>OV656759.1:16092428-21092428 GCA_927399505.1 Luperina testacea | reverse complement strand
CAGCCAATGAAATTCCTGACATGACTGTCACTAACACTGACCATTTTAAGAAAATTGTTTTATCGATTTATCTTTTAGAACACAGGTGTTTAGCTATAAACACGTAATTTGATGTATGAAAAGGTTTTCTGTCCATTTTCGGAAAATTACCACGTTAAAAATACTTGGGAGGCATATTATTTTATTCAGACAATGGCAAGCCCATCAATCATCATCTGCCTGGCCTTTTTTCCAACTTTGCTGGGGTGGGTTTGCAGTCCAACCGGATGCAGTTGAATACCAGTATTTTACATGAAGCAACTGCCTATCTGACATCCGCAACGCAGTTACTGGGTATACGACTTTGGTAAAGCTGGCTGTCATTCTTTCGAACTTTCGATAACCCGTAATAACTGTCAAATATCCACGAATGAAAGCCGGGACCAACGGCTTAACGTGCTTTTCGAGGCACGGAGGGGTCTTGGTATGTATAAATGGTCACCAATCCACGGGCCACTCGCGGAATGCGTAGTAGGTATTACTTTTCCAAAAGCCCCTAGCAGTTATTGCATAGGCAAGCCCAAATCCACTAAACATAAGATTTTCTAGGTATTCCGTCATTTAGGACGGCCGTAAAATAGCATTTAGCAACGTTATGAGGTTTTGTTATTAAATTTTACTGTTAGTTTCTACTCGTTCTCATTTATTTTATATATCCCGTTTTATTACAAAATTAATAACTAGTTACACAGCAAATCATTTACGATTTAGGTATAATAGGCCACCAAAACACAGGCATAATGAAGAAAAACAACGCCCTATGGTATCACAAATCAGCCTATATTATTCCCACTGATGGGACTCAGATCACCTTTCGTCGAGAGGGCGTGGGCTGTAATCTACCACGCGGGCCCAGTGCGGGTTGGTCGTTGTCACATGTCTTTAAAGATTTGGTTCTAGGACATGCCAGTTTACTCACAATTTTTTCCTTCAACGTTTCGACTTCTTTCTTATTCGTAATATAGAAACTTACTTTTAACACAAAAATTAAAATATCTCAATCTTATCTCGTATCTCTATCTTCAATTATTCCTCGAAAATATCAATTTCCACTCTCCACATACCTACATCTATAGAATCATTATTTCCAACAAAACGAACGGTTTAATTTGGAGTTAAAATTAATTTCCTTCCTTCATTAGTGCGGAGTTCTGGGTTCTAACAATTAACCGCCTACGTCGCTTAGCTGGTAACCTCTAACGAACGCTCGAACGGCTCAATACTTCAGCAAGTTTAGAAGAATTAGTTGTTAAATGTTCCCCTAACAAGCAATCGATCCGGATTTACCGTCATTATAGAATTTGTGTCCAAGTTTGGTTGGTAATTTTGATAATAACTCTTTATTTTTGATGAAAAAAGAGTTTATGTTTAATTTATCTTACTTGATTATGTACATAATCGTATAGTGCTTACAGTATTAAGGTTCCCCCGCATACAGGCACGATGCGATGGTGTGACGCGATAGAATGTTTAGAATGTTTTCCATGAAGTTGACATAGATATTTTTGTCGTCTGCGGGAGCTTGAAGTCGCTACGCACAACTTTATAGTTTCTACCAATAATACCTACATCGACGTATGTACATGCTAAGTTCGAAACACGCTATTATAATCAAAACAAAAAAGTTGTTGATGACCACACGAAAGCAGTGGATCTGTTCAGCATTGCTTAGTTTTTATCAAGAGTTGTTCAGAATGATATGTTAAATTAAGTGACTATTGTCGCCAGATATATCAATTATTCTTAGAACACATCACACACAACGTTGCTATTCCGAGCACTCAATGTCAGGTGTATGAACACTCATTTCATTGCTAATGGTCAACTTAAGTGCTGAGTTTAAAGATCTATTACGCATAACTTGAGCTCCATTGTCTAAGAGAACAAACAATAGACACTTTAATTCATTCCACTTGATTTGTTACACACTACTGTTTTGAATTTTACTACCTTTCACGCAAGTTTAATACTTAGAAAGGGTAAGCAATGATCGAGGGAATGTTAGAGCAACGATCGTAAAGTGAGAAGTATAAAGATAAATGTGCCGTAGTTCCCGGCATAGTATAAGCTACCTAGTATTAACCTGTACTTGGCGAAAACGGTAGCTACTGAAGCGATACTGTGATACTAAGGGCAAGATTCACAGATCCCATTTTGACTTTACTGTTCTTCGTAAAGTTAGCCTTATTTTTAACCTGATAAGGTTCATATACGAATATGAACCTTATGTCAAAATGGGATGTCTAGCAAACAAGTGTAAAAATGTGTGCTTATGAAGCATACGTTTTTACACCTAATAATTTGAATATAATATGAAGATTCGTTTAAGAATATGGTTCATAATAGTATGAAACACCTACTATATTTAGCAAAGTAAAATTCAAAGTGCGAACTATAAAACTTGCTCTAAATGATAATATTAAAATGTGGACACCATAAGAAGCATCTTCTTACTAATTTGTTCAACCAATCCATCTGATAACTATTAACCACGAAGCCAATCACTGAATTGGAAAGCTTTCAAAAAAGATTACAGATCAATACCAAGAAGATACAGAATAAGATAATAATAAGGCTTAATTCTGTGGTTCTGAAGTTGCACGTTAAGACCGCAGGAGCAAGTTGTTTACAGCTCAGTTCAAACCAAAAGAAAAAAGTTGAACATGACCAAAAATAAACCAACACTTTTTCACACCAAAAACCCAACCAAAATGCTCCAGTTGAGTCGTGATCTCCATTTTACGACCCCGAAAGTTCGTTCTGTGAATAAACAAATTACTACAGTTAGAACAATGAAGCATTGTAAACCAAGGGCGATGGCGTATGTGTTAATTTGTTACTACATCGACCTATATGAGCGCAGCGGAAAGATATGTATATAGACGATATTAGATGAATTGAAGGTGATGTGTGATGTAAAGTAGGCTATTGTTATGATTGTAAGGACGTGACGAGCAAATTAAAAGTAAAATTGTATGGATATACATATATGTATATCCATATCTCATGTGTTACTAGATCAGCATTAACAGGCTGAATGTCATAATTACAGAAACAATTAAAAAGCCATCGAGACTAGCGTGGATCCGCAAAGGGTCAATGAAAATCGGGAATATAACGCAGCAAAATTAAACTCATAACTTAACATCAACTGACTAACAATACACCTCACATTCACGCTTCTTATTCTCATTAAAAAACGACAAACCCGACCATCACATAACGATATCTATCATCTACCTACTCAAACAAAAACGCTTCAAGCAAACCTGACACAAAAAAAAAAAACTCTTAACATGCATGCCACATAGTTAACAGGCATCGAACTTCGATCAATAAACTGTGTTGGTACTGTCTTCCCATGGCGATAATTAACATTAACGCTACACGACTAATTACACCTCCTATGGACTGAATGGGAAAGAGGTTTTATTGTTTTTTTTGTTTCGTGACTAGCTACTTCCTCTTTACGGTTCGATTTTTATATTATAATGTATATGTATACATTCGGTGTCGGAAATTGTAAATGTGCAGCTATTGACAAGTGCTAAACACATCAATTAGGAATACAATGGACAGCTATTTCCATCGACATATTTAAATGTTTCTACATTGAGGCGCCATTACCATAAAAGTAAATGCAAAATACGTCCCTAGTTGTAGAAGGAATCAATTCTAGACTTGCAAATAAAATATTTTAAAACGTGACGCCATTGGTGGCTATTCAATCTGTAGCTGCATTGCGAAACCCATAAGTGCATCGGAATCTATGAATTGAACATTGTCCCTGTTTTAAATAATCCTCAACTTGTCGTATCAAGCTATTGCAAACCGTGATCCCGTTACAAAAGTAATAAAAACAACAGAAGATGCAAAAACCATAATCAATCACGAAGCCACAAACATTGGCAAAACAGATTTGATAAAATAAATAAAAGCAATCATGTTTCTAATTTCAGACACGTCAAATTAACAAATGGACACACGGGAACTGAATACATTGAAACAGAAAAGATTATTAATGATAGCATTCATAGAATGAATAGACCATTGAACAGATGCCGCTTTCTATAAGGTTTATTATTAAATTGTGTTCTACTGAAACTAATTTATAATTGAAGTTGTGTATTAGCTTGTTTCATGTATTGGCAACATGAGTCTGGTTGTCGAGACATAGGCATTCATAAGTAACTTACAATTTATGGTCAATTGATGACTGAAACTTAAACATGAATAAATTATGTTTCTATCTATTCATTAAAATCAATAGTGCCATAATAGCAATAAACTTGATCGTTAAGCTGTCTATTCGGCTATGATATTATAGCCTCTGTGACTATCGTCTGATCCTTTGCAGTGCGGTCTTTACAGAAATCAGGTGCGCAATATAAAATTTTCTGAATACATGTGAATAGGAACTTCAACAGAAACTCAATATCTATTAATTTCTAAATGAAGACTGTTCTATAAAAAACTCAAAGTTTTAATTTACTGTTTATTTGCATTTTCTGTAATCTGACGGCGGTAATTTTGAGGCTGTGTTTTGAAGCTAGACAAATTTTAGATGGTTAAATCCTGCAGCAATATTGATCAACTTTGAATTATTATTCTTAATTAACCTTTACTGTTTTATTGACTTTTCTAAATGTATTAATGAATTTTATTTTGATTGCAATTGTATAATGATATTTTTTGAAGTTTTCAACACAATGTACCTATATTGTTATGAAATAAATTACTTATGACTTATGACTTAATAATCCAATTCTGTTGAAGATGAGTTTGATTTTTCATATAAATATCAAACGTTCTAAAAATATACAAGAATAGATTACTCGGAACTTCCGATTTGCTTTGTTCCAAGTACTTACAAATATTTTTTTGCCAAAAATAAATAAGCCATGTATTACAAATAATTACCATGAAAATTCGAACATTTCTTCGCGAAGACAGAGATGTCAAATAAAGAGTTTCCTTGAAACGATCAAACAGAAAAATCTTTGTCACCAACATGATTAATTCATGACTCAAGTAACATACTTGCAAATGAGATCATGTAAATAGCTTTAGCTATTATAAAGACTGCCATATCAGTACTAATAACAATATAAGTTCGACGCCCTTTCCGATATACGTGAGGAAAATAACTATGCATAGCGAACCAAGAGTATATAAACCATATATTGAAGCGGTCACCATGACCAATGAAGTTGGAACTTACGACCGATCAATAAAACCTCTTAAAGCCAAGGTAATGAAGAAAGAGGAAGCTCAAATTAAACTGGCACTAGAAATACCCATAGTCGAACGTGGATTTATAACGATTGTGTGCAACGGAGACGGTTCTACGAAACAAAATAACTTTGAAATGTGTCGAAGCATGACATAATGAATTCTCGTTTGTAAGTGGCCATTTGAACCGTATAATCGAATAGAGTAATGTGAGAAATATAAATGTTAGATGTTTTATTTTTAGACGAAAATTTCGTGTTTTCGTTCACCGCTTTGAATATGTATAGGGATTTATTTATTGTGGTTTCCATATTCATAGATTGTGCGTTGTTTAATTTCTTGGACTAAGCACAACCCGCACTGGTCCCACGTGGTGGATTATGGCCCACTCCCTCTCACAGAGAGGAGACCTGTTCCAGCAGTGGGAATAGTGTAGGCTGATTATTATTTAAGCTGTTATTTCAACATTCTACTAAAATAATTATATAAATTGATCCTGTTTTACTTTCATAGAAGAATTGCAATGAAATGCATCATTAAATTTGATTGTGACGCTAGAGTCAAAACACACCGCGCCACACCTCACCACACCGGTTTCGAAAGTCATTTAAGGAAAATGGATTGTGCTCTCTGCTTATCAATCCTTCACTTACAAATGATGACTTAGCACCCTGCCAGCACTTATAGACAATCATAATCTGACAAACTTGGAATGTCGATCATTCAACGATTTGTATCTGCTTAGAAACAATTCCATACCTATAATATTATATAGTTACAGTATGATGAATTTTGTTTATCAGCAAATAATAGTTGATGAATTGCTTAGCGACATAAATGTGTCACCAAGTTCGCCCTCTATCATGCATACGATGCGCTATTGACCCTAAAAGGCTCTAAAACAATAAAATATAAAAACGGTATATTAGTTCTTGACAGCAGGACATTGTCGCTGTGTTGTCCGTAATGCTTACAGCGTGCGGTCAATGTGGTGACAGCTTGGATTGAAGCGATGTTGATCGCTTTATGGTCAATATCCCTCACACTGATATGTATTAGGTTATTATATGTGTTGAAACATGGATCTGGGTGATGCTTTTGATTAGTACTGTTTGAAGTTGAATTTGGTTGAATAATAATTTATAAATAAATATACCAGTTTCAGATCCTATTAGCAACTATTATTAGCCGTTTTGAAACATAGCTTACTCACACCCCATAATTTCCCCAACAAGCCTCGTAAATTCTAACTATTATAAACAAATTACTATCAATTTTCACTCCTTTATCTTCCGTTGCTTAATGTTAAAGCGTTATTGTTTACGATAATGCTGGACCGGACAAACATATTGCACCTTTATCTCACAACATTTGACATTTGACATCGCTATCTCCGAGAAAGTGTCATACAAGCAGTTGTTCATTCTTATCAGTTGAATTTGCAATTAATGCTTGGCCATTTAACGTGAATGGCGTTCTTACAATGGTTTCATTGTTCGATGTTGGATGCTATTGTCCTTATTTTATTGCTTTTGAACTGTCTTGTACTATAGTCTGTTTTTATTTTGTGATAGTTCATGCTTCATCTTTTTCTTCTTGAGTAGGGCTTTATGCAGGAGTTACTCCATGTTATCGCTCCTGTTTGTAATTGATGACGTTGACCTTATTTCAAGGTCTGGCCGTTGCTAATTAGTCATTTCACAGTTTCTGTGATGTATGACAAGTGTTAGGATATCATTTTGTATGTGATCGTTCTTGCACTTTCACATTATGTCTTACTCTTTATCTTTTAATCGTATGTAACTTGCGTTCAATTTATTGCATCTTCTATCTAGTCTGTAACCAGCCTATCCAGAGGTGTTAAAAATACTGATCATAATTCATTATTAATTCTTGTTGCTTTTGCTTCGTGCTAATTAAGTGATTGGTGCGAAGATAAATTAGTATTATAACGATTATTGCTCATTGATTTATTTCAATGACATAACTAAAGCTACAGAGAGAAATTAATTTATGAAGTGAAACTATGGTCGGGAAGCTGTACAATGCCTAGAGATGCAAATATTGACGCCTTGTGTAATGGTCAGACATTTGCAACGGTTTTTGTTGTCAATTTTTCTAAGTGAGCGGAAAGTTCTGTAGGTCTACCATGAGTTTGCACAGCTAAAACTCGCTATCGTTTAATATGTCACACTCGTCCTCATTGTATTATTGTCTTTTTGTAAACTTATTTCACTGAATTTAATTAAAAATGCCGTTAACCACACAATGTCAACAAAATTACAAATTGAAAACGACACTCAATGACACAACGGTGACATATAAGGAATAAAAATTCAACACTCCACTAAATACCTTAAGAAGTTCACTAACCGCCAACCATTCTATTTAGTCGGATTATTGCCTATCATAACATTTTAAGAATATGCGATAGCACTAAATTTTGCGCATATACCATTCATTCTCTCTCCTTATTACTGAGAAAGAAACAAACAAAACTTAAGGAAGTGACGTTACATACGACACGATCTATCGAGTTTACCTTAGCGCCCGCCGGCGTTAGACTACGTAAAACTCATGGTGCAAGCATTATCGAAATCTATTTGATTCACGTTAATACGCTAGCGAATAAGTTTTCGATAACAACTCATGGTAGGGGTACTGAGAAAAAAATGGTACGGTAATGGTGGCTTTTAAATTGGTTAAAGTTCTGTTCAGTTCAAACTACATGGTTTTGATAATTTGAGTTTATTCATTATCGTAGATATCACCAAACGAAGTAGCAGCAAGTGTAAATTATGTACAGACGCCAGCACATCAATCTGTCAAATTTCTTCAATATATTTTCAACTTTATCGCTAAAGCATAAGGATCAAGGTTGATTGGGAAAATTTGACAGTTTCGGGTACCTTGATGTGCTGGCGTCTGTACTAAGCTCTATTTGGCCACCAACCGTGCTAATTTCAATTGATGTGTTTTTATTTCATCATGGCGACATGTATTTACAAAGTCGATTTGAAAACATTGTTCCAAGAACGCGGCACAAAGACTGTCGCTGTTCGCATTGACACAATCTTAGCAATTCAAAATAGACAAAACGGGAAAATCAACAACCAAATCATGTAGATTCAAATTTTATCGATTGGAATCAAACATTCGCCGTAACAGTACCTATGTTTATTCAAATCACATCGATCCTTTACAAACGTACCATTTGGAACTCAAATATTGATTCTGGTCAAAGGAGATTATTTGATCTCCACTCGGTTCGTTCGGAAGTGATTACTTTCTTAGAATGGTCTTTGACAAAATATTCGAGAAGAATTTCAGTGGGCGTTTTTTGTGTCCACAAATTAATATATTCGCGTTGGGTCTGTGCAAAATAGATAGGATGCAGTGCTTTGAGTTATAATACCTTCTAAGGTGTAACCCAAGGCCGAATCGTTTTTAAACTCAGCTATAACCAATTTACTTTACATAGCTATTGATTGCTTGCTTAAGAATAAATCAACTCCGACTCAGAGATAGTAAAACCACTGTCAAAGAATTGTTAAATGTAAAATTTACTAGTATAATTTAATTCCATCTCTCGAAACCAAACTACGAGTATACTTTGTGAAAGAATTAATGTTTAATTAGCTTTCTGCTGGCCCTTCATACTTCAAGGCCAGCCAATTCTTATAATTAGCCAAATTGTTCCAACAAAATTACCTCAGCTTAAACTCGAGCATTAGGGCTGGAATTTTATAATCAAATTGTCCTCCTTGCAAAACAAGGACGAGACGCTTAGGCATTGTTATCTCAACTAACTGACTCACTAGACTCCTAACAAGATTCCTGAGAGCACCCAGGCAGTACTGTTGCCATTTGCTAATTTCTGCTTTGTCTAATTGCTAAGAATAGCCACGTTTACGCTGCAACACGATTTCAATTTCTCTTAACTGTGCTTACGAATCCATTGCCAAGTTCATTACCATCTTCGTTCTCTAATCTGGTGTTGAACGAGCGATGTAGAGGTTTGAATTCGAGATTCACGTCTGTGAATGGAATCGTTGCGGTTCCAATGCAGGGTAGGGCCTAATTGAAAGTTACTTGGTGGAGTGACAGGGGCCGTTAAGTCAGCCAGTGGCCGCAGCTCTGTGTTGTTGCTTGTCAGATTAACGTGCCTCCCTTGGCGCCTTTGCGTTTAACTGTGTAACAAACTAGCATTGTCTAAAGGGCAGGATTTCTGGAGTAACGAGGCTGTTTCTATCAGTGATTTTGTTAGTTATAGCTACTGTGTTTGTTGACATCCTCCTGGACTGACTAATTTATCGGCAAACAATGGGTTTTGTTCCTTGACATTTATTGATTAAGATGTTTCATATTTTAAATTCGTGTTCTGCTGTATCTGCTCCTAAATTCAGACCATCGTCTATTGAAGTTGATAAGTCATACCCACGTTTGTAATAATCATCTCGTTTGGAGATTTGATTGGGGATCTCTTTCCTCATGGTTGTAAAGCAAAGTTAACTTACAATTTACGTCAATGACTAAATTGAGACGTTGTCGTGCGTTCAATGTCACGAACACGCATTAAAATACTTAAACTACTCAGTTTAGCACGCAGGCAGGCGATTAGGAGGTAATAGGCTGTGCAGACTGATGCTGACCCTTTTAAACAATAGAATAGTTCTGACCGTGATCTATTAACGGTATTACAGGCACCAAACTCTGCTCATTACCTATAACCAAAATTGATTGAAAACTAAAACTGTGAAGTGAAACCTAAAGAGACAAGCTGTCAAAATCAAACTCAGACTCAAAGCATTTATTTCAAATAAACCAATAACAGGCACTTTTGAATTCTCAAGGGTTTGGTCAAAGCGTAATAAGTAGGTACTTATTGTAAAGACTATCCATGGAGTTTCTTGCCCATTCTTCTCCATAGGTGTACCTATGGAGAAGAATGGGCAAGAAACTCCATGGATAGTCTTTTAAATCAAAATATTAGTTACGTCATTCATGTTAAAATTACACATGTGAGAACGATGTAAAAAAACGTGCACGTTATAAGCGTCCGTAATAAAAATATAAATACAAAAAAAAAACAGAAATTAAGATAAATTAAAATAAACCGTGGCAGCTAAGAGATGACCAGTCCCCACTGACGGCACCCGTTCACGAACATGACGTATGGATCAGCACCGTTCAGCTCAACCATTTTGAAGGGAGCTCCAACACCTTCACCTATTGTGAATGAATATTGGAACATATATATTTATGATAAATAAATACATATATATAAAATAGCGATATTACATTATCAAAATTTGCAGTGTTAAGGCTCAGCATCAAAATCAACCAAGACGTGATTGAACATTTCTCTTACAAGTTAAGGACGTTATACTTTCCCACAAATCAAATTCTTCATTCACCAATCACTCGTAACTCCCAAGATCGATATGTCAGTCGTTTCATAACAAGTAATGACCCACTTATGTTGGCAAACTTTCATTCGTTAACTCACAACTGACAGTGTTCCGGTGTAGTTACATTTAAGTTTCCACAATGAAGGAGAGTTGACAATTTAACAGTTTAATGACTTGAACAAATCGCGACAGAACTTTGGAATTAGCGTTTGTTTTGAGCGGTTGGGTAGTTTTGAATCGGTCGGGGTATCTGTACCTATTTCTTGATATCTTTTTTGGGATTTAATTTTCGTCGTTGAGCGTGCAAGTCTCAAAAAAAAAAAAAATCTTATTCTGCTTATAGCGCATTCCATGAAATTGTTATACCTAGAATAAGTCTTATCCTGAGAATAAAACAGCGCTACCTCTTTGATCTAGAGGTCGCAAGCGCTACTGCAGAGCAAGAGGTCCTGGGTTTGATACCCTGGCCTGGCAAAGTGTTATAGGGTTTCTTCATCAGGGATATCTCAGCAGCAGCCCAAAGTGTGAATCTGTGTCCGGTTGATGGCAATATTATAGGCTGCCCCCGTATTACAGTATCCGGCGATAAATATTGCACATCGACCTTTGGAAAGAGACAATCGGCTAATTTCGGCTTCGTAGAGCGTTATCTCTGTCGCACGAAATACAAACAGTCCGGTATCTATTAGGAGCTGTTAAAACAATTATGATTTGCTTCTTTTGATAATTATTTTTATTCTTTGTATAAAATACAAAAAAAAAGGTAAAGGTCGATGTGCAATATTTATCGTCGGGTACTGTACATCTCTGTTTTTTTTACTACAGCACATTAAAGCGATGTCATTAAGACTTACTGACTTTATACAGTAAGGAGAAATGTTTGTAAAACAGTAAAAGACAAAATAGTAACTTTTAATGATTGAATATACCATTCACTGTAAAAAAAATAGGTAGGTACTGTAATGCAAGTAAATTTCAATGGTTTGAACGACATTACCAAATTAATAAAACAGTTAAATTTGTGACATTTTAGCTATCCAAAACGTTAAAGTTTACTGTCATGTTAACATTTTGCCTCAAGCGTTAACTGTTTTCGGATCAATAAAAAATTCTGTTTTGAACGTTAGGCTCATATGGAACTGTTTAAAGCAGTTCAGATGAATGTTTTTTCATTTTTATTTGCTGCTTAGTTCTTTCTTTCCCCCCTAACTCTTCGGAAAAATAAAGGCGTGATGTTATGCTTATGTTAATAACAGCGCTAAATCATCACACTCATATTATAAAGGCGAAAGTTTGTGAGTGAGTGTGTGTGTGTTTGTGTGTTTATATGTTTGTTACTTCTTCAGGCTCAAACGGCTTGACCAATTTTGATAACATTTTGTATGGAGGCAGCTGACATATGTGTTAATTTTTATCCCGATATTCCCACGAAACCGCGGGGCGCAGCTAGTATGTCAATAATTTACTCAACTCTTTTAACAAGCTTTCCACTTCGTAATCTCATATCATTTTAAAGAAACTAAGTCTATACTAATTCTAAAATTAGTACTCAATACTCACTCCACATCTGTATTAGATAAGGAAATTACCTTGCATTGAGACAGTTGCAGACTAATATTATTAACGGTGCTGAGCAGTTAACAAAACTATTGTTTTGCCTACAAACGATACTTACGCCACCATAACAGCAAATAATTCGCTTGATACGCGTAGGCTAAGACAACGAACTGCTAACAAGCTAAATAATCATTACAACTAATGGAGCTGATAGTATTGTATGGGACATGAATGAAATAGTACCTACTTATCTACATACATAATTTGTACATACTTTGTCATTCATTGACGCCAGAATCTAATTGTGCACTTCAAAACCATATCCACATATACATTTATACATATGCATGAATATTTTTTTAAAGTAGTGAAGTAAACACAAACGTCTATTTACCAAAAAAAAAATCTGGCTCCCATGTAGTAAGTACCTCATAATACGATATATGTCCCTTTTACGAAAACCATAAGAAAAAACCTTAGACAAGACCACACACAAATCGACATCAATAGAAAAATCCACAACCAATAAAACTCTTGGCAGTGAATATATTATTATACTTACAGACTATACCCATAAAACCATATATTTCTTTCATTCCTCTAAAACAAACTAACAAATTTATTTATGTACCTACATCTAAAATTATATTTATCTTTTCTATAGGCTGAGTAACAAACTCTTTCACAAAGTTCAAGCGCCATTGATTCAAATAAGTAAGGCGTTATATCTGATCGTATAGCGTTTTTCTGTAAACAGTTTCCTGGCTGTTTGGTTTCAGATCACGATCAAAGAACAGGTGGCTTCACCGGCCACCTTGTATCTATCAACTTTCATGGCTTCCACGTCCCGTACGAAGGGATAAATTATTTTTATATCTATGATAGCGAAATGTTTCTCTTTTTTCAATATCGGTTGGGCAAAATTGTTTTTGTGGGTGGATGCCGTTCGTTTTGCTAAGTCGGTTGGTTTTGTTTTGGTGTTCTGATTAGAAATGTCTTTAAATGTGGCAAAAACTCTACGAATTTTAACTATTCTGCTGTATTCATGTCCAAATTATACAAAATAATATAAAAATCCAAAAGTCAATCATGACCTGTTTTATGCAAATAAATGATTTGATTTGATTTGACAAAATAACTTCTACATTAAGTAAAAAGTTTACATCATTTGAAAAGCCAAGTATGAAGTATTATAAAGACTTATTTGAATCAAAAGCAATTGAATTGCGACTATAATTTGCTCACTATAGAAGTATTAGCGAACAAAGCCGTAACATAACTCCAGTACAATCCCTCAATCAAAACATCATACAGGCTAATTCCCGATCATTTAGTCCAACGGCCAATAAATAAGTCAATCAACCCGTCCTCTTAACAACACAAGACAAACGATAACTGACATGACGGAATTACTCAACAACTTTATTTGGACACAATTGTTAATTTCCTCCAATGAAATAATGGGCTAAATCCTCTCCGTAAATTTTATAATTGGTTGATTGGATGCTGCGGAGAAAGCCGTTGGTTAGTCGTGGTAGATTTTTTTGCTTCTAAACATGGTTATCGTTTGATCAGGATGCAGTAGTTAAGACACGTTTTGTTTTGGTTGGTTTGAAAGTTGGTTTCCTAGGTAGGTGATTAGATAAGATTAAATTTTATGAAGATTTATTTTGTAGGTATTTCATCATTTATATATTTTGTTCTAAAATACGGTAACTATAATCAATTATATAAATAAAAAAATAAAATATCAAATATTTGTAATAAATGATTTGACTTTGATAATTTGAAGCTCTCAAAATTGAGTAATATGTACTTGAATATTTTAAGCTATGAATTTTTTGATTACCAATCTTATAAGCTTCTACATTATCAACTTTTACTACTCAATTTAAAAAGAAAATTGTTCAACGAGGTATAAATACATCGTTAACTTGGGATAACGGAATAGCTTTCGTAAAATTCTCAATGGAGTAAGCGTCTCATGTTTAACAATTTTCTCAATCCCCTGGAGTAAACTTTTACTAAAAATATTTTTCAACTATAGTTTTAAAAGAACATTCTAATATTTTGCATAGATTAATTGATATAGTTCTATTTGTAACATTCCATCAAGTTTAAAGTTACAGCTACTGTAAATAACTTACTCATCATCAAATCCTCAAATTGATATTACTTTACATCTTCAACTTGGTTAGTTTAGATTTCTACATTTATTATATTTCCTAATTTTCCTGTGAGGCCTAGACTTAATCCTTTGCCATATATACTAATATTGTAGAGTTGTTTGTACGTGTAGGGGTAATCTCTGGAACTACCTGTCCGTTTTGAAAAGTTCTTTTTGCATTTTTATAGCCCAATTTTTGAGGAAGTTGTATTTAACATCACGCTACGACCTTTAGGAGCCGAGCAAAGGGAAAAGAGTCACAAAGAACGCTAACCAAAAACGAAATAGTAGCACGGGCGAGCAATGGGATCCGACGCGATGAGTCGGGGCCGAAATATTTCACGCGGACGAAGTCGCTGGCATAGGTCACGTTAATCAGTATAAGATCTAATACCTACTAAACCACACCTAACTTCAATAGCGTTGGCCAAAACCTTGGCTCCAATATTTGATTCAGCATCTGACCTTTAACCATTCTCATTATCCGCATTAGAAATTAACAGTTCGGAAACCGGTTTCAACGGTCCAGAAATTCCTTTGTAAGCTCCGTTTGTTTCGTCGTTTACTATCTTTTAGGGCAATGATAATGCGAAACCGGGACCTTCTCATTAGTTTGATATGTTGGCCGTGAATCCTTTATCTGGGTAGCATTGTAGGTGTTTTGTGTTCTGTGGTTGTTCTTTGTGATCTATTTTGGACTGTTTGTATTTTATTTTATTCAAAGAGAATATTGTATTGAAAGTACATTATATTAAAGTACCTTATCAATCAAAACACAGATTATTTCATTTTGTAGACTTCAGAAACAAAAATCACATCAAAAACTAAACATATATCAGTAGCATAATCAGTCTACAAAGTTCCCACTAATGGTACACAGACCTCCTCTTGGTAAAAGGGAGTGGGCCGTAATCTACCACGTGGGCCCAGTGCGGGTTGGTAATGTCACATGTCTTCGAATTTTTGATTCTCGGACATGCCGGTTTCCTCACGATCCTTTCCTTTTGATTTGAGAGCTTTAGATATGAGTTCATATGAGAATGGTGTGGAAATTATTTACACAAAGTAAAAAGCTTGTCTGGGTTCGAACTCACGCCCTACAACTCGTTAGTCGGGACCGTTACCACTGGGTTACCTCTGCTCCTGTAGACTACATAATCACAAATCACATCAAAACCTAAACATGTTAATAGAGCAGTTAAAAAAACCACTTTAGATCTAGTACTCCAGTATCCATATTAATATCCTTTAATCCATTCCTTATACTAACTAAAACAACCGACGCGTGTTGCAGACTAAACTTGTAACCGAGTTCCATTTTAAAAAACAGCGTCATACATTTTTATAAGCCAAGCACTGCTGCAACGCGCCGAGCCTCGGTTCAACATGAAAACAAGGCATAAGGAACGGGTTAGTAGGTCACTATTAATGCAATGCACCATGTAAGTGCAGTATCATTAAATATATTTGAATATTTTTGTATTGATATCGTTTCTCTTTCGTTATTGCTCTGAATATCTGAATTGTAGATCGAAATGGAGCAAAGGGGATCGTCCGCTCGTGCTATCGGAACGGTTTCCTTATCGGCGCAAAATTTATAAAGCCTATAGATATTGTTTCCTGGGTATATGTTTGTGCGTTAGATTTGTCTAATGGTACTTGTGAGACAGAGTTTTCCGTGTGTGGGACGAGGAGTACGGATAAAAATATGAAGATTATTGTATTTTGTATCCACCTCTTCATATCCCTTTGCAATAACATTGAGTCAATCTCATACATTCAATATTGCGACGATAAACAAACAGAAATGACGGAACAAACAAAATATGCACATAAGAATACTTCAGCTTTGAATCTAAACCTTTGTAGCAAATGCTTGAACTAAAACAATCCGAGCTGTTGCGAAGAAACGCATTATCATATGCAACTATTCTCGAACAAGGAACTTGTTATGCAATTTTTGTTCAGAAACTATTTTTGAACAAGCGCTAAGCTTTTGTGCTAGTTGGATTTTGTTCCGTGGAATATCAAAGTAGAAATATGATTAAACAGTTCCAAGTTGTTTGAAAAACGTGGCAGGATATTTGAAACTTTGCTTTTTGAATTATGGGTGGCCATTTTGTTATAGACTGACAATGTGACGTATTACGTTGATCCTGTTTATAGCTCTGGGGATTTGAAATGACAATTGAAGAGCGCCGCGCTCATTTGTTTCTGTCAATGAATTTTTGTTTTGCTGATGAATGCAAGGATTTATTTTTATCATTGCATTTTGTTGGCATATTGCCAAGATGCATTTCGCATTAGAAAACTGTTCACTCTACATTGTCCTGTATAGAATTTGTTGGATTCTCTTTCCAATTTTCTCGTGCTACCAAAATCTAGTAAAGAGAAAATAACAAAACTGGATTACGTTACGAATTAATTTTGTGAGCCAAGTATAAAATCATATATGTATGAGATAAAATGAAAACTGCTCGCCTTTCTAACATGCATATTGTATCACTTACCTACAGCCATTGCATAATAATTCTACTCATCAAATAATAAAGATATGGTAATGCGTCACTCCAAAGGCTACACGCGGAACACACGAATATTTTATTCTATACCCGAGCTCAGAAATACTGGCAAAATTTCCATGTGAATTGTAGCTAGGATAATACAACGAACTCTGTCAAAACCCTTCAGGCCACGCCAGTTGCTCTCATATTCAGGGACCATGATCGTAAGGTCACATGTATTATGCATTCGACTCGACCTGCTACATATCCGAATCAATCCAGGAATGTTTGGCATAATGCCCGGAACGAAATACGTTTGTGTAATGAGGGTAGATTTGCGGTTACGTACGTGTGCTGTTCTGCTTCGGGGATGATTGGTAATAGTTTTGTGTTACATTTAATATTGGATCTTGTCTTCTTCTTTTTGGTGTGGCATTTTCTTTAATAGTGCTTACCATAGAGTACGTTTTTATTTGTGCGTGTTTCGTACAGTAAAGTAGCGAGTTCTAGTATTTAAAGTGTTGTGATAGTCAAAGGATTTTTTCTAGTCCTTGTAATAATATAATGAAAAACCGGCCAAGTGCGAGTCGCACTCGCACACGAAGGGTTCCGTACCAAAACGCCGTAAAAAACACGTTTCTTGTATGTAGACCCCTCTAATTTGTATCAACTTTATTTTATTTTTATTCGGCAATAGAAATACACACTGTGAAATTTTCAACTGTCTACCTATTACAGTTCCTGAGATACAGCCCGCCGGACTGAAGGACAGCGGAGGCTTGGTAATAGGGTTCCGTTGGCACCCTTTAGGTACAGAACCCTAAAAAAAGTAAATATCTCGATGAATTTTAGGTAATTTAACCTAAGAGACTACCAAAGTTCAAACTATAATTATCAAAACTGCTAAATGTTGTTAATTCCCATCATAATAGTATCCCATCGACAGCATCTAAATAGCAGTCCCAAATCTCGAACGGTTTTACGTATTACGATTATTCAGTTGTTGCTTACGCAACACACTAATATTCTAAACAACATACCGGAATCCCATATCAGATCTACTCTCCATAAAATGTACACCACTTCCATTCATCGTTAAACCCCTTTATAGGAGCTATCTTATTTTAGGCTATGGCAAATTGCTCCTAATCTGCAACTCCCTTCGAATCCGGATATAAAACCCTTAGGTTATTATCAATGCTGGCATCTATGGGGAGTAAAGCGATGAGGCGATTAGCGAAGCTCCATGGTGCGTATGTAAGCGCCAGATAAGAGCACGTTAACATTCGCATGGAAACATACGCGATTTGACGGTTGAGCTGCGCCAGTTGCAATACTAATTAAATTTTAATTATTTACCCGCATATGGACTTGAAAAGGTTGATGGTCTACCCTTAACGGCAAAATTAGGATAATGAGCTGCAGTCATTATTATAAAAATAATTCAGCACAGTATTAAGAATACTGAAAAAAAAACTACTAGACAGAGACAGAATGGTGAAAACCACACTGCGAATTTCTATTACTATTTTAACTGTTTCGTCGTATCGTATTGGCCTGTCTTTAATGAAGACCACTTGATAAACAATCCTTTCATTCCTCCACAGAGTATTTTCGCTTATGAATATTCACGAATCGAGCCGCCTCTCTGAACAACATAGTTCATTGATTACCAATGAAATACAGACGATTTCGAGCAACCTTCCTTCTTATTATGTTTTCGCATTAATGCAGATGCTTCCCGTTCCAACACTTCTACTCACTCGCTAAAATCCAACCTCATTCACAACCGAACCGGCTTGTACAACATACATCGCTTCCTCGTACCTGATAAGGGTGACATGTGAGCGACTAAAAACATTAATGGATTTCCGTTTTAGTAAAGTTGCGGTTCTATGGCGGTATCGCGTGCCCGGATAACGTTATGCAAATGTTAGTGCTGTGAATAATTATTTGTAGAGTTTTATTGCTTTTGCTGACCTATAGATAAATAGTTTGCAACTGTTGTACAAATGCTTGATTCGATGGGAATCTTGTGGGTGTGAGAGAACTTGAAGATCGCTTAATACATAACATAAAACATTCAAGCTGGAATGCATGTTTTCATTTCGCCGAGCGATTGTCAGCTTTCTGTCAAAGCCATTAAAATAAAACTGTCACCAAAATAAAACATTTGAGATGGTAATTTACTTGTAATTTTTAGAAAAGTTGATATTTTATTAGGTTTTGTATTTGGCATCTTGATCAGCTGCAATCATAAATCAATAATTTATGATTGCAGGGATTGTTTAGAGATTACGAAAAAACTTGCCCAATCTTTTGTACCATCGATCGGAATGTAATTTTTATACTTGAAAAAAAATTGCATCTATAATTAATTACACACATAAATAAAATTGAAGTGTATGTCTCAATGCTTAAATATGGTACTAAAAACAATTTTTAAATTTTTTATCTGTCTACTTGTACCGGCTAGTCTCCGAAACGGCTGGACCAATTTTGACAGGACTTTCAGTGGCAGATGTTATAAAAAGTAACTTAGGCAACGTTTATGATACATTTAGTAATATTTAAAAATATAATCAACCTTTAAGCAACAATCGTACAACTCTCGCAGTTGCATAACATCGAATAGTCTCTCAAGTCTTAATGTTTATTCATTAAACAGCTACAAAATGCTGATGTTTTCACTGTAAATACTTAACAACTTGCAACTCTGTGTTTTATAGTTTCTTATTTTACACCATAAGCCCATGTTTGGGTGTCGTAAAATCTCGCTAATTCTTATTATTTGTTCGCGAAACTTTCAAAGAAGTTTTCCGTTTTAATACCTTGTTTGTCGTTCGGCTCGTGACTTTGTATTGTATTTACTTCTGTGGGATGGTCTAGATCTTTGTTTTGCTTTTTGTTAATTGCTACAGCATTATATTCCTTATTTATATGTGCACAAGGAGGTTTTTAATCTTCGTTGACGTTCACTACAATTTTTATGTTCAATAAGTTTTAGAGGACAACCTTAGCTCACTTATACCTAGTGGCATAATGATAGTCCTAAGTAAATAGACAAAAGACAATCGCTTTCAAAGCAGTCCGTATTTCTACAAAGACTTTCGACAGAATTGACACAAGCTTTTCGGCAGCGTGTGTCAATCCATTAAATTTTTGACATTCCTATCATCATTATAGCTGATATAATGTCACTTTGTCTAGGCAATCTGGGTGCTAGTTCATTAACCCTGGTAACAGTTAAGCGTAATAGAGGACAGACGACCTAATAAGACAGTACAGTGGATTTCATTTATTACGACCTTGGTTGTAGCGACCATTTACCTATAGCGACGTTAAATCTAAGTCCCTTGAATTTAAAGCATACTTTAGTACAAAATTCATGTGGCTATAGCGACTTTGGATGTAACGCCGAGTTCGGGTGTAGCGACTGTTTTGAACGAATCATTTGTAACTAATTCCTAGAAATCCCATGCAGATATTGCGACCGGAGTCGGCCGCCAAAGACACAAAGATTTCTTTCTTTCACCAACATTTCTTATCTTTTGTATACATCCACACAGATGGTCAGCAAGTGTGGAGACCTTTACCTTTTGTTTATAGATATCAGCTAAGTAGGTAGGGATTTCGGAGTTAAATTTATGGTTCAGTTACAAAGTGATATTTTAAGTAGCAACTGGGTTTAGTAAACTTTTGAATAAGTATGGCTGCTAGACGCACATTCACTGTTAAAGAAAAGGCGGAAATCATTTCAAAAATGAAAAACGGTGAAAACAATGCTGATTTGTGCAAAGAATACAAAGTTTCCCATTCAACTTGTCTGTATCTCTTTACCTTTGCCTGTAACGACTTCCGGATATAATGACGAAAATAGAGTGGTCCCTTCATCGTCGTTATACCCGAAATCCACTGTAGTTGGTTGCCAAACGCCTGTCCATTGCCACAATTAGCCCTACATTTCAACGGGACCACCGTCAAACATACTATTCGAGTGTCTAAATACAACGTTGACATCTTGATAATGAGTCTCTAGAACTATAGGACTATTTAATAGTGCATTCATTGTTCATTATAAAACAATGTGTTTAAGAGTTATTGTTCTGCCGTTTATTTATATTTTTATTGCACAAAGCTTAGGTCTTTGTTATGGCGATTTTCATTATATATGCTTGGCGCAAGTTATGAGAGATGTGATTGTATATTTTGAAGTTTAGAAGTTACTTTGCTTAGATTAAAGATTCATTAGACAACCCTTATAATAAAATAATAAAGCGAGAAATCGATTCCGTAATGACTTTTATGTTCCTGACTCGCAAGGTGATAAAAGATATCTAACTATAGAAGGTGTAATTGAAATAACTGAAGACCTCCTAAATTCGTTGTCTCATCACGAATAACTTGACCAGGAACCAACCCAGAAAACGTGAATAAATTTTAATCAGCTGTACTACGTTTTGTCGAGTTATGCGAACCTGTATGGAGCAGCAATTTTTTGTTTGATATTTCAGGATTAGTCCAATAGTAGAAGTTGTTAACAATGATGTTTTCAATTAAGAGATTTCTAGTCATTTTAATTACACCTTGTAAGATGAAGTTTGCTCAATAAGTCTTTGCTCTGTAGCATATCAATTTTCTAGCCTGAGGACAGTTAGTTTCATGTTTTTAGACTAATAAGTAATTTATTTTTTAAAGGAATATTTAGCTAAACCTAGTCACAGGTTTAAAAAACCTTTCAAAGGATCCTCGCGTGCCTCTCATCCCTCAAATGAAACGAAGCGGATGCTTTTGTTATAGCGATTTTCATTGTTATCGATTCAATGAACGTAGTTTTTTGAATCGATTCGTTGCGAAGTGTTGAGTGAATGATTTATTTTTATTCTGTGCTTGGTACAGTACTAGTCCATTTAATTTCCTTTGTGTTGTGCCCAAATATGTCGGTGTTAAAATGTTTGGGAGTGATGACAAATGGTGTTTTAATTGGGATCGAGAGTTAAGAGTTTGTTCTGAATTTTGTTAACGTGTCAATTTTATTTCGTTAGGTATGTTTACGTAGGAAACCTTTTAGGGCATGAGTATCTAAATATATCCCGATACTTTTTTTGTTGTTTTGAGTGTCTTTTATTTTATTGATTGACAGTTTTGTTATTAAAAAAATACAATAACAACAGTGATTTTATGAAACAGAAACAAAAGGAGTATGTAAGGATAGTGTTTAGTATTGCCATACTAATTTATATAATATTTACATCCATCTCTTTCTTACGTGCTCTCTCTCTCTCTCTCTCTCTGGTACAGCCACACACGACATGTGCGCTCTGCACAATAATTTAAAGAAAAGTGGAAATAATCAACGTATAATATCTTTGTGAAGTGTCTATAAGTAAACTAATTAAATAGTGTCTGTGTACTAAAAGTGTTTCACTTAAAACAACCCAACACCGTCGGCAATCTCTAACATAAATTTGGTCCATCGAGCTACACCGAACGCCATTTTTTTTGGTGGTGTGGGAGGCGTGGCTTGCGAGTTGCATCAAGCCGGCAGGAAGTCATCGACAAGATCGACGAAAGTCGGATAGCTTCGGGTCGCGTCGTGCCACCTCGGGCCTCTTCGGCATACATCGCCAGCGCCGTTTACGAAGACACAAGTGCTGTTTTACCGACAGGGCCGGAGAGAAGCAGCCAATAGGCAATTGACATTTTAAGTCGTCGATAAAGCAGACGGCATACGGCGGATTCAACCAATCCCGCTGCTCTAAAAATCAATTGAGTGAATTTGTGTTTATTTCCGGTATCGTCTGACGCCTACACGACTCTCTAGCTCGACACACTCAAAAAAGAAAAAAAAACGCGTTGCATTTTTTCTATGGTACAACAGTACAGAAAACGTTTTTTCAGCATCACAGCTCACAAGCATCTTACAATAGTAAATAAAATTCACGTGATTCCATCCAACACAGAAGATGGAAGCAATAGAAAACCTGCGCACAGCACGTGCCGCCATTAAAGGTAAATTAACAAGAATATCGAACTACGTGCAGAACTACGATCCTGCAAAGTCCACTAAAAGCGACCTACAGGTCAGATCAGAAGAATTAAGCAAACTGATGGAGCGATACGAGGAAATCCAAATCAATATTGAGATGTTGGACTCGCCCGACCGGCAACAAGCCAACGAACAAGATCGGGAGACAACCGAAACAAAATATTATTCTACTAAAGCACAAATTGCGTCATTAACAGGAGGATCGCAACAAGTAATGGAGCAATCTCATTTAAATTCTACCTCGTTACATGATTGTACAGCAAGGAAGCCTCGTGTCAAGCTGCCATTACTGGAGCTTCCAAAATTCGATGGTGATATACGTGAGTGGCCAGCATTCAAGAACATATTCTATGCCTGTGTTGACAGTGTAGACATTCCAACAGTGAACAAACTTCAATACCTGAAGTCCGCCCTGTCAGGAGAAGCGGCTGGACTTATTACTTCACTTCTCATAACGGAGGAAAACTACAGTAAGGCACTAGATATACTAGCAAAAAGGTATGAGAATCAAACTATGATTGTTAATTTTCACTTAAAAGCTATTACTAATTACAATGTTGTTAGCAAACATAACTTAAAAGAATTTTTAGTAACTTTACAACAAAGTCTAGATTCCCTAAAGGCTATTAAGCTGCCTGTAGACAGTTGGGATGTCCTATTAGTATTCCTAATTTCTCATAAGCTGGACAACTCGCTGAGAGCAGCGTGGGAATTAAACAAAAAAGAAAGTACTCTGGCTACATTGTCTGAGTTGCTAGATTTCTTAAACATAAGGCGATCAGCATTTGAATTACTCAATGACAAGCCTAGTGATAGGCCTACTGTTAAAACTACACATTTGTCAACTTCAATGAGACGTCAATTAGATTGTTTGTTATGTCAACAAAAGCATGACTTACATAAGTGTCCTAATTATATAGAAATGAGTGTACCTGATCGTATTAACCTTATAAAGTCTAAAACTTTGTGTTTTAACTGTTTACAGCCTTACCATGCAAAACATAAGTGTTCGAAACTGAAGTGTTTGTCATGCCATCGCAGACATCATACAAGTATACATATGGATCATCCTAAACAAGTAAGCCCTGCCACAGCAGAAGTTAATGTACCTCCTACTATTGCTTCACTGAACTCTTGCGTGCAACAGCACAATACTGCTAATCCAAATGTCCAATGTGAAACAAACTCTCAATCGAACTCACCAACAGTTCTTGTCTCTAACGCTAAACATAATACTACCTTGCTATCAACAGCTATCATAAAAATACAAGATGCTATGGGAAACTGGGTAAATGCACGAGCATTATTAGACTCTGGCAGTGAAGTCAGTGTAATAACACAAAGGCTTGCAGGTGTGTTAAAGCTTCCATACAGCTACCATGCATGCACAGTTAAAGGTGTGGGCAACAAAGACAGCCTTGCACAATTAAACATAAAAGCTAATATTTCTTCTCGATACAATGATTGTAACTATAATCTAACATTCATAGTAATGAACAACATTACAGTGCCATTACCACATACTTACATAGCTACAAGCAACTGGAATATACCTCACACGCTTACACACAAACTAGCAGACCCCACATTCTTTATACCTAGCACTATAGACATACTCATAGGGGCCGAGCTTTTCTATTCGCTTTTACTAACAGACCGCATAAAGTTAGGTCACAATTTACCGGTCATGATTGATACAGTATTTGGTTGGATTGTATCAGGCACACTCACAAGTGACACGCCTTTACATGCATGTAGCCCTGACCGTCACGTCAGCATGTATGTATCTTTGTTATCAACAGATCAGCTCCTACAGCGCTTCTGGGAACAAGAGGAAATCACACCTCAAAAGCTAATATCTCCACAAGATAAATATTGTGAAACTTTATACGAGTCCACTACAGTACAAGATCACTCGGGTAAATACACAGTCAATCTACCCCTACAGACAGACAAACTACAAGATTTAGGTAACTCATTTAATACTGCTTACCGCTGCTTATTACAGTTAGAGTCTAGATTTCAAAAAGATCCTTCCTTATTCACTCAATATAAAGAATTCATCGATGAATATATTGAATTGGGTCATGCATACTATGTAAAGGATTTCTCCCCTACACAAGACAATACATACTATTTACCTCACTTACCTATCATAAAATCTGAAAGTAGATCAACAAAGTTAAGAGTTGTTTTTAATGCTAGCTCCAAATCATCAACAGGCACATCCTTGAATGATATTTTACATGAAGGTCCTAACATTTACAATGATCTACTTAATATAGTGTTGAAATTCAGACTATTCAAGTATGCCTTTTCTTGTGATATTGTTAAAATGTTCAGAGGTATATTTGTGAATCCAGAGCAAAGATCATATCAGAGGATTTTATGGAGAGAATCTAAATGTACTCCACTCAAATGCATAGAATTAGCAACAGTTACATACGGCACCAAGTGTGCGCCTTATCTTGCATGTCGCACAATGCTAGATTTGGCTTACAAAAATAAAAAGACTCATAGTCTAGCTGCAGAATGCATAGAAACTTGCAGTTACATGGATGACTATTTATCTGGGCAACAGTCCCTGGAACAGTGTACTCAACTCTGTTTACAACTAATAGATTTGCTTAACAAAGCTGGGTTCAAGTTACACAAATGGACTTCAAACAACCCTCACATTTTAACACAGATTGCCAGTCATACTATGGACACATTTAGTGAACATAATTCACAAAATAATTCTAGTTCTCAAAACAATTCATACGATTTTAACAAGCCAGACTCTGTTAAGACTTTATGTTTAATGTGGCTACCTACACAGGACATACTCCATACGCACATACCTGAAATTACAAGCACTTCCCACACTAAAAGATCTATATTATCACAGATAGCACAAATGTTTGATCCGATAGGTATTCTAGCACCCACAGTAATTATTCCTAAAATTCTAATGCAAGACATCTGGAAAGAAAACATTGACTGGGATAGTCCCATACCTAACAATTTACAAGATCTTTGGCAAAGGTTTATTGTTCAATTAAATTACTTAAAGTCTATTAAGATCCCAAGATGGTATTTTACTGATATACCTACAAGCGTATACTTAATTGGGTTTTGTGACGCATCTAAGAAAGCCTATGGTGCTTGCTTATATTTAAAAGCAAATTATCCAAACAAAAAATCTACTTGCATTTTGGCCATGGCCAAGTCTAGAGTCGCTCCTATTAAAAGGCAACAGTCAATTCCTAGACTTGAGTTATGTGGAACACTATTGTTATCAAAAATATATGATAAGTTTATTAACACTACAAAAAATAATATAGAAATTGATTTTAAATTTCTATTTACAGACTCATCCATTGTTCTTAGCTGGATAAAATCCCCTTACAAACATATACATGACACATATGTCTCTCATCGTATAATGCAGGTTATGGAATTAACTGCCTCGGAAGATTGGTACTATATAAATACCAAACAAAATCCAGCTGATTTAATAACTAGAGGCCCAAACAATTGCCCACTTGTGATTTATGGTGGCAAGGCCCTACCTGGATTAAACAGGATAA
Organism: Luperina testacea; assembly: GCA_927399505.1. Classification (NCBI taxonomy): domain Eukaryota; kingdom Metazoa; phylum Arthropoda; class Insecta; order Lepidoptera; family Noctuidae; genus Luperina; species Luperina testacea. The sequence continues at coordinate 21,065,897 of OV656759.1, read as the reverse complement.
ATCTACTTGGCCTATAACAGTACCCCAAGTAGTTACCACTCAAGTAATTACTCCTGTCCACAATACATGTCCACAACTATGTCATACATCCACAATGTCAAATAAAATTCCTATTAATTATGAATATTTTTATGATTTGTTTGTAAAAGTATCTAACTTCACAAAGTTAACAAGAATCATTGCATTCATGTTTAGATTTATAAATAAACTCAAAAACAAGGGCTTAAGCTATTCTCCTTACTTAACTGTACAAGAACTCAACAGAGTTACTAATTTCATTTTTCAAATAACACAACTTAAATGTTTTTCAAGAGAATATTTAGAACTATCATCACTCAGTCAATCAGATAATACAGACTTACCTAAACAAAAACTATATACATTCCAATCCAGTCCCATAAGGAAACTAAACCCTTTCCTAGACCAAGACAAGCTCATCAGAGTTGGAGGTCGCATTCAACAATCAGACATATCCTATAGTCAAGCTCACCCTATTATACTACCCGCTAAAGATTACATAACATCATTAATTGTTAAACATTATCACCAAAAGTTGCTACACTCTGGAATACAAAGCACCTTATATAATATAAGATTAAAATACTGGATTATTCATGGTAGGAATGAAGTCAAAAAGATAATTCATGCTTGTGTTAAATGCATCAGATTTAGAGCACAAACTTGTGGTCAGCAAATGGCTAGTCTCCCTTCTCCCCGAGTAACCCTAACAAGAGCGTTCCTTCATGTAGGCATTGATTTCAGTGGAGCAATAGCTATCAGGACTTCAATGACTCGAAACTCTAAGTACACAAAGGGATACTTATGTCTATTTGTATGTCTGGCGACACGAGCTATACATTTAGAGCTCGTAACTGATTTAAGTTCCCAGGCATTTATCTGTGCTTTGAAAAGGTTTGTATCTCGAAGAGGTACTCCAACATGTTTGTATACTGATAATGCTACCAATTTTAGAGGATCTAAAACTGAATTACATGAGCTTTATAAAATGTTCAAGTCGGATAAGTCTTACAGCCAAATAATTGATTTTTGTGTTTCTAATTCTATTGATTATAAATTTACAACACCACTTGCCAGTCATATGGGTGGTATTTATGAAGCTGGCATAAAATCAGTTAAGTCATTACTTAAAAGACATTTGTTTTCTACTAAATTAACTTACGAATTGTTATATACAACTTTAGTCCAAATAGAGGGCATATTAAATTCTAGACCATTATGTACAATTGCTGATGTTCCGGATGATGTTATCTGTTTAACTCCAGCCCATTTTATCATAGGAACTTCTATAACAGACATACCAGAACCTAGTGTGTTAGATTTGAATGAATCTAGATTAAGTGTGTACCAAAAAATAATGTTAATTAAGCAAAGATTTTGGAAGCAATTTTATTTTAATTATATTTCTGAATTACAGAGTAGAAATAAGTGGCTAGATATTAAGAAAAACTTAAAAATAGGAGACATTGTAATAATCAAAGATGAATGTACACCTCCTACCTTGTGGCCTTTAGGCAAAGTTATATCTACTAATGTAAACAAGAACGACAACTTAATAAGATCTGTAACCATACATACAACCAAGGGCGATTATACTAGGCCCATACATAAATTGATTTTGTTAGAACAATGTAATAATAATGACTAGCTTACATCATTAAGATTTGTACGTTTAAACTTAAAGTGAAACATAATAGTCAGCTAACATAAATAATTATTATACTACATACCTATATAGGTCTATACACCTACTACATATTTTATACTTATTATAACAATTAACTTAGCCTACCTTAACATACCCAAATAATAACTCACCATTACCTAAATTGTAAATTAATATACCTACTCACTAAATTAACTATAAAACAACTTGCTATGTAAATTTTTAAGTAGTGCAGTTTGTTAAAAGAGGGCGTGAGAATGTTTAGTATTGCCATACTAATTTATATAATATTTACATCCATCTCTTTCTTACGTGCTCTCTCTCTCTCTCTCTCTGGTACAGCCACACACGACATGTGCGCTCTGCACAATAATTTAAAGAAAAGTGGAAATAATCAACGTATAATATCTTTGTGAAGTGTCTATAAGTAAACTAATTAAATAGTGTCTGTGTACTAAAAGTGTTTCACTTAAAACAACCCAACACCGTCGGCAATCTCTAACAGATAGTATCAGTTGGAGTTCTGCAGTTTCTACATTACCAAATGGGAATGAGGTATAGGAAATGTAAGCTTATGATTTTATGAAATTAGTAAAGAGTCTCTGATTTTAAATTTATGAAACTTCGTAAAGAAAACGCAAAAAATGGTTGCTCACAATTTACGCAATTAAAACAATAAATTAGTCAAACAAAATGAGAAGAAAACTCATAATAGCATACTTAATAACAAAAATACTTAAAATACTAATGCGATTAAGAAATAACGTTTGTAAGATAGACGGGGCTTAGTGCAAATTGATCAAGTGATCAAACGAGGATTAGGGGAGACCATCGTTCGGCTTGAATTTCGGACGCAGGCGAAATTTCTATTAAGAAGCTTTACGGGTAAAGCCATTACAGAGTGAAATTGTCTAACTAACTAATATTATGTAGTAGCAGATATTAAATTGTTTGCCTTTTGTTCATATTTTATTTCCAAATCACATAGAATTCTCAATTTGTAAGTAGAGGTACTTTTCGAGAGTGAAAAGTACTTTGATTATATTATACAGTTATTGATTGAACAGACTTAAATGGGATGTTTACAACAATTATTTATTAATAAGATAATTACTGAAGAAAATGGCGGAGGCCTTTGTCCAGCAGTGGGATAGTACCGGACAAGGAAAAAAAAGAAGATAATTACTGAAAACTAAGTACAGTACCCGGCGATAAATATTGCACATCGACCTTTGGAAAGAGACAATCGGCTAATTTCGGCTTCGTAGAGCGTTATCTCTATCGCACGAAATACAAACAGTCCGGTATCTATTAGGAGCTGTTAAAACAATTATGATTTGCTTCTTTTGATAATTATTTTTATTCTTTGTATAAAATCGATAGGATCAAATAGGTCCATGTGCAATATTTATCGCCGGGTACTGTAGAACGTTCTCCTAAGCCTTCTTCGGTAATCAATAAGTAGAAGAAGAAGCCAAAAATCAAGCCTCTGCACCGATTAGACTACAAGTAGTGTGCCAACATTTTATTTTTAAACCAGAATTTCCAATATCTTTACACAACAGTCAACCCGTTTGAATTCCGGACAGTCTCAACACAACATAAATAGTTTGACACCCTCTCATAAGGCTATTATCACGGCACTAATCGATTTGAACCCCGCAGCACCGTATCGGGCTATTCAACCGTTTTATTTTATTGTTCGTACCCACATTTCTCATATCGAACCCCTGTATGACACTACAATACCATAAAAACCCTTTACCCATACTATACTAACCCTTATGACTCAAAAAATTAGGTTCATAATACAAAAATTTAACAAAGAAAAATTATTTGGGAAAAGGGCCCTGATTGTGTCATGTTTGTTAATTTATAAAATGGAGTCATCGTTTCGAATTACGCTTAAAAACTGTTACTTTCCCATGATACGGTGTGAAGATGAAATGTTTACAAGGGATAATTAATATTATTTTGCAAATAAAGGGTGAAAAAATTATTTATCACTTTTATATGGTTGGTTAGTTTGTTTTGTAAACTTTGTGAAGTTCCTTAATCAGCTGCTAGCAGCGGGTGCGCCAAAGTTCACCTAAATTTTTAACTCCGATAATTGGAAATCCGAAAATGTTCTTCCTAACATTTTTCATCCTAACAATCACAATTCCTAACTACTCCGTCTCTAATGTTCATAATTCCGAAGCATTCAACTTCATAATATCAGTAGCAATAAACATCTATTATACTTTTATTTGTTTTCCTATATTTTCTCAACATAACCATCTTTTACACTATTATTCAAAGTCATATCCTTTTTGTTTAGATTTCTTTTTAATCATAATAATCAGTATTATATACATTAATTTTGCGTAACTGTATTTTCACATAACATGTATAACATATAAGAATAATGGGATCCCTTCTTTTCGCATAATATTCTTTTTCCTAATATACTTTGGCATAACGATTTTGGCATAATTTGTTTTGCCATAATAATACTTTGCCATATTTTTTTTCAATCAATCAATCAATCTTTATTTGTGAACATAGGTACATATAAAAGGTCTTAAATATACATATTATTGTAGTCGAGCTCAATGTTCTACCAATGAAATTGGTAATTTTTGGCATACAGTTTATGTTGGCATAATTATCTTGAAGGCTAATTTGTTTTAGCATAAATTTAATTCGCATAACGTTACTAGTCCTAATGATTATTAGCATAATAATATTTAGGCATACAATTAATAGAAATAACGGAAACAAAGAGTTATTTTTACGTATTTATTTTGGATTTCCACGTTAATGATTTATTATACAAAACATTATTTTTTTCAAATTCAAATTCAAATAGTTTATTTTCTCTTCACAAAAAAATAGGGTCATAAAAATTAGACAGCTTAGAATCTAGTTTGTGAGAGACTGGTGTCTGCACTAGGAATACCTGTATAGCAGATCACCAGGGTCCCACCACACGGTATGAGAACATAATTATGTAACTTAACTATGTATTTTTATTTTAGGTGTATATTTTTAGCAAGAGCGAGCGAAGCGAGCTCGGGAATTGGGGCACCCCGACTCGGACAGGTTAGGTTCGAAGGGGATGACGGGGGCTCAAGTGAGCGAGCGGAGCGAGCGAACGAGCCCCCGTCATCCCCTTCGTGTTAGGTTCCTTTAAACCCTGCAGACAGAAATAGGAGCCCCGCGAAGCGGGGCTCCGTCGACTACGCCTTATTATTATTGTTATGCTTAATAAACTTATGCTTTAGAATGTTATGCTTAAAAAATGTATGCTTTAGAATGTTATGCTTAATCATTATTTAAGAAATTATGCGTAAAAAAATTATGCGTAAGCTGTTATGCGTAAATAATTTCACCCCCAAATTAAAACTATAAAATCATCTTCTACCCGCATATATTTTTTATTACACTTGGTAAATGTTTCTTTCTGAGTATGAATGAAAATGTTATGGCTATTATGTTTAGGGATAAAAGCGTTATGATAAAAAACAGTAGGAGTTTAAATATATTTACAGTAATGATATTATTAATTACAATTTTCGGAAACATGAGTGTTATGAACATCGCCGGTAGCACTACAAATAGTATGAATGAAAACTTTAGGATGAAAAATTTTAGGAAGAGTGATCATTCGGATTACAAATCGTTAGGAAGAACAATTTCGGATAAAGAACTTTAGGTGAGCCAATATGGACCCGCTAGCAGCATTTATAAGCTTTTTAGTCGATTCGCATGAATTTACTCGGCCGACACGGGCGAATTGTCACTTTTAAATAATATTACTTTTTCTACAGGCGACTCGAACGAATTGGTACATTTTTAATTGTATGCAATGAAATTAAGGAAAATGTACACGTTTCATATTAACTGACTCTTATAACTTTTGTGCACTAGCACACCCTTTTTTTCTAAACTTTATTGCATAAAATTCAAAATGCATATTTCAATAAATTCACTCGAGCCGTCTATAGTAAAAATAATATATTTAAACGTGACGACTCGCCCGTTTCGGGCGAGTAAATTCGTGCGAATCGACAATTAAGTTCATTTATACTGCGGAATGATAAGTAGGTACTTAATAAACAATAAAAAATAAATGGGGCAATAAACCTCAAAAACATTCTTAAAAATTTGCAAATCCTACAATCGTTTTCTTGTCTTTCTCATTTCCATGGTATTTAAATAGCTTCTACATCCTTAAATTAACAAACACACCCGAAAGCCCATAACTAGCAGGCTAATTGCCTACAAAATTAATACCCTGGCCCGCCCCACAAAACCAAATAGACCAGAATAAAAAAAACCACGGACATCAGGCCATTAAAACGAACCCCCGCCAAGATATTCGACTAAACTAACGCTATTATTTTTATTTCAATGAGACTGGCTGGCACGTCATTGGCAGAGAAAAAATCCACCAATAATAAAATTATCGGGGAACCGCTGGGCTATTAAATGCAGACCGCCCGTGAAATATACCGACCTCGAGCGAGCGCAGGCGAGATGGTGGCCACATTCAAGGGAGGCGCGTGATGATATAGAGGATTCATCGTTAAAAAACTAAAGATTTATTTTGGGGAGTCGAATTTAAAATGAGTTTTAAAGGAGAATTGTAAAGTGGTTTTCTTGAAATATGAGAATGATGAAGTAGAAGATATGACTTCAAAATTGTTTAAAGAAAATTTAAAAAATCCATTGCATCGAGAGCCCTAACAAGATTCAGATACTAGATTTATACCTTGTGAACATTTAATTTAAAAGCAGACAGCACTATACATAAACAGATAACTTAGAAAGTCATACAATCCAACAAACTACATAGAAATATATTCAAATCTGAAACAGAAACACAATGAAACAAAAAAGCTTATGATAATCACTACACAGTTAATAGGTGATAAATAATTGATTGATGAGTTAGCAATAGCATTGTTCTCCCAAGAACACAATGGGGAAGATTACGCCTCAAATGGCGAGAGACTGCTCTCAGCTTATCAATGAATTCTCATGGTTCTAATGAATTAAGTACTTTCTTACTTACTGTTCCTAGTTTTAATGTTATGTCTTCATTGGCAGGTATGAGAAACACACTATTTTAAATATTAGTATCTATTATGTCAAGGAAAATCATTGTTTTCATCTTGTGATTCGATACAAGTTGTGGAGATGTCTTTCCACATGTAAATGACTTTTGTAAACATTCTTTTAGTTTTTCATTTTTTTTTGTTTCAAAATACCCTAAGGGTTTATTTATAAAGTTGGTTAATTAAGAGACGTTTAATCGTCAAAAATGTATTGTTAAACAGTTGCTAATCATTACTTAACTTTACGCAACGTAATAAATAAAAGGGTAAATGTTTATTGACGGAAACGAAATATAATTTCAATATCATAATATTCATTGCGTTTGGGGAAAATGCGGTAATAGTGGATAATGGAAAATTTAAACACCTTAGGACAATGACATCAAGTAACTAGTCATCCTCAAGGAACGGCTTTAACATCAACTAAGTTACCTAAAGCCTTGAAGCCCTGAAGCCTTATGATCAGGGGACCTAAAAAGGCCACTTTGGCAGAATCGTAAAAAGATAACGTTATGAATCCAAATATGGCGAAGACATTCCGTATTTTTCTTTTTTCGTTACACTGTAATCAAAGAGATTGGGATTGGATTGATTAGTATTTTAGCACAGACAAAAAAGAATAACTGAAAAATCCTTCATCAATGGGATTTGATTCGATTAACTTAACAGTTAACTGTCCATTACGATTCATAATGTTATCCTTTTATGAATCTGCCAATGTAGCCTTTTTAGTCCCCCAGGCTTAAATCATAGTACCTACATATAAAGCATTTACATAAGTTCTCTACAACGGTGCAGCAATGTTACAAAACAACTCGAATAAACTTCTACACGTTAATTGCACTTGTTGTTTGAGTTCTCAAGTAACTTGTATTGTAGTTGACAGCCTGCTCTATTTTCTCATCAGTTTCAAAACCAAGAATTAAATGTTAAATGACTTTATCTTTAAGGTATTATGAAATTAGATTGGTTGTACTTGATAAAATTGCATGAATAGAGTAATTTACATGTCTGAGAGCAATGACAACAGTATTGTGTTTATATTCTAGTATGTAATTATCTATATCTTTAGGTTTTCACCGAGAGTTGTAATAGCTTTAGCTTCTTTATTTATCTTTTACCGTTGTTCTTCTTCTACAAAGTTCTCACCTTTATCTATAGACCTCCTGATATTTATGCTTACTTTATATAGAGCAGTTGTAGCATATCCTGTAGCTGCAAAATTCACCGGGATTAATTCATTTAAAGGTTCAAAAACTAAGTTACTGCATGCACAGGTACATGTGTTAGTTGTTATGCTGAAGCCGTTTTGAATACGGTCTATTTAAAATGTTATACATATTATGATGAATGTAGGCCTAAAATGTGTTTGTTAGTGTCTAAGTTTGGTTGATTTGAATTATGTACTTATACATATATTCACTGCAGAATCACCAGACTAATATGGGATGACTGTAGGTTCATTATGCTACTCAAAATTGAATGGATGGTTACTGCAATAAAGATATACTCATTACTGGAGACGATGAAATAATAATAAAAACCGAGGTCACTTCCACAACAAAATACAAAATACTACCCAAGAACAGCTGACTCACACAATTCAAAAACCTTTTACCATAACAATCAGTATTAATTGTTTTATGCTACCCAAAACATCACAAAAGGGGTGAAATTGCACCCGGCCACTTGCACGATTTTTACACCCTCAGTCTTGCAAAGGTGACTCCGACTAACGATGGGTTCAATCGACAAATGAAAAGTCTCCTTCAATTAATTAACGGTGGAACCCTTACGGTCACGTGTGAGACTGGTTTTTAGGCTAGATTTACTAAGTTAATCAAAGACTACATCAAAAATCAATCACTACATCCAGAAATCTATAAATCGTGGATAAAATAAAGCCATAAACAATAAGTATGGTAGTTCCAGAATCCAGATAATATGTGAATTAAAACAGTCGATTTTACAAGTGCTTATAAATAAATAAAGCATTCGTGTTAGTCGGCAGTTTTGGTAACTAAAAATTATGCCAATGCGAGATGTCACGAAAATAGTAAATCATGTTAAGATCTAAACAGTTTAAAAATCACAACCAATATCCACTCGCTTTTGAATTGTACCACAAATTGGCACTCTTCGCAACTTTATAATGAGTTCATTAAATCTCGTCCAATCTTTTCAATAATAACTATTGGATTTTTTCCAGCAAAAAATGTTCCGTCAATATTGTGAGTCTTACAATCTGTAGACCTTAATTAATATTGCAGATTCCAAGCAAAAGTTAGAGAAATATTTTATCGAAGTAATAAACTTTGTGAGGTCTTCAGCAAGTATCGTAATCAAAACATTTTTCAAGATAGATTGGAGGAAAGGCAATAATTAATGATTGAACTTGTTTTTTAATAGATGTTAAAAACTGGTATAATCAATATGATTGCTGTAGAAGATACTTATATAGTGGACTCACTATCGGAGCATAATATACAAACGAAAACCTACAACCTTATGGATGACAAAATAAATTCAAAATCTATCAAAGAGAGTAATATATCCACCACAAACGGAATATTTAAGAGCAAACCTCACTACGATAACGTACACCATCTAAACTAAACGAATTAGCTAACGATACGTCCACATATAGCAAATCCAATTTGAACATATTAATTCACAAGCTGATAGCGCGCAGGTGTCTGATAAACGTAAACGTTATCTTTAAGTAAATTTACGTTTTAATAAATGTGAATAAACATGTGGGTGTAGCCTTAAGGACATAGAGAATAAAGCTTGAATCGTAATTTTTAATAGAAAGGAAGAATTATAAAAAATATATTACATTTTATAGACAACATAAGAACGGTTACATACGATACAAATTTAATTATTATTCTTTTCAGAGAAAGATTTCAAACTAAAGTGTCAACATAAACTGCTTTTACCACGATAAAATATTTTTAAAAGAATATTTAAGAGCATTTTCACTGTCAGCGCCGCCGCTCCGACATTGATGCAATTCAAATTTAGTTTCATAAAAATTGTATCATAGTGAGAAATCGTTCAGTATCGCGGTTGAATTTTAAAGTAGCATCGATATTGGTTATTTTATCTCTTGTATTTCCATCGCTCTTCATGGCTCACACGTAAACACATTAAACGCACACATAGATAAACTTTTTACTTTTGCCCCACCCACTACTTCAGCCTTGTCAAAAATTTTACAAAACATTTCACCGGCTGTTCTCATTTCGCACTACATTTAAAGGGTGTTTGTTAAGTCAGAAGCACGTCACGTGTTCCTAATCGCGTGCCACGCGCCTCGACAGACGACGTGACGATTTCGAGACGAGCATACATTTTATTTCTGACAAGGGCGGATGCTTCAATTATTTGCATACGGCTCTCGTTTGGGGGATATATCAAGTATTTCGGTATTCGAAGATGACAGTATTTATCTCATACTTGTGCTTAGGACGTGTGATTAGGCTGTGGGTGACGGACGTTAAGATTTTTGCTTGTTATATCAGAAATTGAAACATACGTTTCTACGGATGAATCCAAATCCATGAAAGTTGTTTTCATTCGCAGTTGATTGTAAAAATTAAGCTTTCTCATAAAAGCATTCATAATACAATTTTGTTAAATAACAACACAATGACAATTTGCCAATATACATTTCTCACTATATTTCGACAAATACAGGGTGTTACGGGCGTTTTTTTCTCATAAAATTAAACCTTTTCGTCAAAAACCGTCGCGTGGACACAATATTATTAAAAGCAATAACGTTTGACATTATTTACTTTACACTTCAAACCCCAAATCATTGCAAAATTAATTTTCGATACGACGTTATCAAACCTCCGACACATCTGTCAAAAGTGTCAAAGATTTAATAAAAAAGTCACACGCCAAAGAGGTGGCAAAAAAACAGCATTATCGATATCGATACAAGCTTCTGTTTGATTATCTTTGTTCAAATTACAATGATTTCCTAGAAGTGTTAATATTGGGGCAACATTATCAGTTCGATCGAGCGTACCTTCATGAGTATCCGTTGATTACACGGTAATTTCGCGCCGGTCTTTATCTAGGTAATTGACCTAGATGTGCCTTAATGTGCGGTTGGGGACGCTAACAGATCTATTTGGACATAATTTGCGGGACTAATTTATCAGTGTTTACTTGTTTTGAGTTGAGGGTGCTGTTACATGTCAATACAAATTATGGTTATAGGTAAGATTGATATAGGTAAGATCAGCTGATGTAGGTAATATGAAGAAAGATTTGCTTCTTACATTATAAAAAACTCACATAATTCTTATCGTGATATGCTTAGAAATAAGCATCAGTTTTGTATTATTTTTTTGTTCTTTTCTTCTTGTCTGTTTATAAATATGTATGTAGTTAATTTAATATTAAATATTGCAGAATACTTACAATTATTACAGAACTATTTCCACTAGGTTTTGAATATAAGAGAAGAGTGATATACATTTTTGAACATAAGCTAAGTAATGTACAGACACCAGCACATCAAGCTACCCGAAACTGTCAAATTTTCCCAATCAACTTTGAACCTTATGCTTTAGCGATAAAGTTGAAAATCTATTAAAGAAATTTAACAGATTGTAGTAGCTTGAGGTGTTCGCATTTGTACATTAATTTTGTACCTACTATATTATGATTTTTCCTTATATTTTGCAATTTCCAGTGCTGGACAAGACTTACTTCTGACAATGATTATCCAAATCATCACTTATCCACTATCTTTCTGGACGTATTCCACATTGGGCACCCGCTTAAATAACACCTGAGTGAATGTGCCTGCCGCTGTGTATCAAGTGCATTCACTCAGGTGCCATTTAAGCGAGTGCCCAATGTGGAATACGTCTCTTTCTGACACAGTTTGTAGAACATTGTTTTGAAATATGATATTTCACTATCGTTCAATCCATTTCCATCAATTTTACAAAGAAAAGTATCCTAGAAACCTGTCCTCTACCAAGATCGAAGTAGCATTGCCTCTAACTGGACCTCGAAGTGAGTGATCACTTTCAGATAAATGGAATACACGAAGTGATTCATATTCTAGATAATAATACATTATTTTCAGATAATAAGCAGGACCTAAGACCACGACCTGAGTCAACTTCACTCGTATTAGTATCGGAAGATGTCAGTCAAATGATATAATATTATGAAATGGTAAATTATGCACATCTATACTATTGTATATACGAGTACATATAAATATAATGTATCTGTACTAATATTATAAAGAGGTAAAGTTTGTAAGTTTGTACATACAAAAGTAATCTATGGAACTACCAGTCGGATTTGATAAAATCTTTTTGTATTTGATAGACCAATTCTTGAGGAAGGCTATAGGCTATTTAACATCACGCTATAACCTTTAGGAGCCGAGCAAAAAGAAAAAACGTCAGAAAGAACGCTAAGCAAAAACGAAGTAAGAGCGCGGGCAGGCGATGAGATGCGACGGCGTGGGTCGGGGGAACAAGAAATTTCAGGCGGACGAAGTCGCGGGCAGAAGCTAGTATAATATATTATTATAAATGCAAATGTGTGTCTGTCTGTCTGTTACCTCTTCACGCTTAAACCGCTGAACCGATTTAGATGAAATTTGGTATACAGATATGTAGTTTGAGTTCAGGGAAAGGATATATGATAGTTTTAACCCCAATATTCCCATGTGATCAAAACTTACGCGGGTAAAACCGCGGGGCGCTGCTATTTTACTATAAGGAACTGGTTATGCTTACGAGTTCACGTTTGTAAGTAGGAGATAGATTTCATGACGCGCATACCTTTGCCCTGATGTAAGACCAAAATTATATTTGGACAAGACATAATACATACAACGTGTTTTTTTTGATATCCCATAACTCTATGGGGTCATTGTACTAATCATTATGAACAACTTTTACTAAGGGACCAAACCTGAAATCGCGAAAACAAAATCAGCTGTTCCCTACATTTATGTTCGCATAACTCGTCAAAATGTAGGGAACCACTGATTTTATTTTCGCATTTTTATTTTTTTTTTTATTTTTTTTAGTTCTCTAATGAGAATCATCCCTTACCGTGGCCCCTGGCACAGGCAACTGAGGGTTTTGGTCAGTAAAATACTAACATGCCCTTCCGCTCCGCCCAGAGCGGGAGACGTTATTTGATAATTTTCTACCCAAAAAAAAATCTGCTACTAGGAATAACTTGCTACTTACTAATAATACCAGATGCAGAAAACATTGGACTGATAACGCTAGAATATGGATGGTTGTTTTTTAATATTCTTAAAGCATTAGCTCTATGACTGTGACTGCTATTCTGATATTATTAATGGATGAAATTGTTTCAAAGCTGCAAAGTATATCGGCTGTATAATCTAAATTGGCTACTAGGCAATTTCCTTTAAGTTTTGCATCGATAGAAACTTCTCAAGTGATTTTTACATCTATATTCGAATTATATTCATATGTACCTACTTAAATATTGCTTACAACGAATTTATTATATTTTCTTATCTTTTTTTCTTTTATCATTATTATTATAGACACACACTTTATTCCCACCCATATAAATTCCTCTGACACGCCAAAATAAGATTAACATCTTCCACAAAAATTACATGTCGCGTCACCCAGTTAGTTGTGTCGTCACGTCGGTAATCAACGGCATGTCACGTGTCACGTCGCATATCAACTGAGACTGGGCAGCGTGGACGATGCTTATGTTCTTGTTTCAGTTTTTGTGAGATAAAAGAAGTTCCATTTTCAAAGCATTTTATGATAGGTACTGTTTTTGCATAGGTTTTAATTTCATTTCTTAGATAGTGCCTCACGATGTTTATTTTAGATATTGTCTGAATAAGCTTAACTTAGGAAAGTGTAATTTTTATTTTATTTTATCGTATCATGCAGCTAATCTTTATATGTTTCTCAAGCAGCTATAATATTAGGCCAGCTACCTTCCTTCGTCTTTAACTGAAGCCAAATTTGATCAACATCTTTCACATTAATTACACATGCTGTCATCTAGTCAGTTGTCACGCCAGTAATCAACGGTTTGTCGCGTGTCACGCTGGCATATCAACTAAGATGAGGCACTTTAGATGGTGCTTGGCTAAGCGTAATTATTTCTATTAACAAAGTTCTTACAAACTTTAGTCGAAAGATATTTTGAATTCATGAAGAGTAAATAAGCTTCTCTTTAGCAGTAATATAGAGAACAATAATAATACAAAAATCCCTGTTTTCAGCAAAATCGACGATCCATCACGTATTGTTGTACACCTGAAATCCTTTCAATAAAAACAAAAGGAAAAAATGCGCTGTATTGCTTTAAAGCTTTAGCAGGGAAAAGCAATAAATCCTTTTCATACAATATAATTCAGGTGATATAAAAAGTGGAATTTATAAAAACATTAATTCAGTACAAACTGCATTCGTTTTGGTGTCACTCGTGTGGAATGAAATTGAGCAGCAGGATTGACTGCCGTCACATACACAATATTTATTATTTTACTAACATCCATTGTAGTGGAAAATTCATAGTATTTACTTGGGTACATATTGGGTCATTTTTACAAAGAGTTAGGATTTTTCATGATTATTACTTGGTGCTACAAAATTACACAAATAAAAGCGATCTATTTCACAATAGTATCTTGTAGTTCATAACCAAACTTCTATGTTAACCATTACCAAGCATATTCAATTATATCACTAATGATCTCTAACTAACAAACACCCACACCCACACCTACCAATGCCTACATCAACATGACAGACACACAATTAAATTCCCCACGTCCAACTGAACACGCAAAACAATTGCTAAAACCATATCGCGATACGGAATACCGTACTCAGTTCGATTTGTTACAAAAGCTGAAAGTCAGGGCTGTCGCGCGCAACGCACCTAAATTACGCGCTGTCCTATTCTACCGTGACACTCGATTTGATATGACGCGTGACAGCTTATTTCTAGCGTGTCGCAGCCCTAACGCTGTTTGGTGGTACTGTCATGTTATTAATAGCTGCGAAATAATTATTTTTTGGTCGTACCATCGCATCGGTTTGGAGGAGACGTTTGGTGTGGATTAAAAGTTGGTGAAGTTGGATGTTTTGCGAAATAAAAAATTGAAAAAGATTACATTTAGATTATAAGTGTTTGCAAGGATAGTGCCGTAATCAGCAAGTATTATGTAAAGCTATATTAATTTTTTGAGAAGATGATATAACAAAATTAAAAAAAACATACTTACAGAAATAATTTCAGGCGACTGTTTCACCTGAAATTTTAACCAATAAAGTTACGCATTAAACAAGTCTACCTCAGTTCAAAATTATGGTCAAACAAAAATATTGTTCGTGAACTTGGATGATATATTCGCTACAGCAAAACGCGAGTCCTGACCATAAATAAGTGTGCAAATAAATGTAGGAGGAGACATAAAAAACAAACACACTTAAAACCAAGGGGAAACACTAATTTGCATATGGAAAACGGCCACATGTGACGTTCGTGCTGCAAAAATTCACTGGATCGATATCTGTCCAGTGTCCGAAGGGTGCCATACTAACGCCCTCGCTGAATAAATAGGATTTATATGTAATGATATGTGTATGTAGGGAGCTAATTGTAGTTATTTATGATCGGTTTTTAAGGGTACGTTTCAGATTTCGTTTTTGAGTGTATTGATTGGTGGCCCTATTTGAAAACGTTTGAATTTTATTTTTTGTCAAATGGTTTTGATATTTTGTGTTTTAGGTTTCTATTTGGGGAAGCAATCTCGTTTTAAAGATATTTTGAACTTTCAACTAAAAATATTTGAAATACTATGGCTGCGACATTTTTTGTATTTGAATATATGTCACCTAGAAACTATCTGACTTGTCAGTATCTTTTAAACAAATCCTTAAGTTTAATCCCAAAAGATTTGACTAAATCTTTCAAATAAACAGTCTCAAAGAAACGAACTTAAACGCTTACTGCTTAAGTAAGCAAATGATGGGTGTTTATTCAATCCTTTCGAACTTTTTCTGCCCTCAGGCGAGCTATAGTAACGGTACTAAAATTGTAACGTTCAAGTTACACTAGTTAAATGAATATTCCAACAATGGCACTCCGATCAAAACATTGCATCGGTTGAAAAATGAGATCTAAATAACGACCGCGCAAATCACAACAAAACATAAAATACACAATTACAACCAGATCTATAATTACTTAAAACTGTAGCAGTACTAAATCAATTCTTTATAACAGAGTCAAAATCATGAGGGGTAAGCATAAAAGCCACACTTCATATTTGTTATTACGAGCCAGCGCGGGAGGGTGCCCATTCATATTCAAATCACTTTCAAATCTACAACTATTATTAAGCCCAAAGCATTGTGTGGGTCCTTTGGGACCTACTTCATACAGGGTCCTCCAAATCATGCCCCGTGTAAAAGTATTGTTGGAGAGACATCGACCATACAAGACACCGCGTGGGCTAAAAAAATCTTTAAAAGGGCTGCATTTACAACCATTTAAAATATATTTACCATTCATAACGTCACCACAGAGAGTTTTACGATTCCCGTAACCATAATAAAAATCAAATTACAGATCGTCTAATAAATTATCTAGAATTACGCAGCCAATAGACAACCATTAGTAATAAAACATTAGTGGTGCGGATCTGTGAAACGAATCGGCTCCTTTAGTTAATAATTTATGTGACGTTAAACATTTTTATGTTTAGTTAATGTCGAATACGATTCCGATATCGGATTGTCTAATGCTAGTGGCGCCTGGATTCCGGACCGTGGGCGGACGTCCCGATCGTAAAACTGTGTCCCGCACAAACACAAACTTTTAGCACCCACCCCTAGTATTGTTTTTTAAATAAACATGTTCAGTTTTGTAGGGATTAACTTCGGTAGTTTCATAATATTGACTCGTTTTATGTTCATCGTCGTTGGGTATATTGCTGTTGGAACGAACTGTGTTTCTTTTAACGTAACCTTTGGTTCAGAATGTATCGCTCCATGGTAATGTTCAACGTTTGACAAAAGCTTGTCTTCTTTAACAAGTTGTAAGAGATACGATGCCCCTTGTGAGTCAGCAGATTATTTGTTATGAGTCACACAGATTTTTTTAAGGACACTTTTATTTTGTTCATATTTTTAGCCGAATTCTTGTTATCAGTTACCAGTAAGTGTATATTTATAAAATTCACATGTTTATGTACAAGGATATGAAAATTCATCGGCGTAGGTGGTACGTTCGTAGGCGTTTATGTTAAAAGAAGTTTTCAATTTTAAATGGGCCTTTACAATAATTTTCATATTTCTATTTAAAAGATTTTATGCTGTCATAATATCATTAAATTTAAATTTATTGTTTATAAAAATCCCATTTGAATTGACTTCCAACAATAAAAATTGGTATATGGAAACGTGTGTCAAAGATCAGACCCATTTATTTTGAAACGGTTTTATGTACTGAGACAAAACAGTTCTTCTTTCTTTTCTCTTTGTTTTACCCACGTAAGATATTGTTTTCATTTATGTCAATAATCTGAATATTTTAATAGCCTTTTATTAAATCGCGCTTGTTTTGTTTCAGGTTTTTGTGGTGGTGTATGATCGAAAAAAAGACACCTTTTTGGATTTAATTCTCTGAAAAGTACGTAATCTTAAATTTTCTAAGATATTGTTTGTACTAAACACCATGTCGGATAAAGTTAGTAAATTATTTTCAACATGATCAACTTCTTAAGGTTCATCGTTATGAACGCCATGAAAGTTTATTATACTTCATAGAATGACAGATTTATTGCGATAAAATCAAACAACAAAGATTCCCATCTTCGAGACCACACCATACAAAGTATTTAACGATCAGTATGCGTTCCAAGTACAAAACAATCGCTTACATCATTGTTATGGTCTATACAAACATTTATAGAGTAAAATAGCCATGATACTGGCCATGATTCCACATTATAAACACATATCAACCAGCGTTTCCGTTGATGGTGTTAGAATGATAAATTCCGGATAGCAAGCCATTGTTTCAGCCAACAATACTGGCAGACAAACAAAAAAGGGGACGACCAAAGATGAATAAATGTAAATCGCATTTGAGACACTCAAAAACTGGTCTAAGCGCATTTTTATTTTGTTTCGTCATGGGTCAGGAAGGCACGGGGTGTTCAATGTCGGTAATAGCAGTCCATTGATATTATAGCTACTTTTCCTCCTTCGCCTGTTAACTCTGTGTTCGGGGATTAAGAGAAAATCTTACCCAAATTTAGTCAATCGTCTGAGAAAAACAACGTTGTTTCCTTGTAAGTAGATGACTATAGAAGATTATCCCTGAGTATCTTGTCGTTTTCTACTTTATGTTTTTAAGGCGATACCGCTAGAGGTATATTTATATTAAGTTCATCTTCATAGGCTTGAATCTTTTAGCCTCAATATCGGGTACATGTTTGAATATTTCATGAAGAAATTTCTGAGTACTTTTAATTAAACCGTTTCACGTAAAATGTATCCAGGTCAGCCCACAAACTTCCTTGTTTTAAAGAGAAAAAATTAAAATTATTTATTCAAAAGCAATATTGGTAAAAAAAAAATGAAATTAGAAATGCAAATTATTTATGGCAAAGTATGAAAAAACGTGTATTAATAAAGCGTAGAATTTAATAACAAACTTTATAATATGAGGATGGTATTTGAAAATATTGAATTTGTTGTCTAAATGAGTCCCTTGACACGCGTGTATGGTTACAAAGGGATATAGAACAAAATTATTGCTGAGTGCGTTACATAAAATTGAATTTGATATGCCAGGGGTAATTTCGTCAAAAAATTGTACATTTTATTTTTATGTACAATGGATTTATCAGCAATTCGATGAACCTAAGTATTGGTAACCTTAGATTTGTTGACAGTCATAACTTTGGAATAATTTCAAAGGTATCATGAGACGGTATCATGAAGTCAATCTTCAAAAAAATAATAGTAATACACAAAATCATTATACACTGTCAATAAACCATGTATAAACATTAAAACTTATATACCTAAGATTACTGTCGAGCTTTCATAGTAGGGATAGCTATGGCTGTAAGAGTCACACCATATTATTCCAGTTGTAGCAAGCACGACTGGGGACGGATATCCTTTGACCCCAACTTGGCGAAGATTATAGCAAAATGAATCAGGTATGGGTTTGGAGCTGTGCCCATATGTCTTCTATCACCAAGTTCCTTAAACAATAGCTATCAATTCTGAGGGTGATAGAATAATAGTAGTTACAGTACAAATTCCGCAAAAACATTGTAAATGAGCATCACATTGCATGCAGCTTATCTTGTGAATCACAGTTTGTTCTTACGAGATTATATATTATTATAATAACATTGTAGTGTAAGGGAGAACATTTTCACGTCCTGCCAAACGATTGCAGAGAAGACCGTCATAAAATACTGTTACAATAGCAAAACTAGGACACCACTAAACGAGACTCTGTTGAAGCAAGCGGAATTTTAAGAAATTCAATTTCTCGCAAATAGTAAAAACCCAACAACGCTATAATATTTGGCAAGATACCAATGAAAAAGGAAATAATATCGCGCTGTGGAGAGTTCGTTGTAACGATGCTATAGAAAAAGGTTGTTCCGGATTCAACTTGGAGAATTTTAGGAAGTCGTTGCACAAGAATAATAGCTGGACAAGTAATTCTATTGTTCTATAATTAGGTAGGTCTATATCCCATTTCTCTTCACGTGGGTATCGTATTAAATCTCGAGGGGATTATCCCACACTGGTGAGCGGTAGTGAGCCAAGAGTAACGCGATTATTTAGCACCATCTGCATAGTCTGTGGGGCGATCTCATTAAGTTTGTTCAGGTCCGTCCATTACAAGTTATAGTATAGCATACAAAAGGAGACTAGAAAGGCTTTTCCATTATTACTTTACTAAAATTTTGTAACATTAATATAACCAAAATCCATTACCCGAATTGAAATGAGAAAGGATTGTATCCAGCTACATTCACGAGCCGTTACATTACTAATTTTTATCACCCAATTCATATCCAAATTCCATTTATTCACACACTGTAAATTTACACTTTATTTCACCACAGTTTTTCGCGTGCGATCTTAATTAAATCTGTAAACTGGTGTTGTGTTGTTTTAGCACCCTTTTAACTGAACGTGCCTTATCAAAGGAAATGTCGAAAGTGACGCTATCGGCTAAAAGCCATCGGCGTAAATGCGTCCAATTAAGCCGCGTGCATCATAAAGACCTAAACCAGGCGGGTGTTAACGTTTCTCTTTTAGTGCGAGAGTATTCTGTTTAAGTCTTATGGTGAAAAATTTCATTACTGTTCGCGTTTGAAAATTACTCTTCATTGTGGTTCGTCGAGATTTTTGGCTTATGGAAATTTTAGTCTGTAGGTACTGTTGGTTAGTCGAGTGCTTTTAACATTCCAAATTAGTAAAGCACTTCGTTTCTAAAATTCGTATCTCCATCGACGGCTTTACAAACAAATATGTTCTTCACATCTATACTTTGTGAAACAGCAGTTGTATCTTTGACACAGTTAAGTGCATCAATTCTGATTAGGCCGTTTAAAATGGAAGTAGCAAGACATGATTTATAACTCGCATTGACAGATTGGTGTAACCTATCACTTATTTAGCTCAAAAGCATAGTCACGATGACTCATACAATTAGTTCGATGAAAACTAGTCGATAGGTTCTAATTTCCTTCTCCATCAGTACTGCACTGTAATTACAATTAATCTTCATATACTACAAGCCTCCAATTAGCTTCAAATTTAATTACAGCAAGCTCTTCTAACCCTTTGACCTTTGACGTTGACTGATTCGCCGATACATCATCCAGATACGCGACACCAACAATTAGGGCATGTACGTCGGAAGTAATTATGCCATAAAATGTCAACCCAACACTATGTCTATAAAACAGACAGAGCATGTTTGATTAGGGTCCGGATGATGATAAAGATGTTCCCGAGAGATTTTTTTTTCCACACCGTGATTTTGTGGAATGCCGTTATTAGGTCCATAGAAATATGGATAATGATTCAATGTAATGTTTGTTTTTATCTTGAAAGGGAGTGTCAGGAAGCTGACTTCGATTAAGAAGAATGCTATTAAGGTTCATAATCGGTTGACATTTCCCTTGACTCACTTGAAACTCGGACACCTTTACATTGTTAAGAAATTATCTCTAGTTCCAGTAGTTTCGATTCAAGTAATCGTAAACACTTTATTATTGCTGTAATAAATCTGTTACGCGATTTTAATGGCGGTTCGTATGTTATTTATTATGAAAACAATATGAATGTCAGAGTTGGCAAATTACCAAATCAATAAAAGTACAGAACATGGCAAATGGAGAAAGTATGTATCTTTATACATACTTTCTCCATTTGCCATGTTGTGTACTCTGTTTTGCAGAAATACGAATAATGTTGAATCATAGTTAATTTACGATCTAGATGCCTTCCGGGGTAGCCAGACAGAAGGGGCGTAAATCTCTAGGGACCACATTTACTTAGAATTTGCATTGCCCCGATCTCGTTTTTTGTCAGTGATGCACATATTCATCATAGTCGTGATTATCCACATAATATACATATTACAAGTTACAAGTCACGTAGACTACGACTGAGCAGCAAACAAATATTTTGTAGGATTTATCCCCATAAAACAAAAATCTAATTAATATTGAACCTTTTGAAGCCATAATCCTTTTTAGGAATAAACGTAAAAAGCACACTCAAGCCTAAATGGAAACAATGACGTTCCGTGAGATAGTGTAGTGGGCACAAAAACTAAGAGCCCGAGATGATCTGATAACGAAATTATAGGGCAACGCGTTCGGCGCCTTCGCCCTGTGTTTAAATGTCATCACTATATTCAGTGAGAATAGTTAATAGTGAGATATTTTTGAAATGGAAGTAACGGGACTTGGAATGGGTGGATCTGTTGTATATTATGTCATTGTTGTGTTTTTTCTACCTGTACGAGACTTATTTTTTCGTTCATTTTTATTGTCGTAAATTGTTCTTCTACCTTAACAGACAGCTGTGTGCTACTGAGTAAGTGAGTAGTTAATTGCGCCTCTTCTCCTTTCCAACTAAAGCATTAGAAAGTGGTGAAGGGTGCACATTCTGGGGGACTGTCTTATGTAATTTTGACGTTTAAAAAATGCTGATTCCCAGCCTAGTTTGAAAAAAATACTTTTGATTTTTAACGCTAGATAGGTAAGCATGTCTTTCGTCAACATAGTTTTTATTCGCAAAATATGTAACCCGAAGTATTAATCCAATAAAATATGCTTGTTGAATGGTTAATTAAATAATTACGTTAGGATATGAAAATCATCTATGCCTACAATATTATTATTTATTTATTATCAAGTACCTGAATCTGAAGAGCAGTATCTTTAATTTCATCTAAAGATATGAATGTCGATATATAACTATTCAGCACCAACGCTATCGAAGCATAGAGGGACTTTAAACGTTAAAACAATAATTGAAGATAGTAGTTTCTGCAGAGCTCGTATAGAATGACGTAAAATTCTACCAAGTTCATAGTTATATCCCTGCTCTATTATATTTTTATGTATTTTCAACTGTTTTACTCAGAATAAGTGTATTTGATTTTATTTGTATTGTATTTCATAGTATCTTCTTAGTTACTGTCGACAGAAAGTTATTTTTTTAGCATCTTATTTCTTGTAATTTCATATTATTATTAATTGGTAGCTAACTGAATCTTTTTGAATTTGACGATCCGCCAAAGACTGAAAGCTTAGCAGATTTCTAAAGTTTTTAAATAGTTATTAGCATATAAAACACTCTTACGTCATAAGCATTTAAATATGTTATTACTGACGACTTAGATCTTAGGTAATTAGGCGCTGTTTTTCGAAAAATTAAAGAAACAAATGGAATCTAAAGATAATGAGACCTGAAAAAGCAAAATTCTGTTATTTCAACCATCCATCATAGTATGTGGAAAACTTAGCTCATGGCGACATGTGATATATCAGTATGAGACTCCCGTAAAGAACTCATTTAAGTGTGCAGTATCTTCATTACGACAACGTGACGTTTCCCTTCAAGCTGGTGATAAATTCCAGTTAAATAGCTTACACATGTTGAAAACGCAAGGCACGTACTGGTTCAATGTATCGATAAACACCGCCCTCTTTGAAGCTTTTATAGTTATTACTTTTATTCAAAACAAATGCAATCGATTCGTATGACTCAAAATCAAAGGACGTATCGACTATTTTGATTTAACTTTCCGATTCCTCCGATGACAATACAAACAAGAAACCGTCAGTATAATGATGTCGATCCAAAACCGCGCTGGTCGTTTGCAGGAATTTCACAATTTGAAAGTATAATACACAAAAATACGTTAGACTGAGGGCCTCCAAATTTGGGAGAGCGGAGTCCACACGCGCATTCTAATTTATACCTCTAATGAAACCGACCGCTTTTTTGGACATCTCCCTTCATTCTTGCAGGTACGAAATGTTGGGTTGGAAAACGATAAAAATGTTCTCTGTCCTCTATAAATATTCATTTCTTCCGAGGATCACGGTGTAGCGGAGGGGCGGCTAAGTGCCAAAGATATGGGGTTTGTCAAAGACGAAAGTAATCATAATTTTTATGAAGAATCTTGTGCGTATGTGAAACGAGGCAAAATTTACATCCGAGACGCTTTCTGATGAATGTGCAGGGAATGTATGAGATTACAGCATGATAAATAATGTGAAGATTTTTTTTATCATACGCTTATGTTTCGGAGTTTAAATCGGTGGCATATTTTATATTTAATGGAGGCGCTCCTAAGATCTTGGGAGATATATGGTCGCATTAATCATTGACGCTAATTAAGGTTGTGCAGTTTTCAAATTTAGGTGTATCTCGTTTGTTGATTCATATTTCAAAAACGCGTGTTTTTCAAGTTCTTTACCGGGGTAAAAGCATATACCCGATCTAAATAACCAAATTATACAAACTGTTTATCTAGCTGTTATGATTGATTGAAAACATAAAACCATATTTCAAACAAATATTAATGATTCAAAATTATTGTTTGGAGAAAATATCAGCACTACTGTATAATGGTGACCCAGATAAAATCAGAAGTAGTCAAAACTTTCCCAATTAAGAAAGAGCACATAATATTTATTTCTGTACAAAAATAAAACGCAAAGTTATACAAAAGTCGCGTACACCAAAAATAAACGACCAAACAGAAATAGAATCAAACCCACATCTATTAGACCATCAGAAACAATTCCCGTGGTTGGCCCACAAAAAATATACAAGTCAAAGTTTTTTGGAGCCCCTAACTTTACGTGGGTCGTGGATGCTCACCTTTTTTTATTCCAAAAGACATTGATTGATTGAACCTTATGGCACAACTATGAGAAACATAGCAGGGGTATTGTTTTTTTCGATTGTATAACTACTTTTTATGGATTTACGGTTTTAAAATCTTTTTAAAGTTTATTGTATCTTCATTTAGATAATCTGTAGGGATTCATCGATTGTTTTCGGGTTGCTGCGTTTTTATAGATTTGGTTTTTGGATAAATTTTAATTATTTCTGTTTTGGTTGACGTTTTTGATTTTTGTTTTGCTTTGTTATTTTATTAACGTCAATAAATAAACCTGGATAGAATAAAAAGATCTCGTCCTAATTCTTCTGATAAAGTTAAGGTTGCAGGCTTTAACGTCAATAATACTTGTCCATTTAAGTTTGTAATTGGCAGTTCTGAATAGCTATTAGGCAATAGAGCTGTTGTCTTGCCTTTAATATTGATTAATATGGCTGCGTGAGACGTCAAACAACACACCTTTGAAATTCTTTAGTGGCAGTGTAAACTACATTATTGCTATAGCTTCTTAACTTTTAACATTTTCAAATAATTCTTCTGTAACTATTGTTTTATTGTACTAACACTTTGCTAGCGACTTCGTCCGCCCTATATTTCCAAACCCATAGTAATTTCGAAGAATCCCTAATCCTTGTCTATATAATAGTCAACACATAGGTCCAAAGGCTGGGTGTTAATGAGTCAGTCAGTGAGTTAGTCAATATTTTTTATTTTATTGGAATAGTTTTCAAAACTAAATTCGGCAATTGTTATTCTATCAGTTCTATTAATTATTAAAATTACTTTAAGTTAAGCTTAGTCTAAGTTCTAAAGCACCATACCGGTATATTAAAATGGACGTTATTATATAATCCACAAGCATTAAGCCCAGATTTCTAAATATTAGAACAAACGGGTTTAGTTCGTGCCATGTCGGTTCGGCATAATGTCAAAAGGTTACTTAAACTGCTTAGCGTCCAGTTGTGTAACTTTAATAGTAAGTAGTAAACCTACGGGGGCTTGCTTTAAGTACTTAAGTATATAGACTCACAACACCGACTATATGAGAACAGCCGAAAAAAATAGGCGTTATATTTTTCAAGATAAATCATAATATACATTCATCTAGTATAGATTCATCTAGTCAATTAAATAGACTTTGCTCGCATTACATCACACCCAAATAAATCATAAATATTCAACCAGTTCCAAGATGCAATAGAATCTCAACAATGACACATCAAAGAATATGATAACAAAGACCAAGTCACCGATGATAAATCTAAAGTTGACCTCAAACAATATCTATTATGATACAAAATTACAAGATATTGAAGATATATTAACAACAATTACAAACACGAACACGATACTCAAAGTAAGTTACATTACGCTAACAAATTACGTGGAACAAGCATCGAACATTTTATCTATCAAGATTTCAATCAGCGAGCTAGTCTGAACTTAAGGTCAGGCCATGACATCTTTATTTACCTGAGATGCGTCACTGGAATAGACGGTGAAATATAGCCATTGAATTTAAATGTAGCCCCTTAACGTTTCGAAATGTTACATAGTCGTGGAATTTTTATAGTCACTAACAGTACTTTGATGACAACAGAAGTTATAGTGTAATGCCTGACTTCTCGAAAAAGCTCTAAGTATAGAAGTAAAACCAAATTATTTCTAGTCTTCGCGAAGAAATAAGAGACAATCATGACAAAGAGGACAAGGTCCAAAGTCCTGTTAAATTTAAACTCTTCCGTTAATTTCATAATAACAAGAACTAATTGAATAGTGATTAACAAGAATCCACTGTGTTAAAAGCTTGATTTGCAGAAAATCTCATCATTACCAATATCTCACGAGGATTTCTAAGAAAACAAAATTAGGATGATTTCTCACTATAAAACGAGTTGCTTTATGTATACGTAAATAACTAGAATCCACTTCGTTAGGAGCTTTAAGTATTTGCAAAAATTCATAATATCATAAAGTTCTCTAGTTTACAAGGTTCTAGGTTCACAAGTACTCGCAAAGATGTCAAAGAAGAAATTGAAAAGGACTACAAAATAGTTTGACGTACATAGAAATCTTTACTTTTAGCAACACTGGAAGAGAAATTCTTTCCATATACATTTATATATTATATTGTTTTGACATAACAGTAGCTTATGAAATAAGAAGCAAAACAACAAAAATATTTATTTTCGAAACAGAAAAGAAAACAGTTGAGTCTAAGATAGTTTTTATTGCATATTTGGATGGGACAAAGGGTCGATTTATTTACTTGTAGCCAACGGCTATGGAGGCCATTTTTTGTCGTTCCTTGATCCGTGCCAACGTTTTTTATTTGTGAATTTTGATGCCGAATTATTTTTACAGATATAATTTAGGAAGATTCAGACTATGTTATAAACAAAAGATAAAATAGCTCAGCTGATTCCGATCACTGGTTATTACTTAAACATGATATCTGAGAGGCAACTCTCGCAACTTTAAGATCGTTCACAGTCTGATCTCATTTTCAATCTGTCAAAAATACCCCTAATTTCCCTACATTTTTGACAACTTATTGACATTGATTGTCGCTGAGATGAGATTGCGACTAGATTTTAAACATTGTCAAATATCGGAATTGGCCGTTTGAAACAAAATAATGACAAAAGGTACTTGATTCCAAAACTAAGGATTAAGTAAGCAAGTTACACAGAGGTTAAACAGTCTCTTTTCGATAAATTCACAACTCATGATCTAAAAACGTACAAGATTTTTTGAAAACAAAAAGCTAAAGTTCATCATAATGATGCCATCATTTCTCCAGCAAAATCCATTGAATATAATAAAATCGTAATTAATCATACCTAAACCCACTTCACACAATGGTAGTTTATCATCTGCTACATCTTCATAGATAAAAATATTTATAATTAATTACATTTTAATTGGCACTTCTTACGGTAACATGGACCTGTTACAATTTGAAAGTAACTAATCTGATGCTATTCTCATGGGCAAGCGTATCTTACAATTATTAAAAACAGTTATACCGAACCTAATTTAATTTGTAACATCATTATCAAAAACCGTATAGAGTATGAA
This sequence comes from Luperina testacea, assembly GCA_927399505.1. Classification (NCBI taxonomy): domain Eukaryota; kingdom Metazoa; phylum Arthropoda; class Insecta; order Lepidoptera; family Noctuidae; genus Luperina; species Luperina testacea. Next base: position 21,038,552 of record OV656759.1, on the reverse strand, counting down.
CGAAAAGTTCACTTCCATCTCATTCGTGTATACTTTGTATTTTTTTTTTAGAAATACACAAATAAATTTCAAAACGTTGTATTAATAATACGAAGAATATATTTGTACAAACTATTGGCTTTAAAGTCTTCAAATCCTATCAACAACTTTACAAAACCCACAACAAGTTAAAAAACAAGATAACAAGAAAAACAACAACCAAACTCCAAAGATATATACCGACTGTCAAGGACGAAAAATTGGGACATAACGGGACCCTACGTGACAGAGCTCGGACTGAATGGTCCCTTCAGGGACGGTACGTCCTTCAAATACCCCTGCCTTGCAAATAGGGCATTCAGTCATGATCCGCCTCGGCGACGCCCGTTGTTGAAGAAAAATTGGACCTTATCTACAGGTTTGGACCTCATTTCGGATCGACGATTGAGGCCTTGAGCGACAATGAATTGGGAAAAAATTTGTTCGCACCTTTGGCACCTATTTGTTGTTTCGTTGATCAAAACTTGATGTTTGACCTTTCACTTTTTCTTTTCTAGAATTCAGATAAAAAATCAAATGAATATTCTATTTGTGCAGTGCACCTATTTCTGCTTTCTTGTTCTTTCTTTCTCTTGAATGTATCTACGCAGTCGGTCAAATTTCTTGAAACCTATGACTCAGTGGCTCCCAAAATATGCTCTCACGCTCATTTCTCTTATTAGCACTATCTGAGATTTTTACATCTGAATCATAATGGACGTATTCAGTCTGTAGCTATTCAATATTAAATCAATTAATTTCCTGGAGAGCACACAGTACCACAGTACAACAAATCATTTCTATATAGGACCGTCTATTACTCACACCACTATGATCTACGTTGATATACAATTTCCCGTACCCATCACATCATAATCACTATAAATTGCAACAAGAATTGTCAGTCTCACAAATTTATATCATGTAACGCCACTAGAGCATTTTTATCGTTAGCCTCATTGTATGAAAAATGAATGTTTGCCGTCAAATAAAAGTATTACGGCTACGGGCCAGCGGCCCTGTATTATGATTTATACCGTTTTGACGGGAACACTATGATAACTTGAGAGCGTAGACACATCTTAAATTAGGAATAGTAAAGTGTGGAATATTTATGACTGAACTTAATGCAGGCTTTGCTCAGGATTTATAAATAGACTAGCGAGCGTTGGTATCAAAAATACTTGATTTACTCTTGTATTTATTTCATCTTGTTTCTTTTATTTTGCTTGAGTAGTTACAATTCTTTCAGTAATAAGTCCAAGTGCTCAATAAATTCTGTTTATCAACTTTGAATCAAGCGGCATTAGGCTTACGTCTATTAAATTTTCCATATAGTTGGGATAGTCCGTAGGGATTATTTTTTGCACTTTAACCGAGCTTGCGGTTTCTGTAACATCTAGACCGTCTGGCGCATCATTAATAAACCTAACAGCAGAAACCACATCGTCAACGCGGTAGTCACAATAATATTATCTAGTTTATCGTCGACAATGAAATCTTTTACTAGGTATAGACAGGTTGTTATCCGATGTCCTATATAGAAACCCGTTCCGACTAGCAACTCTCAGGATAACCCTCGCGCAGTAAATATCCTGTTTTTTATTATTTTTTCATTCTCAGCCTGCTTTATCTCACTGAAGCAGTTTAACCCAGATATTAATGAGACTATTTTAGCTTCTAGTTCGCGGCAGTTTTTATTCGGGACTGAATTTGTTTTATGAAAGTTTTTGAAGCGTTCATTTTAAGCTTATAAGCGTAATGTTTACTTGCTTTAGCAATTTTAATGTAAGAATATCTGTGACATTTTGCTAAACAAGTAAACCATTAGTCTATATTTTCTTAGTGTGTTCTACAAATGATTTAAGTTACTAGTTTCGTTACTGTGCACATAAATTACAGGGATATTGTTACATCATCAATATCCTACGAAGACAAGTCGATTAAAATCGTTCTAATCTTTTTCATAACATTTCCCTGACCTGTCCTAGGTTCTGTGTTGCTCAAAGGAACTGATCGTGCTCTCATTAGTAAGCGGTCGGCCAGTCCTTTCATCCAGGATGTGGTTACTTTCCGGTTTCACGTAGTCGACTGCTGTTTGACCACCAGTGTGGTATTGAGACCAGACGGCGCATAATTTTATCAGTGGAGGGACGGATGCTGCTACCAACCTTGTGGTTTTGAAGATTTGTATTATCAATCAATTCAATTGTACATACTCATAAGTACTATAAGTTCGTACTCGAAACAGCTTACTACCATTTTTCTAGATCCTCTACAAAAAAAATTAATTTTACAAAACTGGGACTTATTAGTAGACAAAAAGAGCACAATTTATGTACTAAGAATTACTTATTAAATAAAAGCAAATTACAAAACAGAGATAGCCTCGATAGAATCAATTTATGTAAATGCACTTCCATACACAAAAGATATAACTTATGCACTTAACTATGCAACCGTAACCAATTATGCAGAAGCTAACAAAAAAGCATCAAACCATTTAAGTTCTAACGAGGTGCGTGAAAACGATTACAAAATTAATAATAAGATAGTATAAAATCGCATATTTCATAGCAAACGTGTCGTGGAGGAAACGACGGGCAATAAAGTATGAACTGAAATTGCTCCGTAAAGTAAAATCGTAAAGGCGTGTCCACACAGAGTATTGTTCAAAGTTTAAAAGAAGGAATGCAACATTTTGAACGCTTTCGCTTTACCATTAGCAATAATTAAAGTCCAGCCTAGGCGAAAATTCATAGAATCCGTGAAAACACAACTTTCATGTATTTTTGAAATTTTCCCAGAATTCGTCACTTAATATAACTTTTCTCTAAACTCTCAAATCGAATGGCCTTCACGTCCTGGAAGGAATACATCAAATTAAAAGTTACATAAATCTTCATCTCATTGTAGTGACTTCCTCTCTAGTCATATCATTATTAAAGTCATAATATAATTTCATTAACGTATTATTACCGTAATTTTGATTTATCCACCACACCTCATAATTAGCCACTGAAATATTTTACGGTACCAGAAATCCGTTACTCGGTAGCTATTCATCAATTTGTAAATAATGACAACGTGACAACTTTTACACCATTATCTCCAAATTAATTTTCAGATATCCGAAACCTGTGAATTAATCTGCCTAGCCTTTTCCCTAGTATGTGCTTTCAGTTTAACCAGATGCAGCTGAATACCAGTATTTTACATGGCATGACTTCCTATCTGACCTCCACAACCCAGTTAGGTTAGGAGAGTAACACGATACCTCTGGATAAGACTGGTTGTCAGACTTTTGGTCTTCTCACTACCCGTAACGTCTGTCAAAAATCTAGAAGAAATTAATTTTCCTTCCGAGGAACGGACAGGTCTCGATATGTAATAGATGGTCAGTCTACGAACCGACGCGACGGCGGCAAGCAAAGCTTAACCTTCAATGGACCTGTGCGGCTGTTATTTAGCTAAATTGCGAATGTAACAAACAATATCCAAATTTTAATAAGTATAAAAGAATTTAACAATAATTTAATAAAGTACCCATTTGTTTTGATTATATTTTTTACAACTATTGGACACATTATTGGACTAAATTTATTTATTTAACAAATGGAACAAATAAGACACGCTCTTGATTTCTGAAACTGAAAAGCCAATCAACACAAAATTTGCTATCGTGTGAAACTCTCTCATGCATTCGGATTAGCAGACTGAAACATCAATAGGCATTCAAAAATTTCAAATCTTTTGACAGGAGTTTGATAGTGTTTGATGTCTATAAAATATTTTTTTATTAGAATTTTAAAAACCAGGTGTAGGTAAGATCATATCCTTTTTATTAAACTCATGTAACTGTACTAATCGCATATGAAATTGTAGCTGAGTAAAAAAAGTATACCAACAAAAATGAGAAATCTTCAGAATATAAAAATACTCACCCAACCACAGCTTTAGCTCATAGCTTCACCATTAAAGTTATTATGAATTTAAATGTCATTTTACTCTACGTAGTGCAAGGGAACGAAGCATTTACATAGACTAGGCCGGAAGGAGATGAGACGGTCTCGATGTGTGTAAATTACAAATTAAAACTATTAATAGTCAAAGCGTATTGTAAATAAAATGCATTCTATGGAATCATGCATTTATTGTTTGTGTGACAAGATTTATGGTTCTAATTTCACGCTAGTATGTGGTTTATTACAGGATATAGGATACAGAAATATAGATATTGCCAGTGATGATAATGAAGTAGCCGTTGGAGCAAGCATAATGCATGCAGGCATTTTTTTTAGAAATCAAGCTTCATTAGGTACTTTGCAAGCTGAACAGATTGATTGCAGAATAAATCAAATTAGGTTTTACTCAAAGATAGTTATGTAGAAACTATTGTATACCAAAATTGTAATATGGGATACAAAAGGAGATTTTTTTTTGAATTTATATTCTGTTATACGAATGTGATCCAGCACAGCATCAGCAAATACCAATGCCGGCAGATAAATACATATAACATAGTCCACTTACCTCATCTATATTATTATCATAATCTATGTAAATCGCCTCACTGCGGGAAGCTTTTGGTTATCCCAAGAATTTTACGAGCAGACCATGAACTAACGAATGGCGTAGAGTATATCAATACATGTAATTAATACTTAATTATACATGAATTCGAACATTTTACGATAATAGCAACTTGACAGCATGATTGGCGTTCAGCGTTACGGTTCTTGTATTAATTTTTATGCCAATAATAATTATGGATGTTGATATGGGTGCCAGTTATGCTACTCAGCATGAGATTATTGGATTTCATAATGTTTAATTTAAATATGTAATTGCTGACGCAAATTGATGTTAATGCAATCAAGATTGCCTAGAGTTTACTAAACCAGTTGATTAGTTAACGCTTTGAGCTTACACTGCAGGGATGATCTTTTTAAATTTCGCACAATTTAAAATGAAAGCATAATTCTCTGAAAGGACCCCACGAGACTTAGATTTTACACTAACTTGATAAACATCAGCAAGATTGTAATTCTGGATTTCTTTTCTGGATTCTCTATTTCTCAGATACGAGCTATACCACTGGGTGTCCAGGAACATTAAACAGTATTAGAAACCAATGATCTTAATTGTAAGAAAAAACGGAACAACTCTAATTGCTTTAACTATAAGAGCAATTACAGTATCCGTAGTGTAGGATGTTTACTGAGATTGAAGGAAAAACGTAATTCTGACGCATTAAGTTTTTCCTTGCCGGCTGATTATCATACCACACAAGTTGTAGGATCTGATCTAACTGTCTAACTATTTAGAACCGGTTTTTATGGTGGAGAGAGTGATGATACATTCAATTCCTGGATTTTGCGGTATTTTAACTGTATCCCATCATAATATTCTACCTATTGATAGGTATTTGTGAATTAGTAAAAAATATCTCTGCCTTAGTTACTTTTTAAAGTACAAATATACAACACAATCCTTATACAAAGTAGTCTAATTTCCATTCCACGCGAAAAATCCCAGGACACAATCACAAAGCATCTTAAATCGTGATGAACATTAACCAACCAATATAGAACACAAAAAGTCGCTAAAGCACTTGATTACAGAGATAGGGCATTTCTGGAAGGAACAATGGTACGCGGTGTGGAAGCATCTAGGCGTGGTCAGGAGATGCAAATTGCACGACCCGCGGCCGCAGGGGCTAGACAAATGGCGTCGTGAAGCGACCGCACCGGTAGCACACGAACCCGTCCGCCTGGGGCTCTCGTGTTTATATTCCTAGTGGCACTCGATGATGTAGGGTATGAAGCTTTCCATGCAAAATTAAGAATTGATTTAGAACGAGAGTTCATGTTGAAAGTTTTAAGAAGGATTTTAGAAGGGTTGTTTGGAGACGCTGATAAATAAAAAAGTTTGGAAAAGTTGTGCGTTGAGTTGGAAAAGTTTTGGGTTTTTTGTAAATTGATATTCGCTGTTTTACCTTTAATGTTTAAGATAAAATTGATGATCTAAAAATCCAAGCCAACAGATCTACATGATTTGAAGCCATTAAAATATTCGATGTTTATTCAAAGAAGACGATTGTTTGAATTCCATTAAAACCGAACATCTCAAGCAGCAAAAGCAACGCTAATCACGTACAAAATTAAAGGAGACCAAGTGTGTAATGTAACATGCAAATTGTACGCCACAAGACAAATTGCTTCGTAAGGTCTCACATGTACTCTACATCTATATCGTTTTATAATTCAAACAAGCCCCTGTATCGAGCTCGGGAGGTTTTATTAGGTACAATAAAAGATCCTGTGCCAGTTTTATGTCCTTTCCCAGGAAACCTCTTATTTAGGAGGTTCAGACTTTATTTGTTCCAGGAGAATGCGTTTAGGAACACTAGGTTACGTTAGTGTATGCCGTATTTCACGATGACAAAAATTGGGTTGGTCAGCGTGAAATTTTCTATCTTACATACGAGAATTTTCTAAATTCGTCTGACAAGAATTGTGTTATCCGAAACATTAATCATCAAGTTTAGGCCAAAATTATACGTTTTAAATTAGGCAATATTTTTATTTTTTCAAGATTGTGAGGCCTTCAACAAAATCATAAGTAGTTGACAAGTAAACAATCATAGATAAAAGGTTCACATGTAAACACGAGGTTACATTATTTTAGACATAACTTAAATTTGTGTAGGGTCACGACTGCAGATAAGGTACTGATAGAGGTTGATGCAATATTACCGAAATAGAAACTAGTAATTTACCAAAGCGAGCAATTACTTGGACTATTATTTTAAGGTTTAATTTTAGATAGAATTTGAAACCAGAACTAATTACTGCTATCAGTATGTCCGTAATTACTTACTTACTATGGTACTTTGTTCAAAACCTACAACAGTTAAATTTAACTATAAATTATTTTAACCATTTTGATAGAGTTTATCGACAAATACGGACCTACTTGTCCCAAGAACCTGGTTCTAAAGGCAAAATATATAAGTTACATATTATAATAATAATAACAGACTAACTTCCAACTGAGAAAGCTTCAACTACATATTTACACCCGTTTCATTATAGTGCCAAACCAATATGCGAGTAAAATACTTCTTCAAATAACTGCAAACATATCTTTGCATCCAGGCGGCGGCGGCGTTGTAAAATGGCTACAATTGCGACTCACACATCAAAATGCTGAAAATCATGGTGATTCTGTAGCGCAATGTAATATCATTTCCAACGATATTATTACTTTACGGACAGCAAATTCTAAAATATACTTGCAAGCTGCGTCAGGCATTCAGTGTAGGTAATGGCGTAGCAACTTTGAAATTATATCTCTGGCGACTGTTGACTCTCGCCGCGGGCGGGTCCATCGCTCACTGCTCAGTACAACTCAAACACCGAGAAAATTAATCCTTAGTTTACATCGTTAACCGTTCGCTTTGCAATTCACTTCTTAACAGATCGTGTTTCGGGATCGAATATCGAGCAACGGGCGTCTAATATTCTACGTGACTTCTTCGAGCGATAATAGATCGACTTGTAAAGATTCCATTAAGCCACGTCGAGCTTTTTTTTCATCGAATGTCGTGTACCTTGTCCTATTGTTGGAGAGAAATCGTTCGTAACGGTTATGCTTTTCCGCATTTTCTACGTTCTTATAGAGTGTTGTATTCGTTTTTGCGAGATTCTGTTTAAAATTCAAAAACATCATCTTTTTTTGTTTGAGGCAATTTTGGGTAATCAAGTTGGCAAGAATAAAAAGCTATTACGAAATATAGAATTTCACTTTTGCTTGAATGAACGACTCACGTTTTCAATTTGCCCTTTGTAAACCTACAATATATTTTATACTTTGTTGTTTTAATTTATGTTTTATATTCCTTTTTATATTCGATATTAACCGGAAATACTGTATTGCCATGACAAAAATAACAACTTCATCAAATAGTACGTCGTTTTATTTTCCCGCATTGATCAACCTTATCTTTTTACAATTCAGCACACGACAGATTCTAGTCGTAAAGATTCAAGACTTCATTCTTCCAGTTCAATCGAAAACAAGCGTAAATTGGCCGTGAACGAACTTTTATACGTCAGCACTGAACGTGAACGTGAGTGTAATGCTTGGCGTATGAATAAGGTGTCACACATATTGTCTAGTATTCGTTGAACGTCTTGATTTAGTAAGGGTTGAAGTAGGTGTTCAGTCTTGTAGAAATATATAGTTGGATAATGTTTCTATAGCGATAGAAAAACTGGTATATCAATCGATACGAATTTTCTTTTTTATGTCCATACAGTAAAAGTCTTTGTATACACAATTGTAAGCATAATATTATGGATGTTAAATGCAAAGCAATGCTCCATTGCATTCTACACAAAACAAAGAAGGCTAGTAACAACTGCTGCAATAATTAATTGATGAAAAGATAAGCAAATTAATCACACATAAACTTTTTTATCGATAATTAAATTAAAACTGCACCATAAACTTGATTTGATGCACATAAAATTATAATCAAACCGTCCATAACAACTGATCATACTTCGATTAATATCAATTAAATAAATAATTCATTAACCGAACTGCAACAATCGCATCAATACAATTCCACGACTAAAAGTCGCTAGCGCGGGCCACATCTAAGAGGTGCACGCTGCAACGGATGGACAGAGATTGCACGTTCTTAGAATAACAAATAGATGGTTGCGGGAAGCGGTCGTAGCCAATCAGAATTGTGGTTGAATCCACAGGACGATTTGTGAAGATTAATTAGCGAGAACGAATTGAGGTCGCCGTTTTAATTAGTCTTCATTTTGGGAAAGGAAAAAAGAATATGGACGAGATGGTAAAAAATACAAAATTCTTAAGGTAAAATTGAGATAGATGAATAAATTAGGAGATTTAAAAAAAGTAAAAGTAAGAGGCTGTGCTTTAGGTTTTACAATTCAGGCATACCTTAAACTGACATTATTACATTATTATGAAATTATATAATTATTTTCTTATTAAACCAACTTGGGTTTGACACAAAATAATATACATAGTAACTCTTCGGGTATCACAGGCGTGATGACATCTTATGTTATGTTAGTATACATAATGTGATTAGTTTGGCTGCTTTGTTTGATGTTACTCTAAGCCAATTTATTTTCGCTTCTATTTTAGACGAATGATAATCATGCGACCAACAACGTAACGAATTCGGTAGGTAATGTAAATCTTTCTTCTGGCCAGGCAATCAAAACTGCGGTTGTAGCCTACAAGAGATTTATAGGATTAATTAACAAAACAAATTAATTGGGGTCGGCATTTTACTTTCTCCTTCTGTTTTAAAGTCCTTCAATTACAAATAGGCAAACTTGAGATTCGTTTTGGATATTTTACTCTAAAATTTTAATTATTGACGAATAATTAACTTTTATTTATCTGCCTCGATTCATTGCAAATATGTACCTATTTACTTTAAGTTGGATCTAAATCTAGAATTAAATCATTAAATTTAATTGCCCATCTTCTCGGCTTTGTCATCATCATCTTTTTTAATTCACTATCCCAAAAAATATGCAGACAGCATATGACCCTAAGTTCACTAAAATCAATAATTTATTTACAACATAATGTTGCAATCAAAACCCACCCAAAAATTAGGAGCCCATACAGCAATAACTTCGCGACCACCATAAGATTACTATCGCACATATGGCATACAGTTGGTGGCAGCGGTTGTTAAAATTATGGTTCACGGGAGCAAGACGACAATCTCGTAAAAATTGATGGACGTGTTTTAAAAGCTCGAATATTGTCAATCCTTTTGGCTTTCGCTGCCATTGCTGCATTGTGATGGCGTTATCTTTACGCTGTGTGAGTTTATGGGGAAAGCAGTGGAACGAGCGTTGTCGACGCTTGATTTAGTAAGAACATAAGCCATACGTAGCGGTAACATGGACGGTGTGGTTTTAAAATGCTGATGACATGAAATATTTGGTAAACAATTAAACATAATTCTGAAGTCTTAAGTGTTTATTTTTTTAAATACATCTGCTTCAACTTAGATAGATATTAGATAATAAAGTGACTGGCAAAAATATGTTTCACTTTGAGATTAAAGTCTCAACACCTAACAATTCTTCTTGACACTTTCAAACCCATAAAAACTTATCTTAAAGACAAAACATCTTTTAAAAAGGAAACTCCACTGATCCACCACATAAACTACTAAACCCAAAAATCAATCTTCGACCAAAAAACATCGCTTTTCCCATTTCACACACACTTCACAGTTCTGAAGTTAGTGCCCTAACCCACGAGACATGACGACAGATGACGCGTAAACTGCGGGGCGTCGTCGTTGAGTAATGAACGTTCGCCCATTACTCATTACAAGCCGTGACTTGCCCGTCTGACGGGGCCTTTATTTCAGCGCTGCACTACTGTTTCCAATGATTTATGCGTCGGCGTATTTTTATTGTTGAGTTGAGCTATCAATCAGTTTTGTTTAAGGAGTCTTACTTTCGTTATGACTAGAATGTAAGCTTGTTAGTGGACAGTTTATCATAAAAGCTCATCTAAGAGCGACGTTACTTACGTTTCATTTCAATGCTGCGAGATTTGAGCAGATTTTCGTTTGGTAGCGAAGTTTTTCTAAAATCAAAGTAACGTTAACATTTAATGAATCCCACTAACGTTTAAAGTTTAAACTGTAAATGGACATTCATTCTTGGTAACAATAAAAACACCCAGCAGTCAATTAATTTGCTTAAACCAAGAGCCTACTACGTGAGCGAAGTCACAACCTAAAAAGAAACAGTCATGGCCTTTGAAAAGTGATCCAATGATTAACATGCAGGACTAGGATTAAATGACATCATCATACAAGAAGCTACGTCGGTAATCACACTTAAATAAAAATTCAACATGACGCTTAGGAAGGAAGCACTACATATAGAAATGGTAATAATAAATTTTGGAAGCTATAAATTGAAGAATGATTAGCTCCCTACAGATTATTACTGACAAATGTAACTTAAGTTCCCATTGTACCCAATCCCATTGAACTGTTAAAATTTATAAGAATACTCGAGATTCAAAAAGATTATTTGTATGCAATAACGGAACGCCCTCCAAACATCTGTAGTAGGTAGCTGAGAAAAAAGAAATCCGCATCGATAATGTTACTCGTATTACTCGAAAAGTGAGAGAAATCAACGCTCAGATAAACGATAAAGTAATAACAGAAGCCGATCCTATCTTTTGTACTCTTTTGTTGCGCGACAAATACAATGCAGTTGTAAATTTTTCGTTGTAACTTGAAGCGGGGTTGGGATCTTTTGTACCTGCTCTACTCCTCGCCCCTTTGTACCCTTACATGTGCGGGGCAGGGACAAAAACCTTGCGCAATATTGTCTGCCCCAAGACATCGGATGATGTGAAAATAATACCACGGAATATAAAGCGAAATATTCCTGCAGTATAACAGGCCCTTCCAGTTTTCAACGAAGATTCTAATCTCAAAAGCTCGCCAAGTTACAACTTCAGAATTTCACCTCGGATCGAACCGACCGACCGTTTGTCTATCGGGACTATTTTTAAAAATGTCACCCGCAGCCACATCTAAGCTTTTTTTGACACGTCGTTTCCACTAAGCCCTTGACATGCATTAACGCCTAACATCGACGCGCACTTTTTCTGTCGAATCTCCAGATGTGAGTGCATCATTAAAATCTTCTATGGCACCAAAAAGATCAAAAGTTATCTCCTCGGTTGGAGAGGTTCCCTCTCGCCCCTGCGTCCCTTTCCCCCACAGGTCCCTTGCAGTGTTACCAACTTAGTGGATTTTGCACTAAAACTGGTGGTTTCAACCCCCCTTTTAGTGGCGAAATATTGCTTTTAGTGGCTGGTGGTTTTTCTAGTGGTTTAGTAGAATTCAGTTTCAATTACTAAAAATGCTATCTATTAAATATTTCGTAAATATTATATATTTCGTAACGTTTTAATGGCTTAGTGGTTGAGTAAGCCATTAAAACGTTACGAAATATATAATTTTTATTTCATTTAATTATAAGGAGTATTTACTTTTACTGTGTAGGAAAATTCCAATAAAAGTTATAAAACAAATCAGTAACAAAGAATCATATATAAATATGAAACCGACGATCATGCAGACAAAAATTCATCTGAAGAAGACGAATTTTAGAATATCACTTTTTTATAATAGTAAGTAGTTGTTGTTTTTATTGAATAATTTTTATGTTCCTCGTTTTGACTTGTTGATTTACTAATAATATTGTTTGTTGATTTACTGATTTTGAATATTTAATTACGTAATAATAAAGAACATTTTTTACTTATAAATAGGTAACTACTTTGATTACTGTTTTCTTTTGTAAAAACCAAAAATTAGTTTAGTGGAAATTTTAACGATTTTTGGAGTAGGGCCGATTTTTGTTAGTGGTTTTCGAAATTGAATCTGGTGGAGAGCTAGTTTATCTGTTGGCAACACTGGTCCCTTGTTGCCGCGACAGTTAAAGTCGGACGGTCGTGAGGGACGGTCGCTGCCACCCGGGCGTCCCAGCCGCGTTGCGTACGAGACCGCGTTTGTGAAAACTGTTTTCCTTAGTGTCATTTGCATACGTGAAGTGAAACTGATTACGTTTTGGAAACTGTGATGGGATTTATTGTACGTTTGGAACTTTGTTGGATGTGACAGATTGTTTAAAGTTTAAAGTGAACCTCTTGTGGATTGTTTTTATTTTGTAAATCGTTGCTGATGCATTCTAATTTGGCTGTTTTATTCGGGTAACTATTTTGGTATAATTTGTAATGACAGTTTATTTTATGAGAACTCTCCATCGTTTCATGACGAGCGTTTAATACGAACTAAGGCCTGTTACGTACTTAACATTTATCGCGTGCCCAACCATTCGTTACAATATAAACAATTCATATCTTTCTCTTGAGTGTTCCCAACTTTCCATCCAATTATATGACAGATAGTTTTGATAAAACAAGATTTATGACTTGAACTACGTCTAAGGAGATATGGAAGTCGGTCACGGATTTATCAGAATCTTACTCAACGACGGCACCAAAAACTATTATGTAGCTTTTTACGACTGACAACGGTAAAAGCGGCTGCAATTGTGACGGTAGGAGAGACTACATCAGATAAGGTGGAACAGCATAAATAGGCTAATGTCAATTCCCATTACAATGCTTTGTCACGTGTAAAAGATGGTCCAGGAGATATGGTAGGAAAAGCTCTAACGATTGTTATTGTGATTTTAGTTCAGATACCGGTAATTTTGAGGTAATTTTGGTAATGTAGGGTGCACTTAACGTCTTACCCCTGTAAGTTTTAGAAGAGTTTAGAAGTGTTCATGGGCCTAATCACAAGTTTTTCTTTTCCCTCAAGCCATTATTTGCGTATTGCAGTTAGAGGATCAGAGTCAGCTGGTGTTCTTGGACTATTAATCGTGAAACTTATCGTGACTTGTTGATTTAATGTCGATTTAATTATTATGTGACAGGGTAATTATTTTTTTATAGTCTGTAATAATACTAAACGTTATTGCAAAAGGCTTAAAATCCAAAACACCATTATAATTCGCAGAGTAATTTATTGGCTATAGTTGTTATCTATTTGATTATTATTATTTTTATTATCGTCTTGTTTAATTTACAATAATCAATAACAATAATGTTATTAGTTTATTATAATTTTATAAATGAGTCTTTCCAACGTTAACCTCTCCGATGTAACATTTCCTAATAGAATTTGAATTCTCGTCATAAACCTTTTCCAAAATATGTTACATGCGATAAGACCGCCCATTGTGTCACCCTTTGTACAGTTTCTATATTTATGTCTGTAATTTATACATATGGTGTATAATATAATAATAAAAGAGTATTCTATTCTATTCTAAATATTTTTTTAAAGTACCTAGTGTCTTTGGTATTAGGTAAGTGACAATTCTCTAGCCCAACGTTATCAATTACTACAACACCCTTGCTTCAATTGACGTTAACAACTTGCACAAGATAAACTGCTGATAAAATTTGTTTACTTTGAACTTTTACGTTATCGGTAATACATGAAACGCTATCGAATTTATGTCACGTAATGTTTCTATCGTCAACACCTTCTTCGGTATACTAGTGAACTTTCTTCAAATGAGGGAGTTGTATCTGAAATAGAAAATCATTTAGATTTTTATACTTTTACTTATAAGTTCACACAATTGTCTAATCTAGTTCTATGACAAAGTTGACCTCTATAATGGCCTTTAAAGTACATTTTGATGTTAAGAATTTATCATACTATAATAATTGTAAGTACTGGCCCTTCTAACTTGGCCAAGGTAGTTATTAATTGGAATTCGTATTAACTTTAATAGTTATATGTGGCTACAATGATTTATAGTATGTTTTTATTACTGACTTATATAACCGTCTATCATAATATACAATTTATGCGAACACGATTTAGTTTCGAACAATCATAAAATGGTATAAAGGTGACTGACAATACTCGTGTGTTATAATTTATAAATTTAAAGTGTTAATATTAATCAAACCAATTAATAATAATTAATAAAGCTAATTGATATAGAAACATTGATTATGTAAACTGTCATTCGTGGATTTTTGACATTCGTTACGGGTAGTCAGAAGCCCTAAAGTCTGAAAATCAACTCGTATTAAGGGGTATCGTATAATTCGTATTATCGTACCCTGTAATTGGGTTGTGGAGGTCAGATAGGCAGTCGCTCCATGTAAAATACTGGTATTCAGCTGCATCCGATTAGACTGGAAGCCGACTCCAACATAGTCGGGAAAAGGCTAGGCAGATGATGATGATGGTATAGGAACATTGATTCTACCAAAGATTACTTAATTAATTATTAACGATACAACCGCAAGTTAATATGTCTTCGTGTCAGTCATGTGCGTGTTTCACATGTGTTGGAAGTGTTGGAACTCTGCCCTCCCCTGTGGAAGAAAGAACATGAAAGTAAATAAATAATAAGGCTAGCTACAATCAACGCTACACGAATGTTCATTAAACATGCAAAATCTCATAAGGTTTGTTTACAGTAGCGATAAGATTACCCACGGAAGCTCTTATCGGAAAGTTCCGCAACTGAGCTATATGGTGCGCCGGTAATAAAGTGAATTGCAGACTTGCGATTGCCATGTTCGATTGTCGCAGAGTTACGTCGCGAACGCAACGAAATATTGAATGGATCGATGGTATTGATAGCTTCGATGTTGTGTTCATCTATTTCAATAGGTAACGTAATAGTCGACATTAAGAACGTTAAAGATAAACTTATGTGTTAAGTTGAGTTCATAAAGTTAGTGATTTGATCGAAGATAGTATGTATACGTAAGGCAAATTCGAAATTTATTTGAGGAGTTAAGTTTTGTAGGTGTAATAGATTTTGGTTAAATCGTGTTCATTCTGTAGATTAATTTGATATCGATCAGTGATACACAAGCTTGCAGGTAAGGTTTAATTTAGATATTTAAACTTCATAAGACTGAAATGCAACAGAATCAGAATAACAGATTATTAGACGTCCACTGCTACCAAAAATCACCCAAGATGATTATTGATTATTACTAAGAACAGAATATAGTGTATAGTAAGAAGCTGCTGTCTGTTAAAGTTTTATTAACGTAAAAACGAAAGCTAAATCTCCCAATCTAAAAAGAGAAAACACAAAATGTCGCAACAGAAAATAGGACAACTAATCTGAAGTTAACATCAGTCGCACGCACGGAGCCTTCCTTATTAGCTATGGTAGAGGTAGTAGGATCACCTGTAACCTTACAATTTGTATGCTCATCTCATTGGCTAATGATCGAAAATTCGGAACTTTCGGCAGAGGATGTTTGCACTATTCATTAGTTTGATTTTTGGAGGAGTGGTATAGGAGGAAAGAGGTAGCGGGCAAAGTAAAATACGTTTGAATCTGGATTGAAATCAATGTATCGAGTTAAACATTTGTACAAGCATTGAATAGTAGGTAGTCGATTGAATCATTTAAATTAATATCAAATGCCTATACAGCAATTACATCATCATAGATTAGTCTTATTGAAAATGCGTCCCATTTAATGCCTTAAACACTTCGAAGACAGCATTGAAAAAAACCGTACTATTAATGATTCGATTGTAGAAGTCAGCGCCTATTCGCATCATAAGTTGATTGAATGCCTATTAACACTATAAAATTTTCTAGATAGATTGATCTAAATAACCATGACCATTGATCACTATTGAATGAATAAATGTTTAAGCGCAATTATTTAATAGCTATATAATAAGAATTCAATTTAAATATTATAAAATACAGTCATTCATCAATCAATGAAATAAGTAGAATATTTGCTGGATTACTGATAGAAGCTCAATATTAAAGAAATAACCTTACTTAAATGTATCTCCTGTTCAACACTTTTAATTGTCTACTCTCTTCCAGTAACCGCACGATATGAATTAAAAGAAAGACTTGCATTGGCAAAACAAACTTACCTTTTACATTACATTTTAGAGGAAAACATAGAAACGCTGGCAATAGCACTGTTAACTCTGCAAAATCATATTCCATGTCATCATAATCGCTTTGTACAAAATCTTAAACCTCTTAATGCTTAAAAATGATTTGTTCATCAATACCTGCAGTATCATTCTGAATAAGCAGTTCTAAACAGAATGCCCTTACAATTTAGGCCAATAGCACTGTTCGCCTTGATTGAACGAGATCCGATTGGTCTGAATCGGTATTGTTATTGTGATCTAGTTTGGTACGAAAATTAGTGTATGATTATCGATTATATAGCGGCCGAACCCAATTACCTATCTATCACCAGTTTTGGCATACTGGAAGGAGGAGAAAAACCAATCTATCTCTATAATATCTATATCAGTAGCTATATGTATGGCAATTATGATTATATTGGTTACATCTGGATCTGTCTTTAACTGAAAATAGATCATTGGGTTCGGCCGTAGGTCATCTTTAGACTAAAGAAACAATGGAATGACGTTATTAGTTAGAAAGGAGGTGACTACCAAGATGATGACTAAAAAAGAAGTAAATAAATTGGGGTTAGGGCAGGAGAATGACATTGATTAGGTCATATTAAGGAAACATTAATTCCTGTTGGATTATATATTTTGCATTCAGTATGCTCGTAGTGACTACCTGCTTCTGCATCATTAATTTTATATCTACTTATCTACTACTACAGTTTTAGTAACGAAAATCATAATTTATAAAACCGGGTGAAAATTAATTTCATTGTTGCAAAATTGTGGCGCAGCGAGCAAGTCTTTGCGTTTGTAATAATACTAAGAAAAAAGATCTTGAGTTAAGACTAACTTATATAAAGTGACTACGGCAAAGCCAAAAGAAAAGTTTTTCTTTAGGTCTTTGTTTAAAGTCTTGAAGTTATTTTTATAACACGGTCTTTGAGTTTTGTTTTAAATTTTAATTAAAAGTGACACAGTAATTTTTAGTTTACTTTTCTTTGACTTTTGAAATTGCTAACGCGACTGCAATGTTTGTTTGTTCTTAGCACTAAATTATAGCAAGTCTCTATGGACCAAACAAGTTCAAATGTTGGATATAAAGCGCCACTCCCTTAAACCGATAATTCTTACATAGTAACCAATGACACAATAAAATAAGTACCAATAATTTTGCCAACACATAACAATAACATATTTGACAGTTCGTTTGAAATACTACGTTCAGCAATCACAGCGGTAAATACAACACTGTTGCAACAAGAAGCAATAACGCAGCACACGTCTTTATAATCCAATACAAGGTTTTATGTTACTGGAATGTTGTTTTCCACATTGTAAGTTCAAATAATAGTAACGTTTGTTTTAGCTACTGAAAATTTCTACTATAAGTAATATTAAGGACCTACTAGTAAAGCTGACTCACTTCTGTAATTTTGCTCGGAACGATTCTATGAATTTGATAGTGATTTTGCTTATTTGCCCAGTATAATATGGTGCTGAAGCACCATAATATTACCGTGACGGAAGTGTTGAGTTTAAATGTCGCCCTAAGCATAACAGTATCAAGTTGCAAACAAGTCGCTCAGAAGTATAATAATAGCTCATTTCTCAGGATGGTCTTAAATACAGAAGCATGAAAATAACTCCCTTTCCTATCAATTTTCAATATCACAAATACTGCTTTCATACCTTTCATAACATAATCAAAGATATTTACTTCTCATATTTTGATTAAAACTTTCGCATATTCACAACGGAAAGTTCGTCCTTTTACCTACTACATTATTCAAATTCTGTGTCCACAAACATTGTTTAATCTGTTTGATCTCGCCCACTATCTTTGTTTTCATCATAAACTTTATTAAAGCCAGCAGCTACTGTTTGATTATCTTTATAATTATCACGTACTTAATCACTACAGTTTAAAGTATTTAAGTCGTCATTTAGTGGTTAACTTTGATATGTATCTGTCGTTGTTGACACTTTATTAAATATCTATAGAACAGTAAGTCTGTAACTGTAGTATAAATAGAATTCGAAGCTTTATTGATGTTTAATATAAAGGTACCGTTCGAAGGTTCCAATATAACGGTTACTTGCTAGTTTAATGATCGTAAGTGTGTATAGTAATGACAGGTGGCTATACCATTGTAAATAAGAGTACCACAGTAACCCATTTCTCTTGGTCATCTCTTACAACTTGCGTGGGATTGTGAGCAGCTGATGCACTTTATTTTTGTTTTTCATTATATACCACACATATTATCAAAAATGGTGTTTCTATGGAAAATATTACAATAAGTTTTGCAACACAATAGAATATTTGGTAATACGTCCTTGAACTTTATTTCTGTTAGTTATTTCTACTTTCTTTGCGGTTTCTTTGATCACGCCCAAAACTTTTTCTAAGCATAACTTACTGCGGTTCTTCAAAAATTATTCACACAACATGTCCAATTTCTATAAAATATGTTTCGTCACACCAAATCGGCTTTTTACCACAAGCCTCTACTTACCGGCCTATAATAGGGCCATTTATTTTTTCCCCAAAAATGGCCCTAAAGGGTCCTATTAGTCACGGTGCGGTGCCATACAAAAGTGTTCGGCCTAATGACGCGGTGGGCTTGTTCGGAATATGATCAGAAATATGGGCCATCGGTTTTCCGAAAGATTTTTTTATGGTTGATTTTGAAATGTGTCAGTTGTTTTTTGTTTCGAACTTTGTAACTATTATTTTTGATTGGAAACGGTTGTATTATATATTACTTTTTGACGTGAACTAATCTTGTTATGTTGAAATTGGAAATCAAGTATGTCTGATGATACGTTAGGTTACGTCATAAATGCGTTGTTTTATTTGTATAATATGAAATAGATTTAGAACTTACAAAATGCCTTCTTCGAATCGCTTGTTCAAAGCAGGTATGGCTTACGTTGCACCAGTTGCACGTATAGCTTTAATATTCCAAAAAGTAGAAGTAAATACGAGAGCACAAAATACTAATGACCAGCTCAAAAAAAAATCAAATAAAAAATTAAAGGTACGTTAATTGTCAAAGGGTTCACACACCACACAATGCGCGTACCAATACAAAGTCGTCTAAGCAAATATTGGTTTAACTTTCCAACGTTATTGTTTTAGGTGATGCGTGCGCGCAAGTAAACATGGCGCGGGGGGGTGTCGTGCTCCTCGTGCTATGGGTGGCCGTCGCCGCCGACAAACATGGTAAGTACCAAGATTTACTCTTTTTGTTCTTCGGCGAAGAATCGTGGCCGGTTAAAGATATAGCCAGTAATAAAACAAATAGTATGATGATATTTATATAAGCCATTTAAAATAATTGACTTCGATCAGGTTTTATCTACATGATCATCGCTGAACGTCTTTTACACTCTATTAAAATAACTAATAAAGTCTACTGGAATAAGTCTCTGAATAACTTATCAAGGATTTATTAAATACCTACTTAACCAAAAAGCTTTCACTCTGCTCAACGTGTATTTCTAAAACTTCCGCTCAAAATATTCATGAAATTCTAATCCGGACTTCCAAGAATTTAGGTCATAGTCCTTAATTTAAAAAGTTTCAACTCCATATCTTCACTGTTAATTACGGACCATGATTTATGGAGAGGCAAAATTTACCCCCGTAAGGCATCGTTTTATCTGCGACCCTCAAAAATCTAAGTGGGGTAACAAAAAATGGTGTAAAAGCTGCAGAGAGTTTGCACCTAATCTTGGATCTGATAAAGAAAGCAAAACGTGTAACTGTCACCAACGGATCTTCGATGTAAAAAATCATGATACAATGCTACAGTCGAGTGGCAAAAAAGCGAAGAAACAGTTTCTTGTCACGACGATGACGATAATGCAAGTAACAAACAAGAAATTATCTGTATTGAGGGCGTCAGTTTTGATGCTCGGTTGTAAAATGTTAGGATTGACACTATGTGTTGTCATAGCGCATCTTCGATGATTGACAAGCGAGTACAGTTAATCAAACTGTATTATTTGAATAGTGTAATGGATTTTACAAACATTATGACGTGGCGTTTTGTTAATCTGTCACGATCGGAATGGAACAAACCAGTAATGAGTAAAAGTAAAAATGTTGTCTGTCATCATTATAGATTTTGTTGGAGTCGAATGAGTAAGAACATGCTATTACGTATTTCGAAGTTTGTAACCTTTCATTGTAATAAGCAGGCGTACTTTCATCATTTTTGGTAGATGGAGTGGAGAAATATTTTTACTCGTGCATAGACGTTTGTATTGAATAAATAGTTATTTAACCTACAAATTCTGACATTGCCATAACAAAATAATTAATTGGATCGTCGACAAAGGGCCTTTCTAGGTCTTAAAATCCAACACGTCACTTGTGCTTGTCATTCGAACCAGTGTTTATGCAGCTAATCTTTAAAGCTTTTCTTCAGAGCAAAATGTTTTAAAAACAAAACTACTGTTATCCACGTCATACAAATCATGCATCACTAAGATAGCATCGCAAATGTTACCATTTTCCAAATCATGACATCTACTTTAAAAATACCTAACTGCCCTTTAAAACACTTTTTCTATATAACATTGTCTTGCCAAGCAAAAGCTCAATTTAAGAATCCAGGTCGTCAATGTACTTACGTGTGAAAATTACGTTTCGTTAATGAAAGAGAGAATCGTTACTCGTGTGAGATCGTTTGGAGTGTGAGTTGGTCACGACTTTTTAAATGGTAATGTTATCGATACAATGAGTGATATATAGTGTGGACACTTGGACAGTGATTCTTATGTCGGGTTTAAGGTTAGAAGTTTTGTTGATGGTTATACTTTTGTTCAGTGCGACGAAATAAATTGCAGAAAAGAAAACGATATCCAAAGACTGTAAAACAAAGCCCAATAATCTGTATTTGCTCAATATCTACCGTTTTAAGAAAAAGGTAAATGTTTGCTTACCGTGCAAAGGAGACAAACAAAACAAAAATAACCAAGTCCGAAAGCAAAAAACAGCCGCAAGAAATAGAACACCAATATTACATTAAACCCCGTGAATATAGCACTAACTTGCGATCTAAATTCACAAAATCTCTACCTTCCCGTTACCGCGAAAAAAATCCATACATCCATTAAAGTTGAAATCGGAAACGACCACTCGAAGGCAGCTGCTGGTGTGAATGAAACAGAAAATAATAGCGAAATACTCCCAGGAGAAGCCATGCAGCATTATAACCCGACTAACAAAGGGATTATCTTGTTTGGGAACCTCTTGACTGGCACTCTATGTATCGTATTACCATTGAAGTTTTTGTGGGTGTGTTCCAAGTCGGGGTGAGAATTCGGCGGCATTCAAAGAAATTTTGAAGCACTTTTTGCACCTTGTTAGGTAACGTTAACGGTTCAGTTGTTTCAGTAATTTGAAATGTATTGTAGATATTTCTCGCTTTCTGTCGGGATGTTCTGTTTCCCTATGCTTTCAACAAGTGTTGGATTGAGTTATTATTACTTCAAACTTAACGTTAGCTGTATAATATGTTCTCAATTTCAAAGACACGTTGTTTAACAAAATTCCACATCGTTTGCGCAATCGATACTAGACCATGAGTCACTTAATTAAAACAACATTGAATGCAATATCTTATCTTAACCTAAATTAATCGAAACAATGTACAACGGTATGCTTAAAATTCTCATTACAACTTTATTAAAACTGTGTTGAAAAACAGCATCCACTTCATTCGTTTCCACCATCCCGTGTCAATTGATTACCTCCTGTATCTTTACAAATTCCTTTCCGTTTTTTACGAACTCGTCAGCAAACGACATCGGATCACAATGATCGTCATAGCTCGTTTATTTCGAGCCCTACGTATCCCCGCCTACAGTGCCATTAAATAGATCGAGTGCATCTTTTTACGTCTCTCGGGCGCTAAGTGCATTTGCTAGTAAACTGCATCAAGCATCGTCTCTCCGAGTGACGTGAGTGAGCTACAGATGTTTAGTAATGCATCCGCTTATTGTATTGTCTTAATACTCGCGAAATGAACATTTCTGTTATCTTGAAGCTCGTGTTGCTATCTTTACATATCTTTTGCTTTAAAGGGACGGTTCTAAATGGTGTCAGCTTTAAGTAGTTTAGATACCTACATAGGCGCGTGCAGTAAAACGTTTTACAACCGCAGGTTGGGAGTCTTCTAAGCTTTCGTCTATTAAATATACATATTATGGCAGCTGCTAAACTATGATTATACTTTAGATTATATTCCAACAAGAACATTCCAAGACGGTTGTTACTCTGCTCTTTTCAATTTTAGCCCCAATAAGAACCGTGCTCTTGGTTCCATCCAATTCTAACTCCCGATCGCGTAGCAACACGGTATGTAAATACGACTGCATTCCTTTATATACTCTCCATAACGCATAAAGGCTGTGTTATCGCTCAAGTGAATAGGGCACACGCTGATACCGCTGCTATTACAGCCAACTTTTATAGGAGCACCGTATAACCACTTAATGTACCAGCTACATCTGGTAAGTATCAGTGATAGAATCCCTTAATTTTAATGGGAATATTTAGTTCATTTATAAATAAATTGAGTGCTTTAGATTTGGTATTAAGATAAGCAGGTACGCTTTGAATAGATGGGTCTGGTTTTATGACGTCCAATATAAGTGGATAATAACTGGTCACTACGCTATTTGGGAAGTATTGATTAAGATTTGGTCACTACTTTTATTTTTGTGATAGAGAAATGAAAGGAAATTCTTTAAATGTATCTTATCATTCGTCGTAAAAACTCTTAGCTGTTGCTTTATGAATCAGACACTTACCGTTTAAATATTCAATCTCTCTATTGATCTTAAGTCCAAAGTATCAAAAGTTACAAATAATTTCGAAACATCCTTTGATACCACTTGTTCAATTTTAAAAGACATCAAGTCACAGTAATTGTCTGCCATCATCAATAAAGCCAATTGTTAGCCCATCTGTAGAACGAGCCAAGAATTCTTCTTGGACGTTGATTAAGAACGAGCCATCAATAAAACTGCTATCTTGAATAACATCGATGCCTTCATTAATTAGTTTGTACTAGCTTTTACTGGCTCCGGCTGAAACTTAATACCTGTAAAGTGTGTTCCATTAATTTGGATCAGGTTAGATTTTGGGCAAACGGTAACACTTGATACTATTGTGGAAGCAGGAGTTAGTTTAATCGTGGCTATAAAAACTTTAGAGGTGGCTGAGATATCAATTACATGTTTGAGAGGAACGACACACACATTTACTCATCTTGATAAATTGTTGCTAGCATTTTTTGGTATTTTGACAAAAATAATTAAGTCAATCAAATCCTATTCAGTTGACAAATCAAGGAATTGCTAAACAAAACTTTAATTAACACACTGCAATATTGTTGATTCTTAATGACAGGATGACGAACCTAGAGATTTCGTTTCGTTTATAGATTTCGTCCCCAATGGAGCGAAGAGTGAACATTCGTCATCCCGTACGCGTTTCACGCCACTAAACACATGACATTTCATCCCATTTAAAATTCTGTGATTCGAAACGTTTGAGGTATTTTAAAACAAAGAAAACATGCCATTAGTTATGTAAGGAATCCCATAAGTGATTTGTTTATTGTGACAGAAAGGGGAAATAGAGGAAATATACTGGAAATAGAAATTTATAATACTATGGGATAAGAAGTTTAAAATAACAAGTTGCTTTTGCAGACAATGGCAGACGTTGGACACATTTCTATGTCCAATAATTATAGAGGTCCTGTGTAGTTGTTGACAAGGTGACTTTGTATTATTTTCAATTTTATTGTTCAAGAAACTGGAAATACCTTTACCAGGATGAGGTCCTTTAAGAAAATTTTACGACTAACCTGTAATTTTCTTGTTACACCTATATTATTAAATTGAAAACCCTTGGAAACGCTGTAGACCCTGTTCTCACAGTGACAGCTAAAACAATAGCTACAAAGACACTGGAACTAAAACTACAAAGCTCGATTCACTCCTTAATACAATACAAATAACATCAAAGCCCTACACATCGATCGAAGTACAAACGCTAGACATGTATTTATAATTTACGAACATCGTGACGGCGATCAGGTTAGTTACGCTTCTTGTAACGTTTAAATGGAGTTTCGTCACTACAGATAACACTTGTTCAAGAATCGTGAACGCTTCTCTTAGTTAAGATGGTTAGGGCTGGCTGCTTTGCAAAGCAATTAAAAATATTAAATTAAATATTCGATCTGTATTAAGAGCTGAATTTTTGGTTTCTTGTTTGAGGCAGGTCATGACTTTTATTGCTTTTACTAAAACGTTTAATTGCAATCTTGTAAGTTAATCAGAAATCTTCAGTTTAGTGGTGTTTTTATTTTTATTTATGATTGAACATTAATCTATCACAACCACTCGAAAACTTAAAATTATTTTAGAAATATATATGTTGCAATAAAGGTAAGAAAGGGTTTTTCTCGCAATATGTAGGTGTAGATACAAACATTTATTGAATCAATTACTTACACTTAGTATTTAGTTTAGTGAGGGGCCTCGGCTAAATAATAACAGCCGCATAGGTCGATCGATCAGATTAAGCTACGCTTGCCGCGGTTGGTCTGAGGATGGGTGACCATCTTTACATACCCCTCCGTGCCTCGGAAAGCACGTTAAGCCGTTGGTCCCGGCTGTCATTCGTGGATCTTTGACAGTCGGCTTTGACAAACGGTTAGATTGGAAGCCTACCCCAACATAGTTGGGAAAAGCAGATGATGAGTACTTAGTTTAGTACTTATATCCAACTTGAATAATCTAGCTTTCAGTAGGCATACACAACAAACAGCTACTACAAACATGAATATACTCAGATAAACTACTAGTAAGCAAGCAGCCCTATATACTGACCTACATAACAAAAGCATTGATATAAACCAGTCAATAGGAAACTCACATATCAATAGAAATACGATAGTAACTGCACTCGAATCGAACATTAATTAAAATTTTGATAAAGCATCGAATCTTGCTGAAGATTATGAAACATTTGATACTAATAAAGCCGTAAATCAAATTCCAAGTGCTAAAAACCAATTAAAATTGACAGGCGACTTGCCCAATCGAGATGGTCAAAAAGGCTCGGAGCAAATAGAATATGTAATTGACTTCACCTTCGTCACAGTGACATGAAGATTGTTTTTTTTTAGAGGAAATGGTAATTAAGTGTCCCGGTTTGGATTGTATTATAGAATGCGTTAAGTATTTTGTTTTGAGACCGACGATTGAATTTAGAAGAGATTTGATGAGAGTTTGGTAATGTTATTTTTTTCATCTTAAAAGTATAATATATTAATTATTATTAAAAATTAGTGATTGAAATTGTATTTATTGAAAACGTCAAAACATTGGATTTAAAAGTTAAGTAGTCATGTAGGTTTAGCAGCACCTGAGCAGTTCGAAACGAAATTGGCATTTTAATAATTTTGACACAATTTCGAACCACTAAGCTGAAAATGCTTCTCGAAACAAATCCTATTAAGGAAAAATATACTCCAGAAGGAAATATCGTTCGGCCCCCATGAAAACGGAAATAGAAATAAGCTGAACGGAAGTGAAACTAATTAAGTTATCCACGGTTCGCTCGGGTTGCGGTTTATTTTCGTACAATTCCCTAGTTCAAATAATAGTAATACTGTCAACAGTGTAAGAGTAACATACACTGATGTGCTGATAGCGATTTTAGGCGAAATTCTGGAAAGGGAAGAATTTCATGTCGTTGATATTGGAATTTGAGATCAACCCAACGTATCCAAAGTCGCTTTTGTATTGAAGAAAACAGAATTTATTAAGAGGGGAGTACGGTATCCAAATATCAATGTTTTGCGTGTAAATAGGCGCGAGTGATGCTTTAAACCAGGTGCGGACTTGGAGTGAAATCGATGGCATGACTTGGAGGGTACATGTTATTATGACAGTTGCTATTTATCCCGAGCGACACGGAATATATTTTAACTCCGCAATTAGACTAAGTCGGTACATAAGCGAAAGCTATTAGTCTTATTAGCGTTGGTGTTTCGTGAAGTTTTAATTGGTCTTTAAATTGTTTGTGACGTTTTTGAGAAGCAAGCGTGGCGTCGTGTACTTACATTAATTTGTTCCCACAATACGATTTCAAACTTTTAATGTTAGTGAATATGTTAAACTACGGCTTTTAATTGCTATATTAACCGAAACACAAACTTTATATGTACCTACATATTTTGTTCATAATATTGGAAATCGACAATTATTTGATGGAAAGAGTCACAATAGAGATCGAAATGCCTCATCCAATTTGTAAATGGCTTTTTTGATGGCCGAATAATTATTGTTTTGAGAACTTTTCAGGACAAAAGCAATTACTTAGAGTTATCAATGTTATCTGATATAATTATTCAATTACTTTGACACTTTACAACAGCATTCGATAAATAAAATAAATATAAAAATAAAATATTGTGTTTTTTGTTACAGAGGGCTCAAACACAACTGCGCCAGAGAACACCACAGCAGCTCCAACGCCACCGATACCCTTACGACCAGAAAACGCCCATCCTGCAGGCGTAGAAGCCTTAGACCCTTACAACTCAGAGAAAAACTATGCTGCACCGCATCACAGAGAATATCTAGAAGAAGATTACGATCACGAATCACACAAAGAAGATGAACACGAAAACAGAGAAGATGCAGATGAACTGCCTTCTTTATCAGGAGATCATCTCTTACAAAGTTCTACAGATGATTTACCAATGTTTCTTCTAGAGCCACAGCATGCTTTTGTAGTTCGAAACAAACCTGCAGTATTGAGGTGTCGGGCAGCGAATGCTCTTCAAGTGTATTTTCAATGTAACGATGTGAGATCCGTGGCTAGTACACAGTTTGAATTTGTGGATCCTCAAAGTGGAGTGAGAATTGTGGAAGCTGAGTGTAATGTGACGAGAGATCAATTGGATGAGTACTTTGGTGAAGATAGATTCACTTGTACCTGTAATGCTTGGAGCAGTCGAGGTGATATCAGAAGTCAGCCGGCCGTCGTTGAATTGGCATGTAAGTATTTCTTCTTACTACTAAAAAAATTGTATAGAGTATGTGAGTATATTGTCAATACAGATTTTTATCTACGGTTTTAAAAGTATTTTCCTTATTGTTGTTACAAGTGATGTTTGATCTTTTTATGTTATCATTTTTTCATGTTCGGCATTGAACATAGATTTTATCAATTTGGTTAACTGTTGAAAGTTTTAGATTTTCCTTAATAAGTACTTATCTTTAGGTGACGTAATTTCAATATTGTGACAGACATCAATAAATTCTAGTGGGTTACGTAAAAAATATTATTTGTTACTTTGATATCTCCGCTATTGCCTCATTTAATTCGCTTTTCAATCAAATTTAATTAGTTCACTTTTATCTTTCAGACCAAAAATCTTAATGATATTTTTTACCTTGCTCCTCTCATCCACTCTTACATCGACAGCTCTATCAATTACCCAAATATTTCCAATATCTACGATATGAGGAACGTTATAAAAATATTATGGTTTCCTGTCGAACTGGCACGGCCGCCGAACATTTCATCAAAACTCATAATTCGTGGCGAGTTTCCGTAGACGATTTTAGACTAACCCAGTTGGGATTGTTGCACGCCCATCTCCGGTCGAAGACATTACGTTAATAGCTGCGTATCACCGTTCTTTTCAGATGTCAAGATAAATTCCGTCTTCTCAGCATTTTTGAAAGCAAAATCTTTGACTTCGGCTGATAATAAAACACACTTATTTACTATATATACCACTTACCTATTTACTATACTAACTTCACCTTGACAACTCTTAACACTTCATTCAAATAGGGATAAAGCTAGTTATGACTATAGTACATGATGGCCTTAGCTTCAGTTCGACATGCATTGATGGATTAAGCAACTACTATGATGGATCTTATGCGTATGAATGAAGCGACGGACGATGAAGTGCGATCCATTATCATATCTAAATTACTCTTCAGTTGCGACAGGTCGGTTATACATTACAGTCTTCTGATGTGGCTCCAACTTGAATTTATGACAAACGCATTTTTGTCGCGCACTGAGCCGTTTAAGACAATGTTAGTACAGTCGGCAAAAGAGTTAAAGTACTACTTAGCACACTCACACAATGATTTAAAAGTAATTGCATGTTTGCTGCTTGTATACTTATCTCTTTGTTTAACTGTACTTTGGGTGTTAGAGATTATATCCAAGATAAAAATGCTTGGAAACATGCTGGCCCTGCTCCATAGGACAATCTAGAGTCTAGACTAAATCAAACTGGTTCCTAATTTAATTTACATTTTTGAAATTTTTATGACATTGATTTTTACGATCTGTGACTACAGTAACTCACACACTTGTTAAAATTCTAGGAAAATCATATACTTTTACAATAATTGTAATTAATTTGTAAATATGTGAGCACCATGTATCTATCACATAATTGATTTACCTGTCATTGCTTCATTTTCAATTCTTTTTACTTTTTGTGGTAGACTAATTTTATTCTAGGTGCATCGTCTTCGCATATAATTATATTATGTATACAAAACCTTGTAAAACATTTTAAAAGAGTAACGGTGGAGTTTCGTGCCCATTCTTTTCCATACGAACACTACCTTTTGGAAGGGGCGATTAGAATCAATTAAATTTTACTATAAGTTTTGTCGTTCAAAAGTGCCTTTAATGTGCCTTTTTGAAATAAATGATTTGACTTGACTTGTTACCAAAATAAAGTCTATAAAAAGAGCATGTTGTGACAAGACAAACTACCACCACCATCAAACTCCCTTGATGTATGGCACCATTAATATCGTTCATAAACTGTATTACGAACAGTTGCTCGATTAAATTCAATACCCATTCGTGGTAAATCTTCTATGCATATTAAATAAACGTCGGAATGACCGGTGCCTGAATTTATGGGAGTTGGTTGGGCAATACTTGAGGCGGCCAAGTGCGAGCACTGTTATTTGGACGCTATAACATACATCACGTTTTGTATAATTACCAACAATGGTCCGAACATTAAGTTTTTGAACCTGATTTTTATCGGTGTTTCTCAATTTGCTTTAGTGGTGTACGTCACCTAGGCAAGAAGTACGAACTTATATAGACCGTAGATAATCAGTTTATAGTATTTTTTCGTCTTATTAGTCGATTCGCACGAATTTACTCGCCCGAGTCGGACGAATCGTCGCTTTTTAATAATGAAAAAAAATATATAGGCGGCTCGCACGAATTGGCACATTTTGAATTTTATGCAATCAAGTACTTATAGAAAAAAGGACACTAGCGCACAGAAGTGATAAGAGTGCGAGCAAATTCGTGCGAATCGACTAATAAGCCTTTATTTCCAATGTATAGATTCACATCTGACTTTGTACCTCGTCTAGTATGTCGTATCCAGTTATGTCTCGTTCCAATTTATGAAATAAGCTAGAGTAAAAAAGGACATAATTATTTTGATCTAGATATTGACGTAGACAAACGGCCAAAAAAATGTCATTAACCTCACTCTTTGATCACTGCACAAGAAAGGCAGCGTATCAAATCTGACAGACTGCACTAATTCCTTCCAATATCTCGCTTACTTTCGTGAATTACGCAAGAATACCACCGTGATCAGGAATTATATATTTAGCAGCACAAACCGAGATAAGATCAGAATGTAATTCACAACATTCAACGATGCCTGCAATAGTACTCCTTAGTCGTGCCATAAAACATAAAGTTCAATGTATATGACACTTGTAGATTGTGTGGAAGTGGAACAACGGTTTAAAGTTGAAGCTAGCTGCTTGCTAAGTAATAAATTGTGATTTTAGATATTAGTAATATATTATAGTGAGTGTTTGCATGATCCGGGCGTGAAGGAAAGGCATAGCGTACTAGAATATTAATTTGGTGAAAGTTTAAGTAGTGAAATGCATGACAGCAATTTTGATGGTTGGACGCGTTAACATTAGCTCATGTCGGATTTTTAATCGAAACTGTAATAGGTACTAATAACCGTTTTGTACTGAGGACTATAGTATCTTTATCTCACGAAGTGACGCGCATTTTACTTGTAGTTACCTAGTGCCCAAACTCACACTGTGAAGAGCGAGGGCTCCTGCGTAGCTTTCGGTAACATCCGAAACAATGGCGAAACTCGGAAGTGTGTCTGTGTGTGTGTGTTATGTGGTCATGCGTCTTTACGTATACATTCATTGCGTGTTTGTATGTTTGGTTACCACAAATATAACGCGCGTCGATTCGTGCGATACGAAATACTATAGGTACTTGACTAGTTTTATCAAAGTTATAGAAAATCACTTTTTAGCTAAGGATGGTGACAGGATCCAAATAGCCATTTAAATATGTTTTAATTATGTTACATCCTCATAATATACTGTTAGACCACACACAAGCTTTTCTCCAAGTCCCATTCCTACATACAAAACCCTCTAGATACATAACCATCCTATTTCAGAAGCTGTGAACGAACAATTAAAACCGTCAGGAGGTAGATTTAGTGCATATTTACTCGCACAGACTGTTCGCACAATTAAGAGTCTGTAATGTCTCTCTCAATTTCTGTATTGTTTATATTTAGACGTTTATGAGTTTCCTCAGAATACTACTGGATGACTGTTAACGTATGTGCTTCATTCTGACTTGTTTAGTTAACTCTTTATTTTATTTCTATGCTGGATTAGGGGTGACAGGAATCTGTTTGTGTTTTGTTTGTCTGTCTCAAGTCGGGAGACTGGACTTACTGACTGATAAGTGCTTATAAGTGAATATGACGAACGATATATTTTATATGAATTTATGTTTAAGATAAATACGGAATCTTTTACAACTTATGAATTTATGTTTTATAACCATTTGCTTGAAATCGCCTGATTGATGGAAGCACTTAATGTAGCTACACTTAACGTAGGCACCAATTTCGTAAGAGATAAATTCACAGCCGTGTGTGAAGACATTATACGCCAAGTTGATTCATTCCCAAAATACATAGAATTAGGTACGTCCCTACTCGAAAACAGCATCTATGAAGCTATTAACAATAATGGATGAATAGTAAGTACGCATAAAAGTGTCACAGTTAAGTCGCCAACCACGATTTACTGGATCCAACTAGGAATGTGATGTTTTCAAGTTTACAACCATGGTAGGAGCTTTTAATGGATCGGTAAATGCGTCGCGAGTCTATATATAACTTTTCATTGATTGTGAGGTAAAGTTCGCTTTTAGTTATGCTGTCGATCAATTATTGAGAATCAAAGAGGGCAATATTATATCTGGACGTCGCGTCGGTTTGGAAATAGAAATAGACTTATTAGGTCGACTTGAGTTTGTAGAGTGTTTTGAGAGGGATTCATTATTTTTGGATTTTATTTATTACGTGTTGGAAGGCGATAAAGGTGACCAGCATTAGAAT
Source organism: Luperina testacea (assembly GCA_927399505.1). Classification (NCBI taxonomy): domain Eukaryota; kingdom Metazoa; phylum Arthropoda; class Insecta; order Lepidoptera; family Noctuidae; genus Luperina; species Luperina testacea. Next base: position 21,006,455 of record OV656759.1, on the reverse strand, counting down.
TGTTTTGTAAAATCGTCTGTAGGTATGCATTTTAAGTTTAAGTTTGTCTCTCTGAATCTTCAAGGAATTCTAGGGATATATTGTAGTACTTAATTACCTTATCTATCAGTATATAATATTTCCTGAATGAGGCATGATATGTTCGAATTTCAAAACTATTTTACTACTACCATCTAAAGTTAACCCCAAAAGTCGCAAAATATTTTTAAAACGCAAATGTTTTATCACTGAATCTGGTACATACACATTTGTCATGAAACAAACAACTTTTTCAGCGTACAGACCAGTCTAACTGAAAATAGAAGAACCATATAAAAGCAGTGTTGCCGAAATATAATTCGATGTTAACAGACAGCAAATCCCTATTCCGTATGCGGCGCTGCATTTTTGGCAACACAGATGTAGTTTCATTAAAATGTTTTTAGAATCACATGATTTTTTGAAAATCATGCCCGTGGCTAAATAATAACAACCGCACTGGTCGATCGATCAGGTTAAGCTACGCTTGCCGCGGTTGGTCTGTGGATGGATGACCATGTTTACATACTACCTACTACTTCGTGCCTCGGAAAGCACGCTAAGTCGTTGGTCCTGGCTAGCATTCGTGAATCTTTGGCAGTCGTTACGAGTAGTCAGAAGCCCGAAAGTCTGACAACCAGTTATACCAAGGTAGGCATGGCCTTTCGGTGGAATACAGGCGAGATGTTATGATTAAAAAAAAAGCGATCGTAGATTATTTGAGGCATTTTATCGCCTTCCAGGTAGTGAGAGCTTATAAAAGGAAATAAGTGCTATCAATAACTATGGTGTTTGTAAGCTATTAACTGGCACGCCTGTGTTTATGCAAACCTGCAGTATCTTGCTAGTTTATATAGCTTTCTCTTGTACCCTTCTTACAGTCACACCTTGAGCACTTTTCTTTTTATAAGTTTCAAACCATGTGTGATAACTTTAATATTGGATTTTGCACATAAAATAATAATATTAACTAAGGTACAGACGCCAGCGCATCAAGCTAACCGAAAATGTCAATTTTTTCCAGTCAACCTTGAACTTTATATTTTAGCGATAAAGTTGAAAATCTATTAAAGAAATTTGACGGAATGTCGTAGCTTGATAATATGCTGGCGTCTATACATACATCAGTGGTAGCAATTTGACATTGACGGCGCTTTAATGTCGTGGCAGTAAGGACGACTTTTATCTTGCAAGTGTTGATTTTACATCATCATGGACCTAAATCAGTCTGGCTAGATGGGCTTCGCTTTCAGTACGCTATCGGATGTCATCATCTGCCTAGTCTTTTCCCAACTATGTTTGGAGTCGGCTTCCCGTCTAACCGGCAGCTGAATACCAGTATTTTTCATAGAGCTACTGCCTATCTGACCTCCAAAACCCTGTTACTGGGTAATACAATACCCCTTGGTAAGACTGGTTGTCAAACTTTCGGGCTTCTAACGACCCGTAACGACTGTCAAAGATCCACGAATGACACCCGGGACCAACGGCTTAGCGTGCTTTCCGAGGCACGGAAGGGTCACGGTATGTAAACATGGTCACCCATTCACAGACCAACCGCGGCAAGCGTAGCTTAACCTGATCAATCAACCTGTGCGGCTGTTATTATTTAGCCAAGCGCCATCGGATGTAACAATCCACAAATACAGTTTCTTCATTTTTGTCTTTTCTTACCAATTTAGCAACAAAAACCTACTTATGAAAGTACACTTCTAATTACATCTATTAGGTAACTCACTTTTCATTAGTCTCCCTATACTTTCAAATGTCTAGCGCTAACGCTTCCAGCATCTTTACATCCACGTGCACGTAGGTACGAATTTCGTAGAGGAAATGAAACGCGCGTCGTAATTTATGACGCTACACGAACTCTCCGGATCTACCTAACACTTATCATTTACGCCCATCAGATATAGAGTTTAAAGTTACACGGAAATCTTTACTTTTATACGAAATTATTTCCAAGGAATGTTTTGCGGTATTTTTAAATGAAGTATCAATTTCTTGTCATTTTGAGAAAGAAGAGGTTTTGTGCCACTTGTTTTGAATATTCAGTTTCATTAAGATAGATTGCAGTATGAACTTTCATTCAAAATCTGTAGATCCCTAACAGTTACTCTAAAATAAAGTCTAATTTGCTTAATCACAACTTATCAATGTGTCAACAGGCTTTTTAAAACTAATTGGCTAAATCCTGTTGCCTTGCTTACAAAAAAACACTCGGCCTATTTACACCGGTTTTCACTATTTACTTTTCCTTTATTTTTTTCGTCGTGGGTGTCGTTTAAATGGTTTCCGAGGGTGCTGGCTGAAGCCATTAGTGAGGTCAAAATCCAAAATGGCTACAGCTTTGAGAACTTCTAAAAACTTATACTAGATGGCTTTGTATTAAAAACGCGTATTAACTGGACACTTTCTGTCTCTCTCTTTCTATTATATACGAGTGTGTGTGCGTGCGAGTAGGTATCGCATGAGGAACTTCGTTCCTGAGGAAGGCTCACCCGGCCGTACACGTTTTTTATCTCTCCTATTTCATTATCCAGTATTTTGTTGGTACACTTGCTAAAATTTGCATCCATAGTGGTGATTAATTCTAAAATTACACACGAATGGGTGATTCTGGCGCCAACCAACGATGAAATAACTATCATCATTCATCATAGTCATTACTCGGTTCACAGCTTTGCACCATCGTGCCCTTTCGACCTATCTTGTAGCTACTACGTGCTCAATGGAGATGATACTGTTCTATTGATGCAAGTCACGTTTGATCTCTGGCTAGCTAATCAGTGTTACGCAATTAGTGTTAAAGCATTAGTAGAAATTGCTTGCTCACTACATTTGTGTTACTTCGTTCAGGCAATTCATAAACATACAGTTGTGTACCTGCCATCCTGTATACATACTTGTATATACATAGTAAAGAAATTATACAGAATACATACTTGTTTTCAAGGTGGCAGAGATATCGAGGCGCAAACTGTTACCATGAATTGAATTTCAGCTCAGCGCCCCCTGCGTTAAAAATCTTCGTAGGATATTTAAAAAAAGAAAACGACGCCGACGGATTGCACTCCGGGAGTGCCGGCAGAAGTGAAAACTTGAATATTAACGTTGTGCATTTTTGATATTATGGAATGGTTAGGGAATAATTTTGCACGAATTGCTTTAATTATATTATCAGTATAAAAGTACTATCATTATGTGGTAGAAAACAATATTTATTTATTGCGCTATCGTACACAAACATGACAATTTATATTACATTAAAAAGTTTAGCTCTCAGAAAAATCAACTTCCATCCATGCGCAGGCATACATTTTCGCCGCGCCGTAGAAAGAGAGGGGGATACTTCCTCTCCTACGCCGCGCCCGCGCCGGCTGTCTACATTAGGGATGTTACGGAGCTTCGGTTCCGATTCCGAAAAGTCGGAACTTCCGATTAATTTTACACCTCCGATTCCGATTTCGGTTCCGATAATTTTGAATCATATATAATATATGATACACGTGACTAGAGCGCCTACAAAAAAGTTTTAACTTGTCAATCAATCAATCAATCAATCAAAACATTTATTTGTAACGAATGTAGGTACATTAAAATACAGGTGGAGTAGATAAGAGTGAGCCATGTACATTCTGCCTGGAAATAGGCACGCAAAATTTATAGCTACCTAAAAATAAAATTACAAATTAAATTAACATGTCACAGTTACAATAAAATGGGTCACCAGGGTAATGTTTGTTTATTTTGTATACGCTCGCGCTCAAACTAAAGTCTCAGTTTATTGTTTTGTTTGTGGATGTTAGAAGAAATAGAAGAAATATGTTTTAAGGGGAGGCCCCTTAACACATTTTTCTTGTACTCCGCCCCGTTTCCGGTTCCGATTCCGGTTCCGATTCCAGTTCCGATTCCGGTTCCGATTCCGATCAATCAAATTTAAAACCTCCGATTCCGGTTCCGGTTCCGGTAAAACGACTTCCGTAACATCTCTAGTCTACATTCCATCCGTCTTACGAATTTTCGATCAGGTCACGTGTCCTGACGCGAGTTTAACATTTTTTACCCATTACAAAAAAAGTGTACAACGCCGCTAAAAAAGTTATCACTTCAAAAATGCTGTTTTAATAGATTTTGGCCGCGTAGGTATTGCAATTTTCTATGAAACAGACCGACCAAACATTTCTAAGTCTAAAATTATATGCTGATTACAGTTTGAAATCCATTCCTATCACGTCTGCGGAGTTATGCTAGCTAATTTAATATGACCTTGTGTGATACTCAAACTGAAATTTTAATTGGATTTAAATTCAAATAAATACAATAACGCTGTTTTCCTAACGATCTCAACAGTGTTTAAACAAAGAATAGCTAAAATCAACGTCAGTGTAATATACAACATTTTCCAATAACCGTATTGGCTTCTAAAGTTATAGGGGTGTCTAGGCACCTTTCCAATTCCAGGCTTTACCTGAGAATTTTCAATTAAAACCACTAGTCACCCAACGCCATTCAGGGATTACTAGGGTCTGACTCAATTACTATCTACTACTACCAATAAGGAGATTTTATTACACACCTTTTTCTTTATGATAATATCCCAGCGAGACTACGCGTCGGTTATAAAAAAACTGGTCGTCGCGCGTCGTCAGGAAACGATAATATCACCTATTTTTCATTTTTCTCCGTGAAAAGAGCGCGAAGGAACGAACCGTGTTGAAATACAGTGACAAATAATATCACTTCAACATGTTTATAAGTTGCAGTCGCAGAAAATTCTCAAGTTTTCACCTTCACGTAGTGTGCAACTATATCTTAGCGGCGAGAGCAAGTAATGGAGCGTACACCCAACAGATTTATGGACGCACTACGTTAAACCACTTTGGAGTTGAGGGCAGAACATTTTGTGCCGAGTGTACGCCGTATTAGTTTTTGTAGTGGTAGACTATTTGTTATGGGTTCTGTGTATTACTTTTGCTGAAGGATTTGGACGTTACGTTTTTCTTTGTAAACCGAATTTAGAGTTATAAGAGAAGAGAAGAGAAGTGAAGATATACTAAATTAACTTAGTATAACCAGTCTATAATGTTCCCACTGCTAGGGCACAGCCCTCCTCTCTTCGAGAGGGAGTGGGTTATAATCTGCCACGCGGGCCCTCTCGGGTTTGTAGATGTCACATGTCCTCGAATTTTTGGTTCTAGGACATGTCGGTTTCCTCACGCTGTTTTCCTTCACCGTTTTGAGAGCAGTGGTGGTGAAATAATTTTCACAAAGTAAAGCGCCTGTCTGGGTTCAAACCTACGATCTACAACTCGTAAGTCGCGGCTGTTACTACTGAGCCACCACAGCTCTACTACATTATCTAATTACTACATTTAGGGCTGATTTTTCTATCGCCAGATAACTTTTATTCGAGGAATAAAATTGACGTTTGACAGTTTTTATAAAAAACTATCTTTTAAAATTATTCCTAGAATCAAGTTATCAGAAGATTGAAAAAGCAGTCCTAAAATTAGTAAATTAACTTGAGTTAGTTCATTTAAGTTATACTTTGTTTTTAGTCTGCATCAAATTATAATTTAAAGACAAAAGAGATTTGCTGCACATTAATTCGCGTTACTCGATTTAAATTACAAAAATATTACATTGATTTGCAATGAGCAAACCCTCGTAGATTTATCCCAACACAAAGCACATGGCAGTAAACCAAAAAACTGTAACAAAAACATCACGATATTTGTTATCAAATCCTCTTTAAAACAAACGGAAAGCATTTATACGAGTACATATGTATATCAAAAGCTTGCACTTGAATTTAAAATGCGTACACAACACATACGGCCAAATAATTTGTCCTTGCAGTTAATTAAAAAATGCATTATATATACAGACAGATAATTTGGCCCACCGAACAATTAAAAAAATTCGTCACACATTTGGCCAGATAATTTGGCCCAGCAGACAATTAAGATAGCACACAATTATACGGTGGTAACGTGGCAAAACACCGTAAAATTGTTAAATGAACGACAATTATCGGCGCTGGTGAAACTGTCACGTACAACTACATAATCGTGTGTCTCGTTGCGTTTTTATATTGAGATTGACGTGAGAAGGATTTGTGGAGTGTGGTGTGAATTTATGGATCAGGTTTTTTTGCTCTCCAGACTTTTTGGGATATAATTGGAATTAAAATTGTCAGCGAAAAAGCTTTTGAGGGAAACAACACAACAATAAATAAGACCGCAGTAAATAAGAACGTTACAACCAAAACCTCGTTTGCTGTATCAAATTGTAAATTCGAAGATAACATAATAATGGTAGGTATACATAAGGATTTGACTGCTTATTATCGAATTTTTATTTAATCTGAGAAGCCTAATAATCCTAATATTTCCGGGCTGATAATAATGAGTGCGTCTCTCGATATTTGTTTGTAGGCATAACTTAATGAGAGCAGTAGTGGCCCACTGGTAACGACCGCGACGAGTTGTAGATCGTAGGTTCGAATCCAGGCAGACATTTTACTTTGTGTAAATTATTTAATCACCACCGCTTTCAAAACGGTGAAGGAAAACATCGTGAGGAAACCGGCAAGTCCTAGAACCAAAAATTCAAAGACATGTGACAACTACCAACTCGCACAGGGTCGCCATGTTGGATTACAGGCCCAATCCCTGTCAGCAAAAAGACGCCTGTGGTCCAGTAGTGAAAACATTATAGGCGTATATTATTATTTTAGATATCCGCTCGTCACACATAACTTAGACCAAACATCTTTGCACAACTACTAACAATTATATATTTAAATTAGATCAAAAGCTTTTGGCAATAAACGTCAACGTCACCGTAATTGTTATTGACGTGTGATTGTTATGTTATTAACTTCTTCATTGTTATATATATGTATATAGCATTGTTACGTCAATAACAATTTGGTGAATTTAATTAATCCAGAGTAGGCATGCGGGATGGGATAAAAATGATTGATTTGATTATTAACTTGTATTTTAAAATATGTTTGTTTTGAGAAATCAATGGACTTTTTTTTTTGATGAGGTCTTCATTTTGCTTATAATGTCCATCACGGTATGAAAATTTCAAAACAATATGATCTCCAATTCTCATTATTTATCTAGAAATGTTAAAAATAATACAACTGCTAAGTTTAATTACATAATTATGTACTATCATCAATCATCATTATCATCAGCCTACAAAAATGCTCTGCTAGACAATGCCTCTCCAATGTTATCTAGCTGGTATGTATATATCTCTTGGACGAGACAAAAACCATCATCACCATTACCTACCAACATCTTAACGTTCTTCTTCCATCTCCAGATCTCAAGAAACCGTTTGCCATATCACCATCTCCAACCTCAGTGGAGGCCGGTTCTGCTGCATCATTGAGATGTTCTCCTCCTGCGGCTGCACCAGCTCCAAGAGTCTCCTGGCTGAAGCATGGTCAGCCACTGCAGCAGGATCATAACGTTCTGATCTCTGCTGAAGGGAATTTGCTTATATCGAGGGCTACGTTACAAGTAAGTGTCGATGCAACTAATAATAAATCCTTTCATAGTTCTAGGTAACCAATCCACTATAGCCACCTAAACCCATAGCCCAATACGTTTTGTTTCCATTTTTTGCAATAGTTCTGCACCAATCTGGGGTTTTCCTTGGGTGCATTTAGTGCGGTTAGTGTCTCAACACTTGAAAGTGTCCTCTGCGAGTTGGCTTTGGCCTCTCATACGTCTTCTAAATGTTCGGAACCCCAAGGTGCCGAGATATGTCAAAGATATTTAAATAATACTAATACTGAGAAAGATGTTGTTGATGAAACAACGGTCTCGGATAATAACTACCATTTCAAGACTAAAAACAGTAAATTAATGTCGATCAGTGGAAAACATATTGCTACAGATATGGGTGGTTGGTATTTCTCGTCCGAAAACTTAGAATACAAATCTAATGCGTATAAATAAAATAAAATATTTAATATAATAAAATAGCAAACTAAAATAAACGTCAAACCAAAATTCATTAGCGCCACAGATTTATGTTAGATCGAAAATTCTGAGACCATTTGGGATTCTGAGAATGAGCCAGATGCTTAATCAAGACTTCAGTTGGCGATAACCCAGGTCAGATTAAGACCATAAAATTAATATATTGAAAATAAAGTTGAAATCGAAATTAGCTTCAGACACAACAAAATAAACAACGTTGAAACAGAGCTTAAGAAATTATATGTATAAACAAAATAATGTAAGAGCCGAAAAGCATCTTCAAGTGGATTATTTCGAAGAATTTGAAATTGAGAAGCGTGCATAAAATCTGACCTCGAGATGTCTTCCAAAACAAAGATGAGTTTAAGTTGACGAGTTAAGAAAAATCAACGAGTTGGATTGCTTGACTTCAATACGCCCTCCCGGCTTAGTCATTCTATTGTTTCATTTTTTGTGTTCGCCGCCATGTTCTGAGTGAAGACAGTCAAGAAATATTTTGGCACGAATTCAGTCCATGTCAAAGTAATTTTCAGACAGCCGTCAGAAATATTAATTTAATGATTGAGAACGGTTTCTTCATCCCGGAAACCAAAAAGATCATAATGATACTTATTAGAAACATGCTACTGAACCACCCACCGGCCAGCTTCCCAGATGTGCACCGTTTATGGTCCATAAATTAGTGCCATAATACTAAAAGCTTAATAAAATACGACCACAAATCCAAACAATGAGCATGAACATGATCTAAGAACACGTTATGAACACATGTCAATATTAGGCCAACTATTTGTACAGTAATAAAAGTATCTGTACATAGAACTTTGTTATTAGAAAATAAAGCCTAAGAGGAGATGGTAGGGTTGAAGTTGAATTGGTCGTAGCAAATAGCAATACTCGAAACGACTTACTAACACGTGGCGAATTTCGAAGAAGATGAAGATCATAGTAAATGAGGGACATCGTTAAATGTTTAGTGGGTAATGAATCATGGAGCTAAGTACTATGAATTTTATTCCCTAAAATGTAAAAATAATTTCGAGATATAATAAAAGGCAGATTGAAAATTCACGAGATACTTTGATACTTCCTGAAAAGTAAATGTGAAAATTTTGAACTACAGCGAAACAATGTATTAATGCTTAACAAAATGTTGGTATGATATCAAAAACAACACATTTTTTCGGGGCAGTACCTCATAATACATATTCAAATGATTATATTTCAAAGCTTTTACATTGTACTTCTAATCCATTTCATTAGCAACATGCGGAACTTGTTAAGCCATTTTTCCACGCCTAAAACGGGTATGAATGAACCAGTAATATTATAAGACATTAAAACGAAATCCATGCCATCGTAACTTTATACCAGTTATCGAATAAATTTTGAATCACCTAAATCTTATAAATTCACTTAGGACGCATTTGCAACTTGACACATAATGAGTTATTGACTGGTTATCATTACGTAAAATCTTAAGTCGCAACATTGATTCTACATGAACACTTGTAATTCAATTACATTTTAATGTTATGTAGATACCTCAGACCTATAATAAATTACTATGTATAGGTAGTGCAAATTCTGTTATGCATTTACTACCTTAATTGGAGTAAACGTGTAGAAATTTCGCTCAAATCAAATCAAATCAAAATATTTTATTTCAAATAAACTTACATGGGCACTTCTGTAACGTCAGAAGCTAGGTGCACGGTTCCAATTGCTTGTCTCCTATGCAGAAGAATAGGCAAGAAACCGCACGGTTACTCTTTAAAAAAATGACTTTTTACAATGTTTTCAAATTACAGTGTTAGCAGGTAGATATGGGAGGAGAGTGTAGGCCTATCAACAAGTACCAAGTACTTAACAAAATAGAAAACGGTCTACAAATCTACAGTAGTACAGTCTACAAAGCCTGCAACGTTCTCACATTCACAAAATATAAAAGAACCTATCGCTGTTTCACATACCTATTATATTTTAATCTTATAGGAAAAGACTCAATCAATCATCAACTCAGCCTATCGCAGTCCACTGCTGGACATAGGCCTCTACCAGACCAGCCATAACACCCTGTCCTCCGCCTACCGCATCCAGTCTACTCCAGCCACCTTCTTTAGGTCGTCACACTACGCTTGCCGATACGTGATGAAAAGACTATGGGAATTTTATTCTAATAACTCTTATGTACTCCCGTCCTTTTCTTGTTTTATTTACAAAGGGAAGGTACTAACTGCACAACAGTATCAAAGCCAGTTTCTAAGTTTAAGCCACGCACCTCATTAAAATGCTCCTTCAAAGCGTCAGTGCGCACAATCGCATCATCTTGTCGCACGATTGCAAATTATTTATTTTATCTCTACGACTGCAACTAATTAGTCGAGCGCGACAGACGTTTATTAATTGCGACACAAGTCGCTGTCGCATGCGCTCCTTTTCTTTTTTCGTCTTTTTGTCCGCCAGTGTAGTCTTTCAAAGCTGCTGGATGTCCTCTGATAAAAGTGTTAATCCTGTGTTAATCCAATTATATGTTTCATGGAAAAAGATTCGGTTATCTTCAGCCATTAATTTTACTTGACCCGCGTATTTTTCTTCGTTCACTTTATAACCGTTTTTGGCTCAGATTGGCTTTGGTGAAAAATGTGTTGATTTATAAATTAATTGGAAAGATTTTGTTGTAAATTAATTCTGATAAGCCATTACCTACAGTAACGAACATTAATTTCGGTCTAATTATGCTAATGCTCAGTCAATTGCCATAATCACTTCGCTCTAATATTATGTTTGATTATTCATCTCTATTACTGCAATTCAATCCAATCCAATGTAATGCTGTCTGGACTGTTTTAATGATACTATTAATTTCACAAAATTGACCTATCTGACCGGCTATAGTTTACTGGCCAGATTGATTCCACTGTTAAAACTACTTTATCTCTATCCTAAAGTATCAAAAGTATTCATACAAGAGATAATTTCAAAACTCCTGATACCGTATTTTCGAACCGCATCACCAAATAATGGCACAATCGCAAATAACTCACTCCATCTCTAGTTTCCGCTACGCAGCTCCCACTAATTAGGCACTGTGAACAGACATGGATTAATTGCCGCCACTGTCAGTCGCTCTCTCATTGTGGCCTCGTGTGTAACGTGTAACATAATCTTCACAAAGGTGTCTAGAACATTTTCTTAATGAATATGATCGTAATGTGTTGTACGTCTTTTAAATTAATGGCTCCCGTCCTTTGTAATTTTAACACATTCAGCTTTTTGGTTGTAAAAATATATTACGAGACGGGTGTTGTAATGAACTCTTTAAATTTATATTTGCCCTTTAAAGCAATGCGGGTGCTAATTTGTTTGTGTTGTCTTACAAATGTTAAGGAGTCTAATTTGAATTATGTTTCATGCTTTAATTAGGAGCTATACATATACATAATACATATATACAATCTTTGATGTTATGTTTTACATCTTCTTTGCCAGCATTTTCAAAAAGACCTTTGAAAAGAAATAGTGAAAGATTTCTCTCAGACTCAACGTCTTTTTATTATGATACCGAGCCGAGCAATTTCGGTTAAAGTAGCTATACCATTACGTTGAGTGTATACCTTTATTCCGTCTTTAGCCAAGCTCAGCTGTGATAGTTGGATAAATAGGTGTCCGTTAACTTTATCGACCTCATAATAAACCTTTATAACCCACGTGCGACGCAGATTTCTGTATAATCGTGGACATTATGACGTCTGAGATTTAGTACAGGTCGCTTTAGCAATTTCTAGGAGATTAGCGAAATATATGTGCTCGTATAATTACAATATGGCGGTGCTCTTTTCTGTGATAGGGTGAGCAAGCATCAGAGAATAAACCCACGAGGTTTTGTGATGCTAATTTGATACTAAAAATGATTTGTGTAAATCGTCTTTATATGACTAGATATTGACGCTATTACGATGGCTTATGGTCATTTATTGTGCTTAGATAGGTTATTATTCATATTCACTCACATTATTTGGCCTATCAACGGTGGACATCAAAGCAAAGACCGCATCTACAAAGATCATGACCTGTTAACGTTAAACATAAGAGGCAACTAATATATTTCAATTAATGGTGATTATTGTCAACAGGACATGGCGAACTACAGCTGCGTCGCAGAAAACATTGCCGGCAAGAGAATCTCCGAGCCTGCCCTTCTGACCGTTTACGGTGAGTCACACAACTGCAATATGAACTACTGTATTTAATTTTTCTAAAGAAACTGTAAATGAAGCCGTTAAGATTAGTAAAGTTAGGAACTAAAGCAAATCGAGTCCGCCTTTGAAGTTTATAGGCGTAACGTCTAATAGAATCCAGATATTATAAACCAGGAAGTTAATACCGCACTAAACTTAGCCAGAATTTATGTTTCCTTATCAAATCCATAACTTGAAGTAGTAAGCACCGCAGCTATTACCGACTAAAGAGCGTTAGACAATTTAATAGGTACACCTCACCCAACAAGTTATGGTTGCACGTTTCATTATTTCACGTATAATTTATCAGACAAGCTGTTTAACGCTCATTTCACCCTCGGTGTACGTAATAACTATCTTTACTTCAGTAAGATCAAAGGGCATGGGCCGATAGCTGCAATTATAGCGAAGCGCGAGCGCATGGGAGAGTCATTAGGGACGCCTACGCGATGCAGGCGCCATCTAACTGATAGCAATCACCACCTCTGACTTGCACGTCCGAAATTCTGTTTCGCGTTCATGATTCATATTTAATTTTAGTAACGTAAGTGGCTGCTGTTTCTGGTATGTTAGCTGTTGCTGAAACGTAGTTCATGTTTTGTGCATGTGAAAGTAATTGGTGACAAAATATGTGCTTCCAATATTAGACTCATCTTGGTACTCTCCGTTCATGGGAACGAAGCCAGGACGTAGTTTTGAGAATTAGTTAAACAGTTTCGCTTTAAGTAAAATTACCTGTTATTATTCAATTCATTGTTTAAGCTGTGGCAGGAAGCTTGTTGTTTCTTTAAATCATTTCTCACGGAACTAATTCAGCATCATCAGAATCTCTATTACGTTCAATAAGAGTAAACACTTCACACGATTCCTTAATTGGGGACATAAACATTGATCCTTGGACTTCTAAATGATTTCCAATTTCAACATATTCGAAGTTACTGCTTCTTCTATGATCACAAATTCATCTATTAACCTAGCCTCACAAATTCCAAGGACTCTAATTGTTCTTGCATCGCACCAATTACCTCTATTAAAAGGGTTTACTCTTTGTTGCTGGAATGTATCGTTGAGTCGCAAATTGGGCTATATATCGTCATTATAGTGAGGCGTGGGCGGGTGTCGTCGCTACAATACTTTTTATGCTGCACGATTGTATAATGATCTTGCTTGATTGTGTTCTTTGTTGTTGTGTTGGACTCTTGTACTCTTGAAAGGACTGTTTTTATTTTATTTCTTTAGTTTTTGTTAAAAGCTTCCACTTTCTTTGCTCCTTTTTTATGAGTAGATATATGAATCTGTATTGCAAAATTCTTCACTGTCAAATCTGAAATTATCATTGGTAATATATCTGCAGGCTCGTTATTATTAATCATCTTCCTTCTGTTTGATTTGTATTCATCTTTTGCTTAAGGCTGTATCATTATAAAGATTTATAAGTACTTTCATTGTAACATCTACATGGAAATTAATTCACCTGCTTTCGAAAACTATGCTTTTCCAACCAATCCAAAAAAAACCTTACTTCTTGAAATAATAACCTCTATAGAATTTTTACTTCCACGGAAATACTACTTATTCATTACACGTTCCATGTTGATAACGTATAAAAAATTACGTTTGTGTCCTACAAATATAAAACGGTTATTTTAATTAACAAACAATGTGGTGACCCGATGTTAAAACTTTACTAAAAAAGGGTGACGACTTGACGAGTCGTTGGTTTATTAATTAACTGAATATGTTATTGGGTTTCGTATTCCGGTGGAAAAAGTAATAAAAGTTTCATATTTGAATTTAGTACTTTTATTTGATGGGTGGCTTCACCTGATGATCGACTTTATTGGTTGGTGGATCAATGGTATAGGTAACTGTAATTTGACTACCAACTGCCACCTAGCCATTACACCATTCAGTTGTTTCTTTCAAACTTTCACCATATTTTTCTTTTAACGTACTGTATTTCAACTGCGTATGAGTAAAATCATATCATACAGTAGCAGCAGGCACGCACTAGCAACCCATTAAGATTTTATGCCCGATATTCATATCTACTTTAAACGCTTTCTCGAAGTTCAAACTTTACGTTTGTTCATAAATCGGTGACCTGCATAAAGAAATAACAAAGAAGCAATAAAAGATAGAGAAACATAATTGCCACAAAGTTTAGAACTAAAGCCCATGTTCCCAACATTAGAAGAAATGTTTACAATACTATTACAACTGTTGGACACGAAACTCGAATAGTTTCCTACGAAGCTTATAATCTAACCAAAGTAAAGTTGCTCGGAACGTAAATAATCTTATACGACGTATAAAATTCCAAATTTTATAGATACCTCGACCGCCATTAGAATGTGAGGCACTTTATTAATATTAACAGTATTTTAATAGTTTAATAACAAACTAGAGATGCGACCACGCAATCAATTTTTATCGAGAGGAAGACACTAAAATTATACACCACGGGTGGCCAGCGCGTTCTCATTATTATAGAAAAGTTAATTATTTAATTTTCCAACTAATGATTATTGAAAAATTATTATAATTCAGCTATTAAAGCCAGCTAATAGATTATTATAATTCACTTGTTTTATGTTTCAATTTAGAAACTATGTCGCCAACGATAAATGATTGTCATTTATTTTAATTTTCATTATGAAACTTTTAATAATATGTATATGTGGGATTTAAAAGATTTATTTCGACGAAAGAAGAAGTTATGATATTCGATTTGAATATTTTTTACATTTTCATAACAGAACCTCAATGGGACAGGAAATTACCAACTTACGAACATAAGAAAAAAATAATTCATTAATATTATCTTTATAATAAGATTTGCATAAATTAGATTTAAGTATATCATATTTATCACTCAATTCGGTAGAGGTGAAAGTTTTTCTCACCATAAACCTGGAGTAACTTAAGTTAAACATTATTAATCCCTGCCTTGTGATCAGTACACTGGAGATCATACCGGATTAAAATACATATATGAATCTCATTAGTGAAACTCATAATGAGATACAACTGAGTATTATAATATTATCCTTCCATAACCACAAATAATGTTGTATTTTGATCCAAACACAAATTATAATGAATGATAAGCAATATCTTGATACAAACAAAAATGAAATGAATTCAATGACACCAATGAACAATATCAATCTAAACAACTTAAGAAAATAAAAACAAAAATTAATGAAGAATGAAAAATATCAGACCCAAAGACAATACGTAATAAATTCTGGATCCATAAATAAAAATGAAGGATGAACTATATTGTATCCAGAGATAAAAATGATGGATGAAACAAAATTGGATCCAAAGATGAGAGTAACAAAAAATATATTTCTGTAATAAAATCCATAAAGTTACCTTTATTTTAATACTCTTCGCTCGTATAATATGCCAGTATTTAACATAATATGGTTGTACAGCGCTGAGCCGCGTTTGACTCGATTTACGTGCAACCTAACTTACAGTTATGATCTCTATTAACCATAATTTACGAAAACGCCCGACTTCGCCCGCCATCACTTGAATTGCTTGTAATACGCGTGTATGAAGACGATTTACATTTTTTGTCTTTTTCTTCGATCGCCGTGATAAAATAAGGCGGGGTTACCTACCACAGTGCTGACAAGATAGAGGTTGAGACTTAAGTCTTGTTTATGGCTAAGCTGTTCTTTGGTTAAGACAAGATAATCTTAATTTTGTGTGGGTTTATAATATAGAATATTATCGTGTATATTAATAGGATATTATCATAATCTGTTTCGAATAGTTTTCTTATAATAAAATCCGAATGCTTTGGGGACCAACATAGTTATAATTCACTGTATATTATTTGAGTTAAAACTGTTTGGCAATAAACTATTTTCAGAAGGGTTAGAGATACTACTTAAATTAGGCCCCCTGATAGGGGACCAGGGGGCCTAAAATGGCCACTTTGGCAGAATCATAAAAGGATAATGAATTAATCATAATGGACAGCTAACTGTTAAGTTAATCGTATCTAATCCCATTGGTGAAGGAATTTTCAGTTATTTTTTTTTTGTTTGTGCTAAAATACCAATCAATCCAATCCAAATCCAATCCCAATCTCTTTGATTATACCTACGTAGTGCAGCGAAAAAAAGAAAAACACGGGCTGTCTTCGCCATATATTATTATGATCGAAAATATTGATATATGATTCATAATGCTATCCTTTTATGATTCTGGCAAAGTGACCTTTTTAGGCCCCCAGATGAGTGAAATCGGGCGTTCTGTGAACACCTACAAATTCTGGAAGAAAAAGAATAATGTCCCCCGAATTTAATTGCCTATGGAAATCGGGCAAACGACCAAGTGTTAATGAACGGGGTCGAGTACACCCGTCTTCGGACTGGACGATCTAGTCCAGCTTCATCTTCTAGTGCGATGAACATTGTAATGAATGCATCGGGTGCCCGAATTCGAGTAAAGTATTTCAAGCACCCGCATACGGGCTAACGTCCAAGTGTAATTGGCCTTTAGCGTGGGGTATGCATTGTAAATATGGCAACAACGAGAAAATAACCAAAAAAAAAAAACTAAAACATTTTTCCACGGAATCAACAATTGCAGAAAATAATTAACACCACCACCATATCGCCTACAATCTTTTTAAACGTATGTAGTACACAAATAGATGGTATCATACACCGATGTATTATTAGGCTAAAGTAAATTCTAGCTAGGTTGTTAGGTTACAGGAGCCACACGCAAACTTGCGTGCCCGATCTTCGAGGCAGATACAGCACAGAACGCCCTTTGGTTCTGCCTAGACTGGGATCTAGATTGGTTTTGGTGTGATGATTTTGTGTATTTTATTTTTTAAGGGAGCTGGAGCTGCCTTTGGCAGTGTTGGGTTTGTTGGGACTTGTTGGATGATCTTGATCTTCGGAAGATATCCTTCCCCTTTTGCAATTCAAAATTTTACCATTGGGTGAGATAGTGTTTAATGCGAGCCAATAATTAGAATAAAAAAACCGGAACATTTAATAATGATAATGATTAACCAGCTACCAGGTGTCGCAGTGGTGTCTGATTACATAGGTAGAGTACGATGAAGGTAATTAGTATCAACATGGTTTTTGAAGTACTTCAAAAGTACCGTAAGTCAGTATTGATAATTTATAGTAGGTACTATAGAGGCTATCTGTGTAGCCCTACCTTTATCAGTACAGGCTGGTTATAATCGCCGGTGTGTTCCATTCGAACGTTCAAGCAAGTGTCAAATATTTTAATAAGGTACTTTTGTTTTAGAATAGTGCTAGAAATAACATAATAATGTAAAGTCGTAAATATATTTCATACAAGTCAAAGCTTTTTAATTATATTCTGAAGCTCCCATTTTTTTTTTAACGTGGAGAAATGCTCATGCTTTCTGCACTACCACGGGGAGATAGTGCAGTTATCTGGGACTCTAACCCACTTAAACTCCACGGTGTCCTCCTCTGCCGCTTACGGCGGGAACACGGGCACGCGTTGGCACTCATCCGTGTACTCGCCGCGGCTGTCCGTCACTGGACCCTTCTCTGGGGAGCACTCCCCATCACCGGCGCACCAGAACACATAGCACGCCGTGACCACCCCAGGGACCAAACCAGCACATGGTCCATGGTCATTGGTCCCCCAGCGACGGGTCAGGTCATTGGCCCCGCCGCCTGCCAATTTTCAGCCGCAGGGGATAGTGAGAGCGGCCAACGTCATACCAATACTCCTTCTTCCACTGCGGCCCCACCGCGTCCGCCATCAGCCGATGGCGACCCCGTCAAGGCCGTGAAAGGTAGGGAGAGTGGCGCACTGCAATACCGGCATTCCTACGCGGCATCCAACCCTAAGCCGCGATGCCTCTCATGCGACATCGCGGCCTGCCTCAGTTACGATGTCGCTCAAGCGGCACCGCGAACTACTTGTTGGCCGCTACGTCGTCGGCTTATCGGCAAAAGCCCTGACGAGCGGCCCCTCCTCGGGTTCCTCTTCTCGTCACCGTGACCAAGCCACGGCTACTGAGCCCCCCCGCCTCGACAATGCGAGAACCCACCGAGGGCGACCTAATTCGACCCAAGATTCCAAGTTGTCTTTTAACACATTCGTAACATTATACTTCTGATTTTGGCCCAGTCTTGACTCACGATAAATCTGTTTTTTGCCGGAAATATATATTTGAAACTTTGTTCCTAACAAAGACATAAATAAATTAATATTATTTATGGCAACCGCTGAACTCAACGGTAAACTGGTGACGTTGAAACTTTACACAGCGAAAGCTTATGTATGAGACACGGCAGCCATAAGACATTTTCCACTTCCATAAATACTGCCCTAGATATAAAATATCGTGACGTTTCTCTTATTAGATTTTGCAATGGTACTGCGACATTTAGTAATTTTATTACAGATATAGAAAAGGCATGACAATTTTACGGCCCCAATGGTTCAAAAGCAGCGCTTGAAATTGTTAATTAGTATTAAATTATCGGTAGATTGTCTCAATTTGATAAGCTATTAATCTAGATGAAATGTTTGTGATAGCTTTCTAATATTGACTTTAAAATATTATGAAGTTTCTTCCATAAAATTTTATAATGATTTTTAACGATACGCAATTGTTTTTAAATAGGTTTTAGGGCCCCAATTTTTTCTTCGGGGTCAAAGCAATCAAATTTCATTGAATTATAATCATAATAATCCAATTTAAGGCAGAAACAGAAATCGCTAGAAATATAAACCAAAGTTGGTCACGGAAAGACCTAATTACACATATTTATATTATTCCTATAATTAGGAAGTTAACGAAAATTCTTGGTACAAATACAGTTCGCGTGTTGGTGGTTTTCCAATGGAAAATACTAAAATTCACTAAATAGATATTTATTTTGTCAGTCACGCTAATTCCCCGTACTTTATGCAACTTTAAATAGGTAACAATAATTTATTTGTACCGCTAAATACATAGGTAGCTGTGTTATGAACATATGACCTCTAATCGTCATTCTATCATTCACCCCTTTTTCTTTCATTCTTTCACACAATCCATGTATTTTCTAATGTCTTCTTCTGCCACTTCATTTATCAACATTTCTATTATTACCCTATTAGTCACAATACCTATGTGTTTCATCTATCCTCCTCACTTGCCAATATCGAGATAAATATGGCTGACCCACATAAATTATCATCTTCCTAGCCTTTTCCCAACTATGTTGGGGTCGGCGTCCAGTCTAACCGTATGAAGCTGAATACCAGTATTTTACATGGAGCGACTACCTATCTGACGGCAACAACCCAGTTATTGGTAATACGATACCCCTTGGTAAGACTGGTTATCAGACTTTCGGGCTTCTGACTACCCGTAACGACTGTCAAAGATCCACGAATGACAGCCGGGACCAACAGCTTAACGTGCTTTCCGAGGCACGGAGGAATCTTGGTATATGATGGTCACCCATCCACAGACCAACCGCGGCAAGTGTGACCCATATTAATAATCTCTCTAATAACGTAGAAAACAGAGTAATGGCAAGGGCACATCACTAGAAAAAATTGCATCAGCCACAAAAACCATACGTGCGCGTTGTTGACGTGGAACAGACATCTTCGCGATTTATTCATTAAAATAACATAAAAAAAACTGAAACACTTCAATATACAGTTTTACAAACATGCTAAAAAGGAACCTAATTGATTTTTATAGTTTCAATAAAACCAGCAAACAAGTACAGCCAGGAGTTTAAAATAGTCTTAGTCACCTAACTAATAATGATCATGATATAAATTTATTACACAAGTCAATTAAAAACGGCGCTTAAAAGCAATGCAAATGAACACTCGTAAACGCTTCATTTTTATTTATTTAAATGTAATAAACTGGAATGGAAGGCATTCATTTAATGCATTTTCTTACTCCACTATAAATAAAGACAAGTCCGTTAACTATTTCATTGGAATAGTTTATGTCGTAGCGACTTAATACGCAATTCTTATAACTTATCAAATAATAATATTAATATAATTTTCCTGCTTTATAATTATTTATTGGTATTTCATATTCTAAAGCTAGAACGCGCCTATTTTAGCCTCAATTTATTGCATCGATCGATAACATAAACATAACTCTTTGCAATCTTTGAATTTAGTAGCTATGGATACCTGCCTATAAGATAACTCCATCAAATGCCGAGTAAAGGCTCCTACAAACAGGCGCGACACGCGATTTAATGGCGGCAAAAAGGCACCGCGCGCCCGTTGCGCGACTTGCGGTGCCTTTGTGTCGCCCGCGATTTTATCGCGTGTCGCGCCTGTTTGAAAGAGCCTTAACGCAACACTAAATGATTACAATCATTTTTTTTTTTTAAACTTTGCCCCACCCTAGGAATTACTCCTGTATCGTGGGTTTACAAACATTTAAATTCACACACACAAACAGCCAGACCCGGAACAACTACCTGTACGCAATACAAATAATTGTTCCGTGCGGGAATCGAACCCGCGACACGCAGCGCAGCAGTAGATCGCTCAGCCACTGCGCCAACCGTGTCGTCTAAACTCATTCAATAATTCTCTTCCATACGAAACTATCTTTTGGATGGAGGAACTAGAGTCAGTTCTATTTCTTTGTAAATTTTGACGTTCAAATGTGCCTTTTATGTGCCTATTTGAAATAAATTATTTGTCTTTGACTTACATTGGCCTTATCATTCTGCTACCCAAGGGTATAAGGGTAAGGGTAAAGGTAGGGTATTTGATAAAGTCAATGCCTATAAGGTTTGGTGAAGGAGCGTCCTTTATCACCAAAGCCGTGATATATAATAGGAGCTTGGCAGTATCATAACTTATCAGGTTCAGGCCTTGCAAATCCTGAGATCGGACGCCCGCAGCCAGAAAGGTCCCTGCTATCAAGATCCTTAACCCATCAGCATTTGTGTTACACACTAACGGCCTAAGTATATGACTGACAACATTTTTTGTTTTGTCAACAGTAAACGGCGGTTGGAGCTCCTGGGGCCCATGGACGCAGTGCCGCTGCAATGGCCGCGTGACCGGCGGCCAGCGTCGCACGCGCACCTGTACGGAACCACACCCTTTGAATGGCGGCGCGCCCTGCCAGGGACAGGCTGTGCAGAGAACTTCGGACTGCGTGCCTTGTCAGAGTGGTAAGAGAGATTCTGTTACAAAAAAAAACACCTTTTTGATAATAAGATTTCCAGATACTCATTTTGTAAAATATGTTACAAAATGAGTGTTGGGTTTGAATATAGATTCGAGACCGAGATACAATTGTATTGTTATTTTAATTCGCTCTAAAGACGCAACCTTGAGATTAGTCCCATTCAGCAAGTACTCGTAGGTGGCGCAGGAGATTTGTTCCATAAGAACAACAGAACAAATCAACAACAACAAACACATCACAAACAAATCAACAAACACAAACAAATCTCTAATGGAAAAGTGCTTATGGAACAAATCTAACTTAAAAGGGTATATTAATGATTCTAATGACTATAATTCTGTAAATACATATCCATTATAGTCGCGAATCATATCTTGATCAAGATACCAGACACTGACCTAAAATGTGCAAAAAAATGTAAGAAAAATTGAATTTCGCGGGCTACAACTGCGCATTCATCTTAACTAATACAGTGTCTTTGACCCGCAAGTATTGGTCTCATCAGTTAAAGTTCTAATTAAACAACGTCAAGTCTTGAGTCAATCAATCATAATCCGTTAAACTATCGTTTAGGACCACCCCTTACTATATTAAGCTTAATTAGAGCTTAATGGGTATATCCGGTACACCTACTACTCGTCGTGTAAGTACCTACCTAATCATAAATACGTTACAATTTGTAGAGCGTTTACGTACGGCATTTCATACAAAATTTCAAGCCCTTGTTTTTCAAAATGAATGAACCGATTCTAATGAAACTTCATACGCATAAGCAGGATACAAAAGTCTAAAAGTACTATAGTCACATTTTCGAGAAGTCTTATGTAAAAAAAGATAACTGGAAATCTGTTTCTATGGAATATTTAAAATCGGTCTAATTTTGCTGTAACACTATTTTTCGAAACGCAAAGTAGGTACTTTGCGTTTCTTTACGTACAGAAACTGTAAAACAAAAGAAAAATAAATCGAAATTACTTAAATTATAGTACGTAGAACAGCTTAGAATTATGAATACTTAGAGCCGGTTTTTTGATCCGTAGATAACTCAACCAATTGGTAAAAATAGTAACTAATGGTTAAATCTTGGCAAAATGTGTTTTTTGATCAATTGTTTGTCTTTGTCAAATAATTAACTATTAGTTGACCCAGTTGACCATTAGTTACTATTTTTAACAATTGGTCGAGTCAACCACGGGTCAAAAACCGGCCATTAGCTCCAATATCAAGTGAAAATCAACGCGTTTTACTACACGTTAGAAATACAAAAAAAAACCCTTAAGGCTCCTTCAAACAGGCGCGACACGACACGCGACACAAAGGCACCGCAAGTCGCGCAACGTGCGGTGCCTTTGTGTCGCGCGCGATTATATCGCGTGTCGCGCCTGTTTGTAGAAGCCTTTAAACGGTTTACTTGAAACTATCGCGTTGAACGGTTGCATATAAATAACAAAAAGGAGTTGCTGGAAATAAGCAAGAAAACATTTCCATGAAAATTAATGCGTAAAATATTGGCGTTCTGAAATCCCAAATGATTCAGATATTCATAAATTTATTATGAATCACAAAACAGACGCCCAAACATTTAATTGTGCTTTCAACATATTTTTAGACGGCAACACAGCGGTTAATATCACGTATTTGAATCGGAAACACTTGAGCTTTCAATATGCCTTTAATAAAGGTTTATTTCGAACACTGCTGATAATACAATCCAAAGAAAATTCTACTCTAACTTTTCGTTATAAAGTTCAAAATGTTTCACACATTTTTGTGTCCACTTTAAATAAAAAATCTGCAAGGTAATATAGACTTTGCTTCTGTTGTGTTAGGGTTGTAAATCTATTAACGATTGCTTGTGGTTGTGATGAAATTGAAATGAAATTTTATTTGTTACTGCTCTCAATGAAGAGGGATACATGGATCTGCAAGGATACGATAACACTCAACAGTTGTTGATTGGTAAGTGTAGTTGTGTCAATGTTATTTTTTCCAGATACTATTTCGTACAGGGTAACATCGTCCGGTTTTTGTTTAAAAATTCTATTGAGAGAGGCATATATAAAAAAACTGGCCACTTGGCCGGTTTTTTTATAGCTTTTCGGGCTTCTGACGACCACTAAGGGCGCTTGTGCACTACAAGGAATTTTACCGTCCGGCAGTCCGATTTTTTACGGTCCCATATGGGCACGACATAATAAAAAAATAAAATCGGACTGCCGGACAGTAAAATTCCTTGTAGTGCACAAACGCCCTTACGACTGTCAAAAATCTACAAATGACTGCAGGGACCAACGGCTTAAGGTGCTATCCGAGCTACGGTAGGGTCTTGATAATCTCGAATATCGGGATAAAAACTATCCTATGTCCTTCCCCGGGATGCAATCTATCTCTCTGCCAAATTTTATCGAAACTCGTTCAGTGGTTTAGGCGTGAGAAGGTAACGTACAGACAGACAGAGTTAATTTCGAATTTATAATATTAGTATGGATTTTTAATAATTAATAATATTAGTAATATACGCTTTCACGCTAAATTAGCTGAACGGGTTTGGATGACACATGGGTTGACCATGACCTGGAGAAGGACATAGGCTACTTTTTATCCTGGATCGCAGACGAAGTCGCGGGTAACAGCTAGTAATATATATAATTAGTCGCGTCCCGCGGTTTCACCCGCATGAGTGTCGATCCCGTGAGAATATCGGGATAAAAAGTAGCCTATATGTTAATCCAGGGTGTCAGCTACCTCGATACAAATCTTTATCAAAATCGGTCCAGCTGTTTGAGCGTGAAGAAGTAACAAACATATAAACATACTCACAAACTTTCGCCTTTATAATATTAGTGTGATTGATGGTCACCCATCAACGGAAAGACCTCGGTGACCGTAGCTTAACCTTCGATCGACCCGTGGGGCTGTTATTATTTAGCCATGAGCCCCTCAAATACTTTCAAATATACGTTCAAGAAACTTTAAGTAGGTAGTAATTTGAGAAAGTTGATTGCTCCCAGCGGCGTAACGCGTCAACGTCGAAACCGAACCCAAACGATTTAAAAATGCAGACGTCCACATACATAATTCCGACCACCTACTCCTTTATTAACCTCTCGACCTCCAAATAAGTACTTGAAAAAAACAAAAAGCTGGCCAAGTGCGAGTCGGAGTCGCGCCGAAGGGTTCCGTACCACAAGGCAAAAAAAACGCCGAAAAAAAAACTCGTTTGTTGTATGGGAGCCCCCCTGAAATATTTATTTTATTCTTTTTTTCGTATTTGTTGATATAGCGGCAACAGAAATAGATCATTTGTGAAAATTTCAACTGTCTAACTATCACGGTTCATGAGATACAGCCTGGTGACAGACAGACGGACAGTGGAGTCTTAGTAATTGGGTCTCGATTTTACCCTTTGGGTACGGAACCCTTAAAAACGACCGCTCAGCACTTGAGAACAAAGAACTCTGAATATAAATTGGCACGTGCTAGCATTCAATTGTATTCAGCCCAAATGGCTTTAAAAACCTAATACTACATTAAACGCACGTGTTAATCACAATAAGAACTTAAGTTTCTTAAAGATCATATCTGTACATCTCAGTCGTAAAAACACCGCCATTTAACTTTTTATGATTATAAACCAAGTACTGAAATCACTTCAAAGAGAGTTCGTGTTTTAATAAGCGGTACATACGGATGAGTAGAACAGCGAGCTTGTTAGATTCTCTCGAAATTGCTCGTTTTACAGATCAAAGGCATTGCAGATAAATATTTTATTGGTTGCATCCGCATTCGAAGTGTGTGACGGTTGTTAAATGTTATTGTTTATTTGATATAATAAAATATAGTTGCTGATGGTTTACATGTGTTGCTGTAAATTTTTGAGTCAGTAAATGTCAAATCAGATATGAGTCTGTGGTATCTGTAATTGTTTTTGAACTGTGCATTTTCCTAAGAAGCTTTGATCACTTGATCAGTGGGTATATTACACCTACTTGAAATAATTAGAATCAATTTAAGTAACCTTTCATTATTTTATCAAAAGCAGCATCTTCTTATATTTGAATCGTTGAAACATCTTTCGCTAAAAAACGTTAGTTTTCCAAAACTTTGGTATATAACTATGCAAACCTTTTACTATTGCGAAAATCATAATGAAGCTTAACATAAGCAATGATTTAATAAAAAAGCAGTTACTATTTCCAACTAATTAACCAATTCCTAACCAAAAATTGACATAATTGTCACACCAAAGCAAGTGCGTCCACCGTTTCCCGCGTATGTATCAAAGGAAGTATACTAACCGGGTAGACAATAAAACGCAATCAAGAAGCGTTTGTCTCAGAGCATGAAACGTGGAATATTATGAGATAATTGGAAGCATATGTTTCTGCTGGCGGCAAAGCTTGATAGACTTTCTAGCTGTGTGTAGGTTGGTCGATATTTAGGGAGGGCAGAATGTTGGATTTTAGTGTTTTTGTGAGCATATTTTTAGTTTTAATGTGTTTTTGAAGACTGTTTTAGCGTTACGTTTGGGCAAAATAAGTTACAATGCTTTATCTAAAGCTTTCATTACATAACACCCAAATTTATATTACTTATAAACGTTCTCTTTTATTGTATTTATTTTCAAAAGCACTAAGAAAATATGCATAATTGCGGCTTATAATACTATAAGTCACTTACATTTTAATGGTCCACTCCAACAAAAAAACATAAAACCTCCTGCATTAAAATGCATTCACACTACTGAAACGTAACATTACCTGGTCAAAAGTAAATGCATCCGGAATAAAATAAACCATAGCGAAAAAGATATCGACAAGATAATTCGACACTAAACGGTTGATACAAGATAAAACAATGACCTTAACAAAATCTTTAATACCATTCTTCTCTTGCTCCAAAAGTTTCAAAAGCATTATCTTAAAACAATTTAGCCAATTTATTACCAAAAATATACGTTACTGCTTCCTGAATACGAAGAATGTATCTTAAAAATTCAGTTACTACGTTCTGAATTGTCAGAAGACGCAATTACTTACAATTTATTTACATACGTTAAGGAGTAGTCTCACTGTCGGCATAAAAGGAATTTTGAAAAAAAAAAACAAGAAACTGTTTTTTTTCATTCTTTAATTAAAATTTATGTTGGTGATTAACTGAACATAGAGTTTATAGGTCTACCAGAATGACATGGCAAAAAAAAATTGTGATTTTCATATTAATTGACATTGCCGTATGAAAATCACAATGTTCTATTTTTTTGCCATGAGATTTTGGTAGACCTATAAAAACAATTGAATACGATGCTTTCTTTATTCCGAGTGGTAATTCTCGTAATTTTAAGAATGTCCTCTAAAACCAGATTTTGAACGTTTTTAATTAAGGGAAATGGACTTCAGAAGACCGATTCCCGTAATTAAAAAAACATTCAAAATTAGTCGCAATCCAATCTCAGCGACAATCTATGTCAAAAATGTGGGGAAATTAGAGGTACAGTACCCGGCGACAAATATTGCACATCGACCTTTACCTTTTTTTGTGTTTTATACAAAGAATAAAAATAATTATCAAAAGAAGCAAATCATAATTGTTTTAACAGCTCTTAATAGATACCGGACTGTTTGTATTTCGTGCGACAGAGATAACGCTCTACGAAGCCGAAATTAGCCGATTATCTCTTTCCAATGGTCGATGTGCAATATTTATCGCCGGGTACTGTATTTTTGATACAGATTGAGACTGAGATCAGACTGTGAACATTCTTAAAATTAAGAGAATTGTCTCTCTAATGTCTAGATATGATTCTCTATAAGTAAACCTGATAGACAAAATTAAGAAAAGAAAAGTGTTTTATGACACCGACATGTTTCATTAACAAATCACCAACCAGTATTTTTTTACCTTATTTATTTAGAACTAGCAGCGCCCCGCGGTTTCACCGCGTTAGTGTCGATCCCGTTCGAAACACATGTGGCGCCATCTATTATCATAATAACGTTATATTGTTGTATTCCTCCGGAACAGCACTTTTTTTTGGGATGAAAAGTACCTTATGTTCGTTTCTGTACACCTGACAACGTATATGCAAAATTTCAGGATGGTCGGTTCAGTGTTTTAGGCGTGAAAAGGTCACATATAAACTTTCGCATTTATAATATTAATAAAATAATTATATACTTAGTTAGGTTTATTTATTTATTTAGGATATCAATTAAAACCTCATGACGACTAATAGAGAAATATGAATGAAGACAAACTGCGTCGACTTGAAATGAATTGAGATATGGAAGATAATGATGAATCAAACCTCATTATAAAAAATCGAATCATAGACAAGCGGGACTCCCATAGTTTCACTCCTTAATCAAAACAGGCCCTGCCTTTAAAAAAACCCACATAAAATGTATGTAAACGTGAAAGTCCTTAATGTCGTTGTTACTCTAACGAACCGAGACTGATTTATGTGTGTGCGCATTAATTAATAAGAAATGTTACACACTGTTGTACTTAATATCCGTGTACACCCACACATGGTGGAGGGTGTGACCCAAGTTGGACATGTGTGGCGGGTTCAATGTCAAACAGGAACGATGGTCCTCGTTTTTTAATGAAGACAAATATTCACGCAAGAAAAAAGTGATCGTAATGTAACCTATAAATAATAGCAGTATTTTTTTTTTTACTAAATTAAGCTATAATTGGGCATCAACCAAATAATAATTTTACTTTACTAAATTTTAAATACATAATTGTGTTTAATTAGCACTCAACCTATAAATAATAGCAGTATTTTTTTTTTTACTAAATTAAGCTATAATTGGGCATCAACCAAATAATAATTTTACTTTACTAAATTTTAAATACATAATTGTGTTTAATTAGCACTCTATTGCGTAAAACACAATCATAATCACAATCTGAATGATTTTAAAGGATATTGCTATTCCACTGATTCATAATAATTATGGTCGAAAAATGTCCCCGGAGGTTCTTCCGTAGAAGTTTTACAGCATTTGCGAGTAACATCATGAATTTTGTCCGCAACTAATTTTGAGCGTCGTAAATTACGCAGTGTTACGTTTACCTAGCAGCTTCCTAAGTCTAGGTTCACACGATATCGTTTTGTGCCGGTTTTGATCCTAACATTTTACTATAAAATTATCTTACAAACAACGCCATTAGAACGCAGCCCTTAAACAAAAAAAAAAAATAACACGACAAGCGCTTGAAATGAAATATGGAACCCAGCCTTCCAAATTCAATTTGAAACTCGCTAAATCTTCTTCTTCGCGCCAACCAACCATCGCGGTATGAACGCTCTATTATTTCTTTTTTAAAAAACATTGTGATTTATGTCCAGCTTGCATGTAAGGATGCTACGACCATCCACCAATGTATTTTAATTTCAATTTATAGGGCGATAGTTCTATCTGTCTCTCGTGTTATTGGGTACTCGATTTATAATCGTAAACGACGCGTTAATTGGTTGTATGTAGCTAGTCTTAGTTCTAGCCTAGATAATTGTATGGTGCGAACTGTAGATTGTTAGCTTCGATGGAATTACGATTTGAGTGTTAATCGATTTGATGCTTGTGTTTATCGATTTATCGAATAGAAATTGTTGCGGTTCTTTGAGGTTAATTTAAATTCAGAAATCAATCGATTGAAATCATGAATAATTCTCATAAATGCAGAATGGATATATTCTTCCACAAACTGTGTCACTTTAATAATATTTGCCCTCAAAAAAATTTAAGTAGGTACTCAACAAAATTAAATGACATATTAAGTGAACGGTACCCAAAAAACAAATATTTATGCTAATAACGAGATACAAAACAAATAAACAGGATGGTTATTTACCTCCCAGAGGCGTCCAATTTCCTGCCCGTATCCTAACACCATATTAACGAAATAATTTCGAAGAAAATGTCAGAATATATTACGAAGAACTGTCGCAGCAGGTACGAGTATTATTTTTATAAAATTCCAATGTTAAATGTTCAATAAACAACAGGTTGTTTCTTGTTATAAACGTTTCCGTAATGGCGACGTTAAATGGACTCGGTATAAGTATAAGTAAGCAAAGAGCTTTTTTAAACACTGTTACTTTTATGTAAAAACTAATTTTTGTTTACCGTTTTCTTTTTGCTATTTAAATAGTTAAACTGTCACTGTCAGTAGCGATGGCTTTCATTTTAATTGACAGTTCAACAACATTCATTGCGTTATTTACGTTGTTGAGCAGATACATTTTTGAACATATGAAGCAATGGATTAGCACTATCCTTCAAAATTATTTGAATTGAGATTGATAGTATGTTACGCAATTACAGTACCCGGCGATAAATATTGCACATCGACCTTTACCTTTTTTGTATTTTATACAAAGAATAAAAATAATTATCAAAAGAAGCAAATCATAATATTGTTTTAACAGCTCCTAATAGATACCGGACTGTTCGTATTTCGTGCGACAGAGATAACGCTCTACGAAGCCGAAATTAGCCGATTGTCTCTTTCCAAAGGTCGATGTGCAATATTTATCGCCTTGTACGATTGCACTGGTGCGGGAATAAATTTTTACCGCAATCTTAATTGAAAAAATATCTTTTTTTTATTATTATTATGGCTGAATGGGTGCTCTTGACTTCGTTCACGCCTGCATGATGGAAAACGATGGACGAGGTCTTTATAAAAATATATTATGGACGCAATAGTACGTGAGACTTTACTTAACAAAACAATATTTTATGTACAGACGCCAGCACATCAAGCTACCCGAAACTGTAAAATTTTCCCAATCAACTTTGAACCTTATGCTGTAGTGATAAAGTTGAAAATCTATTAAGAAAATTTGACAGATTGTAGTAGCTTGATGTGCTGGCGTCTGTACCTATAGGCCTAAAATATTCAACCATTAAAGGTAAACGAAGCCGGATATCAAAGACGATTTAATTAGTCTATTTACCAAACAACTAGCTAAACTAAAAAAAACACCCAACTTAAAAATAAACCTACCTCAAAATAAACCTGCCTCGTCATCAAATTCTGAAAAATTCAAACCTAAAATAATTCCCCTACCCATATTATTATGTTTGACATAAGAAAAAAAAAACATGTCAAGTCTACATTTAGATTAATGGTTTTGCCGTGTCTGCAAAAAGTGATCCGTGATCTTTGACATTGCGTTTAGTTTTTGTTTAGTCGACCGCTTTGACACACGTCCTTCGAAGATCCTTTGGGTTTTATTTTCATTTGTGGTTCAAACATTATGGTTTTATTTGTTAATTAGGAACCTTGTAAACAGTTGTTAGAACATTTATAAGTACACCTGTGTTGATAGCGGGTTTGTTAACAGTATTAAGTTGAGATTAACGTCTATATGCCTATGAAGCCTAAAAATGGCTAATCTAAACTTAATTAATATTAAAATTAGCATTGCCATTCAACGTGGCAATGCTGCCAGTCTTCTGGGCACGTTTCCGGATGACAGCGATGCGGACGAGTACTTCGACGCCGGGTCCTTTCTTTTTATATTTATTTGTATAGTAAGTTAGTTAGTCATTTAATTTAGTATTTAGTGTAAACAGTTAGTTACATTTTCTCTAATAAAAAAAAATACTAGTAAGATCATAATTCTATTTATATGACCTTAACGTAGAGTCAGCAACAAAAGTCGATTAAAACTTTAGTTTTTTTTAATCTCAGTTGATAAAAAAAACTAAAGTGGTAACATTTGAAGTGTGTCGTGTGATATCAGTTATTGAGCAAAATATTTGTTCAAAATTGAATTGTACTTCTGCTGCAATTTTGAACAAATATTTTGCTCAATAACTGAGACACCGCAAGTCGCGCAACGAGCGGTGCCTTTCTGTCGCGCGCGATTATATCGCGTCGCGCCTGTTTGTAGGAGCCTTTACTTGAACAATGTTGTGGAATTTGAAAAGTCAATACCAACATACTAACGAATATTATCTCCCTCAGCGTTACCTGGCCGTTGGGGCAGCTGGTCTGAGTGGTCAGTCTGTGGAGCAGACTGCAGGCAGACAAGACGAAGAGCCTGCACTGGAGACACACCATGTTCAGGGGCTCATGCACAACATGCTGACTGTGTGGGAGATTACTGCGGCGTACATGGTGGTGAGTGCTTAAAGTATCAGTTAGTAGATAAGAAGGTTCAGATTTATATAAAAACTAGCTGTGCCCCACGGTTTCATCCGCATAAGTATCGATCCTGTGCGAATATCGGGATAAAAAGTAGCCTATATGTTAATTCAGGGTGTCAGCTACCTCCATACAAAATTTTACCAAAATTGATCCAGCCGTTTGAGCGTGAATAAGTAACAAATATATAAAAACACACACTCACAAAGTTTCGCCTTTATAATATTAGTGTGATAGTCCAAAATTTACTTTTTTATTTAAAAGCAGTCAACATAAAATTGACTAGCGTTTCCAAATGTCATATAATTTTCAAATTCTTAAAGGGTAAGTTTTTAAAATGTAATTGAAACACGTACCTATGACATAAAGTGGATCGTAAGCGTTAAATCAATTGCTGTGACGCTATAATATAGAAGTTAATTTTATAGGCGCTTTAGTTCGTTCAAAATGAGCCATTAAATTCTGAGCATAACAGCTTAAAATAAACTATATTTCCAAAATATTACGCCGATAATATTTAATGGCGCATTATAGTTCACGTGACTGATATTTCTAACTCAAACTACAAAATATAACATTTGTATAAGTTGTAAAACCGTCCCTGCGTATAGTTTTATTTTTATAGCCAGAACTCGCCACATTCTGCTTCTAATAATCTCGACATATCTCATAACGTTTCCGTATCCAAACATATTCTTTTTACGTTAATCGTCATCATATCTCATCTCATAACAGCAGAGCCACGAATAGAAGCGACAATCGAGGAACTCGAACATTTTTAGCCAAAACTTTACGAGCCCGTGTCATGGGAATTACAAATTATGAAACTATCCGCCATGGGACATGTTAATTAATACTATTTCTATGAAATGCTCCAGAACCAGATGCCGCACTAAATATACACTTCCTTTCCGCTCAGCCATAACTATGAAATGTTACTCTGGTCGCTTCATAACAGGCTATCGCCTGTAACTGCCACCTTCCAACCTATGAAGACCCACCGCACCCCCCGCGGCTTTAGAATTTCTAATCAACATAAAGGTGAAATCAAGGTGAGGCAAAGGTCAAAATTAGATGGTTACGTTAAAAAGATTCGGGAGATACTAAAATCGGGTGGCGTGACCATCTGGGCCGTATCATATCGTCTAAATATAGACGAGGGAGTAAATTTTTATGGTGTTCTTACGAAAAAGTTGAGGTAACATTTTATATGATAACGTTGTGGACGTAATTGGGTAATCTAGAATTGTTCTACTCTGTTTAGACGTTTTTATGGTTGATGAAGATAGTCAAAAGCTAGAAAAGGATGTTTAATTATACGATGCAGTAAAAGCTAAATGTTTACTTAAATGTGTAATTTTGAACAAAGCACATAAGACTGGTACAATGAGTTAGCCACTATTCGCGTTTAATTTCAAACTTTCGAGAAGTTTACAGCGCTATGTGTTGACAGACAGACAGCTAATGTTACGTTAGCCAAACCAATTCATAAACGTGCTCTGAACAATAGTTAGAACGTGGAGTGCTCGTACACTGAAAATTAATTCTAACTGAAATGCAATACCAACTTTTGAACGGTACCTAAAGGAAAACATGAGGTAACTCACACACTAACAATAACGGAAATTAAAACGTAACCAGTATATAATATGTAAAATGAATAAACGGATATTACTATAGAGGACAAAGAGATATTTTTACATGAAATTGAAAAAATGAGTCTTACGACGTGTCTTTCGAGAATCTTGTATGCATTAGTGGAAGGAAATAGGTAGAATGAAGACAAAATTATCAACTCAACTATCGAATGTAGACGTGCTAACAGCTATATCTATGACAATTAATTAAAATTACAAACCTAATTCAACAATGAATAAAATGGTCAACTTTCTACGAAGCTAAAAAGGTTTCTTCATCTCCGTGCCCTAGAAAAAAAACCTTTAATATCATAAAGCAATATTTAACGTCCACGGAAACACAGGTATTCTGGAGAAATTCGCGGCACATTCGGCATTTAGAATATTCAGTTTCGGCTCTCTCCAATTCCTATTCCAGAGTATTATTTAGTTTTAATACCTCTGCATGTGTCTTTTATCACGATTGTACAAAGAGTTTTTTTTTTCGCTTTTGTGCTGCTGTTGACATAGTTTGTGTTTTTGTATTGAGCATTTAAATATAAATAACTCTGTGAGATTCAATTTAATTAAATTCCAACCCATTCTCCATTAAACGTATTTTCATTAATGTCACATTTACACCAGCAAGTTGTTATATTCATAGTTTAATTTGTCGAGAGATACGTGAGTACGAACAACTTGACGCAATTAAACAAATCACTGGAAAGCGATACGCCATTAAACACGGCATTAGGCACATTTTACACACACCTCTCTCTTGGCGGTCCAAATTCAATCTCGGAATGGAAAATGATCAGTCCATATTTTGTTTATAATAGCAATAAATCATTTCCACTGGTCCCCGTTGACTCTGTTTCAATTTCCCATTTCTGTTTATCGTACGTTTTGATAAACAGCCTCGGGGTAATACCATTTTGGTTTTGTACGTTCGGCTTTTTCGCGAACGCTTTCGCGCCAAATAAATCCGCCATCTTGGCTTTGTAAACTGTTTTGTTTCGCGCCCCGTGGATTGATTGTTATTTATTGGGATGATCAATCTATTTTGTTCGGTTTTGGAGGTTATTTTTTTGGGTGACAGAAAAGGACTGATAAACGTTTTAAAAAATACTCTTATTTTTTCTGGCGGTGGAAACGGCGGAGATAAAATGTTCTACATCGAAAAAAGTACAGAATGTAACACGTCAAAATAATACAGAGCATCTTGCTAATGCAACCGGCAAGTATTTGTATGTTGTATAAACATGGCACATTGAGAGTGATTTAGAGCAGCTCCTTTCCCCACACAATTGCTCCTACACTTGACTACACTGTACAATATTGTGCCACATTCAGCAATAACCAAGCCTTTGGTAAATCTACGGTTAGACTGTTATATATAAGACTTATGTGGTTCTATATTTTAATGCTCTGTAGACATTACTATTGTTTTGTTTTATTCACTTGTAGTGTGTTTTGTTTTCTCAAACTTTAACGTGTCTTGGATTCTCAATACCCAAGCCTTTTCTGACTTTTGGATTGACCCGATCAGTATAGTTTTCAAAATTGCTTACAGAATTCGTCGTTGTTGTTTCAACGCTATTAGATTTTTAACAGAATCATTAACAGCCCCAATTTTTCCAAAAACCACGTCTGCCTTTTATACATAAAAAATATAATCTAAATCTAAAATCCCATTTCGAAACTAATATTCCGAACTACGGGATCCACAGTATATTCAATTACTCCAAGTAATTCAAGTAAGCCATATAATGTGGACCATCAGTAAATTGCCCACATGAAAGGTGAGCTTTGAATGGTAGGAACTCGGGTTGAGCCATTCATTCGCGCTCGTTGGAGCCACTTCATTAGCCTAATTGCTACATACAAAGGGGGAAAATGGTGAAATTTTATAGCACCTTTTCATCTTTTGTTGCCTAAACATCGGGATGGAGTGCGGATTCTTCGTTTATGTTGATGCGAAGTATTCTGGACTTAAAGTTTAATGAAAAATGTTGTGTTTTTTCATGCCCTTGGGAAATGCCGTGAGCGTGCAATTTTAGACTCATTAAATGCTTGAAAGAAGAAAGAAAGAAAATACATTTATTTAGCACAGACTAAAAGAAACACAATACACCAGATAGACAGACAATAGTCATACGAGTATATCAGATAAAAATAAAAATATTTTTTTTAAGTCTGATGTAAGAAATTAATAGGAAAGTATGCCTCACGGCTGCTCCAAAAAGGCCCAGTTCAGCAAAATTGCCAGACAACTAGTGCCTGATGCTGGTTTTCAACTGGACCTGATGTGTGAGGTGACGGACGTAAATCAGTTTTTACTGCATCGTGATGTGTGTATGCATAATTAAATAAATAAATTTGTGTCACATAAAAATAGTAAATAATAATAATTTACTTCGTATTGTCTTTTAACAGCCAAAACAATAAACAAAAAAATAAATGGTGTGTTGCAATATACGGAGTTAATTTTAACAGCCTCTACAATTTTAGAATCCTCTCTTGGACAAAAAACATGTTACAAGAAAGATTTAATGATGGTTCTCATATTATGTGTTAGTGCTTAGGTATTGTGATAATCTTACGAAATAAGCTCTCATGGCTATATGAAATGGAATCAACATCATGGTGTTTATCATGTTTATGAAGAAAATCATTTACGGTTATGGCCCGTTCCATAACATTGATTTATTTAGCATTTTAATGTGAATATCGAAAATATACTCCCGGTCTTTAAAAGCTAGCCACAAGTAGGTCAAACGTAATCTGCCAAACCACCTACTAAAAACATCATAATATTACTACTACACAAGTACATAATCGGATTAGTATCTACCTATGTGTCATCAACACTAACAAAAATAATTGGAGAGAACCGTTCGAACACAAATTCGAGCAATCGTCATCAGTATCTAACTTTCTACT
Source organism: Luperina testacea (assembly GCA_927399505.1). Taxonomy (NCBI): domain Eukaryota; kingdom Metazoa; phylum Arthropoda; class Insecta; order Lepidoptera; family Noctuidae; genus Luperina; species Luperina testacea. The sequence goes on along the minus strand of OV656759.1, from coordinate 20,970,256 downwards.
TGACAGATTTATTGAATATAACTTTTATTTTTCACAAAGTCTTTTCATAATACAAATTATAGGTGTATTATTATGTTAATTTGAATGAATCTTCGTGTGAATTGAGTGTTGCTTCCTCTTGTATTGAGGACGGCACATAAATTCTCTTTAATGATTCATGAATTCGAAATTTTGGGAAAATTTTCTTGATGAAATTTTGGTTCGATTGTATGTTGGTTCGATTGTATGTAGGTTTGGTTGCGTATACTCATGAATGGCTGTATAATATTCAATAAAGTTAACAAAACGCATACACATTCATTAAAAACGAATTTATTCATCAATTGCTAATTGTTACATAATTATACATTATTTTCGATAAGCATACACATTATTACAAGTACACATTCCACAAAATTAACGTTCGCAAACAAAGTTCCAGTGATTTCATCGTGTTCACTGCATCCAAAAAACGACAACCAGCCGTCAACCGTTGCGGTTTCAACCAAATTAAATTAAATCGTACAAAACTTTTTAATCAAACATTAATGCATAAACAAACAACAGTAAAATCCAATTTATATGCGATGCGGCCATCATTACTGGAGGTGGGTCTCGTGAATGATTTGTTGTGATTTCGTCGAGTGAGCGCAGCAGGCGATCGCAAAATGCATTCACATATCGCCCCACTTCATTCAGGCAAATACCGCCTTTAGGATAAAAGAAGTTACGTACCACATTCGTATGAGACGTGAGCGGAGAGAATTTAATTCTGCAAGCCCTCCTACCACGTTATGGGTAAAGCGACAAGGGTTTGTAAATTTCGATTGGATTCCCTATCTGGGATCTCTGCAACGGACACCGCGCCGTTGGCACTGACAAATGTTTACACAGTGTACAAATTTCGAAATTAATCCGATAATCGTACGTAAATTAATTCCCGTAACGTCTCTGCGGTTTTGATTTGAACGGTGTAAGTAGCGGATGTAATGATTTATTGAATTTCAAACATCGGTTGGCTATAAACCGTGTGGGGACTTGGAACTTGTTTATGAAGGAGATTTATTGATATGAAGTGCGTTTTACTGCAGTGTTGCGCCATTGCGTATGGATGTACACGCGGCAACGCAAGCGCTGAGCGAAGATGGAACATTGAACGGATGTTTTCTATTTCCGCTACTAGAACAAATATTTTTTTTATTTCCTTTGAACTTATTACTGCATTGCAATCTTTCTGTTTACTGTTACCACTAGTCTGAAACTTCTTTCTTAAAAGAAAATGGTTGCACTATCAACCACTACAGACAATCAACCGGTGCACATCAGGATTTCAGGAACCATGTATTTTCATTAAAACAGCTTTACCAGAAATTGCAATTCTTTTAATCCTTTCTAAAATAAAAGTCTAATTAGCAAAAGCTTTTATTTCATTACCACTTTTAAAACCAGTTTCATCAGTGTCTGTTCTAACAACGCTTTCAAACTCAAGCTCCTCTCTTACTTAGTGTTTATAAGTTTGGCAAAGAGCCATCTCCGCGAAGCTGCCCAGTGAACCAGTAAAAGACATCACATCCATTCAGAAAACAATCTTCACTGTCTCAAGATTCCACTTCTGATGCTACCTGTACTTCTCCTTAAAGTGCTTTACTGCTAACTCCAATGGCTTTCAAAACTATCAATATGTTAAATTGGAAGTGATTGTAAATAATTTATTGCTTACAAAAGAAAATCGTATTGCTCGTAATAATACAAGCTATAAAATAGCTCATTCTATTGATAGATAGCTCCTTTTCTCTTTAGTTGTGAAGATCCCTATTGGTTTGATCTTTGAACTGACATAAATCTACATACGAATACAAGCTTTGTGTATTATTTGCTGGACCATTTGCTTTGTACTGAACATTTTTTAAATAAATTCCGTTGTAGAGAAGTGGCTGTGACATGAAACACAATAGAGTTATTTGTAAATTGTAATGTAATATGCCTTTGATATTTTTTGCTTCTTTGAATAAAGCAAACTTCAACACTATCAACTTATTCAAAAGCGACTCTTGCATATTCAATTAAGTAGGTACACACAATGTGTCAAAACTAAAAGAAGCCATTGATCACACAAAAACCCATGATTTCCTTGATTAAAGCTTTGTCGCAACTACAAATATGACAGTGCGACAATTTGTTCCGCTTTCACCAATCCTTATTAAAACCATTCACATGATCTCTTCATTGAGGTGAAAATACGACGGTATTAATTTCATTAGGTATGTCATTTTACGATAAATGTTTTATCTTCAATTCTATCTCGTTGTTGTCAAAAGTTTGAAGTTAATATGACGTGATGATTGTTATACCAATGGAATCATCACGTCATATGTATGGTTCCTTCAAAAGCTAGAACACACTTAAACTTATGCTCGGTGTAATTGAAGACGCGTGTCCAACAATTACACGGTTTAGTCTACTTTTTTCTAACATATTTTAGTAGCCAAACCGGTTCTCGTCAATCTTAGAAAGCTCATGATCCGTTGTTCAAAAGACGGTCTCTAAAAATATCTCTTAAACGAAGATAAATAGATTTACAGACTATTGACTTTGTTGCATTGCTATTAGCATGATGATGATGATTTTGACAAGATTGTGTTGCCCATCCTTTGATTATATTACATCCTAAGCTTAGTTTACAAGTATGAAACTCATTGGCAGACACTGAGTGGCCTATTTAATTCTCCAGACAAGTTACTCCAACATGTTTGACATAGAATATATTAAAAAACTTCCACTTATTCCACATGGTAGCATCGACTTGCGTGCAGCAATTACAACGATCAGTATCGGCTCCAAATCGTTCGGACGGTCACGATGTTTATTAATTTATTACATTCGGCTCGGATGCCGGTCATTCGATCCGCCGTTTATGTATAATAGCTGGTCAGTATATAATAGTATGGTCAGAACAGGCGGTGCTGGGTAATTCGGATCTATTGAAATTTTGATGTATTTTGACACATTTTTATGATGCTGGAATTTTGGCCACTTCACAGGCATTACAGGCAAAATTGTTTGGTCAAGCACTCTCGCTTGAAATATTTTAGCTTTGATTAAACATCGGTAGGATTCCGATAAAATTCTCATGCTTTTCGTATGGCGGTTTAGTACCTGCTCTGAGTAGGTATTAGCAACAACAGTGACATGTTATAAACACAACTACTTGACAAGCTGGCGCTGGGGTTCTGTCTTGCATAGGACCGTAGCAATGTGCTGAGCGATGGCTGTTTTGCGTGGATGTGACGCATATTTTACCCCAACTTGTTCTTTTTTGTGTTTGTGTTCTTTCTCTGAATCATGTTTACCGAAAATAAACGCATTTTCTTTCTTTTCCTTCTGGCTTAACTTTGCATTTGTTTTTATATATTTAGCATCTCAAGAGATTGCTTCTTTTGGGTCTCTCTTATTTCTCCAAAAAAATATATATCATGTACTTTTTAATCAATTGTTATTTTCCGTACCTTTAATGTACTTTCGTACTTCGGTTGGTTCCGTTTCTTTACTCATGTGATCGTGTTACTCATCATCATTTCGGAGTAAATGTAAATTAATGAAAACATCAGGTCGTTTTACTGCGTCACTATGCACAAGCTTGTTTTTTAATTATGGCGAGCACTCATGATCGTTATCACATTATCGAACAGAGAAAATGACTTCATCAATTTATTGCTTCGGGCTATCTCATTTAATGATAATACGAAACATTAATATCACTAAATGAACTGAGGTAACTCTGGAGACTGAACATGAAAATATTTATAGTATAAAATAACAATACATGGATTATAATAAAATTTAGATGAAATGAATGAAACCTAAATACTACTTGCGTAGTTTAATTACGATGAAACGTCATTCTATAATAATAATGAACAAACAGAAGTAAAATAGATGACTATAGTACTTAAGATATATAATACATAGAAGCTGTTAATGTAGTACTTTAATAAATAGATAAACAACGTAATACAGTGAATGCAAAAGAATTATCGTATACATAAATGAACTAAAATGAAAGAAAACAAAAAAGTAGAAACATCAGCTTAAAAGCATTAGCTTTATTATCAGCAAACGCTGATGCTGCCTTGTTTTCAATTACGCGCAAGTTCAATATCTTATCGCTTTATCGAACGCGAAGACTTCATTCACTTCCGTACTTCAGTTCCGCGTTAGCTATTTGAGCCTTCAAAAGCCCATTAATCTCATTTGCTATTGTGTCACCTTCATGAGAAATGCATGAATGTAAGTTCCAATGTTCTGCTGCTATTCAAGTTGTAAAAATCAACCGTGGAAAATCGTTTTGCATTGCACTGTTGCGAAATTAAAGGTTTTACACAGTTTTGTTGGTTTAATTGAGTTTCTCTTTCTTTGTGTTGCTATGAAGTGAGTTGCTTGGTAGTTTTTGCAAAAGAGTGTTTAAAGTGCAGGACCCTAGAGCTTTTACCTTTACAAGTTTTGCTTTGACAATAGAATGCCCTACATTTTTTTTTTAATTAAGGCCTCCTCCTCAAGATGAATTCTGGATAAATATCTAACGGATAATTTCGTACAAATTTTGCCTTTTTTTAATATATATGGTGGATAGTGCCCATTTAACGAAATAAACCGTTTAAACTAAAAATCACATCCAACACCAAATAAAGATACTTATTTTAATTCTGATGAAAATTCTAAACAATGAATGCCACTGAATATTTCTTGGACGAAATTACCATTAAGGAAAGGAAACACAGACATGTTAGCCCATGAATATCATCGACAAGTGAATTAGCATAATCGGTGCCACATGTCATGTAAGAGCATGACTAAGGAACCAATGAGTCAACAGCACGTGCTGAATTTTTCAATGAAAGGGCTCACCAAAATGAGAACGGACTAAATAGTGAATAAATTTTTGGCAACAAATCTATTCGTTTTTAATTGACACTCGACTTGTTTTAAGAAGTACTGCAACCTGAATAACATTAATATGTAAGAATTAAAACATTAGCACAAGTGAAGTAATATTAAATCTGCGAAACTAATTTTCAAAGACAGACATAATATGTACGAATATCAGCTTTGTTTCTGTGATGGTAACGCTCTTGTGGGGTGGTAACTTACAGTCGAGAAAATAAAAAGGAAAGTTAATTCGAAATATTTGTAGAAACCAGAAAATTTTACTCGTAAAAAATCCATCAATTTTATTGAACGACACGTGAAGCGCATTTACTCTAATGCTCCTTAAAATAAGATACCATATGTCCCCGCAGGTTCCCTTAAACCCATATTTACAACCACTACACAAGGATCAAAGGGATCGTTAAAAACATCCAATAACGACTCCTTTTCACGGCAAGAAATTACACAAAAAATATAAGTATGTAATCGTTAAAAAATGCAGCGGGTCCGTTTTTGAAGATTGTGACGTATTGAAACCAAGGGACATTTATGTTAATTTTACGATAGCTTCACTTTTTGGAATTTTGAAACGTTATCTGAGATGCTTTAGAGAAGTCATAAAAATATATCCTTACACTATACATGCTTCTTCGCTTTTGTTTATAGTCACATTTGTTGATATCTTCAGAAATGTCTGTAATGTTACTAAAAAACTGATCAGAAAACTATAGAGTTTCTCACTCTGAGAGTCTCTCTTCACCTTATTACAAATAAAAAAACGTATTATGTACGCAATTGAATTTACGAACCTAATACAAAGAATCTGTGCTGTTTTTTCCTAGATTCTGTCTCATTAACTCGCAAATCTTAACACTGTTATCTTTTCCTCATCCTTATAACTAGCCTACTATTTTATTTCTACCTTTCCTTATCCTTTCTTTGGCGTTAAAATAAGCATTATTTTCCGCTCTTAATGGGACATAGCCTTATAGGTACACTGGCATAAATGATACTAAAGGTGCTTCATGACACATGGAACGGAGTTCATTCTGAATGAAAACAAATTTAACGATTGCGGTTCAGAAGTTTGAATTTCAACGAATGTGTCTGTCTCTTATTTTGAGGTTAGAACGGAAATCGTAAAATTGACACCTCGTTATTTTATCGTTAAAACGTTTTTATGGTTACAAAAGTTTATCAGGTGCTTAGTAATTTGATGGTTTTATATCTTTGTTTGGTTGGAATGAAAACTTTTTGGAATGAAGTGGGATAGTGTTTGGCTTTAAAAGTTCGCGAGACGGACTAACTTTGTAATTTATGTTTCTTTGTTTGAAATGATGAATGCGTTCTGCTTTCAACTTGTGGTTTTTTGAGCGAGCTGACAAGTAAAAGTTTGCCTTTAGAGTTGTGACAGCGGCGACCATTATTTTTATGGTTGCGAAAATTATATGCTGTTGACGATGGAAGTGGGAAATACGGTGCGCCTTCTAGGTTACTTTTTCTTTAGACCCCGCACTACACTCGGCGACAAAAATAATGGTTTTTTTTTTGTGGGATCGCACTGCAATATTCCGCTGTTCATACGATTAAAAACAAATGCAGTTTGAAACTGTCATGTAATCCTGAAATTATACAGTAGAATAGCGTACAGAAGGCCAATTCCCGTAATTGAAAGCGTTCAAAATCTAGTCGTAATCTCATCTCAGTGTCAATCAATGTCAAAATGTAGGAAAATCAGAGCTACTTTTGACAGATTGAGACAGATGAGACTGTGAACGCTCTTAAAATTACGAGAATTGCCCCGCTGATCATTGCCGTGTGAACGAGGCCATACCGTTAGTTATTAGATTTTTGTTATTAGCACTTCATTACGTTAATTACGAAGGCTGTAGCTGGAGGATTTAAAAAATACAAAATTTATTAATTAAATTTATTTTATAAAGAATTACATTAATTACTTATTAGCTAAAATCGTTGACGGTTGACCGATGCTGTGTCAAAAGTGACGATTCCACGCGGGTCGCGATGTCCGTTGTCGAACTGCGCCACGTTGTGCTGCGTAGGCACTCGTGTCCGTAGCATAATATGCGCCACGTGATAATGGGGTAAACGCTTGTCAGCGATTTAGGTGCTGTGTGAATATGTAACACGTTTCCTAACAGGCTGTTTTTTTTTTGTCAACAGTGGCAGCACACAGCGACATACCTTTGTACATAGGTATTGCTGTCGCAGTGGTGGTGTTCTTGGCTGGGGCTGCCGTAGTGTATAAACTACTGCAGAGGAAGACTAGAGACCATTCTCTTTACACCATGACGAGAACTGGTAAGTCTTAAGAGGAAATGCGGGTGGTCGTTTCTCCTTAGAAACGCTCTCGCCTGTTTTCTTTCCGGTTAATGACCCTATAACAATGATTTTTTACAGAATAATAAATATTAACAACTTGTATGTCATTATGTTTTCCTTTTTGATTTGTACATTATTTTTATAGGCACTATTATAGAACCCTCAAAAAATGTCTACAAATTTGACAACTACATATTAATGAAAAAAGAAAAACATAGGGATACAGTATAAATATCCTTCTCATTCAGTTTATGAAATATCTTTTAAATTGATCCAATATTGGAGGAAGAAATAGGCGATAGCCAAACCTCGAATTATGACTTTTTACTTAGGTTTTTTCAAAAGTCTCTCCGATCGCATTTCCTATTAATATAATAATATCAACTAGTTATAAAGTGGAAAATTAGTAATTAGGTATGGAACGTGAATCTTTAAGAACAAAGTTCGTAAATTAGTATCAGATGGGTGATGTTTCCAATATTAATAATAGTCGCATCGGAAACGGTAATGAATCGTCACTTGTATTTAGTACAGTCTAGTGCAGTCGATGGTTGAACGAATTAGCAGTTTTAATGAATAGTAATTATATTCATTAAAAATTAATGACTAACAAGAACACGAGACCTTCCATTCGGAAGTCCGTTTCCTACCTGTCGGGGCATTGACTTAAACTCGACTTGATTACCATAACGGGAAATGTTGCAATCAACATGAATCACATCGCATTAGTAGGTATTAACAACAATAAATTTATTGTAATTAGAAACATGTTTTCACATGTGCCCAAATAATCTATTGCTAACATTTTAGACTCTGAGTTTCTGACCCAGAGTAGTCTTTGTGAACTTGGACCTGTTAATATGAAGTCAAATATTGATGAGCGATCATTACTGATCCCTATATATTCTATGTTATGGGGTTTGGCTTCCGCACTTAGTCCTTCAAGTGGACCATTGTGCGTGGGCCATGGCGGCCGTTGGTGGTTATTCCAACCAGCCCACCTCCCTCCAGAAGTTGTTTACGTCTCCTGGCCTGTTGAGAACATATATGTGTCCCGAGCGTTTCTGACCTAATCTGGGTGACGTCTGTGCACTCAAAGAGCATATTATGCGCAACGGTTTTCTCAGCCTCCATGCAGGCCCTGCACAGGGGACTGTCCATTATGCCTATTGTGTGGAAGTGTTTTACTGATCTCTATAATGATCCCTATAATTTGTGTAAGAACAGATCATTGCTTTGCTCTGTGAAAACTACAACCCGAACGTTCGCCAAAGGTATCGCCCGATGCGAGATTAAAAAGAATGTAGTCATACCGTCAATTAGGTACCTATCAATGTGTATCTTAATTCCTAATTCAAATACCAATCCATATTCTTTAAGCAGATTTCCAACCCGAGATGTACCCAACAGTGGAGAAACAGTCACTGTCGCTGGCACCAGACCTGATGCAGCACCGTCCTCCAAGATACGAGCATCCACAGCCTGACTCCAGGGCTGAACACCATTATGATGTACCGCATCTTACTAATAGGTGAGTTCATTATATATGTATTTTTAAGATAGCGTCAACATAATGGCCAGATTGATAAAAGATATAGTCGGATGCCATGTCATATTTTTGCATTTCGATTGAAAGATAGGCCACAAATTCCACCTAATACAAGTCGGGGTGTTATTTTTTATCCATCAAGTTGTTTAATTAAACAAGAACAAAAAACGATAACAAAAAATAATAAGCACCAAAATAGGTGTATTTCTTTTTTGTATTAGAAGTTCTTGATTAAAATTGTCAAATTGTTGATCTGACCAAGATGTCTGGACTGAGCCGTTGACCTCTGAGCTTGATTCGGCTTTTCTTCTCAGAGTAAGCACATAGCAAACACCTACCTCCAAAATTAAATCATTTATCAAAGAAAGAGAAAAAATACCGAAACAGTTTTCAGTGTCACAGTACAAGTTCATCTTCACCCGTCTACGCCGTAGTTGACAAATGCTTTCTTTTTGCACAAAGTGTTACCTGAATGGCGAACGTGCTGTATCAGGTTTCCATCTGCCCGCTAAGGTATAGACGACTAAAAGAAATAAGTCCTGAATCTTGATGTTCATAGACAATGGACTATAAAGACATTGGGTTTTTTTCTGCAGTTAGCTTTTAATGTGAAAAGTCAACTCGATTTTGTAGGCATAGAAGTATCAAGTTCTTAGTTTCAAGTCTTACAAGGAATATAATTAATATTCCAATAGGTATAAAAAATATAGACGACATACCTCTCTAACAGGATCGTTAAAAGTAATAATCAAAACCAAAAGTGGTCTCTAATAAGCTTTAACTGTCACTTTGATAATTTATAGCAAACATGTCTATTTAAAACAAGTCCCCGGGCGAAACTAGGTGGGCCAACTAACAAATAAATAACAATTAAGCTGAACAAACAATCAACTAAACGAGCTAAAATAAACACTCGAGAGAACGATGAAATAAATCAAAATATTTTTTTGCACAATCACTCATAAAGCGTAATTATACGAAAAGATGTACTTACAAAAGACATAATCTAAGTCTACAAATGATTTAGGAACCTAAAACAAATAGAAACCAAGTATCTATAATAAACGACCAAGATCTATGAGATAGTTTGATAGAGCAAAAAGTTAATAGATACATGTTCTGCGAATGAAGTTTATAATGAATGAAACGTTAATGTTTTAGGTGTTTTATCGAATAAATTATAGGTTACGATTTTATAGCTAATGTTATTGCTGCAAAAAATCGACGATCTTTGCGACCTGTCTGTGTATTATAAGCAGTGATCGGACTAGGTAGATTGAATCAGATCTGAATGGTTATTTTATACATTGGATATAGCTTTTTTATGTGAATATCATCTTATTCTGCATTCGACGTTGTAATTATCGCTAGGTCTATCTTATAACAATGTACTGGCATGAGCGATACCATAAAATATACAGGTTGTAAGGGACAAACCGTTACTATGAATTCAGTATATCATTCCAGACCCTCCAGAGTAGAAAATTTTCCTAGGTAATTAAAAATAAATCATCTGTTTCAAGCGATGAAGATGTATGACATAACAATTTTTTTCTTCTGAATTCTTTGTAATAGTTTGCGCGTCGATGTCTCTTGCAACGTGTTTGTTTTATTTAATAATTTATTCAAAATCTATATTTACAATAGCATACATAAAGTCTGCCAAACTGCATAACAGTTTGTCGGCAGTTGTTCTTGTCTAACAAGGGATTACAAATTTTGAAATAAAAAAAAATTATTGTGCTAAAACTTAATTATGCTCAGTAAACTATAAAATAACATACCTACAGACGAGATCAAAAAAACTTACATTTAACAAAAAGTATTTTCGCTAACGAAGGTTTGTTACAAACATATCTTTGGACACAATGAGAGATAATGTTTTTGTAGAACTTCCTAAGTTGTTCCTTAGACTCGACATGCGTTATCAGTTTTGAGGGTAGCTCAGTCACTAACGTTGATACTACGTACTTGTTGTGCGCGTAGTTTGTTACTTTTGAAACATTAGATAAACGAGTTGGGTACATATGCTTACGTTCCACTTTGTGGTATTGATTGTTAAATTTCGCAGTCAATATATTTAAGTGTGTATGATATTGTAAGAAATTTCATCTGGCTATTTTATGTAAAACTTAAAATTATCCTGAATGAAATCATTAACAAGATCCATGTTTACAGCTATGCGTCTCCAGTAGACCACCAGGTGACTCCATGCGCGTCAAGCAAGGGTCAGAGTGATGACTACGACAGCAAGCCTTACAGTGAATCTGAACATTCGGCTTCCAGCTGTTTTACTAGCTGTAAGTATCACAAATGTATATTTATGTGTATTCACAGCTACTTGGATACTATTGAAAGCTACTTATGTTACACAAATTATTATAGTTTTAAAATGTATTGCTTTAAAATTGATTTCACAAGGTCTGAGGTGAAGCTCCAAACAAATTTGAAAATATGATACTTTCTAAATTATGATTGTGTTTATCCAACGCCAATATACAAGTGGTAGGTGTGACAATTATAACAGAGCTAAATACGTACAAAAGTCATGCACTTCCACGTATCTGCTATTCAAACTAGTCCCACAACTCCACTAACTATAATTTCTCTTCTAGCCGGCTCAATGTATGATGCTGCGAATGAGTCAGTGACTCTCCAACTAGCGGAACTCGTTTCAAACTCGCCTACATCTCAGTCCCTCTCAGTTTCAAGTGCTGGGGCAAGACTGGCATTACCTGCTGCTGGAGTTGCCCTCTCGATCCCTGAGGCAGCCCTCAGTAGAGGCAGGAGGGAACAGATATATGTGGCGGTGGTGAAAGATGATCGGTATCGACCGAGGTTGGGAAAAGGTTTGTACTCTAATGTTTTGTAAATTTTTTCAATGTGAAGATTTATTCAATCCTGGCTTAAGTAAATGCATCAAAGTTTTAAAGCGGTCATGTTGTTAATATGACTTGAACTTTATTAACGTAATACATAAATTAATTTCGATAAATGTTTTCGCTGATCCACTCTTCTATTTACCATGTCCTAAATCATCAAATTGCTATGAATATTTATGAGTCCAAACTGAATAACTTTACTGGAGCACAAGTCTAATAAAAATAAATTGATTTTGCGATACGATAGAGAACAATTTCCAAAGGTAATTTTAAACGATATGTAATTATGCTATGGTATCAGCAAGCTATAATTTCTGCTTGGGAAAAAACGCTTGCCTTGGGCAGGCCAGGTTCTAACATATGTATATTATGTAGAACGAAGCGCTCACAACAAATTCCGCCCCGCAGGTATCACGCAGCTGAGCCCAGTAGTTAAGTGCGGCCCACCGCGTCTTCAATTAAACAAGTCAGTCATCCTACAAATCCCTCACTGCGCCAGTCTCAAACATGGCTTCTGGAACCTCTCGCTGTACGCCATCGACCACAACAGCGCTAAAACAGACAGCACACAGCCGCAGTGGAAGAAAATTGTCGGCCTCGGCCAGGAAACGATCAATACGCCGGTGTTCACTCAACTCGACAATGATAAAATATTCCTAGTGACCGATATGCTGTCTACGTTTGTATTAGTGGGTGAAAGTTTTAATGGAAAGGCGGTAAAAGCGCTTCAATTGGCGATATATGCGCCGGCAGTGCTCAGTGAAACTAGCGCAGATTACAGTATAAGACTTTATGTATTTGAAGATACGCTTTGCGCGGCCTACTACTGTCAAGAGCAGGAGAAGAAACTTGGCGGCGTACTACTAGAGCGACCCAAAACTTTGCTTTTCCAGGACGGCGGTTCGAATCTCTGTTTGAATTTGGAACACGTCAGCCCCGGCTGGAAAGCTAAGCCGGGTATCGGCTACCAAGAAATTCCATTCCAACACGTTTGGGGTTCGAATTACAACGCTCTGCACTGCAGCTTCGTATTAGAAAGGACCCACGATTGTGACAATATCGATTTCAGCGTGTCCGCCTGTCAGAGAACCAATCCGTCATACAAGCAGACATTCCGAATATCCCTCGACGATGTGCGGAGCCGATCGCCGCGGGGACGTTCACCCCGCGCCGAGTCGCAGCGCAGTTTTAACATAACTGAAAACCTTTTAGAGGCTCGTATGTGCCGCAGCGAAGACGGGAGCGACGGCAGCGTTAAAAGGAACTTAACAGTTAGCGAGGCGGGCGTCAACGAGTGCGCGGGTGAGGGGCCGTTTAAATTAAGTGCTCGAATAAAAAGGCAGCTGTGTGCTATATTGGACCCGCCGAACGCGCGCGGGAACGACTGGCGCGCGCTGGCGGCGCGGCTCGGGGTGGACCGGTACACCACGTGGTTCGCCACCAAGAGCTCGCCCACCGAGGCCATCCTGGAGCTGTGGGAGTGCCGCGAGCGCGGGCCGGGCGCCACGGCGGCGCTGGCGGCGGCGCTGCGCCAGGCTGAGCGCCACGACGCCGCCGACCTGCTGCACGGCAGACCCTCCTGGTTATGAATTCCTAGTACACCCCAGTCCCGATGTAATTAATGATTTCAATTCTACTATACGTATCCGTGTGTATTCTAATGAGACAATTGTGAAAGATGATAAATGTGGAACTATAGGCCTATGCGAACGAATGTATATGGACGATTGTTGGTGAACTAATGAGTAGTTTAAATGTTACGTTAGAAAAAGTATAGTTTCGTAGGCCGATGGCCTAAGTTTGTAAAATCTTCGTAGTATATTTTGTATAGAATATTCTATGCTGTAGATAAGCGATCGATGAATAAATTATATTATATTAGCAATAATAGTGCCTACAATGTCTTTTAAAGAAACATTGCCGACTCGAGACAGTCGGCGTCAGTTGGTTATTTTGTTATTTTTTGTATAGTGTTTGAGTGTTTTATTAACTGAGAAATTCGCTTATTTTTCTACTTTATTTGCTCGCAATATTTTGAACTTGCTTATTATAGATTCGAACTTTGTGCCAAATATGTACTGCCACAGCAAAATTTTGGCAATAATCTAAAAGAAAATGTTATACGTGTCTAACTCTGAGCTTACCTAGCTACTCTTTAAAATTACGATATAAGTATTTTTATTTGATGTTAGATGAATTTTCCAATATTTGCAATCATTAGAACCATAATGAACTTTTGCAGATTACCTTAAAATTCATTCAACGATAGAATATCACTGTCATTAGATATCGGTCAATGAATAGTGACAAATTCATCTAATACTCTTCTTTACTATAAAGACTACAACTGCATTTATAACTAAAACTAATTCAATGTAAACTATGAATAAGTCGGACTTCTTTGTTCAATCTTTGCGCGATAATCTAATCTTAGAAACAGCTTTGTCAATGCACGACGCTACAACTTTATAAATATTCCTAATGCCGTCAAAAGTAAATGTTTTATACTGATCATACAAAACTTTGTAGGTCCTGACAGAGATCGAACAACTACTATAGAAAAGAATGTAGATTAGAATTTATACTGCTCGTCGCTACCATCCAACACTGCCCTTACAAAATTGTCGCGCTTAGATGGGAACTGTACAATTTCAGCTATCCAATAGAAAAGATATTTCTATCTTCATCTTTCAATATCGTACTGACTGCCGAAATGGGTCTAGGATTAGAAATTAGAAAACTCGATCTAAGTCTCGATAGTAAAACAGGCCTAAAAGGTAAAAATATTTATAACAGTTCTGAAAATGTCTCGAACTAAAGTAACGGTTCTATAGTTTTTATCAAATTAGTAAATAACGATTACGAATATATAAATTACACCGTTGCAAACAACATCCCTGCTAAAGTAGAAAAATGCAAGATTCATCACCATATCTATCAATTCTTCAATCGATCGAGCCAGCCAGACTCCAACGGTATACTACTGCCAGTCAAAATCCTCTCCCAAGTTATGCTTCTCCGCTTTCTCTGCCACAAATGCAGTCAACATTATTTTAAATATTACTTTCATTGATCTACAGTATGCACGATGACAAGTTGATAACACCAATCGCGTGGCAACGCCGGAGGGAGATTTCGGTACACACAATTTTAATTGCCATGAATATAAAACTCTTATTCATGATACAATTGAGTTGTAGCAAAATAATAAATAGTAGTAAACTGAGAACGGAATATAAGGATAAAAATCATGTTGTCATGTGTGTATGTCATGTATCGTCATGTAGTAGATATCTATGGATGTAGTAGACTTTATAATAAAGGTTTGATCAAGGCTTTGATAAACGATTATTTGGGGATAAAACTAGTGAACATCACGAAAACACACGACCATGAAATACGTATAACGTTGTTTTTTAGTTTTACATTTTGACTTATATAGTATTTCATCTTTAGTCCAGTCAAATTAGTCCTTAAAATAGAGGTCAGGTTACAATAATTCCCATAGAGCTAAAAATTGGTATGAATGTTCAGAATACTATTATAAATGAATTGTGAAAAGTCCCCATCAATCCCCCTTGTGCAAAATTTTTTATTGATGGTGAAAGTTTGCAAAAATAGGTTTTTCGCGTTTTTCAGCTAAACGGTGAGTTTTACAGCAAAAATAGTTCAGACAAAAATTGTAGATCATCCGATTCTCTACAAAAAATGTATCTACACTTTTTTTCATAATTATTGCCATTTCCGTGATATAGCGGTTGAAAGAATTGAAAAAAATATTTTATTCGTAATATGCACGTTAATGTACTTTTATATACATTTTTGAACCGTTATACGAGTAACCATATGAGTCCCTGTCTTATACATACAAAATACCAGACATCTGTAAAAAATCATGTGCAGTGTCGAAAAAATTATACTCGAAAAAGTAGCATTGATACCGTGAAAAGACGGTGCCAAGAAGAAGAAGCTGGTTCATCAAAAATAAGTCCTCCTCGTACTAGAGCACGAGTAAGTGAAACTACATTTTGCTTCAATCAGTGTTGTTTATTTTGCGGCAGAGAAGAAAAAAGCACTGCAGTACCGACGTAAGATTTATGTAGTTTCACTTACTCGTGCTCTAGTACGAGGAGGACTTATTTTTGATGAACCAGCTTCTTCTTCTTGGCGCCGTCTTTTCACGGTATCAATGCTACTTTTTCGAGTAGGTATAATTTTTTCGACACTGCACATGAATTTTTACAGATGTCTGTTATTTTGTATGTATAAGACAGTGAGGCGGGGTCGCGGCAGACCACGTAGACGAGCTGGATAGGTTCCATCAAAACTGGAAGGAGGACGCGCGGGCTCGCGAAAGATGGAAGG
The DNA here is from genome assembly GCA_927399505.1 of Luperina testacea. Classification (NCBI taxonomy): domain Eukaryota; kingdom Metazoa; phylum Arthropoda; class Insecta; order Lepidoptera; family Noctuidae; genus Luperina; species Luperina testacea. The sequence continues at coordinate 20,954,212 of OV656759.1, read as the reverse complement.
AGTGGAGGGAGACCTTTGCCCAGGAGAGGGACAGCGCAGGCTAAACAAAAAAAAAAAAAAAGACAGGAATTCATATGTTTACTCGTATAACGGTTCAAAAATGTATATAAAAGTACATTAACGTGCATATTACGCATAAAATATTTTTTTCAATTCTTTCAACCGCTATATCACGGAAATGGCAATAATTATGAAAAAAAGTGTGGATACATTTTTTGTAGAGAATTGGATGATCTACAATTTTTGTGTGAACTATTTTTGCTGTAAAACTCACCGTTTAGCTGAAAAACGCGAAAAACCTATTTTTGCAAACTTTCACCATCAATAAAAAATTTTGCACAAGGGGGATTGATGGGGACTTTTCACAATTCATTTATAATAGTATTCTGAACATTCATACCAATTCTTAGCTCTATGGGAATTATTGTAACCTTCAAAGTCTTATTTGACTGGACTACTTGACCCATTTCGGCAGTGTTACTAACCATTAGATCATTTCTATATCGTTGTATATAATGTGATAGAGTGTAAATATCATGTATCGCAGTTACAAACGTAGTTGGAACATAACTATTGCTATGTAAAATGGTGTCATCACCACCAAGTAGACTATATATATTTTTGTTAACGTGATGAATATTAAAATAAATGGATCTGTGATACTTAAATAATATGAAATAAATTATGTTTAACTGTGCATACTTTGTTGTTTTATTTACAAGCAGAAGGTATAGTTGCTATCATCGTGTAGTAAGTATATCAGAATGAGAAGTCTATGATAAAGACGATATTTCATTAACAACCTATTCTTTTCATTTTACTTCAAAATCATGTTCATGTTTTAGGACGAATTTTTCTATCGTCCAAGTTTCATATAATTATACCCAAATATATCCCACCTCCACCCCATCCCATTTAGTCTCAAGGAGGTTCGAATATACCAGATGCCAGAAATACTGGGGTATCCTGTGACACACTGCATCTCAAGGGAGACGCACAAAGGATTCCACGTCATTTATCAGTGTTTGCCATTGCGTGGTATGCAAAGGGGTGAGTGAAATACTTTACAGGCGAATTCAGGTTTGACGTAAAGTGAGTATGGTCTCAGGATCAACTACATTCTCCTTAGTAGATACAAATTCAGTGATCCAACGATTAATCCTCCATACTTATAAAAGTTAAAAAAAAATACCAATATTGCATCAGAGTTGAAACACCAAATTGATTGATACCAATCATAAGTCTGTGCGCAAAACGCAGAAACCTGTCTTTAGACACCCATCTCTAATCAAGTGAAATCAATGATGGCGCACTCACTCGCCAAAAACTATATCGTTTTGATATATTCTGTCTAAAACAGACATTCATGTAATGACTGCGGTGTGTCCACTGTCTAATAAAAACTTTCCTGCACACTGATATGAACTTCTAATGAAAACATCGAACCAAAAACAAAAAGTAAGATCGCATCAATTCCACATCTTACGCAAGTTACAAGCACCGAATGTAAGTTAAGTAATTAATCACAATAATAATACATACGAATATACAATTTATTCTTTTGTAAGCCTTTCATATACTCGCACGGACAACCTATCATTATGTCATTTGAATCTCTTAAAACAATTCATAACAATCATTGTTAACTATCTTATTAATGTTTTATATGTCGACGTTTGTTTGGCTATAAGAGTAGGGGAAGACCTAAACAATGGATGGACTGTGTGAATGATGATGTGGTAAGAAAGGGGTGAATACCAAAATTACGACTAAGAGAGAAGTATGGAAGGAAAAAGAGTCCAAACAAATTGGGATTAGGACAGGAAAATGATGATGAAGTCGACGTTTGTTTGCAAATTATAGGAACTAGTCCAGAAGTAGATATAAACAAAAATAGATGCTCTATTTGGCGAAGACAATTGAATATGCCCGCGAATGGTGGTCCTTGTCAAAAATATTTTGTGTATTGCCAAAGAAGTAAACAACAATGGCTGCTCGAAATTGAATAAAATCGATGTACAAGATCATTTATTTTAAGTAGGTAATATTTGTTTTCGTTTAAATCGAGCTAACTACACCTTAGTTATTTTAGACAGTCAACCAGCCAGCAAGCAGGTAGTTTCAAGAGAGGAAATGATCGTAAATGGTAAAGCTGTAACTTAATAAGATTACACCAAAAACACCGCAGCAACTTTTAGCACCAAATTAATTTTAGGCCAATTCCCGTAATTGAAAACGGTCAAAATCTAGTCGCAATCTTAGCAACAATCAATGTCAAAAACTTGTCAGAAAAGTGGGGAAATTAGAGGTATTTTTGACAGATTGAGACTGAGATCAGAACGAACGAACGTTCTTAAAATTACATGATTTCTGTCAATCGCTTGAAGATGACGTTGAGAGAAAAGATATTGTTTTAAAAATGTTTAGTGCTAAATTTATTAAGTGATTTGTGGTGCAACCTGAAAATATTAAAAAAAAATCAATAAAAGTAATTACCAGAATCAACTTTAAAGAGATTACGAAATCCAAACAACGGTTAACGAGAACCCCAGAAGTAAAGCATTCAGCTAATTGATTGCTCCACCAAACACTTATACGCTTATTCCACTAACAACGAACATTCCTCACACAAGTCCCTTGTAAACCGCGTCGTCTGCATTAGCTCTAAACATCAAACAAAACATGTCCGCATCGAATCGACTGCTCGAATGCCTAACATAAAACAAAACGGAACAAAAGTGAGGAATCTTAGCTATTTACAAAACTTAACTTTGTCTAAAGAGTGACAGGCGGAGAAATTTTGAAAATAAATTAGGAAATAACACTAAAGGAAAGGAATATGATTATGGAACTGGCAACGGACAAAGTGAACTAACTTTATTTTTATGTATTTTCGAAAAAAGAACCTGCAGCTATACGAACGGACATCAACGTGGATATAATTAACCTTTTGACTGCCACAGTCATGTATAGACAAACCAAAATGTACCCAGCACGCCACGGTTCGACTACATGACAGACTGACGCCGAGGGCACGTTTTTTATTTTTTGACGTGTGGCGGTTAAAAGGTTAATATGAATATAAAATTAATAACAGATAATAAATAAAATGTTCCCCAAAATATAAAATAATATGGTCTTTGGTCGTCTTTAGTGTTTTAAAACTTTTAGGTGTTGTTGGAATTCCATTAAAATCAATAAAAAGATGAATACCTATTAAGCTATTGGTATGACGAATTTTAAATAAATCTAGCTATGCCTAACACTCTTTAGCTTTAGACTATTAGTTGTTTCTATTTTTTGCTTTTTAAGTCAACATTTTGTAATATATTCTGTTTTAAAAATATCTTGTAGGTGTCAAAAGGTGTTCAATTTAAAAACTCCCAAAACATGAAAAGGAATGTAAAGGTTATGCCACTTGCTCCCTTGACATAACATGTAAAAAGTCGGGTCTATTGTTGCGTATACGCATATAGGCAGGTGCGAGCTTGCGTGGTGACGGGTTAGCGTCAAACGTCATGCGCCACCCAATAAACATTTACGACGTTGAGTAGACGTGTTGGTGGCAACTTAATGTTATTTATAATAATCGTATAAATGTCATAAGGACGTTTACTCGACGGCATTAGGGCCCATTTTATTCAACTTAAGGCGCTAAGAGTTTCGTGTAACAGTCATATAAATACCTACTTAGTCGCATAGTAGTCATATACACGTCGGCGATTTGACTACATGTCGTGTAATGATAGCTGTTGCGGCGTGTATTCGACTTTGTGTCACAAAATATGACTTTTATATGATGTAATCGTTGTGTTATTGTCATTTAAAGATGATATTGAACGAATTATTATAAAATATTAATTTAATTTAGCAGTTTTTGACAGCTGAGTTAATATTGCATTTTTTCTGTTATTTGAGGTGATAAAACCATTTCATCAGTTGTAAACTATTGTGCAATCAAGTTTACTGATTAATGTGAGGTTATTTTGTAACAAATTTTTAATGCGCTTTTAAAATTTTAATGTTTTCACATATTTTTATTAATAATTTATTATGTGAATGCGTTATAAGACAACTATATAACTTCCCGACCTATAAACTGCGAGTTCATGTATTAAATGTTTACGCCATGATAGTTAGAAATGGTGGAAGTGGTATACAAGGTTATTATAAACCTTTAATATGAGTATTAATTAAATGGCGGTCGTATTATCATGTTTGTGATACTTTAGGATGTATAGAGGTCGTTCGTGATACTTATATTCGAATTATATATAATGGTTACAAATACTACGTTTAAACAATTATTATCCGTTTAGCAAATGTTTAAAAGGTAATTATATGACAAAATTGACAGTATTATGACGTTTATACTACGAAAACGTTTACACGACGAAAAGTTGTATATGTAAGTTTTATAGATGTCGTCGTGGACGCTATTATATGACGATTGTAAAAAAAAATCGAAATAACGTCTATATGACATTATTATACAACAAAAAATGTATATGACTATTCGGACACATAACGCACCAGTACATGACGAAAAGTTAAAAAAATTACTGTAAAATAACTTTAATAAGACTCAAGGTCATATAAATGTTTGATTATATGACAAAAATGTTTGCTGGGCAGCGTCACGGTAGCGTGACCAATGAGCGACGGTATCAGTTGCAGCGGCCAAAAAAGTAAAAGGTGACAATTTTAAAAAGGTTTCCATCTATCTATGGAGGTGAAAGGTGTGTGAATTAAAAAGTAAAAAATAATAAGTGGGTGAGTAGTGTTGAATTTTTGAAAGACGATCCTTTGAATGATATGATAGCTACTGTCTGTCATATTGGTGTTAGAAAGATGGATTGACTTGAATGTGTTATATTTTTTGCAGTGGTTGTATTACACATGATACTTCTGTATAATTATTTCATTACTTCCTCATCGACATAATACTGTAACTTGGAGCAGCCATTCACATCGATCACCTGTCGTGGTCCACTGCTGGACAGAGTCCACACCCTGTCCTCCGCCTTCCGCATCCTGTCTGCACCAGCCACCGTTTTAAGGTCATCGGTCCATCTAGCTGGGGTTCGTCCCACGCTATGCTTGCCGATACGCGGTCTCCACTCCAGGACTCACACATAGTAAACTGTAAATCATAAACTAAAACCAGTGCTTTCGTAATTTGTATCTATAAATCAAGCAATCTTAAAAGCTAATCCAACTCATCGCAGTCTCCTGTTGGTGAAAAGCGTCTTCCAAGATTCTCTGTTCTTGAACGATGTTGGAAAAATCAACTTGTCATTGCAAAATGAATTGAACTGTCTAAAGAATATTCATTAATATTAAATGTATCCTTTATAAAAGCGCCAGGGCAAGCACACAGACACAATCCTTTTCCAAAATAAATCCAGATAGCATCTTGGGTTTTTAAGACATCGCCAAGCATCGTCATACCACTTGGGAATGCTGTCAGCCTTTTGGACAGTTTTCCGCTAATAGCGATGCGGTCGAATTTTTTGATGCCCTGTGATTCTTGACCCTTGTTTTGTTTTATATAAAAGTATGTACATATTATTATATTAAGTCTGTTAGCTTATATAATATTATGTAAATATTATCTTGTTTCAAAATAAGAGTGTTGATATGTATAAGATCTGCTGATGTCCATCTTTCACCATAACCTCCTCCTTTTTTTGAAGTTTGTTAAAAACAATATCGCTGCTACTGACACCACACGACCGTATATTTTGGGAATACATTTAAATACATTATAATGTATACTAGGGGACTATGAAGGCAGGTGTAGCCATAAAATAAGTATTACTCACATGCTACTGTCCGTTTTTTATCGAACCCCATCTAAAGGCACCATGGGTAAAAAAAAAACAGTTTTTTCGACAAAAGCTTTTATAGTTTTTAATTTATGAAAAAGGTGCGTGAGGAATACGTTAATATAAGCGGTGCTATATAAAAAATAGTAATCGTTTTATGAGTTTTGATAAAATGATATTGGTTTCGGTTCGTTTAGATTTAATTTCAATTATTTCTGTAATGGTAAAATCTTACCACTAGTTACTACCGAATAACTAAGTATCATTAATACGTGATGGGTGATTAAACTAGAGAATTTATTTGGTACAACAGTCTAAACCTGTCTATTTAATGGAGTGAAATCAATTATACATTGATATTTTTTATTGATTTAATAGCGTAGAGTCATTTCAACATCTCTCTCCCTTGAATTTGTATATATATATTATAAGTATATATTATAGTAAATACTATGTATGTGTATTATGTATTTGTGTACCCAGTTTTAATAGTTTTTTTTATCATTGTTCCTCTCAACCAAAGCATCTGCCATCTGATCCCTTCACCACTCTTAGTTAACTGGTAGAGAATGCCTAGGGCATTAAGTCCGCCTTTGTACCTTTTTGTGCAAATAAATAAATTTTATACATGCAGCCAAACCAATGTCAAAAAACGTCTAAGCAAAACTAAAAACAGAGTAACTCCATTCCTAAAAAAAAATTTAGTAACTGTTAGCGTTAACCTGTTTTTTCAACACAACAAAACATCGACACTTCTTTATTGTTTGAAAGTTTAATTTTACTTTTACCTTTTTTACTTTTAATTTTTTTTATTTTTTCATAATATCACTAGAGGTAGTCATCAATTCTCGTAATCTTAAGAACGTACACAGACTGATCTCAGTCTTAATCTGTCAAAAATACCTCTAGTTTCCCTGAATTTGTGACAAGTTTTCGATAGTGATTGTCGCGGAGATGAGATTGCGACTTGAATTTAAATGCTTTATAAGTAAAGAAAGAAAGATTTTTTTCCCTTTTCTTTCATTTTTTTTCTTTCTTTCGTTATAAGTACGTGAATTGGACTTCTGGTATTGGAATAAGTTCTCCAAATGATAATGAAAGCCGCATAAAAATCCTTTGCGTATTTTAAAAGAACAACGCGGTCACGGGACACGAAAAGCGACGTTATTTTATATAAGGCACTAGCTTCTGCCCGCGACTTCGTCCGCGTGAAGTTTGACCCTCCCCCATTTACCCTCTTAGGGGCGGAATTTTGAAAATCACTTTCTTAGTGGATACCTATTCTTCACAAAGAACACACCCTCCAAATTTCATGTCTCTAGGACCAGTGGTTTAGGCTGTGCGTTGATATATCAGTCAGTCATGACTTTGAATTTTATTATAGATAGATATAGATTATAAAAAATATTGAACTCGGAAATTGATAATTGACTCTTGTTAATCCGATGATAAAATATGTACCGATTATTTACTATTGTGTGCTGATGATGTTGACAGGCTGAGCTATCAGAAAGTATCGTCAAAATTTACTGAAACAAGCTTTTAATTCAATAACTTCAAGTGACATCACTATAGAAACCAATTGGACCTGAAGACCCCATGAATGAAAATGATCACCATTCACAAACTAAAGAAACCTATACCACACGGGTTGATTACTTCAATGTACCTAATTTCAATCGTGAACCACAACTCGCAGCCCTTACTGCTTACCCTCGTTTAGTTGTGTGGCTTCTCCGAAGACGCCCTACGACTGAAAGGGACTGAAATGTCGACTAATCAATCGCAAAGGGCATCGCTGTAGACGGCGACAAAGGGCTAGGTAGGGTAGCCATGATGGGTGCTAGATTATCCTCCTGTATAATCAATTGTTAAAATAAATCTTTTGAGAAGATTTTTACTTTACAGGTGTTTGAAATAGAAAACAACTAAATGTGCCAAATTGTAAAAAACGGACAGCCGAGGTTGCTGCCGTATCTGAATTTTAAATTACTTTGATTATCTACTACATCTTAGTGTTAACGTACAATGCGTGCCACGTAAGAAGAGACTTGACCTCGCCTCCCCCGCTCTTTCCGCCGCCCCTATGACGTCCGGTCCCGTCCCGCACTCAGACCTCATACCGCTAAAGATACCTAAAATCGTGTTCTGCGCATGGACCACGTGGTGTGTCAAGTCTCTTCTTACATGGCACGCATTGTAACACACTTGAACGGCAGGCGTCAATTGTTGCCGTGGAACGCGTGCCGTTTGTGAGTATGCGCACTTATGCTAACGTATCTTCGCTAACAATAATTCGAACTGAGGACTTAGTCAAGGCAATCGATTTCAAATCATTTCGTATTTCTACAATGACTTTCAACAAGAATGACATTAACTTTTCGGTAGTTTATGTTAGTTCCATAAATTGTTTTTTTTTCCGTCATTGTTGACGCTGATTACTCACTTTAGGCTCTTGGGTCTTGTGAAAAAAACATAATTTCATAAGCCTAGAGCCGTACGATTAAGCACATAATCTTCCTTAGCTAATATCCTAGACACTGAACTCTTACTGTCACCCTACGTCAGAGGGCATCAATTCATCAACTGTTGTAAGGTCACAAGCAGAAGGGTTCCAACTATTTCCATTCAAACTAAGGGCTCTTTTTGTACGATAAATTAATTTCTCCACTGAATGTCGCGTGTTGTAGCTAAGTAGGAAATTAATCTTTTAAGGTATCTATCAGTATGTCGATTTAGCTATAGGTAGGTACTAAAAGGTGAGGTAGATGATAAATTGTTTGCACCTTCTTCTTAGGGTGTCAAAGGTCTTTTGTTATGCGAAATATGTTTTAAGGTTGGGCTGTCTGAAATTAGATTAATTATATATTTTTTAATGTGTTCTCTATGTATCTATTGGTATACAAAAGTAGCGTAGAAGCAACACTTTGTCTGTCCCACAGACAAAGTGTTTATTTATTAAATTTATTGAGGATCTCCAACAAAAGATAAGTACACATTTTTTAATATATATAATTCTTCTGTACGTGTGTTTGTCACCTAACTCCTCCTAAACGGCTGGACCGATTTGGATAAAATTTTGTGTGTATATTTCAATGGGTTCCTGGATGGTTGGAAAACATAATTGGACCCGGTAGGTGGCTCTGTTGACGGTATGTCACCAAATTTGATTTTTTAATGTGGTGCTGCTTTTTCGCGGCAGGACGATATCTGCCGTTAGTTATTTTTTCATGTGTTGACTGAAGATGCGCAAAGAATTTCACATTTCAAACTTTACTTTGTCGCGGCGTCTACATCACCACATGTGAACTACGCATCACACTGACGTCACGTAAAATCCTGCATCGCGCAAGCAGAGTTTAACGTGCGACTAGCATTTAATTTTATTCAACGTCCCGACATCAATCGTTGAGACCACCTTCTGGTGGGCTACCGCCACCAGACGGGTGTTGTGTCTACAACACCCGTCTGGTCGGAGGATCCTCCTTTTTCTATGGAGGATGAGTGAAAGAAAGAAAGAAGGAAATAAAAACGCTTTTATTGGCATTAAGCAAAATAAATACACCTTAAAACTATAAAAACAGAAAACAAAGATTATAATGTCAAAAAGGGCCTCAGCTCAGCATATTGTCAGATGACAACACAAGGTGTAACACCTGACGCTGATTTTAAGTTGCAACCTGCCATACGCTGAAATAACAAAAGAGTGACACCCTGTTCCTCATGCCTCTCTGACCTTCTTTGCCTAAGTCTTTACTTTGCTTAAGTTAATGAAAGAAAATGTAATTGTTTATAATGCATCGCATTATCCTTACACTAATAGCTACCTGTAAAGACTCTGGTTATAAGACTAGGTTAAAAAAAACCGTCTACTATGTTTGATTCATGTCATATTGCTTTGACTAGCCTACGCAGACACCAAAAAAACTCACGATCAAACATAATTAATTGATAAGGAAAATGAATAGATGTAACCAAAACGGTAGATATTAGTTTAGTCTCTGTATGATTTTCTTATTAAAGATTAGTCTTTTAGGAAAACCATTCATCACTGTTTACAAAATAACCTTCGAAAGAGAAAGGGATCCTAATTTTTACGTTAACCCAACCAACACAAACCAACATTACCTATTACATAAACCAACAAATCAATCGCTACCCTGTTAACTCCAATCATAAAATGTCGCATAACAATTGCTTCTGTAACAACAGCATTTACAAGTCAATGTGGAAGACAGACCCAGGGCAGCCACGTTCAGAGGTACCGGGTCAAACTGGTAAGGAGAACGATTTTATCAAATGTCGCTTTCGGCTCGGTGGCCGGTCGTGACTTACCTTACACGTCCATGTGTGGGCCAAGGGGTGAGCGGGAGCGGGTAGAGTACGACGTTGAGTCATCGTGTAATTAAAGGTCTAATTTTTTAATTAATACGCGTTAATTCAAATCCGGGCAAGAAGGTACCACTTTTTGAGTTCATCTTGAACGTTACTGCCATCGATGAAGGAATAACATAGTGAGGAAACTTGCTGGTGTGTTCTGTAAGAATCTCACCGTGAAAACTTAGGTGAAGTAAGCTTGCACCTCTTTTGTAATTTTCATTCAACCATTTCATTTAACCATTCAATCTCTTTTGTAATTTTGATGTTCGAAAAGTGCTTATTCTCAGCCTAGTTTGAATAAATGTCTTTTGATTTTGATCTTGATTTTTCCCCCAATTTCTTGTTTTCCTTCTTCCCAATTTTAAGGGGTAGCTCTTTGACCTGCAAATTCATCGCGACCTTTTAAACGATTTAAAGTAAAAAATCATCCTGCTAGGTATAAATCCCTCCAAAATGATAGTTGTATATTTTGTTTCAGAAATAAAATAGATCAATCGCACCAGCAGTAGGTATACATACGAATCAAGAAATGGCTATTAATTACTTTATAATAATACATTAGCTATGAGATTTGTAGGTTCCATCACAAATTAGGATATCTACAATTCTGCAGGTTTATAGAACAGAGTAAAATACCCTTTATTATATAGGTATAGGGTGCTGGAAACAAAGCCTTAAGGGTAGTTGACACCATTTAGAGCATTTTGAGCCATACATGTCTTAGACGAAGTATGTTTTGAATTTTTTCGCAGTTAAAAAAAAGATACCTCGTCTAAGAAATGTATGGCTCAAAATGCTGTAAATGATGTCAACTATCACTCCCTTAAATCTTTGCACTCAGCTTCCAAACATCCTGTATATCCATATGAAACTACTCGTATATACAGCTTCCAAGAGTTAGTTGACATTTTTTCACTTCAGCTCTGACACACCATAATAAATTCATCATCTGCTTAGCCTTTTCCCAACTATGTTGGGGTCAGCTTCCAGTCTAACCGGATGCAGCTGAATACCAGTATTTTACATAGAGCGACTGCCTATCTGAGCTCCACAATCCAATTACTGGGTACCCCTACGGATACCCCTTGATAAGACTGGCTATCAGACTTTTGGGCTTTGTGACACACCATAATTATGATCTAAAATTCTAGTGACCCAAATTTTTCTACTGCTATAACATATTTATTGACTAATTCAACTACCTTTGACTTATCATAAAAAATAATCAAGTAACCCCTTTTTTTCCAGGATGGGAAATCATCAAATGACCTCTCCCGCTCTGGGTGGAGCGGAAGGGTGTGTCAGACTCTTACTGACTAAAACCCACCCGTGTTCCTTCCTTAGCCCTTTATGTTCCGGGCCAGCGGTAACCCTTTCGGACAATCCCGCTGATCCGGCAGGCATCAAGTAACCCCTTAGGAATACTTGATTAATTTTTTGTTTTAAATCATACATAATATGGCATCACAGCTGAATTGAAAAAATGTCTACTAACTTTTGAAGACCACTGTATATAAAAGGAGAAACTGAGTGAATGACCGAATGAATGCTGAGTGAACGCACAGCCGAAAGTACTGATATTAGGAATATGAAATTTTGCACACAGCTTCCTTTTATAATTATATTTATAATATACTTACTATTCCACACATTGGACCGATATTCCAACAAATTCTTAGTTTGGACCACATCCAAAAATAGCTCGGACCAAGGAGTGGGCGAAGGTAGAATGATGCGAATGCACTTACGATTGTTTCATTTAAGAATGGAGCCCTCGCTCTTAAGTTTAATGAGTTCTGATATACCGACGTGATTGGAAACTCATTTATTGACTCTAAATCTACCCTGAAGAAACATTAATGGTACTTTTAGTACTCCATGGCCGATTAAGTCATTAATCGTCGAGATACGTTTGTTGTCAACACGTTTCTGATTTTAAATTGAGTGATACAATAGTCTTGTTTGTACTTTTGTAGTATGTTGGAGCAATAACATCGTAAGTGATGTGCTAGTGATAAATCAGTTAATTGTTATCTATTGTTAGAGGAGTTTATTGGTTATACAGTGCGACAGGGACATCGACGCGCGCCATGTTACCATGAATGCAGCACATGATTCTGGACCCTCTGCGTTGAGGTTTTTTATCCAACTTTGGTCGATTATTTAAAAAAATCAGCTGTTTCCTACTTCAGTACAATATCTACGCAGTCAAAATGTATGGAACATTATTTTATTTTTGAATAACCGTCGGAAAACTTCAATTCAGCGTTCAGAATAAAATTAAATATTTAGTTTATTTAATTTTATTTAGTTTTTTTATTTTTGTAATTTGAAGCAAACATATTTTACTTTTATCACCGAACATGTTTCTAAAATAAATGTTTATATGGTAAACCGTCCATATTGGTGCCCAAGATACAACTTGCTTAGTTTGGGGCCAATGTAAAATCTCTATAATCTTTTGAGCAATAAACTGTTTATTATATTTTAAAAGAAAACATTGCGTGTCGATACTGCCCTGTATTTTAAAGGAGATAACAAATTGTAATTAGTCACATACTGGACACCTTTTTTTTTTCGGGGAGAAACCTTCAAAAGGCACCCGACCTCCGGGGAGGGAGGTCGGGGAGTGTGGGATTTTTACCTCACTAAAACCGCCCCGGTGATCATCACCATCAGCACATAGGGGTGGTCCCGGTTCCTCTTAAAGTGAAACTATGGCTATTGAAAAGACTAACAAATCAAATAGTAGACATTATACCTATAACAGTTACAACATTATTAAAAGTAAATCTTAAAACGAAGTGTTGTCAATAATCTTCTCATATTACAGAACAATATACGTTGCTTTTGTAATTTATTACAATAATGTATAATTCATTTCCCAGTATATTGTCAAAAGTCACAATAATAAGTCCCACAACATCCTTTACCACAATCAAAATAAAACAGATAATCTAGCAGAAAACAAATAAAACCCTGATCGTGTCTATTTGACAATAAACGGGCCACCCACAGTCCTTTACGATTCTCTTGTTTTTGTCCATGTATGCCATGTGGGGAAGTGTCCTACCACCTTATCTTGTAATTAATCAACTTACTCCCATATAATCAGATTGTGACCACCTACGGTTCGATAGTTAGATACATTATCCAGATATTAAAATATGTGTGGATGTGATTAGGGTGACCAATGCATCTTGACACTTTGTGGTGGCGCTAGTTGCAAAGGAAGGTTGTCAATAAAACGTCAAATACAGTACATTTTTATGCTTAGTTCCATTTTTTGTCGTCTGTCAAGTTATACTGGGCTACTGACTGATGTTGCTAGTTTGTTTTGTAAATATTATAAAGGGATTACAGAAGTCTTTTCACACTTAATTTGCACTTGTCGATTTTGTACGATGAGTATAAAACCAGATGTCGATGAGTTATCGTTAAAATTAATCACGTTGTGTTTCATAGAAGTCTGTTATCTACAATGCCTAGTGCATTGACTTATATATTACAGCGTATAATTTTTTGACGTTTAATCGTCTTCGTAATTTCCTTACTACTGTTGAAAACAATTCCTGGTACAGTATTTTTATCTCATGAAAGCAACACGCGCTTTGCTTTTGGTAACCAAGTGGCACGCTGTGAATATGTGCGTGAAAACAAGTTACGTCAGCACATAACACATACACGCACACACACGCATACACCTGCTACTTCACCCGTGTCTCGGACAGTATCGAGAGGTCTTGCGCTTACACATACATTCACAGCGTGTTTGTACTCTTGGTAACCACAAGTAAAGCGCGCGTCGCTACGTGAGATAAAAATACCGTAAACTGAAACTACACTAAGATTGATATTATCTTACTGTTACAAAGACAAATAACTTTGTTATTTCAAGACGTGTAAATGATATTCAAACTTAGGGTAGAGAAGTAATTACAATGTCAACTATCCATACTATAATATTATAAATGCGAAAGTCTGTCTGTCTGTCTGTTACCTCTTCACGCTTAAACCGCTGAACCGATTTAAATGAAATTTGAAACAGAAATTGTAGTTTGAGTCCTGGGAAAGGACATAGAATAGTTTTTGTCCCGATATTCTCACGGGATCGACACTTATGCGGGTGAAACCGCAGCGCTGCTAGTACATAATAAATCCACCGTACACCATTCGCATTACACACCAACCCATATTTCAATGTATACACTCTTGCTACACATAGCTTACTCAAAACATTTTCTTCAAAAACTCCCTTCAAAATCGTTCAACGTCCCACCTCCTATATTCGCCACCCTAAAGAGATGAACGTAGTCAAAAGCTGAGTTTAATAACTGCCGGCAGAAGAAGACACAGTACGAATACATCGATTAATTCGGGAGACTGTCGGCACCGACTTCCAATTAGTCGCCGATCTGTCGTCCTAACTGCAGTTAGCCCATTTTACGTTTGACTGTTGGATCCTTTGACCAGTTCTGGCTGCGACTTATTGACTTATTAGGGGAACAACCTACCTATACAAGAGGTAGTGCCTCGGAACCAAAAGTTCCACTTGCTAACATTGAACTTGCCTAGGAATAGAACGCGATATCTGCGCGTCACTGAATCTAGAGTCTAGACAAAATCAAACTAGTTCCTAATTAAATTTATATTTTTTTAAATTATATGACCTTCTTTTACAATCGGTGACTACAGTAACTCACACACTTGTTAAAATTCTAGGAAAATCATCTACTCTTACAATATTTGTAAATATGTGAGCACCATGTAGGTATACAGTATGTTAACACTAATAGAGGGCGTTCCCGTTAACCCACAATAGTATAGCATCCATACATGCTAAAAAAAATATTACCATTCGAAAATAAAATGTTTTTATATTTTTTTATATTAAATTATTCACTAAAAATCGTAAATTGATACTCTATTTATTTAATTAATTCTAATTTATTTAATTAAATAAATTCCGACATTGCTGTCCTTCAAGTACGCGTGTACAGAGTGTTTCTTTAACGTATCAATTTACGATTTTTAGTGAATATTTTAATATAAAAAAAAATAAAAACATTTTATTTTCGAATGGTAATATTTTTTTTAGCATGTATGGATGCTATACTATTGCGGGTTAACGGGAACGCCCTCTGTTAGTTAACATACTGTATATCACTTACTTGATTTTTACCTGTCATTGCTTCATTTTTAATTCTTTTTACCTTTTGTGGTAGACTAATTTTATTCAAGGTGCATCGTCTTCACATATAATTATATTATGTATATGTTGCAGTCAAAACTCTTAAACAGTCAAAAGTACTATTGACTAGCAAAATCAGTCAAAAGTATTTCCAATTTTATTGTTTCCAAAACTTGCGTTTTTTGTTTTTAGGTCCTGTAAGCTCCTTAAAGACCATTCAATGATGTAAATTTTGTACTTTTTAATCCATTGGCCGAAAATATTGCCGACTATAAATAATACTATAATGTTTGTGTAAACATTCCTGTATCTTCTAGTTCAAATGTCTCTCTTTAGATCAAAAAATTGTCTACCGCATTAGGTACGATCTGGAAATAATTTAATCCAAATAAAATCAAATGAAAATCGATGTTAATAAAACCAATATCACTAAAACCCTTTTACAATACCTGCCTATCCCTAATCAGACTTAAAAACCAATCACTCCAGTCCACCGCTAATTTACGAGCATTCCCAATAAAAATCTAAAGCCAGAAACTCTTAAGCCCAAATAAAAAGTAAAAAACCTTTTAATAAGTCGAACGTCACAAATCAAAGCATGGAACCCTCATCATAATAAAAGTGGAAATTACTCGATAAGGTAACTCGGGACTTGAGAGCTGCCTGGTCTTATCTGTTGAGGTCTGTCGTCGGACGCTCGACAGATTTTGAGTGTTTATGATTTGGATGCAAGGTATGAGATTTAGCGGCTATGAAAAATATGGAAAAAATAGTTGTAAAGGGAACAAAGATAAATAAGAAAATAGAAATGGAAAAAAAAAGAAATAAATGGTGCATATTGTGTTAGCCTATAAGTAATTATTGCACTTATAAATGTAAAATATTTGTAAAATGTATTGTGTAAACAATTATTGTTGGCTAACCTAAATAAATAAATAAATAACCCCCATCATAATAAAATCGGAAATTATTTGATAAGGTAACTCGGGGCTTATGATCTATTTGGCTTGACAGATTTTGAGTGTTAATAAATAGAAATCATTTTAAAGTAGAGGTCTTCTTAAATATTATAATACATAATAATATAATATAATAATGACTCCAATCGACGTAATAAAAAAGGAAATTACTCGATAAGGTAACTCGGTGTTTGAAAGCTGCCTGGCCTTATCTCATAAGGTCTGTCGTCAAACGCTCGACAGAATTTGAATGTTTCAGAATTGAACGCAATGTCAAGAAAGTGACATCTTTAATTTATTTGGTTTAATAGTTATGTAGGTACTAATTATAAAAGGCTCTTAATAGCTGTTCGGGCGCCTCCGGCAATCTTCGGCTGCTGTCGTGAGACAGCGGAAAGCGGCGAGCGGCGGCGAGAGGTGCGGCGTGGGGGACGCGGGCGGTCGGATCATTTCGCTACCACCATTCCTCTCTTCGCCTTCAGCTCCACGACCCGTGTGGTCCCGTCGCTGCCAAGGAAGACCTTGATGACACGCCCCAGTGACCACACCAAGGGCGGTTGGCCTTTCTCTTTGATGAAACCAGAACTCCCACTGAAAGTTGGACTGTTGACGCTAAAATGGATGCAACTTCTTTACCCCTCGGAAACCGAGTCGCCACCACTCAGATAATTGTCGACATAAAAAATTACGTAGCTGATTGCAAGTACCTGTAAGATAGGTCAATTGGAGAGGTTAAGATGTGCTTGCGGCGTTCTTAAGTTTGCCTCACAGAGAAACCCGAAAATCCGATAACTGAATCTTAGGATATCATTATTCGTCCATGGATTCAAAAGTCGGTCAAGTCACCCCAGATGATGATGATGATGATGATGATGATGATGATGATGATGATGATGATGATGATGATGATGATAGGACTCCCTTTTCCGCACTTAGACTCCCATTCGGTCCGTTGTGCGTGGGGATTCTGGCTAACAGAGCCAGCCTAGCTCCGCCCAGAAGCACAGAAGCTTCCTGGGAGCTTCACAGGCTTCGCGGAGCGACCTCATTGTTCCGAGGATTTCTTCACGTTGAGAAGCCACGGCCTCGCAATCCAGGATGACGTGGGCGGCTGATTCCTCGGCATCAAGGCAGCCCCTGCAGAGGGGGCTGTCCGTGGCGCCTATGTTGAAAAGACGTTTGTTAAGGAGGTTGTGGCCCGTAATTGTACCTATTATTATTCTAAGGTTATTCCAAGTCACCCCAGTCAATGAGCTGTGCGTAGCCGCTAAGTGCTCATACATAATTATGAGCAACCCGCATCAACGACAGAGGTAACTACAGCCGTTGACGAGTGTCGTCGGCTACATTTACCTCTGCCGTTGTATTTCGCTTGTGTGTATACACATTAAGTAAAAACAAGGTTTTGTTCCTTATTCTTTCTTTTTAAAATTTAAAATTGGATTTGAATAAAACAATTCGCAGTAATTTCTAACTATTTACGTTTTTTTTTTCAAACGCGGCAGTCACAGCATCTATTTTCTAAAAGGCAGTGCTCTAAGAAAAATCTTATCCCTTTATTTCTTGCAGATGCAGACACTACTTGCACAAGGTAATCAACTGCTGATAGACTTTACCTTTTTTAATCCAAGATTGCCACGATCAGGTAGAATAAACGTTTCAAACGAAACTAGTTTGAGAGTATAAATTTGAGTCATTTAAACTGAGTGCTTTTTATCAAAAGAGTGATCTCTCATCCGATCTACCGAGCAGTCTTTACACCGAGATTGGTATCTTTGATTAAAGATTACTTACTTCAACTTGTGAGACATCAGGGTAAGACGGTATATGGTTTACAATTTATCAGCGGACGGTTTAAGTTGCTGAGAATTCTTCATCAACAGTATTCAAAATTAATGGTTGTGAGGAGTATGTTTGTATTATATACTCTGCCGTATTCAGAATAGAGAGAGCAGTGGTGTCCCAGTGGAACCAGCCGCGACTTACCGAGTTGTAGGTCGTAGGTTGGAACCCAGACAGACGCTTTACTTTGTGTAAATTATTTCATTACCACTGCTTTCAAAACGTCGAAGGAAAACATCGTGAGGAAACCAGCATATACTAGAACCAAAAATCGGAAGACGTGGTGGAATACGGGAAACTCCTTCTCACTGATAGGAGGCCTGGGTCCCAGCCTCCCAGCAGTAGGCACATTAGGTATATGTGGCTGATTATGCATCATGTTCAAAATATAACTTCTGTTTCAAAGTTTTGCTAATTGTTTCACGAGTTTCCCGTTATATTTTGTTTCCCAACTATTTTTTCAGTATTACGTGCCGTGAGAAAGATAAGCCGCAGCAAAGTATTTCTCAAAAATATAATGTCTTGTTTATTATACATAATATAGGTTATAATGAAAGCATCTAGTAAGACAGGTTAAAGTTTCCCAACTGTTTTTTCTGTATTTTTAACCTGTCTTACTCGATGCTTTCATTATAACCTATATATAATAAACATCTTTGAGAAATACTCTGCTGCAGCTTCATATTTTTCACGGCACGCCCACACAAAAGTTTCAAAATCCACTCATTCCTTAAGACAAAACAATCCATACTATGAATTCGAAAGTAACTATGTCTGTCTGTATGTTACCTTTTGACGCCTAAACGACTGATTGGATTTCGATAGGTGATATAGGAGACGAGTTTGGTATAGGAAACCCAGCATTTCATAAGTACGTGATATGAAAATTCATGCTTTTAGTAACAAATGTAGAAGGATTATTTTGTAAAATTGTGATTCAGATGATTTTAAATTCTGTGGTACTTTGCTACACAAAAACACATTTTTATTCTATTCGTATCATCATCTGCCTGCCTTTTCCCAACTATGTTGGGGTCAGCTTCCAGTCTAACCAGATGCAGCTGCAACGGAACGACCGGAGCGAATGTCTATCTGACCTCCACAACCCATTTACTGGGTAATACGATACCCCTTGGTAAGACTGGTTGTCAGACTTTCGGGCTTCTGACTACCCGTAACGGCTTAACGTGCTTTCCGGGACACGGAGGGGTCTTGGTATGTAAAGATGGTCACCCATCCACAGACCAACCGTGGCAAGCGTAGCTTAACCTGATCGATCGACCTGTGCGGCTGTTCTATTTGTATATTTAGCATTTAAAGAGGTGTTGGGCCCAACAATTCTTGTCATACATATTTATACTTGATAACTTAGATTTAGGTATCGAATTATAACACGAACTGTTGGGCATAACAGCTGTTTAAATACTCAATATACAAATAGAATAAAGATGTATTTTTTGTGTAGAAAATAATAATTCCCGTGGAACTATTTCCGACCTCTACGCAGGCGAAGCCACGGGAAAAGCTAGTCTAAAACAAGTCTTTTAATCAACGATCAATAAAACATAACTCCAAGATAAAGAAACATTGGAAACAAAAACAAAATGCAAGAAAAAGTAATTATAACGTCGACCTTTTTATAATCATGTCAGCAACGAATAATACCTCTTTTATTAAGCTGTTACAATAAAATAATGTAATTAATATTTACGTCTATCAAGACGATTTATCAATGTTCTGGTTGGTTGGCAATTTATGTTTAGGATTCATTTATAATATATCAAGCGCTTCCACATCGTATGTTGTTGGTTTGATAACGTCTCGCGGATAGAGTACTAATAATAAGTAACAATTAATAAAAACAATTTCCGATTCCAACAAAATAATGCATTGAATTAATTCACGAGATGAAGCTCATAGTTACCTTTGGAAAGATAAAAAAATGAGACAAAATCTTAATGGTTAGTTGTATTTTATCAATGGTATGGTGTTCGATTCGTTTGTATGGATTCACACCATACAGTAGGATAAATTTATTATAAGCTGACTTCATATTCATATAAAAGTCATCATATGTTACTGCATCCTCCAAAACTTAACCGAAAAAATTTGACAATAAAATATGTGTTACAAAACGAACAATTAAAACGGATAGAAACATAAAAAAACATTATGTTTGGGATAACATATTATATTTAAAGTTCGATTTATATGAATCGAAGGCATTATTACTATCATAAATAAAAAGTGCAGTGATCAAATTATACGATAAACAATAATACTTTTGGTATAAAATACTAGCGTAACATTCGAAGTTACCAGTAATTAATACATGAAGTGTTAGGTCCATCGTCCACGATGCTAATCAAAAACGTGTTACAAACTAGTGGGATTGATTGCGTCGTACACGGATCGCCATTGAAATACATACAACCAATAACAATATTATATTTAGGTACACTAAAAACTAACGCACACGAAATGTCTTCGTCGTGTTTCGCTGACCGGTGCCAGCCACGAAATCGGCGGTACACAACACCCTTCGGCCAGAACTCTTCCTTGAGGAACTTCTCGAGAAGATGTGTCGGAACACGCACCACGAACGACTTGAAGTTCGTGTTGTGACGCGACTCCAACTTCTCGACCCTCAAAATCCAGTTGGTCTTCACACGCATGTATTCCACGATCTCCTCAACCTTCGTGGAGTGGTGCCTGGACACGTACAGCTGCGTCGTCGGGATTGCTGGACGCAGCAGCATGTTGGGTACTGCCTGCACGGTGCCGCATTGATTCCGACAAGGAGACTTCTTCTTCATCTTCTTCTCAACCTTAATGAAACCATCCTTGTCGCACGTGTCCTTATCTGGACCCTGCCTTTTCAAAACCTTATTTGGTTGGAAATACTAGTGCTATGACAATCTGCCTATTCATTGGGGATTAATTTGAGTTTGTAATGTCCAGTACCACCATAAACAGCCTAGAATATTCCCACTGCTGTGCTGCCAAAGCCGTGGATGATGGGCCTAACTGTTTCTCAATGTATTAATTTCTGTATGTTAATTAGTTTTAATGAACTTATGTATGGACGTCAAAGATCGTTATCGATCTTTTTTTATTTATTCGCCTCTTACGCTTCCGAGAATTTTTTGTGACGTAATTATGTTTGATAGTGATTAAAGTGTAAGTACGCCAATTCTTTAAGTCAGACAAAAATAACTTGTAATAAAATGTAATCATTGGTTGGTAACTGGTAACGTAATTATACTCTCTCCTTGTCCGAGACGGTTTTACGAGTAGTAACGCTGATTGTACCAGCGCTTAGTCACAATTTTAAAGCTAAAAAAAAAAAATTATTCCTACGTGTGGCAACTTTGTTTACATGTCATTACGGTTTTTGTGCACAGCGCGGTCACATATTCCTCGTGAGAAAATGTCTAAAAATCTTTATAATTATGCTAGTTATAGACTAAAATTATATTTCAACAGTATTATTATGGAGTGCTATAATGTGTTTACTATATTTACAATATTTTACAGTGATTTTCATAGTTATTAGAGAGTGATGAGTTTCAAGGTCAAGGTTTGTTGTTGTATACACATTGAATTCCTAAATGATTTCGGAGTTACCTACAGGTATGTTAAAAATTCACTCTATTACTCCAAACATAGAAAGCGAAAGTTATTGTTTATAACCTAAAATAAATTGAAATTGCAAGTTTTTTAGTATATTTACATATCCGCTTCCGGATACTAAGACCATAAACTTAAAAAAATATTTTATGTTAACCTTCTTGTTTGCGGAAGAGTTTCTTAAAACAAAGTCTACTATTTTATATTTCAAAATCCTTTATTAGCACTTCAAGACACAAAATTGACACTCGCGATGGAGCCGCACAACTTGCTTGCTCGACGACCATTTGACAACTAACTAGTGATCAGCAACGGTGAACCTTCTAACACTAGTCCGGAAATGACGTCACATCCCCCTTCTTTGATAGGTGTGAAGTTAGTTGTCAAATGATCGTTTTAAGTTTCTTTTACAGACTATTAAAAATATACTTTTAACAATAAAATTATGTTATAAATTGATTAAATTTGTACAAATAAATATAATAAACTTAAAATTGCTTACAATCGGCCTTCCTGATATTTTCACGTCTCGGGAAACAGAAATAATAAATGATAAAACAAAAAATAAATAAATAATTAATCAAAATAGAAAACCTTACAGCAACATAACCTTATTTTTATTTTATTTATATTAAAAGAAATCAAGTATTCATCATCACGCGTATCCATTAAATAAATTTTTCATAATCACACTTACATTAAAATATTAGTATTGAGGCCTCCTCATCATATCCTCATATACCTACTTAACATAAAATATTAGTATTGAGGCCTCCTCATCATATCCTCATATACCCACTTAATATAAAATATTAGTATTGAGGCCTCCTTATCATATCCTCAAATACTGATACAGTGGTAATTATATTCATTCATATTTTCATAAATGTTGAATAAATATGCAGTATTGAGGCCTCCTTCATATCCTCATATACTAAACATTGTTCACACTATCATAAACCAGGATCAAAATAATAACAAAGATGAATAAGGTATTACAGTCTAATCGGCTGTCACGGTTTCCTCATCAGAAATATTGATGTTGGATCTATTATCCTCATCAGAGTCATTGCTGTTGGATCTATTATATACTAACCACGGATGAATTTTATCAACTGAAAATACACTTTTAAAAGGTCTATTATTCTTTCGTGATATTGGTGTATCTTGAACTTCGTACCTATCATTCCCTAGCACTTTAATTATTCGATATGGACCTCTTAACTTAGGCACTAGTTTTTTACTTTGCCCGGTAGATGGCACATCTCTTTCTATTCTTACTAAATCTCCTATTTTATAATGTACAATCTTTTTGTTTTTGTCATATCTATCTTTTTGCTTTTGCTGACTTTTGTTTATATGTTTAGTTATTTGTTCTCTTATGATTTCGGTGTTTTGAACATCTACATCTCCATCAGATACAATTTCGGAATTTAATAAAGAATCTGATGTTCCCGTTAATCCGATACCAAACAGTGCTTCGGCTGGTGTTTTCCCTATACCCTTGTTAATGGTATTATTAAGTCCCCATTGAATTTCCGAAATCTTCTCGTCCCAAACATTTTCAGGTTTACCTAAATTGCTAGCAGAGAGAGCGGCTAATACTGTTCGGTTATATCTTTCAATTTGCCCATTAGCTCTAGGTGTTGCAACAGCATTAAGGATGTGTTTTATGCCTAATCCACTGACAAACTCTTTAAAATTCTTAGAAGTAAATGAAGTACCTCTATCAGATATTAACCTTTTTGGAACACCGAACGTGTGAAAATATGATTTGAGGGATTTAATTGAATTGGCTGATTTTGTATTTTTTACAGGTGATATAATAATAAACTTTGTAAAAGCATCAATAATCAAAAGGAGGTGGGTGTTTTTATGTTTGCTACGCACGAACGGACCTAAATGGTCAATATGTATTGTATGAAATGGCTGTGGTACCTTTTCAATAGGATGTAGTTTACCTGATCGCTTAGCTGAAGGAATTTTGGTGTTTGAGCATTCTAAACACGACTCTACATATTTTTTTATGAATTTTCTCATTTTAGGGAACCAGTACGATCGTTTAATTTTATCATAAGTCTTGTCGAAACTGAAATGACCAATATCGTCATGGTTTGATTTTAAAATATGCCACCTCACTCCCTTTGGTACCACCCATTTGCTGCCGTCTTCGCTATTTTTGTACAGAATGCCTCTTTTTAATGTAAAATTTTTGCAGATGTCTACTAATTTATTAGAATCTTTGTCTTGAAGAATTTGTATAATACGCTGTATTTCTGAATCATTTTGTTGAACTGTTGAAATCCAATCTAATGTAATATGCCTAACCTCAATAAAATTTTCACTTATCGGGTTCCTACTTAAAGCGTCGACATGTGACATGGACTTACCCGGGCGATATATAACATTAAAATCGTACTCTTGGAAGATGTTCCACCACCTAGCCACCCTAGGTAGGATGTCGCGTTTTTCAAAAGTAGCTCTCAACGAATTACAATCTGTTACTATTGTAAAAGGTATGCCCAAAAGATAAACTCTGAATCGCTGAAGAGAAGCTATTACTGCTAACGTCTCCAAGTCATACGATGTGAAGTATGCTTCTTCAGGAGAAGTTTGTCGACTAAAATATGCGACGGCATGAAATGGGGAATTTGAATCTGGACGTTGCAATAAGATACCTGCAACACCAATTTTTGAAGCATCTGTATGTAACTGTGTCTCATTAGATGGATTATAAAACATCAATATTGGCCGTTTTACAAGTTCCTGTTTTAAGATATTAAAAGCTGTTTCTTGAGGAGAGCCCCAAGAAAACTTGGAATCTTTCTTTAATAATTGTGTTAAGGGTCTAGCTATGATCGAGAAATTTTTTACGAAGCGGCGAAAGAAACTAGCTAGCCCTATGAACTGTCTGACGGTATGCTGATCTTTCGGTTTTGGAAAATGTTCGACAGCTTGAATTTTCTTTTTACCAGGTTTAATGCCAGTCGCGTCAACCTCAAAGCCAAGATAATCTATAGATTTCATGAAGAAATTACATTTATCTAATTTTAGAGTTAAGCCTGCATTACGTAATAAATCCAACGTTTCCGCTAGTTTTGAAAAACCGTCATCTATGTTTTTGGAAGGTATAATTATGTCATCCATATAAGCAAACGCGTGTTTAAATCTAGCATTGCCTAAAATTTGATTGATGGTTCGTTGAAAATTTGCTGGAGCATTCGACAAGCCAAATGGCATTCTATTAAACTCATAATGCCCATCAGGTGTTATGAATGCTGTTAAATATTTGGACCGTTCCGCAAGAGGTATTTGATAATACCCTGATGCTAGATCAAGGGTCGTGTAATAAGTAAATCCTGACAAACTATCTAATTGGTCATCGATTCTGGGAAGGGGATAATGTTCCTTTACAGTCTTCTTATTTAAAGCTCTAAAATCTACACACAGGCGATAATCACCAGTCTTTTTCTTCACTAGCAAGATTGGTGATGCGTATTCTGATGAAGATTCTCTAACTATTCCCGACTGTTCTAACTCATCTATCATATTGCGAACTATACTTCTTTCCAAATACGATAATCTATAGGGGCGGTAATATATCGGTGTATTATCGTTCAAGGTAATTTTCATTTCTGAATTTTGGCAACAGCCTATTTCCGAAACACCAAAAGCGAAACATTTACGGTTTTTATTTAACAACTCCAGCAACTTTTCTTTAACATGGGGAGTCAAATCGTTGTCCATTTGCAACTGAGACATAGTAATTTTATCAAGATTGGAAGAGTTATTATTCTCGACACGATTTACATGAAATTCTTTTGATTCGAAGACTGGGTTAGCTCGGGATAGTAAAGTATCACGTGGTAATTGAAAATCCGCTGCACTCAAATTTCTGATTATTACGGTTCCAACACCATCTACTAGGTTTACAACTCCACTCAAAATTTCGTATTCTTTTCCTGGCTCTTGCCTAAGGCTACGTTCTATATAAACATCCCCATGATATTTAGGTTTCGAGTAAATGCAAATCTTAGTTAAGTTTTCTATTTTATTTATATCTTTAGAAACTAATAATACAGTTTTACGATGGGTATGATTGCAATTTGAGATAAGTTTTAACTCCGAAGAAGTTTTATGTATAATTATATGATCTTGCTCCGTAAAGGAATGCCCAACTAGTAAAGGAATGCTTAAACAATTATCTGGTACTACAAAAACGCATACATAAGCCGATACGTCATCAATCTCAATTTTTAAATTACATTTACCAACTGCAGAGACAACCGAGTTACCAAAGCCTCTTAGAATTGGCAGATTATCTGTGGACCATGCTGGAGTAATATTTTGGGCATTAGATAATGTAATCATTGTACATTGGCTACCAAAATCTAAATAACATTGTAATTTAACGCCATTAACAACAGCTTCTTTGAAATATTTCGAATCATTATTTATACCAATAGATAGTCATAATACAGTCTTATTATCTTTCTTTAGCCTACATTCGGACGTGTCATGACCTAATTTTGTACAGTTCTCGCATTTCTTTAAGGGCTTAGTACACTTATAAACTGGATGACCGATCTCTCCACAATTAAAGCATTTTAATCCTAAAGTTTGTTTTTGACCTAAATCATTTTTAGTGTCTTTAGTATTATTTAATCGCCTAGAGTCATTGAATCTTTTTGAAGTGGGCTTATCTATTCGTTTGGTTACTCTAACGTTGCGTAAAAATACAAGTAATTTATCTGAATCGGTAAATTGAGCTGCTTCAGCACTCGTCCGAATAGACCTATCTTCTATTCCCAATAGAATACAGTCTACAGCATTCTTACCGGTTATTTTGCATCGATTCAGTAAAATCATTTTATCATAAAAATATTCCTCAAGTGGATCCCCGAATTTGACGCGTTTTTCTAGCATATCGGACAATAATACGCCGTAGTTTTCATCACTAGGAAAGGCGGTTTTTAATTTTGTTTGCCACTCTGGCCACGTAAACAAAAGGCTGGGTAAACCCTGATACCACCTTTGGGCTAGCCCTACTAGTTTTGGTAAAGCATAGTGAATGGTTTGTCGTTCGGACCAACCGTAGATAGCTGCACATTCATCTACTTTAGATAACCAGATATCTACGGATTGATTCCGCTTTGATGGATCAAACTCAGGGATAACATTCATAACTGGGTATCTTTCTATAGTATTGCTGTGGCCATCCGATTTGACTGCTTGAATTAATTCCCTAAAAGTATTGAGCATATCAGTGGACTCACGTGGTGATCGAAGCTGCCTCTGATGACGAGAATTCAGCCGTTCCGAACGGCCACCGCTGTGAGACATCGGTTGTCTTTCACGGCTTCGGCTGCGGTTGTGGGACGTCAGTTGTTTCGCACGGCTACGGCTGTGCGACGCCGGCTGTCTCACACGACTGCGGCTGCGTGACTCCGACTGTCTCACACGGCTGCGGCCGCGGGAGGCCGGCGGTCGAGTACGGCTACGGCTGCGAGAGGCCGGCGGACCAGCACGGCTACGGCTGCGAGAGGCCGGCGGATCAACACGGCTACGGCTGCGGGAGGCCGGCGGATCATCACGGCTACGGCTGCGAGAGGCCGGTGGACCAGCACGGCTACGGCTGCGAGAGGCCGGTGGACCAGCACGGCTGCGGCTGCGAGAGGCCGGCGGATCAGCACGGCTATGGCTGCGAGAGGCCGGCGGACCAGCACGGCTGCGGCTGCGAGAGGCCGGTGGACCAGCACGGCTACGGCTGCGAGAGGCCAGTGGACCAGCACGGCTACGGCTGCGAGAGGCCGGCGGACCATCACGGCTACGGCTGCGAGAGGCCGGTGGACCAGCACGGCTACGGCTGCGAGAGGCCGACGGTTTTTCGCTTGGAGTCGGTAGGAGCGGGCTACGACTGCGGCTGGAGCGAGCCTCACTATTTCTTTTATCCATTATCCTGGAGCGTGCGATATCCCTCTTCTGATTTGTTAACCTTCTTGTTTGCGGAAGAGTTTCTTAAAACAAAGTCTACTATTTTATATTTCAAAATCCTTTATTAGCACTTCAAGACACAAAATTGACACTCGCGATGGAGCCGCACAACTTGCTTGCTCGACGACCATTTGACAACTAACTAGTGATCAGCAACGGTGAACCTTCTAACACTAGTCCGGAAATGACGTCACATCCCCCTTCTTTGATAGGTGTGAAGTTAGTTGTCAAATGATCGTTTTAAGTTTCTTTTACAGACTATTAAAAATATACTTTTAACAATAAAATTATGTTATAAATTGATTAAATTTGTACAAATAAATATAATAAACTTAAAATTGCTTACATTTATATATTTTTTTTTAATTCTTAAGTTGGCATCTTGATTGAACGAACGAACAATTTCCAAAAAATTTTCTTGCAACTGCCAACGGTTGATCGGTTTTTTCTCGTGTCTGTCTTTCTTCTCTTGTGCTTTCAAAGTAGAACTTTAATAAGTCGCGTCTGTAAACTGTGCCGTATACGCAAAAATGGGAAAAAGGAAAAGAGATGAAGACTATATACGCAAGAAGATCCAGAAATTGGAAAATAAACTCAAAGATCGGCCTCCAAGCAGTCCAAAACCACGGGAGGATTTAACTCCGCCCCAGCCCCGTTCGCCGGCGCACATTGCACCTGAAGTAGATGATGATACTCCTACAGGTGTGTTATAGTATATTATTTACCTCACCTACCAAATAGAAAATTCAAACGGATGGGTTGTATCTACCTAGATAATATAGGTATAGGTACTTGTTAAAACAAAACTCGCATTATTTCATGACACTAAACACTATCACTTGCGGATAGACAGTATGTGACTATGATTAAAATTTACAAGCTAGCGCTATCACTTTGCGGATAGACAGTGGACTATTCAAAATTCACTATAAAGAGCTAGCGCTATCACCTTGCGGTTAGACAAAGCTCCTAGAATATACCAGTCATTGGAGCGCTATCACAGAGCGGATAGACATGACCTCTTTTTATTTAAAATAAGTACATGTTTTCTAAATTAAGTAAAATCTTATTACAGAAGACGACCAACTCCCGCTGGAGTTTTTACAGGCCCTCGGTAAGGAGGGCGAAGAGGAAGCAGAATTTGGCGACCCCATCAGACCAGAATTGGTACTCCGTTGGTCTAAAATCATGTCCGAAGGATTGGGAAAGGAGGCCAGAACCAGTATTATCAATAAGTACCCTTCCCCCTCAAATTTTCCAAATGCAAATGCCCCTCTCATGAATCCCGAGATATTGGCCACACTCTCCGAACCCTCTATCAAGCGAGACAGGAGGATTGTTACCAGACAAAATCTTACTGGCAAACTGATGACCTGCCTGGGCCGGTCGCTGACCAACATACTAAAAGGTAACATTAACAGCAAAACACTCATAGAAGAAATCAATGATGCAGCAAAAATTGCAGCTGAAATTCACCATCAGGATTCTTCCTCTAGAAAATTCTTTGCCTTATCGGGGGCAAATAAACTTATTCAAGAAGCTGTAAAATCCTCAAAAATAGATACCTTTTTATTTGGTATGGATTGTGCAGATAAAATTAAAGCTGCCCAATCGATTCAAAGAACCAGCACACAAATTACAGAAATTACCAAAAAACAGAAACAGTCCACCAACAAGAAAACTTTAAACTGGAGAGGCCCACTGCAGAACCGTCAACCACAACACCAACAAGGTCGCAGTGGGCACCATCACCAACAGCAGATGTCATTCAAGAGGCAGCCTCGCTTTACCCAACCTCGCCAGACGGAGCGAAAACCCCCTCCAACCAGATCCAGATACCACCGTTAGAAAATATACAGGTACATGCAGGCAAACTCAAATATTTCACAAAAAATTGGCTTGAAATTACGAACGATCCAGTAGTGTTAGAATGGATACAAGGCTACGAAATTCCATTCACAAAAACACCACCATCCTATGACATGGAGCCACAACACTGGCCACAAAATGAAAAACAAAGAATTAATTCTGAGTTAAAAAAACTTTTATATATAGGTGCAATCTCTGAATGCTCATACTGTGCTGACCAATTCACATCCCCCATATTTTTAGTACCTAAACCTAACGGCTCTTATAGATTTATTTTAAATTTAAAGAAATTAAATCAGTACATAGACACTGTACATTTCAAGCTAGAAGACATAAGAACAGCCTGTAAATTAATGTCAAAAAACTGTTACATGGCCTCAATAGATTTGAAAGAGGCCTACCTTTCTATACCAATATCTGAAAAAAGCAAAAAATTCCTTAGGTTCAAATTTGATGGAATTTTATACCAGTTTAATGCCCTACCATATGGCCTTTGTACAGCTCCTTATGTTTTCACAAAACTACTCAAACCAGTAACCACTTATCTAAGAAACAATAATATTATATTAACCTGCTATTTAGATGACAGTTTATATTTCAATGAATCAGAAAATAAGTGTAAAGATGATATTGATGTAGCATGTAAACTCTTACAAGGCTTAGGATTTATTATAAACTTTGAAAAAAGTATCACTATTCCTAGTCAAACATGTAAATATCTAGGTTTCATGTTAAATTCAACAGATCTCTCATTGTCAGTTCCACATCAAAAGCAAGTAACTATACTAGAAAAAATTAAATTATTTAAACAAAAGAGTACTTGTAAGATAAGAGAATTTTCTCAACTGTTGGGAACACTTAATTCAATTTGTCCAGCCCTCCCATATGGTTGGCTATATACTAAACTATTAGAAAGACAAAAATACAAAGCCTTGCAAAAGTCAAATGATAACTATGATAAGGTCATGTCAATTTCACAAGAAATCAAATCTGAATTAACATGGTGGAGAAAGAATATAGATAAAAGTAATTCAATAAAGCAATATAAATTCCACCTAGAAATACATACCGATGCCTCTACCACTGGTTGGGGAGCAGTGTGCAATCACAGGAAAGCTTCTGGGTCATGGTCACGTTCAGAACAGGAATACCATATTAATTATTTGGAGCTGAAAGCTGCCTTTTTAGGATTGAAGTGTTTTACAAAAGACACTTACAATTGTGAAATATTATTGAGAATAGATAACACCACTGCAATAGCATACATAAACAAAATGGGGGGAGTACAATTCCCCTACTTAAATAATATCACAAGAGATATTTGGCAATGGTGTGAGAATAGAAATATTTGGATCTTTGCTTCCTATGTAAATACCAAAGATAATTTCGAAGCTGATAGAGAATCAAGGAAAATTAATATTGAATGGCAGCTTTCGTCTGAAGCCTACATTCAAATAACTGAGAGGTTTGGTATTCCGGAAATAGATTTATTCGCCTCTAGGATAAATAAAAAATGTAAAAAATTCGTTTCCTGGAAATGTGACCCAGAATCATTTGCTGTTGATGCTTTCACTATAGATTGGAAAGATATATTTTTCTACGCATTCCCACCTTTTTCATTATTGCTAAAATGCTTATATAAAATACAAAGAGATAACGCCACTGGGATTTTAGTTTTTCCTCTTTGGCCATCACAACCATGGTTCCCACTAATCAAAGCATTGTCCACTGGGGATCTTATCATTTTTGAGCCTAACAAAAGTCTATTATCATCTCCTTTCAGAGAGTGCCATCCCCTGCATCATCAGCTTACCCTGGCTGCAGGGCTGCTGTCAGCCAAGCATTCATAAGGCGGGGAACTCCACGTTCGGCTCTAAATGTAATGCTAAACTCACTTTCATTGAATACAATGAAGCAGTATGATTCATCTCTAAAACTATGGTGGTCGTTTTGTCGAGAACACAGTATGGACGCATACCAAACATCTGTTCCCTACATATTAAATTTTTTATCTCAATGCTATGAAAACGGAGCATCATATGGTACCATCAATACTACTCGGTCAGCACTATCCCTACTGATGGGACCTAAAATTGGATTGGATGATATAATAAAAAGATTTACAAAAGGCATCTTTCGATCAAGACCACCAATGCCAAAATATCATGTAACATGGGATCCAGGATTGGTACTAACCCATCTGGCTGTATACTATCCAAACGAAGATACATCATTAGAAAAATTAACTAAGAAATTAGTCACCATACTCGCACTGACAACCGGTCACCGAGTACAAACCTTATCAATGATGTCCATTTCCAATATTAAATTCACTGATAATGGTGTACAAGTATACATACCTGATATTATAAAAACCTCTAGAAGAGGTAGTATACAACCAATGTTTCACTTAAAAACATTCACACAAAATAAAGAAATTTGTCCAGTCAACACTATTAGATCTTATATAGATAAGACATGTCTTATAAGAAATAATACTGATAGATTAATTCTTACATTCAAAAAACCACACAAGAATGCATCAACTCAGACTATAAGCCGCTGGATTAAGCAAACTTTGAAGGAAGCTGGAATAGATGTCACCATCTTCTCAGCTCATAGTACCAGACATGCTTCAACATCTGCCGCAAACAGATCCGGAGTCAGCATTGATGTCATAAGGAAGGCTGCAGGGTGGTCTCAAAGTTCCGCTGTGTTTGCCACACATTACAATAGACCTATAATTGAAGATCCAACCCTGTTTGGTAGTGCAGTATGCAATACTTTATCAAAAACTTAATCAAGTGAGTTGTGTGTTATATTTTATTATTAAATAAGTTAATTGTGATTCAAGAATTATTATTACTGTACGGAAGTACAAACTCGTTATTATTGCTTTATTCACAACCCAACTTTAAACATCTACTCGTAAAACCGTCTCGGACAAGGAGAGAGTATAATTATAAGATTAAACGAACTTACCTTAAGTGAAGTTCTATCTTAATTATACGAAGCTCCTTGTCCGAGACGGCAATCCCAAAAAACCCTCCCACTTATACTTACTAAGTATAATCCCAATAATCAGGGTTGTTCATAAACCTTGCTTTAAACGTAATGACATGTAAACAAAGTTGCCACACGTAGGAATAATTTTTTTTTTTTAGCTTTAAAATTGTGACTAAGCGCTGGTACAATCAGCGTTACTACTCGTAAAACCGTCTCGGACAAGGAGCTTCGTATAATTAAGATAGAACTTCACTTAAGGTAAGTTCGTTTAATCTTATAATTATTTAAAGACACCAAAAGTCAAAGCTATATTAATATTTTCTATACTTCCTTCACAAATCTTCTTTGTTTAGAAATAATTGAATAATTACCTAATCGTTTAATTTAATTTACCAAGCGTCTCTAGCGTTTTATTTTCAAACAAGATAATATTTATATAATAATCATACAAATAAGCTAACAGTCTTAAAAGAATAATAATATGTACAGACGCCAGCACATCAAGCTACCCGAAACTGTCAAATTTTCCCAATTAACTTTGAACCTTATACTTTAGAGATAAAATTGAAAATCAATTAAAGAAATTTGACAGATTGTAGTAACTTGACGTGCTGGCGTTTGTACATGTATATAAAAAACTGGCCAAGTGCGATTCGGACTCGTACACGAAGGGTTCCGTCCCACCGTATAATTTTTAGTTTTTCCGTAAAATCAACATCCATTTTACAAAACAAAAAAATATATAAGTTGCGTGCGAAACCACAACAAAATAGCGGGCTGAGCGCGGAGGTGTAACTGACTTCCGAGCAGATCGGCAAAATCACGCGGGAAAGAGATAGAATCATAATCAAATCTCTGCGTTAGAACAGGCAGTTTCGCATCTGTTTCGCTTGTCGTACAACGGGCAATTCATTGCGAAACTACTGCGGTTTCGCTGCTATGGATTCGCGGCGGAGATGTGATACCCACCTAAGACTAACCAGACCAACAAAATCCACTAAAAGAAAAAAAAAAAAAGACTGAAAAAAAAACTGAAGTAAAAGACTGAAAGTTTTTACTATTATTTTCGTCTTGCACTGCATAATAGAGTCGTGAAAATCGAATGGGCGAAATACCTCGCGTAAATGCGTTTAAAAATGCGCTATAAATTATTATTTTATTGCGGTCGGCATCGTGTTTTCATTCATATATTATTATTGTATGTGTTTTTAATATGTGCTTAAAAACAATGGCGGTAGAGGCGAGAATTTATTGATGACGGTCAGGATTAATTTCTTAATTAAATCGGGTTTTTATTACTGTAGCCTCGTTTGCCAATGAAATAAAATAATGAGGATTGCATCTCGGTGATGAGGTTCGGGTCAACCACACATCAGAGGAAACGAAACAAAGGAACTACGAAAACCGCCCTTATTGCTATGATAATATTATAAAGGTATCAAGAGAATGCAGGAATGCAGCTTCTGCCTACCCGCATGGGAAGAGCACGTGAGTAGAATGAAGGAAGTTCTGTCATACTAGACGTCAATGTAAAAAAAAATATATATACGAGTATTATAATATAATAATAAATAATTAGCTTATATATTTTTTTTATTAGCGTAAGGTCATAAAGTCTCGGAGGTAAAATAAACCCCAAAAAATTTAATTATTTATTTATTTATTTCTTAGATCGCCAACAGAGGCTATACAATTACATGCCCTCCATGTTGGACGGGGTCGCGTTACGTCCGCTACGCGTAACGTCCGTTTATGGCCCTAATTCTTGAAGGTGATTTTTTTTCGGATCAGTCGCGTTACAGCCGTTCTACTTAAACGTACACTCAACACCAAATGTGCTTGTGATTAGAAAAAAAATCACACACATCAAATTAACATTTTGTGAACCATATTACTAGGCGAGCACAGCTAGGTACAGCTCACACAATGACACAGGGACAAATACAAGTGTAATCATCTGCCTAGCCATTTCCCAACTATGTTGGGGTCGACTTCTAGTCTAACCGGATGCAGCCGAATACCAGTATTTTACATGGAGCGACTGCCTATCTGAGCTCCAGAACCCAGTGACTGGATAATACGATACCCCTTGGTAAGACTGGTTGTCAGACTTTCGGGCTTCTGACGACCGTCAAAGATCCACGATGACATTCGGAATCGCGCGCGATTCGCGTCGCGCGTCGCGCCTATTTGCCGGAGCCTTTACGCGTAATTGAGTAACAAACATCCAAACATCTTCACAAACTTTCACATTTATAATATTAGTAGGAAAGTAGGATAATAAATAATTTTACAAACATAGTTTATAAGTATATACTAATTATACTTTAATACTAAGTTACAATTTATTTCAATAATATTCTAAGTGAGGGTTCACTTTAACCTGACCTTAATTTGTTTAAAAACAAGATTAACTTTATCTTAATAATGCAATAAATACAAATGACTTCATAAGGACAAACTATATTTTATCGTGCCTTACCTTTATTTAAAGTTTCAACTTTCTGTACACGTAAAACTGTATATTTAATGTCTGCGTTTAATTATATCTTGCTTGTATATTTTTAATTAATTAAATTGTTAATTAGTTTCCAAAAATGGATAATGTATCGGTATTTTTAGTGAACGGGGTTTGTTAAATATATCGCTACCTCTGGGCTCAAATGGCGTAGGTATAGCATTGAGGGCGTATAGCATTGAGCCCAGAGGAGGAGGAGGGGAGGGGATGTTTATTTACGTAATAATATGAACCTGTGAACAGAATGGTGGCCTGTAAAATATTTTAGTGAAACGATAATATTCACTTTTAAAAGCATTGAAAAATATGTATATTAAAAAAATCAGTGCATCAAAAGGTTAAGTTTAGTATTAAGCTATAAGTTATATTTGAATTCGAATAGATAGAAACTTTTATTAAAAAACTTTTAAAAAGTTCTCCCCGTATTTTGTGCGCCTGTATTTTTATATAATTTATATAATCATTTATTTCCACTTTGTCCAAATATAAACTTCCTTAATACAGACAAATTCACAGAAATAATCATAAATAATAATAAATTAATTAAAAAAAAACAATTACTGTCAGGAATCAATGCTCATAGGGTGTTAATATTCCATCTTACTTAAAACATGCAGGAACTCTAAAAAAGAAAAAGACAATCAATCACAATCACAGGAAGGTTTGACAAGCTTTGTTGCCGACATGTAGCTTATGTAGTTTATAAATGCCCACGCAAGTCTCTCTAAAATATTCAAATCTCAATAGATGTTTCAGTTTACCCAACTAGCGTCAATCCGTCAATACTGCCGCTTCACAATAAAGTGTAAGTAAAGACGTTCATAAATAAAATACTTCCAGAGCAACACAATATCTATACATAGAATTATAAATTAAAGTCGCTTTTCGTGTCTGTTTGTGTGACCGCGTAAATTTTCCAAACTACACATCCAATTTTGATGCAGTTTTCACCATCTTAGAGAATGATTTATTCCGGATGAAAAGTTTATAATCTAATAGAAAATACTATGTAAACTTAGTATTCATACCTAATAGTAATTTATGTAGATACAGTCAACCGTACGACTCTTCACGTGACCAGAGGGCTGGCCTATTTTTTGGCCAAAGAATCAGCATTGCCATAATCTAATTAACTTACATATGTAAAATATACATACACACACACATAATCATACACAGACACACACCACACACATTCACACACTTACACGCACATACACACCCCTACACCCCCCTAAGCTTTCTCTCTTCAAACTCATACTTACATATGTATGTGTATGTGTCTTGTGTGTCATGTGTAATGTATGTATGTTGTATGTTGTGCGTCAAGATTTTTTTATTATATAATAAAGAAATGTTGATGTTTTATCAAGTCGTAAAACCTGGAGAAGCAGGGGCAAGTCACTAGTGTGAAATAAAAGCTATACGCCACCGTGGGCGAAGATTCATACGAAATTAACTGCCAATAAATACGCTGATACATTTTAAATTCAGCAAAAACTCGTAAAATGTGTAAAGAACAAACACGAGCCGACATAAAGAGACAGTTGTACTCAATATGGCGATATTAAGATAACGTTCCGACAAGTACACTGAAATTAAAGAAGTTAAGACCGCCATTTACATATTATAAACATAACTAAATGGTTATTTTTTGGATTGTTTCTTGTTGCTAACCGTTCTTACGTTCTTGTTTGTGCGCTGGGGCTGTCTCGCAAAGGGTCGTAGCATTATACTGAGCGATGGCCGTTTTGCGTGTGTGACGCATATTTTGCCCCAACTTGTTCTTTTTTTGCGTTTTGTTTTTTTTTCTCTGCGTATAGTTTGCCGCGAAAAAAACGTATTTGCTTTCTTTGAATTTTTTACTGTATTCTTTTGTGTTGAAAGATGTCATCAACAACAACAATTAACTCAGCGTATCGCAGTCCACTGCTGGGCATAGGCCTCCACCAGGCTGCGCCACAACACCCTGTCCTCCGCCTTCCGCGTCATCACCATAACACACACATAAACTGCCTATAATGTCCCACTGCTCACAATACACACAGACCTCCCTTTTCTGTGAGAGGGAGTGAGCCATAATCCACCACTGCTGAAACTTATGCAGGGCCAAAGGTGACATTCTATCAACGATAAAGATAGTGGAAAAGTCTAAAATGTATTGGTCTACCGAAAGTCGTTGTAGAAATACGAGCCCCCCCCCTTCTTGTGCTGCTAGTGACATAGTTTTACCGTGTCAACAATCACGGTAAGCTCACTGTCCGCAAAATTTTTATTAAGTAAAAATTACTTGCAGACGTCAACTTTTGCAAGTTTTGTTGCTAATCTAAACTTCGCTAAAACTGAACGCTTATAGTACCTATTTATTATACTTGTAGGAGAAATCATTAGTACGGCAGCTGACTCGACAACGAGGCGGAAGCTCTGTGACGACAACACCTGGACAGAATCATTCGTTTGACTATTCGCTTGACAGAGTCTAACCTGAGTTCGCGGGAGGTAGACGACAGTACGACAAAACGATGTGGAGCTTCTTGGACCTTGGACATCGTACGGACAACATGTGCTCAGAAACTGTCCCGCGTTCCGTATCTAGTTGTGTCGTGTACCTACAGTGTGTGATTCGCTAGTATGATTAATTTGTTCGTGAAATTATAATCTGATTTGAACTGCAAACGGTTTTTTCTATTGCGCAATAACCAACACATACCCACAGCATGCCCACAGTACTTAAAATAAGGCTGATAATAACGAAATATACATACCTTCTTCGTCATACTCATAATTATTGACTAGCATAAAATCTGTTTGTTATTAAACTCTCCAAACCGAAATTCTAAGATCAAAACTGTTACATAAACTATACTAACTTAATTCCGAACAATTCCCTTCCAATCCATGAATACTTAACTAATTAATAAATACCTAGTGAAACTCCAACAATGCGACGTTGTTCAGTAACAGATAAATAACAGTACTAACTAGCTAATTTTAATTAGAAATAGCTGGAAAAGCTAACATTGTCCTTTAGCACTGGCAGCATTTAAATAATGTAATAAAAATATTTTCAATGCGGAGGACGGGTGAAAAATGGAAAATAACCCCCCGGCTTTGTTTGTAGCTAGGAGAAATTAGGTAAAAGTCTGTCAGGAAAGATAAGATTTCTTGTTCATAGTTCATGCTCTCTGAGCTCTGTAAAAAAATTGTATTTATTTATCTTACCATCTCTTAGTGTTACTAGCATCTCTCGTTCTCATTTCATAGAATGACTAGCTGTGCCCCGCGATTGCACACGCATAAGTCTCGACCTGAATATCGGGATAAAAATATTCTATATCATAATCTAGGCCATGGTCTACCCATGTTTCATCCAAATCCGTTCAGCCGTGTTACCGTGTAAGCGTAGCAAACAACACCGTCGAGGGGCCCTCTCAGGGGGCCCGGGAGGGGTCTGAAATGGAGGAGTAACGGCTCCATTACGCCTCCTCCAGGCGAACATCAACCACTGCGCCTGCGCTCAGGACCTGTTGCTCCAAAGCATGGCGCAGTGGTCGATTAACATCGCCGTGGTCGCTGAGCCGTACTTTGTCCCGCCCAGGGATGACTGGGTGGAGGACCTGAGCGGCTCAGTGGCCATCATTTCGTCGGCCGCCGCCGGCACCCCGTCCCTCGAAAGCGTCACGAAGGGACAGGGGTGCGTAGCAGCACGGTTCGGAGAGACTGTAGTAGTGGGAGTGTACTTCTCTCCGAGCCGAACTCTCGCCGAGTTCCACAACTCTCTAACAGAGTTGAGTGTCGTCGTCGCGGGAAACCATTCCTTCCCCGTGCTAGTGCTCGGGGACTTCAACGCCAAGAATTTGGCCTGGGGTTCCCGTTACATGGATGTGCGGGGTAGGATGGTGGAAGACTGGGCTCTGGAAACAGGTCTGGTCGTCCTAAATCGGGGTTCTGTTCCCACGTGTGTGCGGATGCGGGGTGAGTCCGTGGTGGACATCTCGTTCGCAAGCCCCGCTCTGGCACAGCGTGTTATTGACTGGCGCGTCATGGAGGAGGTGGAGACCTACTCCGATCACCGGTATATCCGGTTCGACGTCTCCATCCAGACCTCCAGCGCGCTGGTCCAACAGGCCCCGAGTGGTCCGCGGTGGGCGCTGAAGCAGCTGGACCGGGAGCTCCTCCTGGAAGCCTCGATCGTGCAGGCCTGGGTGACATCACCGGACAGGCCTGCCGATATTGATGATGAGGCGGAGTGGTTCCGGGAGGCCATGTCCGAGATATGTGACGTGGCAATGCCCCGAGTCCGGCCAGGACGCGCCCGACGTCAGGTATACTGGTGGTCGCAGGAGGTGGAAGCGTTACGCAAGGCGTGCGTCGACGCGCGACACCTGTACACCAGGCACCGCAGGCTCCGCATCCGCCCTCCGGATGCGGAAGCCACGGAGGCGGAGCTGTACGAGGGGTACAGAGCGGCGAAGACCGCCCTCCATGAGGCTGTCCAGCGGGCCAAGTATACGGCCCGCGAAGAGATGCTGGAGACTCTGAACAGAGATCCGTGGGGGCGCCCTTACAAAATGGTGCGGAATAAACTACGCACCTGGGCCCCCCCGCTGACGCAGAGTCTCCGCCCCCAGCTTGTGGAGGAGGTGGTGAGCGCTCTGTTCCCTTCACGGGGGGAGCACACTCCCCCACCTATGGCTCCGCCACTTGCGGTGCCCGAAGCGGACCACGTGGACGACGACGACATCCCCGAAGTGACCGGGGTAGATCTGAGAGCGGCGGTAGGAAGGCTGAAGGCCAAAAATACCGCCCCAGGACCCGACGGCTTGCCAGGTAAAGCCTGGGTCCTGGCCTCGAGGGCTCTCGGGCCTCGACTGGAGGCGCTCTTAAGCGCATGTATGGAGAGAGGCCAGTTTCCACTCCGCTGGAAGACGGGGAAGCTGGTCCTCATTCAGAAGCCAGGGCGCCCTGCGGACTCTCCGTCCGCATACCGGCCCATCGTGCTGCTCGACGAGGTTGGCAAGCTCTTTGAGAGAGTAATTGCGGGCCGCCTCGTCGGGCACCTGGTGAGGACGGGGCCGGATCTTGCGGACAGCCAGTTTGGCTTCCGCAAGGGGCGCTCGACGGTGGATGCCATCATGCGCGTGAGAGCCCTCACGACGGGGGACGGGTGTCCCGGGGTAGGGTCGTCGTGGCGGTGTCACTCGACATCGCCAACGCGTTTAACACCCTGCCCTGGGGCTGCATTGGGGAGGCACTCCGGTATCACCGGGTGCCGACCTACCTCCGTCGAGTAGTCGGGGCGTATCTGACGGACAGAGCCGTCATCTACCCCGGTCGCGATGGGGAGTGGAACCGGCGAGAGATGTCGTGCGGTGTCCCACAGGGATCGGTTCTGGGGCCGCTCTTGTGGGACATCGGTTACGACTGGGTGCTGCGGGCCGACCTCCCTGATGGCGTCAGCGTGGTTTGCTACGCTGACGACACGCTAGTCCTGGCGCAGGGGAGGTCGCATCAGGCGGCGGCCGACGCAATGACACGCGGGGTTGCGATAGTCGTGGAGAGGATCCGGCAGTTGGGTCTCGAGGTGGCATTGCACAAATCCGAGGCCATGTCGTTTCATGGGCCCCGGAACATGCCATCATCGGGATCCCAACTAACGATAGGAGGGGTTCACATCGGCGTCGAGACGACGATGAAATACCTGGGTCTCGTCCTCGACAGCCGGTGGAACTTCGTCGAGCATTTCCGACGTTTGGCTCCCAAACTGGAACGGGCCGGGGCCGCCTTCAAGCGGCTCCTGCCCAACCTGAGGGGGCCAAACGCCTCCTGCCGGAGGCTTTACGCGGGGGTCGTGCGGTCCATGGCCCTATACGGGGCCCGGTGTGGGCGCGTTCACTGCGGCGGCGAGCCGCCCATTATTTGAACGCGCCCCAGAAGGTGGTAGCCACAAGGCTGATCCGGGGCTACCGCACGATCTCGGGCGAGGCGGCAAGTCTCCTTGCCGGACTGCCGCCATGGGATCTGGAGGCGATAGTCCTCGCGCGCCTGTATGAGTGGCGCGCGGAGGCACTACGCCGGGGGGAAACTCCGCTTCCGCAGCAAATTGCGGCGGAGCGGACGGACCTCCGGCGCGATCTCATGGCGGCATGGAAAGAGCGACTATCGCAACCCAGCGCAGGGCACGCCACGATAGCGGCGGTAAGACCCCTCTTTGAGGAGTGGTTAGAGAGGCGTCACGGCGCCCTCACCTACCGCCTGACGCAGGTCCTCACCGGACACGGAAGTTTCGGGAGGTTCCTGCACATAATCAGGCGGGAGGAAACGCCCGGGTGTCACCATTGCCAGGATCGCCCAGAGGACACGGTGGAGCACACGGTGGAGGTCTGCCCCGCTTGGGCGGAGCAACGCCGTGTCCTCGTTGAGGCGATCGGCAGCGGCAGCGACCTCTCGCGTCCGGGCCTGGTTCAAGCCATGGTCCGGGGCGAGAGGGAGTGGGGGGCAGTCGCCTCCTTCTGCGAAGCAGTCATGCTAGCAAAGGAGGCGGCGGGACGGCTGAGGGAGAGAGCCACCCGTCCCAGCCGCCGCGGGAGACGCTCCGGGCGTCGGGAGCCGCGCGACGACTCCCGGCCACCGTAGGCGCGGGCCTGCGGGCGGAGAGTAATGGGTAGCTCACCGTCCGATCAGGACCAGGCCCGTGCCGGACGGCGCGTACGTGTTCCACGCGCGCCTCAAAGAGATGTCAGCATTAAAGAAGGGGCCCGTAAGGGCCGAAGCCTGCCGGGTCAGCGGGATTGTCCGAAAGGGTTACCGCTGGCCCGGAACATAAAGGGCTAAGGAAGGAACACGGGTGGGTTTTAGTCAGTAAGAGTCTGACACTCCCTTCCGCTCCACCCAGAGCGGGAGGAGTCATTTGATGATTTCCCATCCTCAAAAAAAAATAAAAAAAAATAAAAAAAAAAAAAAAAAAGCGTAGCAAACAAACCTACAAAAAAAATCAATTCGTTTTTCTTTATAATATTAGTTTAGATTATAATGTAATTTTCAGTCAAAAAGCTGTTGTCGAAACAGATATTTTAATCTTCAATATTTTTTAATATACAATTTGTATCTATGCCTTTTCATATTGGATTCTAATAAATCTTCGAATGTATGACGACAACAATCACAAATCTCAGATTCAACCAATACAAGGCATTTATAATCTGACAAGATTGACAAATCGTCAAACGTCACTCAAAAAGCAGCCAAGCTCAATTGGGACTGGTCTGGACACATTTTCTGCATGTCGGATATATACAAGGCTAAGACCACCACATCATGGGACCCTGAAAATGTCCAACGGCATCGCGGAAGACGCAGGAGTAAATGACGGGACGAACCAGCGCAGCGCCCCGCGGTTTCACACGCATAAGTGTCAATCTCGTGGGAATATCGGAATAAAAACTATCCTATGTCCTTCCCCGGAATGCAATCTATCTCTCTGCCAAATTTTATCGAAATCCGTTCAGTGGTTTAGGCGTGAAAAGGTAACATACAGACAGACAGAGTTACTTTTGAATTAATATTAGTATGAATTGGTCCTTATTGGCTCAGGATCGAATTAAGTGGAAAAGGAAAGAGAGGCCTCTGCTCTGCAGTGACACAATAGAGGCTGATTATATTTTATTATTATTAAATCACCATCTGCCCAGCCTTTTCCCAACTATGTTGAGGTCAGCTTCCAGTCTAACCGGATACAGCTGAATGCCAGTATTTCACATGGAGCGACTGCCTATCTGACCTCCACAACCCAGTTACTGGGTAATACGATACCCCTTGGTAAGACTGGTTGTCAGATTTTCCGGCTTCTGACGACCCGTAACGACTGTCAAAGATCCACGAATGACAGCCGGGACCAACGGCCTAACGTGCTTTCCGAGGCACGGAGGGGTCTTGATATGTAAAGATTGTCACCCATCCACGGACCAACCGCGGCAAGCGTAGCTTAACCTGATCTATTGACCCGTACGGCTGATATCACTTAGCCACAAGCCCCTCTATTTTATTAATATTAAGTGACATCGATAAAGATGACAACAACAAAGTTAAAAAAAACAACTTCATAAATATGAAACCTAAAACATATCACTAAAATCTTACTATCCGGTGGCCCGCGATCTCCGATCTCAGACATAAAAAAATCAAAACATACTTAAACACAAACGCTAAACTTCCATTTAAATACTTAATTGTACGTAGGAGGCAGCATTAAGTGAAATGCACGTTAACAATGTGTATTTATTGCAGTCTTTAGCGATCGGACGAGTGTGTTTCGACTTTTTATTGCGAACAAATGGTACTGTAAATGAGCTTCGTTCGATGAACGCGCGATCTTAATCGTGTCTCTCAGCGATAAGTAGGGGTCTAAGATACGTAAGTCATGTTTTTAAGACTGAGCAGTGGTGGCTCAGTCGTATCAACCCCGACTTACAAGTTGTAGGTCGTGAGTTCGAATCCAGGCAGGCAATTTACTTTGTGTATGTTAATTTCACCACCACTGCTCAAGTCGCACTATCGAATGACATCAAAAAGGGACCAACACGTACAAGACAAGAAGAAAAATACTTTGGTAATGAGAACTATGACAATTTGCAATATCAAAATCTTTAAACGGCTTTTCATTAAAAAATAACGAAAATTTCTAACAATAGAGAACATTTTTTTTTTGGGTTCTATACCAAAAAGGTGCCCGGACACTATTACTAAGCTTACGACTTTTGTCTTTCCGTCTGTCTGTCACAGGGATCTAACTTTGAAATTATAACCGAAAGCTAAATCAATTTTCCACGGAAAACATTAAAAAGAAAGAAAATGCATTCAATTGTAAATTATTTCAATGTT
Source organism: Luperina testacea (assembly GCA_927399505.1). Classification (NCBI taxonomy): domain Eukaryota; kingdom Metazoa; phylum Arthropoda; class Insecta; order Lepidoptera; family Noctuidae; genus Luperina; species Luperina testacea. The sequence goes on along the minus strand of OV656759.1, from coordinate 20,910,115 downwards.
TTCCAATGCACGGCTCTTTAAATTGAAAATGAGCCATCAAAATAAAATCATCTGGTTATAACCAAATATTTCACAAAAAAACCACATGCGACGCGTGTTAAAATTCCGGATACCGCAAACGGTGGCACATAATACGGTTAAATTTCGTACTGATACGGATTTAATAAAGCATAATTCAATTTTCCATAAAAGTATAGACTGCATCGCCGTAACGAAGTGGATATCGGGAATATTAATTTGTGTTTTAAACGAATTTTTCGATAGCAGTCTATAGTTTCGGAGCTCATGATTTTTAAAAGTAAATTGCTTGCAGCTTTGTTAGCGAAATAGCCTATAATGTTTCCCACTGCTGGGACACAGGCCTCCTCTCTTCAAGAAGGAGTGAGCTATAGTCTACCACGCCGGCCCAGTGCGGGTTTGTAGATGTCAGATGTCTTCAAATTTTTGTTATTAGGACATGCCGGTTCCCCCACGATGTTTTTCTTCACCGTTTTTGAGAGCAGTAGTGATGAAATTATTATATTGCCTGTCTGGGTTCCTTCACTGCTCCAACTGGGCAACCACTGCTCCCAGTTTTGTTACCATATTCATCATCATCATCATCACCATGTTACCATATTAATAATCATTTATTAACAAAGATTCACTGATTCCTTGCAATATATTACGTTATTAATAATGGTTGATCTGCATCTTAACTAAAATATTATTTTGCTAAACTTTTGGAGAGGAAGTAAGTACCAGCATATTATGTCCGTATTAGAATTTAGGTATCATTAGATGGTTCTATAGCATTTTCAAATCATTTGTTTTCAGTGTAAAATTCTCATTTATTTTTTATTTCTTTTGTCACATGAAAAACAGTTTCCACTTTCAGCTCCCGTACTAGTACCGCTGAGAATTGCGTAATGATACTTTAATTTCACGTCAACTGATTCTCGTTTATACTCTTCTGGGTACAATTTAATTTTTCCTGAAGTGTTTGTTTGATTTTGTCCCTTTTCAGGTTGACGAACAAAAATAATAATAGGAAGAGTGTAGCGACGGGGGGTTTAAAAAGGAGAGTTCCCACTTTAATAATAATATAATAATCAGCAGATATTGTCCCACTGATCTATGGCACTTACCGCACTGAAACGTGGTCGCTCACAATGGGCCTTATTAGAAGGCTAAAAGTCACACAAAGGGCAATGAAAAGGGCTATGGTTGGAGTTTCCCTGCGAGATCGAATCAGAAATGAAGAGATCCTCAGGAGAACCAAGGTAACTGACATAGCCCGAAGAATTGCCAAACTTAAGTGTCAGTGAGCAGGGCACATTGCTTGCAGAACTGATGGCCGATGGGGCCGAAAGGTTCTGTAGTGGCGACCGCGTACTGGAAGACGTAGCGTTGGAAGGCCTCCCACAAGGTGGATCGACGACCTTGTGAAAGCCGCAGAAACCCGTTGGATGCGAGAAGCATAAAACCGGTCGAAGTGGAGGTGCTTGGGGGAGGCCTATGTCCAGCAGTGGACGTCTTTCGGCTGAAATGATGATGATGATTGTCCCATCGCAGGGCAAAAGCCTCCCTATCCTTTTTCGAATCAACTCTATCCTGAGCGAATATGGACCAATCCCTTATATAGGCGTCAAGTTCATCCCGCCATCTACGCCTGGGTCTTCTGCAATGTCGTTGGACGTTTTTAGGGACCGTGCTGTGATGGTCTCAGCCCACAATGTATCCGAGATGCGGCAAACGTGTCCGGCTCAGTTCCATTTGAGCTTGGCTGCTTTTTGGGTGACGTCTGCGATTTGAGTCTTAAAGCGCAGTATCGTGTTCCGTATCCGCTGGGTTAGTTGAACTCCAAGGATACGAGTATTACGCTTCATCATACGCTCACGTTAATAATGCTGAAAAAAGTGTAGTTAATTTAATAACGACAGCCATTAGGAGGCCATTGTTTACCTACATCTACAGAAAAACAAAATCGGTGAATAACCTGTCAAGTCTTCACAGACGTAATCATTTATAATTTATAGTTACGTGGCTCCTTGGGGAGGCACACGGGCAGCTATAACTTCCCTCTTTGATGCTTCATAATCTGTGACCACTTACATTTAGTGCTTTCTTGCAATCCCCTTATCGTCAGCTGTGTGTTTCAAAAATACTAGTAGGTATCCATATCAGAAATAACAAATACGCCCATAAAAAGTTCCGAATCTGCACCACAAAGTTGCGAATGGTGGCGAGAATCACTACAATTAAACGTGGTTCGATAAGCCTTCATACAGTGTCAACTGCGTTATCAATTCCGTTCCGTTTTATGTTGTTGAAGAGATGCGGTTTTACTGCTCCGTTGTTACAAGGTTGTAAAGTGTATGCGGAATTTGTATGATTCTTGCTTTAGTGGTTTAAGTTTATCTTTCGTCCGTATCTTTATCCGTTTGAAGGCGTCGTTAGAGGTGGCTTAGACTTTATATGAGGTGGTCGGCCAGCATTCAAGCAATAAAAATTAACTGTAAATATATGAGGTCTTAAAACATGATTTTATAGAACACGGACCTTGTGAAATGCAATGGTCTAATATTACACGTTGTATTTTACACAACTGGGAAGGTATTATAGGAAAACAAACAACTGTAAAGAAAAACTAACTTCAGAGATATAAGCTTAGGGGAATGAAGGGGGGTTCAGGAGATCAGACCGGAATAACTCGCTATTTCTGGCTTGAAAACAATGTTAACGCTTAAGTAGTAAGGGTTTACGTTTATCCCACATTTTTTTGGCAATTGTCACAGTTAATTAGGTAGATACAGAGTTTTGGCGACTTATAGGTTTATCTATTTATTTAGGGACAACAAACAGTAGCGTTATAATAAATAAACATAGGTTAGAACTTAATAATAGAGGTAACAAATACATTTCTCACAAAGTTCTCCACATAGGTTAGGTTGATAGTATTAGGCTCGTGTCATTACATGGGACTAAAATATTACTGGCAAAATGTGCGTGTAGGTACTACAGGTCACCTCTGCTCATACCTTCGAGGAAAACAGGCATGATGCTATGTTTATAGGTCGCGATCGCAAGAAAGATCAAACGATTGAAGCAGTTTATGGAGAGCAGGCAGTGAGTCGATACTGGCTGAAGATAATAATGACAACACACACGTGGAAGCCATTTCGGCGTGTTAACTTTCAGATACCTACAAAGTACTGCTATAAAAATATATTAGCAAAGGCAATAAGATGTTATCAGTGCACAATTGGATTCTGACTATTAAGGGGCTTACAGGACCTAAACACAAAAAACGCAAGTTTTAGAAACAATAAAAGTATATGATCGACTACAGTAAACAAAATCAGAAAAATATATGATATTCTTCAGGATATGTACTAGGTAGATACAGTATATTGAAAACATAATACAACTAATTTGATTCGATAGAAAAAAATCATGAAAATACCTTCAAAGACTTTCTTTTTACAATAAATACCATACTAATACACATACAGTCATTCTGATTTTTTGTCAGATTATTCTACAAGCAACATACTAAAATACTGGTGTTTTAATTTTTTAGTCTAAACAATAGTTTTTTTGTAAATAAATAATTGCTTCATATTTTGGAATAAATTACCAGCGTTATGTCATCGCGCTTCCATTTCTTTTCTATGCAGTCCGACAGTGACCGCGCTTTAGGTCATGTAAGGCCCTTAAGACACTTACTGGAAGCGGAATACACTCCGTCGGTACCGTTATAAGCCTTGGATTCTTTTATTCACTAGTGAATTAGTCTTCTGGGCACGCGTACTTTGTCGGTGTGATACTATCTAAATGCCTAACTAACATATCGAGCACCGTAAATATTCATTACCTAGCTGCATGCGAATATGCTTGGCACGACAAATAAGATTGACATAGTACAACTACATTGCAGTAGGTGTGTGCTTAATGGCTTATAGGAAAATTTAAGTGTCCTATGTAAAATATATTATTACATATAACTTATATAACTTGGGTTGCGAACAATATGAAAAGGCGACGTGGCAGGCGCAGAAGGAGATGGCGTGACGAGTTAAATTCCTACTTAAATGATTTGGCACTAATTACAAAAGAGAGAGAAAAGTGGAATGACGGAAGGGAGGTTTACGCCCTGCAGTGAGACACAACAGATTGGCCGCGGTTGGTCTGTGTACCATCTTTACATACCGAAACCCCTCCGTGGCTCGGAAAAGCACGTTAAGCCGTTGGTCGCGGCTGGCTTTCGTGGATCTTGTGACAGTTATTACGGGTCGTCAGAAGCCCGAAAGTCTGACAACCAATCTTACTAAGGGGTATCGTATTACCCAGTAACTGGGCTGTAGAGGTCAGATAGGCAGTCGCTCCATGTAACATACTGGTATTCAGCTGCATCTAGTTAGACTGGAAACCGACCTCAACATAGTTGGGAAATGGCTAGGCAGATAATGAATGGAACACAACAGGCTCCTTATCTATACATATAATAAAATTGTAGAAAAGTGGTGTCTGTACAATAGAAATATATAAAAAAAAAGTAGCAGGAATTGTTATTATATCGATGCCAAACCCGAAATTGTAATTACTTTTTTTTTTGTCTGTTTGTCTGTTTGTCTGTGTGTTTGTGCACGCTAATATCAGAAACGGCTTATTCGATTCAGATCCGGTTTTCACTAATATATTGTAGTAAGCTTCACTTAGCATTTAGTGTTTATTTCATGTCAATCGGTTCATAAATAAAAAAGTTATGTCAATTTAAAGAATCACGGCGAACATTTGTTAGGGTATTCTATCAGAGTACGTACACGACGTGGCTATATAAAGCGCGCTGAGAGCCACGCTGCTGCCCGCCCCACCGACGCTTTTTTTTTTCAGTTTGGGAAATCATCAAATGACCCCTTCCGCTCTGGGTGGAGCGGAAGGGAGTGTCAGACTCTTACTGACTAAAACCCACCCGTGTTCCTTCCTTAGCCCTTTATGTTCGGGGCCAGCGGTAACCCTTTCGGCCAATCCCGCTGACCCGGCAGGCTTCGGCCCTGATGGGCCTCTCCGAATGATGCTGACATCTCTTTCAGGCGCGCGTGGAACACGTACGCGCCGTCCGGCACGGGCCTGGTCCTGATCGGACGGTGAGCTACCCATTACTCACTGCCCGCAGGCCCGCGCCTACGGTGGCCGGGAGTCGTCGCGCGGCTCCCGACGTCCGGAGCATCTCCCGCGGCGGCTGGGACGGGAGGCTCTCTCCCTCAGCCGTCTCGCCGCCTCCTTCGCTAGCATGACTGCTTCGCAGAAGGAGGCGACTGCCCCCCACTCCCTCTCGCCCCGGACCATGGCTTGAAACAGGCCCGGACGCGAGAGGTCGCAGCCGCTGCCGATCGCCTCAACGAGGACACGGCGGTGCTCCGCCCAACCGGGGCAGACCTCCACCGTATGCTCCACCGTGTCCTTTGGGCGATCCTGGCAATGGTGACACCCGGGCGTTTCCTCCCGCCTGATTATGTGCAGGAACCTCCCAAAACTTCCGTGTCCGGTGAGGACCTGCGTCAGGCCGTAGGTGAGGGTGCCATGACGCCTCTCTAGCCACTCCTCAAAGAGGGGTCTTACCGCCGCTATCATGGCGTGCCCTCCCCACCGACCCTTGCTCGAAGTAGTGCCAGCCCGCGCCGCAGCTGAGCCTATAGATTTAAATTCCCGACTGTGACCTCTGATTTTGTTTCGGCCTTTCTTTTCAGAGTAGTCAATTAGGAAAAGCCGACCCCATCGTTCTTAAATAATCAAAAATCGATCCAGCCTATCTCAACTTGCTACCCTCTCCCCAGCGATGCCCTAAGCCGAGGTTCGTACCCCACAGGGGGTGCCCTTAGCGTGTAGTCACTTAGTATACTTAGTTAATTTAAGCCCTTGGCTGGAGGCTTTGAGTTCCCTCAAGGCAGCCACAGGATAGTCCGGTTAAGTAGTCACGACCTCTCAAGGTCAACTACGAGATGCCATTGTTAAAAAAAAAAACACGCCGCTGCCATAAGGATTCAGTTATTCGTAGCGAACGCATGTACAACGACCAAGCAGCAACAATAAACGCTGAAATTTTGAGCTATGTTCCGGGGGATTATGTTGAGTATATCTCCATTAACAGAGTCATGGAAGAAGGAGAATCTACAAGCTACCCAGTAGAATTTTTAGGATCCCTCAATGCTCCTGGACTACCAGCACATAAAATAAAATTAAAAGTAGGCGTACCCATAATGCTTCTTAGAAATTTAAGCCCCCCAAAACTTTGCAATGGCACCAGGTTAAAAGTGACCAATTTACAACGAAATCTGATAGAAGCAGAGATTTTAACAGGGTGTGGAAAAGGTGAAAGTCTTTTCATTCCTCGGATTCCTCTCATTCCAAACAATTTTCTATTTAGTTTTAAACGAGTCCAGTTTCCAGTCAGCCTATGTTTTGCGATGACAATTAATAAAGCCCAAGGTCAGACGCTGAAAGTTGTGGGTGTAGATCTAAGTATCAGCTGTTTCTCGCACGGTCAGTTGTATGTGGCTCTGTCACGGGTTAGCAATCCTAGGAGCCTGTACCTATATGCTTTCATGCCCGATGGCCATACGTCAAATATCGTATACAGAGAAGCATTACTGTAAAGTAAATTTTTAGCTGCCCAAACGACGGTATATGTAATTCAAAATATGCTGCCCGAAAAGTCACTATTACACGCGGACGAAGTCGCGGGCACAGCTAGTAATAAATATTAATAATTACCTACTTACACTTTTTAGAGGTTTTTTTTTATTCAATATTATGTACGGTTATCAGGCTATAGGACAGAGCTTGTGAAAGTGATACCATAGAGCACTGAGTATCATCCAATTACATTCCTCACCGAACATTCCTCATCAAAGCAAACGTGCTCGCGCATGAAAATCTGTAAAACAAAGTAAGATCTTAATTTAACACTACAAATTAACAAAAGACGACTCAATCAAGAGGCCACACATGGCGCCACAGTACGTCTAGAGTTCTCAGAACAATTCCCTTTAACAAAACGTTACCTGCGATACATCTCACCGCACTGTAATTACTTGAACGTTCATTAATAATGCATAACTCGATCAAACCGAGGAACGAATTTGAATTCGGATGTGTTCACACTCATGCATTTTATTTTGTGTGTAATTATTATGACGGTATGGTAATGTTCTGCCGGTGTTGCGAGCGTTTTTATTTGTGGACGGAAGTGAAAACTGGTGGGGTTATTGAAGGTCAATGTTTGATTACAGTGACAAGCAGCTGTTGCAAGTAGTTTTTATTAGCATGTTTTTAATTACAGTGTTTATATCTCACGAAGCGACACTCGCTTTACTTGTGTTTACCAAGTGTACAAACGCAGTGTGAATGTGTTTGTAAGCGCAGTAGCACTCGGTACCGTCCGAGACAATAGCGCAGTCGGATGTGTGTGTGTGTGTTATGTGCTGACGCTACTCGTTACCACAAGCTCGCGCTCGTTAACTAATTACTACAAGCAAAGTGCGTGTCGTCTCGTGAGATAAAAATACTTTAACTGCATTATATGTGAGTAGTATATTATTAACCCCTTAAGCTCCGCTAATGAGAGACAATATTTTGTTTTCTATTGTTTCGTGACCCATCGGTGACGTGCGGAGCTTTACCGGTTAAAAGAACTTAGACAACTGTTGACAGTTAAGCGTCTTCATGTGCACCGGTTAGTTAGTCCCACTGCCAAACTAATTAAGTACTGAATCTTCTACGCAAGCTACGCGTTATAAAAATTGTTTTAACATCGAACTTGTATCGTTATCTCAGTTGAATTAGGATACTTACTAAACTCCACACACACGACACCACACACCACACACCCACACACCCACACATCCACACACCCACACACCACACACCCACACCAGACCCATACCCACACACACACCGCACCACACCCCACACACCCACACATCACACCCAGACCGACACCACCCACCGCACCCGCACCCGTCCCACACCGTAGTTCTCATTCATATCTTTATAACCTACAAGTACCAAATAATGCGAAATGACAAGTAGTATGTATATGTTTGACTTCAAAGACCGAAAGCTCTCATTGAGCGAAAATAGACCTCAACGCGTTCTGGCATCTTCAAAACAGCCATGACGCGAAATTTACGTATCGTGGCCTATTGTGTCCTGAAATTAACGCGGTTTGCGGTCTTTTTGCCTAACATACACATACACACTTACTTATGATTTCGCTTTTCAAACAATCAATCCATCTTCCCTTTTCCTTACATCTGCTTTTTTTCTTAAAGCAGTTCCAACTTTAAACTTGTCTCGTTTAAACACGCCTCACATTATCCTGCACGTCATTCTATCCCGATACTTTTGCCATTACCCTGTCTCCACCGTTACTTTGAAACTTCCTCATAAATCTAGTATGAGGAAATTATTCAATAAATTCTATACATCCGCTATCAGCTCCGAGTCATCTTAAAATACAACCCCTTGGAACTAAAAACATGAATTTATTATTGCTCATACATTATGCACATCACTTTACAGATCGAACACGACCATGTTATTTTGTAAATTAAAACCCACCTTAGCACGCATAATCGACTGAATAAATACTGATCCCCTACTAGTGGCTTTTCATCACAATATTGAATTAAAATTGCGCGTGCAGCATCGTACAATATAATGGAAGTGAAATTTCTTAAAAAAATAAAGAATAAGAGAGATTTAGTGTGAAAGACTGAGAGAGTTATATCTTGCTTCTCTTTCCTGTAACGAAATGTGCCTTAACGTGACGTGTCCTTGAAATGTCACTTTCAATTCTCGTCCAATTATTGAATCGCTGCTTAAGAAGTTTCACTTCAAAAACCTTAGCCAATATCGATTACTGCCAGAAAAACTTGCAAAGGTATTTTTACAGATTCGGCACGCTTAGCCAAAGTAATCGCAGTTCAAAAAAGAAAGAAAACGTGTTTATTTGCACCCAATAAGACATATAAAATACACTTATTAGTTCAATAGACGAAGATTAGGAAGGCGATATTGAACCAGCATGACGGATGAAACCACATAGTGCTCAATACACGAGCGGCTCGAGTCAACGGCAGAGAGAACTGCAACCATTGACATTGCCTTATCATTTAGTAATTTTGTAGCTGGTATCAATACATGTGTCATAAAATTTGAAATTCATGATATATTCGCCAAATGTCTGACACATACACTTCTCACTTTCAGCTTTTTACTTTCCGATTTCCAATCGCGAACCAATAGTTTTAACAGCAAATTGATTCGCACTTAAAATGTTAATTTGATTCTTAGCTTCGGGACACGTCGACATTCTCGACCTTCCAAATGAACAATGAGACAACGTTCCATCTTGTAGATTTTATCTAATAATGTGTATTGAATGTTGTCAGTATTAATAGTATTGTTTATGACGTGACTCGACATGTTATAAAGATATTTATTAACTTATTTCGATGTTTCTATTGTTAGTACTGATTGTGGATTATGTATTTCTTTTTATGCCAAGGATGACATGACGTGTATTGTGTGGAGTTCATTGTTTTCTAGTTAAACTTTCTTACTTTACAGATTGGAAAGTTTCAGTTTTAAATTAAGTAAAAAAAATTACTCCTGACTCGCTACATTGTAAAAACTTAAGGTAAGACCTATTAAAATTTATACATGATACATATACAATACTCACTCCTTCTTCCCATGGGTTTAGGCAGAAAAGAAAGAAAAAAAAAATATAAAATATAAAAAATCACAAATTTCTTAGCTTATGCTTAGGAATTTGTCGATTAGTTTGTCGTTGAGTATGTACCTTAATTTTTTCAGTACATGCTTTTTTAAACCCCACCGTTGCCTTATCATCATCACATCATTCCTCAAAAACAAAGATTTGACATTAAAATAATGACTTTGTATATCAAAGGTTTAAAGGCACTTGGACAAAAGTCTAATTGTGCTGTACCGGGAGCAAAATAGTCTCTGCTAGCACAAAATATTTACAAATGATGCGTATAGCCAAAAAATGTACCGGAAATATCTTGCGCCATACCCAAAAATTGCAGAGTGAATGTGAAGAACTTCCCCTCAGTCACCCAGCCCTCTTCCAATGCGACTTTAATACTTCACGGCTTTTGGAAGCATAAAATTTCAATATTCCCAACACTATCGAATGAAGCGGAAGAGCGACAAGGAATTTTGCTATACTGGGATATATTATGGTATTGTTGAAAATCCATTAAGCTCCACTGGCTGTTAATGTATCATGGATTTATTATAGGAAAATGAAAACTTATCCAGCTTATGGATTTAACTTTTTATCAGATTTCTACTACGAGATCGAAATCTGTTATCTAAACTAATGTTCTGCCGTCATAACGAAAAAGGGCACAACTAATTTTTTTTTTCCAAAATTGATTTAAATACATATTCGGAATCAGAAAAAAAAGGCGCATCTGCCGGTTATTTTTTATACATTTTTATGAGCAAGATCTTCAGAGATACTTTAAACTAAAAGGGCAAAATTACACCATTTTTCACATGAAGATACGGAAAAAGGTCTTATTTGAGTTTGATTACGCAAAATGCTAGATGTGCCTTTTTACATTACGACGCCAGTATTATAAAGAGGTATTTGTTTGTAAGTTTGTATGGAGGGGTTTATCTCTGGAAATATTTCGGATTTGAAAAATTATTTTTGCATTTGATAGCCCAATTCTTGAGGAAGGCTATGACCCTTACGAACCGAGTAAAAAAGTCAGATACAACGCTAAGTGAAAACGAAGTGATGCACGGTCATATGGTGCGATGTGACGGGGTTGTACGGTGAACAAGAAATTTCACAGAGTCGAAGTCGCGGGCAGAAAGAAAGAAAGAAATAAAGAAAGAAAGAAAAAGTATTTATTGCGACTCGTACAGGAAGATCACAAACTATACTAAACACAGCAAAAAAAATCCAAGTAAGCAGTAAGAATCTAGTAATTAATATACCTTTTAATTGCATTATTTCATAAATTTTCTACGTAAACACTCGATTGTATTCAGTCTTCAGTTTATAAAGCTGTTTTTCATTAAAGAGAAAGAAGAAGACTTTCCCTGCTAATTGGATGATCATTCATTTCATTAGCGACGAAACTACTTTAGCTGGGTGAATATTTTTCTACATCACTAGCTAGATTAAAAGATGGGTTTTGGCATATTGGCTTGGCGCCAAAGTCTACCCAACAAAACCTACTTCACACTGCCTGGTTTGCGCATCTCCCTTATTTTTTTGGCTTCCATATCATTCTTTATCTATTATTACATATTGCTCGATTTTCTCATCGCCCTTTCTTTTTTAAGGCTTCTATACTTATCTACTACTAGCGACCCGCCCCTGCTTCGTCCGGTTTTTATGACTGACAAAACATCTACCTTACTACCACAAAACAGTTTATCACGACATCATTATAATAATGGACTACTAAGACACGGTTAGTGTAATAGCGCAACTGTGGCTAATGAGACACAATTGAATTTCTATTGTTATAAATCAAATATTGATTTTTAAACAGTTACACATAAAAATAAAATATAAAATCACCAAGTCAAAAATTAACAACACTTTCATAAAGGCTCCTTCAAACAGGCACGACACGCGATAAAATCGCGTGCAACACAAATACACCGCAAGTCGCGCAACGAGCGGTACCTTTGTGTCGCGCGCGATTCGCGTCGCGCGTCGCGCTTTTTTGCAGGAGTCTTAAATCCCTCTGTTATAATTATTATGTTTAAATATAGATTTCTTATTACTCGATTCGTGCATCCCCCATACTTTTTTGCTTTCCTTCCATTCCTTAACAATAATTATCTACTATTTCCCTTTTAGCATTTCGTTTCGTTTCGTGCTCGTCTCGTCTCCTGCTCGACTACCCTTAAACGGCATGCACACAGCTCCTACATTTGCATAACGTTACCCTCTTATTAAATTTCTCATGACCACTGGAGATTTGCACTAAGGTGCGTCTTCGTCGTTATTGTGTACCTTCTGCTTTATGGTCGTAATATCTTTCAATATTCAAACTTGGTGAGGTAAAGCTGGTTATTAAGTAAAGTTATGAACGTACTTGTGCTTATTTACGATATGTTTTAACAGTAACTTGTTAAACCTCTGATTTATATTTCCTCTGCCAATACGAGACAAGTATTACACTGAATTTAACCAACCTGTCATTAAATCTTTAGTTCCTCGATAAAATAATAAAGGCTGCTAGTTTGTACTGTCTATCAAAAACACCACAATGTATAAATAAATAAAATAGTTAAGTGCAACCAAGTTGTCACCAGTAATCAGTATGAAATAGTAAACTGTTCTTTAATTGAATTACAAGCTGTCTCTACTGAACTTAGCCTGAGTTAAATTCAAGTTTAGATAAGAACTGTTAACTACGACTTAGATGTCGATTGGAACTATCTGGATTAACGATATTAACAGCTGTTACTGTGGGAACGAACAAATATAAGAATTAGTTTCCGTTTGTCGAGGTAAAACTTAATTTTATGAAAAGAAAGGGATGGAATCGTTCTTCTTACTGATTGAACTTAATCTATACCTGCAAAAGTAACGTCATAATCAGCTTATAATGTTCCCACTGCGGGGACCCAAGCCTCCTCTCTTTGAGAGGTAGTGGGCTGTAATCCACCACGCGAGCCCAGTGCAGTGGTAGATGTCACATGTCCTATTTTTTTAGGTTCTCGTACATGCCAGTTTTCTTCACTATTTTGAAAGCTATTATTGAGTTATAATAGCTAATTAAACAAGACTTGAGATGTCAACTTTAAAATATAATAGAAATAATAACTAATAAAATAATTTGGAAACATAACGACTTGGTTTCTATTTCGTTCATAACACTTCATTATTACAAAACATATACGATAACCATCAAGTAATTAAAATAAACAACTGCAAACATACAAAACAATACAACGGTTTTTATCAACAATATCGCCACAAACATCGTTTCAATCTCGATCCTCAAACAAATGTTGCCATGTATAAAATTTGCATTTTAAACTGGGCACAAAGGTCGGACCGGTGAGGTGGGCCATTCACTTAAATGTACCGGATTAGGAACAGCCGATAATGGCCCGTTTTAATTGTAAAAGGTTTTAGTGCTACCAATTTTGGGACTGCTACCCATAAATGGGAGTGCTCGGTTTATAACCGTAGTAATGGCAATGGAAATTGCATATGTAATGTGTGAAAGTTTCCAGTAAACGGATTTGGATTTAAAAAAAATATAATTATCGGATCGTTCGTTTTAAACATTAGTATTGAAAACGGCGGTTTGAAGATTTGGTTTTAAGTTTTTGTATTAAATGGCCCCAGCAAAAATGTGGAACTCTCTGCCAGTGCCTGCGTGGGAGTCTACATATAACACGTCAGTTTTCAAAGCAAAAGGGAACCGGCATCTTCTGGGCACGATAGTTCCATCAAAGACATGCAAAAAAAAGGATAATCAATCATAATAATCTGCCTATCTTGTTAAGATTGGAGCAAGATGCAAAATTTAAAATCGGTTTCGTTTATTTTACCTACTTGATTCTGGATCAACCATAGATACTGGTTTATGTTATATAATCTAGAAAGAAAGAAAGAAGAAAGAAAATACGTTTATTTGCGGTAAACATGACGCAAAAAAGAACAACACAAATAAAAACAATAAAAAAAAGGTTGACATGCGTCACATCCACGCAAAACGGCTATCGCTCAGCATTATGCTGCGACCCTATGCAAGACAGAGCCCCAGCGCTGGTTTTCAGCGACAGCCGGCGCCGACGTGATGACGTCGCACGGTGCAGCTAACAATAATTCATCAAAAAGTATTAAAAAAAACATACAAACAAAAGGACATATACATGCTAAGAGAATATCATCCTCTATAAACGTTTTTCGCTTTATGTAGATTGTAGTGGCAACATTCAGAAACGTCATAATATGTAGATTGTAGTGGCAACATTCAGAAACGTCATAATTGACGTACGCGCACCCAACTTGCACCAAAAAATTATGATGTCAGATGTATTATGTAAGGAATTACAAAATGGCCAATGATGTAATGTGTTATGCAAAGGTTATGTACCTGTCAGTGCTTTATGCGTTTGTGAGTGAAATTTAAAAGTAAAATATGAGATGGACCCGATAAAAAGACAAAACCTTGGATACTGGAGGGTGACCCGACGTGTCACACACTATACAAAGAGCTTTGGAGGAAAACAGGAAGGCATGAAAAATATGGAAGTCAGCGTCAGGAAAGGTAACAAAATAGAACAACACTACTTAAATCTAATTAGTTTCAAAAAAAATTGATAAAATTAATAATTACGTAAGTCTGGTTTGGTTAACATCTGAGTATACTGATGCAAAACTAATTAATTATCCTAGTAACATCTACAAAGAAGGCGGATGATCTCAGTTTTCATTTGACAAGTTTTCCCATTGTAGTTAGTTAAAGGTAAATTCTACCTATGTAAGCAAACAAAGTTCAATGGGTCCTTCGGTCGAATATATTTAATTCATTAATTTCATTCATTTCATTGTTTCCAAGCACGGTCTTTGTCTATTGTTAGAATGTCGTTGCGTTGTTTTGTATACAGAACTATAATTAACTCTGGTTTTTTATTTATTATTACTTACATCTGAAAATTTACTTTTAATAAGAATTTTCAGTTTCCGGATGACAGCGATGTGGACAAATACTTCGACATCTATGTGTCCTTTTGTTTTTGTATTAATCTGTATAATTAGTTGGTAAGAGTGAATTCCACCCACGGATATTATTTCTAGAAGAAGTCTTATCCTGGGAATAAACACACAAACAGTTTTCCTTTCTAGAACTGTCAGACGTCAATTTTATTCCACAGATAAAATATATCTGACTTCGGTGAAATCAGCCCTTAGTCATTTAATTCATTTAATCTATTGTAGATAATTAGTTGTGTATACAAAATAAATCATGTACTTATATAATAAAAAAAAACTTTCTAAAAGTAAGGAAACGCCCTGAAAATTCTGCAAAAAATATTACCTTCTCGGGAAAACGTAGATGCTACCATTACCGTTCTCCCGTCATCATTTGTTATTTAAATGGAGGAGAAATCATTAGGAGTCTTATTGTCCATAAAACTATTTGTTGATACTCGCAAGCATACGATAAAGACATCGCTATAATAAGCTATACTACATAACAATCAGAACAACTAACATCAATTTCAACCTTAACCAGTCTGAATAAGATCCTTTATTCGCGAACTGGCAGAGGAGAATTATTAAGACATGACATTCCTAACTATTCTTTGCCCCTACCTCCCCGATAAGTCGCGGAGCCGAATGGGTCTTTTGTGATAAAATTAATTGCATTTTCTCCCATTGCACCCTTCTGCACGCTCATATTATGACAGTCTGACATAACATTTGATAATGAATATTGTACTGGAGCCTAAACTTAGGCTATTTTTATATGATTTTGAAGGCAAAGTGTCCATTTAGGCATGTTAATCGGGCGATGGAAGAAAAATAGAGAGGTCTTGCGCAATTTGAATGAATTTAAATTCTGTTCCCTGTGGTATCTAAGTGCAGCGTTCAATTTAAAACAATGAATAAATTAAATTAAGATGGAGTCTATTGATTTGTCGAGTAAGTTGCGGACTCAATTTTATAACGCATGGCTAAATACTGTCTGCATTTGGATTACGTATAATAAAATAAAAGACTTACATAAAAATAGATCGGCTTCGATTTGCATATAAGTGTACATAGATGCGTATTAAAACCCAGACTGATCACTATTGTTTCCATCAAATGAAAACTAATGTCGACTGTTTTTTTGGAACGAACGAACTTTAATGCGGCTTGCAGAAGTAAACAGATAGTAGTCTATGTGACTTTCAACATACGAGGCTTCAAAATATTTTTATATTGCGGGCGCTTAAGCCGATAGCGAGGTCAAAATAAAAATTTAAGATGGCGACCATTTCATGAGAGCTTCTAAAAACGTAAGTTTCCATCTTACCACCTTGGATTTTAATATTTTTTTTGGCTCTTTGTTAATAACGCGTAATAAATTCCCACTTTCTCTCTTTCTATCTCCTTCTATTATATACGAGTGTGTGTGCGTACCTACCAGTATTTCGTAAGAAATCTGACGAGGGCCAACCGCACATGTTTTTTTTACTTGTGCATCATGGAAATGTTTTCTAAATCTTTGTATTACATACAAAAATCTAATAGCTTAACACGACATTATTTTTACTTCCATCAAAAGTGTCTGAGTCTGTACAACCACAGGGGCATAAGTCACAATAAAACTATTTTTCTCAAAAGGGGAATTCCCTTCGCCATTGAAAGCTCCAATCTGTTTGGAGCTGGTTAGTCTTATTGCTACTTAGAGAAAGATTAGTGGCCTTATCTGACTTATATCATTTTCTGGCTTATTACATTATTGCTTGGTTGTTTTGTGGCTTCGTTTGCTTCGTATTTGTCTTTGTATCTTTATTTTTTGCTTGCGTTGCAATAACTTGCTATTTTTTCTGTTTATCTATTACCTACTCAGAAAACAAAAATAATGGATGTATAGCATAATATTTCTGGATAAAAATAACGGAAAAAAACAAAAGTATTTAAGCGTGTTTTTTTTCTGACTGTACCGTACCTACCTTCTATGAATAAAAACGAAAAGTATGAATAAGTTTTTTTATGTTTACCCAGCATAAAATATGCACCGTTTTATTTCCCTATAAATAAAAATATATTAAAATTTTCGGAACTCAAATTGAAACTACCGCCCACGATAAATCTCTACACAGCCCTTTTTAAAAGGAGGCGGGATTTCCAATTATTTCTTAATAATTTACCATAAAATACAGTCATGTGGCAAACACTCAAACACGCACCTACTATTAGATAGAATACACTTTACTACAGTAGACTAAAGTTCAATATCGCCTGACAATAAATGCGGTTAATGCAAATGAAACTTTAAAAATTGCATCTCCAATATCCCCTAATACACAAAAAATAAGGTTGAGTTCTCTTTAACATAGTGACAAAGATTATTGTGTAAATGTATTCTTAGCAACAGATGTTGTAATCGAGAATCGTTTGAAGGGCACTACAGAATCGATTATATTGTGTGAAGATGTGAGCCCTTAAGCGGATTTCTTTTTAATAGTTTTCCTCTGGTTGTATGGGGATGGTCAGTGCTTGTGTATGATTGAATTTTTATATCGCTATTCAAAATGTATCTGAGGAGTTATTTATTATGGTCTCGGGAATGAGAGGCCTGTATAATTTATGTTGTGATTGGAATATCGCAAAATTGGCAGTATTGTGAATTTGTGACATACGTATGATATTGAGGAAAAAAAAATATTAACATCCGAATTGAAAACGTCCTCCTTTTTTGAAGTCGGTTAAAAATACGAAGCGATAAGTACGTATTATAGTGTATTTTTGAAAACTAGATTTAGAAAAAAGATCGTCAGTCAGTGGGTGCCTGTAGACGGGTGTTGTCACCGAGGCAGGCCAAACCCTGGCGATGGCGTGACGATTTGGACTGATTTGGCCCGAGAAGACAAAAGACCAGGAAAATTGGAAAAATATGGAAGAGACTATTACCCAGCAGTGGAACAAACTAGGTTAATAAAAAAAAGACCCAGAAATATCAAACCTTCTGCTAAGATAGTCTTAATACTTAGATTTGGATAATTCCATTTTATTGCTGTTGGAATTTGGTTGATTGAAATCTACAGTGCGTGCCACGTAAGAAGAGACTTGACACACCACGTGGTCTGACATGCGCAGAACACGATTTTAGGTATCTTTAGCGGTATGAGGTCCGAGTGCGGGACGGGACCGGACGTCATAGGGGCGGCGGAAAGAGCGGGGGAGGCGGGGTCAAGTCTCTTCTTACGTGGCACGCACTGTACATTCTGTTTAGTTTGTCTAGCTGTCGCAAGCACTACTGCTAAGCTAGGGGCGGCCCAGGTTCAATCCTGAGGTCAAGTAAAGTGTTTTCCTATTAGAATATACTCAGGTAGCAGCCTGGTCTGTAAAATTGTGCCCGTTACTATCATTCCATTTTTAATACAAACCCCCTTATACCTTCCCCTTGTTTACTAATAAACATTGTATAGCGTCTGTATAGTTACACAACGCTTTGACTTCTTCATTCGAAAGTCAAATACTGACGACTGAAAGAAAACAATCGGTGTGTAACTATTCATCTGTCTGATATAATACGTTTATTAGTAAGGGGGAAAGTTATTAATCAACAATATATATTTAAGCTTGAACTAATTCTAGCTTCATAGCTAAACAGCAGTTTCCATATCTTATTCCCAATTAGATTTCCCAAACTCCATTCAAATTTGCTTTATCATAATCGGTAGTTTCTGCCGTTTAAAGGCTCCTGCAAAGAGGCGCGACGCGCGACGCGAATCGCGCGCGACACAAAGGCACCGCTCGACTCGTTGCGTGACTTGCGGCGCCTTTGTGTCGCGCGCGATATTATCGCGTGTCGCGCCTGTTTGAAGGAGCCTTAACACTTCAGCGATTACGCATAACTTTATGTACGAATTTAACGATTCTTCACACGGTTTCATACACAAATCCAGACCGGCAGACCTCAATATAAACATATAATATTAAACAACGGATGCGGTTAACTAGATGTGGGCCAAATTGCAACGTTGAGCAATATGGTGAAGTAGGATTATTTATTTTAATCTACATAAAACATACATACATAAACATAACATCACGGCTGTAATAACCCTCCGGGGGTTAGCCAGAAGTATACCTATCGTACACCTACATTTCACCAGTTGTTTAGATAAGTCCCTTAAAACAGAGGGCGAACCTATTGCAATCAGCCGGGTGCAAATCCAGACTCCGGATTATTACTGAGAAATTCCAGATAGAAAAACCCAATCACATTTTGCATGACCCAGGAATTGAAATCTGGACTCATGCATAGAAGTAGCGCATGACGCATGGCGGTCCATGTAAAATACCTTGTATTCAGCTGCACGCGGTTACACTTGTCTTGTTAGATATGGCAGGCAGATTGATTGTATAATTATTTGATTATTTATGTAGTGCGGGTAGTATAATTGTGAAGTAGTATTGGAACTACGCGACTACCCGCCACGGTGTAGTGGTAGTAGCGTTGCCAGATTTTTTTCGTGCAATACGGTATTTTGAAACCTTTTGCGAAAAAGTTGGATTCTTTCGTCGAAAGCGGGACATAATAAAAAAAAGTTAACGATCAATGACGATAGATGAAGATTTTTTTGGGCTAAATGATCGGGACGTCTGGCAACGCTGAGTGGTAGGTACACAACTTTCCTAGCAAATCGCCCGAATGGTACGTTCACAAGAAAAGCTACAACAGTTAAATGTATGTACAGCAAAATAACTGTAAAGTTTCCTGCATGTATACAATCCAGCTATAAGATATTGGTCCATATTTGTGCGTAGGCGACCGACAACTAATGCAAATGACCATAATTACCCACACATATCGGTTTGTTCTGCGCCGACGCAGTCTTAATAGCGCTATATTCTTTATTTAAATGAGATTTAATTAATTTGTTTCTTTATTTATTTTATAATTTATGGACACACAATAAAATACATAGGGATATGACATGATTATAATTTGAGTACAAAGGTACTGCTTATTTCTTAAGAAATTTCTTCCAGCAGACCTGCGAAAGGAGAAGTAAAAAAGTAATGTAGACAATAGTGTGTGAGAACAAGAAGAGAAAAATATGAATGTGTGAAGTCTAAAACTAGAATATTAAGTAAGTGAAATAGCTTTGTGTTGACAGTGGTATTTATTAATTTTGGGAGAAAACGATGTCAAATAAATTAATGGGTCCATTAGGCTTGGAAACTATTTGTGTTAATGAAGATTTGCATCGGGTTATTTTATACAGAAAAAAAACACGAATCAATTAAAAAGAAGTCTTTACGTGACCAGAGGGATGGCCTATTTTTGGCCAAAGAATCAGCGTCGCCAAATAACAGTGCAGTGCTGCCAGCCACAGATTATAATTCTGTGCTGCCAGCCTTATAGGCACTTTTCCTGTTGACAGCGTTTCGGATTTTCTTACCTGATGATTCTTTACCCCCTTTCATTAATTACATTTTTTTATACACCATATTAAGTATTATTTTAAGTCTGTTTTCTTTTCGTAACTTCGTTGGGGTCAGCTTCCAGTCTAACCGGAGGCAGCTGAGTACCAGTATTTTACATGTAGCGGCTGCCTATCTGACCTCCATATTTGACGTGACCACTGACAGGCACCGGCCCACAAGAAGGGATAACCCAGTTACGGGTAATATGTTACTCCTTTATACATATTTATATAAGTATCATCTTGTTTAAAAATATTTAAAAAAAGTAATAGAAAAGAAGAAAGAAATTGGATCTACTAACAAATAAATTAAGGTGACTAATGGCAATCCATTACATTCCACTTAGAACATACGCGTTCCAAATACATATTCGAATTTAGAATACCATCCAATTGTTCGAAACTATTAATTTTAAAATGTCTCATTGTGATTGGTCGTGCCAACACAAACAGCTGACAATCGATGCATATGCGCAACTATTCCTTCGACATTTAACCAAATTATCTGATGCAGTACGAACAAACCGTCCTGCCTTGTGTTAGAGTTAAATTTCCTTTGTTTCAATTGCAAAAGTGACTTTTTCTATGACATTTTCTTTTTTGCCTTCTAAATACTTCTTAATCTAAGGGAATAGAGTTTATTTTGGTTTTTGGGAACTTTAAAGGAAAGTGCGGGAATGTTCTAAAAATAAATGCAAAAATGTTCTGTTTGTTGATAATACTATTTTTGTTCGGTTCCCTTTTGATGTGACACGTGACACTGTTTATTTTGTATTTAAATGTGTTTAAAATATCGTTAAATATAGTTGTCACGACATTTTGGGAAACAACATTAGATTGTTGTTTAGATATTATATGTTCTGAAATAACTTTTTCTTTTGAAAGATTTCAGTGGGCCGAAAAATTATGGGGTGTTCGGCGCAACCTCACCTAGGTTGCGCCGAACACCCTAGGTGAGGCTACAGTATGGGTTCTAAAGTAAGTATTATCTTGCTGACCAGCTAATATTTAGGTAAGCCATGACCTAGGATACGCCGAACACCCCAGGTGAGGCTACAGTCTGAGTGCTACGGTAAGTACCATCTTGCTGACCAGCTAATATTATTTTACGTAAACCATGACCTAGGTTGCGCCGCACACCCCAGGTGAGGCTACAGTCTGAGTGCTACGGTAAGTACCATCTTGCTGACCAGCTAATATTTACGTAAACCATGACCTAGGTTGCGCCGAATATCCCAGGTGAGGCTACAGTCTGAGTGCTACGGTAAGTACCATCTTGCTGACCAACTAATATTTAGGTAAACCATAACCTAGGTTGCCCAGAACATTCTAGGTGTGGCTACAGTCTGAGTGCTACGGTAAGTACCATCTTGCTGACCAGCTAATATTTACGTAAACCATGACCTAGGTTGTGCCGAACACCCCAGGTGAGGCTACAGTCTGAGTGCTACGGTAAGTAACATCTTGCTGTCCAGCTAATATTTAGGTAAACCATGACTGCATCAGCGGGATTGTCCGAAAGGGTTACCGCTGGCCCGGAACATAAAGGGCTAAGGAAGGAACACGGGTGGGTTTTAGTCAGTAAAAGTCTGACACTCCCTTCCGCTCCACCCAGAGCGGGAGGAGTCATGATGATTTCCCATCCTCAAAAAAAAAAACCATGACTGCAGCTAATCTACAATAGATGGTGCTGGGTCGGGCAAAATATTGTAGGGTTTTTCTGGTGTGGAATTTCTCAGTAGCAGCCCAGAGTCCAATCAGAGTCAGAGAGAGTCGAGTCTGGATTTGTGCCCACTTGATGGTAATAGACTCGCCCCCTATTATATGGTACAGACGCCAGCACATCAAGCTACTACAATCTGTCAAATTTTTTTAATAGATTTTCACCTTTATCGCTAAAGCATAAGGTTCAAAGTTGATTGGAAAAATTTGACAGTTTCGGGTAGCTTAATGTGCTGGCGTCTGTACACAAATACATAACTAGCGAAATGTAGGTACGTACTATAATAATAATAATAATAATAGTGAATAATAGTAGTGATGTAATGTGTACGCATGTTGGTGCCAATATGAACGAAAAATGACCTCAAAATGGCGGCGCTTCCCCGTCCACCGCGCGTGATGCGTCACACAGTCCTTACTTGGCGTAATGAATTCTTTGATCCTTTAGCTATCCAATGATGTAATTGAATTTAGGATGGAGGTGATAGATATGGAGCTGCAACACCAAACTGTGTCCCCCGATTTTGTTATCATTGGTTTTTTTGACTTGCCCCCCACTATGAAAACAATTTTAAAGACGTTTCATTCACGTCAAAATACCGGGTATAGGTGAAAAGCATGTGAGGTTAGTGTCTGCAAAAGTACAAATAGAAATTGAAACAGAAATTCAGAATGTAAAGCAACACCTAAAATGATAGATACATAACGTTCTCCATTTAATTTTAATCGTTACAAATCTGACTTCTGTTCCTGACGTGAACGGCGTCACTCAATTCTGCATACCTCTAGATCACAATTGATGGAGATATCTCTATAAAAATATTCGGGTCACAGCGCGCCCGGGATGTCAGTAATAATCCCTCCGTGCTTGGAAACATACGGTTGTGTTTTGTTCTTTTAGACGCTGGTCTTGAGGTGTATGCTGTGATCAGAAGGCCAATTCCCATAATTAAAAATGTCAAAATCAAGTCGCAAAATGTTGGGAAATTAGAGGTGTTTTTCGACATATTGAGACTGATATCAGACTGCGAACGTTCATAAAGTTACGAGACTTGAAAAATAGCTTAAAAACTAACTCTCATAAGTTTTGAAAGGCGGATCGCTACCCTCACGTAGTGCCTCAATAAGGCACTAAATGAGGGTAATGTAGCTTAAGTAATGTTAATGTAGCTTAAGATTAAGTGTTTAGTTAAGTTTTCTGATGGTAAATAAAGATATTTGAAAATGAGATGTAGAGAAACGGAATGTGTTAGTAATTTGGTAAAGGGAACAGCAGTCTATCATATTAAATCATCATCTGCCTAGCCTTTTCTCAACTATGTTGGGGTCAGCTTCCAGTCTAACCGGATGCAGCTGAATACCAGTATTTTACATGGAGCGACTGCCTATCTGACCTCCACAACCCAGTTATATAAAGGTAATACGATACCCCTTGGAAAGGACTGGTTGTCAGACTTTCAGGCTTCTGACAACCAGAAGCCATATTAAATAATTATTTAATATCGAAAATCTGTCTGCAGGACTTAATTTTATTTATTTTATGACCAAACTCCACTAAGTTTGGTCATAAAATAAATAAAATTAAATCTTAGAACAGCTCTTAAAACTGCAGCGGCCCCCCACATAGTTCAGTCCCGTATTATCCCCGCGATCTTTCCCTATAATTTCGCCAAATCCCCAATAATTCATTAAAGCTACGTTCACTTAATCCAATCTGACTGACTTAATGTGAAATTAATTAAGTTTTATTAATGAACCTGTTCCTCGGAGGTTCAGCTGAATTGTTGTTCGCGAACAAATTAGAATAAAGTGAGAGTTTCTCCTTTTTTGTCTTGATGAAAATGGCTGGTGTTAAATTTATAATTGTTGTTTTTTTATTGAACGTATTTCTTGACAGGCCTTTCAGTGTAAAACCTTTCTTAATCTAAACTAATAATAAAGCTGAAAAGTTTGTTTATTTGAACACGCTAATCTCTGGAACTGCCGGTCGGTTTTAAAAAATTATTTTTGCTTTTGATAGCCCAATCCTCATGGTAGCCTTACATCACTGCCGGGTCAGCGGGATTGTCCGAAAGGGTTACCGCGGGCCCGGAACATAAAGGGCTAAGGAAGGAACACGGGTGGGTTTTAGTCAGTAAGAGTCTGACATTCCCTTCCGCTCCACCCAGAGCGGGAGGGGTCATTTGATGATTGAACCCATCCTGAAAAAGAAAAAAAAAGCCTTATGTCACGCTGGGACCCTTAAAACACAAAACAAAAAAGTCAGAAAGATCGCTAGGTGGCATCGAAGTAATAGTGCGGAAAGGCGATGCGATGCGATGGGGTGGGTCGGGGGAACAAGGAATTTCACACGGACGAAGTCGCAAGCTGAAGTTAGGTCTACAATAAATTTTACCAGTGCTGAATTAATGAACCATGTTTAATGCTATTTCCTGATCGCTTCCTTTCAAGAGGCAACGGAAACTACTGAAGACTTTAAAAACTAAAGTTCCCATAATAAACCCATTGACGCGTTCTGGTACTTTATAGTTGCGGCCACCCATCATCGTATCGACTGACAATGCACCATCTTGATAACGCAAAGTATCTATTCTATAAATTACTTGTAGTGCTGTTCTGTAATCATCTCACCGTGAAAACTAAGGTGAAATGAGCTGTCAATCACTAGCATCAAGTGGAATCACCGCTCACTTCAAACTCACTTCACCAACTTTTCACGGTCAGTTTTTTACGGGACAGAACGGCTGAACTTCGCAAAGACTGTAACAAAAGCACCACACTGACTAATCCACCAGGCAAAGACCTCCTACATACTTCCTAGCTGAGTTTGAAATCCCGATACAAGGAATTCACTTTCATGACACAGGTCACGTAAGGTCAGCGTCACATAGGCAGTATACACATACCTCTGCCTTATGACTCAGCTACTGTATCAGTAGACTGTCGCCATACATCGCCAGCTACCCAGCCAACCAGCCAGTAAATAAAGTAAGCTTGCACTTTGTTATCATTGCCAGATAGTTTGCTACCACATATCAAATTTATTAAGGTGATTAAAGTTATAAGATGTAGCGGTTAAGGTATTTTAGGGATAATATTTTTTCTTACGTATTGTGTTGCAAAGGTTGCAATTTTATATAACTTGATTGGACACCAGCATAGCGTGGACCTAGAGAGAGTGGTATAAAGATGGTCTGCATACCCTGGGTAGTACCAAGTTTTCTGAATTTGTGACTTTAGACAACAATTTTTTCTTTTTATTTTTATACAATGCGCTGAATCGTATTGCTACACCGTATTGCTGCATCGTATTGTTGTCGTATTGTAGAACAACAACTCGAGAGACAAAACAAAAGTTAAAATTTTGAGAAATTAGATAGCAGATTTTGATTGTTGAAGAACTCTCAAGAACAAAGCCTGTTATGGTAAGAAAAGAAAAGCTAAATGTTATTAAGGCTAAGGTACCTAACTCTTGTATCTCCTCTTCAGACATCGGTTTCCGAAGATTGTTTTGCATTAGCATAGGCCTCCCCCATATTCTTACTTCTTTCTTCTTCTTGTTCTTATTCTTCTTCTTCTTCTTCTTTATTCTTCATATACTACATGTATGTATTTATTGTATTATGTAAATGCTACACCGCGGACTACCTACAGTATTTTTCTGTCCTTCCCCTTTTTTAAATCCATCCTAAGGTTGTCTTTAAAAGATCGCTCTTAGCGTTAAGACCGCCCATTGTGTCACCCTTTGTACAGTTTCTATATTTATGTCTGTAATTTATATGGTGTACATAATAAAGAGTATTCTATTCTATTCTATTCTATTCTTCCACAGTTCCCGGTCATGGGTTTCCCTCTTCCACATTGGCCCAGCTGTCGCCTTAAAGTCGTCATACCACCAACGTATCGGGCGTCCTCTCTTCCTTTTACCTTCTCTTTGGACCATTCGGCTACTAATTTAGCCCATTACTCCTTTTTGTCTCTGGCAAGGTGGCCTGCCCATTTCCATTTCAGCTTTTTTATCTTATATGATAATTTTCGTTTTCTTACTGATATGTTCAAGGTTTAGTAGTAGTAAAAGAGAGGAATATATTTTCCTTTTTTAACTATTTATTATAATTATGTAACTAGATTGTAAGATTGTTAATAAAGGCTATTATTATTATTATATTAATGTCCAAGCTGACTATGTTAATACAACACCAAAGAGAATATATGACGGAAGAGGGTTTTAAGTTTCAGTCGATTGACGCTAGCTTTCTAAAACTTTCTATTCTGTGCCATATTTCCACCCGCGAGCGCTTACAGCTTGCACCAAGTTACAGGACTTGATGTTTTTCTTTCATTTTGCAGCGAACACGGCACATTATTCACAGTTTTTGTGTTCAACGTCTAATATATTATCAAGGACGCTCACACCACATGTGACCTACGGTGTTACGTAAATGTTAATTTTTGCTAAAAATTTTGTTGAATAAAAAGTTGGGGAGAAAATTTCGTCCATGATGTTACCCTTATTGTGAGCAGAGAATTTAAACAAATACCTAAGTACGGTAAAATTGCTGAATCCTCACTATACAGTGTTTAGTGTTTCTGCCCCAAATAAAATTTCTTAAGAATATTAGATTGGTCCATTTTCAATCGTATAATTATGTGCTAAAGTCTCATGCGGCCGCACATCGACAAAAATCTAAAAAAAATATAATAATACTTTGAGCCATCTAGGCAGACTAACAAAATTAAATTTAAAGTCGAATCTATTATTTCAAATAGGTACAACATAAAAGGCACTTTAGAAAATCAAAATTTAAAATTGTTTAGTAGAATAGAATTTATTCTAGTCGCCAAAAGGTAGTTTTCCGAATGGGCAAGAATCTCCACCGAGCTCTATTAGGTGCTCTCTAGGTGGTCTATCGATACACTAACAATTTAGGATTTATCCGTATATAGCCTTCAAATCACCTACTAAAATACCATAAATACACAACACACAATAATATTATTACATTACCCACATAACAGTATCCTAGCACAAATACCGCGTTCGAACAATGCCCGTCACTTGGTTATAACCGGACGTTTTCGACAATGCCCGCAGCAAAGCATGTTGCGGCTATTGTGTGTAACTGTCATATTCCCGCTGAACGGCAGTATTTGAGATATTTTCTTAGCATAGCGAGATATTTGTTAAGATAATATTTATAAGTAATGTTGGCGAAATGGGGTGAATCATGGGTGTTGTGGTGACAATAGATTAAGTTCGGATGAAAGGTATGGAGACACTACATACTTGGATGATAATATTAGCAGAAGATCTTGATGAAAATCTCTATCGAGCAGTGTTACATCAAACGTATCGTTCTTAGCTTGCATAGAAAAATGTACTGGGAAATTCGCCCCAGTGATTATTCATCTTTATTTTACAACTTCTTTCAAAGGATTTTCATTGCCGCGGCCGTGTCATATCATAAGTTTAGCTTTGAATCAATGTTAAAGACCCCTTAGTACCTACACTGATATTAGCAAAATTTTGGTGTTGTGTTTTTAATAATTAACCTATGAAAAATTTCAACACAAGGGGGCGTCGAAATTTTTCAAGACAGGTATTTAAAAAAATGCTGTTCTATACAGGGTTATTGGTAAAACATTAACAACTTCTTAAGAGGTCATTGTACTAATCATTATGAACAACTTTTACTATGGGACCAAACATAAAATCGCGAAAAAAAATCAGCCTTTCCCTACATTTATGTTCGTATAACTCGTCAAAATGTAGGGAACAGCTGATTTTTCGCAATTTTACATGGAGCGACTGCCTATCTGACCTCCACAACCCAGTTACTGGGTAATACGATACCCCTTAGTAAGACTGGTTGTCAGACTTTCGGGCTTCTGACTACCCGTAACGACTGTCAAAGATCCACGAATGACAGCCGGGCCCTACGGCTTAACGTGCTTTCCGAGGCACCGAGGGGTCTCGGTATGTAAAGATGGTCACCCATCCACAGACCAACCGCGGCAAGCGATCGACCCGTGCGGCTGTTATTATTTAGCCACGGCCCCCTTAGCTCACGCAATATTAAACAATACATCAAACCTCACACACCATAATATTTGCTAAGCAATCTAGTTCACGTTAATCCCAAACTCTATTACTTTTATCGCTATACTATCAGTTTACGCCTGGCTGGCTCCGTCATCGCCAATACGACAATACCTCCACGCTATACCCGTTGGGGTATTACCGTTATCCGTGTAAGGGATAATGAAGTTTAGGGGATAATGCTACTGGTGGCTAATCAGGTGGTTGATGAACACATTGATGAATGGGGAGATTGGGGAGATTGGGTGTGACATGTGGCATTTTAGTACCCACACACACGAGCGGCACGTTGTCGACTGCAGACGTAGACGTGTCGGCGGCGGCCGGCGACGCGTGTCGACGGCTGCAGTTGCCTCTGCCGTTGACGTATGCTGCTCGTGTTTATTTGCACTTACATAGGTACTCAG
Organism: Luperina testacea; assembly: GCA_927399505.1. Classification (NCBI taxonomy): domain Eukaryota; kingdom Metazoa; phylum Arthropoda; class Insecta; order Lepidoptera; family Noctuidae; genus Luperina; species Luperina testacea. The sequence goes on along the minus strand of OV656759.1, from coordinate 20,881,669 downwards.
TCTATTACGTTCCCAGTGCTGGCGTCTCTCTGTGAGAGGGGGTGGGCTGTAATCCACCACGCGGGCCCAGTGTGAGTTGGTAGATGTCACATGTCTTCGAATTTTTGGTTCTAGGACATGCCGATTTCCTCGCGATGTTTTCCTTCACTGCGCCTGACTGGATTCGAACCTACGACCTACAACTCGTAAGTCGTGGCCGTGACCACTGGGCCACCACTGACTGCTGACCACTACCACCACTGACTTGCTGAGCACTTACCAGTTGCTAAATCCTAACCTAAAATAATGCCTGTAATTCTCGAAGGGCTAGCCAGATGTCTTCCGCAATACCTTTACCCACTTTTTGCCAGTAATGTTAAAGTCCCATCCCTCCATTTAAGAAGCGCCGTTTCCAAATGATAATTTAATCATACTATATTGACAGCATAAAAGCTTTATAGAACAAAAACGAACATATTATAAACACCTACGTCTCTTTTCAATAACAGACTATAAAGAGTACTGGGTTCTTTAATATCTTCGTCGTTACGACTATAGTCCGCGCGGAATTAGTTGACCACGCCTTAGGTATGTGAGCGGTGGGACGGAGGGGCGGGGGCGCTTTGTCATTACACGTGCGTTGCGAACACTAGGCAAGCCCGCCGCCCTCACCCCCGTCCCCACCTAAGGCGCGGCCAACTAATAGTTCCGCGCGGTCTATAATTTAAAAATTGCTGAAATTGATAAATAGATAGATAATCAAAAGAGATAACTGGTAGGCACCTCCTAAGTTTCGAAAGCGAGTTCATAACTTAATTACAATAATTCTTTTGACTTTAGTGCTAGTAATTTTAATAATGAAGGAAAATTATACCTGGAATTAATTATAAAAGAGATGAAGAAAATGAAGATTCACACAGTTTAAACATTATTAGTTTAGTAAAACTTATATTAACGTACAATAGCAAAGTCTGGTCTATAATAAAAAATTGGTTTACAAAAATACAAGCGGCCCATCTGACTGCTGCACCGTGGTAAGTGGTCACAGCAAATTATGGATATGTGCAATACCAGAGACATATATTAAGAAAACACTATTTTCTTGCCAATACGTTTTAATAGTACAACTGTACTCTTGCGCAATCCGCCAACAACTGACCCTCCTCTTTATATTTTACCATTTTAAAATGACTTTTGCCCCACCTAGAAATAACGATAATATCATAACAGTTATTTCTAACTGCTGCCAAAATAGAATAATACATTTAGTTGCCATAATAAAATACATTTAAAAGTTTGTTACAAAATAATTATTTGTACTTTGACGGTGTTGCCACAGTGGATATTATCCATACTAATATTATAAATTCGAAAGTAACTCTGTATGTCTGTATGTTACTTTTTCACGCCTAAACCACTGAGCGGATTTCGATAAAATTTGGTAGAGAGATAGATTGCATCCCGGGGAAGGACATAGAATAGTTTTTATCGACATACCTCGCGGGCGAAGCCGCGGGCGGAAGCTAGTAATTCTCTAAAAGTAAGCAATCACGACACACAGCAGGTGCGTTTACTTACATCCCAGAGACAAAGTTAAAATGTCTCATATTATATACGTGCACTGTTTGTCTTTAAAACCGCTAAACATGTATTTACCCAGATATTTGATCATGAATAAACAAATGCTCTATTCAAACATACGACTACTCTAAGGCTGAGGCTACATTAGGCCGCGACGCGACCTGCGACACATGAGCGATTAAAACAAGTAAATGAATGCTCACGTATATAGCTACATCGTACATCAAATATTACTAGCGATCTTTGATTTCTTTATGCGATAGGAACAACATTACTGAAATCACGGCATCGGCTACATCAACATGAGCGAAATTGAAGCGAATTTATTAGAAAATTGCTTTTTTTTTCGCTTGTAATGTAGCCAGACCATGTTTTTCTCGTTTCGCTCTTCCAGTCGCATCGCAAATCGCTGCCTACTGTAGCCTCAGCCTAAAGGACACGAGACAGAGGCACTTATTTTTTTGACACAAAATATTAATGCCATTTATTTATGTTTCGCGCTGGACGTCCATTAAGCGACAATCGTTTGTAAATGGACGAATCGTGTTACCGGGTTAATGAATCGGGATAAGGCGAAATATTGATAGATTTATCTTAGATTCATGAGGTATTTTTTTTTCTCATTCTTGTTGGCACACATTGTTTTTTATCGATTGCTAGGAATAGCAATCTCTTCATCTTTTAGCTGAAAAACATACTGCTTCAACTGCTTCTTTCAGCTTTCCCATTCTCTTGACGTAATCCTTTAGTAACTTCATTAGTACCTACTTATAATGTTTATTACTCGCGATATTTTGACGTTCAAAAGTGCCTTTTATGTGCCTATTTCAAATAAATGCTTTGACTTTGATAAAAATAAGTCAAAGTTTATTACTCTCAATAAAATAAGAACAGGATAAAATTGCGGGCAGTTGCCATTGTAGCGTCTAAGATATATACCACACAAGTATTATAGGTAGATCGACGACCAGGGGCCTATTTAAGGACACCGACAGGCGACAGGAAGTTCTCACAGCTGGGACACAGGCCTCCTCTCGGTGAGAAGGTGTGGGCTGTATTCCACCACGCGGCCCCAGTGCGGGTTGGTAGATGAACGGCGACAGGAGGCAGGCGATAATCTGACCATCTGACAAGTTTCTTTCATAGATTTCTGCTTGTTAATGAAGCAAAAACTCGTCAATAATAGTTTTGTAATATTTTAACAAGTATTTAGCATTGTCTATTATATAAAATCTAGCTTGGAATATAAAGAATATAGCCTAAGGATGAGATGTGTGATAGATGCAGCTGCATTCTTAAACCCTCACTGAAAATACGGTACCTAAACTTAAAAAGCCAACTAAATAAAATCCCATATTGTCCCGGCACGTAATGTACTACAAGTCGGGAACTAGCTGTACTGGCGGGTACACAGCTGTTTTCTCTGGAAGCGATATAATTTTCCGTGTTATTGAGCTGGTGCGGCTCGCAATGGTAGTGTTGACACGGGCGGCTCCACGGGAGGTGATAATGTCGAGCTTGTTCGACAACTCAAGGCCTAAAAAAGCCACTTTGGCAAAATCATAAAAGGATAACATTATGAATCATAATGGACAGTTAACTGTTAAGATAATCGTATCAAATCCCATTGGTGAAGGATTTTTCAGTATTTTTTTTTGTCTGTGTTAAAATACCAATCCAAATCCAATCCCAATATCTTTGATTATATCTACGTAGTGCAGCGAAAAAAAGAAAAACACGGACTGTCTTCGCCATATTATGATTCATAATGTTATCCTTTTATGATTCTGCCAAAGTGGCCTTTTTAGGCCCCCTTGTGTTGTGTTGAAAAAAAAAAGCTGTTAATAGGTATAAATGTTAAAAGTTATAGCTGAAGGTCAATTCCCGTGATTGGTGTTGATGTTGAGGATGGCTATGAATGATGCTCATTAAAATAGAAACACGATCACATTGACTTATATAATTTACTCTTTTGAAATCATTGCACGATCACGATTTTTTGGCATATATTTTTCACACTGACAGTGACAGCAGGCAAAAACATAAGAATGAATTCTCGGAGGAATACTTCCTTATTCCAGTAAGATGCTGGTAAGGATCTTGACCGCCCTTCCGGGATTGTCCTGATAGCCATGGAATACCTCTCCACTTCTCATAAGCACCTCAGGACGTGTTGCCTCCTTGTCGCTACGACACTATGTGCTAGCGACCGTTACCGGGGGCAGATTATTGAGTGTGCAAGTAACCCCCTGCCATTTTACCCGTGTATATATAAAACATTGATCAGGCAGGGGTCATAGTTCTTCCATGGTTCTTGGTAGCCAGTCCACTTAAGCCACCCAAACCAATAGTAGGTATAGCTTTTTATTTTCCCATATCCTGCAATAGTCCTACACCAACCGGGGGTTATCCGTGGGTGCACTTGCATAGTGCATACGGGGATAATCGTTGGTTGGTGCCGCATTTCATTAAAATTTCGTGAGGGGCCTCTGTGAGTTGGCTTCGGCCCCTCGTACGCCTTCCAAAGGACCGGGATCCCATGGTCCCGAGATATGTAAAATAAAATTTAATAAAAAGGAAACATAAATATGAGTTTAAAAAAGGTTGATTTCTGATCGTCAACAGGAAACGTTCAATATCTAGTCGCAAATTTCATCTCAGCGACAATCGATGTCAAAAACTTGTCAAAAATGTAGGGAAATTAAACATATTTTTGACAGATTGAGACTTAGATCAGACTGCGAACGTTAGTTAGTAACGTTATAACGTTAGAAAAGTAGCTTTATAATTTTAACGTCAGTAAAGATTCTATGATATTGGAGTGTAAGTAAAATTACCATGTCAGATTTGTAGGGTTTTTGGGATATTGACAAAGTATAAAGCCGTTTGTGTACAGTCTTACCTGAATTATGGCGGTCGACAGAAAAGTTCTGTGACCCGTGTGGAAAACTCTATGTTCGAATACAAGGGTGGTAGGGACATCGACGCGTAAACTGAAACCATGAGTTCAAGATTCTAGAAATCCCCAAAAAAAAGCATAGAAAAGAAAATAATAAAACCCCCAGCAAAGAAATTTTTCGTCGGTTGTCAAACAAAAACTGCTGTTTCACAGAAAAGCGCATGACCTACGCGGCCTTTAACTCTTATCAAGCAACCTCCACGAGCGCCCAACACGCTCGCCACTCCCCGTACGTTTCCGTGAAAGTGATGGCCGGATTTGTTCCGCTTATTTCCGGCGCGCCGTTCGGAAACGCCGGCTAGATGCCGCCCTGAAATTTCCTGTATTACCAACGCTGCAATTGGAGACCAGTCTTGTCTGTCCACTGGCTTTGAATTAATAATGTTCTGGCCTGTCCTGCAAATTAATTTGGATGAATTCGCGCTAAAATGTGGTTAGATTTTGATGATGTGGAAGGAACTACGAATTTTAGGTAGGAGAAAATTATATAAAAGGTCCTATTTAAATTCTGCCGCTAAGCAGATATTTTTAAAAGGAGATCTAATTATAATAGACATTGAAGGCTTCAGGAATAATTTTGTTAAAAGGCTATTTCGGTAGTCACAGAATACTTAGAATATACGAAGTACAGATATAAAAGTAGAAAAACATAGCGTGACACACTGGGCGGTCTTACCACTAAAAGTGACCACTACATCCTTGCTTTTCTTCAACCAATCAATCAACTCAACCTGAGCCAAACCACTGCTAGATAGCCCTCTTTCAGGTTGCGCCAGAATATCTACTCCATCAACTATCTACATATAATCTAAATCTCTTTAAAATCTATTTAATTTAAATATAATCTAGAGACTGGCCCTTGATTTGCACGTTTGCTATGGCGACATTGAGATTTTAGTGTAGTTCTGTGTGATAGTGAAAACCGTATCAAAATCCGTTGCGTAGTTGAGAAGTTCTAAGATGTCACTCAGATGTACTCGAAAAGCGACCTTATTTATACAATGAATAGATTACCGTCGTCATTGCCCACCCTTCTAAGTAAAGAATGGAACACAAACATTAGATACAAAACTATTGACACAGCAATAACTCAATAACGGTCGCAGCTACTCGTAATACCGGATAACCGGGATTCCGATCTACTCGAGAGCTTTAGATCCGGTCGTATTTTCTCAATCCCAGTTACGTATTTGAATTATCCTCCGTCTGTGTTGACCTTAATACGTTATTGTATGAGTACCTACATATATCTTTCTCTACCTCAAAGGGTAGCTCCCTTGGTACTCATTTGTGTACAGACAGCGTCAGTATGTGCTAACCCCTCAAGTTTTAAAATGTTATACATTAAATTCCTTACAAATAATCTAAAGAATACTTCAAAAAGAACCCACATTGTTTCGACTCAGATTCGAACCATCGCATCACCGAACGTCGTCATACTCATACCGGCAGTTTGACGAACTAGCCAGCGAGCCCATATGAATTGCGTTGAAATTGTTATCTACTATGGTCTGAGTCATTTTATCTTTAGGTGGGGATGTCTAATCGATAGATGTTATAATTTGAGGGTATCCATTAATTTTACTTACTTACGTTGTTTTTATAAAATTAATCCATACCCTCAAGTTATAACTACAACGTTTGATGTATACGTTCACTTAAAACGGCGAAGAGTAAACGACTACGATTTATCCATTAATTTTAAAATGATTTATGATTTTATGAGAACTAAAATTGTAGTTGTTCTGTGTGAACAAAATGTGAGCATAAAAGGAATTGCGAGACAGCTTGGCATAGCAGTAAGTTCATTATAATATTAATTGTGTTCTCCGATTTTTTTCTTGTTGAGCTATTTGCGGTATCTTGTGTGTGGTATTCAATAACTTATTTAAAACCATGTTTTTCTATACAGAGACAAACGGTGCGCTTATGGGTGCGCAGATTTCAAGAAACCGGCGATGTTAAGACAATGTCCATGGGTCGGAGAACTACTGGGATCTATACGGACCAATCTGAACATAATCGGGATATTGTTAAGGTTCACACTACACCGCCGTTTACATCCACTCGTTACAGTTCGCAACGGCATGGAATATCTCTGTCCACGGTTCGAAGACATTTACACGCAGCGAACATTCACAGTTATCGACCTGCAAAATATGTCTAACAGAAGAACATCGAAGAGAACCAGAAAAAGCAGTTATATTAATTAAGTATGACAACAAAATAAACAACGAAGACATTTAACTCATTTGATTCCACTATTTTACTTTGTATATAGCAAAATATTCTAAGTAGATATCATGAGCTAATAAGAGATGTTAATTGATTATCTATTGATAACATGTTTATTCACTTGTTATGCTCATGATTGTAATCCTGCCAAACTAACTTCTAGTTCCTAGACAAGTTGCAAATGCTTCAAAACTTGTCTCTTTCGATGTCACTTGTCAGACTGTCAAATGTCAAATTTGTATACTGAGACGGCATGACAGGTCACGTGACATTTCGTTAGGTTATGTCAATCTAAAATATTTCTACCGCTTACTATTTTATCGTTTACGTTAATAGGATGCTACTTGTCTAGGAACCCAATTGTGTCAGTTGGTAAAATAGTATATTATGATAACTGTAAATAAAATTATCAAATCAAAATAAATCTTTGTTGTAAAATAAGATCATAGTTTTGTTAAATAATAGCAATAATAAATATTATTATATGATTATTAAGGTATTTTATTTTTCTTTATTTTAAAATTCTTTATAAATAATTACTAAAACAAAATAGAAAAATATATTAAAATAATAATTATAATGAACAAAAAGCACATTTCGTGCCTATGATTTGAACTCCCACTCATAGGCACGGCAAGCGGTCTTGAAACCTCTAGTCTATTTAGACGATGAATGAAACGTTCATAAATGTTAACCCTATTTATTGCTTGTCGTTTTCGCAATAATAAAAGTATTAACGTTTTATTGAAAAAAACAATAATAAAAACAGAATTTTAAAAAATAAATATTATCTTAAACTTATTTATTCACTAAAACAATAAATTAATTAAAATAAAATGTTTTTGCAAAATACAAAAACCAACTTGTGCCTATCACGGATTTGAACGCACATGTCTTTTGGAGGGGTAATCACTTAATGAAGCTGTGTGTACCATTTGACGTTTAATGCCACATATTTATCAAAAAATTATTAATCCATAAGAAAAATAAACTTTTGTTTTTGAGTGTACATTTTATGTCTATATTATGATAATAGCATTTTTTTACTTTTTCTTTCTAGCCATTTTTTATTTTTAGCCTATGTAGTCCCGCTACAGAACAAAGGTCTACTTGTGCTTGTGCTTGTGTGTTGTGTACTTGTGCTTATGTGTTGTGTACTTGTGCTTGTGTTTGTGTGTTGTGTACTTGTGCTTGTGTTTGTGTGTTGTGTACTTGTGCTTGTGTGCTTGTACTAGTATTGTTATATTAATTGACGACAGGGTTGGTGCAGTGGCTGAGCGATCGACTGCTGCGCTGCGTGTCGCGGGTTCAATTCCCGCACGGAACAAATATTTGTATTGCCTACAGGTAGTTGTTCTGGGTCTGGCTGTTTGTGTATGTGAATTTAAATGTTTGTAAATGCACCCACGATACAGGAGTAATTCCTAGTGTGGGGCAACGTTTAAAAAAAAACAATCAATAACCAATCAAAATATTATTATAGTTGACATGAGACTGGACAACAGGTTTTAAATACACTTTCTAAAACCGCATAGGTAGATCATGACAGTTTCTAATTGGCTAAACTTATACCTTGACCATATATTTAAAGTCCATACAACTAAAATTTATAGCTTCCTCGTCGTTTACAAAGAAAACAATACAGATTCCAAACAAAAGTGTTGATTCTAACAAAGACTCTTTTGACATAACAGGACAAACCATTGGCACACTACGTGCAATTCAAATGAGGAATTCGTCACAGATACTGTAATGTTAGTTAGAGTATATTAACGCTGGACATGACAGAAAAGGTTTGAAATAAAATAAGCCCGCAGTGGAAAAATATTTCCAACTCACTTTTATACGTCTATGCTTGGGCTATGGGCTTGGCTATGGGCTATGCTTGGAGTGTCCTTAAGTGATCGAATCAGAAAGGAAGAGATCTGCAGGAGAACCAAGGTAACCGACATAGCTTGAAGAATTGCCAAACTTAAGTATTGCTCACAGAACAGATGGCCGATGGGGCCGAAAGGTTCTGGCGTGGCGACCGCGCCCTGGAAGACGTAGCGTTGAAAGGCCTCTCACAAGGTGAACCAATGACCTTGTGAAAGCAGCATGAATCCGCTGAATGCGGGAAGCAAAAAAAACGGATCGAAGTGTTGGTGCTTGGGGGAGGCCTATGTCCAGCAGTGCTGAAATGATGGAATGAAAGATTATACATCATACTGCAGAGCAAAGGCCTCTTTTGAGAATTCATGAGCATTTTTCATCCATCACACATGACGTTTTCATCTATCGTTATTGAAAAAGTAATATTAACATTATACACGTACCGACTTTTGGCATATTTGAATTCAGTTTGTTTGTTTTTAGTTAGATTTCTAAAAGAAGATAAAATGCAGTAATTATAGAATAACTTATAAACAAATGTATTAATGATACGGAAAACTGAAGACTTCGACTTACTGTCTATGACATCTTGGGTTCATAGGGTTAATCCTTAATAACAGACCTTTAAAAAACTAGTAGTTCTTTGATAAAGTTTTTCACATAATCATAATGCAGAGCAGAATAATGGTCTGTGGAATGTATCTGACAAGTTAAACAGCAATTTGTCGAAACATTGTTAATTTTCTCCAAGTCACCACTAACGCTGGTGACAAACAAAACTAAACTCTAACCACTTCCTCAATTGTTCCCGGAACTGTTAAACTCACGTAACCGCAAACTGTGCAGTTCTACTAATAATAATATAATGAATAACAATACAAGAAATGCTGTAAAATGTTTCCCAAAATTAACAGCTTCGTTTTTACATTCATGATCGATGTATGCATGTAAATTTGCAAGTCTCCGGAAATAGTATTCATGACATAAATACATACAAACTTGAACACACACATACATTACATCGTCGCTCGCATTACTAAACTTTTTATCTCATTTTTTAGCCTGATTCGAGTTGGGACAACTGCATTGTTCTATTCGTGATTCTTTACATTTTGTTGCCTTTCATAATAGTTTTATCTTGTTGACGGTTAGTGAAAAATGTAAAGAATCATGAGTGAATTGGGATGTCATGGTTTTCCTGACTCAGGTCGGCTAAAAAATGAGAAAAATGAGATGGGACTTTTAGTCATGCGAGCGATGATACACAGTAATACACCATTGGCTATTATCGAGGAATTAACTGAACTAACACATAAAACTAAAAACAATAGCACAAAAAAGGCCAAAAGAGATAAAACTCCTAACACTAAATACAAAATGAATGTTACAGAAAATGAAAAACATTCCATCATTCCAGCTGCCAATACCGTTCAAACCAGAGCAGGTTCTCCTGCGGAAATGAGAATGTAAAACCACACACATTGTTTTCTTTAAAAGAAACACAGAAATTAACAATCGTTTTAACTAAAAAGTTCGGAAATCTAACAATTTAGGGCGTAGACGAAGTGGCATTCTGTCAGCGGTAACGATTATGAAAATGACTAAGATATATTATAAGACTGACTTATGCTACCGAAAAGCTTATATCAATCCTATTGAGATGTGTCTTCTCGACATTCCTGTGTCACTAACGGGATGCAACAGAATACGAGCGTCAGGTATTGTACCTACCTGGCATATGCTGAGCTGGACTCCCATTTGGTGCAACCATGAGACACACACCGCCCAGTAGTGATCGACCGTTATAGATGTTTATGAGCTAGGTGTCTATGGTTCAATTTATCTTTTTAATCTTTGTTATTTTTTATTTTATTTTTTCACCTTTTTTGATGTTTTTAATACCTGTATTGTGTCTTTTGTTGCACTGTGTAAATGTTTTATCTATCTATCTATTGAAAGTCGTTGTAGAAACACGCAAATTTTTGAATGGGATTGCCACTACATTTAAAGGGCTCGCGTCTAAAAGATAACAGCTGCATGGGTCGATCGAAGAATCTTGTCGCGGTCAGTTTATGGATGGGTGTCCATCCATTACATATAGAGAACCCTGCGCGCCTCGGAAGGCACTTTAAGCCGTTGGTCCCGGCTGTCATTCGTATAGATCTTTGACAGTCGTTACCCGTCAGAAGCCCAAAAGTGCCCATTAACTGGGATGTGGAGGTTAGTCGCACCATGTAAAATACTGGTATTCAGCTGCATCCGGTTAGACTGGAAGTCAATCCCAACATAATTTAGTTGGAAAAAGCATAATATTGACTTCATTTCAAACAATAATATCCAGGCCCATCTAGTTTACCTGGAAACTCAAGATACTTATGCTAAACATATTCGTCTGATGTATATCAGTAGATACTAATGCCCAAGCTACCTGTTTAACCTACCCGACCTCTTACAACACGCGCGCCATAGAAACCAAGAGTAACGGCACAATATTATGGTCAATACGTATAATATAATGTCAACACAATATTACTGAGGGCACAAAGGTCTTCATAAACACATCGATTAATGATGTAGAAAGTTGTAAAAGTCTGTGGAGATATGACGGCGATGAGTGGTGTGACAGCAGTTTGATCGTAAAATGTTTACACCGACATAGGAAAATCTAGGCATTATATTATTTACTAGCATCTGCCCGCGATTTCGTCTGCGTGAATTTTTTTGTTCCACCTCATCGGATCACATCGTCAGCCCGGGCTATTATTTCGTTTTCGTTTGGCTTTCTTTCTGTCTTTTTGCTCGGCTCCTAAGGGCCCTAGCGTAATGACTATAGCCTTGACAATTCAAAAGTGCCTGTAAATGGTTTAATTGAAATATGTAAATGCTTTGAGTTTGAGTTTGACACCTTTTATAAAAACTGATCTCAGTTTACAATCCCCAGTTATCCGAATGAGCAACGATTACAATAATAATGTATTAAACACATCTGACCTTGATAATTATATTCAGCGATAAGGTACGGGTATTTTGAAAGAAAATCACGCTATCCTTGCCAAGTTGATATTCATTTTTTTTTAATTTTTATTTTTCATATGTTTTCATTGTTAACTTTTTGTTCATGTTTATTACCCATCTTACTTACTTTAGTCTGTTTTACTTTATATTAGTTTTAATTTAGCATAATATATTTTTCAAGGCAGCAAGATATATAATCAATGCTATGTACGCCGTAATTGTCATGTACATTAGTCCTTTAGTATTATTCTAGCATAAGTTTAATGTACAGACGCCAGCACATCAAGCTACTCGAAACTGTCACATTTTCCCAATCAATTTTGAGCCTTATGATTTAGCGATAAAGTTAAAAATCTATTAAAGAAATTTGACAGATTGTAGTAGTTTGATGTGTCTGTATATTAGTCCTTTAGTATTATTCTAGCATAACTTTAATGTACGTGATGTGGCTGTGCTTTTTTAAATAAATAAATAAATGACTGCTGGTTAAGAGACTTCTTTATGCTTACAATGAAGTTCTCTGGTTCACGATATAGATTATAAGTTTATCTTGCCCTATGTAAAACCACATATGGGTCCTTTTGAATTGTCAAAGAGTCGGTCAGTTAATCAGAAAGTTGAAGCTAGTTGCCTATTTCAAATATTAGATTTTTAGGGAGAAGAACGGGCAAGAAACTCCAAAGACATTCTTTTAAATCAAAATATTACAAAATCCTGGGAACATTATTCTTGTTGCTTCTTTAAGTGAGAAATACGATGACATCATAAACTTTAATACCATACTGATAATTATCATTTCCTTCCCAATCGCCATTTATGCCTTGTATGGAATTTTAAACACCTGTGGAAAATATTATGACCGATATTTCTTTCATCTCCAGACCATCACAAACAGCAAATAAATAACATGAAAATGAGAAAATATTATGACCCAACTTTAATTCCAGAATACACAAGCCACTTAATTTACAGATTTACGGCACGATTCGATTCTCGAATAACTTAGATAATCGCGTATTTTATCGCCACTAAATATTCAAAAGTGCTTTATTAAGAAAAAATAAACATGCCAGCCCTAATCTGTAGTAATAAACGGCAAATAAAACAGCTGACAGGCGTCGCGCGTAAAATTTTAATGTCTTCTTTATACACAACAAGATAAAAACAAAAGGTCCACTTTATATACAGTATCATGGTACGGTGACATGGCAGAATCACTCGTTAATGTTCACACTACATACAGCCCTTCTCTCTGTGAGAGGGAGTGGGATGTAATACCGTCGCCTCGCGTGCCCAGAGCACATAGGTGGATGACAGACAATCATGTTATCGATTTTTTATTCTAGGATCCCTCGCAAAAAACGGCGAAATAGACGCTGACTAATAATCGGTAAGTCGTGTGCTGCCATTGATAGTTGTTACATTCGAGTTATTTTAACGTTTTAGCATTGCATAAACAGTCGTTGACCTTTGCGGTCACTGCTGAACATTTTATTTCCTTTCCAGAGACACTGTCATAATAAAACTTATAGCATAAGACGTGTGCTCATCGAAAGTACATGTAAATGCGAACCTTCTGCTCTTTTCATTCCATATAGAGTTTCTAAGGTTTCCGTTATCGACACTCGGTTTCGATTATAGGTATCGAATTGCGACCAGTTAACGAGGAAAATTATATTCGACACTGACCGGCGGTGTCGCGTGACGGGTATTAGAAAAAATATAATCTGTAATGTATACTTGTTGTGTACTGTTTTGTGGGTTGGAGTGTAAGTGAGAAGGGATTGGAGGCTGAACAGGAATTATTTTGGAGGTAAAGAACAAAGATCCTGTAATCCTGGCAATTCATTTCCTCCTCATTTCAAACACAGCTCATGAATATATTACACACATAACATCGCGTGTGTTTTTCCCTTAGGCCGCTATCCCACTGGCGTTTTACGAGCGTCGGCGTCTCTCGAACGTCTGCGCAGCGTCAACGTTGCGCAGACGCGACGTTCAACGTCGCCGCGTGACAAGCATTAACGCCCGCTGAACGCGAAGTCGACGTCGCGTCTGCGCAACGTTAACGTCACGTTTGCAGGCAACAGGTACATGTCCGCGACGGTAATGCTTGCCACGCGACGACGCAACGTCAACGTCGCGTCTGCGCGGCGACGACGCTGCGCAGACGTGACGTTGACGTCAACACTCGTAAAACGCCAGTGGGATAGCGGCCTTAAGGGTGAGCCACAGGTGCACCTATAATACACTAACATTATATCAGTTATGTTTAAGTCCAGTGTAATAAAAGGTCAACTTATTGCCATCAACCGGGCAAAATTCTGGACTCAAGGCTGCTACTGAGAAATTCCTGATGGAAAACCGAATAACACTTTGCCTGACCCAGAACCTCATGATCAGCAGTAGCACTTGCACCCAACGAGGCAGTTCCAAACTGTCAACACACACATGAACATTTTTCTACACCAAAGAAATCTAAGATTAAGCAAATGTTCATTATACAGTACGTGAGCTTAGAAAGAAGGTATTATTGGAGAAAAGTTTTGCTTTACTTATTTTACTTTAATCTTTTTCAGCTCTTGGGTGTGCCATATTTTTATAAAATCTCATTTAGTAGCCAAAACCTTTGGTAGATTTTTTCATGTTATTCAAACGCTCCATGATACTATCTCCCAAATTGTTTCAGCTGTAGCTTTTAACTTATACCATAACTGTTTTCTGTGAGCAGTTTGGACACGGTATCAGGTGTTTGATGGGTTTCACCGAATTATAGTTGCGTCTTATTTATTTTTTTTAGACAACAAATAGGAATGGATCAGTTTCTGTCAATACGGTGGTGCAAAAAAGCAATTTCACGGCTTAACGTAGATTAAGTTTGAGCTTTTACGAATAAAAGAAAAAACGGCAATGAAAATCCATTCTTATTTTCTAGAAATAAAATCAGTGAATTCTGTGCAACAAAATCAATTGCAGTTTTTTTTGTATTTACGCTGGATTACTGAAACACAGAGCGCTGCAGCATAGTTATACAATTTCTACAGTTAGATAGACACATACATTTAGAAAAATTAATAACCTTTTCAGTTTCTGTTCGTGATAAAAATCACTAAAGAATAACCTAAACCACAATTTAAACCAACATCCAAAACATCAATAATAATGAGAAAACAACCCATCCTATCAACTCTCCAAACGACAGCCCCAAATTAATACCCCATAATAACAACCAAACCTTAGAACCTTTACCCTTCGACCACAGAGAGGAAACCGGTTACTTTTCCAATCAATAACAAAAGAAAACTTCTGAAGAACCCCACACACCTGACCCTCCAATCAGAATAACAAAGCGGACAGCGGGTTAAAAGTTTAAAACCAGTTAAAAGCAGTTGAAACCGCTTAATACTGGCTAAAACCGGTCAGAATGGGTCTAAATCAATGACGTCGGGCGCGTAACAATGCAAGCCGTGACCGCAGAGACATTTGTCCCTCGTTCACGTTACATTTATTGGAAAAGTTCCACTTTAAAATTATGTGCCAAGTTATAAGCGAACTGACTATAACATTAATTACCAGTAACAACTTTATAACGGCAAATACCAGAGTTCTGAAATACAAGAATAATATAATATTAAGAAACATCCTTTTACGAGTTTCGCTTTAAACAGTTTATTTCGACAGACCATTAGGAAAGACGTGGAAGACTTTAATCTGGCTTATCCTTTCAAATAAAGGACGTAATACAACAGTAATTTTTCTTCATAACCGCGGGGTAATTGTGTAACACACTAACACTAGGAACTGCTTCCATTTTGGCAGTTCAACAATATTCATTGCGTTATTTCCGTTGTTCAGCAGACGAATTCGAACATATTATGAAGCATTGGATTAGCAAATATCCTTCAACATTATATTTAGATAGAACATTGCGCAATTTATTAGGGTGCCTGTCGAAGTGGCGGTGCTTTTCGGAGGCCTATGTCCAGCAGTGGAATAATGATGAATTCTTCTTCAACAGAAATTATGGCCAGTTCTCGTATCACATCTTGTTGCAATCTTATTTCAATAACCGAAATTTTATTAAGGTATGTCGACTCTCCGCTCCGCTCACAATTTGGTCCAGGGACAGAAAATGCAAGGAATGCATCTCGTCCAGAGTAAAGTCCGAACATATAATTTGACCGCTACTACTATTAAATAGTGCTCCGACAATATTTACTACCGAGACGAGAGGAACTGTCTGATGTTTGAGAAAATAATTAAACATTGTACTAGATGATAATAAATAGTTGTTTATGTTACATAATAGGTATAGGTATTGTTTTGATTATTAGGATAAGATAAATTTTTATTTGTCTTAAGCATGGTACAAAGTTGTGACAATGTTCAACATGAAGTACACACATCAAAAGTGTCTAGGGATCAACATATATTTTTGCAATAACTTTTCTCCTGATTGATATTAATTAAAATTTTCTTTAAGGATTCATCAAATAAAGTGTTTTCGTTTGTCACAGTAACGATATTACCTACCCCCTTACTAAACGTAGTATAGCGTCTGTATAGTTACACAACGCTTTGTCTTCTTCTTTCGAATGTCAAATTAATGACTACTGAAAGAGAGGAATCGGTATATCTATTCATCTGATATACGTTTATTAGTAAGGGGGTCAGTCTTTGTAAGTTTTAGTAGCAATCTAGAGAACGAAATTAAATTCTAGAAAGTGAAATTAAAGTCTTGTAATAAAATGTGTATCGTTACTTGAAATTACATAAAAATATTTTAATCTTCTATCCTAATAATAAAACTTTTTGCTTGTTTGACCCGCTAATCTCCAGATCTATCAGTTGAATCAGAAAAAAATATTTTTGCATTTGTTAGTCCAATTCATGAGAAAGGCTATAAATATAGGCTACTTAATATCACGAACAAAACAAAAAAAGTCGGAAAGAACGCTAAAGCTACAGTTTCCTAGAAAAGCGGTGACCGCCCACATAGCGTCCGCAATTTACCAGTGAATGACGTCACTGAAACGGTGTTTATGAAAGTAAGTTGGTGTGTTTTCATAGAGAGTGTTTTTGACACTGTAAAGTCAAACCCCGCTAAAGATTTAAATCACTAGATTTGCCCTCACCGCACACGTGATAGCACAGGTGTTAGTCACGTGAAATGGTTTCCATACTGAGAAGAGTGAGCTCACACATTATTATATAGCGTTTCCATGACAATAAAGTCAAGTCACTACGTCATTGTGTATCTTTAGACATGGTATCTAACGATTTAAATCTTTGCCGATGTGATCATTTTCACGACAGCCGTCACTGCGGCCGTTATATGCGGTCACCGCTTTTTTGGGAAACCGTAGCTTTAGCGAAACCGAAGTAATAGTGCGGGGGAACAAGAAATTTCACGCAAACGAAGTCGCGGGCAGAACCTAGCATTATATAATTTCGGAGGATCGACCGCTGGATTCCAAGAAAATAACATTTCAATCAAACCCAGCTAAAGCTGCCTAGCAACCTGTAATTAAGAACCCAGAAAAACAAAACTCGAAAATGAATTTTAAAACATTCATATAAAAAGGTTTTGAAAGACTGCTAAAGTTAAATAATAGGAAATAATGAGTTTGCACGTTAATTAAAGTACTTTCACTGGGAAACTTCTATCAGGCGAGATCTGGGAGATTTTATTCGGATCGCTGGGAACTTTTTAATTAATACACTGTTCGTAGAGGATAAGTGTAATCAGTTGAGTTTCTCATAGGTGAGGTCTTCGCTCGATAGTAAATAAAATTTTAATAAAAAAGTTTTTAAAAACAAGCTTTTATTTAAATAAAAACGTAACCTAAAAAAGGAAGAATAACCCGAACTAAAACGAAAAAAATAAATTTAAGTGACATTTCAAAATATATACATACATTTTAAACGCTTGAGGCACTGTTATTGTGCAGTAAAAAAAATATAATCCGCCATCTTGGAGCGGCGGACAATTGAAATTATTACAATATTAAGTATTGAACATTGTACATATTTGTATTGTTACCAGAACTAAAGGTGTATGCAAAATTTCAGCTCAATCGGATACCAACAAATGGTCGAAAAATGGTTTTCAAATTTTGAACGGAAAACTTACATACGAACAGTGCATGCTATAAAATCACACTAAAATTATAAAGGCGAAAGTTTGTGAGTGTGTGTGTGTTTTTATATGTTTGTTACTTCTTCATGCTCAAACGGCTGGACAGATTTTTATAAAATTTTGTATGGAGGTAGCTGACATCCTGCATTAACATATAGGTACATTACGTGGGAAAATCGGGATGAAAAGTATTTTATCCCGATATTCCCACGGGATCGACATTTACGCGGGTGAAACCGCGGGGCGCAGCTAGTAATATATAAAAACTTGTAATAATGATGTTCACTAATAACTTGGCTGGCTGTTAAAAAAAAAACATCTGGGGTCGAACGTTTTTTTTCCCGGCAGGAACGAAGTTTGAAATGAAAATCAAAGATGGCGGCTGCGTAAATTTCAAAATGACGAAAACTCTTTTTTATGCAGCCGCCTTCTTTGATTTTCATTTTGACCTCACTATCGGCTTCAGCACTATCGAAAACACTGAAAACGACACCCATGACGAAAAATTTGAACAATATTGCAGCCGCCATCTTTGATTTTCATTTTGACCTCACTTTTGGCTTCAGCACCCTCGAAAACTATGAAAACTACTCCCACCGCAAGCTCCGTTAAAAAAATTCGTTCCAAAAACTTTTCATTATTTTGATTGCTCAAAAGTGCCTCTAAATGGTTCAATTTAAATAAACGCTTTAACTTTTAATTACTGAGGACGACTCGAACTACATTCACCTAACTTTCTGGTACCTTAAAAAATAAGAAATATATTGACTACATTTGTCACTAAGCATAAATATACTGAAAATATAAATACCAGCATCACCTGAAACTCCATTCATTATCATTTTAGCCTTTTCCATAGATATCCGAGCCTTTTGCAAACTATGTATTTGTTGGGGTCGCCTGAAACTCCATTGTTACATTACATTTCAGTATAGAGATACGTTTACCCATTTACCTAGAGTTGCTTATACCCACGAGAGCCAAACAAATCCGTGACCTGATTCCGGCTGCAGCTCGCAATGCATCATAAGCACCGGTAGCGCAAATTTTTGTCTTCCTCTAAATCATTGGGGAAATTAAGACTCCCAACATCCTTTAAAATATTCGCACTACCGGCACAGTGCCGATATTTCACTAAGAACAAGTCGTTACAATAATGCACGGTACCCTAGTTGGAAAACAGCCAAAGACGGTCTCAGTAGTGGTAATCACGAGAACGATATTAAAACGGCCTCGTCCGGTTAATTTCACACAATATACGTTTCCTGGACATCATAATCTTGGTTCAACTGTCGTATTTGTGCAGTTTTATGTCTTGTATGTACATACAGCAAAATAGTTTTGTATGCAGGCACAAAATAATAAAATTATAAATATTCATAAAGTTTTTGCCTGTCACTTTGTATGCATACAGAATTTCAAATCTCTCTCCACCCTTTAATGTGGGTTGTTTTAATAACAATGTACTTTGAGCAGGACCTACAATTCTACAGATTTTAAAAATTTGCTGGTATAGGTTGTGGGCAAGGTTAAAATAAATACATTATAAATTCTAAATCACAATCAGAAGGATTTAGAAGGAAATTGCTCATCTATTGCTTTCATAAGTTTGAAAATTCGTCTTCTCACCAACATAAATGACGCAATGAATGTTGTTGAATTGTGAAAAGCATTGCCATTGCAATCATGTTACGAAATTACACCTCGGGAAGAAATTTTGAAAAACAGCACCAATACTCGTAAAATTTCTATTTCTCCAACCCAATCAAACTAATCACAAACCCTAACCCGACGACATAAAACCAAAAAAAAAACAGCTTCTAGCTAGAAAGCCCCACTCAAGAAAAATCTCAGGAAAAATATTTTCCCGTCGGCCTCAAAAGCCGCACAGCACTTCGCTTCGACACGAACTTTCCAAATCAATTAAAAATTAATTAAATGGCCTTGTTAGCGTCCTAGTTCACAATTTTGGCACTCATCGCGAATTCATACCGCACCTGGTGGTAGTAGGTACCTACCGCTATTCTGCGATGTTTTATGTATCGGGAAAATATCGGAACTGAGTAATATTTCAGCGTTCGGATTATTACCTTTTAGACTTATTGGATAGATACTATTAAGGAAGGAGAGCAATGGTGGCCCAGTGCCCAGTGGTAACGGTCGCGACCTACGAATTGTAGGTCGTAGGTTCAACCCCAGACAGGCGCTTAACTTTGTGTAAATTTTTTCATCACCACTGCTCTCAAAACGGTGAAGAAAAATATTGTGAGGAACCAGCACATCCTAGAAACAAAAATTCTAACACAGGATATGATATCCACCACACGGCCCACGCGGATTACGGCCCACTCCACAGAGAGGGGGTCTGTGTCACAGCAGTTAACGATTTGTTATTAAGTTTTTTAAAATTATAAAAAAAGCAATGGAATCCCTTCCTATAATTCCCAAAAGACTTTAGTCAAAGAAAAACGTACATAAGTTTTGTAAGACAAAGAACTCCGAAACACTCCATAACAACACTCCAGCCGTATTTTCATGAAAGCCAATAAAACTATGAGCAGGAAATCTAAGCAGTGATACACTTGCGTGCCATTACAGAGGCTAGTGGCGCCATTACGTGAGCAGTTTAGTTGTCCCCACGTGTACGGAACGCCATTCAGATGATAAATACCGTGGTACCGAAGCGCTTTATGTAATGTTTGAGAAAAAATGGAGTTCCTTGCTTGTAAGTTTCTTGGCTTTTTATGTAATAGAGTTATGGCTACTTGTTTTGTCTTAGTTAATTGATTTCTTCAGATTACGGATCTACTTTTCAGCATGTATAGTAAACAAAAGAGATAAGTATGCATGATCGTCAGAAATAGTTGCAGTTTAGTAAGAAACGGATGGATGTTTTCGACTGAAATTTAATTTGATTTAATTATTTTCTAACAATAAAATAAAATTTTATTCAAGAACATCCATCGGTTAACCTGATCGATCGACCCGTGGGCTGTTATGACTTAGCCACAAGCCCCCCAGTTCTAAATATAACACACAATCACTGCTTAAACTTCAACCCTGTAAAAAGGGAACAAAGATGGCGGACTCCACCAACTTTTCAATCGATTCTTCTTAGCGTTTTATGCATGACAGCACCGACACTGTTTTGCTCTTACTTAATAATCTGTGGATGCACAAGCTGCTTGTTAGCATGCTGCGTAGGATTAGTTGGTAAGAAAGTAGCGTTGACTTTGTTACTGCATAGTTTGCAGTTTTGCGCACAAAATTTTGTGTGGAGCTGTTTAAGCTGGTAGAGCTCTAGCGTTTAGAGCGTTTACGTGTTGGTGAACCTGTGGTGGGAATTAGTGATGGTATTGTACTGTTTTCACACGTGTTAAAAGTTTAAATTTGAAAGCATTATGGTCCACAGTCGAGATATCTAGTATTTTTTTAACAAAGACGCTGCTGTTGTAAAATTAACTAGTATTTTTGTAACATTTAATAATATTTTGTTTGCAGTAAAGAGAAATGAGTTGTACCTATTCTACCTACATTAACACTTTTTTTTTCACGGTGGGAAATCATCAAATGACCCCTCTCGCTCTGGGTGGAGCGGAAGGGAGTGTCAGACTCTTAATGACTAAAACCCACCCGTGTTCCTTCCTTAGCCCTTTATGTTCCGAACCAGCGGTAACCCTTTCGCACAATCCCGCTGAGCCTACAGTAACACTTGATGTAACTTATGTTCACCTTTTCAGTATTTAACTTCTGCCCGCGACTTCATTCGCGTGGAAGTCGTGCGACACACAATAATACCAAAAAAACAGTCACATTTTTATAAAAATCCTCTCCCTAAAAAATCTCCAGACCCATCGCGTCGCATTGCATCGCCCGCTCGCGCTATTACTATTGCGTTGAGGCGTATATCCAAGTGTTGCAGCCAGGGCTGGTGTGCAGGTCTTGACTATAATTACTGTAAATAAGACTCCGTCACAGGCTTGCATTTAATCTTTATTAGACTTGTAGTATTACGTGTACGCGGGTCGGCGCGGTGAGACCAAAGAGAGTGAGTAACTGTCATAGACAGTGGAGTAATAGTGCGGTGCACCTAACATCTCCCTTCTTTAAAAAATTAAAATGCTCTTACA
This sequence comes from Luperina testacea, assembly GCA_927399505.1. Taxonomy (NCBI): domain Eukaryota; kingdom Metazoa; phylum Arthropoda; class Insecta; order Lepidoptera; family Noctuidae; genus Luperina; species Luperina testacea. Next base: position 20,859,759 of record OV656759.1, on the reverse strand, counting down.
AATCAATGCGGTTTATAGAATTCTAACGGAGATTTCATGACCGGAAAACTGGATAGAAACGTGAGTACCCTTTACACTTTCTTTATTAAACTTTAAGTTAATTAAGCAGGCTCTGTCAATGACTTTCTGTAGTCTTTCATTATGTTCTTCCAAAGTACTGCCATATATTAATAAATCGTCCATCATAATTTTTACACCCTCGATATCACTGAACTTTTTGACCATGATGCTGTGAAAGATTTCTGGTGCTGAGCTGATACCAAAAGGTAAACGTGTGAACCTATATCTCCCAAAAGGGGTTATGAATGTACACAGCCTTGAGGATTTCTCTGTCAATTTCAGCATCCAGAAGCCTTTGTTTGCGTCTAGGGTTGTAAAAAATTTGGCTCCTGTCAGTTCTGACTTTATCTCATCTATCGTTGGAAACTGATAGTGAGGTCTCATTAAGGCTTCATTTAATTTACGGGGGTCAATGCATAACCTAATTTTGCCATTCTTTTTCTTGGTAAGAACAATTGGACTTACCCATTGAGTAGGCTCCTCGACTTTTTGTATGATGCCCTGCTGTTCCAGCTGTTGTAGTTCCTCTTTTAGTGGCTCACGAAGTTGAAAAGGGATGCGTCTACATGCTGCAATGACTGGAGTGACATCTGCCTTCAGCTTAAGGTCGACTATGACATCTTTAATGCAACCTATTCCGGTTGTCAATTCCTGTGGAAGTAGAGGTGTAAACCCTACCTTGTAGACTCTCTTAAGTATGTTGAGCGTCGTGCATGTGTCGCGTCCTATAATGTTTTGACAATTCAAATCAACAATATGAAAAAGAACATCTTTGTCACTGCCATTGTGCTTGACTAACAACTGACACTGACCTACTGTGGGAATAATTTCACCACTGAAAGTAGAGAGTGTTTGTGAACTTTTGTGAAGTAAGTCATGTGGAATGTCTATCTTTTTGAATGTGTCGTATGATAAAATGTTAGTGTCTGCCCCTGAATCTAAAATACAGTTTACATGTTTATTATTTATGAGTAAATCTATCTTCCAAGATTTAGAATTTACTGTATTTATATGTATTGACCCTATAAAGAGATTGTCACCTTCCTTGTTTTGTTGTTCACTGGCAATGAGTTGGACGGGAGCAGTCCTACAAACTGAAGCGAAATGGTTCATTTTGCCACATTTTTTGCACTTCACGCCTCTCGCTGGGCACTTGAATCGATGAATTTGTCCGCATTTACCACAAGTTGGCTTCTTGTTGGTGGAGTGTGATCTTGCTCTGCCTTGCTTAAAGTTAGACTTTTCTTTTGTCCGTCTCGAGCTGACTTCTGCGATGACATGTCCTGATGGTGTGTTCTCTAGTAACTTTGCTTGTATCTTCGAAGCTTCCTGACTCTTGGCTAGCTGTATAGCTGCATCCAATGTACTAGGTTTTTCTTGAAGAATTCTTTCTTTTATGAACTGATTTTTTGAATTCAAATTCCAGCTGAAGATGTCTCTCAGGATACCATCGTACAAGGTTCCAAATTCGCATTGATTTGCTATATTTTTCAAATCCGTGACATATTGGTCGATCGGTTCCTGCTCACCTTGGCACCTGTTGAACAGCTTGTGTCTCTCCATGGTGATGTTTATTTGAGGGAGGAAGTGTTCTTCATACTTTTTCACTAAGTCTGCGAACTTCACTGTGTCTATGTCTAGCCCAAAGGAATAAAATATGTTGAGCGCATCTCTGCCGATAAAATGAAGTAATATGGCTACTTTTCTGGCGTCATTGCACTCTTCCAATAGGTTAGCTCTGAAGTAGATTTTTAATTGAGTAATCCAATTTTTCCACTCTAATGGCATGTTACTAGCGTTGATATTTAGAGGCTGTAACTGACTTGCAGGCAATCTACGTGCAGATTCGGACTTGTCTTCGATCTTTTTGTCTTCCGCCATCTTGTCGTGTGGTGTGGTTTGGCTTCGTATCTATTCTTGATGATAGCACCACTCTGACACCATATTGCGTTGAGGCGTATATCCAAGTGTTGCAGCCAGGGCTGGTGTGCAGGTCTTGACTATAATTACTGTAAATAAGACTCCGTCACAGGCTTGCATTTAATCTTTATTAGACTTGTAGTATTACGTGTACGCGGGTCGGCGCGGTGAGACCAAAGAGAGTGAGTAACTGTCATAGACAGTGGAGTAATAGTGCGGTGCACCTAACAATTACTTCCATTTTTTCTGACTTTTCTCATTTTGCTTGACTTCTGCGAGCCGTAGCGTGATATTAATTAGTTTATAACCTTCCTCAAGAATTGGGCTATTATGCAAAAAAAAAAAACAAATCTGACTAGTTCCAAAGATAAACGCTTTCAAACTAAAAAACAAAGAAATTCTTCAGCTTCACACTATTAGTAAGTATAGATCCCCTGAATAGTTACGCTATAGTTATAAATTCACGTGCAGGTCAAAACATAAAATAAAAAAAATTATAAACATACAATGCATATGAATAACGTCCTCCTTAACTCCGAAACTTATTTATTTATAGTAGTTTATTTCCACAAAACGGCACGGGAGTGCATACTTCGAAGACACAAACATCGGGAGACGTCGGTGCGCCATCTTCGACGCGAGACACCATGAAACTAAACTATCAATTCCATCTACCAATAAGTCCCAAGAAGTAACTTTAGATGGTAACTCACAAACCTAAAATTATTTCCATTAATTCCCAACTTTAAAATTACTTTCCCCCTTTAAAATTACTGTGAGAAAACCCACGTTTTGAAGCAAGAACATTCCAGCTATCAATCATCTTGGATTGAAGTCCCAAAACTTGGGAACTCAGTTTCCTTCGACTTACAGATCGATGGGAATTGGCAACTGTAAAGTTTTGGAGAAGGAACACGTTTATTGTCCAACGGATTTAATACCTTAATTGATGAGTACCAACTTTCTGGGCTTACGGAAGCGATGTAATAAATTGGATGTTGATTTGGAAAAGGCATTATTTTCTTGGTTTTAGATCTGACTATAATCTCTTCTCTGCACAACCATTGATGATTGTGTTAGATGAGTTTCCCAATAGATTGCTGATACCAAATCTTGCTTATTAGTACAATGTATGTTTTGTGTTTATCAGAAGGCCAATTCTTGTAATTTAAAACGTTAAAAATCTAGTCGCAGTCTCATCTCGGCGACAAAGAAACGTCAAAAACTTGTCAAAATGTAGGGAAATTAGAGGTAGTTTAGACAGATTCAGACTTTCAGACTGCAAGCGTTCTTAAAATTACGAGAATTGCCCTCACGTGAAACGTGCTGAAAATTACTAGAGTTGCCCCTCAGACTGCAATCGTGCTTAAAATTACTAGAATAAAATTGCCCCTCAGACTGCAAACGCTCTTAAAATTACGAGAATTGCCCTCAGACTGCAAACGTGCTGAAAATTACTAGAGTTGCCCCTCAGACTGCAATCGTGCTTAAAATTACTAGAATAAAATTGCCACTCAGACTGCAAACGCTCTTAAAATTACGAGAATTGCCCTTAGACTGCAAACGTGCTGAAAATTACTAGAGTTGCCCCTCAGACTGCAATCGTGCTTAAAATTACTAGAATAAAATTGCCCCTCAGACTGCAAACGCTCTTAAAATTACGAGAATTGAATTGCCCTCAGACTGCAAACGTGCTGAAAATTACTAGAGTTGCCCCTCAGACTGCAATCGTGCTTAAAATTACGAGAATTGCCCCTCTGATTGCTGTTATATGACGATGATGACTAGTATAACCAAGCATAAATTTTCCCAGTAAGTAAAACAATACAGGAACATGATTCTGTAGTAAAAAGCTGGTCTAATTCATAAATGAAACATTTATTGGCTAGCTTTTAATATGGACAGTGACCCGCCCATGCTTCTCACGATCTTTACAAATTAATAAAACATTGAGATTTATTTATTATAATAATAATTGTAGGTTTAATTTGAATGTATTATACACCTTCAGAAATAAATTCTCTAAATGATGATGAAAACCGAATCAAAAACCATTGCAGAGTTTGGAAGAACGTCGGGGTCACAAAGACAAACAGAAAAAGAGACTTTAATTCATAATGAACGAGTATATATAATAATTATGTAGAATGTTTCTTCCCTTACTCGTAAAAGTACAAAAATATTAACTTTTGAAGTGACAACTTCTTTAGACGTGTTAGGCATTTTTTGAGATGGGAAAATCCATTGAACTCGCGCCACTGTTACTGTAAGCGACATCGTGCGTGTTTTGTTCATAAGACGATCCAAAAAATACCCGCTTCGGATGTGTTCGGCTATCCTCGGGATGTACTCGGTATATCCGATATGTCAGTGAGTGATGGCAAAGTATTCTGTTTGTGTTTTGTTTTCACTTCTGTCGGCACTCCCGGAGTGCCACTGTTTTTTTTACACTGTTTTTAAAATAAAAAACTGTGTAAAGCTAGGCAGTCGCTCCTTGTAAAATACTAGTATTCAGCTGCATCTGTTTAGACTGGAAGCCGACCCCTACATAGTTTGGAAAAGTCTAGGCAGATGCTGACATAGGTAGCTACTTACAGCATGTAGATAAATGTGAGATAATAAAGCAATCTGAATAAGGCGTTAACGAATAAGTAGGTTAGCAAAATATACATAGGAGGATATACATGGGTACATACAAATACAGCTACCTACATATTCAGTTCCACCGAACTCCGCCGACATTACTATGCACTCCTATGAGTTACAGCGTCCGTAGCAACTCGTGACGTATTCAATGTACTGCGAATAATAAATTAACATCTACGTTTATCTTAATGTGCCTATTTCCTTGCCAACTTGTAGACTACGAGGGGAAGGTTCAATTTAGATGTTGTACATGGTTTTAAAGTGTGATTTGTGTAGCCTGAGCTTAATAGCATTGTTTTGACTCGCAGTGTGAGAGCAGGAAATTAAGGAAGGATTAATTTTCTTTGTAGTTGTCTGTGGTTATGAAGCCTTTTGTTCATATTTTATAAAGTTCACTTATTACTTATTACGTACTATAGAGGTATGAGGAACAGAGTGTAAAGCTCACTCATACTCTATAGAAAAGGGAGGATCCTCCGACCAGACGGGTGTTGTGTCTGGCGGGCAACTGCCCGATGATTCATGTCGGGCTGTTGTATCTATGCTAGTTGCGCGGTAAACTCTGCTTGCGCAATGCAGGATTTGCGTGACGTCAGTATGACGCGTTGGTTGCATGTGGCGTTGTAGATACAGCTACAGTACATCCATACTAATATTATAAATGCGAAAGTGTGTCTATCTGTCTATCGATTACCTCTTCACGCTTAAACCGCTAAACCGATTTAGATGAAATCTGGTATAGAGATAGTTTGAGTCTCTTAAAAGGACACAGGATAGTTTTTATCCTGATATTTCCACGGGATCGACACTTATGCGGGTGAAACCGTTGAGCCCAGCTAGTCATTAATATGCGAACTATGCTCGGACTGTCTTTGAAGGATCTTGCAGAGTAAGCAAACAGAAGTGGCAGTGGGCTGGCCATGTTTGTCGAAGGACTGAGATGGCCGTTGGAGCAGATGAGTCCTGGTGTGGAGACTGCGTATCGGCAAGCGTAGTGCGGGACGCCCCCCAGCTAGATGGACGGACGACCTAAAGAAGGTGGCTGGGACGGACTGGATGCGGAAGGTGGAGGACAGGGTGCTGTGGCGCAGTCTGGGAGAGTCCTATGTCCAGCAGTGGACTACAATAAGCTTAGTTGTTTGATTGATTTAACATCATTAATAAAAATAATATGTATTACAAGCCGTGTGCCAGAGAGATTTTTTCAATCGATAAAAATGACGAAATTGCATCTCCTAATTAACTCCTTTAGGGTGCTAATTTCCAAAAATACATTCTTATTTGCTCACCTTGGCTATATACAGAATCTCTCTCTCAATCTCTTGTGCAAAATTACATGTTTCCAGACCCAGCAAATTAAGAATGTGCGTTGTCTATCAGTAAGTGAATTAAATCGAAAATTTGGTATTCATCATTACTAGGTATAACATAAGGTAAGCTGGAGAAAGCGCTACTGCGTTCTCTATTCATTACGAAAGTACCAACCCGCTGACCGCTGCTAACTAAATACTTGATAAAGTAATAAAAAATCCTATATACCATGGCAGTAAAACATTTTATGTCAATAAACAAATCTAGCTTTCCAGTTTCAACAACAAGACTGACTCACAAATAGCAAATTTCCACGAATACCCGCATTACAAGAATCGTCGTAATTAACTGAAAACAGAGCAGTGGCCGCTTGAAACACTTAAATCTGTAGTTAGTAACATTTAAGCCATCCTAGAGTTTTCAACATCAAATAAAAATATGTAATAAACCCTTTTTATTTCACCGTAAATGAGTTCCGGAGCCCGCCTCGCTGACGGGGGATTAAAGGGAAGCTTACTAGAGGTTTTAGAAGGAAAGTCGTCTGGAACGTGATTGGGTGCGCTTTTTGCTTAATTTTGGATAGCCTTGCAATCTTGTTTGGTAAGGATAACGATATTTAAAGGGCGATTTCTCACGTTACATTCTACTGCGAATTTGTGATCTTCGAGAGAGGAAGCTCAGCTTACGATTTTGTTTACATGCATTTATTAATTTCAAGATTGTCTGTCCAGTTTTGGAGTTGATGATGCAGCTATTCACGATTTGAATGATCACGCTTAATGACAAGAATATACCTTGAATGTTTTGCTATTTGATGAATGATATAAAGTGGTACTTGTTTTATTGTGTACAATTATAAGCATTGTGATTACTTCAACTCTGACACGAATTAACAGGGACCTAAGTATCTAAATCAATATCATTTCAGCCGAAAGACGTCCATAGCTGAACGTAGACCTCGCTCAAGCACCGTCACTTGGACTGGTTCTGTGCTTCCCGCATCAAGCGGATTTCTGCGGCTTCCACAAGTACCTACCTAAGTACTTACTTTTAAATGAGTTTTTCAGTTGCTTGCTTACATTAAGTTGTGTTGTTATTTTCTCTAAAAAACTCTCTATTCTCGACAAACCAGTGACTTTCACCCTTAGTAGCATCCCATAAAAACTGCAACGTTGCTTGATGGGTTGAGTCTTTTTGCTTCCATCGTGAAGGTGATTTAGCGCAGAAATTAATAAGAAACCGCCTTTGAGATTGATTAGGAGTGAAAACTAAAGTTCTTGTTATAATTTGACAGTTTTTGTTGGTACTTGTAATTTATAAGGGATGGAGTGTGCTGTATCTTTGTCTAATGGCTGATGGTACCTTGTTAATATGAAGAGAAAGTTAGTCAGGACTGACAAAAACATGTCATGTAGTTCCTATAGAAATACATAGTCATTTAACCATGCTCAACCTAGTTTTTTTTAGTTTTTACTGCGCGCAAACCAATCGTACCTAGACAATATCGCCCAGAACCATTTACGAGTATGATTGTAGTAGCTATGTAGTCTTGGACCCTTTTGGACGACTCTTGGATACAGGCAATCCTAGTGGGATCCAGGGCATTTGTAAAAATCTAGCACCTATGGCCCCTATGTAATCTGTTATTAGTTTTTTTTTATATTCTACCTTGAGTTTTTTCTGAATTGTTAGTCAATTCAGAAAAAACTCAAGGTTTTTATTATTTATGTATTTATTTATCATCCTTACAACTATCATTACAGGTAGTATCCCTAATGCGACAGTGTAGTTATCAACTTAAAAATAACTTATCTAACCTTACATACCTAACAACACATAATATAACATTTTATCTTACATAGCTAACTACATTTGATAAAACTCTTGCGAATGCACTCAAAGAGCACTAAAAAATATGCAGTCTCTCGTGGACTTCGTTCACCACACGGATTGTTCGGGTGAGGGGTGCTTTCTCCAGTAGATTGGTTATTACTCTTTTGGCGCACATTCATCTTATTTACAGCATGTTTGAATCTGAAAAATGACGTCAATACATGTTTGAATCTGAAAAATTACGTCATTGTTGTAATGTGGCGTTCATCAAAATCTCGGGTTTTTTTTTTCACCCGAAACTGCGGTGCTATTCTGTAAAAATCTCACCGTGAAAACTTAGGTGAAGTGAGCATGGAGTGAGCTGTTAATAGTGTCAATTCGTAGCAAAAACAAACTCACTTCACCTAAGTTTTTACGGTGAGATTTTTACAGAATCGACCGGCTGCATCAGAATCTGTAACAAAAAAAATCTATGATTAATTTTTATGAACACTTCAAGAAAATATTCACCATAATCTACTTCTGAACACTACAAAGGTGTTCATTAAAAACAATTACAAAAACGTAAAACAAAGTAACTAGGTGTTACAAAACACTTAACCTGCTTCAAAATCAAAGGATCGGCCACAATAGAGAGAATATCCACAATTTATAACTCTCTTCCTGTATCGAGTGCTTTGATAATAAATGCCTTTGTTTTCGTTTGTACTTACAATGGTGTTTTCCTTTGATTTCGTTAGTAACTAGGTGTTTATTTTGTTTTGTTTCTTTTGTGGGTTGGTGAGATTTGGGTACCTACTTACATTGTTAAATACTTGCCTGATTTTGTAGTGGTCACAAAAACTTTTATGGTCACTAATAAAACGAATAAAATTAGTGCTGCCAAATTAATATAACTAGCTGTTCCCAAGTATGTTGGGGTCGGCTTCCAGTCTAATCGGATGCAGCAGAATAACAATATTTTACATAGAACGACTGCCTATCTGACCTTTACAACCCAGTTACTGGGTAACACACACGATACCGCTTGGTATGACTGGTTGTCAGACTTTTGAAATCTAAACTAACTAGCCTGTATTGTCCCATTGTAGAGCAAATGTCTCCCTCTCCCTTTTCTACACAATTCTGTCTTTTGCTTTTGCTAGTGCCGGCCAGTCCTTCCGGTAGGATGTCTTGGCAACTTGAACCGCCATCTTTGTCTTTTGAAATGAAAAATTAAAGTATCACTGGTAAACAAACGCTAAAAATATGATTGGCAAACCAAATTAATTTAATTTTAAAAAGAGTACATAAAAGGGTCATTATCTTTCATCGATGCGCTATCACAGTCCTCTGAGATAAGAAGTCAAAAAAGTAGCCGCGTCTTGCATCGCTGTCATCGTTCGGTGTCGATCGCTCTTGCAACGTTGATCGATGCGGAAGGATTAGAATGACATTCCATAAGTATTAATCGTACTTCACGTAAGTACACACCATTGATCGCTATCGATGAAAGTACCTAGTTTTATCCTTAAAGTGCCAACTGTCACGAATACAGACACAATTACTTTTTCTATTATTACCAAGCTAGTCAGGATTGGGAGCGCCTTAAAGGGCTTTTTAAAAATAAACATAATTACATACTTAACTAATTCTATTTAATTGAGACGTGTTACATAGTTGGATGCAAATCACGAACTAAACTACTAGCTAAGACTTAAACTAAAAAAACATTATTTTTAAAGTGTCAAGCTCAGCGACCTCACAGGTCGTGGGACAAGTGCTTATACACTCAATATAATTATAAGTGCTGGGGTTCCATAACTAGCTTGTCTAACAGACGAGTGGGGAACGAAGTCACCACTAATGGGAACACAATTTATTTTAAGCTTGCAAGACTACAAGTCACTAAAAAGTGCAAACTAGCACGCTGCAACTATTTTATTATAAAAGTCAAAAGTTTTACTACACTGTAATTTACGCTGCTAAGCGATTTTTCCTGAAGTTTTATACCAGCCGGCGTAACATGAGGAGTACATACTGAAAGCAAAGACGTAATAAAACCTGAAAACACACGGGCGAATGTATTGACACCGTGACGTTACATGGCATTATAAAGGTAGGGAAGTTGCCTATCTAAAGCAAGGTGAAGTCAGTCTTCTCCATGAATGTAAGAAATGACAACGTAATCTGACAGCAGCAATCTCACTTGAATGTTTCACTTGTACAGACGCCAGCACGGTAACCTATGTCCATTTCTGTATACCTGACAACGTATATGCAAAATTTCAGGATGATCGGTTCAGTGGTTTAGGCGTGAAAAGGTAACAAACAAACTTACTTTTGCATTTACAATATTAGCTAGGATAAGTGTGATAGATTAGTAGTTTCAGTAGTACGGAAAATTTAAATTAACATATTTTAAGCGCTAAAAAATCATCATAATAATTATCAACAAAAACGGCCCTTACTGAACATAGAACACCTCAAAGACCGCATGGAATGAAAACCCAAATCATTAGCGGTACCGTCCGCAACTCCCTTCCCTAAGTTCCCCCACACAGTTGGCGCACAACTTATTGGAGTGTTTTCCCTTAAATTTAGGGCACAGAACGTGACCTAAAGGGGACGGCAGTCGACGAATTACGAGCTAACTTTACAGGTCGCTCCATATAGCGCCGTATAGCCAAGTATAGCCCGAGTAACCGAGTTAGAGCTATAATGTGACGCAGTACGGAACTTGGGGCAATTTCTTGTTCGTTTATTATTTGGGACCCAAAGGGTGTGAACTGATTTTGGGTTTAGTAGGATGCTTCTATGAATATGTAAGGTCCTTTGTGAGAGGTATGTGAAAGTTATTCTCTTTGGAAGTATGGATTGAGATTGTGAAATGATTATTAAACTCTGGGCTTTGGGAAAGCCTTCTGCTAAGCATGATTATTATGTCCAATTGACCTTTTCGAACAGCATTTCGTGACGGGTTTAGGACGTGTAAACCTGTATTCCCAAAAGAAGTTGGCAGAGGTTGCTATACGGCAGACAACGCCCTCTTCCAGCCCCCAAATGGGTCCAGGCGTGATGGACTGCGGATGTCCGTCGCCCCCCACTCATCAGTAATGCTATTCTGTAAAAAATTCACCGTGAAAATTTAGGTGAAGTGAGCTTAGTGGCAATCCCTGGCATCAGGTGGAATGACAGGTCACTTTATGCTCACTTCACCTAAGTTATCACGGTGATATTTTTACAGAATACCACCGCAGCACCTGAAGTGGCGGCGCGTAGTGTTCCACACGCGCCCCTCTTAGAAGTCGCGGGGGGAGTCAACACCTCACTCCCCGAGGAGGCCCACAGTGGCGGGCCGGCACTAGTCAGGAGTTGCGGAAGGATTGTACCTACGTTCCCGCGATCCCCGGCGTAGGTGTGAGATGGAACACCGGGGTGATTTTTAGTCAGTAAGAGTCTGACAGACCCCTCCGCCCGCCCCAGGGCGGGGGACATCCATGAGGATTTTCCACCCCGGAAACAAAAAAAGGTTGCTATGCAGAATGGCAGGTACAGACGCTAGCACATCAAGCTACCCGAAACTGTCATCCCAATCAACTTTGAACCTTATACTTTAGCAAAAAAGTTGAAAACCTATTAAATAAATTTGACAGATTGTAGTAGCTTGATGTGCTGGCGTCAGTACATCGACATGCTAACTAAAACCATGAATTCAGCACATGATTCTAGACATCCTTACTCCATCGTAGACTTTATCTGTGTCATCTCTGACCTAGATTAGAGTCAAGAGCAAACCCATTTCGAATAAAAAAAAAAAAAAAAAAGAAATTGTTCGTCGGTTATCAAAACGAAAATCTGCTATTTCATAGAAAACTGCAATACGTACGCAGCCGAATGTATGGAAAGGTTATTTTTATTTATTATCCCTACCACCCCGTTTAGAACGCCTTCATTTTGAGATTATAAGTGCAATTTCTTGATATCTTCCGGACCTCACTACGGCATCTCAAAATCCAGTAACGTTGTTTTAGCTCATTGTAGACAGTAAGTAAATAAAAAGTAAGTGTAAATACCCAATTGAATAATATTAGTACCTATATTTTAAGTCATAGAAATAAAACTTAAAGATTCAGCTTTCCCTTTTCAGAGCACACTGCCAGTCTTTTTACACGTGCAGTCTGTGGGTCAGGTATACGCTGAGGGCATACAACGCCCTGCGTGTCCAGTATAACAATGTATTCAGGATGCTGTTGGGTCTACCACGATTTTGTAGCGCTTCCGGAATGTTCACCGAGACCAGGGTTGATGGTTTTCATGCCATTATACGGAAACGGTGCGCTTCAACTCTCGGTAGAATGCGAGCTAGCTCCCACAGCATTCTGAGTGTGTTTTGTGATAGGTGGGACAGCCCCATGCTGGCTCACTGGATTCGGCTGCACACGTAGGTGTCAGTCGCTTTAATTTTGTGTTTTTACTAACATTAGGTTAAGATTTTTTACTAACAACATATTATATTATTTTTGTTGAAATAAATATATTATTATGTTTACTCCGTGACTGTACTAATGATGAAATTGGGCAGTGGGTCCAGTCGACCTATTCAAAATGTGATTGGGTTTAGTGATCTCGCGGGTCCATTTCAAGTGGATCCACTTGACTAAAGATTCATATATAGGGCGAATCTAGTGCCAGTAACGGAGCACATACATATAAGAAATCCGGACTTTAAGCTGCTTTTGAAAATGTATTTATGGAAAACCCCAATCGAAAGAAGCACTTTCGAACCCAAAATACATTGCTTAGCACGCTTGCGACCTAGACTTGCAAGGTAGTCTTAAACTTATTTATTATTCTGTTACTAAATAACTAAGCTCATAGTTACAAAGTTAACTCTAAGTAATGTATACTAGGAGTGTTTGGTAACTTGTAATGGGTCACTAGAGACTTTTAGTTATGTGTGCGATATATTTGTATGTTAGTCCTTTGCTACCATTATTAATGCAAATTTTGACACTTACTTCGTAATTTAATTGACAATTATATTAAAATTATGATTATACGAAATATTTTTTTATTATTTTGCTGTTATATACGAATACGTCTGTTTGCTAGTAATTGTTTTTTTTTTTGTTTTTTTAAAAATACGTTGCCCCACACTAGGAATTACCTACTCCTGTATCGTGGGTGCGTTTACAAACATTTAAATTCACATACACAAACAGTCAGACCCGGAACAACTACCTGTAGGCAATACAAATATTTGTTCCGTGCGGGAATCAAACCCTCGACACGCTGCGCAGCAGTCGATAGCTCAGCCACTTTTTTTTTTTTTTTTTTTTTTTTTTCACGTGGAGAAATGCTCATGCATACTGCACTACCACGGGGAGATAGTGCAGTTATGTGGGACTTTAACCCACTAAAACTCCACGGTGTCCTCCTCTGCCGCTTACGGCGGGAACACGGGCACGCGTTAGCACTCATCCGTGAACCCGCCGCGGCCATCCGTTACCGGACCCTCCTCTGGGGAGTACTCCCCATCACCGGCGCACCAGAACACATAGCACGCCGTGACCACCCCAGGGACCAAACCAGCACATGGGCGCCAGACGACCCCGTGTCTGGGCACCCTTGGTCCCCCCTGCGACGGGTCAGGACATTGGCCCCGCCGCCTGCCAATTTTCGGCTGCAGAGGATAGGGAGAGCGGCCAACGTAATACCGACACTCCTCTTCCCCTGCAGCCCCACCGCGTCCGCCATCGTACGGTGGCGACCCCGTCAAGGCCGCGGAAGGTAGGGAGAGCGGCGCACCGTAATACCGGCACTCCTCTCCCGCCGCGGCCTCCAACCCTCAACCGCGATGCCTCCGGTACGTACGACATCGCGGCCCGCCTCAGTTGCGATGTCGCCCAAGCGACACCGCAACCTACCTTTGGCCGCTACGTCGTCGGCTTGTCAGCAGAAGCCCTGACGAGCGGCCCCTCCTCGGGTTCCTCTTAGCTTCACCGTGGGTGTCCAAGCCACGGCTACTGAGCCCCCCCGCCTCGACAATGCGGGAACCCACCGGGGGGGATAGCTCAGCCACTGCGCCAACCCTGTAGTCGAAAGTCAAAATTACTGGCGAAACTTCAGCATTATTATCTTCCTGCCCTGGTCCCCATGTTACTTGGTGTCGGTGCAACACTTTCTCTTCTTCCATTCTCCCCTGTCAACCGTCACGCTATTATTCACTCCCTTTTTTACATATCATTGCTCACTGGCGAAACTTCAGCATAGAAAATTTAAAAAAAGACTACGTGTTAATTACAATTGATGAAGCATCATCAGAGATGAAGCAAGATCAGCACATCAAAACTGTGTTCAAGAGGTGTCAGTGACAATATTCCACAACAATGATGACACTGATAGCTCTTGAGCGCGGTTTTATATGAAATTGGCACTGCATATCTTAAGGGGGAAGCGACAAGGTAGCCCGCGAAATTCAAATTTTCTTAACCCAGGCAGGCGCTTTACATTAAATAACTGTAAATAATTTCAACACCACTGCTCTCAAAACAGTAAAGGAAAACATCGTGAGGAAATCTGCATATCCTAGAACCAAAAATTCGAAGACATGTGACATCTACTAACCCGCACTGGCCTGCGTGGTGAATTACAGCCCACTCCCTCTAGAAGAGAGGAGGCTTGTGTCCCAGCTTTGGGAACATTATAGGCTTAGTAGGTATGCATTATTATTAAGCATATTAACAATATCTGTAATTATTTCACTGTTCCAAAATGGAACTTAGTCACTGTTAGCAGACTGCTATATACAATTACTAGCTTCCGTCCGCGACTTCGTCCGCGTGAAATTTCTTGTTACTCCGACCCACCCCGTCGCATCGCATCGCCTGCCCGCGCTATTACTTCGTTTTTGCTTAGCGTTCTTTCTGACTTTTTTTCTTTTTGCTCGGCTCCTAAAGGTCAAAACGTGATATTAAATAGCTTATAGCCTTCCTCAAGAATTGGGCTATCAAATGCAAAAAGAATTTTTCAAATCCGACTGGTAGTTCCAGAGATTAGCGCGTTCAACCAACCATACAAACAAACTCTTCAGCTTTATAATATTAGTGTAGATTATCACTACAGTGACTTTCATCCTGTGCTAGCCTCAAACTATGATTTTGGTAGTTCCAATCCCTAAACACAAGAACAGTCGTTTCTGCGAGTATAACTAAGTCTTACAGGCGATAACATTAGAAGTAAGTAGTTTAAGTACGTGTAGCATTATAAACTTGTACACTAAGTTTATACTTAATTCTAACTTGAGGCCAACATCGTGTAGTAGTGATTAACATAGACGTGACTAAGCTAAAAGGGATTTAAACTTAGACAAATATAAACTAAGGATTGAATGACATAAATTAAATTATATTAACAGCATTTAAAGACGAATAGTGTAGTTATAACTTAAGAAGTCGAAGGATCAGTCTACTTAAAAAGACAACAGTGGGTCATGAAATGAGGGGCTTGTGGTTAAGTAATAACATTCACACGGGTCCATCGATCAGGTTAAGCTACGCTTGTCACAGTTGGTACCATCCATACCATGTCTCTGCATCATCTGTCTGTTGACTAAAGACTAAGTAGACTAAAGTTGAGAAAATGTCTGTGGCATTAAACCCGCCTCTGTATATTTGTGTGCTTGAAGTACTCTTCTTAAATAAAATAAATAATGAATGCTTATTTGTTAGGTTAGCTCATAACACTTATTATCTGTCTTACTAACAATATAAGAATGGGCTAAAGCCGGGTTTCGACCAAGAGTTGCCACGAGTCGCCGCAGTGCGACTTGCGGTGCGTAAACGCTCGAGCGACCGCGACCGGCGGAGCGGAGAGGCGTGCGAAGTAAACAAAAGTACTAGCTCACAGTGCGGTGGCCACGACTCAGAGCGGCGCGACCGAATCATGGATACAGACCGACGCGCGACGCGGTCACCGTCGCCACCGCAACTGGCGGTCGTGGCATGGCGACGCCATCGCCGGACGCCCCGCGCCGCAAAACGCACCGCCCAATGTCGTGGCAGAGGCTTTACACACAAGCGGCGCGGCGGCGAGCGGCGCCTTCGTACATTTTGTATGCAAACGTTTTGAAGCGGCATCATGCCTGCGCCGCGCCTTCACCCTACGCCGTCTCTGTGTGATTCACACATTAGTTAGGTAAAATGTCTGCCTTGCTTTTAGTCCACAACCCGCTTAAACTTTGCCTAAAACGGTTGAAATTTACCACAAAGTAAATCTTTTCAGAAATAACAGCCGCTACTTAACTCCGCTTCAACAACAAACACTTCATCAACCAATTCAAATTCAGCGCACTGTCCGAAGAAAAACCGCTGAAATATTTCTTGTCTGGCCAAACAAAATAGCGCTTACTAATTTGTCCACGACCGAGATGGAATCATTCTGGGAATCCTAATAAATTGGGAGCAATTTTAGGTAAATGAGTTCCGCCCAGCGACGGAGGAATCGGAAAGGGCGGATGCCCTTCGCCTTTAATTTGGATTAGGATTTGTACACAGCAGTTTATGTTCTTTATTTGCATCCTCGTGTTCTGGTAGAATAGTAATTTTTTTGTTTGTGAAACAAGTGAGCAGGTTTTTTTTTTTAATTCATGAAGAGTATGTGTGATGTTATTGTAATTTCGTTGATTAATATATGATTCGCGGCCGTAACAAATATGTAGGTATTTACAGAATTATAATCATTAAAGTCATCAACACAACTCTTTAAGACCACGTAAGTCCAAAGAATAACTGTTTCATGAAATCATCATTCTTTGGAGTTACGTGGTCTTAGAGAGTTGTGTTGATGACTTTAATGATTTGAATTTGACACTGAGCCCATTTGTATATTTACAAATGGGCTAAGTGTCAAATTCAAATCATTAAAGTAACAAAAAAACCGTAAAAGTATTAAAAAAACCTTAAAATAAAATTATTATTCGGGACGTGGTATTCCACGTCCCGAATAATAATTTTATTTTAAGGTTTTTTTTTATTTGCCAAGTGATGTCTTTTTTTAAGCTCTGGGGCCTTATCTAGCTTAAAGTGTTTTTCGTTATGGATAACTAAATATATTAAATAATATATCGATTGAACATCAGACTATAATCAAAATCACATTCTACATACAAGTAGGTATAAATCTCTTGTCGTAAAATGTCAAAATATCCAAAAGCCCCACAAGAATGCCTTTGAACACGTTGTGAACAACCCCTAATCCTTTAATTCGGCTTAATATACGTTTGATGAGGCCTGTAGATTTTCGCAGGCCGCCGTCAGAATTCTAAGCAATATAATATGTACGAATCCATAAAATTTCGCACGATCAATGCGGAATTTTCGTCGAGTTCGCTCTTTTAGAAACATAAAATAGGTTAGGAATCGGATTTTGATGAATATTCAAATGTTAAACAGAATAACGTTTTCATAAAATAATACTTTTCGTAAACTGTTTCACAAGTATTTTGATGTTGGCTTTCAAACATCATCTTCCTCTCTCATCTCATGTTACATGGGGATTATCAACCGAATGCACATGACCCTGTTAATTCTCGGCAATCCATATCACTTGGTTCACCTTAGATTCTACATAGCCGGGTGGTAAGACTCTCGTATTTCTGACGGTGTGTTACCCCCGTGCCTCGGATAGGACGTTAAGCCGTTGGTCCGGCGCCTGATTTCTCTTCGGTCATGTCAGATTGCATGCCGTTCCATCGGACTATAAGAATGAGGGTAGAGAGAGGGCACCTGTGTCTGCGCACGCGCACTATAATTTCTCCCCCGAAGGCTAGTCTCCATTGAGATAGGCCGCCATAACCGAAATACCGTCTAGAGGACTATGACAATGTTTTCTAACCACCCATAATATTTGCCTTAGTTTTGACAACCAGTAACATGATCACCGAGGCTTGAGAGTCTCTTCTTGTTTGTTAGGTACAAGTAAATTATATTTTTCTTGACAAACAAGTGCTGGATTCCTCCCCTTTTAATCTTGCCCCATCTAACTCCAGACAAAAATATAAATTGTCAAACTCCCCGTAATTGACTCTTCTTACCGTCTCACGATAGTTAGTTGTCCCATAAAATAGGGGTAATATGTAATGAGAACCCTTGCTTGGCGATCACGTAGCAAAGAAATAAGCCCAACAACATTAAAACTTAAGCAAAACACGTGTACAGGTACGTTGGGCAAATATAATTAGGTATATGGGCAAAATATCTAGTCAACCTTATGTGGAGGAAGTAAGGGTGAAATTAGAGTGAATGGTTGTGTAGGAAAACGTTTCAGGCAAGTCTTGGGAACGTGATATACGATCCTGAAGAATGGAGAGGAAAATGTTCAGACAGAAGTGCTTTGAGACTATACTTGAGCTGTTTTAAAGGATTTTAGAGCGTTTAAGCCCTTAGGCCCTCAATAGAATCTTAGTGACTGAAGTGCTAGACAATGGTTCACGCGTTTATTAAAACTCTCTTAATAATCACTCATATCAATTGCTCGAATAAACTAGTATAGCAGCCTTCACTTTTAAACCGGGAATAAGTTAAATCCTAGGTTAAAAATCTTCAGAAAACGTTTTCTTTTATAAATTTTCTATAATAAAATACCTATATTTATAAAATAACCTCCAGATACCTAGGTGCATTTTTGGGTGCTTCTGATATGTAAGTAGGTATAATTTAGTGTGCCCAATCATAAGGAAAATGCTTTCTTATGTTTAGAAATGCAATAGAGTGAACCTGAAAGTAATGCAGGGTATTAAGAAGTGCTCAAAAGAAAATCTAATCCAAAAAAGTCAGCTAACAAGCTCACCATCCTACCAAACGGTATAACTCCTCAAGACACGCCTAATTTGGCTTTATGAGTGCGGCTTAAGGCGAGCCTCCGAGTAATGTATGAGCAAACTAACCTTCCTCGCAATATACATACGTTACAGTTTACGAGATGCTGCCACCAACATGGATATACGGTTACCGCTGTATTTTTGTGTTAGTTTTTATACTTACACAAACTCACGCCTTCTTTCCATGGGGGGGTAAGCAGAAACTACAGAAACCCACCAGCACCATCCTTACATACTATAATATAATATATATAAAAAATGTAGCTTAGAAATTAGATTAGGCGAAAATGGGCCGATTATGTTGTAAAATCGCATTTCAAGGCGTACATATATCAAGACAGGTCCACACCTTAAATTCAGTGAGGTGACTGAAACTGTCAGAACACTGAGGATTGCAGATGAAGATGACAACCTCGTGAAAACGGTTAATTCAATATAATGCAAGTAACGAGCAGTAAGATATTAGTATTAGCGACCATTTACTGTCACAGTATTAGAAAAATCGTTTTTTTAATAGATAAGTTTTTTGTATTTTTTATTTCTTTTTCTACGAGTTTTGTTTGACTGAGAACAAAGTAGGTAGGTAAAGTTATTACTGAGAACTTCCTCGTGAAAAACCTAGTGAACCCAATGACATTTTGCCGGACTCGAAGATCGAACCCGAGACCGGCTTAGCAGTCACGCTCGCGACCAGACCAGAACGAGACGAACAAGAAATACGTACCCGCAAATTTAGTAACGCTAAAACCCACCCATTCTTAAATCAACACGTGTCTAAGTAGTGAGCCTGATACTTCCCGAAAAGCACATGTAATACAATATATTCACTACAATTAAAACAGCATGTATCTGTCTCCGCGATGACAGCGTTTAGGTACACCCTACTTTGTCGGTTTTCCTTATATTGACACTGACATGTAGGGTGAGAACGCAACATCTCGGGTTAAATAAATAGCGTCAGTGACTTGGTAAGTGGAAGACGGGGTTAGATCGGAGGGGCAATTCTCGTAATTTTAAGAACGTTCACAGTCTGATCTCAGTTTCAATCTGTCAAAAATACCTTTAATTTCCCTACATACTACTTACAGTTCCCTACATACTACTACTACCATTTCGCTGAAACTCAGATGTGTCTTCTCGACATCCGTGTGTCACTAACGGGATGCAGCAGAATACCAGCGTCAGGTATTGTACCTGGCACATGCTGAGCTGGACTCCCATTTGGTGCAACCATAAGACACACACCGCCCAGTAGTGATCGACCGTTATAGACGTTTATGATTTAAGTGTCTATGGGTCAATTTATCTTTTTAATGTTGGTTATTTTTAATTTTTTTTTTCAACTTTTTGGATGTTTTTAATACCTATATTTGTGTCTTTTGTTGCACTAAATAAACGATTTATCTATCTATCTATCTATCTATCTATCTACCTACTTACTCATACACATAAACACAGAGTACAAAACTGTTTCACGTTCGTAACATCACCATCTCAGGACCAGTTGAAAACCAGCGTCGGGCACTAGCTGCTCGGCAGTTTGCTGAACTGGTCCTATTTGGCGCAGCCGTGAGATGCACACACTTTTTTTTCTTCAGTTTAGTTTTTTTTAGTTTCTTTTACAATTTGTATTGTTTTTTGTGTGCACTTGTGGCTTTGTGCTAAATAAACATGTTTTCTTTCTTACATTTTGACAAGTTTTTGACATTTGTTTGTTAGACTTTGAACGTTCTAAATTACTAGAATTGGCCTTCTGTGTTCCTGTAAATATAAGATGGTTTTTAATTTGATTGGTATTTAAAATGGCTACCCCATTCGCCAGCGCAGAGTTGAGGGCTCTGACTACGTTGTTCTTTATTCTCGACAAACCCACTGCTCTTTCTTACATGACTACCCAAATACAATATCTATGCTCTGCCCATGCTAAAAACCTTCGTTCCACCAACAATCGTCTTCTACGATGTCCTTTTCACCGTTCTGGTTTCATTCTGTCTTTGTCCAGGCGGCCTTTCTTTGGAATGCGCTTCCTCTGAACATCAGGATGGCAACCAGTCGATTATCTTTTAAAATGAAGGTACGTGAACATATCCGTCAAAAGTTAGCCGTAACATCCCAGAGCTGATTTGCTGGTTTCGTTTCTCCGCTACCGATAATATTTTCTCTTGACAGTCCATTTTGTTTATATGTATGTATGTATCTATTTATGTATTAGTAGGTATTTATTCTTGTATTTTATAGACATTTCCTAGTTATTTATCCCGTATGTTGCACCTGCCATGTTTTGTCTTTTTGTTTTTTTTTCATTACCCTAAGGTTGACTGGTAGAAAATGCCTCAGGCAATAAGTCCGCCTTTGTAAAGTATTTCTTTTACTTATGCATAAAGTTTTCATAAATAAAAAATTAATAAGAAGGAAAAATATGGGTAGTTACACAATGACATTTCAATAGGAAAACACAACGTTCTCTCATGTATAATTGCTACTTGAATGATGTAACCAATATTTTGATTTAGAAGAGTTTCCATGGAGTTTTTGCCCATTTCACTCCATATCTAGGTACAGACGCCAGCACATCAAGCTACTACAATCTGTCAAATTTCTTTAATCGATTTTCAACTTTAACGCTTAAGCATAAGGTTCAAAGTTGATTGGGAAAATTTGACAGTTTCGGGTAGGTTGATGTGCTGGCGTCTGTACCTACTACAATTTCGAATGGGCAACTAACTTCATTTTTCTGACTAACCGACCCCTTGACAATTCAAAAGTGCCTGTAATTGGTTTAGTTACGTAAATATTACGTTTTTGTTTAAAGAAATGCGATAAACTAATAAAAACAGCTGCACCTCTACCAAGCTTAACAGAAAACGCTTTAACATTCACAGAGAGAACTATTTCCCTTACCCGCGACTATTTTCTACGTTCCCACGAAAAAGAAAAGAAATTAAAACAAGAAAATTCCCACCATCATAAGCTCTACAATTTTAATTTGCATATTAAACAGCGAGCTTCCTTTCTCTATAATTGTAGAGACACAGTAAACGAGATGTAGAGCAAACGACACTGACAAAGTAGAGTCTTTGTAAAGGGTATTCTACCGTAGAGACTCGATGGAATACGTCTGCTGAATGCAAAGAACTGCAGTTTAGACTCCATTTCATTTTTAATTGTTTGAATAGAGATAGAGCTCTTTTGTTACGTCAAAATGTTAAAGAGCTTGTGTTTTATTAATGCAAATTAATATTTGTGTCTGAAAGTGGACGGCGCTGACGAGGACGGCCCAGGAAGAGACGGTAAGATGACCTGGACGATTACCGTGAGGAATGGTTCTAGTTGGTGCGGGAAAAAAACTCCTGGATGGGTTTGGGTGAGGCCTTTGTCCAGCAGTGGCAGAGACAGGGTAACAAAAAAAAAAGGATTTCTTGGTCT
Organism: Luperina testacea; assembly: GCA_927399505.1. Lineage (NCBI taxonomy): Eukaryota > Metazoa > Arthropoda > Insecta > Lepidoptera > Noctuidae > Luperina > Luperina testacea. The sequence goes on along the minus strand of OV656759.1, from coordinate 20,837,702 downwards.
TGTAAAGTATCAATAGGAATATTTATTTTTCATCATCTAAAACTACCACACACACACACTCACTCACATACACACACTCACTCACACACCACACACTCACTCACTCACGATCTCACTCTCTCTCTACTCATCACACTAATATTATAAAGGCGAAAGTTTGTGTGTGTGTTTATATATTTGTTACTTCTTCACGCTCAAACGGCTGGACCAATTTTGATAAAATTTGGTATGGAGGTAGCTGACACCCTGGATTTATATATAGGCTACTTTTTATCCTGATATTCCCACGGGATCAAAACTTATGCGGGTGAAACTGCGGGGCGCAGCTAGTAGTATAGAAGTATTTTCAATTAGATACCCCGATATATTTTAAGCCCGACAAGAGAATAATCTTTATCAACAAAATATCAAAAACAGTTACGTGTTTGACACAAAAATATCACAATTTAAAAAACTAACTAACCAACAATACACGCTAAATCGCAATTCAATAACAACTGGTACAAAAAACAAAACACGAGAGAAACAAATAAACATCAAACAGCGACATTTTCATGAAAATTGAAACATTCACTATACAGTTTTGATGAAAAATGTATTACTACAGAAAGCCCGTGCTTCCCGCGTATTAGTGTACATTGAAACAAAGCTCCGTCGAACTGAAAAAAACACGTCCCGATACTGGACTGAAATATTCAGTGCTATTGGTCGGTCTGGTGAATTTCTTCTTTTTGTATACGTGTCTGGTTTGTGTGTCTAGTCTTTCAATGGAAGGATGAAACGTAAGCTGCTTGCTTATAATATATGTAGGTAAGGAAAACAAGATGGTTGGAGAGAGAGATTTCGTTTTTGGGCTCCGTACCAACGAGACCCTAGAACTAAGGCTCCGATGTCCGACCGTCTGTCACAGGGCATTCGCTTATAAACCGTAATAGATAGATACTTGAAATTTTCACAGAGTGTTTATTACTATGGCTGCTTTAGCAATAAATAATAAAAATAAATAGCGTCCCCAAAGAAGAAACGTGTTTTTCCGTAAAAATCTGTGAAAACTTAGATGAAGTGTCAATAGTGTCACTCCCAGCATCAGGTGGCAATGATAGCTCATTTCAAAATCACTCACTTAAGTTTTCACAGTGACATTTTTACAGAAATTCAAAATTGTTTAGCTGTCAAATTATTTAGCTTACCATCCAAGTATCACATAAACGACGACGAAACATCAAAAACCAGTGAGTGGTTGTCCCATTATTCTCTACAAATCGTCCGTAACAAAATCCCTTTGAGTTCAGGTAAAAATCATAAGAGGTGGAGTGGAGTCGCTTCCAGTAAATTATGACATCTAATTACGAAAGCATTGTCGAATTTCAACGGTGCATTTAATTTTATTTGTACCAGGTATTTGGGGATGGCGCAAAGTACAAGCGAAGAAATGGCGAGCAGTAAGCTATAATGCATGCAGTTTGATAGGACACAGTTCGCCAAATGACTAACTGTTTTTACTCCCAGTGTCTTAGTGCTTTTCTGCAGTAATTAGGTGCTCAATCGCCCTTTCCCAAATTCTGAAGTTCTGGAGTTAGCCGTAGCTTACGTCATAGCCATAAGCGCATATTTAGCCAAGACGCTATAATGTATGTAGAAGTAACGTTATTTAAAGCAAACACTCAAAGAAGAAGTCCACAAAATTCTATGATTTCGTGAAATTTTCGACTGTATACTCCAGTTTACACCACAACCTCCCACAACTTAAGCCACACGTCAAATGTCATTTAATTTTACACGAGAGCATTGGAGTGTGCGCTGATAAATGCGTCCTCTCACCTCGCCTTGCGATAATGTCGGGTTGGCGACCAAATTAATTTTAAATATACCCTGTTATTGTCATTTAATTAAAACACGGACATCGCGCAAGAGCTCAAGATTAATTATGTTGACGAAATAATTAAGGCTTTAATCAGGTTTTTATCGCGGTAATGTGTTTTTGGATAAGGATTTAGGTTACGGTTTAAGAGTATTGTTGTGTTTGTTTGTTTATTTATCGCTTTAATTACCTTCTTTAAGAATTACTCGACTTTTAAGAAGTCTGACGGTTTTCTTCGCAGCTGAACCTTTTAGACTGAAATGAATAAGTCAGTTGTTAAAAGTTTGGTGTGTTTTCTCGAGTTACACAACGTCCTTTTTCTTCAGTTCACGAGTCTAGAACTTTTGTCCAATGGCATACCTACGTTAGTTGGGGCACAGGTCCACTACGTACCTATAAGGCTGAAACATTTAACACAAAGGTCTCCCAATAGTGTCCAACTCTTAAGGCAAAGCTTAGAGCCGCTAGCCGCTAGCTAGAAAGTGGAATTTCAAATGAAAGAAATTAAAACTTTAAACAAACAGTTTTAACAAAGCGGGCTCCCTAGCCAAAGCTTCAATTCTGAGGATGAATAAAACCAAAGTCGAACTGAACTATTTATCTAAACGAAAGCAGCAAATACTCCCAAGCGATTTCCACTATCTTTTACTTAAGCTCCTATCTAACACAATACAAAGAGCAAAAAACGTCGGAAACTATTCAATTCTTTAACAAAGAAAGGTAACTAATCGCTCCCAGTAGACTAACTTAAAACTACTCCAGCTAAAGAGTTCAACTTAATAAAGCTGGTTAAGACGGATAGGGGGGTGCAAGTAGTGGGGGTAGGGGAGAGGTCGCGCCAAAAACAAGCGCTTTGTGAAGCACCTGGGACATAGTGATAATGAAACTAATTTACTAGATTTAGCCTTTCCCCGGGGTTTGGAGCGCGAAAAAATGTGGAGAAGGTATTTCAATTAGTCTTGTAGAAAATACGTTTGAAATTCCTGTCTTACCTATGAGAAAAATGTGTTCTTGTCTTTCACATTCCCTAAAGATCTGGAGTCTTTATAAGGGACACATGAGCGCAAATGAGAAGGTAGATACTGTAGTTACTCGTATTTAAAATTTAATTAAAGAATATTATATAACACGATTCATATTGATAATCTGGTGCAATAGCAGATAAGTCGCAGATAGATTATATTGCAATTGTTTATTTCAGCCACAAACAATCATATTTTTTTCTGTCATGTTGGAAGATAGTGAAGTTGGCACATAAAACTTTTAAACTTTGTTTCTTTGATTTGCTGCACTTCGGCAAATCACCCGGTGCTGCAAGTGACCATAGGTAACTTTCAAACAGGAAGCCGCCATCTGTAACAAAAAAAAAAAAACAGATGTTTAAGGAGTTACGATTGTGAGGACACAACCGTCAGGAACGAAGTTCCTTGTATTTTATTTTATTTCTTTAAACGATACCTGCACGCACACACACTCGATTGTGAACTTAATACGCGTTTTAAATACAGAGCCATCTAGATATGTTTTTATAAGCTCTCATAAAATGTTGGATTTTCATTTTGACCTTTCTATCGGCTTTAGCACCCTCAAAAACTATGAAAACGACACCCATGACGAAAAATGTTTGAGTTTTTGCAGCCACCGTCTGGGATTTTCATTTTTACCTTGCTATTTGTTTTAGCACCCTCGAAAACCATTAAAACTACACCCATGATAAAAATTTGAAAATTTTCGCAGCCGCCATCTTGGATTTTCATTTTCACCTCACTATCGGCTTTGGCACCCTCGAAAACCATGAAAACTTTCACTCCCTCTGGACAAAGTCGCACGCACGGTTTTCGTTGCGTGACGGTTTCTACCAGTTTCCTCCTACTGCAAGCCGCATTAAAAAAATTCGTTCCAAAAATTGGTAACGGCCGCGATTTACGAACTAAAGACTGTAAGTTCGAACCCAGATAAGCGCTTTATCTTAATTATTTATCACCACTGCTCTCAAAACGGTGAAGGGAAAGATCGTGAGGAAACCGGCGTGTCCTAGAACCAAAAATTCAAAGACATGTGACATTTACCCGCACTGGGCCCGCGTGGTGGATTACAGCCCACGTCTTTTCGAGAGGAGGTCTATGTCCCAGCAATAAGAACATTATAGGCTAATTATGCTGTTCCAAAAATTCGGAAAATATTTAGCATTTTATCAGCTTCGTATATTCGGGTTCAGCTGGAGACACTCGGCGTCCCGTTGGATTAAATTTTCTTAGTCGATGAATGCAGCTGCGATATCGCTCAAACAGTATTATTAAACTTGAAGCCATTAAACAGAGTGCTTATTTTACTATTTTTATGCTATAATAAATTTCATTATCATACCTCGACGATTTACTTTTGTTTTTGTTTGAGTTTTCTTATGAATTTAGAGTTGGTAGAAGTTTTGCTGTTTGTACTGGATAGATGATGGGGAGAGTGATCTGTCTGGGATAGTGTTTACGTGTAAGAAATTTTTTTTTACATTTTCAGGTGTCACTACAGCGATTACTGATATCGGACTTTTTGGACTTTTTGAAAATTATCTAAGTGATCACTTGGATAATGTTCAAAGAGTCCTTGGTCATTAGAGGTGTAATTACACTAAGATTCATTCATTGCATGAATTTTTTACATTAGTACCATTTCGACCAGTGGTGGACCAGTGGTAACGACCGCGAATTATGAGTTGTAAGTCGTAGATTCGAACCCACACATGCATTTTGTGTAAATTATTTCAACAATGAAATAATTAATCACAAAAGTGCCTCTAAATGGTCCAATTTAAATAAATGACAATTAAAGTATAATATAAAATGAGTAAATTATTTCATCATTCATGCTCTCAAAACGGTGAAAGAAAACATCGTGAAGAAACCGGCATGTCCCTGAACCAAAAAGACATGTGACATCTACCAACCCGCACTGGGCCCGCGTGGTGGATTACGGTCCACCCCCTTCTACAGAGAGGAGGCCCGTGTCCCAGCAATGGACACATTACAAGCTGATTAGGCTAGTAGTAATAGAATAGAATAGAATAGAATACTCTTTATTATGTACACCATATAAATTACAGACATAAATATAGAAACTGTACAAAGGGTGACACATGGGCGGTCTTATCGCTAAGAGCGATCTTTTAAAGACAACCTTAGGATGGATTTAAAAAAGGGGAAGGACAGACAAACACTGTAGGTACTGAACGGTACTGGTGGTACTGTACTGTACTGTAGTAATTTTAAAAACTTTACCATAAATAATCCGAAATTTAAATATCCGCGAACGCAATCGTTTTTCATGTTAAAATAAGCAGTTAATTACATATTTTCCATTACAGCAGCTACATATTTCACGTTTGTAAATACCTTCATCAGATTCGTACTCTGCAACGCAACCTCACAATGTAATTAAACTTAAAAATGCACTATAAATATTTTCCGCTCATTACCACCTGTCTATCAACCGTAATGAATTAACAAGTATACGCTGCCCAATTATTCGGGCACGCAGTGTAATGTAAGCAAAAACAATTTGTTGACTGTACGGGCACCCGCAACTAAAGTTTACCGAAACAAGCGACGTATTGCAGCATACACGTCTGTGCAAATAAAAGTGCACAGTGCGGGCGGCTAGTTAAAATTTCACGAGTCGGTCTAACGGTTGGACGCACTGTTATTCCGAGTTCGAATTTCGTTTCGTTTTCGAACACCATTTTTTGAATATTTCAGTTGGCGTTCGGCATTTTTTTGCCAGTTGTACGTTTATTTATGTCACTAGCTTCGGTGTTTAAATTTGGAAATTAGCATATTTACTGTTGTTGATGTTAAAGTTTCTAACAAAATGAAAGGTAACTTAAAAAGAAATAATATCTAACGTGCAATACAAAAAGTGAATAACGTTTTAGCAATGCAAGACTTTTCCAACGCTAAAAGTAACATTTACATATTTTATTTTGCTGTGTTCAGTTTAGTTTGTGATCTTCCTGTACGAATCGCAATAACTTTTTCTTTCTTTCTTTCTTTCATTTTGCATAATCAGCCTATATAATGTTCCTACTGGTGGTATCAGGCCTTCTCTGTGAGAGGGAGTGGCCGTAATCCACCACGCGGGCCCAGTGCGGGATGGTGGATAACACATGGCTTCAAAATTTTTGGTTCTAGGATATGCCGGTTTCCTCACTTTTTCCTTCACCGTTTTGAGAGCAGTGGTGATAAAATTAAATATACAACGTATAATGCCTGCCTAGGTTCGAACCCACGACCTTACAACTCGTCACTCGGAGTCGATGCCTCTGGGCCACCATTGCTTCAATGCTCACTATTTTAATTTAAACAACCATAACTAAACAATGTCCACCAAACACAAACCGAACTAAACTGAATACCAAATGAACGCAAAACATCGAAACTCATACATTATAATTAACAAACATTTGGTCATATTAAATTCCTCACATTTTCCGAATTTACATGACAATGATATCAGTAGAATTTATTATGTGTTATTGTATTGGAATCCACTGGTCCGTCACGGGCCGAGAGCACACCATTCAGATTTATTTGTATTAAAACAATACAACCAAAACAAAGGTTTCGAACATCGATTGTCTCATCTGCCATTCAGTTATTGAGTACACCCCTTATATGGCAAATAAATTACTGTGTATAATAATTTCAAAGGGTTTTCATGTTTGGTTTTTCAGTTCTGATCTATGAATTTATTTATTATTTATCCATTTATTTCAGGCAATATCGGGATAAAAAGTAGCCTATGTATTATTAATCCAGGGTGTCAGCTACCTCCATACAAATTTTATCAAAATTGGTCCAGCCTTTTGTGCGTGAAGAAGAAACAAACCCACGCACAAACCTTCGCCTTTATAATATAAGTGTGACAAAAAAAAAACAGAAAAATAGGTACAAAGGTGATGCTTATTTCATATGAAATCTCTTGTTGTCTCTACCTGTGATAGGACAATAGATAGAGAGATGTAGACACAAAAATACATAAAATCATAAACAATTCACTTAATAAAACTAAATAAATATTATGAGAATATACTTATAAACATACAAATATACATACATACTTCTAAAATAAATATCACTAGAATGTTAATAATTATTAACATTGTATGTATGTATTTATTATTTTGATTACGTTATAATTATAATTATAACGTAATCAAAATAATAAATACATATTACACAATTATGATGAAATAGAAAGATAGTGTTCTTTTACTATTATTTTAAAAACTGCAACAGTTGCATCTAAGTTTAGTACAAAGCCCAAACTGCGGCCAAGAAGCTGGGCATAAATAGGGTGAAGCAATACTTTACGCCTGGACAGCTTTTAACCCTTTACAAAGCGCAAGTCCGATCCTGCATGGAGTATTGCAGCCACCTTTGGGATGGCTCAGTGAAATACCAACTTGCCGCGCTTGACTCGGTGGAACGCAGAGCTAAGAGGCTCATTGGTGACGTAGAACTGGTGGATGCCAATCTTCACAGCTTGGCTCATCGCCGCAAGGTTGCCTGCTTGTTGGACTTCTACAGATTGTACCTCGGTGAGTGTGCCCAAGAACTCCACGACCTCATTCCACCGGCCCCCTTCTACCTTTGGACATCCAGACGCACTGCAAGTTACCATCCCTGCCTCGTTGCTATTCCACCTATTCGCACTAAGCGTTTTCAAATGTCCTTTATAATGCGCACAGCAAAAGAGTGGAACTCTCTACCTGCTTCTGTGTTCCCGAGCGCATACAACCCGAATCTACTCAAAGTAAGAGTGAACAGGCTTCTTCTGGGTAAGCTCACTCCATCGTAGACTTTGGCTCTGTCACCTCTGACCTAGACTAGAGTCAAGAGCAAACCCATTTCGAATAAAAAAAAATAAAAGTTTTGATGGTGAGATTTTACAGAATAGCACTGCTGGTCATACACGCACGCTGCGCGCTTGTTGCGAGTAGTACACTCCTGCCCTTCTGAAGACTGCCCTTCCAATAAAGTACGAGTATATGTACTAAACTATAATGTCCTTCTAGGGTCCCTTTCACCGGCATTTTAAATCCCTACATCATCCTGTAACGTACGTTGCCAAACAACCCCACCTGTTGCCACACATATCATCCACCCCTTCGAATAACCAAACCGTAAAGATAACCAGCCCTACTAACCCAAAAGACATACACATCCATTTCCGTCCTACCAAAAAATAGAACGATAACCGAAGTTAATTTCACTTCCACTTCGTAATCTACACGGCTGCATTGTTCTGGTGTCACTACTTGACAAGCGATGGACACAAAGCAAGTCGATAACGTCACTCACAATATGCAGGGGTAAACAAAGGCGGGTAGATAGACGTTTTGTAAATTTTCCCGCTTCCGCGACTCCGATGGGAAGATTAAAAACCTTTTGTTTGCTGCAGGAGAATAAATGTTATTAAATTTTGATAGATTTTCAAACATATTTTCTTTGAACAATATTGTTCATACGTAACCTATATTTAATCAGTTTTGTGAATGTGACCTCGTTGGACTGCATAGTTTTTTACTGGGTTCGACCGCCAGGTGCGGCAAAATGTGTTTTTCCGTATAAAATTCTTTAGGATTAGCTCAGAGTCTGGATCTATGCATGTATAAAGACTCGCCAGTGTCAGGGTTTCCTTTGGGCTACGCCTCTGCATGCACCTTCGGGGTATACAGACGTTATGTTAGATTATCTTTTCAAAGGACCATGTTTTAAAGAAGTACGTGTAATGAGAAATATATCAGATCACGTGATTTAGGAAAAACGAGGCTCAGGTGATTGTTACTGAGATTTGTAGAACAAGCAACGTGTAGAATATGTGTTTAGCAAACAAATCTCACAGAGAAAAAGAAAGAAAAAGAAGAAGAGAGATGTAGAGTATTCTATTCTATCGTTTTATTTTTTACATTAAGACGTTCGATCCAGTCAACTAATTGATTGTGACAATGTTGAACTAGACACAACTGCCTTAATGACAGCCTCAGCTATATTCGAAATTAGATTTTCCGATAATTCGAAAAAAACTAACTTTGGATACAGCTGGCGTCGGCGCTCTTAAATGAAAGAAAAATAAGAAAGGACTTTGAAGGTCCATGGCACACCTACCTATCTGTGGCCACGCATGAAATATAGGTTTCATGCGTGACCGCCATACAAAAAACTTCAATTCCCTTGGCTTGAGTACCTAGGCTACATGACTAGGAAACTACTGTCCGTTTTAACATTAATTTGAAGTCTGTTTAAATTTTTTATTGTAGGGTAGTCACAGCAATGGTGGCCCAGTGGTATCGGCCCCGGCTTACATGTCGCGAGTGGTGGATTATGGCCCATTCCTTCTCACAGAGAGGAGGCTTGTATCCCAGCAGTGGAAAATATAATGTTAAAACGGAAACGGCTGGTGTGATTGAAGTAATTACAGTACCCGGCGATAAATATTGCACATCGACCTTTGGAAAGCGACAATCGGCTAATTTCGGCTTCGTAGAGCGTTATCTCTGTCGTACGAAATACAAACAGTCCGGTATCTATTAGGAGCTGCTAAAACAATTATGATTTGCTGCTTTTGATAATTATTTTTATTCTTTATATAAAATACACAAAAAGATAAAGGTCGATGTGCAATATTTATCGGCGGGTACTGTAGGCTAGTAGCACGAGATCATCATCATCATCATAATCAGTCTATAACGTTCCCACTGCCGGGACACAGGCCTCCTCTCTGAGAGAGGGAGTTGGCCGTAATCCACCACGCGGGCCCAGTGCGGGTTGGTTGATGTCACATGTCTCCAAATTTTTGGTTCTAAGGTTTGTTTCCTCACGATGTTTTCCTTCACCGTTTTGAGAGCAGCACGAGATACGACGACAAATTACAACTAATTGATAACAATTTACGCTGTTAGAAACATATTTTTACATAAATGATAATGTTTTTACTCAAAACACTAACAAAAAAAATATTTGAGAAGGTAGACCCTTCTCAAATATTTTTTTTTGTTAATAATTATACTCTCTTCTATCTGTGAAAACTTGTAAGTGAACTTATTTTTGTTACTCTCAATCGTGCAAAAGTGTTTAGCTATAAGTTTTCCAAAAACTGTAGAATAAAATAAAATATTGTCTCTAAAAACTTTCTTATGTAATACCATAATACCATGTAAAACGGAGCTAGTATTATTTCCCAGTCATATTCATTCTTAAACTACGAAGTACTCAGTGGGAGTAGAATATTTCCTAAAATTTTCACAAACCCTTGGGCGCGCACTCCAAATCCGCAGCTGTAAGTGTAACAAGCGTTTATTGCCTTAAACGGGAATTTATGTCGCGACCACAACCAACTTTCACCTGTGACGTAGATCACGAAGTTGTTACAGAAAGGACATGTAAATACCGTTTTGAAGTTAATATAAAAAAACTTTTTTACAAAAAAAAAATAAAAACTTTAATTTCGGAAGTCGGTGTCGTTGAGTTCGCATTTTCGTTGTTTGCCACCGACTTCCGACATTAAAGTTATTTTAAATTGTTGTTGTGGTTTTTTGTTGTTGTAGTTTTTTTAAGTTATTTTCGAAGACTTAGGTTCAAACTTGTGACAGTAAATTTAAGTTTATAAATAACAGGACTACACTGCAGATCTCGCCAGTGGTAAACAAGGGGCAGGCTTTATACCTAATAACAGTTATGGACTGACTACCTACTGACAAAATCATAAAAAAAGCTGGCACTTGCAACTTGTTCAAATCTTGCTCAGCAACCGCTCGAGCGAACCATTCGTAGATATGTCCATACTTTTGCGCGAAAGGACACTTGCGCGAAAGATACTTGTGCGAAAAGAAAATTCCGCGAATGGATTTTCGGGGAAATGTTTTATGCTCAAGTGTACCCAATCCTTAGTCTAAACCAAGAATGCAGTAAATATGACCAATATATCGAGTCGACATAACGCCAGCTCTGTTACACGCGTGTTTTTTACTCTTTGACCCAAATCTTACAGGAGCGCGGAAGCCAGAGAAGAGATTGATGCTTTAATTTCAGTAATTGCTGCTTATTAGAAAAGGGGCTGTCGTGTACGGGGGATACACCGTTTTTGGCTTTCATGTATCATTGGGTGCATTGAAGTGTATGTTAGGTTGTGACATGATTAACTAATTAGCTAGTGTCGTCATCATCTGCCAAGCCTTTCCCAACTATCTTGGGGTCGGCTCCCAGTCTTACCGGATGTAGCTGAATACCAGTATTTTTCATGGAGCGACTGCCTATCTGATCTCCACAACCTAGTTACTAGGTAATACGATACCTTTGGTAAGACTGATTGTCAGACTTTCTGGCTTCTGACGACCCGTAACGACTGTCAAAGATCCACGAATGACAGCCGGGAGCAATGGCTTAACGTACTTTCCGAGGCACGGAGGGGTCTTGCTATGAAAAGATGGTCACCCATCCACGGACCAACCGCGGCAAGCACAGCTTAACCTGATTGACCGTGCGGCTGATATTACTTAACCACAAGCCGTTCCTAATTAGCTAGTGTGTCTCACCAAATGATAATAATTACCTACACCTAGCTACACGTGCATAACGAATGTTGCGAGTGTCCTTTGTTTAGCGCCAAAAAAAACAGTCGCACTCCAGGAGTGCCGACAGAAGTGAAAACTTGAAAAAGCATAGTTATTTTATAAATATGTTTGAAGGTCATTCTTTCCAAAGAAAATGCACCGGGTGTTGTCTTTATAATGGCCAAAACTTAAAACAGAGGTGTCGGTTACGGTAACAGTGTCGCAAGTTCAATGGTTTTTTTCCCCATCTTAAAAAATGCCCAACGCGCCTGAAGAAATTTTCACTTCAAAAAAGAAAAATTAGAGATAAGACAATCCATACATCATTTTAAATTTTTCCTGTCCCCCATAATCGGCGTTTGGTAATCCGAGAAATGCGTACAAACCGAGTGCTGTGAATCCCCCACAATTTGTACAGCTATAATCTTCTATATTATAGAATAGTGTAGGGATGTGAAGTCCATTGTCGATATCTAGGGAAATACTGATTGGGCGCTTCCCACAAAATGTATTCAAATGCGAGCAATAACGGCGTCATATGGTGTAATGATGATATGTACCTAATCCCGCAATACAGATATTGAGTAGCAGTTCTAGCTAAAATTAGAACTAAAACTTCATAGACCATCCAATCTGACATTCTCTTTGGCAGACAAACAATAACCTCCCAATGTATTCTCCTTTCAAATTCTGCAAACAGCTAGCATCAATCATCTAGTTCTGACAAAACTTTTTTTCAGTTCTCAGAACTGAAATAATCCAAAGAAAGATCTACCAGCAAATGCATCTTCTAGTGGAACAAAACTGAAGATGCCTGATTTCCCTGAGGAAGGTCAGACCGATACTATATCGTATTAAATACCTAACTTCGGAATTTATTTAAGGACCAGACTCACATGCGGGGTAATCTGAAATCCATCACAATGTACTCAGGTATTCCGGTGAACAGTAATCCTAGACGCGCGGTTTAGTGCTGTACTATGTTAGTCGATAAATTCCGTTAGAAGCTCAACGTTGATAAAATGTTTTCTTGAAACCTGAGGTACCTACTTAGGTACCGACTTACATAAGAAAACGTTATGCTGTTATAACTGTAAACAATGTTATTGTTTTTGAAGTTTTAACGTTCCTTCACGTAATACTATCATATAATATTTCCAAAAAATGTTTTATATATATATTTACTTCTCCTATTTATTTCTCCTGTGCGGTGCCACTTCGTGATTTTTGTTTTTATTTCTTTCTGTGGCTTTGTTTTTGTATATATAACTAGTTTAAAAGCACGTTCTAGGCCACGCCGGTTTCCTCCCGATGTTTTCCTTCACCATTTTGAGAGCAGATGAAATAATTTACACAAAATAAAGCTCCTGTCTGGGTCAAACCTACAACCTACAAGTCTTAAGTCGCGGTCGTTACCATTGCACCACCACTGCTCTGCATATTAGGAGACGACATTTTCAAAAAAAACATCGACACAACATCCTTCCCAGCCCTAAATAAATCGATAATGCATCGAATTTCCCGAAGGGCTCGAAACGAAGGCAAATCGACAAAGATGGATCTGGTCTAAGACGAGTCGGAAACCTAATCTTTTTATCGGTTATCATATTATTTTTATTATAGGATGTAGTTACCTGCCTTTGCCTTTGCGTGAGGATAATATTCTGTCTGGGGGAAAAGAAAATCAAAGTGTATTAAAAGTCTGTTTACAGTGAAGTTTGTGATGAGATAAAAAATGTTGCGGCAAAGAAGTTTTATTTCTTACCCACAGTCTTTGCTTTTATTGTTATTATTTTTATTGATGTTTCGGTTTCAAGTTGTATAGTAGACAAACACATCCGGTGAGGTAATAGGCTAACAAAGGGTATTTACAAGACAGATGTGACTGGAAACTCTGGGAGAGACACCCTAGAAAGACCCGCACCGCATTGTCAACTTCAAGGCGTTCGTGGTGCGCGTACCAAATTGTTATCTGCCCGCGCGTCGTCATGGAAGAAGACTTCTGGCCGCAGGATTTCTGTCTATGTTTCAACCAAAATCAATTATGCACTTAAATATAAATATAGGATTTATCCTGTATAATAACAAAAAGGCTTTCGAAAATTATATATATTATAAATTATAAAAATAGGCTTTCGAAAAATCCTTTCTTAAAAAACAACCAATATTTTTTTTTTTTTCTAATTTCATCTGCCTCGCCTTTTTCCCAACTATGTTGGGATCGGCTTCCAGTCTAACCGGATGCAGCTGAATATCAGTATTTTACATGGAGGCTGCCTATCTGACCTCTACATCCTCTTTACTAGGTAATACGATACCCCTTGGTAAGATTGGTTGTCAGACTTTCGGGCTTCTGACTACTCGTAAGATCCGCTAATGACAGCCGGGACCAACGGCTTAACGTGCTTTCCGAGGCACGGAGGGGTCTGTGTCGGACCCGAAAAGTAAAGACGGTCACCCATCCAAAACCGCGGCAAGCGTAGCTTAACCTGATCGATCGAACTGTGCGGCTGTTATTATTTAGCCATGGGCCTCTCTTTAGGTTTAAGTTTTCCAATTTATTAACTCTAATTCATAACTCTTGTTACAAACAACACCTTTTTCCCAGCCACACGCATCCCGCTTCTAAATTTGAAAACAAATTGTGAGTGAAATGAAAAATCCTAACAACTAGGACCTTTGACGAACCATTTGCAATGTAAATCTGAGCGCATACGTTCGATCCATCTGCCTAATGGTCACGGGTGGCGAACATACACTGCTTGAATCAATGAGTTGCTTGCACCGTTCGTCGTGTGGAAGTATGTCGAGTTATGTATGCTTATTCGGTTAGTTAGGTAGTTACTCTTGTATGGGGTTAAATTGTATTTTGGTATTTTTTTTAATAGTTATTTATTTAATACTTTACACTTAAATTTACAGACGCCAGCACATCAAGCTACCCGAAACTGTCAAGTTTTCCGAATGAACTTTGAACCTTATGCATTAGCGATAAATTTGAAAATCTATTAAAGAAATTTGACAGATAGCTGGATGTGCTGGCGTTTGTACAGAGGCGGATTTAATGCCATGGGCATTTTCCACCAGTCAACCTTTGGGTGATGTAGAGACAAACAGTGGTGGGTACAATTTCATTTAGGTTTTTTTAACCGACTTCAAAAAAGGAGGTTCTGTATTCTTATTAATTTTATTTAATCCGCTTTTATACCCAGAGCTGTTCGATACTATAAGATTGTCCGAAATGCATAAAATGCTACTTACGAGGTATTGCATTCCCGAGGTTTTCACTCTAAGGCGACATTATGTAGGTACACCTAGGACTCGTCACCTCAATCCCAAGCAGCTATCAGCCAGTCCGTCACAGCACCCATTCCGTGGACATTAACGACCACATAACAATAGCGTAACATGTTTACTGTCGGCCATACGTAATGTTGATTGATGATGACGCACTGTCCACCTTCCGGCAGCTAAATCATGTGGCTTCTGAATGGCTTGGAGACATGCTTTTGTCGTAAAGGAACCAGAAATAATGTAATAATCAAGTAGGTATAAATTGTTGATATTTATTTAGGATAATAAAAATATGTACTAAACTAACAAACTGTGGGGACTGTGTCTTACGTACCCATCCCTTGCATAGTTTTAAGAATGTAATATTTTTATAGAGGAACTTATTGTAATTATTCTTAGAAAGTTTCATTTTTGTCTTTTTCCCACGAATCACATCTGCAAGCGATTTAAGTTATAGGTACTGTTATTGTCTTTCATGATTCTTTACTTTTAAGGTTCATTGTTCTATTATGTTTAGTTATCTTGTATTGTACCCATTTGCTATTGTTAGTTAAGGTTCATTGTTCTGTTATTTTTAGTTGTCTTGTATTGTACCCATTTGTATTTCTCGTGTTTTATTATTGTACTTTTAAAATGTAATCGTTTGCCGCGTCCTTTGTGTAAAATCGTTTTGCCGCTTCCTTTGTCTAGTGAACGGCAGATTTGGGAGAGTTTTGGTTGGGAGCTTCAGTCGGTTTTTAACCAAGATCGTGCGAGGTCCTCTCTGACCCCGATCATATTTTACTCGCTGAAGCTCGCCGTAACCTAGTGTTTCTATTCGTTTTACTCTTCATATAACATTATTTAATTTTACTTTTTCGTGTCAAGTGTAACTGCTAGCTTTAGTTACTTGATATCTTAAATGAATTAAATCGTTACCTATTTACAACATACTTCAGTGTATTACTTGTCCACCACGGTCACGAATTCCCACAGTGGTGACCCCGACGTGATATAAACTATCATATAGCGTGAGTTCGTGACAGTGCGTAAAGGGTTTCGCGAGTGTTAAATCAAAGTACGTATTAAAATGGCAAACGGTCCAGAGAACGGCAACGTGTCGTGTTGTAAGCTGTCGACATTCACACCAGACTGTCCAGATTTGTGGTTTGTGATAGCAGAAAGGTCAATGGCGGAGTCTGGGGTAACAAACCCTGCAAACATGTTAACATGCTGTTTACGCAGCATAGACTACCGTGTATTGAAAGACATACGAGACATTGTGCTGGAACAAACACCTGTCGGGCGAGACGAATATCAATATTTTAAAGAAAGAATCATCAAACGCTTCACCGACTCGAAAAACGTGAGAATTACAAAGCTTCTTCAAGATCAAGCGATGGGTGATCGAACGCCTTCTCAATATTTGCGTCACCTTAAATATCAGTGTGGTAATTCGATAACGGAAGACGCGCTGCGCGTAGTATGGGTCAAAGGTTTACCCAAGAACATGAGAGTTATAATGGCCACTCAAGAGGATGTACCGCTCGAGAAAGCCGCAGAGCTTGCGGATACCATATTACAGACGCAACAAATGCCAGAGTGTAGCAGCAGCTCAGCCATTGCAGCCGTTAACGTTGAGCCTCCTCCCAATAATACGTTGTTAACAGAAATGCTGGTAAAAACCATGACCATGTTGGGAGAAATAATGCAGACCGATCGTAGATATCCTAGACAGAGGTCACGATCACGATCCAGCTACCGATCACGTGAAGCATCACCGTCGCAGCAGAGCCGCAATGGTCAGGGCTTGTGTTGGTATCATTTCAAGTTCGGCGCGGAGGCTCATAAGTGTATACAGCCGTGCGCTTACAAACGAAACCAGTCGCAGCCGGGAAACGCCAGCGGGAGTCACTAGCGGCGGATGACGCACATTCCCAGCCCACCTCACGTCGCATCTTCGTTTACGACTGTATATCGAAAGCACAATTCTTAGTAGACACTGGAGCAGAGCTATGTGTCTTTCCTCACCAGCTAGTTCTACCTTTTAGAAAGAATACCGACTACGAACTTGTGGCGGCTAACGGCACGCCCATCAAAACTTATGGTACCATAACTCTCACGTTAAATTTGGGCCTACGCAGAGATTTTACTTGGGTATTCATTGTTGCCGACGTAAGCAAGCCAATACTAGGTATCGACTTCCTAGAACACTACAACCTTATGGTCGATACAAAAGCCAAGCGACTCATTGATGGTACAACCACATTGTCTGTTAACGGACAGGTAGCTGGCCATCAAGAGCCATCCATAAAAACAATAACGGGCTCATCGCCGTATCACCAGCTGCTCTCAAAATACCCAGATATCACACGCCCTGATGGCAAGGCTCAAGTGAAACATAATACCAAACATCATATAATTGTTACTCCTGGACCGCCCGTCGCGCAGAAACCCAGACGTCTTGCTCCGGATCGATACAGCGCTGCAAAGAAGGAGTTCGACGCGATGCTGAAGCTAGGCATCGCTCGGCCTTCGCAAAGCCCCTGGGCATCGCCTTTACACATGGTGCCTAAGAAGGATGATGAATGGAGACCGTGTGGCGACTATCGTGCACTCAACGCCAGGACGGAACCGGACCAATACCCAGTGCGTCATATCCAAGACTTTGCACAGTGCCTTAGTGATAAAAAAGTGTTTTCGACTCTAGATTTAGTGCGTGCGTTTAATCAAATTCCAATCGCGGAAGAAGACATTTCCAAAACCGCGATAACTACGCCGTTTGGACTATATGAATTTACATACATGACGTTTGGTTTACGTAATGCAGCCCAAACCTTCCAGCGGTTTATGGACGAAGTGCTACGCGATCTAGACTTTTGTTATTGTTATATTGACGACATTTTAATCGCCTCGCGTAGTGAAAAAGAACATTTGGAACACTTAGAGACAGTATTCAATAGGTTAAGGCTTTATGGCGTGGTCGTAAACCCGTCTAAATGTGTGTTTGGTCAATCAACGATTAAGTTTCTCGGCTATCTTGTGTCAGCCGATGGTACGCGCCCGCTACCTGAAAAGGTCGAAGCGATCCGTACTTACCCGATTCCAGCCACAGCAAAACAGCTGCGTCAGTTCCTAGGTATGTTAAACTTTTATAGAAGGTTTATACCTCATGCAGCCGGTAGTCAAGCTATGTTATGTGAACTTTTACGAGGCAACCTCAAAGGCAAAACACCAATCGCTTGGACCGACGAAGCCAAAGATGCTTTTGAAAACTGTAAGCTCAGTTTAGCTCAAGCCGCGTTGTTAGCTCATCCGCGTTCAGACTCAGATTTAGCCATTTTTACTGACGCGTCTGACTTCACAATAGGCGCCGCGCTACAACAAAGAGTAGGTAATGATTGGCAACCTATCGCCTTCTTTTCCAAAAAATTATCACCTGCTGAACAAAAGTACTCAGCGTATGATCGCGAACTCCTCGCTATTTATGCTGCAGTAAAACATTTCAGACATCATGTTGAAGCGCGTAATTTTGTTATTTTTACTGACCATAAACCAATTACATATGCTTTTAGAAAGAAAGATCAGCAAAATACGCCTAGACAGTTTCGTTATTTGGACTTCATTAGTCAATTCACAACCGATATTCGCCATGTTAAAGGTACAGACAACGTACCAGCTGACGTCTTATCGCGGATCGAAACAATCGACTCATGTATAAATTGGTCAGAGTTGGCAGTTTCGCAAAGCAGTGACATATCTTTGCAATCACTACTAAAAAATAATAATTCTTCCTTAAAACTGAAGCATGTATGTCTACCTGGAACAACTGAACCTATTTATTGCGACGTTAGTACACCAAACGTTCGCCCTTTTATAACCGAATCTTTTCGTAGAGCAGCCTTTAACTCCGTACATAAACTATCACATCCGGGTGCTAGAGCTACAACGAAGTTAGTGTCGAAGCGATTTGTGTGGCCTTCTATGAATAAAGATTGTAAACAATGGTCTAGGGCATGTATCGATTGTCAGCGTGCTAAAGTTTCACGACATGTCCATTCAATACCAGGAACTTTTGCACCTCCTTCAGCTAGGTTTGAGCACGTCCACTTAGACTTAATTGTAATGCCCTATTCAGATGGATGCAGATACTGTCTAACCTGTGTCGACCGTTTTTCACGTTGGCCTGAAGCCATACCTCTAGAAAACCAAGAAGCTGAAACCGTTGCTCGTGCATTTTACACTCACTGGATATCACGCTTCGGTGTTCCCTTACGTGTTACTACAGATCAAGGCAGACAGTTTGAATCGCACCTATTTAGGAATCTCAATACCCTATTAGGAACCAAGCATCTTCGTACTACTGCGTACCACCCATCTGCCAATGGAATGGTAGAACGTCTTCACAGGCAACTCAAAGCTGCAATAAAATGTCACCTACCAACTGAAAATTGGGTACACATTTTACCAACAGTAATGTTAGGTATTAGGTCAGCCTGGAAGGAAGATCTTCAAGCTACTCCAGCTGAAATGTTATACGGTCAAGGTATTAGACTGCCGGGTGAGTTTTTAGCACCCTCGATAAATAATAATATCACAGTGGCGTCAGACTTTGCTCAAGAACTTCGAACTCAATTCAATTCGTTAAAACCAGTAAATGGCTCTGCACATGGTGATATAAAGAGCTTCATTTTCAAAGACTTGGCAACAGCCAGTCATGTCTTCTTGCGCAATGACACTGTTAAAGCCCCTTTAGTACAGCCTTACGATGGGCCTTACCAAGTCATTACAAGGAATGACAAAACATTTGTCATCCGAATTAGGGACCGTGACGTTACAGTCACAATTGACAGGTTAAAACCGGCTCATATACTGTCAGAAGGTCAATCTGCGCCTAGCGAGAATATCACAACTTATATTGTAAAGCAAAACGATCACCAAACCGCTGCTTCTGATCAACCACTTAATGCAGATAGCAACATGCAACCACAGCAACAGCATATTCCTCGCCGTCCTGGTAGGCGAGTTAAATTTCCTGATTACTATCAGGCAGGTGTTTCGTGATCTTTATCACTGGTAGGGGGGTACTGTGGGGACTAGGGCTTTCAAATACCGGATTTTTTCAATACCGGTATCAATACCGGTATTGGAAAAGTCAATACCGTGATCCCGGTATCAATACCGGTTGTCCGGTATTGAACGTAAGTTCAATTAGGACATTAATAAAACCAATAAAATACGCCTTTTTGTATTTTCAAATCAGTATTGTTCTTATTTATTGAAAATACTAAAATAAATACGTTATACATAGCTTTCTTAATTGTTTTATAATAATTTGGTATTGGTTGATTATTTATGTAGGACTAGGAATTAGGAACATAATGAAAACTTAAACTGAATGAATATACTCTTTTTGCAGGAAGGCATTTCACATAGACTTTGTTTGCACAATATAAAAAAAAATATATATTTCTTATTATTGCCTAAATGTCATCATGTCTCATGTAAAAATCAATATAGGTACCATTATTTGTAGAAATGTAAGTAAAGTATACCTTAACTAGCTAGTAGCAATCATATGGTAATCATTTTAGTAACATTCTTAATAATTTAGTTATAAAAAAACGATCAAAAAATCTAAAACTAAACAAGTAAGAAAATAAATCAAGAATCAACATAGGTATCATTATTTGTAGAAATGCAAGTAAGTTAAGTATAGCTTTACTAGCTAAGTAGCTAGCAATCATTTTAGTAACATTATTAATAATTATGTAATAAAAAAACAATCAAAATCTAAAACTAAACAAGTAACAAAATGAATCAAGCGTTAATAACAATTTCTGAAAAACAGTAAAAAAAAGTAAAAGTAAATTATAGACGCGTTATCCCGTCGCCTTTGCGAAACTGACTGACAATAGTGACAATAACAAAAACGACACATAAATACAGCTCGATTTCGGGCATTGTCTCAGGCGGGGTGCGGGAGGGTGAGCTTAAGATAACAGCAGGACGCTTGCGCTGAAGAAAACAAGTGTGAGAATAAGATCACATAATTTTCAGATCTAATGTTTGTAATACCGTAATCACGGTATTGGGGCGTCAATACCGGTATTGTAAAAGGCCAAAATAAAATCCGTGATCACGGTATTACGGGATCCCGGAATACCGGTATTGAAAGCCCTAGTGGGGACTGTGTCTTACGTACCCATCCCTTGCATAGTTTTAAGAATGTAATATTTTTATAGAGGAACTTATTGTAATTATTCTTAGAAAGTTTCATTTTTGTCTTTTTCCCACGAATCACATCTGCAAGCGATTTAAGTTATAGGTACTGTTATTGTCTTTCATGATTCTTTACTTTTAAGGTTCATTGTTCTATTATGTTTAGTTATCTTGTATTGTACCCATTTGCTATTGTTAGTTAAGGTTCATTGTTCTGTTATTTTTAGTTGTCTTGTATTGTACCCATTTGTATTTCTCGTGTTTTATTATTGTACTTTTAAAATGTAATCGTTTGCCGCGTCCTTTGTGTAAAATCGTTTTGCCGCTTCCTTTGTCTAGTGAACGGCAGATTTGGGAGAGTTTTGGTTGGGAGCTTCAGTCGGTTTTTAACCAAGATCGTGCGAGGTCCTCTCTGACCCCGATCATATTTTACTCGCTGAAGCTCGCCGTAACCTAGTGTTTCTATTCGTTTTACTCTTCATATAACATTATTTAATTTTACTTTTTCGTGTCAAGTGTAACTGCTAGCTTTAGTTACTTGATATCTTAAATGAATTAAATCGTTACCTATTTACAACATACTTCAGTGTATTACTTGTCCACCACGGTCACGAATTCCCACAAAACTATCAAAATAAAAATATAATATCCGCACTTATCTAAAACTGTGAATAAACTAAAATATGGCGTCGAAATATTCATCCGCATCGCTGTCGACTGGTAATGTCTAAGAGACTTATGGTATTGCCACGTTGTATGGCAATATTTACCCTCTGGCAAAGACTATGGTTATATTCTCTTTGCCCTCTGGCCAAGGTAAAAGCCAGTCCTTGGACTTATCAAGTGTTACTTAATTTACAGGTGAATGTACAAGATTTGACTTTGATATTTGAATAGGATTGCATGTTGCAAAGAAACCATTTTAATTTAATAAAATTCTAGCTTTCGTTTGACCGCAGCCATTGCTTATGCAAGCTTAAAATCTAAAATAGTTTTAACAAGACGATAGGGGTACTAGTTTTGCAGAGTGCTTTCTCTCTGCCAAAAATAATAACTTAACTGACATCCTTCTGATGTGGTTGTCTTACATTCTCAGGGCTGTGATCCCTAATTTCTAATGTAGGTTATTCTAAAACTGGATTGTCGGGTTAATCTGGTTCGCACATCTAAAGGTGCGTTTTTATTACACCAAATTAATGAAAATAGAAACAAGAGCACAAGCATTCTTGACATTTTAGTATGAATAAACTAACTAAAGAATGTTCTACGTATCCCTTTACACGAAAATGATTTGGTAGGATCCCTTAGATTCTAGGGGATCCTCGTAAATCAACATTCTAGGGCCTAGAGCATTCACTCTTTGATCTAAACTAATCTTAAGGCATCCGACCATACCACAATTATCCCAAATATTTGGAAACCATTTGCCCATTTGTAAGGAGAAGAAACGTCTAAACTGTCACTCAAGCCCAAGACCACAGCTATCGACTGATAAATTCATGTGGTACTCCAACCATGAGCCCCTCTAAGCCTCTTAAAGCTCCTTGTATCCATACAATCTAACCACATAAACACTTACAAAATATATTCAATAACATTTGCAAAAGGAATGGTACCGAGAAGTGTGAAACAAGATTAGAACGCCCAAGTAGCACAAAAGTGCTTTATAACAGCGTTTTCACAGTGCACCGTGAAAGCATTGGCTGCATAAACTTGCTGCATAACAGCGTAGGCAGCGCATCCTCTGCTGATATAATTCTAATTTGGGCACAAATAATTCAGCACATAGCTGTATAAGAATTCCCATTATAAAATAATTGAATTATATCAACATCATATTAGCATTTATGTGTGTAACAATCATTCCAAGAGCTGAAAATTGCCTGATTAACAAGCCACGTGTTACCTATAATACAGCAACAAAGACGAATGTGTACATTTTATATGCTTTTACACAGTTGAAAGTCCACTCTGAGCGAAATTATGGAATGCAATAACTTTATTATTTATTTTTCTTTAATAATATGAACTGTCAATTTGTTAAACATGAAGTGTTGTGTACAAGATCTCAAGTGTCATTTGTGAACACAATAAAATTTAAGGTAAGTAAAACTTCGATTTTTTCCTATTATGTTTGAAATCTTATTGGGGAGGTAACTTTACTGTGAAATATCATACATGTTTAGTTCAAAATTTTCACGCGCCCTCATAATACCACTAAATACTAAAAAAAAGTTAACTTAAATGGACAGTAAACAAAATAAATGTTATGGTTTCTTACAAAGAAATTGATAAAAAGCTGGTTACTTGTAAATAATTTGTAAACCAAATCAATTCTAATCGATATCTTCTAAAATAAACCAAAATAAAAAGATAAAATTTTACAATAATTCACAGTCACGTAGTGAAAATGGCGGATGGCAAGTGAACAGTTTTAATCTTAATTTAATGCTGAGGTCTGTACGGGTGTTCTCATGTGGCCTATCATTCAGCAAATAGTAAAATAGTTAAGCACCTGTGAGAAACAAATCAGCCATGGATCGATGTGAATAGTAGTAGTGGTTCACATAATCAGATAACCACCTTTATGGATCCAAGCTTTTAGGGTCCCGCTGTGGTTCTGCTAAAACCATTTTTATTCCCTTTTTAGTTATTAGTAATTACTCGAGGTCAAGTACTTATCTAAAATTGTAATTTAAATAGCTATTAATATAATTTAATTAAATAGATAGGTAATATAATACTTACATAAACTATATTTGTAAATAAATAGTTTTCTCTGTCTATTCAATACGCAACCAAATCTGTTTTTTTATATTTCTTTGGACCAAAATAGATACATACTTACCTCTGGCCTAATAAAAATTATGTTCACATGACGTTTTTATTTGGTGATAATAATAATAACATGCGACACACACAGAATTACCGTGTTTTGAACCGTATTTTACTTTTATTCGATACAAGTCAAGGCGCTTTGGCATTCTATGGTAGATTAACTTTAGTTTAGAGTTGCGAAAAGTGTTAAAAGTGAATGCTATTTTGGTAGGGGTAGGTAGTATCTCTGTGTGTGTACCTAAACTTAACGTAACATAAATATTTAAAAACAAAAACCTATAGACATAGGTTTTTGTGTTTAAATAATTATGTTACGTTAAGTTTAGGTATTAATATGTTATAGATTTTTGTGGCATTATTTTCCACAAAAACTGAATAGGTAGTTTGAATAAGTGTTTTTAAGATCCTGCTACTTTTAAGGCTCCTACAAATAGGCGCGACACGCAATATAATCGCGCGCGACACAAAGGCACTGCTCGTTGCGCGACTTGCGGTGCCTTTGTGTCGCACGCGATTTTATCGCGTGTCGCGATTGTTTGAAGGAGCCCATACCTTTCGTTTCTTGAATAATACCTAAGTACATATGATTTTGTTGTTTTTTTACAGAACATGCCTTACAAAATTGTTCAGACTATAGAGGGAGGTGTTGCCACTCTGTCAGTCGTTCCTGCACTGTGGGAAACTAAGGGACTTCTACGGTGGCCTGTACTACGGAAAAGACTAAAACTGTATACGGAGAAGACTAAAACTGATGATGGTAATGCCGAAAAGCCTAAAGATGTAGATAATACTGACGCAGATCCAAGAGCTGGGGATGATAACGACGGAGAGCCTAGAGTTTAAGACTATTAATCGACTTCTTAGTTCTTTCCTAATATTTTTGTGTTGACTTGATTTTGTTAAACTGCATAATTGCGTATTTACTTTTTTATTATGTATTTTTGATTGGAGCTTCTCTGCTAAATTATTTTATAGAAGAACGTGTTATGTTTATAACTATGTACTTGTACAACTGTGTACTGAAAAGATGTGGTATTTTTTTCAATTAATGTGATGTAGGAAATTCGTGTACCTAATAATAATTATAAAAGATTGTTTGTGTTTATTTATTAGCCCGTACTATTTTGCAAGCTCTATTGAGGCGTTACTTTCACGAATTTATCTATGTCAGATATTTTCAGTATTTAAGGAAGATTAAAAAAAAATAAGTTTATGTGTCAGGAATGATTATGATAAAACTGCTATGTGCAAGATAATTTTTAAATGACGAAAGAAAATAAAAATTAAAACAATCAGTATGCAATTTTGTGTATTATTTTCAAACAGTATGTTCTAGTGGTATAAAGTAGTGGTATTCTTTATGAGGAATACATACAAATTTACATTTTATATTTTTAGGATTTAACACAACCACACTAGTATCGCAATGTTTTAGGCTATTAGATTTATATATTCCAAATCGGGATGATTTTATTGGATAGGCAAACACTTCTTCTTTGTTGTTCAACTGGAAACTTTTTAGGGACAAAATCATTTATTATTTTTGCTAAGTCGTTCAAGGCTGTTTGTGCAATATTTTTTGATATGGCCCATTTTTTTATTTTTGATGGATATTCCTGTCTTTTATCATGTTTATCAGAAGCACTCGTGTCTGAACTGTCTGAATCGTTGGGACAATCTCGTTCGTCATCATAAATATTACATACGGAACCCGTCTCGTCCAATATTCGTTGCGCGCTTGCTGACTCTTGGCCATAACTAATATTACATTCGGATGAAAAACACGTTGTTTTTGGCTTTCCACATTTTGTAATATAACTAAAGACGTCAAGAAACTGACAAAATGACCTGGTATAGAAATATTAATTTCATGGTTAGATACATAATAATTCAATCAGCAGAATAAATGCCTACACAAGTCAAATTATTCAGCCCAAGACAGAATGTCTGACAGGTTTGCTGCTATGTAACTGCATAAAAGTTCACTTTAAGTTCTGTCTTGGCCTAAATAAATGCTGTTATTCGACTGTATAGTAACATCTGACTAATAGGGTAAAAGTTTATCTGTGTGCAGCATAAAGCATTAAATCTTTGTTAAATTACTTCACAAAGTAATTGCTTACTATATAGTAGTTCATATGTTCTCTCTTAAAATGCAACGGTTTTATTGTACACACTTGGGATTTTATTCAGTGAATTGCATTATTTGTGTTCACAAACATGCGCTCTTGCAGCTGATAGGGTACTGCACTACTAAACGCTGAATAACAGTGACATCTGTGGCGCGTTTGTGGTGTTTAATAGATTTACAGTACAGAAGAAAGAGTTATATTATGCCTCTTTTTTTTCTAAACAGCTATTGCTGCGTGGGTGAACTCTAATAAGTCGGTATAAATGCTTAGATTTACGCTGTGGGCCTTATGTGAAAATTTATAATGCAGTTCTGTGCTACTTGGGCGGGCATCGAATCTGGATCTTATATTAAACCGATATCGTTCTGAAGGGAGATTGCAACTGTCTGTCTGTGTGTGAGTGTATTGGTATCGCATCGTATTGATTTAAGTATGGATACTATTATTGATCGAAGTATGGATATGAATGGAGGGCTTAGCTCGATCGTTATGTGGGAAAGTTTTGCGAGGTTTTTTTTTTTATGGAGGAAAAATTTAAAACAAGTAAAACGAGGTAAGTCATAGCCTTTTACCAACTACCATGGGGTCAGCTTCCAGTCTAAATAGATGCAGCTGAATACTAGTAGGTATTTTACGTGAAGCGACTGCCTATCTGACCTTCACAACCCAGGTAAGTCTGAAAAAGTTAAAATAGGGAAACAATTAAGTTAAAATAGGAAAAACAATTAATCGATGAAAATTTCAAAAAACCGGTCAAGTGTGAGTCGGACTCTCGCACCGAGGGTTCCGTACTTTGTAGGTATGTAAATAGTTTAACACGGGTTTTTTTTAATGTACCTACAAAGGAGATTGTTCAAAACCAGTCTAGGAAAGTTGCACGTATGAAAACCAAATTAATATACAAATTATTTGCTTATTTTTTACAAGCTTTTCACTTCAGGAATTTTGTTTTCGTATCCGGAATTATGATTTTAAGATAAACAGTAAATTAACGATTGCTAGGTACATTTCCGTATAGTGATGAATGATGGACGTTTCGTTCTCTTCATTTGTACGAGTTACGTAAGTATGAGCCTTTACATAAAAACATCACAAAAATGATATTAAACTCATAAATAGCTAAATAATTAGTAATATCATTATTATAACGTAGGTACTGTATATTATGTATTTCATAATTCCGTTGTGAAAATATTTATTTTTGTGTTTCGTCTCACGCAGATGCAACTGTCAAGGCAGATGACAGACGTACCGGTAGGGATGATGATTATTCCTAAACAAGATCGATTTTTAAATCTATCCGAATCGCAGGAAAGAATCGATTCAGCAATAAATTGAGTTCTGATAGATCTATTCCCGCTATTATTCTACATCGACAGCTTTACCAGCATAATTAGTCAAATGTAATGAATAATCGAATACAAAATAGATTAAATAATATTGTTGGTTACAAAAAACAGAACAAAGAAACTGCGTATCAAAACTTAAAAGTTGCAATCCGCAGGAAAAACATTGGAACTCGTTTTCAAGTTTCTAAAATCGATTAAAAAATCGATCGCCATCCCTAAGCGCCGGCGCCTGCGGAAGCCGCCATTACTGTTTATTATTGTTTAAGTATGTGTCGATTGAGAATAGTCACCGCGATTAATCTCTCCACTTAAATAGTAATACTTACGTAAATTCGTTGGTGTGTTAGTTTTAAACAACTTAGCGTGTTTCATGTAACTAACGATAGGACGTTTTCATATTTAATTGTGTTTTATTACGCCAGGACGTTTTTAGGTTATCTCCGAATTTGTTTAATTACTTTAAAACTCGGATACTTGTGTGAAAATAAACACTTTTCTTGAATAGTATATAAACCGTAGTCTATAATAAATAAAGATTTATTGTGTTTCAACTTAAGACGGATTTCCATACATCAACGGTCATGATCCTTTACGGTTTTCGGATTTTTTTTCTTTACTTGTGCTACATGATCTTACTTCTTACCAAATTTCATGATTCTAGGTCAACGGGAAGTACCCTATAAATTTTGATTCCCTTGAGAGTGTCGAAATATACGTTTTTTGCGGCATAAACGGCTGTATCTTTTTTTTACGTTAACTTAGGTGTTTGATTTTTTTTCACAGCTTCAAGGGACTGTAGACTTGAGTCTATGGTTTTAATTTCAACTCGATACCCCTACGCGTTCCCGAGATAAAGGGTATTAACAGACAGACGGACGGATGACAAAATGATCCTATAAGGGTTCCGTTTTTTCCCTTTGAGGAACCCTAAAAATGGTTACGAACTTATAGTTCTGTCATAGTTTCTGCTGTCAGTTATTAAGTACTGTAAAAGGAAACTGCTTTTTTTTTATTTTTTTTTATTTATTTATTAATAACCAACTTATATTAACAGTTTGCACCACACATACAAGTTATTAGTCAATATTTGTAATTATACATGTCATACAATCATAAAATTAGGTTAAATCACATAATAACAACTTGACAAAAGATTAAATGTAACAAAATTGGTCAACATTACATAAAAATTAGATAGTATTACATAAACTTGGATATAATTAGGATAAATTGGAATAGAAAAAAATTAAATGATATAGTATTTTATAATTCTTATACTTGGAACTAATATATTGAAATATTAGATAAATCTTTACATTGTTGATCTGCGTTTTAGTCCAACATTCATTTTTTTCCCAGTCAAACACCAGACAAATCAGCCATCAGTGAACCACAAAACCATACTTATTTCATGCAGGTTTCTTTCCAAAGCTAATCCATTATCGTATTACGTGGCTCAACTAGACCCGACCGCAGCAGACGGTCACTTACTGGCGAATGCAACTCTTTCGTGAGCGTAGAAGCTAATCAGATATGATATCATATCGCCATGTGCGCATAAAAGTCGTTACAGGCAGAAATAAATCTGACCATGGGATTATTTCATGCTTACTGCTCTGGGACACCTCCGTTTCTAGTAGGTAGGTATGTCTATACATCTCGGAATACGTAGATAGTTCATCTAATGACAGCTTATGTACTGGCGTCTGTACAATCATCATTATCTCTGCCGAATGACTTCCAAAACTGGACATAGGTCTCCCGAACGACCGGCATTTCGCTACTAGAATCTAGCGGATTCCTTCGACCTTCACTAGATCGTCGATCCATCTTGTTGCCGACAACCAGACAAAAAATTTAATTGTTCACACACACACGTGAACACGTCACATCACACATACATGGACGACGAGCGGCGCGGGGACCGGGCGACGCGAGACCGGCGCGCCGACCGCACGACACTGCATCGTCCGCCACGACATCGATCGCACCATAATTTTACAACTTAGTTTTGCTACTTTTGTACCTACCTAATAAACCTTTTTATACAGTCCACTCGTTTCCAACACCTGGGCCTATCTATTAATAAAATTTACTTTAGGTCTGTACCCGTGGTCTGTAGGCACTAAAATGTCTTTATGTTCATTTTAGACATATTGGATTTACATGACACGGGTTTCCTTTATTCGACGATCTAAAACATACTGAAAGCTTATTACATTCCTATTTACAAATTGAAACTTGTTTTAAAAAAAAATACCACAGCGAAGAAGTGAAGTCGAAGAGAGAATAAGATACAATTTTAGAAACGTCTCAATGTTCACTATACCAAGGCACCACCGTACCTAGTGATTGGAAAAATACGTGTAAGGTTTATTTTGGATGGGATGCATGAAGAAGCCTCCTCGTGTAGCGCAGTTTGTTCCGCCAGTTACTCAACTGAACCGAGCGCTCGGCGCATCCTGGACAGTCACACCCAACACCTTATTTGACTGGCCAATTCTTCCCTTGCGGTGGTAGGACTAACACCCGCCTGGTTTGCGACCACCCTCCCACAGGAGTCCGGCGTCAAGCAGCCTGCTGTGTTTCGACGATGCGTGGTAGTTTCAGTGCCTTAGGCATCTTCTGGGCATGCTCGTTCCATTATAGACCTCATCCATCGCTTTCCATTAGGCGTGTTGGAGGTCAAGAAAGAAAGGAGTAAATTGATCAGCATTTTTTATAAATTTCAGTCTCTTGTTTGCCATAACCTTCTATTTTGCTGGCATTGCAAAATGGTGAAAATTGAAAAGGTTATACATATTTATATTATCCTAACCTTAGGGCCTAAACAAGAAGGTAGCACTGCTGCCAGCAGTCTAGCCAGCGCCATTGTGACAGGTTACAAACAGTTGGGTCTAAAACTGCACTATTTAGGAACAGTGTTTTTGCAATGGCTCCAAGGATATATAATAAATTAACAAAATGTATAACAAGTGAAGAAAATTTCCACAAATTCAAAAGTAATTTGTTTTTGTTTCTAATTATTGACAAGACGTATACTCTATTGAAGACTTTTAAAATGACAAATTATGATACAATTCCTATAACATTATCTTCCTTTGACATGCATGTAAAATTTAATTTAATTGACATTTCTTCATTTCGTTGACATTTATTTAACTTATCTTACTTTTTAATTACTTTTTAATCCGGATTTTTTTATGATACTACACAAAAATTTACTATATTTTGTACACCAATTTTATTGGTAGAACATTGAGCTCGACTACAACAATATGTTATGTACAATAATATGTTATGTACAATAATATATGATTGACTGATTGATTTTAAAGCTTTTATATTTCTATAAAGGTAACAGGCGCGACACGCGATAAAATCGTGCGTGACACAAAGGCACGGCAAATCGCGCAACGAGCAGTGCCTTTGTGTCGCGCGCGATTACATCGCGGTTCACACCTGTATATCGGAGCCTTAACAACTTTCAACAGGATTGATATAAGCTTTTCGATAGTTTATGTCAATCCAATATATTTTTGACTTTTGCAACATCATCGGTATCGCTGATATTCTGTCGCTTTCAGGCATGTGGATTACATATTAACTAATGGCATTCCAGTGGTAAGATTGGGTGCATATAGAATACCTACGTACCTATATCACAAATCCAACGGGTAAGGATCGAACATAACATTTTTTTTTTCATTTCTTCCATTTCTTTTTTCATCTTTCTCATGATGTGCTTACCTGTAAGAAATTAGTACACTAGTATATAAGTCTATTGGATGTATCTCATATCTTTGTGTCAGTGTATTCAATTATTGGTGAGCCAAATAAATAAAATAAATAAATAATAAATAAACCATTGTCCGATTGATTCTAGTCGCCCCTTCCAAAAAGTAGTTTCGTAATCAACTAGGTAATCCATTTTCATGCGGGTTTCTGTTTGTTAACAAATAACAATTTTGTACCTACCCACTGGACAAAGTGACACAGGTACTCGTATAGTAATAAAATGTAGGCTACCAAAGGAACCACAAACTATAATAGTCAGTAAACTTTTAAAGAATTTCTAGGAACCGCTTTAAGTACAGACGCCAAGCACATCAAGCTACCCGAAACTGTAAATTTTTTTAACAATCAACTTTGAACCTTATAATTTAACGATAAAGTTGAAAACCTATTAAAGTGACAGATTGTAGTAGCTTGATGTGCTGGCTGTCTGTACAATATGAACAGTAAATAAATTCCTTCCCAGTAAAACAAGAAAACCGCAATGTTGCCACAACATAAAACGAAACCACATCATAGGCAACCTTCTATTTTCAAAATAACAGCCTTTTGTTTTGTATCATATCAATTAACTCACATAAACCACAAAGGTTGGAATCCGTATTTATGATATCGAAAGCAAAAAGAAGTTCGTTTTATGTTATTTATTTGTACAACTTTCAAACACAGCAAAACAAACAGCTCATTTCTCAAATTAAATTTCAGTCGACAACATCCAATGGTTTCTTATTAAACTTCAACTATATCCGTAGATTCTGCATACTCATCTCTTTTGTTGACTGTACCTACATACAAGTAGCTACATAACTGTAATAGTTATTTATGCAACTATTGTATAATACCTAATTCTATACAGTTGCATACAAGACTTTATCTACACCCATGATATGAATCCTCTATAAAAGTTGCTGAAACCTTAGGATGTTGTACAGTGTTGTAAAAACTCTATGTAAATACATGGAAGTTTATATCACTCATTTTTGTAAACAACAAAGTAATACATTTTTGCAATATTAATATCGAGCAAAAATAGCGGGATACGACGTGAATTCGAATAACCTATAAGTTTTTTTTTTATTACGGCACGCGGCGCTTTGGTAGTGAAACGCGCGTGTATGAAAATGTTCTTTTTTTGAAAATTCATAAAGACATCACGAATTGAGTAGTGAGAATGTGGGTGTTTGATGAATAATGAAGGGATCGAAAAAGCAAAGGCGTTGCATAATGAAATTTAGTACAACATTATAACACTCGTTTGGATGATATTAATAATGATACTATAAATAAGCTGTTTCAGAAACTTTTATAGAGGATTTATAGCATGGGTGTAAATAAAGGCAATTACACCCCATTAATTTATTCCACAACAACTTGTCTATTTACTTACCTAGTAAAATTACGAAGACACGAATCTGTATCATATAGTCAAACTCATGTACCAGGGGAGCAGAAATAATGAGGAACATTACTGAACTTGTGATGCAGTGTCTTTATGGGCCATGTGGCTTATGTGTGTTTGTAGCAGGGTGTGTCGGTCTGCGATGTCTCATATGCAGGGTTCCAATGGTTGCAAAGATTCTGATAAGTTTGCGAAAATAAATATTTTTTGTAAATGTATAATGCCATATCTGATGAAAGTCATGAATGAGTAAAGCTTTACTTAGGGACTTTGAAAAAAAAACCTGGGGAATGGAAATTGATTCGAACTCTAAATTATTTTTTTCTGTTACAGGTAAGAACAAAACTTCAATGAAAGTATATTTCAGAGAAATTTATTTATTCATCAACTAACAAACTATTAAAACAAAAATATAATATCCTAACCTAACTAAAACTCTTAACAAACTGAAATATAGCGTTGAAATATGAAAATGGTTCCTGCTGCTGATGAATCCCTGTAAAATCAAAAACATTCAGACATGTCTCAGTGAACACAATAAAGCTGTTTGGCAAAAATTGGTACCTATGAATTTACCCACTTTACTATTTTACATAATTATTTTTCAGTTAAGATCGTCACATTCTAAAGACACAAAAAAGATCTTTTGATTTACAATAGTACCTACCTGGCTATAAAAAACTCGAACAATGTAAATACAGCTTTCTAACAGTGCAACATTGTTATTTTATGCACCCCAAGAGTTTACTCGCATATAAAGAAGTATGTCGGAATGGGCGATTCTCTTCCGTTTTAATAAAAGATGGGAAGACTGCTAAGAAAATGGTGTTATGTTATGGAGTTAGGGGGGAAGTTCTCTTTGTTAAGGTACCTACTGAAAAAGGCCTTAATTAGAATATTGGAGAAGAATAGGTAACCGCAGGAAAGTTCAGTATAATGTTCTCATGAATAAAGCAATTGTGTTGCTTATAGCATAAAGGTTATTACTGGCTACATAGGTTTCGTAAAAGGCACATTATGACACAGAAATGGGGAGCAGCGACATTACACTGAAAAAAATAATTTCATATGCACACCATATTAAAGCGATTTCATTAAGACTTTAAAGACTTTATTTAAGATAAGATAAGAATTTAAGACTTTATACAGTAAGAAGAAATTTTTGTAAAACATTAAAAGACAAAACAGTAACGTTTAATGATTGAACATACTATTTACTGAAAAAAAACAACAAAAAAAAAAGGAAAACCACCATTACAGTAATTAAATTTCAAAGGTTTGAACGATATCACCAAATAAATAAAACAGTTAATTTTGTGACCTTTTAGCTAGGTACTTAGAACGTTAAAGTTTACTGTCATGACGGTAACATTTTGCCTCAAGCTTTAACTGTTTTCGAATAGGCTCATATGGAACTGTTGAAAGCAGTTCAGACAAATGTTTTTTAATTTTTATTTACTGATTATTTCCTTCAGTGTATGACTGCGAAAATCCATCTTAATATGTTATAGGTACCTGACCAAAAACACTAATCAAAGATTTTTCGAGATATATTTTCGAGTTTGGGGTTAAAACCCTCAGGCCATGGTCCGTGATCCGAATGTTCATGGTTTGTTCAACGAAATCTCCAAACGGCTGGTTGACACTCCCCGTGACCCGAGGGCTGGCTTTTAACTTGGCCAGTGACTAAGTATTGCCATACAACGTGGCAATGCCGCCAGTGTCTTGGGTACAGCAATGAAATTTTATTTTTATTTTAATAGTTTGTTAGTTTATTTATAAGTTTATCCAACGTACAGACGCCAGCACATCAACCTACTACAGTCTGTCAAATTTCTTTAATAAATTTTCAATTTTATCGCTAAAGCATAAGGTTCAAAATTGATTGGGAAAATTTGACAGTTTCGGGTAGGTTGATGTGCTGGTGTCTGTACATATTTTGAGCTTCATAAATAAATAGCATAACTACTAATCAATTGTGGTCCTTTCTCATTCAGTTAATCTTTCACCGGCTGGTCCATATTTAGCTTACTTATTGTATGGGCTCATTACAGATTTAAAAAACTGACCTCACAAAACATCACATGAATAATTTTTTACCCTCCCCAACACAACAATACAAAATTGATTCAATTACGTATCCCAATAAAAACTCCGTCTATCTACATGTTGCTAACAACAGATAATGATAATCTAATGAAACAATCATTAATCTATGTCCTGTGATCACTATAGTTTCCATTGAATTGATAAAAATTGTTCGCCATTAGTGACACGTAATTGGGACTAATGTTATATACTTATGACCATAGACGTCATGTCGTGATCTTTAATTCTGTTATGGTGTCAAGTTTGTCATCATTTTTATGTTTGTGATGGATTGTTTGGATAATTTAATAGCTATTATTAACAATTTATGTTGGTCTTTGTATTACCAACTTAACTTACTTACTGTTTTTTTTTCGGGATGGGAAATATCAAATGACCCCTCCCGCTCCGAGTGGAGCGAAAGGGAGTGTCAGACTCTTACTGACTAAAACCCACCCGTGTTCCCTCCTTAGCACTTTATGTTCCGGGCCAGCGGTAACCCTTTCGGACAATCCCGCTGAACTTACCTACTGTTCATAACGTGTTAGATATCTAGCTCGGTTTTGTCGCCCTATTTTTCTTGTTTGCAAAAGCCTGTCAAAGCATTTATTTCAAACTAGCCGCGGCCCCGCGGTTTTACCCGCGTAAGTTTCCATCCCGTGGGAATATCGGGATAAAAAGTATCCTATGTGTTAATCCAGGAAATGGTCTATCTATGTAGCAATTTTCATCCAAATCTGTTCAACGGTTTACGCGTGATTGAGTAACAAACATCCAAACATCTTCACAATCTTTCACAATTATAATATTATTAGGATAAGTAAATCATGTACAGGCACTTTTGAATTGTCAAGGAGTTGGTCAGTTAGGCAGATAGTTGAAGCTAGTTGCCCATTCCAAAACATAGATCTCTGAGGAGAAGAACGGGCGAGGAACTCCAATTGAAAAACCTTAGTTGCCTAACTAATCTAGAAGAAATATTATCCATCTTTATATTGAAGTACTACAGGGAAAAAGCCTCCCTGCTCTTTTTCCACTTATCTCTATTTAAAACTGATAAGGATCAATCGTTATTTGCCTTGACGGCACGGTTGACGCAGTGGTTAAGCGATGGACTGCTGCGCTGTATGTCGCGGGTTCGATTCCCGCACGGAACAAATATTTGTAAGACCTACAAGTAGTTGTTTAGGGTCTGGCTGTTTGTGAATGTGAGTATAAATGTTTGTAAACGCACCCAATACAGGAGAAATTCCTAGTGTGGGGCAACGTATAAAAAAAAAAGAATTCAGCTCATTCCGCCATCTTTGTCTGTGCCTGCCGCGATGTCGCTTAAACAAATTAAAAGCTAAATGCTTTATCAAAATAACTTTTGCATGTTAAACTATACACAGCAAAAAGAAGTAGGGCCCCCCCCCCCCTAAACTAAAAGCCAAGACGACTAACTAACTTTTGAATAATGTCAATATTTAAAGTTTTCTAGTGGCAAGTTCATCACCTGCCTAGCCTTTTCCCAACTATGTTGGGGTCGGCTTCCAGTCTAACCGGATGCAGCTGAATACTAGTATTTTACATGGAGCGACTGCCTATCTGACCGCCACAACCCAGTTACTGGGTAATACGATACCCCTTGGTAAGTCTGGTTGTCAGACTTTCGGGCTTCTGACTACCCGTAACGACTAGTGGCAAGTTGGGATGCAAAAATACTAATGGGCTTTATTTGGTAATAGGCTGTTTCGTTTTTTTTTCATATAAATTGCCAGCTTCAGTATATAAACATTCGCTGTAAACTGAACTTTCTTGAGCTGAAAGAAATATTTTATCCAAATTACCCAAAAGTGGAAACTTTAGTTTATTTTTGGATCATCAAACTGTAGGGGTAAATTTCTGAGTAATATATGTATTTGCAAACGTGCCAAATCCTGCCGAATATTCGGTTCGGTAAACTTTAACCGAACATGCGGCCGATTATACGTATTCGGTAAAACCCGTATTCAGACCATCAAAGAAAGAAAGAAAATACATTTATTTAGCACAGACTAAAAGACACACAATACACCAGATAGATAATAATAGTCGTACATCAGATAAAAACAAAGATTAAAAAAAAAAACTAAAATTATTTTACCATATCATGTAATTCTGGCAAATAAATTTCAAATAAATAAATAAATAAAAAGTGCAAAGTCCAATGTAAGAAATACTTTTGATATTGTCAAACTGTACCTAGTATTGACAAATCGTCATAAAAATAAATAAATAAATAACCTACCTACCTAGAAATCAACGATACAAGTTGTCTACGTATTGTTTGCTTACAATCCTGTCTGGTGACGAAGATTCAGGATACACAATATCTGGTCTCCGTCCCCACAAAGCGTCGAGCGTGAAGATAATTCACATTATCTTGTAGTCTCATATCAGTGACGTCATAGAAGATTAATTACATGCTCCAACGGGTAAGTCTATGTATGCAACGGATTATGTAGCTTGGCTTGGAGCTTCGATAACTATGCTAATTGGTGGCGAGCTCTTGAAGTTTCATGTAATATTGGTTTGCACGACTTGACGAGTCAACAAATCATTTAACGGCATAACAATATTTGCAACATTTTTCAACTCAAGGTTGAAATAAAACAGCTCAGCACCTAGAATTAATTTGGGTTTCAACTTTTGTGAAAAAAAAATCTGGGATCTAATCTGGAATTTTTTTATCTCTCAAATTTTTTTAATGCAGCTAAATTGACACTTCTTAGTAACCCATTTCGGGCTGAGTTTAGAGATATGCATTTCAAATAAGTTTCGTTTGCTACACTATTCTGTACTAGAAAAACAAGATTTAGTTGATGGCCGCGCAAAAACAAAAAGACGCCAAATTCAGTCATTTAAGTAGCACATAAGCTGTCATTTTACTGCAGCTAATTAAAAGTACGACTATAGTTACTCCACGCTCACTCTTGATAGACCAGCACGGAATTTATTTAATGAAACCCCTTTTAACAGTCGTATTATAAATTCTTCTGCTTTTGAATACACCTTTTTCAAAAGTACATTTATAGACATAATGAGGAAGAAAACCATAATTTCTCTAAAAAGGAAAGAAATAAAAATAAAATTCTGCGCTATTTTATGTTTATTTTATAACCGGAATGAGAAAGTTTATAGTGGATAAGACAGAGATTAAAACATAGGACGAACAAGCAGGGGATCGAGGAGGGGGGTGGAGGGGGGTTCCAGGGATCTGACCGGAATAACTTGTCAATAAGACACGTAAACCAAAGTACCCAAAAGTCTCAACTCATGACAATCTATATTCTATGTATAAATATATTAAGCTGAAGAGTTTGTATGTTTGTTTGAACGCGCTAATCTCTTAAAAAAAATATTTTTAAGAATTGGGCTATCAAATGATAACCTATTTCTTGAGAAAGGTTACAGGCTACTTAACATCACGCTCGTCGTCGGTCGTCCATTAAGAGATGACCGCAAAGAGAAAAAGTCAGAAAGAACGCTAAACGAAAATGAAATAAAATCGCGGACGGGCGATGTGATGCTATATATTTTATGTTACAACAACAAATTTCACGCGGACGAAGTCGTGAGCAGAACTATACTAGCTAGTATAAAATATCCCGCTTAAACCCCGAAAATAATCCCTTTTCATCTTCATCCACCCACCACACATACTATAACAGATATATATGTAAATATAACCATATATCATCCCGTTATTGTCTCTCCCTAGAACCGTGGGGCGATGACAATGGCTCAGATATTGACATTCCATGGCTCCTGTATCGCTATTGTGCAGCTAATGACAAACCAGTGGAAATCTGTTCAATGATTATTGATTTTCTGATATATTGATGGAGGAACGATTAGGTTTAATCGCTCTGTTGTAGCCAGTTACACAGAAATTGGTAATGATTGGAGGATACAGTGAATAGATTTGCAGACTTGCAGATACATGCCTAAAAGGTTTATCTTATCGGCATTTATGTTGCTACGATAAATATTTTAATGTTTTTCTCTGTGAGATCTGGCATTTCAATCATAGGAGACGTGCAGATATGCACATATAATGTGCATAATTATGCACGTCTTTAAAATAAAAAGAAGCAGCAGTCTAGCATGTCTCATAAACAGAAGCATAAGTAACTACAATTGATTAGCAGTGTAGCTCACAGCGTAGCATAGAAGCATAATCAGCTTATAATCTCGATGAGAGGGACAGGGCCGTAATCCACCACGCGGGCCCAGTGCGGGCTGGTATATACATGTCAAATTTCTTAAAAAATTTTAACTGTAGGACATGTCGTGCCGGTTTCCTCATGATGCTTTCTTTCACCGCTCACAGCGTGCCTGTTACAAATTATTTAGTTCAGGGTATCCTTACCATTTTTCCAGTATTGGAAGTCACTAGTCAGTTGAGTCTAAGATTATCAATGAAAGTATAAAACAGCCAACGATTTCTTATGATATGGCCATAGCAACTATAATGGCAATGAATTTCCTAATAAGCGTGAGAACTAAAAATTTTATCATCTCTCCCATCAAATTATTCACCCCGCCCATCATAGTTTTATAGGAGCTACTTAATAATAAAACAAGCTTCTCAAAATGGTGATCAAAATATCGTAAAATATGACTACAAAACATTTTTACTGCGAGATTCCATTTTTATGGAGTTTTTAGAACCACTCATCATTTCTCTCATAAACTTATTTTAATAGATTCATGAAATACCAAGTTTGTGAACCGTGGTAGAATTTTTATATTATCTACCCTTTTGACTACTTATAAATTTGACGGTGAAACATTTTATTTTTGAAAGTTCAATATTCAAATAGAATCATTAAAAGAATTTGTTGAGTAATTTTGGGTGTTTGTTGTGACACTGAGAAAATAAAATTGTCGGGAAGAAACTAACACGGAATTTTACTTGTCCTCCCACTTCTCGGTCGCGGTCACCTCGACCGTGGAGACGGAAACAGGAGAGGAAGTACTCGAAAGAGTTAGAAAGGCTATAAACGCTAAAGAAGGATGGGTAAAGGTGGAAAGGGTCAGAAAGGCCAAAAACAGGAAAGTAATAATGGGCTTTGGGTCCAAGGAAGAACGAGTTAATAAAGTGTTCCATTATGAGGTCCATGTTTAGAACTGCAGGATAATTGCGCAACACTTTATTTTATTTTATTTATTTGGGACAAAAAACAGTTATACATTACAGCATTTACAAAAAGTAGTTATATTACAGTCAAAAAAACGTATAACCCACACTATTGTCCACGACGTGACATCTGAGTACGATAACGAACGCATGTTAAATGAGAGAAAAAAAAAAAAAAAAGAGTACATAGGTATTCAGTAGAAAATCACTATATACCGACAAATCGGAGGAAGCGGATGACAAG
The DNA here is from genome assembly GCA_927399505.1 of Luperina testacea. Lineage (NCBI taxonomy): Eukaryota > Metazoa > Arthropoda > Insecta > Lepidoptera > Noctuidae > Luperina > Luperina testacea. Next base: position 20,797,733 of record OV656759.1, on the reverse strand, counting down.
AGCATCCGTCCTATGGGCGACTTGCAAGAAATTGTGAAACCAATCTTTTAAATTTAGATTGCGACAGCGCGAAAATATCAAAATCAATGAATTGTGAGTTATAGGTTTCTAAGAGTCGGCGGAGAGGAGCTCGCACCCCGGCCTTCGTTCTACATCGCGTAGTGTAGAATAGTCGAGGTGCGCGCACCTCACGCCGAACAACAGTCCTAGGTACTACGTAACACAATCTATTCGAGAGCTCAGTACAATTAAATTTGTTATTGCATATACCGTGCAGCATCACAACCATGATCAGTGAACGTCTGGAATCCAAGCTCAATATCTTATAATGCTTTAACAAATCTGCATAGGGAATCCTAGTACGGAAGCACTTATAGTGCATGGCACGGAGAAATTTTTTCTGAACCATTTCTATTGCTTGTTTATATTTATCATAATACGGGCACCAGATGGGTACCGCGTATTCCAACTGTGAACGGACTAGTGTTTTGTATAAGAAGAGAAAAGTAGAAGGCTTTTTGAAGTCTTTACAAGACCGCATGACAAAACCATACATCTGAAAGGCTTTGTTAATTATGCTATCGATATGGGTGTCTAAATGTAATTTGCAATCAAGCAGTACGCCAAGATCACGCAAACACTCAGATTTTTTCAATTGTATGTCGTTCAAGGTATATGGGAAGTTAATGGTATTTTTATTTTTAGTAAAAGAAATGAAGTGACATTTTGGAAGACTAAGATGAAGTTTATTGACCAGACAGTATTGTGAAAGCCTGCATAAGTCCTCTTGTAGTCGCAAACAATCTTGAGAGTTCGCACACGCCTTATAGATTTTAATGTCATCGGCGTACATTAGGAATTTAGAGTTGACTATGCAGGATTTTATGTCGTTTATGAACAAGATAAAAAGCATTGGGCCCAGGACAGATCCTTGAGGCACACCTGATTCAACGACCACATAATCAGACTCGAATCCATTGATAACGACTTTTTGAGTCCTGTGAAATATATATGAAGCAAACCATCTGAGTAAATTGCCCTTTATGCCATTAAAAGCGATCTTATCGAGAAGCAATTTGTGGTCCACCTTGTCAAAAGCCTTCCGAAAATCAGTGTACACAGCATCAACCTGCGAGCGCATGTCCATGTTTTCAAACAAAAATTGTGTAAAAATGATTAAGTTTGTGTAAGTGGATTTGGATTTAACAAAGCCATGTTGCTCGGGTATAATAAGGTGACTTAACTGTGGAAACAAGTGGCCGTGCACTAGACCCTCAAAAAGTTTAGACAAGGTGGACAAGATAGATATGGGTCGATAATTCTCAACGTTTCCCTTATCACCACTTTTGTGAATGGGCGTGATGAAAGCCCTCTTCCAAATACAAGGAAAAATCCCTTCCCTGAGACATTTATTAAATATTATGTGTAATGGGACACAGATGGTTTGTGCAGTGTTCGTAAAGAAAGAAGGGGGCAGGCCATCCGGGCCAGCTCCTTTAGCCAAGTCTAATGAGGTAAGTGCCTTAAGTATGACACTCTTTTCGAGGTAAATATCCGGAATGCATACAGAATTCTCGTCAAGGGTTTCTGGGGGTGTCCAGGTGTTAGGATCAAAAGTTGAGGGCTCGTATACCGAGTTGAAGAAGGTAGAAAACAGTGAACATATCTCGGCGGGGCAGTTAGATGATTTATTTTTGTATTGCATGTTAGCTGGGATTCCGGAACCTTTCTTTCGGTTAGAGATGTACGTCCAGAAGTGCTTGACATTAAAAGGTATGCTTTCTTCAACTGTTTGCATATACTTATTGTAACATTGTTCACAAAGTAGTTTGAAACGTTTACGCTGAATAGAGAACTTTTCATAATCAGATATGTTACGCAGTTTTTTCCATCTTATCCACGCACGCTCTTTATTTTTGAATGTTTTAATCAGGGAAGCGCTAAACCAAACGGGAAAGGTGGTTGATTTTTGACGTGACAGTGGAACATGTAATCTGACAATTCCATATATATGGTCGTAAAAAGCATCTACGGCCTGTTCACTGGAGAGATTACGAAACAGTTCGTCCCAGTTCGACTTGTTTAGTTCTACATTAATTTCTTGGTAATTAGCTTTAAAGAAATTTAATTTCAATAGCAATGGCTTTCATTTTGACAGATTAACAATATTCATTGCGCTATTTACGTTCTTGAGCAGACAAATTTTTCGAACATATGAAGCAATGGATTAGCAATATCCTTAAAAAATTAAAATATAAAAAAGTTTTTAAAAACAAGCTTTTATTTAAATAAAAACATACAATTTATATATGTATATTTTGAAATGTCACTTAAATTTATTTTTTTCTTTTTAGTTCGCGTTATTCTTTCTTTTTTAGGTTACGTTTTTATTTAAATAAAAGCTTGTATTTAAAAACTTCTTTATTTTAATTTTTTTACTTTTTAGTCTGAAAGTTTTATTATTAACATCTTTTTTTATCATATTTTATTTACATTATTTTATTGATTTACACCATTAACATTATTTACCCTATTAACATTATTTACATCATTGACATTATTTACACTAAGAACATTATTTACAATAAGAACATTATTTACATTATTTACACCATTTACTTTATTTAAACCACTGATGTTATTTAATTCCTTTAAATATTACCACCTGTTTGTTTTATATTTTAATTGAATTCATCGTTTTGATTGTTCACGTATCGTTTTCTACTCTTCAAGTCCTTTCATTTGATACCCATATTAGGGGGGTTGAGAAAAAATATGTAATCCGCCATCTTGGAGCAACGGCCATATTGAAATTATTACAATATTGAGTATTGCACATTGTATTGTTACTAGAACTAAAGGTGTATGCAAAATTTTAGCTCAATCGGATACCAACAAATGGTCGATAAATGGTTTGGAAATTTTGAACGGACAACTTACATACATACGAACAGTGCAAGCTAAATAAAAGCTTGTAAAAATTATTCAGATTGAGATTGACAGTGTGTTACGCAATCAGAATTTCCCGCCCTTGGTACTTATAACAAATACTCGTCCCATAAGATGACTTTCTAAGAAGTAACATGACGAGGTTTCTCTTCTTCCGCTCCTGTTGTGGTTTCTCTTGTCTATCCTTGCACACAAGAAGAACACTTCCACCACAAAGAAAATAACATCTCTCGCTCAGTAATCTCAGCTTGAAACTACAATCAAAACACAACTGAGTACGATCAAAGGAGTATCAGTAATTTGGAAACGAACACAACATTAACTCGATATTAAGTTGAGCGTTAGTTCGGGAAACTCAATACCGGGCGCATTGCGGGGTGACAAATCATGGAAGCTTGAGTAACTCCCACTAAGCCGGCAATGGAAGGCAAAGTTTGGTGAATGCAAATGCGTCGCAACTTTGCGGTGATTAAGAGACATGCCGTGAGGGTGTTACTACGTTTGATATTATACTGAAACTGTATTATGAAAGTTTGTTGCGTGTATCTAAATAGGTATATGTACAGATGCCAGCACATCAAACTACTACAATCCGTTAAATTCCTTTTTATCACACCTGCTCTGAAAATACATACTAATTATACCAATTAGAGGGAAGAAACGCCTTTATCCCGCCCTTCAAATCCTTTCATCCCAAGGTATGGAAGTTTGTATGAAAATCCTTTCGACCCAAGGGTGGGAAAAATGTATGAAATTCCATTACATACCCGGTTTTTCTTTTTTTTTTAATTTGTCAGCAGTCATACTGCCAAGAGATTTTAACTGTCTACTAATTAAATTTCAAGTAAATTGTTACTGGCCACATACAGTTTTTTTTTACCAGTTACCAACCTCCTTGGTGCATACAGAAAATTAAAAACGAAATTATTTTTGTATATAAAACGCATGGAATCACGGAAGAAGTGGCTGCATGACCTTATGATCTTAGCCTACTCCAGAAACGGGCGAATAAAAAATGGAAAAGCCCGCGCATTTTCGCAAAAACACATTTATCTTTGTGTTTTTTGTAAAATATGGATACTTCGAGCGCAGTGATGATGTTATCCCTAACACACTGCCAGAACTATTAGAGACGGCCCAAGAAGTTGTTGATAATCTGTTGCCGGAAAAATCTAAATGCAGATACAACAATACTTATATGTCCATAATTTTCCTCGTAGGTGTAATAAAAAGCACTATACATCCCTCAGGATAAAGTACAGTTCCATACCTCAAATGGTTTGCGCCCCTCGCAAGTTCGTGGCGCAAATGCCATAATCTCGGTATGGAACTGTCACTTTCTTCCCTCTGAAGTAATGTACTATTTTACCATTGCCACTCGAAAAAGGGCATTTTATTCATCGATAACAGTGAATAAAACTCTCTTTTACTCACTGAGTGAATAAAGACATTTTGAATTTGGAACAAACACGAATTACATACAAAAAAAAACGCTGCTGCTGAAAGTACGTACTGGGAGGCTGAATGGAGCTATTCTATTCCAAATTAAAAAAAAAACCGGCAATTTAGTCACGTTCTTTTTTATCTGTTATTGTGGTTGTTTTGTGTTATTGGAAAATCTATTAACTTAAGTAATTATAATAAAATGAGTTCTTCCGATATCGAAAATGAGAGACTGACTCCGGAATCATTTCGTTCTAAAGCAGCAGTTATAGTAGATGATTTGTTGCCGCCAAAATCTCGGGAATTGTACCTGAAAACATACAATTTGTTCTGCGACTGGAAAACCACGAATATAAATACCATGCTCCTTTTTATTTTCTCACAGTCAATGGTAAAAAGTAGAGTACACAACACGTGAATAAAAAATTTATCTCGGTACTTGTATCCCTCGCTCCGCTCAGGATTCTAATCTAGAATCCCTCGCTACGCTCGTGATTCTACTCTAGAATCCTTCGCAGCTCTCGGGATCCAACTTCGTACCTCGAACTAAATTCCCTTTTTATTCACTTGTTGTATAATCTACTATTATTAGATTTTCAACTTTATCGCTAAAGCGTAAGGTTGATTATGATAAGCGTTGATTGGGAAAATTTTACAGTTTCGGGTAGCTTGATGTGTAACTCGTTATTGCTTTTTCAGTCTAAGTTAAATGTCACTTACACGTCATAAAGCTGTAGTAGTCTATGTGACAGTTAGATAATTTTGAACCTTAGTGAAGTTTCAACTCACTGGGAATTGTTGTCAAAAGTGGTCCGTTGATGTGGCTGTCCCGTAACGACTGTCAAAGACAGTTAAGGGTCGTCAGAAGCCTGAAAGTCTAACAATAAGCTCGAGCTCAGCCTTACCAAGGGGTATTGTGTTATCCAGTAACTGGGTTGTGGAGGTCAAATAGGCAGTCGCTCCATGTAAAATACTGGTTTTCAGCTGCATATGGTTAGACTGGAAGCCGACCCCAACATACAGGGTTATTGGTAAAACATTAACAACCTCTTAAGAGGTCATTGTACTCATCATTATGAACAACTTTACTATGGGACCAAACCTAAAATCGCGAAAAAAAAATCAGCTGTTCCCTACATTTTGACGAGTTATACGAACATAAATGTAGGGAACAGCTGATGTTTTTTTCGTGATTTCAGGTTTGGTCCAATAGTAAAAGTTGTTCATAATGATGACTACAATGACCTCTTAAGAAATTGTTAATGTTTTACCAATAACCATGTATATTTGCATAGATAGCAATAAGGAGTCCTATAGATCCGTTCTAAGTTTAATAAGATACCATCCTCAAATAAAACTGATACTACTAAAAACGCAGTTAATTTCACATCAAGCTATGTTGAGAACAATTCAAACGAAAAGAAGCATCGGCGTATCAACCAAAACGCCGATGGAAACAAATAAAGTAACAGAAATCATTCGAACACCAGTGGAGTCAGAAAAACTAACAACGTCAAACTACTTGAAGCAAACATAATACCGTAACAACTGTAATTATATTCAAGAGTAAGTTACTTGACGTAAAGTTATGGGAACGTTAGGTATAGGAACTTCCACAAATGCAATTCAACACATGAATATGCCTGCCATAGTAACCGCAGCAGTCAAGCGTGAAGGAGAACTGAGAACTTGAAAGGGAAACAATATTCAAATAAGTTTGACAGATAGTGTACCTGTTTGTATTGAGATATGTGTTGTTACTTGCAAAATAGCAAGAAAGCGTTTTAACAATAGAAAACGTTTCAACTACTATAGTCCGCGTGGAACTAGTTGGCCGCGCCTTAAAAGCGTGTTAACAATCAGCTACTAATAATCCGCGCGGGACTAGTTGGCCGCGCGGAACTAGTTGGCCACGCCTTAAAAGCTTATTAACAATAGAAAACCTTTCAACTACTATAGTCCGCGCGGAACTAGTTGGCCGCGCCTTAGGTACATGTGAGCGGTGGGACGGAGGGGCGGGGGCGCTTGCTGTCATTAATCTCATGTGCGTTGCGAACACTAGGCAACCCGCCGCCTCACCCCCGTCTCCACCTAGGCCTGGCCAGCTAGTTCCGCGCGGACTATAATAGACATCTGTCTAGCCTTTTTCGAACTATGTTGGAGTCGGCTTTGCTTTGCTTTCTTTTTTTGCAAAGAAGCAAAAAAAGCAATTAGTTTAGAAACTAACGAAAAATAAAGGCTCCTTCAAACAGGCGCGACACGCGATAAAATCGCGCTTATTTGCAGGAGCGTTAATACGTTATATTGTAAGCAGTATGGTACAATTTACAATCTGGCGAGATAGATTATAAACTAACGATGTTCACAATCATACGGTGACATATACACTAACACTTATAACAATACTTAAAAGGTGCTTTTGTTAATCGCTGGAAAAAGTCACAAAATCGTGTATAAAAATATTTTAACCGCCACCAACAAACATCCTTTTGTTAACTCATTGAATCCCCAATTTTTCAGACCGCACTTCAGTCAGACAACCAGGAATGTATGTATAGTGAGAATTAATATCCTGGGCGTCGATCACTAGTCTTGTATACTGGCATTTATTGAAAATATTCAAGTTATTTATTCGTGAGGGAATCCCTTTTCACGTCACCAAGACACGCGGGCACCTACTACGGAAATTCGATATCTATCTGGAATTTGAGCGTTGAGTGCGAGAACGAGGGTTTTAAGGTTATGTTGACAATCATCAAAATCATACTGAAGTTATCCCAATTTATAGATGTGAAAACTTCTTAAGGTGCACTTTCTGAACAGTGAACGAAACTGAACCGTCACGCTCGGATCGGTGACGCTGAATCGTAGTAAGTTTTCACTTATATCGTGTGGTAAGCATATACCTCCTTTTTGCCATGTTGACTGTATCAATAAAAACAACCCAATATCACTTACTAAATCGGATCATGGGAACATTTTTATTCACCAGTTTCGTACCGACTTATTTTATGTAGGACATAAAACCATAATACATTAGGATGCCCATATTCAGCGTATTAACATGGCTTCATTAAGATAATGGTTCCGTGTTACTTCCGGCGTGCTACCAGCCAAAAATAATCATTACTCAAATAATTATTACCGTAAAAGATGACGAGTTATGAAGAGTACGGACAACAATTAGATTCAGATTCAGACAGACTCTTTAGTATCTAAATCATAAAAAATTCAGCTATAAATGTAAAAATTTTACATACGAGTAGGTTGAAACATTGGGCGGTCATATTGTTAAAAATTATCTTTAACATACCTTTGGTTGGATTAAAGGGAGGAGAAGCGATAGCAGTTTCTTCTTATGTGCTACAAACAGGAAACTGCAATCTCAAATTACGCAGACGAGCATTGTGATCAATGTACTGTCGAGACGTGCCATGGAGTGGAGAGAAATCTTGTAAGAGGACTAACAGTAAACATTTATGAACTGATAACTATTGCAAAGGGGGCTCGCGGCTAAATAATAACAGGCACACGAGTCAATTCAAGGTTAAGCTACCCTTGCCGTGGTCGGTTATTGGATGGACATTATTACATCGAGACTCCTCCGGGCCTCGGAAAGCACGTTAAGCCATATAGTCGTTACGGGTAGTCACACTTCAGTTACTGGGTAACACGATACCCCTTGGTAAGGCTCTAACAAGGGGTATTTCGTTACCCAGTAACTGGGTTGTGGCGGACAGATAGGCAGTCGCTCCATTTAAAATACTGGTATTCAGCTCCATCCGATTAGGCTAGAAGCCGAACCCCACATACATAGTTATTATTATTTGGTTAGACACAGTAGCAGCTAATTAGCTGATGCGTGTTTATCTAGTTGCGAAAATACTAGGCAGATTAATCGATTACTGGCTGCGCCCCGCATAAGAGTCGATCCCGTGGGAATATCGGGACAAAAAGTATATGTTAATCCAGGGTGTCAGCTACCTCCATACAAAATTTTATCAAAATTGGTTGAGCGTGAAGAAGTAACAAACATATAAACACACACACTCACAAACTTTCGCTTTTATAATATTAGTGTGATGTGTGATTTGATTGCAAAGGTAACTTATTGGTTCCCAATATTTGGTTTTAGCAGCAATTGCTATTTTGCAAACATGTTTTCTTGTAATGCCACGTAACCGTTATTGGATTTTGACAGAAATATCAATTCAGAACATCACAACAACGTATCTTTTCCCATCATCCAGCCTCATAATAGTGTCGCGCGTTCACAAGACCTTCCAGAATACGATGTAAATTGAAAATCTCTATATTTGAAGATCAAACGATCGAGGCTCTTTGTAGATATTCCATAAGAGCGCACATTTCGATGCCGTAACAATATTCTGGTTTAATATTTGAGATATTAACGTGAGGCAAAGGTTTCTGCAGTGATTTGTTTTTTTGTATTTTTTATTTAAGAAGGTAAAGCAAAGCTAGATGGCGAAAACCACTCTCCATCTAGACGGCTTGATGGTACGTCTGCCAACCGTGAACAGTCGGTAGATTCTGTAAAAATCTCACCGTGAAAACTTAGGTGAAGCGAGTTTGTATTCGCTAGGAATTGACACTATTGACAGCTCACGCTCACGTCACCAAGTTTTCACGGTGAGTTTTTTACAGAAAAGTACCGCAGCAAATCTTTAATTCCCAAGTCAAAACAATTAAACGTCCAAGTCAAACAGCTTCACAAACCAATTACAAAATACACAAACATTCTAAATAACCTCTCCAAAAGACCGACACTTCAATTAAAGTTCAATTCAATGCAAATACCGTCAATTGTTTTGCCAATTCAGCTACGAAAATAATTATAGCGAATAATACAATATTTTTTACAAAAACCCGTATTGCTGTTGACAGATTGTTAAGCTGTGTTATACGGACACGATTGCAAAAAAAATGGAAATCGGCACCTTATTTACCAATCAGCATTCAGTGGGGCGATTGATTGAATGAACTGCGTAAAACAAATATACACGAGCATGTACCAAGACGCATTTTAAAGTATGAAACCTTCGCACGAAAGAAATCCATTGCTAGTTCCGAACAATTGGTCTTGTGTAGTTTGTAAACGGAATCGGCAATGTATGTAAAGTTAGGTGATTGGAACGCAGCTTTAGATTTTTGTTTAGATTTCTAATAAAAGTATCGATGTTGTTGGAAGCTATTAAAATTGCATAGGACGTTGCTAGTTTGCAATAGTAATTTAAAGTTGTGATCGAACTAAAAATAAAAAAGTGCAATGTCGGTCGGCGATCGAATCGTCAGTTCGATGACGTTGAACATAGCTGTTTTTTTTTTTGGAGTTTGTTCCGAGTTTGCAGTATGGTTTTCATTCGGTTGATATCTATCTATGTACATCATGTGTTTTACGTGTTTCCTGTTTGCTGGTAAATATTTGTAGCTCTTTTTCATTCTTCGTGTGCTTTAAATACTTAATTTAGCGTAGCATAACATAATAAGCCTATAATATTCCCACTGCTGGGACACAGGCCTCCTCTTTGTAAGAAGCCCACGCGGGCCCCAGTGCGGGTTGGTAGATGTCGCATGTCTTCGATTTTTGAAGTGAAAACTTCTGTAGGCGCGTTGGGCATTTTTTGAGATGGGACAAAAAGCATTGAATTCGCGACACTGCTACCGTAAACTGACACCGCGCTACATTCGGACGTGTTCGGCTGTCCTCGCGATGTACTCGGTTTTAATTTATATCCGATATGTCAGTGAGTGATGTCAAATTATTCTGTTTGTGTTTTGTTAAGACGATTAAAAAAATACACACGTAATTGTTCAAGTTTTCACTTATGTCAGCACTCCCGGAGTGCCACTGTTTTTTTTGGTTCTAGGACATGCCGGTTTCTTCACAATGTTTTTCTCCACCGTTTTGAGAGATGTGGAGATGCAATAGCCGTTACCGTGGGCCACTTTCTATGCTAGATGGTCTAGAATACTTAACAGTTAAGACCTCTTTTATCTGTTCTGTGGTCTGGAATCATGTGCTGAATTCACGGTAACAGTTTGTGCGTGGATGTCCCCTGCCACCCTGTATATGTTTTAGTCTCGAAACTGCGGTGCTATTCTGTAAAAATCTCACCGTGAAAACTTAGGTGAAGTGAGCGTGGAGTGAGCTGTCAATAGTGTCAATTCCTAGCAAAGACAAACTCACTTCACCTAAGTTTTCACGGTGAAATTTTTACAGAATCGACCGGCTGGAACGTGGTCGTGTGCAGGATGAATTAAAACTTAAAAAAAAAATTGACACTAAGAATTAAATGTTACAAACCAGTCATCAGCAGCGCCTGTAGGTAGGAGGTTTTGGCGCTTAACGATCTCCGGTCACCATAAGAAAGGCCCTGTGGGCCGCGAAATTGGGGCCTTGTCGTCGCTCGAGCAGTCAGACTCAAAGAGGTTGTACGCAGCATACTGCGTACCACCTCTTTCGCTCATAAGCGCCTTAATAGAAGGACGTGCGGTCGTGGGATCGGCAGCACTTGGTGATGGGGCCCGCTAGGCATGGCGGGCTGATACCAGTCGGGGGTGCAGCGAATGTACAAGTATCTCCCGGGCCCCAGACTCATGATATTAGAAGGAACAGTGGGTTCTTAGTCGGTAGGAGTCCGACATAACCCTCCGTTCTTCCCAGACGGAGGGTATCCAAGAGGATTTCCCTACGAAAAAAAAAGGTAGGACATCTTCGGAGAAAACAGGTAAGGAAATTGTTGGAAGTTGCAACATTTTAGTTAATATTTACACATTGCAACATTGTACTATTGTCATTTTGACAGATCATCTGTCAGTGGTTATGTGTCACTGCCTTTTGATAGGGAGAATAAAGAAGTCTCCGGATCCGTATTCAAGGTAACAAGTGCGTGTTATTTATCTTTCTTCCTAAAGTTCGTTCTTCTGGAAATCTAACCAACCTACAAATACAGTGCATTATAACAAGGGGAGTCGTGCGGGCTTACACACACCAGCATTTAACATCGCTGACAACTCGACCAGAAATATTAAATCCACCACTCGGTAAGTAATAATATTTTTATTATGACACGTTATTATAGGCGAGTATGGCCGCCATTGCTCGAGAGGAAGTGCCGCCAATGTTGCTACACTATAATAATAACTAGTAGTGTTGTATCACCTAATAAGAACCAGGTAGCAAAACTCTCTCAAGTATCTATTAAGCCGAAGCATTTCAATTACGCCCAGCTCTTAAAGAATCAGAGCTTTCATACATACAATGGAAGCTTGTCATACATCTGGCGCTACGACTTCATTTAACTGGTCTGGTCTGGTCCTACCAGAGTGTAAATAACACCCACGGAGTATTAAGTAAGTGTCGCGATTCATAAAATAGTGTTGTAAGAAAGGTGTTGATTAATTATACCCGGAACCCGAGATATTATTATGTTACCTCTGTTTTCTTTTCTTCCTTTTTTTCTAGTTTACTTATCTTTTCTTATGTGACAAATAAACCGATTTTTCTTTATTTTTATAGCTTAAGACAAAAAACTAAATAAGTTTTAATGTTTTAGTTCTATGAAGGCAGAGTATTATTTTAAAATAAAATAATATATAATGAAATCCAAGCTGTGGATGATATTTTATTTATTTAAATTAAATGATTTTTTTTTTTAATTTACCTTAGGTCGAAATTTACAATTTATAACTTATTTAGAACTATAAGATAGACCTAAAAAACATGCTAACTAAACAAACCAAAAAATCTTGAACACAAGGTAAAAACAACATAATCAAATTGCAACCCTCACTCTCAATAGAAAGAATCGATTCCTAATCCTAACGAAACGTGTGCTGTTTACTTACTAGAGAAAATAAACTTCGCCAGAACCACGTGAACGTGTCCTGTGACCTAGTTTGAAACCTTGTTACGAATCCAAAATGGCGACCTAGAAAACGCGGGATTGCCCAAATCCGGGACAGGCACAACACTAGAGGACCTACAGGTATGATTCACAATAAGGGGCGGTACAGACATTATCATGCTAATGTAAATTGCATACATTGTGTGAATAATTATAATATTGTTTTTTTTTTTTAGTAGGCTTTCTTTGTTGTAGCCGCTCGATCTGGTGAAAAAGTATAGCAGACAAATTAAATATCACACTAATATTATAAAGGCGAAAGGTTGTGAGTGTGTGTTTATATGTTTGTCACTTCTTCACGCTCAAACGGCTGGACCAATTTTGATAAAATTTTGTATGGAGGTAGCTGACACCCTGGATTAACATATAGGCTACTTTTTATCCCGATATTTCTACGGGATCAACATTTATGCGGGTGAAACCGCGGGGCGCAGCTAGTGAATTATACAGTGTGTTAGGTTAAACGAGGGACATATTTTAAGGGAGTGTAGTACTCATGAAATGCGGAGTAGTACTCATAAAGGGCGGAGGGAACACGGTCCCTTCCGCAGTCCGCTCCACCCAGAGCGGGAGAGGTTATTTAATGATTTCCCATCTTGAAAAAAAAAATGCAGCAAAGATATATTCGTCCTATTGCGTCAAAAGATGGTCGGGTTTCTGTTTTGATTTACACACACAATGTCACAGAGACTTGACTTGATCGTTATGGAAACGCCATTGTTATTGTGTCACAGAATAACTAATAGATTGTGTGACCTCACTCTTCTCAGTGTGAACACTTTTCGCGCGACTATGTACGGTGAGAGCAAATCGACGAATAGTGTAGAGAAAATATAGTTCGTGGATAAAATAATTTTGTCTTGTGCCAGAACAGCAGTGCGATTCTGTAACCATCTCACCGTGAAAACTTAGGTGAAGTGAGCGTGGAGTGAGCTGTTAATAGTGTCAATTCCTAGCAAAATCAAACTCACATCACCTAAGTTTTCACGGTGAGATTTTTACAGAATCGACCAGCAGAAGTTTCAGTCGAGAATTTTGTCACTTTTGACAATGAGACCGTTTTGTTGCCAACACATGTGTACTCTATTGCGTTTTTTTATAGAGAAGTAGGCGAGTCTGAAATCCGTTTAGATCGCAGAGCATGTAGACGCCTCAGTGGCCGCTGCTAAAGGCGGCACTGTCAACACTTTCTACACAAACCAAGCGTATCACCGTTTACTCGCACTACGACACAAATGACGTATAGAAACATACGGTTTAGAATGGCGGTCCATGGCAGAAGATGTCCATTAGTACTGCCGTCTCTAGACGCTGCCGTACTCCGTGGTTTTGACTCACATATTTTATAAAAACAAAAGAAACGACTAATAGTCTCAAAAAAGAAATAAAATTAAAGCCCTTAAGTACATCTAAACCAAACTTTTTAACGCCATCCAAGACGATTTCTCCACGCACTAAGTAAGCTCGGAACTGACATTTCTCTTTGTCCCTAGTGAGCAGCTGTCCTAACAATGAGATTAAATTAAACGTATAAAAACAAAAAGGAATGCTGTAAAAAGATGTGTTGTGCAAAAAGCGAGACAAGGCGCTTGAAGCGAGACAAAGCGCTTAAAGCTGCTTGAACAATGAGCTCCTGAATCTTGATTGCAATGTCTTGTTAGAGTTCTGTTAAGTGCTTAATTAGATGATGATTTGTAATTAGATGCTTTTACTGTAAGCTCTAACTGTAGAAAGAACACATATTGTAACCCCGCATTTACACCATGGTAAAATGCATGTTTTCTACATGTAGTGTCTATTATTATCATTTACAAAACTTGTCAAAATAGTTAACAAATACATACATGTCCGAAACAACGTCAATACATGACAAACCTTTTACAAGACTTGTCGAAAACAAATAATACAACTATGTAGAATAATGCTACTCATCATCATCATCATCATCAGCCTATAATGTTCCCACTGCTGGGACACAGGCCTCCTCTCAGTGAGAGGGAGTGGGCCGTAATCCACCACGCGGGCCCAGTGCGGGTTGGTAGATGTCACATGTCTTCGAATTTTTGGTTCTAGGACATGCCGGTTTCCTCACGATGTTTTCCTTCACCGTTTTGTGAGCAGTGGTGATGAAATAATTTACACAAAGTAAAGCGCCTGTCTGGGTTCGAACCTACGACCTACAACTCGTAAGTCGCGGCCGTTACCACTTGGCCACCACTGCTCCCTCTACTGCTAATGCTACTATTATAGTATAATGTCTGCGATTAAAATTCTATTGCATTCAAACTTTCTAAGATCGAACCAGACATATCGTAACACAAAAGAAGTATTTCCACCTTCAAATTCTAATAATTACGTATCTCCGTATGGTAAAGGGTACAAAATGAACGTTCCATTCCTAACCTAGCATAACATAAGTACTTGCAACTCCTCAAGTCCTCATTCGCGATATGCAAAATCATTATATTCATATCGCGAACTTTGAGTATAACTGTAATGTATAGTTACAGAAGGAAGCTGTGTCTTATCTGATAGGTGAGAGCGACTTAAAGAAAGCGATTTCCATGCCATGGACTTCTGTTATAGCGGCTAGCCCCGCGGTTTCACCCGTATAAGTTTCGATCCCGTAGGACTATCGGGATAAAAATGATCCTATGTCCTTTCCCGGGACACAAACTATCTCTATACAAAATTTCATCCAAATCAGTTCAGCGGTTTAACTGTGAAGTGGTAACAGACAGACACACTTTCGTGTTTATAATATTAGTATGGATGTATGTTATAATGATACTGTTCATGTATTGTGTTATGTAGTTTTAATAACGGTCAGACACTTACTGATAACACTACAAATTGTGGAAGTTTGGCAAAATGTTTTTTAGTCAAAAACAATAAAAATCCTCACCTAGATGATTCTGTTCAAGTCTTAACACGTTCCCTGTCCAATGACTCCAAAAGAGTCACGTTTGTGCCAAACTCGTACGTCCATGACTCCATAAGGAGTCACACAATTTTTAGTTCATACGTCCTTGACTCCTTGTGGAGTCATAAATTTATTTTTCAGTTTTGGTCTGAAAAATATACAATTTTTTAACTGATATTAGTATAGATGTAAACCCTTAAAAAATTATTGTCAACTTATAAGAAAATGGATGTACGTATGATCGATGGACGTACGAATATTTTTTAAATTTTTGTTCATCATCATCATTTCAGCCGAAAGACGTCCACTGCTGGACATAGGCCTCCCCCAAGCACCTCCACTTCGACCGGTTCTGTGCTTCTCGCATCGAACGGGTTCCTGTGGCCTTCACAAGGTCGTTGGACCACCTTGTGGGAGGCCTTCTAACGCTACGTCTTCCGTTACGCGGTCGCCACTCCAGAACCTTTCGGCCCTATCGCGAGCAATGTACCCTGCCCACTGCCACTTAAGTTTGGCAATTCTTCGGGCTATGTCGTTTACCTTGGTTCTCCTGCGGATCTCCTCATTCCTGATTCGATCACGCAAGGAAAATCCAAACATAGCCCTCTCCATTGCTCTTTAGGTGACTTTCCTTCTTATAAGGCCCATTGTGAGGGACCACGTTTCAGTGCCATAAGTCATCACTGGCAACACGCACTGGCCAAACAAAGACTTTCGTCTTGAGACACTGTGGTATATGGGACGAGAAGATATTGTGTAGCTTCCCGAACGCTGCCCAGCCGAGTTGGATTCGACAATTGACCTCTTTCTCGAAGTTAGACCTACCTAACTGGACAGTTTGTCCTAGGTAAACATACTCGTCCAGATCGGGGACGCTACACTCGAAGTCGGAGTGTAGCGTCCCCGATCTTTATGAGAGTGGGTTTTACATGGGCATTTGACATGACCTTCGTTTTGTCCATGTTCTTAACTCTTTCAGAGGCTCTACTGAGGTCATCGAGCATTGTACTGAGGTCCTCCATAGTCCCAGCCACGACTACGATACTCGCCAATGATGTTAATGCCAGCACCTTTCCAGTCCAGAACCTTGAAGACGTCCTCCAGTGCAGTGGTGAACAGTTTCGGAGAGATAACGTCTCCTTGTCTCACACCTCGCTGCAAAAGGATAGATTTGGAGGTCTGAACTTGGAGTCGGACTGACATAGTGGCGTTTTCGTACAGACACTTCAGCGCCTCGATGTACCGATAGTCGATCTGGCACCGTTGAAGAGACTGCAGCACAGCCCATGTCTCGATCGAATCAAAGGCTTTCTCGTAGTCCACAAACGCTAAGCAGAGACGCAGGTTATACTCTTCGGTCTTCTGTATAACCTGTCGCAGCGTATGTATGTGGTCTACAGTGCTAAAGCCTTTACGGAAACCGGCAATTCGAATCATTCAAAGTTCAAAAATCCAGACCATGCTTTACATCCAACCGCTTCCTGCTTCCACCGCCCCAAGCAACCAGCCTAAAACTAAAGATGTGAGACTTGAAAGATTAATTACCGGGTAGCAGACGCTCCTTTGAGATATAAAGACTGCTTTATAAGATGTTCCCGAGGTCTTCAGGTTTCTGAGAGGAAACTTTAATTTATTGTGTGCTACATTGTTACGTGTTGAGTAACTGGATTCTTTGGTGAAGGGATGGAACCAACAACTGATTGATTTCAAGTGGTGTTTACGCTCTAGGTACTCCTTAAGGGGCTTATAGGACCTAGACGCAAAAAACGCAAGTTTTAGAAACAATAAAAGTATATGATCGACTCCAGTAAACAAAATCAGAAAAATATATAATATACTTCAGGATATATGCTAGGTAGATGGTGTATTGATAACATAATACAACTAATTTGTTACGATAGCAAAAATCATAAAGATACATCTAAAAACTTTATTTTTACAATAAAAACCATACTAATATACATACAATCATTATGATTTTTTGTCAGATTATTCTACAAGCAACACACTAAAGAACTAGTGTTTTGATTTTTTAGTCCAAACAATAAATTTTTGTAAATAGTTAATTGTTGCATATTTTGTAATAAATTACCAGCGTTGTCTATTGAGAGATGTAATAATTAATAATTCAAATAAAATGTAAAGTGTCGAGTACTTAAGTAATGACTTTATAAGTCTAAATCTTTATTTTTTCTTTCTTTATCACTTAGATATGCTTTTACCGAGTAGCTTTATTTAGCAGAAACTGTCCTAGTTCAAAAAAAATCTCTTCTTTTTTTATTGGTGCGGGTATTTGTAGGTAAACGGGCTGCGCCCCGTCCCTCACCACGCCGAGGGGTAGCTTCTAATGATTAAATCATTATGCAACTGCCTAGCGAATTTGATTGACAAGTGTCACCGTCCTTCCGCATACCTAAGTACTTCTCTACATAACAGTGGGCAAGCAGTTTTCACCCGCATAACTTTAATTTCTGATGAAAAATAAAATAAAACAAAGACGAAAAATCCAAAAGTTTTTTTTCAATACCCACGCTGCGTTTACTGACGCATGTTCAAATGCGTTTATGTTTCGCAAATACACTAAATTCATCCACCCACTACCACTAGCTTCCAACTAACCACAAAAAAACACGCCTTAAAAAAGTTCGCCCCCAATTTTTGCTGCACTAACCAACAGTAAATCCGCACTAAACCGCATTTCAGCCGTGTAACCGGGCCGAGCCAGTTCGCGCCACCCCGATCCGGCCTGAACCAGTTCAAACCAGCTGTAACACAATAAAGGGCAATTGCGCGCGCGATTCGTGTCACGTCGGACGAGCCAGTCCAGACTTTGAATAGAAATTAGGCCATTGCGACACTGAAATTCAGGAAATAGAGGTTGCTGACTGGATTGTTTTTGTCTTGCACCGTTTGCTTTCAAGATTGTAATTTAGTTCATAAAAAGATAATTGGGGTTGTTAAGACAATTAAGTGAAATTTTCCGTATAATGTTCCTTTGTTCTTCCATTGTTGAAAGTTATAAAATCTAAATCAGCAGATGCTTTACTGTTATGTAACATTAAATACTTAATTGAAATTTTTAGTGAACTTAATATTAATGTTTGAATAAAATAACCCATTTGAAGCTACTGCCAGCCCATCTGCTCCAGTCTGTCCTAAATAACTACCTGGTGTTTTGTGTCTCTTAGTCTGTGCTAAATAAATGTATTTTCTTTCTTCTTTCTTTCTATAAGGTACTGTTAAAACAACAAGTTGTCGAATTTAAATTAAACGCCTTGAGGACTTGCCTGCATTAATCTTATTAACGAGTAACACGACGATTAACAGTAACTGGGTTGTGGAGGTCAGATAGCCGGTCGCTTTATGTAAAATATTGGTATTCAGCTGCATCCAGTTAGATTGGAAGCCGACTCCAACATATTTGGGAAAAGGCTAGGCAGATGATGATGATATATTCCTTGACAGCCTCCATACCAGCCTCGTTGCCAATATTTTCATCAACACAACAACCCATTGAATTTACGTAAAATAAGAAGGAAAATACACTATAACAGTTCAATTCAAAACTATTTCCTCTATAAAGCAAAAAGCTCCGACAAACCGATGACTACACCACACATAATATTTTACTCTATTCCGACATGAAATAAATCTACAAACTTTTATTTATTTCTGCACTTCCGAGCATCTTCAGTGATCATTCTAGAACGACTTTGAAGGAAACACGGCAACGTAAATATTGCATCGGAAATCGGAGAGTTACATATAAACACGGTTTAGTATAGTTGTTGGAAAGGAAAATTTTAAAATAGGTCGTCGTCTACAGTTTCGGTCCCCTGCGGCGTTTGAACGCGGAACGTCAAATATTTTTGGAAGGAAAATTTTGTTTAAGTGTTCCGAATGGCTTGGATGTGGAAATTGGGAAGGTGTCAGGAACATTCGTCTTGGAAATGGACTTAAGAAGAACCGAAATAACTACTTATAAACTCGTCATCCTCATTCATGCGTCTGTTGGACACTAAAAAGTAACATCGATTGTATTGAAACACGTATATAAACTTTATAGGTACTACTCTTTAAAAGAGACTGTGACCTCTGAGTTTGTTTCGGCCTTTCTTCTGAAAAATTTATCAACTGTCCCATTGAAAACTTCAATACCCTCTCGACCTAAACGTATGGGACAGTTGATAAATTTTTCACGATTACGATGTTGGTCCCATGAAGAAAGTTATTTAGTTTGATGGTCTGTACCACACCCTTAAATTTGGCTCCCGTCCCAGCCGCCGCGGGAGACGCTCCGGGCGTCGGGAGCCGCGCGACGACTCCCGGCCACCGTAGGCGCGGGCCTGCGGGCGGAGAGTAATGGGGAGCTCACCGTCCGATTAGGACCAGGCCCGTGCCGGACGGCGCGTACGTGTTCCACGCCCGCCTCAAAGAGATGTCAGCATCAACCGAAGGGGCCCGTCAGGGCCGAAGCCTGCCGGGTCAGCGGGATTGTCCGAAAGGGTTACCGCTGGCCCGGAACATAAAGGGCGAAGGAAGGAACACGGGTGGGTTTTAGTCAGTAAGAGTCTGACACTCCCTTCCGCTCCACCCAGAGCGGGAGGGGTCATTTGATGATTTCCCATCCTGAAAAAAAAAAACCTTAAATTTGGCTGGTCTTTGAAAACTAACCCTGTAGAGGTGAAAATATTCCCATATCGTTAAAATTTTTGAAGTGACATCCTTAAAACTTATTACCTACTATGTACAAACAAATTGCATCAAGTGACATTATAAATATTAAATTGGGCGCTTAGTAAATAGCCATGCCTGTGCACGTATTGAAACCGTTTGCGACCTTTAATCTCGTTTTATACGGCAATATCATAGAGAACTCTCTTCTGTTCTATCAAATCCTCAACTCAATTCCAAGTATCCATCCTTACTTATATTATTATAAATGCGAAGTAACTCTCTCGCTCTCTGTCTGACTAATACTTTTTACACCATAATGGCCGAACGGATTTCGTTGAAATTTAGCACACAGGTAAACCATGATATGGGTTAGAACATAGGTTGTCAACCTTATTTTGCCCACTTTGAGATTTTTTTTCCTAGAGGCCCCTTATTTTTTTACTTACAATCTGCCGCGAATCCGAAACAGCTATTGCCACTAATAATATTATTATATTTAAACGATTAATAATATATAGTAGTAAGACAGGATATACAAATTTATCTGTGTATTCTATTGCCCCCTGAAAGTTTCCAACCCCCACAAGGGGGCGTTACCACCCACGTTGAGATCCTACGGGTTAAAACATATACTTTTTATAGGAGTATTACTCCCGTGGGAAGATTTCCGACTTCCACCAGGGCGAAACCGCGGGCAAAAGTTAGAAGCTTCTACTACCACCTCCACTCTTTAGTACTCGGAGCATCTCTCACGTTTCCATTCCGCTTATCTGCCTCAGATATCCGAACGCATTTCTTTTGCATTGCTTGCTTATTTTTATTCCCTTCGTTCTGTTTGCTTGTCGCAGTTTAATGAAGTCTTTCGTTTAATCAGCGCCGCTAATTTCGTACAATGCGTGCCATGAAAGATGAGACTTGACACACCACGTGGTTTGACATGAGCAGTACACGATTTTAGGTATCTTTAGCGGTATGAGGTCTGAGTGCGGGACGGGACCGGACGTCATAGGGGCGGCGGAAAGAGCGGGGGAGGCGGGGTCAAGTCTCATCTTTCGTGGCACGCATAGTAACACACTAACAGTAGCAATGGGTTCCATTTTGACAGTTCAACAACATTCATTGCGA
Source organism: Luperina testacea (assembly GCA_927399505.1). Classification (NCBI taxonomy): domain Eukaryota; kingdom Metazoa; phylum Arthropoda; class Insecta; order Lepidoptera; family Noctuidae; genus Luperina; species Luperina testacea. Next base: position 20,776,688 of record OV656759.1, on the reverse strand, counting down.
TATTTACGTTGTTGAGTAGACTTAATTTTTTTGAACATATGAAGCAATGGATTCGCAATATCCTTCAAAATTATTCCGACAGATTGATCGTGTGTTACGCAATCAGGTGGCAGGCCTGTTTTACAAGGAGTACTCGAAAAAAATAAGACATTCGGTATGGTGGATACCTTCATTCATATATCTATGGTGGATACTTTTGGAAGCCGACCCCAGCATAGTTGGGAACCTGCCGGGTCAGCGGGATTTTCCGAAAGGGTTACCGCTGGCCCGGAACATAAAGGGCTAAGGAAGGAACACGGGTGGGTTTTAGTCAGTAAGAGTCTGACACTCCCTTCCGCTCCAACCAGAGCAGGAGGGGTCATTTGATGATTTCCCATCCTGAAAAAAAAAGGCATTGTTGGGAAAAGGCTAGGCAGAAGGCTAGGAAGAGAGGCATGGTAGATACTTTTAATTTTAACCGGCATGTCTTAGAACTAAAAATTCTAAGACATGAGACATCAACCAACCCGCACTGGGCCTTACAGCCCACTCCCTGTCACTGAGAGGAGGTTCATGTCCCAGTAGTGGGAACAATATAGGCTAATAATGCTAATGCCAGTTTTCTCGTTAGTTAGCTACATTTAGCGTTATTTCGGCGTATGACAAATTAAGGCTCCTACAAACGGGCGCGACACGACACGCGACACATAGGCACCGCAAGTCGCGCAACGAGCGGTGCCTTTGTGTCGCGCCCAGTTATATCGCGTGTCGCGCCTGTTTGTAGAAGGCTTTATTCCTGCTTCATAATAAAGCTAACTGTAGTATAAAGCGTGGCGGTAAAAACAGGTGGTCACCATGTAGCTGTGTGGTGCTAGGTTCACAGGATGATAAAGTCAGTGCTGCTAAGTAATAATATTTTTACAAATGGTATTCAAAACCTACTTATTAATGCATGGTTTGCGTTTAACTACATTCTTCCATGGTGCTGCGTGGTCAACCAACATGACATAGAGATTTTTTTTTTATTTGAAATGGGTTTGCTCTTGACTCTAATCTAGGTCAGAGATGACACAGATAAAGTCAGAGATGTATATAAATAGCCAATGATCCGATTTAGTTTATAAACTCGACATTTCATAAACTCCCATCATAATAAACACAGCTTAACCACCTCAAAATTACACAAAATGTTACTGTATTACACAGTTGTAATACTGTAATACCCTCAAAACGTTAAGCCCTCATTTATTTCAATTTTAGGACACCGAAATCCCAAGCACAAATAATTTCCGCCTCGTACTAAAATAAACATGTCAACTTCATTGCTAGCCAACTAGAAACGCCTAGATAAGTAAATCCCGAACGAGAAATCCGAAAAGAACCGGTAGCAAGCGGGAATCGAACTGGAGACCTTATTGATCCGACGCTAATGCCCTCTAATCCACTTAGGTAGTCTTCGGCAGTAAGCATGACTGGCAGGGATTATATAACTCGAATGTAACTGTATAAGTTGTGATATAATACTAACGTTCTGAAATAACAAAATGGAAGATTAAAACTTTCGAATTAAGAATTCGTCATCGTTTATTTTTTGTTGACAGCTACTGTCAACGGCCAGGACTTAATGTCACACGTATGTGCCAACCTGACGGCAATGCGGCAGCGCTTTGTCATGTAAATCTTAGAAATACTCACGACACACGCATGTCCAGAGTATTATGCAAGTTGTAAGCATAATTAGATTTATATGACCATTTTGAAAACGTAAGTCCCAAGTTTACTGAATAGCTGTGCTGCTGGGAAGTTTGCGCAACTTCTTCCCAACGAAAACAATGGGAAGTGGTGAAGGGCAGGCGTTTTGGGGAACTTTCTTATGTAATTTTGACCTTCGAAAAATGCTAATTCTCCGCATCATTTGAATAAAAGTCTTCTAATTTTGAACTAAGCCTCTCGATTATTAGTTTTTTTTTTAATGTCTATTCAATGTAATCTGTGGCCAAATCTTCAGTCAACTTGCATGATTATTTGATGCTGTTTTCCTCAAGCAATAACAGTTATTGCAGTACTTTCCTATGAGATTGTTGAGGTTAGCAAACCGACGAGTATATACTATACTAATTTGCGATGCACAGCAAATTACCTACGTTGAACGTGCTTTAACACAATTCCAAAACGAATTCATTAGATGCTGCGGTGCTATTCTGTAAAAATCTCACCGTGAAAACTTAGGTGAAGTGAGTTTGTTTTTTACTAGGAATTGACACTATTGACACGTCACTCCACGATGTCTTCACCTATGTTTTCACGGTGAGATTTGTACAGAATCGACCGGCTGATCATGACATCTTCATCAAACCACGCTTCTATATCTACCATTTTCTATTCCCCAATCCTCTTAAACAACAATACACAATCAATCAAACACAGCACGTGCCATAAAATATTCAATAAACAATACCAAAAACCATTGCAGCCAACAGCAGCACATATGAAACCACACGATTTACATGGAGAATCCGACACACTATGAATTATTGAGTGGACTCAATTGCGTATATGACAATGTGAACTGACAGACGGACGGATAATTAGCAAATGGGTTCGACTATAGATACAGACGAGCTCTCGTACGTTTAGGAGATACGATCGAAGTTATATCGTGACGCTGTGAGTCGGAAAATGTTAGCTGCGGTGCTTTTGCGTGCGTTTAATATCCTAACATGCTACAGAGGACTTTGATGGACTGTAAAGTAGATTTGGGATTGAGTTTTGGTAACTCTTTGTGCATAGTTAGCCTATAATCTTCCCACTGCTGGGCTTGCCTCCGCTCTGTGAGAAGCCACCACGCGGGCCCACTGCGGGTTGGTAAATGTCACATGACTTCGATTTTTTCGTCCTAGGACATGCCGGTTTCCTCATGATGTTTTCCTTCACGATTTTGATAGCAGAGGTGATGAACTTATTGGTATAAAGTAAAGCACGTAAGTCGCGGCCGTTACCACTGGGCCACCACTGCTTTATTTCTTTGTGAAGCATCTAAATGCAAGTTTCTGTCACAATTTGACATTGCCAGCATCTTTATGTCGTAGCCAAAAGGGTGACTATCGCAGTGCAAGCGCGCTTTCAAAGTGGACTGATGTGCGATTGTCTGTACCTAGGCTATGGTTTGAATATTCGATAGTGACAATTTACAATTAAGTATGTCAACAAACCACATATTGAAGGTTATAATGATTTTGAAAAGATTTAAACTTCTAAAAAGAGTCTCATCAGTAACCACGTCTATCTAAACACTATTATCGCACTCTCTTCAACAGAAACTCATAACCCTAAATGGCCTTTATTTCCGCAACATCATTCCCAACATATATATTTCTAAAAGCTCGGAACCCTATTTATTTACAATCTAATCCCATCCCGTCTGCGGCTATCAATAATTCATATAGTTTTGTGAATTATAGCCACGACGATCTTCACGGATTTCCTCTCGCTTTCGACAAGAACCTTCGTCTGCGCGCTATTGTACGAAAATGCTGTTACTTTCGCGGTCTATTGTGAGGGCTTCATACTCGCAAATGAATGGCTTGAATATGCGCATAGGTATCGCTGTGATTTCATGTAATGAAAGCTCGAGTTAGTTATGAAAGAAATATTTTAAGCACGGTGCGTGAAATTGGGAATTTGGGATTTCAAGGAGAGATTTACATTCAGATTTATTTTCATTTTATGCTGATTCTATGCAATCCTGAATAAGATGTATGTACCTACAATAAAAGTAAAAGCAGTTTCACCCGTGCCCTTGGCACACACCTCACACAAGGGTGGCACTTCCCTATTACCTGCCACACATCCTCAAACGCACTAAGATAAAATAATTCCCCATCTAAATGGCAATACGTAGGTACGTAGCAGGACCCTTCTCACACCTTATAATAGTGGATCGCGGCCTAATCCGGAAGGACCACGAAAGGACCAAGGATAACACCTTGAAGGAACCCGTAAATATTTAATACGACACGGCTTTCTATACATTTATAACAACGCGAAGGCTGGGAAAACGGCTTGTTCCAGTGAATAAGTGATCGGTGTCTGATGTATTTAGGTCCCCTTTGTTCGTTCTTTCTTTTGTCGAAGGAAGGGAATTATTTTATAAATGAGTTCTTGTCGATTTAAGAAATGATTTTCTTTTATTTTTTGATTCAGTGGCATGGGTGTGGTCGGTTTTGCTGTTAGGTAAGCCATACCTAACAGCAAAATTGACCACACCCATTTATAAGACTAGACTGAACTAATTTATTTGTAAGACTACCCTACCCTATATACCCTAGAGTAAATACGTTTCGTCGACACCTATTGTAGCAGTAATTTTTATACAAAGATCAGACAAAACGATATACTTACCAACATTTATGTCTATTTATTATTGTTGGAGTTGTAAAATCTATGGTAACACCAGAGCTGATTATATGGGTAGGTTTAGCAAAAATTAAAAACCGTAAGATAATTTGATCTTCTTTGTCATTGCGACATGAGTACAATGGGAACTCACATAATGTTTCATTACACATTCTTTCAATTCTTGATTAGACTTCTATACTCTATGCTTTAACTAACTTGAATAAGTTACCGATAGACAGGAATAAGGTATAAAACATTGTCATCATTCTGTCAATCGATTTGTCCACTTAACATTTAATAAATACGTCCTGTAAACCGACAGCTGCAATAGAGCCCTTGGCACTCGTTATACCCCGACGAACTGATTCCCGATCAGATTGTCACCATTTTTGCTTGACATTCGATGACCTTGGAATGTAGGCTATCATCAATACACTACCTCTAGACTTCATAACACCATTCTTACTTTAACTTTTTATCTTCTTTGTAACGAACCTGTCTTAAAGCTTCGAAATTACTGCATGGTGTATTATTATTACCATCATAAATCTTTGCCTACGCGTCTACTCGGTACACAGCAGACCTCCGTTGACGCCGGCGCTGATGTTCAGGTTGGCTAACTAGTCAAATTTTAACGTGCTAATTGCAGAGCTCATATAGCCTACCTCTTCTCATTTTAACTGATTTAAAAAAGGAGGAGGTTCTCAGTTCGTCGTAATCTTTTTTTATGTACATATATTCCCTGATTACTTTAAAGGCTCCTACAAACAGGCGCGACACGACACGCGACACAAAGGCACCGCAAGTCGCGCAACGAGCGGTGCCTTTGTGTCGCGCCTGTTTGTAGGAGCCTTAAGTCGGCTGGACCGATTTGGAAAATTCTTTACTTTTACTTATAATATCATTGATTGTACTAAGTACTACAAGCGTTTCAAACAAAGTCGTCAAGCAACACTAACTAGAACTGATCAATACCGTCCATATAACTCATAGCTTCCCTCGTCAATTATTTACCGCGAGCCGGCTGCCTCAGTTAGAGTTGCATTATTAACGCGTTCCTATACCGAACCGATGTACTACATGTTAATGTTCTTACCTATTAATGTCATTTCCGTCGTGATTGGAGGTGATTTTTGTATGTCAGGATGTTGCGGGAAAGTTGTAAGTCTAGGGGTTATGTTGAGCCTCCTGTGAGTCCCAAGTTTGTAGTGAAAGTATATGGAGCAATGTTTGAGGCTCGGGTCGGTTAGAACCGTTTGTACATAAACGATCCTTCTATGATAAATGATTGTATTTCAGTAAGTAGGTTTACACAAACACTTTTACACGTCAATCAGATTTTAAAAACTAGATGAGGTCGGCGTTTCCTATCTGACTAATCTGAGAAGAAACTCAGAGGTCACAGTCTCTTTTAAAGTCCAGATAATCTTGGTCAGATCATGTGAAGACCATGAAGATCGACGTCTGAGATCTCTTTGCCTTATACCGTAGGATTTACCTATAGCATTGATTCAGTCTCATTCTTTGCCGCAATGGTCCTCCATTAGCTTTATGAATTCAAATGCAGCTAGTTATAACTAGACATACGGGGTCAAATTAAATTATCTAGCGAAACTCTACAGACGTGATAGGTATCATATATCTAAACACTATAAATAAAACAAAAAGATTTTACGTTTTTTTTGGGGTTCAACGACCGCTGGATGTTTAGTTACTTGAAGTAACAAAACATCCAGCACGAGTCGCAATCGTCGTCGTTCTTCCTGTACGAGTCGCAATAAATACTTTTTCTTTTTTTTTTACTTTTTTTTTTCTTTCTAAGTATGAGTTGAGGAAATCGGTTTTATTTAGTTTTGTCGTGTTGAGATATTGATACACACCACGTCTGTGAAGTTTTTACAGTAAAAAGCTGAGCTTTAAACAGATATTTCAGGTGACTACACTAACTACACTACACGGTTGGTGACCCAACAAAAAAAAAAAATCGTCAAATTAATTTATTCTTCATTTCATCGTGTTAAGATGTCAACCATCACATCCGCGGTGTTTCATTAGCTTATTTAATTTGAACCTGTATTGGCATTGGCATTGGTATAAAAATCCAGTCATCAGGAACGATAACATCCAATATTCTTCTACAAAATGAGCACAAAGTACACCGCCTCACACAACTACCTACCTACATACAGATTGAAACAATGTATGTAATCACCAGGAAATAACATCGCAGAATAAACACCCTTTATTTTTATTACGGAAAATCTGTTACAAAGTACAAGATGGCGGGCAGAATGAAAGGTTTATGTGCGATGTAAGGGTGCAATGTTTTATTTTAGTTTAACGTTTTAAAAGTTTTATTAAGGCCAGGACTCTCGGAAATCTCGGAATCGACCTATTTTTGATTCAACATTAAACAATCAAATATTCTTTGTTTTAATCTGAAAAAAATATATGGCATAGTTTAACTAACATTCTTGATTATTCTATGGTTCAAAACACGATATTTACAACTTCACTCGATCATAAAAAATCGCAAACAAATCGAAAACAGCGAAGTTTTTAATCATTTTTCAAGTCGTATTTGAAGTAGACTTAACTTTTACTCGCAAAAAATATATGAAAAAATAGGCAATGATGTATAGTAGAACATTCTACGGTTAATTTTTCTCAAAACTGATTTTTATTTTCTTAACAAGATATAATCTAAAAAGGCGGCCTGCGCGCTTCACTTCAGTAGCCCGCCGGGCGTTACCGAGGTAGGACCTGTGTCGCTTTTGCTGGCTCGCCGCGTTCCCGCTAATCGATCGAAATATACGTTATAATATTGTTAGTTAATTTCCGTGTTTGTGTATTAGTTTCAAAAATCTGTCTGTAAATATTGTTTAGGTTCTAGTATTAATAATTAAACTAAATATTAGTTTGTTATAATATAGTTGTAATATATAGTGATAATTAAGATTAAATTATGGGGAATAAAAACAGAAGAAAGAAAAAAAAACGTTCAGCATTGAACTGCAAAGCTTAAAAAAAAATAAGGTAAGTTTGATTATTATTTTTCTACGTATTTATAACTACCCACTTATAAGACGACGCGACAGAATAATATTGTAGTTGTATAGGTTCTCTTGCTTTCGTCACAGTACTAGCAGTAGCAGGTCGGTACTATAAATTTACAATTATCGTAATATCTGTAATAGATTTTCAACTTTACTACAAAGGAATAAGGTTTATATTCAATTGCAAAATTTGAGTTTTTTGAGTTTGTGTTTCTAGTTTTGTGATTGTATAGGTAAAATATTATATTTTTTTTAAGTGAAAACTTCTTTAGCATTATTGTGATTTGAAAATTTTATGAAACGAATAAGCTACAGTAAAAAGAGACATAAGATTTAACGTGGGAGAAAATGAGATAGGAAGCATTATACAGTGTTTTTGTTTTTTATTATTACAAATGACATCACATTTAATCCTATGCTACTAATTTGTGATGATGATGGTGATGGTATTGGCGATGGCGATGGCGATGGTGATGGCGATGGTGATGGCGATGGCGATGATGATGGCGATGGCGATTGTGATGGTGATGGCGATGGTGATGGCGATGGCGATGGTGGTGGCGATAGCGATGGTGATGGCGATGATGATGATGGTGATGGCGATGGTGATGGCGATGATGATGATGGTGATGGTGATGGCGATGGTTATGGCGATGGTGATGGCGATGGTGATGGCGATGGTGATGATGATGATGGTGATGGCGATGGAGATGGTGATGGCGATGGCGAGGGCGATGGCGATGGTGATGGCGATGGCGATGGTGATGTTGATGGATGGATGGATGGATGGATGGATGGATGTTCTTTAGCATCGTTGTGATTTGAAAGTTTATGAAACGAAAAAGCGACAGTAAAAAGAGACCATGTAAATTCATAAGATTTAACGTGGGAGAAAATGAGATAGGAAGCATTATACAGTGTTTTTGAAGGTTTCACTTCTACCACGTGTGAATTGCACACTTGCTGTTTTTTTATTTAAAAATATGAAATTCGTTGTGAATGAAATAGGAAGAGTTCAATAAAAATACGTATTGTGGTGTTTTTGATTAGTAGATTTAATTAAAAAAACTTATTGACGAATTCAAGCAACCAAAAAAACTGTTTTACAAAAAAAACAACCGACTCAAAAAAAAAACACTACAACGTGAAGAATATAAATTTTCATTTTTTGACACCGACTTTCGAAACTAAAGTTATTTTTCACTTTGTAGTGTTTTTTTTTTTGGAAGTCGGTTTTTTTTTGTAAAAAAGTTTTTATTTTTCACTTTTTAGTTGTACTTACCTACCCCAAACAAATTCATATATCACTACTTGCTATGTGAATATCAGTAACAAAGCTATTGAACACATCTGCTTTACCCTTTGAAGGGTACAGGCGTGATGTTATGTTGTGTGCGGTTGATTTGCTGGCATTTATTGAAGAGTTCCGTTGTTTGTCTCTGAAAGTCATCATCAGATCTTTACAAAAATAAAAAAACAGCATGTGTGCAATTCACACGTGGTAGAAATGAAACCTTCAAAAACACTGTATAATGCTTCCTATCTCATTTTTTCCCACGTTAAATCTTATGAATTTACATGTCTCTTTTTACTGTCGCTTTTTCGTTTCATAAACTTTCAAATCACAACGATGCGAAAGAACATCCATCCATCCATCCATCCATCCATCCATCCATCCATCCATCCATCCATCCATCATTCCATCCATCCTTCACCATCACCATCGCATCACCATCATCATCATCGCCATCACCACCACCATCGCCATCACCATCACCATCGCCATCACCATCACCATCATCGCCATCACCATCACCATCGCCATCGCCATCACCATCATCCTCATCATCATCATCACCACAAATTAGTAGCATAGGATTAAATGTGATGTCAGTTGTAATAATAAAAAACAAAAACACTGTATAATGCTTCCTATCTCATTTTCTCCCACGTTAAATCTCATGTCTCTTTTTACTGTTGCTTTTTCGTTTCATAAGATTTTCAAATCACAACACAACGATGCTAAAGAAGTTTTCAGTTTTCACTTCAAAAAAAAAATTGCAAATCTGTCTATTTACGATGGAGTTATGCCCTAACATACATAAAAAAAAATAGAAATATCCGAATTGAGAACCTCCGCCTTTTTTGAAGTCGGTTAAAAATATAATATTTACAATCACAAAACTAGAAAGAAACTAAAGTAGGATGATGAAATTAAAATACTGTAGACGAGCAGCCCTATATTTCAAGAATAGGGCCGATTCACAATACTATTACTTATAAAAATAACCGTGACAGGGGTCAGCGAGTTCATTCGAACTGCGCTTTCGCGGCATTTGCCACGCGAGGACGGAGGTAACGCTAAATGCCTACTACGCTCGAAGATCCTGGCCTTAAGTGAAACGTGAAATCGCGAAAGAAAAAAAATAGTGACCCTCCAGGAGTGCCGAGAGAAGTGAAAACTTGAAAAAGCATAGTAATTTTTCAAATGTTTGAAGGTTATTCTTCCCAAAGAAAATGTACCGCGCGTTGATGTCTTTATAATGGCCAAAACTTAATACAGAGGTGTCGGTTACGGTAACACTTCGATGATTTCTTCCCATCTCAGAAAATGCCCAACGCGCCTACAGAAGTTGTCCTTCAAAAACAGGTTCACCAATTACATCTAATCCATCAATTACGTACACCTTTTATAGAACAGCATGCTTTGTAAACACCGCAACTTACGAGTTGTAGGTCGAACCAGGTTTGAACCTCGATAGACGCTTTATTTTGTGTACATTATTTGATCAACCCAGTTCTCAAAACGATGAAAAAAAACATCGTAAGGAAACCTGCATGTCGTATAACCAAAAAATTCGAAGACATGTGACATTTACCAACCCGCACTGGGCCTGAGTGGTGGATAACAGCCCACCCCCTCTCGTCGAGAGGAGGCTTTTGTCCTAGCAGCAGAACAGCAGTGCAGCAGAGCAGTGGGAACATTATAGGCTAAATATGTTGCCCTGTGTAATCCTTGGAAGGTGTTCTTTTCTGTCAATAACGAGGATATCTCTTATGAAGTAAGATAACTATGAGTCACGTAGACATAACTACAGTACCCGGCGATAAATATTGCACATCGACCTTTGGAAAGAGACAATCGGCTAATTTCGGCTTCGTAGAGCGTTATCTCTGTCGCACGAAATACAAACAGTCCGGTATCTATTAGGAGCTGTTAAAACAATTATGATTTGCTTCTTTTGATAATTATTTTTATTCTTTGTATAAAATACAAAAAAAGGTAAAGGTCGATGTGCAATATTTATCGCCGGGTACTGTATATTTACCGGTCAAAGACGCAGTTGTATTCACCCTTAGAAATACAACTTGCTGAAAACTCACCCAAAACCCTACCGTCCTTGTAACTTGTAAGCATATTTCTGTAAAGCGCGGACGGTTGCGATTTAATTAAGTAATTAATTAGACATGACACAATTCGTGTCGAGGCGTCCCGCGGGCGGCCATGCTAGTAGAATTAGTGCTAACCGAGTCGTGTCGCGTTTGTCGTCCTTCTATGTAAATAGCTAACCGAAATATAATGTAAGAGGAATTTTGGATATTACTGTCATCAGTGAAGGAAAAACATAGTGATTAAACCTGGACTTATAGTTAATACTAGCTGCTACTCGCGTCTTCGTCTGCGAGAAAGTTTTTGTTCCCACAACCCACCGCGTCGCATCGCATCGCCTGCTCACGCTATTACTTCGTTTTTACTTAGCGTTCTTCTGACTTTTTTTTCTTTTGGCTGAGCTCCTAAAGCCCCTGGCGTGATGTTAAGCAACCTAAAGCCAACTTCGAGAATTGAACTATCAAAAGCAAAAAGAATTTTCCAAATCTGACGTATAGTTCCAGAGATTAGCGCGTTCAAAGAAACAAAAACAATGAAACAATCTCTTCAGCTTTATTATTACCCTGCGTTCCGAATTGGGAAATAATCGATTTGAGCGTGCTTAAACCCGTACCGAATTCGTGTGAGCGCGATAACGACGTCCCGTGAATCGTCATAGATGACGTCATGACATGCGCCATCTTTCGATAACGCCGACCATGCCTTAGAATAATATCACCGTGAGTGCTGTCAAAAATGACAGTGTGTGTGTGTCTAGATGTGTCAGTGTGTTTTGTTTTGAGCTGCATCATCTTTATATTAAACTAACGTGGCATTTTCGAAATTGTGCTTCTGGCTGACAGTCGCCACCTAACCAAAGAAGAATAACTGAAGAAGAAATGTGGTGTTTATACAAGGAAATACTGTAATAATATCGTTTTTACGTTGAGTAAGCACTGTGAGCGCGTTCGCGAGCGTTCCGGATTGTTGACAGCTCTCAGCTGTCATAATCGTAATATCTAAATCGGAACGCATGTGAGATGTCAGCGCCATGAGCGATTATAGCTAATTCGGAATGCGGCCTTAGTATATCACATCACACTATCCATACTAATATTATTAATTCGAAAGTAACTCTGTCTATCTGTCTGTATGTTACCTTTCACGCCTAAACCACTGAACGGATTTCGATAAAATTTGTCAGAGAGTTAGATTGCATCCCGGAGAAAGACATAGGATAGTTTTTATCCGGATATTCCCACGGGATCGACACTTATCCGGGTAAAACCGCGAGGCGCTGCTAGTAATATTATAAAAGCGAAAGTTTGTGTGTGTGTTTGTATGTTTGTTACTTCTCCATTCAAAAACGAGTGGACGAATTTTGATGAAACTTTAACTATAGCTTATATTAGAATAATTCATAGGATACTTTTTATCTCGATATTCCTGCGGGTTCGAATCTTACGCGGGCGAAAACGCGAGGCGCAGCTAGTAGATAAATAAGTCTTAAATCGCCAACCCCACGGGTTGTCGATTTGAGACTTAGGCCTTTGGCAAGCGTCACCACGCTTGCCAAAGGCCCACGGGTTGGGGAGCACTGATCACTGTCAGTGCTCTTGTCTTCTCTGTAAAAAAAAAGACTTTCAATCCAAGGAGATAATAATAGACTGGTATTATTAAGTGAAATTGTATAAAAGCTGAAGTTTTAATACACCTAATAATTCTGTCTGTAAATACACTTTCAGATCTACCACATTCAGAAACATAATATTTTATAATTCCCTGAGTGTTTGCCGATAAGTTAAGCGATACTTTCTCGGAAATGGAGAAACAGGCCGTATCGTTTATTGCCAAAACATTATGAAGATATAAGAAGTCGTGAAAGAACCATTTTGTGGAGGTCCTTGTTATAAGATGTTATTATCATTGCAAGGATACTTTAATTGACATTTAGGAATGACTTTCTAATTTTATTTACTTAAGTGCAAGGTGTTTGCTAGAGATCTTTCTATTGAAAGAAAGAAAGAAAGAAAGAAAACATGTTTATTTAGCACAAAGCCACAGAGAGACAGAGACAGAGAGCAGAGCAGAGAGAGTTATTGGGCAGAGCAACTCCTGAAGGCCGGCGGAAAACCCGTTCTTAAGCCCTTCAGAAGCTGTTTGCTTCGATCATACTCGAGGGTAAAACACCACAGGCATGGAACAGAGGTGTGGAGATACTTTTCTTTAAGAAGGGCGACAATGCCCTTCTTAAGAATTATAGGCCCATCTCACTTCTGAGCCATGTCTACAAGCTGTTTTCGAGAGTCATCGACATCGAGTCAACGACTTCCAGCCTCACGAACAAGCCAGATTCCGTAAAGGCTTTAGCACCGTAGACCACATACATACGCTGCGACAGGTTATACAGAAGACCGAAAGTATAACCTGCTTCTTTGCTTAGCGAAAAAGCGTTTGGAGACTACGAGAAAGCCTTTGATTCGATGGAGACATGGGCTGTACTGCAGTCTCTTCAACGGTGCCAGATCGACTATCGGTACATCGAGGTGCTGAAGTGTCTGTATGAAAACGCCACTATGTCAGTCCGACTCCAGGACCAGACCTCGAAACCTATCCTTGAAAAACCGAGGAACCGTTGAGTTTCTTGCCGGTTCTAATCCATAGGAAACAACCAATTGGAACCCTGCACCTAGCGTCTGACGTTTCTTAAGTACCTACCCATGTAGGTTTATTTGAAATAAAATACTTATTTTGAGTTTGAATTTGAGTTACTATTTAGTTATAGATCCATTTTATTTCATTTAAATAAAACGCGTGTGGTGTTAAAATTGTCAATTGTGGTTGAGGTCACTACAAATTCTACAAAAGAAACCAACAAAACACACTTTGTCTACGCCCAAAGGAATTAACACATCGCATCGTTTTACGCCACCATTTCGATTCATCCCTCAGCCACAGTACATCCTACCTCACCAAGCAAACCCGTTACCACAATAAAAATTTATTAGTCCAATGCCATCAATTTTCTAATTCCACCATAAAGAGGCGTCAATAAAGTACATAGGTTGTAAATAAGCCGTATAAAGGAGCAACAAGGACATGTGGAATTTGATTCGGCTATCACTGGAGCAATAAAAAGTTATGCGTTCACCGTAACATGTACCACGTAATTCGATAGTGAGTGCTAATGTACTGTGCTCACGGGTCGCACGGCACGGGATGGTACTGTCTTCTTGAAGTTAGAGGAGGCAGGGTAGTGCAGTACTGCCAGGGTCGCGGGTTGTTCGGAAGAGTTACCGTGGCCCCTGGTACAGGCAACTGAAGGAAATCAGTCGGGGTTGCGGAAAGATCGTACGTTCCCGCGACCCCCGGCGTAGGTGTAATATGGAACACCGGGGTGGTTTTTAGTCAATAATAGTTTGATATACCAAACAAAAACAAAAATGGTAGTGCAGTAGACCTTTACGTTTCCTCTTCTTATCTGACCTAGAAAAGAAAGAAAATACGTTTATTTGCGGTAAACATGACGACGAAAAAGAAGACACACACAAAAAAAATTACAGGTTGGGGGAAACATGCGTCACATTCACGCAAAACGGCCATCGCTCAGCATAATGCTAACACCCTAAGCGAGACAGATCCCCAGCGCCAGCGTTGACGTGATGACGTCAACCGGAGCAGCATACGATAAGATATAAAAAAAAACAACAATCAAAATAAGAAATAAAATAAATATACATGAATGGAAAATGAGGCGAGTCGCTCCACAGTAACAAATTCACCAGTCAGCGGGGGTGAGGGGTTAGGTACAGGTAGGTAAAAATGGTTTGGTCTCTCTATGTATCTCTAATTCAACCCCAACCTGTATAGTAGTTAGAGGCATAATGGCGGAATGCCGCAACTCAGGACACAACGCACACGCGCGAACCACCGTCAATCCAGGCGACGTCGTAGTGCCAATAAAAGTAAATGAGCCGCCCGATTGCTGGGAACAGGCGACATGTGTCCGTACACCGGACGACACAGATCGCCACCGATGATAAACTTCCCACACTCCGTTTTAACACCTAGTGTCTTGTAGACAAGGGCGATGTTGGAGTGTGGTGTAACAGCAATCGAATCTGCTCATGCGTTTTTTTTTTGGGAATTTAATGAGTGATAATGGTGATAATGAAGTGGTTAACAATATTTTGGGTTTGGACTTAATTGAAGTCGGTGGTGCGCTATTTTGAAGCATATGTGAAAGTACATAGAGGTGAATTTAGATTGAGTTGATTAGTAATTGGTAAATATTTGCAGTGAAGAAAATCGTTTCAAATAAGTATGTGGTAATGAACGCATATTCAATCTTTTATATTTATTTCAACGCTTTTTTCAATAAAAATTTCACTGAAGCGATTCCTTTGAACATCATCATTAAACATCTCATACCATTTGTTACTGCTGCACATAAGACACATTGTTAGTTCCTAGGAACGTTACTAGAAACTCAACTGCCTGGAAAAGCTCTTTGCCGCTGGTTTCTAGAACGTTCCATTTCGACGTCGTAGTTATAAAGGCTATAACCTATAACAGAACACCTGGAATAGCCGTACGTCTTGAAACTCGTATAATAACATAGACGCAAGCAGTCAAGCGATTCTCGTCTGAAACTAACGCTGAGCTAAGAATAATAATATCAATACGGCATTTCAAATGATTTAAATAGTCCTTTTAGGGTTCCGAACCCAAAGAGTAAAAACGGGACCGTATTACTAAGACTCCACTGTCCGTCTGTATGTCTGTCACCAGGCTGTATCTCATGAACCGTGATAGCTAGACAGTTGAATTTTTTACAGACGATGTATTTCTGTTGCCGCTATATATAACAATAAATAATAAAAATAAAATAAAGTTAAAATTTAAAGGGGTATAAAAGAAACGTTTTTTTCGGCTTTTATGCCTTGTGGTACGGAACCCTTCGTGTGCGAGTCTGACTCGCACTTGGCTGGTTTTTTTATGTTGATTATTTCAGACCATTCTAGAAGAAGGTCGTTAAAAACAAGGGAAGGTTTTTAAACACCAGGGAATCGGAGGACCAAGTTTCATGGGAAGAGCTTTCAAAAGGCCAGGCTAATAGCATGTTGAAGACCGTGTGAACAGACCTTATCTGGATTTAACTAGCTTCATCTTTCTGACTGTTCGACACCTTGATTATTAAAAAATGACATTAATGGGTTTATTTGAGTTTGAGTTTAGGTCAAATTCGTTTTATAAAAGTCGGCCAGTGTCCCCACAGTAGGCATGTGCGAAATTCCAATTTAGGGCAACGTAAACGCAAACCGAGCTTTTAAACTAAAATCCAGCTATTCCGCCCTCAGTTTGTCTCGAACAAAACTTCAAAACACTAACACTTAATAGTGCCTAAAATTATGTGCAAAACCGAGTCCAAACGCTTTCCCACATCCCACTAACCCCCGCATGCCGGGTGCGTTCCGTCGCGCAATGCAGACGCACGGCTCGTCGCCTCGCTTCCAAATTCAAACGGTTGACGTTCCAAATTGGAATTGTTTTTCATTTTTCGACTGTTAAGCGGCCGTTGTCTGCGGCCAGTGATTTCGAGTTCGAATAGCGCAACGGGATTAAAATTGGTACTTTGGAATTTTCGGGTGTTCGATTTTCTGGTTTTAAAGTTCAATTAAGGTTCTGTGGGCGTTTGGTATGTTCAATCTAGCTGTTGGAAAAAGAATGCGATTTAAATTGGTGCCACAATCTCGAGCCCTTTTGCAGACTGACTTACACTATATGAGGCGTGTGTTAAAAGCGTGACTAAATCAACATTTCAGCCAAAAGACGTACACTGCTGGACTTAGGCTTCCCACAAAACGACTAACCATTACAAAATCTTGACTGCTGGAACAATATAATATCAAAAGAAATCAAATGCTAAAGTAATAAAATTGGAATGATTTTTATTAAAACATTTACTTATTTCGTGTTTTACTATTTATTTCCATCTTACAATATTATAATTAACTAGTTGGTGCCCGCAGTTTTGCCCGCTTGGATGGCGGAAATTAACCCACGGGAACTTACTACTGGGACAAAAAGTAGCCTATGTTATATATATATGTTCTCCATCCCATCCATTATAACATCAGCTATTTACCAGAGAAAGCCTCCTCAAAATCGGTCCAGCCGTTTCGGAGATTAGCCGGAACAAACAGACACAGACAAATAATTTTAAAATAGTTTTTTTGTTACACACTTCCGTATATACAATGTGATAGGGGTGGGACTTCTAACCCGTTAAGGCTGAGTACTACATCTAATTTTATCGACAAAAAAAATAATATGGGGGGTTGAACCCCCTCCCCCTAAAAATTATGGCTATTTTAATATTTTTTTAATGTATTACGGCGCGCTTGATACTTTATGTGATATCAAAGGTTGTATGCGTCGTAGAAACAAAAAAAAAACGACAAACTGTAGCTAATAACCTTGGCTAACTAATTCATTACTTTTTTCATATATTTGATAATGTTTTGGTGAGAAAAAAAAATCATTTCTGAATTATTTTGACCGAAAAAATCGCTTTTTTTCAATATTTTCACGAATTACTCAAAACTATGTCCCATAAAATTATTAATAATTTGCGCTCATTTAAAAGTATTTGAGTTATTCTTTCTAACGATATCAAAAACATCACCATAACATTACAAATTCAAGTATTAAGAACCATTAACCATTAACCATATCACAACAAAAGCAGGTAACAAAACGAGGTATGCGATATTATTTTATTTTTTATATTTTTTATATTATATTATTTTATTATTTTTTTTGTCGATAAAATTAGATGTAGTACTCAGCCTTAACGGGTTAGAAGTCTCACCCCTATCACATTATACTTTAATATGCATTTAGTAAAAAGATGTTATTTTGACATTACAAACAGACACTTCAATTTAATTTATTTGTAAAGATATACAGTGAAAAAGCATTTTCCAATAAAATAAAAACGAAAGCTCCTCGAAACGCAAAAACATTTTCCCTATATTTTATTACAATCGAAAATAATATTTCTTACAATAAAATTCGCAAATCTAATAAGACAGATAGACATCAAAAAACCTCGGAGCATTCGAATTGCAAAATTAAATTCCGAATTTAATTTTACAACGCGTTCATAGAACATTTAACGCATACCGCGAAGGGTGCGTCAGTGCTTATGGAAAGAAATAAAAGAATTAATTTTTATTTTTACGAGTTTCAAGAGGCTGTGCTTCATTTGTCGTGTTAAGTTCATTTTTATTGTATTTAAAAAAAGTTTAATGGTTCTGCTAAAATTGAGTTAAGAGCGTTTACGTCGTACGGCATTTCATACAAACTTTGAAGCCCTTATTTTTCGAAATTAATGAACAAAGAATGAAACTTCATACGCATAAGCAGGATATAAAGGTCCAAAAAGTTAGTAGAGAACATTTTCGAAAAGTTTTATTTAAAAAAAGATAACTGGAAATCTCTGTTTCTATGGAAAATTTATAAAAGGCCTAATTTGGCTGTAACACTATTTTTCAAAAATGTTCTCTACTAACTTTTTAGACCTTTGTATCCTGCTTATGCGTATGAAGTTTCGTTCAAATCGGTTCATTCATTTCGGAAAATAAGGGCTTGAAAGTTTGTATGAAATGCCGTACGGCGTAAACGCTCTTAAACGATGCTTACAAGTATCTAAATTTGCTACCGCTCTATTCTGTAAAAATCTCACTGTGAAAACTTAGATGACGTGAGCTGTCATTCCACCTCATACTAAGGATTGACATTATTGACAGCTCACTTCAAGGTCACTTCACCTAAGTTTTCACAGTGAGATTTCCACGGAATAGATCGGAAGTTCTCTCATTTCGCGCTTAAGCACCTCAAAAATAAGGCAAGATGTTCGACGACCGCCTTTAGTTGATGCTTTAACGAATAAAAAGTGACACTATTCGTAGCCAAATCACTGGACATGACCAATATCACTAATAAGTAGACAAAAAACGTCTACTGCTGAATATAGGCTTTCCCTAAGCTGCTTTTTCAGCTCTATGCGCCATTAGTTCTACTGGCTATATGTGCCGCGCCCAATTAATGTAACAATTAATCCGGTCAGATATATGTCCTCCCTCTATTCTAGTGTTCTCCTTACAAGCTGTAAAAGCTACTAAGTATAAAAACACATTTTACAAAACTTGACCACATTTTCCTCACAAAATCCAGTACAACTTTCCTTCACTTTTTCTACTGAAATTCTGGTTGAGTTTAATGAGCTTTAGATTACTGGCCTCAAATTACGTGGACTTAAGGTTCCTTGTTTTAATTCTGCCGCAAAAATACGCCACGCAAAGATTATGTCCGCGGAATGTGGTGGACGTCCAAGTCTCGGCTTTATAAGTCGGCTTACTGAGTTAAATGAAAAACAGAAATGTAATAGATGCAGCCGCAGAAAAGTTACGGGAAAGCTGACGATACCTTACAATTTATTTTAATACGCGCGACTCGCTTCTGCGGTGCTATTCTGTAAAAATCGATTCGTGTAAACTTAGGTGAACTGAGCTGTCAATAGTATCAATTCCTAGCAAAAACAAACTCACTTCACCTAAGTTTTCACGGTGACATTTTACACAATCGACCGGCAGTGCTATTCTGTAAAAATATCACCGTGATATCTTGGGTGAAGTGAGATTAAAGTGAGCTGGCATTAATGTCAATCCCTAGCATCAGATGGAATGACAGCTCACTTCACCTAAGATCTCACGGTGAGATTTTAACAGAACAGACAGTTGTTTGCGACTATTGTGGAGGGCGAAGGTCTAGGCGACACCCATAACGTTTGCGGAATTTCGCTAACTACTTAATTTAATTTGACTCTGTATACCTTTCTGTGACAATTAAATATTTTTTCTGTCTTCCTTTTCTTTCTTTGTGCGTATTGATTTTACAAGAATACTAATACACCTTTTTTGTTTCAAATGTTTAAAAATGGAAACTTGTAACTTCAAATGCATATTGTTAAAGATCATTGTTTAAATTAGCTGTAAATTTCCCGAATAGAATAAATAAAATAAATAACACCGCTGTGTAAACAACTCACTTATACTCTTTCGTTTTCTCCTAGACACAAGACCTCTCTCTCTTTCTCTTCCATTTCTTTTCCATCCAAGGACAATGTCGGAATTCACTCATCATCATCATCATCTGCCAGCCTTATCCCAACTATGTTGGGGTCGGCTTCCAGTCTAACCGGATGCAGCTGAATACCAGTATTTTACATGGAGCGACTGCCTATCTGACGTCCACAACCCAGTTACTGGGTAACACGGCACCCCTTGGTAAGACTGATTGTCAGACTTTCGGGCTTCTGACTACCCGTAACGACTGTCAAAGATCCACGAATGACAGTCGGGACCAACGGCTTAACGTACTTTCCGAGGCACGGAGGGGTCACGGTATGTAAAGATGGTCACCCATCCACAGACTAACCGCAGCAAGCGTAGCTTAACCTAATCGATCGAACTGTGCGGCTGTTATTATTTAGCCACACGGGCCCGTCAATGTTGGAATTCATTAAAAAAATTAAAATTACGTATTCCAAATAATATATTCATGACGTTTTCATCTTTCTTATTCAGCAATGATAATGAAGCGACCGACAAAAAGTTTCGCAAAAACTAATTGATTCGCCGTCATTCGTCTCCCCTACTTGGGGTATGGGTGACGGGGTAAGCGCTAGCGGTGGAGGGTTTCAGGGTTGCAGTGAAAAACATTCATTTTGTTAATTAATACGATCTTCATTCAACTACGGTACAGACGCTAGTACATCAAGCTACTACAATCTGTCAAATTTCTTTAATAGATTTTCAACTTTATCGCTAAAGCATAAGGTTCAAAGTTGGGAAAATTTGACAGTTTTGGGTAACTTGATGTGCTGGCGTCTGTACCTTCCAATGGAATTTTAATGTTATTATTGAAGTGAAAACTTTTTAGGCGCGTTGGGCATATTTTGGGATGGGAAAAAACCATTGAACTCGCGCCACTGTTACCGTAAGCGACACCGCTCGTGTTTTGTCTATAAGACGATTCAAAAATACTCGCTTCGGATGTGTTCGGCTGTCCTCGGGAGTACTCAGTTTTAATGTATATCCGATATGTCAGTGAGTGATGGCAAAATATTCTGTTTGTGTTTTGTTTTCACTTCTGTCGGCACTCCGGGAGTGCCACTGTTTTTTTTTCCAATGAAACGATGGACGGACTGTGTGAATGATGATATGGTTAGAAAAGGGGGTGATTACTGACATGACGACTACCTAATAGAGAAGTATGGAAGAAAAAGACGTGTTGCGGCGACCACAAATAAAGTAGGATAAGAACAAGACAATGTTGGGGCCCGTGGCTAAATAATAACAGCCGCACAGGTCGATCGATCAGGTTAAGCTACGCTTGCCATGGTTAGTGTGTGGATGGGTGACCATCTTTACATACCATGACCCTCCCTGCCTCGGAAAGCACGTTATGAACAAGCCATTTTCTATCATTGCCGCTTTTTCCCTACCCCTTGTACCGCTTCCATCTTTCAGTACGGAAGAAAAATGCTCCTCGTCGCGTTTAAGACACAAGAAAGCACTCAGTACACGGCGTTAAGTTATTAATGGATGAATATAAAACTCGATGATCAACTGCTTTCTTGAGAAACTTCGGACGAACCACTTGTAATAACCGAAATATATTTTGTTTTCTTAATAAAAAAAAACATAATTTTTTTTGCAGGAATTACAGCGTTGGTTGTTGTGATAAAATAAAAAACTGGCCAAGTGCGAGTCGGACTCGCACACGAAGGGTTCCGTACCATAAGGCAAAAACGCCGAAAAAAACACGTTTCTTGTATGGGACTACCCAAACAAATATGGCCACCTTTTTTAAATTTAGTAGTTTTCACATTTTTTTCAGCACAGGTACTGTTATCAGTGTCGTAAGATAATAGATAATTATGTCTAATCGCAAACTATACTAACATTAACGTATCGATCTTGTGTGGGTAGCTCTGCTAAAGCTCTCAGATCGGAGAATAATTTGAAAAATCCATTTGTCCACAAATGGAAGCACTTACATCAAAAACTTCCCGGAAGAAACTAAGGGTTCCATTGTAGGAAATTAAAAATACACCCTAAGCACAGAATTTCCTGTGGGCTCCCCTACTGACGTCACAAAACATTATCGACGAACAAAAGGGAATCGCGGCTGACGTCACACGTCACTGACATGCTGGAACCAACAGAAACTTACAAATCTGGAATAGAAACAATTTCAACCTCATAGCATTGAAGATAAAGTCTATTTTACCTTACAGTGTTGTGAAACGGGATATAAAAGAAAAGAGGGATAATCGATTGTATTGAGATCTCAGATGCCTATAAGCCTATTGGTAGTTAAATTTTCTGAGAATAAGTAAATTGATGGGAAGGTAATAATTAAATAGATAGATAGACAAAACGTTTATTCAGTCAAAACTCAAACTCAAACTCGAAGCATTTATTTCAATTAAACCATTTACAGGCACTTTTGAACTGTCAAAACTTCAGTCAGTGCAACAAAAGACACAATTCAGGTATTAAAAACATTAAAAAATGGTGGAAAAAAAATATAAAAATTAAAAAGATAAATTCACCCATAGACACCTTTTTTTTTTTTTTTGTCGGGGGGAAACCTTCAAAGGGCACCCGACCTCCGGGGAGGGAGTCGGGGAGTGTGAGATTTTTACCTCACTAAAACCGCCCCGGTGATCACCTTCAGCACATAGGGGAGGTCCCGGTTCCTCTTAAAAGACCAATTCCGGAACCCCCCCGTGCAACGCCTGTAAGGCACATCCCTGGGGAGACTGTAAAGGGGCCTCCCCTGAGCCTCGCTAAGCTCTCATAAACATCTACAACGGTCGATCACTACTGGGCGGTGTGTGCCTCATGGTTGCACCAAATGGAAGTCCAGAGGGCCTAAAAAGGCCACTTTGGCAGAATCATAAAAGGATAACATTATGAATCATAATGGACAATTAACTGTTAAGTTTATCGTATCAAATCCCATTGGTGAAGGATTTTTCAGTTATTTTTTTTTTGTATGTTCTAAAATACCAATCAATACAATCCAAATGCAATCCAAATCTCTTTGATTATACCTACGTAGTGCAGCGAAAAAAGAAAAACACGGACTGTCTTGGCCATATTATAATTCATAATGTTATCCTTCTACGATTCTGCTAATGTGGCCTTTTTAGACCCCCAGCTTAGCATTATGCCAGGTACAATAACGCTGGTATTCTGCTGCATCCCGTTAGTGACACACGGATGTCGAGAAGACACAATAGTTTGCACTGAGAATTTCTTTCACCACACATGACCCATAATACACAAATCCATGGCTAAGGCGATTTTTCAGTAGTTTATCAGTAGTGGTAAGGGGGTCTGAATTGTTTCCTAACAGAAAAACTGAATCATGTTACGACTTAATTTCTGTATTCACCCCATTTGAAAAAGATAGAGCTTTGTATCATGTTTTTGGCTTGAAAATATTAGTGACACAAATATAATAATAGTGTCAATAGTGTGTTAGTGTGTGTGTTAGTGTTGTGTGTGTGTGTGTTAGTGTTAGTGGTGTGTGTTAGTGTGTGTGTGTGTGTTAGTGTGTTGTGTGTGTTTAATATTAGTGTTTAGTGTTACAAATGTAACTTGTCCACAAAAACAATAATATGTAGGCTATAAAAATATCAATCACGGGCAAAACCTGGATGAGGCTGGCACAGGAGCAGAGTGGCAGTTGGTGAAGTCGGGCTGTGATGAAAATATTCGAGTTTCTCCACATACGGAACTTTGGACCAGTAGCCGATGACTTAACCATTACGCAAATAGAACCGTCAAGTAAAGGATGATTTCCACCAAACGGTTCGTGTCGCATCGGATCGGAAAGGTTACGAACGGATGCGGCGACAGCCGATCGCGTCCGGCAGGATGTGGACGCATACGATCAGCTCCGTACGTCGCTTGCCAACGTATCCGTTTCTGCGCCTAGTCAAATAGTTTCATTCCTACCGTGTTGACGTGTTCTAATTTTTGAAAATGTTTGAAGTTGACGTAGTTTTGTTGGCTATTGTATTAGAAGAAGAAGAAAATAATCATAAAACACAGAAGAGGAAAAGAATTTTTTGAACGACAGCCGAAAGTATTCGATTGGATACGACAACAGGCGAATGGAGAACGCATGTCATAGCATACTTTCAGCGTGTCGCGGAAGACGCCCGCGGTCAAGCTGCTGTGCGCGGCTTGGTAATATAGACTTTAAATACTGTGTACACGATTTAATATCGTTTAAAGATTATAAAATCCGTTCCAATTTGATGCGTATGCGAGCCCTTTGGTGCAAATCATCCTTAACCATTGCTGCAATAATGTCATGTGTATCGCAATAAAAATAAACTACATAAATCGATTTCGATACAAAACCAACTTTATACCCACACATACATATGTTTTTCCACCCTCTAAAACTCCCAAGAAAAGCCTGTACACATCCAAGAAGTTCCACCTAACAATTGGAGCCTCCAATATGTTAATAGGTTTACGAACCCAGTACTTAAAATGTTTGGGAGTTTACTAAGCGTTTCCGAATCATCGGATTTCGCTCCAACTTTGTGCTAAGTAGAAGAACTTCACACTTTAACTGTCTACAGATGATATTCTTTTGATATAATGTTGGAGAGTTATTTTAGGAAGATTTGAAGAAGGGAAAGTAATGGTTTGAGAAGGTAATTATGGAATGCTAATTCTTCTTTGCTTCGTGTCGGTAGTATTAGCTGTACGAGAAAAGATAATATAACATGGTCAGCAAATAACGTTCCAACTGCACTTACAGAAAGGAGACCTGTATCCCAATACAGGTCTCCTTTCTGTAAGAGGGCATGGGTCATAATCTACCACACGGGCCCAGTGTGAGTTGGTAGAAATCACAATGTCTTCCATTTTTTTTTGTTAATGTATTTACATGCCAGTTTCCTCGGCGTGGCTCATGGCTAAGTAATAACAGCCGTACTAGTCGATTGATGAGGTTAAGCTACATTTGCCGCAGTTGGTCCGTAAATGGGTGACCATCTTCATATACCAAGACCCCTCCGTGCCTCGGAAAGCACGTTAAGCCGTTGGTCCCGGCTGTCATTCGTGGATCTTTGACAGTCGTTACGGGTCGTCAGAAGCCCGAAAGTGTGACAACCAGTCTTACCAAGGGTATCGTATTACTCAGTAACTGGGCTGTGAAGGTCAGATAAACAATCGCTCCCATCTAAAAGACTGGTATTTAGCGGCATCCGGTTAGACTGGAAGCCGACCCCAACATAGCTGGGAAAAGACTAGGCAGATGATGTAGTTACAGATGCCAGCACACCAAGCTACTACAATCTGTCAAATTTATTTTTGTTAGATATTCAACTCTATCGCTAAAGCATAAGCTTCAAAGTTGATAGGGATTTGACAGTTTCGGGTAGCTTGATGTGCTGGCGTCTGTGCATGCCGGTTTCCTCACTAAATATTTGTCAGACAGTTATTTCCTTAGGCAGTCAACCTGGCCACGGGTGTCTGCCAAGAGTGCCAAAATTGAAAGAGGCTTCTTTTGCCAATCTTTTTAAGATGACAGAGACAGAACGATGTTACAAGTACCAAAGTTTAGCGCTAAAGGTATTTTGTGATTTATAGTTCATGTGCCTTAGGAGGTACAGAAATGATTAAAAAACCTAAGCACTCCTCCAACCTATACCTCGGCGTAGAGTAACTTGTTGCGTTCAGTTTAATATCGCACCTGGCTGGTTGCTTATTGAGTGCTCGAGCCGCGCACTGGCCTGACAAATTGCCTGTGCGGCTCGAACGTGACGTCACACGCTGTAATAAACTCGAGCATTTATGAGCTCCTTTACTTAAATGGAGAGATTATAATTTGTTAAGGATGTGACGTAACGCTGTTGAAGAGTTTTATATTGAGGTAATCTGTTACTTGATGGTGGGGAGAGTATCATGTTCGTCTCATCCCATAGGGGTAAAAATCTGCTTCTATCGGTTTAAAGAGGATGGTTTTGCATAACGATCGATCTTGAAGGCTGGCCTAGCTAATAAAATACGTGAATACCAAAAGTGGTTTGAAAATTCGCCTAGAGCCGGCAGCAATGTCTCCAACATACTAAAGTAACCAGAATGTCTTCAAAGAATGGCGTTTACGAACTTTTGTTTAACACTGATATTTGGCGGATGGTTAGTAATGGATTTCAGTTGTTTAGTAACGTTTAGGTACTGTAACTGCTGGTTTCTTAGAAGAGAGGAGCGCGCCATATAGTGTTCGCAATTCACCGGCAAATGACGTCACTGAAATGTTATTTTGAAAGTAAGGTTGTTGTTTTCCTAGGGAGCGTGTTTTGACAGCGTAAAGTCAAACCCCGCTGTCATCATTTTAATGACAGTTGTCACTGGAGAAACCTGGCCTTGAGAAAACCGGAGCTTTAGAAACGATAATATTGATTCTCTACTTTAAACTCTTCTTCAATCTTCCGAAAATGGAGGATTATTAAGTCCTCATGAAGTTCTTATATTTAAATCCTTGTATCAATAATCATTCTTTAAAAAAAAAATCCGACCCTTTTCGCTCTTTGAAGAGGTCCCCCGATTTTAATTGCTTCGTCTAAAGAAATAAAAGATATATCCGTTCATGTAATAGTGAGGTTCTAATAATAGCGGAGAGCTTTTAACGGAAATGTTTGAGAGAGCGATTTTCCGGAAATTTCCAGTGGGCATTGACAGCAGATTAGTGAATCGTACGAACGTTACGTATTGAATATGTATGTGTGTGTGTATTGAGTGCAAACCAAGCAGCCGTTTGATATTCCAACCTATTTTCCCATGCCGACAGTCATTATGTTTTCATGGAGCAACGGAGGGTCTTACGCCCATTGTCTACTTGAACCACAAACATAGAATGACAGTCACGGCCGAGAATCAAACTTCCCTTTCGAGGATTCGATATTGAATGAATCGTCAGTTTCATCCACGAAGTGACCACGAAATGCAACGTCGAACAGTAATTGCAATGGCTTTGCTTAGCGCGTTAAAATGACAAAAATTAAGCAATAACCTTAATTTTTGTCGTTTTAACGCGCATATCAATAATCGGCTCGAGCAAGATCGAGCGACGATTTTTGCAGGATGATTGGTATAGCAGCTGGATGAGATTTGCCGAAAATCGGGTTGAATGGCGTGCAATTTATACGTGCATGCTGAGATAGGAGCCTTTTGGCCTCGTATAGGACTTTCTGTTTAATTTTCCTTTTGTTACTTTTTTTTTATATAGCTCGGATTTTTATTTTACTGTTTAGTTTAGTTTGTGATCTTCCTGTACGAGTCGCAATAAATACTTTTTCTTTCTTTTTTTTCTTTCAATAGGAGAGGCTTATGTCCAGCAATGGAGCAGTCCATATAAGCTAATGATGATTATGATCAATAATCATAGTAGTATAATGGTACACCAATTTTTGGGTAATTTTATTATTAACACGCTTTTATTAACTTGATCTGTAACTATCTATCGGACGTAATTTTCACCAACTTCCCGAACAATCCATATTATTAAATGTCGAAAAGAAGTCCCGATTTTCTTAACATAACATATGACTCAATTGGGATTGAACGGGTCACATCAGCCGCATGCACGATGACGGCTGGGCAAAAGTCTCGACACAATGGGCGCCTGAAGATGAACGGTGCCGCTAAGCCCGGCCTAGAAAGAGATGGCGAGATGACCTGGACGCGTACCGCGAGAGCTGGTTCGAGGTGACGCGGGAAAAGAGTTCCTGAAAGGATTTGGGGGTGGCCTTTGCCCAGTGGGACAGCAAAAGCTAACAAAAAAAAAAGAAAAATAACATCTTGTTCTTACTAGACTCAGTTTTCGTTTCACGTTCCCAGCGGAACCTCACCCCATTCTGTAGATAATGATGCTTCGGCTGCACCCTAACGACCTTTATATTATTTAGAGCCGGCCCTTTCCTTGTTTAATTAATTGACGAGAAACGCGTTTTTAATTTTGACTTATTCCCTCTCTTTGCAAAGTAGGTTAGGACAAGATTGAGTTGTATGGGATTATGATTACCTTGCTTTTTGTGTATTTTTTGTATGGAGTAAAATTAACTATTCATTTTCTTCATGAAAATATTTGGACACGTTGTTTTTATTTATTTTCTGAAACCGTTTTATATTCTGTTTTCTTAACGTATACTATATACTGGTGGGTACAGAACATCGAACTACGACTTTCTCCATGGCACCAACATCGTAATCGCGAACAAAATATCATCTGTCGACAGCTGTCATACATTTGGGTCGGGTGGGTTGAATGTTGAAGTTTTGTATGGAACAGTTGATATTTTTTCGAGGTTAATGGTCTGTACCACACCTTTAAATAAAACCAGAAGTTTCTGATACTCGCTATAGACATGTTGTTATTATGGCCAAATAATTCGTTAAGGACATCTGGGGGCATTTATATTTTAGTACAGAAAAAAAAAATTACTGAAAAATCCTTCACCAATGGGATTTGATACGATTAACTTAACAGTTAACTGTCCAATAGAATTCATATTCTGTGACACATTTGAAAACGTTAAAAATGCCAGCCTTAGAAACCGACAAGTTACTTCGGTAAGTTTTGGATTGGATACTATATGTACCGTACCATATTCTTAGCGGAGAAACATCTTTACCGTATCCTGAAAACCACAAAACCAAACCAGAATATATAACCCAAATAGACACGTAGGCAAATGTCCAAAATCTCTGCGAATTTAGCCACCCGAGTATCACACACATACATAGGTATCACTTATAAGGCACCGGGTACCGACCACCCCTCACATAATATCGCGCACTGGACCGACTCATCCGCTACCAATTTTGATGCATCGTGCTCCGTACAGCCTCCCTACGGATATCCTACACACACATGAGTAATCTTATGTCTGAATCGTATGAAATTGGTCTGGGTTGAAGACTTCATGGTTGGATTAAAATGGGGTTTTTATTTCTTTCGTAAGTGAATATAATGTTAAAATGCAATGTAGTGTGTGTGTGTGGTTAGATATGTAGAATAGTACCTACAAATGCAAAGAAGGTAGATTATGAAAAGAAATGGTGGCATACTGGTTTCGATGACGCATTTCATAAGTCCATTAATGTCGGTTTTTCAATGGCACATTATGTGCCATGAGGCCGTCACCAAATTCACCAGCTCCAAGTGAGCGGTCGGTAGGCTAGCAAGAACACAGTGTACAGTACCCGGCGATAAATATTGCACATCGACCTTTACCTTTTTTGTATTTTAAATACAAAAGATAAAAATAATTATCAAAAGAAGCAAATCATAATTGTTTTAACAGCTCCTAATAGATACCGGACTGTTTGTATTTCGTGCGACAGAGATAACGCTTTACGAAGCCGAAATTATCCGATTACCTCTTTCCAAAGGTCGATGTGCAATGTTTATCGCCGGGTACTGTACAAGTGTACAATGGTAAACCTAGTGCACTTCTTCGTGTGTCTTGTTGACTGTGGTGCGTGTTAATTATGTTAGTGTCATCGTCATGTGTATAGATACACATACCTAATTACCTACCCGCTGTGTGTCATATGGAGGAAACTTGCATCTCGATATACCGTAAGATTTATTCTTGCTTGTAGTGCTCGGCGGCTAATAGTAACGCTTGCTAAAAGAGGCGGTCATCTTGTGCACGGAATTTTATTTTAAATTGAGCAGATATATATTATTGGCTAGAAAAAAAAAGTAACAATTAATACCTAATTAATTAATAATAATAACAAAATTAGAAATATAGCGCCGATAAATTCATTGACATCGCTGTCGACTGGTACGTTGTATGGCAATGCTTAGCCTCTGGCCAAGGTAAAAGCCAGCCAAAGGGTCAAGGGAAGTGTCAACAAACCATTTCGAAATTTCCTTAAAAAGATCATGAGCACTCGGACCCCATTGGCTAGATTGTTGGCAAATTATCAACATTCAGTGAGGGTGACCCACATTGATAAATAATTAAAGAGCACTGATAAAAACGCAAATAAAACGCACCCTCCTCCCCCCTTCCAAATGTTTGAAAGGGGAAAATCAAACGGTGACCAAGGTTAGAGATAAGTGCCCTTTTTCTATAGTAACGCAATATTACATAATTAAGGGGCTTACAGGACCTAAACACAACAAACGCAAGTTTTAGAAACAATAAAAGTATATGAACGACTACAGTAAACAAAATCAGAAAAATATATGATATTCTTCAGGATATAATTATGCTAGGTAGATAGTGTGTTGAAAACATAATACAACTAATTTGATACGATAGAAAAAAATCATGAAGATACCTCTAAAAACTTTCTTTTTACAATAAAAACCATACTAATATACATACAATCATTCTGTTTTTTTTTTTGTCAGATTATTCTACAAGGATACTAAAAAATACAAGTGTTTTAATTTTTATGGTCCAAACAATAGATTTTTTGTAATTAAATAAATGCTTCATATTTTGCAATAAATTAGTAGCGTTGTGTCATCGCGCTTCTCTTTCTTTTCTATGCAGTCCGACAGTGACCGCGCTTTAGTAAGCCCCTTAATAGTCTATGCATCGTGTATTCACTTTATTTAGCGAATATACAGGGTGGCAGGGACTTTATAGAAATTATAGAAATTTTTAGTAGGTTATCATAAAAAAAATCTGCTGTTTCATGGAAAAGCACAATACCTACGCTGTCAAAATATATAGTACAGTTTGTTTCAAATAACCGACGAAAAATTTTAACGCAGGGGCTTCAAAATCATGTACTGAATACATGATATCAGAGGGGCAATTCTCGTAATTTTAAGAACGTTCACAGTCTGACCTCAGTCTCAATCTGTCAAAAAATACTTCAAAATACTTCTAATTTTTCCTACATTTTGACGTTTTTGACATTTATTTGTCGCCGAGATTAGACTGCGACTAGATTTTGAACGTTTTAAATTACGAGAATTGGCCTTCAGGTTGCGCCTCGTATGTCCGTGCCACCCTGTATACTGAATATTAGCTGAATATTTCCCAGAAACCGAACCTAACCAAGTGACCAAACACACACACACACGCATAAAGACGGACACAGCTTGCATCAGTCGCCAGTCCCTTCACGGCTCAGGAGGCCGGCTGTGCACAATACCGGCACCGCTCAAGACCGTAAACACGCCCGAATAGATGGTCAGACAAAACCCTTACCCTCTAATACCGGACATGCCCCCCTTATTCCTGAAATCGATCTGTTTGTCCCTTAATTTCATCCTTGTAATCTGGTACGGTGAGCGGAATTGTTAAGTGTGCAGGCTTGTTTGTTGTTTAAATGGCCTTCAGACTATGTCAAATTTTAGTTGTTTATTAAGATGACACAATAGATTCAAAATATTCTTGTTTTTAGTAAACAATTTGTAAATTTAGCTACGTGTCTGTTTAATTTGTAATCAATTTAGACAATGTTTTAATCAGTCGAAGACATATTTCTCAACAAAAAAAAATGTGGATCCTTTATCCACCTGTATGATCACCAAACATACACGTCGACTTGGGAACATCCACATCATTTTATGGTCGGTTAAAAATAGCAGGACGAACGAATATGCTAGATTTTTTTAACGTCGTTGTGCGATTTCAATGGCAGTTTCTACGTTTACGGTACCTACTAGCTTCTGCCTGTGACTTCGTCCGCGTGACATTTCTTGTTCTCCCGTTTCACCCGACGCATCTCATCGCTGTCCGCGCTATTACTTCGTCTTTGCTTAGCGTTCTTTCTGACTTTTTTCCTTTTGCTCGGTTCCTAAGCGTTGTTGCGTGACGGTAGCTTATAACGTTCCTTAAAAATTGGGCTATCAAATCCAATATATTTTTTTAAATCCGACTGGTAGTTCCAGAGATTAGGGCGTTCAAAGAAATACAGTACCCGGCGATAAATATTGCACATCGACCTATTCGAGCCTATCAATTTTATACAAAGAATAAAAATTATTATCAAAACAAGCAAATCATAATTGTTTTAACAGCTCCTAATAGATACCGGACTGTTTGTATTTCGTGCGACAGAGATAACGCTCTACGAAGCCGAAATTAGCCGATTGTCTCTTTCCAAAGGTCGATGTGCAATATTTATCGCCGGGTACTGTAAACTACTTTATTATTAGTATATAGATAGATATATAAATATTCTGTTCGTTGCTTACCGGTACCAAATAAATAATTTTGCCGTGTGTACATTATTTCATCTGGTTCGTTCAACTAAATCTTGATGATGCAAACTCTGTATGGGGTTTGGAATCTCTTAGTGTATGAGGGGACATCTTGAAAGGCGTTCATTTAATGGGACCGGCAAGCGGTTGTAAATGGTTTCCAAATTAATCCATTTTGCATATTCGGCTCTTGTGTTGAATAGTGTATCAACCGTAGACGTGTGGTAAAGTTACGCTACCGCAATACTCACTTAGATTTAATTTAATGTCTTAAAGGGATGGTGAAGCTAAAGTGTTTGTTTCATGATTTAGTCATCATCATCATTTCAGGCGAAAAACGTCCACTACTGAACATAGGCCACTGCCATTTTGACCGGCTCTGTGCTTCTCGCATCCAACGGGTTCCTGCGGCCTTCACCAAGTCATCAGTCCACCATGTGGGAGGCCATCCAACGCTACGTCTTCCGGTACGCGGTCGCCACTCCAGAACCTTTCGGCCCCATCGGCCGTCTGTTCTGCGAGCAATGTGCCCTGTCCACTGCCACGTTTCAGTATAACTACTGAGCGTGAGATAAGTGCATAGAGAATAAAGGGCTTATTCCACCTCACTGAATTCAGACGTCCTAAATGATTCAGTAACTAAATTCAGTCAAGTGAAATAGCATTTAGGAAGTTAGAATCCTAATTAGCCTCCTAAATCGGAAGAAGTGAGGCTTCTGACTGACTAAATCATTTAGCTTCCTAATTAGAAAGCCATTTAGGAAGGTGGAATAGCGTTCAGATGCGTTAGTCGCACCGCACCCGCCACTGCGAGAGGACGTGCAATTTTTGTATTTTTATTAGGATACTTTTACTCTGCTACAAGATAACCGAAGGTTTAAATTACAACATTACATTTTGCATTAATCCACTTAAACGAATAAATGAACAAATTAATTGAGTCTGATCTTTTTGATGTGGTAGGTAGAGCTCTTTGTGTTGAAACTATTACCACAGAAATTACCACCTGCCTTGTTCCAATTATATAGGGGTCGGCTTCCAGTCTAACTGGATGCAGCAGAATACTAGTATTTTACATGGAGCGACTACCTATCTGACCTCCACAACCTAGTTACTGGGTTATAATACGATACCCCTTGGTAAGACTGGTTGTCAGACTTTCGGGCTTCTGACTACCCGTAACGACTGTCTAAGATCCGCGAATGACAGCCGGGACCAATGTAGCTTAACCTGATCGATCGACCTATGCGGCTATTACTACTTAGCCACGGGTCCCTCTTGGAGTTAGTATTCCTTATTAATAACATCTAAGATATAAAGCAAAGACTAATTATAATTAGTTCGCCTTTTGAACGGACGAAATATTACCATTTAAAAAAATAGGATGATTTTTAATACAGCAACCCCGAATTAATTTCAACCCGAAATTACAAACACATTTTTTTTTCAGAAATGAAAAAAGAAACAGAAATTACCACGACCGAGTTCCCATTTTACTAACTCTAGAACAGAGGCTTTGTGTTCCATTATTACCCACAATGCCTATTCAACAAGCATAATATGCAAAACAAAGTGTTGCCATATATAAATAAAAAAAGCCCGAGTACCCACTACGAGCAATTTCATTCTCTCTGCAGTGAAATAAAAATCTGGGTCGCGGGGGAGGGTTGCAGGTACAGGTTAGCGTACCGTGTGGAGAGAATTAGAGAGACTAGATGTGTCAGTCTTGGCTACATCAACCGGCCACAAAGTACAAACATTACTAGTAGGTATAGTGCAATTTTTGCGAAATACACTTTTTTTTTCGGGCGAATCCTTCAAAAGGCGCCCGACTTCCGGGGAGAGAGGTCGGGGAGTATGGGATTTTTACCTCACTAAAACCACCCTTGGTGATCACCATCAGCAATCCCCAAATAGGTAGTTGGGAAAAGGCATCGCAGATGATGACCCCGTTAATCAGTGTCCTAACATTTCATAAGTAGGTCGGCATGACCCCGACGTATCATATTCACGTGTAATTTGATTGTCTAATAGCTGATTAATAAGCAATTGCCGCCAAGATAGTGTTATCAATAGGAAATATTAGTACACCCGTGAGGCACACTTTCCTGCTAATTTCTTACATCGGACTTTGCACTTTTTTTTTCTCACTATTTTTGTTTTTATCTGATGTACGACTATATATTATCTAACTAACAGGGTGTCTTTTAGTCTGTGCTAAATAAATGTATTTTCTATCTTTCTTTCATTTGTCCTTTTCAGAACGAAAATCAGGCACTGCGGTTCTCATCACAACTGCAGTACCTGATTTTCGTTTCATATCTTTACATTTTTAAGTTTATTAAAAAGCAAAGATGGACTGACGCCAAAAAGATCATAATATACCGATTATAGAAACACTCTAACAATCTCGCCTAGCACCCTGATTGCGTAAAACTCTATCAATCGCAATCTGGATATATTTGATGGATATTGATAATCCATTGCTTTATATGTTCAAAAAATTTGTCTGCTCAACAACGTAAATAACGCAATAAATATTAATGAACTGTAAAAATGAAAGCTATTTATTTCTACTGTTAATGTGTTACGCAAATACCCCGCTGTTTACTAAACGATCCAATAATTACACGGGCTCTATATCTTCGTTCTAGTTACACACAGCTGACTCCACAGAGCTATCCAGGTTAGAACCGACGTCTTGCAATTAATTCCGTCATTTTCAGTAGTTTGATCTTGACCATCGACAACTGATGATTCTGAAGCTATCTGGTATGGAACTGTCGCTATCATGATGTTATAGAGTAGTGCTGGCTCGACTTACGAGATGTAGGTCGGGAACTCGAAGCCATGCAGGCGCTTTACTTTGTGTAAATAATTTGATCACCACTGCCTGCTCTCAAAACTCTAAAGGAAAACATCGTGAAGAAATTGGCATGTGCTAGAACCAAACAAGACATGAGATCTACCAATCCGCGCTGTACCCTCGTGGACGATTACAGCTCCCCCTCGATGAGAGAAGGCGTATGTCCTAGCAGTGGGAACATTTTAGACTTATTATACTTATGCTTTTGCATGATGCTATCTACTATGAAGTACAGTACCCGGCGATAAATATTGCACATCGACCTTTGGAAAGAGACAATTGGCTAATTTCGGCTTCGTAGAGCGTTATCTCTGTCGCACGAAATACAAACAGTCCGGTATCTATTAGGAGCTGTTAAAACAATTATGATTTGCTTCTTTTGATAACTATTTTTATTCTTTGTATAAAATCGATAGGATCGAATAGGTCGATGTGCGATATTTATCGCCGGGTACTGTAAGAACTTTTTGGCTTGTTGCTAGAGAGGTAGTTGCACCATTCACTTTCTCAGTTTAAACACTAGGAGGTGGGGTGGTTTGCCGTTTTGGGAGCTGTATTTTGAAAAGTCTGACAAATAAAAGTGTTGAACTTTAGCCAAAACATCAAAGATTTTTTATTTGAGATTTGAACCCTCATAGCAACCATACTTCCTCTTTAAGAACGCTCTCAAGATATTTTTGAAAACAGTAAAATTTTGACTTGACCGTTGACTTGAAAAGATGATTTTCATACATCGAATGTATCTATGAAAATCTTTTTTAATTATCACCTATTGACATAAATGAAGGAAATTACGTACGTGTGTGGCCAAGGTCTAAAATACCTTTTCCAGCTGCCACATTCAGTAACCAAGAGATCCTCGTGGTATGAAGATACGCGGGCATAGGGCGACGCATTCTGATGCACCGTCACGGTCGCGCACAGCCACGGAAATCTACATCTTGTTATAACCTACTTTGTTTAGCACTTTGCTCTTAGCTGCATAAACCAACGGGCGAGCTAAGGAGTTTCCGAGATTAAAAAATGGGAAGAAATGATAAAAGAGTATATTTTAACAGCTGAGAAAGACATAAGCTATACTTATATCTTTTTTACTGACCCTTATAAGTTTAGGTTAAACTTTATCTAGCGGATGATAATAACAATTTATTATTTATTTATTTTACCATTTATACGCACGTTTAAAAACTGACAAGAAAAAAACAGAAACGGAAAAATTGGTACAAAAGTAAAATTAAATGAGTAGATTGAGTAGTATATGGTGGTGGTAATATTTAAGTCCTGTCCCATTTTTTTATTTATCTAGAGGATAAGTCTATCTGGAAACTGTAGTCTTTAATATAATTTATTTAACTTCCGTACTAGCATCCTGGTGCTAATTCCATCCAAATCTGTAAAGACAACAGACAAACAGAGTTACTTTGGCATTTGTAATAATACTCGTACTATGGTACGGTATGGATACAGTATGGATCATAGAAATATGGATAGTAAAAATTACTTCGTGGTGTGAATTTCTTATTTGTTTATTTCTTGTCATTTGCCAGTTTCGTAACATTAACGCAATGTATATTATCTTTGGCCCTTGACATCAAGCAATGGACAAAATTATCAAACTTTAATTAGTTGAATACGAGGCTTTTGGCTACTTATGTATGGATTTTTTTTTTTTATATAACGTGCCTTTAGTTTGTACAGAATAAACATTCTTCTTTCTGTGTTTCTTTTGTTTCTAACTTCCATAATTCGAATAATTTTGAGTTTTTGACAGTTCTTCCATACATAATCTATCAGACCTCAATTTTATTCCACGAATAAGAATTATCTGTCGACTAAAAAATCAGCCCTTAAATATATAATAGGTACCTACTGATGTTTCGTCGCTTAAGAAATATTTTACTAAATCATTTACACTAACTCAAGAGAGCTCTTATGGACCCTACCCATCACACATTAAAACACATTATCTATTTACCTCATCACCACGTAACTAACCTCTTAACCGCCTATTTCCTCGAATTACCCCACCTCCACCCCCCTTCACCACAATACCTTCGCGTTCAAAGGCTTTTCAGCCATGATGTACAGCTTTCATTGAACCGCGGGGGTCTCGACTTATAAATAAGTAACGGCCGGATTTACGGCGCGCCATAGTCTTTATATTAAATTTCGATAAGATTTATGTGGGTACTCCTGAAATATGAAACTGTGTTGAGTAAACTGTTTCCTGTTACAAGTGCGTTCCGAGATTAAAAGGTGATTGGGGTCGTGTTTTATTAATGTGGTCGAGAGGTAGAATGGTATTGTATTATCAAAGTTCTAACGGAATGCTTTTCCTATCAAGTGGGAAGTGCGAGGGTACCCCGCGAAATTTAATCTTTCATATGTAGAAATTAAAACAGAAGACGAACTAGCAGGGGATCGAGGAGATCGAGGAGGGGGGGTGGAGGGGGGATTCAGGGGATCAGACCGGAATAGTTCGTTTTTTGCAATTTGCAGGTCAGTGACAGGTTGTATGGTTGTACGTGTCCGTGGCTCAATAATAACAGCCGCACAAGTCGATCGATCAGGTTAAGCTACGCTTGCCGCGGTTGCTCTGTGGATGGGTGACCATCTTTAGATACCGAAACCATTCCTTCGAAAGTGCGTTAAGCCGTTGGTCCCGGGAGTCATTTGTGTATCTTTGACAGTCCTTACGGGTAATCAGAAGCCCGAAAGTCTTGCAACCAGTCTAACCAAGGGGTATCGTATTACCCAGTAACTGGATTATGGAGGTCAGATAGGCAGTCGCTCCATATGAATTGGTATTCAGCTGCATCCGGTTAGACTGGAAGCCGACCCCAACATAGTTGGGAGAAGGCTAGGTAGATGATAAATCACTACATAGTATAAAACAAAGTCGCTTTCTCTGTCCCTATGTCCCTATGTCCCTTTGTATGCTTAAATCTTTGAAACTACGCAACGGATTTTGATGCGGTTTTTTTTAATAGATAGAGTGATTCAAGAGGAAGGTTTATATGTATAATAATAATAATGTTTCCGTGCGAAGCCGGGGCGGGTCGCTAGTATAAAATAAAACAATAAAATAAAAACAATAAAATAAATATGTTCGAGTGTATTTAATCCTTTATTTAAGTAGTTTAGTACTTCAGTGTAACTTGCAAATCATCTGCGAAAAATCTATTTCCCATCTCCCACAATACACCAGCTCTAAATCAAATTCAAATACCCTCCATTTAAGTGAAAGTCACTCAAAAACACAATGACACCATCTTCATTCACCAGTCGTCAAATAAAAACAAATGGCTCAAACGGGCTCAAACAAAAGAGCTACGTGCCATTAGCAAGCAGAGATGGAGGTAGGCAAAGAATAAGAAATATTAATAGAAGTGCAATTTATACATTACCATTACACCATATCTCGGCGTGGTACGATATCGGCCCATTACAATAGAAAATCAATTGTGTCTCATTAGCGGTGATTAAGAGGTTATAGCGTATTGAGCTTATTTTATGTATGTACTAGGTATATTAGAAGCAACACCCAACGGGTTGGTATTAATCGTACTCGTAATTACCCAGTAACTCGGTTGTGGAGGTCAGATAGGCGGTCGCTCCATGTAAAATACTGGTATTCAGCTGCACCCGGTTAGACTG
The DNA here is from genome assembly GCA_927399505.1 of Luperina testacea. Taxonomy (NCBI): domain Eukaryota; kingdom Metazoa; phylum Arthropoda; class Insecta; order Lepidoptera; family Noctuidae; genus Luperina; species Luperina testacea. The sequence continues at coordinate 20,738,020 of OV656759.1, read as the reverse complement.
GATGCCGACCCCAACATAGTTGGGAAAAAGCTAGACAGATGATGATGATGATAAAATTAATTGCATAAAGTAAAGTGCATGCCTGGGTTTGAACCCATGACTTACTATCCGTAATTCGGGCCGTTACCTAAACCCCAAAACCCCCCAAAACTCAAAAAATGCGTTTTGGCGTTTCGCTTCTATACACAATCTTGTTCTATGAAATAGGAATAAGGTACTGTTTTCAATATCGCTCATCCCCTAAATGGCGATGACAGAAGGGTCTGACCCTCGGTCATTAGCTGCATTCAGTAGTGCCGGACATGGTAAGTTTGTTGCAAGATGCAGGCAAGGAGATAGGGAGCTTTGTTCTGGAACATTGTGGGTGATGTTCAAAAAAGATTTTCTGGAATGATAAGTTGTTTGCTGATTACAGTGTAAAACATCAAGGTAAAAGGTATACATAAGTATACGGTAAACTAAAATGTGGTGGTTAATATATAGTTTAGTATTACTCGGTATATGTTTCAATTTAAAAAACTCATCCTAAACATTCCTCCCCTCAGATTGTGTTTGACATTACTAAGAACAAATAAAGTAATTAACCAAAAAGCAATTGCCAGTAAAAACTTGATTAATTAAAAAGCACGGATTTTCAGTATGCTTATTATGAATTTCACAAGAGGTAAACTAAATTTACATTAAAGCATTTCTATTATTTTTAAATGTATGTGTAAATAGAATTAAGTTCACTTTATCTATCTACCTACTTACTAGATGCACATTCCACGCGTCTGAAATTCTAACGTTCATAAAGCTATAAATAAATCCTGACAATAAAAATGCTATAAAAAGTATAAGACATAAAATCTTCCTCTACTATCTCCCAACCTACAATGCATCGGCTACTCTCTCCCTCCCGCATGATTTGAGTTTAATATCCTCGTTGAGTGCTGCATTCTTTCGCAGGGGAAATGGGCCCGCAGTGGGGTTCCGCTAGGTGCTGGGGTAATCTTTGACTAGCCGTCAAATATGTAGCTTGTTGCTTGTCAAGTATACAAAGAGGTGTGGGTTCGGTACTCGTGCAAAAGATAAGTAATTATGGGTAATTTAGAGAAAATAATGCCTTTGAGCTACATAGGTACCTATTATATTTCAAATAATTATCATTGTATCATGTTTGCTGACTCTCTTCGTGCATAAACGAAGCACCGTGTTTCATATATTTTTAAAATCAAAACATTAGTTTTCGACATGTTTAGACTGTCAAAGGCTTCAGGCAATCAAGGCAAGGGATCAGGCAATGCCTACAGGCTACTTTCTCTTTTCTCCGTTTACTTAAAACTTATTATATTTTTATTATATAGGTATTGATATTGTTTCTAATTCTTGCATAAGGCTGCCTGTCCATTGACGCGGAGCGAGGCTGCGGAGCGATGAAACGGAGAAAATATATTAACCAATAGGATTGCAGAAAAATCTCAATGTCATTTTCTATTGATTAATATTTCTCCGTTTCTCTGCTCCGCAGCCTTTTTCCGCGTCAATAGACAGGCAGCCTGAAGGGACATCAACGCGTAAACTGAAACTAGGAATTCAGCACATGATCCTAGACGCAGCGTAATAGCGTAGAAAATTTTCGTCGGGTATAAAAAAAAGGTCAAAATGTATGGCAGACCAATTTTTTCTTAAATAACCGTCGTAAAATTTCAACGGGGTTTCAGAATCATTTAGTGAATCCATGGTAACAGATTGTGCGTGGCTGTCCTGCCTGTTTTTCACGATATACGGTAGGTATAAATAACACTGTCTTATTATTACACATTCAACCTATAAATATCTTTTCAATATTACCGTAACACACAATAAATCACTTACAAATTCCTATGAAAATGTCCCCCATTTTCTCAACTTTCCACTTCAGTACGGGAATCACAGTAACAAATGTGATTACGATGCAACTGCACTATTCTCAACTTAGTCACCGCGCAGTGGGGTGCCTCTGCGACGCTAATAGGCCGTGACGTCATAAATTGTGATGCTATGCACGTGACGTCAGTGTTTAGACCGCCCATGATTTTGTTGTTTTGATTTTCATTTTCTTCTTAATAGTTTTTCTTATAAAGCCTAGGACAGACAACTACACTTAAAAAAAAATGATTCTAGTAAACTTCTATTTTCTATTTTTATAGCATTTTCTAAATGCCAATGTCGATCCTTTCAGGGCATTCAGGTGTGACGTCATAGAAGCCTCAGCGCGTTATGTAGGACTCCTACCGACTGATGCCGGCGGTTTTACTCCGACTTTATAATAAAACATCCGCGAATCCTTTGTATCGGTAGCGACCCAAAACAATATTGTCAAGAAGTTTCAAAATAGATACCAAAACTACCATTAACCGCCCCAAAAACAAGAATAACATCTACATCACGACTCCCATCCACCGCTTGTTTATACCTACTACGTCATCCCCTACCCATCCTGCTGCAATTTATACCGTCACGGACTATTAGCGCAGTGAGGCGAGCCCCGACATCACGGTATGCGCACAACTTTTCTCACAACTATTCGGAGGGAGATGCAAGTTCGGTTTTTGATTTTATGTTGCTGTTGTTTTCAACGGTATTATTGGAAGATTATTTGAGTATTTTTATCTCTGGGATAAATAAAACTGGGTATAATAATAAAACGTTTATTTCATTTCAGATACAATCCATAAAGCATAATATTATAATAGTAATAAAGTAGTCGACGTACAAATATAAAAAAATATTATAAAAAAGTTTTTTTTAATGATGATAAATTGATAAATCTTTTGATAAATTTTTTGCTAAATGTAATGAAATTAAGGTAAATCTGCGTTACTATTTACAACCATTCGACAGGTTGTCGAATCGAAAATGACACATTTTCAATTATCTTCTTCTTTCGCCCGGACAGCATATACCTGTCGGAAAAATGGTGGTATAGATGATGAAGGGTATCAGACGGTTGCAGTAGCTATGCTTATCAAGTAAGGCAACCATAGAGAGGTTTTTTTTTAATAAAAATATGTAGGAGTGCTTTACAATAAAAAAAAACACTGGCACTCCGGTAGTGCCGACAGAAGTGAAAACTTGAACAATTACGAGTGTATTTTGTGAATCGTCTTATAAACAAAACACGCGTGTTAAGGTGTGTTCCTTATTTTATAGGGTTTTTTGCAAATCAGGTATGATGACCAAAGTGACTGGTTTATTCTTCTCGTGAAAGGAATTTATTCAGATTTACAAATAAGCACACAGTTATATATCCGTGGTTCAGCGCCATCTCGTCGTTGTTGGATGAACTACGTAGTTAGTACGCGAGGCCCTCGTAGTTCTTCCCGATGTGCATAGATGGCGCTGTCCTCAACAACGCGCGTCTTAAGTTTTACGTCTGACGTTAGTACGCGAGGCCCTCGTAGTTCTTCCCGATGTGCATAGATGGCGCTGTCCTCAACAACGCGCGTCTTACGTTTTACGTCTGACGTTTTACGTCTTACGAATTTTCGATCAGGGTCACGTGACCTGACGCGAATTTAGAAGTTTTTACCCATTCCAAAAAAAGTACACAGCGCCGCTAAAGAAGTTTTCACTTCAAAAAAACGAGAGCTGTCGGGAGACCGCTGCGCGCCGTCAGGAACTCCTCCTTCCTTACGATACTCACTCAGAATATTTGGGATAAATATTATTATAATATTTAGGATAAATATTATTATATTATTTATTTAATATTTCAACCACTTAAATGCTGTACATTTAAGTGGTTAATGCCATAGGCATTTTCTACCAGTGAACCTTTGGGTGATGCAGAGTCAAACAGTGGTAGGTGCAATCATGAAAATTGAGGAATAATTAATAACCATTCCAACTAGCAAGGTTTATGTTAAACACTCCAACAGAGTCATGTTTCAACGATCAATATTAATTTACGATAGAACAATATCGATTACGTTAACTAGTTACGATATATCCATAGTCTGACAAAATAAACACCAACCCATCTCAAACATATCCACAACTATCATCTATCTATCAAGTACCAGGCAAACATATCTTTGAGCAGTTCCCTCAACTATCAAAACACGAACAGAGCATCAGTTCCACATATCGGTAACATTAATTATAGATCAATATTTATCCGCGCCAATTACACCCAACGTGCGAGTTAGAAACAAACAATGAACGAGAACTTCGGTAATGAGTTCGTTAACATTAATTAACGCACCTTTGATTCTAATTACTCGTGTGTACATGATGAAGGATTTCATGTCAAATTGGGACGGTGAGGTGCGGGTTTTGAAAGTGGGTCGAGAGAAAAATGAGTTGGTTGATAGCAGTATGGTAAGTATATATTGAGCTGTGCTCTTTTGTGTGGGACCATGGTTTTTCCCGCCTCTTCATATATTATGTCAATGAGCTGTTTCAGTACGTATTTGTATATTGTTCTGAGTTGGGCGTTGATAGCTGCACCACAGTATTTTTGTTTTCCTTCGTAAATTGTAAACTTAAGTTGTTCCAATTTTTTTTGCTAGTAAAATGAAGTTCATGAAGAATATAAAAATAATCATACTAGTAAGTATGCGTAATACCTAATTCAAAATATTGATAGACGTTGATGACATAATTATCTACAGCTTTTTGTAACGCCAAATGTACTTACTGATACAAAAAACACTAAAGCTATTTATCAAAATCAGACAAAATCATGAACTGAAAGACAGTAGATATAGAAAATACACAGACAATAGTCACACACAGTAACCGAACAAAATAGCCAAAGAAAGGAAGCTAAGAACATTGAACAACAACTATAAATAGAAAAGAAATTCAAAGACGAAGCTACTTAAAAATAGTAGTCTGAGCTAACAAAGACAATCCATACAAAATAGATGAAACAAGTGAAAAAAACTAGCACAATAACATTCCACCACGAACATTGAAAAACCAGAAGACGTAGAAAAAAGACCATTCAACGAAATACCGAAACCTAATCTTCGAAAGTACCTGTAGATCGCAAAAGTGGCTTAAAATCCAACATTTTCCAAGACTTCTTTGTTCGAGTCGAAACAAGTTAAGACGTTCAATGCACATCGATTTTTAGTTTAAAATTGTTCGCTGGGAAGTTCTTTCCAATTGTATTGGAGTTGTTCGATGATTTTTAGTGGCCACTCCTTTATACATTGGTACATTTATGGGCTATTGTGTCTGTAAGATGGTGTTTTTAATGGATGGGTTTGAGTTAGTTGGGTGTGAGGTTATGGAGCGTGCCTATAAATACCAGTGCAAGTTACAATAAGAAAAAAAACTGGCCAAGTGCGAGTCGGATTCGCACACGAAGGGTTCCGTACCACAAGGCAAAAACGCCGAAAAAAGCACGTTTGTTGTATGGGAGCCCCACTTAACTATTTATTTTATTCTGTTTTTAGTATTTGTTGTTATAGCGGCAACAGGAATAGGGTAAAACCGGGATAGATGCACCACTTTTTGAAATAGCCTCCTTATTTAAAAAATATTAATTTTATATGAATAACTTCTATGAATGTAGTTAGCTTAATCATTTATGTTGAATCACAGTTATTTTTTATTTACCTATCAATTACAAATTTTGCAAAATTTAGCTTTTTGTGGAACCCTTTTTTTGAGGATAGTTGCCTACCTGTATGGATAGTTGCCCCACCATGAAAATACTAAGAAGGATAGATGCCTGCAGTGCAGGATAGATGTCTTTTATAATGTGTAAACGAAAAATCCCACCAAATATGAGGTCGTTCTACTCCTGAAACAGCAATCGTCTCCAAAAGACATGGGTCGTATTATGAAAAACGTTTTTTATTTTTTTAAATCTTTTATTTGTTATCGTTATAAGGTAATTGTAATATGACACAAAAAACATAATAAAATTTTAAAAGTCTTTGTTCAACAAAAGTATTAATTCTTAATTGTTATTATAAAATATAATTATTAAGTGTTAACATGCATAATCGAACTTTAAAAAAAAATTAAAACAACATAATATAGAGATCATCTCTTAATACTACTCAAATGAGGTTGATCCGGACAATGCGTTCAGTTTTCCACATCTTGAGCAATAATTTCTGAAAAGTGTACAGGTTTCATGTAGCCAGTTTTGACACACTGAATCCAATCGGATAGGTGCCCCTTGGGGCACCTATACCTCGAAAAATCAGGGCAACTATCCTTTACGATAGAGATAGATGCCCAAATATTTTTTAAATAAATTAAAAACAAAAGAGCTACTATTAACACCCAGATGAACACCTAATGAACCAGTACATTGATGGAATAAAAAAATTTATGAAATTTATAACTACTTATAAAGTTATACAACAGCAAATACTAACTTTTAAATCTTTGACGTGTTTGTGAAGTTCGCCGCGGAGATGATTAGATATACGAGCGAAACGCATCCTCACCATACGACAGTCCGGGGAAAATTGAGGTGCAGGGTGATTGCGGCTCCTACTTGTACTATTAATTCTTAGATGCGAGTTTGGGAAGTTAGATTTTTTAAGAATGAGGCATCTATCCCACTGCGGCATCTATCCCGGTTTTACCCTACATCATCTGTAAAAATTTCAACTGTCTAGCTGTCACGGTTCATGAGATACAGCCTGGTGACTGACGGACAGTGGAGTCTTAGTATAGTTATAAAAACAAAATCAAAAGTCGTTACTTTTTGATCGTCAAAATTACATAAGACTTCCATAACGCCCGATGTTCACTACTTCCTAGTGAGCAGAAGTAGCGCATGTTCAAGCTCAGTTAGAAGAACTTGATTCAATACTATAGTATCGAAAGTAATTAACCTTACGAAACACAAAACATTGTCATTATTTTCCATATGTGAGCTAACACACGCCAATATACTAAGAAAAACATTGTAAACACTCAAGCAGAAATGAAAACCTAAAAACGTAAACCGAACTTGATACCTAAATAAAAGCCTCCAGGCATAAAGGGCGTGCCTACTTACATGACATACACATACATCACGCCTATACATATTACTCGAAGGGTTAAGCAGAGGTGCACTTGTAATACACCCACATTTCGGCAGTTAAGGGAAAACTATATATTATAAAGTTCACAAAATTGTAAGGAATAGGAAAATGCATATCGACGGCGAAGTGCCAATAACTCCTAACTGACTAAGTCAAAAATTTACACATACTGGAAGAAAACGTTCAAAAATAGACACGTTGTTATAGTTGGGAGGTACATATTTTCACATTTTAATTTAATGCTGTTGCAACTAAAAATACACTTAGGCGATTTCACTAAAACATGCGAATAACGCCTTTAAATTCAAAACGAAAAAAAAATTAATTTCTCAAAAAAAAATCTGTTAGGAGGTATTGGCACTTCGCCGTCGATATGCGGAATCCAAACAGTCACTAAATACAAAAAAAAGATGTTATTTTTACCGAAATTTTCACATCATCAACGTTCTTGAATTTAAAGAAAATAAGGAAAAAGACGAATATTGAAAACAGACAAAAGCTTTAAATAAAAACTAGTAAGAGCTGACTGCTATAGTCTTAAGAATATTTCAACAGCCTCCCTTTCAAAATAAACAGCCCCCTCAACAGAACACTTTCTCAAAATTGTAGAATTATGATAATGAAGTACTGAGAAAAAGGGAATTTTAAAGTTCCCACCCCTTTAGCTAACAAAGGGCGACAATGCTCCAAGAATAGAAACTTTAAGTACAGATGCCAGCACATCAAGCTACTACAATCTGTCACATTTCTTCAATAGATTTTCAACTTTATCGCTAAAGTATAAGGTTCAAAGTTGATTGGGGACAATTTGACAGTTTCGGGTAGCTTGATGTGCTGGCGTCTGCACATATATAGCAGATCCGTGACTGACTGTCTAACAGAAAACGTGGAGCCTATACTACTGAATATAGGAACATATAGTTTGGAACTAGGTATTGTGTATTTATTTTATTTTGTATTTCTTATTATGTTATTTATATCTCATGACATACTGCATCGGTTGACGTCATTACGTCAACTCTGAACGTCACTAAAAACCAGCGCTGAAACTCTGTGTCGCATAAGGTCGTAGCATTATGCTGAGCGACAGCCGTTTTACGTGGATGTGACGCATATTTTCCCCAACTTGTTCTTTTCTATGTGTGTGTTCTTTCTCTGCATCATACTTATTTACTGCGAATAAAGTCAAGTTTTGAAAAGATGTAAAAACGAACTCGGAAAATAATATGATCTTTCGAAACTCAATCCCGAGGAAACCGCAGTTTTTTTTTTTTTATTCTTTATTTTATTTAGGAACTTTTGAACGCAGTTCATGCCAGTTCCATCATAACTTAATCTATGACTAATACAAATATTATTAGATTATGTCTATAATAATACTAAAGAAATTATACTAAGTACCACTGTTGTTATTATTAACTAAAGTGTAAGTCATTTTTGCCTCCTGTGACGAAGGTTGAGCCAATATGTTGGTGAATATGCCTACATTTAGTTTATTTAATTTTAATTTCCTTAATAATCTACATCTTTCGGGTTCATTCCTACCACACTCCATTAAGACGTGTTGCACATCTTCTGTTTTACCATCACAAAATTCGCAATTAGGTGAACTGACTTTTTTCATTAGAAATGCAAAACCTCTCAACGGCATGTGGCCGGAACGAACCCTGTGTTCTAGTAACAACTAAAATACAAACTGTTGGTCTGATTCATCAAGAAACCATATTTTACAATCAATAGCGTATCAAATCATTTATATTGTGTTATATTTCTATCGAAGAGACCACACCTGTTTGGTTTTGTTCCTGGTCTTAATATTTATATGCTAGTCGACTATGAATTTGAATTTAGGAACAAATAATCGTAACAGTGGCTAGACCCAATAACAATAACTTTGTGCAAGAACCGGTAGGTAATTGTCAGTCGATTCGTATCTTTCAATATTATGTGACAAACTTTCAATATTATGTGTTTATTGTTTATTGTTCAGCATTTCTTAAACAGCATTAATAAAATTGTTAGACCTTGTTTTTTAAAACCAGTGGTGGCCCAGGTCGTAGGTTCGAATCCAGACAGGCGCTTTACTTTGTGTAAATTATTTCATCACCACTGCACTCACAACGGTGAAGGCACACATCGTGAGGAAACCAGCATGTCCTAGAACCAAAAATTCGAAGACATGTGACATCTACCAACTCGCACTGGGCCCGCGTGGTGGATTACAGCCCACTGTCTCTCAAAGAGAGAAGGCCTGTGTCCCAGCAGTGGGAACATTAAAGGCTAATTATGATAGAACTTGTTTGATTTTGACAGCAATAATATTTAAAGGATAATTCATTGTATTATTTATTCAATTTGAAGAATGCGTTTTCTTGGCAAGAATATTGTAATGTGCATTATTTATAATCTTTTTCCCGATTCCTTGTTTGAATTTAGTACTTACGAATTGATATTGAAAGTATCTACTTTCAATACGAATTGATATTGCAATATCAATTTGTAAGTACTAAATTCATACAAGGAATCGGGAAAAAAATTATAAGTAATGCACATTACAATATTCTTGCTAAGAAAACGCATACTTGAAATTTGCAACGAATTGATATTGAAAGTATCTACTTGCAATACGAATTGATATTGCAATATCAATTCGTAAGTTCCAAATTCATACAAGGAATCGGAAAAAAGTTTATAAGTAATGCACATTACAATATTCTTGCTAAGAAAACGCATACGTGTGCAACGAATTGATATTGAAAGTATCTACTTGCAATACGAATTGATATTGCAATATAAATTCGTAAGTGCTATATTCATACAAGGAATCGGGAAAAGATTATAAGTAATGCACTTTACAATATTCTTATATTGCAATCAATTCGTAAGTACTAAATTCGTTAAAAAAAATATCCTCCTAAATTTCTTCGTTGAATCAAAAGAGGTTCTAACTCATCTGAATTAGAACCTCTTTGGCTCCAACGAAGGAATTTCTGAAAACTCAAGCGGTAAAATGCTGTTACAATTATAACTTGGGACACTTTTGACAACCCTTCAAGAGATGCGTCACATCGTCACGTTTAATGTAGCAAACAGAAGCATCCCTACAGTTGCGCCTGCACTTTATGACGTCATAATATTTGAAGTACTTGCCACAGTTTTATGTCACGCATGCAGACGAACACTTAATGAGAAGTGGCTATTACTGCCGAAATTTCTACACTGTGGATCATAAAGATAACTTTGTTAAATGTGGGGTGTGCTTTTGAGTCCCAGCAGTGCTTGACTGTCATGATGCCTTCGGTAAACAGACTAACAACACTTCTCAACACTGTGATTGCTACACCTACGATGTTGTTTTTCTCCTCAGATGACACTTTAAAGTTATTTATTTTCATAAACAATACAAGGGTCTCTAAATTTGACCGACAAATTAAATTGTCAAAACTTGATGACTGACTTTTGTCCATATATGTAGTTAATTATAAACTTTCCCTATGATTAATTTCTCTTACTTTACAGTAAGTGAAATTATCGTTACTAAAATCATCACCATCATCTGCCTAACCTTTTCCCAGCTATGTTGGGACTACCAACCATACTTAATAACCTGTCGGTCGATTCTGTAAAAATCTCACCGTGAAAACTTAGGTGAAGTGAGTTTGTTTTTGCTTGGAATTGACACTATTGACAGCTCACTCCACGCTCACTTCACCTAAGTTTTCACGGTGAGATTTTTACAGAATAGCACCGCTGTATTTTCAAATCTCAACTGTCATTCTTTGACAGGTGTTTAAATTTGAGAAACAATCAACTTCCCTGATTGTATCTATTCCATCTTAAAATAAACACGCACTATTCTTAGCACAGAGCATCCCTTAGGATGGTTAACTAGTAAAACTCGGCCACTAAGAGTAAGTAACTGCAACACGCTTGTACACTTTCTTGCAATCAAGTGACTAGAAGTAGGTTCCTAAGTTGTGGGACTCACCGGAGTACAACATAGGCCATACGTTTAAGAGGACTACATGACCTAAAAAAGCGCGGTCACTGAAATACCTATGTGATTTACACTAAAGCATATCTACCTATATTACAATAATCCTGACGCAGACCATCATCAATTTCAATAAACTCCACAACAACAGTTGCACCAGTATTCCTACAATTTCTAATCCTGACGGTATTGGAAAAGTTTTCACCAGTCAGTATTGTTGGACTTTAGAACTAGGAGTTGATATTAGTAGAGTTAGGTGGAGTTTAAGTGACGTTCAGTTTAATGACAAAGTCTGATCCTACTGATGATGTGATTTAAGGGGCTTACATGACCTAAAGCGCGGACACTGTCGGACTGCATAGAAAAGAAAGAAGTGCAATGACACAACGCTGATAATTTATTGCAAAATATGAAGCAATTATCATTTTACAAAAAAAAAAAAATATTTTTTGGGCTTAGAAATGAAAACACTAGTGTTTTAGTATGTTGCTTTGCTTGTACAATAATCTGACAAAATATCAGAATGATTGTATGTATATTAGTATGGTTTTTATTGTAAAAAGAAAGGTTTTAGAGATATCTTCATGATTTTTTTCTATCGTATCAAAGTAGTTGTATTATGTTTTAAACACACGATTTGCAACCTAATAGACCCGTTATAAACGCTACAGAAAATTCTCTAAAACTGCATGTACTCGGCTTAACCACCAAGCTACATGTACCTGCTAAACTCGGCATGTTAGCCACTAAGTCGGGCTAACTTGTTACAACTTGCGCCTGTAGAGCAAGCTGCAGCACTAGACGCCAACTACTCGAGCAAATTAAGATAAAAGGCAGCTGGAATTCACACACACGTGGTGAGAACGAATTGGTTTGGGATATACTAAATGTGTTGTTCAATTGGAAATCTGCTTTAGTAGATGGTCTTACAGTACCCGGCGATAAATATTGCACATCGACCTTTACCTTTTTTTGTATTTTATACAAAGAATAAAAATAATTATCAAAAGAAGCAAATCATAATTGTTTTAACAGCTCCTAATAGATACCGGACTGTTTGTATTTCGTGCGACAGAGATAACGCTCTACGAAGCCGAAATTAGCCGATTGTCTCTTTCCAAAGGTCGATGTGCAATATTTATCGCCGGGTACTGTACTTTCACTTTCAATGTGAGCCATGGTGATGGCCCAATGGTAACGGCCCCGACTTTAGAGTTGCAGGTCGTGGGTTCTAACCCAGATATGCGTTTTACTTTGTCTAAATTATTTCATCACCACTGCTCTCAAAACGGTGAAGTAAAACATCGTGAGGAAACCGGCATGTTCTAGAACCAAAAATTCAAAGACATGTGCTACCAAACCGCACTGGGCCCGCGTGGTATAGATTACAGCCCACTCCCTGTCGAAGAGAGGAACCTTGAGTCCCAACAGTGGGAACGAATAGGCTGTTTATGCTAACTTTCAATATGCTTAGTTATTCCAAAGAAACTTGAATAAATAGTCTCTAACATTAACACTACAATAAATTGTTGCTATACCCAAATCGTTTTAGCGTGAAATAGCGGTCATTGTCCTTTCCCTAATATCTTTCCGTAGGAACCCAAACAATCTATAATATAGTTTTTCGTTATTGAAACATGTTGAAGATCATAGATAGATATTGATTCAGGATGTTAACTGACCTTTTTTCAATTTTTATAAAATAAAGTACCTATGACCGGTATTGCCACGCTAAAGCGATTTGGGTATAGTCAGTTTCTTTATAAGCTGTAATGTATATGTAGTAAAAGAAATAACTGATATTGTCGCAAACCTACTAGAATGGTACAAACTTGTCAAAACAATCCAAACTTAAATTTTTATTTACCTTCTGTACCCTTGCCTGATCCTGTGAACTTTCCACGTATTTTTATCTTGTGTATCTAACCTTTTGTTCGGATAAAATGAACATCAGTACCTATGCTACAAGTATATTTTTCCTAACTTACGAAAATATCCAACAAAAATATAACCGGTTTATCACACTAATATTATAAAGGCGAAAGTTTGTGTGTGTGTTTATATGTTTATTACTTCTTCACGCTCAAACGGCTGGACCAATTTTGATAAAATTTTGTATGGAGGTAGCTGACACCCTGGATTAACATATAGGCCCTTTTATCCCGATATTCCCACGGAATCGACATTTACGCGGGTGAAACCGCGGAGCGCAGCTAGTGAATACTAAAAACCTAGATACGAAACCAGGTCAATTCAAGTCAGAAAAAAATATGAAGTTAAGCTATATTTCAAGAAAAAAGGATTCTCTGTACTCCGAGAGTCTATTTGCAAGTCCCGCAAGGGTAAACACAAAACGAGATGAAGATAGGAGTCCATTCCTTCGCAAAGGGTTTTTGTCCTAAATACGTTTCGTCAAAGGGCCGGTGACAAACGAATTCTTGCCCGGGGCGCGGTTGTGGGCATACGGAAACATATGGAGCAAGCATATAGGGTGGGCACGCTGATCTGATATGTTTATTGATATCCATCTTTATATGAAAGGGTGTGGGTGCGGACACTCTTTCGTGCTCTGGCATGACTTACCCATCAGTCAACAAAACCCATTATGTTGAATTAAAGAAAGCAGTGAATTCAACAAGTGCCGTAGAAAAACTATACATAATACATACATATGTCGCAGCCAACTAGTTTAATTAGTCGCAATTTTATTATAGTTTAGGTTGGAACTGTATAATCAATTACACGCGAGCCGAATTGGTCGCAGTCTAAGCCAGGGCACCCCGACCAAATGGGTTAGGTTAGGTTAGAACTGTGATGTGTGAGAGCGAAGCGAGGTGAGCACTACTCTAAAAGCCAGGCGGTTAACTAAACGGCTAATTTAACCAGTTGGCTACGACATATATATTACGAGAGTTCAGTGAAAGAAAAGACCGACGAAAATAAGATAATAATTACATTGTTTTAAGCGGAAGCATTATAAGTGCAAGGCATTATAAATGATCAACAAAACGTTAAAAATTCAATACATCATGATCAACAGATCTATAAGTGTTTTCAACTATTGATGACATTTTTATTAATGAATTAGGTATTAGTTCTTATTTATGCACATATCATATTAATTAAATAATAAACATAAGTAAAATTCCAATTCGTAAATATATTCGTTAGCATATAAAGCGGTACCACCCCAATTTCCTCCCCATATATTTCCACCGCAAAATCCTTAAATATTCACGGCACTTTCGGTCAAGAATGCCATTCTGGCACTTTTCTTTGAACACTATTATTGCCACTAACAAAGTTTACCGCTCCCTGCCAAGGAAAATAGACTCGGAATCCTGAAGGAAATTACGGGTAAAGATTCCTCATGATTTCGATCCTAAGACCTAAGTTAATTTAGGACTTAGCTTGCATAGCTGACGTAATTTTTCATACTTCTGTTCATAGTTTGCAGTCTGTACACAAAATAAGATATCACATGATAATTATCATCCTACAAGAAGATAATAAATAATAATAATTAAAAATTCATTAAAATTTCCTAAGGGGCCTCTGCGAGTCGGCTTCGGCCCCTCGTACGCCTTCCAAAGGACCGGGACCCCATGGTCCCGAGATATGTAAAATAAAAAAAACTATAATAAAGTATTTTATTGATATAAAAAGATTACATCAAAATATATGAATCCCCTGGCGCCTAAACTAGTGTTAACTGTATAATAGGGACCAGAAGATGTATAAGACAAATCAAATAAATAGAAAAGGTCGAAAAATTACATCAGCTATTGGTCTGCAACTTCATTGGTAAAGGCTCCTTCAAACAGACGCGACACGACACGCGACACAAAGGCACCGCAAGTCGCGCAACGAGCGGTGCCTCTGTGGCGCGCGCGATTATATCGCGTGTCGCGCCTATTTGTAGCCAATATCCATCTACTTGGGTAAACGGAACAATTCATCACTAACGTTATTTTTACAGTATGTAAGTAAGTATAAGGCTCTTTGGACATGGCACGGTTACCTTACAGCAAGACCCATAAACCGCGCCGTAGGAAAAACATGTCCATCAACAAGCTTCCATAGTGATCCACACAATCCTGACGACCGACCGTGCCAAACACGGCGAATAAACCGTAGTTTTTCACGACAAGAAAAACGTGTGTGTGTACAGGCGGCAGCACATCAAGCTACCCGGAACTGTCAAATTTTTCCAATCAACTTTGAACCTTAAGCTTTAACGATAAAGTTGAAAATATATTAACGAAATTTGACAGATTGTAGCAGCTTGATGTGCTGGCGTCTATACACAAATATATAAACAGACAAAAAAATAACAGACCAGAAAACTAGGTACAAAGGTGATGCTTATTTGTGATAGGACAATAAATAGAGAGATGAGATATTTGGGCCAACAAGATCTAAAATACAGTGGTGCCTGCGGCGTGAAGAAAAAGAAGAATCAGGTAGAAATGTAAATTAAATGAAACTATGCTAATATAACAACACAAGTTTATTCCATTTATTTATTCTAAGTTAAAAACTACGCAAGTACATTACAAAGTTCTCCACTGACTTTGCGAATTACCGCGTATTAAGATAGCTCGTCGATACGAACGA
The DNA here is from genome assembly GCA_927399505.1 of Luperina testacea. NCBI lineage: Eukaryota > Metazoa > Arthropoda > Insecta > Lepidoptera > Noctuidae > Luperina > Luperina testacea. The sequence goes on along the minus strand of OV656759.1, from coordinate 20,722,384 downwards.
TGTTACAACTAAAAGAAAATAAAGATGAGCTCAAATTACATTCGCTGCATCATCTGCCCTGCAGCGCTCTCCGCTCATCGTAAGCTGGACCTCGTTACTATAGTTAGCTTAGATCGCTCTTTTTACAGTAGCATCTAGTCTACTGTTACAGTACCCGGCGATAAATATTGATCATATACGATACATCGACTTTTGGAAAGAAGACCCCTCCATGGCTGGAATGAAGCTTTTCCTTTTATACCTAGTACTATAATACATACTTTAATAATAATAAATACTTTTATAGCTTCTGCACGCAACTTCATCTACGTGAAATTTATGGTCCTCCGACCCAACCCATCGCATTGCCAGCCCACAAGCCGAAATTAGCCGATTGTCTCTTTCCAAAGGTCGATGTGCAATATTTATCGCCGGGTACTGTATTACATATTTATTTTGTTTTATGTAGATCGGTACACAACTTCGTTTTTACAGTTACTCTTGCGGTATTTTCAATCAGTCAATTTTCGCAATTTATTCATTTTTAAGACTGCGAATGATTTATAGTTGTACTTATTTTAATGCGCTAAAGAAGATAATGATCATGTAGACCAAAGAAATATAAAAAACAAAAATCAATAGGTACCTCTAAAAAATAAAAACAACAAACAATACTTCTTTCTTATTTGACCAATCTACTACTTTCTTATATATTACTAGCATTGCCCCGCGGTTTCACCCACATAAGTATCGATCCTGTGGGAATATCGGGATAAAAACTATCCTATGTCCTTTCCCGGGATGCAATCTATCTCTCTGCCAAATTTTATCGAAATCTGTTCAGTGGTTTAGGCGTGAAAAGGTAACATACAGACAGACAGACAGAGTTACTTTCGAATTTATAATATCAGTATGGATACTTCTTTATTATTCTTTCCTTTTTACCAACGATGATTCTGATTATGCCCAAGCCTACAATACTTCTCATGTTTCTCTCTCGACACACACACCTATCTACACTTAGCCTATCAAAATTACAATAGGCTACTAACCAAAATATAACGTTTACCAATGAATTTAACCCAAAATTAAAGCTAAAATATTTTCATAAAATACATTCAAATTCATATAATTCAAACGGGATCCCTCGCAAATGTTCGTAGCGTAATTAAAAGGACTTTTCAACATGATTCACAGTTACACATGTGTGATAAAAACGCAGAGATATATCATTACTCGGAAAAGGAAGGGGTGGGGGCTAAATAGTCATTTCGGAACGCTGATTACGAACACATTGTATGGAACATTCATTAGTGAATTTGTTTTAGCGAAATTAAAATGTTGGCAAGGTGCATGACATGTTGTAACGTCGAGGCGTGGCACCCGGCAAAGTATGCCCGCCATCTGGTGTCGTAAAAAACTAGTCTCTTGTTAGAACGGAAAAATGGGCAAAGATACCATGCATTTATAATGCTAAGTAGGTATCCTAATTGTATATTAAAAGGAAAGATTAGATTTTTTGTATGTTTGTTCGTTGCGCTTTCACGTTAAAGGCTCCTGCAAACAGGCGCGACGCGCGACACAAAGGCACCGCTCGTTGCGCGACTTGCTGTGCCTTTGTGTCGCGTGTCGTGTCGCGCCTGTTTGAAATCAGAAAAATATATGATATTCTTCAGGATATATGCTAGGTAGATAGTGTGTTGAAAATATAATTTGATACTATAGAAAAAAACATGAAGATACCTCTAAAAATTTTCTGTTTACAATAAAAACCAATTAGGTATTCTGATTTTTTGTCAGATTATTCTACAAACAACATATTAAAATACTAGTGTTTTAATTGTTTAATTCAAACAATAGATTTTTTGTAATTAAATAATTGCTTCATATTTTGCAATAAATTATTATCAGCGTTGTGTCATCGCGCTTCTTTTTCTTTTCTATGCAGTCCGACAGTGTCCGCGCTTTAAGTCATGTAAGCTCCTTAAATCACTTCATCAGTAGGATCAGACTTTGTCATTAAACTGAACGTCACTTAAACTCCACCTAACTCCACTAATATCAGCTCCTAGTTCTAAAGTCCGACATTACTGACTTGTGAAAACTTTTCCAATACCGTCAGGATTAGAAATTGTAGGAATACTGGTGCAACTGTTATTGTGGAGTTTATTGAAATTGATGATGGTTTGCGTTAGGATTATTGTAATATAGGTAGATATGCTTTAGTGTAAATCACATAGGTATTTCAGTATTAATGTAGTAACTTACGAAATATTTGAACGGAGTTCAGGGGCTCACAGGACCTAAACGCAAAAGACGCAAGTTTTAGAAACAATAAAAGAGATTTAGGGCCTCTTTCACCACCCTCAAGTAAAGTGTCGAGTAGGCTAATCGCCGTTTAAAGTCCCGCGTAACTTCACGTACGCGTTTCACGACGTTCGAGTAGCACTACTCATAGGATTAAGTGACCCGTAAGTTACTGGCCACATCGTCCGTCCACTAGCGTGTTTACTTGACGGTTAGATATGTAAAAGTTGTCAGTTGTCATTAGATGCATACTACCACTACCGATTATTTTAAGAAATTAATAAAAATGGATTTAATTGATTTAATTGATCATCAATTGGATTAATTTATAATATTCTACGACGCAACGAATACCGAGGAATCGTGTATATAAAATCCGTGTTGATCATTTTACTGACCTAGATGAAACTGATTTTTTTGCTAGATTTCGTCTATCGAAGTGTGCAGTGAACCAAGTGCATAACTATATAAAACATAAAATAAATCCTAAAACGCAAAGGTGAGTGGTATTTTTTCATTACCTACTCAAGTGATTTTGATAATAGATACGAATAATGACTGCCTTCTACCTACACCTTGGAAATCGATCTTCTGTAACGTCAGTAATTAAGAACATAACTTTATTTCAGAAATCTAGCAGTTTCAACAAAAACAAGCCTGCTTTTAACGTTGAGGTATCTCGCTACTGGATCGTACCTAAGTAGTGCGGCTGATTTTTGTGGTGTCAGTCCACCAACAGCAAGCCGAATTGTGAAGAAAGTTACGGCTGCTATTGCTCAGCTACGCCCAGTTACAATAAAGTTCCCTGAAGACTTAAGTACACTACAAGATGGTTTTTATGAAATCGCAAGATTCCCCAGGGTAATTGGAGCTATTGATTGTACTCATGTTACAATAAAGTCACCTGGTACGTTTTATTTTTTAATTTTCTTATTCAATGTAAAAAAACAATAACCTATAAAATGATTTTGTAAGTAAAATATAATACTTGTCTTTTCAGGAGGCGATTCAGCAGAGAATTATAGAAACAGAAAGTCAAATTTCTCAGTTAATGTTCAGGTGGTTTGTGACAGCCACTTAAAATGTTTGGATATTGTAGCAAGATGGCCAGGATCTGTGCATGATCAGACGATTTTCAATAATTCATTTTTGAAACAAAGATTCGAAAGCAGACAATTTAGAGATGGCTTTCTTCTTGGTGATAGTGGATATGAACTGAAGCAATATCTTTTGACACCCTTTCTGAACCCATCATCGTCTGCAGAAAATTTATATAATGAGTCACACATACGAACAAGGAATACTATTGAAAGATGTTTTGGTGTGTGCAAAAATAGATTTCCTGTTCTTAGGCGTCAGATAACTTTAAAATTAGCCCGTGTACAAGCTATAATAGTTGCCTGTTTTGTACTTCACAATATTGCAATTGACACAAATGAAAGAAACTTTGGGGATAACTACGACTCGAGTGATACACATACTCATGAAGACATTACAACACTGAGCCCTGAAGTAAATAACGATGCCAGGAATAGATTGGTGCAACAATATTTTTTACCATTACTTAATAATAATAGACCATAAATTAAAAAAATATTATGTAATTTATTTAAAATTCTTTTCTAATTTTAATTTGTACTCCTCTTCCTTCCATTTCCGCTCTTTTTCTTTGAACTCAGCCTCCTTCTTGCGTTCAATTTCTTCAAACTCCCACACCTTCTTTTTTTCAATTATTTCTGCTTCCAAAAAATCTTTTTGGAGTTGCACTAGTTCCAACTTAGCTTGAGTCAGCTTATCAAAAAGGGTTTTTTTTGGTACATTAGCTGTAAAGAAATCACTAGTGAAATTAGTTATGTTGAGAACAAATTGTAATTCTTTACATACCTAATGCTATTGTTATGTCTTACCAATGAGTGCAGGATTTTTCTTGGATTTTAAATTCCTTCTACTAGTGACATCCCACTTTTTATTTGCTGAAGTAGTTGGAGTTAAACCACATTTACTACTTGGAGTATCTTGTAAAGCTTTGTCTGTAACAAAAAATAAGATAATTTTAAATAAATATACTTTTACTAGCGGACCCAATAAACATTGTCCTGTCTGAGCGATCCTAGAATCTAAGTGCAGCGCCACCTACCGGGTCCAATTGTATTTTCAAACCGTCTAGGAACCCATTGAAATATATACACAAAATTCCATCTAAATTCATCCAGCCATTTAGGAGGAGTTAGGTGACAAACATACGTACAGAAGAATTATATATTATGTAGATAGTAAAAGTTAAGTTATCATTACTGCTATTTCTTGAACAATATCAGTCTACAAATTAAAAGTATCAAACATAATATCAATACATACCATTCACAATATCTAGATTAATATTATTTTCTTCTGGAATGATTTCTGCACTAGTAGTGAGCGGCAATGGTTCATACTCATTAGTAACTAATAGTACAACTTCTGTAAAAAAAGTAGATACAGCATTAATAACAATAATGATTTAACTTTAGTTATGCAATTCAGCTAGCACATTTTAATGCTTCAGATAATAATATTGATAGGTATCTGAGGTGTACTGATACTTACGGTTTTGAGCAGCCTCACTTTCTACAACCTTATCTGTGTCCACATCAAACGGCGGAACCTCCATGATTTCTTCCATTCTGGGAATATCAATGCCGTCTGTAACAAAGCCATAAGTATAACGATTATTATCAACAAAAAATATTTTACATTAAACAACTTTTGACTGCAAGTATGGTGCAATGGTTAATATGCTCAACATCCCTAGTGCGGGAGGATCTTCTAGAAGCAAGTAACATACAAATTTACTAACCTTGACTTTCTTGAGTTTGTGGTAACACATCGCAGTCATAAACAGCTTCTAAGCCATCGGTGCTTAACGAAATCATGGCTTTAATTTGTTCTTCCACATTGTCCAGTGGAAGTGCTGTGTTTTTACCACCTCCAGTACGATAAAGTTCCGAACGTAATTTGGCCGACTTTTTCCTGACTGTACGTTTCAGGCCCTCATACTTGACCTTTAGGGTTTTCGTCGGTCTGAATATCGAGCCAGATCGAGCATTAAATTCTTTTTGGATGCTTTCCCAAGCGGCTTCTTTTTTTTTCCACGTTGAAGCATCGCTTTGTTTATTTTCTAGTACAGATTGGTATTTCTGTACCAGCGATACCAAAATGTCCCTCTCATGTAGGGAAAAGTTTGCACTTCTGTCTCTTTTATTTATTTTATCCATGCTAATAATTAGTAGAGATATTTTAAGCTAATCGCGTGATATTTTAATTTATTAGCACGACACAAATAATGACAACTGCAATCACAGACAACAATGACGTTTGACGAGTAGCATTGACGTAATATTGAACGAATGGAACGTATGATTTGTTACGTCATTCACATAACCAGTAAGTTGTTACTCGAAAGCTTGTTTTCGCTTGTGAAATTGACAAAAGCTAATCGTTACTTTTACTTGGCGATTAAAGTTATTTGGGAAGTAACTAATCAACGCTTTACTTGAAGATGGTGAACGAGGCGCTTAGAGACAATGTTATTTTTTCTACGAAGTAAAGAAAGCCTTGTGTGTTCTGTACAACATCGTTACATCTACAAACATTGCCAAACTTAGGATATTACAAGGTTATAGTATTGTAAAGGTATTGTTAGTACAGCGACCACGGGAAGGTATACTTTCTTATTTCATCCTTTTCAGTAGTCAGGTTTTAGTTTTTAAACCTACTTTTTTTATTTAATTATTTTGGGACTTATTTCAGTAATAGTAATATTTTTAAATGTGCTAATTAAGCCCTTTTATTTGATTCCCAACAAGGCACCATACCAAAATATTTGCTTTTAAATTCATTACTTCATGTCCTCTAGAGGGCGCCATAAATAATTTAGTGTGACGTCACATAGCCTATAACCAGCGGACGGTTCTAATTATACCTTATTTGTCAAATTATTATAAGTACTTTTGAAGTTATGAGGGAACAAATGAACATATTATATAAGAGTCCATACCGGTTATAAAATCATTACCCTCCGTAGTTGGGTAAAAAAGAAAATATTTAAGATTCGATACACTTTATCGAATCTTAAATATTTTCTTTTTCATCTTTCGAATATGGAAATCATTAAAAAAGATGGAACTCAGTAACACCAAACGTAAAAATTAAGTACAGTTCTCAACTTGGGCCTAGCTAAACATGAAACCTATAAACCCATATAGCATAAAAACTCCTCGCGAATAACCTTACAGTTCGTAAATTTTATGACGTTTGACGGCGCAAACACACTCTCATTTCATGAGCGAACATATTATTCTATGCAGCGCATTGAAAGAATAATACTGACATAATATTTTACCCATTATACTAGCGACTTACCCCTGCTTCACTCGGGTGGGAGCTTCTGGTATGGCGACATATCAAAACATCGAGTTTATTTAAGTTAATATTCACAAAAACTTTCGAAATTAATTCTTTAAATGATGGTCAAATCTGCATCAAAATCCATTGTGCAGTTTAGAAGAACTAAGCGCATCGCATCATTGAACTAAGTGCATCAGCGAGTTGTGTTGATGTTTTATAGTACACTAGGTTTTACACGCGGCATCGCTTGCGGGTTAAAAAGTAACCTTTGTCCTTCTTCAAGTTCCAAGCTAACTATCTCTCAAATTACATAACGATCGATTCAGTGGTAGCTTGAAAAGAGATCAAACAGGCAGAAAGAGTTTTATTCCCATTTCTAATATTAATATAAGGATAGTATAGGTCCTACTAATATTATAAATGTGAAAGTGTGTGAAGATGTTTGGATGTTTATTACTCAATCACGCGTAAACAGTTGAACAGATTTGGATGAAAATTGGCACATAGAGAGACCATTTCCTTTAACACATACGATACTTTTTATCCCGATATTACCACGGGACAGAAAGTTACGCGGATGAAACCGCGAGGCACTGCTAGTATGAGATAAATATGGAATTTTACATAGACGTAATATAGATTTAAAATTCATGTCAAGGCGTTATCCGTTCGTAGTCAGTCACGTGTTTTATTGCGTCTGTTGACATTTACACCGTAAGATATGACTATAGGGTTATAAACGGGTGTTAACGTCTGCATAGTAATAAAATGGTGACGAAGTAGTGTACTGTCTAATACATTTTCATTATTTTCTGGGGGTCGTAAAATATCTTTGTGGTTTTTATGTGTCTGTTGGAATATATCAAGCATCTTGTGTTTTAAGGCTTTTTATTTTTTTCGGATAAGAGGATGTTAGGTTTATTACTTTAACGAGAGAAACGGATCAACGGAACGGGGGTAGTGGAGGTCAATCGGCACCATATCTATACTAATACATATTATAAAAAGGTAAATTTTGTGAGGTTGTAGGGGGTAATCTTCGTAACTACTGATTCGATCTCGAAAATTCTTTCACTAGTGAGAAGCTACATTATCCCTGAGTGTCATAGGCTATGTTTTATGTTAAAACGAGAAACTTCACGCGAACGAAGTCGCAGACAGAAGGTAGTGTAAAATACTGGTATTAGGGTCGGTTTCCAGACTTCTGAACGTAATTGGGAAAAGGCTGGGTAAATGATGACTAAAGGTCATACCTCACGTATCAACTCGGAAAGGGCTCGTCACCGTATCGCCTTTCGCCTCGCCGTCAAACAGGCGTCAACGTAACGTACAGTACCCGGCGATAAATATTGCACATCGACCTTTACCTTTTTATGTATTTTATACAAAGAATAAAAATAATTATCAAAAGAAGCAAATCATAATTGTTTTAACAGCTCCTAATAGATACCGGACTGTTTGTATTTCGTGCGAAGGAGATAACGCTCTACGAAGCCGAAATTAGCCGATTGTCTCTTTCCAAAGGTCGATGTGCAATATTTATCGCCGGGTACTGTAAGCACGTAACTAAAGCGGATCAGAAGCTCCGATACGTCGACTCGGCGACGGCTAGGCAACGCCGCGCTTACGGCTCGACGACCGCTGGTTGATGGTGCCGCAAGCAGGCTGCGGAAGGGGTGAGAGGGGAAAGGGTTGACGAGACGTAAGGTCGTGTACGGTGGGACGTAAGCGCGGGAACTTCAAGTTGACCACGCACCGCACCGCGGTTCGTGAACTTGTCCCGAGGCGAGGCGATTACGTTACGATTCCGATAAGAGTAGGGATATTCCGTTGCAGTAGGGAGTATCATACAAACAATACTGAATGGCTCGAGTTGATACGGTGACGATCCCTTTCCGAGTTGATATGTGTACTATAATGACCGTAAAGAAACAGATCAGTTTTACAGAATCATTCCACCGTAGGTTAGGTATGTAGTATGTACTCCACTTTTAGGGAAAACAAACGTTGTATCATAATAGCAGGATTTCTTTTGCCATGTGGTATATACCGTAAAGGCTCTCGCAGATAGGCGCGACGCGACTCTAGTGGCACATTTTTTTTTAAACTTCTTGGAAATTTTATTATTCTACAAGAATCGCGTCACGCCTGACTGCGAGAGCCTAAGCCTTTACACTCACAAAGACTCAGATCCGGGCCGATCCCAAGTCCGGTATGTGTTTGCTCATATTTGTTCCAACATCATTTCAGCCGAAAGACGTCCACTGCTGGACATAGGCCTCCCCCAAGCACCTCCACTTCGACCGGTTCTGTGCTCCTCGCATCCAACGGGTTCCTGCGGCCTTCACAAGGTCGTCGGACCACCTTGTGGGAGGCCTTTCAACGCTACGTCTTCCGGTACGCGGTCGCCCCTCCAGAACCTCTCGGCCCCACTGCCTCTCACTCGGCCCTGCCACTTAAGTTATTCCATGCAGGAATCAAATCCACCCTGTGCCGCAGAAGTCGATAGCCAAACCACCGCCTAGACGCTGTGCTTGTTACAACAAGCCATGAAAACTACGCTCCAATAACAAGTTAAACTATTGAGACTCATCCAGAAATATTTGCATATTCTTACTTAGTAACACGTTTTATTTATACTTTGTAATACAAGTTTTCATCACATAATTAAACCGTGATTGGCATCGTGATCTTAAGCTTTACCTTATACAAACTCAATTCATCATGGCCGCGATATTACACGTCAGTTGGACAAAAGGTACCCAGTAATTATCCTTTCCACGGCGTAAATTAAAACAAGCACGGTTAATAACTTCAGCGAGGAATATTAAAACAACAACTTTAAGAACAGAAATTATAAAATATATTTTTATAAGGCTTGTCTTCGTATTTTTTTGTCTTTTGTAGTTTGTTGAGGACAGCGCCATCTGTGCACATCGGCAACAACGACGTGTTGAGGACAGCGCCATCTGTGCACATCGGGAAGAACTACGAGTGCCTCGCGTCGAAACATTCAAGATCACTGCGCACCGCGAACCGCGGATATATAACTGACGACGAGCTCCATTCGGCCCTTTTTTCTTCTCTCACCACTGCCGCGACCACAAACCGAACTGAAGTCTATCCTGTGTACCTACTTATTGTAAATCTAAATAAATTCCTTTCACTAGAAGAATAAACCAGTCACTTTGGTCATCATACCCGATTTGCAAAACCCTTTAAAATAAGGAACACACCTTAACATTGGTCCTTCTAAGCCGAATAATCTATCAAGATCACAGAGCTACAGTTGAAGTCGCTGGCAAAGATAATAAATATTATAAAGCTCGTGCATTGTTAGATAACGGCAGTCAACACTGTTTTATCACAGATTCTTTATGTAAGAAATTAAACACACAACGTCTACAGTCCACTTGTCAAATTAGCGGAATAGGACATTCAGTCACACAGACAATCCATTCCTGCGAAATTAATCTTAGATCAATACACAACGATCATGATTTTCACATTAAATGTTTGGTTCTACCTAGCATTACGTCGACTATACCGGCCACAAGTATAGACATTCACAATATTTCAATACCCAAAGACATAAAGTTAGCAGATCCAACTTTCTGCATACCCTCACACATTGATTTATTAATCGGTGCAGATTGTTTCTGGGACTTAGTTGTCAGTGGTAAAATCCGTTTACCCTCCGGTCCTTATTTAGTAAATACCAAATTAGGATGGATAATTACGGGTCCGTTATACACTGAAAACTCACACACAAATAAAATTCAGTGTCACGTTGCTCAATCCACACAATTAAATGAGCAATTAAGAAAGTTCTGGGAAATTGAAGAAATTTCGTGTTCAGGTCAGCAGCTTTCTAAAGAAGAAAGTTCGTGCGAAGACCTATTCACACAAACTACCAGGAGGGCAGACAATGGTCGTTTTTCGGTTCAGATTCCACTAAAGGAATCAGCGGAGTCACTAGGTGATAGCTATGAAGTTGCAAAAACCAGATTTTTATCATTAGAACGTAAACTTGTTCGTAATCCACAATACAAACACATGTATAGCGACTTCATGCAGGAGTACTTGAGCTTAGGACACATGACCCGCATCGATCACGATTACAAGATGCCATTTTATTTTTTACCACATCACGGCGTTCTCCGTGAAGATAGCGTAACAACTAAATTACGCGTAGTGTTTGACGCTAGTCAAAAAACATCCACACAAAAATCGCTTAATGACATACAGTTTATCGGACCAGCATTGCAAAACGATTTAGTTTCCATCCTCTTACGTTTTCGTCAGTATAAGTACGTTGCGTGTGCAGATATTGAGAAAATGTTTAGACAAATCTTAGTTCACGAGGAACAAAGAAATTTGCAATTAATACTGTGGCGAGAAAAACCGTCAGACCCTCTGAGTGTGTACCGTCTTAATACGGTGACGTACGGTACGGCATCGGCACCGTACCTGTGTATTCGCTGTGTTAGACAATTAGGATTAGAGTGTACAGACGAATTAGTTTCTCAGACCATACTGGAAGATTTCTATGTCGACGATTTAATTACTGGGGCTGATTCAGAAACACAGTTATCATATTTATGTAAAAAGGTCTCAGAAGTATGTCAGTCAGGTTGTTTTCCTTTGCGAAAATGGATAACGAATTCATCGAACATTGTCTTACACACAGCACAAAATGCAAGTAGTTCGAAGTATTTGTCATTAGGTGAAAATGTATCTAGTAAAACATTAGGCCTTGGCTGGTATAACAGCAAGGATGAGTTTCATTTCACATCCAAAATAAATAACGATTTCTCAAACGTGACTAAACGTTCGATTTTATCCGCTATTTCTCAAATTTACGATCCTTTGGGGTTATTAAGTCCGGTGGTTATAGTGGTCAAAGCTCTTCTTCAAAAACTATGGCTCACAAAAGTAGGTTGGGACGATGCTCTGCCTCAAGACATAGTATTGTATTGGAAAAAATTCGTTGAGTCAATATCGAATTTATATAAATTGCGAATTCCTAGATTTGTTATGTGTGATTCACCTAATATAATTGAGTTACACATATTTACTGATGCGAGTCAAATTGCTTACGGTGCTTGCGCATACGTTCGTACCTGGAACGCAAATGGCGACGTCACAGTGAAGTTGCTATGTGCCAAAAGCCGCGTCACTCCTGTCAAACCAGTTAGCATTCCGCGACTCGAGTTGTGTGGTGCGCTTGTAGGAGCTAAATTATTAGATAAAATCAAAAAATCACTTCGCGTTACATTCAATACTATTGTGCTGTGGACGGACTCCACAATCGTTTTAGGCTGGCTTAGAATGTCTCCCAACCAACTCAAAACTTTTGTACAAAACCGCGTTGTGGAGATAAACGAGTTGACAAACAATGTGTGTTGGTTTCATGTGAGTGGAATAAATAACCCGGCAGACCTGTTATCACGTGGCAAAGGATTAGATGAATTGAGTGCTCTGCCCCTGTGGTGGAACGGACCTTTATTCTTGCACGAAAAGGTAAATGATTGGTCAAGCACACAACATAACCTAGATCATATTCAGACCGAAATATTACCCGAACTAAAATCGAACATTGTCAGTGTACCGACCTGTGTCAACAATTCGGACAGAGTAATTAAATTTGAAAGATTCTCTTCGTACAATCGACTCAAACGCGCTTGTGCATTCGTGTGTCGATTCATAAACAACACAAGGACAAAGGATCACACCAAACGTTCTACCGGTTCACTAACAATAGACGAGCTAGAACATTCAACAATCTTACTCGTAAAGCTAGTACAAAGAGAATCATTCCCTAATGAACTAAAGGCGTTAACAAATAACTTACCTTGTAAACCATCACGTAGTTTATCAAGTTTAAACATATTTCTAGATAAAAATAAACTAATACGTGTGGGTGGTAGGTTAGCAAATTCAGACTTTATGTATGATAAAAAGCACCCAATATTATTGTGTAGTAAACATCACTTTACCTTATTACTATTTAACTTTCAACATAAACAGCTATTACACGCCGGACCACAGATGCTACTCTCACAGATTAGGGAAACTTGGTGGCCGCTAGGTGGCAGGAATTTAGCCAAACAAGTTGTTCATCGATGCACTAAGTGTTATCGCCTGAAAGCTATCACACCACAACCAATTATGGGTAATTTACCTAACGAGCGACTGCAGCCGGGTTTTCCTTTTCTGAGGTGTGGAGTAGACTACGCCGGTCCCATGTACATACTGAACCGTAAAGGTAGGGGCGCGAAATTGGAAAAGTGCTATCTATGTCTGTTTATCTGTTTCTCAACTAAGGCTTTGCACTTAGAACTTGTTACTACATTATCATCCGAAGGTTTTATTCTGGCACTAAAAAGATTTATCTCACGAAGAGGTAAACCTTTACAAATCTTTTCAGATAATGGTAGGAATTTCGTGGGTGCAGCTAGGGAATTCACACATTCCTTGAATAAATGTTCTGATGATCTACAAAATTTTAGTTCAGAAAATAACATTGAATTTAAATTTATTCCTCCATACTCACCTCATTTTGGTGGCTTGTGGGAAGCGGGGGTAAAATCCTGCAAGCACCACATTGCCCGCGTAATAGGCAATGCACATCTTAATTACGAGGAGTTCAGCACGGTTTTAGCACAAATAGAAGCCGTCCTGAACTCCCGTCCCTTATATCCTATGTCTTCAGATCCCGATGACTTCACTCCCCTCACGCCTGGGCACTTCCTGATCGGTCGACCACTGACGGCGCCTGCAGAGAAAGACGTCATGACGGTGGCCACACACTCACTGTCACGTTACCGCCGCATCGAGCAGCTGAGACAGCACTTCTGGGCTCGATGGTCGAGCGAATATGTTTCTGAGCTACAGAAACGTTCCAAGTGGAAGACCACCCAGGAGGCACTTACACCGAACACACTAGTCCTGGTGAAGGAGGACAATTTGTCGCCCCTCAAGTGGCGACTGGGTCGAATAATGACTGTGTTCCCAGGCAAGGATGGCGTTTCCCGAGTGGCCTCCATCCGCACCGCTACAGGCTTCATTGAGAGGGCCTTCTCCAAGATCTGCCCTCTTCCATCGCCCAGGGTCGACTTCGAGGCTTCAGACATACCAGCGACGGTCACACCACCGCATCAAGGCAATCATTGAGAGCTATCCTAAGACTCTCAAAGCCCCGGAGGATGTTGAGGACAGCGCCATCTGTGCACATCGGCAACAACGACGTGTTGAGGACAGCGCCATCTGTGCACATCGGGAAGAACTACGAGTGCCTCGCGTCGAAACATTCAAGATCACTGCGCACCGCGAACCGCGGATATATAACTGACGACGAGCTCCATTCGGCCCTTTTTTCTTCTCTCACCACTGCCGCGACCACAAACCGAACTGAAGTCTATCCTGTGTACCTACTTATTGTAAATCTAAATAAATTCCTTTCACTAGAAGAATAAACCAGTCACTTTGGTCATCATACCCGATTTGCAAAACCCTTTAAAATAAGGAACACACCTTAACAAGTTTTTCATATTAAATCATCCCTCCCTTGGCTGTATAAATATAGAATACTACCTCTACCTGCGGCTGTGCTGTGTTATAAAATGTGAAAGTAACTATTAACGTCACCACAATCTATGAAAATTGTTATCCTACTTAAATTTAATTCTCCGACACAAGTTTTGAGTTGTCTTCAACAACAAAAACTAGTGAAAAAAACTGGCCAAGTGCGTGTCGGACTCGCACACGAAGGGTTCCGTACTACAAGGCAAAAACGCCGAAAAAATCACGTTTGTTGTATGGGAGCCCCCTTAAATATTTATTTTATTAAATTTTTACAGATACAGCCTGGTGACAGACGAACAGACGGACAGTGGAGTCTCAGTATAGGGTCCCGTTTTTACCCTTTGGGTACGGAACCCTAAAAACAAACAATAAAGTCCATTTCCTACTTACAATTTTCAGATGGGAAAAAAACCTTTTTTACAATTATCCAACAAATAATATCCAAACCAGAATGGACACACTCCATACATTCAAATACGTACAATCCCCTTCAATAGAAACGTAAAGCGACAAACGGGTAAAATAAAAACGCCCTTTTTTACCGAATAAGCGTTACCATAAAAAAGGTTTTCAGTGAGCAAGTGAATCATAATTTATGAATTCCGGTGTCCGGGCAGGCCAGGAGATTTACGCGGGGTCATTGTGTCGACGGATGCGATACGCATCGCTTAGAAAAAGATAGATAGACAGGGGTGGTTAATTTCTATGGCCGAAAGTGTAGACTGTATGTATATATTTTGAGGGATATTATTATTTTATTTTTTTAACTATTCAAAATAGTCAAACCAAAATGTGCTTAGCACGCCACGGTTCGACTACATGACAGACTTTGACGCCGAGGACACGTTTTTGATTTTTTTACGTGTGGCGGTCAAAAGGTTAAAGGTTCAAAACTACTTGATTGTTATTCTGAAATATTCTTTTCAGGTTTAAAATATGAGTTTTTATAGATATCGCTAAATAATCAAAGTGAATAAAACAAATAGTAAATAATATTAAATTATTATTTCGAGACATCGCCAAGCGATTGGTCGACTCTTCACGTGACCAGAGGGCTGGCTTATTTATGGGCCAAAGAATCAGCATTGCCATACAACGTGGCAATGCTGCCAGTCTTTTGGGCACGTTTCCTGTTGACAGCGATGCGGATGAATTTTTTTATGCCCTTTGATTATTTTTATTATATTATTTTTCCCGCCTTTTTATTTACTTGTACATATTATTACTGTTATTAATATTGTATTTTATGTGTTTATATGGTGTAAATAAATAAACCAAAAGTGAATTGAATTATACTTCGGTCGGATATGCAATCAAGCACAGAGCACAATACAATCGAAGCCAATTAAGTTTAAATTATTTTAATGAGTGTAGCAGTGGGCTTCGGAAGCCTAAATTAATTTTAATAATCTGTTAACCATTTTTTCATTTATAGAACAATTTAGCTAATTAAGTTTAACTCTTTTTAATTCAAGCTAAGTGTTTGTTTAAAATTAGCTCATTGTTTGACCTATTCAAATATTACTATTATATATATTACTACTATACTCCGAGCCCCAAGATACAGACTAACTGTCTAGTTTGGGGCTCACTAGTTAATACTATATTGTAACCTAGCTGTAGGTAATATTTTAAGCTACTCATGTCGTCTTAACTTACTGTTAACCACCTGCTTACCTGTATTACCTGGACCATAAATGTTTTCTATTTCTATTTTCTATATTTTGATAAAAGAATGTTCAGCAAACACGTCTCTTCTAAAACATCTAAACGTTCCCCACTCTATGTGACAGTCGTTAATGAAACATAAGGGGTGTGCTACAACCCCCGACATCTCCCGACAACCCCCGACATACCCCGACATCCCGCGCTGCTCATCCTCCGCGAAGGATAGCGCAAATACAGATATAGCCCGCTAATCGTGGCTCTAAGCTTACCTCTATCCACCCATTGAAAAAACAACCTTATGTCTTTAAAAATAAGGTGGGATATAAGTTGATATTGGATAATCCGTTAATTATTTTTTATGGATCAAAAATGTTCAAATAATAGATATAAATTACGTATTATTGCGATTTTAATGGTTATTGTTCTATTTTTATGAGGCGTATCGGTTTTGGTTTACTTGTAATGGAGTAAGCAGGTAAACGAGGTTTTGAACGTATTAATTACTAGCTCCTGCCCGCGACTTCGTCCGCGTGAAATTTCTTGTTCCCCCGCCCCACCCCGTCGCATCTCATCGCCTGCCTGCGTTATTACTTCGTTTTTGCTTAGCGTTCTTTCTGATTTTTTTATTTTTGCTCGGCTCCTAAGGGTCATAGCGTCATGTTAAATAGCATAGGCTATTTAACATCGTGTCAAAATGCAATTTCTTTTTGAATAATCCACGAATTATTTCAATGCAAGGGCGTTCAGAACAGTTTGCGTGACGATGTCCTTGTCACCTAGTCACCCTATATTTTAAATTATTACTTAGTGCTCACAACATAAATGATAAAATGCGGGTCGATCTTTACTGTTATACCGTAAAGCATTAGCAACTAGAGCCTGAAGAGTAAAAATAATAAAAAAATCTTCCTTTTTTACCCAAGTAAAATTCTCTTTCAAAACCCCTTACCATCGGCACACAAAATGAGAGTTCTTCACAAGCAGATATATTTTTTAAACACAGCCCTCAGTGATATTACACAGTGCGCACAATGCTTGTCTGAGATGACAGGCCATTTCGCCGTGTGACAGCACGAGACGTTTCCTCTATGTGATCGTACGGAGTGCGTGCATTCTAGATGTAAGGAAAATCAAGGAAATGTATTTTCTTTTTTTTGAAGGAAAATTATTAAGGAAACAGTAACTAACCTTACCTAAGATTTAATTTTCGTATTTTTATATAATTTTTTTGCTGTTTTATTTGGTAAAAACATGAACAACGTTACTGACATAGATCCAAGTTAAATTTCATTAAAATTAAAGACATAATTACAATATGCTAAACAAGTAAAACTAAAAATTATTCAGGTATATTTAGCGAAATAATAACTAGACAAACGAATTGAATAGTCGGCATAAAATCTTCGGCGTAGCCTCGGGCTATTACAAAAAATAAACGTCATAATGGAGCTAATTTTGAGGTCGGCAGAGATAGGTAACACGAAACATGGAACATCCCTATGTTAATGATTATTTATTGATAATATTATAACATTTCTGGTATCAAAGCGGCCTAGAAAAATATACTAGAAAAGGACAGGTAGAAAAATCAAAAAAACACGCCATGAAATGACCGAAACAGCTTGATCTTTAAGGGGCTTACATGACCTAAACGCAAAAAACGCAAGTTTTAGAAGCAATAAAAGTATATGATTGAATACAGTAAAGAAAACTATAAAAAATATATGATATTCTTCAGGTTATATGCTAGTTAAATAGTGTATTGGAAACGTAATAAAACCGATTAGATACGATAGAAAAAAATCATGAAAATACCTCTAAAAACTTTATTTTTACAATAAAAACCATATTATTATACGTAAAATCATTCTGATTTTTTGTCAGATTATTCTACAAGCAACATACTAAAGCATTTGTGTTTTAATTTTTTAGTCTGAATAATATTTTTTTTTGTAAATAGAAATTATTGCTTCATACTCGTATTTGCAATAAGTTACCAGCGTTGTGTCATCGCGCTTCTCTTTCTTTTCTATGCAGTACGACAGTGACCGCGCTTTAGGGCATGTAAGCCCCTTAAATTAAGAAATCCCTTTTCTATTATAGCCACTCTGTTTCACAAGTCAAGCTTATACTCCACATATGACCAAGTCTCCACATATGAACGAGTCTTCCTTTCAAAGGTAAAAGCACTTGTCGCTCGACACCGACAATGGATAGGGGGCCGCGACAAAAGAGTGGCCTCGCCAATACACTGCCACATACAGGCTACATAGTACAGGTATTTTACATTAACAGTATTTAGCAAGAGAGAACAAAATGGATAATAAGTATACATCATTATAATGATCTGTCTGTAGTAATTAGTCTTCTTCTTCGTCACGTCGATGGCACAACAGTCTATTATATTTTTGGCCCAAAACTTCGCCCCTTCCACGGCATCGTCGGTAGCAGCGTCGAGGTCGCTATGGCTGCATTTTTTGGGGCACTGAGGGCAGGATAGGAGACGCAAACTGTGTCCAAGTTGGCGCCACCGATCGACATCCACACACAGCTGCGTACCCTCGAGATAGTAAGGTTTAGTTGCATCTTCCCACTTGGGTTCAAAGGCGGTTCAGATACTTCCACGTGGGCCATGGAAGGTTGGACCCTGCAGGAATATAACACTTGGTAAGCTTGGTGTTATAAAACTTTAAACAATAGATTGGGGGCCGCGACAAAGAGTGGCCTCGCCATTACACTGCCACCACGTACAGTATTTTACATTAAGAGGGCTCAGGGCGTGCGATTCTCCATACAAATTTATTCCCCTTTTTTCCCTTTTTTCTTCCTGAATAATGCCTCCAGAGCAATCTTTTTTTTTTATAAAATCAAGGTCTGCTGTAAACACGTTCCTGTCATTTTATTTTCTTCAGCAACTAATGAGTAAAGAAAATATGACCCTCTAAAAATTACAAAAAATGCCCTATTTTTACCGCCGTGATTAGAGGATTACCAGATATTTTAGAAAAGTTTTTAACATAAAAAAAAATGTTAGGAACCTTAAAATACTCTTTATTAAAATCTTAATGAAAAATATAATTAAATCGGCACAGTTTTCGAGGAGAAAAAATGGGAATATAAAACGTCGATCTCGTCAAAATTTTTGTTATAATTTCGGTCTGAGCTGCAGCTGTCCCCCTATCACATTCTGCGGAGGCAGACTTGAGGTAAGGCGACGGCAATATTTTCTTCAAATACCTATTTTTCAAATTCCTCGCAGGCCCCGTCCCCTCTTAAATACCCGTTTTTAGCAAGCGATCAAGAGAATCAGAAGAGAAGAGATCCAGTTGCTGATAGAAATGGACAATAGACAAAAGAGCGCCCTCGCCAATACATTGCCATACTTCCTGTATTTTGCATTACACACAAGGACTTAACAATTACACCTACCTACATTAAAATTGCCCATTAAGTATGTACTTTTACATATGTCGTCTTAAGGCTCCTGCAAACAGGCGCGACCCGCGTAAAACCGCGCGCGACACAAAGGCACCGCAAGTCGCGCAACGAGCGGTGCCTTTGTGTCGCGCACGATTCGCATCGCGCGTCGCGCCTGTTTGCAGGAGCCTTAAGACGAGTAGGCAATGAATGGGTACTGCAAGAAAAGAGTAAAAACGCTAATATAAAAATGAAGAAACCCCATAACTTTTCCTGTTATACCCATTGTCAGACGCACTATCAAGATTTTTCTTAAATAAGAAAAACATACCTATTCCCAGAAAAGTCCAATCAACTCCGAAGTTTAAACCTACATTTATATTCTGCAATTCATATTTCAGCTCATATTTAGATGCAGCGCACACCAACCTAACCTCATTGGGAATAAAAACCGGACGTGACGGCACACCAACACCTGTCACATTCAAAATGAGAAGAATATTTAGTGACATTTTTTAAATAACTTCTTGAGATTGGAATTTTGTGAAGCGTCTTGAGAAGGATTCAAGATTTCCATAGGAATGACTTGTCCACTACAACTTATTTTCCTTTACCAATTTAATTAATTTGTGAATTTTAACCGGATATGTTTGTGTCATTAAAAATTCGATAATGTTATGAGGATTGCTACTTTGCCTTTATTTTAACACGACACAATTATAATTAGGTTTTTTTTTCATTGTATACCTATTATGTGTTTTTATTATGTTTGAATCGGACCACCTCATTGCTATACACCCGCGCTGCCAGACGTTGGGGCTTTTATATTTTTTTTTTCGGGATGGGAAATCATCAAATGACCCCTCCCGCTCTGGGTGGAGCGGAAGGGAGTGTCAGACTCTTACTTACTAAAACCCACCCGTGTTCCTTCCTTAGCCCTTTATGTTCCGGGCCAGCGGTAACCCTTTCGGACAATCCCACTGATAGACGTTGGGGCTGACAGTTAATTTATCCCAAATAGCTGTAATTCAGTATTATATTTTTTTTTGAAGTGAAAACTTCTTTAGGCGCGTTGGGCATTTTTTGAGAAAGGAAAAAACCATTGAACTCGCCCCAGTTACTGTAAGCGACACTGCGCGTGTTTTGTTTATAAGACGATTCAAAAAATACCCGCTTCCAATGTGTTCGGCTGTCCTCGGGACGTACTCGGTTTTAATGTATATCCGATATGTCAGTAAGTGATGGCAAAGTATTCTGTTTGTGTTTTGTTTTCACTTCTTCCGGCACTCCCGGAGTGCCACTGTTTTTTATTAACCCACTGGTGAGCAAAGGTTTCCCCCATATTTCACCATTCATATTTGCCTGCTGCCTTTTCTACCAATCAGCCTAAAGTTTAGGTCGTCGTGCCAGCGTTTCTTAGGTTTGCTTGCTTACCTTGCCTGCTTGCGACGCCCGTCTTCAGGCACCAACGTGACGAACTTGGCCCATATGTTCTGAATCAGAACATGAATGAATGCATCAGAACTTCCGATGCATCTTTTACATGTGGCTAGGCCCAGACCCATTTCAGCCTCACGGTCCTATCGTCAAGTATACGCTTTTCCTTTAATGCAGTTAAAACCCAGGAAACCTCAAACTTACAACACTATCAACATGACAGCACATAATACACAACTTAGATTCCCAACTCGTAAGCTCTTAAGACTTGAACTAAGTTAGCTCTAAGTAAGGACATACACGTGGGACATCTATAATTAAAGGTCACTTAAGCTCACACGAACGAAATTAACGTCAGCTTAGGATAATTACTGTTGTGGACAGCGCTTTATGTTTCATTGATAAATCCAGCTACATTTCTCAGGAGAAATAAGCACTTAGTTTAGAAGGACCTGAATTTGTCATCATCTGCCAAGCCTTTTCCCAACTATGTTGTTGTCGGCTTCCAGTCTAACGGGATGCAGCCGAATACCAGTATTTTACATGGAGCGGCTGCCTATCCGACCTCCACAACCCAGTTACTGGGTAATACGATACCTCTTGGTAGGACTGGTTGTCATTGTTTGATGAATAAGTAATTTCAAAGATGAATTCGATATCTACTGAGTAAACCATTAATATCATCTTTGAAATAACAACTTATTCAGGCACCATTAGAGACATTGGAACAAAAACAGAGGACATTTAAAAGCTAGCGTAGATTAAAACACGACTATAACAAAATCATAATCAACTATAATTTCAAACATCACGTGCATCCCAGCCTCATTTACCATCCATTAAAGCACACTTCATTCTATGTTTATCCCATTCCGTCAAGAATTCAACCGAGAGGGTTACACCGCTATAACCGATTTGCGAAATTAAATTCAGTACCATCTCGGTACCAGTCGGTACTTTGGTCCAGACCGCTTCCCTTTTCGGCAATTAAAACAAGATCAGGGAAGCTCCGTGTTTTATTTTTCTTTTTCTTCCGTTTTCCTGCACCGCTGCAATAAAGATAAATTATGGTTTTTAATTTTGTTGGGTTTGGTCGGTTAATGACGGTTCGGGATGTCTATGGGCGTTTATTTTTGTATTATCTATGGTGGCAGTGTTGTGGAGACGAATTATTTTGGCGTTTCCTTTTAGAAGCTATACAATTACTGAATTGGTAAATGAGTAGAAAGGAGTTCCAAAGATTTACTGTTATTTTCCTAAATGAGGACAGAACTGCTCTGATAGTTCTAATTGTCTGCAAAAAGTCCAACGCTAGATATTTCAAACATTATGACTTAGCTGGTGCAGTTACAAACAAAGCTCACTGAGACTCACTGACAACTTCCATTAAAACAAATTTTCAAATATCGAACGCTATACATGTGGTTCGACATTCCGATGCCAAAAAAACAAAAACATAGAGATAGAGTATTGCTACACAGAAGAAGTACCTAAATAAAAAATTTTGAGGACTTTTGCGAACGCTCTTCCAAAATACCATGACATACCAGCCAGTAGTTTAAAAAATACCACTTCGATGTATTCATGAAAAGAAAAAAAACCAATCCAATGCTCGAATATTTGAAAATATATGCACTTTTACTGGATCTAGAGGGGTTAGTTTTAAGTCAACATTGCCATGATTTATCGGCACAGTACCTTTTCGAAAAAGAGTTAGTACGCGTTCTCACCAAACGTATAGTTAGCTGCCGATTGTAAGCGCGAACTCACGATCGGCATTTTTACAGGCGCCATCTTGGATTTTCATTTTGAACCAGGAACGACGTTCAAAATGAAAATCCAAGGTGGCGCCTGTAAAAATTTTTAAATAGTCGCAGCCGCCATCTTGCATTTTTGTTTTTTTTCTCACTATCGGCTTCAGCACCCTCAAAAACCATGAAAACTATCTCTCCCTCTCTCTGAATCTCCCTATTATCCATACTAATATTATAAATTCGAAATTAACTCTGTCTTTTTGTCTGTATGTTACCTTTACACGCCTAAACCACTGAACGGATTTCGATAAATTTTGGCTAAAAGATTGCATGCCGGGAAAGGATATAGGATAGGTTTTAACCCGATATTCCCACGAGATCGACACTTATGCGGATGAAACCGCGGGGCACTGCTAGTATGTAATAAAAAGTCGCATGGAGTAGTAGAGATTGCTCCCAATTTACTCCTACCGCAAGTGCCGTTAAAGAAGTTCGTTCCAAAAACATCAGCTCTCTCATAGGAAAGTGCAATACCTACGCAGTCAAATGTTTTTTTTTTTAAATAACCGAAGGAAATTTTCGAACCAGTGTTGTTTAGAATCATGTACTTCATCCATGGTATCAGGTTGCACATAGATGCCTCTGCCAGCCTGTATTTCAGAATATTATTATACCAGCTGAATATTCGCGTGAGTATATGGTGATACATATTTCATGGACTTCGCTGTGTTTTTGTGCGAAAAGCTTGTGAATTTCGTGAATTATCGCGGTTCGCTTCAGCTGGCGTTCTCTGTATTATGTACAGCGATTGTCAAAATATTATTCTGTTTTCGTCTTATCCTTTTGCTCGTGATAATATATAGGTAGGTACTTACTCATTCTTTGAAAACATTTTCGTGCAGCATTTTACTTACGCGGAAATGAGGCTGTAATATTCTCGCTACATAGTACAGATGCCAGCACATCAAGCTACCCGAAACTGTCAAATTTTCCCAATCAACTTTGAACCTTATGCTTTGGCGATAAAGTTGAAAATCTATTAAAGAAATTTGACAGATTGTAGTAGCTTGATGTGCTGGCATCTGTACATAAGAAGTACTTAACTGAAAACAAATCTACATTAATAACAAAGCTGAAGTGTTTGTTGGTTTGAACGTGCTAATCTCTGGAACTACCAGTCGTATTTGAAAAAATATTTTTGCATGTGATAACTCAATTCTTGAGGAAGGATAAAAGGCATTTACATCACGCTAGAACCCTTAGGAGCCGAGTAAAAACAAAAGAAAGTCCGAGACAACGCTAAGCGAAAAGAAAGTCGCGGGCAGAGGCTAGTGACTAAAATAAAGGCATAACGGTATGATATTTTAAAAGACACTGTAGCAACTACATGTAAATAAGGTACAGTCAACAAAAGAGACAAGTAATAATCGAATAAAATAATATTAAATAGAATAAAATTTTATTTTATTAATAGTAAACAAACAGCTCATTTATCAAATTAAATTTCAGTCGACAACATCCAACGGTTTATTACTAAACTTCAACTATGTCCAACGATCCTGCATACTTATCTCTTTTGTTGACTGTCCCTGTTCATTAGAACTCGTTAAAATGTAATTTAAGAGAACACTCAAGAACCAAACACATACATGTCTTAGAGGTTCTTAAACATAAACACTTTTTCCGACACACTTTAACACATTGTAAAAGAAAATGGGGCATTGCAATCATTAACCGAAACACAGATTAACTATCACTACTTCTACCACAATTATCAAAGCGATTACTAACAAACAAAAGACTGTCACGTCTTTCCAGAACCATTAATACAGTTCTTACTTTACAAAAACCTTAACCCAACAACTCCTTGGATACCACACTGAAAAAAAAGAATGATTGATTTTACTAAATTCCGCGTAAATTTTATCAAATCCGCGGGTTAATATAGGTCCTACACACGAAATTGTTGATTTTACCAAATAGAACTGGTTGATTATGTAACCCATACGTTTAGTAAATTTACACATTTCATTTTGTTTATTCAACTAAAAAGTTCTGTATATTTCACATCGATTATTTTCGATATTTTACGATGAGATTTAGTAAATGTCACTTAACGTGTTATGTATAATATGTGAAATTAATTTTGCTACATTTACTCATTTCATTTTGTATATTCAACTAAAAAGTCCTGTACATTTCACGTCGATTACTTTTGATCTTTTACGATGAGATTTAATAAATACCACTAAACGTGTTATGTTAACAATGTGAAATTGATTTCGCTACATTTACTAATTTCATTTTGTATATTCAACTAATCCAGTCCTGTATATTTCACGATGAGATTTGATGAATGTCACTAAATGTGTTATGTATAATATATGAAATTAATTTTGCTACATTTACTCATTTAATTTAGTATATTCAGCTAATCCAGTCCTGTATATTTCACGATGAGATTTAATGAATGTCACTAAATGTGTTATGTATAATATATGAAATTAATTTTGCTACATTTACTCATTTAATTTAGTATATTCAGCTAATCGAGTCCTGCATATTTCACGTATATTACTTTCGTCCATTTAACGATTTTGATTTAATATGTTTAACTAAAAGTGTTTGGTAAAACATGTGAAATTAATTTCATACAATTTACCAGATATCTTCTTGTTGGTTTTGTATATTTTACTTAAAATATGCAAAACTAATTTTGTGATATTTACTCGTATGATTTCATATATTACATTAAATAAGTTTTGCATATTTTACGTAAGGTATTGTAATAAAATATGTAAAATTAGTATTGTAACATTTACTCATACCATTTCGTACATTTTAGGAGAGCACATTTCGTATACTTTACTTCACTTTTAGTAGTAAAATATACAAAATGCGCTCTCCTAAAATGTACGAACAGGATGTAGGTATATTCTATTAAACATGTTTCGCCATTATGCATGAAAGCTGTAAATTATTGGTTGACTGAAAATCTCTCGTAGCGTAATATACTGGGTGACTAGTGCGCGTAACTTATAAAAGTTACGCGCACTAGTCACCCAGTATATTTCTTATATTATTATATTATTTAGGTCTGAACATCCTTATGGATGTTCAGACCATCAAACTAATGGTCCGACTGAACGAACATCCTCAAAAATTATGCGCACTAATAAAGTCACCGTGTATACTTTGTCGCCAGAGACTTGTAGTCAGCTGCCTTATTTACAAATCAGTAAACTACCAATAAAAAAATAAACGAAAGACAAAATCACCCGCCAGTGAGCGGTATCATACAGTACAAAATAAAAGAACATGTTTAGCAAAATTTACCAAAAAGTACTCCAATTATAACTGTTAAAAATACACATTTAAATGTTAAACAAATTAAATCTGAATTGTATGATAAAATGTTACAATAATTTTGTTCGGTTTATAACTAAAATAGTAAAATAAAACAAAATATTAAATGAATAAAATTGAGTATATTTATAATTGTTATCAAATTGCTTTTACAATAAAACTTAAACAATTCACTTACAGGCGAGGTAATAACTGAAATATCACATAAAATAATCAACTAGTGTGTCACAAAACAAATGTGACACAAAATATTTCAAAATAATCATAAAAGGCTTTCAGGTTCAAAATGAACACTTCCCAGTGTACACCGGTTTCAAAAGGTAGGTACAACTCCCGAAATGTCCACTTTCGAAAAAGTACTTTTTCCAAAATGCACCTTTCCCCTAATGTATATTTCCCAAAATGTATCTTTTTCAAAATGTACATTCTTAGAACAGATAGGAATAACTGACTGAACAGATTTTAAAGTACCAGGATCACATAAATATGGAGATGTTAAATGAATGAATGTACATTTTGGGTAAGATATATTTAGGGAAATGTACATTCCGGGATAGGTGCATTTTGAGAAATGTACTATTTGAGAAGTGGACATTTCAGGAAATGTACCTTTTGAAACCGGTGTAAATTATGGGAAGTGTACCTACATTTTGAACCTGGAGGAAAAAAGGAATCAATTTGAACAGATGTTTCATGTTCACAGTGCTTTCAATAAGAGTCTTACAAAAGGCCCGTCGTAAAGGATGTCCAGAAGGGATCATCTTCAATCATGTGACTCTAAGGGTAGTTAGATATGCTGACCCATTCTGCAATAAAAAGAAAGAATTATCCGCCCACAATGTCCAGCATACCAACGCCATGCAAAACTTTAATATTATATGTAGGTACATATTTATATTTAAATGTACTTAAAACCAAGGTTGCGGTAACCTCTTACAAAAGGCTCGTCTTAAAGGATGTCCAGAAGGGATCATCTTCAATCATGTGACTCTAAGGGTAGTTAGATATGCTGACCCATTCTGCAATAAAAAGAAAGAATTATCCGCCCACAATGTCCAGCATACCAACGCCATGCAAAACTTTAATATTATATGTAGGTACATATTTATATTTAAATGTACTTAAAACTAAGGTTGCGGTAACCTCTTACAAAAGGCTCGTCTTAAAGGATGTCCAGAAGGGATCACCTTCAATCATGTGACTCTAAGGGTAGTTAGATATGCTGACCCATTCTGCAATAAAAAGAAAGAATTATCTGTCCACAATGTCCAACATACCAACGCCATGCAAAACCTTAACATTATATTACTTAACATTATTGCTAAGTTTACATCTAACGCAGTTACAATTCAGCTTTATACTATATCAATACATACAAAAAATATTTATTCTTACAGTCAAATCCTACTTATCATATTAACCACGCTCTGCTACCATGTTGAAAATGTCACGGGGTAGTATGATAATAATAGTTACTCAACACTCCTCCTCAAATTTATATTTTTTATTAAAATTTGCTTTAACCCAAAACACGGTTCGATAATCTCTCTAGTTACATGTACTTAATTCTACAGTATGTATCTCCATTACACATTATATGCGAATAAGTTGGAGCTATGATAAGGTCCTCAGGTTTTAAAAATTTCCATGCGTCAACCTCAACTAAGTTGAGATCACGTTTTCGATTAATGTTAGGATTACTGTATAAAGACAAAGCGAAAGTGGCTGTTGAGTTATTAAAAATTTCATCTTTCTGGGGAACATGGTTACTTTCAGGTTCAAAAACAAAAGAGCGTTCATCATTATCACTATTACAGTCCAAGTTGAAAATTATTTGTTGGCTACTTGATGTACTCGGTTCTTGAATAATATTGTTGTTTCTACAGTTTGACAGGCATATTTCGGAAGGTAGATTCAGATTATGAGCATTGGTCAGATGACGACGAAACGAACGTATATTTGAAAATATTCTGGTACCTACAATTAAACTGTTTACAGCAATAAGTGGAGTTAGGTCGCAAGTCATGGCTAAATTTCAAGTGTAAGAAAAATGATTTATAGTCGTTTAACACAGATGAACACATAAAACAAATAAACATGTTTAAATAAACTATAGGTTCGATGGAAACAAATTAAGACTTTTTTTATCATCAATTCCTTAAAAATGTCTTTGGATTATGTACAAAATAAAATATTTGGCACAAAATAGAAATTTCAGTCTAAAAAGGTTTTAAGACAGATCCGCCATAAAACAAGCTACACTTGAAATTTTTTTATCAGATTTGCAATCAATTCCGTAAAAATATTTTTGTATAAAGGTCCACACGTTAACACACTCTGTCGGGTACTCTAAATTGAAAACATGGAAAATTTTAAAGCATACATCTACTGCTTTTAGTAGGGTGTCGATCTTATAAATGACTGATTCATAATGGACATAGTAATCGGTTATTTCTTCTATCGATGACCCTACCACGACTATCAGTGGTTGGCAAGTAAGTCCTTTGGCCAAGTGCTCATCCTGACGCAGCTTGATCTTTGTTACTATTTCGCTCCGATTCTGTAATAGAACAAATACAAGGTTGAACAAATACAAATATACAAGATGTTCTGGGTCATAAATAATCTACCACACTGAACCCATTGCCTGTAAACTAATATCACAAGTCTTCATTGGGTTGAGTTCTTAAGACTTGCTGATTTCCTCACGGTGTCTTCCTTCACCAAAGACCAAGTCATAATAAGAAAAAACTAAATAAAACCGTTTAAAAAAACGAATCGGCTACCACAGATAGACACAAATACTTTGTGTTATTTATTTTTTAATTTATTGCGCACTTTATTTACCTACCGCGACATGTAAAATGAAAGCCTTTTCCGATTCAGCAATGCTTGGTTTATAATATTTTTTCTTATTTTCTTCGGTTTTAACTGGAATTTTAATGGTGGGTGGCAATTTCGAACTCATCAGTTTTAGGTAAACATAATCTCTCACATCTGCAAGGAGTTAAAAATTATTACAAAGATAAGCCTGTAAAAATGAGGACTGTCTATTATCTTTATTTAATATAATGAAAATAAATTAGCACCTACTGACCTGGTGTGGTACTATCGTCGTTCAAAGTTTTCAGATTATCCACGCAACTTTTTATGTTACTGTAAATTGGCAATGCTTTTTCCATGAATATTGGCCACTTTTTGAACAATTCTAGGTCATGGTTTGGGTACATGAATTCAAAATCTAATTCAACCTAAAAAAATAAAAAATAAAATTGAATGATTACCTACGCATAATTTTTTGTCCTAAACATAAAACCTATACTGTTAAATGGCATAAATATCAATTGGCATAATATTTATTATTAAAAATTCTAAAAGCATAATATCATAAGGCCGAATTTTGTGAAGCATAAATATTGAATGGCATATTTGCAAAAAACTTAAATATTTAAAAAATATATTAAATATATTTAATAATAAATTATACGAACAAGTTTGTAGCCCAAGCTTGCTTTGATTGAAGGCCATTCATTAAATAAGTCCCGGATGGTTTTATCTTTTCCAGATAAATCTTCTTTTCGCAATGTCCTTGTTAGTTTCCACTTCTCCACAACATCTACCCAAGGCTCTTTATTAAATTTCAACCATAGCTTCATATTATTAAGATCTTCAAGTGATACATTTTGGGACTCTTAAACAAATAACATTCTATGTCCATTGAAATTGAACTCGTAAAACTGTGAATGTGACACGTTAAGATAAGAACTCACAAAGCAGATTGTTTAGTTGAGTTCCACCGCGGTCGCCCGCCAACCGATCGCAGAGCGAACGGGCGCAACCCGCCGAGGCGGAGCGCCGAGGCTGCGGGTGACCGCGGTCCGAGATATTCTACTGGTTGCCCGTTTGGAGCGGCATTTAGGCACATCACGTCCACTTCGCATTTGATCCACTTGGTCCAGTTCGCGAAACGTCCATTTCGCATTTGGTCCATTTCGCAGATTGTCATTTCCCATTTGATAATATTTCACATAAATATGGGAAAAGGTAAATGTTTTTTTGTTCTTTTTTCATATTCTACAAATGTCAGATTTTTATTTTTACTGCGACGTCCTAAGAAGAAATGAAAAAAAAAAATTAATATAAAGTGATTGAAAATATAGAAGCTAACCTTTTCTGCGAAATGGACCAACTGCGAAAGAGACGTGTTTTCGGAAAGTGGGCCAAATGCAAAGTGGACTTAATGCGACTAAACGATTTTTCATACAAGCAAAATGATTTTCAAACCCGATAGTGCAAAGTTGAAATGTTGAATAATATACCTTCATGAGTTTCAGTTATGGTAACGGTGGATGTTTCGTGTTTCTTTATGAGTCCTGATTTTCTTAAAATCCTTCTTTGGTTATGGTACCGGTCTGCCAATTTCCCTCTTGCTGGAATATTCTTCCCATATTTTCTACTAGGAACATAATATGCATCCTGAAAAATTGTTTGTAATGTAGTAAATTCCAATTTGATTTTTTTTCAGATATTACCCATTACTTGATATTGCCATCGACCAAAATTGCTGATAGGTAGCAGAGTAATTTTAATAGGGCAGTTTTCAAATTTTTGAAAACCGCTTATATTTAAAGATTGGGACGAACGATCCAACAGAAAAATAAATTAATTAATGTATTTTTCTCCATGAAACCAATTAATAAAATAAACGGTTTGTAAAAATTTGTGAGTGAGAGTGTAAGCGCTCCTTGCAACAATCTGGTTATTGATCTGGAACACTGAAGGAAAAACTGAAACATTTAAAAACAGGGCGAGCCAGCGGTAACCCTTTCGGGTTACCGCTGGCTCGGAACATAAAGGGCTAAGGAAGGAACACGGGTGGGTTTTAGTCAGTAAGAGTCTGACACTCCCTTCCGCTCCACCCAGAGCGAGAGGGGTCATTTGATGATTTCCCATCCTCAAAAAAAAAAAAAAACAGTGAGTTTCCGGCTACCAGGGTTCAGATCCTGTGGCCACCTTCCGACTCCATTCATCATCAGACCCTGAACATCACTTTACTTCATCACAAAGTGCTCTTCAAAACCATTCTAAAGAGCCCAAACACGGTGAGTTTTTGGTCACAGGCAGATCCTGTGACCAAAAACTCACCGTGTTTCTTCTGGCTCCCTCCATCACCAAATTTTGAACATCACTCATCACAAAGCGCTATTCAAAACCAATCTAGCGAGTCTAAACAGCTGGGTTTCCGGCTATTATGGTACAGATCCTGTGACCACTTTGATTTTTTAATTAAAAAATAAAGAATTAATCGTACATACATAATAATTTATGATATAAAAGATTTGAAATCAAGAAATTGAATTGAATCAAAAACATAAATGTGATCATCAAAGTCAAGTTCAACTTTCAACATAGGTAAGTACCCCAACACACATACAACATAAGTACTTACAAGTGAATTTCATGAGTTTTTTGTTGATTGACCTTAGTTCTTCCATATTTCCTGACGTTCTTAATCCTATGACCAAACTAACTTACAAAATTGGAAGAAAAAAAATAGGTAACGAAAAAAAACAAACACAAAAAGGCAATAACATTGACTCGCTCCTGGAAAACTGGCCATAGCCATACAGCAGGGAAATTCTTCTAGCGTTATGGCCATTTGTAGCAGGAACAACATAGGGCAGGCTTTTAAATACCTATATAGCTTATTTAATTTTGTGGTAGGTATTTATGGTATCGATTATTAACAAGGCAATTTCAAAATAAAGTGTAAAAAACTAACCTCTTCGTTCGAAGTAGCACAAGAACAGCCACTAGCCGCAGAACTATAATCGCTGCCCACATGCCCCATAGAATCCTTATCTGATTCTATTGATTCTGTGTCTAAAGAACATGTTTTCTGTAAAAATTAAGATAAGATAAGATTTTAAGCATATAAGTTCGTTTGTAAATATGTTATTATTTTATTAATGTAAAAAAACAATTTCAAGTTGACTCCAGCTAGATCAGTGCTCATACTATTAAGAGCATTTGATCTGAGATACATTAGTAACATTTCTACCAAAACTAAAAATCTTTAAAATAATAATCTTTACTAATATTATTAAATGAACAAATCAATCAGTTTTAAAACAAGCAAAGCCTGTGAGCCTTGAGATTACCGAGCCTAAAGGCTCCTTTGCTACATTCTGGAAAGTAGGTACAGACGCCAGCACATCAAGCTACTACAATCTGTCAAATTTATTTAATAGATTTTCAACTTTATTGCTTAAGTATAAGGTTCAAAGTTGATCGAGTTGGTTGAGTTGGTTGTTGTTGTTGGTTGTTGTTGTTGTTGTTGGTTGGTTGGTTGGTTGTTGGTTGTTGGATGGTTGATATTTGACAGTTTCGGGTAGCTTGATGTGCTGGCGTCCGTACAATAATAGGTATACTTCAAAATACTCACCAGGGATTTATTTTCATTTTTAAATTGAGCTAATCCAGCCTTGAATTTAATTCTATCCTTTATTCTTGATTTTGGAATCAGCTCATTTATATCAGAATCAGAAATATTTTCTATGCAAAAAACATCCAAGTCATATTCTAAAAAAAGAAGGACAGGGCCCAGGGAGGGAGTGATATTAAAATTTGGAATACATTTATCTAAAGTATCTACCTAGTTATATTACATATTAATATTTGTATCAAGTAATAATGTGGTGTGTAGTTATCTAACTAATAAAAAAAATACAATATTTTGTGGTTATTAGTAGATGTGGGTAATCTTTATTTCGGAATGTGAATTGATTCACTTATTCCGACTCTAAGTCCGGTACCGGTTCACCTTAGTTATTCCTTTGGCACCGGCATTAATTCGGTCATTCTGGTTCCGCGGTTCGACCAGAACATTTTATTCATTCGGTTCGTTGGATCATTTGGCATATTTTGAATTGATCACTTTACAGACTTTATTTATAATTATGAATTTATACTTTAATAACTAGGTAACAATTTTTGTTTTGCTAACTACGCGTTCATAGATAGAAAGTTTAATAAACTATCTTGTTTTCAATAAAAAAAAATACTTTTGTTTATTATTTCCATTTTACTTCCCCAAAATAAAAATAAATACGACTAAAAAATTTTGATACATTTGATTGACACCGCGGTGCCGGTAAGTATTGTGAGGAATAAATAAGGTTTTCGTATCCGCGTTCGGAACCGGCACCTTTAGATCAGTAACCTCCGGAGTTACCCACCGCTAGTTATCAGACTGATATTCGCTAACTAGGGTGTCATATTAAAGGCTCAAGGTCAAGGACTATCTAACGAGCTATGTTTGGAGTTATTGCGCGTTCAAATCAGAAATAACGAGATCTGCAGGTTACGGACTTACAGGATCTGTAGATCTTGCAGAACAAGCTTGCAGTGGCAATAGGCAAGGCACATAGGAGAACTGGCAGCCGCCGTTGGATGGCGACCGCGTACTTTACGATAAGACTGACCTGTTAGGACGAAGGTACCTACCTATTCTACCATTCTAAGTTGATAATAAGTAGGAACTTAGAACTTACCTTGAAATACAGCTTGTGTTTCCTTCGAGACTCCCCAAGAATCGAGAAGTGCTATGGCGAAGTTGGAGTCTAATGTAAATCCTAACGTATTTTGTAACGTCGAGTCCATTTTCACTCACTATGAACTGCTATGAACATTGATTGAACTACTATTACTTTAGCGTAACTGAATGATAATTATTGATTATAAATATCTAACTAATCCAACACAGACAGCACCGCGGCCACCGGCCACAGAGTATTTTGTAATATACTAATAATACTGAAAGAAAACCGCGGCGCACGCGTCACACGAACCGACCAACCGAAAGAAAGAATTTGAAGAACAGTGTTGCCAACGAGATATTTTGAATTCCGCTATGCAAGTTGGAAATTTTCCGCCAAAAATATTATATGTTATTTTATCATATTTTCTGTACTTCATTTCCATTATTTAGATTTTACCTTATTTCTGTAGATACTTGGAACAAATGAGAGAGAAGCATGTTTTCGTGTCCGCATAAAAGTTTTTTATTTTTTATTTTCATGATATTATAAATCTTAAAATCAGAAGTTTATCTAATGGCGGTAGCTTCTTGGCATAATTATGAGTTTTATACGAAACGCTCAAGGGTGTCAGCGCGACACCCTTTCTTTTCTTGTTCAGTAGATAGCGTCAAAATATCATGAAAATTAAAAAAAAAAACTTATGCGGACGGGAAAACACAGTACCTACCACCCAAAATCTACAGGAATACTATTTGTCACGCTGAAAACGTCCGAACATGATATGACCAGTAGGTACGCAATATGTCTAAAAATCGGCCAAGTGCGATTCGAACTCGTGCACAAAGGGTTCCGTACCAATCGTTATTAATATCGAGCAAAAACGGCAAAAAATCACGTTTATTGTATGACAACCACCCTTAAACATTTATTTTATTCTGTTTTTAGAATTTGTTGTCATAGCAGCAACAGAAATACATCATCTGCGAAAATTTCAACTGTCTAGCTATCATACAGCAGCCTATGATACAGCCTGGTGATAGACAGACAGTGAAGTCTTAGCAATAGGATCCCGTTTTTACCCTTTGGACGGAACCCTAAAAACGTTTAATTTTAGTCATAATTATTCCCGTCATTTCCTACGTCAAATTACTTATAATAAAATTAAAAAGGGCGGAGAGGTGTTAATCTGGCAACTCTAAGTCGTATCGAGTCGAGACGGAACGCGTCATACGATGAATAGGTATGACGTCACGTCAAATGACATTAAAGTTTAGTAAAATCTCAAAGATGTTTCGTAAAATCAACATTTTAATTAAGTAACATGTAGGTAGATATATTGGTATGGTATAGATCAAAACAAAGACTTAAATCGTTACTTTTTTTAATATTTCAGGAGTGTCTTTTCAAAAGGCTTTATTTCTCATTTTGGAAAAGTTCTTTTTTTTGATGCGATTCGATCCTAACACTATATTCTCAATGATTTTCAATGATATTTTGGTTCTAAACAGCTTATTTCCTTTAAAAAATCGATTACAAAAAGAGCCTTCCGCGTCAAATAGACTTAGGTATATCCATAGCATTTTAGTCCATTTAATCAATTTAAATATTCTCTTTCAAAACAGCTTAATTCTAATAGAAAATTGGTTTTTCTAATATTTACGGAACAAAAGCGCTTATATAATTTATATATGTACACCGCTGTCCTTTTTGATGCTTTTTTCCCATTTAAGTTTTTGAACGGATACATCACACTTGGCTGTATGGCTTATGAGGTTCTTGCTTATTCTATATTAAGTTAATAAAAAAAAACGATTGTCAAATGTCAAACGGTGGTAGGCGCATTTTTTTTTTGACAATTAAGACGCTTTTAACGTTACCTCATTTGTCAAATTATCACAAGTAGCTTAGAAGTTATAAGGGAACAGAGGAACATACATACATACCGGTCAAAATCATATACAACGTGTAACAGAAACCCTATAGCTATCCTTAAGCACTAAAGACAAGAGCTGATATAGAGTCACTATACTTAGTTTCAACTGAAAATAAAATACTCTAAGAATTGATACCAAATTTTCGGTATCTTAGGTTTCTGAAATTCAAATCATAACAAACATGTCACCGCACTACGTAGGTCAATCACTTTACTTGCCAATATCACGATAAATCTCTTCCGTAATTCTGCGCGCCTAGTACTGTACTAGCCTACCAAACGCGGCGTCTTTGTCGGCGCGAACTGACGAGATCAAACATGCCGCCTACCGCTTTGGCGGTGCGGCGTGCGCGCGCGCAAAATAGGTACATCATACCTACTTTACCTTGATGTAAAAATTAGTGTTTAATTATTGATTTTCAATTTATTAGTTAATATCAAGCCAGAAATTGCACGTAAAAACCGAGATAATAAAACTTACGTAAAAAATCGAAACAAAGTTTAGGTAGGTTAACTAGTTTCATCCCTTATTAATTTATTATTACTTATTACCGAGTAAACAATAAAATCTTAAAGCTTTGCTTAATTTAATAACTTGACTTACATTTTTAAAGACGGGGTTCGATGTGGTGACCTTGGTATGCACAAGGCCGCTCGCTTGTTCATAGACAGACACCTGAACATTGCATAGCATGTCTGGTGTTATTGTCCTGAAAGCGGCCTCAATCCGTACTTTCATTTGGTCCACTGTATCACACTGCACTGCGTACACTACATTTTGAATGTACCCCACAAAAAAGTCTAATAGGCTTAGGTCTGGGGATAGCGGAGGTCAACCTATGCTTCTACTACCACGCCCAACACACTGAGTAAAGCGCATATCTCAAGCAAAGCGTCGTCGTGTTGAAAAATAAAATTATTCTCCATCACAAGATTAACATAACATAACATTTGGGTCAATAAAACGGCGACGACGGTACAGTTCTCGGGCAGCTCGTTACCATTTTACTCCGACACACTGATGTGTTGATGAAATGATGATTCATTTCGTAATATTCGCTATTACTTATCGATATTTTGCAAACACAACAAAAAAAGTCAATTAGGTGTAGCCGTAGGTACCTACTGAATTGATGCGCGTATTATAACAGGGATAGATACGAGTGCACTAAACACGGAACAGACGTCGACTGACGAAGTGACGAGCAAAACAATAATGCAAAATAAATCTCCTATTCCCTGCCATCCTGGTACCTAAATATTATTTCGTTAAATTTAGATACCTACGAGTATAGGGTGACTGTGCTAATAGTCGTCCACTACTATTAAAAATAAATTGTTCAAGAATTCAAGATTATTTTACACTAAACTCCGTTAAACTTTCAAGTAAATCTAACACACCAGAGTTGCGTACGTAATTCAAAATCAAAATCATTCTTTGACTGACACTGACTAAAAACAACATTCCCGCAACCTCGGAAATTCCCGCAACTCCGGAAAATTATTAATTTCAATCCATTCAAGATCATAATTTATGGGGCCGCGTTATCTCCTTAGAAGTTGTATTTACCAGGAGTAATTGAAACTACACGGACTGCAATTGGTACACTTACCCTAAGACCCTAACCCATTAGGTTTACACACACTAAGATGCTTACATTGTGTGTGTAACGACGTAATCAGGGTTCTGTGAGCAAACGATTTTCAATTCGGCAATAACAATTTCTTACTCATGCGGTCCTAGTACTTTTATTAATTTCTTTCCACAGTTAGATGCAGTTTCGCGACATTTTTTATTGACTTCATTTGAATTATACTAAAGACTAAACGTGCTCAAACCAATAAAACCCATGTACCACTCAAACAGCACCGACAGACCGTGAACTCCCGATAATTCTTTCGGTTAGTCCTACAGACAAAAATTATGCGTGCGTGCTATTATTTTGTAATAAAAAAAAACTATTAACTTGTTGTTAATAGTTTTCGACATAATTATTAAAAAAATAACCTTATTTTTAAAATTATGAACGGAACCGTGGAACCAAACTGTGATTTTATTTGTACTAGGAGAAGCATCAATACCGAAGAGGTGAATTGAAATGATGTTTTGGGTTCAGTTGGACAAAAATTCTTGTTCTAAATCCTTTTTCTATTCTAAGTTCTAATGGCAAATAATAATGTTTGTTTAAGCAATTAATTCCTAGTAGGATGCATGTAAGGATTCGATTTTTTATGATCAATTCAATGGTACGAGCTGACGATTTTTCGAAACAATTCGTTTTAATGCGATCTTCAAGCAAATCGATTCAATAGTAAGGTGAATCGAATCTCCTGGATCGTATGTGTAAAAATGATTATGATAAGGGCTCATAATAGTTCAAGTTCATGTTTGCCCAAAGTATTATGCGGACAATCATAAACAGCGAATAGGTAGGTTTATTTATTAAAAACAAGATCAATTACATACATATGCCGGACACTTTTTATCTTGTCCGCATTGTTTATGTTAGCACTAAGCGAAGATTGAAACATTTGATTTTAACCGACTACATCTGTACCATCTGAATGAAAGTCATAAATAATTACGCTGGAAAGGTTATCAATTATTATTTATTAAAAGTTTAGACGTACCTACCTGACTGGCAACTGTAAATATGTCACAAAATAAAGGTGTGTTAAATGTTGTTTAAAATTTTTTTGATTACGATTTTTGAATGAATTTTTAGTAGATCGATTCAAGAGCACGGGATTCGTTCTGTGAATCTATTAAAAAATCGATTTAAAGCAAAACATCGTTTATCCTTATGGCCACCAAAATAAAAGGTTAGGAATAACGTTGGGAAATTCAGTACAGGAATATTGTTTTTTAATTAGGTATTTATTGTGTTGTAGGTACGATGGTAAGGCGGGGTGGGTGGAAGATTACTATGTAGATAATAATTATCTACAAAGTAATCTTCTACAAAAGGACAACTACATAAAAAACCAACAAGCGTGTAAATAATACGTGATAGTGCAAACAGGTACCTAAATATTATTTCGTAAAATTTTAATACCTAGACCAAAATCAAAGTTTAGGAAAAGTCAGTAATAATATTTTGTAAACAAAAAATAAACGTGCGGAACCTTTTATTCATTTTATTCAGAAGTACCAGGAGTAAGAGGTTTATTTTTACTCACAAATAGTTCACTGACACCGATCAGCTGATTTAGTGCTAGTGATGTGTTTATTTCAATTTGAAAAGTTCGGTTTCTGGTATCAATGTATTAAAAATTCTCATAACTTCCGAACATGTAGATATAGGATTAAAAAACTCTTCCAATATCGTTTGATACCATCCAAAGAAGCCGTGCCCTTGGTATGTATATACCCTTTCCGTTACACGTTGTATATTTTCGTTTTTTGCTTCGCCGTAATCGGGTAAAAAAGAAGAGACACGAAAATTGCTCTAAATACTTATAACACTCACAGCTTATAAAGTTATGAATCATGATCGGTTTAGTAGATAAGAGGTGAAGGCGTACAAACAAACGGTCTTTCGCATTTATTATAATTACTAGCGGGCGTCCGCGACTTCGTACGCGTGGCGTTAGTTATTTGCACATATTCCGGGATTTAATGTACCTACCTAAAACGTTAATTCGGCATGAAAGATATCCCCATACCAAATTTCAACTAAATCTCTTCACTATTATGATTTTTGTGGTTCCCACGGGAACCACTAATTTTTCCGAGATAAAAAGTATCCTACATGTTAATCCAGATCATATTCTATATGTGTACAAAATTTCATCCAAATCCGTTAAGCCGTTTATGCGTGATTGAGTCACAAACATCCAAACATCTTCACAAACTTTCGCATTTGTAATATTATAGGATATGTGAGGTTTTGTTAAAAAAAATTGGATACCAAATGAAAGGGCTTAATAAGCACTTTTCAAATATACAGAGTGGCAGGGACATCGACGCGCAAACTGTAACCGTAAATTCAGCACACGATTGTAGATCCTCTAGCGAAGAAATTTTTCGTCGGTTATCAAAAAAAAAAATCATTAGTTTCACAGAAAAGTGCAATACCTACGCGGTCAAAATGTATGGAAAATCAACTTTTTTTTTAATAACCGACAAAAACTTTCAACGCAGGGGGCTTCAGAACCCGGGTCGGCGGCGCGTCCCGGGTCGGCGGCGCGTCGTGTTCCACGCGCGCCTCAAAGAGCTGTCAGCAAACTGACGGGGCCCGCCATAGGGTCAAATGCCTGCTGGAGCCGCGGGACTGTCTGAACAGGACACCGTGGCCCCAAAACTTAAAGGGCATCCGAAGGAACACGGGTGGATTTTAGTCAGTAAAAGTCTGACAGTCCCTTCCGCCCCACCCTGGGCGGAAGGACTCAATGGATGATCTTACCACCCCAAAAAAAAATTCAGAATCATGTACTTACTGAATCCATGGTAACAGGATGTGCGTCAATGTCCCTGCCACGCTGTATATAATATACATTGTTAGCTTTTGCCTTTGCTTGCATTCACCCGATTTACAACCCCAAAAGTATGTTCATTATTATTATTATGTTCCCTCATAACTTCTAAACTACTTATGATAATTTGATAAATGAAATACCTATCGTTAGAAGCGTCTAAATTGTCTTATGGTTTTAGGATATGTGAAGTCACATTTAACTGATATTTGAGTGCAGAAACTACTTTTTTTAGTTCTTATGTTGTAGAAGAGTTATGTTGTATTGTAGAGCAGTGGTGGCCAAGTGGTAACGGCCGCGACTTACGAGTTGTAGGTCGTAGGTTCGAACCCAGACAGGCGCTTTACTTTGTGTAAATTATTTCATCACCACTGCTCACAAAACGGTGAAGGAAAACATCGTGAGGAAACCGGCATGTCCTAGAACCAAAAATTCGAAGACATGTGACATCTACCAACCCGCACTGGGCCCGCGTGGTGGATTACGGCCCACTCCCTCTCACTGAGAGGAGGCTTATGTCCCAGCAGTGGGAACATTATAGGCTGATGATGATGATGATGATGATGATGATGTTGTAGAAGATTATGCCTGCGTGTGAACCCGGTGTTTTGACTTACCTACCGTAGTTTCTGTACTCAAATTTCAGTTGACCTTAAAGAGTATTTTGATCACAGTATGAAATAGGATCATTTGGCAATAAATCATATTTAGGGTTGATTTATCGTTTTTCTGTTCAAAATGTATGGGAAAATTTTTGGCGATTGCTGTCATTTCTATTACTCATACCTTAAATAGTCCCATAGAGTATAATTATGATCCCCACATGAAATAGGATCGATTGGCATTTTTTTTTTATTTTAGATTTTTTTTTTTGCTGACTGTAAACTTTTTCCGAAATCTGTGAATGCAGTTCAGAATATCTTAAAAAGTTATGGATGGTCTCATAGGAACAATTTCCTGTATTATAGTATGAATGAACTATGTTACCTATCAAAGCAAAATTATTTAATTAAATGCTGTTGTATTCGGTATGTTTGTAGTATTTGCCGAATACAACTTTGATTTGTACAAATGAGTGTATATGCACACACTTAATTTGTATTCGGCAAATACTAAAACATATTGCATATAATGACATAATTTTGCTTTCTTTCATAGTGAACAAATTGCCGTTAGTTGTCGGAACACGCTAAAATATATAATGTAGAAGCTAAAACCCATGGAAACCACGTTATGTGCCTACAATAGCGAGTCATGTCACGGGCTAATGTTTAGTAACCTTAAACAAAAGTTCTTTGTAAATTTTATTGACAAGCTTGTGTAAAATGTACATACTTATTTCTAATCTCATAATTTGTTTCAAGTAAAATCAATCTTCCAGTTTGTTAGTTTTTACGAACAACTTTAGTATTTGTAGATTAGCAAGCGTCACCTGTCGGGAAGAACTGACTTCGAAACTCATTCTGTTGTTTAAATAAAAGTTCTTTGTTGATTTTATTTACAAGCTTGC
The DNA here is from genome assembly GCA_927399505.1 of Luperina testacea. NCBI lineage: Eukaryota > Metazoa > Arthropoda > Insecta > Lepidoptera > Noctuidae > Luperina > Luperina testacea. The sequence goes on along the minus strand of OV656759.1, from coordinate 20,681,023 downwards.
ATAAAATTAGCATATTTCTAATGTAAATTATATGAAATGTATCTCATAATTTGTGTCAAGTAAAATCAATTTCCTAATTTATTAGATTTTACGAACAACTCTAGTAGAGTAGCAAGCCACACCTATCGGATATCTGGAGAACTGTGTTGCTAAATTCGTACTGTTGTTTAAACAAAACTTCTTTGTTGATTTTATTGACAAGCTTCTGTAAAATGTAAATGTCAATTATATTAAAAATGTCTCACAATTTGTGTCAAGTAAAATCAATTTCCTAATTTGTTAGATTTTACGAACAACTTTAGTAGAGTAGCAAGCGACACCTATCGGATATCTGGAAAACTGTGTTGCGAAACTCGTACTGTTGTTTAAACAAAACTTCTTTGTTGATTTTATTTACAAGCTTGCGTAAAATTAACATATTTCTAATGTCAATTATATGAAATGTATCTCATAATTTGTGTCAAGTAAAATCAATTTCCTAATTTGTTAGATTTTACGAATAACTTTAGTAGAGTAGCAAGCGACACCTATCGGATATCTGGAAAACTGTGTTGCGAAACTCGTACTGTTGTTTAAACAAAACTTCTTTGTTGATTTTATTTACAAGCTTGCGTAAAATTAACATATTTCTAATGTCAATTATATGAAATGTATCTCATAATTTGTGTCAAGTAAAATCAATTTCCTAATTTGTTAGATTTTACGAACAACTTTAGTAGAGTAGCAAGCGACACCTATCGGATATCTGGAAAACCGTGCTGCGAAACTCGTACTGTTGTTTAAACAAAACTTCTTTGTTGATTTTATTTACAAGCTTGCGTAAAATTAACATATTTCTAATGTCAATTATATTAAATGTATCTCATAATTTGTGTCAAGTAAAATCAATCTTCCAATTTGTTAGTTTTTACGAACAACTTTAGTAGATTAGCAAGCGTCACCTGTCGGACATTTGGAAAACTGTTTTGCTAAACTCGCGCTGTTGTTTAAACAAAAGTTCTTTTTTAAATTTATTTACAAGCTTGCGTAAAATTAACATATTTCTAATGTCAATTATATGAAATGTATCTCATAATTTGTGTCAAGTAAAATCAATTTCCTAATTTGTTAGATTTTACGATCAACTTTAGTAGAGTAGCAAGCGACACCTATCGGATATCTGGAGAACTGTGTTGCGAAACTCGTACTGTTATTTAAACAAAACTTCTTTGTTGATTTTATTGACAAGCTTGTGTAAAATGTACATATTTCTAGTGTTAATTATACTAAACGTATCTCATGATTTGTGTCAAGTAAAATCAACTTTCTTATTTGTTAGTGTTACAAACAAATTTAGTAGCGTCACCTGTTGGAAATTTAGAGAACTCGTACGAAAGTCTTTTACAAACTTTCTTTAGTGTATTCAAATATTTGTTCGATAAATTTTACTATACTTAAAATAGTTTTAGTCAATCTGTTTTGTTATGTAAAATCAACAAAGTGGATTTTGTTAAATTCACTCTTGTTATAGTAAAATTAACTATGAAAAGGGTTGACTATGGCAGTTCATTACTCAACCTACGCTACTTTAGTAAATTCAACAATTCTTTTTTTTCAGTGCAAACGATAAATTATCCCGATGATAACCCTGAAGTGCCGTCTTAATCACCACTGCACTTTTGAACGTAGATTGATGACGTTTTGATTTATCGCCGTCGCGGCGGCAGGGTTAATGGGGCGAATCTGTCAGATAAAGATGCAACCGATGGTAATGTAAAGTAATGAACATGTTGGATACTTGGTATCAGGTGAGCTGTTTTGTTTTAACTGTTTTGTGATATTTCCGAGTTGTGAGAAAATTTCGTTAAATTAATTATAATACCTATTGATTCTAAACCAACCACGTTGAAAAAGTGTCATGCGTTGTCTGGCATTTATGCTGAACTGGGAGTATTTGGCGCTGCCAAGCATACAATACTGTTATAATTTTGTATTTTTTTTTTGTTCTTATATTGCGAACCTCGCTCTGGGTCAAATAAAAAATATAACTATACTTTTATTTCTTCTATACCTACCTCTTTTTGAGACGATTCCATGACAAATTAACCATAGTAAAACTTTCAAACACGGTGCATCATTGTAAAAGAAGAACGGATCTTTAAAAAACCTATTAATATATCCATTGAACTCTAATGATTCATGAACCATTTCCTTGAAGCCAAGTGAACTGCCTCGATAATCAAGGGTTGAAAATACACCCCCAAAACATAGGGGTGTGGTCTATCAATCAGCTTACTCACCACGGTTCTGATTATAACCGACCCCCTGAAACTTACCCTTAGATGACGCATGCAAATTCACCCCCTTCCCATCTTTTTTCACCCCCTATTTATTTTTATTGAAGAAAACTTTTTGATGGATTGGCGTTTTAGCGTTGCTTAGAGAATAAAAAGCTTTTGAAGTCAAATCTGTGAGATTTCTGTCAGATTGTCTGTTTGTGCATTAGCAATTTGTTGAGTAATGAAATCGGAATGGAATGTTTTTCTTTCATTTAATGCTGTAACCGAGTAACGATAACCTTTAACACTAAATAAACTGGAATGGTGGGTTTTTGTTTCTTTGAATACATATTTTCTACTCACTATAGAGTATCTCCTACATTTCTTTTCATTAGAATCACGTTATACACTACGTTGGCCATCAGACATCTTCTAAGTTTACTTCTCCTAAATCGTACTTAATATTATAAACGCGAAAGTAAGTTGCCTAAGACATTAAGTCCGCCTTTGTACCTTTTTGTGTGGAAAGTTTAAATAAATAAAGTTTGTGAGGAAGGATGGATAGATTGAAGGATGTATGTTTGTTACTCTGTCACGCAAAAACTCATGAACGGATTTTGTTGAAACTTTACAGTAATATAGCTTATACATCAGAATAACACATAGGATACTTTTTATTCTGATATTCTCACGGGATCGGCACTTATGTGGGTGAAACCGTAGAGCGCTGCTTGTAAAAAATAAAACTAGCAACAGTTACTGGTCGCTTAAAATAAAATGTTTATCGTACAGGAAAACTTAGGATTTATATATAGGTACTACAACATATATCACACTAATATTATATAGGCGAAAGTTTGTGTGTGTGTGTGTGTGTTTATATGTTTGTTACTTCTTCACGCTCAAACGGCTGGACCAATTTGGATAAAATTTTGTACGGAGGTAGCTAAGACCCTGGATTAACATATAAGCTACTTTTTATCCCGATATTCCCACGGAATCGGCACTTATGCGGGTGAAACCGCGGGGCGCAGCTATGAAAGCTTAATTTACTTTTCATTTGTCAACTTCTCTACTTCCCCATACACAAGCCTTCATAATTAACACAACGTAACTCATAACACAAATATCATAATATTTAACACCACTTGAAACCTCATAATTGTCCCACTTTCACACTGTAACCATTCCGAGTTTCAAAACTACGTGAAATAATTGCTGAAAGCTTCACAATGCGTATCACGTAACATATATTCACTTGGTTCCCGATGTTAACCAACTGTGCAAAGGGTTATTACTTGACAACCGGACACTAATGGTTACATTAGTGATACACGAAGACCGGTATATCTTGATATTTTGTGGTGACACTCGCAGCGTATATAAACGGCAGTCAAAAATTGTATCAGATTTTGATACATTCAAAGTCTGTTGACTGTATGAATAGGCACTATTCTACCAGAAATAAAGTACAATGAAGGTAGCATGAAATTATCTGCCAGATAAGATAATAGGAAACCACCTCCACTTCGACTGGTTCTGTTCTTCTCGTATCCAACGGGTTCCTGCGGCCTTCACAAGGTCGTCGGACCACCCGCTCCAGTCGGGGGTTGCGGAAAGATCGTACGTTCCCGCGTAGGTGTGGGATGGAACACCGGGGTGGTTTTTAGTCAGTAAGAGTCTGACAGACCCCGCCGCTCGCCCCGGGGAGGCAGACATCCATGACGATTTTCAACCTCGGAAACAAAAAAAAAAACAAAAAAAAAGGCCTTCCAACGCCACGTCTTCCGGTACGCGGTTGCCACTCCAGAACCTTTCAGCCCCATCGGCCATCTGTTCAGCCAGCAATGTGACGTGTGTGTGTGTGTTTTCAGACGTAGCGTTGGAAGGCCTCCCACAAGGTGGACCGACGACCTTGTGAAGGCCGCAGGAACCCGCTGGATGCGAGAAGCACAGAACCGGTCGAAGTGGAAGTGCTTGGGGGAGGCCTATGACCAGCAGTGGGCTTCTTTAGGCTCAAACGATGATGATGAAATGATTTTAGTCTGTACTAATCGATCGTGTAACTTTATTTCCTAATTTATGTTATAGGTATTTTGTACCGACCTTTTTTGTTGTCTTTTTTGCTTTAAGTGTTTGTCAGTGGACACTTGTAAACTGCCTTCAAATGCACATTGTTTTAGAACACTGTTTATATTACCTGTAAGTTTCCCGAAAAGAATAAAATAAAATAATCATAAAATGAACGCAGTGTAGTATGCCATTTCGTCACAGTTCAAGTTACACTGGCTGTGTAACATGTAATCGCGTGTTAATTGTGTGATTACAGTAATCGTGGGGTGACGTTGTCGTATTGTTTTAAATAGAGCCCCCAATTGTCGCTCATATTTGTTTCAAATTGTTATGGGGCTGTTAGGTGAGTGACGAGTGAGGTACCATTATGGTTTTACACGGCTAGTTAGAGTAAGTTTAATAAGAGTCGTTTAGTTTAAATGCAAGGTGTATATGATCGGGTTACTAATGGAATTTTTCACCTTCTCTTACTATGGTTGTGAGCACAGACGCGCTTTTAAGAATTTCGTTATCTAAGTTTTGACATCATCATCATCTGGCTAGCCTTTTCCCAACTATAACGAGTTAAAGGCTCCTTCAAACAGCCGCGACACGCGATAAAATCGCGCGCGACACAAAGGCACCGCAAGCCGCGCAACGAGCGGTGCCTTTGTGTCGCGCGCGATTATGTCTCAAAGCTTATCATAGAGCAACAGTAACCGCCATTTGAATTTTTCTGTGCCAATGTATCTTGTGAGCGATGGTAACCCAGTGGCCGCAACTTAGGAGTGTAAATTTTTTCATCTCCACTGCTCTCGAAACGGTGAAGGAAAACATCGTGAGGAAACCGGCATGTCCTAGAAACAAAAATTCGAAGACATGTGACATCCGCTAACCCGCACTGAGCCCGCGTGGTGGATTACGGCCCACTCTCTCTCACAGAGAGACCTGTGTCCCGTGGGAACATTATAGTCTGATAATGCAATGTATCTTTGTTTTAACTGGTTTGTTCTTATAGATTATGAGCTATATCGAATTATTCACACGTTTCTAATTTATTCTAACTGTATATGATATCTAAATCAGAAACACTAAAAGATCACATTTTCAACGGACCATATTTTTTCCTATAAAGAGAAAGTACGAGGTATTTAGTTCAATGTCAAATGTTTGACCATAAGTATTCGTTAGCGTCGGGTGTATGGGTGTAAGTGACCATGAATCAATGGATAGATTGGATACCAAATAAGGATTACCTGATATATTCGGGTGTTATAGGTGATGTTTTAAATCTGTCTTTTAAGAGTGTTACAAGATTGAATTGTCTCCGAATTTGAACACGGGGAAATGGCTGCTATGGCAAGTTAATGTTTTATCTGCTGTTAAACGCTACATTGATTACTGACTCATTTCTGAAAAAAGATTCAGAACATTAAATTGCTATAAAACTTACAAAAACGATGATTTTTTATCAATCTTCAGAAATTCAAAGATTGCTTAAGTCAAATCACGAATATTCGGCGTAACACTGCTCTACTAAAATCATATAAATTACTTTCATGACTTTATTATTTCAGCAGAAAGAAGTCCAATGCTGAGCATACGACTCCCCAAAGCAATTCGCCACTTCGGTCGGTTCAGTGCTTCTTCATCATTCGCAACAACGTAATTCCAATAGTTAATTTTACTACAACACTAGCTAGACTACAAAGCGAGTAGAAACAATGCTAAAACTACATTTTCTAACATCACCAGCAACATAGCTCCGAGAAAGTCCCTTCCTTTTACGGCCACACTTTCTCGGGAGCAATTTTGCCCCATAATGGTACACGAGGATACAATTATAGCCACCTGATGAACACCATTGTAATTTCGTTCTTAATAATGATTTTATGCTCGGTATGCATGTAATATCGTGTTCTGATGCCTATTTAAGGACTTAATTTGGGTGTTTTGTATGGAGTGTATAGTTGAAAATGTCTGGGCTGTTTTGAAATTATTTAGTGGGTAGATACGTGGCTTAGTAGTTGTGTTTCATGTTTTAGAATCTTTATTGAATGTTTCACTGAGTTAAGCTTGCAGTGATAGCTATTCTTTTCTTCTTCGTCGTTACCACATTTCTCAGGATCTTTGTCATTAACAAAGTCTTCAACATAATCAGCTTCTTTATCTTCTATCTTTGTATCTATTTCTGTGCCATTAGTATCTCCGCAAATCTTGTTTTTAACCATTTCTGTAATATCCAGAACCTTTTTCTTGAAGGCTGCAGCATCCCGCAGCTTTGAAACGCACTCCTCACAAATAAAACATCCTTTAGCATCATCGTTTATTATTAGCTCGACTGTCACTAATGTGACACAATTACTTTTACTATTGTTACCGATCTTTAGGAGATTTCGCGACATTGGAGCGGCTATACGAATATTTAAAATATTGAACAACATATCAAATCGATCGTCGCGTCTCCAATTCATGCGGACTTTGCAGTGTGGACCGCTTGGTAAATGGAGCCTAAAATGGCTTCTTGATCGCGTCAGACCATCTTGCCGGTGCTCGTTTTCGCATTTTCAGTACCATAAGCCTTTCCAGACGATGCTTAAGCGAACACATAATGCAATATAGCTGTAGTAGACAGCTATAGGCTAGTTATATTGATGAAATTCACAATCTCCTTTTTTTAATTAGCCTTTTTTTCTTCCAAACCTCCCTATCTTGTGCGATCTCTGGCCAAGTTGGCCCTGCAAATGATATTAAATCGTCACGCCACCTTCGCCTTGGTCTAAATTAATTAATTTTATTCTCACAATCTCTTAACACAGCTAAAACTTATTAAGTACACTGCTCTGTTCTGAAGATTAAAACACAAAATGTTGGTTCCAAAACTAGCAGAACATCGTACGAAAGTTACTTTCATAATCATCAATGGCAGCCTTGTTCCACACATTACTGAGTAAAGGTTTCCTCCCTTTTGTGCTATGCTTGGAGTCTCATCCAGAAAGAAAGTTATTTTACTAACGCTCAAATCAAGGCACCATCACTGAAATGTATTGACTATTTTATAAAGTTTTCAGCAACAGATCTTACAACTGAAAACGAAATAACAAGACCACTCCAATACATTTAAATGCCAATTAATTCCATCGCAAACTTCCATAACATAATTGGGTATAACAAGTTAACATTTCATAAATTCCCTCACGAGGTATTGAACCGGGACCTATTAACAAAAACAAAATACCCACAAATTGGATAACAACTTAAAACGTCCCTCTTAATAAAATTACTTCGTTCCAACAAATTTTGTACAAAATCATCAAACTTTTGGATAAACTTAATGTATACAGTGAACAAGCTGTTGCGTTCGGAAAATTCAATTTGTACACAAGTTAGCATCTCGTTAAAATTCTTCTGATGTAATAAGGTAGGTTCGCCGTTGTAGGCATTTAGAACTCGAGCGGTTTTCGACGAACTCGAACATTCTTAGGGAACTCTCGCATGATAATAATGTTCAAAGATTGGTTTTTGAGTTGCTAATAGATTTTCTTGGTGTTTTCGTTGCGTACGATGTTGCTTTTCGTGTTATGAGGACGTAATAGGTTTTGCCTTTTCGCGATTGGAATAAGATTGCTTTAGGTGGCGAGACTGTTAAAAGTTTGGAATTGGAAATGGGTTATCGGTGGCTTTAAAAGTTACCTCATTCAAAATTTATTGTTTGCAGACTTCCAAGATATTTTTTTTTTAATATACTTCTACTCCATTTTGTTTGGATTTAATTTGATTTTAAAGCAGATTGTTTTCAAATATTTTGTAATCCTTTTCACGTGGGGTAATTAAATAACACACTTACAATGGCAGTGTCATTAGTTTTGACAGTTCAACAACATTAATTGCGTTATTTACACTGTCGAGTAGACGAAGTTTTCAAACATTATGAACCAGCGGATTAGGAATGTCCTTCATTATTCTTCGAATTTTGATTAAAAGTTTGTCATGTGCAGGTCAAGTCCTGGCAAATAAATTACCCAGTAAGCTATGTCGATAACTCGGGTGCGCTCGCGCTATACCTCACCTATCTTGTGTCATCAGTCGTGAAAGCTCATTCAATTCTAGCGGCACGAAGAAGAAGAAGATTAAATGCATATTCAAAATGAAAATCAAAAAACAAGACGTAATCACGTGACCAGAGGGCTGGCCTATTTTTTGGCCAAAGAATCAGCATTGCCATACAACGTGGTAATGTGGCAATGCTGCCAGCTGTTTGGGCATTTTACCTGTTGACAACAATGCAGACGAAATTTTTGATGCCCTAAAAACCTACGAATTCTCACAAATAAATGTATGACCTCTAGCCCACTGCCACATTAGTAGTTGTACAACAAATCATACTTATGTAAATTGTACATAAGTAATAGAGATTTACATAATTTACTATAGTAGCCAATTACAGTGAGTAACGGCCGGCCGCTGTGTGATTTACACAAATTATCATCTATCATTTGTACGTAGTTTATTATTGTTTTGCGTTGCGTATGAATTATTAGGTACTTAGGAAATTGTCTGCGACATTCATGGAGGAAATTGTTGTTGAAGCGACAGAATTAGGAGCTTATGATAAGTTGCTTCGCGTAAATATATCATTGTTAGAAGTGAAAATAGTAAACACCACTAAACTAGACTAAATACCACTTTAGTGCTACCGTTGGCAATTTAAAGTCTTCTCGCCTACTGAAGTCAAAGCTTTGTAATGCGTCTGGTCAACACGTCAACCAAAGTTCACGTGATGATCAGACGCAGTCTCAAACTCAAAGCATTCATTTCAATTAAACCATTTACAGGCACTTTTGAATTGTCAAGAAGTCGGTCAGTCAGAAAATATGAAGCTAAAAGGTATTATATTATATTACACCCATTCCAAAGCGTAGGTACCTATAGAGAAGAACGGGCAAGAAACTCCATGGACACTCTTTTATATTATATTTTTACAAAAATATTAGTTACATCATTAATATCTGTAGTAGTGTAATAGTTTCTTAGTGAAGATGTCGATAATCAGGAAAGACCTGTCTTGCCTTTTCCCAACTATGTTGGGTTCGGCTTCCAGTCTAACCGGGTATGCTGAATACCAATATTTTACTTGGAGCGACTGCCTATCTGACCTCCACAACCCCTACTGGGTAACACGATACCTCTTAGTAAGACTGGTTGTCAAACTTTTGGGTGTCTGACTACGCAACGACTGTCTAAGATCTAATCACAGCCGGGACTGACAGCTTAACGTGCTTTCTGAGACACGAAGAGGTTTTGATATATGTATAATGGATGAATGAATGGAATAGCAATTTTCTTATGCGTCTTAATAGACTAAATTTTGGCCTAACTACCCATCTCAAAAACTCGACTTGGATCATTCATCACAAATTGTGGTTAAAGAAAAGTGCAGCCTGCAAAGCGAGGCAAAAAGGCAATATAGGTATAGAGGCACAGATACACACCAGTAACAAAATGGTAACATCCAAAAAAAGAACCAAAAAGCCCGATGCCATCTATCTCCCTTAACATTGTAAAGCACTAAGAAACAGCCAGAATCAACAGCACAAGCACAATACATCCCCCTTATTTATACCCGAGGTTGTGGCTTCGCGCATAAATTCAGCAAAGGTAAGTTTTACGGCTAGTCAAGACTACGAACAATAAAAATAAATTAGCCTCCGTAAGTGCTTACACTAATGAAATGGCCGAAAAATGGGAAATAGGTAAGTACTTTTTGGTGGGGTAATGATAATGGTATGGCTGGTTGTGTAAATCTATAGGCTTGCATATGGGTTTGATGTCTTTTCTCTAAATGTCTGCATTTCTTGTTTCAGATTATTCTGCCTATTTCCCGTGAAGAGTGGGGAACTCGGTAAGCATTCACTTATTTATACATATATTACTACTTTTGAAATCATTGTCGGTAAGTATTTTTGGCTCACAATGTTTTTGTCATCATCAATTGACAAGACACACGACATGACACGACAAACAACACACACATGTATGTATGCATACACACAAATGTGATATACATAGATTGCAATTGTAAATGCACATAACTCTACCACTGTATACCTGCTAACTCCTGAAATGTAACAGACATGCTTGTGATAAAGGGGTAAGATTTGGTATACCTAGTAGAACGAGAAGGGTTCAAAAGTTCAAATTCCCATTAGACCCACACCTTATACCGTTTGAGCAATTGCCACCTCATCCTATGTAGTGAACTTTTGATGTCATACCTTTAGGATCATAGTTTCAGTCGATAGACGTCCACTGCTGGACATAGGCCTCCCCCAAGGACCTCCACTCCGACCGGTTCTGTGCTTCTCACATCCAACGGGTTCCTGCGTGCTTCACAAGGTCGTCGGACCACCTTGTGGGAGGCCTTCCAACGCTACGTCTTCCGGTACGCGGTTGCCACTCTAGAACTTTTCGGCCCCATCGGCCATCTGTTCTGCGAGCAATGTGCCCTGCCAACTGCCACTTAAGTTTGGCAATTCTTCGGGCTATGTTGGTTACCTTGGTTCTCCTGCGGATCTCCTCATTTTTGATTCGATCACGCAGGGAAACTCCAAGCATAGCCCTCTCCATTGCCCTTTGGATGACTTTGACCTTTAGGATATGAACTGCTTATCTCTTTTAGGACAATACTCAAAGAAAATCTACAAAATCACTGATGTTATCACCAGAATATGGAGATATCATCTGACCAGCCCTTTTTTACCATTTTGGGGTCGGCTTCCAGTCCAACTGGATGCAGCTGAATACCAATATTATACATGGTGCGACTGCCAATCTGACCTCCATAACCCAGTTACTGGGAAATACGATATCCCTTGGTACTGGTTGTCAGTCTTTCGGGCTTCTGACGACCCGTAACGACTGTCAAAGATTCACGAATGACAGCCGGTGCCAACGGCTTAACGTGCTTTCCAAGGCACGAAGAAGTATTGGTATATAAAGATGGTCACCTATCCACGGACCAACCGTGGCAAGCGTAGCTGATCAATCGACCCATGCAGCTGTTATTTTTTAGCCACAAGCACCAAAATATGGAGATATTCCTTTGAATTTTATTGTTCACCTTGTAACTCAAAATTCCACGTAAAATTTTCCACAAATAAAACCTCCCCATTGATACTTATACAGTAGCAAAAAGTTAAAACCTCTTTAGATTCGTAAAGGCGCATTCACACGCACGCAGCGGTAATCAGCGCACGCATTGTAGAGAGTCGACCGCAGTTGTTAAGGGCTCTTCAGACGAGGGCACTCGAACATCTGTCGCGCGGTGTCGCGAGGGGGCTTGCTTTAAACGGAGAGGATTTTTGCATTACGTGTAGAGTGTGTGGAGGTACGCTCTAAGCGATTTTTTATGGAATATTAATACTTATGTTATATTTTTTGTTTGGTTCTTGTCAAGGACAGAGCCAGGTATGACTTTAGGCATTGCAAGGTTTAAGTTGTCTGTTCAAAATTTACAAACCATTTTACGACCATTTGTTGGTATCCGATGGAGCTGAAATTTTGCGTTTTAGTAACAATACAATGTGCAATACTCAATATTGTAATAATTTCAATATGGCCACCGCTCCAAGATGGCGGATTCCATATTTTTTACTGATGTACGGTATCCGTTATACAGGTGTACCTATTACACAATAACAGTGTCTCAAGCTTTTAAAATTTATATATTTATATTTTGAAATGTCACTTAAATTTATTTTTCTCTTTTTAGTTCGCATTATTCTTTCTTTTTAGGTTACGTTATTATTTAAATAAAAGCTTGTTTTTAAAAACTTTTTTTTATTATAATTTTTTCTCAATCGAACTAGTTTTTATGAACAATTCATAACTTGCTGTGTAACAAAAATAACTTCAATGTAGAGTGTGATAAATCTCTGATTAAAAGCCATGATACAGATACGAAATTTTACCTTAAATTTAAATGTAGGTACCTATATAGTAGCCACAAAATATTAATAGATTATACTCCGTTGTATATTAACGAACATCACAACGAAAGCCGCAGCCAGCAGCATCCATTAAAATCCCATAATCACACACTCATTCATTTAAATTATCGGACATGCTATGTTTACACTGCCCGCTTTCGGCGAGTACAATCAGCGTAGTACTGGCTCCACTAATCGGGCGAGTGAACGGAAGTAACATAGCGTGGTCATTTAAACAAACAAAAAAGTAACACGTACGGGTGTGTCGAGTTGAGATAATTTACCATTGTTGTGCTACGAAGTTATGGAGTCGGTATTAATAAATATTTGACTGTGATTTGAAAAAAATATGTACGTTGTTTTTTGGTTGAGAAGAGTTATTGTTAAATAAACTTATAGTTTATTGGGCTGATGACTGTGAATCTTTTCATTATTGTAGCTGATGATAATCATAAACAGACTTATAGAATGGAAAGACTACTTGACTGATAGAAGCCTTCAAAGCATGTTTGTTATTTCTTTATTTATTAAATATTCACTGTAAACAATGCAAATAAAGCTGGTGGCCTGAATGGAAATAAGGACACTATTCTGCTTCATTGAATGGAATCTCAACTCAATGAAGTTTCTAAGGTCCTTTCTCTGAAATAACTTCGTGCCAAAATGCCATAAATATCTCGTGAAAACACATAGCTACAAGCAAACAACAATCCATCTTGGAGATAACAATCTACATAACATTAAACCAGCTAAATACCACGTCCATTATTTCTAACGTCCATTCTTGCTCAGATCGTGTGAATTAACCTCGTTTGTGCGACGGCACCTTATAAGGTAAGTGGAAAGCGCACTCGCCTTATTAAACGAGGCACAATGGTCGTCTAATGTACGGGCTATGTACAAAAATACACAAAAGGCTCTTGTGGCCTAATTTGAGGACAGTTAAATTAGATACGCGAGCGAGACATTATAAGTGTTTGTGTCAGAAAAAACATGGTGTGGTGTACACGAATGCTCTACTATGTCAGTTTGCTATAAATTATCTTAAAGGATTGCCGAATGTACAGACGCCAGCACATCATCCTACCCGAAACTGTCAAATTTTCCCAATCAATTAAAAACCCTATGCTTTAGAAATAAAGATGAAAATTTGACAGATTGTTGTAGGTTGATGTATGGCGTCTGTACTTGTATCTTAAAATATACACGCTATTCTTTTAACAATCCAGGCTATAGATTGCTCCGTTGTGGCGATAACCCACCGCTTAGTTTGCAAAATGGCTAGCAAAAGGTCGTGATTTTAATCCCCAACCCCAACTATGTACAATTGACATGACTAAACGCTCTCCTAGCTTAAGAATATACAGGGTGTCCCGTAATTAATGGATAACCTCTTAAGGGGTCATTCTACTTATCATTATGTACAACTATTACTATGGGACCAACCCTGAAATCGCGAAAAAAAATCAGCTGTTCCCTACAATAATGTTCGCATAACTCGTCAAAATGTAGGAAACAGCTGATTCTTTTTTCGCGATTTCAGGGTTGGTCCCATAGTAATAGTTGTACATAATGATAAGTAGAATGACCCCTTAAGAGGTTATCCATTAATTACGGGACACCCTGTATAAGGTCAAACTAAATTAGCTAGCGAAGCTCCGCAGACGAGTTGACTATCGATATCTAACCATGATGAAACAATAAATAAATGAATTCGATGACTTCTATGTGGATAAAAGACCCCACAGAAAAAAATAATATTTTTTTATGTATACCTCATAGAAGTATCGACATCTAAACACGACAACATGAAAGAAAACCGATTTTCCTCTCATACTTCAAGCAATAACACATTAACACTCCTAGGGGTCATTGACACCCCTAAAAAAAATCTAATGCATTATATTTTTAACTTATCGTGTTTACTGATCACGTCTGCAGAGTTTCGGTAACTAATTTAATTTGACCCCGTATTTAGCTTAGTTATGACATGTTACAAGAAAACGTAGCGTAGAAACGTAGCACCTGCTATCTTCAGTAATCATTAAAAAGGAATCGATTAAATTACATAATGTAATCGATTCCTTTTTAAGGGAATAGATTATAAAGTACCTAATAAAATCCTACTTACCAGACAAAATCAAACTGGTTGCTAATTTAATTGTAAATTTATACTTTTTTTGACATTGATTTACATTCTGTAACTATTTTAACTCACACACTGACTTATTACTTGTAATTTTTTTTTTTTTTTATGAAAATCGTTTACTTTTACCATGTTTATAAATATGTGAGCACCATGTATCTATCAGATAATTAATTTATATGTCATGGTTTCATTTTTATGTCTTTTACCTATTGTGGTATAGTAATTTTATTTTAGGTGCATCGTGTTCACCGTTGTTGCCCGTTCTTCTCCATACGAAAACTACCTTTTGGAATGGGCGACTAGAATCAATTCTATTTTTTGTAATTTCTGACGTTCAAAAGTGCCTTTTATGTGCCTATTTGAAATAAATGCTTTGACTTTGACTTTGACAGAGACAAGTCCCTCCTTGAGTAATGCCAAAATGATAAATCAAAACCGAGTCTAGGTACGGACGCGCCAAGTCTAGCAGATCTAGCGAGAGCCCTGGGAGACCAGCTCACTAGCGCCACCTAACGCGCACAGAATTAATTGCCGACTTCAATTCACGGGACTGGCATTGTAGTTGGATGCTTGATATTTGATAAAGGATTCTTCATCATTCTCTTGTTTGTTACGTACTAGGGTTGTGGTAAAGACGGTAGTTTGAATTTTGAATTTAGTTTTGCTCTTAAGAACAATTCCCTGTAATCTAGCTTACCGCTGGCTCGGAACATAAAGGGCTAAGGAAGGAACACGGGTGGGTTTTAGTCAGTAAGAGTCTGACACTCCCTTCCGCTCCACCCAGAGCGGGAGGGGTCATTTGATGATTTCCCATCCTCAAAAAAAAAATAAAAATCTAGTCGCAACCTTATCTCAGCGACAATCAACGTCGAAAACGTGTCTAAATGTAGGGAAATTAGATCCCGTCCCGATTCCCGTATTTTTGACACATGGAGCTAGAAATCAGAATGCAAACGTTCTTAAAAATACGGGAATTGCCCTTCCTAACGGTCTCGTCCCGTAAATTGCTGTAAATCGTAGACCGTTGAGAAGTGCCCTTACTTTTGTTATAAACAATATCGACAACTATGACTAATTACTAAAAATGTTCGTAAATGGGTAATCCCCTAACTTGACTTGCAGTAAACTGTTTCCTGAAACTATGTATTACTTTTGTGGCTCCGGCAGTTGAAGCGCCTTTACTTCTGTGAAAAACAATATCTATAATCGTGACCAATTTTCTTCAAAAAAGTTTGTAAAAGGGTAATCTCTCTTATTTAGCATGCAGTTGTTGTTGTTGCTGCTTGCTGTTTCCTGAAAATATGTAATAGCTGAGTTCTAAATAATGGGATTGCTACTAAGCTACAAATGACAAGAAGGGCACTAATTTACACATACACAGCGTAGTCTTCATTGATGTCTACACCTTATATATAATTTGTTACAACTTGTAAGTTCCGAGTCGCTATAAACGATCGGTATTTTATAGAAACCGGTCGTTATGCAAACACCACAACAACCACACACTTAAGATAACGACAGCTCCCAAATTGAAACACCAATGTTTCCCATCACTACCAAAATAAACAAAGGCGCCTCCACCATACATCTTAATTCACTTAAATTCCCATTGAATCGCATGCATTTCCGAATTATGGCGAATCACGACATCTCGGGAGAAATGAGACGAACAGTAATCGAATTACCGACCCCTTAGTGAATGAAATAGTTTCGTGTTGCCACAGCACACAGGCTAGATTAAAGAGTGATGTATTTTCTTGGGAAACTATTTTGGTGGTAAGCCATTTTGAACTTTATTGGTTGGGTATTGGATTTGGTTTTGAATTTTGAGGTGGTGAATAATGTTATTTGGCTTAGCATTACAATGAAATGGGAGACATTCAGAATAAATACGATATCAAACTTTTTCAGATAGTTTTCAGTAATCTATTACATGCACTTATTAATTGAGCAGTAACAACAACTCCTTGTTAAAGGGTTGGCCCGCAATGTGAGTTGAACGGGCAATGTGGAAAGAAAAATTGGCGGACTTTGCCCTGCAAAGCTCCTTCAAGCAGGCGCGACACGCGATAAAATCACGCGCGACACAAAGGCACCGCAAGTCGCGCAACGAGCGGTGCCTTTGTGTCGCGCGCGATTATATTGCGTGTCGCACCTGTTTGTAGGAGCGTTAACTTTTTAATAATCCGGCGGCAAAAATACAAAACAGCGTCGCCTTCGATATTTTACCAAAATATTAAGCCCTGTAATAACTTAATGCAAGCAAAACAGCCACGAAACAACGCAGAAAATGCAAAACCCTTTACCACCATACATATTTTAATGAAACAACTCATTTTCCCCTCACTTACCTCTGCACAAAAGCGCGCCAAAAAATCAGAAATGTCAGTGCATCGCGTTCCAGTACTTTATAGTGCGTCGTAAATGTGCGACCGGGCGCGTTCCAGCGCCATACTTGACAAACATACCATGAGATTTATGACAGGGCTGTCGCGAGCACACCAGTACGTAAAAAAAAGACGGGGGAAATTTTAAAATTCACAGTTTTATTGTTTTAAAGGCATTTAATAGGTAGCCATTAAGTTTTTAATGCATACCAATAAGGTTTTGTGTATTTAGTGCTTGTAATTTTAATGGACTGGCAATACGCAAATCGTAAAATGCAGCAATTTTGACAATGCAATGTTTGTATTATAAGTTGCCTGAAACATTTATAATTATATATAATATTAGTCACTTTTAACTCTTAAGGTCACAGCACACGTATCAAACCGAAAATGGATCGGCACCGTATCAACTCGAGCCGTTCAGTATTCTTTGTATGAAACTCCCTACTGCAACCCACACTAATCGGAATCGTAACGTAATCGCCTCGCCTCGGGACAAGCTCGGCTCGTCGTCCCAGCGATCTAACGGCTACTGGCGACCCGTACGACTGTCAAAGATCCACGAATGACAGCCGGGACCAACGGCATAACGTGCTTTCCGAAACACGGAGGGTCTTGGTATATAAAGATGCTCACCCATCCATGGACCAACCGCGGCAAGCGTAGCTTAACCTGATCAATCGATCGATCCGTGCGGCTGTTATTACATAGCCAACAAGACCCTCGTGCTCCTTCATAAGTATTATTCTTTTTAGCACAGTTTGTACGTGTCTTCAGAGTTTCAAGCAACTTAGAGCCATATTTTATTATTAAACTTGCTGACGTTCATTAATTGTCCTCAGCAATGATCATAAACAATTGCTTATCAAATTACTAAATCTAGCTTACAAACAATTCTTGGCGAAACTTTTTGGCGACGACACGGAAATACCAATTGATTCTCATGAGTTATCGCGAGCCCTGATTTATAGAGCTCAGGCACAACCCTGCGCTGCTAGCACACTTTTGATATATGTGCTTTTAGGGTTGCTACTCAGAAATAGTTTTAGTACAATGTTTCTTTATTTTATAGCTTCTAAGTGACGTTTACGGGCGGCGGACAATGCACCGAGAAGGATTGATACTTGAAATAAGACTCCATGTAATTTTGTACTAAGCCTTTATGAGTAAAGACGATTTTTATTGGGTATCGTCGGGGTAAAACAATGTTAAGATGTGTTTTTAAAGAAATCTAGAAGTGGTACGAGTTTTATGGAAGTTTAAAACATGGAACTCTCTGCCAGCGTCTGTGCTTCCTTTCAAGTATAACCCGTTAATCTTCAAAGCAAGAGTAATCACTCTTGCTTGTATGTGATGGAACGAGCGTGCCCAGAAGATGCCTAATCAGGCATCTTCTGGGTACGCTCGTTCCATCATATACCTCATCCATTGCTTTCCACCAGGCGAGATCGAGGTAAAGAGTTGGCTAATTTTGAAACAAAACAAATAAAAAAATGGTAAACCTAATATCAATCTTTAACATAACAGCGCATGATTACTTCGAGAAATTGAAAGAAACACCAGTTACCTACACAAAAGAAAACTGAAAAAACCGTACCGTGTTTAATGGGCCTTATGCCTTTCAATTAATTATTTGTAGTCCTATGTGTGCAAGATTTTTTATTCTATACGGCCCTTTCAATTGATAATTATTTATCATACTCCGAATTACTGGTCCACTCAAATCTGTGTAATTATTTTTCCTAAAAATACCATTCTAGGCACTAATTTTAGACATTGTCCTAACATGATCTGACCAAGATTATGTCTGGACTTCAAAAGAGACTTTGACCCTTGAGTTTGTTTCGCCATTTCTTTTCAGGGGTAGTCAGATAAGAAATGTCGACTCAATATAGCTTATTTTTTATATAATATGACGTGTTACAGTGATTCCGATATGAAATAAAATTGTTTATTATCTAAATAGAAACATAATAAACAACTTCATTTAATTTTATTTCATATATGTAGGTACTTAGGAGATGTCGCTTCAGGAGATATATTCTACTTTTTCGGCTAACACAATTAATAAGGAATCCTTATTCACCCGGTCCTTCGCATCTAGTTTGTCAAACTCAATTTCAAACTCAAAGCATTTTCAATTAAACCATTTACTTTCGAATTGTCAAGGGGTCGGTCAGTCAGAATGATGAAGCTAATTGCCCATTCTAAAGCGTAGTTAGTTGCTATGGAGAAGAATAGCAAGAAACTTTATGGACACTCTTTTAAATCAAAATACCTTTTGTTACAGTATTTTTATCTAACGAAGCGACGCGCGCTTTACTTGTGGTAACCAAGTGTACACGCATGCGGTGAATGTGTGGGTGAGAACGAATAGCGTCAGCACATAACACATACACGCACACACACACTTCCGACTTGGCGCATTCACAGCGTACTTGTAAACTTGCAAACCACAAGTAAACCGGGTGTCGCTTCGTAAGATAAATAATACTACACTAAATTATATTGGTTACAACATTCACGATGAAATTATACCTACATGTGAGAATGATGCCAATGTTGAAACATGTATCTTATTGCGAGACTAACGCACGGTAATTGATATTTATTAATAGCTATAGATAGATTATCACACTAATATTATAAAGGCGAAAGTTTGTGAGTGTGTGTGTGTGTGTTTATATGTTTGTTACTTCTCCACGCTAAAACGGTTGGACCAATTTTGATGAAATTTGGTATGGAGGTAGCTGACACCCTGGATTTACATTAAGGCTACTTTTTATCCCGTTATTCCCACGGGGTCGATATTTACGGGGGTGAAAGCGTGGGGCGCAGCTAGTTTACTACTAAATTGACCAAATCTTATAATCCTTTGTAAATGACTCTCCAACCAGTGGTCGACCCGAAAACGTTATTAAGACGAATACTATAATAGACTTGCCGACATTACAAGCAAGTCGCCCTTTCTCCATTTTGTCGCACACCAAAAGGAAATGATTAACGACCCGCCATGACAGTTGCGCCTTTGAGTCAAGTCGTTTGATGCAACTTGATACTATTGATTGAGAACAAAAGATGAACAAAGTGGGATTCGGTTTCATAACCCTTTGACGAGTCGATAATGGTGAGCTTCCTAAATGTTGAGTATTGCGAAGTTTTGCTGGGATTCGTTACTGACAGCTGCCGTAACCACCGATTTGGTGGGAAAATATCAGTGGGTGTATGAGATGGTATTTTTTATGCTAATTAAGTTGGATGTTGAAATGTGAAAGAAACAGGTAATTTAGGGTCAATCTGTGAAATTTTCTATACATTTTACATTACTTAACATTACATAAGGCAATACTAATAAAAACATGCAGTTTAAAGATTCTTGCACCATCCATTTTTTAAGTTTATTTCTTTCGTATTCAACAAATACATTTATAGGCCTTATTTTAAGTATAAAAATACCTGTAACTGAAGACGTCCCTCTTCCGTGTCTATAAGAAAAATAAAACAAGAGACTTTACAGATACTAGTTAGGTAGGTACAGACGCCAGTCAGTACATCAAGCTACTACAATCTGTCAAATTTCTTTAATAGATTTGCAACTTTATCGCTAAAGCGTAAGGTTCAAAGTTGATTGGGAAAATTTGACAGTTTCGGGTAGCTTGATGTGCTGGCGTCTGTACTTGAATTCGTAATCTCCGATAATTTACATTTCATCCCCACTTACAAACGATACTGAGAAAAGCAGACAAAAATTCGTTGCAATAAATTTGAAACCTGTCGTGTATGTGATTCAGTTTGTTGTTTCACATTTGATAATTATCTCAAATTCCGATTGTAAGTAGGATTGTTATGTGTGGAGAGTGTGAGCCATTCTTATCGATTCTGAATCCACAACCAAACAGGGACCTTAAACTACTTTAAAATTATTTTCTTAAATACAGAGCAGAGTTTCATTTTAATAAGTATCTCTATAGTAGGCAAAAGTCTTGTCACTCCATAAGAATTCTTCTGCATTCGTGACTTGTTTTTCCCCAAACCGTGCGAGGAGTAAATCAAAATATAACTTTATCATGCGACCCATCTTCACTACTGGCATTTTGCCCTATTTCCATGCTTCTATTTTACCCATTCTTTTTATGCTGATCTGTGCATACAATTATGGTGAAAATGGTTTAGGTAGTGGCAGGGTCATTGACCGCAACCTGTCATCAAGGATTCAGTACATGATTCTGAATCCATGATTACAGTTTAATTCATAAAAGCCTCCATAAATGTATATTTGTACGCGAAAATAAGTTTATTTGACCAAGGTTAAGTAAAGCACACAGTATTCACACAAAAACAACAAAAAAAATTGAAATAGCACAACATCTACACACTGTAGTAATCTATGTCTTTATTTATACTGTGTCTATGGTTACAAATATGTAAAGACTATTGATTGATGTATGCCCCTGTATGATATGACCCCACAGGTACAATTTTTTTTTTACTAAAGTATCAAAGTGATACTTACTAAAAAATGTTTCAAAGCTAAACATTCTTCAAACTCACAACAGCACTGACCTTTTAAATGACCTAAACTTTCCATTTGTTGGACAAAGGCCTCTTTAGACATCTTTCATCATCATCATCATTTCAGCCGAAAGACGTCCACTGCTGGACATAGGCCTCCCCCAAGCACCTCCACTTCGACCGGTTCTGTGCTTCTCGCACCCAACGGGTTCCTGCGGCCTTCACAAGATCGTCGGACCAACTTGTGGGAGGTCTTCCAACGCTACGTCTTCCGGTACGCGGTCGCTACTCCAAAACCTTTCGGCCCCATCGGCCATCTGTTCTCTGTGCCCTGCCCATTGCCACTTAAGTTTGGCAATTCTTCGGACATCGTCTTTAAGTGTAACTAATTGCAGTAATCAATATCTTGTATTGTGACTTTCATTCTTACCAGGCAAGTGACATTCAATTGTCTTAGTTTGCAAACCAAGTTTATTTTTGCCGATCACCATCATCATCATCAGACTACAGCGATCCAATGCTGAACATATGCCTCTCCTATTGCACGCCATTCAACTCGACTTTTGGCAACTCTCATTCAGCTGCTACCAGTCATCCTGCCGATCAATTCTGGAAAAATCTCACCACGGAAACTGAACTGAAGTGAGCTGTCATCAGTCCCAAGAATCAGTTGAAGTGACAGCTCACTTCACCTTAGTTTCCACGGTAAGATTTTTACAGAATAGACTGAACGAAGACTGTAACCAACTACTATCACTATAGACTACTCTCCAAATCAGTACCCAATACCTAGAAACATGCAGCATATCACCGAGTACTGTAAATCATGCACGCAACATAATACCGGCGGCGTGGCGACGTTATATATGGCGTAGAGACGCCCCGCCGCGCCGCGCGGGCGGTGCGCTGCCTGTGATTCACTGGCGTATCATTATATCTAATTAGAACAATTTTGTTATGTGACCTCTTTATTTATGCCCAGTAGCATAGACAAAGGTAGGCTTCGTAGGTATAGAAACCGCGACCACCCTTATGTGCTGTTGGTGTTCACCGGGGACCCGGGGTGGTTTTAGTAAGGTAAAAATCCCACACTTCCCGGAGGTCGGGTGCCTTTTGAAGGTTTCCCCTCGAAAACAAAAAAAAGAGGTAGGTACAGAACCATAACTCAAGGTCCAGACGCTTGCATATAAACCAAACTCACGCTGCAAAATCTTGTTCTATACAGTTTGGATGCGTATGATACTCTTACTATCGTATGACGCAAACGCGACTATTGAGCGTGGGGTCCTGGGTTCGATTCCCGGATCAGGCAAAGTATTATAGGTTTTTTCCATTGGGAATTCCATCGTAACAGCTGCAGCCCGGAGCTTGGAAGTTGGTGGTGTGATACCCCCGTGACTTGGAAAGCACGTTAAGCCGTTGGCCCTGCGCCTGTTCTCTCTAGCCGTGTCAGATTGCCGTCCCATCGAACAATGAGTGTGAGAGAAGAGAGAGTGTACATGTGTCTGTGCACACACTTGTACACTATACTATCTCCCGCGCCGAAGGCTAGTTGATCCCAGCTGTCATACGTGGGATCTTTGATAGTCGTTATTTAGGTCGTCAGAAGCCCGAAAGTCTGACAACCAGTATTATCAAAGGGTATCATCGTATTACCCAGTAGTTACTGGGTTACCAGTTGGGTTGTGGAGGTAAGATTGGTATTCGCTCCATGTAAAATACTGAATCCGCAAGTCAAGTCAAATCATTTATTTCAAATAGGCACATAAAAGGCACTTTTGAACGTCAGAAATTACAAAAAATAGAATTGATTCTAGTCGCATCCGGTTAGACTGGAAGCTGACCCCAACATAGTTGGCAAAAGGCTATATGATGAGCTTGTTTTATCCCACTGCCTGTCAAAAACCTCTTCTGATAGGAAGGAAGAAAGAGAATAGAGCACCACGATTGCGTGTTAGACATATCAATATTATAGGTTCATGAAAGTTTCCCTAAGATGTTAACTGCCAATAACTGCACTCAGCACATTTTAATGTTAGCACGGAAGTCATAAAAATGCTAAGAGGCGATTATCTGAAAGTTATTGGAAAGTCAATAAACACCACTAAATATTGTCGACGGATATTAATGTTTTATAGGCTGTCCATATAAAATCTAGTATTATTATAGTCTATAAATGTATAAAGTGGCTCTTAAGTTCCGTGGTCGTAGAGGCGGCTCCAAAGCCTAGGGTTATGGGCTCAATTTACAAAGATAAAGTCATTTGTTTTAATAAAATCATGAGGTAATAATCCAAGCAGTTTACAAACAGAGGGCCTAAAAAGCCACTTTCGCAGAATCATAACAGGATAACATTGTGAATTGTAATATGGCGAAAACAGTCAAAGAGATTGGGATTGGATTTGGATTGGATTGATT
Source organism: Luperina testacea (assembly GCA_927399505.1). Classification (NCBI taxonomy): domain Eukaryota; kingdom Metazoa; phylum Arthropoda; class Insecta; order Lepidoptera; family Noctuidae; genus Luperina; species Luperina testacea. The sequence goes on along the minus strand of OV656759.1, from coordinate 20,657,259 downwards.
GGTCACTGGATATGAATATACTCTAGCATTAACAATATTGTAATCTTTTGCAAGTCAAATATCTGACCAAATTATTAGGAATTTTATTATTAACTTTAATAAAGACCTGCACATAAATGATTATGATTATGAATGTTAAAGAACAACCATAGCCGCGAGTTTAATGATGTAATTTAAAAACGAACAACAAATATGAGGTAACGCTTGTTATTCCTCCACTACAGACTCAGCAACTTGCACCCTTTTAGAATTATACAACGGATTCCTAAAACCGGTATTACTCCTAGAACTGATCACTGAATCTCTTCTTGTCAAACTCACGACACTGTCCGACCTCCTCTCGAACCTCGACAGTATACTGCCAGTCATATTTCTAGAAACTATCGGGAACCGTAGATCCGGAATTTTGTAATAGTACACGTACAACGCCCCCAATGTTAAAATCACTGCAAAGAACATGGATACAAAGATTTTTCCGCCTAAACCCGACTTCGACAAAGGACCCCCGCTTATCTGGGAAACCTTATGCCCTTTGACCCAGCGAGCGTGGAAAGCATAGCTAATAGAATTGATCACTTCCGCACTAAACCCTTCGTATTCACCTTTGTCAACCACCACGAGTTGAACTCTTCTGAACGGAATTTCCGGAGTTAAACCAATGTGGTATTCAATACGGCTTTTTCCGTACCCAGTAACAGTGTCTTCAACAAGGTCACCGAAAGCTTTCATATCATATCCTTCATCTGCATCAAACAATAAGTATCCGCCACAGATTTCACAACAGAATCCAAGAGGCTTGATAGGATGCACACACGGAGCCTTCGGACAAAATTTAGAAGCACAATCAATTGGCAACGGAATGAATTGGCATGCACACCCTAACAACATTGAACAGGGCATAGCCTCACCGATGTTAACACCGGTGCTCATAAATTCATTCAAAACAAATTGTTGTGTATTATCACGTAAACGTCCATAACGTCCGTAACGTGCACGTAGCGTGAAATCACTACTGCTAAAACTTACGTTTCCAATTATAAGATCATGAACAAATTGTGTCATTTTTGGCAGGGTCACGGTAAATTTGGTATTTGCTGGGAACTCCACTACATCATTGTAGCACGGTACTCTGTCTGAGTCAGGAGTAGCTTTGTTGAACTCTGACGAGCTCCAAACATCGGCTTGATTCCAAGATGTTACTGATTTATCCAAGTAATAAGCGTTTCCTTCTGTGCAGTTGGTATCCGTGGGATTGTCTCCAAAATTTAACAAGCCTTCCAAAATCAATTCACCATTTTCTGGCAAAACGAATCCGCTAACTTCAGTTCCAGATGCAATTTTGACTGAACCGGCAATCGATTGTGGAAACACGACTGTTTGTTTAGAACACGGAAGTTTTTTGTCTTTGAAGTTCTCTGGTAACTTGAAGCTTGAGTTTGGAAGCCACTTGACAGTTGCCGCTGATATTAAAGTTGTGCCGAATATAGCGAGACACTGGAAGACCACAATTGGTGACATGTTGCGACCGAGGTATGTTAATGAATGCCAATCTGGTTCGGTCAGAGTGTACTCGTAATGTGACACTAAATGATGTCTGGTCGTTTATTATCTCTGCTCTGTTTGATGTGCGTGACACATGCAATCACAAATCAACGTTATTCGAGTGTAGATTTATACTTTAAATCATGTTGATCAGTTGAATCCATTGTGGGGTTAATTACTAGAATGATTAGTGACGCGTGTTCGCATTGTCCTAAATCTATGAAAATAATGAATCTGCTTCAATAATGTTTCTATTAGTTCGTTTTGAATATACATTCTCAACTAAAAGAAAGATTCGATAGTGTATGTAACTCTGTAGGAAAAGATGAGGAATCTTCTAGAGAACGATACAAAAATTAATCGAAGTGTAAAGAAGTTTTAGAAGAGAAAAACAAAAAAAAATTATACCGACAAAAAAGCTGATAAGTATGATTTCAGACGCTTTAATTACATCTCTTGCTCCAAAGAATTCTTATAACAGAAGCGAAAACAATCCATCACTGAGCAAAAGAATCTCATTTAAATAACCTTACCAGCAAACAGTAGGTAATATATTGCCTACCGCAAATACAAAACCGCGACGAATTAGCCACGTTAATATCATAATATTTCCTCAAAAAAGAATACGTATATACAAAAGATTAGGGGTAATCCTGCTGCGTCGAGAAACCCGAGATCCGAGGATTACCGCCATCTTGAAGGAGCAATAAAAGTCATCGCCAGCCACGCACGACCATTACACTTGATACCTTATGATTTATAGCTAGATAACAATGGTAGGTGGTTAAATACAAACCATTAATGACTTTGGAGGGGTTGGAAATTTAATAAGACGCCGCGCCCGTGCCAAGGAGCGTAGTTATGCAAATTTTATTGCAGGAAAAGCATCAGGTGGAATGTACGGGAGGATGTTGTGGCTTTTCCAGTTGCGGTTACAAGGGTTTTGTGTGACGTCAGCTGTCTTGTTTGTTTGCAGGTGTACTGCATGAAGACGTCTATTCAAATGTTTTCTTCTTGGGATCCCATTTAAAAGCTCTTGTTGGTGTAACACTTTTCACTTCTCTCTATTGTGAAATCTCTCTCTGTGCATTTACATACAGCATTAGAAATACCAATTGCATTTATTTTTCTATTTTATTTCTAACGATTGCACTAATTTCTCTATTCTATTATTCCTCTCACAGAGAGGAGGTCTGTGTCCCAGCAGTGGGAAAATTATAGGCTGATTATGTTTATGGATACTAATCCACACAATAAGAGTATGAAAGAACTATCTTTCATACTCTTATTGTGTATAAATACAATTTAGGTACACACGACGACATATAAAGCTATAAATTTCCAGTTATAACTGACCTCGCATTATGTAGGCTTTCTTACCATGAGAAGTCAGGTTATACTAGAAATATCATCATCATCATTCCAGCCGAAAGACGGCCACTGCTAGACATAGACCTCCCCCAAGCACCTCCACTTCGACCGGTTTAGTGCTTCTCGCATCCAACGGGTTCCTGCGGCCTTCACAAGGTCGTCGGACCACCCTGTGGGAGGCCTTCCAACGCTACGTCTTCCGGTACGCGATCGCCACTCCAGAACCTTTCGACCCCATCGGCCATCTGTTCTGTGAACAATGTGCCCTGCCCACTGCCACTTAAGTTTGGAAATTCTTCGGGCTATGTCGTTTACCTTGGTTCTCCTGCGGATCTCTTCAATTCTGATTCGATCACGCAGGGAAACTCCAAGCATAGCCCTCTTTATTGCTCCTTGGATGGCTTTTAAACTTCTTATAAGGCCCATTGTGAGCGCCACGTTTCAGTGCCATATGTCATCACTGGCAACACGCACTGGTCAAAGACTTTTGTCTTGAGACACTGAGGTATGTGTGGTTACTAGAAATATATATCTTGATATTTCGCCGTGCGTACAAAATACTTGTAACAGAATTTCAATTCACCTTACCTCGCCGTACCCGCACACAATATCGACCCGTACATTCCACGACTACTTTCAAGATCGTAACAAGCCGCCGAAACGCACAATATGCTAGATGGGTAGATAACAGGGACCTCTAAGTGTTCCGGTTTTACGGTTCATCCTATAAAACCGCTAGCGTTTTGAACGTTTATAAAGGGTGGTATTATACCTTATTGTGGCGACGTACGTGTTCGGCTTTCATATTTGAAGTCGCAAAAGTGTTTTTTTATGCGTGAAGGTCAAGGCTGAGGCTGTGGCAAATGGTTTTGATATTACCTAGTATTATTGGCCCTTTAGTCCCTATTGGTTCTGTAGAACAGAGGCAGGGCTTTGTCGGGTAAACGGTTTTATTTTTATACTAGCTGTGGCCCGCGACTTTGACTGCGATCCAGGATAAAAAGTAACCTACGTCCTTACCCAGGCCATGGTCTATCTGTGTGCCAGATTTCATACAATTCCGTTTAGCCGTTTCAGTAAAAAACAAACTGACTCACTTTCGCATTTATAGTATCAGTTAGAGCTGATGTAATTATACATGTACAGACGCCAGCACATCAAGCTACTACAATCTGTCAAATTTCTTCAATAGATTTTTAACTTTGGCGCTAAAGCATAAGGTTCAAAGTCGATTGGGAAAATTTGACAGTTTCCGACACTAGCGGTTTGCAGCTGCTTTCGGTTAGCCTGGAAGTCGACCCCAACATAGTTGGGAAAAGGCTAGGTGCTTAAACCGCTGAACCGACTTAGATGAAATGTGATATAGAGATAATTTGAGTCCCGGGAAAGGATATAGGATAGTTTTTATCCCGATATTCCCACAGGATCGAAACTTATGCGAGTGAAACCGCGGGGCGCTGCGAGTTAATTATAAAGGTGAAAACACGCCACATACGTTACAGAATTTAATCGCAACAAAACTCAGAAGTGCTTAGTATTTTATGACGCAGTTAACCAACCCTTTTACTAAATAAAACATTAACCTTGAACGACTAACATAAAAGGAACACTGATAACCCCATTTATTAGAAAACTTAATTTAAATTGAAATGATAGTACCCACGAGAACGATAACAGCCCTTCATAACTTCAATAGTTAACTACCCTTAAATATAGGTACACCTCTATACACCAACCCAATTTCACCTTTATTGTTTGTCTTTAAAGGCTGTAGTTGCGTAACATTTTTGTGTGTTTAGACTAAATATTGCAGCATGTATGTATTCTTTCAAAGCGTCCGTTACTCAAAACATGTTTGGTTTGTTCTCTGTTTGAATAGTGAACATGGAAGCGTTTCAAAATGGACCATTAGAGATGTGTCACAGTGTACAGACGCCAGCACATCAAGTTACCCGAAACTGTCAAATTTTCCCAATCATTTTTGAGCCTTATGCTTTAGCGATAAAGTTGAAAACCTATTAAAGAAATTTGATAGATTGTAGTAGCTTGATGTGCTGGCGTCTGTACAAAGATACGGCTACAGTTAACAAAGTTCGGTGCAACTTGTCAGACTGTTTTTCTTCCATTTTGGTCCTCATATGTCGGTACAATTTACAACTGAAACGCTTGTAACGAAGCAGGTTTTCATTAAGGAGAATGGAGAAAAGTTCTTACTGATGTAATCAACACCAATATTTTCAAAGATCTGAATACCATCAAAAACTTTCATCAAACATAATACTATCCTGGTGATATTTTCTTAAATTTTTTCGTAATTATTCCCTCTTTTCATATGTCATAGAAAAATTCCAAGTTTGCTCATCTAACACTTTACCGTAAAGCTTCATAATATTGGTCAGCTATAAAAACCATCATTAGGGTCGCAAGTCAAAAAGCGGGTCCTTATACCTTCGTATCCAGTACAAAATAGACCAACGTATTACAAACAGGTTTTCAATGAAAAAAATCAAGTTAAGAAGCCCGTTGGGCATGCATAAGAGCAGCACAAGATTTAAAAAATAATTGGACATCTCATGTTCCCGACTCAAAGGCTTACCAAGGCTTAGTTATTACCAATTAGGCAATAGCCAAGCTTCAATCACAAAAACCTGATATCTTGCCATAAAACATACACTTGGCTCATAATTTATTCGACTTCACTCAATACATGCTATAAAATCTATTCAGTCGCTAAAAGGTTCCGTTTTGACCACGGAGTAACGATTGTATGGAGTGCTGACACGCATTGTAAGTCCAAAAAGGAAAGGAAAATGTGCACATAAATGAAGCCTGATGAAAGATTTCACGGCTCAGTTGGGGCCACATAATAAATTGGCCTGTTGGGTTATAAAGTTTTTTTAACATAGTTTGTTGACTATATTTAATCGTTTGGCAATGCAGTCTAAGGGACTGTGACAGTCCTTCACAATGAACGGTCAAAGGAGAAGTATCATTAGTAAAGTACCTATGGACAGAATAGCTGAATGAGCTAACTTCATATTTCTGACTGACCGCCTCCTTTCACAGTTTAATAGTGCCTTTAGTTTAATTAAAATAATATATACTGCTTCTTTAAAATTAGCATGCAGACTTTTGACCTGACTTTAGCCGTGTGTACAACATCAGCCAGTATTTATAAATGTTACCTGAAGTTACAGTACCCGGCGATAAATATTGCACATCGACCTTTGTAAAGAGACAATTGGCTAATTTCGGCTTCGTAGAGCGTTATCTCTGTCGCATGAAATACAAACAGTCCGGTATCTATTAGGAGCTGTTAAAACAATTATGATTTGCTTCTTTTGATAATTATTTTTATTCTTTGTATAAAATACAAAAAAAGGTAAAGGTCGATGTGCAATATTTATCGCCGGGTACTGTAAGCATTATTATCATCTCATCAGGCACATTTTTGTTTACACACATCTATTAACTTTAATCAACGTTTATAAATAAACCCCTAGCTCTTCATTTATACCTACTCTATGGTATAGAAAGCAAGTAATAAAATAATCTCTACACTGTTGGTTTCTTATGGCGATGTTTATGACATAATTGGCTATTAGACACGTATTTAGTTTATTGCTATGGCTATTGACATTCAGTCGCTGGATTTTTATAGTACCCATTGTATTCTATATCTCCAATCAACAGTAGTGGGCTTCCATATAATTGTTAAGGTAATGTGTGGACAGCAGTGGAGGCCCATTGGCATCTGCCCCGACTTACGAGTTGTAGGTAGTGAGTTCGAACCCTGGCAGGAACTTTACTTTGTGTATTTAATTTCATAACTACTGCTCTCAAAACGGTGAAGGGAAACATCGTGAGGAAACGGGCATATCCTAGAACCAATAATTCGAAGACATGTGACATCCACCAACCCAAACTGGGTCCGCGTGGTGGATTATGGTCCACTCCCTGTCACAGAGGACACAACAAAAACTTAATCTATGAAGTTCAAAAAGACACTACAAAGCGAAAAAGAAATTTAATATCCGAAGTCGGTGTCGTTGGGTTCGCATTTTCGTTGTTTGCCACCGACTTCCGAAATTAAAGTTATTTTTTGGAAGTCTGTTTTTTTTATAGTAAAAAAGTTTTTATTTTTCACTTTTAAGTTGTTCTTACTCCACACAAATTCGTATAACACTACTTGCTATGTAAATATCAGGGACAGGAAGTCATTTAAATAAGCAATTGGCAAAAATTAGTATTATTGAAGCTTACTCAAAAACAACCCAAGCAAAGTTAGTAAAATTTATATGGGACCACTCCTGAAGCATACCTACCCTATCCATTAAAAAAAGAATTTTTGAAATCGATTTACAAATAACGGAGTTATCGCGTAACAAATATACAAAAAAATATACAAGGTGTTTGGTAGAAACTAGAAAGACCGACACAATTTTTTGAGGAATTGGGGAGTCATTTGCTAGCACAAAATTGTTTAATTTTTCATTTTTATTATGATTTTTTTAAATTGGAATTCTTCATTCCTTAAAACAATTTAGAACTTTGAAAGCACCTAAGTTATTAACTAAAACTAATTGTACATAAATATACATTGCAGATGACACCAAAAATAAGTGCGCTTAAAAATAACCACAAACAAAAAAAGTTGTGACGATATTTCGGGTGATTAAAAAGAAACATTAATCTTAATTAACTACTGTGACAATTTTTATCCCTAAGAAAATTGTGTCGGTCCTTTCACCAAATTCGGCCCCCTATACGTATTACATGGGACTAAGGCGATTGGTACACCGCACTGCATCACGCAGCAGGACGCAGATAACGTGCCACCGCGCGTGATTTTTTACATATAATTAATTCAATAAAAACGCTGGTAAGTTATTGCAAAATATGAAGTAATTATCTTTTTACAAAAAATCTATTGTTTGAACTAAAAAAATTAAAACTCTAGTGCTTTAGTATGTTGCTTGTAGAATAATCTGACAAAAAATCAGAATGATTGTATTTATATTAATATGGTTTTCATTGTAAAAAGAAAGATTTTAGAGGTATCTTCATGATTTTTTTTTATCGTATCAAATTAGTTATATTATGTTTTCAACATACTATATACCTAGCATATATCCTGAAGAATATCATATATTTTTCTGATTTTGTTTACTGTAGTCGATCAAATACTTTTATTGCTTCTAAAACTTGCGTTTTTTGCGTTTAGATCCTGTAATCCCGTTAAAGGTGTCCAGCATTGCGCACATTAATTGTATTAGTTTTTCTATCGGACTAAAAACCAAATCTTACCCAAATAAAAGCTACATTTTCACTTACAAGGTAAAAACCAAACGGTTTTCGAATAGCTCTTATCTGAACTAGCTCTTAGGATTGACTTTTGTGTTGAGAGACCATTGTTGTTACTCTACATATAGAAATAGTCATTCCTCTGTGTTAAAGAATTGTGCTGATCGATTTATTATAGTGTGGCTATAGGATAGTGGCATCGCAGGGAAAAAAAACGACGCATCGTACAATTTACTTAAATATCAACGGTTTTCATACTGAAAAACATTATAATTTATTCAAATTAGGCAGAGAATCAGCACTTTTCGAACGTCAAAATAACAAAAGACAGTCCTTCAAAATGCCCGCCCTTCATCGCTTTTTTTTTTTTTATAAGTATGGGAAATCATCAAGTGACTCCTCCCGCTCTGGGTGGAGCGAAAGGGAGTGTCAGACTCTTACTGACTAAAACCCACCCGTGTTCCTTCCTTAGCCCTTTATGTTCCGGGCCAGCGGTAACGCTTTCGGACAATCCCGCTGGCCGCCCTTCATCGCTTCTTAGTAATCCTAGTGCTTTCGCTGGGGAGAAGAAGTGGCGCAACAAACCCCCCAGCAGCACAGCTGTCTGTTCAGTTAGAAAATATTTTACTATATACAATACTCGCTATACAAAGACTTTAAACAATTATGCTGTTCCTTGCGTAGAAACCGCTTCTGATTTGTTTTGCTTGATAAAAAGTAAAAGTGTTATTATAATATTAGTTTTAAAATACGCTTCGCTTTATAACACCACCACAAAAACGACCATATTGTTAAAACCTAGTTATGTTTCTCTATAAGTGAATTTGTAATTATTTTAAGAAATAAAAATATCTTTAACTGTAACTAACGTTATGATGAGATAATTTTACCCCTGAGGCATACCCTATATTAATAAAGTAATTTTTGTAATCGATTTTTTATTTCCGGAGACATCGCGTAACATACATACAAAAAAAATGTAGTCGAATTGAGAACCTCCTTTCTTTTTGAATACGGTAAATTATGTAAAAATACGCCACTTATAGCCAGAATGCATCCCATGACAATTCCACTAAGCCACCACTGAAAAGTCATAGGAAAGCAAACGCCGCAATTTCGTTTACACAAATTTCCCAAAATTTCAAACAAAAAAATAATTTTGCAAATCGCTTTATAAATCACAGAGTTCTGAGGTAACAAACATAAAAAATAAAATAAAATGAAATAAATATAATAAAATAAAATATAAAATATCCTAATTGAGAACCTCGTCCTTTTTTGAAGTCGGTTAAAAATTACTTGGACGCATGTCTAAAAGAGTTTACCTAACCTAACATAAGTTCTAATATATTTTTTTCAAAAATTATTGATAGCCAACAATCACAAGCGGTTAATAAATACTTGACCGAGATTAAAATCCTTGCCTTATTGACAACGTCTTTAAAACCGTCATAGTCTTTTCACTTTTATCATTCAACGACCAATACACCTCTCCACCATCGCTGAACACGATGAGTGGTCCCCATCAACAAAAGAATCAATTTATCACGACAACGCTGAAAGGTCAGCCTATCAGGCTTGGGGGACAGGTCCCTATCGATCGAAGCTCCCAACTTACAGGGGGAATTAAAAAGTTCATTGACGGCTTGGAATAAATATATATAAAGAGAAGATTGAATATGATAGAATGAAAAGATGCCTATTTATAAGAAAATAAATTGTTTTTGATTTTAACGTCCACATTGGCTTACCGATTTTGATGAAATGGATGAAAAAAATTTCTGATGAACACTTGTGTTGCTTATTAATGGACGGAAATATTTAAAACTGAAGGCGTGTGACATATCATACTTTTATGGTTTAGAAAATATGATTTTATCATTTTAGTTAATGCTATCATATTTTATGTCTTTGATGATATAAACGCACGTAAACTGCATTCGCAACTTATTTGCCAAAAATGTAAACAAATATGAGTTTATGGAAAAATTACTTTAATTCCTACACAATAAAGTGCAGTTTACGCTACAACTTCAAACATTTTTATAACTTTTTCAATAGTGCTAGTCACTCTGAAATCAACTTAATTTCCATTAAAATAAAGTTGATATTTGTTAAACTTGAAATAACATCAATTTGAAACATACATTTGAATTGTCTTTACATACATAAACTCTCGCCGTCTTCCCATGGCGGTTGGCAGACACTACTGAACACCGTCTGCTATGATCCTTACGACACGAATACATTTACATGATGCTGTAAAATACGTACATGTGTACGCAAAAATTCCTCAACTAAACGATGACCCATAAATTTAAACCCATATTTAATTTACTTACTATACAATACATTATTAATTATTCCACTTACATACTCGCACCCGTGTCTCATTCATGCAACATTCAACTCCAAATTTCCCGCAAGCATCATGCAAGAAGTTTGCTTAAACATCACATCTATCAAGTCTGTTTGAGCCGGGAGTTCATTGAATTAAACAAAGATCGCACTCTACTAAATATTGTAGTATGTGGATCGATCGAAAATGTGGAGCTTTGTATTGTATTAGGAAAGAGTAGACGTGGATTGAAGATTTTGGTTTTTAACCGACTTCTAAAAAAGACGAGGTTCTCAATTCGGATGTTTATGTTTTTTGGGCGCTGATTAATTTGACAGGACTAAACTAAAATTTATCTCCTGTCCTTTTCTTAATGACATAGAAAAAAAAGATGCGCTAAACTTAAATTTAGTTTAATTTGTGAACAAGGGAATCCGCACCAATATCTAATTAAGTAATTAGTTTCCAGTGACAGACTTCTTGGCCTGAGTAATGACAGCTTTGGCAACTAGCCCGGCAGTAAAGTATATCATATGTCTGTCTACTTCTACACTAATTTGTTGCATTGCCTCGTAATTCATATATATGCATTATTTTCATCACCCAAAAAGAAAGTAACCCAAAACAACTATAACCGTAGAACAAGTAAAGGGGCTTGTGGTTAAGTAATAACAGCCGTACAGGTCGATCGATCAGGTTAAGCTACGCTTGCCCCGATTGGTCCGTAGATGGGTGACCATCTTTACATAATAAGACCCCTCCGTGCCTTTTTTTTGAAGTGAAAACTTCTTTAGCGGCGCTGTGTACTTTTTTGGAATGGGTAAAAACTTCTAAATTCGCGTCAGGTCACGTGACCCTGATCGTAAGATTCGTAAGACGTAAAACGAAAGACGCGCGTTGTTGAGGACAGCGCCATCTATGCACATCGGGAAGAACTACGAGGGCCTCGCGTACTAACTACGTAGTTCATCCAACAACGACGGTAGTTCATCCAACAACGACGAGATGGCGCTGAACCACGGATATATAACTGACGTTTTGTTTATAAGACGATTCACAAAATACACTCGTAATTGTTCAAGTTTTCACTTCTGTCGGCACTACCGGAGTGCCAGGTTTTTTTTCGTATTCAAATCCCTCATGCACAGAGCAATTATATACTACAAATTATTCTTTTATTTGCAGGGCATCGCCTCTTCCGAAAAAATGCGCTAACAACACAATTCAAGCAATTTCTTTTCACCGAATCTTCCCCTCGTTATCATTAAAAGCTTTTAGGCCAACAATAGGATCTTCAGCGACAAGAAAGTACAACACCTGTCCAAGGAATACTTCCCAAAATAAATTACGTAAACACCCGACAAAGGCCACTTCAATGCATTTAACAGATTGCGAACATGAAAAATCTTAGCACTTACACAGTACAAAACATAATGCTACAACCACCAGCATAACTTGATCCATAAAACCGAAGGTGGTTCTAAAAAGCCCGGGTCTTCGTAAACTGGGTATGGCACGTCCTTGAGGTTCATTATTGTAATTGCTTTTTCGTTCAGAACTCGAAATCTCTTCACTTTCGAGTAGCTCTCGAGTTGGCGAGTGAAAACATGGTAATTCAATTATTTTTCCCTCGTTAGGAATGATGGGATTAGTAAGGGATAATGGGTACTTTTGTTTGTTTTGCTCGATAATTTATGGTTTTTATTGGGTTATGAGATTATGATGACTATTGTTTTGTAAAGACGCTGTCAACTGTTAGATGTCAAAACTTAAAAAAAAAACAGAATCGTCTATAAAATTTAGGCTTGGTTCAGGTGGTCGAATTTTCTCTACGCTTCACAGCCGTTATTTTTCTTGTGTTGCGTCTATCTGTCTGTCTGAACGCGATAAGCTCAAAAACTTTCCAACTTATTTTCATACGGTTTTCACTAATGGGCGGACTGGTTCATAGGGAAGGTTTAGGTGTATAATTAATTAAGGCTTTGTGTAAATTGTATGAAATATGACCACGATTGTTGAAGATGTTGGAAAAAATCATACTGAGAGTTCTACTGGCGTGCGCCGCGTACATCAATAGAGTTATATAAAAACCCCTATAAAAATCCCTATAGGCCCGGTAGTAAAATATTTATATTTTTTTATTTATACACCGTATTCCGGACAATATAGATAAACTTCGACCAGATGTGCAGATCATGGAAATAAGCATTTTTCATTGTGTACACGTTAATGAATTCTTATTTTTTGTTAATTTTCATACAAACTAAATAGGTACCTTAACTTAAATCACCCGATATGCACGCCTCTTTATCCGAATTGGCAATGACGTATTTTCATTCATAGGATTTGGCGGGCTGAAAATTGACAAAAATAAGACCCTTTCCTACTTCATAGCTCAATTAAATTTCATTAAGGGCTGATTTTTTTATCTACAGATAATTTTTATTCGTGGAATAAAATTGACGTCTGACACTTTTAGTATGGAAGCACTGTCAAAAATTCAAAATTATTCCTCCGGTAGAATTATCTGACATTGGAAAAATCAGCCCTAAATGAAATTACAAATATCTTTGTAACGAAGCTTTTTTAAGTACTACTTCCATTGTTAGATTTAATTTATAAAAGCTATAGAAGCGTTTGGCAAAGTTTATGGATAACGTGAAGAACACGGTGTATATATTTTTTTCCCATGGGATATTTTCCACGCGAGCGACACCGCGGGCAAAAGGTAGTTTAAAATAAATAAGCTAATCCCTTTGACAGTTCCTATTTAATCATGATTGACACGATTTTAACAAAGCCAAAATAGGTAAGTATGAGATTAATTCGTAATTTAATCAGTGTGGTGAAATTAGTTCGTATATTATTCCCGTGGGTGTAGTTACAGGGAGTAAAGTTTTTCTTTCCAACAATTTAATTGACGAATGTGTGGACTCTCTTGGGCCTATCAATTTGAGGTTGTATGTATTACTAAATACAGGCAAAACTCATACATGATGCGAGAGAGTAAGGACTTTAATATTCTTTGCAAAGAGTTCTCATTTGACCCATTCACCATCAAAACCTATACTGCACGCACTCGGCTGAACGCTGACTTTTAAAAGTGCATAGTGCTTATATAACTTATATTTGTATTCCTTTCTTTAGTGCTTGTTAGTGACCCTAAGATTTCTACTACATTATCTGTTTTTTACCCGTGAGAACCTGTAATTGACTTTAAATGTCTTATATACTATTGTTATGCTTCTTTTATAGCTGTTGGTTCTCCTATAAATAAATAAACAACCGACTAATGGACTAATTAAAGAAGTTTTTCCAACTATATGTTATGGGTAGGTTCATAATTAAGGGTTTTAATTAAATACTAGGCCATGACAGTTTTTAGAGAGACTTTACTGTTTTTTAAACGGTGTCATTTGTCAAGAATTTTTTCGAATTGTCAAAAATCTACCCAAAAATTGTTTTGATACAAGATAAACTCATCTCTCACTCGTCAACGACACAATTTACTGCGAAGTCTATCTATTATGTATATTATACAAGATAATACAGTAGGTATGACAAGCTTGCTCAACGGTAAAACGTGTTTTCCGAAAGTCACGTAAACACTTCAAACCTAAAAACAAACATTAAATTGCAAACGTAACGTTACGTTATTATTTATCGTGTACGCATAATCGTAACATAAACGGCTCGTCATAAATAAGGAGGAGCAAACACGTTACAGCAATCCGCTAATGCTGTACATAACCGTGGAATTATGGGCCCCGCGCTGTGGGCGATTTAGTGGTCTGTGTGTGAGCGCCCCATGGAGTGTCTGTGGGACAGGTGGTTTTTTGGTCATGGTAAATAAAACTTTCGCAGGAAATGAAGAGATTACTATAGCAATGGGAATGGGACTGTTTCTATTTGCTGTAAGTTTCCCGAATAGATAAAAATAAATGAAATAAAATGTGTCTACTATACCAATCTGATAGTGTAGGTATTATTTATTTATTTGTGTAAAGGTGGTCGAGGCTGAAGGTTTTTGTAAAGGTATCCCAAATCTAAGAAGAACATTTTACGGACGTTTGTTTTTAAAATTGTTACTAACCCCTCTTTCTCTGACTCTTTCTTTTTTTCTGTTTCTGTCTTTGACTATGTTTAAAATAAAAATCTCATGATCTCATTTTATCTGCCTAGCATTTTCCTAACTACGCTGGCGTCAGCTTCCAGTCTAGCCGGATGCAACTGAATTCCGGTATTCTACATGCAGCAACTGCTTATCTGACTTCCACAACCAGGTTACTGGGTAATACGATACTCCTTGGTAAGACTGGTTGCCAGACTTTCGGGCTTCTGACTACCCGTAACGACTGTCAAAGATCTACGAATGACAGCCAGGACCAACGACTTAACGTGCTGTCTGAGGCACAGAGGAGTCTAGTTATGTAAAGATGGTCACCCATCCACAGACCAACCGTAGCAAGCGTGGCTTAATCCGATCGATCGACCTGTGTGGTTGTTATTATTTAGCCACGCGCCCCTTC
Organism: Luperina testacea; assembly: GCA_927399505.1. Lineage (NCBI taxonomy): Eukaryota > Metazoa > Arthropoda > Insecta > Lepidoptera > Noctuidae > Luperina > Luperina testacea. The sequence continues at coordinate 20,642,175 of OV656759.1, read as the reverse complement.
TAAAAAAAACTATTATATTCTTTACTGTATGTGTATCAGTAAAATTCGATTATACTTAGGTGCTTCAGATAGGGTAACCCAATGATATATAAACTAAAATTGCAAGGCCAGTATTATAGTAGACATTGTTTAATAGGTCATGTATTTCTATATTATATTTCCATTGATTTCATAATGGAACACCTCGAAATCCTGGGATTTCGACTCATTCACAGACGACTGCAGTCTGCCAGTCCGTTTACGGCTGCTGGCAGCATCCAGTTCACTAAAAAAAAAACAGTGCAAGGATTCAGTAGCAAAGGATATTAATAATTCTCTGCAAATTATTAACCACAATCCACGTGTCTGATGCGATTTCCCATCGGAAAATGGCGAAATTCGATACAAACTTTCATTCACCCCTTTCGGGAATTAATTTTGCAAAAAACCTTTCTTGGGGCTCACCTTTGACATATAAGGAAATCTTATGCAAAGTTTTATGCTTCTAGACCCAACGGTTTAGGCTGTGCTTTGTCAGTTAGTGAATTTATGAATTAGATCATACCTGCGATGTTGGCTCAATGTGAAGACTCGGCTCATTCACGAATAAATGCAATCTGTTGAAGGCGCTACATCCAGTTCACTACAAACAAAATAATATGAGGATTCAGTCATCATAATCAGCCTATAATTTTCCCACTGCTGGGACACAGGCCTCCTCTCAGTGAGAGGGAATGAGCCGTAATCCACCACGGGGTTTCAGTGGGGTTGATAGATGTCACATGTCTTCGAATTTTTCGTTCTAAGGCATGTCGGTTCGGCCTCAGGATGTTTTTCTTTACCGTTTTGAGAGTAGTGTTGATGAAATAATTTAAAAAAGTAAAGCGCCAATCTGGGGTTGAACGTACGATGACCTACTCGTAAGTCGCGACCGTTACCACTGGGGCATCACTGCTCTATTCTCAATGAGGATAATATCTCAGTGAATATTAAAATGCTCCCCTGAAAATTAATTACTATGCTTAACTTTTTATATTGTCTCAACTAGACATTAACCGACAACCATAAACCAGCATCGCAATAAACTAGAGATTCGCATAATGACGTCACAGTCTCCAATAATGTTCTTGGTAAAGCTATTAAATTATTTGTGTCGCCCCACGCGGCGTACAATTTAAGTCGAGCTAGTACCGATACATCAGCGGCACGGTACGGTCTTGTGCTGCGTTTGCTTAAGGGCTTGTACACATGTGCGAGGGGGTAAAGTTGGTAATCCTTTGCCAAAATATACATGAACAAACAAAGAACGAATACGAATGATTAAGGATTTTATTTCTGTACGTAGGTTTGTACAAAAAATTTTACACGTCAATCGTATTTTAAAAACTGGGTGTGGTTGGCGTTTGCTATCTGACTATTCTGAGAAGAAAGGCCGAAACAAACTCTGAGATCACAGACTCTTTTAAAGTCCAGACATAATTTTGGTCAGATCATGTGAAGACCATGTAGATTGGTGTCTGAAATGGTCTTTTGAGTAAAGAACCAAACTTATTGAGTGGACATGCCCAGTCAGTTTACACATTTTTCAGTAATCATTCAGCTCAACTCAGAACTTAAGGAGCTCAACTATTCGACGAACAATACATTTGGGTAGGCCGCATAAATTATCCAAACTGCCAGACCATGATTAAAACTAATTGAGAAAAAGAACTTGTGTGTTTATGTCTAACTTATTTGAGAAATTATTTGCTTTAAATATTTTTGGAGACGGTCATCATCGCCACCATGATCTATTAGCAGCTCACTGATGGACATAAACTTCTCCAAGAACACCATTTGACCAAATCTTTGGGTAGTCTCATCTTACTGCTGCTGGGGTTTCAAGTATCGAAAAACATTTTAGAAATCAAACCTTTAGGCGCGTTGGACATTTTTTGAGATGGCCAAAACCATTGAACTCGCGACACAGTTACCGTAACCGACACCTCTGTTTTAAGTTTTAGCCATTATAAAGACATCAACGCGCGGTACATTTTCTTTGGGAAGAATGACTTTCAAACATATTAATAAAATTACTATGCTTTTTTAAGTTGTCACTTCTGTCGGGACTCCTGGAGTCCCACTGTTTTTTTTTTTTTCAGGATGGGAAATCATCAAATGACTCCTCCCGCTCTGGGTGGAGCGGAAGGGAGTGTCAGACTCTTACTGACTAAAACCCACCCGTGTTCCTTCCTTCGCCCTTTATGTTCCGGGCCAGCGGTAACCCTTTCGGACAATCCCGCTGACCGGACAATCCCGCTGACCAGGACAATCCCGCTGACCACCCCTCCGTGCCTCGGAAAGCATGTTAAGCCGTTGGTCCCAGCTGTCATTTGTGGATCTTTGACAGCGTTACGGGTCGTCAGAAGCCCGAAAGACTGACAACCAGTCTTACCAAGCCTTTTACCTAGTAACTGGGTTTTGGAGGTGAGGTAGACAGTCGCTCCAAGTAAAATACTGGTATTCAGCTGCATCCGGTTAGACTGTAAGCCGACCCCAACATAGTTAGGAAATGGCTAGGCAGATGATAGACTCTTTAATTATATCGCTCACTTCTGGCACAAAGACTTCCACTTCTATATGTAGAACGACACATAAGAATACCTTATACACTCACCTTACCAAGAACACTCCTAACCCACTTACAACATCGCCAGGATTTCCCGTTCATAACTCTCCCTAACTCCCTATAATCACATAAACATACAAGGCAGTAAAGCAATTAGCCACAAATAGGATTTGAAATGTGGCTACCTGGACCGAATACCGGCTGGCAATAAATCCAGCCTCCCTGCAAAATATTAGACAATCCTGGGAACATTAATCTTCCCTACACATGTAGCGTTTTAAGCGAATTCCGCTACGAATTAAATTTAGCTTAATGCTTGCCAAGTACTAAGAAATGAGAGTTAGGTGTAATGTGAAAATAAAAGATGGCGTTAGTGTTGTGCGTCATAGTTTTAACATAGTACAATGCGTGCCACGAAAGATGAGACTTGACCCCGCCTCCCCCGCTCTTTCCGCCGCCCCTATGACGTCCGGTCCCGTCCCGCACTCAGACCTCATACCGCTAAAGATACCTAAAATCGTGTACTGCGCATGTCAAACCACGTGGTGTGTCAAGTCTCATCTTTCGTGGCACGCATTGTACTACAAATAGCGCCATCCACGAAGACGCGCCACTAATTACCCACTTATAACTAATTACTGTGTATCGACAAAACTAAAACACTATCAGAATGTTGCACACTTGTATTGTAAGCGATTAGGAAGAAGATTGGCGCGCGTCTTCGTGGTTGGCGCTATCTGTAACCTTCCAATGATGTAGGAATTCCACACGACGTAATATCACACGGGGCAGTGTTTACAGCATCGTGTATTGATAAAAGCGGAAATAATCAAAACACACACATGGATAGCACAGGCAAAAAAAGAAAAAAAAATCAAAACAATTGACACTCGACATACAAAAGTGGGGCAGTCACTAACCGTCGCCGTGCAGTGAAAACATCATAAAGAAAATACAATTGTCTCTCTTATTTGTTGTGTAAACAACCTCATAATGCATATTTAAAACAAATGAGCACAGCTATATGATGCTTCTAACGCCTTCTATTGATGATAATGAACCTCGGAAAATGTCAATGGCGGCCATTTTTCAGACAGTTTTTATCGAGTTATTCCGGTCTGATCCCCTGAACGCCGCTCCACCTTCCCCTGTAAAATAACGTTACATATTACTTGCGAGGTTTTTTACTGCACAGCGCTGTAAGTATTATCACTAAGACCCTTCACACAATAAAGTCTTTTGAACCCAACACTTTTATCATGTAAAGCAAACAAATCAGCATAAATATGAAAGCCACCACCTAACAGTTCAATAAAACCAAAAGGGACCAAAACGAAAGCCAACTCACAACAAAACTCAAAAGAAACCAATACAAAGTCAAACCAAAAATCGAACATCGCATTCGAACTTTAACATACCCGGATAAATCCAGAACGGGATGGTCCTAACTTACCCGGGCAACTTCTAAATCATATAAAAATAGTTGGGCAAGAATAGTGACACTTTGCGGGCAACTTGAACGAGTACAGACGTAGTTCGAAGACTCCGAGACTATAAATCTTTTCAATTTATGATGTTGGTCAGGTTTGCATAATATTTGCTACAAGATTACTTAAGAAGTCGTTTTGGACAGCTTCAAGTTGATTTTGTTGTTGTCGTGATGTCTTTTAAGGGAATTTCCATGTAAATAATGTTGTATTTCTAATCGTCTGTAAGAACGAAGAAAACTTATTTGGAACAAGCCTCCTTCGTTCTTACAGACGGTTCCATTATCTCATAATTAATACCTTCAACGACTTCAACAATTTAAATAAGATTTGGAAAGTGTACTTTTATTATTTTCTAAAACGACATTTTTTTGTAGACAACGCTTACCAACGCTCATAAAAACTAGCCAAGAGCGATGCGTAGGTACCTACTCGCGCACTGTGGCAGTACGCACAACACTTTCCCGTTATAGGTTTCAACTCAACCTATCGCAGTCTGGACATAAACCTCTCCCAAGCTACACCACAACACCTGGTCCACTTCCTTCTGAACCCAGTCCTAGCCACCTTCACTAATACTGATACTGTATTTGATATACAAATCTTGCATTATGTATCTTGATTTCAAATGAGGCTATTTTTCAAAGCCATCGTAACTCATTTAGACAATTGGTTATGTAGAATCAATTATTTCCAACAAAGAGCTCTGTCTCTGACTCATCAATTAATTACGTATGAACATTACAACAACCCATTTCTCGTATTAGCATCTTACAACTCGCAGCTAATAAAGCATGATTTACACACACCCAGTGCGGTGCCTGACCAAACCATGTACCATAATGTTGACCAGACCCGTGCCGGACGGCGCGTACGTGTTCCACGCGCGCCTCAAAGAGATGTCAGCATCATCCGAAGGGGCCCGTCAGGGCCGAAGCCTGCCGGGTCAGCGGGATTGTCCGAAAGGGTTACCGCTGGCCCGGAACATAAAGGGCTAAGGAAGGAACACGGGTGGGTTTTGTTTTAGTCAGTAAGAGTCTGACACTCCGTTTCGCTCCACCCAGAGCGGGAGGGGGGTCATTTGATGATATCCCATCCTGAAAAAAAAAAGTGTCCATCCACCTGCATTTCTGAGAACTTAAAAACGTCACTGATGCGTGGCATGGCCTCAAAGACGTGGTCCCATCTCATCACTTTTGCTATCGACTCGAAAAGAAAAAGAAAAAGACATTGCTTGTGGCATACCATAAGTTGAAGCAACAATAAAAAAAAATTGCACCGTCTAAACAGTGTGTAGACGACGCAAGTTATTTGTTGTTTCAATTTTATTATAATTATGCTACTGGCAAGGAACTTGCATCGTGTAAATGGCGCTTTAGGCTCATTTACATTTGTCAATACGAATACATTGCTGGATGCGTTACATTAATTACTGTTCTAGTACATCAACAGGATTTGTATAAAGGCTTGATCATGACTACGTATTACCTACAAAGATGGATTCTCACAAATTGTTAAAAGCACGACTAATCTGCCTAGCCTTTTCCCAGTTATGTTGGGGTCGGCTTCTAGTCTAACCGGATGCAGCTGAATACCAGTATGTTAAAAGCACGACTGTCAATGTTTTATACTAGCGACCCAGCCTGTTTCGCATGGGTGCACTGTGCACAGGTCTCTCTTCGAGAGGGAGTGGGTTGTAATCTACATACCATGCGAGCCCAGTGCGTGTTGGTAGATGTCACATGCCTTCGAATCTTTGGTTCTAGAACACTTCTGTTTCCTCACGATGTTTTCCTTCACCGTTTTGAGAGTAGTGGTGATGAAATTATTTACAAAGTAAAGCACCTGTCTGGGTTCGAACCCACGACCTACAACTCATAAGTCGGAGCCGTTACCACTGGGCCGCCACTGCTCATTTATTATCTAAATTGAATATGTACAGTACCCGGCGATAAATATTGCACATCGACCTTTGGAAAGAGACAATCGGCTAATTTCGGCTTCGTAGAGCGTTATCTCTGTCGCACGAAATACAAACAGTCCGGTATCTATTAGGAGCTGTTAAAACAAATTTGCTTCTTTTGATAATTATTTTTATTCTTTGTATAAAATACAAAAAAAGGTAAAGGTCGATGTGCAATATTTATCGCCGGGTACTATATTTAAGTTTATTATCTAAGTTGAATATGTATTTAACACGTAAAGCATCCGGAATCATCCGGTGTCGCCAAAACATGTCATTTTCTTCAATACTTCTCTATTAGTGGTCATCTCGAGTATTCTCGGTATTCTCCTCCTTTCTAGATATATCATCTTTCACACAGTCCATCCATCGTTTCTGTGGTCTTCCTTCCTCCACTGTCATAGTCATCCACATTACGAATGAAGTCTCTGAAAGGATTGACATTTTTTCCGCGTTCATTGACTGAATTCGCAAAAATAAGTGCATACCATTTGTGTTACAATTTGTAAAATAAGTATAAGCAAAGTACCACCCTATCGCTTTGGGATATCCTGTAATGATAGAAGTGTTGTGTTAAAAAAACATTCAAACTCAATACTTACCTCACGAAATTTTCTATTCCTTCTTATTACACATGCCCACACCATCCGAACCGACTTCCATACAAATTTTTAGTCGCTGGTGCCACTTTTAGACTTCATCCTTTCTCCTAAATAATGATGAAAACCACACACACAAGTACCAGTTCTTGCAGTTTTTAGATGACATGTAAACAAGTTCTACAAAAGTAGCTTTTATTTTAAAAATACATAACCTACATCAAAAGGAGTTATCATAAGTGTAACGCTGTGCAATGTCTGACGCTTTCGACAGATCTTTCAACCACAAAAATTAAGAAAATAAAGTGTTATAATTAATGATAGCGCACCAAAAAGAACAGACAAAGCAAAACTCAATAAATCAAGTTCTCGTAACGTTCCTATCTCCGAGACTTAACCCCGTCAACCATTCAACAAAACACAAACAACCACAGATTAAAATAGAATAAATTATTAACCCTTGTCTTAACATCGAAAAATTATTATACGGAACAGAGATGTTACTCGGCTGCATTTAATACAGAATAACATACCACAAAGGAACTTCAACTTTATAATGTAAGCTACAAAGTTTAAAACGTCAATGACAGAACAATTCATTATCGTCTCCTTAATTGTAACAGCAACAGCGTTTAGTTTCGTTTGTTTTGCAATTTTGTGAATGAGAATGTGTGCGCGAATATGTGACTTAAAGTTTGGTTTTTAAAGTTGAATGTGGTTTGAAGGGGTATAGTTGGACGGTAATGCAGATTTTGGCCGCCCGCTGAGCGCAGTCGAGGCGATCATAACAAATCATGAAGTTGTAACTTAAGGTACAGACACATTGTGGAAAGTGTACTCATAAAACGAAGTTTTAAAGGGCATTTTAATAAATGGAGTGAGAAGATACTGTTTTGAAGTGGATTTGGAGGAGTTCCAGCTTGCGTTTTAAAAACAAGATCTTGGAGAGTCAACTCATAAAACTTTTATGAAGAATACTGAGCAGAAAACCCATACATGTGAGATTTTATTAGAAACTGAACAAGAAACAATGTTGTAAATTCTCAGAGAAACTACAGAGATCTTAGTCGTGCATAAACCCTTATGTAAAGTACATAGGACTATAATACGAATATACTTGGGTAATGTTGACATATTGCAGCTCGCGCGTGTGTTTCTCGAATAATAATTTGATTATTACACTGTAGAAACTAGTTAGCACTAACTCTCAAACGCTACACAGGACTATATGGCTTTGCTTTGTATTAGTACTCGCTCGACTTGTGGACAGAAGTCTAAGAGCTTGCCTTTAAGCAAACCTTGGAAGAAAATGGTCTTTATTATTACTAAAAATAAAAAATCTTCGTAGGTATACCAGGAACACGATTTCGTCTATTTCTAAACAAAAAAAAAACAGTGGGACTCCAGGAATCCCGACAGAAGTGAAAACTTAAAAAAGCATAGTAATTTTATAAATATGTTTGAAAGTCATTCTTCCCAAAGAAAATGTACCACGCGTTGATGTCTTTATAATGGCCAAAACTAAAAACAGAGGTGTCGATTACGGTATCAGTGTCGCGAGTTCAATGGTATTTTTCCCATCTCAAAAAATGTCCAACGCGCCTAAAGAAGGTTTGACTTCTAAAATGTTTTTCGATACTTGAAACCCCAGCAGCAGTTAGATGAGACTATCCAAAGATTTGTCAAATGGTGTTATTTGAGAAGTTTATGTCCATCAGTGAGCTGCTAATGGATCATGGTGGCGATGGTAACCGTCTCCAAAAATATTTAAAGCAAATAATTTCTCAAATAAGTTAGACATAAACAAACAAGTTTTTTTCTCAATTAGTTTTAAATTATGTTCTGGCAGTTTGGATAATTTATGCGGCCTACCCAAATGTATTGTTCGTCGAATCGTTGAGCTCCTTAAGTTCTGAGTCGAGCTGAATGATTACTGAAAAATGCGTAAACTGACTGGGCATGTCCACTGGTTCTTTCCTCAAAAGACTATTTCTGACACCAATCTACATGGTCTTCACATGATCTGACCAAAATTATGTCTGGACTTTAAAAGAGCCTGTGACCTCAGAGTTTGTTTCGGCCTTTCTTCTCAGAATAGTCAGATAGCAAACGCCAACCACACCCAGTTTTTAAAATACGATTGACGTGTAAAATTGTTTGTACAAACCTACGTACAGAAATAAATAAATCATTTATCATTTAACATTCATATTCGTTCTTTGTTTGTTCATGTATATTTTGGCAAAGGATTACCAACTTTACCCCCTCGCACATGTGTACAAGCCCTTAAGCAAACGCAGCACAAGACCGTACCGTGCCGCTGATGTATCGGTACTAGCTCGACTTAAATTGTACGCCGCGTGGGGCGACACAAATAATTTAATAGCTTTACCAAGAACATTATTGGAGACTGTGACGTCATTATGCGAATCTCTAGTTTATTGCGATGCTGGTTTATGGTTGTCGGTTAATCTCTGGTTGAGACAACATAAAAAGTTAAGCATAGTAATTAATTTTCAGGGGAGCATTTTAATATTCACTGAGATATTATCCTCATTGAGAATATAGCAGTGATGCCCCAGTGCAAGCGGACGCGACTTACGAGTAGCTCGTCGTACGTTTGACTCCAGATTGGCGCTTTACTTTTTTAAATTATTTCATCAACACTACTCTCAAAACGGTAAAGGAAAACATCCTGAGGAAACCGACATGCCTTACTGCCAACCCCACTGAACCCCCGTGGTGGATTACGGCTCGTTCCCTCTCACAGAGAGGAGGCCTGTGTCCCAGCAGTGGGAAGATTATAGACTGATTGTTTATGGTTTAGTTCTTTCATACTCTTATTGTATGACTGAATCCTCATATTATTTTGTTTGTAGTGAACTGGACGCAGCAGCCTTCAACAGACGGCAGTTATTCGTGAATGAGCCGAGTCTTCACATTGAGCCAACATCCCAGATGATCTAATTCATAAATTCACTAACTGACAAAGCACAGCCTAAGCCGTTGGGTCTAGAAGCATAAAATTTTGCATAAGATTTCCTTATATGTCAAAGGTGAGCACAAAGAAAGGTTTTTGCAAAATTAATTCCCGAAAGGGGTGAATGAAAGTTTGTATCGAATTTCGCCATTTTCCGATGGGAAATCGCATCAGGCACGTGGATTGTGGTTAATAATTTGCAGAGAATTATTAATAGAGTGGCGTCGTACGCTCGAAACGGTGAACGCGTATTTCTTTTTGCTCCGTGATAAAAAATACTTTACAACAGTAATTAGTGAAGTTTAACATCGATAAAGACATATAATCAGTGATTGTGACTATATCTTCAATTTCTCAAATTATTAAGCAAAAGTAAACAGTGCAAATCGTTAAAACATCATAAAAACAAATGATGAAATCTTAGTTAATTTTTTAGCATAGTAAGGTGTTTGTGTATTTTAACAAGAAAAAACTAGTAAACACACCTTCTTTTGTTCAAAAATTGTCATTCCTGTGCTATAAGCTCAACTATTTCGACACTTTGAACTGTGGAGAAATAGCGTCGGTAACTAAGGCAGTGCCTTCTTGTACGCTAACCTTGTGTCCGCGGGTTCAAATCTACTGTAAACAATTAGCTCTTTTTGTGTTTCTAACATTTCTTGATTTCAACTGTTTGGTGATTCTTCGTTAACTTACAGCTACAATGCTAAAGTGCGGAGCTTGCGGCAAATTCTTAGCAATAAGTGATGGCATTAAATGCATAAAATGTCCGACATTTTATCACCGGGTCTGCGTCAACATTGCTCCCACTGCAACATCTTCCTCTAAGTGGACGTGCCCTGGCTGTAGGGCAAAGGTACCACGTACAGACAACTCTCAAACTCCAGTCAAAGGAAATGACGAGCTTAGCTCCCCCACTATCCAAGCGACTCCGGCTGTCAGCCCCACTGATTGTATTGATATAAGTGATAAAATACCTGATACTGAATCAACCAGCCTAGCGGTGGAAATCCGTTGTCTCCGCAGTGATGTCAATGCCTTGCGAGATGAACTACGCCAATTTCGTGATGAGTTCTCAGGCCTGAATGATAGGATGAATAAGTGCTGTAACCGTATGGACACCCTGGAAGAACGTTTCAAAGAACTCGAAGGCAACACCGACCAATCGAATTCCCCTCGTTTGATTCAATTGGAGGAAACAATTGGGGAACTGCAGCAGCAGCTGAATGAACGGGAGCAAGAGACATTATTGAACGATGTTCAACTATCAGGCGTCACGGAGTCGATTGGGGAAAACCCGGCTCAGTTGATCGGCACCCTTGCACTTAAACTAGCGATTAAGCTGGAGGAGCAAGATGTTGTTTTTGCTAAACGTGTTGGGAACGTTCGGCGTGATCACACTGAAGGAGAAACGCTCCGACCTCGTATAATCGTTGTCAGACTAGCAAGACGTGTGACGCGAGATGCTCTACTGGGTGCTGCGCGCGTCCGCCGCAACCTCACGACTGCTGACATCGAAGTGCCGGGAGCGCCACACCGCATCTACCTTAACGAGCGCCTGACTAAAACTAACAGGCAATTGTTCTACAATACCCGTCAAGCTGCTAGTAACCACGAATGGAAATACACCTGGACCAAAGATGGTCGCATACTTGCACGTAAAGAGGAGGGGAAGTCGGTTGTGCATATCCGTACGGAAAAGGACATCGGGCGTTTTTTTTTATCATACAATAGGTTTTCTCGGTACAGTAGTAATCTCTAACAAAGTTTTTTATGTGAAAGTTTTAATTAATTCACTTTTTTGTTTTTTGAGTAGCATTTTATTAATTTATTGTTGCATGTCGTTGATTGTTGAGTGTTTTTTATTTTTAACTACTTTTAGGAGGAATTATACAATGAAATATACATATCCCTGTCTGCGTCATCATCTCGGAATCCATAGTTTTTTAAGTTGTCAATATTTACTTACAATGAATGTTGCCCACGGTGCTATTCCATTTACATATTATGTTTTTTCTATGCCACTCAAAGTTGTTCGTTTATACTACACTCTGTTTATGTTCCACAACAACTATGTTTTCATGTGTCTATCAATCTTTAAATTATTTTACTTAGAATATATTTTTTGTCATATTGTATTATTCGTTAGTAAATTACTCGTATATATAAAATGATAACTAAATACCTTAAAGTTGGTTTTTGGAATGCGGGTTCTTTGGGCACGAAACATGATGAATTTATAGCAGCGTTACTAAATTTGGACGTAGATGTTATGGCTATTAATGAGACGTGGTTGCGAGCCGGTGAAGAGGGGCGCGCGCCCTCTGTGCCAGGATATAGGCTACGGCACATACCGCGGTCTTTGTCTGTCAAGAAGGGACGGGGTGGCGGGGTTGGTTTTTATTGCAAAAATGGTATAAATGTTCGAAGTCACTCACACTCTGTCAGTACATCCCACAGCACGGTTGAGCAGATGTGGGTCACAATTAATGTTCGCGGAATCAAACTAGCAATAGGTACTGCCTACCGCCCCCCTTGGCAAGATGTTGATATTTTCTTAGACGCTGTATCTAGTTCAGTAAACTCTCTTATGCGATGTGAGCACACGATATTGATGGGTGATTTCAATATAAACATGCTCAATGACTCAGACCCAAAGACGGACAAGTTAGTCTCATTTTTGAACTGCCTAGGTCTAAAGCAATTGGTGCAGTCTCCCACGCATTTCACGGTACACGGCAACTCTTTGATAGACGTAATTAGTTCAAATATTAAACCACGCTCTTTAACAGTTGATGTCATACCGGATCTAGGGGCGCACGCCTTGGTTTCTGGCGAATTTAGTTTCAAACGTCCGAAAATTCCGCTGCGTACCATTACTTATCGACCACTTAGGGATATAGTTAGCGAATACTTTGATCAGGATCTTGAGCTGCTGAACTGGAAAGCGATAATCGAGCTGCAAGATGTTAATGCTATGGTCAATGAATTTAATTCGCACTTAATTTCGCTATTGGATGTTCATGCACCTCTAAAAACTAGTGTTATTAAGGAGCGTTGTTACCCATGGATCACTGACAATATTAAATTGATGATGCGTTTAAGAAATAAAGCACATGCGGAGTATTTAAGTGACAATAAAAACGATCACAAAAAAACATATTACAAAGAGTTTAAGTCACTTGTTTCCGAGTCTCTTTTTTACGAAAAGTCAGCATACTACAAACACAAAATCAACAGTCAAATAAATGATTCCAAAACACTATGGAAAAACTTGAAGTCTAATCTGCTTCCATCTACACATAAGGAATTACCTTTGCACTTTAACGATCCCAACAAAATCTGTGACCATTTTCTGAGTGTGCCAGGAACAGATACGGTTAATGAATCAATGCTGGCATTTTTTAAATCTGCTCGAAATAATGGTTCCACGTTTAGCCTGTCACCTGTAACTAGCAAGGAAATCGCGAACATATTAAAAACAATTAAATCGAATGCTGAAGGCTGCGATGGCATATCCATTAATATGTTATTTCTGACACTTCCGGTGACTTTGGATGTCGTGACAGCGCTGGTAAATACATCCATCATATCCTCATCTTTCCCTTACTTATGGAAAATTGCCAAAGTGCTCCCATTACCGAAGACCCTTAATGCAACAGACATAAAGGATCTTAGGCCTATTAGCATTCTGCCAGTACTTTCTAAAGTTTTAGAGAAAGTAGTATGCGCGCAACTGGTTGTTTTCTTAGAGACTAATAAAATTCTTCCAGATGTTCAGTCAGGGTTTCGGAAGGGCCGCAGCACGGCCACGGCTTTGTTGGATGTGACAGATAATATATTGTCAGCTCAAGATAATGGGATGTGCACACTCTTGGTATTGCTTGATTTTTCACGGGCTTTTGATTGTATTAACGTTCCTTTATTATTGTCAAAGATGGTTTACTATGGATTTGACGACGACACTGTGGAATGGTTTGATAGCTATCTTAGCGATCGTACGCAATTCGTTGAAATACGCCGGGCGGACGGATCAACGGTTGTTTCTGAGCTGTGCTCAGTAGGAAGGGGGGTTCCACAGGGCTCGATTCTTGGGCCAGTATTGTTTATATTATACTGTGCAGATTTAATTAAAATTATTAATAAATGTAAATACCATATTTATGCCGATGACACACAAGTTTATATTTCTTTTAAGCCGGAAGACTACGAGCAAGCATTAATGGATCTTAACGCCGACCTTGAGAATATAGTACAGTGGTCTAATGCTAATTCGCTTGTGTTGAATCCTGCAAAGACTAAATTTATGCTTTTTGGTACCGTAAACCAGCTAAGTAAAATTAGACCCAGCGCCGGTTGTGTGTCAGTTATGGGTCAGCCTGTCGAGCGTGTCTACGAAGCACGAAATCTGGGTCTTATAATGGACGTGGAACTTCGTTTTCACAAGCACGTGACAGAGTGTATCCGTAATTGCTTTTACAGACTTAAAATTTTATACAAGGCTCGTCCGTATCTAAGCGAAGAGTTGCGTGTCTTGCTTGTGGAGTCTTTGGTTTTATCAAAGTTGAATTATGCGGACACAGTGTATGGTCCACGACTGCTATCAAAAACAGAAAAAATGATCCAAAGACTTCAAAATGCTTGTGCACGCTTTTGCTTTAAAGTTCCGTTTAGGGGACATGTTACACCCTTCTTCAATGAGCACAACATCCTGAAAATGAAAGCTAGACGTAAACTGCACTTGGCGACCCTACTTTTTGGAGTTATCAAGTCTCAATCCCCTTCTTATCTATACGATAAGCTGTCATGGACTAGTAGGCACAGAATCGGTGAGGGAAGAAAATGTTCCCAACAGCTTTCCATTCCTCAGCATAAGTCAGCGGCTTTCAGGGGCAGTTTTCGTTACGCAGCTACCAAATGTTGGAACAACATCCCACCTCCCATAAAGTCTAGTAAAAGTGGCTCAACATTTAAATTAAAATTAAAGTTGTTTTTATTAAATCATCAATATGAATTTCGGGATGTTCGAGCCGACATGTCAGCCATTTGAAACATAACATATTTTTATTTTTTTTTCAATTTAATGCAATTTTGAATTGCTGTCTGGCTTATCAATTTTATACATTTTGTAAATTATACAATCTGAAGTGTGTTACTAATTTTATTTTATTACTAATTTTATACTTTCTGTAAATTTTAACTTTTTGATACCTATTGTGTCTTAATTTATCAATTCCTTTTACTATTGTTGGTGTTGTTTTACTTTTATTATTGTTACCAATTTTATACATTTTATCAATTTTATACGTTATACAGTTTTATACATTTTGTTAATTTTATACGTTATACAATTTTACCAATGTTACTTATTTTATTTTATCTTTATAATTTCTAATGTTTTCTAATGTAATGTTTATTTTTTGCAAATATGTATTTTAGAATTTTTAAATGTGTTTATATTTTCGAGCGTATGGCACTCGTGGGCAGCAGCTGAAAATCAGCGTCAGGTGGTGCACTTTGTGTTGCCATCTGGCATTATGCTGAGCTGAGGCCCTTTTGGCATTATTATTTTTAATTATTTTGAATTTGTTCTGTTTATTTTTAAGGGTTTTTTGCCAAATAAACGCAATTTTCTTTCTTTTCTTTCTTTCTTTCTTTCTAATATCCTGTGATACTGAATTCTTACACTATTTTTTTTCAGTGAACTGTATGCTGCAAGCAGCCGTAAACGGACTGGCAGACTGCAGTCATCTGTGAATGAGCCGAAATCCCAGGATTTCCAGGTGTTCCATTATGAAATCAATGGAAATATACATATAAAGAAATACATGACAATAGGTCATGTATTTCTTTAAAAAAAAACAACAAAACAATGTCTACTATAATACTGGCCTTGCAATTTTAGTTTATATATCATTGGGTTACCCTATCTGAATTCTGAAGCACCTATGTAAGTATAATCGAATTTTACTGATACGCATACAGAAAAGAATATAATAGTTTTTTTTTAGAAGGGGCGCTTGGCTAAATTAAACAGCCACACAGGTCGATCGATCGGATTAAGCTACGCTTGCCGCGGTTGGTCTGTGGATGGGTGACCATCTTTACATAACTAAACTCCTCCGTGCCTCAGAAAGCACGTTAAGTCGTTTGTCCCGGCTGTCATTCGTAGATCTTTGACAGTCGTTACGGGTAGTCAGAAGCCCGAAAGTCTGGCAACCAGTCTTACCAAGGAGTATCGTATTACCCAGTAACCTGGTTGTGGAAGTCAGATAAGCAGTTGCTGCATGTAGAATACCGGAATTCAGTTGCATCCGGCTAGACTGGAAGCTGACGCCAGCGTAGTTAGGAAAATGCTAGGCAGATAAAATGAGATCATGAGATTTTTATTTTAAACATAGTCAAAGACAGAAACAGAAAAAAAGAAAGAGTCAGAGAAAGAGGGGTTAGTAACAATTTTAAAAACAAACGTCCGGATACCTTTACAAAAACCTTCAGCCTCGACCACCTTTACACAAATAAATAAATAATACACTATCAGATTGGTATAGTAGTCACATTTTATTTCATTTATTTTATTATATTCGGGAAACGTACAGCAAATAGAAACAGTCCCATTCCCATTGCTATAATAATCTCTTCATTTCCTGCGAAAGTTTTTTTTACCATGACCAAAAAACCACCTGTCCCACAGACACTCCATGGGGCGCTCACACACAGACCACTAAATCGCCGACAGTACGGGGCCCATAATTCCACGGTTATGTACAGCATTAGCGGATTGCTGTAACGTGTTTGCTCCTTCTTATTTATGACGAGCCGTTTATGTTACGATTATGCGTACACGATAAATAATAACGTAACGTTACGTTTGCAATTTAATGTTTGTTTTTAGGTTTGAAGTGTTTACGTGACTTTCGGAAAACACGTTTTACCGTTGAGCAGGCTTGTCATACCTACTGTATTATCTTGTATAATATACATAATAGATAGACTTCGCAGTAAATTGTGTCGTTGACGAGTGAGAGATGAGTTTATCTTGTATCAAAACAATTTTTGGGTAGATTTTTGACAATTCGAAAAAATTCTTGACAAATGACACCGTTTAAAAAACAGTAAAGTCTCTCTAAAAACTGTCATGGCCTAGTATTTAATTAAAACCCTTAATTATGAACCTACCCATAACATATAGTTGGAAAAACTTCTTTAATTAGTCCATTAGTCGGTTGTTTATATATTTATAAGAGAACCAACAGCTATAAAAGAAGCATAACAATAGTAAATGAGACATAAAGTCAAATACAGGTTCTCACGGGTAAAAACAGAAAATGTAGTAGAAATCTTAGGGTCACTAACAAGCACTAAAGAAGGGAATACAAATATAAGTTATATAAGCACTATGCACTTTTAAAAAAGTCAGCGTTCAGCCGAGTGCGTGCAGAATTGGTTTTGATGGTAAATGGGTCTAATGAGAACTCTTTGCACAGAACTATAAAGTCCTTACTCGCTCGAACCATGTATGAGTTTTGCCTGTATTTAGTAATACATACAACCTCAAATTGATAGGCCCAAGAGAGTCCACACATTCGTCAATTAAATTGTTGGAAAGAAAACTTTACTCCCTGTAACTACACCCACGGGAATAATATACGAACTAATTTCACCACACTGATTAAATTACGAATTAATCTCATACTTACCTATTTTGGCTTTGTTAAAACCGTGTCAATCATGATTAAATAGGAACTGTCAAAGGGATTAGTTTATTTATTTTAAACTACCTTTTGCCCGCGGTGTCGGTCGCGTGGAAAATATCCCATGGGAAAAAAATATACATCGTGTTCTTCACGTTATCCATAAACTTTGCCAAACGCTTATATAGCTTTTATAAATTAAATCTAACAATGGAAGTAGTACTTAAAAAAGCTTCGTTACAAAGATATTTGTAATTTCATTTAGGGCTGATTTTTCCAATGCCAGACAATTCTATCGGAGGAATAATTTTGAATTTTTGACAGTGCCTCCATACCAAAACTGTCAGACGTCAATTTTATTTCACGAATAAAAATTATCTGTTGAATGAAAAATTAGCCCTTAAATTGAGCTATGCAGTAGGAAAGGGTCTTAACTTATTTTTGACAAGTTTCAGCCCGCCAAATCCTATGAATGAAAATACGTCATTGCCAATTCGGATAAAGAGGCGTGCATATCGGGTCATTTACGTCAAGGTTTTTAGTTTGTATGAAAATTAACAAAAAATAAGAAATCATTAAAGTGTAGGTAATATTGAAAAATGCTTATTTCCATGGTCTGAACATCTGGTCGAAGATTATCTATATTGTCCGGAACACGGTGTATAAATAAAAAAATATAAATATTTTACTACCGGGCCTATAGGGATTTTTATAGGGGTTTTTATATAACTCTATTGATGTACGCGGCGCACGCCAGTAAAGCTCCCAGTATGACTTTTTCCAACATCTTCAACAATCGTGGTCATATTTCATACAATTTACACAAAATATAATTAATTATACACCTAAACCTTCCCTATGAACCAGTCCGCCCATTAGTGAAAACCGTATGAAAATCCGTTGGAAAGTTTTTGTTTATCTCAGACAGACAGATAGACGCAACACAAGAAAAATAACGGCGGTGAAGCGTAAAGAACATTCGACCACCTGAATCAAGCCTAAATTTTATAGACGAGTCTGTTTTTTTTTTAAGTTTTGACATCTAACAGTTGACAGCATCTTTACAAAACAATAATCATCATAATCTCATAACCCAGTAAAAACCACAAATTATCGATCAAAACAAACAAAAGTACCCATTATCCCTTACTAATCCCATCATCCCTAACGAGGGAAAAATAATTGAATTACCATGTTTTCACTCGCCAACTCGAGAGCTACTCGAAAGTGAAGAGATTTCGAGTTCTGAACGAAAAAGCAATTACAATAATGAACCTCAAGGACGTGCCATATCCAGTTTACGAAGAGCCGGGCTCTTTAGAACGACCTTCGGTTTTATAGGTCAAGTTATGCTAGTGGTTGTAGCATTATGTTTTGTACTCTGTAAGTGCTAAGATTTTTCATGTTCCAATCTGTTAAATGCATTGAAGTGGCCTTTGTCGGGTGTTTACGTAATTTATTTTGGGAAGTATTTCTTGGACAGGTGTTGTACTCTCTTGTCGCTGAAGATCCTATTGTTGGCCTAAAAGCTTTTAATGATAACGAGGGGAAGATTCGGTGAAAAGAAATTGCTCGAATCGTGTTGTTAGCGCATTTTTTCGGAAGAGGCGATGCCCTGCAAATAAAAGAATAATTTGTAGTATATAATTGCTCTGTGCATGAGGGATTTGAATACGAAAAATACTAAAGTAAGGTTTTCTTGATCATTGGTCCCTTCATTTTCACTCATGCCTCGTGTTATGTTGCTTGTTGTTTTGCTCTGCTGCTCCTCTCGTCAAAACGCGCCTACTTGTGAGGTATACACACCCTTTTAGACTAACAAGCTGCTTTGCTAAAAGCTCATCGCTTAATTCGCTTATTACCTAAAGGTACTTCAAAAAATCATTATTAAAAGCTATCCTAATCTACTTGAAGTGCATCCTCAGAATTAGGTGCAGCGACAATTTTCCAATTAAGCTGTAACCGATACAATTGCAATGTCAATGCAAATGAAATTACACTTTATAATCATAGGGATAAAGCTCAAAATCAGGGATTTAGCTTTGAGTTAGATGGTTATCGTGTTACTGGAAGCGACAGTTTTATGGTCATTGAACGGGATTTAAAGGCAATGACTTCAAATAACTGTCATTGGTGTGTCGCACAGTTCTAAACTTTATTATTTTAAAGAACTCTCGAGAACTATCTTATTACTACAAACCTTGATGATAAAGCTGTGCAAAACGCTATATGTATATTTTCTGTTCACAATACTTTTTCCTTCAATCTGAAAAAACCTGTCAAAGTTTGAATCTGAAACTGGTTTGAGATATCAACTAACAAGAGAAATCGTTTTATTGTCGAAAGGGACTTTTCGAATGCGCAAGTAGCTTCAACTTTCTTACCGACTGACTCATTGACAATTTAAAAGTGCCTGTAAATGGTTTAATCGAAATAAATGCTTTGGGTTTCAGTTTTTTTGTTTGAGTTGTTAGTCACGGGTGTTGCAACAGTTTTTTTTTTAATCTTTATACCACCTATAAGGTGTAAATAAAATGGTGTTGAAGTTATACTGTGCGACCAAACATGAATTCGCAAAAAAAATCTGCTGTTCTCTACATTTTGTCGAGTTATAGGAATTATGGAGTATCTGATTTTTTTTTCGTGTTTTCATAATTGGTGCCATAGTAAAACTTGTTCAAAATGATGAGTAGGTAATCCTTTTCAGGTCCCAAAAAAACCCTGAAATTAGGGTTTTTTTCTTTTTAGGCATCATTTAAAGTTACTCCTTGTTCAGTCGCCTTGCCGATTCCATTACCTTTACATCCGGGCACTCGCACTAGTGCCCCAAGTTACTTTTCACGCGAACCAATTAGGGGAAGAATTGATGGCCAATAAACGATGGAGTGTTCCGAACAGCACGACGAAACGGGAAACAATTTCAACCAATTTCCATTTCCATCTCGCTTTCGAGCAAAAAGTTAGGTGGGTGTGTTTGGGACGGAACTGCAGGGCTGACGGCAAGAATAGTGGGGGTGCAGAATTACAAAAGGTTTTTAAGTGGTGTTAAAGTGGTGAATTTTTTATTCTTAAGTGGTGTTCTTGAGAAAAAAAAATTAAAAATCAATCCAAAGAAATAATATACGTTCCATAAAAGGAAGACCCTACTGCATACAAATGAAATAAATGGATTTGAAACTCACAAGTTCAAGCAAGTCGTCTAATTATTATAATAAATAATCTAAGATTAAATTGGAATGGTTAGGGACAATTATAATTTTTAGAGTTTTCTTCCCACTTTCCCCTGTATCTCACCCCTTTTCTTACCTCCAAAAAATCAAACCAAGCACTACAAAATACTCAAGACACAAAACGCATACAAAGCACCACCTGCCCATATTTCACCCCCGCTGGGACCAAACTCGTTACGTCTCCGTTAAATCAGGGCAACCCCGCCAAATTCAGAAGGTCATAAATTGACACAATTGTTCCCTGCGGCCGGGGCTTCGCAACTTATTAGCATAAATAGCCGCTTACTAAGCTAAACAGGACATGACGCGCCGTGATGACTTCCCCCGTCTTGTAAGAAAAATATTGTTTAACTTGGAAAATTGAAGAAATTTTCATCTGAGCTGAAATGAAATGTATAAGGTGTTTATTTTAGGGATTTGAAAGACATGATAAAAGTTTTTGACAGTTCTTAACCTTTTGACCGCCACAGTCATGTATAGATGATAAACCAAAACGTGCCCAGCACGCCACGGTTCGACTACATGACAGACTTTGACGCCGAGGGCACGTTTTTGTTTTTATGACGTGTGGCGGTCAAAAAGTTAATGCCTTTTCGACAACAAAACTTTTTGATGTGAGTAAGTAGGTATAAAGACTAGTACGAAAATATCTAAAAAAGGCTAAACTGTAGATAAAAGTTTTAGTTCCAGCACAGCTTAACGGGAAAAGCTGGAATTTTTCATCTCACGGAAAAATTGCAACTCATTTTTAGCTCTCGAAAGTATTTCCTAATTTTTCATTCATCCCGTCTTCCAACCGCTGGATCATTAGCGCTACGTTTAAATGCTTATTAGATCATAGACTGAACTAGAAACTGCAAAATCGAATTCCAAATTCCATTGAGTTTTAAGTAAGGAAATTTTTAATGACTAAATGTATAATTAATTTAAAGACCGAATTTCTCTGAATTTTGCTTTTTAAAATGGCGGGTTCCTTCTCATTCTCAAACCTAACATTGGTGACCAACAGTAGGCCTACCGTCTTAGATGAATGATTGCTCTCGCTGCGTCGAGTGCAGCGAGACCAATCATTCATCTAAGAGTACCGTCTTTACATTAGGGGCACACGGGGCCCCGTCCTTATGAGGGACCCCGGAAGGCCAATACAACGCTTACACTCAAAAGCACATTTTCTTTCTATTTTTAGCTAGATACAAATAATTACCGTCAACATTTCTATATAGAAATATGAATTGAACATATTTCTATTTAGATTAGATTTTCAAACTTTAGCTGGACAAAATTCCCGAAAGAAACCACTATCGCGATATAGTAACCAATTGAAATCTGCAACATTTTATTTAATAAAGTACCTACCTAAGTTCAATTTCATAGTAAATATGAAATCATAAAGAAAAATATTTTTAGTGCCATTCATTTTTTTTTACTTTCTAAAAGGGATCCCCAAATTCTTATGTGCCCAAGGGGGCCTCAAGACAACCTTGGTGACCTAGTGAGGTATAAGCCAGCATACTTCTTGACTTTATACGCTTTTGATGACATATATCACCATAAAACGTATATAGCACATAATAAACCTTTCATCACAAAACCGAACCTCAAAACCTCCCAGAAAAAACCCCTCCTTTCTTATATTATCCGGTACACCTGTAAAACAAATACCACCATAAAACTCCGTATGTAAAAAGGTGAAAGTACCCAATTCATATTAGGGTGGAGAGCGCTTTATTCCGGCGTCCGGCGCGCGTTGAAATCCGGAATATATCCGGGCCCTGATTACTCAGCGATATTTTAAGCTGATTTGATCGCTTATGCGGATCCGTTGCGGGGCGGCCATTGTCTCGTCAGCGTCTACCAAGTTTTGTGTAATAAAGCGACTTAAAGGTACGTTTTTAACGTTTATTGTAGACACAGAGTAAACTTATTGACAGCAACGGGAAAGTAAATGCTTTCTTTTCTTCAATTTTATGGTTTTGTACCCTAAAAGTGCCAACGGGACCCTACGATAAATATTGCACATCGACCTTTGGAAAGAGACAATCGGCTAATTTCGGCCTCGTAGAGCGTTATCTCTGTCGCACGAAATACAAACAGTCCGGTATCTATTAGGAGCTGTTAAAACAATTATGATTTGCTTCTTTTGATAATTATTTTTAAAACGTCTGTCTGGAAGCGGGCTGTATCTCGTCAACTGTAATAGGTAGACAATTTTACAGGGTGTGTTTTTCTATTGCCGCTATAACAACAAATAAAAAAAAATTAAATATTTATTTGAAACTAAGAATTACATGTTACACACAATATTACATCTCACCGTGAAAACTTAGGTGAAGTGAGTTTGTTTTTGCTAGGAATTGACACTATTGACAGCTCACTTCACGCTCACTTCACCTAAGTTTTCACGGTGAGATCTTTACAGAATAGCGCCGCTGGACCTACGATCTTTATAAAATTATGTGCTAGTTATTCATCAAAGAGGCGATTCCCATATTTTTCGAACATACTCATCGCATTCTATTCTGTCTCAATCTGTCAAAAATATTTCTAATTTCCCTACATGTTTGACAAGTTTTTGAAATTGGCCGCCGCTGAGATGAAATTGCGACTAGATTTTACGTTTTTAATTACGGGAATTAACAATCAGTTGTAAGCATAATTGTCTTTTTACCCAACTGCGCCAGAAGGAAGGTTATGTTTTTTTAAACATAATCCTTGACCCCCCAAAAAATAAGCCCATCTATATATACACTATTCTTTTTTAAACAAACGTCAAACTAACGCCGCTTGTAGTAAGACCTTATTCCAAACACCTTTGTGCTTTGCTATGTGTAATTTGTTATCATTTAATTTGTGATTTTGTCTGTTGTGCTATCTTTTGTGAGCACTGTATAAATGTGTTATCTATCTATATAGCCATACCACACCTATGTCCCACATATCAAACGGGGAACAAATCACTCAGCCTTCACAAGGCCCTCAACACACCTACGTACGTACGAACCTACCTCCGGTACTCTTTCCGTACCGTCATCACACCTCCGCTCATTTCCGGCGCCTATCTCTCCTGCCACCTGCCCTTCTACACGCAATACACCCATATTTTCCTATCAATACCTCTTTCTTTACCAAACCCCGTGCTAATTTCAACCCTGTAACCTTTAAAACAGAGTTGTGATTTAAATGGGGTTGTAGAGCCATGAAAATTGATGGTATTAGCAGCATATGGCCCCGAATGAGTTTTTGCATGCTATGTGGATAGTTTGGTGGGTTCTCATTAGCGCTGGAGCAGTTTATTCAGGTTTATTGTTATTTATTTGTAGTACATTTTCTTGCTGGGTAGCCCATGCTTCGTTATCTTTGCCGGCTTTGCTTAGTAAGCTAATTGAACAGACCCGAAAACGATTCCTTTTCGGAAAATATGGTGCATTTTCCTGATTATTTGTCTACTCAAAAAATAAGGAGGTTTCAAATATTTAATTATAGTTAGATTATTATTATTTTATGTGTTTTAAGACGGTGTAGGAACATCGTGAGGAAACCGGCATATCCTAGAACCAAAAAATTCGAAGACATGGGATATTAATTACCAACCCGCATTGGGCCCGCGTGGTAGATTGCAGCCCTCTCCCTCATGAAGAGAGGAGGCCGTCCCAGCAGTGGGAACATGATAGGCTATGTACTGTTCAACGTTTCTATCTAATTCAACCCTCATTTAACACTATTTCCCCCTAACTCCTAACCACTGAAGTCCATAACCAATACCAAACACTAGTGGCACTAATTATACCCGTCCGCGACGTAACAGATGACGTCATTACACGTAATAAATCGTCAAGTAGCGCAGTGTACTGCATAGCATCATAATCGACTGGTCGGATAGACGGGAACTGAAAACGTAGGCGTTGCACACGGTCCGGGAAATTAATTGTTACACAAATTGACACCGTACGTCAAGTTGCCGAGTCAAAGCCATTTCATACAAGTGTCAAAGAATAACAGTCGATGTTGTTGTGATTTGAATATAAGGACAACTTATGTTGATAAATCAATTTGCTAAGCTATTCGTTTAAAAAGGAAAAATACAAGGGAAACAGAAAGGTCAAGGAAAGAATTTCTCAAATAATGTAGTATACGGTATACATAATGTACAGACGCCCGCACATCAAGCTACCCGAAAAAGTCAAATTTTCCCAATCAACTTTGAACCTGCCTTAGCGATAAAGTTGAAAATCAATTGAACAAATTTGTCAGATAGTAACAGCTTGTTGTGCTAGCGTCTGTACACAAACTGCAATTCAATTCAATTAATCTTTATTGCATCCATAATGCACATATACAGGTGGTAAGTATAAATCAATAGAATCAATTATGGACCCTGTCGGGCACAGCTAAATTTTTAATAAGTATAATTTTTAATAAATTTTTAATAAGAGAGGAAAAGCGCTTTTATGGTTTCCCTCGTTTTGCTTTTGCCTTATAATAAATATTAATATTAAATTTTCTGAGATTCTCGCAATTACAGATAACGCCATTCACGAAGACGCGCCCCACTCTTCTTACTAATCGCTAGTGGTTATCGATAGTTAATTCGGCTAGTGTTTTAGTTTTTAGATACACTCTAATTATTCACTAATAAGTAATTACTGTGTATCGACAAAACTAAAACACTAGCGGAATGTTGCACACTTGTACTGTTAGCGATTAGGAAGAAGAGTGTAATTGCGAGATTCTCAGAAAATTTTGTATTAATATCGTAAGATTCTAATATCCTATACATACATAGTAAGTAGATAATAATTGATGTTGTTTTCACGTTTTGTTGTCAGATTTAAGCAGTGTCGCGGGCGCATCACGGATTGATTTGTATTGTCAATGTCAATTAATAATGTGTGTTGTCTTTGGTGCCTGGTCCTGACATCAAGCAATGGACAAAATTGTCAACATTTTCTAAGCTTGAATACGAGGCTTTTGACTACGTTGTGTGTGTAATAATTTGTCCTTTTTTAATTTTTTTATTTTTATTTGCAATGTGCGTTTTTGTTTGTGCAGAATAAACAAATTTTCTTTATTTCTTTCTATAATTGTTATTCTTAGAATTCAAACTAGCTGCGCCCCCGTTTCACCCGCATAAGTTTCTATCCCGTCGGAATATCGGGATAAAAAGTAGCCTGTATGTTAATCCAGTGTGTCAGCTACCTCCATACCGATTTTTATCAAAATTGGTCCAGCCTTTTGAGCGTGACGAAGTAACAAACATATAAACACACACACACTCACAAACTTTCGCCTTTATAATATTAGTGTGATAATGCTTACGCGACAGTTAGCATAACTTGTACCTGTTAAATGATAACGCTTTGTGGAAAAGTCCAGGAATTTATTACACGTTTTAAATAAGTTAAAGGTCGAAATAGTGTGACTATTACGTGTTCTATGTCGCGTCACTATTGCAAAGTGAATGCGTTACAGGCTATACTGACGCTGGTATCGAACTAAAGTGTTGAACATTAGAGTAATGCCCGCGTTTCATCCACGTCCGCGGGAATTGTGGACTGCCCCTAAAGGTACCAGGGGAACTCAACATTCTATGTAAACTACATCGTATCAGGCGGATTTTTCAATCGCCACATACATTTTTATTCGTGGAATAAAATTTTTGACGTCTGACAGATTTTGTATAGAAGAATTGTCAAAAATTTAAAATTTTCTTCGGATAAAATTATCTGGCATTGTAAAAATCAGCCCTAAGCCATTTTAACATAGGTTAGGGAAAGGTAGGCTTTTAAACTTGATTAAAAGCTTGGCCCAGCCTCTTATACTTCTTCTTTATAGTTTTCCGATGACGACTAGTTTCACTACAACTTACTAATTAGGCGCCTTTTACGATGCTACAGACAAAGGTAAATTTATAATCTTCTACTTAAATTTATTCAAGCATTCACTGACAGACAACGGACAGCCTAAACCGCTGGGTTTTGAAGCATTAAATTTTGAACAAGAGTTCCTGAGTGAGCACTGAGGAAAGATTTTGGAAAATTCACCCCCTAATGGGGTTTAACGTGGGAATAAAGTTTGCATGACTATATTTCTGAGGGAAAATTACATCGAGCACATGGCTTGTTATTTAATAAAAAGACTATTGTAGTAGTAGCTACTAGAAACAATGTAAGTAAACTCCTTCATCCGGTATTACACTAAGTCGTCTTCAGAAACGTCTCACTTCAAACTGTGATACTTAAAATGCACCAACCGTTGTGAGCTCCTGCCTTAAGTTTCATAGCAGTGCTGTAACAGTTTATATTACGTAGAATACTACTAAGTTCTACCTGCTTTTAGTATCTTTACGTAATAAAGATATACTTCAATACTATATACAAAATAACACTAAATGTATAATCATAATATGTAATATAAAAAAGGGAAATAGATACTTGGGCATCAAAAAATTCGTTCCCATTGCTGACACTGGGAAAAGTGCCCAAAATACTAGCAGCATTGACACGTTAAATTGGGAATCAAACAAGCTTACCTGTTAAGCGAAGTCTTGCTTCAAATTTTATGAACGGCGATCTGAAATATTTGGATTGCCAACACAAAAGAAACGGTGAAATAGTGTACATATGTAAAAACAAAAATTATTTATTTTATTTCAAAAAAATCGCGATTTTATAAGTAAGTGTAAGAAATACTACTATTTAATTAATTATATTTCAGATCGCCGAAAATAAAATGTCAATGCTTATTCTTTCTCTTAAAAATAGACCCGCCCTCCAGTCATGTGAAGATTCGCCCAACCGCTTGACGGTACAGAATAAAAACCTAAGGTTGCAAAAAAGAGTTTTCTGGAAGATTCGGCCATGTTTTATAATTAGGTATTGCTCGCACGTCATTATCGTGCTCATGTTTGTGTCCACATCACTCGGGTTGTTGTGTCGTCATTACTCAACGGGGCACCGCTCCACTGCCACACACAGGCACGCACAATCCAACGTGGGATGAAAACCATACCGTGTTTCATAGTTAATTACTTTTCAAATGTAAAACAACAGCTAGAATAGTTGTTTCATCCTCACTTTCCTCATTTGCTTGTGCTTTGTCGTGTCAAGCTAGTCACAATATCCTGCTGTTCTAGAATTATCCTGCTAATAAGGCGATGTATGATCATCGATGTAACAATTTTTGCAGAATAGTATTTCGAACTCGTATGGGGAACCCGTTCTAGAATATTTGTTGGCATCTTTCACGGTCTCTTGTCAAGTTCAGCTAGGTAATTGCGTTACACACTATCAATAGCAATTGGTTTCTTTTTAAACTTCAGCAACATTCATTGCGTTTTTTACATTGTTAAGCAGACACATTTTCCGAACAAAAAATGAAGCAATAGATTAGCAATATCCTTGATAATTATTCAGATTGAGATTGATAGTGTGTTACGCAATTAGGGATAGTGTGTTACGCAATTAAGAATAGTGCGTTACGCAGTTAGGCATAGTGTGTTACGCAATTAGGCATAGTGTGTTACGCAATTAGGGATAGTGTGTTACGTAATTAGGGATAGTGTGTTACGCAATTAAGAATAGTGTGTTACGCAGTTAGGCATAGTGTGTTACGCAATTAGGGATAGTGTGTTACGCAATTAGGGATAGTGTGTTACGCAATTAAGAATAGTGCGTTACGCAGTTAGGCATAGTGTGTTACGCAATTAGGGATAGTGTGTTACGCAATTAGGGATAGTGTGTTACGCAATTAGGGATAGTGTGTTACGCAATTAGGTATTAATAGTGTGTTACGCAATCAGGGATAATGTGTTACGCAATTGGGGATAATGTGTTACGCAATTAGAGATAGTGTGTTACGCAATTGATAGTGTGTTATGCAACTAATCTGCCAGATAATGTCGTAGTAATAAAGATAATGTCGTAGACGACATTATCCATAATTCTGATTTGTAATATGTTTATTTTTGTGTTTTTGTTTGTGTTTGTGTTTATGTTTGTAGTTTTTCAAGGACCTTTTCCTATGGGAAAAGGTCCTTGAAAAACTTCCAGTGTAGTGTAAATTGAAGTTTATGAAGAACGACTACGCATTGACATCACATAGCAAGAGATTTTTTTTTACATTATTATAATATCGTTATTTGACGATATCGTCACAGAAAAGTGACGCATCGTCATTAATCGGCGACGGGTCACCGTTCCCTTGATATTTCAGATGTGACGTCAACCGTGAAGGTTGTGAGAGCACTCCGATTTTATGTGAACTCTATATTACATATTTCTTATAACAAGACACGTGTAATTTTATAGAATGAGCCTAAAAACATTTCGATGAAAGATATTGCAAAAAATATTCGCTAACTCCCACCTGAATCCTGTAATGGTTGGTGCTATTCCCTTAGGAGAGAAATATTAAATAGGACAAACATTGTTATCACGCTAAATATCTATTTATCATTAAGAATTCAAACAACCTTTTTTTCGATACCAGGCTTGTCCTCACAACCTCCGCTATCACTTCAAATCTGATAACCTTAACCGATGCAGCGACACACGCGAACAACTTCCAAATATCGAACATCTTAACACACAGAGGGTCAGCTTTTTAAGTTTTGGTGGGGGATCCCACTAAAACTTAAAAAACTGACCCTCTACTAACAAGCGTCAACTACCGCCATAGTTACCGAGCAATAAATTAAGTATAGTAGATAGAAATCGTTTGGAAACAAAAGAGTGACAATGGCTCGCGTCCAATTAAAGGAGATGGGCCGTCGTTTATCAGCGATGATGATCATCACGCGAGCGCCAGCGCCGGTGGTCTGTGTGGGAGGATCGTGTTTTATAGCTTTAAGAAGCTTGGAGTAACTCACTGGGGGTTTTGAGGAGTTTGAGAAGATAGATTAAGGATTCTTTTCTTGACTAGACTAAGAAATTAATTTAGAGATACAAAATTGACATTGAAACTTGTAACCGGCTAAAAAAAGATCAAGAAGTAGGTAATTAGAAGTAAAAATATGAACTCTTTAATAACTGGTGAATATGAGTCATTTTACCGCAGCAATAAATCCCAGTAGTGTTGCAAATATCTATGTATAGGTAGGCGCAAACCACAGACGTTGAAACAAATTCGCCTAGTTGTTGTGGTAACATTTCATGTTACATCGCATATATTATTTGAAAGGCATCTTCGTTTCAACGTATGTTACATTTCATGTTACGTTTCACTTAATTATGTGTACCCACTTTTCATTTCATTACAAAAATGCTAAAAGCCATACCAATACACACATTTCAGCTGAAAGTCAAGCACAAGTATTTAAAGTCAATTTTCATCTGCAAAAATTTAAATTATCTTAACTTTAAAAACACAACACGTAAAACCAATTTAGAAGAAACCAACTCCCCACAAATTGTAAAATCATTCAAACTTAACCAATAACAATAACTGAAGTTTCATGTAAAAACAACATTGTGTTAGCAGCAAGTTTAATATCAAATCGAGGATTGATAACAAAACATCTGTTATACTGTAATTGCTCAAGTTTCTAGCAGTTTTCACTATAGGTAGGGTTACTTTGGTATATAGCTATATGAAATTTTAAGGGGCGCTTCGTCATAATTCGATCGGGATTAAAGAAATATTGAACAAAATTTTTTGACACTGTCATGTTTGAAATTAGTCCCGTTGCAAACGGATTATTATGGGATTACCTAAACCTAAAACGTTAACGAATTAAGGTATATTTTTGGCTGGCAACAGTCAGCCATGTGTTGACATGTGTTACAAAACTCACTTTAATGGTATTTATTTAAACCGTTTCTTTTGTTATGTTCCTACAACTGCTAAGCCATAACATATTTTACACATTTCAAGAAAAAGTAGCAAATAAATTGCAAACAACCAACTACAAATTAACAACATACAGCCCGCGGCATCTTCGACTCCACAAGTCTCTTACACAAATTGACGACCAAATCTCTCGTACAACAAAAGCTACATGAATAGTACAAAGGGACATCCCTAGGGTGGGTACAATTGTGGCCAACCATAGCCGGGGGCGAAGGCTACCGAACGCTTCGCACGGATTTTGAACGTAAAACATGAACTGATCGTGTCGACAAGGTTTTGAGAGTATATGGCTTTTTTAAGCCAAATACTCCCAAAATCTATTCATACCTACTTATTTTTGGTTATTTGGTTCTCTACCAGCTACTATTTATAACCTCGAAAGCCCTACACCTTGACCTTAATACCTACTACTCGAGACTTAAGACAGTCAAAGCAGACAATTTGCACCAGATTTTTTTTATGAAGAAACTGCTTTAGACGCTTTGGGCATTTTTTGAGGTGGGAATAGTAGATTGTATCATAAGGGAGCAAAATAATATTTTTACGGCGAGGGCGCTTTTTTGAATCCAGAGCGAAGTGAGGGATTCTAGAGTAGAAAATTAAAAAAATAATAAAAATAAAAATTCTTTAGTAGAATCCTGAACGTAGCGAGGGATTCAAAGTACGTCGCCCGAGCCAAAATATATTTTGCGCCCGAGTGATACACTCTACTTTTCATCACCCACTATGAGAAAATAAAAGGCGCCTTATATTTTATTGTAACTGAAAACTAAATTGAAACTGAAAAATTCTTGGCGCCTCTTCAATTTCTCCATTCAATAAAATGACCATAGGCTTTCATATATTTGTCCCGGGATTTTGCAGGTAGTAGATTATCCATCACATTTCTTGCGTCAGTTCTAATACTTTCAGGAGTTTATTCTATACTTTCACTGTCACTTGAGGAACTCATTTTTCAAAACAAAACCATGAATTTCTAACTATTCGTGAAAATTGACGAAAACGCGGGCTTATAGTTCGCGCGTTTTTAATTTGATTTCTTTTTTTTTGTATTCAGCCGGCGCGCGGATCGACTATGAGCCGTCGTACCAGCCAGTCTTTATTCAAACATTACGTTCGATTTCTTTGGCGCTGAACACTATGATGTTCCAAATTCAAAAAGTGCGCGGCAAAGATAATTGCGGCGCACTTATAAAGAGGATTAAAAACTCATTACTGCCCGCTAAAAGTTTCTTATAGAAAACACCACCTTTGGGTGTACTTAAAGGCGAACCAAGTCGTCCTTTTCGAATAGATGGGATGAATAAAAATTTAACTCGCGGCACTGTTACCGTAAGCGACACAACGCGTGTTTTGTTTATAAGACGATTCAAAAAACACCCGCTTTGAATGTCCTTGGGATGTACTTGGTTTTAATGTACCTATATCCGATATGTCAGTGAGTGATGGCAAAGTATTCTGTTTGTGTTTTGTTTTCACTTCTGTCGGCACTCCCGGAGTGCCACGTTTTTTTTTTTTATTAGACTTCCCCCAAATCTTTCCATGCATCCTTTTCCAGAGCCACCTCGATCCAAGCGTCTAGGTCGTCTCGACAACTTTTCCTGGGCTGACCTCGGCGGCACCGTCCATGCTCAGGCTCCCACCGTGTGGAAACTATTGCCCAGTGGTCACTGTGCTTGCGGCTGACGTGACCCGCCCAATCCCATTTCAGCACAAGACGTTACTGGTGGTATTTTGTTACAAATCAGAGACGTTTCAGATCGAGTCCTGGGTATACAGAAACCTGCTCCAGAGGAGTTGACTTACGAAAGCGCTGTTTCTGTGGCTCATAGGTAATATTGCATACGTACTACCGACACGAGAGAAGAAGATTTAAAAAGGTACAAAGTGCTTAGATAGCAAAAAACCGAATTGTATTTTGAAAAGCCTTGGCAAATATCGACCACAAATTGGACTGCATTCAAATAGCCTCAACGAGTGACGATACTTGGAATGGACGTCCCGGGGTCGTATTACGAAGTATTAATGCCATCATGATTCCAGTCCGAAAAGGGATGGTGGTATCAGTCATGTATAGCTCCGTCTCTCTCTTACACTGGAATCGTGATGGCATTAAACGGTCATAATACGGCACCTGGTCTCTTTGGTATTTACCTTACTTTGATGACTGGCTTATGTTTTTACACGATCCGGCTGTCGTTCGTAGATCTTTAACAGTCGTTACGAGTAGTAAGAAGCCCGAAAGTCTGACAATTAGTCTTATCAAGGAGTATCGTGTTAACAAGTTACTGAGTTGTGAAGGTCAGATAGACAGTCGTTCCATGAAAAATAGAGTTATTCAGTCGACCTAACATAGTAGTAAAAACTAGCATAGCTATTAAGTCAGTCATGATCTATCATCATTACATAATTCGCACTGATAGACAGAAGAATCCAAAAACTCCAAGACAATGACAAAAATAGATAAATCGTCCCCATTTACAACTTCGCAGAACAACTGATTATATCTAAATGAACTGCCGAACTCGCAACGGCAATTTTTCTCCTCCCCACCCATACGGCCATAAACAGCCGGAAAAACTGTGTTCATTTGTGTGAAACTTAATCAAAACTTTATCATAGTGCAGGGATAGTGAACCTAAGGCATGCTTGCCATAAAAAGGTGTCTGCGACAGACTGGATATGCAATGTAACCCAACTTGAGAGAAGCCTCAGCAGTAGACTGTGATAGGTTAAGATTGGCAGTAATATGCATAATTGTACAAGGATAAATTATAAATTATTTTACTTCTGTAAGCAGGTATTCTGAAAAGAAACGCCGAAACCAACTCAAAGGTCACAGTTTCTATAAAAACCGAGACATAATCTTGGTCAGATCATGTGAAAACCATATAGATTGATGTCTGAAATGGTCTGGATATTTTGGCTCGTGGCCAAAATCGGAACTAACGCTACCATCATGTTTTTTTATTACAATTTCACGAAGCAATTTCTCAAACATCGTCAACGTTTACCAACAACATAATCCACCCCTGTGAAGAGTCAATGTTATTCAAGCGCCAAAAGATCCTTATAGCATCCATATTATTATTATAAATTCGAAAGTAACTGTCCGTCTGTCTGTATGTTATCTTTTCACGCCAAAACCACTGAACGGATTTCGATAAAATTTGGCAGAGAGATAGATTGCATCCCGGGGAGGATATAGGATAGTTTTTATCGACATACCTCGCGGGCGAAGCCGCGGGCGGAAGCTAGTTAGGTATAAAATATTAATTTTAAAAAATGTTGCTTAGTTTTTCTTACAACAACAAAATATTTTTATCAGAAAGGTTCACCATCCCTGACAATGTGTAACTAAGCTGTAACAAATAGTCCAGGAGCTGGCAACTATTCGGATTAGCGCCATTTGATGGGCCAAGTTGCTAAACAAAGAACGATTTGGATCTTTTCGCGGTAGACACAATAAAAAGCAACGATTACTGGCTTCGTGGAAATATCCGTTTGTTTATGTTTATTATTGTTTCATTGCTGCCAATACTGGCCAGTTGGGAGGAGAGAAAAGTATAATATTGTGCTAACTCTAGTAGTTTTGGTGAAGTTCCGTCTTACGCATGGGTGTGCCTCTACTCGCAGTCTAAGAACTAACAAAACAGTTTTGAAGTTTGAAATGGAAGTGACACTCAAATAGAGAATGCATTTTGTTCAAACTTTATTTTCAGATCAGATTTTAAGTTCATACATATATGCGGATGAGTCTCAAAGTTTGTTTGTTAGGTCCGGTTCAAGTTTAGAGTTTTCTCTGTTCTTAAATATTTGACATGAATTGAAATGAAATAACAGTAATCGAAAATTATGAAATTAAACATTGAAATCGAGCTACAAACCAAATTAGTAAATAATTCAAAAAACATTAATACAGACAAAATTACAGCAACGATTAAATTTTACTAGTGCCGTACCATTCCGTTCTATCCCTGGAGACCGGAACATTACGCGCAAATCATTTACGAATAAAACGTCCCGGTTGAAATAATATGACACGCTGCTGCGCGTTGATTGTCGAAAATTTCAGGACGCATTTAACATGAATGTAAAAACATAAAAATTGAAACCATTTACTAAACGAGTTACCTACATACGAACCAAATTAATAAATAATTCAAAAAACATTAATACCTACACAAATTTAAGCAACGATTAAAATTAAAATTTTATTAGTGCCGTACCATTTCGTTTTATCCCGGGAGACCGGGACATTACTCGCAAAACATTTACGCATAAAACGTCCCGGATTGAAATAATATGACACGTTATACGACTGGTATTGTCAAGGGGCACATTCCGGGATTGCACGGGCGTGTCCCAGCACTCTTTTGTGGATTGTCTCTGTTCTGCATTAACGTCATGGGTGTTTTATTTTGTAAATTGTATTGTTATTTAATTGATTTATTTTTCGGTCGTTTTTAATAGTTTCCGATGTGTTTTGTTGTAAATGGAAATTAATTACAGTTTAATTGTACTAAACGGTAATGTATTCAATTTAAATTAAATTCATTATCAGCGTTCCTTTTATAAACTGCACATTTATGTTAAGTCAAAAGCATTTGGTTAAAATTGGAAGCTAGATATTTATCGATAAAATATAGATACTTAATTATAAATATTTAATCATTTAATCTTACATCTAACCGAAAATGTCCCTGCTACAGTATAATCATCACTCATCATCATTATCTGCCTGCGTTTTCCCAACTATGTTGAGGTCGGCTTCCAGTCTAACCGGATGCAGCTGAATACCAGTATTTTACATGGAGTGACCTCCATAACCCAATGACTGGGTAATACGGCACCCCTTGGTAAGTACTGGTTGTCAGATTTTCAGACTTCTGACAACTCGTAACTATTGTCAAAGATCCACGAATGACAGCCGAGACCTACGGCTTAACGCGCTTTCTTTCTTTCTTGTCTTGGTATGTTAAGATGGTCACTCATCCACGGACCAACCGCGACAACCGTAGCTTAACCTGATCGATGGAACCTTGCGGCTGTTATTACTTAGCCCAAAACCTCACCAAAATCAACTCACACTCAAAACAACCTCTCAAATCCCCCCTGAATCATCACTGACCTTAATAAAGGCTCCTGCAAACAGGCGCGACACGCGACGCGAATCGCGCGCGACACAAAGGCACCGCTCGTTGCGCGACTTGCGGTGCCTTTGTGTCGCGTGTCGCGTCGCGCCTGTGTGTACGAGCCTTAGGCTGAGGCTACAGTAGGCAGCGATTTGCGATGCGACTGGAAGAGCGAAACAAGAAAAACATGGTAGGTATGGCTACATTACAAGCGAAAAAAAAAAGCAATTTTCTAATAAATTCGCTTCAATTTCGCTCATTGATGTAGCCGATGCCGTGATTTCAGTAATGTTGTTCCTATCGCATAAAGAAATCAAAGATCGCTAGTAATATTTGATGTACGGTGTAGCCATATACGTGAGCATTCATTTACTTGTTTTAATCGCTCATGTGTCGCAGGTCGCGTCGCGGCCTAATGTAGCCTCAGCCTAAATTCGCCAAACGAACAAACCTATTTTTCAGACACTAAAACGTAACAACTTTCACCTTCCACATTTACTTCAAGTAGGATTCACATTCTACACAAACCGTCCTGAATAATACAATCTTACGTTACCAAACCATCAGGCCACAAGATTTCAATGCGATCTTCCCACCTAATAACCTTAGGAGCTTCCTTATACATAAATGATGACCTTAACAAAAGGGACACAGTGTATAAATTAATAATCAACATCCCGGGATTCACGTGTGGATAATCCCGGGAACGGGACGGGAACGCGGTAATTCACGAACTATGTCGAAGCGAGTAAATTGCCAGATTAGACCGCTTACTATGTACTGATACTGTTTGTGGTAGGGATACTAAGTTCGAGACAATTTAAGGACAAAGCTGTATTGGCTAAAATTATAGAAATTATTTATTTATCCTCCCACTAGAACGCAATACAGCAATTACACCAACGGAATAAAAAATCACTTCATGTGTTGCTTTCCATCCATCCTGTGCGCGGTGGACACCAAACGGGAAATGTAATAGAAATGTATTTGTTTATTCGGCTCATTAAGGCTCGTACACACAGGCGCGACGCGACACGCGACACAACGGCACCGCAAGTCGCGCAACGAGCGGTGCCTTTGTGTCGCGCGCGATTCGCGTCGCGCGTCGCGCCTGTTTGCAGGAGCCTTTAAAGTTTAGAAATATATTGCTTGACACAATCAAAAAATTATTTGAATTATATTGGATCTTTAGTGTTCCTTAGTAGCTGTAATTTATCTGTTTAAAGAATAAGTCTTTATTTGCTTAGAATGTACCTACATTCTAAGCAAATAAAGACAAAAAACAAATATAACAACTTACTTTTATGTAGGTATTTTTATGTACTTACATAAAAATAAGCTGTTAAATTATACATATAATAAGATCTATGTACATTCTGTACTTAATACAAAGTAGAGGATAATAAAGATATTACAAAAAATTATCATGTAAATTGTCATATGACATGTGTCTTAGTTCATCTATTATGTTAGGAATGAAACAGTCTTTATACCGAAATCAACATATTTAATTAGAGCTATGTACTACACATCACATGGCACGTTCGTCACTCATAGAGTAGGCAGGTAGACTGCCGGCCGGGTCGCGCGCGTACAGCGCGGTCAGCTCTACGTGACGTCACAGGGCTGTCTCCGCAGGCGAGGCCCATGTTGCTAACACGGCCATACTGACGACTGCTTTGCCCTCGAAGCTCTTACTGAAATAAAATCATTAAAATATAGGAGAGGGGGTTATAATCCTCTCACCATCTGCCTTCCTACTGAAATAGAATATAGGAGAGGGGGTTATAATCCTCTCACCATCTGCCTCCTGCCTTTATGTCTATTCTGCCGGCCAACTTCGCATATTTTCAAATAAAATATAGGAGAGGGAGTTATAATCCTCTCACTATCTGCCTTCTGCCTGACTTTAGTCAGATGTCTGTTCTGCCGGCCAACTTCGCATATTTTCAAAAGTGACCATCACTCAGTGAGTGCTGCCATTGAGTCTCGTACCCAACACTTCAAAACGATCATCCTTTAGGACTTTCACAACTTTATAAGAAATACTACGAAATCTGCCTTTTAACTTTTTGTATCCGGGATTCCCTTTACTTATGCGTATCAACACTACATCCCCGATTTTGTACGGAGACTTCACCATAGCGTTTAGCATTAAATCGCCGCATCTGCCGCTTTTGATCTTCCTCCAAAAGCCCACGAGCTTTTGCTCTTGTGACTCTCAGGTCCAGCCTCTCACCCGCCTGCGTGAGATTATTTACCAAAAGCGCCTCACACAGTGCTGTTGGCTTATAGCCTAACAGTAACTCGTTTGGAGTTCTGCCAGTGACTTTATTCACTGAATTATTCAAGGCTTTCTGTGTGGCAGCCACAGCCAGGGCTACACACCAGTTCTCTTCTGGTTCATCCCTGATTATAGCGTTCAATGTGTTTAATATTGATCTGTTTAGACGCTCTACCTGTCCATTAGCTCTGGGCAGATTTAGTGAATTTATCACCAACTGAATCCCATTTTCATTACAGAAGGCCTTCATAGCCCTCGAAGTGAATGCTGTTCCTCGGTCGCATATCAGCCTCCGAGATACTCCAAATAAATACACCATAGCCTTTAAGGCTTTTATTACACCTTTGGTGCTAGTGTCAGCCACCGCTTCCAAAAAGCAGTATTTAGTAAATCCATCCTGTAGGGCGATACATACTGGTGCCCTTCTTTACTTTTCACAAATGGGCCAAGATGGTCCACATGCACCACGTCGAATGGGGTTTCACCTTTAGGTATGGGATG
Organism: Luperina testacea; assembly: GCA_927399505.1. NCBI lineage: Eukaryota > Metazoa > Arthropoda > Insecta > Lepidoptera > Noctuidae > Luperina > Luperina testacea. The sequence goes on along the minus strand of OV656759.1, from coordinate 20,603,869 downwards.
TAAGAGCCCAACCTTCCGACCAGTATCACTCTTGCCAATAAGGCATTTAAAACAATTTCGGACGTGTTTAGTCACAACCTTCCTCATCCGGGGGAACCAATATTTACTCCGGATGGCAGCCAGTGTTCTGTCGGTATCTTGATGCCCACTCTCATCGTGCATAATCCTTGACACTCCCCATCTTGCATTCCGTGTTACAACTCATTTAGACCCTTCAGGCGTCTTCCGATAGAGGTGTCCCTCCTTAATCTCGTAATCATTAAAATATTGGTCACGATCTCCTTCATCGTTTCCATCTTTCAAAATACTGATGACCCTAGACAATTCTTCATCAGCTATCTGGCATTCCAGTAAATTTTCAGCCGTTGTGAACTCATACGACAGACAAACAGGGTTACGGCTTAAGTAATCGACGTGAGCAACTTGTTTACCTGGTCGATATTCGATATCAAAGTTGTAGTCTTGCAGGTATATCCACCATCGAGCTACTCGCTACTCGCGGATTTATCTCCTTCTTTGTCATTGTGGCTCTGACAGCAGTACAGTCAGTTATCAATTTGAACTTGATCCCGATTAAGTACACTCGGAAGTGTTTAAGCGATTGTACGACAGCTAGAGTTTCTAAATCATATGAATGATATTTGGACTCATCCGGTGACGTTCGCCGGCTATAGTAAGCGACTGGATGTAGTTTCCCATCCTCATCTTTTTGCAGCAGTATTGCCCCCAGTCCAACACTCGAAGCATCGGTGTGTACTTCAGTCTGCGCGATGTCTGTCCAACAGCCACCACAATACTTCCTTCAATTCCGCTCATCAAAGCTGTAGTTGGATTTGAGTGTAAACCAAGCTTTTGCGCAACGTTCTGTCTTATTACGAGTCGCTGAACTTCCAGTATAAATAATGGCTCGAATGGGATTATTGTTTATGTAGCATGTAGTGGAGTATACGTATCAGTTAATCGTAGCATAAGTTGACGGGTTTTAATTTCTTGAAACAGTTTTCTATTGTATGCCCATAGCGGTGACAATGTTTACATTGAACCGACCCTTTGTTAATGTTATTAGAATTAGGGGCCCCGGCCTTATCGCCTCTAGTTTTGATGACCTCGCTTGACTTGCTTACTTTTGACTTACATTCAAATCGTCGATGGCCTGGCTCCCCACACTTGAAACAAGAGCCCTTTGTTTCGTCGGGGCGATGCGATAAACGAGATTTGTTTTTATTATTCCAACTCTTGGTAGATGGTGAAGCGTTATCAAGGCGGGCACGATTACGTGTTTCGCCCATTGACCTTCGTGACATTTGTGTTACCATGTCTTGCATTGTTTCGCAACCTTCCAGTACAATACTAATATTCTTATCGACTATACCACCAAGCATTAAATCCATTTGCTGACGTTCGGTCAATTTTACGCCAAGACGTTTGATCTTGGCAGACATTCGACCTGCATAAAGTACCAATGATTTCGCCTGGTTGCTTTTAAAATTTACAACATCCTCTATGGCGCTAAAGAGATTAGCTTCCCTAGGGTATGATATAAGTAGATCTTTTTGGAATTGCTTCCAAGATCGCTTTTTAGGTAGCCAAAGATTGAACCATGCCCTACCTTCGCCTTCCAGAGCCTGGGTTGCGCGATATAATTTTCTACCTTCGCCTTCCAGAGCCTGGGTTGCGCGATATAATTTTCTTCGTTTACTCCATTCGCACGCAATCGCAATGTCCTCGACCTGTTGGATCCACTCTTTCACATACCTTCCCTCCTTGCTGGGATCGAAACCCGGAACAGAGCCCAGTTCTGGTGTTCTGGATCTCTTACGCCGTAGTTTTCTTGGAGGAGTGCAACCCGATGTCTCCGACTCGGACCTTTCACTACTACGAGATGATCGCGACATTATCAATAAGTGTCTGTTATCACTCTCACTTTAAGTTTTCTAAGTGTCACTTTCACAATACACTTCGGAAACTGTTTATGGATATAGTATCCCACCGCTGTGTTAGGAATGAAACAGTCTTTATACCGAAATCAACATATTTAATTAGAGCTATGTACTACACATCACATGGCACGTTCGTCACTCATAGCATAGAGTAGGCAGGTAGACTGCCGGCCGGGTCGCGCGCGTACAGCGCGGTCAGCTCTACGTGACGTCACAGGGCTGTCTCCGCAGGCGAGGCCCATGTTGCTAACAATTACGTAAATATATAAAATTCAAAGTCCTGACTAACTGATACATCAACGCACATCCTAAACTGCTGGTTTTAGAGACATGTAATTTGGAGGGTGAGTTCTTTGTGAAAAGTAGGTATATGTACATACTAAGAAAGGGTTTTTTGAAATTCCACCCCCAAGAGGGTGAAATTTTACGCGGACGAAGTCGAGGGCAGAAGCTAGTGTACTTATCTATTCTGTCCGACGTTAACTTTATCAACATTGTCTTTGTATCTGTGGAGAACTTCGTTGGTTGCACATCTGCTTATGTACTATTTACTTGTAATATATATTGTGTAATGATTTGTTATTCCGAATAAATAAAATAAAAAATTAAATTACAATACCCGGCGATAAATATTGCACATCGACCTTTTTACACAAAACCATTTTATACAAAGAATAAAAATAATTATCAAAAGAAGCAAATCATAATTGTTTTAACAGCTCCTAATAGATACCGGACTGTTTGTATTTCGTGCGACAGAGATAACGCTCTACGAACCCGAAATTAGCCGATTGTCTCTTTCCAAGGGTCGATGTGCAATATTTATTGCCGGGTACTGTATCATCAGCATCAGCCTACAGCAGTCCACTGCTGAACATAAGCCTCTCCTATTGCACGCCATTCGACTCGATTCTCGGCATCTCTCATCCAGCTGCTACCAGCCACCCTGCGAAGATCGTGGCTCCATCTACCTGAGGGCGTCTTCACTTACGTTTGCCGTTTCGCGATCTCCACTGCCGGCGTATTCTGAATACTTATTTTTAAGGCACAAAAAGTTTTAAATGGCACCGTGGGGAAAAGAGTGCTTAGCTTGGTAACCGCCGACATTGCTGGAAACTGACTAAAGTTAGACACTAACAGACAGTGATAGGCGACGAGCTCATACATACCACGTTTCTCTTTGAAGCAGTCAATTCGGGTTCCTTTATCCGATTTGCTGAAATGCAAGTCATAATGCTTGCTTAAAAAGTCGTGAATATAGGCTCAAGTAGACAAAGCAATATAATCCATCTATCTATTTAAAAAAAGAACGGGGTAATTCCGTAACACAGTATCAACGGTTTTCATTTTGACAGTTTAAAAACATTCATTGCATTATTTACGTTGTAGAGCTGACAAATTTCTCGAACCTAAGAAGCAATGGATTAGCTGTGATTGATCATGTGCAATTTGGGTGCTGTTTAGTCTCACTGCCAATTTCTAATATTCTGTCTTCAAAACGTACGCAGCATGGTCACATGATAGTGCTACTTATACACCCTCGTAGGTCTACACATCGACGCGGTTACACTCCGTGGGTTTGTCACAGGCAGGCGCCGGGACAATGAATTGAGGCCCTTTGTGAGACACGAACGTGGCCGTGGACGCCTCTCCTCGATATATCAAAACCATTATACGCCAAAATGAACGGAACGGACAACTACGGCGGACACGGTGACGTCATTTTCGTTGTTTATGGATTGATGAGGTATGGAGTTATTTGTAAGTTAGCAATTGAATATTGATCCGTAATATATGTGAAAACTAAAAAATTTCGTTTAACTTTTATTGGTGCTCAAATGGGAATACCTTTGGTGCTCAATGCATAGGTGCTCAAAAAATAGATGCACAAACGGGAATAATTCGATTTATTGACAAAAAATCTGAAACGGTCTTTTGTCGACCACTTTTTTCTCTTTAAGCTAAGTTTGATCACCATGAGAAATTACTAGACAGACAGAATTTAAATTAACTGAACAGATACTATGAGGACTTATTGAAAAAAACACGACAAAAATAAAGGCTCCTGCAAACAGGCGCGACGCGCGACGCGAATCGCGCGCGACACAAGGGCACCGCAAGTCGCGCAACGAGCGGTGCCATTGCGTCGCGCGCGATTATATCGCGTGTCACGCCTGTATGTAGGAGCCTTAACTCCATCAGTTACGCTTGTAATATAGGTACTACTAATAGAGACGTTTTTTCGACAATTCCTCCCATTCTCTACAGAACAAAGCAAAGACATCAGCTATTTAACGACACGACTCACAGTGTTCCTTTTATTCCTGTCAAAAGAATAATTAGGTCGGTTAATTTCATTAATGAGTCCATTGTGAGAGCCTCCGACGCCATATTTGATTTGTTACGAATTCAATTTGTTTCAAGTCATCGTCGTGGAAAAATTAAGGTGATTTTTTTAAAGAATTACTGCGGCCATTTTGTGTAATGTTTGGAGATTTTGGCGTAAACGTTATTTTGTTACGCAATTAGAGATGGTTAGATTATTTATGGCATGGTTTGAGTTGTGTCTGAATTTAAATGGCGCCATTAAGCATAAAGTACACAAAGAAAATATGAAAGACAACTTTTTTTTTATCATTGCCTCCTCTTGACCTCGATCTCGTCTGATGGAAAACGGTGGATGAGGTCTACGATGGAACCCAGAAATGCATGTTCAATCTTTATGATTTTTTTATTTTATTTTCACCACAAATGCTTACTACGGCTAATATCAACAGCGTTTTACTTTCTCACGACGGATCACATCTTAATATTTGTAGCTACATCTATGTACACCCCACCATACACATTATTCACCGACACTCTAAATAAAAACTGTATAAACTCGCAACGTTCAAAATTCCTTCCAGAAAATTCACTCCATTATTACATATTACACCCGCTCCCAACAGAATTCATAGAACGGCCATCACTGCCAAATTATACGATGCAATTTCTAAGATTTTAATAATAATGTATTTTAGGTTAAACCAACGAATATTTCGCAGTCGCCGGGCGTGACGGGCAGCCTGTATTCTACTGAAATATTACGTCTCAAACACAAAGGAAAAACATATTTTTTTCCTCTGGCAACAAAATGTAAGCTACGCGTTATAATTTTTCACAGGGGACCTTTGGAGACAGTGATTTTTTATAAATGGAACACGTCGCTTTTATTCCGGAATAGAGCTTGTTTTTTAAATTATTCCCGGCTGTTTCGTGGTGTTCATAAATAAATACTCTTTTGTTTTCAATGTTTTAGTCATCCGCTGTTTTGTTTTTGGATTTGCAAATTATATTGGAAGCACTGGTTGTATGAATTCGTTTAAAATAAACCATACCCTGTACGTAGAAAATATATACATATTAAAACTTTAACCTTCCCCTGAATTCCTAGCTAGCAGGCCCTCAATTAAATTGGATAATTATGAAACAAAATGTATTCTTCTAAAATAAAGAGAGGTAGGTAACAAACAAAATGCACTCCTCCTTTTCTTTCATTCCCAGCTTTGGAAACAGATCCGAATCTAAAGATTAAAGCTGTTTTAAGTTAAACTACTTCTCGAAGATCAGCGGTCTTATAAATTTGATGCAATCGAGATGATTCAATTCGAGATAATGGTGGTAATGCCAAAACTTGGGGCGGTGTTGCCAGGATTCGGGCGTCTAGCGGCGAAAACCTTTGTAGAAATACGGTATTTCTATGATTACTAGAGATAATGGTTACATTTGAAAATTTTACTAAAGAAACGATGAAAAGATTTTTTGTATAAGTATTTCCAGAAATCTTAAACTTTATTAGATTTTTAATATATGTATCTTTTTATCAGTAATGTTCATTATTTTACGGCTTAATTTTGAGTGTCGGCGAAGTAAAAGTTAAACAGAGTCTGTTAAAATTAAAAAAATTTGAAATTGATTGATGTGATTTCCTTATTATTTTTCCGCATTGAAATGAAATCTCGCAGGTACGAGTACCTATTCAATAGCATACATAACGAGTTTTCATACTATGTTGTCACATTATTACTTAACTGAAACCTAGTAGTAAAAAAAAAATTGTTCTTTTCGAAATAGGTACAGACGCCAGCACATCAAGCTACCCGAATCTGTCAAATTTTCCCAATCTACTTTGAACCTTATGCTTCAGTGATATAGTTGAAAATCTATTGAAGAAATTTGACAGATTGTAGTAGCTTGATATGCTGGCGTCTGTACATCTACATGTCTCTAATCCTATTTCGAAAAGCACAAATACCCTTTAGTATCCTTGAAATACATATACCCTGTCCCAAGTCAACCATCGCACATGATCGGAAGCCAATCAGTATCAATAACAATACATCATTAATTAACGACACAATCCATCAAGTGATTACTATCGGTTAACTTATGGCTATTTGTCGACTAACATCAATGAGTTAATTAATTAGAATACGATGTAAATTAATTACATTGAAGGTATAGTTAATAATCGGTTGCTTGATGGTAAAGTTTAATAAGCTCGGAGCAACGTAGCTCATTGCTCTCTGTTAGCGTCAAATCGTTAATTGCAATTAAAAGCATAATAAGCCTAAATTGTCAAATATAAATAAAGATGCATGAAGAAGCCTCCTCGTGTAGCGCAGTTTGTGTGTACCTCGTGTACTCAACTGAACGCTCGCGCTCGGTGCATCCTGGACAGTCACACCTAACACCTTATTTGACTGGCCAATTCTTCCCTTGCGGTGGTAGGCCTAACGCCCACCTGGTTTGCGACCACCCTCCAACCGGAGTCCAGCGTCAAGCAGCCTGCTGTGTTTCGTTGATGCGTGGGAGTTCCAGTGCCTTAGGCATCTTCTGGGCACGCTCGTTCCATCATAGACCTCATCCATCGCTTACCATCAGGCGTGATCAAGGTCAAGAGCGGCCTATTCAGCAATAAAAAAATGTTCCCACTACCTTGGATACAAGCTTCCTCTCTGTTAGAGGGAGGGGCTGTAATTCACCTCGCGGGCCCAGTGCGGGATGTCACAGGAATTTTTAGTACTAGGACATTTTCTCTAGATGTTTTCCTTCGCCGTTTTTAAATAAAAGCGTGTTTCCCAAATCAGAACCCACTTGGTGAATAACGGCCACAAAGAAGGCCTGTATCCCAACAGTGGGCATGTTATAGACTAATTTACGCTTATGCTTTCCTAAATCTTATTGTTTCCTTCTTTATCATCATGGATTCCAGTACACCCACATCTGCAGCATTCCCTCGAATACTGCCGATTGCTTCTATCAAGGAAGTTTCTGTCGCGGGAACCATTTTAACCACGGATTAGATACTATATTGAAGTAGGTACATACGGGAGATGAATAAAAGCCGTGGGTTCACTTGCTTTGTTTACTTTAAGTCCAGGTATGTTGTAGATACCGCTACATTTTATGTGATTTTAACACAACATTGCCCAGAAATGATATTTAAGAACCATGTTTAAAATATTTTGGATTCTAGTATAATACCTGGTTTCTGAATTGAGAATTTTATTTAAGTTGTGAACTTCTCCAAAAATCTATTTTGGTTCACTTAAAGTGATTTCTTCAATGTAACCCGAGAAATTCAACTTATCTACTGGCTAAGAAATTTTGAATTTGAAAGAATGAAAATACATTTATTTAGCACAGACTAAAAGACACACAATACACCAGATAGTCAAATAATAGTCGTACATCAGATAAAAACAAAAATAAAGATAATAATTTAAAAAAAAAGTGCAAAGTCCGATGTAAGAAATCTCTATACTTATCTTGCTTGTAGCGAGCGTAGAAATAAGTCCTCACATTTAAAATCAAACCTACCATAAAATACATTTCTTGAAACCCGAAGTCAAGTTCGGAAGCATTCGGAAGCTGCGTCCATCAAGTCGTCTCATTGTTCCCTCGTCAGCACTAAGTGGGCCTGACGCCTGCCGCCTGGCGCCTGACGCCTGACGCTTGACGCTTACCGCCATCAGGCCGGCGTGAACCGGTGACGTGAGAATGCCTGTCTCAAAGGAATGTGTATACGCTCACATTGTTGCGATACTGAGAGTTTGCTGTTGCCAGGAAATAATGAGGGGTATTTTTGTACAGTATAGAAGGTCAAATTAAATTAGCTAGCGAAACAGTCGTGATGGGTATATTTAAACACGATAAAATAAAAACAAAAAAATGTTTTTTTTAGTTCAATGACCGCTGTTTGTGTTGTTACTTGAAGTATGAGTTAAGAAAATATGTTTTCTTTAGTTTTGTCGTGTTGAGATTTCATAACATAACCCATCACGACTGCGAAGTTTCGCTAGATAATTTACTTTGACCCTATAGATACGAAGGTTTATGAAAGTGAATGTCATAGCTAAAGCAAAAATATAAAAGCTATTTCATAATATTCACTTATGTTCAATATCGATGTGAATTGGCCTGTATTAAATTGGCAATTATTTTGTAGTTCAATACTTACTTTCCAAGGTTTTATACATATATCTACAAAAATGATAATTTGACTTATCATCTAGAAGCAGTTTAGTCAGCTGGCTGCTAAGCTCTTATCCATATACCTATGAAATTATGATTCTCAAAATGTTCTTCCATGCACCCTTTAATAAGTTTCGACCACCATCGACGCAAACCATTGAGACCGGCCATAAACCGCCCAATAGTCCAGAAAGAGATGTTAATCTAAACAAATCTACATAAACATATATGTAGCTCGAATTTAAAACACATTGCACCCTCCGATATAAAGTCTGTCGTGAATATAAACCGTCTTAAATGACTGCGGAATCTTTTGGAACAGGGTTGATAAACCCTGGTTCCACGAAGTAATCTACTTCGTGACTGGTTCTTCGGAATCGCGATATTGATCCCCAAAATACAGAAATGCAACTCGACTTAAAGCTGTTAAGACTCATGATGTCTGCACTTTTAGGTGTATTGTTGCTACAGAAAAACTTTTAAAAGTCTTAAAGCTAAGTATCGTTTTAAGACTCCTTCAAACAGACGCAACACGACATGTGACACAAAGGCACCGCAAGTCGCGCAACGAGCCGTGCCTTTGTGTCGCGCGTGATTATATCGCGTGTCGCGCCTGTTTGTAGGAGCCTTTAGTTTGTAACCAGTAAGTAAATAGCTTTATTTGCATAGAATAACCAGCCTATAATGTTCCCACTGCTGGGACACAGGCCTCCTCTCTACGAGAGGAAGGGGGGTAAAATCCAACACGCGGGCCCAGTGCGATCCGACAAATTTTAAAATGTTTGCCACCCCTGTTCTGAAAGTTGTTGAGGACATCATCAAATATACATTTAGGGGTATAACGGCGGGTCCACCAACGCACGTTCCGATGGCCGTCTTGTCCTTGAATATGTATGACGAAGGGGCGAGCAGTTACAATATGGTTGCCAAGTCTTGAAGGTTTTCTGGAAGAAGTGATTACTTACTTCGTTTTTACTTCAGTCGTTACTAATCACGAGCGCTCATCACGTTACTTTTATGTCATTGGTATAGGGTTTCTTTTGCAGTTATTAACGCACGCTCGGGAAAGGCAACAACTATAATTTATCAAACTTCATTTTGTACTTACTTCTTTTTCTTAGCGTGTCGATAGCAATCTAATGCTCGGTTCCTATAAACAAAAACGATGGTTTTGCTTACCAATAGTAGCAGTTTCTTGTTGCCAAACTGGGAATATAAATAGATCCGTAAGCTAATTGTACCTGTGATAGCTGCTTCCATAGTTATGGGTCTACCATGGGTGGGTTATGGGTCTGGGTAATAAAGAGTATTCTATTCTATTTTATTCTATTCTACTATGCAAAGCTCTGAGGTCTTTGCTTCATTATTGGTAAAGATAAAAGAGTCTTAATTTTAACCTTTAACAGTCCGTATGTTATTGGAATCGGCCATTAATGAACTCGGCTCAGAATTCGGCTACTTGTTTGGCGCCATCACCAGCGTCCATCAGTTCCTGTAACGTGTAGCTGACCGGAGACGCAGGACACGATATTAAGTGTCCCATCGTTTGCGGAACAGCACCATATTTACACTCCAAGGCGGAGTCGTCTATGAATCTCCACCTGAACAGGTTGTCCTTACTTCGGCCAACCTGGGTCCGGAGTCTGTTTAAAGACTTCCAGGTTACCCAAGGTAACTCATGTCCAGGTGGGAGGTCTTCAGCGGGTGGAACAAACGGTTTGTACATACTTGTTTCCTGCTACATCATTACATTCTTATAACCGTCATTATACCAACTACGCAGTACTCATCTATACCAATTCATCAAGTCCGGCAATAAAATCGGTCAATCCGTTTAGGAAATGCGGTGCCACGAGGTTACATGGGTTGCCACTTGCATACACAGAAAAGCTTCAAATTTATAAAAACCCTCTCTTAACCCGACTGCGTGGCAGCTAAAACATAGCCCCATTATGTTTTTACATTGCTTAAGCATCATTATTAATAAATAACCTGATGTTGCCAAATTAGCCAATTATATTGTTACTAGCTGCGCCCCACGGCTACACCCGCGTAAGTGTCGATCCTGTGAGAATATCGGGATAAAAGTAGCCTATATGTTAATCCAGTGTGTCAGCGAACTCCATACAAAATTTTATCATAACTGGTCCAGCCGTTTGAGCGTGAAGAAGTAACAAACATAAAAACACACACACTTACAAACTTTCGCCTTTATAATCAGTGTGATGAAGTCGCTTAGGGCACATCCTTTCCATTCGCAATATCTCCACCAAAAAGTTTCTAACGCGCACCAAATCTAACAAAAGACTCCTTCTTCATTTCATAAATGAATTTTTATATAGGACAGCACAGCCCAACATAAAAAAGTTTATATTTTATTATTGTTTACGCGGCTGCAGCGCTGAAAGCCGCGCGAGTGGGTCAATACGGACGAAGGCGACCGGCCCAAAACTCCAGGGTTATTGTGTTTCTTAGTAAACTTACTGAACCGACTGGTTTTGTTTACTTTTAGTATTGGACATCGGAGTTTTTATGTCTTGTTTGTGTTTGAATTGGGAGGTTGCAGTGATTTCTGGGGCACGGATATTATTGGTTAAATCGAAGAAGTTAAGTTACTACGCTGAAGGAATGGCCGCTATCCCACTGGCGTTTTACGAGCGTCGGCGTCTCTCGAACGTCTGCGCAGCGTCAACGTTGCGCAGACGCGACGTTGACGTTACGTCGTCGCGTGACAAACATTAACGTCCGCTGAACGCGACGTCGACGTCGCGTCTGCGCAACGTTAACGTGGCGTTTTTTGGCAACAAGTACATGTGCGCGACGTTAACGTCGCGTTCAGCGGACGTTAATGCTTGCCACGCGACGACGTAACGTCAACGTCGCGTCTGCGCGGCGTCGACGCTGCGCAGACGTGACGTTGACGTCAACGCTCGTGAAACGCCAGTGGGATAGCGGCCTAGTCGTTCCTCATTATGATTTCTACGACACCGCGCAGTCCGTACAGAATAAAATCTAGATAGGGATACATTGCGTCCAAAAGGAAGTCATAATTGTATAAAATTATATCGGATGGTATTTAAAAGTACTTCAATTTGTTCCCATTTCATTTACCTAATTTTGCCTGTGTTCCACCAAATATACTGAATGTGCACCAAAATATGTTCATTAAAATACGTCATAACGAGCATCTATTTAACAACTGTTGCAAATTTGTAAAAATAGTAATACACCTAATTTTAAAAACAAGCATTTATTTTTTTAGTTTTACTTCAGATAATGCCCTGCAAAATGTATTTGAATCAAACACCAATTAATGTCCAATGTAGCTTTATTAATAAAAAAAGAACACATTATAAAATGTAATGCTTACTAAAGTACGAACCATAATAATTCAAAATGTTAAACAAAGTCTTTACTCCTACAATGTTCACATTATCAGTCCACTCAATCCCTGCAGTACTTCTTTAAATTATTGCACCAATAAAGCGCACTTTGTCTTTGTAGGACGCCCACATTATGAGTCTCTAATCAATTAATATATACCTTGGTAAAGGTATTTTTGTATTCTCATACGCTCGCTCTTGCATTATATGTCGACGAAGCCCCGCTCCGCGGGGCTTCTATTTCTACATAAAGGGTTTAAAGTAACCTAACAAAACCGAACCTCGGGGTGCCCTTCGCACGCTCTTGCATCCTATGTTGACCTCCTATCCTTCCTTCCTTCCTTGCTCCTATTTCTGGGTGGTTTAAAAAATAATAACCACGAAGGTTAAGGCGGGAGCGAAGCGGAGCGGAGCTCCCACCCGCCTTAGCCTTCTAACCTAATCTATTTGAATCGGGGTGTTAACCATAATGATGTTTTTTATATAATTATATTAAACGTTAGACCAAATGATTTTCGAATACATAAACGTTATATCAAACAACGTTATACTAATTAAGTTTTAGAATAAATAAATGTTATATGTAAAGAAATTATATCAACAGTTGGTATATCTCACGTTGATTATATCTTATGAACGATAATAAAATGAAATTAGACCAAATGAGTTTATACGTTATGAGACGCACCCCCATCGCCACGCCGCCGCGCGCCGTCTCCGTCGCACAACAGAGAGCAATAGGCAGGTCGCAAGCGCGCCAAAACCATTTTCAGTAAAATAAAATATAAGTCTTAGAAGTAATGTTTTACGAAATGCATTATTTGTTCTTCAATTATAATTATTTTAGTAACATAAAACTTGTACAAAACCGTTTTAAATGGGTATACGGTACTAGGATGCATACTAAATATTTTGTGTAACATTCAGGAATATTTGGTGCACGATCAGTATTTTTCGGGGAAGAATAAAATAGTTATTGTTACAATAGAATATTTGCAGCGCACTACAATAAAAAAGTGTTATATCTTGGTGTTAATTTGGAATTTGTTTGATGTAACATATTTTGTTGGCCGAGTAGTTTAATTATAGTAAAACAATTAAACGGGTTTAAGATCAATATTTTAGAAATGCATACATAGATGTACCTTTAGATTTTTGGTGAACACAAAAATATTATCCAATTATATCTAAGTCTGAGACTAAAGATAACTCGCAAAATGTGGGTGTATTGTGCTTTTGTGTGCACAAAACAAACGACTTATCTGTCTATCGCCTTTCGGGTAGCATGGACGTGATGTTTGTATGTACCCTCGTATGTATGTATGTCTCGAAATCAGTAGTGAATTATTAAGTGTACTTCATGGACAAACATGTACTCGGTGTGCCTCATAATAAATCTATACTTACTTCATTCACTCCAGAGTATCTAAGAATGAATAAAATTGAAATAAAATGTTCGTTCAATCAAAAGGTATTCCTCGAAACGTACCTAATGAATGAAACATCTATCGATATCATTTATAACGAATCCTTCACGCTCTTCTCTATGTTTCATCGTTGATGTGCGCCCATTATTTGAACGCGCCCCAGAAGGTGGTAGCCGTAACGCTGGTCCGGTGCTACCGCACGATCTCGGGCGAGGCGGCAAGCCTGCTTGCCGGACTGCCGCCATGGGATCTGGAGGCGATAGTCCACGCGCGCCTGTATGAGTGGCGCGAGGAGGCACTACGCCTGGGAGAAAATCCGCTTCCGCGGCAAATCGCGGCGGAGCGGACGGACCTCCGGCGCGATCTCATGGCGACATGGAAAGAGCGACTGTCGCAACCCAGCGCAGGGCACGCCACGATAATGGAATTGTCCGAAAGAGTTACCGCTGGCCCGGAACATAAAGGGCTATAAGGAAGGAACACGGGTGAGTTTTTGTCAGTAAAAATCTGACACTCCCTTCCGCTCCACCCAGAGCGGAAGGGGTCATTTGATGATTTCCCATCCTCAAAAAAAAAAAAAAAACCCCGCAATATTCTAATCCAATCAAACAATCCTTTGTCTAATCTTGAGCTTAAAAAGATAATTCTTTGAAACGAGCACAAACGTGGCACTTTAAACATCATTTGTGCTACAATGAATTCAATTAGCAAAGTAAACAGGGGGGCTTTTTGTGTGAACCTCCCTTTATGTGAAGCTGAGTGTTTACAGACGGGGCAGCGGAGATTAAAATGTGTCTCTCTACATGAATATGGGTGTATATGAGGTACCTATATTACCCCCCGTGCTCCCACGTTGGTCTCGTGGTCATAAGCGCGACTGCTGAGCTCGATTCCCAGAACCTGAGTTCGACTCAGATCGGCCAAAATGTTAATGTTTTTTCATTAGGATTTGTTAGTAACAGTCCGGAATTTAAAAGTTAGTGGAGTAATCGCCCCGTGCTTCGGAAAGCACGTCATAGAAGTGACAATTACTCACTATCATGCTTAAAAGATTTGTTTATTTCTGTCACTTTTCTCGTTTCCCGCCAGCGCTGTCATACAAAACACTCGTCTCGCTCTGTCAAACGTAATATTTTCTCAAATTTCAAGTTTAGAACTTGTCAAACTCTACATAAGCATTAGGTATTTATGGTTATTATTCTTCAACGTAGACCACGAAATTCAAAATATCTTTGAAAAATCGTAAGGTATTTTGAATTTCGAGGGTTATCTTCTAGAGTTCTTAAAATTCAAATGTTTAAATCAGAAACTAGGTAAAACCGTAACATGGTTTCTGTATATGACACCTAAGTTTTCTCGAATTTTGATGATAGTTTAAAATGAGATAGGTAATCTCCAATTCTTATGTCAAGATAAGATACGTACCATGGTACCTGCCTATTATCAATAAGATGGTGAGTATGTGAAAGGCGCTAGAAGCTAACAACCACCTAAGAGGTTCGATCTAGATTTGTATTTTTGTAACTGCTTTTGGTTCGGTTGGCCTAAAATCACTATTTTAGTAAAAGAAAGAAAAAAAAATATTTTATTTGAAACACGCACAGGAAATAAAAACAATAAAAAGATAATTAAATCTAACAAAATCATGAAAACAATAAAATATAAAAGAATATCAAACTTTTAAGGTTATCTAATATAATTATTATAATATCTAATAAAAATTAAAAGTAACAAAATAGTGAAAACAAGAAAATCAAGGAAGACCTCTATACTTCAGAATTATAATGAAACAACTCGTTGGGCGGTTACGAAAAAAAAGAGTATATTCAAAGTATTGCCAACATAAAGCAGAAGGGTACGTTTTGATACACAATCTTAACACCCCGACTTATCAAAACAAAGTTACAAACTAATCATCATATGTAATGAAATGATACAAACATTTTTATTACATAATTGAAGATTATAGAAAATGTTCAAAGTATTTAAGTTACAATTTTTACACCTAACATTTCCATGAACATGTAATGTTTAACACATCCTAAACTTTTTGTTAACAAATCAGCTGGCATTCTGGCTGTCTCCAAATACTGTAGGTTTACAATTTTATTGTTCACACAGTCACGACAAAAATGATAGCGCACATCAATGTGTTTAGTGCGGTTGTGAAAAACATTATTCGCAGACAGTTTCAATGCTCCCTGATTATCATTAAAAATTTTAACACTACATACATTATCAGATATTTCTAATAAAATATTACGCAAGTAAATTGCTTCAGTACACGCCTCTGTGATAGCCATGTACTCCGCTTCTGTGCTTGATAAAGCAACAGATTTTTGTTTTCTGGAAGACCATGAAATGGCACCACCACAGAGTACAAAGCACACGCCTGAGTATGACCTTCTGTCAACAATATTGTTTCCCCAGTCAGCATCAACATATCCCACAAGTTCTGAGTTACCTTCCCTAGTGTATGTTAAACCAAAGCTTTTTGTCTTTTTTAAATATTTTAAAATTCTTTTGGCATACATCCAATGTTTATTATTAAAACTATTGTTAAACTGACTAAGGAAACTCACAGAATACATAATATCAGGTCTTGTTAACACAGCTAGATACATAAGACTACCAATTAACTGTTGATAAGGAACTTGCAAGTTACAATTTTCTTCTTTAGTAATATGAAGCTTATCCTCCATTGGAGTATCAAATGTTTTACTTTCAGTCATATTAAACTTTATCAACAATTGGTTTATATAATTTTCCTGACTTAGTGTGATAACACCCTTATTTTTATCTACATTTACACTCATACCTAGACATTGCTTTACAACTCCCATGTCTTTGAGTTTAAAATTAGAAGATAAAACCTGTTTTAAATTTTCTGTTTCTAGGACATCATTAGAAAAAACAAAGAAATCATCAACGTACAGTGTAACAATTGTTTTACATCCATTATTATTTTTTGTATATAAACAAGACTCAATTTTAGAACGTTTATAACCCATACCTAATAAACAGTCATCAACCTTCTTGTACCAGGCCCTCGAGGATTGCTTGAGGCCATAAATTGCCTTTTTAAGCTTTAAAACTTTACCATTTGCTTGAGAATCAGGGAAACCTTCTGGTTTTTGCATAAATATAGTTTCCTCAAGGTCCCCATTCAAAAAGGCAGTTGTGACATCAAGATGTGTTATATCTAAATTTAATTTTACAGCCAACGCAAACAAAAGTCTAAGTGTAGCATGACGCACTACTGGCGAAAATGTTTCATCATAATCTACACCCTTTTTTTGCATAAACCCTTTGGCAACGAGCCTTGCACGGTGACGCACATTATTGTCACTGTCAAATTTCTTTTTTAATACCCATTTACACTTCACTACTGTACCACTCACTGGGATGTCGACCAATTCCCATGCATTACTATCTTCAAAACACTGAATTTCCTCACTCACAGCCTTTAACCACTGCTCCTTTTCAGGTCCTTTCAAAGCTTCTTCTAAACTCAGTCCACTGGCATCATCTAAGATTTCTTCAGTAATACACATGTTCGAGTACCCATACCGATCTGGCTTCCTTCTCTCTCTAACAGGTCTGGGAGATCTGTTTTTCAAAACCGTCTCATCTTCACACTCCTCATACTCACTTGGTACAAATGTTGTGTCGGTATCGTTTAGTTGTGAAGAAGTATAAGCCTCTGTATCGCTGCATTCCTCGATATCATCCTCAGTATCTGACTGTCTTTGAAATGATTCTTGCACTGGAATAGTAACTTCAGTGTTTTGTTCATGTTCCATAATTATAACATCCCTGCTGGTTGTCACAGTTTTATTCCTTGGATTATAAATCCTATAGCCTTTAACGTTATCTGGGTATCCAACCAATATAATTATGTGTCTCAGACTTCCTGTCCCATTTTTTTCTTTTTTCTTTTGGGACGTGTACCATAACTTTACTGCCAAATACTCTCAAATGGCTTAGATCTGGTTTTATTCCCGTCCACATTTCAAACGGTGTTTTTCCTGACAACCCCGATGCCACTGTGCGGTTCTGAAGATATACTGCTGTATTTGTTGCTTCGCCCCAGAACTCCTTTCCAAGACCTGAATCAAATAATAAGCATCTTACCTTTTCTACGACAGTTCGGTTTGTCCTTTCGCATAAACCATTTTGTTCGGGGGTGTAGGGATTGGTTTTCTGATGATTAATACCCTCATTCTGTAAATATATATCAAATTCTCTGTTACAAAATTCAAGCCCATTATCACTTCTTAAGGTTTTAATTTTTTTATTTGTCTGGTTCTCTACCAGAGCTTTGAAGTTCTTAAAACACTTTAATGCTTGATTTTTATTTTGAAGAAAATATACATAAATGTATCTTGTATAATCATCAACGAAAAGTAGGAAATATCTTGATCCACCCATTGACATAACCTCCATGGGTCCACAGAGGTCTGTGTGCACCAATGCTAGTGTTTCTGTACTTCTAGTACCAACATGACTAAATGGTAATCTGCTCTGCTTACCTTGGCAACATACTGAACATGAAGACTTAGATGTGTCACTCTTTTCTGATAGTTTGATGCCATCCACAGCAGATGTCATTTGATTCAAATATTTGCTATTAACATGACCCAATCTGCGGTGCCATAACTCACTTGACACTGCAAATGCTGATAAAACATTGTCAGGCATTATCAACTTGTACACACCATTGGTTAAAACAGCTTGAGCTACCAAGTGTCCATCCTTGTTGTAAACACTGCAACCATTTTCACTAAATGAAACTTAATTATTGTTTTTAATCAATTGGCTGACAGACAACAAGTTTGTTGTCAACTCTGGAACACAGTGCACATCCTTGACAGGTACATCATATTCACAGTCATCTGTCTTTGTAACAATATTAATATCTCCTATGCAAGAAACCTTCAACTTATTGCTATTTGCAACGATAATTTCCTTTTCTTTTACACTTTGTCGATTCATAACCCAACTTTCCATGGCTGTTAAATGAGTACTGGCTCCTGAGTCAAAATACCACTCAGTTTTATTAAAATTTCCACTTAGGAAAACAGCACTGAATGCATTTGTTTGTTTTCTTGCATTTTTGTTACAACTCGACTGATTTTTATCATTATTCGTGCATTGGTTCTTGTAATGACCCGGTTGTTTACACTTATAGCATCTGACATTTGTTTTCTTCGATGCGCCATCTTGATTTCCTGTCACAGACTGCATAGACTTTTTGTTTTTAGGTTGCCCCTTCTGCGAGTATGAACTTGCAAAAGCACCGCTAACTTCGTGATTTCCGGTGGGGGTTTCCATGTGTGATGGGAATGCCAGAATGCTCAATCGCCATAATCATGGGCGAATATTTTTCTGTCAATCCAGCTAGTAGTAAACATCCAATCCAACAGTCATCAATATTGAAACCAGTGCCGCTTAGTTTTTGTCCAGTTTCAATAATTTCTGTTACGTACGACGACATCGAGCTGCTGCTCTCTAAACGAATTGATATTAAATGGCGCAATAAACTGATTCTTCTAGAAAAGCCGGAATCATCAAATAACTGTTTTAGTTTCTGCCACAATTCTTTTGTCGTAGTCACGTTTTTGATATGCACATATAACGATGAGTCAATTGTCATAATCAGTTTTGCTTTCGTTTTCGCGTCATCTGCGGGTGTTACTGCAGTTCCTGCTACTGGCTCGATGCAATGTTTCATACCCTCGAGCACGAGGAAATTTTCCGCGGCGAACGTCCATTCTGTATAATTTTCACGTCCTTTCAACTTAGGCACGTTGATAAGATAGTTCGTACCACTCATTTTCATTAAATGTTTTTACTGTAGCACGACACACTGACTCTAAATACACAGTTTTAGACCGAATAACTCATTAATTTTACAATTTAAAGCGAAATATCTGGGCCCATAACCTATAATGAAACAACTCGTTGGGCGGTTACGAAAAAACAGAGTATATTCAAAGTATTGCCAACATAAAGCAGAAGGGTACGTTTTGATACACAATCTTAACAAGAATAATAGCGCTGTGTTTTTTTTTTTCAAATATCGCAACATTATGCTGAGATAGGAGCCTACAAGCCTCTGAACGAAAGCCGAATAATTTATCCTAGTAGTCTAAGATACTGCAAGCACGCGATCGTAAATACTGTCTTTCTAAGTTGGTGTATATCGCAATATTTTCTAACAAACAAAACTCAACGATTTCCTCGAAGTCTTAACCCCAGCCTTTGGCTTTCTTACCAACTTATAAAGTCATAAACTCATAACACACACATTACAAGAATTCAATGAACATGTCTTGGATCGAATAAGAACCATAAAACTCATTAAAAGCGTGTTGGAAAGAGACATAAAATTGACAAATACTTAACTTCAGCATATTAACAACTTAAACACTTATTCAGCTAAGGGATCAGATTAAAGTCGGTATGTTTTGCTCAAAGTATTGACACTTATTAGCTAGAGCTACAGGCTGTTTTACTTTTTATACTGACCCTATTAAGTGCTCATAAACACGAGCGACACGCGTCAACGTCAGGGGCAACGGCAGCCGTCAACGTGTGTCGACAGCTGCCGTCAACGTGTGTCGACAGCAGCTGCCGTCAACGTGTGTCGGGGGCAGTCGTCAACAACACGCCGCTCATGTATTTAAGCACCGTACTCAAATACACGAGCGCTTCTGGCTAAGTAATAACAGCCGCACGGGTCGATCGATCAGGTTAAGCTACGCTTGCCGCGGTTGGTCTGTGGATGGGTGACTATCTTTACATACCGATTTAAGACCCGTGTCTCGGAAAGCACGTTAAGCCATGTCCCGGATGTCATTCGTGAATCTTTGACAGTCGTTACGGGTCGTCAAAAGCCGGAAATTCTGACAACCAATCTTACTAATAGTTTCGTATTACTCAGTAACTGGGTTGTGGAGGTCAGATAGGCAGTCGCTCCATGTAAAATACCGGTACTCAGCTGCATCCGGTTAGATTGGAAGCCGACTCTAACATACTTGGAAAAAGGCTAGCCTTTTTTGACAACGCTCGAGTATTTGAGTCATCATCATCTGCCTAGGCAGATGATGATGACTCAAATACTCGAGCGTTGTCGACGGCTGCAGTTGCCTGTGTCGATGACGCGAGTCGCTCGTGTGTATGCACTTACTTTTTATTAACCATATACTTTGAAGTGTTTTACCTTTCAAAAAATGGACGTGAACGTACAAAAGAGAAGCTAGATTAGTCAGAAAGCTTGTTTTTGTAATTATAAATTTTGTTAAGTTCGTTGTGAGTTTTTGAAATCTAAAATAAAAGTCAAAGTTTTTTTATTTGTAAAACATAGGTGGTGTAAAAAAAAATAAAGAAAAAGATAATAATTAGGATAATAAGATAATAAATAGGATAATTTAAAGAAGTTCTAAGTTGCATACTGCAATGTATAATAATAAAAATATATTTTATATAAATCAGTTCAATACGTACTCGTAAAACTACCTACGACGGTGAAAACTACAAATATCTTAAGAATAGAATAGAATAGAATAGAATACTCTTTATTATGTACACCAAATAAATAAGGAACATTATAAGGACCAAAGTCCCTGAAATTTTCGCCGTCGATATTATTATGTGTGAGAACAAAGCTTCCAGTCAACATGAATCCAACACCTCTTCCCTTAACAGTACCCACACCTTTTTACGTCGTAACAATTTGTTACCGGAGAACCACGAAGGCTCGGTACACTCACAGACACAATACACAAGAGATAAGTTTATTTTCGTATCATATCGGTCGGAAGAGTATCTATTTCGAAGAAAACCCATTAATCATATTAGTGGGTAGAGGAAAAGTGCTCGTTATCAATCACGCACAGACAGCCACAAAAATATCCGCGAATTAATTGTTAGAAGATGCCTCGTGTATCAGTGTTAGTGGAGATAGTGACTTTTATTAATGGATTAGTTATTGATTATCGAGTTTTTAGGATCCTCGGGGAACCTTTTAGTGAGCCAAAAGAAACCTATTGTGTTCTTCCAGCCCCCCCCAAACTCAAAGCATTTATTTCAAATAAACCAATTAGAAATAAATAAAATACAATTGTTTAGCACAGACTAAAAGGTACACAACACCACGTATACAGGGTTTGTTTTTGAAGACCAGCAAAATTTAAGGGTGTGGTACAGACCATCAAACTGAACAACTTTCTTCATGGGACCAATACCGTAAGACACCAATTACGTCATACACTTTCAATCACAATCCTAAAGATTTTGAAGGAATTTCCTAATCCATTGCTTAAAAAACTTTGGCTGTTCGACAGCGTAAATAACGCAATGAATGTTGTGGAATTGTTCAAATGAATCGCATTGCCGTTGTGTGTTACGCAATTACCCCGCAGGGCTGTTTCGCAACATCTGACTGAGCCGCCGTTTTTATGTGATCAAGTAACAATTCAAACATCCGCATTAAGGGGACTACAGTATAATGCCTAAAAGTATATGGTCGACTATAGTAAACAAAAACGGGAAAATACATGATATTCCCAGGATATATGCTAGTTAGATAGTGTGTTGAAAACATACTATCTACAACTAATTTAATACGAAAGAAAAAAATCATGAAGACACCTCTAAAATCTTTCTATTCACAATAAAAACCATACTAATATATGTACATACAATCCTGATTTTTTGTCAAATTATTCTACAAGCAACATACTAAAGCACTCGTGTTTTAATTTTTTAGTCCAAAGAAGACATTTTTTTGTAAATAGATAATGCTTCATATTTAGCAATAAATTTCCAGCGTCGTGTCATCGCGCTTCTCTTTCTTTTCTATGCAGTCCGACAGTGACCGCGCTAAAACTTGGTCACTGAGGTCACCAAGGGATTAAGGGGTTAAGGAGACCCTAACCCCTAGGGCCTAGGGGGGATGCTTAACACCTTGGTTGAAAACTGACAAACCAGGCAATTCTTCAAACGAAATATTTTTCTCAACAAGCGAACTAAATAAGTTCCGGAAAGATATATAAAAATTACGCTGTCACAAATAATTTAGAGAATAATGTTCATTTTATCTAATGACAATGGCTTAGTCATCACGAATTAATATTATTGCCATCCTGGTGCAGTGTGTTTATGAGCATCTGAACTAAAGCACTGAATAATTAATTTGTATGTTATTTGTCTTCAACATACAAACGAATCATTCATTATTACTGCACTGAATAGGTTATAGCCAACGGGCTAAATATTTAAACGATAAAATTAATCCAGCTCGCTAATTGCGCAACAAACAATGTGAATCATTTCGAAGGATATTCTAATCCATTGCTCCATATGTTAGAAAAATTTGTCTGCTCAACAAAGTAAATAACGCAATGAAATGTTGTTGAACTGTCAAAATAAAAACAGTTACAATGCGTGCCACGAAAGATGAGACTTGACACACCACGTGGTTTGACATGCGCAGTACACGATTTTAGGTATCTTTAGCGGTATGAGGTCTGAGTGCGGGACGGGACCGGACGTTATAGGGGCGGCGGAAAGAGCGGGGGAGGCGGGGTCAAGTCTCATCTTTCGTGGCACGCATTGTACTACTGTTAGTGCGTTACGCTATATCCTGCAGGTTCGATTACTGGACATTTTAAGACAAGTGCAAAGAGATAATCCAGAAACAATTTATGCGTAAGTAAGTACCTACAGCTATTACACTCAATTTTATATGGAATTAAGGAGATTGTAAAATAAAATGACTTCAGTAAATCATAAAAATAAAATCCATTTGATTGTGACAGAGAACTCTGCAAGCGACCTAAAATTAGATGTTTACTAGTATTTCAAGCTCATAGTATTTATTTCAATTAAACCATTCACAGGCACTTTTGAACTATTGAACTCGGTCAGTTAGTCAGAAAATTAAAGCCCATTCCAAAACGTAGATCTCTATGGAGAAGAACAGCCAAGAAACTACAAGAAACACTCTTTTAAATCAAGATATATCATAAATCTAGCTGCGCCCCGCGGTTTCACTCGCGTAAATTTCGATCCCGTGGGAATATAGGGATAAAAAGTAGCCTATATGTTAATCCAGGGTGTCAGCTACCTCCTTACAAAATTTTATCAAAATTGGTCTAGCCGTTTGAGCGTGAAGAAGTAACAAACATAAAAACACACACACACACACACTCACAAACTTTCGCCTTCATAATATTAGTGTGATTAGTGTGATTCTGGATACATTGTTTAAAATATAAGTAGGTACTCACAAAACATCCTGTACATTAACACGTCTCTCGGATAATCGCAGTATAAGCGAACTTCACAAGCGTACGTAGGCAATATATCTGAAACAACTCAAAGAGTTCGCTTGTCTGTGGAAACTTTGGCGCTTCGTCGCATATTCGACGCGTGTTTGAGTTCCCAAACTTTCCAGTTCCGAGCCTGTTTACGTAAACGGATTTGGTATTTCTTATAAGTATATGAGGAAATAAATTATAGGTTGTTCTGTGTTTCGTCATACTCGCGCCCCTTGCGAAGTGGATTGAACTTCAAGTGAAAACTTTACGATATACTTTGTAGATTTCGCATGTTTGTGGGTGATATTTAAATGGAAGCTAGCCTACAGGTGTTTTATTAATATTGTTTGTGACAGGTGTGCTGTTGTAATTCCCATCTTTTAAGGTGTTAATAGCGCGACTGATCGAAGGCCTGGATTTGATACCCAGGGCGAGCTTGGAGTATGGTTTTGGAGCTCAGTTGAGGCAAAAGTTTGGTCAGTGGGTCCTTTCGCTCCCTCTTACAGTAAGACTTTTAGTTTACTGGCCAATTATGAGTATTTTATACGCCAGTGCTTATCCCATCACAGACTTAATAGTATGTTATTTTCCTATTAAAATAAAAATAACAATATTGTAGTTTTCCCTACAACCCTAAAGTAAATCAATCAACCAACCAACCTGAAAATCGTTCTCCACAGCCGAAGATCCCCGATCACTTCCGATTCGTTTACACACCCTCCAACTTTGGCCCTCGTTGACAAGTTCGGGTGTTTGTACACAGGTGCACCTTACAAACCGGGGCTCAGCCTTCTCCGATGGCGTGTTTATTTACCTCAGGAACTGGACTTTTTACGGTTTATTTATATTTCGCCCGTATTATCCAACTTTAGGAGTTTCATTTGAAAGTTGTTTGACTTTTTTTCGGAAATCGGCTTATTGTGGAACTATAATTAATGATTAAACGAACTTACCTGTAAGTGAAGTTCGATCATAATTATGTGAGGTGTTTCGTTCGAAGAGATTAGATATATTACACTTGTAGTCACACATACAATGTCGCCACTAATGCACTCAGTTTAAAGACAAAAAAAAAAATGTAGGTACACTAACCCCTATCCTATAGATTTATTGCGTTCGATTCATCATTTAGTTCAGAGCTAAGTAATAATATACTCATTTCACAATTTTGGGTGCTAAATTTGGGAGGGCGGGATGCTAATCTCTTCGAACGAAACACCTCACATAATTATGATCGAACTTCACTTACAGGTAAGTTCGTTTAATCATTAATTATGCTTCAGTGTTTCGTTCTCGAGATTAGATATATTACACTTGTAGATATTGAGAGTAATTTGTGAAATGAATGCATTTGGGTGTTAGATAAATCAATGAATTATTTAAACAACAAAAGTATTAATCACGAATGATTATACAATTAGAGAGGCATTTAATTATATTTCTACATATCACAATTTATATAATTAAACCTAGGATAGGTTGTTACAAACAATCATGTAAGTAATTTTTCAATTACCATCTAGTAAAATGCTTCTAGCAAATAGGTCTCTAGAATTAGTTGATATAGGTCTGTTGTAAAACTTGGCAAAAGTTGTAGATGTGCCAGACCAGCCGGCAGTTTTTCGAATCAAATCTAAATTGACACCCATCCTATGAGCACGAGAAGTACTAGCATGTCTAGTACTGTGAGCAGAAAATTCGGTAACATCGATTCCACTGACCTGTAAGGTACTCTTTATCCACCTACTTAGTGTTTGAGCACAAACGTTATTATGTGGTTTTTTGGTGCTAATAAACAGAAAAGTGTGATTACTTCGTAACGATTCGGTTATACGTAAGTAATCTACTAATAATTTAGCTGGGCATATTTCAGGTCTTTCCTGAAAGTATGGTAGAATAAGCAGTGGCTGATTTGATTTTATACTAGATGTTTTTATCAAATCAGGAATCTTAATAGATATTTCATTAGATGAAATACTAATATTTTCTACTTTAATTTTGGATAGGGTTTGGACCCTGTGGGCTGTAACAAGTGCAAGTAAAGTAGCTAATTTTTTTGAAATATTTTCGAACTGTAAGTTATCGTGGGGTACCCAGCTCGCTAGAGTCTCTATGACCAATGAGGTATCCCAGGTCGAGTCGTATTTGGGTAAGGGTGGGCGAAGTCTAAACAACCCTTTAAATAATCTTTGTACCCGATCATCTTTAGTGATATGATTACCTAAAAGAAAAGTCAGTGCTGACCTGCAACTGTTCAATGTACCATACCGAGCACCAGAATCAAATAAATCAGTAAAAAAATAAATAATTTTTGGGATAGAGGCTTCATAAAGATTAATGTTGTTTTTCATACAAAATAGAAACCATTTTTTCAAACAACTATCGTATTGTTTGATAGAATTTTCCGATAGGGACGCTAACATGATGTGAACCGATGCTGGAGGAATACTTCTTCTTAGTAGAGATTCCCACACAATACTCCGGCAACCAGGGTAATCCGCTTGTGTATCTGTCGGTTGCTGGAATGAGATATTATTAATTCTTTAGAAGAATGGAATATCAAAGGTTTACTTTTTAATAGCTTAGTAAACAAGGGATACCACGGTTGTGACGGCCATACCGGGACGACAAGTATTCCTCTAGCTTTGTCCCTAATGATCTTCCTTAATGTTTTGAGAATGATTGCGAATGGAGGAAATCCATAGAAATACCATTCAGACCAACTTATTGAAAAAGCATTTATATTATATGCGTCAGGGTCTTTGTGCCATGATACATATCTATCACATTTTTTATTGATACGACTAGCGAACATATCTATATCTGGCTCGCCAAACGATTGAACTAATTCTTGAAAGGCAAAGTCTGATAATTCCCATTCAATGTCGGGGTGAACTCGTCTCGATTCAGCATCGGCGATACTGTTCTCGATTGATGGGATGTATAGAGCAGAAACGAAAATGTTGCGAGCCTCACACCATTGCCATATACTTTTAGTGAGTTTTGTTAAATGGGGAAACTGTACACCTCCCATTCGATTTATATAAGAAATCGCAGTCGTATTGTCTATTCTTAAAATAATTTGACAACTAAATAGTTTTTTAGAAAAGATTTTTAAACCGATAAATGCAGCCATTAGTTCTAAATAATTAATATGCTGTTTTCTTTCCTCCTGACTCCAAGTACCACTTGCGGTTTTTCCCTCACAAGCTACACCCCATCCCGTAGTTGAGGCGTCAGTCTGAATTTCTAATTCGTATTCATCGAATTTTATTTTGCAAACAGATTTATCGATGCAATTTATCCACCAATCAAAATCAGAATCTAGGGTAGACGATAAAGTCATGAACTTTTCATAATTAACATCGCCTTCAAGACTTAAGAATTTACATCGCTCAAACTCTTTAGTATAAAGCCAGCCATATTCAATGGCAGGACAAGCAGATGTTAAAAGTCCAACTAAGCGAGCAAAATCTCTAATTTTACATCTGCTGAGGTTTTTAAATTTTAACAACTCCTTCTTAATTTTGAGACGTTTTTCTAAAGGCAAGCTTATTTCCATTGTTTTAGAATCAATGATAAATCCTAAATATCTACATGAATTACAAGGAATCATACAACTTTTAGCTTCATTTATAATGAAGCCCAAGGAACAAAGAAATTTCTTTGTAATTTCCACATTAGCAACGCAATCGTTATAGCATTGTGATACAAGGCATAAATCATCAAGATAGATTGTTGACAGATTACCGGTACACCGCAATAATTTGACTACAGGTTTCATGATTTTAGTAAAAACGTAAGGGGCGGTATTGAGACCAAACGGCAGAACATTAAATTCGAATAAATTATCTTTCCATTTAAATCGCAAGTACTTTTTGGAATCTTCGTGAATTTTTATTAAAAAATATGCATCCTTAAGATCAATCGTTGACATAAAACAATCTTTTGAAATAAGTTTAATGATTGTACGAAGGTCTTCTAGTTTAAAATGCTCAGTATTTATAAACACATTCAAACTTTTTAAATTTAGAATAAGTCTAGTTTTACCGTTTGGTTTCGGTACCAAGAATATATTTGATATAAATTGACCGTCACAAGGTTGACATTTAGAAACAGCTCCAATAGAAAGTAAACTATCTATAGCCTGTTCAAATTCATATTCTTCAGAACGAGAATATTTTTTAGGTGGTGGTATATTAATCTGAAATGGAGTGTGTGTAAAGGGAATGACATAACCCTTTATCCATGACAGTACAGTTTGGTCCGATGTTATTTGTGACCATTGGTTATAGTAATGACAAAGCCTGCCGGCATAGTTTACCGTGGTGTCTATTGACGGTTGCGGCTGTAGTTCGGACGTGACGATTTGGATGGCTGCACGTGCTGCTGCCTCGTCGAGGGTGCAGACTCCTTCGTTCTCCGAGGCGCCGTCGGTCTGCGGTACGGCGCTGGCTTCCAGTTTAAATTTCTGTTGGGTGGTGGAGGCTTTGGCTTGTTCGAAAAAGTCTTGGGCTGTGGACCAGACTTCAACTCGGCTCCTGACTTGTTTATGGCCTTAGCCGTTCGCAACGTCTCTCTAAGCTATCAATTTTAGTCAGTTGCACCTGATCCTTTAAGTCCTTTTTTAACACAGCAAGTATGAAATTACGCCTGGTGACAGAATCATTATGTTGACAGTCGCACAAAATGCGCCCGGTATCTACAAGTAATTTTAATATGTTCGGATCTTTTGTCTCTTGAGACAAAACAATTGTAATAACTTGACTTAGACATGAAATAGCGCTAGCAATCTGCTTCTGTTTTGCCTGCATAGCATTATCTCGCTTCACTATAACGTCAGTGACTGCTGCCTTAATCTCAGGATTTAGGGATGGTGCGTCAATTAGCTTACAGTTGCCCGGAGGTAAATGAGAATCTAAGAGCTCCTTGCGGAGCTGTTTTGTCAAACCAGAAGTAGCTATGTATTCATAGCGTACGGCTAAATCCTTTTGGATGTTTTTGCCGAATGATGTAGTGGTTGATGGATCAGATCCCAATATTTCCATCACAGTTTCGTCTAACTCCTGATTATGATCTTCCTTTTCCATAACATTAGCATCATCAGCTGATAGCTGGAGAAGAGGCTCTTGTGTCGCTTCAGGTCCTTTCGGACTATGCAGTGACTCCAAGCACGAAGCGCTAGTTGAAGGTACCGGTTCGTCAAAGTTCACCGGTAGGCATTCGCTATTCTCCGATTCCATAATTGTGTTATCTGTAATCGGAAATTATGAAAAGCTGTAGGTACTTTTCCACTAGGAAAATAAACCTTATTTGTATCGTGCTAACAATACAACGATTCGTAACGATATACCTAGTCGTTCTGTACTTAAAGAAAAAAAATCAGTGTTTATGTAGGTATTCGTCTTTTTATTTTGAATCCGACCCACAATTTTGAATAAATTACGGGTAAGATGAACTCATAAGCGTTGCATCGTAAACCCGAATTGAATGATTACCAATTATTTTGTGGTTACAGTTACCTGAACAGATAACACGACTTATTTATATACGTGATTAGGTGTAGGTAGGTACCTACAGATAACAGCGGGTAAGATGAACTCAAGGCGTTACATCGTGAACCCGAGTTTGAAAAAGGATAAGATGCAACTCGTGCGTAGCATCGTAAATCCATTAATCACCAATATAAAAGTAAATAAAGATACCTTGAGGTGTTGACAACATTGGCTCAGAATCTGAAGATGATGAAGATCTACGGCGCCGGCGTCCTTTTAACAATTTCCTTTCCAACTTCTTAATTTTCTTCTTAATATAACTATATGAATCCTTATCATCACGTTTCCTCTTCGGCATTTTGGTTTATGAGCACTAAGAACACTAAATTGCCGAAAAAACACTAGAACGCAAATAGGAAATACAAAGTGGCGGAGCACTGGAATGTGAATGATGAATCGAACGCAATAAATCTATAGGATGGGGGTCAGTGTACCTACATTTTTTTTTTTTTGTCTTTAAACTGAGTGCATTAGTGGCGACATTGTATGTGTGACTACAAGTGTAATAGGTATATCTAATCTCGAGAACGAAACACTGAAGCATAATGAGCGGTGATGCATTTAAGAGCGTTTACGCCGTACGGCATTTCATACAAACTTTCAAGCCCTTGTTTTTCGAAATGAATGAACCGATTTTAATGAAACTTCATACGCATAAGCAGGATACAAAGGTCTAAAAAGATACTTAAGAACATTTTCGAGAAATAGTGTTACAGCTAAATTAGACCTATTTTAAATTTTCCATAGAAACAGAGATTTTCAGTTATCTTTTTTTAAATAAGACATTTCGAAAATGTTCTTAAGTAACTTTTTAGACCTTTCGGTTCATTCATTTCGAAAAACAAGGGCTTGAAAGTTTTTATGAAATGCCGTACGTCGTCGTTGGTTTAAAGATCAGCGAATTTAGCATACGAGAAGGTGGGATTTCGACACAATAATTATAAATAACAAACGTTTCAAAACGTCCTCCTTTACATTAATGCAAGCCATATTCCACCCACACACCATATGAAAGGGAGCCAAGAGTTACTTCTGCTAATAAAACACAGAACGTGACACTTCAACTGAATGTCTTATTGTGTTTAACACAGATCACCAAAGTACAGAATAAAAACCACCATGGCGCCGGAAGAATACAATAGTCCCCATTGGTCCCGAAATTGTGAAACCCTAGAAAAATAAGTAACCTAAAACCTGAGCGGCAATTCTCGTAATTTTAAAAACAATCACACTCTGATATCATCATCATCATCAGCCTATAATGTTCCCACTGCTGGGACACAGGCCTCCTCTCAGTGAGAGGGAGTGGGCCGTAATCCACCACGCGGGCCCAGTGCGGGTTGGTAGATGTCACATGTCTTCGAATTTTTGGTTCTAGGACATGCCGGTTTCCTCACGATGTTTTCCTTCACCGTTTTGTGAGCAGTGGTGATGAAATAATTTACACAAAGTAAAGCGCCTGTCTGGGTTCGAACCTACGACCTACAACTCGTAAGTCGCGGCCGTTACCACTTGGCCACCACTGCTCTGATATACTCAGTCTCAATCTGGTAAAAATACCTGTTTTGCTACTAGCTCATTCTGCTTTTATGTCGTCCAGCTGAGTTGACTCTCTGCTGACTGGGTACTCTGCTTTTATATCATGTAGCTGAATTGTCTTTCGGCTATCTAGGTAACTTGCTTTCATGTCATCCAACGTGAATTGTCTTTCAGCGGAAAGGTCTTTCCGATAGAGACCCCTCTAATTTCCCTACATTTTGAAAAGTTTTTGACATTAGTTTGTCGCCGAGATGACACTGCGAATAGATTTTTAACGTTTTAAATTACGAGAATTGGCCTTCTGTTAGCGTCCCTATGAAGAAAACCTTCAAATTAATCATTCTGAACTAACTACTACAATCTGCACACTACCTACATATTACACTACATAATGAAGACAAGCTTACACATCACATAAAAACTACAAACTAAACCAGTAGCCCTGTATACTTGTCATGAGAAATAATCGCTTAACTGTCGCCTATACCTACCTAATCTCTGCAATCAGCACGTAGCATGTTAACAACACTTTCCAGGCAATATTTCGCTGCCTGCGACAATAGCCTGGACATAGCCCCCGGCGCGAATTACCCGATCTCTATAAATATTGTGAGGGCTGGTTGCGACCAGGTAGCTAACAAGCCAGTGA
Organism: Luperina testacea; assembly: GCA_927399505.1. Taxonomy (NCBI): domain Eukaryota; kingdom Metazoa; phylum Arthropoda; class Insecta; order Lepidoptera; family Noctuidae; genus Luperina; species Luperina testacea. Next base: position 20,572,532 of record OV656759.1, on the reverse strand, counting down.
CATCACGAAAGCCCCAGGCTTCCGTATGACATGTTTAGTTGACAGTTTCTTACCATGGGCGGTTGGTTACTTGCGTACAAAGACGGAAGCTACAATTTTGTATGAAATTTGAAAATAGGTTCCTTTTCCTATGTATTTTGTGACAGAAACTTTGGACTGGTGTTTTGGCCCGTAACCTTTTTTTTTTCTAAATATAATATTTAATAAGTACTAGAATCATCTTCATCATCTCCGACCAAATAAAAAACCAAGACAGAACCAGCTGTCAACAGTAAAGTGAGGCCGGTTTCCTAAACATTTGTGCACATAGTGTGGTGTAGTTTGATTGTAAATGTGTGCGTGTGAGCGTGTATGTACAGAGCGGAGGTGTAGTTTTTGCATGCTTCACTGTATTTTTCGCAGCGCTATGTCTTGACTTTTTTATTTGGTCTGAGTTCATAATCATCATTATCATCATCTCGACACACTCATTAGGAAACAAACAGATGCAATAACAAACATATCTATACAAATAGTTCAACACAATCCAGAAACAGTTTACACAGATTACTATACAAGTAAAGTATGGATTCTAAGTCCTGACTGACTGATATATCAACGCACAGCCTAAACCGCTGGTCCTAGAGACATGAAATTCAGAGGGGGTGTGTTCTTTGTGAAGAGTAGGTATCCACTAAGAAAGGATTTTTCGAAATTCCACCCCTAAAAGGGTGAATGGGGGAGGGTGAAAATTCACGCGGACGAAGTCGCGGGCAGAAGCTAGTTTTGACAAGATACAATTTTTTTTATTTTTTTTATTTTAACAAATTGACAAGTTACAATTTTATTATTACATACCATACAAAATACATAATAATATGTAAACGAAGCAAAAGGAGCATGTAAGGATCGTGGCGTTTTGTAGTTTCTGTCTACCCTCATGGGCAGAAGAGGTGAGTTGATGTATTTATGTATGTACAAAAAAGGGTTAAGTTTATAACGCAGTTCGGATACAGTCTGAAAGTAATCTACGAAAAAGAGTGTCCATGGAGTTTCTTCCTCGTTCTTCTCCATAGGTACCTACGCTTTAGAATGGGCAACTAGCTTCATATTTTCTGACTGACCGACTTTTTGACAATTCAAAAGTGCCTGTAAATGGTTTAATTTAAACAAATAGTTTGAGTTTGATATCATAAAGTACCTAAATGAAGGCAATTACGTCACAAAAACGTCAGATATCACCTTTCATTTTACTCTATGTTGTCCATTGTTGTGGTCGTCGACAGCAAATCCTACGCATCCTTTTATGTTGTTTCTACGCAATAAGTAGCTAACTAGCTACCAGCTATTGTCATCACGCGAGCTCCAAGCGTTCCCTCTGACGTATTTCCTTGACTGGGAAAGCATAGACAAAGGTTCTGCAACAACTCTGAACTAAACATATGAGTCATAAGTTTTAATACTAAAGCAAGTCTTTCAGATTTTCATTCTCACATTTTCAAGCAATGTTTCCGAAAGTAATTTTCTTAATTACACAAACATACACACACACACACACATACATAGTTTAAACGCCAGCTTGCTACTTGCAGTTCTGCAATCCCAGGTCAGGAAAGTGGACAGATTTTATTGGCTATTATATTAACATCAAGTATTTTTAAGCTTAGGTAGATACTCTTACACCCGGATTCTGAATTGTCAGGTTGAAAATTTAAAGTAGCACTAATCCTTTCTAATTTTTGCAGTGACTCTATGCACATCTCCTTTAAGGCTCCTTCAAACAGGTGCGACACGACACGCGACACAAACCTACCGCAAGTTGCGCAACGAGCGGTGCCTTTGTGTCGCGCGCGATAATATCGCGTGTCGCGCCTGTTTGTAGGAGCCTTTATAAATAAACACATAATTCCTACACTCGCTGTCATCAGGTAGCTAGCAGGCAGTCTCGGACACGCGAGCCGCGGGCGACATCTTGACATATTTACCTGACACTTACATACCGTACGCAGTCGGCTCGCAACTTGAAACGTGTGTTTAGTTGGAGCTCGTTCACACGATACCTGTATTCTTCTTGATTGCCTTTGATGACAGTCAACAACGGTCCTTTCAGTTGATCAGTCTTCCCGTAGCAAATTGTGAGTTAAGTTAATTGCTAGGTATGTTAATCCATATGGATTATTTTCGTATTATCAACATTAGTATAGATATCTATACTAATGTTGATAATACGAAAATAATTTTATTATATCTGTCTTTCTTACGGTCTGTCTGTATGTTTCCTTTTCACGCCTTAACAGCAGAACTGATTGCGAAATTTGCCACACAGGTAGATGCTGGACATACTTAAGTCAAAACTATCTATAGGACAAAACCTAGCTACTTTTAAACGAAATGGCTGCCCTTTACTTTATCTAAGTAAGGGCTGATTTTTCAATTATCTGATCTGATAACTTTATTCAAGGAATAATTTTGAAATTCTGACAGTTATTTTATACAAAAACTGTCAAACGTCAATTTTAACGCTCCTACAAACAGGCGCGACACGCGAATAAAAGTTATCTGGCGGTGGAAAAATCAGCCCTTAATTTTTTTTAAAGCACTCTGTGACTTAAACCGGCATTTAAGTCACGCTTATCTGTGACTTAAGTAGACCATTTTTACACTGAAAAGTGTGAGTTAAGTGCGCGTTTACATCACACGTGCTATAAAATAGTATACGATTTCATCTTTGTCAAAATTCGTGCAGAAAACCGACTTACCATACTAACAAGTAAACCTTGAACCAATCCTCAAAATAACTCCACACAAAATAAATTAGGTCATACATTCTTCTAGACTTCAATGTATAAATTATCGAACACTACCAATAATTCTGTCCAGAATATAGTAGCGGCAATAAATTCCGTGCGATATGTAGCGACGTGACCGCATAACGTGGACGGACACTACGTGGAGTACGTGGTCCTCACTTGTTTCTGTCGCACAGCCAGCTGGGTTAAGGAGTGGTCCTGCTGATGCGACAAAATAAAAGTATTTATTATTGCTGTATGGGGGCTCTTGACCTCGATCACGCCTGATGGAAAACGATGGAAGAGGTCTATAATGGAACGAGCGTGCCCAGAAGATTCCTTAGGCACTGGAACTTCCACGCATCGACGAAACACAACAGGCTGCTTGATGCCGCACTCCGGTGGGTGGTCGCAAATCAGGCGGGCGTTAGCCCTACCACCGCAACCAACGCAAGGGAAGAATTGGCCAGTCAAATAAGATGTTGGGCGCGACTGTCCAGGATGCGCCGAGCGCTCGGTTTAGTCATACATGCACGCCGGTTGCGAGTACTACGCACAGTACTCACCTAACCTTTCTGAAAACATGACGTGGTTTATAAATGTATTTTCACGGCCGACTTGTGTTTGAATTTCGTCTCTGCAAATCGGCGTATATAATCTAAGACGCCGAAAACCACTGCCTGCAATCCTTTATGCACAAAATTACAGTGTGGTGCATTAAAAGTATGCTCACTCACCGTGGGTGTTCAGGCCCGCTATCAACTTGCTGACCATCGTAACTTTTACTCGGCATTAAAGGCTCCTTCAAACAGGCGCGACACGACACGCAACACAAAGGCACAGCAAGTCGCGTAACGAGCGGTCGCGTGTCGCGCCTGTTTGTAAGAGCCTTAACTCATACCGACATTGAATAAGAAGAATTTTGCCAACTCAGTATCTATTCAGCAGTTACTTTGTCAAGTTATCGAAAGCACATGTTTCATATCTAAGTTTCGGAACCGTACTTTAAAGTTAGAAGCAATTCTACTCTAACGTTTTGACATTGAAGAATACCTATTGCTCGCTTTTCGAAAGTAGTTTCCAGTTGGGTGTAAATGGTAATTAATTTATTTTTGCACCCTCGTTTGTTTTCTATTTTACAAACTAAATCATCACCCAGTAAAAACTTAAAATTTTCTTTTAGAACAGAGGCCTATGTCTCACACAGGGACAGTTCAATAAATCAGCTCTGGAAAAAGGCCTCGCCCAGGCTGCGTCACAACATCCTGTCCTCCGCCTTCCGCAATCAGTCTGTCCCAACAACCTTCTTAAGGTCTCGGTCCATCTAGCTGGAGGCATCCCACACTACGCTTGCCGATACGCGGTTTCCACTCCAGAACTCGTTTGTCCACCGGCTATCTGTCCTTCGACAATCTTGGCCAGTCCACTGCCACTTCAGCTTGCTTACTCTGCAAACTTTGTCGGTAACTCCTGTTCTTTCATTTCGTTGCAACTCCGAGCATATATAGCCTCATCCATAGCTAAGTGACCTTGAATTTAGGGACCAGCCTGACCGTCAGTATCCACATTTGGGCACCGTGTGTCATAATGAGCAGGACGCACTTTTTGAACACCTTAAGTTTTCAAACATTACGGAGAAGGCGACGAGAAGACTTGACGAAGTGCATAATTTCATGAAGGACAGTTTCACTTAGAAAATACTTTCAACTTTATTAAGCAAACATGTTTTATAAACATAGTGTACCTACAGTCAAAACAAATTTGCTTTCAGACTTCTCTGAATGAGAAAAAATACAGATGCAGCAAAACCTACACCAAAATCGGACATAATAATAGTCCAAAAACATTCTACTGAATCACATTTCGAGACCTCCTTTGAAAAGCTTAAAATACCCTGTCAAAAACTTCACCATCATTTTACACCACAGTAAAAAAACATTTTAAAACCAGACTCAATTAAATCTGTGACACTTCAATTTTGCAACGCAGTTTTTTGCTAGGTACGTTCATTTTGGCAACGCAATATTTTTATAGCGACTATTATTTATTTTTAACGTTGCAACCCTGTTGCGGACTGGCTGGTTACGAAATCATGAATTTGATTCCGCGAACGTACTTTAATGTTTTTTTTTTTACATTGTGTCCTTATGTAACACAAGAACATACTCTTGTTTTAAAAAAAAGATAAAAGTACGAAGCGAATTAGGATGCAGAAAAGCAGTCTCAATTATATTATAATCATAATTCTGTTCCCACTGCTGGGACACAGGTATCCTCTCTTCGAGAGGGACAACGCACAACGGACCGAATGGAAGTCTAAGTGCGGAAAAGGGAGTCCCATCATCTTCGAGAGGGAGTGGGCTATAATCTACCACGCAGGCCCCGTGCGGGTTGGTAGATGTCACATGTGTTCGAATTTTTGGTTCTAGGACACGACTTCCTCACGATGTTTTCCTTTACAGTTATGAGAGCAGTGGTGATGAAATTATTTACACAAAGTAAAGCTCTGCCTGGGTTCGAACTCACGACCTACGTCGGGGCCGCTACCAGTGGGGTCATAGCCTACCACTGCTATACTCACTAGAATCAGGGCTGCCACTAAAATTGCCGAAAATTGCCGCCATAATTCCGTTGTTAGCTCTTTAAACTAGCCAGACTTACGCCAAAAAATCCTTTCAAAACCTGCAAGCTCTTAGTAGGAGTATATCTGAATTGCACGTCAGTTTGGCAGGTGTAGAGGCGGCGGGTAGTTTGAGAAAAATATCGCCCCGCGTCAAGCTGAGCTGTCACGTGCATGCTACGTGCTACTGCAGCCGCCAGCTAGCGGCCACACTGCTTGGAAGTCTGGCGAGCTGCTGGACTTTGGAAAGTGTTCGATTCGAAATTCGAAATATTTCATTTCAAATATGGTACATAATGAAACGTTAGAAGCTAGGAGCAGGTTTGTGTTTGATTTTACTCGTTTATTTATTCATAACTAGCGACCCGCCCCGGCTTCGCACGGGTGCAATGCTGATACTAAATGACTTTATAATAGGGATGACGAATGATTTTGAAATCCACTTCCGTAATGTACATACACATTTACTATTTACGAAAAAACCTATATTTCGGTTATAAACTAAAGTTGAACGAAGTTTAAAGACATTTTTCTAATATTTTTTCAATAGCGCGCGAAAACAGCTCGCAGTGTCATGGCGTCGGGTCTGATGTCACGCCTAGGTAAACACTAAACGTCAAATGTGTCAAGCTGACACATTTGACGTTTAGTGTTTACCTTTCCTCTGACTGCGCGTGTTGACAAAACAAACATTGCATATTTCATCTGATAAAAATGAATTCCAAAGTGTAAAAGTGGTGTGCAGTGCCTCAGTGTAAAAACACATCAATAACCACTCCCAACAAGGTGTTTATATATGTCCCAAACAAGCAAATAATAAGAGTTCAATGGTTAAAGCTCGCAAGGCGAAACCATGTTGTTATAGATTCGTGTTGTAGAGTCAAGTGGAGTGGATAAATTACACTTAAATTAATAAAAAATCGATCCAACTGCGTAATCGGTAGTAGTCAACAAAACGCAAGTGATGTTTACATAGGCATGACGTCATGCGCTGTGATTGGCGTTTCAGTCAAAATGGCCGAATGCCGTATTTTCATCTTTTATTTTAGTGAAAATCCGATTAATCTCAAGTTTTTAAATAAAACTAAATCAGTGTTATAATTTTTTTAATATGTACTTTCCCCTAAAATCATTAAATCATTGATTATTTGATACTGTCGCCACGCCTATTACTGATACGTTGTCGCGCTGAAAAGCACGTTTTTATAATAAACGCGTCCGATCGCTGCTAAATTCAAAGTGCTATAGGGAAAACCGCGTTTTTTTTTTTTTTTTTTATAATATGGCTTCTCGTAGTTGACCTTGAGAGGTCGTGACTACTTAACCGGACAGGGGAAAACCGCGGCCTCAGACGCGCTATTTATAGGCACGCTCTTGCCGCACCGGGCGGCCGGCCGGTACCGCCGCAAACGCTACGTCCCGCAATTTTTAAATCTGTAATATCTTCGAAAATATTCACTTAAATCATACGGTGTAAAGGGCCATATAGATCTATATTAAATGAACAATGTATTCAAGGTATTTAATTGGTTAAGGATTAATGCTGTATTGGTTAAAATCGCTTCGAAAATTAGCCATTATTTGTCGTAAAAAGTAAATGACAAAAAAAAGTTATTGTGGGTTATCCATAAGAGATAGACATATACCATCACGGACTTTTCTGTAGAACTTTTCAATGTGTACAATACTTAGTACATTATTTTGATAAAACTCGTAGGGTTCAGCCTGCGTTTGCAATGTAAGCGGAAAAAACGTAATTATTTACGACATCACATTAGAAACCTCAAAAATAACAGTACTTCTCCACTATTTAATGGATGTTATTATACATATAAACCTTCCTCTTGAATCACTCTATCTATTAAAAAAAACCGTATCAAAATCCGTTGCGTAGTTTCAAAGATTTAAGCATACAAAGGGACATAGGGACAGAGAAAGCGACTTTGTTTTATACTATGTAGTGATTTTGTCACTGAAACATGTTCATATAAAAAAGGCAAGTTTTGCTCGAAGACCTACTGCTGAAATTGTTGCTCTCTGAAAACTGTACGTGTTTGACGAACCAATATAGGACTCGTTCGCGTCTCAGGGGTTTTTTTATAAAAGATTATTAAAGTTAAGTGACGTTCAAACGTCAAAAATTGATGGTTAATCAGTCGTTAATCACTGCTTAAATTAACTTCAAGCGATGTATGTACGAATAAAGGGGTTAAAGTCCAATCAGACAGTCACTCATTCGTACCAGCAAACACTCAAAACAGTATTATTACGGGTATTCCTGTCTTCCAAAATCTAACCAACATACAACCAAAAGCTTAATCCTCCTTATTAATAAAATCGTCATACATCCACAATTTCATAACAGAAAACATTTCTCCAACCACAAAACATTATACACATTCGAAACGATATCTATCCATTCCCCGTTGTCGTGTTGAACGGCCCGTATGTCCGGCGCAGACCGGCGCGTTTCCGACATCGGTCCGGCAGACAGTTTGACAAGCGTGTTTTTCACTCCACCGGTAGCGCTTAGGGAGATAACACACTGGAGAATGCAATTACGACGCATCTGCATCTAACAACATTGTCCCAAACGATTGCAAATGGGTTTCTGAAGGGGCTTTAATGGATGGCAATTCTTTCTCAATTTTCAGTACGATTTGAGATTGAAATGTATCATCTGCTTTCGTTATCTGTTAAGTGGGTTGAATGCGTATACGTTAACGGGATGATAAATCTGATAAAAATAAATCGAATCTCGTTTAGTAACAATTTAAATCAGAGTGATCGATTAATCGAATCGATTACACGAATGTATCGTCTCTTTATTCTGTCAGTCTTCCTAGTTTAAGTCCAAATCATGGTGGGGTCATCATTCCATAACCCCTCTCTTCACCTAGCCATGTTTCTAAGTAGGTAATTTATTCTGATGTCAGCATAAACTTGTACATTACAATACGTGTGACTTAAGTAGTCCATTATTCACGCCGTGCATTAATAGATTACTTTACACGTATCGTTTACTTTTTATAGCTCGTGTAACCTAAGAACCCGCACTTAAGTCACGCATTTCTGTAAAAAATGGACTACTTAAGTCACAGAAAAGCTTGACTTATGTGCGGTTTTAAGACCATCACACAGTGCTTAGCATATCATCACTATCAAAATGATGCCTATGTCAATACTGCCCCAAAATACTCTTTGAAGATCAACATAGATCCATTGCAGCACAATTGCGCAATATTCAGAGCAATTACCGTGAACCGCCATCACGCTTCACGCATGTTTGTTATCCTTGTATGTCCACCTCCTAAAACATACACACACACACACTACGCCACCTGGTGGCCGCGGGACATAATTAGTTCGCGTCTGGCTTCAAATCAGATACCTCCGTCGTCATTTGTCAAAATGATGCAGCTTATAGTTCCAACCGTTAATCTCTGGTTGTAATGTCTGCGTTTTTCTGAGAAATGCTAGGTTAGAAAGAAATAAAGAACACACAATTAAAAAAAAACAGCAAAAAAAATATGGTTTTGCTAACACTTGCACTTATGGGGCTTACATGACCTAAAGCGCGATCACTGTCGGACTGCATAGAAAAGAAAAAGAAGCGCGAGGACACAACGCTGGTAATTTATTGCAAAATATGAAGCAATTAGTTAATTACAAAAAATCTATTGTTTGGACTTAAAAATTAAAACGCTGGTATTTTAGTATATTGCTTGTAGAATAATCTGACAAAAAATCAGAATGATTGTATGTATATTAGTGTAGTTTTTATTGTAAAAATAAAACTTTTAGAGGTATCTTCATGATTTTTTCTTTCGTATCAAATTACATAGTTGTATTATGTTTTCAATACACTATCTACCTAGTATATATCCTGAAGAATATCATATATTTTTTAAATTTTGTTTACTGTAGTCGATCATCCTTTTATTGTTTCTAAAACTTGCGTTTTTTGCGTTTAGGTCCTGTAAGCCCCAAAAAGTTGAATACAAAAAAATATGAATTTTGAAGCGATCACTGCTTGTATACAGGGTGAAATTAATTAGCGAAACTCCGCAGTCGTGATGGGTAATCGATTTTGCACTCACCGCTACAACAGTCCCTAAATTATTTTCTATTGGCTATTGTCTGAAGTACAAATAAACTACGGTCGTATTGATATTTAGAACTTACTGCTACGATATAAAAACGTCAGAACTAAACTGTGTGATCTTCCTGTACAAGTCGCAATAAATACTTTTTCTTTCTTTCTTTCTTTAGTAATAATATGTACAAGGTAAAAAAAGAAAGGAGGGAAAATAATCAAAGGGCATCAAAAAATTCATCCGCATCGCTGTCAACAGGAAACGTGCCCAAAAGACTGGCAGCATTGCCACGTTGTATGGCAATGCTGATTCTTTGGCCCAAAAATAAGCCAGCCCTCTGGTCACGTGAAGAGTCGACCAATCGCTTGGCGATGTCTCGAAAAAGTTCTCGTTCTTTCTTTTCTTTCAAACTGCGAAGTTATATTACTTAGATTCTTATTTACGACCATGTCTGGACCATGCTATTCATTGACCTCATATATTTAATCTTCTCAATAACATCTTTAGAAAAAGAAATGACGTGATATTTTCTAATCTAACGATCAATGCGAACGGCTATCAACAAGAGAGAAACTCGTAAAATTTTGCACCACCATTTAAAATTCCTTGAAACAACTAACTTTTCTATTATCTGTAGAGACGATAGTTATTTCTCGGTATGTCCGAAGTCGAAACATTCCGAGCTCTCGATGCTTTTATTCGAGTACTTTATGCGATCGCCGTTGCTCTAACGACCATCGCTTTAGGAGTTGCCACGCCGACCATTCACTTCGGGAGAATTTATTAATTCCAAACAAATACTGGCTCTCTCAAATGCTGGATATTTATATGTCTGCAATGCTCGACGACGTACGGGTATAAGGTAGTGGTATAAATGCTGTATAAGATTGGCAAACAGTCAACGGGCAGTTAGCCTCGTATACGGGCTTTATATTTATTTTAATGCCGCGATTTCCTGAGAGAACTGCTGGGTCAAGCGTTTTAACGCGTTGGTACTTGCTTTTCGTGAGAAATGTTAGCTTATTGTTAAGTACTCGTAACTTTTGTCTGGATTATGGCGGAACTGTGTATTTCTATGTAACGAATACTTACCTACATCTGACCAAAATTCCTATAAGACCTCTGAGTTTGTTTCGGTCTTTCTTTTCAGAGTGGTTGGATGGGAACACGGAACTCATCTAGTTTTAAAACATAATAAAATTTATTCTTGACGAGTAAAAGTATTTGTAAAAAAAAATAGAACAATTTTCTTATATGTACGGTACAAATCTACTTAAAAAAAGAAGAAAGAAGTATATTTGCGATTTAATTATTTTTTCTTAATTATCATGTATATGTATGTATGTGTGTGTTCTATGTCCTGTTAAACATGTTCACTACCTAGTCAGAGGGCAATTTTCATAATTTTAATAAAGTTCACAGTCTGTTCTCAGTCAATCAGTCAAAAATACCTCCAATTTCCCATTTTTCGATTTTGACGTTGATTGTCACTGAGATAAAATTGCGACTAGATTTTTTAGTTACGGGAATGGACCTGCAGGTATACCGTAATTTAGTGTACTTAGAGATAGCACTCTCATGTATCCAAATGATATCCGCCTCATAAAGGCTTACTTATAAATCTGCCTAGAAACCAACTAAGTTGGAGTCGGCTTCCAGTATTTCCGAATGCTGCTGAACACCAGTATTTTACATGAGCGACTGCCTATCTGACCTCCACAACCCAGTTACTGGGTAATACGATACCTCTTGGTAAGACTGGTTGTCAGCCTTTCGGGCTCCTGACGGCCCGTAACGACTTCTGAAGATTCACGAATGACAGCCGGTATCAACGTGCTTTATAAATATAAAAAACTAGCTTTTACCCACGACCTCATCCGCGTGAAATTTCTTATTCCCCAGACTCGACACGACACGATTCCTTAATTTTCGCTAAGCATTATTTCCGACTTTTATCTTTTTGCTCAACTCCTAAGAGTCTTAGCGTGATGTTAAATAGCCTCCAGCCTTCCTCAAGAATTAAGCTAACAAATGCCAAAAGAATTTTTCAAATCCGACTGGTAGTTTCAGAGATCAGCGCGTTCAAACAAACAAACTCTTCAGTTTTATTATTAGCGGTATATATATTACAATCTTATGATCAAAACTGTTTCTCCCTAACCAAATTGTTTCACTTTTATTCCATTCCTCCTCAGCTGAGCATCCCAAGGCCCGCTATACACGCAACACAGACTAAAACATCGTCTCGTTTGCCAGAACAAGGCAGCTACAGACTCTCATTATTCACTCACTCGGAGCTCTTCTGTTTATACTTAATAATGTCTCAATTGTCTACACACTGTACCAGTATACTTATTTAGTTAAAAATATGATGAGATACTTTCACTTGGGAGAAAAGGTATGTAATGCTTATAGGAACTTAAATCTCCAGTATTCACCTTTGGTTGGTGTCGTTTAATGAAAACGATGATCCAAATTCCCAATGCGAACTGCGCGGTTAGACTTTTTCTAATGAATTTAAAACATCAATATGAGATAGCTGCGTAGTTAATAAGTACTTTAGTTTTCTAGAGAGCAGTTTTTTACAAGGAGTCATTGAAATAGCTGGAGACGTAATAAAACAGCTGCTACATATATTTGGTGATTCATTTCATCCGGTGAATGTATGTAAATATTGTATTTCTGTTACCTTAGAACTTAATTATAATTCAAACACACCAACATAGCTTTAAAATTTTTTGTACTTATCTAACTAACATAATATGGATCATTGTAGTCTAAACATTTTTTATTTTAAGGGCATTGTCCAATGACCTTGAGCATGCTGCCCCGTACTAACTTACGACGAAACGACGAGAGAGAGAGAGGGACGAGTGCGGGAGTGACATAGTGCTTTTCGCGAAATTTCGGATTTTTATAAAATATTAAAAGAAATAAGAGAAAAAGGAGAAAAAAAATCAATACACATTGTTAAATACGTCATTACGTATTTTTTGGTATAAAATTCATGCCGAGTTATTGAGCCGTTATAGAGAAAATTTTCAATTTAAGTTGAAAAAGAACCTATTTGTTACAATTTTTTGATAAAATTTGAGTGAGTTTATTAAAATTTTAAACAATACAATGTATTTGTGATGACCTTTAGTATAACATATATTTTTTATATTGAAAACGCACAAAAGAATTCATCTACAAACTTCTTTAAACACACGGTATTTTCAGGATTTGAGCGAGGTAATCCCCTTAATGAAGCAGAATACCCCTTTTTTCAGGACTGCAAATTTGATCACGTAACAGTGTGGTTCATAATGATGACTACAATTACCCCTTAAGATGTTTTCAGTTATTTCAATTAAACCTTTTGACAAGTTTGGTAGAAGCACTTGACATCCACTCTCTGAGAAACTGTTGGTTTCACTGAAGTGTAACACAATTACCCTTACCCGCATTTGAGTCATTACACAAAAAATCTTATCTCGTACAAAAAATTATCACGATGATAACAATAAATTGCTAGCAACGCGAAATAAATGAATGTCATCGCCCTGATTGGCCACAATCAATCGCCTAGAGGAAACGTTTGAGAGGAGGCACGGCAAAAAATTAATGATGGGAAATCGGGGGAGATAAGGAAAAGTGATCAGTCTCCGCAGGGGAGGTACGGGTAATATTGATACTAAATTCAGCGGATAAGACACAGGAAAAGGGGAGACTTTGAAGTTCGTAGGCTTAATGTAACTTTTTGTTTAATGACAGCCGCCCGATTTTGCTTTGTCTCCCGAATCGGAGGCAAGAAATACGGGCTATTAAAATAGGAATGGAAAAAAGAGATGCCAAATTAAGTTTAACTAAGACTTCAAAGAAAACCTCTGAAAAAACACCGCTTTAAAGCAAACTTTTCAACCGATTTTGTTTTACCTCATTAATATTTACCAAGAAAACTAGCAATATTTAACAAATACACCAAATTAAAAGTCATTTATTCAAAGTAGGCTGAAAATCAGCAGTTTTTGAACGTCAAAATGACATAAGACAGTCCCTCAAAACGCCCCTTCTTCACCAATTGCTAGTGCTTTAGCTGGGAAAAAGTAGCACAACAAACTCCCCACCATAAATTATATCTAAAAGGACCAGCATCCTTGCTTCAACTTTTGCCAAAAAAAACTGACCTCTCAAAGATTTTTCTAACCTCAATACTCATTATATCACAACAGCTATAAAGGCTAGGTTACCCCAGCCAAGCACTACCGGGTCAAGAATAAATAAACTAAAAACGCTAACAAGGAAAAACGTTTTAAACGTAGCTAACATTTGGTGTAAGGGGCTCGGAGCCAAAATTCCCAAAGTACTGCTTGCTGTATTTAGCAAACTTTTCTCCTTGGCTTTTTAGCAAATGGTCTCAAAGTTATATTTACTTACCTACTGAAGGAAATATATGTACCTATAGCCGTCATAAATTCATCATTATTATTAACACCACCTTTGTACTCAAATTATAATGATGTCATATCCCTATGTATTTTACTGTGTGTACATAAATTATAAAATAAATAAAATAAATAACATTAATTTATTTAGCTAATTGCAAAAATCGTATTTTTATTTTTTACTAGGATTTTTTATTTATTTTATTTATTGATTATTTATTTTTTAGGAGGATGACTAGGAGTAATAACAGCCGCGTGGGTCGATCGATCCGGTTATGCTATGCTTGCCGCGGTTGGTCCGTGGACGGGTGACCATCTTTACAAATCAAGACCCCTCCGTGCGTCGGAAAGCACGTCAAGCCGTTGGTCCCGGTTGTCATTCGTGGATCTTTGACAGTCGTTACGGGTTGTCAGAATCCCGAAAATCTGACAACCAGTCTTACCAAGGGGTGTCGTAATACCCTGTATAGTGTATACAAAGAAAACAGAATCAAAGCAAACATTAGTTACCAACTAAACTAAAGGGTTACAACCACATGAAACCTTCAATCTCTCCACAAACGGGACCAGGCACGCATAAAACAGAAAAACAACCCGCACCGGAAGATGGGCCCAAGATTAATTGTGACGTCAGCGGCGGAAGGGGACGGCAGGGAAGGGGCAGGAAGCTAAGGGGGGGACGCAGACCGGATATCCGGCTGACGCGGCGGGCTGTTTGCCGCCGCTCCTGCGATGGCAAGAATGTGTGTCTGTATAGCACAGATATTTGGTTAGTAGACGAGGATTATCATTTTAAAGGCAAATGTTGATTTTGAAAAGTTTTGGCCAATGTTTCATCTAAGGAAGAAAACCTCAACCGTCGTATTACCAAGCACGGTTTATCGTCAGACTCAGGTTTAAACCATAGAGCCATTTTTCAATTTCGAACTTTATTCCGACAAAGATAAAATTCTTATTGCAGAACTGACAATTTGGTTCCGGAATAAGTTATCAGTTTTGTAAAAAACAACTGAATTCCAATAAAAATTAAAATCGTATTACAAAAACTTGCTCTATGGTTTAAACTATATCGAAAGAACCTTATTTTGTAATAAAACAGCAAGAGGTTTTTATCTGCCAAACGTAGAAGAAAAAGAGCTAAACCTACATACATTTCAAAAGCTGCTTGATAAACTACTCACATATTAAGGGGCTTACAGGACCTAAACACAAAAAACGCAAGTTTTAGAAACAATAAAAGTATATGATCGACTACAGTAAACAAAATCAGAAAAATATATAATATTCTTCAGGATATATGCTAGGTAGATAGTGTGTTGAAAATATAATACAACTAATTTGCTACGATAGAAAAAAATCATGAAGATACCTGTAAAAACTTTCTTTTTACAGTAAAAACCAATAATTCTGATTTTTTGTCAGATTATTCTACAAGCAACTTACTAAAAACATTAGTGTTTTAATTTTTAAGTCCAAACAATAGATTTTTTGTAATGAAATAATTGCTTCATATTTTGCAACAAATTACCAGCGTTGTGTCATCGCGCTTCTCTTTCTTTTCTATGCAGTCCGACAGGGACCGCGCTTTAGGTCATGTAAGCCCCTTAAGTTACTAGCTTCTGCCCGCGACTTTGTCCGCGTGAAATTTCACCCATCTCCCACTCATTTAGGGGTGAAATTTCGAAAAACCCATTCTTAGTGGATACCTGCTCTTCAAAAAGAACACCCTCCTTTCATGTCTCTAGGACCAGCGTTAAGGCTGAGCGTTGATATATCAGTCAGTCAGGACTTAGAATTTTAAATATAGATTTCTGTTCCTCATTAAAATAATTAATAGAATCAACTTAATTATTTAAACCCACCACACACCACACACACCCACAAGCTACACACCTACAAGTACAAATTATGCTACGCATTCTGAGGCTGCGTAGCGCTGTGTAGCGTGTCCGTAGCGTCTCGTAGCGCATCGTAGCACGGCGTAGCTAATTGGCTACATCGTAAATCAAGATGGCAGCTTAAAACTTTACGCGTATTATATTTTTCTCTATACTATCTTGTCACTTGAAACCTTGAAGTTTTTTATTCGTGTTGTACTGGCTCTTCTTAGGTACCAGTTACGGAGTTTCTATGCTCATAAATTAGGAACTGATAAACGCTGATGATGGCGGCAAAAAGTAGCCGAATTCTGGGCCGAGTCCATTTAGATTGCTACCGGCACGTTAAGAAGAAAAAGAAATAGTGTCAAAATACGTAATTTTCTTTTTCTGCAATTCATTGTACAGCAAATTCCTATGTAAATTACAAAAAGAATAGTTAGTTCTCCTTTAAATGGGTATCCTTCTGGACTGGTATAGTATACTATACCTAATATAAGCTCTCTCAAAAACGCGTGGAGTTAACAAGTTGAAATTAATATCAAATACTCACTACTACAACCTCTTCAAATAGAGAAAAAATCAACTTCTAAGTCAACGCAATCAAAAGATACGGGCGTTTATGTTCCGGAATCAAAACCATAGGGTACTTCTCGTTGACCTAGAATCATGAAATTTGACAAGAAGCAATTTTATATAGCACAAGTAAAGGAAAAAATCCGAAAACCATAAATTTGTAAATACATTTTTTTTTTAATTACCGTGATAAACTATTTACACACCTACAAATTTGTACGGAACTTAGGTGAAGTGAGCGTGAAGTGAGCTGTCAATAGTCTCAATTCCTAGCAAAAGCAAACTCACTTCACCTAAGTTTTCACGGTGAGATTTTTACAGAATCGACCGGCTGATGTAAACAATACCATAACCATCAATTACACAACGATCGCAAACTCTGGAAGTGCCATCAATCCTGTCGAACGACCGCGCTCACTCGTAATGATCCGGCATTCAGACTCACCAACAACAAAACTCATAAAAGCCGGTGTACGTGTAACTCTCTACTTTAAAATTACAAACAGTCGGGCAAGTTTTAGAAAACTCATCCCTGTGAGGGAAGAAGGAGGTGTGGTAACTAGATATGGTGAGCGTAGTGCGATGCTTGTGGGATAAGTGGCGGAGAATGAATGCAGGTTTTCGTGAAAATTTACGACACCAGTTGGCACCACTTTGACAAGAGGTCTTCCATTTCGACAATGAATATAAAATATATGATGACGTTCATCATTCCGTCATGACTAAAGAAAATATAGGCTCTTTGACAGATGCCTGGACCCGACGTGCCAGTGCTGCCACCTAGCGAACGTAATTTCAGAATACCCTCATTGGTGGCTGGTTCAGTGTCTAGAGGGCCTGATCAAAGTGACATCCTATCAGCGATAACGATGATAGAAAGAGAAAAAACAAATATGTATGACACAGACATAAGCAACAGAAAATCTAACTCCAATCCTGTTGATAGTCGTTGTAGAAATAAGTACATAACGATATACAAACTTAACGTAATGTAAGGTTATACAAACTTTTTAAATTAAAACGATGTTGTCATTATTGCGTTATCAATTCTATTTCATTTAACGCAAGTTATTTTTGCTCAAGCAAGTTTGATTACATAAATACCACGTGAATGAAAAGTATGTAGTTCGTAATTTATATAAAGAATGGCTTTACAAAAAAAATCTCGTCGCAATAACGCAGAATAATGTTGGTGCGTACCATGCCATTTCTAGCGCCAGCTAAATCTTCGTATCTAGCATTTGCAGCTCTTCGCGTGCAAAACTAAAGTTTGTCGTAGAACGAAACGGAAGATGAGCAAATAATGGCGTGTGTATGTGAATTTTATTCATAAACTGTTCGTAATTATTGTTTTCATAATAATTGAGCACATCCTCGCCGGGTGCAAGCGCCAAACACTGCATACAAGTGTGAGCTTAAACAAGGTCGATGTGTAATATTTATCGACGGGTACTGTACGTATTTTTCTGTTACATAAATGGTTAAATAAATAATTCGGTGTGGTGATAAAAATCATTCCATCTACTTCGATTCCCGTTAAGTATATCGACTTATTACTAACAGAGGAAAGAAGAAGCGAAACGTTTGTGCTCGCAACAGATTACGGGTATACAAACTCGCTTTATTTGCATAAAAGGTAGGCATTCAGAGCAACAAACAACTTAATTGGTCCGGTAATTTCGGAGCAAATTGGCTGTGACAGACGGACAGACAAACATACAAGTGATCCTATAAGAGTTCCGTTTTTTCATTCGGACGTACGATACCCTAAGAACAACGGGTAGCGAGTACCCCATAGCCAAAATATCGATGGTCTAGAAGACAAACGTGCTAAGTGCAAAATTTTACGCACACAATTTTAGCACGTTTGACTTCTAGACCAAGTGCTAAAATTGTGTGCGTAAAATTTTGCACTTAGCACGTTTGTCTTCTAGACCATCGATATATCTTGAACAAAAAATATATACATCGAGAGCAGATTATTAAGGAACATAAATTTACTCCTACTAAACATTAAAACTAGTATGGGATATTGAAAAATCAATTAAAATACTAACTAGTAATGACAATTTCTATAACTACTAACACAGCACGGTAATATCTTCTAATGATTCCTATTAAACGGGTTACAAGCAGTTAAACTATCAATGTTTACTTCCCACGTTACGTAACGAGTACCTTACAGCTTCCGCGTGATCTTTTAAGTTGTTTCATTAAAATTGATTTCATTATAACACTGCTTTTACCAAGGGGCCCGTGGCTAAATAATAACAGCCGCACAGGTCGATAGATCAGGCTTGCCTCGGTCGTTGGATGGTGGTGGTGGTGGTGGTGGATGGGTAACCACCTTAACATACCCGTACCTCGGAAAGCACGTTAAGCCGTTGGTCCCGGCTGTCATTCGTGGATCTTTGACAGTCGTTACGGGTCGTCAGAAGCCGAAAAGTCTGACAACCAGTCTTACCAAGGGGTATCGTATTACCTAGTAACTGGGTTGTGGAGGTCAGATAGGCAGTCGCTTCATGTAAAATACAGGTATTCAGCTGCACCAGGTTCGACTGGAAGCCGACCCCAACATAGTTGGGAAAAGGCAAGGCAGATTGATTACTTGGGAAACCGATAATTATTTTTTCAAATTACAGGGATGTCAAACAGACTTAATAAATATTCTTCTTTTCGTGTCTATGGTACTCTTCCTCGTTTTTTTTTTTAATTTATATATATATAGTTTGAGATCTGTATGTAGCCACGTTGATTGCGTCATCAGTGTCATTCTTTAGGTCGTCCAAGGTGCAGGTGAATCGGCACTTAAGTCACTCCAGCAAATGGGGCATGGTCTGATCAGAAACACTGGGTGTTGGATGGGTAAGTAATCTCCCAATTTGACATATTGTGTCTGCAGCGGCCTACTTGGATACTTCATTAATGCCGGCAAGTTTCAATAGCCCAATGGTCACGAGTAACGAATGTCGACTGAGAGGCTGTGTGTTCGTATACCACCTGTTGCATTGTGTGGCTTATTTCTTGTAAGAAATTAATTGTTAGAAAAGAATACTCTTTATTACGTATAACATGTGAATTACGGATATAAATGTTAAAAACCGCCCATTGTGTCCATTGTAGTTTGAACCTTTGGTTTGTTTACTCATCTAAACACATTCAAATAAATTAAGCTTCTTTTGCAGATTCTTATCTGATCCCAAAGAATCATCATCACCTTCAAGTATCTACACTCAACATATCACTTACTTAATAATAATCCACAAAACGTTAGCATAATCACAAACCACACAAAGAAATCCTTAATCAAACGGCTTCCTATGAAATCTGAAACAGACACAATAACACCAACACTGACAGTATTCGCTAGATCACAGATATTTAAACAGGAAAACTTTTATAATGCAGTATAAAAGTATGGGCTAAATTGAAAAACAGCACATAAAAAACTGGATTCCTTCCCGAGTCGTCTTCATTACCATTTATATAGGGGAACTTGTGCGACTAGCTAACTTATAGGGAAACTTGCTAATACATGGATTATAAGCAGAAAACTGTAAGATTTACATAATGCCTGCTGGAGTGTGTTTACTGGTGAATTGAATGTCTTTAGAGATGTTGTGGTGTTTTAGCTGGATAGTTTTGACCAGGGCCGTCTTTACCCGGGGGTGCAAGGGGTGCTTGGCACCCGGGCGCAGGATCTTCGGGGGCGCAAGCCAATCCTTATACCTACACGTACCATGCCTAAATCTTCTCGAAATTGGAACTACTTACGATTAACTATGACTCAAGTCAAAATAGATTGACTTTGGCTACAGACCTATCGAATTGAAAGTTGATTACAAAACAGACTATATCATAAAAAAGATTTCCGATTTTAAAGCCGGAAAAATTAAATTTGATGTTTGAAAATGATGATGTTTGATTTTATTGTAGAGTAAAATATATAAAATAAAACGCAAAAATTGGGGCGCTAACTGATTTTCGCACCCCGGCGCCCAATATGGTTAAGACGGCCCTGGTTTTGACTCTGTTTGAGCTACAAAAGGCATATTTTAGTACTATAGAAGTATGAGGAACAGAGTTTAAAGTTCATTCATCCTTCATAGAAAAGGGAGGATCCTCTTGATTTCGGGACGTTGTATATGTCACAGCCAACTGGTTTAATTAGCCGTTTAAATAACGCCTAGCCTTTTAACTAAACGGCGGCCGTTTAACTAACGGCCTGAATGATATTCAATTATAGTTTAGGTTGTGGAACTGTAACCAATCACGCGCGAACCGAATTGGTCGCAGTAACTAAGCCAGGGCACCCCGACCAAATGGGTTAGGTTAGAACTGTGATCAACCGCGTGCGAGCCGAGAGAGCGAAGCGAGGCGAGCACTACTTCCAAAGACCAGGCGGTTAACTAAACGGCTAATTTAACCAGTTGGCTGCGACATATACACGGTGACTTGTAATTTGACGTAGTCCTTCCAGGACGTGTTAGTGTGACCCATTTGCAGCAATTAAGCATCCCATAAAGCCTAGGTGAAAATTCGTGAAAATTCATGGAATTCGAGAAAAACTGATGTTCATGTATTTTTAATTTTTTACAGTACAAGAGCCAGGGCCACACTCAAGTTTGTGTCTTAAAGTGAAAATAAATAAATTATTATTATTTTATGCCACAAACTGAATCAGGCCCTGTCTTTGCAGTCGCACAGTCAGGTCATAAGGTTTACACGTAACCGATATCATAGCCACAGACTAGTGCACAATCACCACGAGGGGCAGACGGATCAACCATCATTAGCAGACAGAAGAACGTTGCTTTTCACCCACTTGACATTACCTCATAGTCAGCCTTTACTTCACCGAGTGGGTAAAGAAGGAACCTTTCTGTGCACATACACACGGGCGACGCGCGTCAACGGCAGAGGCAACTGCTAGCAGCCGTCGATGATTGTCAACGGCTACCGTAAACGCGTGGCAGCGGCAGCAGTCGACCCGTCGGCGGCTGCTGTCGACCACATGACGCGTGTCCCTCGTACGTATGAACAACTTTGTAGATTCGTCTACACCACAATGTTAAAAAACAACGCTATTAACATCGTAAACCCCCGCCCAAAAATACTCCGACAGAGTAACATACTTGATGAATTTACTCACAATCATTATAGGGTTACAAATTGCTTTCAACAGCTAATTTATACAGTTTTAACGCCATATCAATGGGTGGTGCGAAACGCGATCATTCCTTGCAAGCACTCCGTTTATCACGACCAATGGAAATGCGAACACTGTCTTTATTCCGACCTTCTTCGCGTGTCGCACGATACATGGCGTGTTGTATCTTACGATCTGCGTTTTCCAGCTAGAGAATACTCCTGACACAGTGCACAGTTTCGCACAGTGGGAACATGCACAGATGACACGCTACATTCTGTGTGCGAGAGCTTAGGAACAAGGAAGAATCGAAAGTAATACGGTGATGTACAATGCCTTAATAATTCTATTTTGTGATATAATAAGGGAAATTGTGGAAGGAGTATTTTGCGAATGCTATAAAGGGTTATTTATTTATGTTTATGTTGACGGTTTAATAATTGCAGATTGTGCAAGTATTGCTTCAATATTCTGTCAGTTCAGCTCAATCTTCCACTATCGAACACAGTCTTGGGACAAATTAATCAGTCAGTATTGGTATCAGCGTACAGCGTCACCATCGATCAACAATCGTTTAATACTTACCTACAGTTTATCGATCTTCTCACTAGATGGGGTTGAACGTCTACGTCACGTTTCTGAATCTCGGTGTTGAGATACTCCGCTGTTGATTGGCCCTCCCGCGATTCTGTTGTAACACTTGTAACTACAGTAAGCTCAGTACCTCTACCTTGGATAATGGATAATCATGGACACAATACCAGCGAGGTGAGCGAGGCTGCCGCATGAGAAATCTGTGCTGTATCCCATTCCAGCCTACTTAAAAGAAATGATAACCAAGAAAAGACGCTTACGCAAAAAGTGGCAAGAGACTCGATGCCCAACCATGAAGGCCGAACTCAACCGTCTCAGCGAAAAGGTTAAGGTTAAGTTGCAGGAATACCGTGACTCCAAGAACTGGGAGACGCATATCGTCGCTCAATTCGGAGACACTGAGTAGTTGTCGATAAACTGGATACACAGGCTGTGCCGGCAGCTATGGAACACCCTCCCTTCCCCCGGTGCGTCCGCTACGGCTACAGCTGACGACACCGAGCATGTTGCAGTGGTTAAAGGCCACCTTCCTACGTTTATCCGTAATGGGGATATTTCGAATATTTTTTGGTAAAGGGGACTGCGTACGCGCCTTCCCCTTAGAGAATTCCCTTGAAATACTTGAACAAAGTGATGCGTTCCTAAGTTTGCTATTAGTTGAGTAACATGTGTGGCTGCAATAAGTAGGTACCTAATACATAATTACACAAATGTTTGCAGCTTGTTTTGAAAAAGTATTATTTGTCTTGTAATTTTTGTTCTGTAAACTTTTTGTATTGTAATATGTACTATGTGTATTGTTTTGTTTTAATATTGTAGAATAAACTCAACAATAAATCAAACAACTAGGTAAGAGTGCCACTGCCACGATAGTTTTTGTACAGACCCCGGCACATCAAGCTACTACAATCTGTCAAATTTCTTTAAAATAAAAAGCAGTTTGTCATTATTTCCCAGAATTCGATGCTTATTAGCGACACTAACGAATGGTGTAATAATACAGTGTGGTTTTTTTTTACAAAATCAACGGGTTCGATTCCTGGCTAGAAATATTGATTTTTCAAAAATCCAATGATGCAGTTTTAGTTTTCATCAAAATCGAGAAATAGCGAAAAATTTGGCCACTCAGCACTCACGCCTTGTTGAAAAATTAGGTAATCCTGTATAATATTATAATCTTTGAAAATCTCGTGAGTGCCTATAAAAGGGAGTGCCTCTAGATTTCATTCTTTAAATAATTTTGTTTTAAGGCCAGGATCTTCGAGCGTAGTAGGCATTTAGCGTTACCTCCGTCCTCGCGTGGCAAATGCCGCGAAAGCGCAGTTCGAATGAACTCGCTGAGCTTAATTATCATTATATATTACAACTATATTATAACAAACTAATATTTAGTTTAATTATTAATACTAGAACCTAAACAATATTTACAGACTGATTTTTGAAACTAATACACAAACACGGAAATTAACAATAATATAACGTATATTTCGATCGATTAGCGGGAACGCGGCGAGCCAGCAAAAGCGACACAGGTCCTACCTCGGTAACGCCCGGCGGGCTACTGAAGTGAAGCGCGCAGGCCGCCTTTTTAGATTATATTTTGTTAAGACAATAAAAATCAGTTTTGAAAAAAATTAACCGTAGAATGTTCTACTATACATCATTGCCTATTTTTTGATATATTTTTTGCGAGTAAAAGTTAAGTCTACTTCAAATACGACTTGAAAAACGATTAAAAAATTCGCTGTTTTCGATTTGTTTGCGATTTTTTATGATCGAGTGAAGTTGTAAATATCGTGTTTTGAACCATAGAATAATCAAGAATGTTAGTTAAACTATGCCATATATTTTTTTCAGATTAAAACAAAGAATATTTGATTGTTTAATGTTGAATCAAAAATAGGTCGATTCCGAGATTTCCGAGAGTCCTGGCCTTAATAAAATTCTTATTCAATTGACTTATGATACATTTTATCTTGTAGCCAAATTAGTCGAATTACGAAAGCGCCATCTGGCCAGTATCAGAAGAACTTCCATTAAATACACTCGAGTGTGGCGAGTCTTCATAACCTCTGCATGAGTAACACAATGCTGTCTGTTCTCTAGTTTAGTTTAGAAGTTTACCACTAGGTGGCGTGGCGGTGATAGTAGCATTATGACAGAATGAAAAAATGGTAGCACTGGTTGTAGAGCGAATGGTTTCCACTAATTACAACGGAATATCGTATAATACTACTAGAAGTTTGAGTCATTTTATTAATGGGTACCCATGAAATTCCTATTGTTTAATATACAGGGTGTTTGGAAGCCGAGTGCATAGCTGACACCACTTACAGCATTTTGAGCCATACCTACATGTCTTATGGTTAATTTTTCCAACGCCAGATAATTTTATCCGTGGAATAATTTGTCAGACATCAATTTTATTCCACTAATAAAAATTATCTGTCGATTGAAAAATCAGCTCTTAGACGAGGTATGTTTTTTTTAATTTTTAACTACAAACATTTAGTCAAAAATAACTTTTAAATGGGAAAAAAATAAAAAACATATTTCGTCTAAGACATGTATGGCTCAAAATGCTCTAAATTGTATCAAATGTATTCCCCTTTTTTCTTCCTGAATAATGCCTGTCGCTAGAGCAAAAAAATTTTTTTTAATAAATTTAAGTCGTAAGACCACGTAACCCCAAAGAATAACTGTTTCATGAAATCGTCATTCTTTGGGGTTATGTGGTCTTAGAGAGTTGTGTTGATGACTTTAATGATTATAATTCTGTAAATACATATTTGTTACGGCCGCGAATCATATTTTGATCGACGTACAACTTGGTACCGAAGCGCTTTATGTAATGTTTGAGAAAAAATGGAGTTTGTACGGGCAGCAGCTCCGCACACTGAGATGTAGTATGTAGATGGACGAATCACACGGGATGTGTACAGGGAATAAAATCACTGTTTTGTGTCCGTTAATGATTGACAGTTTATTATGTAAAGCATTAAAATATATAATACATAAAGTAGGTGACTTGTGGCGGCGGGCGTAATCGCCTAGTCAGCGAATGTACAGACGCCAGCACATCAAGTTACTACAATCTGTCAAATTTCTTTAATAGATTTACAACTTTATCACTAAAGCATAAGGTTCAAAGTTGATTAGGGAAATCTGACAGTTTCGGGTAGGTTGATGTGCTGGCGTCCGTACATAAATCGGCGAATTTAGCAACTGCTAGTTCAGGTAAAAACTAAAACAATAAATATCATGTGGCGATGCTCGTACATCCTGCCAATAACTTTCGTTATATTATTTACTTACTTTGTGATAATACATTTTATTTGTTATTTGTACTTTTATAGTTGGCAGGATGTACGAGCATCGCTTGCCTTGTAAGTTTCTTGGCTTTTTATGTAATAAAGTTACGGCTACTTGTTTTGTCTTAGTTAATTGATTTCTTCAGATTACGGATCTACTTTTCAGAGCATGTATAGTAAACAAAACAGATAAGTATGCAGGATTGTCGGATGTTGAAGTTTAGTAACAAACCGATGGATGTTGTCGACTGTAATTTAATTTGATAAATGAGCTGTTTGTTTCCTATTAATAAAATTAAATTTTATTCGAGATAATCATATATTAATCAACGTACAACTTAATACTGACCAGCAAATTGCAAAAAAACTAAAAAAAATTAATTTCGCGGGTTACCCTGGCGCTTTCCCCTTAACTTATTGTTTGTCCGGGAAACTTTGGTTGTAACTAAGAACGGCATTAAACCATTGCCTAAAATACAGTCCACTCATTTATTGCTCCCGGCGCTAACACTATAGTGATTGACTAAATCGGAAAGTTATCGATTCTTCCATTTATTATAATAATACATAGTACTAAAAAAAAATGTGAGGTCCTGAAAATAGAATAAATAAAAAAACGATATGTCCAGAAAATATTATATTATAATAAATCAATAAAATATAGCCAAAAAAAAATTTTATTAAATTTAAAAAAATATATTATTTTATTTTAAAAAAATATATTATCTTCTCAGTGGTCTTCCAACCGGATTTAGACATCATCTTTACAGGTCTGCTAACCGGGTCAAAACGGTTGACAAATTGAAAAATTAACATATAATAGCAATATATTAGTCATATATTTAAAATAGGTACATGTATTTTCATTCGTAAGTCACTTAACAAAAGTATACAGACTAACTTACTGTTTACTAAAGTAAAACAAATAACCCAACGTAGCAGTCGTCGAGCTAGTTTTCTGGCATAAAAATGTTAACTTTTGAAGGAGCACAATTATACAGTAAAAGTTGTTCATAATGACGAGTACAATGACCTCTTTAGAGGTTGTTAATGTTTTACCAATAACCCTGTATAACAAAATACCCCCATGTATAAAAAAGTTGCACTCATTCAATGCATAGCTGCATATTTTATCACAAATAACACCCTTCCTAAAAGCTGAATGCATAGATAATTGGATAATTGCTACCGTGACGTCTGTGACGAACTTTATATAATTGTAAGTGACTTCGTGTTTTTTTGAGAATAAATACCTTTACACCTAAACCTATATTCGTTGGGCAATCGACATTGTTGTCGATAGCCTACATTAGTGGATCCTCACAACCACATCACTATCTCACCGCAAGACATAGCGGCTGTACCATGAGACGCTCCGCAAAAATAACTTGGGGTCAAATTAGAAAGGAATGTTTGAAGGTTATTATTAGTAAAACTTTTAATGAGGTCTTTTAAAACTAAACGAACGGTTCGAAACGGTTCGAATAAACATTCGAAGATCTGTTGAACGCTGCTTTGTCCGCAGGATATCGAGATTCGTGCCATATCGTTCTTAGAATACGACGTTTTGATATTTTGTCTTTAATCGTTTTCGGATATTTGTTAAGCGTTATGGGTAAGTTTTTTAGCACTTTTGTTGAGATAGTGGCTGCTTTATGTGTGATTTTATTGATGTCTTCAATAGCCTCTTTTATGTCTTCCACCGTTTTTAATGGATTTATGAGCTTAATTCCCATCGTGATTATGTCATTATACATCGCCCAGTTAGTATTTTTGTTATAGAGTCTTTCTACGGGTTGCATTAATACCACTGATGAGCTCACATTTAATATGACTGGCGTATGGTCAGAAGACAGATCCCTGCACGGTTCACTAGTCATGTAGTTTCGACCTATGTTTTTAGTTACATAGAAGTCTAGCGAGTCAGGAATGTTACTTCTATCCGTTGCCGCGTTGGCCAGTATTTTGGTTCACGTGAAGTCGTGAACTCATGCATGCGAGCCTCAGATTTTGTACTGTATCCATGGTTGCCTTTCACGATGTGTGATTAAGCGTGAGCCCTAGTATGTGTGTTTTGCATTCCAATCTCCACCACATATAAATCTGGAGCCAAGTGAAGAGAAATACGTGTTGTAGTCATGTTTTGTTATCGTGTAGCTGGGTGGACAATACACTGCAGAATAGGTTGTCTCATCTTTATCATTAAACACTACTTTTATTGACGTTGCTTGTATTTTATCAGTTTGGTATTTTTCCAGTTCATAATGTTTAATATTATTATTAAATTTCTTAATAATTACTGCGGTTCCGCCATGACAATTTCCTGATGGGTGATTTATTGTGTACACTACGTAATTTTGTATAGCGAAGTGAGATCTTGTAGTGAACCTTGTTTCAGAAACTAAAGCTATGTAATTTTTTTCAATTTGAAGGAATGTTTGAAACTCCTGACGACGCGACGGTCCGTCAAGCTGTTAGCGTTCCAAGTGACTACTCGGAGTGTATTAATCATTTTGTTATTAGGCTTGAGATAAGTTGGATCATTCTGCCCATCATGGTGATCATGATTTGTTAAAATTTGGCAAACATTAGTTCTAATCTGTCGGGACCGTTCTCTGGGTCCAGTATGCTTCCAGTTAGTGGTATGTCTTTTGTTGCATCCGAGTAGCTTCTTTTTTCTGTGTGACTATTTTGTCTTAGGTTTTATTGTACTGTTCTTTACAATCTTTTGATCTGTTTTGTATTAAGGGTTGGGTGGTTTTCTTTGTTTTTAGTGTTTTTTCCTTATATTGTTTATATTTTAAGCAACCCTTGTAGCTTGCGCGATGGCTTTCTTGACAATTTGCACATTTAGCATATGTCTCTGATGTGTTGTTGCACGCAAAAGTAGGATGCTTTTTACCACATTTCTCGCATCTAAATATTCTGAAGCACTGATTTTTAGTATGTCCAAACCTCTGACATCTTTTACATTGCATTACTTCATTTTTCTTATGAGGAGCTTCAAATGTTACTCCCATTTTACATAGGTATCTTAAGTTAAATATTTCTTTGTTGTTCTTGTTTGGCTCCAAGTCCACGAAAAAGATGGGCATTGCCTCTTTGGTAGACCTATGTAAAACATTTACTATTTGTCTCACCTCATGCCCTTGTTCTTTTAACTCTTGTTTTATTAGTGCAGTATCTTCTGTGGAGCGTAGTCCTCGTAGTACAACTCTGTATGCTCTTTCACATTTTAATTTGTAAGTGTAATGTGATATTTTCTTAGTTACAAAGTGCTCTCGGATTGCTTTATAAGTTTGTACATTATTGGGCTTTAACTTAATGATACGGCCGCATCTTAATGTTGTCATTTGGTATGATTTTTTGTCAACAATTTCATTTAGAGTGGCTTCTAACGCTGTAACATCCTTGACTTCTGACACATAAATAGGTTCCGGTTTAGGTGTATACTGTGTAAGTGAGACCGGTTCTTCTGTTTCTTCACTGTTGAGGATGTCGACTTTGTTGTGCGTCGGCACTGCGCAAGTAGGTGTATTCTTTGATTTCTTAGTATTGTCACTGCAAATTGGGCTTGTTTCGTTTATTTTATGAATTTCAGGAGGTACTTCATCATTTTGCCACGGTTTTAAATGGTTCTCCTCATTATTTTTTAGCTCTAGTTCATTATTTGGTGTTTGTGTATCGCTGGTTTTACTTGCTGCAACTGATGTTAGACTGTTACTACGGTTTCTGATGAACATACTGTTGTGAAATTGTTGTTCGATCATATTATCAGGATTATTTGGAATTTTATTTGTTTCATTCATATTGTTCCCACGAGTTAGGTCGAAATAATTAGTCGCTTGAAGGGTGACGCCTATTCCTTCAAGAAGGCTCATACAACAACGTTTGCCGGGTCCGTTGAGGTTGACGCTAGCAACTTACTACCTGTAAGCCATACATCCTCTCGACGCGCTTCCCATCTTAGGATTAGGGTGAATTTTTAGAGAGGCTTTCTACCTCGTGGCGCGGGCGGTGAAGCCAATGCCCCCGACTCCATAATACAATGGAGTTGCGGGTTGTGAAGGTCGTTTCCTACCTCCAAAGAGGATCTGGGGCCCAATTCTGTAACTTTAAGTTAACCAACACGCCATTGACACTCTATCGACACACTACAGACATTATGTTGCCACTGTTGCAAATTTGGCATTCTGCAAAAACTTCAATGGCGTTTCAGTGGTGTCTCAGTAGTGTGTCGATTGTATGTCGATAGTGTGGCAGTACAATAGTTTTCAGTGTTGCTAACAAAAATCTACCATGTGACTATAGAGGTACACCAAACCTACCACGTTTTGAAATCCTATTTTTATCAATTAAAACTTTATAATAAGGGCTTTTTTAATAATCTAAAAATGTTTTATTATAGAAAACATCAAATTTCACTAAAAATGCGTATATTGTTAAAAAAAATAAGATTTTTATCACGATAATTTTTAGTCTATACCTTTCTGAAAAAAAAACAGCATGTGTGCAATTCACACGTGGTAGAAGTGAAACCTTCAAAAACACTGTACAATGCTTCCTATCTCATTTTCTCCCACGTTAAATCTTATGAATTTACATGTCTCTTTTTATTGTCGCTTTTTCGTTTCATAAACTTTCAAATCACAACCATGCTAAAGAACATCCATCCATCCATCCAACCAACTTCACACTTGCGTATGACAGTCAACTGTGGGTACTTACCACCTTTATAATTACGCGCCGCACTATTTAGGTAGATACCATTTTGTTGAAACTCAGATGTCTTCTCGACATCCGTGTGTCGCTAACGGGATGCAGCAGAATACCAGCGTCAGGTATTTATTGTACCTAGCATATGCTGAGCTGGACTCCCATTTGGTGCAACCATGAGACACACCGCCAAGTAGGTAGTGATCAACCGTTATAGATGTGTATCTATCTGTCTGTCTGTCTGTTTATCTGTCTGTCCGTCTGTCTGTCTGTCCGTCTGTCTGTCCGTCCGTTCGTCCGCCTGTCTGTCCGTCCATCCGCCCGTCCGTACGTCCGTCTGTCCGCCCGTCCGTCCGTCTGTCCGCAGTCCGTCCGTCCGTCCGTCTGTCCGTCGGTCCGTCCGCCCGTCCGTCCATCCTTCCGGCCGTCCGTCGGTCCGTCCGTCCGCCCGTCCGTCCATCCATCCGGCCGGCCGTCCGTCCGTCTGTCCGTCCATCCATCCATCCATCCATCCATGTCATTTGTAATAATAAAAAACAAAAACACTGTATAATGCATCCTATCTCATTTGCGGCGCTGCCGCAAAAGCAAACGTCAGCGGTCGGCACTATAAGCCAATGCCAAAATACGCCACCGCAAAGTATATAAAGAAGGCCTCATCATTGTGGCGAAATACGTCCACTTTATTAATTAACTACGTAAGACGCACACACACACGCACACAATTATTTTAAATAAAAAAAATAAGCAAATTGAAACAAAACAATAGCGAAAAGAGGTGTCGTTGTTCAATGGCTTCATAATGGCGATTCGATGGCCAAAACACTATTCAAACACGATAGACACAACTGTCAAATACACTTAAAAATATTACAGACTACCGTAACTTTGGTCATCACGAAGCCATTGACACATTATAGTGGACCAGACTACCAATTATTACAATAGTCTTACTATGGCGTTTCAATGGCACTACAGTGGCAAGCCAATGACCATAAATATTTTGTAGAATACCGAATGTCAATGACTATTCTATTGAGACACCACTGACACACTACCGACACACTATTGAGAAGTTGGTTATTTTACAGAATTGGGCCCCTGCTTGTTAGGCAATCTGAGTCGGGTTAGTAACCGCCGCCCGAGACTCGGCGTTGTTGCTCGTTTAGCACCACCCGGGGGAGACGTGTAGGGAAGGTCTAGTAAAAGATGGTAAATCCTACGGACGTGAGCAACATCCCTCCCCCTATAACCCACAGTAACAATTTTTATCTTTTACATATTACAAAAGAATTATGGGTTATTTACCAAGCTATTTTAAACAGTATTATTCCTTATCCAATTAAATACGTTGTGCAGTTCATGGAGATTAAAATTGCCCTTTACAGCATATCATTAAAATGAATATCTTAGAAGATAGAAGTACCCACACTTTAGGTACCTCATACTAAATTAAAAAAAAAGAAAAACTGGCCAATTGCGAGTCGGACTCGCGAAGGGTTTCGTACCACAAGGCAAAAACGCCGAAAAAAACACGTTTGTTGTATGGGAGCCCCCTTTAAATATTTTTTTTATTCTGTTTTTAGTATTTGTTGTTATAGCGGCAACAGAAATACATCATCTGTGAAAAATTCAACTGTCTAGCTATCACGGTTCATGAGATACAGCCTGGTGACAGACGGACAGTGGAGTCTTAGTAACAGGGTCCTGTTTTTACCCTTTGGGTACGGATCCCTAAAAAGCGGGATCAGAGCGGCTGGTACAAAGTTCGCTGGGTCAGCTAGTCCATACTGATATTATAAATTTGTAACTCTGTCTGTCTGTCTGTCTGTATGTTACCTTTCACGCCTTAACCACTGAACGGGTTTCGAAAAAATTTGGCAGAGAGATAGATTGCATTCCGGGGAAGGACATAGGATAGTTTTCATCCCGATATTCCCACGGGATCGACACTTATGCGGGTCAAACCGCGGGGCGCTGCTAGTAATATTATAATTATAAAGAGGAAAGATTTGTTTGTTTGTTTAAATTGAATAGGCTCCGAAACTACTGGACCGATTTGAAAAATTCTTTTTGTGTTAGATATCCCATTTATCGAGGAAGGCTATATAACATCACGCTACGACCAATAGCAGCGGAACATCAAAGAAAAATGTTGCAAAAACGGGAAAAATTATTTCTTTTGAGAGCTTTAAATTTCAATTTCATTTATTCATTTTGTGAACAGGGTACATACAGATGCTATACAAAAAAAATGTTGGTCCTTGCTATGTCCCGCCAAAAGGCATACAAAATATCAAATAACAAAATAAAAATAAAGTCAATAATTAAGTAGATGTCACAATTTCGTGTCACAAGCTTCCGTTGCGTACGCTGCGTAAGCGGTTAAGTTACGCAAAAATCATGTATGACGGAATTTTTCCCCTTTAAAAGTCCAAAAAAAGTCCACGACAGCATATGTCTATCTTTAAGGTTGACTCACTATAACATTTTTTATTGTTATCAAATTTGTTCTAAAATAATGCATTATTTGCAAAGGTTTTTTTTATAGACATGATATTAATCCTGATCCAAATAAACACGTTATTCATCATAAGTATTTAATTATTGACAAAATTGCCCTTGACATCGTTTGATTTCAATGAATATCTTAGATTATCATCTTTTTTAAATAAAATTAATAAAAATAAAAAATATACATATATATAATCATGACATATCCCTGTGTATTTTACTGTGTGTACATAAATTATAAAATAAATAAATAAACAATAAAACTGAAGTGTTTGTTTGTTTGAAAGCTCTAATCTCTGGAAGTATCGGTCGGATTTATAAAAATCTTATTGCATTTGATAGCCCAATTCTTGAGGAAGGCTGTTAAACATCACGCTAGGACCCTTAGGAGTTGAGCAAAAGAAAAAAAGTCAGAAGTTTTCGCTAGGCAAGAACGAAGTAATAGCGTAGGCAGGCGATGCGATGCCACGGGGTGGGGCGGGGGAACAAGAAATATCACGCGGACGAAGTCGCGGGCAGAAGCTATAAATCATAAAGATCGTAAACATTAATTTTCGAAAACTACCTTTCAAGGGGAGGTGGAGAGGGTGTTTAATTTTTTTTGAGGAAAGTACGAAACCCACGCGGACGAAGTCGCGGGCAAAATGCTAGTAAGATATTATGAACAGTACAAGTCATAGAGAATATTCATTTTATCAACGTATAACTAAACGCCCTTGACTTTATCGAACGTAATCGCAATGGAAAATAAAACAGACATTGCAATGTCGAAGTAAATCTAACAATAGTTTTATCTATTACAGATATTCTATTTCACGAAGTCCGTTCGGCTTTGATTATAGTAGTGACGTATGTATACAAGCGCGCTCCCACAGCGGCTGCCCCTTGCTGCCGTCGCATGAAGGCTCGTACACACAGGCGCGACGCGACACGCGACACAAAGGCACCGCAAGTCGCGCGACGAGCGGTGCCTTTGTGTCGCGCGCGATTCGCGTCGCGCGTCGCGCCTGTTTGCAGGAGCCATGAGGCTATTTTCGCGAATGTGTACCGTTTTACTTCACCCATTGTTGAGTCTCTGTTGATCACAATGTGCATGTGCACGCTTGACAACATTCATAGCCAAACGGACTTCGTGACATAGAACATCTGTAACATGGACACGCAACCCTGGCAATTTAAATCGCTACACAAAGTATCAATAAACTTAACATTTAAGAAACTGACCTAAATTAATTGGGAAAACGCTAGGCAGATTCATTGATAACATTTAAGTAACGAACAATAAGGTTAAATATTTTTACCAATAAACTTGAGTTGACAATACGGTTAAATTCTAAGTGTGGGCAGTAACAGAGTATACAGTACCCGGCGATAAATATTGCACATCGACCTTTGGAAAGAGACAATCGGCTAATTTCGGCTTCGTAGAGCGTTATCTCTGTCGCACGAAATACAAACAGTCTGGTATCTATTAGGAGCTGTTAAAACAATTATGATTTGCTTCTTTTGATAATTGTTTTTATTCTTTGTATAAAATACAAAAAAAGGTAAAGGTCGATGTGCAATATTTATCGCCGGGTACTGTACATAGGTACTCGTAATGAATAAGCGTGAGCCCAAATCACCAAGAAATGCAATAAGAGTAAAATGATCCCATCATCACCATCTGTCTAACCTTTTCCATACTATGTTGGGGTCGGCTTCCAGTCTAACCGGATGCAGCTGAGTAGGTACTAGTATTTTATATGGCGACTGCCTATCTGACCTCCACAACCCAGTTACTGGATAATACGATACCCCTTGTTAAGACTGGTTGTCAGACTTTCGGGCTTCTGACTACCCGTAACGACTGTCAAACATCCACGAACGACAGCCGGGACCAACGGCTTAACGTGCTTTCCGAGGCACGGATTGGTCTGAGGATGGGTGACCATCGTTACATACCGAATGTAAAGATGGTCACCCATCCTCAGACCAATTGCGATCGATCGACCTGTACGACTGTTATTATTAGCCAATCTATAAAGGCTCGAACAAACAGGCGCGACACGACACGCGACACAAAGGCACCGCAAGTCGCGCAACGGGCGGTGCCTTTGTGTCGCGCGCAATTAGCGTCGCGCGTCGCACCTGTTTGCAGGAGCCTCAATACAAAATAATGTGATAACTTAAATTAAAATATATCAACATCGCAAAAGGAATGACCAAACGAGTTCAGAATGTTGCGAGAAATTAAATCAGAACTACGAGGATTAGCGAGGTGCCTTATACAATGGACGGCTCCAAAAGTTTTATTTTATCCATAATTTGACGAATTTCTTTGGTTTTAACACCTAGCCTATTGTAACCTAACACTAACCTCACGCGACCTGTCCGGCGGCATGCTGCAACTAGTTGTTACTGTTGCCCGCTCGGGAGGTGACACACTAAGAAGGCGTCGACTTGACGTTGCTAGCGTTAAACTAAGCTCTAGAACTAAACCGAGAGAGATATTTGAGTGGAACCGTGCGATGCGGTGCGGTGCGGGAGTGCGGCGGGTTCAGATGGCGAGGGCCGCGGAGCGCTTGTCTCTGTTCTTGTTGCGGGTGAATTGCCGGGCCTTGCACGCTGCTCTGTGTTGTAGATGCTGGAATGGACAATAATAATATTAAGTAACAACTCATTTCTGTGGTATTGTCAGTCCTAACTAATTCTTTCCATCGGTGCCGATCTCACGATTCTGCGTTTGTGCCACATGAAGGCAGAATAATGAAAAGCTTTAATTGATATATTGTGCAGCTACATACCCGCTGCAGTTTCCTAGGCTTCTGTGGCGCCATGTCAGTGGGCGGCGCGTCGGCCAGCGCCAGCGCGCTGCGCAGGCGCACACAGCGCGGCGCCAACACTTGCAGCGCTCCGCCGAGTGCCCCCGCCAGCGCCGCGTACGCCGCGCCGCCCGACCACTGGCACCACGACGCGCTCTCGGAGCCGAGGTGGGCTGATATGCAGAGCTCTTCACCTTCCTGGAAGATGAATCATGTTGGCGTTAAATTAAATTGTCACGGCTACAAATCTATCAAATGTAAGCAATTAGACAAGTCGCCATCTGTCACTGTCTTGTACGCCATGGCTAATATATGTAAATATGTTATATGCAACGCACCTCGAAGTACTTGAGGATGTCCCTAAAGGTGGCTCGCTGTATCTTGAGGTCTCTCTTAGCGCGGAATTTGTTCGAGTCTCGCGCTAACTCTTTGAGTCGCGGCAGTAGTACGTCCACGTGCGCTGAGAGCGGGTTTTCTGAGCTGTCGTCGTCTGTCACTGTCTCGTACGCGATGGCGAGCGCGCCGCCTGCTGCCATGCGGACCTGGGGGTGCAAATAAATATATTTATTGAAATAATTCACTTAGATTATCGTTGTTTGGTGTAAAATAAAAAAAAAACTTAGGTAAGTTACCTCAAGTGACACCGCCTCCAACAACTCCCCAAGCCTGGCAAAGCTGGGCGCCTGGTTGTTGAGCAGCGACAGCGCGTGGTCGGGCGACAACAGCGGCAACAGCAGTGCCCAGCCGTCCAGTGCGGCGGCGTGCCACGCGCCCTCCTCCACGGCTGCGCCCGACACCTTCACGCTGCCGTCATCCTGGGCGCAGAAACAAGAAACTCCATTACATTGGGAATTCATCATCGTAATCCTCGTAATTTACATTATACCAATTAGACGACAATCATTGCGGTCGTCTTACTGATTGGCTACTATTTTTACCGCAACTCGAACTTCTCATACATAAATACTTCGTGTGTATACTCATAGTTTACCTTGAGATAGCTGCCGCTGAAAATGGTCTCATACATGCGCATGAGCTCCAAGATCTCAGTAAAGTCATCCTCCATCAAGTAGCTCAGCACGGCCAGCGATGAGCAGCACTGAAACAAACAGAACAAATTTTATAGAAACACGTTATCTTATTGGTTCCTGGAGACATTTTCTTTGATGAAAAGTGCCTTAAGACGTTTGTATAGTGTAACATCTGTGTTGCAATGTTTACCTCAGTGCGTGTGTCGAGTGAGGCATACTTGTTAGTAGCGGTGGCAGCGAGTGCAGGCCGCACCGCGCGCACGAACTCCTCCGAACCTTCCTCGCCGATCTGTGGGTAACAATTATTATATTAAGTATAAGCCGGTGGTTCACTACGTATTAATGCATCGCTGCCATAGCCAGACAGCAGACCAAAAAGAATTGGCTCGAAAGTTGACACTTGATTTAGACCGTAGTTTGGAAATCATTTGTCTAAACTAAGCAGTCGGGTTATCCCCATTGCTGGAAGTTCGTTAAAAAATCTAGTCAGATAATGATAATCACCTGTACAGCCAGCAGCGGCGCCACAGCAGCAGCTGCCTTCCTCTCTCCATCCTTGCCTCGTCGTAGTGCGCGCGACACATGGTCGGCCAGCGTGGCGCGGTGTGCGGTCAACAAGCCATCAAGCGCTCGTCGCTGTAATTCCGCGCGGAGTGATACAAATGCGCTCGCACGTGCTGCGTGACCGTGAGCGTTTAGCGCCTCTACTAATTCTAGGACCTTCTCTTCGAATTGCTCTTTGAGTACTTGTTCTAAGGAAAGGAGAAATATTATAAGCATTATATATTTAATAAATACTCCGACAATACGATTTAAACGATCACTCCACAGATATGTATTCTTATATCAAACAAAACCCGCAAAATCCAATCACTTAATTATCCTGTTGGCGACATTTCATTGAAACTGTACTAAAGTAAGGAAACCGCGATTATACAGTATGTTTTATTTATTTATTTTTTTTATTTTACCGGTTCCAATTTTGGAACCGGTAAAATAAAAAAAAAATCACCTGTATTGAAGGCGACGTTGTTTTGGGAAAATAAACCTAGCTCATGACTTAATTTTAAAAAATGTTAATAAAATATAATCGAAGTAATAAAATTACAATCGAACGTATTTGAAATGAAGCCATACTATTTTATTTTTACTTTAAAACAAAACTTTACTGTTAGGCGGGTCATAGACCCACAACAAGATTGCGCAATAGATACACAATATATTATTATAATCACCACCCAAAACGACCTAGTGGAGGTCATCAATGACATCGTGATATTGCGCAATATTGATATTGCACCATTTTTAACCGACTTCATTGACACCAGCTGTTTTAATTTCTGTACAATCTTTAGGTACACGGATTTTCCTTGACGACCGTGACGCCGCGCGATGTTTTTTGTTGTGTACGATGACTAATCATCACAATCTGTTTACTGACGTTCAAACTTATCAGATATAGATACTACTATTATTAGCAATGATTGCAGCGCTTGTAAAAAGATTAAAGTTTGTGAAAATTTATTATAATACCTACTATATTAATAATAATATAATATTATAATATATTATAGTATTATAACAATATACATACGTTGATAATATAATAATATAAATAAAACCGACCGTAAAGCTCAATTTTAATTATTTTTATACTATTATAATAATTATTTTAATATGAATAATAATATTATATTAGTTAATTTATGGTCAAAGTTTTTTTTTTCTTTGAAAATATGTACTACTGTATGTTTGTTTACTTTTATCTGGTTTCACTTCCTCTTCGACCGGCTCTTCATAATAATAGTAGTCATATTGAGGTTTTTCTACAATAGGCTCCACAATTTTCTGTTTCTCATTAACTGGACGAGGTCCACTCCATTTGATGTCCCGTTGTTTCCCTGTAAGTACAATTATTTATTATTGTCATATCGATATTTTGTTACTTCACTAGTAATGTGCATGATGCATTACATTTGATTGCCTGATGCTGCAGTCCGGTATCTATAGACTCTGTCCTGATGATCCGGTTTTCTCCCGTCTTCCTGCCCCATTGTGTGCCACTTAGCTTGTCTGGAGGAAAATATAATCAAAGTCAGTTTAATTAAATGTAGGTAGGGTTGTCTAAAGCAGCCTTTGTATATTAGGTATAGTTAATAATTAGCATATCATTGAGCTGAGCTATGACAAAGTACAAATTATCCAGACCTTTGAAAGCACACCACCAAAGTAAGTAAACTTATATACAGAATATTTTGAGTATCTATTGTTATCAAGGTGAATTGAAGTGACTCCGAGAAGGCTTCAATTCCTTTACTAATTGGAACTTGTATGAATGTGATTCAAAAACAAAAATTTGGCACTGGATTGCGCAATGTAAAAAAATCTGACGAAACATGCTGTGTGTGCTAGGTACTTACTTGACTCGGTCGTTTGCTCCTCTTGGAGTCCTCCTTTCTTTTCATAAATCTTCGCCCATTCCTTAATTGTATCTGAAGTCGGACACTGCACCGGATTATTTCGCACATGAAACTTGTCACAGAACAAACGCTTAACAACAGTGACCAAACCATGATTTAAATAATATTGCTCTGCACAAAATTGGCGCTGTTCTTTCGACCAGCGAAAGCGAGCGGGCTCCATGACGACGGAGCTTAGTGAACTTCGGAACGAGACTGACTGAGCGAGATAGAAGCCAGCGGCTAAATATAAACGAGCACGCGAGCCTCCTCCCCCCTCCCCCTGTTACACACCCGACCGGTGACGCATGAGTTTTCGCGCGAAATCGGAATGGTACAACGTTATTGTACAGTATTGTGAAATCAATAGTAGGATATTCACCCAAATAATAATGCAATGTTTTATTTCAATGATGCCTTATTGAATACCGAGCGTAATGATAATGGAAGCGTCATAATGCCTCGTTGTTACGGTAAACAAAGTTGCACAACATTGTTTCAATAACATATTTCTGCTGCGGGAACCGTATTTATTTTGCGTAATTGTTTTTCAATTTAATTTAGGAATAATGACCACAGCGCCTCGTGTCAGAATCCTTTAAGGCTCCTTCAAACAGGCGCGACACGCGATAAAATCGCGCGCGACACAAAGGCATCGCAAGTCGCGCAACGAGAGGTGCCTTTGTGTCGCGCGCGATTATATTGCGTGCCGCGCCTATTTGTAGGAGCCTTTATTCCTAAGGAGAACTATTAATAACACTGCGAGACTATACAAAGCAATAGGTGCTAATAGAAACATACTATTTTATTTATTTAATTAACCATTTATGTAGACAGATATAAACAGACAAATGATTTTTTGTCAGGTTATTCTACAAGCAACATAGTTACTAAAACACTAATGTTTTAATTATTTTATCCAAATAATTGATTTTTTGTAATTAAATAATTGCTTCATATTTTGCAATAAATTACCAGTGTTGTGTCATCGCGCTTCTTTATGTACGCTTACATGACCTAAAGCGCGGTCGGTCACTATCGGACTGCTTAGAAAAGAAAGAGAAGAGAAGAAAGAGAGAGAGAGAGATTTTCATGATTTTTTCGATCGTATCAAATTGGTTGCATTATGTTTTCATCTATCTAGAATATAATATCCTGAAGAATATCATATATTTTTCTGATTTTGTTTACTGTAGTCGATCATAATTATACTTTTATTGTTTCTAAAACTTGCGTTTTTTGTGTTTAGGTCCTGTGAGCCCCTTAAAAGCAAAATTTTATGTTTGATAAATTAGATCAACTGTTGTGGAAAGACAAATTTGTATTTTTATTCGGTACATTAAGTACATTTACTTTGAATTGTTTTTGTGGTTCATACAGACCACCACAAGTAGAGACTCTTGACGTGCCTGATTTTCGAAATACATAGTTATTTTTGTTGATGCAGGTCTTTAAGGTAAAAATTTACTTGAAAGCCCACGTTTAAATCACTCCAAATTTTGTTATTTATAATGATATGTTTTCTTTTAAAATTATAATTATGTACCCTTTTAATTAAATTTCTATTGACAACTAAAGGCAAGTTTATTCGTCCTACTGTGTGGATGATAGAATGCATGAGGAGTAAGTGATGTTGTTCTAAATATTAATTTGTAAATAAATTTTTGGTGTGCCTTAAAGAGAAATAAAAAAATACATAATTGGACATTGTCAGGCAGGTGCAGGTGGTGTGAATAGTAATTATTGACATCAGTATGTTATCAAAGTACAATTTTAGTTGGCATAGTAACAAGCGCAAAGTTCGATCGATCAAGGTGACCATTCCTTTCATACCGGAGACGCCTCCGTTCATATATTTATATGAAAGAAGTCAGTGTCTCGCGTTGGTCCCAGCTGTCATGTCATGTTTAACAGCGGATAGTCAGAAGCCTTGAAATATGACACCCCCAGTGTTACCAGATATCGCGTTACCCAAATAGGCAGTCGGTCCATGATAAGTACTAGTATTCAGCTGTATTCGGTAAGATTGGAAGCCGACCAACACCCTAATTGCGTAATACACTATTAATAATAATATATATTTTTTTAATAACATGTATCATCACGCAATTACCCTGCTGATGTGATCTGCTCAGTGATTTGTCTAGTCGTGGGCACGATTCTCTTCCATTTAATAATAAAAAGAATATATAAAAAAAAGAAAATAAAAAAAGAATATAAAGAAATAACGTTATTTTATAACAAATTAAAGTTTGAATTCAATAGAATAATATGTTCTCGCAATCGCGCATAGGCTTTCGTAGTCACGCGTAGGCTCTCGTAGTCACGCGTAGGCTCTCGTAGTCACGCGTCGGCTCTCGTAGTCACGCGTAGGCTCTCGTAGTCATGCGTAGACTCTCGTAGTCACGGCTAGGCTCTCGTAGTCTCGCGTAGGCCCTCGTAGTCGCGCGTAGGCTCTCGTAGTCGCGCGTAGGCTCTCGTAGTCACGCGTAGGCTCTCGTAGTCGCGTGTAAGAATCCGTAGCTACGAGTTAATGACTTCGAGAGGCTACCCTCTCGAAGCCATTAACAATATAAAAAGTTATAAAAAAAACTTTTTATATTGTTAATGGCTTGGCTTGGCTTTGTCAATTGAACGTTGAAATGTTTACCTACAGTCACTGACCTCTATTAAACAAGTACGCTGGACTAAATATACTATACGAAATGACAGTTGTTTTTAGGTCTCAGGAACTAAAATTCAAATAAATAAAGTTGTGAATGTTCCATGTCGATAATTTTCTTCAGACAGTGAGTAATTAATTTTAAAGCGTCTGTCAAATAGAAAATTAATGTCGCCAGAAATTTCTAGAACTTAATTAGCTAAAACCAATTAGTAAATACTAGTTTGTAATTTCGAAATGTACCACCATAAGGGTACCTTTTTACCATTTTGGTACGAACCTTAAAAATGAAGATTAAAAGTTACTGGGAGTAATACAATTTTATTCTCTTAAGTATTTATTATTAAATTACTCTCAGTGGTTATAACGATCGATAAAGTTCATAAAAGTATTTTTTAATCGAAGGATATGTCTCATCTCTAATATTACACGTCACACTATACGTCGAAAATCAAATGTCTTCATTTTGTCATCGTTATTATGAAGTCCAGCATACTTTTATAATACAGGTCAGTGGCTACGGTAGATAGTTAGTCTGTCAGATGAGAGTTACTGATTTATCATCACAGAGTACATTTTATTTTATACCGAGTTAGGCAAGGGTCTATCGATAACACATCAAATATCTATTATCAGATCCTCAACGCATACAATATATGGACGGGCTGCTTTCCTGTTGTACTTAAACCTGGATAGTGCGATTTCGAATTACATTATCTAGGTATTAACAATTAAATAAAACAGGGGACGATTATGTATCAGAGATGAAAGCTATTCATGTGTTTATTTTATATTTTGATTAAGCTGAAGCGGCTGAATGGGCAGTGTATTTAAAATATTGAGTCAATTAATTGCATTATCCTGTACACACAGAATAACGAAATAAGCGCAAGTCGGATATCACGACACCACGTCGTGCTACACAAATGCTCGTTCCATCACATCGTGGGGGTGTCAGCTGTATAAGAAGAAATAAGAACCCAATGGCTAGGAACGCGATGAGTGAGATATATAGAACTGTAAGATCCTATTGGTTTTATGCACGCCTAGTACTTTTTGTTAGATTGATTCTTTCTGCATACGCCCCAAGTTATTGTCCTAAATTTCAAGAAAGGGTTAGCTGGTATGTTTTTTTTGCCAAATCCTTGATGTGGGTTGTCGATTAATAATGGGGAGGAAACATGGAGATGATGAAAAATAAATAAAAAAGTTCGTTCTCATAACAAATATTATTTCACTAAAAGTTTAAATCAATTATTACATAACTTACAGTAAAATACCTACCTCATACTCAGCCCAAATCACCAAGCAGAAAAGTACGAATAAAATGTTCTATAATACAAAACGATATAAAAACATTGGTCGTAATATACATATACATACAAACATTCGAAAAACATAACCCTCCTTCTGGCGCAGTCGGGTAAAAATACATCAACATCACAATAGGAATGACCGAACGAGTCCTAGATCTGAAACATGTGAGAAATAATCAGAGCGTCGACAATCAGCGAGATGCCTCATACAATAGAAGGTTACAACGTTTTATTTTATCCAAAATTTTACGAATTTCTTTGGTTTTAACACCTAGCCTATTGTAACCTAACACTAACCTCACGCGACCTGTCCGGCGGCATGCTGCAACTAGTTGTTACTGTTGCCCACTTGGGAGGTGACACACTAAAGGCTCCTACAAACAGGCGCGACACGCGATATAATCGCGCCCGACACAAAGGCATCGCAAGTCGCGCAACGAGCGGTGCCTTTGTGTCGCGCGCGATTATACCGCGTGTCGCGCCTGTTTGTAGGAGCCTTAAGAAGTAAGGCGTCGACTTGACGTTGCTAGCGTTAAACTAAGCTCTAGAACTAAACCGAGAGATATTCGAGTGAAACCGTGCGATACGGTGCGGTGCAGGAGTGCGGCGGGTTCAGATGGCGAGGGCCGCGGAGCGCTTGTCTCTGTTCTTGTTGCGGGTGAACTGCCGGGCCTTGCTAGCCCCTCTGTTTTTTAGATGCTGGAATAGACAAGCATAATATTAAAAAAGAATTCTGTTTTCTATGGTATTCAAAGTCCTAATTAACCAATAACCCAAATTATAGGTAAAGTCACTACTCTATCGCAAATGATATTCAAGTAGTAGCCTGTCTTGTCCCACTGCTGAGTAAACATCTCCCTCTCATTCTTTTCATCGGTGACGATCTCACGATTTTGTGTTTGTGTCTTTAAAAGCTGTAAATGATATATTGTGCAGGTGCTTACCCGCTGCAGTTTCTTAGGCTTCCCCTGTGGCGCCATGTCAGTGGGCGGCGCGTCGGCCAGCGCCAGCGCGCTGCGCAGGCGCACACAGCGCGGCGCCAACACTTGCAGCGCTCCGCCGAGTGCCCCCGCCAGCGCCGCGTACGCCGCGCCGCCCGACCACTGGCACCACGACGCGCTCTCGGAGCCGAGGTGGGCTGATATGCAGGGCTCTTCACCTTCCTGGAAGATAAATCATGTTGGCGTTAAATTAAATTGTCACGGCTACAAATCTATCAAATGTAAGCAATCAGACAAGTCGCCATCTGTCACTGTCTTGTACGCCATGGCTAATATATGTAAATATGTTATATGCAACGCACCTCGAAGTACTTGAGGATGTCCCTGAAGGTGG
Source organism: Luperina testacea (assembly GCA_927399505.1). Classification (NCBI taxonomy): domain Eukaryota; kingdom Metazoa; phylum Arthropoda; class Insecta; order Lepidoptera; family Noctuidae; genus Luperina; species Luperina testacea. The sequence continues at coordinate 20,528,276 of OV656759.1, read as the reverse complement.
CTCGCTGTATCTTGAGGTCTTTCTTGGCGCAGAATTTGTTCGAGTCTCGCGCTAACTCGGTGAGTCGCGGCAGTAGTACGTCCACGTGCGCTGTGAGCGGGTTTTCTGAGCTGTCGTCGTCTGTCACTGTCTCGTACGCGATGGCGAGCGCGCCGCCTGCTGCCATGCGGACCTGGGGGTACAGACACATATATTTATAAAACAATTCATTCAGATTATCGTTGTCTGGTGTACAACAAAAACTTAGGTAAGTTACCTCAAGGGACACCGCCTCCAACATCTCCCCAAGCCTGGCAAAGCTAGGCGCCTGGTTGTTGAGCAGCGACAGCGCGTGGTCGGGCGACAACAGCGGCAACAGCAGTGCCCAGCCGTCCAGTGCGGCGGCGTGCCACGCGCCCTCCTCCACGGCTGCGCCTGACACCTTCACGCTGCCGTCATCCTGGGCGAAGAAACAAGAATCTTTATTACTTCAAGACCTCATAATCATCATCATCCTGACCTGACCCCAATTGGGCGGCCCTTATTCCGGCCGGTTTGCTAAGAGGCATAATTTTATCGCGTCACGAGCAATTATCCTCTTGTACCTATGTACATACTTCACGCAGAGAAGATTGTATGTATACTCATAGTTTACCTTGAGATAGCTGCCGCTAAAGATAGTCTCGTACATGCGCATGACCTCTAAGATCTCAGTGAGGTCATCCTCCATCAAGTAGCATAACACGGCAAGCGATGAGCAGCACTGAAACATACAGAACACATTATAGAAACAGGTTATTTCGTTGGTTCCTGGAGAAAGACATGAACCTTTTATTTGATGAAAAGTGCTTTAAGACATTTTTATTGTTTGTCTGTGTTGTTATGTTTACCTCTGTGCGTGTGTCGAGTGTGGCAGACTTGTCAGTGGCGGTGGCAGTGAGTGCGGGACGCACCTCGCGCACGAACTCCTCCAAGCCTTCCTCGCCGATCTGTAGGTAACATATCAAGTATAAGCCGATGCTTCACTACGGTAGACCAAAGAGAAAACTGGCTGGTTAGTTGAGGCTTAAGTCAGACCGAAGTCTCAAAATAATTTGTGTAAACCTAGCAGTAGGGCCATGACTATTGCTGGCAGGATCACTGTTAATGAATCTAGTCAGATAATGATAATCACCTGTACAGCCAGCAGCGGCGCAACAGCAGCAGCTGCCTTCCTCTCTCCATCCTTGCCTCGTCGTAGTGCGCGCGACACATGGTCGGCCAGCGTGGCGCGGTGTGCGGTCAACAAGCCATCAAGCGCTCGTCGCTGTAATTCCGCGCGGAGTGAAACAAATGCGCTCGCGCGTGCTGCATGCCCGCGGGCGTTCAGCGCCTCTACTAATTCTAGGACCTTCTCTTCGAATTGCTCTTTGAGTACTTGTTCTATGGAAACGAGAAATATTATATTAGCATTACATATAAACACTCACGTGATAGTCGATACGATACGATCACTATGGAGTGATCGTATCGGATCGACTAACTATGGAGATATTCTTATCTTAAACCAAACAAACGGCGTACACACAGTCAATTAATCCGATGACGAATCCGGTTAACGTGGTTTCATTGATACAAACTAAAGAATCTAAAAAAAAAGAATTCTTCTCTCTGGAGAAGAATTCTTTTTGACGTTACTTATGCCCACGCTATTCGTGTGTCGTCATTCCTCGTGTGATATTCAATTATATGTCGGTCAAAATACACATACATGAGTAAGCCGCGCGCTGTCCTTCCTAGGTCAGTGACATGGCCCTCACGATTTGAGTTCAAAGAAAAAAAAACAATGCGTACAAGCATAATGGAACATACTGTATTCGTTTATGTATGTTACATAGATAAACGAACAACATTAACTTTTTTCAAAATCATAATAATATAAAACAACGTGGACTTGGGAAAACTAACCTTATTCATTGATTACTGGACCTACAGTAAGATTGCGCAATATAATCGCAACCAAAACGATCATCAATACGTACCCTTAACGAACCATAAAATTGACCAATACGTGATATTGCACCATATTATCGACCTTGATATTGCACCATAATTTTTGACACACGCGAGGTTCAATACTGTTTGTTCTCATTTTATTTTTAACAATTATTTTACTAATAAAAATGCAAAATGCTAGACAGCTTGGAAAGCATTGCACAAAAAGACAAAATATGTAAAAGGACACAAAAACAAACAAAAAAAAAACAAACAAAACAAAAACAAACACTATGACACGGATTTAATATGTTAAAATATTATGAAATATTATATTTACTTTTATCAGGTTTCACTTCCTCTTCGATCGGCTTTTTATTATTATAATAGTAATTATATTGAGGTTTTTCTATAATAGGCTCCACAATTTTCTGTTTTTCATTAACTGGACGTGGTCCACTCCACTTGATGTCTCGTTGCTTCCCTGTAGAGTATATTTGTTTATTATTGTCTTATCGATATTTTACTACTTGGCTAGTAATGTGTACGATGCATTACATTTGAGGTCCTGATGCTGCAGTCCAATATCTACAGACTCTGTCCTGATGATCCGGTTTTCTCCCGTCTTCCTGCCCCATTGCTTGCCACTTAGCTTTCCTGAAGAAAAATACATGGATGTTCTCAGTTAACGCCGAGGTACGATCGCCTACAGCAGTCAGCGTTTGTATTCTGACTGCTGTAGGCCATCACACCTTCTCTTTGAACTGAGCAACGCTAAGGTAAAAAATACCAAGGCCATTAATAGCTTAATATCAAAGTTACAGCGAAGTGACTTTAATTTATAGATATTTTGTGAGATAAATGTTATCAAGGTTATTATATAGCAACTGAACATTGTCTCGGCAAACGATTTGAGTAGGTTTCAATTCCAGTACTAATTGGATCCTGTATGAATGTAATTGCAAATCCAATTTCAAATTATGGCACTAGGCTACGCAATGTAAAACCGTAAGACGACCCACTGACCAAAATGCGGCATTCAGCCAACCGCCTGCGCACTCATTGCACTGATAAATCAGACTGACGTTAAGCCGACACGGAAGCATGCTGTACGTTCTCCTTACCTGAATCCGACTTCTGAGGCACTTCGAGATGCGGTTGCGGTTTCATCAAACTACTTGTCTTTTCCTTTTCTTCCTGTTTAACCCAATCCCTTAGTATGTCTGAAATCGGACACTTGTCCCGCTTGTACTCATTTCGATCACAGAACTTTTCAAAGTAACAGCGCTTAGCAGCAGGGAAATTCTCATGATGCAAATAATATTGCTTTAAAAAAAACTCGCGTTCGACATTCGACCACTCGCGTCTAGCTATTGATACCGGTTTCGGTCGATCCATGGTGACTGTACGTAGTAAACTTCCGAGCGAGACTGAGCAAGAACCTAGCAAGCGGCTAAACATACCCAGCAAGCTCCGACTCTCCCCCTCCTCCCCCCTGCGCGGGTACTTGGAAGATTAGATAACAATATTGTTGTGAAATTCTTATGTACTATATTATATTGCACAATTAATATTTATATTATATGCATCATTTTACACAAAAAATCTAATTTGCTATTATAAAATAAGGAGTGTAGCTAAAATGTGTTTTAAATAACTCCATTAAATAGCATTCTCACACAAATACCCATTTATATATTATTACGTTAACGTTCAATGATTTTCCTCGACGACCGTGACGCCGCGAGATGTTTTTTTATGTGTACGTAGTGTACGATGACTATAATATTCATCACAATCTGTTTACTAACGTTCAGACGTGTCAGATGATACTACTATTTTCAGCATTAATTGCAGCGCTTGATTTATTATTATTTAATTTATGTTCAAGGGTTTTTTTCTTTGGAAATATACGTACCTATATTGATTACGGCCAAAGTAGCTACGGGCGTACATTACAAGACTTACGTCGAGGACATTTATAAGTTACAGTTATGCATTTAAAAAAACGATTGTACCCACAAGAATAAACCATGAATTCCAAGATAATTTGACAAGGTACATTTACGTGTAATAATAATAACTATGTAGTTAGAAGTGAATGACCGCGTACCGTAAGACGTAGCGTTGGAAGGCCTCCCAGAAGGTGGTCCGCCGACCTTGTGAAGGCCGCAGGAACCCGTTAGATGCGAGAAGCACAGAACCGGTCGAAGTGGAGGTGCTTGGGGGAGGCCTATGTCCAGCAGTGGACGTCTTTCGGCTGAAATGATGAAGTGAGAATTACCATAATTTAAGTAATATTCGTAAATACGAAAGACTTACTCACATTTATCGCACCTAAATCTAATAATTTTTATGGAGCGCGGACGTATATGAATGATTTACCTATTGAAATCTACAATGTAATAAATGCGAAGAAGTGCACAAATATATTAAAAATATACTTTCTAGATTACAGAGCGATCTGGAATTATATCTATGTACCAGTGTACCTAGACCTACCTAATTGTTCATTAATTAATAATAATATATAGCTGTGGCACCGAGTTGCCGTGTCTGGCCATACATACCGCTTTGGTTTGTGTGGTGTTTATAGGTTCAACAAATACTTGTAAACTGTTTTTGATTAATAAACAATTTTTTTTTTAATAATTACTTTTATCTGGTTTCCCTTCCTCTTCGACCGGCTCTTGATAATAATAATTATATTGTGGTTCTTCTACAATAGGCTCCAAACGTGGTCCACTCGTAAAATATATAAAATTGTTTATTATTGTCATAGCGATATTTTGTTACGTCATCGTCACTAGTAACGTGTATGATGATACATTACATTACATTTGATCGCCTGATGCTGCAGTCCGGTTTCTATAGACTCTGTCCTGATGATCCGGTTTTATCCCGTCTTCCTGCCCTATTGTGTGCCACTTAGCTTATCTACAGAAAAATATGATTCATCATCATAATTTCAGCCGAAAGACGTCCTCTGCTGGACATAGGCCTCCCCCAAGCACCTCCACCTCAGAACGGTTCTCAATCTAGTTCTTGGGTTGTTTGCCAGATTCGTAACGGGGTTACTTGTTGACGTGTATAACTGTCCATAGAACTACTCGATCTCTCTCAACAGCTCAGGTTTGGCGGATACGATCCTGATTTCAGTTTCGTAAGCTGGCTCTGCCCAATAGACAGATCTCTAGCAAAGACCTTGGAGCCTTTATTTCGCTCTATCGCGTCCTTAATGCTGTCTGTATAAAACGAAGAAGATCGCTTTTCAAGGACTTAGAGATCCGTCTATTGAGTTGCCGGTAATTTAGCGCATCATCTGAAGATTGCAGGATTATCTCGCGCCTCTCCTTCATGAGCCGTAAAGTAGGATCAGAGAGCTTCTTTTTTGAATTCGTACGACGGGTCTTGAAAACCTTAGACCCGACCGTATGGACAGTTTCCACGAACCCATCGTTAGAATCGTCCGCGGAGCTGCCTAGGCACTCGAAACGATTGTGAAGTTCAAGCTGAAATCTCTCTCTCTCTCTCTGACTTGGATGGCCAGTGGTATGGTGGGTCCGCAATGAAATTCTTCAATACCAAAACCCGTAACGATCTGTCATCATCATCATCATTTCAGCTGAAAGACATCCACTGCTGGACATAGGCTTCCCCCAAGCACCGCCACTTCTACCGGTTCAGTGTTTCCCGTATCCAATGGATTCCAGCGGCCTTCACAAATTTATCGGTCCGCCTTCTAACACTACGTCTTCCGGTACGCGGTCGCCACTCCTTAAACTTTTAGCCCCATCGGCTATTGGTTCTGCGAGCAATGTGCCCTGCCCTCTGTCACTTTTTGCATGATGTGGGCTCTCGATTTTATGTATTATCGAAAAATGAAGAGGAAACATGGGAGGTGTCATAAAAAATATACAAGAAGTTGGTTCTCATAATAAATATTATTTCACTATTAGTTTAACATACAACAAAAATCAGCAATATTTCACTGAAAATTGCAACAATTGAGTAAAAAATTATTTGAAACATCGATCGCAATAATATCAATTTAACATACATCAACATCGCAAAAGGTGTGACCGAACGAGTCCCAGATCTGACACATGTCACGTTGAGAGAAATAATTCGTCGACAATCAGCGAGATGCCTCATACAATTGAAGGTTCCAATGTTTTATTTTATCCAAAATTTGACGGATTTCTTTGGTCTTAACACTTATTGTAACCTAACACTAACCTCACGCGACCTGTCCGGCGGCATGCTGCAACTAGTTATTACTGCTGCCCGCTCGGGAAGTGACACACTAAGAAGTAAGGCATCGACTTGATGTTGCTATCGTTAAACTAAGCTCTAGAACTAAACCGAGAGAGATATTTGAGTGGACCCGTGCGATTCGGTGCGGTGCGGGAGTGCGGCGGGTTCAGATGGCGAGGGCCGCGGAGCGCTTGTCTCTGTTCTTGTTGCGGGTGAACTGCCGGGCCTTACTAGCTCCTCTGTTTTTTAGATGCTGTAATAGACAATCATAATATTAAAAAAAGAATTCTGTTTTCTATGGTATTCAAAGTCCTAATTAACCAATAACCCAAATCATAGGTAAAGTCACTACTCTATCGCAAATGATATTCAAGTAATAGCCTGTCTTGTCCCACGGCTGAGTAAACATCTCCCTCTCCTTCTTTTCATCGGTGACGATCTCATGATTTTGTGTTTGTGTCTTTAAAAGCTGTAATTGATATATTGTGCAGGTACATACCCGCTGCAGTTTCTTAGGCTTCCCCTGTGGCGCCATGTCAGTGGGCGGCGCGTCGGCCAGCGCCAGCGCGCTGCGCAGGCGCACACAGCGCGGCGCCAACACTTGCAGCGCTCCGCCGAGTGCCCCCGCCAGCGCCGCGTACGCCGCGCCGCCCGACCACTGGCACCACGACGCGCTCTCGGAGCCGATGTGGGCTGATATGCAGGGCTCTTCACCTTCCTGGAAGATAAATCATGTTGGCGTTAAATTAAATTGTAGGTATATGTAAGCATATGTAAGCAATCAGACTAATCGCCATCTGTCACTGTCTTGTACGCCATGGCTAATATATGTAAATATGTTATATGCAACGCACCTCGAAGTACTTGAGGATGTCCCTAAAGGTGGCTCGCTGTATCTTGAGGTCTCTTTTGGCGCGGAACTTGTGTGACTCTCGCGCTAACTCGGTGAGTCGCGGCAGTAGTACGTCCACCTGCGCTGAGAGCGGGTTTTCTGAGATGTCGTCGTCTGTCACTGTCTCGTACGCGATGGCGAGCGCGCCGCCTGCTGCCATGCGGACCTGGGGGTGCAAATAAATATGTTTATTGAAATAATTCACTTAGGTTATCGTTGTTTGGTGTAAAATAAAAAAAAACTTAGGTAAGTTACCTCAAGTGACACCGCCTCCAACAACTCCCCAAGCCTGGCAAAGCTGGGCGCCTGGTTGTTGAGCAGCGACAGCGCGTGGTCGGGCGACAACAGCGGCAACAGCAGTGCCCAGCCGTCCAGTGCGGCGGCGTGCCACGCGCCCTCCTCCACGGCTGCGCCCGACACCTTCACGCTACCGTCATCCTAGGCGAAGAAACAAGAATCTTTATTACTTCAAGACCTCATAATCATCATCCTTTTGACCTGACCCCAATTGAGCGGCCCTTATTCCGGCCGGTTTGCTAAGAGGCATAATTTTACCGCGTCACGAGCAATTATTCTCTTGTACCTATATACTTCATGCAGAGAAGATTGTATGTATACTCATAGTTTACCTTGAGATAGCTGCCGCTAAAGATGGTCTCGTACATGCGCATGACCTCTAAGATCTCAGTGAGGTCATCCTCCATCAAGTAACATAACACGGCCAGAGATGAGCAGCACTGAAACATACAGAACACATTATAGAAACAGGTTATTTCGTTGGTTCCTGGAGAAAGACATGAACATTTTATTTGATGAAAAGTGCTCTGAGACATTTTTATTGTTTGTCTGTGTTGTTATGTTTACCTCTGTGCGTGTGTCGATTGTGGCAGACTTGTCAGTGGCGGTGGCGGTAAGCGCGGGCCGCACCTCGCGCACGAACTCCTCCGAGCCTTCCTCACCGATCTGTTGGTATACAACGTGATGGTTAGGTCTGTTTAGACCGAAATCTCTTGGTATATTATCATCTAGCAGGGGAGTAAAGGTGCAGAATCACAGTCAAATCAAGACAAGAATGGTAATAATCACCTGTAAAGCCAGCAACGGTGCGATACCAGCAGCTGCCTTCCTCTCTCCATCCTTGCCTCGTCGTAGTGCGCGCGACACATGGTCGGCCAGCGTGGCGCGGTGTGCGCTCAACAAGCCATCAAGCGCTCGTCGCTGTAATTCTGCGCGGAGTGAAACAAATGCGCTCGCGCGTGCTGCATGCCCGCGGGCGTTCAGCGACTCTACTAATTCTAGGACCTTCTCTTCGAATTGCTCTTTGAGTACTTGTTCTATGGAAACAAGAAATATTATTAGCATTACAAACATTCACATGATAGTCGATATGATACGATCACTCCATAGATACTCTTATCTTAAACCAAACAAACGGCGTTCACACAGTCAATTAATCCGATGACAAAATTATCCGGTTAACGTGACTTCATTGATATCTAAAGAATCTATATTTCTTCTCAAGACGACGTCACTAATGCCCACGCTATTCGTGTGTCGTCAATCCTCGTGTGATATTCGATTATATGTCGGTCAACATACACATACATGAGTCAGCCGCGCGCTGTCCTTCCTAGATCAGTGACATGGCCCTCACACATTGAGTTCAAAGAAAAAAAATACATAATGCATACAAGCATAATCGAATATACATAAATAAACGAATTACATCAACTTTTTTCAAATCAAAATACTTAAAGGATCGTAATAATATAAGACAACGTGGTCTTAGGAAAATAAACCTTATTCATTGATCAATGGACCTACAGTAAGATTGCGCAATATAATCGCCACCAAAACGATCATCAATACTAATTGACCAATACGTGATATTGCACAATATTATTGACCTTGATACTGCACCATATTTGTTTGACACACGCGAGGCGCAATTTGACGCAGAATTGCCTTGTCGAAATGACGTAGCGCGATGTCGTCTTGTGTGTCGGATCGACGGATGAGGATGACTCATCGTCATAAACTGTTTACTAACGTTCTCAATTTATTTTTAACAATGATTTTACTAAAAATGCAAAATGCTAGACAGCTTGGAAAGCATTGCACAAAAAGACAAAATATGTAAAAGGTTAAACACTATGAAACGGATTTAATATGTTAAAATATTATGAAATATTATATTTACTTTTATCAGGTTTCACTTCCTCTACGATCGGCTTGTCATAATAATAGTAAACATATTGAGGTTTTTCAACGATAATAGGCTCTACAATTTTCTGTTTTTCATTAACTGGACGTGGTCCACTCCATTTGATGTCTCGTTGCTTCCCTGTAGAGTATATTTGTTTATTATTGTCTTATCGATATTTTACTACTTGGCTAGTAATGTGTACGATGACTACGATGCATTACATTTGATCTCCTGATGCTGCAGTCCAATATCTACAGACTCTGTCCTGATGATCCGGTTTTCTCCCGTCTTCCTGCCCCATTGCGTGCCATTTAGCTTTCCTAAAGAAAAATAGATGGATATATAAATATACTTTACGATCGATCAATCGTGCGATCGCCTACACAGCGATCAGCGTTTGTATTCTGACTGCTGTAGGCAATCCTTAGAGCATAATGCTCTAAGAGGCCATCACACCTTGTCTTTGAACTGAGCAACGCTAAGGTACAAAATACCAAGGCAATTAATACCTTAATATCAAAGTTACAGCGAAGTGACTTTAATTTATAGGTATTTTGTGAGAAACATTTATCTCACAAAATACCTATAATAATCAAGGTTATTATAGCAACTGAACATTGTCTCGGCAAACGATCTTACTCAGATCGTTTGCCGAGAGGTTTCAATTCCTGTACTAATTGGATCTTGTATGAATGTAATTGCAAATTCAATTTCAAATTATGGCACTAGGCTACGCAATGTAAGACCCTAAGACGACCCACTGACCAAAATGCGTCATTCAGCCAACTGTCTGCGCACTGATAAATCAGGCTGACGTTAAGCCGACACGGAAGCTTGCTGTACGTTCCCCTTACCTGAATCCGACTTCTGAGGCACTTCGAGATGCTGTTTCATCAAACTACTTGCTTTTTTCTTTTCTTCCTGTTTAACCCAATCCCTTAGTAAGTCTGAAGTCGGACACTTGTCCCGCTTGTACTCATTTCGATCACAGAACTTTTCAAAGTAACAGCGCTTAGCAGCAGCGAAACTCTCACGATGCAAATAATATTGCTTTAAACAAAACTCGCGTTCGACCTTCGACCACTCGCGTCTAACTATTGATATCGGTTTCGGTCGATCCATGGTGACTGTACGTAGTAAACTTGCGAGCGAGACTGAGCAAGAACCTAGCAAGCGGCTAAACATACCCAGCAAGCTCCGACTAACCCCCTCCTTCCCCCCTGCGCAGGAACTTGGTCTTCCAAGTTCAACATAGAATTTCACAACAATACTATTATCTAATCTTTTAGATAATAATATTGTTGTGAAATTCTTATGTACAATATTATATTGCTCAATTAATATTTATAACAGTGAAATCTATTTTATATGTATAAATTTATTTTTGAACTTCACATAGAACGGCTATTTTATATTCACTAATCGATTATAATAGTAAAAAATTCATGGCGTGCCTAATACATGCTCTGGGTACCCTAATTGCGAAACACACTTTTAATCAGAATCTGATTAATTTTTAAGGATATTACTAATCATGTAGTAATGCGTATACTTGGTCGCATGTTCGGGCCTTGAGTTTCGCCTATAGACTCGCGTAAGCAGGCTCTAGTAGTCGGGTGTAGGCTCTCATAGCGTAGGCTCTGGTAACTAAGCATAGACTCTCGTAGTTAGTCGTGGGCTCTCGTAGTCGCACTCGAAATTAAGCGTATGCTCTCATAGTTAGGCGTAGTCTTTCCGTAGGCATAGGCTTTGCTCTCGGAGTTGAGCGGACTGCATAGACTCTCGTAGTAAAACGTAGTTCTTTTTCGATAGTTGGAAACCTATTCCCATTCGAACATGTTTAAGGCATTGACTTCCACCGCGGTAATCGGTGACCGCGAACAATAGATTTTCTATTGTGTCTGTTGTCTGGCAGTCAACGTGTTGTAGCAGTAGGGGATATGGATTTTACTTCATTTTACACAAAAATCTAATTTGCTATTATAAAATAAGGAGTGTAGCTAAAAAGTGTTTTAAATTAAATAGTTTGTATGTCACTAGATAGTCGATACAATCACTCCAAAGACAATCTTATCTCAAACAAAACGAATGGCGAACACACACTCAATAAATCCGATTACATAATTATCCTGTTAGCGTCATTTAATTGAATCGAACTAAAGAACTATAAGCTCAAGTTTTTCTTCGATGTATACAATATTCGTGTGTGAATACAGTATTCATGAGTCAGCCGCGAAATGTATTTTTATTCCTAGGTCAATAGGTCAACGACATGGCCTTCATACCTTGTGTAAACATGTTCAAAGAAAAACCTAAAGCGAACAAGCATTATGGAGCATTTAATACTGAAACATAATATTATCAACGCTTTAGATTAGGAAACCGTTATAAAACAAAGTACCTACTACCTAGTTTGAGAAAAATAAACGATGATCACTAGAGTTACAGTAAGATTACGCAATAGAATAACCACCAAAACGATATTTAATAATACGCGATATTGCACAACATTATTGACCTTGATATTGCACCATAATATTATTAACCTTGATATTGTACTTGCGAGGTGTATTATTTACGCGGATTCTCCTTGATGACATGACGATGACGTAGCGCGATATGTTCTGTCGTGTGTTGGATCGTTGGATGACTAATCATCACAATCAGCGAGGTAATTAGTTTTTATTTTGACAGTTCAACAACATTCATTGCGTTATTTACGTTGTTGATGGAACAAGTTTTTCGAGCGTAGATATGTAGCAATGGAATAGCAATATACCGGCTTAAACATTATTCAGATTGTAATTGGTATTGAATTATGCAATTAGGGTGCAACGGTACCCATACTAATATTCAGATTTTATTTTTAACAAAGATTTGAATAAATACAAAGCTTGCATAAACATGTATAATGGACTAGATAGTTTGGAAAGCATGGCGCAAAAAGACAGATGCAAAAGAGACCATGAAAGATCTTTTCAACCTACGGGTGTCCTAAGTAAAAATATATTTACTTTTAACAGGATTCACTTCCTCTTCGACCGGCTCTTGATAATAATAGTAATTATAATGAGGTTCTTCTACAATAGGCTCCACAATTTTCTCTTTTACATTAACTGGTCGAGGTCCACTCCATTTAATATCCCGTTGCTTCCCTGTAGAATATAATTGTTTGTTATTGTCATATCGATATTTTGTTACGTCACTAGTAATGTGTATGATGCATTACATTTGATCGCCAGATGCTGTAGTCCAATATCTATGGACTCTGTCCTGATGATACGGTTTTCTCCCGTCTTCCTGCCCCATTGTGTGCCACTTAGCTTGCCTGGAGAAAAATATGAATGTTGTCAGTTTAAACCGAGGTGCGTACTAATTGGATCTTGTATGAATTTTCAAAATATGGAACCAGCCTAGGTTTTGTAATAAAAAAATCTGCCTCCAGCCGAATGTCTGCGCATTGATCAATCTAGCTAACGTTGAATCGACAGAGGCTAGTTGTATCGCGTTACCTGTCTCTGACTTCTCAGGCTCTTCGGGTCGCGGTTGCATCAAACTTTTTGCTCTTTTCTTCTCTTCATGCATCACCCACGCCCTAAGTTGATCTGAAGTCGGACACTTGTCCCGCTGGAAACCATTTCGATCACGGTACTTTTGCCAGTAATGTTGCTTAACAGCCGTGACACTCTCACGATTTAAATAATATTGTTCTACACAAAACTCGCGTTCTTCCTTAGACCACCCACGTCTTGCTATCGATTTCGATCGAGGCATGGTGACTGTACCTCGTGAACTTCGGAACGAGACCGAGCAATAATAAACAGTTAGCGGCTAAACATACCTAGCAATCACCCCCCACCCCCCACCTCCCCGCCGCGCGTCCTTCTCGACGCTGACGCATTACTTTAAGGCTCCTACAAACAGGCGCGACACGCGATATAATCGCGCGCGACACAAAGGCACCGCTCGTTGCGCGACTTGCGGTTTCTTTATGTCGCGTGCGATTTATCGCGTATCGCGCCTGTTTGAAGGAGCCTTTACGCGGGAACTTGGAGAATTAGATAAATTATTGTTGAGTTAATAGTTGGAAAATAGAATTCACTATTGTAAAACAGTGAAATCTATTTTATAAGGCCGGTAAATTGGTAAATTTTACCTAACCCATTAATAAACCGCCGGAATGCCATTCGTTTTAGAACCCAATGGTTTCACATGCGACGATAGGAATGGCCGTAAGGCCAAACGGAAGACCATAATAGCAAGTTAGGTAGGCCTTTGGTGGACCTTTGTTGACACCCTTGCGCCAACCCATCTTCCTTGCACGGTGGACAATGATGCAGGGGCGGCTGCTGCCGGTCGATTCTGTAAAAATCTCACCGTGAAAACTTATTTGAAGTGAGTTTGTTTTTGCTAGGAATTGACACTATTGACAGCTCACTCCACGCTCACTTCACCTAAGTTTTCACGGTGAGATTTTTACAGAATTGCACCGCTGTAGGCAGTCTGCTGATTCAGAAAACCTCAAACGGCTTAAACATAACAACCTTAGTGGGAGTGATGTTTAATTCGTTTGGAGTTAAAACACTAGGGCCATGGGGACCGAGTGCTGATCGATTATCTCGGAACATCTCCAAACAGTTGGCCGATTCTTCACATAAGCATAATTTTTTTTAGGCCAAAGGGTCTGCATTGCCATTCAACGTGGCAACTCTGCCAGCCTTGAGGACCTTTCCAAGCAATAGCAATGCGAAGGAATTTTTTATGCTCTACACTACCCTTTAAAAAAAATATTTGTACGTTATATATTTTAGTGTTACCTTGTCTAATGTCTTTAAGTATACTTCATTCAGTAAGTATTAAGATAACGTATTACTTAAACCTGAACGAGTTTCATTTTTTGGGACATAAGGGAAAATACTTTTTATAATAATTAATGTAATTAAAAATAAAAAAAGTACTTAGGTACAGACGCCAGCACATCAACCTACCCGAAACTGTCAAATTTTCCCAATCAATTTTGAACCTTATGCTTTAGCATGTAGTAGGTTGATGTGTCTGTACTTTGTCTACTTATTCAGAAAGCCTTGTTCGTTTAACTGTAGGAGGTACCTATTAAGATAAGTATCATGAAAGGTTTGGGTTTTAGTCTTAGCCCGGCGAGCCTAACGCACGAGCGGGGTTCCCGAACTCACAAAGTAACGCTCGTAATTATGAGGCTTTTGTCCAATGTCGTTTTTGTATACGGTCATGGGGTACCTAGTCACTGTGGCTCAAGTACAATTTTAAGGTTCTTTAATAGTAAAACAATTAATGATTTATTTGTTTTAGTAATAAAAAATCTGTCAAGCTGTCGGGAGTCTGTATGATTACAGACACTCGACAACTTGACAGATTTTTCAGCATAAGCATAATCACTAATCAGCTTAATATTTCCACTACTGAGACACAGGCCTCCTCTCTGCGAGATCCAGGAGTGCTATGGAAGTGCCAAAATCTAAATGTGGTGGTTCTCGATTGTATTACTAATGGAGAGGAAAGATGGGAGATTCTATACAAAAATCACAAAACGGTTCTCGTATTGAATATTGTAATTATATCACAGTCAACTTAAATATAAAATAAATATAACATAAAAATAATTATAGTACTTAATATTTCACTAAAAGTAGCAACAGTTAAGTCCCAAGTGCTACGGCAGTAAAAGAGTATAAATAATAAGCGTGACCCCAAGAAATGGAGTAAGAATAAAAATGTTCTGTAATACAATGACATGAAAATATCGATAGCAACAATATGTCAAGTACATCAACATCGCAAAAGAAATGACCGCACGAGTCCCAGATTTGAAATAAGTTCCGAGATATAATCAGAGCGACAACAATCAGCCAGCGAGATATTATCCAAAACATGACGGATTTCTCTGGTTTTAACACCTATTGTAACCTAACACTAACCTCACGCGACCAGTCCGGCGGCATGCTGCAACTAGTTGTTACTGCTGCCCGCTCGGGAGGTGACACACTAAGAAGTAAGACGTCAACTTGACGCTGCTAGCGTTAAACTAAGCTCAGAACTAAACCGAGAGAGATATTTGAGTGGAACCGTGCGATGCGGTGCGGTGCGGGAGTGCGGCGGGTTCAGATGGCGAGGGCCGCGGAGCGCTTGTCTCTGTTCTTGTTGCGGGTGAACTGCCGGGTCTTGCTCGCTGCCCTGTGTTGTAGATACTGGAATGGACAATCATAATATTAACATCTTATTTCGGTTTTCTGTGGTATTATTAAGTCCTAAGTGCTTATTATTCTCGGGTATAATGATAGGTAAAATCAATACTCTGTCACAATGATTTTCAAGTAGCAGCATGTATTGCCCCACTGCTAACCTAACCTGACCTCCTTCTGAATCTTTCCATTGATTAGGTACGAATTACATTATTCTGTTAATGAATATATTAATGACAAATAAAAATAATAGTTGTGTAACTGTAGGTATATCTCTCTATAATTAAAATGTCAATTGAGGCCTTTGCCCAGCAGTGGGACAGCATAGGCTAATAAAAAAAAATAAAAAAAATTAAAATGTTGCTCTCGCAGTAAGATAATGATAATATGTATTGACATTTCTATTGAATTTATTATTGTATACGAAATTGTGACTAATTACCTATTTGTTTATGTGCCGTTTTTATTGACATATTACATTAACTATTGCATGAAATTGTGACATCTACTTACTTATTGACTTTATTAAATTTTGTTATTTGATATTTTGTATGCCTTTTGGCGGGACATAGCATGGACCAACATTTTTTTTTGTATAACATCTGTATAATTGTACCCTATGTTCACAAAATGAATAAATGAAATGAAATGAAACGAATCTGCGCTCGTGTCAGATTGAGACAGAATTACGATAAGTTGCAAATAATTTGTACATACCTGCTGCAGTTTCCTAGGCTTCTGTTGCGCCATGTCAGTGGGCGGCGCGTCGGCCAGCGCCAGCGCGCTGCGCAGGCGCACACAGCGCGGCGCCAACACTTGCAGCGCTCCGCCGAGTGCCCCCGCCAGCGCCGCGTACGCCGCGCCGCCCGACCACTGGCACCACGACGCGCTCTCGGAGCCCAGGTGGGCTGATATGCAGGGCTCTTCACCTTCCTGGAAGATAAATCATGTTGGCGTTAAATTAAATTGTCACGGCTACAAATCTATCAAATGTAAGCAATCAGACAAGTCGCCATCTGTCACTGTCTTGTACGCCATGGCTAATATATGTAAATATGTTATATGCAACGCACCTCGAAGTACTTGAGGATGTCTCTGAAGGTGGCTCGCTGTATCCTGCGGTCTCTCTTGGCGCGGAACTTGTGTGAGTCTCGCGCTAACTCGGTGAGTCGCGGCAGTAGTACGTCCACGTGCGCTGAGAGCGGGTTTTCTGAGCTGTCGTCGTCTGGCACCGTCTCGTACGCGATGGCGAGCGCGCCGCCTGCTGCCATGCGGACCTGGGGATTAAAAAAAATGTGTTTACAAACAATCAAACGCTTAAATTGAAAGAGCCCTTAGATTATCGTTGTCTGGTGTACAACAAAAACTTAGGTAAGTTACCTCAAGTGACACCGCCTCCAACAACTCCCCAAGCCTGGCAAAGCTGGGCGCCTGGTTGTTGAGCAGCGACAGCGCGTGGTCGGGCGACAACAGCGGCAACAGCAGTGCCCAGCCGTCCAGTGCGGCGGCGTGCCACGCGCCCTCCTCCACGGCTGCGCCCGACACCTTCACGCTGCCGTCATCCTGGGCGCAGAAACAAGAATCTTTATTACTTTGGGAACTCATAATCTTTATCTTCTTGATCTTACCCCAATTGGACAGTTCTCATAAATGATAAATGATAAATGATTTTATTTCTGTAAGTAGGTTTGCACAAACACTTTTACACGTCAATCATAAATTTTTTTAACTAGATGAGGTCGGCGTTTCCTATCTGACTACTCTGAGAAGAAAGGCCGAAACAAACTCAGAGGTCATAGTCTCTTTTAAAGTCCAGACATAATCTTGGTCAAGTTATATGAAGACCATGTAGGTCGATGTCTGAGATGGTCTTTTGAGGAAAGAACCACACAGATTGAGAGGACCTGTCCAGTCAGTGCACGCATTTGTCAGAAATCATGCAGCTCAACTCAAGACTTAAGGAGCTCAACGATTCGACGAACAATACCAAAGAAAGGACATTTGGGTAGGCCACATAAATTACTCAAACTGCCAGACCATAGAGAGAATAATAATAAATATAAAATGCCTAAATTAAATTACCCACATCGTCTTCACATTCACAATAATTAAAATAATATAATACTTTAAAAAGTAAGCAAATGTCGGTAAAAAAAAATCATTAATGTCAATGTGTATATAAAAAAAAAAAAAACATCAAAAATACTCAAAATGCAGAAATTGGAAGCAACTCAATCCCAAGCCTTTGTATCCTCAATATAATCTTTAATTAACGGTATAAAAGGCTTTCTGGCACAACTTACGTTTAATGAACGATTTAAATTTATTAAGGCTTAGATCTTGAACGTGGCTTGGTAGTTTATTATAAAAGTGTATACATTGGCATCTGAACGAGCCACCTATTTTCTTGAGCCTTGTTGTAGGTACAACATATTTGTGTTTGTTTCTAGTATTTATATTATGAATATCACTGTATTTTTTGAACAATTTTATGTTTTTATGGGCATATAAAAGATTTTCATAAATATACTGAGAAGGCACAGTCATTACATTAATCTCTTTAAATTTGTCTCTGAGAGAGTGTCTCGGACTTAATTTATAAATTGATCGAACAGCACGCTTCTGCAAAACAAAGATAGTCTGAATATCGGCGGCATTTCCCCACAATAGAATACCGTACGACATTACACTATGAAAATAACTAAAGTACACTAAACGGGCAGTCTCTATATCAGTTAAATTACGAATTTTTCTAACGGCGTATGCTGCGGAACTTAGCTTTTTTAACAGTTTATCTATATGCGGACCCCACTGAAGCTTAGCATCCAAAGTTATGCCCAAGAATACCGTGCTGTCTTCAGGATTCAATTCCTCGCCCTTTATCAACACATTAGTTTTCACCTGCCTAACGTGGGGTAGCGTAAACTTAATACATTTGGTTTTTTCATTGCGGCCGGCTTGCTAAGAGGTTAATAATTTTACCGCGATACGAGAAATTCTCTTATACCTACATACTTCATGCAGAGAAGATTGCATGTGTATACTCATAGTTTACCTTGAGATAGCTGCCGCTGAAGATGGTCTCGTACATGCGCATGACCTCTAAGATCTCAGTGAGGTCATCCTCCATCAAGTAGCTCAACACGGCCAGCGATGAGCAGCACTGAAAAATACAGAACATGTCAACGACATTTTAGAAACACGTGATTTCATTGGTTCCTAGAGAAAGATATGCATATTTTATTCGATGTAAAGAGCTCTAAGGTATGTAGGTATATAGTGTGTCTGTGTTATGATGATGTTTACCTCGGTTCGTGTGTCGAGTGAGGCCGACTTGTCAATAGCGGCTGCGGCGAGCGCGGGCCGCACCTCGCGCACGAACTCCTCCGAGCCTTCCTCGCCGATCTGTGGGTATATAACGTGATGGTTAGGTCTGTTTAGACCGAAAACTCTTGGTATATTATCATCTAGCAGGTGTAAAGGTACAGAATCACAGTCAAATCCAGACAAGAATGATAATAATCACCTGTAAAGCCAGCAACGGCGCGATACCAGCAGCTGCCTTCCTCTCTCCATCCTTGCCTCGTCGTAGTGCGCGCGACACATGGTCGGCCAGCGTGGCGCGGTGTGCGCTCAACAAGCCATCAAGCGCTCGTCGCTGTAATTCCGCGCGGAGTGAAACAAATGCGATCGCGCGTGCTGCATGCCCGCGGGCGTTCAGCGACTCTACTAATTCTAGGACCTTCTCTTCGAATTTCTCTGTGAGGACTTCTTCTATAGAAAATGAAATATTATTAGTGTTACGTAAATAAACACTCACGTAATAGTCGATATGATACGATCACTCCAAAGGTATAGCTATTTATTCACCAAGGGGAGTAAGGCACAGATTACTAATCGAGTGTACATTTGAGGCCCGACGCGAAGCGGAGGGCCGTAAACCACACGAGTTTAGTAATCTGTACTTACCCTCGAGTGATATATACTGCTTTATACTACACTTGTTATACTACATTAATAAATTGCTATCATTGTCACTGGAATCACTCATTTCAACTTGTGATTTACACCGCCAAACTTTAAACTTTACCAAGAAAATTGTTTCTACAAAATACGTCAACACTCAAAAACACTCAAAACACTCAAAAACACTCAAGACACTCAAAAACACTCAAAACACTCAAAAACACTCAATAACACTCAAAAACACTTAAAACACTCAAAAACACTCAAGAACACTCAAAAACACGCAAAAACGCTCAATAACACTCAATAACACGCAAAAACACTGAATGACACTCAATAACACTCAACAACACTCAAAAACACTCAAAACACTCAAAAACACTCAAGAACACTCAAAACACTCAAAAACACTCAATAACACTCAATAACACTCAAAAACACTCAAAACACTCAAAAACACTCAATAACACTCAAAAACACTCAATAACACTCAAAAACACTCAAAAACACTCAATAACACTCAATAACACTCAATAACACTCAACAACACTCAATAACACTCAACAACACTCAAAAACACTCAAAACACTCAAAAACACTCAATAAAACACAAAAACACTCAAGAACACTCAAAACACTCAAAAACACTCAAATACACTCAATAACACTCAAAACACTCAAAAACACTCAATAACACTCAAAAACACTCAATAACACTCAAATACACTCAATAACACTCAAAACACTCAAAAACACTCAATAACACTCAAGAACACTCAAAACACTCAAAAACACTCAATAACACTCAATAACACTCAAAAACACTCAAAACACTCAAAAACACTCAATAACACTCAAAAACACTCAATAACACTCAAAAACACTCAAAAACACTCAATAACACTCAATAACACTCAATAACACTCAACAACACTCAATAACACTCAACAACACTCAAAAACACTCAAAACACTCAAAAACACTCAATAAAACACAAAAACACTCAAGAACACTCAAAACACTCAAAAACACTCAAATACACTCAATAACACTCAAAACACTCAAAAACACTCAATAACACTCAAAAACACTCAAAACACTCAAGAACACTCAAAAACACGCAATAACACTCAACAACACTCAAAAACACGCAAAAACACTCAATAACACTCAACAACACTCAAAAACACTCAATAAAACACAAAAACACTCAAGAACACTTAAAACACGCAAAAACACTCAAAAACACGCAATAACACTCAATAACACTCAATAACACTCAAAAACACTCAATAATACTCAATACACTCAAAAACACTGTATAATGCTTTCTGTCTCATTTTCTCCCACGTTAAATCTTATAAATGTCTCTTTTTACTGTCGCTTTTTCGTTTTATAAAATTTCAAGCCGCAACAATGCCAAAGAAGTTTTCACTTCAAAAACAAAACGCGTTAGTAATGAACGCATTATATAGCCTGATTTTCAGTGCAGTAATGAAATTCCATACAATAAACTGCCTAGATTTTTGAGAAGGTTTAATGAACAGCTTTCAAGCCTTTTAGTGGGGTAGTATTGGTACACTTACTAAGCAAGTGTAGTATAAAAGATATTATTATCTTTTAAACCAAACGAACGACGCACACACAGTCAAAAAAATAAAATCCGATGACATAATGATCCTTTTATCGTCATTGCATTAAAACAAACTAAAGAATCACGAGCTCAAGCTTTTCTCCTCACCATGACGTCACTGATATTCACGCTATTCGTGAGTCGTCATTGCGCGTGTGAATGAATTCGACGCCGTCAGTCCGTCACACTTTATGTTCAAAGGAAAATACATAAAGCGTACAAGCATTATGGAGCATTTATTGTCAACCTTTTAGTTTAAATTATATAATTTATTTAAATTATTTGAACCCACGTGATCTTAGGAAAATAAACCTAGCTCATTGATCCCTGGTCCTACAGTAAGATTACGCAATGTAATCACCGCCAAAACGATCATCAATACTAACGAACAGCAAAAGTAACCAATAGGCAATACGTGATATTGCACCATATTAACAAACAACACAGACGCGGAGCAATTTTATTATTCACGCGGCTTTTTCTTAGCGTCATGGCGTAGAGCGATGTATTCTGTTGTGTGTTGGATCGTCGGATGACTAATCATCACAATCTATTTACTAACATTCAGACCACGGAACAGATTATCTGTTCCGTGATTCAGACTTTCTATTTAACAATGTAAAATACATACTTTGTGCTAGATATTTTGGAATTCATTGCGCAAAAAGACAGTAATTGTAGTCTTGTAGTTGTTGATACTTACTATGAAAGGTTTTTTCTTAAACCGAAGTGCTTACTAAGTTAAAATATATTTACTTTTATCAGGTTTCACTTCCTCTTCGACCGGCTTTTGGTAATTATCGTAATTATATTGAGATTCTTCTACAATAGGCTCTACAATTTTCTGTTCTTGATTAACTGGACGTGATCGTGGTCGCGAAGATGGAAAACATTTAATGCCCCGTCGCTTCCCTGTAGAATATATAGTTGTTTATTATTGTCTTATTGATATTTAACCAACTGACTAGTAATGTGTATGATGCATTACATTTGATCGCCTGATGCTGCAGTCCAATATCTATAGACTCTGTCCTGATGATCCGGTTTTCTCCATTCTTCCTGCCCCATTTTGTGCCACCAAGCTTGTCTGGAGAAAAATTTGAATATTGTCAGTTTAAGCCGAGGTGCAAATGCCTACAACAGCCAGCTCCTGTATTTGTATTCGAACACCAAATATTAAATGGGACAATGCTAAAGTACAAAATACCAATGCCAATAATAGCATAATATCAAAATTACGACGAAGCGACTTTAGTTATTACTTTCTTAAGGTTACTAAAGCAACTCAACAAATTATCTCAACAAATTATCTCAACAAAGGAATCAGTAGGTTTCACCTCCTGTACTACCTAGTTGAATCGTGTAATTGTCTATCAACAATATATCGATTTCAAATTACGAAATAAATTATATATGATTGACGTGTACCTAATAGTGTTTACAACAAACCTACTTATAGAAATAAAATCATATTTTATCATTTGACACTAGATTGCGCAATGTGAAATTCTGCATTCAGTCGAACGTCTGCGCATTGATAGATAAATCTTAGAAATAGTAAAGCATTTAATCTGGCTGACATTGAGCTTACACGGAAGCTTGCTGTTTGACATCCTTACCTGACTTCTTCGGCTGTTCGGGTAGCGGTTGTATCAAACCACTTGCTCTTTTCTTCTCTTCTACCATCACCCAGTCCCTAACTTGGTCTGAAGTCGGACACTTGTCCCGGTTGCGCCTATTGCGATCACGGTACTTTTCCCAATAACAACGCTTAGCAGCATTGACACTCTCACGATTCAAATAATATTGCTCTACACAGAACTCGCGTGCTTCCTTCGAAAATTTGCGTCTAGCTATTGATTTCGATTTCGATCGATACATAGTGACTGTTCTTAGTGAACTTCGGAACGAGACTGAGCGGGCGACAAACAAGTTAGCAGGTAAACATACCTAACAACAATGATACCCCCCTCCCTCCCCCGCGCATCCCTCCCGACGCTGACATTATACTTTGCATTTTTGCGCGAGAACTTGGAACATTAGACATTAGTTAAGGGGCTTCATGACCTAAAGCGCGGTCACTGTCGGACTGCATAGAAAAGAAAGAGAAGCGCGATGACACAATATCAGCATTGTGTCATCGCGCTTCTCTTTCTTTTCTATGCAGTTTTATTGCAAAATATGAACCAATTAACTATTTACAAAAAATCTGTTGTTTGAACTAAAAAATTAAAACACTAGTGCTTTAGTATGTTGCTTGTAGAATAATCTGACAAAAAATCAGAATGATTGTATGTATACTCGTATTAGTATGGTTTTTATTGTAAAAATAAAGTTTTTAGAGGTATCTTCATGATTTTTTTCTATCGTACCTATCAAATTAGTTGTATTATGTTTTCAACACACTATCTACCTAGTATATGGTTTAAGAACTTTATTATTTCTCATTAAGAATTAACAATAATTCACTTACTGAGAAACTAAATTTACACAAAATGTTTACGAGCGTACAATATTAATCGTTAAAACTAGATTTACAATAATGAATAGGTAGGTAGTGATAAAAAAAACGTAATCAACTAATCACCAACCGAGTAAACACGGATCTAAAGTAAAATTGAATGTATTACTAGATGTGGCATTCATGGCAGCGTACTGACAAAATAAGGAACTTTTATTTTTATTTTGTTTGTGTGTATGAACCCGTTAGCGTGAGCATTAACGCTAGTATTTTTTATTATATTATTATTGTTATTGACACATTATACATATACGATTTAAGTTGATTTTTAAAACAAGACATGCTTTTCGCTTCTTTTATTTCCATGGGTACTTTATTGTACAGCACAGTTGATTATGCAAAATAGTTAATATTTCGATTACTTGAGATTTGGAATGGGTTGATGAGTATTTATTAATTTTTAATAGTACATTACGATATTAGTGCGTAAAGATGGTTATAACCATACGCACGTATATCGTACGACGTTTTTTAACACATTTGCGAGGAAACAGAAAAAAAAACATTTTATATTTTGTTCATTTTTAATTATTGAAACAGTGAAATTACAATTGTTAAAATGATACGTAGTTGTAGTTGGTTTTTTAATTATGTTTTTATTATTATTATTACTATTCATAATGTCATTGTTTTGTGTTAGGGTAAATGTTGGAGACGACGAAACTTCTTGAAAGGCGGCAGAAGAGCATTGTAATTCGTCATTAGTTTGTAAATAAAAAAGTATCATCAGTAGAAGAGGGGCGCGGCTCAGGGCAAAACTTCTTCGTTTGTGGCTCCAAATTTATTGTCTGAGTTATTTTGGCACTTATATTTGCTTTGTTTTGGATGGAATCTTTAAATTACCGAATAAACTGTTTTTTTTTAATTTTAAATAAACTCAATTTGTGAATGCACACTGTTGCTTTCCCGCCATTTTAACAGCGCGCTAGCGCTGCCTACTGACTGGCGCCGCGCGGCGATTAGTTCGAAATTTGAATAGCAACAGCGCGCTGCTCACTAGCTGGAGTCACAGCTGGAGTCGTGCGGCGGCGATCAGTTCCAAATTTGAAAAGGCAAATAATGCTGTTATGGAATTTGTATGGACTATAACTTAACTATTTGCTTTGGTAACACACACGTTTTTTATGACCCTCTTTACATATTTAAAACCGGTGGAATTACATCAGCTTTACGAGCAAGGGTGTTAAAATAGTACATTATGGTACAAGTGTGTAATGTTGGTGATTACCGCTGAGGCGCCATTGAGACCCGAGCCGTCAGGTGAGGGTCTTAAGAGAGCCGAGGACGGTAATCATCAATACACACGTGTATCAAACGACGTTTTTCAACACACTTGCGAGGAAAAAACAAATATGTATTGCATAAATCGTTTAATTATTAAGACAATTGGTGAATGTACAATTTTCAAAACGATATTGGATTGTTTTTGATGGCAATTTCACAGTTTGTGTTACATTGGTACTTGCCACTTCTTTAGTACCTTCATTTACTTCTTGTGTAAATGTCGGCGACAAAGGTAAATCATACAAATTACTGGAAGGAGAGGGCACCAAATAACTCACGCTAGTAGATGTACATGGTTGTAGTTCGGGGCAAAACTTTTTTGCCTTTGGCTCCAAATTAATGGCTTGCGTTATTTTGTCATTGATTTTTGCTTTGTTATGAATTGAGTCTTCTATGTACGATTCAGCGACTGCGTCAGAACGCCATCCACCATGTCGCTTCAAAGTTAGTATATCAGCCCCCGAATCAGCCAACATTGTAGCCGACGTTCTTCTAAAACTGTGTCCAGTGTAAAAATCGGCCTCAGGCAAACCTAAATACTTCGCTATTTCTCTTGGCATATTACCAAATTTGTTAATACCGATTGTTTGTGCAGTACATTTTCCTTTCTGAAAGTTTTGGAAAAAGCGGTCATTCTTTGTTTTTGTTGAACGGAGATCTTGGTATTTTTTCACTATTTCACGAAACGTTCCTTGGATTGTAAAAGATCGTGGAATCTTGGTTTTAGTCTGGGTAATTTTGACAAGAAGCATATCTCCGTGGATTTCTACATCTTTTGTTGTAATATTGTACAGCTCTTGTCGTCTACAAGCACCAGTAACACCGAATATTAAGGCAACCTGCAAAGAAATCAATTAATTAGTTCTAAGAAATTATGCTAAAGTTACACACTTGTATATTGTAGATTCGTTTCGATTAAAAATATGAAACGTACCTTTGTTGCTAGATACTGACTATCCGGAGCCTCATTCAAAAACTTTTCAACGTCGGCTGGTGACAAAACTTTAGATTTCCGACCAATATATCCATCCGAGCGTCTCTTCAAAAATGCCATCAGGGTGCAGTACGTTTTGATATCAACACCATGTTTGAGCTTAACCATGCTTCTTAACATGGAATAGATGCACCACAGGGAGCTAGGTTTGTATGTATTGGCGAGTTCAGAGAAATACGCCAAAAACACATTTTCAGAAAATGACTGGGTTTTTTTGTTGCTCTTCCATTGCAGGAAACTATCGTAAGCAGCTAAATACTTTTCTCTAGATTTTGCAGGTATTGGCTTTCGTTTGCATTTTGTGCTGCATTTAGTATTTCTGGCGGGGTTAAATCAATCAATTGTTCATCTTCTGTACTAAAACCTGTCATTTTTATAATTATTTACCACACAGCAACAAATGCGATACAAACAAAATATGAAAATTAGGGGAAAATTGGGAAATGGCGCGCAATTTTTTTTTTTTGCACGCGCCAAATGTAAGTTGATTGATTACAGCCATACAGCCTACTTCAAAATGATAATTTTTGTGATAAAATGCAAATATTTTATAAGAAATTATTGTGAATTATAAATAATTTGATAATAATAAATGTTTTTTCGTCTTAATTAGGGACACATTTATTTATTTCAAAAATGTAAATAGATTTTCGGTGGCATAAAACCTCTTTGTTGTTACAAAAAAAAAAAAAAAACTGTATTACCCGGTTAAATTGAAAATGCTCTGTTTACTCGCATATAATTTGCAGTTAGGTACTAACTTAACTTTGTAGGGATCATTCTATTATGCACTAGTTTGTAATATTATTATGCACGTGTATGTTATAGTTCGGTTTATGGCCCTAAGAACGATATAATAAGGCTCACTTTACGAGCAAGTGTGTTGAAAAATAATTTACGACACGACTGCTCTGCACGCTCGATCGAATTATTTTCATTTATATCCTGATTGGTGAATATCACATATTTTTCTGATTTTCTTTACTTTAGTCGATCATATACTTTCATTGCTTCTAAAATTTGCGTTTTTTGCGTTTAGGTCCTGTAATCCCTTTAATAATACTGTTTTTTAATTGTAGTATAATATTGTATTGCACCATCAGGATCGAAAACAGTGAAATCTATTTTATTGAGCAGGTAAATAAATCATTACCTAACATAATCAGCTGGTGGGTGGTGGAGGTGCCAGCTGTTTTCGAACCCATGCAATGGCTTGGCACACGACGATGGGAAGACGCCAGACGGAATGACCTTATTACCCACCAAAAACCGTAAACGGCAAAGATTATTTGGAGTTCTTTACATGCTTCAGCCGTTTGGGGTTGAAACACTAAGAGAGAGAGTTCTCATCGATTATCTAGGGATGCGGCCAAGGAGTTGGTCAACTATTCGCGTGACCAGAGCGCTGGCTTATTAATACTATGACCATTTGTAATTATGTAGCAATGTGTCAGATTACGGAATACTTAGTTACTTGGTCGCCTAGGTTTTAATTTACGCTGCAACGGGCGTAGGCTGTCTTAGTCCCCGCTAGACTCGCGTAGGCTCTCGTAGCCGTGTGTAGGCTCTCGTAGCCGCGTGTAGGCTCTCGTAGCCGCGTGTAAGCTCTCGTAGGCACGCGTAGGCTCTCGTAGCCACGCATAGACCCTAGTAACCGCGCGTAGGCCCTCATAGCCAATTTTAGAAAAATTAAGATTTGAATTTAAAAAGTAATAAGGATTGTAGTTTGATAGATACATATGATTTAATTTATTAGATATTTATTAAGATCCAATTAATAAAGTTATTTATGATCTTACGTGTTTCACCATGGACTGGCATACAAATAATTAATCAAAAAAATAGTACAACACATTAATTTGTTACAATTAAAATTATAACATTTCTAATAACATTGGTTATTTTATTATTAAGGTTTCGTATATATTTGAACACTTAAGAATAAAAATACATAAAGTAATATAATTAAATCTCAGTATTATAACTTATATGTATTTATCTGTTACTTTTTTATCAAAAAAATATTTTACTCTATGAAAACAATTACCAATAAGCCATTTATATAGTTTGGATTCTAAGGTCCCTTATTTATTTTGAAATATTGTAGAAAATTTTAATTGCTGTGATAAAACTCCCAAAAAAAAGTGTAATCCCAATGTGCTTTGATGTGAAGGAATTCTCAGCCACTTCTATATTAGTAATAAAGCTGAAGAGTTTGTTTGTTTGTTGTGGTACCAGTCGGATTTGTAAAAATATGGAGGCACCTTATTTTATTGCACCATTTTAGAAACACGCTGCGTGTAAGATCCTTCCTTACCAATGCGGATTTTTTTTTACGCCAATGACTAGCCATGGTATTTTTAAACTACGTCGTTCGATGATGAATCATCACAAATTGCTTACTTCCAAAAATTCAGACTTGATTACTTTTACTTATTTCGCAACGATTTTGATCAATGTTGTGTTTGCAAAATATATGAAAGGGCAATGTGCTAGTTGGTTTGTGCAGTGTGCTGTGCAAAAAGACAGATGTCCAGTAAAAGATACTGTACCTACATTATTCAACTTTAAGTACTTTTATGTTTTTTTACCGAGATTCAGGTTTCCTAAGTTAAAATATATAATTCACTTTTACCAGATTTCACTTCCCCTTCGACGGGCTCTTAATACATAGTAGTACTTAATTATGAAGTTCTTCTACAATATGCTCCACAATTTTTTCCTGTTTTTCATTAACTGGGACTTAGGTGTAAGTTTCCCGAATAGAATAAAAATGTTTAATTCAAACGGGCATGTGAACTGGAAGCCTAAAAAGGCCACTTTGGCAGAATCATAAAAGGATAACATTATGAATCATAATATGGCGAAGACAATCCGTGTTTTTCTTTTTTCGCTGCACTACGTAGGTATAATCAAAGATTGGGATTGGATTTAGATTGGATTGATTGGTATTTTAGCATAGACAAAAAAAAACTGTAAAATCCTTCACCAATGGGATTTGATACGATTCAAACTCAAACTCAAACTCAAAGCATTTATTTCAATT
Source organism: Luperina testacea (assembly GCA_927399505.1). Lineage (NCBI taxonomy): Eukaryota > Metazoa > Arthropoda > Insecta > Lepidoptera > Noctuidae > Luperina > Luperina testacea. The sequence continues at coordinate 20,499,306 of OV656759.1, read as the reverse complement.
AAACCTTGTACTTTTGAATTGTCAAAATTAAAATAGTCCGTCAGTTAGTCAGAAAGTTGAAGCTAGTAGATTAACTTAACAGTTAACTGTACATTATGATTCATAATGTTATCCTTTTATGATTCTGCCAAAGTGGTCTTTTTAGGCCCCTGGAATCTGCTTTGTTGTTTTGCTCTAAGTCTAGTTCACAACCTTGCTAATAGGTGGCGTTGGTAGTAGCATTAAGTGCAGAGACATGGGTATTTTGTAGACACTTGCATTTTTCAACTTCATTATTTTAGAGATTTTGTTCCGGAAGCCTTGTGTACATAATACATTTATATTTAGCAATTTATAGCACAAGAAATCTCGATGTTTTATTTTATATATTAGTACATTACACACCATGTCAAGCAGAGGCGGGTCGTTTATCGCTAGATAACTATATTGATTATGAGTGACACTTGAAATTCACTTATCAACACACCTCAGCGTATTCTGTCAAATCATGAATGCAACTCAGAAGTCCAATTACCAACATTTAATTTTCCCCTCCGTATCAAAAAGTCATAAAAGCAAAATGATTCTAATTAGCAAAACGACAGTCTTTAGTAAATGGTCCTATAAACAAAAGAACGGAAATGGTACAGTCCTAGTCGTGGCACGCATAAATAAGGATTTTTTTTAAAGGAATATTGTTGTTTCGTCAGTTCGAGATTATAAACTTTAAAAAAATCGAATGTATCTAATAGGTCGTTTTGCTAATAGATTTTGCGTTTAGGACTTTTCGATACGGTAATACCACCATATTATTATACCGTAATTATTCTTCTAATATACGGAGCGATAGCAACCAGTACAATATGACCCTTACACTGCCTTCATCGAAGCAACGATAAGACACGTAGGTCACGTAGCCTATATTTATACACAGAATTCCGAGGGGACGGCGCGTACGCAGTCCCCACTATCAAAAATTACGCATCCGAGTTATCCACATTAGGGATAATCGCAGGGGTCAACCCAACCGCAGTGCAATGGGAAGGCCTCGCCCTGGGGGAACCGCCTTATTGATCACGGTATCCCCTATGCCAGGTAAGTATGAATTTTGTACAGAATTTAGCGAGGGTCATTCAACGACGGAGAATCTTGACACCGCGATTCAGAAACGTGACGTAAATGATAACCGCCATCTATTGAGAAGATTGTAAACTAGAACGCGTAGCTGTCTGTTACTTTACAAGTATTCTTCTTCTGGCATAACATTTGTGCGCGACTGCGCGCTTTTGTTTTAGTACAGTTATAATGCCTATTATTCTAAATTCTTATTATGCCTTTAGCAGGCGATACTGCTGCCATAGTAGTACTTTTATACACTTTTATAGGTAACAACCACCACGGTCACACCAGCGTTTCGTAGGCCTGCCTCGGTGACGATAACGACCACCTCTTTATATACAAAATGTTCCTACAATTTTTAACCGACTTCAAAAAAGGAAGTGGTTCTCGATTCGGATGTTTATACAAATGTACACGATGTTATTGTAATATACCTAAAAACATCACCCTCCTAGCTGTAGTCGGGTAAAAATTATACCGAAGTAGCGTGTCAAATCAGATCAAATTAAAAGTGGTTGATAATTATAATAATTAAAGCAACCCGCATAATACCCGAGATAAAAGTACCTAATCATTAGTTAAGTAAATATAGCCATTTGTAATGTGTCCCTGACATGACGCGGCTACCATTAATTTGTTAAAGACAGGATGAGTCTATCAAGATGACTATGAGGTCAAGTGTTTATCTACAACTCTACAACCGATGCATTTGTCAGGTGCTCGTCAGGGTAGCCCGCGAAATTCAATTTTTCTTACGTTTTTTGCAATTCACAGGTCAATCAGGTCAAATAATTATTTCTAGAATTATAATCATAAAAATCATCAACACAATCTCTCTAAGTTCATATTAAATCCTATTTAATTTTCTTGCCCATTCTTCTCCATACGAAAACTACCTTTTGGAAGGGGCGACTAGAATCAATTCAATTTTACTGTAAGTTTTGACCTTTAAAAGTGCCTTTAATGTGCCTATTTGAAATAAATGATTTGAGTTTGACTTTATTTCAGATTTATTTATTAATCACAATAATTCGTACATACAAGGATAGAATGACTATTTGCGACCAATTATTACTCAAGCAGTTGAGTTGTATTGCTGGTTACTAATAATTCTGTAAAGTCATGTTTGTTACTATTATCTGTTTGTTTGATAAGACTATTTCGTGGAATATCAATCAAAATCAAAATATTTTATTTCACATAAACCTAAATGGGCACTTAAGAAACGTCAGAAGCTAAGTGCACGGATCCAATTGGTCGTTTCCTATGGAGAAGAGCCGGCAAGAAACTCCACGGTTACTCTTTTTAAAAATAATTGACTTTTACAATGTTTTCAAATTACAGTAGGCATGGGAGGACAGCGTAGGCCTGTCAACAAGTACCAGGTACTTGATAAAATAACAAATGGTCTACAGATCTAAAGTCTACAAGGCCTACAAAGTCCTCACATTTACAAAATAAGAATCTATCAAAAGGATAAATAAAAAATAAAATAAAAAAACCTACTAAAGCCAAGTGATATGATTGCCATTGCAACCACTAATAAAAAGGTGAAAAGTTAGAATTGTCTTATAAATAATGTCAAATAATAAAAAGATTATGTCAAAGAAGTATGTAAAAAATAATTAAAATATAAAAATCGTAATTTGAGAGTGCAGCATTAAATAGACACATCGACGCCCCCGAGCAATAAGTCGGTAATGTACTATTATGGACTTCTTGCTGTTATGGCAAATTTGGCATCTACGGACTGGATTACACCTTAGCAATTTTTTTTGGTTTTTTTTAACGATAATTTACAAAGATATCATGACATACGTTTTTATTGTTGGGAAATTTACAAACAAAATGATGTCGGCAAAAATACTGTTATAGGTCGGTACAAAGAAATATTTTATATTTTATTTTGGTAAGTAGCTTTTACAGGATTATTGGCGTAAATAATCTTCATAAGTTTTTTCGTAAACTCTAAGAGGAAAGCATAATAATAGACCTAACAAAATGAACAACGTGACTGAAGCAACTATTAAAGCACACATTGATATATTTCCTAAAGTGGAGTCGCACTATACGAGGATGAATTCAACCAGAGGATATCTTTCAGAGAACTTAAATATTTCAAAAATGTATCGCTTTTTCTTTTATCGATTGGTTTACACATCAATATTACACTGATGTTGTAATGGCAACAAATCGACAATATGAATCAGTTTTTAACTCCCAGTAAAACTACTCATTTTTCAAACCCAAAAAAGACCAGTGCCCTTCGTGCTCGTTATATGAAAAATCAGACAATACTATGAAAGCCACTCTAGAGGAAAAACAATTAGAGCAATCTGAAGTTTACGATTTAAAACCACTCGTAGACGATAAGCATTGGCGGTGTGATTTTTACACAAACTTAAAAGGTCTGTATGTAAAGCTTTGCTTATTGTAATAGGTCGGTGGTAAGCACGTTGCAACTGCACGTTATCTAGATGTGCAGCTGCATCTGCGCTATTCTCTTGTGTACGCTTTCGTCCTCTTCGTCTACCTAAGGCAGAGTGAGTGTTGTTTAAATCAAGCTCTGAATAAGTGTCTTCAAAATTATATTTGAAAAACAACTTATTTGCTTGTGAATCAGACACACTCTCCTCCATCACGTGTGCCCAATGGATCACATTTCCGTTTTTTTAGTGAAATCATATAATTATTATCGTAGTGGAAATCAACAATTTGCAAGTTTTTCTCAAACACCACTGGGAGGGGGCGCCACTATCAAGGTTTTGCCCCGGTTCGAAAAAATCGTAGATCCGGGGCTGATAGGGTTATATGAACGTGGTTAGATGGTTGTATTGATGATTGTAATTGTTAGAATTTTGTAAATACACAATATGTACTTTTTTTTTCATATTATTATGTACCTACTTTTTTATTTAATGATTTTATTATTATTCATTTATTTATTTACTTTACTTATTTAATTACATTTTTAAATATTTCTTAAAATATAAAAATAAGTAAAAAAAAAAACATTTAAAAATATAAAAAAATAGTTATCCGCCGGTGTCGGGACCAGGGTCCAAGCTACCGGTGGTTAGGGCTCCAGAGACAGGAACCTCCTCACAATGCGAGCCGTATCGAGGAGTACTGCCTTCTGAATCAGGCCCTTGATCCAACCGCCTAACGAGAGCCTCGATAGATGTTGATCGAGGCTTTCGGCTATAAGACCATTGGCCGACACGACAATCGGCACAATGATAGCCGAGCTCACATTCCACATGTCAACAACCTCGTGTGCTAAGTCGAGATATTTAATTTGTTTCTCTTTCTCAGCTTTCACGAGGTTACCGTCATGTGGAATGGTAACATCGACAATCATTGTGCGGCGCGCTAATCTATCTATCACCACTATATCAGGCTTATTGGCAACAATAGTCCTGTCAGTAATGATAGATCGATCCCAGTACAACGTGACATGGTCATTTTCAAGAACTGGGTCGGGCACATACTTGTAATACGGTACCTCAGAATCCACAAGCTTATATTTCAAAGCAAGTTGCTGGTGAATAATCCTGGCCACTTGGTTATGCCTGTGCAAGTACTCGCCGTTAGCCAGACGAGAACAACCAGAGACAATATGTCTGATAGACTCACCCGGACGGTGGCATGCCCGACACACGTCAACCGTCCCGTCCTTCATAATATGTCTCCGATAGTTATTCGTCAAGATAACTTCGTCCATAATTGCACAGACGAAACCTTCAGTTTCCCCGAAAAGGTCACCAAAACGTAGCCAGGATACGGACGCTAAGAAATCTACACCGGGCTATCTATTATTATTATTATTCTATCTATTATTATTATTTTGTTTATATATATTTTTTTCTCTCGGCCTAGCCGGATAGAACTGATGGCACGGGCCTAAGCCAAGTGTCTAACAGTGGGGTTAAGTGTGGGAGTAACGTGTAAGTTGTCCGATTCACACTGAATAAATTTTCTTATTATTATTATGCTCGCGAATCATATTTTGTTCAAGATACAACCTGACACTGACCTGCAAATTACAACAAACGTGAGAACATTGGAATTACCCGCGTTTCCTTAGTGCGGGCCCCTTAATAAAATAATAGTTTAACCTATAACTATAAATTATGATTGACATAGTGAGTAGTCTAGGATTATTAAATTGGTCCTACATTGTAAATCCTGCGTCATACGCCTGCAATTTGCATCTATCAAACGTTTATAGCTTTCGGTACTTTCGACCCGTACCATAATATACCTATGTATAATGTATTTGGATCGAAAGTGAGTGAGTGAGTGAGTGTGTGATTTGACTGCCCCATAAAAAAACACTGGGTAAGGGTAGATTGTCCGAAAGGGTTACCGCTGGCCTGGAACATAAAGGGCTAAGGAAGGAACACGAGTGGGTTTTAGTCAGTAAGAGTCTGACTACACTCCCTTCCGCTCCACCCAGAGCGGGAGCGGTCATTTGATGATTTCCCAAACTGAAAAAAAAAAGAAAAGGGTTGGGAATGGTTTTCTACATAATGATAAGCACTAACAATACTAACATGATTGTAAGCTATGTTACAGTTTGCGCGCCGATGTACCTGCCACCCCATATAGGTTATCATCTGCCTAGCCTTTTCCCAACTAAGTTGGGGTCGGCTTCCAGTCTAACTGGATGCAACTGAACACCAGTATTTTTCATGGAGCGACTGCCTATCTGACCTCCACAACCCAGTTACTGGGCAATACGATACCCCTTGGTAAGACTGGTTGTCAGACTTTCGGGCTTCTGACTACCCGTAACGACTGTCAAATATCCACGAATGACAGCCGGGACCAACGGCTTAACGTGCTTTCCGAGGCACGGAGGGGTCACGGTATGTAAAGATGGTCACCCATCCACAGACCAACCGCGGCAAGCGTAGCTTAAACTGATCGATCGACCTGTGCGGTTGTTATTATTTAGCCACGGGCCCCTGTATAGGTAACCCTATGTTTTTTGATACATTACCAAATAGGTCAGATAATGGTCTTACGGGAGCCTATAGACTACTCACTGCATTGCTCTATTATTACCTCCCTAGCCTTTTCCCAACTCTGTTGGGATCGGCTTCCAGTCTAACCGGATGCAGCTGAATACCAGTACCTATATTATAAGGAGCGACTGCCAATCTGACCTCCACAACCCAGTTACTGAGTAACACGATACCACGCGGTAAGACTGGTTGTCTGACTTTCGGGTTCCTGACGACCCGTAACAACCGTCAAAGGCGTGCTTTCCGAAGCACGGAGGGGTAAAGATTGTCACCCATCCACGGACCGAACGCGGCAAAGATAGCTTAACCTGAGCGATAGACCCGTGCGGCTGTTATTATTTGCCCACTAGCATACCTCTATCTAAATGTGTTACAGAATTAAGATATTTAGTAGGAGTCCTGCCCTGCCCCTGTACATTGTTACTAGGATAGTAACAATATTCAGAATCAGGACCCCTTATGTAACACAATACCCAACCGATTCTGAAGGGGTTAATATTAAAATGTATCGTTAAAAACAATTTGCTTTGAGGGGCTCTCGTCTTGCACTCTCTTAGTTATTACATCCGGCAATTTGATCAAGATGATGCATTTAAATACTGGTCAGTTTGTCTGTGTGTTACCTTACTAAATTGCTATTAAAAAAAGTTGTGACCTAACAAAGCTAATTAGGAAAAGCCTTCCAAGTCTGATTACCCAATCTAATGTCTAATCATTTGCTGTTTGAATTGGGTTACTGATAGCAAAAATCATCTGTCGCCATTTTATACATCCTTCTTTTTATTTTTTTTTATTCTGAATTGGCCGACTCTTGATCTCGATCACGCCTATTGGAAAGCGATGAATGAGGTCTATGATGGAACGAGAGTACCCAGAAGATGCCTAAGGCACTGGAACTCGTGGATGCCATCATGCGCGTGAGAGCCCTCACGACGGGGACGCGGTGTCCCGGGGTGGGGTCGTCGTGGCGGTGTCACTCGACATCGCCAACGCGTTTAACACCCAGCCCTGGGGCTGCATTGGGGAGGCACTCCGGTATCACCGGGTGCCGACCTACCTCAGTCGAATAGTCGAGGCTTATTTGAGGGACAGAGCCGTCATCTACCCCGGTAGTAACGGGGAGTGGAACTGGCGACAGATGTCATGCGGTGTCCGCAGGGATAAGTTCTGGGGCCGCTCCTGTGGGACATCGGTTACGACTGACTGGGTGCTGCGGGCCGACCTCCCTGTTGACGTTAGCATGGTTTGCTACCCTGACGTAGCTCACCGTCCGACATAAGTCTGTGGGCGGAACAAACTGCGCTACACAAGGAGGCATCTTCATGCATCCCAAAAATATATACGTTCTTCGGCAAAGTATATCCAAATCTTAGTCAGTCACTATTATTTTCTGAACTGAAGTTCCATTTGTCATTCAGCTTATCTAGCATAATTTTAATACGCAAAAAAGGTTAGCAACACGTTAGCCCCGGGCGCACTATCACGCTATCTACATAGAACGTAAAAATCCTACCAATTTGAATGATTAAACCTGTGGCAAGTTCAATGTGAAAACCGTATATATAGATTGTGTTATCTATTTTAGGCAGTAAATATTTAAAGATAGGCGCCCAAGTGCTATATCTTATCATAATATGATTCTAAATATCATTTGGTTGCCGAAGTGCATAAGAGTTGGTCTGAAATATTTCAGCTAGGGGCTAACAAAGATACAGAAGAGACAGCAGATGGCAAGTTTCAAAAGATCGCTATCTGTGTACTGTGTGCAACCCATTTGTCTGAATTGCATGCAGCAGACTTTGTGCAAAATGACACGATAGATAGCTCCATCTCCATGGTAACTTACTGAGTCAGATAAATAATCTGTTTCCAAAATTAGTCCAGCCACTTAAATCCGAGGCTAATTTTAATTAATCGCTCTTATTGGTCGCTTTGATAACTCTTGCGATGCTGATTGAATTATTAATTAAATGTTGAACATTGTAAGACAAAAATATATCCTTCTTGACTGCAACTTTGAAGATTCAACTGTCAAATACTTACGGTCAAACCGCCTTCGTTTTCGCTCGGTATCCAATCAAAACAATCTAGATAGCATTGTTTAGCAAAACAGAGCCAGCAGCGGTCGCTATGCCGATGCATTATTCAATTAGGCTGATAACACTTAAGATGATTACTGGTAATAAAATTGTAATGTCTTGTTTCCGTGATGCGCGCGTGGGCATACTCACGCGGCTCGGTGTGACCCCACAGGGGAAAGCTTTTGAAGTGAAAACTTCTTTAGGCGCGATGGGTATTTTTTGAGATGGGAAAACCATTGAACTCGCGCCACTGTTACCGTAAGCAACACCGCGCAAGGTTTGTCTGTAAGACGATTTAAAAAAAACCGGGCAACAGCGAGTCGGACTCGCGCACCGAGAGGGTTTCGTACCATCATATGTTTTTAAATACCTATATTCTTCAGAGAATTTTTTCATCTCTTGATCGATAATGTAACTAATGTAACTTTTGTTGATGATTTCTGAAAAAGTGTGCTATTTAGAGACTTCGCTTTATTTTTCCTGTAATCTTTACATAAACTTCTATCACATAGAATAATTTCAGATTTTTCTCATTTCACCATGCCCTAGTAGCCCCACTTCGAATTTTTCAGACACCCTTTCAGTCCCTGTTGCAAAAAATATACATAGGTATATTTTTATTTCTTTCTTATTTGCAAAATAGTTGGGCCAACGTCATGTAAAACTATTCCAAATTTCAAGTTGATAGGATAAGTAGTTCTTGAGACATCCAGCTGTTACAGACAGACAGACTGAGTCTCACCATAAGGGTTCCGTTTTACCAATTTGGTACGGAACCCTAATACCCGCTTCGGATGTGTTTGGCTGTCCTCGGGATGTACCTACTCGGTTTTAATGTATATCCGATATGTCAGTGAGTGATGGCAAAGTATTCTGTTTGGGTTTTGTGTTCACTTCTGTAGGCACTCCCGGAGTGCCACTGTTTTTTTTTACTCTTATTTGGATTAGGTATATAGGATAATAAATCTTTAGCAATTTGGTAGTTACCATTTTAAAAAGCTCTTTGAACATCAGTGCGATTGGAATACGGAGTTTTTCTAGGTTCTTTGGTATCATTTATTATTCTATGACCGCGGATCACTGATGATGCCCGGCGGTTATCTGGAGTCAATACCCAATACCATAGATATTAGAAAGATTCTAAGGATAAGATGGTCCTGTCATTCTAGCAAAAGTCTGTCTACTGACTTCTGCTGAAGACCGAATACGTTACCTAGAGGAACTGCGGCTGAAAAACAAATGGAAAGATAATTAATGAATCATTGTTTTTTGCAGCAGAGTCGAAACTAAACTTCACTTGAATCTTAGGTCATAAGTCATCGTCGAAAATGTAGAGAGCAGCTGTGCTTTCAAAAAACCAAACTAAAATATTTCTGGAGACTCAAATAAGAAGCACCATCAAAACTAATAAAATTAACAATCCCCACTACCTACTATTCCAAGAAAATCTCAGTGCGACGGATACCACTCATTTTATTTGTTCATAAGTCTCGTTTGGTAAAATTGGATGACACACTCTGTGCGTAATTCGCAAAGAGTTGGGAGGTGTCTCTAACCCGTCAGTGCTACAGTCAAAACTGTTTTCTTCCTATGGCACAATAGACCTTTTTTTTTCACTAGAACCACCCCGGTGCACTATGGAAGGGGGGACACCGTTACCTCTCAAAAGACTAATCCGAAGCCCCTCTGTGCAACGTCTGTTAGGGCACATTTAGGGGAGACTGTAAAGAGGTCTCCCGAAAATCTAGCTGTGCAAGTGTGCAGGGCAGTACATGACCACTAAAATATACGTAATAGACAATAGACCTAGCTACTATTTTGTTTCGTAATATTTAGTTACGTATTTTTTTTTATTGGCAGGATGATTACCTAATAAATACTATTATCAGGTATGCTAGGTAATATAATAAATCCGAAGAGTTTGTTTGAAAGCGCTAATCTCTGAAACTGCAATCCGGATTTGAAAAATTATTTTCGCATTTGATAACCCAAGTCTTGAGGAAGGCCGGAAGCTATAGACTATTTAACATCACGCTGCGACTCTTAGGAGCCGAGCATAAAGAAAAATAAGTAAGAAAAAATGCTAAGCGAAAACGAAGTAACGATGCCGCAGGAAGGCGATGCTATAATGCGACGGGGTGGGTCAGGGGAGCAAGAAATTTCAGGCGGACGAAGTCGCGGACAGAAGCTAGTAATATAATAGATCTGAAGAGTTTTTTTTTATTGAACGCGCTAATAATAATAGGTATAAACGACCTGTCGGATTTAAAAATATTTTTGCAATTTTTTTAATGGCCCAAATCTTGAGGAAGGATATTTTTAACATCTTGCTACGACCCTCTGGAGCCGAGGAGAAAGAAGAAAAGGGCGATGCGACGCGGTGGGTCGAGGGTCGAAGGCTGCTAAGACCAAAACTACAAACATAATACCTACCTATATAGAGAAGTTTTATAAAAATGTGGCTGTTAATTTAGGACAATGTGGTCTTTCGAATTCCACGCGAAAAAATTGCAGGCAGGAGCTAATTTCTAGATTATTAGATTATGTAATACAAGGAAAACAGCTGGATTTTCATGTTTAAAGTAAAACGGACGTAATCGGTGACCAAGATTAACTTCTGCAATTGTAAATGCAGAAGTTAATCTTGGTCACCGATTACGTCCGTTTTACTTACTAAGAAAAGGACGCCATGTTCAAATTACCTAGATGAATAACAAGTTATTTGACATTATTGAACTTGCATCATATTAATTGCTTATTAGGTTTTGAAATTTTACAAAGATATTTTCGGCAAGTTCATGTAAATTGAAATTAGGTACTGTTACAAAAAAACCCACCCCATTTAAATTAATAGGACATAGGAGGGTCCCACTAAAATAATTGCCTATGGCGTTAATTCAGACACCCCCAATGAAACCAATTTGTCTATCAATTAAATTTCGTAAAAAAAAATGCTCTTGTCAATGAGGGATCCGTTTATCTGTACAACGGTTAAGTGTCGGGGTTTAATAAACTGTTCAATTAAGAGCGCGTTAGCGGCGCTGGGTTAGGTTAGGGCGCAGGCGCAGTGCGAGTTGTGCGTGCGTCCCGGCATCATGCTGGTGTTAGCGATGCTCCTCGTCGCGTGCGCCGGCGCCCGCGCCCGGGCGTTCAACGTCACGTACCTCTTCGTGCCCCACATCGTGGCACCCGATCAGCAGGAGGTAAAGGTCGAGTGCCGATATGACGGCAACTTCACGCTACTCAGCTGGTTCAAAGGCGCCAACGAGTTCTTCAGATATCGACCTGGTGCAGCGCCCAGCATTCGCACGTTCCCCATCCTTGGAATTGGGACAGTGGAAATGCTACTGTGTGGACCTGTAGCCTGCCAGCTGAAGCTTGGAGCCCTGACTAAGGAAGCCACCGGACTGTACCGGTGCGACATCGAGAGGGACGTGCCGCCATACAAATATGCAACCATGACAGGGTACATGGAAGTCCACGGCCACCAGCAACGGAAGCCATCGCTGGAAGGATTAGCTGAAGAATATAAAGAAGGAGACATGATACAAGCGTACTGTCGAGGTTCTCCGGACTCAGAACTCCGCTGGTACATCAACGGTGCAGAAATGGAAGAATTTAGAGGTTCGACGAATTTAAAGAAGAAAAGCAATCGATTCCTGTACATGGGTGTACCACTCACGATGTTAGTGCAGTGTGTAGAGTTTAAATACGGGAGGGCATACGGCTCGACAGAGAAGAGGGCGATGTGGAGTGATGGAAATGAATTGCGAAAGAAAAAAGAGGATATTGTGAAAAATGGATCGATTGCCATTACAGGACGCTTGGGTTTGCTCAGCATTTTATGTTTGTTAGATAAAGTATTTTATGTTTAATGTTGTTGATTATGTTCCTGCTAATTTTATAGTTAATTCCAGTGCAAATATTATTAAGTATTTTTTGTTCATGTATGAGTATTCGCCAATGAAATAACGTGCAGTATTTGTGTACCTATATAATAAATAATGTTCTTTAATTTCGCTTCCTTTTTTATAACCTGAGTCCCTGTAAGAAGTTGAAAGTTAGTAAAATAATAACTAGTGATTTCTTCGTCCTGGCCAAGTGGCTAGCATAGCTATTCACAACCATCCACAGTAACACATTTTGATAACCTGATTTGTGTTGCTTCCGAGAGCAAACAGCTGTCGGAAGAATAGCCATGCTCTGTGTATTTAACTGACAAAATTTTTGGATTTGTGAACAGCGTCATCACGTGAGTATCCTGACAAAATCCTAAGTAGTATTTTATGTCATCCAGAATTGCCGGTCGATTCTGTAAAAATTTCACCGTGAAAACTTAGGTGAAATGAGTTTGTTTTTGCTAGGAATTGACACTATTGACAGCTCACTCCACGTCACTTCACCTAAGTTTTCACGGTGAGATTTTAACAGAATAGCACCGCAGAACCAAGAGAAAGCAGTATAGTGGCCTATTTTTAATATACAAGTTAGCATTATCGAAACGTAAATAATGTATTCTGTGACTGGAAACACTATTGAGCTCCACTCCATCACATAAAAGTAATTTAAAAAAAAATAATCGACTTCAAAAAGTAATTAACTTAAAATTATGAAATAACTTTAATTTCGGAAGTCGGTGTCTTGGGATCTGTATTTTAGTTTTAGTTTTTTGCCACCGACTTCCCGACTATACACTAACGCCGAATATCAAATATCGTTGTAGACACCATTTATTTTGTCTTGCTCCGCCCCGCAGTATGGGCACAGTATAAATAAGACATTACTGTGGTATGGGTCAGTCGCTAAGTGAGAGCGCGAATATGTTTTTTGACAATTTTATTTTCCGTACGGGGGCATTTTCACTTTAAATGGCGCAGGTCGTTTTTCGATTGTCTCATGACAACAAAATTATGAAAAAAATATTTGGAAACAATTTTTTTAAGAAAAAGGGTATATGCACTGAAAGTAATGTTATAAACTTGTGGATTTGATTTATTGGTTCCTGATAGAACACATTTTCAATTTTATTTAAATTAATAAAGTTTCGGAAATGTGTAAAATCATGATGTCCCAACGACAGTATGTATCATTGCATTTAATTTTTTAGTTTTTTTTTGTACTACAGCTAACGTAGCGACAATTTAATTGTATTGTTAGATAGTTAATTTATCATTTAAACTAAGCATTTAATCTCAGTCAGTAAAGAAAATATTAAATAAATTAATAAGAAGCTTGTCTCACGAATTCGCGACTACCGGACATGTCCGGATAGTAACACGCTTTTTACTACTAAAATACACATTTATCGTGCAAATTCGGTTTTCATGGTAATCCCGGGTACAAAAGTCAAAGTATGAAATGCCATTTTGAAGGTAGTCACGCAAGGTGTTCAGCTGGTGCGGTACATTTCGCGGTACAAAAAATTGGTCAAGAAAAATCTATTGAGGTTAGTAACGTTTTTTTTCGTGAATATTAAGTTTGTCTTTATTTCTTTTTTAGCTGTACATAACTTAAACACTGCTGAAAGCATAAAAGTAGAATTTAATTGATTTCTGATAATATTGTTTGAGTATTTTAATTTAGTTTTAAAACGATCTACATTCGTCACGTCCTGTTAGCAACCGTTACTATAGGATGGACAAAAAATGTTACGAAACAGACATGTAAAGCTTAGAACTCATAAATTAAACTTACGAAATTTATTATTGATGACAACGGTTAGATCCTTTTAATATTTTAAATGTTAGTTTGTATGTTTGGATGTTTGTTACTCAATCAGGCAAAAGCGGCTGTTCGGCTTTGGATGAAATTAGACACACTGATAGATAGTTTATTAAATAAATTATTACTTTACTTTTTAGGAATATCTGATTTGACGTGGGCAAAGCCGTGGGGCGTAAAGCTAGTAGAGAAATAATGTATCTACCAATATATTTTTTCTTAACTTTACAGGTAGTGGTGAAATCACTTTTCAAAATGGTGATATACTTTGACATAGATAAATTTTTGGAATATATACTGATTCAAAGTTTAAGTTTTAATCTTATTTTATTAATTTTTTTTAATAAAGATACCGTGTAGGTTATGTTGATTGATTAATAGTTTGTTAGTTTATAGTTAAGATACTCGATACGTACCAAATAAATATTTTAAAGTACTTTAACAAAATGTTTTATTAAAATACATATTTAATACCTATCTATGCATTTTTGTTTAATTTAGGTAGGTATATTCTACTCTACTTCTACTCTCATAAGAAAACTAACATTTTGTAAGATTTTAACCTCACAGTGAGTTCTATTCCTAATAATTCTGTTTCGTCACGTCACATGTCCATTTAGTAACTGTCCCAAAATATTTTTGCCTTGTTTATTTAAAAAAACTTAAAATATTATCCGGAATAATATTATTAGAATATTATAAATAAAGAAAAATAAACTATATTAAGATTATATTCCAACTTTATCATTCCTTGACCGATCAAATAAGATACATGAAAATTAAAACTTGCATTTGGACAATATGTCGACGGGAGCAAAGTAAAAAAAGACAACTGCAATTTTGAGATTTTTGGTTTTTTGTAAAAACTAACTTAAAATATCATGTTCTACAACATAGCAAAAACAAAAATACAAATATCACCTTATTTTTGGTACTTTTGTCACGTAAAAGAAGACAACTACGCCTGTTTTGTGAAATTGCACGATGTAGATGCGGATAACTACCGCCTGGCCGTTTATACGCGGGACGCGCGGGGGACCAGCGGTCAGTCATATTGTGTCATCAGTCAGATGACATGTTCTACGTCGGCCGGCACGAATTTTGTTTTTTTTGGTTTGTTAAGTGATAAGTGTGTGTAAAAGTGTTATCATATTAGTAAACAGTTTGGGTTCAACACAATAGACATGGAAAGACGTAAATTATTGGTGAATTTGGGCAAAACGAGACGACAATGCGATATTATGAACCGAGAAGATCTATTTGAATTCCCACGTAGAAACGACCAAGTGGTAGTTAACACAGTTGTCATATTTTTAAGCGCAATGTAGATGCAGACAACTACAATATCTCGTAATTTAAACATAATTAGAAGAAATGAAATATACATGTGGATATATTATTAAATAATGAAGCAATGATGAAAATTTCAATAAATTTGGTTTAAAATTGACAAAATGGGAGCATTTTTTCCTATTATGCGCTCTCCTGAAAAGTAGCTGTTTTGTAGATGTCTCTTTTTACTTTGCGCCCGTCGATGTTACGATACTGACCAAATTGTTGAAATTTTAATTAAAAATAAGTATCCAATAACCAAGTATTAATATTTAATTTCATTAATCGATATACCTACCAAAACTTAATAATAGCTTTTTTCTCATTTCATTTCCAGCAGTTTAATTTTTATCGCGGTTTGATTTTTGTTACTAACAAGACATCTTTAGCCCGATCTACTTTAGAAAAATAATTTTAGAAAATTAAATACTTATTTTTGCACGGAATTATTACATAAATCACATAAATTATATATCTTTGTACAGTAATCCAAAGTTCAAAGTCCTAAAACAATAATAAATTTTTAAAGGCTGTTTATTATAACCTGCGCCATTTAAAATGAAAATGCCCACGGACACATTTCCCGCGTAAAATTGAGATTTCTAATCTTACCCGCTTGCTGTTACATCTCCTTACACAGGTAAGTAACAGTTAAAATAATCTATACACGTACGATACCATACAATATTATACATGCTATTATTTTGTTACCCAAAAACAATAAATCTTATAGATAGGTACTTAGACATTTTTAGGAGCCAGACTTTTCATGTACGGCGGCCACAATTTCATTTGCACTATTGCATATTCCATGAACGAAAATGATAACATTTTTTGTGCAATGTTGATTATGATTTATACAAGTTAATGAAATACATCTCGCAATAAGTTTCAAAACATTGCCACAGTGTATTTTATTGACGATGACACGATGACGTATCCATTTTCCTTGGAAAATTAAATTATGCTTTGAAGTTTGAAATGACACGCGCGCGCTTAAAAACTTACCACTATAATTAATTTAAGACTAATCACGGGTATATTTTAGACACTTAAAATAAATGAAAATAGTCATTCTTTTTATGGAAGGAGTAAAACAATCCTAATTTGTCAATTTTGTTTAGATACAAATTTTTCACACTTTTAATTAAATAATTGTACAGATCATTTTAAATAATGGGTTAATGCGGTTTTTACGCAATGGCAACACTAAAATCAAAGATGGCGTAAGTTTCTCCCACCTCACAAAAAGTGACAGCGCATTGCGCAAACCAATACCGAAGTCGCAAATCCACGGAGTCCTTTAGAGTGTGCATGTTACACGGTTAAACATGTTAAAAAGTTTTTCTGAAATTTTAGTTTTATGTTACATTCAGTGCCCAAATCGTTCCACAAGAACTGATATATTGAACTTTTCTCCGTCTTGATTAAGTGAGATTCTTAGTTCAAATAAATAGTGAATATATAATAACGGTTAGCGCAAGTTACATTCGTTGGAAAAAAACATCATCCACAATGCCTAAAGGAAAGAAGAAAGGAAAATACGGTGAGTTTCAATCCACTTTAGTGTGAAAACGATTTTAGTTTGGTTATGTGATGCGTGGAGCTCTGATTCCGCCAAGAATGAGATCACGCGGCAACCTTGTGGCGACGGATTTTCCGCGGGACGTGTGACGTTTACGTGTATTTGGCCACGGTCATTATACTAGATGCCAACAACCCGAGGGCTGTTTAGCACCATATGTTTGGCAAATCCTTGCGATAAACTTTGTCAAGTGTAGTAATCGGAGGTTTCGCAATCCCCGTCTCGTTTCTCAGCGCAACCTTTACTTTCACGTTTCATATCGTTGTCGTTCCCACGTGTCACATTTCACCATTTCAGTGTGGTCATGCTTTGTCTACAAAGTATACAGAAGAACGTGTGTAGGCCTGACTTTTGTACTGGTTAGCTTACTGATTGGCCTTGCAAGCATAATTTAGATTGTACTTTATATAATTCTACATAACAGTTATTTAGTTCCTAGTATGGATAACAAACATGTTTGTTTAGCTTTGTCATTAAGTTGTAATAAATAGGGGTATTGTTATCTGTTGCAATGACCTCACAATAATGATGAGTTAACATTATGCTTGGTGTTGTCTCAATTTTCATCTATTTTATCAATATTTTGCTCTAGGTAGATCATACATTACCTTGATTACTGTGTGAGATGCATGATAATTATCATAATGTATAAATAAGTATCTCTGAATATAATACTACATGCTTCTCATTCCTTGTTAGAGGCTTTGGTTTCCACACCTAGTCCTTCTTATAATAACTACAAATATTATTTTAAATCAACCTGCCGTATTTTATGTCATTTACATAATAATATTCAACTGGAACTATCTCAATGACAACAAGATAATAATATTTAGTTCTGTAAATTATTGAAAAATATTCAACTTAAACATAATGCTTATTATATGCAGACACATGTACCCTAATTAATAAGACCAACTTTAGGTAAATACACTCACAGCAGGCACAATTAACCTCCCATCTTGTATTTCTTACAATTGCAGTAATCCTCAAATTTAGACCACATTTTATGAAGGGTATGTTGAAAGTGGCCTTTAAGGTAAAAAAAAAAGTCATTGAGTAAAGGATTCATACAAAAAATCGATTTTGTGAAAATCTTTGATGATAATTTAACTATTTTAATATTGAAAATAGTCATCCAATAAAAAATAAAATTAATAATGGGTGTTGCCGCCTCGGGCTCTAATTACTTTTGGAGCCGGTTTGGCAATCCATCCATTACATCTTGGATATCCAACTGTGGGATATTGTACCACTCCTCTATCACAGCCGTCTTGAGCTCTCCTAGGGTCATAAGGGCTGGTACTCTTGCTTGGACACGTCTTTTAAGGTTGTCCCAAATGTGCTCAATTGGGTTGAGATCGGGACTGCATGCTGGCCATGGTAAAACTTGAATCCCAACCTCATTTAGGTACTCAGTGACAGATCTTGCAGTATGGCAACGTGCATTGTCATGCATTAATCTAAAGTTGTCACCAATGAATGCTGCGAAAGGCATGTCATGGTCTTGGAACAACTTCCTCCACATATCTTTGAGCATTCACATTGCCTCTATCGAACACAAGATCGGTACGAGCCTCGTAAGAGATGCATCCCCAAACCATTACGGACCCTCCCTGGTAACCCACTGTTTCGGTTATAGCGCATGGATCAAACCTTTCGTTTGGGCGCCTGTAGACACGCTGACGTCCATCTGGACCTCTTAAGGTTATTCTGCTCTCATCTAAGAACAGTACATCCTTCTATTCCTCCATAGTCCAGTCAGCATATTCTCGGGCAAAAAAAGACTAGCTCTACGGTGTTGTGGGAGCAGTAGTGGGGCGCGAGCTGGACGAAACGCCCTCAGATTTCTTTCTGCCAGTCTTCTTCTAATCATATGTTCACTCACACTGACATTTCTCACCTCGTAAAGACCCGTACGAGCTTCAGTAGCGGTGCAAAAGCGATTTCTCAGAATGTTGTTGACAACGAAACTGTCATCTCAGGTTGAGGTGCATCGATGTCGGCCTTGACCTGGCCTGTCGGTGTATGAGCCTGTCTCCCGAAAGAGTCCCAAACAATAAACGAACACTATAAACTCAAATTAAAAAATATTCACACATGGCAGAAAAGAACAGGAAATGTTAACACAGTAACACAGAGGCAAGAATGTGAAACAACAACTAAATTCCAAAAATTCCAAAATCCTTTGGTGACACAAATTTACTAAACGACATAAGGGTATATGTGTTTAGTTAATTGCTAAAGTTTTAAACTTGATAATTGTTAAACTTGAAAAAAAAAATCTGTGGATAAGCCATAAACAAACAGGGTTTAGAAAGATAGAGGTGGGCAGTTAAATTGTGTCTGTGAGTGTATGTTAAAAACTCATTAGCAAACTGACCGCCAACAATTTATCATTTTTATCAGCTAATATTATGTAAACGTAGTTTGGCTTCATGTGACAGTTTTCAATGTCAAACTCAATATAACGTCATAGCAACAAGAAAAAAAGTAAATATTTTTACTCAATACGAACGAAAAGTTCCTATAAAATACACTTTATTTCACACATTCTATTTTAGAAGTAAGGTTGAATGTTATGTAAGTAATGATAGATGGTGTAATGTGAATGGTGCCCCACTGACACAGTTCTCTGTTGCAGCTAGGACTGTTAACATTATGTGTGGATTTTCAATAATAACTTACTGTGCAGTTGGTCATTTGAGTTGTATGGTAAGCCTGTTATATAAATAGCACACAGATTCCTAAAAGCCATTCAAAGTTTTTATAAAATTTTGTATGTAATTGAATTTACTTATGAGTATGACTACCTTTTGATTTCCAAGCAGTCCTGAGATTAAAGGAAAAAAGTTTGATGGATAAGAAAATTACCATACCTACCTATTTGCCATTTAATTGTTAAATACTTACCACATTCAATATTAATAGGCAAAACAAATTCAAGGTTACTATGAAATGTTACCTCGAGCCTGGTTCTAGGCGACGCTCAAGAAGAGTTTCTGGAAGGCCTGGGGCGAGAACTTTGCCCAGCTGTGGGAAAATATAAAACAAACTTAATTGATGAGTTACCATCTTTTTTATTCTGTTTATTCCTTTTCACATTGTATGTTTGAGCTGAATGTCATGACATGTGCCTGTATCAGATAGATTCAGACAAATGGGTGGGCCCATTTGACATTTACCTCTGACCAAACTGAAGTTGTCTTTGGCATACCTACCAATATACAGCAGTAAAGGTAGTCCTCCAGATATAATAATGAACAGACAGCTATACATATTTTAGTCGAGAAAGAGCCTCCATTAACACTGCAGCCGTGTTAAACTCATGGACCCCTAACAAGGTCACAGCAAGTCATACAGCTATAACTTTGTCACACAGCGAGGGAACGCGAATTGGACCTTGTAATGCGGTAATCTTCAGTCCGATCGAACACACGCATTGTTATGTATACTTGTAGGATCTTATTTAGGTCACGTTGATTAAGATTGAGAAGAGTTTCAAAGTAATTCAACGTGGGTCGCCGAGAATACATTGCATTCATCATCCATCCCCATTCGCCAAAATAAGTCTTCTCGTAAATTCGATGCCTGTCATAAGGATTTTCACCCTTATAAACCATTCATAAAACACCACGTGCGGTAATGCCGAAACACTGAAGAATGACGTCACTAAACACGGCGTTAACCTTGGGTGGGTTGTAAAACGTGACGTCACGCCAGTAGTCCCGGGGAAGGGGGTGGAGGTTACCGCTATATATGACTATATTTAAACCTATTAAGTTGAGAGCCTTTCGGCATTTATTGCTTAAATTCCAAACTAGGAAAATTCTTACCCTCTTGGTTCGTACAAAAAAATTAAAGCTTGACCTCTGGACCTCAAATCCAACATGGCAGATATTTCAAAATCCTTTAATATCGTTGAGTTCTCCACTATCTCTTTAACCATAATGACAACCCATTATTAAATAGCATCATAATTTTATTAACGATACAATTGACGTTTTCAGAGCACAGAAGAACAGAACAGGCTTATTCCTCGGACGAGGATGCCGGCATCGATATGACCATCGACAACTGTTCGGAGACTTCAGCACAGTCAGACCTCAAGAGCAACCACGACGACGCAGGTATTTACGGACACATGTAGGATCTGTCCACACATTTCTAGGTTAAAGCTTTCCAGAATATAATCTCTTCAGGGTCGGGGAAATATTGATTGCATACATTTTGCATAATGTGCTAGTTTCTTAAGAGCCCTGTCCAGGGACTGTGTGGAAAGCTTTATGCTGATTTTGTGTTATGCAAGCTTTAGTACAACGATGTATCGACGTACAAGCATCTTGTAGAAACGCTTTGTGTCGCGCGCGATTTTATCGCGTGTCGCGCCACACATTTTAAGTATTTTTTATACCAGCTAAACAACTTAAATACCACAAAAAAGAAAAAATTACAAAGGGTTCTACAATAACTAAAAATGCACTATGAAAGCGAATGTAGCATTTATCACCGATAAGAAATTAACTGCACGTGGAACCGCAGAATTCATAATAGTTTGTAACTACGACAATACCTATGACGTACGATGTAGTAACCAACGCGTGTATACGCGAAGTCCGTTTGGAAAAGAAACAACGCAAATCAGTACAACTCTAACGCCTTTTTGTCACCAAGTTTATAAAGGTAAAAAAATACATAATAGATTTTTGAGGAATTTCTGTATGCAAATTGCTATCATACATACATATGTAAGTCTCAAACAAATTGTATGATGAAAAGCCCAAATGCAATCATTTCATGAATTTTCAGTACTATCAATTTAATCTTTACAAGTCCAGTGTTATCGCGAACCCATAACGTTTACGTCACACAACTTGCAACGTGCTACATGCATCCTTCTATATAAAGAAAATAGGTCGAGTAGATGACATAAGATAACGATGTCGTTTACTTGCTAGTGACGTCACACACATAGCGTGGGCTTTCATGATGTCATTAAACGGAGAAAATTTTGTACGCAATAGATGTGTGCTATACTATGTGACGTCTACAGAATCTCTGGTTTGCATCAATGCAATGAAGTGTTCCGTTAGAAGTTTTATTGTGGACTGTATATTATTTTTCTTGATTTGTTGAGAGTAAAACACTTCTTGACTTGTTCACTTGTTCACTTTATTCTTGAGATGTTTCTTCGATCGGAGCTGGACGTCGACTGTGACTAGAAGAAGATCGCTGCGTCTTTTATAGAGGGCCCCAGCCAATCAGAGCGCGTACTTTTCCCGCGCAGCACCAACCTTATTCGTTCGCCCAATCGGCGCGTTTGACCAATCAGAGCGCTCGACCAATCACAGCGCTCGGCCAATCAGAGCGTGTTGGGTGCGCGCGCGTTGGCTGGGTCCCGAGAGGAAGCGATCTTCCAAAACCAAGCTCTTACAATATTCCTACTATTTTCCTAACTTAGGTACTATCTTATTCTATACATTTACAAAAATTGGTGTCAAAAAACCCTTATTCTAAGCCCTAAATCGACAAAGTTTGGTGGCGGTCCTCCTTACGGTAACGTTTGGTCGTACTTAGGTTAACCGTACAAGTGGCGCCACCAAGCGTAAGGAACACTAATCACTATTCTATGTTCAACTTACATGCTAGAGGTCCTAATCTAACGTGAAAATACTATTTATTTAATTCAATCTAAATTATACACATATTCATATTCATATTCATGGCACGCTCGGCGTCCGTTACATCTGTCCTAATCTAAATTGTACACATATTCATATTCATTCCATAACACGCTCGGCGTCCGTTACAGCTCTCCCCCCGGCGCAGCTCGCGTAGCCTCCTTCTCCGTTGCCACGACGACGAGCTTGTTCACGGGGCGCCGGAAGATGCCGGTTCTGGTTCGCACCTCGACGACCCTGACGCCGCCGTCCGGTCCCTGATGCGTGCGTTCGACGATCCCCATCGGCCAGGTGTTCCGGGGCAGTGTGCTGTCGACCACGAGGACCACGTCGCCAATCTCTATCGGTCGCTTGTTGTTCCGTGGCTCCCCGCGAGGTACCAAGGTGGGAAGGTACTCGTGGAGCCAGCGTCGCCAGAAATGGTCAGCGAGTGCTTGGCTAGCTCGCCATGTCCTCCTGTCGGCCTCGTCGCAGGGCCCCGTCGATGGTAGTCCGCCCGATGATCCCAGCAAGAAGTGGTTTGGGGTCAGGGCCTCGGGGTCACTGGGGTTCACGCTGACGTGCGTCAGTGGCCTCGCGTTGATCGAGAACTCCGCCTCGGTTAGCAGCGTCCTCAAAACCTCCTCCGCAGGCGCCTTTTCTCGTAGAGTGACGCTAAGTGCCGTCTTCACAGAGCGCACCATTCGCTCCCACGCCCCGCCTTGATTGGGTGCGCCAGGAGGGATGAAGCGCCACTCCATACGATGCTGCAGCCCCTCGTCGTTCAGAGCGGGCAGCCACTCGGTGTAGGCGTTGCGTAGCTCTTGATCAGCCCCGCGGAAGTTCGTCCCGTTGTCAGAATACATTAGCCGCGGCCATCCTCTGCGTGCAGCCATTCTTCGCACCGCCATGATCGCCGAGTCTGTTGAGAGGGACGCCACTAGCTCGATGTGTACGGCGCGGGAGGTCAGGCATGTAAACAGTGCCCCCCATCTCTTCTCTCGGCGGCGGCCCACCTTGACTATCATTGGCCCGAAGTAGTCCACCCCGCAGTTTGTAAACGGGCGGTGGAAAGGGTCTAGGCGGGCGTGCGGTAGGTCCCCTGTCGCTGGCGGCTGCGGCGTTGCTCGCCGCCTCTTGCAAAAGGCGCAATTCCTCTCTACAGCGCGTACGGTCGGTCGCAGGTGAATAATCCAATAGCGCTGTCGCAGGTCGTTCGTTACACGCTCCCTGTTGGCGTGCCCCGCAGCGCAGTGTTCTCGTAGCACGATGAGCTTGGTCAGTGGATGACGGCCATCCATAATGATGGGCCGCTTCGTCTCGATGGGTGCTGAGGAAGCCTCGATCCGTCCTCGCACCTTTAGTAGTCCATCTTCTATCATAGGATCTAGTCGGTACAGCCTGCTCGACTTTGTTAAGTGGTGAGCAGACTTGATCCTTTTGAGTTCTTCGTTGAAGCTGTCTTCTTGCGCGTGCCGGATTAGTTCCTTCTCGGCGCGCTGGATGTGTCGATGCTCCATGCTGGTCGCCTTACGTCGGCAGATGTCAGTGAAAGCGAGCGCTCGTGCAGTGGCCCGCACCAGGACTTCATACTTCGAGAAGCGGGCTGGGTTCGGTAGCCAGCTGTCTCGTTCTATCTTCTCACTGACGTGTAGGACCTCTTCGTCCTCTGGCTCGTTCGTCGTAGTCGTGGGCCACTGTTCCTCTGGCAGAAACAGGAAGTCCGGCCCCCGGAACCATCGGTCCTCCGTACTGATGGGCGTGTCGACGAGTCGCGTGGCGTCGTCCGCTACGTTCGAAGCGGTGGGTAGCCAGCGCCATTCCTCCTTCTCGGTCAGCTCCGCGATCTCTCCCAGCCGGTGCGCGACGAACGGTGTGTACCGTCGCATATCGTGATGTATCCAATGCACTACGGTAGACGAATCGGTCCAGTAGGTCGTTCGACCGATATCGACTCGATGTTCCTTTCGTATCGTGTCCGCCAGTCTTGCTCCGATGACCGCAGCTTGTAGCTCCAACCGTGGTATCGTCTGGGCGCGTCGGGGCGCTACCTTGGCCTTGGCGGCTACCAACACAACGTTCAGGCTCCCATCGACGTACTTCACTCTCCAGTAGGCCACGGTCGCGTAGGCCTGTTCACTGGCGTCGCACAGGATGTGTAGGTCGAGCCGTTCGTATTTCTTATTCAGGTAGCACCGCGGCAGTCGGAGCTGAGTGAGCTCGTTAAGTCGCGCGAGCCAGGATGCGAAGAGCTCGTTCTCCTCTTCGGGGATTGGTTCGTCCCATGTTATCTGGAGGCGCCACAGGCTTTGTAGTACGATCTTTGCTCGGATGGTGTAGTGGCTCAGTAGTCCCAGAGGGTCGTAGATCGACATCACGGCGCTGAGGGCTTCACGCTTGGTCGGCGCGCGGGTTCTCGTTCGTACTTCGGCCGGGACTCTGTTCATTGATGTATTGAATCCCAGCTCATCTCGTTCCGCGTTCCAGTACAGCCCTAGGATCTTGTTCTCGGGCTGTTCTCCCCCCAGTTGTGTGGGAGAGGTGGCGTGTAGCTCCGAGGGCACGTCGCGTAGCACCGTCGCGTCGCTAGAGCTCCATCCTCTTAGTGTGAAGCCCGCGTGCGCGTGTACCACTCTGGTTTCTTCGATCGCCTTCCGAGCTTCATCCGTGTCTTCGTAACTGGCCACGAGATCGTCCATGTAGTGGCTCTCCTTGATGGCCTCCAGCGCACGTGGATATTCCGGCCCGTGTACATCCGCGTTGTGGTTGCGTATGTAGTGGGCCATGTACGGGGAACTCGCTGCGCCGAATATCATGCTGGCCATCTTGTACTTTTTCGGAGGCTCCTTCCGTTCGTCGCCTCTCCACAGAAACTGCTGCGCCGGTTGATCTTCCGGCCTTATTTTGATTCTCAGGAACATCTCTTGCACGTCCGCCGTGATCGCCACCGCTTTCTCTCGGAATCGAAAGAGGATTCCGGGCAGTGGCAGCAGTAGGTCGGGTCCCTCCAGCAGTTCGTCGTTCAGGCATACGCCGTTGCTCTTTGCAGCTGCGTCGAACACCAGTCTGCATTTACCGGGCTTATTCGGGTTCTGTACGGCGAAGTGTGGCAGGTACCAGCAGATGGCGCTTCTTTCTTCCGATCCGTCGCACGGCGTCGCGTACCCCTTGTCTAACAGATTGTCGATCTGTTTTGAGTACTGAGCCGCGAACTCCGGTTCGGCGTCCATCTTCTGTTCGATCTTCTTCAGCCGACGGAGTGCTTGACTATAGCTTGCAGGCATAGTCACGTCATCTCGCCTCCACGGCAGCCCCACCTCGTACCCGGTGTCGATTTTCTTGGTAGTTTTCTTGACTATGTCGATGGCCCGTTGATCCGCTTCTTTGACTCTCGGCTTTCCTTGTATGCCAAGCGCGTCGATCTTGAAGTGACGGTCGACTAAGTCGTGAAGTTCTTGGCTGCTGGTTCCCGTCGTTCGGTCGGGTTCGTATACGTGCAGCACGTTTCCTTCTTGGTAGATGGCGTTGCGTGGCGCGGTTCCGTGCACCACCCATCCCAGTTGGGTTTTAGACGCCGCTGGTTGGTTAGGGGCGCCGACTCGGAGCTCGCGGGACACTATGCATTCCCAGTGGTCTGTCCCCACTAGGAGTCCCGGGCGCGCCTTCCCGTAGCACACCTCTTCCGGCGTCAGATCCTTCAGGTGCTCATATTCTAGCACATTGTCCGGTATGGACTGCTGATGAAGTTGTAGATTCTTTATGGTCCTCGCTCTGACCCTGTAGCTGTTGCCCTCTTTCAGCCCTCTGATGCGGAGATTTACTAGCTGGCTCTCTGTTTCTCGCTGCGACATGTTGACCCCGTTCAGGTGAAGTGGTTGCGACGGCCCTTCTGCCCCGATGCTTTCCGCTAGCTCCTTGTCGACGAGGGTAATTGTGGCTCCCTCATCCAGGAGGGCGTATGTGTTCGCCTCCCCCCGTGGACCGGAAACGACGATCGGGCACATTTTCAGCAGCACTGTTCGTGGTCCGCTGGCCGGTCGCGTTGCTACCGACAAAACCGCTTCCTCTTTCGGTGGTTCAGCTGACTTTGACTCTTCCTCGTTCGCTCTTCGTTCTTGATGAAGGGTCGCATGATGCGGACGGTTGCACTGATTCACGCCACACGGTTTCGCCTTGCAGTTCATGCGCCTATGTGTTTTCTGAGCGCATTTGAAACATAGCTTCTTCTCCTTCACGAACTCCCAGCGGTCATCAACAGTGAGTGCCTTATATTCGGGGCACCGTATCAGAGTGTGAGCTTGTTCGCATTTGGGGCACTTATCCGTTCCCTCTTCAGTTCCCCCCGTAGTGTTGAACACGCTCGCCTTTTTCTTCATTGTCACGGCGGGACGGGTCTCCTTCTTCTGCGTCACGGTACTCGTAGTCGGGGTGTACGTGTAACGCAGCGCTCTGTCTGCTTCTTGCATCAGGAAGCGAGACATGACGACGATCTCCGGGTCCGTTGTCCCTTCGTGTTCGTAGGCGTAGTCGCACCATCTCGATCGTAGGTGCGGGCTCAGCTTGTCCAACACTTCCCTAGTCATCAAGGGGTTGAATAGGTAGCCTCTTCGGTCGATTGTTTTCAACACGTGGGTAATGTTCTGTAGCTTGATTGCGAAGCTATTTAATTCGACCGCTGATGCACCTGGTCTCGGCAGCTTCTTGAGTTCTTCTAACGCTCTATCGATGATCACTTCCGGCCTCCCGAAGCACTGTTCAAGTGTCTTCATTACGACGTCTGGATCGGTCGCCGTATGCAGGAGGGCGGCCACGGCGTCTCTTGCTTCCCCTTTGAGACAGCTTCGTAGTCGTTGCACGTTCTCTGCTGCCGAGATCTGGTACATGCGGGTTGAATCTTGTACCGCTGCTTTGAACGGCAACCATTCATTTGCCGCTCCGGTGAAGGTCGGTAGCTCGGTGTATCGGGGCCTGGGTCCGGCCATTTTTTCTAACGTGGCTGCCAGGTACTCGATACCGCTCCTTGTTCTCGTCGGTGTCGGCGATCTTCCACGTGGGATTTCAAACCGCGTCTGTTTCGGCTCTTCGCGTGCCCTTTCCTCCCCCCGTGTGCCGAGTGGGTTCGTCCTCAGCCATTCATCCACCTTTTCATGTGGTTCACGGGGGAGGTTAGGTTCTTCTTCCTGCACGCTCTCCTCATCGTGGATGACCGACACTTCGACGGCCAACCGTTTTTTGACAAGGTCGGCTTCTAGCTCCAATTCTTTTCGTCTGATGGTAGCTAGCTTCTCTGCTGCTTCCAGTTCAGCTACCCGTAGTCTTGTGTTGACGCTTGTCGTTGACCTCACTGATTGGGGCGGTGATCCTCTTCTTCGTTGAACCATCGCCGCTGTCGGTTGAAGTCTAGAAGGCCCCGCTGTACTAGTATCCGTCGGCCTCGAGAGTGGTGAGGCCGGCGGGTCCAGCAGGGCTCTTCTGACACGTTCTTGTTCGATCAACTGGGCTTCTCGGAGTTGCGCCTCCTGTTGATGTTGAACGCGTTGTTGTTCTTCAATTTCAGCTGCGTCGCACTGGCTTCTTGTGACCACCATTTCGATGATTTGTTTCTTGAAATGCCGGGCTTCTGATTTCTTTTAAATCCGGATGCGAAGGACCAGACTATTGTGGACTGTATATTATTTTTCTTGATTTGTTGAGAGTAAAACACTTCTTGACTTGTTCACTTGTTCACTTTATTCTTGAGATGTTTCTTCGATCGGAGCTGGACGTCGACTGTGACTAGAAGAAGATCGCTGCGTCTTTTATAGAGGGCCCCAGCCAATCAGAGCGCGTACTTTTCCCGCGCAGCACCAACCTTATTCGTTCGCCCAATCGGCGCGTTTGACCAATCAGAGCGCTCGACCAATCACAGCGCTCGGCCAATCAGAGCGTGTTGGGTGCGCGCGCGTTGGCTGGGTCCCGAGAGGAAGCGATCTTCCAAAACCAAGCTCTTACAATATTCCTACTATTTTCCTAACTTAGGTACTATCTTATTCTATACATTTACAAAAATTGGTGTCAAAAAACCCTTATTCTAAGCCCTAAATCGACAAAGTTTGGTGGCGGTCCTCCTTACGGTAACGTTTGGTCGTACTTAGGTTAACCGTACAAGTGGCGCCACCAAGCGTAAGGAACACTAATCACTATTCTATGTTCAACTTACATGCTAGAGGTCCTAATCTAACGTGAAAATACTATTTATTTAATTCAATCTAAATTATACACATATTCATATTCATATTCATGGCACGCTCAGCGTCCGTTACATCTGTCCTAATCTAAATTGTACACATATTCATATTCATTCCATAACACGCTCGGCGTCCGTTACAAGTTTATTGATAGGTCGCGCTTAGTTCCTACTAAGATTATGAGTAGGATTATGTGAGGATCGTAGTAGGTGGCATTCTTTAGTTTCTGCTTACCCCCATCGAAGAAAGGCGTGAGTTTATGTATGTATATTATGGTCGTTGGACCTGCCGATGCTGAATAGGTCTTTATTTGCTTAGAATGTAGGTACTTACATAAAAATAAGTTGTTAAATTATGTTATTAGGATCCATGTACAGACGCCAGCAAATCAAGCTATTACAATATGTCAAATTTCTTTAATAGATTTTCAACTTTATCGTTAAAGTATAAGGTTCAAAGTTGATTGGGAAAATTTGACAGTTTCGGGTAGCTTGGTGTGCTGGCGTCTTTACATAATATTGATATTGGGTCTTGTCATGTGTATGTTACTCATAGTCATCACGGTAAAAGATTCGATATTCACAGCTATAATTTCAGTTTATTTTAGCCAATAGTTTAATGTTTTTGTCACACGAGCATGACATGCTTGCTTGAATGCGTCGTTTGTGTATACTCGTCATAAACTAGCAAATTATAATGGTGTGTTTCGTATTGTAGATTTATTTAACCAGAAGAAGTCGCGTATCTTTTAAGAGCTATTGAACCCATGTGCAGTGGCGTAGCGTGCCAACTCGGCGCCCGGGGCGGGAGACCCATTTTGCCGCCCCCATTCTATAGGAGCTTAATTAAAATTAAATTTCACAGGCAATGAGGTATCTTTTATTGAAGGTAAAATAGGATGAGCGGTTTTACAAGCGGATTCTACGGGCCTTATGAGCAGCGAAGTCAGAAATTACTTTGTCAAAATCAATATTTGCAGCCAATTCTTGTTCAATCGACAATACAAGACAAGTTTGATAGTCTAGCGGAGCTCATAGTAGATCTGAGATAATTTTTTATTAGCCTCAACTTCGAAAAACTTCTCTCACAGCTTGCAACACTAATCGCCAAAGTCAAATATATACGAATCAAGATGACTATATTTAGAACTGAAATTCCGAGATTCAGTTTTTGAATGAACTGGAGGAGCTCCAGTGGTCCTTTACCCCTTATATCTTCCTCCGATTCAGAACTGGCAACAAACTGCTGGAGACGGTTCCGCTCCATCTGTAACTCGTCCTTTTCGATGTCTTCTAATACATGGGAAAGATCACACTCGTACTTGCTGTCCAAAACTTATGTAATAAAGAATAATTATTAATCTTTTAAATAATTCATTAATTATTCATTCTATTTTTGTAATAATAATCGATTGTACTACATCGATTAACTTACCTATATGATATGGCAACATTGTTTTAATATGAAAATAAGGGAAGTCAGTATTAATTTGATTAAATTATTAATTTCTTATCCCATGATAAAACTGCTTAATATTTTATAATTGACCACAAAAAAACCGAAACAAAATATTGATAAATATTTCATTTGTGTAACGTTAGGCCCAGATTCGCCCGTCTCCTTTAAGTCATTGTTGTTTTTTGACTTGTCAGACGTTCTGACACATGAAATGAATGAATCATAGATCTCAACCCACTTCACCGGCGATATTTTGCCGCCCCCGCGGCCTGCCGCCCGGGGCGGGCCGCCCCCTCCGCCCCACCCACGCTACGCCACTGCCCATGTGAAAGACTTTAGTAGGAACTCAACTGATTAATGGTGATTAAGCTTATTAAATTCTCCTGATGTGTGTCAACCAAGTTCCACCTGACTTATCGTTTAAACCCTGAACTGGCAGCAATTAAGGCGAAAGATTAGACTTGGTATAAAAGAAAATTACTTTAGGTCGCCGGTCGGTCTCTCACCGCATGGTGATATGAGCTAGGGCACATCGAACGCTACAAGACTAGTGTGCAGAAATGCATAAAAAATTTGCACGTGTCACATTGCACGGAATGCAGTGTGACCATTTCACACATTAAGACTTGCTAAAACATACACGTTGGAAGGAAACAAAGATAAAATGCAGTTAAATAAAAAGATATACGACTTGACAAAACATCGATATTCCTTTATAATATCTAAGTATAATATAATGTATTATACTCATAAACCTTCCGGAATACATTCTCTAAATGATAGCGAAACCGCATCAGAATCCGTTGCATAGTTTAGACGAACAACGCGGTCTCTCGAACAGACACGAAAAGCGACTTTGTGTATTATTCTAGCCTCTAGGCATAACATTCACAATTCATGTTTTTTATCTTCACACACAAAAATAATGTGTTAATTATAAACTCACGTGCCAAGTTTGGTCTTCACAAGTAACGAGAATGGGTGGTTTCAAGGTTATCAACTAATGATAAGTTTGGCTGCACGGCCCGCAGGCCGCGGTTACGACTAACCTTGGAACTAGCGGTTACTTATTTTGAATAATGATTTGGCGTATAAAATGTTCTGTGGATTTTTGTCAAGTCTGTCATAATAAATAGTTATGGCTTTTATTGTTACTTATATGCCATCGCCACAAGTTGATTTTTCATTGACCATTTGTAACAAAAAGGTCCTAATAAGTTTTGGGTCGCAATGGAATTTAAACTTTGTTAAGTATGACATTCAGTTTGTTTTCCACAACCTGAAAATTATCTCAAGTTCTTAATTCTTTACAAGCCATTTGTACCCGATGGGTTTTCCCATCGCGGCATCGGCAAAACGACGACTTGCATACAAACTTTCATCCCCTATTTTACCATTTTAGGGGATGAAATTTTAAAACTCTTCCTTTCTCTCTTTCGATATACATAATAATTATGTATAAGGGACTCTTGTGCAAAATTTCATGCTTCTAAACCCAGAGCGCTTTGGCTAAGGCTGTGCGCTGTCTGTCAGTGAATTTAAGATGCAGAAAATTCGGTTGACCGAGTTCGACCGCCATTTTTAAAACGTTTTCATAAAATGGAGAGGGCTATGCTTGGAGTTTCCCTGCGTGATTGAATCAGGAATGAGGAGATCCGCAGGAGAACCAATGTAACCGACATAGCCAGAAGAATTGCCAAACTTAAGTGGCAGTGGGCAGTGCACATTGCTCGCAGAACAGATGACCGATGGGGCCAAAAGGTTCTGGAGAGGCGACCGCGTACCGGAAGACGTAGCGTTGGAACGCCTCCCACAAGGTGATCCGACGACCTTGTGAAGGCCGCAGGAACCCGTTGGATGCGAGAAGCACAGAACCGGTCGAAGTGGAGGTGCTTGGGGGAGGCCTATGTCCAAAAGTGGACGTCTTTCGGCTGAAATGATGATGATGAATGTTTTAGTGTGCGCTCGTATCGCTATTGGGGTCACGTTATCAAGTTTGAAAAGTTGTGTTGTATTTGTAATAGCGCTGATAAAGTTTGATAAATAAAAACAATTCCAGAGTGACATACAGACCTATAAACATGCAATACATTATGATCAAATGAAAGTGACGCCCGCTATAGAGCTAATTCTTTGATAAAAAAAACCTCTATGACTAGTAGGCCTATCTCACATCCTATGAAGAAGTTCCTGTAAAAATAACTGGCAGAAAATTGCTTACAAATGGTGTTCCATATTTGAATATATTAGGTAGATAGATGAGGCTGGTTCATAGAACTAGCCTCAACATCTGCCTACCCTTTTCCCAACATGATGGGGTAGTCTAACCGGATGCAGCTGAATACCAGTATTTTACATAGAGCGACTGCCTATCTGACCTCCACTACCTGGGTAATTAGAAACCCCTTGGTAAGACTGGTTGTCAGACTTTCGGGCTTTTGACGACCCGTAACGACTGTCAAAGATCCACAAATAACATCCGGGAGCAACGGCTTAACGTGCTTTCCGAGGTACGGAGGGCTCTTGGTATGTAATGAATGGTCACCCATCCACAGACCAATCGCGGCTAGTGTAGCTTAACCTGATAAATCGACCCGTGCCGCTAATATTGCTAGCCACAATCTCCTCTACTGCCAATATGAACCAGCCTCTACAATGATAATCATACACTCATTGGGTACTAGGAAACATCTACATACAATACAAATAGTATATAAGTAGGTACAGACGCCAGCACATCAAGCTACTACAAGCTGTCAAATTTCTTTAATAGATTTTCAACTTTATCGCTAAAGCATAAGGTTCAACGTTGATTGGCAAAATTTGACAATTTCTGGTAGCTTGATGTGCTGGCGTCTGTACCTTCATCTATCAACTCTATCGTACTAGCAACAGGGTACGTTAGCTACTACATAATAGATAACGTAGGACTTATATAAATAGCTGTATTTTTTCAATGCATAACATACATTATGTAACAGACTATATCCGTTGACGTCAACAGCTGATTGTGGGCCTTCCTCATACATTGTAAACCTTATTCATAGGATTAATGTGATGTCATTACTTGCTTGACCACTCTTCGTGATTGTAGTGTTATATACAAGGTCAAATTAAATTAACTGGCGAAACTCTACAGGCGTGATATCGATATCTAAACACTATAAAATAAAACAATAGTACATTACTTCAGAGGGAAGAAAGTGACAGTTCCATACCGAGATTATGGCATTTGCGCCACGAGCTTGCGAGGGGCGCAAACCATTTGAGGTATGGAACTGTACTTTATCCTGAGGGATGTATAGTGCTTTTTATTACACCTACGAGGAAAATTATGGACATATAAGTTTTGTTATATCTGCATTTAGATTTTTCCGGCAACAACTTCTTGGGCCGTCTCTAATAGTTCTGGCGGTGTGTTAGGGATAACATCATCACTGTCGCTCGAAGTATCCATATTTTACAAAAAACACAAAGATAAATGTGTTTTTGCGAAAATGCGCGGGCTTTTCCATTTTTTATTCGCCCGTTTCTGGAGTAGGCTAAGATCATAAGGTCATGCAGCCACTTCTTCCGTGATTCCACGCGTTTTATATACAAAAATAATTTCGTTTTTAATTTTCTGTATGCACCAAGGAGGTTGGTAACTGGTAAAAAAAAAACTGTATGTGGCCAGTAACAATTTACTTGAAATTTAATTAGTAGACAGTTAAAATCTCTTGGCAGTATGACTGCTGACAAATTAAAAAAAAAAGAAAAACCGGGTATGTAATGGAATTTCATACATTTTTCCCACCCTTGGGTCGAAAGGATTTTCATACAAACTTCCATACCTTGGGATGAAAGGATTTGAAGGGCGGGATACAGGCGTTTCTTCCCTCTAATTGGTATAATTAGTATGTATTTTCAGAGCAGGTGTGATAAAAAAAACATTTTACATCTTTTTGTGGTTCAACCACCGCTGGCTGTTTTGTTACTTGTACTATGAGTTGAGAAAAACGTTCTTTAGTTTTGTCGTGTTGAGATACCGATCGATACGTATCACGTCTGTGAAGTTTACATAATAAAACGCTGATATTCAAGTGACTACAAAAAATGCGATTGTCGACCCCACAAAAAAAATTGACAAATTAATTTCTTTTTTGTTTTATCGTGTTAAGATATGAATTTAAATTTATATTTTGTCCGCGGAATTTCGCTAATATAATTTGACTCTGTAGTTCAACAGATAATTGCTTAGATATAAATAACCTTATCAGCATAATATAATTAAAATCTTACCCCTTACTTAATAAACGTATTATATCAGATGAATAGTAACACCCTGATTTCTCTCTTTCAGTCATCAGTAATTTGACTTTCGAAAGAAGACAAAGCGTTGTGTAACTATTCAGACACTATACAACTTTTATTAGTAAGGGGTTAAACATTACCTTTTCTAACTCAAAATGACACGCTATAAAATACGTAGAATAATATAATCATTCTACAAATGCGAAAGAGGTTGCAAAACAGAACTCATACATATTTCATTCGTTTTTTGTTTTTCTTATCGCGTGCTGTACTCTCCGCCTAGGGAAAAAACGTAATTTTACGCACGTAATGATAATTCATCTGTAATAATGCAATAATGTTCTATTTCCAAAGAAAACGAGATCCAAGAGAAATTCGAAGAAAAGGTCCTAGAACAAATCGAGTCGCTAAACGCGCGTGCGAACGCAGCACGCGCGGGCGCATTTGTTGCGCTCCGCGCGTCTTTACAGCGACGAGCGCTTGATGGCTTGTTGAGCGCACACCGCGCCACGCTGGCCGACCATGTATCGCGCGCACTACGACGAGGCAAGGATGGAGAGAAGAAGGCAGCTGCTGGTATCGCGCCGTTGCTGGCTTTACAGGTGATTATTACCATTCTTGTCTTGATTTGACTGTGATTCTGCACCTTTACTCCCCTGCTAGATGATAATATACCAAGAGTTTTCGCTCTTAACAGGCCTAACCATCATGTCGTATACCCACAGATCGGCGAGGAAGGCTCAGAGGAGTTCGTGCGCGAGGTGCGGCCCGCGCTCGCCGCTGCCGCCATTGACAAGTCTGCCTCACTCGACGCACGCACAGAGGTAAACATCGCAACAAACACACACACAATACATATATCTGTGGGCACTTTTCGTCAAAGAAAACTGGTCTGTCTCCAGAAACCAACATATGAGTACATCATTGTCAAAGGAAACCAGACCTTACTGTTTGGTATACCTGCCCCACCCGTCACTAATGTCAATGGCAGGATACCTTCAAATAAAATATAAAGTAAAGCAAGCATAAGTATTGTATATTTTGTCTCAACGTTCTTTATAGTCGAAAGGCTCACCTTTGGCCACTACTTTTGAACCAATCAAAAGCGTAACAGACTGGACTCACCTAACAGAAATAATGTGTTTCTATGCCTACAAATGTGTTCTCTATGTTCCAGTGCTGCTCATCTCTGGCCGTGTTGTGCTACTTGATGGAGGATGACCTCTCGGAGATCTTAGAGGTCATGCGCATGTACGAGACCATCTTTAGCGGCAGCTATCTCAAGGTAAATAAATGTCTATTATTTTCTTAAATTGCAGAATAGTACTAATAAACAAAACAATTCTATTGCCAATTTTGACCGCCACAAAAACTAATGACCTGATATAAAATAATATTAAGATGAACCTTAAACTTTTATGCATGGGTTCAGAAATGGCCTAAATTGGAGTAGTCATTATTTAACTAAATTATTATCGTGGCTTAGCGGCCCGAAGTGAATCTGTGCTCCCAAAACGAGCACTCTTCACTTTGCTCCCATCCGAAGCTTGAGCTGATGAAATCTATGCTTTCTCTCCCCAGGGTGATGGCAGTGTGAAAGTGTCGGGCGCAGCCGTAGAAGAAGGCTTGTGGCACGCCGCTGCACTGGACGGCTGGGCACTGCTGTTGCCGCTGTTGTCGCCGAACCACGCGCTGTCGCTGCTCAACAACCAGGCGCCCAGCTTTGCCAGGCTTGGGGAGTTGTTGGAAGCGGTGTCCCTTGAGGTAAATTACCTTAGTTTTTGTTGTACACCAGACAACGATAATCTGAATGAATTGTTTTATAAATATATATGTCTGTACCCCCAGGTCCGCATGGCAGCAGGCGGCGCGCTAGCCATCGCGTACGAGACAGTGACAGACGATGACAGCTCAGAAAACCCGCTCACAGCGGACGTGGACGTACTACTGCCGCGACTCACCGAGTTAGCGCGAGACTCACACAAGTTCCGCGCCAAGAGAGACCGCAAGATACAGCGAGCCACCTTTAGGGACATCCTCAAGTACTTCGAGGTGCGTTAATTATGATACTAGGTTCTGCCCGCGACTTCGTCCGCGTGAAATTTCTTGTTCCCCGGCTCACCCCGTCGCATCTCATCGCCTGCCCGCGCTATTACTTCGTTTTTGCTTAGCGTTCTTTCTGACTTTTTTTCTTTGCGCTCGGCTCCTAAGGGTCATAGCGTGATGTTGAATAGCCTACAGCCTTCCTCAAGAATTGGGTTATCAAATACAATTATATTTTTTTTTATCCGACTGGTATTTCCAGAGATTACCCCCCTACATACAGACTCACAAATTTTACCTCTATAATATTAGTATAGTAACCTGCTCTCGCTTCGTAAGCTTGCATGGGTTATGGCACATATGTGAAACATCGAGATTTATGTGTAATATCTAAGTAAAATATTAATGTAGTATAGTCAAAAATCTACTCAATCTAAATGTAATGCTAATTGGATCAAAATCCATTGTGTGGTTTAGAAGGTCTAAGCGGTCACATAGACACATGAAAACCAACTTTAATTTGTGGTATGTGTATAGATAAAGCTGTTCAAAGAAAAGTGCGCTTCGGGAATTATCGTCTGTTTTCGGCAATACGAATTCGCGATGATGAGATACAGAGCTGTTACAACCATGGAAGTATTTGCCAATTTTGTATTTAAAAATTATAGCAACACTATGTATTAAAAAAAAAAAAAAAACTTTGAATGACATACGTCGATCTGGAACTGGAGTAGTTAGACAGAAAACTTCATACAAACGTACAATGATGGATAATTATAATGGTTTATTAATAAAAATGGGTCACGACTACAATAGTTTTACTACTACAAAATCGCTGTAGAAAAGCTGTATGTCTGGCAGTACAAGACAGGTGCAGACCCATCAAGCTATCCCATTACCGAATCTAACGCTACATGGTTACTGCCGCAGGAGGGCGAGGTGGCGTCCATGTCGGTGCGCGTGGGCTCCGAGAGCGCGTCGTGGTGCCAGTGGTCGGGCGGCGCGGCGTACGCGGCGCTGGCGGGGGCACTCGGCGGAGCGCTGCAAGTGTTGGCGCCGCGCTGTGTGCGCCTGCGCAGCGCGCTGGCGCTGGCCGACGCGCCGCCCGTGGACTGCGGCCCGCAGAAGAAACTCAACAAGCTTCAGCGGGTATGTAGACGTTCCACTACCTGACTTTATGATGATTAGTCATTCAAAAACTCATACTAGTTTCCCGTGTTTTTAAAAACGTTCGCAAAAATACCTCTAATTTACCTACATTTTTGAGGTGAAAACTTCTTGAGGCGTGTTCGGCATTTTTTGAGATGGGAAAGGACCATTGAACTCGCGACACTGTTACCGACACCGCGCTACATTTGTATGTGTTCGGCTGCCGTCAGATTGTACTCGGTTTTAAATCCGATATGTCTGTGAGTGATGTCAGATTATTCTGTCTGTTTTGTTTTCACTTCTATCGGCACTCCCGGACTGCCAGTTTTTTTTACATGCTTCTGACAATAAGTGTCACTGAATTGAGATGGCGACTACAACGTATTTAATTACTGGAATTGTCTTATGATGATGATAGTGTGTCCAGATAAGGTTTCCATTAGCGTTTCTATTATTGTATGCTTATCATCCGAGACAAAGACTCACACAAAACAACTTCTGATAAAACATAGTATTACAATAGTTTGTTAACATAATTTACAACATAGTATGTATTTTATTTTTTTTAAACGTCTGTACAATTTATATCTCGCCCACTTTCACACGAAGTGGGCGAGATATAAATTGTATAGTCCAGCACAGCAGTAACCTAAAGACCGAACATTGTAAAAACTACCAAGGTCGAGGCAATAACGTAAAATATAATTGTGATGGCAAACTGCCATCTTTTGTTTAGCAGCGAATAAGCTTGAATCTACCGGGATAATGTACTGAGTCACTTACACGTGCGAATACCTACCTATTCATATTTGATTATAAAAGGGTGTTTTTCATCATCATCACTTAATCTCACACAAAGACACCATCATATTTATAATATGAGGAAACAAAAGACTCCTCAAGTACCAATTGACAAAACACTGATAATTTTCAAAAGTTGATCTGTCATAGGCAAGGACATATTCATTGGGACACAGTTGAGCAACATGTGTCAGTGTTGCGGGAAACTTTTCACTAACCACGTGCTGATGTTTCGTCCTAGAAAACGCAGCGTTTGACGATGACGGAACCATGCTGTACTACTGTTTCTAATAAATAGGCCTTTGTTACTCTTTTTTCGACCTTTGTCTTTTTAGGGCTGATTTATATATTTAACTTTTATCTGAAAAATAATAATGGCAGTTTGACATAAATATTTTCTATACAGAAGCTTTCAGACCGCGACTTTTATTAATCCGGTAAAAGTTATCTGAAGATTGAAAAATTAGTCCTTAATTAGTTCGTTAGCTCCCTATGTTTGTACAAGAGTTAATCATTTTATGTTTGTTCCAGCATCTACAAAACAACGCCGCATGCAAGGCCCGCACTGTCGCCCGCAACAAGAACAGAGACAAGCGCTCCGCGGCCCTCGCCATCTGAACCCGCCGCACTCCCGCACCGCACCGCATCGCACGGTTCCACTCAAATATCTCTCTCGGTTTAGTTCTAGAGCTTAGTTTAACGCTAGCAACGTCAAGTCGACGCCTTCTTAGTGTGTCACCTCTCGAGCGGGCAGCAGTAACAACTAGTTGCAGCATGCCGCCGGACAGGTCGCGTGAGGTTAGTGTTAGGTTACAATAGGCTAGGTGTTAAAACCAAAGAAATTCGTCATATTTTGGATAAAATAAAACATTGGGACCGTTTATTGTATGAGGCATCTCGCGGAGTGTCGACGCTCTGATTATTTCTCGGAACATGTTTCAGATCTGGAACTAGTTTGGTCATTCCTATTGCGATGTTGATGTATTTTAACTTGATATTATTGCGATCGATGTTTTCATATCATTTTGTATTATAGAACATTTATTCTTACTCCATTTCTTGGTGATTTGGGCTCACGCGTGTTCATTCCGAATGTACTCAGTTACTGCCGGCAAGAACTTAACTGTTGCTATTTTTAGTAAAATATTTTACTGTAATTATTAGACTTATGTATGTTATATTATTGATATTTTTTGTATTTAAATTGAAAGTTTTGTGTGTTAATAGATTACATTATTTGTTAGATTTACTTTGCCTTTGCAATGTTTGTTTTATTTTCCATGGATTACGTACGATAAAGTCAAGTTGTGGAGTAAGGGCGTTTAGTTAAAGGTTGATAAAATGAATATTCTCTATGACTTGTACTGTTCATATATCTTATGTATATGTGATTTGTATGTTTGTCCTAGTGAGGATGAGTGCATCACAGTGCAATTCATACGTTTATAATATAAAGCTGCTCTGTAAATATTATTTTAATTAGGATTCGTTGCTACGGTCAACATGACTTGTAAATTTTAGAGTAAACGGAATGTTGAAATAATATTTATTATGAGAACCAACTTGTCGTTTCATTTTTTTAAACACCATTCCATGTTTCGTCCCCATAAAACCACGTAGTCTTGTTGAATACATTCTGGGCACTTATTCACCTTTCTTTCAACACAAAATTACACCACATTATTGACCGACGAATGTAGGTGACGTGGAAGTCACTGCAAAAATGAATAGGCTCTCAAACCCTCGAACCCGCTCCTGTTCCGGTAGCTAAAACTCGCAGTGTTCGCGCTAGACCATTCGCGAAGACTTGAAACCTTTGCCTTTTTATTGAGGATTATTTTGTCTAAATTAGGATAGTAAATAAAACAGCAATATAAACACATGACTAGCTTTATTCTCAGACACATAATCGTCCCCCGGTTCATACAAACGTCAGAGTCCCTCGCTAAAGTCATAATATTATTACAACAATTAAATATTCATGTTCTTACCTAACACATCGCTCTTTGGGTAGTGGGTTGCACTCCTGCGCAATGATCACTAGATAAATATTAATGACGACATCAACTATTTGAAGATTTTGGAAAAATGGATACAAATGGGACAGAGTATTTTAAGTATTTTTTTGGTTTTCGGGTCCTTTCAATATCAAACCATTTTAAATATAATTTACTTGCATGCGAATTACATTATCCAGGCATCTGTATAACAGGAATGCAGCCCATAGTATTCGTTGCTCAATTTTAAACATCTGATAATAGAACAAATCGATAGACCCTTATCTAACTCGGTATAAAATGTTAAGCTCAT
The DNA here is from genome assembly GCA_927399505.1 of Luperina testacea. NCBI lineage: Eukaryota > Metazoa > Arthropoda > Insecta > Lepidoptera > Noctuidae > Luperina > Luperina testacea. Next base: position 20,458,518 of record OV656759.1, on the reverse strand, counting down.
GTGTCAGACTAACTACTGTAGCTAAACATTTTAATTTTCAATTGACAATTTTGAAAAAGAATACTATTTTATATTGTCATGTCATAGTCTTTGCAGATTCGCTCTGACGAAAATGTATCTATCTCTACATTGATAGTGAATCAATTCAGCATACGAACATTACCATCCCTAAACTCTCCATTTGAACGTCCATGTAAAAGTTAACAATAGATATGTGGGTATTTGTATGGGAATGCTATTCAATGGAGTTATCTAAGAAGTATTTTAGCTACAGTCCGCCTGTATAATCAAGACACTCATTACAGATATCTTAACATCTAAACGATTACATTTAGTAATGGTCTTCATTAAGTACAAACATTTATTTGTGAACACTACTCGAGCTGTGCGCGCCAATACGGCTGCAGGCTCGAGTAATCTTCACAGCGACATTTTACATTGACTTAGTTTAAAGTGCAATTCCGCGATATACATAATGCAAAAATATGAATAAACATTTTCGATAATAAACGACTAAAATAACTTTAAGATTTGTGTGTGAATACTTTACTAACCGACAAAGGCAATTTGATGATTGTTTATGTCTACATTTATATTTTTTAAATAAACTATTTCTTTTTAATTTTAAGATATTCAGGCACTGGAATGCCGCCCGGGGTTTACTACAGATATTTATACCCGGACGGCGCAGTACTATTGTCACTCAATCGTTATAAATACTCCTCTCAGCTAAGATACACTTCGAATGGACAGTTTCACAAAGTTACTCACTAAACCGAAACGAATCACAACATCACGTTATATTTATTTGCTGTGCAACACAACCTATTAGCGCGTATACCAAATAACGTAGCAATCGGAGGTATGTATCGTAAGGCAACGTTGAAGGCAGTCATCTGCATAGAACATTATTGATTAATAGAAAATTATTGTAAAAAAAAATATAACTAAGTACCTACTTAATGTAAGTAAAGAATACATTTATATTGTCTTCTATTGATATTGCGATAGGACTAAACGATGAGGCCCGATATTAAATGGGCTTAGGGACTAGCGAAACTTTTTGTGAATATAATTATTCGTTAACGAAACGTTGTAAAGAACAAGCGTTACACACGAGTGCAATGCTTGTACCCTCCGTAGTGAGTGCTACCACGGCGCTTGTAACTTCCATAAACACGTACTTTTTTTTTTTGCGACAACTCAGGTTGAAATTCTGAAATTGCAACGTACTTTGGTAATACCGAAACATAGTGACAATAATTCGTATTCTACTCAACTATTCTTATATTTAAACAACATTCTCTAACATAAACTTAGTGACTTAGGCCATAGAAAGGTAACATTTATACAATTTAACTAAAATTTTGCACTTATATAGGAATATTTTACTAACTGAATGATGAAGTCTTTCATAAATATTTAAATTGCAAAGGGACTCAATATAGTGGTGGAATTCGGCAGATATTCACACCTAAATAAACAATAGAGATAGAAATATTATTATGTTGTCAACTGGTACAAATACAAATCTTATATAAAGATTTCTCAATATAAATGTGCAGATAAATGCATGTAATTTTGACCAATTCCAAAAAAAGCCCTGTTTTGCATAAATAACTATTATAAACAGTGTACAAGCAAATTTAAGAATAACATTCTTTGGTATACTTAATTAAACATATCTTATACTTCAACTTAAAACGCTTCTAAAGATTCATTATATACAGTATTCTTCGATAGTAGTTGTTTATTTACTCTGGCAATGTAAAAGCTTTGGTTCTGTATTTTCACCAAACATCTTAATAGTAAGTTTTAAATAATAATTATTACATTTAACTACATATATTACAAGTCTCCATAAAAGGAACTAAGTAAGAGAAAATACATGTAACAATCATTGAAATTATGTACTTCTAATAAATATCAAGAGTTAGCCGCGTATCGTAATGTGAGCGGCACACAAAAAATGATGGTACAAATATTGATTTTGAACTGAAAAATAACGGTAAAAAGCGTTAAGGCCGCCCGTTGTATGTTTTATATTAATAATCATTTTTTTTTGTTATGTATTTTCTGGTGTACAATAAAGTATATATAAATAACTAATAAAATATGATATAAAACATGAAAAATTTAATTATCAAGAGAAAGACGGGTAATCTTTACAATACCTATTTTATAATCATCGATTTTACAAAATTACTCTTGATATAATATAATACTGCCATAAATAGGCGCCCACTACACTATCGTACACCACAAGTTTGAAACTTACATACTCTTTATTTTATTTACTTTTTTAAATATCATTATCATTATACACTTTATCGACACAGAATTTTATTACCAGAAAAATAAAACATTCACATCCTCCACGACTTGATTTGTCTTTAGTTTACAAAATATATACTCAAGGTGGCAAAAGATAACTCCTGCTTTTACAACCAGACCATGAACTAATTAACCAGCCTATAATGGTCCCACTGCTGGGACACAGGCATTGGCGTATTGGGCTTTTTTCTAGGTGGGGGCCTGGCCCCTAACCTTTTTTTTTTTAGATGGGTAATTTTCACGGAAACCCTCCGTCTGGGATGAACGGAGCGTTCTGTCGGACTTCTACCGACTAAAACCCCACTGTTCCTTCTACTACCATAAGTCGGGAGCCCCAAGAGATACTTGTACATTCGCCGCACCCTCGACTGATATCAGTCCGCCATGTCTAGCGGGCCCCATCCCCAAGTGCGGGAGATCCCACGACCGATCCTTTTCTTTTAGTACGTTTTTCATTATTAAATATTCTGCTCCTAAAAGAGTTTCGTGAATTCGGAGAACACCCTTATACCCCACAAAATGCTTTCCACTTTCGAGATCTAAATTAAAAAATGCATCGAAAGAAACGGCGCGGTGTTCCGACGTGCGCCTGCTTGTCACATTGCATTGTGGGCTGTGGGCGCTGTGGCACGATATTTAAATGTACCTACTCTACGTTGTGTATTAGTAGATTCAATTATTTTTGTTATTTCAAAAGTAATTAAATGGAATGTATTATGTAGGTAATAAAATATATAATTAGTTTGTGTAGGTCTTGGTGGTAGATGATTTAATTGATTGCCTTTGTGTGAAGTTATTATGTAAGTATCCAGCTTAGAATTTCGAAGATGCCCCCAAACGGCCCACTTGCCCCCCCCCCCCCCTATATATGCCTATGGACAAAGACCCAATGCAGGTTGGTGGATAATGCATGAACTATGAGGAGGTTTTATTAGTAGCAAATCTCAACATGCTATGTCGATAAAACGATACCTTAAAATAAATTCTGAATACACTTCACACAATACATGAGACGTGCATTAGAAGACTAAGTTTGTGCTTGGACAATATCATACAATGGGAAACAATGTTAACTTCTTTTATATTTACATCGATAAATACTTTCAACGCCTATATAACACATTATGAGCAGAAAATCTATTTATATATATTTTGATGTTTTGTTATAAAACATCACAACATAACTGTCACATCCTTGAAGTCCATTGGCATTGGCCAATACCGTTCATGCCATAATCATATGGCCTTTGTACACACCACACACAAGTTTTTCTTGCCGTGAAAAGCTAGGGTTTATACGCCGCGTAGACACGGTTCGTCAGTGTTGTATGGATTACTATGGAAGCTCGTTGACTGACACGTTTTTCTACGGCGAGGTTTGTAAGTAAACCGTGCCGTGTAAGGGCCTAACACTACATATCGGATGGAGGTCCAAAACAAAACATCCACATAGCGAGTCATATCTACCAAAGATTGTAATCGTTAGATTCGCTTTTATTCAAAAGATAGTCATGTTTCCGTTTCATTGACAATGACATTTGAATAGCATTGTCTCGCTCACTCATATTAAAAATCGTGTCTATCGTTCCATGCGGGATGTGTAAGCTCACTTTTCACAGTATGGATACTTTTTCGCGCAACCAAGTGCAATAACGATGTAAATCATTGTTATTTACCACATTTCCAATACAGTTTCTTTTTCTACCAGAGTCGCGTTTTCGTTTATTTAAGTAAATCAAAATCGTACCTTCAGTTGCAGGAATTCTTGAAGTAGCTGTCAAATCTGATGAAAATAAGAACAAACATGATTGGAGATATAAAGACTGACGCACATTTGGGCGGGACACACTGCATTGCCAAAATCCTCCTTTCGTATATTCTGTATGTACTACCCGCAAGAGTTAAACTGGGCTATCCGAAACTGTGGGTCAGTTTTATAACATAACATATCTTGTGTATTTTGAAATATTGATAACATTATAACTACAAGAACTATGGTTTTTCTATTTTTTATTTATTGTTACTTGATACTTATAAATTTAATGTAATTGCACTGAAAAGGCAATAGTGGTAATTTTTTGAGTCTTTTTTTCTTTTTCGGTGATAATTTTAAGTATCAACAGACGTCCGTAATTCACAACTATGGTGATAGCAGATTATTTGTCCTTTTCTCTACTAGATAGCCTATTCTGCATTTGGGACGTCTATTAGGGTAGTTTTAAAATTAACAAGTTTGTATATTATTTTATGTTGTGAAAAAGTTTCAATTAAATTCGCAGCAAGTAAACCGATCAAGCCCCGCGCGTACTACATGTAGCACGATACAACAGAACATCAACTGTGATAACTTGGGAGGTCATGTGAATTCATTCACATTTTGCAGTAGTAGATGCAATGGTTGCATGTTATTTGCTTAATTGATGGTTATATTAAATAGCTATGCCCAATGAGGCAAATGCTTTTAGCATTTTTTAATGTCATCGTCTATAGAAATATACACAACGCACGATACCACGAACCATTGTGGTGTAATACGCTTATCCCATAACATATATATTTACTACTTTTCCAGTTAGTGTAAATAATTTTGACTACGAAATTTCCATGCTTATCCTATTTGAAGGATGTTTAAGGATTGAAGTCGGAGACTGACTACGCGAAATCGCAGTCAATGAGCAACGCGGGAAATGGTACATATACCTACCCAACTTATCTACATGCGGCCAATTATAAGTATCAAAAGTGACGCACTGACCTATCCATGATGATTTTTATACGAGTAGCGTAATTGAGTTCCAAATACGCAGCGAGTATCTCGAACATGTGACGAGCACGTTAGTATAAAGTTACATCATTATCCATAAAGTACAATCAACAAAAATTATAAGTAACCAGCCATAAATTAACATAACACACAAACTGGTATAACCGTGGAATAGCTGCTTTCTTAACTCTTTTGTTGACAGTACAGCCGCATACAAAAACTCTATACACTTGGCGAAATTCAAAAGCAATTTTCTCGTAGAGTTTTGCATCGAAATTCTGTAAAATAAATAAAAATATGAAACAACTCAACACGCATCTTATGCCGATATCAGACGCTTCGCTCGAGTTAAGGGGTTCATTTTTGTTTTATTCTACGACACTAACGAAATAATATAAAATGTTATCTGCCCTTTGATATAATTTTTCGAACATTCGGCATCCAACATTGTTGGATCAGTTCACTAATGAATTAATTTCGTGTTCAGAAACGTCTGAACATAAAATTAATTCAAGTGAAATGAATGACAAAAATGCACAAAAAGTGAAGCGACTTTCGGCTTTATTATAAACATCTTAGGAGAAAATAGTTGTTGAATTCCCTCAAGCATTTTCATCTTTATGCAAGTAACGATTCATTGTACGCCAGAGAGTTCCAGATGGTTCAAACATATATCTGAGTGTGAGGGCGCTACTCGGCGGCTATCTTCTGCTTCTTGCACTCCGGCTCGTCGTCCTCCTCCTCGTCGTCGTCCCACTCCCACTCCTGTTCGTCGTCGTCTGGCTCGCGAGGCAGCTCCTCGGGGATCTCTTCTTCGTCTTGTTCCTGTAAACGTAAATATGGCCATGAGTTCCAACCCAAACTAAACTTAATCCGACGTACAATAAGCGCCACGAAAGATGAGACTTGACCCCGCCTCCCCCGCTCTTTCCGCCGCCCCTATGACGTCCGGTCCCGTCCCGCACTCAGACCTCATACCGCTAAAGATACCTAAAATCGTGTTCTGCGCATGTCAAACCACGTGGTGTGTCAAGTCTCATCTTTCGTGGCACGCATTGTACAATCCATTCCTTTATGAATCAGCCTATAATGACTCCACTGCTGGCACCACAGGCCTCCTCTCGGTGAGATGGAGAAAATAATCCCCATTGATCATTCATTTTCATTTAATTTTAAAGTTTTTTTTTTTATCACATGATCTCTGTACCAATAATTGTAATTTAATTTTTATGTATTTCTGTTAGTGTTATTGTTTAAAATTACATTTTAGGGTTTTTTTTGTATGCTGCGCAAGTAAGCAAAATATGTGGAACCATTTACCTACATTTAAAACCTTAGTAGGTACCATATTTTATGCAAAATAAAAGATATTCCATTATATTCATTCAATGGGAATCGCTTTAACGATAAGTAGTATTTAACATCCCTGTAATATAAAAAAAACCTCGCCTCTATATTCTTGGTCGCTTCGAGCACAATAAACATCATGATCACAAAACCAAACAAAAAATTTCAAACATAAGTCCTAGTCATTTCATAAAAAGGCTGTAACGGTAAGCAAGAGAGGAAATAGTAGATTGTTTGGCCAAGGGAGCAAACAACTATTTTGATGGCGAGAGTAAAGTACGTCACTCGAATCACACTCTATGAAAAAATAAGTAAGTGGAACTTATGAATAAGAAGAGTACGTTTATTTATTTATACGCAATTACTTGAGAAAGACATACGCATTTTTATAAAATTAAGTCAAATCCTAATTTGAGTAAACAATAAAATTACGAACGAAGGCAGAATGCTTTTCCCGCGTTTTTTATTTTTCACAAACTTTTTTGGCTCGCGTGTTTTACTTTATCATTCAGCCTGTTACTTGTTCATAGAATGTTCGTGATTGAACTCTTTAGTGATTGGAACTTTTACTAACAATATCCAAATTCCAAATTGAAATCACTATTAATCCCTAGGGATCAAAGAGCTATTTTAGTCCCTGTTTACGAAGAATACTCTAGCTCTTTTTGAATAGATGTGATAAAAAAGACCTTTAAAGATATATATCGATATATATCTATATCTATTGTTTTTCACTGAAAATAGGTGATTGGGTTCGGCCGTAAGTCAATACAGATACAGTATACGTACGAGTGCCCTCTGCATGACGGAGATGGGCGGCGCGTCGTGGTGCGCGGCCACGCGGCGCTCGATGAGGTACGACACGTACTCGTCGTACAGCAGGCGGATCAGGTGGAACGAGCCGAACGACGCCGCCGACCTGCCAGCGGACAACACGGTTAGAGGACATTCGGCAATGCTGGGAATACAGTCAGGGAAATCTACGCCTTTCCAGAAATAATCATTAAAAAACTTAATACATTGATCAGGCTAGGGCCATAGATGTTCCATAGTTCTAGATAAATCAGTTCACTTTACCCACCCATCCCATAATCCAATATCTGTTTCGATATCCTGCAATAGTCATGCACCAACCGGGGATTGTTCTTGGGTACTGTTGTATTGTGCATTCAAGGATAATCTTCGGTTGGTGCTTCATTACTGACAAAGTGTCTAACGGGCCTCTGCGAGTTCGCTCGGCCCCTCGGACGCCTTCCAAAGGTCCGGGACGGGTCCAAAGTCCCAGATATGTCAAGGACATTTATACAGGATGGCTTTTAATTTGACGTATTCCTTTCAGGACGTGATAGTGTGACATATTTGCAACAAAGTAGCATCCCATATTACAACAAGACAGAAACATTGACAAACCTGATATTTTATTTTCTTATTACTGTCATTGCGGCTCAAGTGACGTCATCACTTCCGTTCTATCAAATCAGTGAGGATTTTAACAGTGTTGCCCGCACACAAACTTCTTTTGTTACTTCTGTCGGAATATTATAATATTCGATCTTAATTAACGTTTTTAAATCACTATACCTGAGAGTAAGTTCTCTGATGACGAGGGATGAGTAGAAGGACCAGTCTAGCAGCAGTCGCCGCGCCCGCGCCGTGTAGTCAGGCCGACGCTCGTGTGGAGCTAGCGCGGTCCGTACGCAGCCTTCCAGCCAACCAGCCCATTGCTCTAGAGAAGCTCCTCGTCCTAACGTGGCCTGTGGAAACAAGTGATGATGTTAACTTTAGCAACGCAATTTTAGCTCTTAGTCCTTATTTTTCGGGATTATAAAATATTAGAATATTCACCAAGGGCATAAAGAAGTGTATTACATCACTGGTGCCATATTAAATCGAGCTCGCCCAAGACAGATGTACAAAGGTATAGGATCTTGGGCTTTACTTTACATACATTCCCAAAGTAATGTATCAAAATGACTTCCTTTAGGTAAGGTTTGCATGGCGTACAATTGGACATTATCGATCCAGGTGGTGTGAAAATATAATAGATGAACCTTGAAGTCCGCTTCCAGTTTATGCGCAGTGGCGGCGCTGGCACAGGAGCACGCCCACGCCGCCTGCTCGCGCACCACGCGGAAGTCCACGCGGTTCAGGTCTGCTAGCATCTGGATGAGAATATCACATAATATTTTAATAGATCGTAACAAACACGTGCGCTTTTTTTGTGTTTGATGCTTGGCCAAATGACAAGCGGCTCTTATCCTTGTTTAATGACAAGCGGCCCTTATCCGTAGTTAGTTACCTGGTGTATCTGCAGATGGTTGTTGAGCACGGCGCGCGCGGCCTGCGCCAGATGGTTGAGCGAGGTGTACCGGCGCAGCGCGGCCGCCAGCGCGGCCTCCAGGCTCTAGGTAGTTAGTTACCTGGTGTATCTGCAGATGGTTGTTGAGCACGGCGCGCGCGGCCTGCGCCAGATGGTTGAGCGAGGTGTACCGGCGCAGCGCGGCCGCCAGCGCGGCCTCCAGGCTCTAGGTAGTTAGTTACCTGGTGTATCTGCAGATGGTTGTTGAGCACGGCGCGCGCGGCCTGCGCCAGATGGTTGAGCGAGGTGTACCGGCGCAGCGCGGCCGCCAGCGCGGCCTCCAGGCTCTAGGTAGTTAGTTACCTGGTGTATCTGCAGATGGTTGTTGAGCACGGCGCGCGCGGCCTGCGCCAGATGGTTGAGCGAGGTGTACCGGCGCAGCGCGGCCGCCAGCGCGGCCTCCAGGCTCTAGGTAGTTAGTTACCTGGTGTATCTGCAGATGGTTGTTGAGCACGGCGCGCGCGGCCTGCGCCAGATGGTTGAGCGAGGTGTACCGGCGCAGCGCGGCCGCCAGCGCGGCCTCCAGGCTCTAGGTAGTTAGTTACCTGGTGTATCTGCAGATGGTTGTTGAGCACGGCGCGCGCGGCCTGCGCCAGATGGTTGAGCGAGGTGTACCGGCGCAGCGCGGCCGCCAGCGCGGCCTCCAGGCTCTAGGTAGTTAGTTACCTGGTGTATCTGCAGATGGTTGTTGAGCACGGCGCGCGCGGCCTGCGCCAGATGGTTGAGCGAGGTGTACCGGCGCAGCGCGGCCGCCAGCGCGGCCTCCAGGCTCTAGGTAGTTAGTTACCTGGTGTATCTGCAGATGGTTGTTGAGCACGGCGCGCGCGGCCTGCGCCAGATGGTTGAGCGAGGTGTACCGGCGCAGCGCGGCCGCCAGCGCGGCCTCCAGGCTCTAGGTAGTTAGTTACCTGGTGTATCTGCAGATGGTTGTTGAGCACGGCGCGCGCGGCCTGCGCCAGATGGTTGAGCGAGGTGTACCGGCGCAGCGCGGCCGCCAGCGCGGCCTCCAGGCTCTAGGTAGTTAGTTACCTGGTGTATCTGCAGATGGTTGTTGAGCACGGCGCGCGCGGCCTGCGCCAGATGGTTGAGCGAGGTGTACCGGCGCAGCGCGGCCGCCAGCGCGGCCTCCAGGCTCTAGGTAGTTAGTTACCTGGTGTATCTGCAGATGGTTGTTGAGCACGGCGCGCGCGGCCTGCGCCAGATGGTTGAGCGAGGTGTACCGGCGCAGCGCGGCCGCCAGCGCGGCCTCCAGGCTCTAGGTAGTTAGTTACCTGGTGTATCTGCAGATGGTTGTTGAGCACGGCGCGCGCGGCCTGCGCCAGATGGTTGAGCGAGGTGTACCGGCGCAGCGCGGCCGCCAGCGCGGCCTCCAGGCTCTAGGTAGTTAGTTACCTGGTGTATCTGCAGATGGTTGTTGAGCACGGCGCGCGCGGCCTGCGCCAGATGGTTGAGCGAGGTGTACCGGCGCAGCGCGGCCGCCAGCGCGGCGGCGGCGGACGCCTGCGCGCGCACGCTGGCGGCGGGCGCGCCCCCCGCCCCCGCCGCCAGCGCCGCCTCCAGGCTCTTGGCGAAGTTGCGGATCGCCTGCCGACGGAGATATTTGGTTAAACCGATATCATACTCTTCACTTTCGTTCATTTTTGCCTTTCATTCCGTATCTTTCGTTCGAAGTGTAACATCAGGAGATAAAATGAATCAAAAGTGTAAAATTAAGTCATTAGTGAACCGATGCAACGATGTTGGTTTTCAGCACTCGGCTACTCTGAAGTCCGTTGTACACACACGTTTTTCTTGCCGTGAAAACTACGGTTAATCCGCTGTGTGTAGGCACGGTCAATTTTGACCTCACTATCGCCCTTAGCACCCTCGAAAACCATGAAAACGACACCCATGACGAAAAATTAGAAAAACTTGACATCCGCCATCTCGGATTTCAATATTTTGACCTCACTATCGGCCTTAGCACCTTTGAAAACCATGAAATCGACACTCACGACAATTTTTTTTTTAAATCTTGTCATTCGCCATCTTGGATTTTAATTTTGACTTCACTATCGCCCTTAGCACCCTCGAAAACCATGAAAACGACACCCATGACTAAAATTTTTAAAATCTTGTCATTCGCCATCTTGTATTTTAATTTTGACCTCACTATCGCCCTTAGCACCCTTGAAAACCATGAAAACGACATCCATGATGAAAATTCTGAAAATGTTGACATCCGCCACCTTGCATTTCAATTTTGATATCACTATCGACTTTAGCACCCTCGAAATCCATGAAAATGACACCCATGATGAAAAATTATAAAATCTTGACATCCCATCTTGGATTTCAATTTTGACCTCACTATCCGCCTTAGCACCCTTGAAAACCATGAAAACGACACCCATGGTGAACATTTTGAAATTCCGACATCCGCCACCTTGCATTTCAATTTTGATATCACTATCGACTTTAGCACCCTCGAAAGCCATGAAAAATGACACCCATGTCGAAAAATTTTCTTATTTTGACATCCGCCATCTTGGATTTTAATTTTAACCTCACTATCGGCCTTAGCACCCTCAAAAACCATGAAAATGACACCCATGATAAAAATTATGAAAATGTTGACATCCGCCACCTTGCATTTCAATTTTGATATCACTATCGACTTTAGCACCCTCGAAAACCATGACAACGACAACCATGACGAAAAATTAGAAAATCTTGACAAACGCCATCATGGATTTCAATTTTGACATCTCTATCGATTTTAGTACATGACCGTGAACCATTTGCCAATTCAAATCAGAAAGATCAATTAGTTACATACAATTAGGAGCAATGCATAGAAATAATTAGAGGCTGGCTGAAGAATGTTTATTTCTCAAACATGCTTGGAAATTTGAGCATTATTTTCACAACCTTCTTCGAGATAAATCGAAATTGCTGTACTGGCCAAATAGATGCGAGCAGCGGCCGGCAAAAGTTGTATGAAAATACATATCTGTCGTGGTTTAGCGGCCAAATAAATTACATACATAGAAAACTCATAACTGTCGTGTAATTTAAAAATGGAACGATCTTTTACTCCGAAACATGGCAACCAGGGCGGTAACTTATCAAAAATTAAAGTAATCAAGAAACAAGTGAACATAATTATTGGCGCGTGAACAATTATTGTTGTTCGTCATTGATTCTGGAATTCATAATTGATTTACTCAGTTTGAATTTCCGCGCATTATTTCAGAAAAGTAGTATACCAGCCTTGGTCACAACTAGGCATTGATGGACTTACGTATGTGTGCCTCGGCTTCGCCTCGGCCCATATTTACACGTTCGTTCATCAATGCCTCTTTTGCTGGTCGCTGCAGTAATGACTATACTTGAACAATTATGGAAGTGCAACGTAACAATTTTTTTTTATTTGGCTGCGTGCTTTTTAACTTTATCATACAGCCTGGTACTTGTTCATACGATGTTCGTAATTGAACTCTTGGTGATTGGAACTTTTACAAACAATATCCACATTCCAAATTCAAATCACTTTTAATCCCTAGGGATCAAAGAGCTATTTATGAAGAAGCTAGCTCTTTTTGAACAGATGTTACAAAAAAAAAAAATACATATTACAGTACATCTAGAAAATCATCCTTCCTGTTTGATTATATGTATCCTACTAGTAAAGGAATAACAGAAATAGTAAAGTTCAACCAACAGAGAAAAAGTATAAAATTGATTAAATTTAATATTACAATTTAATTATTTAAGTGCATATTTGCACAATATGTATTACTAATAAAAAAAATAAACGATTAGTTTACGATTTTTTTTTACTTTTTCCTTGACATTACTTTCAATAAAAAATTTAATCAAAATTGAAAACTAAAACTAATTCAATCGATTAATTTATTTTTTTTACGCGATTAAAACTAATCGTTAGTTGCAACAGAATTTCGTTAGTTTTAGTTTTTAATCGTCAATCCGATTGACCGACTTCTTGACAATTGTAAAGTGTCTGTAAATGGTTTAATTGAAATAAATGTTTTCCTCCTTATTCCAAAGCAGGATTTTTCTTTAAGTCAGGTTTAAACCACCGAGCCATATATTGAATTGAGAACCTCACTGTTATAGAAATGCAGTTCTTTGTACAAAAATGACAGCTTAGTTCGGTGTTAAGCTGTCATTTTAGTATCAAGAACTGCCTAAATCGAAATAAACTTCGAAATACAAATTTTACAAATGCTGGCTCAAAGGTTTAGGTTAGAACTAAAGTTAGATTTCGTTTTTTAATAAGACGGTATGAGTTTGAATCAGACAAAAATTTTGCCAAAACTGACTTATTGCCTCCTCATTAGATTTATTTTAAAAGTGTAGAATCTTCTCAGTTTATTCAGATTAGCGTCGAAACATATTGTCACGGAATTAAGTCTATCACTTAATTGCCCAAGGTTACGCTAAGTGTCGTTGCGACACTTTCGCAACCTAGACTGTAATGTTCCACCAGTTATATTATCGCAGTGACCTGTGTGAGCTGCGGCGGGATGGGCCGCAGCACGTCGGGCAGCAGCAGCTCCACGGCGCGCTGGTACAGCTGCATCTCGGCCGCGCGCAGCCACGCCGCCACGTCGCGCCGCGCCGCCAGCCGCAGCAGCACGCGCCGGCACAGCGCGGCGGGCGGCCGGCGCCAGAAGGCGCGGCGCGCGCGCTCCACCGCGCCCGTGTCCAGCGCCGCCACGGCCGACAGGAACTCCGCGCCGTGCGAACTGCGCCACACCAAACTAATCAGCTACCCATGCGGACGCTACGCGACACTACGAGAGTCTACGTGCCGCTACGAGAGCCTACGCGGAACTACGAGGGCCTACGCGGAACTACGAGAGTCTACGCGGACATACAACAAAACAAAAAGGACCTAGTTTATAATAAAATAAATAAAATAAAAATAAATAGTTTAATTAAAGGATTTTGAAAATCGCCATTTTGTTTTTATTTTTAAAATGGCGGCCTCTCATAAAAACTATATAAATCGATAGTTGACAATAATGCACAAAAAAAAACGAAAACAATACAACGAATTATAGTTGCATTTTTTAAAAGGTTTAGAGAACCTATCTTTTTGAGCTTTTTACAATAAACAGATTACAAAATATTATTATTATAAATCTAACTAAAAAATTGTGCTAAACTAAAAAGGTACCTACATCTACGAATAAAGATAAAATTGAACACACTAATAAAAAGAAAATTATCGTAAAAATCTAAAATAAATTAAAAAATTTTTGGTAACGTGTTATTAAACAAGATTGTGTCATCTATAAAAAACCCTTTTAACGATTTGTTCATCTTTAGTTAATTACCTAAACCAATGGAGTATAGTTCAAAATGACCATTGCTCTATAATTATCGTTATTATGCCGACTAAGTGTTTAAGCATACGCACCTGTGATGTCTCCGCAACGCATTGAGTGCTTCGGGCGGCACGTCGTCGGGCAGCGGGTGTATGGTGAGGGGCGGCGGCTCGGGCGGCGACACGGTGCCCAGGTACTGTCGGTGCGCGTGGCTCGGGCTGGCCGAGTCGCGGGAGCGCTCGCGGGATCTACCCTCCTAATTTAGGGAAATATCATCATCATTCTCTAGCCTTTATCCCAATTTACTTGGGGTCGGCGCAGCAGGTTTTCTTCCATATCTATAAGTTGTCATTTAGTAGTCACCTCCTATCTAGCCATTTCATGTATCAGATCTTTCTAGCCAGCCTTCCGACATATATCATTGTTAAATCATAGAGAAATATGTGGATGGATATGTGATGAAAAGCTAAATGTTACGCAGGAAGTAAAGAAATTCAGAAGTTATGCAAGAAATCAATGATGTTGCATAGAGAATACATAACGGACTGTTTATACAGGTATAGTGTGCTAACTCCCGCAATGTTTTTAAATACCAGCGCTGCAACATTTATTTTTTAAATGTCGTAGCATCATGCTGAGATAGGAGCCTTTTGGCCTCGTATAGGACTTTCTGTTTCATTTTCCTTTTGTTACTTTATTTTTTATATAACTTGGTTTTTTATTTTTCTGTATTTAGTTTAGTTTGTGATCTTCCTGTACGAGTCGCAATAAATACTTTTTCTTTCTTAAATTACCCATAATATATCGGGTTGAAATTACGTCGCGTAATTTGCATGACAGGCCGATATTCTGCCATATAGTTTTTTTTCAGCTATACTTAGTCACCAGTGGCGAAGGATCCATATAAATCGATTCCTACCAGCTTCCCTTTCAAAAATGGCACAGTCAGTATTCTATAGACAAATAATAATCATATTAAAGATATCTACTGCGACATACCTCTTACAAAAATTGACCTTTCGAAACTGTCAGTTACAATACCCGGCGATAAATATTGCTCATAGACCTTTACCTTTTTTTGTATTTCATACAAAGAATAAAAATAATTATCAAAAGAAGCAAATATTAATTGTTTTAACAGCTCCTAATAGATACCGGACTGTTTGTATTTCGAAATTAGCCGATTGTCTCTTTCCAAAGGTCGATGTACGATATTTATCGCCGGGTACTGTACGTCTGTGCTGAATGTGATTCCTAAATATTTAGATGCATATAAAAAGAATAAACTCATTTCAGTACTTAATTTCAAGTCAAAAACATATCGAGTGCTGTAACTAGCATAACACGTTGTCTTTCTACTTTCTAGAGTCGTACAGTTCATATAAACGGCAAATGTTTGCAACATCAACTCACCTGCTGATCTAGCACGTCGGTCTTATCATCCAGATTATCCTGCTGATCATTCAAGTCACTCTCGCTATGATCGTGTTCCACGCCGGGCTTCGCCCTAATTCCGTAGTAGTGATACTTGGAGTTCCCCCTAGTCCCCAGTCTTCGCGTGCGAAGGCCTATGAAGACGGAGCGAATGAGTTTTCCGAAGGAAGCCGCGTTGACTGGTTCCAAGCGGTGGGTCGCGCAGTGACGAAGGTAGTGCGCGTAGAGTGTTGAACGGGGGAGGGAAACGCCTGAGGAACATGTGTTAGGTTACATAGACGACCTGAGAACTTGATTCAAAGCATTTATTTCAATTAAACCATTTCCAGGCACTTTTGTGAATTGGCAAAGGAGTCAGTCAGTCAGAAAGATGAAGCTAGTTATCTATTCCAAAGCATAGTGCGTTCCTATGGAGAAGAAAGGCAAAAAACTCCTTGGACACTTTTAAAATATATCGTTTCAAAGTAACATCAAAGTATTTACAGTACCCGGCGATAAATATTGCACATCGACCTTTACCTTTTTTTGTATTTTATACAAAGAATAAAAATAATTATCAAAAGAAGCAAATCATAATTGTTTTAACAGCTCCTAATAGATACCGGACTGTTTGTATTTCGTGCGACAGAGATAACGCTCTACGAAGCCGAAATTAGCCGATTGTCTCTTTCCAAAGGTCGATGTGCAATATTTATCGCCGGGTACTGTACTATAATTTGAATGAACACTGCTCCTAATCAAAAGTAAATAAGCCAGGTTTGCTGTGTTCATTTCGTTCCCGGATATATGTAGGTCTTAGATATATTATTTTAACAAAATATAAATGTGGCCTTCTTGTTTTGATCATTCAAAAGACACATTCTATGGGTATCTGAATTATCGAGAGATGTTTTCAATTCAGAATATCGCAGAGAAGAAATCGCTGCGGGAGAGTAATCGGTATTATGATTCCACCGTTAATCTCGAACATCACAAACATTGTTTTGTTACATTTTTGGCGCAACAAATCCAATCTTCAATAAAAAAATCATTTTCTTTTTGAAAGAAAGAAAACTAGGTTTATTTGTCACTGAAACACGTGCATACAAAACGATAATTAACTCACGAGCACAAAACAGAGTTAGTTGACAGCTGCACGTGAAGGCTTCCACTCAGCATAATGCTGTGCTATAGAGACCCATAGCAAAGCACTGATTTTCTGTGGTTACCCGAAAAGGACGCACGGAAACAAAGTCAGGTTAAATGATTCGTACAAAATTACATTTATGTTGTTACATTACAACGTCATTATCATATTACCGCGGACAGTCGGTGACACAAAGGTCCACCTCACCAATTGAACAGCTTGGTGGGGTAAATATTTATCTAAGGCACCAACCGGACCTTGCTCCGTGTATTGCTGTTCTGTTTTTCATCTATACGTTTTCTTCCTAAGACCTTTGTGATGATTTCTTAAATTTATTCTTCAATTATTTTTTTTAAATATCCTCCCGACCAAATTTCGGTAACATCGACCAATCTCAACAGAGATTAGGTATGTACACAGGAGATATTTATTTATTTAATTTTAAAGAAAGCTTACAGACTAATAACAATATTTAAAATCGTGCATAAATATAGACATTTGCTAATTACAAGCTTCCACATGTATATATCTACTTAGGCGTTATTTGCGTTGATCAGTTACAGCGATTTGGCTAAGTAAACAAATTACGATGTAAACATATTAGGTATGTCGAGATAATATAATAGGTATGTATGTATGTCATATTATAGCATAAGTGTGTGCGCAAACACAGATCTTTCTTCACTCTCAAAGTATGCTGGGACGGCTATTTCAATAGCATCCCGGAATTTAGAAGTTGATCACCAACTTCCAAATTCCGGGATGCTATTGAGAAATTCATAGTGAAAAACAAAGTAACACTTTGGCATCCTGAGAATCGAACCCAGGACCCAATGCTCAGCAGTCTCGCTTGCGAACCCGATACTTAAGGTCAGCACAAATATCAAATCGTAAAGGGATCGGCACCGTATCGCCTTTCGCCTCGCCGTCAAACAGGCGTCAACCTAACGTAAGCACGTAACCAAAGTGGATCAGAAGCTCCGATACGTCGACTCGGCTACGGCTAGGCGACGCCGCGCTTACGGCTCGCCGACCGCTGGTTGATGGTGCAGGCAGGCCGCGGGAGAGGTGAGGGGCAAGGGTGGACGAAGAGACTTAAGCCTTAAGCTCGGGTACGGAGAGACGTAAGCGCGGGGACGACGAGCCGTAACGTAACGCACCTCGCCGCGGTTCGTGAGCTTGTGCCGAGGCGAGGCGATTAGGTTACGATTCCGATTAGTGTGCGTTGCAGTAGGGAGTTTCATATATACAAAGAATACTGAACGGCTCGAGTTGATACGGTGCCGATCCCTTTCCGGTTTGATACGTGTGCTATGACCTTACGGCACCTGTCCCATCGCTGACGAGGAAGCGACTAGCTACCAACAATTTTCTCGCTCAAGAAATGTACAAAATATTGTAGGTCCCGTGTAAGTAAAAGATATAGTTAAATTAATAGTAGATTTTACAACAAGTGCACAAAACAAACCATTTTTATTCGAGACTTTTAGCAGCCCGAGCCGAAGGCGAGGGCTGATAGTAATGTCGAGGATAAAAATGGTTTTGTGGACGAGTTATAAACTCTGCTTTTCACTTCGATTGCGAGGAAATAAAACAGTAGGATTTTTCTTATCTCCAATTTACAAAATTATCGTAAACTTTGAGATATTTTTCCCGAGACTTTGGCGGTAATATCTGTTGCACAACTCTCTGTGCATTCATTTCCATAAGCGTATTAGGAGAGACTGTTAAATCCTCTTCTTCACTGGACATTTTTAACAATTTTAGCAAATTGAAGAAATTAATAAATGCACGAAAAAAGAACAAGAGCTGTTTCCCGCCGCTTTATTTTTTTTTTAAATCCTACGACATTGATATTAGGCTGCAGACCTATACAGCCTACTATTAAATTAATTTTGTAATAATAATTTTCTTAAATCAACTAACCTACCGTACTTGAATTAAAAAAAATAATATCTATTATATCTTAAAAAACACATAAGGCAAATAAATTAAAGTAAATATTATATAATAACAAATTCTATCTATGAACTTCTTATTGCATTTGGCTGTATGGCTCATTTTCTTTGCCTTAATATAATACATTTATGAGTAGATACGTTAATGCCCTTGTGCACAAAATTCGATTTTGTGCAGCCTATACCCTGCACAAAGAAGCACTTTCAGAGCATGAGAAGTGAAAAAGATATTTCATAAACAGAATAAGAAGGATATATACTGTGTTCCTGTGTTTGTCTTTTTTCATTAATAGTTGTCAAATTTGTACATTAGGCCTCTGTTGACAGCGGCAATTTTGACCATTTTCTTCGGGTTCTAATGCTTATAAAAATAATGTATCGACAAAAAAGAAAATTTAGGGACACTGTACAAATAATCAAACGGCTCACCTACACTTTTATACAGGCTGATATTATTATTATTCCTATAGTGGCTTCCTCGTCGGCGGTGGGACAGTTCCTCAGTCCGCCCCCATTCCTTATCTAGTAATAATGATAAGATAGTTCCTCACTTGACTCACCCTCAGCGGTCTCGTAGTGGTCGAGCAGCCACTGCACGGTGGCGGGCGGCATGCGCGGCGGCGCGGGCGCGCCGGGCGGCGTGGCCGGGGACGCCGGCGCCGACGCAGAGTCGCCGGCCACCTGGCGGGGTCAACTGGTGTCAAAAGACGCTAAAGGGGAGAGCGCTAAAGTAGCCCGCGAAATTGAAAACTTACGTTTTTTGCAATTAGCAGGTCAGTACAAAGTTGTCAAAATATTTTTCGCGAACGTAAAAATTATTAATATTCACAGAATTTAAATCATCAATATAACTCTCTAAATTCACATTACCGTATAGAATTACTACATATTTGAAGAAATTTTGTCATTTTCGGGTCATGCCCTGCAGTAGGACAACATCAGGGCCGAAGCCTGCCGGGTCAGCGGGATTGTCCAAAAGGGTTACCGCTGGCCCGGAACATAAAGGGCTAAGGAAGGAACACGGGTGGGTTTTAGTCAGTAAGAGTCTGACACTCCCTTTCGCTCCACCCAGAGCGGAAGGGGTCATTTGACGATTTCCCATACTCAAAAAAAAGCTTGACAGTGTCCGCATGCATTCATGCGGGCCAACAGGGTAAAGATAGCAGCAGGACACCGTGTGGTTTTAGTCAGTAAGAGTCTGACAGACAGCTCCATCCACCCCAGGGTGGTGGACATCCATGAGGATTTCCACACGATAAAAAAAACGGTCAAGTGCGAGTCTGACTCGCACACACAAAGGGTTCCGTACCACAAGGCAAAAAACGCCGAAAAAATCAAGTTTCTTGTAGGTATGGGAGCCCCCCTTAAATATTTATTTTAGTATTTGTTGTTATAGCGGCAACAGAAATACATCATCTGTAAAAATTTCAACTAGCTAATAATAATATCTAGCTATCAAGGTTCATGATATACAGCCTGGTGACAGACAGACAGACGGACAGTAGAGTCTTAGTAATAGAGTCCCGTTTTTACTCTTTGGGTACGAAACCGTAAAAAGGGGCGAGTCGTTAGTTAAATCTGATCCAATTTCAATCGATTGCACCGCCTGAATTTCACGAATGCAAAACAACCTTCACATTTATGAAAATTCCCTGAAACAAAACTTGCAGAAAGCCAGGAAACTTTGGCGAGTATTTTTTGGCTTCTCTATGATTGTTGAAAGGATGTTTAGAAATTGGAGCGTACTTTCACATTTGAAAACATGTTTTCTTCGCGGCGTAAGGTAATGAAATGGTTTCAAAGTTTTGTTAAAACGAAGTTCATAGACAAGCGGAATATGTTATAAGTGAATGTTTTCATTATGTTAAAAAAACTTGTTCTCGTCGAGATGTCGAAAGTGGTTTTACAACAATGACAGGCAGTCGTGTGGCTGGTATGGGGAGTTTGTTGCCCCACTTCTTCTTCCCAGCTAAAACATTAGATGGATTGCAGGCGTTTTTGGGGATGTATCTTGTAATTTTAAAAAGTTTGTTCAAAGGTTCTCAGCCTAATTCGAATAAATGACCTTTGATTTAATTAAAAAGTGTTCAAACGACGAATAATAAATAATCGTCGTCGATGATTATTTATTTTTATTATAAAAAAACACTCTTTCAACGGCTCTTGAAATGGTTGCTTGTCAAGTATACGAGTAATAGCACTCACTTTTTTATTTTGTTTTTCACGAACTGTGTCCATTTGGACACAGTTCGTGAAAAACAAAATAAAAAGTGAAAGAAAGAATAACTTTTATTTAAAAGTTATTCTTTCTTTCACTCTATACGATTTCTGGCTCAAGCAGAACCTTTTTGAAATATGTAACAAAAATATGCAGTTTTGTTTTCCACCAAAATCGAGGTCATTGTTCTTTCAACCACTTTGCTCAACGGGCAGTAGTTTCGGATTTCGCCATAAAGTCATGAAGTCAGATCTCAAAAATCATCTTGTATAAACTTGATCTAACTTGACTTATTATTTCTTTGTCAAGTTATTTTCTACTTAATAGTTAGTTTCGTTAACGACAGACAAAAAAGCTAAGCTGGACCTGTTAGCCCCTTTATGCAAATTCAGGCTGCAACAGTGTGAATTGCAGGTGTAAAGCTGGTGTGCAGGACATGTCCGAGACATTTCCCGTCGTAGGCTCCGTAAAATAATAACAACACTGGGGAACAGTATTTTTTCAGCATGGTACATAGAGTCAATTTTGTACAAGTTCAGTATACTAAATACGAGATAAATATCAGATTTATCAAATTGACGCTAGTTTATGAGATAAAGACTAAGCTGTAAAACTGTTAGCCCCTGTTTACAAGTTCAGGCTGCAGCAGTGTGAATTGTGGGTTATGGGTGGAAATTTTGGGTGTCCGGGACGTGTCCGGACCGTTTTCCCTCGAAGGCTCCGTAAATGTATATGTCTTAACTTTCGTAATTGCAACTACAACTGTTTGCATGTGCGTCACCCAAAGGTTAACTGGTATAAAATGCCTGTGGCATTCATTCCGCATCTGTACATTTTATGGTTGAAGTATTAAATAAATGTATATTAACAATAAACCTGAAGAGATTTGTTTGTCGTTTTGTTTTGAACGCGCTAATCTCTGGAACTAGGTTCTAGTCGAATTTGAAAAGTTCTTTTTCCATTTGATAGCCCATTTTTTGAGGAAGAATATAGACTACTTGACATCACGTTTGGACTGTTAGGAGCCGAGCAAAAAGAAAAAAGTAAGAAATAACACTCAGCGAAAACAAAGTGATAGCGCGGGCAAACGATGCGATGCGACGGGGTGGGGCGGGGGAACAAGAAATTTCACACGGACGAAGTCGCGGGCAGAAGCTAGTAAATAATATAGATGCGTCCATTCTATATGTACCTATTCGGTCGCCCACGCCGTGTCCCTCTCCATTGCCCTTTGGGTGACTTTTAGCCTTCTTATAAGGCCCATTGTGAGCGACCACGT
This sequence comes from Luperina testacea, assembly GCA_927399505.1. Taxonomy (NCBI): domain Eukaryota; kingdom Metazoa; phylum Arthropoda; class Insecta; order Lepidoptera; family Noctuidae; genus Luperina; species Luperina testacea. The sequence continues at coordinate 20,436,363 of OV656759.1, read as the reverse complement.
TTCAGTGCCGAAAGACCGTTTCGTTTTGTCCATGTTCATTTTAAGACCCACTCTTTCGGAGGCTCTACTGAGGTCATCGAGCATTGTACTGAATTCCTCCATAGTCTCAGCCATGACTACGATATCGTCGGCAAACCGAAGGTGAGTTATTTACTCGCCATTGATGTTAATGCCAGCCCATTTCCAGTCCAGAACCTTGAAGACGTCCTATATTGCAGCGGTGAACAGTTTCAGAGAGATAACGTCTCCCTGTCTCACACTTTACTGCAGAAGGATAGGTTTGGAGGTCTGATCATGAAGTCGGACTGACATAGTGGCGTTTTCGTACAGACACTTCAGCACCTCGATGTACCGATAGTCGATCTGGCATCGTTGAAGATACTGCAGTACAGCCCATGTCTCGATCGAATCAAAGGCTTTCTCCTAGTCCACAAACGCTAAGCAAAGAGGCAGGTTATACTCCTCGGTCTTCTGTATAACTTGTCGCAGCGTATTTATGTGGTCAACGGTGCTAAAGCCTTTACGGAATCTGGCTTGTTCGGGAAGCTGGAAGTTGCCAAATATGCGCGCGAGACGGTTCGTGATGACTCTCGAAAACAGCTTGTAGACATGGCTCAGAAGTGAGATGGGCCTATAATTCTTGAGAAGGGTATTGTCGCCCTTCTTAAAGAAAAGTATCACCATACCTCTGTTCCATGCCTGTGGTGTTTTATCCTCGAGTATGACGGAACCACACGGTTTTTTGAAGGGCCTTAAGAACGGGTTTTCCGTCGGCCTTCAGGAGCTCGGCCGTAATTCCTTCATCACCCGGAGCCTTGTTGTTTTTGAGCTGCTTCAGAGCCATCCTAATCTCGTACAGGCTGACGTCCGGGATGTCTTCGGTATAGTGTCGGGTCAATCTAGCTCTTGGGTCGTTTGCCAGATTCGTAACGGGGTTATTTATTGACGTGTATAACTGTCCATAGAACCTCTCGATCTCTCTCAACTGCTCAGGTTTGGCGGGTATGATCCTGCCATCATCGGTCTTCAGTTTCGTAAGCTGGCTCTGCCCAATAGACAGATCTCTAGCAAAGACCTTGGAGCCTTTATTTCGCTCTATCGTGTCCTTGATACGGTCTGTATTAAAACGGCGAAGATCGCTTTTCAAGGACTTAGAGATCTGTCTATTGAGTTGCCGGTAATTTAGCGCATCATCAGAAGACTGCAGGATTATCTCGCGCCTCTCCTTCATGAGCCGTAAATTAGGATAAGAGAGCTTCTTTTTTGAATTCGTACGACGGGTCTTGAAGATCTTAGACCCAACCGTATGGACAGTTTCCACGAATCCATCGTTATAATCGTCCACGGAATGATGGCTGATTATATAAATTCTATACTATTGATTGCTTAGGCATTCGAAACGATTCTGAAGTTCGAGCTGAAAGCTTTCGGGGTTTTTGACCTGGATCGGTGCTGGGCGCCACAGTATGATAAATGCAAAAAGGTTTGTTTGTTCTTCTATCACACTGCAACGGAGCAATGGATCGACGTGTTTTTGTCTTAAGGATCATTTTATGAGCCGGTATAGCATGGCATAGCTGGCTAGAATTTTTATCTGAGCCGAGAAAGAAAATTTTTCTCCGCCCCGAATAACAGAATAAATATTAAAACATGGAGAAAATTGACAAAGAAAAAAAAAGATTTTCTCATACATTTTGTATGGATCGGCTTTGTGGATTCTGAGTTACGACGTTCGCCGGGTCAGCTTGTATATAATAAAGAAATCTTGAGGTTTTGTGTAGTCGTAAAAACCTTCGCAAGAAAAATGCAAGTATAACTTACCACGACGCCATAAGCGGTGTATTCTGCGGAGGAAGCTCCGCCCCAGCCGTTGTCTGCAGAAGTGCCTTCCGCGCTCGTTCCATTGCCCACAGTCGTCACTCCGTACACTGGATACGAACGCAAGGAATCCCTGAGAACAATACGAGATTTTATCATTTCCGTCTAAAGGAAAATTGCTGTGATTTCTTATCTTTTCTTTCAGCCCTATGCTCAGGATCGTGAGAAAAAATCACTGTAACGATTAAGAAACGCCTATTTACCAGCCGTTTTTATTTTTCCCAAATGCCTCTGATGCCACGACATACTCGGCCTCCTACTGGGCTCAAATAATTTCAAAACAAAGAACTACTTTGTACACGAAAAAAAGAAGAATTGGAAAGAAAAAAGGTAAATAGAATTCTCTCAACAAAAAAAAACATAATAGATAACTAATGGAGTGTATAGCCTGTTTTCCTGTTGCAGAGGTAGACGAAATCTTACAGAGGTAAAATATATCCGGATTTACACAACAAAAGATTGCTTAGCAACAAGGAAAAGCTGGCCGGCTCCAAGCAGCCCACAACTTGAAATTATGCCTTGAATCAGTGTGGTTTCATTTAATATTTCTCAGAAAATTGGGAGCTGCATTAAATAAGCAGATAATTTATATTACAGTTCCAAAAACAGTTTAACAGATAATTTTCCACCAGTTAAACAAGCAAAACCTGTGCAATACAACACAGTACTTAACTTTAGTGGCAAAAATCACCTATATCCTGTACTAGTTGAAAAACTGTATTGCAGGAGATTGGAGCTAGTTAAACGAGCGAATAATTTTTGGTGCTCTACAAAAATAGTCTCATAATTTTTGTAGAGCCCCAAATATTATTCGGAAACTAAGTAGGAAGTAGTGGGTGAGTTAGATTGTTTTTTGAAAACACTTAAAAAATATTACAGTTAGCATTAATCTATATAAATAAAGTCTGGTTGGTTACACCACTTATAACTCAAGAACGGCTGGACCGATTTTTATGATCTTTGATTTGTTGGATTTGTCTCCGCTCCGAATAGCAGAATAACTATTAAAAATATGGGAATGATTAACGAAAAAAAAAAATTGACGATAATTCATATTCTGAAACGGTATACCTAAGTTCGCGGAGGCAGCCTGCTAGTTAATAATAAAATGCAGTTTCGCTCACATATGCGTCGGGTGACCTTGTGTGTAGATCTCCTGCGGCTCCGTAACATATTGCACGTGATAGTTGACGCCGTTGCCGCCCTCGCCTGCAGGACATAACAATATTTATTAACAAGGAAAACTTCAACGACACCCCCGACTTTAATTTTAAAAGAAGCTTTCAATTATTTTTTGTTATCCCCCTTTTATTATTGGAAAGTATTTCACAAAATAGGTCGGTATAAAAAAAAACAAAGAATTGAGTTAAACCAGATGCAAGTATGAACAACAAAGAAAACTTTCCCAACTGAAAATGATTTCCCAGCACTGAATTCCCAGAATTAATAAACCGCCGTCTGGAAGGACCACCTCACTCAAACTTAAGCACACAAAGACAGATGAAGGACCAAGTCTCACTCACAGGGGTAATAAGACCGATACCGAGGCACCTCCATGCTCTTAGAGATCTCCCAGGCAACTCACTGCCGGACCTACACAGGCCTACACTTCCCAGCAAAACATCCCGATTACCAATCTCTGGTGTCCCTACCCTGTCTAACGCATACCTGTATCTCTTTCCCACCCCACCCCACCTGTTTATATAAACGTTGTAATATAGACGTAAGCGATATAATTGTGATTTTCCTTTTGTTATGTGTTTGTAGTAGTTCGCAGGTTGAGGACAGTGTTTGGGCGTTGAAGGTTGAGTTCAAAGCTGTTGGATGTTATTAACTATCATCCTGCTTGTCTGTCCTTCCAATTTATTTCATGTTGACGGAGCATGGAGAGATAGAGTTGAATTAAAAACATCATGTTTTTAAAGCACAGGAATGACCTGTTTTACTCCTACAATATTAACATAAGTATAATTACGTAAGCCAAAGCCTACATAATTATAAGAAAATGTATCAAAAGATCATTTTGTTCTAGAAGTATTAGAAAAATAAATAAATATTCCAATCCAAGACAATTTACCTACTAATGAACTCGCGGAAAAAAGTGGTAAAAAGACCATGGAATAGAATTTTCCTAAAACCGGTTATCGATATGCGACTACAAGTAATTCATCAAACACAAGCCATTACCGTAATTAGTTCCTATAACTGGGATATTTTAAGTCTTTCCAGTTTTTCCACATAAAACATTTTTCTAATAAAGTAAATATTTATCCTATTTTAATGATGTTCACATAGCAACCGAGATGGTAACATCTTTTACCGTTCTCAGGCTTGTTGCTGTACATTTGTTGAAGCCCCAAAACAACTATTGAAAACATCTTTATTTATAAAATGTTTTCCCTTTCAAATTGATATTCATCTTCAACTCAAAATAGACTGAAAAGCATCCGTAAATCCCCTTTCCAATAAGAAGCAATAAAACACAATAAAATCGTGTATGAGCTCTCTAGGAGCCATCCAAGCAGATATGTATAATGTTATATATCGGTATAAAAATTATATAAAAGTGAAGCACCCAATGTACGGGAGCCGGGAGGGGCGACGGCGCGTGGCCGACGTCACGTCAGAGGTAACCAGCGCAGGTGGACAATGAACGAGATCATCCCCTTGATGTATGCACCCATTGATAGAGATCAGTCAGGTAGATAATCCGTAGGGGCACTCGCAATTATGCTTTGTCTGCAGTCTGCAGGGTATCATGTGCAAATTTAACGAAAAATGTGATATTAAAATTGCATGTAACTTGATCTGATTTGATTGCACGCGCCTCTTGTACTAATTGGAAAATATTACGTATCGTACTACAACGTAAGCTAAATAAGCAATTTTATTCATTTGTTTTTTTTTTTTTTAAATCTTTGCAAATGTTTAAACTAGTTGCTTAGGTTTTTATTTTAATTATAGTAATTAAATGATATTATAGTAACTTTCAGTGCGGCTATTACGCGCTGTCTGCGCAAGCGCCACATTATGAAAATGTTTTTTCATACTGTATATCTACGCTCTAAGTTTTTTTGTTAAGTTCTTTGCCAATATTTTAATTACTTGCGAAGTTTTTTGTTTTGTGGGCTACCACGCACTATCTGCCCACTGTCTCGCTGCCACGCCAAAATGTTTTTTTTCATACAATTTTGTGTGCGTTTGCAGCATCGATTAGCGTGTATATTTTACTTGCTTATGATTAGATAATAATGTTCAATTCGACCCTTCTGACTACATAATTTCCATGAAATTGCTAAAAAGAATATTTGTGAGGGATTATAAAAATAATCGCTTCGTTAAAATATCAAAACAAATCCATCCGCACCTGCAACCGGTCCGTACTCTTCAGATTAATTCGGAACCTGTATTTCGCTAATTCCACTTTATTATATTTTGTACACACTTATGTCAAAGCAATAAAGTTGAATTTACAATAAGAAAATAAATAACAAATGGGGTGCGTTTAATACGGTATCAATCCTGACAGGTGGGAGATAATCAGACATTATGATGTCAGAGGGTGAAATCTAATGGTTTGTTGTCCATCAAAGGCTTCTCACAAAGAGCGTGTTGTGACCAACTTTGACAAGTGAAGTGGAAACTCAAAGGAAAAAATATGGAGGATTTATTGGAGATAGTGATGATTCATAAGGGTCTCCTAGCAACACATCTTCAAGGCACACGTGACCAGCCTTTTCAAATCCTGCTGTGCCCTGTTTGGAACCGTTATACATATGACATGAGACTTCACAAGCAGTCATAATAAGTCTTCCCAATCAAAACCAAAATGACAATCAAATTAAAAATAGGCTGAACATGATCAAAGACTTGTGTAAGGCACATTAGAAATACTGTACAAGAAAATCACGGTTGCAGCCATCGGAATGACTACGTCAGCTGGTTAGCACACAACCTAGCCACCATCTTCATTTTCAAAGTTATGTATGCCCAACAAACCCCTTTTTAGATTTTGTAAGTACCACCTTTCATAATGGAAGCTGACTACTACTTTAGCATAATGGTTTTGTTATTGTCCATGAGTAAATTTAATGTTATTTAATACCTTAATAGTAAATGATGTGTAAAGCTATTTATTATGAATAGTGAATAGTGATAGGTACGTCTTCATACTATGTGGTTGACTGATAATTAAAATTACAAAACAGAAAAACCCCATTTTACAAACTTACAAACTAGAAAATTTTAATTGGCTTCAGTCGTTTTCCTATGAACCGCCGACATTTACAAGCAACCTTGGCCAAATTCTAAAGTAATTAGTCCAAGCGTAGCAAACCTCATACCGATGTTAATAGCAAACGTGAAATCCCGATGGACATTGGCCATGCTGTTAAACCTAAGATGAGAAGCATAAACAAAACGAAAATAAAATAAAAACTTGCTTTCTTGGTCACTTGGCTCCTCAATCTTCACGTGGGTGCCTGGCTGTGCCCACGCGCCTTGCACTGCACGATCCACACGCAATAAATACAAATGTGCTTCAAAACAAAAATGTGCAACATAAAATATTTCATGCTTGACATTACAATACCTATTTAAATTAAAGTTCACAAAAGTTCTACAAAACTAAGTGCAACGGAAAATAAATAAATAAATATTTTACTTAAAGTTTTTTTTTGCTAACTGTACAAACTACAAAACAAATACCTATTGAATTTCAGTAAATGAGAATATTCTTAATAGAAAAACACTCGAAGGCAGTTAAAACACTAGCCGTCACGCTGACGAAGTAACCTTCCTAGATATTGCAGCCAATCTCATTACTTCTAGGTATTCTTCTGAGTCTAGTTTTTTTTTTTTTAATATTATTTGGCAGGAAACAAGGTTGCGGTTCAAGTTATGGTTCATCGGACACGGCATGCAAAACTCAAGTCATTGCTTCTATTTATCTAGTCTAAGTTTAAACTGGCCGTGCCTTTAGCTGTGTCGGTGACTTGGACACAAGGGACACTGGGTCCATTGTCCAATCGTGAAATACCACATTCCCACTAAGTTTGGGTAGAGATTTAATTGACCACCTAATAAAACATGTACCTACTGTCGTCCGACCGCTTGTTCTATAAACCTGCCTTCATGAACCAATCAAAACGGTGCATACTTCACAAAGTCACAACTACTGACGTCATTCAAGCAAATATAGTGATACTTACACTCACTCGCTACGGTGATGTAAGTGTGCTGTCCCTCTGCCGTGGGACTGGAATGCCCGGAACTGTCGCCATTCACTTCTACCACCGTACTCGATACCTGAGGACAGGCAGCAATGTTGCTAAGAAAGGATAATCTATATGTATAAAGTATATAAAGTCGCTATTCGTTTCTGTCTTGTGTGACCGCTTAGACCTAAAGTACCCAATTGATTTTGATGAGGTTTTCACCATCATTTAGATAATTTATTCCGGAAGGTTTATGTGTATTTATTTATTCGTAGCTCATGTTGTCGCATTGCAGAGCAAAGGCCTCAATTTCTCCTTTCCACTCATCTGTCTTGAGCTAGTGTGGACCAATCCTGTCCGTAAGCGGCTTTCTGCTGCGCTGCGTGTCGCAGGTTCGATTCCTGCACGGAACAAATATTTGTATGACCAACAAGTAGTTGTTCCGGGTCTGGCTGTTTTTGTTTAATGTTTGTAAACGCACCCATAATACAGGAGAAATTCCTAGTGTGGGGCAACGTTTTTTTTTTATGTTTAAAAAAAAGCTCGTCCACCATCTTCTCTTGGACCTGCCTCTATGTCGCCAGACGTTTTCTGGGACCCACATGGTGGTGGTTTTATTTTTTTCAGGAGGGGAAATCATCAAATGACCCTCCCGCTTTGGGGGGAGCGGAAGGAAGTATCAGAATCTTACTGACTAAAACCCACCCGTGTTCCTTCCTTAGCCCTTTATGTTCCGGGCCAGCGGTAACCCTTTCAGACAATCCCGATGACCTGGCATTTCAGCCTTTGCTGGAGTAAAAGTTTCGCCGTAGGATTTCCATTTGTCACGGTCTGTCACATAAATTCAAACGTAACGGGAGGAATGGAACCGTGGTAGTCTAAGTTGAAACTGTTGAAAGTTTGCTTGTCCAACAGTTATACAGGCTTTCATGGTTCAGGCCATCTGACTATTTCAACAAGACGTTATATTTAGGTAATAGGTAATACGGGCTGGTGTCCGCAACTCCACGTCAATGTGCGTATTTTGCGTACGGGGCGTTATATTTACTAAGATAAGGAAAGTCGTGCACTTTTCACGAACCTTGGATTTATGTCAAAAGGACTTGTTCATAGGTATTATCATATTATGATCTCCCAATCCCCTTGATTTTGTACTTTGTCGTATTAATACAGAATATAGCTGACCCGGCGAACTTCGTACCGCCCAGCGAGCCGCTCTGCCCTCGCTTTTTAAATCTCGGATATCTTCTAAGATATTCATTTTAATGATATGCTGTAAAGGGCAATTTTGACCTTCATAAAATGCACAACGTAATACTATATTGTTTAAAATAGCTTGGTAAATAACCCATATTTTTTTTGTAATATGTAAAAGATAAAAATGGTTACTGTGGGAAAAGATACTGAATGGAAATGGAAAGAAATGGTTACTGACGTTACTGTGGGTTACCACAGTAACCATTTCTTTCCATCTCCATTCAGTATCTCTTAAGGATAACCTTAAGAGATAAACATTGACATCGCGGACTTTTTTATCGATCTTTTTAAGATATACAATTTCGTAGTACATTAATTTGATCTATCTCGTAAAGTTTAGCCAGCGTTTGCGATGTAGGTAAGCGCACAAAAATATGTTTGTTACGACATCAAATTACAAATCTTTGAATTTCTCGGCTTTTCTCTGCATGTATTATACATATAAACCTTCCTCTTGAATCACTCTATCTATTGCTGAAAACTGCATTAAAATCCGTTGCGTAGTTTAGTTTAAAAGATCTAAGTTTACAGGAAGTGGGAGCGACTTTGTTTTATACTATTATATGTAAAGGAGATACACTTACTGGTAATGTCCCTCAATGTATTTTTAATAACTGAGCAAGAATGTAAGTATGTAAAAGCAACATAGAGCATGTTCTGGAAACAAAACGCAATGTTTAGTACTGCGACTAATCAACATGTGTATTTTCGATTTCCGAGACATTTCGGTACCTAATGTATTTTTGTTTTTGACCTTTCCTCTGAAACATTGGAGGTTTAGAACGTGCGTACCATATTTACCTGTTGCATAGCGTGCTGCAAATGTATGGAGTCGGGTATTTCCGGTATTACGATGAGGTCACGCACAGCGCTCGGCGAGGCACCGCCGCCCGCGCCACCCTATGTATATACGTGAAACAATTATATAGGGGAAGAAATACATGGAGATAATTAATATGCAGGATGGATGGAACTGCGTGTCTCTCTGTGTGCGGATTGAGGACCAGTATCAAATAGAAATAACAGCAATCATTGAATTCTGTCGTTAAACTTTGCGATACTGAAAAAATGGAAACTGCAATAATAAGTACCTAATGCTTATTTAAGTAGCAGTTTTTTTTTTGGCAACTGAGCCTATGTCGACTATTCTGCCAGCGTCATATAGAGCACTTGTTACGGGTATAGTACCAAAAAGTTTGATAATCAGTCTCACTGTACACGCCTAGCTTACATGATCAGCCTATAATGTTCCCACTGCTGGGACACGGGCCTCCTCTCTGTGAGAGGGAGAGGGCCGTAATCCACCACGCGGGCCCAGTGCGGGTTGGTAGATGTCACATGTCTTCGAATTTTTGGTTCTAGGACATGCCGGTTTCCTCACGATGTTTTCCTTCACCGTTTTGAGAGCAGTGGTGATGATATAATTTACACAAAGTAAAGCGCCTGTCTGGGTTCAAACCTACGACCTACAACTCATGAGTCGCGGTCGTCACCACTTGACGCCTAACTTATTCTTGCTAAATTAGAGCTGTACTGTAGAAGTCAACGGACAGGTCCTCTCAATAAGTAGGTACAGACGCCAGCACATCAAGTTACTACAATCTGTCAAATTTCTTTAATAGATTTTCAACTTTATCGCTAAAGCATAAGGTTCAAAGTTGATTGAGACCAACATTTTTTTTGTATAACATCTGTATAATTGTACCCTATGTTCACAAAATGAATAAATGAAATGAAATGAAATGAGAAAATTTGACAGTTTCGGGTAGGTTGATGTGCTGGCGTCTGTACCTAATCTAATTTAGGCACTAAGTTGAAAAAATACTAATATTTAGACCCGGTATTCGACCACAAAAGGCACACAATGAGAATAAGTATAAAATGAATGATAATGATTTATCGTAATTCGTACCCCTGCCTAATAGGTAATCGCTTTTTAAGTGTGACTGACTCATTATCACTTTGTGTAGTAAGCACCTACCTACTTCGATTGCAGGTTATGAAATTATGTATGTTAGGTATAAATTGCGATAAGTATGAGTGTTATTAAAACCCGTGACCTTGCGTCGACTCATGATTACTCAGCACAAAATGCTAGGTATTCTCAAATCCTATGTTAGACTAAATGCAATTATTTTTATTTCTTGTGTGATGAAATTGCCGTGGCGTGTATGATATCCATACAATGCGATACTTTACAAGTTGATATTTGTTTTAGATAACGATAATAGCTTACACCGCGGCGGAAAGAGTAGCTAGTGAAGTAGGTTGGTAGCAGGACTCTTATCGGCTTACAATAAGCCGGATACCTATACCTACTAGCGTAACTCATCATCTGCCCAGTCTTTTCCCAACTATGTTGGGGTCAAATTCCAGTCTAACCGGATGCAGCTGAATAGCGGTTTTTTACATGGAGCGACTGCCTATCTAACCACCACAACCCAGTTACTGGGTAATACGATACTCCTTTATAAGTCTGGTTGGCAGACTTTCGGGTTTCTGACGACCCGTAACGACGAATGACTTCCGCGGCTGGGAGGGATCTTGGAATACAATGTAAAGATGGTCACCCATCCACGGAACAGCCGCGACAAGCGTAGCTTAACTTTATCGATCGACCAGTGGGGCTGTTATTACTTAGCCACAAGCCACCAGCGTAACTGTTATAGGTAATACTGGTATTCAGCTGCACCTTTATCTGAAGAGCTTAAAAAATTAGGTAAATACGAAAGGTGACAACGAGGAGTAAGTATTTCTCTAGGAATGACAATGGCGACAGTCCACAACTACCGTAATACAATAATAGACGCTATTAACTCTCCTGTTACTTTCAGCTGCAAGCAGATACATACATACATACTAAACTTTCAAAGACTAACATATATAATAATACCTACCTAAATATTCAGAATTATGTAGATACATATTAAGTACCTGTGCAGGAGCCGCGAGCCGCGCTGCCATGTCTGGTGATGCAGGCGGCGACGACTCCACCAGTACCTCGTCGCCGGCGCACTCAAAGTCTGAAGAAAACACCGTAGGGACTGGTTTTAATCAAATTTATCAAATGAAAATAGCATTAGAATCGATTATATAATACCGAAGACATATCGGTCTAGAAATTCTAGGTATAGCTAAAGTAGGCTTCATGTCGACCTTGATTTAACTTCGCAAAATAATATTATGTGTATGATTTTGCCAGAAATGGTTACTTACTTGATTTTGATTATTTACCTTATCATTTGTTTTATCAGGTTTACAAAATATAAATAGAGTACCTACCCACATTACAGCAAAAAAAAACTGGATTGATATTATTTTACATATCCCTAACAAAATAATTAAACTTGCCAGTTTTACAATACCTTGTAAAACGATTATTTATTAAATGTTCAAAGTAACATACCTAACTAAGTCTTAACTTTAGAGTAAGCTATTTGAATCCCCTAATTATAGTGAAAGCCATACCTGCTGCTAATTGGCAACATTTCAAAGTAGGGTAACTCACCCCCTTGATGGCAGTTTGCAATTAAATGTAATGCAGGCAGGTAGACCATTGTACAGTTTAAAAAGCTCAAATACTTCTCTCAAAAAATAATAATTTAGTGTTAACTTTCAGATTGTTGTGTAATTTTTCTCCATACTTGATTGTTATTAAAATACTTATCAATTGAGAACTATAATCAGAACTTTACAAATTAATCAGTTATCATTTGTTTAAGCATTGCAGTAATCACACAGTCACTGTACAGCAACAAAAATATCAACATAAAATGATAAAGAAAGATTCTCTTAACAGTCAAAAAGTAATCTTAAATTCTTCCATATGCATAAAAAATATTGCATCATATTATTTTACAATACACAAATAAAATAAATCATGTGAATTGTTGCATAACACCATCCCAGGTGATAGAGATGTTATTGATCTGCTGGGAGCAAGGGCGGAGAGTATCCGTGGAGCGTAACCTGGCAACACCTCATCCGTCCCTCCGCACCGTCACTCCTAACAAAACAACTATACAAAAACACTCACTCTCTAAATAGAACACATTCTCAAAGCCCATCTCAGACATTTTGGATTGGAAATTAATTTTTGCAACAAAATATCACTAGAACACAACAGTAACACATAATTGTGACTTTACACTGGTCTGTATGACATCAAGTATTGATCAAACAACCGTCTCTATGTGCTTGGTTGGTTCACTGTAATGTTTGATACTGTTTCTGTGAGAATTTTGTTTTTCATGTTTAGTAGTGTGAGCTGGCTAGAGGCGGTGTGTGTAATTTAGTGATAGGGACATAGTGGGGTGGCTGCAGGTGCCCTGTCATGGTTCAGTGACACCACCTGCCATGTACCACCATAGGTAATGCATGACTGAATATTTTGTTTTGTTTATATTATTATTGTATTATTGTTGTTAATGACATTTTTATAAAAAGTATCACATGCAAATGATCTGATAGTGTGCTGATGTCTATTGTATAATAATTAATAAGATGATGTTTACTAATTTTAAAATAGTCCTAAATGTTTTCCTTTGTGTTTCTTTGATGTGTAATTTTCTGTGAGCATGATTTATGTCCAAGCATTATATATTTAAAATGAAAACCCTGAAAACATATTTTTTTTGTTATCAATTCCACAATATCAGCTTACTAATAATAAACCATTTCTAGGAGCTTGATATTTGGTAGCTGCGCAGATTGTCGGTCCCCCTATGTATTGCGTAGTACATAAGTCCCGAAAGTTAATTCCGCAGGTGAATAGTCGTAGCGGGTCGTGCGCCGTACCAGGCACCGCCGCCGTATCCCTTCTGCCCGATAACTTTGATAAAATTGATACGCGCCTGGGAGCAAGGGGGAGCTCATTTAGGACGCTCCCCGATCCAGGAAGCACGCATATCATTCCCAACGCGCTTGACAACCAATATTAACGTTATCAAACCCATTTTTCAGGTTATTTGCGAATTAATTTATCGAGAATTTAATAAACCCACCTGCCATCCATACCTCGAACTGTCAAAATCATCTTAGTTTCTTTAATTGTTTTAATCACGAATAAGTTAATATTACTAATATTTACTCTATGTACAGCTAGTTTTGCCAATTTTTATATAACACGATAAGAAATGACTTATCAATGTTGTTGTCTTGTAGCTACACCCGTTTCCTAGGCTACGGACACCCCGGCCAAATTTCAAGCTAGTGATTTCAATAGTTACTAATTTATTATTAGTATTTAGTAAGATATCCCTTTTTATTTATTTCAAAATAATAAAATGAAGGTATCATTTTAGAATAGAAATAAAATAAAGATCCTTCTAATTTCAACCATATTATGATAAATATTATGTGCACAAAATTAAAAAAATGGTTTGTAATGAAAATAAAGCTCCACGGTTTCTAAAATAATTCCAGTTGAATCAACTTCAATTCTTGATTTGTAACTTTTGTAGAAGAGTCACCAACTCATTTTAATAGACCGTCAAGAATCAGAAAAATTTGTATAGTTTTTCCCGCTTTTTCCAACGAGAATTCAACAGTCAGCTCAAAAACTACTGTCGTGTCATACAAAACACCTTTTTGAAGTTGGAACCTACAAGTACCGCCAAAAAAAAAATCTTGGTAGCCTATTAAAGTATAAGGCAACGGGGCTACCCGTTTGTGTATTACGTCCATGTCCACGTATGGGTAGCCCCTTAAAAATTTTAAAAGAACGTACTAAAGAGACATTATTACGCCAACCCCAAATAAATTGAGGTACGGGCAAGAGAATGGTAATACAAAGTAGTTAGATGTCAAAGTACCTAATTTTCATTTTCGTTGACGAGTTATTTATCAACTGAGCCTACCACACTTTAATAATTTTAATTTGATGGTGTCTGCCTGCCCAGTCAGTGCAGTCAGTTCCCTGTTAACATAGGAACAGGTATTATATCAGAGTCCTATACCGTAAGTTTCTAGGAGGCAAAAAAACTTACTTCCTGTAGTTTTAAACTTTGAATTAGTTTTCATAATTACCTTCTAGACAGTCTGCTTCAAAAATTAATATTACATTATTCGAATAATCCTCAATTATTTCAACCGTTTTTTTCGTATTCATGTTTATGTAGAAATATATTATTTTCCGAATCGGAACTTCGTGTTTCTCAACTTCTCATCCAAAGTAGTAAGATATCACCTTGGTAATTATTTATTTACGAAACTTGAAGCTTGAAGATCAAAACCAGTTGACATTTGCATGTAATATTATTTTACTAACTTTAATGGTATTACAGGAATTTTGAAATCTAGATGGCTATTCTTTATTTCGCATAATTGCATAAAACCTGTTTACAAATATAATTTTATTTTATTATTTTCAGTCAGCCAGCTGGGTGTATGACACACAACGGGCCACAGAAAAAACCTGGATGTGACCGAGCAGGCCACAGAACACATGGTACAAAAAGGAGAAAGACTATACTTTATACCCAGCAGTACGTAAAAACTAAATAATTACGAGTGTGAGTAAAGAAACCTTTGATATAATTATGGTAATTGGTCACATTGATACAATTAATTAATAATACTGGCAACACTAAAATTATCGTCAAGATCGGGGTCGGGGGCAAAAAGCTTATAGATAAAAGTGGAGGCAACACTGAAGACGACTGTGGTCGGACACTCTTTCTAAATACATACGTATGACAAAGAAAACACATATCACTGTCTCGTTCTTATGTGTGTATTTAGAAAGAGAGGGTCCGACCACAGTGTATTTAGAGTGCTGCCTCCACTTTTATCTATAAGCTTCTTGGTCGAGGGTCAGGGCAGGGTTGCCAACTTTACTATAACATATAGTATTGTATGTACAGTATTTCGGGTTTGCGTACTATATACTGTTAAAGAAATACATAGTACGCAAAAATACTATATTTTCAACGTTTAAAAAATTTAAAAACGTACCTTTATATTAACTTTTGACTGATGCGGTAGCGTGTATAGTCTAACCGGAGAAAGAATCGTCGTCCCGCCACATAGATTTCCTATAACAACCTATACAGTATACAGTACCTACCTTACGACAGTACTGACAGTACCTTTGTACAGTTTCTATATTTACCTATGTCTGTAATTTATATGGTGTATATAATAAAGAGTATTCTATTCTATTCTATGTTGCCCACTACTCGATAGAAAACGACTCTTTCTTCGGTTCGACTATAGTGAATCCGAACGCAAAGTGGCGAGAAGAAAGAAACAGGTGTAGTTATTAAAAAATGAGTTTTTGATTTACATTAATTTAAAAATTGAATGTGATTCAATCTTTTATTTTAGACAAAAATTAAAAAAAAAATGCAAGATGTGCAAAAAAATACAGTTTTAAATATAAAAATAAATAAGTAACAAACATATCTTTGTCTATTTTTTGCTTTTTCCCTATGATACTATATTTTTTTGAAGTGTTTGTAGAGCTTAGTTTGAAAAATACTATATTTCGTCAAAGAAATGTTGGCAGCCCTGTCAGGGGCGCGTTGATACATGCTTTGTGCAGTTATTACGTTCGCTGGCGGCCTGACGCTCGCCAACGTACCAAAAGAACTTTGCATAGACGGACCTACTTACTACCTACCACCAAAGGAACATCTCCCTGCAGGGTATAACCTTCCGTCCATTTGGAAGTATCTGAACCGTCTCCGGACACAAGTGGGAAGGTGTAAGTCCAACCTGGTAAAATGGGGCTACCTTGACGGAACGACAGTAGGGTGTGATTGTGGAGCTATGTCACAAACCATGCTCCACTTCCTATCCTGCCCTCTGTGTCCCAAACATGCAGTCAAAGTGACCTCTGCGCTGCCATGACAACGCCATGGAAGTGGCAAAGTTTTGGGAGAACAAGATTTCAAATACAGTCGTGTGGTCGTGCCAGCAACACGAAGAAGAATAGACGCTCGACGGGCCAGTCGAGTGTCATAAGTTACTCAACTCACAAATTGTTTTTTTATTTAATTTAATTTGTGCAGTTGTAGAGTAAAGACTATCAAAATAAGACATCTTTAGAACACACCATTACCAGCCGGTACGTTCTGTAAAAATCTCACCGTGAAAACTTAGGTGATGTGAGTTTGTTTTTGGTAGGAATTGACACTATTAACAGCTCACTCCACGTTCACTTCACCTACAATATAAGCAGCGTTGCCAGAATGTTACTTTTGTAACATTTTACGTTACTTTTGACCCTCTCATGTTACCTCCATGTTACACGCCTCAAAATGTTACTTTTAAGACTTTTTTTTTTTTTTTGTAGTGTGGCACTAGTTATAACTTTGTGCCAATGTCAGGTAGTGTTAAGACTTAAGGCGAAAGCGCCAGGGTAGCCCGCGAAATTCAAATTTTCTTACGTTTTTTGCAATTTGCTGGTCAGTATTAAGTTGTACGTTGATTAATATATGAATCGCGGCCGTAACTAACATGTATTTACAGAATTATAATCATTAAAGTCATCAACACAACTCTCTAAGACCACGTAAGTCCAAAGAATAACTGTTTCATGAAATTATCATTCTTCGGACTTACGTAGTCTTAGAGAGTTGTGTTGATGACTTTAATGATTATAATTCTGTAAATACATGTTAGTTACGGCCGCGATTCATATATTAATCAACGTACAACTTAATACTGACCAGCAAATTGCAAAAAACGTCAGAAAATTTGAATTTCGCGGGCTACCTTAGCGCTTCCCCCTTAATAAAAAATATTTCTCAGAAAACAAAAAATAAACGTGAAACGGAACGCATACAAGAAAGGTTTCGTTCGTCATGTTGGCGCACTTGATTGTCTTGATTTTGTGACCAAATTCTGACGCGACGACAGCGCGAAAATCTTTCACTTCGTTTGTCGTACCTATCGCATATTCACTCACTCGTGTGAATTTCTAAATGACCCATCCCGCTTACTTAGGCGAGTGAGCGACGGCCTAGTAGTGGCATCCGTGTTGGTTCAGTTCAGTTTGTTATTACGATTCTTTCGAAGCCTACTAAGGGGACAGCTTTTTTTTTATGTAATAAAGTACCATGTTATTATTAGTCGTTTTCCACAAAAAATAAATGTTACTTTTCTCGTGAAAATGTTACTTTTTGAGCTCTCTCATGTTATATTTGACTATCTGTCACTGGCAACACTGAATATAAGTTTTCACGGTGAGATGGTTACAGAGTCAAAGATCGGGTACGTTGCAGCATTGTTGTTAGAAAGAGAAAAGGATATGTAAATCCATTAGAGTAAAAGAAATACAATCTACGGCACCTATGTTTAAGATCTAGATGGTATGAGTACAACGTCACAGCGTGCATGACAGCTTTTTTAGTTGTTTTTGTCTGTCATTATTATCATGCTGCTGAATTCTGAATTAATATTTTTGTAATTTACACGCAGTGTTTCGTGAAAACTAGATCTATATTGATATTATCCAAAATGAAAGTAATCGTTAAAAAGTTACAAGGCGGTGAATGTTGCTTGGAAGTAAGAAAATTACAAAATAAAAAAAAACTGAAATCATACATTCTGTCCGCATAAATATTATATTCGTGCATTGTTTTAGGTACTTCCTACCACACAAATATCCGAAATGAAACGACAAATTGCCGAACAGTTTAAGATTCCAGTAGAGGAACAGAAATTGCTGTTATTAGGCAGGACACTAGTGGATGAACAAACAGTTGAAGCATATCCCACAATAAAGGATGGCACTAAATTAAATTTAGTTGTTAAAAAGCCTGATACCCTTCTGGAGGCTTCTGTGAAGTATTTCAAGAAGATGTATGGCATGACAGAAGCAGAAGCAACAACTGCTGCTAACCGGCTTATCAAAATTGTGCAAGAAAAATTCAGTAAATTATCATGGGATGATCTTGATAGGCTATCATTAGACTGTATGTTGGACGAAAATGGTCAAAGCCGAAGCCCGCCAATGGAGATTGAGCCAGAGTGTGATGATGTATACAGTTTATAATTTTGGACATTAATAAATATTTTTAATGTTTTATCTGTATTTTACAATTAATTAAGGGTACCTAAAGTAAGTTGTTACACAGCTAGGTAGCTTCAGCTAAGTACATAACTTGTAAGAATTCTGTAGTGGTAGTGTTGCCATATATGTATATTATGTAAATTAGTGAAAATATGGACTTGTTTACTCACTAAAATGTTGCCGTGTTCATAGTTTTATGTATCATGAGCATAATACATAATCACCAATTGTTGATTTAACTATAATCACTTTGAGCCACTTTTTCTGTCATCTCTAATCTTATTTGTTGCTCTTTTTTCTTCAGCACTAGATAAAATACTGTATAATTAATTATTATAAATTTGACCAAATGTTTATATTGACAAATTGCTGAATGGTATGATTGATAAGTAAAGGTTGCATTCATATGACAAATTTAGTGGAATGAGGATTTTTGTACCTACATAATACAATCATACTAAAATATTTATTACATTTCTAGAAAATTGTCAATATAATTATTTTTTAATTACTTTACTGCATTCACTTTCTGAGAATTTTTACCTAATGTTTTTGGTGGATATAAACTACTAAAAAAAAAATCTTATTTATTCATTATTCATACTGGCCCAAAACCTGTAAACTGTACAAAAAGACATGAATAAAACAACAGTTTAATTATTTATGTTATTATTACATCATGCATTGTTTCATACCTATCTGTAGTATATTACAATTTGATGGCAAGTAACACTGTCAGTGCCTTTGTCGACAGGTACAAAATATAATAAATGCAATCATCTCACTTACTACTGTAAGCTGTTTTAACTACTAATCTTCAAGTTTAGTCATATTTGAGATAAGACGATCGAAAATAATGTGGAACAACCATTGTTATATTGCTTAGTTTTAGTTCAGAATGCCTCTGGCTTGGAGCGGTTGGTTATACATTAGTATTTATCAATATTCGATTCTTAAGACTAGAGCTCACAACTGCTCACCAATTAGTGAGATAAAATATATTACACATTCAGTTTCGAATGGCCTATGCAATAATTTTTCTAAACAACTCCTTTTAGCGCTTTTGGTTGCTTTTTGGACCTTTTGTTCCCGCTTTTGGCACCTTATTCTATACTTGAATAATTTATGAGTTGCCAGAATGACAAATGCGAAAACCTATTGCTTGGTCTTCAGTTTCCGCAACTTCGGGGTATTACTGTATAGGACATTCTCTTTCTTATTCTATTCATACTTAGACATTAAAAACATCAGTAAGATTATCGCCATAAATATAACAGGCAAAGAATGAAATCAACCATTGAGTTTAGACTGTAATGGTCAATTTAATACAGCTCGACAAATATGTTGAAGATTCTATACACTAGTACATATTGCCCTCAAATTTGCTCCAAAATTACGTAGTATATAATAGTGTGAGATCAAATGTCTTCACTATTAAAAAAATATTTACAATATTCTAAATACGAAGTCAAATAGTTCTGTAAAACAATCAAATGCCTGCTTTGATCACAAAGAAAAGGTAACAGTGGACTATGTTGAAGATTCCCAGATAAAATCAATAAAGTAAGATTGGAGAAGTTTAATAAATTAGAGGGTAATTACCGTAAAACGGGGTTAATAGAAACAATCTGGACTTTCAAACCGACTTTAATGATATAAATTCTAAGTTTCGGGCAATAAAGCTGCTTTCATTGTGGGAGTCTTATGTTATTTTACAACTTAATTACAATTTTAATGACAAATTATTATCTAGTTAGGAGAAAAAGACAAAAAACTGGTCAATTTCTATTTGCCCAGAATACGGGGTCAATAGATACGACGTATGGGGTTAATAGAGAAAAGTGATAGGGTTGTCAAAATATTTTATGTTAGGTGTGTCGTCATATAAGTAATTAGGTACACAGATAATGAAATGAAAGAGTGTACATAATATATTAGGAAACCTTTTTATTCAAATTAAAAAGAATATAATCGCAACAAATAACATTAAATAATCAGTTCAAAAATAATGTTAACCTCAGAATTAAGATCACAAAAAATGCAGCTTAATTAATAATTATATATAATAAACTAGCGGTCGCCCGCGGCTCCGCTCGCGTGGTCCCGCTTTTCTGTTGAAATTTTTCCTGAATTTTCTTTGCTATAAACCTCACGGAGCCCGAGACCTTTCCAACGAATGCAAAACCGTGGAAATCGGTTCGTGCGTTCTGGAGTTATAGCGTCAGGAAGGAAAACCCGACTTATTTTTATATAGTAGATTATATAATAAATTCTTCTTCAGTTTCTTTCGATAAAACAGTTTGACCTCCTTGACTTTTCATGTGTTTTGTACAGTGTCTGTATAAAACAGATCTGTGTACATTATACTTTTTTGAGATAGTATCAAGAGAATTATTACTCGCAGAATATTCATTAACAGCCTGTTGTATTAAGTTGACGTCATATTTTAAATACTTCTTACCCCGAGGGTCTGGTTTGTAGATGCGTGGCATATACTACTATACCTGGGTATTCAAAAATAATAATTAAATGTAAAAAAAAAATATTAATTTCGTCATAACAAAATGAATGTTTTAATTAAATGTATAAAACAATTTAACTTTAAAAAAATTAAGTAATAAAGTAAAAACTCAGCAACCTGCATAAAGTGCCAACCCTATCAAAAGCGTTTCTAAAAACCCCTTTAGCGTTTCTATTAAACCCTTTCTCGTTCCTATTTACCTCTTTCCCGTTTCTATTCACCTCATATGGCGTTTCTATTTACCCCTCAGTCGTCTCTATTCACCTCGTAATCGAGAAATATTTAAGGGTGCTAAATTTTTATTATTTTAACAATAAAAATCAAACTAATCAGAAAAACTTACCCTTTCAATTTATTCTGGATACACTTCACCGTCGAATTAACTAATTTTACTATCAAAAACACAATTTGAATAATAACTAGAAAGAAGTTAATAAGAGCGCAAAAGACATACACACATCCGTTGTACTTCGAATCCACTTTTTTCACATAAATTGCTAACTTCAAACTATTCAAATGTTGTCAGACCAAAGAAAAAATGTTGCCATTGTAAAAAAAAAATAATAGTATCGCGATTTTTAAAGTAGTTTTCGAATCACAGGCTTTTTAACTTTTTCCCAAGAATATTTCTATTCACCCCGTGAATTCTATTCACCCCGTTTTACGGTATCAAGTCTCAGAGGCACTTCTCTTAACAAACCTATGTTCAAACAATCACAACCTTATTATGAGCCAAGGTTCATATTTAGGACTGAATTCCAGCACATAGGAATATTTCTAACTAAATCACTTCTAGTAATTAGAAGTACATAGTTCTTGCCCAAGCCCATATTTATCCATATCATTTATTGCCACCATACATAATTTGAATTCAGATGTGCTAGAAATCCGTTTTTAATGGTCATTAGTTGAATACATTTACACATTAATATCAATGATGATTATCGTAATATAATAATCACTAACTTTATACATATGTTTATATATTATAAATGCAGTAGAAAGTAGTACATAGACATCGACATGCATCAGATTTATATTGGAAGGTATTGTGAAAAAAAGACGATACAAAGCAATGCTTGGTGGAGAGCAGGATTACTTTTCTGATCATTAAACCGCTCCCAAACTATTCAAACTTAACTTTTATCTGTTGTAACTGGCGTCAAGCAGCCTGTTGTGTTTCGTCGATGCGTGGGAGTTCCAGTGCCTGAGGCATCTTCTGGGCACGCTCGTTCCATCGTAGACCTCGTCCATCGCTTTCCATCAGGCGTGACCGAGGTCAAGAGCGGGCCGATTCGACAATAAAAAAAAAACTGGGAAGATGAGCCATCCAATACATCTCCATAGAATCATCGTTCTCTATCCCTTTTCCCAACTTATTTGGGGTTTACATCGCCATAGACAACTATAACTATGACAACTAAATTATAGAACAATAACTGTAGTACCTAGGCTATACAGGAGGCTCCTTAGATTACTTATTTGTAATGATAGCATTTCACATGTTTATAATACTAGATATTCATTCTGCATGTATCAAAACCCAAGCCTTTTCGGGGCACCATAGTCAAACAAGGAAACCCTCTAAAAATTTACCGTTATTAATGCCGGGAGCTCTAAACTCGCTCGATAATACGATATAGACACCAAACTTGGACATAAATACTCTCAGAATACTACTACAACCAATTTTATAAATTAATTCATACATTCAAATTTAAGTTTATTAATTATATACAGTTTGGATAAATATCATGCGGCAGTCATTGGCCAATTGAGTATATCAGACGATTTTCGTTGCTGTTCTAAGGGCTCAGACCTAAAGATTGCTTGCATGGTGATTGATGCAGTTCTCTAGTGTTTCTGGGCGACTAAGTGAGTTGCAAGAAAATCCGAATCCGGGTGGATAGATCTGGCTCAGCCCTAAAGTAACGGTTTCCTAGAAAAACGGTTCCGAGATATTAACGCTGTCATTTTCACCAGTATTTGACATTAAAGAGTCAAAAGCTTTGTAGCTCTGTATTTGAACTAGGGATGTTACGGAGCTTCGGTTCCGATTCCGAAAAGTCGGAACTTCCGATTAATTTTACACCTCCGATTCCGATTTCGGTTCCGATAATTTTGAATCGGAGTTAGACCGGAGTTCGAAACGCAGCGATACACGTGACTAGAGCGCCTACAAACAAGTTTTCACGTGTCGCCAGGGTAATGTTTATTTATTTTATACACGCTCGCGCTCGAAGTCTCTGTTTATTGTATTGTTTGTGGATGTTAGAAGAAAGATGTTTTAAGGAAAGGCCCCTTAACACATCTTTCTTCTACTTCCACCCCGGTTCCGGCTCCGGTTCCGATTCCGATAAATCAAATTTAAAACCTCCGATTCCGGTACCGGTAAAACGACTTCCGTAACATCTCTAATTTGAACAGCCGTTATTGTGTGACCTTTCCACGCTTTCTTAGGAAACCATAGCGTTAGGGCGCGTTCACATTCATGCCAAAAGCGAAGATTTTAAAAGCACGAGAATCGTTTACAGCTACGCCTCAGATGAAATGAATATACGCGACGTGTACGCACCCCTAACACTTTTCTTTTATAATATTTTTTTTTTATTGGAGCTTGTATGTCGTAATGTATGCAATACAATACAACGCGTTACAATCACAATTGAAGCGACCATAATGTTTTATTAATTTATACACAGACAGATCTATTAATACCAATTTATATGCAACTACTAATAAATTTTCATTACCCCATATTAAAACTTGAACAACGATAATAGTATATAACAAGAAGTTTTCGATTACGGTTTTTAGACGTAAAGATTTGAAGTAAAATTCCATACGAAAATATTCAAAAATGATTCTTTTTTTTTTAATATGTGTAAGACTGATTTCATATTATCAAGTATTTTCATTCAATTGAAATATTTCTAATGTTAATAATTGCGATCATTTTATTTACAAAAGTATCCCAGTTGCTGTCAGTTGCAGTTCAAAATGGAGAGGGTATGTAATATTATACAATCGTAAAAAAAGATCAAAGAATACGGCTGACTGCGGGACTGACTTTAGTTTGGTCTTTTTTAAGGATAAAGATGACTTTTGGTTACCAAAAGCTTTTTACCTTTCATAGTTTTGATGTTATGACCAGTGATCTGAGTAGGTAGATTGAACTGGGGTCATTGATCCGAAACGTATATATTACTATGGACATTCCTCCGGAATTGGTGGATTATTAAAAAAAAACCGGAACTTATGTAGGAATTGTATTCTGCCTGAAAGTGGAAGGAGTCATTTGATGATTTGCCATCCTCAAAAAAAGTAGATTGTTTTTATTATTCAACAGATAAATAATGAATTAATTTAGTTTTGATACCTTCCTTTAAATTTTGAATTGAGTAGTAATAATATCACTACCAACATTAACAATATTTAATTGAATCCGGAAATACCGGAATTACTTTTCGGAAAAATGGCTTATCCATGTTATTCTTTCTGTGTGCATTTATGATACAAGTACCAAAAATCAATCTACCTACTCCGATCACTGGTTATGACCCGTAGTAATGAGCATTTAGTGTTACACGATGTCTATAAAAGAGGAAGACAAAAACATTTGAGAAACGGTACTAAAAGTTTAAGAAACACGTTGTGGAACACATCAAAACAATCAATTTTTTTTTTAAAGTACCTGTTTTGATACACTCCTAAGGAGACAAAATATTTATAAACACTTTCCTTCGTTGTTCTCTTTTTGTGACAAATATACACGGATTAAGAAAACAATGGAGTGCTAAGCGCGCACAAAGCAAGAGTCCAGTTTGCCGTCTAACTGTTGGGGCTGTAAGTACTCAAATACGCACATTCACTTTGTGTGATTTTATCACATCATACTTATAGATTTTTGAGAGCCGAACGTCATCCAATCGTTAACGCGTTATGATGATGCGTTTTAATTACCTACTTGAATAAAGAATATCGCGACACAATGATTTTATTATAAAACGTTTCAGCATACGTACGTCAGAAGAAAACGTCCGACACATTAGCACTCCATGTAATTACTTATCCGTGTCTCATAACAGACTTGTCCATAATACTTCAACCTCGTAAATTCTCATCAAAGAGGTAAACATTAAGCATTATAGATGCTTCTAGAATATAAATATCAGTCGTAGTCGCTGTCTTCCTCCGCTGATGACTCTGATTCCGAGCTGTCTGGGTGATTCTTCGTGATTTCGATGCAATTGTCCACATCTGTCAGTCTCTTAAGCGATCGGCCTGACAGGAAAAATGAACGTATGATTATACGACGAAATTGGGAAAGCGACTTTTGTTTCAAGTGCAACACTGCTTTGGCAGATTTTCAATAACTAAGGTACATTGGGTCCATAACTAATGGTCCATGTGTAATGTGCCCGAATTTAAGATTAATAAATATTGTGCGAACAGCTAAAGAAGGCAATTCTCATAAGTTTACAAATTGAGTTTCTAGAATAAGAAAAGTTATAAATTGCAACTTTTCCTTTCTTATGGTATTGTTATGCAGTATAAGCGGCCATCCTGATAGTAGGTAATTGAAGGCCACCTATGGACATCAGAAACACCAAAGACTTTGGACATGCAACTTTATTACTAAGGGAATAAAGATCACTGTGATGCAAAATCAGAAGTTAAAGATCTGTGAAAGGACTGTTCATTGTTAGTAAGTTTTTGAATGTTACCTGTCAATGTAGTAAGCAATCTATTTTCATTGCCGGGCGGCATGTTGATCGGGCCCAGCTTCTTAGCGAGCTCCCGAGCCCTGTCCGCACCTGGAACTATAGGACACATGAGTATTACTCTTTGATTAACATAACATAACGACTTTTTTCCCTGAAGGGCTGGGCAGAGGTGTATTTTTTAAATTGCTGAATGGTCCCGCTCTTGACCTCGAACACGCCTGATGGAAAGCGATGGACGAGGTCTAAGATGGAACGAGCGTGCCCAGAAGATGGCTAAGGCACTGGAAACCCCCACGCATCGACGAAACACAGCAGGCTGCTTGACGCCGGACTCCGGTGGGAGGGTGCTCGCAAACCAGGCGGGCGTTAGTCCTACCACCGCAAGGGAAGAATTGGCCAGTCAAATAAGGTGTTGGGTGTGACTGTCCAGGATGCGCCGAGCGCGAGCGTTCAGTTGAGTAACTGGCGGAACAAACTGCGTTACACGAGGAGGCTTCATCATGCATCATATAATAAAATAAATCTAACAGTAGTACATTTTGAACAGGACATGAGGAAAAGCATTGAGAAAGGTCATATTGTTGATAAAAAAGTAACATTACATTTACATTGGTGCAGACCTTGTTTAGTTTTTTTACTAAACCTATTCTTGGCTGCCGTTTACATACGTTAGCTTCCTATAACTATTTATTAAGAACAAAAGGTGCAATGAAAATTGTTCTAATGTCAAAACTAGAGGTTGTTAAGGGTCTTTGAAATATCAACTTGTTTAGTCTGTATTTTCCACTACAGGGCAAAGGTCTTTCTCTACCTTATCTACACACTCCTGGGGGCCTAAAAAGGCCACTTTGGCGAATCATAAAAGGATAACATTATGAATCGTAAGGGACAGTTAACTGTTAAGTTAATCGAATCAAATCCCATCATCCCAATCATCAATGGGATTTGATTCGATTAACTTAACAGTTAACTGTCCCTTACGATTCATAATGTTATCCTTTTACGATTCTGCCAAAGTGGCCTTTTTAGGCCCCCTGTTCACTGTAACGCGTGTCAGCCGTTTACTACGATTCAAGGTCATCCGCCATCTTTGCTTTGGTAAAGGTCAGTTTAAAAAATGTTATTAAAATACGACGGCTTATTACCTCTGCTGCAGTCCTGACTGGAATCTTCTGTCATGGAAACTCTCTCAGTTCGGTAAACGCCGCTCACTAGGTCCCACACGAATAAGCACTGCGGACAAAAAAAAAAAGTGTTATTTCGGCTAATCTAAACAAAAATTAGCTAACAGACTGCCAAACGCCTACCTCTTCACGCTTAAGCCGCAGAACAGACTTAGATGAAATTTTGTATAGAGATAGTTTGAGACCCGAGAAAGGACATAGAATACATTTTATCCCGATATTCCCTCGGGATCAAAACTTATGCGAGTGAAACCGCGGGGCGCAGCTAGTTTTGGCCCAGCAGTGGAGCAGTGGTGTCTCAGTGATACGGCCGCGACTTACGAGTTGCAAGTTGAGTGTATTGTTGATTATAGACTGTATCTTACCTCAGCGGCATACTGCTGCCGGTGTACGAGACAGCCCGCGCTGATATCTTTACAAGGTTGGCACTCCTCCGTGGAGGTGCTCTTGTCACTTGCCCACATCCACATAGCACAAAGCTGGAAAGAGAATTTGTAACGTGTATATCTTAGACGATATTTGGTTAGATGCACATATTGCACATATCTGATGATAGCTTGATGTAAAGAAGTCCTTTTAACAAACTATCGAGAGCAGATAAATACCTACGCCTAGACTACATAACAAAAACAAAAAACTCATTACTTACCCCAGACAAGCATCCACTGGACTGACAAACGTCAATAACGTGACACCCCCAATCGAAGCAATAAATAAACTTCTTCCCATTTATATTGCACAGTCGTTCACAGACTTCGTTACATAATAACTCCGTGTCTAACGACCGCTGGTGTGCGCGCAGTGTGAGGGGCGGTAAGGGCGGGGCTGCGCCGCAGAGGCGCTCCCATGCTCCGGAGCCCACTCCCTGGAGGCCTGCGTAGCCGGCGCCCTGCGCTGACAGGGGCAGCGCTACGTGGTAGCCCGAGATGCAGTCGTCTGTTTCAAAAATATAGATATAAGAACAAAAATATTTTATACGGTGACTAGCTTCTGCCCGCGACTCCGCGTGAAATTTCTTGTTCCCCTAACCCACTTGCCCGCGCTATTTGTTCGTTTCCGCTTACCGTTCTTTATTTATTTATTTATTATTAGCGACATCTACGCGGTCAAAATATATGGAACTATTTTTTTCAATTTCTGTGCTACGTGTGTTGATGTCCATCCTGCCATATAAGTTTTTCTTTACAATCTACGCTTTTACAGCTTAAAACATCCCATTGGTAATTATAGAAAATGAAAATATAGTATTTTTATAAACTTAAAAACTACACAAAATAACGCAGAATATAGCAAAATCAAACAGGCCACGCGATAACTGAGCGTGCTATCATAATACATCAACTCGTCCAAATATATACAGAGATAAAATTATCTCTAAAAAAATATAATTACGGAAAATTCACTCACCCTCCGAATCCGTGATGATCGAAGTAATCTCATCGTCACTCTCCACAAAGTATCGAGTGAAGAATTTACTACATTTGGAGTTCTCCGAGTGTACCAAGTAAGGGTCTTGCGCGTTCACGGGGCAGTCAGAAAGAGTTTTTGAGGTATTATCGTGCACAGCTATAGTTTTAAGAGAGCCATCGTCTAGCATTTCCGTCACCCTGTATTCTGATTCGCTGTTGTGGTCTGACTCCAGAGTCGAAAGTCCAGGGTTCTTTAGATCCGAACTAGTAGTCGGAGAAGGTGGTCTACTGATCTGATTATGAGCCCTTAACACCACACTCTCACCAGGAGACTTCGCACGTTTCCCTTGAGTTTTACTAGCCGAACCAATGAAGTATTTCCTATTACTCCTCAGTACCCTAAACGGGACGATATTCTCGTTGTTGTCTTCAGAAAATTCATACTTCTTGTCGGCCAACCTTCGTTTCCTAAACATGCTGAGTTTCTCGCATTTTGTCTCTGCTTCTTCGACGAATTCGTACGCTTTCTCGGCTATTATCCTGTGTGTCTCGTTGAAACGCGACATACTTTCTGCTGGGCGTCGCCTTGGAGAACGTAAGGGTGGACTGATTAACGTCCTTATAGACGGAGATGGTCCCTCCCATTCTTCTACCAAGTTATGGGAAATTGAAGATGCTTGAATGCACAATTCTTGCCCCATTACATCAGGCACGCGGACAGGCTTAGACATTTGATACGGCTCCATTTCTAAGTCTGAGAAATCTGCTAGAATATTCTGGACGACGTTGTTCTGATATTTAGGGGATTGAAAAGCTGCCGAAACGTCTGAAGCCGGGGTACCAGGGTTCGTATATATAGAATTAACTTCCTCCCTATCTAAATAATTCTTAGTATCTTCAGCCTCCCTCTCAATTTTATCCTGGTCTGGTTTCACGAAGTCGATATCGAGTATGTGAATGAAGTCTGTGTATATTATGATTTGGTTTGAGTAAGCGAGCTGGACCACTGGCTCGTACATACTAGAGTCGGATGTGCAGAAGAACTTTGTGTGTATCGCGAAGTTGTGTTCGAGGCATCTTTTGCCCCAATTTAGATCTTCTGAAAAAGGAGTTTTTTTTTTTTGTAACATTGTGGAAGTAAAGAGAAGATTTCGGAAAGTTTATAGAACGTAAATATGAGTTTTAGAAAAAAAAAAAGAAAGAGGAAAAGAAATGTTCAGCTTTGTAGACTGTCCTCTTTGCATTCATAGCTGTGACATTGCGCGGTTTTATAATTTCTAACGTGACGGAATTATCGTGGACGGCCACGTCACGTTATCACGATAACACGGAAAATAAAATGTATGGAAAATTATGAAGACGCCACGTCCCGTTTTAAAAATTCCGTCCACGATAATGTCGATACGTGCACGCATTTCCATACATTCTATAGACGTGAGACGTCCACGATAATATCGTCATAATATTAGAAATTATAAAAGCGCACAGTTTCTTTCTAACGCTTGATGTGTGTTTACGCTCGATGTGTGTTTACGCTCGGGAACTGTAGATTGGTAGATTCTTACCTTCATCTCGAGGGAAAGCTGCGCATTTCCTACATCCTAAACGAGGAACTCCAATTACACTGAGGTGGGAGCGTTCTGAACAGGAATCTCTGCGAACAATAGTAAGAGATATACAATCTCTTGACATTACCTACAGGTAATGTTTGTAACCAGAGGATTGTACCGGTTTAATACAAGTGTTGACGTCACGATTTAACTTTATGATTTGTTTGGAAAATATTGGGATGAGAAGAACAAGAACCCTTTATTCTTCTAGTATTTGAGTGAAGATATAAAGACCTAATTCAAAAACAATTCGTAGTATTGCCAAGTTAGCACAAACACCACAAAAATATGTATAACTTCGTCCTCACACGTAATTTTGTATACATACAGAGGTACCGTAATTTTCCCACTAAATTATACCTCATTAGATGCAATAGCATTCTCTGTTGTAGGTACATCAGTCCATCATTCATACTCACACACACTGATATAGATGACCTAGATAACGCAAGTATCACGATCTGTATGAAAACCAAGGGTGCCATTTTGGTCAGCAGGATTGTCCGAAAGGGTTACCGCTGGCCCGGAACATAAAGGGCTAAGGAAGGAAGACGAGTGGGTTTTAGTCAGTAAAAGTCTGACACTCCCTTCCGCTCCAGCCAGAGCGGGAGGGGTCATTTGATGATTTCCCATCCTGAAAAAAAAATGACGTCACAAGCACTATTTAGTGATGGGAAAATCATATCGATTCAAAGACGCCGCTGCGTGCAGCACCCGTCTTGTCTCACCCCCGGGGCCTAGCGCCAGCGCTTAAGCTCACCCAGCCAGTACACAGGACTGAGCGCGAAAGTGGCGGCTTACGATTTTTTACGTAATCTGGTGCGATTTTTGGCACGCGAAGTGAAGAGGAGTGAAGATGCGCTTGCGTATCTAGGTGTATCTATATCTGTGGTCACACCACACATGCTTCGCGGTGACTTGGAATTCGGTGACTGTGATGTATATTATATATAAGTATCTATGTATGGTTTAATTTAAGCCTTGAATCCACACCAGGACAAAAGAATATGAGGTTTAATAAATGAGTTTAGTTTAATACTTACGCAATACCATAGACGACTAAGACGGCGGGATTGTGCTTCCACTGCGCCATGGATATTGTGACCTTACTATCAACGCAGTCATCGCCAAATAGAGGCACGCTGTGCACCGGACGCACGATGCGGCCAGGCACCCACGACAGAAAGTGCAAGCTGTAAGGGTATGGGACATTTAGTTTACATACAATAAGGAGTATAAAGTATTCTAATGTCTTCAGGTTGAACTTGGATGAGACTGGCACAGTAACGAGGTTATTGGCTTCACGGATGGGCGGGCCGCACCGCAACGCAAAAATGCTCCTATATAACTTTCTGACATTTTGTATGAACCATCGCACACTATAAGCGGGACGCACCGCGCTTGATTGTATTAAGGCCGCTCTCTCGAAAAAAGCTTGAAAAAAGCATGCAGATGAAGCCATTTTTTGTCGGCATTTACAGAGAAATTACATCTGAAAAAAATCCTTAGTAATCTTCATGATATAATACGTAATTTGGTTTAGCCACAATTTTTCTACCGGTATCACTTAATTTTAAAAAAAATCACCAAATCACCTCCAAATCATTGAGATGAAACCGTTTTACTCCTTCATTTTTTATCAAAAGAGTGTAAAAAAATATATCTACATCTTCGCAATACAAAGGAGAATAATTTGGTTTTGTTACTTTTTTAAAATATGTATTATTTTTATGATAATAAATTAAAAAGGCCTCTGATAAAGGACTGCGTCTACATCACCCCCGCACTCGTCCATAAATTTAGTGCGGGGCGCATCGTGTTGCTAGGTGGACGTATGTCGCGTTGCGAGAACTCCGCACTACGAAATAAAATCGTAAAATATTACTGCAAAAACAAAAAGTGTACCTACCCAAGCGGGGTTTTATGAAACTTATGCGCTGTCCATTACTCTGTGTACATAGGTACTGTTTATAAAATACCTACCTCATTCAAACGAAAGTCGTAAGTACTAGTAGTGAATGATCACAGAAGGTCCACGTCCACGAAATGATTCAGCCAATATTATAAATTTTACTTTTCGGTGCCTAAGTAAAGTCTATTATTCTGATGCGTTGCGATTATTTGTGACATATTGTGACACAAAACTGAAAATGCTCCTAAAGTAGGTATTAATTATGATTATAGGTTACGTACTTGCTAATAATTTGTCAATTTATTGTTTACCGGCGTAATTATTTTCAAATAAAAAAATCAAATCAAATCATTTATTTGCATAAAACAGGTTCAGTGGATGTTAAAAAAGGTCAAATGGTACACTGTTAATAACCATATAAGGTGTGCAAATATAAAACAAGAATGTTAACTGTTAATTTCACTATTCAATAAAGTACGGACGCCAAGCACATCAACCTACCCGAAACTGTCAAATTTTCGCAATCAACTTTGAACCTTATGCTTTAGTGATAAAGTTGAAAATCTATTAAAGAAATCTGACAGATTGTAGTAACTTGATGTGCTGGCGTCTGTACAATGTCATTGAAAATAAAATTATCGTAAATACAGATCAGTCAACAAAATAAGGAATTAAAAATAATAATGTCATACAATAGTAAAAAGTAGTAGTTCAATAATATATATGTATATACAGGCTGGATTTTTTTAACCTCACCTAGAGGGCAAGTACTCTAAACACTGGAGATAGCAAATTTTACTCAAAGGAAAATCCCTTCATTAAAAAAAAACAAATCTGCAATCAAAGATGTTCGAAAATTCGCTTGCCGCTCTCGGGAATCGAACCGCCTAAAATCCGAAAAAATAATACCCTGTACTTTTATGGCATCAATCGATAGGGTCAATCATAAGGATCAAATCTCTCTATGGCAGATCGAAAGTCGAATACTTTTTACTCGACTTCTATCGTCGCGGGTGACATCAATCAATCAATTAAATCAGCCTATCGCAGACCGCGGGTGGCACAGACTAAATAAAATTAGAAAAACAAATTGGTAGTCATGTTTTTTATTATAATTATCACTTATCATTACTATCCATGTGGGCTAAAGTGGGTCAATAATATTATTCAACTAATTAAATCAAATAAAAAAATCATTACCTATACGTAAGTGAATCAATTAGTTCTACCAGAGAAGTTGAAGGTGATTCTGTTGATTTGGATGTGAATGTATTTTTTTTACAAATTATGAACCTATATTTTTGTTTTACTTGTAAAATATATATGTATAGGTAACTGCATTCATTTTAGGAACAAGATGATTTGGGCATTCAAAAACTACGGTCTCTATTGGATGACATGGTGACTCACAAGCATCTTGTAAGGTCTGTCGAAGAACTTGAAGATTATTCAGCTGAATTTTAGTTATAATATATTTGTTTATAAAAAATATAACAAATAATATGACATACACTAGTGATAATTATACTACCTATACCTACCTACCTACCTACCTTACCTGCCTACCTATCTACCCTACCTTCCTATCTGCCTTACCCTAACTACCTACCTACCCTACCTACCTACCTACCCTACATACCTACCTACCTATCTACGTACATGCCTACCTACCCTTCTTCTCTTCATAGAAACCTTCCTAAGACTTCAACGAATATTTAAAAAAAAACCGAATTGGTCCAGCCATTCTTGAGTTTTGCGCTTAGCAGCACATTTAGCCATTAATTTTAGTTAAAAAGATACATTAAGTTGTTTACCACATGGCAAGCCAGGCTGATTTATATTAAGGGTATAGCTTCTACTCACGGCCTCGAAAGCTTTTAACAATTTTATTCGTAACCATAGCCCGAAAAGTACATCCATATCAATAGATAATACCTAAATAAAACCAAAACTGGACCATTGTAAATACAGGGTGTCCCAGAACTCAACGTCAAGCCGAAACGGGGTGACAGGATTGATCATAACCATCACGAGAAAAATCTGAAAAAAAATCTATCCCATGCAGTTTGAAAATTATGGGCATTTTAAGAAAAACCTAGAATTTTGATCAAACTGTAACATTTTTCGGTTATTGTGGTTATTCTTTTTTATTTTTGTTCATTTGAACTTTGGAAACGTAATCCTAAATAACATTTCTAGAATCCCAATAAAAAATAATGACACAATTGCCTCAAGTTTCCGAGAATTGAGACTATTCGTTAAACTACGAATTTAAAATTTTCAAGATTCGTCGACTTTGATAGGCCCTCCTTTAAAAAAAATGTACTAGAGTGCCTTGGCAAGTGGCATTAAAAGTTGGTGCATTTAATCAGAATTCTAAAATGGTACAATACTTGTTAGTTCTATACAATAAAAAAGAGTAAAAAAATTAAAACCTCAAGTAACCCGATTTTTGCTATCTCAGTTAAAATGTTTTTGATTCGCACAAGCTCTAGGTAGGTTCTTAATTTTAAGGCAAAATGATGAGAGAGATGGATAGTGGGTATGTTTGCCATGAGTGAGCGAGACAGATAGTGACGCCACTTTTATTAAAGTGAAAAAAGTGAAAAAAAGTAAGTAAAATAATGAAAAATCTAGATCTAGTTTAATTTAGGTTTGTTGGAATAAAAGTCAGATAGAGAAATAACGTTTTTTATTACAATAAATAAGCCCATTGAGAACGTAGCCGACCTGCGTGAACGCATTTCTCAAGCAGCTGAGGAGATCAACTCTTGAAGATATGCCCGACTAATAAGTAGATCTTTTTTAAGAAGATGTAGGGCTTATATTGAGGCTGATGGTAAACAATTTGAACATTTATTGTAATAAAAATGTTATTTCTCTATCTGACTTTTATTCCAACAAACCTAAATTAAACTAGATCAAGATTTTTCATTATTTTACTAACTTTTTTTCACTTTTTTCACTTTAATAAAAGTGGCGTCACTATCTGTCTCGCTCACTCATGGCAAACATACCCACTATCCATCTCTCTCATCATTTTGCCTTAAAATTAAGAACCTACCTAGAGCTTGTGCGAATCAAAAACATTTTAACTGAGATAGCAAAAATCGGGTTACTTGAGGTTTTAATTTTTTTACTCTTTTTTATTGTATGGAACTAACAAGTATTGTACCATTTTAGAATTCTGATTAAACGCGCCAACTTTTAATACCACTTGCCAAGGCACTCTAGTACATTTTTTTTTAAAGGAGGGCCAATCAAAGTCGACGAATCTTGAAAATTTTAAATTCGTAGTTTAACGAATAGTCTCAATTCTCGGAAACTTGAGGCAATCGTGTCCTTATTTTTTATTGGGATTCTAGAAATGTTATTTAGGATTACGTTTCCAAAGTTTAATTGAACAAAAATAAAAAAGAATAACCACAATAACCGAAAAATGGTACAGTTTGATCAAATTTCTAGGTTTTTCTTAAAATGCCCATAATTTTCAAACTGCATGGGATAGATTTTTTTTTATATTTTTCTCGTGATGGTTATGATCAATCCTGTCACCCCGTTTCGGCTTGACGTTGAGTTCTGGGACATCCTGTATATGTGGTACACATAATTATTTAACTTTCACGATGACTTGACCTTCTGTGATTTCGATACTCTGTGACGAGACTAGGCGAGGCAAACCGTGGTGGCGGCGCACACAACCGCACATTTTCTGTTACATGCGGGTAGCGGAGTGGCGCGGAGAAGGGGTCGTTAGCTCCGCCCAAATGCTCAAGGTTATCGGCATTAATACAGGCCTTAAAAGGCGCTGCGGCCCGGTGCGAATGTAATGTGCGCTTAGCTTAATAGAGTTGTATTTTTACCTAGGTTGGTAGGTTTACCAGGTTGTCTGGCAGAAATCGCTTATTGCAATATTAACACCCACCCTTGATTTATAATATTTCCGTTTCTCTTCTACTTTATTTGGTTTTCAAAAATTATTTTTTTCGAAAATAATAGACTTCCACGTATTATTCAAGCTAACTCAAAAACTAACCAAGCAAAGTTAGTAAAATGTTTATTGGATCACCCCTGAGGCATACTCTAGGTATCCATTAAAAATTAGAATTAATTCGAATTTTCGAAATCGACTACAATTGTTGGAAATATCGCGTAAAATACATAAAAAAAAAAAATACAATCCAATTGAGAACATCCTCCTTTTTGAAGTCGGTTAAAAGGTCTATCATCTATCTACCTACTGCAAGTTTACAAGCAAGCAATCAATTTCAATTGCTTACAATTTTATCACTTGAACAGATTGCTTTGGGCACCTATTAGTTTTTATCTGATTATTAATTACTTCATATCTAAATACAAATCATTGGTAATGATTATAAATTATTATACTGTTAGTTAGTAATCCATACTTGCTTTTCCAGTGTTTTAATAGAGGTATATACACTATAGCTATGTTGGATGGCGCAAGAAATTATATTTAATTGAACATAATTAAATCTAATTTCCTAATTATAATTTTATGATGACCAAATGTTCGCAGTAGCTGCAAAATATGAAATTGCATAACAGGAAGGCATACTTTAGAGTTAAACAAACATGAATTCATAGCAACTGCAAAAGATTCTTACGTGAACTTGGAACTGTCTCTGAAGTACAGCTGCGTGTTACAGCTGTATGTGAAACTGAGTAGGAACTGCCCGCACTGAGAGAAGCCCATGAACACATGCTCTGTGAGGTAGCGAACTGGCACAATGTCCATGAGGCAGAAGCGGAGTCGCTGTGGGATCCGCTCAAAGACTTTGCGGCCCCTTTCATTGGTTTTTCTGGATGTGCCACCAAAAGTCTGGAATAAAAGTCGGTTTTTTATAGCTAAATAAAACATCATGATAACATAAATAAATTGTATGTTTTTCAGAGGCACAGGTCGGTATATCAGATAATTTGTAAGTATACTGGCAGATGCATCAGATCCGCCATTATACTAATAATATACTGCAATAATCAGTTTGCATGAGTGATTATGGCAATTTCACTCTTCAAAGATTTAATATAATGATACTTCCTGGAACATTATGCATTATAAAAATTTGGAATGTCAAATCCATACCCACTATATTACATCATAGACGATTGTGCTAATGTGAATTGATCATCTGAATTTTTTTTCCAATATTTTTCTATGTTCAAGTTTTCTTAGACAAGGGTGGGGATAGTGGGGAGTATAATAGGGATGACGAATGATTTTGAAATCCTCTTCCGTAATGTACATACACATTTACTATTTACGAAAAAACCTATATTTCGGTTATAAACTAAAGTTGAACGAAGTTTAAAGACATTTTTCTAATATTTTTTCAATAGCGCGCGAAAACAGCTCGCAGTGTCATGGCGTCGGGTCTGATGTCACGCCTAGGTAAACACTAAACGTCAAATGTGTCAAGCTGACACATTTGACACATTTTACGTTTAGTGTTTACCTTTCCTCTGACTGCGCGTGTTGACAAAACCAAACATTGCATATTTCATCTGATAAAAATGAATTCCAAAGTGTATAAGTGGTGTGCAGTGCCTCAGTGTAAAAACACATCAATAACCACTCCCAACAAGGTGTTTATATATGTCCCAAACAAGCAAATAATAAGAGTTCAATGGTTAAAGCTCGCAAGGCGAAACCATGTTGTTATAGATTCGTGTTGTAGAGTCAAGTGGAGTGGATAAATTACACTTAAATTAATAAAAAATCGATCCAAATGCGTAATCGGTAGTAGTCAACAAAACGCAAGTGATGTTTACATAGGCGTGACGTCATGCGCTGTGATTGGCGTTTCAGTCAAAATGGCCGAATGCCGTATTTTCATCTTTTATTTTAGTGAAAATCCGATTAATCTCAAGTTTTTAAATAAAACTAAATCAGTGTTTTAAATCCTTTTAATGTGTACTTTCCCCTAAAATCATTAAATCTTTGATTATTTGATACTGTCGCCACGCCTATTGTCTAGTAGTGGTTTATAGGCTTACATGATGAAAGAAAATTATTCTTTTGATTATTATAATATTATATTCTTTGATCTAATGCTGAGGCCTGGTTTGCTTTCATAACACATTATAATTATTATGCTTTAAATTGAGAGAGAGCAAAACTTGATATTTATATTTAAGTAAATTATTTTTGTCATCTGTATCACAATAAAACTGATTTGAGTGAGTGAGTGCTAATGTGGTTTAGTAGTATGTTGTGAATGGTTTACCTACCCTGAACTTAAATAACCCTGAACATTATAATACCATGATAGAGGAATAGAAAGATGAGCCCTCAACTTAGTCAAGACAGGATTCCTCATAAGTACATAAATGTAATTTGAAATTTTGAAATGGCATTTTTGTCAGATTTTTTTAGGCAGTTTATTCAATGCCTGGTGGCCAATAGGTAATTTTGATGCATGTTCCTAATGGTTTTGGGTAGACTTGTGGTGATCACTACTGCATATAACAAGCTACAATATTTCAAAGAAACTTAAAATAACACAGCTGGCAACTTTTACGAAAAGTGGTTCTTAATGAATTTTAAGGGCAAAAACCTTTCTAAGGTCATCTCATTTTTAAGCCAAATCTAAAATGCATACACTACAGATGATTTATTATGAAACAGTTGGATGTAATATGCTGTTTAAAAAATATACTTATCAAAAGTGATCGAGATAGCATAATCTGCCCAATATTATTTAATTTTGTCGCGAATGATTATAGCATTAATGTAGATTTGTATTTATAACTTAATTAGAAGAAATCACAATTAAACACAGTATAATCATAGTTTAAAGAGAAAAGTTATCTCCTGTGAAATGATTGTATCCGCTTAATCAGCCATACATCTAATCTAATAGACTAGAAACATAGTCGACAAAAAAAAATAAAGCTTAAGCACAGGATCAAGCGTCCGAACTTTGTGTTATTTTAGAGTTTTAACTTACCTCTCTATTAAATAACTTATGAACAATATTACTACTATTAGCTGACATGTTTCTGGGAGTATTTGATATTACTTTATCGAATGCATATCTACTAGACGCATTAAACTTCTCAGGCTTCGCAGCCAAAGAATCCATGTTCGTTTGTTTGACTGAAATTTATTTTGACAACAGACAAATATCAATCAATGTTGCAATGATAGCGAATGTTGAGTGCATCATTCAATAACAGCATAAAAATGTTTAGAACACCTGACACATTGATATATATTTTAATATATATATCACCGAGAATATCGTCCATTAAACGAAGAGAAGAAGAAGAAGAGAATATCGTCGGTGTTTCATTATTAATGCACAAATTTAAAAAAAAATTACCGGTCTTCCGGTCTTTTGACTTTATTATTAATTACCGTAAACGTCATTCTGACATTTTGTTAATTTTTGTTTTTTACTGTCAACCCAACCAACAGAAAGAAAGCGTGTCAGCCGTTAAAAAAGTGATAAATAAAATTACCAACGGCTATTTAGTTCGAAATAAGTGATAAGATATAAATAAGAGTGCACAAATATAAGCATAAAATGGAGCCAATGACTTTAGGCAGTCCGACACACTCTCCTTCTAACAGCCCAAACGTGGGATATTTGCCGCCTTTCCTTCTGGGTGAAATAAATCCTCCGACAACTCCCCGTACAAACAGCCTGTCCCCTACAAAGGGCAGAAGTCTTGCTTTCGGTAAGTTATAATAATAGGATCTTTATATATATCACTTACTAGGGCTAGTTCCAAGAACCCTTGTTTTCTCCTTCTACTACTGCACAATTTGTCAAATCTTCTCCAGAATTTCGCTATTGGAACCCTGGAAAGCCCAATGTTTTTTGTGCTCTTTGCCCAGAGGTGCCAGAGCTTTAAACATTTTTCTTAGTAAGAAAACTACATCTTGTTCTGTAAAACAGCCACAACTAAACATGAACATCCACATAAACTGCTATTGAAGCTTCCCTTGATATAATCACCATACTGGTCATTCAAACAGATATATTTCTTTAAAAAATCAGTTCTATTCATGTTTCACATGCAATCCCTTGCAAGACATTCACCCAATTAACTTAAACTAATTATTTTAATCTTTCATATAGGTTCCCCAACAAGTCCCAGTCAAACATCAACACCGGATCAGAAGGCGTACCGTCATAATTTGTCCATGCACCAGCAGGCACTATACAACCAGCAGAACATGTACCCAAACATGCCCATAACCCCAAACATCTACCCAAACATGCCGACCAACCCAAACATGTCATACACTAGCAAACCTAGCGGACCACCCATAGATGACCTATTTGACACTATAAAAAGCAATGAGCCATCTATGAATAAATCCCTTTTCCATGATAGTTTTTATGGCAATAATAATTCAATGATGCAGAATGGTTATGGGAATAATACAAATAATTCAGTAAATAATCACTCGTTGGCAACACCATGGCAAGACGGTTGCCAAGAACACGATGAGTACTGGGTGACTGTGTTTGGATTTCCACCAAATGCTGCAAATACAGTTTTGGCTAGGTTCAGCAACTGTGGTGCTATTTTAGGTAAGATTTATGTTGTTTCCTGAACAAACACACATTAGATAAATCAACCAATGATTTATCTAATGTGTGTCAATTCTGTCAATATTTAGTTTATGCTTGGTTATTTTCTTTCCATGAAGTTTCGGAAAAAGAGTAAAGTTTCTTAGGACATCTTATTTTTCAAACACTCTTTTATGCTAGAAATTTATAATTACATTCATATACTAAAAAATATGCTCACTTTGTAACAGTCCTATGTTAGAATCCCTGTATCGTAGCAGGGCTTATCTTTTACAGTTTATTATGTTTGTTTTACAAACCATATTTTATATGCCAGAAACAGCAGAATGTTATGATCATAATACATAATAACTTTGTACAATTTTCTGACAAATAAATGCATTTTATTCTATTATAAGTAATATAAATCGAGATGGACAGGTAAAAATAAAATGGACAAAAACATTACTAGAGTGGACTCCTCAATACAAAACCAGAAGAGAGGTAGACAAAATTAGGAGGTGGTCCAATGAGCTAAGAAAAAGTACTGGCACTCTATGGCAAAAAATAATCAAAGAAGAGTGATAAGTGAAGTGCTAGAGGAGGCTTGGAGGCCTTTGTGTTTCAAGGACACTACAAGAACTGCTGTGCATTAATTAGACATTTCAAAATTTTTGTGTTTTGGACTTTTCAGAGAATAAAGACTATTTATTTAAACTTTGCACACAAAAAAGCTATAGAGCCGGACTTAATGCCTTAGGCATTCTCTCCCAGTCAACCAAGGGTGCTGAAGAGATTAGATGACTTTGAATTTGAAATAAGTAATTTGTTCATGCCTGTTTCCAGACAAACAATACCCGACTCAAGGCAACTGGGCTCACGTACGGTACGCGACTCGGGCTGAAAAGGAACGCGCTATGTCGCTCAGCGGTCGGCAAGTACTGCCTGGAGTGATGGTCGGCGTCGTTGAATGCAAGGAACCCCCGAGGATCGGTGTCACAAGTCCTGGCATCTCTTCGCTTGAGAGGTACATATGATCCCACCAAAAAACATTTTCATGTAAAATGTTGCCAAGACGAGAACATATGGCTCGCACTGTCACAGACAGTTCGCACTGTCACAGACAGTTCTCATGTAGAGTCAAGCTTCTAACTCTACAAGCCCTAACTTCACAAACTCTACACGAAGTTTGGCCGTTAAGGGGTAAAAGTTGCAAGTTTTAGAATTTTTTTGTTGTTTGTGTACTAATACTAGCTTACATACCAAATTCCAGATTTTTAGGACTTCAGGAAGTACCCTTTTGATGATCATCAGTCAGTGACGAAATCAGGGTTTTTTAGATATCAGTAAAATCTAAAGTATAAGAGCTATAAATATGCAATTGAAGCTTTATATGTGTACTAAGTCCACTATTGACATCATATCCCGAGAATTTTGTTTATCTGGTATAATCCAAACCCAAGTTATGAGGGTTCAAAAAAAAGACGAAGCGCTTCGAGAAAATAGGTAGTGTCCTTGCGCGTCGTTAGGCTCGTCTTGGCGGGGGCACTCCCGTGCCCCAGATTATCATTTTATATTCTACTAGTGACCTGCCCCTGTTTCGCACAGTTGTTACGACTTGACAAAATATCAAGATTTGTTTATTATTTATATGACTAGCTTCTGTCAGCGATTTCGTCCGGGAGAAATTTCTTGTTCTCCAGACACACCCCGTCGCAGCGCATCGCCTGCCCGCGCGATTACTTCGTTTTCGTTTAGCGTTCTTTCTGACTTTTTTTTCCTTTTTTCGGCTCCTTAAAAGTCCATTACACTGATAAATTAATTTTGTTTCTTTCTTATTTCAGACAAACAGGTGTTCGCTCACTCTGCCCTACGCCTATCGCGAACGCACCCGTTCCCCAGCGGTCGAGCGGCCTTATCTCCAAAGCGTTGGACTATGTACTGGGTTGGTGACATTCACATAACGCTTTGATGCGTAGCATCAGGCCAATGTACCGCAGACTCAAGCAGGCACCCGACGCCCTCTCCCGCGTCCCATACTTAGGTCGGTTGCGGAATAGGAACAGAGACTTTTTTACAATGCTAGATGAGATGAATCAATCACAAATGTATTTACGTAATCATTCTGAGTTATTTCATTGTAACGAAATGTAGACTGAACTTCTTTAATCATTGTGCAGTCAGCGACATTTAGTTAGGTAGTTTTTGATACATATGTGTTTGATATAATTAATCCAGTAGACATTGTTAGTTATGCCACTGAGGGCTAATTTTACCCAAAGCCAATATCTTATGAGTGGAATAAAATTGACGCCTCGACAGTTCTTGTATGGAAGAAATTCAAAATTCATTCTCAGGATTAGACTTACTCTAGGTATAAAAGTTTTGTGAAATTCGCCCTTAATATAAATACAC
The DNA here is from genome assembly GCA_927399505.1 of Luperina testacea. Classification (NCBI taxonomy): domain Eukaryota; kingdom Metazoa; phylum Arthropoda; class Insecta; order Lepidoptera; family Noctuidae; genus Luperina; species Luperina testacea. The sequence continues at coordinate 20,393,670 of OV656759.1, read as the reverse complement.
AATTATTCTTTTGTATACCGATATGAATTTAAGAGCCGGACAAGTACAATAGGAGTAAACGTCGCGTTGACGCGGCGCTTGCGCAGGATGAGAAGAGTGCCTAAGGCCTAAGGTATGCAAACAATGAATATTACAACATTATAATTTATTATACTTACTATTTGCATGCAATATTCTAGAAATTCAAACTGATGTGATAGGATACTCTTTTCGTTCTTAAATCTTGATGAAAACTCAGCCCGTATAGGAAAGCATTTATAGGACCGACAGTGCTGCTTTATCCCATATACAGGGTGGCTGGGATTCCGCTCAAACTGTAACCATGGATTCAGAACATGATTCTAAAACCCCAACTTTAATATTTTTTTGTCATTTCCAAATATTTTGATCGCGTAGGTTTTTTTTATTGCTTAGTGGGCCCGCTCTTGACCTCGATCACGCCAGACGGAAAACAATGGATGAAGTCTATGATGGAACGAGCGTGCCCAGAAGATGCCTTAGGCACTGGCCACGCATCGACAAAACAGCAAGCTGCTTGACGCCGGACTCCTGTCGGGGGTGGTCGCAAACCAGGCGGGCGTTAGCCCTACCACCACAAGGGAAGTATTGGCCAGTCAAATAACGTGTTGGCTGTGACTGTCCAGGATGCGCCGAGAGCTCCAGTTGAGTAACTGGCGGAACAAACTGCGCTACACGAGGAGGCTTCTTCATGTATCCCAAAAAGGTATTGCACTTTTCTATGCAACTTTTTTATAACCAACGAAAAATGTCTACTCTAGGGGGTCCAGGATCATGTGCTGAATTCGTGGTTACTGCCCCTGCCACCCTGTATTTTAAGAAAGACAGCTTTTATAACTATAACAATGTAAGATTTTTGTATTGTATTGTCGTTGACTGTGCACAAAATATAAATAAAGAATGAAATTCTTATTTAAACTATAATAAAAATTGTGAGCAAATTATTTAAATTAAGGTTGTTGTTTTATGTAACGAAATAAAATAACTTTGATACTTCTTAATAATTAATATTTTTATTTTTAAATATTACATATAAAATACTTAATATTATAGAGATTTTTTTTTGCTGTTAATTCGTTTGTCCAATGTTAAAACTTTTACAATAGCAAAGGCAACAACCAACAACAGCAACAACGAGGCAACTGCGCGATTATGAAACAATGATTTAAACTGACAACTGTATGAAGAACGTGGTATGGTGTGCTGTGGTAGATTGTTCGGAAACACACGCAAGTGATACGTAATAAAATCTATAAAATATCTATACTCCTCCTAATATGAGTTAAAATACAATTTTACATCTAACCTAGCATCATAAATATTAGTATTATTTTCGTCTGACCCGTAACACAAGATGTCTATCCAAATCTTACAATTGATAAAATGCTAGTTGTATAATTGTCTTACAGTTTGATTGTGCTGTCTTATTCGGTTGCAGTCATCGGCGGTGGAAGCAGCAGATCACAGTCTCCGGCCATGCCTAAAATTGTCCAATATCTACAATACATTAATTCTTTCTGGATAATTGTTAATTGAAATAAATTCAAGTCTTAAAAATGTCTTCAAACTTTGTACATTGACTAAGTAGTCGTGCTTATTCTGTGTCATTAAATCCATTTTATTGACTTTGCCTAACTACAGCAGGACATTAAGTTGATTGATTAAAATAATTCATCACAGAGGCTATGACTAAGTACATACATTTTATTTAAGTATGATATTGATTAAATCTTCACAAATGTGATGAAGATATAAAGAGAAGGAGATTTTCTCCAAAACATTTCAATTACACCTTACTCATCTAGATCAAAAATTGAATACAACTACTAGTAACACAGATAAATTAGAAACGTCTTATATATTATCGATAACGAAACATTTATAAAACAAACATAATACAACACTGGCTACGACATGAATGGATTGAAAGACACCATAAGCGTAAAGAGGTGATATAATAACCATTTGGATCTACACATTACTTTGTCTTTTCTATAGTGGCATTGGCGAGGTCTGTCATCTTGGGATACTTGATGTTGTGTTTGTCAAGCTCGCTCTGCGACCACAAGATCATGCGGAGGAGGCTGCATAGTTTCGGGTTTGTGTACTCTTGGTTCTCCATCTTTAGTATCGCGGCGTTGAGTTCACTTGCGATCTGTTTGGGAGACAGAGCATTGTAACAACAGTTTACACGGTTTTAGAAATCATTCTACAAGCTTATCAAATCTTGTTATTATAACAGAGGTATCAAATAGGAGAAAACACCCTTTAATTTAAAGTCTGCGCATATCTGCCAAAACGCGGTAATCTTACCAATAAAATATCAATACTATGCACGTTAAAATATAGTCGAAAGTAAAAGCTGTACAAAAAAAAACGACAGAGGCAATGGCAACCGTCGTCGACGCGTGCCGATGGCTGCATTTGCCTCTGCCGTTGACGCTCGTGTATGTGAGCACTTATGAGAAACTCGACAATAAACATTGTTTCACTGCAGTGCTAACCCTCTTCTGTTCAGAATCAAGTATTGTTTACCATCTTTGTCACTTACCCACTGATTCAGGTTTCCTGTCCACCTAGAGTAAAACAGTAACATAAACCAAAAACCCTCACCTTTTGACTATGCGACGGCAATAACAAATCGGCGAAGGGTGACGCATGGGGATCAGGGAAAGCTAATAGGGCCAGCGACCGCTCCAACTCGGTCAGGGCATTGGGATCGTTAGCACCAGCTTCGGCGAGTGTCGCGCTGGCGAATGCCAGAGCTTCCTCGGCTCGACCTCCGCGAATCAGCTCGAGGAGTTGCAGTTGCTGTTGGAAAATGTAATTTAGATGTAGGGATGCTGCACTCATACAGGTCAAGAAATGGTGTTTGCCATTTTATTGAGTGTCAAACTCTATTAATTAAATATAGAGCTGTTTTAGCAAGTAGGCGGTGATTACATTAGTCTCGCCAAGCCATCAAATTCTCGCCACAATGATGTCGTAGTGTGGAGATTGGTTGTTATTCGCCGCGATTCTCTCGCCCCTGTAGATGGCGCCTTAGTATATCTAGGATTAATTAAAAACAAAAGAGAATTCAAGGGTCATGCCATGCACCTTACTTCAGGAGAAAAGGCTTAAGTTTATGTATGTATTACCTGTAAATGGAAATACAAATATCTGTCATTGTCCAATAGTTCTGGATGCAAGGCATTGACCATGGCAATGGCATCAGGGATGCGTCCAGTCTGAACTGCCTCACGAATCATGATCCTCTCGTCAAGTGAGCTGCAAAGTGCTGGCTCCTGTAACCCAGCCTCTTGTTGGAACTTGATTGCAGCCTCTTTGAACCCCTCTGAAATATGTTGGTAAGGTTCAGGTTTGATTGCCTAAACATGGAATGTTAACATTAAGGTCATTGGCATACACAATAATATACATTGAATTGGATGTAAACTCATTATCAATGGCGGTTGATGACCATTATTGTCATCAAATGTTTAGTAATTATAGCATAGAATTCTGCTATTTATTGTCTGATGTTGTTTTTAATATTCTAACAACCATATTTATTGTGTATGAGATACACAAATATAAATAATTATAATTTTATTAATATGATGATCAGATGTGCGTGTGGTGTGAGGGCCACTTTGTTAAAACTCCTTCAAAATGTGCTTAGGATTTAGTGAACATTCCCAAAGAATTGTGAAAGTTGGAATCAGATTTTGTGAAAGTCAAATAACCGAGTTATGGACTGTAAAGTTGGGCCCTCAGTTCTCACATAGAGGATTGAGGGCCCACCTGAACCTGATTAACTATGGACACTACAGAAAAAGTATTTATGCCAAAATCTAAGCTAATGCCAAACAAAATTTGTGACAACAAGATACTATCGCAAAACACTGTCCTACTTTGTATATCATCGTACAAAATGGGCCCTCAATTCTCATACACGTAAAAGTTTATTACGCAAATAAAATTAATTAATTAACTTACAGCTACTGTTTCAAATCCTATATGCTACTAAATAAATTGTGAAAAATTGTGAAAGCAAGAACAGGTCACCACTTTTTGTTGTTTGAAAGTTTATGACCTTGATAAAATTCGGGCCCTCAGTCCTCCATTTCTTTTGTTTTCGTTTTATTACGCTTATCGTATGAATGATAAGACAAATACAAAATTGTCTCTTTTGTGAATAAAATTGTGCAACAAATTGGTGTCATTTGTTACAAATAAGAATTATGATAAAACTACAAATCTTAATAGATACCGAAATCAACTATTTTTTTATTGTGTATGTGAGTAGGGTGACAATATTTTACCCTCATTTTATATACTTTGTTAGTGGCGATTCTGAGTGATGTTTTAGTTCCTTCTGCTGTTGCAAAGTAATCATACCTCAGAAACTATTTTATTGTTTACATATAGGTATGCACAATAGTTTTAATATTTATTGTAGTTACTAAACAATAGTTTATGATAGTGCAGCGGAAGTTGTAGATGATAAAGCATTAAGGCGAGTTTTATGAAACAGTTATAGTGAAGAATAAAAATAATAATATTTTTTTAATACGCAAACATATCTTCGGTCAAGACACTCGCTCGTCTTCGGTCAAGATATCATACATTTAAGGTAAGTTTGTTTTGATACATAAGTACTCATAATTTTATAAGTAACTAATTGTTTAATAAAATTTCCTTTAAGTTGGACTGTAGCGCTGTGATAACTGTTCAAGAATAACTATTATATATTTAATTATTTATATGTATATTATAATTTATTACATTTTAGTTATTAACATGAATGATCCACTAACTTTTCTATCTATCTATTATCATAATAACGTTGTTACATTGTTGTTCTCCTCGGGAACAACACTTTTTTTCGGGATGAAAGGTTCAGTGGTTTAGGCGTGAAAAGCTAACAAACTGTCTTACTTGTAGTTCTAACGTAGCAGTCAACTACGAATTATATTTCGTCATTGCATTTGATTTAAACGGTACTGGTGAGTATTGCCTTCAGGATATATCTCACACACTAAGAATAAAATCAAAGGTGCACGAACTTATCGAAGCAATTGAATTCGTTCCTCCACCTTTCGCTGATAGTATTGGTCATTACAAATGTCATGTATTAATTAATAGTCATTTCAAATGCTATGACGATAATAAGCGAAAAATCGAAGAAAGTTACCTATGACTCTACATTTACTTATCTTTACTGCAATATAAAAGAAATTGTGGTCACCCTATTTCCTAATTCAGAGAATGAAAATAAAACTCGATTTTCTTATACAATAAAGGGTCTTTTAATTTCTTTCTGGTATTGAATTTGTTGCACAATTTTATTCACAAAAAGAGACAATTTTGTATTTGTCTTATCATTCATACGATTAGCGTAATAAAACGAAAGCAAAAGAAATGGAGGACTGAGGGCCCGAATTTTATTAATGTCATAAACTTTCAAACAACAAAGAGTGGTGACCTGTTCTTGCCTTCACAATTTTTCACAATTTATTTAGTAGCATATAGGATTTGAAACAGTAGCTGTAAGTTAACGATTTAATTTTATTTGCGTAATAAACTTTTACGTGTATGAGAATTGAGGGCCCATTTTGTACGATGATATACAAAGTAGGACAGTGTTTTGCGATAGTATCTTGTTGTCACAAATTTTGTTTGGCATTAGCTTAGATTTTGGCATAAATACTTTTTCTGTAGTGTCCATAGTTAATCAGGTTCAGGTGGGCCCTCAATCCTCTATGTGAGAACTGAGGGCCCAACTTTACAGTCCATAACTCGGTTATTTGACTTTCACAAAATCTGATTCCAACTTTCACAATTCTTTGGGAATGTTCACTAAATCCTAAGAACATTTTTAAGGAGTTTTAACAAAGTGGCCCTCACACCACACGCACATGATGATCAGTTCAAGTAGTAATAACTTCATTTTTTATTATGATAAGGATGGTATCTGAGAAGAACAAAGTTTATCAGTTGTATCACCCAATTTACTAGTCTATTGATAAGCAGAATGTGTAACCAATTTTTTAATTCATCCTGCTGATGGATATTGAGGATAGTTATGTTATTTTTTTAAACAACAAGTTTGTTATGTTTTGCAAAACAAACTTAGCTTAGACCATAAAGACCTAACAATCGTGTTGGACAGTGGGTCGTCTTAGGAGGTACAACTACTAGGTGCTACAAACAGTGCAGATCTAGTTAGAGTGAACATTTTGATGACCTTATTTTCATTAATTTCATATAAATTATTGTGTGCCTAGAAATTCTCCTTACAGTTACTATATTCTGTGAAAAGAAACTTAAAAACCACATCAAATTATCGATCACGATTCTTTTTTTCCGATAGATTATTTACTAAACGTACGTGTCGTGTTTTTTTTTCTTTGTTGCGATAGATCCACCTTGGAATCCATTCTGATTATACGCACACGCCTTTTACGTTATGTTAGAGGATTATTGCAAAAACAGTTACATATACACGTAATTCAATCTAATATTGTATTTTTATTTGTTACCTGTTACCAAATAATTCATTATCAACATATTCATATCAGTTCTGGATATTTGCAAGTCGTCCCCTTTATTGCGATCGTAATATTTACGGTCCTCCTTTTCTTGGCCACTGATAGCGTAGTCGAAACTCATTTTATCTGCTTTACAAGAACGCACACAGTAGAAATTAGAGAAATTACAAAAAATATTTTCATTAATACCTTTGGAATACAAATGAAATGACAATGACAAAATAAATCGTTCATAGAATGAACAAATGAATGTCACACTCAGACAGAATGGAATGGAAATTGGAACGAATGGTAAATATAAGGATTCATTATTTTTAAATTGCCAACTATAAAAAAAATGGGCATTGGGTCTTCAATTGATAATAAAAGCTTACACTTCATGGGCTCCTCCGTCAGGCCAAAAATATGTTTGCTCAATACAAGAATATTGAGCAGTTCAATTTCGTAAAGAAAAGCTTCTTTTTTATATCAAGAACTCGAGTTCATAAAGCCGGCTCCACACGCTTGGCACTTGCCGCAAACTACAAACCTCTCAAAATGCACAAACGTGTGACGATCGCATCGTGAGCTTCATTTGAGTTGAGGAGGAAAACCGACATTAACGCGAGTTTTAAGCTCATCACAGGTCAAGCCAAACACGTGTCAAGAGTGTGAATCCAGCATTAAGCCCTATCTGGAACAGTGTGAGCTTGGCCTTCTAATATTATTACGATTAAAAATCACGTTTCATTTACTAACCGAAGTACGAGATTTATCAAAACCGTTGAGTTTTATTTTTAGGTCACCACACCACACAAGTATAAAGTTGCGTAAACCATTTAATTTCTAATGTTTTAACAAAGAGTGGTCCTTGGCAGCAATAGGAGAAGGAGGAAAGGAGAGTAGGGAAGCCTGTAATGGGATATTACAGGCTCCTAAAGAGATTAAATATTTTTGAGTGTCGCCTCAAAGCGCAGCAGTAACAATCTTGGAATTATCATTCTGTAATTTTCTGCTTACCCACATGGGAATAAGGTTTGAATTTATATATTAACTTCATAAAATCAGTTACAGATTTGCTCGTTAAACTGTAATGCAATGAAAGAAAAATCGAATTATTGATTACCAGTGGGGATCGACAAAAAATTCGATGTCGATCGTCTGTTACTGTGCTTACACATTTACTCAATTTTGTTTGATCAGGAGAATCGAGCAAGTCTGTAAGACTTTATATTAGGTCTGAGGGGTGTGCCCGCGTAAGCACTACAAATCAACAAATGTGTTTACACGTCTGTGTGTCTTATAGATCATTAACAGGCTACAGTTATAATCGAGCAAATTGTAAGATAACAGATCTTATTGATTATCTTCGAGCATCATCAACCACAGCCCGAGACTGCCCGGACTGCTGGGGCCTCTTTATATTTTGCCAATCCCCACGCTTCTGTGCCAGCCTAGTCCAGGTTTTGACCGTGACGGCAACAATGTCGTCCACCCATCTCGCCGCCGGACGACCATGGCATACCGAACGAGAATAACAATTGTCAACAATCCAGTAAATCTGTAGGAAAGATTTCTGTTCTGCTAATCCTGCATAGCTATTCACAACCACCCGAAAGACTATCGTATCGAGGCCCCCGTAGGTAGGTACGTAAATAGCTTTTTTGCAATGCAACTACTTTACGGTTTTCGGATTTTTTTCTTTTACTTGTGCTACATACATGACGGCTTCTTGCCTTTCATAATTCTAGGTCAACGGGAACTACCCGGTTTTGATTTCGGAACGATCGTATCTTTTTTGATTGCGTTGACCTGCTTCAAGGGATTGCAGCCCTGATAATTCAACTTGAAACTCACGCGTTCCTGAGAAAAAGGGACTTGACAGACGGACAACGAAGTGATCATACAAGGGTTCCGTTTTTCCTTTCGAGGTACGGAACCCTAAACATCTGAAAATTTTCGGGTTTTGGACTTGTGAACAGCGTTTAGAGGACTTTTACGAAGACAGTTGTTGAGAAGTGGCTATGCTGATAGTTGAACCTGAACATCCCAATCATATATCGGGTTGCGTATGTGTGTTATTGAAGAAATAAATAAAAATCGGATAATGGGTGTTTAGCTAATTTATTTTCAGTTCTTAATCGCCAATAACCTACAATAAAGAGCTGATAATACAATTTAAAAAAAGGCCTATCCTATTTTTTATTGAATAATGCTTGGTAACAAATATCGTTTTTTGTATTCAATAAAAAGTTAATAACTAAACAATTATTATAAAACAAACCCAATAATGTTTCGTCGAGTGCATGTCTCGGTTACAGTGTTCGTCGAAAGCGACGCAGTATCATCAATACATTATTGAGAAAAAAAAAAGTAATAACTTAAAAATTTAAATAAAGCTAATTAATCATTTTCTAAAAGCCATGTATCAGTGAGTTAATTTCGAGGAAATAAGTTCAATAGTAGTTAAATATTGGCTAGAGAATGCCGTTATAGATAAGAATACATTTTATATAGTACTAACGGTATCCCGAACTGTCTGATACAAGAGGCCGTCTCTCATAAGAGCTAGGGGCGGGCCTGCGCCGTGCCCTATACATACAATCAAATTAAATATAATTTATGAACTACAACTATAATTCGACAACACTATAAAGAAAAGTACAGTAAAAATTATCATTACTCAAAAATAATTATGGCTAACTAATTCGCACTTTCGAGGACAATGATTAAGAGGCACTCTGCGTGAATTTATTACTTGTGTAGATATAACTTACTACAGGTTCCGTAATGTTACTTTAGAAAATATACAAAATACATGTGTATACTTACTTGCCTTCCATATCTGTTATATCGACATAATTCTGTTAACAAACCCGTTTATTAATACGAACACTCGGCCAGAGCTAAATAGTGTCGGATCTGGCTTTCAGTGGTTCGACTCGGCGTCATCAATCCTCAGTCTATGAACACAATTATCCAGCGTACCTTACCTAAAGCATTAAAAGCTAATTATGTGTATGTGGCATGAACTAAACTGTGGAATCTCACGCGGGCAATATTGCGACGTCTAAGGACAAACTTGGAACTGAAAGCTAAACAAATGTGGTGGGAAATTGCAATTTATAGATGTACATTAATACTGTACTGTTGAGTGAAAATATTTCGCAATATTAGCCAGCGTCAAATTCCACTAGCAATCACAATGTCTTGATTCATTAGGATACTTTACTCCCGCATATAATATTCACATATACCAAAATATGTTTGTCTTGATATAGTTGCAGTATTATACCGCATTGCCGACTCCGTTGTATTAGGACAGATCTGAAAATAGATAAACATATTGTTAGATTATAATAAATTATTGCCACATAACATCTCCGATAAAATAGGGTTACAACTCGAAAGAGGAATTTTTAGGTAGTTTTTCAGGAAAATTGAAAAACAGCGTATGCCATTAAAACACATTTTTTTGTAAGCTTTTCAAGTAAGTATAACTTTGATCACATAACATTAAGACTGATTAACAAATCCGTGAGTTTATTTTCGCTTTTCTAAAAAAACAGGTTTTTCCATGGCCGTTTTGCGTAGATGTGACGCATACTTTCTCCCAAATTGTTTTTCTTCTGTCTGTGTTTTTTTATTTTTATGCGTCATGTTTGCCGCAAATAAACGTATTTTCTTTTTATTTCATTGGAGGTGCGAATGCTTTTATCACCGGTGTCAACATGAATAAGCTATTTAACAACATACTGACTGGTCTACATAAATAACCTAGAAGATGTGTTCTCTCTTAGGGCGAATAATCAGTAGTAACGCTTTTTCTTCATCAAACTTTTTTTAACAGTCTTTTTAGACGGCCAGTGTATAAAAAGATGTGTGTGTACTTACAGCTGGGGACAAGGTCCTGATGCATGTGGTGCTCGGCGTCCATGCCGAAGGGCATGCAGGTCGCGGGAGGGGGTCGGCGCTGCACCTGTTACACAAATGTTACACGTTCAAACGAATTCCGATTTACATGAATATCATTTTTGAAATCTTTGACTCTTCTTTCTTTAAACATACAAAATGATATTTAGTTTCGGGCGGACTTAACCCTAATGCCTTTTCATGTTTCATATATTGTGCCAGGTAGCGAAACATCAAAAAGAAAGGACTGCACAAATCCGACATAATGCAAGTTACTCCTTCTTCTCTACGAAAGCCTGCGGGGTATATTTAAATTGATAAGGAGTGTGTGAAAGCAGCTCAATGTTATCGTCAATCAGCATCCGTTGCCGATATCGGTTCAAATAACGTATACAGTAGTAAGTAGTACCGTTTTTGTCCACTGATAAGGCACATTCATGTTTTTGAAGGACGACGACGGACACTAAGGTCCGTGTGTCAAATCAACAATACCTACTGTACTTTTTTTTTGTTAAATCAAGTTTTCGAAAGTCGCGAATGGGGTTTTTCTTCAACAATTGCCATTTTATTAGTTTGTCTTGTCACTGTTTTGGTCATATAATGGGAATAGATAAAACTTTATTGGCAACGTTTTTATATACTAAAAACAGCCTCAAGAACAACATTAATACGATACTTGAGTTTTTGTTGAGTAAGTTGCTAATAAAAAATGATGATGTTTTCATGTTAAGTTTAGTTTACTTTTTTTTTAAGTGTTTTTTCTTTTAGAAGATGGTTGTTGATGTTAATTAATGACGTGATTATTTGTTTTTTGTTGTCTGTTCAACACAACACCACATAGAACAAATTGTAGGTTGCCTAAATTCATAGACAATACTAGAACAGCACAAACAGGGCCCAGGAATTACATTTTTTTTTGCTGTCTCATAAGCTTCAACATTCACAATACCTAACTTATTTTGTAAATAGGTATGTCTGTTAATACAGACATACTCACGAAATAAGATATTTTGCTGCTTGAGCAAGATAGTACATATTTCCCATCTTTCCTTGTAGACCACTGCAACAGACTTGGGAGTGACATGGTATAATCAGGACATATAACAGACAGTTTGATAAATAATTATAGTGCATTTTCCTTGCATACAATTCTCATTCGCAACTTTGAAGAATATAATCTATAGTAATACTATAAATGCGAAAGTAACTTTGTCTGTTGCCTTTTAACGGCTGAACAGATTTTCTTGAAATTTGGCACACAGACAGACTATGGTCTGGGTTAGGACATAGGACGAAGCCGCAGGCAAACGCAAATAATAGGTACTTAAAAAAAACATACCTGGTCAAGATTGAAGCGAACAAACGCCTCATACTGTTCGGCAAGCTTGGTGCTGAGCGCAGACTCATACTCAGAGCGAAGAGCTACCTCTTGTTCGCGTAGCATCCGCTCGCAGATCATGCGCACCTGGGGACATCAAACAAGAGAATACTCTTTATTATGTACACCATTATGAATTACAGACATAAATGTAGAAATAATATGTAAAAGTGTGTGTGTTATGTTTATAACTTAATATTTAATTTATTGTAGTCTAACTCTAAGCCCTGATTAAAGAAAAGAAGGATGGGATGTGCAAATATAAAAGAACATCTCTCTTTTGGAAGAATGGAAGAAGAAAATGTGTTACGCCATCTCGAAAAAACATGGGACAATTAGCAAAACGAATATGTATATCTATTTGTACAAGAAGTTTTAGGCTTAGATCAAGTTCAGGTCGACGTTTTACAAATAAAGATTTCATTTGTCAAAGTGTTACTATAAAACCATTGGCCTGTTTTAGGATATAGATAATTAGATACCTATACATACACCTACTATGAGTGTAGAGGTATAGGCACCATGTCATTTGTCATTACATGACTTTAGGTAAGTGTGCGTACACACGTGCAGCACGCGTCAATGGCAGAGGCAGCTGTCGACAACATGTCGCTCGTATTTGAGTAGGTAACCATACTCAAAAACACGAGCTGTTGAGTAGCCAATGTACTAGAAGTATCAAACATTTGATACAAAATGCCTATTGTAATAGGAAATTGCCCTTATACGAAACTGCGCACGGTAGAACGCCGTATGCGCCGACGACATTTGTAGAGACTTTGCGAAGCTGTACCAATAGCGACATAAACTTACCTGTTTGAAAGTGAAGAGGGCACGGTTGTGAACCTTCTGGCTGCTGCCGTGTGAAGAGTGATGTGGCGGTGAGCAGTCGCCTTCAGATCCACTTGATGAGGAACAGGAAGCTGCAGCGGTGGTCAGCCGGAGCTGGCGACGACGGTGCAGGCGCTTGATCTCGTCACATATCTCCTGGGCCATGCGCTCTGAATATAGAACACGGTTTCAAAAGTTAGGGCTGAAATGATAATGAATATTGCATAGACAAGACATAAACCTCTTTCTAACTTGCCCACGCGGATTCCGCATTGATATGTGTGGTACCTCCCTAATTCACGTAATTTCAAGAAGCGCCGATCAAGTTGCGGTGCAGTTATGTGTAAGTCTGCTTTTCCACCAGAGATGAGCGAGAATGCGTAGCGAGGGATGTGTGTAAAACTAACCAATACCAACGCTAACTTAGTTCAAGATATAAAAATGAAGCGATGTTATTGGCTGGTTTCACACACATCCCTCACTACGCATCCTCGCTCATCTCTGGTGGAAACGCAGCCTTAGTGTTAAGCAGTATTCTCGAAACCTTTGTACTTACTACGCGTACCAATTAGATATGGCAATAGAAAGAAGCGCTTGCATGGTGAATTTGACGCGAGCGTATCTGACAGCGATGGAGAAAACGAAAAGCATTCTTTTGATCGAAACTTAACAACTGAATTTCTTTTAGCTTCTTCGTCATGCCGATGATACGACATTGAAAACATTAAAATTATTATCAATTAGCCTATTGAAGGATGAGCTGAATTAATTATAAAAGATAGCCTATAACTTTGTGTAGAAGAAAATATAACGAACTGGAGCCAAATCAGCATTGCCTTTAGTTAGCATGACTAAATAACCTCGCTTTTTTTTAAAGTCTGTAAAAATAGTCACATTAACTCATCATCATAAAATCTCAGATGTGTCAGCAGGAAAAGGATTAACAAAGACTTTAAAATATGCAGTAACAATATTATTATAGTGTGTTGTTGCCAAAATGGTTGTCACAATAAAAATAACTATGCAGTGAATGTGGCTAAACTGATATGTGTCAACTAATCAGTGTCAAAATTAATGGTTTCTTTGTACCTGCAGAATTTTTTCAGAAATAGTTTGAATGCTATTCTGAAACACATTGATGTTGTTTCAGAATAGCATTCGAACTATTTCTCTGACATAGCTATGCTAAATAAATAGGTAACAGTCTTATGATTGTATAAAGTTATGCTGTAAGTGTGCTTAAGATAAAACTTGGATAAATGGTGCTTATTTTTAATCTAAATTATTTAACTATAATTTTCTTTTATAACAACTGCAACTAGTCAGAATGTTTTTAAGCCTCAACAGTATGACTTAGGTAAAGAATAGTACTAGTCAATTACCAGTATAAACATTTCACAGAAAAACTATCCAGTCATTATGTTTTATGAAAGCTACATAACTATGAAATACCTACCCCATAACTATTTTTCATTTACAAGTGCTCAGAATAGAAAGAAAATATGTTCATTGAAATAATGCAATAACTTTGGGCAAAACAAATAACTTCAAGTATCCCAGTCAATTCTATGAACCAAATCATGGTAATAAACTAATGGCTTGGGCACAAAGTAAAATATTCATGGAAAACAAAATATTCCTGAAATGTACTCAATTACACTTTATGGGTAGCATATTCATGACCAATAACTGTGAAATATGAATGCTCAGGTAGAAAACATTCAGTAGTCATTGTAACAAAAAAAAAAGTTAAAGATAAAGAAAACTGAAGAGCACAAAAAAGAACTTGTTTGTTTATGATTACCATTACCAAGTTTTTTTTTGTATCTTGATACAACTTGATTGTTGAATAAATAATGAGCATGAGTAATATTATTTTGTTTAGAAATGAAATGACCTTAAAAATGAATGCAAGCTTACTTTTGTTGAGGTGATTAATTTTACCATACAAAATCGTTAATCACCAACCAACCAATATCAACCATTAACCAACCAACCAATTATCCAACCAAACCAATTAACCAATTATCTTTTGTGTTAATTTATTCACCAGTATTGGTGAACAACCTTGTACCCTTATTATGTATTTTTGTTTTAATTTTTATATTTCATCTGCATTGCAGTAATTCGTTTTTAACACTTTCGATTATTTAGGGATAGTCTCAACAAATACAAAATAAATAACCAGCTGTTAATTTTTTACACACATTCTGTCATTATATTAGTTACATTTTTACCTTCAGTATAACCTTCTGTGTTCAAGATTAGTATCATTTAGCTAGATGTAGGCTTCTAGTAATTCTAGAGCCTACATTATGTTTTGATATGAATTTTTGCAATAATTAACATAAATAAAACAGCCCACATAGGCATATAATTGCTTTGTTTAAATCTGCCCAGTCATCTAGAAAATTGGTAATTTGCTGAAACGTAGAAAAAGCAGACTGCGCTGCGTGTACTGTCCATAGTTCAGCTGATTATGCACAATCTGAGTCAGAGGAACTGCATGAAAAGGAAAAAACTCGGGTTTCAGTAAAAACCGACCTACAAAATTTGTCACCACAAAGACTTCGGTGTTGGGAATTGAACACAAAAACCAACAAAAGGACATGAAAAAACCACGCAACGGTCTTCATGCATCACTCATCTCGCTCTAACCCGATAAAAATATTCATGATGTAGTGGAAACAATGGCGTTAGATAATACAGCTGATTAAATATACAAATAATTTATTGTTGCGTATTATTTATAGAAACCAGAAAACTAGCAAGGCTTTATTGCATTCCTGAAGCCATAATAAAAAAATAAACAAACCTGGGGTCAATTTCACAGGTGCACTAACGGATTCTCCAAATGACGATGGTTTACTTTCAGAAACTTTTATTCCAGGACTTGTGCTAGTACTGGCTGCAAATGGTGAGCACCTTCGCCTTTTAGCAGGCATTTGCGCCATGGACTCCCAGTCCAAATTTCTTTTGAGAGTAGCACACGCCATTTTCTTTTTACGCCCAGCGAATGTCCTCTACCTATCCGAACCGATACTATGTTTGGAATTTCTGCTTTTGTCACGAATCAAGCAATAAACGAAAATAATATTAAAACTTTAACAGCGGAAGCACTACAGTTATTATACAGATAATTCTAAATTATTTTCTTGCAGGATTTCTATAAATATTAAAGATTATTTGTCGCCGTCCGATTCTCTCACTTCCAAATAAAATCCGACAGCGAACACTTTTCACTCTATTCAATTTTATTTTGACATTTTGTTGTTGTAATGTAATCAGGTATACCAACTTTGAAAAAATCTAAACCATAGACAATTTCTTAAATTTCCTTGACGAACTAGACGAGAATATCAGCCTTTAGCAGTTGGTAATTATCCTATATTCTCTGTCTACGGAAATTATACTGTTTACTTTTATTTATGGATAAAATAAAATATTCGATAAAAAAATTCAATAAAACTTAAATAATAAACTACATCTTGAATTAAATTAATAATAAAATCATTCATCATAATTTTCTGTCACAGCACTACTTTCACTTTGACAGATAAAGATAAGCAAAAATTGTTTTGACGACTGATTGTGAGTCATCGTCCAATTAATTAATTTTGCAACTCAGTTTGCAACTCCTTAATCATTTTATAATATTGAAGGCCGTGCCTAACGTGGTGCTAATCTGATAGGTCCACGAGCCTATTGTTTTTGTGTTAAAAGTTTTTTATAGGCCGTCAAACTGGGGAACGAAATGTCGTCATCCGCTATGGAAAGTATCCTTTTTTAAATCATATTTTTTTGACACTGCGCTATTCAGGACTTTCAGCTGTACAGGATTGAAATCTCTTTGTAAATTATTCAGCATTAAATTTCATTCAAAACGCCTGGAAATAAATCGTAATTTACAATCATCTATGGATATTCTCTTAGGTATTCCTCAATTTGTCACTGGCCTTGTAATTCCTAAATGTAGTTTTTAGGGCCTACCTTGTTCTTTGGTGTTGTTTGCAATTGTTTTACCAATCATAACAAAGCTCACAACTTGAAAGATACCTTTACTCATTCAAGTAGTGAGAATGTAATAAAGTGACTCTGTATTTTTAGTATAAATACTATAAACAATCTTTAGTAAGAATATGAGTCACAATAGTGAAGTAAGGTTTTTATCCCAACCACTTAATTTTTCATATTAAAAAAATTCTAAAATCAACATTTGGTTTCTATAGATTTACTGTATGTTTATTAAGAAATGCGGATGGTGAGACTTTTAAAAAAGCCTAATTTAAAAGTTATAATTCGAGGTTTGGCTCTCGCCTATTTCCTCCTCTAATATTGGACCAATTTAAAAGATATTTCATAAACTGAATAAGAAGGATATATACTGTGTCCCTATGTTTTTCTTTTTTCATGAATAGCAGTCAAATTTGTACACTAGGCCTTGGTTGACAGCGGTTTAAATCAGCAATTTTGAGCATTTTTTTAGGGTTCTAGTGCTTATAAAAATAATGTATCATCAAAAAGGAAAAGATACAGACATACAAGTAGTTAATATTTATTATTCTGTAAAAAATCATTGCTATGGTCATTAACCAGAAAGAAAACAGGTGAGAGTGTTTCTATGGAGAAAAGACCACCCGCCCCGATTTCCTCTTAAGTTTTATTTGCAGCATTATTTTTATAGAAATATAACTTTATATTAATAATCAAACCTAAAAATGAATCCCTAACTCACTTTTACCAGAACACCTATTTAATTTAAAATTTGCTGTAAAAGAGTTAGAGAGAAACTCAAAAAAATGTGAAAAAGAAGAAAAGCTTGAGAAGGAAAAAGCTAAGAAGGCGATACAGAAGGGTAACTTAGAAGGAGCAAGAATACATGCAGAAAATGCCATAAGACAGAAGAATCAGGCCCTCAATTATCTTAGAATGTCGGCGCGAGTTGATGCAGTATCGAGTAGAGTGCAGACAGCACTAACAACTAGGAAGGTGAGTTATCAAATAATCATTGGTCATTTTCAGGGACAATTATTCAAGAAATAATTGTGTTATTTATAGCAAAGTTGTTTGTCTCTCTGAAAAAGGAATAGTAAGTTGTGATCCAGCAATGAATGGTACTATGTTTAATAATCTTAAACCTTGGAAATACAAGTAATGATAGAATTAATTTCATGTCTTACAAAGTATACAATTATGTATTTAATGATTTGATTAATTACTTATCAGTTATCATTCTTATCTTAAAAAAAAACCTGGTCAAAGATCCTGATTTTTATGTGGCTTAGAAATAAAAGCCTTCTCTAACTCTTCAATGCTCTCCATCTTTTTCAATGTACTTACTGCTGGAAACAGGCTTTTAACAACATGAGTCTGTACTGTTCCACTGCAGGCCATAGGCTTTCCTTCCCTAAGGAGTCCAGCTCATCATCATTTAACCTAGGCATAGCTAATATACCAGTAAACTGATTCCAGGTCACAAACTCCATGGCAGGTGTAGTAAAGGCGATGGATGCGGCAATGAAATCAATGAATCTTGAGAAGATATCTACACTCATGGACAAGTTCGAGAGCCAGTTTGAAGACCTGGATGTGCAGTCTTCGTACATGGAGAATGCAATGTCACAGACTACCACTACCACTGTGCCTCAGGGTGACGTTGATAATCTGTTGCAACAAGTTGCGGATGAAGCTGGGTATGTATTGTTTTATTATTTTAACCACTTTTTTAGGCTGGCTTTTTCCACAACTGGATAGAAAGTATCCTATGTCTTACCTCAATTTTATTTTACCTGGGTGCCAAATTTCATCAAAATTAAGCTGTAGGCATGAAAAGGTAACAGACAGACAGCTAATTTCGCATTTATAACATGAGTATGAATTGCTGTTGCTAAACTGATAATGTTCCACTTGCCAGTTTTCTTTTAGAGTATTATTAGTTGACCTAAGGGTTTCTTGAATGTATTGATGTTGGTGGGCACTTACATACTCCTATTGTCCAAACCTTTCAGTGGTTGTAATGGCAATAATATCACTTGGTTTTAGTAGGGTTTTATATTTTATTTATCCTTTTGATAGATTCTTATTTTGTAAATGTGAGGACTTTGTAGGCCTTGGAGACTTTAGATCTGTAGACCATTTTTTTATTTTATCAAGTACATGATACTTGTTGACAGGCCTACACTGTCGTCCCATACCTCCTGTAATTTGTAAACATTATAAAAGCCAATTATTTTTAAAAAGAGTAACCGTGGAGTTTCTTGCCGGCTCTTCTCCATAGGAAACAACCAATTGGAACCGTGCACCTAGCTTCTGACTTTTCATAAGTGCCCATGTAGGTTTATGTGAAATAAAATATTTTGATTTTTATTAACCAAATCAAACTTTATTTTGCCTACAGTTCACTTAAATGATTTACCTACTAGTAATGTGAATAACACTTGCAAGTTGTTTCACCTTACACATTATGTTAGATTCAAAAGAGATTTTGTCCCTAATGATAATATTTTATAGAGTTAATAGCATGGTTTTATTGAAACCACAATAAACTATGAAATAGGTCTGTATAAGTTGCAATTTTTATTTCATGAGAAACGCTTTTTAATTTTGCGTAGTTAATGCTGCAGCATGCTATGTTACGCAAAATTAAAAAGCGTTTTTCTCGTGAATTAGAAACTTTAAGGTATTTATGCTCGTGACTTACTTCCTGCTTACCTTTAACTGTCCACCTTTTCTTTCCAGTTTGGAACTCAACATGGAGCTGCCTTCAGGTATACCAAGTACTTCAGTGGGGACCGCGACCGTCGTGTCTCAGGAACAAGACGAACTCACGCAGAGGCTCGCGAGATTACGACAAGCGGAGTAACTACCGTTGTTCAGATATTATAAGTTACGTGTTATTATCGTAAACACACGATTCTGAAGTAAGATCTAAATGAGGCATATTTGTTAAAGTGTATTTTTCATTACTTGACTTATTTGTTAAACAAATATGGTGTATGTACTGCGATTTTAATTAAGAAAAGTTTTTAATTATTAATGTTACTATGTAATTCATACCGTATGTGTGTCTTACTAAGATTAAGACGTTCATGCCTTACTAAAGTATGAAAATGATGCAAAAACTCCTCATTTCCGAACCATGTTTGTTGATCAAATAGGACACGTAAGGAAAAACAAACTGTATACGTTTTGCGCAGTTCATGCTTTTTTGTAAGTACAAGATAAAGTTTACCAGAATGTCCTACTTTACATTTTCTAACAATAACATAACATCACGCCTGTAATTTCCAAAGGGATAGGCAGAAAATATAGTACACCTACATTTCGCCACCAACAAACAACAATAATTTTATATTAATTTCTTCTAACAACTGAGGTAAAAAGTTGCTGGTCAAGTGACACGTCAGCCGAATGTCCAGGTTGTCGGCGGAGACTTGGTAACTGATGATGTCATCCTATGACGTTTTATTGTATGAGTGTATAAAGACAACATTAATTATTTGATGTTATTTTCTTGACCTGACCCAATCCACAGAACCAATCGTTCATATCTCAATACTGCAATACTCATCTAATGATCAATTTTATTTTATCTGTTAGACATGGGCTAAACTAAATTAAAAATAGTGTCATCATTTACCTGCAAAATATACCAGCCGGTCGATTCTGTAAAAATCTCACTGTGAAATTGTGTGAAGTGAGTTTGTTTTTGCTAGGAATTGACAGCTAAGTTTTCACGGAATTTTACATAATAACACCGCAGGGAAGGTAGCCCGCTAAATTCAAATTTTCTTACGATTTTTGCAATTTGCAGCTCAGTGCCTGGGTGTACGTTGATTAAAATGATTCGCGACTGTAACAAATATGTATTTACAGAATTATACGCTACCCTGACGGTATCGTCTTAATAAGGGCTGGTTATACTTATTATACATTAATGTTCACATAACTCGAGAAAATGTCAGAAAAAAATGTTTACCATACAACATGTATTGATGAAGACCACTTTTTGGGTTTTCACTTATTCCTTATAAAAAATGTTTCGTTTTTGTGAGACAAAACTATTTTTAGTTTAGCTTCGTCCATGCCCTATAGAATCGGCGTAGATTGAATAGTTACGGGCATAAACTGCGCAATATACTTCTGTAAATAAAAATGTAGCTTTCGGTTAACTTCGACAATAAAAAATACTATCTCTGTTGCAAGTTATAGTCAGCTAATTTAGGTCCAGAAGAATACAGAAGATATTACAGCTCTTAAATATTTGATAAGAAATGTATTTTCAAGTTATTTTATTTCGCGTCATTTCCACTTATGCTAATATTGTACTGTGATCACAAAATATATAGAAACAGGCATATAATAATTAAGTATCTAAGGTAAAATATAAATGTCTTGTAATTTTTTTGTAAATGTTCTTTATAAAATTATGTTTTTATTTTGTTTTTGATTCATTTCGATGTTTTACTAATATAACACTCATGGATCCGTCTATGACAACCCCATAAAGCACAGTTTGACAGTGCTATTTTGAAATCTAGGTCAAGATATTAAAGTCTTAAGAGTTCTGAAATGTGTCTATAAAAATAAATTCACCACTGCAGAATACTGAAGTGCGTTGATAGCACAGCTTATATTTTTTATTTGGTATTGCAGTATTTGTAAATAATCGAAAGGACATTAAAGTTATAATAAACACGAAACTTTGTGAAAATACTTTTATTATCCATAAAACAAATAAAGGAACAAGCATGTATTAATACAAATAACAGTAAACTTCAACTAATACTAATAATACGGAAAATTCTGTAGTGTGACTACATTTCTTACAAGCTACCGTACAAGCTACCTCAATACCGTATGGTGCCAACTCCGCACAACTTACCCACTACGGAGCTGCTAAAACGTATATCACATCTATCTAACAATCAGGAAAACATTAGTTTTAATATTACAAAATAACTCCCTAACAAAGTTGTCGTCAATTTCTTCCATAGAAATCGTCTGCTGTATCCGCATTAGGACACAAGTGGCGCAACATGTTCTGAAATGTGTGTTGAGGAGATGTTTCTGAAACATTTTTGTTTTATTCAATATAGTTACGGCAGGTTTGCGCCAACACTTTGTATCATAAATGTGCCCTAATACAGATATAGTTTTACTCTTATTATTTGTGGTGTTTAAACCTAGGAATATGGCATTAATATGACTTAGTAAAAGTGTGAATACTGTGTTGTCTTTGGTGTGGTGTTAAGCGTCCCCGTTATCGGTGGTTTCGAAGGCTATATGGTAGAAGTACCAGTCTTCGAGGAAGGACGGCACGAAGGCTTTACTCTTCGTATACCTGACCGGCGGCTTCAGTTTGGCGAGCTCTTGTTCGTAGAGCTCCAAAGATTCAGGGGAAGTGGCGCCGTTGCCCTGGAACAGAAATGTGGAGAATGTGAGATGGTGTTGCCCGATGCAATTTTTTCTTCCCTACAATTCAGGTTATTTAACAGATCTCTGCTGGGAAGTAGGGGCTCATGGCCCTTACAATGAGTTCTATAAAATTACGTACAAGTAATTCGATTCTTGCTAACCCATTGAATTTATCGAAGCTGACCAATAAAGTACACAGTGTTGAGTGAATTTATGCTTAGCAGACAAGGGCCAACCTGGTCCGAGGTAATATCCCACTTGTTACCAAAAATACAGTAGTTGCTAACATTTTGAAAAATACTGGACGTTGACGCCGCAACAAAGATACGGCGTTCGGACGAAAAGCGCACGCCGCGACAAGGACAGATGCCTCTGTCAGAGCAATTGTACAGCAACATACAATAAGCAGAAGTAGGCACACACGATTTTTTATTTTGTTTTCTTCTATTGTATGTTGGTAAACTATACACATAGGCGCCGGCAACTTTATTTTCAGAAGGGTGTATCTTCAGCTTCAAGAAGTGAACTTGATCATTTTTGCACTTTACCTCGGATATTTCATTCATTAGGTTATTGTTTGTCCATTCATACAAAGATTAATTTTGTCAACTTATGCTTTACATTTTGCCTCGAAATCGGATAGGTTTTATTTTATCCATGCATACAGAAAGTGAACTACTTGCCTATATATTTTATTTTGAAATCAGGGAGGTACAAGTGCACCCTCTTGCACCCAGCTCCTGGCGCCCATGAGTATATGTATATGTTTCATGGGATAAACCCAACACCAGAAAAGATAAAAAATAAACATACATGAGTCATAAACTTCCCGTTAGGCTTGAGAATCTTGAATGAAGAGTTTAGGATGGTGATCATGAACTCCCACAGCTCCCCGCACGCTGACTCCGAGATGGGAATGTCCGTCAGATCTCCGAAGATATAGTCCACCTTCTTGCCTTCAGTGATGAACTTGTTCACAGTTAACATGCAATCTTCTACGATCACCTGAAAAATAGATTATTTTAGGATTAGATGAATATGTATGGGGATGAAATTGTACTCGAAAGTTTTTAGGATTGCTTTGATTCGATTCGAGTGTCGAGAGTTGGGACCCGCCGCCCTGCTTCGCATCACAGTTTGCACGCCAAGGCTTTTTATTTTAATACAAACGAATTATACGATCCACTCCAAGTCGCTCCTTCCGGATTACATTCTCTAAACGATTTTGTAGTTTAGAAGAACATCGCGGTCACATAGACACGAAAAGCAACTTTAATTTATAATATTACTAGCTGACCCGGCCACGCGTTGCTGGGCTAACGTTTTTGTGCAATAAAATAATATTGCGATTATAAGTGGAGATGTGAGCTATCCTATCTTTCAAGTTGGTTCAAACTGCACACGGTGTACAGACGCCAGCACATCAAGTTACTACAATCTGTCAGATTTCTTTAATAGATTTTCAACTTTATCACTAAAGCATAAGGTTCAAAGTTGATTGCGAAAATTTGACAGTTTCGGGTAGGTTGATGTGCTGGCGTCCGTACAAATTTGATTAAAATCGGTTAAGTAGTTTAGGAGTCCATCGCGGACAAACATCGTGACACGCAATTTATATACATATATTAAGAAGATAATAGCTAAAGATAGATGTCAAAAAATTCCATTCCACGTTATCATGACCGCCAAACTCTTGTATGGCGCTCGCGAGTATTGAAAACCTGATTTACGTCAAATGCAGTGCATATTACCGAAATAAAATATCGAGTCGACATTTACAGGCTAAAAATAGCGGAGTATATTTACAAAATTGTCTAGCCAGTGACAGTAATTTGGCCCATCCCGCCCATCGCATGCAACACTAAAAATGACTCACAATCTTGATATAGTAACTAGGTGAGCTTATTTCCTCACGTTAAAACGCTATTTTATATAAAACAATATTATTTTGAACTGTAATAAAAGTTATCGTAAAAACATATTTTTATTTCATCTTTTTTTAGTTACTGCTTCGAACATGCCGTGCAAAACATGCAAACAAAATAGTCACTGATACTGTTAGGTTATCTTTCATCCCACTGTTGGGCAAAAATACATAGTACAAATAGCAAGGAGTAAGTACAGTCGAACAAGCTATTTGGTATACTGGCAGCTAACTTGCTATTTTTAAACAATGTTGTGTGTGCAATTCTTCAAATTACTCTCTCAAGTATGCCATTAGCATATAAAGCTATAAGACACACGGCATTATAAAAGAGTAACTATGGAGTTTCTTGACCCTTCATACGAAACTAATTTTTAGAAGGGGTAACTAGAATCAATTAATTCCTCTTATAAATTTTGACGTTCAAAAGTGCCTCTTAATAGCCTACCTGAAATCCATACTAATATTATAAATTCGAAAGTAGCTCTGTCTGTATGTTACCTTTTCACGCCTAAATCACTAAACGGATTTCGGTAAAATTTGGCAGAGAGATAGATTGCATCCCGGGGAAGGACATAGGATAGTTTTTATCGACATGCATCGCGGGCGGAAGCTAGTAAAAATAATTGACTGACTTATAAAAAATAAAAATGAATATTGGCAATGTAGCGAATATATGAATAATCGGCCTGTATAACCATACCATAGCTTGCTCGACTGTAAATACACATACAGGGGTTTATTTATAAACTTTGCTCAAAGTTAAGAGACTATTAAACATCAAAAATGTATGGTTAAACAGTCGCTAATCACTGCTTAACTTTAAACAAGGATTATGAATATAGGGGATAATAATTTACTTCATAATTAGGCCCCTTTCGTCTCTCCAGCACATCCCCGCATATGGGCCGCAGGTACTTATTACAGGCGGACATGACGACTTCGTCAATCTCCAGCATCCACACGTACTTAGGTTTCTCCTTCAAGAGCTCGTATAATAAAGCGCCGTCGCCGCCACCTTGAAATAATCAGTCCCCTGTTAGAATGTAAGCGGTTATGCATGCATGGGGTTAATGTAGACGTCGTAAGTTTTTACCACCGTTCTTAAATTCACTGACACACAACGCAGTCTAAACCCGGGTTTAGAAGCAAGAATTTTTGTGACAGTTCGATATGTTTAGCGTAGTGAGACGGACGCCCCCCGGTTAGATGGACCGACGACTTTACGAAGGTGGGGCTGGGACAGGCTGGATGCTGAAGGCGGAGGACAGGGTGTTGTGGCGCAACCTGGGAGTCTTTGTCCAGTAGTGGACTTCGATAAGCTGAGTTGATTGATTGAGATACATTTCTACTATAGTGAAGTTTCAATTTTCTGGGAATATTTGTCAAAAGTGGTAAATCAATTAAGATGTTGACTATAGAAATTTCTGATTCTGTATACTTCACAGGCTGAAAGGTCCTATAACTGTCTGCCAAAGGTTTAATGTAAGTGAAACCGCGGGCAACCGTTAGTGTCTTATTAAACTTTTGCCATTGGTTAATATGATATATTGGCTTTGGTTGGTATAATATATTGGTTAGTTTTCCCATTTGAATAAAATATACGATTGGGCTAAGAATAACTGGCTTCTTCAATAGCTTCCGCTTTTAACGTAATAATCATCTGTATTACGCGATCACTATTATCAAAGAGACGGGTTGAAAAGAAACAAGTTCAATAATAAAAGAACCAAAATAAAACACGTTTAACGGACCTCTTTAAATTGAGATGTTAACAGATTTCTTTATATCTAGAAGAAAAGGACAAAGCTAAAAAGATGTTGTATATAGGTAGGCACTTTATATCATTTTGAAAGAGACCTCCTGCATTATCCTCTGAAACGAGTTCCAGTGAAGAAAAGACAATGTTGTAGTAAGACATTTTGTTGCGATTACAAAAAGTAAAATGACGGTAGGCGTCCGTTATCAAGAAACATGTAATGTAAGGTACTCCTAGTCTTATTAAAAATACATTTACGACGAGGTCGAGTAACTGAATATTGCATGAACGACGGATAAAATGGAATTATTCAACGTAGCCTTGTAACGACTAAAAGATTAGCTCAAGCATAGTATCTACAGTGCTTTCACGCAATCGAGAAGTATGGAAGAAAAATACATGTTGCGCCGATCCCAAATAAATTGGGATAAGGGCTGGAGAATTATGATGTTTTAATTCCTATGTAACAAGGGGCAAGCATTTTTAACAGGTGACACACACACACACACACCCCCACACACCCTCACACACAGACACACGCTCTCACACACAGACACACACCCTCAGACACAGACCCTCAAACACAGACACACACCCTCACACACAGACACACACCCTCACACACAGACACACACCCTCAAACAGACACACACACGACATAACATCACGACTGTTTTGCACGAAGGGTCAGACAGTTGTCGCATATTAGGCGCACCCACATTTCGCAAGTTACGTTTAAGTCCCATGTAATAGAGGGCGAGCCAATAACTTTCAACCGGGCGCAAATCCAGACTACCAATATCACTTTGCTCGACCTGTACGTATGTAAGCATAAGGTCATGGGTTCGATTCCCAGGCAGTAGCGCCTGCGACTAATAGACCAAAGAAGCAGTCACATGAATTAAAAAAAAATCCAATTATTTCCTATCTAACACGAAAACCCTCATAAAATAACTATAAACATGTCAATAAAGAGAACTCTATTGATGCTTTCTGTTTCAAATAATTGATAGGCGTCTGAGTGACAATTTGGTGCGTAACAAAACGGTCAAAGGGTTAACAAGACAATTTACGTATGCATTACCAATGCAACCATGTCCCAGTACCCAATGTTTCGGTTAGCAACCATCCCACTAAAGCATAATAGGAAACTGAGTCATTAGCCGATATTACCTTCCAAATGTTGCGGACATTTGGCATAAATGGAGGTGTGTAATTCGCGTGCAGAAAGTACTTCCCCATGTCCGTGACATTTTATGAGGTAGTCAAAATTTGGCAGAGGATGGGTAAGCTTTAAAACAGAGGTGTTTACCTAAAATCACGATTTCTTTCCCTTCATAGCTCTCCTTGCCCCTTTGCATCAAAGTTTCAGTATAAATGAGATCAGCCTCTGAGATATCTGAAAGCAAACAAAATAGGTGTTATATCTTACAAGTATTTGAACAAATATTCTGGTAATTTTGCTATTACAAAATTAACTTTACTGGCATTGAAATAGTGTACATTTTGTATTGGCCAAATAAAACGAATATTCGAACAAATGCACCAAACGTTATGCCAACTTAAATGTTTGTTCAGAAAACTTACTTTGTAAATCATCTAGCACCAACATATTGCCAAGAGTTTTGGAATGGACAATCTGGACTCTTTGGAAAGGGGATTGCTCGTCGAATATGACCGCATCGATGTCGTACTCTAGTAGGCGTTCGTCTGCGAATTTCAATGTTACCCTTTAATATGTTAGCAGATACACAATCTGATAAAAAGTTTCTATTTAAGTTTGTGTGTAAAAAGTTTGTATTTAAATAAATGCGTTGTAGAACTGGATAGGGAGAATGGTTTATAGTTAACACAAAAAGAACTTCACAATTTATGTTAGTAAGTGTGGAGGCAAAATCTTAGTTCCATCTTTTAGAATCCCAGTTTGGATTTTACTAAGTTTCATATTAGATGAGGCTTCTAAGTGGATGGATAGGTGCAGTGGTGGCCCAGTGGTAACGACCCCGACTTACGAGTTGTTGGTCGTGGTTTCGAACCCAGGCATGCTATACTTTGTGTAAATAATTTCATCACCACTGCTCTCAAAACGGTAAAGGAAAACATCATGAGGAAACCGGCATGTCTTAGAACCAAAAATTCAAAGACATGTGTGACATCTACCAAACCGCACTGGGCCCGCGTGGTAGATTACAGCCTTGAGCCTAATCCCCCTCGAAGAGATGGGGATGGGACCTTTTATTTAACTTTCAAATCAAAACTTCAATAATGGATTACTTATTTACATTATTTGAAAATGACTACTTTATGTAACATTCTAAATAAAGTTTGGTATGTTAAAAAAACTTTGCAAAAAATAAAATAAATTGACCACTGACCTGAGGTTGGGTAATACCTGCCGAAGAGGCATCGCTTTAGCGGCGCGTAAGCTTGAGATTTTATAATATTGATGTATTTTTTCAGTTGACTTTCCAATACTCTCGCCGACTATTGAAAAAATAAATCATAAAGAAGGAAAAACAAAAAAAATAATGCAGGTAGTCTAACATGCATAGTTTTATAAATTTTAGGCCAAAAAATGTTAGGTTGAGCGTCTCCTAGGGTACTGGAAGATTCGTTAGTTTGCTACTAGTAGGGTCTAATTAGAAAATGTGGAGAACATGCATTGAATTGTTAGTTGTGGAAGTTGGATGGGAGTACAAAGCATAGTTTTATTCTATGATTATAAAAGTGCATTTTTATGATTACCTAGCTATGAAAAGTGTGGAAGTAAAATAATAAACAAGATGTATAGTAAACAAGATGATGTAGTCATGTAGTGCATGAAGCTTTTATGTTTGATTGGTTGTGCAATATCTGCCAATGTGTTGAATGCTTGTTTCCTTTCTAATCAGTCTTGGAGTAAGCAATCAATGATGTGATTTATGGTCATTCACAGACTAGAAAGGGGTGTTACAAATGCAATTTACACATTAGTGGGGTAATTGCGTAACACAAATAAAATGGCAATGGGCATTGTTCATATTTTTTTAAATGTTGTAATTGAAAAACCATTTCGAGGAATAGCGTTATTGATCATTACGGACTAATTAATTATGAAAAATAGCCATATTTTATTGATATTTTTGATAAAATACGATTGACCTTCTTTGCCCTTCAAATTACGTCGGCTTTGGCCGTACAGTTTTGTATCGTTACCTCAGAAAAAAAAAGTAAGATTGTCTACAATCTGTCAAATGTCAAATTATTATAAATATGTCAAAAATATAAACATTCTTGTTTATATCTCATTACATTACTGTATACATTATTTCTACACTCGACAATATTTTAATATAGTGGAAGAGTTATGGAATACAGGAAGTGCTTTGTTCCAATTTTATAATAGTAATAATGTCGCCGCGTGCGTTATTATTCTATTTCTAAGTCGCCGCGTCGATTGTTCTAGTGACGATAGAGAGTAATATATTCCTTGGAGGACACTTACACATAAAAAAACCATTTGTAAATAAATACGCTAAGATAGGATTCGATTATTTAAGACGTCTATTCGGCCTATTGACACTTTGACAGATGTGACAGTACTCTTTGGATTGATGAAGTTGTGTTGAGAGATTAAAATTTTTAATTATGTACTAGTCAGGCAACGGCACTTAATCTTTATTCCACTGATGACGTCACCTACCTTAAAAACTTAAAATAATTAAATATTTTTTCTTTAAATAACTATTGAGCCAATCATCAAAATATTCAAATTAGTTTCTCAAAATACTCTAAATTTTCAAAAAATAAAATAAAATCTAATGGTCACAAATTTTGGACAATCCCCATTGATCGTAATGCTTTTCATTTTGACATACTTTGCTTCACAGGTTTAAAAAATTTGTCCGTTCAAAAACTTAAATAACATAATGACTAAATTGTCAAAATAAAAGGCAATGCGATTGATTGCCATTTTATGTGCATTACACAAATACTCCACTGATTCAAATAACAAACATTATTATTATCATTCATCAAATAGCGGTAAGACATTTTTTTTTCATTATTAATTCTCTTTACACAGGTCTTTCAATGAAAGCATAAATCATATTGAATATTTTTGATAAAAATGTAATCAAGAAGAAAACGATTGCTATGAAAACGAAATTAATCCTGTAAATGAAAATTGAATGGGTGCTACAAGACTGATTAAAGTGATAATGCTTATGTGAATTAATAAATATATACTACTCAAAACAAAATAAGGGCCGCCATGTATTTTCTGTATTCTAATAAATGTATTGGCTTTGAGGGTAGAATAATTAAATTGAATTACCTAGCTAATTCAAAAACCTTAAAATAACATTTATTGATAGATAACAGAACAACTGATCAGGTTTTTTTGTAAAAAAATGCAATTTTCGTGTGTGTCCTCCACTTTTTCGAACACATTCTTGAAGCCTGGATGGCACACTCCATCAGATGTCGTACTGTCTCTTCTGAAATTTGTTCCCAGCTTGACTTGAGCACGTTAATGAGCTGTCGTTCATTATGTACCGGTTGATTTGTGTCCCAGACACTTCTTTTTAACAAATCCCTCATGTGTTCGATGGGGTTAAGGCCCGGAATGCTGGCAGGCCAGGGCAAGATACGTAGACCAGCGTCGTCTAGGGCTTCCCTAGTGGCTCTAGCTGTATGAGCGCGGGCATTGTCGTGCATTAATGTGAATCTTGCACCAATTCTTTGTGCAAATGGCACCACATGAGGTCTTATGATCTCCTCAATGTATCGCATAGCCGTTACCGTACCCCCGTTGAGTATTGCGAGTTCGGTTCGACGTGATAGAGAAATTCCTCCCCATACCATGACATTCGGACCTCCAAATCGGTCACTTTCATGGGTATAAGCATCCGAAAATCGCTCACCTTCTCGTCTCCATACTCTAATGCGACAATCATCACTAAAAAAATCACTTTACACATCAGTGAACAATACTGTGCTCCATTCACTTATGTCTCAGTCCAAGTGCAGCCTTGCGAATGGTAATCGGTTTGCACGGTGTACACTAGTCAATGGAATCCGCACTACGCGTCTCCTAGAAAACTGCTGGTCTTCATGTAACCGATTTCTAATCGTTTGGTCACTCACGCGGGTACCGGTCGCCTGGCGCAAGCGATTTTGTAAGGCCGGGTGACGACGCGCTCTCTTCGCGCAGTCAAAAGTATGTAGCAGTTTTCCTGTGAGGTGGTTGCTCGATTTCTGCCAGATTTCCGTTTTCTGGTTACACTCTCAGTCTCTTGAAATCGATTCCAAGCATTCTGGATCTCTCGGCTTGAAAAGCCAAGCTGTAAAGCTACAGAACGCTGCGAATGTCCCTCTTGGATCAATGTGATGGCTATAGTTGCGGTTTGCAGGTCCATGTCTTCGAATCCTCGGCATAGCGCTTTCAAAATGTTTATCCACATTCTAACTTAGCAAATGTAAGACTGTTCACAAAAGAATCCACAATTTAAATGAGGTAAGAATTCGTCTTAGAATAAGTTAAATTCAAGTGGTTACAAAAAAAAGTATCAAAGTACCCACTTTAAAAATTATGCAGTGGTATCCTCACATTATGGTTGTTAACACTTCAGGAAATACCATACAAAAGATTGTCTTTAAGAACGCTTTAAAATAATTAAAACAGTCAGGATGTTAAAATTCACAAGTGGCCCTTCTTATTTTGTTTTGACCAGTATAATATTACTTTTAATAATAATTCAAAGTTTAAATAAACATAATAATATGGGTGTAGACTTTTAAAGCTGATCTTGTAATAAAATAACAACATATAAAGTATAGCTAACACCAAAAGTAAAATTGTACGTAAGGGTAATGTCATCAAACTAAGTTAAATAAACGGGTAATAAATAGAACAGGTATAGTAGCTAACCTGAACTAGTGAGATAAACATCAAATTTATAACCCCGTTTGATTGCCGGGAATAATTTTACCCTTTCGCAGTCCAATGACATTCTTACCGAACTTTCCAGTAGTTTAGAGCACTAGAAAATAAATTAATACGCTCAACCTTCACACTATGATCTTTATTTATTTATTTATTATCATGATTATGTCAGCAACCCTTTGAAGGCTAATAAATGTGAAGTTTCTGGCAGTCAATCAATTTTAGAAGAGCCAATGCATAGCAACAATAAATTAAAATAAGTTTTTCTGAACCATTGTTCAACATTTTAGAACTCGGCACTTTAATTAATCAATAGTTATAATTTATTTTTCTATAATTTTACACTGTTATGAATTGCATAATTTATTAAATTGAAATATTATTCAGTAAGCGCAGCATAGTAATCAGTTGTTTACAGTAGTCGGTAACAACAATAACTAAAAAAATGGCACAATTTGTCACTTGCATTACTAAAAGTCCGATCTCATTTTTTGGCTGATTTGGGTTGGGACAGCTACATTTTTCGATTCGTGATTCATTACAATTTTCACTAACCGTCGTACCTTTATGTTATTTGAATCTCAAAACATAACCATTTAGGAAAGGCAACAAAATCACAAATGGAAGAGTGTAGTTGTCCTGACTCAAATCGGCTAAAAAATGAGATAGGACTTTAAGGCATGCAAGCAATGAATTAACTTCAGTCCGTTTCAGCAATATTATTAGCATTCATAGGGAAAACAATTGTTAAAATAAATATTAAATTAGTTCTAATGCATCCTAAAATAAGTTTGATTTTTTAAATCTTTGAAAATTATTAAAAATTTCATTTTAATATTTTTGTTCACTTTATTTACAAACTTTAGCTGGTGGTCATACTATTGATCCTATGATAACTACTATAGTTACAATGTTCAGAAATATTAGTAAACAAAAATCAAACGAATCTGGACGCTGAGAATATAAATGACTTCCAAACAACCCTATTTGAAATTAGGATCAAAGATCGCTCAGCGTCCCACGTAATTGAAATAGACCAATTCTGTAATTTATGAATACTTGGTTCGATATAGTGCTATACTATCACATATTTCGCTAATGTAACATCACACGGCGCGCTTACCTTGAGGTTAATTAATGGTTCCTCGTTCTCTTCCTTGTAATATTCAATGTTTACAGTGACAAGGCCACGGTCGAACAGTCTGACGGACACCGTAGTACCCTTCTTGCCAGTCAAAAGCTTCAGCGAACCTCCTTCCAGTTTTAACTCAGTGGCTAAAATAAGATTCGGTATGTATTCTTTCAACACGGTTTCCAATTGTCCGAATACTGTTTTTTGGCCGTTTTCGTCTCCCAGGCGGGCGGGGTCGACCGAGAAGTCTAGCAGAAGCGTTTGGACAGACATTTTGAACTATTCAACTTTAATTGCACTGTTTATTGAGAATATATAGTTGGACGGGACCGGTATTGGATTTGATAAGAACGAAGCCGCTCGCTCTCTTGAAATTGAAGGAAATGGCAAATTGATTTGAAGGATCTATTTTGATATTACGGCAGAGTTGCCAATGTAAAATATTTGTATCGATTAAAATACACATATAATGGAGGAATTTGTATAATGTCTATGCAATTGGTTGATTTTGTTGAGTTGGGAATTTGGGACGTCTAATATTTTGAAGCAATCTAGATTGAAGAATAATATCTTTTCACATTTGAGCCACTGAAATAACTACCAATTTTTTTTCCTCTGGCATCTTGACTGACATTTTATTTGTGGGTTGCAATACGTAAATATAGAGAACGATTTTTATTTATTCGACTTGAAGATTCAGCTCACCTGATTTAACACCATTATTTAAGTTATTTTTATTAATATTAATGCCTAAACGTTAACCGGTTTCACCCCCGCGTACCACGGTACCAGTAATGAACCTAATAAAAATGACCAAAAAAGAACCAGAGCAATGCTGGCTTATAATAATCGGCCTTGTCAAAACACTAATTAGAAAAAAAAACATAAGCCTGCAGGCTTGCAACACTTTATCCGTCTGTCTTTCTTTTTTGTAAAAAAAAATTGCATCGTGAGATTCTTGTGAGTTGTGACATGGCTGGAAATACTACTGAAGAAGTAGAGGTGGGTAGTTATAATTAATTGTGATGTAAATTGCACCGTCCACCCGTATTAGGCATTATTTAAATCATACTTCCTTTACTTTTTACGGAATATGCTGATGTGGCTGGACCAACTTTCACTGTTGCATTTGTTTCCCGTTTGCAGTGTTTCTAGATGGTTTACTAGTTTTATATAACCTTATAGTGGTTATACTTGCTTAATTATACATAATAAATAAATATTTTTCATATTTATCAGGTTTTCTGATAAGATTTTTTTAGGTTAGGATTAGTCTAAAGTATAATGACTTGTGTATTCAAGGGGTCTGCGACGACAGAGACCAAAGGCACCACTAATGCTGAGGTCCCGCCGGAGTTCCTGATCAAGCACCCTCTGCAGAACACTTGGAGTCTTTGGTTTTACGACAACGACAGGAACAAGACATGGGAGGAGAACCTAATTGAATTAACTACATTCGATACGGTGGAGGATTTCTGGAGGTAAGTTGCTAAAAATGAGCTACAGTAACCTGTGCAGAAGGTTCCTATCTATGTATATTATATTTGTATTGGTATCATGTTAATTGCTGATACTATTGATGAAACTATTATATGCCATAAGGACTGTTTTTGACTGGATTTGCAAACATTTAAACAACAAACTTACATAAGGTTTTATAAAAAATTTAAAGCATTGTAATTCAAAAGGGACGTTTACAACATTCAATTTTGAAAATCAACAAAAAAAAACAATCATTCTTTATAAATTACTATTGGTGATACATGACTGATGTTTTGGTGCCAGAAATAAAAAAAAATATTCATTGATGAGTAAACTGGATAGTAAAAAAGTGTGATTACCACTGGACATGACACATACACACACACATGTGATTTCTACTAGTTGCATTCACATCCTCGCAATGTCTGTATCCGCCTTTAAACATAGGGTACACAAAGTTGGTGCTAACCCTCTATAACCATATGACTCCCACACAACTGCTTCAAGAATCAGACAATTTTAATATCTTCAAGCTATTTGATACATTGTTGTTGCGCTTGCCAAAACCTCTTGTGTTTATAGTCAAGTTTTCAGGGGAAACAATAAATTAAATGAATGGATGAACATTACATTTTATCATTTTCATTTGTATCTCAGTTCATATATAATATTTTTTGCCACCATACTGCATTTTTAATTTATTGATAAGTCCATCAATCATTAAATAAAATAGTTTATTGTCTGCCTGAAAACTTGACTATAAACACATAGAGGATGTTGGCAAGCGCAACGACAATATGCATCAGATAATTAGCTGCTAATGTGTTTTAACAAATAAATAATAAATATGATTGCCGTCATAACATGATAATATAGTTGAGACCTCTATACTGCCATGCTAAACGCAAAAGTGGTATCTCAGGAAAAGCTAATTTAGAGAAAATTGTAGCTTAGTTCTTATTCTCTTAGTGATTTGAGATAAAACTGAGAGAGGGACATCTTTTTAAGGTTTTTCTATTAAGATACCGCGATTTGGCTTAGCTCATTGGATGGGTATTTCTTTAAGCTATCTGATGCCACAAAAATCATCTTTACAATTTATTTTGAGATACCGCTTTTGAGCTTAGCATGGCAAAATAAGTAAATCCCACCTTAACATTATTTACCTATTCAGGTGAACAGTTATTAATAATAGAGATCCTCTTTATCTCAAATGAATACTTTTGTGGACTGGCATCAGCCAAACAATGAATTTGTCAATTGTCATGGTTTGACTGCTACTGGTCTCAGTAGCAGTCAAACCATGACAGTTGACAAATTCTAAACAGATGCAAACCTGAAAAATAAAGTAATTATCATTCATCCAAATAGCAGTGGTGGCCCAGTAGTACAACTGTGACTTAAGAGTCAAAGGTCGGTGGTTCGAACCCTGACAGGCGCTTTACTTTGTGTACATTATTCTCATCACCACTGCTCTCAAAATAGTGTAAGGTAAACATTGTGAGGAAACCGGAATGTCATAGATTCAAAAATTTGTAGACATGTGACATCTACTAACCTGCATTGGGCCTATGAGGTGGTTTACGGCCCACTCCCACTCACATATAGCAGTAACAACATAGGCTGCTGCTAATATAACCACTGCTGGACAAAGGCCTTTTCCAACGTCACCACAATGGTTGGTGCCAGTGGATAATGTAGAACAATAAATAATTTATTCAATCACTTTATTTCCAGACTGTATCACCACATCAAGCTACCGTCAGAGCTGCGCCAGGGCCACGACTATGCTGTCTTCAAGCAAGGCATCCGCCCCATGTGGGAGGATGATGCAAACAAGATGGGAGGCAGATGGCTCATCAGTCTCGAGAAGAAGCAGCGCAACTCTGATTTGGACCGCTTTTGGTTAGATGTGGTATGTGCTCATGCATATAATTTACCTTTTAAAATTTCTTAACTGGACTAAAAGTACAGATGTTATGTGTTCACTGACTACTGAATTGCTAGAACAAAAGGTTATTGAATTAAGGAGAAAGCGTCAAGGTAACCTATGAAATTTTAAATTTTCATAAGTTTTTTGGAATTTGCAGATCTAAATATGATTTGCAGCCATAACAAAATATTTTTTTTTATAGAATTAACCATATCTATCCCCCTTAACCACAGCTAACCAGCCAGCTTTACCTTGAGTTTGTTTTGCTAATTTGACCCTGACCCAGTTTGGCAGCAGTAAAAGTTGAATCAGAATCAACATGTAGCTGAGATATGTTATCCTTTAGTAAAGTATTTCAGTATAAACAAAAGGCTTTTCATTTTTTGACATCACTTAAAGTACTCTCTGAGAATTTTTTTTAATCTTGCTCTTTATCTTGTCTTTTTTTCATCCCTTGTTTAAGCAGTTTTATTCTAGTCGTCTGAATAATTAAAAATAATTAAGTTTAATTTGAATTAATTAGGCAATTCAACTGTTCACAGGTTCTCCTCCTTATTGGCGAAAACTTCGATCATTCTGAAGAAATTTGCGGCGCCGTCGTCAACGTTAGAGCGAAACTCGATAAAATTGGTGAGGACTAGTTACATTTTAAGATACTACTCCTCTTTTTTACTGATGGAACTTAGCTCACAGTGATCAAATGCACAGTGATCTGAATAACTTCAGAAAAACATAAGTGATGACAGCATTATCTGCCTATAATGTTCCCACTGCTGAGACAGAGGCCTCTCTTCGAAGCAGTGGGTTGTAATCTTACTACGCGGGCAGAAAACTGGTTGGTAGATGTCGCATGTCTTCGAAATTTTGGTTCTAGGACATGCTGGTTTTCTCAAGTTTTTTTTACCGTTTTGAGAGCAGTGGTGTTGAAATTATTTACACAAAGTAAAGCGCCCGTCTGAGTTTGAACCCATGACCAACAGCTCAAAAGTCAGGGCCCATTGGTATGGGCCCTGACTTTTGTGTCACCACTACTGAGTGATGACTTGATGAGCAAAAATAATGTGTTATGATCACATCATAACAATTATGATGCTCCAAAGTCGCCTACTATTTTGTAAATAGAGCTGTGATTCTATGAATAAAGTTCATTCGGGTATAGGAATAGCTACAAAATATATAGTTTTTTTTTTCTCTATAAATCAGTAGTACCAACTGAAGCTGATAGAATTTTTTAAACATTATCTGATTTAAATCTAGTTTAAAAAAATCTAACATTTATATATTTTTTCGCCTTTCAGGAGTTTGGACAGCCGACACTTCGAAGCAGCACGCTAACATCGAAATCGGCAGGAAAATCAAAGAGCAACTGGGTATACACGGGAAAATAGGCTTCCAAGTCCACCGCGACACCATGGTCAAACATAGTTCGGCAACTAAGAATCTATACACTGTTTAGTTGCTACTCAACGTTCGTGCACTCAATATAAACAGTGGTATGGGGTGGCTAGGTAAAATGTCTTTAGAATGTTGTTTATGACAGGCAAGTGCTACATGGCTGATAAATCGACTAAAACAATCGATTGTAGCGTTGCATTTAGTCAATTTGTCATCTGTCATTCAGCACTCTTGAGTTGTCCTCCTTTTCAGTTAATTCAATTTTCTGAATTCGAGAAAAGGAATAGTGAGTAAAAACAATATTTGTGAGTAAGAGATGTTTTAGCAATACTGTGAGCTGTCTCATACATTGTTGTTGTTTTCTAACCATTGATTAGCTCCCAGGAGTATGATATTTAGGTTTGATGTTAAGGAGTTGTCTCACATAATTTATCTTAATATAACGTGCATGTTACGTCTGTGGCTAGAAAACGTTAAATTTTAAGTCTGACTTTTGTACTAAAGTGTGCATTAGTTGTAATCTATAGATGTAATTGTGTCGAAATGTGCTAGCTTGTTGGTTGCAGGATATAAATTATTAGTATTATAATAATATATTTTTACATTTAGCACCTGTATGTTATTTTGAAACACTTGGCTTGATTTAACACTGCCTACTGTCGGTCATATTGTAACAGCATTTCAACGATGCAAGTATACCATAAAACATTAAATACCATTTTATATGAAAATCTTAATATGTGTTGTTATTTTCCTTTTCCAGTTATAAATTATTGGTACTGTTTTTACTTTGAAGATATCGCCAAAGGCTGAAAATAGGGTGGTAATATATATCCCCCACGAGCAACTTTTGTCTCGACAACTAATTTGTCTCTCACATCAAGTCTACGCGTTAGCTCATGAAACGACGCGACAGCTGGAAGACATTTTTGCTCGCGGGTTTGGACGCAACTGTCGCCCGTCCATTGATTGCAATGCAATTGCACGCACGGCGACAAAAAGTTGTGGGGTTAGCCAGTTGCCGATCAACCGAGAATAGCGTTGCTGTCGCTCCTGTGTGCGCATCGTCCAAATTTCAGCGAGGAGACGGCGACTGAGACAAAAAAGTTGCTGAGCAACTAAGTTGCTCGTGGGCGCCCTCCTTATGTGCTCTCATATCGCTGCGTACTTGTATAATACAGGTCAGTGTCTCACATACACGAGCGGCACGCGTCAACGGCAAAGACGCGCTTTATGTCGTAAGGGTAATTACATGCTGAAGATTCCTCAGTGCGAAACTGGGCATGCCGCTTGGGGGTTTACGACATCGACCTTTCATCTCAGAATACCAGATTCTCAATTTATGAGTTCGAACAGTAGAAATTGAAATATTTTTTATATTTAATATTAGCTGACCCCGCGAACTTCGTACCGCCTCAGAATATATGAATTATCTTAATTTTTTTTCGTGAACTTTTCCCATGTTTTAATAGTTATTCTGATATTCGGGGCGGAGACAAATCCAACAAATCAAAGATCATAAAAATCGGTCCAGTCGTTCTTGAGTTATAAATGGTGTAACTAACCCGAATTTTTTTATATAATGTATATGTATGTAGATATATTTATATAGATAATGAAAACAACTAGCTACTTTTTGCAGCATATAGATTGCATATTGTACATTGTGTAGCAGTTGAAGTTTGGCATAGTGTGTTTAGACACTAAGAGTAACTGCTGACGAATATTTGGGATGGCCGCACAGTGACCGCGCTTGTGTTGCTCCGCTACTCCGCAGGCTGCGGAGTGCGGAACAGTCCCCACGTCGTCGTCGTCAATAGCCGCCCGGCTGACAGTCCGCTAGTGTGGGTCTGTGTACTAATGTAGGCTGAGTTACTTTGTTCCTAACACTATGGACCTCATTATAATCTGATTAAAAAATGTTTCAGTGCTGCCATCGCACATTACAGACAGGCCTGTGGGCAGGCCGCTCCGCGCTTTTCATTTTGAAATGATGATGCGCTGCGGCCCTATTCAGTGGCCTTATGGACGCTGTTTTCGTAGTTCGAAGGGTTACTAACCACTGACATTCGGTTGACTGTGCCAAGAAATAAATATTACCAAAATATTATTATCAATTACCTACCATATTGAGTATTTTTCTACGCTTGCAACACTGATCACACGTACTCGGGGTTTCTGAATGCATCGTGATTCATACAAAAAGAAATGAACACTAGAACTTATTGTGTGCATATGAATCATGTTATTGGAGTGAAGCAACACGTACGGACACACTTATATCGGTAAGTACTTAAACCAAATTTTATCTTTTTATACCTAAAGATCTATAATTTCTGTACGTTTGTAAAAAATAATGTGTAAACGATAAACATTTTTTAAGCAGTGACGCAACAGGGCAGTTGATATTCTCCTATCAATACGATTGCATATTATTGGCCAATAATTTCTATATTTACTAAGATACACCTTACATTTAACTTTACGATTTCTTCCCTATCTAACCCGTTGCATAGTAGAGCCAGTAGAGGTAATGTTATTCACGTAATCCATCTTTCGCGGCAATGGTTTATGGCGTCACTTTCGTCAGTTATTTTAAAACATGTCATAGATAGGACATAAACTTTTTCATAAATAACCAATAATTAAAAAATAATAATAGGTTAGGTAGGCTCGGTTAGCGCCAGTGCTGAGTGGATAAACTGTTGTACTACGGGTCCTGGGTTCGATTCCTATATAGATTTATGGTGTAAATATCGTGATGGCCAGATATCGCACAAGACGGGAGGTTAGGAAGAAAAAAGGGGAGGCTTTTGTCCAGAAGTGTGACACAAAATAGGCTAATAAAAAAAAAATATCGTGATGTGATATAGCCAAATATTTAACTTTATTAGGTCATCATCATCATCTGTCTAGCCTTTTCCCAACTATGTTGGGGTCGGCTTCCAGCCTAACCGGAAGTTTATTAAGTTTTTTTTTTAAGTTTATTATTTAACTTTATTAAGTAAATATTTGGCCAACTGTTCAAGGTCCGCCAAGACATTGTCGCTCGTTGTTAGTGTGGCAGCGTCCTGTTTATCAAACCCTCTGTTACAGTTCACGATATTTAGGGCGCGATATTTAGGTGATATAATTTTTTTAATAGGGACCCTTCCTCCCTTTCTATTATTACAACATCCCGATTTAGGGAAAGGGTCCCGCGTAGTGTAATAGGGGTTTTAGTGTGCGGATCCAACTTGCAGTTGGCCACTTGAACAGAGCTCTCAAACAGTTGCCATAAATACGTTTTTAGGGTTCCGTACCTCAAAAGGAAAAAACGGAACCCTTATAGGATCACTTTGTTGTCCGTCTGTCCGTCCGTCTGTCAAGACCCTTTTTCTCAGGAACGCGTGGAGGTATGAAGCTGAAATTTATATCAATTACTCAGGTCTACTGTCCCTTGAAGCTGTGAAAAAATCAAACTTCTAAGCCAACGCAATCAAAAGATACAGCCGTTTATGCCGCAAATTTTCGACACTTGCAAGGGAATCAAAACCTACAGGGTGCTTCTCGTGAACTCAGAATCTTGAAATTTGGTACGAAGCAACGTCTTATAGCATAGATAAAGGAAAAATTACGAAAACCATAATTTTTTAGTTACATCACATAATATATTTTTTTTAATAATTTTAAACTTACTACCCATTTCCTCATAAACGCGTAGAGGTATTAAATTGAAATTCATACCAAATACTCAGGTTTATAATACCTTTAAGCTGTAACAAAATCAAACTTCTATGTCAACGCAATCAAAAGAAACAGTAATTTAAGCTGCATATTTTGAAACTCGTAAGTACTCGCAAGTACTCGCAAGGGAATCAAAACCTAAAGGGTACTTCCAGTCGACCTAGAATCTTGAAATTTGGCATGAAGCAACGTTTTATAGCACACATAAAGGAAAAATTCCGAAAACCTTAAATTCCCAATCAACTTTGAACCTTATGCGTTGGCGATAAAGTTGAAAATCTATTAAAGAAATTTGGCATATTGTAGTATGTTGATGTGCTGGCGTCTGTACTTGAAATTTTCACATAGTTATGACTCGATTGTCGTAATGAACGAACTTTGTAAACCTTGCAGGTTTGTACGGAACCCTCGGTGCGCGAGTCCGACTCGCACTTGGCCGGTATTTTAATCATTTTAGACCTACAACGCCGACAGAATGTTGATCCCAGTTGTTAATGTAAAGCATCCTCTAAAAAACGAGTGGAGTTTCTGGATGTTCACAAATCGTGAAAAGAATTGGAAGGCCAATTTAGTTGAGCTGACCTCTTTTGACACAGTTGAAGACTATTGGTGGTAAGTGTATCTGAATTGATAACGACGCGACGTCATGAACCGTAATTCACTAACTTGTATAAAAAAAAAAAAATGGTCGGAGCAGCATGTATTTTTCATTCTTCAAACCTGCAGTTCCCATTGAGTTAGTAGTACTCAATGGCAGTTCCTGCAACTTTCATTCATGTTATCATGCAATTTATTTATCCATAAGTATATTTTTTGCACAACGTCACAGAATACATAATAGTAGGTACAGACGCCAGCACATCAAGCTACCCGAAACTGTCAAATTTTCCCAATCAACTTTGAACCTTTATGCTTTACCGATAAAGTTGAAAATCTATTAAAGAAATCTGACAGAGTGTAGTAGGTTGATGTGCTGGCGTCTGTACAAGTAACAACGCTAAAAGAAAGGTTTAATGCTTGTTTAATATTTAAAGCCTAGTTACTAGGCTTTAAAGACAGACGTACTAGGCCCTAGTACGTCTGTCTGTGGCACCGTAGCTCCCAAACGGATAAACCGATTTTGTAACCGATTTCAACGCATTTTTTTTGTTTAAGATCGATGTTTTTTTTTACTATAAGATGATGATTGTTCCTACAGCTTGTACCACCACATGAAGGTACCTTCCGAGCTGAGGCTAGGGCAAGACTACTTGGTGTTTAAAAAGGGAATCAAGCCGATGTGGGAGGACGAAGCGAACAAGTATGGTGGTCGGTTGCTAATCATGCTGGATGGCGTGGAGGCTGTGTATATGGATTCGATCTGGTCGGACGCGGTACCATACCCTTTATCTATAAGTAATATTAGCTTCTGCCCGCGACTTCGTCCGCGTGACTTGTCCCCCTACCCAACCCGTCACATCACGTCGCCAACCCGCACTATTACTTTGTTTCACTTAGCGTTCTTTAGGGGTGATTTTGGCGATTTTTGGACCCCCCCCTTAGTGAGATATAATGAGATTTGGTTCGACCCCCTCCCTCCTCCCTCTAATCTCACGTGAGATTGTTCAAAATGCGTATTTTTAGTGTAAATACGTTGTTAATCTATGCTTCATTGCGTTGGTGTTATTAAAAAAAAAAACAATTTGTTTAATTATTTTTATTTAAGACTAGATTAGACTAGTATTTAAGATTACTAAGATCGTAGTCTAGAATCGGTGGTGGGGCCGATCAAGCGACATCGGGTTCTGATACATTTTGAACTACCGGTCATATTCTCCTTTCATATTATATCTATGACCGCGATAAATTGTAGAATTTAGTCATACCTATTTTAAAAGAGAAACAACGTTTTGCTCAATTCAATCCAGTTTTCTCACAATTTTACACTGCTTCTTGCGGGAAAAAAAATTACGTGATACTTGCCAGGAGCTCCCTCTCCCCCACGTGAGATTGGGTGAGAATCGGCATGACCCCCTTCCCCCTAAACGCCTCACGTAATTAATGGATGACTTATTCCTTTTTTTTTCTTTTTGCTCGGCTCCTAAGGCGTGACGTTGACGTGGCGTAGGCGTGGCGTGGCGTGGCGTGGCGTGGCGTGATGTTAAATAACCTATATGCAAAAAGAATTTTTCATATCCGACTGTCAGCTCCAGAGATTAGCGCGTTCAAACAAACAAATAAACTCTTCAGCTTATTAATTAATGTTATTATTAGTTTAGATAGACAAAGTATCATTCGTCAAATTAGCTATTTCGTCGTTATCAATAGGTCACATTCACAACAAACAAACAGGCGCGACACGACACGCGACACAAAGGCACCGCAAGTCGCGCAACGAGCGGTGCCTTTGTGTCGCGCGCGGTTATATCGCGTGTCGCGCCTGTTTGTCGTCACCTTGATGTAGGTACACAGTAACACAGTTTAGTCCGTGGCACAGAATAACTAATAGTACTTAGTTCTGTGGTTTAGTGTGCGTTAGGTACGTCTAGCT
The DNA here is from genome assembly GCA_927399505.1 of Luperina testacea. Taxonomy (NCBI): domain Eukaryota; kingdom Metazoa; phylum Arthropoda; class Insecta; order Lepidoptera; family Noctuidae; genus Luperina; species Luperina testacea. The sequence goes on along the minus strand of OV656759.1, from coordinate 20,349,792 downwards.
CGTTGGTCTAAGGCTAAGGTCGCAAGCGCTCCTGCTGAGCAGGTTTTATTCCCCGGTCGAGCAAAGTGTTATTGCGTTTTTCAATCTGGAATTTCTCTGTAGCAGCCCGGAGTCTAGATTTTGTGCTCGGTTGATGGCAAAAAGCTCGACCCTTGTTACGTAGGATTTAAACATAACTGGGAAAAATATGGGTGTACTTACTATGATAGGTGCACTTCTGGCTAACCCTTTGACGAATACAGGCGTGATGTTATGCTATGTCTAGTATTGTCTAGGTAGGTATATACATATTTCCAGGAAAAAATGTTAGGTTAGGATAATAACTAACATTGCTACATCATTACGTAAATAAATAGGTACTTAGGTACTAACTTTGTTTCAGCCTGCTTGTAAAAATGCGCTGAGTGCATTGATAACGAAATCATTGTGTTATTAGTTATTACCTACTTCGTTTATATGACGTCACCAGACAAAGAGTTATTATGATAAAGTCATGAGCCATCAATGTTATATATAATAGGTATGAATAACTACCGCAGTGTATAATGCCTCGTTCTGTATTTATGCAACGATATACCGAAGTAGTTTCTAGAGTACGACATTGACAGGGCGTTGTGTTACAGAAATATTGTGAAAACAAGATGGCGGCTTAACTTCCGATTTTGATGACGATAAGTAGCTTTACGGTCGTTGTGAACCAAAGGTACTGATTTTTTGGGATGTTGTTAAAATTGTAGATAGGTACCAATAGTGTAAAACCATGTTTGCGGCTTCGAAAGACCTGTTCTACCTACATACGTGGTAAGAATGTAGAGAGTGACATAAACGTAGGATGCATTGTTTAAAAGTTAGGGCCATAGCACACGTATCGAATTGGAAAGGGATCGGCACCGCATCGCCTTTCGCCTCGCCGTCAAACAGGCGTCACCCTAATGTAAGAACATAACCAAAGCGGATCAGAAGCTCCGATACGTCGACTCGGCTACGGCTAGGCGACGCTGCGCTTACGGCTTGCCGACCGCTGGTTGACTGTGCAGCAGACAGGTCGGAGGGGTGAGACAAGGGTGGACGAAGAGACGTAAGCTCGGGTACGGAGAGACGTAAGTGTGGGGACGACGAGCCGTAAGCGCGGGGACGAAGAGCCGTAACGCACCGCACCGCGGTTCGTGAGCTTGTCCCGAGGCGAGGCGATTACGTTACGATTCCGATTAGTGTGCTTGCAGTAGGGAGTTTCATACAAAGAATACTGAACGGCTATAGTGATACGGTGCCGATCCCTTTCCGGTTTGATACGTGTGCTATGACCTTAACAAGCCAATAACTGAAACAATGTCCTTCGAGGTTTTTTGAGCACCACGCTACACTATTGCTATGTATGCTAACAACATCCCAACAAAATTATAGTTAAAGTGCAATTCTTGGCAACCTAAGTGCTCATACACACGATCAACATGCGTCAATGACAGAGACAACTGTCGGCGGAAGCGTTGACGCGTATCTCTCGTGTGCACACTATGTTTTAAATGACTGGCCTATTTGGAAATAGAGAAATAAGCTCAAAATATAGATAGGTATATTTACAGGTGTTGCTTTTGATCGGAGAGACCTTCGTACACGCCGACGAAATCACCGGAGTTGTCGTCAATGTTAGAGACAAAAACAAAATCTGTGAGTTTCAACTATTTACATTACATTGTTAGAATTAGATTTTGACATTTTTTTTTTTTTTTATAAAAAACTTTGCCCCACACTAGGAATTACTCCTGTATCGTGGGTGCGTTTACAAACATTTAAATTCACATACACAAACAGCCAGACCCGGAACAACTACCTGTAGGCAATACAAATATTTGTTCCGTGCGGGAATCGAACCCACGACACGCAGCGCAGCAGTCGATCGCTCAGCCACTGCGCCAACCGTGTCGTCAATCAACATTACACTCACACCATGGATATTCAGTGAATCAGGTTCCCTACGACCTTGCTGGCTGGCTCGGACATCGACGCGCAACCCTGTTACCATGGATTCAGAACATGGTTATGAAAGATTAAATGATTAAAAGAAAAATGTTGTTCCATAAATTTTGACCGCGTAGGTAGGTATTGCATTTTTCTATGAATCAGCTGATTTTTTTTGATAACCGACGTAGAATTTCAACGCTAGGGGCCTATAATAGAATCATGTGCTACACTCATAGTTAAAGTTTGCGTGTCGATGTACCTGCCACCTTGTATATTGTCTCTATAGATACCTAGTTCCTTGGTCTTCTCTCATATTGTTCCTGGCAATACGGGAGAAGACCAAAAACCCACAAGGAACTTTTCATCCTCCATATACGCCTGTCTGTCTCCATATACCTTCCGATCGATTCTGTAAAAATCTCACCGTGAAAACTTAGGTGAAGTGAGTTTGTTTTTGCTAAGAATTGACACTATTGACAGCTCACTCCACGCACACACTCTCACTTCACCTAAGTTTTCACGGTGAGATTTTTATAGAATAGCACCGCTTTTCGCGCCATACCGTCTGAGCGGATTTCGGTGTAATTTGGCTCACAGTAGACCAGGGTTAGGACATAGCCGGTAGCACGGTCCCGTGGGATAATTTTCTACCACCACGGTAGCGAAACTGCAGGCAAAATTTTGTACTTATTCTATAATTAAATATCTACTTAACTTTTTCAGCAATTTGGATGCGCAGTGCCAAGCGTAAAGCAGTCGTCGAGATCGGCAAGAAGTTGAGGGCACTGTTTCCAACTCCTTGCAGGATTCACTTTTATAAACACAACTCGTCCGCATCTTTGTACTCTTTTTAAGTTTGTTATTACGAATAATTATAAGTATAGGTAACTTTAGAATATAATTCGCCTCTTTGCTTCAATAACGTGATAAGTCTGAGCTTTTCCATTATGTAAGATAACACATTATTGAAGCAAAGAGGCGATATAGGTTTATGGGTAGGTACAGTCAGTGATTACAAAGTTTTAAAAATCTTAGTTATAGAGCTAAATATTTAATTTTAGTCACAACAAAAGTAAAATTAAAAGTAAATTATTTCAGCTTATAAAATGAAATGCTGAAATACAATAATCTATATAGAATAATTTTGTGTCAATTAGGAAGTGTAAAAGACTTGTCGCCGGCACCGTACTAATATAACAACAGTGCGGTAGACGAGAGAATGCGTTCTTGACAACTGCCAGTTTCATACGAACTAATATGTATTTTGCAAATGCGGTCTTTATGGTCGTTTCGTCAAATCGTCTTTCTCTACTAGCTGCGCCCCGGTTTATCCCCGGTTAAGTGTCGATCCCGTGGGAATATCGGAATAAAAAGTAACCTATGTGTTAATCCAGGATGCCAGCTACCTCAATACCAAATTTTATCGAAATTGGTCCAGCGGTTTGTGCGTGAATAAGTAACAAACATACAAACACACTCACAAACTTTCGCCTTTATAAAATTAGTGTGATTAGAATTGTCGCACTGACAAGAGCGACAGGTGTCAGTAACGCAGTCTCATGACGGCCGGACTATGTGTTATCTAATCATTTATGATTATGTATTATTTTATTAAAGTAGCGATTACAGTACCTATTTCTGTGATATTCGAGAGAATGAATTATGTGACATAAAGTACAAAGTTTAGTCAATAAATATTCACAATATTTTTATATTATTTCAAGTTTTTTTCCCTTTTTTTTATAATAATTACAAACCAGAATGTTTAAATCTTTGAACCAAAACCTGTCACCAAAATTGCCAGAGTGTGCGCGAGCGACACGTGTTGACGGTTGCAAGTTGCAATTGCCTCTGTCGTAGACGCTTGTCGCTCGTATGTATGAGCACTTAGTAGCAGGAATTCATAAACTGATAGAAAACCTCAATAACATTGCCCGATCTGGATTGGACCATTTATGTTCAGCAGTAACACTTGCTTCACTTTTCATTATCATCATTTCAAGCGAAAGATGTCCAATACTGGACATAAGCCTCCCCCAAGCGTCGCCACATCAAACGGTCCTGTGCGTCTCGCATTCAGTGGATTCCTGCGGCCAAAAAGGTCATTGGTTTATCTTGTAGCGGTATCTACAACGCCACGTGCGAAAAACGCGTCATATTGACGTCACGCAGAATCCTGTATCTCGCAAGCAGAGTTTACCGCGCAAATAGCACACATATAACGGCTTGATATGAATCATCGGGCAGATGCCCGCCAGACATAACACCCGTCTGGTCGGAGGATCCTCCCTTTTCTATGGAGGATGAATGAACTTTACACCCTGTTCCTCATACCTCTATACTGGTGTTGTATTGTGTAAGTTTATAATACGAAACTAAATGATATGGTATGTACACTACAATCTTGTGGACCTCGTAACGCTGCGTCTTTTGGTACGCGGTCGCTACTCCAGGACCTTTCGGCACCATCCGCCTTCTTTTCTGCGAGCAATGTGATTACATCTCACTTAAACTAGACCAATGAGGCAGTCAGGATAATATCATCATCATCATCAGCAGCACACAGCCCGACTTCCCCATGGGCATAGGCCTCTCTTTTCATGTGCCAATCCCCACGCCTCTGTGCCAGTCTCATCCAGGTTTTACCCGTGATGGTAACAATGTCGTCTACCCATGTCGCCGCCGGACGACCGTTTCTTCGTCTCCCAGTCCTTGGACATCACTCGGTCACTATCACAGATATAGATAGGCCTAGATAACGTAAGTATCACGATCTGTATGAAAATCAAGCGTGCCATTTTTTGACAACCTACTACAATGTCAAGGTGATGGGTGTAAGTGGAAGCGTGTGTGTGTATCTGGTGGGTCAGAGTGAGCGAGCAAGAACCTAGAACAATCCTAGACCCCCTGGAGAGACCCCTATGACGTCACAAGCACTATTTAGTGATGGGAAAATCAAATCGATTCAAAGACGTCGCTGCGTGCGGCACCCGTCTCGTCCCCTACCCCCGGGGCCTAGCGTCAGCGCTCACGCTCACCCAGCCAGCAGTACTCAGGACTGAGCGCGAAAGTGGCGGCTTACGATTTTTGTATGTAAGCTTGTGCGTTTTTTGGCACGTGAAGTAGTTGCTCTTGCGTTATCTAGGAGGTGTATCTAATATCTGTGGTTATATTCTTTTTGATCTGTGGTCCCTACATTACTCAGGATAATAAATCGAGTGAAATAATAGCAATAATAAAAACGTTTATTGTTAAGCTAAACATAGGAGAAGACAAAACATTTATAATATCGTGCACGTTTTGGAGCTGGTCTGGTTTCTGATCTCCGTCTCCACGGTTTCTTCCACTTTGTGGATACTGTCCTCCGCTGTGTCGAGGCCTTTGTGGACGTTGTCTGGAAAGAAATGGTTTCACTGTTATAACTGCCGGTCTGTAAAATCTCACCCTAAAATTTTAGATGAAGTGAGCTTGAAGTGACCTGTCATACCACTTGACGCTAGACGATCTAGTCTGTAAAAATATCATCGTGAAAACTTAGGTGAAGTGTCAATCCCTAGCATCAGTCGTAAACATCTATCTGTGAAATCATATGTGAAGTGAGCTGTCATTCCTCCTGTTGCTAGGGATTGACACTATTGACACTTCACCTAAGTTTTCAAGGTGATATTTTTACAGAATAGGTCGGCGTGTAATGACAGCTCACTTCACCTAAGATTTCACGGTTAGATTTTTACAGAACAGCACCGCAGGGATTAACATTGTTGACAGTTCACTTCGAGCTCACTTCACCTAAGATTTCACGGTGAGACTTTAACAGAATAGTTCGGCTGCCTTCTTCTAAATAAACTGAAACGGTGAAACTTCTAAATAAATTTTACTGTGACGGGTGGGATAGATTATATCTATGACACATACAGGGGCGCTCGGTAATAACTGTATAACTTTGAAATGGCTTATTTAGAAACGAATGACCAGTCATAAAAATACATTTAATTTTTTATTTGATGAAACTAATACCTACAACCTTTCTAGTCATAATTAATTAATTATTGGGCATTGTGTATAAGAATTTAAAATAAAGGCCGCATTCCGAATTAGCTATAATCGCTCACAGCACACACATCATCTCACATGCGTTCCGATTTAGATATTACGACTATGACAGCTGAGAGCTGTCAACAATTCGGAGCGCTCATGAACGCGCTTCGATATTATTACACTATTTCTTTGTATAAACACCACATTTCTTCTTCTTTGGTTACGTGGCGACTGTCAGCCAGAAGCACAATTTCGAAAAGGCCACGTAAGTTTAATTTAAAGATATGATGCAACTCAAAACAAAACACACACTGACACAATCTCACACACACTGTCATTTTTGACAGTGATCACGGTGATATTATAAGGCATGGTCGGTGTTATCGCAAGATAGTGTATGTCATGACACCATCTATGACGATTCATGGGACAACGTTATCGCGCTCACGTTAATTCGTTACCGGTTTAAGCACGCTCAATCGACTATTTTCCAACTCGGAACGCAGCCAAAGTGAATGTCTATTTATAAATACATACATAAAAACATGTCTGTTAATCTTGCTTGAGATCAATTTGTTTTTGTTTTTTTTAAAGAAATTTTAATTTCTCCAGGATAGCTTGTGTACTCTATGGGTATTTCATTTATTTGGTGAAAAATAAGGTTTCTCATTTGTTGCGCCTTTTTGTAGGCCGTTTCACAAGTATTTTCTATCCACATGTCCTTGATGTGCGAAATGAACGTAATCGCGTAATAATGATAAAATATTGCCTTAAATGCCTGCCTATTTAAAAAAAAACCTAATTTATTTTAAGAAAAAGGTCACCAAATAAAGAAACTTAAATAGGTGAAACCAAGTAGGTTTATTATTATATTGAGCGACAAATGCTGTAAACAACGTATAGTAAACAAACACAAATGTAAACAACTTACCAACAACTTTTTCTTCGATAACTTTCCCTTTCCCCATACAAGAATGTTCTTTGTCTCTGATCGTCTGAAACATACGCGCGAAGCGTCCTTTCTCTGGAGTTTTTTGAACTACAACGTCACTTTCCTCGTTATGCTCTGCGTCTTCAGGAATATCAATGTGGTCTTCACTCCGGACAATAGGCATCACAGCTTGCGTCTTAGTTTTACCTGCCTGCGGACTAGACTTATCTGATCCACAGGGTATAGTCTCATTCTCAGATTGATCTGCTTCGCTTTTTTGCCCATCGTCACTGTGTTTACTGAGAACCGGACTTATCTGACTTAAGTCGGGAATGTGGAGCAGTTCTGGTAATATTGGCGTCTTCGGCGGAGGTGAATTTGCTACCTCTATCATTTTGTTTGGTATGTCAAGAATTTTTTTCGCTCCATCATGCACTATGGGAGGAACCACTGCAGCTTTTTTCACGAACTCCTCAAAAATTTCCACTTTGTCATTCACTTTCTTAGCAACAGTCGTAACGACTTCTTCCACTTTATTTTCAGCCTTGTCGGCCATCGTGTCCATATTCTCGATGACTTCCATAACTTTTGTTTCTCCATTAGAGGCAAGCGTATCAATCGCGTCTGTGTTTATATCGGGCACGTCATGCGTGCTTCCATTTTCGTTCTCAAGGTCGTTTATGTTTACTATGTGGGAGCCACTGACGTTGGCCTCTAATGAATCTATCGATCCGGACTCCTCGTTTACATTTCCATTCACGTTATCGGTATTGTGCACGTCAACGTTAGAGTTCGTGATGTCCTCGATTACATGCGAGTGCTCTTCGGATTTGTTCATGGTTGGTACTTTCTGTAGCGGCGGGAGTTCGGTTAGGGAGATCTGTCTAGTTTGTTCGTCGACTACGTTGAAGTCGTTGTTTGTGAAGTCCGCGTTGGAGCCCTTGGTGGCAGTGAGTAAGGTGTGGCACCCTCCGCAGGCCACATTGTCTACGATGTGCCCATTCATAGCCGTGACCCGCTTAGGTGTGTATTGATTGGGGACTGCTTCGTTCGCGTTGTCAGCATCGTCGATTTCCTCCAAACAAAGTTTATTGTGCCGGGACTCGCCGCAGGCGTAAAGCAATCCGTTGTCTGCAACGTAAAACGGAGTTTTATACGACCAGCGACGACAAATGGTAATCGAATACTGATCATACCGCTCGCCGAGGGCAATTTAGACACTATATTTGTGTTGACGATGACGTGACAATGAAAATGAGCCAATTACATTAGGTATCGAATGTGTGTCAGTAATAAATGTCCGCTTTTGATGAGCTGGAAGGAGCTTTTAAATAAATGAAATGTGTGTCGTTTCCTTAATATTCAGTGAATGCAAAGTGTCTAAATAAATATTAGACACGTACGTACGTAATTGTGTTTACGAAAAGGTCTGAGGTCAAACTGTAACTGTCGCACTTTTATTTGTTTACCGTTCACTCGTTGTTTAGAGTATTTTGTTACAACATTTGGTAAAAAGTGAAAGTAATGCATTTTTATTACTATATTCTATCACTGATTTAAAAACAATGACACGTTCTTGAACCACGAGCACATAAAAGGGCTTGCCGCTCACAGCGAGTCTTACGACTACTAACAGTGACAGGCTTGCGAAAACTTTTCCACAACAAAATCAATATTACCTGTCACAAACGCAGTGTGCATTGCTCCACATGCGACCAGTTTCAGCTGATAGCCATCGAACATCTTCTCCATGTCAATCTCGGTAGGTTCTGTCACATGTTCAACCTCTTTCGGAAGGCCGAGCTGTCCTTTCTCGTTGGACCCGAAGGTCAGGATCTTGGACTCGTCCATGGAGAGGAGGAAGGTGTGGGCAGCGCCACAGCATGCGCTTTTTATCGGGATGCTTAGGGGTAAGACTGTTGGGACGTACACTGTGGTGGGCTTGTCTGGCATACCCAGCTTCTGGTTCTCATTGTCTCCCGTGACGAAGACTGCGCCCATTGCTGTTAAAAATACAGTTAATTTAATATGTAAATTGTTGTTTATGTTGAAATTCGTGAAAACAGAAAAGTATGCAACCAACAGTCGCAGGTGAAATTAAGGAATAAAGCAAAAACAGAACAAAGTACTGTGTTTTCATTCATGAACGTCGTTAACAATAAGATTTAACAAAGTGACTACACAACAATGATACATGTTGTATCACTGTTGTGTAGTTTTGCTAACAACTCAGAACAATAATAAAATCAAAAGGGAAACTAGATAACCGAACGTGTTCAAAGGCAATACTAAATTTTATCTGATTAAATTGATTTCACAAGTGGATAAAATATCATAAGAAATTAGTGTCCATGGAGTTTCTTGCCCGTTCTTCTCCATAGGTACCTACGCTCTGGAATGGGCAACTAGCTTCATATTTTCTGACTGACCGACTTTTTGACAATTCAAAAGTGTCTGTAAATGGTTTAATTGAAATAAATGCTTTGAGTTTGAGTATGAGTGTAAAATACTCATTCTTATTTTAATGAATGAGCTAACACGTTACCAGTCGTAGAAATAGATAATTTGAATGTGGTTAGCGCTTGTGGTTTGCGTAAATATATCTATGTATATTGTATAATGTAAACGAGCTCGTAGCTATGTGCTACGGCGTAGACCGACCGCGTGCTACGACGTTTAGTATTTCGATGGTTACAATATCACCACTGTGATTTATTTCTTTTATATCATTGTAATACGACAGGTTTCAATGCTTTTACCTGAAAAAAGTTTTACAAATTATATAGATGATAAATAATTAATGATATTAGTTTTGTAAATTGGTTAAAAGCACACTTTTCACTTGTAATTTTAACTAGATGTCCGTGTTGCAGTAGCAGTAGTTAGCGACTTACGAGTTGTAAGGTCGTAGTTTCGAACCCAGACAGGTGCTTTATTGTGTGTAAGTTATTTCTTCACCACTACTTTCAAAACAAAAGGTGAAGGAAAACGTGACGAAGCCGGCATGTCCTAGAACTACAAATTCGAAGATCTATCATTATCTACCATCTACCATTATCTACCATCCCGCATTGGGCCTGCGTGGTGGATAACGGTCCTCTCACCGAGACGAGGCCTGACTCCTAGCTATGGGAACATTATAGGCTGCTTATGATAATTATGTATGTTACGAAGTCCGTATTTCCTAGCCGACTACTACTTTATTTTCAACTAACTTGTTCGTAAAGTGGCTCTTAATGAACCGCTTTTAGGTCCATAATGTAGTGTATTAAACACGCGTGCTTTTTACTTTATGTTACCGCACTAGTGCGGTAACGCCACAGATAACTGTTTATTAGTCGGAGATGTACGCTTCTTTAATCTCATCAAAGAGACTTCATGCCAAAAGGAATCCGCGGGCCATATTTCAATTTTTTTTAAAATAGTTTGAATTGTCCTTGGTCTCAAAATAAACTAAAATTTATTTACCTTAAGCTGTCCGTGGTCCCTCCCGGAACCAAACGAAAAGACCCTGACTGGCGTTCTATTATTGCGAATTTTCACTGAACTAATGTATATTTCTCTATGCAATGCCAATAGTACTATCTAATTCCATAATAACTAAACTACAATCTGACATACGACAGCACTACGATCAGTCTAATCATTATTTTGTGTTTATTATATTTTTTTAAATAGGCTGTTTTGCAGTTTTGCCAGTGCCTTTATATTTACACCAGCTATACATATTTACACCACCGCTAGCGCGGCGCGCGGAAAAACAAAACCAGCGCGCCATTTTCCATAAAAGTTAATAACAATACCTACAAGTCTGTTTTTTTCCTCGCAAGTGTGTTGAAAAACGTCGTATGAAACGCGTGTGCATTGATCATTGCACCCGAGGTGATAGTATTCGCGCGAGCCGTAGTAGGCGAGCGCGATATGGAAGCCGATTACGTAGGCTCACATGTATCAAAATGTACTATTATTACTATAAAAGGAAAATGGAACGTTCATAAGATATCTTTATTGTCTATCTGTCACACAGGTTTTTCTCGAGATCGATCTCTTTTGGTATAGTATTACTTGTTATGTCTCAATGATGAGCATACTGATCGCCAGTGAAAGACCAAATACACAAGTACCTAGGCTATTTATTCTTTAAATACTAAAGTTGAACACTAATCACTATAGTCCAGGGCCGTCTTAACCATATCAGGGTGCCAAAATCAGCTTGCCCTTGCCAACAAAAATAAATTAAACTTAATTTTTGTGTTCCATTTTTAAAGTATGATTTCCACCAATTTTTTCTAAGAGATTTTTTTGAGGCGGTGTTGTGGGTTACAGCGCTGGAGCGTTGCGGTTATAATGAGTGATCAATGATGACCATCGGCTTGCGCCCCCTAAGAGCCTTGCACCCCCGGGTAAAGACGGCCCTGCTGTAGTCTACGGTGATAATGTCTAGAGATGTCTGTATAGAGGCTTAGAGTCTTGTGGCTAAGTAATCACAGCCGCACGGGCCGATCGATCAGGTTAAGCCACGCTTGGCGCGGTTGGCCCGTGGATGGAGGACCATCTTTACATACCAAGACCCCTTCGTGCCTCGGAAAGTACGTTAAGCCGTTGGTCTCGACTGTCATTCGTGGATCTTTGCAGTCGTTACGGGTCGTCAGAAGCCCGAGAGCCTGACAACCAGTCTTACTAACAACCCAGTTACTGCGAATCATATTACCCAGTAACCGGGTTGTGGAGGTCAGGTAGGCAGTCGCTCTATGTAAAATACTGGTATTCAGCTGCATCCGGTTTGACTGGAAGCCAACCTCGACATAGTTGGGAAAATATATGCTTGCACTAAAATATTATATGCTTGCACTACTGACCAGTGATAAACACAGTATGGTAGTATCCGCACTCGACGAAGGCGATCTTCTCCATAAACTTGAGCTCGGTGAACTTGACGCACGACCGGGTCTCCTCGCCTAATCCCAGCTGACCTTCAGTGTTGGAGCCAGACACGAATACCCGCCCGTCATCTGATGGAGAAGAAGACGGTAACACTAGCAAATTACCTAATACTCCTTTACAAATAAACGTTGCTCAAAGTTAAGAGACGGAAATCGGATTCCGATTCCGATTACTTACAGAAATTATTTGAAAATTCATACTTACGTATTAGGAAGAAAACCGTAGATGATAGGTCGTGTCTGTGCCGTTCTATCGGACTATGAGACTGAGAAAAGAGAATGGTCCTGTGTTTACACACACACAGTTGTGCACTCCATATACAACAACTACGCAGGAGATATTCTCCTAGAGATCGGTAACAATAGAAAAAGTAATTGTGTCTCATTTGTCACAGTTGAGCTAATATGGAAGCGCAACAAGAATTTATAAAACTAGCTTCTGCACGCGACTTCGTCCGCGTGAAATTTCTTGTTCCCCCGACCCAACACGTCGAATTGGATCACTTAGTTTTCGCTTTGCGTTCTTTCTGTATTTTTTTTTTGCTTTTTCCAAATCCAGTGGTAGTTCCAGAGTTTACCCCTATGTACAAACTTACAAACAAACAAATTTTAACTCTTTATAATATTAGTATTATTTAAAAGAGTGTCAACGCAGTTTCTTGAGACATTTACGCTAGAGACGGGCGAGTATAGCTTCAACCCAGCCGACCCTCGTGGTTGTTTTACTCTAGTGGTTTACCAGTAAGTATGGCGGTGTGGTTGCTGCCAGCTGACAGCTGTCTGATGGGCCCAATGTCTCCCTCCAACTCTATGAACTGTGGCACGGTGTGGTTCTCCAGGTCGCCGGTGCCCAGCTGACCCTCGTCATTACAGCCCACCGTGTAGATCGCGTTCGAGTCTAGTGAGAAAGAGTTTATTTTATTATTAGACCATTTACCTAAACTAGGAACAGAAAAGATCGTAAAAAGTGCAATATCAATTTTCATATTATGCTCGGTTGATGGACGTATGGTGGACACCGGGCATACTACGTTTTGCTACTTCGGCAACGTCATCTCACTATCGGATTCGGTTCGCTGACGGAGGCGCAGGTTAACCGTTGTAATCTGTTTTAAAAGTATCTGATGAAAGTGTAAACAAACCCAGTTTAGGTTAAATTATTACCAGTGGCGGACTAAGCCTGACGGGGACCCAGGGCGGCAAAATGAAATGGGGTCCCCCGCCCGTAGATACGGTTTCTGATTCATTTGTTTACATTTTCATCACATATTTTTGGAACAGACTATAAGTATTCTTATTGCATTCAACAGGCAATTGCAACTACATTGTTACCTGTGACGAACACAGTGTGTGCTCTCCCGCAAGCCACGAAGAGTGCTCTGTGCGGCTTCAGCCACTTGACGCAGCTTGGACGGGTGACCTCATCCTTGTGGCCTAGGCCCAGCTGGCCCCACACGTTGCCCCCAAACACGAACACGCGGCCATTCTCTAGAACATTAAATTAAATTATTAGTGGGCGTTGTAGACGATAAATTCTTTTAGCGAAATAATAAGATAAAAAGGTTAAGGGGCTTACATGACCTAAAGCGCGGTCACTGTCGGACTGCATAGAAAAGAAAGAGAAGCGCGATGACACAACGCTGGTAATTTATTGCAAAATATGAAGCAATTATTTAATTACAAAAAATGTATTGTTTGGACTAAAAAAAGCTTTGTATGTTGCTTGTAGAATAATCTGACAAAAAATCAGAATGATTATACAATCATTCAATTACAAGAAAGTTTTTAGAGGTATCTTCATGATTTTTTTCTATAGTATCAAATTAGTTGTATTAGGTTTTCAACACACTATCTATCTAGCATATATCCTGAAGAATATCATATATTTTTCAGATGTTGTTTACTGTAGTCGATCATATACTTTTATTGTTTCTAAAACTTGCGTTTTTTGCGTTTAGGTCCTGTAAGCCCCTTAAGGGAAAAAGGATAAGGGTAAAAACTCGGAAGACATTATTGTACTTGGTGTAGGTATTCTTCGGTTTTAATATTTTACTTTTCAAGTAAATAATAAAAGGAAAATCTTTCTAATTAATTATCAATATTAATCAACGATATGTCAATAGTGTTCCATACTGGAGGCGCTACGAATGGAGCATTCATTTCTGAATTAGATCTTTACTTTTTCCAAATACTGTATCGACTTTTTAATATTAGTAGGTATTTTAAACACAGCAATTAGTGACGTAGACCTATGTTTATTGCGGCGGCTGGACGTCTTAAGTCTGACATTGGCATGCTAGACGAACTGGCGACCTGGTAACTGATCTTGATCCTGATAACTAGTGTAATTCAATTAACAGTGAGCATTAATATCGAGGATTGTATTAACAATAGAACCAGAGCAAGCGGCAGCAGACGCAATGGTAGCCGATCCTTTTTCTGGGGCTCTACCGCCTACATTTGCAGGGCAGGTCAAGGGGGCAATTACCAGCAATTGTATGACACTTAACTTTTCGTCTAATATTGACCTGCTATAAGAGTGTATGATATCTCTCTAAGAAAGTTAAAGTCCCAGTAGGTATGTACTCTAGACCAAGTTTAAACTAAAGTTTACCTTATAGGTTTGAGCGCCAGCTACACGCAGCAGTTTGCATACACAAATGAATATTTTGCGCATGTAAGTCGCTGCATGAACACAGCTGCAAGAGGTTGGCTGAGGACGTCAAACCTCTTTTGTTTTGTGTTTGCATAAATTGCGCATCGCATCACGCATGCAAGTTACTGCTTGTACCCAGATAGACCGGGAGATGATGACACATTTTGGTAAGTCATTTCTTACAGTATGGCGCTTTCAGGGGGGTTCATATACGTAATAAGTGAGAGGAAAATGAAGTTCTTACCGGTGGTGCGCGGGACGCAATTGCAGAATAATTAATTGAAATTGCTCGAAAATTCGGAGGTGTCAAACAATTTCATTCACAAAATTTCTTTAATTTATCGGTATTTCAACAAAAAAAAACCTGGCGGTCGCTATGTGCCATACTTCTCCGGTGGGTGTTTAGACCCGCCATACTTTTTTGAAAATGTTTTTTTTTTATTATTTATTTCTTACAGGCTGATTTTTTTTTAAACAATTGTTTTTTATTAATCTTGTACGAAAATCACCATGCCATACCATTCCGACGGTCCAAAATACCCGCCATACCCCCTCAAACATGTCATTTTTTTAAATTCGTGAAACCATTTCTTCCAGTATGGCACTTAAATCGTGGTCAGTTTATGGTACAGTGAGACAAAATTATATTGGCCATACTTCTAGTGCAGTATAAAAGGTTTTTTTTTGTTAAAATACCAATAAATTGAAGAAATTATGTGAAACAAATTGTTTGACACCTCCGGATTTTCGAGCAATTTCAATTAATTATTCTGCAATTGCGTCCCGCGCACCACCGGTAAGTACATCATTTTCCTTTCACTTATTACGTATATGAACCCCCCTGAAAGCGCCATACTGTAAGAAATGACTTACCGAAATGTGTCATATCTCCCGGTTTAAGAGCTTTATAGTAGTAGCAAGAGTGACAGCTAGTAGTTGATCCCTATAAAATATTACAAAGGTGTAAAGGCAATTAATTGATGACAACTTACGGCATATGACAGCGCTGTGTTCATCACCGCAGGAGATGGCGACAATAGGGTCGTTCTTGATGAAGAAGTGGCTCGGCTCATTCTCGGCGAAGTGGGACTTGCCGAATGTGAACACCGCACCTGTGTCTGTGGAAAATATGTTTATACACTAGTACCTACCATTTTAAGGCAGATTTTTCAATTTAAGGCAATTTTCAGATAACTTTTATCAATAAAATTGCAATTTGACAGATTTGGTTAGAAAATATGTCAAACCGCCATATTTATTCTTCAGATAAAAGTTATCTGACTATTGAATTGCTTGTGTTTATAGTGTCAAAGGGTAGGCTCGAACTCATCACGACCTCACTGTCGTCAGAAAATCAACATAGTATGGATTATTCTTTTCTACAAATATACCAGTTTAATAATGTATACGGTTACGGTACGTGTTTAGAACAGCCCGTGCAAATTTATTCCTATTTGTTTTATTTCGTAGACTGCTACGCTCGTCGTAGACGTCTGCTACGAGCTACAATTTTCATAATCTTCGTAGCCCGAACTTGTAATAACATGTCGATTGTTGTATAAAACAATAAATATTATGAGACTGATAAATTTCGTTTTAACATCGACGAAAGGATCTGTATAAGCTAGGTATGAAATGAGTAAGGATTTATCGCTATAAAGCAATAATCATATTACGCTTATCAAGAAATCAAATAAAGCCATAATGAATACACTGCCACTTCACCAATTATCGCCGCTTGAGTCACTGTTATGATAATCACATGAGCGCAGTCTTTACCTTAGCTTTATGTAAATACTAGAACACAGGACATAATTATGTACCTACTTATAATAAGTACTTCCTACTCATGGCTAAGTAATAACTGCCGTACGGGCCGATCGAAGGTTATATGCTAACGGCGGTCGATTCGTGGATGGGTGACAATCATCCATTACATATCGAGACCCCTCCGTGCCCCCTCACCTACCGCCTTTTGACGCAGGTCCTCACCGGACACGGAAGTTTCGGGAGGTTCCTGCACATAATCAGGCGGGAGGAAACGCCGGGTGTCACCATTGCCAGGATCGCCCAGTGGACACGGTGGAGCATACGGTGGAGGTCTGCCCCGCCTCCTCGTTGAGGCGATCGGCAGCGGCGGCACCTCTCGCGTCCGGGCCTGGTTCAAGCCATGGTCCGGGGCGAGAGGGATTGGGGGGCAGTCGCCTCCTTCTGCGAAGCAGTCATGCTAGCGAAGGGGGCGGCGAGACGGCTGAGGGAGAGAGCCTTCCGTCTCAGCCGCCGCGGGAGACGCTCCGGGCGTCGGGAGCCGCTCGACGACTCCCGGCCACCGTAGGCGCGCATTTTGACAGTTCAACAACATTCATTGCGTTATTGACATTGTTGAGCAACAACATTAAGCAATGGATAGAATAGAATAGAATACTCTTTATTATGTACACCATATAAATTACAGACATAAATATAGAAATTTTAGGGTGACACAATGGGCGGTCTTATCGCTAAGAGTGATGGATTAGCAATATCCTTCAAAATTATTCAGATTGTCATTGAAAGTGCACGCAATTAGGGACCTGGTGTTATTGGATTAATGTATTGAAAGGATACCCAATAATATTGCTTTTTGAGCATAATATATCAGACTGTAGTACAGACGCCAGCACATCAAGCTACCCGAAACTGTCAAATTTTCCCAATCAACTTTGAACCTTATACTTTAGCGATAAAGTTGAAAATCTATTAAAGAAATCTGACGGATTGTGGTAGGTTGATGTGCTGGAGTCTGTACAATAGTATATATCTGCTTACTTAAATAAAATATTACCTTAATTACCCTTCTAACCCCGAGGGCTATGAAAAATAGGTCAAAGTTCAGGTTGATTACGAAGGCTTATTACAGCTGATGTCAGGTATAAGTGAACAATATCATGGTATTTGATGTCATCAATCATTGAGCACATATCAGTTATTAAGTGACCTTAATAAATGAAATTGGACTTGAATATCACAATTTTTTTATCATACTAAAAAATCTTGATTTTCACGAGTGCTAAAATAGAGTTCTCAATTTAGAAACCTATATTTGCAAATTATGCGGCGTTGGTATGCCAACTTCGTTTGTCCCAAGGTGAAAGCATCATTGATTTTTTTAATATAATTAAAATTCTCAGCAATTTCCTGGAGTCTTTTAAAAATGTTGGTATTCAATCACCTCCTATGTAGCTTTTCAGGCATTACCGCATTCATAAAATGTTCAAGCTTTTCATAAGTTAATTTATACACATGTAAAGCACATAGGTACCTAGTACTTATATAAGTAATATGTATAATGAAAATCGCGCCACTATTTTTAGAAAATGCCGTGGACACGGTGTATATTAATCGTGACGAATGACGTCACCGCATAGGCAAATGATGTAGTACCTAGTTTCGTTACTGGGGTTACTGGTAGCGAAAGTATAACCGCCCAAGTGCGTGTCGAATCACGCACTGTTTCGGGTTCCGTGCTTTGAATTTAGTGGTCAACAAAGTTCTAACAAATCTAAGTATGTGAGCATTTTATCATGATTTATGTATTTCATCATGATATTGTAAAGTTCATTATTGTTCCTGTGGTCACCTGAAAATTGCGGATAGTTTAAACATTTTGTACCTACCTATCGTAAATCTTGCTTCATTTGGTTTTCCTTGAATTTGTAAAAAAAAATGGGAAATACCAAGCTTGTAGCATAGCTTGGTTTTTTGTAAATTTTTTGAGAGAGACATTACGTGACAAAACTACTTGGGTTCCTAGTCCTACTACGGAACCCAAGTAGTTAGCTAAAATGTAAAAGAACCATTAGCATTGGGCACGTAACATCCGACGTATGCCCTTGGGTCATTTCTTAGATTTGATTGTATGAGATTACTTCCATTGTACCACAATGACGCAAGTTATGAAAAGCAGTTTGGTGTCGGCGTTTGAATTTGGAACATGAATAAAAAAGTTGACAAACGAAAATCCGACAAAAAAAACATGCAACAAGAAAATGCTTAGGTAACTTTTACTGCACTGTAGTCGTTGAATGAAACTCTTTTTGAAGTTTTCTGATAAAGACTCTACCTTTCAGGGATGTACAGACGCACATCAAGCTACCCGAAACTGTCAAATTTTCCCAATCAACTTTGAACCTTATGCTTTAGCAATAAAGTTGAAAATCTATTAAAGAAATTTGACAGTTTGTAGTAGCTTGATGTGCTTGCGTCTGTACATAGTATGTAGTAGAATTACAGTGCGGCCGACTCGACGGGAGAATGCATTCCTCACTCCTGTCAGCTTCATACAAACGAATACCTGTTTTGTGAATTTGATCTTTATTAGCTACTAAAATTGTCGCACTGACAAGTGTCAGGAAGGCATTTTCTAGACGGCCGGACTGTAGTTTATAGTGTTAAGTACTAAGAAACGGTAAATGAAGCGGATAGCGTCGGCAATTGCTTTAGTGTTATTTTTTTTCTTTTATAAGCAAGGTCGATCCCCTAGTTTTGACCATTAAAATTATTAAGGGGTCAACTGGAATACCTTGCTACCGTGCTTTACAATCAATAAAGGGGTTTATTTATAAACTTGGCTAAATAATAACAGCCGCACAGGTCGATAGATCAGTTTAAGGTATGTAAAGATGGTCACCCATCCACATCCCGTGCCTCGGAAAGCACGTTAAGACGTTGGTCCCGGCTGTCATTCGTGGATCTTTGACATCGTCAGAAGCCCGAAAGTCTGACAACCAGTCTTATCAAGGGGTATCGTATTACCCAGTAATTGGGACAACCCAATCGACTGCCTATCTGACCTCCACAAGGAGGTCAGATAGGCAGTCACCCCATGTAAAATACTGGTATTCAGCTGCATCCGGTTAGACTGGAAGCCGACCCCACCATAGTTGGGAAAAGGCTAGGCAGATGATGATTCATAAACGAAGATTAAAGTTAAGTGACGTTCAAACGTCATAAATGTATGGTTAAACTGTTGCTAATCACTGGCTAAGGAACCTTTATATATGTATATAGGGGTAAACCTTTTAGCAAAGCGTGACTACCTCAATCAGTTTACTTCGTACCGAGACATTACAACTAGCAATAGTTATGTAAATTTCGGCCTTCGAATAAAGCAGCTGACAGGCCAGACTAAGTAATTACTCTTATCAGATCCAGAATTTTGTGAGCCTTGGAAATGGCCTGACGTCTATTTACCACCACAAAGAGCTAAAGTTACCAACGCTTTGCAAATTGCGTAGGTACACGAAAAATTAGTACCTACGTATATTATTTCACCTTGAATTTTATTACATTAATGATAATTACCTCCGGTTTCTAAAAGCACGTTTAAGGGCCGTTTTTGATCCGTGGTTAACTCGACCAACTGTTAATAGTACATTACGATATTAGTGCGTAAAGATGGTTATAACATGCGAGGCGGAATTTCAGCCCGAGCCGAAGGCGAGGGCGTAATTGAGCCGAGCATGTTATAACCAATACGCACGTATATCGTACGACGTTTTTTAACACACTTGCGAGGAAACAGAAAAAAAAACATTTCACAATACAAGTACAAACAAAGAAAAGAAAATTTGAGAAAAATGGCGCGAGAATTATTTTCTGCCGTGGCTGCGTGAAAATTTTGGTAAAGACACTAGATCATGCAGCCAAGTTTTTAAATTACCGAATAAACTGTTTTTTTTAATTTTAAATAAACTCAATCTGTGAATGCACCCAGGGCCGTCTTTACCCGGGGGTGCAAGGGGTGCGCGGCACCCAGGCGCAAGGTCTTAGGGGGCGCAAGCCGATCACGCCATTACTAATCACTCATTGTAACCACAACGCTCCAGCGCTGTAACCGCACGTCACCGCCTCGAAAAAATCTTTTGGAAAAAATTGGTGAAAATCATCTTAAAAATGAAACACAAAAATTAAGTTTGATTTCTTTTTGTTGGCAAGGGGGCGCAAGCTGATTTTCGCACCCCGGCGCCCAATATGATTAAGACGGCCCTGAATGCACCAAAGAGTAATATAAGTAATATGGGTTGGAATGCACACTGTTGCTTTCCCGCCATTTTAACAGCGCGCTAGCGCTGCCTACTGACTGGCGCCACGCGGCGATTAGTTCGAAATTTGAATAGCAACAGCACGCTGCTCACTAGCTGGAGTCGTGCGGCGGCAAGTTCCAAATTTGAAATGGCAAATAATACTGTTATGGAATTTGTATGGACTATAACTTAACTATTTGCTTTGATAACACACGCGTTTTTTATGACCCTCTTTACATATTTAAAACCGGTGGAATTACATTAGCTTTACGAGCAAGGGTGTTAAAAAAATAGTAACTAATGGTCAACTGGGTCAACTAATATTTAATTACCTATTTGACAATTCAAAGACAATTGGTAAAAAAACACATTTTGTCAAATGTAACCATTACTTACTTTTAACAATTGGTTGAGTTAACTACGGATCAAAAAAATGGCTCTAAGCCTCATCAGAAAGGGTTACCGCTGGCCCGGAACATAAAAGGCTAAAGAAGGAACACGGGTGGGTTTTAGTCAGTAAGAGTCTGATACTCCCTTTCGCTCCACCCAGAGCGGGGGTGGTCATTTGATGACTTCCCATCATGAAAAAAAAAAGCCTCATCAGAAAATGTGTTGTTGAATTTTATTAACCAAAATAGTAACAGCCAGTCATTTTTATTGACCTCGATATGAGATCTAACAACAGATTAATACAGGGTAGTAGGGACTTCGACGCGCAAACTGAAATCGTGAATTCAGCTCACGATTCCAGACTCCCTAATTTGTTTTTTAAAACCGACGAAAAGTTTCTCCGCTAGGGGTAAAGTAGAAATTTTTCACGGTTATAAAAAAAGTCAACTGTTTCATAGGTAAGTATATACAAACCTACGCGGTCAAAGTCTATGGAACCGCTAATTTTTTTTTAAACCGACTAAACATTTAAATGCAGGTGGGTTCAGAATCATGTACAGAATCCATAGGAACGGTTGCGCGTCGATATCTTTGTAACCCTGTATATTTGAATACGCTTTTAGAAAAGCAGGGTAAATGGCCAATTTAGAAGGTGTCCAAATGTGCCTATAGCTAAGTTATCATTAAGAAACACTGACACATAAAGGACAGGAATTTCGGCACCCTAATTGCGTAACACACATCTGAATAATTTTGAAGGATATTGAAGAATCCATTGCTTCATATGTTCGATGAATTTGTCTGCTCAACAACGTTAATGAAGCAATGAATGTTGTAGAACTGTCAAAAGGAATGCCATTCCTACTGTTAGTGTGTTACGTAATGACCTCGCTGGTTTTGGTAATCGTTTTTTTATCGCCATGGTCACTTAATCGATCCATCGTCCTGGAAATTTCTACGATTTGAATTACAATATTCTTATTTTTCTTCTTCTTTTCGTGTCTTTTAATTCCAAACCTGGAGCGACAAACATTTCTTTCATCAAACTCAAACATTTATTTTAATTAAACTAATTACAGGCACTTTTGAATTGTCAAAGTATCGGCCAGTCAGAAAGATGAAGGTGCCCTTTTCCAAGTGTACTTAGTATGTAACATAGGTACCTAAGGAGAAGAATGGGCAAGAAACTCCTTGGACACAAATATTGTTACAATATATTGGTTACATCATTCATGTTGAAATTATATATGTGAGAACGATGTAGAAAGACCTGCGCGTATTAAACAATTTAAGTAATAATAAACATAAACTAAGAGATGACAAGCAGTCCCTACTGATGGCGACCGTTCACGAACATGACGTATATGGATCAGAATCATTCTGCTGAACCATTTTGAAGGGAACTAAATGATCCAACACACAACCAACAACGTGACATTTGAGTGAAACTACCAGCCGCCAGAGCACATTCAAGCCAATGAAAGACGTACCTACCCAGTAAATTGTAGCTCTATATAACATACTACTCACACATATGCTTTGCAATTATACAATACTACATCGGTCATCATCACCTACCTAGCCTTTGCCCAACTATGTTGGGGTCGGCTTCCAGTCTAACCGGATGTAGCTGAATACCAGTATTTTACATGGAGCGACTGCCATCTGACCTCCACAACCCAGTTACTGATAATACGATACCCCTTGGTAAGACTAGTTGTGAGACTTTCGGGCTTCTGACTACCCGTCACTACTGTCAAAGATGCACGAATGACAGCCGAGACCTACGGTTTAACGTGCTTTTCCGAGGCACGGAGAGGTCTCGGTATGTAAACATGGACACCCATCACAAACCAACCGCGGCAATCGTAGCTACACACTATATCGGTATGTTTACTGATTTTGAACTCCAGTCAGTTCTAAAAGACTTGCTTGTCTTGTCTCGCTACTTCTGTGGAAACTAAAAATGGCGTTCTAGCACTCAGTAACATGCAAATACAAACATTATCTAGGAAATACTCATACAAATAGATAGCTACACGTACTGAGGTATCCGAGTGCAGTGCACCAGTTATGCGTACCTGCACATGCAAGGCTGGCATAGCGTGACGTCACTGTATTCGTATTTTTATTATTTTATGGTAATTACACAGAATGCACGCCGCGTCAACGTCGCTGCATTACTTTACATGGCAGCGGAAAAATTGTACATTTTTCAATATGGTGATTTTAGTGATATATTGTGTGCTGTTTGTAACAAAGTTTATTTAGTTTTAGAAGGTTAAAGGTTTCACAAGACGGCTCGTAAGGGAGGAGATGTTGTATATTATATTATGTGATATATCATCCTTTATCATCTTCACTGCTTCCCGGCGGATACGGGAAGCAATGAAGATGGTGAAGGATGATTGACAAGAAGTAGAGACATCTTAGATTGGTTAGGCGAACAATGCATCGTCAACAGTCATGTAGAAATGTTCTGGTTTGAAGGATGGTTGACGGTGAAAACAGCCGTTTCGATTTTTCCTATACCTCCAGATGCTGATAACTGCATTCTTAGTTCTTTTCTTAAGGGGATTACAGGACCTAAACGCAAAAAACCCAAGTTTTAGAAGCAATAAAACTATATGATCGACTACAGTAAACAAACAAACAAAACAGTTTTTTTTTTGATCTACCTATAGATAGTGTGTTAAAAACATAATATAACTAATTTGATACGATAGAAAAAAATCATGAAGATAACTCTAAAAACTTTCTTTTTACAATAAAAACCATACTGATATACATACAATCATTCTGATTTTTTGTTAGATTATTTTACAAGCAACATACTAAAACACTAGTGTTTTAATTTTTTAGTCCAAACAATAGATTTTTTGTAAATAGATAATTGCTTCATATTTTGCAAAAAATTACCAGCGTTGTGTCATCGCGCTTCTCTTTCTTTTCTATGCAGTCCGACAGTGACCGCGCTTTAGGTCATGTAAGCCCCTTAAGTCACGTCCACCTAGGATCCATAATGCAATTCCAAAAAGCCTAAAGTTTTGTGAATTTGCATTGTGGAACCTAGGTGAATGTGTGTGTGTGTCTTAGGAGAAGTAAGAATGCCTTTATCAGTTGTTGTAGAAGTATTCGTAACTACCCCTAAAATCGACCATAATAAGACAGATCCAACACACAATTAAAAATATTTACATACAAGCAATTAAAACCGGAATACACCTACCACAGTGTAACCTATTATGACCCTTATGACCCAGAAAACCTTTTAAATCGATATAATTTTTATTGCCATACACATATAGTTAAATAAAACACGTTTGACCAATGAGAAGTATGCCGTAATTATATGGCAAGGCACGTCAACCTGGTACTCAAATATGCTATAATTCCAAAATTGGGGTCAACCTTGAACCTGCTACAGAATTCTTAGACGACGTTTTAATAGAGGTGGGTAGTAGAACTTATAGAAGTAGGTAAAGAAATAAAGTGTGTGTTGGGTGGTGAGGCAGATTAAAACTTCGGGTCCTTTAGGAGGTTCTGAGAGCACAAAACATGTATTGTAAAGTGGAAGAGACATAGGAAAAGTGACATTGTTTTATTATCATTGAGGGTCCTTAACACTAACTTTCAACGAATCCTGGCTTGATGTAATGTGAATCCTGTAAACGCTTAGGATTGAATTTTGGAAGGAGTCGCTGACCAAAGGATACTGTTGTATAAGGAAGAGAAATCTTTGATAGGAAAAAAATATTCACAATTATGTAAAACAAAAAAAAAAGTCTGCTTCAATACTTGCAAGATGGTTTCACTCATTTAATATGCTTACAGTTTTATGATTGGATCGTTTGAACCTTGCCAAAGAGCTGTTATCATTCACTACATACACTTTTGGAGCTTCCTCAGCAGTTTGGTGTGTATATGAACAGATTCGCATGGAAATAGATGAATTTCAATATGAAAAGGCTTCTTGACCATTCATCCTCGCTGTATAGAATACCATGAAGTGTTAATTTAATGCATTTCGGCGTTCCTTTGTTATTTGCTATTCAAGATTATGAATCAGCACTCTAATTAACAAAATATGTATGTTGAAGATACGCCAGCATGCAAGACTTGTGAAACCCATAAGGTGCGATAAAGATACAATCAGTTGTTTGAGAGGAAAGAGCCAAATCTATTTGGCATGTAAACATGTATGGGTAAAAACGATATTTTATACAAGAAGAGCAACTATGTGTCATTAACATGGACTTGACAGTGCACTGAAATAGCTGGAATTAAATTAAGGGGAAGCGCCAGTGTAGCCCGCGAAAATAAAATTTTATTACGTTTTTTATAATTTGCAGGTCAATGTCAAGTTAAAAATGTTGAACAAAATATTCGTGAGCTTAGTATGTATTTATAGATTTATAATAATTAAAATCATCAAGACAACCCTCTATGTTCATAATATATTATAATTAAGAAAATTTGAATTTCGCGGGCTATTTACCGCAACCCCCTAAGGACATGCAATTATTACACGTCAAGAAGGCGGCAGTATGATTTCGAGACCTTTCCAGTTTTAATATGTATAAGAATGTTGGACACGTACCTATCTACACGTATCTGCCATAATAAGGAACAAAAACGAATAGAGCCAAACAACAACCTGCCTGTTTCCCGACCTGATATTGACAAACCCTAACCAATACATAAAATCACAATAAATCCATAGATTGCCACATACCATCCACAGAGCATGTAACCTTTTAATACCATCAAGTTCCCGCCATCCAAACAATGATGGCGTCGTTCAATTTTCAAAATAAGAACACAGTCACCTGGAATGTCGTCCGTCATGTTGGTAGCGGTCAGTGGTGTACCATGGCGTGCACCGGTCGGCCGCGGGGCGAATACTGACCGCTGGCCACGTGCCACCCTCGGTAACCACCGCAGTTGAACGAGGAGCGTGGAAAACTGGAAATGACTTGATGGTTGTGGAAATTGTAGTTTTGTTGTCCGATTGTGTTGTCTTGTTGTGGAGACAACAACTAGTAAGAATACCTTCGATCAAGAGGAATACCAACATTTTGAATTCAAACACAATGATCACTCATGACTTTGCATCTTTAATTGAAATCATAGATTGAAAGATTGGTTGTGATTTCCACTTAATTTTCCAACGAAAATAAAAACTATTTAGCCTCTATTAGACACTTGTACTAAAATGTTATCAAGAAAATAATAATTCTATTCCTTAAAAACTAAGTTCTCGACCAATGTTATTGTCGTGCAGACCACTGGTAACCAAAATAACTTAACCCCCTCTGTCCCGCGCTAACCCTTTAAACTTCCCCCATTTTGAGGTCAGCGGTAATTTTTCATGGGTCTTGTGATACTGGCTATCAATTTACTGAAATAATTTTTATCCTGTCGCAATAAATATCGCCTATTGGTTTGTTTACAAAGTAATTGTTTACCGTGTGCATCGAACTGTTAGTTATTCGATAAAGGCTCTGTGAAGCTAGTGGGTAATAGCGGTTTTTTTTTAACAGCCTATAGTAGTAGTGTTAGGACTTGTCATGAAGTAGGGGTGCAAAAATATCGATATATGTTAAAATAACACCCCTATGTTCTGTTCTACAACGGGTTAGGTAGGTGTCAGTGTATCTACTTACTGTTTTCATGTTCATGAAGGTTCCTCGGGTTTCACGTATTTGATTGGTATTCACGTTGTAAATAGAGCAAAATAAAAGCTTGTAAGAACAGCGTGTTCTGTACTTTATGTAGGTAAGTATTAGGTATCAGTAAAACAATACATACAGATAAGTATGATGCAGTCCACAAGTAAATTTTCATTTCTGTATCGTTTGTGTTACACTCATAAAACACATATAGAAACAATACGCATTTCAAACAAACAAAACAAAAACAATACCAAGGGCATACAAACATGTGGATAGCAGAAAATTTCCGCTTGGTAAACCTGAAAAGTCTTTTCCTTTCCTGTCCTTTGTGCTGGGGCGTTTGTTATGCGTAGGCGCCGTAGACCCGGTGACTAGCTGCTGACGCATTTTTCTGTTGCGTTTACGACTGCAGTTGCATAGGCCGAGCGCTAACACTGCACAGACGCCGTGTAAGCGCTGCGTAAACGCCATATACTCGTGAAAGGGGCATAAACGTCGCGTAACTCACGTTTAAAAAAGTAATTATTGTTATGTCTTAACTGATTACTAGATAAGTCTTTATCGTACCACATTGTGCTGATATAGCCACTTCACCTTATAAGTTATTCACCGTACTTTTTAATAGTACTTAGCATTCGAAACTTTCGTATAAAATATTCGTTGGGTTAGATCAGACGATCGATTTCAGTTTAAAGAACAAGAGGAAAAGTTTCGTTTAGCGTTTCATTTCTATAGTCATTTGCTTGTCATTAGTGAAATAATTTTTCGAAGATCACCGCCTATAAACAAACTTACTTTTACTTCTTTATTAAATAATATTAATAGATTTGATGGCTGGACCACAGAGACCATGTAACTAGCTGTGCTACTAGTCATTGCAAACAGGGGGGGCAAAAAGGCAATTTTAACAGGATCATAAAAGGATAACATTGTGAATCATAATGGACAGTTAATTGTTAAGTTAATCGTATCAAATCCCATTGGTGAAGGATTTTTCAGTAATTTTTTTTGTCCGTGCTAAAATACCAATCTATCCAATCCAAATCCAATCCCAATCTCTTTGATTATAGTATTATACCTATATGTAGTGCAGCGAAAAAAAGAAAAACACGGACTGTCTTCGCCGTAAGTATTATGATTCATAATGTTATCCTTTTATGTTTCTGCCAAAGTGGTCCTTTTAGGCACAATTCGAATTTCGCGCGTTAAAGATGTATCAATAGACAAAAGTCAAATGAAACTAAAAAGGGGATGTTGTAAAGTAAAGGTTCCTTTTTATTTCGCAATCTAAAATAATCTTCTGATCAAAGCTTGACAAAAAAGGATTCACCCCAACTTGTACCTTATCAACTCAAACATTATCTACGATCAAAAAAAAAAGGGCAAGTGAGTCATCTCTTACCCCACTTGCAGAGTCATAACTTACCCTACTATTTACTGGCAGAGTTCACATAGTTCTATTTTTACTTTAATTGATTATGTTCACGGATAAAATGCGCCGTCATTATCAATAATACCACAATCAATCAATCAACGGTAGCCTGTAATCTTCGTTGTATTCGCGATCGTAATTTGTATGAAGAACAACCTTGACCCTCTCATAACGTAATTCTGTATCGATTTAGGGTGAATTTCACTGATGAATCTGAACGCGATCGACACATCTAAACGATCGACACATCTAATCCGCGTTCAATAACTGTCAGTGTCAATATTCCATGTTAATAATGACACTGACGGCTCTTGAACGTGGTTCAGTGTCAATGGTGTAATTCGCCCTTAGCCATAAAATCGGTGGTAAAACATTATTATTTAATTTTATCCTTGATTATCTCGCATCCAACGGGTTCCTGCGGCCTTCACTAGGTCGTCGGACCACCTTGTGGCCTTCCAACGCAACGTCTTCCGGTACGCGGTCGCCACTTCAGAACCTTTCGGCTCCATCGGCCATCTGTTCTGCGAGCAATGTACCCTGCCCACTGCCACTTAAATTTGGCCGGTCGAAGTGGAGGTGCTTGGGGGAGGAGTATGTCCAGCAGTGGACGTCTTTCGGCTGAAATGATGATGATCCTTGATTATATTTTGATTAATTACTTATAGTACTGTCTGCCTCATTGGGATAGTGGTCGCAATCGCGACCTGCTAAGTGTGGAGCTCTAGGTTTTTTTACCAGGTCGAGCAGCATTATAGGGTGATCCCAGTAAGTATTTCTAAGTAACAACCTGAAGCCTGGATCTTTGCCCAATAAAGAGCAAGGTAAAAGGCTCGCTCCTTAGTCGCCCTATAATATCTGACTTTAACATTACTGGCGAAATATGGGTGTACAGACGCCAGCACATCAAGCTACCCGAAACTGTCAAATTTTCCTAATCAACTTTGAACCTTATGCTCTAGTGATAAAGTTGAAAATCTATTAAAGAAATTTGACAGGTTGTAGTAACTTGATGTGCTGACGTCTGGACCTACTGTGAATTCAGTTCGACAGTCCATTATTCATATACTAAGTGAGAAAAGAAGTATTCGCACAAATACAAATATGTAGGTTAGACAGAGTTTTTCTCAGGGTCGCCTCAGTCGTCTGCCAATAAAGTTTGCGACTCTGTGGTAATCTTGTCAACTTCCGGATAGATTTTGGCTCGAGTTAAGTTGTTTGTTTCCGTTTAAAAGTGTTGTTTTGACAAGTTCTTGGTGTGTTTGCATAATGGGAGCTATTGATTTGATATTATTTTGCTCATTGTTACATTTTCCTTTATTTCCATTGTCATGTGATGTCATGTCTAAGGATGTCATTTTGCAGCGTTACGTTAATTATACACGGATGATCGAAATTCATTGATAAACATTTTAATATTTTTTGTGGTGTGACCTCAACAAACTGACCAAAGCAAGATCGATTGTCAACTAATTCTCGTGCAAGCTTGGTGAATCACGTTGATTCGATTACGCTTGTAGGGTAAATGGTACGATTCAATTGAATTATCATTCGATAGTAGACCTTGACCCTTATCGATTGTACCGAGCAGATGTTACCGCCTGTGATTGCATGATGTGTTGCATTTCACTCTTGTATTTGTATGCAAATATTTTCTCTGATTCCAAAGCATTAGGTTTGTGTTAGGTTTCAAGGCTCGCAGCTGTTTGAGAACACGTGTATTGGTAATATAACACAACATAACATCACGCCTATCCCGAAAGGGTTAGACAGAGGTGTAACAATATTAGAATGTCACAATTCACTAGAACGAGTAACGGGATCTAACCGCAACACAGCTACACTGCAATGGATAAAAGAACACAGCGGATTGCTAGGTCGTTACCTAGCAATCGTCGTTCGTCAGCTGCATCGTTATGCAGCTGACGAATGGCCAGAAAAGCTTCCAGTGCGTCAGTCTATGGACCCGAATCTATCGTGCCCATCCTCTTTAACCAGCTACAGCTACGCAGCTACCAGCTCTCCGCTTGTGTGCGGGTGAACTCCTGTACCCGGACTTCACCCGCACACAAGCGGAGAGCTGATGGCGGATATCGACACCGGACTGCAAGCAATCCAAGGAAGCTATGCCATCATTAGATGGCAGGCTAACCAGAAGTTTACTAACAAACCCTCTAAAATAGAGAACATAGAGAGGTGCAATAACAGTAAAGTACCTACACCTCATTTTTCCAGTAATGTTTAAAGATTTTTTTTTTATTTGAAATGGGTTTGCTCTTGACTCTAGTCTAGGTCAGAGGTGACAGAGATAAAGTCTACGATGGAGTGAGCTTACCCAGAAGAAGCCTGTTCACTCTTACTTTGAAGAGATTCGGGTTTTTTAAATTACTATATTTTAATATCAATTATACACATTTTATTACGGGTGCTTTTGTTCACAAGAATAATATTATCCTGTCAAAAGAATAAAAATCAAGAAAAGAAAGCCCTCCCAGAAAGTTTATTATGTAAAAACTGAATTACAAACAGCTAACTTTAGTATACATTAACATATCCACTTCCAGTGCTAAGTACAAGTTTAAGTTAAGTAAAACTAATTATACAGCTTGGAACAGCCACAAAAGCCTTCATCATATCGCGGCGTTCATCTAAGTTCAGGCACCTTCAATATCACAAGTTCATTACCACGAGGCTAAACAGTGGTGTTCAAGCTTTGATTACTACAAGAAATTATGAGCGAGACACCTTCCTGTATAAATTTTTAAATGCTACTATCAGTAAATAGTCCAAAATGTTATTTAGGAAAACATACCTGTATGCGCTGCTGAATGGGTCGCACACACCTTGGATGTTATCTTGAATGATAAGTCATGGATAGCCAAAGATGATGGTTTATTGAGTACATTTAACTAACACGTAACTAATGATAAATTAATGTTGTGAAGCTGATTACGAACGCTGATCTTGTACTGTTGCGTTACACTATAATTTGTGCAAGGCGACGTGTTGATCTCGGCAATGCGCGCGTGCCATGTACGATACATGACTACCTACAGGAATCTACAAACGATGAAAATCATCATTCATCTCTACTTCTTAGCGTGTCGATGGCAATCTAAATGTGAACTATATGGAGTCGGTCCAGAATTATTAGGCTACGAGATTGGCGCCATCTGTAGCGTCCATCAGTTCATCAGTCATCATCATGCTGGACACCATATTAAGTGTCTCATCGTTTGTGGAACACCACCACACCAGCAGCACAACACCTGTTAAGTGGTCACTGGTAGAATTCCAGTCTGACTTTCCGCCGGAGTATCCTTGTTGAAGGTCAACATCTGACACCACAATGAAAACTAATGGCCAAAGGTACTCATTATTTTGTGTTAATAACAACTTCTTCAAAATGTAAGCATATTTAATAAACTTAATCGTAAATTAAATATATATCCCCTGTTGTTATACGATTGTAAAAAAACAATAATTGAATGGTTGATATCCCTAACGTATGACGAAACAGAAAATATTATGACCAGGATTAGCTGAAGAAAAAAAAATTATATAATAAATAGTGTGCGTCGCTGCTGAGTCGTGTTAGGTCCAGTAGCAACAGTATGATAGGCGTGTTCGTGGACAGGTGGGACTCTCCACTGCTGCGTCACTGGATACGTTTGCATACTGCACTGTGAGCAGTGGACAGTCTCCTCCCGGTCTTAATGTGTGTAACTGTCTTATTGTTTTTTGTTTTGTGTTTTTAACTGCTTTTATTTTGTGTGTGTTGTTTTATTTTTCATCTTATATGTGTGTGTTAAAATATGGATATTTTTCTGAAATAAATGTTTATTACTATTATTATTATTATAAAAAGATTCCACGTGTTAAAGTTTGAGAAGCTTTCACCGACTTCTACTTGAGGGCTTTCTTCGATCGGTGATTGCCACTCCAATACATAGTTAGGTACTACAGCATTTGAAACAAAAGGTTTGAGTACCATTGACCCTGTAGGTTTCTTCAAAGTGTTCGTGGCGACGTTCACGATAGCTCACAACAGCCCCTATGCATACTTAATCAGTTGCGTGGAACATTCTAATGCCATTGAACTGAATTTGCGTCAGTTCAGTGGAAAATTGGTCTTTCAGTCTTTCTTCTATTTCCTTTTGTTTGATTGATGTAAGTACAGACGCCAACACATCAAGCTACTCGAAACTGTAAAATTTTCCCAATGTACATTTAACCTTATGCTTTAGCGATAAAGTTGAAAATCTATTAAAGAAATTTGCTAGAATGTAGTAGCTTGATGTGCTGGCGTCTGTACAAGTATTTTTTTGGTGGCGTGTCTGTTGAACTAATAAGGCGGTTTGCACGATGGACTTTGAAGGTTTATGTTCATATTCCGGATCAAAGAAAAATTATTTAGATTTTTTCGATCAAATCAGTCTGGAGCTCGTATATTTCTTTCCAAAGTTGACCTCTGTCTGAAACTTAATACTTCTTCTTACCTCCACACATCATTATCCTTGATAGAGTTATGTTAAAAAAAAGTTCTCTTCCATCCAAAATCGACATGCCTAAAGAAATTAAGCTGTCAAAAGTTTCCACAAGGGGACAGTTCCCAGAAGGCGTGAATCATAACCCCAAAGGTCAGCGATCAAAACATCAGAAGGTAGACCCTATGACCTTAGTTAAACAATGACATAATATCAGATTAACACTAAGTTCCAGTTGACAGAACAGTTATGAGTAAGTTTTTAATGCTGTGTTGTGAAACCTTTTACCCCCTTCCATCTGAATGTTTCGTTTGTCCTTTTCTCAAAATATCATCTCAGACATTGTGCATGGTCCTTATATGATCTGACCAAGAGTATGTCTGGAGTTAAAAAGAGATCAGTCTCATTCTATCAAGATAAAAATACACTGTAGTACGTTCGCATTATATTATTGCCAGATAATTTAATGAAAGCGTATCTGGAGGTGGTGAAACAGGATATTAAAATATTAAACATAATTATACGAGTAGCGTACCTAACTACCTACAGGGGGCCTAAAAAGGCCACTTTGGCAGAATCATAAATGGATATCATTATGAATCATAATGTGGCGAAGACAGTCCGTGTTTTTCTGTTTTTCGCTGCACTACGTAGGTATAATTAAAGAGGGATTGGATTCGGATTGGATTGATTGGTATTTTAGCACAGACAAAAAAAAAATACTGAACAATCCTTCACCACTGGGATTTGATACGATTAACTTAACAGTTAACTGTCCATTGTGATTCATAATGTCATCCTTTTATGATTCTACCAAAGTGGCCTTTTTAGGCCCCCTGATGTCTTTCACAAAATCACCTTTTCCTGCTTTTCTTTTCAGAAGTGGGATTTTTGTGAGCAGTGAACACACAGCAGCATTACTAAAAGGTATTAAGGTTGGTAGCCTAGGTAGGTATATTCTTTTATGGGATAATGATATGGTCCTAGGACTACGACTACCCTGTAGGTGTATCACGCGAGATCCGTATCGAACACGAAGCGATAATAGAATAAAATGCTACCGTTCTTATTTATGCAAATACGCTGACACGTTCTGCTGTTAGTACTTCATTACTAGTGATTTAGATAAAGGACGTCTTGAAGCACCCTACTAAACAATTTTAATCAAAACTTTGAACGACAACTCCAATGAAAGTCGTTTATTTTGACACCCCACATCACCACATGGTAATAATAAAAATTTTCTTTCAATACGTTTCTTATTGACGTCTTAAATCCGCCATGTTTTACTTTTTTCTGTGCCCTTCAGGGTCCGTGAATAAAGATAATTATGAATATAAAATTCGCCATTTTAATGTTATAAAAACAAAACCTAGCCTATATAACTTATGTATTAAAATCCATCCAACCTTTAGGGTGTTTTCAGAGTAAAAAGAATCCCACATACAAAGAAACTAACTAGATATGCGCGAGAAACATTGTTTTTGATCGTAACGTAGTCGGGTAAAAACAATTTTAAATTGCGTAATATGACACCCATCATGAAACTATTGAAATCTAAGCTTCTGTAAGTTTATTATAGGAATGGAGAATAATTATATATCTTGTTTCTACTTCAATGAAGTTCACAAAGTAAAAGTTGAAAGTTTCGCAGAGGTACATTCCATACATAAATCAGATTTCCCAACAGTTTTATTGACGAAGTCGGTCATGAATCAACGGTCTACATTTCACACGCGTATTTGGGTCAGAGCTGCCCCTACGTATGTTAAGGCTAATCGCTGGCGTTTTGTGCGAATTAACCTACATATCGCTCCGTTATAAGGTCATGTTTGTGGTGCAATTAGTGAGTAGAGTAGAGAAGAACGTGTTGCGTGTTAGTAACTGACGTAAGGTACCGCTGGCCCGGAACATAAAGGGCTAAGGAACGAACACGGGTGGGTTTTAGTCAGTAAGAGTCTGACACTCCCTGCCGCTCCACCCAGAGCGGAAGGGGTCTTTTGATGATTTCCCAAAATAAATAAATAAAAAATCCTGGCTGCTAATAATTGATAGCTGTTGATCGAAGCAGGTCAAATAGGAGAAAGAAAAGACGATCTGAATTTACGATATACGAAAATATTCTCAGAAGAAATTGAGTTTTGCGTGAAAGTAAATCTAGTCAAGTAGTCACAGAACTACGACAGAGTACAACCTCAGACCTAATAAAAAACCAAGACAGAGGGCTGTCAACAGTAAAGTGAAGCCGGTTTCGTAAACATGTGTGCACATAGTGAGGTGTAGTTTGATTGTAAATGGTTGTAAATGTGTGCGTGTGAGCGTGTATGCACAGAGCGGAGGTGTAGTTTTTGCATGCTTCACTGTATTGTTCGCAGCGCTATGTCTTGACTTTTTATTTGGTCTGAGAGCACAACACAGTTTTTAGAGTAGGCAAGCGCTTAGTAGCAAAGTACTGGTTATTTCTGAAAAAGGACTGATGGCCTTTGGATCCTGTGGATGGTGTGTCGGACGTCGGCCTCGAGACGCGTAGCAACATTAGTAAAACCTGGCGCGGCCTGTCAGTTAACGAGCCGTGGGATCGCGGCATTTGTCATATGAATGTACCGAATCAACCGTGTGTGTACTATTCTATTTTTAATAAATGGCAAGCAAAGCCGATGTCGACTATACTGCCAATGTCTAAAGTGAGCTGACAAAACACGTGTGCATAAGAAATAAAAAAAGTATGTGTACAGACGCCAGCACATCAAGCTATTACAATCTGTCAAATTAGCATAAGGTTCAAGGTTGATTAGGAAAATTTGACGATTTCGGGTAACTCGTTGTGCTGGCGTTTATACATATTGTGACGTATGCGACTATTATGCGTCATGATTTTAATCACAATTTAAAAAACATAATCCTGCCTTTTGGCTTTGCCGTAGTCGAGTAAACATTGAAGTATTTTTTTTATTCCATTTGGCTTTACCTAATTTTCTTTCTGACAAAACAGAAACAAGGTGTTAAGTAAAAGCACACTAATCGCTGTCGGCAGGAGTTATGCGATGAATGACCAAGATAACTCGTTGCTCGTACACTTGTGGACGGCATTATGCAGAATGTACTGAAATAGTCTTATGTCGTGTCGAGGTTACAAGTGTCATGTTGTGTAAGTTCTGCTTTTGAATGGCATGGTACCAAGGAATTGATTGTGTTTTGTTTTCGTTTGTAGATTTTATACGGAAGTTTTTTATGCACAGGTTCAAAACTTGGCTAACGGCACTGTAACTTTTTGAATGTTACGTGTATTTAATTTTGGATAACATAAACTTACGTTAATGTTAAACATAACTTTAGACCTTTAGGTCTTTTACCTACAGTTTTTTTAACCCACGAATTTGCATAACATAACATCACGCCTTGATTCCCCGAAGGATATCGCAGCGGTGTTCTTATAGTACCTACACCCACATTTTGCCAATACCTACCAACCTAGGACCTCATCAGTAGCTATAGTGAGTTAGTTAGTTAATCGTGAACAAAGTTTTGTGAAACCTTACCTTCAGTGGAACTAGAATGGAAATATGACTTGTTGATGAGTTTGATTTCAAGTGTCTCCGCGAGAAAGAAAATGGTAAGTATATGGGATTATGTTAAAAAGACGGACAGTGGTAGTCTATAAGTTTTAACAGCCATTCGCTACTCAAGTATGGTAAAATAAAAAGGAGAAAAGGAGAATGCCCCATTTAGTAGGGGGCGTCCATTAATTAAGTGAGGTGATTTTGGCGATTTTTGGACCCCCCTTAGTGAGATATCGTGAGATTTGGCTCGACCCACCCCTCTATTCTCACTTGAGATTGATTGATTGATTTGTTCAAAGTACGTATTTTCAGTGTTAATGCTTTAATCTATGCTTCATTATTATATGTTGGATTTATTAAAAAAAAACTATTGTTTGATTATTTTTATTTAAGACTAGTAAGACTAAGATCATAGTATAGAATCGGTGGGGTCAACCTAGCGATATCGGGTTCTGATACATTTTCAACTACCGATCATATCTCCTTCTATCATCACTACATAGTATAAAACAAAGTCGCTTTCTCTGTCCCTATGTCCCTTTGTATGCTTAAATCTTTGAAACTACGCAACGGATTTTGATGCGGTTTTTTTTAATAGATAGAGTGATTCAAGAGGAAGGTTTATATGTATAATAATAATAATGTTTCCGTGCGAAGCCGGGGCGGGTCGCTAGTATACATATATATTTGACCGCGATAAATATTATTGTGTAGAATTTAGTCATATTTTAAAATAGAGAAACACGTTTTGCTCAATTCAACCCAGTTTTCTTGCATTTTACACTGTTTCTTGCGGAAAAAAAATTACGTGATAGGTACTTGCCAGGACCCCTCTTCCCCACGTGAGATTGGATGAGAATCGTCTTGCCCCTTCCTCCCCTAAACACTTCACGTAATTAATGGAGCCTCCTTACGATCACGAAATACCGATTTAGATTTTGATTAGAAGGCCCATGTTCAGCTGTAGACTATGAAAGGTCAAAAGAATTTAATCTAAAAGTAGATAAGGTACAGCAAAAATATCTTTAAAGATACTAAAACGAGCACACGCTACTCGTTTTAGTATCTTTAAAGATAGTTGATGTGATCACTTCACAATAAAAACATTCAAATTGACCACATTCTCTTTTCTATTCAAAGCGTTACTAATTAGAATGTTATATTGATTATATCGTAACCCTTAATACAATGACTGAAAATATATTTTCGCGTGTTTTGATGCTTAACTAGATTCATATCTGTACTGTGAAAAGAAAATGCATCGTTCGAAATTCTCGTTTGAAATCCATTGCGTATTATTACGGACAATTTTGTGAAATCTTTGAAGAAAGACAGCAATGGATATAGAACAATACAGATTATTGATACTAAAGTTTCTTAGGGAGCAATAGGTATCATGGCGGCTGTATTGTTTGTCCATGGTTACCATGGCAACGGTATCGTAACATCTCGCCAATGGACGGAGTTGGAAACTACGCTGATTCGGTCAATGGGTCGTTGATCCGTACGGATTTATATATTTTTGGGCTATTAGACTACTTTTTAGGCAACTTGGCTATTTTTTATGTAAACCCTGTAAATTATGGCCCGTACAATTGTATGTTACGTTATCAGTAACGGATTATGTTAGAGGACCTATTTCTGGAGTAATAGAGCAGATTCAATGTTGTTTAAGCTGTTGGAGTTAGTGTAGGTATTCAAAATTAAACAAAAAAAAAAAAAAACAAAATTCGTTAATTTATTCAAATTAGGTTGAGAATCAGAACTTTTCGAATGTCAAAATTACGTAAGACAGTCCTCCAAAACGCCCGGCCTTCACTTTTATTTCACTTTATTGTGTGACTTAACCACAATCTGGGTATTGACCCTGAATTTTCATATTTAGAAAACGTTAAATACCTTTACCTAGATTATTATCTAAATAGGTATAAACCTTCCGGAATTTTCTGAAGTTCTGCACAGATCCAAAATCGGTCGCTCCTTGCAAAATTACCAACTTTTTAAACTCCCGTAGAAGTTCATAGGCATAAAGCCTATTTCTACAGTATCGTGCTGCAAAACTTATCCAATCTCGTTTTAGAAACAAATATAAACAAGCTGGAACAGTCGCTTCACGTTCACATGAAACGCATGTAGTGCCAACTCTATCAAGTTTTTACAATAGGTACAGACGTCAACACATCAAGCTACCCGAAACTGTCAAATTTTCCCAATCAACTTTGTATCTTATGCTTTAGCGATAAAGTTGAAAATCTATTAAAGAAATTTGATAGATTGATGTGCTGGCGTCTGTACCTTTAGTACAGGTAGCGCTATCTGTAGAGCAAAGAAAAAACTACATCGGCGGCACTTTTTTTCAGAAGACTGAAACTGAAATAGTGTGACCATTTCAGTTTCAGTATTTTATTAGTTTGGTTAGGTTGTGACGTTGGCTTGACTAGCAAGGTGTTCGTGTAGTTGAGGATTGACAAAATATTTTAATAATTTTAGTTCCGCTACTCGGCACTAGATGGCAGTGTACTAATCAAAAGTTCCAGGCCATGATTTTACATGATCGTTGTTAATTGTGCATAGTTACAGGAATGAAAGATAAACGATTAGGTATACTAATAGGTGTCGTATGTCGCTTAATTAGTGTACCTACTACTAAGTATTGCGATTTCAGAGTGAGATTTCCAGGATGCGATAGCACTTATTTAAATAAGGTGTTTTAACTGAGCTTTCTCCAGAAAATATAAGCCATAAAGATATATTATATAGGTTTTTCACATGTTGGTTTTTGACTTAATAACAGCATTTCCCATTTGGAATCTCAAGTGTAATTTTTCTCAATATCAGGTTATTACGTCGAATGTGCTGCGTTACTATGTTAAAAAATTAAACCAATAAATACTGATGATTCTTTATTTCCTTATAGTTATAAGTAAATATTAATACTTAAGATACAGAAGTTATTTTGTTCCTATAAATAAGTTCTCCACTTGCTTAAAAAGAATTCACAGTATACCTCGTTGTTGCTACTACTAAATTTAAAATTAAGTAGTATTTACAGATCGAAATATAGAATTTGATATTTTTTGCAAGTACCTACTTTCTACAAAAATATTGGATAGAGATGTTAAAGATTTTTATAACTTACTTTTTATTTCATGAAAACGTGTTTTGAGGTATGATAGTAATACTATAATAAGCACGTCACTAGTAACTAGTAGACTAGTTTTTCGAAATCTAAGAACATAAGTTACTACAGCTATGCACGATCCAACATGAACATAGTATGTTGGGTGCAATGTTGTATCGATTTGATGTACGAGTATGTTGGTAAATCTAAAATGTGACTAACATTAAGTATCCAGAATTCGATCTTACAAAATTTAGACAATCAGCGGCTTGTAGCTTGTTCGAAATATCTTTTAAAGTTATTTTGGGAACTAAAAACCATACTTTTCCCAATGTTTATTTGGAAGTTCTTGGCCAAAATGGCGAATTGCACTTTCAGTGGCAGATTGCGCGAATTGGGAAAAATAAAGTTCGAATCTTTACGGTAATGACAATCTTCAACGCTCCAATTTAGAAAATGAGATTGAACATAAGAGCTGCACTAAACCGACAATATTGATATTAAATTACAATCAAAGAGTGTTGAATATAACCATAAATAAGTTTTTTTACGACTGCTTAAAAATATTTTACAAAAACTTACACGAAATGTGATTTTTACTTCATAAATGCGAGGACTACAATAACTGGCAGTTTAGTAAAAAAATATTAATTTATTAGGTTTTAACTAAATTAACAAACATATTGGAACGTAAACTTACTTAGCTATTTAAACACGAAATGCCAATTATGATGTACGACACTTTTCTTGTTAATTTCTTATTCTTTAATAAATATACTTAAAAATCAGTAAGAAAATGGTAATTCCTAATTTAGTATTTAATTCAATTTTAAGTAATGTTCCAACAAGTTATGTTGGTAGTGCCTACATCGAAAATATTTTTATAAGTAGTATAGTAGTAGTATTGATATTTTCAATATTTTTGAAACTATGGATAAGATTAAACATTTTAGTTATTTTAGGTATCTAGAATTATATTTTTTCATAAAACTTACTGACTAGTACATTATAAATACAAAAAATAAAACAGATTACCACGACGCACTTAATTTAAAAGCACAGCATTAGAAACCATAATATTAAAAACGTGTGGAATATATTAAACAAACGAGATAATAATAAAATAAAAATCGATGTTGTGACATCTAAAAACTTTAAGATACTAATCGTTTAACTTACTGACTTACATAGTTAGATCTATCTAACTCTACTATAGATATTTAACTCTACCTACGATCGCAGTAACATGTTTTATGTTGTCTCTTGTATTAGGGTCCTAATACTTTTAATTAGGATCCTAATACTTCGTATCCATTGAAGAGTCAGACTAAGATTGTAAAAAGCAAGTGACCAATGCATGGTCACTTTGTCAAACAGATTTTAATTAAATCTAGAGAAAATTGAAACGTCTGTTGCACATTCACGACTAGTCATAAATGTGATTATTGTATATTACACTATTGAAAACGAAGTATTTAATAATGACTACACGTTAACAGATGCAATAGAGTGGTAACTACAACTACATTGACAAGACTCACACTGGATTGCAGTTATTTAAAGTATGGATAAAAAGCTGAATTTGTAAAATTCGAGTAGGCAAGGTCGTAAGTTCTGGCTACTCTAGAAAGGAGAGATGAAGAGCAAGGACATGACACTTTGCGATGTAGGTTTTCAACTGTCGAAATTACTCTTGAATCGATTAGTAGACAACTATGTTACTGAAGCTACACGCGCGCGCTATGCTATGAGTTTCTACTATGTCCGAACATCGTATAATATTGATTCCTCTATCAATAGGTGCCGAATCCTCACTCAATTGATATTAATAGTCAATCAGCAAGTGAGTAACACGCTAATGGTAGGAGTCAGAGCAATCGCAAAGTGTCAGCAATAAATATTAATAAAAGCGAAGTCGAAAATAGTTCGGAAAAATCGCGAGTAACTTAAATTAACATCTAGGAATAATCGATTCTGGAATGATCGAAACAAACGATCATTGGAATCGAATCGATTAGTTGCGGTTCGTTTTGGGTGGACCGGCGGGGTTATGGGGGAACGCCATCATGTTGAACTCTTCGACGATGGTTTTGGGATGAAGAGCGCTGATATTGTTGTCGACAGTGTATGTCCTGGCGTGTGTTTGAGCGAGGGCTTGTCTCGGTTCGTTCTCCAGCCAGTCGTCGTCGTGCAGTCGCTTGCGTCGTGCAACTTGTTTGTCGCGCAGATGTCGCAGCCGGGCGAGGTGAGCGTTGATCTG
This sequence comes from Luperina testacea, assembly GCA_927399505.1. Classification (NCBI taxonomy): domain Eukaryota; kingdom Metazoa; phylum Arthropoda; class Insecta; order Lepidoptera; family Noctuidae; genus Luperina; species Luperina testacea. The sequence continues at coordinate 20,308,272 of OV656759.1, read as the reverse complement.
TTGCGGAGTAAGCCCGGTGTGGCCGGAGCGGAGAAGCTGAGCGTTGCGCTGGAATGAGCCTTCGGGGTCGCGGCGGTTCCATGTGTAACTGGAATAAAAAAACAATTCATTAGCTTCTATTTGATCACTTTTGGTCTTATTCCAGGGTCGGATCTTAAAAGGTCTTAAGATCGTTCCCTGTAGACCTTTTCCTACATTTTCGTCTTCCAACTAAATAGTAACTGTTGGACATTAGGTTTGCATGTAACGCCGGTGAACGTCTAAACAGGCGAGACCTGTCCACCTGTTGAAAACCGATTAGCAACGCATTTGTACAATGTACTGCCAGTGCCAAGCTTTCAACGATCGACATAGTTGGCAGTACAATACTATCGACAAGAGGAAAGCTCTGTTTATTGCCTCACCAATATTGGCTCACCAATATTGCCTCACCAATATTGGCTCACCAATATTGCCTCACCAATATTGGCTTACTTCGTGTGCGTTAGTTTTTATTTGTTAATTTTTAGTGTAATTATAATGTTGTATGTATTTACAGGGGCGGATCTACTTAAAGGCTTTTTGGGCTGCAGCCCAGGGCCCCGTGGATACAGAGGGCCCCCAACCGAACTGAAAACAATAGACGATATTGTCAATTAATAAAAATTATCTAGAATTAAAAAAAATCGGATCATAATAAAATGGCAATTGGCTGAGTAATTAGGTAGGGTAAGCAGTATTAGCCCAGGGCCCCACAAATTCAAGATCCGCCCCTGTGTATTTATAAGTTATATTAATATTGTATTGTATGTGTTTATATGGGCCTTGATGCCTGAAATAAATGGATAAATAAATAAATAGCAAAAGCCAATTGTTTGTCCATTCCAAACTTTGGTAGATAAGGGAGAAACGATTGCAGTTAATTTGATCTATGTTTGCCATAAACGGACATTTAATGTGTTTTTGTTCGAAAGTACGTGTTCTGAGAAATTGATTGCCGCTGGTCTAGTAATGGAGAAAGTTGGCCAAACATTAAGTATTATTAATGGGCCATGAATTTATTTTACGTGATAACTTTTTATTTTTTGGTACACGTGCTATATAGGCCGTTAACCTCTTTATGTAATAGGTGAATATTTGTCTTCGTGTAGTTATTGCGAAAATAGTTGATACCTAGTACTGAAGTTGAAAACTTGGGATGAGCTTAATACAAACTTGTGTTTGAAAAGCTATTGTGAGTTTAATTGCTTTAGTAAATTCTAGCTATTTGAGATTCTTATGATAAACTTACCCTGGGAACGGTCTCTTGAGCCGCCTATGTACTAAAGGCCTCAATCTCTTCTTCAACTCATTCGGTCTCAGATCGTACTTTGAATTTGGAATCGCATTCGACCTCGGGCCATGTCTCTTCTGACTTATTCGGGGATGTTGTGGGTTCGGGCGAAGATCGTACGACTTCGGGTTAGGAACGGGGCTGACAGTGACGTCATTGAACATCATGGGCTCGTTGACCTCCCTGCTGACGCTTGGTGCAGTGATTTCGTTGATCTTGCCCATTCGTTGCCAGCGACGACGTAGGTCCTTCACTTTGGTCTTTGACACCTTCTGGAGTTTGGTTTGGCAGATGTAGTGACGAGCTTCGATGCAGCTGCGCGGTGACCACCTGAAGCAGTTAGCGTTGATAATGATTAAATGAATCAATAGTAGTAGATAGTTAGAGAGGAATATTTGGATTATCAAACTGTGAAGGGTCGTGGATGAAACTGTTATATTGATGTTGTAGCGTTATCTACAACGCCACAAGCAAACAACGCGTCATACTGACGTCACACAAAATCCTGCATCGCGCAAGCAGAGTTTACCGCGCAACTAGCATAGATACAACGGCCCGACATGTATCATCGGGCAGTTGCCCGCCAGACACAACACCCGTCTGGTCGGAGGATCCTCCCTTTTCTATAGAGTATGAGTGAACTTTACACCCTGCTCCTCATACCTCTATAATGTTTATATGCTACGGCTGGCTGGAGGAAGTAGGTATTGATGTTGATTCAACTTGACTGAATACAATGAGAATAAAAAGAGGGTAACAGCAGCTTACTGGAAAACACTATTAATAATTTAGGTCATAAGTAGCTACAACCGTGGTTATAAATTGAAACAAACACATTACGATTTTATGACAGTACCTAAGTGTCCCAATTACATTCATCATGATTCTGACCTACATACTGTAATAAACAGCTACTTTTGTTCCCATGTGAAACCAATGATCACTCCATAAGGCGCCAACACCATGGCCTCCGACATTTAAAATGACCACAAAACTGACTGCAAAAATAGTAGGTCTATTGTGTGATGACGTCACACACCAGGGACAAAAGACTAACACAAGCGGTATCGTTAAACTTATTGCTTTTCTCAAGAACGCTCTACGGTTAGTCCGTTACGGGTTTGGCGTTTTATGGTACAAGGCATAAGAGAGTGTAGAAATGGAAAATACAGCCTGGCAGAGACAACGTCGCACACCCTGTTACCATGGACTCACTATATGATTCTGAACTAAATTCCAACGCGCTGCGCGTTGTATTTTTTTATTAAAATAAAAATTTCCTATTCCATACAATCTGACCACGTAGGCTCTTTTTTATGGAAAAGCAGTTTTTTTTTTAAATTAATTAATTAATTTATTTTATAATTTATGTACACACAGTAAAATACATAGGGACATGACATGATTATAAATTGAGTACAAAGGTACTGCTTAGTTCTTAAGAAATTTCTTCCAGCAGACCTGCGAAAGGAGAAGTAAAAAAGAAATGTAGACAATAGTATGTGAGAACAAGAAGAGAAAAATATGAATGTGTGAAGTCTAAAACTAGAATATTAAATAAACCTACACATATAATGCAAAAAATAAAATAATAATTAACATAAATATACTTAAATAAATACATAATGCTAAAATATATAAACATATATGTATATAAAATATAAATACTCACAGTATAGAGGAAAGGTAATGAATGCTCTTTCAATCTACATTTGAATAGAGAAATAGTTTTTAAATCACGAATGTTAGGCGGAAGAGAGTTCCACAATCTTACAGCATGGACAGAGAAGGAATAAGAATAGTAGCTTGTTTTATGAGGATGAGATTTAAGGAGGGATCTTAGGTGTGATCTATTTTTTAATAACCTACGAAAAATTTCTACGCTATGGGAGTGTAGAATCATGTGCTGATTTCATTGTTACTGTTAGCGCGTCAATGTCTCCTGTCTGTATAGCTGCCAACTAATTCTTAATAGATTGGCTAAATGAGGTTGAACTACGATTTATTGAAACAATTTAGGTCTATATTAGTGACCAATAGAAAATAAAGGGTAATGTACGTTAATGTATTATTGATGTCGACAGATTGGCAACAAGTGTTAATATTAACATGATTTGCCTCGTGTTTCTAAAGGCAGGGTCCATGGCCTCTACGCTTACTAGTCGATAAACTTTCCATGAATATGTCTGTATCAAGTTTGACTGATTTATGATACGACTTAAGGCTCCTTCAAACAGGCACGACACGCGATACAAAGGCACCGCAAATCGCGCAACGAGCGGTGCCTTTGTGTCGCGCGCGATTATATCGCGTGTCGCGCCTGTTTGTAGGAGCCTTTAGGAAGCTATAGCATTTTATGAGAACATGATTTACAAGACTAATGAAATAACGATTATGAACAAGGCAAAAAATGTAAAGAATTTACCAAAGTAGTCGAGATAAGAGGTGTCTGGACAAAAACGGAACAATAGGTATCCTAAATAAAAAAGTATGATTTGAATACTATAAAGGCTCCAGCGATTTAAGGCTCCTGCAAACAGACGCGACACGCGATAAAATCGCGCGCGACACATAGGCACCGCAAGTCGCGCAACGAGCGGTGCCTTTGGGTCGCGCGCGATTCGCGTCGCGCGTCGCGCCTGTTTGCAGGAGCCTTAAATCGCTGACAGAACATAACTTGGATATGTCCCAAACGGCTATTGTGATTTAAGTCGAATTCCAGAGCTTTAGGCTCTAACCAAAATCCCGGCGGCATCCTTGAGTGGCCACACTCATGTTTGTCACGATTCAATATTGCTTCTCGAAACCAAATAAATATTATATTACTTTTCAATGGCTTATTGTATTTGGCAGTTTTTTTGCTACCTAGGAAGATAATAATAAGCATGGCCAGAATTAGGAACGTGCCAAAAACTATATATAAAAAATGTAATCATATTTATCGTATTCAGGGTTCTCCGGGTTGGGGGGCCTTGGGGAACGGGGTACTCAGGGAATAAACCATAATAACACGTCTTCCTAAGCTTTCTGTTTTGTTTTATTCTGATTACGTGTTTTAGACGTATTTTAACTTATTCTTACATTAGCATCCTAGTTTATCTATTTCAATATTTCGATAATCCAGTAGTTCACGGAAAACAATTCCGCTGTTGCAACTTTTTATTCAAGTCCATTTGGATTTAACATTTAATTCAAAGTTTACCTATATAGCAGCTCTGGCATCATAGCGATGCAGTGCCACTTCAGGTCCTCCGCGCTCATCTTCTTCATCTTGGAGAACGACTGGTAGTGCATCTTGCGCAGGTCGCCGCCCCAGCGCCAGGACTTGACGCCGTAGTCGAAGATGCCTCCGATCCATCGGCTTGCCTTGACTGTTGGCAGAAATTATAAGAGGGTTTGAAAATGTATTCTCTAAATCAAAATGTTCTCAAAGAGGCTGATTAAGGGACAGATGTTAGAAGCAGACGAAGCAGTTGAACTGGTCTGATCTACAATTCCTAAAACCCACGATAGAAAGGCATCTGCTTCAGCTGTAAATACAGAGTCTTAGTAGGGTGTTAAATAAATTTTCAAAGTCCAAACAACAAGCTTATGAAATTATGGAAACTGCGGCGATTCAAGGCAAGTCTTCCAGAATTTCATATTATGTAAGCAAAAGTTTATATCATTTGACTTTCATAAAGATATTAGCAGTTTAAGTGTCTCATCGAGGGGATCAAGAACTTTATTATTGTCAAACTTTATCTTCTTACCATTTTTTTGTGCAAGTGAAGAAGTATTGGATACTCTGACGTAAATGAAATATGGCTGGTTTAGATTTATAGTATACGTACCGATGTCAGGTTTGTTTAGGTATTTGCGAAGATTCCTGTCCTCCCACCGCGCTGGTACTGTCAGGTTGCTATCTCGATCCTGTAACAAAAGATTAACTATTAATCCATGATTATTTGCAATGTAAACGAGGCTTTCTGGCCGCCGTGAATTTAAAGGTCATAGAGCTAACTCGAGTTTTTAAACAATAGATTCTAGATTCAAATAGTATAAGGTATATTAACAAACTAGAATAAACCCCTAGATTATTGCCTATTAATCTCCCAGATCCTTCTTGTGAAATCCATGGAAGGTAACTACGAGTAGGTCTTTCATTCGTAATCTTGACAGTATTGATTATTATCTGTCATACAATTTAAACTCCGATTGTATCATTTCGTACCAACACCTACGTCATTGTTAAAGCTTTAATTAACTCTAGAAGTTATCGCAAGGAGTGGTAGGAAATAATCTGATATCACCTCACTGTGTCAGCCGTGGTGTCTTACTGACACGTCACCTAATGATGACATTTTGTCATCTATATGCTTATTAGCTATAACTTCGATTGTTATTCAGGCAAAGTATTGTACAAGTCATGTATTAAGCATATCAATCAAGGGTCTGGGTCTAGGAACTATTTTTATGATCTATATAGTAACTCGTACTGTTGGGATTTCCTAAATTTATTGTCATTTGTATTTGTATTCATTAAGAGGGCTGTGCGAAATTGCTTGTAAGTTTGTAGGCAAGAATTAATTAAATTAGGGACACTTCTGTGAAATAATAATGAGGTGGCTATTGGTCACTGCTATTTGGCGACGTGCCAAGTACTTAGCGGTAATTTAGAGAGGCTTGGTATTTATGGTTCTTTTCAGGGAAGTTTGAGGTTTGGCACTTTCTGTAGAGCTATCTAATCATGGTCGAATCTTAACAGCTGTTATAACAGATTCGTTTTATTGCATGTGGCTTGAATAATAGGGTTAAAGGGTTTATGATTGCCATAGACACGCTCAGAAGAAGAAGAAGGTTTACATTAATATTCAATTTTTCCAGCAAAAAATCTAATTAAAATATCAACATGAGTTATATGGTTGTTCAATCTCTCTGTGTGTGTAGGTATAGACCTACACATACATCTTCATTTCATTAAAAGTGTTTGCGGAATTCCCAGTAACCGCCTTCAAGTGCCTTGAAACGTCAAGCATGTTTGATCAACCGTGACTGATGGATTCCGACCTAAATCTCAACAATTTTGGAAACAAGTGTGTGGTCTTAAAATATTTATGTTATTGTCGCATTGTTTTCAAACAGCATTGTTTATTGTTGTTTTAGCAATTCTTGAGTATTTGCCAACTGAACATGAAATGGAGCAATTAACGATGAACCTAAAATTGTAACTAGAACGAATGCAATTTATTTATTTAATATTTTCACACACAAAAAGGTACAAAGGCGGACTGCCTTAAGCATTCTCTACCAGTCAACCAAGGGTGTTGAAGAGATTTGATTACAGGTGCTTTGGTTGAGCCGAACAATGAAAAAAAAAACGATTAAAATTATTGAATTATAAATAAAAATCATACATAAATAGGTTAAAATCGTACAATATACATACATTCTCTTTACTATAATATATTATATATACAAATACAAAGGGGTGTTGAAATGACTCTACGCTATTTGTTTTGAAAATAAGTTCCCTGCAATTTCCACTTTACTGCATACCGACTGGTGGCCGCCCGCCGCCCTGATATCAAGAGGAATTCTTCTAGAAAAGTAAAACAGTGCATCCTCAGACCAAATAAAAAACCAAGAATGAGGGCTGTCAACAGTAAAGTGAGGCCGGTTTCGTAAACATGTGTGCACATAGTGAGGTGTAGTTTGATTGTAAATGGTTGTAAATGTGTGCGTGTGAGCGTGTATGCACACAGCGAAGGTGTAGTTTTTGCATGCTTCACTGTATTGTTTGCAGCGCTATGTCTTGACTTTGTAATTGGTCTGAGACAAGGAATGAGAACTCATTAGAGAAGGTAATGAACATCAAAGCGAAAAGAGAGCAGAGGGCCAGTTACCGTATTTTTTAAGAACATTGGCATTTAATTTCTATCTTAATCTGTCAAAAATTAAGCGTTTTTGAATTACGGAAACTAGCATTCAAGTCATTCAAGACGACTAATTCCGGTATCTACTCGTAAAATAAAAGCTCGGTACAACATCTTTCTTTATATAAGCAAATGTGTAACTAAATCTGTTGTTCCTTATCCTATCAACAACCTAGTTTGTAAAGTGATCCAATATGTCTAGTTAAAATAACATTTGCTATTGTATCAACAGCTTTACATTCTACAACTGTTGCTCATGTTACAACTTCTAGTATTACACGAGAGGAAACAATATAAATAATATTTGACACAAGGAGTATTGTTGAAGAGATTTTGGCAAAGCGTTTGGATTGGTATGCATTCAATTAGTTTTGACTATTAGGTCGATCTCAGTTTCTTGCAAAATGATGCGCATGTTTTAAAGCTGTCTATGTATAAGTGCAAAGTTCATTATTATTTCTTACTGAAGTAGATAAGCTTGCGGTTATTTTAGTGACAATCTCTACAGGTGGGCTAAGGCCTCTGCCTCGAATTTTGCGGGCAGCGGGGCGGCGGCGGCGGCGGCGCGGGAGCGGCAGGATCTTATGCGTAAAATCAAATGGACCGGTTCTCGAAAACAGCGGCGCGGGGGCGGGCAACGAGCGGCGTACTCCAGTCAAACGGTGACCGCCCGCGCCGCCGCCGCTGCCGCCCCGCTGCCCGCAAAATTCGAGGCAGAGGCCTCACAGACGACTCAGACCTCAAATGCGTATACGGCACCTCCCCACAGACCTACCTTCCATACTGCGCCGCATGCCCTGTCACCTGTGCACTTGATGATCTTATGTTATGACTGAGCCAGTGAGCGGAATTCGCGCAGTTGAAATTTGAGCCAAAGAAGAACGGTAAGAAGAAGTATATTCATTTTGAGTTTTAATTTTTAGTTCTTTAACAAGATTGCAGACAAGATCGAAGAAAGATAATCTTTTTGGTTAACGCTATTCATGATAATGCAATTTTGATTAATGTGTGGCCATCTTCCTTTAAATCATTCATATTTACTGTGAGTATAAATACCGTGTGTATCTGTCTTGTTTAACTGCTTAGTTTCACAGAAGCGATTGTGGTTTATTGTTAGCAGTTCTTTGAAGCCAAATTTTTGAATCACAGTGCAAATAATACTGACTATGACTTTAGGCCATTTATCAATTGTAATAACCGTTTGATCATCAATTTCGATGACTGTTCTTAATTTTCTTGATCATCCTACATTCCCAAAATTATAGAATTGACCTATTCTATATCAGGGTTGTCACTCTTAATGTATCAAAGTCATTAGTGAATTTTCCGTACGCAATTACCACACGTTAAGCTGTTGACAATGAAGTCATCAGCCCAGCAGTTTATTGTCAATTGTGCCAGTTCGCAAATAGTGTACGTATGTAAGGAGTCGCTCTTACCAACTGTATTCACTTACTATTCTGAGAACGTGGTACAGTTTGCATGATTATTCGCGGTATACCGTTGGGTCATGGGTGATCTTTACGACGACGGTTTATTAAATACCAGAAGCATAAGAATTATTTTGATGTAGTCATTAAGTCATTTATTGATTTGTTAACATAGGTACAAAACAATGGTTGTTATAAAAATAAAATAAAAGTGCGCTATGTTATGCCAGACAGAAGGCGTACAAAATTCATTAAAAAATGTCATAGATATTAAAAATTAAAACATAATTACATTAATTGATTGCATAAATGTCAACAACAGTCATCACATTTTGTCTGTCGTAAATTCCGAAATGCTATAATATGCTTTATTCAACAGTAAAGATTTAAACCGTTTCTTAAACAAGGTTATGTTTAATTCTTTAATTGATCCAGGTATGTACATAACTTTATTTATGTAAACAAGGTAACCCTAGGCTAGTAAAGGTATTGGCTGGGAGAGGGGGGTATTGGCTTGTATACTGCAAGTGCAGCAAGCAATTGTTAGGGGAAGTTTGGAGTTCATACATACATATTTAAAATGATAATATTTTGACTGTAACAATCCCCTCAAGCTTCATTCAAGAACATAGACAGATGATAATTGTTTTCCCAATTCCATCCCTAAAGTTAATCCTGCTTATAAAATCATTTGACAAGCACACACAACATTATCTCAATAAATTAATCACGCAGCAACATAATAAAGATTCCACGAACCATCATAAATAGGTACTATGACGTCAGATTAGCTCATAATTGATCTCTAATAGTTATAATCTAACTATGTTACTACCTAGCCCTATTTATTGCCTACATTCCGTGCTAAATTAACACGTTCACGCGGGAAAGAGCACAAGGTTTGCAGTAAAAAGGTTGTGTAATAAGTTGTTAGCGCCTCGGAGCTTTTTTATACGACGATATAAAATTCTAGGATTTTCTCTGTGGTAGTTTATTCTAGAAATGCTTTCAAATTGCGGTTTATTACATTAGGTTTTTTTTATATCAAGGTGCCTATATAAAAAAAAAATTTAATTAATTAATTGAATATTGACTGCGATATTATTTTAAAAGACAGAAATAATTTTTGTTTATTTTAATCGATGACTAGAAAATTGGGTCATATGAAAGTTATAGAGGCAGAACTGTTACGAATTATTAAAAGTTATTTATAGTGGACTGAAAATTATAGCCATATTGGGTAGATAAAACAGCTAAACAATTCATGACTATGAAACACTAATGTTATGAATGTGACCGCGTTTTCCAATCAAACGGTGGCCATTTTATTGGCGCAATCAAATTATGTGCTTTGAATATAGAATAGGAATATTAGAGAACAGTTCAATGGCATCTCATTTTTTTAACAGTTTGTAATAGGAATGCTGTTCGCACATGATTGCCAATAACGATTTACGTGTTATTGAAAATTGATTTGAAATTAATTTGCGTGCGCCTGCTATTGATATCAATAAATGTAGTACCTGTTTTATGCCTCCATATAAGTTTACCTATTGCTGATCATAGGCCTACCTAATGGCCCCTAAAATTAACTGTTATAGGGTTAAATTATCCATAACTGTTTGTATGCTATTAGGACAATAGCACACCTGCGCGTTATATTAGGCGCGGTCGTGAGGTACAACTGTACTATAATTTTATGCTACGAGTAGTTTTTAATTTGTTCAAATGTGTTCCTTGTTTACGGTACTGTGCCAAATCTTAAACGTTTTTCTTTCTTCTTTGAGGAAACTTGACCAAATCCAATACATCCATAGTGTATATGTATAGGTACTTATATAATCATTGATTTGATTGTCAGGCATTATAAACACCACACACAAGAACATGATCATAAATTCCAATGTTATTGCAATAAAGACTGAAAGGAAAACAAACCATAGTGAATAATTCACGTTTCTTTTACGATATATCTTTTTTATAATATCGGTAATAATTTAAGTTACAGTATCGTTTTGTAACTGTCAGTCCGTCATGATCTTTTTTGATTTCGGCATCGACAATATGGAAGTTATCTTGATCGCTAGGTTTAATACCATAAATATTGCAACTTATTTTGTCTGCGCTTCATGCAGTCATGCATGACACTGGCAATGCTTAGGGAGTCCGGTATTTGTAATATTTGAAAAAAAAAAGAAGTATGTGCGAAGAAGGTTTAAGTTATTGGAGACAAATGAATGTCGATTTATTTTTAACCTTTAAAAGAAATATTACATTCATTTGGCGGCCATGGCTGTTTAATTATTTACTATCCTTACTGTAGGAAAACAGTTGTAATAGGTAACTATAATATTTCTATTATCCGTTTCCAATATACCGTATAACATTAGAAGTAAGGCAGCCCGCGAAATTCAAATTTTCTTACGTTTTTTGCAATTTGCTGGTCAGTATTAAGTTGTACGTTGATTAATATATGAATCGCGGCCGTAACTAACATGTATTTACAGAATTATAATCATTAAAGTCATCAACACAACTCTCTAAGACCACGTAAGTCCGAAGAATGATAATTTCATGAAACAGTTATTCTTCGGACTTACGTGGTCTTAGAGAGTAGTGTTGATGACTTTAATGATTATAATTCTGTAAATACATGTTAGTTACGGCCGCGATTCATATATTAATCAACGTACAACTTAATACTGACCAGCAAATTCCAAAAAACCTAAAAAAAATTGAATTTCGCGGGCTACCCTGGCGCTTTCGCCTTAATATAACCCTTTGCAATTACGTTCCGTTTTACCAGAAGCCGTTAACTGTTATTTAAATAACAGTCATAATGTGACAAAATACGGTAAAATACCGTGATGACAGTTTGGAACGCAAACTAGACAGATTGACGACACATAATATCAACACAAATAATAAAAAAACAGTGGCACTCCGGGAGTGCCGACAGAAGTGAAAACTTGAACAATTACGTGTGTATTTTGTGAATCTTCTTATAAACAAAACACGCGCGGTACCGGCTACGGCCATCCGTCTTACGAATTTTCGATCAGGTCACGTGTCCTGACGCGAGTTTAACATTTTTTACCCATTACAAAAAAGTTTACAACGCCGCTAAAGAAGTTTTCACTTCAAAAAACCATCGTCTAAACCACCAATCTAAAGAAACTGGTCTTAATCATCATTGGAACGCATCCAAAAAGGTCAAGGATTAGCTCGCTACTCTAATTCTTTCCTTTGTGATCTAAAACGCATTTAAAATAAGAAAACCATATAGTTAGCTCTAAATTATTGCTGTTTCTTCTTTTATTTACCACTCGAGCTTAGTTGCCAGGCGATGCATCGTGTAGAGGCTCGTTTGCACGTTCCAATTTGGGAGAGTGCGAGTTTTCGGCCACAAAAATAGAAGTTTTAACAGTTGTCCCACCGCCGCCCGGCGATGAACGAGTAGCGAGTAGAACTAGCAACTGAAAACGAGTTAGCGAGCAGCGAGCAGAGAGTGTGTAGTTCTGAAAGTTTTGTCGCTGAGCTATCAGCGAGTGTCCGATTGCGACGTGTGATTATGTGATTATTTGCGATTCGCACTCTAGGTAGAAATGGTTGCTGGTTGGTCCCTCGGCGTGAGCTCTGAGGCATAAGTGTGAGTTTTTTCACTCACGTTCGATTGCGAGCGCGTTAGTATTTTATAAGGGAAAAGTTATAGCGCCACCTGGTGGTCACTAGGAGAAACCTAATTTCCCATACAAAATTCTAACGCCCTCGCAATCGAACGTGAGTCGAAAAAACTCACACTAAGGCCACTGACCGCCAATCGAGCATCGCTGAGCGAGTATCGCTGAGCGAGTATTATCTTTGATAGCTCTTGTCGCTCAGCGACAAACCAGTGGAGCTAGTCCTCGCCGGCAGTTTGAACAGTCAGCGGTCAACTAATGCATCTCTTTTCTTTACACGGAATGTATAATATGTATTGTTTGTTTCTCGACCGAGAAAATAGCCGATAGTTAGTTGCTTCCTCGCCGGCGTTGGGACAACTTCCTCAGGCCATTACTCGTATATAGTCAACGTTTAAACGTTTTCAGTAAAGTAAAATTGATGCACTTTAGGCGATTAAAAAATTTGGGCGTACACAAAATAGGAGGGTCGATTGTTTCCATACCTACCGATTAGAACAGAACACTATTTCTACTATTAAACAATAATTGCATTGTTTGTGAAGTATCAACTTAGAAACTAAGGGTTCCCCCGAAAGTTATAATAAAAATATCATTTAATTACATTATCGATTGCCCCCGAAATTTTAAAATTATCAGTGAAGCAAGAAACCCATCGAAATATTATTTTTAGGAACTAAAGTCGATGAATAAATTAATGATTCCTGCAAGAAATCAGCTCAATGATAACTAAGTACACCAAAATCATAATCTGCCTAGCCTTTTTCCAACTATGTTGGGGTCGGCTTTCAGTCTAACCGGATGCAGCTGAATACCAGTATTTTACATGGAGCGACTGCCTATCTGACCTCCACATCAAAGTTACTGGGTAATACGATACCCCTAGGTAAGACTTTCAGACTTGCGACGACCCGTAACGTCTGTTAAGGATCCACGAATGACGGCCGGGACCAACGGTTTAACGTGCTTTCCGAGGCACGGAACTATGCACACCAAAATATAATTATTTATGTATTTTTACTCTAAGTTGTTCATTTTTATTATTTATTGATTTGTGTTTAAAATAAGTATTATTTTTATTTTATTATACTGTAATTATAACATTTATGTAGGTACATTAGTAGATTGTTGATTTATATTTCTTAGATTTTTTTTAAATTTATTCTCTTACGTGTTTTATATTTTTAAAGGTAAAGTTTACAGTAGATATACTTATTTAAGTAAGTACTTTTTTTTCTAAGAATATTTTTCTTAGTAAGTATAGAAAAATACTTCTTAGAAAAAAAAAAAATCTGTGATTTTTGTACCGAATTGTGAAAACTTGTACTTACTATAAAATTGACGAAAGCTGCGATTCGATTTGTGGTCATGTAGAATAAATTGATGTGGATTAAACATTATAATCCCTTTGTACTTTTATTTTATTGTAATATAATATAATATATTTATTATATTATATTTTATTATACTATATTATATTATATTGTATTATATTATATTATATTATATTATATTATATTATATTATATTATATTATATTATATTATATTATATTATATTATATTATATTATATTATATTATATTATATTATATTATATTATATTATATTATATTATATTATATTATATTATATTATATTATATTATATTATATTATATTATATTATATTATATTATATTATATTATATTATATTATATTATATTATATTATATTATATTATATTATATTATATTATATTATATTATATTATATTATATTATTATATCAGTCACACCGCGCGCGCGCATGCGAACGGTTGGATATTGGTGCGTGACGGTGTGGTATTCGGGGAATTTAAAATGTCCTCTTTGGTTAAATGTGCAAATTGCAATGTAGTGATCAACGAAGTTCTGGCCTTCGTCCATAATAAAATATCTGTGATGGACGATGAAAGTATAAGCAGAATTTGTGCGAGTGCTTTCTCTGAAAGTGAAATTGTAGCGGCGAAGAAGTTGTTGTTCGAATCCTTGCCGACAACAAAACGTAAGATAACGAGGAGGAAGGCGGGGAAAAATGTTCGAGACATAGACGACATAATCTGTCTTATTCGCGATACCGACTCCGAGGATATCCCAGTCTTCGTGGCCCGCGATCTTGAGAAGTTACCCCCGGTTCTGTTCGATCATGTCGACGTGACGAGGCTACTGAAAGACATTGTTAAGCTACGGCAGGATCTCGACATGATGAAAGAAGACTATGCTACAGTTAAGCAGATAGACCAGTTGAGAAGTGAGGTGCAGTATATTTCATCGGGATGGCGCAATGTAAACACCAAAAGAGGTGCATATGCCGCAAGACTCGCAAGTTATGAGTGCGATAGTGGTCCCATGGGATTGCCGCTAGAGTGCAATGAAGGCAGTAGTGAAGGTAATCACCAACAATTTGCCTTAGAATCTACTCTAAAATCCGTTATTAACAATAATCATATATCGGAGGGTAGTAGTGAAGCTTCGCCGCAAAGTAAGCGATACGATTCGACCGTCGAACTTCGAGAAACGGCTACGATGACGCACGTCGCGGGTCAGCTGATCGAGTCGCTCGCTGCTCCTCACGCGCAGTCCGCGCCCGTTCCCCCGCCGGTGCGCGGTGCGGCCGCTGGGGCATCGCCGCCGCCGCCGTCCCCCGCGGCGACCGGCGGCCGCGGTCCCCTGTCCCCCGCCCCGCTACCGAGGCTATCTAGTCCGGCCGCATGTACTGCGTCGCTACCGCCACCAATCGACAAAAACGGATCTGGCCCTATCGCACCTAAATCGTTGGCGGAGATTGTTCGAGAAGGGAAATGGAAGACCCAGGCCCCGAGTGACCAGTGGATTCGTGTCCAAAAGAAAAGATCACGAAACCGTTTCGTTGGGAAGCGAGGAAAAGCGGAGCCTGAGCCTGGAAGTAATTTTGTGGCAGCGGAAACTAAGGTTCCCATGTACATATTTTATAATGTGGCGAAGGGCGTGTCCGTGTGTGACATCCATACCTACATAACGAAAAAGACTAACATTGATGTTAAAATTGAAAAAATGGATATGAAGTTAGCGAAGGATTACGAATCATACAAAATATTCGTACCTAAACATTCGTTAATAAATTTCCTGAGTGATGACTTCTGGCCAAAGGGGGTAGCCTATCGTCGATTTATTAACATTATCAGAACTAACAAGGGAAATGTCCGTGTGACTAGCGAGAATACAGGCAAATCTAATTTATGAATAACATCAACTTGATAAGTTTTAACTGCAAAAACGTGATAAGATCAGTGGAATGTGTGCGGCAGCTTTGTCGCTCGGCGGATGTTGTGGCGCTGCAGGAGACGTGGCTAATGCCGCACGACCTCGGGTACCTGGCCGCGATAGACGACGACTTCGCCTGCACGGGTACCTCTGCAGTGGATATCGCGGCAGGTGTTTTGCGCGGTAGGCCCTACGGCGGAGTAGCCCTGCTGTGGAGAAAGGTTGCGTTTCCGACGGTAACCGTAGTGAAGTGCAATAGTGTGCGTCTCGCTGCGATAAAAATCGAGCTCAGTGATCGTTCCATCTTGATATTTTCTGTGTATATGCCTACCGAATCCAACGAAAACTTGGTGGAATTCACAGAGTGTCTCAGTGAAATGACAGCCATAATTGACAGTCAAAGTGTGCAGTCAGTGTTTATGTTAGGGGACTACAATGCGCACCCTGGTGAGTCATTTGCTACCGAACTTTTAACTTTTTGTGCGGAACAGTCATGGTCCTGTGTAGACCTGGAACTTATGCCGTCGGACAGTCATACGTTTGTCAGTGATGCGCACGGCTGTCGGCGCTGGCTCGACCACTGTCTTGTGACAGGTGCCGCGCGGCAATCCGTGTCCGCGGCCTGTGTGTTATATAATACCTATTGGTCTGATCATTACCCTGTCTGTATACGATGTAATTTTAATTTACTTAAGCCTAAGATTTGTTTACCTACTGTTTGTATAAATAGAATAGTCTGGGGTGAACGTGACTCGACTCAAATATCGAAATTTAAAAATGTATGTCACTCTAGACTTCGTGAAATTGATTTTCCTTCAGAATTAAGAAGCTGCTCAGATAATATGTGTTGTAACAAAAGTCATAAAATCCTGTTAGATAACATGTATGATGAGATTATTTGTATACTGTCGGAGGCCGCTTTAAGTAGTCATAATATTATCGAAAAGCGTAGAGGTAAATACATTACCGGGTGGAATAGGCACGTCCGCGGCGCTCATGAGAGGGCTCGGCTATGTTTTCAGGCATGGTTGTATGGCGGTAAGCCCGGGGCTGGCCGTCTTTATGATGATATGTGTGAAACTAGGCGCGCTTTTAAATCAAAATTAAAATGGTGTCAGAATAATCAACAACAAATAAAAATGGATATTATTGCTGAACTTCACTCAAAGAAGAAGTTCGGTCAGTTCTGGAAAAACACCAATAAAATGAATCATAAGCCGGGCCTCCCCGTCAGCGTGGCGGGAGTGCATGAGCCTAGTGAGATCGCCACTATGTTCTCCCACCATTTCAGGGTGGACTCGCCTCTGGGGCCAGCGCGGCAGGTGCCCGATGCTGAGGAAGGTAGTGAGCGTAGTGTTTATTTTACTACGAAGGAAGTGCGTGCGGTGATTAAGGGCATGGTGAGGGGTAAATCCCCGGGTCACGACAGCCTTAGCATCGAGCACCTGCAGCACGCTGGAGTACACCTACCCAGAGTGCTTGCTATGTTTTTTACCCTATGTTTAAGCCACTCCCATCTGCCCGATAATCTAATGCGTACTATAGTTGTACCAATTATCAAAAATAAAACTGGTGATACATCGGATGTAAATAACTATAGACCGATCTCACTAGCCACAGTGGTCGCCAAAGTGCTGGACAGTCTGCTGGGTCAGCACCTGGATAAACACGTCTCGCTAAACGATGCGCAGTTCGGTTTCAGGCCCGGGCTTTCCACCGAGAGTGCTATCCTGTGCCTTAAGCAGACTGTACAGTATTACACGAGTAGAAAGACTCCAGTCTATGCATGCTACCTCGATTTATCGAAAGCGTTCGATCTTGTATCGTATGATATTCTATGGGGTAAATTAAGGGATGAAACTTGTCTACCTAGGGAAATTGTGCTATTGTTTATGCATTGGTATAATAATCAGAAGAATTGTGTAAGGTGGGCAGGCTCTCTTTCGGGGGAGTATGGGCTGGAATGCGGGGTGAGGCAGGGGGGGCTGACCTCTCCCAAGCTTTTCAGCCTGTACGTCAACCGACTGATCGATGAGCTCAGCAGCACCGGCATAGGATGTCATATAGATGGAGTGTGCGTGAATAACATCAGCTACGCAGACGATATGGTGCTGCTGAGCCCGTCGATTGGTGCCTTGCGAAGGCTCCTGAAAATTTGTGAGTCCTACGCGGTGGCCCATGGGCTCAAATACAACGCGAAAAAGAGTGAAATAATGATTTTTAGGCCGGACAACAAGCGATACACATTCATTCCGAATTTCACTCTAAGTGGTACAGCTCTTAACAAAGTCGAGCAATTTAAGTATTTGGGCCACTGGGTCACCGAGGACCTTAAGGACAGTGTGGATATCGAAAGAGAGCGCAGAGCGCTGTCTGTCCGATGCAACATGTTGGCCCGCAGGTTTTCACGGTGCACGGGGACTGTCAAAGTTGCGCTTTTTAAAGCGTACTGCCAGTCCTTTTACACCTGCAGCCTGTGGGTTAACTATACGCAGCGGACATACAGCGATCTGCGCGTTCAATATAATAACGCGTTCCGGGTGCTGATGGGGCTGCCGCGCCACTGCAGCGCCTCCGCGATGTTCGCTGCGGCGGACACAGACGGCTTTGCGGCCATCATGCGCAAACGGTGCGCATCTATCATGCGCCGCACGCGCGACAGCCCCAACACCATCCTGCGTGCGCTGGCGGACCGGTGGGACTCTCCGATACTGGCGCGCTGGATACGGCTGCACGCAGTCTTTTAGTTATTTGCCGCCATTATCGGGAAGTCCACCCGGACCTGCCACTTTATTTTTATTATTATTAAATCCATTTTTTATTATTACTAACACTAGTTTTTAAGCTCGCATTTTACTAACAAATATGGATGTAATCTTAGGATGAATCTGAAATAAATGATTATTATTATTATTATATTATATTATATTATATTATATTATATTATATTATATTATATTATATTATATTATATTATATTATATTATATTATATTATATTATATTATATTATATTATATTATATTATATTATATTATATTATATTATATTATATTATATTATATTATATTATATTATATACTTTTTTCTTTGACGAAATCGAGGTGGTACACCACACCACATCGATTTCGTCTGATAAAACGAGATTAGGTATAAACTACATAACTTTTCGGATGGAAACAAGAACGGGGGAATCAGTACTAACCCATAACTAAACAAATGTTTATGCTACTTAAATCATAAAAATGAAAACGAAACTATAGACCCGCACTCTACTAATCACTTGCCTGGACTTCATCTAAAGAAACCTTAAAGCTTCTAAGCAATTTAAAACGGCTACGCCCGTTTGCGTTTCGGCCAACCTTGGCTTTGAAGATATTTGTGTTACAAAAACAATGTAAGTGAGTTTGGAGGTTAGTACAATGTTTTATTACACATTTCCTAGTAATATTGCATGTAGAAACTGTTCGAAAAGTGAAATAATAACAAATGAAGTGCAGCCCGTGGAAGAATTTACGTATCTTTAGATAAGTTTATCGCTTGCCGCTTGGCGGTTTAAATTTAGAATGTTTGAATGAATGAATACGTCTTGATATTCAAAAACTGCGTGCTTTTTATTTTTAATTCTTTTCGCATTCCAAAAAGTTTTATAGTATTTTTTATAGGTTCGATGTAAGTATTCTCTCTGTAAGTCCTATATTTTTATGATGTTTCTGGAAATGTAATTGATGTTTACGAATAAGAATTTACAGCTTTACCGCATCTTGAGACTGTTGAGCTTTTATGACTACTCGTTGGTTAGTGCGGTAGTTAATCACCTTAAAGATAAGTGCACGTTTTATTTCATGCTCATTATTTTTATTAGTGGAGCCTAGTATCTATAAATACTCTATACTAATTTAATAAAGCTGAAGAGTGTGTTTGAACGCGCTAATCTCTAGAACTACCAGTCGGATTTTAGAAATTCTTTTTGCATTTAATAGCCTAATACTTGAGAAAGGTAATGCACTAATATTTATCAACATTCACGCTACGACCCTTAGGAGTCGAGAAAAAAGAAGTCGGAAAGAACGCTAAGTGAAAACGAAGTTCATAAGAGCGCGGGAGGGCGATGCGTGTCGCGACGCGGTGGGTCGGAAGCCGAAATTTTACGTGGACTAAGTCAGGGGCAGAAGCATGTTAGGTGCATTATCGGTGACGAAAAGCTAAAATGTAGTTGCCGGGTAAAATGTAGTTTTTCATAGGAAAACTTATGTTTCGATCTGCATATTATTTTAAATATTTTTAATTTTATATAATTTACGAAGATGTTGCTTTGTTTTAAGTGAGCATCGTGTACCTAATATACACGTATATATAATTGATATATAAATAAGAAACTATACCGTCCTGTTCCTTTTTTTATGTATTTTGTAAGTACCTTTATGGCGTACTTATTTTGAAATGACTAAAATCTTAACAAAGTCGACAATGTCTTTTAACCAGTATAGAGAGAGACAGTTTAGCTAGGTAACAGTAGGTATCTAATGCAATGCCTGCTGCATATAAATTCTACGGCCATCAATGTCTGAACGCACCTGCAGCTAAAACTGGTTAGAAGCAGGATTAGTTATAAACTTGTACCTAATATAAAACAGCTGTAGTTTATAGAACTATACGTTTGTAATAATAACTTACTGAAGTTATTAATTAGTTTATTAACTATGGTTAAGAAGCTATTGATGTGGTCTAGAGTCTGACGTAAATGGGTGACAGTGATATTGACGCGCAACCTAAAGGCCCAAGCATTCTGTTTATAAAGTTTTTTTTTTTGTTGTCTTTGTACGCAAATGAATTGTCATGTCGTGATTATTCAATAAATAACTCTAAAGCGGTTTCAAAAATAGTTTAGGATATTTTTTTTTTAAATATGGACAAGGCTTTTTTTTTTTTTCAGGATGAGAAATCATCAAATGACTCCCGCTCTGGGTGGAGCGGAAGGGAGTGTCAGACTCTTACTGACTAAAACCCACCCGTGTTCCTTGCTTCGCCCTTTATGTTCCGGGCCAGCGGTAACCCTTTCGGACAATCCCGGCTGGGCAGCGGAACATTGAGAAATTCTCAATAGCCCGGTTGGTATTTTGACAATGGAAACATGTAATTTTCCCCATAGACCAAGGGTCAAATTACAATTGGTCCATGGAGCACCGAAGTAATTTAACACGTTCAAAATCTAGTAGTTAGTAGTCTCATCTCGGCGACAAACAAATGTCAAAAACTTGTCAAAAATTTAGGATTTTAGAGGTATTTTTGAGAGATTGAGACTGAGATCAGGCTGTGAATGTTCTTAAAATTACGACAATTGCCCCTCTGTTACCACAGATTCAGTATATGATTCTGAACACGTTGAGTAGAAATTTTTCGTCGGTAAAAAAAATATCTGCTCTTTCTCTTTCATAGACAAGAGTAATACGTACGCGATCAAATAGACTAAAGTATTCAACGCAGGAGGTTCAGAATCATGTACTGAATCCTTGGTAAGAGGTTGGGTTGGTTGGCAGGTTGCGCGTCGACGACCATGCCTCCCTGTACAGCTGTGTTTCTTGTTCCTACGTAGGTACTACGTATGAAGACATTTTTGGGATGTAGGAGATGGGTACTGATTAGATAACTATGTTACTGAAAAAACGACCACATGAAACTGGAAGTTGAATAAAACATTATTGAGTACTTATTTAACCTTCAGATGCTACTATTTTATTTTGAGCAGAGATAAGATAACCGTCTTTGCAAACTTAAATTCTGTAAACTATTTGTCTAATTTCCTAGTTACAACATAATTATAACGATAATCTTGCTACCACGTCTGGCAACACTCAAAGACCCCACTTTCGCGGTGCCGGCGTTTAAATTGAGTGGATCACATTTCGCATCTTTTCAGACGTACAACAAAAGTCTGGAATAGTCCGTATATTTCACCCGGAGAGACTAATGTTCAGCAGCCATCTTTGTCGTCTTACTGCTGAGTTTCAGTAAGAATTGGGGGACAGAACGGAGATAAAAAGGAGTATTGCTAGCATTAACTTGCAGTCAAACGATATTTTGAAAAAAGCTTCTGAAATTACTTAGCAAAACTTTTAAAAGTAGGTAAATCTCATCTCCACACAGATTTTGACAGTCGCTAACAATATCTATTATAAGTAAAACGACTTAGATAGGTTAATACCTACCCAACATTCGATCCTCCAAAACGGCACAATGTCAGATTATCAGAAAACGTGGAAGTAGGACGGCATGTCGTTATTATCGGGAGCGAAAAAGAGACAAGAAGATAATAATGTAACTAGGATGATTAGCCAAAGTTTGAAGTGCAACTTACGGAGCGTGTATAACCTATCTACCTCTTGTTATGTAATATAATTGCTAGCAGTGTCAAAATCTATGTGTAGCTGTAGACGTGAAAGTTTGAAATCGTCAGCAAGTCTCCAGCGATTATAGGCTCCTTCAAACAGATGCGACACGCGATAAAATCGCATGCGACACAAAGGCACCGCAAGTCGCACAACGAGCGGAGCGGTGCCTTTGTGTCGCGCGCGGTTATATCGCGTGTCGCGTCTGTTTGTAGGAGCCTTCATTTGTCGTGCCTGTTGGTACCTACCTAGCAAAAGACCAACATAAATAAAAAACAGTTTCTTAAATATCAAATCCTAAGAGTAGGGAGGCATCAGCGAAATACTAGATCAATACTAAGAATGTTGAAATATTAATGTTGAAAAAATTCATAATAACTTCGCAAAATCTTCATTGTATTTTTCGTCTCGTAATTAATGTTGAAACTATAAGAAATGTTCACAGTTCACTAAAGCCCACAGTAATGTTGTCAACAATCGCCCACAGGCCATAATATATGTTAAATTAGCCAACTAATCATATTTTTTAACACGGCACTAAAATTTAATCGAGTTAAGCCTTGTAAATCGATCGATTGTGATTATTGTTGGTTTAATATTGATTAAAGTCTATATTTTATTAAATCGAATCGAAAATAGGCTGGTTTAATACTGAGAAGAAGGAAGAAGAAGGAATATTTGCAGCTAGGGACGGGACTGGTTAGAATTTCAGCATCCTGGAAGACTCATATTTTTTCTGAGGGGAAATTCCTGTATTTTTAAGAATTATCGCATTTAATCTGTCAAAAATACCTCTAATTGACCTACATTTTTGACAAATTTTTGACCTTGATTAGGAGCTAGGATGAGATTGAGACTTGAATTTTTTCGCTTTATAAGTATGTACGAGAATTCACGCTGGCAGAATAGGATCGGATTAGTTGCCAATGAAAAAAAAAAAGTAAAAGAATTGGACTTCTGCTCTTACTGAGTTATTGACTCAGTAGGTACCAATTTGTTTTTGGAAGGATTTTGACGTGTTTGATTTCACAGGCCCATTATATTTTAAGTCTTACTTTTGACTTCTTAGTCACGTCAATAAAACTTTTTGTGATTTCATCCTTGTAAGGCATAAGCATGTGGTCCAGTTATTTGTAGCACCTACGAGTTTAAGACATGATTGAACGACTGACTTGTATAAAGGTGTTTAGCTGTCCTGACCAGTTTTTGCTAGTACTACATTATTGCAATTTTTCAATGCAATTTATTGGCACGTGCGTCGCAATAAATATTTATTGACATTACGTTAGATAAAAATTATACACCTAATCCCAGTGTAATCACAACTGCCATTTTTATTTTTTTTTTAAAGTACTGAATAAAGCACAGAAAACGGGCTGAATTTACGAAGTAGCTAGTAGGTACCGATGTTACGAAAGTGCGACGTGCAATCAATTATATAAAAAATGGTTGATTATTAGAAAAAAAATATAAACCGTTAATTTTGAAGGAAAAAACAAAAGCCTAGTTCTTAATTTAAAATCGAATCTGACCTATATTTAAAAAATAAATAATAAATAAAGTCCCACGCGTGTAGTTTTCGCCTGATTTTCTCAAGGGTACTCTGCCGTTCAGACATTGAGCAGACCATCCATTTTTCACCGCAGAAGTTTTACTACATCAGTCAGTCATCATTACCGAAGTAAGCAGACTGAATTATAACAATGTGAAAATAGTCGAAGAGTCAAAATTTATTTGGCGTATAAGTATGTCATAAAATTGAAAACTATAGACACATAAATGGTGCAGCGATATTACTTACAGACATGTTCTACGTTTTTTTTTTTAATTATTTTGGGCTTATTGAACAATTTATGTGGTTTTAATTTTAAGTCAGTTATTATTTTTTTGTTATTTATAAAGCAATAAAAGCTTTGTAACCACTCATGGTAGGATTTCTTTTTTGACCTTTTACTAAATAAATTTTAGGACTACTTCAGTTCTTCGTAAACTTTATATGTAATTTGTGTTAGGTTCATATATTGTTAAATTGTGTAGTAACTTCACCATTTACTGCTGCGTCTTTGTTGTAACTCCATCTCCATTTGTAAGATGCTTACCTGAAAATAACAGAAAGATATTATATTTAAAAAAATGCGATTCCATTTACCTAAATTCCATGATATTATCAACACATACGTATTTACGAAACGTTAAATATTTTCCATATTTCAATATTTATTTTCGACATCTGTCCTCAAAAGACGCCGCACAGAGCTATTTAAAATGAATATTATTTATTTTACTAAACGCGCGGATACCATTACTAAGATAAAGTGCGCATAAACGTCGGAAACAGCGTTTAGGAAAGTTTACCGATTTCATTCGTGTGCGTTCGGAATTATTGATTTGTGGCTATATGCGTCGTCGGTGAGAAATCGAGAATGTCCATCAATTCAGGCATTTCCTTGTTTTGACAGTTTAATTCCTGTGCCGCACGCATACGGATTAGGGAAATAGGATTGGCTTTAGATAGATGTAGCTCGGAAAGCTCCGTATTCGTATGAAGTTTTCAAGTCCAATTTCTTATAACTGGCACACACTCTGCTTCTATTTATTACAAGCTTCAGTTCACTTGCCTAGTTAGTATGTATGGGTCAAATCTTACAAGCTGAATGAAATGAAAACCACAACAAACCAAACCAAACATTCCTCTTATCCTACGGAGTTGATATTTTACATGTTGGTTCGATTTTGAAGACAATGTATTTTTTTAAAGTCGTTTGCATAATCTAACTTTTTTATACTATCCAAAGGTGACACGGAAAATTCAAAGAAAAGAAAATAGAACATCTTCGACGTAATAGAAAATGTTAAGTTAGAACTTAATAAAAAAAGAAGATAGAGAAATTTTGCTCATAATGAGGGTTTTCTGAAATGAAGTTCGCTAGGTGGCAGCACTGACACGTCAGGTCCAGGCATCTGTCAAAGAGCCTATATTTCTCTTTAGTCATGACTGAATGATGAACGAATGAATGAATCGAATGATGAACGTCATCATATATTTTATATTGGAAGACTCTTGTCACATTGGTGCCAACTGGTGTCGTAAATTTTCACGAAAACCCTCATTGTGATTGTGAGTAGGTACTCAAAAAGTTCTATTTGTGTGTTCCTAGGCTGCCTATATTAAAAATCCCGCATACAGGCACGCAGTAGAACAATTTCCATGAAGTTTTCATAGAAATTGTTCTAGTTACTAGAATCGCCAATCGCAGTCTACTGCGCTACAGCAAAGACTAATGTTTTTTACGGATGATTTGAATTATCTTTCTTATTTCAAAAAGTTAACAATGCAGATAGCGCACTGGTAATTATTGCCAACAGTCACTTTTCCCCAATTACCAACAAACTCACGAGTTGACCATTGAATTCCTTCACGTACTAGTTACAATAAATTTATAGAAACATAAGAGCTGCAGCCAAGTTCAGTGTTCTGAAGCCTGGCAGCTGTCCAACGATTTTCATGTAGCTCTGCTGATCCTCAGATTAACTAGCGATATCTAATGTGATCGGTAAGGTTTGTCACTAATTGAGATCTTAATTCAGAGTCTGAAGGACAGCTTGATTTCCTTGTTGCTAAACATAGATCTAAATTGGATGGTCTATTGGAGCTGAAGATAATAGAGTTTTGTATAGTTTTGTTATTCTTAAGGTTACTTAGCATACCGTTTGTACCTTTCGATATAATACAAGATTGTTGCTATGGAAAATTTACTTTTCTACTCATAAATGAAAAAGGTTTTTGTATTATAAGTACTATATATTATATTCGGTGGAATTTTACGGGGTTTTGCACTGTATTTTCCTTATTAACTGTTCATTCATGTGTATATTGTGGGTTAATGAATTTAAAATTGTCCACGAATTACTCATACAAAATTAAAAACCACAAAATCTAATCCGTTCACTAGTGACGGCTCCATTTACCGAGATCTAGCGTGGGAAATAATATATTATGATGATATAAATTGTGACAGGCAACCTCTGCCAACTAGGTTACACGTACTGAAATGCAATCTTTTTTTATACCACGAACTAATGTTTATTCACCCGAATCTTCCCAAAAGCTAAAAAATACAATGTTTTGGTAATTTTTAAATAAGATGTATAAAGTTAATTTGTTTTTGTGTCAGTTGTGATTTTAATTTCCTCGTTTGAAATATCGTTAATGGCAGCCCAGACCTTGAATTCGGAATATTTTTCTGGTGTTTTCTCGTGAAAATTAGTAATTGTTTATAAAATAACCTACATCAATGTTTAAGTGTTCTTAGAAAATTATTTTGATAAAATGAATGGCGCCGCTGCCCAGGAAGTGGTGGCGAGACGACATAGAGGCGTACCGCAACGGTTGGATCGAGGTGACTCTGGGAAGGATGCCTGGAAGGATTTGTGGAAGGCTTTTGCTTAGCAGTGGGACAGTATAGGCTAACTAAAAAAAATATTTTTAGGTTTACATGAGTGCTTTCTTGTTTTAAAACTGTATAAAGCATAGGTACAGTACCCGGCGATAAATATTGCACATCGACCTTTGGAAATTGGTGTACTTTATACAAAGAATAAAAATAATTATCAAAAGAAGCAAATCATAATTGTTTTAACAGCTCCTAATAGATACTGGACTGTTTGTATTTCGTGCGACAGAGATAACGCTCTACGAAGACGAAATTAGCCGATTGTCTCTTTCCAAAGGTCGATGTGCAATATTTATCGCCGGGTACTGTATTCTGATTATTTGGAGCATATTATTATTTGTTTTGATTTCGCATATTGAAATAAGCATTTGCACGACAGCTTGTCTCTGTTTGTAACTCATTATAGAAGTTTAGATTACTATAAATATGAAACCATTTGAACATCAACAAACAACCAGTAAGGAACTTTATTTATCCATATAAATATTAACTGCTCCCAATGTAATTACAAGACTCGTGGCAACTCAATAACGATAAACCTTAGAACATACACGACGAACTATGTTTCTCGTTCATTTTAATAATAAAGTTCGACATAAAACGATGCAGGAAATGTAATTACAACCTTATCTCAAAGAAAATCCAATATTTAAGGCAGCTCCTAACTACATGCTCCTAACTTTATGACTTAGCATAGAAGCGTATTTCCTTTTCAGTTTTATTGGTTCACGTCCTTCCTTTATCCTTCTAAAGCACTTACAACTTTATCGTTATGTGCTAAAGTTGATATTTAAGTGTATAGCTTTTGGTACTTAAGGCTATATGTTTTGAAAGTTAGGTCATCGCAGTAAGGAGAGCTGAAATGGACGTTTCTTGTTACTGGGCTAAGAGCATGTAAGTGCTTTCTAACACTAGGTTCTTGTTATGGGCTAGCAGAGTTATATGTTCAGGAATTATTATAATGGAATAAAAGCTCGTATTATTATAGTTCCATTGAGAAGACGTTGTGTGGCGCACGGAAGGAAATTTCTTTATTGCGAGAATCTTAATAACCGACCGAGGGTGGTATAATAAGGTTGAGCTGGGGTGGTCTAGACTCTAAAAAGATACTCAAGAAATATTTAGTAATTAAAGACGCATAAAAATAGAAGAACAATATCTAGGTACCTACTAACCGTAAGCGATTTTCATCTGTGTAGAAAACCTTATAATGCCGAAGTCGATAATAAATTGAAAGACGTATCTTCATATCTTCTTGAAGTTAAAACGTCTTTTCCGCCGCAAATAGCAGGGATTCCGATCCATATATTCAACGAGCTACTAATACCTACAACCATGTTTGTCTTAGATAATATTCCATTTCTATTTTAATGTATGATTACATGTAAATACATTGCAGACATATTTCAGAATGATTCAATCTACGAACAAGAAGGTGACTCATGAATGTTGTTTTAATTTAGTCACAATACGAAATATTTATTTTAAACTAGCTTTTGTCCACGGCTTCACCTGCGATGATATAAATATGTCACGGGAACGTACAACCGAGACTTTTTGGCGCCAATCCGGAACATATATCCAGACAAACGGAGAAAAATTCTAAAAACTTTATTTCGGCATCAGACTCGTACTAGATTCGACCTCGTAGTAATTACTATTTTCAAAAATATGCAATATACAGTTTTGACTTCGTTACTGTTTTATTTTAGGTATATGTATATTGTCAATGAAAATTTCATTGGAATACTTTTAAAAGTTTTGTAAGAGACATTCTTAGACATTAACTTAAAAATACAAAAGACCGGAGAAACGGGGCGGAAAGTAGACCTTGATAAAAATGTTGCGAAAATATTAAATTTAAGAAATTTTTCAAAGAAAAACCTTTTCCTGTGTTCTCAAAATGTAAATTCAGAAGTCTCCAAATTCTATAAAAACATTCCTTTATAAAATATTCTAATAATGAGGAACTAAATGGCTGCAACTTAATACAGTGAAGTCCTTCATAAGTCCATGTCATATTGCTAAAATATGAACACACAAGAACGAGAACAGCTTACTGTAGATGACTGACGACATTCCTCAATTACAATTTGTGTGATCATAAATTTGCACATCACATAACATTTAATCCTATTAAGCCCTTTAACACGATTCTGCTTTCCACTGCCAAAGTACAAAAAGAGAGCAGTTTCTTATACAGCAGACAGATCTGTCGCTGTCTTGCGTCTGCTTAATTCCTCACATAGGCTGCCGAGACAGCTACTTATCTCTTTGATGTACGGTGATTCTGATACCACTCCTTTGAAGTCCGCCTACTTATATGGACCATAAATATATTCAGTGATGCCCTGTTTCCCATTCATGATAATATATCGATATCTCGCATTTAGCGTTCCTGCACACGATGCCGTCGCCGCGCCGTCGCCGCGCCGACGCCGCACCGTTACACTGTAGATACGAGTCGCGCGAAGCCCGCCACCGCGCCGCCGCCGCGCCGCCACCGCGCGCGTTTTTACTGTTTCATTCATTCCATTACCGGCCGCGTACGAACGTGCACGCCGCATAATTTCCCGTGAATGAATCAAACAGATAGGGAGGGGAACGCGCGCGGTGGCGGCGCGGCGGCGGCGCGGCGGCGGGCCTCGCGCGACTCGTATCTACAGTGCAACGGTGCGGCGCCGGCGCGGCGACGGCGCGGCGACGGCATCGTGTGCAGGAACGCTTAGGATCATCATCATCGATTCAGTTGATAAAACTATGCGTTTTATGGATATCGGATATACTAAACCGATTTCGTTTTACATTTATTAGCATCGAGCAGCGATTTTAATATTGGATTTTAAATGGCGTTATGTAATGTTTGAGGATCCTTGGAATTATATTACTAAAATTGAATTACCGTTTATGGTGATCTCCTTATTTGTATAGTCTAGTCTAGATAACTGGTGTCTGGGTTTATTCAAAGCGAATACCGCCTCAGCTGTATAAATCTTGACATTTTCGTACTCTTTGATATTATGAATATTTAGTCCAGCTCCCAAATCTTACGATACTCGTGGGAAGATTATTACACGCCCTATTAAAATCAAGGACCACACGTCATATCCAATTCAATGAGCATATAAATTATCCAGTTGAGTTTCATGCAGATCAATCTCATTCTGACCCTTCATATACTGCTAAATCAAGTCTTAATAGAGGCTCCTTTATAACGCCGATTACAATTTAGAGGATCGCAGATGTCATCTTTTAATTTGTTCAATTGGCTGTGAATTTCCATAGTATTACCTTGGTGTTGTTCACTTGTTGAATGGTGATGTGACCTATTTATCATGATTATCGCTGTTTGCCCATGATGGCGTCAACTTTGGCGCCTCTCGTGGGTGTTTGTAGGGCTATGTAGGTTAGTGCGTGGTGTAAGATTAATTAGTTTCTGTCGCAATAGTGACTTCAACGTTTCTTTTGTTTGATTTATTGAGTGCTGGTAATTATTTTGTATCATTTGCATAATTTTTATTGATGATCAATTATTAGCGAAAACACCATCATACAGTTTGTTTGAATGTTAAAATTATTTCTACAAGTAAGTACGTATTGTTTGGTTATTCCTTTTTCTAATTTTCGAGGGATCATTTTCTTTTGTAAGTCTATTCCATGAGTATGTGAATCGTTCTTTTTTAAAGCCACTATAATAGCTGCCTTATTTCTCAAAGCTTACTGCTATTTGGTTAATTATTAAGTACCTAACACTTAAAAGAAAAATCGTAACGATATTTTAAGTGTAGTCCGGCAGGGAGGCTCGGAAGTCTGATGAACAATCATGCCAAGGGGTATCTTGTTACCCAGTAACAGGGTTGTGGAGGTCAGATAGACAGTCGCTTCATGGAAAATACTGGTATTCAGCTGCATACAGTTAGACTGGAAGCCGACCCCAACATAGGGAACGGCTAGGCAATGGCTAGGGATGATGATGACTCAATGAAAATTACCAAACGATTTCAAGCAACTCCGCTGCTCGCACATGATCCACACCATACAATTCTTGACATTGCGTCCAGTTTTCAATGAGATTGCTCTATTACACACACAATTTGCGAGCTCGTCCCGTCCATTGACTGCGATGACCTCATTTTCCTATTGATTTCACGACACAACAGAGATATGCTAATCAGATGATAATTACGCCTTGCCTATGATCTTATATCAAGGTGGATTAGTGGTATTTGATTATGTATTGAGATCCAGGGTTGGGTTTGTCTGTTTTAAATGAAATATGGAAATGTTTTCGGCAGTGTCGACATCACCGGCAGCTTTTTTGCTATAATTGTGTCAGCAATATATTTCTGTATCACTTTATTGTCCAGTAACACCACGGACTTCAGAGCCTCGGGAGTTATTTCGGTTAACTTCAGTAGTTCATCCTATAAACTTAGTAGGACTAAATTAGTATGCGGCACTACACTACAATGCTCTCTGATAGTTCTAAAGTTAGTGTTTACATTAAAACAGCCGGCTCTTGCTAGTAATAGTACCACGATTACAATTTTATGGCTGCACTGCATATGCGGCAAAGTAGGCCGCTTGAATCTTAACTCCTAGATCCTTTAGACCTGTCGTTCAAACAAACCACTATTTTATTAGAGACAGCCGGTGTCACGGCAAATCTAGAACTGTCATGTTTAATTCAGGAGTCTAAATTCAAATTCCATGTACTTAGTTTTTTCCCAGTAAAGTAATATAATATACGTCTTAAAATCTAGCGTATAAAGTCGTAGTTTGCGTTAATTTATTTTTGCAGATGAATATCTACGTTTGCAAATAGGACATTAACATCTACTTGACATTAACCGATTTTGAGGTCATGCAACACTTTATTTAAATATTATGTAAGTAATGTTGTGACAGATCTTGTTTTGTGAGAATGGAATCTTAATTTCTAGTCTATCACAGACACAGTAACCACTATGTAGGTTCTATATTTATGTTATTGTCGACCACCCACTATGAAATTAGCTTAAATTAGCAAGGAAATTAGTCAAGCTTTCATTCACAAAGGTCTAGTTTCTATTTATATCTCTATGGGTCACATGAATAGGTTACATATCTCCGCTCAGACACATCATAGGCATTGTAGTATCAATCTAGGGCATCTTCACAACGACTTAGGCAAATCTTATGATTGCTTGCCACAAATTGTTCACTACAAATCATTGACCACAATCAGGACACGCATTGTGTTTTATTAACTACTAACTGCGCCCCGCGGTTTCACTCGTGTAAATGTCGATCCTGTGGGATTATCGGGATAAAAAGTAGCCTATTTTGTTCAGGGTGTCAGCTACCTCCATCCAAAATGTTATCTATCCTATGTCCTTCCCCGGAATGCAATCTATCTCTCTGCCAAATTTTATCGAAATCCGTTCAGTGGTTTCGGCGTGAAAAGGTAACATACAGACAGACAGACAGAGTTACTTTCGAATTTATAATATTAGTATTGATTATATTTGATAAAAGTACTTGCGGCTTTCCCGTTTTAGATTGGAAATTATTTCAATTGGCCCGGGTTGGTCGGGTTTAATGTGTTTCCATTATGTTCATTACGTTTCATTAGCTTCCGTCCGCGGCTTCGCCCTCGAGGTATATTGATAAAAACTATCCTATGTTGTTCCCCGGGATGCAATCTATGTCTTTGCCAAATTTGATCGAAATCCGTTCAGTGGTTTAGACGTGAAAAGGTAACATACAGACAGACAGACTTACTTTCGAATTTATAATATTAGTATGGATTAATTACTCATCATAGTTTCTTTATCTTTGGTCTCAGTTATATACCTAATTATATTTAAAATATGGTGATTTTTCGCCGTATCAAGTGAATGCTCACATATCGAAATGTTATGCGATCCCATTCAGTACCTCCCCGTAACCCGCATATTGAGATATTTTAAATGTGGCCATCTTCAAATTTCCTCAATAAATATACCCGACACTTCACTCAATGCCTGTTCGTCGAATTACACCTTAATGTGCATTTTTACCAACTTACTTTTCCATCGGCCCCACTAACCATTTTCTTAATCACTCTCATTATAAGGCTCAAATTCCTATGCTACTCATTTCCGTGGATGAATACGTGTTGGTAAGTTTCAGCAGCTTGTAATCTCGGATTACACGAACACAACGTCTAAAGTGACATACGTTGGAGTATTATCATGCGCAGAGTCTATTGTGATAGCAAAGTGATAGACAGCCATGGTTGTCATGTAAATAGGAACAGTTTTAGTATTAGATCGTAATGAATATTTATAAGCTGAAGAAGTGGTGGTGCAATCAAAATGTATGGGTTTGATTGGGGAAAATTGATGATGGCGCAAGACATTCTTTCTATTGATATATCATTTGAGTTGAAAGTACCTTGTGATTTGTGAATGATTGGAAGTAACTGTTTGTTTGATTATGCTATCATTATCTCGGTGCGGTATACGTTTAGTCAACCTCTGAATTATAGTAGTTATCTTCAGAAATGGGGTTCCCATTGAATAACAGTCCGTTATTGGTTGCAGCTATGATGTTCGCATCTTTATCCGTAATTGAAGAGTGTATCTAAGTTATTTTTCCAGCTTTAGGCGACTGTTGGAATAAAAGTTGGAATGCAAACTTTTTAATGCTTTGTTAATATATAGTTTTCTTTTTCGTATCTGACACTCCTATAAAATATTAACAATACGTACATTCGTACCCCATTTCCGCTTACCATTCTGTCAGCATCGTCTCATATGTCAGTATGGTGAATTTAAATAGTGAATTTTACATGATAATACGGTACAGACAATACATCATACATACGGTTGTGAATGGCAATGCGAAATCGGATGAGACAAGATCACGGCCAACCAGCATCTTCACTTTCATACATATGGATCAGTTCTTGTAAGTGGATGTTGATGTCAATCAGAAGAGTGGGTTTTTTACGCTTGGTGAACTGTGGAGGTTGGGCAAGGCAAAGATGTTGTTCAATGGGGGTTTTCGTGAAAATTTACGACAGCAGTTGGCACCACTTTGACAAGAGGTCTTCCATTTCGACAATGAATATAAAATATATGATGACGGTCATCATTTGATTCATTCATTCATTCATCATTCCGTCATGACTAAAGAAAATATAGGCTCTTTGACAGATGCCTGGACCTGACGTGTCAGTGCTGCCACCTAGCGAACGTCATTTCAGAATACCCTCATTGAGGTATAATTTGTGCGGATCTTGCATATGGATTTTTCGCAGCCGTAATTAATGGCTTTTTCGTAGCGAAGGACCATACTTCCGTCAAACTACGAATGCTTTTTTCGAGAACGCTCTACGATTCCTTGGGAATATCATAATTATTGTCAATCTAGCAGATTTAATCTAAAGACACTTAACGACTAAATGTATCTGGTATAAAAAGTTCATCATCTGCCTGTCTTTTCCCAACTGGGGTCGGCTTCTTGTCTAACCGGGTGCAGCTGAATACCAGTATTTTACATGGAGCGACTGCCTATCTGACCCCCATAACCCAGTGACTGGGTAATAAGATATCCTTTGGTCAGACAAGTTGTCAGACTTTCCGGCTTCTGACGACCCGTAACGACTGTCAAAGATCCACGAATGATACGGCTATCGTTCGTGGATCTTTATGACGTATCTATAGGTATATCTTTTAGACGTTTAGTCCCGGCGGACTATCCGAGGCACGGAGCGGTCTTGATATTTTAAAGATGGTGACCCATCCACGGACTAACCGCGGCAAGCGTAGCTTAACCTAATCAATTGAACCGTGCCGCTGTTATTACTTAGCCATAAGCCCTTCCTAGATCTTGGTATAAAAAAAAATCATATAAAATCGAAAGCAAAATATAGAATTTCTTTCAAACACGCGCGGCCTGGTCTTCTTACGCATAAAATATGTACCTACTACAATGAAAATACCACACATACCAGAAAGAATCAATTCACCACACATCGGAGAACATTTCAAAACATCGATAAACCATCATCGAATAATGACACACCGAACAATGGTCCGATAAACAAGCAATAAGAATCGATCGATCGAATCGCTCATGTGATCGTCATTGACAGTGTAATCGAATCGAATGAGATCAAGATCAATGTCGAATCTATCGAATGTAATTGCATAACGATTGTTGGTGCATGTGGCAGACGGAGCGCGTGGGCGGAAAACGATTTTAGGAGTTTTTTTCTTCAGATTATATTTTTATACTTGCTTACTTAGTACACACGGCTACACGTCAGGCATACATTTCCAGTTTTAGCTGACTTCGTATTGGTTTTTCGAATAATCAGAACTCAGCTTATACTGGTTATGTATAGCTTGATGTGTAGCTGCGTGTACAATGAAAAACATACTGCAGTGTTATTTGATATTACTCTTGATAATGTTACAGCAATACAATCGTTATTGTAAGCTCCCATGGTCACTTTTACGATGTAATTTCTCTTTCATATCGATGCGTTCCACTTCAAAATCGTTTCCTTCTAGCCAATATTCTTCTTTTGTAAGTAGATACTAATGACCATTTCCTTTGTCTTGATTATCAATTTGTTTTTATTCATCCTCTCTATCTTTTTCGTATCTTTCTGCTTAATCGCCGTTCGCACATGCCTTGAACACAATAATCACTGGCATGGAAACAAAATCTATTTCTCAGCGATCATTGCGCCGGTTTTTACTTCTATATAAATATGCTCTTAGCAACTCCGATACTATTTATTTTTATCAATGAGCATTTTCTTTATTTGCCTTTAGTATCAGATTCGGATTGGTTACGTCTATACAATTATTTATGTTGGTTATTTTGATTATGTTGGTTATTTTCTTTATGTTTGTAACTATGGAATACAGGTTTTTAGTTACGGTAATCTAAATGATATAGCTAATGGAAGATGATGTAGGAAACTCATTACTTCAGGAGCGATGCGAAAGAGATCAGAATCAAAGTTATTCCTTGAGATTTTAACAAACCATTGTTTGATCATGAAATGCATTAATATGCATTATGCTCTAAGATTACACCTAAAAGCAATTAATAACTTTCACTCTATCAACAGCAGTCAAATCAAACTCACAAATGACGTCATTATAATTTCAAATCTTAATTATGACGTATCGTAAAATTGTACATCATTATAACGCTTGACAGTAGATCAACTAAGCGTTAATTGACGCGTTAATGATTAATTGATTTAGTTCATCCAGAGTGAAATATCACTGCACTTGAGTGAAGTTAAATGAAGTACTTAATTCAAATTACATTAAGATGGTGCGACATTTTAATTGTTACTAATACGAATGCAATGAAGCAGATCGTGACAATAGATGACGAATCAAAATAAGAGATGAAATGACAATTTTCATGAGAGACGTACAAACATTCAAAGAAATAGATAGGTACATAGATAGAATACTCTTTGTATGTTCGCATAAAGAAACCCAGAAAAAAGTTACCATATAGAATATGCCCAAAACAACGAAAGTAAATTTTCTCCTCCATAACGACATCCCACCTAAGAAATAAATTTACGATCAACTACCAGCTATATTTAAAGAAGCAACTATAAAATAATGTACAAATAAAGACATAGGTGAACGTACCCAAGTCAAAATAAATCAATGGCTAACTAAACGCTATATTTAGTTCCAATTAATTACAATATGGTTCAGAAGCTTCCGTGTGATACGTTTATGATTTATTGTTGCATACTCGTATATGATTATTAAATCTATATTTATTTCGTTAGTTTTTGTCGGTACAAATTACTTGTGGGTGTTTATTAATTGAGGATGATAGAAGTTATGGTGGGCTATTTATCACAGAATTTGAACAGGCAGGATGCGATCGAAGTTTTAAAAACTTGGTCGGGATTCTGTAATTATTGGATCGCTGGTATTGTTAGAAGAAACGGTCCCGACCGAGTGTACCTATAGTTAGGTGCTGTTTTTTATTTTTTTAAATATATTTTCATCTATACAACGTGTAACGTTAAGTGCGCAAAACCTCTTAAGAGTTCATTGTATTCATCATTAAATTATGAACAACTTTTACTATGGGAGAAAACTTGAAATCGCAAAAAAAAAATCTGCTCTTTAGTACATTTTGACGAGTTATGCGAACATAAATGTAGGGAACAACAGATTTTTTTTCCACGATTTCAGCTTGGGTAGTAAATGTTGTTCATAATGATGAGGACAATGACCCCTTAAGAGGTTTTGCGCATTTAACGTTACACCTTGTAATGAATATGCTTGCAATTATAAGGGTTATGATAGCCAGATAACATGATTTTCTAATCACTGCTTAGAAACACTTGGAAAATACATGTTTCTATTCTAGCCGATGCATCACTTTCTTAGAAACACGTGCTGCATTAAATAATAGATGCATGAGCCACTTTGAAATCAACATCTGAATTAATATCCTCATCCTTTACTGCGGAACACCTGACATGATTATATCTGGGTGGCCACGAATAGCCACAGTAGAGCACTCACGATCAGTGTAACAATTCAGACATATAAGCTGGCATGCCAATGTCATCGGTCATCGTGTACTGGCGAACGCAACTCGGTTCTTGGAATGAGTGTAAAGCAAAAGATTTGTGACGATGTGTGACTGTGTAGATGTCACGTATTCAGGTGGGTAGTTCGAGTTATTCCCTGAATACCCCGACCCCCGAGGCACCCGTTCCGGAGAACCCCGAATACGATAAATATGATTACATTTATTTCGGGACGAGGTCCTCGGGGATCGGGGTACTCAGGGAATAACCCGGTAGTCCATGAGATAATTATACAAAAGAGTTGAGTAAAGGACAGTGGATTAGTAGGTGAAACCTCTGTTTTAAGATTTGCTGTGTGCCGCCTAATAAGCTATGTAAAGAAATTTGTTCTTAAGGGGCTTACAGCACCTAAACGCAAAAAACGCAAGTTTTAGAAACAATAAAAGTTAATGATCGACAACGTAAACAAAATCAGAAAAATATATGATATTTTTCAGACTATATGCTAGGTAGATAGTGTGTTGAAAACATAATAGAACTAATTTAATACAATAGAAAAAAATCATGAAGATACCTTTAAAAACTTTCTTTTTACAATAAAAACCATACTACTCGTAATTGATACAATCATTCTGATTTTTTGTCAGATTATCTTACAAGCAACATACTAGTGTTTTAATTTTTTCGTCCAAACAATAGATTTTTCGTAATTAAATAATTGCTTCATATTTTGCAATAAATTACCAGCGTTGTGTCATCGCGCTTCTTTTTCTTTTCTATGCAGTCCGACAGTGACCGCGAATTTATTACAATATAACCTATAAAACTTTAAGCATAATCTTACTTAATTGTTTACGTGATAATTATTCTTCGGTTGATTGCACTTTACACAAATCCGTTCCACTTTCTTAGAATCTGATATAATTATGGTTTATTGGAAGTGGTAAAGGTCAGAAAGCGAACTTGAACAAAAAGCGTCATTATTAGTTTCTTCTGCGCGGTGGATAGATGCATCAATGAATGATCGTCACACAAAATGAAAAGGTGGGCTTATGACATTCCTTATGGTATGAATAAAGTAATTGACGTTGTTTTTGCTTCTAATAGAGCAAATTGCTTACATATCTTTAGTTTTATTACAGCATGTATGTACGGACGCCAGCAAATCAACCTACCCGAAACTGTCAAATTTTCGCAATCAACTTTGAACCTTATGATTTAGTGATAAAGTTGAAAATCTATTAAAGAAATCTGACAGATTGTAGTAACTTGATGTGCTGGCGTCTGTACGTTGTCAAAAAATTTGCTGCTTTTGTTTGATTTGTTTATTATTATTGATGGGGTTGCGTGTGACCACAGTCGTATTTCTAAAATTTCATAGTCATTCTCTTATAACTTGCACCAAACACTGTCTAGTCGGTTTGTATGTTTCTCATTTGTAACTAGTATTTGCATCTTGTAGCAGTAGACGCATTGAGCAACATACGATATATTTTAGTTTAATAGCCCAATAAATTTTAGAAAATATTTTGTCAAGGTTCGCACAACACTCATTATGATCTAGATTTTAGTACTTAGCTCTATTAAAAATGTCAATAGAAAATTAATACGGAGTTTTTAATACGTAATTATGTAGGTGTATGATGAAAAGTCGTTTAAGGCTTGTTTTATAACTAAAAGATGAGTCGATTAGCCTTTAACGATCGTCTGAGAGCTAAGTGAGTAATTGATCTTCGTAGGCGTTTGTTGATCAAGTAATATACTGAGAAGATAAAATCGTTGCGAAAAAGTAGCCTTTACAGTTGGATGCGGCAAAATATTAAGACAGTTCCAATAAATGTATTTTCAACTGCATTGTAACAAACTTTTTTCTGTCTAGCTGCTACACGCATGGGCGTGATATACAATCCGTCATCGTCAGATCATACGCCCGTTGTAAAACATTTTTCTCATTATAGAACATTCTGATGTAATAAACAAGCATTCCTCTCAGTATTACGAATGCAGTCTATTGTTAGAACTTGGAACACGCGTCATTCGATTGAGATGTAAGGAAACCTGTTAACGAGTCCTCAGTCAATGCATTCACTGTCGCTGACTAACGCGGTCACACATAAATAACTACCATATAAAGAGTCATAAACACTGCAACACCTACATGCGTCTATATCTTCCTTATGAATCTACGAATACTCTAGAAAGAGTAACTGATACCTTTCACCCTATTGCTTTTTTCAATAGTAACACTTTGGTTATCCCATAGCAACCACTGGACATAATAGGGTTTGATTGGTTTGTGTACTACATATATTTGACAAGTTGACATTAGCTTAGTATACTGTATCTATGGAAGTTGTTACTCTGTGAGTGTTATACTGGTCTAGATAGTGTTTGTTTTTGTACCTCCTTTTATGTGTAAGTTGTTCTTCAATTAGAAGCTGTGGCTTTAATTAGATGCGCTCAGTTCACTGGGCGTTGCAAAAAGAGTAGCAACTGAACTGTGAAGTGATTTAGAATAAGGTTTCCAAAAGTACGAGTTAGTCATTATCGGGTCTATTTTAGTGTTTTCTCGATAGAAATCGGATTTGGTTTCTTTTTTGTTAATTCAATACGCGGCTCCGCTTGACGTGCCTTGTTACCATGGAGATGTAAATAGATTAACTATCTTATGAAATGTTTTATCACTTTGAAAAAGTGATTCCGAAATTCAGTTTAGTAATTAAACGTAGTTTATTTTCAATCCAACGAACTTATTGTATTGTTAAAATTAATGTAGGGATGAAACTCAATTTAGCATCACTTTATATCCATCACATGTTCTACCATAGGACCGTCGCAAATTGCGAATATTATTAACACTGGACAGAAGAACGAGATTTATACGCCCTTCGTGAACTTATAAATTAAAGTCAAATGGTATTCTACATTTCATTCAGAAGCCCATGCGTCAGATCCTGCGGCCTTCGCAGTTCATCAGCGAACTTTGGATGAATAAAATTAGATATTGGGTGCAATTGACTGAACCGTAAGCTGGCCCAGATATTATTTTTATTTAGTTTAAGCTTTGTGACGACGAGGTCGTATTCATTGCAGGCGTCTGAACAAGCAATAAAATGTCAATATTCGTTTAGCCAATTTATATTATTTATTACTGCCATTTGTTATTGTTAATTATTGTGGCAGACTAAGCTGAAAATATTGTGTAGGTCGAGTCTAAATGCAACTTTTTAAATGTGAGAAATGACATAACGGAGATCACGCGCCGCAGGCTCTTGTGATATTTTGTATTCCTCTATGAGTTCTTTGATAATTAAAACGCTACTTTGATAATTAAATTTATATTATAGAAAATAAAGATGATACTATACTATCCTATCCAATGTAGAGCTTAAAGCACAAACGCAATCACAAGCTTAATGCTTGAAGCATACCTCAGATGACCACCACAGTCCACAGAGCCAATAGAACAGAAGTATCCGGACGGATCCGGACAAAAAAAACTTGCAATAGAGACAAAACTTCTATCTGGAAAAACCGATGCATACATCAACGAAAATAGATAAAATAAAACAAACACTGGCAGAAAATAAAATGCCTATAAACATAACATCATCTGAAAATAATGACCGATCAATTTTATGACCCACTTAATGACTGAGAGCCAATATTGAAATTAAGTGCCACATTAAAATTCTAGGAACAAAAGAGACGAATATACTCATTTGTATGATAAAGAAAGAGAAAAGAAACAATAAGGAGAGTTGTGATATAATTTCATACCTTTTTTTAGAATCGAACAGGTTAATAAATGAGTTAATGGCGATAGTAAATATATTTAGGATAAGGTTAATAACCGCTTACAGAATGTTTTTTTGAGTATTGATCAAAAATATTATTCAAACAAAAGATAATTTTAGTGACCTTTTTCTAAGTTCTAGTCATGTGAATTTTATCAGAATCGTTATATTATCAAGTCTAACTTAAAGTGTAATTAATGAAGCCAACACGCAGTGAGCTACGAGCAAGTAGCGTATCCCATAGCGTGGTTCTTTTTTCAAAAGACTATTTCAGACACCAATCTACATGGTCTTCACATCTGTCCAAGATTATGTTTGGACTTTAATAGAGACTTTGAGCTCTGAGTTTGTTTTGCCAATTCTTCTAAGAGGGTGTCAGATAAGAAAAGTGTTATCAATTTAATTTTATTTCATCACTGTTGTTTGATCATTCTCTGCAAGAGAAGAGACGGTTGCCTTGCAGACCCTGCAGTGGAACAGTTACAGGCAGTTACAATGATTGATGTATTAGCATAGATATTTGGCAACACTTAATTTGAAGAAAAAATAAAACACCTATATGAATCGTGACAGAAATGAAATAAAGCATGACCTCTGCGTTATGTCAACAAAAGCTTGATACAATGGTGGTAGTGTATACAATCGTCCATCGGATAAGTCCAATGTCGCGAATGTGGGTCGATGCGGTGCGCCGGCACATCTGTGCAATCAGCGAGGTGTGCGGTGCGGTGACGTCAGCGGACACGGAGGAATGTGCGTGATTACTAAGATAAACTTGTATTTTTTTAATTTAAGTTTTATCATATAACACTACGCCTATAATCACCATAATATAGTACACAATTTAAGCTATTGGGTATAATTTATATCTAAAATACTAGCAGGAATAAAATGAAAAGTATTTGAGTATATGGCTTCTTAGACAATTTA
This sequence comes from Luperina testacea, assembly GCA_927399505.1. Taxonomy (NCBI): domain Eukaryota; kingdom Metazoa; phylum Arthropoda; class Insecta; order Lepidoptera; family Noctuidae; genus Luperina; species Luperina testacea. The sequence goes on along the minus strand of OV656759.1, from coordinate 20,266,543 downwards.
TTCACGTGTCTTGGGGTTTGCATTCGGGGTTTACCGCATGCCACTGAACATTGCACATTGTTCCAATTCTACGAATCAAAGTCATCAACATTTCTCAGCAATTAGATTTATTCTGGTGGTCTCCTCAATTGATTCTTCGGGGAATCCCCTGATATTTAAATATGTAGGAAAAACCCTGTCATCTCTATCTTACGATATTGCAAGCACTTTCACCGAGGGATTTCGATAACAGGCGTCGTTATCAATACAATGCCTATTTATAATCACAGTTAACTATCGATGGATTTTTGTAGCGTATCTTTATGATTTTTAATCAATGTATTTTAATACATACATATACATTAAAATGCACAGCAACATTAAACCCTGTATTTCATTCAAAAGTGTATCTTTTCAAGGTTCTCGAATGTCTTGAATATTAGCAGAACATCTGTTTCTGCTGGAGACATTTTAGTGTTTATTATAAATTGTTTAAGTGGTAAATGTAGTTAGTGTGTTATAAAATTAGTTCAAATTATTTAAAGCAGTTGAAGTTTCCACGACCCGAATGACTCAAAATATCGAAACACTCGGCAATGCGAATGACTGAAACATAAATAATGGTCATTTTGTTTCTGGATGGTGGTATGAACAGGGGATCGAGGAGGTGGAGGGGGGTTCAAGGTATCAGACCGGAATAACTCAGAATAATTGCTGAACATGTTGAAAAATTAAATAAAGTTAAAAATATTATCGTACGATGACACCGAAGCCTTGATATAGAACCTACACCACAGCCACCACACACGTAACACCCACTCACACATCACATAACAACATAAGCCCAGAAAAATGTAAACTATTTTTACTTTTCTTTAATTTATGTCTAGTATTTGACAAATGTTTTATTGTTATACTTTTCTCAATCTTGTCTTTAATGATACCCTGAAACTGGAAGATAATCGCACTCTTGAGCCACAAGACACAAGCGACGCTTAGTTTATGGTTCACCAAATGTGGCTAATTGGTATTAAGAGGAAGAAATAATAAATAATAATAAAGTTTATTAATCAAAAAGTATTAATACTATTAATACTTTTTGATTAATAAACTTTGTTATTATTTATTATTTCTTCCTCTCTCCTTAAACATCATCATTATATTTTCTTTGCTCTATATACATACATATATATTTATTTAGATTAGTATAATATTCTTTATGTACCTATGTATTTATTGTATTATGTAAATGGTACATCACAGACTACCTACAGTATTTGTCTGTCTTTCCCCTTTTTAATCTATCCAAAGGTTGTGTCTAAAAGATCGCTCTTAGCGATAAGATCGCCCATTGTATCACCCTTTGTAAAGTTTCTATATTTATATCTGTAATTTGGTGTACAAAATAAAGAGTATTCTATTTTATATTTAAAGAAATTTTTCTTTCAGGTGTTTGTCAAGCTTTAAAACTTGCAGCCCATATGGTAAAGCGCAAAAGTGAAGAGCGAAACTGATCTTTATTTCCAATGCGTCATGCTCATCAAGGATGTAACTTCGTTTATAAGATTTTCCATAATTTTATGAAAATCCCTCATAAATTAACAGAATTAAAATTCTGAACTATAAATAAGCTCCCCAAATTCGGAGTTAAGGCCAACCAAGTTACCAGTCCTATAAAAATCGAATTAACGATTGAAAAGGCAAATACTATCAAGTACATTGCGTATGAATATGGCCTCACAGTGGCAATTTGAAAAGCATGCCCGCACTAATAGGTGTTGAGCAAGCACCGGCAGATGATGTCAGCATTGAATTGATCTCAATGGGACAAGTCGGAATGTGACACGTTCATGGCACAAGTGTGAGATGAACGAGTAGAGGCTGGGAAATGAATTGCTGATGACAACCATTAATGGAATAGTTTCATTGATAGACTTGATGAAGTTGCTTGTGATAAACAATTGACTATCGATTTACATTTGATTTTTAAATGTGGAGTCGTCGACGAATAAACCAGTATCTTTAGGGCGGTACAGCCCGATTCAAACTTTATGGCGGCTCGGAACATGAGGCGAGTAGCTGCGCTGTAACAAATTCACCTGTCAGCGGGGGCGAGGGGTGAGGTTACTGCGCAGCGAGTAGCGAATTTCGGAGTTACCGTAAATTTGAATCAGACTGTAACGCACAAATTTCAATTTTCGGATTAGTTTTTCTATATAATAAAGCAAAAAATGTATTTTAATTTATATGTACAAATTTATTTCGTCGTGAAGAATGCTGTGTTTTTATTAATCCTCGCAAAGGTGACCTTTTCTGGCGCCTTATCGGATTAGTTTTTCTCTATACGTAATAAAGCATAAAAATCTATTTTAATTTACATGTACAAATTTATTTCATCGTGAAGAATGCTGTGTTTTTATTAATCCTTGCAAAGGTGAAGGACCTTACCTGGCGCCTTAAGTGGATGTGCAAAAGACTAGCCAAAAATATGTGAAAATGGCATCCTACTCGTAGATTCGTACTGAGCGCGGAATTCCCATAAATATCGTCTTCGGAGTTTCCAGTTTTGGAAGTCAATTGCAATTTAACCAATACGTTATAGGTGCGAACATACATATAATAATTTTCCCAAAATAATAATGTGGTGAACATGGTGATATCCTAAAATTGGTATCATTTGGCAGAGGATGCGAGTGTCACAAAATAACTAACGTACTATGCAATTAATAATTATTTGTAACGACAATTTTGTATTAGTAAGTTGTACTACAGTTCATTTGGCTGAGGTTCTATCTAGATAGCAAATAGCGATGCACTATGACGGATATATGCTAAGATGGGCGAATCGCCATCCTTTGTTCCTTTACTTTTCTATTATTATGGAGCCAAATATGTTTATTTAGTACTGTTTTGTTTGATAGTTATAAATAGAATGGCAATTGAAAAACTTGATGATTTTCGAATCAAGTAGGTATTATACAAACAAGGTATAGAAGATGCAGTAAGGTTCTTAAGAGAGCAATAATTATAAATGGTTGTAATTAAGTTTTTTACGTTACCATGTTGCAGTGTTGGGTTTATCGAGAGGCTTACCTGAAAATAATATAAACGAATCACTTAGTAACATGATATAAAAATAATATTATCGACTGTTAACGTAAAATCTAGCCCGATGGCTGTTTTTTTCTAAGACACGGAAAGCAAGAGTGATCTCTTGCTTCCCGTGTCTAATAAGATTGCTACATACGGGTACTTTTATAAAATTAAAAGAGTTTGAAATATTGATTAGATGAAAACTAGGCCATTTATTCCGCTATATCTCACGCCTTGCACCAACTCAATCCACACTGTATAATTTTATGTGTTTCAATTAGATAGCGAAGGTCTCCACTGACTAATGCCCGTGAAAATAGTATAAGTGACGCGCTTTCTGCGTAGGCGACTATACGGTTTTCAAAGAAAACATTGGTTTTGCGTTTATGTATCGTTATTTCATGTGTGACGTGTGTTGATGTGAGATGTGTCATATGTGGGAGATTCTCGAGAATTCGAGGCGCTATTTTTTGTGACGGTGCTTTTTGAATGTCTGTTGAAATGACTGTGAAACCATTGGAACTGACAAAATCAGTAGAGATAGTTTGTGATTGCAAATTGGCACTTGCTGCTTTGGGTTTAAAGTTCATCCTGCATTTTAGAGAACTCATAGCTTTCTATGTTATAGGTTAGTCAACAAGCTGTTGATAGGCTACTCGCCTGAGGAAGAGTGGTTACCTCCGCATATATGGCCATCTAGCATCAAGAGAATTGGCAACTCTTTTTACTGAGATTGGAGTCATGTGCCTGTAATTTCACCAACACCCATGCACTTCAAACCAGAGGGGCAATTCTGGTAATTTTAAGAACGTTCAGTTTGATCTCAGTTACAATCTGTCAAAAACACCTCTAATATTTTTGAAAAGTTTTTGACATTGATTATCGCTGAGATGAGCTTGCGACTAGATTTTTAACGTTTTTAATTACGGGAATTGGCCGTCTGGACACAGTCATACTTCGAAAGTACTCAAGGAGCTTTACCACGATGTAGGAGTTTTTGTATTGTGACCTATTTCGGCCACATAATGCGAAGGGGGGATAGCAGCCTTGAAAAGCTGGTTATCGTTGGCAATGCCGAAGGAAAGAGAGCACGAGGCCGGTCGCCAACACGATGGTCCGACCAAGTGAAAGAAGCTATGTCCTCAAGCAATTTTCAGCAGGTGGTGATGGCAACTTTGGATCAGAGTAGATGGAGGCAGATTATCCGCTTAAAAGGGTCCAGTGACCACGAACCTCAGTAATGAGGGACCGATTGAAGAAGGAGTTTTAAGAAAATTACTAGAAGCTAATATCACAAGTGTATCCAATAAAAATTGACTCTAGGTCAATATAATTTACTCTAGGCTAATAGTAAACGTCGCAACACGATATTGAGTTTAATGTTAATACTCGTGCACCGATTACCATTGAGCATTAAATAAAATAAGCATTACGTAATTCTGAGTAGTCGTGAGGAAAAGGAATGTCAGTTTGTTTGTATTCATTTTCATTACTGATTGTCGTGAGTTCATGATCATCTCGTTGGTAAATGTCGTTACTGTAGTGGCCACGACAGCAACTGCTGAGTGAGAGATCCTGGGGTCGTTGGTTGGTTTGGATTGGATTGGTTTGACAGTCGTTACGGGTCGTCAGAAGCCCGAAAGTCTGACAACCAGTCTTACCAAGGGGGATACTGTTACCCAGTAGTTACTGGGTAGTTACTGGGCTGCCTGTCTGACCACCACATTCCGGTTGGGTTGTGGTGGTCAGACAGGCAGTCACTCCACCCGTATTCAGCTGCAAAAATCATCTAATTTTCCAATATTTGAAATAATTTCTAAATATGTGAGGACCATGTATCTATCACATAATTGATTTACCTGTAATTGCTTCATTTTTAATTATTTTTTTTGTGGTACACTTATTTTATTCTAGGTGCATCGTCATCACGTGTATTTATATTATGTATACAAAACCTTGTAAAACATTTTTTCTTCTCCATACGAAAACCTTTTGGAAGGGGCGACTATAATCAATTCAATTTTACTGCAAGTTTTGACGTTCAACCTTTAATATGCCTATTTGAAATAAATGATTTGACTTTGACTTTGCTGGCCTCAAAAAAAGTTGGGAAAAGGTTACGCAGATGATGACTTGGTTTGCCAGAGAAACGATATAACCAATCCGTGATTGGCGAGTCTTACAGTAGACTCTTGGCAAAAGTTAATTTTTCAGAAGTAATTTGCGACCTGCAAAAGTCCGAATTGATGAATACACGCAAGCAAAACTCGCTGAACAAGCACACTTCAACATAACAAATCAACATAAATAAACTATTATATGTCTAACGTTGAAATTTGCCATTCACAGTAACAATATAATAAAAAACCTATTACAAGAAGCTGTTTATAAAGAACTAATAGTCGCTATGTTCATCAATTTAATGTAAAAATAAATCACTACAACACAACAGTGACATTCGTTAAGTATAAACTGTTTGTAAGAACGCGTTGTTATTTTGACCTCCAATATTTTGTATAGCTTGTTGTAAATGTTTGCGAATTTTATCGTATTTTGTTTATTTAGCAGTTTTGTTTTGCTTTCCGAGTACTTTGGAACTCTAAACGATTCGACATCCTGCAATTTTTTGATGCTGTAATTTTTATACGTTTTGTTGAACATTGTATTTAATGTTTATGAAAATTTACACATTGTGTGAAAATTATTTATGATTTGTTGACAGCACATCATCCTATAAGGTCATGAATGTTTACAGTTCAATTTCGAACTTCTTTTCAACTGTTCATTGAGCGTAGTGAACGATTGGGGAAAATATTCACAATGTGAAGCTTGTCAAACAAATTGGCGAGGGGGTTGATATCATTTGCTGTGGATGCTCTCATTTGCTGGGAATGCTGTTGCCCACTGCTTCACTAAGCCATTATTTACTGATCGCAACGACTGAATAAAATTGATGCCAATCGAGGATTCAAAATCCTCATTTGACCTGAGGTACCAGGAAACCATGACGCCCAGTAACTAGATCCACCACAAACCTAAACATTCCTACCACGGCCCGCTTAAGGAAGCTGACGCCTCCATGACTTGGCTCGCTCCCATATTGGTACCTGGAACCACCATGCTTTTGGCACGTACCACATATCGATAAAACTTTACGACTCTTCCTGTTGTTTGTGGGACAGAGCTAACCAGATCATACGGTCCCCACTAATTGGGGCGGCGCGGCGTGCGGCGGCGGTTTTGAAATGCAAGTTATGCATAGAATTTCTTTGACGGTTTGTCCATTGTTGGTTTTAGGTTTATCAAAGGGAGCCTTTGTTAGTGACAATTCCTTATTATGTATGTCTGGGCAATCCTGGGCGGTCGACCTCACTTAAACAACCTTACTCTCTACTAACTAAAATACTTTGAAAGTAACGTGAGTACGTACGTACGTGTACGTTATGTCTGTAATTTATATGGTGTACATAATAAAGAGTATTCTATTCTATTCTATTCTACGTGACAGAAACAATATTATGATAGGAGTTATGGATTAGGTCAAAAGTACCAAATAAGATATAGGAACATAAAATATGTCACCAAGTAGTGTTGATAAGTATTTCCGAGGCTGATGACAATGATAATGAGATACTAACACCTAAAGTGTTATATGTATCCTCACACTACTAATTACAAAGACTGGCATCAAGCATTTTCTCTCTGTACCTACTATTTTTAAGAATAAGCACGAACGTTTAACTGTTCTTTAATAGCTGTTTTAGCAGTTGGTTGCTCATTATAATTCTTCGTGGTGTATGCTACATTACTAATTTGACGAGGTTTTAAATGTCTGGGCAAAACTATAGAGGGGCGTTCAGGCGTTCACATTAGATTAGGTTTATTTGTCAGGACTACTAGTCTAATAATAATAAGACATTTAATTCAGACGTAGTCCATATACTGTTAGTAACACAAAAACCTTATAAAACTATTGTTAGTATATACAAAAACAAAGCCACATAAAGAAATACAAATCACGAAGTGGCACCGCACAGGAGTGCCAGTCTATGCCAGGCCCTGGACGCGACCACCCGCAGTGTGTAGTCGCATCCAGTGCCGCCAAATCGGCGAGTCCCATCGACCCACGAACACGATGGTAAGATGCTAAGATGGTAGTGGCTTAATTAAACTATTTTTTTAAATATTCTCATCCTAAAATTATGCGACATATTGTTCGAAGCACACACGTGTGCTAGATAACATCTGAGGTTGAGGTTGGGCCCAGTTTTGGACCCACAGCAAAGTATTTTGCCGCTGTCCTCTGCATGTTCTCATAGTCCCAAATCCCTATTTATTTAGTGTTAGGGACATATTTTGGAACAGGTCCACTAGTGCCACTCTTGCATTCACACTTAAATTCAAGGAGAGGCAATTTAAAAACCTGTTTTACGTATTTAAAGGAATTTTGCGAAGAAATAAATCACACTAATATGATAAAGGCGAAAGTTTGTGAGTGTGTTTATGTGTTTGTTACTTCTTCACGTTCAAACGGCTGGACCAATTTTGATAAAATTTTGTATGGAGGTATTGACACCCTGGATTAATATATAGGCTACTTTTTATCCCAATATACCCACTGATCGACATTAACGTGGTTGAAACCGCGGGGCGCGGCTAATAATTTATAAATATCTAGTTCAATCCATACAACAAGGCAATGCTGCCAGAATTTTTGGCACTTTTACTATTGACAGCGACGCGGACAAATTTTGTGATGCCCTTTGATTATTTCCCTCCCTTTTTATAGGAATACTTGTACATATTATATCATTATTATTTTAAGACTGTTAGCTTTTTAAATTATCTAAATAAACAAATAGATTAATTCGACGGGTCCCAAGAACAAAGTCGTATTGTCTAGTTGAAGATACGACTTTGTCCTTGGGACCCCAAAGTCGTATCTTCAATATTGTCTAGTTGAAGATACGACTTTGTTCTTGGGACCCGTCGAATTAATTTGATTCAGCAAGCTGTAACTAATCTTCGCACCTACACGTCCATAAGTCCGTACTTGATTTCGTCCAAAACAATTATTTGTAACAGCATAACGTAAATAAGACAGAAATAAATTAAGGAATTCAGCGATGACGTATTACTTTACTACTATGCTTATACGCACGCACCCCGCCTACACGGTGATTATTATGTTTAAATATTTATTTTAGCCTTGCCTAGTAACGTCGTATAAAGTTTAAAGTAATTTCTGGGTCTTTTAATGGATCTCATGGATTTACTCCAGCAGATAATCGAAAAATATATCAGACAACAACACAGACATCACATCACAGTTAAATAATTCATGATGCTTCACACTTCCATGAATATTTTCAGGTAGTGGTTATAGGTGTTTCTTATACTAAAAATTCTTTATAACATTAGGAAAATGAATAAAATTTAGAAATTCCAGTAGTTGTTTGGCAATGGATAAAATTGTCAACATTTTATATGCTTGAGTACGAGGCTTTTGACTACCTTTTATGTGTATATTTCATGTATTTTTTTTATTTGTAATGTCCGTTTTGTTTGTGTAGGATAAACAATTTTTCTTTCTTTTCTTTTTTTTTAGTTTTTATATGTCATGGGCCAAATCTACCGCTATATGGGTTCTATAAAACTTCTGGCAACATCGAGGTAGTCCTTGAAGAAGATGTCGGGACGAGCTTGACGCCTGCAGACAGGATTCGTCCACACTAGCTCAAGACGGAGAGGAGTGGAAAGGAACAAGGGAGGCCTTTGTTCTGTAGTGGGTCAACATAGACTAAAACTAGTATTAATCTATAGGTACTTATTATTAGAAAATTATTAATCACACCATCACACTAGTAGTATTTAAAGGCGAAAGTTTCTGAGTGTGTTTGTATGTTTGTTATTTCTTTAAGCACAAACGGCTGAACGGATTTAGATGAAATTTTGCACACAGATAGTTTATAACCAGGATCAACACATAGATAATTTTTATCCCGATATTCCCACGGAATCGAAACTTATGCGGGTAAAACCGCGAGGCGCTGCTAGAAATTTATATGTATAGTTAGCCTAGAATCCTAAACCGATATAACTTTCGTAAACTGACTTAAGAAACCCTATTTAAGGTAAATAGGGTTTCTTAAGTCAGGTAAGTGGAAAACTCGAGCGATACATTATTGCGAGCATTAGATAAGTTACCAAATACCTGAACTCATTAAACTTTTGCTTTCAGTATAATATAGGTACTTGGAGACGTTGATCGATGGTCGCAAGATTCAGGCCCAGAGAACTTTTAAAAATATATTCGGAATACTATGATTTGATCAGAATAATGTGCGTAATTTTTAATGTTTCTAGTTCTTTAGATTTGTTTTCGACAGTAGACTAGACTATGTGCTTAGTAGATTTATAAGTAACGACTAGCTGCGCTCCGCGGTTTCACCCGCATAAATGTCGATCCTGTGGGAATATCGGGATAAAAAGTAGCCCATATATTAATCCAGGATGTCAGCTACCTCCATAGAAAATTTTATAAAAATTGGTTCAGCCGTTTGAGCGTGAAGAAGTAACAAACACACACACACTCACAAACTTTCGCCTTTATAATATTAGTGTGATTAATAATCACACTAATAATAAGTACCTAATCGAACCTATCTGTGCTACGTTATGTTAATTATACACAAATAAAATGTTCTGTATATTTTTAGTAAGTACTAGATACAACTTGATCTGTGAATCACTTTATGTAAACAAAGCCACTTTATTGTGTATACTAGATCTAAACACTCAATGCACATAAATGCAGCACATGTTAGTGCCAGCCACCGAAGCACGTGTATCACCCTGAAATAATCTACTTCGAGATAACGTAAACAAGATCGCTGTAGATCAGGGGCGCTCAACAGTTAACGTCCCCAACTTATTATAATATGCCTGTCTGCATGGTGTGTGTTTTATACAAGATTTAATTCAATTCAATATTTCATTCAATTCCATTCAATATTTATTGCACCCATAATGTACATTATGTACATTAACGTTTGCTCGCGGTTTCACCGCCGTGGATGTCGGAAATTGTCGCCGTGGATGGGAACGTAGGTACTATCGAAATAAAAAGTATCTTATGTCCTACATGTGTGCAAAAATCGTGAAAAGGTAACAGACAGAAAAGGTTACTTTCGCACTTAAAATAAATAGGTAACTGACTTAGGTTATTTTTTAAAGCCTGAATTTAAAAGTTTCCGTTTCCAAAATGCTTTTTGTTTTAAATACTGTTGGTTCACAAACTCCGGGAATTGAAAAAAATCGTACAGTTACAGCAAACATAGATACATTAGGTTGGTCATCCCTGGTATAGAGCGTACCTTGCCCACGCGCATTAGGGTGGTCTATCTAAAAAAAAAACATCCAATTGTATAATTAGTTATTGCCGCTGTAAATAAACCGATACGTGGAATCTCTTGTTTTTTTTCCGTGATAGTATTTTTCTGAGCGTTTTAAAAATCTCTGTTAATTAAATATTCTTGGCTCGCTTTTGAGTTTTAAATGCTATTTACTGTTCTGAGGTGTAAATTGTTAGATACGTCTGAAAGTATTTTGTTCGTAGTAAAAATAAAAAAATATTGTGAAAAAAAAAATGAATTCAGAAAACGTAATAGGTACTATTTTTTGAATATAAATACGTCTGTTTAACTCAACGCGAAGAATGCAAAACATCAATCCAAAAATAAAACAACCGAGGATCGTTCCCTTTAGCAACAAAGAAATTAAAACAAGTGAAGACCTTAGCAACAGTCCGAAATAAAACGAAATATTAAAAAGGCCGTAACACTCATATATACACTCATATAACCCAGTCATAATAACTCATCCTGCTAATAGAAACACACGTTTGTATAAAACTAACATACAAGCGTCGAAATTACAGCTGTGTATATCGGTCAGATGAACTTGTTGAAAACACACGTAACATTTTCGTAGCGGTTGAATCGATCACGGGATATGACGGAAATATCGGAGGAATTTAGAACGAGTAATTTGGAGGCAGATTGTAGGTACATAATACTTTTGATAGGCATATATTTTGGTAGATATGGTTATATTACATGTGTTATAGGATGCTATAAACAGGCGAATATATATTTAGCACAGACTGTTGTCAGAATGGACGAAGGTATATATCAGAAAGGGTAAGCACAAGTATCCTATCCACGGTTGGGCATTTGGTAGTACAAAAGTTCCTTGTGCCAGACTACATTACTACAATCAAGCTAATTCAGCCATATTCGCTATTTCGCTGTTAAAAAGTGTATTTTCTTGCCCTTTTCACAATGTTGATCCGTTTCAGGCTCAGATAAAAAAAAAAACGTGGCCGACAAGTTACAACTGTAAGGCTTCGTCGTCAAAATTAATTTCGTACTTCCCAAAACAAATTGACAATGAAACACAAAAATTGTAGAACCGGAATCATTCGTTTGCATTTCATCAGTTGGGATCTTGAACATATCACTACATAGTATAAAACAAAGTCGCTTTATCTGTCCCTATGTCCCTTTGTCCCTTTGTATGCTTAAATCTTTGAAACTACGCAACGGATTTTGATGCGGTTTTTTTTAATAGATAGAGTGATTCAAGAGGAAGGTTTATATGTATAATAATAATAATGTTTCCGTGCGAAGCCGGGGCGGGTCGCTAGTATTATATAAAGCAGGTCACTTTCCATGACCCAATGTGGACAGTTATTACTGAAGTATGCGGGCATTCTTCAAGTTGCATTGTCGGAGCGAAAACAGTGTCATTGGTATGTATATTTATGACCGCTTTTAATTAAATTAATTATTTACTGTTTGTTCAATAGGCTGTTTGATTGATGTTTTTTTTTTTGCTTTGGCGCCATTTATAAGATATGTAGTTAATTTCCAGTTGTATTATGCATGCATGGTACGCATTGCTATGTTTCTTGAGAAGTGGAATCAGTCATGAATCAGTCATTATTTATGTCGCCAACCTTCGTGGCACCAAGGAGCATACTTCAGTGTCTATACCTATGTGAGATGTTCGCTACTCCAAGGATGGGTAAAGTTCTGTAGCATTTGGCGAGACAAAGACAGAATCTGGTGATAGTTTCATGCTTATGGCTTAGTAACATTAACCTAATATTGTCGACATACTCCTTTGTCCTTCTAAGCCGTGATGAAAAGCGTGACAGTGTTATAGTTTCAAACACAGCAAAATAATACAAGCAGACACTGTAAAACAATACAAGCAGACTATTCGAATTTAAAAACACTTGAACCTGACGCCATTCAAGAGTAGGCGCACCTAATGGAGTGCGTATTGGTGTTACTGATATGATAACTAGGCAGATCGTGACCGGCGCTCGTGTTGGTTATTTGTAGCAAAAGGTGAACGAGGCATGGAAGCTATTGCTTACAAATTTGCATCTTATGCTTTAGAGATTACCATAAAATTGGTCGTTAAACCGTTTCTTTAAAGTGAAAACAAGTGATAGTTGGTAGTAAAGGGTGTGTCGTGAACTTGACAATCATAAAAATATGCTGGATGTTTTCACTACAACATTCTATCTAAATTAATGCAATATGGAGGATATTGCATTATCATCAAACAATTTCTCAAACTTATTTATTGAAAGAGAAATTTTACAAAATATTTAACACAACTATTTACGATGCGGACGAGTAGGTAATTCAATGTCGAAGTGTTCTTTTTGTTTTTGTTTGTATAATAAGTTAGTTAGTCATTTAATTTAGTACATAGTGTAAAGAGAATTTGGTTTCGATATTAATGGATTCTACTAGAATATTTATTTCATTTTGAGTCGGTCAAGATTTTTCTCTTGAATGAGTCTACACAAATCATTCATCAGCCGTATCTTCCCAAAAACTGTTTGCGAGACAACCCTAGAAAAAAACTGCAGCAAAGATTAAGTTTTGCAGCTTTCTGCGAATGTTGGGGAAAGTTGTCGCGAAAGTCCTCCGCCATTAGTCTGTTGTGTTTTGAATTTACAATACACAGCTCATTATTCTTGAATGATTAATTGTGTATGGAATGAATAGAATAGAAAGGAAAATAATTTAAAACCCGAGTTTCAAAATTCTTAACATTCTGCTACAGAACAATAGGAATTGTGAAGACCATTAAGATGTGGTGGAATTTATTGCGTAGACTCATCTTCATCTACGTGCGACGAGTACCTATCATAATATTCAGCGGCTGAGATCCGACATTGATGGAATCATGGCTATCAGATTATATTATTAGCGTTTTCTTTGGATGAGATAAATGGGTAACCAATTCCGTGGTGAAGACCTGTACAGACGACTGCAAGTCTGTGGTAAACCTTTGGCCTTGAGCTGACCTAGCTTAGTATACATATGCATATGCAAATAGATTTAATAGAATAAGAGGTTAGTTTATTCTGGTTTTGTTACTAATGACGTGAAAGTCTCCTCGTGATATAATTTTGAATATTTTCCATTGACATTTCAAAAGAAAACGTCTTTACCATGCCATTGTGTGTCATGGACATGACACATATTTAAAACTGAGCTGCAAAAGCCTGCTTCCACCACAGTAGAATGAAAGTCACCAAACAATAATCTTCGTCTACACACAATTCAACAGTAGAATCTTCAACTACAATGAGTTTGTTTGACATTCCGTTTATTCGCACGATATTGTTGTGATTGGTTCCAAGAGGCGTAAAATGAGACGAATTTGCATCATATTGGCAGTTGACGTCGACACCTGAGGTGATCGCTCCATTTCTAACACATTCGTATGGAAATATCAACTGTTCCGAACGGTTCTGAACTGTTCCGAACTAAGTTGAGAGGTAGGTGTATGTATACACATGGAACCGTATGGAGTCTATGGAATAACTGTCACTAAGGCATTATGTTTTGCTTTTACCAAAAATATTTGGGACGCACCTGTGTGTGCGTTAGTAAAGACACCGTTATTTTAATAGCTTTTACTGAAAGTTTAAGGTATCGAGAAGGTTTGTATTCACTAAGCGAAAAACTATCCCTTGATGCATCATATAATACACAACATGGCCATACCTCGCTCGATATTTATGCACGAAAACAGTGACGCGAATTGACTCAATGCTAATTTGCGCAACCTCAGGCACGAGATTTCTATGCGAGTTCAAATGCTATTCATTATAACAATATACTTAATCCTCTCTATTTTCCTTACGACTGACGTGTAGACAATAATGTAGATCGCCACAATATTGCTCAAGATAGTGCGACCGCTGAGCTATTGTGCGGGGCCGTCACGATAATGCATTATTCTCGCAGATTCTATGGTTCTAAGGCTATGCACAATGGTTGTACCTAGTCAAGCTTAAGCGCTGAATGATGGAGTGCCTTTTATTTAGGTCTTTTAAGTGGTATTTTAAAGAAATGTTATGATTGTGATAGGCAGCTCATTATTTTAAAATAATATTATTATGATTGCTTGTCTTGTCTCTCTATCTCTCTGACTTGCCATTTTTCTTTTGTTTTATGTTTTATTTTTTATAGCGATACAATATATCGTATCAAATAAAATGTATTTAAAGTGTTAACCTAATTTAAAATAGTTACCGTAACTGTCTTAAAATAATAATAATATGTACAAGTATATAAAAAGGAGGGAAAATAATTAAAGGGCATGAATATACCAAATTGTGATGACTGAAAGGTAACTTAACCAGATGAATTCCTTTTTTTTGTAGACTACTAAGTATTCCAGAAAATTATAAACTATAGTACATGTAGGTGTAGCTACGGCTCTACGAGACTTTTCCAGTATTTCGGAACATAACTAAATTTACATCACATGTGGGTGTAGCCGCAGCACAGCGTTTTTTACGAGATTTTCTTCATATCGTCCAAATCGGACCTACCCAAAACTTCAAGTGGGTTGACAAACCTTTTCTCTAGTAGGTACTATTCCATAACGAGCGTGATGTAAGAGGCTCTAACAAGATGCTACCGTTTTGTTTGTTTAATAAGTCGATGTTCTATTAAGTGAGTGTCGAATTGTCGATGCTTGCTAAATCAATTTCGTACTTTCGATATACGGATTTTTGTCACCTCGAACATCACTTTTTACATTTTAAAGTACCTATAGGCCGACCGCATAACTGAGACGTTGCTTGAGGTAGCTGTGCGGTGCGGGAGGGGTAATAGTTGTCACATGTTGACGAATCTCTGAGTTCTCGCATCACGTGACACCCCTCCCGCTCCGCGCTGCTACCTCAGGCAACGTCTCAGTTAAGCGGTCGGCCTATAGTTTCAAATAGTTTTACCACGACCAATTTATGAGTATGGGAATTGAACCTTTTGCGTCCTAAAGCTATACAGTTACCGCAGTGATTGCTGTCATAAAAAAGATTGGCACTGGGGTTTAACTTTACTGTGTCAAAAAACGCTATGTAGGAAAACACACCAACTTAAGAACATTTCCGTGATTTCATTCGCCGGTAAATTGCGGACGCTATTGAGCGGCCACCGCTCTTCTAGGAAACCATACCTTTACCTAGCAGAAGTCTGTCGTTCAGGTACCAAGCTAATCTAACTGTAAAATTGTAATTTTGCTGACTAACTACGCAAGCTTTCACTTATGTAAACATATAATAAGTTTTGTTCAAATACAAGAAAAGTAAATATGTAGAACCATTATGTTTATTGACATACCTACTCCATCGGTTCTTTGAAGCCATTTTTTACTATTTGATTTACATTTGTACATTTTAGTTGAACAATTTTATGCCTCATTAAGTCATTACATTAGGAATGTAAGAGTTAATATATTCATTGTTGATATTGACATAAGTATCAACAATGAATAATGACAAACAAATAATTGAGTTTAATACAGTTAAACGTGAGTCTATTACACACCTTTTTATTTCTTTATAGGGTGACAATTTTATGAAAACAGTTTTTGTAATTTATCAACAAGAGAGTGACAAGAATAAAGGCTCCTGCAAACAGGCGCGACGCGCGACGCGAATCGCGCGCGGCAAAAAGGGACCGCTCGTTGCGCGACTTGCGGTGCCTTTGTGTCGCGTGTCGCGTCGCGCCTGTGTGTACGAGCCTTAATAGAGAATTATGGATGAAAGATGAACAGTGGTGGTCTAGCGATATCGGGCCGCGATTTACAAGTTGTAGGTCCTAGGTTTGAACCCAGACATACGCTTTATACTTTCTAAAAAATATTTCACCACTGCTCTCAAAACGGTGAAGGACAACATCGTAAAGAAACCGGCATGTGCTAGAACCAAAAATTTATTTGACATGATTTTCCAATGCGCACTGGGCCTGCGTGGTGGATGACGGCCCACTCCCTCTCACAGAGAGGAGGCTTGTGTCCTCCCAGCAGTGGGAACATTATATGCTGAATTTGCTTATTCTATGGAAGAAAACGACGTTTTGAGCCGACCCTAAATAAATTTGTATAAGGTCAAGAGAATAATGATCAACAAGAGAGAGTTAGAGGGTCCCTGAGCATAACCCTTAGTGAACAAACACAAACAACTATAACAACAATGTATTTAACTAATTCCCATGACAAACCAGTGTGTGGATACTAGACACCCGCATGAACACAAACGGGTTCAAATCCATCGACCCCGTAAGACCGTTGCGGTTAACCCAGATCTAACTAAAGTGTATTATAGTTTGTAGCACAGTTAACTTGAAAATGTATGCGAGGAACCTATGCAGAATCTAGTTTGTATGCTCGGAGAGGTAAAGGAAATTCAATATGAATTAACTAGGTAGAATTTATCAAAAGCAGGGTGGCAGCCGTGGCAGGGCAATTGACGTGCAAACTGTATTTCTAATTCAGCAGATGTCAGTACATGATTCTAGATCCTCTAGAGTAGAAATTTTCGATGGTTATTAAAAAATAAAATTGCTGTGTCATAGAAAAGTGCAATACCTTACACGGCCAAAATGTATGGAACTACTTATTTATTTTTAAATGGATCGCCGATACCAATTTTATCGCCCCTGCGATGAAATTTATCGTCGCTTCTGTTCAGTTCAAAATCACGTACTGTATCCATGATAATACGTTGCGCGTCGATGCTATGTACACTTATTTAGTTGACGATGAAAAAGAGGCAAGAACTGTAAAAAAATAATCGATCATTTTGAGTACATTTTGAGAAAAAAAAAATAGTTGTAACCCAAGTAACATCTTAGGTTCTAGAAAGGTTTTGAAAAGGTTTTGAAAGGTTCTAGAACCTTTTCAAAACCTTTCTAAAACCTAAAATGACCTAAAATGTTACTTGGGAACTGATTAAGTTGTGAAACAGGTTATTCACCAGAGTCACATTTGACCAAAACACTCAACTAAAAAGAAAAAGTCTCGACAATAACCCGCAAAAATATTTTAATTAACTGACCTCGAGTCGAATTAAAGCTGTCACATAATAACCGATGAAATGTAATGTCTAGGCCTCGGTCACATCTACGAGAGCTAGCGCCGTCCAAATGCTACAGATCGTAGTGCTAAGGACACTCCACTTGGTTTTAGAGCTGGCTATAAATTCCAATCAAACAGTTGACAGGTGGCCACTACAGCATTGGTATAATTGTCATTCCAAATTAATTACTTTACTAGTGTAGTTTATCGCTCATAGCATCAATGATGACGATGAGATAATATTTGGTTACACGAGTCGGTGAAGACATTTGCATATTGAGGGACAAAAAAATTTACGGAGTTATGTATGAGGTTATTAAACTCGGTATTGTGGTTCGTGGTTATCCAGTAGCTGATGTAACGAAGCGCCATGAAGATCAAGAAAAAAATGACGATAACTGGGAATGTTATAATATTAGCAGGTTGTGCCTTTATCAATCACGTCTAAGATCGATAGGTCAATAGCCTAATAAAAAACACATGAATAACAACGGTCGTAGATATTGCTTTTGCTATGTATATGTTCATTAAATGTTTATGCTCTCGCCGATGTAGGTGATGGAATGACTGAACCTATCAAGGAAAACGGCTTAGACAATTTATTATCCCAGACAATAGACTAGCCAGTCGTCTTTATTGTTCCACTATTATTAGCACAGATTAATATTATTGCCGCTATTTGGTCGTCTGGCCATGGAAATATTCATGTTGGTTGTAATTTCTTATGTAACATATATTTGCATCATAGGATAATGGTGGCGTGGGCCTTATAGATAGTAAAGCTTTTAAAGTGGTAATAACCCAATGGTTGAAACACCGCCTCTTGTACAATTGAACATACACATAAGGGTAATATTAAATGAAGTTTGAAAGCTTAATAAGATTACAAGCTATGATTATGTATGCACATTGTTAATCGTCAATCACGCATGCAAGTTAAGCCGTTGGTCCCGGCTGTCATTCATAGATCTTTGACAGTTGTTACGAGTCGTCAGAACCATGACAACCAGTCTTACCAAGGGGTATCGTATTACCCAGTAACTAGGTTGTGGAGGTCAGACAGGCAGTCACTCCATGTAAATACTAGTATTCATCTGCATCCGGTTAGACTAGAAGCCGACCCCAACATAGCTGGGAAAAGTCGAGGCAGATAGATAATGATAGTTAATCGTCAATCTGCTATCAACTAGATATCAACATCTGTCATTTCTGTCTAGAAGCTTCTCGAGGAAACAAGATCATATTAAAAACAATCAAACTTACCAATACGTTTATCGGAATTCATACTAACATCCATACGCATACCAATACCGCAACAGATATAGCCCATCAATGGAGATCATCATTCAAATATAGCCGCAGGAATGTAAAACAATTAATTGATGTTACATTCATCTGGTTTATAACGGCCGTACCTATTCTGAATCTATTTAATGTTGATCTTAATATGTCTTAAATTGGTGATACAATTAATGTTATGGTGATTTAGTCATCGTTAGGTGCTATAATAATAATTGATCGTAAAACTCGCCGAATTTTTCGAGAGGACATTAAAACGCACCCGTTTGTAATGAAACCAACATTTATATTGCGTAGTAACTGTATTTTTGACTCACAAAGAAAGTATTATAAAATCTGGATGGTAAAACTATTTGTTAAGTTAGTTAAATAGATCTTGTGGTCAGGGGTCCCATCAAAAATCGATGTCACGAGTAAAATTCTAACTAAGTACTATCTTATTCAACACGGTCACATATTTTGGTCGCTACCAGACATGAGTATGACTGGGTTTTTTTCCGATTAATATATTTTCAATCTAGATTTTGATTAACCTCCTCCGAGAAATAAACTGGACTTTTTGTGTGAGATTTTGTAGGTTATTAAATTTTCCTTAAAAAGGTTCAATTTCTTCACAATTTATCTTATTGTTCGTCGTACCGATGATTCCATTTTGCATTTTTTAAATAAGCCTCGACCAAAATTCGGCCACTTCGACAGCGTTATCGTTGGCATAATCAGAATAAACACAAAGGTCTTGTATAGTGCAGGTGTTAGTGCAAAGAGAGCACGCAAAAAGGTGATACTCCGATGAGCCAGAGTGCGACAGGAGCCTCAACGTATGTTAAAGAATCTATACCAAAGGTAACGAAATTTTTAAAATTAATTCACAATGTATGTCAATGATGTTTGAATGAACTAAATGAACTAGATCCATTGAATGTAAAGCAGTCTCATTTGGAAGGTAATTAACATATTTATCAAGTTATTAAAATTCAGGCACATTATAAAGTTTTGATGGCTGTAATAAAATTATTATGTGATCTACATAATTTTGTACGTTTAAACGGTAATTGGTCTTGGTATAAGTTACGACTTGAAGGTTTTGGGTTTACATTCCGTTTGTGGAATACCAAATTGGATTATTTTTAGCATAGTTTCGTTGAGATTTTAATGATTACTTGTGGTTAAACTGATAAAATATTTCGGCGCAATTTAAATGATTTAAAATTAAGATATAGCTATTTTTGTTTAGAAGAGTGAAGTTTATGTTCTCATATGTTTGTTTCATTTTCTCTTTGTAGATTTATACGGCTTCGCTCACGTGCGGTATGTTTAACTAGATTTTTTCAGTTTAAGACAATAGTACGTTTTTCCCCATAAATATTATGGTCCTAGGTTCCTACTTTCTATTACAAATATCATCTTTTTCTATTCATACAATATTACCAGCTGTATACTCAATCAGGCTATATTCAGTAGTCAGTTTAATATTAAAACTTACCGTGCATGCGAAAAGTGCGTTCTGCCACGTCGCCTTGTTCTCGCTGAAGAAGTAGCAGCTGTGACCCAGCCTGATGAACTGCGGCGGACACACGTACGACATCTTCGTGGTGTTCCTCTGACCGTCCACACTACTGCCTGGAAGTGGAAAAAAGGATTAATGAGTTCCTTCTGTAAGGCGATTTGTTAAAAGTTATAGGTTACTGCAGGTGGGTAAAGAAGTGTCAAAGAAATGGAGATAAAAGGTTATCAATAAGAACCACACAATATAACACAGAACACGTCGATTTGCAACACCAAGAGGTTTGAGTACCGACACGTAAAGTGGTCGGTAAAGTGTAATTTTGTTAGGATTGTCTATGATTTTGATCTTGCCAGCGAAAAAGGGTTGTTCATTGATAAAAACGCAGTTTACCGTAAATTAAGATAACTCAATTTAGCCCTAATGATCAATCGAATACCAAAAGGGTTAACAGAACAACAGTTTGCTCTTGAATTACCTACTCTATGGCTTTTACCGTCATTAGTTTCCATCAATAACACGTCACCGTCGAACATCTTCAACGAAAGCTTGCAGTTCAAGTTCACTCTATATATCAATAAATATTTAAATATTTTCTCATCCAACTTAAAATGCTCTTATAACTAAACAGTAAGCATCTTCATTAATGCTTTAGAGTCTAGTTTTAAACACAACCGCTGCAGAAGTTATGCTTGAAATAAGCTGTTACTGCAGCCACTGCTACTTTCACAGCACTATAAAATTAACAGTTCCTTCTCATCAACTTTATTAGAACTTCGTATAAACTCAAACTCAAGTTCTGAACTTTATTAGAACTTCGTATATAAACAAGAGACTACTTCATGCATGGATTATTTCTACAACCGAGATAGATGACTTCTATTATTTTAGATTTTACAGCCGTTTACAGTTAAAAGTTCGTCAAGTAAGAACTTATATTTGTAATGTCCCTGGTGACTAAAATATTCAATTAGGAGACCAATGTTTTGAAGAGGCGAAAAATTAGAAAAAAAAAAACCGAGTTTTTTTTCGAATGATTCATGGCTTCCTGAATTCCCGCTGGGAAATCCCTAGTTCGTCTAACTAATTAATATTGAGCAGGTCTGCCTTATCGGCTGTAGTATTATTACTTAGGTACCACTCGAACTAGGACTGGTACTGATAAGAAAATATTAAATTCCTAGGTAAGTAGGACAAGGAATTTTAATTTAATCTTGCTTCCTTCAAATAGCGGGATACCTAGTAAAGTTGTATGGGTTTTTATATCGGTATTTACTATTTATTAAGATAAATACCTATTCATCTTAGTACTGTAGAGGCTATCTGTGTAGCTACCTTTAGCAGAACAGGCTGGTTATAATTGCCGGTGTGTTCCATTTGAACGTTCAAGCAATTGTCAAATATTCTAATAAGGTTTTTTTGTTTAGTCGAAGCAGTGCTAGAGATAACGTGATATTGTAAAGTCGTGAATATTTTTTATCCAAGTCAAAGCTTTTTAATTATACATAATGTATTGTGAAGCTCCCATCTGGACCTCCACAATACCTATATGTACATATTACCTATTACCTATATTAAACTACTTAAACAAGGTACCTCTACCTACCTAATGTTTCAGCTTTTTGAAGTTCTTACATAAGTGTTGTATGGTGAAAACTTATACAGGCTAAAATACAAAAATATTGCAAATGACCTGCACAAAAAAACATTGTTGAGGTGTCCGCAACTTTAGTGAGATATTCACCTCTTGAAACTAGACATACCCATCCTATGTATTCTGTATAAACACAAGGAAATACAACAACACTCAAAACATTGCTCTCGCCAAATATTACGTAACCTACAAACTTAAAAGTGGTTTGACCATTTTCGGCCCACAAACCACTGACAGCATGACGACAAATCTTGTAATATATCCCATTGTTACTCTTATCTACCATCGGAACGGTAGCTGGTACCTACCATTAGTCTAAAGATAGTGGGTGGATTATATTCGCGATCAAGTTCTCGACCAAGGTCGAAAACCAGACGGACCATGTTTTTTTGGGTACGTCATTGGGCGATGTGCTTTTGTTTTGTCGGAAAGAATTTGAGGTTGGAAATAAAAGTGTATAGGCGAAGATGTTGATTGTAGACAATGCAATGCTAATCGATGAAGAATTTAACAATTAAATGACAACAACATATTAGAATATGGAGAAGAGTAGAGACCGGTCTTGTGACACGTGATAATAATAAACAGCCGAATCTAATTATAATTCAAAAATCTCACCATAAACACTTATGAGAAGTGAACTGTCAATAGTGTCAATCTCTAACATCAGGTGGATTGATAGCTCACTTCAAGCTTACCTACTTTACACAAGTTTTCAAGGTAAGATTTTTACGATATTATTTTTATAAACCGGCTGTAGTCAGGAACAGTAAAACTAAGTGAACGTTGATAACAAAAGAATGCACGTGCAGCACCGTACACGTGATAGAAGTGAATCTTCTTAAAAAATAAAGAATAAGAGAGATTTAGTGTGAGAGACAGAAAGAGTTTATATCCTTCTTCTCTCTCATGTAACGAAATGTGCCTTAACGTGACGCGTCCTTGAATTTTTTTTTTAAACTTTGCCCCACACTAGGAATTACTCCTGTATCGTGGGTGCGTTTACAAACATTCAAATTCACATACACAAACAGCCAGACCCGGAACAACTACCTGTAGGCAATACAAATATTTGTTCCGTGCGGGAATCGAACCCGCGACACGCAGCGCAGCAGTCGATCGCTCAGCCACTGCGCCAACCGTGTCGTCGAATATCGAATCGTCGCCTAAGATGCTTCACTTCAAATACTAAAGTATATACATAAAAATGATCACCAAAAAAGCAACACCTTGAAAAATTAACGGTATTAATGGAAAAGAAAATCATACTAATAATATCGAACAAGTTTCAATACAATAAACGGAAAATTAGCCAAGTATTGGCAGGAAATAAATCTTTATCTTTACCATCAATCTTTCTGACCTCGAAGAGAAAGGAAACGTTCATGAAAGTCGCATCAATCTTAATGTGTATGCTCGTATTTATAACAGCTCTATTAGCATCGTCAAATGGGGTACCTTTCATCCCGAAAAAAAGTGCTTTTCCCGAGGAAAACAACAATAACGTTGTTATGATAGATGGCGCCACGTGTCTTTCGAACGGGATCGACACTTACGCGGGTGAAACCGTGGGGCGCAGCTAGTATAATATAATATCATGAGAACAGAAGGAAGTAATGCCGCTGCTATTCAAACAATATGTAAAAGTGCAGAAAAAAAATGCGATAAATAGCATTTTTTTGCACTTTTACAGTTATTCCGCTTTTAGTTGTAGTAAGCATCGATTTTCTCTGAATTTAAAGCATTGATGATTTTCCGGCTGAAAACGAAACTTGCCGAATATGGATATTTCGGCCGAAAACCGAAAACGAAATTCGGTCAGACACTAATTATAACAGATATGTTTTTCTTCTTTTAATTTTCTTGGCGCATTTTCTCGGTCAAATTTGTTATGCGCGCTATAAAAGTTCTCATTTAATCATACTTTATACCTCCAAAGAGTTTCATCTTTATGGATGGCTTTAGATACTAGCGTCTATTTTTCGGGTTTTCTCGAGTAATTTCGGTCTGCACCAGAGCTTTTATTCATGAGTTCTTGAAGCGCCGATGACTTTACGCAAAATGACTATCATCATTTTATCTTTTGCAGAATTAATGAATGATGCTGTTCTCCTCAGTGGTTGAAATACCTACCTAGTTACTTACTCATAAGTTCTGATTATATCTCCCGGTCTGAAGTCAAGTAGTGGCTTTTGGTAACATATCTAACATTACATCACGCCTGTATTAAGGTGATATATTGAAAAAAATGTGGTTTTTCTATTTCCTGTAACTTGTTAAGTATGTGGAATAGGGATTTAATATTTTGGTACATGTTTTTTGACTCTTTGGCCTAGTATCGTGTAAAAGGAATACACGACAAAATGATTTTTTATCGATAAAAAAAAGGAAAATTTATATTTATTTTTTTACTTTTTTCGACATCACGGCGTAACGCTTTAGAGTTATTCAATGGAGTTTACTTGAAAACATATAGAATTATCATATCAAAGTTTACTCGAAGTAGTTTTAAATTTAATTTTATGTTAAAAAAGGAGTAAGTTCGTTTTTGCACGTACGTCGTCTTATTCAGAGCGCACGCACATTATAGCCATCTCTCTTCTTTTGCATTTCAAAAGTAATTGCATCACTTTCGCTCGCTTAGTAGATCGATCGGTACGATTTATTTTCGAGGTAGCGCCTTAAAGGGTAAGGCAGAGTGTACCTTTAGTACATACAGTCACATTTCGCCAGGTATGTTCAAGTCCCACTTGAACATAACGAAATATGGCTGTAATAGGGGGTTACCCTAATGCCATCAACCAGGTTCAAACCTCTGGGTTTGAACCTGGTTGATGGCAATAGGCCGGGCTGCTACTGAGAAGTTCCTGATGGAAAAACCCAATAAAACTTTGGCCGACCTGGGAATTGAACTCAGAATCTCACGTTCAGCAATAGTGCTTGCGACCATAAGTGTCTAAACACTTGTCGAAGGTACGCGACCGAAGTTCCGCGGCTGATTTTACGTTCCGACATATTCGGCTGATATGACACACCATGAGTGCCGAACTTACGCGGAAGAAATTCAGTTGCGTACACGCGGGGCGTGGGCATGCCTGCCTCCCGCTGCTTCCCGCCACAGATCTTCTTCGGCAATCGAACCGAACTTCGGTCGCGTTATAATGTATGCTCTAAAGAATACGTTGCCGCCAAATTGCCGCTGAACTTACGCCCGACCGAAGTTCGGCTGTACGCTATAACGCAACGTAATTTCGGCTTAATGTGTCGTCAGTAATTTAAATAACATTGCAGGCGTAATCATGCCCAGCTTCGGCCGCGTACCTTCAGCATTGTGTGTTTAGACACTTAGACCAATGAGGTAGAACTGCCGATCGACCTATTTACTAACACGAAAATGGTAACAATATACAATATAGGAGTACCTAATACCGTACGAGACAAACAGGTCACAATACTAGAACAATTGTTAACCTCAGCTAAAACTGGAACGGCGCTAAAACTCTAACGTTCTGCTAAAATAGAGATCTCGTTAAGCTTAACTGTCGTAAAGCCGGACAAACGCCGGTTAGCACGGAAGCCGTGAGTTATTGCGGAAGCATGTGACCTAGCGCAGATTCTACTGTAATCTAGATTAGAATTATTCTTCTCATTTTTATATGCAAAACGGAAGCGGGAATTATGTTGCTTGGATGCATGGCCGGGTTATTTAATTATGATTTAAGTCTCAGACAGGCGTGATGCGAAGGTGCGATGCGATTTTGTTAGACCATTTTTCATGAAGTTTTCATAGAAATTGTTCTACTAAAGTCGTGTCGTGTCGTGTAGATGCAATGTCGCGTTGCATCTGTCTGAGAGCTTTTAGAAATTTGTTGCACCGTAGGTATATTCTTCCTCAGTGACAAGTGGTCAAAAGTGTAGTCCATTTTAATAAATTACTTTTCCAGTTTGAAGTTTAGTGCGCGATTCTAAACAAACTCGAACGAATTTTGGGTAGCTGTGGTCATGTTGAAAAAAGGAGATTATCCATTCCGGCCTCTGGGATACATTTTTTTTGGCGGCCATCAATAATAAATACGTATTTTTAAAGTATACATAGAACGCATTATTAGAGTTCCGTATCCAAAGGGTAAAAACGGGACCCTATTACTAAGACTCTGATGTCCGTCTGCCTGTCTGTCTGTCACCAGGCTGTATCTCATGAACCGTGATAGCTAGACAGTTAAAATGTTCACGGATGATGTATTTCTGTTGTCGCTATAACAACAAATACTAAAAACAGAATAAAATAAATATTTTAGGGGGCTCCCATACAACAAACCTGTAATACGTACGATATTACGGTTGTACGTTGTGCGTGTAACTGCTACTTGTTGTTGCTCCACTAAACTATTGAAAATCAGTGCATAAACTTATCAAAAGTGCTATTGAGGGTGTAAACCTGTTAGAAAGTGATAACTGACATAAACCTGTGACAATAATCTAGTGCTTCAGTGCAAAGTTTTAGAAATATAGACCAAATTAACTTTGAAAACAACCGACCTACCGTCAGTTGTTTTAAATCTGTGCGTTGTGATTTAACGCGTAAGCGCCCCGTATTACACGGCGCTTACGACGTTCCTCTCGCGAACTCGTCGACACACCGACTCTGTCGGGGCCTATAATTATTAGTGTGCACTTTTAATTGTTGTAAGAAACAATATTTTTTTTTGTTCTTGCTTGACTGCCGGGAGGGCCTTTATTACTAAATTGATTTGTGAACTGGCTGTTTGAGAGAGGAAGTTAAGACATAAGACTACTTTATACACATATATTACATTAATACAAGACATGGCGACTTCAATAGAATCGTGGGGTTGTTGTACCAACGACCGTTGTGATTTGGAGGACAGGAAAGAATATATAAATTGCATGAAATGCAAAAGATCTTTTCATTTCGTCTGTCTAACTATCCCGGAAATCTCCTCTGAGACGGAAGATTACTGTAAGTGGAATTGTTCAGGCTGCACAACTGTCATTGCAAACGCTTCTAAGACCGCCACCCCGAACCGAAATGTCTCAACTACAAGAGGGAGCAAAAGGCCTGCATTGAACTCGCCACCTCAGGCTGTAGCTTTTACTACTGAGGATGTGCGTACCATAGTCCAAGAGGTTGTTAAAACTGAGTTCGCCTCCATGCTTCAACAACTCAACAGCACCATACTCAGCGTTGTTAACAGGGAACTTGCACCTATTAAACAAGAAATCAATGAGTTGACGGCATCATTATCCTTTCATACGAATGAATTCGAAGAGTACCAAGCAGAACATAAATTACTAGAAAAAACGGTGAAGGACTTAACCGAACAAAACTCTAATCTTAAAATATTAATGACGGACCAAAGTCTTCGTATAAACTACCTGGAACAACAGACTCGTTCAAACAACCTCGAAATTCAATGCCTGCCCGAATACAAACAGGAGAACCTTTACACTATCGTTAAGCAGCTGGGATCTGTGGTGGGATGCAACCTGAGTGACAATGACATTCTTCATAGTACCCGTGTTGCCAAACAGCAAGCAGCTAATACCCGTCCCCGATCCATCGTTGTCCAGCTCGCTTCCCCTAAAATTCGTGATACCCTACTGGCGTCAGTTATAAATCATAACAAAAATAAGAAGGTCAACTCAGAGAAACTCAATACCGCAGATCTGGGTATTGCTGGCGATAAATTGCCGGTGTTCGTACTTGAACATCTATCGCCTGCTAATAAAGCGCTGCATGCAGCCACTAGACAAAAGGCAAAGGACAAGGGATACAAATTTGTTTGGGTGAGAAACAGCAGGATTTTTGTTAGGAAAACTATCGAAGATGAACACATTTTGATAAAGAATTTAGATTCCTTAAATAAGTTAGTTTAGTTTTAAAAGATGCTCCTTTCCTTACTTGTTTACAAAAGGCATGCTCCTGTGAAATTTGTAATATCCATAATTCGATAACTTAAATGTATTCTATCAGAACTGCAGAGGATTGCGAACAAAAACGCATATGATTTTCCGCAATATTTGTATTAATAACTATGATGTTATAATTTTTTCGGAGACTTGGCTTAACAATTCTATCCAGAGCAGTGAGCTGTTCGATGACAGATATACGGTCCATAGGAGAGATAGAGAAACTAGTCATCTAGCTGGTAAAGAGGGTGGAGGAGTTTTAATTGCTGCCAAAAAGAAATT
This sequence comes from Luperina testacea, assembly GCA_927399505.1. Taxonomy (NCBI): domain Eukaryota; kingdom Metazoa; phylum Arthropoda; class Insecta; order Lepidoptera; family Noctuidae; genus Luperina; species Luperina testacea. Next base: position 20,238,341 of record OV656759.1, on the reverse strand, counting down.
CAATCCTAAACGCGCTGAACATTTTGAGAGTGGATGTGAGGATCTCTGGGTTACTTTGGACCTTCCTCCGAATAAATTTTCTCGTCGAATAGCTTTCTGCGCTGTGTATTTGCCGCCGCCAGTACGCCTCTCTCAGTTGGATTTTTTTTTAAATAATTGTAACACTGTTTTTGAACAACTTAATGAATCATGTACATGTATCATAGGTGACTTCAATCTAGGGTGTATAGACTGGAATCGTGACAGTGATCTGAATAAAAGCCTGAAATTGCCTAATACCTGTGAAGCTTTGTTGGATTTTACATACGTTAATAAGCTCTACCAAAATAATAACGTATACAATGCCTCCTCTCGCATACTAGACCTTGTTTTAACTGATCATCCACTGTGTAATGTAACTCAAAGTATTGGCTCCTTATGTAACATCGATCAGTATCATCCACCCCTAGATATAAATATTGGTTTCAATAAAACAGATGACAAACTTCCATATAATATTACAAATGAGTTACGTAACTTCTATAAAACAAGCTATTTACCGATTAAAAATTACCTAAAAGAACTGGACTGGGAGGAATTATTTGAGGGACAACATGACGTTAATGATATGGTGCAGGTTTTTTATGACATCATCAATTGTGCTATTCAAAGATTTATTCCCATTAAAATACCCAAAAATGGTAAGTTTCCGCCGTGGTTTAACAAAACTCTAATTAAAATATTAAACACAAAAAACAAGGTTAGGAAACGTTACAATACTTACCAAAACCCGTTAGACAAAATTGAGTTAAAAATAATTAGTAAGCGCTGTGATGCACTTGCTACGATTTGCTATAATAATTATTTAAAAAATCTTGAACACACGCTAGCCAATAACCCCAAATCATTTTGGAACTATGTTAAAACTAAACGAGGCGGATCCAGCTCGTATCCTTTATCTATGACGGATGGCACAGCTGTATCATCAGATGGTATGGAGATATGTGAGTTTTTTGCTTCTTACTTTTCTTCTGTATACAGCCCTGCTGAAAATGATTGCAGTACCGATAAAACAACAAATATTAATAATATTCAAGAAAGTAGCTTATCTTTAAACAGCCCAGTTATTGACAGTGAAGCTTTATATAAAAAGTTAAAAAGTTTAGACTGCAATAAAGGTGCTGGTCCAGATATTATACCACCAATATTCATATATGAATGTGCGAATGAACTGGTCACGCCTCTGTTGCTTATCTTTAATAAATCCTTATCTAGTGGAGTCTTCCCTTCAAAATGGAAGGAAGCAAAGGTCGTCCCCATCCATAAATCCGACAATGAGGACTTAATTTCGAACTATAGACCCATTTCAATCTTATCATCCCTAAGTAAAGTCTTTGAGTCTATGATCTGCCCTTACATTCAAAATCATCTTAAAATTTATTTAAGTGAGGAACAACATGGCTTCGTGGAGTCCCGGTCTACAAATACCAATCTGACACTTTTTACGGAGTTATTGACGGCAGCAATAGATTCAGGCCATCAAGCTAATGTCATATATACGGATTTCAGCAAGGCGTTCGATCGGGTCTCGCATAAAATTCTCATTGACAAATTAAGAACGTATGGTATCGCTGGATCTTTACTCTCATGGTTGAGTTCGTACCTTGAGAACAGAACTTTCTTTGTAGTAGTCAATGGCTTTCGATCAACCGTCAGACACATATCCTCGGGCGTGCCACAAGGGTCTCATTTGGGGCCGGTTTTATTTAACTTTTTTGTTAATGATATTCCGAACTGCTTTCGCCATTGTAAAATTTTTATGTTTGCTGATGACTTAAAATTCGTCAAAATAGTTAAATCTAAGCATGACGCCTTTGAATTACAAAGTGATTTGGATGAATTGGTTATATGGTGTCAAATAAACCAGATGCTCCTAAATTCTAGAAAATGTTACCATATAAAATTTAGTAGGAAACATCATCTTATAGACCAAGATTATTATATTGATGGAGAAAAAATAAAGGAATTGGATACAATAAAAGACCTTGGTGTCATATTTGATCAGAAATTAACTTTTGTCCCTCACATAGATAATATAGTAAAAAAGTCTTCCAAAATGCTGGGTTTTGTTATCAGAAACTCAAAGCAATTTAAAAACTGTAGAACGAAAATTATCCTTTATAACTGTTTGAGTCGAAGCATGTTAGAGTATTGTAGTGTGGTCTGGCGGCCACACTTTGCTACTCACTCACTGCGTCTTGAGCGTGTACAAAAACGCTTTCTGGGGCATCTGGCCTATGCAAGCGGTATATCTCGGAAAATACGCTCATATAGCGATAGGCTCAAACATTTTAATATGGTGTCTCTTGACAAACGTCGACGACTGAATGACGCGATGTTTGTGTGTAAAGTTATGGCCCATAAAATTGACTGTCCGCAAATATTAAATAACTTTAGCTTTCGTGCCCCCTCCAGAATTCCTCGCAGTCCTATAACACCACTCTGCCCACCGCAGAGAAGAACGGTTCTGGGTGCTAACTCTCCCTACGCGAGGTTTTGCAGGGTTGTGAATGATTGCAGTGATCGGATCGACCTCCATTTTGACAGCTTAGGCAAATTGAAAGCCAGTTTTTACAAGTTACTCCCCGAAAACTGAGTTTCTCAGCCCTGCATTATCTCACTGGGTGGTTGAATTTAGGCTACGTATAAATTATTTTTTGTACTACCTAATTTTGTCTGGTTTAGTTTTCTTTTTTTAATTTGTTCGTTTTAATCTAGTTTAACTAATTTATTAAGTTCTAATAAGAGCAACTTACACATATATACATACTCACACATACAACACACACACACACATACACATTCACATAGTCTTTTATTCCTACTTTTTTAAGTTACGACAACTATTTGTGTGCATGCAGAGTTTGCCTATAAGTGATTGTTACACTTTACTCCGATTTGTTGCTTTTGTTTATATTGCTTAAAATAGTGTATACAATTGTTGGTGAACCAAATAAATAAATAAATAAATAAAGTAATGTTTCGGCGTTTTTCCTTTGTGGTACGGAACCCTTCGTGTGCGAGTCCAATTCGCACTTGGCCAGTTTTTTTTTAAATGCCTCAAAGTTGTGAATAATTTGGGTTCAATTTGGGTTTGGATTCGGATATTTTGAGGTAGATTGAAAGATAAGATTGTTGTTTATCTTGGTTTGAAAATTCATTGTAGCGTTGTCGCAATCAAATTTATTTTGATTGCGACAACGCTGTAATGATTTTTTCTAGTACTGCCACCATTTAAATAAAATGTAATTCATTCCTGGCCACCGACTTTCTTTTTTTATCTCACTTCACAGAACAAAATGGGTGATCTCCTTCAGGAAGGGACTCAATAGACGTCGAATAGTCTAAAAATTACATAAATTATGAAAAGATGAAATTAGTTATGATAAATAAAACTGATAGATAATACTCACATTGTGACCAAAACACGACGAAGATGAGCGCACCGATCGCGGCTACCTTTCCTCTCCGTTCCATGGCTTCCATTTTGTTTCAATGTCACTCTAGTTCACAAACACACACAACCAACACTTTTCACTGGATAGTTCTGCACGAATCCATATTCAAATCACAAAACAAAAAAAAAACAAAAACTATAATTGACAGTTAGGACTTATGACATTTCGGATTTAAACACTCGAGATTTTGTTTCGATTTGAATGTTGAAAGTGTCACCTGAAACAAAAGAAAAATGACGTTATTATTTGGAACAATATTCGTGTGTGGTTTTTTGCAAATTCTGTGTTGATTTGATAATAATAAGTGTGTCACGTAATCTTTTTAACTTGGTATCAGAATTCAGATATAGGTAATAGGTATCTTAAATTATTTATTTATCATTCCGCATATGAGTCGACGAAATACTAGTCTAAATCATGCATTATTGATACTAATATCAAAAAGGCTGAGATTAATTTGTCGCAAAAGGATATAATTATTTGCTGAAACAAGAAAAATTCCTTTCTATAATTAATTGCTGAAATGATGATAAAAGGAGCGAAGCCGTGAAGAAAGCATTTAGTGGGTAATAACGGCCTCGTCTCCTCGTACTTACTCGTATAGATTGAGAATATTTTAAAGTGATGTGCTCATAGCAAATAATGAAATTATGCCGGGAGGGGAGAGTGGGGCAATAAATGTTTCAAACACATTTTATCGGCACTAATTTTAAAAAAACCGTACCGCAAGAAAGGGCTTCTCTCGTATCAGTTTATTTACTACGCTCTTTAGCTGATAACACCGCAATATACCTTAAACTTAAGTAATTAATTAGCGCTACATTAAGTGGAAGATCAAATTGTAATCTTTATCACTGACACTACGAAACCTGATCATTATATCCCACTGATTAATATAATTACACTTTCAATTATCTCTTATTACAATGAACACTGTTTCAAGTTACAATTAGGAATTCTCACTGTAGTAATTTGACTACGTTATGTAGGTACGTTGTGAGCACCTGGACCTGGACGACTAACTTATGTGCTTAATAAGCAAATGTAAGCACTTTATGCTCGGATTACGAGCAATGACCCTAGAAATATACGTTTTATTATAGTATCAATGGTTATTGGTTGCAAAACAATGCTTAGATATCCGGTTTTCATTTGATAGGTGATGAGAAATATGAGAATACTTCAGTGTGTTACTCTTTTTGTAGACGAGAAAAGCAAGTTTTCGTCGAATATTATGTGACAAGGAGAATTCCGACAAAATTCTGGTCCATGTCTAGTGACGCGGACTTTCCATGTTGTCTTAATTCTACAGCGGGCACTTTACATACAGATGAATTTTCCTACCAAGAAACACCTCAGTTCAAGGTTAATTAAAACTTTTCACGTTACACAAACACTGTTTCTACAGTGTTTTTGTAACGTGGCAACTTTTATTTTTTTTCTTCTTTTTTTATACATGCTATTCTTTCCTTATTTTTCTTATATTATTAGAAAATAATATAAGAAAAATAAAGGAAAGAATAGCATGTAATAAAATAGCTACCCTTAGTTATGAACGGTTCGTTTATCATTGTTAGATAAGACGTGCCTAGACTATTTTGCGAGAAAAACCCTGGACAGAAGAGCCCTCTGGAGAAATTCTAGCTTTATTTTAATAAACCCTAAGAGAAAAGGAGGATTAAATTAAAACCATTGTACCCAATTTAGAAAGTATACTAGCCAAGCGCGAGTCTTACTTGAGCACTGTGCTAGTAGGCAACACGGTCTCCACGAGCGAGAGAATCGCGGCGATATTATCGTCGTGTCACGTATTTCTATAGACTCTCTTAGAACGTGTCTCCACACAGCGCTATCATCGCGCGGCGAAAATACACAATACAATCACGGCGAGACTATCGCCGCGATTCTCTCGCTCGTGGAGACGGCCCTAACCGTTATAGGTAAAACGTTAAATATATTTATTTCGAGATTTATTTGCTCTTTCTTACGGCCGTCATTCGTCTTTGACAGTCGTCATGGGTAGTCAAAAGCCCAAAAGTCTGACAGCCAGTCTTACTAAACGGGTATCATGTTACCCAATAACTAGGTTGTGGAGGTCAGATAGGCAGTCGCTCCATGTGAAATATTGGTATTCAGCTGCATCCGGTTAGACTGGAAGCTGATGATGATTTGATTTGGTAATTTTTATCATGATACCGGCCATAGTTGTGTAACTATGGCCGGTATCATGATAAAAATTATTGCGCGTCGATGTCCCTGTCACCCTGTATGTGTATACAGGGTGACAGGGACATCGACGCGCAACCTGTCCCCAAGGATTCAGTACGTACATGATTCTGTACCTTCTACACAGGGAGCGTTGAAATTTTGTGTCGGTAATTAAAAAAAAATTAGCTGTTCCATACTTTTGACCGCATAGGTACCTATTGCGCTTTTATATGAAACAGAAGATTTTTTTTATAGCCGATATAAAATATCTGCGCTAGGTGATTCAGAATCATGTGCTAAATAACAGTTTGTGCATCGATGTCCCTGCCACCATCTATTATGTGAAAATTTTTACTGACTAGTTACAAAGGTTATAAAGATATACTATAAGGTCATGTTGGCACCTTTATGAACCTTGAACAGACAAAATGAAATAAGTGTATTTTGAAAACAATTACTCCAATAACGGGACTGTTAATTGATCCGTTTTAATAGTTGAAATTATTTAGTTAACACACGCAGCTCAGACTTTTACGACTCGGATCTAGATTTCATTTCATGACCAGAGAGTAGCGTGTGTGCTAATCTAATTACGAAGACTCAGTTAATTTACGAATATCGCTGAGAATTTCATTGAGGGTATCTAATCTGTTTTATAGAGATCTTGATTGATGTCTTAATTTTGATTCAGAAAGTTCAAGTCCGTGGTATTCGCAACCAGGGCATTAAGGAGTAGACAATTTAGTTAGAAATATGACGATGCACAAGCCGTGGCAGTGGGCTGGCCATGTTTGTCGAATGACCGATGGCCGGTAGATGAGACGAGTCCTATAATGTATTCACGGAGACGAGTTAGTATAGCGCCTTCTCTATCGCACATTATCATACAAATGACAAAAATAAAAAAAACTTTTTTAGGGTCAGTGGGCGTTAACAATACCTTAGAAATGTAAATGTGCGTTCACACTGCGCTTCTTAAAAGTTCGCTTAGTTTATTATAGAGTGGAGACCTCGTATCGGCAAGCGTAGTGTGGAACGCTCAGCTAGATGGACCGATGACCGTAAGAAGGTGTAGGGGACAGACTGGATGCGGTAGGGTGTTGTGGCGCAGCCTATGTCCAGCAGTGGACTGCGTTGGGCGAAGTTGATTGATTGAATGCTAGCCATAACAATAGAAAGGAGGGCCTTTTTCTATTGTATTTTTTTTCTTTCCGCACACCACACCACTCCCACCGGTACACCTCTGCTTATTCCTTGTAAACTGCCGTGGTGTGGCATGTTATTATTTCCGTCCAAATAATGTCTGTCAGTCATCGCTATTAATAAACCGTTCCATTGTTCTGTTTCTTGTGGAAACATGTTAAAACTTTTTGCGTTTGCATAAAATTACTAGCTGTAATAAATACTAGAAAACCTTATAAAATAAGTAGGAAGATTCAGAAGATATTACAGAACGGACATACAGTAGCCACAGGTATTTGTTTTGTGTTTAGTTCGCGTTTACGCTAACTGACCTAGTGCGCTAATTTCATAACTGTTACACGTTTAATGGGCTAGAACTAGATAATTATAGACATCCTATGTATATATATTCGTCCTTTGCGTAAAACTATTGAAGACAGTTTACAGACAATATAATTTACCAGCTCGGGATACATATTTCGCGAGGTCGAAAACTATCCAACGGGAAATCACTAACGGGATAAAAAGTATCCCATGTCTTAACCCAAGACATAGTCTGCCTGTGTGGTTTTCATCGAAATCCGTTCATAAGCGTGGAAAGGTAACAGACATGCAGACATAAAGGGTTATATTTTCGCATTTATAATATTAATATAACCAGGTAATTATTTCTACAGTCAGATTTGTTTAAATGATAAGATTGTTTTTTATCTCTATGTAACGTTCTCGTAATGGTAAGCAATGATGCAGTCGACCGAGGTGCAGTATTTGTCTGGAAGTGGCTTAGTCACTCGACTCTTGAAGCCTCATAGATGCTATCGGCATTTTTTTTGCGTGAATTGTCAAATATAGTTTAAATCAGAAGGATTTTCCTTCATTCTAGAGTTCGAGACTTAATTTATCGTTTTGTCATGACATATTTGGCCTTGATTAAATGCTACAATTGATTTCAATGAAAATACAAACACGACTCGTACATTACATGCATTGGCCACCAATTAATAAATGAACCTTTCAAGCTAAAATTATAACATTAAAATTAATCACCACTCACACACACAAGTTATTATTTAGATTAGCCGAGTTTAGAGGCTAAATGATCATAATGTTTAGCATGAAATTGTAATGCCTTAGCTTTGAAGTTACCGCTGTAATGTTTTGCCTTAGTTTAATTGGCTTATTAGTCGATTCGCACGAATTTACTCGCCCGAATCGTTACTTTTAAATAATATATTTTTTTCTATAGGTGACTCGCACGAATTGGCACATTTTGAATTTTATGCAATGAAGTTAAGAAAACAGTACACATTTTATAATATTTAACTCATATCACTTCCGTGCGCTAGTGTCCTTTTTTCTTATCTACACTTTTTGTATAAAATTCAAAATGTGCTAATTCATGCGAGACGCCTATAGAAAAAATAAATTAAGTGACGATTCGCCCGTTTCGGGTGAGTAAATTCGTGCGGATCGACTAATAAAGCTCTTAGTTTAGTTTAAGTTCAATAACGTGGAGCTAGGAATAATAATTATCTATCACTATTTATGTGTTAATGAGTTTCGACCTCCATCGCTACTAACGTATTATTATTCAATTTGCTAGTCATTAATTTATTGGATAAACTAATGTTTGTTGACAAAGAGCCATCGCCTCAGTATTCATTACGAAGTATTTTTTCTATAGGTAATTAATTCTTGTCCATTTTGTGTTGATACTAATCTTATCGTTTAACATTTAACGTCCGTTGCATAATTTATTGGTATAGCGGAGAAAAGGGTTTAAGCTCAGGCTTTAGCCAACTCTTTTTGCGTATTTATTAATTGCGATTAATAATGTGGTATGTGTCCGAATTGTAGCATTAACATTTTTTTGATTTATTTTTATTTTTTCTTAAATACTTCCTCTGTCTAAAGAGAACGGAGGGTGTTGTTGGATGCCTGCTGACTAAAACCCCACTGTGCCTTCTACCTCATGATTTGGATTTGGGGGCCCGGGAGATACCTGTACATTCGCCGCACCCCCGACCAGCCCACCATGCCTAGCGACCCCTGCAGCCATTGCTCCATAACAGGCCTTACCGCCACTATAAACTGTGGAGAGTTATATTGGGCTATGGTGTTTTTTACCTGACATAAGAAAACCCGATTGGTTCTAAAGAACAACAAAATAAATTAAATACGATGAAAACACTGCAGTTTCATATTCGTGATAGTACAAGAGTTTCTTTAAGGCATTTACAAACAGGCGCGACACGCGATATAATCGCGCCTGAATGAAGGAGCCATTAGCTTACTGGTCAATTAAAACCAGCATTAATGCATATTTTACTTACGAAGCTTGGAAACATCTTGATCTTCTGTCAGCAAAAAGATAAAGAATTGCTTTCGTAGCTTTACGAAAACACAATACTCTTAACTATATCGTCAAATAAAACATATAAATCAACTTAGAGATACGCAAGTCAGAACAATTGAAGCCCTTTGTTCAACCGTTCCTATAGTGAATATAATTTAGCTAGACTTTCTAAGAGAAATGCTCTATTACAGTCTCCTATAGGTTTGTGTAGACTTGCTTCGGGTAATGTATAGTCTCATTTTACTGTCAAAGTGTACGATAAATCATTGGCATAGGGCTGTAAGGTGCGGGTGTAGTAAAGGCAAATAGAAACGCGAGGTTAATGAGATGACGTTTACTGCAGAAGAAAGTTTTGTTAATTTACTAGATGGGGTAATAGATTTTTGTACGAGTGGCGAGCGAGAAAGATCAATCCTATCTCAGCTGGAGCGAGAGTGTGCAGAGATAGTGCAGACTGAGATTGTGCACGTGGAAGACCTGAGGCAGGTTGTGAGGTCATTATGATTATTTTAATCATACGGTCAAAGTATAGCCTAATGTGGAGTGAATGACTGACTTCTGGAAACACTGATCAGCTTCAGTTTTTTTTGTCTCGTATTGGCATGAGTTTTACGAGAAAGAAGAGATGAAATGATTAGACAGTCAGCGTTTAGGTACGTGAGTGTATACGGATGGAAGTTAAACCAAAGGAAAGAGAAAAGTCCTTTGATTTAAAAAATATCCTAATTTCGCGGTTTCAAAATTTATTTCCCACGAAGAATACCACTTGAGCAAGATAAAAGTAAAGATAAGTTTTTTTTTTGTGTCAGAGCTATGTTTATCACTTGTGGATCTCACTGTTCACTCCAATAAGGCGATTATGTCAAGAGGATAACATGTGCAGAAGCTTTCTCTGTTTATAACTACGACTTGAAGACAGATTTTTCTACAGCCCCTATGTACAGACGCCAGCACATCAAGCTACTACAATCTGCCAAAGGACCATGCAAAAAATCGTCCCATACCACCAACAGACTTCAAACGTATCTCAATTAATTCATCTTGGCATCATGATCACTTTTTATTATGACGACATCACCGTAAGTCATGGGAGTATCGCGCAAAAAAATAATTTTTGTACACACTTTTTGGTACAGTTAATTGTAAAAAAAATGTACAGGAACACTATTTAACTATAAAAACTATTGATAGTGAACAACCGTGAGATGCGCAGAAAAAAAAACCGATCTTATCTTCCCGCACCCTCCCCCTCCCTTGCTAATTATCTGCTAATTAATTACCTGCGCGCGCGCACCTCAGTCGTGGCTAGTACGTTCTGCTGCGTTAACGTTGTTTATCTGTGCGATATCGGCTTGTTTGCGACTATTACTGACCCCTGCTTGTTTATTTGGACCTTTTGATTACTTTTCGATTACCCTGGTTTCGATTACCACGTTTATTGGACTGTGATTTTTACAACTATGGAGACTGGACGCCGATGTGTAACGTGCCCAAGATCAGTTTTAAGACAGAGGCGACACATATTACGAGATACTTTGCTTCAAAGTAGTCCTGAGTTAGTGGCCTACATATCGCAAAATGGATTGACACAAGTAAGTCATTATAAAACAATCATTAGAATATCGATAACTATTAAATACAGTATATACATATTAAGTAAGCAGACTTAGAATATACAAGCAAAGCATTTTTACGATGCTTTTTGTTACATTTATGAAGTACTTCAATATAATAATATATATACCTATATATGAAAAGGAAATATGTTATTTAGTTATCAATATTTTATATATATATAAAATATTGATAACTAAATAACATATTTCCTTTTCAGGTATTATTCAATAACGTCATGGCAGTATGTCATAGATGCTGGCAGAGAGTCAATAATGCCGTACAACCACAACGCCGTGAGGATGCTCCTGTCGTCGAAATTCCAAGACCAGAGCCCCAAATAGATGCTGACAATCAAGAACCCCCCAATGTTGCAGAAGCTCAAGATCGACAGGCCAGTCCAGAGGATACACGTGAATTCTATGTTCCTGATTGCGTGAGAGCACCAAATACTTCAAACGCCTGTATGTATATCTAGGCAAATGTAGACATGAAAATCTAAGAGATGACCTGTGTCAATCAAGCTACATCTAGTTTGCCATTACTGATTATATATTTCACCAAGTTCGCGAATATGCGAAGAACATTTAAGTAACAATGACTTTGAGTAGTCACTGGATAATGTATACGTTACACATTATTTTAACACTTCCTTTTTTAGTGACATGTCGAATATGTTAATAGAAGCAATCAATAAAGATCAAGATTTGATTTTGAATCATAAAATGTTTAGTTGAACAATTGTTTATTGTAAAATGTCTAAAACAAAGTAATTAAAAAAAATACACCCTTTTTAAGTAATTTTTTTTTTAATTAAGTACCCCATATATTTACGGACTAAAAATTGTTATTTGTGTTTTTATGAGACTTCATAATAATATTGAAACAAGTCCCATGTCTGTTGGTGGGTTGGGACAGCGCCCATACAATCTTTTGCATGGTCCTTTGTTTAATAGATTTTCAACTTTATTGCTAAAGAATAAGGTTCAAGGTTGATTGCGAAAATTTGACAGTTTCGGGTAACTTGATGTGCTGGCGTCTGTACTTATAGTGGTAATACATTCCTGTTTTCCAAGGATGGCAACCCTTAACCGCGTAGGTACTATTGGTCGCTAGGTAGTTCGTGATCACCGAACGTCGAGGTGCGTTGTGTGATAGCGCGAATATCTTGCACACATTAGTTTAGACATATAACTTGGAATATGTTGGTCATCATTTGTTTAGGATTGTGAGTGATTGGGGAACATTGTTCAGATATATGATGGGATTTGAATACAATATTAACAGACTGTGTGAATGTACAGCAAAATAATCCGTAGTTGTGGTCATATTTCTGAAGTGTCAAAAAATACGATGTCTACAGTTCGCTACATTTGTTCTTCTGAAAATGATGAGTCGAGACACCATATCTAATTATGTCATCATAATCATTTTAGCCGAAAGACGTGCAGTACTGGACATAGGGTTCCCCAAAACTTAGGCCTCCTCTAAACCTAGGCCTTTCCTAATGTAGAACAGTAGAATCTAGAGTAATATAATTATAATTGATAATAAATTGCAGAACATAATAGATAAAATAAACTAGTTTAGAGTATGTTATCCATTACAACATTTCACAGGTGGGTGATTAGCGTGATTTGAGTCCTTCATGTAACATTACACGCCTATAAAACCGCAGGTGTGGTGAGCTTGTAATGGCGTATGGAATATTTTTAGAAATAATTTTCTTAGACTCTCATTGCTGCATAAATACACGTCGTCTATTATTATAGATGAGGTGTATTTTTAATGTCATATTCTTTGAAATAAATATGCAATACTAGTCAACCACAATGCTGTGGTGAGTTTCAAGAATATTAAAAGAAATAATTTTACTTAGAAATATTATTTTTCTTACTGCTTCTTTGATGCTTAAGTTCAATGTGGGATATATTTTTATTTAAGTATGTCGCAATTTCTTTTGTTACAAATATCAGACAGCAATGGAGCGAGCTTTTATCGTGTAAATTATAGTAATTAAAGGTGCTGCTATTCAAAGACAAAGGCCAGCGAACTTTATATATAGTATAGATTAGATTGGATTTTGTCGCGATTTTTTTAGATATGAAGCGATTGATTTGAAATTTCCTCAAAAATCCTTCAGATTGTTATTCAAAGTATGTAAGACAGTGGGGCCGCTGGCTACCACTCGAATAATCGAGAGGTCTAGGACCTATAAAAACCTTCGTGTCATATAAACTACATTAGGCACAAACTACCATGATTGGTTACCTAAATTGTTGAGGCGTGAGAGCAGATCACAATAACAACCAAAGTCACTTTAGCAGTAAGTAATTACGAAAGCTTGTGATTTCCAAGGATTTTGTTGAACGTAATATCCATCTGAGCGCTTCAATGAATACTACAAGACATTGCTCAGAAAAAAGGAAAAGCCAAAGCCAGATTAACAATCAGACTGACGTATTGCACACTGGCTCATACCACATGTTACAAGAGCACTTGATAGCAATTCATTTCAAGTAAGCTTGGCTTAAAGCATATGAATGGGCTTAGTTGGAATATAAGCTGCAATTCACACTGACACTGCTAGGGTTTAGTTATATGCGAACAAGACCGCGACTTTCATTACCTTATTTGTCTAGAGGCAATCTTGGTGGAAATTGTTTATTCCTGTGTAATTTATTTTTCTGTTTGAAATATTAACATAGGTTCTAGAAACTAGAGTTCCGAGCCTTGTTACGGGTAGTCAGAAGCCTGAAAATCTGACAACCAGTCTTACCAATGGGTATCGTATTACCCAGTAACTGGGTTGTGGAGGTTAGATTGGCAGTCGCTCCATCACTACATAGTATAAAACAAAGTCGCTTTCTCTGTCCCTATGTCCCTTTGTATGCTTAAATCTTTGAAACTTCGCAACGGATTTTGATGCGGTTTTTTTTAATAGATAGAGTGATTCAAGAGGAAGGTTTATATGTATAATAATAATAATGTTTCCGTGCGAAGCCGGGGCGGGTCGCTAGTGTAAAATATTTGTATGCAGCTGCATCCGGTTAGACTGGAAGCCGACCCTAACATAGTTGGGAATAGGCTAGGCAGACATGATACATATACATATAATAAAATAGAGTGAAGTTAAAACTGAACATAGAAATTTTTTATGAATGATGATAAATACTAAGACACTTTAAGGCTCCTTCAAACAGGCGCGACACGTGAAAAAATCGCGCGCGACACAGAGAGAGACACCGCAAGTCGCGCAACGAGCGGTGCCTTTGTGTCACGCCTATTTGCAGGAGCCTTTATACTGGATGGTGCCATAAATAAGTGCGAAAAACAATGTCCTTAAGGCATACTTGTTTCCTAGAATATGTCCCTCGTTGAAAAACACGCATCATATCATAATTAACTTCAGATTTATGATAGATGCCTAGCCCTTTGGGTATCATTAGCGTCACGCCTCTGATCCGGTTATGTAAGCACAAGTAATTTACTTCTGAGGATAGGCACAAGGATACAACTTTCAAGTTTTCGCAATTTCTATTCACGCATAATATTAATATTGGATACACTTAGGTTATGTTGTAGCACGAACGGTACTAGTTTAAATTTTGTAATCTGAAAACCATATTGTAAATAAGACGTTTTACGTGGAACCGTGAAATGTGGAAATGAGCTTAGCATTTGTTTTTGAATTTCTTGGATTTAGCTTAGTTGAGTAAGCAAGTGCACTCTGGTAAATTTACTTTTAAGTATTTTGACACTCTACTTCAATATGCCGTATTATAGCTATTTTATATACAACTGTCAAAGAATGTCAGTTGTGATTGGAATATACGTATCTATATTTTTTTAACTATTAATTTCTTTGACTTTTTTACCGAAATTAGACGTTACTGAGTGCTAATAAAGGAAACCCATGGACAAAATTCAAATCAATCAACATAAAACAATTTATTTTTGACCTTTTTAGTATATTGCAATGGCAAAACCGGCGAAACCAAAGAACAGACAATGTTCTTATATACGAATGTTTGTTTGCACATCAATATTAACTATGCGACAACTCATCCGAATTTGCGGATGATTCGTCTCCTTACAATTTTAAAAGTGTAATGTTTCATCCACGGATGAAATATTTTGCGGATGAGTACTCACGGTCCTTTTGTAGGTCAGTAAAAATGTGTGGGATTGGCACATCCGTAATTAATTAATTATTCGAAAACATATTGATTGTTTAATCAAAAACATATATGGACATGATTGTTTTTATTGACGTTTAATTTGAATTTTTAATGTATTTGAATATGATGAATATAGCATTGATAATAAGAATGTATGGGAGTGGTCCTCATTTTGTACTATGGCATTGAACATGGCTTACTCGTAAACCGTATTTGTATGACATAAGCAAAACGTGTTTTTTAATACTCGATGCGAAACAGTTCAAACTTATAGGTAAATGACACCACAGAGCAGGAGAAGAAAGACCGGTAGTTCAAGATTATCATTAAGAAAAAACAGATTTCCGATAATTTGGATAACGAGACTTTTTGTAATATTTGTAGGTGCATGTGAGCACCTGGCCTAAGAAGGCCACTTTGGCAGAATCATAGAAGGATAACATTATAATTCATACTGGACAGTTAACTATTAAGTTAATCGTATCAAATTCCATTGGTGAAGGATTTAGAATTTTTTTTTTGTGTCTTTGCTAAAATATCAATCAATCCAATCCAAATCCAATCCCAATCTCTTTGATAATACCTACGTAGTGCAGCGAAAAAAAGAAAAACACGGACTTTTATGATTCTGCCAAAGTAGCCTTTTTAGACCCCCAGATATCTTAAATGTATTGTAATTGCTTCATATTTAATTCCATTTACCTATTGTGGTATAGTCATTGTATTCTGGATACATCCTCTTCACATAATTATGTATGTAGGTAATTAATGGATGAAAAATATTCTAAAACATTATAAAAGAGTTACCTACTGTGGAATGTCTAGCCTATTCTACCTCATACGAACCTACCTTTTGGAAGGGGCGACTAAAATTAATTCTATTTTCTTTGTAAATTTTGATATTCAAAAGCACCTTTTATGTGAAATCGTTCTAACGGTAACTTTACGTAAAATGTAATCACTTCAATACATTGCAGAGTAAATCTGCGCGTGAATTCAATTTATCGGCTGAATCTTCTGCATTTATTTATTCAGTAATGTCAATATCAATAAAATTACCGGTAGAAGACGCCTACGCTGACAGAAGAAACGACTGTCATGTCAATTTAATGCCTACGGTTAGATACCTACTAAGGAGGCGTTACACATACAAAAAGTGTCGGCAAAAAATAATTGCAAACTTTTTTAGTCTGTGGCAATGACCGACCTATATCACGAGCTATATTTGTGAGCGCAGTTTATGATTTTGTATTTTTTTTTTTAGTTGCATGTTTATTTAAGTAGATAGTTGTGTAAGAACTAAGATAACTTATCAGCTAAGTTGATAACTGGTAATCGAGGGGTCATGATTGCACATTTTGGAGTTTTATTGCTATGCGAAATTAATTACAGCGCTTAAAATAATATGCAGAAACAAATCAGTTATAAAAAACAATCCAGTTTCTCACCTTAAAATATTACCAGCGTAAAAAAATAGATATAAAAAAGAAAGAAAAAAAAACGAGCAGACTCACCAAAAAATAATATAAAAATCACAAAAATATTCTTTTAAGAAATCACTAAATATTCATCTGAAAATATGTAGGCGCCACTTCAGAACCCCTATTTCTGTTCACCAGATCACTCGAGATTAAAAGATCACTTGAATCACTCGTAACTGGAGAGGTGCGCTCGGTCCTCACTTGTAACGGCAACTGGCGCTTCCAGCCGGCCTGCGTTGCGTTACATCTATGTTATGCGGATGAAAAAATAAAACAGACTTCAAAGACACTACGGAACCCATCTAGTTAATTTTTTCTGGTAAACAGTGTTTGAAGCTTGAAGAAAAGCTTAAGAACAAAGATCATCTTTGGTGACGTTTATGGTTTTATTCAATGTTCTCTTTTTCCATCGGTCTGCGATAATTTCTGCCAATTCCTTTTTATAATAAGTAATAATTTTTGAAGTGAAAACTTCTTTAGCGGCGCTGTGTACTTTTTTTGGAATGGGTAAAAACTTCTAAATTCGCGTCAGGTCACGTGACCCTGATCGAAAATTCGTAAGACGTAAAACGTCAGACGTAAAACGTAAGACGCGCGTTGTTGAGGACAGCGCCATCTATGCACATCGGGAAGAACTACGAGGGCCTCGCGTACTAACGTCAGACGTAAAACTTAAGACGCGCGTTGTTGAGGACAGCGCCATCTATGCACATCGGGAAGAACTACGAGGGCCTCGCGTACTAACTACGTAGTTCATCCAACAACGACGAGATGGCGCTGAACCACGGATATATAACTGTGTGCTTATTTGTAAATCTGAATAAATTCCTTTCACGAGAAGAATAAACCAGTCACTTTGGTCATCATACCTGATTTGCAAAAAACCCTATAAAATAAGGAACACACCTTAACACGCGTGTTTTGTTTATAAGACGATTCACAAAATACACTCGTAATTGTTCAAGTTTTCACTTCTGTCGGCACTACCGGAGTGCCAGTGTTTTTTTTTTTATATTTTTTTTGTCTTATTTGGTTCTGAGAGAAAATATTAAGTATATTTATATTATTCTAGCTGCGCCCCGCGGTTTCACCCGCATAAGTTTCGATCCCGTGGGAATATCGGGATAAAAAGTCTATAATATGTTAATCCAGGGTGCCAGCTACCACCATACAAAATTTTATCAAAATCGGTCCAGCCGTTTCAGTGTGAAGAAGTAACGAACATATAAACACACACACACACTCAGAAACTTTCGCCTTTATAATATTAGTGTGATTTACTAAAGTAACTAACGTTTTATGAAACTACATAAAGCATGCAATTTTAGCGCGTCCGTAAGATTACCCTATCAATATATCAGCATTTTCTTTTTATAAAAGAAATTCAATGAACGCACTTTAGACCATATTACAGGTTGAATGCCGTAATTACAGAAACAATTACAAACCATTGTGTCTGGCGTGGATCCACGTTCCTCATCTCTTCGTCATACTTATGGTTAAAAGCCTGTTTCATAGGTAGGTATAATATGAACTTTTTAACGTATAGATTGAAGGTACAGATAATTCTTTCATGATTAAATCAGTCTCGTTTGCGATACTTGACCCAATTCTCAAGGGTACGTACGTAAATCGCGATGATGAGAGCACTTCAGTTATCCGAAGAAAGTGCCATTATTGTTGCACTGATTACGTTATGAAATTATCTGCGTGTTTGATCAATTATGTATTATATGAGTAATGTTTCATATAAAAACCTGTTCTTTGATATATTGCCTCATGGGTTTGCTCTTGAGTCTTGACCTCGATCTCCTCATGGATAGCGATGGATAAGGTCTACAATACGACATCATCTATGTAGTTTTAAAAATATGATTGAGGTGTAAAAGTGTGTGTACAAACCTACTCACAGGAATACAATCATTTATGAACGAGGAACAAGCGTGCCCAGAAGATGCCTGTTCCCCTTAGCATAATTAGCCTCTGCTAGGACACAGGACACGTTCTCACTGCTAGGACACAGGTGTCCTCTCTGTGAGGAAGTGAGCTGTAATCCACCACACAGGTCTTAGAATTTTGAATATGTCTTTGTAAGGAGTCCTCTTCCGTTCCGTTTTCACTCAGATCAGCAAAAGAGTGGAACTCTCTACCTGCGTTTGTGTTTCCGAGTGAATACAACCCGAATCTCTTCAAAGTAAGACTGAACAGGCTTCTTCTGGGTAAGCTCACTCCATCGTAGACTTTATCTGTGTCATCTCTGAACTAGATTAGAGTCATGTGAAAACCCATTTCGAATAAAAAAAAAAGATCAGAATCTGCCTTGTAAATGTTCTTGTAATCAGGCCTATCGCCTTTTTTGTGCCATTGTGCAATATTGCACCAATTAACTATTCAGCAAATTTCTACATTTCTCGCCGGCTGGTCGAGACTTCATGTGACCGGAGGGCTGGGTCGTTCTTTGGCCAAAGAATTAGCATTGCCATTCAACGTGGCAATGCTGCCAGTCTTCTGGGCACGTTTCCGGATGATAGCGATGCGGACGAGTACTTCGACGCCTAAGTGTCCTTTGGTTTTACATTTATTTGTATAGTAAGTTAGTTAGTCATTTAATTTAGTAGGTATCTAGTGTAAATAGTTAGTTACATTTTCTCAATTTAAAGTTGCAAAACTGTTCAGCTATATTTATCCCAAAGTTGTTTTAACTTATGAACCTACTAAAGGCTATTAATAGGGTCCTATCCAATTTTGGCTATTTCTGTCTCTGAGCTGTATTGATACAATTTACTTCTGCAATGTTCAGCAGTTGCTGTTTACCACATTGCCATTACACATCCGCCCAGAATAAAATACACAAGAATAATATACCATGATGATATTTGTGAACATTACCAGTTGACCAGTACATCCGAAATTACACACGACACGACCTTCAAGGGCATGACAAGACTTTTATTTTAGGGTCTATCATAAAATGTTGGCACATGACGTCATTGTTGTTCACATGTAGGTATGAGGTGTCAGTTTACTGACGAATTATTGACTGGTTGGTTGTGACTTCGTCTTCACAATGTAAGATTTGTGATTTTTTGGAGCTGAGTTTGGAAGACTGGTGATTTGATGTTTTGTTTAGTTAGTCAACTTATAATATGCCCTTCACAGGACTCTGCGAACTGGCGAACAGCGAGACTGTTTTGAACCAATTGGCTATTTTGAACCAATCGGCTATTTTGATAGGTAAATGTGTCATGCCTTAATACCGTTTAGTCGCTAGATAAACTTGAACCCTAATTGCGTTACACACTTTCACAATCTGAATCATTTTGAATAAAATTGCTAGTCCATTGCTTCATATGTTCAAAAAATTTGTCTGCTCAACAACGTAAATAACGCAATGAATATTGTTGAACAGTCAAAACAAAAATCATTGCTGCTGTTAGTGTGAATGTGTTCGGCGTTCCGCACTTACACACTAAACACACGTTCCTGCAATGGGAACTTAAATTGACAAAAGTGCAATAATGACAGGACATAAAATAATATCTATTTCATCTTAGTTTTACACCTTAGAACCATAGCTGTTAATTTTAGAAAGGAATTTTCTTGTGTATTAAATCCAGCAGCCTTCGGGTAATAAAATCGTTCTACAACTTACACGTCGATTTTTATTGATACTCCCCGCTTGAAGATTAAAAGTTTCCAGTTCACGCAGGTTAGGTTAGGCGCCAGGAGTACACAAAACTATGCCAAGGATAGACTAAGCTGCGGGAACTGGAAACTTTTAATCTTCAAGTGGGGAGTATCAATAAAAATCGACACGAAAGTTATTGAACGATTTTATTACCCGAAGGCTGCTGGTCTTAATACACAAGAAAATTCCTTTCTAAAATTAACAGTTCTAAGGTGTAAAACTAAGATGAAATAGATATTATTTTATGTCTTGTCATTATTGCACTTTTGTCAATTTAAGTTATGTATCACAAACCATACCAAATTCCGTCGAAAAGTTATCAAACCCAAGACCCACCCCAACCCCCTTTCCGGTTTGATACGTGTGCTTATGACCTTTAGCCTTTGATCTTAAAAGGCTGAGTGAAATCTTATCATGAGAATCAGCAGCCAAAATATAAACCTCTTATCCAAAGCCAATTTATTTGCACATTCATTTTCATTGGAGCATACATAGCCTTTTCATGGCACAGACTTTTTACGCGAGAAATAAAATATCAGATACGAAAAAAAATCCTTCAAATCCTAATATTTCAAATTACCTTAAAACGGATTCTGAAACATTAATATTGATATCCCGTATTATCCTCATTTTACTGACGGAAAAATCCGAAGTGATACAAATTGCTCTCTTTAGAAAAAGCACCTTATATTTTACTTTTATAGACATACAATCTACCATTTTATATTCAAAGAGAATATGTCTCATTTTTGTTATAATTAACTTTGTATTTACATAATATTTTATATTTTGCTTTTTACATTTCCTTCCAAGAGTTAAGGCCAGGACTCTCGGAAATCTCGGAATCGACCTATTTTTGATTCAACATTAAACAATCAAATATTCTTTGTTTTAATCTGAAAAAAATATATGGCATAGTTTAACTAACATTCTTGATTATTCTATGGTTCAAAACACGATATTTACAACTTCACTCTATCATAAAAAATCGCAAACAAATCGAAAACAGCGAAGTTTTTAATCGTTTTTCAAGTGGTATTTGAAGTAGACTTAACTTTTACTCGCAAAAAATATATCAAAAAATAGGTAATGATGTATAGTAGAACATTCTACGGTTAATTTTTCTCAAAACTGATTTTTATTGTCTTAACAAGATATAATCTAAAAAGGCGGCCTGCGCGCTTCACTTCAGTAGCCCGCCGGGCGTTACCGAGGTAGGACCTGTGTCGCTTTTGCTGGCTCCCCGCGTTCTCGCTAATCGATCGAAATATACGTTACATATATTATTGTTAATTTCCGTGTTTGTGTATTCGTTTCAAAAATCAGTCTGTAAATATTGTTTAGGTTCTAGTATTAATAATTAAACTAAATATTAGTTTGTTATAATATAGTTGTAATATAATAGTGATTTATTATTTTTCTACGTATTTATAACTACCCACTTATAAGACGACGCGACAGAATAATATTATAGTTGTATAGGTTCTCTTGCTTTCGTCACAGTACTAGCAGTAGCAGGTCGGTACCATAAATTTACAATTATCGTAATATCTGTAATAGATTTTCAACTTTACTACAACGGAATAAGGTTTATATTCAATTGCAAAATTTGAGTTTTTTGAGTTTGAGTTTCTAGTTTTGTGATTGTATAGGTAAAATATTATATTTTTTTGAAGTGAAAACTTCTTTAGCATCATTGTGATTTGAAAATTTTATGAAACGAAAAAGCTACAGTAAAAAGAGACATAAGATTTAACGTGGGAGAAAATGAGATAGGAAGCATTATACAGTGCTTTTGTTTTTTATTATTACAAATGACATCACATTTAATCCTATGCTACTAATTTGTGATGATGATGGTGATGGTGTTGGCGATGGCGATGGCGATGGTGATGGTGATGGCGATGATGGCGATGGTGATGGCGATGGTGATGGCTATGGTGATGGTGATGGTGATAGCGATGGTGATGGCGATGATGGTGATGGTGATGGCGATAGCGATGATGATGATGGTGATGGTGATGGCGATGGTGATGGCGATGTCGATGGTGATGGCGATGGCGATGGTGATGGTGATGGCGATGGCGATGGTGATGGCGATGGTGATGGCGATGGCGACGGCGATGGCGATGATGGTGATGGTGATGGCGATGGTGATGGCGATGGTGATGGCGATGGCGATGGCGATGGCGATGGCGATGGTGATGGTGATGGATGGATGGATGGATGGATGGATATGGATGGATGGATGGATGGATGGATGGATGGATGTTCTTTAGCATCGTTGTGATTTGAAAGTTTATGAAACGAAAAAGCGACAGTAAAAAGAGATATGTACATTCATAAGATTTAACTTGGGAGAAAATGAGATAGGAAGCATTATACAGTGTTTTTGAAGGTTTCACTTCTACCACGTGTGAATTGCACACATGCTGTTTTTTTTTAATTAAAAATATGAAATTCGTTGTGAATGAAATAGGAAGAGTTCAATAAAAATACGTATTGTGGTGTTTTTGATTAGTAGATTTAATTAAAAAAACTTATTGACGAATTCAAGCAACCAAAAAAACTGTTTTACAAAAAAAAACAACCGACTCAAAAAAAAAAACACTACAACGTGAAAAATATATTTTCATTTTTTGACACCGTCTTTCGAAACTAAAGTTATTTTTCACTTTGTAGTGTTTTTTTTTGGAAGTCGGTTTTATTTTTTTGTAAAAAAGTTTTTATTTTTCACTTTTTAGTTGTACTTACCTACCCCAAACAAATTCATATATCACTATTTGCTTTGTGAATATCAGTAACAAAGCTATTGAACACATCTGCCTTACCCTTTGAAGGGTACAGGCGTGATGTTATGCTGTGTGATTGCGATTACATATGCTATAGCAGCAATCGCGGTTGATTTGCTGGCATTTATTGAAGAGTTCCGTTGTTTGTCTCCGAAAGTCATCATCAGATCTTTACAAAAATAAAAAAACAGCATGTGTGCAATTCACACGTGGTAGAAGTGAAACCTTCAAAAACAATGTATAATGCTTCCTCCTATCTCATTTTCTCCCACGTTAAATCTTATTAATTTACATGTCTCTTTTTACTGTCGCTTTTTCGTTTCATATACTTTCAAATCACAACGATGCTAAAGAACATCCATCCATCCATCCATCCATCCATCACCATCACCATCGCCATCGCCATCACCATCACCATCGCCATTGCCATCGCCATCGCCATCACGATCACCATCACCATCGCCACCACCATCGCCATAACCATCGCCATCGCCACACCATCGCCATCATCACCATCGCCATCACCGTCACCATCGCCATCACCATCGCCATCGCCATCACCATCATCCTCATCATCACCACAAATTAGTAGCATAGGATTAAATGTGACGTCATTTGTAATAATAAAAAACAAAAACACTGTATAATGCTTCCTATCTCATTTTCTCCCACGTTAAATCTCATGTCTCTTTCTACTGTTGCTTTTTCGTTTCATAAAATTTTCAAATCACAACGATGCTAAAGAAGTTTTCACTTCAAAAAAAAATTGCAAATCTGTCTATTTACGATGGAGTTATGCCCTAACCTAACATACATAAAAAAAATAGAAATATCCGAATTGAGAACCTCCGCCTTTTTTGAAGTCGGTTAAAAATATAATATTTACAATCACATAACTAGACAGAACCTAAAGTAGGATGATGAAATTAAAATACTGTAGACGAGCAGCCCTATATTTCAAGAATAGGGCCGATTCACAATACTATTACTTATAAAAATAACCGTGACAGGGGTCAGCGAGTTCATTCGAACTGCGCTTTCGCGGCATTTGCCACGCGAGGACGGAGGTAACGCTAAATGCCTACTACGCTCGAAGATACTGGCCTTAAGGATTTTTATTAACGTGATTTGTATTTTCTGAGTATTAAGAGGACTAGTAGAGCAAAGTGTCCTTGAGAAACGCATGCACACATATACACAATCGACGCGTACGCCATCTAACGACGACGCCCATCACAATTATGACATACAGCATACGATTTACGATTACGCCCGAGTATTCCAATAGATGACGCGGAAACAAGTAGTTATGACAACAAAATTATTAACCGATTTCTAAAAAGGAGGAGGTTCTCATATTCGGGTTTGTTTATTATTTTTTTTTTATTTATGTTCGGGTCCGATAGACGACCTCCATCATAAATAGACGGATTTGCAAAATTCTTTTTTTGTTCGAAAGAGGTTTGTTTCGAAAGGGTCACATTTAAATTTCGTAAAGATCTGATGATGAGTTTCGGAGACAGACAACGGAACTCTTCAATAAATGCCAGCAAATCAACCGCGATCGCTGCTATCGCATTTGTATGCATTATTTACGCAATCACACAACATAACATCACGCCTGTACCCTTAAAAGTGGTAGGCAGATGTGTTTAATAGCTTCCTGTCGCTGATATTCACATAGCAAGTAGTGTTATATGAATTTGTGTGGGGTAGGTAGGGACAACTGAAAATTGAAAAATAAAAACTGTTTTTACAAAAAAAAAACAACCGACTTCCAAAAAAAAACCACTACAAAGTGAAAAATAACTTTAATTTCGGAAGTCGGTATCGTTGGTTGTAGCTTTGTAGTGTTTTTTTTTTTGGAAGTCGGCTGTTTTTTTTTATAAAAAATTATTTAATTTGTTTTTAGTGTGACTTGAAAAAATTAAGGATGTGGATGATTTTGAAATAAAACTGATTAAATCAAATTTAAAACATTTTTATTTAAAAAATATGGAAGTGGTAGTTACTTACGAGTTTTTTTTACATTTACATTATACCACATGTACCTACTTTTAAGCTATTTTTCTGGTTAACATTATACCTACCACATTTAGTTTTAAATGCTTTTTTTTCAGGTTTACGATTACACGTTTATACAGTATGTTAAATAACAGAGGGCGTTCCCTTAAACTCGTTAATCTATATCATTAATAGATTAAAATAAAAATATCAGCATAGAAAAATAAGCATAAAATAATCCGAATTAAAAAAAATAATTAATTGTCAATAAATTCGAAACCTCCTGTTTAAAATCAAAATAGTAGCGCGGAATAGTATTCGTAGTAGTAATGCCCAAACGCAATGCGCACGATGCTGGCCGAGCGTTTCCGAGAGTTCACGAAGCCGAGTGAGACGGCCGCCCCGCCCCGCCCGCACCCGCGCCCGTCATTCATAAATAAATTCCGAAATTGCTGTCCTTCAAGTACGCGTGTACAGAGTGTTTCTTTAACGTATCAATTTACGATTTTTAGTGAATATTTTAAATTTTTAATATAAAAAAAAATAAAAACATTTTATTTTCGAATGGTAATATTTTTTTTGGCATGTATGGATGCTATACTATTGCGGGTTAACGGGAACGCCCTCTGTTAGTTAACATACTGTATTACACCATGCATCATGATTAGGGAATGCAATCTCGTACGAGATTTCCGCCTAGCGAGATCTCGCGAGACTCAAAACCCAGTCTCGCGAGATCTTGCAAATTACGGGATCTCGCGAGATTGGGAGAATCGCAATTAAAACATATGCAAATGCTTGTTTTAAGAACTAGTAATTGACATGATATGTAATTAAATAGAAACTGCGTTGTTTAGTTATAAAAATAATGTAAGTTTTATTTTAAAAATCAACAGAGTACTTATTATTTTGTCTCTAACTCTAATAACATTTGTTTATGGCTATAATTATTATACCTACTGTAGCTAATCAGTTCAAATTCTTACAATATTGGTAACAAAACAATAATTATCTATATTTAGTCTTTAGTAAATTATTACTTTAGTTTCAATAATTGAGAGTAATAGGAACATTACTTATGGTAAATAAATACAACAAAACAAAAACTTAACTTCACAAGTTCTTAAATAAATGTTGTGAGATCGTATTAATCAAATAAAAGAAGTTTAAAGTAGAAGTCAGATGAAGTTATCAAGGTACGGAAAGGCAAGTTAGTTTGTCTGAAAATGGCTTCTCAAAAAACACATCATGTCGAGAGTATCATCTGACAGAAGACTTCTGATTTTGCATGCCAAATACCCTGCTGCTGAAAAAGCTCGTTCTGCCTCAACGCTTGTGGGAACCACAGTTGAGAGGCAGTTATGTACGAAGTTTAAAAGTTCCCCTCTTACTCCACCAGCTTCGTACAAATTCATTTCTTTTTTATTAAAATGTCTAAAGTATTTGTTGTAGAATTTGTTCTAATGTAATCTCGTTATCTCGCGAGATCTCGTACGAAATTTGACGAGATACAATCTCGTAAAATATGGCCGGGATCTCGCGAGATCGGGATCTCGGCGAGACGAGATTGCATTCCCTAATCATGATCATGTTATAAAATTATTTTTGTTCCTAAAATTTACTAAAATCTAAGAAACGTGTAGACGTAACAACAAATGTCAAACATTTGTTGTGAATAATTTTCTTCATAATTTTTACGTTCTTCTTTGTCGTTATCTTCATTTTTGCCATCGCTTTTCTCTTTATTTTCGTTTTTATCTTCATTTTCGTTTAAAAAACTATTCCGGTCCGTCTACAGGAATGGAGAGTGAAAGAAAATTATAATGGAAGGTTTTAAACAATATTTGCCTACCCACTATATTTGGATATCTGACTGTGACTCAAGCAAAAAAAGAGCCGACTAATTTTCAGTAAAAATCAAAGTGATAAGGACTATGGCCAGTCATATTGAAAGCCTGACATGCCTAGAAGTACTAGATAAAATGAAAGATGATTTCATGAAAAAATTAAAAAAATATTGATGAAGAGCGAGCAACGATTGAAAGAAAAACTATTTTACAAAGTGCTAATGGAGAATGGCTTGAGATGAGATCTTTATTGACTGCATCCAATTTCGGTAGGGTTATAAAAAAGCGCTAATACACCTTGTGCTAATTTAGTAAAATATATGTATACTTTACCGAAAAAAAATTGATCACGTCGAATCCATAAGCCATGGCCAACAAAATAAAAAAACCGGCCTCGCACAATTGGCTGTACTAGAACACAGTCATAATCATTAGAACCTGTGGTTTATTTATAGACCAAGAACTATGTTTCTTGGGTGCATCGCCTGATAGATTAACTGGAGAAGATACTGTGGTTGAAGTGAAGTGTCCTTTGACAGCCAATAAAATGGGCCTTGCAGCAGCAATTGAAAAGAAAAAGGTAAACTTCTGGCAAAAAACAAAAACAGGTGAACTAGTCAACAACAAAAAACATGCTTGGTATTTATTACCAAGCACAAGGCTTTTCACATGACTGGCCATAGTCCTTATCACTTTGTTTTTTTTACTGAAAATTAGCCGTCTCTCTTTTTTGTGTACCTTTTACTGAGGATTTTTTGTTTATGTTTTCTTTCTTTCCACGTCTTCTGTTTACCTCTTGGGCTTTTATTGGCCATTTTCTTATATAGCTTTGACATTGCATTTTCTTCATTGAACGACACTGCTGAAGCAATGCATCGCGTCTGATATGAATTTTTCAAGGAAAAGTTAACTCTCTTCCCTCCTACGTATTTCGTAATGATGCTTCGTTCCACCACGTTGCTGTCTACGTCATGAAGTAAACTTCGAGCATGGCCGGCAATACCTTGAATCATAATACAGATTCTCTGCCACAGAGAACTTAACATAAAATCATTTGGAATATCATTTTCCTCCAGATTTAATCGTAAGTAACGATATGTTTGAGGAAAAACTTACTTCTATATTGTAATTTAACCCTTCTGTTTCTTGGTTTTCAGTCTGGATATCATATTGACTTACAGGAGCACTATCCACCTAAAATCCCATTAATCCATTATTCAATTTTAAAACCAATTCT
The DNA here is from genome assembly GCA_927399505.1 of Luperina testacea. Taxonomy (NCBI): domain Eukaryota; kingdom Metazoa; phylum Arthropoda; class Insecta; order Lepidoptera; family Noctuidae; genus Luperina; species Luperina testacea. The sequence continues at coordinate 20,210,254 of OV656759.1, read as the reverse complement.
TTTTTAAAATTCAACGTGTTTGTGGCAAGGTGATGTTGCCCTGCAACTAGGGCTTGCAATCCGGATAACCGGATATTCGTATTATCCGGATATCCGCCTATTTTGAAATCCGGATTTTACTTGCATCAGCATCCGGATTTTTCGGATGTTACGGATAGTTGTATTTTTCTTTTAAATCAATACTAATATTATAAAGCTGAAGAGTTTGTTTGGTTGGTTGAACGCGCTAATCTCAGGAACTACTGGTTCGAATCGAAAAATTCTTATTGCGTTGGATAGTCCATTCATCGAGGAAGGCTCTAGGCTGTAGAACATTAAGCTACGACCAATAGGAGCGAAGCATCAAAGAAAAATGTTGCAAAAACGGGAAAAATATCTGATAAATGACATCCCATTTAAGTGTTTTGGATGTTTGTTACTCAATCACGCGTAAACCGTTAAACAGATTTGGATGAAAATTGGCACATAGATAGACCATTTCCTGGATTAACACATAGGATACTTTTTATCCCGATATTCCCACGGGATCGAAACTGACGCGGGTGAAACCGCGGGGCGCTGCTAGTATTAAATAAAAAGCTGTCATCCATAAAGTACATAACTGTTATTACTTTATTTATTATTTTAATATAGTTAATCACTCTTGCAATTATTTATTCACTTCACAAATCACAATAAGTCAGTTTAGTGACAGAGATCATAACAACATTGACCACTTGTTAACTTTAACTCAAATCCATACTACACGCATTTTCAACATTGTATTGTATTGTAACGCACGCACAGTTGCAGCAACTGTGCGTGCGTTACAATACAAAACACTGGAACTGGTTTTAAGTGAGAAGCAGCTTCTCACTTAAAACCAGTTCCAGTGTTTTAAACTTTTCACCCACGCTGAGCCCCTTATTGTTATTGTCAACCGGCGGCGGTCCGGTCCTTCGTACACTCATAAACAAGTTGTATTCCATGTAGAGAGGTGTTGTGTTAAGTTTGTGTAAAAAGCCGATGCAGTCAAATGTACGTAACTTAAATTTTTCACTTTCATTATGGCTGTTGATAGTAATGTACTTACTTCTATTAACTCGTATAGTGTCAATGTTGTTTAATAAGTCTAGAATTTTCAAAATTAAATAGGGCTTTTCTTTGTTTTCAGATTTTTGTGATAAAAAAAATATTCAGATTTGCTAAAAATGGCATCCAAAACTCAATTTTTTGAATACAAAAAATGTTCGCAAATGAAAAACTCAGTCTGGCAGCATTTTAAACGCAGTGTTGATGGTGCTCAGGCACAATGCAATATTTGTAAACAAGTTTTGAAAATCGCAGGATCGACATCAGCTTTACATAATCATCTTCGATCAAAACATTCAATTAATGTTAAAAATCAAAGCACTTCAAGACCAGAAGGCACATCGGTTTGCCAGCCAAGTAGTTCGACACAAGCATCCACGTCTTATTCTGAGGAAAATGTGACACCTAATAAAAAAGCTAAAATAGTCGATTATTTTAAGTCTGATGAGCACGAGAGTATGGAAGTGATGATTTCTAAATTGGCAGCTCTAGACGGATTTGCATTCAGTGCTTTCTGTACATCTCAGACATTGCGTAAACTTTTTTTTAAAAGTGGTTTAAAATTACCACAATCACCCCACACAATTAAAAAGATTGTTTTAAATCATTGTGAAGAATTAAAGCTAGACCTGAAGAAAGAATTGGACCGATTGAAATCGAGGGAATGCAATTTTGCAGTAAGTCTGGATGAATGGACATCAGTTCAAAATAAAAGATTTATGAACATAAATATACACTCTACACAGTTTAAAAACAAATCATTTAGAAATTTAGGACTCTCGTTGATGTCAGGTAAAGGTACGGCGGATAATTGCCTTAACCTTCTCAAATCAAAGTTGGCACAGTATGGTCTGTCACTGAACGATGATGTTATTTGCCTGGTAACAGATGGCGCTTCGGTGATGTGTGCTCTAGGAAAAAAAACACCAGTGTACCACCAATTGTGTTATGCACACGGGATTCAGCTAGGAGTTCTAGACGTTCTGTATAATAAAAAAGAGCCTGCTGCTGCACAAGACAATACTGATAATGATGACAGTACAGAAGATATAGATGTACAAGAATTTGAAGACTCCGATGGTGAAGAAGGTTTTATTGTAGCTACAAATAATGTACATGCATCCGGTCGTAGAACTGAAGTTTGTTTAAGAAACAAAGATTATAACGAAATAATACAGGCTGCAACGGCTGCAACGTGCGGCTGATATTATGAATATTACCTGTATACTAAAGATTTCTTCTAGTACACGTTTAGATGAATATGTACTTTTATCAATAACTTCACAATCGTGATCTTCCTGTGGTACCACTGTTTCCAATCTATAAAAAAAATACCATCACATATCATCACTTATCATCTATCGCTTTCAATCAGGCGTGATCGAGGTCAAAAGCGGGCCGCCCATTCAGTAATAATAAAATGAAAAAAATAGAAGATTTTAAATTACGTTTTTAATTATTTTAAATTAAGTTAAAAGGAGGCTCAATAATTTAAAAAAGTGCATCATTAGAAGCGCAAAAAGTTTTTAGAGGCTCATTAATTTCAAAAAGTGTCCATCATTAGCAGGTCAATAAGTTTTGAAAGGATAGGTTAAATATTTACTTTTAATAAATCAATTCAATTTCCTCACATAACTTTTTTCTCCAAGTGAATTCAGACATGCTGTCTTAGGATTAATTAAGCAAACTACTCCACGAGGGCAATAAAGATCAACATAGTTCATAATGCTGCAATTAACTTTGTGTCTGGGTACGGTCTACCCATTCTCCTTTGTCAAGTAAGTAAGGCCTTTTACACATTATGCCGTGTCTGCGGCAGCGCCGCCGCGCACCGCCCGCCACGGTATTTTTATCTATACAGTATTCTATCTTCATAAAAACGGTCGGAACGCGAATCATACCTACGCGCCTCGATTTCGGTTTACACTCGGTTAACAAACAGTCTCGAATGCTCCGCACTCCGCAGTGACGAGTGGACGCCGGACGGTGTGACGGTTTCGTAAGCAGTAAGCGTGCAATTTGTGACAAATATTAATTGAAATAAGTACAAGTACTTACTTAATATGGCAAAGAGACTATATTGTGCTGTTTTTGGTTGTTTGAATTCGTCAATACCTATGTTTTTTTTATTAAATCTATTGATCAAAAAGACCATGTATTTTTATTGAACTCTTTCTATTCCATTCACAACGTGTTTCTATTTTATAAATAAAAAGTCTTTTTAAAAAAAAAAAAAAACTACGGACTTCAAAAAAAAAAACAACACAAAGTAATTAACTTTAATTTTGGAAGTCGGTGTCGTTGGATCTGCATTTTCGTTTTTTGACACCGACTTCTGAAATAAAAGTTATTTTTCACTTTGTAGTGTTTTTTTTGGAAGTCGGTTGTTTGTTTTTTTTTTTTAAAAGTTTTTATTTTTCACTTTTTAGTTGTACCTACCTACCCCGCCTATATTCATATAACACTAATTGCTATGTTAATATCAGTGACAGGAAGCTATTGAACACATCTGCCTACCCCTTTAAAGGGTATAGGCGTGATGTTATGTTGTGTGATTGCGTAAACTGGCATTTATTGAAGAGTTCCGTTGTCTGTCTCCGAAACTCATCATCAGATCTTTACGAAATTTAAATGGGACCATTTCGGAATAAACCTCTTTTGAACAAAAAAAGGATTTTGCAAGTCCATCTACCTACATATTTTTATGACGGAGTTATGTCCGAACATACATAAAAAAAAAATAGAAACATCCGAATTGACAACCTCCTCATTTTTAGAAGTCGGTTAAAAAAAAATATTTACCTATAGGTACAGTCACAAAACTAGAAAGAAACTCAAGTAGGTTGATGAAATTAAAATACTGTAGGCGGGAGGGGTTATCGCGTGTTTACGTACCGCGCGACTGTAGTACATTATAAAAAAAAAATTATATAATACAGCGGCGCCGCCGCCGCCGCGGTGCCGCCGTATTGGTTGCCCTTGGATTTGCATGAACCCTTGCACACGGCGCGGCGGCGCCGCGGCGGCGGCAGCATGATTCGGCGGCGAGTATTGCTACGGTTTTATCAAAACTCGTCGCCGCCGCCGCGGCGCCGTGTGTTCATACAAATCCAAGGGTGACTGATGCAGCGGCGGCGCCGCGGCAGTGGCGGTGCCGCTGCAGCTGCGGCATAATGTGTAAACAGCCTCAAAGATAGGTACCTAACATTCATACATAATATTATGAATCTATTTATTATAATAAACGAAATCAATAGGTAATAATAAAAACCAAAATCTTGCTTGTGATAATTTTCATCGCAATTTTTAGATGAATTTGTTATTTCGTTATGCCCAATATCAATAAGTCGCGAAAAACATTAGGTGCTTTTAGTTTTTTTTAATTGTAGTTTCGCATTAGAAATAACTTCCGTGTTGATATTTACGACTGTCTTTCGCCTGTGAAAGATAATTACATTGTAGACGTTTTAATTATTATTTATAAAAAAATAATAAATACATAATATATATAAATTCAAAATACATTTAAAAAGAAAACTTCGGTTAGAGAATCCCTGGGAATCGAACCCGGGGACTGTTGAATACAAATCTACACATCGGCCTCGTACGCTAACGTAACAGTTGCGAATGCAATCGAAAAAGTTGAGCTTATGCGTATATGCGTCATGACTGCACTATCTTAGACGTTTCTAAATTCATAGTTTTATTGTTAAAAAAATAAATATTCAATAATAATAAAATGATCTTATTTTTTAATTTCGTATATATATATATAATATGTTCAGCGTTTTATATGAACGTTTTGTAGTCCGAACGGAATTTTTCACTTCATATTTACAATAAATGATAATTGATAACAAGGTTACGCTATTTTAACTTCAAAGTATTTTATATTTACACGAAATAAAAATATTTACGCAAAGAAGATTATGCAAATAATAATAAACAATGAATTTACAAATAAAACTTTACAAAAACATAATAATCTTGGCGGAAATATTGCGGCGAAAAGAGCGACACGTCCGTATAGCATCAGGCCTCGGCCGGCAGTGTCGCTACACAGCGTTTACGCACACATGCGCACGTATTTTGTTCGAAAATATGAATATATGCGATTTACAAAGAATCTATTGTTTGGACAAAAAAATTAAAACACTAGTATTTTAGTATGTTGCTTGTAGAATAATCTGACAAAAAATCAGAATGATTGTATGTATTTTAGTATGGATTTTATTGTAAAAAGAAAATTTTTAGAGGTATCTTCATGATTTTTTTCTATCGTATCAAATTAGTTGTATTATGTTTTCACCACACTATCTATCTAGCATATATCCTGAAGAATATCATATATTTTTCTGATTTTTTTTACTGTAGTCTATCATATACTTTTATTGTTTCGAAAACTTGCGTTTAGGTCTTGTAAGCCCCTTAAGTAGTAGTAGTTTCTGAGTACTTAAGAGTATTTCAGCAATAAGTGCTAATATAAAAATATAAACAAAATAAAAAAAAAAACAGTGGCACTCCGGGAGTGCCGACAGAAGTGAAAACTTGAACAATTACGTGTGTCTTTTGTGAATCGTCTTATAAACAAAACACGCGCGGTACCGGCTACGGCCATCCGTCTTACGAATTTTCGATCAGGTCACGTGTCCTGACGTGAGTTTAACATTTTTTACCCATTACAAAAAAGTGTACAACGCCGCTAAAGAAGTTTTCACTTCAAAAAAACAAACAAATATAAACGGATCATCATCCATCCAATACAAACCATTTCTGGTTTAATGATACAAAACAAACATAAACCAGGGTGCTTACTCTTCAATTTAATTCCGATAGATCGACATTGGAATTGTGACGTTTCGTACTCTTGAGTTCGATGCTAGCGCCAAAGATTTTTAGATTGGATGTCCATTTTGGAGAACTAAGTGGAATTGGGTTCGGGCTTGGCGTGGGGTAATTGTTGACAATATTGTTTTCAAGAGTACCGAATCACGTGACTCTAAAATTAACATTGGAATCATATTGGCATCTCATTGGAATTAAAATTAGTTTGGAGAGTAAGCTCCCTGTATTAAGACTGTACGCATAAATAAATAAATAATAATGGCGTTTAGTCAACTTTGGGTATGTCTTGAAAGAAAAGAGTGGCTTACGAATTCTAGCAATAGTATAATTAGCAGTGTTCTAATGCCATTACGTCTGCAAAGATTTGTGCTTTTTTGCATCACCTTGCCCGTTTTGAAAATATTATTTTCGAAGCCTTATTGTTATTGTAGATTTAACATTATACTATCACGCGTTGTTTCCCTGAAAGGTTCACATTTCCACACAATTTCGCCAATTATGTTTCGTGTTTGGTTATTTTAAATTTCATTCATCGTTTAACTTTAACACTTTCCACTATGCTAAATACCAGTGACCTTGCTAATTAGTATTTAGCCGAATGAATTGACATCTGCTTAAATTGCTCAAACCAAGCAACCTTCCATAATGTCAAAATTTAAATAACGTCAATTTGATTTATTTGTTTTATACGACGTACCTATCTGCTGTAAGCTGTATGTCTTTATCATCTTAAATGGTCAGCTAATCAACTATGATGAAATTGTTTATGATGATTTGCATTTCGTGGCCAGTTTGTCTTTTGGTTCGAATTTGGTGTTACGTATGAAAAGTATGTTTTTGGTTACAGGTGTTAGATGGCAAGGGTAATTAATGGGAAGTAGTTTGATATGAGATCAGTGATGCTGGTGGCCCAGTGGGAACGGACCCGACTTACGAGTTGTAGGTCGTGGGTTCCATCCAGGTAGGTGCTTTACTTTGTTTAAATAATTTCATCACCACTGCTCTTACGACGGTGAAGGAGAGCGTCAAAACATGACATGTCCTAGAACCAAAAATTCGTAGACATTTGACATCTACCGACCCACACTGGGCCCGCGTGGTAGATTAAAGCCCACCCCCTCACAGAGGGTAGGCCTGTGTCCCAGCAGTGGGAACATTATAAGCTGATTATGGGTTTGGTATTGTGTAATTATTTCAAGGTATTATCAGAAACCCATTTATGATTTAATACTTAGTTTTATATCGTTATTAATAAATCATCAGGGATTTAATAATAACAATGAGTTTGTGTCCTCGAAATGTGCTGAAATCGGGTCGGTTAGGTACCTACCTACCGGGATCATAAAACCGTTAAAAGGTGAAACCTTCTTACAATGTAAATCCGAAGATTTAACGCTAGTAAAAAGTAGTTTCTCGCTGAATGCCATCGACATCATAAAAATAATTCGCTGTAACGACTTTTGCGAAGGTCTAGTGTTTGAACTCGTATAACGTTTCTAAGCAATCATAGACACTACCGCGCAGATTCTTATAAATAACGATAGTTATTTAAAAATGGATGCCTAATTGAAATCGAAATGTCGAGAACGTGTTTCAAAACTTTGATGACGTTTACGATTCAGGTTCAGAGGTGAAAAGAAAATTGATAGTTCAATCCACGAAGACGCGCCCCTCCAATTTTTGGTTGAGGGGATCGCGGGGTGCGGGGAGTTTGAGCGGAGCGTCAGTCGCGAACCGTCAGCGGTTCGATGCGCACAAGTAGTACAGCCTATGTCGCGAAAATCCAGACTCGGCACGAAAGTTGCTCTACTTTATATTTTTTAAAATGTCGAGAAAATCTCAGCGTGTTGTACTTAAAAGCCAGGTACATATGTAAATGATATTTACATTGTTTAGAAGTTTGTAGTTACTAAAGTTGTCAAAAAATAAGAGGCCCGTTTTGACATTTGTCATCGTGACGTAACTAGTGAAGTAACCATACGACTCGGTACTCGATACTCACGATAAATCAATTCAAGTTTGTATGAGTATTTGATCGATTTACTTATGTATTGTAAAGAGCATTGGATTAAAGTTCTGATTAGAAAATTTAACTTAAACTTTAATTTTGTAGGTATTTTCAAATGGAAAGTTCAAATGGAAAGAGCGGAAAAAGATCAATTCAAAGATCAATTTGTCTTTAATTTAATATTTTTAGTTACAATAACATTCACTCAATCACAAAAAAATTAAGAAAAGCGAAAGTGATTGAACCTTCATTCAATTATTTTCTTCGGGTGATGAGCCAAAATCGTCAGTTGAGCTTTCGTAATTTAATTTTGAAAATAGCAAATTTACTAAAAGAAGACCTCATTTCATCTTTAAAAATAAGTAAAACTATTTAAATGTTTTGTTTTTTTTTTAATTTTAGGCAAGAGAAATTATTTCAAAAATTTATGATTTTATGAAAAAAGAAGCAAGTAATAATTACGCAGAAAAACTCACTGATGCGCGATGGAGAACCGCGCAGGCTGTTGGAGTATCTGAAAGCACAGTGACTAGAATTCTACGTGAAAGAACGGAATATACGAAAACAATGAAGCAAACTACAGTACCAGCTATGGAATCGAATATAACTATGGAGACGGATGCAATAGTTCCTATAGTCCCAAGTGCGGAACGTACAACAGAGCCAACTATGGACGCGGATATTGAGTCTGAAAATGAAGCGAGTACGTCGCATTCGAATTTAGTAGGCGGAACTGCTTGTATTTTTACGTCACCTATGAAGAAGAGAAGGGTAAGACCACGAAAAATTAATTTAGACGAATTTGATATTGGTGTAGTCCGAAGAACTATCCAAAACTTTCATATAGAACATCGTCAATTTCCAACATTATCACGACTTAATATTATTTTGAAAGACCGTACACAATTTGATGGATGTAAAACAACCCTAAGAACATTGTTACGTAAACTTGGTTATAAATGGAGAAGAACTGAGAATAACAGGAAGGTGCTAACCGAAAAACATGACATTCAAATGTTAAGACTGAAATATTTAAAACAAGTAAAGTCTTTTCGTAATGCAGGTAGACCTATAGTGTACACAGATGAATCATATATTCATACCAACCACGTGCAAAAAAATTGTTGGGCCGAAAAAAGTTCTAAAACAGCAATAAAACAAAATTTAACAAAAGGAATGCGCATAATTATAGTACATGGCGGAAGTGCAGAGGGTTTTGTACCAAATGCGTTGTTGACATACAGAGCAGAGATCAAATCCGGAGACTACCACGACAACATGAACTCAGAAAATTACATAAAGTGGCTAAAGGAGAAACTGATACCAAATCTCCCAAATGATGCCGTGGTAGTCTTGGATAATGCAGCCTATCACAACACTAGTTCGGAAAAAATACCGACATCCAACTCCAACAAATTAGACATGCAGAATTGGCTGAATGCAAAAAATATCCATTTCGAATCAAGCTTCAAAAAACCTGAACTTTATGACCTAATACTAAAAAACAAAGAAAACTTCCGCAAGTACAAAGTTGACGAATTATTGAATGAACATGGATTCACAGTGCTTCGGCTGCCTCCTTATCATCCAGATTTAAACCCAATCGAAAATATTTGGGGTATTGTAAAAAACGACGTTGCTAGCCGCAACATCAATCAAAATTACACTTCAATTATGCCTATTTTAAATGAAGCATTTGATCGAATAAATAAAGATGTCTGGTTCAATACTTGTCAGCACGTGGAAAAAATAGAAGACGAATACATGAGACACTGTGATCTTGATTTCAGTTTTATTATAAATGTCGGTGATACATCAGACTCTGAATCAAATATTTCTGAAACGAGTGATTAACGATTTGAGTTCCTTAGAAACATTATGTGAAATAAAATATTTTGATTTCTCAATAAAGTTCAATAAAACTTTTTCACGTACTTCATTTATGTCTATAATTACCCCCTATTATAAAAATGTAATATTAACTAATAATCACATAAAATATCCACACGCAAAAATAAAAAAATTAAGTAGAGCATCTTTCCCTTTGACTGTGACGCTCTCTCCTGATTCGTCTATTCATTGTAGTGTACGTGTGCACTCATAGGTAATTAGTGTGTACCGATAACACTCAAACATTGACGGAAGCTTCCACACATATACTATAAACGGTTGGGAGGAATAGTGGGGCGCGTCTTCGTGGATTGAACTATCTTGTATTAGAATAAAGGCAAATGGTACAGACTTTTAGGGTCCCAATTTCAAACATTTACCTGTACAAATAATAGTTCAAAAATGCTCTTTCAAATTAATTCATTTATATTTATATACATAATTTTTATTGTACACTAAAAACTTACATTACAAAGAAAATAAATTAGACTTTCTGCGATCTCTTATTATGCTTTCGATGCTATAATTTTTTTTGAGTCTGACGTAAAGTTTTGAATGATAAAAGCACGTCCCACTTTTATTAAAACTTTCTGGCATTTTAGCAATAAACTTTTGAAATAAAATACGTCGTAAATTATTTGATTAAGAAACTTTTACTTACGTAACGAGAAATTTCTCGGGTGTTCTGTTGTGGCAGTAAAATAAACAATCACAGGACGTTGCGTGTATCATTAAGAGTTTACAAGAGTCCTTCGGAGAAACCAAGTGATTGTATTTTGAATATCTTCAGACATCTTTTAAATTACTTTTCGAACTTTCTTTACCTTTCTTTTGTAATAAGGTCATTACGTAGATACTGCTGTAGCTCATTAGCATAGCTTTTTCCTGACTATAGATATTTAATGACGTCTATAGAGCGGTGGTACGTAAAGAAGCGTAGAAATATACACATTCATGAAAATAATGTTCCGAAGGCCTCTTCTCTTGGAGAGGGAGTGGTATAATAATCTACACGCGGAACCAGTGCGGGTTCGAAGATGTCACATCATCACACGTCTTCGAATGTTTTTTCTTCACCGTTTTGAGAGCAGTGGTGATGAAATAATTTACACGAAAGTAAAGTGCCTACATGGTTTCGAACCACGATTTACAACTCACAAGTCACGGCCGTTACTTGGCTGGTAGGTACAGCCACATTCTAAATAGGGCTCAATGTTTATTACGCAGATTTTTTAATACAACTTTTACTTAATTGGCCAACTTCGGGACACATCTAATGTATCAGCCCGACTGCCGATAAAAGCGAGCTCCGATTGGGAAACCGTACAAACTACAAGAAAAGATAAGCAACATTCCTGATCCCGTGTTTATTGAAGTAATTACTTACGATTTCTTAACTTGATTCCCTTTTACAGACATTGCACGCTGTTGATTTTAATCGATAGAGATTGCCAATTGGTTAGAAAATAATTATGTATAGTAAGGATGAAAAGTGTGAAGAAAATTGATAGAATAACTTAAACTTTCGTAAGTAATTAGGATGTATCCGGACAGATAAGCCAGTAGGCAGTGGGTGGGCCCAGTGCGGGTTGATAGATGTTATAACATGTCTTCGATTTTTGAAGTGAAAACGTTTAGGCGCGTTGGGGATTTTTTGAGATAGGAAAAAACCTTTGAACTCGCGACATATACCGACACTGCGCTACATTCGGATGTGTTCGGCTGTCCTCGGCACGTACTCGGTTTTAAATCCGATATATCAGTGAGTGATGGCAAAGTATTCTGTTTGTGTTTTGTTTTCACTTCTGTCGGCACTCCCGGAGTGCCACTGTTTGTTTTTTGGTTCTAGTACATGCCGGTTTCCTCACGATGTTTTCCTTCAGAGCTATGGACTGTGACTAAAAATGTTATACCTACCTCATTATGCCTTCAAGTAATTATTATGCCAAAGCCATTCTTCAATGTTTCCAATACGTAATGTAGTCATTTTCAAAGCAAGACACATCTCAGTGAATTACAGAATTATACGTAACCTTTGTGTAGGGATTTCCATATGAATTTCCCGAGAATGATGACAAACCATTAGAACGTCTTGTTTAAAATCTTCGCTGTTTAAATAGTCCCTTCTGTGAATTTTATATACTTTGTTTGAGGACAAAAACTTTACAAACGACTACTGTTCGAGGGAAATTCCTGCCTGTTTGGTGACTAGTACACTAGTCCCTTAGTGTTTGGCCAGACTGGAGCGGGAGCGCGGGGCGGGCGCGGGTGCGTTCTGCATATTGTCGTGTCCAACTCCAGTGTTAAAATTTAATATGGATGAAGAAATCTTATTTTTACTAGAAAAAAGCTCGAACTAGTTTGAGGATCCCGGTTCCCGCGCTGGCCGCCCGCGCCCGCACCGCGCAACCTCTGCGGCCACATGTACGAACGAGCTATGGCGTGAGTTGCCCGCGCGCTCCCCGCGCCGAGCAGCCCGCGCCGCTCACCGTACCCACTATGGACACTCAAAGGAAGTTCATATGTTTCGAGTTCACCGCGCCGCGCCCGTCCCTCGTCCGCGCTGCCAGTCTGGCCAAACACTCACATTTTGTCAGTTATGTCTAAGCCCCACATAATATGTGGTGGTGTTGCAGCTTTAGAGTCCTTTCAAAGCACTTTTAGGCCTTGCCTCTACTTAAACTTCAACACTTGGCAACATAAATATCACCGTAAACTGGCAATAATAAAAACGGTCCTACATCTCACATGCTTGTTAAATTTATGTTGTTTAACTTGTTTACACGTAATTACTCAGTTGACCACATAATTCAGCGGGACCATTAGCACGTGGGAAATTAGAGAGAGCCCGCTTGTGGTCACTTTATTTATTACCGCAGCGTTTTAGGGTTTACGCTGCAGAGATTATTGGGTTGACGCTCGATTGAGTAGCTGGGATTACAAGGTAGATTCTGTGTATATATTTTCCTACGATGAATTGAATGACTGGTTTATTTATTTGATTGGTCTATGCTATTAAGGATCCACTATCTGAGAGGCAATTCCGGTATTTTTAAGAACGTTCACGTTGTAACCTCAGTTTAAATCTGTCAAAAATACCTATAATTTCACTACATTATTTGACAAGTTTTTAACATTGATTGTCTCTCAGATGAGTGTACATGGAATTAGTATGTATTGGGTATATTTTTTAGACTCCTTCGAGTGAGACTAGATTCAGAACGTTTTTTAAGGGAATTGGATTTCTGATATCCTTCAGTTCAGCCAATCTTGTTATAGATTTAGTTTACTGAGTTTTAGATAAGTAAAACTTACGTAACTTTTTTTTTAGTCTTGGTACTTGGTGACTTGCGTTTACCCTTATGGGTAAACAGCCGCAAGGTTTTTTAAAAGGTTTTTCAAAATGTAGGTCATGGTATTATTACCATGAGCTACATTTTAAAAAACCTTTGAGACATTTCCAGCTTGAAAAATTATAAAGCCAAGCCTTGTATCATTAAATTAGTTCTGGGGTAATTAGTTCTTAGACTGGGTCATTACTGAACGATTTTCTCCAGTGTCAAGCTCGCACTTTCTCAGGCCACAACCACACTGTTTTCTAATGCGTTACTAATGTGAAGATTGTTGCCTCCATGGCCCCAGAGCACGGCAAGACTTGTTCGGAAACAAAAAAAATAACAATTTGTCAAATCCGATATGGAAGCTGTAGATATGACAATGGAGTAGTACGTCCTCCTTGTTTTAAAAGATTGTGGTTTCAACTTTTCAAGCTCTAAACCATCATCAGATACCTAATCTGTATTTGCGATTTTTTTGCCAAAAATGTAAACAAATATAAGTTTAAGGAAAAATAAAATTCAGTTCACGCAAAACTTTTTCAATAGTGCTAGACCCTCTGAAATCAACTTAATTACTATTAAAATAAAGTTGATATTTTTGTTTAACTTGAAATAATATTGATTTGAAACTTATGTTTGGATAGACTTTACGTAACGTTACGCCTGTATTCCCCGAAGGGAAGGCAGAGGAGTATAGTACACCCACCAGGTATTTTAAGTCCCATGTGATAGAATAGAATAGGGGGCGAGCTTAGTGCCATCACCCAGGCATAAATCCACGCTCCGGGCCACTACTGATGGAAAAACCCAACAACTCGATCTGGGAATCGAACCCAGGACAGAGCAGTAGCGCTTGCGACCACTGGACCAACGAGGCTGTCTAAATTATCATTAACTAGCTTCTGCCCGTGACTTCGTCCGCGTGAAATTTCTTGTTACTCCGACCCACCCCGTCGCATCGCATCGCCTGCCCGCGCTATTACTTCGTTTTTGCTTAGGGTTCTTTCTGACTTTTTTTCTTTTTGCTCGGCTCCTAAGGGTCCTAGCGTGATGTGAAGTAGCCTATAGCCTTCCTCGAGAATTGGGCTATTAAATGCAAAAAGAATTTTTCAAATCCGACTGGTAGTTCCAGAGATTAGCGCGTTCAACCAAAGAAACAAACAAACTCTTCAGCTTTATAATATTAGTATAGATAAGTACAAAAGCTACTGCTTTAAAAACTTTTAAGAGCACGTCTTTAGTTCAAAAAACATTTTCTAGATTTTCTTTACAAACTTATTTTTCAGTTGTCAAACTCATTAGTTGTATATTTTCGCACTTCTTACAAAGACATAAGCATCGTTGTCAGAAGAAAATTATTTTTTCGTAAGCTTATTAAAGTTTGTTTTGGCAGAAGTGGGTGCTCAACAGAACATAATTATGTCTACAACTTTATGGTGTGCGGGCGTAAACGTAGATGATGTAAGATTGACAACATTTTTATTGTCTATGCTTAAATCACGGAACGTAATATAAGTATATTTTATGAGGTAGCTACTAGCATCATAATTCTGACTGATCGACTTCTTGACAATTCAAAATTGCCTTGATATAAATGCTTTGAGTTTGAGTTTGAGGGATTTTATTCATTTTGCCTTTTTCTTTAGGTTTCTTGATACTTTGCATGCAAATTGCTGAACAAACTGCCTAATGGTCTATTTATATGACCATGCAGTTAAGAAACCAATTCTTTTGTTTAGTTTAACTCTTATCCATTACTGAATAGAAGATTCTTTGTTGCATCTTAATAACTATAATGTCTAGACCTTCGCTAATGAATGGTTATCAATTTCAATGTTCTAACGTTGTTAGCAAGTCTTCAAACTCCATCATTTTCCCACGCAGTCTTAAAGTAAGGCATTTACTAATTCACACATAGTTTATTTTTACTCAATTATATAGAACTACGTTATCAACGGCACGTTGCGAAATCATAAGTTTGGTCCGAAATCTATTTTGATTCGCGATAAAATAAACAATTACATTGATTTATTGAAGCATATATTTTTATTTAAGAAATTGTTTGATTTTTTACAGAAATATGAAAGATTACAGTAATATGTTTGTACTGGCTATCCAATAGGCTATCAGCTGAAATGAAGCCCTTGAAATAACTTATTCTGAGCTTTGAATGATATTGGAAACCTGTGAAAACATATAAAAATATGATTTGCGGCGAATTGTTAGTTTTTGTAGTAAATGTTTATTTTTTTCGCTCATGAAACCCACCATGGCTTACGGATTGGCTAAAGTTCGGTTCGATGTTTGAGTAATAAAATTGTATCATAAACTACGTTGACGTGGACACAGTGTTGGGCTTATTACCGAAATCGGGACACGGCAGCTTCGACTTGAGTTTCACACCTATTTATACGCTTACGCACATCATTTGTGTATCAAGACTATATTTCGCAGTAGCATGTACCGGTACTAAAGCCGATGCCAAATACAATCTTTTGGATGTTCCTTTCGAAGAATGTGTCATTGAGTATTAATTTTCTTTAAGAGGCTTACATGACCTAAAGCGCTGTCACTGTCGGACTGCATAGAAAAGAAAGAGAAGCGCGATAACACAACGCTGGTAATTTATTGCAAAATATGAAGCAATTATTTAATTACAAAAAATTTAATGTTTGGACTAAAAAATTAAAACATTGCTTTAGTATGTTGCTTGTTGAATAATCTGACAAAAAATCAGAATGATTGTAAATGTATATTAGTATAGTTTTTATTGTAAAAAGAAAGTTTTTAGAGGTATCTTCATGATTTTTTTCTATCGTATCAAATTAGTCGTATTATATTTTCAACACACTATCTACCTAGCATATATCCTAAAGAATATCATATATTTTTCTGACTTTGTTTACTGTAGTCGATCATATACTTTTATTGTTTCTAAAACTTGCGTTTTTAGGGTTCCGTAGTCAACTAGGAACCCTTATAGTTTCGCCATGTCTGTCTGTCCGTCTGTCCGTCCTCGTTTGTGTTTAGGTCCTGTAAGCCCCTTAATACTCAATATTTCGACGGGTGCAAAGTGAAAAGAGTCATCTACAAAACAGCTACTTTTCAGGAGAGCGCATAATAGGAAAAAATGCTCCCATTTTGTCAATTTTAAACCAAATTTATTGAAATTTTCATCATTGCTTCATTATTTAATAATATATCCACATGTATATTTCATTTCTTCTAATTATGTTTAATTTACGAGATATTGTAGTTTCTGCCAAAGTGGCCTTTTTAGGACCCCTGGTCGAAGGATCCTCCCTTTTCTATGGAGAATGAGTGAACAAAAATATGAATCCTTAAGCTTCTTACATAAATTTTAGAGAAATTGTAAAACAACCCCGTAAACAGTTCAAAATGGTTTAAAGTGCACTCTCAAAAGATAATGACATTAGTTTGACGTTATGCGTCAGCCTTCAATGTTAGCTAAATTACTCACAATTGTTTGAATGCGTAATTGTCTTCTAGTGTTGTTTGTCTTATCTAAGTGTGATGTTTAGTAAGAAGCTGTTAATGTATGATTGTTTCTTAGTAATCAGATATCATTGGTTTACCCATATTTGCGACTTTTAAAGGACACAAGGTAATTATTTATTTGATTCTAAAGTCTAGTAAAGAGTCGTCTTCAAAAAAACTAAACAGCTGGCTACATTAAAACCAAGCAATTGTATATTGATTTAAATTAATACGAAAATAGTATCCAATTTTAACGACCTTGGCGGGAATCATCTAGAAATAAATGTGTAGCATGGCCACCTTAGGTCAACAAGACATCGGCGCGTGTATATACGTATACATCCACGGAATGTACCTAGGGAGCTACTGTCGTTCAGTTTCACGCAATTATCTATTTATTTCTCACTTTTATTTCTTTCGCTTCCGGATACCGTGTTTTATTTATTTGAAATATAAATAGCATTGATAGGAATGCAGGTAGCGATGTTAAGCCGTAATTGATTGAGAGTATATTTTTTGCTAAGTAATTCTTTGACCGCAAGATAAACAAACTGCAGATCAGCCTCTGATGCAGTTTGTTATAGGTACTGTGTTTACGGTAGTGTCCGACCGAAACAGGTTACTCAGCCGAAACCGAAACCGAAACCGAACTTTCGGCCTTGCTCTTAGTTTCGGCCGAAACCGAAACCGAAACCGAAACTTACTTAAACATATTTAAAATTTCTATCGTATACAGAAATCTGGTGTGTTTTTTACACATTTATTTGAATATACAATGTATTTTATACATACAGACAGTTGAATACTTACCTAATCATTTACGAGGTCGGTCCCATAATGAACTGGCCTGATATAGTTCTACGCGACATGTCGCTACATGTTGTGTTGCATTAAATAGTACGTTTATCGTGCACTTAATATAAGAAACACGCATCGACATGAAATCCTTAGTCTTAGTTTAGCAGGCATTAGCATAACGAGAGTCGCGTATTTTTTCAAAATGTCGAAAACTGAGTATCGAAGTGTCATAAAATTTTTGTTTAAAGAAGGTTTATGCCCTGCCCAAATAAAAGAACGATTGGATGACGTGTATAAGGAGTCTGCCCCTCCTATAGCACAGTGAAAAATTGGGTGAAAGAGTTTCGTCTCGGGAGAGAAACCGTCGAAGACATTTGCCACGACGGTCGACCTGTGGAAGTGCTCACTCCCGAAACGATTGCTCTTATCGAAGAGGAGGTTCTGAGTGACCGCCGTTTGAAGATTAGAGAAATTGCAGCTAGGCTTGGGCTCTCTAAACGTACGTCATCGTGCGATCCATGAACATCTTCACATGAAAAAAGTGAGTGCAAGATGGGTACCGAAACTTCTTTCAGCGGTACAGAGACAGGAAAGAGTGCGCTGCGCTTCGGAGTTTTTGGATCTTTGTGGCGAAAATTCAAAGACTGTGATCGAGCGGCTAGTGACTGGTGATGAAACTATGATCTTGTATTATGACCCACAAAGCAAGCGCGAGTCAATGGGATGGCGTTATAAGGGTGAAAAGCCCCCTAGAAAGGCAAAGGTGCAACAATCGGCTAAAAAACTGATGTGCACAATCTTTTGGGATTTTCAAGGCATTTTGATGGTGGATTTTAAAGAACGTAATACAGTCGTGAACGGCTAATATTATGCTTCTTTAATATATAAATTACGAGACAAGATAAAGGAAAAACGAAGAGGCAAGCTGTCTAAGGTGTCCTGTTGCTCCATGACAACGCCCCTGTTCATACCGCCGGTGTTTCGAAGGTATGCAATTCGTCAATGCGGGTTCACAGAAGTTGAACATTCACCTCACAGTCCAGACATGGCCCCGTCCGACTATTATTTATTTCCAAATTTAAAGCGAGACTTAAGAGGAAGAAAATTTTCAAGCGATGAAGAGTTGCAGGCGGCCGTCTTCGGTCATTTTGAGACTAAAAATTGTGATTATTTTTATAAAGGTTTGGAGATGTTGATTCACAGATGTCAGAAGTGTTTTGGTCTTTATATTGAAAATTCATGGTCATTATATTGAAAAATAAAATTGGTTTCGTTTCATTTCCTTTATTAGTTCATAGTTAGGCCAATTCATTATGGGACCGCCATCGTATGTGAAAAACACAACCTCAACTCCATGCGATTAACGATGGACGGCGGCGAACTGGGCCGGCGACGCGACGAGCGAGCACGAGCTAGCCGCGAAGTTCGCCGAACGATGGACGATAATTCATGAACACTCGAGTTTCGGCGCGGCCGAAAGTTTCGGCCATTTTCTGGCCGAAACCGAAACTAAGGCCGAAACTAGATTATTTGGCCGAAACTGGCCGAAACCGAAACCGAAACCGAACTTTCGGTCGGTCACTAGTTTACGGGTTTTTAACACGTCTCAAGGAAATTATCGCGGCCTTCATTGGGCCTGTCTGGAGTAAGAATTTATTATTTAAATACCAAACGCATGGATGCCGTGATAGAAAATAATCGGAAAGTAATTGTGTTATCTGCTCAAAACTTTCGTTTCGCATAAAAATACCAGAGGGGTAATTGCGTAACACACTATCAGTAACAATGGCATTTTATTTTGACAGTTTAACAACATTCATTGCGTTATTTACGCTATTGAGCAGACACATTTATCGAACATATGAAGCAATGGATTAGGAATATTATTCAAAATCAATCAGATTGTGATTGATAGTGTGTTACGCAATTCGGGTGCTACTTCTAATAATATCACGCCTGTATGCCCTGAAAGGTAAGGCAGAGGTGCGACTATAGTACAGACGCCAGCACATCAAGCTACCCGAAACTGTCAAATTTTCTCAATCAATTTTGAACCTTATGCTTTAGTGATAATCTTGAAAATCTATTAAAGAAATTTGACAGATTGTAGTAGGTTGATGTGCTGGCGTCTGTACACCCACATTTCACCAGATAAGTATGCTCTAAGTTCCATGTAACAGGGGGTGAGCCATAATGCCATCAACATGGCACAAATCCAGATTCCCGGCTGCTAAAATTTCAGATGGAAAAACATTTGTTCGAACCGGGAATTGAACATAGGACCATTAGCGCTTGCAGCCTAGTGGCCAATGAGGCGGTTAGTCAATTAATACAAAAAAAAAAAACAAAAGAATCGCAGCACAGTTGTTGCTAGGCAAAAAATACAATACAATATTGCTAAAAGATTATTTGATAAGACTCGATCCCGTAAAGATATTATGGGATTATCGCGATAAAACTATTTGTTAATCCAGGGTGTCAGCTATCTCCATACCAAATTTGATCAAAATTGGTCCAGCCGTTTGTTTGTGCATGAAGAAGTAACAAACATTTCAAACACACTCACAAACTTTCGCCTTTAAAATATTAGTGTGATTTTAATTACTTACGAAGTAAACTAAGATAAGATCACAAAGACACAATCATGAACACTAAAGAGTTATTTTAACCACTAATAAGGGTGATTTATGGCAAGACTACAGCTACATTTCTGACTAGCAACACCTCAAACTGGATTACTTTCAACAAAAAATCCATCAATTTATCTCCACAAATAAAATAATTAACACACGCTCCAAATATACGCGTCCGGCTACCGGACACACCGGTTTACAATAAATACAAATCGATTTTTGTCAATTAATTAAACATCCGATCGAAATCGATAAGTCCGTTAGTAGCTTGTCAAGGCAATTGTAATCTGCGAAAGTTAGCCCGCTAATGAAAGAAACTTCCACTTTTTTAATGGCGAAGGGAAATTAGTAGCAGTTTATTTAAGAAATGCCCCATATTGATCGTGAGATCCGATTAAGTCCATAATCGATTTGAAATCGCCTTTTAATGACGGATAATTTTATCGAGTAAACTGATTTGTTTTCTCAGCATAAAATTGTTATAAATTATTTTATATTTATGGGTTTATCACGTGGAAAAGGGTTATTATTATACGTAATGTTTATAGAATTATGATGACGTAAAGTGATCTAGAAACAGTAGAAAAATCTAGTAGTATTATCTACCCGTTATTATTAAATCGCTGAAGCAGTACTTAAATGTCAACTGTGAAATATTAGAAGTTATTAATAAAATCAATCAACATTGACTTTCTCCTTATGGCTATTGTCACCTGAAAAATGTGTTACCCAGGTAAAACTACACTATCAAGATTTTGCATATAAATAATGACAGTCGAGTTGAAAAATCCGTGTAATTTTTGATCATTAAGGCAAATATGGCCGCTATTATATACCGGTGACAAGTTGTAAATAAATGAGCGACGCAGTGCTGCAGCTTGTATATTATGTCAATTTAAATTTACGCTCGCATAAATAATAGCCGCGTAAAGGTCGGCTTTCTGGGCCAGCTGACGTAACCAACCTAAAATATTTTTATAAATCGAAACTTGTCGATCGTTCACTGAACGATAACGATCGTTCATTGTTAACCAATAGCAACATTAGCATCAAAACTAATCGATTATCGAATCAAATTGATTGGCTTATTAGTGAATGAATGATTTCCTTAATTTTTATTAATACGCCGCGTATAATTTAGGTCATTGTGGCGGTCGATTTCCGGTGTTATTAACGTCTTGATTTACAGATTCTTTTGCCTTGATGAATGAAAAAAAAAAGATGATTATCAAGGCGTTGGTCATAAATTAATTTGTACAATGCCGTTGCTAAATATTTATGTTTGATGTTCGCGTTGTTCTGCGAATTTTACGATGTATATGTGAATGGTGAACGGGGGCCGTAAAATTAATTAGCCGGACAAAGAGCCTGTGAATGGAGGCCTGCAATGATCCTAATTTATGTGTGATGAGCACTAATCTTGACTCAAGGATCGACGGGTAAGATGATGGGTTTCATAAATTATACTCGTGCTTCGTTCTCGAGATTAGTAACCTGAAATAATAAACTTATTACTTATTTACATATGTAGTATCACCCAGGATTCACCACATAGCACTGTATTTTGAGAGATAAGATTTTTTGTTTTTTTTTTTTGTTTTGTGAGGTAGTCGTGCCCTAAAACTCCGCTTGCCATTCACGTTACAGTGCTTCACCACTGCACATTTCTTTCTCGTCAGTACGGACTAAAAGTGTTTTTCTAGTGTTTTTTTAGTGTTTTTAACGAATCTATAATGCCGAAGAGGAAGCGTGATATTGACATCGACATCTTAACCAAGAAGTTGCGTAAACTGGAGAGGAAATTAAAACGCGCCAAGCGACAACGTTCTTCAGTATCGCCTTCATCCCGAGAGGATTCTTCATCCAAGCTATCTGCGCATAGCTATGAAGGTATGTTATTTGTTATTGCTACTAAACGAATGTCTGAGCCGTGCAATACATAAAAAATGGTTCGTTGAATTCGCTGGAATTTGACACATACCTACGTACTTTTCATTCGAACTCGAACAGTACAAAGGGCTGTTTATATCGTTATCTATGGTGCGTTCAATTCAATGGAATTGCAACATCTACCATTCAGTTAAGGAAAGACGTTCAATTCACTGGAATTGCAACTTTTCTCTTTAACTTGCAGCAGCGGAAAACTCAATGGACATCTTCTCGGACTATGACTGCAATATAGCAAGACCTAGACTGGCATCAGTTATACGGGCCGTCTCGACAGATGAGACTACGGAGCCGCGGGCGCTTTCCCCCGCGCCGACCTCTGCGGCGTGCCCCGCGCCGTCCCCTGCGCCGTCCCCCGCGCCGCAACCACGTCCGCTATCACCGCCGCCGCCGGTGCCACAGCCACCAAGACCGCTGTTACATGCGCCGCCCCCGCAAGCCGCTGAGCCTTCCCGGGTCGCTGAGCCTAGCTCAATCGCGGGTACCGCCAACGATGTAATTATTACCCCCGATGATGACTTGATCGACATACTGGGCGATGACCCCACACAAACCACCGAGTATGGCAAAGATATTCATGGTGGCCTAGCTAACCGCCTAGAGCATTTAATTGTCAATGGACTGGACAACGAGGCACGGAAGGAATTAGGGAAAAAATACTTGACACCAGCCAACTGCCCTAGAATAATTCCACCGATACTCAACCCCGAAATAAAAGCAGCATTGCCCGAAGCAAGCGTGAAACGCGACAAGGGAATAGAAAACAGGCAAAAACAGCTTAGTACTGCCTTGGCCTGTTTGAGTGACGTCATAACAACCAAAATGCAAGAAAAGGACAAAGACCCGGCCCTTCTGAAACAACTTATGGATGCGGCAAAGTTAATGTGTGACACGTTACACTCAGACTCAGTCAAAAGGCGCTACTTTGCCTTGTCGTCTTTAAAGAAAGACATTAATGACCATTTGATGCAGACAAAGATAGACAAGTATCTTTTCGGAGAGACCCTGGCTGAAACCTTGAAGACTGCTAAAGCTGTGACGAAATCAGGTGCCGATATAAAAGTCACTTACGATAAAAATAGGAAGACCACTCAACCTCAGCCATCCACTTCGCGTGGTTTAAACTGGAAGGCTCCCCCTTCGACTCGCAGGCAGTCGGGGCCGCAGAGGAGCCGCCAACCCTTCCTGCCTGCTGGAGCGAGGGCGCCACCGCCGCCCGCGCCGCCATCGAGCCGGCCTCCGCCGCTGCCGCACGCCAGCTTGTCGAGGACATCGCGCTATCAGCCGCGGCCGACTCGCCGCCAGTAAATGAGGTACAATATGCTGGTCGTTTAGCGTCATTTGCAAGACAATGGTCTCAACTTACACGAGACAAAACTGTTCTTTCCTGGATAGAAGGCTATAGGATACAATTTTCTAAACAAGTCTCACAAGAAAATGTACCTTCTGTTCCTGTTTTGACACAAACTGAGATTAATGATTTTCACAAAATTATTGATAGTCTCATGAAAATTGGAGCTATATCCGAATGCGCTCCGTGCGCCAATCAATTTATATCTAGTATTTTTCTTGTGCCTAAACCGAATGGCAAGAAAAGGTTTATCCTTAATCTAAAAAATCTAAATAAATACATACAAACTGACCATTTCAAGTTGGAGGATTTACGCACAGCAGTAAAATTAATGACAAAAAATTGTTATATGGCAACCTGTGACCTCAAAGATGCATATTTTTTATTAAAAATCCATCCAGAATCCAAGAAATATCTCCGTTTTCAATTTGACAATAAGTTATTTGAATTTAATGTCTTGCCATTCGGTTTAAACACAGCTCCATACGTTTACACTAAATTGATGAAACCAGTCGTTGGATTGCTCAGATTGGCTGGCTTTATATCTACTATATATCTAGATGACCTATATTTAATTGGATATTCATACAACGATTGCTTAAAAAATATTAATATTTCAATTAAATTACTAACAGCCTTAGGATTTATCATCAACTATGAAAAGAGTTGCTTACAACCTTCCATGAGATGCAAATTTTTGGGTTTTATTCTTGATTCCCAAAATTTCTTAATTATTTTACCCGATGATAAGAAACAACGCCTTATTAACGAGATTTACATGTTTCTGAAATTGAAGCGTATCAAAATCAAAGATTTTGCAAAATTAGTCGGTTTGTTAATTTCTGTTTGTCCAGCTGTAGAATACGGCTGGCTTTATACTAAAGAATTAGAACGTTGTAAGTACCTCAGTTTACAAGGTCACGACGATTACAGTCGTTATATGAGTATCCCCGATCACCTGCACGATGACCTGAGATGGTGGCTACAAGCTCTAGTAAAGCCCGAGAACCGTATCAAAGATGATACCTACTCGGTAGAAATATTCTCTGACGCCTCAACTACTGGGTGGGGTGCAGCGTGTGGCTCAGAGACGGCGTGTGGCCGGTGGTCATTGTTAGAGCAAAAACAACATATAAATTACCTGGAACTTTTAGCCGCCTTTTTTGCTCTTAAAGTATTTGCTAGGGATTTTCACGATTGTCAAATACTTCTACGCGTTGATAACTCAACCGCTATTAGTTATATAAATCGAATGGGTGGAATTCAGTATCCACACTTAACTAAGGTAGCAAAGGATATTTGGCAATGGTGCGAGTCCCGAAAAATTTTTGTGTATGCGTATTACATTAAATCTGCAGACAATACCATAGCAGATCAAGAATCAAGACGCAACCATTCAGATATAGAATGGTCATTAACGGAAAATATGTTTTCCTTGATACTTGAAAAGTTTGGCACACCATGTATAGATTTATTCGCGAGTCGTTTTAACAGAAAATGTATCAAATACATTGCTTGGCATAGAGATCCAGACGCTTACGCAATAAACGCCTTCACAATTAGCTGGTCTAAGATGTATTTTTATGCATTTCCGTCTTTTCCGGTTATTCTAAAAACTTAAAAAAAAATCATGAATGATCAAGCAAAAGGCATCGTAATAGTACCTTTATGGCCTACGCAACCTTGGTTCCCCTTGTTTAAAAACTTATTAATATCGGAATTAATTACCTTTAAATCAGACAGTTACAATATGGTTTTTGATCATTCCAGCACCGGCAACATTCAAAACCATCTTACCCTGGCTGCAGGGATTTTATCAGGGGAGCCTTATCGCGAAGAAGCGTCCCAGAGTCGTCGGAACATATAATGCTTGCCTCTTTAGCCGACAGTTCTATCAAACAGTACGATGTTTGTTATAAAAAATGGTTCGATTTCTGTATTCAGAATTCCCTTGATTGTTATGCCACATCGGTTACCGATGTATTGAGATTTTTAACTACGTTTTTTGATGCTGGTAGTAAATATGGTAGTTTGAATAGTTTTAGAGCAGCCCTATCATTGATATTGGGTCCTAGTGTCTCGAAAGATGAAAGAATAATAAGGTTTTTCAAAGGCGTGTTCCGTTTACGTCCACCCATGCCTAGATACAATGTAACGTGGGATACCTCATGCGTTCTAACTCACTTAGCTACTTGTTATCCTAATGAAACATTAGTGCTAGATCAATTGACAAAAAAATGTATAACCTTATTAGCTCTTGTTACGGCCCATAGGGTCCAGACCTTTTCGAAGATTAATATAAAAAACATTGAAATCAAACCTAACGAAATTATAATAAAAATACCTGACATAATAAAAACATCAAAAAAAGGAAACAATCAACCTCTCTTGGTATTGCCTTACTTTTTACAGAAAAATGAAATATGTCCTGCACAGACATTAGTTGATTACATTAATAAAACTTCATCGTTACGTAAAGATGATACTTTATTTATCGGATGCAAGAAGCCCCATAAAGCGGCGACCACACAGACGCTGTGTCGCTGGATAAAGAGTACGCTCCATGCGAGCGGGATTGACGTATCCATATTCTCGGCGCATAGCACGAGACACGCCTCTACATCTAAGGCCCACCAGCTAGGCGTAAATATTGACCTAATCAGAAAAACCGCTGGCTGGTGTAACAATTCAGATACATTTTTCAAATTTTATCAGAGAAATATAACTAAATATGACCCGTCAGTCTTAGCAAGAGCTATTATTAATAATACAGGTGATTAAACTTTAATCAAACTATGTAATTGATTTAAAACATAACTATTATCAAATAGAATTAATTACATTTCCGTAGTAACAAGTAACAATAACTTGTACTATTATATTAACCTATAATAACATTAATAATTGTTTGTAAAGATATATTATTATAAATAAAACATGATTTTGTTGATGTGATTAAAATATAATATTATTAATTCTGATATTGGCGTTGATATTTTCAGAATTATACCTCTCAAAGTCTACATATGTAAATAAGTAATAAGTTTATTATTTCAGGTTACTAATCTCGAGAACGAAGCACGAGTATAATTGATGATTAAACGAACTTACTTGTACGTGAAGTTCGATCATAATTATACGAAGTGCTTCGTTCGAAGAGATTAGTAAGTCCCTCCCGCCCAACCCAAATCTTTCCAAAAATATCAACGATAAACATTGGTTACAGATACTCTAAACTAAATGACAAGCGGAGTTTTAGGGCACGACTACCTCACAAAACAAAAAAAAAAAAAAAAAATCTTATCTCTCAAAATACAGTGCTATGTGGTGAATCCTGGGTGATACTACATATGTAAATAAGTAATAAGTTTATTATTTCAGGTTACTAATCTCTTCGAACGAAGCACTTCGTATAATTATGATCGAACTTCACGTACAAGTAAGTTCGTTTAATCATCAATTGTCGTGCAATAATATTGGATCCCGCAGACAGGTGCAACGCGACTCTAGTAGAACAATTTCTATGAAGTTTTCATATAAATTGTTCAACTAGGGACGCGTCGCGCGCGCCATAGAGTCGCGCCTGTCTGCGGGAACCTTCAAATCAAATCAAATCAAAATATGTATTTTATTTCACATAAACCTACTTGGGCACTTATGAAACTTCAGAAGCTAAGTGCACGGTTCCAATTGGTCGTTTCCTATGGAGAAGAACCGGCAAGAAACTCCACGGTTACTCTTTTTAAAAATAATTGGCTTTTACAATGTTTTAAAATTACAGTAGGTATGGGAGGACAGTGTAGGCCTGTCAACAAGTACCTGGTACTTGATAAAATAAAAGATGATCTACAGATCTAAAGTCTAACAAAGTCCTCACATTTACAAAATAAGAATCTATCAAAAGGATAAATTAAATATAAAAACCTACTAAAACCAAGTGATATGATTGCCATTACAGCCACTAATAAAGAGGTGAAAAATTAGAATTATCTGTATATAA
This sequence comes from Luperina testacea, assembly GCA_927399505.1. Taxonomy (NCBI): domain Eukaryota; kingdom Metazoa; phylum Arthropoda; class Insecta; order Lepidoptera; family Noctuidae; genus Luperina; species Luperina testacea. The sequence continues at coordinate 20,182,875 of OV656759.1, read as the reverse complement.
TGTCAAATAATAAAAAGATTATGTCAAACAAGTATTTAAAAAATAAATATCCTAATTTGAGAGCAGTTAATAGCCATTTACATAGTTATGCCGTTAATGAGGCGCCATCGAAGCCACATGTGCAGAAGGAATTATTGCCAAACTTGTCCTCAACGAAGTCTTTAATCTTATAATATGCTTTTTTGATAAGGACACGTTTGATGAGGGTTTTGAACTTTCCATCGCTAAGTTCTGTAACCGGTTTTGGCCGTCTTTGGCCTTGAAGTGTTGCCTATTTAGGTCTTATTATTTTTACACAAGAGTCAACAAAAGCAACATAATACAGATTTAATTAACCCCTTTCCGCATACGAAGCCATTCATGGCTTCGTAAGTTTCTAATTTTATTACAGGATAACAAAAGATCAATTACTGAAAAACTAAATTGTATATTAATAAGCATTTATTCGTAAAACGGAATGTATTTTTTTCATCTATGGTAAGTGCAATCTGTCAAAAGTATTGGATGTTAAGGCAATTTATAAAATATTTATAAAGCAAACATTCCTCAGCATTTATGTTAAAAAGTATAATTTATTACGAGATATTTATTTAAAAATAATTCACATTAATATTGTAATAACCATATCAAATGTTTCAGATATACATATTTATGTAAAATTTAATACTTTTTGTAGGAAATGATGACCTCATGTAGGCATTTTATTTTCAACAAATCAACGCCACGGTCAGTAGTTCTGACGTAATTCTAAATGTTCAGTTGCAACATTTTAGGGCTCATAAAACTATTACAGATAAGTATCAAGACTGTTATTTCGTAATACAATTCGTAGTAATATTTTTGTCAATAGAAATAGTACTCTTGGCAAAATACTTGACACTTTTCTGAGTCACATTTTAGATTTAGTTGTTGCACAGACGAAGTAACAGACGAAAAATTATGTAATTGATTATTCAGTAGTCGAATGGACATCACTATTCGTTAAAAACTTTAAAAACATAAAATCTATCGAATAAAAAACGAACATCAATCTGTGATTGATTGCATGAATAAAACTTCTGCCGAATGACAAACAAAACATTTTAGAGTTTTTACAATCGCTGTATTTTATATCAAAACTTTTTGACAGCCTATTAATTTCGGGCACCGCAATATTAATTACAAATGGGTTTCGCAATCTATAAAATATACACGCCATAACGGCCTGAATGATATTCAATTATAGTTTAGGTTGGAACTGTAACCAATCACCAGCGAGCCGAATCAGTCGCAGTAACTAAGCCAGGTCACCCCGACCAAATGGGTTAGGATAGGTTAGAACTGTGATCAACCGCGTTGCGAGCCGAGAGAGCGAAGCGAGGCGAGCACTACTTCCAAAGGCCAGGCGGTTAACTAAACGGCTAATTTAACCAGTTGGCTGCGACATTTATCTACTAAAAATACACGTAAAAAACATTGAACACTGATGAAACCCGAATGTCGGCGCGGTGCGTTTTGCATTCTCGTTAGGTGAATGATGGGTCAAAGGTTGGTATGGAAAACCCTACCCACATCTAGCGTTCTACAAAACTCACGCCTTCTTCCCTGCTACGATCCTTACGTACTCATTTTGCTTCGCTTACGTTCATCATTACGTTTATCATTACGTTCATCTAGCTTCATATTTTCTGACTGACCGACTTCTTGACAATTCAAAAGTGCCTGTAAATGGTTTAATTGAAATAAATGCTTTGAGTTTGAGTTTGAGTTCATACATCTAGTGATCTAGTCATATACGCACGCCGGTTGCGAGTAGGTACATCAAGCCACGCACATCAAGCTACCCGAAACTGTCAAATTTTCCCAATCAACTTTGAACCTTATGCTTTAACGATAAAGTTGAAAATCCATTAAACAAATTTGACAGATTCTAGTAGCATTATGTGCTGGCGTCTGTACTACGCACCTGACCTATCTGAAGAATGTCACCGTTTACTGTTCCGGGGTTTCCACTCACATCTGCCTTGTTCATGATTTTAGTTACTAGATTCAGACTTTAGTCTAACCAAAGAAATCCATGTCTTTAGTTACACTATAGTCTATATCTAGTAACTTTCGGGGACAGAGAAACCTTTTAATATTTTTATAGATATCGTCAGTAGTTAAACTGTGTTGCAAAATAAACTGTAATTCATATTAATATCCTTAAGGGGGAAGCGCTAAGATAGCCCGCAAAATTCAAATTTTCTTACGTTTTTTGCAATTTGCTGGTCAGCAGTAAGTTGTACGTTGATTAATATATGAATCGCGGCCGTAAGAAATATGTGTTTACAGAATTATAATCATTAAAGTCATCAACACAACTCTCTAAGACCACGTAAGTCCAAAGAATGATGATTTCATGAAACAGTTTATTCTTGGGACTTACGTGGTCTTAGAGAGTTGTGTTGATGACTTTAATGATTATAATTCTGTAAACACATATTTCTTACGGCCGCGATTCATATATTAATCAACATACAACTTAATACTGACCAGCAAATTCCAAAAAACCTAAAAAAAATTGAATTTCGCGGGCTACCCTGGCGCTTTCGCCTTAAGATTAAAGCCAAACAGATCTAAATACTTCGTCGTTGAACCACTTTCTTTTCATGCAGAAGGATTAAGGTTGGTTTCACCACCCAAAACAGGCGACACACAATGTGTGAATTAAACCATACCTTAAATGGATGCTGATTTAATTTGCGAGGATTTAAATGAGATTATACTATTGTTGTGTAATGTGATTTGTTGGTATTAGGTATGCATGAAATGTTTTTGCTCGTATGGAAATGATTAATAATTGAATGTGCTTTGTTATGCTTTCATAATAACATGTCAGGATAAAAGCATTATCTGCTAAACAAACATAAGTAAGGACAATCGGGTAAAGAAAATATCATCGCTGCTAATTGGCTATTAAATTCTACGTTTATAATTAGCTGTCTACGATTATTTATTATGCGATTCAGATGAAAACTGTTAGGGTTAAAGGAGGACACCAAAGGAAAGGCCGTTTTAAGTATTTCAATAATACGTTTATTATCCTTTTATTTATACAGGGTTATTGGTAAAACATTAACAACCTCTCGGGACTATATTACTAACATCATAAACAACAACTTTTGTTCGAAGTATGACTTTTATTAATTCATCAGAATTTCATACAAAATTAAAAATATTTCAATTGGTTGAATTGGAATAATCGATTTTCTGTTACACATACTAGACACGGCACTTTGTTAACCTAACTAACGCTTTCTTTTGCTTCGCGTAGTACATAATATGTACTACGCGAAGCAAAAGAAAGCGTTAGTTAGGTAAACAAAGTGCCGTGTCTAGTACAAAATTCAGCGGATGGGAGCAGGAGTTAGAACAACGACCTCTTAAAGGTTTGTTTTAGGAAAATTTATTATGTTTTGTAAAGAGTCATAGAATAAAAGTTGTTGTTTATGATGTTAGTAATCCAGTCCTGCAAGGTAGTCAGTGTTTTACCAATAACCCCGTATATTGGAAGGTGTGTTTACTAATATCACAAGAGACGTGTGATCCCACACAAGGTAAAAACGCAAGGCAAAGAGAGTAGTACAGTAACTAGGAGAAAGTGAGGATTTCAGTCTAGTGATAAGGGCGGGCTCGGATTGTAAATAATTAATATAAATAGGGGTTAGAATGAGAAAGTCGATAGTGTTGAAGTAGGATCGATTTTTTATTGCTATACTCCAACAAAAACTTGATTATAGATTAGCTCTGAAATAATATGGGTGTTTAAAAGTGATCTATGTACTTTCTATTCGTTTCTCATTCTTTTTCTTTTCTTCTCTTCTTTCTCTTCTTTTTCTCACGTTTCCTGTTTCCAGCGATGCGGAAGAATTTTTTGATGCCCTTTGATTTTTTCTAATCCTTTTTATAAACTTGTATATATTATTATTATTATTTTAAGACTGTTAGCTTTTTAAATTATGTAAACACCTTAATAAAAAAATTCTTTATATTCTAGATTTGTTCTAAAAAAAAACCATTTTCATGGACAAAAACACGGATGTCGTAAAATAGAAAAAACGAAACTGAAAATCGTCGCTAAACGAAATAAAACAAAAAAGAGAGGCACTGAAGAAATTCTCACAAAATGTGGATTAGCGGTTCTTGATAAATGTGCACAAAAACAGACACTGCGGCTTATGTAACGTCGGCGAGGATCTATATGAGCTTATAAATAAGTTGGTGGCTCCAAATAACATGTTTTGACTTCTCAAGGCCGCCTTGGGTGGGCAGTTTTCTTAATAAATATTTATTTATGGCAACAAAAGTCGGAGGCCCGTCATCGTTATGAGAAATTGAGTTATTTTTGGGGCGTGTCGTGACCGAATTAGGGATTATTTGCGGTTCTATTTTTGGACACCGATTGTGGTTTTTTATGCTAAATGATTATTGCCTTTTATGAGAATCTGTGAGTTCAGTGATAAACTGATAACTGATAACCTATTATGTGAGATGGGCATTAATATTTATGCATATCCATACTAGACTATCATGTTGTTAAAAACTTTATTTTATCTAAGAAGTTGTTGAGAGAAATCAAGAAGCAGACATACATAACTGTATACACACATGATACAAGAAGACGTCATAAATAAAGAAGGAAAAGTTCTCTTCGCATTTTTACCTCGCAGAAACAATTGCGAGGCTGTAAAAACGCCCAAGTAAAAAAAAAATAAAAACTAGGTCATCTTAGTAGGTATCATTAATTTTGTCTACAAGCATAAGATAGGCAGATTGATTTAATCGATGTCCAAATAAAATTATCTGATGGTCACGGCCGAATTAGCAATTGTTTTATTGATAAACAGCTACAGATTAACGATATCTTGTCACTTTTAAACTTTGTTCCGCCTATTGAGTTTTATTTGTCTTTTTTCGTGTGGCAATTTTCATGTACAGACGCCAGCACATCAACCTACTAGAATCTGTCAAATTTCTTTAATAGATTTTCAACTTTATCGCTAAAGTATAAGGTAGTTGATTGGGAAAATCTCACAGTTTCGGGTAGCTTGATGTGCTGGCGTCTGTACTTTAGCTTTTTGACTAACGAAATAGTGACTGTTTACAGCAAATCAGTAGCCAGGATCTGTAAATGAAACTATAACAGAGTTTAATTAAGCTATTTCTAAAATGCAAAAGTCTAAAGAGGTTTCACCCGCATAATTGTCGATTCTGTGGGAATATCGGGATGAAAAGTAGCCTGTATGTTAATCCAGGGTGTCAGCTACCTCCATACAAAATGTTATCAAAATTGGTCCCGCCGTTTGAGCGTGAAGAAGTAACAAACATATAAACACACTCACACACAAACACACACACATAAATTCGTAAACTTTCGCCTTTATAATATTAGTGTGATAAGAAGAAAAAGATTAGGGAATGGCTCTTTCTACAAACTACAATTAGGTATGATTTGTAACATGTTTTCCAACAAAAGGGAAGCGCAGATAATATGAAAATGGCAAAACGAATACCTACCTCAAATTCTCCGGGAGGAACTGAAAAGGAAGTACCTATTCGTAAGTAAGGCTGAGGCTACATTAGGCCGCGACGCGATCTGCGACACATGAGCGATTAAAACAAGTAAATGAATGCTCACGTATATGGCTACACCGTACATCAAATATTACTAGCGATCTTTGATTTCTTTATGCGATAGGAACAACATTACTAAAATCACGGCATCGGCTACATCAATGAGCGAAATTGAAGCGAATTTATTAGAAAATTGCTTTTTTTTTCGCTTGTAATGTAGCCATACCATGTTTTTCTCGTTTCGCTCTTCCAGTCGCATCGCAAATCGCTGCCTACTGTAGCATCAGCCTGAATGTTACTAGGAAACCTAATAAACAATATTTACGAAGATAAAATAAAGTACAGTTTGCAGCAGTAAGGAATGCTGCGCACGATTGATTCAACCGAGCCGTTGTATTGCCTACAAATGACAGTTGTAAGTTGCGCCATTGGCACAAATTAGATGATTGTCTACAAGAGCCTTATTGTTGTGCTAGACCACTACGAGTGTGTCTACGATTTATAGCGCGTTGTGATTTGCGGTTAACCAACCAAATTTGAAGTGCCTATTCTAAAGATGGCGTTAGGAATACCGAAGAAAAGCTGTCATCCATCACGTAAACGTCCCATAACATGCTTAAATAATCAGCCTATAAAATTCCCACTGCTGGGACACAGGCCTCCTCTCCGTGAGAGGAGTGAACCATAATCCCCCCCGCGCCCAGTAAAAGTACAATAATTTAAATAGATCTAAAAATACCAGCAATGTAAGACCAGTATTTAGATTGAAAATCTTTTAATCATCATATAGGTACTTGATTAGCAACATCTTGGTTAATCTGCGTATAGATGAGTCAATGTAGTGGTAGCTAATCTTAGTTAGATTTACTGACTGCCCTAGATGCGTGAAACGTACAAAAGAATCGTCATTCTCGGAGGCACTTTTAATGTACAGACGCCAGCACATCAAGCTACCCGAAACTGTCAAGTTTTCCTAATCAACTTTGAACCTTATGCTTTAGCGATAAAGTTGAAAATCTATTAAAGAAATTTGACAGATTGTAGTAGCTTGATGTGCTGGCGTCTGTACATACTTATCCGAATATGGTTGAAAGAGAATCAAGAGTAATTACTCTTGATTCTCTTTCAACTCAACTCTTGTTCCCGGACTACCTACTTAAGGGGCTTACAGGACCTAAACACAAAAAACGCAAGTTTTAGAAACAATAAAAGTATATGATAGACTACAGTAAACAAAATCAGAAAAATATATGATATTCTTCAGGATATATTCTAGGTAGATAGTGTTTTGAAAACATAATACACGTAATTTGATACGATAGAAAAAATCATGAATATGCCTCTAAAACTTTCTTTTTACAATAAACACCATACTAATATACATACAATCATTCTGATTTTTTGTCAGATTATTTTACAAGCAACATACTAAAATACTAGTGTTTTAATTTTTTTGTCCAAACAATAGATTGTTTGTAATTAAATAATTGCTTCATATTTTGAATTACCAGCGTTGTGTCCTCGCGCTTCTCTTACTTTTCTATGCAGTCCGACAGTGACCGCGCTTTAGGTCATGTTTTTAACTAATGCAAGCTGATGATTGGGTATTGAAGGCCGCCATACATAAACTAAGTCATGAACTTAGAACTAATTGTTGACTTTTATTATTATAAAAACAAACATTCCTTCTTATTTCGTCACACATTTCAACGTTACCATTGTTTTCGTTTCCAATACGCGTGTCCGTAAAATTCCTTGCCCAGTGTAATTCGAGCCGTATTGCCCAAATTAGATTAGCTGTTTGCCCAGTACTTTGCCCTGGTGTAAATTGATCTAAATGCATTATTTGTGTTACGTGAGCTGTTGCATACTGTTTTGGCATATTGCTGACTTAAGATATTTGATGGCGGAGTTAAAAGGAAGACAAGGTAACGTGTGTTACTGGCGGATATTGGAAAAAGATTATGCAGCTTTCAGCAGAGTTTTTACTAGGGACATGCAACAAATACTTTTTGACGACACGGTTGGCGCAGTGGCTGAGCGATCGACTGCTGCGCTGCGTGTCGCGGGTTCGGTTCCCGCACGGAACAAATATTTGTATTGCCTACAGGTAGTTGTTCCGGGTCTGGCTGTTTGTGTATGTGAATTTAAATATTTGTAAACGCACCTACGATACAGGAGTACTTAACTCCTAGTGTGGGGCAACGTTTTTTATATAAAAAAAAATACACTGGATGAACAGAAAGTTTTACAACACATATGCGTTTTTTGCCATGTGTTCATTTCAGAAATTGAGCGAATGCGCAATGATAAGTCTGACAACCAGTCCTACCGAGAGGTATCGTGTTACCCAGTTACGTAGGTCGGTAGTTGTGTAGGTCAGATAAAGAGTCGCTCCATGAAAATTACTGATATTCAGCTGGATTCGGTTAGACTGGGAGTAAACCCCGAAACAGAGTTGGCTAGACAGATTTCAGATAATGATGCGCTTTACATGTGCCGTAAATAATATCCGAGCAATTTCAATGCCAATTTTCATATTATCATAAGAACTAAGCATTATAGTATTTAAATGCGCAAGAATTCCTAGAAACCATTATGTAAGTGATAAATATCTTTGCATAAATTATAAACTATATCGTGATCACCATTGCCCCGCAGCACTTGACTTTTACGAACATTTATAGATAGAAAACAATCGAATGCCTACGTTAATCCATTATTTACATTAGGTCTTGAATTAATCATTAATGTTGCCATCTAAAAAACCGAATTCCATTGTTTACGTAAGCCGGTTTACGTAATCTATATCTAATAATAAAGCTGAGGAGTTTGTTTTATAGATATACATATACATACGTTTATTCAGTGCAACAAAAGACACAATACAGGTATTAAAAACATCAAAAAAGGTGAAAAAATAACAAAGATTAAAAAGATAAATTGACCCATAGACACCTAGCTCATAAACATCTACATAACGGTCGATCACTACTGGGCGGTGTGTGTCTCATGGTTGCACCAAATGGGAGCCCAGTTCAGCATATGCCAGGTACAATACCTGACGCTGATATTCTGCTGCATCCCGTTAGTGACACACGGATGTCGAGAAGACACATCTAAGTTTCAACAACGCCATAATTAAACGCGCGATGGTTGTTTGAACGCGCTAACCAACTTCAAGTGGAATTTGAAAAAAATATTTTCGCTTTTGATAGCCCAATTCTTGTGGTAGTCTAATGTAGACATAAAAATTACGGTAGGACCCTTAGAAGATGAGCAAAAAGTCAGAAAGAACGCTAAGCGTAAACGAAGTAAAAGATTATGTTATTGATGATTATTACGATTATGACATTATATAATTATTATGATTATCATAATCATGTGATGTAATCATGTAGTGATTACATCACGGGGTGTATCAGGGGAACAACATTTCACGCGGACGAAGACGCGGGCACAAGTTAGTTTACGGTATTTAGAGATAAAGTTGACATTTTAACACAGCTACTAAAGACTTCTAAGAAACCCGTAAACATTATTATTCTTATCCTAACATCTAAGTGGACGCGTGTTACATTCTAACTGTTCCAAAGGCCAGGTAGAGAATTTTAACTAAAGTTATCAACTTGCTTACTTTATTGCAGATGGTGAGATTGTGTCTCTGGTCTGGTGGATACCGGGACTCCTAGGAAATGGCGGAATATCCGGCACGGTAGAAGGATTGATAGGAATATCAAAGTTGGGGAAGGATCGCGTGAGATGAGTGACAATACAGGGAAATGCGAAAGAAATGAGCAGTGGGAGGCGAAAAAAAATGGGCGATGCTTGGTGATAATGGTGGAGATAATGAAAGGGGGAAAGAGTATGTCCATCATTGGGTGTTAACAGACTAAGGGAGAAGAATAGCAGGTAGAGTAGTGATGGATAACTTCTACTGCACTGACGGTAATGTCTAAGAAATAGCAGTGGGAGGCTAACTGGGCGATGCTTGGTGATAATGGTGAAGATGATGAAAGAGTAAGTGTCGTCTTGCATTGGATGATAACAGACTAGGGGAGAAGAATAGCAGGTAGAGTAGTGATGGATAACTTCTACTGCACTGACGGTAATGTCTAAGAAATAGCAGTGGGAGGGCGATGCTCGGTGATAATGGTGAAGACGATGAAAGCGTATGTCCATCTTGCAGTGGATGATAACAGACTAGACAGAGACTGAACTGAGAGAGAGAACAGACAGACAATTCTCTTCTCTGAGAGAGAGAACAGACAGACAATTCTGTCTTTTGCGAGTGCCGGCCAGTCCCTACGGTAGTCCGAGTCAAGCTCGTCCCGCCCGCCATAGCCGTCTTGGCCTGCCGCGATGGTGTCGTGCGTTGGCATTGGCTTGGCGACGGTAATGTGCGCTTTTATTATAATTTCTAACTTAGAGATATTTATTGTGGACGTCTCCGTCCAAGTCACGGGAACATATTATAATCCTACTAATATTATAAATGTGAAAGTTTGTCAAGATGTTTGGATGTTTGTTACTCAATCACGCGTAAACAAACCGTTGAACAGATTTGGATGAAAATTGGCACATAAATAGACCATTTCCCGGGTTAAAACATAGGATACTTTTTATCCCGATATTCCCACGGGATCGAAACTTACGCGGATGAAACCGCGGGGCGCTAGTCACACTAATCACACTAAAATTATAAAGGCGAAAGTTTGTGAGTATGTGTGTATGTTTATATGTTTGATACCTTTTCACGCTCAAACGGCTGGACATATAGGCTATCCTTTTTATCCCGATATTCCCACGGGATGGAAACCTACGCGGGTGAAACCGCGGGGCGCTGCTAGTATAATATAATATCGTGAGAACGCAAGGAAGTAAAATGTATGGAAATATATGAAGACGTTTACAAATTTCCGTCCACGATAACGTTACAACGTGCACGAATTTCCATAAATTTTATTGATGTGAAATTTTATTGTTACGTTAGAAATTATAAAAGTGCACAATGGTTTGAAATAGCGATGAAGATGCAGGAAAATAATAAGACCTTACGTCAATCTTTCTGAAGTGTTGCCAGGCAAAATTCAAACCGCAATCATTCCTATTTTTACTTTCATTACTATCACATCGTAGGTAATTCAAACTTCTGTTGGCGACGACCTCATTATGTTGCTTGTGATTCGTGCATTAAATACAGGTGATTCAATTGTTTTCCTTTGATACTCAGAATAGATGGGAAATCACTTAACTGTGCAGTAAATATTGCAATACTGTGCTAAATGCATTCAAGGAGAGATTAGATACATTAGGTGTTTGATGTGAAATCAACTGTGGAAAGTGAGGGAAAGATGATGTAGGGTTATTGAAAACTGGAAAACCTGTAGAGCCTGAAGAAGGTAGATATCCGTCATCTGCCTAGCCTTTTCCCAACTATATTGAGGTCGGCTTCCAGTCTAACCGGATGCAGCTGAGTACCAGTATTTTACATGGAGCGACTAACTCAGTTACTGAGAAACCCCTTGATAAGACTGGTTGTCAGACTTTCGGGCTTCTGACGACCCGTTACGGCTGTCAAAGGTCCACGAATGACAGCCGAGACAAACGGCTTAACATGCTTTCCGAGGCACGGAGGGGTCTTGGTATGTAAAGCTGTTATTACATAGCCACAAGATATAAATAAATAAAATTATTTATTGACATAAAACAAGATGTATGCAAAACATGGAATTCTCTGACTCTAGCAGGGTAATTGCGTAACAAGTATCATTCATTATCATCATACATTGACCTATGTACAGGTAGTCAAGTCTACTGGGTATCATACTTATAACGCTGTTGCGGCTAGCCCTTTAGCTCTGCTCAGCATTGACGCACACCGCTTGCGCAGAGTAGCGTAGAAGCAATCGATTCGTGCCTACGCAAACATACATGATGCACTATAGTGGCGGGGCAGCGCGGCTGTCCCACTTCAAAACCTAGTAAGGGACACTTTTTACAAAAATCGTTTTATTGCATGATCTTGCTAACCTAGAAGGTTTTTACCAAATACAAAAACACCAGCGTTTTAAACTTACATAAAAGGAGATATATTTAAGTATCGATACCAAGTAAGTGTACCTTTCACTCCCTAGTGACATTTTAAAACCTAATAAGTCACTTTAACCAATTCAAAAAATACATTCCATAGGCTGACCAATATTACGTTTATGCGCTCTCCTGTAAAATTTCATTTTAAGTCCTTACTAGGTTTTGAAATGGGGCAGCCGAGCGGCCACATCGTCCCAGGGAGGCCTGTGTCCCAGCAGTGGGAATCTATAATGTTCCCAGTGCTGGGACACAGGCCTCCTCTCTATGAGAGGGGGTCATAATCCATCACGCGGCACCAGTGCGGGTTTCTGGATGTCACATGTGTTCGAATTTTAGGTTCTAGGACATGCCGGTTTTCTCACGATGTTTTCCTTCACCGTTTTGAGAGCAGTTAAATACACAATGTAAAGTGCCTGTCTGGGTTCGAGCTCACGACCCACAAATCTGGGCCCATACCAATGAGCCACCATTGCTCTTGGTAGACGGCACTATACATAATTGAGCAATATGTTTGTAAAAATAAAATATAATATAAACATCCGAATTGAGAACCTCCTACTTTTTTGTAGTCGGTAAAAAATTATGTTGGCACGAGGTTTTCTCACAAAATAATAAGATAAATTGTTTTACTAAAAAAAGAAGTGCTACTTAACCTACGCATAAAAGAGCTTATTCATAAAAAAGTATTCGTCATAAAATCGGAAGGAAAAAACGGCTTCAATCAGTTTTTTTAAATAAACAATCAGTTAAATATGACTCAGAGAAACAAACCGTTTTTGTTCACAAATATTTATGACTTTAACAAAACTACAGAGATTCTATTGTAAGCCAATCATGACATTGGATATTATTATGCTACACGAGTCAAGGCCGATTGTGTTACTAACGTCTTAAAATATTTCATTTACAAAGATGCAACAGTATTAAAACTATAAACATGAGTATTTTTAAATAATACACGCACCTATGTAATCTCGTTGCGTAACGGTTTCACTGGAAAATTATATTAGCGCTGGCAACATAACCGATGCTTTATTCAAAAATTTAATTTAAGAATTCCGTTACCGCGTTCTATGTAAATAAATATTTCAGTTTTGAGCGCTCCATTTTGTGCGATTTATTTTTGGAATGGCGTCACAATTTTTTTTTCTATTTTTGTTCGGCCATGTTTTTTTAAGGTAAAAAGTGGAAGCGGTTTTCTTGTCACATCACAGGTTGACGGTGAAAGTGAAAACGTAAACAACTCTTGTTTTTCTATTCGTGACGCGTTTTCTCGAGACTCGTCTGCTCAGGTTTTTAGGCATCGCTCTCTGAAACTGGTGATAAATACTTCTATTAGATAAAAGTATCACATCACATTATGTTTCCGAGCTGGTTATTTCGGTTTTGTCTTTGTAGTTAGCTATAATTTTCTTTTAGTAGTTTAGTTTAGAAAATGAGACCACTCCCAACAAATAAAAACAAATAAATCTTTAGATCCCATCATAACATTCATAACTATAGGTAGGATATCTACTACCTATCTAAACAACCCCTTATCACATTTTTTTTCAAACACCAATCTCCGAAAGAAATTTCGGAAATATGAAAAATACGTGAGAGAAGTCGCGACGGCCCGTCTACAAAGAAAAGTGTGGGCGCAGACAGTTTGACCTACCGACCGACGCCTACGCCCGGCTAGATCGCCTTCGCTTCCCTGCTGTTACATTTCCGGTGTCAAAACCGCAAAATGATTTGTTAAGTTCAAATTGCAGTCATGGTTTTCTAATAAATTGAACAATCTTATCGCAAAATTTTACATTACGGTTTTTATTTGTCTAGTCAAGAGACTACATTATTTGAAGTAAAGTTTCTACTAGAAAACTTGGCGCCTAAACTACCATGAAATCTAGTAAAGTTATCTCCTGAATTGATAAGAATTTCTAAACAATTTACCGTTCTTCACTTTCATTCATTCATTCAGCAATCTCACTTCGCGAAATAATTAAAACAATCGCTACCACCGTAAAGCTGTTTGGATTCGCGATATAAGTGTGAAATACTGCAGCCGAGTTAAACCAGTACGGTGGTGAAAGCTCATGGATATGGGGCAGTGTCTCTGCCACAGATGCAGCGATAACTACAGTCCTTTGTTTTCAAAAGCGAGAATATACGGTGCAAAGTTCTGCGCGCGACAGCAGCTGTTGATAAATTAGGTATGTTGCAGTAAAATGTTAGCGAAAGCTGTGCATAGTGATTGTAGTATTAATGCGCATTAGTTTTCCGTATTGAAAATATTTTTAAAAGAAAAATATATTTTAGTGTTTATTTTTTATTGCATTTGGACGCATTCGTAAAAGATATAGAGCAAGGCTACTGCGAAATGGCATCCTAGAACAATTGCGCTTGAATGTCCACTGATTGTTGGTTTAATGTTAGGAATAAAGTTGCACTAAATAAATACAGACCTACTTAAAACAAGAAACAGATATTTGTGGGAGGAAGGCTAATTAATGCTTATACTTTGGCTGTCATCATTGATATAAAAATACTCAAAAATTAAAAAAGTATGTAAATATCCCTTTTTATATTAGTTTTGCCTTATAAACAAGCAGTCGCATAGTGGTTAATGCAGTTAAAGTGATAAGATAGACGCCTGAAGTCTTCTGGGAATGACTATCGCGATTTTAAAAACGAGGTCATGATAAAGAAATAAAAATACTTATACCTAAAGGGACCTTATCCATTGGTGTCATATGTATTGATCTCCCGCCTCAACTTACTTATGCCTATTAATTATCGACACGACGTGAAAAAACAAAAAAAAAATCTAGTGTTGCTACATTTAACGTTACCTTAACGGGACTTACCTAGATCACACGATCCAGCCGAGTCGCGCCTTGTCGTTTCAGGGGTCCAGGTCAGTCACAACAATTTTCTCAAAATTATTCACTTTTATACTAGAATATTCCCGTTTTACGATTGCATTACGTTACAATGTAATTCAAGGTTTTGGAGAGTGGGACCGAACGCAATTATTCGCCGTATAACAACACCATTATGATATAGGGTTTATGTCCATGTTGATCAGGTTTATATTGCATTTTAATAGACATGTTTTGACGCCATTGCATTTTATGGTTTTCAAACGACTGACCATAATGTGCAATGGGCAATGACACTTTATAGACAGTCTTTATTGGACTCTACTTAACAGTGTGGGTCTAGTAAAATGCTTTGGAATGAGGCGCCTCGTCTACGAGACACTAATTTCACGGCTTTCTTAGAGTGGTCCGTGGTGTGTATATTCTAGCGACGAAATGAAGCCTAATTTAAGGCTCCTTCAAACAGGCGCGACACGACAAGCGACACAAAGGCACCGCAGGTCGCGCAACGAGCGGTGCCTTTGTGTCGCGCCTGATTATATCGCGTGTCGCGCCTGTTTGTAGGAGCTTTTACACGGTGCAAATTGATTGCCTGCGGCATACCATAAGCTGAAGCAACAATAAAAGTTGCACCAAACTAGGGTTTCTCATTCTTTTGCTATACGCGCCCCTCTAGCTTTCTATTAAAATCGCTAGGCCTCCCGAGTCAGTTTGTCGATTTATGCAGATCAGCTGAAGAGTTAAGAGAATGTACAATGCAAATGTAAGAAAACTGCATCGTGTAAATGGGACTTAAGTCTAGAATCTAGATAACACGTAGTTTATAATACCGCACCTACGGTGCAAAAACGTCACTTATGCAAATGATGTAATTTTTCAGAAGCGTTTGAAAATTCGATTGAATATTCGACCTCTTAATAAACAATAACGACACAACTGCCCTCTTGCGGAAAGTATACGCACTACACAAATGACAAATACTTAGCAGGGAAAGGGGTACATTACCTACTTTTTCTCATACTCAGATCAATTTTGACAAAAATTGCATAAGTGACGTTTTTGCACCGTAGTAGGTACGGTATGCAGAATGATATTATAGGTCTTCATGCACCTACAATAAATGAAGATGCTACTGTGTAAAGTCGCCGGGAAAATCAGCAGGGTAATTGCGTAACACACTGTCAGTAGCAGTGGGTTTCATTTTGACAGTTGAACAACATTCATTGCGTTATTTACGTTGCTGAGCAGACACATGTTTCAAACATATGGAGCAATAAATTAGCAATAAGCTTCAAAATTATTCAAATTGAGAGTGTGATACGCAATGAGGGTATTCTGATGATCTATTGCTCCATACTGTCTAGTCTGTTCAGCACTAGTCTAGTTCTAGTCTGGTAGCTGATACCCTGGATTAATATATAGGATACTTTTTATCCCGATATTCCTACAGGAACTACATTTACACGGGTGAAACCGTGGGGCGCAGCTAGTTCTGTATAAATCTTACCGTGAAAACTCAGGTGTGCTTGAAGTGAGTTGTCAACAGTGTCAATCTCTAGAATCAGGTGGAACAGCTCACTTCACCTAAGTTTTTATGGTGAGATTTTTACGGAATACGTAATACGGATGTTCTCGTTATCTCGTACTAATTAAAATCATTTATTGGTTTGCAAACATGGGTATTTAGTACATTAGGTGTTATATTATAAGAGTCCTCCATGTTCTACCGTCACAGGGCATGCAAATCATAATTTATTATTTAATTAATTTTATTTTATTAATTTACAAAAACTTAAAGATATTTTAATTTTAAATAACGATTAGGAGAATAATATATTACAAAATACAAATTAATGTTAAATCGTTTGATTTGAGTACAGTAAAAATGTCACAATAATACAATAATGGAAAATATCAAGTTACAGTAATATTAAAAAAGAGTTTAAAAAATGTTAAAAGTCATCAAGGAATAAAAATATATAAATGGTATAATAGCGTGTCAATCAGTCAGTGGAAGTCGTCAATTATTGTTTAAGAACTTTTTCAATTAATATTTCGATTACTTAGTAGGTGCTAACAGGAGAAGAACCTCAAAGATTTCTAGTTTTTGTAGATACCGTCGATGATGTATTTATCTTACTATTCACCTATTAATCTCCCGTTTAACTTTCGAATTGATCAGTAAATCGCGTCATGTGTATGCGCAGCGTCTTCGAGATTTTGGACTATTTGTATGCAGCAAGCGAACGATTGGAAGTCGATTTCGGGAAAATAAAGAATAAGTGACAGCTGAATAGGCTATTTGAATATAAAATTGCAGTTATCTGTGATTTGCGTGTGAAGAGCACCAGATTACATAATGGCTATTTTATTTTATGCCAGTTACAAGTGAGCTTTTAAATTTTACCTTATCTGTGTGTTGTCAAAATTTTCAAAAACATCGGCCCGTTCTTACCTGCAAACAAAAAAAAAAAAGAATAATGAAGTTTCTTGATCTGTCAATTCGAGTGCAAATTAGAGAAACACATGAGATTTTTATTGGAAATAAGAAGGTAGCCCGTAAAATTCAATTTTTCTTACCGAAAGGCCTTAAGGCCGAAATCCGGTCTGGAGGACTTTTATACCGTATAAAAGACCTCCAGATCGAATTTCGGCCTTGATGCAATCTCAGCGGAGACCAGCCTTCGGCGCGGGAGATATTATAGTGCACAATTGTGTGCGCAGACACAGTTGAACACTCTCTTCCCTCATTCTCATTGTTCGATAGGACGGCAATCCGACACGACCGGAGAGAGATTAGGCGCAGGTTCAACGGCTTAATGTGCTTTCCTTTCCCATATATTATATACTCTTCATTTCATACCGCAAACTTCCAAACTCCGAGCCGTTACCAAGAAATTCCCAATGGCAACCCAATAAAACTTTGTCCGACCCGAAAATCAAACCCAGGACACCACGTTCAGCAGTCGCGATTGCAACCACGAGACCAACGGGGCAGTCAACTACATTCATAGAGAGCATAGTCAGCATTGTATCTTCCTTTAAGAGTCCTACTTCAACTGCATTGCTAGGTATCGTATTACCCAGTAACTGGGTTGTGGAGATCACATAGGCAGTCGCTCCATGTAAAATACTGGTATTCAGCTGCATCCGGTTAGCCTGGAAGCCGACACCAATATAGTTGGGAAAAAGCTTGGCATATGATGACTTCAACTGCATTGTTATCAGTAGGAAATAAGGGTCAAGAAAAGTGTCAAAACATGACAAGCACTGCTATTCTCGATCCGGAATACACCGTATCTTATCATCTAAGTTTACACCAAGCCGTAAACAAAACACTGCGGTATCTCTATCAGTGTATATCGAGTTTATCTGTTCGTGTTAATTACTGTTTTAATAGTCGCTACGCTAATTGTTCTTGTTAGTGTTTAGATATGCATGTAATGTTGCGTTAGGTCTAGATTCAAAAATGTTGTTAATGCATTTAGCTTTATTCAGTTCAGGAAAAGTTTCCTTGGCTTTGTTTTGACTACTGGTCATTTAGATGGGACGGAAAGGTATATCTTGAAAGAGAGAAGAGGGGACCATGTTTGTTTCATTCTTCTCTAAATAGTTTATGGTCTAATACCGGCTTACGGCTTCAAAGATCTTCTTTCTGATTCAATCAAACAATCAGCTGGATATAGGCCTCTCCCAGGTTGCGCCACAACACTCTGTCCTTTGGCTTCGCCCGCGTAGAGGTTGGGAATTATTCAAAAAAATTCAACCCCTATTTCACCCTTTTAGGGGAGGAATTTCGAAAAACCCACAAAGAACACACACTCCAAATTTCATGTCCAGTGGGTTAGACTGTGCGTTGATATATCAGTCAGTCAGGACTTCGAATTTTATAGATATAGATAAACCAACCAACCAAAGGTTCCTTTATGTTATAAATCTTGTCTACTATATCAATAAATTAAGTAGGTAATTCTTAATCGACATTTTATTACGTGAAATTTGATGCCGTCTCAATAATTATTCAAACTTTCCAAGAAAACAAAGTTTTATTAGAATAAAGCTCGGTTTAGCTTGTAAAGCTACTGATTAGTGTTATGTAAGTAGTTACGTGTGACACAAATCGATTGTGATTCGAACGATTTATCGATTCTAAACTCATGTGCACGTAGGGTTGCCATACGTCCGGAATTTTCCGGACAAGTCCGGAAATATAGGTCTTTGTCCGGAATGCGGGGGGAATCTTAAACCGTCCGGAATTTCTACAAATAAGTGAAGAGTGAAATAAAAAATGAAAAAACCGAAACGAAACGAACGATTTGGCAATCGATTTGGTTAGTTTATTTACTTGCACGATGCGTAACGATTTTAATAAAAAATTAACAAGATTGTCCGGAAATTTCATGGAATGTCAGGAATTTTCTCCGGATTTTTGATATTTTGATCTGGGAACCCTATGTGCACGTGGATGTAATATAACGAACAGCATAATTAACTAACATTGTCTTGTCTTGGTAGCATATTGGGGTATAATATATGTATGTTGGCATTTCATTGATTGTTTATTGGATAAATTGTTAATGTTCCAAAAACGGGTGAAAAAACTGACTCCTGTAACACAGGTACCACTTAGATCAGCCGGTCGATTCTGTAAAAATCTCACCGTGAAAACTTAGGTGAAGTGAGTTTGTTTTTGCTAGGAATTGACACTATTGACAGCTCACTCCACGCTCACTTCACCTAAGTTTTCACGGTGAGATTTTTACAGAATAGCATCGCTGGAGTCAGGACTTTTATTATTATTGATCGCTCTGTCATTCCTGCCAAACCAGAAATAAAAACAAGAGATAAAAGTATGTGTCACAAAACAAATTGAACATATCAGAAAATACTACTAAAATTCACAGAGTTTGGAGCCGGATAAAGAGGAGGAAGCTGGTATACCTAGGCTAAAGTAAAAGATAAAGAGTTTTATGAAACGTTTTATTCGATAAACACTCTAGAAATATCTTACAAATTCGAAAAGAAGAAAGATCCAGCTATTCCAGCTAACAATCCAACTCAATTCATCATGATCAAAGCACTACTAATTACAACCACATAACTCATATTAATTACTAAAGTTCTCAATTAACATTACTTTACGTATGTTTACATAACCGACTGACCTCTATATACTAACGAGACGGACGATGTCATTGATGAATGAAATATTATGTCAGTGTCAGTGCATGCGTCCGCGCCGACGTGAATGAATGATTAAGAGATAGTGAATGGAACTGACGTAGGTCTGTATTGACGTGTTGGGAGAGAGATAGGGATTGTATTGAAGTATAATTGGGATAACGGTACACTTTAAGAGATGGATGAAACTGATATTTTTGACAATAATACGTTTCTTTTTGTAGATGAAAGTATGTTGTAGAATTAGCAATCAATTTCTGATACCACAACATACTTTCAATACACAATACGGGTTAATTTTTTTTAAAATTACTACTAAAATATTTACGAGTCTTTTTGTAAATTCCATTATCAAAAACTGTGGATGTCTCAATAGCAAGAACATATTTCTTTTTTTTAATATCTTATTACTAAAATCGATCTTGACTTGATAGAACGAGCTCTGTATGGTAAAGATCACTGAAACCCATAGAAATAATGCGGTTCTTAGAAACAGTCGGGGACGAAACAGAAGACTTATCAATGGCATGTGAGTAATGTGTGCCAATTTCCTAAGAACATTAAGTTGTTTATAGCAATACAATAGCCGTAACGCCGATAAACTTTGATAAGGGAATCGATTTTTCGCTACGCACATCGAACCATTTGGCCGAGAACTAAATACGGTATTTGAATACACTCTTTTTTGTAAAAATCTCACCGTGATAACTTAGGTCAAGTGAGCTTGAAGTGCCCTGATATACCTATGTATATAGGGATTGACACTATTGCCAGCTCACTTCACCAAATTTTCACGGCGAGATTTTCACAGAATACATCGGCAGAATAACCACTAAAAGGATTTAAAGAAAAATATGACAAATTAATTTCATAATTTTTTACGTTTATGGATAACAGCTTGTTTCGAAATTTATTTTTAGTCTTAGTTATCAAGCTTGAATATGGTAGTATTGACTGTGAAACCGCAAGCCGAAGGTGGTGCTCACGGGACTAAACTGATTTAGAAAAGTCAAACTCAAATCATTTATTTCAAAAAGGCACTTTTAAGGCACTTCTGAACGTCAAATAGGCAGTTTTGAACGCCAAAAGCGCTAAAGATTTGGTTGCCAAAGGTTGTAAAAGGTGGCTTAAATTTGATGTCTGAAATATTGGGTGAGCAACTACTTCTTCCTGTCTATAAACAACAATTCACCAAATCAGCTGATAGGCATGATTATTCCAAATATCTCAATTATTTTTAATTCTGTTTCTAATACCCCCCTTGGGTCTTTATGACGCCTTTGATGCCATGCCTCACCCACAGCACTCGTCGTTTTCCATCGAAAAATTAAGTGGTACACGTTAAGGCACCAGAACACACAAACTTCTTAGTGAGACACATTTGTGCACATAGTCTGTTCGGAACAACGCCTCTAAGTACATAGACGAGTATGTACGAGCACGTCAGTGATATTAACTCAGTCTGCCGTGTTTAGAATTCATGCTGTTTGTCTTATAGTTCAGAACTCATTGAGAATGTGGGTCAAGAGTAGTACATTTTGTTTTACCCATTGTGGCGTTTGCAGTAATCCAATTAGATTGTCTGAAAGTTTAAGACAAATATCTGTAAAGTGGTGAAGGAAGGATGGCGTGTGAACAATTTTGATGATCTAGAAATAGTATGAATTGTCTCTCGCGGATGCGTAATATGTATAATATATTCTCAAAATCTCAAGTATATGTAGGTCCAATGTTAATAGCGGTTTAGCAGCATCTGCAGAAGAGCGTAATTGTTATAAAAATTATAATGCATTTTTTTGTTGCACTAGTTATCAAGTGAATTTAAAAGACTCATCTTCTATCGTCTATGGAAATTCTGTGTAGACAGCCTTTTATTTATTATGAAGGTCCATTAGGTAACAATAATTAAAACAAAGTAGAATATTTACGTAAAAAAGTATCTTCTGATACTTCTGATTGTGGAATTTGATTCAAGTTCTTGATACCTTCCTATTGTAAGTCAGTCAATAGCGCTCTTTAAATGCCTCCGGCATCTCACCTGAACAATTTATGTAGACCATTTTAATATAGGTAAAGTATCAACTTTGCGGAACTTTTAAATTCGGTGGTCTTACCATATTGGGAGAATTTCCTTGACCGTTATAGTGGAGTGTGCTATCAGATATACGTAATTGGTCGTTTGTATGATAATGCTGATTGAAAGATAAGATTATGCGAAATGACAAACATTACGAAGCTGTCTAGCTTAATTGATTTTGTATCAAGAGTTATTATTATGTTGG
This sequence comes from Luperina testacea, assembly GCA_927399505.1. NCBI lineage: Eukaryota > Metazoa > Arthropoda > Insecta > Lepidoptera > Noctuidae > Luperina > Luperina testacea. Next base: position 20,160,860 of record OV656759.1, on the reverse strand, counting down.
TGGGCCAATAATTAATGATTTTTTATGAAGATCGGTTTTCTAAATTATAACCCCTTACACTAAATTGTACCAATTATATACTATCTAGGTTTTTTATGAGCACCAATTGGTATTTGACCTGCGAAGTGAAATGTTTAAAATCTACGCGAAATTGGCATACTGACTTTCAAATTTTATTGGACAAGTGTCCAATAAATGTGAACAATGATTGATTCCTTCAATTGATGATTTGCAAGAACTGGATCATGTGTTCAATCTGTCAATTTATTTAATTTATTTCGACCCAGGGTTGCGTGTAACGACTTTTTGTAATAAGTCAGAGGAGTTATCTTCAACTCTTATTAAAAACCTATTTGTAATATTTCTCTTTTGGTAACCTATTTGTATTATTTTCTTTAGGTAGGTACCTAGTACCTAACATTGGTAGAGATTGTTATGAATCTTTAGTTGACACTCATTATTGTCTTCATCAGGAGTTCCCCCCGTCTCTTTTCCACTACTGCTACACAGGTCATTTTGCGTGTTCGTTTTGATGCTTTTGATCGTTTGTTCCTTCTGGAGCTACCTGTTATAATTCATCTACAATAATTTATTCATCATCGATTGCATTTCTTGTAATTTGAGGTAATATAAATCCTGAACCAACAGAACAACATTCAACATTAACATAAACAGCCAGAATTAAAAATCGTTTTGCGAAACGGTTCAAAGAGGTCGCCGATTGTAATTAAGATCCATATTTAGTAGTCTAAGTGGGCGGGGATTGTGACTAAGAGCATTTTTCTGTCATCTCAATAACATTAGCATAATTACTGTCGCTTACCTAATCATTATTTATTGAATTATAGTGTAGCCATACATGGAAATAATTGGTTTCATTTCTACATTTGTTATGCCGGAAAATATTAATTGATGTTTGTATAGTTTTGGGGCTATTAAGAGATTCTTTGTTGGAATTGGTCTTGTATTGTGGTGCTTCACATATTTGGCATAAGTGATATTTATTTCTTTTGCTGTGTGTGTGGTCTTGGTTGGAAATATTCTCACAAATATCTGTCCTACATAATAGTGGATTTAATTTACTATTTGCGTCAGTATCATCCAACTGTGCCGTGATCAATGAATTGCCTATCAAGCTCTATGATTAGGACAATTTCCCTCAGGGCAATCATTAAAGTGTTGAGGTAGGTATCTATTCCGTCCGAGGGAGTGTTCTGCAATAACAATTTACTGATTAGTCATGACGATGACGCATATACAGATATAGAGACTGCAATAATGCAGAGTCCTTGAATTATTTTAATTGATTCTTCCTTAGAATTGTATGGGGTATTACGTCATCCCATTCATGCTAGGCACAATCACATCGATCCTGCTTTGTCCAAATGCTAGCTCTAATTACTTACTAGCCTTTAACAGTACAGGTTAGACTATTCTACTACTGGCTGTTACCCGCGACTACGTCTGCGTGTGTTTTGTATTTCATGATTTTTTGATAACCGATGAAAATTAGCCTATGGTCCTGCAGGTGTCAGGCTTTCCATCTGTCAAATTTCATAACGATCGGCTTAGGCGTGAAAGGTAACATACCGACAGACAGAGTTACTCAGAGTGAATCAGTATAGTTGAATGGATATAGATAGATACAATTGAAGGTTATACTTACTAAAGAAATATTGACATTGCAGATTGTTTGTTGTTCTAGTCAGTAGTTGCGACGGTGAATATGTAGATTGGATAATCTATTATCAGTTACATGAATAACAAATACTATCTACTATCTATGTGTTTCAGTTATATTGTGCAGCGTTTGAAACAGTTGGGTCAATGTCAAGAGTAATGTCTTGTAGAACTATTGAATACAGTTTCTTTAAACATATATTATTTAAGCGTAGATTTTAGTCCCTGAGACCGATGTCTATACATCTAATATTATTAAAGACTATGTTTATATATAAACATTTTATAAGTATGTACAATAAGCAATTTATTATTTTCCATCTACTTTTTTTTTCTAGCCTGCGCTGTCCCACTCCTGGACAAAGGGCCCCCACTCCACTGAGCGTCCTCCATCCAGTTTGGTTGGAACCTATCCAGCTCCCCCTGCCATCTCCTACGTGGTCTGCCGCGACCCCGCCTCACTATCTCAGGGCACCAATTCTGCGCTATTTGGGCCCACAGTTTGTGACACAATTTCATCTATGTATAAATTAAAACGATTTAAGATAATAAGAGATTGATTGTCATATGTTTTTGTTACGTCTGTGGGCGACGAGCCGTCGCCGTCGAGTTGTAGTTGACGTGGGGTTTCACTGATAGCGTAAAGGCACCGCCCGTTGCGCGACTTGCCGTGCCTTTGTGTCGCGCGCGATTATATCGCGTGTCGCGCCTGTTTGAAGGAGCCTTTACAGAGCAAATAAATTGAACCAGTACTCTAATTACGTAACACCCTATAAATCTCAAACTGAATAATTTTGAATGATATTGCTATTCCAATGCTTCATATGTTTGAAAACTTGGTCTGTTCAACAACGTAAATAACGCAACGAATAATGTTGAACTGTCAAAATAAAAGCCATTGCTACTGTTAGTGTTTTTTACATCCCTAAGCAATGTTGTCAGTGGTGTACAGGGTTTCATACAGCACCAATCCCTTAAAAATCCAATTTTAGACTATTGAAGGGTATACTAACGAAGGGTGATCTACCGATCTCCCTGAAGCACAAAGTCATCGACATGTGTATCCTGCCTGTCTTAACTTACGGTGCTCAGACCTCATCGGTGCTCATCGAGTCGCAAAAGTTCCGCCTTGGAGTTTGCCAAAGAGCGATGGAACGCAGCATTCTGGGTGTTAAAAGACAGGACAGAATTCGAAACACCACACTGCTTTCCAAAACGGGCATACTGGATGTAAGAAAGAAGGCTGCCAGGTTCAAATGGGATTGGGCGGGTCACATCAGCCGTATGCTCAACGACCGCTGGGCAAAAACCTCCACACAATGGGTGCCTGAAGATGGACAGCGCCGCCGAGGCCGGCCCAGAAAGAGATGGCGAGATGACCTGGACGCGTACCGCGAGGGCTGGTTCGAGGTGGCGCGGGAAAAGAGTTCCTGGAAGGATTTGGGGGAGGCCTTTGCCCAGCAGTGGGACAGCATAGGCTAGCAAAAAAAAAAAAACTTCACCTAAAGTGCATTTCATTCATTTCACAAACACAAGCATAAATATATTCCCACATCCCTTGTCTATTTAGTCTGAATGACTAATCTTCCTCACTCACGTGAGTGTTTCTGTTTGTGGGTGTGTGTGTGTGTGTGTGAGAACAATTTGCATATTATAATTACTAGCAGTGTGCTTGAGATAGCTGGATCATAATTATCGTTAATCTTTATTACATGTTGAGATACGGCGGTAGCTAGCAACCTTTAGTAGATTTAATATCTTGTGTGTCAACCTGACCATACTGTAAATGTTACCGAGAATCAGAATATTACCGTTTGCCTCTCTTTATACAATGTTTTTACCACAAGAAGTGACGCGCGCTTTAGTTATGGTTACTGAGTATGCAAACAGGTTGTGAATGTGTGTGTAAGCGCATGAGACACTGGCAAATTCGGAAGTGTGTGTGTATGTGCCTGCGTGTGTTATGTGCTGACGCTACTCGTCTACCTCTACACATTCACAGAGTAGCTTTCATTCAAGCTTGGTTACCACAAGTAAATCGTGCGTCGCTTCGAGAGATAAAAATACTATACCACTCTTATTCACTGACTGACTAATGTTATTTTGCCCCGTTATAAGTTATTATGGTTTTAAGTATAAGACGATGGTGGCTTGTCGTGATGACCCATTGGTTAAGGCCTCGCCTTTAATGAACTACGTAGTAGGTTCAAACACTTTTCAATTAATATGCTGTGCATCTGAGTTTATCTAGGACATTACTAACAACATTGAAGGAAAAACATCGTGAGGAGGCCTGCACCATTATTGCGTAACAAATCATCAATCGGAATCGGAATCATTTTGAAGCAAATTGCTAATGCATTGCTTCATAAGTTCGAAAAATTTGTCTGTTCAACACGTAAATAACGCAATGAGTGTAGTTGAACTGTCAAAATGAGACCGATTCCGATTATGTGTTTCGCAATTGCCCCGCTGGACTTACAATAAATATAAGTCTGTTGAGGTAACAACCCATGCATTCCTATCTTTATGATTATTACTTATCTGTGACATGTGTGTATTGTATTTTGATACTCTGTGGTTCGTAACCTCTTGGCCTGAAAAATCTGTAATGACAAGATGTAATTTTCTCATGTTTTTATTAATAAATGTTGTATAAGTACAATGTGGGTTTGGAACATATAATATAAAACAACATCAATAATAAAGTCTAAACTAGCTAGCTAACGCGTCTTGAGCAAGCGTGGTGATCAACGCTCGTGCCTTCTTCCTTCTGCAGAGAAGGCACGAGCGTTGATCATCAAACAGCCTCTTCTCATCCAGTGAGAAGACTCTTTTCATTTGCACTGGGACAATATACAAGCTGGTATTATCTATTTTTAAAGTATAAGATATCGATATATAAAACTCTTCCCCTCTCTATATATAAAAACAAGGCCTAAGATGCTGCAGTGGGACAGTTAGGATACCGGCTAATTATACCGGTTAATTGTAATACTCGTAATACTAGCTGACTGACAGACGTTATCCTATTTTTGATTCGAAAGACACGTGGCGCCATCTATTATATAATTATCATAATAACGTTATTATGATAATTATCATAATAACGTTATTCTTGTTTTCCTCGGGAACAGCATTTTTTTCGGGATGAAAGGTACCCTTGTGTCCGTTTCTGTACACCTGACAACGTATATGCAAAAAATCAGGATTTCAGGATGAGCGGTTCAGTGGTTTAGGCGTGAAAAGGTAACAAACAAACAAACAAACTTACTTTGGCATTTATAATATTAGTTAGGATATCTTTAGCATTCATGTTTTACGATGAGTAGCATCCATAACATGTTTAAACGAATTTCATTCATCATACTGTAGCGTTGGTAGTACCTTTTTAGTTACTATTACTCTACGGTTGATGCTCTGTGGTCACCTGTCATGTCAGTTGGTTTGTTTAAGTCAATGGAAAATATATTTTTCCTTACGTAATTATATCGCATGAATATTCGTTGTACAGACTTTCACCTTCCGTTATTAATTTTATAAGTGTTTTTATGTATGTGGACTTAGTCATTATAACTAATTATCGAACTATCATCTATCATTTTTATCACATACATACTCACTTCAATACTAAACAATCGTTTTATACCATCTCTACGTCATACGAATATAATCCAGCTTAGCTCGGGGTTAAGCTGGAGCTAGGATAAACTTGCTTACATTAAGCCATGCACAAAGTCTTAGTCTAGACAAATGACGTGTCACATACTTGCATACAATGGCGTTCAGGATTCGTCAAGGATGTAATTATATGCGCAGGGAGGCAAATTAGGTATCAAGTATTCAAATCCCATTAGATACCTATGACGAACCAGAGCACACTATTTAAAACAATGCATTATTTTAGTGGTTTTAAGAGCGACATACGGCATTTCATTCAAACTTTCAAGCCCTTGTTTTTCGAAATGAATGAACCGTGAATGAAGAGTGGAACTCTCTACCTGCGTTTGTGTTTCCGAGTGAATACAACCCGAATCTCTTCAAAGTAAGAGTGAACAGGCTTCTTCTGGGTAAGCTCACTCCATCGTAGACTTTATCTGTGTCATCTCTGACCTAGATTAGAGTCAAGAGCAAACCCATTTCGAATAAAAAAAAAAAAAAAAAAACCGATTTTAATGAAACTTCATACGCATAAGCAGGATACAAAAGTCTAAAAAGTTATAAGAACATTTTCGAACGACACTTATACGGCTGAAACCGCGTTGCGCAGCTAGTAGGTAATTAAACTATTCAAATCAGAATACGGAAATCAACCGCACTTACACAAAATTCCTCGCAATGTCGTAACAGCTCGTTAACGCAATCCTATCGTGTATCTAGTAGGCGAGTGATAAGCTCTTATCTAGTTTGCCGACACATAACCGTGTAACTAGTCACCTACATTGTGCTGCAGATTGCTTGTAATCGTGTCAAGATGGGAGATAATTTTGTTGGTTAATTACTATTACTATGCGAATAATTAATAAACATCACGCTTCCTATAACTCTAATCTTACATAGTATAAAACAAAATCGCCAAGATGTCTGTATGCGCCATAACTGCCGAATGACTGCACCAAATTGGATAATTCTTTTTTCTTGTGTTCGGTATTGCCAGGACAAGGTTTGTATGAAAGAAAATTTCGGAAATACGAAAAAAAAATTTCACCCGTGCGAAGCTGGGGCGGGCGCTAGTTTTATCTAAGTACCTATAACAATTGATTTTAATTTTTGTAATTTTAGTTATGCAGTCTCGAAGAGACTAAACAAGTTTAGCCATCGCCAATTTCAACTTTTATTAAAAAAAATAACTGAAATGTTTCATATCTAGATAATGGTGCTCAAGATACAGGCTGTGCTTAGTTTGGGGCCAACGCTATCTTCATAATATTATAGTAATTTTAATGTTGAAATAAACTCTTTTTACATTACTTTTACTTACCTTCTGAAGGGTTTGACAGAGGTGTATCTTTAGTAAGCATACAACCCATAAAATATATTATTAAATAATAATAATAATAATAATAAATAAATAACGCTGGCAACACCAACGTCAACAAGTTGTCACTTTCAACAATTTTCAATGAAATTAATTTTTAAAATATAAGTTGATAATTATTGTGAAATATTATTATACAGCCATAGCCCAAATCGTCAATTTCAATATCATTAAAGGAGTTACAATGAACCATAACATTACAAGAAACATTAACCAAAAACTGCCGAATCAATGCCTCCGATAAAATAAAATCAAACAATTAAATGTTGACAAGATCAGCCGCAAGACGTGCACGCCTTCCACCTCCGGACTCTTCGCTCAGCTCCGCCTCGTCGCCGCCGGTACCCAGCCCCACTGTGAGCGTTGTGACGACACCGGCCGCGGCAGTTGCGTCGAGCTCGAGCGACGAGTATTTCTCTCCGCCCACGACGCCACCACCTGCTCGTCGACGGGGAGGACGCCGGCCGCCGGACGGTTTAGGACTTCGAGGCCCACCGGCCTCTGATAGGGTCCCAGCTCCCGGCGGAAGTGTGCAGCGCATGCGATGGACGCAATCCATCAACGAGAACGTCATGCGCTCATACTATGGGGCTACAGAGGGAGGAAACAACCTGACCGCGTACCGTGTTCGGATGCTCTCTCTGTTTCAGGTGCTTGAGCCGGCTGTCAACGTATCGGCACAACGACTGTCGGATCAGGTACGAGTCATCCAGCGTAATCGTATGTTGGATGACACCGTGCTTGATCGCTTGCGGACTGAAATGCAGAGTAGCCGTGTCATTGCTGCGCCGTCGCAGGCTGTGGCACCACCACAGTCAACCACACCATTAATTTGCGAAAACGACGTAAGTAATGACATGGCTACTAATGTAAGTATCCAGTGCAGTGAGGAGATGAGGAGTACTTTGGAGGGTGCGATCAGAGAATATCGGTTCATGACACCCGAACTCAGACCACGCTTACCTCGTTTGCCCATGCATAACAGAAATAGGGCGCTGGTGGCTGTTCTGGATTCGCAGTTGTCAAGCTATTTTGATAACTGCGAAAACCTCACCGATGCTCATTCAATCCTGTATTGCGCGGCTGTAACGGCATGTCGTGTAGCTCATGTCAAATTTCCGGATGACAGAGCTACACGACCGAAACCAGCCGTACCGGCATGGCAGTATAGGATTGAACGACGCATTGCTGGGGCCAGAGCGTTCATCGGCAAACTAATCTGCTTCCGAGAGGGCAACAATCGCCCTCGAGTGATGCGTTTTGTGAGGCGGGCGTTTGCGGGGACTGATATCAGTCCTCAAGACTACATGTCCCGTGTCACAGAGCGCATCGACTTCTGGAAGCAGAAAGTGTATGCATGGGCAAACCGTATTCGTAGGTATAAGCGTCGGGTGGAACGGTACACTCTAAATCGCACCTTCCAAAGCGATGAAAGGTGGGTCTACAGAGCATGGGAGCGACCGGACCAAGGTGTGACTGACGTGTGCCTACCGGATGATAATGCCATGTGTTCATTTTGGCGTAACATCTGGTCGGTACCTGTCAGTCATACCGAGGGTGAGTGGACTCGGGAAGTTGAGCGAGCATGCGATCCAATAACAGAAATGGGGGCAATAACGATCAGCCCCCAAGATGTAGGTTGTGCAGTTCGTCCGATGCCAAATTGGAAATCACCAGGGCCGGACGGACTACACAACTTCTGGATCAAATGGTTCACAAGATCGCATGCTTGCTTAGCAGCCCTATTCCAGTCAGCCTTAGAGTCAGGGTCGCTACCAGAGTTCCTGACAACTGGAATAACTCACCTGCTCCATAAATCGGGTAGTACTGCGGAACCCAAAAATTATAGACCGATTACGTGTCTTCCTACGGTCTATAAAGTTCTTACCTCCATTTTGAGAGCTAAAATAAATAAACATATTAACGAAAATTCTGTTATGTCTGCTTCTCAAAATGGATGTAGGAACGGGTCCCGTGGTACTAAGGAGCTACTCCTCATTGATATGGCCATTAGCCAACAGGTTCGCTGTTCCCGAAAGGATCTGTCGGCATGTTGGATAGACTATAAGAAGGCCTATGACTCGGTGCCACATACATGGCTCATGAGGGTGCTAGAGTTGTATAAAATTGATGCAACCCTGCGCACCTTCCTGATGTCGTGTATGGGGCAATGGAGGACAGTCCTTCGCTATCCAGGATGTCGACAAACCCAGAGGAATAGTGAGCCGATAAGGATAGAGCGGGGTATATTTCAGGGCGACAGTTTGAGTCCACTTTGGTTCTGCTTAGCCTTGAATCCTCTTAGCACGCTGCTGGAGGATTCAGGTCTAGGCTATCGGTTGAAGAGAGGTGGTCAGGTTATATCTCACCTCCTTTACATGGATGACCTGAAACTCTTTGCCCCCAACGATTTGCAACTGATGGAGCTATTGAAGGTCACTGAAACTTTCAGTAGCGCCATCAAGATGGAATTCGGTGTGGACAAATGTGCGGTCATGCATGTAAAGCGAGGGAGGATTGTGGAATCTGTGGGAACCCAGCTCACAGATTCCATAAATCTTAGATCCCTCTCAGCAACCGAAACCTATAAGTATTTGGGTATGTCGGAAGCATTGGGCATCAACGTTACCGACATGAAACAATCGTTGAAGGAGCGCTTCTTTGGCCGCCTGAGAAAAGTATTTAATAGTCTTTTATCGGGAGGAAATAAGGTGCGTGCCTTCAACGGTTGGGTCATGCCGGTTTTGATGTACTCTTTCGGCATACTCAAATGGACTCAAACAGAGCTAGACGCCCTGGATAGGCGGGTCCGTACATTGTTGACGGCATATCGAATGCATCACCCACGTTCTTCGGTTATGAGACTGTATATCCCACGGAAGTGTGGAGGTCGAGGCTTTTTAAATGCTAAAACTCTTCACAATCGTGAGATATGCAGTCTCAGGGAATATTTCCTAGAAGCCGACGTGGGGATGCATCGAGATGTTGTAGCAGTGGACAAGGACCTTACCGCGCTCTCCTTGGCTAAAGAAAACTGGCGCAAACCTGTAGTGCTTGACACTAACGACCGCATGGAGGTATGGCAGAGTAAGGAGCTTCACGGACGCTTTTTCCGGGCCCTACACGGGCCCGATGTAGACTTCCTAGCGTCCGTAGCCTGGCTACGTTCCGGGGAACTCTTCGGAGAAACCGAAGGGTTTGTCTGTGCAATTATGGACGAAGTTATGATGACGAATAACTACCGGAGATTTATTGTGAAGGACGGTACGGTTGACATATGTCGGGCATGCCACCGTCCGGGCGAATCAATCCGTCACATTATCTCCGGGTGTTCTCGTCTGGCTAACGGAGAATATTTGCATAGACACAACCTTGTAGCCAGGATTATCCATCAGCAACTTGCTCTGCAGTACAACCTTGTGGAATCGGAGGTGCCGTACTACAAGTATGCGCCCGACCCAGTTCTCGAAAATGGCCATATCACACTGTACTGGGATCAATCCATCATCACTGACAGGACTATTATTGCTAATAAGCCTGATATAGTGGTGGTGGATCGATCAGAGCGGCGCGCAATGATTGTTGACATAACCGTTCCGCATGACGAGAACCTCGTGAAAGCCGAGAAAGATAAGCAAATCAAGTATCTTGACTTGGCTCGCGAGGTTGTCGACATGTGGGATGTGGACTCAGCGATCATTGTGCCGATAGTCGTGACAGCCAATGGCTTAATAGCCAAGAGCCTCGACCAACACCTAAGGAGGCTCTCGTTGGGCAGCTGGATCAAGGGCTTGATTCAGAGAGCGGTACTTCTGGACACGGCCCGCATTGTTAGGAGGTTCCTCTCTCTGGAGCCCTGACCGCCGGTAGCTTGGACCCTGTTCCCGATACCGGTGGGCTACAATTTTTTATATTTTTAAATATTTTTTTTATTGTTTTTTGTAAAGAATATTTAAAAATGTAATTAGTTTGTAAGAAAAATAAATAAAGGAATAATAATAATAATAATAATATAATAATAATAATAGATGTAGGTTGTGCAGTTCGTCCGTTGCCAAATTGGAAATCACCAGGGCCGGACGGACTGCACAACTTCTGGATTAAATGGTTCACAAGATCGCATGCTTGCTTAGCAGCCCTATTCCAGTCAGCCTTAGAGTCAGGGTCGCTACCAGAGTTCCTGACGACTGGAATAACTCACCTGCTCCATAAATCGGGTAGTACTGCGGAACCCAAAAATTATAGACCGATTACGTGTCTTCCAACGGTCTATAAAGTTCTTACCTCCATTTTGAGAGCTAAAATAAATAAACATATCAACGAGAATTCTGTTATGTCTGCTTCTCAAAATGGATGTAGGAACGGGTCCCGTGGTACTAAGGAGCTACTCCTCATTGATATGGCCATTAGTCAACAGGTTCGCCGTTCCCGAAAGGATCTGTCGACATGTTGGATAGACTATAAGAAGGCCTATGACTCGGTGCCACATACATGGCTCATGAGGGTGCTAGAGTTGTATAAAATTGATGCAACCCTGCGCACCTTCCTGATGTCGTGTATGGGGCAATGGAGGACAGTCCTTCGCTATCCAGGATGTCGGCAAACCCAGAGGAATAGTGAGCCGATAAGGATAGAACGGGGTATATTTCAGGGCGACAGTTTGAGTCCACTTTGGTTCTGCTTAGCCTTGAATCCTCTTAGCACGCTGCTGGAGGATTCAGGTCTAGGCTATCGGTTGAAGAGAGGTGGTCAGGTTATATCTCACCTCCTTTACATGGATGACCTGAAACTCTTTGCCCCCAACGATTTGCAACTGATGGAGCTATTGAAGGTCACTGAAACTTTCAGTAGCGCCATCAAGATGGAATTCGGTGTGGACAAATGTGCGGTCATGCATGTAAAGCGAGGGGGGATTGTGGAATCTGTGGGAACCCAGCTCGCAGATTCCATAAATCTTAGATCCCTCTCAGCAACCGAAACCTATAAGTATTTGGGTATGTCGGAAGCACTGGGCATCAACGTTGCCGACATGAAACAATCGTTGAGGGAGCGCTTCTTTGGTCGCCTGAGAAAAGTATTTAATAGTCTTTTATCAGGAGGAAATAAGGTGCGTGCCTTCAACGGTTGGGTCATGCCGGTTTTGATGTACTCTTTCGGCATACTCAAATGGACTCAAACAGAGCTAGACGCCCTGGATAGGCGGGTCCGTACATTGTTGACGGCATATCGAATGCATCACCCACGTTCTTCGGTTATGAGACTGTATATCCCGCGGAGGTGTGGAGGTCGAGGCTTTTTAAATGCTAAGACTCTTCACAATCGTGAGATATGCAGTCTCAGGGAATATTTCCTAGAAGTCGACGTGGGGATGCATCGAGATGTTGTAGCAGTGGACAAGGGCCTTACCCCGCTCTCCTTGGCTAAAGAGAACTGGCGCAAACCTGTAGTGCTTGACACTAATGACCGCATGGAGGTATGGCAGAGTAAGGAGCTTCATGGACGCTTTTTCCGGGCCCTACATGGGCCCGATGTAGACTTCCTAGCGTCTGTAGCCTGGCTACGTTCCGGGGAACTCTTCGGAGAAACCGAAGGGTTTGTCTGTGCAATTATGGACGAAGTTGTGATGACGAATAACTACCGGAGATTTATTGTGAAGGATGGTACGGTTGACATATGTCGGGCATGCCACCGTCCGGGCGAATCAATCCGTCACATTATCTCCGGGTGTTCTCGTCTGGCTAACGGAGAATATTTGCATAGACACAACCTTGTAGCCAGGATTATCCATCAGCAACTTGCTCTGCAATACAACCTTGTGGAATCGGAGGTGCCGTACTACAGGTATGCGCCCGACCCAGTTCTCGAAAATGGCCATATCACACTGTACTGGGACCAATCCATCATCACTGACAGGACTATTATAGCTAATAAGCCTGATATAGTGGTGGTGGATCGATCAGAGCGGCGCGCAATGATTGTTGACATAACCGTCCCGCATGACGAGAACCTCGTGAAAGCCGAGAAAGATAAGCAAATCAAGTATCTTGACTTGGCTCGCGAGGTTGTCGACATGTGGGATGTGGACTCAGCGATCATTGTGCCGATAGTCATTACAGCCAATGGCTTAATTGCCAAGAGCCTCGACAAACACCTGAGGAGGCTCTCGTTAGGCAGCTGGACCAAGGGCTTGATGCAGAGAGCGGTACTCCTGGACACGGCTCGTATTGTTAGGAGGTTCCTTTCTCTGGAGCCCTGACCGCCGGTAGCTTGGACCCTGTTCCCGATACCGGTGGGCTACTATTTTTTATATTTTTAAATGTTTTTATATTTCGTTTTATACTAATATTTAAAAATATAATTTATGTGTATCTATTTAAATAAAGGAAATAATAATAATAAAACTTTATTTTCTCACCACAATATACATGTTATTTTACATCGGTCAGATTCGACAATGACATATAATTCGGTTGAGTATATATTGCGGGAGACTGGTGCCTAAGTTAGGCTCGTGGCCTGTGTTTCAGGACACCAGGATCCCACCCCTTTTACATTTACATTTTACAAATTATGTACTATGCGCGCTGACAGAATGTAGTAAGGTATAACATTTTATATTAGTTTTTATTTTAATTAATATCCAAGTAGATTAAGTATGCGAGACAAGTGTTAGTAGATGTGTAGTATGTGTGATTGAATGGTGTGTGGGTGTGTAAGTCTGTGGGTGTGTTAAGAGTGTATGATTCTGTGTTTAGGTCTTTGTAAGGATATTTTCAGTATCATTATAATTTAATTTTAGTAGCCAGTCAGTTAGCCTCTTTTTGCATTTATTTTTTGTGAGACTATAAATATGTAACACCTTATTAGTTTTATTATATAGGTAGCCACCTAGATAGCAGAAGAAACGCTTTGCAAAAATAGTTTTATGACGTAGATGATGGCGCTCCACTGGGTCATATCGTCTTTTCCCCCTGGACAGCGTTGGATTGTAAACCAATAGTGTATGTTGTTTCAACAGAACGTGCAATATAAATAGTTGGCGCACTGTCAGGACTTCATTTTCTTTGTATAGCTGTTCAGTGGGATAGCGATACGGGCGAAAAGACGACACTTTTAGTATAGCTCTTTGGGTTCTTTCGATTTCTATTAGGGTAGTTTTTGGGGCTCCACCCCAAGAGGTGATGCAATAGCATATTATAGACTGAGCGAGGGTGTAGTACACTAATTTCATAATACTCTTATCAACTACATGTCTCAGCGTTTTGAACACATATATTAGTTTCCGTAGTCTGCTACTAAGAGTGGTAATGTGGTCTTGAAACCTTAGGTTTTTGTCGATTGTTATTCCCAGGTATTTTACATTCTCAGCCTTGGTGAGTGGTTCGCAGTTACAACTATCAGTGTGTGGGCTTGTGCAAGAGTGAGCTACAATAGTATTATGTAATGTTTGGGAGGGACCATTATTTTTTATGGAGAATGCTATGTAATTGGTTTTGGTGGTATTAAGGGTCAACAGATTGTCGCGTAACCAGTTGGATACCGTATTAAAGCCCATTTGTGCACACTCATAGACATCTTCCCACGAGTTCGCACTGAACAAGAGAGCAGTATCATCAGCAAAGCTAATGATTTTGCCATTCGGGATAGTGAGTGTACCCAGATCATTGATATATATGAGGAATAGTGAAGGTCCGAGCACACTACCCTGGGGCGTGCCGTAGTTAATTGTTTGTTCGTCACTGATGAATTCATCTATCTTTACTCTCTGGGTACGCTCACTCAGGTAGTCTTTAAAAAGGTCCAGTGGGATCCCTCTGATTCCCAAACTTTCCATCTTACGTACAAGAAAAAATAACTTGATAAAAAAAAACGCTTAACTACTTGTAAATTTTCTGTACGAGCTACGCTGTATTTTGATGTACAGACGCCAGCACATCAAGCTACTACAATGTGTCAAACTTCTTCAATAGATTTTCGACTTTATCGCAAGATTCAAAGTTGATTGGGAAAATTTTACAGCTTCAGGTAGCTTGATGTGCTGGCCTCTGTACCGTATGAATTATAGATGGCCTTATACGTTATGGATTGCAAAAGTCAAGTATTGTCTTCAATTGAAAGATAGTCTGATTTAGACATTTTATCTAGACCTAAATCTATTACCTACAGTCAGATTTGGTTTGAGATTTCAATGAAATCTGTCAGATTGAAATTGAGGTTCCTCAGTGCTATTCTGTAAAATTCTCACCTCTTAGTTGAAGTGAGCGTGGAGTGCGCTGTCAAGTGTCAATTCCTAGCAAAAAGAAACTCACTTCACCTAAGTTTTCACGGTGACATTTTTTCAGAATTGACCGGCAGATCTGAATAGGTTTCGTTCTAGAAAACTGTTTTAATCTAGCCAAAAGGTTCCGTAGCCAGTATAAAATAACTACCTAATCAATTAAAAGTGTGTTAACCCAATGAAATGGAAATACATTTTCTTTCTCAAGTGTTTATAAATGAACTTAGGTACGTTATTTTCCTGTTTAATATGCCCCTACGTTCATAAAATTTATACGTTAACATCATCAACATCTGCCTAGCCTACCCCCCAGTATGTTACATGGAGCGACTGCCTATCTGACTTCCACAACCCAGTTACTGGGTAATACGATATCCCTTGGTAAGACTGGTTGTCAGAGTTTCGGGCTTTTGGCGACCCGTAACGACTGTCAAGATCCAATAATGACAGCCGGGACCAACTGCCTAACGAGCTTTCCGAGGCACGGGGGGTCTCGGTATGTAAAGATGGTCACCCATCGAAGGACCGACCGTGGCAAGCGTAACTTAACCTGATGGATCGACCTGTGCGGCAGTTTACGTACATCATAAATCTGTTACTTCTCAAATCTTATTGCTTCGGCGAACAAATAACATTACGTCTTTCGTAAATAAATAATTGAGTTAGATTCATGACTCATTACATTACAAGCTTTTATTTAGCT
Organism: Luperina testacea; assembly: GCA_927399505.1. Lineage (NCBI taxonomy): Eukaryota > Metazoa > Arthropoda > Insecta > Lepidoptera > Noctuidae > Luperina > Luperina testacea. Next base: position 20,145,161 of record OV656759.1, on the reverse strand, counting down.
TGTTTTATAGAAACGATCGGTCTACTAACCTACTGAAACATACCTAAAAATTACATTAAAAATAAACTTTTTATTTAAAACACTGTCTCACTACTGACATGAAAAACAAGATGGCGTAACATGTTTCACTTTTCCGCATTCTGAAAAGTTTAAAATCAAAATTGAACTTTGTTCCTTTGTCTTATGGGTAGTTTTTGTTTACTAACATGTTGTTATTTATCTAGATAAGAAACGAAATGACCGATTACATTTTATCAAATATTATGCTGAATTATGCCAAGAGATTGTGGGATACCGAAATAAAATGGTTAATAAATAATTATCTACTAATTAGTGTTTATTTTTGTAAGTGATACTTGTATTTAAGTGTGAATCTTCTTATAAATAAATAAATAATCTTCGTATTGATAACAAATTATTGGATCTAGGTAAATCCTCGTGATATTTTCCTTGTCTAGTGAAGTGTGTCAACTAATATGCGTCAGGGCCGATCAAAAGGTAGATGACGTTACTTATCAGATTTATGCATTATGGCGTCATACCTACTTAGAAGATCCTCATCTTCAGAGATAAGTTGGCATTCTTCATTTATCAACTTTATCGCTATAGCATAAGGTTCAAAATTGATTGGGGAACTCATACTTAGTAGTAGTTCTAACGCAGCAGCTTTTCATGAAAATTCATTACTATAATAACACCTACAAAATACCTACAAATATAAATTTGAAAAGCTGTGTAATTTTAATGTACAGGGTGTGACGTAAATAGTGGTCCACCGTTAGGAATTCGATATATCAGATGATTTACTATAACATATTACAATTAACACACAAAACACACAATATAATATAAAATAATAAAGAGTATTCTATTCTAAAAGCCGCCACATGAGGCTGTGGGCTATTATTGAATTCTATTTTAATTAAGGATAGAACCTAGGAACCTAACTTTACCGTCCAACATACAAAGCCCGTCCTAACCAAATACAATTATCATAATTAACAGAGGTTAGCCAGCCACGGTGCTCCCGTGCGGCCTATATACTTACTGTAAGATAAACTTGCAGGCGGCTTGCGACACCGTACCGAGGCAATATTGGGTACTTCGCGTTATTCTAGACCTGTTTACAGATAGTGTCAAGGGAGACCCATATTTTGTACCTAAAGAAACTCCTACTGAACCTTCTGGTTGTGGCAGAAATAGTAAGGGTGAACTGTTGTAACCAGTTTCATACCTGGATTACCTACCATGATTTACTTATCTGACAGTTTATTTCATTAAGAGCTGATTTTTCAATCGAGAGATAATTTTTATTTGTGAAATAACATTGTCGCCTGGCAGATTTTGCATGGAAGAACTGTCAAAAATTTAAAATTATTCCTCGAATAAAATTATCTGGCGTTCGAAAAATCGGCCCTAAGGCCTGATTTTTTAATCGGTAATTTTTATTCGTGGCATAATATTGACGTCTGACAGTTTTTGTATGGAAAAACTGTCAAAAATTCAAAATTATTCCTTCGATAACTTTGTCGGAGGAATAATTATTGGTTGATTTTAACTTCGCTGGAGACTGTAAAACTATTCTATTTACCTGTCAAAAACTAGTGACAGTCACAATAATAAAATCAAACTACTTAATTATGATTAACAAAGAGTAACTGTTGATGAAATTTAGAGAATATGGGTAGGTAATATCCATCCCATAGACTCCGATACCACCACCACCCACAAGCACTACTCACCTACAATTTTAATTTTTTGATGGTTATTAAAAACTTATCTCAAAATAATAGGTACTTCTCATTGCTCTTGTTTCCGAAACCCAATCCAAAGACGAGGTTTGCTGTGTCTCATCGGGGTCGCAGATTCGATTCCCAAAAAAAATAACGCAACACTGGATTTCGATACGACTTTCGTACTAGCGTAACATTCAAAAAGGTTTTCGCATGAGCATGTTCGCGATACCGTCTTTTTCGATTTTTGCAGCGGTTTTCGATTCAATGTGTTTTCGAAATGGCGTACGACTCGCAAAGTTTTTCAAAACAGCATCCTTCGAAACAACGTCATTCGCATCTTCATATCACTCCCACTTGATTGCTCTACTACGTGAACAGCCGGTCGATTCTGTAAAAATCTCACCGTGAAAACTTAGGTGATGTGAGTTTGTTTTTGCTAGGAATTGACACTATTGACAGCTCACTCTACGCTCACTTCACCCAAGTTTTCACGGTGAGATGGTTACAGAATCGCACTGCTGTAAGCAATAACCTAGCTTCAACTACTGTTTATCATTCATTCACGTCTAAATGGTGTCAAGTTATGAAAACTTCAGGCATTGGTTAGTGCCCGGTGCACTTTAATATTTTATGCAAACTAAAGATATTCTGGTGGTAGAACATATGGGAGGACTTTGCCCAGCAGTGGGACAATATAGGCTAACAGAAAAAAAAAACAGTGGCACTCCGGGAGTGCCGACAGAAGTGAAAATAAAACAACAAACCGAATACTTTGCCGTCACTCACTGACATATCGGATATACATACATTAAAACCGAGTACATTCCGATAATAGCCGAACACATACGAAGCGGGTATTTTTTTAATCGTCTTATAAACAAAACACGCGCGGTGTCGCTTACGGTAACAGTGGCGCGAGTTCAATGGTTTTTTCTAGGGATGCCGCGATACGCCTTTTTGCCGATACGATACCGATACCGATACTCTTATAAAAATATCGGCGATACCGATACCGATACCGATACGCTTACTGAATTCAAAAAGGAAGGTAGATTAAATAAAACACAATTAATTAATAGTTTTAGTAATCAAAATTAACATTTATAAGATTTTTATGGAATTATCAATTGTCGAAATTTCAAAGTGATTCCATATAGCACTTTTGTGTTTTGAAGTTGATATGACTACTATTTATTTTATTTGACTCAAACGACTAGTTATAAAAATGACATATTATTATAATACACAAACAATTACTATATGTAATTCTTAATCTTATTTGACAACACGCGCGTTTACATTACATTTTTAAAGCGCGAAATTTGAAAAGTATCGTTGAATCGGCCATAAAAATATCGCCGATACCGATATGTCGGCAAACCTGAAGTATCGCCGATATATCGGTATCGGTATCAGTATCGGATGCATCCCTAGTTTTTTCCCATCTCAAAAAATGCTCAACGCTCCTAAAGAAGTTTTCATTAAAAAAAATAAAGATATTCTATTCCATATCTAACTGTCTTTTTTTTTGAAAAAGAGCCACATAATATCAACACAGAAAGATATCTGAGGAATCTTATCTGTCTTTTTGTATATCTTGTCGGGATCAAAGATTAACAATAAGTGCTAATTAAGTTGAAGTGGTTCTTTGTACCTACGGGATACTTCCTCAGACAACTTCCTAATAAGGCAAGACACGTGTAATGTAGTAGGTTAGTTATGGTTTGTAATGAGACACAAAACAAGCGACTTGTCTAAGCCTACAGACACTGTTATAATGTATGGGTTTCCTGTGATACTAGTCATGGTGTCAAGGTTGGCAATTCATTATTATAAGCGTTAGTTATGAACTGTAATTCTGATAGACATTGGAATCGTATTCGTGGTATGCGTAATTCGTTTAGTAAGACTCTTCAGTAAGTCATTCCTTTAAAATTCAAATACAAAGTATTTTATTTCACATAAATCTACATGGACGCTTCTGAAGCTTCAGAAGTTATAAAGAAGAGCTCACAAGAAACTCCACGGTTAGGTACTATTTTTAACGTAATTAGATGTAACAACGTTTTCATATTACAGTGTTTATAGTTTGAGAGCCTTTGAGAAAAGACTGTACGAAGCAATTTTCTTACCAAGGTTATCTAGAAAGTATTTATCAATAATAAGTACGTACTTGATGTATTGCGTAACGATGTAAAAAAATAATTAGCTGTTGAGAGCAATGCACAAATTGCGGATAACTTTCTCCAATACCTGTTAATTCTATAGCGTGCCGACAGTGTAAACACTCTAACATTTACCTGAAACGAAAACAAAAACATTGATTACACACTTATATGCGGTAACGATGGATCAACACGCAAGGAGTAACGCGAGAAATCTGAGATTCCGAGTATTCACGAATATAACCGAAGTTATTATTAAAGTTTAATCTCCTGTCCAATTAATTTCACATGTCATTGACACTTGTGAGACATGAAATAAGATTATTTATGAAGAGACAGATAATTTTTGGCAATCAAATATAGGTCAATGATGTGAGGAATAATGTAAATCGTAAGAAAGATGAATATTAGACGCTTTCAAATTTCCACGTTGATGTTATAACGACCACGTATGATAAAATACAAACACGTTATAACGATACCGATGATGTATTCCATACATTTTACTTTCCTGACACGGACGTCCACTATAATATACAATAGACATTATAAAAGCGCATATTGGAAGATAAAATTGGAGAAGATAACTAAAATTCATTTTATAGTAAAATATTTGAAAATCTCTCTATAGAACTTATTTCAAATTACAAAGCAACAGTGTCATTTATTCTCGGTACCATAAATTGCAATCAAACGCATTTTAACAGTCTCGTAGAACGTAAACAAAATTTGAATATAACGGCCCGAGGCATAAACCAGATGAATTCACTTATAACAAAAACTCATTCACAAGCAAAGAAGACACTATGAGGGTCTTCTTTGCTTGTGAATGAGTTTTTGTTTCATTTCAATTTAAATACAAAGTACGTTTAAGTTATGCAAAACGATATACAGAAACTCCAAGTGACTGACAAAGCTCATCAAGCTATCAATCCACATGACTGTTCTAACAGGAACGAAATACAGCTTTGACGCGCGTGGGCTTTCTGATTCAGTAAAAAGCTCGAGAATTAAGTTTAATCACGCATATTACTGAAAATCAACAGTCATTTGATGTTTTGGTGTGTAAATGGTTTTTGACACGTAGTTTACGGAATGCCACCTTTTTAATATCATTAATTATGAAACTGTACATATAACCGTATTCTGAATCTAGAAAACAGTGTAGATTATTTTATCTGATTGCCCCAAAAGGAGGTTAAAGATGAGAAGAGGCCTTTTTCTGCAGTGGCTTAATTAAAAGCTAATAATAACCAAAACTTACCACATAACGTTAATCATAAAACAGTAATTAAGTTTATTCATGCTTATCCAATTTGCAGGAATGAAAATACCAACGATTCTAATAAACACAATTATTCATCTAGCATCAAAGAAATATTGCCAAGTCCATAACTACCAACAAATTGCTACAATTTACCATTGCCAACTTAACAAATAATAATTTAAAAAAAAATTATTGCACTATTAATTAGTCGGATAGCTACACACATAATTGTTTAACACCCACCGCAGGAAAACAGCGATACACATCAATTTACACGATAATTGACCATAAAACCGAACAAAACTTAGAAGCTTCACCCGTCGTGGTTGTGGCTATCATATAATTTGTGAAGTTAAAAATCTCATTAAGTAGCCATCATTAAAATTAAGGAACGAGGAAGATAGGATCAGTTAAACAACCAGCCGTTAGGATAATTGTAGATCCCCCATATAGGAGTTGTTTCATTATGATCGTCACGCGATCGTGTCGTCTGAGGAAAGCTTATTAGCGTTTACTTTGTAGTGTTGATTAGTGTGATAACTGTGGATAAGTATGCTAGTTAAGAGAAAGGATAGGTTTAATTATGACATGACAAGCCAACAGACGAGTAAATTGTTTTGACGTTGAATCACATTAGGGAGAACGTAGTGTAGATGAAGATAAAGATGGACTCTGTTCCAGTTTTTAAAGGAATAATAAAAGACTTCTTTGAATTAAGTACAAATGTTAAAGTATCATTTAATTTATTCACGAGATTACCTCATCCAGAAATAACTTATTATAAAAACATTAAAAAAAATTGAAACATTCGGCCATGAACTCAAAAGTTACGGTCAAGTGTACAACAATTAAGAATATAGCATTATTATTGTTTTTGTTACCGCTAATTCCGCAAACTTAACCGGTTTAATGAACTTACATCATAGATAAACATTTTGCAACAACGACATTTTTTGCTGCAATGCTCTTAACATATTAGGATTATATCAAAACTAGATTTGGTTTATCTTGATGACATTATGAATTCTGAATGTGGAATTCCAACGGATTCCGCAAAATGGAATTGTTCTGTTTGTGCCCAGAGATATATCTCTGCTTAATATTACAGCTGGAGTGGAATTTGCGACGTTGTTCGTTTCTTTGTCATTTCGAAGGATTTTTTTGGTTCACCAAATTGTGGTTTATTGTAGCAGCAAAACCATAAAATAGATCCAGTTTTATATACCGATGCAGATATTATCGTTTATTGAAAGATTGCTCTTATGTTACGCAATACTTAATTATTATTTTAATGTATTTCGATTGAAATCTAACCTTTAGTCAAGACATCCTCTATTTGATTTAGCAAAGACATTTTATCAGGTAAACATGCATTTGCATCAACTCCCAGACCATCGTTTACGTAATTCAATCTTGCAACGTCTGGATGTATCATCCGATCGTCCGTACAATTTCCATCCCGTAATCAAAGTAACAGAATGGAACACGTTTTCGCATCACGCCTGAACACTGTTCTTTGGCACACGCCGTATAATCTTCTACCTGCTTCCGGGGTCAGGATGAACAGTTATCTTTGAGTTATATAAGCATATTGCTAATAATTATTGATGCTTCACGGCCAATTAGCGATTTGCTTTAGATAATAAATGTTGGCGAAATTATGGTGGAATTTTTACGGCCTTATTTTATGAGATTCTGTTGATATATAATTATATCATATAGTCGAAGTAGACCTATGTCTTCGTTAAAATTTTATGAACTTTTAGGTTTTCATCGAAATTAAATGGAATATTTCATTACTTGAAGTTATTTGCCTTGATTTTATAAATCAATCAATATACACAGTTGTAAATACTTAATAATGAATGATCTTCGAATTCTTCAAAGACCAAAGGACCAAAGGATTAAACTCGCCAATGGAGACTATGGCACGTGGTAACTTGTAACAAGTTCAGAGCAATTTTTTTTGCGAATACCGTTCTTGCCTCGGGAGCATTTGCTTAATCTAAAGCAGAGATTAAATTTAATGGAAGAGGATTAAACCAATGTTCTAGCCTTTGGAATAAAAAATAGAGACATTTTTTATTCCAAAGGCTAGAACATTGGTTTCTATTACAGTAATTTGTCCATCGACCTCTTGGCGCCGGCCATCTAATTGCCAACCAGGATGTCTTTTAAAACATTTTTTACAATAACTCCCTACTTAAAACGTGTACTGCATAATGCCAACGTTAGTTCTGTATAGAGTCGAGTGGTTTATTTTTGCGGTCATGTTTATCGTAAAGTCTTTGGATTAGATTAAGACTTCCAGATATGGCTGTATTTTCACTTTAGCAGTACCATCGTCACTATGGATAAGGAGCAACTGCTAAAACTTTGAAAAAATTAAATTCATACGTCAAAGTGTGTGAATACCATGTAATAATTTAGTCAATAATTCTGATTTAAGGTTTTATAAAACTTATTAGGTTGGAAAAACACTATCAAGAATCAAAAATAATAGTCACAGCATTAATTTAAATCTAAATTTTCTAACATCAACTTAGTGATCGTCTAAATTAGCATGAACTTTACCTGTTTCTATTTTATCTGTTACTGCCTCATTACCTTCTGCTAATTGACCTTCACGATTTTAAAATAGATTCACTACTAGTCTTATAATTATATTCTCATCGTTAGCACTACGTTATCTCATATTTATACTATTCTACTATTTCATTTCTTATTAATTTTAATTATCTTACCAATGGAATTGTGTGTATCGAAATGCTTGTGCTATAATTGTATACTGTTAACTAATTGCATATATGCATAATAATCAGCCTACAATATTCCCACTGCTGGGACAAAGGCGCCTCCTCTTTTCGAGAGGGATTGGCCTTTAATCTACCACGCGGGCCCAGTTCGGGTTGGTAGTTGTCATATGTTTTCGAATTTATTTCATATTATGCATAATTATCTATATTATTAGATATTCATAAGTAGTTTAAACTAGTTCAGACAACTGCGTAAGACGAATTGATTGATTGAGATATTAAGGTAGTGTTAGAATCAACAGATAATTATACGAAGCGTGTTCATATCTTCGTATTGATACTTATGTACCTTCCTACCAACATTATTCTGTAGTGCATTTAAATAACTGTACGCTGAACTTTAGCCAAAGCAACCGGTCCCAGATGAAACAGGTAGGTACTGTGTTATCAATCAGATAAATTTTATGTCCAGCTGCACACTTGCTAAAGGGCAATGTGTGTTTCTTACATTATTTCAGTCATTTATGATTATCGAAAGCTTTGGTAGCTTATTTTTATCTGACAGCCGAATCAAAGGTAAACCCCTCCTTCTCGTGTAGGCATATTATGTTTTATCCTTTTCAGATTTCTTCACATTTTCTCGGAAGTTTCCTCAATGTTACCATTTCCCTTTCAATATCAACATTGCAACGTGTTACTAGCTTCATATTTTCTGACTGACCGACTTCTTGACAATTCAAAAGTGCCTGTAAATGGTTTAATTGAAATAAATGCAAAATAAAATAAATAAATAAATGCTTTGAGTTTGAGTTATATCTTTAAACGATCAAAAGAACCAAATATTGAGTTTCTTTCGGAAGCTTTAAAGCCAAGAAGGACAACAAGGAGGGACAGGGAGGAGGTATGTCGAACATAATATAAAGCCTTATTTCCTTTTTGTGAGTAATCTGTTAGCAATTTACTACTCAGTCCACGATTATCTAAGCGTAACCTTGAACTTCTTAATAGATCCCAATCATGCGAACAAAAAATATTGTAAAAAAAACGTATTATGTCATTTGTTGATTGATGATAATGTGATTCGTATATTTGACGTTTTGCTAACTAGTTACGGTAATAGATTTGAAAGGATTATAATGACTATATTTGCCTAGACTAGGTGCTGATATTCTTGAGAAAAAACTTTCAAAACGAGTTTTGTTTGATCTAATATTATTATGTGTACACTTGTATGCTTACTCCTAGATACTTTGTGGGTCTTAGAACATGGATTTCTAGTCTAAATTCGCGCCTGTGATTTTTTATGCCAGTCAGATCAATTCAGAAATAGTGGACATAATTCTGGCGTGGTTTCGCAAGTCTTCCTTGAACTATCACAATTATTCAATTTATTTTCCTTCGTTTTAGTAAGACTACATGAGGCTTTGAGCTTAGGTGTGGTTTTTGGAGGTAAGCCAACTTAATGACGTGATACTTCGCAAAAACATTGCAAAAGTGGAAAACAACAGAATAGTTAACGACCACTTCTTACAAAAGCACTTATGGATACAAGGTAACCGAAATCCTATTTCATTGGGTAACCGAGGTTTTTATAACCACAATAGTAAGAAATGAGTTATTTTTGGGTAACCTAAGAATTAAACACTGATGTTTGATGGGTTTAAGACAAATAAGCCAGAAAAGGCAAATCCAAGAGAAGAGTGGCAGACTGTGGAAATACTTTTAACCAGCAGAGAGACAGTACTGATAAAGATTCTAATAATATTCTTAAACAAGATAAAATAAATACTATAAAAGAAACTGTATGAGAATCTAACCACGATAAAGGACAAACTATAAAACCTGCTAGATAACCAGCCTTTAGTGTCACAGATTTATCAGACCTTATTATCTTGAGCAGAAACTGTAAAATAATCGAGTTCCATAATCAGATCGCTAAAGGCATGTCGTAACTCGAAACATATCCGCCAGCACATATTAATCGCACAAATGTGCGAACACGGCACTTTCATAATTTATTCGGGTTAACCCGATAAGCCGAAAGGGTAAATTTAATTGGCGTTCCCAATTAAAAGCTGCTTGAAATACTCGAAGGTGCTCACCTTTGCTTAAGAGAAAGTGATTGTCCAATAAATATATCGATTTTGAGAACGGTAAAAGGTGTTGATCTTGTTGGTACTGATATCGGTAATTATTTTATAATGCAAATAACTGTATACACTGGAGATCCTCATGGGTGGTCCTACAGGTTGAGATTCCATTGTATCAGAATGCATGAGTTCTATTTTACCGGAACTAGCAGATGGTCCATTCCATTGCAATAACTCGTTAGTCACGGGTTTAAGGCCGCATAAGATGCATCCTTTGCATCGCTTCCATCATCCGAGATAAATTAATATAGTCGTATGTGCCTGCTATGCGTCACCTTCAGTATGAAATGCTTTCATCTTCAAATCAGCAAATATGTGACAATTTTTAATAACAAGGGTCAAAGACTTTTGACCTTACTGTGTTTATACAATATTATATGTAAACCTCCATTTCCAAGGGTAGGAAAATCTTCAAAGAGTAAAGGGAAATATTTCGCAAGGATTATGAAGTAAGAAAGGTTATCCTTTAATAGGTTTAGCTCCGGGTAATATCGATCCAATGTATATGCAACGCTTTTCTTTAGGATCAAATACTGGATTAAAAGCTTTAGTGAATGTGGGATATACGATAAGGAAAGAGTATTTTTTTCCATACGTTCGTGTCTGTGTAGCATATGGAACAACGAATGTTAGCCATTTGAGTTGTATTAGCAGGCACATCTGCGAATTATAGGGCATTAGTGTCTTTGTCTTGGTTTGTGTTTGATTTCTAGAAATACCGAAGGTTTTTGAACAAAAAAAATCTTCTGATATTTTCGTATAGTTTTTTTATAGTAGAATAGAATAGAATAGAATACTCTTTATTATCTACACCAGTACTGTGTTATTGCACTCTAGGTTACGAAAAACCTTAAATTAAACTAATTGAACTCTATCAATTACATTATTGATTAAAAAACCGGGTGCATTTATAAATAAAATATTTGGTTTGTGCATCGTAAATTCAATTAAGTTGACAAGCATCTTAACTCGATATTAATCCATCAACTGACTACCACGAGAATAAGTTAACTCAAACCACATCAAACCTGACCTCAAATATAATTAAACTGATAAACCGATTGACACCCATCAAGTTGATGATGAATGAATGTTGACGGATCATCCGAGTGAATGAACATGTTCACCCGTTCATGATACGGTGTGACATTATCACATCAGTTTAACCGTAGTTATGATTGATCGTGGTAAAAGTTAACTCGTCTTTTTGTATTTGATTTCAAATTATATTATAACTTATACTTATAATCGGATATTTTATACCATGATGTAAAAGATTTTTATTATAATTAGACTATAGGCTGATTTTTCCAATGCCAAATAACTTTATCGGAGGAATAATTTTGAATTTTCGACAGTTGTTCCATACAAAAACTGCCAGAATTTTATTCCAAGAATAAAAATTTTCGGTCGATTGAAAAATCAGCCGTTACCGTCATAATAATTGTATTAATTAAGAAAGTATCGATCAATATTATATTTTCGTAGAACCGGCTGTCATTCGTAGTTATTTGACAGTCGTTATCTGTAGTCAGAAGCCCGTAAGTGTGACATCCAGTCTTACCAAGGGGTATCGTATTACCCAGTAACTGGGTTGTGAAGGTCAGATAGGCATTTACACCATGTAAAATACTGGTATTCAGCTGCATTCGGTTAGACTGGAAGCCGGTCGGTCCCAGCATAGTTGGGAAAAGGCTGGGCAGATGAGTGTGTGATATAATACTAGGCATGGGCGTAGCCAGCCTTGGGCTGAGGGTGGGGCAGCAGTCAACCTATCCCCCCCTCCCCCGGTAAATTTTTTGTATCTTGAGCCGTTTGGGCTCTGCGCCTATGCCAATTTGTTAATCTGTAAATTTAGAGGTTTATATTTTCAAAGAAAAATAGCGACCACAGTTTTTACGCTGGGATAAAATTGCATTTCCGAAATTTTGATCAGATCCGCCACTTCCATTTCCTTCAATGCATTAATTTCCGTATGTTTTTCTTGTCAGAGCAAGGGTGGGGCAAGCGCCCCAGCTTGCCCCAGTGTGGCTATGCCCATGATACTAGGGGTAATAATATATTACATTATATTACAATCCGTTATATCGGTATAAAGGAAGCTTCAGTGTAGCAGTAGACAATGGAAAATTATAATGAAATTAATTTCACTCTTGTTTATGACTATGCATATTGTGTTAGAAAACAATAAAATACTATAAAACTATTATAATGAAAACTTCTGTATGCATTGGCACGTGCTTTCATCTTCAGTAATACACTTGTTCATAATAAACATTGATGCAGGTATTGAGTTCATCAAGTTGTAATATTAGATCTTTGTATGCTACTTCGATAAATTCTCTTTCGAAACTCCGTTTTTCGTTTTTTTTTTTACTAACCTAACCATCAAAATATATCAAAACCCTTTAGCGTTTTTCTTTTTTAATTTCGCATATTTATTCAATGCATGGCGGCGTTTTTTGTTAGATATTCATGAATCGTACAGAAAATTCTCTACCATTTCTAAAATTTTGACATTCCATTTCCATTCCATTCCAAAACAATCATTTCTACACAAATCACCGAAAAATACCAACATTCCTATCCGCATCCAGGTCCATCACTCAGATCAAAGGGCCAAACACAAGGTGTTCACGTATCGAGTTACTAGGAAGCGACTCCTGCGCATGTTGCATCACATGGTGTAATAATGCACCATACACCGCAACTAGGTCAAACGGTAATTATTTATAAATCTCTTCATACGCCCGGAAATTGAAATGTTAATGTTGTGATTGGATATCTAAATAAATGGTGATCATATTGTTTTAATATTCATTTCTTTTGGGGTCATCGTATCACTGCACTGATCAGTTTCCTTCGCTCGTCAGTTTATTTAATTCGCCAGTTGCTTTGATGAGTCAGTTTCACTGATTGGATAGTTTTGCAGATTGGACATTACGTCAATTCGACAGTTTCCAGTGTTTACCAGTTTCCCTCGAATCAAAGCGATACCTCAATGCTTATTTCAATACTTAAATGAAGACGTGATTCCAGAAGCAATTATGTAAATTGTTTAGTCGAAGCCCCATATTGTTTTTGAGACGAATTTGACCAGGAAGAAATACTTAACCTATTAATCACTGAGACAATACTTTTCATATCTAAACAAAATACTAAAAATACCAATCGTGTTATTAAAACAGGTAACGAACTACTTTGTTCTTGTATTATTTCATCGGCAATAAATTAAAATCGTACTAAACTAACATTCGACTTTGACATCAATCGATTTCATTTGCAGGTTGTTTAGTTAAATATTTAAGAAGTATCACATTTTCTTTGTTCTTTTGAGTTAGTTAGGTAAACGAGTCTCAGCTACACATATTTGTAGGAAGATTTTTAGGGTTCCTTACCCAAAGGGTAAAAACGGGACCCTATTACTAAGACTCCACTGTCCGTCTGTCACCAGCTGTATCTCATGCACCGTGATAGCTGCTAGACAGTTGAAATTTTCACAGATGATGTATTTCTGTTGCCGCTATAACAATAAATACTAAAAACAGAATAAAAGAAACCATACAACAAACGTGTTTTTTTCGGCGTGTTTGCCTTGTGGTACGGAACCCTTCGTGAGCGAGTCCGACTCGCACTTGGCCAGTTTTATTTATCTAATGCTATAAGATCAGGGGTGGCCAACTTGGTTAGACGCAAGATCTACTGTTCACTGACGACATTCTGGGCGATCTACCAATTACATACTTCTTGAAATCTTAAATGAAAAAGCATAGTTCAGTACACAATTATGTAGTATTTTTTATTTTATTAAGAGGGAAAATATAACTCGTAACCACTCGTAACTCCGCTAGTCTGTCGTCAACTGACTGACGGATTGACAACCGCCCGCGCCCTACTCCAGCGTCCCATACGCTTCCCGCTTATTGTTATCGCGCACCGAAAACTAAAGAGTGTTAAGCTGCATAGAAGAGAGGATATAACGTGACGGAACGAAGGCGATTGAAAAATGATACAAGATGATGCGTGCACCAGTTAGTGATAAGGTACGTTGCGCAGTCTGTTCTACGCATTTATATTTTTTTCCTTGGCACGATCGACTGGACTAATAGTCGCGATCGACTGATTGACCGGTTGGCCACCCCTGCTATAGATAGTTTGAAAGGTGATATGGATAAAAGAGAGATGGCTTGAGATGACAGCTAAGAGATGTAGAGAAGTCGACATGTTGCGCCAGCTCCAAAGCAATTGGTCCCAGATCGTCGTTACCCAATTTATTAATATACCTACTAACTGCACCCGCGGCTTCGCTCACGTGACTGTGGCTTTATTGGCATTTTTCTCGTCTAATTAAATGTCGCAGTAAACTGTTAAGGAGGTACGGACATAATGCAATTTTGCTAATTCCCCATAGCAATGTGCGTAATAATATATCGCCTACTCGATGAGACCAGACTTTAAATGAATATTTGTGCAAATTTGGAACAGAATTTATTTAATAGTTTTTGCGTCAATCCGGAAAAAGATTAAAAACTATATTTACGGCATCAAAATCGTTCTCATTCCTCGTAGTAACTTTTTTGTTTTTATTTTCAGTACAGTTTTGACTTTGCTCTATTTTATTATACATATGTATCATCTGCCTAGCCTTTTTCGAACTATGTTTAGGTGGGCTTTCAGTCTAACCGGATGCAGCTGAATACCAGTATTTTACATGGAGCGACTGCTTATCTGGCCCCCACAACCCAGTTACTGGGTAATACGATACCCCTTGGTAAGACTGGTTGTCAGACTTTCGGGCTTCTGACTACCTGCAACGACTGTCAAAGATCTACAAACGACAGCCGGGTCCAACGGCTTAACGTGCTTTCCGAGGCACGGAGGGGTCTCGGTATGTAAAGATGGTCACGCATCCACAGACCAACTGCGGCAAGCGTAGCCTAACCTGATGGACCGACAGCAGACCTGTGCGGCTGTTATTATTTAGCCACGGACCCCTCTATTTTATAATATGTATCGATAATAATTATAAAGTAATAATAGATACTCGTAGTCTGTTTTCACCTGGGTCCAACACAAATATTATCGATATCGACAAAGTAAGCAAAGTGTCGGCTTCGACTTTCTTATATTTTCAAAAGAATTATCAAACTCTTTATTCCTGAAGACACACGTCAGTCGTAAATGCTTGCAGCTATGAGACATCCTGTCTAGTCTAGGCCCTTTGGTGTTGGGTGCGTCGAGCGCGTCATTCGCATTATTGCCAAAGAGATAAAATGCTACTGTACCTTATTTGACATTCTAATGCAATTCACAAATGTCAATTTGGCAGAGACGAGTTTGGCATTTATTTGTTTTATATTTCCTTTGAAACGAGGAAAATCTTGCGCCTTAATGAAGCTTTAACCTAACTGATACTACTGATACTATCTTATTAGCATAATCAGCTTAAAATGTTCCCAAAGCTAGGAAACAGGACTCCCCTCTTCGAGAGGGAGTGGGCCGTAATCCACCACGCGAGCCCAGTGTGGGTTGGTAAACGTCACATGTCTTCGAATTTTTGGTTCTAGAACATGCCGGTTTCCTCACGATGTTTTCCTTCACCGTTTTGAGAGCAGTGGTGATGAAATTATTTACAAAAAGTAAAGTGCCTGGCTGGGTTCGAAACGACCTACAACTCAAGATTTAAAGATTTTTTAGGTGTTTTGACCACTGATTTCTATCAACAACCCAACAGGAGTATCATTTCTAAACAAGCCGTTACAGTGAAATTTGCAAAAGAAAAACATTTGACAATCGAATCGGTTATTGCAGTACCTACCTACGTTTAAAAATATCCTGTAGATTGTGAAGTACCAAATTAAACATTTTAATTACTGACGGCAACATGGAAAGAAAGCAAAAAGCCTACAGAAAAATGGGCAACTTTGTACTTGCTCCGTCCTCGGCCCCTGCCAAGGGTGTAACACGTTATGACATGTCATTTTAAAGGTCTTAATAATACTTTTATTTTAACAATAAAATAAAATGTCACCAACAATGAGACACGTGCACCTGTAAATTATGAAATACCGAGTTAAAACTTTGATAACTGACGGTAATGATGGAAAGAAAGTCACAAAGCCTACATTTTGGTGAGAACCTAATAGGAAAACTTAAAAAAAAATGAGTCACGACTCAATTTCACAATGAACTGACACGGATCACGTATCCAACGTAAAATTCAAGTCATACACAAGCTGTACTGATACAGATCTGCGTGCAGAATTATAAGTTGTTGCGAGCTGGCGTAATACCGAAGTGCATGAGTCACTGACACAGTGACTAAGAAGATGTCAAGCCATTTGTCGAAAGGCTAGGTAATGCTTAGTATGTATCGGCACGGAGTATCCGTAAGCATAAACGGAACTTTAACGATCATGTTCTGAGGTACGTGAATCTAGAAATAGTTGGAATGGTACAGTTAGTGGTTTGGTTAGTGAGATTCGTTGCCTTAGCTGACCTTTAAACCTGGAGCAATAGGAAGCTGACCTCAAAAGGACCAGGGGGTCTAAAAAGGCCACTTTGGCAGAATCATAAAAGGATAACATTATGGTTAAGTTTCCTTTTAGGCTCCTGCAAACAAGCGCGACGCGCGACGCGAATCGCGCGCGACACAAAGGCACCGCTCGTTGCGCGACTTGCGGTGCCTTTGTCGCGCGCGATTATAATATCGCGTGTCGCGCCTGTTTGTAGGAGCCTTTAGGCGTTAGGTTTTCGGATCCATCTAATAATTTGTTGGTTAGTCATGCATGTGCTATATCGATTGTTTTACAAAAGTTAGAAACTATCCACGATCGCAGATTTTTCGTTAACTTCTGGTTCCCGTTCTTCCTTTATTAAGTTAGCCTTCAACGATACATATCTGCGGTGTTTTTTTTTGGAAAAAATCTTTCAATTAAGTTTCTTATTATATCAAGCCCGAAAGTCTGACAACCAGTCTTACCGAGGGGTATAGTGTTCCCCAGTGACTGGGTTATGGAGGTCAGATGGACAGTCGCTACATGTAAAATACTGGTATTCAGCTGCATCTGGTTAGACTGGAAACCAAGAAAAACCCAAAAAAGTGTTGGGAAATGATAGGCAGATGATGAACTTTCAATATATCAACGATAAACACAAGTTATTAAAGTAGTTCATTAAAAGGAAATGCGGTCAGAGAGACTTTTCAAAAAGCCTAAGTAAAAAGTCGTAATTCGAGGTTTGGCTCTCGCCTATTTCCTCCTCCAATATGGGACCAATTTAAAAGATTTCATAAGCTGAATAAAAAGGATATACGTACACTGTGTCCCTATGTTTTTATTTTATCATTAATATGTAGTTGTCAAATTTGTACACTAGGCCTCTGTTGACAGCAGCTGTTTAAATCGGCATTTTTTGAGGGTTCTAGTGCTTATAAAAATAATGTAACATCATTGTATCATTAATAATTATTATTCTGTAAAAAATCATTGCTTTATGGTCATTAACCAGAAAGAAAACAGGCGAGAGCGTTCTTATGGAGAAATGACCACCCGCATTTCTTCTTAACATCACTGCTTTAAGGCTCCTACAAACAGGCGCGACACGACATGCGACACAAAGGCACCGCAAGTCGCGCAACAAGTGTCGCGCCTGTTTGTAAGCCTTTAAAGACATCTGAGTAGATGTGAGACTCTTGAGAGACTCTTGAGAGAAACTTCGTGAGAATAAAAGCGTTGATGTCATTGCTATATCATGTAGCTATGTCATAGAGATGACGTATCCTCTGAGATGATCCTCCTTGATGCCACCTCATCGTCACCAGTACCTAGCCAAGGCCACATGTCTTGAATATAAATAACAAAGGCGGGTTTCCTAAGATTTCCTTTCAAAGCGCGGATTAACGATAAATTCTTAAGCTGGGTATCCACTACGTTCGCGCATCAACTCGGCTTAAAAGGAAGCGTATTGTTTGTTTTTTTTTTATGTTTTTTTAGTTTTTTCTGAAACTATCGGCAAGATTAAAATGATGGTATAGTTTTGGTAGGAAATTATCTCTGACAATGCTTAAAAAAGCATCTCATGATTTGTTTGATTTCAGTTTTCATCTCTTATCAAAATAAGATGTATTCGCCTTTAGTTTTTCACTGGAATAGAATAGAAAATGTTTATTTGCGTTATTGCATAGAATGTAGTTATACAAGAGAGTTGTTAAAAAAATAGTTTTGATCCAGGTTCTAATAGTACTAGAAACTTTTTTTAAATTACGCATTTTTTTACGATATTTCAGCCTAGATATTCGCCATGGACCGAAATCTAAAAAAAAACATGTTATTTTAAAAGTATAGAATAGAATAGAATACTCTTTATTAAAAACTCTCTCTCTCTCTCTCTCTTTATTACTCTTTATTTTAAAAGTATAAATGATAAATTATTTTATTTCTGTAAGTAGGTTTGTATTTGTACAACACTTTTACACGTCAATAATATTTTTTTAACTAGATGAGGTCGGCCTTTCCTATCTAAAAAAAAAATATTTATTTCAGCTTACACATTGTGTCATACATAAATTGAGGCAGCCCCAGTAAGTTACAGAAGTATTTGTGTCGGAGCTGTCGCGCTCTTCCCTTAAGTGGTAACTTAACAATGATGAGGGTAATAAGTAAGTAAATTATAAGTAGGAAAGTAAATAATTTATAAGTAAGTAAATCAAGTTACTTGATTTCAAATTTGAGCAGCCGAACTCCGCGTATCTCCTTTATCACACTAATATTATAAAGGCGAAAGTTTGTGAGTGTGTTTTTATGTTTGTTACTTGTTCAAGTAGAAACGGCTGGACCAATTTTGATAAAATTTGGTATGGAAGTAGCTGACACCCTAATAAATTAACACATAGGCTACTTTCGAGTCTTATGCGGGTGAAACCGCGGGACGCAGCTAGTGTTTGCATAAAAACGGTCACAACGACAAAGAAGTTCCGCGGACATAGGGATAGGTGGATACCCAGCTTTATGTAAGCACGTGTTTCTGATCTTGGCTTACATTGAGGTGACTTTTCTGTATGTTAAGCCTATAATCGTGTGGTCACTGTTTCTGACAACCCGTTTCCAAACAGAAGTAGGTAGGTATTGGTTTTAAGGTTATGTTCTAGGAAAGACGAAAATATAAAAGACGTTTGTTTTAATTCTCGATTATGTTGGGTTTACATGTAAAACTAATTTCAACTCAATTGGAAATGTAACTTACGCTGAGTGATGTCAACTTTTCCACAAATTATTTATTGTTGAAATGTATGCATACGATTTTCAATTCGGAAGTCACTTTCCTAAATGTGTTGCAGAGAATGCCACATTTGAAAACACTAAAATGAGGATTGAAAAAATCTTCGATATGTTTTAAATCGAGTTTCATTTGTGCACAAAAGAGTGCAGTATGACTTATTGGGTGCCTGCGAGGTTGCGAGATGTCCTGGAAGATACGATAATGGTCACAAGGTTGCAGCTGTTTCGGCATCTTGTGAAATGGTATTACACTGTACACGGAGCTACTTTGCATAGTAATATAGTTCATTAGTCATTTTATTTTCTGAAACATTATCAGAGCATCTGAGCTTTTTAGTTTTCTGATCAATATGAAGAGTTCATTTGCATCTTCGAAATATTTATAGTACGTAGATGCTATTCGACACAAATCTGTAAAAAAAGCATAATGTATCACTAAATATTATAAAACAGTCTGCAGTGCTGCGATTGTCTGTCTGTTAGAACGCGATAAAATCAAAAACTACCAAAAACGGATTTTGATACGGTTTTCACCATAGATCTGTTTTTTACATTTCTATGGTTTTTACCAATGGAGGGGTGATTCATGAGAAATGTTTATTATGTAAATTGGCTGAAATATGAAGATGAATGTTGAAGATGTCGGAAAAAATCATGCCGACTGGGACTCTTACTGGCGTGCGCCGCGTAAACCAATAAATAGAGTTATATGAACACAATGTATTACGGAATTAATACATTGTTTACCTGGATTAACACATAGGGTACTTTTAATCCCGGTAGTACCTTCCAGTAGGATATTTTCCGACATCCACGTGGGCGAAGTCGCGGGCATTATATATATTTTTTGTTTGTTTCTAATATACTTACACTATTGTTGATTTATGGCATGAAAAGTTCAGAAAAAATCTATAGGCATGTAGAATAAATGCATATCAATAAATCTAGAAGGGCTAACATTATTCTTTGGTTCATTCATAAGATCATTATTCAATCATGACTACAATTTCTGTAAATCAATGTCTCGCAAAATTGACAGAAAATCATTAATTTTCTTACAGCATCAAAATCTCTTATATAAATACCATATTCCCATATTTATAACAATACAAGGATGTTGTAACAAATTTCATGCATCTTATTCTAAGTACCGTGCATCAGTACTTAGTCACCGTTTTACGATGTAACCAGACAACTTGTAAATAAGGCTGCGGCCACATGAGTAATGGTTGGTTTACAGCTCAACCACGTTTGACGGTATGTAAATTAGGACTCAGACAAATAGAGATGTGGTAACATGTAGCTTTGTTATGTTTCAGTTTTAGAATATGGTAATAATGTTGTGCATGGCTAGCGAATATAGAGGGGAGTTTCGAGTTTTTGTTTTTCTTTTGTGTTTATTTCAGTGCATATTGATAAATAACACATCGTTTCAGTAATGTTAAATGGTTTCTGAAGTGAAAACTTCTTTAGGTGCACTTTGAGATCTTTCTGAACGGTGAACGAAACTGAACCGTCGCGCTCGGGTCGGTGACGCTGAATTGGGTATACTCGGCTTCAGTAGATCGTCGATCGGTGGCGCTGAATCGCGTACCTATTTCTACTCGGCGCTGAATCGCGTATGCTCGGGTTCCAATCGGTCGGTGACGCTGAATCGCGTTTACTCGCCGCTGAATCTCGTATACTCGGCTTGAATCGTAAGTTTTCACCTCTAACGTGTGGCCATAAGCACACACCCTCTTTTTTTAAATACATCATAAAATCGGCAGTGAGTCTAATTAAAAATAATGTTCCCTCTCACAACAAAATCGCGGTATTTCCTTACTGAAACGCTTTCACTATTAAGTTTAATTCTATGCACTTTCCCAGAACACTAACAAGCGTGTCCGAACGAACGCAAAAATAAAATGATACAACCGAACATTTTTAGCTTCAAACATTTAATAAATTGAAATAGTCAAGAGCAAATCGTTTGTGTAAAATTGAATAGATTCTAAGAAACACGCACCTTGCCAATAAAAACAATCTTTTGTCAGTTAACAAGCACCTCTGTTACGCTATTCGGTTACAAAATGGGCTATTTGACATAATACTGATCGCAAAAAACGAGAGCCATATTTTTTTTTTAAAAGCACGTGCCTACCACGACGGACGTCACGAACAGTTCATAAAAAAAAAGTTTTGAGGTTTCTCAAATGTCAATTTGACGTTTGCAAAAGAAGTCATTAATCTAACTTTTTATTTTTAGGGTTCTCAGCACCTTTCGAAATTGGATTACAAACACGTTTGTAGACAAAGTGAGTTATCTAAACTAATTTAAAGAGAAAAGGTTTGATTTTTGTTACGTTTTCACGCTAAAACGTCTGAACGGATTTGGACGAAATTTGGCACTTGGGTAGACCAGACCATGCCCTGAATTAGGACATAGTATACTTTTTATCCCGATATTCCCACGGTAGTGCAGCTAGTAAATAAATATTTTCCTGAAATCATTTCAACAATACATTTAGAACAGATGTTTTATTTATAACCACCATTTAACTCTATCCATAATTCACGTAGACTGTTGGCTAACGGCTTATAAATTATGAAAGACAGACATTTATTATGTATTTTTTTTTTGTCAAAACTTTTGCTAAAATTACTTTTCTAGCAGCTGTCAACTTAAACGTCCTCTAGGGCTCAGTTTTCGACGTTTGTGAAATGTCAAGTAAACTCGAATGGAGTGACGTTTCATTAGCATAAACTGACACAGACTTCTCTGCTTATCCCCAAAGGTGCATGAATATGTGAGTAAAGTAGATAATGTATTGTAATAACTGCAATATTCATATCTAAATTATCTCTGGACTGGGCTGACTGCTGACGCTGCTGACATAACTAGTGACAATAAATTACGATCGCAGGTGTAGGGTTAACGTATTACAAAACTGAGATATTTTCTGAATCCTAAAAGATCTGGATAATAAAGTGTTCATAATTCATCCGTGTTTGTTGCCAAATATCTGCATACGTAAACGTATACAACTAGAACATTTGCATATTGATAACTCGAGCACAAACGTAAATCTAGTGTTTATTTCAATTACAGTCCGGCCGACGAGAGATTGCGTTCCTGATACCTGTTAGTGCGACAATTCTAGTTGACAATAAAGATCAAATTAGCCAAACAGGGGGCCTAAAAAGACCACTTCGGCAGAATCATAAAAGGATAACATTATGTCATAATGGACAGTTAACTATTAAGTTAATCGTATCAAATCCAATTGGTGAATGATTTTTCAGTTATTTTTTGTCTGTGCTAAAATACCAATCAATCCAATCCAAATCAAATCCCAATCTCTTTGATTATAAGTCCGTAGTGCAGCGAAAAAAAGGAAAACACGGACTGTCTTCGTCATATTATGATTCATAATGATATCGTTTTATGATTCTGCCAAAGTGGCCTTTTTAGGCCCCCAGGTATTCATTCGTGTGAAACTGACAGACTGAAACCATTTCACTTTTGAATTGTGAAATTGTCAATGAAAAATAAATACCAAAGTGTATTTTTGTCTGAGCACTGCTGACCGCCTCTCTCTCTCTATTTTTTTTCTATTTTCTCTATATGTATTGCTTCTTCGCTTCTGACATCAGTACCCTAATTAACCTTTTGACCGCCACAATCATGTATAGATGACAAACCAAAACGTGCCCAGCACGCCACGGTTCGACTACATGTCAGACTTTAACGCCGAAGGCAGGTTTTTGATTTTTTGAGGTGTGGCGGTCAAAAGGCTAACACACTTTAAATCACTCTCTGAATCATTTTGAAGGTTAATACTAATCCATTGCTTCATTTGTTCGAAAAATTCGTCAGCTCAACAACGTAAATAACGCAATGAATGTGGTTGAGCTGTCAAAATGAAAACAACTGCTACTGATAGTGTGTTACGCAATTACCCCGCTGCAAGTATACCATTTCAATGAAAAATATACTTTCCGAGAGAGCTCTCATTTTCCAATTTTCTCTCTATTGCTTCTTCGCTTCTGACATCAACTCCACAAAATCTCTCCATTACATTATCACAATCTCTTATTATAAATACTCGCAGTAGTGCTTGCTTCACTCGTTCATCTATTCTCGTCACATCACGACGCGGCGACGCGCGACGTGTCCAGGCGGCCCATTGTGAATTATGCGCCCGTTTGTAACACAAATTATACGATAAATAAAACGTTTTAGATATCCATCAGCTTAGACTAGATTCACAATGAGTTAGTGCGTGACATACGGAAGAGTGGTGTGGCGAGCGACCTTTGTTGAGCGTAATGAAGTCATTAGTTTTGCATTTACTTTTATGAATGGATTAGTTGCGTTGAATGATCTTATTTTGTCTAATTTTTGGATAAAATTGAGTTTATTGCTTTTGGTTGTAGAATAAATAATAGAAACTGCCATTTAAAAATTAATTGTCATATAAACTGTCGGGTCCTACCTGCGTAGCATTCTATTTTTTTTATCTTACGATTTATTTATGAATAAGAAAGAATAAGAATTTAACAGTGTGAAACGTGTTCTGATAATTTTATTATCTTATTAGTTATTTAATTTATCGAATAATAAATATAAAACCTATGTTTAACGGACGAAACTTAAATATTGGATCATAAAATTATTTAAATATAATAAATTATTCATTGAATATAAGATGCATAGTTTTAGTGTTTGTTTCCTAATGTCTGTATAAACTGTATTAAATGGTCATGAAACCAGACTCAGAATAATATATAGGTGTTTAAATTAAACAATTTGAAGGTTATGAAGAGAATATAATGCCACAAAGTCACACATTTTTTATGTGTGCTTAAAATAATGTATTATTAGTCACCCACGTATTTTAAATAATTAATAATAAAGTAGCATATTATATCCCACCTAGTTTACCTCGCAACTAATTCAAGGCAGGAATGTCGTGAGATTCACAATTAAAAAAAAATGCTTTAATGATGGCTGGTTCTGGGGCAGCAATAAAATGCTACGATAAAAAAACAGCAAGCACAATATTAATTACACGCGTTAATAAACGAACCACCTGTTTGCACACCGCCGAATCTGACCGCTAAGTAGATAAATAAAAACCCGTAAAAAAAAAAAGACAATTCACTTCCTCACCAGTTATTTTAATTAAAAGAAAACCGCGATAAATTCGACAGAATAAAGATATAAAAAAACATTACACCGGTATCTTCCGTCGTCGGTGAAATTGCAAAGATAAATGAGTATGGGACAGGTGTCTCCAACTGTTGGCAAAAAGTTATTTATTCCAGACGACACCGATTGAAATGTTTTATTTATTTAGCGCTAGCTTTCGCCCGCGGCTTCGCCAGTTTGGATGTTGGATAATATCCCACGGGAACGTACTACTGGGATTAAAAATACCTTGTATTAATCAGATCTGCTGGTCTATTCTGTAAAAATTTCAACGTAAAAACATAAGTGAAGTGAGCTGTCATTCCACCTGATACTAGAGATTGACACTTTTGACAGCTCACTTCACCTAAGTTTTTACTGTGAGATGTTACAGCATAGATGGGCTGTACCCTATGAGCTGGACTCCTTTAATAAAGACTGGTCCTTGGCAGCTATGGACAGAGAGAGATAGAAAGTAAGTAGGGAGGCCTTTGCCCACCAGTGGGACATAAACGGCTAATAAAAAAAATGTGTTAATCCAGGTTATAAACTATCCGTGTGCCAATTTTCACCCAAATCCGTTCAGCTGTTTTTGCGCTAATCCAGAAAATATATCCAGATAAACAGACAAACGGACAAAAAAATGTTTCGTTACTATTTTATTATATGTATAGAATACAGGGGAGACCGATTGAAATGTTTTATTTATTTGGCATAATCGTTCCCGGAAACAGAGTATTTGTGTCTTTGATTTGTGTAAATAGTTTCTCAACATGAAAATTCGACTTGGGTGGCGTAGATAATGTCATCACGGAAGTTTTTAATGTTAAACTATTGTCTATGGGTTTTTTTTTGTAATAAACATTTGTCTATTAGGGGAAATGGTTGAGTTAAATCATATTTTTATTATGATTAAAACTACAGAAGTAGCCATACAACTACGATTAAGAATTAGAACAAATAACAGTATCTATCATAGTGTCATATTATTAATTATATTAATTATATATGAAAAAAAAAAACAGAATTAATCTTCTTTCCCTTACATAAACTTAAAATTTACGACAACCACCTGTCTCGTCTACAAAAGCTCGTAAAAACTTAATTTCGCTTGTAATTTGAGCATCAATCATCTCCGCAACAGGTGCAAGTGTGCAAGGCTTGCTGATTTATTCTTCCGTATGTAACATAAGTCATGTGGTCCGTCAGGCCTCCGTGACGTCATCGATTGTAGGTCACGGCTTCATGTAGGTAGTACCGTCGGATGCAATTACAATTAATAAATCAGTCGTGTTATTATTGAAAATGCTCAGTTTTTGTTGAATAATAACTTTGGAATTTAAGGGAGAGCCTTTTATGAATAACTAGCTGACACGGCGTTCCTTGTACCACCTCATAATTATAATTCAAAGAAGCCGTTCCATACAAAATGTATGCGAAAATTATTTATCTTAATTTCTTTTTTCATGAAATTTTCCCATGTTTAAATAGTTATTCTGCTATTCGGGGTGAAGACAAATCCAACAAATCAATGATCATAAAAATCGGTCCAGATAGGTTCTTGAGTTATAAATGGTGTAATTAACCCGACTTTGTTTTATTTATATATCCTTCAATATACCTAATTCAGATTTGGATTAAGGGGACTACAATGCGTGCCACGAAAGATGAGACTTGACCCCGCCTCCCCCGCTCTTTCCGCCGCCCCTATGACGTCCGGTCCCGTCCCGCACTCAGCCCTCATACCACTAAGGGCGTTTGTGCACTACACGGAATTTTACCGTCCGGCAGTCCGATTTTTTACGGTCCCATATGGCACGCCCATAATAAAAAAATAAAATCGGACTGCCGGACAGTAAAATTCCTTGTAGTGCACAATCGCCCTAAAGATACCTAAAATCGTGTTCTGCGCAAGTCAACCCACGTGCAGTGGCGTGCGTTCCATATAGGCAGAAAGACACTGCCTACCCTGGTTCTGATAATAGATCTAATATTATTTTATCAATAAACAAAACCACATAAAAAATTTAAATCATAAATCAGCTCTATCTATCGAGTGCCGATGGTATCATTAAGATCGATACAGTTTAAAGGCTCGTTCACGTTCGCACATCGATTCGCGCGGCACTAGCGCCACCTCGCCTTTGCCACGGCAAAGACACAAATTATTCTTGTCTGAATGTTTTGTATGTGTGCTCTCGTGGTAAGACGTGGTCATGCAGATTTAATATGTGTGCGTTCCTATAGCTACGTGGGCTTTGGTGACACACAATGACAAAAATCACGCACACAACTGCATGAAAAGACAGTGTCTCTAACACGAAAAATTACGACTCCTAGCGAACATTTCCGAAAGAAAGTTTGCTATGCAATGCAAATATTTTAGGAAGTAACATTGTTTCATTGAATTTTATATATTTAGAAGATGGTCATAATTTTTTGTCGTATTACATTTCCCTTTTACTAGATAATTTCAATAGTCGCCATAATTTGTTTGATGACATGTGTGATCTGTTTGTGTGAATACGTTTTCAGATATTTAGGATTTTAACGTTGTTAATAGTGAAAAATGGATAATATTGTCTGTGAAAGTTGTTCAGATGGTGTGTGTATTGAGAAAATAAAATATGATGCGTTTTCAAAACTATCTTTCGGTGAAAAAAAACAAGTTAAGTATCGAGATAGGTCGTCGTACACCGGATTTGCAATTAATACAAACTAAAGGTAAAATCAATCGTAAATTCAATAAAAAACAATATGATTCATATCATTGGCTGACAGGTTGCATACATGTAGTACCTTCGGTTATTTTGTTTCGTTTGTCTACTATTTTCAACATATAATTATGACACACAACTGGCTGTGCGATTGGTCGAATTAAAAGGGAACCAGCAATGCACAACACAGCAATGCACGGCACGAGAACGCACGACATTGGAATGAACGTGTTTTGAATTCCAATGACGTACATTGTCATGTCGCGCATTCTCGGCCCGGACCAAGTGTCCGGCTTGATAATGTACAGCACGGGAATTGGAATCAAAACAAACAGTGACGTCACAATAAAAAAGTAAAAAGCCATGTGAAACTAGGGATGAGATTTTGATTGATTAAGGATTGATTTTGATTGATTTTGTTTCATTTGACGTGTGGTTGACGTTCAATCAATTATTATTGAAGTAAATCTGTGAACTATTCGTTAAGAGGAAATACGGGCGGAACGACTTTTGAAAATTAGGTATTTGAAGAAACTATCGCTGTCGCTCTGCGAGCCCCCGCCCTCTAATGCGTGCGATAAGGACAACTGCAGATCCGACTGAATAGCCTAAGTAAAAAGTCACATTTTCGAGGTTTGGCTCTCGCCTATTTTCTTCACCAATATTGAACCAATTTAAAAGATATTTCATAAACTGGATAAGAAGGATATGTACTGTGCCGCTACATTATGGTTAACACCCCGACTCAGAGTACCCCGACTCGGATAGGTTAGGTTAGAAGGCTAAGGGGGGAGCGAAGCGTAGCGGAGCTCCCGCCTTAGCCTTCGTGGTTATTTTTTTTTAAACCACCCAGAAGTAGGAGCCCCGCCAAGCGGGGCTCCGTCGACCTATCTTACACTCTGAGTGCTTACCAAAATTTTATTAAACATGAGCAGCTGATTGCAGCTTATATAATTAATATGCTGTACAAAACTCTTTTTATAAAGACTTCTCTGCTTAAAAACTTATCAATCGCGCAATCAATCGTTTTTCGGAACAGCACTATCTAGCTCAATTACCTAGTATCCAAGTCCCAAAATTTCGAGTCACCTGATTGGCCAACCAATCGGCCAATCACGCGATGTCGCCAATTCATGTGTTGTACACTCTCGGGTCGGACCATCAAGGTACACCCCAGGAATTGGAGACATCGCGATGTCGCCAATTCTTGTGTTGTACATTCCTGTGTTGTACAATCCAGTGTCGTGCATTGCTGGTACGTGCATTACAGTGACGTGCATTATAGGGACTCAATTAAAACGCAAACCAACTTTTTATGACGATGTTTTAAAATCATATTTAAATAAAAAAGGATAGGCGCGTAGATTTAATTTATAAATAAGTTGGTTTACTTTATTTTTTTAACTTTACTTTTACTTTTGTTACCAAACCAGTAGTTTATGTAATTATTAAATATATTTATATAATGCAAATCACATGAAGAGCCTTTTTCTAGGCCACATCGAATATCTTTCAAGTGACGTGTTTTGTAATTTTCACTCACTTGGATTAGATATTTGAAGTGGCCGAAATCTTCTATTTGCATCATTGGAAAATCGTAGTTACAACCTTTTCAACCCCTGGTGAGTTTTATCTTTACTAACTAGTGCAATTGCGAGACTTTTTTTTTTGCGAAAAGAAAACTGCCTACCCAGGCATAAAACCCTGTGCACGCCACTGCCCACGTGGTGTGTCAAGTCTCATCTTTCGTGGCACGCATTGTACATAGATAATGTGGGAATGAATTGAAGTTTTCGGGATCCTTTTCTGTTTTGAATTTAGTTCAAGGTATTAGATATCTGCTTAAATATTACATGATTTTTTTACTGTAGACTAAACAAGATTTTTAAATCAAGATAATTAATTTACTTGATTAATTATCTTCATTTAAAAATCTTTTACGCTGACTGCTAAAATAATAATGTCGCGATGCCATTAAAATACTTAAAATATCCACATAAATCAGCGTGCACTAAATTCACTCATCTATAAATTACCCACAATAACCCTAGAACGCCGGTGTCGTAAAATTCGTTCTAAAATTAATGACGTTCATAAAAGTTATCTTTCACAAAGGACTAATAAGTTTTGACACTGATGCAATATGTCGTCACTTTCACTGGAATACCTACTGACAATCTGTCAGTCGGTTCGTCACCTCGAGACTAATTAGTACACTCGTGACATGTTGACACTAGTTTAATGCGCTGACACACATCTTTTGTTAATAGGCAAGGGAAAATATTTGCCTTTCATGGTGTCAGCGGACATAACTTTTCGGTGTACATTTTCGTAATACATGTTGCCTTCGAGTGTTAGGTGTAATAACGATGTAAAAAGTAGCAGTAATTGCTGTAAATTATACCGGCACAACAGCTTGGATGGTAGTAATTAAGTTTGAGCCATTAATTACCCAAAGCGTTACATTTTTTTAAGTGAATTTTAATGAGTAAGTCATAATATTTCGGCTTTTATAAATACTGAATAAAGGCTCCTGCAAATAGGTGCGACGCGCGACGCGAATCGCGCGCGACCCAAAGACACCGCTCGTTGCGCGACTTGCGGTGCCTTTATGTCGCGCGCGATTTTATTGCGTGTCGCGCCTATTTGAAAAAGCCTTAATACTAACTGCTGGAACTGAAACTGTAACACTTGTACGCAATTTAAGAGCTTTTGAAACGATACTAGGGCTTCCAATCCCGCAACCTATCTTCAATCTCGGTATTTGATGGATTGAAAATTTTCAAACCCGCGGGATCCCCGGTATTCGCGGAATCCCGCATACAGAAATTAATATTATTTTAATAAGGTAAATAAAACAATAATAATTAAATAATCAACATGACTTCACTTTTATTTAAGTTTTATTAGTAGCAAGAGATCATTCAAGTTGCATTATTATTTTATATAGATCAGTCATGTCAAAGATACGGCCCGCGGGCCAAACCCGGCCCGCGGGCCATTTCGATACGGCCCGCGATCACAATAAAATATATCACAGATAAATGATCTTGTTTTTTAGAGATTTTAGACTGCACTCGATGTCTCTACTAAGGTTTAAAAATGCGCGCGCTTTACTTAAGAGTAATTTCAAGAGTAGCGCCTGACTAGACGAGCGAGAGAGTGTTTGTTATGCTTTTCGTTATCGTCTTCTATTTCGTCCGAGCAGCTAACGCACTGCGCCCCTCCCCCGCGCACTCAGGTTGAAGTCTTTGTTACGACTACGAGCAGTCGCGTCAAATATTTCGTACGTAAACTACAGTTTGGTGTTCATTCGAGTTTCATAATTGTTAAGATTGTGGCATAATGTCGCAAAAACGTAAAATTGACAGTGAGTGCAGAGTTTTTCAGTCAAAATGGGAAATTGCATATTTTTTCATAGAATGGAAAGATAAACCACTGTGTTTGATTTGCAATCAAACTATTGCTGTTTGTAAGGAGTTTAACGTGAAGAGACACTATGATACGAATCATAAATCAAAATTTGATTGTTACACTGATAAGATAAGAATGGACAAATTATCATCTTTAAAATCTAAACTTCAAGGTCAACAATCGATGTTTACTAAAGCTAATACTGAGAGCGAAGACGCCCTGAAATCAAGTTTCATTATTGCATTAGAAATCGCGAAGAGATCAAAACCTTTCACTGATGGTGATTTTATTAAGGCCAGGACTCTCGGAAATCTCGGAATCGACCTATTTTTGATTCAACATTAAACAATCAAATATTCTTTGTTTTAATCTGAAAAAAATATATGGCATAGTTTAACTAACATTCTTGATTATTCTATGGTTCAAAACACGATATTTACAACTTCACTCGATCATAAAAAATCGCAAACAAATCGAAAACAGCGAAGTTTTTAATCGTTTTTCAAGTCGCATTTGAAGTAGACTTAACTTTTACTCGCAAAAAATATATGAAAAAATAGGCAATGATGTATAGTAGAACATTCTACGGTTAATTTTTCTCAAAACTGATTTTTATTGTCTTAACAAGATATAATCTAAAAAGGCGGCCTGCGCGCTTCACTTCAGTAGCCCGCCGGGCGTTACCGAGGTAGGACCTGTGTCGCTTTTGCTGGCTCGCCGCGTTCCCGCTAATCGATCGAAATATACGTTATAATATTGTTAGTTAATTTCCGTGTTTGTGTATTAGTTTCAAAATTCAGTCTGTAAATATTATTGTTTAGGTTCTAGTATTAATAATTAAACTAAATATTAGTTTGTTATAATATAGTTGTAATATAGTGATAATTAAGATTAAATTATGGGGAATAAAAACAGAAGAAAGAAAAAAAAACGTTCAGCATTGAACTGCAAAGCTTAAAAAAAAATAAGGTAATTTTGATTATTATTTTTCTACGTATTTATAACTACCCACTTATAAGACGACGCGACAGAATAATATTGTAGTTGTATAGATTCTCTTGCTTTCGTCACAGTAATAGCAGTAGCAGGTCGGTACCATAAATTTACAATTATCGTAATATCTGTAATAGATTTTCAACTTTACTACAACGGAATAAGGTTTATATTCAATTGCAAAATTTGAGTTTTTGAGTTTGTGTTTCTAGTTTTGTGATTGTATAGGTAAAATATTACATTTTTTCGAAGTGAAAACTTCTTTAGCATTATTGTGATTTGAAAATTTTATGAAACGAAAAAGCTACAGTAGAAAAAGCTACAGTAAAAAGAGACATAAGATTTAACGTGGGAGAAAATGAGATAGGAAGCATTATACAGTGTTTTTGTTTTTTATTATTACAAATGACATCACATTTAATCCTATGCTACTAATTTGTGATGAATATGGTGATGGTGTTGGCGATGGCGATGACGATGGTGATGGCGATGGTGATGGTGATGGTGATGGCGATGATGATGGCGATGGTGATGGCGATGGTGATGGCGATGGTGATGGCGATGGTGATGGTGATGGCGATGGTGGTGGCGATGGTGATGGCGATGATGATGATGGTGATGGCGATGGCGATGGTTATGGCGATGGTGATTGCGATGGTGATGGCGATGATGATGATGGTGATGGCGATGGCGATGGTGATGGCGATGGCGATGGTTATGGTGATGGTGATGGCGATGGTGATGGCGATGGCGATGATGATGATGGTGATGGAGATGGTGATGGCGATGGTGATGGCGATGGCGATGGTGATAGCGATGGCGATGGCGATGGCGATGGTGATGGTGATGGATGGATGGATGGATGGATGGATGTTCTTTAGCATCGTTGTGATTTGAAAGTTTATGAAACGAAAAAGCGACAGTAAAAGAGACATGTAAATTCATAAGATTTAACGTGGGAGAAAATGAGATAGGAAGCATTATACAGTGTTTTTAAAGGTTTCACTTCTACCACGTGTGAATTGCACACTTGCTGTTTTTTTATTTAAAAATATGAAATTCGTTGTGAATGAAATAGGAAGAGTTCAATAAAAATACGTATTGTGGTGTTTTTGATTAGTAGATTTAATTAAAAAAACTTATTGACGAATTCAAGCAACCAAAAAAAGTGTTTTACAAAAAAAACAACCGACTCAAAAAAAAAAACACTACAACGTGAAGAATATATTTTCATTTTTTGACACCGACTTTCGAAACTAAAGTTATTTTTCACTTTGTAGTGTTTTTTTTTTTGGAAGTCGGTTTTTTTTTTAGAATAGAATAGAATAGAAAAAAACGGTCGGTTTTTTTTTAGTAAAAAAGTTTTTATTTTTCACTTTTTAGTTGTACTTACCTACCCCAAACAAATTCATAATGTCACAACTTGCTATGTGAATATCAGTAACAAAGCTATTGAACACATCTGCTTTACCCATTGAAGGGTACAGGCGTGATGTTATGTTGTGTGATTGCGATTACATATGCTATAGCAGCAATCGCGGTTGATTTGCTGGCATTTATTGAAGAGTTCCGTTGTTTGTCTCTGAAAGTCATCATCAGATCTTTACAAAAATAAAAAAAACAGCATGTGTGTAATTCACACGTGGTAGAAATGAAACCATCAAAAACACTGTATAATGCTTCCTATCTCATTTTCTCCCACGTTAAATCTTATGAATTCATGTCTCTTTTTACTGTCGCTTTTCCGTTTCATAAACTTTCAAACCACAACGAAGCTAAAGAACATCCATCCATCCATCCATCCATCCATCCTTCACCATCACCATCACCATCGCCATCGCCATCACCATCACCATCACCATCGCCATCACCATCGCCATCACCATCGCCATCGCCATCACCATCGCCATCGCCATCACCATCGCCATCACATCATTAACATCGCCATCATCATCGCATCACCATCATCATCATCGCCATCACCATCGCCACCACCATTGCCATCACCATCGCCATCGCCATCACCATCATCAACATCACCATCGCCATCACCATCGCCATCACCATCACCATCGCATCACCATCATCATCATCGCCATCACCATCGCCATCACCATCACCACCACCATCGCCATCACCATCGCCATCATCATCATCGCCATCATCATCATCGCCATCACCATCGCCATCACCATCGCCATCGCCATCACCATCATCCTCATCATCATCATCACCACAAATTAGTAGCATAGGATTAAATGTGATGTCATTTGTAATAATAAAAAACAAAAACACTGTATAATGCTTCCTATCTCATTTTCTCCCACGTTAAATCTCATGTCTCTTTTTACTGTTGCTTTTTCGTTTCATAAAATTTTCAAATCACATCACAACGATGCTAAAGAAGTTTTCACTTCAAAAAAAAAATTGCAGATCTGTCTATTTACGATGGAGTTATGCCCCCCCTAACATACATAAAAAAAAAATAGAAATATCCGAATTGAGAACCTCCGCCTTTTTTGAAGTCGGTTAAAATATAATATGTATTTACAATCACAAAACTAGAAAGAAACTAAAGTAGGATGATGAAATTAAAATACTGTAGACGAGCAGCCCTATTTTCAAGAATAGGGCCGATTCACAATACTATTACTTATAAAAATAACCGTGACAGGGGTCAGCGAGTTCATTCGAACTGCGCTTTCGCGGCATTTGCCACGCGAGGACGGAGGTAACGCTAAATGCCTACTACGCTCGAAGATCCTGGCCTTAAAGACTGTATGTTAAAAGTTGCCGATGTTTCATTTCCATCTGAAAAGTCAATAATTCAAAATATTTCACTGTCAAGAAACACAGTTGCTTCAAGAATAAGTGATTTATCTCAAAATTTGGTTCTTCAACTGAAGGAGAAAATTAAGGAATTTACAAACTTTTCGCTGGCTGTTGACGAGAGCACTGACACTGTTGATACAGCTCAACTTGCTGTCTTTATACGAGGTATTAATAGTAATTTTGAAATAACTGAAGAACTATTAAAGTGCGTTCCATTGACAGGTACTACGACAGCAAATGATATTTATTCTGCAATTGAGCATTTGATAGCAGAATATGAACTCGACTGGAATAAATTTAGCAGCACAACTACGGATGGCGCACCTGCCATGGTTGGCAAACATTCGGGCGTTGTGACTAAATTGAAACAGAAAATATCAGGGAATTTTGTGGGAATTCACTGCATCATTCATCAGGAATCATTGGCATCCAAACATTTAAAAATGGACCATGTCAAGCAACCTGTAATTAAAATTGTAAATTTTATAAGGAGCAGGACTAAATCACCGACAGTTCAGGCAGTTTTTACAAGAATTGGACGAAAAATATTCCGATGTGCCTTATTTTACCGAAGTTCGTTGGCTCAGTCGAGGGGCAGTTTTAGAAAGATTTTTTGCGCTACGTGACCCTATTCAAGCTTTCATGTTAGAAAAAGGCAAGCCAATTGATTATGACAATGACTGGTGGGTTGATTGTGCCTTTTTGGTAGATATGAATAAACACTTGACTGATCTGAATGTAAAGTTACAGGGTAAAAATTTGATTATCACTCAAATGTATTCATATATACAAGCCTTTGAAACAAAGTTAAGACTGTGGGAAAATCAGTTAAAAAACCATACTTTGGATCATTTCCCACATTTGAAATCATTTGACACTGTGGACCAGAAAAAATTGGACGACTTTTCGCAACTTCTGCAAAATCTGATTACGGAATTTAACACACGTTTTGAAGACTTCCACAAAATGAATGAAATGGAATTCCCAATTTTCAACAATCCATTCACTTTTGAAGCTTCACAGGCACCAGTTCATTTGCAAATGGAGTTGATAGATCTTCAATCTGACAGCATTTTGAAGGAAAAATTTAAAGAAGTTAATGCTCTTACATTTTATACACAGTATTTCAAGAGTTTGAATAACTACCCAGAAATAAAAAAGCATGCAGCACGTATTCTGTGTATGTTTGGTAGTACCTATTTATGTGAGCAGATGTTTTCCGTCATGAAAATAAATAAGAACAAACATCGCACAAGACTTACGAATGAACATCTCCAATCAATTCTTAAAATAACTACTACGAATATGATACCTGACATCAATGAGATTGTCAAAAGCAAGAGAAGTCAGGTATCCGGATCCTCGAGCTCAAAATAAATCCCCTTTTCTTATGATTTTGGTATGATTTGTAACAACTATATATAATTAAATAAATAAAGATGTTAAAATAATTCAGTATGTTTTAGTTTTTTAATTTGAACCTGGCCCGCCTACACATTCTAAATCTAATATATGACCCTCTGCAAAATTGAGTTTGACACCCCTGAGTTAAACCTTCATCAATATTCATGACGAACAATTTGAAACGAAAATGGAAACGTTATGCAAATTAAATCATCACAGACCAACTATAAAATGCACGATGACGTGTATTTTATAAATCGAATGTTATTATAAAATGACATAACGCGAATATGACATAAATGACAGCTGACTCATCGATTACGAAATTGACTGAACTTGACATGACGGTGGCAGTCAACGGGTTGACCTTTGCACTTTTATTTTAACTGTCTATCAATTTTGACACCTTAAAATAAAGCTACAAGGATCATATTTGCATGCTTATCAATTCATCAACCGTCGAAATAACGTGGTTTTCAAAATTTGACAAGTCCTTCAGAGGTGTTAATGGGTGTTTTTGTGCCGTATATTTGTGCGTATTTTCGTTTGCCTTGAAAAGGCGCGTGTAGGCAACTATTATTTACTTGAATGGTGAAACGTGGGTTTGTAAGACAATGCGTTACGTTTCAGTAAATATTTTATTATTAACCTTGGATTTTTATATTGATATCATCAATTAGTTGTAAGATTCATCATTTTTTGTTACTTTTATGGACATAGCGTGAGTTGGTAATAAAGTTTCGGTTATAAATTTATTTAAACGGTTGGTTCTCATCATGTCCTGTGAGACACCGCATATGTCTATGTTTCGAGGATTTTTAAAAATACATTAAAATTTTATTATTTTCCTAATCCGTTAAAAATTGCATTTTGAATCTCATTAAGTCTGAGTGATGTCCATTCTATGGACATCTTTATTAAATTCACAGACAAATTAGTAACTACATATTATCATTTTTTTTTCTTTTTTTAAATGAAATTACCGCGGACTCGGTGGTCTGCGCTTTTTTTTACGTGTATTTTGTTTATTAGTATTTTCTTTGTCGAGGTAACAGTGGTGACAGTACTCCCCATCGGACAAATCTACGTGAGTCCATCTAAAATAATATGTAAACATAATATTTTTTATTTTTTTCACACGCACGCTCATGCACTCCGTGCTAATTTAAAATATAAAATAAAATAAAATAGGCATTACAATTTTTATTTCTTGTTATAAAAAGTATTCACATTTTATGGTATGCTTGTTTTTCAAGCATACGAAACTGAATGTCCCAAAATGCAACATTAGAATAATAATGCATAGTTTCCCACGTAACGTACAAAGATAGTTCAATCTTTTGTTCCATACGACTGCGTATTGACACAGATGCACTTAGCATTGTAAGGGTTACAAGTTAAATAAACATTTCACGCCTTTCCTTCTAACTTAGTTTTAATATTCATTAGGTTTATTCTTTTGGTACCATTCAGAATTTGGTATTTCGGGTGTTTGACAGTTTTGGTGTATGGTCCGTGGTGATGATGATAGCGGAAGATATAGGTGATGATGATAGATGGCCCAAACTGATTAGAAAAATCCGTATAAAAACCTGTACTGGGCCCGCGTGGTGGATTATAGCCGACACCCTCTCACAGAGATCAGGAAGAGAGGATGTGATAATTAAAAAAAAAAATTTTTTTTTGAATTATCTGCCATCAACATGTCAAGAAGAAGAATAGGTACCTAAATATTTAGATAAAAAATTAAGACACAAAACATCAGTAATGAGTTGATGTCGGAATTGAAAACAAAAAAAAAACTGGCAAAGTGGGAGTCGGACTTGCACACGAAGGGTTCCGTACCACAAGGCAAAAACGTCGATAAAAACACGTTTGTTGCATGGGAACCCCCTTAAATATTTATTTTATTCTGTTTTTAGTATTTGTTTGTTTGTTATAGTGGAAACAGAAATACTTCATCTGTGATCAACTGTCTAGCTATCACGGTTCATGAGATACAGCCTGGTGACAGACCGATAGACAGACGGACAGTAGAGTCTTAGTAATAGGGTCCCGCTTTTACTAAAAAGGGCAAAGAATGACGAAAATTTTCGTGATTAGAAAGAGCTATTTGTATATGAGCATTTCCGACGACGTTTTCAATTCAAAGAATGATTATGGATGAAATAGTGGCACCGTGACTTCTTGTCCATGGCTATGTGGGGCAAGGACATCACAAAAGGATTAAATGGCATTGAACTAAAAGCCTAAAAATGAGGACACACCATAAACAATAATGGGAGAGTACATTTTCAGCGTTGACGACAATAATAATTATATGAGAGTTAT
Organism: Luperina testacea; assembly: GCA_927399505.1. NCBI lineage: Eukaryota > Metazoa > Arthropoda > Insecta > Lepidoptera > Noctuidae > Luperina > Luperina testacea. The sequence goes on along the minus strand of OV656759.1, from coordinate 20,106,945 downwards.
AGATAAAATGGTTTTAAAACTTGACGAACATCTGAAGCATTGGAAGAAACTGAGAAATGTGGAGCAGCTTCTGGGAATCTTAGGAAACAAAGACATACCTATATTTGTTGATGACAAGCTCATAGAGGATGTAAAGTTCATTCAACCGCCATAGAAAAGGGAGGATCATCCGACCAGGGTGTGTCGTGTCTAGTGGGCAACTGCCCAACGATTCATGTCGGGACGTTTAAATGCTAGTTGCGCGGTAAACTCTGCTTGCGCGATGCAGGATTTTGTGTGAAGTCATTATGATGCGCAATTTGCGTGTGACGAATGTATTCGTAGATGCCACAAGCTCTTTGATTTATACCTACCACTACTTTTTCCAAATAGCATGCCTTAAAAACCCTTTATATGCAATCAAATGCACAGATAACAATTTAGCTCACCCTTCTACTCGTAAAAGACCATGACATACAAGAAAGTAGTTATTAAGAAGCTTACAAGACCAACGACTAACAGACACGATAAACCACTCCTTTTCCATGTCCCTAACAGATAAAGTGCCTTCCGTGATCAGTTATGTCCAATAAACCGAGCTATTTCAATTAAAACCTGCCATAATAATAACATTGTTGGTAGGTAAAGTGTTGTAATAGATGATGATAGTGCGAATGTGTCACCAGCGACCATTAAATGAGAACATGTGGGGTTTGGTCGTAAATCTGCCGCTGGTGACATTGTACTGACATTAGTGGGTGAGTTGAGTGGTACAAGCTATGTAGAACACGGAATCGTGGGAATGCAGCGGTGCTATTCTGTGAAAATCTCACCGTGAAAACTAAGGTGAAGTGAGCGTGGAGTGAGCTGTCAATAGTATCAATTCCTAGCCTAGCAAAAACAAACTCACTTCACCTAAGTTTTCACTGTGAGAATTTTACAGAATCGACCGGCTGATCTTGGCTTACATTGAGGTGACTTTTCTGTATGTAAGCCTATAATCGTGTAGTCACTGTTTCTGACAACCCGTTTCCAACCAGAAGTAGGTATTGGTTTTAAGGTTATGTTCTAAAAAAAAAAATAAAGATTGACGTGTAAAAGTGTTTGTGCAATTCTACTTACAAAAATAAATTAATTTATCATTTATAGCCGTTGCTACTGATAGTGTGTACGTAATTACCCCACTGTACGCAAAATTAGAAAAGTAAGAGACGTCGAAACACCAGGAAAAAAGTTTTCACGGTAAAACACCATCCGACAGCGATTCTCAACGCTCCGCGACCGCCTCTACCACCGCACCCAACTTTCACACAATTAATTTTCGCCGAATGATCTCACCCAGCCTTGGGGTTGCATTTATTGCAGCTATAAAACCCGCCATTTTTGTGTACCTACGCACGATGAGTTCGACCTTGAGCAGTAAGTGCAGCATGTATAATGGTGGTTTTTATGATGTCGTCTAATGTTATTTATTTAATGACATGACCATTATCCCCAGCTAAGTGGTATGAGCTGTTTTATTGTATTGTAGGTATCAAAAAGCATTTGTTAAAAACCCCTAAATAAAAACAATTAAAATAAAAAACAGCGCCGGTGTGTACTATAAAATAGAGGCAAAGAGGAGCTATAGCCTATTCCAAAAGTATATGACGAAAGGGTAAACAAACCCTGTTCAGGTTAAATACTTACGCAATCAATAACTAGAGGGTTAGTAACACAGTCTGAATCTGTATTTAGAAGGTTATCTTACCAGTTTTTCCAGCAAATATTGTTTAATATAATAAAAAATGGTATTTGAAAAATCATCGATGAAAATTTAGTTTATTATCGTATACTTAACCTGAATTTGTCAAATGAAAAATGTCTTCAAAGTGATTGAAAATTAGAATTTAGGGTTTATGGAATCAGCTTATCAAATCAAAGCAGTCAATTCGTAAGTGGCAGGTAACAAATTGGCATTCACAGGTAGGTATATTTTCTGATTAATTTGTTACGATGACAACACGTTGTCACGTTTGTTTTTGTCATGGTTTGTTTGTTGTTCGACGTTTGATTCGTTTGTTTGTTTGTTGTTTTTTCTGATTTATTTGTTTGTTTGTTTGTTACGTCTATGGTCTGCTTCTAAAGTATCTGATTAGATACTTTAGAAGCAGACCATAGACGTTCAAAGCCGTCTGTCTCACGGACGCGCGACGTGCACGATTAGGCCCAAGCCCAAGTGACAGGATTTGTTGGCGAGCCTTGGGGACGTGGCCGGGTTGTTCATATGGTGCTCTTTGGGTAATTTATAAAATAAACATTTTATTGCACCGTATGCGAGTGTCTTTCACTTTTTTTTTTTAAAGAAATGGATACTTTACTTTACTCCGGATTTCTCGTCAATTGGTGGTTTGAGTTTACCTGGAAAAAGTAAAAAAAATCTTGTTAATAATTTGCCGAAATAAATAATATACCTATCTGTGTTTTTTTAATAAATTTCCATTTTCATACAGGGTCTGGAGAAACCCGTATTTACTATCATTTTTGAAGTGGTATTATCTAAGTAGGTAAAAAAAACATGTATTAGGTATGCTCTAAAGGTTATCACGGACAAGCCTCAATGTTATATATAGACACTCATCGATCAAAAAACTTGCAATTTTATCAATATGGCTGACAATTTACACGCTTTCTTTAGGTATTTGTATCCATTATCTCTTCGAAGTCGCCGAAACGAGTTTGTTCTGTCCGTATACATGAAAACGAGGACTATACCCTGGTTTTGTAGTCATGTGTTTTTCACGAAATATTATAGTTGTTTCCCGAATAATTTCTTTATTGACTCAGCCTGCACAAGCCCTTCATTAATCATGTCAGAACTATTTTAGTATTTTCTAAAAAAAAAAATGTTGTTGTCAATGAAAATTCTTTGTAATTAATATCAACTATCAAACTTCAAAGATGGCCCAGTGACACATTTAATGAACACAAATAGCTCGAAAGAATGAATGAAGTTCGACCGAGTCACCGCGTGATTCATTCTCATTCACTGTTCGAAATTAAAATGTTATAATTGGAACAAGTTATGCTGATTTATTTTTAAAATAAATGAGCGGGCTCATCAAGGTTTGAGCACATGTTTGAGTGTGTTCCTTTTGTAACTTTTATTTGTCTACTTATTTAAATTTGTATTTTTGTAAACTAAAAATGAATGTAGAGGAAGTATAAATAACATGTAATTTATAGAGCACGATGAGCTGCCATAAAGATTTTGTGACAGATTTGTATTTCAAACAAGTGTTAGATAGGTATGTAATGTAAATAATTTATGATCTTATTGTTGCTTTTCTTTGTGTAAGTAAAGTTATTTGTTTTTCTTATTGCTGCTTTTCTTTGTGTAAAAAGTAACAAGGAGACCCGTTGTCCCCTAAGTTTTTTCCAGCCACTCTTGAGGGAACTTTCATAACTTTGGCACAAAACTGGGCAGACAAGGGACTAGTCATCGGCGAAAAGAGACTATCGAACCTCCGCTTCGCCGATGACATCGTACTTTTTTCCTCATCAGCGGCTGACTTGGGTAACATGCTCGAGGACTTGAACAAGGCAAACCTCGAGATTGGGTTTAGGATGATCAAAGACCAAACTCATGACTAACAGCATCAAAAGGAGGCTATATATTGGGGGTGAGGAGATTGCATATGTCCAAGACTATATATATCTAGACAAAATAGTGTGCTTTCAGGCGCGACAAGACAAAGAAGTTGCTCGACGTACCGAGAGCGCCTGGAAGAGCTATTGGTCAATAAAAGATCTTCTTTCTACCCCTATGCCTCAAAAGAAGAATTATGGATATGTGTATTCTCTCCATTCTCACATATGTTGCGCAAATCTGGTCTTTGACACTTCAGCAGAGGTCCAGACTCGAGGTTTGCCAGCGAACCATGGAGCGCAGTAACCTGGGGGTTCGAATTTCTGACCGTATAAGGAACACAATACTGCGCGCCAAAACCAAGATAACAGACGTTACCCAAAAAGCCGCTAAACTTAAGGCGAAAGCGCCAGGGTAGCCCGCGAAATTCAATTTTATTTAGGTTTTTTGGAATTTGCTGGTCAGTATTAAGTTGTACGTTGATTAATATATGAATCGCGGCCGTAAGAAATATGTATTTATAGAATTATAATCATTAAAGTCATCAACACAACTCTCTAAGACCACGTAAGTCCAAAGAATGATAATTTCATGAAACAGTTATTCTTTGGACTTACGTGGTCTTAGAGAGTTGTGTTGATGACTTTAATGATTATAATTCTGTAAATACATATTTGTTACGGCCGCGATTCATATATTAATCAACGCACAACTTAATACTGACCAGCAAATTGCAAAAAACGTAAGAAAATTTGAATTTCGCGGGCTACCTTAGCGCTTCCCCCTTAAGTGGGACTGGGCCGGACGTGTTTGCCGCATGTCAGATGACAATTGGGCTAAGAGAACCACCGATTGGGTTCCACTAAACGCACAACACCATCGCGGCAGGCCAAGACGAAGATGGCGGGACGAGCTTGACTCCTACCGTAGGGACTGGCCGGCACTCGCAAAAGACAGAATTGTGTGGAAAAGGGAGAGGGAGACCTTTGCTCTGCAGTGGGACAGTACAGGCTTGTTAGTTAGTTAGTTGTTGCTTTTCTTTGTGAAAGTAAAAAGTTACCTATAAATCAATCATGTCTATTTTTAAGATACAATTGACACAAACAATGTGTAATTCGTTCCGTCTTCCGTTTCTAAAATTAACGTAACTGTTTGCAAAATCTGCCGCATGTACCTAAATATATTTTATTTATTCCATTTCCGGAGCTACGACCTCCGACTACACATTAGGGATTAAGATTATCACCTCCACTATTATTTCAACCGCCTACAAGCTAAACTAAAGCCTGCCCCTAAGCCAAGTGTTTGTACAAGGAGCTTGGACATGCCTCTCCTCACGGAAGCGATTCAGGTTAAAGATTATTACTATCTTAGCGTAAACACCACGAGAACTAAATGTACAGTTAGTAGACTCCCTGCAAGTGTTCGGTATTGTAACCAGATGGATTTCGTTTTATTTCTAGTTAGATTTAACATAATTGCATTTAAGGAAGGCTAGGGAAGAAAGTATAATTTGGCTTTTCATACTTCAACACTGAAAACATGTAAAGCTCTTATTTCGATTCCAGAAATCAATTAGTGTTTCTAAAACTTGTGTTAAATATTTAATCAATTTCAGACATTTTATAAGCAATAGTAAACTGTTTTACGGTTTTTGGCAGTTTCTACATTAATGTTAGTAGGTGAGACATTAAGATGACGTTAACGGATGTGCCAGTGAGCCGAAAGAGTGCAACATGTGATCCGGATCATAATCGAATTTGCATTAATTACATTTCATAAATAAATACGATAAAATTGTTGCGAACAATTTTACTAGGATCAAATCATATTGTCTCTTATACTATTGAGCCATAAAATGGTGTTCTAAAGTTTAGGAATTTTAACACTCTGCTCTCGGTTCTTAAGGTCATAGCTGTAAAATATGTACAATTTGTATACAATTCTTGTGAATGTTGCAGATTTCCTAATAGAAGGGATACATAATTAAATATTAGATAAAAAAAATACTGAACGTACCGCACGTATTATGTTTACAAACCATAACCTAAAAATTTATAAGCTAAATCAGTTTTACCTTCTCCCATTTCTTAGCCAAAACACGCAAAACAAAAAAGAAAACAAAAAACAGCCAATAAAAACACTACACCTGTTCAAAAATCGAACAACACAGGAAGCAATGAAAAAGTTCAAAGTGGTACACACCAGAGACCCTTTGATGTTTTATTGGCCAAGGAAACAATGGGATTCGTGACCATCGTAAGGCAAAGGCAAGGCATTATACAGCCTTGTGGTCTCCCTTGCATTGACTGTTTCTGGTAACATTCAGTTTTTTCTTACATCGTTCGCGGTTTTCGGAATTGAAAGGACTTTTTTTATTATCTTGATATATTGTTGGTTGTAAGTTCAGAACTGAATGAATGATCTTCAATGAGATTTTGGTTAGAGAAAAATACGGAGAGCTGTAGTTTCTATTTATAAGCTTTTTGAAGATGTTGGTATCTATTACCACATCCTGTTTGCGTAGAAAACTTTCTTTAGTTAGTTATTGTCATTGTTTGGTTGGTATTGGTTAGTGACGTAACTTGTGCATTTGTTTTGAGTAAACTCATGCTTTTTACAATGGTTATTTATACTTTGCAGGCAGGTTTACGTAAGAATGGGAAAGACTTAATTTTCTCTCTGCAGGATATCATAATTAGGATTATTTAAGTTTATAATTACATATGTATTTCGATATTTGCTTCGATCTTTAATTAGTTTCCAGTTTTTATTGCTGCTTTTACAATTAAATCTGACCTTCACATCACAACCCACTTATTGGGTAATACGATACCCCTTGGTGAGACTGACTGGGAATAGCCGGGCAGCCGGGACCAACGGCTTAACGTGCTTTCGAAGGCACGGAGGAGGCTCAGTATGTAAAACTAGTCACCCATTCACGAACCAGCTGCGGCAAGCGTAGCTTAACCTGATCGAACGACCCTTGCGGCTTAGAAAGAAAGAAAGAAAATACGTTTATTTGCGGCAAATATGACGCAATGACGCATAAAAATAGAAGACACAAACAACACAAAAACAAAAATAACAATACATAGCAAATACAATAGCAATACAATAGCAATAGCATTACATTTAGCCACGAGCCCCTCTTGAAGATTACCTTCATAACATCAATAATTTGGGGAATACAACATGGACCTCGACAAAACCTACAACTCTATGATTATATTACAGAATGCTTCACACACGTCATGACATGAATAATAAATTAGTTTTATTTGAAAACTTCAGCATTTCCCAATTCATTTGATATTCGCAATGAAAAAATATTCATTGAAATGCAAAACGCGCCAGACTGTCATTGATTGTCTCTTCTAAATGTATAACAACGTAAGGTTACAACATATTAAGTTGTTTAGCGTAAACGATATTTTGTTTTCCATAACTCTTTGGGCGCGTTGTGGCGCCCTGTTTATTTAAATAAAACTCGGTCAGTTGTTGTAAATGTGTATTTGTTACACGTCACAGTTTCCGAGCGACAGCGGAGGAATATGATTTACACGACACTGGTTAACAATTTAACATCTAGTTGCATGGCAATCTTGTAATACGATATATTTGGTCTACCTCACAGGTCTACCTTGAGATTCAAAATCTATTCTCTTGTCGTTCGTTCCTTTCGTCTGCCATAGACATCGCTATCTAGCATCAAGTAGTGTTGTCCTCAGTGGGAACCATAGATATTTAGTTTGGTTCGCCACAACTCAATGCGCTATTTACACGTCCATTCATGAATAGAGACAAAACACTGCGATCTCTTTGGAATAGGTCAGAGGGGCTATTCTCCTAATTTTAAGTACGTTTACGGTCTGATCTTAGTCTCAATCTGTCAAAAATAACACTGGACAACAGCATGTCTGTTGCATGAGATTTTTTACATGAATCTGAATAATTTTTCTACGCTGATTTCAAAAATATATGCCGTTTTTATGTAGCAGCTATAGTTTTGGAGTTATGAAGTGACAGGGTTTTTCATTGAAAATGCACATAGTATAAGTTTAAAAAAATTCTTAAATATATTTATTCTTCCTTTTTTTGGATTTTCTAGAGTGAGATGTATTATGAGTAATATTTTGAATGCTCCAACAATAAATTAGCCATCATATGTTAATTCCAGTACCCCTGATACCTCTCTTCCATTGTGCGAATATCCTGGTGAAAGCGCTCTCCTTGTTCCTCGCTTAGGTCACCTAGATTTTCAGGAAAATAGTCTAGATGGCTGTGAAAGTAGTGAAGCTCAATACTCATGTTGCATCCAAGCCGCTGGAAGTGTATCAGCAACTGTTCAACGTGCTGAATGTAGCCGTCAGACTTCCTATTGCCCAAAAAATTCCTCACTACCCAAACAAACTCTTCCCATGCACATTTCTCGACAGCTGTCATATGTTTGATGAAATTTTTATCATCTATCAACTTCCTGATTTGTGGGCCATCGAAAAACCACCTTTGATTTTATCACTACTCAATTTCAAACTCAATAACAGTCGTCATGATGGTTGGGTGGTTCACGCTAAGTCATAGGAGCTTTGTACTTAAAAATGGGTCTTTTTTTGCTTGCCCACAGTCGCAAAGACTCAACACATCTTTTACATACCAAACTTGGTATCCAAGGTTAAGGGTGCGTTTCCACTGAAGCGGAGCTGCGCGGAGCGGAGCGGAGACGTACAAGAATCGACCAATCACATTGGTTGAAATCCTCAGCGCGGCACTCGTCTCGTCTATGATTGGACGATTCCTGCACGTCTCCGCTCCGCTCCGCCCAGCTCCTCTTCAGTGGAAACGCACCCTTAGCGTTTGACGGCAACGGAAACCCAAAGTAGTCCAAGTATGCCTTTTTCACAAAGTCCGACATACCTATTTAAATGAAATTTTTGGAACATATATTCTCCACAAATGACACAAAAACAATCAGGATTATTTAAACAAGTCCTTCTTGAGGAAGACATAATGAAATTTATAAAGGAACTAGTTAAGTTATACCGCTATTGATAGAAAATATCGACCACTTATGTAAATTCAAGACGGTACCTGTATCTCACTAACTAGAGCTGCTACAAAAAATCTGAGGGTAGATTTGAAATCAGCGCACCCAAATTAGTAAACAACAGTAGAAAAACTTCATGCAACAAAAAAAAAGTTTTATTTTGTTTTTCTGTGTAATTATAATTTTAATTTCCCTAAATTTTGAAAAGTTTTTGACATTGATCGTCGCCGAGATGAGACTGCGACTAGATTTTGAACGTTTTAAATTACGAGAATTCGCCTTCTAGTAGTTTTATTGAGTTTTTCTATCAGCATCCTATTGCGTAATACACAATGTTGAAGGATATTGCTAATTCATTGCTTCATAATGTTCGATTAATTTGTCTGCTCAACAACAGAAATAACGCAATGAATGCAGCCGGTGGAACTTCGTCGAGCAGTTTCTACGTTTAGCCCCCAAACTGGAACGGGCCGGGGCAGCGGGATTGTCCGAAAGGGTTACCGCTAGCCCGGAACATAAAGGGCTAAGGAAGGAACACGGGTGGGTTTTAGGCAATAAGAGTCTGACACTCCCTTCCGCTCCACCCAGAGCGGGAGGGGTCATTTGATGATTTTCACATCCTGAAAAAAATGATGGAAAAGAGGCGTGACTTTACTTAATGTGTTCTTTTGTTTTTTTTTTTGGAGCACTCACGTACACCGTGGTTGCACCTGTTATACTCACACCTAAGTTCGTTCCTGCGGTGCTATTCTGTAACCATCTCACCGTGAAAACTTAGGTGAAGAGAGCGTGGAGTGAGCTGTCAATAGTGTCAATTCCTAGCAAAACAAACTCACTTCACCTAAGTTTTCACGGTGAGATTTTTACAGAATCGACCGGCTGCATTCTCAATGCATAACACACAATCGTTTTCATTTTGAAAATAAGTACAACAAAATCCTTCCTATGACGTAGGTATTATATGATTCGCCTGTTCGACACCTGCGGAGTAATTGTGTAATTACTATATCAGTAGCAATGGCTTTTCTTTAAAGTTTCACAACATTCATTGCGTTATTTACGTTGTTGAGCAGACAAATTTTTCGAACATTTCATGCAACGGATTAGCGATAACCTTCAATATACCTTATTCAGATTTGGATTAAGGGGACTACAATGCGTGCCACGAAAGATGAGACTTGACCCCGCCTCCCCCGCTCTTTCCGCCGCCCTTATGACGTCCGGTCCCGTCCCGCACTCAGATCTCATACCGCTAAAGATACCTAAAATCGTGTACTGCGCATGTCAAACCACGTGCTGTGTCAAGTCTCATCTTTCGTGGCACGCATTGTACATGACCTAAAGCGCGGTCACTGTCGTCGGACTGCATAGAAAAGAAAGAGAAGCGCGATTACACAACGCTGGTAATTTGCAAAATAAAAAGCTATTATCTATTTACAAAAAATCTATTGTTTGGACTAAAAAATTAAAAGACTAGTGCTTTAGTATGTTGCTTGTAGAATAATCTGACAATAAATTAGAATGATTGTATGTATATTAGTATGGTTTTTATTGTAAAAAGAAAGTTTTTAGACGTATCTTCATGATTTTTTTTCTATCGTATCAATTTAGTTGTATTCTGTTTTCAACACACTATCTACCTAGCATATATCCTACAGAATATCACATATTTTTCTGATTTCGTTTACTGTAGTCGGTCATAAACTTTTAGTGCTTCTAAAACTTGCGTTTTTTGCATTTAGGTCCAGTGTGTTACGCAGTATCAACGCAATTCGAAACATAGGTATATCGTCGAGTTCTTATTATAATTAAATCGATTGTTGTGAAGTTTGTTATTTAATTATTAGGCTACTGGCTCGTCTTGAATTAATTTACAGCACTTAGTAAATTAAAAGTTAGCTATGAACTTACGAAATATCTCGTAAGTACGACTAAATTCAGTACTAAAGACGTAAAGTTATGAAGGGACGATACTTCTTGGAGTTAGTAATTGAATATTGCAAGGATTGCGTTTGTAGCTTATTAAGTGCTAAGTTTCACAATATAAGCATTATGCTATTTTGTATGTTTCAGTGAGATGAAATTATCGCTTTGTAATCCTAAGCTTGAAGATCATGTTACAAGTGTTTGAGATTTTATGCATCGCGTTGTTATATCAACATGTACAATTATTCATATTTTATTAATTGTCCAGTACTGGACTGCGATATGCTGAAATGATTGATGAATGGTGAATTAATACAAGAGATCCCAAATAATTGCATTCACTGTACAATGCGTGCCACGAAAGATGAGACTTGACACACCACGTGGTTTGACTTGCGCAGAATACGATTTTAGGTATCTTTAGCGGTATGAGGTCTGAGTGCGGGACGGGACCGGACGTCATAGGGGCAGCGGAAAGAGCGGGGGAGGCGGGGTCAAGTCTCATCTTTCGTGGCACGCATTGTACAAGCCAGTAACTTCCTGAACCGTTGCATTCATTACATAGGTTCATAAATTCCCCATAGGGAATACGGGTTTGTCTAATCCAAGAAAACATTATCAAATGCAAAAAGCTTCTGAATGCTGTCTACAGTAAAATAAATATTATTAATGCAGTTAACATAATTTATAGTTATCGCAATTCAATATTTGTGTAGGTCAGTGAAGGCAACATCGATGATCGAATAGTTATGCGAGTAGGTAGTTCCGATGAATAGATAGAAAAACAAATGCAACTCGACACTACAAAAAAGGTAAACAAAAAAGGTTTGCGTGTCAAGTTCGCACTGGCAGTGGCAGCTGATCGGAACCGCGTGATTTATGAACAATATAGTCAGAAGGACAGATGTCCTACCAGTAGAGGGGTGCCACGCGATGGTGTTCGCGACAGTTGGCGGCAAATTGTCTCGACAGATCTGGTCGCGTGAATGGAAGCAGAGGATAATGATTTGTAGGTAGGGTGACTCTTTAGCTAAATTGAAAGCATTAGAATAGTAATGTTATAATGCTTGTATATTATAACGTTCGATGGCTAAAGATATAAAAGGGCTTTGGAATTTGGAAGGCCCAGTTAAGGCATATTAGTATATACCACAGTTGAAATTGTTTAAAAAATAAGATATTATTTAACTCTTCTAAAGTGGGATTCTCATGAACAACATACATAAATAAACTCACACCTTCGTTCCATGGGGGTAAGCAGAAACTATACATAGAAGACCACCACACAACGATTATTACATACTTACTTCTTTTGATGAATAACACTCTATGATTAAACGAATAAAAAAATATATTATTAAGTATTATATTTTTTTTTTTAATAAAAGCGTAAATTTATTGAATTGAATTGAATTAATAACAAAAAATAATCAAGTGAGTATATATTATATTATAGTCTTAACTAAACAATGTCGGCAAGACATCAAACACGATTGCATTTTCATGTATACGCAGTTATCAAACAAACGATGATAAAGTAGTCTGCAAAGAATTTCAAAGACAGGAGAAATTAACATTGATCACGACGCTTGCTCACAGCATGTTGCAGAGTTCCGTTTAATTCTTAATGATTTCATTAGTGAGAGGGACATCTGTTTCAGAGGATGTTAATGGCAGTAACATCAACATTTGGCGACAAATAGTTGAAGCGGTTTTGTTGATGCAGATTACATTTGCAACTAATTGCTTTAGAGGGGCGACTGTTTGGCGAAATTAACGAATATAACAATTGAAATTCTCGTTATTTGGGAAAAGAGTCGCATTGTAAGTGCTGTATCCGATTTGTGATCATCATCATCATTAATTCTTAAATCTTATTCCCCTTTAAAGGTATACGGTTCTTTGTTTTCTGGCATGTTATTCGTGACTGTCTATTTTAGAACATTATAAATATGCAACCTTATAAAATTTATCCCATTGCATATTAATTTAATTTAGTACAATTTGATTACGACACTGTTGCTAAAATTCTAAATCCATGAAATCTTTATAAAGAAACTGATTAATTTGCCTAGTTTTTTCCCAACAATGTTGGTGTCGGCTTCCAGCCTAGCCATATGCAGCTGAATATTAGTATTTTACAAAGATGAATCTACGAATGACAGCCGGGAACCAGACCCAGTGGGGTCTGGATCTGTATTGGATGGTCACCCATCCCATCCACGAACCGAACGTGGCAAACGTATCTTAATCTTTGATCGACCCGTGGGCCTGTTATCATTAGCCACGAGCCTCTTATAGAGAAGCGTAAAGGGTCCTGATAAACAAACACAAGCAAACACAACTAAATGCAGATACAAAGATAAACAAACACAACTAAATGCAGTAAAAGGGGGAAATAATCAGAGTCACGCGATAAACTTAATAGCACACGACGCACAAATTACTAAAACAATCGCACGTTTTGTAGGGACAGCAACATCTGTTGATGCTAGAGGTCCGGATGTCAAGATAAACGGGACATTGGCGACTAATGACCCACTGTTGCAAGGCCCACTCTCTAGGGTGTTGTATTGCAATATTGTTGGTATTGAAACACGAGAAGGGATTTCTATAAAATTAATGGGAGCTGTTAAATTTTATTTGTATGTAGGTTTTATTGTGCGATTGTGCGTGTGTGGCTGTGTTTATTGCGACTTGAGTTCAGAACAGTTTTGAGTTTTGTTATGGCTCTGTGTGTCATCTGTCATCTCTTACTTTGCTATGAATTATAGTAGACATTCTAGATAGAAGTATTTAGTACTACTTGGTTCCTTGGGCCCTCCTTATTTCTCCCTCCCTATCCCTATCTATTATATTATGGAATGTAACACGGTCTAAAGAAGATTGATTTGAATTGCTTTAGGTTTGTGCCAGAAAAAAAAATATTAAAAATAGGTACCTGCCTATTTTGTAAAAAATCCTCTCCATCGGGTTTGAGGATATGATTGCAACAGTCATTACAAATTTCAACCGCTACACGAGTGTCAAACGGAATAAAATCGTTTAAAAAGTAACCTACTCTTTTTTCAGGACCATCACTCCAAATTCCATCCGAATAACTGTCCACAGAAGTATCATAATCATATATCATAATTACAGTCTCATTTCTTGACAATGGTGTCGCGTCTCCAATTGAGGGGGTCAACCAATCAATTGATGTTACTCAGAAATTCAATTGCAACCGTCAAGTGCAGTACAATCGCCTTGACTGTCTATGCAGTCTATGGAAACTATCCCACATAGACAGTCAAAGCGATTGTATTGTAAACTAGTGACCCGCCCCTGCTTCGCATGGTTATAAGTTTGACAAAATATTGACATTTCTTTATAACTTTTAAGTAAGTTTAATTAAAATTTTTAGTTTTTGAATTATCTAAATGAAGGCGAAACCATCATTGGGTTGGCCATGTTTGTCGAAGGACCGATGGCCGGTGGAGTAGATGAGTCCTGGAGTGGAGATCGCGTATCGGCAAGCGTAGTGTAGGACGCCCCCCAGCTAGATGGATGGACGACCTAAAGAAGGTGGCTCAGACAGACTGGATGCAGAAGGCGGAGGATAGGTTATTGTGGCGCAGTCTGGGACAGGACTATATCCAACAGTGGACTGCGATAGACTGAGTTGAAGGCGAAAACCGCATCATTTGCGTAATTTAGAAGAACAACGCGGTCACACGGAGAAACATGAAAAGCGACTTTAATTTACAATGGTAAAATTTGGAATGGTGGTATTAACACCACCATATAACACAACCTACCACCTTGTTAAAGACAGATTTGAACCATTTATAACAAGTTTTGATATAGGTAATAAATAAAATCAATTGGCACATGTATGAAAGACAATCACTGAAGAACGTCTCGAACGATTTAACAGATTTTTTTGTTGTGTTCGTAATTGTCAGGACAAGGTTTGTAAGAAAGAAATTCTTTGGAAAATCCAACGGGAAAATCGAGAAATTGAATGTTAATTTTGTATGAAAATCTCAATAAGAAAGACTGACAGACAACGTACAGACTAAACCACTGAATATGAAGTGACATGAAATACACCCGAGCGACGCAGGTCACGTCAGTAGACAATACATATGCAACTGAATGAGAATCGTTGAACAGTGAAAATAGGAATTGTAGAATATTTCGGAACAAATAGGCGTTGTAAGTAACATACGAATAAGATATAAATATACCTTAATTGTATTCAAAGAACAATGAAATAATTCAAGGCTACTAGAATTCTGATAGTAAATAAAACTGTGATCTAATAGATACTTGATGGTTTATAGACATTGTTCAATCCTAAACTTGTGTTCACAATGGGTGAAAGACAACATTATGATAAATACGAAGTTCTTTTCTGTGACACAAATGTTATTGTTTTAAGAACGCATCCTACCTAAATAAACAATCTTTAGTTTCCGTCTTGCTTTCAATATTAATTTTGGTGACTGTCAATCTACATAGTTTTGTTGTGCCCTGCTTAACGACGAAACAACTCGAACGATTATGGTGACCAAGGTTTCAGTCTCAATCTTTATATTTTTGGCAAGTTTTTGACAATTACTGTCGCTGATGTTGCTACTTGAATTTGAACGTATGTTTGGCCTTCTGACAGTGTCACCAAAAATCTATTAAGTACTGCTGTACAAAAACATATTTTCTTTATTATATGGGTCATCTTTATCATAATCCTCGGACACACGACAGTACTACGAAGCCAACCTTCACTAAATAGTCATCAATGAGTTGATTGGAGTCAATGTCGCAAATAGTCGTAAATCAATTATCTACTTTGACAGTTAACGGTGCTGGTGGAATGATTTTTGGAGTCGTTACATCAGTATTGATGACGTCAGTGACGGTACCCTGCTTGCAAATGGACTGATTTCGGTGCCAGTAACTGTATAGATTATTGTTAAGGATGTGATGATTCATCATGACTATTGTAGTTTTTGGAGTAGTGATGGGATTGCCCTTTTGGATTTTATGATAGCCTGGTACTTTTAACGGTTTCGTCTATGACAATTAATGTCAATTTTCGAATAACGGACGTTTAGTGAATTAGCGATTACAAAATTCTATGAATGTTATTCGGTTTCCAATTTAAGCTACTTACAACGTAATATTCTCACAAAATTAGTAAGCGGAATAATAATGAAAAAACCAGAAATATAACAAAATGGTATTCACACAAAATTATTAAAAAAGAATAAACCACGCTAATCTATGAAACGAGTTTTTATTCTAAATGTTAAAAATAATTAACAATTCCAGTCTATTATTTTAATACAAAAAAAAACTCGTTCTACATATTAATTTGTTTTCTTCCAAGGCCACACTGGGTAAGGCCTTCGATTAAATGGATTCTTTACACTGGCCTTATACACCCCTTATAAAGACTCTTTAGCAGACAGAGATTCTGCCTAGTTCTTTGTTTCATCAAATCCAATATATTTTACGCTTTTTCTTTAAAAACATTGAATACTAAAATGCATAAAACTTGAGGAATTCTCAGTGAGACGCTTAATAAGTAATAGGTCAGGGTCGGTTGATCGCTTGGACAGTCACCTACGCTTGGAACGGATTGCACAAAATGGTTGACAACAGCCGCAATTAATACTAATGTATATCCAATAGAATCTGTTTAAGAAATAATGAATAACTTTCAAGGATGTTTTCAAAGATAGCTGGCATTCATCGACCAGTTTCTTTAACACTTAAAGAGCAATATAGGGTTAAAAATAAGTTATCGCTTGTTAAGGAAAGATAGAGCAAGTGTACCTACCTACGGGTTTATGATCAGTCAGTCGGTCAGCATTCTGTATACTGATCTTATTGATGACGTCCTTCAAAAAGGTCATATACAATGCGTGCCACGAAAGATGAGACTTGACCCCGCCTCCCCCGCTCTTTCCGCCGCCCCTATGACGTCCGGTCCCGTCCCGCACTCAGACCTCATACCGCTAAAGATACCTAAAATCGTGTACTGCGCATGTCAAACCACGTGGTGTGTCAAGTCTCATCTTTCGTGACACGCATTGTACACCTGACCTTTTTGAAGGACGTCATCTAGGTACTACACATGCTCACTAAAACAACTCCAGTGGTCACCATCTGCATATAGAAGGGAGACAGTTACCTCTCAAAAGACCGATTCGAGACTCCCTCTGTGCAATGCTTGTAGGGTACATGTCTGGGGAGACTGTAAGGGGGTCTCCCTGAAACCTATCTGTGCAAGAATATTAGGTGTACTATGTGCTACATAGTTCTCGCAATTGGCGCGTGTATAACTAGATGAATGAATGTAGTGGTCTGCAATTTATTCCCCATGAACAAAGCGCGAGCATTGATGGCCCAGGGTTAACGGGTGCGACTTGCGAGTAGTTCGTGGGTCGTAAGTTCGAACCCAGACAGACGCTTTACTTTGTGTAAATTATTTCATCACCACTGCTCTCAAAGCGGTGAAGGAAAACATAGTGAGGAAATCGGCATGTCAGAACCAAAAATTAGAAGACATGTGACATCTCCTAACCCGCACTGGACCCGCGTGGTAGATTATGGCCCACTTCCTTTCACCAATAGGAGACCTGGAGTGGGAATATTATGAGCTGATTAAGCTACTATATGCTGTGGGCAAAGCGCGTGCGTTTATAATCCTTTCAGACATGCCCGATGTTACTGCCCGGGATGAGATAGTAGATTCTATTTCAATACGAGGACTATCGATCGATGGCATTTTATTATCAGCAGGCACACGACATCCGTTTATCAGACAATCTTGATGTAAAAATAATGCTGACATACAAACATAAATGCATGACCCACCACCAGTGCTAAATAATCGGATATCTATGAAAATATTTAATCAGTTGATGTTTTGACAAGTTCCGATATCATAAAAATTGAGTGCGTTGCTAAGTGATAGGTATGTCATAGCGTTATCTTTTTTCGCTATCTGCAGTGGCTGCATTTTATTTCACTAAAAAAGGCGATGTTAGAAGTTCTCGGAGTTGCCATATTGGCGCCGATTCCCTAGTGCACAAACTAAATTAAATTGAAGTTCAGTGCATCTTTTTCTTTCTATTTCATTAAGAAAAGGACAGAACATAAATATTAGTTTAGTCCTGTCAAATTATGATACTCCACATACAAGATTATACGAGATTAAAAAATTGGCTACTAAAATACGTCAATTTACGTCAGGTGCTGACTAATTTGACAGGACTAAACTAATATTTATCTTCTGTCCTTTTCTTAATGAAATAGAAAGAAAAAGATGCATTGAACTTAAATTTAGTTTAGTTTGTGAACAAAGGAATCGGTGCCAGTGTCAAGTTCGCTAATGCATTTGTGGATACAGATGGGATACAATCAAGGCAAATTCACAAAAAAATTGCCCGACTTGGAATTAGACTCCAAAGAATTAACTGCAATTCTTTAGCTCTTTGTCTTTTTATCTCTTTTATTTGGCTCTTCTGACCTATTAGTTTTTGATAAATACATAACTTAGTAGCTTTGGTGGATTTGGACGGGATGTATAAGGACAAAAAGGCCTGAAACACGCAATGGATGAAAACAAAGTGTCGCATCATTTGTATGTGCTTAGGAAGCACTGGTAATTAAGTATCTTCATGAAGAGCTGATCGAGATGGGTAAAACACGGAAAGAACGGTCTGATAGGCCTATGGACCCCTTCCGAACTGCCAGACACTCTAGATCGCTCTCCTTTAACATCATTACAGTACCCGGCGATAAATATTGCACATCCACCTTTTTACACAAAACTATTTTATACAAAGAATAAAAATAATTATCAAAAGAAGCAAATCATAATTGTCTTAACAGCTCCTAATAGATACCGGACTGTTTGTATTTCGTGCGACAGAGATAACGCTCTACGAAGCCGAAATTAGCCGATTGTCTCTTTCCAAAGGTCGATGTGCAATATTTATCGCCGGGTACTGTAGTATAATAACTAGCTTCTGCCCGCAACTTCGTCCGCGTGAAATTTCACCCTCCCCCCATTCACCCTATTGGGGTGGAACTTTGAAAACCCCTTTTTTAGTGGATATCTGCTCTTCACAAAGAACACACCTTCCAAATTTCATGTCTATAGGACCAGCGGTTTAGGCTGTTCGTGAATGATATCAGTCAGGAATTTGAATTTTATATATTATATAGATTATTTGCTTTTGTTTCATGATTATTATTGTATAATGTATGTAGGCATGTATTTATTGTTTAAGTAAATGGTACACCACTGCAGTATTGTTTGTTCTACCTTTAACCCATCCAAAAGTTGGTTTTGAAAAATAAAACTACCTACATTTATTGTAATTTATATGGTGTTCATAATAAAGAGTATTCTATTCTGGGCCAAAAGAGTGAAATAGATAAAAAAAAAACATCACAAATCGTTAAATAGTACAGACGCAAGCACAGCTGAGCTATGAGCTAGGTGTCTATGGTTCAATTTATCTTTTTAATCTTTGTTATTATTTTTTTCACCTTTTTTGATGTTTTTAATACCTTTATTGTGTCTTTTGTTGCACTGAATAAACGTTTTATCTATCAAGCTACCCGAAACAGTCAAATTTTCCCAATCAACTTTGAACCTTATGCAAGTTAAAAATTTATCAAAGAAATTTGACAGATTGTGGTAGCTTGATGTGCTGCCGTCTATACATCACGAGACGTGTGACTTGAGTAGTAAATTATTGCACGGCGCTAAACTCTGTGTATTTATAATAGATTACATAAGTCACACGTATCGTAAACTATTTTATAGCTCGTGTGACCTAATCCCGCACTTAAGTCACTCCTTTCTGTCTAAAAATGGACTATTTAAGTCTCAGACAAGCGTGACATAAGTGCGGGATTAGGTAACACAGCGTTAAAAATAAAACTTTTTGAATATGAACCCAAAGGTTTACATAAATTACATAAGCAACCTTCAAGGTGTTTGTCCTCTTAAATTACATAGCGGTTTTATTTAGGCAGTTACATAATTCAAACACATAATATTGACGACACAGATTGTATATGCCCTTCGTTAAAATGTAACCAATATTCTGGGTTATTTCTCAGTTCGTTATTAATTTAGCTTCCGTAGCAACAAGTCTATTGTTTGCTTGTGTTTAATAGGATATTCCATAATTCCAGGGTTAAAATTTAATAGTCCTCTAAGGTTATTGATTTCATTGTTTCGGTTATTTGGTTTCTATTAATTAGTTCAGAGTTCAATTTCTGTGATTATTATAAATAGGCTCTGTGGTGTTTAAAAGCCCTACACGTGTCTACCATAAAATGTCAATTTTGCGGTCAACAACATGCCACATGTTTAATTGCGTAAAGTTTTTGCAATTGCCTCAACATCTGCCTTGCCTTTTCCCAACATAGTTGGGGTCGGCTTCCAGTCTAACCGGATGCAGCTGAATACAAGTATTTTACATGGAGCGTCGGCCTATCTGCTCTCCACAACACAGTTACTGGGTAATACGATACCCCTTGGTGAGACTGGTTGTCAGACTTTCGGGCTTCTGACTACCCGTAACGATTGTCAAAGATCCACGAATGACAGCCGGGACCAACGGCTTAACGTGCTTTCCGAGACACGGATGGGTCTCGGTATGTAAAGATGGTCACCCATCCACAGACCAACCCAACGATCGATCGAACTATGCGGCTGTTTTTATTTAGCCACAGTTTTTGCAATTGCCAAATGAAGTAAAAAGAAAAAATCTGTTGTGGGTAAATTAGGTGATTCTACACCTACCTACCAAGATAACAGGCTCTTTAGGGAAAAGAAAAACATTACATAATATCACGCATGTATTCCTCAAGAGTACCTAGCGCTTGCAAGATCAACGGGCAGAAAAAAGTAATTATTTTGGCTATATTCATGTTTAATTTTACTAAAACAATACTGACTATCGGTAAAATTATAAGTAGCAATACAAAACCAACATTACGGAAGATTTCGCGCATAATCAAGCCACACAAATATTTTTCACTACGTATGTAGGTAAGAATGCGGTACATATTTTCTTATTCAAATTACTGCACACTTTAACGGGAGTATTCCGTGACCGTTTCAATAAATAAAATCGTTTATCACCGATTTCTCGCGCTTTTGACGTACCAGACGATATTGAGAAAATTGGTTCATTATCCGTTGTTCTGCAACATTCAAGCTGAAATAATTAATGTCGGTAAATGCCATACTAATTTACAGGTGTCAACATAATTTTCATGCGTCACTTTAGTCTCAGTAAAATTGTTAATTACTTACAGGAAATTACAATTAATAGATTACGAGTAGTAAGTACTAAGTCTATTTGAAAATTATTTCACCGATATGCAAACACGATAAAACAAAAAATAAATTAATTTGATGAATTAAATGTTTGGGATCAACAACAGCTGGTAGTGAAGTTAGTTACTTGAATTATCAGTTTAAATATCAGTTTTTTTTTTTGTGTAAACTTCACAGACGTTAAGGGTAACACGACAAAATAAAAGGAACTTTCTCAACTCATACCTTCAAGTAACTACACTACCAGTGGTCGTTGACCCCAAACAAAAAATCATCAAATCTTTTTTATTTTGTTGTGTTTAGATAACGATATCCATAACGTCCGTGGAGTTTTGGTAGCTAGTTTGATTTGACCCTGTATATCATTTATCAGCATCATCAGCATTGGTAGCTTTGTTCCACTCACTGTTACGTATAGGCCTC
Organism: Luperina testacea; assembly: GCA_927399505.1. Taxonomy (NCBI): domain Eukaryota; kingdom Metazoa; phylum Arthropoda; class Insecta; order Lepidoptera; family Noctuidae; genus Luperina; species Luperina testacea. The sequence goes on along the minus strand of OV656759.1, from coordinate 20,085,588 downwards.
CGCTATTCTGTGCAATGCTTCTCTGGTCTCTGCGACAAACTACTTTTTGGACAACCTCTAGTAGATAACGACTCATCACTTACAAATGCAAAGTGGTTTATTGAGAAAGTCAGCTCTTGCATGAAATTCTCTCATGCAAAAATTCTCGCATCCTAACACTTTCAACCAAAAAGAGAGCAACACGGAACGCATGATCGAAAATTAGAAGACCAAGTCAATACACTTTCTAGACGATACTCAGTAACAGTAGTCACGCCAATATAAACTACTTTAGTTACGCGATATGATGCAATGGATTCTTGTGTCATTGCCAGCACAAAGATTAATACGCGAATGTCACAATATTGTCGAGTCCCTCATTTTTACTGCAGCGCCAATGTTGGACGGAACATAACATCATCAGCGGAAGGGAAAACACGACATGACGCAAACGGTAGGCTCTAAAACAAAGCACCCACGGGAATGCGATCAATCAATTTTAGTAGCGTGACCTAATTTTGTACTTTTAGGTGGCTACATACCTTAAATCTGGATAATTACGTTATTATGGTATATAAAGGACATGAAATTGCAAACGCTAAATCTAGCGTGGATGAAATTATCATTGAAAATATTGACAATGCTTTGATATAATGTATAGATCTTAAATTCACGCACTAATGGTATATGAGTTGCAATTATAAATTGAACCGTACACAAATCACACAAATATTTCCGCGATGAACAAACTACATATTTAGTCGCGGATCATAAACATTCCTTTGCCTCTCAAGACATAGTATCGTGCTTATAAACTACAATCATATTTAATCCTTCAACGCCAGAGTTAAACAACAAACTTGTTTAAATTATAAACCAATAAAGTTAAAACAAGACGAGTTATTATGGCCATCTGTTCTGCCGATCATCAAAATGAAGATAACATAAGTACCAAAGCGATAAATCATGAAAAAGCTAATGATAACCGAAGATGGCATTAAAAATCTGAATATGGCTTTATAAAAGAACCCACTCATTTGATTCTGAGAATCGTCTTGGAATTTAAACAATAGGTTGTAAGTGAGTTGTTGAAATGTAATAAATTATCTTAAACCTGATTCTGAGAAGGAATTTAAACGTTTTGACTGCTATATAATTTTATATACATATGTACAAATCGCAAAGATTTTGCTTTTGTGTTCTTGTCACCCATCGTAATGATAGATGCTACAAACATTCTTAAATCACTATTGTACTGAAAGTGAAACTCGCTAGAGAAGTAGAGACACTCTACACTTCTCTAGCGAGTTTCACTTTCAGTTAATACTTCCTGCCATTTAGTTTTACTGCACTTCTCCGTTCTACTTTACCCAAACTAAAGTAAGTATGTATACTCTTTCTTCGGTATTTCCATTATTAATATTTTCACTTGCGTTCGCAATTATTTCCACTCCGATGATTTTATTATTAGATTGTTATAATAATACTGGTCCATTTTGTTGCTCCAGACTTTCACAAAGTGTTATCACAATTAATAATGCTCTCATTAAATTCGTGCCAAGTTTCGGTTTGCCCACTTAGTTTGCTCTAGCATCTGGCATTGAATCATTTGGCATTGAAAATGGTGCAAATAGTGTAAAAAAGTCCGGAATTGAATCAGATTGGAATTCGTTTATTTTTACCTGAATACGATTTTAGAAACACACTTTACAACACTTGTTTTATTTTTTCTGGTGGAAAAGTAGCATCATCTAAGCTACCATAATAAAGAGAAAAATTTGATTTTTTTACTTTCACGCTAAAACGGCTGAACAGATTTGGATGAAATTTAACACATGGGTAGACCATGACCTAGATTAGGACAAAATACTTTTTATTCCAATATTCTCACAGGATCGACTCTTATGCGGGTGAAACCACGGGGCGCAGCTAGTGGTGTATAAGGCGATAACCATCTTAAAGCATACTTATGTGTGTGTGTGAAGTGCTATGGGTGAAAATTTTGTAAATTTAATCTAAAAAGATCACATTGATAAGAATTAGTTCTTGTCAATGTGATCAAAATTTACAAATTTTCACCAATAAAACGTCATTGACAAAATCATCTCACTTGTGCAGTAACATAACATCATGACCTTATTCATAAAAGTAAGAGTTGTAACAATATACGTGTAATAGTAGACGGGATAAAACCATGACTATTAAATAAAATAGTCCCGAAAGCGCCAAACAATAGCTAGACACTATACCACAAAACAGAAAGGTATCTGTATTTTGTGACTATACCAAGAAAATAGACACATCCTTCATTAATAAGGCCTCGGAACTAAACTGTAACTAGAGTGTTGTTAAAACAAGTACTCACATGGAGATAACGCCGAGTTTACACAATGATATATATTTACATATCCACACAACTGACAATACATAACATATGACATCAGCGTCTGAGCGAACTACTTTACCTTAACGTTTAGAAATTCAACTACGAAAATTCTTGTAGAATATAAAATGTCTCCGGCAAAGAAAAGTGCTAAAAGCTTTTCCTCCCGAGAGTGTCTTAAAATGTTATTTCAGAGCTTTTCGGATGGGTGGATAGCAGCTATGTTTTAAGATATTATACTTCTACCTTTTCATTTATTATTAGTGTTTTTAGCAGCATCCTAAAGATCGTCCGTAAAAACGGTCTATGGGATCTCGTCTTTATGTCTCCACCAACAAAACAAATTAACCAATTAAACAGAAATTCCTTAACAGTTTTGATTAAAATTTATGTGAAGATTGGCCATGACTTCTAGGTCATGGTTAATCTTTGTGACATCAGACTTATCAACACTGATGTCCTAAAATCTAGCTGCCAAAGTTACTTCACTATTAAATTCGGAAATGATTGCAATTCATTTCATTATCAAAGTCACGGTCAAACATCACAAAATTTAGAGCGCTAAAAAAATTCGACTTGAAAATAAAAATGTCGATGTAAGCCAGAAACCGGTGAGGAACGAACAGAAATATTTTACTGTTATAACAATATTTTGCATTTTTAAGTCGCCAGAAAAATTAAGCGATTTCAGCAGCAGCACGTTTTTTAAAAAAAATATTTATGACACTCTATTTTTATTTTACTTTATTGTTTTAGTAAAAGCAGTAATTTTTGTTTCTTCGAAGCAGTTTATCTAGAATGCAATATGGTTTCGTCTTTCACATAAATCATTTTTAGTTTCCTTACCGCATAAACTTCGTAATCTTTTTAAAATCATTACACTTGACAACAGAATCCGCAAACGTATTCGGTTGTACTAATTTAGCATAATACCGCTAAAATTCCTGTACCTACCGGTTCTTGTAAATCAAGTATTTAATCGAACGATTCGTCTCATTCATGCGGGCATTTTGGTGCTCAACATTTTGCATTTACTAATGACAGACTTATTCACTAACTAATGTTTCGTATTAATCGATTATAATTAATTATTTACTATCATTTATGATATGATATGAAAGAGAAGACCCGTAGATGGATGCACATCTAATCCCGAAAGTCTGACAACTGGGTAATACCAACGGGGTATTACCCAGTAACTAGGTTGTGGAGGTCAGATAGGCAGTCGCTTCATGTAAAATACTAGTATTCAGCTGCATCCGGTTAGACTGGAAGCCGACCCCACTATGGAAAAGGCTAAGCAGCTTGAAGACAAAGGAGTGAATGAAAGCCTGTCGGTTGACAGGGGAGAATGGAAGGAAAAAACGCGTTGCGCCAACACCAAGTAACATGGACAAGGGCAAGAAGATGCTGATGTTATGATACATCACGGACGGGATGCATAAAAACAAAACATGGAAATGTTTTTGCTACACAATGATATAAATTAAATTTATGACAGACCAATGCACAATAAAAGGTGGAAGCACCTTGTGAACCATTTTTATTAAAATTCCAGCATACCTTTATAGTTTCTGATTATCATAGTTGCTTGTATAATATATCTTGTGAATTATTTAGCTGAAGTAAGAACTTGATATGATAAGAAGATTAAGATGCAATCAGTCATGTGCCGAAAATATCAAGAAGTCGGAAATATAATAACTTAGCTAACTTTATGAAGGTAGCATGTAAAATGTAATTAAAGTTTTGGACTTAAAAGACACCATGACCTCTGAGTTTGTTTCGGCGTTTCTTTTCAGGAATCATTCAGCTAGGAAATGCCGGCGCCATCTAGTTTTTAAAATATAGACGTGTAAAATTGTCACTTACATAAATCAACATTTTATTTAAAAATTTTGGCGACAGAAATATGAAAGCTAGGTACGTGTCTTTCGCAAAAAAAGTCGCATGTCACTTGTCCCTTGTAAAAACATAAAAAGTGTAATTTATTAATGCTCTAGAGTAGTTTATTTGAATCTCATAAGATTCAGAAGCAAATTCACTAAAACGAGGATTTTTTTATCAATAGCTTCTACACTACAGTCCACTGCCTGTTAAAGGCCTTAAAAAAATAAAACTCATTTCTCATAAACACAAACGCATCTCTTCATCTTTTGAAGATATCCTATCCTCAACAGCTACCGCTTATAGATAATACGAGTCTACCACACGGGACATCTCTGTCGCCACATGAATAAGAAAAGAATCCCTTAAAGATAAAGCTTGTCATATTTATTTGCTTATACAATCTCCATTACTGCTTGAAGTATTGTACCATCTTTCACCGAGTTGTCTGTAACAGGTGGTCTTGCCGCTAACTTGTTGTTAGCAGCTCTCGGTCACGCTAATAGTTCCCGATTTGTTCAATAAACATCGTTTATTTTCATCGTTTTCGCGTGCTTTAATGAGTGCATCTATTTGTGGGTTCTTGATTGGTAAAGTTGTCGTTTCTAATTGTTCTAAGATTTATTTGGAGACATCGGGCTTCAGGTATATTTTCATGACTGAAAAATGTTACGTAATTTTCAGGTTTCAGGTTTTATTTAACTACGAATAATTTTATTTTTCCTTATCGGAAACATTGTAGGCACTAAGAAACAACAACGAATTTAAGGTAATTATAATCAGCGTACGTCTTGCTAAAGAAACATGAATGAAACCTGTAATTTCCTGTATCAAAAAACATACTACTGAAACAGAAATTTAAACAGTTTTAAGCATAAATTAAAATAATAGTAAATTCCATCCTAAACTATAACTTAACACACAAAACATCCGATAACTTGCGGATTAGTGCCGGTTTATTTACCTTAGCAACGCCGAACCTGCCGAAAGCACAGCACGGTAACACTAATGTAACACAATCAGTTGGAAAACTAGGGAACTGTGTCGAAAAATCGTTCGCGAATTTGTTGGATGGTGTTTGTGTCGGGAACTGTGAGACGGAGCGTGTAGGCACGTGTTCGCGCCGCGGTTGGGTGCTGTCGACTGTCGTCTGTCAGTACACGGCGCTGGCCGCCGCGCGGCCGCGAGCAATCCCATGAAATCGCTTTCCACTTCAGGCCATCATTGTGCCAGTGAGCTACTCTGATAGCAGCTGTCACCTTTAAAAAAAATGGGAATTTGTATCGATTTGTGTGATGTTTTCTTTTTATTGTATTCTTTATAATGAAGGTTGTTGACAGGTGTAATTAGCATTTTGGGCAGTTATAAGAAGCGTACCCTGATGGCCTGATGCTAAGGAAATACTAACATTAACATTAATATAAAAAAGTATCATAATTGACGCACTGTAATCAGTAGATGATAAGATAGAATACATTCAGTTATTAGGTTTTGTCACATAGAAAGGATCAGCTGATTCCCAGATGACTCTCCTAAATTATGTTAAACCAATTTTCGGTTCAGAATTACTTTTCCAAAGACACATTTTCTCACTACATGAACCGGGAAATAACATATTTATAAACTTCTGAAAATATTGAATGTACTTTTTTTATTATTTTTATTTTTGTAAGAAATATTTAAAACAAACTATAAACTACCATTTTCCATTCTATTCCATTTCTAAATCATAAACAAAACAGCAAAAGCAAAAATTACAGCCAAAATGTAACCTCATCCCTGAAAACAATAAAACAATAGCAAGAAACTATGCAAAGTATGAAAACTGAGTAGGTACCACCACAATTTGAGAAAGTATTCTATCCGATTGTGACAGGTGACAGGATCATTTGATAGAATGGCATATTTGGGCGCAAAGGGATCACCAAGGTTTCTGCCTCTCCAGAAGAGACAGCAATTAAATTATAATCAAACTATTTAACTTAATTGTAAAGGGTCACCAAATTAATGTAGATTTTCTTTACATGACAGGTTTGGAATAACTTCTTGTTCATGAAGAGGATCCATGAATCTCAGTACTACAGCCCGATTAGACTTGCTTGATCGTATTTAATGGATTTATAAACTAACTTTACTATGTAAAAAAAAATATATATACACATATAAACATCCGAATTGAACGAATTACTTACCAGAACTTCCATGCGTCATATCTAAGCCTTCACAAAGGTATTTTAGTAATCAGATAAGACTAATATTAACAGGCTACCGGTATGTATGATGTTACATTCATGCGGCCCTATACAAGGCCGTCGTTATCTGAACTTATTACATCAAAGCGGTACCCATTATTTCAATTAGCATTTTACATAACTACGAGGCGTAAATACATAAAATAATGCCAAAACCGAAAGAATGTGGTGATGTTCCACAAGCAATGAGAAACTTAATATCGTGTCCAGCATGTCCTACACCCTGATTGCGTAAAACATTTTCAATTTCAATCTGCTCCCTAATTGCTATATCAGTCTAAATCTGAATAATTTTGAAGGATATTGTTAATCCATTGCTTTATAAGTTCGAAAAAATTTTCTTCTCAACAACGTAAATAACGCAATGAATATTGTTGTTGCGACTAAGCAGCTTGCCAAATTAAGTAGTTATGGGTTTATGGCAGTTTCCATTCCGTTGCACGATTCTTCTATCATGTCGATGACACGAATCATATTTGGTCAATCACACGGACAGCGCTTTTGTCAGCGTTCATCAATTCAAAATCATCCCCCACTTTACATATAGATGTCTTTCTTAATTTTTTTTCAGGATTTTATTTACCACTTTGTCGTCGTGATTAATATATAAATGACAAATGACAGCTTTCGTAGTTTTTCGTAGCTTTCACTTTTAAGTAGGGTCTCTGTGCTAAGCCGCGGAGAGACAGACAGACGGACATGGCGAAACTATAAAAAAGGAGTAAAATGAGGTAAAGCCTTTTAGCCTCTTGGTTGTTCCTCTATCTCTTTCTCTTTTTTAGGGTTCCTTGTTGACTACGGAACCCAAAAAAAGAGAAAGAGGTAGAGTAACAACCAGGAATCCAAAAGGCCTTACCTGATTTTGATCCTTTCTTCGCCCTCATCTAGGAGTCCACGTTTCCTTCAGCTGTGTACTCACTGAGCTGTCCAAGATTACTAAACACCATAGTAGGTCCATAGTTTTAGTCACGTCTATGGTACGATCAAAAGCAGCCTCAGTCACCAAAGTAAACAAATAAAATAATAAATCCGTCAGCCACAATCTCTATGATACCCAGTCTGTCATCTTACAAGCGTCTCGTACGATGGGTAGTCTCCATTCGACCTGAATTTTTTTCTCAAAAATTGGGCCAGCACTTGCCAACTCATGAATGAGTAATTTTTAATTTCAGTTTGATTTCCTAATCATACTTTTATTATTAAACGTATGTGTATGCGCGAAATTTCGTTGAAGCCGGCGGGAAGTGAATTGCCGAACGCCGCCGTGTGTTATTGTGCCATTTTTGTGGAAGAGACTTGTAAAATAACGAATTATAATTGATATCTATAGGTATACATATAATAAAATAGTAACGAAATCAAAACCGTACATTGAATGTTTTTGAAAAAAGTTTTTTCTACGAGGTGTAAGTTTTAGATTTTTTTCCTTTTGTTTGTTTATCTAGATGTATGTTCCCGATTCGCGCAAAAACGGCTGGACGAATTTAGATGAAATTTGGTACACAGATAGTTTGTAACTGCGATTAAGACATAGGGTACCTACTTTTAATTCCGGTAATTTCCCAACATCCATGCCATGCGATACCGCGGGAATGCACTTAGCTTCTGACGTTTCATAAGTGCCCATGTAGGTTTATGTGCAATAAAATATTTTTGTTATTTATTTTGAATGGGTGAAGTTTCCCTTTGCATTATTATATTGTTTTTATTTAAATGGAAAAAGAGTAGGTTTTAGCATTTAAATAATAATACAGTACCTGGCGATAAATATTGCACATCGACCTTTGGAAAGAGACAATCGGCTAATTTCGGCTTCGTAGAGCGTTATCTCTATCGCACGAAATACAAACAGTCCGGTATCTATTAGGAGCTGTTAAAACAATTATGATTTGCTTCTTTTGATAATTATTTTTATTCTTTGTATAAAATACAAAAAAGGTAAAGGTCGATGTGCAATATTTATCGCCGGGTACTGTATCTAAAACATTTATCATTCTCAGAGCAAAAGTTTTTGAGAACCGATATCCCTTTTACATACGTGCAGCATACTATGACTGACAGCTCTGTATCTATCTGCTTTCTGATATTTTGGTTAGTTACAAGATCTATTTGTGTACCTACATACTCTTTTTAAATAAACCCGGATCTCTCCTCCATTTTGAAATATATTATCAAAAGTGCAAGATGAAATCACTCCACCTATTAGATCGCCTACAAGAACATTAATATCTCTCAACACTAACGAATTCATGTTGTTACGATTATACACACTACACTGAAAGAAATAAGCAGTAAATAGAAATGAGAAAATATTGATCTGAACTGCTTTAAACAGTTTCATAGGAGCTTAACGTCCAAAACAGTATTTTTTACTGATCCGAAAACAGTTAAAGCTTGAGGCAAAATGTTACCGTCATGAAAGTAAACTTTAACGTTTTAAGTAGCTAAAAGGTCACAAAATTAACTGTTTTATTCATTTGATTATATCGTTCAAACCATTGAAATTTACTTACATTACAGTAATGGTGGTTTTCCTTTTTTTTGTTGTTTTTTCAGTAAATAGTATGTTCAATCATTAAAAGTTACTGTTTTGTCTTTTACTGCTTTATAAACATTTCTTTTTACTGTATAAAGCAGTAGCGAAGGGTACATTTGTGTAAGAGGTAAGCCGGAGTGTATAGAATACTGACTGTGACATTTTTCAAAGGGAAGCCGGTAGGAATCGAGTTGTCTGGAACCTTCGTCACTAAAGTCAGTACAGTACCCGGCGATAAATATTGCACTTTGACCTTTACCTTTTTTTTCATTTTATACAAAGAATAAAAATAATCATCAAAAGAAGCAAATCATAATTGTTTTAACAGCTCCTAATAGATACCCGACTGTTTGTATTTCGTGCGACAGAGATAACGCTCTACGAAGCCGAAATTACCCGATTGTCTCTTTCCAAAGGTCGATGTGCAATATTTATCGCCGGGTACTGTAAGTGTTAATGAAATCGGTTTAATGTAGTGTAGTAACAAATTATTTTATTCAGTTTAGGTATTTTGTTTTCAGCAGCTTTGCTACCCCAGTCTTCGAGCAATTTGTTGAAATATTTTAACTGGATCACATTACTAGCCGCTGGCCGAACCCCCCTTGGTTTCGTAGTCGCAAGCGCGACTGCTGCGGTCGTGGGTTCGATTCTCAGGTGTTGAATGTTTTATTGGGTTTTTCCATTAGAAATTTCTCAGTAATAGCCCGGAGTTTGGAAGTTGGCGATGTGACACCCCCGTGCCTCGGAGAGAACGTTAAGCCGTTGGTTCTGCTCCTGATCTGTCTCCGGTCGTCTCGGATTGCTGTCCTATCGGACTATGAGAATGAGGGAAGAGTGAGTACACCTGTGTCGGCCCATACACTTGTGTCCTATAATATCTCCCACATCGAAGGCTAGTCTCCGTTGAGATTGGCTGTCATGGGTGAAATTCGGTCCGGAAATCTATAACTAACCGCTGGCCGAAGCAGTGGGCTTGTTGTTGTGGTGGGTCTTGGTCACACAGGCAAGCATACAATGTATGCTCGTTTACACTAACTGGATGGTTGTTGGATTATCAACGGTCGGCTTAACGCTGAAAGTTAACAATCCAACGACGCGTTTTTATTTAGAGGTATTACTTAATTACCTACCACTGTTCTCAGACGGAAAACATGCGGAAAAGTGAATTTACACGTCATGCCTTTTTTAACTAGGTAGGTACCTAACTGGTGTCGACGTTTCCTATCAAAAAAATCTCATAAGGGTTTTTTTTCCAATTTCTCCAATGAGGTTTTTTAAAGGTCAGGTTTGATTTTTAAAACGTTTTATTTGTATAATGCACTATCCGCTACAGTTGTACATGCACACTGGCTTATCATATGGTTTGCGTTGCAAGCGTATTATCGCACCTCATAATGTTTGGAAGTAACTTAACGGCTCCTGCAAACAGGCGCGACGCGCGACGCGAATCGCGCGCGACACAAAGGCACCGCTCGTCGCGCGACTTGCGGTGCCTTTGTGTCGCGTGTCGCGTCGCGCCTGTGTGTACGAGCCTTAATACTGAAAACGTTTGTACACGACACCGATGTCACACTTTATGTAAGATATGGAGAGCTTGGGTTTCACCCCATATTATTGTGTGTATACAGAGTTTCAAAGATAAGGGTTGTACGAGCACTTGTTTGCTGGTACGTGTGATAGGTTGAGATGGAAGAAAAACTTTTCTTGCTGACTTCATGATAAGTTATTTATTAATTGTAACACAGGTGTTTACAATAAAACGGTCGATAGTGTACTCAACAATATTGATTGCTATGTGGATTTAAATGATATAAAAATGCTTATGCTAGCGTGCTAAATAATGTGCGATGTAATCGTACAGGGGTAAAAAAGAATTTTGGGGGTTAAATCATTTGTATTAAAATACAATACATAATAAGAACTTAAATAATTTGCTTATTTAGGTAAAAGCAGCTATCTTTTATTCCATAAATATTCAAAATTCACTAGGCACTGTACTGTGGAGGTTTTACCTTGATGGTTTTCTCATCCGACCTCCACAAATATTTCAGAAGTATTCGTGTTTAAAACACTCCTTTTATTTACCCGATATATAGCAAGTGCGCTGAGCTCGTGGGACTTAAAATAACGGAGGGCAAAAGTAGAGACTTCACCGCCTATTGTTTTTTCGCAAAATAGTTTGGTTTACAGACACAAAACTGATATGCACCTGAACCCGAACTGAAACCAGAAGGCCGTACAAATTCTTCTTCGAGTCGTTGGCACGACGGTATTTAAAATTTTGTAGCCTATAACTTTGTCACTTTCACGGCGTCCTCGGTGGCAGCGCAAAGATCACTTTGACTGCATGTTCAGGGCTTCAGGCGCACAGAGGGTATGATAGAAGCAAGAAACAAAGAAAAATTGTTTATTCTGCACAAATAAAACTCTTATTACAAAAAAAAAAGACAAAATACATATACAATGTAGTCAAAAGCCTCGTACTCAAGCATAAATATTATAAAAAGTTGAAAATTTTGTCCATTGCTTGATTTTAGGGCCAGGGACCAAAGACAACACACATTAATTGACATTCATAGGAGGTAGCCTATAGTTGTGACACAGCGTCAAAACCACACAAAAACAAGTAGTGGCGTGCGGGAATCGAATGCACTATTCAAAGCGCAGCAGATGCCACCGTCTGCTGCATGACCACCTTCTATTTTTGATGCTGATCTCTTTCCTATTACGTAATAAAGGTCCCTATTTAAAGACTCCATTGTATACCTAACATGCCTATTGTCTTCCGTCATCACACGTGTCAATTATCAATTAATCAGTATAACCACGACATTTAATTCTACATTATTAACATCAATGTCAACCACAAGGCGTCACTGCTTGACTTCATCACTTCGAATGGCTGATCAGCTCCAGAATTAGGTTACCTACTTTATTATCAACTACATTGTAGGTAAGGTCGCTGACTAAGAAATGCAACTGAGCGTAATATTTTCGGAGCAAGAGTAGGTTTATTTGGGTTTCAATAACAATGGTTACGTGTGATGCAATGAAACATTTTCATTTACGACCCGTTTGAACGCAGGCGCCTAGAGGTGGCTATGAATTTGTGTGGACATTTTTCTCGCGGATAGATCAAAAACAGCAGATATCTGCAGTTTCTTGCCCATTCTTCTCCATAGGAATTTACAACGCTTTGGAATGGCCAACTAGCTTCGTGTTTCTGACTGACTGACTCCTTTGACAATTCAAAAGTGCCTGCCTGGTTTAATTAAAAAAAATGCATTGAGATTGAATTTGACAGCTGCATCTCGTTAAACTGGAGGCCATCCCCAACATAGCAGGGAAAAGACTAGGCGGATGAGGATAACTTCATTGACGCACGGATCTTCTCAGGCTAAGTGTGAGTTTTTTCACTCACGTTCGATTGCGAACGCGTTAGAATTTTAGGGAAAAAGTTATAGCGCCACCTGGTGGTCACTTGGAGAAACCTAATTTCTAATTTCCCATACAAAATTCTAACGCGCTCGCAATCGAACGTGAGTCGAAAAAACTCACTATAAGGCCTCTGATATTATAGTCAAAACGCATTGTTACCCTAGCCGCGCGACACGATTACTTACGTCAGTATTACAATTATATGTAACGATGACTCTTTGATGTCGCCGCAATTACCGCTGCACTGGTGTGGTAGGGTAGCATTTACATCGATTTTTTCGCACATTTACTCGCTTCATGCAGCGCTGAAATTCAAGGTTATTTCTAAAGTACTGTAAATAGAAAGTGTAATTATGCAGTTAAACTATCATAGAGACTATGATAGTTCTTTATTCATAAACATTGCTTAAAGTGAAGTAGTGATTTATTTATTTAATACTTCAAGCACATTAATGTTCCGAGGCGGACTTAATGCCATAGGCATTTTCTACCAGTCAACCTTTGGGTGATACAGAGACAAACAGTGGTAGGTGCAATCATGAACATTGAGGAATAAATATTTTAAATATGAAGATACTCGATTAAAACTGATTATAATATATACCTAATTACATATAAATATAAGTAAAAATAAATATACATAAATACATAGAAATAAGACATACAATGAGAAAATATTACCGCTGTGATGATACTGACAGCTTCTTGCGAATGTGCTCGCGAACCTTAACTTTAAAGGATAATCGGTTGGTTGCCATCCTGATTTTCTGGGGGAGCGCATTCCACAGAGCACAGAGAGATAACCATATGTTTTTGATGTTTAAACGTTACTTTAATAATCGTTTATAAATAAACCCCAGTATGTTTAGTCGCAGATGATTCAGTATCTAACTAAATCTATCTGGTTATAAACATAAAGTAACAGTAATGGACCCTTATTCTATTACATATTTATATATACTTTATTGTACACCAGAATATATCATATATCTATTATCATCTTACTGAGGTACTTACCTGAAACGTATAATTTAGTAGCGAAACGCGTATAACTTTTATTTCTAAGTGGCTTTATTATTGAAAGCATCGTTCTTATAGTCTGTCCCTATAAATCTGATGAAATTGTAAACAAACCCTGTAAAGGTTAAATTCTTACGCAATCATTCACTAAAGAGAATTACTAACACATTCACTTTGTATCTGTGTGTTTGTGTGTGTGTTGTAGGTTCATCACAACTGGGGGCCTAAAAAGGCCACTTTAGCAGAATAATAAAAGGATAACATTATGAATCATAATATGGCGAAGACAGTCCGTGTTTTTCTTTTTTTTCGCTGCACTGCGTAGGTATAATCAAAGAGATTGGGATTTGATTAGGATTGGATTGATTGGTATTTTAGCACAGACAAAAAAAAATAACTGAAAAATCCTTCAAAAATGGGATTTGATAGATACGATTAACTTAACAGTACTGTCCATTATGATTCATAATAATAATTCATATGTGGCCTTTTTAGGCCCCAAAACCCGTGCTCTCAAAACGGTAAAGGAAAACATCGTGAGGAAACCGGCATGTCCTAGAACCAAAAATCGATGGGATGTGACATCTATCAACCCGCAATCGCACCCGGCACGCGTGGTGGGGTGGATTATGGCCCACTCCCTCTCACAGTGAGGAGGCCTGTGTCCCAGGTCCCAGCATTGAGGCTAAAGGCTGATTATGTAACTTTGTATCTAACCATTATTTGAAACAACTATTGTCTGAATAATATTGAATTACTAATGGATACTTTTGGAAGAGACGATACATCTTTCTACCATTGGTTCATTTAATACTAGTTAGAACATAAAGGGCTAAGGAACGAACACGGGTGGGTTTTAGTCCGTAAGAGTCTGACACTCCCGCTCCACCCAGAGCGGGACGGGTCATTTGATGATTTCCCATCCTGAAAAAAAAGGCTCCTTCAAACAGGCGCGACACGCGATAAAGGCACCGCAAGTCGCGCAACGAGCGGTGCCCTTTGTGTCACGCGCGATTATATCGCGTGTCGCGCCTGTTTGTAGGAGCCTTTACGCTATCAGTGAAACCCCACGTCAACTACAACTCGACGGCGACGGCTCGTCACCGACAGACGTAACAAAAACATATGACAATCAATCTCTGGGCACCCGACACTCGACACCTTTATTTTAAATATTTATTTCTTTGAGATTTATGTTAGTTGAGATGGCGCTTGATTCAAATAGTATTTGTATTTGATTTGACTAGGAATATTTTCAAAGGATCAAAAATAATTGGCTAGGTGAAGTTATGCGCGAGAGAGGTGATGGGCAGGAAGCAGGAATGGACCAGTTTATTTTATGCCATTCGATCCAACACCTTTTGCTGATTTAGCAAAGAGAGGTGAGTTATGGTGGTTGTTGTAGTGCTCTTCGAGTGTAGACATTAACTTGTTCCAAGATAGCATGTCTGAATTCAATAGAAAATAATAATAATAATCATATGGGATGTCGACTCAGCAATTATTCTGCCGATTGTCGTGACAGCCAATGGATTAATGGCCAAGAGCCTCGACCAACACCTGAAGTAACACCTGGCAGCTGAATCAAGGGCTTGATTCAGAAAGCAGTACTTACTGGACACGGCTCGTTTTTGTTAAGAGGTTCCTCTCTCTGGAGTCCTGACCGCCGCTAGCTTGGTCTCTGATCCCGATACCGGTGGGCTACTATTTTTTATATTTTAAAATGTTTTTATATTGTAATATTTAAAAATATAATTTATATGTATTTACTGAAATAAAGGAGAAAATAATAATAAACTAAAAAAAATACTACCCCATTTTTACAAGTATCACTGTCCACGCAATCACTGTGCATTCCAAGGTGGCCTGGAAGAGATCGCAGAAGGCGATAAGGCCGCCCATTGTATGCTTTGAATGTAAAATGTATTATTATATTATGTATTTTCTGGTGCATTAAAGTATACATATAAATAAAAAAATTATAGATAATAATAATTGCTATATTAATCAGGCAACTGAATCCAATTACAAAATTTACTTACCATTCTAGATGTTAGTAAACAATAGCTTATATGCTATGTTAGTACATAAATTCTACTACAGACATGATGGCATTTATAAGATGCCTCACTATATACCTAGGACTTTCGTCATGCTTATCAGCAATAACTTTCAAGAGGCTAGTCCAAACACATTTTATTTTGCTTACTTAGTAAATAATGCCATTAGGTGGCGACCATCGCAGAAATATCCAAGAACAAGCTTCACATCGTCGACGTGAAATTTCTTGTTCCCCCGAACCACCGCGTCGCATCGCATCGCCTGCCCGCGCATCACTTCGTTTTTGCTTAGCATTATTTCTGCCTTTTTCTTTATCCTGGAGTCCTAAGGGTCATTGCGCGATGTAAGGCATGTAGCCTTCTTCTAGAATTGAGCTATCGAACGCAATAAAAATATATTTCTAAAATATGTTGGATTTGTGTATTGGCAAGTTTTTTAAATTTTTGTTATTGCTGAATCACTGTTCGATCAAGCCTGATGGAAAGCGATGAATGAGGTTTATGATGGAGCCCAGATGATGCCTGTGGCACTGGAACTCCCACGCATCGACAAAACATAGCAGGCTGCTTGACGCCGGACTCCGGTAGGAGGGTTGTCGCAAACCATGTGAAGGTGGGCGTTAGCCACAGGTACTGCCGTAAGTAGGGTTCCCAACCCTCCCGGATTGCCCGGGAGACTCCGGTAATAATGGTTAATCTCCCGACCTCCCGGAGTGCAATAATTTCTCCGGTTTTTTTAAAGTATATGCATCCGTCGCTCGCACGTTACTCGTCGCGTTTGTTCTTTCCATTCCTGTCTCTAACAATTCTTGCGAGCGCGTATTCAGTCATTATGATGGAACAAGAAAAGAAACTGAATGAATATTTCTTTAGTAAAAGCAGAGATACAAATACTACTTTTATGATTTTGTGGTAAAAAACCATCAATAATAAAATATTGAGATTTTCTTTCAACGCAATACTCGATTTTTTTAAATTCTCCCGGGTTGGTCCATTCGAGAGTTGGCAACCCTAGCCGTAAGGGAAGAATTGACCAGTCAAATAAGGTGTTGGGTGTGACCGTCCAGGACGCGCCGAGCGCTCGGTTCAGTTGAGTAACTGGCGGAACAAACTGTGCTACACGAGGAGTCTTTTTCATGCATCAAAAATAAGCAACTTAAAAGCTAAGATCAAACCTGTTGAAAGTCGTTGCATGAATACGTAACACTTTAAAAGCGATAGCCACTGGTCTAACCCTAAGATAAAGCTGTTCTGTCTACAAATTTAGACTCGGGTGTGCTCTTTCTTAGGTAAGCAATAGAGCTTGCGTCACAGGCCTGACAAGTCCAGTATAATTTTAGTTGCTAAGTTTCACTTTTACGATTCACATCGTTAGATTAACGACAGTGATATTAACTAGACGTGACTCCTGTGCAAAATGGGTCCTAGATTCGTGTTAAAGCTAGATTATAAAAACGACATACTCAAGTGATACCAGTGTTGCCACATAAAAGGAGAATGTACAGAAGATCGACTCCATAAAATGCAAAAAAGTTTAAGTACAGACGCCAGCACATCAAGCTACTACAATCTGTCTAATTTCTTTAATAGATTTTCAACTTTATCGCTACAGCATAAGGTTCTTTGATTGGGAAAATTTGACAGTTTCGGGCAGCTTAATGTGCTGGCGTCTGTACAACTGCGGTCAGAAAGTCTTGTAGCAATCTCACCATCATCATCATCATCAAACTGTAGCATCAAAACCAACCGCACTTATGACTTTCTTCTCTAAAGACATTTCACACACACATGCACACGCACACACACATGAAATATAGATATATAGAATACTCTTTATTATGTACACCATAAAAATTACAGATTTATATCTGTAATTTTGTGATGTAGAAATTTTTCCAGGAGTGACACAAAAGGCGGTCTTATCGCAAAAAGCATGCATGGATTTTCACATGCTATTGGACATAATGGCCTTCGATGGTATTGTGTATGTCTAATAGTAATTGATACGCAAATTTATTGACATTAACACAAAACCAAACTCTGTCTGGAATTCTTTCCTGACGACAAACCCTTATAGAGCTTTGTCCGGCCTGGGGAAGGAACTCACGCTTAGCTAAGTCGCTTCTAACCATAATATATTACGACTGTACACGCTCGAATTTTGCCCTGGTTGGAGGCCTTAATTTACTAAGGCATCCACAGGATAGCCTGGTAAAGCGACCGATATATAGCCTACCAGGTTTACCAGCGAGATGCCACAAAAAAAATAGCTATTTTTGTTACGGGGGCCTAGAACGGCCATTTTGGTAGATACATAAAAGGATAACATTATGAATAATATGGCGAAGACAGTCCGTGTTTTTCTTTTTTTCGCTGCACTACGTAGGTATAATCAAAGGATTGGGATTGGATTTGGATTGGATTGGTTGGTATTTTTGCACAGAAAAAAAAAATAACTGAAAATCCTTCACCAATGTTTGGATTTCATACGATTAATTTAACAGTTAACTGTCCATTATGATTCATAATGTTATCCTTTTATGATTCTGCCAAAGTGGCCTTTTTAGGTCCCCAGAGGAATGTCAAATGTCTTCTGAGGAATGAGGAAAATGTCGTGAGGAATGTTTTGTCAAGTATGAATGTGAGTAACTATAGTTACTCATATAATGTAGGATGTAGGAAAGACCAAAGAAACAAGGGATGACCTGTGTGAAAGATGATATGGCTAGACTCAAACTCAAAGCATTCATTTCAATTAAACCATTTACAGGCACTTTTGAATTGTCAAAAAGTCGGTCAGTCAGAAAATATGAAGCTAGTTGCCCATTCCAAAGCGTAGGTACCTATGGAGAAGGACGGGCAAGAAACTCCATGGACACTCTTTTAAATTATATTTGTACAAAAATATTAGTTACATCATCTAGAAAAGGGGTGACTACTGAGATGGCCGATCCCAAATAAAATGGAATAAAGAAGAAAACTGAATGATAACACTGATTCTTCTGAGACTTCTGTTCTTCGTTATATTATATATTATTTTATATAACATTGTAAGAAAATAGCCCACTGTAACCAAAGAAGATAAGGTAGATTTTTTTACAAACTTACTTAAAGCCTCTACAAAGTAATTTCAACCTTATTTTTCTAAAAATAAAGGTTCTGGTTGTGGAGTGGTAATGTTTCTCACCGGGGACCTTGCATTTTTGTGCGCTTATGTATGCTATATCAGTACCAGTATCAGTCACTGGGTTAAATGTAAAACAAATAATTGCATTTTGATAAGAAGTTGTTGGCAAAATTGATGAGTGTCTAGAAACTTACGGTTCACATGAATAGTCTTATAACTAACAAAACAACCAAACATGTGGAACCTTCTAATTTTAAACCGCATTCAGAGCATGTCATGTTCGAACATGGTACCTATTCCCAACATTTACAGCGTAGGACTGAACACAGACATTTGATGAATGACCCCATCCTAGGTTTTTGACAATAATACGTATTTAATCCATTATGAAATATTTTATGTACAGACGCCAGCACATTAAGCTACCTAAAACTGTAAAATTTTCCCAATCAACTATAAACATTATATCTTAACGATAAATTTGAAAATCTGTTAAAGAAATTTGACAGATTGTAGTAGCTTGATGTACTAGCGTCTGTAGGTACCTTAAAATGCTTATACACAATATTTAACACAACTAACTATCTATTAACACTAGGTACTAAATTAAATTACAAACTAACTATGTATTAAATGCAAAAACAAAATGACACTTAGGCATCGAAGTACTTGTCCGCATCGCTGTCATCCGGAAACGTGCCCAGAAAACTGGCAGCATTGCCACGTTGAATGGTAATGCATACTTTGGACAAAGTACGAGCCAGCCCACTGGTCACCATTCGACGAGAAATTTTCTTAAAAAGGAAACGTACACTCGTGCCCCGTGACCAGATCGACCCAAACGGCTCAAAACTGTAGTTACCCATAACATAAGATATTACTCATAAGTATTTGCGCCGCTTGAGGGTCTCATCAGCCGCAGCCGCGGCGCCAGAACAGCCCGCCGTGCTTAGAACATGAGATAGCGCAAGTGTCGAGACAGGTTGCGACCCACACCAGACCCACATCCCAAGGCAAGAATGTCGTGCTGTCTGGTCTCTACCCATCGTCACGTACCAAGCCGTTTGGTTCTAATACCGCTGGTACGCAAGGCAAGGGATTGTTGAATAATGTCGTTGATGCTGGTGTGCAGCGTTTGCGATCTGCGCTCCTGCAGCAGGACAGGTCATGGTACCCGAGGCCTGTCAACAGTTTCATCCACACAAGCGGCGCTCAAGCGGAGACACGTATTCACTTTGTGTAGATAGATAATTATGTAGATAGGGTTATTGTCAGTTTCTGTCACTGTTGTTGTTTACATAACAAGTAGTGTCATAAGAATTTGTGTAGGACGTGTACTTCCTACCACAGTCCACAACTAAAAATTGAAAAATAAAAACAATTGTTTTTTTTAAATAATCGACTCAAAGTCAAAGGCAAGTCAAAGACATCGCCCTCCGATATTAACGTTATAGTCTATAGTAGTCCACTTTGTAGTGGCTTTTTCTGGAAGGCGGTTGTTTTATCCAAGACGACCCACTGACTGATTGTTTTTTTTTAATCATAGGTTTTGCACAACCACACAGACGTCCCAGCAACGGGCATGGAACCCGCAGCCATAACGAAGAATACACAATATTTTCGTCCACAATTCCACACATAACCAAACGCTGGTAACGATACCATTCATAGACCCATCCATTCAGAAAAAAGGTTCAACAGTATAACGCCATCTATGGATTAAAGACGTCAGCTATACTATATTTTTTTTTTTTAATAATAATAATCGTTTAATAATAATAATCGTTTATTTCTTAATTCAAAATTACAATATGGAGGTATTGTTGGTCCCAAACTAGGCACGGCCTGTGTCTTGGGCACCATTACATGGTTACAGCATCTTGATAATTTTTTTTTTCATACAAAATAAGTATAGTAAAGTTGAGATTGGCTAAAATTAAGCTAGTTAGCCTCAGCATCGGGACTACAAGACTAAACGGTTATCGGTTCTATTTTAGACCAACAAATCTCTCAAGGTTGCCTGCTTGTCGGTCTTCTACAGATTGTACTTCGGTGAGTGTGCCCAAGAACTCCACGACCTCATTCCACCGGCCCCCTTCTACCTTCGGACATCCAGACGCACTGCAAGTTACCATCCCTACCTAGTTGCTATTCCACCAATTCGCACTAAGCGTTTTGAAATGTCCTTTATAATGCGCACAGCAAAAGAGTGGAACTCTCTACCTGCGTTTGTGTTTCCGAGTGCATACAACCCGAATCTCTTTAAAGTAAGAGTGAACAGGCTTCTTCTGGGTGAGCTCACTCCATCGTAGACTTTGTCTCTGTCATCTCTGACCTAGACTAGAGTCAAGAGCAAACCCATTTCAAATAAAAAAAAAAAAAAAAAAAAAAAAAAAGAACAACAATGCGTTCATTAAAACCGAAATTAACTTATATCTGTACGTTTTTTTAAATGATTAAAATTACTATTATTCATTCCGTATGTTTGCTAGTGTAGCGCCATCTAGTTAGAATATTATGAACTTAAGATTAGACTATTCACTCATAGATGGCATTCAATTCACATTCTGCTATTTGCCAATAGATGGCGTTAATCACCATCATCACTAAGATTTAACTATCTTTTTTTTTTTTTTAAAATAGTTTCGAGAAAGCATTAACTTTTAATTTGGGCAGTGCAAGATTAAGAACAAAACCGTCAGTTTTGTGCAGGTATTACGAAACACGCTAAAGCAAATGACGTGAAAATACTTATTTAAATTGACTTATTGAAGTTTTTAGAGTAGGTAGGTATCTACTACCTAAATGCTGAAATGAAAGGCAATTTTATTTCAAAGGTTATGTATGGCTATGTAGATAGGAACCTATTTTATTGATTGGTTTAGTTTTGATTTGCTGATGACGTCTTTACCAAGATGATCATTTCTGGGTATCTAATTACCTCATCATCATCAGCAGCCTACAGCAGTCAATGCCTGGATATTTTGGTCTCTCAGCACGCCATTCAGCTCGATTCTCGGCAACTCTCATCCAGCTGCGAAGATTTTCGCTGTACTTAGCCTGAGGGTAGGGTTGCCAACCGTACTCTAAAATAGAGTATTGTCCTCTATATCATGTAGGCGTACTCTATAATCTATAACACTAATAGAGTACGCTAAAATACTCTTTTTTACGCAATGTTTACTTAACTAGTGCCAGTCTGTAAGAATATGCAAAAACCCATAATCAGAATTTAAAAAGTCTACTATTTACTGTTTAATTTAATCATTTATAACAAATTATAGAAGGAAAACTTAATTTACAAAGACTAAACATACACATGGACAGTTTATATTCAGAAGTAATATTTTTAAAAGAACTCCAAGCCGATTGTTTAATAACACAGATTTTATGCACAAAATCGACTGCAAAAAATGGCAATTTATTTTTAAAAAATGTCCTGAAGAATTTGATTGTTTAAAAAAAAATATTAGCTATATACTCTCTGTTCAAGCCACTTCAGCATTTACTGAAAGAGTCTTTTCGGTAATGAATGTGACGTGGCGAGAAGAGAGAAACGGAGCTTCATTGAAATTGATCAAAGATGAGCTCTTGATACTTATATATAAATTTAGAGTTGGAATGTTTGGACTCATACAATTCTTTTAAGAACAATGAAAAATTGTTATGTGCTGCAAAAAGTACAAAAAAACCTTTTTAAAAGTACAAAATAATTGATACTCTTTTTTTGTAAGACCGTACTCTTTATTTACCTCCTTTAAAATCAGATTATACTCTATTTCTTCTAAAAAAAGTTGGCAACCCTACCTGAGGGCGTCCTACCCAACGGTTATCGGTTCTACGGCTAATATGGCCCATTGCCACTTCAGCTTGCTTATTCTTATTCTTGCCTATTGAGCTATGTCGGCAACTTTGGTTCTCTATCGGATCACCTCATTCAGGATTCTAACCCCCTATCTACCTCAGCTTCTGTCTTGTTACCTACGTTCTTGCTATTTCATCAAATTACCTAACTCTACCAATACATAAAAACCGAGACATTTTCCTTTTTCGGGTTTTACTTATAAACGATGATTAAAGTTAAGTGACTTTCAAACGTCAAAAATGTATGGTGGTAACAGTCGCTAATGAATACTTATCTAAATTTACGCAACGTTTATGAATAAGGTGGTTCATTACCATAATTTATTCGTATCAATGGATTTAATACCAGAAGCATTAAGATTATTAAGATGAAATTATCTATCTGATCCAGACAAAATTAATATGACACATTCAAGGTATTATACCTAGATACATTCAAGGTAACTCTCCGAAACTCTAGATATAGGTAGGTACCTACACATTCTAGGATTGTAGTTAGGTATATACGTATAATAACATAAGTACCTACCTACAGACGGACTTTCATTTGCGCTACAATATAGACTAGAGGAAATCCCACGAATATTCTGTCTGACCTCGTATATTCAGAAAATATTAGACGGTCTGGGTAATCATGAACGTTATACGTAAACCCTTCGTTGTTAGGACGTAGATAAGATTAGTTATGTTAGGGAGCTAGCTCGAATACCAAGATGTATTTTGATATCTATTAAATAAACGAATGAATTCTTTGTCACCATAAGTCAGATTTTATACAATATTCTTAGGACTAAAAACATTAAAAGTTGAAATAATTTAGGTTCAGGTACACGTTGTATAATATCTAACTCTTATCACTTCTGTGCGCTAGTAACCTTTTTTACCCGACTATGGCGAAGCAAAAAGGACGGCTATGATTTTGACCGTTACGTATGTATGTAAGTTCATCTGTTCCCTCATAATCATAACTTAAAAAGTCCTTATAATAATTTGACAAATGAGGCATCGTTAGAAGCGTCTTGACCGTCCGCTGGTTATAGGGTCATCGACGTCACATTAAATTCAATATGGCGCCCTCTAGAGAACATAAAGTAATGAATTTAAAATTTTTGGGATGGTGCCTTGTGGGATATCAAATGAAAGGGCTTAATTAGCACATTTCAAAAATGTAAATATTACCGAAATAAGCCCCAAAATAATTAAATAAAAATGTTTAAAAACTAAAACCCGACTACTAAAAAGTATGGAATAAGAAAGTACCTTCCCGTGGTCGCATGCTAGTGCTACCAAGTACCATAGCTTATAAGTATGTTAGTACAGCGCGCAGCGGCGGGAAGTTTGAAATCACGATTCGGCTCCGCATTCGTCTTAACCGTCGAGCTAATATCGTATGTCAAACACAGAAACCACGTCACCTCATTGACGAGTGTTTACCGATTCCACGCACAGTCGCTGCAAGGCACAGCGTCTCGCATTCAAAGGCTCATTGCTGTCCAGAGCCACCTACGCGGGTCGTCGAACGACCTTCCGCTCCCCTCCCGCGGCACTCCCGCGCCCCTCCCGTGGCCTTACGTCCTCACGCATGTATGACTAGCCTTAGGTAGGCTTGACGCGTGAAATCACGTCATAGTGGCAATTATTTTATCTTTAGGGTTTCAGCGGTGCAATAAAAATCTCACCGTGAAAACTTAGGTGAAGTGAGCGTGGAGTGAGCTGCCAATAGTGTCAATTCCTAGCAAAAACAAACTCACTTCACCTAAGTTTTCACGGTGAGATTTTTACAGAATCGACCGGCTGATAATGTTAAGTGATCTGACTATTGTGAAGAGCTAATTAAGCGAATGAGCATAATAGGGATAATAATAAGTTTCCGGATTTTTAGGTTAATTAAGTACTGATAAATGAAAGTTGCAACTGAGAGGTGGCTAGAACAAACTGGATGCGGAAAACTTCGTGGACTGCGATAGCTGAGTTGATTGAAGTACTGATACGAGTAGGTAGCTACTTTCAATTTGTAATACATCTAGCAATTCTATAACTTCAAATATTGGTATTTATTATATTGTTTACTAGCTGCGCCCCGCGGTTTTACCCGCGTAAATGTCGATCCCATGGGAACATCGGGATAAAAAGTAGCCTATATGTTAATCCAGGGTGTCAGCTACCTTCATACAAAATTTTATCAAAATTGGTCCAGCCGTTTGAGCGTGAAGAAGTAACAAACATAATTATAAACACACACACACAAACTTTCGCCATTATAATATTAGTGTGATATACCTACTTATGTAAATTATATTTAAGCTAAAAGTCATGTAACCAAATCGCTCGCCAATAAAAATATTATTAAGTGCCTAATTAATTAATCAAAAAACGAAGTAATCAATATTTATATAATACTTCGTTTACATCTTAAAATCTCCTCTAAATTCAAGTAAAAAGTGTAGGTAGGTACCTATTTGAAATTAGCAGTTCAACTAATCTTCAATGTCGTATAAATAAACGTCGTATAAATTTCCTCAATTGCAACATAAAATAATTTATAAAACTGACACCGAAAATAAAACAAGTTCATCTAAAACTGACATCAAAATAAAACTAAAGTCATCACGAAGATTACTGTGCGAAATAAAAACAGAAACATCATAAAAACAGTAATTCATCAGAATCCGCTGGTATTTTGATGTAATAACCAATTTACGACAATTTGCGGCCAAAGAACAAGCCGTAAACAACAAAAACCAATGACTGCATAGACCGATCTGTATGGTTTAGTCATTTTTTCGCGAAACATTGTTGTCGTATACACACGGGCAATTTTTTGTTACCTGTTGTGACAACTACTTAGCTTGTTACAATTCCGAGCAACTGTGCCCAGACTTTTTCATACAGTCACAAACAGTTTTTCATACAGGATTTTTATTTATTTATTTATTTGAACTTTTCGCACAAAAAGGTACAAAGGCGGACTTAATGCCTTAGGCATTCTCTACCAGTCAACCAAGGGTGCTAAAGAGATTGGATGGCAGGTGCTTTGGTTGAGAGGAACAATGATAAAAAATCTATTAAAACTTGGTACACAAAGACATAAATTTATATGTTATATACATATACATACTATTTACTATAATATATACTTATAATATACAACGTGTTTTTTTTGATATCCCATAACTCTATGGGGTCATTGTACTAATCATTATGAACAACTTTTACTAAGGGACCAAACCTGAAATCGCGAAAAAAAAATCAACCATTCCCTACATTTTGACGAGTTATGCGAACATAAATGTAGGGAACAGCTGATTTTTTTTTCGCGATTTCAGGTTTGGTCCCTTAGTAAAAGTTGTTCATAATGATTAGTACAATGACCCCATAGAGTTATGGGATATCAAAAAAAAACACGTTGTATATATAATTATATATGTACTTATATTTTTTTTTTATTATTTTTTTATTAATAAAACCTGTGTACGTAGGTAGATATATATTCAAATTCGTGTATTACGATGGTGCTAACTTACTATGTTTCGAACAGCTGATAAAATCATAAGCAACAATTACCTTAGAATAGCATAGCTTGCAAATGCAATGCTCATTATTGATGACTAAGTGAGCCGCGAGAGCGAAGGGAGGCCTTGTGACTGAGCTTTCGACGCAGGCGCTGATGCAACAGAATCCTTATGTCCTAATAATGAAGTTTGTTAGGAATGCTTATGTATAGCTTCATGTCTTATTTTGTCATTGAAATACGTACTTCTCGATACGAGTAAAGGCTCCTTCAAACAGGCGCTACACTCGATAAAATCACCACCGCAAGTCGCGCAACGAGCGGTGTCTTTGTGTCACGCGCGATTCACGTCGCGTGTCGCGCCTGTTTGCAGGAGCCTTAAAAATAAAATGTATCAATGTAATAATCTTTCACAGCCGTGACGGGCAGTCCGAAGCCCAAAAGTCTGACAACTAGCCTTACCAAGAGGTATTATGTAACCCAGCAATCGGGTTGTGGAGATCAGATTTTTAGATAGGCAGTCGCTCCTTGTAAAATACTGGTACTCAGCGGCATCAGAATTCAGCGTTATAAGGCTCCTACAAAAGGCACCGCAAGTCGCGCAAAAAGCGGTGCCTTTGTGTCGCGCGCGATTTAATCGCGTGTCGCGCCTGTTTGAAGGAGCATTTAAACGGCATTCCCGGCGCAACATCCACTAAGTGCAGCAATGGTCCACCGTTTCTGAGATAAGTAAGTATATGAAAAACCCAAAAGTGGGAACTTTGTGCTCCCACTCTGGCTCACCTCCTAGACGTCAGAAATGTTAGTAAGTTCACTTCCTAGGCACCCTGAACATGTTTCTGAAGGAATCTTTTAGGTCCCTGCTCACGCACTCTAGAACTCCTTGATTGACTGGACTATAACGAAAGATGATGCTAACCATTTATTTTACTGGAACATGCGATTTGAAATGCTATACATAAACATCGTTAAATATATCACACCCACATCAAATAAAATAAGCACGTCACACACGCAACACTGCGCCAAAAAATAATTATTTCGTCAAAAAGTAACAGCGGTATTTTCGCACGTGTTTTAATTTGTCAAACCTCAAACGATCATAACAATAAGTTTAATTTCGAAACTGACTTGTATCCACGTTACAGTCATGGACATCATTTCCCAGTGGACTAACAAAAAACGCAACATGGGACCACCATTTTAATTTTTTGCTGCATCAAACTGAGCTGATGAAAAAACACGGGAATCGTTCCAGCTGTTACAAAGTATTGAGTTTTGTTTTGTGTTTTTTTTTGTCTTTACCTACTGGTTTTTGTGTTGTTGAAAAGTGTGGTATTCTCTCTATTCTACAACCTGCAGGAGTTAACTTGAGACTTCATTCGGATGACGTAAGCGCGCGGTGCTAAACAAGATCCGTAAAAATCGTCAGCCGTAGAAAGCCTTTACAAATTATTGTTTTTGGAAAAATTGAACAAATTACTTGAAAGTTGTCAATCTATGCGGAGGACCATAACCGCCACTCAATCAATCTAACTTACCTTTTCCCAACCTTGTCGGGGTCAGTTTCTAGTCTAGGATGCAGCTGAACACCAGTATTTTAAATGCAGCGACTGCCTAACCAGCATCCATAACCCAGTTACTGGGTAACACGATACCCCTTGGAAAGGCTGGTCGTTTGACTTTTGAGCTTCTGACCCGTAACGATTGTTAAAGATCTATAAATGAGAGCCGGGACCAACGGCGTAACGTGATTTCGATCAGGGATTTTGTGCTGCGAATCCGCGACTCGCAGCACAAAATCCCGTCCACTTACGACATTCATCAATAACGAATCCTCCCTCTCCCTACTTCACCCAACAAGAAATGACACATTTAAAACAGATATCTTAAAGTAAAAATAAATTAAAAAATAACAAAGATGTATCGAAGCTCAAGTTTGCTCGGACGTCACCAAAGTTAAATATAATTGCGGAGTTTTGATACTTGCTGCTGCCACTATAGCTATCATGTGATAGCTTATGGTGGTAAATGCAGATTCATGTATGGCAGGACTTGTGATCCTTGATGCAAGTTGTATCCATATGAATAATTATACGGTTTTTATTTACTATTCTTCTAAGCAAATGGAGGGTTAAAGGTTATAATTAAAACACACTACGCATATATCTATGTATGTTCATCTGTTTCATACATAACTGCTAAATTGCTCGTCGTATTTTGTACAAGTTAGGTATCTTTAGAAACATCATGTTGTTCCGCGGGTTATAAGCTGAGCGAGTATGGGCGTCACATAAAATCCAACATGGCGGCTTATGGCGGATGAAAAGTGTTACCGAAAAAAAAATTAATATATCGTGTTTGGTATCTAATGAAAAGTCTTAAGGAGAATACTCCTAAAGATCTTTCAATAAAATACCCCCCCCCCCTTTTTTTTCTTTTTTTTTTTTCTTTCAATATAAAATTCAACATACATAGAGCCCAAATAAGAATAAAAACTTTTCTAAAATGTTATATTGATCTGTCAGGAATATATTTGACTAAGATACTGCATATGTTTACATGTAGGTATGCAAATGTGAGCAGATGCTCGAAAACATGACACAATTATACATTTTATAACGTTAAATATTCCACACCATTAGACTGCTTTGATATTAAAAGTATGCCACGAATCAGAATCTACCGCTATAAATCTAATAGATTATAAATCAGCCTGAATAGGTCATGACCATTAATTTTGATTAACCTATGAATATTTAGATTGAAATGTTTGGCTTATTAGTGACTGTAGTGCTAGCGCAGCTAACAATACTGGTCGAAGGCCAATTATCGAGGATAAGACACCTGTCACACCACAGACGATTAACGAGAAGCGAGTAGAGCTAGTACTCGCTTCTCGTATCGATATTCTGCGGTAGAAGCGAGTTACTCGAGTGTACTCGCTTCTCGACAAAAGTCAGACGAACAATGACGTAAGTCAAAGATGAAACGTACATGACGTATGTATCGTAAGTCTGACATACAAGTTGCAGGTTGCAGGTCGTGAGTTCAAACCCACGCACGCAAGTACTTTACTTTGTGTATTTCATTTCATCACTACTGGGGGCCTAAAAAGGCCACTTTGGCAGAATCATAAAAGGATAACATTATGAATCATAATGGACAGTTTGTTAGGTTAAAATCGTATCAAATCTCATTGGCGAAGGATTTTTCAGTTTTTTTTTTGTCTGTACTAAAATACCAATCAATCCAATCCCAATCTCTTTTATTATACTTATGTAGTGCAGTGGAAAAAGAAAAACACGGACTGTCTTCGCCATATTATGATTCATAATGTTATCCTTTTATGATTCTGCCAAAGTGACCTTTTTAGGCCCCCTGCTCTCAGAATGGTAAAGGAGAACATCGGCATCGTGAGGAAACCGGCATGTCCTAGAACCAAAAATTCGAAAACGTGACAGTCACCAACCCGCACTGGGCTCGCGTTGTGGATTATGGTTCACTCTCTCTCACAGACAGGAGGCCTGTGTCCCAGTAGTGGGAATAGTATACGCTGATAATGCTGAATAGAGCTAGCAACTAATAATTAGTTGGTGAGCATCGAGCAGCGATGGCGCGATGGCATTGGGTGATTACACGCTGCTGGAATATGTATGTGCATCACTCACTAAGCGTGAGGTTCTCAGCGAGTGGTCTACTGTGGTCTACCCCCCCAGCGAGCATCGCTGAGCAGACGAGTACTCGCCGGCCGGCAGTGTGAACAGTCAGCGATCAAATATATGTATCTCTTTTACTTACACGGGGCCTGCAATCTTTTGTACGTTTCTTGAGCGAGAAAATCTTTGATAGCTGGTCGCTTCCTCGTCGGCGGTGGGGCAGGTGCCTTAGAGAATAGCTCATCCTATCTCCTTTCGAAAGACGAAAGGTCAATCATAAGTACTGTAAAAATGTTTTGTAATCAGACGACATTAATCATCATTGTTGCTAAATCTTTTTTAAGTATTTGGAGCTTTGTAGTTGCCAAAAAAAGGATAAAATTAATGATAGACTGCACCAAACTGTTCTAGAACTCCTTAAGCCTCACTGTTTTCCATATCTAGTAAAATTCTGTGTTTTAGAGAAAGTGGACTAGACAATTCATAATATTCCCACTGTTGGCACACAGGCCTCCTCTTGGTGAGTGGGTCGTAATTAAGGGGACTACATGACTTAATGCGCGGTCACTGTCGGACTGCATAGAAAAGAAAGAGAAGCGCGATGACACAAGGCTGGTAATGTATTGCAAAATATGAAGCATTTATCTATTTACAAAAATCTATTATTTGGAATAAAAAATAATAATAATTAAAATACTAGTGCTTTAGTATGTTGCTTGTAGAATATGTGAATTATTGTATGTTTAGTAGTATGGTTTTGTGGGGACTGTGTCTTACGTACCCATCCCTTGCATAGTTGTTAAGAATGTAATATTTTTAGAAGTACTTATTGTAATAATTTTTAGAAAGTTTCATTTTGTGTTTTTCCCACGAATCACATCTGCAAGCGATTTAAGTTATAGGTACTATTCTTTCATGATTCTTTACTTTTAGTTAAGGTTCTTCATTGTTCTATTATGTTTAGTTATCTTGTATTGTACCCATTTGCTATTGTTAGTTAAGGTTCATTGTTCTGTTATTTTTAGTTGTCTTGTATTGTACCCATTTGCATTTCTCGTGTTTTATTATTGTACTTTTAAAATGTGCCGCGGCCTTTGTGTAAAATCGTTTTGCCGCTTCCTTTGTCTAGTGAACGGGAGATGTGGGAGAGCTTTAGTTCTGAGCTTCAGTCTGTGCTGAACTACGATCGAGCGAGGTCCTCTCTGACCCCCGATCATATTTTACTCCCCGAAGCTCGCCGTAATAGTTTACGGCGAGCTTCGTGTTTCTATTAGTTTTACTCTTCATGTAACATTATTTAATTTTACCTTTTCGTGTCAAGTGTAACTACTAGCTTTAGTTACTTGATATCGTAATAAATTAATCGTTACCTATTTACAACATACTTCAGTGTATTACTTATTGTCCACCACGGTCACGAATTCCCACATTTTTTTAGAGTAGTTTAGTAGAGGTATCTTCATGATTTTTTTTCTATGGTATCAAATTAGTTGTATTATGTTTTCAACACACACATAGCACATATCCTGAAGTATATCATATATTTTTCTGATTTTTTTTTGCTGTAATCGATCTTTTATTGCTTCTAAAACTTGCGTTTTTTGCCTTTAGGTCCAGTAATCCCCTTAATCCACCACGGGTTGGTAGATGTCGCATGTTTTCGAATTTATCGGTTCTAGGACATACCGGTTTCAATACTAATACAAACTGTTTTTTTCACAATTTTGTTTCTAACTTTGTATTATTTGTATGCCGTTTACTGCGGCGTGACACAGTGATACCTACTTTATAATATTGTAACACCTTACACTTTATACCTGTGCGAACAAATAAACTTATTTCATTTGATTTTTTACGTATACTTAAAAAACTAACACTGAATTACGACAAAAAATTGATGATTATGAATGACGATTTTTCGGTTTTCGTATAACCGTAGTCACCACACATACTCGTAGTCTGTACAACTTGATTAAAACAAAAGCAAACATAATCATGTAACCACTAAAAAACTAGATAAACACAACTAAGCAGTACACCAAAAAGCTAAACAGCACGTACCTACCCTTTCGTTACCGTCCGGGGTCGGGCAAACACGTTTTGTAATCCGTAGCTCAAAAAGGTCCTACGACCCGTATATTTTAACGAAGTATAGTATAATTCTGCCATCATTTGAAGGCAGGTGCGATTTTTTAGTGCAGGTGTATCCTGCGCTTCTTTTTTAGGGTCTTTATCTATATGTGTGTTTGCATTTTGGGGTCTTTTTAGGGGCTCTTGGAAGATAATTGCTTGATATTTTTGGGTGTTTATGAGGCTCAGCCTTGCGGGTCGATCGAAGGTTACCTAAGCTAAGTTTGCAGCAGTCTGTTCGTGGACCATCCATTACATATCGAGACTCTCTGAAAGCACGTTGAGTCATTGTTATCAGGCTGTCATTAATAGATCTTTGCTATCAAAGATCTATTAATGACAGCCGGGACCAGCGGCTGCCATTCGCAGCGAAGGCAAGGACCGATAAGGTCTGTTCGTTATGGGGAGTCAGAAACCCAAAAGTTTTACAACCATCAAGGGGTAAAATCATTACTGGGTTGTGGAGGTCAGGTTGGCAGTCCCTCCATGTCTAGGCAGATTGATGAGGTTATACCATGATGATGTTTTTAGCAGGCTCTTGTTAAACTGTTGATTTCTTTATTCTCGCGAAAAGAAAGTAGTTTCGTACGCATGTTGTTGTCGGTATTTATACAGATCCGCGAAATGCGTATTTACTGGGAAATACAAAAAAAAATCTCGGAATTCGAGTTCGGTACCTATGTAT
The DNA here is from genome assembly GCA_927399505.1 of Luperina testacea. Classification (NCBI taxonomy): domain Eukaryota; kingdom Metazoa; phylum Arthropoda; class Insecta; order Lepidoptera; family Noctuidae; genus Luperina; species Luperina testacea. The sequence goes on along the minus strand of OV656759.1, from coordinate 20,053,057 downwards.
GTGGTCTTGTTGAGCAATAAGTAAAGGCTCGTACACACAGGCGCGACGCGACACGCGACACAAAGGCACCGCAAGTCGCGCGACGAGCGGTGCCTTTGTGTCGCGCGTCGCGCCTGTTTGCAGAAGCCGTAATTTTTTGAAAAATGGAATTTGACTTTTCGTATAATTTCTTATTTTATGAAAACACATGTAGCAATTGTATTCCATTAACATAATATTGTACTTCCATTTTCTGTATTTTCAATGTTAAGTGCATAGCCTTCAGACCTTCAAACTTACAATAAAATAAAAGGTTTAAAATCTCAACGGACTATAAAAATTGAGAAGGGTTATCCCATTGATTGCAAACACTCCAATATGGCGTTCCTCTCAACTGACCCTGAGGTCATGCAGAGACGATCGACTTGACCATTTTATTGTGACAATGGTTTATCTTTCTAACATTTTATTGTTAAAATCCGACACATTACTTTAATCAAAAGGCGCTGGCGACATAATCCCCTTCCAATAACCCTTTGGGGATCCGAAGGGTTAGGGAGAGGTGTACCCTAACCCCACTTTTCGCCAATAGGGGGCCTATTGCCATCAACTAGGCACAACTACAACAACACAACAGACACGCTTTAGCATTTACAATACTAGAAGCGCCACGCGGGTTCACCCACGTAAGTTTCTATCCCGTGGGAAAATCTGGATAAAAACTATACTATGTCCTTTCCCGGGACTCAAACTTTCTCTGTACCAAATTTCATCTACATCGGTTCAGCGGTTTAAGCGTGAAGAGGTAACAGACAGACAGACACAATTTCGCATTTATAATATTAGTATGGATTATAATAAGTAGTATGTATTCCTCTCTTCACTTAATTCAACCCAGTCTCAGCTTGATACCACGTTACGTACTCCAATAAACCATGCTACATAATATAGTCCCGTTACGTTGACCGATCGACGCGTGCGCACAGCGCTGCCGGAGCGTAAACATCTGAAGAACATTACCTAGTTTTTGCTCAGCGGATAGCGGGTCCGGAGACTCGTTTTTAGGGTTCCGTAGTCAACTAGGAACCCTTATAGTTTCGCCATGTCTGTCTGTCCGTCTGTCCGTCCTCGCTTAATCTCTGTGACCGTTAGCACTAGAAAGCTGAAATTTGGTACCAATATGTATATCAATCACGCCGACAAAGTGGTAAAATAAAAATTGGAAAAAAATGTTTTATTAGGGTAGCCCCCCTATATGTAAAGTGGGAAGTGATTTTTTTTTTAATTTCATCCCTAACGTGTGATATATTGTTGGAAAGGTATTTAAAAATGAATAGGGGTTTACTAAAATCATTTTTTGATAATGTCAATAATTTCGGAAATAATCGCTCCAAAAGTAAAAAACAATGTGTCCCCCCCCCTCTAACTTTTGAACCATAAGTTTAAAAAATATGAAAAAAATCTGCAAAGTAGAACTTTATAAGGACTTTCTAGGAAAATTATTTTGAACTTTATGGAAACAACAGTTTTTGTACAAAAAAGACAAAAAGTTGTACAAAATAATTTCTGGACTAAGTTTGTAGTATAATCGTATATGCAAGCATTTTTTTAACTTCGTTTACATATTTTATTATCCTGAACGTATCCCTTTATGTTCGCGCTAAAAACCGTCACGAGTCGGAGCGCCTGCCGCGGAGCGTGCAATGATGCACGCTCCGTGTTCACGCACGTACCCACTACCAGGAGCAGTTGCAGGAGCGCGGAGCGCTGCTGGAGCGCGAACATAATGGATACCCACTTTTAAACTTATAAGTGGGAACACTTATTGTGACGGACGGGAAACTACGGAACCCTACACTGAGCGTGGCCCGACACGCTCTTGGCCGGTTTTTTTTCTGCGGTTGTCTATGTGGGTTTTAAGTTGGGAAGATTGGTCACCGTGAGTCTTATGGTTGATTTTAGTTCCTCGAGATAAGTTCCAGTTAACTTAAAATATTATAGCATAATCAGGGCGAGCGACGCGAGCCCTGCTATATCCCACAACCTGAGCATTTTGAACACTTTACGGTTAAACTATTACGCCTATTAATTTGTGCTTTAACATAATAATTTCTATTTATATGTAGATGTGTTATCAGTAAAAAAAATAATAATTTAAATTACGAAAAAAAATATTAAAAAAAACACGCAGAAAAACGACGCGAGCCCTCACAAAGCTCTGCTTTTAGCTAGTATGACGCCTTGTTTCTTGGACGGGTTGGGCAGAGGTGTAGGTACAGTCAGCCCCAAAAATATGTATACACGGATAAGGAACCATTTTGTTGTTTAGAACCTTTGTTCCATAACATTGTATTCAACGTATAAATAAAAAAACATAGTACCTATACAATTTATTTTACCAGAACAAAGTAAACATTTTGTAACAAAACGCTTTGTTTTTGCACCCAAATTACGCCAGTTATGTTTAAGTCCCATGCTCCGGGTTGCTCCTGAGAAATTTCAGATAGAAAACTCAATAACACTTGGCCCCATCTGGGAATCAAACCCCGGACGTCATGCTCAGCAGCGCTAGCGACCATTATATATTTTATATATTATTATTATATTATAATAAATTAATAATAAAAATGTGTATCCTACTAATATTACAACGCGAAAGTTTGTGAGGATGAATGGATGTTTATTACTCTTTCACGCAACAACTACTGAACAGATTTTCATGAAACTTTACAGTCTTATAGCACACACACACATTAGGATACTTTTTATCCCAATATTCCCACGAGATCGACACTTATGCGGGTGAAACCGCGGAGTGCAGCTAGTAATATTATAAATTATGTGAAAGTTTGAATCTATGGATGTTTGTTACTCAATCACGCAAAAACGTCTGAACCGATTTGGATGAAATTTGGCACACAGAGAGTTTATAACCTGGATTAAAACATAGAATACGTTTTATCCCGGTAGTAGAATAGAATAGTATACTCTTCTCTTCTCTTCTTTTTCTTTCTCTTCTCTTTTCTCTCTCTTCTTACTCTTCTCTTTCTTGTCTCTCTTTTCTATTTTTTTAATACTCTTTATTTTTTTTTTCACTTTAGTACGTTCCCGTGGGATAATTTCCGACATCCTCGCTGGCGGACCCGTGGGCGATAGCCAGTAATTTGATAAAATTTAAAACTATCTACATTATACAGGCCATTTACCAAACGACTATGCTAAAAACTTAACTCAATTATATGTATAACAAACGATACTATACTGCACAGGTGTTAGCTTAATTACTTAGGCACGGTGAATTAGCCTGAAATCGAGGTCGACGTGCTCCAACCTAATAATAGTTAGGTAATTAGGCACAGCGTACGGAGCTATTTAATATATTTCAAGTTGATACTGAGAGTATGAGGGGGGGGCTTTTTTTTTTCAGGATGGGAAATCATCAAATGACGCTCTGGGTGGAGCGGAAGGGAGTGTCAGACTCTTACTGCCTAAAACCCACCCGTGTTCCTTCCTTAGCCCTTTATGTACCGGGCCAGCGGTAACCTTTTCGGACAATCCCGCTGACCATGAGAGGAGGGGGGCTTGTGGTTAAGTAATAACAGCCGCACAGGTCGACCGATTAGCTTAAGCTACGCTTGCAGCGGTTGATCCTTGGATGGTTGACCATCTTCACATACTATGACCCCTCCGTGCCTCGGAAAACACGTCAAGCCGTTGGTCCCGGCTGTCATTCATGGATCTTTGACAGACGTTACCGGTCGTCAGTAGCCCTAAAGTCTGACAACCAGTCTTAACAAGAGGTATCGTATTACCCAGCAACTGGGTTGTGGAGGTCAGGTAGGCAGTCGCTCCATGTAAAATACTGGTATTCAGCTGCAAAGGATATTGCGAATCCATTGCTTTATATGTGCGAAAAATGTGTATGCTCAACAACGTAAATAACGCAATGAATGTTGTCGAATTATCAAAATGAATGATTCCTACTGTTAGTGTGTTTACGCATTTACCCCGCAGATAAAATGGAAGCAAATTAGTGTTGTTTGTGCACGTCATATTAGGGCTAGCTAGCCAGGATATTTTTCGATTGATTATAGGCTCCTTCAAACAGGCGCGACAAGCGATAAAATCGTGCGCGACACAAAGACACGCAAGTCGCGCAATGAGCGAGTCGCGTCGGTGCCTTTGTGTCGCGCGCGATTATATCGCGTGTCGCGCCTGTTTCTAAGGAGCCTTAAGGCTCTTACAAACGCGCGCCTTTGTGTCGCGGTGCCTTTATGTCGCGTGTCGTATCGCGCCTGTTTGAAGGAGCCTTTATAGCGTAATAAGCAACATTATACTATATACACCACTTACTTACCCTTCTAAATCGAAGATCGATGATGAAAAGGGTTATCTTACCGAACTTGACCTTTATCTTGGTTCACTAAAGGGTTAATGGAACTACACAGACTGAAGAGGCGTTGCTCTCCAGAAAAGGTCTCCTACACACAAACTTCTTAAGGCTTTCGATAATGTCTAGCCTACACTTTGACAGTATTAATCTTACAAGACCTTGCAGATAACTAATAAAAGATGAAAGATTGATAACTACTAACATAACATCACGCCTGTAATATCTGGAGGGTTGGGCAGAGAGTTACCTATAGTACCACTTTTCACCAGTTATGTTTAAGCCCCACGTGCAGTGCGTGCCACGTAAGAAGAGACTTGACACACCACGTGGTCTGACATGCGCAGAATGCGTGCCACGAAAAATGAGACTTGACCCCGCCTCCCCTGCTCTTTCCGCCGCCCCTATGACGTCCGGTCCCGTCCCGCACTCAGACCTCATACCGCTAAAGATACCTAAAATCGTGTACTGCGCATGTCAAACCACGTGGTGTGTCAAGTCTCATCTTTCGTGGCACGCATTGTAATAGGGCGGTCTAAATGTGGTGCTGGAGATGTTCCGAATACCATGGACAGCCAAACGCACACATGTATCTATCCTTTCCCAACTCGATGTCAAGACCCGATGGTCTACAAAGGCACAGCGTATTCTGACCTACTTCGCCCACATAATGCGAAGGGGGGATAGCAGCCTTGAAAAGCTGGTTATTGTTGGCAATACCGAAGGAAAGAGAGCACGAGGCCGGTCGCCAACACGATGGTCCGACCAAGTGAAAGAAGCTGCGTCCTCAAGCAATTTTCAAGCAGGTGATGGCAACTTTGGACCGGAGTAGATGGAGGCAGATTGTCCGCTTAAAGGGGTCCAGTGACCACGATCCTCAGTAATGAGGGACCGATTGAAGAAGAAGAATAGAGGGCAAGCCAATTACCATCACAGCCACAAATCCAGACTCTGGGCCTAACCTAAACGCAAAAAACGCAAGTTTTAGAAACAATAACAATATATGATCGACTACAGTAAACAAAATCAGAAAAATATATAATATTCTTCAAGATATATCTTAGGTTGATAGTGTGTTGAAAAAAAATACAACTAATTTGATACGATAGAAAAAAATCATGAAGCTTTCTTTTTACAATAAAAACCATACTAATATACATACAATCATTCTGATTTTTTCGTCAGATTATTCTACAAACAACATACTAAAACTCTAGTGTTTTAATTTTGTATTCCAAACAATAGATTTTTTGTAATTAAACGATTGCTTCATATTTTGCAATAAATTACCAGCGTTGTGTCATCGCGCTTCTCTTTCTTTTCTATGCAGTCCAACAGTGACCACGCTTTAGGTCATGTAAGCCTCTTAATAACTTATTATTGCTTAATTGCTAATTTATTTTCATTTCTGAATTGTTTTTTGGTTTTTATCTTTTTTAGTATGGAAGCTTGTAACTTGCACGTCTTTCTACATCGTTATCACATTTATCATTTCAACATGAATGATGTATAACCAATATTTTTGTAACAATTTTATGATTTAAAAGAGCTTCTGTGGAGTTTTTTGCCCGTTCTTATCCCAGCAGCGTGTAAAAAAACCCACTGATGGATTTACAACTCCCGGCGATAAACGGAGACCTTAGTCTGAATTTTTTTGACTCACGTTCGATTGCGGAATTTTGTATGGGAAATTAGGTTTCTCCTAGTGACCACCAGGTGGCGCTATAACTTTTTCCCATGTAAATCTAATCCCATATAATTCTAAAGCGCTCGCAATCGAACGTGAGTGAAATGCCTCAGTACGTTGAAAATCCAGGGCGCGTGAAAATTGCCGCGGGAAAAACGCACCCGTGCCTAATTTGTTGTTTTTGTTTTCAGCCCATTGACACCAATTTACCGCAAAATTAACTAATCTTGCTTACAGAAGAAGAAACAAAGAAAAATGGGTTTATTTGTCACAGTTGCTTCCTGTGTTATGACACGACTTCCATTTACCTACTTAGGTTGGTTTAGGTTTGTAAACAGCCATTAAGGCTCGTACACACAGGCGCGACGCGACACGCGACACAAAGGCACCGCAAGTCGCGCGACGAGCGGTGCCTTTGTGTCGCGTGTCGCGTCGCGCCTGTGTGTACGAGCCTTTATGTTGATGTTTACGTTAGCTCAGCTTAGTTATTTAATCTCCGACATTAAGGTCAAGAGAAATACAAGCTTTTTAGTTAGATCAGGGAGCCAGAAAAGGCCACTTTGGCAGAATCATAAAAGGATAACGTTATGAATCACAATATGGCGAAGACGGTCCGTGTTTTTCTTTTTTTCGCTGTACTACGTAGGTCTAATCAATTATCAAAGAGATTGGAATTGGATTTGAATTGGACCAAACCTGAAATGGCGAAAAAAAATTCAGCTGTTCCCTACATTTTGACGAGTTATACAAACATAAATGTAGGGAACAGCTGATTTTTTTTTAGGGTTCATGTTTGATCCCATAGTAAAAGTTGTTCATAATGATGAGTACAATGACCTCTTAAGAGGTTGTTAATGTTTTACCAATAACCCTGAGTAAGAAAGGTGATACGTATCGTATGACATTTTAGTCGAAGGTAGTCGAAATAAATAGACGGCAGGCAGTTTTGTAGCACAAATAGTGCACTGCCAAAAACAGAAAGTTGAGTAGAGATCATAAAATTTGTCAGTTATTTGCAGTAGTACCATTTACTATTAACCAATGCGTCGGAAATGCTCCAATGTTATCATTTTTATGAGTCCCCCATGCTCAGCAGTTGTTTACGGCATTTTATTTCAAACTGCATTGCAGTAACCACCACAATTCCCAAAACCACATTTTAACTGGAGCGTGAATGATGAAAATATAACGTCCGGAATGTCGGATTTTCGTCATAAATTAACTGAAAATGCAGAGCAGGCAATATGTAACATATTGCGTGGGGCAAGTTAATAATGACCTTGATACAAGGTCGGGGTTTTAGCCTTGACCTTCAGATCGTTGGGGAACCCAAGGGTCCATTTGCGAAATATCGGAAGTGGCCAGTTAATGTATGGCAGCCTGGTAGATAAAGTTGCAATATACATAGATAAAAAAAATGCTTGTTGCAATTACATAAAATGCTTTATACACATGAGTTGGAGATCATCTTTTAGGCACAGACATGCTTGTGTTAGGTGATAAACAAAAAATCTAAAAAAAAATAGAACAAAAAATAAAGTAAAAAGAAAATATGTGTGATGTACGATATACGAGTGAGTTTTTGAATGTGTCTGTGTAATAGTGAGTGTGTATTGTGTATCTCATATACACCCCCTTTATATTTGTTATAGTTAAGAGACTACTCAAACACCCTATTTAATTATCATTTCTCAGTAACATAAAATAGAACAAGCCACCCTTACATAAATATTTCAACCCTATCTTGCCGCATTTCGTCCATCGCTCACGGGGTTCACGTTAACGATCTAAAAATAGTTACAATTAGCCACGAGGGGTTGAGGTCGCGCCGATAGAGTTAGTAGCATGTTGCTCGTCCTTAGGGGTGTCTATGGGGCTCGTAAGTTATAGGCTGTTTTGTTAGGGGTTGAAACGAGATTGAGTAGATTGCTATAGGGCCAAGGTTTTGTGAAGGACCATCTGATTTATTTAGTTTCTGGTGAAAGAGCTGTTACATTTAAAAAAATACTAAAGCTTTAAGTGTCTAAAGGTAAAACTGGTTCAGTTGAATAGTTAATACGTCATTTTATGTTGTTGATTGAATGAGGGTTTTCTGAAATGACGTTCGCTAGGTGGCAGCACTGACACGTCAGGTCCAGGCATCTGTCAAAGAGCCTATATTTTCTTTAGTCATGACGGAATGATGAACGAATGAATGAATCAGATGATGAACGTCATCATATTATTTTATATTCATTGTCGAAATGGAAGACCTCTTGTCAAAGTGGTGCCAACTGGTGTCGTAAATTTTCACGAAAATCCCCATTGGAAGAAGTGTACAGACGGCCGGCACGTAACTAGACAAGAGTCATTAATAATTTCTCTCTTTTCTTTAACTTCCTTATAGACATGTTCAAAAATAAATGATGCCAATCCAAAGAATGTTGACATGCAATAAGTGACCATTTTTTGTTGCAGCATGTGTACATGCGCGAACTTAAGGCTCCTGCAAACAGGCGCGACACGCGATAAAATCGCGCGCGACGCAAAAGCACCGCAAGTCGCGCAACGAGCGGTGCCTTTGTTTCGCGCGCAATTTGCGTCGCGCGTCGCGCCTGTTTGCAGGAGCCTTTACTCCGACTTCGTCAAAACTTTGCCAAGTTACGTGCCCGGCGACTGTAACTATGTAAAAACGGTAAATGGCGTAGTTCCTGCGATAAGGAAAAATAGTTATCCATGTATGCCAGTATGTTATATTGTACTCGAATACTAAAACGTCCAAATGATACTTACGATAACAAAAGACGAAAAAAGAACGCCTACCATAAGGATATGGATACATACGTGACACGCTACATAACAAACTGGCCAGCATTTTGTTTTTTCGTAAGTCAACTTTTTAAGACTCTTTTTACGATTTTATAAGTTGATAATTATTACGTCACGTTGACTGTTTTTTATTTGCGCTTTTGTGGTTTGTGTTTTTGTTGTTATTCTAAATAAATGCTTCATCTATCAATTATCCACAAAACAGATGACAAATCGGCCCAGCACACACCGACCGATCTAAGTCTAGATTCAAATACAACAAGCAGCAGGTATCCGTGGAGAAACAAGTTCTTTGGAGAAAGTTGAGAGCTTTCTACAGAGCTTTTATCATGCACTTATTAACTGTAATACGATATTTGCTAGCTTTATGAACTATGCAAAGAGCTTTACCTGTTTGTAAGTTATGGCTAGGATCGTCAGTTATTTCTGCATTTATAAACTTTTGTCTATTTAAAACATCTTTTTAATTTTCTAAAAAGGGGCTCGACGCTAAGTTATAACAGCTACGTGGGTCAATCTTTAAGATTAAGCAACGCTTGTCGAGGTCTGTCCGTGCATGGGTGACCATCCATTACATTACTTGACTCCTCCGTACCTCGGAAAGCCTGTTAAAGGTCCCTACAAACAGGCGCGACGCGCGACGCGAATCGCGCGCGACACAAAGGCACCGCTCGTTGCGCGACTTGCGGTACCTTTGTGTCGCGTGTCGTGTCGCGCCTATTTGAAGGAACCTTCAGGCGTTGCTCACGGCTGTCACCAAGGAGTATCGTGTTACCCACTTACTGGCTTGTGAAGGTTAGATAGGCAGCCAAGTAAAATACTGGTATTCAGCTGCATCCAGTTAGACTGGAAGCCAACTCCAACATAGTTGGGAAAAGGCTAGGCAGATGATGTGTTATTTCAGTCTAAACTTTGATGTAGTTCTTATAATCTCGCTATCGTCAGCAAAAAAATGTTATGGTTTAACAGACGTTGTCTAATCATTCCTTAACTTTAAGCAAAGTTTTTAAATATATAAACTACAAATCCACTTAACAGATGCCTTTTCATTAGTAATTATGATTCCACTTAACGCTTTACAGTAACTACAAAGCTTAATATCGCCTTGCGCAGCCTTGCTCTAACACAAGGCTGGTTCGCAGCTCCACAAGACCTACACATTCCTGGGCCCGTCACCCTTGTGCCGAGTACCGGTACTTTTACCTCGCCCGGCTTATTAGAATATCGTCAACTGGTTTGCGGACGCCGTACCTGCGAACTGGCGACATTTTGTTACTTATACTCAAGGTGGCTCGGATGCGGTGTGGGCAGACTTCCAAGTTTTAAGGTTTTCGATTGATATCGTATGTTTATCAATCAGATGTCGAAATGTTGGCTACTGCCTTATTGTCAGGGAATTTGTTATTGGCAGGTAGAGTAATAAATGCCCAACACTATGTGAATTTTATACAAAAAAAAAAAATTCGACAACTGAACTTCTCCTGGTAAGACATTATGGGAGAAGTAGATAAGTCAGAAATCACAAGTAACGTTCATAATAATATGCCACGGTGAATACGGCTACAGCTGACTTCAGATGATGCATTCCAAGTCAAAGTCAAATCATCAGTAATCATAAGTAACGTTCATAATAATATGCCACGGTGAATACGGCTACAGCTGACTTACAACAGATGATGCATTCCAAGTTAAACTCACATCATTTATTTCAAATATAAGACACTTTCGGACCTTAAAATTTACAAAAAAATTGATTCGATTCCTGCATGCATTGCCATTATTTCTCTTTATTCCATTCACATTCATAACTAAACCGTTGTGACATGACATGACAATAGCACAAAACAAATTATTCACCGATTATAAGTATATTAATGTCCCATACAGTCTAAATATTAAATGGCTGAGCATCAATAAAACCCCATAATATATTCGATACATATCACGAAGGCTATTATTCCGTCCTTGAATAAATCAGCTGTTTTGTCTAAGCACTTATGCATTCATAGTGCGTCAGATTCCAGGCACTTAGCCTTCTGAGAATAGCAATCGGTAACTCTACTACTCACGTCAGGGAAAAAGTCTTTGAGACTGCATTTAGTGCCAAATTGTTATGGGTTTACCTACCTTATAAGTTATTATTTTTAGGGTTCCGTATCTCAAAAGGAAAAAAACGGAACCCTTATAGGATCACTTTGTTGTCCCTCTGTCTGTCTGTCCAGACCCATATCTCAGGAACGCGTAAAAATATCGAGTTTAAAATATATCAGGCCCATAGTTCCTTAAAGCTGTGAAAAAATCAAACTTCTAAGTTAACAAAAAAAGATAAGTACGTCCGTTTATGCCGCAGAAAACGTATATTTCGATACTCTCAAGGGAATCAAAATTTATAGGGACTTCCCGTTGACCTAGATCATGAAATTTGGCAATAAGCAAGGTCATGTAGCACAAGTAAAGGAAACAATCCGAAAACCGAAAATATGTAGTTAAATTAAAAAAAAATCTTCTGTTCTTCTGTAAATTTTCTTCTGTTCTTCTGTAAATTTATAAAATATTATGATATGTTGTTTACATGTATTTATTCCTATTATTTATTTATTTATTCTTGCATGCTTAATGGTAGAGCCACCTCATTTTGCCAGATAAGTTGTCCCATCTGGGAACTAGACGACAACTCAACTAGACTTAAACTTACATACAATAATTTATTGAAAGTTATACTTGATTATCGCTATATAATTTAGCACTCTATTATTTTTATTCTAAATTACCTGTTTTGTACCCATGTTTTTTTTTTAACAGAACCAAAATTATTGTCACAGTACCTAGTGCTTCCAAAACCTGTTATAATTAATTTAATATGTATTTTTATTCAAGGTTAAACAAGAAAATGGACACCTGCTTGTTTAACAAATGCAAATTATAGTTGGTGTACTTTTTTATTTTAATATGATATCTATGATTTTAAATTATTTAAAATTTTATTTTAGTAGATGAAGCAACAGAAGTACAGATGCCAGCACATCAAGCTACTACAATTTGTCAAATTTCTTTAATAGATTATCAACTTTATCGCTAAAACATAAGGTTCAAAGTTGATTGTTGATTGTTGATAATCTCATCACCACCGACCTCAAAACGGTGAAGGAAAACATCGTGAGGAAACCGGCATGTCCTAGAACCAAAAAATTCAAAGGTATGTGACGTCTACCAACCCGCACGGGGCCCGCGTGGTAGACTACGGCCCATTCCCTCTCACAGAGAGGAGGCTCGTGTCCCAGCATTGGGAAAATTATAAGCTGATTATGCTATACTTTGTTTCACACGACTTTTTATTAGGTATCTGAATAAAACTGTAACTATTTCACTGATTCACGTCTCCAGATATGAGATAACAGACTCATTCATTATTATCTAAAATGTGTTTTTAATTAAAGAATTCGCAAACAAAGTAAATGATAACAATTCCTCGAATCATGCTTAGTGACCGGTACGATACTAAGATCAGAAGTCACGCCACCCGAGATCGCAATAATTGCTGTCCTTTATCTGCCGATAAAAATGTGGCAGATGACGTCACCGTCGCAGGCGCAACCAAGATTAACCGGCGACCAACTAAATATAGAGTGTAAACATGCCTTAAGTGAATCATGTGTGCTCGCTTCTGCTGTAGTAAGTAAACACTCGAATGAGTGTCTTGATTGTTCAACTATAACGCAGTTTTGTGTTTTTAATGGAGTGTTAAATATCCAACCCTTGTTTACCGCGTGCATTTGAAACTTAACCTCAAAAATAGTTAACCCATTGTCCGGCGCGTAAAAAATGCAGGTCGGTTGGCGAGCTAGCCGTCCAAGCGACTGCGTGCTGAGCCGGAGTGCCTCAGTCTCACTCGAACCTCGGGGCTGACGGCTCGTACTGCACGACTGGTTTTAAGTCACAACTTCTCGATAACTTATCAGTTAATAATTGCATGAAGTCATCGGTTAAATTAAGTGCATTCTAAAGTTTATAACTTATAACTCAGTTATTATTACAACAAGTTTCTTGAGAAAAGTTTGCGAAGGTTCAATGCTTATAGTTTGACAGTGGTGAACTCTACAAGTGTCCGTGAAAAAGTTGTGTGCGATCGGATTGGTCGGTTTGTTTTGTTTTGTTGAAGTCGTGTCCGGTAGCAGGATGAATGGAACGCCGGCTAGAAGGCCTAAGAGCGCTTTCTCTGAAATGGTGAGTTCATCTTGAGAGATAGAATAGTGTACATATACATAATGAATATTCATCGAGCTGCATTTTGTTGTCGACATTTTTGTTGGGTTAATAATTTTTGATGCTAACCCTATCTCGTCGCAAGGTTTATTGGGTGAACCAAAACCATTGAAGGCCGGACATTTCCCCCGGATACAGTCCCCTTACTGATTTGAAAGGGTTACAAACAAATGATAAGTTACACTAACGTTTGCGTCGCGAATTAATCGATCAATAAAATTCATGTTTGATTTATTGTTTTGTTTACAGTTTGAGTAACTGATGAGCAGTGATCGGAGTAGGTAGATTGAATTGGGGTCATTGATCCGAAACGTATATATTAATATGGACATTCCTCCGGAAATTCGGAATTGGTTGATTATTACAAAAAACCGGAACTTAGGTTGGAGTTGTATTAAAATGAGCTATATCTTATTCTTCATTTTTTTTTACGGCACACATTCACGATTTGACACAACCCAACGACCAACCAGAACAAAGGATCATGGATGGTGCACTAACCGGTTATCGAAGCAATGCGTACGCCCACTGACGACATGACGACTTCGGTTCGTAAAGTGCGCTTCTTTGTTTACTGTGTTGTGAAAACGTTACGTGAAAACAGATAAATAATAAATTAATTTAGTTTTGATATCTTCCTTTAATTTTTTTATTTATTTTAGAATTGAGTAGTAATAATATCACTACCAACAATAACAATATTTAATTAGATCCGGAAATTATTTATTTATTAATCACAAAATGCACAGCTCTGAAATTTTATCTTAAGATATATAAGCTAGTCTTACAGCCAATTACGGATTTACAATTTAATAACTATACAATACATGCAGCAGAAACAAAAATACAGCATGAAATAATAATAATATAAATATAATAAATAAATAAATAAAATATAAATTTAATTTCCGGAAATACCGGAATTACTTTCCGGGAAAACGGCTTATCCATGTTATTCTTTCTGTGGGCATTTGTGATACAAGTACCAAAAATCAATCTACCTAGTCCGATCACTGCTGATGAGTAATGCTCTGTTTAACTTTTACATAATTAATATTAAGTGTGGTCCAACATATGTTTTTTGTTGTTTCATTAACTTGCTCGGTTTTATCAGCTTAGCTGGCAATACCGTGTTATCGTTGATGATAATCTTTATGCCTGTGACCACGGTCGTTTATCAATTAGGCACAATGCTAGTCTGGGTAGGTATATTAATTATCAATTATTGACTGCCAGTATAGGTCGCTGCTGCTGCTTGCTTTATTAATTTATCAATTAATTGACTGATAAATGTAGAGTTGAGTTTATTTTTGTAACAACAATATTTAATGTCTTTAAATATTGTATGTATAAAGAAATTGCATTTAAAAACTTGTATAGCAACATCTAAAATAAACATAGCCTACCTACTCCAAGATTTTTTTTGACAACTTTTTTTATCTACAAAATGTTCTACAAGTTTAGTAGATGGCCATGAACCATACAGACAGACGTATAAGGGAATGCGACTTAAAATTCCGAGTATTATACGAACGTAATGGTCTTGCAACTGGTAAGAGACCATTAAGAATAGATTACATGAACATAGGAAGGAATAAACAGGAATCAATTACGTGTTAGCTAGATCTATTTTACTATTTGTGGTGGGAATAACCTTTTGGCTATGAAGGAATTGAATTTCTTGAAAGCCTGATGGTTTTCAATTAATAAAATATGTTATGTACTAAGTGCATTAACTTTACTACAATAACAACAATATTTCATGTAAAAATTATTGTGATTTACCTCGGCTCATGTTTAAGTGTTTTTTTTTTAGATTAAGTAATCTTTTATCATGATTATCGAGTGATTTGATTAGCTGTTGTTATTTCAATCTTGCAATACAAGTACATAGTTCACAACTTACAGTTTTAAATAGTAACTATTTTGTGTTGATGAGACTTTCAGAGACTGGGTGTTAACTACTTAATAAAATATTTCAGAAAGAGAGGGTTAACTTCTTTCTGGTAACTTATTATTATGGGTTGTTACTTAGATGGTATGTCAGGTTAATAGAAGTACATATAACATTTGGTTAAGAGTGTCAATTTTACAATGGACCGTAGCCATGGAAAAAGTTTTTTTTTTAATTGAATGTTAGTCTGCATGACGGGCCCGTGGCTAAATAATAGCAGCCGCACAGGTCGAACGATCAGGTTAAGCTACACTTGCCGCGGTTGGTCTGTGGATGGGTGACCATCTTTACATATCGTGACTCTCCGTGCCTCGAAAAGCACGTTAAGCCGTTGGTCCCGGCTGTCTTTCATGGATGTTTGATAGACGCTACGGGTAGTCAGAAGCCCGAAAAAGTCTGACAACCAGTCTTACCAAGGGGCCCAAGTAACATTTTAGGTTTTAGAAAGGTTTTGAAAAGGTTCTAGAACTTTTGTATGGAAATCTGTTCGTAAGTCTTAATAGACTTAATAACCTTATATTAAGCTTATATTAACCTCCTGAGTGCAAAAAGGGCCCAAGTTTTAGAACCTTTCTGAGAGGTACAGCAAAACGTATAGCTCAAATTCAAAACCTTTCAAACTACTTACACAGAACCCAAATATAACCTTCACAACCTTAATTTAACGTTAATATGACCTAACAAGGCAGCTTTTAAGTTCTAAATTAGTCATAGATGTAACTCAATGACAACTTAAAACCTTTTTGATGGACATGAATTAATGCCTTTCCAGGACTCTCAGGTTTTAAAATGTTTCTGTGTAAGATTTATTTTACACAGAAACACCAATCGTGGATATAAATACTTATTAATAATGGCGCCATTCCCTGTCATTATACCAAGTTTCAAAATGGCTAGATGTAAGTGTTATTATATTCATAAAAAATAATAAGTTGCTTGCTGAAGTCAGGAAAAATCAAAAAAATAGTGCGACTGGCACTTTATCGTGAAACTTTAGGATAATAGTGCTGTATACGAGACGGGCCTTTCGTAAGTAAAAAATTTAGAAGATATTTTAATGAAATAAAAATTATAAAATTAGGTGGTTGGTAGTAAGTTGCATTAGAAATAAAACTTCTATTTATATAAAAATCATATATTTTAAATCACACGTTACTTAATTTTGCCATGATGACTTAAAATATTGCTTTTTGTTTAGATTTTTTTTCATTTCAGTAAAAAAAAATGGCTGGCGTTAGGAAATTACTAGAAAGCATTAAAATTAACCTTTTCAGAACTGTAACAGCTAAAAGCTCTTAATGTTTGCCAAAATAAGAGCTACAGATCATCTCGCGGAGCTACTTAAAACTACAAGGCTGTTTTCGCAGCTTTAAGGTTATCGCCAGGAGTAGTTCAAGACTTGCGAGTCGCGAAAACAACCTCTGCGCATAATTAGTTGCTTTTAAGTTTTGGTTGTAGGAGGACGTGCGTTCGACGGTTTGACAAGAGTGCTGAACAAACAGCTACAGGCTGCTCTTAAAGTTTTTTTTTTTTTATTTGTACCCGTACTTACTGTTTTGCTATAGCTTTTAATTTTGTTTTATGTTTTTAATTTTCATGTATTCTATGGTGATTTATGTCAAACTTGTTGTACCCACCTAGATGTTAAGTGAATGATGTGGTCGCCTGTAATTGGAAGCGCACACTAAACTTGTATTTGTCCCTATTCATGTTAACATGTAAGTAACTGTGTAGCCTCTGTTGGCGATCCAATAAATAAATAAATGAATAAATAAAAAAAAAGTAAGTTTCTATTTTTTTTCAATTATGTTTTAGGTAGGTACTTACTTACCTAATTTATTTATTAGGGGAGGCCGGGGCTGAAAGTTCCGATTTTCAAATAACATGAAAATTTATGATGAAAATGACAAGATTTCAATATTGATATTAGATTTTATTAAAAAGTCTTAATCGGTCTCTGTAATAGTACAGTCATTTCTGCTAGTTTCTCTATATTTTTTAAAGTACAGGCATATTTTTGCAAAATTTCGGAAGGGAACATTCAACCCCACTTTGGGGCGAGTTCCCATGTATGGGGCAAATTGCCACTTAGATAATATTAATAAAGTATCATAATCAGCCTATAATGTTCCCACTGCTGGGACACAGGCCTCCTCTCGGTGAGAGGGAGTGGGCCGTAATCCACCACGCGGGCCCGGTGCGGGTTGGCAGATGTCACATGTCTTCGAATTTTTGGTTCTAGGACATGCCGGTTTCCTCACGATGTTTTCCTTCACCGTTTTGAGAGCAGTGGTGATGAAATAATTTACACAAAGTAAAGCGCCTGTCTGGGTTCGAACCTACGACCTACAACTCGTAAGTCGCGGCCGTTACCACTTGGCCACCACGCTCTATAAAGTATAAGGATAATGTATGGTTTCTCTGGTTAAATAAAACAATAAATAATTTCTATAGTTAGGTTCATTTATTTAGTTGTTATGCAATCCTATAAACTTAAAAAAACAACGAAAAAACATTACTAGCTACAACTAGATTCAAATTTTGTATTGGTTTACAAAAATTGAGATCTATTAGCTTACAAATCTTACTACCTACATACTTAAGGATACAAAAAATCGTACTGGAAAGCATACTCAAGATAAACACTTTTTTATAACTAAAAAATATTGGCAATTCCATAACAGAACTTAAAAAAAGACAACAAAATATAACTGGAAATCTTTAGATAAATGTTTCTTTTTTAAATTCAACTATAATAGAGATTTATCAAGTTGAAAACCTTATCACAAACATAACTGCACTTATTTTAACTACATAACACAACAGGTTGCCTTCATGCACACGTTTCATTAATAAATTTAATGATAAGTGAGATCAAAACATACAATTATAATTAAATACCAAAATGAAACTGCTAACGTTAATACCTATTATTTATCATAAAAACTTACCGATGTATTAATTATTCGTAAGAAATTTTTACGCACTTTACGTTTAAAACTTCCACTCCATTTTTTTGATAACACCCTGTGTCGGTTCATCTTGCAATACAACGGAATGCTTTGAAGTCGCGGACACAACTAACATTATTTGAGGATGCCTCTAAAGCTTTAAAATATTCTTGTAGGACTTTAAGCATGCCTTCAGCTCATAAAAATAGGTTATTGGTTTAGGTTTTCACCACGCAGTCCTAATTTGTTTACTTAGACAACTATAACACTGCCTATAAGTTTTAAGTAGGTTTTAGAAATTACTTATAAGCAATTTCAACATTCCATAACTTTATGGCTATATCAAAGTTAAAAATTAAACCTTTAGATCTCACTTTAGCATAATGCTAGCCTTTCCAGAACTTAATCAAGAGTCTACGACAACTATAAGTTCCTAGGACTATATGCTCTTGAAACACAAGTCAAAATAACGTTAATTTAAACTCTTGTCAGCGGCTCCAAGGTTGTAATAATAAACAATTAGTTTTAGGACTTATTAATCATTCTCAAGTACTTAATATGACTAGATAGCAAAGCATTAACCTTTTTACGACCCTTAGAAAACCTAAAGGCATTTTCTACAACCTAGGCCCGAATGAAATGTTACTTGGGGGTATAGTATTACCCAGTAACTGGGTTGTGTAAGTCAGATACGCAGTCGTTCCATGTAAAATACTGGTATTCAGCTGCATCCGGTTAGACTGGAAGCTGACCCCAAAATAGTTGGAAAAGGCTAGGCAGATGATGATGTTAGTCTGCATGAAGCACATGAAAGTGTTTCTGTTCAAATGAGACTCTATAAATATCCAAATTCATAACTAAAACGCAGAAACTTGGATACCTACTACTACAGTTAAGGCTCCTTTAAACAGGCGCGACACGCCATAAAATCGCGCGCGACACAAAGGCACCGCAAGTCGCGCAACGAGGAGCGGTGCCTGTGTGTCGCGCGCGATTATATCGCGTGTCGCGCCTTTTTGTAGGAGCCTTTATACCTGTACCTATTTGTCGATTTAACATTAAGTTTTTATTATAGACTTGTAAATAATCTTTTATGGTCGACCAAGTATAATCTCCATCGTTTGGATTTCCAATTTGTATAATAGAACTACAAACCCAAAAGTTATGCTAATAATGTTACCTACTTAGCATACAGCATTGATATCATCGGTTTATGGCTAACTAGCTTCCGCCCGTGGCTTCGCCCGCGAGGTATGTCGATAAAAACTATCCTATGTCCTTCCCCGGGATGCAATCTATCTCTCTGCCAAATTTTGTCGAAATTCGTTCAGTGGTTTAGGCGTGAAAAGGTAACATATAGACAGACAGAGTTACTTTCGAATTTATAATACTAGTATGGATTTATACGGCTTTGTTGAAAATGTTACGTTAGAAGAAACTTCACTGACTCTTAATCGTTGTTGAGATTCAATAGGTATTGGGGGAATTAATTGTTTACCAAATTGACTACCAACGTAAATTGTTCGTATATTTAAATCATAAATGGCTATAACACGACAAATCGACGTAGAGTGACCATTTTTTTAATATGTACAAAAAACGCGTACCGTTTAGTAAAGTATGGGCATCGGATATCAACAAACAGAAATCAAAATATTATAATAGCATATCACATTCCTAATAATGTTATGCCTTCAAATAATACACCATTCGTTGCATAGTCCAACGTAAGCCTTGTTGAGTCCACATCGGATTCCATTTCGTCTATAAGGGATATGACATCATAATCAGGGAAAATGATAACCCCAACACCTTTAGTCAATGATACCTCATCTAGTTAACCTCATAACCTACTTTTTTATTATGATCTTACGTTAGGAAAGGTTTTCGCGGAAGACCACCGAATCTTACAATATATAATCCGCCTTAGTATAATGTTATTAAAGATTTTCTGTATTTCTATACTATACAGGGTGTTTGGTAGAAGGACCGACACAATTATTTGAGGGATTGGGGATGTCATCATTAGAGAGCACAAATAGTTTTAATTTTTATTTTTATTATGAATGATTAAATTGAAAAATTTCGTTCCTTAACACAATTTTAGGACTTTGGAACCAACCACGTAATTCTCAAGAACCGATTGTAGGGAAATCTACATTGAAGATTACACCAATATTATGACGCTCTATTACAACCACAAACAAAAAAGTTGTGGCGATATTTCGGGTGATTAAAAAGGAACATGGAACATATTATTATCTCTATTACCTACCGTGACACAGACAGGTGTTATGAGTGAAAACTAGCATAATATAACACTTCCTATCCCTAAGAAAATTGTGTCGGTCATAATATACAGGGTGTTTGGTAGACCAAACACCCTGTATATTATGGCTTGTGGCTAAGTAATAACAGCCGCGCGGGTCGATCGATCAGCTTAAGCTACACTTGCTGCGGTTGGTCCATGGATGGGTGACCATCCCTTCTGTGCTTCGGAAAGCACATTAAGCCGTTGGTACCGGTTGTCAATCGTGGATCTTTGGCAGTCGTTACGGGTTGTCAGAAACCCGAAAGTCTTTACCAAAGGGTATAGCTATACCCAGTAACTGGGTAGTGGTGGTCAGATAGGCAGTCGCTCCATGTAAAATACTGGTATTCAGCTGCATCCAGTTAGACTGGAAGCCGACCCTATCATAGTTGGGAAAATGCTACTGAACTAGCACATGATGACTAATATTTTAAAGAGATAATACATAAATACCATTTGTGTGTTTGTATGTAGGGGTAATTTTCTAAACTACTGACCCGAATCAGAAAAATCTTTCATTGATGGGAACTGGGAAGCTACTGTATTGCCGAGTGTCATAGGATACATACATTTTATGTTAAAACAAGAAATTTCACGCGTACGAAGACGCGGACAGAATTTAGCATTTTATAAACTCATGATTTTACTACACATATTTTGTTAAACAACAACAAACATTAAAAATTGTGGCCTGCCTAACAATTTTTTATTCATTGCAATAGCTCAAAACTTGTTCGTCTGTTAATCTGCCAGCTTGTTTACACATCACCTCAAAATGAGGAAAAAATTACAAATTATTCATAATATTTACTACTTCGTAATGTTAAGGTAAAATCTATACATATTTATTGAGAACATTGGCATAAAAAAAAACAGTGGCACTCCGGGAGTGCCGACAGAAGTGAAAACTTGAACAATTACGTGTGTATTTTGTGAATCGTCTTATAAACAAAACACGCGCGGTACCGGCTACGGCCATCCGTCTTACGAATTTTCGATCAGGTCACGTGTCCTGACGCGAGTTTAACATTTTTTACCCATTAAACCAACCAAAGTGTACAACGCCGCTAAAGAAGTTTTCACTTCAATAACCATCACATAACTAAATTCTGAATAGAACCACAGCTTCCATTTATATTACACGTGCTACTAAACTAAAAACGACTACATTTTATGTAACAGCCTGGAATATTTTTTTCATACAAATTTGTATCATAAACAGGCTGTATAACCACATTATATTTTAAAACAAATGGAGGAAAAGCTGTGTTTTGTGTTTGTACACATTTGATCTTCATTTTCATTATTATTAAAGCTTCAATTTTTCATTGAATCTATTCAGTTTAGTCTACCGCTGGGGAAGATTATTCTTCTCTCACTGTAGTCCAAATCAGTTAAGAACTTCAAAATGCTGGCGAAAAAAAAATTTGTCATGTATGAGAACGAACATTTATACAACACTTGCTGCGCCACGCGGTTTCACCCGCATTAGTTTCGATCCCGTAAGAATATCGGGACAAAAAGTAGCCTATATGTTAATCCAGGGTGTCAGCTACCTCCATACCAAATTTTATCAAAATTGGTCCAGCCGTTTGAGCGTGACGAAGTAACAAACATATAAACACACACACACAAACGATCGCCTTTATAATATTAGTGTGATAGTTTGCTGAATCATATTCCTCCTATGGCTTAGTCATTTTCGATATAAACACCAACCATTACATTACATATTTCGCTATTACTTTTACACACCACTATTACTTTTACACGACATCTAAATAGCGTAGGTATCCTATTTTGCTTAGCATCCATTAGAACAAACTGCCCGTACTATCCGGTAACGGACCAGTACATTACCATAATCACTAAATCCACTACTCTTGGCTCTTGACAGGTGAGGTGCCCCCAATATAGCATGATTTTAGTCCAAATGTAGCCGTAGTAGCCATTCACGAGTGGATTTTTTTGCCCATTCTTCTCAATACGAAAACTACCTTTTGGAATGGGCGACTAGAATCAAGTCTATTTGTTGTAATTTCTGACGTTCAAAAGTGCCTTTTTGCCTATTTGAAATAAATGTTTTGACTTTTGATTTTGACTTTGATGATAATAAAGAAAATACGTAGCGATTCCATTGGGAAAAAGGACACGGTCTTAAGATGACATTATGCCTTTAAGACTCAATGTCCTCTCGAGATTTTCAAAATCAGAATCCAGAGGTTTAATTAGTTCACTTCAGGTTAAGGTTGCAAACCTTGAAATCTATTGCAAAGAATTAGGTGAGAAATATCTAGTCTTATTCTATATTCAAAGTAGGAAAACGTGTAAGATCATAACGTAATATTTCATAGCTACCCGACTGACGTTGTCCTGTTCGAATTTCAATAATGTATACAAAAATCCCATTAAAAGCACCATTATCAGATTTTCCAGAATGTTAGAATTTTCCGGGCAACTCGTCAATTTTATTTTCCTTAAATACCTTATTTTAAAAAAGAAAAATTACCATATTGGTCCAGCCGTTCTCGAGCGATGCGCTTACCAAGAAAGAGCATTTTACTATTCTGATTTCAATTGATTCTATAAAAATAAAAATTATTTATTTTTATAGAATCAATTGAAATCAGAATAGTAAAATGGCGTCATGTTCGGAATTTGAATTGGAAAACGGAATTCAGTCAGTTCTCTGTCCAATAAACTGGTAGGCGGTCGGATTCGCTTCATTATAACAATAATTTATTTTTTACTATAATTATTTGAGTTCCACTCTTGCGTTTAACAAATTAATTCACGCAGTTTATTTTATTGTTTTAAACATAACATCTCTTAATTGCTTTTAGATAATTGAGTAATTAACATCGCTTTTTGCGCGATTTATTCATTCGCGAAATTCTTTTCACTATTTTACTATAGGACCTTCGCACAGTTATTCAGAATTCTAAAACCCATATTAAGTTATAATTTACCGCTTTGATTTTTCTCTAAAGAATTAAGTCAGCGGCGTCGAAATACGACAACAAAAGTACCAACATTTTCTCTCAAGAAATCAATCGATTAGGTACAAATTAATGATAGTTACGAGTCTTCAACAAAAACCAGTTTCTCAAAATCCAATTTGATGACTGCAAAAAGATAATACCATGCTGTGAAGGAAAATTACTAGCGACTGACTCATACCTATTTATTCGGCGAATAACGTCCAAATCGATCACTATTGTCCTTATTGGTAGGTTACAAAACTAAAATAAAACAAGAGCTAATTTTAAAGCACCGTTCTTTTGTTTTACACTCGACTTTTCTAAGTCACCTATTAAAAACCGGCCAAGAGCGAGTCGGACCCGCGCACCGACGGTTCCGACCATCATGTTTTTAATTTTTCATCGGCGAGGCCTATATTCGTCAGAGAATTTTAACACTGTGCACTGCGATGTAGATATATTGCAGTTTTATGTCAACGCCATCTCTTGACCGATAGTGGAAGTAATGTAACTTTTGTTGATGATTTCTAAAAAGTCTATTTACAGACTTTGTTTTATTTTTCCTGTAATCTTCTAACACATAGAATAATTGCAGATTTTTCTCTTTGAAAACTTCGGAGATAAGAAGGAACGGTATTTTTTTACATTTTTCATCAAAAGTCGAAAACTTGGCGGCCTAAAAAAGAAAGAAAAAGTGTTTGAGAATGTGCAAACTGCGCTCTTCATATGATATGACATGCCCTAGTAGCCTCACTTTGAATTTTTCAGACTCCCTTTCAGTTCCTGTTGCAAAAATATTCTTATTTCTTTGTTATGTATTTGCAAAATAGTTGGGCAAACGTCATCTAAAACTATTCCAAATTTCAAGTTGATAGCATTAGTAGTTCTTGAGATATCCAGCTGTGACAGACAGACAGACTGAGTCTCACTATAAGGGTTCCGTTTTATCAATTTGGTACGGAACCCTAAAATTCACTAATTGCTACCTACAAAGCAAATTGTCTATTCATACCGTCTAAATCTATCGCACTATTTGTCCCTATGGCGACAAAGTAAAATAAAACAAAAGCTAATTTGAAAGCACCGTTCTTTTGTTTCGTAGTCGCCTATTAAAAATCCACTAGTAAGTCTACAAAGCAATTTTATTTGCTACAGGTATGGTGGGGAGTTTGTTGCGTCACTTCTTCTCAGCGAAAGCACTAGGAAGTGGTGAAGGGCGGGCGTTTTGGGGGACTGTCTTAATTAATTTTTACGTTGGAAAAGTGCTGATTCGCAGCCTAATTTGAATGAATAAATTTTGATTGTTTGTGTCGTTACTTCTAAAATATTAACTCTTGAACCCACAAGCAATACAGTGAAGATACATGTCTTCCGACATAGCCCGAAGAATTGCCAAACTTAAGTGGCTGTGGGCAGGGCACATTGCTCGCAGAACAGAATGCCAATGGGGCCGAAAGTTTCTGGAGTGGCGACCGCGTACCGGAAGACGTAGCGTTGGAAGGCCAAGGTAGTCCGCCGACGACCTTGTGAAGGCCGCAGGAACCCGTTGGATGCGAGAAGCACAGAACCGGTCGAAGTGGAGGTGCTTGGGGGAGGCCTATATCCAGCAGTGGACGTCTTTCGGCTAAAATGATGATTATGATGACATGTCTTCTGGACAATCAGATGATCTTAACCACTAGTCCACTAGACTATGTCAAACTGGACCTAGGAAAAAACTTAATTATACCTGTTAAAAGTTCTAATACATAGTATTGAAAAACTGAAAGTTTCTCCTACTTAAACAATGGAAAGAAAGTTTCAGTACGATATGGAGAAACGACAATTTGTCTAACTTTAAATACGACAATAGAAATTGGACATTAGTGTACCATTCGCTTCTGAATTGAATTTCGATACGGTAAGCTGATTGTGTCCACCAAATGAACTACCATATCGACCAATAACATTAGTAGTATCGAAATTCATAGAGAATATATCGACCACAGACGCTATCATCATCGGCAAATTTACACTATCACCCGGTATTTTAATTGAGAATTTGAAGTTGAAATGTTGTCAAACTCTACATAAGTACTAGCATTACTTAAGGTGATTCAATGTAGTACAAGATATTAAAAAATTCATACGTTTTTCATCAACACGCACTGGGCCCGCGTGGTAGATTACGGCCCACTCTCTCTCTCTTGAAGAGAGAAGGCCTGTGTCCCATCAGTGGGACAGCTATTATGGTTATGCAAAATTTTTGGCAAATACATTTTGATTTGTGCTGGCTTTCACCTTAAGATCACACACGTTTTTCTTGTTGTAAAAATCTACTAAAGCATAGATTTCTGCCGTGTGTATGCACGGTCGTCAGTGATGTACGGATCACTATGGAAGTTTGTTGACGACAGGGCTTCACTACAGCACGGCCGTCGCCTACATCCCATAGAACCATGTCATACAAGGCCACACGATTTTTCTACGGCGCGGTTAACACGCCGAAGAAACCATGCCGTGTACAAGGGCCTGAGTAATGCTAACATGGAGTTTGACAAGTTATCAACTTCAAATTCTCAGTTCAAAAACCTAGTGTATAGATAATCACAGACCTCCTTAAGTAGCCTTGAAAAATAATAACATAGGCATGTGCAATAAAGAAGGGAAGCCTGCATTGAGGTGCATATCGGAAATCAGGGCCCGCCCACCTGCCATACAAATGATGCAAGGGAGTCACGGCTCAGGGGAGCCATTGAGCGAGACGATGCGTGTGCGCAGGTATGGTAATTAAATCAAGATCAACTGAATCATGCGGAGGGAAGTTGGCTTTTTGTGTAAGTTATTCTTGTTAGTTTTTTTTAGATATTAGCATTCAACTATCGAAGCACTATCTGACAATTATGTGGTTCTACGGTAAAGGATACGATAATGTTAAGCAAAACAAATTCCTTTCCTACATAGCGGGTGCAAGTCCACTTTTTGAAATGGCGCTTGTCGTTTTCAAAAATGTTGGTTCGTTTTCAATGACGCGGTCGGGTAAATAATAAGGTGCAAGTAAAAATTAACCTTATGGACGGTGAACGGATTCAAACAACGAATATTGCTTTAACCTCCTGTATTTGAATTAAGAATTTGAGATAATTTTCATGTTATGGAACAACAAACTGAATGTCATACTTAACAAAGTTCAAATTCCTTTGCAACTAATAACTTATTGGGACCTTTTTGTTACAAATGGTCACTCAAAAATCAGCTTAGAAAACATTTCACTAAAGAAGATGATGAAGTGGCGACGGAGTGTAAATTAACTGAGATTATGATAATATTAGAATTACACTGCTATACTTTTTCAGCCATGTTTTAGATCTAAAACCTAACTTCTACCTCAGTGTCGTACCAAACCTGTTGAGTATTCTATAGTTCACGTTCGATATCGAAAACTAATGTTCGTGTGACCTTCAAGCTTAAATACCAAAGGTTCAATGAACCCTCGAAGCGGTAGATTACTTATAGTCAAGTTTCATAGTAAGTAGTTAGTATATCGATTCGTAAGTCAACTATCAAGAGGTGTGTAATTGTTTATTGTTTTCTAAGTAAAATTGTAAACAAGAGTGCACTCAGAACTTTGTGATTGTTCGCTAAGTTTAAGCACATACTGAGTTATTGCTATAGAGACGATTGTATGATAATATTGGAAGATGACTTTAGGTTTAATAATACTAACATAAGCATTTTGTATCTGAAAGCTCGGTCCTCTCTCTCTGATACTATAGAGAGATTTTAGATTTAAGTTTCTTTTCTTTTTACCAAAATTGTTTTGTAATCTAATTTATCTCTTAAATCATAATTGTTAACTTTATTACATGCTCCGGTTTGAGGGGCCCGTGGATAAATAATAACAGCAGCACAGGTCGATCGATCATGTTAAGCTACGCTTGCCGCGGTTGGTCTGTGGATGGGTGACCATCTTTACATACCGTGACCCCTCTGTGCCTCGGAAAGCACGTAAGCCGTTGGTCCCGGATGTCATTCGTGGATCTTTGACAGTCGTTACGGGTAGTCGGAAGCCCGAAAGTCTGACAACCAGTCTTACCAAGGGGTATCGTATTACCCGGTACAGTACCCGGCGATAAATATTGCACATCGACCTATTCGATCCTATCGATTTTATACAAAGAATAAAAATAATTATCAAAAGAAGCAAATCATAATTGTTTTAACAGCTCCTAATAGATACCGGACTGTTTGTATTTCGTGCGACAGAGATAACGCTCTACGAAGCCGAAATTAGCCGATTGTCTCTTTCTAAAGGTCGATGTGCAATATTTATCGCCGGGTACTGTAACTGGGTTGTGGAGATCAGATAGGCAGTCGCTCCATGTAAAATATTGTTATTCAGCTGCATCCAGTTAGACTGGAAGCCGACCCCAACATAGTTGGGAAAAGGCTTGGCAGATGATAATTACATACTCTGGTTTCCTACTCGTATAAGTGAAAGAGTACACTTACTTTAAAAAGAGCGTTTATAGTGCACACACTGCACTATAAACGCTTTGTTAAGGCTCCTGGAAACAGGCGCGACGCGCGACGCGAATCGCGCGCGACACAAAGGCACCGCTCGTTGCGCGAATTGCGGTGACTTTGTGTCGCCCGCGATTATATCGCGTGTCGCGCCTGTTTTAAGGAGCCTTTACGTTAGTGGGTTTTTCCATCAGGAATGGCCACTATTTCCATATCCTTAGTCTACTGACAACAATGCAGTTGCAGTAGGACTCTTAAAGGAAGAGACAATGACCATTACTACTATAAATGGTAAAGGGAGATTTTTAAGTTTCTATAAAATATCTGTAAGACCTGTTATGTCACAAAAATCATACTAATAAATACTTTGACTTTTAAGGATATTGGTAATCCATTGCTTTTTATGTTCGAAAAATTAATCGCTCAACAACGTAAATAACGCAATGAATTTTGTGGAACTGTCAAAATGAAAGCAACTCCTACTCAAACTCAAACTCAAAGCATTTATTTCAATTAAACCTTGAACAGGCACTTTTGAATTGTCAAAATATAAATAGTCTGTCAGTTAGTCAGAAAGTTGAAGCCCATTCCAAAACGTAGATCTCTATGGAGAAGAACGGGCAAGAAACTCTTACTGTTAGTGTGTTACGCAATTAACCTACTTATACATACACCCACGATGCAATAGAAAAATGCGCTTAATAAGTTCCATCGCTTCCTGCCGTGATGGATCAAGTTACGTCAAAGTTGCATTTATCAATGAAAAATTTGCATAAGTATGACTTCACGCATTTCCGTTTTCTTTTACACTTGCTCAGCTTTTGTATTTATGGTACCATTAAAATAGACGAACAAAATTTTAAAAATCATTCAGACCACCAAAATAAGGACGATGGTAAAAAAATTATAAAAGAAAAACGCATAAATACTTACAAGAAAAATAATCTGCTAACGAAATTACACTAATGTGCCGGCAATTTATTATTTTAGGTCAAAATAAAATCACTTTAATCATGTTTTTTTTTTTGCTTGGATATCTTTAGTTAGACGTACCGAGCGCTGCTGTGTTAAAATTTGTCCATCTATTTTAATGGGACCCTGTATATACGTCATGCCTAAAAATTCTATGACACAAACGAATTTGTAAATATGTAAAAAGTAAAAAAACAAACTATACTACAGTTGTCCGGCCAACGAGAGAATGAGTTTTTTACACCTGTCAATTTCACACAAACTAATAAAAACTAATAAGTATGTATAATTAAGTAAACTAATACGTGTTTTGCGAATTTAGTCTTTATTAGCTTCAAGAATTGTCGCACTGACAGGTGTCAGGAACGCATTCTTTTGATGGCCCGACTGTAATTTATTGGGGCTTTTGATTCTCGTCAAGTAGGTATCGAATGTTTTCTATCATCTATGAAATACTTCAAGTTATGCTTTTTCTAAGCTTTAAGATACAAATCATTCAGCGCAATTTAGAGCCGCCATCGATTGTTTTTTTTTTTGTTATTAGGCCCGAATATTCTTGTAATATACATTTCCACATAAGTCAAAATAAACTATAAATAATATAATAAATAGTGACCGACCGAAAGTTCGGTTTCGGTTTCGGTTTCGGCCAGTTTCGGCCAAATAATCTAGTTTCGGCCTTAGTTTCGGTTTCGGCCAGAAAATGGCCGAAACTTTCGGCCGCGCCGAAACTCGAGTGTTCATGAATTATCGTCCATCGTTCGGCAAACTTCGCGGCTAGCTCGTGCTCGCTCGTCGCGTTGCCGGCCCAGTTCGCCGCCGTCCATCGTTAATCGCATGGAGTTGAGGTTGTGTTTTGCACATACGAGGGCGGTCCCATAATGAATTAGCCTAACTATGAACTAATGAAGGAAATGAAACGAAACCAATTTAATTTTTCAATATAATCACCATGAATACTACTAACACACTTCTGACATCTGTGAATCAACATCTCTAAACCTTTATAAAAATAATCACAAGTTTTAGCCTCAAAATGATCGAAGACGGCCGCCTGCAACTCTTCATCGCTTGAAAATTTTCTTCCTCTTAAGAGGAAGAAAATTTAAAGCGAGACGGCGGGCGGGCGGGCTTTCTGGACTGTGAGTTGGATGTTCAACTTCTGTGAACCCGCATTGATGAAGTGCATCCTTCGAAACACCAGCGGTATGAACAGGGGCGTTGTCATGGAGCAACAGGACACCTTTAGACAGCTTGCCTCTTCGTTTTTCCTTTATCTTGTCTCGTTTTTTATTTATTAAAGAAGCATAATATTAGCCGTTCATGACTGTATTACGTTCTTTAAAATCCACCATCAAAATGCCTTGAAAATCCCAAAAGATTGTGCACATCAGTTTTTAGCCGATTGTTGCACCTTTGCCTTTCTAGGGGGCTTTTCACCCTTATATCGCCATCCCATTGATTCGCGCTTGCTTTGTGGGTCATAATACAAGATCATAGTTTCATCACCAGTCACTAGCCGCTCGATCACAGTCTTTGAATTTTCGCCACAAAGATCCAAAAACTCCGAACCGCAGCGCTTTCCTGTCTCTGTACCGCTGACAGAAGTTTCGGTACCCATGTTGCACTCACTTTTTTCATGTGAAGATGTTCATGGATCGCACGATGACGTACTTTTAGAGAGCCCAAGGCTAGCTGCAATTTCTCTAATCTTCAAACGGCGGTCACTCAGAACCTCCTCTTCGATAAGAGCAATCGTTTCGGGAGTGAGCACTTCCACAGGTCGACCGTCGTGGCAAATGTCTTCGACGGTTTCTCTCCCGAGGCGAAACTCTTTCACCCAATTTTTCACTGTGCTATAGGAGGGGGCAGACTCCTTATACACGTCATCCAATCGTTCTTTTATTTGGGCAGGGATAAACCTTCTTTAAACAAAAACTTTATGACACTTCGATACTCAGTTTTCGACATTTTGAAAAAATACGCGACTCGTTATGCTAATGCCTGCTAAACTAAGACTAAGCATTTCATGTCGATGCGTGTTTCTTATATTAAGTGCACGATAAACGTACTATTTAATGCAACACAACATGTCGCGTAGAACTATGTATATCAGGGCAGTAAATAATTAGGTAAGTATTCAACTGTCTGTATGTATAATATACATTGTATATGCAAACAAATGTGTAAAAAATACACCAGATTTCTGTATACGATAAAAAAAAATATTTTTTTTTTTAATATGTTTAAGTAAGTTTCGGTTTCGGTTTCGGTTTCGGCCGAAACTAAGAGCAAGGCCGAAAGTTCGGTTTCGGTTTCGGTTTCGGCTGAAAAACCTGTTTCGGTCGGACACTAATAATAAAACAGTAGTTAACACAACATAAATGAAATCAAGTAACTGACGCTAACGGCGCGGTTAATGAGCTGTGTACTTACTTACCACAGTGTTGCTCAAGCGATACGAGTGTATTAACTTAATGCCAACTTAGAAACAACTCGGCTGTTGCTAACGGGATAAGATGATGCATCATGAAAAGTATGTGGACTCGCACGCGTGACTATATTTTCCGACATCTTTGCGGGCGAAGCCGCGGGCAAAAAGTAAGTAGTTTTTAATAAAATTGTTATTTAACTAATGAGTTCTATTGCACACTTATGACTTTGTGATTTCATAAATAATTGTACATTTTAATTCGCATAATTGTGTTTTTACCTCGTTATTCATATTGATAACCAGTATCATTAATTAATAAAAGTTTCCTTCCTTATCCAACTCATGTTGCATTTTGCAAAGAATATATCACAGTAATACCTGTCTGTTATGTATTTTGACTTTGTAGCGGTATATACAACGCCACATGCGAACTACGCGTCATACTGACGTCGCGCAAAATCCTGCATCTCGCAAACAGAGTTTACTGCGCGACTAGATACAACGGCCCTACATGAATCATTGGGCACTTGCCCACCAGGGCAGTTGTATGAGGAACACACCCTGTTCCTCATACAACTGCCCACTGCTTCATGTCGGGCCGTTGTATATATGCTAGTTGTACGGTAAACTCTGCTTGCGAGATGCAGGATTTTGCGTGACGTCAGTATGACGCGTTGTTCGCATGTGGCGTTGTAGATACCGCTAGAAACCGTCTCAAGACTCAAGTGGGAATATATAACTCAACCTGTTAACTTCACGGAACGGTAGCAAGGTATGCTTGTGGAGCCCTGCACCTCCTATCCTGCCCTCAGTATCGTGAAGAGGCGTTTTCAAGTCTTGAAAGACTGTCGTGCCAGCGGTACGAAAAAGAAGAAGATTATCTCTTTCAATTCCATAAAACATTAAAAGTAAAGGGACTCTAAACTACATATCATTATGCTATTCAGGATTGATTCAAAATTATACGTCATTCTGAATTTAACTAAAAACTTTTTGCGAGAACTGAATCGCGTAATCACACGAACCCAATACTCGTCTCACAAATGATACTAAATGCGATATCATTACAAATACCAACGTAGTCTTAAAACAACATTTTATTCGGCGTTAACGACAAAACAAGTCCTGCGATTCAAACAAGCAGATTCCACTATATTTATATTTATAGCAACATTTTGCGAAAACAGCTAATTCTTGTTGTATCGAATTACGTCACCGATTTGAGGTTTGATCACAGAGTAGGCGTGCAAAGAAGACCCACTTGGATACTGTGCCATGTCTACAGTACGACTACATACGAAACCGCTATGATTATGCTACGAAAGAAGACTATTCTACGAAAACGGTACGACCGTGCTACGTAAACGCTACGACAGAGCTACGAAAACGCTACGAGTATGGTACGTAAGCACTACGACAGAGCTGCAAAAACACATAAACGCTACGACAGCGCTACGAAAACGCTACGACTATGCTACGTAAACGCTACGACGGCGCTACGAAAATACTACGAGTTTCTGTACGCTAATATATAATTAAAATACTAGTATTTTAGTATGTTGCTTGTAGAATAATCTGACAAAAATGTATGTATATTAGTATAGTTTTTATTGTAAAAAGAAACACTTTAGAGGTATCTTCATGATTTTAATCTATCGTATCAAATTAGTTGTATTATGTTTTCAACACACTATCTACCTAGCATATATCTTGAAGAATATCATATATTTTTATGTTTATTATTATTTTATTTTTTGCATTATATGTGTAGGTTTATTTAATATTCTAGTTTTAGACTTCACACATTCATATTTTTCTCTTCTTGTTCTCACACACCATTGTCTACATTTCTTTTTTTACTTCTCCTTTCGCAGGTCTGCTGGAAGAAATTTCTTAAGAAATAAGCAGTACCTTTGTACTCAATTTATAATCATGTCATGTCCCTTTGTATTTTACTGTGTGTACATAAAAATTATAAAATAAATAAATAAAAAAAAAACACTGGCACTCCGGTAGTGCCGACAGAAGTGAAAACTTGAACAATTACGAGTGTATTTTGTGAATCGTCTTATAAACAAAACACGCGTGTTAAGGTGTGTTCCTTATTTTATAGGGTTTTTTGCAAATCAGGTATGATGACCAAAGTGACTGGTTTATTCTTCTCGTGAAAGGAATTTATTCAGATTTACAAATAAGAACTACGTAGTTAGTACGCGAGGCCCTCGTAGTTCTTCCCGATGTGCATAGATGGCGCTGTCTTACGTTTTACGTCTTACGAATTTTCGATCAGGGTCACGTGACCTGACGCGAATTTAGAAGTTTTTACCCATTCCAAAAAAAGTACACAGCGCCGCTAAAGAAGTTTTCACTTCAATAAATAAATATTTTTCTGATTTGGTTTACTGTTATGTAGTCGATCACATACTTTTATTGTTTCCAAAACTTGCGTTTTATGTGTTTAGGTCCTGCAAACCCTTAATGCAGAATAGATCGACTGGAATAACACCATTGCGGCATCGCTTTTACGAAACGAACAATGATTGATAAAAGTTTCTTACGGCTCCAGATTATTTACGTGTATCGCCCAGCATTTTACTTTTCATTTCGTGGATTTTCTGCATTAACCTGTGATGTAGTTTAATGTTTAATTTAATACGGGGACGTTCGGCGGTCGCGTAGGAGCCAAGGTTGCGGCTTGTGGTGCGAGCGCGACCGGATGGTGCAGCCATGCATTTTTGAGACTCAATGTGACACGAAATGGGAGGAGTAAGAGGTATAATGTTCACTAGATCAATAGGACAAGCAGTATATGACAAAGGAATAGACAAAACTTAAGGAAAATGTATGTGTTTATACAGTACACTGGATTCAAACTTTAATTTGGGCAAAAAAATGAAATTACTTTTTTTGATTTCGTTATCTGTCGATTTAGCTATCTACTGGCAGTCGGCACACTTCAAATGCCTTGCACTTATTCTGGTCTGATCCCCTGAACACCCTCCTCCATCCACATACAGGTATTATGGCATGCAATTCTAACCAACAGAAAACTTAGACATATAACAGAGGGTCCCAAACTAGGCACAGCCTCATATCTTGGTCACCCAAATACTACACAAAGATAATTTGAATGAATTCTGCTAGTGCTAGATTGTTATTGATAATTTCATAATAAAATTCATAAATTAAGTTATTGTAAGTAAAATAATCTCGGAACCGACAAACAATAAAATTGACTTACAAACATAGCTCACAACTTCTTCCTATGAGGATAGTCAGAAACTACAGAACGACAACTAATCCTTCGGCAATTTAATTTCATACGGCACGCGATTCGAAAAGAGAGAAAATGCATCTCGCATTCGAGAAATAGTTCACCGCATGTTTGAGCACAGACTTGAACGCCTTGGTGACTCAGTGCGAATGATATTTATGTACCATAATGTCAATCGTAAGGTCTCACAGGAGTAAAGTTGAGGCGTCAAGAATTCTTCACCTACTTTAATAGCTAAGATTATTTAATAAATATTTATGATGAGTCGGTAAGTATAATGAAAAAAAATCTGGCAACCTGTCCTACCAAGGATATCGAGGTCAGATAGGCAGTCGCTCCATGTAAAATACTGGTATTCAGCTGCATCCGGTTAGACTGGAAGCCGACCCCAACATAGTTGGGAAAAAGTCTACGCAGATTGATTGAGTCGCTAAATATCACCTCCAGTACCGACTTCTCTAGTAGTCGACGTAAACGCGCGACACGCGACGCGCAACGCGACACGACACGCGACACAAAGGCACCGCAAGTCGCGCAACGAGCGGTGCCTTTGTGTCGCGCGCGATTTTATCGAGTGTCCTGCCTGTTTGTAGGAGCCTTTTGTGTCGCGTGCGATTTTAACGCATATCGCGCCTGTTTGAAGGAGCCTTTACGTTGTTGACGTGAAAAGTGTCAAACACACAATAGGTACGAGTAGTTCTAACAAGTGTCTAAAAATAGTAACACCAATCCAATACAATAGTTTCCGCACTCAACCTACTCAACGCGCGCTGGTAACAACTTATGCGAAGCCTATGCGTGTGAGCTATATACAATACTAGCTTCCGCCCGCGGCTTCGCCCGCGAGGCATGTCGATATAAACTATCCTATGTCCTTTCCCGGGATGCAATCTATCTCTCTGCCAAATTTTATCGAAATCCGTTCAGTGGTTGGTGGCGTGAAAAGGTAACATACAGACATACAAACAGACACAACAGAGAGAGTTACTTTCGAATTTATAATATTAGTATGGATTCAATATCAGGTGGATAGAACAGCAGGTCCCAACCAATATTTATGTAAATGGTAACATCGCATCTCAATGCTTACCAATCTGTCCATAAATCTTATTGATTTCCATATGAAAATAATGGGACACTTATGTAAAGACGCCAGCACATCAAGCTACTACAATCTGTCAAATTTCTTTAATAGAATTTCAACTTTATGGCTAAAGCTTCAAGGTTCAAGGTTGATTGGGAAAATTTTAGAGTTTCGGGTAGCTTGATGTGCTGGCGTCTGTACTATGGTCACCATATGTGTGTAACAATGTAGGGTCAGTCAAATATTGATTTAATAACACGGATAGTCAAAGAAATAGACGTCTGTATGTCTTGTTCAGCATTTTGAATTTCAAGCATGGTGACTATGACAGCTAAATTAAGAAATCTCTAACGTCGCTCATACAAATACATGTTGGCAAGGACATCGACGGGCTAACTGAAACCGTGAATTCAGGACATGATTCTAGACCTAGAGCTTAGACATTTTTCATAGATAAGTGCAAGATCTACGCGGTCAAAATGTATGGGAGAGCTAGAGCTTTTTGTATCTGTTCTTTTCCCCGTACGCAAAATACGCGCATTGACGTGGAGTTGCGGACACCAGCCCGTACCTAGGAGAGCTAATTTTTTTTATAACCTACAAAAAAGTTCAACGTCCCCTGCGTGGAAATTTTCATTCAGTTCAGAAACATGTATTGAGTCCACGGTAAGTTGTGCGTCAATGTACCGTCACCCTGTATAATGCTCAAATTCCTCAAATCACAAGCTCATTAAGGTCTCAATCTAACCTAGATTTAGTCACAATACGTCAAAGGCTCAGTGTCAATATACCTGACACACAAGCCGCAATAGGCTTACTGTGCACATGAGCTTATAAGTACCTGGTTATGCTGGAATACAGACACAGTTCCTATGAGACCTACGTTTGTATACAACAAATCCAGCGAGGTTGTGTTGGATACATTTAATAGTATCTATACTATACTAACATTATAAATCTGAAGAGTTTGTTTGTTTGTTTGGTTGAACGCGCTAACGGAACTACTGGTTCGAATCGAAAAATTCTTATTGCGTTGGATAGTCCATTCACCGAGGAAGGCTCTGAAGAACATCACGCTACGACCAATAGGAGCGGAGCGTCAATGGAAAATGTTGAAAAAACGGGAAAAATATCTGATAAATGCCATCCCATTTAAGTGTTTTGGATGTTTGTTACTCAATCACGCGTAAACCGTTAAACAGATTTGGATGAAAATTGGCACATAGATAGATCATTTCCTGGATTAACACATAGGATACTTTTTATCCCGATATTCCCACGGGATCGAAACTGACGCGGGTGAAACCGTGGGGCGCTGCTAGTGGATTAATAACTGACACTAAATTGCATTTATTTATATAAACTTTATACACCATCAAAATACATAACCAAAAATAGATCGAATACTAAAAATCTGCAATGGGTGGCCTCATCGCTATCTGCGATCTCTTCCATGCAACCTCATAAGCATTCATGAGTTTTGCATCATTTGATCTAATAACGAACAATCTATTTAGATTTAGTTATGCATTTTTAGCCAGATAAGGTATTTTTTTTTTGCTCAATTTCTTCTTTATGAATGTTGAGTTGCCCTGTGAACGATTGCTAGACTAATATAATGGTATTTTTAGCTAATACCAGGAAAACAGTTTTTGATGAACTAATAACTAATAATGATAAGTTTATTCATGAAAAAGTAAAAATACAATGTGACGGATTCGGTGAGCCACAAACTAAGCATCGCCTGTATCTTGTGGCTCTAAAAAATAAATACTAAAATGAAAAATATGTCATACTTTGTCCTTCACCTTTCTTCTGACTGTTACTACCCAGCTCGGCCACCATTTAGATATCTTCTAGTATTTTTTGAGATATATACCTTTGAACCTATCCAAAACACATATCAATACGTACCATGCCACCACGTCCTACCTTCGAACGATTCAAACCTTCATACAAAACGATACAAAAGTGAAAATACCAGTAATCATAAATAATAACTACATTCAAAGAAAACTAGTCCTTATTAACATCGGTCATGGTTGCTTTCTCCGCCAGGGGATTACTTTCACCTTACTCATGGGTAATGCAAAGTTCTATTAATAGAGTTGTGTTACTGAACTTCAAATGGGACGGTCGATAGTTTGTCAACATGGCAACCCTTTTTTTAACCGACTACGGTGGGTAGGTTATTTTAACCGGTATGTATGTATGTTCGTCTGTTCCCTCATAACTTCAAAAGTGCTTATAATAATTTGACAAATGAGATATCGTTAGAAGCGTCTTGACCGTCCGCTAGTTATAGGCTATGTGACGTCACAATAAATTCATTATGGCGCCCTCTAGAGAACATAAAGTAAAGAATTTAAAAATAAATATTTTGGGATGGTGCCTTGTTGGATATCAAATGAAAGGGCTTAATTAGCACATTTCAAAACTATAAATATTACTGAAATAAGCCCCAAAATAATTAAATAAAAATAAGTTTAAAAACTTATAGATACCCGACTACTGAAAAGGATGAAACAAGAAAGTACCTTCCCGTGGTCGCATGCTACCATAGCTTATAAGATTTCGGACATCGGATTATTCTCAAAGTGCCTACTTTTCTGATTAATATTTTCATGAATATAAAAACTTGATGATCCTTCAAAACCCAGCAGTGTATGACGAGCGATCTGATAGAAATGTAGTCGCCATGTTTTTCAACGATTTCCACCGCTTTAAAAAGCGGATTCTGTTAAAGTGGCTCAATCTAGTTATACAGTTAGCAGAAACGCAATTTCTCTCGGAATATTCGTTTGCGGTTTTTCGTAGTATCAAAAATACTACATATATATACAAATAATACATTTGGGGTGTCATGTTATTTGAAAGCTACAAAAGAAAAAATGTTGTTTTGAACTATTGGTTTTTAAAATTCCAAAGTTTAGAAAAATCTATAAACTCAAACTCAAAGCATTTATTTCAATTAAACCATTTACAGGCACTTTTTGAATTGTCAAGAAATCGGTCAGTCAGAAAATATGAAGCTAGTTGCCAGTTTGCGTTTTGTTTTCACTTCTGTCGGCACTCCCGGTGTGCCACTGTTTTTTTTTGTTATTCTATAAATAGAATATTGTAATCACTTTTACACGTCATATTATAAAAAAAAACATAAGCTAGACGGATTCGACATCGGATTCAATTCGACAAGTCCGGGTTTCCTCACAATGTTTTTCCTTCATCGATATCAGTAATTTCCAAGATAAACTCAGAAACTCACAGCCCTAGCAAAACGCACAAATACTGCAAACAGTCGCGTAACGCGGCACAACGCGGACTCATTGGAAAGCTGTCCGACGAACCGGACAGATGCCGGTGATCCGGCCAATCTGTAACTGGAGCACTTTGACGGGAAACCGGATTGACACCGCGTGCGCTACGGACGCCACACAGCCCAGCCGACCGAATAGAGAATTGCTCAAATGTGCTTTTTGTGAAAACACCTTTTTGGTTCGCACTTTTTTTTGTGAATAGGTATAGGAAATAAATCACATGTTTCCGAATCGATCTTTTATACACACGTATGTGTAAAAACTTGTGACGATTAAACAGTTTTAATGTACAAAGTCAAATCATTTATTTCAAGTACCTAGGCCATTAAAAGACAGCAGACAAAAAAATTACAAGAAATAGAAATGATTATAGTATGGAGAAGAATAGGCAAAAAACTCCATAGTAATAATCATCTTTTA
Source organism: Luperina testacea (assembly GCA_927399505.1). Lineage (NCBI taxonomy): Eukaryota > Metazoa > Arthropoda > Insecta > Lepidoptera > Noctuidae > Luperina > Luperina testacea. Next base: position 20,013,729 of record OV656759.1, on the reverse strand, counting down.
TAATATTTCGTATACTTACCGTTAACAATTTATTATAATATGTGAAGACGATGTCGTGTTAAATAATAGTAATCATAAAAACATTGTCTCAGAAAATAAGGCTAAGCTAAATAAAATCAACCAGCCATAGTAAGACACATCTACAAAGCCATTAAACTATTTCCTACCATTTAATAACGAATATCTAACCTCAGCGAATGCGGCTATTTTAGGCATCATAATTTCATCAGCCGGCAGGGTATCACTTGTCACTACAATTGATTCAATTTCGCAGCGTGAATATATCAAAGTAATTTCTCGGAACCGTATTCAATTCATCGAGATTGTTACCTCTATAGTTCCTAGAATTTATCAATTAGTTGTACAGACGAGTTTGGTTTTTGGAATGGGATGAGTGGATACTGGGATTGACATGGTTATGAAGAAAAGTGGTCCAGAAAGCCATGAATCGACGTGGGGGAAACTGTTTTTTTTTTCATGTATTTACAGCTTGGATGAAATAAGGTAAAGTTACTGTATAATTATTATTATTACGCCAATATTTTTTAAATGACGGCTTTGAATTCCTAATTTAAAAAAAAACTGGAGCAACTCATGATGATTCGGAAGGATTTTTCTTCATTTATCAGAGTGTTGTTTTTGCAACATACATGTAGGGGGTGTGTGGATGATCGAAATAAACTTGACTTCTTGATAACTTCTTTAAATATATTTTTAATAACTTCTTACAAAACGACAAACGTCTTAAGAGCCCCTAACAATTTCGCGGACTAAAAACAGAAAAATCAGTTTTTTTCAGCGCAAATTTCTCAATATCCTTAAGTTATCTAGTTTTTTAAAAAATACACAAGTATTTATCACCTATCTATCTAGTAAGTCTACGAATTTAATTTTTGATAACTACTTAATATAAATTCCAAAAAATAAAAAACAAACACACGTTTTTACGTAATCACGAAACACCAAGTTTTTCGATTGCTTTTTTAGCTTACTGGTAGCAAATAACGATCTGAAAAAAAATCCTAAATACTAGGCATATAATATATTAGTAAGTCTACGATTTATTTTTTTTAAGTTTAATGTATTAGTACCTGTAAAAAAATGTTAACTACGCTGAAAAATCCCAATAAAGTCATGTGCAAAACCGTCGTCTACGCGTAAGAATTTATTGAAAATAACAAAAAGTGTTAAATATTTTAAAATTTGAGATGTTTATCTACCAAACTCAATTTTTATATTTTTATTTTGACTACTAATTTAATTGTAGTAAAATATCTAAATAATGCCTTAAAAACCGATGCGCTCGCTCGATGCATTCAGTCGCGCCCAAAGGCTTCTAGACGACGGACCTGTGTCGCCTGTGACGTTCGCCGCTCCCGTCGTAATTCTTGAATCGCGAGTGATTTTGTACTACGCCTAACCAGTTTTGAGACTGTATGAATATTTATTTTTTTATGTCAATAGTGTGACACTTTGTGATTTGTTAATGTTATTCATACATATTAATGTTTTGTATTGTACTTTTGGATAAACAAAATAATGTTTCGTTTGAATAAAGCTATCTTCAATATTAAAGTAATTTTCCTCCATGCCCCGCTCGTTTTCTCCTTGTTCTATACAAATAAAGTGATTAGCTTTATAAAATAGGACAAAATGACTTGCTATACTATACTCTCATGGTCTGCGGTCTTATGGCGAGGGAATACTACAGACCTCCCCGTCGTTCTGTATTACGTAAACAATAACACGTGTAATTCGTTTCAGACGTACCTTATAATACGCTGGTCACACTTTATAATTTGGTTTTACGAGTACTATAGTGAATGCCGTAATAGGTTACGATATTTTTATAGGGTACCTGAACATAACATGTCATAATCACCATAAAATCCATCCAGTATTACGCAATCTAGTAAGTAAAACTATGGAGTGCTAATAATAGCGGTTACGGACCAAGATTATTTGTTCCCGCTTCAACGCACACTACGATTATCAGTTTATAGTTCGAACGCACACAGACACACTGCGCTCCTATAATTACCTAATCTAATAGTGCGCCGAAATTGTTAGGGGCTCTTAACCCTTTAGCTCGCTCGCCATCTTCCCACTACTCTCTCATTCACTCATCGCTGCGTTCATATTCAATTTGTTTTCTTAAAATTATGTTGCGTTCCGAATTAACATCCTACATACATTTAAAAAATACGCCGAAAATTAGGTTAACTTTGCAAGAATTATAAATAACTAGCTGCGCCCCGCGGTTTCACCCCCATAAGTTTCGATCCCGTGGAAATATCGGGATAAAAAGTAGCCTGTCAAAGACACTGACACTGTCACTGACACTGACTGACTGTCGGGATGTCAAAGTATCGGCTACCTCAATACAAAATTTTATCAAAATTGGTCCAACCGTTTGAGCGTGAAAAAGTAACAAACATACATATAAACACACACACACACACTCATACACTCACCAATTCTTGCCATTATTATTATAATTAGTGTGATTGTGAATAATTTTAACTTACTGCAATAACTCATAAACATGTACGTATAAATCTGTCAGGATGCACAATACTTTATCAGGGCTAGCTCAAGCGACCTTTATTCCGTCTCCAACCATATACCTCATTTTATGGCAACGCAAGACGTGTTTTGAAATCGGATTAGTTTCTCAGTAAGCCAATTGATAGCCCATCTATAGGCCCCATATGTATCCCTTTCAATTAGGGCACCTACAGATACGAACCAAACATGGAAGTCTCGACTATAAATAGGGTCCTGTTTAAGGGGCTTACATGACCTAAAGCGCAGTCACTGTCGGACTGCAAAAAGAAAGAGAAGCGAGATGACACAACGCTCGTAATTTATTGCAAAATATGAAGCAATTATTTAAAAACACAATTTTTTACAAGAAATCTATTGTTTGGACTAAAAAATTAAAACACTAGTATTTTAGTATGTTGCTTGTCTGACAAAAAAATCTGAATGATTGTATGTATATTAGTATGGTTTTTATTGTAAAAAGAAAGTTTTTAGAGGTATCTTCATGTTTTTTTTTCTATCGTATCAAATTAGTTGTGTTATGTTTTCAACACACTATCTACCTAGGATATATCCTGAAGAATATCATGTATTTTTCTGATTTTGTTTACTGTAGTCGATCATATACTTTTATTGTTTCGAAAACTTGCGTTTTTTCTGTTTAGGTCCTGTAAGCCCCTTAAGGTAACTCAGGAAGTAAGTGGATGGACAGTCTCAATTTGCAAACTGATAACATCAAACTAGTCATCTAGTAGCCTTCCAGGTTATTATGGCTTTATGTATCTACTGCTAAACATAGGCTTTGTTCATAAACTTGAACTAACGGGCTTAGGGAAATAAGACCATAATGACGACGCTATCGACAGTGCAATTTACTGCACGAGACTTTTTACTTCCGTGGAAGATATTTTCTTTCATATCCTGAACGACATGGCCAGACATTGCACATAATGGAGAAGTTATAAGGAAGTAAAACGGGGGCTTTTGCCCTGCAGTGAGATATTTTGTAAGTTACCCAAAAAATCTGACCCTCTCACTAACGCCCAGACCCAGGAACAAATAGCATAATCAGCCTACACTGTACCCACTTCTGGGACACAGTCGTCCTCTCTGTGAGAGGGAGTCAGCCAAAATCCACCACACCGCCCAGTGCGGGTGATGATGTCAGATGTCACATATTTTCGAATTTTTGGTTCTTAGACCTGCCGGTTTTCTCACAATGTTTTCCTTCCCCGTTTTGAGAGCAAAGGTGATGAAATTAAATAAACAAAGTATGTGCCTGCCTGTGTTTGAACTCACCTACAACTCGTAAGTCGGGGCCGTTAAAAGCGTCAGTAATGAAAAGATAAAAAAAAAAAACAATTCAAATATTAAATTGAATTAAAATAAGCCGTGGCAGCAAAGAGATTACCAGAGGGGGGCAATTCTCGTAATTTTAAGAATGTTCACAGTCTGATCTCAGCATAAATCTGTCAAAAATACCTCCAATTTCCCTACATTTTTGACATTGATTGTCGCTGAGATGTGCTGCTAGATTTTGTACGTTTTTAATTACGGGAATTGGCCTTTTGTCCCTACTGACAGCGCCCGTTCACGAACATGACGCATGTATTAAATATCTGTAGGCTTCGGAACAAACTTTTTTAGGCAAATGTTTGTTCCAAACTGTGTCAAAACGTTAACAGAACTGCAGCAGGTCAATCAAGCAATGCACCAAAATGAACCACCTCTCTGACTGACAAGCTTATTTCTCCCTCAATCACATCAAAAGCATTCTCCCATCAACAAATTACCGCACGCAAAATCTGTGGCATGATTTAATCCATGTTTGTCGTGTGATTTACGTCAGCCACGGCTATCTGCGTATGGAACGCATCAATCAACGAGCCCATTTGCATCACCAACATAACTTAGACTGCGGCAACTTACGGAACTAATACTTAAAAATGTACTGGCTTCGACAGTTTGACGCGTTCCTCCATGACAGGCAGCGCCACCCCGTTGTCTCAAGTAAAGGTGGTCGGTGCATTGTTTACTGATTTGCTACGCTATTTAGCGACATACGGCTTACATGTGCTGTATATCGGAATGAGTTTCATTCAATATGGCGTCGATCTGTTTTCTGAATGACAGTGTGTGCTAGTGATCTAGATATTCTAGATCATAACGGTTGTCTGGAATTGACTGTCGTAAGATAAGGACTAGAATAGTTGTCTTTGAATCACATCATATGTTCATCTTATGTTGTATTTCCTTGAAGATGAGACATATGGGCTGTTATGTTGTATTTCCTTGAAGATGAGACATATGGGCTGTAACATAAAAGTTATTGCAACTTGATTTATTAAAGTGGATCTATTAATAAAGAAGTTGTTTGGTATAGAAAGTGTGAGTTATTGAAAATCTCGAACATTCTAATGGAAAACATTGCAACCTTGCGGAGGTTGCAATGCTTTCCATTCCACAGTCATAACTACATCAATCACAAGTCTATTTGCAAATTAGTTAGGAATACTAGCAGTCGCCCAGTACTCGTAGTTGTCTAAACTAACTTACAAAATTTGAGTTACACAGCTATAAATTCCCAGGTTGACTCATCTCACAAACTTTTCTATATAAAAGTGCAACATACACCAAAAATGTACCATTAACTGCAACATTTGACACGAACAATATACAATTTATACCCATTATTACCAACAAACCACGGTCGATTGAAAAACCAAAATAATTCAGTACGAGGTTGCATTATGGTCAGCAGTAATCAGCCGTGGAAGGCCCAATTGTGGTATCCAACGACGCAGTTTGTAACCACAAAACAGGTACAATATGTAAGCGCGTCCATATTGATACCGACAACGTTCCTGAAACCTCCATTAAGGTTATATTGAAAAAAAATGTGGTTTATCTATTTCGTGTAACTTGTTAAGTATGTGGAATAGGGATTTAACATTTTGGTATATGTTTTTTTGATTTTTTGGTCTAGTATCATGTAAAAGGAATACACGATTCAATGATTTTTTCTCGATACAAATAAATTTCAAAGTTATATATATTTTTTACTATTTTCGACATCACGGCATAACGCTTAAGAGTTATTCAATGAAATTTACTTTAAAACATAGAGAATTATCATATCAAAGTTTACTCAAAGTAGTTTTAAATTTAATTCATCAATTTTGTTAAAAAAAGGAGTAATTTATTCGTTTTAGCACATAGGTCGTTTTATTCCGAACGCACGCACATTATAGCCATCTCTCTTCTTTTGCGTTTCAAAAGTTCGCTTGCTTAGTAGATCAGTCGCTACCTTCTTTCATAGATCTATGGTCGCTACGATTTATTTTCGAGAATTTGGTTTATAAAGTACGTATTATTAAAATTAGGTTTGACAATGTATTAGAAACTGTATAAGGGGCTTACAGGACCTTAACGCAAAAAACGCAAGTTTAAGAAACAATAAAAGTAATGATCGACTACAGTAAACAAAATCAGAATATTCTGCAGGATATATGCTAGATAGATAGTGTGTTGAAAATATAATACAACAAATTTGATACGATAGAAAAAAATCGTGAAGATACCTCTAAAAACTTTCTTTTTACAATAAAAACCATACTAATATACATACAGTCTTTCTGATTTTTTTGTCAGATTATTCTACAAGCAACATACTAAAGAACTAGTGTTTTAATTATTTAGTCCAAACAATAGATTTTTTGTAATTAAATAATTGCTTCATATTTTGCAACAATTACCAGCGTTGTCTCATCGTGCTTATTTTTCTTTTCTAATGCAGTCGACAGTGACCGCGCTTTAGGTCATGTAAGCCCCTTAAATGAAATTAAAATTCGACATATTACTAAGAGTCATGCTTTATTTTATACACGTAACTTCTCACAGAGAGGTCTGTGTCTCAGCAAAGGAAACGTTATAAGCTGATTATGCGTATACTGACAGTGTAAGAAATATTGTAGGTATCATACCATCTCGCCTGCAATCCCCAAAAGGTTAAGCAGAGATGTAAACACGACGACATATCAAGCTATACATTTTCCGTATAAGCTGACTTTTCAATGTACGACAAACTTATGACAATGCCAGGTCAACTAAAACTGAAAAAATATTGCTTGTATCATCATCTGCATAGCCTTTTCCCAACTATGTTGGGGTCGGCTTCCAGTCTAACCGGATCCAGCCGAATACCAGTATTTTACATGGAGCGACTGCCTATCTGACCTCCACAACCCATTTACTGGGTAATACGATACCCCTTGGTAAGACTGGTTGACAGACTTTCGGGCTTCTGACGACCCGTAATGGCTGTCAAAGATTCACGAATAACAACCAGGACCAGCGGCTTGATGTGCTTTCCGAGGCACGGAAGGGTCTCGGTATGTAAAGATGGTCACCCATCCACGGACCAACCGCGGCAAGCGTAGCTTAACCTAATCAACCTGTGTGATCTGTGCAGCTGTTATTATTTAGCCACGGACCCCTCCAAGCCAAAAAGACCATCTAAATTTATTAAAAGCTGATCCAGATTGTCCGATATTATCTGCCCAATGCCCAACCCTATCAATAGCTTTGCCTGTCAACACTGTCTGAGGGATTAGCACAATCGACACTTGGCGGACGTTATCCAAATCAGTGATATCATATCACTAATGTGATATGATATCACTGATTTGGATAATGATGGTCAAGTGCACTTTATATGATAGCTAATTCCATTATTTGCAAGAAAAATTTTCAGCGAATGTATTATTTGTTTTCTCTTCCTCGTTGGTCTAGTGGTCGCAAGCGCTACTGCTGGACATGAGGTCCTGGGTTCGCTTCCCAGTCCGAGTTTCTTAAAATTACGAGAATTGCCCCTTGTATGAACGTTAACTAAGCAAAAGGAGTAAGTAAACTTCGCAGCTATACTCTGTCTGTATGAAGGAAGTCATGCCTTTATATTGAATGACTGTCTCGTCGCTCTATTGTTCGCAAGCGATACCTACTGCTGAGCATAAGTTCCAGGGTTCGGTTCTCGGACAAAGGGTTATTGGAGGTTTGCTATCTGGAATTTATCAGTAGCAGTCCGAAGTCTGTATTTGTGCCCGGTTGATGCTGGCGAAATGTAGGTGTAGGTACAGACGCCAACACATCAAGCTACTGCAATCTGTCAAATTTCTTTAATAGATTTTCAACTTTATCGCTAAAGCATAAGGTTCGAAGTTGATTGCGAAAATTTGACAGTTTCGGGCAGCGTGATGTGCTGGCGTCTGTACTATAGGTACACCTCCGCCCAACCCTTTCGGAAAACCACGTGTTTTATGTTATTAGGTCCTTACGGTCTATAAAATTGCCCATTTTTAATATTGGCTATTGTGAAGATCGATATCTTTCATTCTATTTATTCAAATTCAAATTAATTTTATAATATAGCATGACATTTTGTTTTTCAAAATCAGTTGTTCATTTGTTTTCCACCGTTCGATTTTTTTTAAATATCGCTGTTTCTGTAACCATGGAAAAATCGAAAATGCGCGCTTTTTTCATATACGAGTTCCGTCGTGGCTTACCCTGCATTTTATTGTAGTCTGTGGTCGTGGCACCAACGCAGCATAGACAGCACGCAATATTAACGAATTGTATGAACATGGTAATGTGAACACAAGGTTCGTTTTTTGGTTCGATCGCTTCCGTTCTGGAAACTTTGAGCCCCATGGCCGACCGGAGATAAAAGTCGATAACGATGAATTATTGAAAGCCATAGTGGAAGCAGATTCATCTCAAACCACATTGGAACTTGCAGCAACCTTCAACGTAAGTGATAAATCCATACTTATTCATTTACTTCAAATTGGAATGATAAAAAACTCGGAAAGTGGGTACCGTTTGAACTCTCTGAACAATAATAACAAAATCGCGTCGAAGCACCGCACATCGGACTGTCTCAAAACTATAGGCGTTACGACTGGAAACTCTCCGTCACCACCGTCTCCGTCATACTCAGCAGACCTTGTTCCAACTAATTTCCATTTTTTATTTGGAATTCGGATAACTTTTTACAGGGGAATAAATTCAAATCCAACGAAGCGGTAAAAAACGCCTCTAAAGAGGATTTTTATAGCAGAGCCATCAACGAACTTCCATTCTAAAATGGCAAAAGCACATGTTCACTAATGGCCAATACTCCGATTAATTAAATGTATAATTACCCATAAAAATAAGAAGATTTTTCCATGTATAATAACGACAATTTCATAGATAAGGACCTAATATTTTTATTTTCTGCTTTGCAAAAAAATATTATCCCGAAAACATAGTACACAAATGTTTCATACTTATCTCATGTTTGTTAATTCTGTATGATGTTTTTAACGCATTACAAACTCTCCCTTGAGCGAGCCAAAAATTGTATAAATTGTTTTAACAATGTTTCCAAACAACTCTGCAACATTCTCCTAACATCAAAACTGCACCGCATCATGCATTCAAATTAACAAGTACCTATTTAATCAAATTACAAGCACTTTTAACACCCCATTTGTAGTTAAAGTTAGTGCACTATGACCCAGTTGCAAAGTTCTGGAACATCGCTGGAAAACGAACAGACAATGCCTGTAAAAGTTTTTTGGAAAAAGCAATTTCGTTCACGGTCAAAATTAGGCACTGAAGTTTAAAAATGCAGCGGGAAATAAAGTATACGTGTAAGTATGATTTTATTCAAAGGATAAAAGTGTGAATCTCTTTTGAAAGTTCTGTTCTCTTCACCAGGCGACTGCATTTCGTTTTAAGGCTCCTTCAAACAGGCGCGACACGACACGCGACACAAAGGTACCGCAAATCGCGTAACGAGCGGTGCCTTTGTGTCGCACGCGATTCGCGTCGGGTGTCGCGCGTGTTGAGCCTTTAAGCTATGGTAAAAAAAACTGAAGCTAGGTATTTCTACACTTTTGGCTTTCATCAACAGTTTACAGCAGTCCCGTACTAGAAATAGGCCTCTCCTGTTGCACGCTATTCAGCTCGATTCTCGGCATCTCTCATCCAGCTGCTACCAGCCACCCTGAAACATCGTCGCTCCACCTGCACTCTTTTGGCTTACTCACTGTCAGTTGATTTGATACTGATATAATTTGACTATTATTTGACTACGTTGGTGACGATTTCACATTGATAGCCAGAACATATCGATCTGCAACCTCGTTACTGCGTTCTAGTGTAACACACAGTTCCTTAAGTTGGCAATTAGTGGTACAACTATGTGTGTCTCCGACTTACTTGTTCTTTGAATGGGTGCCCTGATTAGAGGTGTTGTGTACTAAGTGCTCAAGTTTTAAAACGCCCGTGCTTCACATAAGCTTTCTGACAACTTAAGACCACTGTTAGTAAGTCTTGAAATGTTCTCTTATAAGTAAATTTATATCAAATGCAATGCACGACTTTGAGACTCTTGTATGGATATAAATCTTCTATTTAAGAGCTGGATCTACGCCATTGACCTTGGTCATGTGGGCGTTACCAAGACAAAGCCCCCGCGCGCGCCTCCCCCACCCCTAACAATAATTTCGTGCAACGCGAATATAATTTTGTGCTACAATGTTGCACCGCAGCGCCCGGCGCCCGGCCCCCGCCGCCCGCCGCATGCTATCTATCGCTATCGCTTCCAGTATCTGTATCTAATGCAGAGGTGTAAAACCTTTTGAATGTCCAATACCGAAAGCAAGGGAAAATATAATTATGTATATTGTATAATTTATAGTTTTTTTGTATTAACATTAATTTTAGTTTTTCTGTAAATGAATGAGCTTTAGTATTATATATTTTAGTTTATATATTCGTATATTGTATGATAACTACATACATATACATACTGTGGGGCGAGATGGAAAGAGAAGTAGTCACCTCCTTCTGCGAAGCAGTCATGCTAGCGAAGAAGGAGGCAGAACGTGTGAGGGAGAGGCCTCCGGTGTCGTACACTCATTGATAATAGTTTGGTAATAGGTACCTAACCGTACAATGATTGTATTGTAATTAACTGGTGATAAAATTTAATAAAAATATTTTGGAACAAAATATAACATGGTGTAAAAATTATTGGAATCGCATATCCTAAAAATAATGTTGTAGCTATATCTGATCTACATAATTAAATTTTGTAAAAATAAATTTGACAAAATGTTTAACATCCATGTTCGTTACTTTCATACTTTTTGTTGACATAGTTTTACGTTCATTCATAATACCGAAATATCAACCATAAAATGATTTATAAGATAATAGTGCCCTTCAAAACATTTTTGTGTGACAATGGCGGATTGGCGGTGGCTAGCGGCTTCTACAAAGGCAGACAATACGAACAGAAAAATAGAACGTTTCTTCCGTCGAAATAGAGTTCATTATTAGTTGCGAGGTGCTCTTTTCTATGAAAATGTTGAACCGAAATAAGACCTTATTTTTATAAAGTTAACCGTGTAATTCGATTGTGCATCGGATTCTCAGAATAATTTTAGCAATCTGCATACAAGTTACCTAGTTTAGAATTTTTTTTATTTTTCAAAGTCCTAATTTGCTTTAAGTATTAGTTTATGTTATAGAGTCTATTATATACCGTATACTTACTAATTTTGTGTATACCTACTTTAAAAGTTATTGCAATTCTATAAGTATGGTATCAACTAAATTTTGAAGGACAGTGCAATTTTTTTCATTACCTAACAAGTACATAAAAAATATTATAAGCTTAGTGTTTGTTCTTTGTAATCTCCTCGTGTAGGTATGCTATTTTCAATAAGAATTAACGACAACTAGTAATTATTATTTACAACGTTATACCTAATTAAACACTAAAATAACCTAATATTTACACACACTATACATATATAAAACCAAAAAAATTCTAATTGGTTGGGCTACCGACAATAATTTTGTTTCTTTCTTTCTTTTTAAAGAAAACGTTGCCCCACACTAGGAATTACTACTGTACCGTGGGTGCGTTTACAAATATTTAAATTCACATACACAAACAGCCAGACCCGGAACAACTACCTGTAGGCAATACAAATATTTATTTGTTCCGTGTGGGAATCGAACCCGCGACACGCAGCGCAGCAGTCAATCGCTCAGCCACTGCGCCAACCGTGTCGTCAAAGTGTGTTTGCGGAGAAAAGTGTCACAGGTCCGTTCAGCACAGCGTCTCGTCCCGCACTGATTTATTGGGCGCCGGAGGGGTGGCTACGCGATTTGCGAGTAGCGATTACGTAAAAAAATTAATATTAAATAATTAAGAAAGTTATTGGCAAAAATAAGCCGAAGGTCCCCTCGGCATTACTTAAGGGGCTTACAAGACCTAAACGCAAGTTTTCGAAACAATAAAAGTATATGATAGACTACAGTAAAAAAATTCAGAAAAATATATGATATTCTTCAGGATATATGCTAGATAGATAGTGTGGTGAAAACATAATACAACTAATTTGATACGATAGAAAAAAATCATGAAAATACCTCTAAAAATTTTCTTTTTACAATAAAATCCATACTAAAATACATACAATCATTCTGATTTTTTGTCAGATTATTCTACAAGCAACATACTAAAATACTAGTGTTTTAATTTTTTTGTCCAAACAATAGATTCTTTGTAAATCGCATATTCATTATTTTCGAACAAAATACGTGCGCATGTGTGCGTAAACGCTGTGTAGCGACACTGCCGGCCGAGGCCTGATGCTATACGGACGTGTCGCTCTTTTCGCCGCAATATTTCCGCCAAGATTGTTATGTTTTTGTAAAGTTTTATTTGTAAATTCATTGTTTATTATTATTTGCATAATCTTCATTGCGTAAATATTTTTATTTCGTGTAAATAATACATTGAAGTTAAAATAGCGTAACCATTTGTTATCAATTATCATTTATTGTAAATATGAAGTGAAAAATTCCGTTCGGACTACAAAACGTTCATATAAAACGCTGAACATATTATATATATATATACGAAATTAAAAAATAAGAGCATTTTATTATTATTGAATATTTATTTTTTTAACAATAAAACTATGAATTTTATTTAGAAACGTCTAAGATAGTGCAGTCATGACATGACGCATAAGCTCAATTTTTTCGACTACATTTGCAACTGTTACGTTAGCGTATGAGGCTGATGTGTAGATTTGTATTCAAGAGTCCCCGGGTTCGATTCACAGGGATTCTCTAACCGAAGTTTTCTTTTTAAATGTATTTTGAATTTATATATATTATGTATTTATTATTTTTTTATAAATAATAATTAAAACGTCTACAATGTAATTATCTTTCACAGGAGAAAGACAGTCGTAAATATCAACACGGAACTTATTTCTAATGCGAAACTACAATTAAAAAAAACTAAAAGCACCTAATGTTTTTATTAACAGACCGCGACTTATTGATATTGGGCATAACGAAATAACAAATTCATCTAAAAATTGCGATGAAAATTATCACAAGCAAGATTTTGGTTTTTATTATTATTGATTTCGTTTATAATAAATAGATTCATAATATTATGTATGAATGTTAGGTACCTATCTTTGAGGCTGTTTACACATTATGCCGCAGCTGCAGCGGCACCGCCACTGCCGCGGCGCCGCTGCATCAGTCAGGCACCCTTGGATTTGTATGAACACACGGCGCCGCGGCGGCGGCGACGAGTTTTGATAAAACCGTAGCAATACTCGCCGCCGAATCATGCTGCCGCCGCGGCCGCGGCGCCGCCGTGTGCAAGGGTTTATGCAAATCCAAGGGCAACCAATACAGCGGCACCACGGCGGCGGCGGCGCCGCTGTATTATATATTTTTTTTTTTATAATGTACCTACAGTCGCGCGGTACGTAAACACGCGATAACCCCTCCCGTCTACAGTATTTTAATTTCATCAACCTACTTGAGTTTCTTTCTAGTTTTGTGACTGTACCTATAGGTAAATATTTTTTTTTAACCGACTTCTAAAAATGAGGAGGTTGTCAATTCGGATGTTTCTATTTTTTTTTATGTATGTTCAGACATAACTCCGTCATAAAAATATGTACCTAGATGGATTTGCAAAATTCTTTTTTGTTCAAAAGAGGTTTATTCCGAAATGGTCCCATTTAAATTTCGTAAAGATCTGATGATGAGTTTCGGAGACAGACAACGGAACTCTTCAATAAATGCCAGTTTACGCAATCACACAACATAACATCACGCCTATACCCTTTAAAGGGGTAGGCAGATGTGTTCAATAGCTTCCTGTCACTGATATTAACATAGCAATTAGTGTTATATGAATTTGGGCGGGGTAGGTAGGTACAACTAAAAAAAAGTGAAAAATAAAAACTTTTTTACAAAAAAAAAAACAACCGACTTCCAAAAAAAAAACACTACAAAGTGAAAAATAACTTCAATTTCGGAAGTCGGTGTCAAAAAACGAAAATTCAGATCCAACGACACCGACTTCCAAAATTAAAGTTAATTACTTTGTGTTGTTTTTTTTTGAAGTCCGTAGTTTTTTTTTTTGTAAAAAAGACTTTTTATTTATAAAATAGAAACACGTTGTGAATGGAATAGAAAGAGTTCAATAAAAATACATGGTCTTTTTGATCAATATATTTAATAAAAAAAACTTATTGACGAATTCAAACAACCAAAAACAGCACAATATAGTCTCTTTGCCATATTAAGTAAGTACTTGTACTTATTTCAATGAATATTTGTCACAAATTGCACGCTTACTGCTTACGAAACCGTCACACCGTCCGGCGTCCACTCGTCACTGCGGAGCATTCGAGACTGTTTGTTAACCGAGTGTAAACCGAAATCGAGGCGCGTAAGTATGATTCGCGTTCCGACCGTTTTTATGAAGATAGAATACTGTATAGATAAAAATACCGTGGCGGGCGGTGCGCGACGGTGCTGCCGCAGACACGGCATAATGTGTAAAAGGCCTTACTTACTTGACAAAGGAGAATAGGTAGACCGTACCCAGACACAAAGTTAATTGCAGCATTATGAACTATGTTGATCTTTATTGCCCTCATGGAGTAGTTTGCTTAATTAATCCTAAGACAGCATGTCTGAATTCACTTGGAGAAAAAAGTTATGTGAGGAAATTGAATTGATTTATTAAAAGGAATATTTAACCTATCCTTTCAAAACTTATTGACCTGCTAATGATGGACACTTTTTGAAATTAATGATCCTCTAAAAACTTTTTGCGCTTCTAATGATGCACTTTTTTAAATTATTGAGCCTCCTTTTAACTTAATTTAAAATCATTAAAAACGTAATTTAAAATCTTCTATTTTTTTCATTTTATTATTGCTGAATGGGCGGCCCGCTTTTGCCCTCGATCACGCCTGATGGAAAGCGATAGATGATAAGTGATGATATGTGATGGTATTTTTTTTATAGATTGGAAACAGTGGTACCACAGGAAGATCACGATTGTGAAGTTATTGATAAAAGTACATATTCATCTAAACGTGTACTAGAAGAAATCTTTAGTATACAGGTAATATTCATAATATCAGCCGCACTTTGCAGCCGTTGCAGGGCAACATCACCTTGCCACAAACACGTTGAATTTAAAAAAAGAATTTGTTTTAAAATTGAATAATGGATTAATGGGATTTTAGGTGGATAGTGCTCCTGTAAGTCAATATGATATCCAGACTGAAAACCAAGAAACAGAAGGATTAAATTATAATATAGAAGTAAATTTTTCCTCAAACATATCGTTACTTACGATTAAATCTGGAGGAAAATGATATTCCAAATGATTTTATGTTAAGTTCTATTGTAAACTGGCAATGTAATTATATTATTAAGTATTTAGTTGGTAACATTAGTTTACGTTTATGTGTTTGCAACATTGTCTGAGAGTTCCTTCCGTTATATTTTTACCAAGCATGTACGAATACGAAGTGACAGAATAAACTATTTGATTATTATTATCAGCATCTTTTATTTAATCGCTACAGGTTATGGGCCCAGGCACACATACCTCGAATGATTATATAAAACTTGCTGAGTAGTGGAAATACTGCACTCTGGTTAACCGGAAAAATTGAGGTTGGATAAAACCGCAACGACGCCATTACGCTACGTTGTGCAGGAAGGCAAAGAAAATTAAAATAACAAAAGGAAGAGAACGTAAATAATAAATGTTTTTACTGTGGTAAGTTGGGACATAATAAATCACAGTGTTGGTTCAGGAAGAATAAGGAAAATAGTAACCGTAAGAAAAGTAATGCGTTTGTGATGTCAAATACAGCATATGATTTGTATCAAGAATCTAAGTGGCTGGTGGACTCTGGTGCAGATGAGCACATGTGTTGTGATCGCGCATTGTTTACACATTTTACAGAAATTTCGCAAAAATCAGTCCTAGTCGGTAATGGTGCGGCAATTAGTGTGTTAGGCTGCGGACAGATGGTGGTACAGGTACGAAACGGAAAAGAATGGGTTGAGACTACCATAAATAATGTGTTGTTCGTTCCTGATTTGAAAGTTAATCTGTTCTCGGTCAATCGTGCCATTGAAAAAGGTTATATCATGATGACAGATGACAACTCTTGTAAATTTTACAAAGATGGTGACGTTCGTGCGATTGCAAATCGACACGGAAATGGTTATTATATGGATTTGCGATTTAAAAACAAAGCTGCAAATGTTGCTCAAACAGAGCTGAATGAGTTAAATGTGTGGCATGAAAAATTAGCTCATCAAAACTTTGATTACGTCAGGAAAGTGTTGCAGAAAAACAAAATCGACGCCAAACAAACTTCAGTTCCAAAGTGTGAAAGTTGTTTACTAGGAAAAATTCATCGATTACCATTCGCAAAAAGTGATTACATTAGCACAAAAGCTTGTGAATTAATACACGCTGATACGTGTGGCCCGATGGAAGAAATGTCCTTAGGTGGGTCGAAATATTTTGTGTTGTTTAAAGATGACTACTCAAACTTCAGAAATGTTTGTTTTGTCAAAAATAAATACGAAATCAAGAGCTGCATAGAAAATTTCTTGAACAAGGCTGAGAATGTTACTGGAAATAGGGTTAAGATTTTCAGAAGTGACAATGGTACAGAGTTTGTAAACAGAGAGGTGAAGGATATGTTCTCAAGGCGCGGGATAACTCATCAAACCACCGTGCCATATTCTCCAGAGCAGAATGGCAAAGCGGAGAGAGAAATTAGAACGCTAGTTGAAGCTGCTAGGACAATTTTACATGCAAAGAATTTACCGAGAAAACTATGGGCAGAGGCCATAAATACGGCGGCCTATGTGCTCAATAGGACTGGAAAGAGTAAAGAAGATGGTAAATCTCCCTTTGAAGTATGGACAAACAGGAACTTTGATATTCATCAATTGAAGGTATTTGGTATACCAGTATATGCACACATTCCTAAAGAAAGGAGAAGAAAGTGGGACACGAAGGGTGAAAAGGGATTGATGGTTGGATACAGCGAAGATGTGAAAGGTTATAGGATTTACTTTTCACAAAAGAATACTGTGGAAATAAAAAGGGACGTAGTGTTCTTAGAAAAAGAAATCAATAAAGTGCAGGAATCAATTGAGATAGTAACTTTAGAAGACCAACCATCACAAGAGACTAAAACTGTGGTAAATGAAGAAAATGGAATATCAGAAGAAGTTGTCTGTCTGAGAGAAAGTGATGTTGAGGAAAGTTCGTTTTATGAAACAGAATCCGAAAGTGAATATGAACCATGTCCGGATGAGTTGAGTTTATTAACTGATGATAATACAGCACCACTTGACAGTGAAAGACCTAAGAGAAGAAGGAAACAAACCTCTTTTTATAAGTGTAACAACGTGCACATTAATGTAGGTCCTGATCCCGTGACATACAAAGACGCTATGAATAGGGATGATGCTTCTAAATGGAAGGAGGCCATAGACAGAGAACTACAAACACTAATGGATAATAATACGTGGGAAGTGTCTAATGTGCAAGTTGACCCAAGTAAAATTGTAAGCAGTAAATGGGTGTTCAAAATTAAAGGTCCAGGTCAGTATAAAGCTAGGTTAGTTGCAAGAGGGTTTGAACAGGATGATTTATTTAGTTATCAAGACATCTATGCTCCAGTAGCAAAGCTATCAACATTTAGACTCTTTGTTGTGATTGCTACTAAATTAAATTTACCAATCTATCAAATGGATGTAACTGGGGCATTTTTGTATGGGGACATCCAAGAGGATGTTTATATTCAGTTACCTGAAGGGGCTTACTCTAATAATAAAAATGTAGTTAAACTTAATAAATCATTATATGGTTTGAAAATGTCTCCTAAGTGTTGGAATAATAAGTTCAATGGAGTAATGACTAGAGAAGGTTTTCTTAGATCATACTGTGACTCATGTTTTTACAAAAGGTGTAATGGAAAAGATAAAATGTTTGTCTTACTGTATGTTGATGATTTATTAATTTTTGGAACAAACAGCTCTGATATTACACAGTTTAAAAAGGTTTTGAGTCAGGAATTTAAAATGAAGGATTTAGGATTGATATCTGAATATTTAGGTATTAAAGTGAATCAAAACTTAAAATCTGGTATTACTGAACTTAGTCAGAAAAGTTACTTGGAGAATGTTCTTAAAAAGTTTAAAATGGAAAATTGTAAACCTATGGCCACACCAATGGATAGTAATTTCAATACTAAGATTTTTGAGAAACAAATTCTCGATAAAAATATTGAGAAAATGTGTAGGCAAATAATAGGAAGCTTAATGTATGGTGTACAAGGTACCAGACCAGATTTATGTTTTGCAGTTTCAATGCTGAGTAGGTATCAAAAATGCTCTAATGATGTATTATTGGCTGCTTTGAAAAGAGTATTACGATATGTGAGAAATACGTTAGATTATAAGTTAATTTATAAGTGCACAGATGCAGGTTTAGAAGGTTTTTGTGATGCTGATTGGGGCGGTGATTTAAAAGACAGAAAATCCACCTCTGGATACATGTATATGTTTTCTAATTGCTTAGTATTGTGGAGTTCTAAGAAACAAGCATCTGTGAGTCTATCTTCAACTGAGTCAGAGTATGTTGCAATGAGCATGGCTGCCAGTGAAGCTTGCTGGTTAATAAACTTGCTTAATGACTTTGGTTTTCAGAATATTTGTCCTGTAAATATTTTTTGTGACAATCAGTCGGCAATATTAACTGCGGCCACTGAGTCTGTTAAACGTCTTAAGCATGTAGACATTCGCTTTCATTTTGTTAAAGATTTAATAAAAAGTAATAAAATATGTGTAAAGTACATAAATACCAGTGAGCAACCAGCTGACATGCTTACAAAAGCTCTAAATAGAGAGTCATTTATGCGGTGTATTAAGAAGTGTGTTCTAGAGAATTTAAGTTAGTTTATTTTTGACAAATGTTGTTTTGCAGGTCAATTACTTATATTTTTGAAATGTAATTACATTGAGGGAGGGTATTGTAAACTGGCAATGTAATTATATTATTAAGTATTTAGTTGGTAACATTAGTTTACGTTTATGTGTTTGCAACATTGTCTGAGAGTTCCTTCCGTTATATTTTTACCAAGCATGTACGAATACGAAGTGACAGAATAAACTATTTGATTATTATTATCAGCATCTTTTATTTAATCGCTACAAGTTCTCTGTGGCAGAGAATCTGTATTATGATTCAAGGTATTGCCGGCCATGCTCGAAGTTTACTTCATGACGTAGACAGCAACGTGGTGGAACGCTATCTCAGCATCATTGCGAAATACGTAGGAGGGAAGAGAGTTAACTTTTCCTTGAAAAATTCATATCAGACGCGATGCATTGCTTCAGCAGTGTCGTTCAATGAAGAAAATGCAATGTCAAAGCTATATAAGAAAATGGCCAATAAAAGCCCAAGAGGTAAACAGAAGACGTGGAAAGAAAGAAAACATAAACAAAAAATCCTCAGTAAAAGGTACACAAAAAAGAGAGACGGCTAATTTTCAGTAAAAAAACAAAGTGATAAGGACTATGGCCAGTCATGTGAAAAGCCTGATATGCCGGTAGAAGTACTGGATAAAATGAAAAAAGATATCATGAAAAAATTAAAAAAGACTGATGAGGAGCGAGCAACGATTGAAAGAAAAACTATTTTACAAAGTGCTAATGAAGAATGGCTTGAGATGAGAAGATCTTTATTGACTGCATCCAATTTCGGTAGGGTTATAAAAAGGCGTACTAATACACCATGTGCTAATTTAGTAAAAGATCATATACTTTATCTAAAAAAATTGATCACGTCCAATCCATAAGCCATGGCCAACAAAATGAAAAAACCGCCCTCGCACATTTGGCTGTACAAGAACACATAATCATTGGACCCTGTGGTTTATTTATAGACCAAGAACTATGTTTCTTGGGTGCATCGCCTGATAGATTAACTATAGAAGATACTGTGGTTGAAGTGAAGTGTCCTTTGACAGCCAATAAAATGGGCCTTGCAGCAGCAATTGAAAAGAAAAAGGTAAACTTCTGGCAAAAAACAAAAACAGGCGAACTAGTCATCAACAAAAAACATGCTTGGTATTATCAAATACAAGGACAGCTACACGTGACCCAAAGAAAATATTGCCTATCCGCCGTATGGGAGAACGAAAAAGAAAAACTCAAGACGGAAATAATTCAACGAGATGATACATTTTGGAAAATGATATGAAAGAAAAATTGTCTAAATTTTATTAGGCAAATATTGTTTAAAACCTTCCACTATAATTTTCTTTCACTCTCCATTCCTGTAGACGGACCGGAATAGTTTTTTAAATGAAAATGAAGATAAAAACGAAAATAAAGAGAAAAGCGATGGCAAAAATGAAGATAACGACAAAGAAGAACGTAAAAATTATGAAGAAAATTATTCACAACAAATGTTTGGCATTTGTTGTTACGTCTACACGTTTCTTAGATTTTAGTAAATTTTAGGAACAAAAATAATTTTATAACATGATCATGATGCATGGTGTAATATAAACGTGTAATCGTAAACCTGAAAAAAAAGCATTTAAAACTAAATGTGGTAGGTATAATGTTAACCAGAAAAATAGCTTAAAAGTACATGTGGTATAATGTAAATGTAAAAAAAACTCGTAAGTAACTACCACTTCCATATTTTTTAAATAAAAATGTTTAAAATTTGATTGAATCAGTTTTATTTCAAAATCATCCACATCCTTAATTTTTTCAAGTCACACTCTCACTCAAAACAAATTAAATATTTTTTTTTAAAAAAAAAAACAGCCGACTTCCAAAAAAAAAACACTACAAAGCTACAACCAACGATACCGACTTCCGAAATTAAAGTTATTTTTCACTTTGTAGTGGTTTTTTTTGGAAGTCGGTTGTTTTTTTTTGTAAAAACAGTTTTTATTTTTCACTTTTCAGTTGTCCCTACCTACCCCACACAAATTCATATAACACTACTTGCTATGTGAATATCAGCGACAGGAAGCTATTAAACACATCTGCCTACCACTTTTAAGGATACAGGCGTGATGTTATGTTGTGTGATTGCGTAAATAATGCATATAAATGCGATAGCAGCGATCGCGGTTGATTTGCTGGCATTTATTGAAGAGTTCCGTTGTCTGTCTCCGAAACTCATCATCAGATCTTTACGAAATTTAAATGTGACCCTTTCGAAACAAACCTCTTTCGAACAAAAAAAGAATTTTGCAAATCCGTCTATTTATGATGGAGGTCGTCTATATAGGACCCGAACAGAAATAAAAAAAAATAATAATAAACAAATCCGAATTGAGAACCTCCTCCTTTTTAGAAATCGGTTAATAATTTTGTTGTCATAACTACTTGTTTCCGCGTCATCTATTGGAATACTCGGGCGTAATCGTAAATCGTATGCTGTATGTCATAATTGTGATGGGCGTCGTCGTTAGATGGCGTACGCGTCGATTGTGTATATGTGTGCTTGCGTTTCTCAAGGACACTTAGCTCTACTAGTCCTCTTAATATAATATATTGGTGGCAATTAAAAGATCCTGTGATTGATATTTTAGGAGAAAAATGGTAGTAAGTTACAAAAACAGAGGTCACTTTGCGTATTTATTTATGATATTTCAAATATATTTTTATTTTTTTTGAATCGAAGAGGACATGCTTTATATTGTGTAGATTAATATATATTTTTTTGAAAAAAATTCTTGTAAGGGTTACGGAAAAAAAAGGTTCTAATGTATCCTAAATGAAGCCCAATTCACATATATCCACGCCTTAATAAAAATCTTAAATTCGCTGATAGACAACGCACAGTTTCCCTGGGTCTACAAGCATGAAATTTGCACAAGAATTACTTTTATAACGAAGGTGAGCACTAAATCCTGCCAGGGTCGCGGGTTGTTCTAAAGAGTTACCGTGGCCCTGGCACAGGCAATTAAAGGAACACGGGTGGGTTTTAGTCAGTAAAAAGTCTTGCACGCCCTCCCTCTCCGCCCAGAGCGCGAGAAGTTATTTTATAATTTCCCACCCAAAAAAAAGTCCAAAGTATTTTTTAAAATTGAAATAAACCTTTTTTTTTTAATTGGGAAATCCTATCGGGCTCATGGCTTGTTCAAATGATAAAACTATTCTCTTATAGTCGTCCATAGCCTGCACAGAGTTCCCGGAAGGTCTGTGGCCTTAGTGAATCACTTGATTAGCGCTCAAATCGTTCATCCATCCGGCTTGGGGAGGTTCAAGCAAATAATTTACTACATACGTGCACAAGGTCCTAACTTTTGGCATTAAAATAACTTTCACACATGACCAGATAGAGGCCACGTATTAATTAAAATGATTTTAATTGCAGTTAATTAGTGTTAAGTGTTACTTTACGAGGTTGAAGCACCAGCGAATGTTAGTTCCGGATTTTGTGAGGCGTGAACAAGTTAGCTATATCAGATTTTCTCTAAATTTTTTTTATTGTACCGATGTTACAAATATTACTTACTTTATAATTAACTTAACGTCGGAGTCTGTAGCCGTTAGCGATCATCATTTGGTCCTTTCCGCCGGTCCCCAATGAGGCGGCGGCGGCGGCGCTTGTATCTTGAGGACCAGAGTTGTGATATACTCACTGTTACTGTGCTCACTGTTGTGATATACACTGCATCATAAACCAATTTGAAATTGGTTTATTATTTAGCCGCCCTCGTCACACGAATGCATCCGGAGGCATGGGCAAAGATCGTCACTATTCTAGGACACCTAAAGGAAGACATCGCCGTCGATGTGAACCAAGGCGAAGGTGGAGTGACGATCTGGGGGCCTAAAAAGCCACTTTCGCAGAATCATAAAAGGATAACATTATGAATCATAATAGGCAGTTAATAACTGTTAAGTTTATCGTATCAAATCCCATTGGTGAAGGAGTTTTCAGTTTTGAAGTGAAAACTTCTTTAGCGGCGTTGTACACTTTTTTTGTGTAATGGGTAAAAAATGTTAAACTCGCGTCAGGACACGTGACCTGATCGAAAATTCGTAAGACGGATGGCCGTAACCGCTACCGCGCGTGTTTTGTTTATAAGACGATTCACAAAATACACACGTAATTGTTCAAGTTTTCACTTCTGTCGGCACTCCCGGAGTGCCACTGTTTTTTTTTTTTTTTTGCCTGCGCTAAAATACAAATCCTATCCCAATCGCTTTGATTATACCTACGTAGTGAAGCGAAAAAAAAGAAAAACACGGACTGTCTTCGCCATATTATGATTCATAATGTTATTCTTCTACGATTCTGCCAAAGTGGCCTTTTTAGGCCCACTGGTCATGTTCGCGGGGCCAACATCGCCAGAGCTCGCACAACATAGAGAGGTTTGGAAGGAAACCTTTGCCCAGTAGTGGGATACACAGTAATTGGTATGATTTAGTCTTGTGAGTGGTTTTACTGGCTTGATCATTAAGTCTTGGCTAAGCATTATGTAAGTGCCTACTATAATAGTAACGATTATTGTTTTTTTTTTCAAGTAACTACAAGGTAGCTATTTTCAGCAGTTGACATTAGAAATATTAAAGGGTTCTCAAATTAAGGATTGTATATATTACCACATAACCTCCTCAAAAGGTTCTACAAATATTGACAAGAAGCCTTCTTCATATTTTTCAAACAATGTTCGTTCTACATTCTTGTGTTTTTACCCGACTACGACAAAGCCAAAGGGGGGTTATGATTTTAACAGGTCATGTATGTATGTTCATCTGTTCCATCATAACTCCTTAAGTGCTCGTCATATTTTGACAAATAATAGTTATTTGTTATACAAGAGTGCAAAGTTGCTTTTTAACCGCGTGCTCAATTTTGATGACCGAGCAAGCGAAGGATTCTAAAATTGAATCACGAGCGCAGCGAGTGATTCAAAGATTAGAATCCTGAGCGTTAGCGAGGGAATCAAAAGAGCACGAGGTGAAAAATCTTTGCACTCGAGTGCAACACGTAACTTTTCATCCCACCTCAGCGAGGAAATGAGTAAATGCAAAAAAAAAAACATTTTCATCTTTATTGTTGCTTTTAGTATTGAATAATACTCCATAGAGTGCTTGATTTCTTGGTCTCGGATAGTTCAATAAAATATGCCAGCAAAACGTTTAAAGTTTTGGGTCCTTTAGCTAGTGTTTCAAATACTTCTCGCGTGATTGTTGAGGGAGAAAGCTCATTTGCGCATTTTTTACAGTTCAGTCAATTCTGTTGGCGTCAAATAAACTTCGTCGTCGCTAGATTCACTCATTTTAGATTTTTCACTTGTTTACAAGTTTCTTGTTTTTATTTTTAACCTAAGGTTTTAACAATATGACGTGAAAAGAAAATTGCGCGCGCAAAGCAAATTAAAAAAAAGTACACCAAGAAGGTTCCGAGTCTGAGTTTTAAAAAAATTAAAAAAAAGTTGTATGATAAATTCGGCACCATGGAGGTAGAAGTAAATAGGTTTAATGATGTTTTGAATTCACAAACTTAGTGCACACGATGTTCTAAATTCAATTTACTTTATCCTCTAGCGGATAATTAAAAACAGCTTTTGCACTCAGATATCGAAGAGCAAAAATACTCTTTCCGAGATGGGGGGATGAAAAATATCTTGACACCAATTCTTCAAATTGCTATAAATTCAGTTAACTACCAGAAATACACAAAACTATATTTAGAAAACTCATAATTGATGACATAATGCCTTCAAAACGCAGACAATAAGAGTTTCCTCGTATATTCACAATATTATTGGCATTCCAATTTAATAAAGGTTGACATCATTGTTTAACCTCCGTGGTGATATCAACTAATAATATGTGTAAATTATGGCAGTACTTAAGTATATCAACTGACATGTGCTGTGATTTAGCTAAACATAGCATCATCACTAGCATTCTAGTGAAACAATCAATTAACTCAGTTTATCGCAGGTCGCACCTTATCTTTGTTAAGGCTCCTTCAAACAGGCACGACACGACACGCGACACAAAGGCACCGCAAGTCGCGCAACAATCGGTGCCTTTGTGTCGCACGCGATTATATCGCGTGTCGCGCCTGTTTGTAGGAGCCTTTACTCGCATAAAATGTGTACATGTTTCCAGAGGAAATGCGGTCGGAGAGACCTTTAAAAAATTTTAAAAAAAGCCTAAGTAAAAAGTCATGATTCGAGGTTTAGCTCTCGCCTATAAGTCGTCTAAAAGGAAAACATACAAGTAGTTAATATTTATTATTCTGTAAAAAACCATTGCTTTATGGTCACTAAACAGAAAGAAAACAGGCGAGAGCGTTTCTATGGAGAAACAACCTATTATTATTTCCTCTTAAACACCAAAGAAAAGACTGTTCTAAGAAATTCAATAATACTTTTATTATCCTTTTATTTATACGTGTGCACTTTTGTGAGCCATGGCGGCCGACGTTAGTCATTCCAAAGTCCAAACAGCCCACCTCCCCTCCAGAAGTAAATTAGGTCTCCTAGTCTGTTCAAAATATGTTCAAAAATTTAGGTGACCCGAGGGTTTCTGCTCTTTGTTTAACAACCAAATCATTGACTATAAATAGCTAAAAATCTAATAATAAATGAAGCATTCCAGTTTTATAAGTGAAAGGTCAAGCGGATGTCGGAAGTAGGGTAATGCTTCGAGCTTCAAGGCCTGCTGAATTTAATTACTGACCGCCGAAGGACGCGCTGAGAAATAGATAGCAATAATTAATTGGGAATTATCTGCCTATTGAAGGCTAAGTGCCCTTTTTGTTTTGTATGTATGGGTGTAGTTTGTTAGTTGCTTTAGCATCTAACTAGTATGCATAATTATTGTAATATTTAGTAGTACTTAGGTAGTTTACATATTGTTTTCTTAGTTAGATAAGAAAGAAAAATAGATGATGTAACTACTCGAGGCTGGTTACTGACCAATGTGACTTTTAGGCGGATCACACACTACAACGCGTCACGCGACAGAGCGCGGGAAACGGAGCTAAATTCCTCGCGCGGTAACGCGTTTTTTTCTATTTGTATGTACAAACATAAGGCGCGCGTCGCGTGGCGCATTATAGTGTCTGATCTGCCTTAGAATTCACTGACAAAATATCAGTCAGTCAATTAGTTACAACTACGGAAGTGACCTCACTTAAAGAGAAGTTTCTAGTTCAAACTAATTTAACAACTCCATTTTGACCTTATAATAATGAACGTACAGTGCGTGCCACGTAAGAAGAGACTTGACACACCACGTGGTCTGACATGCGCAGAACACGATTTTAGGTATCTTTAGCGGTATGAGGTCTGAGTGCGGGACGGGACCGGACATCATAGGGGCGGCGGAAAGAGCGGGGGAGGCGGGGTCAAGTCTCATCTTTCGTGGCACGCATTGTACTAGTTTGGTGAACTTGAAAAAATATTAGCGAAACAGGGCAGTTACGGTTATTCAAGTATTACGTAAGCACTACAGGGGGGCAGGGGGGTCTTTGCTTTGCTTATTTTTGATGACATGGGGGGTGGGGTGGTCTGGATAGTGATTACGTCAGCAGTATTTATTTTTTTACTTTTTCAGATGTTCTACAAAATGTTGTCGATTTTAGTTTGGACACATATGGCAACCCTATACTATATGTCTACGCTTGATAACGAAACGCATTTTCAGGGATTCCCGAAAATAATAATAATAAAATCATTTTATTTCAGGCATTGCACGTAATCACATACAGTTCACCCATAGCAGATACATAATGTTATTATAATTATATAAGTTGTAAATCAGATTATATTAAATTAAATTATATTAAATTATACTTATAAGATCATGGATTTACGGATAAATAATAATGAAGTTATGCATAGTTACATAATCTTACAATATTATCATTAATTAAATTAATTCGTATACTCGCTTTAAATTAATTTAATTCGTATAGTAATGGGCACGTTTACTCGCTTAGAACCGAGTAAAAGAAATAAAATGTATGTACCAATGTTTACGTAAGCAAGAGGGTAAGAGCTTTGCTTACTTTTGCTGACGAGTGGGAGGGGGGGTTAATAATTGCAAAAAATCTGCTTACGTAATACTTGAACAGCAATAAAAATCGTATGCAACACTGCAAGTTTTACTCATCTTCTATAATGAGTGACACAAAATTATTCGATACATTGTATTTCAGCATTTCATAGAAGCTAATACTAAGAGATGCTGATATTTATTCTATTAATTTTACTTCAGTTATGATTTTAATGACATATTTAGCTTAATAATTAAGATTGCAACTGAAGTGTCTATCGGCTGTACCTACATGTAAATGTAGGTACGTTTTTTGGATAAAACAACTCCTAAACATCATCAACATCTGCATACAGATATACATATGTGCGTCTAAATAATAATTAGTATTACTTTTAAATTCTTAAGCTCTTTGGGATAAATACCAACTTAATTGCACTTATTTATTACTTACATAATATGTTTCGTGAAATTCAGAACCATTCTGTTATCATAATATCATAAGTGATGATATAAAATAACAGACACTTTATAAAGAACTTACTTATAACATTTAAGTTTACATTTACATCCCAATTGTTCAGTGGTCGTTTATTTGTTGGTTTTAACCCTTTGTACAAAAGACATCAAGTCTCACAGAAACCTATTGAGTTTTTAATAGCCTTTTTAAAGGACATGGCCAACAATGCATGTCCTTTAAAAAGGCCATAAAAAGGCCTCATAATAAACTCGTTTATGATAACAGTTTATCGTAACGCTCTATTTAAAACGGATTTCCATCATGAAGGCTGATGTAATTTCGCAAAGGCATATTAACTTGATTATATCTTTACTGTGGAATTGAAGATGGTATCGTATGAATGTTATGAAGAGAAGTATAGACAATGAGCTATTTTTGGAGCTAAAAATAGAAGTAGGTTAGTTATGGCTCATGGCTCATATCTACGGCATTACTTCATAGAGGTATGAGGAATAGGGAGTAAAGTTCGCTCATAGAAAAGGGAGGATCCTACGACCAGACGAGTGTTGTGTCTGGTGGGTTATCCCCCGACGATTGACATCGGGACGTTGTACAGACGCCAGCACATCGAGCTACTACAATCTTTCAAATTTCTTTAATAGATTTTCATCTTTATCGCTTAAGCATAGGGTTCAAAGTTGATTGGGAAAATTTGACAGTTTCGGGTAGCTTGATGTGCTGGCGTCTGTACATATACACGTATATGCTAGTTGCAGATTTTGCGTGACGTCAGACATGCGTAGTTCGCATGTGGCGATGTACATAGGTGCCACCACAATTTAATTATAAGAGTGATTGATCACTGAAATGTTCCTATGCTATGATATAACTTCATGTTTCGCGATGGATAAGCAAAACCTTTTGTCTTAATATGCTTTTTGGGTCCCGCTGTTGCAAAAGCCTCCCCTCCTTTCACTTACCCTTATCTATTGCTGTATGTGAAGAAATATTACTCAAACTCAAAGCATTTATTTCAATTAAACCATTTACAGGCTCTTTTGAATTGTCAAGAAGTCGGTCAGTCAGAAAATACATATGAAGCTAGTGGCCCATTCCAAAGCGTAGGTACCTATGAAGAAGAACGGGCAAGAAACTCCATGGACACTCTTTTTAAATTATATTTTACAAATATATTATGTAGTTACATCATTACTTTTGAATTTACTATAGATACATATTTTACTATAGATATGTACCTACTAGAAACTTGGTACTCTTCTGTGCAATAAAATAATATCAAACTCACGGCTAATCTTTGAGTTGGTCAGAGTACCAAAACATCACACAAAACTCACATAACCACCAAATACAATCCAGCATTGTATATTTGTATACCCTTCAGTAGTCTGAAAGGTGCAGCAATGCTGCTTGGCGGCAATAAAAGATGTGATTTCCTTTCAAAAAAGCAACAAGGAGCTGTCTTACCGCTAATTTCATGGTCCTCCCATCTTCTCGTTTCTAAAACCGGTGTCTAGTACTAAATTTGTTGTTAACTGAAGCGTGTATATTCAAGGCATCACCCCAACGGTCGCCGCG
Organism: Luperina testacea; assembly: GCA_927399505.1. NCBI lineage: Eukaryota > Metazoa > Arthropoda > Insecta > Lepidoptera > Noctuidae > Luperina > Luperina testacea. The sequence continues at coordinate 19,984,640 of OV656759.1, read as the reverse complement.
GTCCGTTCCCACACCAATCTGTCTATATTTTTGGACGAGCAGTGTTGTCAAATTGATCAACACTTTGTTACCGGGTCATATAAAATTGGTGTAATTGATATAATGATCCTTATTACTCAAATGTATTACCTGTATTATAATGCTAAACCGCTGCTATAATATTTGCTTATGTAAAGTAAAAGAAATTATTTGTTAAGCAAAGTGACTACCGACGTAAATTATTCGTATATTTAAATCATTATTTATATTTATTTGAACCTTGGCAATGAATGCAACGTGAAATTTACCACGATTCTTTAAATCTCATCTCACCTAAAATTAACGGTTAAACTAACAACCTCCATGTCTTCCAGTACCTTCTTATTTAAGATTAATTGTAACGATCATTAGAAGATCGAGAAAAAGAGAAAGATTAAACCACAGATATAGATAAACCTAGATAACGCGAGTATCACGAACCGTATGAAAAACAAGCGTGCCATTTTTGACTACCTACTATGACGTCACAAGCTCGTGCTCTCGCTCACGCTTACCCAGCCAGCAGTACACAGGATTGAGCGCGAAAGTGGCGGCTTACGATTTTTGAACGTAAGCTGGTGCGATTTTTGGTACGCGAAGTATTAGTTGCTCTTGCGTTATCTAGAATTCTAGATGTATATATCTGAGGATTAAACACATAATATTTGACAATCAGCCTCAAAACATCTCACAATAATTGTGTTGTACAGAACATACTCAGTTACACATCTTTCTTTCAGATTGTAACTCGATATCATCATGTTTCGATTCGACGTGCGGCCACCGATGCGTGAAGCAATTGGTTCTTGTAAACATGCTTGTATTACGAGTAGTAATTATTAATTTTTCATTCAAACGGTACACGAAACCGTAAAAACATTGAAGAGATCGTCAGTTTTTAGGGTTCCGTACCCAAAGGGTAAAAACGGGACCCTATTACTAAGACTCCACTGTCCGTCTGTCTGTCTGTCACCAGGCTGTATCTCATGAACCGTGATAGCTAGACAATTGAAATTTTCACAGATGATGTATTTTTGTTGCCGCTATAACAACAAATACTAAAAACAGAATAAAATAAATATTTAAGGGGGGGCTCCCATGTAACAAACGTGTTTTTTCCCCCCTTCGTGTGCGAGTCCGCTCGCACGTGACCAGTTTTTTTAGATTATAAAGATAGCAAATCATCACAAAGTTGCACAAATGGTATGCGTATGAAAACATGCCAAAATAAAATGTAGGTAAGTATGTAGGTACTATTGAACAGAACTAACAAATCCGAGGTCAAAGTCAATCAGCTAAACAAACCAATAAGACAGCAAGTTTAACCATCATAGTCGACGGAAGATCCTCTATGCAAAGCTTAGAAAATTCCGCTTCATTATATAAACAAGAGTGTTAGACAAGTAACAATCTATCTAACCTTTTATCCTAAGTACATTGGGGTCGGCTGCCAGTCCAACCGCATGCAGCTGGATACAAATATTCTATTTCACGAAGTCCGTTCGGCTTTGATTGTAGTAGTGACGTATCCCGACAAGCGCGCTCCCACAGCGGCAGCCCCTTGCTGCCGTCGCATGAGGCTATTTCCGCGAACGTGTATCGTTTTACTTCACCCATTTGCATTGTTGAGTCTCTGTTGATCACAATGTGCATGTGCACGCTTGACAACATTCATAGCCAAACGGACTTCGTGACATAGAACATCTGTACCAGTATTCTACATTGAGCGACTGCTTCACTGACCTCCACGACTCACGATACCACTTGAAAAGACGGGTGGTCAGGCTTTCGGGCTTCTGACTACCCGTAACGACTGTCTACGAATGACGCTCATATCCAACTGCTTAACGTGCTTTTCGAGGTATGGCCGGGTCTCGGTAAAGACGTTCACCCATCCACGGACTGACCTCGGTAAGCGTTGCTTAACCTTGCGGCTGTTATTATTTAACCACGAGCAATTTAGACCAGTCATGACTAGTAGAAATAAAATAAAGCACATATACGCAATACTCTTATAAAGGCTCCTACAAACAGGCGCGACACGCGATATAATCGCGTGCGATACAAAGGCACCGCTCGTTGCGCGACTTGCGGTGTCTTTGTGTCGCGTGCGATTTTATCGCGCCTGTTTGTAAGAGCCTTAACTATAAGTATTTTTTTATTGTTAGCTTGTTAGATCACGTTTGAATTAAATCATATTTTTTTTCTTCTTATGAAACTCCTAATAGGGAAGAGAAAAATAAATAGACGAGTTGCAGAAACCAATGTCAAATTATCTAGGTTAAGCAAGGTTAAAAATATACCTTCCTGAACCTTGACCGGCTGTCTAATTAAATATCCGACACAGCGTCTTCGGCTTAATAGCCTTTTGGCTATTTAAGAGCCGTTAGGCGGGTTACGCACTCATACGACCCTCGCCTGCAGTAGTAATAACACCTGAAAATACGCCAGCCTTGACATTAGTTCAGTCAAGGTCTAAAGTTCAGTGGTTTATGCTTTATTTACAGCATAACTTAGATATCATCATGTAAGTTTGATAACAGTGGTCGTTTCCTATGTAAAATCAAGGTATTCAGCCCCATAATTTTTCAGTTTATACCATTTCATCACCATGTAGCGGTATCTACAACGCCACATGCAAACAACGCGTCATACTAACGTCACGCAAAATCCTGCATCGCGCAAGCAGAGTTTACCGCGCAACTAGCATAGATACAACGGCCCGACATGAATCATTGGGCACTTGCCCGCCAGACACAACACCCGTCTGGTTGGAGGATCCTCCCTTTTCTATAGAGTATGAGTGAACTTTACACCCTGTTCCTCAAAACTTCATAAGGAAACCGGCATGTCTTAGAACAAATTTTTTTAATACATGTGACATCTACCAAACCAAAGCACTTGGCCCGTTTGGTAGATTACAGCCCATTCCCCTTCAAAGAGAGCCTGTGTTTTTGCCCTTCTTGACAACGTGTCTGCAAATTCCATAGTGCATCAGCACTATGGAATTTGCAGACGCGTAAGTATCAAGTGTAAGTATCAACTTATAATGGAAATGCCATTCATTTTGACGGAACTCAATTCATTGCGTTACACGAACGTTATCGCAGACGAATTTTTCATCAAGCAATGGATTAGAAATTTCCTTTATTATCCTTCGGATTGTGATTGAAAGTTTGTAAATAAACACGTCATTATGTAAACAACTGTATCATCATTACATCCTGTAAATATCTACATGGCATCAAACAATTACTGTCTCCTCTGGGATTACCTAACATGCAGTGTTCGAGCTATATCGATTATGACCTAATCGAATGATCGTATCGCTCAAAACGATATTATCGATACCGTATTATACCCTTTACCGCGACCCTTTACCGTAGTTTAGATAACCCTGCTGTTCTTAATTAAGTTCGTCTTCCGGTTTTACATTGTATACTGTATGGAAGGATAAGTTTTGGGTAGTAGAACATCATTGGCTACATTATTACAATAACAGTATCTGCCCGCGGCTTCGCCCGTGTAGTTGACAAAGATTATCCCCCGGAAATGTGCTTCCAGGACAAAAAGTATGCCTATGTCCTTCCCCAGGATGCCATCTTGCCAAATATCGAAATCCGTTCGCCTGGTTTAAGCGTCAGAAGTTATACCTACAGACGTAAAAAAAGTCAGCCGGTATAGATAAAAATATTCATCCACATCGCTGTCAATTGGTAATGTACCCAAGAGACTGGAGGCATTGCGACGTTGTACAGCAATACCTAGCCTCTGGCCTAATCAAAGCTAGCCCTTAGGTCACGGGAAGTCTGAACCAGCCGTTTCGAGATTCCTGTTGTTAACCCTTTTGTAACCCTTCTTATATTGTTATAAAAATCACAAATAGTACAAAATCTACTACAATTTACCCACCTACTTATTTCCTGCAAAATAACTGGCAAACTCATTTTAAGCACATCTCGTCTCCCAAATGAAACTCGCAAATGAAAGGACGATCGTATTTTTCGATTCTCATTTAAAATTCCAGGGTCATGAGGGAAATTTGACCAGATGCATAAACGAAGGCGAGAGGATATGACGACATGCAATATTTCCGGCGCGAAGGTCGGATGTGTAGTGAAAGGACTACAAGATTGGAAAGGACGGCAAATGGGATTGCCAGCTGCGAAAATAGAATATGTCCTTTACCCAACTGCAGGAGGGGAAGGAAGGGTTGTGGTGATCTTTTGAGTAAACACACACATATAAAAATAGTAAAAAAGTATTTTTGCAATTTTCGCAAAAGTATATTGAAGAACATCCAAACTATAGGTAGGAATGTTACTTTTAGAATGGTAAAAAATGAAATACCGCTATTACACTTTTTTTTTAGGCAAAGGCCTCCACCAGGTTCCCCCAGCCTACAACACGTATTAAAAAAAAATCAAAGATACTTTTATCTGTGAATCCAAATTCATTTAGGTACTTACAAGTATTACCTCATTTACACATACAACCATATCGCACGAAGGACATTTCTGTGTTGTGATGACTCAATGATTAACACAAAAAAAAAATATTGAATGGATCGACATAACTCTTTAATAAATAGGCTCGTTGAGCATCTGATTAAATAACTGAAGTAAAAATGATGTGTTGGCGTATATAAACATACTCAATAAATATAGGCGATGACTTCATGCTCTCGAATCAACAAAAAGCTTTACGTAGGTGTAGGTACATAATTATACTTTGTAAACTAAGTTTATGAAGGCCAATGACGTGCAAATATTTGTTCTTAAAACCTCATTTTCATATTTCATCTGAATTGTACGTTCTGGAGGAATAAGTTCGTATGTGTATACCGGTATAGTATTTAGAACGCGCAACGTTCTCGAGGCAAGAAAGTCATAACTGTGAAATTGAAGGTAATGAAAACTATGTCTAAAATAAATTAATTATCTATATCTATCTATAAACAAAGTGGGGTTAGTTACACCATTTTTAAATCAAGAATGGCTGGACCCATTTTGATGATATTTGATTTATTGGATTTGTCTCCGCCCCGAATAGCAGAATAACTATTAAAACATGGGAAAAATTCACGGAAAAATAAATGAAGATAATTCATTTTCCTCATACATTTTGTATGGAACGGCTTATAGAATCTGAGACGATACGAAGTTCGCCGGGTCAGCGTTGCTATTCTGTAAAAATCTCACCGTGAAAACTTAGGTAAAGTGAGCTGTCTATAACGTCAATTCCTAGCAAAAACAAACTCACTTCACCTAAGTTTTCACGGTGAGATTTTTACAGAATCGGTCAACAGCTAGTAGGTATAGGTATAAAACAAAATCGGGTTAGTTAGGTACACCATTTATAACTGATCCGATTTTTATCATCCTTGATGATATTGGATTTGTCTCCGCTTCAAATAACTATTAAAACAAGAAAATTCTCGAAAAAAAAATGAGGATTATTTATTCTGTGGCGGTAGGAAGTTCGCCGGGTCACATAGTGAAAACGTGACCATGCAGTTAATGTGTTCTTGGTTTTATTCATGATTGAAATTGCTTTCATATCAAATCAGTGTTCCTTTAATGCAGATTTAAGACGCAGACGACAAGTTTATCGATGTTGGTGTTAAGTGCAATGTAAGATTGAGTTAGTTATTTAAAGGCACGGGCACAATGCCAAATCGCGACGGCAGAGGGTTTGAGAACAATTAATGCAATCGTCAGGCTCCTCCATCCCATTGAAAATTCAAGCTTGCAAAGTTCTCCTGAATATTTTAGGAGATCAAAACACTGGGAACTGCGATTGTTTTTTTTTTTTTTTTATTCAAAATGGGTTTGCTCTTGACTCTTGATTGTACTTAATTTTTCAGATACTGTATGGAAAGGCAGAGAAATTATTATAATTGCTAAGAAAACTGACTTACAACATAAATTGCCCGTATATTCAAACCACAACTTACTCTCTTTCGTTGACTATGGCTATAACACAGCAAATTTACGTAGAAAGTCAATTTGCTAAATAATTAATTTCTCTGACTGAAATGATTTTATAATTATCAATTTATTTAAAACAGCACAATAATCAAAACAAAAGCAAGAGGTACAAGCGTGCCCTATGTGTACTTTTTTAAGGGCTTTCTTAAGGGCCATACGGCACACACCACACCCAGTTTACAGTGTGTTGCAAAAATACATACACAACCCAGCGACCAAGGTTTGCATGTAATGTAATGCACATTACGATTGTAGGTGCTTTACTACTTTTGCTAGTATTTTATTTCCCGTAGAAGCTTGGTCGCTAAGTCTTGCTCCATTGGGTAACAAAATGTGACTTTTCCAACGTCTCGCGTGTCGACAAACATATCTTGAAACATGTTTTTGAAGTATCTTCTTTATGAAAAGTACCTCACGTAATCATTCCTGTTGCAAATTCTGATGCAAAAAGTTCCTTGAAATTTCTTGATGCACGGTGTTTCCTCTAAAATATACCACCCGTATATCTTACCTACCTCATTTTTTTTCTCTCCAAAGTGCATATGGCAGTAAGTTGCAAATGGAGCATGCCAGCATCAAAGTGAAACGGACTAAAATGTCAGGGATTTCGCTTTGATAGAGAGGTTTTTATTAAAAGTCTGGCTTTACGATACGAAACGGATACTCTATTACTGACTTATTAGTGGGGTTTTTTTGAGTAGCATAAGCGCCATCTCCACGGGCGAGAAAATCGCGGCGATAGTCATGTGCGGTGCCATCAAAATATTATCGTCGCGATGATATCGCCGTGTGGAGATTGATTCATAGAGTTTCTATTGACTTTGATGGCACGACGATAATATCGCCGCGATTCTCTCGCTCGTGAAGACGGCCCCTTATTTGAATTGATATTTGAACACAAAAGCAAACCTTCTGCTTCCTTTTTCAATTCTAAACAACATGATGTAACATACATCACGAAGGATTAGGCAGATGTCACCCATATTTCGACAGTTAAGACTCCTTCAAACAGGCGGGACACGTGATAAAATCGCGCGCGACACAAAGGCACCCCAAGTCGCGCAACGAGCGGTGCCTTTGTGTCGCGCGCGACCGCGCCTGTTTGTAGGAGCCTTTATGTATGGGTTCCATGTAACAGGGGGGGAGCCCATTGCCATCAATCGGGCACAATTCCAGATTCCGGCTACTACTGAGAAATTCCAAATGGAAAAACCAAATAAAAAAATAAATAAATAAACCTCCAAAAATGTACTCTCTCTTCTATTTGTAATGGCTGGGTTTATACAGCGTGGCGCTACAATGGTGACATTAATTTAACACACGTGTAGGGCTAGTGGCCTTTAATCATATTAATTTTAGTAGGTTAAAATAACTCGTAAATTGAAAAAAAAAATTTTTCAAACAAACTAAATGATAAAAATGTAACTAAAATTGGGATCACCCTTGCAAAAAATCATTCATGAAATTACTTACATACGTTACGCTGGCTTACGTTAACTCGGAGCGGCAACGCGTCGCTTCACGCGCTGCCACTTTTCGCGCTTTAATATCGTATGGACGGTACTGTGATGAACTTGAAAATGCCTAGCGCTCTGGCGGAGGCTAGTTTTGGGTTGGTTTTGGAAATATTGTAGCACATTTTCAGTTAACTGGATTGGGTTTTGTCGTGTAGGTGGTCGATCAGGGCGTTGAGACCTAGGATCCACTGGCCGGTTTTCGCGGATGCGCTGAAGAGCTCCTACTAGTGCGAGGATTAGTAGGGCATTGTCTTGAACCGCCATATCTCTCGCGATATGTCCTTACGGCAAAAGCGGCATTTTCACGACATTCTCCGTAAATTAGGATCATGTCCGCATATTCAGCTGCTGTGTAGTTCGGATGTGTATTTGCCATCACGATCACAAGTTTACACAAGCACTAATAACACAAATAAAAGCGCCCGTATCGCAAGAGATGTCAACGTACCTACTAAATTAGAAAACGAAAACAAAACAAAGCGTCTTTATCGCAGTACCATAATCTAATTACTCATTAGTTCATTACACAAAAATAAATAAATAAAACAAGAGGTAAGCGTCTTTTTCGCAGAAACATTCACAAAATTAGTCGACGTAATTATGTGCACTACTGTGAAGAAGTGTGTCAAGGGCACGAGTTAGGCTAGCACTAGAAATGCAAAAAAAAGAATTGGATTTCGTTGCGACGCGACGGGGCGGGGGGGGGGGGGGCACGCGTCGCCTGCGCCGCCCGCTCGCCGACAAAGGGATATCACGTTACTTTAAAGTATTGTTTATTTATTTTAATTTCATTGATGCGATGTTATGATCCGTGACCCGGCAAATGACCGCTGCGCGCCAGTTCTTTAAGTACAGGTTGCTCCAAAATGCTATTTTAGAAAACTTTAAATAAATCCGCAAATAATAACGTTTAATGGAAACATAATTTCTTCATGAAACGAAAATGTGAAAACGTATATGTGTGTTAAATTAATGTCACCATTGTACCGCCACGCTGTATAACGGGCAAAGTGGCCCAACTTGGTCGGCCATTGTTGAATTAGGTAGTACTGACAACTTTGCCCAATCGCTTCTGTTTGAATACTGCAGTGGGCGCCGAAAATGTTCTAGTGGAAACCATTTTGAATAGCTTTCATAGTTATGTAATGGGACTGATGGGTACTATTTTATTTATTCAGAAGGACTGAAGTATTTTGGGATAAGTATACTGAATATTATTTACTAAACCAGGGGTACGTGGAAGCTTACAAATGATTAAAATATACCTATGGCTCCGAGAAATCATAGTTCCAACGGTACTTCATTTATGTAGTATGCAGGGTCGTCTTTACCCGGGAGTGCGGGGGTGCGTGGCACCCGGGCGCCAGGGTCTTAGGGAGCGCAAGCCAATTCTTATGCCTACACGTACCTACCATGCGTAAACCTTCTCGAAATTTAATTGAATAAAAAACTACTTATGACTCTAGTCAAGTTAGATTGACAAATTTGGCTATAGCATTCCTATCTATCGAATTGAAAGTTGATTACAAAACAGACAATATCACAAAAAAGATTGCCGATTTTAAAGCCAGAAAAATTAAATTTGATGTTTGAAAATGTACCTAATTTTATTGTAGAGTAAGTATTAAATAAAATACAAAAATTGGGGCGCAGGCTGATTTTCGCACCCTGGCGCCCAATTTTGTTAAGACGGCCCTGGTAGTATGGCATCTACGGGATAATTACGTAACAAAGTAACAGTAGGAATATCTTTCATTTTGACAGTTAAACAACATTCATTGCGTTACTTACGTTGTTGAGCTGACAAATTTTTTCAACATATGTTTCAATGGATTAGCAATATTATTCAAAATAATTCAATTGTGACTGTAGTGTGTTATGTAATTAGGATGCCGTTCCCCACATTTAACAGTGAATATTAACTAAAATTCATAAAACGTCACCCGCCATCTTACAGTCGGACTTTGCAAGTCACAAAAACTTCAGAGTCTTCACACGTTGCAAAGCAGACCCCGTTGGTCTCGTGGTTGTAAGCACGACTGCTGAGCGTGTCTTGGATTCTATTACCAGGTGCCAGGTGGGCCAAAGTGTAATTGGAATTTTTCATTAGGAATTTCCTAATAACAGCCAGGAGTTTGGAGGTTGGCGGTGTGATACCCCCGTGCCTCGGAAAGCACGTTACGCGGTCCTGCCGGTCGATTCTGTAAAAATCTCACCGTGAAAACTTAGGTGAAGTGAGTTTGTTTTTGCTAGGAATTGACACTATTAACAGCTCACTCCACGCTCACTTCACCTAAATTTAAACGGTGAGATTTTCCAATTCCCGTAATTATAAACGTTCAAAATCTAGGCGCAGCTCGCAGTCTCATCTCGGCGACAGACAAACTTGTCAAAAATGTAGGGAAATTAGACGTATATTTTTCACAGATTGAGACTGACTCCAAACTAATTTTAATTCCAATGAGATGCCAATATGATTCCAGTGTTAATTTTACGGTCACGTGATTCGGTACTCTTGAAAACAATATTGTCAACAATTACCCCACGCCAACTCCACTTAGTTCTCCAAAAGGGACACCCAATCTAGAAAGAAAGAAAGAAAATACATTTATTTTCTTTCTTTCTTTCTTCTTTCTATCTAAAAATCATTTGGCGCTAGCATCGAACTCAAGGGTACGAAACGTCACAATTCCAATGTCGATCTATCGGAATTAAATTGAAGAGTAAGCACCCAGACTATGACGTTCTTAAAATTACGAGAATTGTCCCTCTGATCTTCCGCCATCGGACTATGAGAGTGAGTGCACCCGTGTCTGCAAACACTTGTGCACTGAGGTTGGATTGGTATTGGTTGGTGGCCTGGTGGGGATTGGTATTGGTTGGTGGGGATTGGTATTGGTTGGTATTGGTTGGTGGGGATTGGGGTTTGTTGGATTGGATTGGTGGGTTTTGACGAACGAAATTCGATCTAGAGGATTACATGTAGCAGAAGGTGAAACCCTGAACAAAAGAATGCATCACCTCCTATTTTCATGAATTGCCACAAAGTATCTTAAATTAACTGTAGGTGTTTAAAATGAATATGACATTCAAAGATAAGCATTAATAGACAGCTTAGGTGCACAGACGCATTCCGGACAATTTTCCAATAAACGTCCAATTGGTCACGAACGCTCGTTACCTCAAAGAAACAAATAATGGTCGCGTTAAGAGTGTTTGGCGATAAAAACGGTGGACACGTGTGGGCCGGGCCTTATTTAGTGGATGGTACCTACTTCCTTTTATGTTAACCGATCCGAAGTAGCGTTTGGCAGTTTGTGAGTGGATTCTATTTGTTGTTTGGCAAATAGGAAAAGTGGAGTCAATCTTGCAAGCACTCGTGTAATTTTAAAATAAATAGGTAAGTATTTGTCATTGTCATGCTCAATATCAACCAACTTTAATGACCCAAAGAATGTCAATAGTCCTCTAATGTGCATCCATTTATTTACACGCTGAAATAAAATATCCTATCAGGCTGCAGCATTCATTTCTAATCGTTGTAGCAGAGAAAATGAGGTAGATACGATAAAATAACCACGATGTAAAATATAGCTATTATTCGTAGCCTTTGAGGGGCCAGTGGCTAAATAATAATAGCCGCAGAGGTCGATCGATCAGGTTAAGCTACAGATTTTGATGAGGTTTCCATTATCATTTAGAGATATTAAAGGCTCCTTCAAACAGGCGCGACACGCGATAAAATCGCGCGCGACGCGAGAGGTGCTTTTGTGTCGCGCGCGATTCGCGTCGCGCGTCGCGCCTGTTTGCAGGAGCCTTAAGAGAATTTAATTGTCCAGAAGGTTTATGTTATTAATGTTATAATAACACGATTTATTCAAGCAGTTTCCGTAAAAACCGTACGAAGCAGGGATAGAGTCTCTACTCGCTAGTAATTAGATAAATTGGAAATTAGTCTCCCACAATCGCCTGTGATAGACCGAAGTTATCGGTGTTTCTATTTTCAATGGAGAATAAGCTAACCTATGTCTAATAGCGTTTACGACGATGTTTATTAATTTATTAGGCTAACACAGTTATCCTGTGCAAAGCTTAGATCTCTCCACTAAAAACTAGTCTCTTATATTCTTTAACAACGACAACCAACTTGGTACAGCCAATCACAAGGACGGAAACAAATGGCTTTCGGATTCCATTGAGGAACGCCAAACTGGCATGTGTCACGTCATTACTGGACATTGTACGTGCTCTGCATTCTGCCTGGTATGACAAGCGCCACGGAAAATTAATAGTTAAATCACAACGTCCATACTTTATTTTGTGCTCCATTTTTTATTGGTCACATAATTCGAACCGGACATTTATTTTGACGGCTATTTAAAAATGGAATCATCGATGTGAGAAAATAGTCTTGAAAATGGAACCTTCTTTTTCGTTCGTATCGTGATTAAGCTGTATTTGGTGTTGTCTGTGCTTTTGTGTTATAAATGTGACAATAGTTAGTTTAGTCGTGCTGCGAAATGTTTCCCTTGAAGTAGCTAATTTTGAAAGTACTGCAAGTTTTTATTATCATCTGCCCCTTTTTGAACAAAACACAACGTATTCCAAATGTATTCAGCATTATTCACATTGTACGCAGGATGAATACTGTAGTCAAAAACATGGCTACCGAGGCAAAATGTAATTGAGTTTAACTCTCGGACAAATCTCAATTGTAGGCTGTTCGTAGTTTGAAATCGTGGACTGCATGCCAGTCATTTTGAGGCACATGTTCGGCTGCGGACATCTACTGTTATAAGTTGATGTAGGTACCTACTATTATAGTCTCAGACACAGCTTTCAGCAGATTTCAACTTGAATGATGTAGTTGTAACCAATATGAGTGTCCATGGAGTTTCTTGATAGATATAAAGATACTTATCTAAATCTCTACTCGCCGCATACAAGGAAATAGAAAGAAAAAAAGAAAGAAAATACATTTATTTAGCACAGACTAAGAGACACACAATACACCAGATAGTTACAATAGTCGTACATCAGATAAAAACTAAGATAAAAATAAAAAGTGCGAAGTCCGATGTAAGAAATTTGCAGGAAAGTGTGCCTCACGGCTGCGCCAAAAAGGCCCAGTTCAACAAAAATGCCAGACAGAAATAACAGCAAAGGACTGCTTTCAGAATTTTTTAATACGGAGGGAAAAACCTAACCTCCTCCACAGAGCAGAGTCACACACACATAACACACTAGAAACAAAACATTATAATTATGACTGATTCACACAATCGAAAATAATGATGATGAGTCCAAACACGGCTGATCAAGTGGGTGCGCAAATTAACGCTAATTGACTCATGACTGATGTTGCCTCACTGTTCCTGGCCGCCATTTTGAGATTTCTGCTGAACTGTGAGGAAGTTGTAGGAAACAATGTTAGTTTTTGTTATAGATTTATTGGCAAGGATGCATAGAAACCTTGGATTGTAGTTTATTTTCTTATAATTTTATCAATAAAGTCAAAGTCAAATCATTTATTTCAAATAGGCACATTAAAGGCACTTTTGAACGTCTAAACTTACAGTAAAATTAAATTGATTCTAGTCGCCCCTTCCGAAAGGTAGGGTTCGGATGGAGAAGAATGGGGAAGAAACTCCACCGTTACTCTTTTAAAATGTTTTACAAGTTTTTGTATACGAACCGTACCGGCACTCGTGCGGTCTGGTTGTGTTTTTTGTCGCGGATCGGATCGCTATCCCCACTGCGCGAATTGTTGTTTACGCACTTTCACGCGCTAAAGGTGTGCGCCGGACCTCCCGGCTGCTCGGCCCTACCGTGTGCCTTACGCGATTGCACTATGACTAATAACCAGTGATCGGAGTAGGTAGATTGAATTGGGGTCATTGATCCGAAACGTATATATTAATATGGACATTCCTCCGGAAATTCGGAATTGGTTGATTATTAAAGAAAACCGGAACTTAGGTTGGAGTTGTATTAAAATGAGCTAGGTATATCTTATTCTTCATTTTTTTTTTACGGCACACATTCACGATTTGACACAACCCAACGACCAACCAGAACAAAGGATCATGGGTGGTGCACTAACCGGTTATCGAAGCAATGCGTACGCCCACTGACGACATGTCGACTTCGGTTCGTAAAGTGCGCTTCTTTGTTTACTGTGTTGTGAAAACGTTACGTGAAAACAGATAAATAATAAATTAATTTAGTTTTAAATCTTCCTTTAATTTTTTTATTTATTTTAGAATTGAGTAGTTATAATATCACTACCAACAATAACAATATTTAATTAGATCCGGAAATTATTTATTTTTAATCACAAAATGCACAGCTCTGAAATTTTATCTTAAGATATATAAGCTAGTCTTACAGCCAATTACGGATTTACAATTTAATAACTATACAATACATGCAGCAGAAACAAAAATACAGCATGAAATAATAATAATATAAATATAATAAATAAATAAATAAAATATAAATTTAATTTCCGGAAATACCGGAATTACTTTCCGGGAAAACGGCTTATCCATGTTATTCTTTCTGTGGGCATTTGTGATACAAGTACCAAAAATCAATCTACCTAGTCCGATCACTGCTAATAACGTAAGCGCTTCACCGCGCTGTGTTACGCCTGTATTCAATAATGATATACAGAGTTTGTTGAATGATTCGTCGGACATGGATGCTATAGATGATGAGGGTACAAATAAAGAGGAGCTTTTACGAGCGAAAAAGCGAGAAAGAGAGGACAGTACTGAAGACGAAGAGGGTTGGACAGAAGTTAAGGGGAGTACAAAAAAGTTGTGTCACGGTAGCAAAAACTCTGTAAAAGAAGAAAAGTATGAGGTTTATGCGTCTTTCAAGGAACGTCTCCCGAAACAGTTTGCAATGGCACGTATTTTAAAAGAAAATAATATTACAAAAATTAGCCAGGTTAAATATTTAAGTCCTTTTAAAATACGTTTCCAGTTTGAGTGTGAATCGGCTGCTCAGAAACTTATGATGTGCGAGAAACTTCTAGAGAAAGGATGGAGGTTCCAGAAGGCCTTGCAGCTGGCTGTCTGCTATGGCTTAATCAAGGATGTAGATCTGGATCTTACTGATGAGGAGATCCGCGAAAATATTTCATGTCCGGCCCCCGCCAAGCTTATATCATTCAAGAGGCTAGACCGTCGCAACAGGGATGAAGGAGGTTGGTGCCCTAGCGAAACCCTTCGACTTTGTTTTGACGGGGGTCATCTACCAGCATCAGTTCGGGTATGTGATATAAACATAAAGGTTTTACCTTACATACACCAGGTATCCCAATGTTCCCAATGTTGGAGGTTAGGCCACATGCGGAAAATGTGCCCATCGAAAAACGTGGTATGTCCGAAATGCGGTGGGCATCATGAAAATTGTGACACTTTATTGTTTACCTGTGTCAACTGCAAGGGTAACCACATATCTCTTAGTAAGACTTGTCCAGTATATAAGAAGGAGAGAAGGCTAAGGGAAATTATGGCTGAGTTTGGTTGCACATACAGGAAAGCCCTAGAATGTTATGTTCCTCCCGAAAATGTCGATCCCCTACAAATTGTCGTTCCCCCTCAAGCTCCGGTAGCCTCAGAAAATCGTGTTTCTTCTACACCTCTTGCAGGCGAACCTTCACAAGTCAGGAAAACGAATTCGGGAACCTCCTTTCATCATACTTTTGCCGAAATTGTCCAGACTAAGGCCACTGTTCACAAAGTGCAAACTCCTACCATGGTCAGGGATGACCCTCCAAAATCCAAGATACAGTTTCCGAAAAATAAAAATAAGCCACCAAAAGAAGACTGGATGTTTTGGAATTCAGATGCAGATGATAAAGACATTTATCAATCACCTGATGATGCAGAGGTTACTGATGAATGTCCAGCTTTCAATGAGCTGTGGTCCAGAATAAAAGAAGTTATTTTCCTCAAAAAGACGAGCTTAATTTTTAAGATAAAGTGTGTCTACCAATTGTGCCTAGAATGGTTAACCTTAGTGTCAGTGAGTGTTGTTTCAGAGTGGCCGTGGATAAAAGCATTGTTTAACTTTTTCATTCCTTGTGATGGCTAACAAATTAGTTAAATTGAATATCTTACAGTGGAATGCCCAAAGTATTAGACCTAAGTTAGCATCTTTTCAGGAAATTTTATGCCAGGATAAAGTACATATTGCTGCCCTTAGTGAGACGTGGCTCGAACCAGAAAGTAATTTTAAAGTTAGTGGATATGATGTTTATCGCGCGGACCGGGATGACTCATACGGCGGTGTAGCTATTATAGTACACAAATCTGTTAAAGCGCAGCAGAGGCACGTTCACGTGAATAATATTGGTATCGAGGTAGTGTGCGTACAACTATTTAATTGTGATCCGTTCGAAAATATTGTTTCTGTCTATTGTCCAACTAGAGTCGTGACCACTCAGCAGGATTGGGAGAATCTATTATCTTTATGGCCATCCAAAACTTTGATTCTAGGGGACTTTAATGCCCATCACGTCAGTTGGTCTTATAAAACGGACCACAGAGGCAGTCTTATTCACGACTCGCTTATAGACAGCAACTTTTTTTCTTTGAACGATGGAACACATACGAGAGTTCGTTTGGTTGACAACAATTTGCAACAGACTTCCCCGGATATATCATTGGTTTCTACAGATATTGCGCTTAACATTGATTGGACCGTTATAAATGAAAATCTTGGCAGTGACCATTTAATAATCAAAATCTCAACGTTATGTAGGTCGCGCCTACCTTCAGTTATTAAAAAGAATTTCAGTAAAGCGGATTGGACTTCTTATAAAGGGTATCTGGAACAAAAATTTCGCCATTTGTGTTTACCAAATGATCTTCAAAAATCTTATGATGTATTTTTAGATATTTTGAATGACGCTGCTAACAAATTCATCCCGATGTTTAAATTTAACCAAAACCCTTCTTCAGATTTTACTCCAAAGCCGTACTGGACTTCAGAACTGTCACACGCTGTGGCTCATCGTAGGTTAGCACTATCCAAATTTAGGCGTAACCCCACTCCCGAAAACCTTGATGCTCTCAACAATAGGATAAAGACATCGCAGAAGTTAATTCGACAAGCTAGGGGAGAGAACTGGCAAAATATTTGTTCTACAGTTGATCACAATACATCGTCTAGTGAAATGTGGCGCAAATTGAGATGGCTGAAAGGTTACCGTTCGCCCAGACATTTTGTGGACGCCGTAAGTGCCACAAATCTTTTAAATTCTTTAACACCTGATTATGTTTCCCCACCGACCCCTACGGTTCATCATTGTAACCCTATATTAGAGTGCGAGATCTCGATCCAGGAGCTAGATAAATGTATCAAATCTAAGGATACATCTCCTGGATGCGATGATATATCTTATTCTATGATTAAGAATTTACCTGATGTAGGTAAATCTGTTTTACTATCGTTATATAATAAGTTCTTTGATCTCAGTTTTGTTCCCTCTCAGTGGCGCGACATTTGTATCATACCTATTCCAAAACCTGGTCGTGATCTTAGTAACATTTCTTCACTCCGACCTATATCCTTATTGTCATGCATATGCAAGATTTTCCATTATATATTATTTCGAAGATTGGAATGGTTTCTGGAAAAAAATAGCTCATTTTCTGCGAACACAGTAGGCTTCCGAAGAGGTAGGTCGTGCTTAGATGGCTTAAGTTGCTTAATTTCCGCAATTCAAACTGCTTTTTCTGAGGGTTGTTCTACTATGGGTTGTTTTTTAGATATTAATAATGCGTATAATAATGTAAATAATACTGTTTTAATAAATGTTTTGGATAGCTTTCAAGTCGGGTCACGCATCTGCCGATATTTATGGAATTTTCTTCATAGAAGAGTACTCAAAATAAGATCTGGTAATGACTTTCTTAGCAGATATTCTGGTAGTGGTTTGGCTCAGGGTGATCCGTTATCCCCACTATTATTTAATATAATAACGTCGGATATTTGTAAACGTTTACAGAACAATATTTGCATATCCCAGTATGCGGATGATTTTGCTATTTATGTGCAGTGTTCTTCTGTTAGTGAGGGCGAACGCAAGATCCAGTCTGCTCTTGATCTAATCAACAGCATGTTAATGCATGTAGGTTTAGAAATTTCCCCCGCTAAAAGTAAAATTTGTTTGTTTAGTAGAGGTTTTCGTAGACCAGTTATAGATGTCCGTCTAAACGGTAATTTGTTAAACTTAGTAGATCATGTTAAATATTTAGGATTATGGCTAGATAGGGGTCTCCGATGGAAGAAACATATAAATGAGGTTCGTGACCGAGTTTTTAAACTGATTAATATTTTTAAGGTTTTAGTGGGACCCGGGTGGGGTGTTCATCCCAACCACTTAAGACGGTTATATATCTCTCTGATTCGTAGCCGCATAGACTTTGGTAGTTTTTTATTTGACAATAGCGCCGACACTCATTTAACCAAACTGGACAGATTACAAAACGTTTGCCTGCGGTTAATAGGTGGGTTCATCAAAAGCACTCCGATTCACGTGATGGAATCTGAATTGATGTTGCCTCCTCTTTTTATTCGCCGCCGATATTTAGCTGGTAAGTTTTACTTAAAATCTAAGTGTTACGATTTTCCTTTAATAGACATATTAGATAAGCTTCATGGTCTTTGTGGTAATAATCCTTATTGGAGAAATAAGAAAAAACCACTGTTAGTTATGTCTCATGATGTCCTAAAGCAAGAACATATGTACTGCAGTAGTAAAATTGGCATGTTCTCCATGGATACTTGGGTCAGCAATATGGACTTATCACGTATTATAAAGCCTAGTTTAGATTTGGTTGATAAACCTAAGCATTGTCATCATGTACATAACTTGAGATCAATATGTTGTAAGTCTCTAAGTTCACAATATTCTGGCTTTTACTGTATGTATACGGACGGTTCTAGACATGAGAACCATTGTGGTGCAGCCTTTTTTGATTCGCAAGTTGGTACCTTTTTCAAATTCCGTATTTCATCAAAAGTTTCAATAATGCACCTGGAGTTAATCGCTATCTCTGAAGCTTTGGCTTACATCAAATCTTTGAACGATGATCGGTTTGTTATTTTCACTGACTCGAAAAGTGCCCTTCTTCATCTGTTGAGATGCACGAGTTCTTCACCTTTCAGGGGGATTCCATTGGCATATAGTATCTTAGGGGCCATCACTGAACTTGTTACCAAACATAAAACAGTTATATTGCAGTGGATTCCTTCTCATGTTGGACTCGATGGTAATGAGATGGTTGATCGTTTGGCAAATGAAGCCGCGTCTGATGGAGAATTGTATGTGTGTCCTCCATGGCATACTGAACTTTTACCCCTAGTTAGAGATAGATGTTTTCAATCCTGGTCCGAATATTTTGATAAAATATCTCTAACGAAGGGTATTTGGTACAGGACGATTCAGCCATCGCTTCCACGTTTGCTTTGGTTCAGCGAGGGCAGGATGAATAGGCAAGAAGTTGTAATAGCTTTGAGACTCCGATCCGGCCATGTTCCTCTCAATAGTTTTGGTTTTATGATGCGCAAAGTTGATTCGCCCAATTGCGCTGTCTGTGGAGTCATAGAAGATGTGCATCACATCTTGACGGAATGTAGTCGTATTGGAGTCCTAAGACGTCAAGCTTTTGACAATAATTTTAATGTAGGCTACTATAATAGCGTCCTGGCCGCACCATTGTCAGATGAGGCCAGAACACTATATCATATTATTATTATGTGTACAAGGTTGCGGGTAGGTTAGTTTGTTATATTTATTGTATCCAATAATCGGGGTGACATATTCTTTATAGAAAAAACCCTGTAAATAAATAAAGATTAAAAAAAAAAAAAAAGTTTTTGTATACATAATATAATTATATTATGTATATTATATGTGAAGACGATGCACCTAGAATAAAATTAGCCTACCACAAAAAGTAAATACGATTAAAAATGAAGCAATGACAGGTAAATCAATCTGATAGATACACGGTGCTCACATATTTATAAATTATTTACAAATATTGTAAAAGTAGATGGTTTTCCTAGAATTTTAACAAGTGTGTGAGTTACTGTAGCACAGACTGTAGTCACAGATTGTAAAAATCAATGTCATAAAAATAGAAGTAATTTTGTCGATAGACAATTCTGATAAATGTGTATATTGGAGTAATATCGGGATGAATGATTACCAGAATTTTAGTTATCTACATATTACTAGAAACTAAGTATTGTGTTTGAGCCTCTTGCCCGTTCTTCCCCATAGGAACCTGCTGTGCTTTGAAATGGGCAACTAGCTTAAAATTTCTGACTGGCCCACTCTTTGACAATTCAAAAGTGCTTGTAATTGTTTTAATTGAAATAAATAATTGCGCGCGACACAAAAGCACCGCAAGTCGCGCAACGAGTATCTTTGTGTCGCGCGCGATTTTATCGCGTGTCGCGCCTGTTTGTAGGAGCCTTAACTCGGCATACTTCAATCCGTCAACAACAGCTACATTCATACCATACCCTCCAAAACCCTCCAAACCAACCCTCCAAAATTCTATGAGTTATCGAATGTTGTTAAAACTTATAAAAACTGTGAGCACTATAGCTAAGAGTAATTATAGATACTAGAGTAATTAATGATTTTGGGGGGTTTTTGAACCTGTTATTTACTGCTGGACACTTTTTCAACTTTGTTCTCCTTACCTCTACCCTCCACAACCAACACAAATAGCCGTGTTGACCGGAGACCGATGGCGACTGTTTGCGAACGTCAGAGGAGACGGATGCATCAAATTCATCATTTTAGAGTTACGTCCTGTTAGGTATAAAATTCGGCACATAAACACAAGAAGATGGATGACGTCACGAGCGAAGTTTGGTGTACTTTTCTGTCTCTTCTCCTATTATTTAATGGATGATGAATGGATTTCCCAGCTAATTCTCGTATATGGAAATACTGAGATAATTCCTTTGCTGTATATTTATTTAGTGACAAAGTCATCTCTTTTAATTAAATGTTTATGTATAGTTTCTTATTGTATGTAAAACCAAACTTGTTGTTATGGAACTCAGTGGTATTTCGCTCCTGGGGTGGGCGCTAATATCTGCGACACAGTTACTAAACTAACGCACTTTGTTCATGTGTTATTATGTGTGTCATTAGCACTATTATTTATACACTTTTTACATTACACTAACTCAAAAGGTTTTGTCCGTTTTAGTCTTCGCATTAATTGTCTAACAGCTGAATTGCCTCGTTGTTCACATGTCGGAGGTGGCAGATATTATAATATACCCGCATAAGTGTCAAACCTATGGGAATATCGGAATAAAAACTATCCTATGTCCTTTCCCAGGACTCAAACTATCTCTATACCAAATTTCATTTAAATCGGTTCAGCGATTTAAACGTGAAGAGGTAATAGACAGACACACTCTCGCATTCATAATATTATTATTAAGTATGGATTTACGTTTTTCTTGCAAGATTTAAATGCATTTTTGGCGATCCGGATGTCTCGTGGGCGTCAATGCGGAGGTTTGGTTTTGTGCTACAAATAAATCCACAATACCGATTGAGTGCCAACTTTAAAGTAACTTTTGATTTTCTTTTATTTTGCTAAACTTTTGTTCATCCCGACCAACATTTTAATGCGAAAGTGAGTTGTTTGTTTTTTACGCTTTCTTGCTAAAATAGCTGAACGGAACTGGATAAAATTTGGTATATGGATGGACCACGACCTGGGTTAGGACTTTAGGATATAGGATAGGTACTTTTTATCCCGGTAGTACGTTTTCGTTTGATAATTTTCAACCTTCACGCGTGCGAAAAAGCTAGCAGATAATATAAAGATAAAAGATTTTTAAATGCAACTATGCTTTGAATTACTCATTGTCACACTAGTAGCGAAAGTTCGTGAGTGTGTGTGTACACGTGTGTTTATATGTTCGTTACTTCTTCACGCTCAAACGGCTGGAACAATTTTGATAAAATTTTGTATGGAGGTAGCTGACACCTTGGATTAACATATAGGCTAGGGCATTTTACCCCGATATTCCCACGGGATCGACATTTACGCGGGTGATACCGCAGGGCGCACCTAGTAATTTATATGGCACATTTTAACTCTACACTTTCTACTAAAGCTAGTTGTCCATTTTGCAAATTTTGGCACGGCACGGAACACTAAAAGCATCGTTATTTCTAAACATTACTTTAGACCAGCAGGCTTGAGACAAGCATTAGCACTGGACCATTAAGATGCATGTCGACATCGGACATTTTGATTTTAGTGTTCAGTCAGCCTCAAAAAGATGCAGCAAGAGCTAATTTGATTGATACAGAAGTATCGACAAAAATTCACTTGTTTGTCTACAATTTGTGTTCCATAATACTGTATCAATGTTATGCTACAATTTAGTACTCCATGTGTTATATCTTTTCAGGCTACACAAAGAGTCACGGTGTAGTTTCTTTTATCCATAGGAACCGAACCGTGCCTCTGACCTAGCTTCTGACGTTTCATATATACCCATGTAGTTTTATTTTTATGTGAAATAAAATATTTAAATTTTGTTTGGCACAATATTACAAAACAAACATTGTAGACAATTAAATGAGTTCCTGTCGATCATATTTTTCTCTGGCTATGCGTCTTTATTCCTCGGTGAATTTCAACATCCGACATGGTGGCTCTCACGCCAAGTATCTCAACGTCCCACCATCGCTTCCTGCAAAATATAAATTGTGATAAGTTGACAGTTCAGCGAGAAGTTGGCTGAATTCCAAACTAAATGTTGGGTACACGGGTAAGTTTGTTAAAGGCTCCCGCAGACAGGCCCAACGCGACGGTGCGACGCGATTTTGGTAGAACAATTTCCCTGAAGTTTAAAATTGTTTTACTAGAGTCACGCCAAGCTGTCGCGTCGCGCCAGTCTGCGCGAGGCTTTTTTTTTTCAGGATGGTAAATAATCAAATGACTCCTCCCGCTCTGGGTGGAGCGGAACTGCGGAAGGGAGTGTCAGACTCTTACTGACTAAAACCCATCCGTGTTCCTTAGCCCTTTATGTTCCGGGCCAGCGGTAACCCTTTCGGACAATCCCGCTGACCCGGCAGGCTTCGGCCCTGACCGGCCGCTTCCCGCCCTGACGGGCCCCTTCCCCTGACGGGCCCCTTCCCTGCGCGAGGCTTTAGCCTTAATTCGTTCTGTGTGATTTGTCTTTGGTATTTTTATCTCGGTCATTAACTTGGTTATCTGCAAGATTTTTTTGTCTTATGAATAGGTTAAGCACGACTAAATTTATGTTTATCACTACATAGTATAAAACAAAGTCGCTTTCTCTGTCCCTATGTCCCTTTGTATGCTTAAATCTTTGAAACTACGCAACGGATTTTGATGCAGTTTTTTAATAGATAGAGTGATTCAAGAGGAAGGTTTATATGTATAATAACATCCAATAAATAGTGGAGAAGTACTGTTATTTTTGAGGTTTCTAATGTGATGTCGTAAATAATTACATTTTTTCCGCTTACATTGCAAACGCAGGCTGAACCCTACGAGTTTTATCAAAATAATGTACAAAGTATTGTACACATTGAAAAGGTCTACAGAAAAGTCCGTGATGGTATATGTCTATCTCTTATGGATAACCCACAATAACTTTTTTTTGTCATTTACTTTTTACGACAAATAATGGCTAATTTTCGAAGCGATTTTAACCAATACAGCATTAATCCTTAACCAATTAAATACCTTGAATACATTGTTCATTTAATATAGATCTATATGGCCCTTTACACCGTATGATTTAAGTGAATATTTTCGAAGATATTACAGATTTAAAAATTGCGGGACGTAGCGTTTGCGGCGGTACCGGCCGGCCGCCCGGTGCGGCAAGAGCGTGCCTATAAAGGCCGCTGCATACGTGACGGGATTTTCACGGACGGGACGGAACGAGAAATATAGTTTCATACAAAAGTATACGTTCCCGTCCCGTCCAAGTCTCCGTGACATATGCGCTTCCATATACATTTTGTATGAAACGATATTTCCAAAATTTCCCGTTCCGTCCCGTCCGTGAAAAAACCCGTCACGTATGCAGCGGTCTTAAATAGCGCGTCTGAGGCCGCGGTTTTCCCTATAGCACTTTGAATTTAGCAGCGATCGGACGCGTTTATTATAAAAACGTGCTTTTCAGCGCGACAACGTATCAGTAATTATAAGTAAGTTACGATAAATAATTGTATGATAGTAGTTTTAAAATATAAATTATATTCTATTCTAAGGTTAATTTTAACAACCAAACCGGCCAACCGGTTTGAATCATAACTACTGAATCGATTTTAATCACATAGGCTATATATTTATTTTATACCCGTGCGAAGCCGGAGCGGGCCGCTATGTTTTTATATACAACGTTCACAGTTTTTCTGTAGTGTTAGTAGTGTATTTAGTATCAGCATTGCACCCGTGCGAAGCCGGAGCGGGCCGCTATGTTTTTATATACAACGTTCACAGTTTTTCTGTAGTGTTAGTAGTGTATTTAGTATCAGCATTGCACCCGTGCGAAGCCGGAGCGGGCCGCTATGTTTTTATATACAACGTTCACAGTTTTTCTGTGGTGTATTTAGTATCAGCATTGCACCCGTGCGAAGCCGGGGCGGGTCGCTAGTTTATTATATAGTAAGTTTATGGCTAGAAATATCGGGTTTTAAACGTTATTGCTATTTTATTAAAATTATCGTTTTATTCGATGCCAAAATGGGAACGATTTTTCAAAGCCAAATTCAAGCGGATATCGTTTCCCGTGTATCGTTAAATTCTTCATAGTTTTACGAGACGAATCACACCACGTCCGCTACGCGTAGCGTCCGTTTATGGCCCTGAGAATTTAACCATACCTATCTACGCTGTGAGTTACAGTATATATGTATATTTTTTATCTAAACACTTATATTCCGCATCTAAAATCTTTACAATACTCGAATACCTGCTCCTTCTAACACAAGGTAACACCTACACGAATGCCTAAATAAAATCACATTGATAGATTTTCAACACATAGCTCAGCGTCGAGGATTGAAAATCCTTCAGTGCAAATATATTTAGGCGTCCATTTAGGGGTTTTCTACATATACATATACACGTCCCTATCCAATGGGGTAGGCAGAAACTACAGAACGATTCCTGCTACGATCCTTACACACTCCATCTGCGTTTTACGTTCATACAATGCGTGCCACGTAACAAGAGACTTGACACACCACGTGGTCTGACATGCGCAGAACACGATTTTAGGTATCTTCAGCGGTATGAGGTCTGAGTGCGGGACGGGACCGGACGTCATAGGGGCGGCGGAAAGAGCGGGGGAGGCGGGGTCAAGTCTCTTCTTACGTGGCACGCATTATACATCTGGTCATACACGCACGCCGCGCCGGTTGCGAGTACTACTCACCTGACCTATCTGAAGAACATCACCAATAAGGTCACTATATGAATAACTGTAGTTTTTTTTTTTTTTTTTTACTTTGCTCCACACTAGGAATTTCTCCTGTATTGTGGGTGCGTTTACAAACATTTAGACTCACATACACAACCAGCCAGACCCGGAACAATTACTTGTAAGTCATACAAATATTTGTTCCGTGCGGGAATCGAACCCGCGACACGCAGCGCAGCAGTCAATCGCTTAACCACTGCGCCAACCGTGCCGTCAAAGTTTTCTAGTGTTAGTGAAAACGGGCATTACACCTAGTTTAGACGGCAACCATCCTGTCTCGTAAGTATATCAGACTAGCAGCGCCCCGCGGTTTCACCTGCATAAGTGTCGATCCCGTGGGAATATCGGGATAAAATCTATCCTATGTCCTTTCCCGGAATGCAATCTACCTCTCTGCCAAATTTTATCGAAATCCGTTCAGTGGTTTAGGCGTGAAAAGAAACATACTGACAGACAGATAAACAGTTACTTTCGAATTTATAATATTAGTATGGATAAGTACGAGAATTGAAACCACACCCATTGGCAAAGTCCCACCATTAAATAATAATAAGTGATTAAGACCCCTGACTAACTTTACCACTGTTTATCCAACAGATCATCAGTTAATAGAAAATCACTGCATTGTGTAGACCGTACGTTTGCTCTACCAACGTATTTTAAAGAGATATTGTCACACGTCCGAACAATGCTCCCAATTTTATTTACTTTCCTCCTCGTCTGTGTATGTACTGAATGAAGTACACTAATTAACGGCAACTTTGTAAACAGTCGTAGCGGTGAGATCATTGTTCAAATACTTTTGGACTTTAGGTAGCTACGCAGATAGGCACAATGGGTATACATACATACAGGTAGGGTTGCCAGATCTTAAAACCGAAAAGCCGGACAGACCAGCCAGTTTAGCCGGACATTTTGGTAGAAAAACCGGACATCCGTAATTTTTTATTTATTTAATACTTCAAGCACATAAATGTACAGAGGCGGACTTAATGCCATAGGCATTTTCTTTTTTTTTTTCAGTCTTAGTATAACACGACAATTTTTTAAAATAAAACAAGGCTTTTTTATCATTTATCATCAAATCTTCTTAAATTGGAGTGGTGATGAAGAGTGGTGGGGCGGCGGGGGCACACGGCGCGCGCGGTCTTCAAAAAGCTTAACAAAAGCCGGACATCGTTTGATTTGGCCGGACTCTCAACCAAACAGCCTGACTTTGTCCTGCTTTATCCGGACACCTGGCAACCCTACATAGATACAGGAATTTGTAAACTATACTAATAAAAAAGCTGAAGAGTTTATTTGTTTTCTTGTTTATTTGTTTGAACTACTGAGAGACCTAGATAACGCAAGTATCACGATCTGTATGAAAACCAAGCGTGCCATTTTTTGACTACCTACTATGACGTCACAAGCACTATTTAGTGATGGACAAAATCAAATCGATTCAAAGACGCCGCCGCGTGCGGCACCCGTCTCGCCCCACCCCCGGGGCCTAGCGCCAGCGCTCACGCTCACCCAGCCAGCAGTACACAGGACTGAGCGTGAAAGTGGCGGCTTACGATTTTTGTACGTAAGCTGGTGCGATTTTTTGCACGTAAAGTAGTTGCTCTTGCGTTATCTAGGTGTATCTTGTTCTGTGGTTTGAACGCGCTAATCTCAGGAACTACCAGTCGGAATTTAAAAATTATTTTTGCATTTGATAACCCTATTCTTGAGGAAAGCTAGGCTATTTAACTTCACATTAGGCCTCTCAGCAACCGAACAAAAAGAAAAAAAGTATTAAAATATAACACTAAGTCAAAACGAAGTAATAGCGCGGGCAGGCGATGCGATGCGACGGGGTAGGTCGGGGGAACAAGAAATTTTACGCGGAGGAAGTCGCGAGCAGAAGCTGGTTAGCTATACATGGATACATCAAACAACAAAATCCAAGTGCTGTTGCACTTGGATTTTTTGTGACATTACATTTCCTTGTAAATAAGTGGTCCAATTCGGCCCATACTAATGATAGTCTCGGGTGCAATCTATGTAGTCAAGCCGTAAGTTAGTAAGAATTTGCAAAGAATATCTATCCCGGAACTCAAACTATCTCTATACCAAAATTTCATCTAAATCGGTTCAGCGGTTTAAGCGTGAAGAGGTAACACAGACAGACACACTTTCGCATTTATAATATTAGTATGGATGGATGGATTATCTAACACATTCCAGTCAGCACTTGCCCAAACAACAGTGCCTACAATTTTAGGATAGTAAGCTAGTAAAGAGCACAGTTTAGATTAGTGCAGTGCACACGTTGAGATCACTGTGCAAGCACTTTTGGTGCCCACTATACTTGGTTAGTATGTTAGGTACGCTCCCTGTTCTCGTGGGCTCACTGTGTAGCCAGAATCGCACCGGTTTTGTCACTTGTGGCGATTGGTGCAAGGTATAAGCTGATCATGGTTACCGTGAAATGTAATCAGTGTTCTTATGATAGTATAGTGGAACCGCAGTCTATAAGAAAGAAGACTGACTGATTCCAGCACCCCAATTTACCAGGTAGCAGTACCACCCATTCGTTCGATACCAAAACTGATACATTGAAGTATTTATGGAATACCTTTGGTGTTAATAGATTAAATCCAAGAAATGGCATATCCATTTGAGAGAATTTAAAAAGAAACTATGCATTGGGTTTTCGATGAAGGTTTGTTTGACGATTGCAAGACTAATCCTGAATGTAATCATTGGATTCCGGATTAGTCTTGCAATAGTAAACTTTTGTAAGTTGAATGCTTAAAAATCTATAATTTTAAAGAACTAACCATAAGGCTGAGTTTCCACCAGAGATGAGCGAGGATGCGTAGTGAGAGATGTGTGTGAAACAAACCAATAACATCGCTTCATTTTTATAGCTTGAACTAAGTTAGCGTTGGTATTGGTTAGTTTTACATATATCCCTCACTACGCACCCTCGCTCATTTCTGGTGGAAAAACAGTTGTACACACGTTTTTCTTGCCGTGAGAAACTACGGCTTATTCGTCGTGTGCAGCCACGATCACTATAGAAGGTTGTTGACAGACCCGTCATCTACGGCGCGGTTTATACGCCATACCCTACAGAAACCATGCCGTGTATAAAGGGCTTAAAAGTAACTTTCCGGTTCTTCTAATACGAATTGACAAACAGTACCTACATATTTTAACTGTGTTAATTTGTTTATCTCGCTTCCTCTCCTCCTTTCCACCAACCCCAATGAATCAGTCTTTACACTCCACGCCAATTCATTAGCAGCTCCACTTGTTTGCAAATTAGTCTTTGTGCTACACAATAGACACGCATAACATTACATGACATGATACTTAGTGCCAAAGGACTCACTGACCTTAATATGGTGAGAAGACTATTGCTATGGCGCGTGATGGCATGACTATACCAAAAGCTATCATGCTACCCAGTATCTGGGTAATCGAGGTCAGATAGGTAGTCGCTCTAGGTAAAGATCTGGTATTCAGCCTCTTGTACAGTGGCTTCCAAAAATTTGTTGACATTTATCCACTTCAGCTGTGACACGGCACATTATGATTTAAAATTCTAGTAATCCAAATTCACCTATGACTTAAGGCTCCTTGAAACAGGCGCGTTACGAAACAAAGACACCGCAAATCGCGCAATGAACGGTGCCTTTGTGTCGCGTGCGATTATATCGCGTGTCGCGCCTGTTTGTAGGAGCCTTTACCATAATCAACTAATCCCTTAGGAGAACCTGATTTTTTTTTTTTAATTTTAAATCATAATTGATCACAGCTGAAGTACAAAAATGTCAACTTACCTACTTTTAGAGGGCACTGTATTAGACAGGAAGCCGACCCCTACATGGTTGGGAAAAGACGAGGCTTCGTTCGCAAAGAAAAGGCTAGCCCGTCTCTCGCCTCTTATAACAACGATGAATAGCCTCGACATTCTGGTCATTCGATTTATGAACTTCTCTAAGTTCATAAATTGAATAACCCTCTGGTTGTATTGATGATTTAAATAATAATTAAGTAAAATCATATTTGTTGAGGTCGCGAATCATATTTTATCAAAAAAGCTAAAAAAAAAATACTGTGGGCTACCATGCGCATCCCCCTTAAATGTTAATTAAATTAATTGAATTATTATTATTATTGTTTTAAGAGTATTTCATTTTTTTTTTATTTAATTTTTATTGATTATGATATATATTAATAGTATTTTATTAATAATAAGTATAATATTTTTATTAAAATTATTTTTTTTTCTTTAGGGGGATTACCCCATTTTATTTGATTTTTTTATCCCCCTTAAATCTTAAATTCAGGTTGGTGGTGTCTATGAGCTTCTGCATAATTCTTTGTTAATGTGTTTATGGCGACGAAATAATTGAGCGATCATAACGCCTCAATTTGGACTTCATAAACACATATAACATAATTATGTATGTTATGTTAATTGAGCGATCATAATGCCTCAATTTGGACTTCATAAATACAAATAACATATGTTATGTTAATTGAGCGATCATAACAGCTCAATTTGGACTTCATAAACAGATATAACATTGTTGTAATTTATAGGAAAAATACGGCTTATTAGCTGTGAAAATTTATTTGATACCAATTAAAACCTCTGTGATAAGCTAAAAAGAAAATATAAGTTTAAAATGTGCTTTTGATATTCGATGTTCTATCTTGTCATCTATCAAATAAAATTTTCACAGCTATAAGCCGTATTTTTCCTATAAATTACAACACGTTATCAGCACGAAAAAGCTCATAGGAAAAACAGTGAATCTTATTACAAATAGTGTGTAAAAGGTTATCTATTTTTTTGTGTAGTTAAATATTTTTTCGAGTTTTTTTTTTGTTTTTCGTCATGTCCAGTGGTGATTCTGTAGCGAACAGATGGTCTTCATCATCAATACCCTCGCTTTTCCTAACTAATAGAGATGGCTACCCTTCGTGGAAGTTCAAAATGAGTAACTACTTAATTCATGAAGATTTGTGGTGCACAATTGATGGTTACGATAGAGGAGATGCCACCCCTGAACAGGTAAAATCTCGTTGGTCCCGGCTGTCATTCGTGGATCTTTGACAGTCGTTACGGGTCGTCAGAAGCCCGAAAGTCTGACAGCCAGTCTTACCAAGGGGTACCGTATTACCTAGTAATTGGGTTGTGGAGGACAGATAGGCAGTCGCTCCATGTAAAATACTAATATTCAGCTGCATCCGGTTAGACTGGAAGCCGACCCCAACATAGTTGGGAAAAGGCTAGGCAGATGATGAAATTAAACGATAAAATGGCACAATACACATACATACATCCCGCCAAAACCTACCCGCCCTGTATAAAAGTTATATACATACAGGTTGGATACAAAAATCTAACAATTATGACACGGTATGAAATGAAATAGGTATTAAACACGTGTTTACTTACTTATATAATAAAAATATGATTCACGATATTTATTCTTTCAATTTGCATTTAAAATAATAAGAAAAATATACCTTTGAAGAATTTTGCATTTTAAATTAATAAAAGTTGTACCTACAGCTATTGAAGCGATCCTGCACGTGCTGTAACAATTTGTATGAAACCTGTTTTTTTTTTTTTTTTGTGAAAATTCTAGAGGTGCGTTGGGCATTTTTGAGATGGGAAAAAACCATTGAACTCGCGACACTGTTACCGACAACGCGCTACATTCGAATGTGTTCGGCTGTCCTCGGGATTTACTCGGTTTTAAATCCGATATGTCAGTGAGTGATGGCAAAGTATTCTGTTTGTGTTTTCACTTCTGTCGGCACTACCGTTATTAAACACATAGCTACCCAAAGTATCACCAGTACCTGCAATAAATATTACATTAATTGAACGTCCATTATAACCACAACCACAGCGTTACACACAATAGCTCCCTGATTTTCAATTTACACGAGGAAAACTTAAAAATACAAACTGGATTTAAGTGCAAAATTCAAGCTGCATTCAATAAAATCAAAGGCCCTGAAAAAAATACAAAGTTATATAATAGAACGCCAACGCTTTTATGTCTAAAAATAACTTGCAACATTTTTTCTGAAAGTGATGGATGAAATTATTCGCTGGATACAAAGTGTTGCGTGAAAATGGCATAATTAATTTTTACGTTGGTGATTTGTTGTGGACTAGCAGTGCCTGCAGTGGCGCCTGTATATATTTTTGTCGGTCTTGTGTCCTGTTGGGCATTTTTGCTCCATTCTTCCTCTGTGCATATTCCAGATTTGGCAGCACATTCAGTGATAGTACTGCACTGCTGTACATGATCTGACTTCCAGAAACCAGGTCTGGGTTAGGCCCGGGCCTAACCCAGACCCGGTAACCGGTTACCGGTTCTATATTAGCATTGCATAATATTAATATAATATTAGATTAGCATAGCATAATAATATAATATTCCCACTGCTGGGACACGCGTCCTCACTTCAGTGAGAGGACGCCGCAATAAATTCATTTTCTTTCTTTTCTTTCTTTCTTTCTTTCTAATTACCACGCGACTCGCGAGCCCAGTGTGGGTTTAGTGGATGTCACATAGTATTGCTTTCGAATTTATTTATTTTTTGCTTTCTTTGTCGATAGCAAGGTCCTTCTTTATACTATTTTCCATAACGTCCTCTGTTCTGCCATATTGGCAGGCGTATTGAAACAGATCCTTTAAAACCTCTAATAAAAGAGCAAATAAAAAAAAAAACTAAAGTTAAAAAATAAAATAAAAATGTAGGTAATGCATAATGCCCGACTCAGAAATAGCGCTGTTCTGTATCAAAATAAATGTGACGTAACTCGTGGTTTTCTGCATCACCGCGTGAAGCAGCTTCATGAAACTTAATTAGAAACGTTCGCGAATGGTTTTACCAACCTTCGTTTTGACTCGCTTTTGCATTGGTTGCTCTGAACTTTAGCTGGCGTAGGTAACTGATGTGGTTTCAAATGTAGTCTCTTTTTTCCCGTTGCTGGGTGTTAAAGAAACAAGTGAATGCTTTAAGTTAAGTACTGATAAACTTGATACTGGGAGCGTGGAAACTGCAGGGAAGCGTACAAAACATTGCCTTTTAAGTTTTATTTTTCAATTACCTACCTAATAACAATAGTAATCTTTCAGACCGCATTTCGCCCATGTTGGCCAATCTCAAAGGAGCCTAGCCTTCGGCGCGGGAGATATTATAGTAAATAACTGTGGGCAAATACAGGTGCACTCTCTTCCCTAATTCTCAAAGTCCGATGGGAAGACACATAATCCGACACGACCGGAGAGAGATCCAGGCGCAAGACGAATGGCTTAACATGCTTTCCGAAACACGGGGGTATCACACCGCCAATTTCCGACTCCAGACTGTTACAAAAAAATGCCTAATGCAAAAACCCAATATTACCTGGGAATCGAACCTAGGAACGAAGTCAGTAGTCGCGCTTGCGACCACGAGACCAACAAGGCGCTTAGTCCTACCTAAGAGATATAACAACAACATACAGTACCCGGCGATAAATATTGCACATGAACCTTTACCTTTTTTTTGTATTTTATACAAAGAATAAAAATAATTATCAAAAGAAGCAAATCATAATTGTATTAACAGCTCCTAATAGATACCGGACTGTTTGTATTTCGTGCGACAGAGATAACGCTCTACGAAGCCGAAATTAGCCGATTCTCTCTTTCCAAAGGTCGATGTGCAATATTTATCGCCGGGTACTGTAAATTGTTTTGTAACATACAAGATACTAGCAGCGCCCCGCGGTTTCACCCGCATAAGTGTCGATCCCGTGGGAATATCTGGATAAAAACTACCCTATGTCCTTTCCCGGGACTCAAACTATTCCTATATCAAATTTCATCTAAATCGCTTCAGCGGTTTAAGCGTGAAGAGATAACAGACAGACAGACTCACTTTCACATTTATAATATTAGTATGAATTGTCTCATTTCACCCTTATTTTCTTTCATGTACCTGCTTGCTATCTGACAGGAGGCGCGAAGCGTGTGGGGGGCCTATCTTTTAGCGGTCCCACATGTGGGTCATAGGAAGCGACTGATGCGGGTATCTTTTAACAATGGACTAAGCTCAAACAACAGGAAGTGGTGAAGGATGGCGTTTTCGGGAGCTTTTGTAACATTTGAAGTTGAAAAGTGCTAAATTGCGCCGGCTTGATTTGAATAAATGAGTTTTGAATGTAGCTTCGTTGTTCATACTTCAACAAAAGCACGTCAGTCAGTAGCCACCCCTAAATTAGGAAAATCGCCCTTACGCTGCGCTGTAAATAGCCGACGACGACATAGACATGCAGTCGCCTGTACTAATTTATACAAAAATTTATGAAAGCGTACTTAAATGGTTCGAAGCTAATTAATACAATTTAATGTCGGTGTATACTTGAACCTACACTGACGTCTGACGCGAACAGGTGAGACACGACACGCGACACAAAGGCACCGCAAGTCGCGCAACGAGCGGTTACTTTGTGTCGCGCGCGATTTGCGTCGCGAATCGTGCCTATTTGCAGAGGAGCCTTTATCGTGTGACTGCACAAAATCCCAATTGATCGCTCGCACAAACGACGTGTGACGTATTCAGCGCTAGTCTATGCACAAAATAGGCTGTACTAAGCGCTTGATATCGCGACATCACCCATCTGAGCTTAGCCTAATTTGGGCTTAAACCACGTCGTATAGTTTTCAACACGGTGGATGGCAAACTCATGTCAAAAAACGTTATGGCAAAGATCCCTTATTGTCACAGTGATGACCACACAAATGTGTGGGAAAAAAAGAAAAAAATAAATAATATAAATAGGTTTATTTGTCACTGAAACAAGTGCATATAAAAAGTAAAAATAAATCTATAATTACGAGCACAAAACGGAAATAGTCGACAGCTGCAAGTCGCGCGTCGTGACTGTGACAAGAAGGCTTCTACCCAGCATAATGATGCGCTATGGGCCGACGCAGCATAGCGCTATGGTGGCTGTTGAACGCGACTCCAAAAATTATACGTCAAAGTCTAATAATTTATTTCAAATAGGCACATTAAAGGCACTTTTGAAAGTCAAAACTTACAATAAAATTGAATTGATTCTATTCGCCCCTTCCAAAAGGTAGTGTTCGTATGGTGAAGAATGGGCAAGAAACTCCACCCCGTTACCTCTTTTAAAATGTTTTACAAGGTTTTGTATGCATAATATATAATTATATGTGAAGACGATGCACCTATAATAAAATTAGTCTACCACAAAACGTAAAAAGAATCAAAAAATAACCAATGACAGGTAAATCAATTATGTGATAGATACATGGTGCTCGCATATTTACAAATTATTTACAAATATTGTAAAAGTAGATGATTTTCCTAGAATTTTAACAAGTGTGTAAGTTACTGTAGTCACAGATTGTAAAAATCAATGCTATAAAAATTTAAAAAATATAAATTACAAGATCTCACTGTTATGACATAATATTTGCTGCTTTAGTGCGGCACGTCTGAGTATGGTAATCTTTCTAATTAATATTCCAATGCACCTACCACTTCATTAATTCTAACAGTCCAGTCTATTTACGTATGACCTTTACAAGCAATCTAATGCAACAGAGCTATTTCCGACTGTCTTACATATCACCCTTAATAATACAAATACTCGGCGAAACCAACTTACATCCCTCCATTTGTACCACTTCTTGTAACCCCGCTGAATATCGTATTCATGAAATTTCGTACTTACATCTCCATGCAGATAGGGGCGAGTAATGAAAGCGAGAGAGAAAAAGGTGTTACTATTGTATTAACTTGTAATAGGTTAGCCGAGAGGGGTAGAATGGTTTGTTGGTAAGCGAGCCGACAGATGGGGTGCAGATAAATAAGTGATTGGAGGAAAGAGGAGGGATCGGTTACGGCATAATCAGCCTACACTGTCCCCTCTAGGAGGCCTGTGTCACACAGGCCTCCTCTCTGTGGGAGGAAATGGGCCATAATCCACCACGCGGGCCCAGTGGGGGTTGGTGGATGTAACATGAATTCGAATTATTTGTTCTAGAACACGCCGGTTTCCTCAAGATGTTTTTTTTTTCGTTCTGAGAGCAGTGGTGATGAAATTAAATTCACAAAGTGTCTACTCACGATCTACAACTCCGTCGGGGCAGACACCACTGGGTCACCACTGCTCACCCTGATTGCGTGACCCACTTTCAATTACAATCTGAATCATTTCGAAGGATATTGCAAATCTATTGCTTCATTTGTTTGAAAAACGTTGTCTGCTCAGCATCATAAATAACGCAATGAATGTTGTTGAACTGTCAAGTCAAAGGAAAGCCAAAACACCCTGTGTATACATATATAGCTCCATGTTGTAGCAACACTAGCAACCCATTAGGTTCTAACAACATCCCTTTCGGCTATTAATAGTTACGCTTTTTGAAAGGTCAACAGAAAAGCTGAAGGTTATGATAAGCTTACCGGCGCGCCAATTATACGTAACATACAATCTGAAGAATTTAGAACTCCTAATCCATTGCCTCATAAGTTTGCAAAATTCGTCTGCTTGACAACGTAAATAACTCAATGTATATTGTTGAATTGAAAAATTAATTGTATTGGCAAGTGTGTTACGCAGTCTTTTAACTTATTCTTCTTTTCGTGCCGATGGTACTCTTCCTCGTTGTTTTTTTAAAGTGAAAACTCCTTTAGACACGTTGGACATTTTTTGAGATGGGAAAAAACCATTGAAATCTCGCCACTGTTACCATAAGCGCGTGTTTTGTTTATAAGACGATTAAAAAAATACCCGCTTCGCATGTGTTCGGCTGTCCTCGGGATGTATATATCCGATATGTCAGTGAGTGATGGCAAAGTATTCTGTTTGTGTTTTGTTTTCACTTCTGTCGGCACTCACGGAGTGCCACTGTTTTTTTTTAATATAATTTGGCCCAGAAGGTGGCCACGTTGATTGCGGCATCAATGGTATTCTTTACGTCCTCAGAGGTGCAGGTAAACGGGCACTTAGGGCAGTCCAGCAAGTGGGCATGGTCTGATCAGAAGCACCGCACTCGTACTGGATCTTTTAACTTGTACTACTGAATATAAAGGCCGCTTACACAGGCCAACGTGCTGGGCGAATGCGTTGGGCCAACGTGCAACGCGTAGAGGGCTACTTGGCGCATGTCCGGTAGTTGTCGCCAGCGCAAGCCGGCCAACCGAACTGGGTCGGTTTTTCGTATACACATCAAAGGAGTTTGGCGAACTCCGCAAACAGTGTTCACACATTGGCGTCTTATTCAGTTCGTTGTTATTTTGTCAGCAAAGACAGTAGCGCCTGGGCGAAATTTACGTTCCCGATTTTCGATTACGATGACGGCGCGCCGTGTGACAAGCAATGAGATATTACAATTTATAGAAAGTACAGATGTTTACGAACATAATTGAAGTGTGTTTTAGGCACACATATTGAAAATTTTCGATATTTGAACAGTAGTTTTATTGTTTCTTGTATTACAAAAGGCGGGGAGACGCCGGTCCCGACATGACAGTTCCGAGAAGACGCGCAGAAAAAAAGTCTATGAGTATTAGCACAGTATAAATAAGACAGTATTAGTGTTGCCACTTATGGAGCACAGATTATATAAAAATGTCTTTAACGAGAAGTAGGCTCGTACAACAGATGACCTGTAATATGGAATTCAAAAGATATACATAATCACCATCATCATCTGCCCAGCCAATTACCTACTAGCTAATTACTTCAATCTACACTCCTGCTTTATCTCGTGTCGGTACAGTAAGCTAAAGGTGTATGACCCGTTCCTTCTAAGAATATAGTCGACTTCACTTAACGACGCGTTTTCGCGGTGTTATTTTATGGTACAAGTTTATTTTGGTGTGCATATAATTGAAATGAGTAGGTATTTATTTGCTTGTGTTTTATGCTGGTGTGCTGATCAGGAATTTGAGGAATGCAGTAATACTTAACTTGGGTACCTACCTACTGTCGCCAAACCGCATTGTTTAACCTTATTCAATGATATTGGTGTAAAGTGGTAATATTAATAATGAAAATAAACAAACATGACTTGTTTCGAGATGTAAACTGTTTTGATATGTTATACCTAATAAAATGGATTTCCCTTAAAAAAATTAAGATTGACGACATTATGAATGAAAAAAACTTAAAAAATGCATATGTATATTGATAGCCATTGATTTCCTCGGTATCTCCTTCAGTAAACAATTGCGGATAAATGGTCACATTACCAACTAAATAAAAAATTCAAGTTGTGGTCTCTAAAATTAATATGCTGGGTGCATCGCCAAGAAATTATTTAATTACTATATTAATATATTATTAGATAAAGATAGCAATAAGTTTATGTGTGTTCCATAAGAATTTATAGTACAAGTTAACTTAAATATGAACTTCAAAACTTCGACATGGAGTATGCTTGGCGTGTTGCCAGAACCAGCCTCGCTCTCACAAATTGGGTAGCACTTGTACGTAGGTAGGCTATTTCGCCGAGCTTCCAAAAGTTTCCTTGTTTCATCTTATACAGTAGTACTAGGTCGATTTCTCTTTTTTTTTAATAATCATATTTAGCATATCATAATCAGCCTATAATGTTGATAAGCGGGATTGTCCGAAAGGGTTACCGCTGGCTCGGAACATAAAGGGCGAAGGAAGGAACACGGGTGGATTTTAGTCAGTAAGAGTCTAACACTCCCTTCCGCTCCACCCAGAGCGGGAGGGGTCATTTGATGATTTCCCATTCTGGAAAAAAAAAACCATTAATGTTCCGATTGTTGGGACACAGGTCACAGGTCACAGGTCGGTGAGAGGGAGTGGGCCGTAATCCACCACGCGGGCCCAGTGCGGATCGCTAGATGTCACATGTCTTCAAAATTTTAGTTCTAGAACATGCCGGTTACACCGTTTTGAGAACAGTGGTGGTGAAATAATTGGCACAAAGTAAAGCGTCTGTCTGGGTTCGAACCTACGACTTACATCTCGTAAGTCGCAGCCGTAACTACTAGGCCACCACAGCTCCTAGCAAATCACACTAATCTTATAAAGGCGAAAGTTTGAGAGTGTGTTTGTATGTTTGTTACTTCATCACGCACAAATACTGAAGTCTGAACGAATTTGGATGAAATTTGGCACACAGATAGTTTATAACCAGGATCATCTCATCACCTATGATACTTTTTATCCCGATATTCCCATTTATGCAGGTGAAACCGCGCGACACTGCTAGTACATAATAAATATTTAAAGCAAAACATTCACCTTCACCTTTCCAATAAAATGACCACATTCTTATATACATAACATACAGTAAATAGAATAAACTTAAGTGCAAAAATAATAGGCAGTGTTAGACAGGCACGCGGAAGCCCATTGTTGGCACATTCCTCACAAGTTTACTGCTTAGAGACTTGCTTGCACCATATAATATACAGGAACTGCCCTCGAGTGTACGGTCAGCAACAAAAGTCGATTAACAGTTCAGTTTTTTTTTAATCTCAGTTATTGAGCAAAATATTAACACTTCAGTTTTTTAATCTCGGTTATTGAGCAAAATATTTGTTCAGACTTGCAGCGGAAGTACAGACGCCAGCACATCAAGCTACTAAAATCTGTCAAATTTCTACAATAGATTTTTAACTTTGTCGCTAAAGCATAAGGTTCAAAGTTGATTGGGAAAATTTGACAGTTTCGGGTAGCTTGGTGTGCTGGCGTCTGTACAATGCCTACTAGGAAAGGACGTTTGCTCCTGTTTTTTTCTTTTTATTGGTAGGTTCCAAGTTGATATTTTTTCAAACAGTATTGTACAGACGCCAGCACATCAAGCTATCCGAAACTGTCAAATTTTTCCAATCAAGTTTGAACCTTATATTTTAGCGATAAAGTTGAAAATCTATTAAAGAAATTTGACAGATTGTAGTAGCTTGATGTGCTGGCGTCTGTATCTAGGCTATCAGGTACTATTACAATATTTATATCAAGAAATTGAATGCATTTTTTTAAATTAAAAATGTCAGCAGATCACTTTAAGCCCACGTTACCTAAGTTTAAGCTCACTTCGCCTAAGTTTAAGCTCACTTCGCCTAAGTTTAAGCTCACTTCGCCTAAGTTTAAGCTCACTTCACCTAAGTTTAAGCTTACTTCACTTTAAGCTCATTTCACATTAAGCTCACTTCACCTAAGTTTAAGCTCACCTTCAGTTTAAGCTCACTACACTTTAAGCTCACTTAAGTTTTCACAGTGAGATTTTTCCAGAACAGATCGGCTATACATCTGTACAGTATTGCGAGTACTTACCTAACTATTAAACTGAATGAAGAGCATTTAGTTCAATTATCTTTGACAAAACAATAACAGCTTGCCCAACTGAAATCCAATAACTAATATACATATAATTACACTAATTATGTTATCTTATTAAAATTGATTTCAAGTGGGTGGCCTGTGGTAATTATATCTCGTCAGTGCACTGGAACGACCCCTGCACTGTCATAATGATAAGTCTTATCAATCATTAGACTAATAATGTTGTTTTATTGTTTCAGGTAAATATTGGATCGACGTGTGCGGTTTGCGATTGAAACCCGGTATCGAAGCTGAACCGTGGCAGGTCCGTAGAGGGTAATGTAGAGCTAAATTGCAGATTTTTATTTAATCGTGAATTAATGTATAAATACCTAAATACATATATAATAAGTTAACAACGCTATTTGTTGACACTTCCTGTGACCCAAGGGCTGACTTTTACCTTGGCCAGAGGCTAAGCATCGCCATACAACGTGGTAATGCCGCCAGGCTCTTGGGTACATTACCAGTCGACAACGATGCAGATGAATTTTTCGACGCTATTTTTTAGTTTCTTTATAGTTAGAATTTAATTTTGTTATTTTTTTCCACTAAATATACCTACATAATTATAATCTAATATATCAGTATTTAATTAATAAAACAACGCTATTTTTAAACTTAAGTTTGTTGATCTAAAATCTGGCCTGTAAAAAACGTCTTACTATATCTAATATCTATCTATCAGATAATATATTTATTTATAAAAACAATAAATACATTTTAAGGCTAATTTTTCCAACGCCAGGTAACTTTATCGGAGGAATAATTTTGAATTTTTGACAGTTCTTCCATGCAAAAACTGTCAGACGTCAATTTTATTCCACGAATAAAAATTGTCGGTCGATTGAAAAATCAGCCCAAAATTACGTGTATTCCCGTTGTCCCCGTAATAAACTAAATTAAAGATGGGGTCTCGGCTAAAAAGACGTAAATTTGTCTGTTAGTGCTGTTTTTCTAATCGTGAAAAACTACGATTTATTCGCCGTGTACAGGCACGTTCGTCAGTGTTATATGGATCTCTGTGGAAGCTTGTTCTCTGACATGCTTTTTCTACGGCGCCGTACCATAAAGAAACCGTGCCATGTACAGACGCCAGCACATCAAGCTACACGAAACTATCAAATTTTCCCAATCAACTTTGAACCTTATACTTTAGCAATAACGTTGAAAATCTATTAAAGAAATGTGACAGATTGTAGTAGCTTGATGTGCTGGCGTCTGTACAAAGCCATGTACAAAGGCTATCTCAAAAATTGCAACTTATCTACGTTATTTTTAAAATATGTAAGGACAAGGAAGATACCTTTCTTATGTACTAGAACAGTACCAGGTCAACATACGATTACCAATTATGTTGTAAGACTAACAACACAATACTAAACACACGATCGTATCCACATTTGAATCACAGATTGTCTGGTGATGTCATGACGTTAGCATGAGGAGTTGCAGCAGTCCTGCGCAACTTTACACTTAGTCATAAGTACTTGATAATGCGGTAAAGGGCTCTTTCTATGTACACTTTCGAAGGAATCCTTACTTATATTATAAATATTTGTAAAGATTGTTTGACCATTCTGTGGGTCTAGCTAGTGGTTGCGTGGTTGCAGGCGTGAGGACTTAAAAGAATAGAATAATCTTTATTATGAACACCATATAAATTACAGACATAAATATAAAAGTTTTGATTGACACAGTGAGCGGACTTATCGCTAAGAGCGATCTTTTAAAGACAATCTTTGGATGGATTAAAAAGGGTACCCCTGGTGGTTTATTCCCGGTCGTCCCCACCTTGTCGTCCCCAGTGGGAACGAATGGTACAGACGCCGGCACATCAAGCTACTACAATCTGTCAATTTTTTTCAATAGATTTTCAACTTTATCGCTAAAGCATAAGGTTCAAGGTTGATTGGGAAAATTTTAAGGTTCTGGGTAGGTTGATTTGCTGGCGTTTGTACAATACCCCTTGGTAAGACTGGTTGTTAGACTTTTTGGCTTCTGACTACCCGTGACAACTGTCAAAGATCTACGAATGGCAGCCGGAACCAAAAGCTTAACGTGCTTTCTCGGTACGTAAAGATCCATCCACTGACCAAAAGTATTTATTTAATAGTAGATTGTTTGCCAAGGGAGCAAACAACTATTTTGAAGGCGAGAGTGTTTCTTTGAATCCTGCGCAGCGAGGGATTCAAAGTACGTCACTCGAGCTTAAAATAGTGTTGTTCCCGAGGTGGACACTCCACTTTTTATCATCCTCTATGAAAAAATAAGTAAGTGCAACTTATGAATAAGAGAAAGAGACTAGAAACAATTACGAACGAGGGCAGAATGGTTTTCGCGCGTTTTTTAATTTTTCACATTCTTTCCTTTTTTATTTTGGCTCGCGCGCGTTTTACTTTACCATACAGCCTGTTACTTATTCATACAATGTTCATGATTGATCTCTTTAGTGATTGGAACTTTTACATTCCAAATTCAAATCACTTTTAGTCCCTAGGGATTAAAGAGCTATTTTACTTACAAACAACACAACCCATCGCCATTAAACTTTTTATTCAGGCTGAAATTCTCACAGCAACATCATGCTTGCTAATTAGCATATAACGTATTCATATGAGTAGTAACCTAGTATTTATAAATGTTTTGAAAACTTTTAACTTCTCAGGGTATGAAGCTAAACCACCCCTTCTTCCCATTGGGGTAAGCAGAAACTACATAACGCCACCTGCTACGATCCTTTTTTTTTCTGGATGGGAAATCATCAAATGACCCCTCCCGCTCTGGGTGGAGCGGAAGGGAGTGTCAGACTCTTACTGCCTAAAACCCACCCGTGTTCATTCCTTAGCCCTTTATGTTCCGGGCCAGCGGTAACCCTTTCGGACCCTGCTACGATCCTTACATACTCCTTTTGCCTCGTTTACGTCAATACATCTGTGGTCATAGACACGCACGCTGGTAACGAGTACTACGCACCTGATTTTTCTGAAGAACATCACCAATAATGTTACTATAAAATCCTCTTAAGGCGTCCCCCGCGGCGTTTCCACTCACATCTGCCTTGTAAATACGTTTTGTTAGTCGCCTTTCATCCATTATCTGAACATGACCAAACCATCTAAGCATACTCTCTCTCTCTCAATATAATTTGTAAAATAATTACAATCCGCACAAGTCGATCGATCAGGTTAAGCTACGCTTGCCGCGGTTGGTCTGTGGATGGGTGACCATCTTTACATACCGAGACTTGAACTATTATAGGCTGATCATGCTAAACCAGAAAAGTGTCGATTCAATGAAACTCGTCATGTCCCAAGAATTGTTCAACAAAAAACGAAAGAACAGCAACTCTCCACTTTACAATGACCATTCGATTATATTACCATTGCTCCCTACACACAAAACAAAACATCATATTACAAATACCTGAGCAAGCCAGCAGCTCCATAATGTTCAAGCAAATATGCTAATCTGTGGCACTGGCGCCGAGTGTGTCGTAAAAGATCAGCACAATGTTGTAAACGATAATTGTTAATTTTGCTGTTACTGTTAACTTTAATATGGAGCAGGACCGGACTAGGGGGCTTAGAACGGGTGCGACCGCTTAATTTAGGCCTAGTGCCTCGGATTTTTTGGAAATAAATTCACAAAAAAACAGTGGTGAAATAACTAAGATGAACAAATAATGGAGTTTGACTTGAGCAACTCGAACGAGTACTTATTCGTTAAACCTCTCACGACCAACTTTATATAACGCACGTCTCATTATGTAGGTTTTCTAACTTCTGGAACCATTGCACCCTGCTTAAAATTCGCTTTAGCTGAATAATGCTTTCCCCCATATTTCCAGGGAAACAGGCAAGCACTAACAACGACTCCTCCAAACTGAGCATTTACACCCATTATTTAGCCATTCTATAACCTAATAGCTGAATGTCAAAAAAATTTCAAAATTGTAGGTAAATAAGAGCTAAGTAGGCTTGACAGTTTGAGACTGAGATTAGAAAGTGATAGTTCTTATAAGTACGGGAATTGCCCCTCAGAATGCAAATTTGTTGCACCCACCACCAACCCAAATACATCCCTGTGCACAAAACTACATAAATACACGACATTTGCCCATTAACAAAATGTCGACTCCGAACTTCTGCTACAACTGCTCCCGTTATGCTAATATATTGTCACCCTTCAACATTGAAGCTTGTAAGTGAAATGTTATTACATTTTCTACAATAGTTTCTGCGTATGTTGTCGCCATCTTTCTGACTGTTTAATAATAGTCCTCCAGGCTGTATTTCGGCCATGGCGGCCAATCTCAACAGAGACTAGCCTTTCCGCGCGAGGGATTATACAGGGGGTCCCAGAAAACCTGTACCAACGAAGGTCTGTGGTCGGGGGACACTAATACCCATCGTTTGGACCCCTATGTATGTTCCGCGATACTTTGTAGTTTTCGAGAAATTATAAATTTCTCTCCAACAGAAATTTTAACTTTGTGATCGAATTCTGAGCTTACTAGTAGTTAGAATTTGGGTGTTTTGTGTTTTAGAACATGTATTATACACATTCTAGCCATAATACTGACAAAAAAACAGTGGCACTCCGGGAGTGCCGACAGAAGTGAAAACAAAACACAAACAGAATACTTTGCCATCACTCACTGACATGCCGAACACATCCGAAGCGGGTATTTTTTTAATAGTCTTATAAACAAAACATGCGCGGTGTCGCTTACGGGAACAGTGGCGCGAGTTCAACGGTTTTTTCCCAAAATTGACAACTTACACTCGGGTTTCAGTCAGTTTTTGTAATAAGAACTTTGACTTTGTGGGACTATAGTTCGAAATTTAAAAATGGCTTGATGGTTTAAACCTATAGGTCTAAAGATTAACCTCGTTTTCGGGTTATCAGCATCTGCTAATATATTTAATCATTGATCTACTTGTACTGTTGCACCATATCCATAGAACATATCCCAATATTTTTCACCACTAACACAAATCTATGATTTGTTCGCCCAGCTGTGTTGACTCATCCGCAGTTAATGATCCCTTTACACCAGCCATTACTGCCTTTGATCGCAACATTATAAACACACGTAGCGTTGTTCAAACGAACCGCCGGATCTGCTGACATTTTAAAGTTCATATATTTTTGCACTGTAGCGTAGGTAGAGCAAGGCTGTGTTTTATTTCGTTTTAATGAATTTCTGAAAATGTTATTTTGTTGACATTGAAATGGAAGTTTTCACGCATAAGACAGCTTGGAATGGAATTCTGTTTTTTTTTTTATTTGCGACGTTACCCGGCTCTTCTTTATCGTGGGAAAATTATATCAACGCAATAGGCATACAAATCTTTATTTCGTGCGGAGATTGAAACGACGATCTCTAGCGTAACAGCTAGGGCGT
The DNA here is from genome assembly GCA_927399505.1 of Luperina testacea. Lineage (NCBI taxonomy): Eukaryota > Metazoa > Arthropoda > Insecta > Lepidoptera > Noctuidae > Luperina > Luperina testacea. The sequence continues at coordinate 19,939,778 of OV656759.1, read as the reverse complement.
GTAAAACGGGGCTACTTTGCACATTATTTCGATAGTTTTTTGAGAATAACTTTTTTAACAACCAAAATTAATGATGTTTTTGTTCCAACAGAACAATGTGTCCTTTAACTATCAATATCATACCAATATCAAGCCCTACAGGCCCCCCACAAATATATGTATATATTTTTATTTTTCATTAGTCAAAGTAACCCCGAAGTGGGGTTTCTTTGACAAGGCTTTAAAATGCAATCAACGGCAAAAATCTAAAGTGTAAGGATTACTTTGACATAATTTTGATAAAAAAATATTAACATTTTATACATTTTAGGTGAAATAGAAATAAAAGCAAAGAAGAAGTTGAAGGTATAGGTTCGAAGATCGGGACTAGCTACTAGCCACCAATCAAGGTCACTAGCGTTCGTTTCACACACGTTTAAATCATTATTTGGCGCGCTGTTAAAGTAGCCCCATAAACTGTAAAAGTTAACCTTACTGTTAAAGTAACCCCGTTTTACCGGTACTGCGTTAAGCGCTTCAAACAGGCACGACACGCGATAAAATCGCGCGCGACACAAATGCACCGCAAGTCGCGCAACGAGCGGTGCCTTTGAGTCGCGCGCGATTATATCGCGTGTCGCGCCTGTTTGTACCGCGCCTTAACTCGATTGAAAATGTTCGCTCTTCTGAATACTACAACCATTATTATTGCCAATTCAACGTTGATGTACCTATTTGAAAGTTATAGATTCCACTGCGATTAAACCCATGAGAAATTTTAGCTTTGTCTCTATGATGGCAATGGTGCGATGCCTCTAGTAATACACATCAATGATGACCTTTTACAGTCTTGTGAAAGTTAATGAGGGTTTTCTGAAATGACGTTCGCCAGGTGGCAGCACTGACACGTCAGGTCCAGACATCTGTCAAAGAGCCTATATTTTCTTTAGTCATGACTGAATGATGAACGAATGAATGAATCGAATGATGAACGTCATCATATATTTTATATTGGAAGACCTCTTGTCACAGTGGTGCCAACTGGTGTCGTAAATTTTCACAAAAACCCTCCTTCCCGTAATTAAAAACGTTTAAAATCTAGTCGCAACCTCATCTCAGCGACAATCAATGTCAAAAACTTGTCAAAAATGTCGTGATGTTAGAATTTAGACGGAGATTACACTGTCAACGTTCTTAAAATTTCGAAAATGGCCCCTCTGTTGTAAAACACGCATATGAACTTTTAGCGATAAAACCGTCCATTAAATCACACTATGTAAATATGTTACATTTATTTTATATCTGTCATTTTTATTTTGTACAGACGCCAGCACATCAAGCCACAACAGTCAAACTTTAATAGAGCACAAGGGTCAAATTGATCAGGAAAATTTGAAATTTTCGGGTAGCTTGATGTGCTGGCACATAAGTAATAAAAAGTATTCTATACTTTTATATAATATTCTAAAGTTACCATTTATGTATATCAATCATCATAAAAATAATCACTCATAATAATGCTAGAACAGAAACAATTATGTACAGTACTCGGCGATAAATATTGCACATCGACCTTTACCTTTTTTTGTATTTCATACAAAGAATAAAAATAATTATCAAAAGAAGCAAATCATAATTGTTTTAACAGCTCCTAATAGATACCGGACTGTTTGCATTTCGTGCGACAGAGATAACGCTCTACGAAGCCAAAATTAGCCGATTGTCTCTTTCCAAAGGTCGATGTGCAATATTTATCGCCGGGTACTGTACCCCTCACCTAGGGTTGCCAACTTTTTTTAGAAGAAATCGAGTATATCTGACTTTAGAGGAGGTAATAAAGAGTACGGACTTACAAAAAAGAGTATCATTTATTTTGTACTTTTGAAAAGGTATTTTTTGTACTTTTTGCAGCACATAACAATTTTTCATTGTTCTTAAAGGAATTGTATGAGTCCAAACATTCCAACTCTAAATTTATATATATCAAGAGCTCATTTTTGATAAATTTCAATGAAGCTCTGTTTCTCTTTTCTCGCCACGTCACAATTCATTACCGAAAAGACTCTTTCAGTAAATGCTGAAGTGGCTTGAACAGAGAGTATATAACTAATCATTTTTTTTAAACAATCAAATTCTTCAGCACATTTTTTAAAAATAAATTGCCATTTTTTGCAGTGGATTTTTGCATAAAATCTGTGTTATTAAACAATTCGGCTTGGAGTTCTTTTAAAATGTTTACTTCTGAATATAAACTGTCCATGTGTATGTTTAGTCTTTGTAAATTAAGTTTTCCTTCTATAATTTGTTATAAATGATTAAATTAAACAGTAAATAGTGGACTTTTTTATTCTGATTATGGGTTTTTGCATATTATTACAGACTGGCACTAGTTAAGTAAACATTGTGTAAAAAGAGTATTTTAGCGTACTCTATTAGTGTTATAGATTATAGAGTACGCCTACATGATATAGAGGACAATACTCTATTTTAGAGTACGGTTGGCAACCCTCCTCACCCCTCACATATCTGCTTACCCTTCAAACAGACTGAGATCGGAACGTGCTATGAATATTTTAGCCATGCACATGAATCCGCCTTGCTTGCTGCTACGTCACGTTTGGGTAATTAGTCAAATTGGGACAGATGCTGTCCAGGAATAGAATGGGGCTGGATTTAGCCCTGTAAATTACAGAAAGGACAATAGAAAGAAATTAGCAAAATTTGAAATTCAGAAAGTTAAAAAATAATTATGTTATCTAACCATACTAATATTATAAATTCGAAAGTAACTCTGTCTGTCTGTCTGTATATTACCTTTTCACGCCTAAACTAAACCACTGAACGGATATCGATAAAATTTGGCAGAGAGATAGATTGCATCCCGGGGAAGAACATAGGATAGTTTTATCGCCATACCTTGCGAGCGAAACTGCGGGCGGAAGCTATTACAAATATAAATTTGTCTATCTAAAAAAGTCGTGTTTCGTTTCTATCTGAGTAACTGCTTAAATCTTGTAAACTGCGCAACGGATTTTGATGCGGTTTTCACCATTATTTTGGGAATTTATTAAAATGTATATTAATTTAGTTATAGTACAGACGCCAGCATATCAAGCTACCCGAAACTGTCAAATGTTCCCAATCAACTTAGAACCTTATGCTTCAGTTATAAAGTTGAAAATCTCTTAAAGAAATTTGACAGATTGTAGTAGCTTGATGTGCTGGCGTCTGTGCGCAAATCTCGATGTTTTAACATGTCGCCACATCAGTAGATTGTTCCCGTGCGAAACATAGGCAGGCCGGAGATGGAAAATGGTAGAAAAACGGCATATCAAAAATGGTTTTTACCAATGTCGCTACTGACCTACTTTTTTAATTTTATTTAATATGTTATATAAAATGAATTTTTTACAATGCCTACAATCTTTTTATATTTTTGATGGACGTCCATGTCAAGCCTGTTTACTTCATCACTTTCAAAGTGATTTTAATGTTATACTTTGTAGGAATAGATATAAAGTATTATTATGTGGGGATTCGTGACCGTGTTGGGCGAGTGATACACTGAAGTAAGTTGTACACAGAAGTGGCGATTAATTTATTACGATATCAAGTAACTAAAGCTAGTAGTTACACTTGACACGAAAAGGTAAAATTAAATAATGTTACATGAAGAGTAAAACTAATAGAGACACGAAGCTCGCCATAAACTATTACGGCGAGCTTCGGCGAGTCAAAATATGATCGGGGGTCAGAGAGGACCTCGCACGATCGTAGTTCAGCACAGACTGAAGCTCCGAACCAAAACTCTACCAAATCTGCCGTTCACTACACAAAGGACGCGGCAAATCCACATCTGCCTTTTAAAAGTATAATAAAACACGAGAAATGCAAATAGGTACAATACAAGACAAATAAAAATAACAGAACAATGAACCTTAACTAACAATAGCAAATGGGTACAATACAAGATAACTAAACATAATAGAACAATGAAGAACCTTAACTAAAAGTAAAGAATCATGAAAGACAATAGTACCTATAACTTAAATCGCTTGCAGATGTGATTCATGGGAAAAACACAAAATAAAAACTTTCTAAGAATTATTACAATAAGTACTTCTAAAAATATTACATTCTTAAAACTATGCAAGGGATGGGTACGTAAGACACAGTCCCCACAATTATATTTCTGCAAACCTAATCTTCTGAAGATTTTGGAACCACTAATGTGTATTTACTATTATGTTAAAGTTTACGTTAAAATAATTGCAAAATAAAATAAGGTGAAAAAGTTTTTTTAAGTTCATCGAAACTTTTGACAGTTACACACGTTTACCCTCACTTTACATTTTGTAGCCTAGCCATTCATAAAAATCATTAAATAAAAATCAGCAGCGGACATTTGCGATTTTCGAAGTAATTGGTATAAATGTGATAAATGTCAGAAAACGGAAAACCGCTATCTACTGCGGTTACAAATAGCGTTTATCTTGTTTGCACTCATGTTGCGTGTGAAAAGTTTATCAACAAGATGCACACTACTCTAATATTTCAAATAATATATAACAGTTGTTACATTTAATTATATTTAACAAAATAGTGGCAAATAAACAGACGTTTGATTGAACTACGAATACAATCTACATACTTACGTGTTTCGTTAACTCTTCAAAATGTCTACTTTCAAGTGTTCTTAACATGGAAATAATACTTTCCTATATAAAAGAAAAAAAAAGAAAGAAAATTTGTTTATTCTGCACAAACAAAAACGCACCGAAACCCCGAACCGAAACCGTATATCGAAGGTGGAAAAACATTTGAGGCATTATCAACAGTTTTGAAAGAAAATTATCATGTATCTGAAGACAACTTATTATGTTTCATCCTCAGTGATTTTCAAAGACATATTATTCCCGCTTTTAATAAACGATAGACGGAAGCTTCACGGAAAAAGGAAATATTTTTAATGAAAAACAGTAATTAGTTGGAATCAGAATATTCAGCAGCTTTACCGAACTCTGAAGACGTTACAACCGACTCCACACCATCTTCTCGTTCTGGAAAACGTGGGAGACCAGGGGGCTTACTCTCCAAACTAATTTTAATTCCAATGAGATGCCAATATGATTCCAATGTTAATTTTACAGTCACGTGATTCGGTACTCTTGAAAACAATATTGTTAACAATTACACTACGCCAAGCCCGAACCCAATTCCACTTAGTTCTCCGAAATGGACACCCAATCTAAAAATCATTTGGCGCTAGCATCGAACTCAAGAGTACGAAACGTCACAATTCCAATGTCGATCTATCGGAATTAAATTGAAGAGTAAGCACCCTGACCGCGTATCTTATAAAAACTCGTCACAATCCAGCAAAAAAGAAACAGTAAGTACTATGTTCTTAGTAATTTAGAAGCCATTTTTGCAACTTGTTTTCTACAATTCTATAATTTAAACTCAATTACGAGCTTTTCTGGCGTAAAAATATTCGGCGCTAAAAGTAGGTTTTATCTGATCTGCTTTTTTCTGTTACTGCTCACGTATAAAATTATACCTATAAAGGTATCAAAGATTTCAATTAATCTAAGAAAGTACAAGTAATAACAGAAGTGTATAGAAAATCCAGCCCAATAAAGTTTAAAGGAGAAACATCGGTAAAAAGATAACAATGTTGTTGGAATTCGGTATCAATTAAGGTTAACGCTACGTTCACGCGCTGTAAAAATAAGATCGAAACAACAGCTTAATGTTGTTTCTCGATGAACGAAAAACAATAAAATATCTCTGAATTTAATAACCTCTCGACAGCTTTAATTACTACTTACTAACTTAAAACACTAAGGTGTAAGATCAGATAGACTGCTAGCAGTGTAGATACCTTTTTTTAACCGGCTTTAGAAAAAGGAGGAGGTTTAGAATTTTGTTGAATATACTTTTTTTTTTTTCATTACTTATATCTAAGTGTACATACACGAGCGACACGTTGTCGACCGCTGCTGTTACCTTTGCCTTTAAGTATAGCAGCTAGTAACGTAACACCCATAGAAATAATATAAAAAAAAACTTTTTTCTTATATCTTTTAACACCAATTAAAACTTTATTCACATCTTACCTTCAACCAAGTGATTAAGTTTATTACAAAGCTATTACATACACACATTTCTCAGAAAACTGACGATCACTCTATGGCATTACGGCCTTAGCAAAAAAAAAAAGTAACAAATTCAAGCACAAAATTAATATTGAAAACCGATCGAACCAAACTCCGTTCAAAGTTTGGTAAAACAAAAACATTATTAAATGCAAAACGCAGAAGTTTTAATGATGTAACAAGATATTTGCTGCAATTAGCGCGCAAAGGGCTGAAGTCTCCGTTCAAGTTTTGCTAACAGGAGCCAAGTTGCAACCTTGGACCTTTGCTTTAGACTAGTAAGGACCTAAGAACTTAGTTTCTTTAACAATTTTCCAGAAATAAAGGATGTCCCAACAAGAGCGCTGGTTTTAAATTTGACGCCATTTTGTCAATACGAGTTGTACGGTGATTTTTTTTTTACAGTTGTCACGTACAACCCCGCGATTTAAGAATATGGAGAAGAATTCAAACCAACAACGTTTAATTATTGTACAAACACAAACAAAAGTGGCGAAAGTTTTACGAAAACAGTTCGCCCATTACCTACGTCAAGTTTACGCCAAATGAATCGACACAAACAGTTGAACATCTTAAAGAGGAAATAAAGGCTTCGACAAACAAGCGCGACGCGCGACGCGAATCGCGCGCGACACAAAGGCATCGCTCGTTGCGCGACTTGCGGTGCCCTTGTGTCGCGCGCGATTTTGTCGCGTGTCGCGCCTGCTTGAAGGAGCCGTAAGGCGTGTTTGGTGAAATACATACAGCCACATTTATGCGAAAACGTTATTCAAAATTTCAACAAAATAATAACCCTGAGCCAGAGGTTTCGTGGTGGCCATTTCCCTGATGTTGTATTTCACGTTTAATCGAAACTATTTTTTCTTTATGTTGAAATAAAAATGTTTGCTTAATTCAAAAATAAATGTGTTTTTCTTTTCTTTAAAATTAAATCCGGCGCTCTTGTTGGGACACCCTTTATTAGCATAGCATAATTACAACAATGTTCCCATCAGCCGCTAAGCTGAAGTGGGACTGGGCTGGCCACGTCTGCCGTATGCCCAATGAGCTGTGGGCCAAAATAGCCACCACGTGGAGCCCTGACACAGCTATAAGGCGTCGCGGCAGACCCCGTAGAAGATGGAGGGGCGAGCTGGACAAAACAAACGACCAGTGGTCTGTGTGGGTCAGTGGTCCATTTTATTCATTTCGAGCACAATACTAAGAACTAATAGTTTACAATTCCGAACAAGATTTAAATGGGTATGTAAATCGTCCATCCCGGCCGTCTGTCCGAGCCATTAGGTTTCCAATGGAGTGATTGGACGTAATATCTTGCACTGAACATTAGAAATGATCGTGCAATGTGTATTGTTGCGTGAATATGTTATTGAATGACGTTTTATTAATGCGTCTAGACATTTGTTTATTTTGAAACTAAGTTTGCGCCGTGACTTCTTCCTTGTGGATTTTGAAAGCACCTTGCTAGCTGCATTCACTTTTAGGCGTTGACTTACGCTTACGACAATTAATTTATGTTTACTGTGTCTTAGAAATACATATTATATCTTCAAAATTCATTACTAGGGTGTAGGATATGTGTGTATTTTTGTCCAAGGGATCTATATTCAATTTAATTTTCCATTGCAATTTTTCAATAGCTGACTTATCGTGTGCACCTTTGCAATGCATTGTCAACTTACGTATTTGCACATAGGGCTCATGTCATGTGAATATAATCGGTTCTGTCACTGTGATAATGCAGGCTTATTGTTCTTGACAAAGGCAATTAAACTATAAACCGTATGGACCTATAAGGCTGATTTCACAACGGTGACTTCCATGTGTTTGAATATTTTTACCTCGCGGCACAGACTTTAAGCTATTAAGCTAGGTGCAGTATGCACGACCGCAGAAAAAGCTAATCACAGTTTTAAATATAAGTTTATAAACTGCACAAAGTTAAGTTAAGGCGAAAGCGCCAGGGTAGCCCGCGAAATTCAAATTTTCTTACGTTTTTTGCAATTTGCTGGTCAGTATTAAGTTGTACGTTGATTAATATATGAATCGCGGCCGTAACTAACATGTATTTACAGAATTATAATCATTAAAGTCATCAACACAACTCTCTAAGACCACGTAAGTCCAAAGAATAACTGTTTCATGAAATTATCATTCTTCGGAATTACGTGGTCTTAGAGAGTTGTGTTGATGACTTTAATGATTATAATTCTGTAAATACATGTTAGTTACGGCCGCGATTCATATATTAATCAACGTACAACTTAATACTGACCAGCAAATTGCAAAAAACGTCAGAAAATTTGAATTTCGCGGGCTACCTTAGCGCTTCCCCCTTAAGCGATTACTCGATCGCTCAGAGACGCTCGCTTGGCACGGAACACTCGCTGACTCATCATTGGTACAAACGCATACCAGCGTGAAATCGCTCGTTACCGTCGCGCAGTCTCTGCTCATTGCTCGCCGTTCCACTCGCCGGCGGCGCGGTGGGACAAGTGCCCTAACCTTACAAATGCGATATACCAGCATTACCAGCACAGCAACGAGCGACAATTCGCTACGTACTTCATCGTGACTTGCATACCGATCAGAAAGCCCAGACGACGTCTATGTCTACAATCGTTATCATAAATCAATCAAATGTATGGGAGTGTTACATCACGTACAGTCAACGACAGAGGTAAGTATGCAAGCAGCTTAAGCACTCCTTTAAAGTGATGTTGTGCGTGGGTTGAGTAGTCAAATTATTGAAACAGGCTCGTCTCAGTGCGTTTGTTATGTTCAAAAGTTTTATCACGCATGCAATGTCATATTAATTTTGCATGCGTATTGAAAATATATTTTTTCTTGCATCCATACCAAATATGAAATTAGAATCTTTTAGACAAGGCGTATTTAGTACACAGCCTTGCTGGCTTGCCCGTGATAGTCGGGTTAATAAGTTGCCAATGTGAAACAGTCTTACTTTAATTTGTATTGTCGACCTCGTAATTTCAATTTCAATAAGATTGACACATGAAGTATAGGGCCTAAAAAGGTCACTTTGGCAAAATCATAAAAGGATAACATTATGAATAATAACGGACAGTTATCAATCCTAATCTCTTTGATTATACCTACGTAGTGCAGCGAAAAAAAGACAAACACGGACTGTCTTCGCCATATTATGTTATCCTTTATATGATTCTGCCTAAGTGGCATTTTTAGGCCCCCAGAACGATATTTAGCGTATTTGTGGTGCAAACGTTCTCTAGGAACAGGTATTTTCGCAATGAGAAGGTATTTAAGCCTAGTATTCATGGCTAATAAAGTTGCGTAACATTGTTGCTGCAACATAATTCTTTGTTGCAGGTTCACTTGCATGTTACTGCATGCCGCGCAACTTTAGTACACCACAAATACGAGGCTTTATAGAAAACTCATAAAATTCATGTTTACCAATTCAATTTCACGGACTCAGCTCTCGTTCTTAAGCAGATTCTCAGAACTAAATAAAGTCCTCGATGAAGTAAAAAGCTTTCCCGGAAAAATCGTGTAATATGAGGTTCTACGCGTTAATAAGAGTTCTTGCGAAACTTATTGCTGTTTCTCGTATATACGAATATCTCCACATGCTCCTGTTATATCATCACGTCTGAATTCTGCAAACACGATACTAATATTACTAAGGAGACTACAGGGTCTACAGGACCTAAACGCAAAAAAACGCAAGTTTTATAAAGCCTAAAAGCATATGATCGACTATAGTAACCAAATTCAGAAAAATATATGATATTCTTCAGGATATATGCTAGGTAGATAGTGTGTTAAAAACATAATACAACTAAATGAAAAATTTGATATGATAGAAAAAAAATCATGAAGATACCTCTACAAACATACTTTTTACAATAAAAACCATACATATATACATGACATACAAACATTCAGATTTTTTGTCAGATTATTCTACAAGCAACATACTTAGAAATCACTAGTGTTTTAATTTTTTAGTTCAAGCAATAGATTTTTTGTAAATAGATAATTGCTTCATATTTTACAATAAATTACCAGCGTTGTGTCATCGCGCTTCTCTTTCTTTTCTATGCAGTTCGACAGTGACCGCGCTTTAGATCCCCTTAAGGGGACTACATGACCGTAGACGTCTTTCGGCTGGAATAATGATGGTGAGCTAAGTGACATAGAGCGTTGAAGTTTGTGTGGGAAAATCCGAAAACCACGAGGACATTCGTAGCAAAAGGGCTCATAGAAATAGTGATGTGACCTGTGAAGTAGTGACCAAACTAACACGCAACCATCACATAACCATACCGATTCCCAAAAAGCCGCGACATAATATTCTACCGTGAATTAATTTCCATATAAAAATAAACTAGGTAGGTAAGTATGAAATACACTAGCGACCCGTCCCTGCTCCGCATGGTTTTTATGACTTGACAAAACATTAAGATTTCTTTATTATATATCAACTTCTGCCCGCGACTTCGTCCAAAATTACACCCTCCCCCCATTCACCCTCTTAAGAGGTGGAATTTCGGAAAACCCTTTCTTAGTGGATACCTACTCTTCACAAAGAACTCACCCTCCAAATTTCATGTCTCTAGGACGAGCGGTTTGCTTTGTACTTTAACAAATCAGTAAGTCAGGACTTTGAATTTTACATATAAAAATAGATTTAAGTTTAATACTAATGATTATACAATATAAATATACACATAAACCTTCCGAAATTATAAATTCTGTTTAAAATGGCGAGAACCGCATGAAAACCCTTACGCAGTTTAGAAAAACAACGCGGTCACACAGACAGACACGAAAAGCGGCTTTAATTTATTATATACATTACATATATATAAATAATATAAACATGAATAGCAGTTTGTCCGCACGCCGTCCAGCCAGAGTATAGCGTGACAAGAACTCTTAGTTAAATTATACGGGTGCGGTTAATTCTTTAGTTATAGCCGGTTTTTAACTCAGTTTCTACGAGTATGTCTCTTAGTGACGAGCAGGGCTTAACTAAAAAGTACCTACTTTGTAACACGCTAAAGGCTCCTACAAACAGCCGCGATGCGCGACATAATCGCGCGCGACACAAAGGCACCCCTCGTTGCGCGACTTGCGGTGCCTTTGTGTCGCGTGTCGTGTCGCGCCTGTTTGAAGGAGCCTTAATCTGGCTGAAGAAAATTCCTAGATCTCATCCTGTGTCTAGATACTGGAAAAGCAACCGGGATTCTAGAGATGCGCAAGTGTTATTGTGAATAACTGCCATGCTGAGAGGCTTAAAGGCTCCTACAAACAGGCGCGCCACGTGATATAATCGCGCGCGACACAAAGGCACCGCTCGTTGCGCGACTTGCGGTGCCTTTGTGCCGCGCGCGATTTTATCGCGTGTCGCGCCTGTTTGTAGGAGCCTTAAAGCGTTATTGCATTTACTGCATTATCGATGACATGGGTTTAAAAAGTATTTGTGTGATTACTTACCTAAGCCGTAGACTAATTGCGTAACATACTACCAATCCATTGCTTCAAATGTTAGAAAAAATTGTCTGCTTTCCAACGTAAATAACGCAATTAATGTTGTTGAGCTGTCAAAATTAAAACCATTCCTACTGTGAGTGTGTTAAGGCTGCTTCAAACAGGCGCGACACGCGATAAAATCGCGCGTCGCGCCTGTTTGCAGGAGCCTTTAAGCCCCGCTGGTATTGTTGTTAAGAGAATGCCTTTGGGAGGTAACTGATAAGATAAAGGTCCCGAATACGTTGGTTATCAGTCTACAAAGCTGCAGAATTTATTAAAGGGTTGGCCCTCATCACCGTATCTTCCATTCATCCGTATCTGACATTGACAGCATTCTGTCCAGCCTTCCTTGCCTCTTAATGAGATATGGTGTATATGGTGTACATAAAAAGAGTATTCTATTCTATTCTATTCTATTCTATGGTTATCTAATATCAACCAACTTCTTAGCCAAGGTTCGCATGGGCACGTTTTTCTTGTGGCAATTTTTTTTCAAGCACTGCAGTGCGATTCTGTAACCACCTCACCGTGAAAACTTAGGTGAAGTGAGCGTGGAGTGAGCTGTCAATAGTGTCAATTCCTAGCAAAAACAAACTCACTTCACCTAAGTTTTCATGGTGAGATTTTTACAGAATCGACCGGCTGATTAGCACTTTTGTTTAATAAAACCTCAAAACTTCAACCTTTTCTGTCCTTTAAACAAACTACAAAAAAAATACCAGTGAGTCATTGGCATTACCCACTCGTCTTCATAACCAGGGTCACATTTCTTCAGCAAACTGAAAACACATGTTTCCTTTAATTGGGCATCGTTTTATAAACAAAATGTCCACTGATTCATAGCGCATGTGATTCGCTGTGTGCGGCCCAAAACATGAGCGGTTGGCGGTGTGAAAATATTGTAAATTTTATTTAAAGCTACGACAGTTATATTAAAAAATAAAACTTTTTTTCACCATTAAGGGCCGATTTTTCCAACGCCAGATAATTTTATCAGAGGAATAATTTTGAAATTTTGACAGTTCTTCCATACAAAAACTGTCAGACTTAAATTTTATTCCTCGAATAAAAATTATCTGTCGATTGAAAAATCAGCCTTAACTAAGTTAAGTAAAAACCTTATTCAGAGGTTTCACACATATTCATTTATTTCAGACGTAGGATAAAAGCCGACAGAAATTGATTGTTGAATGTTATGTTCATTCAACAATCAACTTAAAAGAGTATTCTAGTCTCGGTGCACCCTATTACTTACCTACCATTGATCATCGAGACTCTAATGACTTTATTGATATCGTGAAATCTATACACAATCCTAAATCATTGGCCAAACATATTGATGTAGACTGAAAACTATTCTCGCTGCTTCTTATCCTGAAAAAGCTTCACTTAGACATATTAATGTTTTCTTTGTGAAAAACTCAATTAATATGCTATTTTATTTATAATCAATAGCAGCGCAAGTGTTGATCTCGTGGGAATATCGGGATAAAAACTATCCTATGTCCCCGGGATGCAATCTATCTCTCTGCCAAATTTTATCGAAATCCTTTCGGTGGTATAGGCGTGAAAAGGTAACATACAGACAGACAGACAGATCGATAGACAGACAGACTGACAGACAGAGTTACTTTCGAATTTATAATATTAGTATGGTAGTATAGATTAGTCAATTGTCCACGGTTCTTACCTTCTTACCACCTACGCTCATCGTCATCTGCCAGCCTTTTCCCAACAATGTTGGGGCCGGCTTCTAACCGGATGCAGCTGAATACCAGTATTTTACATGGAGCGACTGTCTATCTGACCTCCACAAACCAATTACTGGGTAACACGATAACTTTTGGTACAGAGTTTTGGTTTTCCGACTACTCGTAACAACTACCAAAGAACTACGAATGACAGCCGGGACCAACTGCACAGAGGGGTCTCAATATGCAATGGTGCATCCACAAACCAACCGGTGCGGATCGACCCGTGCGACTTTTATTATTTAGCCACGAGCCCCTTCTGAATTTCTTACATCCAAATGCCAAATGAAAATCGCGATCCTCCTCACCCTTGCACCAGCCCCCCTCTTCCCTATTCGGTCCACAAGGCCGCCATAGATGCGTAATCGAATATTTCGAGTAGTGATCCAACGGTTAATAACGATGACAGCATGCATCGTTTTCGTGACGATCGAGTTCGAATATGGAATATTATTGTAAAAGTGATTTATAAGGCGACGCCTACGCATTGAGCCGTGAGATATTAGTTAGGGAACTGATGCAAGAAAAAATGGTGATTAATTTTGTTTGTTTGTTTTTCATTTATTCTTCTTTTGGTTCCTCTCTAAATATTGAAGGCCAGTTCGCGTACAGGTAACTGTATAGCTACCGTCCCAGGTTCTGCCTTTAGATATTCAAAATATGTAATTGCGAAGTTTTTTATAGTAAGTTTTGATAGTAAGATCTAATAAAATATTTGTTTTTCCTTCGTGCAGCTTAATAAAAAAATAACGCACGCTACAAACAGGCGCGACACGCGATACTAAGGCACCGCTCGTTGCGCGACTTGCGGTGCCTTTGTGTCGCGTGTCGTGTCGCGCCTGTTTGAAAGAGCCTTTAGCAATATCTATTATAGCAATAATATGTTGTCATGCTAGTTAGGTTAGAGCTGTGAACTGTCACTGTCAATCACGCGCGACCTGAATAGATCGCAGTAACTAAGCTATGTCACAAAAAGAAGCACATTCATTATTTTAGACTGTCCAATAACATTTTCAGGTCAGCTAAATAGGAATTATTTGAGGTTCGGTATTAAATGCAAGCAGTAATGACCATGTCATTTGAATTACGTTCTCGCAAAGTCGTTAAGGCACCCGCAGACAGGCGCGACGCGACTGTAGTACATCAATTTATATGAAAACTTCACGGAAATTCTTCTACCAGAATCGCGTCGCACCGTCGCGTCGCGCCTGTCTGGTAGAACCTTTATTCGAGACAATATTCCCTGTATAGAACATAATAATTTTCAAAACACCTTTCTGATGATTTTCTAAAAGTCCGGGAACTATTAAAATCCCGCATGTTAGTCTCGCCATTAAGTGTTGTTAGCACTAGCAATAAATCCATTGGTCAATATCAAGAATTGGCGTTTAGTAAATATTTGTCCGAACCACTGTTAATCTGTTGAGAAAATAATTTTATTTGTTCACACAACGTGCTGGTGGAAATTCAATGACATACGAGTAATATTAGCATTGCGGTATGTTTTGTTAATTTGCTAAATATCTAGCAACAATCATACTAAAAAAATATATATATATAATCATCCGAATTGAGAACCTCCTCCTTTTTTGTAGTCGGTTAAAAACTCATTCACTACTCATGTAGTACTCGTTTCTAAAAATGATTTACCTAAACGTAATGGTGTTTATTTATAAACGGCTTTAAGATTATCTACTGTAAAACAAGAAATTGTTGACGTTTAAAGGCTCCTTCAAACAGGCGCGACACGCGATAAAATCGCGCGCGACACAAACTTTCGCCTTTATAATATTACTAGCAGCGCCCCGCGGTTTCACTCGCACATGGCTCGTCCCGTAGGAATATCGGGATAAAAAGTATCCTATGTGTTAACCCTGGTTATAAGCTATATGAGTGCCAAATTTCTTTTTTTAATTACTAACACACTCACAAACTTTCACCTTTCTTTAGGTATAATATTAGTGTGGTTCCGCTTTATTTCTAAACGTTACTTAAAGTGAAGAGACGTTTAAGGCTCCTGCAAACAGACGCGACGCGCGACGCGAATCGCGCGCGACAGAGGCACCGCTCGTTGCGCGACTTGTGGTGCCTTTGTGTCGCGCAAGATTTTATCGCGTAACGCGCCTGTTTGAAGGAGCCTTTATGATTGCATCGGGGGTTTTTATAAATCTAGGTATCTTATCGTCTGTTTCCTTTCTTTAAGGACAAGATATACTCAGTAATGGAGATTAGGTCAAGACTGCATGTAATTAGGTTCCTAATTACTTAGTATTAACGTATTCTGTTTAATCACTGCAGTCACACATTATGCATAAGTAATGGCGCTTTACTTGATTGATGAATCAGCTAGTTTCGGCATGCATTGCACATATCTGCATTAACCCTTCGGAACGTGGATCCACGCGAGACACAATGGGTTTTAATTGCTAATTAAGTACCTACGGGGACGATCTGGCTTAAAGAAAGGTATAGTTGAAATAACTGAAAATATCTTAAGGCTCCTTCAAACACGCGCGACACGACACGCGACACAAAGGCACCGCAAGTCGCGCAACGAGCGGTGCCTTTGTGTCGCGCGCGATTATATCGCGTGTCGCGTCTATTTGTAGGAGCCTTTATAATTTAAAAAGTGATATATTTGAAACAAATGTGGTGTTTCTATTTCATGAAACTTGTTAAGTATGTGGAATAGGGATTTAACATTTTGGTATATGTTTTTTGACTCATTGCATTGGTCTAGTATCATGTAAAAGGAATATGTACACGATTCAATGAATTTTTCTCGATACAAAAAAATTGCAGTTACCTACATTATCATTTATTTTTTTTTACTATTTTCGACATCACGGCGTAACGCTTAAGAGTTATTCAATGGAATTTACTTTGAAACATAGAGAATTATCATATCAAAATAGTTTTAAATTTAATTCATTTATTTTGTTAAAAAAGGAGTAAATTCGGTTTGGTACATAACACACACTATAGCCGTCACTCTTCTTTCGCGTTTCAAAAGTAATTGCATCACTTTCGCTCGCTTAGTAGGTTTCGAGGATTTTAGATTTTCGAGGTAGCCAAAAATAACTACCTATGACATTTTTAAAAGAAAAACAATCAATCAAAACCTAGAGAGATTGATGATTTATGTTATTATTCTTAACAAAATCTTATTACGTACCTCAGGCAATCAATCGTAAAATCTCACGGATTTACAGTCGCAATAAACTTGCTTCAATCATAAAACCATTTAGTACAGCAATCAATACATATAAACGTTATTTCAAATAAGAAAGAGAAAAAGTTTTCGCTGTAATGGAAGCGAAGGTTCTGTTAAAAGTTTTCTTGTGCAACTCAAACGAAATAGGTCACTACAGGTTCCTTGTGCAAGTTAGCAACTGGTTTGAAATTCATCTTTGATGTTAATTTTTTAAAATTATTATTATATACGGGAAGTATATAATAATAATTTCTCAAAAGAAACACATTTATAGTGTTTATTAGAACAGTGGCCTTAGTGTGAGTTTTTTCGACTCACGTTCGATTGCGAGCGCGTTAGAATTTTGTATGGGAAATTAGGTTTCTCCTAGTGACCACCAGGTGGCGCTATAACTTTTGCTTTATAAAATTTTAACGCGTTCGCTATTGCGAACGCGAGAGAAAAAACTCACACGAACTGAATGCCTTAATAGGTACTGCAGACTACTAACATGGCTTTTTTTTTAAGTAACATGGCTCATGGCTATATAAAACTAACTCCCCGAGACGCCGCGTCTGTTTGTCTGTCTGAATTCGATGAACTCAAAGACTACCAAACGGGTTTTTCTATGGTTTTCACCAATGGACGGAGTGAAAAATTTGTCCGCATCGTCGCAGGAAAAGTGTCCAATAGGCTAGCAGCGTTGCCACGTTTTATGGCAATGCTGATTCTTTCCAAAAAATAGACCAGCCGTCTGGTCACGTGAAGAGTCGACTAACCTTTTGGGAATGTGTCGAAAAACTAAGTGGGCACTCGGACCCCAGAAATGGATAGTAATTGTTTTTTTTTTAAGCTCACTTACGGACAGAAGAAGTAAAGAGGTAGTGCCTAGCGTTTTATTTAAGAATAACTAAGACTAAAGCACAAAAGCCTGCAATTTTGCAAAACGTTTTATAACCATTCCAAATACTTTTCCGCTTTCTAAATCGGGCCATCGATTTAAAAAAATGAAAAGCTGTTAAAAAAATCTGTCGACCCAAATTGCATTCAAATGGTCCAAAATTACGCCAGCGGAATGCGTAGCAATTTGTTTGACGAATTGGAAATCATCGCGATGGAATATATATTTCACGTTAGCTAAAACAAAATCCGAATTTTTTCTCTCTAACACAAAATAAGTAAGTACCTATACTTTAATTAGTACGTCCCGTGCTAGTAAAAACTACTAACTTATTCTAGGGCACTAACCGTCATGTAAATAGATCTAGATTCATATTTTCTGACTGACCGACTTCTTGACAATTCAAAAGTGGCTGTTAATTGTAATAAATGCTTTGAGTTTGAGTTTGATCTTCCTGCCCTTATGTTACGTGGGGTCGGCGCAACAGATTTTTTTTCGTTCTTTCTCTCCTGTCAGCCGTCACTCAAACATTCACTCCTTTTTCTTTCATATGTGTACAGACGCCAGCACATCAAGCTACCCGAAACTGACAAATTTTCCCAATCAACTATGAAACTTATTCTTTAGCGATAAAGTTGAAAATCTATTAAAGAAATTTGTCAAATTGTATCGAGTATTGTAGCTTGATGTGCTGGCGTCTGTTACATAGATGGACGGATTATGTGAGGTACAGTACCTCACATAATCCGTCCATCTATTTATTAGGAACAACTTTTACATGAGGTGGCAAAACGCGATTCTGTTCAACCATACCACATATAAAATATGGTTACTGCAGAAGTATGCAATTTCAGCCACTGACAGTAGTCCCGCCATCTGGCGGCTGTTAGAAGTATCAATGAGGTACAATCTTGCGATGGCAAGAGCTTTACAAGGAAACCTCATCTTGTGATTAAACAATTAGCTAGTCAACAATATCGGTAGCGAACCTGATTTCCAGTATCGTTACACGTGTAAATCCATACTTTACGTGTGTCTGTCTGTTACCTCTTCACGCTTAATTCGCTGAACCGATTTAGGTGAAATTTGGTATAGAGATAGTTTGAGTCCCGGGAAAGGACATAGCATAGTTTTTATCTCGATATTCCCACGGGATCGACACTTATGCGAATGAAACCGCGGTGCGCTGTTAGTCAAAAATAAATGACTATTTATACGACGTAGATACTTTTTCTAAACTGCCTCATTGTCATTGGTCTAGTGATCGCAAGCACTACGGTGACCTCAAGGTCCCGGGTCTGGCAGTGTTGTTGAGTTTTTGCATCAAGAATTTCTAAGTAGCAAAGCGCCGATTGATGGCAAGAGGCTCGCCATCTAATATATGGGACTTCATAACTGGCGAAATATGGATGTACGGTAGACAACCTCGATCACTTGAGGGAAAACCAACGTGATGTTCTTCTAAAGTTCAAAGCTTCAAAACCGAATGCAGAAACCAGAGGTCACATAAAAGCTGTGACTCCAAATATTTGCTGAGCCCCCCCCCCCCCCCCCCCCCCCACATACCCTTGCCAACCGTTCAAGTTTGTATTTATTATAGCAGGGTTTTATGTGCTAACGACACCAAAGCGATATATGTATACAATGTTTATTTGGACTGGAAAAGCATCAAAAGTTACCAGCCCCTGGGGTAACGTAAAAGTGAGATGGTTTATGCTCCGTGTCAGACTATCAATTTACATAGGATGCACGTGCAAGTCTGTAAGCAATGTAAAAATGTAACGTGATTCTGCTGAAAGTAACTAGAAAACCAGCCAAGTGTGAGTCGGATTCGTACACGAAGGGTTCCGTACCACAAGGCATAAAACTCCGAAAAAAACGTTTCTTTTATATCCCTTTAAAATATTAACTTTATTTTATTTTTATTATTTGTTGTAATAGCGGCAACAGAAATACATCATCTGTGAAAATTTCAACTGTCTACTTATCACGGTTCATGAGATGCAGCCTGGTGACAGACAGACAGACGAACAGTGGAGTCTTAGTAATAGGTTCCCGTTTTTACCCTTTGGGTACGGAACCCTAAAAAGAATATCATAATCAGCCTATAATGGTCCCACTGCTGGAACAGGCCTGGGAGTGGGCTATCAATAATCTACCACGCGGGCGTATTGCGGGTGGTAGATGTCACATGTCTTCGAATTTTTGATTTTAGGACATGCCGGTTTCTTCACGATGTTTTCCTTCATCTTTTTGCGAGCAGTAGTGATGCAAATATTTACACAAGTAAAGCGCCTGTCTGAATTCGAACCTACGATCTACAACTCGTAAGTCGGGGCCGTTACCACTGAGCCACCACTGCTCTCGAAAAAGCATTATGTGTTGGTAATTGTAACATAACATAACAATTTTATTCGTGTCTTTCCTGCTGAAAGGTTTAAAAATAGAACAACCTAATCTGATGTTACATTAGGTTGCCACTTAGCAAGTACCTAAATGTCGCAACAGATAATAATATTTTTGCCCGTGGTAATAATATTAAAATTAACAGCATGGAACAAAAACGAGGAGATTTTTATGAAATGCAATAACATTTCATAAAAATAGTGTAAAATGTACAGTTTTGTTTTGCGGCATTATGTATTTATTATGCAACGAAGGCTCTTGTTTTTGGAATGTGTAATGGTCTGATATGCAGCTTCATAAATGTAATAATGCCGTTCATTTCGTGACTAGAATTCATAATAAAATCGATATTGCATCAGCAAGCATAAAAACATTCATTCAGAATTTTCCGCAACCGAATTATGGCGCCATTGTCCTTGTATCTTCTATCTTGTTTACTAGGAAATTCATGAGGAAAATATGTATCTAACTGCACTATTCAGGTCACAATAATACTGCAAATTTACGCTTACTTCTTCCGTTGTTATTCTTTGTTTTAAATAACCAGAGAAATCATGCATGTATATTTTAGTTACGCTACTCGATAATAGATGGCGTTAGCTCCGCGCGCTATAAAGTTGAAACTTTGCGAATGAAACTATGTAAAGTGTCAGAACCGCTTGCCAGATGGCGCTGTAAGTCCTGAAAATTAAGTTTTTGAATCATTCTCGAATAATAACAACTTTATTACATCGGGAACAACAATTGTCGTTTACGTTTCATTTGTTTCACTTTACTATCTTAGCAACAACAACGCATTCTCGTAACTCACAACAGTCTCTTGTTTACAACTGCGATAAAACTGTTTATATACCAAACATCATGTCACTGACCCCGCTCAAATAAGAGTGCTAATAAGGGTAGAAATTTAACAGGCAATACTTCCCAAGGGTGTTGCAATTTGTCGAGTCATTTACTGTGGACACATTTAGATCTGTTTGCATGGCCGTAAAGAGTACACGCCCTTGCCATAACCACCCACCCACTGCACCAATTTACTTAGGACCCTCTCACCCCCTCTGTCTGTTCAATTAAACAACGAGAACGGATTGCTCCCTAACCACCTGATAGGTCTTTGTTAACTGGTCAAGAAGAACACCGTCCACCCATTGGCAGGTGACCACCATCACGTCACCTTCACAATGGAATCGTAATCGTAAAACTTGACTAGTTTTCCGCGGGCACCGTCGCGGTGAACTACCCTCATCCACTCCTTTGTCAGTCCATTTAACTAAATGCCTCATTTGAAATATAAAAATGATTTGATGGCTTAGACTTGGCATTGCTTGGCAATGAACTGGAAGTCCGGAAAAATATTGAGGAACATAAAAAAGTTTTTCGCGTCACGTTTGTGTAGAAGGAACAAGAAGATGACCAACATGAGAAGACGAAGAGAATCCGTTGCTTCAGTTTATAGAAAAACCACCAAATTCCTAACATCGAACACTGCAAATTTTCTCAAGAAAAAACCGAATAATAAAAAATCTCAAATTCTAATGGAAGCTGTTGACGATTGCGAAGATAATAGCGAAGAAAATGTAAACAAAGTTGACGAGACAAAAACAGATGATGACGACATAGGTGAACGAGACCTTGACTATTATCTAGGAGTTAGAAAGAGAGAGAGCTACTGGCGGGACCCCGCTGGGAAAGAACAGATAAGGAAAGACTATCTCGTCTATCATTGCGGTATCACCGAAGAGGATTACGATAAAAATTATAAGAAAACTATAGTCTCGAAAGTGTCGTTTGTCATACAACCAAGATTGAAGCAAGTTCCTTTCAAAATTCATAGGAAAAGAAGGAAGAATGGAGATATGAGAGACGATTCTTGGCGGGAGAAGACTGGGATATTCAAACTGTTTGCGTATAGGCGTGATAGTGAATACTCTACATCGGATAGTTACAGCGAATGCGATTCTAATGAAGATAAGGTTTCTGAGAGACTGCGCTCCACTAACGAGGATGATATGGAAGATATGATTGGATATCTTAATGAACTTGCTACTTGTGGCTCTGACGACAAACTTGCCGAGGTTCGTTTGAACATAACATTCAAAGCTTTATAATCATGTTACAATACAGACTGTTTGTTGACTTTATTTAGGCATTTACTGTTGACGTTGAATTGGAATACAGAACAAATAAACGATGACGACATTCTACGAAAAGTATTGTTTCATTTGAGTAATTTAATGAGAATTTGTGCATAGTGTTTTTCTTATTTTCCTGTTCGCGTGTAATCGTATGAATTTCTTTTGAAGTTTTCTAATTATTTCGTTACTATTTAATATCATGTTTATATTTACCCAATGTTTTTACTTGGAAACTTATCTTTGCTTCTCCGTTTCAACATTGATTTCCTTTCTTTACAGGGCGTTCGAATAAAAGAAGTATCGGAAGGCCGGCCCTGCGACAACTGTCCAGAACTGTGCCCCGGCTTCATCCCACACGCATGGAGGTAAGTCTTTAGCCCATAAAATAGAACAAGGAAACTATAACTTTATCATCGAACCTTGGTTCCACGACCCCGAAGTGGTTATGGCGTATACCTTGTGCATACAAATAAAGAAAATGTTTACTTGTCTGTCTATCTGCATCATTTACATTTAGAGCTATCAGCGTCTTCTGTCACCTTCGTCACATCGGATGACTCAAGTATACCTCCGTTTCTTTGTTTCTTGGGTACGGTGTCACGTAGACAGTTTTCCTTCATATTTGGATCACAATGATTGAGTCTCATTATCTACATCGTGTCCTGTTGCGTAACTTGAAACAAAGACACTCCGTGACTCCGTCTTTGTTACAAGTTGTCAAAGAATTTGGCACCGAATCCACTTTATTGTTACCTACTCCTTGTCTGACGTTCTAAACCATTAATTGTATTGGTGTTAGGGTGTTAGGTTAAACTCTAAAATTAATCATTTTGCCAAACCCATCAAAAATATAAAAGTCATCAATGTTAAATTACATTCAAGTACTGCAAACGTTATCGCAGCAATAAATAAAACTGACAATGCTTAAAAATCACTAATAACCATTACGTTATCAAACTGTTGTGACCGGGTCACAGATACCTTATCAACGATAGTTCACGTCACGCCAATGAACGTGATCGAAATCAAATAACGAGGGGATAATCAGCCTTGCGGTGAGGCCAGCGCGTGCGCCGCGCATCGAAACAAATGTCCACTCTTGCTCCCGCGGTCATACCGAACAGTCGTGTCGCACTCAAAAATCAAACAAGCCAAACAATGTGTCTCTCGTTGAAACAATTGGAGTGGGCGGATGTATACAGACGCATTACTGGAAATGATAAAGAACCGGTCAAAGAGAAAAAGATACAGAAGTTCCCTTCAAGGGAACGAAATTATGCTGTAAAGAGGAAGTTCAACAACAACATGAGGTCCCACGCTAACTGCGAAAGTTGCGCCAGAGTCGCTGAGAAAGAAAACAGATGATCAACGAAGTGTGTGTAACTGTGAAGTTCTAGGATTCAGTGGATCTACGGATCGATATAATGTACGTGAATACAATGTGTAAACGAAATATAATGACGATAAATCTCTCAAAAAAATAAGTGATATTATTATTTATAAAGGCTATAAATAAGTCGGTGCAAAGTGCGAAGAACTGGCTTTGTTGGGTTGGGACGTTCTAAAGTTTGTGCTAAATCCTTTTTGCTCAACGTCATTCCATTTATTTTGTTTTTGCTCAAAATTTATTTCTCAAATAACTTTGCAGAGGCCGTTTGCAAGGTTTTATTGTTTATGAATATAATAGCAGGATGTTAGCAAGGATGTGAAATTTTAACAATTTTTATAGGTATTGTATTTAAAATTACAAGGCCCTAATTTATAATGAAGTCTTAGAAACAAAAGATACTTGGCCTGGTTATCAAACGTGCTTAACTTTTTATTGTTTATTTCTGGAAACCATTAATTAATTAAACTAGCTATCATTAACTCTGTATAACTTAGCAATTGTTTATTTGAATACTTCGGTAATGTTTTATGATTAATAATGTGTCTCGTTAGTTTCCATACAATATACAATGTGTGTTATTATCAACAATATTGTTGGTCTGTTGATCCCGGATGTCGCCAATGCATTCAATTTTAAGGCTTATTGATGCTCTATATGGTTCAGAATTGTATAAATATTATCCTCTACGCAGGTTTCTACGACGAAGTTTTATTTTGCAAAAAATAAACAAATCATTTTAAAATATTTGTTCGTTGAATCCACCGATGTATATGTTATGTAAGATGTTGCATCTTAAGTGGATTGAATTGAGATGAAGGTTATATTACTTTATGCACTATGACTATGCATGTGACTATAAATAAACGAGTTCATGAGTTCACTCCATTATTTTATTTGTTATCTAATCTTAGTACAATAGGTTCGCAAACATCCATTATGAGAATACACAATAACACAGTTCTTACATAAAGGTTTGTTGAACTAGAGAGATCAGAGGTGAAGCTATATCGCCGCTTACTTCTCTTTTTGTAAGCTGATTGGTAGGTTCCGCTTTGCTTGTTAAAAACTGGTAGTGGTCATATAACCGAATTGTATGTGCGAGTTTTTTCATCAATAACCTGTCACGTTTCTGAATTATTTATGTATCCTTTGGAGACCAATCTTACTATCACTACCACTGTACATAAGAGTTTCAATAAATCCATATAATATATAAATATAAGACTTGAATAGAAGATGACCAAAGAAACGGTGGATACATTGTGCGTGAAAGATGATGCGGCTAGGAGTGAATACAGAGATGACAGCTGATAAAGACATGCAGAAGAAGATGAAATGCGTCGACACACGACACAAGTCGACCCAAATAAATTAAGATAGGTAGGTACGCATGGGCAGTAGTATGGTGATAGACATCTATTAACCTTGGATGATTTTAATCGAATTGAACGTGCTTCATAAACACACCACCTCCTCCATTCCTATTACACAGCTTGAAAGATGAAGCGACAAATTCTTTAGAAATAACAACTGACAAGGTAATAAAATATCAGTTCCTAGTATCAAATAAATATTTAATGTTGTTCATTACATAGACGGAATGACCAATGATCACTACCTACTTGATAAATCTTTGACCTTTAAATGTTTAAACGCGACTACTCTAACTTGATACGTTTGTTTGTTTGAATACTGCATTTACAAATGCATCGTTAGAACATCCTTCTTGAATATTGTTATCCTTGTCTTAGTAAAGTACATAGAAGGTCCTTTCCTACTATTATTATTATATTAAATAGACTTCAAAAGTGAATCCATCTGTTTGATATTTATCACAGTTTAATTTCCAAGAATCTTGTACAGACATAGAGAGGAAGAGAAGATAGGGTAGCAATTTGGTATACAAGCAAAATAGTCAATATTGGCAATATTAATTTTTATTGTGTGAGTAACTTATAGCATACTAAAGAGCACATGTGTGCAAGGAATTGACTATTCAGCACATTCACAACATTGGTTAAAACTATTGCTAGTTACTTACCTGCCTGTTTGCCAAATTGCTTGTTCAACAGTACATCCATTAGGAATTGGGAAACTTTTAACTTCATGAAATTTAAAAACTTGACACAGACGGAGTCACATACTTGTCTAGTATTCATTAACCCTGATTAAATCTACACTAGTCATGATTGTCAGTATTGAATTATGTAGCTTAACTAAACTTGTAGGTATTTTTCACACTACCGAATAATATTGACACTATCTGCTCATAACAGATTGTGATCACTGATACATTTGCCAAGGTGGGAATTATTCAAGTATTTTATCACGACACGGCTGCTGCTGCAGGTGTATTCAAAACAGTGGGAACAAATCTACAATAAGAATAAGAATTATTTATTTATTCAAAACTATACCTACAGTAATTAACAAAATAAAGGGTGGCAGGAACATCGACAAACTAACTAAGAATACAAATTATTCTAGACTCTAGCTAGACGTACAGACGCCAGCACATCAAGCTACCCGAAACTATCAAATTTTCCCAATCAATCTTGAACCTAATGCTGTAGCGATAAAGTTGAAAATCTATTAAAGAAATTTGTCAGATTGTAATAACTTGATGTGCTGGCGTCTATACTAGCGTAGAAATGTTTCGTCGGTTATCCCTGCCGCCCTGTATGATGGATGATGCACGTTATGACACTTTAAGGCTCCTGCAAACAGCCGCGACGCGCGACGCGAATCGCGCGCGACACAAAGGCACCGCTCGTTGCGCGACTTGCGGTGCCTTTGTGTCGCGTGTCGCGTCGCGTCTGTGTGTACGAGCCTTTATGATCAGATTTTGAACATGTGTGTCTGAACTAGATATAAAATATCTTTATTTCAGGCATCAGCGCTCCTCCCCTGTTGTAGGAGACACTTAAAAATACACATCACACATTTGATCAAAGAGATACAATAAAACCATAACAAAATAAAAGGAACTGACAAAATGTAGAAGAACAATCAGGCACATATAGTAAGAAATGGACTAATGATGGAGAAGAAGCAGACATGGTCCTCGAAAGCAGCAGTATTGACTTAAACTATAAATAATAGAAAACTTCTGATACCTTTGGCGTCCCCAGAACAGTTAAGATCATTCCGATGGATGAATTAGTGGGGTATTCCTCGAAACGCACCAACTTTGAAACGCAACAAAATTATTCCACAAAAAAAAATATAATTATATTAATAAAATTACAAATATTATAATTTTATTCCTCGAAATGCATCAAGAGCATGAAGGATTCGTAATAAATGATATCGATAGACGTTTCATTTGGTGCTTTTCAAAGTTGGTGCCTTTCGACGTACATATACCCCGAATTAGTTCAGATTGGATAGATAGCCATATTAGCTGAGTGATTGGATTCGACCGAAACCCATCCACGCCACTAGAAATTAAAGTAAGTAGGGCAACGATTCTATAAAAACGAGGGCGTTTACAATTTAGCTCATTTAACGACAGGAACTGTAAAATTATCATAGTAAACTAACATTATAATATTTGAGAGCAGATACGCAACAGACCATGTAGGGTACCCTTATCTGAGGTTATTGACCAACTCATTACTAATCATTTGAGTACACTTCGTAATGTATTGTGTCATTAGTCATTACCTAAGTGTGTTTCGTTGTGCTGTAGAAGTTTTCTATGACCTTTGTATGTTTGTAATAGAAGCATGGAAGAGTATTTCTGCACCTAATAATATATTGAAGAGGTTTCTTAATTCTTGGCTCTGCTTTATAATCCCGTTAGATATAGGTTTGTTAGGGATATTAGGATACGTCATTTTTGCTTGTATTCACGAATGCTGAGGTCTTTTTTACTAACTCCCTCCTATTTGGGTGGTATTCTTTTCCATGGGGGGTGGGAGCCTATGGATCGCAATGTGTTATCCTTAAGTACAGACGCCAGCACATCAAGCTATCCGAACACTGTCAAATTTTCCCAATCAACCTTGAACCTTATGCTGTAGCGAAAAAGTTGAAAATCTATTAAAGTTTGACAGATTGTAGTAACTTGATGTGCTGGCGTCTGTACATACCTTTGCTTCGTCCTCGCTAATATGAAAATCCTCATGTGTACCTTCAGTCTATAACGTATACCACACTACCACAGACTCGAACCGCACCGGGATCATTTCTTTCAAGGTTGCCAAAATAAAATCTGGCTCAGTCTTTATAGCAAAAATTCAATGGCAGTTTTCTTCGAACTCCAATGATATTATACTGGTTTCCATGCCCATACAAGCATACAGTTACTATGTGTCAAATATTTTTTATTACTTTATAATTTGACTCATTGCTAAGAGTCCATTGTCGTTATGACTTTGCAAAGACCGGCCGTACTACGATTTTTCCCGTTCCCTTTTTCTTCTTTGATTAGTAAGACGAGGATATTAAGAACAGGATAAAACAATGGTGTCCGGATGTCACGTAACCCTATAACAAGAAATTCGTAAATACATAGATGCAGTAGTACTTACTATTGTGTTGTATTGTTTGTAAGTACTACGAACTGCAAAATCGTGATATGCATCATCGGGGACGATTGTAAATACTTATTGGATTTTTACGTTCAATCAAATAACAGTCATCATTAGCCAAACATAGGTATTACTCAAAACAGATGGCTCAACAATGCTCGATATAGGCGACATAATATATACAAATATAATGCTCCATATCGTCACTCGCATGACTAAAAGTCCTATCTCATTTTTTACATTTTTAGCTGATCTGAGCCAGGAAAACTACACTCTTCTATTCGTGATTCTTTACATTTTTCACTAACCGTCGTAGCTCTATGTTATTTGGATCACAAAATATAAAACAAATTTAGTCATGCGAGCGACGATAATATTCTCTATGCTCCATATTCAAGCTTAAATCCTCAGTCAAGCCTTCTGAAGGCGTATTGATATCACTGATCAGTTAATCTCCTGTCACAAATATCAGTTGACATGTGACTTAACAGCAGACTAAGACCCGTCTTCCACGACGCTACTACACTTATAGCTAGTTATAGATATGTGATTTGAGTTTATATATATCACGTTAGTTTTGAGTAATGTTGTGGATGTCGAGCCTAGATCTTACGAATCTGTCCAATAATTACCTATCTTTTTGAGTTATGATTGATTCAGAGCTGATTTTTCAATAGTCAAAAATCTGTAGAATAAATATCACAGTTTGACATAATTATTTTCTATACAAAAGCTATAAAACGGTAATATTTATTCTTCAGCTAAAAGATATATCCGAATATTGAAAAATCAGCTCTGAATAGTATTTCCTACTTCTCCTGCTGTCATTTTTCACCCTACACTGCGATTCTAAACATTCATTCTTTAGAAATAGCATTGGTATTATTCAATTCAGATCAGAATGCTGGGGCCATATTACGAAGTATTAATGCCATCATGATTCCATTCCGAAAAAGGGATGGAGCTATCGGTCATGTATAGCTACGTCTCTCTCCTATACGGGAATCATGATGGCATTAACCTTTTGACCACCACACGTAAAAAAATCAAAAAAGTGCCCACGGCGGCGTCAACGTCTGTCATGTAGTCGAACCGTGGCGTGCTGGGCACATTTTGGTATTTCATCTATACATGACTGTGGCGGTCAATAGGTTAAACCGTCTTATTACGGCACCTGTTGTTTTTTTTATTTTTCTAAAACGTATTATGTGACGACAATAAAGTCATTGTTTTCTTGTCTTTTCTGACAGTTGCACAAGTTTCAGCTGTCATAATATTGCCAAAATGACATCATTTCGCCCCCGCCGCACCGCCACTTTGCCGCAAAATGGCGATGGTATACTTATCGTAGCGCGCGAAACCGAATTATAAACAAAACATCGTATGGAACATTGCAAAGTTTTTATTACCGACCCAACTTACTCACAGATCACCAGATGATGATTTACATATTTAAAATATTTCTAGTTTGAATTGCTATCTTGTTTTGATCAGTTTAAATGACTTCACAGTTCACTTCTGCATAATTTTCTATAGAAGATAGAGCCTTAAGGCGCAGATATACGATTTTCAATGATTTTAAATTCATCATCACGTCTAAACGACTGGCCAGATTTCTTTGAAAATAAAATATGTTATACTAGACAATTTTCTTCGTAATTTGATATGTGAATATTTGCAATTATATTTTTTAAACATAGTGTAATTAATTTGCAAAGTAATGTCTACCGTGGACAAAAAAACGATAATCACGCAGACACTATCGGGTGTATTTTCATAAAACTTTCACCATATAAAAGAAAATTTAATTTCCCAAATTTTAATATACGGTTTTTATTTGTTTTGTGTTTGATAAATCAACGTGGGTTCTTTTTTCGAATAATCTTGGTGCGCATGGAAGCGGGGCCTCTTGCGGGCGACGGGCGGCAGTGCATCGCTGACCACTGTCACGAGTAGACGCTAACGCTCGGAGAAATCAGAACATAATTTTATTCGCTGTTGAGTTTCGTGCTGAAAATGCCTGGTAAATCCAAATTACTAAAAAAGAAACGCCTTATACTGGCAAAAAATAGATTATTGAGGTAAGTAATGTATTTTATTTATTGTAATGTAGTATATCCATACCGCATCCTTGTAGGGACAGTCCGGATCAGAGTTTCAAAAAATACTTGAATGCTATTATTGACATAGTTGTGGGGTAATTATTCTTGATAATGCTAGTTTTTATTCTGTTTGTTTTAGCTGTAAGTCATCCATAGCAAATAAATAAATAAATAAGTGACTTTAGTACGACTTCGTCTGCGGAGATGTAACTTTTGCGTCTGTTTTAGACTTACAGTACTTATGTCGTGCACAACTATCTTCCTAATTTCTCACATGCCTATACTTCCATGCCGATGCCTAAAAATCCATTTATTTTGTAGCTCTGGCTGTATAGAACACGAGAAAAAGGCAACTCCGCATATTGAAAATGAGGATATTATTGCTGACAAGTAAATGCATATACCCAATTTATTATTATTATTTTCACAGTAGCTCACATACAGGGGATCTGGTACATTTGCGCTCCTTTTGCGCGACTGGACGTTTCCACGACTAGACTGTTACACGACTGACATTTCCGCGAAAGACATTTGCGCGAGTACACTTACGCGAAAGGATGCTTGGGAGACATTTATATTCATAAAGGATATTGGACAAAAATCCGAAAAATGAGATCCCATACAGACGTAACATCCCGCCTGTATTCTCCGAAGGGTAGGGCAGAGGTGTATACTAAGTTCGTGTAGTACACCCATTTATTACTTTATCTAGTTAACATAAGAGTAATAGCTAGTTTAAATTGTTAAAAGTTATATTATGCGGTCCCACACGTTTCTTCTCCCGAGGGCGGGGATCGAAATCAAAATCCAAGATGGTGACTGCGAAATTTTACAAAATATGCGTCATGGGTGTCGTTTCCATGGTTTTCGGGGGCGCTGATGGCGAAAATGAGGTCAAAGTCAAAATCCAAGATGGCAGCTGCGAAATTTTACAAAATATCCGTCATGGGTGTCGTTTCCATGGTTTTCGGGGGCTCTGATGACGAAAATGAGGTCAAAGTCAAAATCCAATATGGCGGCTGCAAAATTTTACAAAATATGCGTCATGGGTGTCGTTTCCATGGTTTTCGGGGGCGCTGATGGCGAAAATGAGGTCAAAGTCAAAATCCAAGATGGCGGGTGCGAAATTTTACAAAATATCCGTCATAGGTGTCGTTTCCATGGTTTTCGTGGGCTCTGATGACGAAAATGAGGTCAAAGTCAAAATCCAATATGGCGGCTGCAAAATTTTACAAAATATGCGTCATGGGTGTCGTTTCCATGGTTTTCGGGGGCGCTGATGGCGAAAATGAGGTCAAAGTCAAAATCCAAGATGGCGGCTGCAAAATTTTACAAAATATGCGTCATGGGTGTCGTTTCCATGGTTTTCGGGGGCGCTGATGACGAAAATGAGGTCAAAGTCAAAATCCAATATGGCGGCTGCAAAATTTTACAAAATATACGTCATGGGTGTCTTGTCCATAGTTTTCGGGGTCCTGATGCTGTAAATGAGGTCTAGTTTAAAATCCAAGATGGATGACGCTTATTTTGTAAAATTTTGCAGCCGCGATTTTGATTTCGATCTCCCCTGCTCTCGGGACGAACGTATGTAACCGCATAATATAACTTACTACAATTTAAATGAAGTATTATGAACGTTATCTAGATAAAATAATAAATGGGTGTACTTTACAAACTTAGTATACACCTCTGCCCTACTCTTTAGAGAATAAAGGCGTAATGTTACGTCTGTATGGGATTTAATTTCTCGGATTTTGTGCAATATCCAAAATAAATGTCGCGCAAGCATCTTTCGCGGAAGTGTAGTCGCGCAAATGTCTTTCGCGGAAATGTCAGTCGCGCGTGTCTAGTCGCGCAAAGGGAGTCGCACAAATTCCTTTCACTTTACACTTATTAACGTAATAATGTAAAGTTTATTGCGTTTATCAGTTATGTTGTTTTTGCAACGGATAATATAAAAAATCACTTCTAGGTTTTTTCGTTTTATTTATCATTATAATTATGTTTCAGTTCTGAAGTGATTGGAACATTTGCATGCTTCCTGAACTGGTCGATCCAAGACATATAAGGAACATGGCAATAAGGGACCCCTCTTACATAGTTACTGCTATACAGGGACGCAAAAGAAAATCGGAAGAGGATAAAGAGAATAAAAAAAAGCAAAACAAAAAACGAGCAATGGTGGTGGAAGACAATAGCCAAGACAATACAAGCGACCAAGAGACACTTTGTAATACAAACAAACGTATAAATGATTCAGTGAAAACACTAAATTTTGAGGAATATTAAATAAAATTTAAAATAAAATTAAATAATTCACATATTTTTGTTTAATTTGATCATTTTAAATCTTTGTAAGTACATAAACAAACATACACATATAAAACTTACGCCTTTTTCCCATGGACGCCAATTGATACGATGCTTACAAGCCGATTCTATTTATTTCGTTTACGTTCATATACATATCTGGTCATACACGCACACAATTCATCACACATCTTTGTTTTATATTTTTGTCATCTTCTGTTCTTATTTTAAGTTGGTATGTCTATGTAGACAGGTGATAGGGCTAGTGATTCTGGATACGATATATCGAGAATCACTAGCCCTATCACCTGTCATCGTTATCGGTAGCGTTTCCCTTACACCCTGTATATTTACGTAAGTACTTACCAAATAAATGTGTCCGAACATAAATAGGAAATACTAATGAAATATAGACATACCAACTTAAAATAAGAACAGAAGATCCATCAAAAAATTGGAAAAAATAATGAATAATTTTCTCTTTTTTTAGCATTTTTCGTACACTATGCTGTGAACAGTTAAATAAAAAAACCATTATTCGCGATTAAACACATTTTTTTTCTTTACAACTAACAAGCAATGTATTCGTAAATAAATATCATCTGACGCTTGCGCATGACCTCGAGTTCAAAGTGCACGCGCGCTCGCCGACAGCCGCGCGGCTGACAACCCCAAGTCCACGCGACGACTGACACGTACATGGGGAGGTGAAGGGGAAGGCGAGATGGGCATCGCCTTCCAACGAGGTACAGAGATAATTGTGACCGTATTGTACCAGCTGTCTGCACTCACGTGCTTGAGCACGTGAGTGCAGACAGCTGGTACAACACGGTAAGTAAGTAATAATAACCTTGTGTTAGTCGCATTTGCAACGCGCTACTGCATCGCGATTGTATCGATACAAACGCGCGACCGCGTCGCGACAAAACGTCGAATATGACATTCTATAACAACTTTTGAATTTAAGATCATAATTTTTGAGTTGTTTGAATGTTGTTACATGATGTCCACAATGTAATCTCTGGGTATTAAATGGATGCATCCAATATTGACGCTGCTTCCATTGCCTACGCTTCGGCTGCTTACGTAAAAGCAGTTTGCATCGCGACTGAATCTGGTCCCGTGGGCGCGGGCACACAGCTAGCGACTGCTTCGCGTCTGTATCGATGCTACGCGCGAGAGCATCGCGACTGCATCGCTACAAAAAGTCGCCCGTGGGCGAGGGCCCTTAGAGAGAGGCGTCCACGGCTATGCGCGGCGCGGCGGTGACCTTGGGCATCCTTTGTAAAGCGCCGCCAAAATAAATAAGACGAAATATTACAGAGGCGTCAACAGTTTTAAATTGATGCACTAGCTGTGTCGTGCATTTAATAAAAGTTTTGTATGTAAGTCGATAATCGATAATGCACTAGATAAAATAAAAGATCGCGACTATACCCGTGATTGACTAAATTAATAATTATATTATAAAAAAGATTTTCTCCTTTGTAATTTCTTGATCTTTGCACATCAAAAGACACCGCTATCTGACTTCACGACGTTTTACACGTTTTATAGGGGTAGGCATTTTGAAAGTGGTGTTTGTAAATTCCGTATAAATCCCGTGACTCGGCCCCGGCCGTACGTATTACCTTATTTTTATTAACACTATATTGAAATAAAAATGGATGATGATCAAAAATCAGGCAGGATTGGATTATCCTCACCATCTGAAACGTATGGTTACCCTACGAAATTACGTGCATGCAGTTGCGGGGTCGCGGGGCGTGACGCTCGCGCTCCTCCCACTCGCTCAAGGTCACTGTCACTTATTGTCGCCGAGGGTAATGTTCATACATTAGGTACGTAGTTGTCGCGTAGTATATGATAATTAGGTACTTACCTACTTGCTCACTTAGATAGACTCACTCATATTTCTTCACGAGTAAATTATAAGAGAGTAGGTACCTATGTATTTGCGTGCTTCATAGAACAGTTTACAGTAGTAGGTACAATAATATTGATCATGAAAATAATACACGAGTTTGTGATTTATACGTTTAGGTATTCGTGACTTATAAACATCTGTGCTACTTAATACGTTATGGAGAAATATCAAAAACCACGATGACATATTGAAATTTTAGTCATGTTACAAAGAACTTAGGTACAGTACGAATAACGATATTCAGGGACCCTTTCCCTAAATCAGGACTGTGTAATAAGAAAAAAGGAGGAAGGGTCCATATTAAAAAACACATCGCCTAAAATATTGTTAATATGGGTTTAGCGTGGAAAAACACATCGAGTTTCAACTTTTTAAGGCCTCAATACACGCCCTTTTATCAGTACTGTCGATGTTACGTGTATGCACCACAAACGCAACGGGTACAGCCTGGATTCAAACTTTATGGCGGCTCGGAACATGAGGCGAGTCGCTTCTCAGCAACAAATTCACGTGTCAGCGGGGGTGAGGTATGTACTATGCAGTGAGTTCTCCAGACGTCTCATAAAGTTTGAATCGGGCTGTATCGCTTTTTCAAGATAGTAAACGCGACGTCGACGCATATTACATGGTATGCGCGTATAAAAAACGCCCAGTGCATAACTCTTCTAGAAAGAGACGGTCACAAAGGAATGACAGAGATGACACTCTACAAAGTAGAAGTTTTTCTAAAACTCAATGTGCCATGACGCGGCCGCGTACTAAATGTAGGTAGTTGTACAATTTCAGTTCATTTGGCCATGCCATGCGCAAGCGCAAACCAATGTTGATAGGAGTTGCCTTGACCTGGTTTTTATAGCAATACTTCATCGCCACTCAAAAGGTGGTGACTGGATGTTGTAATACAATTTCTAATTGTTTGAATTTCATGGAATGGAAATTGGAACTAAATGCAGAAAAATTAAGACATTTTACTGAAATGTGACAGTAGTGTTGAAAGAAATTCGTTTGTCTTTGTCTGTGATGAGGAGGGAAGAAAGGCATGTGACTAAAAGAGTGATGAATATAAAAGTTGAATAGAATACTCTTTATTAAGTACACCATATAAATTACAGACATAAATATAGCAATTTTACAAAGGGTGACATAATGCCCGGTCTTATCACTAAGAGCAATTTTTAAAGACAACCTTTGGATGGATAAAAAAGGGGAAGGAGAGACAAATACTGTAGGTAGTCTGTGGTGTACCATTTATATAACACAATACATACATACATACATAAAGTATATTAATCTAATCTAAAATTAATTTACTTATATAAATAATAATAAACAGGAGCAAAGAAAATATATTGAAGATGTTTAAAGAGATAGGAAGTGCTTTTTTATCATAAAAAAGCCAAAGCAAATATATTGAAGATGTTTAAAGAGATAGGAAGTGCTTTTTTATCATAAAAAAGCCAAAGTAAAGATGGATGGATTGTGTGGGAGGTAATTTGAGAGAAAAGGGAGTGAATGATAGAGTGATGGTTGACAGCGAAGACTGGAAGAAGAAAACCTGTTGCGTCGACATCAAGTAAAATAGACAACAGCAGGAAGACGGTGACGATGATGTTACATCTAGCTGTAATTTGTGTAGCGTCGGAGTTGCAATATAGACTAAGCTATTGTTCAAACTCAAACTCTAAGCATTAATTTCAATTAAACCATTTACAGGCACTTTTGAATTGTCAAAAAGTCGGTCAGTCAGAAAATATGAAGCTAGTTGCCCATTCCAAAGCGTAGGTACCTATGGAGAAGAACGGGCAAGAAACTCCATGGACAAATATTAGTTACATCATTAATGTGAATTTCTGTTGGGACATTCTGATGCATCATTAATGTGAATTTCTGTTGGGTTCTGTTGGGACAGTGGCGCCCAGTGGCAACGGCCCCGACTTACCGATTTGTAGGTGGACTCGAACCGTTCGAGGCGTTTTACTTTGTGCAGATAATTTCATTACCACTGCTTTCAAAAACGGTGAAGGAAAACATCGTAAGGAAACCGGCCTGTCCTAGAACCAAAAGTTTGAAGATGTGACATCTACCAACCCGCAATGGGTACGCGTGGTAGATTATAGCCCACCTCTCGAAGAGAGGCGGCATGTGTCTCTGCAGTGGAAACATTATAGGCTGATTATGTTTATGATGGGGCCGAAAGGTTCTGGAGTGGTGACCGCGTACCGGAAGACGTAGCGTTGGAAGGCCCCTCAAGGTCCCTCAACGTGGTCCGACGACTTTGTGAAGGCCGCAGGAACCCGTTGGATGCAAGAAGCACTGAGCCGGTCGAAGTGGAGGTGCTTGGGGGAGGTCTATGTCCAGCAGTGGACGTCTTTCGGCTGGAATGATGATGATGATGATGATGATTGTTCTGTTACCATAACCTAAGACTGCTTACATAATTATGTAATTATCTACTAACAAAATGACACAAAAAGAGCTCTTATGTAAGGTCATTTTAATTACTAGTTTCTTTTAGCAACAAAAAACTACTACGTTGGTAAATAAAATGTAAAAAGACACGATTAATCTTTCAATTAATCTGCAACTTGCGTAGGACTGCACGGAATGAAAATGTTTACAAAAAAACTAGTTTCATTGCACATAAGCTGACGACTCTTACCTCATGGAGTAGAACCTGTCTCACGCTCGAAGTTATTTTAGTAACATACATTACACAAGAGACCTAGTTAGTTAACTATTCATACTTTATCTTGGCTTTATGTAAATCTAGAACGACTCTACGAGGTCTTTTGTAACGTAACTAATGCTCGTTTTCACTACACATAAATAAATGCCTAAATTTCAACTCTGTTCAGCGCCGAGAGTTAAAAATCCAACAGTGCAATCATATTTAGGCGTTCATTGAGGTATTTTCTAGTAATTTTATTGAAAACTAGCATAAGATTAGAAATACTGATTTATTTTAACTATTTTCGCCTCATTCGTGGGTTTATAAAGTCGTCGATTTTTTATAAAAACCTATATTTTCCTATCACATTTGGCTGCATTGCCTGATTAATGAAAATGAGCTCGATCCACAAGCTTGACCCATAAGTATCATTTGGGGCCTATTACAAAGTTAGTGAATTATGGGTGTCCACCTCTGTCTGCCCCTTTCGTTAAACCAAAGATAATATTATATTATGAATATCTACCAGTGACGACTGCCTTTACGTAATGACACGACATAGCCTGACTTCCGAATTCCAAATATTCCAATAGATATTGCACAAAGCAGCAATAAACTTGACATTATATTATTAGTAGAACTAGCTTATTATAGACACTACACTGGGTGAGAACGGCATTCAAAAGTCTTGTTAAAACTGAAATAAAGTATATTTTCACGAGTTCCTAATTATGACAATTTGTGTACCCAAATCTACACGATTGGAACAAAGCGAAAACCCCATGGTGACGTCGATAAGGACGAAAATTGGTAAAACCGTAAAGGTTTACCAATTTTGAAAGCGTAAAGGTTTACCAATTTTAAAAGCGTAAAGGTTTACCAATTTTAAAAGCGTAAAGGTTTACCAATTTTAAAAGCGTAAAGGTTTACCAATTTTCGTCCTCCCACTTTGGGCTGCCTATATACTTTTACGTCATCTCATCTGCCTTGCCTTGTCCCAACTATGTTGGGGTCGGCTTCCAATCTAACCGGATGCAGCTGAATACCAGTAATTTACCTGACCTCCACAATCCATTGGATAATACGATACCCCTTGGTAAGACTCGGAAACGCGGAATCATACAAATTGCCTGCGATATATAGGCTTATTGGTAAAACGTTGACAACCTCATTAGAGGTTATTGTACTCATCATTATGAACAACTTAATTTACTATGGGACAAAACCTGAAGTCGCGAAAAAAAACCAGCTGTTCCCTACATTATCTTCGTATAACTCGTCAAATTATAGGGAACAGCTGATTTTTTTTCGCGATTTCATGTTTGGTCCCATAGTAAATTAAGTTGTTCATAATGGCGAGTACAATGACCTCTTAAGAGGTTGTAAATGTTTTCCCAATAACCCTGTATATATTATTATATAAAAAATGTATTTCCTACTGAAGTAATAAATACGATGATTAAATAAATAGGTGAATAGAAATCCAAGGAAATTCACTCAACCAACAAATTAAAGTAGCCTTCAATACGCTTTAAATTAATTAAATAATTGTCTACCTGTAGCCTGTAGGTAGGTACATTTTCCTTTTCTTTCATTTTCCACTCAATGAGGAAAATATCATGTATAAATTGCCTTCTAAAACTGTAATAATTATAATTAATACCGTTTATAATTTATTTTAATATTTATATTAGAACTATCGGTTACCGAGGCGCTCGTTACTAAGTAATTACAGCCGCACAAGTCGATCGATCAGGTTAAGCTACGCTTGTCGCGGTCGTTCCGTGGATGGGTGACCATCCTTACATACCGAAGACCCCTCCGTGCCTCGGAAAGCACGTTAAGCTGCTGGTACCGGCTGACAGACGTTTCAGATCGTCAGAAGCCCGAATGTCTAACAACCAGTCTCACCAGGGGATATCGTGTTACCCAGTAACTGGGATGTGGAGGTCAGATAGGCAGTCGCTCCATGTAAAATACTGGTATTCAGCTGCATCCGGTTAGACTGGAAGCGGACCCCAAAACTAGCTGGGAAAAGGCTAGGCACATAATGGTGCCGATTCCCTTGTTCACAAACTTAATTTAAGTTCAGTGCATCTAGTTCTTTCTACTTCATAGGGAAAAGGACAGAAGATAAATTTTAGTTTAGTTCTATCAAATTAATCAGCACCTGACACTACTCCATACAAGTTTAGACGTGATTATCTGATGATCTTGCCTACTAAAATTACGTCAATCAACGTCAGGTTAAAAGGACTTAAGATAAATTTTAGTTTAGTCCTGCCAAATTAGGCAGGACTAAACTAAAATTTATCTTCGTAACCTGTTTCATTTCTTTCGTGTTGCGAATTTATGATGGACTTGAAGTGAATCATTGTTATTTTATTTTTTATATAACAGACAGGTCCGCAAACTTTTTGTCCCGTAGAACACGTGCTGACCACGTGCGACAAGGTCAAGTGAGGGCTGCGTGGTAAATCATTACTTTACCGTTTTTACCGACGATTTGTCGAAGTGAAGCAAAACTTATTTGGAATTTTCTAAAAGAACACGCATTATTACCAAGCTGAACTAAAAAGGAGAGAATAATTAATTTGATTGTAAAAATCTGCATTGCAGTCTTCGATTTTTTTATAAGACGGAAACCCTGGACCACAACTCCTGTACTGCTGTATGCTATGCAACCAAATGCACAATGTTTTGCGTGCTGGCGCGCTCCCGTAAAAAGCGACTTTTCACACCAAAAATAAAAGTTAGCAGCTAGTTTCCCAACAATCATGTTTGCTCAATGTAACTTAGTTTCATGTAGAACATTTTCGAAATGTCTTCTTTAAAAAAAGATAACTGGAAATCTCTGTTTCTATGGAAAATTTAAAATCGGTCTAATTTGACTGTAACAGAATTTTTCGAAAATATTCTCTACTAACTTTTAGACTTTTGCATCCTGCTTATGCGTATGAACTATGGAGTTTCATTAAAATAGATTCAATCATTTCGAAAAATAAGGGCTTGAAAGTTTATATGAAATGCGTTTTCTGCTTGGGAAAAGTCTTGAATATAATGGGTACTTACTTTATGACGATGACAAGAAAGTCAATGAATTTTATCCTTATTATTAATTACTATTTCGCAATCCGGTAAATTTATTTAATTTAAGGAATAAACAAGTACAAAGTCGTGTAGGTAATGGTTACACATAGGTATTGAAACTTGTACCATACTATGAAAAATATACTACTTACTTGCTTAGGTAGATAATACCGTATGACGTAGATTTTTAGGTGCACAGATAACTTATTTTTAGCTCTTTCCTGTCACTGTCAACCGTTTTTAGATACACTAAATTATTGTTAGCAGCTATAAGGATATAATGAAAATTATTCCTTTAAAAAAATCATGTTTATGCATGGAATGACTCGCCTTTCCGTTCTTTTGTTTACAGGACCATTGGCTCGTAAGAGTCGTAAGACGATTTGCTAAGAGACCATTTTGCTAAAGTGTCGTTTTGGTTATAAGCCGTTTTGCTATTAGGATTAGGTATTTGCTTTTAGGACGTTTTATACGAAGGGGTCAACATGTATCTAGATAAATTTACCGCAAAAAATCGATAGCACATTTTTACTGCTATTAATATTGACGGCGTAGTATTTTACGAACTTTAATCTAAATAAGAAACCATTGCTAAGTTTTTACAGTTCGTTTTGATATTGGAACAGATTGCTTTAGAAGCTAGACCTAATACGCTATCTGCGAAGAGAAATTAATGAGAAAATTTAAAGTATTGTTGATAGTGTTACATACTAAGCTGTTGCTAAGAATACAAAGGTTTTATAGCTTTACGGTAATTAGTTACATTGATGGACATGTGAAGAGATAATGTTAATGACTACCTACTAGTCTTCAAATAGGTATCTATTTATTCTATAAAATGATCATTTTTATGACCTAAGTCCGTATAATACGCAACATGCTGCTGCTCATGCATTCATGAATCAAGAACTATATCATGAGCCTAAAAAGGCCACGTTGGCAGAATTATAAAAAGATAACATTATGATTATAATGGACAGTTAACTGTCAAGTTAATCGTATCAAATCCGATTGGTGAAGGATTTTTCAGTTATTTTTTTTTGTCTGTGCTAATATACCAATCAATCCAATCCAAATCCAATCCCAATCTCTTTGATTATACCTAAGTAGTGCAGCGAAAAAAGGAAAAACACGGACTGTCTTCGCCATATTATGATTCATAATGTTACACTTTTATGATTCTGCCAAAGTGGCCTTTTTAGGCCACCTGATAATTATAATTATACCTATCTGTCATTGTTGCACTGCACAGAGCAATCGCCTTTTTTCACATGAAAAAGATACGTACAATTTTGTGCATTGCATAAACAACTTCAATTTATACGAATTTTTGTTATTAAAATTCATGTTTTCATTGAACGTATGTCATTCCAGATAATATTATAACAATAATTAATTATGGGTGTGATAACTGCTTATCAACCGAATAATCACACTAATTTTATAAAGGTGAAAGTGTGTGTGTATATGTTTTTTACTTCTTCACGCTCAAACGGCTGGACCAATTTTGATAAAATTTTGTACGGAGGTAGCTGACACCCTGGATTACATTATATGCTACTTTTTATCCCGATGTTTCCACGGGATCGACATTTACGCGGGTGGAACCGCAGGGCGCAGCTAGTTATGTATAAAACTAAAAAAAACAACATATCTAATTATTTATATGAACTAAGATATCATCATCACTAAATCATAAAAATATATAATATACTAAATAATCAAATCTGGTTTCGTATATCAGTTTAATTACTTAATGTAGGTGATTGGCATTGGAAATTTGGAACAAATTAGATATCAACAATGTAACATACGCCCCAAATATTAGTAGGTTGATAATTTATTATATTCTGTAATATATTCTGTATATATTCTGTATTATTAGTATTGATATATATTCTGTAAAAATCTCGCCGTGAAGCATGGAGTGAGCTGTCAATAGTGTCATTTCCTAGCAAAAACAAATCACCTCACATCACCTCAGTTTTCACGGTGAGATTTTTACAGAATCGACCGGCTGGTCGAATATAATAAGTAAGTACCTACTTCTTCTTAGCGTGTCGGTGGCAACCCCGCTTTGTCGTTTTACCCAGTTTCTAAGACACAGGTGTCTCCAACACAAATTAGCTGCCGTAACAAAGTGTAAATCGATAGATATCACTTCGGTTTAGTTAAACATTTACCTACCTTTACAACTCAGATAAACTTCTTCGTAACAATAATGTAGATAAAAATAGGCATAAGTACCTGTGTCATTTCTGGGTTGATCTTCTAAATTGATAACAACCGGACTTGAATGAAATCTTATCAAAGTACAAGAAAATCTACTTTTATGATTCAAAGTTACTCGTAAAATAATTATCCATACTAATATTATAAATTCGAAACCAATTGTCTGTCTGACTGTGACCTTTTCACACTTAAGCCACTGAACGGATTTCGATAAAATTTGGCAGAGAGATAGATTGCATCCCGGGGAAGGACATAGGATGGTTTTTATTCCGATATTCCCACGGGATCGACACTTATGCGGGTGAAACCGCGAGGCGCTGCTAGTATTGTTATAAAAAGCGATGAATCATAAAGACAACGCAGGACAAAGGACATGCATTATTTTTGGCGCGGATTTTCGTTGAACTTTGTTACTCATCATTTTCTTCGCACAAAAAGAAAATGCACTTTGTTGACGAACAGAGCCATCTGTTGTTCAGTAGCGGAAGTTTTATAAGTTACGTAGCGACATCTATCTTGATTTTTGCGCTACAATGTTAGGTTCTAGTATAATGGAAGGTCTAATAGATGGCGCTATCTCACAGAATGTAAACTATTAAAAATATTTTACTGACTACCTACGCGTTTTATATTATTTGTTTTTAATTACTAAAATTGAAAAAACGCATAAAAATACCCACTATTTTTCGTTTTAGTGATTATAATAAAACTAAAAAATGTAAAACTACGTTTATAATTTATGTAATACTAACGTATAATTTTGTCGAGCACAACTTAAGGAGAAGCGCTAAGGTAGCCCGCGAAATTAAAAATGGTCAGTATTAAGTTGTACGTCGATCAAAATATGATTCGCGGCCGTAACAAATATGTATTTACAGAATTATAATCATTAAAGTCATCAACACAACTCTCTAAGTCCACGTAACCCCAAAGTATGACGATTTCATGAAACAGCTGTTATTCTTTCGGATCTAAGTTTTTGAAACAATTTGACAGTTTCGGGTAGCTTGATGTGCTGGCGTCTGTACATGGCATAATTCACCCTTAGCGCTAGTTGAAAAATTATCAGCATTCAGTGAGCATTAGGCATATAAACCGTTATTACGAACTACTTGAAACTACTCATAATAAGTATCTTGTGAATAGTAGGTAAGGTAGGTAGGTATGTAATGTCCAGACAGTTCAAACTGTTCACAATATTCACCTCAAATCATGCGATTTTCCTCTCCGTGCCTATTAGGTGAGTATAAATATAGGTAGGTGTGTCACCAAACTGATAAAAATATTTATTTTCCAAGCAAACGGCCACTGTTAATGTCGCGATAATGCGTCGATAAGATAGTTATGTCCTAATTTCCACATCTAATTTATAAATCGATTGGATTTTATACTGGACGAACGGATGACAAAACACGCTTGTAATTAATTTATTTGGGACTAATTTGTACAGCGTGCCCAAGTTATCTTGACAGATTAATGGCTGCAAGCAACACAAACTCTAATCTCAAATGTGTAAGTTCAATTGTTATGAATTCATTATTTCATCATTTGAATGCTCTCTAACAAGAATGGATATCGTAATAAATGCTGTTAACAGGTAATGATCAATGCTACGATCACTAATCAAAACAAATCCTAGACGAGACAAAGAATGTTTTTAACTCAA
The DNA here is from genome assembly GCA_927399505.1 of Luperina testacea. Lineage (NCBI taxonomy): Eukaryota > Metazoa > Arthropoda > Insecta > Lepidoptera > Noctuidae > Luperina > Luperina testacea. Next base: position 19,895,815 of record OV656759.1, on the reverse strand, counting down.
ACAATCCATTGTTCAGATCAGATGACATCGTGCTGCTATCAGTTGCTACTATCAATACTGAACATGACATCACCATTCTTGTCTGCCCTCAGCCATTAGAATATAGTAATTTGTACAGTCGTCACTGGCATGCAAAAAAGAAGCGTAACTACCAGTGTTAAAAGACATGAAACATACTAAAAAATACAAACAATGAGAGGTCACGCTTGATTGGCCGCTCACACGTTCCGCAAAGCCTAATCCCTTGAACTTGAGCAGGCGGAACCGAGGTAAACAAACGTCGGGCAACCCGTTGACGCGCATTTGTCATTTGGAACGCACGCGACTCGCTAGCGCCAGTGTCGTACTCGCGCGCTCCGCGATTTAATACGAACGCGACCTAAAATTCGCAACTTAAAAAAAATCAAAACAACAACATCAAAAAATCATTCATTTTCTTTCGAAATTCGAACAGATTAAAAGTGCTTTCGGCCAGTGAGGAAATAAGTTATTTACAGTGTGTGTTTTGGTTAATTATGTGATTGTGGGTTTTTTGTTGTCAATTTGAAGTCATTGTTGTGGTTCATGAAGGAAATGACGGCAGTATGACCGATAAGCGGCTGATACAGCGAGTTTACATGGTGGTTGAATAAGCAATTTCGAGATTTCGTTGGTAACTTTGTTTTATATTTATTATTTTTAATTTATATTTTACGAAACGTGCTATAGAAAAAGCCTTTTCCTATTTCGTGCCGGCCATAGACACATCGAAAACTGGAATCTTTGTTTTGATTTGTTTACCTTATTTAACCTCCAATTGATTATAATTTCGTTTCCGCGGATTAATATCCTTGTATTTAAAGCTGAGGATGTTACTGAATACCGTTATTGATATCGTTACTAGGCAACCAATTGTTTGAGCTAACGGTTCTCACGTGTAATCGCTAGGTAGGTACCTACTAACTTAGTTGTCGTTGTTCTAATTAGATACCTACCTAACCTATCAACCTGGATAGCTTCAGGCTTTGGTCGGTAGTACTCGGTACAGATACTCAAGGCCGTGTTGTGAAATTGAATGATGATGATCAAGCACAAATCTCGAATACTTACTTACATAAGTAGGTATTCGAGCTGCGTGCTTGATCATCACCTCTATTAGACTTTATTAGAGATTATTATCAAATCTGACAAGATCTACCTACTTATTGATATCTATGAGAACTCGGGATTTTTGAACCTTCATTCTAGACTAAATACGGGGCTACCTGTAAGTAGGACCTACTCGAAGTTATTTTATAAATCGTGTTACTTACGTGTTTTATAAATCGTATGTCTCCCTAATAAATTCCAAACATGGTGTAAAATTCAAATAAGTAATTTAACAAATCGTATTTAAAATGGACGGCAACGCAACGAAAAGTTATTTTATTGAAATTTTAAATTCTAAATTAAATCGTCGGTATTACGTACTTACACGTATTGCTATTGTTTAGGTCTCGTAATGTAGATTTCCATCACACAGGTGCCTATTCTCAGCTAGGTACCTGCTACATACCTACTAGAGCTGCATTTCAAAGAATTTACGATCGATTTTGATTTGTCAGTCAACCATACACTTCGGCGGCAAGGCGGCAACGTCTATTGAGACGTCACCTGTGGTAGGTAGGTACCTACCTATTGTTATTCAGATAAAATACCAACTCTTGCCCGTTAACTAGGTAAATAGGTACCTAGGTAGATGGATAGGTGCCTAAATGATCTGTGAAAAATAAGCAGAATTTTCTACTAATATTATAAATGCGAAAGTAAGTTTGTTTATTTGTTACATTTTCACGCCTAAACCACTGAACCGGTCATCCTGAAATTTTGCATAGGTATACGTTGTCAGGTGTAATGAGGTGTACAGAAACGGACATTGGGTAGATACCTTTCATCCCGAAAAAAGTGCTGTTCCCGAGGAAAACAACAATAACGTTATTATGATAATAGATGGCGCCACGTGTCTTTCGAATCAAAAACAGGACGTCTGTCGGGTCAGCTGGTATTCAATAAATTGTCAGATTTAGAAGTAGATACGCACCTACATAGCCTCCGCATTCAAGAACTCATTGCTTCGTCTATAACTAGTAGATAGGAGACACCCATTCGTTTGAAAAATATTAGATGTAATAAAACATTCAAATAACCCCCAAACGAAGGTTATGCCTACCAGGTTTCCAGGTACGTATGGATGCCGATAGTACGATATGTACTAGATAATAGTATTACTTACCATACATAGTCAATTTATCGATGTGCACGATAGCCAATTCTGCAGCCGTCCTCACTGCATAAAACACGACACCTGACGACACCTACTGCGGTACCACCACAGCCGGTCTGTTCTATAAAAATCTCACCATAAAAACTTAGGTGAAATGAGCTGTCTTTCCACCTGCAGTGCGATTTTGTAACCACCTCACTGTGAAAACTTAGGTGAAGTGAGCGTGGGGTGAGCTGTCAATAGTGTCAATTCCTAGCAAAAACAAACTCACATTTCACGGTGAGATTTTTACAGAATCGACCGGCTGATGCCTGTGATTGACACTATTGACAACTCACTCCGTCTAAGTTTTCACGCTGAGATTTTTACAGAATATATCGACCAACAGATGACCATCGATCGCTCTACACTATTATAAGATCGAATGATCAATAGGCACTTACCACGAATGCATGCACAGAATACCAAAAATCCAGTTTTTACTAGATTTTTCGTGACAGCCTGAGTCATGCATGCCAGGCATTCTCATTGACTATTCAGTGACTTCTTGCGACTTAGGTTAATAGCTCGAATAATAATTAGGCGTGTTTAAGGCACTTATGAATATATATACTTATGAATATATATATCAGCTGATCAAGACGAAAACACAATTAATTTTTGAAGTTTGGTAAAGCAGGCTCGCACCACACTGGGTTTAATCTCATCTTGCGATAGCATCACCTGTTCCCATGAATCGCATACCAAGCGTAGCGATTCATACACATCACTCACCTAAGTAAAATTCCTTGTCGATTTTTTGAGGTAGGCTCATGGAGCGGTCGAATTTTTAACTGTTTTTAACGGGATTAACGTAACTTGGGCCTAGCTAGATCTATAAACGTTACTTGGCTAACCGTTATTCCTGTCACTGTCGCACACTTGTAAATCTACAAATGCAAGATAAAAACGGGAACGTGTCCAAGCCAAACCACGTTTAAAATCTCGGCCTTCATCAAACATACAGTACACAAAACTTACTTGATACTTTTGCTTATTGCAGCTACAAGCCCCATATCACAGTACGACAAGGTACAAAGTTTAATCATTTTCAAGCTATTGTAAATTTTTCAGTCCATAGTGTGGATATTTATTCCAGTCTATGTGCCTACAATGTTTGTAAACTGTCAAATGTTCGTCAAATACCATTTTCGCATTTTCGTGTGTTTAAAAAACATACATGCACGCTGTCAAACAAGTTTGACAAAACTTGACGTCAGTTTTACTCAGCCATTCACACTGTTTGTCAATACAGTCACGGATTTTAATGAAATTGCTTTTCTTGTGGTTTATTAGAATATGAATGTTTCCACTTCGTGTAAAATCTATCTTCCTTGATTATGTGTTTTTTTTTTTATCTAAAAAGATTGGCAGCTTTAGCCTTTCACAATATTGTGACAAGTCAAAAACATTAGATCTTATCTATGGGCATCGCTGGGGTCTGGGGGAGGACAGCAAAGCAAGGGACAGACTGGATCGGATCGTGACCAATACCATCCCAAATTGCAGTCTTCATAATCGAGATGATTATGAAGACTGCAATTTGGGATGGTCCAACCCGATCATACTCAAACACTACCCAATTAATCTCATTTCATTCCATAATGTTTCTTCAATAACACCGCACGTACGCGAACCACTTGAGTCATGCTTTCACGATTCTGAGTCAACTGCTTGTTTTGGTAAAAAACGAATCAAAGGCATTTAATGACTGGTTAGCGGTTAGGAATTATTGGAATTCTGATCTTACGAATATTTGTAACTGGATTAACAGGACTGTCCTGTCCTGTCCTGTGTACCAGACATAATTGAAAGGAATTTAATTACGATCTTGGCTTACGATCAGGCTATCTTGGTCTTCGAAACTCAGAATTAAAGACAAATACGATTTCATGCAAGACCAGTATGGAACCAGTAGACGTTAAGGTATGATTATAATAATGATGCTTCCATGATAAAGAAACTGACGCTAATCGCGCTGAAAGGACATCAACCTCAAAATCAGATCAGAATAGATGCAGAATCGTCCGAAACAGCCGGTCGATTCTGTAAAAATCTCACCGTGAAAACTTAGGTGATGTGAGTTTGTTTTTGCTAGGAATTGACACTATTGACAGCTCACTCCACGCTCACTTCACCTAAGTTTTCACGTTGAGGTGGTTACAGAATCGCACTACAGAATGCAAGAAATAAAATGGGGAACTCGTCATCCCTCTCCTGTGACTTCGTTGCTTCCGTCACTTTCCGAGTTCACCTAATTTGAAACGAGCAAGATAACATAAGAGAGATCATATTTTCCAAAGACGAAATCACCATCAGAATCTTCTGCGTGGTTATCATGATGAATCAGTAATCCATACTAATATTATAAATGCGAAAGTGTGTCTGTCTGTCTGTTACCTCTTCACGCTTAAACCGCTGAACCGATTTAGAAAAAAATTGGTATAGAGATAGTTTGAGTCCCGGGAAAGGACATAGGATAGTTTTTATCCCGATATTCCCACGGGATCTAAACTTATGCGCGTGAAACCGCGGGGAGCTGCTAGTTATACATATTAGCCCAAAAGACATACAAAAAGATGCATGTGTGTGTGCAGTGTCAGTGTAGTGTGAAACAAAACCCCTTTGAAACTACAGGACCATGCAATGTTTCAGTAACAATAACACTACTTACAGTAATGCCAAGTATTTACGTTATTTTCCTTAAACGTGACCACGAACAAAGTCCCTATAAACAGCATACGCTGAAGTCTTTTCATTTAAACGTAAACAGCAGTTCTTACGCTAATTGGCGCCAAAGCAAATGTTGTTGTGAACTAATTCATTTGTTAAACAAATATTGGACGACGACTGGCTGGTATAGCCCCAAGCCACAATGCACTCTTTGTTGTGATCAATAATTATGATAGCATGTCGATGTGATTATGACGATGATGGTTTATGCATTGAGAAGTGTTGTGTTGGTGCATTGAAGAGTAAAAGTAACCAGATTGTTAACGCTGTGTAGTCTTCGTTTATCACGATCTTCAATCCATCATGGTGTTCTGCCGTATCAATCAAATATGCTGCTTTGCGAAGAATAATGGGATAGCTATGACGTCTATTGGTCTTACGTGAGCTGGTATAAGCCACATATACTAAAATCTATTCTGGGTGCCAATTATAATCTTGTAGTGTAAATAAGATACCACATTATACAATTACATTTAGGTACCTAATTTCCTTTGTTTAAGTAGCAATTAGCGAAAAAGAACGTCAGAAACTGAAGCCGTAGCTTTTGCAGTATCTCCTACATACCTACCTAGATTTTATGACATCAAATATTTACACTTTTGCGAGAAAACATTTTATGATCTACAGCGAACGACATCAGAATTACACATGACAATGATATGCAAACTACAGAAAAAACAAAACATCTTTTTCTGAATAACTTTTCTTGTGCTCTCTGATAGAACGTATCTCGCAATCCATCTAGCGATCTAGAACATCATGACACAATCTATTGTTTGTTAACAATCACGTATGGAAACAACAAGCAAAGCAATGTTTAAGAACAAAATACCGGCGCAAGCGCATGATGATGTCGAATATCGTAACAACGGAGGAGTCAATGATGGAATTGTTTACGGAACGAACGTAAAATAACAATATTTATATCCCAGCGTGATAAAATAAGGGAACTCTTTATTTTAATAACAATAATTTGGAACTATTTTTGTTCGGGTTCCAGAAGTGAAGTCAGTGACGAATTCGTGGCGTGTTTTACGATTCGGAATGCAAACAATGCATTTCATTTTCAAGACAGTTGTGTTGGTCATAAAGCCCTTGTGCAAGATTTTGGCCATATTCAACAGGAAACTGCACTCGCTGTAAAAAGGGCTACTTACTTCTTGTTTGGTTTTATGTCATCCTTCAAGGGATACTAAGGCTTCATGATGTAAATTTCATTATCAGTTTCTACGTCAGGACTCAACTTCAAAATCCTGCGTTTTAATATCACTACTTATGAATATCCCAATATTTAAAATATCTTTTCCATAACATCATTCAGCCGAATGACGTCTCCTGCTGGACAAAGGTCTCAACCAAGCATCGCCACAGCGGCCGGTCCTGTGCTTCTCAGATCCACATTTTTGGTTCTAAATATTGTCTAATACTTGGGTACTACTGTTGTTACATCTAAGTACATAATTATAATATGTACCCATATATTTGCAGGATGACGGAAACTGCGACTTGAAGTCCATAAAAGTATTCATGTATCGTGGTTTTTATTTTCAGTTAGTCATATTTCCTAGAAGCACTTTCAATATTGGTTAATACCATGTAGGAACATGTCTTTGTTTTAGAGAACAACATACTTTCTCTTATTGACAGCACAATAGTTGTCGGTAACCATTTAAAACCTTTGTTAGTCAATTAACATAACCGCTTTTGCGCTATTTTGACTCTTAGAAAAGACATAATATGACTGTGGCGATATTAGTGTTTCCAAAATTTGTTTTGGTCATAATTCGCCTTAGATAGGTGGAAGAGAAATTGTAAAATTATTAAGTTGCATTTCATTGCAAGTTTTCTTTGATTTTGCACATTCGTATCGTAGATCAGCCTAGCTGGTGATCATAGCTGTGAATGCCTCTCCCCAAAATTAAGTTGATTGGTTTTGTTAAAAAAACAAACAACGTTGTCCAACTGCTGGGTCTTTCTAGTGCGATCTCTGGTTATGTTGGCCCTGCATGATCAGATCGTCACACCACCTCCGCCCCGGTCAACCTCGACGGTGATGTCCTCCCTGAGGCATCCAGCTCTTATTATCAACATGCCAATTAACATCATTCATTGCATCATTAGAATCGTTACGTACCTGTGCTAACCGCACTTGCAGTTTCTCTTGTAACACTACGTGGCCTGCTAGCCAGTATTACGATGTCACATTTTCTTCACTGCTATGCTTTGTAAATTTTACACATCAATAATAATTCCCTTCGTCTTGTTTGTCTATTAATAGTTGCTGAACGAACGTGTTTAGGTCAAGGCCATAAAGGAAGGAACCAGATACTTAATTTATGCCTAGCTAATACTAGCTAGCTTTTCTTCTATTTTAATTAGATCTAACATTGTGTAATCCAGTTTTTTGTTCTTTTTTAACAAGATGGATGCCGTTGGCAGGTTCACGCACATTGCAATGCAGGATTTAATCTGAGATACTTAGGTATTGATCGTCGATACGTTTCATCTAGTTTTGCCATCTATTACAAGCTTTTCACGAGCTTGTCTTTTCAGAGGCTTTGCCAGATTGCCATCAGTATTGAGGTGCTCTAAAACTTGTCTGTAAAATTAACTTAACTTATGGGGAGTAAAATTGTGCCAATCTTATGGATTTAACTGACTGTAAAAGAAAATTAACACGGGTACATCAGGAAAACCAACTCATCCACGATAACATGCAGGGTAAAGTCACAGCAGCCTACTAAAGCTAGCAGTGTTGCCACAGTTTTACGATAAACCATGTGTATTAATCTCGTCTTTCCACATGAATGCTCTGTAACGTTCGATCCTTCAGCGCTCAACGTTGAACAGAACCCATGCATTTTTATCGATACTCGAGTTAACAAAATGTTTTCATCGGTTCCAATAATATTGAAGAATTTTAGGATCGTTATCGTTTCGTTCTATGTTTTATTTAAATTGTTAGTTATCAATTACTTTGACAAAGGGTATTTCAGGCTGTTGATTTAGTTTTCTATCATGTTTCCCATCAGCAATCACGCCTACCAGTTACTTTCTCGCAACCATAGATATAAGAACACGACTCAGACAGTAGCAATGGCTTTAATTTTGACAGTTCAAAAACATTCATTGCGTTATTTACTTTGTTGAGCAGACACATTTTTCGAACTTATGAAGCAATGGATTAGCAATATCCTTTAAAATGACTCAGATTGTTATTGATAGTGTACCTATCACGCAATTAGGGTTTTCTGAAATGTTGTTCGCTAGGTGGCAGCACTGACACGTCAGGTCCAGGCATCTGTCAAACAGCCTATATTTTCTTTAGTCATGACTGAATGATGAACGAATGAATGAATCGAATGATGAACGTCATCATATATTTTATATTGGGAGACCTCTTGTCACAGTGGTGCCAACTGGTGTCGTAAATTTTCACGAAAACCCTCATTAGGGTAGGTTAGATTTTTTTTACAACTAATAATACTCGGCTTCTGAAGTGACCATGACCAACTGAATACCACATTAGCTTGATGATTTCGGTTATAAGGAAGTTATTCTAAATGATGATGATGATGATGATGGGACTCCCTTTTCTGCACTTAGACTCCCATTCGGTCCGTTGTGCGTGGGGATTCTGGCTAACAGAGCCAGCCTAGCTCCGCCCAAAAGCACAGAAGCTTCCTGGGAGCTTCACAGGCTTCGCGGAGCGACCTCATTGTTCCGAGGATTTCTGCACGTTGAGAAGCCACGGCCTCGCAATCCAGGATGACGTGGGCGGCTGATTCCTCGGCATCAAGGCAGCCCCTGCAAAGGGGGCTGTCCGTGGCGCCTATGTTGAAAAGATGTTTGTTAAGGAGGTTGTGGCCCGTAATTATGCCTATTATTATTCTAAGGTTATTTCTACTCAGGCTGAGAAGTTTTTTGGTTAATCGCGGGTGTATCATTGGTAAAGCCAATTTTGACTGTCTACAGTCTGTTGCCCGTGACCATCTGTTGTTATGGAGTTCAGTCGATCTTTGGCGAATCCACGCACGAAGTTATTCTAAATATTGCTACCACGTGAATTAAACACTAAACACGTCAGCGATACCAAACTACTCACAATTTTGAGAACGTTATCAAAATGGTTGCTGCTATTTGTACCTGGAAAAGTGTGAATAAGGTAAAATACAAGAATATCATCAGGAAACAACTGTAATGCTAATGATTCATATTATTTACATATTTACACAATAAATAACATAGAATACAGTGTAGTTACAATATAATAATAACAATACCTGCAAATGACAGTTCATGGTATGGTATACTATTATTTTGTATGGCTTCACATTCTGCCAAGTCTTGCCGTGTTAAAAGTTTCGACATTCAACTGAGATAAGTAGTCAATTCGTGGAACCAAAAGACCAACCAAAGTTTGGACTCTTTGGTGAAAAAACTAGTTCGATCATAAAGTATTTAAACATAGACGGGTAATTCTACGATAAGGGGTTTTAAGTCCATAGAGAATACGGCCACGGAGAAAAGTTGCTGTTTTTTCATTAAACACTTATATTACGATTTTTGTCCTATTTATGTATCTTTTGATGTAAGGGCAAGTCACTTTATGCATATTTTATTACTTTTTTCAAGGCCAGGGTAAATACATTGGGCAGGGTAGAGACATCAAGATCAGGGTAGATACTTATTTGGCCAGGGGAGAGAATTTGTGGGAATAAAAGTAACAAAATTAGTAAAATCAACTATAATTAAAGATTGTACTTAACATAGAATCAGACTGTCATTTTTACCAATCATATTAAACATTAACAGACTATATTATTTCAGCCTTCTCTGAAATTTAAAACAAAAGTGTCTTTAGTGTCATTACACAATAATATATAAAATTAACATAGCATTGTATCTACAACAAATAATAAAATATTCTTTTATTAATACTAATTATATGTATAGACTAGCGTCTTTAAGTAATACAAATAATCAGACTTGCGATAACTAGGATAATCATCATCATCATCATGGGGTTTAGGTTTCCGCACTTAGTCCTTGAAGTGGACCATTGTGCGTGAGCCATGGTGGCCGATTACTCCAACCAGCCCACCTCCCTCCAGAAGCAGATTAGACTTCCCGGTCTCCTCAGGGCATCCGCAAGGGATGTTGGTGTTCCCAGGGTCTCCTCGCGAATCTTGGTAACGCCTGTGCACTCAAGAAGCACATGCGCCACCGTTTCCTCCGCCTCCATGCATGCTCTACACAGGGGACTGTCAGTGATTCCCAGGGTATGGAAGTGTTTATTTAGTGAACAGTGTCCAGTGATGGTCCCCGCCACCAGGCGCAGGCTGTCTCTGTCCAGGCGCAGAAGGCGCCTGGTCAGCTTTGTATCCAGGGATGGCATAGCTTCCTTGGATTGCCTAATCCTGGTGTCGAGGTCCACCATTTTTCCGCTTGTATTCGAGTGTGATCCTTTAACCAGCTTCTTAGCTGCTTGAAAGGAATGGGCACAATGGGTTCAGGTCCGTAGGGTCTTGTGCTGGATCCTCTTCTGGCAAGTTCGTCAGCCGCATCGTTTCCAAGTGATCCACTGTGACCTCTAATCCATTGTAGCGTTACCGTGTTGCGATTTAGTACCGTGATTCGTTCCAAGGCCTTGTGGCATTCTAGTGTTAGTCTCGACGTGATCTGATTACTCTTTAGGGATTGAAGAACTGAGGCACTGTCGGAGAGTATTCGGATATTGGTATCCGTAACCTCCCTGGCCTCAATAGCGTGTGCCGCTTGGATAATACCTACACACTCTGCTTGGTAAACGGAGTTGAGCATTCCAAGTGGTTTGGATATCTTAATGTTTAGGTCGTTGGAGAACACCCCGACCGACGAAGAAAGAAGACCGACGAAGGCACGGGCCCTTCGTCGGTCTTTGATCCATCAGTGTAAATTCTTAGCTCTGTTGTACCTGAGTAGTCACACAACTCCTCTATGAGCTCTATGTTGTAGTGTTTTTGGAAGCAGTGGGTCTTCAAGGTTCTGTCGATGGGTGATGTCATCATCGGTTGTTCTAAGTTTGTTTGCACTAACATTATCTCCCCTGGTCAACAAGTCTCTCCCCTGACAGTTATCTTGCCAGGGGAAATATGGCAGGGAAGAGACGTTTTCATGATAAATTTTATTGTTTTAATTGATATAAGAAATGTTTCGGTACATTATGTATCACACTTTAACTATTGCATTAATATTAAATTAAACCAGTAAATGCACATAAATTAAATGAATAATATAACTTTTATGACTTACCAGTGGAGAGACACAATGACCTCGCGAAACCATCACTTTGAACCAACGCGTCGCAACAACTAAAAAATGACGGCACTCTTAAACGGCTCACGTGTTTTGCATTGCTACTTCACGTCGATAAATGATCTTGAGCGCTATTTGGAATATAGCAGTTTTATATTTGTGTTTGTAATAGCAAAATGAAATTTTCCAGGGTAGATACCCAAAAACAGTGGGACAAAAGTGAAGTTTAAAAAATATTGCAAAAAAATAAATATTGTTCTATTTTTCCTTAACAATACTTAAATATATTTATTGAAATTTGTGTTTACCATATTTTAGTTTAATAACTAATACAAAGAAGGTATATATCGTTTGCAAATTAAACTGAAACCGACAGGGGGACAGGCCAGGGTAGAGACTTTTTTAGACTTTATAACGAATTTCAGAAAAATATACTTAAATTAGGCATTTAATCGTGACGTTATTTAATAAAGTACATTTAGGTGATGTGTTTCATTGCAAAAAATAACAATATATAGAATAAAATTTCTATTTTAAACTGATTGCCGCACAAGTTACCTGTTATCGTAGAATTACCCAGACATCAATTTTATTTTTGAAAATGCAAAGGAATGTTAGGTCTTTTTCGTGGATATAAAGGTGTTTACACAACAACTCAATCCAACGATCGATCTGTTTTAGATCTCGACCACAGATTGACAGGGCCAATTACATGGTATTCACTATGTCTATCATCGTCAAACATTGATGCCGGAAAATTTGATTCTGTTTGATGAGCAAATGTTTCTTTACATAAAGCCCACACTTCGGATAACATGACGTCACTGTATAATATATAATCTGTAACGTATGTAGCTGACGTTATTACTGCGTTTGCGTTTCGACGTAAACTTAGACCTGGAGAATTTACCTAAAATAGTTAATATTGATTAAAATATGGCTGGCTTAGTATTATATTCTCGAATGGGATAAAAAATATCCAAGTACAGACGCCAGCCCATCAACCTACTACAATCTGTCAATTTTTTTCAATAGTTTTTAAAAATCGCTAAAGCATAAGGTTCAAAGTTTATTGGGAAAATTTGACAGTTTCGGGTAGCTTGATGTGCTGGCGTCTGTACCTACTACCTACTTTAAACAGTCGTGTTTCAAATAGCGAGAGAAAAGAAAATTAAAAAGAGAAGAAGAAGAATAGAGATTTCACATAACTCGAATCCATAATGAATTAATGATGTTTTCTAGTACGTACGGTTATATAGAACAACTAGCTTCCACCCGTGGCTCCGCCCGCGAGGTATGTCGATTAAAACTATCCTGTGTCCTTCCCCGGGATGCAATCTATCTCTGCCAAATTTTATCGAAATCCGTTCAGTGGTTTAGGCGTAAAAGGTAACATACAGATAGACAGAGTTGCTTACGAATTTATAATATTAGTATGGATACGTAAAAGTAGGAAGTAGACGATTCTTTTTTTAGAAAATTGCGTAGTTGTTCTGGTTTGTCACAAAAATGGTAGACATAAGTGACACAGGATGTAATAAAGTAAATTGTACACAAAAAAATACTCGAGTTAATTAAAATAAAAAAACGTAGAATATTTTTTATTCGTATGAAATAATTAATTCTAATGAAATATCACGACTGTCATCACACGGGATAACTCAAGGTTAGCCGCTCCCTTACAACATAAAAATGTTTATTTTTACGCGCCATTTTATTAACTCCCCGCCATTAACGTACAAGTAACTGTCATTTTATGTTGACGTTAATTCAAATTATTCTATGATAGGTACATTGATGGCTTTATTTCTTCATAAAATATTGTTTTTTTTTGCAACATCCAAAATCTATCTTATTTTTTATTGATGGACAGTGTTGACACCGTTTTAAAGTACATATTACCTACTGGCTACTAAACCTAAGAAAGTCGTTCAAAGTTAAAACAGAGATTAGTAGTAGAGTTGCCGCGAATAGTGTTTATAGCGAATAGTCGAATACCGATTAATCGCCATTCACTTTGGCGAATAGTCGAATAACTCGACATTACTATTCGACATAAAAAAAAACATTAAACACATTAAAAATATTTCTAATTTCTTCTAAGGTTGTGAGAAAAGAAAACAACAAAGTTAAAGAAATCTGTTTCATGTTATACATACCTACATATATGTAGTAAATTTAATTTTCCATTTTTAAATGCTGGCAACCCTTTTCTTGTACAAGTCTTTCTCGTTAGTTTACGGGGAATACCCCGTTTTGTATAACACAGCGATTATTATTATTACTGAAGAGCAACCCAAGAATGCCACTGCTGAAGAAATCGCCAACTACATCGCATTAGCAAAGGCTGACAGAAAAATAAACCCATATGAATGGTGGGCTTTGAGTACCAATAAGAATAGATTTCCTATTTTAAGTAAGCTTGCTAAACGATACTTAATCACACCAGCAAGCTCTGTTTATTCAGAAAGACTATTTTCCGAGGCAGGTTTAATTTACGAGGAAAAACGAAACCGACTTGCTCCAGAACGTGCAGAAAAAAATGTTTTTTTGCACCACAATCTGCCTCTGTTGGATTTTAAATATTAATTAAAAAGCCTTACTAATTTAATTTCATGAATATGATAGGCACAGGCACATATTACAGATATAGTCCAGTCAAATAAGACATTGAAGGTTACAATAATTCCCATAGAGCTAAAAATTGGTATGAATGTTCAGAATACTATTATAAATGAATTGTGAAAAGTCCCCATCAATCCCCCTTGTGCAAAATTTTTTATTGATGGTGAAAGTTTGCAAAAGTAGGTTTTTCGCGTTTTTCAGCTAAACGGTGAGTCTTATAGCAAAAATTGTTCAGACAAAAATTGTAGATCATCCGATTCTCTACAAAAAATGTATCCACACTTTTTTTCATAATTATTGCCATTTCCGTGATATAGCGGTTGAAAGAATTGAAAAAATATTTTATTCGTAATATGCACGTTAATGTACTTTTATATACATTTTTGAACCGTTATACGAGTAAACATATGAGTTCCTGTCTTTTTTTTTTTTGTTTAGCCTGCGCTGTCCCACTCATGGGCAAAGGCCTCCCTCCACTCCTTCCATTTTTCGAGCGAGCGCGCGCGTCTTCCTTCCAGTTTTGATGGAACCTATCCAGCTCGTCCCGCCATCTCCTACGTGGTCTGCCGCGACCCCGCCTCACTGTCTTATACATACAAAATACCAGACATCTGTAAAAATTCATGTGCAGTGTCGAAAAAATTATACTCGAAAAAGTAGCATTGATACCGTGAAAAGACGGCGCCAAGAAGAAGAAGCTGGTTCATCAAAAATAAGTCCTCCTCGTACTAGTACATAACGTGCATATTACGAATAAAATATTTTTTTCAATTCTTTCAACCGCTATATCACGGAAATGGCAATAATTATGAAAAAAAGTGTGGATACATTTTTTGTAGAGAATCGGATGATCTACAATTTTTGTCGGAACTATTTTTGCTGTAAAACTCACCGTTTAGCTGAAAAACGCAAAAAACCTATTTTTGCAAACTTTCACCATCAATAAAAAAAATTGCACAAGGGGGATTGATGGGGACTTTTCACAATTCATTTATAATAGTATTCTGAACATTCATACCAATTTTTAGCTCTATGGGAATTATTGTAACCTTACCTCTATTTTAAGGACTAATTTGACTGGACTAATAATAATAGATATTGTGTATTGTTTTATTAAGGAAAATAATTTAAAAAATGATTATTTTTAACTCATTAGTTCTTTTGTTCGTTAAAAGTTTATTTTCGACGACTATTCGCCGAATGCCGAATAATACTAGCCATTATTCGGTATTCGACGAATATCAAAAAAATGACGAGTAATGCCGAATACCGAATAATAGCGAGTATTCGCGGCAACTCTAATTAGTAGGCACAATTTGCGTAACGTCTACATTCTTTAAAAACGTTTTTAAAAGTTTTTTTTTTTATTCCAAAAATAACAAATCTTGTCAATCGTGATTGACAGTTTGACAAAAGCTTTGTTATTTTATAATGTGTTATTATAACCCCATTGCAAGATATTAATATCCCGACATAACATCGTTGTCAGGTTTTCGTTGGCATTGTATTAGTTAAACCACATTAACTGTTAATTAAAAAAACTGAAACTACTGGTTACTAGCACTGCGTGTTGTTTATTTTAAAAATCTAAAATGAAAAGTTAGTTACAAGATTTAATTTCGGAAACGCTATTTTTATTTTTGTTGAACGATCCATTTTCAAAGTATTTATTTCTAAAGGCAAAAGTCACTAATTGCTGCATTAGGGTCGACTTTCCAGTCTATGCTCGAAAGCTGTCATAGATAACCTATATCGCTGGCACTCTACCGCCGCGCCGCGCCGCCGCGCGCCGCCGCCGCGGCCGCCCGTCGTTTTATCTCTGTTTTTTTATGCGCCACCTTGGACATACCTTACAATACCAAACGCTGATGAGGAAGAGTAAGGAGTATACATATCAATAATAAATCATACCGGCGTCATTTCAAGGCAAACATTATCCGACTATCTAAATAAAATGCACGCATACGCATAGAGAAGGGTGACCTAGATTTTTTTTGTTGTAGGGTTTTTCCTTAGAATTACAGCTGGATTGGAATTCTGATTATTATTTTGTGCAAAAATACATTTTGAATCGTAAGGATTTTTACAAAAAATAACATATGGAAGCTATTTGCGCATGCGGGGAAATAAAATCGTACGGAGTGTGTATTTTTCTTTATAATAAAAGCGAACGTCTGGATAAAACCTCTTGCTCTTTATTTATAAAACACTTACCTGAATGAATCAGTTCTAATACCTTTGTAACCTCCTTTGTAGAAGTTAGATAATATGTATATTAGGATTTGATAGTTGCAGGTGATTTGTACAGTAAGGTCTTTCTCACTCTTAATAAATATGTCACGCCCGTCACGCGGAAGATAATTACAACAATGAAATATTAACCAACACTACCATTACTCACATGAAACTGTATATTCATGAGATTATAATCTAGAATTATTTCAGAGACAATAATTAAAAAAAAAATAGCGCCTTTCAACCGTGCACTGCTGCAGCTGGCGGGAAATTCGCGCGAGAAAGTCTCACAGTTTTCAAACGAGTTCGAATATTCAAATAATAAAAATAAACAGAATCAATGCTGCCGTCTTCTGTCCGCGCTAATAAAAATCAGCTGGCTGGATAAAATGTTTGTTTAGCTTCTTGAGTATTTTAAACGATCATTATATTTTACGTCTTTGATCGTGGTATGAATTATTATTTCAATTTTTATCGTCTCATTAAACATTCCAGACTAACAAGCGCAGTCACGGCGCTAATTACCGACATTATTGCTTCTGTTGTATTACTAGAAAAAAAAAACAGTGGCACTCCGGGAGTGCCGACAGAAGTGAAAACTTGAACAATGAGGGTTTTCTGAAATGACGTTCGCTAGGTGGCAGCACTGACACGTCAGGTCCAGGCATCTGTCAAAGAGCCTATATTTTCTTTAGTCATGACGGAATGATGAACGAATGAATGAATCGAATGATGAACGTCATCATATATTTTATATTGGAAGACCTCTTGTCACAGTTAAATTTTCACGAAAACCCTCATTACGTGTGTATGTTGTGAATCGTCTTATAAACAAAACACGCGCGGTACCGGCTACGGCCATCCGTCTTACGAATTTTTGATCAGGTCACGTGTCCTGACGCGAGTTTAACATTTTTCACCCATTACAGAAAAAGTGTATAACGCCGCTAAAGAAGTTTTCACTTCAAAAATGCTGTGACTTTCTTTCAAATAACAAACGCCCACTGTGCAAAAATGTGGAGCTGTGGAACACGAAACACATTAACACTTCATTCATGATTAACTTAATGGCTACTTAACAGCACGATAAACACTAAAACATCGTAAATATGGACACCTAGTGATTACTGATAATGAGTGTAGGTCGTTAAGTGATTTTTATCTAATTACTGTTGTAGGAGATAGAATGCGAAAGGTGAAATAAAATGTGACGAATTAATGTAATTTATAGCTTTAAGTTCATTGAACATTCCGATTATTACGAAAATACTGACCGATGGATAGGTTTATTAACCGTAAAATCAACTAAGCATACAATATTAGTCAGCCTTTGTACATTTTTTTTTACTTGTGCATAAAGTTTTAATAAATATTATATTATTGCTTACATACTCACTAAGTTAATCTTTTACTGTACCAAATTATATTTCGCACGTCAGGTGCGAAATAAAAAGGAACAGCAATAAATCCTTAGTTCAGGTACTTCTCTGATTGACCGTTCACACCTATTTTGACAGATAAATAGACACATCTGATTGATACACTTCTACCATAGACAAAACTGTGCTCGTCGAAGATTTTATTTTCAACTGTTTCGCCTCCTCCAAAAAAATAGTTCCAAATTAAAATCTACTCATCGTAACGGATGCGTATTACGGCAGCTAAATATAGATTTAATCTCAAAAAAATTCAGTTACTTTACAAGATTACGTCATTGGTTACCTAAGTATTGTATTATATTTACTTATTCTTTTATGTATGAATTCCTTCAATATTGTGTACTTCTTGCTCAGTATTACTAGGTATACTTATTTGATTAAATTATTAGACATTACATTCGCCCTTGGTGAGTAACAAATAAATCTTGTCAAAATAATGATAAGTAAGATAATCAAATGCTTGCTTTTCCTATTAAAATTTATGTATCTGTGCGTTTTATTTCTTTTTTATCGCTGAGCAAGACCCTGGTTTTTCCTACTTGGTTTATTGTGTAAACATAAGTGATTAAATTACTGGACGTTACATTAGACCTTGGTTGGTAAGAAATAAATCTTGCTGTCAAAATAATGACGAGGTCAGAAGGTGAAGAATAATATGACAGTCAAAAGTGTGATTTTGCTATTAAAATTATCGTATCAGTTCGTTTTATTTCTTTTTTATAACCGAGCAAGACCTTTTCCTGATTAATTATCTAAACATAATTAGCAGTGCCACAATGTCTGAAGTGCAAATTGTGTTCGACAAATGGTAATAGGTGGATAGGTTATCTGTCAGTGTTGGACGCACCTACTTACCGAATTCATAATAAATTGTGTATTTATAATTGCATTTCATTGCTTGATACCTATAGGCGGTTAATATACAGCCGATCTATACATATATTCTGTAAAAATCTCACCGTGAAAACTTAGGTGAAGTGAGCTGTCAATAGTGTCAATCCCTATATCAAGTGGAATGACAGCTCACTTCAACCTCACTTTACCTAAGTTTTCGCGGTGAGATTTTTATAGAATAGATTGTTAAGAGCGTTATTACAAAACCGAAGTGCTCAGTTTTAGGTAAATTCGACGGCGCGCGGCAGCAGATGCGCACGTGTGCGTCTAGGGCAGAACGCTATGCACACATACAAACCGCTATGCGTCGGACGCCAGGATCAAACCAACAAGAGCCTTTGTTTTCGAAATAAATTAAATTACTGTTATTATAGTTCATGAAATATTATTTGTACCGATGAGTGTTACCTACAACGGTTTGAGTTACAATAGGGTCATACAAATTTACTTCACTTTTAATTTTTATTTTATATCACTAAAGTGACAAACTAGCATACGGCCCGCTTGATGGTGTGTAGTTACCGCAGCCTAAAGCAGTGTTGCCAGTGACAGATAGTCAAATATAACATGAGAGAGCTCAAAAAGTAACATTTTCACGAGAAAAGTAACATTACCTTATTTTTTGTGGAAAACGACTAATAATAACATGGCACTTTATTACATAAAAAAGCTGTCCCCTTAGTAGGCTTCGAAAGAATCGTAATAACAAACTGAACTGAACCAACACGGATGCCACTACTAGGCCGTCGCTCACTCGCCTAAGTAAGCGGGATGGGTCATTTAGAAATTCACGCGAGTGAGTGAATATGCGATACGACAAACGAAGTGAAAGATTTTCGCGCTGTCGTCGCGTCAGAATTTGGTCACAAAATCAAGACAATCAAGTGCGCCAACATGACGAACGAAACCTTTCTTGTATGCGTTCCGTTTCAAATTTATTTTTTGTTTTCTGAGAAATATTTTTTATTAAGTCTTAAGAGTAACATTTTGAGGCGTGTAACATGGAGGTAACATGAGAGGGTCAAAAGTAACGTAAAATGTTACAAAAGTAACATTCTGGCAACGCTGGCCTAAAGACGCTTGCATTGCCAGAAGCTGCATTACTTGCGCGTTGCCAGCCTCTAACATTACTTACAAATACTTTTTTGCTACTTTTATAAAATACTTTTTGTACCTACTTTTTTTACGAAGTTTAATATATTATGTAATTTATTTAGCAGGTAGGAAGACATTTTAGTACTTATTTATAGAAATAAATGCAATGTGATGTTGTTTCTACAGTTTGGATAAAAATCGGTTGTCTGTAAAGTCGGTTTACGGATGATAGTTTAACGTGACAACGTCATAACAAAACATTAATGAAATTGCCGAACGCGGAGGCCGATTTGGCAGCGTTTGACATCATCTGTCTCTCATCGCTCGTTCCGCGCTCTCGCTTGCACTTCAAGCCGCCATGGCGTACAACGCTACAGCAGAGCAAGGCCGCGAGGTAACGCTACATGAGTCATGTTTTTTTCGTGTGTGCAGCCAGCTTCATCGATTTATTAGACGTTGTCACGTCAAAAAAGTCAAAAGAAAATAAAAAAGACAAATCAAAAGTCGTTTTATTAAAATTAAAAATTACAACTGTGAACTTGTAACGGTTCATGAGACACTAGCAGACAGACGGACGGTCGGACATCGGAGCCTTAGTAATAGGGTCCCGTTGGCACCCTTAAGGTACGGAACCATAAAAAACCAGTATAATAATTGTAAAATAATTAAAATAATATTCTCCGAAGCGGCATAGACCGTGCTTTCCTCGAATCTATGATTTCAGGAAGCACGCACTCCTCATAAAATTCTTACCGCTGAGCTTCTCTTGCGCGTTTCAAATTATCGGTCAAAACTTTTTTTTTTATTTTGACAGCACCAAAAGTTGTATTTTTTTCTATTTTGTCCATTATTGTGAACTATTGTCTGAAAATAATTAATTAAATTAAAGTTTGAGATGACAATAAATAAAAAAGTCAGAAAAATTAAAAACAACAACTATATTTACGTATGTTTTTTTTCTACAATTATATTCGCGTTGGAACATCATAGGAAAATAATTATATTATATACATTACAATCAGAACATAACTAATTAAAAAAAAAAACTCACTTGTATCAAGAAGTGTTGGACGCTTTTTATTCGTGGCGAATTGTCGAACCAGATCACGTGACGGCAGCAGCGAGTGAGCGGCACGTCCTCCCTCTGAAAGCGCTCGGCGCGGACTAAAGCTAAGACCGTGCATCCCGAGATTTATATTGATAAAAAAGCATTGCATAAAACAATTGCTTAAAAATATTATTTTACTTCAACATAGAGTATTTTTTTTTTTCAAGCAAGGTGACAAAGTAACCTTAGTTATTAAACACTTTTTGTTTGAATTTCTATTAAATATTCAGAGATAAAAAATATCATTTCGGCTGAAAAAATATCATTAACTCTCTGTTTTACGGAATTATTTTTGGTGTATTACTGTATTAAACATAATAAATTGATGTATGCATACCAAAGTAGAAGATACAGTTGTACCGTGGACATTTTTATAAATTATTAAACTATTATATCTTCGATGTGACAGAGCATCGCGAGATGCCCGAAAGTAAATTTTTATGAAACAGCCTTTGCAGGAACAAGTTTTTTACTGATTTATGTAAATAAACTGAAATATTTATTGAATGCGCTCCCAAAAGAAGGAATTAAACTTTCTCGGGCATGTATTTTTTTTACTATTGTGACTTTAGTTAAACCATAATCACAAATCCAAACTCGAGTCAAACGCTCTAAACAAGAAAAAATCGTCATAGCGCTCTTAAGGATTCTAGGAATCAAGAACAAGTGACAAATAGTTATTTGTGCAACAAGAGAGCAAAGTAGTTTTTTGCTGCGAGTGCTGATTTTGAATCCTGAGCAAGCGAAGGATTCAACGATTGAATCACGAGCGTAGCGAGTGATTCTAAAGTTGAATCCTGAGTGTGGCGAGGGATTCAAAGGCACGAGATGCAAAAAAACTTTGCTCTCGTGTAACACACATAACTTTTCACTTCAGCAGCGAGAACACTTTAGGAGATAAAATAATAAACAGGAATAGATTGAAATAACTATTTATTGTGAATTAAAATAATTAACATTGTAGGTAGATACCAATTCCATAAAATCTAAAAACAAGATAGAAACACCGTCTCCGAAAAACTGCTTGCGCCCTTTTGTAAGTCTCCATTCATTGAAGACATGGTATGCTTTCAGATATTTCTCGCGAGACTTCTCAGGTAGGAAACTTAATTCTGCATTAATAACTTGTTGTTTTAACTCTTCCGGTGTTAAAATACTGTTCTCGACGCTAGTTTCACTCATATTTTACGATTATTTTAATACTTTTTAACTTATTCAACTCTGTACGCCAGTCACGAAATTTTATTCCCGCTCTTTTATTTAAATTAAGGCGTGTTCGGAAATAGCACCCATGATATTTTATTATTCAAAATATATTACGTACGGACGCCAGCACATCAACCTACCACAATCTGTCAGATTTCTTTAATAGATTTTCAACTTTATCGCTAAAGCATAAGGTTCAAAGTTGATTAGGAAAATCTGACAGTTTATGGTAGGTTGATGTGCTGGCGTCTGTACCTAACATTTATTGAAACTAGAAAAATAAATATTTACAAGTTAAATATCAGTTTTATTTGCAGTAAATACTTATTTTCGTTTAAATACAACAAGTTAAAAATTCAATAAATTACATTAAAAGACGTAATTTTCTTTTTGCAAAAGGAGAGGTCAAAAGTGGTACAATATTCCGAAGATTTTTAAACGCTAATGTGTTGTACCTTGTTAGAAAGCTTATTTATTAAGCTACTCGATTATAGTTAGATATGATTTTTTCAGGCGCCCGTTTTTGTAAAAAACTGAAAAATGTGTCAGTACAAACAAAACGCACATAGCCTTTATTTATTCATTTCTATGCAATGTAATTATTTTAAATGTGGCTAAAGTTTCCGTTTCTATTAAATACTTTGAGATTTTATTATAATTTTAGCTGCAGCTCCATGAAATTGAAACAAATAATATTGATTATCATGATAATGCAATATCAAAACGTATCAAAAAATGTGAAATCTGTAAATGTCAGAATAACGCAGTGTTGCCATATGTACGGATTTGTCCGTACACGTACGGAATTTGGGGTATTACGTACGGAGAGAAATGGCGTACGGATTTGTGTTCGGATTTTTAATTATTACACATTTTATATAATATTTAGCACGCTTTCAAATAAAAAAAATAATATTTATGTCGATATCGATAGTTTTTCACTTTCCTCATCACATAAATTATTTTATTGAGTAATTCCCCATCCTAGAGTTCCTAGACAATCACTTGTCTATGACAACTGATTGTCTATGACGGGGAATTACTGCAACATATTTCGTTTCGTGTGACAAAGAGAGCATGATACACGACTGACACTGAACGAAAGAGATACATTACAATTCGATTGTTGTTGACTTGTTGTTATTATTGTTTTGGCTCATTTATTGAAAAGAAACTAATTGTGTTGTGTGTGAGTGTGAGATTTTAAATTCGATTGCAATATGAGTGGAGATGCAAAAAAAGCACGAAGAATGCAGCGTTTTAACGAAGAATGGTTAAAGGAAACACCTGGATTTAAAGCCTGGATCACTCGCAGTAAGAAAGGAGAATGTTTTGCATTTTGTAAGTACTGCTTGACGGATCTATCTATAGGAAGTGGTGGCAAAAAAGATCTTTATAAACATATGGCATCCGCTAAACATCAACATTCCGTTCCCAGTACCAGCCAAATGTTACTTGTAGACTTTTTGACTTTTTTGATAATGATATGATTAAAAAAAATAATAAAGAAATGTATAAATAATTCTTGCTTTTTTTTTATTGTACGGATCTCGTACGGATTTTCAAATTTATTTTACGTACGGAATTTGTACGGATTTTGCTTTCGAATGTACAGATTTTTAGTTCTTGTTGTATGGCAACAGTGGAATAACGTCGAAATGAAAAAAAGTAAAGAACACCCAACCACTGGCTGGCTACTGGCCTATTGTAATTATTGTACTCTGTGACTGGCTGGTACCAGGTACAAGTCCAGAAATGTACTGATGTACTTAATTATAAAGTACAAGTATGTACATAGCTACTCATTTCTATGATAATTTCTCTCTTTTAAAATAAAAACTCAATGAAGAGGTGTAGGTGTGTCATTCTTGACCACAGAATCCACAGATTAGACTTGACATTGTCATTGTCACGTCATTTGCCACAAGGCTGCCAACCCTAAAATAAAAATAATTCTTGTAGTTAGTGTTGCAAGCATTTTATTTTTCAACACTTGTTTTAAAAAAAACGGGGGGATGTAAAAAAAAATTAAAAGCCCAAAAACAAAAAAATAATTACCCTCTTTCAGCCTATATAGCTTAGAAGGCTGTTTAAATTTTCAATTATTTTTATACCAAGCCCCATACATTTATTGAACGTCTCCTTTCTTTAATTAGTACGAAATTCCGAACGTGTTTGTCTTTGAGGTCGAATTCAAAATCCGAACTTCGAAAGGGCTGGTCTTTGTCTCTCTCTCTTTCTAATGGCGGGAAAGAGATAGAGTGTGAATGTTTCGAATTGTATGATTAACCCAAGGCTGAATAATATATTCGCGGCTTTCTGAAAAAAAAAATTAAAAAGTTACTTTGTCTCACTCAGTGAGCAAAATCGCATTTTGCTCACTGATTTCACGCAGCAAAACCTACATGTTTGAGCTACTGAAGTGAAAATATAATTCCATTTTTTATACTTTCGTCTAGCTAGTTGCAAAAATTGCACACTGTGCAGTGACTAAGCTACTGATACATTTTAAATGGTTTGTTTAACGACAAAATGATCTTGACTCTTGACTTTGAATTTATTTCACCCGCTGCATAGTTTTATGACTTTTATGTGAAATGATTTTGACATTTCTTATTTTATTAATGTTATAAAAAGTTTATTCACACGTTGCTAACGCGGCTTTTGACGTTTTTGTCCTTAGCCATTTTTTTAAATATTTAGCTAAATATACAGGATGTTTGGAAGCTGAGTGCAAAGCTTTAAGAGAGTGAGTGATAGTTGACACCATTTACAGCATTTTGAGCCATACATGTCTTAGACGAAGTGTGTTTTTTTTTTATTTTTTACTACAAACAGTCAAAAATAACATACCAACTTTAACTGAAAAAAAAATCCATACTTCGTCTAAAAGACATGTATGGCTCTAAATGGTGTCAATTATTAAGACTTTGTATCCAGCTTCCAAACACCCTATAACCCTTACCTACTTACATAAAATTTGTAAGCACAATTTTTGTATGACTTCTGGGTAAATGGGGTTCCTATCATTGACTTATATATATTACTAGCGATATCTATGCATTGAAACTTGAAACACGTAGTCATTACCTCACAAGTCTTTTTCAAATCAATAATCCTACCAAAGGCTGCCATCCAATCTCTTCACCACCCTTGGTTGACTGGTAGAGAATGCCAAGGCATTAAGTCCTCCTTTGTACAGACGCCAGCACATTAAGCTACCCGAAACTGTCAAATTTTCCCAGTCAATTTTGAACCTTATGCTTTAGCGAAAAAGTTGAAAATCTATTAAAGAAATTTGACAGATTGTAGTAGCTTGATGTGCAGGCGTCTGTACCTTTTTGTACCTTTACCTGTGTGAAAAGTTTAAATAAATAATAAATAAAGGCTAACTTTCTTGTATGCCCGCTAACATCTTTAAGCATACCTAGTTATATAAATGAAACCATATAGGTAACGGCCTAGTTAACCGCTGAAACCTTACATAACAGATCTGCTTTAGATGCTTATGACTTAACCTACATCAGTATTCAGATCATTGCAAGTCTCTGAAATCACACTAATATTATAAAGGCGAAAGTTTGTGAGTGGGTGTGTGTGTGTTTATATGTTTGTTACTTCTTCACGCTCAAACGGCTGGAACAATTTTGATAAAAATTTGTATGGAGGTAGCTGACACCCTGGATATTAATCCAGGGAAATTTTGTATGGAGGTAGCTGACACCCTGGATATTAATCCAGGGTGTCAGCTACCTCCATACAATTTTTTTTTCCTAACCTATATGTTAATATAGGCTACTTTTTATCCCGATATTCCCACGGGATCGACATTTACGCGGATGACACCGCGGGGCGCAGCTAGTATCAGACACTTTTTGCGTTTAACACATTCTCATCATTTATTTAGAACGGGTTCCATATAACTATTCAAAACAAATCCAATATTTTTACAGCCAGCCTACCAGCAGGGTAATTGCGTAACACACTAACAATTGCAATGTCATTCATTTTGACAATTCGGCAAAATACATTGCGTTATTTACGCTGTCGAGCAGACGAATGTTTCATACAAATGAAGCAATGGATTAGGTATTCCTACAAAATCCCTAGGATTATGAAAGAAAATGTGTTACACACTTGGGGTGCTGGACGGTTTCTAAATAAAAAAAAACAAACCTAACACTTTACCCAGCCTACTAGATCATACCAGTTCCAAATATTTTACACTAGCTTCCGCCCGCGGCTTCGCCCGCGAGGTATGCCGATAAAAACTATGTTATATCCTTCCCCGGGATGCAATCTATCTCCCTGCCGAATTTTAGCGAAATCCTTTCAGTGGTTTAGGCGTGAAAAGATAACAACATACAGAGTTACTTTCGAATATATAATATTAGTATGGATAGACCTAAAAACTTCAGATAAGTACTTCCCATTAACAGCACAGGTAGAAATCTTAAATGTGAACACATTACCCTACATGTCTCCATAGACACCTTAAAAGCTATTGATAAAACTACCATAAAGTAAGCTATATATTACCAATATTACCATCTACATTGACAAATACAAAAACGTGTGATTATTTTCTCACGCGAACCGCGATCACCGATAGGTTACTTCACGTTCACATATACGAGGAATGTCAACATGTCTACACTCATGATGAAGTTATTATTTATACGTTAGCTATGTGA
This sequence comes from Luperina testacea, assembly GCA_927399505.1. NCBI lineage: Eukaryota > Metazoa > Arthropoda > Insecta > Lepidoptera > Noctuidae > Luperina > Luperina testacea. Next base: position 19,869,208 of record OV656759.1, on the reverse strand, counting down.
TCGCTACGTAGATACTCGGAAAATGCTTGAATAGAAAACTTCAAGCTTGGCTTTTGCCGACTGTGCGAGGGTCGACTTTGGTCTGTCTGTATGTAACCTTTTCACGCATTAACCACTGAACGAATTTCGATAAAATTTGGCAGAGTGATAGATTGCATCCCGGGGAAGAACATAGGATAGTTTTTATCGACATAACTCGCGGGCGTAGCCGCGGGCGGAAGCTAGTATTTCCATACATTTTACTTCCGTATGTTATCGTGATGCCGTGACGTGGCCGTGGACGATGGTATCGTCATCTTAGCGCCTTATGTCTCACCATGTCACGGTATGTTGCCTCTGATTGACGGACAAAGAAGGGCTTTGTATTATATTGTACTTAGTAGGAATTATATCTAACTAGCTGCGCCCCGCAGTTCCACCCGCATAAGTTTCGATCCGGAGGGAATATCGGGATAAAATGTTTCCCATGTCCTTTCCCGGGACTCAAACTATCTCTATACCAAATTTCATCTAACAGACACGCTTTCGCATATATAATATTAGCAGCGCCACGCGGTTTCACCCACGTTCCCGTGGGAAAATCTGGATAAAAACTATACTATTTCCTTTCCCGGGACTCAAACTATCGCTATACCAAATTTCATCTAAATCGGTTCAGCGGCTTAAGCGTGAAGAGGTAACAGACAGACAGACTTTCGTATGTATAATAATATTATAGATTAGTATGGATTTCATAATTATTCGGTGAATCGCGGTATCGATTGCGGTCTTCTCTACACGGTAGATACGAGATGTAATCCACTTTGTGGCAAGTTTGAGTCGTCAGTCGGCCATTTGAAGAAAGACGTGCAGGGTGAAAGATCATAACTGTATAGTGAATTTTTATCGCCCGCGAATGTCTCATGGTCACCTTGAAGAAGAAATGAACCTTCTGAAGTTAAATATACGTACAGTGGGACAGTGGAGGTCACAAACGATGCCTCACTCGTCATGATCTCTGTGTAATAACACCTGCACTAAGCTAGAGAAAGACCTTTGCGAGGCCAAAGAAATGGCCGAATTCTGGTCAATGCCAATAAAAATATATAACGAAGAAGTAGGTATTCCCTATTTCCTAACACCAGGGACACCCAAGTTAGAGCACGTTTTAAGGCTCCTACAAACAGGCGCGACACGCGATATAATCGCGCGCGACACAAAGGCACCGCTCGTTGCGCGACTTGCGGTGCCTTTGTGTCGCGTGTCGTGTCGCGCCTGTTTGAAGGAGCTTTTACATTTCCGATAAAATTCGATACGGCCAGCGATAATAGAATAGATTTTATTTTCTTACAACAAATTACAGCTTAAAGTTAAATAAAGGCTCCTACAAACAGGCGCGACACGCGATATAATCGCGCGAGACACAAAGGTACCGCTCGTTACGCGACTTGCGGTGCCTTTGTGTTGCGTGTCGTGTCGCGCCTGTTTGAAGGAGCCTTTAGTCTACAGATACAATTTTGTACTTAATTTGCTATAATGTTTACTTTTCGGAGCTTATAGATATTGTTATTCGATAGTTAACTCGAACAAGTGCGAAATCGATTTCCCTTTCATTTTCAAGCTTGCCAAAACTTCTCAGAACTTTTCAACTTACAACTACAATTTTCTTTATTAGTAAACTAGCTGTTGCCCGCGACTTCGTCTGCGATCCAGGAAGAATTGTAGCCTATGTCCTTACCCAGGTCAAGGTTTATCTGTGTGCCAAACTTGCATCTAATTCCGTTCAGCCGACAAACAAATAAACTTACTGTCGCATTTCTAATTTATTAAATTAAAAGTTAGGATTAGGAAGTGCGGATACAGCAGTGCGATTCTGTAACCATCTCACCGTGAAAACTTAGGTGAAGTGAGCGTGGAGTGAGCTGTCAATAGTGTCAACTTCTAGCAAAAACACACTCACTTCACCTAAGTTTTCACGGTGAGATTTTTACAGAATCGACCGGCTGATAACTGATTCTAATTTAAACAGTCACCTATCAAAGATGGTAATGTTCCAAATAAATAAATGATTTAAGCTTTGTGTGGGAGTTAAACTACTTTCTTAAAAAAAGAGGATGTGAACTTGCGAACGACAGCGCGTCTATTCTGTAAAAACATCACCGTGAATACCGTGATATTAGGTGAGGTGAGCATAAAGTGAGTTGTCATTCCACATGATGCTAGGGTTTGACAATATTGACAGCTCACTCCGCGCTCACTTCACCTAAGTTTTCACGGTGAGATTTTTACAGAATAGCACTGCTGTTGATATTTCTATTCATTCTCAAATATTAACACCTAAATATTTCATATTCTACTTAAAACTCGCGATAATTATCTCGTTTTAAACAAAAATGTCATTTAAAATGTACTGTATATAATTATATCAACGATACTTTACTACGAATGAATAGGATTCTATTATTAAAAACACTTTTAGACATACATTGACACATTTGACTGTCTCCGTTACGCATGATGGGCCATTATTAAGTAATAACTTGCTGATGTTCTGAATTCTGAAAAACTGTAAAACCTCTTTGTTTGGATAACTTACGATGTCGATAAAAGTTTAGTAGTATAAGTGAGTAAGTTGACAAAAATCTTGCGTTATTTTTTTCTACAACTAAACGCTAATTGACCCACAGTGGTGATATAAATATGCATGAAATATTGTCTTGAGCCAGACCTTTTTAGATATTATAGGGCTGCGAACATCTGCTTTTTTTCATAACCACTTTGATAACTATAGATAGACAGATCTTGGAACAAAAAAAAAATTAACACGATACTTACTTCCTCAGTATGTTTTAGTACTTACCAACTTAAAAAATAAATATCCAAAACTATTTTATCTAAGTGATAAAAATGATACAATGGACCACACTAAGAAACGTGACTATTAATAACTTGAATGACACTTGCAAAGTCGCAACTTGTTTATAATTAGATTACGTCTTCAACGCTAAAGATTTACATTTTTCATGTTAGCACCATCTGACAGCGGCTGTCATTTTGATTTAGACGGAAGATTAATGAGGCTCCTCAGTCTCGGTCGGTATACAAATCGATGAAGACGTCATTTGCACTAAATTAATTAGGAATTTAAAAAATATAAGTTGCTGAAAGAGAAATCATTTTAATTGATCATTTTGACATTTATGACCGTTGTGGACTTCAGTCTATGAAATAATTTATAGTATCACCCATTGATACATCAAACATCACTCAACACTCAATGCTATGACGGTACGCCTTTGCAATTGTTTTCGCACTGTGTGACAAGTTGCTTTCCGCTGCGCCCTCTAGAAAAAAATATTTTTAAATATACATTTTACTTTCAATACTGTTGTTATGTAATAAAGATCAAATTAGCAAAATAAAAATAAATAAATAATATATAATAATAAATTATTTTTCTTTTGTATGGAACTGAGGTGTCAAGAACGCATTTTCTCGTCGGCCGCAATTTAATTGTATTTCATATCTGTGCTTCACCTAGGCATTTCCTACGTCATTCACAGATATACTAGGAAACAAACTGTTATATAAAAGTAAACATTTTTATTAAATAAGATAATTATACACTTGATAAAATTCTTGCAAATATTTACTATACGTGTACCCATCGTAATTTAACCCGAAATAAAGATAACATCCACAATTAATTAAGTCGTCTAAAGATATTTATGCTAAGTATTATATATTTTCTTGACACAAATTAATATTAAATTTTGTGTCCAGATGTCAAGAATTTCCTCACTCCGACATTTCTCACTGTCATAGGCCTACGCGTTAGTGTCTCCCTCACATTGAGTTACAGTCAGAATATTTGTACATTAATTAATGAAATCTCTTCATAGCGTAATGTTGCAAAATACAAACGTAACGTTTTTTACAATTATTCCCGATGTCCACCACTTTTTGGCCACCACGGGAGAGCAACCCCCTTCCGCTGTAACAAAGTATAGGCACCCGTGCGAGCCGAAGCTGCGGAGGTGAGCTTGGGTGCCTATTCTTTGTTACGTAAGAGCGGAGGGGTTCCACTTCCCGCAGCGCCGCCGTAGATGATGCAGAAGCAACTTTAAAGTGTTTTGAGGTTAGGTTACAATAATTTGTCCCCCAATGGTGGACAACGAGAATAATTTTTAAAAGTTGTTTCGGTGTCCCCCAGTGGTGGCCCAAACAAGTGCAAATAAATAAGATAGCATTGATGTATAAAATAGTATATTTTATACATCAATGGGCCGCCTACCTATACATTTTCTTGTAGATGTAACACGGAACACCATTCAAACTTACTTAAGCAAGAATGACAGAGAATATAGAAGCACTTAGAATCGCGTTAACGCCATTAAAATATAAACGCTTGACATAAATTAAATAAAACATGGACTAAAAAGTACACCTCGACACTTATTCGATATTTAAACTTAATTAAAAAGCAATCATACCTTAAAGAGACAAGCGGTTTACCTAATAACGCCATTTCCAGCCAGGTTTAATCTTTTAGAGTAAATAATTATGTATCTATCTGTATTTGGATATTTTATTTTCGTATGAATAAATTGACTGGTCGCGGTCAATGATTGCATAATGCCATTAACGTTGGAGAAATAGAACGATGCGTTTGTGCACACCTGTGGAATGATTCATTCAAGTACGTTCACGTGAAGGCGTGTGCAGATAATAAAGGTTTTGGGTGTTAAAAAAAGATAGTTACAGAGGGCCAGAGAAAATCTGACTGGCTGGATTCGCTTTTTGGCTAGGCTGCTTCCATTTAAGGCGAAAGCGCCAGGGTAGCCCGCGAAATTCGATTTTTTTTAGGTTTTTTGGAATTTGCTGGTCAGTATTAAGTTGTACGTTAATTAATATATGAATCGCGGCCGTAAGAAATATGTGTTTACAGAATTATAATCATTAAAGTTATCAACACAACTCTCTAAGACCACGTAAGTCCAAAGAATAACTGTTTCATGAAATCATCATTCTTCACATCTAATGTAGAGCCAAGCGCTTAACTCTTATCTTGGTCAAAATGTATCGTAAAGGCTCCTGCAAACAGGCGCGACGCGCGACGCGAATCGCGCGCGACACAAAGGCACCGCTCGTTGTGCGACTTGCGGTGCCTTTGTGTCGCGTGTCGCGTCGCGCCTGTGTGTATGAGCCTTAATGTAAAATGTTAAACGTGCTGCCGGTCGTCTGGCAGACACTCCTAAGCAGGTAAGAAATTAAATCACTAAAGTTTACCGTTGTGTCATGCAATAGTTCAATGGAACGGCCAAGCCATACATATAGACCGAGATACGCAACGAGAGATGTGTCGTCAATGACAGGATGAACCTCAACCAGATAAAATTGACTAATCAGGAAGCTGGATATAGTTCAATGTCGTATGAAACTTTACAGCAGCTGCCAATTTTGTACAATCATGTTTAGTGTATTTCCTATCTAGTGTGTTCTCTTTGTAAAACAAACGTATTATGTATTAGGTATTATTAAAAATTTAAACTCCCAGGCTCCATAAAAAATCGAAATAGAACGTGCTTAGTTTATTTATTTCAAACCCCAGTCACGTTCGTAACTACGTTTAACAAAACATAAACTGTTTCATAATGTCTAATTAGGCGCCATATAAGGAAGGACCTTGTTAATTCTTGGGTCGCAAGCGCATGTGCCTGTCAACCGATTTTAAATTAAGAACAAAAAGTTATTTATTCGTTGACATGTCAACAAATTACTGTCTAGTCGATGTATTAGTTTTTGTGACTGGTCTAGGCTTCGAAACCTTATTCATTTGTTTGTGTTCTAAAGTTGCTTGACAATAATGAACTGCGTGGGAACTGTCTAAGTTCCAGGCAATTTTTCTTGTGAGGAATATTAATGACATTTTCAAGGTTGGTTGAGTTTATCTAGCGAAACTACAGAAATGATGGATATCGAAATAAAATAAAACAATAAAAAGGGTATGTTTTGGGGGGGGGGGAGTCAACGACCGCTGGTAGTTTAGTTTCTTGAATTATGAGCTGAGAAAATCAATTTATTTTAATCGTGTTTAGATATCGATAGATACGCGTAGGCACTATGTAGGCATAGGCACACCCCTGCCTAACCCTTCAGGGAAAACAGGCGTGATGATATGTTATATGTATACCCATCACTACTGTGAAGTTTCACTAACTAATTTAATTTGGTCATGTACAAACGCCAGCACATCAAGCTACCTGAAACTGTCAAATTTTCCCAATCAACTTTGAACCTTATGCTTTAGCGATAAAGTTGCAAATCTATTAAAAAAATTTGACAGGTTGTAGTAGCTTGATGTGCTTGGCGTCTGTACTTATAGTTTTTTTTTTTTTTAACTATAATGCGAAAAATTGTTTGGGCTACCTTTTGGGATTTATTTTTCTAATCTTATAAAAAGAAAGTTCCATACCTACATCCTTCGTAGTTACAGCGTGTACGATCCATACTAACCAAGTAATGAAACTGCAACAAGCTACGTGCTCGAACTCAGAGGTGGGCGTGGCTAAAAATCACGCTGTTTCATCTGGCATCGTGTCTGACAGAGATAGTATCAGTGATGAGCAGTTAGACGATAGTCTACACGCACAACGTCGAGTTTACACACACAAACACCGTTCCGAACTGAAAGAAACGTCACATTGGACGATGCACACATGCACCGCCATTCAACAGTAATCGCTCGCCCGACGCGCAGGTCTCCCGTATTATTATTATACTCTTTGGCGCAGATCCGGTCCGGCGAGTGATATTATTACATACATACATACATAACAAGCCTATAATGTTCCCACTGCTGGGACACAGGCCTCCTCTCTGTGAGAGGGAGTGGGCCGTAATCCACCACGCGGGCCCAGTGCGGGTTGGTGGATGTCACATGTCTTCGAATTTTTGGTTCTAGGACATGCCGGTTTTCCTCACGATGTTTTCCTTCACCGTTTTGAGAGCAGTGGTGATGAAATAATTTACACAAAGTAAAGCGCCTGCCTGGGTTCGAACTTACGACCTACAACTCGTAAGTCGTGTCCGTGACCACTGGGCCACCACTGCTCTCTCTATTACCTACTGTTTATTAGGCATGGCCCATGGGTCCGATATATCAAAACGAATTCAAAATCCGATTTCATACAAAAATCGATTCGTATCGATTTCTCAAACTTGAAGATTGGATTTCAAAAATCTACCCAGCCGAACCAAACGTTAACGATCTACCACCAAACGAATCGACAATAAAATCACTGGATCTCATCACCAAACGAAATCCAAACGCAAACGGACAGTTTGCGTTTGGATTTTGTTAGTAATTCGCTTTCTCTCTAAAACGTAACTTAGCGGAGTAAAAAAGATACTTAGCGCGAATTTTGTGATTTAGATTTCGGTTCTCGGAAATCTAACGGACATTATAATGCGATCAATATCATCTTTATTGCTAATTATTTAAAGACTACATTTTCGAGATTATACGTTGATGGTTCAATGTTTCTTGGAACTAGAAAGAATGTAGTACCTAGGGAATGCAATCCCGCACCAAAATTTCAATTGCTGGATCCCGCGGGATTGAGAGGTTCAATCCCGCGGGATCCAGGTATTTGCGGGATCCCGCAAGTTTTTTGAAAGTCATTGAGAAAAGAGAGGAATCCTGTATCATAAACAAGTCTATAGAACTTAAAATGAAACTAAAAAATATTATTGAATGAAACTATTTATTAAGTGATCAAATCACTAATCAATCAGAAATAACAATTACAAACAAAGATCAAAAACTATTACAAACAAACAGAAAACAACAAGTTTTGTGAAACTATTACTAATTAGAAATAAAATTACTATTACAATCAAACAAAAAACAATTATTCATTATTTTGAAAGTAGCTGCGCATAAAACATAGCGTGTCAATAGTTTTGTCAGCTAAACGGCTTCTTACTTTGCATGCTAGGATTGCTAGGTATCCAGCAGCAGAAAATGCCCTTTCCGTCACTCGGCGAAATCTTTCGCGAGCCTACTCAGTCCGCGCGCTTCCGCGTGCCGAACAACACGTTCTGTATGTCGCTGCGCAGTCCCGCAAATCCCGCGGGATCCCGCACGATTTAGGCGCGGGACTGGTCCCGCAAAAATGGTGCGGGATCCCGGTATTTCGGGATCCCGGTATCCCGGTATTGCATTCCCTAGTAGTACCTAATGTTTGGCTTGGCGCTATGGAAATCAGATAAATATCAGTTTGCGTTCAAAACCAAAAACGCCCATGCCTACTGTTTAGTTGACTACCTTTATATTATTTTCAAAAGTATTTGCCTATTTTATTTTTTTTTATCAATACCCAAAAACTTTAGGTAAGTACGTAACTATATGTAAACAATCTTGACATCTTTTTAACTAAATAAACAGTTTAAAAATTTAGTGTTTTTTACAAACGAAATAATAGTTTGAGTAAGTTCTAGAGTTTTATGAATCTCAAGACAAGTGATACATCAAGATTGTTTTCATATAGTATGTAAGTATTTAAAGTTATTAGGTTTGCAGCGCAGCGGACAAAGTAGTACCTACCTACATAATTATATACTCACAGATGTACGCTAAGGTCACGGTAATATTATCTATACAGTATTCCAACTTCATACAAACGAACGAAGCGCGAGCTATGCCTACGCGCCTCGATCTCGGCATGCGCTCGGCAGTGCGACAGTCGCGGTTGTGTTGTTTTTTTTAAAATAACCGCGCGATTTTTTCGAGTAGGATATATTGTGCTGTTTTTGATTGCATGAATTCGTCAATAACGCATCCAGAGATAACTTTTTTTAGATTACCTGGAAACTCTGAAAGGTAAGACTATAAAATCATTTTACTTGCTAGTAGGTAGGTAGTGTAGGTTTTTTTTTTTTTTTTTTTAAAAACGTTGCCCCACACTAGGAATTACTCCTGTATCGTGGGTGCGTTTACAAACATTTAAATTCACATACACAAACAGCCAGACCCGGAACAACTACCTGTAGGCAATACAAATATTTGTTCCGTGCGGGAATCGAACCCGCGACACGCAGCGCAGCAGTCGATCGCTCAGCCACTGCGCCAACCGTGTCGTCAAATGGTACATAATGTGTGTCTTTTTAATAGATAGGTAAGTATTTCCATTATTGTACTGTGTGTATGATGATGAAAAAGTATTTTATTTGTTTATATAAAAAAAAGTATATTTACAATCACAAAACTAAATGGAAACACAAAGTAGGCAAATCTCACCGTGAATAGTTGGGTGAAGTGAACTTAGAGTGAGCTGTGAATAGTGTCAGTCCCTAGCATCAGGTGGAATGACAGCTCACTTCATCTACGTTTTCATGGTGAATTTTTTACAGAATAGACAGGCTGTAGTATCTGTATTTTGTGATGTACGTAGGTATCAAACTCGTAACGTAGAGTGAGTAGGCGGTAGATTATAATAATAATAATAATAATAATATTTATTTCATAAAAAGGGGAGATTGTAGTACATGAGGCATAAATAAAGTTATACATACATAAGTTTGTACCATGTCAACACAATCTGGTGGGTGAAGTTCTGCTTTCCTAGCTAGGTTATAGAATAACCTGTGTTAAGGAATAACAGTCCCTGTCCCTTACAATGAGTTACAATAAACTAGTACAATTAATTAATATAGGTACATTTTTTTTATTGATACTACTACAATGTTTTAATTGAATACATGCTCGTGTGTGTGTGAGTGATTGTATATGTGTAGGTGTGTGTGTGTGAGGGTGTGTGTGTGTGTGAGAGAGAGTGAAAGAGAGTGTGTGTTTATTTTGACTAAAGTCGTGTGAGGTAATATTTGATCATTCACTGTCACTTACTGAGATAATTTTCTGTTTCATCATAGCTTTTATTTTGAAGAAATGAACGTAGAATCTTTTTACACTTAAATTTAGATAATCCGTAGATCAAGCAGCTTTTATTAAATTTATTGTACAGAGTCGGGCCTAAGTAATTACAAAATCTACTCGCAAATGATGTGCGTACTTGTGGAACAGTGCAAACTAAGTCCTTCCTACGCCTTGTTACTATTTTATAGGGGGTTTTACGGTGCTGTAGAAGAACTGTTTGCAGAATGAAGTGTTGCCGAACGTTAAGAACATTACAACTACTATACAATAAATCAGTAGGGAACATGATAGGTCTCGAAGTAGCCACTTTCAGTATCGCTCTGTGTGCGATCTCGAGTGGTTTTAGTATAGTTTTCCCGACACCACCCCAGCATGTGATACAATATGTAACAATAGATAAGCACAGGGAAAAATAAACTACACGTATAATATTTGGATTCGCAATACTTCGCAGGGTTTTAAATATATAAATTAACTTACGGACTCTACTGGTAAGTTGGTTAATTTGAGTTTTAAATTTAAGATTTTTGTCTATATATACTCCTAAGTATTTGATATGATCGACTACATGTAGGGATGGGCAGAGGCAAGAGGCATTTCCTTGTAGACACCTGTATTTGTGGGCTTTAATAGATACAGGGAATCTTGGCTGAGTGGTGGGACTGATTGAATAGGTAATGAAGTTAGTTTTGGAGGTGTTGAGTGTTAGTGAGTGAGAATAGAGCCAACTTAGGATTTTGTTAAAACCAGACTGTGCAAAGTGCTCAAGTTCTGACCAGGTGTCAGCAACAAAGGTTATAGCAGTATCATCTGCAAAAGTTACTATCTTGGCATTAGTAATGTTAAGGTTACATAGGTCGTTTATAAAAACTAGAAAAAGCGTCGGTCCCAATATGCTTCCTTGGGGAACTCCGTAATAGATGGGAAGCTCTTCACTTTTGTGGGTATCTATACTAACCATTTGAGCACGATCCGAAAGATAGTTTCTGAAGAGATCCAATTGCAAGCCCCTGACACCAATCCCCTCCAGTTTTAGTAAGAGCAGAGAAATTGGAACAGTGTCAAAGGCTTTCGCAAGGTCTATAAACATAGTTAACACCCTCTTATTTTTATCTATGTTATGTACTATATTGTTAAGCAAATCGTGTACTGCGTCTGTAGTGGATTTACCCTTGCGAAACCCAAATTGCTGGGAGGATAATAGGTGATAATGTTCAAGGTATTTAACCAGTCTGTTATTGATGAGGCGTTCGAGAACCTTTGAGATGGCACTCAGAACAGCTATTGGGCGATAATTAGAGGGCTCACTCCCGTCTCCTCCCTTAAAAACTGGGTGAATAATAGCCCTCTTAAGGGATGTAGGGAAGATACCAGTATCGAAACATAGATTAAAAACATGGCTTAGGAAAGGCGCCAGGGTGTTTGCGTATTTTTTTAAAAAGTAAGGCGAAATGCCATCCCAACCAGAAGCAGCATTAGACCGTAACGATTTAATGACAGTAATAATTTCCTCGGGATCTACACGAACTAGAACAAAAGAAGATGCCGATGAGGTATTGTGTAAATCTTGTGGCGGAGCCAATGCTTGATTGCCTCTATCTTTTATAATGTCATTGGCAAGTTTTTCGCCGATATTAACAAAGTATGAATTAACGGTATTACATGATTGTGTAGGTGAGGGTGACAATGAAAGTAATTGTGTAGCTGTGGTTTTAGTTTTTGTAGTATTGGTTACTCGTTTGATGGTATCCCATAAGGACTTTGGGTTATTACCTGCCTTAGCTAATTCTTGAGTATCATACAGTCTTTTTGCTTTTTTTAGGATTCCAATACAAAAGTTTCTGTATCTCCTATACGTAATTTTAATTATTTCATTCTCTGGAGATTTTTTTACTTTTTTATGGAGCGCATTGCTCGATTGCTACAAGGGTTGTCAGTTGCTTACTCAATTATTATAAGGGTGCTTTTGTAGTGTGTTAGGGTATATTTAGGCACCTATACCTATTAATTAAACACTACTATAAAATAAAATATAAATGTTTATTATCACTAATAATAACAATAGATTTAAAACCACTAATAACTAAAATGTTATACAAACAATACGAGTTATGTATAGGTAAGGGATAGTGGTTAGGTTTATGTATGGATACCTACTACTCGAGCACTCCTCCCCCCTTTCCACGAGCACAAAATGAAAGTCACTAGCGCGCCGCTCTTTGAGCGAGTGTCCTGCCTACCCCAACTTGTGTAGCTAACTACCTACATAAAACGCTGCGCCGCGCGCCGCCGCGCCACCGCCGCCCGCAGCGCGCCGGCCGGCCGGGCGCGGCGGCCGCGGGCCAAACCTACATTCTAGCAAATAAATTAATTTGAAGCCCCAAGCCCCAAGTCTTAGCTGAGCAATAAGCCACAAAATGTACCTATAAGCTAAAAGATAATTTATTAGAACTAATCTATTACTAATTTTAGTAAGTATTATAAAGCTGAAGAGTTTGTTTGAAAGCTCGAAGCTCTGGAAGTATCGGTCGGATTAATAAAAATCATTTTGCATTTGATAGCCCAGCTCTGGAGGAAGGCTATAGGCTATGAAACATGATGCTAGGACCCTTAGGAGTCGAGTAGTAATAGCGCAGGCAGGCGATGCGATGCGACGGGGTGGGTCGAGGGAACAAAAAATTTCACGCGGACGAAGTCGCGGGCAGAAGCTAGTTATATTATAACAAAAATATGCTCGAGGAGGTCCCTACCCTACCCAAGTACCCATTGTTTATTTGCAGTTGTTCACACCAGACTTCAATCAATCAATAAGTACAACTTCACTGACACAGCGTCCACTCAAATCAACAATTCCAATAATGAAAATACGGAGTCCAAATTGTAGTGCCAAGTCAAACAGATAATGTAGGTAGTATCGAAATCCAAAGTTCAAGCCAGAGGTCAATGTAGTGTTCACGTGCGAATGATAATACTATAGCACAAAGGAGCAGCAGTTTAGTCTAAATACATACGAACGACGTAGGCGATAGCGGCAGACTGAGTCGAAAATGAAATAGTTCGAAACGTGCGCGTGACATAGTGTGCGTGAGCGTCTTTCCCCCGCACCGCACCGCGCGGGGAAACATATCGAGTGAAATGCACGATGATTCCATAGTAAAACGAGCGCGTAAAAATTACGAAACGTCCTTTGGAAAATCGAGTTTTATGAAAAAACCACTGCATAAATCAATTACAAATAAAGTTTATTGAACTTTTCGATAAATAAGCTTTGTCGGTACGGTTTTTGTTTTGAAGATTTTATCCATCTTTTATTACTTATTTACACCCAAAGTTTCGCTGAAATTAGCAAGAAAAACGAATCTTTGTTGGCTCATAACTTTTTAATGGCTTCTTATTTTACAATTCTGTTTCCGTACAGACACAATTAATAATAAGACAAAACGATAGAATGTTTAACTTTGGATGTACAAAGTCAAACAGTGGAGTAATATTCTCCCGAAGTTTGTATGGAAAAATTTCGGCAAGTGTGCCCTTAAGCGTATAACACATCGTTCGAGAGTGCGGTCTGAGGAGACAATGGACATCAACGGAGAATTGTTTAAATTAGAACTTCCGACGCCAGAGGTCGCGGGCAGCGGTCCGGTCCTTGTGCAGCAACCGCTTCCTTTAAATTTGTTTTATTAATTACTAGCTGCGCCCCGCGGTTTCACCCGCGTAAATGTCGATCCCACGGGTATATCGGGATAAAAAGTAACCTATGTTAATCCAGGGTGTCAGCTACCTCCAAATTTTATCAAAATTGTTCCAGCCGTTTGAGTGTGAAGAAGTAGGTAACACACACACTCACAAACTTTCGCCTTTATAATACATATTAGTGTGATTGTGTAAATGGACACTGTAGGACACAGCCAAGTCACTCTAATTCTAATCATTTGAATCACTTTAGTATTCTTTTTCTTTGTCAATTCTTCTTTATTTTCTTACGTGTGTGTACCTACCGTAACTAATTGAGCTGCCATAGACAAATAAATATTCTCACATAACTCATAATCATAACATAAGCCACAGTTTTAATGCCTAGTTATCGTAAACTAAAAAAAAAGAGTCTCGACATCATTAAACTTTATTAAAACGTACGGAATAATATTTTCGTGGAACTTGAAAGATTTTTTTCAACTAATCACGCTAAATGACCCACTGTACTGCGAGTTACGACCGCCTTTGACATTGTGTCATACATGCTAATTTATGCAGCCTTCTTTTTTAAACGCGGAAAGAACATTATTTTTATTTTTAAATTTATTAAACATACACTTATTTTGAAAATAGTATTATTCGAACAGTGCGTTTCGCGCGTACTGCGTGAAAGTCATGTCGCTGTCAAAACTTTAAAATGGGATCTCCCATTTTAAATTTTTGACAGCTACATCACTTTTAATATAACAATGTTAAAAATCGATAAAACATGGAATCTAAAGTCAAAATTAACAAATTCTTCAATGTGTGCATTGTGCAGAAGCTGTATTTTATACCCACTCTACCTATCCCATTAAGAATAACGTACGCTACGTTAATGCAAATCAAGTCTGTTTAATTTCGTCTTCGGATAAAAGCCATCCATCAAAGATTAGCACAGAAACGCAGTGCATGCCTCAACGGCTTATCTTTTCGCACAAAGTGCGATACAAGCTATTATGAAACAGTTGAATGAAACACGTCATATTAAATGTGTTGTTACCAACCTCTTAACAGCGGGTAAACATACACTAGACGAACACAATGAGGTCTTAGATCAGTGACGTAAGCATAACACGGTAGACGCCTAGACGGATGAATGTCTTATACAATACAAGTGAATTACAATCACCAGCGGGGTAATTGCGTAACACACCATCAGTAGCAATCGCTTTCATTTTGACAGTTCAACAACATTCATTGCTTTATTTACATTGTAAGCAGACAAATTTTTCGAACATATAAATCAATGGATTGGCAATATCCTTCAAAATTATTCAGATTGTGATTCATAGGGGGTTACGCAATGAGGGTTTTCGTGAAAATTTACGACACCAGTTGGCACCACTGTGACAAGAGGTCTCCCAATACAAAATATATGATGACGTTCATCATTCGATTCATTCATTCGTTCATCATTCCGTCATGACTAAAGAAAATATAGGCTCTTTGACAGATGCCTGGACCTGACGTCTCAGTGCTGCCACCTAGCGAACGTCATTTCAGAAAACCCTCATTATGGTGCTGGGTGTCATTATCTACCAGCATCCGCAGCTATCAATAATCCTAGCTGGGACTACGTATCTTGAATCTGCTTCAACTCAACACCTACTGTGCAATTTGCATCCAACTTCTCCCCGCGCTTTTTGCATTATAGTCCGCAAACTTCGAAGTTTTGACTTGTCCCTTCATAGTATAATAAGACACCATAATCGAACAATCAATTAGTTATTAATTTGAAATGCACGTGGTGCATCCTTATTAAGGAAATGTCGATTCCTGTCGTATCATGAAAGCTTTTTAGCCGAAAAGTTTCAAGTTGCTAACTTGCGACTTCGTTACGGGTGTTATATAATTATTATAGCCAGTATATTCCTCTAGGGGCTGTTTTAACATAGATCTGCAGCAGTTTATCCAGTAAAGTGATACAGGGTATTATAACATTACCTTCTCAGTAGAAGACTATTTATAGATCTCTGAGAGATGATGCCCACGGGAAATACATACTCAAAAGGAGAAGTCGACGAATGACGTAGAGAACTAATAGATACGTGGCAAATAGAGATGAACTCATCTTCTATTCGTCTTTTACCCGTAATGTAACACACGTAATCTCCCACGCTTATATCTCTTGAAATAAATTACCGTAAACCGTGTAAACTTCCGCTCATGTATTGTTTTTTCTTTAGTTCTCAGATTAACAGATTTCAAAGTCAATGTCCTTTTTGCGACACAATAAAATCACGAGCACTTATTTTTTTTGTCATGTTTTGACAGATTGAAACTGATACTTTCTTTGCCTGCGTAGGCTTTCGAGCGATTTGAAAATGGAATCAGGACGGATTTGCATTTGAAAAAAGTTAGGGAAGAGGACGGTTACGGCGTGGTTACGGTCTTGCGGATTATTTGATTTGAATATAGAATACCTACTTTTGTTTTGATAGTAAGTTAGTAAGTGGCAATATTTAATACCGTATTTATTAGTCTATGGTTAAGGTTGTATTATGAACAACTATACGCTAGTTATTTCTTCTCAACATCAAAATAATGACAAAAGGAGTATGTAAGAATCGTAGCATGTGACGTTCTGTAGTGTCTGCCTACCCACACGGGAAGATGGCGCGAGTTTATGTATGTATCACAACGATTCCCATGACCAATTCTCAGGATATTACAACAAGCTACGTGCTTGAGTTAAACGTTTCCTCGCTAACTAAACGTCCATTTCTTACACAATAAAAGGTAAGGAGCGGGGCCTGGCCGAAGTCCTATAAAACCGTTTTATGGCTATAAACAAAACGGATAGCATTATCCGAGATTGAACAATAATTCTAATTTTAGAAAGGGTAATACTAAACGAAATTAATAAAGCGTTGGTTTTCCGTCATATTTGTGATTCAGACAATAATTTTCATGACAAGCTATGCTGTTGATCATCGCATTCATACAATAGCAGCATTGTCATTAGGACTGATATTAATTGCCTAAATTACGTGGTTGCACTGGTTGCATTAGTCCGCGCATTTACTGATTGGCAGACTGGCCCCAAATTTTATTTATTTTAAGACCTACCAATACCTACAATAAAGTATCCAACGAAATCTCTAAACTGCCGTCATTCTTCATAAGTTCATAACTCTCAACAGCCGATGATAAAGCATATACCCAAAAAGTGCAAAAACAAAAGCCAAAGTGAACCAAAGATCCTAAGTTAAATGCCTCCTACGGAGACCGCGGTAGACGGCATGTTGTGCCTGTCGAGACACGAGAACTGTCCCTGGAACGAAGCCCTGAAGTCAGCCGATGTCAACTGGACTGGGCTGCAGTACACTTGCTTGAAGATCCTGCACCTCTACTGCAAGGTGTTCGAGAAGGAAGATGTTCTGGATATGGTTATTAGGTGAGTTTTGTATTTTGAATTTCGAAGCATAGGTATTTGTGTTTTTTTATTCGTTGCCGCCATCATGGGTTGTGATTTAGACCGCGTTTTTCGACATCGTGCCCTCGAAAATCATGAAATATGCGTTAAGTGAAGCAAATTGCCAAACGCTGTCACATTCTTTTGGAGAAAATCTACAAGATGTATCGATTTTTTTTTATATTCTCGAAGATTATATTGATAAAAAACCTGCCGAGAAAAAAAGTATGCGAAAACTTTGTATCAAAATGTTTTTTGGCAATTTTTAAACGAAAGCTTTTGGAATGTTCAACCAACTCTAACATCTCATAAATTCCCGAACTTTTATAATAAATTGTTGAACGGAAACAGTAGCTATTTGATACAATGTTATCTAAATCTTGACTTATCTCACAATAACCGTCAAAGTATAAACAAAGCGCGCCAATAATCTCAACAGAGCACTTTCCTGCGCTAATATTTCACTATACCTAATGATAATTTTATCGTGTAACAGAGTCATCAAATTGGGCAATGCACCCACGCGGTACGCTCAGGACACGAAGCTATAATCGGTAGTTCCTGTCGTCTGCAGATAAACGTTTTTAGAACATTTGTGTTTATTTTGTGCTGTTATGATAGGCAGTATTGAGACTAGTTTCCAGTGACTTCCACTTTTGGGATGCAATTTACAGAAGAACGTTTGCCACGGAGAGTATGAGATATTTTTGCACTAGAACTCAATGACTTTCTTCAGCACTAATGACGACGTGATCATGTGGCCCTTTGACTTTCCACCTGGCAGGAAACTGAGCCTAATAAAACATTATGGATGTAGAGAGTCTTAGCAGCACATGTCCATTGGCGTCCTTGAGGGCTTCTTAACAGGTCCAAATCCAAACCATCCTCGTTCGTAGTGACTCTAAAACAAAATGGCATCGTCATTATTATAAAGTTCACCAGCTTAATCAAACCGACTAATCATAAACCTTTTCACGCGGAAAATTCATAGTCTCTTGGAATTAGCAAGTCATCCCAATTTAAGGCCTGACGGCGACCATTCGAAGTAATGAATCTTCTCTTCGTGTGTATAATACGGGAAGATTTACTGCTCGTAGTTAGTCAGATAATAGTGCTCACATGTTGATGGATCTAGTGGTCGCTATGAGTAGGATCGGTGGCACATTCTCAAGCTGATCACCTGACTGATGGAAGGTAGCACTGATGAATGTGTAGCTGCAAGGTCTTCAAAAGTCATGAGGATACCAAATTTCTGGTAGACATGGTAATACTTTGATTATTTTATTAGGGACCAAAATATTCCTTCTTAGAAGTTTTGTTATGTATCAGTATACCGAGACAAATAATGATACAATCTAATGTTAACTTCAAGACAACTAAAGTATCTAATTGTCCATTGTTAGTTTGATCACATGACACGTTTTTGCTAATTCAAAATCCATTAATTTATTTATTCAAATTAGGCTAAGAATCATCACTTTTTGAACGTTAAAATTACATAAGACTCACTTTCTAGTGCTTTAGCTAGGAAGAAGTGGCGCAAAAAAAATTCTAGCAGTTAAGCCAGCGATTTAAACTGATCTTGGTCAGGCTTCTAGAAACTGGAAGAATCCACTGTCTATCGTAGACCTAAGAGTCACTTTAGTGACCGGGTTTCCTTAACCATTATTTAATCCATGTCAATAGCTCCCAAAATATTTCTTAGCAGTCGTGTCCTTTACTATATTTTTTATGTGACGTTTAATTATTTGCAAAATATAATTTAAATACAAATAAGTAATTAAACAAATGAGGGTTTATCCAATCGCATTATTTTAACTGCTTGAACACGATAAGTACTCAATTTAGGGGGAAGGAAAAATAATCACAACCAGTAAACGTGTTTTTGCATTCAAAACAGTGATCGTTCCCAGACACTGTAATTTCAACAAGAACTTGTTGTATTTGTAGATCTATTTAACAGTAGGTAAATATTAACAATTACTGTCCACTGAACTATCTTAAATCCGCCATGGTTCAATAGATAAATAAAATTTCAAAAAACTTACGCGGTTACTGCTTCCAATCAAGAGCCAATCTCCCTTTTAAGGCATCTGTCCCACCGCCAACGAGGAAGCGATTAGCTATCAACGATTTTCTCGCTCAAGAAATAGGTCTCGTGTAAGTTAAAGAGATAGGTACATATATCAATAGTTAATCTCTCACTATTCATTCGAACCTCGTAGGCGTTTGTCGCAGTGACAGGCAGCTATACAGGGTGTGGCGTGAATAGTGGTCCACCGTTAGGAATTCGATATACCAGATAATTTACTATAACGTATTACAATTTTAACCAGTGTCAAACTCTTACTGACTAAAACCCACCCGTGTTCCTTCCTTTGGTTCATCTTATATCAAGCGCTCTTTTTGATAAAGCCACCACAGTGTTCGTTTTGTAGTCACAGAAGAGTGCTCGATAATTAGTTTCAAAACCCATATTACTGCTAATATTTGCTATAAACTAAAATATTTCTTGCATTTTAAAACACCTGCTAAAATCGTATTAAAATTCATGTTTGCGTGTAGTCGTGTTTATGAGATGTATGTTTTTATGCGAATATTTTATGAAACAGATCTAGTATTATGCTCATCTGTTTTAAATCCAGATTTCAAAGAGCATTGTAATAAAACTGTTTAGTTTCTAAAGATGCGATAGACAAAAAAAAACCTTTGTTCCCCAATCTTCAAGAATCTCATACGCTTTTGCTCAATTATTTTGCACACGATTAAGCTCGAGTTGTTCTTATTCCTTCCCCAGGGTATAGGAAACCTTTCTAACAAATTGAATGTACTCCAACCCTTTCCCACAGCTGAATTCTGTAATGTTCCAGATGGTTTGTATGTAACTCAAACTAAAATTTTGCTCTGATGCATGCTTCGTGCATACTCCACCTTTCAGGATCTTCCTACACGTCGCAATCTTAATTTTGCCTTAGAGCTGAAGGATATATGCATTATATAGCTCTGCCTCGACAGATTCCTCTCTCTCTTTCTTTATCCTTTACCTTTAATGATGTTCTTTTTATATCTTCCAATTTGCCTCTTCTGTTCTGCACGTAGGATTTAGGACATTAACCGTTTTTCCTCCCTCTCTTTTCATCTAAAAACATAAATCACTCTGTATCAAAATCACAATGAATAGAATGCTCGTCTTTACTTTATGTCCAAGGTGTGCCTCTAAATAATTCCTACGTATTTTTAGGAATTACCAAGTCTCTTTACAATAAATACCAAAGTGTTTATGGCCGCCATTCAAGAGAATTAGATTTAATTTTATTGGTGCTTTCGATATCACCGTTCCGAAACGGATTTAATAGGGAAATAAATCTTTTATACTGTAAAAGTAAAGTAATGACATAGAACATTTTGCTTTAACTACGACCGCGACGCTTGTAAGCGACCGAGTCAGCTTATAAAAGAAAGATGTTTTGTTGATGCTAAGTTGCCAGCTTGTTCACCAACCCGCACTGAGCCCGCGTGTGACCCAGCAGTAGGAACACGGGGAACATTATAGTCTGCTTATGCTAGGTTACCCACTTAGAACTAGATTCTAGATTCGTCGGGTACTGACCCGGCGATAAATATTGCACATCGACCTTTGGAAAGAGACAATCGGCTAATTTCGGCTTCGTAGAGCGTTATCTCTGTCGCACGAAATACAAACAGTCCGGTATCTATTAGAAGCTATTAAAACAATTATGATTTGCTTCTTTGGATAATTATTTTTATTCTTTGTATAAAATGAAAAAAAAGGTAAAGGTCGATGTGCAATATTTATCGCCGGGTACTGTACAATACTATTTTTCTATTAATATAAGTTTATGAACTTATCCTTATTAGATAGAATTTCGTTTCACGACAAAATATATGCTAAAGTTCCATCAGCTCAATCATCAATATGGATTTTCCCGACTGGATATGTTACAATCAGTCAGATGGTACCTATATCTTCTATGCCATTAGAAACGGCTGATTATATTTTTTTTACGTGTTATTCAAGTGCCGCCAGTAAGTACCTGAATTTAAGTATTTCAAAAATAAATGATTTACATACATATTATATCAGCTAAATATACAACTAACAATCAATCAAAATTTTCCCGTTATTATATCACCATCAAATTCATCATACAAATAATTGCAATCACTGCCATTTACTTTGAGTTAATTCAATAAACGATCAGACATGTTTATCAAATCGTAAATTCACCCGTTTATGTTTAATTACCCTATTTTTATGAGTTTTGCTAATTTTTTCGGTGTTAAACGGGCTAGCAAAACGGTTTTGTGGGCTATAAAGGCGCGTTAGTCGGAATGAGTCGGTCGTAACACGTTATGGGGGGTCTAATGAGGGTCGTGGCATTAGGAGCTGATAGGGTGAAACTGGTGGCTTGCTATTGGTGGGTTTAAGCTCCGAAAGTTTGCAAAAGATTGAGGGTTTCAGGATTGAATTCCCGTGATTACGAATTCATCGATATGTAGAAAATTCCGGAGTTACTAAAATAGTTGGCGTCTAGGTTTCAATCTGTTATATTTGATAGATTTAAAAACAAAATTTCAGACTTTTCTTTTTATTGCATAGGTATATGAAGCCGGAATCTCCAGAAAACACATCAGCAAAAAATCGCGGGGAAAACCTGGATGAGACTCGCACAGACCGGGGGGAATCATGGTACAAAAGGGAGGACCCCTATACTATACTCAGCAGTGGCTGGAACAAGGCTGCCGATGATGATGATTATGATATTAGCAAGATTATGTCTTCAAATCATGGTCCTAACCACAGATATACATAGATACATAGACAACGCGAGAGCAACTACTTCGCATGCCCAGCTTACTTACAAAACTCGTAAGCCGCCACTTTCGCGCTCAGTCCTGAGTACTGCTGGCTGGGTGAGCGTGAGTGCTGGCGCTAGGCCCCGGGGGTGGGGCGAGTGTTTGAATCGATTTGATTTGCCCATCACCACCATAGTGCTTGTGACGTCATAGTAGGTAGTCAAAAAATGGCACGCTTGGTTTTCATACAGATCGTACTTACATATATAGCCAACTATAGTCAACGATATCGATGCCGATATTTTACACAGCGTTGCCAACGTTAAACCTATGAAAATTATGTAGTAGAACAAAATCCAGAATAACTAGACTTCATAACACTTCGTAAAAATCCGTCACACTTCGGAAACATGACTGATTGGGTGCAGTCCGGTTTATTTACAGACGCCAGTACATCAAGCTACCCGAAACTGTCAAATATTCCCAATCAACTTTGAACCTTATGCTTCAGCAATAAAGTTGAAAATCTATTAAAGAAATTTGACAGATTGTGGTAGCTTGATGTGCTGGCATCTGTACAAGATTCAAACATAACACACCTTGATCAATTACCTGTATTCGTCTAACAACGTTCGATTTTCTGTTTACTAGACATTAATGTGTGGTAATCTTCCTTTTAAACGGATTCTGAACCAATTTGTATCTCCACTAGAAGACCCTTGTTTAGATAAACTGCAGCCGTAACTGTTATGGAGAATTTAATTTAAAGCTTTTACTTCGAAGGTAAATTTTACATAGGTGTACCAGTGTACCTACATATATTTTATGATTTGTCTCACTGCTTGGCAAAAAGCCCTGAAGAGCAATCAACTCAAAAGAGGTAGTTACGTACTAAGGACCATTACAAGGATTATTTAATTTTCAAAACAAAACAACATCAGCGAGATTGTTCCACATGGCACTTTTAGACCCTTGTCCAGCGTTTCCTGTTGCATGCACGTTACAGGAGCTGATGGATGATACTGAAGGTGCTAAGCTCGCCAAATTCTGGGCTGACTATTTAGATTCCCATCGACATACTAAGAAGAAGAAGCAAAAAAACTGCGACTCAACGTCGTTCTCTGTTACTTTTATTGCATTGAAGGTTGAATATCAAGTGGCACAGATTAACCTACTAAGAGGACATAAATCAGGCTATGATTCAGTCTGTTACTAGTGGCTAACCTTCAGTTCTGGCCTCTGACCTAGAAGCAGTGACTTATTTCTAACTGGCAACCCTTAGAAATGGCGCGTCGACTCTTGACATTTCATGTTTACCGTATTGTCTTTCGTCATGGGCCGAATTTAATCAAGATATTACTCAGTCGATGTCAAGATGACAAATATTACAAGCACTGTGCACACAAAATATTATAATGTCACAGTTCAAGTAGGGCTCACCATAATTCGATTTAGACAAAAAAAGTTGTAACTAAAATTATATAAATAACAATTATTGATAGTGATAATATTAGCTCGGAAACAACCGCTGCTGATCTTGTGACCTTCCAATGATGGCTACAGGGAACAGTAACACAAAATATAAATACTTCTTGCTTCTTCTTCGTGTCGCTGGCACGAAAATATTTCAGACGGCCAATTCCCGTAATGAAAAACGTTTAAAGTTTAGTCGCAATCTCAGCGACACTCAATGTCAAAAACTTGTCAAAAATCAATGGAAATTAGAGGTACAATGCGCGCCACGAAAGATGAGACTTGACACCGCCTCCCCCGCTCTTTCCGCCGCCCCTATGACGTCCGGTCCCGTCCTGCACTCAGACTTCATACCGCTAAAGATACCTAAAATCGTGTACTGCGCAAGTCAAACCACGTGGTGGGTCAAGTCTCATCTTTCATGGCACGCATTGTACATATTTTTGACAGATTGAGACTAGAGATCAAACTGTGAAGTTTCTTATAATTACGAGAATTGCCCCTCCGATCTTGTTGGCCCAACACTTCGCCACTTGGCAGCGCAAAGGTTACTGACTGCATTTTTTGGGACAAAGAGGGCAGGATAGGAAGTGGAGGATTTTTTGCGACATAGCTCCACCACATCCACACCCTTTTGCCGTTCCATCTTCCTAGCCCCACTTTACCAGGTTAAAGTTATATCTACCCACCTTGTCCAGAGACGGGTCAGGGACTATTAACAGTATCACAAATTCACTACGCTTCGCAGAGAGCTTAGTGATCTCAGTTTCTCACTGAAGTCTCGACGACTTCCCGAGTGAGCTTTTGCTTGCTGGGAAACAGACGGAAATATAAAAAAAAAATCTAATATTTATATTATTGCATTACTTAGCGTCAAGAAAAAGACAATTCTAAAAGCAAATGTCACAAGCAGCAAAAATAAATTTCTCGCACTGCATGTTTATTTCATTAGTCAAATGGGTTACAAAGAGGTCACAGAAAGGTCTACAGTTGTCTATGCCTCAGGGTTGCTACTTATATGAGGGAATGGCTTGAAATAGAACGGAAATGTCACATGGAATAAATGTAATGGGTTCTGCACACAAAGGCACACGTGAACGCATTTCTAATAGCTTTGATGGATTGTAAATAAAGACTAGAAAGCTTGGAATAAAAAAGCATGATAGATGTAGATGTCAAATAAATGACATCTGATAAAGTTATCATTAGATTCAGACTTATTAATTGGAATAATAATACCGACAGGCTTGAAACCGGATTCTAGATCATTATAAATACCAAAAGTGCCAGCGAACATATTTAAAAAATGACTTATATATTTTAATAATAATTTTATTGATCCATTAAAGTAGCAGTCATTAATTCATAGTGCGCTGCAATTAAAATAAACATTCTTGCACATAATTTAAATCTTCTTCTTCTTTAGATCTTAAGAATCATAAAATTTTATAGAAACATATTGAGGAATTCGGGCTTGAAATATTTTAGGTTAACGCAGTACTTAGTATTATTTTTCTTCTATACATCTCTATAAATATTTTCTTAGACCTACGTCTATCTATATGGTATATGCGATACACGACGTTACAGGGACATAGGCTAAACGTCTTTCTGTCATTCTCGCACAACTGTCATACTACAAGTGCAAGATAGAAACAAGAACCAGCCAAGCCATCAATCCAACCAAGCCATCTCTAAGTCAAAGCACGAACTATGTGAAACGTTTTAAATAGATCTTGGCCTTTAGTCTGCCTCTTTTGGCCTCTACAGTCTACTTATACCGGTACAAGGATCTTTTGGCGCTGTAGTGACGTTGGTTGACAAGGGGGCGCTGTTGGTAAACATTAATGCAATTGTTTTGTGAAATGTTACTTAAAATGTATTAAAAAAAACAAGATGGCAGCGCGGCTGCGTTAGTTCCAATTTTTGCCACAAGCCAAAATAACCTTGTAGCGCTATACATTATTCTTTTTAGTCTATGGATCCATTTTGAATGAAGAATACTCAATAATTTTTCCTTTAAGACTCTGAAGGTCTTCTTAATAAACCTGTTTTACTTTCTTTCTGTTCAAATAAAGCAGGTTTACTTACCTACTGAAAAATAAAGCAGTTTTCGGAGAACTTTTAAAAGTTAAACAACGCCCTGGTACTTAGCAGCGCTAAGTAAATGGGTATGGGCTCGGCGTTCCATTAGATAGTGCTAAAGTTGAACTCAAGGACGTACAGCCTCTGGATGTGACTAAAAGCTTTTCTTTTAATGCTTGTTTTGCTGCACCTTTTCTTTGACCTTTAGGTAATGAAGATGGCACGTTAGGTAGGGAAAGGGTAAACGGTTAATTACACAGAGTATATAGGGTTGATATTAGAGGTTGTCTATCCAACTTAAGGGACTACATGACCTAATGCGCGGTCTCTGTCGGACTGCATAGAAAAGAAAGAAAAGCGCGATGACACAACGCTGGTAATTTATTGCAAAATATGAAGCAATTATCTATTTACAAAAAAATCTATTGTTTGAACTAAAAAACACAAGTGCTTTAGTATGTTGCTTGTAGAATAATCTGTATGTATATTAGTATGGTTTCTATTGTAAAAAGAAAGTTTTTAGAGGTGTCTTCGTGATTTTTTCCATCGTATCAAATTAGTTGTGTTATATGTTTTCAACACACTATCTACCTAGCATATATCCTGAAGAATATCATAATTATATTTATCTTATTTTGTTTACTGTAGTCGATCATATACTTTTATTGCTTCTAAAACTTGAGTTTTTTGCGTTTAGGTCCTGTAATCCCCTTTGAAACAACTCCCGGTGGTCCTCAAAGATTTTGAATCTCTTGCAATCCCTCAATAGTCAGTGGCGCATCTAGGAAAGAGCTATTTTTGTGGTAATCAATCTGTGAAGCTGAAGTCTGGTTCATTTCTTACCTATTCCATTTCTGAATAATTACTTTTTTTCTAATAATAAAAAAAGGTAAAACTTGGAGTGGATACGTAGAATAGAAGGTAAACTTCAGAACTACTGATCCGATTCCGAAAATTTTTTCACTAATAGGAAGTTATAGTATTGCTGAGTGTCATAGGATATATTTTATATTAAAACAAGACATTTCGCGCGCACAGTCGCAGGTAGAAGCTCGTCCCCTAACATTTTAAAGGCGAAAGTTTGTGAGTGTGTGTGTTCATGTGTTTGTTACTTCTTCACGCTCAAACGACTGGACCAATTTTGATAAAATTTGGTATCGGGGCAGCTGACACTCTGGATTAACATATAGGCTACTTTTTATCCAGCTATTTCCACGGGATCAAAACCTATGCGGGTAAAACCGCGGGGCGCAGCTAATATGTCATATGGCAGAGTTCCCCTAATTTCATGGTAATAAATTACTTTTAAAATAGCCTCATATTCATAATATTCACAGACACTCATTTTCTGAGTCAAGGTTAATAGCGCTATATTTTTTGGTCCTTCGTCATTTCCAAGCCTTTTATCCGCACTATTATTATTATGCCTACTAATACAATACAAGCATTAATAAAAACGAAAGTTGACACCCCTGACACAATTATTTCCTTATTTGTATATTCGTATTATGCCCATATAATATGCTTCATGTCATTATGGCTCAACGAATTTGATAAAATTTGGTTCAGGGGTAAAAAAAATATAGCCTGGAATATTTTTATCCCAGAAAATAGGGATCTTGAAAAAAAAATTCGGAAACGAACCAGAGTTACCGACATAAGTTGCAAGCTGAAGGACCGATGGCCAATGGAGCAGTCCTAGAGTGGAGACCGCGTATCGGCAAGCGTAGAGTGGCACGCACCCCAGCTAACTCAAACTCAAAGCATTTATTTCAATTAAACCATTGACTTAGTATTGTTATCAAAAGGAAGGTCTTCAATACCTGCGTTCTCCCATGTATTACATATGGGTGCAAAACCTGGGCTCTTACGAAACATGCTGGAACAATGAGCTGTGGAACGAAGTATGATAGGTATTAAGAAACAAGATAAAATACGAAGCACCGTCATAAGAAGTAAGACAAAAGTCACAGACGTACTTACTAGAATAGATAGTTTGAAGTGGAGATGGACTGGGCACATGCTGCGCGGTACACAAGAGAAGTGGAGCAATATTATAACAGACTGGTACCCTAGAGATGGGAGAAGGAACAGAGGAAGACAAAGCAAGAGGTGGGAGGACGAACTAAAACTGACGGCAGGACCAAAATGGAGAAGGTTGGAAGAGACAGAGTGCAATGGAAACTGTTAGAGGAGGCCTTTGCCAAGAGGCACACTGAACTCAGGGATATCTTATAACTAAAGAGACAACCACAATACAAAGAAAGAAGTAAGTAGTTCAGGATAAGAGGCTTATTATTATTATTATTTAGAAGTCTAAGTATTTACCGCAAAATCCATTCTAATATTTAATTATAAATTCGAAAGTAACTCTTTCTCTTTGTCTGTATGTTACCTTTTCACGCCTAACCACTGAAAGGATTTCGATAAAATTTGGCAGAGAGAACATCCCGGGGAACGACATAGGATAGTTGTTATCGACATACCTCGCGGGGGAAGCAGCGGGCGGAAGCTAGAGTAAGTAACAAATAAAAGTAAAGATATAAGAGAAAAAAAACTTTTTTTACGACCAACTTGTGATGTGAACCAGTTAAGGTCCTCTGAGGTATGAACCTTTTAAAACTTCGATAAAATGAAGACGAATGAGGTCCAGACACTACCAACCTTCAAAAACAATCCGGAAACATAAAAATATTTATTCAACTACGCTTAGAGAAGCCACATCATTAATATTATTCACGTATCTATCATCAAAAGAAGGCACGGTCCTTTGATCTAGCGGCTATTTTTACTCAGTTTCATTGAACTTCGCAAAACTGGCCGTTTTGGCTATCAATATTGTGGATCTTGGATGATAATTGTGCTGAATCCCATCGCTAGTCTTTACTGGTACCTACTGCCAAGAGTAACTTTGATTTTATTATTGCGAAAATATTTTGACAGTTTATATCCGGATTTTAATTAAGATTTTATTATGATGAAAATAATTGAGATTCCACGTTTGAAAAACGTTTATTTTTGCAAGTTTCATCTTTATCACTTACTTCCGGGTATCATAATTTAAATATCATATCATTCATCATCAAGGTTTTTTTTTTTGTTTTCATGTAGATTCGAAATTCAAGAAAAAGACTGTCTTCTGTGTCGTATTAAGGCCATAGGTAGGGAATGCAATCTCGAGTCTTAGATTGGAAACTCGAAATCACGCGTGCTAAGTCTGGTGTCGAGATTGGTCATTCGGGATATCGCGTAGCAATCAAGCGAGATCTCGTTTTTGACATCGAGATTTCCCCTAATTTTTATTTTCAAAAATTCTTGAAACTTAATTAAAATGAAAACTACCCATACTAGGGGTAATTATGTTATTATTCTTATAAGACATAAATCTAATCTCGAAACATAAAAACGTTTATTTAAGTAATACCTAATCATCTGCACTGCACTACGCATACTTTAAGGCTCCTACAAACAGGCGCGACACGCGACACAAAGGCGGTTCTCGTTGCGCGACTTGCGGTGCCTTTGTGTCGCGCCTGTTTGTAGCGCAACAAATCAGCACAAGTCTAATTATTGCTATAAAAAAATGCTGATTTCACATGCTCCCAGGCCTTATCGGCTGCCTGACAAGGTAACCTCACAAACTACAGTACTTATACATATTTGACGATGATGTCACCCTAAGCCCGTTCTAGATAACGACAAGGTTCATGTACCCAGCAGTTCTGTGAATTTGTAATCTGTTATCAATCTGGATTTACCAACATTTTATTAAATAACTAGCAGCGCCCCGCAGTTTTACCCGCATAAGTTTCTATCTCGTTGGAATATCGGGATAAAAAGCCAGGGTGTCAGCTACCTCCATATCAAATTTTATCAAAATTGGTCTAGCCGTTTGTGCGTGAAGAAGTATCAAACATACAAACACACTCACAAACTTTTGCCTTTATAATGTTAGTGTGACAGATAACATGAAAATAATCGATTCCCGCACTTTTGTATTATAAGCCTATACCTACACTATGGCGTGTTTGGTCCCGGCTGTCACTAGTAGATCATTGGCAGTCGTTACGGATAGTCAGAAGCCCAAAAGTCTGACAACCAGTTTTACCAAGGGGATCCTGTTACCCAGTAACTCGGGTGTGGAGGTCGGGTAGGCAGTCACTCCATGTAAAATACTGGTATTCAGCTGCATCCGATTAGACTGGAAGCTGACCCCAACATAGGCAGGCAGCTCGAAATTTTTTTGTTAGCCTGTTCTTTCCGACTGCTGGACAAAGGCCTCCTCCAAATTCTTCCAGGAAGTCTTTTCCCGCGCTACCTCGAACCAGCCCTCGCGGTACGCGTCCAGGTCATCTCGCCGTCTCTTTCTGGGCCGGCCTCGGCGTCGTCCGTCGGCGATTAACTATGGTTTGAAAATTCCAGAAGAATTTTAGTAAAACGCCAACATCATCCATTTTTTCTAACATCCGTGAGAATAATAATGACGTCTCATCACCATTATTTTTTAAACTCGAGAGAACAATAAACTTGTAATATTAGACAAATTACGACAAAATCTAAACAAAACGCGAAGCAAAGGTATTTTTAACATACATCCTTGTTGTCTTAATAATATGAGTAATGCTTTATTTTCAATAGTAGACTACACAACACATACGCAAAACCAAACATCTACCACGAATTTTGTTTTATTGCAACACTAACTGTCAAAGTTCCAGACTTTGGCAGGTGTTATATTTTTCTCGCCAACCAGTTTAAGCATGGTTTCTCAGCTGTTTAATCTGAATGGTCTTCCCTTCCCGTGCTTATTAAAAGTGAGCTATTTTTATCTGTGGTATTTTCATGCAGATCCGGGAATGGCGGGAATGTGCGACGTAATTTACCACCTGCTAATCTACGGTAGTTGTAGTGCTTGAAACGGGTTACAAGCTTGACCACTTCAATATTATTATGTAGCATGTTGTTGTGATCTGGAAGTACTCCGTGCTTCTAAAAAAGCTATACCCAATTGGTACAGATGCCAGCACATCAAGCTACCCGAAACTGTCAAATTTTCCCAATCAACTTTGAACCTTATGCTTTAGCGATAAAGTTGGAAATCTATTAAAGAAAGACAGATTGTAGTAGCTTGATGTGCTGGCGTATGTACGTATGTCATTCATTATTTATGATTGATTTTCTAGACTAGTTGTAACTAAAATGTTTTATGTCTAGGATGTCATACAAACGTGGTATTTTACGACCAATAAATTATTTGTAACTACTAACTAGCGATCTTTCGCGACCTCGTCTGTGATATTATTAGATATTCATAATGTAGGCACCATAGAAATGTAATATATCAATGGTAGGCACTGTTGAAAGTTCATACTAGCAGAAAAATCGTTAAATATTAAAAAAAAAAATATTTTAACAGACCCAGAACAGATGAGAGTTGTCACGTGCTCATTTAAACCAGAAAGTAACTAACTATAGACATAGTCTTGATAAATACATTTATTTTATTTATGAATGCTAGACGTCGTCTTGTCAAAGTGAATAATAATTTCAATAGGTAATTCATACAAAATGCACTTTCAGTTTTCCCGAATTTTCCAAATTTCTCGGCAACTTTTAATTTTTGAAGTGAAAACTTCTTTAGCGGCGCTGTGTACTTTTTTTGGAATGGGTAAAAACTTCTAAATTCGCGTCAGGTCACGTGACCCTGATCGAAAATTCGTAAGACGTAAAACGTCAGACGTAAAACGTAAGACGCGCGTTGTTGAGGAAAGCGCCATCTATGCACATCGGGAAGAACTACGAGGGCCTCGCGTACTAACGTCAGACGTAAAACTTAAGACGCGCGTTGTTGAGGACAGCGCCATCTATGCACATCGGGAAGAACTATGAGGGCCTCGCGTACTAACTACGTAGTTCATCTAACAACGACGAGATGGCGCTGAACCACGGATATATAACTGTGTGCTTATTTGTAAATCTGAATAAATTCCTTTCACGAGAAGAATAAACCAGTCACTTTGGTCATCATACCTGATTTGCAAAAAACCCTATAAAATAAGGAACACACCTTAACACGCGTGTTTTGTTTATAAGACGATTTACAAAATACACTCGTAATTGTTCAAGTTTTCACTTCTGTCGGCACTACCGGAGTGCCAGTTTTTTTTTTCGTTTGAACCTGCCGGTCGATTCTGTAAAAATCGCACCGTGAAAACTTAGGTGAAGTGAGTTTGTTTTTGCTAGGAGTTGACACTATTGACAGCTCACTCCACGCTCACTTCACCTAAGTTTTCACGGTGAGATGGTTACAGAATCGCACTACTGATTTGGACAATTACAAACATTTTAAACCAAAAATTTGCTAAACCGTTCCAGCCGTTCTCCAAGTGATGCGCTTACCAACGAAAAGCATTTCATTTATATTTATATAGATTAATAATAAAATTGTAAAAAAAAATATCACGTGAAAACTTAGATGAAGTGAGCTGTCATAGAAGGGGCCCGTCAGGGCCGAAGCCTGCCGGGTCAGCGGGATTGTCCGAAAGGGTTACCGCTGGCCCGGAACATAAAAGGCTAAGGAAGGAACACGGGTGGGTTTTAGTCAGTAAGAGTCTGACACTCCCTTCCGCTCCACCCAGAGCGGGAGGGGTCATTTGATGACTTCCCATCCTGGAAAAAATAAAAAAGTGGGCTGTCATTCCAGCTAGGGATTGACACTATAGACAACTCACTAAACCGAAGTTTTTACGGTGAGATTTTTAAAATAGATTGGCTGTTAATAAAGATTTTAAAAGACAATATAAAATAATATTTAATAAAAACGTAGCTTTCATTTATTACACATGGTTAAGAAACGGAAATCAAAACACAGCTGAGAGGCGCCAGGCGACACGTAAAAAAATATAAATTATTTGTGTTTGTGACACCGATACACGATTGTTTTGACAGTTAGTTGTTTATTGTACTTTGAAAATTATGTGATTTTTGTGTTACTGGCTTTTTAGGAGGAAGTTCTTTACTTTCATAATTTATTGTTTAAAAAATTGGTAGGTATTCAACCTTTACATTGAACACCAGATACATAACTTATAAAAAATAGAATTGAATTTGAACTTACATAAAAAAAATATAGTCTATGCCTCGACCTTTTTTGTTATGTTGACAAAAAAAAATCTTGATCGTAGCTGTCATTTTAGTCTACAAAATTAAAAATCAGAGTCCAGGAGCTAATAGTCCGCTTTCATTATATCATCTAGCTGTAAGAATAATTCTAAAGGTGTTATTATGAACACTGGACAAGCCAATCGTCATTGTATCTTTAAAACAGATTTCTATTTAAAGGCCTGATGTGGTTAACCACTGTACTTTATAGCCTGAAACCACGAACGTAAATATGTATTATTGTACTATCACATGACGATTACGAAATTAACACGATTGTCCAGAACAATCTTGTATACACCATGATTCCTAAAAGACGATTGAATGTATTCCTAAAAGAGTTAAAATAAAAAAAAAAAACGGGGGGCAGGAAACATCGATGCGAAACCAGTTACCATGGAATCAGTAGGTACATGATTCTGAAGCACCTCGTAGTTTATTAAAAAAAATCTACTTTTCACAGAAAAGTGCAATACCTACGCGGTCAATATGTACTGAACAGCAAATTATTTTTTATAACTGACGAAATATTTCTACGCTTCTACGGTACATCTCTAGAATCATGTGCTGAATTCATGTTTACTGTTTGCGCGTCGATGTCCCTCCACCTTGTTGTATACTCGTCGACTTTGAGCACCTCCTCCTTTTTTACGTCGGTTAAGAGTTGAGTTTAGTTGACGACAGACTTGTAAATACTGAGGGCCAGGGCAAATGGCAATCGCCTTCAAAGCGTTTTTCTGCAACGACTTTCAAAAGAATTAACAATAACATAAGCTTGTCAGTAGCTTATGTCAATCCAATACATTTTTGACGTTTCCATCGTCGCTGTCGCTAATAGAATGTCACTTTGTCTAGGACCCTCAGGACAAATTTATTCAATATTGTGCCCTGCCACAACACCATAGCTAATAAAACTTTTCCTTAACAAATAAAATTGTCTGAAAATTTACAAAACGTTACGATACACGTTAAAATGATGCGTAGAAATGCTGCATTTATAATTTCCATTTGTCTAACATTAGTATAGCGTGAATACCGTACAACATATCTAAAACAAATGTTTCAGCTTTGGAAACTAAGCGTTGATTACCGGCCTAAGTACATATAAGGAAAAATACTGATGTTATGTTTCCTATAGATTACCTATTGTTTCTATGTCGTAATAATACTAATAATAGATGAATTTCCTATTGTATATTTTACTACAGTACGTATACATATACTAGAGCTAAAAGTGACATCATCAACAGTTTGATAGTGCTTGAAAACACGCTTTTTCGTCGGGACTTGCTTGGTATGTTCCGTCTATGACACTATTTTGTACGTAATAAATCATCTACCTAGCCTTTTCCCAACTATGTTGGGGTCGGCTTCCAGTCCAAACGGTTGCAGCTGAATACCAGTATTTTACATTTAGCAACTGCCTAGCTGACCTCCACAACCCAGTTACTGGGTAATACGATACCCCTTGGTAAGACTCAACTGGTTGTCGGACTTTCGGGCTTCTGACTACCCGTAGACGACTTTCAAAGATCTAGGAATGACAGCCGGGACTAAGGCTTAACGTGCTTTCCGAGGCACGGAGGGGTCACGGTATGTAAAAATGGTCACCCATCCACAAACCAACTGCGGCAAGCGTAGCTTAACCTGATCCATCGACCTGTGCGGCTGTTATTATTTAGCCACGGGCCCCTCTTTTTATTTTTATTTATTATTTAGGCACGGGCCACTATTTTGTACGTAATAATAACATCTATTCTCTATGGACCTCGAGGCATAGGATTTATTACTCTAGTTTTAGTTTTACTAAAGTTTAGTTGCATAGAAGTTTATATTTTCATTAGTGACCCGCCCCTGCTTCGCTCTGTTTTTAGGACTTGACAAAGCATCAAGTTTTATTTATACTAGCAGCGCCTCGCGGTTTCACCCGCATAAGTGTCGATCCCGTGGGAATATCGGGATGAAAAGTATCCTATCCAGTAAATGTATCACAGTATCCAGGAAATGGTCTATCTATATGCCAATTTTCATCCAAATCTGTTCAACGGCTTACGCGTGATTGAGTAACAAACATCCAAACATCTTCTCAAACTTTCACATTTATAATACAAAGTAGGATAGTAGATTATAATAATTATGTTCCCGTGACTTAGACGGAGACGTCCACAATAAATATCCCTAAGTTAGAAATTATAATAAAAGCGTAACAAACATCCAAACATCTTCATAAACTTTCACTTTTATAATATTTATTAGTAGGATATTGTAAGTCAAATATTAATGTATTATATCACTTAAGCAAAAGGCTTAAGTGATATAATACATTAATATTTGACTAAATATTGGAATAAATTCTCTAAATGATGATGATAACCGGATCAAAATCCGTTGCGTACTTTAGAAGTACAACGCGATTCACAGACACACGAAAAGCGATTTTAATTTATAATATGGATCAAAGTGGCTAAAACAATCTGCTTCAGGCTAAAACTTTTCATTATTAATTCAAGTGGTTTCGACTGCTCTTGCCCGTGACCATGATCGCAAAGGGCTTCGTACTACGTATGGACGATACGAAAATAAACACAAACTTTTGGTTTTATTTCTACGAAGAATGTTTGCGTAAATATTGAACATATTCTGCTGAAGCTTTGTAAAATTACGATGTGTGATAGAAATAAGCAGAATACTGAAACGCTGATTATTCATAGCAATCCATCTATAACCAAGAATTGGGTATATCATCCGGGCGAACTTTAAAAGTAGTATTCCCTTTATACTAACTGAAAATATTAATATTCATAGTACAAATAGTAATGTTTCCGCGACCGAAAACGTGTCTAGTCTACACCATTACCCCCACATGTATAGTCTATTCAAACTAATGTCATAAATTGATGTTCTTTCAAGTTAAACAAATATCAACTTTATTCTAATGGTATTAAGGTTGATTTCAGAATGACTAGCGCTATTGAAAAAGTTATAAAAATGTTTGAAGTTGTAGCGTAAACTGAACATTTTTGGTAAATAAATCTAAATATCACCCTTACATAAACTCACGCCATTGTCTCATGGGGGTAGGCCAAAACTAAAGAACGCCACCTGCTACAACCCTTACATTTTACCACGTTCACGTTCATATAACTGTTCAAGGCGCAAGGCGCAACGTTGCGAATGTGCACTTGTATTTCAATTTAGTCGTAATTTGTTGTGGTAGACAACATGAGAGGAACTGCCTATTTATTACATTTACAAATCCCAACAACATGCCTGTAGAAATAACTCGAAGAATAAAGGCTCCTTCAAACAGGCGCGACACGCGATAAAAACGAGCGGTGCCTTTGTGTCGCGCGCGATTCGCGCCTGTTTGCAGGAGCCTTAAAGCCAATATTCTCAGCTCTAATCCTGGATATTTCTTGAGAATGTCAATTATACCCTGTATTTACATTATTGGATCCCAAATATCTCTTAGCGTTAAGAAACGAGACATAGATGGGAAGCAGTGATTGGCAGACAGCCAAATGTTTTGGCAAACATTTTGAATAAACTACTACTACTAATATATAAAAATAAACGATGTCTGTTTGTTGTTCCTTCATGTACACACGGTTACATATTAAGCTATACATTTTCAGTACAAGCTGACCCCTTATTGCACGGCGAGCCGAACCAATGCGAGGTCAGCTTATACTGGAACTCGTGTGTACAACATCAGCTGAAATTGGCCTACCTTGTTATTATATGGATGCAACTGGTTCTTTATGAAGGATTATCGATTGATTGAAAGCTGAAACTGAAAAAATAAATACACTTATTAGTTTTTGCTTTATACTGCCAAATCTTAACGGAAGAGTGGAAGTATGTTAGACATAAAATTTAGAATTTATCTGTGAATTTTAGAGAAATTCGTTGAAAAATAATTTCCTTTAGAAATAATTTTGCCGATTGTAAAACATTTTATTGCGGTGATTCGTTCTACGTAAAGATTTCTGTCTAAGTTCAACGTCAAATGTTTCTTTCATGTTGGAAAAGAAACCGAAATGGCTCACCTGATGGAAATCGATTGCATCAATTGCCTGTGCTTACAGACACTAAAACTAAGCGAATTGCCAATGCCTAAACCAATCATAAAGACAGAATTGAAATATCTCATGTGCCTGTAACTCGAGAGGTACATGTACAAATGATACTTTCCTCACTTATTAACACTTACATGATCAATTTCACAAAAAAATTCGATTGACTGTCTCCCAGACTACTTTTTCGGT
This sequence comes from Luperina testacea, assembly GCA_927399505.1. NCBI lineage: Eukaryota > Metazoa > Arthropoda > Insecta > Lepidoptera > Noctuidae > Luperina > Luperina testacea. Next base: position 19,832,334 of record OV656759.1, on the reverse strand, counting down.
ACCATTTTTTACTGTGACTCAAAAACAATGCGATATTTTTTTTTTTTATCTCAGTATTTCATTAATTTATACACGTATCAACACCATTATTAATTTAAAAGGAACAATAATGTATTTATAACGACAGCTCATTTCGGCTTCCGTCGTAAAAAATAAACAATATAGGCACGGTAATAATATGCATACAGTAGGACGTCTTCATACAAACGGACGAAACGCGGGCTATACCTACGCGCTTCGACCTCCGTGTGCGCTCCGGCGGCTCGGAGTCGCGACTGTGCTGCAGTGACGAACGGACGGTGTGTTGTTTTTTTTAACAATAACCGCGTGATTTTTTCACTAAAAATAAGTTCAAGTAGGTACATATTTAATATGACGAGTAGGCGATATTGTGCTGTTTTTGGTTGCATGAATTCGTCAATAACGCATCCAGAGATAACTTTTTTTACATTATCTGGAAACTCTGAAAGGTAAGACTATTTTACTTACTAGTGGGTAGGTACATAATGTGTGTCTTTTTAATGGATAAGTATTTCCTATTACCTCCGGAAAAAAAAGATGTCTGGATTAATAAATAAAGTGATTAAAGTAAAGGAAAGTGATAGACACGAGTGAAATAGGTAGTTATAGGCGGTTCATGAATCATTATACGGTAGGTACGCTTGTGTTAAAACCTCGGGGCATGTGTGTTTTGTTAGTTTGTATAATTCAAAGTAAAGACGTGGTTTTTATTATTAATAATAGTTGTTTATTGTACTGTGTGTATGAATACCTAATTCTAGAAAAAAATTGGTTGTCTGTAAAGTCGATTTACGGACGATAGTTTAACGTGAAAACATCATAACAAAACATTAATGAAATGATTGCATACTTTTATGAATAAAATTAATTATTTTTATAGAATTATTAATATTTTGTATGAATACAAAGAAGGAGTGAAATGAAATCTACAATTTAATTGATAAATTTGCTTTTTTTTGCACTCATTAATGTAAATATGTTTATTACTTCAATGAACAGATTATTTTAATTATAATTTTTATATTATACATGTTTGCTATTTAACTTCTTCCAATCTGTGTTATTCTGTTAAGGATAGGACGATGATAGGAAAGATTAAAAAAACATTAATATACAAATTTTGAATTTTATTTGTAGTTCTTGAACGTTTGATTTAACTATAATAATAATAATAATTTAACATAATTTGTTTTAAAATACACATGAACAAGTTTTCATAGAAATAAACTGTAATCAGATTAATGTTAAATAAATGGTTAATTCGAAATGACGAATTATTTTATTATTTATGTACACACAGTAAAATACAATAACAAAACTAAATGGAAACACAAAGAGGCAAATGTAATTAAAATGCTGGAGGCGGGCAGCCCTATCGCATGTTTACGTACCGCGCGGCTGTAGGCATTTATTTCAAGGTTACGGCCGAGATACAATACTGTATGTCTTTATACTGTGATATAGGCCATGTGGCATACAGTTATTAATTGCGGGAAAAATCCAGTTCCGCCATTGAATGGGAATATTTTTAGCGGGAATATTTATTTTTGTTAATAATTACGTTTAGTTTTTCATACTTTTTCGTTGTTGAAGATGTAGACATAGACTTTCGTGGGGGTTTTATAACTTGTCTGTATTTCTGTGATGTTTATGGCTTCGTGCTTTTGTAAGTACAGTCAACAAAAGAGACATGTATGCAGGATCGTCGGATATAGTTCAAATTTAGTAAGAAACCGATGAATGTGCGCGAATAAAATTCAATTTTATTATTAATTTCATATTTCATTAATAGATCACCCCAAGGCACAGGCTCGTGACGTGACCTGGCGAAATGGGCGTGGTCTATAGGTACGGACGCCAGCACATCAACCTACCACAATCTGTCAGATTTCTTTAATAGATTTTCAACTTTATCGCTAAAGCATAAGGTTCAAAGTTGATTAGGAAAATCTGACAGTTTGTGGTAGGTTGATGTGCTGGCGTCTGTACACCACTCCCTAACCTTTCTGGGAATGCAGGCGTGATGTAGGATATAGATCACATAAAGGCTCCTACAAACAGGCGCGACACTTCTAAATTGCTCCTGATGTAATTACTTAAAACCTATGGCGTTTGCTAGCGAAGCGCCTACATTTTGAACCTTTCTCCTGAACAAAATATAATTAAACAATAATTAATAAACGTAAAAAAGCCGCCGCAAACGCAACACATAACTCTGTAGACGCGTAACTCTGTAAACGCAACACATACCTAACTCTGTAGACGCGTCCAATACAAACATAATAAATCTGTTCCTAATTTATAATAGTCATTTATGTCTTATCGTTTGCGGCCAACTTGTTAAGTAAACACAGAGGATTAAAGTTCAGAAGGAGAACTTCGAAATGAGATCAAACGACGACGTATACGGAAGATTCCTGTGCGACAACGACTTCCGATATCTAAAAACACGTGTGCCAGGCGCACAATTATATAGGAAAAGATTTCATCAGGCGTTTAAAAACCAAGGTCTGTTTTGGAGGGGCTCGTGGCTAAATTATAACTGACGCAAAGGTCGATCGAAGTTTAAGCTACTCGTCGGTTCGTGGATGACCTGGCGGGTGACCATCGAGACCCCGTCACATCATATCGAGACGCCTTAACGTGCCTCGGAAATCACGTTAAGGCGTTGGTCCCGGCAGTCATTGTTGATCCTTGATAGCCGTTATAGGTAGTTAGAAACCCAAAAGTCTGTAAACCAGTCTTACCCAAACCAAGGTGATATCGTGCTACTCAGTAACTGGGTTAACAGTCGCTCCCATGTAAAATTACTGGTATACAACCGCATCAGGTGGAAGCCGAACCAAGCATAAGTAATTGGGAAATGGCTAGGCAGATTGTCTCTGCTTTAGTCTGTACGATTTATGAACCACTTTAGTTTTTTTTTTTTTTTGATATGGTGATAAATTGAATGAGGTCGGAGATCGGAAAACATTTCTGCAATTACTGACGTATGCAATGATTTATCGTTTTTAGACGAAAGTGTTGTTGGGAATAATGTGACCTCGCTTTCTTTGTTCCACTCCTGACTGCATGTATTACCCAATACTTTAGCATTTTGCAATTTGAAATGCACGCGATATTATGCAGATATTTCAGCATTTCTAGCCTTACTGTTAGTGCTACTGATATTTTATTACGTTCCTATCTTATAGTGTCTTGCCGTGCCTGTATGTAAGGGTGTTTTTCTATGTGTTGAACCTTCTGAAATGTACTTACTCTGTGTCCACCATCGTAAATCAACAACATATTCAATGCTAAGGTAAGGTGCGAATTGTTTAAATGATACATCATTTGAGTTGTTCAGTTGTTAGATCAAACAGACGGGGGCCGAATGAAAACAAGACTTGTGTGGGTTGGCTGGGATATTGAGGTTTATGTAAGACGATGTTAAAACATTACTACCGTATTTAGTACGTGATTATTTAGTTATAATGTTATGAGTTTAAATCACAAACGTTCCTATGATCTGTTCCAAAGTATCAGATGAAAGTGTAAACAAAACTGCTAAGGTATTTTTACGCAATCACTCACTAAAGGGATTTAGTAACATTCATCTTTGATAGAAGATTTTTAATTTATGTACCTAAGTACATCTCACCACTTTTTCCGACAATTATTGAATTTGTTCGAATAATTTTTGAATAATTATACAGTTAGAATACCTACTTAACATTATTAAATTGTAATTATTGAAAAAAGGAGTGAGGAAACTGACATATCCTATAACCAAAAATTCGAAGACATGTGACATCTACCAACCCGCACTGGGCCCGCGTGGTGGATTACGGCCCACTCCCTCTCACTGAGAGGAGGCCTGTGTCCCAGCAGAGGGAACATTATAGGCTGATTATGATGATTAAATTATTGAAACAAGAATTATAAAGAAGAAGAAGAATTATAAAAATTAAAAATTATTCAAATAATCAAATCAATGCATTCAAATTGTACCTAAGTGGCACTATGGCATCCACAGGAATGTTTTCTGATCAATTTGTTTACATTTTCATAATTTGCTTTTGGAGCCGACTAGACACTTCTACATTTTTTTATTTACAAAAGTTCAGCAGTGTGTCGAAATAATAGTACATTACTTCAGAGGGAAGAAAGTGACAGTTCCATACCGAGATTATGGCATTTGCGCCACGAGCTTGCGAGGGGCGCAAACCATTTGAGGTATGGAACTGTACTTTATCCTGAGGGATGTATAGTGCTTTTTATTACACCTACGAGGAAAATTATGGACATAAATGCATAGAAATGTTTATATTTAGTTAAAAGTACAATTATTAAAAGTGCAGCTTTTTTTTTTTTTAAAGGCTAAGGTCTGAGACCATGCTGCCTAGTCATCAGTTACTATTTTTTTTTTAGTCTAACATGACATTAGAATATGCGTGTACACATTCTAATGTATTAGGAGTATTTGGCAGCAAATGTATCGAATCAAGTTTCCCTGTAAACTTCGCTGAGGTAGCCAAAACTACAAAAAAATTCTCAGCTCCATTTTACCGGGATCGCGTCTGTTTCAATGATTCCACATATTGTCCAGTTGCGCAGACACTTGAGATACAAAACTACACCAATTTTACATCACAATATCCACTAGGAATCAATTTGCGAATCATTAAAACAGCCAACTAGACTTCACTCGAAGAAATCCCGCCAAAAACTCTAAAAGTGCAGCTATATAAATAATTTCGTTTTTAATTTTCTGTATGCACCAAGGAGGTTGGTAACTGGTAAAAAAAAAAAAACTGTATGTGGCCAGTAACAATTTACTTGAAATTTAATTAGTAGACAGTTAAAGGCAGTATGACTGCTGACAAATTAAAAAAAAGAAAAACCGGGTATGTAATGGAATTTCATACATATTTCCCACCCTTGGGCCGGAAGGATTTTCATACAAACTTCCATACCTTGGGATGAAAGGATTTGAAGGGCGGGATAAAGGCGTTTCTTCCCTCTAATTGGTATAATTAGTATGTATTTTCAGAGCAGGTGTGATAAAAATAAAATTCTTGTGTGAAAATATAATCAATGGTCACAAAAATCTATTAAGTATAGCTGTTTCAAGTTGGATTTCATATTTTTATCACGTAAGAACTATGAATATCTAGATCTAGTAATCTTTATTTAATGTGTATAAATGTGTCTGCTCACTAAGTATTTTCAGCATTATTGATAAAAAGAGGGCGTGTCAGAGGTTCACTTTTGTTCACAGTCCAGAAAGACCACAAACTGCGCCACAAAAAGTTTTCACTTCAAAATCATGAATTCATGACTTTGCAGCTGCTGCACTGTTGCCCCGCGCGAACAACACGCCAACCCCAAACAGAAAACACGACCTTACGACAAAACGGTCCACAGTCCACAAAATACAGTTAGTACAAAAGCAAAACACTAAACACCGGTGCCCTTGCACCAGCCAATCTGCCTTATGATCTGCGTGACCTAATTACCAGTAATAAAACTATCCGAAATATATTTTATGACAACGTCGCTCGAGTTACTGCTAACCGTGTATAATGCGTCAAATGCGTGCAAGTTATTGGCTTGTGGACTTGCACGTTGCACGCGATGGTTAAGGCCAGGATCTTCGAGCGTAGTAGGCATTTAGCGTTACCTCCGTCCTCGCGTGGCAAATGCCGCGAAAGCGCAGTTCGAATGAACTCGCTGACCCCTGTCACGGTTATTTTTATAAGTAATAGTATTGTGAATCAGCCCTATTCTTGAAATATAGGGCTGCTCGTCTACAGTATTTTAATTTCATCATCCTACTTTAGTTTCTTTCTAGTTTTGTGATTGTAAATATTATATTTTTAACCGACTTCAAAAAAGGCGGAGGTTCTCAATTCGGATATTTCTATTTTTTTTTTATGTATGTTAGGGGGGGCATAACTCCATCGTAAATAGACAGATCTGCAATTTTTTTTTGAAGTGAAAACTTCTTTAGCATCGTTGTGATGTGATTTGAAAATTTTATGAAACGAAAAAGCAACAGTAAAAAGAGACATGAGATTTAACGTGGGAGAAAATGAAATAGGAAGCATTAAACAGTGTTTTTGTTTTTTATTATTACAAATGACATCACATTTAATCCTATGCTACTAATTTGTGGTGATGATGATGATGAGGATGATGGTGATGGCGATGGCGATGGTGATGGTGATGGCGATGATGATGATGGCGATGATGGCGATGGTGATGCGATGTTGATGGCGATGGTGATGGCGATGGCGATGGTGATGGTGATGGTGAAGGATGGATGGATGGATGGATGGATGGATTGATGGATGTTCTTTAGCATCGTTGTGATTTGAAAGTTTATGAAACGAAAAAGCGACAGTAAAAAGAGACATGAATTCATAAGATTTAACGTGGGAGAAAATGAGATAGGAAGCATTATACAGTGTTTTTGAAGGATTCATTTCTACCACGTGTGAATTGCACACATGCTGTTTTTTTTATTTTTGTAAAGATCTGATGAGGACTTTCAGAGACAAACAACGGAACTCTTCAATAAATGCCAGCAAATCAACCGCGATTGCTGCTATAGCATATGTAATCGCAATCACACAACATAACATCACGCCTGTACCCTTCAAAGGGTAAAGCAGATGTGTTCAATAGCTTTGTTACTGATATTCACATAGCAAGTAGTGACATATGAATTTGTTTGGGGTAGGTAAGTACAACTAAAAAGTGAAAAATAAAAACTTTTTTACAAAAAAAAAACCGACTTCCAAAAAAAAAAACACTACAAAGTGAAAAATAACTTTAGTTTCGAAAGTCGGTGTCAAAAAATGAAAATATATTCTTCACGTTGTAGTGTTTTTTTTTTGAGTCGGTTGTTTTTTTTGTAAAACACTTTTTTTGGTTGCTTGAATTCGTCAATAACTTTTTTTAATTAAATCTACTAATCAAAAACACCACAATACGTATTTTTATTGAACTCTTCCTATTTCATTCACAACGAATTTCATATTTTTAAATAAAAAAACAGCAAGTGTGCAATTCACACGTGGTAGAAGTGAAACCTTCAAAAACACTGTATAATGCTTCCTATCTCATTTTCTCCCACGTTAAATCTTATGAATTTACATGTCTCTTTTTACTGTCGCTTTTTGGTTTCATAAACTTTCAAATCACAACGATGCTGAAGAACATCCATCCATCCATCCATCCATCCATCACCATCACCATCGCCATCGCCATCGCCATCGCTATCACCATCGCCATCGCCATCACCATCTCCATCACCATCATCATCATCGCCATCGCCATCACCATCGCCATCACCATCGCCATAACCATCGCCATCGCCATCACCATCACCATCATCGCCATCGCCATCACTATCGCAATCACCATTACCATAACCATCGCCATCGCCATCACCATCATCATCATCGCCATCACCATCGCTATCACCATCACCATCGCCACCACCATCGCCATATCACCATCACCATCGCCACCACCATCGCCATCACCATCACCATCGCCATCACCATCGCCATCACCATCGCCATCACCATCGCCATCACCATCGCCATCATCATCGCCATCACCATCACCATCACCATCGCCATCACCATCGTCATCGCCATCGCCAACACCATCACCATCATCATCACAAATTAGTAGCATAGGATTAAATGTGATGTCATTTGTAATAATAAAAAACAAAAACACTGTATAATGCTTCCTATCTCATTTTCTCCCACGTTAAATCTTATGTCTCTTTTTACTGTAGCTTTTTCTACTGTAGCTTTTTCGTTTCATAAAATTTTCAAATCACAATAATGCTAAAGAAGTTTTCACTTCGAAAAAATATAATATTTTACCTATACAATCACAAAACTAGAAACACAAACTCAAAAACTCAAATTTTGCAATTGAATATAAACCTTATTCCGTTGTAGTAAAGTTGAAAATCTATTACAGACATTACGATAATTGTAAATTTATGGTACCGACCTGCTACTGCTAGTACTGTGACGAAAGCAAGAGAACCTATACAACTACAATATTATTCTGTCGCGTCGTCTTATAAGTGGGTAGTTATAAATACGTAGAAAAATAATAATCAAAATTACCTTATTTTTTTTTAAGCTTTGCAGTTCAATGCTGAACGTTTTTTTTTCTTTCTTCTGTTTTTATTCCCCATAATTTAATCTTAATTATCACTATATTACAACTATATTATAACAAACTAATACCTATTTAGTTTAATTATTAATACTAGAACCTAAACAATATTTACAGACTGAATTTTGAAACTAATACACAAACACGGAAATTAACTAACAATATTATAACGTATATTTCGATCGATTAGCGGGAACGCGGCGAGCCAGCAAAAGCGACACAGGTCCTACCTCGGTAACGCCCGGCGGGCTACTGAAGTGAAGCGCGCAGGCCGCCTTTTTAGATTATATCTTGTTAAGACAATAAAAATCAGTTTTGAGAAAAATTAACCGTAGAATGTTCTACTATACATCATTGCCTATTTTTTCATATATTTTTTGCGAGTAAAAGTTAAGTCTACTTCAAATGCGACTTGAAAAACGATTAAAAACTTCGCTGTTTTCGATTTGTTTGCGATTTTTTATGATCGAGTGAAGTTGTAAATATCGTGTTTTGAACCATAGAATAATCAAGAATGTTAGTTAAACTATGCCATATATTTTTTTCAGATTAAAACAAAGAATATTTGATTGTTTAATGTTGAATCAAAAATAGGTCGATTCCGAGATTTCCGAGAGTCCTGGCCTTAAATGAATTATTATGAAGAGTTGTGTGCATCGCTAAATCGAAATTGTTTCGTCTTTGTTCCAAATTCGAATTGATTCTGACAAGTGGTGTGTCAGAATTTAAAAAGTTTGGAAGCGAAATAGTTTTTTTTTTCTTTGGCGCCTAACCCGCTATCGACTTTTCTGCCAGCGCGCAGCGTCCAAGAGTTGTTATTTGAATAAAACTTAATTATTGACAATTCTATATTTTTATGAGAAAAAAATGATTATCAATATAATTTATTGTTAAAAAAACAGTGTTAATTCAGTAGCTCCAAGTTGGGTTTTTAATCCGGCTGAACAAAGGAATGCATTGACAATAATGCAGCTGTCAAAATATTTTTTCCATGCCCATAGCACAGTGCACTTTATAATACTGTGCCTATAAAGCCTTCATAAACAAAGAGTTTCCAAGACAAGGCCATTGGAAACACTTAGTTCGACAATTTTAACGGAAACAATCTTAACTCATAAGTGGCTCGGATGCGTCACAAACATTTACCTGCTTAACGAAGTAGACATAATGTGAAAAGACATAATTTTAATGTTAATGATTTTCACGGTGGCACAGTTATGACTCCTTATCCTTTGAACCTTTGTCTTGTATTTACGAGTTCAGTACATAATACTGTACCAATGTGTTTCTAAAATCTAAAAGCTTCTGGGAAACCGTTACTGACGGTTAAGTTTATAATCAGTTTGTTAGAAGACTATGAGAGTTTTGAGTTATCTATACTAATATTATGAAGAGGTAAAGTTTGTAAGTTTGCATGTAGGGGGTAATCTCTGGAACTACCAGTCGGATTTGAAAAAATCTTTTTATATTTGATAGCCCAATTCTTGAGGAAGCCTATTTAACATCACGCTATGACCCTTAGGAGCCGAGCAAAATGAAAAAAAAGTTAGAAAGAACGCTAAACAAAACGAAGTAATAGCGCGGGCAGGCGATGAAATATGCGACGGGGTGGGTCGGGGGAACAAGAAATTTCACGCGGACGAAGTCGCGGGCAGAAGCTGGTTTTCAATAATTGAACTGGCTCATCAGAGCAGTCATGAATATCGAGTTGACCATGTAGCCGGAAATGTGGTCTTAAAAGTCTGCAAGTTTTACTTTTTCAGTGAGCCAAATACTTCTGAGAGTTTAGGTATTGTTGAAAACCAGTGAAGTTGAAGCTGAACTAATAGGAAACCGTCCGAGACAACACAACCCAATTTTAAATTACAACCATACTAATATTATAAATGCGAAAGTGTGTCTGTCTGTTACCTCCTCACGCTTAAACCGCTGAACCGATTTGATAGATAGTTTGAGTCCCGGGAAAGGACATAGAATACTTTTTATCCCGGTTGCACGTTCCTGTGGGATAATCCACGACATCCACGCGGGTAGAGCCGTGGGCAGGAGCTAGTGCTTTTATAAAATAATTACAATATTTGTTATAACAACTAAGTAGTCAAATAAAATCCCTTTTCCTCTCTCCTTATCTTTTGCTGTGGCCGACAGGGTCCACAATGTTCACATTCTGTAAAACCCACCACATAGGTTTACACGTGGAAGCAATAAATATTTTGAGTATTGAGATCGACGCCATTTTTCGGGATAGACCTTATTAATTTACCAAATGATACCTGATGGTTTCGTCAGTGCTAAAAGTGTTCATAGAGTTATATCCTGAATGTAGCATGAGCTTTACCAGTTTTCTCTGCAAACAGCAATCGGAATTTATCCTAATCCACCCACACAATCATCAGTTCAATAGTAAACAGAACAACGTCATTGAACCCTGCGTACACGCAAGTTAGTCCGCGCGCATACCAATTAAGTGCATTGCTATTACCATGGGAATCTTGTGAATTACTCATAACTACTGAGAATGAGGGGACGATAGGACCTATTTATAGAACAGCTGGACGTATTTTAATTCCTTGAAATAGAGGTTTATCGTGTTGGTATAATATGATAAGACAGGATTGGAAGAAATTCTAGGTGTCACTGGATCCCTAGATACAGGTTTTCCTTGTGTTCATTTACAGTGTGGTTCATATGCCAATTTGTGTGCTCTTTCATGTCTTGTTCGAATAAATAAATTATATTTTCTACTACGATAATTTATACACTCTGATTGTCATGGGGACTACTTCTATTGCTAAATATGTGATGGTGCATGCATCCATTTTTTTAATTATCAATCCCTTTCTTTGGCTATATCATGATCATAATTATTCTCGTCCCCTTATCCCAATTTGTCTTTTTCTTCCATACTTCTCTATTAATCGTCATCTCGGAACTCACCTCCTTTGGCTACTATAACGTATCTTGATTTAAATTGTTCTTAGAACATTATTTGGCTTTGGACTATCGCGCTATTACATAGACAAAATATTTGTTATATTTCTTGTTACAGGATCTTATCTGTCGATAGTTATTGTTATCATTTATGATTACATTCTAACACAAAATTCCTATTACCAATAAAAATTACATCACTAATTCGCGATACATACACTTAAGGGGATTACAGGACCTAAACGCAAAAAACGCAACTTTTAGAAGCAATAAAAGTATATGATCGACAAAATCAGAAAAATATATGATATTTTTCAGGATATAATTATGCTAGGAAGATTGTGTGTTGAAAACATAATACAACTAATTTGATACGATAGAAAAAAATCATGAAAATACCTCTAAAAACTTTTTTTTACAATAAAAACCATACTAATAAACATAAAATCACTCTGTTTTTTTGTCAGATTATTCTACATGCAACATACTAAAGCACTAGTCCTTTAATTTTTTACTTCAAACAATAGATGTTTTGTAAATAAATAATTGCTTCATATTTTGCAATAAATTACAAGCGTTATGTCATCGCGCTTCTCTTTCTTTTCTATGAAGTCTGACAGTAACCGCGCTTTAGGTCATGTTAGGTCATGTAAGCCCCTTAAGTATAAAAAGTATTTTTACTTTTGGATCATTCTGTGTGTGAAGTGATTTCGGACGATGGTCCGAAATCACTTCACACACATCATCACACATCCACCCAGAGGGCCCCTCTTTTTCTACAACATGAAAATCTATACATATACTAATACAATAAAGCTGAATAGTTTGTTTTTTTGGTTGAACGCACTACTCTCAGAAACTAACCGCGGATTTGAAAAAAAATCTTTTTGTATTTGATAGCCCGATTTTTGAAGAAGGTTATCTAAAGGCTATTTAACATCACAGTGAGCCCTTTGGAGTCGAGCAAAAAGGATAAATTCAGAAAGAACGCTAAGCAAAAACGAAGTAAAGGGTGTTGGAATCTGTGGCAGAAAATACGAAATTCACGCGAACGAAATCGCAGAGAAGGTGCTAGTAATTGTATGTGTTAATACAACACCGTCCCATATTTATTTCACAACAGAATCTTTGACATAAAAACCATAATCTTACAGAGTATGACGTAAAAGCCGTCGCTTCCTTCTGTCTCCTATAAATATTAATTGTTCTAATAATACTCCCAACCTCGTCAAGATCGCGGTTAACACACATTTCCACCGCATCTGGACCACATCTAAATCGGAAACTTTCGACATCAATCTGTCTAATTTAAGCTTTACGTTCATGGTTAAGGTTGTTGAAATCTCTTCATGTTTCGTTCTTCGTGTTGATGAGTACCCTCATCATGCATGTTCTGAAAGTCAATTTTTTCCTGCTATGATATTGTGAATTTCTCTTTCTCCACAAATTCCTATTGTGCTCATTGACCCATTTCCAAGTTATATAATACTTTTAGGTATTAGGGTGTCTCTAATTGTCTCTCTTCGGTGAATCGATTCTTGTATTAGGTAACTATTCGCAAGATAACCGTGGCAATAATGTTCTCTTATAAATCAAAACAAACCACTCATAGATAGTACCTATCATCATCCAATTACATGACCTAAAACACGGTCACTGTCGGACTGCATAGAAAAGAAAGAGAAGTGCAGTGACACAACGCTGGTAATTTAAGGCGAAATATGAAGCAATTATTTAATTACAAAAAATCTATTGTTTAGACAAAAGAATTAAAACAGTAGCGTTTTAGTGTTATGTGGCTTGTAGAATAATCTGACAAAAATTCAGAATGATTGTATGTATATTAAGTATGGTTTTAACTGTAAAAAAAGAAAGTTTTTAGAGGTATCTTCATAATTTTTTCTATCGTATCAAATTAGTTGTTTTATGTTTTCAACACAGTATCTACCTAGCATATATCCTGAAGAATATCATATATTTTTCTGATTTTGTTTACTGTAGTCGATCATATACTTTTATTGTTTCTAAAACTTGCGTTTTTTGCGTTTAGCGTCCTGTAAGCCCCTTAAGAACACTTTATAAATTAGCTGTAAGTTAGTAAAATAAAACCGAAGAGAAAAAAATAAAACTATTAGCCATATGCATATGCCATTTCCTGAGTATTTTGCGGTCTGCCTCTAAATCAGTAGCTATCATATAACATAAGGCAAACAAACAAACAGGCGCGACACGCGATATAACCGCGCGCGACACAAAGGCACCGCTCGTTGCGCGACTTGCGGTGCTTTTGTGTCGCGTGTCGTGTCGCGCCTGTTTGAAGGAGCCTTTATCCTTTAGGAAAAATCCTTTAAAGGAGTCTTTTAGCACGTGTTTCTGTGACATATGAACCTATCTTTCTTTCTTACTCTTCATTTTTCAACTCACTCTTCTAATAGCTACCTACACCAACATTACTAGCCCACTCTCCCCATCTTAATCCCATAATAGACCCGCTCACGGCTAAGGTCAAAGATAAGTCCACCATGATACAACCATGGCCCATCGTATAGATAACGCTGCACTTTAGTCGACGTTATATTCAAGGTGAGGTTACACTGGCCAGTTTTATGTGAGACAGTGCTGCCATCTGCCGATGAAAGTGTAATTCAGTAGAGTGTTTTTGAAGGTTCTTCTTATGTATCTTCTTCTGGTATGAAGGAAAAGATTGTAAAAGTTTTGGAGATTGAACGGTTGTTGGAACATAGTTTCTAATGCTCCGATTTTTTTGGACAGTTGCACCCGGTGTCCATTTCTTTACAGGCGTATATATAGCAGAAACAACTTGTTTCTATCACAGGGTTCTGTAGTTTAGTCTTAGAACGAATAATTTAGAACTTTAGACGTAATGAGCCTTAAAAAAACAGTTTGTTAGTTTCCTAAACTGAATTTAATAACGGTCACAGTTAAGCACTTTGATGACCAAATTCCATCTTTAGTGAGAAATATTTACTAGGTTTTCATAATAAGATTATTATATTAGTAAATAAATAATCCAGTATTCCTCAATAAGGTCACTGACTCATGAGTTTAGCTACTAATCAACTGTGGCGTCACTGCGTATACGCAGTTCACGTAAACACTTTTCTTTGTCGAGTTCCGTGTAACCGTGTGTAATACAGTTTACACAGCAATTAGTCAGACATTACTGAAACTAACCTGATTTTCAGTTTGACCTAAATGTCGAAAATGCATTTGTTCATTCGTTGTTTGTCATAGATTATATTTTATTTGATCAAGAAACGGTATGAAGTTTTATAGTCATATGAATTTGAATTGCAGTTTATTATGAAAATTAAAAAGTAAATAGGTTAGTATAGCAGGTGATGCTCTATCTCATGATGCTTATTTTGAATAGATGTTTTTATCATCTTTTGATTTATTATTAGACGAACAGTATTGAAGCCTGAAGCATCAATCTGTTACTGCTCGGTCAGCATAAATTATTAATCTAGTGCATCATTTACTTCAATTATTATAATAACTTCAATAAGTTTCATTTTTGCAATGATGAGTCGGGACTCATCATTGCAAAAATGAAACTGTCGCACCTGTTTGAAGGAGCCTTTACCGGGGTAAAGGCTCCTTCAAACAGGTGCGACACGCGATAAAATCGAGCGCGACACAAAGGCACCGCGAGTCGCGCAACGAGCAGTCCTTTGTGTCGCACGCGATTTTATTATATAGTTACTAAACCATCTCCTTTAACCAATCTTATTTGGCTTCTTCGGTCATGACCAGCCAACTTTAATTGAACTGTTTTTGTTATGAAATAGGAGCAACCACAATAGCTTTGCCAATTGTCTGTTTATTTTCGTGAAGTTCACAATAAAAATATTAACGAGATTGCGACGTCTATGAAAATTCAGGTCGCCAACCTCCCAGAACAGATTCATCCTGACAATCTCCGTTCGCAGACAAAACTTTACCACCAGCACTACTGACTCTGTCCTTATTCATACCACTTATCCTATTAAATCAGTCTTGTAGCCAGTCAATCATATCACGGCATCGTCCTCACTTAGCATTTCAATAACATGGCGGATCATTGTTGTGGGACATTGCTTTCGTTATGGCCCTTTTTATTTTTCGATGAATTTATGCAATTATGCATGTATGTGGTATTTGGTATGCAATGTCGTAAATCGCTCCGTCTTGGGACTATTGTTTGGAGACTGGAGTTGTCATTTTTGAGATGTTTATTTCAGATCTGTCTTGTTAATTGTGGATCTACCTATATTTGATCCGATTTTGATGCTGATCGCTTTGATTTTTGAGGCGAATCCTGCGCGATATTGTCCTTTACTGGCCATTCTAATTTTAAATGCACATACTTTTACCTCTTCATCAACTTTAAATTTAAATTCATCCAAAATCATTTAACATTTCGCTAACAAAAAGGTGGCCTTGCTGTTTATATTTTTCTCGGTAGTAAATAATAAATACACAATCACCACCTGATGTTTGATCATTACAAATGCTCAGAGTACACAGGCTGATCTCATATCGTTACGTCAGCATTTGAGGTAACTTCTTAAGATTAGAATAATTCTTACCTAAACAGCCATTTGAACGTCACGCCTAGTTTATGATTGTTATAAATATATTGTGCAAAATTCTAAAGTTCGACACTTTCAATCACAATCTGTATCATTTTGAAGGATATATATAATCCATTGCTTCATATGTTCGAAAAAATTGTCTGCTCAACAACGTAAAGAACGCAATGAATGTTGTTTAACTGTCAAAATTAAAGCTTTTGCTAGTGTTACTGTGTAATGCAATTACCTCGGTGGTGATAAATGATTTTATTTTTGTAAGTAGGTTTGCACAAACACTTTTACACGTCAATCATATTTTTTAAACTAGATGAGCTCGGCGTTTCCTATATGACTACTCTGAGAAGAAAGGCCGAAACAAACTCAGAGGTCATAGTCTCTTTTAAAGTCCAGACATAATCTTGGTCAGGTTATATGAAGACCATGTAGGTCGATGTCTGAGATGGTCTTTTGAGGAAAGAACCACACAGATTGAGAGGACCTGTCCAGTCAGTGCACGCATTTGTCAGAATTCGTGCAGCTCAACTCAAAACCTTCAACGATTCGAATATACTCGTATTGAGCGCTGCTAGATGCGGGAATCGCCTCCGGCCGGTTATTGTTGCGATGATTGGGCCGTCCAGCAGTACTCGTCTTTTGGACCGGGTAGCAACAGAAAACTATTGCATCTTTTAAAACTAACCTATCCATGTCTACCAACTGCCACTCGGCCCGCGTGATGGTCTCACGGCCCACTCACTCCCATTGAAAGGCCAGAGTCTTGAAACCCAGCCTTGGAAACGTATAGCAGGCTGATGGTGTTAGGTTTTATCTTTTAAACCTAACTTCAAGCAAGGATATCACAAGGTTTTATTTCTATTTTAGTAGTCGCAGATGTAGAAGGACCTTACTTAAGTCGATTTTATCAACCGCCTTGTATGGCGAACTCCGATATCATTGCTTTTGCATCCATATAAAATAGCGTACCTAAGGAATACATGTATGTTGATATAGATACGTAAATGGGTGTATTATAGTTATGTATATTCAGTATATTGTTAGTCATGGTTTTTAATTTAGAATATGGTTGAAGGTAAAGTATTGATTCCGAACGTTGTCGTATGTCGATTAGAAAATAATTATGTAAAATAAAAATAGAAAGGTGAAAAGGGTATTCTAGTAATATTACTCATTTCAAAGATAATTAATTACAAAAATGGTAGGTACGGTTCCTAAATCTAAGCAGAAATCCTTTATCCAGACAACCTACTTATTTTATGTCCATCAGACGCAATTCAGTCATCAAACTTTTGCAAACTACCTAAGTTTTTATTTGACCAAATACATAATTTCTCTGTGGTTAAACTTTATTATCATCGAGATGACAATATTATGACAATGGCTCAAAATATACAATTTTTGATGAAGATTTGATTCTCCTTCTTAGGGTTCCGTACCCAAAGGGTAAAAACGGGACCCTATAACCCTAAAAAAGATAAATGAAGATAATTCATTTTCTCATACATTCGTTCTTATTGATTCTGATTTTTGAGGCGATACGAAGTTCGCCGGGTCAGCTAGTTACATATAAAATAAAGATGAGAGGGTCAAATAGGTATATTTGTAATAGGTAGGTACTCGTAGCCCAATCTATGAGTAGGTATGACATACCTACCTACTTGACAAGGATTGCCAGAAACTATATTTCTTCAATTTATCTTAAGGGGCTTACAGGACCTAAACGCAAAAAACGCAAGTTTTAGAAACAATAAAAGTAAGTATATGATCGACTACAGTAAACAAAATCAGAAAAATATATGATATTCTTCAGAATATATGATAGGTTGATAGTGTGTTGAAAACATAATACAACTAATTTGATACGATAGAAAAAAATCATGAAGATACCTATAAAAACTTTCTTTTTACAATAAAAACCACACTAATATACATACAATTATTCTGATTTTTTGTCAGATTATTCTACAAGCAACATACTAAAACACTAGTGTTTTAATTTTTTAGTTCAAACAATAGATTTTTTGTAATTAAAAAATTGCTTCATATTTTGCAATAAATTACCAGCGTTGTCATCGCGCTTCTTTTTCTTTTCTATGCAGTCCGACAGTGACCGCGCTTTAGGTCATGTAAGCCCCTTAAGGAAAACACAACCCCCATGTTCCACGTACCTACTCTGTGAGTCCCTAACTACCCACATATCCAATATTTTACGTCCACCTTGTTAAAGTTTACTACATTCTTATTGGTCCTCATCTCACGCTCGCTGTGGAGACGATATTATCTTATTAGGGATAAGCGATGCTCCTTTGTCACGCCAATGTGCTCAACTCGGCTATTTTTAGAAACTTGTTTACGTGTGCAAATGAGTTGTGTGTAGTGTATATACCCTAGCCATAGTTAAGTGCAGTGAGTGAGTAGGTAAAGTATGTTTTGTTAGTGAACTTGGAATGCTGTTTTTTCAACTCACTGGACACAGGCTAACAATTTCAAGTCTGTCCATAATTTTTAAAATTATTTGAAGTTTTGGTCATCAATGTTATGCGTAGTGAAACGGTCTCCTTTTTTGGAACACAAATATTACTCATTACGTATTCATACAAATCTTATAATTGTGACCTCGTCTGATTAAGGATACTTAAAATCGATCGTCGATTGCTTTTTTAGTCAACTTACCGTGAAAATTGTTTAAAATACCTACTTAGTTTAGAAACATAAATTTATGTTAGAATTGTCCTGGCGATCAGTAATATTGGCGAAAACTACTTATTATGTGGGTGGTGAAGACCATTTTTCTCTATCTGTATGAATCTATGGTATTATCACCATAGCCTCTTCCCATCACATACCTTTACCAACTTCAAACTCACACTAACGTCACCTATATTTGTTTCCAGAAAAACATGCAAGTCATGCGGCTGCGACCGGCTGAAGCACTCGGTGTACCACGAGGAGCTGGGCTCCGTGCGCGACCGACTGGGGCTGCGCGAGTCCAAGATCAACCACCACTCCTACGACAGCCCGCCAGGACTTACTGCTAAGCAGGTGAGAACTTTATCATTGGTAAGCAACTAACTGTCACATTTTCACGAGAAAATGACGAAATTGTCGGATTGTCTTTGCGGTCAGCGCTTGTCGGTTTTATTTAATAGGCCCCTGGATATACGGCGAAGCAGGTAAGGCCTTTAATTATAGCCATTACTAAATGGCTCAATAAGCTAGAAGAATATGCTCACACCACATTTTATTATCGTGCACCTACTCGTATTGTTTTGTAAAGAAGGAATTGGATATTAAAACAAGTAAGCCTCAACAAAA
Organism: Luperina testacea; assembly: GCA_927399505.1. Classification (NCBI taxonomy): domain Eukaryota; kingdom Metazoa; phylum Arthropoda; class Insecta; order Lepidoptera; family Noctuidae; genus Luperina; species Luperina testacea. The sequence goes on along the minus strand of OV656759.1, from coordinate 19,813,282 downwards.
CATTGTTCATAAACAGCTTTTTGAAAGCCTGATTAATTATAATTAGTAATAAAAGTTAATCATTCTTTTTTTGGCCTGTACTCTCATTTTATCCTCGGGTTCACTACCTTAGTCTGCCGCAACATCTATATATATATTTTTTTTAATTACAGATAGTTATGTTCAAGCAAACAACAACAATTTGTCAAATTCTATAATAGATTTTTTTTTCAACTTTATCGCTGAAGGCTATTATGGTTCAAAGTTGATTGGGAACATTTTACAGTTTCGGGTAGCTTGATGTGCTGGCGTCTGTACTTTACGCTCTTTAAGTCTATACGGTATCTGTCGATATTTAATAGATACTAGATACATGGTCACCTGTCGTGATAGGTATGTTGCCTGTACATCGATGGCTAGGCGTATTCATTTTACCCTCTATCTGACATGTGACATTTTGAATTACCGATGCACTCTAATAATATTTAAGAGAATGATAGAAGGCAGTAAGGGCAATATGTATAGTAGTTTTAGGATAATAAGAAAATAATTTTAAAATTAAGTAATTGACGTTAGGTATTAATGGTAGATTATTTTTCCTTTCCAGACTGAACTGTATTGGACGTCGTTAGCAGAGCGCGCACCTACTGGCCTAGGGGGCGCCACCGGCGCGGCCGCGTGGAGGGCATGGCGAACTAGAGCATTAGCCTCTCAGTTACCGAAACAAGACCTCTCCTTAGCACATTGCCGACATATCGACGAAAACCACCGCAAACAATATGAAGACTTCGTCGCGGCTAGGAATGAAATTGCACTTGACATTGGTAACAAGCCTTACATGAATTGACTACAGCGCCATCTAGTGGCAAATAGCTGAATGTTTTATATTTGCTTTATGTAGGAATATTTGTTTCAGGCGTCGCTAGTCAATATCACGGTGCATCAGTTGATTGTGCGGGATGCAATAAAGCTATTCGAAGTGGAAGTATTACCGTTCAAGCGCCGCGGATAGGTGAAGAAGTAAGTATTTTCAAATGGCGCCATCTATGTTCAAGCGCAAACACTAAGAGAAGCTTCCACCTCACCTAGTTTAGCTATTCGACAAGAGATGTCACTGATAGTATTTAAAATTGATATTTTTTTAAATTATTCTTTTGTTGTAGGCATATTTCCACCCAACATGCTTCTCGTGTGCGGAATGTGACGAGCTACTTGTCGAACTAGCGTACTGTGCGTTAGACGGACGGTTGTACTGCGTCCGACATTATGCTGAACGATTGAAACCTAGGTGTCATGCTTGTGATGAGGTAAGTGATAACTTATGTTTGTAAAGCATTAAAAAGTTATTTCTAAACATCCAGTTGAATATTTTAGGGTCGGGTTCTTTTCCATCATAGTAACTAGCATATAATCATATATTAGTACTGCCATGATTTGAAATGTGGCAACTGTATGCAACTGTAGATTGACCAAGGTTGCAGACTTTCTGGAATTATTAATAATCCATTTTATACAACGTTTATCGTATTTTTGATGGGCAGCGAATCGTATTCACGAATTTCCTTTTTAAAGATATGGAATACTTGCGGCTGTTGATTAACAGCTGTTTTAAATCAACTTGGCTATTAGACGTTGACAGACTATAATTATTATATTTCAAACGTTACGTAAATAAATACCTGATCAAGTAATAAATTGCCGCGTTTGTTACAAATCACTTTGGTGTCGGTCCAAAATCACCATTAGTATTGATGTTACAAATAACTTAGACGTAAAAATTTTTCGTCTGTCCGTGTGATGTTCCAGTTTTCACATGGTAGCTAGGTAGGTAACAACGACTTTTTAAATAAATCCGTAACTGCCTTTAATTTTTTAAGTAGAATCTAAAGTTAAAGTTGGTAAAAAGTTTCTGAATAATTATTGAGATACCATCAAAATATAATCTCGGTTTTTAAACTTTTCCATAGCAACGCTCACAGCTAAATACAAAGATCCCCGCCCTAAATATTATTAATACAGGTGGTATTAATACTTAGTAGCACTAACGATTAGTCGCGACGTATTCCAAATAGACAACAAAACACATCACGTGGTCTATTCCTGTCCTAGGACCGGCAATCTAACGGCTTGACATTTGCTAGGGCATTATGTAACGTGTGTCGGTAATATGGCCTGAACTATGGTCCATTTGCTAAAGATAGGCAATTTTCTATAGATATTTCGGAAGACAGAAACTTTTGTTGCCACATTTAACAAAGTATTACAGCGTTTCTTAAATATGGCAATAAACACAGATTGAGACTTTTTTATACAGATTTAATTAGAATCTGTATTTGTAGTGGCTTGTGGCAAGAAGAAAGGATTTTGAAATTCAAGGTGTCAGGGAGAGCTTCATTCAAGCACGGCTGTATCAATTGTTAAGACTTCTCAATACCTAAGGAGTACCCATGTATTACAGCTTCTTTTACATTCAATGCTGATAGGGAGCATCTGCCAACCCTGCTGAAAAGCAAAGATTTTCAGCAGACCAGAATAATTTAATCAATCCGTAGCGAATGCAAGTTCATAAATCTAATTCAATCTAACAAAAGTCAAGTCAAGCGTAAATATAAGTACTCAAACTATTTTAATGAGTCTTGACAGTAACGCGTTACTTTATATCTATTACGTTAATTTTAACAATAAGTTTTATGACGATATGCGCTGCACTACTGTCTACTGAAGTAATAAAGAAGTGGCAGTTATAAACGCTTCAAATGCTTTACTGGTTAGTGCAGTATATCATACCAATTGATGGATGGAGGGAGAAAGGGAGACCAAAGAAAAGATTGATAGTTTGTAATAGAAAACGGACTTAGTGATGACTTATTTGATGATTGCTGCTGATATAGGGGCGAAAGAAAATTTAAAAAAAGAATTGCGTCGAAATATCCCAAGCAACATGGGCCATGGATAGGCCGATGATGAGGAACTAAATAAGTTGGCAAATAGGCTATTAGGTGAAAACTGGTAACAGCTATCGAAGGACACCTGCCATACCTACGAAGGGCTTTGTAATAATGCTAAGACAAAGAGGAAATGTTTCATGTAGATATTATTTCACCTGCACTCATACCGTTTAAAGTCTAACTTAAGAACAATTCCATCTTGCAAATCAATAAATTGTAATTCATAATTCCACGGATAATCTTAATGTTTCCTCTTGAAATTAAACCTATTGGAAGCAGTACACTGTTTAATTTTAGCCCGTTACATTATAATGCATAACTGTGCCACTCATTGCTTTTCGCACTAATGACAATATTATTGATGCGTCCAACTGTTCACATTCATTCATTTAAGCGCATATCTTGGAGCGAATTATTGAAAGCTTTACAACTAGAGGTTTACTCGTCGATGTAGAAAGGGATTGTCGATAACCGTGTCAACGGCAGATTTTGTAAACGTTTTCTTTTTTGGGTTCAGTGCAGATATAAATCTATCTCTGAATTTCGCACATTTGGACATGTGTGACTTATAACCGAGGCTGTTACTGAAAACAAATAACTTTACCCTTGTGTCAAACATATTTTTGGAGGTATGCGTCATGAGTGCCCTGCCCGTTTGGAATATTTATACTGATCCTTCTAATGTTATTACTAAAATCCTAAACCAGTGAAAGCAGCCATCTTTCCTCCCAATACGCTCTCTTCAACGTTAGCAGTTCTTGTTTGCACCTTATTTAGCCCAGGTTAATTCGCACTAACGAAGCTTCAATCGGTCAATAAACCAGGCGAATGAAATATGTTTGGTATACATGTATGGTAACAGAACAAAAATAAACTGTTAAAACTAGGTACTGCTGAACATTGGTTCACACCTTACCACTTTAGTCAGTTCACTCGCAGCGGGTTTGCGCGCCTTTTTTCTAGTCCGACCTTTTTGTTTCGTTTTATGTCAGTGTTTTTATTCGATATTTGAATCGGGTGCTATATTTTAGAAGTTGTCTAGGTGAGGTTTTATTGTTACTATAATCTTCTTTTTACAGTCGCGTTCATTTTAGTTTTAAGCACGAGTATTAAACATTTTCGATACCCTAAATTACTAATTCACTTGAACCATCAAACTAAATTACTGTTGTGAGTTATACAACGTTTCCAATGTATCGTAATGGAAGCATCTGAAGTGGTGGCCTATATTCTGCAACGAACGAATTATTGCAAATGTTTCTACATCTTAGCAGTTACGTTTCTATCTTGCAGTGGGAATTACAAAATTGAACTTGCGTTCAATAAACACCGAAAACAATCCTGTTTAATTTCAAAGAAACGTTTTATCCGCATTCTGAAAGCGAACTTTAAAACCGCTGGCAATAAAAAGGGCTTTTGATGTTTCGCTGTCTGTGAAACAGACAGTAATTTTGACACTATCCCTAGTTACTGACGTGGATGGCGTCTCGTTGGAGCAGGTGATGTTCCTGTCTATCGATCTTCTGAATACCGATCGATCTCTTTGAAGTATCTGTCGTCCAAGCTTGTTTATAGTCACAAGCTAATGTAATAAATATAATCGACGCGCACACACGACAAGGACCATCTCCTAACCGGACAGCGTTCGCCAACTGTGAACTCAATACTCTTTCGACAGCTACCGAGGACGTGTCGCCTCCAGTGTATTTAATTTATACCTTGGTCTCCAGTGTAATTAAAAAAATAATTTTAAAAAGTAATATTGGTACGCGACGGTCGTGACACATTCGGCCGAATACGAAATTTGAATTTACGCGCGTTTTTTTCCGGCGTTTTTTGGTGTGTTCGGATACAAGCCGATTAAGAAGACAGTTTTTGTGAGTGGTTTGAAAATAAGCATGACTTTTGTAATTGTGGTTAACTAATATAATTTCAACATTGTTTTATTTAAAAAAAATGTGATAATTTTATTAACAGTGAATCCCTGATAAATCTATTCAGTTTATTTTAGTCAATTATTTTTTTTTTTGTGTATCAGTGTTCAATTTATAAATTGTGAAGTAAATGCGTTTTCAATATTCAACATTGCTAAAACTCAGAAAGCTTTTGATCTTTCATCTGTGACACAAAAAGCTCTTCACAGTTCTGCTACTCAATCAGAGATGGCGCCAGTAGAGCATTTCTATTAATAGCAATAATAACTTTTTTAACTTGAAAATTGAATGGCTTTTCGCTATAGTCCAAAATATTTATTCATAGTTTTATTATTCTTAGTTTCATTATTGTTCCTATGTGGTGGCAATTTTCTTTTGAGTGTCTGACAAGTGAAAAACGTCTTCTGGCTCAAAGTTTAAATTCTTAATTTAATGCATTTAAATGACATTGACCTTAATGGGCTTTTAAGCCGCAGTTACCGAGTTCTTGGAACCCTCAAAAAATCATCTTACGTAATCATTTTCTCTACACTCACCTACGACAGTGTCGACAGTCATCCGTAAGGATTACTTTAGCTGTTTTTCTTTACAGATTAGTGCTGTAACATAAAATAAAAAAGCAGTACATAGAAAAGCTTTGTCCTTTATTTCTGAGCTGCTAGGAGCTGTACCCACTAAAAAATATTGTTATAAAAATAAAATATCCTAAATAAGTCATAATGGGAAAAATCTCTTTGAAATGAACTACAAAACTTCTCCGGGTAAATAATACTGTTGCACGTAGAACATTAAACTGTTGACACATCCACGACACATAAATCTACGAGCTTCACGAACACCTTTGCCTGTCAGTAAATGTCAATCTCACGAACATTTCTTAAAAAAATTGGCATCTTTCAAATCACAAGATTATCAAGTCAACACTATTTTTCATAGTAATCGGTAATTAGCCTTTCTGACGAAAACCAGTTTTCAATTACCATTCATCTTTCCTATAACCATTCTTTAGAACTAAGGTAGTAGGTAAGGCTTAAAATCGAATAAGTTTTAGATTTGCGACAGTAATGAAAAGTTGGTATTTTTAAGCTTAGACAGACAGCTTAATTTTCCTGAAGAGATTGGATTTGGTTTCAGAAGTATGAATTTAGTTCATGTATAAATGTTTTAATTTATCTTCGTCACACGTTGACGTCAGTAGTCAGTAGACCTGTCTATTTACTAAGTCCCACAAGAATGTATACGGAGGGATACATTGAACTGTAAAACGTTCATTTCTCATTTTCGGGCTGTCGCAGTGCCGGATAAACCCCTAAGCAAATTAAACAATTGCTTAGGGCATCACGTCTTGGAGGGCACCATAAACCAGGCGCGGTGCCAGGACCTCATGGGGATCATGACTCCCAAAATCATTCAAGCTGTCGAAGGTCTAAATGCTTATTTGTCTTACTAACTTAAAACTGTAGATACTTGAGCTATGGAGACCCCGATGAGCACATAAAAAACATTGAGGCGGTCGTGGGGTCTACCGCCAGACGTGAAAACTTAACTACGAGTGACGTCATTGACGGCACGATTGGCGCAGTGGTTTAGCAATTGACTGCTGCGCTGCGTGTCGCGGTTTCGATTCCTGCACGGAACAAATATTTATATTACCTACAAGTAGTTGTTCTGGTTCTGGCTGTTTGTGTATGTGAGTTTAAATGTTTGTAAACGCACCCACAATACAGGAGAACTTTCTAGGGTGGGCGTTCATACTTACCCACGCAATCCCGAAAATCTCATTTTTCCTCGCCTATCTAAAGATAGACGACATCGTCCTACGTCCTTTCTCTTCATCAACTCAAGGCATTTATTTCAATTAAACCTTTTACAGTCAGTAAGAGTCTGACACTCTCTTTCGCTCCACCCAGACCGGGAAGGGTCATTTGATGATTTCCCAATCTGAAAAAAAAAGGCTTTTAAATTGTTAAAGAGCCGGTCAGTTAATCAAAAGTTGAAGCTATTCCCCATTTCAATACGTAGATCTCTATGAAGAAGAACGGACAAGAAACTCCAAGGACACTCTATTATATCAAGATATTACAAAATCCTGGTTACTTACATTATTCTTGTTGCTTTCAAATAAAAATTAAACATAGAACTTACATAATCTACATTGCCATTGGTATTAAAACAATATTGAATAATAAATTCTAGCAACTAATCGAGAAAAATTTCAGAAGTGCTAAGATATCCCTTCTCCTAAGTGTCTTCACACTAATGTGAAAAAAGTAAAAGTTCCGAAAAAAAAAACTATATCTGTCAGACTGTCATTAGACCAAACAACTCCCCACATTTAATTGGATTTTTAATGTCACCTGTCCTGTCGCGGTAGACAAGCTCAAACTCCTTAATCACGGGCTCAGACTAAGGAAAAAGGTCACGGGACATCCAACTTACAAAAGCTTATCTGCGACATAAACTGTTTGGGATCTGCTCGTGTCATCGACCCACCTGTTTGAGCTGCCAATTTGTTGTTTACCGGACGTTTCTCACCTTCCGTCAAAATAAAGCTTTCATTATTAGTTATTTTCATAAAAATAGCGCATATTTTGTTATAATTATTTTAAACGAGATAACTCTTAATATCGTAGCAAATTATGTGAAAATTATGAAAATAGGAAAGATAAAGTCATACGGTAACGCTAAAATACTAGTCTCTGTTTAATTACATAATAATATGCATTTACACAAAGCTTGATCACGGAGCTGCGTAGAAGCCAAATAGCATTAAAAACGAAAAATTTGCTTGGAAATTTATCGTCTACCTGGTCAAAAATTAGCCCTGTATAGAATTTACAATGTACAGGCCCAAAAGGGAGTGCTTAAATCATCATAAACTAATTACAATGATTATTTTTACAGAGTCCATATATATATTTTTACACACATATTTTTATAAATCCATACGTATGCTGCATACCATCAGAGCTTAGGTTTAATTTCCTCATCTTGGTAAAAATGCAAGTAACGAGCTTTAGTTGGACATCGAAAGCTACTGCAAAATGGGATGTTTATTTACTGCATTTATAAACATTTAATACATCAAGACCTATTTGTGTAAATTTCATTTACCTTACATTGCGTATATTTTTAAACTTCCCCGCCCTAGCAGTTTTCCTGCATCAAGACACAATATTAATGTCATACATAGTTACATATCATTTTAATAAGCAATAAAAAACGCACATGCTGACGATCAATCAAATCGGATCTTTCTATTAATTCATAAATTACAGCATAATATATTGTTAAATACTAAGATCTCTAATGTGTGCGTGTGCGCTGCCAACACGCAAAAACGTGGAACGACTTCATGCGTTAAACTTTCAGACAACACTACTATATGACGAAACTATAAGCTAGTAATTCAAATAGGATAAGCCACTGTTTATCCTAAAGTAAAGTTAGTATTGTACTCTAGAGTAAACAAAGTGCTAAATATAGATTTTGGTGAAATCGTCTGATGCTTAGGTTCTCAACGTAGGCGATAACGTCACCTAGTGGGCGTTTGAGATTTTCAGAGGGGTAGTAGAAGACCCAGAGAAAATTATATATCCTATCTTACGACTATTTATTATAATATTACACGTTTAAATATAACCGTGACAATAGCTGTTTCAGATTCACTATAGATGGTAAGAAAAAAATTGAAGCTTTAGAAAAAAAAACTCAATATAACCGGTGGGCAAAAATAAGATTGACTACCTATGATGCAACAAATCATTTTCTTTTGGTATACCAATGTTTATTGAATGAAACGTAACGTAAGTACACACACACATACACAGTAGGACATACGTTTTATTCAACATGGTCGATATGCATGCTAAGATACCTGCCATAGAAACTACTATTCGTAAGTAAAACGCTTTGATTTCTTTTATATAGAAACAAATCAAATCAACATAACATTTATAACACACACGAGTCTCAAATAATATTATGTTTTTCCTAACACCTACTTAAAATACGTAGAAACCTTCACGATATCGTCTGGGGAACGCCCCTCGGCTGCCAATAAGCCCATTCAAGTTCAAGTGGGCGTAATATCAATGAAACTAGTAGCAAGCATCTCTTGCGATTTTTTTTAGATCACACACGTTTACTACATATTTATGAGGCTTTACACCTTTCTTTATGTAAAGTTTGTTCTGATTTTTTTATTTGAACTAGAATTCTGATAAGATTTCGTATGAATAGACAATGACTGACAGAACAGAATAGAATATAATACTTACTCTATAAGAACAGACAGACAATTCTTTGACATATTAAATGTTTGTATGCTCATTATTTTCTAAACGAGAAACGTCTCTTCATTTAACAAAATGTCGAAATTATTGCATTACCTTTACCTAGTACAATAATCACCGTAAGTTTTCAAAATTCTGCTTTAAAAATTTCCCTCAATTTTCCATCTCCATGGTTCCCTTTCGGCTACCGCGCGTCTCTTGCGCACGGCCCGCGCGTGACGTCACGCCGGTGTCGGGTTTCGGCGCGCGCCTCCCAGAGCCGTACTCGGCCGTTACTTTCACTGCGACCTTGCCTTTGACACCGATGTTTCAAGATATTTAGGTAAACGGGAATATGGGCTGGATATGTAAGGGAAGTATTTTAGTTTGTTTTCTGTTTTTGAAATATTTGTGTGTGCGTAGGTTGACTTTCAGTTTCAGATATTTGTGCAATGGATTTTCATGATTATGCTGTGGCTGTGGGGAGGTGTGAATTATGTGTAAAAAAAATGTAGGCATTATTTGAAATAGCGAACGTTATTTTTTATGAGTAAACATATTCCGGAAGATTACAAAGTCCGCTATAATTTTGCTAACAAATCTTTTAAAATTTTGTTCAAAGTAATCTTTTAAAACATTGGTGTATCCTTTCCTTTTAAGATCTTTCATTTGGAATGTCTATCGAAATCAATAAAAAGTTGACAGTGCAAAGAGTATTTAAGCTCATTGTTCTAACACCAGCCAGTGTTTTCATAGACAAACAATAATCCAAAGATAATTATAATAATAGAAGAAAAAACAAGCATTTACGCAATGTTTATGTTTTTAAGTATATTTACCGACCGCGGCGGAGTAGCGCGTAGTAATGTGTTTGACAAACTGAAGGCGTTAGGCATAATAATGACTTTGACTTGTTTACAAAATGCTTGTTTATTTTTGAATTGGAATGATTTTCCGTATTCCACGTTCTATTATAATCAGCCAGTTATATTCCTCTGCTGAACAATTGCGGAGTCTTCTAGCTGCCAGGAGTTGTGATGCTCCACGTTTAGTTAGGGTAGAGCCCTTTAATATTGACTGTTTTTTAGATCGATCATTGAAATGGAGAACAAATAAAAATAATCCGTTCTATACGGGGTGGCAGGGACTACTCACTACCGCAAACTCAAACCATGAATTTAGCACATGATTCATTCTAGCGTAGAAATTTTTCGTAGGTTCTCAAAATAATTCAGCTTTTTCATAGAAAGTGCAATGTCTACGCGGTCAAAATATATGACAACTATGACCAGAGCTAATATTTTTTGAAATAAAAACTTCTTTAGGCGCTTTTGCATTTTTTGAGATGGGAAAAAACCATTGAACTCTCGCCACTGTTACCGTAAGCGACACCGCGCGTGTTTTGTTTATAAGACGATTAAAAAAATGCCCGCTTTGGATGTGTTCGGCTGTCCTCGGGATGTACTCGGTTTTAATGAATACCTGATATGTCAGTGAGTGATGGCAAAGTATTCTGTTTGTGAAAACAAAAGTTTTCACTTCTGTCGGCACTCCCGGAGTGCCACTGTTTTTTTTTTAAACCGACGAAAAATTTCAGAGTATCCATGAGAACAGATAGTGCGTCAATGTCCTTCCGCCTTGTATTATAAATACTAAAGTATCACTGTCTCTCTGTTAGTTTTTCACGGCTGAATGCATTTGCGTGAAATTTGTTGATCTGACCATGAACTGTGTTAGGACATAGCTAACAAGGCATACCACATACCACATGGCTATTGATCCCGGTAGCACGTTTCCATGGTGTACACTAAAGAAATAAGCAGTAAATACAAATCAAAAAACATTGATCTGAACTGCTTTAAACAGTTCCATATCGTCGCCTTAGAGTGAAAACCTCGGGAATGCAATTCCTCGTAAGTAGCATTTTATGCATTTCGGACAAGTATCGAACAGTTTTGGATAAAAAAATTCCGTTAAATTCGGGTTAAATTTCCATATTAATTAATAAGAATACGTTACAGAACCACCTTTTATGTTTTTTTAACCGACTTCAAAAAAGGAGGTTCTGTATTCTTATTAATTTTATTTAATTCGCTTTTATACCCAGAGCTGTTCGATACTATAAGATTGTCCGCAATGCATAAAATGCTACTTACAAGGTATTGCATTCCCGAGGTTTTCACTCTAAGGCGACGAATTATGAGCCTAACGTTCAAAACAGTATTTTTTACTGATCCGAAAACAGTTAAGCTTGATGCAAAATTTTACCGTCATGACGATAAACTTTAACGGTGAAAGTAGCTAAGAGGTCACAAAATTAACTGTTTTATTCATTTGGTGATATCGTTTAAACCATTTAAATTTACTTACATTAAAGTAAGGGTGGTTTCTTTTTTTTTGTTGTTTTTTTTTTCAGTAAATAGTATGTTCATTAAAAGTTACTGTTTTGTCTTTTACTGTTTTACAAACATTTCTTCTTACTGTATAAAGCCAGTAAGTCATAATGAAATCGCTGCAAGAAATTATTTTTTTCAGTGTAATTTCCGACATAGTGCAGATTGGTTAAAAACAACCATATAAACACACAAAGTAACGGAAAAGCTGGTCGTGGTGTATTTCCATTTCGTTACTGTCATTTTGTTTTTTCTGAAATTCCAGATGGTGTTTATAGGTCATCCTCAATCATCACTACATGTTTAGCTGCAAGATGACAGCATCATTTACTACGAGTGTGTATCGACTAGTGGCGACCTAATTCTAACTGTCATCGAAAATATCATTATTACCACTACCAGTTGTAATATTGTATCAGAAATATTTTGCAACGATGATTCCGAGGATTTAGGATGGCTTGATATTTTTTGGGTGTAGCAAACACAGCACAACATTTCATTATTATTTTAGATAAAGAACAACTCCACAATTAGATAAGGTAAAACTGAAAATTTTCTTTATTAAGGGGATTACAGGACCTAAACGCAAAAACCGCAAGTTTTAGAAGCAATAAAAGTAGCAAAAATATATGATATTCTTCATGATATAATTATGCTAGGTAGATAATGTGTTGAAAATATAATACAACTAATTTGATACGATAGAAAAACATCATGAAGATACCTCTAATAACTTTCTTTTTACAATAAAAACCATACTAATATACATAAAATCATTCTGATTTTTTGTCAGATTATTCTACAAGCAACATAATAAAGCACTAGTGTTTTAATTTTTTAGTCCAAACAATAGATTTTTAAAAATAGATAATTGCTTCATATTTTGCAATAAATTACCAGCGTTGTGTCATCGCGCTTCTCTTTCTTTTCTAAGCAGTCCGACAGTGACCGCGCTTTAGGTCATGAAAGCCCCTTAATAAAAACTAAAGTTCTTAATAATTTATTACAATCTTGACTAATAAGCAATTTAGCTGTAACTTATTATGTTACGTGATAAATAAGAAAAGTGTAAATTTTCACTTTTACACATTTTCGTAGCACTTTCTTAGGGTCTGATATAAAAACACTTAGTTTATGTGTTCAATGTATAGCACAGTATTGTTATTAAATATTCATTCACTATTTATACACTACACTGATTCAAAACTGAAAATAACTGAACGCTAAATTGAACCCCGGCTTTCTCTTTGTTGTTTCTTCATGTAACTTGAGGTTTTAAGGCAATAAATGTTCAGTTAGATACCTATTCCTGAAATATTATGTAGGCTCTTTGAAAAGAATTGTTCGCAAAAGCGCAACTACAGAGAATACTATTTTTTCCTCAACAGCTTCCAGCTTTCATGAATCGAACCCCACCCACAGCCTAGACTTACATAACCGAACTATTAAAAAAAAAGCGCTGAAAACAGCGCGTGCACATCCAGTGATCTAGTGCAAACGTCTTGTGCTTGAAGGTCCACCCACGCTTTCCACACGTTCCGTCCGACGTCACGCCGACGTCACCGCTCCGTAATTAGATGTATGTTGTACATAAATGAGAGAATCTTACGTATTGTGTGAATAATGGCTCTGGAATGGCTGCTGGAGCTTGGAAATTGTGTTTCTATGTTGAATTTGGGTTTGGATATTGTTTGATCTGAAGTGCATGTCTTATGGAGATATAACGTGCAATGACTACAATGTATGTGTACCTCTAGTTGTGCTGTTGCCATGTTGTCTAAAATATCGGCTAAAACCCTCATTAAAAGCACACATCCATGGGTTTACTCTCTTTAGACTCCAAAATCGTAGAGGTCGATTCTTACGCACACCAACGGACAAACGGTCAGAGAGACTTTGGATTTAATACAATGTAAGGAAAATATACGTAGGGCAGTAGGTAACATAGTAATACCAATCGGGGGTGCGGCGAATGTACAAGTATTTCCCGGGCCGCCAACTCATGGTACTAAACCGACCAGTGGGGTTTTAGTCGGTAGGAGACCGACATAACCCTCCTTTTTTCCAGACGGAGGGTATGAGGATTTCCCCAAGGAAAAAGGAAAAAAAAACAATGGCACTCCGGGAGTGCCGACAGACAGAAGTGAAAACTTAAAAAAGCGTAGTAATTTTATTAATATGTTTGAAGGTCATTCTTCCCAAAGAAAATGTACCGCGCGTTAATGGCTTTATAATGGCCAAAGCTTAAAACAGAGGTGTCGAATATCGATAACTTAAAACAGAGGTATCGATATTACAGTGTCGCGAGTTCTATGGTTTTTTCCCATCTCAAAAAATGCCCAACGCGCCTAAAGAAGTTTTCATTAAAGTAGCTTAGTGATGTAGGGTAACCTTATCGGGGTTTTTCAGATTTTCTTTTGTTTCTCCAATAATCTAAGGTCCTACAAGCTTAAAGGGTACTGTCATACTGCAGGGCAAAGGCCTCGTCTCATACCAAACGGCTGGACCAATTTTGATAAAATTGTCTATGGAGCTAGCTGACAACCTGGATAAACATAATAATATAGGCTACTTTTTATCCCGGAATTCCCACGGGATCGACACTTTATGCGGGTAAAACCGCGAGGCGCAACTAGTTAATTATAAGTCCAAGTTCCGCACAATGTTTTCCTTCACCGATGTCAGTGGTGTCTAAGATAAACTTAAAAAGTACAGACGCCAGCACATCAAGCTACTACAATCTGTCACATTTCTTTAATAGATTTTCACCTTTATCGCTAAAGCATAAGGTTCAAAGTTGATTGGGAAAATTAGACAGTTTCGCGTAGCTTGATGTGCTGGAGTACATATGAATAGAAAAGTCTCATTGATGCTTGCCTGGGTATGAGCCCACAATCTACACACATGAGAGGCGAGGCCTTAAAAACACTGGAGCATCACGAATAAAAGTCTAACTCTAATTGTAAGTAAGTAATAGTCTATATAAAAGTAAGTAAGTAATAGTCTATATAAAAGTCTAAGTAAGTAATAGTCTATAGAAAAGTCAAAGTAAGTATGTAATAGTCTATAGAAAAGTCAAAGTAAGTAAGTCTATATAAAAGTCTAAGTAAATAATAGTCTATAGAAAAGTCTAAGTAAGTCTATATAAAAGTCTAAGTAAGTAATAGTCTATAGAAAAGTCAAAGTAAGTAAGTCTATATAAAAGTCTATGTAAGTAATAGTCTATAGAAAAGTCTAAGTAAGTAAGTCTATATAAAAGTAGGTCACCTGATTGGTAGTAGTTGGCATCAAAGCTATCGCTTCGCGTATGTGACATTCCCGTCGTCAATCACCCGAAATGACGGGAATGTGGCAATGTGCAGTGTGCACCGAACATCGTCAGGAAATGTGTTGTTTTTGGATATCTGAACGAATGAGCTGCCAACTTGCCACTGCTTACGTGCAAATGTGACGTGCCACTAACGTTTCCGTTTCAGCTTAAAGCATCATCATCCACCGACACTCCTGCCCGCCAATTTATTTGGTCGACGTAGAATGTCGTCTTTTTCAACACATCTCTATCAACATATTCATATTCAGCCCTTTTCTAGCCATTTATTTATCACTAGCTGCGCCCCGTGGTTTCACCCGTATAATTTTCAATCCCGTGAGAATATCGGGATAAAAATTATCCTATGTGTTAAACCAGGGTGTCAGCTACCTCCATACCAAATTTTATCAAAATTAGTCCAGCCGTTTGTGCATGAGGAAGTAACAAACATACAAACACACTCACAAACTTTCGCCTTTATAATATTAGTGTGATGTGATTTCCACAAGGGCAATGCCAGTTAGATCGCTGTTGTGGAGTTGCGTCCAAGGAAGGGGGTAATCGTTCCCTTGAGCATTTCTTCTGCTTCTCTCGTGTCTGCACTTAGCACTAGCTAAATCATGGCTACGTGAGAGGTAAAAAAATAAGACAGACTATCGTCAAGTCCAGGGTGCACAATCAGTTATTCTATTTCTTCTTCGTTTTGGTTCGATGATAGTCTCCTTCTTTGTTTCTATATAGTTTGAGTCCAGTGGTGGCCACGTTGATTGCAGCAGTTCTTCTACTTATGTACCGTCTTCGTGGAGGCAAGATAATAACGAATACCTATAAGTACCTGCACGAAGAAGCCTCCTCGTGTAGCGCAGTTTGTTCCACCAGTTACTCAACTGAACCAAGCGCTCGGCGCATCCTGGAAAGTCACACTCAACACCTTATTTGACTGGCCAATTCTTCCCTTGCGGTGTTAGGGTTAACGTCCGCCTGATTTGCGACCACCCCCGCCGGACTCCCACCGGAGTCCGGCGTCAAGCAGCCTGCTGTTTCGTCGATGCGTGGGAGTTCCAGTGCCTTGCATTTTCTGGGCACGCTCGTTCCATGATAGACCTCATCCATCGCTTTCCATCAGGCGTGATCGAGGTCAAGAGCAGGCCCATTCAGAAATTAAAAAAAACTGCAATTTTTGCCATTCTCCTTCAGTTTTTTTAGTGAATATTTTTGGGTGAATCACTACTGCCTCCAAAATCAATAGACTAATATTATATGCTCTTGATTTCTGCCAGCTGTACCTAAATCAAAAAGATCTCAATTTAATATGAATAATTATGAGGCAAATAAATGTACGAAGTAAATCAAATATCAAATAAAATCGTAAAGCACACTCGTTTTTATTAATCTCATGACAATCTAAAGATCTAAATATTTACAGATTATTATTATCTAACTGTAACTATAAAATAATTCTGGCATTTTGACAAAACATTGTAAACCTGTTTAAAGAAAACATGACGTTCTGAAATGTTCGAAATTTTAAGATTTAAAAACATTAGTTACGTGTGCAACGGATTTTTTTTTAATTTCCCAAAGGTCGATGACACATGCTTGGACGTATTTTCTTGTTAGGGACAATTTTATGGCTATTTTTTTTGGCAATGGACCTGGATGTGTTGATCACTTGGATTAGCTATAAACTATCTCAACAGCTCGACTAACAATAAATTTTCATAGAATTGAAAAATAAGAGAAAAGGAAAAGAGATAAAGGGATAAAGAGTATTGTATTCTATTCTAAGAGAAAATAGGAAGTAAATGCATGTAGGAAATGAAAGATTGAAAATGTTTATTAATTATGAATGAGAAGAAAACAACACGTAGGCATAGTACTCACTTACCAACAAAGCCTATAGATTTTCCTGTTTGACAGAAGTATTTATTACATAATTAGGGGCTGGTTTTTAATAGTCAGGAAACTTTTATGTGTAGAACTAGCAGCGCCCCGCGGTTTCACGCTCATAAGTTTTGATTTCGTTGGAATATCGGGATAAAAAGTATCCTATGTGTTTAACCTGGTTATAAACTATGTGTGTGTTAAATTTTATCCAAATCCGTCCAGCCGTTTGTGCGTGAAGAAGTAACAAACATACAAACACACTCACAAACTTTCGCCTTTATAATATTATTAGTTTGATAATATGACATTTTGGACTTAATTTATACAAAAATAAAAACTAATAATAAATGAAATATGTACAAACACCTCAGATAAAAGTTATCACATATTGTAAAATTAACCTTAAATCATCAATTCACTACAATATATAGATTTAAAACGACTAAAATCAATTACCAGTATATTTAAACCGCTAACAAATCACGGTTTAATTACGATCCCCTTTTATTTAAACACTAGAATAAAAAAAAAAACATTTTTATTATTGTTTTCTCCAACAAATTGAAATAACATCAGCCCATCCCAAAATATTTATGTGACTCAGCAGCTATTAATATAGTACCTACCAGTAAATAGTGAAGATTTTAAATCCGCTGATTAAGAACAGATGTCTTCCCGAGCTGAGCACAAGTGTTACATAAGAAGCTCAGGTGTGAATATACCTAAATTTAAATCGCATACCTAGATTTTTTTTTTCAGAAAATGTTTTTGGTTACAAAATTAACCTACATTAAACTTTAAATGGTTTACTTATTTATTGAATAACTAGCTGCGCCCCGCGGTTTTACCCCGCGTAAATGTCGATCTCGGGGGAATATCGGGATAAAAAGTAGCCTATATGTTAATCCAAGGTGTCAGCTACCACCATACAAAATTTTATCAAAATTGGTCCAGCCGTTTGAGCGTGAAGAAGTAACAAACATATAAACACACACACACACGTACTCACAAACTTTCGCCTTTATAATATTAGTGTAATAATAATCTTAAAATCGTAATTATTATTTCATGGGCAATACTTGTTTCTTGTTTACTTACTTGTTCTAAGTTGGATAGGTTCGTGGGCCATATTTCACTATAACCACTTAACGATCCCTTACTTCGAAACCACGTCAAATCGAATTCGAATTCGAAACAAGCACATCCCGCCAATCTCGGGTTCATTTTGCGCGGTGTCGTTCATTGTGTCATAGAGAATTAGGCTCCTGTTTGACTTTATAAATACTTCGCAAAACCATTTGTTATATTTTTCGCCCTGACACGGCGCTGACCATATTTTTTCATGGGGGCGGGCCCTTTACAGGTTATCAATTCAAAACTTCAAACACGTCATATGGTTTTTTAATAGGAAAAGCAAGGACTAAATACGTCAATCCAAAAACGATCGTAGAGTTAACAAAACTTTTCTTTTAATACATGAAACTGAAAGTCTGAAACATTATTTCACGCTCTCCAGTGTTTCAATGTCAAGATCGAACCCACGCACTTCATATGATGATACAGCTGATGTCTTTTATAAACGAGAGATCCGATGCATTGTAGCGAAAAAGAAAGTTGCGTCACAAGTTATTGGAACAATGTTATTAATAGTTCAAGGCTATTCACTTACGCAAGTGATATTTCTCGG
This sequence comes from Luperina testacea, assembly GCA_927399505.1. Classification (NCBI taxonomy): domain Eukaryota; kingdom Metazoa; phylum Arthropoda; class Insecta; order Lepidoptera; family Noctuidae; genus Luperina; species Luperina testacea. The sequence goes on along the minus strand of OV656759.1, from coordinate 19,794,870 downwards.
ATTTTTCAAAGCAGCGTCATATTTTGCGTGAAAGTTATCATTTTTTCTGGGAAGATAATCTATAAATTTGCAACTGTGGTTATGCTTAATAACCGTAAATACACATAGTGATTACAATATTTATATATGAAACCCTTTTTTGTCCCACTTCCGACGAAGAGATTCTGGCTGCGTCGTAGCCTTTAAATTGACCTGTAGGTTCAAAACGTGAAGCGTTTTAATAAAGTCGATTAAGATCCAATTTTTCAATCGTCAAATAACTTTAATCTAAATAATAAATACCACTTTCACAGCTTTGCTATAAAAAATATGTTAAACTTATTAATAATTATAACTTATTATCAATCAGCCCTAGGACAATAAAACTGATAAAAATAAATACTTAGTTTTATAAAGACAATATTTAGATTATCCATCGTTTTCATATGTTTGTCATTTGACAGCTATAAGCTATGTTACGTTGTGCTATGGCCAATAAATACTGTAGACAGGGCTCGTTCGTTAATGTCCTTTAACAAACAATAAATTATTCTAGTAACCGCACGGATGACGCAAAATTACGTATTTCTAGCGCCTTTGACGGTCAGTTAAAGATTTGGCAACAGTAGCAATTAGTCATCGGCTAAACTGGGATGATTAGTAAAACAAAGGCATCGCTGTTTGACCTAAAGAACTACTAATTACTTTACTTAAGTAACGTTACCAGTTAAGTTGTGTACAATGAGAAGACGCTAGTAAAATACTTGGGTTTACGATCGCGTCGTCAGCATAAACTTTAACACGAATTTATCCTTAAAAGTTCACGAAACTGCGTTCAGAGCTGTGACCCTGTCCGTTTCATAGGGATAATCAGATAAGATAGTTTGACACATCCTTTCTTCTCCTACTCTACTAATTATTAAAATGATAGATTAGAGAAAACAAGTTATGTAGTAATAAAATAAAAATAAAAACTGCTTTCTCAATATCTGATGCACTTAGCGCAGCGATCAAAATCGTTAACATGTCTAAATCAAATGAACGTAAATAACCATAAACTTGATTAACATCATAGAGAGGAACCGCCATCCGGCACTGTTCTAAGCCTTCGTTGATTTATTGATTGAAACATCACAGGAACTGCAACGAAACGCATTCATCCTAAATCACCAACAAAGTGAGCCGATGTTACATTTCCAATAACTCACTACAGCTACAATCACACGGGCTAACAAATCAATCACGGGCTAAAACATTTTTATAGTCTCGTAAACCCGCGACCTTCGGCCGAATGATCGAACGAGACATAAAGCTAATACCTGGCCACAACGCCAAATAAATTCTATAACGGGACACAAAAGTTTGGCAACTATTACAGTTTAATTTCAGTTGTTCAAATCTTGTCTCGGCGTAATAGCGCTGCACCGTCCCGCTTGCTGGAGACCCTTTACAAAAGTACCCCTTTTCCATTCCGTTTGAAAGGCTGTGTTTGTTCGAGGACATTGAAATGGGACTCCTGCTGTCTGTCGTTATCTCGTACGCCGGCGCGCACGAAGCAATCGAGTGCTTGAAACATATACTCAGTGGCACCATACCCCGCGACCAACCGAACTTACAAGAACTCGTCGAGTACTACAGCAGCCAACTCAGAAAAGCGACCAATTCATCCTCCGCAGCAGACTGGAGCGAAGAATGCGGTCAGGGATACCTATCTTTAACAGAGGATAAAAATGGAAAACTAAAATCGGCCGCCGTCAAGTACTACGGTGACAACACAAACTCGACCGCCATACTGTTCTCTACGAAAATCTCCAGCTTCGGACAGGAGTCGCTCGAGGAGAGCCAATCAAACGGAGACTACAGGAGCGACAGGTACATTCCGTCGAAAACGAAAACTATTCTAACGAATTCCTCAGGGTCGATCAGTGTCGGTCAAAGAAACAGATCACCTACGCCTCGTGAAACTATTTCAGATTCAAATCACAACAGCTTTACTTCAAATTCTGTCGAGCCTGACAGTAAGGAGGACGGTGGGGCTGACGAGAAACTAATATGGCATTACAGACCACTGAGTCCCACCCGCACCCCGCAAACACTGCCCGAAATACATTTCCAATCATTCGACGAAGACAAAAAAGACGAATACAGCGAAGAATTCCTCAGGTTAATATTCATTGTTACCCGCAGGAACATCTCCCATGTAGACACTCATGCTTACAGTTCGGTAGTGACTTAGCTGCGTCCCATTGCCACGAGTGATCACCGCTCATCTGGACACCACCATATGCACGAGTAGAAAGCTAATTCATGGTACATACCATTCACTTCATCTGTACTATACCTACTCATATGTTATGAATTTGTTTAAGATCTCTTGATGGGATTAAGTACCGACCAATACAACGAAGCGACCCGAGTGGCAGGCGACGGAGTTTCAGAAAGCGTCACTCTTCGTCGTCGAATTCTTCCAAAGAGTCGCGAGCGTCCCGCGAGGAAGAACTAAAGATGTTCACGTCACTCGAGGAAGCAGAGTTCGAGCGTATGAATAAAGACGGCAAAGTGGCAGGATTCGGAAGCACTCCTAATCTATCAGCGCGTTCTTATTCCAGAAGTCGATCGAGGGAAAAGTCGAGGGAGCGAAGGAGTGACCACTGGAGCGTGGAAGCGTCAGTTGACAGCGTGGCTTCCGAAGACAAAGCGGAGCTAAAGCCGATGTTGAAAGACGTTCCCACACTCAACTCCTTCGAGGAAGAGGCGACTGAGACTAAAGAGGTAATTGAAGAGGAGGAAGAAGACATAGATTTCTGGGGCAACTCAGGGGACTAGCTTGGAAATTAACGCACGACCGCACCGCTGATTGTGAGCCTCTGTAAGCATGACTGAACATTAAATTATGATGCCCCGTTTGTGTTTTGTTTTCTTTGAGAACCCTTAGAAATAACCGAACTCTTTGATATCCTTTGTGACAGGACTTTGGAAAGGTAGGCTCTAATCTGTATGGCTTGTGTAGAGAAACCGAAATTATGGGACACACAATTCTGTTTCGAAATTGATACAATGATTGGCTTAAAGACACATATTTGAGACAATATGAGGTTGATAGATATTATTAGATTTTGAATTGGCTCGCTTTACTAGTAAAAATGAACACTATAAATACTCTTATTTGAGTTCTTAAATTTAACACAATGCAATAATGAATAAACACAATCACGAAAATACACTTTCGATGACACAATTAAATTCATGTAATAATCACGTAATTCTCTTATTTATTAAGTAATTTGTGTTCTACATATGTACCGTTAGTGTACACATATTATTAGCATAGTTAATGTTGAAAACTTTATTGACTGCGGACTTCATTATGACCCCATTTACTTCGTTCGAATTCATGTTGGTTTTTGTAATTGAACCGAAAAAAAAACTTACATAAAGTAAATAATGGTGTCGTAAAGAAATAGTTGAACTGTTGGTTTAGATTTTCACAAAAGTCGTGTGTCATAATATAATACAGTTACTTAGAGCCTTAGTTTTATTATAGTTCCGATATTATATTTGTACTGAAACATGACAGGCTATTTTAGAACATACCAACAATTTATCTTTTTTAATTAAACCCATGCCAGCCGTACGCAAAATACGCGCATTGACGTGGAGTTGCGGACACCAGCCCGCGTATTACCTATTACCTATCATCACGCCTGTAATCCCAGAAAGGTTAGGTAGAGGTGTGTAGTACACCGACCAACAAACCACCTTAAATGTTAACGACTGCAAATATTAATGACATCACCCAGTTCAACAGGTCGCAGCTAAACCATTTAATTTCCTGATCAAGATCAGGTCAAGACAAATTCTTACAATTTTACTGCAATTAAATTGCCATATTTCCAATTAACATTAAATTATGAGCAGTTAATCAAAACTGTTGCACAATAGTCCGAAAATACTCGTCCAGCCTCGACCCAGATGTGTCTCATTAAATCCAGGGCATAAAGTACCTACGACCTTTGAATTAACGCCATCTATCGGCCAATGCACATTATAAGCAGATTCTGTATAGTATTTTTCTAACACCCTTGGGATTATTTTGACAGGAGCTTGGGAATTAACTGTTTGTGGGATTTAGGGAAAGATTAATGGTTGAGAATGATATTTGGCAATGATTTGGATTGGAATATCTCGTGTGTTAAAATCTAAGTTTTATGAAATACGAATGATGACACCATTAGAAACTGAAGTCAGTGCTACAGCACGTGTCTAAGTTATCGAAGTCATCATCATCTCCCTAGCCTTTTCCCAACTGTGTTGGAGTCGGCTTCCAGTCTAACCAGATGCAGCTGAATACCAGTATTTTACATGGAGCGACTGCCTATCTGACCTCTACAACCCAGTTACTGGGTAATACGATACACCTTGGTAAGACTGGTTGTCAGACTTTCGGGCTTCTGACTACTCGTAACGACTGTCAAAGATCCACGAATGACAGCCGGGACTAACGGCTTAACGTGCTTTCCGAGGCACGGAGGGGTCTCAGTATGTAAAGATGGTCACCCATCCACAGACCAACCACGGCAAGCGTAGCTTAACCTGATCGATCGACCTGTGCGGCTGTTAGTATTTCTAAGTAATCGAAGTACCGGCTTCATATATTAAAGATGCATCTTCGTTGAGCTCAGAATTCTGCTCAAATCGATTTGAGTTTTTTCACAGTTGGCTGAAACAATTTTCAATTTGATATAATCACTGTCACAAATATCGCGTGGTGAATTTATAGGCTAATTATGCTACTGTCCCAAATATTAAATGAAAGGTGAAAAGAGAACTCGAAAAGTATTGATAGATACAACAAGGCATTCTAGCGATAACGATGACGGAAAAGTAAAAACGTAATGGATTGACATAATCTACCGAAAAGCTTATTTCAATCCTGCCGAAAGTTTTTGCAGAAATACGAAACGCTTTGAAAGCGATTGCCATTTGTCTTGGTCCTTGAAAGATTCGCATAAATTAGACAGAAGTTACCAAATAGATGGCGTATATTTATAAGAAAAATATACGTCATCAAAACCCTGACAAACCCTATTCATTACTTTATTTTGCCAATGTAAATGATGCCGACAAAATAGCTGTTACATCTACAAACGATCACGAACAAGAACCGTAACGAACGCCAAAATATTACGAAATTCCCGCAAGACTTGCAAATAACCGTAGGCGTATTACTGAAGCCCGCAGATAAGTTAAGCTCTTTAATTAGAACCCTATTCATACGACACGGAAGATACGCTTTTTATACCATCTATGTATTTGAAGTCAAATGTATATTAATGGAGACTGATGAGGTATTATGCATTGAAGTGCTTTCTTCTGTAGTTCGTCTGGATTGTAGGTTAGTAGGACAAGATAGTAGGAATTATTACTGTATATAAGACTAATGGTGATGGCTTTATTAAAATGTTTTTGATATTGAAAAGGTGTCAAGTTTTTGCTTATGGTTAAAGGTCATCTATCAATAGTTTTATTAAAGCCATAGACGTACAATATAATGTAATGACTTGCAAAGAAGCTCATATATGACACCAAAATAATGGATGACTACTAAATAATCTGATTTCCTCAAAGGATTCTCTTGCTGGTTATAGAAATCATCTACAGATCTGCTCTACATTTACACCCAGACCTAACTTTCCAAAAATACATGCATTTCTACCCACAATTATTGTCAAGTCTACAATTACTGTGGTCACAAGTTCCGACTCGTGCGTCACTGAACCACAAGCTCCAATAGACACACGAATATTCTTTTACGACGGGATGTGTTCCCGTGAAACAACTCTTTTCTTTGATTAAAACCTAATTTATGTCCACACGACGTTCTTTTGTTTTTTCTTTTGTTGTCTTTTCATCTAGAATAGTTTTAATAATTTCTCGTTCTAAATCACTATCATTTGTTTTTATTATTTCGTATCTCGAATTTCGTGAACCTATAGAGGTGATTTTAATTTTTGATTTATGGAAAGTGGACGAACTCTACTATTGAGCCAATAAACGCACATACCTTACTTCAGTGTAGGAATCCAAAGCTTTGTGGTGAAATTATGTTCAACTCAGTAACTTTACGATTTAGCAGATCAAACATTGTAATATAAACAAACAAAAATAACCAGGCAGCGGTTATTATAGAATGATTTGTGTTAAACAATAACAGAGTTTCTTCAAAAATATCAAGGTCTGGGGTTTGTTTCGTTTTAAATGTATTTCTAACCACAATAAACGCAATTACTTAAACAAAAATACTATATTGTTATAAGCCTGTAAATGTCTTCTGAATAGTAAGTCTCTATCATCGTAGATGTCTATCTATCCTACCCACTATAGATACACCCAAACAGTTATTAATAAACCACCCTCCCTAGCGTAGGCAGCGACATTATTTTAGTACGTCCCTAATTGTCAGCACTGTCCACCCCCTTTGTATCAGCGTACAAAACAACGTCATTTGCCACGACATCGAATACATACATTACTAAACTGAGCCAAAACATCTTGCCATTTTTCATCCCGACCAATAAATATCTTGATCTACGAGTAGATGAAATTATCTATCTCCTTTCTATTTTGCTGCATCGCGATTTGGTGATTTAAAATTAGATGGCTTATACCGTTGCCAACCTGATATAGAAAAAAGTTAGATTAATTTTTGGAGTTTCATTTACGAGTATATTGGGATATTTATTTTTAAATTCATGGTCTTGCTCGATTAGACTCTGTTGTGGTTCTGGATTGTTTTTGATGGTTCACGTCTTGTTTTTATTATTAGCCGTTAAATTATTAAAAATGGAAATGATACGACCTACGTCATTTTCTTACTCATTAACATAATTAAGTTATATTGTTAATTCGGATAGGTTCGCTTTTGAGCACTATCTTTCCTTATACACACCTATTTAGCGATGATGATGTCAACGAAGAACTACACAAAATTTCAATTCTCTTTTTTTTCTTATTCGATTTTTATGCGTAGAAAACTAAATAATGATGACCATTAGGTTTTTACTGTAGGTACTGTAATACGTTTTTTTCTCTCTGAATCACACTATATCACAAGTGGAAATGTTTTAATCATTGCACACAGCTTGCATTTAAGAACGAAATAAAAAACACTCACCTCTTAACACGCGCAAACGCATTTTTTAGTCCGCACACGACACTATTCTATTATTTAGTCTTCTGCAAGTTTGCGAAACATTCGTCTATTTTTGAATTCAGGAAGTCATTAACGTCTGTCTGATCTATCAGTATCGGATTCATCATTGAATTATCTAATTCTATAAGAAGGAGAATAGTTGCCTTTAAGTGTAATTCCTTTACTGATAACAGGTTTTTTATATAAAGAGCCTGTCAATTTTGAAAATAATTCGAGTTACATCACATGCGCTTTGTGTGTCTCGACTACGTGCGGAAAAAATGTTCAAGCGCACGCTATCAACACAGCCTATCGCAGTTCACTGTTGGACCAAGGCCTCTCCCAGAATGCACCACAACACCATGTCCTCCGCCCACCACCACCACCACCACCAGTTTTAAGGTTGTCGGTCCATCTAGCTGGGGGGCGTCCCACACTACACTTGCCGAGCAACCCTAACACCTAAAGCAACTTAAGAACCATTAAAAAATAACTAAGAAAATCATGTATTGAACGAGCAAATCAGCTAACAGACCACGGCTGCTAGGACTAAATAATTTTAAAATACATATTACCTTAGGACCATTCACAATCATAATTAAATTATCTTCGACCCCACTGTGTGCCAAGTGGCGCGCTGGCAAGATTCATATTCGATAAAATTTATTAATTGATAACACTATTGTGAATGATTTGATTAATTATTGATTTATGTTCGTGGAATAAATCAATTGAGGTTCAGAAGAATTTATTACTGTAAACAGCTTTAGGCAAGCAGATGTTTGTGAAGTAATAAAGAAACAAGAGAAGAAGAATGGAAAAAACTATAGGTATATAATTCCCCATGTATATTGTATAGCCTAATAGAGGGAGGGGGGCTCGTGGCTAAGTAATAAAAGTCGCACGGGTCGATTGAAGGTTACGCTCCGCTTGCCGAGATCGGTGCGTGGACGGTGGGTGACCATCCATTACATATTTTACCCCTACGTACCTCAGAAAGCACGCTAAGCCGTTCGTACCGGCTGTCATTCGTAGATCTTTGGTAGTCGTCACGGGTAGGTAGTCAGAAGCCCGAAAGTCTGACAACCAGTCTTATTTACCAAGGGTTATCGTGTTACCCAATACCCAGTAACTGAGTTGTGAAATTTTAATTAGGAGTCGCTCCATGTAAAATGTGTGGTATTCAGCTGCATCCGGTTATACTGGAAGTCGAGCCCAACATAGTTGGGAAAAGGCTCTATAAAAGAAGAAGATATTGTATTGTATGCCCTATTAGGTCATCACGTTGTTTTTAATCTCGGATGTTCCTGTTTTTAATAGCAAATCCTAGAATAAAATTGGAAAGTTTAGTTGACCTAAAAAAAGTAATGAGTGATCGGTCTGTGTCGGTACTATTTCTCGTGTGGGTTTTTCCGTCTTTTATGAAAAACAACTTTTGTTTTTCAATACTGATCTGGGACAAACTGTAGGAACTATGTCTCACGTTATGCAAGAGTTAACTCATGAATGTAGGTCACAACTTTTCACATGCAATTATGCACTATTGTCATGGTGTGTTCATTGTGATCTCTTTTAATTAGTGGATGCAAATCATAATTGTCATTGTCAAGATTTAGTGTGTCTCATCCCATAGGATTCTTCCCATAAAAAAACTACCTTTTAGAAGAGGCTTCTAGAATAAATTCTATTTTCTTGTAAATTTTGACTGTCAAAAGTGCCTTTTGAAATAAATGATGATCACATTACTTATTTCAATTCAACTAAAAGTTTTCCGCAAATCTGATATTTCCTACCACAAATTACGGTAGCAAGTTTTCTATTTTTGTGATCATAATGAGTAAGTTCCTTTTTGTCTTAAAATCAAATATTATTCTTGGTTCGTGTAATTTATTTATTCAATACCTTTAATAAAACAAATTCAAAATTGTAATAATCAAAAAATCTCAATTTCACGCTATTCTTCCCTTCAGCGTCATCAATCATGTCTTCCGATGTTTTCAATAGAATCAATTCAAAGGGCGCTCGCCCAGGTGTAAAATGTCGGAAACGTAAGCAATTGCAAAACATTGTAAAAATAGCCCAATGAATGAAGTAGCTTTGACCAAGACCTCGGTTTGAAGGTTCACTGAAGACATCGACCGTATGTCTAGACGAGCGAAGGTAACTGACGCGGAAGTTAGAAAAGTATGCGTGAATGTATCTACAGAGAAAACTGAATCATTCATAATTTTAGTTGCAAGTTCTTTACAAACAACCACGCTAAGAATTTATGATACGACAGCTTCCGATGAATCAGTTTACAAAGAAAATTCTGGTTCTTTGAGCTTTTACTAGATTTTCTAATTGTGATGTTTTGCTATGCTTCGTATTTTTGCATCAACTTCTAGATTTGTCATTGCAACAATTTAAACAAATGATGAATACCCCATTTGTTTTTCAGTGATCTGTGCGATTCGGAAATATATTTTTGAAGCTTTAAAGTGAAATTATTTGTCATTTTCTTTTATAATATCTCTATGCCGCTTTCTCCTTTCGTTTAAACAGCTGTGTTCATTCCGTCTTCAATTACTATGACTGCAAATGACCAAGATAATGACGTTTCCGTTTAAAAGTTTCAAGGTTCTTCATGAAAATAATTATTTTGTAAAAGATCATCTGCTGCTGCATCTGAAAGCTGAAATCCTAAAACTGGAAATTAAATCAATTACAAATTACCATAATATGTAGTTTTACAAGGAATGTTCTACATTCTGTAACACACTATCAGTAGCAATCAGTTTAACAAGATTCATTGCGTTATTTACGTTGTTGAGCAGACAAATATTTCGAACATAAATGCAGCAATGGATTAGCAATATCATTCAAAATGATTCAGATTGTGATTCATAGTATTATACCTATGCAATTAGGGTACTAGACACTGGTAATTGAATTGCTAGATTATTGGAAAATATAATAGAACTTCAAACCAAATATATTTAACAGTAAAATACGTATAATAAAAGCAATCCATCAAGATTACCGTCAAAAAGCAAGCTTTTATTACAAGAACTACTAAGAATTGTAAATTAATATTATCTTTGAAGCTGTTACGTGGAACTGTTGATCTAACTAATAGTTTTCTGCGATTGTTACAAAAGTTGGCAGTTTCTATTAGTTCGATATTCGCATTCCAAGACTGTTTAATGTTGCATTTTTCGGAATCTAGAATTCTGAACTGACTTTTCAAAACGTTCTCCCATGTTGTAGATGCACAACAAAAAACAGTCATCAGTCCCCTTTAGAACCGCGACGTTTATTGATTTGAATGTGCCCTATCAGTTGAGAATATGTAATGCTCACTCAAATGTCTCACTGATGGTGGCGTATGCGTTGAATCCATAAATATAATTTCTATGGTTGAATCATTCGGCTCCCTTAAAAATTATCGAGTTGAACATACACCCTTTAAGTCACAATTTAATATATGTCAGAATAGTTTTTCAACGAACTGTACGTTCAAAGGTTCCTTATGTTTCTATGTAATACATGGTTTATTGAGTGATGTACAGATGCCAGCACATCAAGCTAATACAATCTGTCAAATTTCTTTAATAGATTTGCAACTTTATCGCTAAAGCATAATATTCAAAGTTGATTGGGAAAATTTGACAGTTTCGGGCAGCTTGATGTGCTGGCGTCTGTACATACATATTTTTTCTAAAGACGAAGATTAACACATTGAAGGACACTGAACGAGACGCAGTAGAAATTTTATTGTTATCACGTCGAGGGGCGTTAAGTGTACCGCAAAGTAAGGAAAAACAATTTTTCTAAGCCACATGAATTCCGCAAATGCACCATAATTTGCAAAATTCCCATCATTTGTGATAATTTATTCAATCGTTAAGATATATCATCAATCTCCTGCCCTTATCACAATTTATTAGGGGTCGGCGCAACATGTTTTTCTTCCATATTTCTCTATTAGTCGTCATCCCCGGTAGTCACCCCCTTTATAACCATATTTACACAGTCCATCCATTCCTTTGGTCTTTCCTTACGACATTTTCCTCATTCCCCAATCATTAAGATGATTATCCTCTTGATATCCTCAAATGAGAAGCTCCCAGAACAGTTTCTGGCTTGTGTGTACTTCAGTATTCATGTTTCCTTGGATTGGAAGATACAATTTTGTTGTATTTTGAGTCGATTGCCATACAATATGCAGATATATTGACGTTAGCATCGTCCATAGGAGGTCACATCGTTAAGTAAGACACGTATCATAGTACGATTGCAATTGGTACTGTGAGAAAGGCGGCTTTTCCGCCCAAGACAGAAATTATCACCACTTTTTGGGCGAAAGGATATTGGTTAGTTTTTTTATCTTACCTTTTTTATTTTATTTGTAAAGACAATTATAATTGTTTACAACATCAATGCATTTTACATCTTCGGAAAAATCTGGTCTTTTTCTATTAAAATACTAATGAATGGTCCTTAGATACATTCATGCAAGCTCCTAATTGATAGATCTTTATCACATAATTTATAATTTCTACACTTTGTACTCAACACACGTTGTTATTAATTCTCCCCTATCTAAACGATATGTCAAAAGCTAACGATGAGCACCAATAAAATTAATCTATGTCAAACGCATCAATTATCACGCCAACCAGTTTGCGTTGAACAAACATTAAAACTTAATTGTGCATTTATAGGTCGGAGCATGCGTAAATCTGTCGTTGTTCTCCTATATTAACCCATTTGGAGTCTCGGCCAACCGATAACCCTGTAAACTGCTCCTAATATTCATATTTTGCGTTCAACCACCGTATCGCTTACAAGGGAAGGATAGCAGCGGATCTCGGATAGGAAAACGAGCGGTTTCAAGTCGCCATAGTTCGGAAACGCCGCCCGCGCACCTGCCCTCTCCGTCACTCTTCCAAATTTAAATCCCAAACTCCCCCCACCGTCCCGAGCGCTAAACATTCTGGAATAATTCCTGCGATTCGGCCACCGTTGCTCGCCATTCGAATTCGGGTCGCGACCGCGTCCGGTGATACCGTATCTTATTAACGAACTACCCCGCTAGTGCCATGGCCGACGTTGACGTACAAGTCCAGTACACCACCACGGAGCGCAAGACCAGGAAGGTCAAGAAGACCTCCAAGCGCAGGGAGTCTAAGGATGGAGAGGTCACCGTCACGGAAGTGGAACATACCAACACGACCTCCAACGCCGACGATGGGTATGTGTTGTGGTGGCCAGCCTCCCTTGACCCGTGTAGTGACGCCAGTGTGTTCGTGTCAGTCAAGTGTCGATTACCGCGCGTTCCTCCCTGTCAGTGACATGCATAACATTGTTTATATGCACTTTGTTAGGCGTGTTTTGGCCACCCTCACATACCCGACCTAATTTAAGGTACCTATCAGATGTTTTGGAATGATCTTTTGACATAAACATCATTTAATACTAACCTTTATTATTAATCACGATTACCATATAAATCTTAAACTGCCTTCACAGAACATGTACTTAGGAAAAACTGAAAACTTGATGATAGACATCTATTTTTAACACCTAAACAATAAATTTAAGTATTGAGGAATAAGATGAATTATGAAAATAATCACAAGCATACCATGAATGATGAATACGATTTGATCAACATCTAGGATAAACAAAAACTGTTTGAATTTTAAAATATTATTCCAGAAAGTTTGTATCAAAACCTCATAGGACAATTTTCCCGAAAGATAAATCAGTATGTCAGAAACCAAACTGTTTATCAGAAACCAAATTTTTCGTCTCTCCAAAGACTCCTAACATTTTCCACCATCTCTAACCAAGTCCTATTTGTTCCAGCTTATTTTCAGTGGCGAATACACCAAGGCGATGAACAAGGACTGGCACAGCGGTCACTTCTGTTGCTGGCAGTGCGACGAGTCGCTGACCGGCCAGCGATACGTCCTGAGGGATGAGCACCCCTATTGCATCAAGTGCTACGAGAGCGTCTTCGCCAACGGATGCGAAGAATGCAACAAAACCATCGGCATCGACTCTAAGGTTTGCTTCTTAAAGCTCAGATTCTATTGACAAGCTTAGACTCTTTTATCAGTCCTGTCGGTTCAGTCTATTATGCAATATTATTCAACAGCCCATTTTGCCTTCGATTCTCAGTCTCGTTTGTATAAATGGCTTTTGATTTTGAGCTAGATAATCGAATATTTGGTTGAATTTCTGATTATAAGTTTTAGGTTGTTGCGACATTTTTGTTCTACTTTCACTTCATCAGGATTTTGGATGTTTGGTATCTTCTCCCTCATAACATGGACCTCTTGTGTGAGACTTTAAATTGCGAAATGTGTTATTTTGATATAGGATACGACGCGGAATCTAAAATAGTTCAAAGCGCCGTAAAATGCTGAGATGAATGCTATTTTGAGTTGATAAATAATAGTTTCGGGAAAGATAATCTTACGGATAAACTGAACAACAAACAAGAATTGGCAAAATGCTCGGTTTGTGACAGGTTGATTGAGAGCCCATTGTAAACATCTGCACTGTCTATAATGACTCCTAAATCACTTTTGTTTTCTTGCCATCTTAAATCTACGCCCAAAATTGCATACGAGGCCTGTGTTTCATTGAAAATATCATTGACACAGAATCCTAAGCAAGTTGTATGTGCGGTATGAATAGGATTAGAATCCACGGCATTCGTCAGCTTTGTTTCACCGATCAAATTTAGTAATGTCACTCCAGCCGGCCCAGATTCTTCGGGCGCACCTCTGCACACGGCCCCAGGCAGAACGCTGCCAAGCCAACATAACGTTAACGTTACGCCAAACATTATACATTTATCTCGACGAACAACCAATGACTTTTCCCGTCCACACGCAGCTGCGAACGCTACTAGTGTTTGTTTGAACCAATTGTTCAAATACAATTATGATAAATTACAATGTTCATTTACTAAAATATTATCCCCAAAGTGTCTCGAGGACCCTCGAATTTAGGCACAAATCTAGGCAATAGAAATGAAATTGCATTATTATAGCGCGCTAATTTGATTTGATTGTAATGGGACAAAAAATCAAACTAAATGATCCACAACCTATAAACCATGGGTCTCTAATAGATAAATGACAGTTTCGATTCTGTCAAGTAATGGATGAATTATAAACCCCCTGATACTATTTATCGCGGCAGTCAAGAACACATTAGCGGCGTGTTTACTCATGACGAGCACACACCGGCTATATTGTTAGCATTACACCCAACTGGTAGCCGCTGCAGCCTGGACTTTAACAAACTGACGATCGCTTACAGAAAACAAATCGCGTGTTAGCACAAACTAAACTATTTCTGGGTCGGATACAGAATTCCGATGTTTTCGTATAGAGCCAACCTTGAAAAGCTTGTGCGGATCCGTCAGACGATTCTTTTAAGATTTACGCGATCCAAGAAGCTCTAAGAGTTTCGTAATCGGCCAAAATAAACATTCATATTTTATTGACATTACGACATTCAGTTTTAAATGTACGTTCTGTCGGTCCTCGCACCGTCGCCAGGAATAGAATCCAGAATGAGGGGAGATTTATTTTGAAACTTGAACTAAACACGTCAAATGCAACGTGAGAGAATGTATTTGAGTTTTTAATTTAACTCGAGTGTTAGCGTTGACCCGAAAGATGGAAATACTTGTATTGTATGCACTCAGGTTTTGGGTTATGCTCGTTATTTGGTCAGTGAACTTGATATGAATGTAACAAATAGGATTTGCAGTCGAGTGTTTATATGAAATCGAAAATGTATGTTTATGAATCATGGACCAAAATAGGTTTGTGTACTATGGCTGGTATTTCCAGCAATTGAGATGTAGGTTGTTAGGCAATTTAGGAGGAAATCTTAGGAATTACAACTGGAGTTAATGTTGACCTTATAAGTAAGAACTCTATAACAATTGATTGGTCTTGCTATTCGACCAGCAAGCTGAAGGTAATAATTACCGCCTACGCTTCGCAATCCACATATGTCGTTGGAATAATACGTTTTTTGCGTATAATGTCAGGTTTTTCCATCTAAGTGAAGAAGATCTGATGGGAGGGCTCTGATTAATGTTCCTCACGTCGGATTTAAACGTATTAATTATTATTATCGTGGTTCGAAGCGATATATTTTTTGTAAATCACGCCTTTATTTAAATAAGAATTTGTCATGTCTATTCGTAGCGTTTTTCAATATTTATGTGCGTTCATCTCAGCAATATTTTGTTCGGCCGATGTCATTTATTGAAATTGAATAATAATGTAGTTAACATTCGAGTCACGCTGTCATAAAAACAATAGCGCGTTTGTACACTGGATTAAAGTATTTGTGAAGTTAAAATTGGTTTGAACAACAAACCAATTTTAACTTCACAAATACTTTTTTGAGAATTAAGGGAGACTAGCTATGTAAAAATGGGCAACATATTCATTTTACATGGATAGATCAGGCATTTTCAGTCTAATGTATATTATAGATTTCCTATCGCCAGTATTAAAGGCATTTTCCTACAATTTCATCATTACAATTTGTAATATAGATTCCATTTTTTCAAAATCGGGTTGGTAATCAGATTTAACTTTTCACCGAATATCGCTTCGCTTTGGTTAGTCGTTGCTTTTTTTTGTTATTCTTACGAATCTAACCCTTCTTCTCTTTTCTCTCAGGACCTGTCGTACAAAGACAAGCACTGGCACGAGGCCTGCTTCCTGTGCGCCAAGTGCCGCGTCTCGCTGGTAGACAAGCAGTTCGGCTCCAAGCTCGACAAGATCTACTGCGGCAACTGCTACGATGCCCAGTTCGCCAGCCGTTGCGATGGCTGCGGCGAGGTGTTCCGCGCTGGTGAGTACTTAGCTTTACTTTTGGTGACGAAGGATCAGCGGGTGATTGCGTAACACACTTACTATGGCCATGCCTTTCATTTCTTGACAATTCAATCCTATTCATTGCGTCATTTACGTTATCGAGCAGAAGCATTTGTCAAACATACGAAGCAATGATTTATGAATATCTTTCAAAATCCTTCGGATTGTGATTAAGTGTGTTACGCAATTGGAGAGCAGGATTTTTGGTCTAAGATACGAGTTGGTTAAGATGTTTTTAAAATAAAATGAGCGAATGATATCGTGAAAATAATAATTTTCCTGTTTTAAGCATCATATTTATATAAAAACGACGCTGTCGAACGAAATACATTAATCTTCATTAAGGACTTCCACATGATACCTATGTACTAGAAAAACTTGCAAATTAATAAAATACTTGACATTATACAGTCGTGGTCACTCGTGGTCTTTTTATACGGGAGTTATAATAACATAATTTACCCGTTCTACGTTCCTATATCGATCTATCGCTTAATAAGGTGGAACATATCGCGTGGTGCACATATTCTATTTTTTTATAGCTAATTATACATTAGTCGCATGCCGACCGACACCTGTTTGTGATACACACGGGTGTCGTGTGCGACTAGCTGTAAAAAAGAAAGAAACAAGTATAGAAAAAAAAATCTTTTTCATCTTTTTTGTGAGGGAGACCACTGACAAGCTGTTCGCTCGCTTGATTGTCTCCCTTCTCTTCTTCCGCGTTTCTGATTTTGAGTACAATGGCCAATCTTTTATGTAGGAGCTCATCCAGTTACCCGCTTTTCCCATTCGACATTGTCGGTTGCGTGGGGTGAACAAATGATAGATCCGTAAATAGTTATTTATGTCGAGCAAAGAATTTTAACACAGTACCAAATTCGAAACTAGTAACACTTCATTACTAAAATTAACATGTAATAAAAGAAAGTGCAACAAGAACACACCACATACATAACACATCCACACTGTTTTCACCTCTGAGTTTGTTTCGGCCTTTCTTCTCAGAGTAGTCAGGTATCGCCGACCTCATCTAGTTTAAAAAAAACATGATTGAAGTGTAAGTGTTTGTACAAACATACTTACGAAAATAAAATCATTTATCATTTACACCCAATCAATAAATCAATATTTAACCATCTAATCTTAGCAACAGTGTATCTAAAGATTGGTTGCGCCTGCGCCGCCATCTCCGTACAAGGCGCGTCATTACCTACCCTCGTTATGGTAGTGTAAGGTAAGGACCAAGAAAAAACGACCACTGTCATTGCCACAACCTCGGATACGCTTCCATGCTCATAAGTAGAAATGAAATTTTCGAATTTCGATATGGTGATGCCTTCACGCTATTATTAAGGCAGATTTTTTGGAACATCTGGCTTTTTATGCTTTACTTTGGGTTCACCTTGTTTGACTTAAATGGCGAAGTTTTTTGCAAGTGCACTGCAAGTTTATTTAAAAGAAACTGAAATAAAGGACCAAAATAAAAAGTGTTATGGAATAAAATATTGCTAAATTAAAACCAAAGCAATACAAAGATAGAGCTGTTCTTAGTCCTCAAAAGTGATTCGCAAATAATACTGCGTAATACCCAGTAACCTTAGAAAAGTAATAATTGACTCCTTAACCTACCTACAATAAACTACAAAGACGTATAAGTCGAGGCTAATCACCGTGTATTATCCGAAAACACTTGTAAATTGAAAGACTACGACCAATTACTACCGAAGCGGCACGTTGCATCTAATGATACCTTACAAATTACAAGCGAGTTGTACGGATTCCTATAATTGGGCAGATGGTGATTCAAACTATTGTGATTAATTGAGAATAGTCCTATACCTACATATAAATAACAGTGATTTCAGACGTTCCAAGAAATAAAGTTTCTAATACAAAATTTTGTATTACAGATTCTTTGTATTTATTTCGATGACACAACCGATTGCTGATTTAACTATGATCATTAGTTAAATACCTAAGCAGTCGCCAATATTTTTTTTTCCATGGAACTCACTAAAGTAATGGTTTATAATTAAATAAACATTGATTCATCTTGTAACCTAAGCTAGGTTACAAGATGATAAATATAGTAATCCATACTAATATTATAAATTCGAAAGTAACTCTGTCTGTATGTTACCTTTCACGCCTAAACCACTGAACAGATTTCGATAAAATTTATCAGAGAGATAGATTGCATTCCGGGGAAGGACATAGGATAGTTTTTATCCCGATATTCCCACGGAATCGACACTTATGCGGGTGAACCCGCGGGGCGCTGCTTGTATGTAATATTTTAAGCTACGCATGCGGTCTCAACTTGCTGTTAAATTGTGAATCTGCTTACGTGGACAATAAATATATTCTATTACTATCTGCCTTCAAAACTCTGAGTTCAAAACATATATTTTTCTTACAAGAGGTATATCTTAGGTAGCACGATATTCTGTTAAAACAACAATGCACTACTGTTCAAAACAAAATACTAGGTCAAATATTTAGGACAACAAAAAATAATAATCGTCTTTCATTTTCTAAGAAGTTCAATGATTAATAAAAAATAATGGAAGTGAAAATTAATAACATCCTTTACTATAACGGGACAGTAATGAGGTACTAGTGTAGTTTTTGCGCAAAATTAACGATGACGGTTGAGCCAGAAATATTCGATGGTAGTCATGGATGATTTTGATTACGGTAATCAGTTTTGGAACTTTCTTACAACGATTTTTTATTTAATTAGCCTTCCTAGAAAACCTTCAAAAGATAATATTATAATAGTAAAAAACGTATAAAGGCTCGTACACACAGGCGCGACGCGACACGCGACACAAAGGCACCGCAAGTCGCGCAACGAACGGCTCCTGCAAACAGGCGCGACGCGCGACGCGAATCGCGCGCGACACAAAGGCACCGCTCGTCGCGCGACTTGCGGTGCCTTTGTGTCGCGTGTCGCGTCGCGCCTGTGTGTACGAGCCTTAATACCTATACTTAATTATTTTTATTGGTCTCTGAAGTATGACATCGCTTGAAAAATGGGACCTTCTGCCTCAATTACTTGGAAAAAATGATCTTTTTGATCACTACCGGCATATCTTTTTAGATCATTGAGTTTTATAGCAAAAACCGTATAATCTTATTAACTTATTACGTGCAAAAGCGTTGGTAGAACCAATTCACTAAATAAATATAGAATATATTTTTTTTTATTTGGTGACACAAAATATGATGAAGTTTAAGCAACATGATGTCATAACTCGTTATGTCAGAGTAATCAAGTATCCATGTCCTCTGTGAAACATTGATGTACAACTTCATAAGGCAGTCTGAGCGAACGAATAGTTCTTCAAAGTAGGTACGCACAGATTAAATTACTTGTAACGTAGATACTTGACCGCAAGTTAACTATGGCTTCCGATTCCATAGCTATGTGTAGGTATAGATGAATCAAATTACTTTGGCCACTTATTGCCAAACAATAAAGAGAAGAAAGGAGGGTCATGGGGCTAAGTATAAACAGTCGCACGGGTCGATCGATTAGGTTAAGCTACGCTTGCCGCGGTTGGTCCATGGATGGGTGACCATCTAGTTACATACCAAGAACCTTCCTTGCCTCGGAAAGCACGTTAAGCCGGTGCCGGCTGTCATTCCTGGATCTTTGACTTACGGGTCGTCAGAAGCCCGAAAGTCTGACAACCAGTCAAGGAATATCGTATGACTCAGTAACTGGGTTGTGGAGGTCAGATAGGCGGTTGCTCTATGTAAAGTAATGGTACTCAGCTGCATCCAGTTACACTGGAAGCCGAGCCTAACATATTTGGTAAAAGGGTAGGTAGATGATGGACTTATTGCCAAATAATTGCAATAAGTACCTAGTTTTCAAACGAAATTGATTTTAACTGTTGTCTAAATCTCTCAAGGATTTATTACCGTTGAATAACGGGGGTTTAAAAGAAATAGTAACTGTTAATAACGTAACAGTACTAGTTTTTGGTTTAATTCTAATTAATCCTTTTTGAGGTGGACACGCCAGCTTAGCGCACACCGAATGGTAAGCCAATCAAAGGCTAGAGAAATGACGTCATGCTATTCGGTAATTGGATAGACTCGTTTTATGAGCGTTATGACTGTTATGATGAACGGCGTATTCAACTAAAAAATATGATTTATTTTTAATTCGTTTTAATCATCAATAAAGCTCAGTCGTCGTAAACATTCGGATTTTATATCCGTATGTTAAGTACTTTTATATGTTAATTTTAAGATCCGGTCTGAGAAATCTAAACAAATGACTTAATATATTATTCAATTTAAATTAATGTCTCTCTTAGGTCTCAGCTCTAGTCGATTTCTATAAACACATAAATAAAGCTATACAAAGACCCGTTAATTGATTGGGAACATCGCAAATAGAAACAGTTTGACACAACCCAACCTACACATACGGCTTCTTGTGTTGTTGGTTTAGAAAAAAAATACGATTGTCTATACCACGCCTCGGATTAAATATGATCATCTATTTATCGCTGTGACACTAAGTAAAGCCTGAGTCACACGGCGTGGGTGAAAAAACACGCGATTTCTTAATGGCAAAGTAACATCAATAATCTGAAGCCCGGACATATTATTTGTGCTTTACTACGGGAACTAAACGTCCTTGCTTCGCTCGTGTGCCCTTATACGAAGCATTTTTCGATCAAATAACGTGAATCATCGAAAACGGGTGTTAACCTACGTTCGCACTGGCGCTCTTTTTAACACAACGTTTCTTGCCGCGCACTGGATTTTTAACGCTCGGTTTAGCGGCGTGGTGGGTAGAAAATCCAACTGTGCACTTTTTCAATGCGCTAAAGATGCTCTCTGTTGAATTCTCAACGCTTGCTTCAACGCCGATAGTTGTAAATCCAGAGCACGGTCAAAAACTTCACGTTAAAAAAGCGCCCGTGCGATGTAGGCTAAGTGTTCGAGCTTGTTTGTAAACGGTAATGACAAAGGTCGGACATTACAGTGACATTAATGTCATTTTATCAGAACTAACACATATCACTTCATAAAGATTTATTGCTGCACTTGATGACATTTCTATCTAAAGATAGTATCTTAAATGGTTTATTAATAAAACATGTAAGCACACGTTACATACACATGGAAGTATATACCTACCTTTATTTAAAGATATTACAATGTATGCCATCTGTAATTTTTACTCTAGGTATACTTAATCTATTGTCATCTTATTTTGATGACAGACAAATTACACTGTCAACCCTAATTGCGTTAAACACACTTTCAATCACAATCTGAATCATTTTGAAAAATATTGGTAATCCATTGCTTCATATGTTCGAAAAAATTAAATTACATAACTGCTCAATAATGTAAATGACGCAATGTATGTTGTTGAACTGTCAAAATGAAAGCTATTGGTACTGTTAGTGTGTTACGCAATTACCCTGCTGGTCAAATAATACTTAACGATCATTTACCGACGCAAATAATTTGAATAAGAAGGATGTAACATAATATTATAATGATGACTATAACCACTATTTTTTATAGTTATATAATAATATAATAATAATACGCAAAATAAACACGGAACTGAAGAATTTAAGTAAGAACAAATTACTTTAATGAGACAGCACACAACGATACGTCATAAGAGTCCCTAACAGTTTCGGCGCACTATTAGATTAGGTAATTATAGGAGCGCAGTGTGTCTGTGTGCGTTCGAACTATAAACTGATAATCGTAGTGTGCGTTGAAGCGGGAACAAATAATCTTGGTCCGTAACCGCTATTATTAGCACTCCATAGTTTTACTTACTAGATTGCGTAATACTGGATGGATTTTATT
Organism: Luperina testacea; assembly: GCA_927399505.1. Classification (NCBI taxonomy): domain Eukaryota; kingdom Metazoa; phylum Arthropoda; class Insecta; order Lepidoptera; family Noctuidae; genus Luperina; species Luperina testacea. The sequence goes on along the minus strand of OV656759.1, from coordinate 19,772,937 downwards.
GTGATTATGACATGTTATGTTCAGGTACCCTATAAAAATATCGTAACCTATTACGGCATTCACTATAGTACTCGTAAAACCAAATTATAAAGTGTGACCAGCGTATTATAAGGTACGTCTGAAACGAATTGCACGTGTTATTGTTTACGTAATACAGAACGACGGGGAGGTCTGTAGTATTCCCTCGCCATAAGACCGCAGACCATGAGAGTATAGTATAGCAAGTCATTTTGTCCTATTTTATAAAGCTTATCACTTTATTTGTATAGAACAAGGAGAAAACGAGCGGGGCATGGAGGAAAATTACTTTAATATTGAAGATAGCTTTATTCAAACGAAACATTATTTTGTTTATCCAAAAGTACAATACAAAACATTAATATGTATGAATAACATTAACAAATCACAAAGTGTCACACTATTGACATAAAAAAATAAATATTCATACAGTCTCAAAACTGGTTACGCGTAGTACAAAATCACTCGCGATTCAAGAATTACGACGGGAGCGGCGAACGTCACAGGCGACACAGGTCCGTCGTCTAGAAGCCTTTGGGCGCGACTGAATGCATCGAGCGAGCGCATCGGTTTATAAGGCATTATTTAGATATTTTACTACAATTAAATTAGTAGTCAAAATAAAAATATAAAAATTGAGTTTGGTAGATAAACATCTCAAATTTTAAAATATTTAACACTTTTTGTTATTTTCAATAAATTCTTACGCGTAGACGACGGTTTTGCACATGACTTTATTGGGATTTTTCAGCGTAGTTATCATTTTTTTACAGGTACTAATACATTAAACTTAAAAAAAATAAATCGTAGACTTACTAATATATTATATGCCTAGTATTTAGGATTTTTTTTCAGATCGTTATTTGCTACCAGTAAGCTAAAAAAGCAATCGAAAAACTTGGTGTTTCGTGATTACGTAAAAACGTGTGTTTGTTTTTTATTTTTTGGAATTTATATTAAGTAGTTATCAAAATTTAAATTCGTAGACTTACTAGATAGATAGGTGATAAATACTTGTGTATTTTTTAAAAAACTAGATAACTTAAGGATATTGAGAAATTTGCGCTGAAAAAAACTGATTTTTCTGTTTTTAGTCCGCGAAATTGTTAGGGGCTCTTAATTTATGCAATACAATTTACAACTTGACAGTTCTGAAACAAATTACGACAGCACAAAAGGAACATTATCGTTATCACAATCGCATAGGTACTTATTCAGAAACACATTACTCATTCTTTGTAACCTTTTCAAGGTACTTATAGGACTTAGCTACATCTCACATCCAGATTGACTGCATGGTTCCTGGGTTTCATGATGCTAGTATTTTAAAGACAGGATAGCAAAATTCTATCCTAGCTTGAGATTGCTAGCTGTCTAACCTACCTTTAAAAAACTAACCTCCTATAACCCTTGGGTTACAGTGCCATGGCATAAGACTGTACATACAGTCCGGCCGTCTAGAGAATACGTTCCTAACACCTGTCAGTGCGACAATTCTAGTAGCTAATAAAGATCAAATTCGCAAAACACTTATTCGTTTGTATAAAACTGACAGGTGTCAAGAACGCATCCTTTCGTCAGCCGAACTGTAGTTAGAACATAATAGAGAAGTATTTAATTATAGATTATAAGTCAATGGAAGTATTATATCCATAGTTCCTATATTACATACGTTTGTGGGGACACAATTATTACACACAACAGCTATAAAGCCTTATTGCAATACAACCTCATCGACTAATATAACAGCGAAGCAATCAAGATAAACTGCACTATCGATAACATGCAATAAAGTTGTGTGCAATCAATTTTATGAGGACCAATAAGGACCGAGAACCAATCAAGTTTTCCCTCCTTTTACACAACAAAAAAACGTTTCCATTTTCCATCATTATAAATTCTAACTTTTCCAATGAAATCGAACTCAGAGAATGATTGTCATTCCTTTTTCAAAACGGTTGCGACATTCAAACACCATTGCAAAATTATCAATCCTAAAATATTGACCACACCTTTGTTACTAACGAACCAAAGACAAAATTATCACATCTTTTTATTTCATAACTGTAACATCAATCCTTGTAAACAACATCATCCAAATGAAACCGTTTTAAACTATTAAATTTAATATTACTCATAAATGTTCGTCCGCAGATTACATTGGCTATTCAGAAGATATATGGCGTCAAATCATTATTAATTGAGTTGATTTGATTTATTTTTATGACGATGACAACATGAAGAGGTTATTAAATGTCAGAGTTTGTAATTTTAATAAATATTTTTACTAATTAAAGACTTGCAAAGTTGCTAGGAATTTTAAATGTGGCCATTAGAATGTATATGAGGATAAATGAAAGGGGACTAACAAAAGGATTTATAAGGCAGATATGAGTAGAAACCTAGAAAGGGTATGCCCTAGAAGGACATATAGTGACCTTATTGGTGATGTACTTCAGAAAGGACAGATGCGTAGTACTCGACTCGCAACCGGTGTGCGTGTATGACAAGTGAGGTAATTGCGTAATACACTACCTATCAGTAGCAATAGCTTTCATGTTGACAGTTCAACAACTTTCATTGCCTTATTAACGTTACTGAGCAGACACATCTTTCGAACATATGAAGCAATGGATTAGAAATATTCTTCAAAATGATTCATATTGTGATTAATAGTGTGTTACGCAGTTAGAGTGCTGTTGAATGAAGGTAAACGAATTGAAAGGAGTAGTAGCAGGTGGCGTTCTGTAGTTTCTGCTTACCCTCATGGGAAGAAGGCTTTATGTAGGTAATTTTGTTTATTTTTTTTTTCTCAAATAAGTTAGGTACAGAGCTTCCATCTTTGAACACAATACACACCTAACCTTATAGTCTCCATTTATGTGAAGTAAATATGATGCAATAAATTGATCGTAGGCCGCAATGCCACGTTACTAGGTCTCAGGAACAATAAAATCCTACTTAAAAATTAACATTGAAGAGCTCAAGAGCAGATCTCTAATATAAGATGGCTTACTAACTAAAGAGTGATGAGAAACATGTTTCGCTTTGTGGAAATTGAAGTCAAACGGGTTCTAGGTAACAGGATAATAGTGCTTTGTGTTCAAGATTGAGATGTAAGATGGGCGTCTTGTACATATTGTGAGTAGAAACATGCTTCGAGGCGTAACAGTTTTTTTTTCTGAAAACGTAGGTTTCGCCCATTATTAGATGTTTTTTTGCGTCTTTCTCACATACAAACTTTGCAACAGCCTTTAGACTAGTCATAGCATTTGAGCGTAGCAAAATCCTGATAGGTACTTATTACACCTCTGCACCTTCTTTCTTTTTTTTTTTAAACATATACCCTACTTGTCGGCAAAGATCTCCGTCGTGAATTTCCACATCTCTCTTAGCTCACCTACTCCACACTCTCTGATAAACATAATTTCCGAATTTCATGCTCTTATCTTCCGTAATTTAGGTTGTTCGCTGTCTGTCAGGCTCTCTCACACCACCTGTGACAATGATTCACTTTACAAGTAAAATTATAACCATTTAACTAACTGCACTCGACATTAATTTCCTTCCGCTCATTAACTCGATACTTAGTTAATGGATATCCGCGCAGTAAACGTGACATCAGTTATCCGTAACACGTGCGTTAACGTTATCAGTTACATACACCATTCGTATGGAGCCTTTGTTTTAAAATGCAACACTTTTGTTATGCATATTACAAACATTTTAAAAGAAAATGGTTCATTTTGAAGCTACTTCATCTTTTCAAAGACTTATAACATAGAAATATCTTATGGGTTAGTTAAGTGTCCTCTGTCTAAGTAACCATTCGGGTAAAAACTGACTCTTATGGTTTATGTGTGTGTGAAGTTGAGTGAGTGAGACGTTGATTCATAAAAACTTAGAGAAACTGTATAAGTTGCAAAGCCTAGCAATAAAAACTACATAGTCAAATGTATCGTAGCGGCCTCATCAAACATGCGTATTCCAATAAATACCAACGATGTACTTCCTCATAGCATCAACGAGATACATCTTGTAGGGAATCCGAAACATTTGTTATCGCGTCCGATCAATTAAGTTAATCGACAGCCTACATCATGCCTACACTTCACTCGCTCCCTCGGCGTAGTCCGTCAAACCGCTCAGTATAGCACCGCGAGCCGCGAAGCCTACACACGCGCGTATCCGAACAAGAAAAACGTCAAACTTGGCGCGCTTTTTATATTATTTTTTTAAACAACAAAGTTGCTACACATACAGCCAAAAATGTCAGCGGCCGTGTTGAGTGAAGACCTTAAATCTCGACTACATATAACAACAAAAACAGTTGGACAAGACAGGATACGACGGGCGCGGGAAAATAATGAAGATGTCGCGATTCTGTCTATGTTCCTTCCAAATGCATCCGCTGAAAGAGAAAATAAGAAGTTTTGTTGTGCGTTAAGGGATCAGTGTCTGCTTGGTGACTCGAGGAAAACAATTGCAGGTGTTTATTATATTTTTTTTTCATTTTTACACTCTTCGAGGAACAGTGGATTATTTTAGCCTCTGACTTTTCAGATCAAATCATGATGTCTTCATAACGTTGACGTGATTATTTGTTATAACTTTAATCCAAGTGTTTAGTATAATCTTAACGGAAGAACGCTTCAAATTCACACAGTGATTGCCCCTTTTCTCCGATGATAGCCAGTAGTTCACAGATAAGTTATTTAAAACTATAGATAATAATCTAGAATAGAAATATCCATGAATAAGTAATTACGAAAGCCACACTTTCTATTCAACTGGTTTTCTCAATTATAACAGGTTTATAAGGCGCCATGTTGGTCTAGGCGGACGTCCTACTAAGCCTAACATCTGGAAATGTTTGTTTTGTAAAAAATAATTCTTTACACTATTCGTTTGTAAACTAGGGCAGAGACAATGACACCATGAGCGTCATGGTATAAAGTACATTGTAGATGGCAAGTTTTATTTCGATGTTAGGTCATTACTTCGGAAACAAGTACACATTACATATATAATATTTATCTTTTGAAATTAGAAACCAGTATTTGCTAATTTGTTTTAGCTAATCAAATTGCAGAAATTTCTGGCGACAGTTTTCTATTTAAAAGACGTAAATTTAAAATTATTCACTGTCTGAAGAAAATTATCGACATGGAACATTCACGACCCTATTCAAATGATTGTATTCATATATATGAAAATATTTATTCTAAATATAAAATAGTATTAAGCAATCAAAACATTTAGAGTCCTGAAATTCACTTAGGTACTTGTTATTCCGCTGCCTTTTTGATAGCGAGTTTTACAAAATGCGCATGCTTTCATAATAAAAATGTTCTAAATATCACGTAGTAAACACAAAATACACAAAAAAGTAGTTTTCCACAATTTAAACCTAAATCATTAGAGACGAACCAAACAACTCAACGTCCATTTGAAAGAACGTGCCAATTTTAGTTCCCGAGGACCTCGAGCGGGGCGCTTTGCATCGGCAAAAAAAAACAACTGTAATTTCGTAGAGTATCGTTAGTCCAGCGTACTTGTATGATAGAGGTCAGTGGTGCCTACATCACACTAATATTATAAAGGCGAAAGTTTGTGAGTGTGTGTGTGTTTATATGTTTGTTACTTCTTCACGCTCAAACGGCTGGACCAGGATAAAATTTTGTATGGAGGTAGCTGACACCCTGGATTAACATACAGCCTTTTTATCTATCGATATTCCCACGGAATCGAAATTTATGCGGGTGAAACCACAAGGCGCAACTAGTTTATTTGTAAAAAAAATATGTATATAAAAAAACAGGAAAATATAAAAAGTTTTTAGTTATCTTGGTCTTTTTCACAAGGCATGTGTTTTAAAATATTAATACCTAAGACGCAAAGTCTGTTCTTCAGACTAGCTAACATTACGATGAGGCTTTTAAAATCCGTGACTCGAATTTTAAACTTGAAAAGATCGTATCGCAGCTTTAAGTGTGTCGTCAACCCGTACGATAGTAAACATTTAATTATAAAAGCTTGTACTAAAATGAGAATGCAAACATTCTTTTGTGAAATAACTCAAGTAACGTTTCTAACGAAGCCTACTTACCTATCTAGGTGTTTTTATTAGAACTGTAATTATACATAATGTTGTCTACACATATTTTTTGCTCAATTCCACGAACAATTCGTGGCAGTAATAACTCCCATCATTACAAAAGTTTAGCCATTTGCTTGTTTTCCACCAAAATACATACGTTACACGTTTTTATTTATCTATTCCGAATATGAAAATGGCTCTAGGTATTTAATTGCGCACTATGAAATACTATGAATATCCAATGTGAATATCCGTCAATATTTCTTCTAAAAATGATTGACCTAAAAAGCTAGAGATGTGTTACTTTTATTAATCGCCCACTCACGAAAAAAGTCCCTTTATTCTTTCGTTCCGAATATTTTAATAGAAAACAGATTCATGAACATTCATACAAACTCCTTAATTCGAGACACCTCCGTTACTTCAATCATTCATTGAACAATGTCAGACTCTCAATCTTTTCATTCAATTAATCTTCCCATTAAATGGAGGTCAGGTATTAATTCATTTAAACGCACGTTTATAAGTTTGTTAAGTAAATGGTGATGGTAAACGTTTTTGGTCATGTTTAATTTGTAAAACAGACGAGCGAGTACTTACATGGTGTGTATTTATTGCGACGTAATTTTAATTAGTAGGAACATAAAATACGAGCATCTTTAACACCTAATTGTATTACTTTTAATAAATAGCGGGAAAATTGAAAGAGGAACAATTTATTTTTGAAAATGAACTCTAGTAGTATTTTGGAGCATTTTTTCGTACTGGCACACTAAACTACCTCATAATAAGAAAAACAAACTCTATGGAAGGTGTGACTTTATAATATTTGAGTTTGTCAAACGTAGATCTTGCACTTCTCCAGCCGCCATAATACTTATAGGCGGGAAATCTTTAAGTTTTTTTTTCTTAATACAAACATGTTTGCACGGTAATTGTCAACTTTCGGCCAGATTTCAACCTTCACCCTAATTTGTGGTTCAATGATGATATGCCCTTTTAGAGAGGTATTACGGCCTGACACGGTTATGGCAGAACTAAATAAATATTAAGCTTTATTTGTATTACAATCTCGGTTTTCTTAGGTTGTCATACAAAAAAGACTTAGGTTAGGTTAGTTTGTACCTCTTACTAGGTATTTTCCTCCTAGGTAAAAACAGAGTAGGTACTTAATTTATCATTCTAGAACAATTTAAGCATATAAACGTCTCTACAAAGCAAACTATTAAAGCGAAGACACAACTTTTAAAAACCATACCGTCGTGATCGGCACAGGAAATACACCTGCGGATGTTTAGATTTAAAAAGTTATCGAACTATTTACTGTACAGATATAATTTTTACGACATAGGAAGGTACAGGTTATTTTAATGCAGACTTCAAAGTAGTGTGGGGAAAGAAAAGTTTATTCATAGACGTCCAAATGTGATCCGATATCGACCTAATTCTTAAGGAGTAACGTTTTGTTGGCCAGTAATAAATTACAGCAAAATAAAAAGCAATATAAAAACAATTTCACTGACGAAAATAAATTGATTACTATTTTATTTCGTCGACAAATAGGATAGTCCTACGAGTACCTTGAAAATTACAATGACATAGGTCCAAAGTGTCACAAATGTACCTTTTTATGTTATTATTAACCATTCAACATTTAATAAGTATAAGTAATAAGTGCACAAACAAAGCTTTTAGGTAAACAACTCGGAAAGATAAAAATTACCCGCATTTACATGAAAAATAACTGAACTTAGTCGAGTTTAGTAAGTCGGAAACTCCCGTATAATTCCATAATATCCGGCTGCGAACATTTTTATTTTATTTTCAAGCACTCGGGTTCGTACTCTACAACTATGCTCAAGCATGAATCTCGATTAAAACTCACAAATCGAGATATAGATCAATATATAATATAGATCAATAGATCATTTAATAAGCATCTTTCCAAAATAAAATATCTTTTCTTTAACTCAGACGGTGAACACACTGCATTACACGAAACATAAATACATAACTTTATCGCCGTGTTTTTTTTTAAAGCGACGCAGTTTTTCATTCGCTTTTCAAAAGGAAGGGAAACGGAAATGTACGTGAGTTTTTTTGCTTTACGCATACGTAAGGGCGCTTCACGCTTACTCTATGGTGGGTTGTAATTACAATTAATGACAAAGCAGGTAAATTATACAGTACCACATATTATGTTGATTTCATAATTGAAGTAGAGCAATAGTAATGTACTACTACCTAGAATCGATCGAATAACGATGGCGGATGAAGGACTTTCCAATAGAGGAAACTCCTTGCATTGTCTGCGACATGCGATATTTTCTTGCAGCTCACTTCCGTTTTAATTCGCCTGTACGGTATTTTAACCGACTTCAAAAAAAGGAGGTTCTGTATTCAACCCGTATGTCAAAAAATCGCGGATATACAAACATATGTATGTTTGTATATCCGCGATTTCTTAATCATAAATCTTATCGAAACAAGTTAAATCACCATGTTGGATGGATGGCTGTATGTTATTCTTTTATAATGCAAATGTCGCAGATATAAAGGACTTACGTCATAAGTTATTGATTACAGACCCACACCCACTTGTGCAATTATAAATTATTATAAATATTCAATTTCAATCTAGTCATGAGCCATTTACTTATTAATACAGAATATATTCCAAATTACAATATTTTTAACTTTAACAAGATCAAGGTAATCCACAGATATCATAAATTCTATTTTATTGACTGCCAGTAAGTGTGGGATTTAGATTGTCAAGTTTAAACTTGGAATACCAAAACACGCCATTTTAGGAATAATTTAACATCGTTCGATTTTCCAAATAAACATTTAATGTCTTTGTAGAAAACAACGAACTTTGGGAACCAAAAATAAGTCAATTTGCGTATTCCCCGGGTGTTATTCACACTTTAGGCTGACAGATTTACCACAGACAATCGGCTGCTACTGAAAAGACTATTAGAAGAAAAACGTGAAAAATTATCTCAAGCAATATATATTTAGTACTTGTTGTCTCCAGCTTTCTACATAATAAACTGTTCTGTTTATTGCAGAGCCATTTACGGCAATAACAATATGCGACCTAAATGCTTAACACTCGTAATCATTTGTTTGAATGATAATTTCCATAATGTACACGTTTATTTTTATTTTATAGTCCGAAAATGTACGAGTAATATAAATTTCGCATAGGTCTTCTTCTCAGATTTATTCATAGACGTCCAAATGTGCTCCGATATCGACCTAATTCTTAAGGAGTAACGTTTTGTTGGCCAGTAATAAATTACAGCAAAATAAAAAGCAATATAAAAACAATTTCACTGACGAAAATAAATTGATTAGGTACTTAACTTAGACAACAGTTCCCTATTTTATTTCGTCGACAAATAGGATAGTCCTACGAGTACCTTGAAAATTACAATGACATAGGTCCAAAGTGTCACAAATGTACCTTTTTATGTTATTAACCATTCAACATTTAATAACAGTGCACAAACAAAGCTTTTAGGTAAACAACTCGGAAAGATAAAAATTACCCGCATTTACATGAAAAATAACTGAACTTGTCGAGTTTAGCAAGTCGGAAACTCCCGTATAATTCCATAATATCCGGCTGCGAACATTTTTATTTTATTTTCAAGCACTCGGGTTCGTACTCTACAACTATGCTCAAGCATGAATCTCGATTAAAACTCACAAATCGAGATATAGATCAATATATAATATAGATCAATAGATCATAAGCATCTTTCCAAAATAAAATATCTTTTCTTTAACTCAGACGGTGAACACACTGCATTACACGAAACATAAATACATAACTTCATCGCCGTGTTTTTTTTTTAAAGCGACGCAGTTTTTCATTCGCTTTTCAAAAGGAAGGGAAACGGAAATGTACGTGAGTTTTTTTGCTTTACGCATACGTAAGGGCGCTTCACGCTTACTCTATGGTGGGTTGTAATTACAATTAATGGCAAAGCAGGTAAATTATACAGTACCACATATTATGTTGATTTCATAATTGAAGTAGAGCAATAGTAATGTACTACTACCTAGAATCGATCGAATAACGATGGCGGATGAAGGACTTTCCAATAGAGGAAACTCCTTGCATTGTCTGCGACATGCGATATTTTCTTGCAGCTCACTTCCGTTTTAATTCGCCTGTACGGTATTTTAACCGACTTCAAAAAAAGGAGGTTCTGTATTCAACCCGTATGTCAAAAAATCGCAGATATACAAACATATGTATGTTTGTATATCCGCGATTTCTTAATCATAAATCTTATCGAAACAAGTTAAATCACCATGTTGGATGGATGGCTGTATGTTATTCTTTTATAATGCAAATGTCGCAGATATAAAGGACTTACGTCATAAGTTATTGATTACAGACCCACACCCACTTGTGCAATTATAAATTATTATAAATATTCAATTTCAATCTAGTCATGAGCCATTTACTTATTAATACAGAATATATTCCAAATTACAATATTTTTAACTTTAACAAGATCAAGGTAATCCACAGATATCATAAATTCTATTTTATTGACTGCCAGTAAGTGTGGGATTTAGATTGTCAAGTTTAAACTTGGAATACCAAAACACGCCATTTTAGGAATAATTTAACATCGTTCGATTTTCCAAATAAACATTTAATGTCTTTGTAGAAAACAACGAACTTTGGGAACCAAAAATAAGTCAATTTGCGTATTCCCCGGGTGTTATTCACACTTTAGGCTGACAGATTTACCACAGACAATCGGCTGCTACTGAAAAGACTATTAGAAGAAAAACGTGAAAAATTATCTCAAGCAATATATATTTAGTACTTGTTGTCTCCAGCTTTCTACATAATAAACTGTTCTGTTTATTGCAGAGCCATTTACGGCAATAACAATATGCGACCTAAATGCTTAACACTCGTAATAATTTGTTTGAATGATAATCTGCGAAGTCCAAGAGTTGAGTCAAGGTCAAGGGTTTTAATTGGATTTTATAGTGTTTACGTAAATTTTTATGTTGTTTTTAAACGATTTGAGTCATTCGGATGTGATTTATGAGAATTTAATTGAACACGACATTTTTTATCGTAATGAGTACAAATTTTATTTATCATTGTACAGTACTTTATGGAATTAAATAACAATAACCATAAGTAATACAAATTAAAATTTGTTTACGTTTTTATATCAAGTACCTCCAGTACCTACTAAATTGTAAAAACTTACATAAGTACTTACTACTTCCATGGTTTTGAAAAAAAGTCTTCCATGGATAATGAAAGTCCATGAATCCTGGTGTAAACGCAACTCTATCCCACAACGAGTAGGTAATGGTACATATTTACCTACGTTAGTTAATTTATACAACCTGTTTCCCGGTTCCATACTGCTGTTGATTTAGGTTACGAACACCTGAAGTACCCTCGCCTTTGTATCTAATAAAAATTACGACTACCTTTACAATACATCACTCTCACAAACACACACACACACACCCAGTACACCCACCCACAGAGAGAGATACCGTGTTTACATGGTATTTAGATTAGTTTTCCTTTTTTGGGCGGGATATTTCATGCTATGGATTTTAATTTGACAGTTATACTTATTTTTCTTCTTTATAGCTTTTCTTTTTATCAATAAGTACTAAAGTAAGGTTTAATGTAGTCCGTTTCCTTTTCAAAATACAATAATCCTTCAACTTACATTAGCCCACTTTCATTCAACCTTAAGTCACAGTTCAAGGTCCAGAATTTCTCGATGCCAATTAAACTGACAAATGACGTCATAATTCAACAAAAAACACAAAAATACACCTTATGTTAACAGTATAAGGTCGTAAATAAGTTCTTGATGCTGACAGTGATGCATTACATCTGTTTATGGATATAGGAACAGATGGTGGATCACCATGACCTTCGGGCCCCTTATCTTGTTGATTTTAACCTCATAAGTCATGTAATAGACAGCTGATGTCTATTAGACAAACCTCTATTTATTGAAGCACACGTGCAGAGCACATCATGCCTAATAGTTGATACAGTTGGATAAAATTAGAATAAATTGCAAAGCAAATCGAAACAAGACGCCGATGTCTGCTTTTAAGTAGGAGAAAGTGTCGTTAAATTAATGCATCGGTTTGAATTTTTAGAATTAATACTCAATGCATTATTCACAAAGTTCTTTTTGACATCAGTCAGTTCGTATATTCATATTAAGAACACAGTTTCAAACTTCGTTCCAACAATATGACAATAAATCACGATCGTTTCTATCGAGGCTCATAACCGTATGCGGAAATAAGTGAGCGTGTACGTAAAACAGGGTACCCTTCAGTTTTATAGTTAGAGGTGGCTCGTGGCTACGTGGGGGCGAACCTTGTTTACAACCAGTCGATCCGTTCGGTTTACGACGTCAAAGAACAAGGAATTTTTGATTGACTGTCATGATTAAAAAAAAAAACTTTTTGGAAATAAGAACTGCAAAATCGGAAATTAAATAGCCAACCCTATAGAACTGAATTAGTGAAAACGATATCAAGTAAAAAATACAATAAGAAGGATGCATAATTTTTATTTTCGATTCGAATTTATATTACTTATACCTACCTGTTAGAGTAAGTCTGTACCTGTAGGTATGCTATGATAACTTATTTTTGAAGTCTCCTCTTATTAAACGAAACGTAGTACGCCTTCGCCAGAAGACGGTTCACGTCAATATTACGACGTACTAAATCAAATTATAACGGTCATAATTTCCATTTTCAAACTATGTAAATACCAACCCACAACAATGGCACGACATCCTCTTATCAGGTTTAGCGTCACGTGCATCACATGTGCACGCAGCACACGCTCAGACACGTGCATAATCAATTTAGGGAATTGCAAAATGGCGGCCGTGACGGACCGCCATTTTTCATTTTCCTCGGGAAATTTGTTTGTTCCGTTTCGCATGCTAGGAATTTCATTCCGTGCTTTACGATGACTATAAAATAAGAAACGAGGTATTATTTAAATTTTACTATTACCGATTTGTATTAATCATTTCGATTATTAGCAGAAGTTTCTTGAAATGAACGGTTCCAATTTCGTTTTAAGCAAAATGTCATTTTTATTTTTCTTCTATAGAAATGATATTCGACGTTATTGTCATTATATTGAAATGCTGACCTTTATAATAAGGGACAAGGTAAAGCTACAGAATGAGTTCAATTTGTAGGAATCACGAAAATCGAAAAAGAAAACGATGAATTTGTAAAACCATTTTCATAATTTGATCTTCATTCTGCTATAACAAAGCTGCCCCTAATTGCGTAACACTTTCAATCACAAATCTAAATGATTTTGAAGAATATTGCTAAACCATTGCTTCATATGTTCCAGAAATTTGTCTGCTCAACATCGTAAATAAAGAAATGAATGTTGTTGAACTGTCAAAATTAAAGCCATTAGTTTGTCACGCAGTTTGTCAGTGTACCATTAGTTTGTCACGCAATTACCCCGCAGGTGGTATACTACAAAAAGGATATTCACAGCTTTATCTAAAACTAGATTCTAATGGCATCTACCTATGTGTACCTTGTAACAAAATAACATTGACTTTGCGGCCAGCAAAACTACAAAGGAGTCTTCATTATGTATCAATTGAGATCTCAGCGCACAATGGTGTGTAAATTATCATTAGTCATGTCACATTACCATGGCATAACAAATTTGGAGACGCTGTTAAAATAATCGATTTAGCGGTTGAAATAAGGTTTAAAATTGAACGGCAATGTTCATGGGGATTACGTCATGTTTGAGGTTGAATTAAGAATTGTTATAGAAAAAATATCACGTTTGGTTTGAGTTTTCCGAGAAACTAGGAATGTCACGTGTTTTTTTAAAGGAAGTTAAGTTTCCATAGTTAGGTTGATGTTGATTATGAAAAATATGATAACTTAATAGCCTACTTTACTTCATTTAGTGTCTCGCTGTATAAAACTTTCAAGCATTACAGAAATACCATTCAAACATTTTTATACTTACATTTTTTGAATACTCTAACAAGCTTAACAGTGGAAGTTAATAGCGCTACAAATTTAATTGATGAAATCCTCCTTTTATTTCGCTTTTTGGCGAGTAATAAATTTCAGCGAAAAAATGTTCACGAATTTTAAGGCTGCGTGTTCACTGGCGAAAAATGCCCTACGAATTTCCTACACGACGTGTAGTTCGTTGGACTTTTTTATCCAATATCGATCAGTCTGCGGCTGACATTATGGCGTTATCAATTACACTTTTACTACATGCCGTAATAAGCCTCTTTTTGTTAATATTTGCCCGTCCCACACTGACCGGCTGACATCACCGCGGCCTTCATAACTCATTCGTGTTTGATCTTAACATCGCTATATTAATAACTTGGACAAGCGATGCCCCGACAATGCATCATAACGTAATCATTCAGTGCTGTAATAATAACTGCATGCGACAATAACCGTACTTACTGTTATTATAATAAATATTATGCAAAACCACTACTTAGTTATATGTGAAAGAATGGAAACAAAGTTATGCGGTTCTGTTTTATTTTTTTACTTAATGTGCTACTTACATAGAGCTGGCCAAGTTTTATTCATTTTAACTACACCAGTCATATCATAATTGAACGAAAGGTGTTTCTGGCTCGTTTTTTGCGCCGCTTCTTCCACAGCGAACTGTGGGTGGGAATTTTCGAGGTTGTCTTATTCAAATTCATTTATTAAATTTACACATAGTTCACAAACATACCTACAGGTATTACGTCATGCAATTCTAACCAACAGAAAACTTAGACTGATTTAACAGCGGGTCCCAAACTAGGCACAGCCTGTATCTTGGTAACCCATATTATAGAACGCAGAAAGGCACTCATTTAGTCCATATTGAATTAAATGAAATTTTGAATCTGAGCTTCCAGTTATGAAAATAAGGTCAGATATATAGCCAAAGACTGCTGTATTCTCTTTGAATACAGCAGATCCGAACGGTCGCAGTTCCTTTTCAGGCAGTATATTTTAATCTACATAGGTAGATTAAAATTAATATTTAGCGTATCCTCATCCCACGCCACAGAAACGGAGCAAACAACTTTCTCAGTGCCACTTAAAGCTAACGACTAACGAGTTTCATTAATTACCGATGCACGGCCGCTCCCAACGGGGATATGATAAATAGAACTGTCGTAAAGATGGAGCTTGACTGTTTTTATTGGTTAAAAGGTTTTATTATGCTGCATTTTATTGATTTTATATTTAAATACATAATGCATTATTGACCCTTTTCTCTCTCCTTATTATTATAATAAAGCTGAAGGGTTTGTTTGTTTGAAAGCGCCTATCTCAGGAACTACCAATCGGATTCGAAAAAATATTTTTGCATTTGGTAGGGAAGACTATGGGCAATATTTAACATAACGCTAAGGCCCTTAGGAGCCGAGCAATAAGAAAAAAGTCAGAAAGGACTATATTAAGCAAAAACGAAGTAATAGCACGGGCAGGCGATGAGGAACAAGAAATTTAACGCAGATGAAGTCGCAGGCAGAAGCCAGTAACTTATAAAACATTTGCATGAAATGCAATACCGAAACTAAACGTTCTCTAGCTCCATATCTTAATTTAGGAAGAATTTTTCGTACCTTCCCGAAAACAATAGTTCCAACTTCAATAACATAAATTCACAAATTTAGCTTTACAAAGCATTGGTAATTTTAATAAACGTTGCCTACGCTGTTGTTCCCCATGGTTAACTGTAACAATTTGCAAATGAAATAGCCTAGTTATTACTGTCCGATAACTCCAGTGGGCGTAAGGGCCCTTTCACCGAGAACAATGCAAAAGTGGAACGGTTTAACTGTATTGTGTATTCACAGCTTTATTATCTATAGTTGTATATGATGCACCTTTATCTATGGACACTGAACTATAGCACAAACTATAGCGAATGAGTACACGACATTCTAAGATGTTTCTGAATCATGATCTCCTTATTATATGCGTTATGGATGTTAAGAAACACAACGGTAAAAAAAATTATTGTTTTGTCAGATTTCAAACAAAAGTCTGCTTTAATCGGCGGCCGATTGAAAATAAAAAGCAAAAATATGTAAAGTTTTATTACAACTTACATTAACTTATGAAAACTTCTAAATTGTCATACCTACAGGTTGAATTAAAAGTACAACATATACCTTTGAACAACTTACTAATTCTATAAAACAAAAAAAAAAGTTTAAAAATAACAAACGACCACAGACACAAATCATAAACATCAAACCATAAACGAACAAAATCACGAGAAACCGTCGAGAAACAAAACCGTATTCGTGTATAGCAACGATTCCCGAAATCGATATGAAATACGATAACACTAGGGTTCAGAGACCCCAGAACTGCAGATGTAACCGAAGACTAGTCACGAACCACAATGCTTTAGTTTCCGACTGTTCACTGTTCTGACACGCGATATTTAAAGATGTTTGTGTCTATACTTGCGATTCTCTCAGCCTTTGTTTGCGAATTTTAAAGCCACGTACAGTGGCGGTTTGAAGATATTCTGAAATTAGTGTAAGGCAGTTTTCAAGAAAAACAAAAGCCATAGAGTGGCATCAGTTTCATGAAAGAAAATGTATCATAAATTATTGTGTGACGTGACATTAGTAAATGAAAACATATTATAGTACCAACGCGCAATAATTATCCAATGACCATTAAATAAACTACCATTAAATTCAGACTTGAGAATGCACCACAAACTAATAAAATATTTCAATTTTCTACTTTTCCGGTGTCTTTTGTTACCAACTAATTAAGTTACTGGGCGGAAAAATAATTTGAATTTAGAATCAAATCAAATTGGCTTGCATTCTTTTTACAATAAACTTTTTTAACTTTGACAAACAAACTCGCGTTTCGATATTGTCATAGACAAGTCAATGATAGGAAAGTTTTCCCATTACAATCGCGTATAATGATTAAGGCTAACGTGCGTTTTGTTCGCTGATGGCCGTGGATAACGTAAACTTGGACAGTTTAAACGCATCTAAAATTTATCGCTAATGGTTTCCATTTATTTGATGGGTGTCTAATTATTTAAGATTGAGTTTTCGTGACACAAATGTAGGTACACTAGAAGTTGACTAGGTAAATGATACTTTCAAATATGTAAGTACAATCATTTGAAAAATAAACTATTATGATGAATGACAATGCATTGAATGAATACATGCAGGCAGCATTACTAATTCTTCGACCACTAACCGCATTGCTTCTAGATAGATGACCCTTTTAAGGAAGGAATATGTAACTTCAGTTGGTTTTATAGTAGCTTCTGTATTACTGTTTATGCAACTCGGCTATAACATGAATCATGATAGTGCACCATAAATCAAATATTCACAAATTGAACGGTGTAAAATTGTTGGGTGATTGCTAGGTACATGTTGCGTGCATCAGTCAAATATCCCACGGTTTCAATGTCAAATGCAAACGTCAAGGACATCATTTCACGTCCAAACACGCGATCATTGCACGTTTACGTTATAATAAAATATGTTCTTAAAGCAGATAAAAAATGATATACAAGGTGCTAAAACGAATATCGACTACGAAAAAAAAAAAAAAAAAACTCAAACGAACAAAGATCTATTAAGTACTGGCTGTTTAATTTAATATCACATCTGGCAATGAATATGTAGCATTAAAAAGTTTTAGGAAACCATTCGAAGTTCAAATTGAAATGTAAAGGGACAATAGGTACGCCAGAGAGTCTGAACTCAATTTGAGTAATTTAAATGAAAGGTATCTCTGCAAAGTTTTCATATTGAACTGCCTTTGCCTTTTAAAAGGATCCTCCCCTTATAAAAGTTACAAAGCTAGAGATTGCAGCGATTCAAAACAATTTAAATTAGACAGAAGTAATTCTGGAAAGGCGAATTGATTGCCTTTTGTCTCGGTTGTAAGAAATCAAGGTAGACATATATTACAATAATCATTAATAATACGTAGTAGATACATCTAGTAGATACATCTGTGACTACATACACGATAGCATACATATTTTGCGAATATATTTAGGAGCATAGCGTTTCTGCACGCAAAAACTAAAGCTCTACGAAATTTAATTTGCCAAATAAATAGAATATAATAAGTATAACTAAAGATCTTAACTCTAATAGATTAAAAGCAATGCTTTTATTTCTGAACTATATAAAGAGTTTAATCAAATTACTTACAGTCATAAAATATTCTCGCTAGGAATCGTTGACCCGACTTTGGCCGGCAAAACTGTTTTTACCAAACATAATTATAGCCATCAATATGCTAATTTTCAACCATCGACAACATAATAATATGCTAATAAAATTACTTTCGTCTATAATTATATATTCCCCATATAAATTTAGGCACATTAATATAACCTTGTTTGAAAAAAAATATTATGATTAATTTGAAGTTATGGGCTGTTTGCTACAAGCTTATAATTATTAAAGATGATGATAATAATTATGTTATTTAAAACTGCGTGACTTCCAAACATTCTGTTGATATATGTTAATCAAGCCAATTACTGTTTTTGTCTCTATCTTCTTTGGGCCATCTTTTAGCGCCTCTGGCACATAGTTTTTCAAATACAAAAAGAAAAAATTATTTGAATAATTCTAATTTCATAGAAAAAAGAAAACAAACCTTAAATTTAAGAAAAGCTTACGCCATTCCATTTTTAAAATTTTCTCTCTATAAAAAATCAAAATGACGATGTCGACATTCCGAACTGTCATTTCCGTTACATGGCAACCTTGGACTTTATAATGCAAAGACAGACTCATCACCATATTGAAATCGAATGGCTCCTGAAATGACATTGTGATCGTGTGATCGCATGATAATGTAACATGTGAATATATTATCCACGAGTAAAATAGGAATAGATAGTGTGGTTGGAATGTAGGGACAGACGCCAGCACATCAAGCTACTACAATCTGTCAAATTTATGTAATAGATTTTCAATTTTATCGCTAAAGCATAAGGTTCAAAGTTGATTGGGAAAATTTGACAGTTTCGGGTAGCTTGATGTGCTGGCGTTTGTACATGTAATCATATGAAGTTATCAACCAATACACTTAGTATGCTTAGTATGCTTAGTATAGTGTCACATAGTAACTTATGTCGTGGATCGAATAGAAGATATTTAGCTAGAGACGATGACTTATTATATGTTGAGGTTTGAGCATACTTGTGCACTATAATATTTCCCGCGCCGAAGGCTGATCTCCGCTGAGATTGGTTGAAATTCGGCCTGAAGGGCTACTATTATATTTTGAGCTATAGAACTAGTTACGTACTTGGAGTAAAAAAACTTAAGGGCTAATCCAGAATACTATCTGGCTCTCTACCAAAAACAAAATGTCGAAATTGATTGAGTGACAGACACCTTGTCACCTAAAATCTGACCTTTTAATTAGACAATCAAATGAGCTATAAATCAATGTGATACTTAGCAGTTTACAGAAGTATTTGTTCTAAATACTTAGCATCATTGAAATTACAGTACTTAACGAGAACTCTAATAATGACGACGACGGCTATAGTGCCTTGTTTCCGGCAAATATATTCTCTGAAAACAAATACAAATCAACAGCAAATTGATAATTTTCTTCAAAGATTACGGAAACTGACTCGTACCTTAAAACCAAAATCTCCGAATCACCATTACTTTTACAAAATTTCTGTTAAATCTGACCTTGTAAATAATTTCTCATTTCCCCTCAAGGAACCAAGAAGATGGAGTACAAGACCAGGCAGTGGCACGAGAAGTGCTTCTGCTGTGTGGTGTGCAAGAACCCCATCGGCACCAGGAGCTTCATCCCACGCGAGCAGGAGATCTACTGCGCCGGCTGTTACGAAGACAAGTTCGCCACCCGCTGCGTTAAGTGCAACAAGGTAGGACATGTCAACCTTCTCGAAAGCTTTTTCTTACCGGCCAGGGTCAGGGCCTTCTGGCTTACCTGGGCTTAGTGTCTGCCAAGCGGAACACTGCGTAGTTTGTACAAGATATATGGAAGAAATTTTTGTTCCTGGCGATACAGGCTCTGACAGTGATACGAGATTGACTGATTGCCTCATACTGTTTAAAAGATTAGCCAAACAGCTGAATCAGCTATATGAGGCTGACTGTTTAAGGTGCGCAGGATTACATAAATTAATGTTCCGGGCAGGCTGTTATATTTCTTTGGCTCACTTTTTAACGTCTTCTTTTCTTCATAGACAGTCTTCAGTAACTTTCATTTGTTGGTTTTATTGAACAGCAAACGCTGTATCCTCCAACGGAGACTTCTAATTATTTCCTGATGTTGCCATCTATTAGTCGGTATTAGTCCACTTAACTCATTGGACTAATTTCCTTCAAATACTATGATCTGACCATCATAGAATTAGGGCACTAGGTTATTGCAATATGACTGTTATCATCGGCCATCCATCTGATATAATTCTGTACCCACATATTGGGTACATCCACAAGATTCGTTAAATCAATTGTTCATATCTGGCACAGATGTGGTTTATAACGATTTTATAGCCTTTAACTGATATTGCAGTCACCTGTTTAAGGTTAGATCTGAGATAATAGGAAGCGAATAAAGGTCTTGATAGAAAGGTTTCGCGATAAATGGCGAAACGTGTTGACACACTTTAGTTTTTGTCTTAGCTGAGGATAGAAAATCTGCACATCCGCCAACACGGTTTTAAGGTCGTGAATTTAAGTCATAGGTACATATTTTATAAGCTTATGAATGTAGGACATAAAAGGAAGATTACATATATCAAGCTCAGTGTATAATAAATGAAAAGACCAAACCAAAAACAAACGGATAAAACGGGAACCAAACAGAGAATAATATTATCTTCCGGGAGCGCTCCTTCCAAGGTGGCTCTTATCCATCACCACATGCAAAAAGATTGGCTCTATTCTGCCGAGAACCACAAGTACCTACAGACCTTTCCTACTTCCAAGACAGTTCTAAGGTTCTAACCCATCACCTCCCATTTCCAGATCATCACGCAAGGCGGCGTGACCTACAAGAATGAGCCGTGGCATCGCGAGTGCTTCACGTGCACCAACTGCAACACGTCGCTGGCGGGACAGCGCTTCACGTCGCGCGACGAGAAGCCCTACTGTGCCGAGTGCTTTGGAGAGCTCTTCGCTAAGCGGTGCACCTCTTGCACCAAGCCTATCACTGGTTAGTATTCAGACTTATACATCTTCATATTAATTGTGAGATGACCCGACAGATGAAATATATCAGCTTTGTTTTTCGGAAAGTGAACACCTCTAACAGATGTCCATTGGTGACGGTGACCACATTGCGCCAACCGACAGTGGTCACCCATTACCATAAAAAACTTATCTTACAGTTACGATATGTGACTCCTTAAATATCACTTCAATGTGGTTGATCAGTAAGGAATATTGCCATAATGACTTTGGTGCAGCTACACAGTTTGTTGTTTCATTGTACGAGATCATCTTGATTTAAATTTGGGCTCTCAAAGTGCAGAAAACATACGATAAATTCCTCACATTTTTCATTAATTTCATCGCTCCTTTACTAAAATTGATTTCTGTACTTTCCAGGCATCGGCGGCACCCGCTTCATCTCGTTTGAGGACCGCCACTGGCACAACGACTGCTTCATCTGCGCGCAGTGCCAGACCTCCCTGGTCGGCAAGGGCTTCATCACCGACGGACCTGACATCATCTGCCCCGAGTGCGCCAAACAGAAGCTCATGTAAATACGACCTCACCGCACAGCTACCTAACGCTTCTCTCTCCTGGCATCACATAACAACAGAAGCTTTTCATCGAGTGAATCAGCGAGAATCGAATAAAAATATTCGATTAATATCGATTTAGCTAGTCGATTCTCCCAAAACAAATGTGACTAATATATTTTATTTGTGCTTTGTAGCGAAAAAACCATACTACCGGTTGTCGCTAACGCCAGAGACTGGGTCGCGTCAAAAAAGCCGGATACATCCAGCGATGTGCTTTTCGACCTCATTGACAACGTAAACTTTCACAAGGTCAATATCAACCCTTAGAACGTTACTTAGAAAACTTGTTAACGATATTTTTATACAAAAATAATAACGAAAATCACAAAAAAATGTGAATGCACAAATTGTGTTATCAAGTATTTAATTTCGCTTTTTGAAATTTTTATTTATATATATTGACTGTTTAGTTCTGACTAATTCAAGCCCTGTATCTATTGTTATGTAGGTATGTATACGTGCTAATTGCCATATAATTTCGCTTTGGCTGTTGTATTAGTCTCTAGATTTATAATTGTCAATTTACCTAGTGCGATTCACACGATGCCTTAATAACATATCTAAGTCAATTTCGAGGGTATATTATTTCTTGTTGTATAGCCACCTTATTTATAAATTTTGTGATCTAAGTCTTGCCTTTCTTGTACTTGTAAAAGGACAATCTACTGTGTTCAAGGTTTATAACTAAAGAGGTCCTACAACGCTAGTCTGGTGTTGCCAGATAGATAATTTCTTTTATTAATAGACATCCTAATGGGTGGTAATAAGTGCTTGTCATGTAACATAGTATATAAGAAATTTATTGAAAGAGTAATGTACGTGTTATATTTTAAGTATTTATTTATACGGGAGTACGCACTTATTATCTGTGGGGACGCCGATGGTGTTGCCGTGTCACATTAAAAAAGAATGAGATTTTAGATGTAGTGTTGCCATATACGCCATCGGTAGGTCGCTACCTAACACTAATGTTAAGTGACATCTAGTTTTACTAATAAAAAATAATAATATAAAAATATTTTTGTTCTCGAATAAGAATCAAACGCGTTAATTGAACGTAATCGATATTTTTACATGATGGTAAATATTTTAGCGTCTAGTGGTATATAAGTGAGTAACATCTGTGTTTAGATCGCATGCGCGAGCCGACCATGTAATGATTGGGGAACACTTTATAAACGTTACTTGTTAAGGATTAAATTATTCGAATGTTGAATTATTAATTTATAATAATGTGTACACTTAAAAACAACCGCTTAGCTGTGTGATCTGATCTAATTAAATATTTCTATCTATCTATAGAATGTAAACTATGAAAGTGAAATAAACGATTTAAAAGTAATTTTATTGTTCGTTGTTTATTTGTGTTATGTCCTTTTTTCCTATTCTTCAACCCAACCATACACAGCCGACAAAAGAAACCTAGTTATGTGTTAGGAGACGACTGCTTAAAGTACCTATTTAAAACGAATTAGATAGATATTTAATAAAGAAACAAGTGGATATGTTGAGTTTTTCTATCAGGAATTTCTCTCTTTCTTTGCGCCGGCGCCGGGTTGATAGCAATAGCTTCGTCCCCTATTACGCGGGATTTAATGTCCGTGACTACCGCAGGACCACCAACGCCAATCGCTTCCATATTTGGTAAATAATTAGTGCTCAATCGGTACTAATTAGTACTCGAACAACAAAATTGGTACCTTAGTAGTTTTCGAGAAAATCGACTTTGAAGGTGGTCCTGCGGTAGTCACGCTCCCTTCAGCAGGACCACCATGAGAGCCGAAAAAGGGCCCACGCTACAGCTATTCTAAGTATACAAATAATTAGTACCCATAAATGTGATTTATTTCGTAAAAAAACAGAACCACCATGTGTGTTATGTGTAGGTATCTGTATAAGGATATTGCTAACCCATTGCTTCATTTGTTCGAAAAATTTGTCTGCTCAGCTCAACAACGTAAATAACGCAATGTATGTTGTTGAACTGTCAAAATGGAACCCATTTTTTTTTCTTTTTTTCTGGATGGGAAATCATCTAATGACCCCTCCCGCTCTGGGTGGAGCGGAAGGAAGTGTCAGACTCTTACTGACTAAAACCCACCCGTGTTCCTTCCTTAGCCCTTTATGTTCCGGGCCAGCGGTAACCCTTTCGGACAATCCCGCTGACCAAATGGAACCCATTGCTACTGATAGTGTGTTACGTAATTACCCCGCTGAGCCTGGTTAATATGCTCTAGGCCAGGGGTGGCCAACCGGTCGATCGCGACTATTAATTCAGTCAATCGTAGCAAGGAAAAAAATATGAATGCGTAGAACAGACTGCGCAACGTACGCTGCACGCATCATCTTGTATCATTTTACAATCGCCGGCGCCGTTCCGTCACGTTATTTATCCTTTCTTCTATGCAGTTTAGCTCTCTTTTGTTTTCGGTGCGCGATAACGATAAGCGGGAAGCGTATGGGACGCAGGAGTGGGGCGCGGGCGGTTGTCAATCCGTCAGTCAGTTGACGACACAGTTGACGACTGGCCACCCCTGCTCTAGGCTAATACTTATTTTAACAAAATGTGGTATGTTATCATGCCTAACCTTTTCCCAACTATGTAGGAGTCGGCTTCCAGTCTAACCAGATGCTGATGAATACTAGTATTTTAACGACACGGAGCGACTGCCTATCTGACCACAACTCAGTAACTGGGTAACACGATAGTGAGACTGGTAAAATTGACTTAATAGGTATGGTATGTTTAAATGTTGAATTGAAATGAAAAAAAAAAATATTTCTTGTTTTCACGTTTTTATTAAATGAGAGAATTTAGTTATGCGACTAAATACATTTAATTATTAACTAGTGCCTCCTTGCATTATCACAAATGTTATAGCATTTATACTAATAAATAGATCAATTTCACTTAAGACTAGACCTAGATATTTGGATTACTGTAAAGCTTTATATTATGTAGCCATATTTAAGTCATTATAATTCATTTAAGGGGCTTACAGGACCCAAACACAAAAAACGCAAGTTTTAGAAACAATAAAAGTATATGATCGACTACAATAAACAAAATCAGAAAAATATATGATATTCTTCCTGAAGAATATAATATTTATTTATTTTACCATTTATGTACACACATATATAAACATATATTTTTTGTGTTGAAAACATAATGCAACTAATTTGATACTATAGAAAAAAATCATGAAGATACCTCTAAAAACTTACTTTTTACAATTAGAACCATACTAATTTATACAATCATTCTGATTTTTGTCAGATTATTCTACAAGCAACATACTAAAATACTAGTGTTTTATTTTTTTAGTCCAAACAATAGATTTTTGTAATTTAATAATTGCTTCATATTTTGCAATAAATGAACCAGCGTTATGTCATCGCGCTTCTCTTTCTTTTCTATGCAGTCCGGCAATGACCGCGCTTTAGGTCATGTAAGTCTCTTAAGTATCTATTTTGCAAAAATATAGACAGTATCTAGCCGTTTATTTGTTTACTCCCATAAAGAATAATGTAATAGTAATCATTTTAAGTTTCGTATCATAATCATTGCGAATATTTCTTCTATATTTCCTGGTCTCTGCTATTCAATTTCATTCACCAGTGTAATACTATTACCCCCTTTTTTATTTTTTTTCAGGATGGGAAATCATCAAATGACCCCTCCCGCTCTGGGTGGAGCGGAAGGGAGTGTCAGACTCTTACTGATTAAAACCCACCCGTGTTCCTTCCTTAGCCCTTTATGTTCCGGGCCAGCGGTAACCCTTTCGGACAATCCCGCTGAGTTTCGGATAATCCCGCTGAAACTATTACCCCCTTACTAATAAACGTTGTATATCGTCTGTACAGTTACACAACGCTTTGTCTTCTTTTGAAAGTCAAATTACTGACGAATGAAAGAGAGAAATCGGTGTGTAACTATTCATCTGATATAATACTTACGTTTATTAGTAAGGGGTAAATCTATTCGAATTAGATTTGTTGTACAAGTCATACAATCTTGTTTTAAAATTAAAACAAAAAACAAAATATAAAAAAAAGTTTACAGAAATGCATTTTGAATTTATAAAAAATAAATAAACAACTTGTCTATTTTTTTTATACAAAATACTTCAAAATAAATAAAACTGCAACCTTTGGCGAGAGATCACATCTTTGAAGAAGGGCTGCTGATCTTTCAGACACACGTTACGATTTTTTTGTGTTATTTTTGACCTAAACAAGTCTGCGTAACACCATAGTGCGTAAATTCATCCCATTAACGCCACTACATACTTGTCAAGTCGTAAAGTGGCACTAATACCCGTTTTTACACATAAATGATTGCCAAAATAAAACCGTGCAGTTGTATTTTCAACTTTCGGTGCTGAGCCAAAGCGCTGAAAATTCAACAGCGGGCTTTTATTAAGGAATCATTTAAGTGTCATCTAGCGTTAGTTAAAACGGGCGTAAGAAGTCATAGTATGTGGCTACCATAAGCCCGAACAATACCACTTTGTCATTCCCTTATGTTGATGCGGTTAGCCAAGCCATTAGACTTGCCTGGCTGTGCATATGCCATTACATATACATCACAATAAAATAAAATGCTAACTAAAAGCTAAATAAGTACTTGCTAAAAACTCAACTCGTCCTCAAATCAGTCTGTCCCGAAGTATTTCTGTCCGAAATGGTTCGGGGCTACGGGGTGCAGTTCCGAAGTTAACATCTTCATCTTAGGTACGTAGTCGACGACTGCTTGGGCCGCTGCAGGGGTGCAAAATAGATTGGATAGGATGATCCGGTCTTCTTTTACGCCGTGCTGCGTTAAGACGTTTACTGCCTGGAAAATTTAAGAAACAATATTGCAGGTTGGCAAAGTTATGTATATCGGTACTGTTAAAGATTGGAATTCGGGGCAACCAACCAAGTGCATAAGTATTACATCCGAAACTGTTATTATTTCAACACCATAAAGCGAGGTTTCCCGCCATCATGAAAGTGATGTAGGAGGATTTTTAAGTTGCGGTGCGGCGCGGTAGGCCGGCCAAATGTTCGTTTACCTTTAGGTGTCGCCCGCGAAGCACTAGCTCAGATTTGATCGTCACAAAACAGTTACCTCCTTCTGGGGCAGGTAAAAAGTAATTCAGACAGGGCTCTCTCAGATTCTTTGGTACTTACTCATTTTTTAAGCTTTTGAAGCCATTCAACATGTCTTAAATACCTGTTTAACAGTATTGCCTGTAGACATGATAGGGTACATGAGCAGAACTTGTCTCCGTGCAATATCTTCAGGGAACTTTGCGTACACCACATGTGCTTCGTGCGTGTCTGTATCACTCTCTACTAAAATCTTGCCGATGCGGATTGAGCGGCAGCAGTCTCGGAGACCCTGGAAAAATGTTATTATGAAGTAATGGGTTTTATTTGTAATGATTAAGCTGGCAGAAATCAGCATCTATTGTGTGTGTAACTAATCTGGTAAAAAGGGTTCTCAATTTATATTTTCAAGCAAAATAGATTTGATGTTGATCTGTTCTGAGTTAAGCTGACTGAAAAGGTTCACTCAAATATGTGTGGTTCTTTCAGCAATAGACCATCTCAGACATGATGCATGTCCCCCACATGATTTTAATTAAAAATACTGTGACCTCTGAGTTATTCTCGGTGTTTTGGTTCTTATAGTAGTCAGATAGGAAACATAATCTCATCTAGTTTCAAAATTTTATTGATGTGTAAAAGTATTTGTAAAAATATAATTACAAAAATTTATATAATAACATGATATTATAATATCATGATCACCAAAGAAGTGTCATTTTTTAATCAGATTAATTAAAAGCTTTTTGAGACACACGCTGCCTCCATTATTTTGCCAGGCTATCTTGCAAGCGCATGATTCTGTTTAGCCCGTATCTCAAATGATAGGTAACATTTCTATAAAATGCCTTATTTCTTTTTTGATATTGATGGTATGTTTTGTTAAATTATTATGGCCCTGTAGGTAGCTACATTAATATCTTACTGTCAGAAGGTAAAAAACCAGGAATATATTATAACCCTACCTGTTCCATAGCCTCCCCAGATCTGACAATAGACACCCCGCAGTTCCCAGCCCCATACTTGAGTCCCTTATACAACGCCCCTGTAGGAGTCACCACTTCACAGTCTGTGAATGGCAACTTGTTCAAACTTTCCTCGATCACAAGCCGGATGAGACGGTCCGCATAGAACTTGAAGTCACTGCGGGATGTATTTCTGGAAATGGAGGGAGTGTTTTAATATGTATTTTAAAGTGTTAATGTGTATAATAGGGAATATGCATGAATTTTTTTCATGGCATTTATTAACAAAATATGAAAATACCGTAGTAGAGATGACAAAAAGTGAAATTAAAATTAAAATCGGCCAAGAAACACGGCCGATATGAGCATTTAAAACTATTGATTACACACCAATTAGACAGAGAGATCCGACATAGACTGTGACGTCACATGTCACTACGGCCATATAAACTCCATGTTAAATTTCGTTTTGCGAGAAAGAGATAGAAACAAATCTTCGATGGCTCATATCTTTTTTAATTTCATAGTTATCCGAAAAACAGTTTTACTAAACTGTTTATTACATGAATGAGGATTAATTTTTTAAATAAAAAAAAATCATGCATATTCCCTATTCTGATATTGTATAGATTGTGTCATCTTTCTTTGCAATGAGTAAATTAATTAATTTATTACAGATAGCAAATAACCTTTAAACATGGCAAGGCACCATAATAAATACCGAGTCTAATACCTTAAAATTATATTAAATAAATAATATAAAAACATCCAAATTGAGAACCTCCTCCTTTTTAGAAGTCGGTTGAAAATACAAACATACATGAATTAATATAAACATAATGGATCATGAATATAGCATGACTCAATTTTCACATTATGTGTTTTAACTTATGTGTGAATTTAGATCTTTGGAAGTTGTTAATTGTTACATAGCCTTAAAATCCAAGAACAAAAATATTTCCCTCATATGTTAATCAGCTGCTGTCAATCAGTTTTGATAGTAAATAAATTGACATCGTTATTGTTGATTTGGATAAAGGTTAGGATTGTAATTATAAATATAGCAGTGAAGACCATGACCAATATATGTAATTTTGTATGTTATCAGGCCAATTTCACAGAGCGTGAGCAGTTACTAAAATATTAGTTGTGTGTGTTACTAAAAATAGCACAAAACAACTCTTCAAAAATCTTGTACAAAATGGATACTGGATAGGCAATAGGTGCCCAATGAATGGATAATGGTCAGTGGACCCAATATAATTCGGGATTCTACATTTTGAAGAATCTTGCCACAAGGCCTGGTAAGTAACCTCACTCACTTGTCCCTCAGAATGGTCTGGAGCTCCTTAATATTGTCGTTAAGGGGCAGCAGCGTCAGGTTGTCGCCAAATTGCTCCTTCACATCATTGGCGTCCCACTGCCTGATCTCATTATCAATTAAATCCATATTTAATAGATTTTATTTGAGATTTTATAAACAAAATGTTAAATATTGACGTGAACAATAAGGTTCAATGGTATTTTGACAGTTGCGACAAAATCAGAATGTCATGTCAATAATATCAGCTGCTGGGTTATCGTTCAGAAACTTCATAAACATAATATTTTTCATTTTGTTATATTTGTATTAGAAAAGGCTGGATTTTTGTGCAACTGCAGCTCAGAGGAATTATTCTTAACCACGCTAGCCGCATTGGCAGTCATTCACCAAGGAGACGAAGCGGTGGAGATCGGCCAAAACGTTGGAATTTATACCACTATCTACACCTACCGATATCGCAGTTTTTACTTAGAGAGGCTTTCCGATAAAGATTCGAGACTAAGGCCCGCTTACACCACACACAATTCCCTATCTCTTCTTCGCTTCGCTCTTGACAGAGCGGTCGTGCTCACGATGAATTGTGTACAATCGCAGGTGTAGTTGTAGCTCGTCTCACAAACTCTCTCCCATCTGGTTGTGATAGAAGATGACAGACAGTAATCATTAACAGAGCCTCCAACCGCGGATTTAATTTGATTGGCCCACCCTCCCTAGAGATATATTCTGTGGACCCACCTCATCGGTGACCTCTCCTACGTGGCAGAGTAGGTGGGACTTCTACTCCGCCCTGCACCACTAGACGGCGGCAACGTCGCGTCAGCCGCTCGTGTTGCGTTCGTCATGCGGTGTGCGCGCTTCGTGGACACAGATTTCATTGTTTCTACGCAAGATGCAAGCATTCGTCTTGCAATCGTCAATTGACGAAAGCGTGCGAATGACGTGCGGTTACGTGGACAATGGGCCTTAGGTGTTTGATTTTTTCACAGCTTCAAGGGATATAAAGGGTCTTGACAGACACACAGACAAAAAACTGATTCTATAAGGGTTCCGTTTTTTCCTTTTGAGGTACGGAACCCCAAAAATAATAAACAAACAACATATTGATTACGCATAACTCTTTATTTGCCCAGAAAATACAAATTAATGATTGCAAGAATATTTCCACTTTAGGTTGTAGATTACAATGCTCTGTCGCTATATTATAATCTTAAGTTCTGCACGGTGTAACCACAAAACTTCCTTCACAAAAATATATTTATTAAAATATTTTATTGATTATGGAACTGTAACCGCTAATTAGTTCTACTGAGAACATTTACAACAACAGCTTTCTTTGTAAATGCAAAAATATATTACATAATAAATAATAAATGCTTTAGTGATTTCATTTTTATTAACTATTATTTCCCTGAATCATTTCTCAGAAATGATATTCAGGGGTTTGGACAAGGTTACATCATAATCATTTTTGTAGTGTACACGACGAAACAAGAGTTTTATGAAATAATAACATCTGAATCAATTCAGAATACAAAGTGCTTCAAAGACAAATAATAGTAAAAAAGTATGCATTTATTGCAAATTTAAAATTTGCAATAAATGCATACTTTTTTTTACCCCTTTACCTACGTTTCGTGTTATAAATTCGTTGACATAGATAACATTAGAAAAACATGGTGTTGAATTAATTGTACCTACATAAAGCTTGTGATGATAATTTTATTCAAGTCCGTCGTATTGACGTCAAGTCGAGCTGCACACAAAGCGTAGGTCAAGGGATCGTCAAGCGAAGTTGCATTTCGTTTACAAGAATAGCTGATAACATTTTTCAACAGGGTTGAACGTCAGCACGATATAATTATTAATCTCCTTCATTGAATTTCTGTAGACGTTGACATGATCTCGCAAACAAAATAAATAAAAAGGCTGATAAAAAAAATTATACAAAATAAACTCTTCGCAATGTACTTTCTTCGAATTGGCGAAATTAAAGGCTACATAGCTCCACTGCATTGTTTTAGTTCAGACTAAGTACCTAATTCCCGATCCCGATTATACCAAAGTCGTTCCCCACCTTATGAGTCGATTGTTAATTATACTACAAGTATTCCTAGAGCTCACCCTCGTTAGTGACAAAGCAATGAACTGGACAAAAATAACAGCCTATTTGAAATAGCCTAGGTATATTAAAATTGTGACTTCTATAAACGGTACTAGACGAAATTGACCTTTGCTAAAAACTATGCTAATTTGCACACTGACTCTTATAAGGCCCAGCTTTAGGAGATACCGCGACCGACCCTATTTGATACTTTTAATATGAGCTTAGTTTTTAATCACTTCCAAAGTCACGCTAACGAGTCTCAGTAAAACATTGATAAGGTGACTTTGACAAAAAATTAAGCTCCTACATTTTGGTGCGAATTTCACTATTAAACGCGATCAGAACTTCTAAACCGCGTTTAAGAACTGTCAATGTCAAAATTTCTGTGGAATATTGAAATTGACAGCGCTTGAACGCGGTTCAGATGTGCTGAACGTGTTCAATTTATTGATGAAATTCGTTCTCTGTTCAAATATGGTCCAAGTGATAGATTACGAGCCATTTCACCACAAAAAGGTCAATTAGCGGACAGTTACAGGGCATTATCTATACTAATTTAGTAATAGTGAAGTTAGAATATCGCTATTTAGCGTTCTTTCGTTTATCCAAAGCTTTCGTGTAGTTTTAATTTAACGGATAAATCGAGTCTAATGTTAATTCATCACAACAGTGTGATCGCCGACGTAGTCGACATTAGATAATCGTGAACGCGTTTGGACTTGAATAGACTCCTTATATAATAATTTGTATGAGTCCAATATCAGCGTCGACTAAATCTAATTAAGTCTATGTATTCACAACGACCGCGTTTACGTTACTTAAATCCCGTCGGTTGTTAAGCTTTCACGCGATAACGTTAACACACACGTTAACATAAGTGCGTGGAAGTGTTGATTTGAACTTTCTTTCGCCCGTATATCCGAGGCGCGTTACGTTAGGAGCACACGTTCTTTTTTAAATCTAAACTACTAGGTTTATTAAAGAATGTGTGCCGATATTAAAATTAGTTTTCTCCAAATGTACACTAAACGCGCCCAGACTGTAAATTTAACCGAAACTTTGCATTTTTATTGCTTATTCCACTATCAGGAATTACATAATTACACTTTGTGCACTTGTTTGACAAGCATATCAAAGTATTACTCCTACGCACCGTACGCGACGGTTCACATGAAGCGCAAAACATCGTAACATTTACAAAGTGTATAGGTAAAACTATCCCTTTAAAAATAAATTATTTAAAAAAATCACTAAGTTTTTTTTTTCTTTAAGTAATAAATACGACACAATAACAACAAAGTAGAGCTTTTATACAGGTCTTGATGAAACAATAATTTAGGAAAGTGTACAAAATTCCATTAGTTAACAAAAGATTTGTACGGATTCCTTAAACAATAATTCTCACACATTTCTATATTGGGAATGTATCTTCCATAACCATAATATGATTTGAACAATTTAAAAAATCTTATAAATTATTCAGGGTCCCTTAGAATCAATCTTCAACTAATCAATCAATCAATCAAATTAAGAAGATTTCAAACTACTTCAAACTTAAATTCTTAATTAACTTAATCTGAGACCCTGTCGTAACGTAATTTGTCAAATATTATACAGCGTGGCGGTACAATGGTGACATTAATTTAACACACATATACGTTTTCACATTTTCGTTTCATGAAGAAATTATGTTTCCATTAAACGTTATTATTTGCGGATTTATTTAATGTTTTCTAAAATAGCATTTTGGAGCAACCTGTACTTAAAGAACTGTCGCGCAGCGGTCATTTGCCGGGTCACGGATCATAACATCGCATCAATGAAATTAAAATAAATAAACAATACTTTAAAGTAACGTGATATCCCTTTGTCGGCGAGCGGGCGGCGCAGGCGACGCGTGCCCCCCCCCCCCGCCCGCCCCGTCGCGTCACAGCGAAATCCAATTCTTTTTTTTGCATTTCTAGTGCTAGCCTAACTCGTGCCCTTGACACACTTCTTCACAGTAGTGCACATAATTACGTCGACTAATTTTGTGAATGTTTCCGCGAAAAAGACGCTTACCTATTGTTTTATTTATTTATTTTTGTGTAATGAACTAATGAGTAATTAGATTATGGTACTGCGATAAAGACGCTTTGTTTTGTTTTCGTTTTCTAATTTAGTAGGTACGTTGACATCTCTTGCGATACGGGCGCTTTTATTTGTGTTATTAAAAAAAAAAGTGCTTGTGTAAACTTGTGATCGTGATGGCAAATACACATCCGAACTACACAGCAGCTGAATATGCGGACATGATCCCAATTTACGGAGAATGTCGTGAAAATGCCGCTCTTGCCATAAGGACATATCGCGAGAGATATGGCGGTTCAAGACAATGCCCTACTAATCCTCGCACTATTGTAGGAGCTCTTCAGCGCATCCGCGAAAACCGGCCAGTGGATCCTAGGTCTCAACGCCCTGATCGACCACCTACACGACAAAACCCAATCCAGTTAACTAAAAATGTGCTACAATATTTCCAAAACCAACCCAAAACTAGCCTCCGCCAGAGCGCTAGGCATTTTCAAGTTCATCACAGTACCGTCCATACGATATTAAAGCGCGAAAAGTGGCAGCGCGTGAAGCGACGCGTTGCCGCTCCGAGTTAACGTAAGCCAGCGTAACGTAGGTAAGTAATTTCATGAATGATTTTTTGCAAGGGTGATCCCAATTTTAGTTACATTTTTATCATTTAGTTTGTTTGAAAAAAATTTTTTTTCAGTTTACGAGTTATTTTAACCTACTAAAATTAATATGATTAAAGGGCACTAGCCCTACACGTGTGTTAAATTAATGTCACCATTGTAGCGCCACGCTGTATACTACTATTTGTAACAATGTATATTTACGTAATGGCTCATTTCCTTTTCATCATTACTAACTAGTATTTACTAAAAATATATTTTGCAAACTGCAATTAAACATAGTCACGACCTAACTGCATCGAAATTGTTTCATGTTTATTTATTTTAAGAAAAAAGTAATAAAAAATCAACATGAATTTAAATGTTATGTATTCATATAAACCTTTACAAACAAAGGTTATGTAAAGAATCTGAAAAAAGAAAGACAGATTTTTAGAAAAGTTAGAAAAAGAATACAACGTAAAAAGGGCAAGATGTGTGTCATTCATTATAAGTTTATAACATTAGACATTACATTATTTACATCATTATAGAACATTTGTAAAACGACTGTACATGACTCTAAAATGGAGTCTTTCTGTATAAATATGGACATTCTGTCAATTCGATGCAGCCTTTAACCTCGATAGCACGTATCCTAAATCATCGGTACACAGATCCTATATAAAAGCATGTATTTGACACCATGAGAGCGTCGCCACTATCAATGGACCACTGACGAAGTTGCCCGACTGTCGGAACTACACCAAACAAGTGTTCAGTTGCTTTTGTTCTAAAACTTGTGCCAATTAGGTTAGTTCAGATATTTAGAATAGTAAAGAGTATTTATATCTATTTTGTACATAGCCAGTTCATGGCAGATACTTAATTATGGGATTGCTAACAAGATTTTGTTCATCAAGATACTCCACGTAAGCATATTCAGCTTATAATGTTTCCACTACTGAGACACAGGCCTCCTCTGTGAGAGGTATGTATGCTCAGAAGATAAATCAGCAGTTTTATTAGAAAGTTCCAGTTTTTTTTTCAAATAGACAGTAAGTAATCTGAATTTAAAACAACGTACTCTTAAGTTTCGTATAATTCGGCCAGTCGGCAGTTTTCGTCAGTGCATGCATCGGCCGCATGCCGCAAGCAAACAGTCGATCCAGCGTGGAATGTAACGCAGGCGACGTCTCCAGCGTCGACTGGCCACGATTGGACACAACCGCCGGACACATATAACAAACATCATATTATGCAATACTCATAAATTCGTAGGACATTTAAAAATTGAGTGAGGTAAATCGAAAACACTGGTTGATATTGGCAACAGTCTCGTCCCCATTCTGTAACTGAATGGAGGACCACATAGAGCCGGCGATCGAGCCCAATCGTGACCAAATAAATAACAGCCATAACCTGTACAATATAACTAGCACATATCACAATGTGACGTCGACTAGTGCGCGACGACGCCGTTCCTTTGCCGCGGGTAACCATTGTAGTTCACTTGCTTGCTGGGAACGTCTGGGATGGGTTCCGGTTCGGATTTGGCCTTTTTGCCAGTCTTGGGGAATAAGTATGCTTTGTAGAAGAACTGTGCGAAGAGCACGAAGTACGAGAAGTACATGGCCATGGAGAGTTTGAGGTTGATTTGGCTGATGTGACAGCTTGTGGGGGTGGAGGTGGCCATGTAGTTGTGCGCCCAGATGTTGATGGCGCAGCCGACGATCATCTGCGACAGCTGCAGCACCGTGATGGTCATCGCGAGCATCTTCGGCGGGTACTTGCCCATGCTCACTAGCGCGTAGTACGAGTACATTACACTGGAAACAGGAAAAAATAATCATTAAAGCTGATTGTTGCTGAACTGGATACATTACGTTTATGTGCAACAATTTAGATTCTGTGACAAGGTTTTCCTTGTATCTGCAAACAATTCGTTTAGGTTTTTTTTTAGATGTTATTAATATTCACAGATTGTTAATAATAATTTCATATTTAATGTCAAGTCTTTTGCCACAAATTGCTGTTCTGCGAGAAACCTGTTTAAAAAGTGGTTGCGGTTATTAAATCAGTTTATAAACTGGTTTATAAATAGTTCTACCACAACTTCTTATCTTAATGGTTTAATATTGTTGTTATGGTTATTAATAATCGTTGTCTATTGTTTTTTTTATTAACTACGTCGTATAAAAAACTATAAAAATAAACGACTCGTTTTGAGCATGAAACTTTTGTTAAACATTGAAATTAATTACATAATGTGTAGACACAATATGTTTATATTTTTTTATAAACAGACTTTAATGACATGTCGGAGTTTAAAATAATTTATAGAAAGATATAAATTATTCTTATCAAGATTCTAAATTTATTTATGCTGGATTCACATCTAGTAGATGTCAATCAGAAATTGTAACTGTTTTAATGCTTTTGTGATTGTACATCAGTTTTGTACATACATATAAATAAAAAAAATAACGTACCGACTGATATATTGCAAACATTTCTTTTTATTTTAATCCAGGTGTTGTTTCAACCAAATCCAGATTCATTCATCAATCATTCACATTTCATTAAACCTGCGAAACGAATACTTTTGTGCTAGACGCCTTTAAGGAAAGATGAATGGAGCCACTGAAAAGGTTTAATCAATCGGTTTTATCATTATTGTTCTTAGTAGAAGCCGTCGGGTCTGAAAAATACCCGAAGAATTCAGCCGACTGGATCAATCTGGCAAAGTCTACTAGTTCGCGTATATGACATTGTAACGATGTCTCTACATATATCACCCATTGATCCAATGTCTCCATTATCAACCAAGATTCAAGATAGGTCCCAGTGCTTTATTCATCATGACATTCATAACATTCCTCAATTGTGAACCTATTCTACAGTGATGTCACTGCAAGCAATATTTATGGTTACACCACTTGCTTCTATTTTTCGCATTCATCAGGCGATTCATTTGATTCGCCTCCTCAGGGCTTGTACGAGCATTGGACACACTCTAAATTCTAAGCTCTTCGAAACATGTTGCTAGTGCAAAAACTCAGTGACACAATCATGCCGACCTGCGAAACTCGCCCAACGTCTCAAGGTTCATAGGCTGCCATTAGACCAATGAATCGACTTCCTTTAAGAATAATTCGTTCAATTTAGATGTTATCGACACTATAGAAACCCAACGGGACATCCATATCTCTTCGTTTAATGTCGAAGCCGGTGTGGGAGGATCCTAAATTGCAAATGGCGACTGGCAGTGCCTGCCAGCTGTATAGATTTTTTCTGGATACCCAACTGACATTGTTTAGGTTTTAGATTTACATTTGTAAGACGTAGTGTCATATGGAGACCGGTAAATTTAAACAACTTTAATGTATCGTGTTTAAATATTTAAACAACATACATTAAAGTTGTTTATATTCTCTTTACCGGTAATATATAAATTCAGCATCCGATACTATAAATATTCTAGCCATGAACTTCTATTTATGATTTGCATGGTGTTCAATTTTCTTCTAATTCAAATTTTTGGCACCGATCATTTATTGATGCCGGTGCCCCTAATGGGGCACTGATAACTTTTCAAAAATTACTTCCATTACGTTTCAATCAATATCCAATAGTATCCAATCAATTTATATGGCTGCATGACATAATTTAAGTGCAAAGCCTTCTATGGCTCTTTGCCATCTACTCTATACCATGAGCTTCGATGGTTGGACACGCCCTCACGTTCATTACTCAATTGGGTAAACAAAAGATCCATCAAAGAAGTTAATCATCCACATGATACATTAAATTGATTGGCAACTAACCTAAGAGACGTATAAAACCAGTGACTTATTTTAAATGCTAATGCAAAAGCTGATTCTCCACGTCAAGAGACAAATAATCTTAATAATAAAGTTAAATCGATCATTGCGCCGATAATCGTGACAGATGCCATAGCTAATAGCCTCGACCAACTCCTAAGGAGGCTTTCGTTAGGCAGCTGGATCATGGGCTTGATTCTGAACACGGCTCGTATTGTTAGTAGGTTAGGTTCCTCTCTCTGGAGCTCTGACAGCCGGTACCTTGGACCCGATACCGGTCGAATACTATTTTTAAATGTTTTTATATTCTAATATTTAATCATGTAACGTATGTGCGTAAAATAAATATAAATAATACAAATAAAAGAGTCTTACCTATGGACACAATAGTTCATGACGACGAACCAACGCGCCGAGGACGTGTACTCCGTGAAGGAGTACCAGGTGTATAGTAGGACGGTGATGTGGTGGTACCAGTGCAGGAAGATGAGGGGCTTCTTGCGTAGAACTATGAACACGGTGTCACCTAACTCCGGAAGCTTCGATAACACGAACATCCATGTCCAGAAGCCGGACACTTTGTCTTGTTCGATGAAACTGGAAATTAGAGAAAAATGTTTTATGAGTTATTTATAATAATATACATTTTATAATTGACGTGGAAGGAAAGTTTCTTCTATTGAAGCAAGAACGAGGAGAACAATGCTAAAAAGTTTTAAATGCCAAAAGCGTCTATCTCAGAATCTGGCATTAAAACTATTCAATGTAGGCGGAGAATTTAAGCTGTGGGGGTCCAGTCTATGTCTATAGAAGTATAGACCCACTATTAAAAAAGGAACAACGGGCCAAACGAACTAAAAAGTGCGAGCTCATTCGTAACGCTCGCCAGACTAAAGAAAAATGAGAATCGAATTCAGTCCTCAGAAAACCTATACATTGATTAAGCGTGTCCAAAAATTAGAACATGAAAAACTGAGACTAATTCAAACAAATCAGTCATGTTTCGATAACTGGTGAACAACTGTATGATTGATGTACACAAGTTCGTTACAGGCATTAGCTGCTGTAATGTGGCGTATAAACGGCGAATGTTTTTATATGGCTAATAAATAACAAAACATTGCGTGCGCATAGAATTACACGCGAGCAATAGGAATGGAGCCGTCTTGTCTATTAGGTAGGACGTTAATTTGTGTCAGTTGTGTGAGAATATGCTAGAATTAGCGGTGATTATTTCAGTTATCTTCAGATACAAACTAAACAAGAAAATATCGCAATAGTACGATATGTGGTACAATAGTACAGACGCCAGCACATCAAGCTACTACAATTTGTCAAATTTATTTAATAGATTTTCAACTTTATCGCTAGAGCATAAGATTCAAAGTTCATTGAAAAAATTTGACAGTTTCGGGTAGCTTGATGTGCTGGTGTCTGTACAAAATTCGAACTAGGTTATTAATATAACGAAACGGAAACCGTAACTATACCTAAATAATAATTCCAGTACAGATATCAATAATACTTCGACGTAGATATAATGGCACTTCCTAGAGTCAAGGATATGATAACCATTATTGTAGATGAAGAAGAATCTACCGATGAAATGTAAAGACAGACAGTTCAACAAATAGTGAATATCGAAAATGTCCCGTTATTAATTGATGCAATAGATACTGTTTACATAATGAGAATGACATCATAATAGAAAGGGGTTCGAACTGTCATACGATACTAATTAGAGACAGACGGCTGGCATTGCGACTCGGCTTTCAAGTTGATTAATTAATACATAAATATTTGTTTGCAGAGTAGATGTGGCCAGAAACGGCAAGATACAGAGGTTTGGAATTCCTTCCACATGTTTCCACATTGGAGACGTTTTCTAAACAAAAGGACATAAAGCAAATTTAGTTTTTAAACCACACAGGAAAATAATAAATTAAATATTTGTGTTGGAATATCTCTTTTTTAATTATTTTGCCGTTAACCTTGACGTATTGAATCACATTAGAAAACAGGATGTGCTTTTATGATTACATCGTAAATATAAAAAATGTGGATCACCGCAGATTTCCTTTACTGCCTCATTTTCAATGTATCGAATATGGATTAGGTAGCTAATTTATGGAATACCCTGGTATAATTCTACTTAAATTTCGAATTTGTCATCCCCTGTTCCTGTTATATTTGTGGATGGTCGTGACCGCAATGGCTGTCATGATAAGCAATGACCATTTCTGATTTTTATGAGAAGTTAAGTCTGTAATTTGCTGTCGTAAGAAGATGCGCCCTTGCCAATTTGTACGGCAGGTCATTACTTGCAGTTGAATTTAGACAGTACTACTTACGTAAGCTTTAATTCAGTAGCATTAAAGCTCTGGACACATTAAAGGCTCCTTCAAACAGGCGCGACACGCGATAAAATCGCGCGCAACACATAGGCACCGCAAGTCGCGCAACGAGCGGTGCCTTTGTGTCGCGCGAGATTATATCGCGTGTCGCGGCTGTTTGAAGGAGCCTTTAATGTGTTTAAGGAGCCTTAAGGCGAATCCCGCGCACTGTGTGAGATGCGACTGCGACACCGATTGTTTTTGTGATAAAGAAGTCATGCGAGTATTCGCGGCGTTTGAACATCTCCATACAGTTTAATCGGCACAATCGACGCGTGCAAATTTTGTCCCGCCTACCGCGCGCGATTCGCTTTTAAAATAACTCCCAGACAGTTTTAATTTTCTCATGATCGTTATTAAACTCTAGTTTATTCCTCGAGTTAATATCAAAGTAACAAAATTATTATATTACTATTTATACTATATGATAAATGATTATACTACTACATATTATATTACAATAGCAAGAAGACCAACAAATGAAATGAATAAGTTGTTTGTAAACGACAACAATTCTATTGTGTTGTTCATAATAAATTGTGAGTAAAGCAAAGGCGAAACAAATTGAATTCCATTTGTATTGTAACAAAGTGGGTACATAATAAAACAGTCTTATTATTCAAAGTTTGTTAATTAGCAAGTATACTGTTACACAATTACGTGGGTAGGCGTTACATAATGTGCCTTGCGAGTACCTAACCTAAGTACTGCGTAGAGTCGTAT
The DNA here is from genome assembly GCA_927399505.1 of Luperina testacea. Taxonomy (NCBI): domain Eukaryota; kingdom Metazoa; phylum Arthropoda; class Insecta; order Lepidoptera; family Noctuidae; genus Luperina; species Luperina testacea. Next base: position 19,731,840 of record OV656759.1, on the reverse strand, counting down.
GTTATGTTTGAAAATAAGGTCGAAACTCCCTTTATTTTCTAGAAGACGAATGGATCCATTTCAGCCGAAAGACGTCCACTGCTGGACCTGGACGTAAGCCCCACTGCAGCATCGCTAGAATGATCGGACTAGATTAGTCTAACATTTGGCTACTAACCCTCGTTTGCACCATCAATTAGATGACAACATTAAAATATTTTTAATTCAGTTCCGATCAATCTGACCCTAGTATCGGATCAATGTAATGTCCAATTGAGCCTGTAACCTCGGTCTAAGATTCTTGTCCGGCAATTTAGAGACCCGCCAGTCCTTTTGTCGAATGAAATCGGACCAACCGAATTCAAGGCTGCGAAATATCATTAGAGCACCCAATTACTTTTTTGCGAAAGTCCGGCCGAATGCCAAGTTAGACTTTTTAGGTTTTCGGCAACCTTAATTGCCACTTGCCTAGCAAACTGCTGCCAACAGCAAGAAGCACTATAAACAGTTAAAAATAACGATTGAGAAAGTCTAATCCCAAAAGTGAACGATACAATAACGCCATAATGAATTTCATTTAAAAAATTAAATTTTACATTTCAATATTATCCCATAAACCTTAATAAAAACCATACATAACCATCGACAACAGAATACCGACACGACCCAACGAAAGAAGACCACTAGGTTAATCAAACTGGTATTCTACGCGTAGTCATGGCATTCGTCGCAAGCGCATAATTCTCTAACTGACGTAACTCACTGACACACCACTTTCTATTTCCATTTGAGCTATGGACTCTGAGCCTCTGATGTAATTTTTTCCGTCAAAATGTAGTTTACACCGTGTCTGACGCAGTTTTAAACACAGCCTGTATTTAATAATTGGATAAGGAAGGTCTGAGAGGAAGTTTGTCTTTACATAATCGAGACAAGATCGGTTCGCTTCGATTTGATTTTAGTCAATCGATTCTTGAGATTGATTTATAGCGAGACGAAAAGCGAAATTCAAAAGCCTAGTTGGAGTCGTGCTCGTGTTGTGGGATCTGTACTGTTTTTTTATAGGTATGGCCAAATTTATAGCACAACAACAACAATCTGTGAAACTCAAAGTAATATTGAGTTTGAGAGTGGCATTTGGACGGACATGATTGTATCGCAAGCTAAGTTCTAAGCTAAGTTCTGTGAAAGCTTTTATCGTTATCGCACATAAAAGCTTTCACAGAACTATGGTTGTGTATGTGAACTGAGGGACCAAACTGGAATTCGCAAAATAAAAATCGTAGGATTTAGTAGTAGACTTACACACATAATTGATATCAAATCTCACGTCATGCCAAGTCAATTGATAAGCCATTGTCATTTCCCCCAACCAATTACAGCAGAAGCAGGAGCAATCGTGTGATTCGGCAGCAGAGAGATACACTTATTTAGAGTTTCTTAGGGTCCTGGGTTTGATTCCCGGGTAAGGAAAATTGTTATTGGGTTTTCCATAGCAGCCCGGTTGATGGCAATATGTGCCTCCCACTACATGGGACTTAAAAATAACTAGCAAAATGTGGGTGCACCTCTGCCTAACCCATAGGGAATATAGGCATGATGATATTAGATGATGTAAACCAGTACCTATTTATTATTCTGTTTTCTTCGCACCTTGGGTAAAGAACCCTGAAAAGGCGCTTAAGGCACCCTCCATCTTGTAAGATTATAAACACTCTTCAGTGCTCCCCGATTGGATTAAACACGCAATTTCTTTGATCCGCCCGTCTTTAGGTCTGTGTAATATTTTGTACGCCTAAAGAATTTTAAGAGCTCAGGAATATTTTCAGCATACACTTAAGTTGCTGGATGGCGCGGCACCCCGCGGTATGTTACGGGGGAAATACGGAGTGTACCCGGCATGCACTGCCTCTCCTCGCGATCGTTGCTAGCCGACTCTGGGGCATCGCATCGCACGCCTTCGCATCCCGCCGCTTGCCGTCGCTACCTGCCATTACCTCCCGCGACATGCTGTCGCGTCCAGCCGCAAGTCATTACGTCCCGCCGCGGTATTCTCCAACGCACTCTCCAATACCGCAGAAAGAGATTCCCTTTGAGGCTCCGAGGTTGGTCTCTGAGCTTTGGAATCTATATCTTGTTACCATTAGACACGTACGAAATGACATTGGTAAATTAAAAATACCTTGCCCCGCCGTCGGCCAATGTGCGCTGACCTTAATGTCGAATTATTATGAATGATGTTCCAAATAGCTATAAAGCAGAACGTGGGCAGCTTTTAAAGAAAATACGTTTTTGTTACAAGATCCTAACATCATTATTTTTTATTTACGATAATAGTATTTGGTAAAAAATGTTTGCTTGGCCTGCAAGAGATCACAATAAAAATATTATAGCAGGAAAATATTTTTCATCAAATAACTGTTTTTACTGGGGTTACGGAACTTGTGAAAAGAGAAGATTAGAAAGAAATGATAACCTTAATCATTATAATAACCGCAATTTTGGTATGCTTAAAATCAGTAGGCAATGAAAGTCCCGTTATAACAACGGATACAATACAATATAAATTGCAAAACTATTTGATGTCATTGCTGTCAAAACCGAACCCAGTAACTGGGTTGAGGAGGTGAGATGGGCAATCGCTCCATGTAAAATACTGGTATTCAGCTGCATCCGGTTAAATTGGAAACCGACCCAACATAGTCGGGAAAACGCTAGGCAGATTGATTTTGCCGAGTTTTTGCCGTCAAAAACGAAAGCATTGAACGGATTGGCCTCAACCATGAAAATCTTGACAGCGAAACACCAATAAAATTTGGCTCCACCTTTGCGGCACATCTCAACATGAGAATTAACAGCCAACGACAATAATATACCAAGAATAATAATTTAATAAAACAAACAATTATTCTCGCACAGGTCTCCGGTAAATAGTATTTACAGCAGTTATGTTCAACACACTCATCTACGTAAGTAAGCGGTTGTAATAAAGTTTAATTACACAAGTTACAAAATTACCCTCTGCAAGTCTACACTGGACTGTTTTAGTTTACATAAGAGCGGTAAGGTAGATATTCCCCAACGGGTTGTACAGGCAGAGATGAAAATAGACCAACTTTAGGCAGGCTTAGGTAAGTGTTGTTTTTCACCTGTGAGACTTAACATTTTTTTTTTAAATGTCGTAGCATCATGCTGAGATAGGAGCCTTTTGGCCTCGTATAGGACTTTCTGTTTCATTTTCCTTTTGCTACTTTTTTTTATAATAACTTGGTATTTTATTTTGCTGTGTTTAGTTTAGTTTGTGATCTTCCTGTAGGTACGAGTCGCAATATATACTTTTTCTTTCTTTCTTAAATACCCGTGACTTATCCTACTAATTCACACTAATATTATGAAGGCGAAAGTTTGTGAGTGTGTGTGTGTTTATTACTTCTTCACGCACAAACGGCTGGACCAATTTTGATAAAATTTTGAACGGAGGTAGCTTACACCCTGGATTAAGATATAGGCTACTTTTTATCCCGATATTCCCACGGGATCGACACTTATGCGGGTTAAATTGCGGGGCGCAGCTAGTCATACATAAGTAGAAGCAACAACAAAAGTTATTTAGACGATGCAAGTCATTTGTTGCATCAATTTTATTCTATGCCACGGACAAGAGACTTGCATCGTGAGGATATATCAAGATGCGGGTTGCAACGAGACACTATAAAATCTCCAATTTAACAATTGAAATGGTATCGTTATTATTACAGCCGAAACACGCCCACAGCTGGACATAGACCTCCCCAACCGTTGCTGCGCTCCGGCTGAAATAGTGCAGTGTGTATAACCTACTGCAATCACATTTAAAAAGTCAAAGGCAGAAATAGAAAAACGAAAAGATAAAGCGAGATATCACTTCTCATTATCACTGTGTGTAGACCTAACTAAAATGAACATCTGGTAATAAAAGGGAAAAAACATTGTCTAGCCCGCACAGAAATTAAGATCTGAGAAGGATGTGAGACTCCCCGAGGGAAGATTTGTTCGCGATAAGAGAGAATCACAAAGACTTTTGGTGTAGTATTTAGTCGACAAGTATCCTTTTATGATCCTTAAATTTTCAGCGTACCAGACTCTTGAGGATAGAACTTAAGGTGCCACTAGTCGTTATTTTATCCATACAAATTTCGGGAGAGTATTACTCCACTGTTAGACATTGTGCACCCAAAGTTAAACATGATATCGTTTTGACTTATTTATTAATTGTGTCTGTACGGAAACAGTAACAATATAATAGTAAAATAGTAATAGTGAAACAGTAATAATATAATAGTAATAGTAAAATAAAAAACCATTAAAAAGTTATGAGCCAACAAAGATTCGTTTTTCTTGCTATTTTTAACGTAATTTTGGGTGTGAATAAGTAATAAAAGAACAGTAAAATCTTCAAATCCAAGTCCGTACCGACAAAGCACAGTTATCGAAGAGTTCAATAAAAAAAAATGGTTTTGTCATAAAACTCGATTTTCCAAAGCACTTTTCGAATTTTTTTACGCACCTATCAGTTCGGAGCGGTGTTTCTGTGTGTGAGAACTAGGCGTTGTGCGTGTAGACTAGCGTCTAACTGCTCATCACTGATACTAGCTCTGTCAGACACGAAGTCAGATGAGACAGCGTGCTTTTTGGCAATGACCACCAGTGAGTTCGAGCTTGCGACTAGTTGAATGTGGGCAGCCTGAACGCTGAAATTCCTGACAGGGCTTAGCTATTAAAGATAAAAATCTATACAGCTTAAATTAGGAATTCTTTAAACGCCTTTGCTACGGAGTTTTGAATTTAAGTATTTCGTCAGTCAAGGAACAATAAATTGCAACAATAATATCTAGGACTAGCTGCAACCCGTAAGAATATCGGGATATAAAAGTATCAATTGTCCTAATCCAGGACATGGTCTACCCTTGCACCGAATTGTAATCCAAATCCGTTCAGCCATTTTAGCGTGAAAGCGTATTAAACAAACACAAAAAAATCAAAACTTTTCTCTTCATAATATAGATAAACGATCTCAATCATAAATTCATGACCCATACGGCAAAAACCACCAACATCCAAAGTCGCTATCCACAACTTTGAACGTCTTTCCTTCAATGGCATTCTCGAAACAAAAGCAACAACGCAGTTAGACACAACTATGACTTCCGTGAACAAGGAAAAACGTAACGAATTAAACTCAAGTTAATTATACAATTTGATATTTACCTGAGAAACATTACAGTCACACGTGGTATGCTCACGTTTCCTTTACTTCGGCTAGGCTGGGATGTTAAACAGATGTGATATGCAAATGGCCCCCAAAATAAAAGTAATGGTGTTTAAAATAATTAGGAAATTGTTATTTTACTGCTTCACGTGGCTTCGTTTGACCTATAATGTCGCCTTGTAAAATATTTTGCCGAATGATCTTGCTAATTCTCTAGCCAAAAACGTATATAATAACAAAGTCCCTCACAAAACTAGCTACTAAGAAGGTTGTACTACTCGCGTTACATAACTGTAACAAAACGAATATAAAAACTACCAAAAACCACTTACAATAGATAGAGCTTACTGAAGGAATGGCATCCATCAGATTGGACAGCTGAAATAGGTTGGAATCAATCAATTTCAAACGTCAACCGAATCGAACGAATTCCAGCTCAACGATGGCGGGACTGGCCTCCTGAAGTATTATTTAGCTATGTATTTGATTTGAATACTTGAAACGTTTTAAATCTACATATTGCATTGAAAAGTACCAAATTATAATTTCAGGTATATTTACTTGAAATAAGATTTATTTAGGAAATAAGGTGAAATAAGACTTGAAATAAGGTAGGTACTAACTTAGGTGGTATAATTTCAGTAGTTAAACCAGGTAATTATAATATTAGGAAAATGTAAGTAGGTATACATTTATTCTCATGATTGTTGTCTGGTTCAAATAATAATTTTAATAAAAAGTAGGTAGTTTTATATTAAGTAATAAAAGTAATGGAAGTGTGCAGTAGAAAAACTTAGACAATTATAATAATTAATGTGACGGTAATCCAATTAAGTATAAAACCATGAATTTAAAGATTAGAATAGTGCTAAAGTACATGATCTTTAATAGAAAAAATAATATGTCGAACACAAGCAAAACAACTTGGACAAAATTAAACTCAGAAAAACAATTCGTCTAAAAATTCAGTGCGTGTACGTGTACCATTCTAGGAATGAATTTTTCGTTATAGTACATGAAATCAATAATGAATGTGAAGGAGCTATGCAAGGGCGTAGAAATTAAAAATCCATACTGAGAAGTAAAATACAAAAAAGCAGAAACTATGGTTGAAATCCTGTTATCACAATACCTACCCGTAAATTTGCAACGGATTTCTGCAAACATTGTTAAGCTCTGGTATTAGGTGGAGTTCCTGAATGGTAGACCCAAAAGGCTAAAGAAGTGGAAAATAAGCTGCTATTCAATTAATTGATTGCATTTCCCATACAAGTCATTTGAAAACGTAAAGAGTGAATCGATACCAAATGATTCATAGCTGCGACCTATAAACGGATAGGTAAATGTTCTAAAATGTTAATATAAATAGGCGTACATATTATTATTTCTCATCGTTGAAGGCCCTTGGAGCTAACGTGTGGATGTGCTATTTACAATAAGCATATACGTAATTATATTTTTCGATAATGGTCGTCTGTCCTTGTGCTGCGACCGGGCACAGCGGGGGTCGACATTGACCGTGACTCCGCCACGGTCTGCAAACGACCTAAATCGATATTTGTATAGGGTTGTCAAACATTGTGGTTTGATGCTAAGAGGCTAGTTCGTAAAAAACTATAGTCTGCGCGGAACAAGTTGGCCGCGCCTTGGGTGGGGACGGGGGTGAGGGCGGCGGGATTGCCAATTGTTCGCAACGTACGTACTGAGTAATGACAAAGCGCCCCCGCCCCTCCGTCCTACCGCTCACATACCTAAGGCGCGGCCAACTAGTTCCGCGCAGACTATAAACAACGAAGTTGTGTAAAGGTTACAACGGACAAGTTACTGCTTACTTTGGATATTTTGAAGTGAAGAAGTAGTGAGCTTGATGAATGATTATTTTATGGCACTTGTCAAAAACCAAAGCCCAAGAATCCAAATATCGCTATGACAAGTTCTGGTTGGAATCCAGACACAGGCAGTCCGCGTTAAATTCTGACGATGGCCCTAGGTGAAACCTACTGTGGAAACTTAGTAAAGGGTAAAATGACGCAGCCTAATCGCCCCGGATCTACGATTTTTTCGAACCGGGGCAAAACCTTGATAGTGGCGCCCCCTCCCTTCAGTGTTTGAGAAAAACTTGCAAATTGTTGATTTCCACTACGATAATATATGATTTCACTAATAAATTACTTATTTTATTAACGCTGATTACTCGCAAACGCAATCAACCACATAAACAAACAGTGTTGTCAGTGTCACTTGACGTTCAACTGTTTGAATTTGTTCGGTTCGGCTCGTATAGATATTATGTGACGGGGATTCCCCTTGGCAGAAAGATCACGGACACTATGCACGCGTTCATAAATTTACTTGATCTGTTATGATGCGTTCATAAATCACTAAAATCACTTAGTATGTGTTCAAAAACTAACTGGGCGTATGGAAATAGAAAAGTTTGTTTTTCAAACATATTATATTATGATTCGATTACTTGATAAAAACCTATGAGATTGTAGGAAAAGAGGCTTCATTTGTTCGATATTTCGAATTCTTGTCTCAAGGATTTGGCGCCCCCATGAAACTGTCGCCCGGGGCAATTGCCCCGGTTTGCCCCCTCTTAGATCCGGGGCTGAAATGACGACGAGCCAAACATGTGCCAATTGGTTTACAAATTGCTCACAAGAGATATCGTGTCGAGTGCTCACGTTTCCCGTAATGCGTAAACTCGCGCCAGAATGCCAGATGCATTGACCGACGTGCAGCAACAAAGTATAAGACTAAGATCAGAAGTGTGCCAACATATCGCCTACGATAGTAGGAAAATCAAAATAGAATAAAAATAATAAATATTTCTCAAATTAGAATATTTATAAATACATGTTACAAGCGTTTAGTTATAAACCACGTGTACTCTTGCGCATACACGTATTAAATTCAAGGTATTGGGTCGCTTTTTGTGTGCGCAACAACCCTATCTTTGGACTCACCTAAAAACGGGGGAGATAGTGTAAAACTCCACGACATATGGCATAGTTTATACCTTTAATAAAAGTACTTTACGCATTACAGGGTCGCTGGTTTTTATTAGGGCGATACGCTTTTTTGTCACGATATTCGATCACCCCTTACGGCTCCTGCAAACAGGCGCGACGCGCGACGCGAATCGCGCGCGATACAAAGGCACCGCTCGTCGCGTGACTTGCGGTGCCTTTGTGTCGCGTGTCGCGTCGCGCCTGTGTGTACGAGCCTTTACTTTAATTCAACTGCGAACTCTACCTTGAAATTCTAAACCAATATACAGCTTAAATACTACTGAAATGTTCTGAAAGGTAGAAATAGCAGAAAACTACTTTCTAGCACCAGCTGCTGTCAAAAACGGGGTATTTCCAATTTTCTATGGTAAAAACTAAGGAAAGTGTAACTAGTATGAGAGACGTACTCCATACGTGAATCTATTTGCGTAAAAAAGGCAATCAGCTCCAACAAAAGCAAAACGCGCACGCCCTGTTAAAAAAAGACTAGAAAGAAAAATCCATACTAATATTACAAATGGGAAAGTGTGACTCCCACGCCTCCTCTTCACGCTTAAACCGCTGAACCGATTTAGATGAAATAGACATAGTTTGAGTCCCGGGAAAGGACATTCAATACATTTTATCCCGATATTTCCTCAGGATCTAAACTTATACGGGTGCAACCGCAGGGCGCAGCTAATTACAACATAAAACTGTTCTTCAGTCGGCATTGACAAACAAAAAATGCTAAATTACCTAATTAATAAAAATTCTGGATATAACTCTTGTTATGAAACCCGGCCTTCATGCATTTTTGACTGCACATAAAAAGTAATACAGATTTATTAATGAACTCTGTTGAATATACATCATTTAACATTTTATAGTCGATGAACATGACCTAACTTTAGAGTTTCTTTTTCAGATACCTAACAGAAGTTAGAATTAAGAAAAGTCCTCACACGTTCAAGAACAATTTTTCGATTTCTCGAAGCAATTTGACACGTCTCGATCCGAGAAGAAAAACCTACACAACTTTATTTAAACCCTAAGATTTTTGATAAAAAAAAGGAATACTAACGTGAGCCTGGAGCCAAAATAAGTTTCCTTAAAAACGATATAGCCGGCTTCACAAAAGCAGCAATATCTTTGCATTTGACACGGTCGATCTACGAAAACAATTTTTTGCTCGGCATCGTTATTTAGTAAGTACACATCGAGCGTTAGATATTGATGTTCTGGATTCAATCTGGAAAGTTCTGGCAGCCTCAAATTTCTGTCCACGCCTCATTCGGATAAAAACCGACTTGCGGTGCCTTTGTGTCGCGCGCGATTTTATCGCGTGTCGCGCCTGTTTGAAGGAGCCTTTAATCGGCGTAATTCACGGAAAATTTTCGCGAACCCTAGACCCATAATGATCGACTGAGAGAAAAGAAAACTATTAGCATTTTGCAATACCTGTGAATGATAGAAACACCATTTAATTTTATTTACCAACATCATATAAACAAAATACATTATAATAAATGTATCCGTCTCAAATCAAACAGGATAACCAAGAAACACGTGACCATCACATCACTTATATGTATATAATACCTTCCCAAATATTTGCTCATCACTACTCTAAACTAGTAGTCTAACTTTATTTACAAATACTCTTATGTACTTAGGCTTACGTACATAATATAGATGTTATTATTTCTTGTGGACACGAGGACGGAGTTGTGCGACGATTTCATTTCCATCACGTTTATGGTGATGGCGTATGCGCAAAGTCAATGTTATAATAGTGAGTATATTCCGATGACGCAGTTAAGGCAAAAGTGCCTCTTTAATAGAGAAGTGACCAAAATGCCTAATGAACTTAGTAACCCAATGCAGTATTCTGATTAGGCATTTTGGTAGCCAACTAAGGAGCTTATAAGGCTAGTTTCCAATGGCATTGAGCCAAATATGCCAAACTAAATAAGTTCAGTTACGAAAGGCATGTTATGTTAACAGTTACAATACCTCATATCGATTAGGGTGGGATCATCCTTATGGACTATGGTACCGTTTACTTAATGCATAATATATCGATTAGGGTGGGAGCATCCTTATGGTACAATTTACTTAACCCATAAGTAAAAATCGGTTGTCTGTAAAGTCGGTTTACTGACGATAGTTGAACGTGACAACGTCATAAGAAAATACCTACTGATGGAATAGTTGCATTGCATTTGTTAATATTCGCTTGCACTTCAAGCCGCCATGGAACGCCTCCACGCTACAGAGCGAGCCCGCGAGGTAACGCTACATGAGTCATGTTTTTTCGTGAGTGCAGCCAGCTTCATCGATTTATTAGTCGTCGTCACGTCAAAGAAAGGCCACGTTAATATTTTAGAAGTGTAACATTGTATTTATCAAACTATGATTTAATAAAGTGTAGTTTTCCAGTGAGTCATCATCTGCCTAGCCTTTTCAACTATGTTGGGATCGGCTTCCAGTCTAACCGGATGCAGCTGAATACCAGTATTTTACATGGAGCGACTGCCTATCTGACCTCCACAACCCAGTTACTAGGTAATACGATACCCTTTGATAAGACTGGTTGTCAGACTTTCGGGTTTCTTACTACCCATAACGACTGTCAAAGATCCAGGAATGACAGCCGCAACCAACTGCTTAACGTGCTTTCCGAGGCACGGAGGGGTCACGGTATGTAAAGATGGTCACCCATCCACAGACCAACCGCGGCAAGCCACAAATTTAGAAGAATAGTTGTTTAATAATTGATTCAACTACTGTCGTTTTTTGCAACTAAATCTTGCACTTTTTTCTGCCATCTTACATCATAGCATGAATCATTACCTACTGCTGATTTTGGTTGCATTCTAGTTAAGATTTGGCCAAATTATCACATAATATGCAAAGCGGTAATATAGTGGGAGGGAAATAATATAAAATCAATTCCATAGCATCAACATTTTAACGACAGCTAGTAGAATGTAAATTGTTAAGGCATTAATTCATAATTGTATAATGTACACACCTGTTGAATCACACATACGTCAATTAAGTACTATTAATATAAAAAACTGCTGAATAATTCGAAGGGTAAACGAGGGCTATTATACCCAGTGTCGTTTTCCACCATAATACGTTTTTGTAACGCCTTGATTCGCCCTAAACCGATAAAGGCTCCTGTAAACAGGCGCGACGCGCGACGCAAATCGCGCGCGATTTTATCGCGTGTCGCGCCTGTTTGCAGGAGCCTTAACGAGCGGTGCCTTTGTGTCGCGCGCGATTATATCGCGTGTCGCGCCTGTTTGTATGATTTGGTTGGAAAAATAAGTCTGTTTTATACTCAACTAGCAGCACCCCGCGGTTTCACCCGCATAGGTGTCGAAACCGTGGGAATATTATGATAAAAAGTATCCTATGTGTTAATCCTGGTTATTAACTATCCAAATCCGTTCAGTAGTTTTTGCGTGAAGAAGTAACAAACATACAAACAAACTCACAAACTTTCGCCTTTATAATATTAGTGCGATGGAAATGTATTTTTGATGAAAAATGAGGTAAGTCTCTCGAGTCACAATGTTCATGATCTTCTTGTTTTCGAGTCGATGGGCACCATCATTATCATCGGCAGCCTTGTACCACCCACTGCTAAGTATAGGGCTCGTCATTTTTGTGCTATGCTTCATTGGTGTGTCTCATCCAGGTCTTTCCCACGATCTTCATCCGCGGCAACAGTGGCGTTTTTAGGCCCTCGGAAATCCGACAAACGTGGTTTGGTCAGGAGCGCCGCATTTGCACTAGGTGTCAGTTGGATCTATAATCCCCCATTTTGCTAGATTGTGCTAGCCGCGGCCTACTTGGGTATTCACCTACAGTCGATTGATGATAACAATTATTCATCTGTTCATCAATCAGTCGGTCGACAACAGGTTAAGTTAATTGATCTATGGACATAGCTGGTCGGAACTGCCTTTTCCACACTACCGGACGAACACACAGATTCTATTTTGTTTCTGTGGAATATTCTAGAATGTAACATCTACAAAAAGTTTAAAGCTAAATGTAAGACGTTACATAAGTTTCGCTAGCTTAAGAAGCAGTGTCCCTTCTAGTCCAAATGTGTGTCATGATGAAGCTCTAGTTTTGCTGCACCCACTTAAAACAGCGGCCTTTTAAGCTGTTTACCTTGAAATTAAAACTTAACTACCTTGGGCCAAGATGCTTAATGTTTTGGTTAACTAATTGTATAAATCTGTATCAATAATGTGTCGCATAGAAGAAGGTGCAGGTAACACTCCACCATAGAATAGGTAGAATATTTTTTCTTATTGTAGAAGTTTTTTTTTTTTCGTGGACCCTAATTCTTTAAAAAAAATATGATGCCGATGATATTAAGACACTCCTTACAACATCGGCTATCTGCTAGTGAAAGACTCGTCAAAATCGGCCCACACGTTTCGGAGATTAGCCGGAACAAACATACAGACACGCTGACATAAATGTTAAAAATTTTTATTGACGTGACAACGTCTAATAAATCGATGAAGCTGGCTGCACTCACGAAAAAACATGACTCATGTAGCGTTACCTCGCGGCCTCGCTCTGTAGCGTTCCATGGCGGCTTGAAGTGCAAGCGAATATTAACAAATGCAATGCAACTATTCCATCAGTATTTTCTTATGACGTGTCACGTGATGTGTCACGTTCAACTATCGTCAGTAAACCGACTTTACAGACAACCGATTTTTGTTATATGTACCTACTATTTAAACTTTCATACATATACATTTAGTAAAAAGCTGTTATTTTGACATTGCAAACAGACACTTCAATTTTATTTATTTGTAAAGAATAGATTTATGGGAAAATCGTGTAGTAATTCACGAATAGCGACAAAAGGTTTCGAACTGTCGATCCTTTTATCAAGTTTAAGGGTTGATAAGGGATGGAAGACGTATAAGTATAAATCTTCGTACTGTGACAATGGACTGTGGTCACCCCATCCCCGGGGCGTACTTAGTTTAGCTGGAGGAGTAAAGGCTCCTTCAAACAGGCGCGACACGCGATAAAATCGCGCGCGGCACAAAGGCACCGCAAGTCGCGCAACGCGCGCGATTATATCGCGTGTCGCGCCAGTTTGTAGGAGCCTTAACTTCGACATGGGTTATTCATCAACGTTCAAATTGAGACAACCATTGAGAAAAAGCGAGCCTAGAGTGGTTAAAAATGCGAAACCAACACAGCTTAAAACTTCTAGCGACAAACTTCTAATTCCTGAAGAGACGAGAGCAAGTCGAAGTTTTGAACTTGTTTCACCAACTTCTCAACACGAAGCAGTCAATAAATAAATAAACTAGCTTCTGCCCGCGATTTCGTCCGCGTAAAATTTCACCCTTTGAGGAGTGGAATCTCGAAAAACCCTTTCTTAGTGGATACCTACTCTTCACAAAGAACACACCCTCCAAATTTCATGTCTCTAGGACCAGCGGTTTAGGCTGTGCGTCATATACCAGTCAGTCAGGACTTTGGATCCATACTATCCATCCATCTGTCTGTCTGTTTGTTACATTTTCACGCCTAAACTACTCAACGGATTTCGATAAAATTTGGCAAGGAGATTGATGGCATCCTGGCGAAGGACATAGGCTACTTTTTGTCACAGTAGCACGTTCCCGTGGGATAATTTCCGACATCCTGGCGGGCGAAGCCACGGGCAGAAGCTAGTTTTATACTAGCAGCGTCCCGCGGTTTCATCCGCATAAGCGTCGATCCCGTGGGAATATCGGGATAAAAACCATCCTATGTCCTTCCCCGGGATGCAATCTATCTCTCTGCCAAATTTTATCGAAATCGGTTCAGTGGTTTAGGCGTGAAAAGGTAACATACAGACAGACCGACGAGACAGAGTTACATTCGAATCTACAATATTAGTATGATAGATATTCTAGACCGAAAATCCGTTCAAAACTGCCGGTCGAATCTGTAAAAATCTCACCGTGAAAACTTAGGTGAAGTGAGTTTGTTTTTGCTAGGAATTGACACTATTGACAGCTCACTCCACGTTCACTTCACCTAAGTTTTCAGGGTGAGATGGTTACAAAATCGCACTGCTGTATCTGATTGGTAAATTATAACATAATAACACTGGTTACAGAATCGCACTGCTGTATCTGAGTGGTAAATTATAACATAATAACACTAAGTATTTCCCAAGGATTAGGTGGAAGTGCGCCTATTAAAGTACTCCCATATTTTGACGGTTATGTTTAAATTCCATGTCATAGAGGGCCAGCCTATTGCCATCAACCGGGCAAAAATCCAGTCTCCGGGTTGCCTCTGACAAATTCCAGATGAAAAAAACTCAATAACACTCTGCCCGAACCGGGAATCGAACCCAGGACCTCATGCTCAGCAGTAGCGTTTGTGACCACTGGACCAACGTATCTTATTGTTAACAAAAGAAATTTTGATCTGCGTTGCTATCTGACACAGATCTCATAATGCCAAAAGTGAATGCTATAACAATGCCTAACCTAGATACAATATAGAAAGCACTAAGTTCCCAGCTGTTGTTACAATGGGTCGCGGTCGTTATTTTAATGCAGAATATTTACAAGAAACAATGATAGTATATAGCCTACACCCGCGACTTTGTTCGTTTAGGTTCAAAGCTATTCCTCCGTGAGATGTTAGACCCGCTCAGCATTCATCACTAGCTGACCCAACAGACGTCGTCGTTTTTTATTCGAAAGACACGTGGCGCCATCTATTATCATAATAACGTTATTGTTGTTTTCATCGGGAACAGCACTTTTTTCGGGATGAACGGATATCCTATGTTCGTTTCTGTACACCTGACAACGTATTTGTAAAATTTCAGGATGATCGGTACAGTGGTTTAGGCGTGAAAAGGTAACAAACTTAGTTTCGCATTTATAATATTAGTTAGGATTTAGTAATGTTTTGACTGATATAGAAAAATAGAAATAGATAACATTTTATTGTCCAGGTAATATAGTAAGCTTGAAGTATATTATAGCTATTATTGTTAATATGTAAGTATACGTATAATTTCATTAAATCAGATCCGCAAATTGGTATTTACAGCTATTATTGTTAATATGTATACTTACGTATAATTTAATTAAGTCAGATCCGCAAATTGGTATTTACATCGACAATAAAAACCGTAAGTTGTTTATGTACGGAAAAATCCATCAATTCGATCTCGCCTGATTAAATTATGTGGAAAAATCCCGTCTTGCCTGATCCACGTAGGTATAGTCAATCCGCTGAATGAAAAAGCACAACCGATCGAAGTGGCGGTGTTTGGGGGAGGTTTATGTCCAGCAGTGGACGTCTTTTGAATTTATGATGAAGATCAGAATACAATAGAGGGGTCTGTGGCTAAATAATAAAAGCCGCACAGGTCGATCGATCAGGTTAAGCTACGCTTGGCACGGTTGGTCTGTAGATGGGTGACCATCTTTACATACCGTGACCCCTCCGTGCCTCGGAAATCACGTTAATCCGTTGGTCCCGCCCGGCTGTCATTCGTGGATCTTTGACAGTCGTTACGAGTAGTCAGAAGCCCGAAAGTCTGACAACCAGTCTTACCGTACGTATAGGGGTATCGTATTACCCAGTAACTGGGTTGTAGACGTCAGATAGGCAGTCGCTCCATGTAAAATATTGGTATTCAGCTGCATCCGGTTAGACTGGAAGGGGAGCCGACCCCAACTTAGTTGGGAAAAGGCTAGACAGATGATGATCAGAATACAACAGAAATATTTTGTGAAAATTAAGAGAATAGGGAGGCCTTTGACCAGCAGAGGAACATAAATGGATAATAAAAAAAATATGAGGTCAGCCCTATAAATTGGCAATAGCATGCGTCATTTTAGAGACAAAAATAATTTAATGAATTAATCATTAAAATGTATTGCGTCTAAAGATAGCTTTTTATTAATTGGTAAACAAAACATGATCACATTATTTTTTTTTTGCAGCGTCTGCGCATCTCTTGGTCAGCCACATAAAACCTTTTATTTACAACGGCTGATCAATTCTATTTCGGTGTATATCAGAAACTGCAATCCAATGTTCGGATGACGTCAATCGAACCTCATTGACGTCAGGAATACCCAAGACCGGTGTACGGAATTGTCAGTATCAATTAGTATGCAATCTGTCCGGTTTAAGGTTATTCTGGTGTAGGCCTGTTTGGCAAGCCTTGAACAGGATGCAGATTTTAAATTGATTTTCTATGCAAAGGAAAAACAAGGATGAAAATAGATAAAGTATAAGTCTTCTTCACTCGTTCATCATCATCTGCCTAGACTTTTTCCCAATTAACCGCTATCGGCTTCAAGTCTAACCGGATGACGCTGCTGAATTTACACGTCTCTATTAGACCTCCACAACCCAGTAGGTAACTGACAAACACGATACCTAAGACTGAATGTCAGACTTTCGAGGTTCCGACTACCCGCAACGACTGTCACTTAGCAGAAATCTACAATCACTGAAGCTACGGACACGAAGTCAGCGGGCAAGGCGCGGCGGCGGCGGCGGCGGCGCAGGCAGCAGCGGCGCGTTTCAATCAGGGACTTGAAAACGAAATGAAGTAACTCTGTATGTTACCTTCACGTTTAAACTACCGAACTGATTCGATAATGAAATGAAATAGAATGATGATAATTTTTGGCAAGGAGATAGATGGCATCCCATCCTACGTTTTATTCCCATGTAGCACGTCCCCGTGGGACAATTGCCGACATCCACGCGGGTGAAGTAGGCAGAAATCATCATCATCATATGATAATCAGCCTATAATGTTCCCACTGCTGGGACACAGGCCTCCTCTCAGCTAGAGACGCACCACGCGGGTTGGCGGGTTGGTGGATGTCACACGTCTTCGAATTTTTGATTCTAGGACATGCCGGTTTCCTCACGATGTTTTCCTTCACCGTTCTGAGAGCAGTTGTGATGAAATAATTTACACAAAGTAAAGCGCCTTTGAATCTTCAAGCGGATTCGAACCTACGACCTACATACAACTCGTAATTCTTGTCCATGACCACTGCACACTGGGCAGAAATTAGTGGTTAATATTTCGTACAATGGCGCTAACCATTATCCTTACATAGTATAAAACAAAGTCGCCGAAATGTCTGTACGCGCATAATTTCCGAATGACTGCACCAAATTGGATCATTCTTTTTTGTTGTGTTCGGTATTGCCAGGACAAGGGTTGTATGAAAGAAAATTTCGGAAATATGAAAAAAAAAATTGCAACCGTGCGATGCTGGCTGGGACGGACCGCTAGTGCGAAATATTACCCATGGTTGAATAAGCCCTCATTGTCTTCCTGCAACAAATTAGCTAACGATGGTGTCGCTCGTGCCATTGTTTAAACCATAAGAAAAAGTACTAAGTTAATTATTATCAAAGTGTTTTTTTTTTAAAAACAACTGCGTCAATCTCATCACCATTACATTCGTTATGGGCCCCAGTTCCGTGTTTGCGATAAATATAAACAGCTTTTGGTATAAAAAAATAACGTCGCTAAAAACTTAAATTGATGTAATTATCACGATGGTTAAATTAACACTTATTTAAGCGTAAAGAAATCAATTTGTTGTTTGGTTTTAAAAGTTCCTTTATTATGGTCTTTATTGTGATCAAAATTGCTGTTCCAAGGTAAGGCTCCTGCAGACAGGCGCGACTCAACTTATAATTTCTGTGAATTTTTATGTGGAAATTGTTCTACCAGAATCGTTTCGCGTCGCGTCGCGCCTTTCTGCGGGAGCCATAATATTATGAGTATGTGAATCATGTGATGCGGAAGAATGATAAAAATGTCGGTCGGAAAGTCTTGAGTACAAAATGTAGATTGCTTTAAGAATAGGAGAAGACTAAAGTAACGATGGATGAACTGTGTGAAGGATGATATGGCTAGAATGGGGGTGACTACCGCGATGACGACTTAAGGCTCCTTCAAACAGGCGCGACACGCGATAAAATCGCGCGGGACACAAAGGCACCGCAAGTCGCGCAAGGAGCGGTGCCTTTGTGTCGCGCGCGATTGTATCGAGTATCGCGCCTGTTTGTAGGAGCCTTTATAGTAAAGTATGGAAGGAAAAGACATGTTGCGACGAATCCATATAAATTGGCATAAGGACAGGAGAATGATAATGTGTAATAGAATTTCATGATTGACTGACAGAGCCAAAATACAGTAGAAATACCCGAAGGAATTTGAAATATCACAAAGATATTAGAGGGGCATTTCTCGTAATTTTCAATCTGATCTCAGTTTCAATCTGTCAAAAATACATCTAATTTCCCCCCATTTTGACATTTTTTTGTCGCCGGGATGAGACTGTGACTAGATTTTGAACGTTTTTATTTGCAGGAATTAGCCTTTAGGATGATTAGAAAAGTATATGCTCACTGGCAGCGCCCCACGGTTACAGCCGCATAAGTGTCGATCCCGTGGGAATATCGGGATAAAAACTATCCTATGTCCTTTGCCAGGACTCAAACTATCTCTATAACAAATTTCATCTCAATCGGTTCAGCGGTTTAAGCGTGAAGAGGTAACAGACAGACAGACAGACACACTTTCGCATTTATAATATTGGTATGGATTATAGACGGCGCAGAGGTAGACTAAGGAAATAATACTCCTAATCTCAACCCTTGGGTTTAACGGGATGTTGAAGTTAGTTCGCAAACGAAGTTATAAACTCTACATAAGCTGTAGTCCCATGATTAACCTTCAAAATAGTCAAGTAAGTAGTAAGATGACCGTGGATTGCGATGGAGGACCGCTGAATATGGTCGAACGTCCTTTTACGTAGTCGCGGTCAAAACGCGGTAAACTTATATCTATTGCAAATATGTGGCTACTCCACCAAGAACCTTAGTCGAGGTAATCTAGTACGGGGGCAGCCGGGGGCTTGCAATAAACTCCATTTTAGGTAGACCAGCTCTTTTTGAATCAATCAGCCTTGTCTATGGGTTTTACGTAACACATCGTTGCCAAATCTCGACATAATTCGTAAAGTCATAACATTGAAGTTATAAATTCAACAAGTATCGTTCAGAAACAAAGTATTTTCTTAACGACCTCACACATCAGGTCCAGTTGAAAACCAGCGTCAGGCACCAGTTGTCTGGCATTTTTGCTGCACTGGGCCTTTTTGGCGCAGCCGTGAGGCACACTTTCCTGTTAATTTCTTACATCGGACTTTGCACTTTTTATTTTTATCTTCGTTTTTATCTGATGTACAACTATTATCTAACTATCTGGTGTATTGTGTGTCTCTTAGTCTGTGCTAACTAAATGTATTTTATTACTTTATTTCTTTCAAAGATTTCACGCTGAAAAAATACCTGAAAAATAAATTTACGTAACCTACGTTGATCTCACACTTTTCGCTCGCCAAAAAATCGAGCATACTGTAGGTAGGTACCCTGTGGCGGCCATTTTTGCCGCCAAAAATGGCCGCATAGTTCTTCCTCTCAGTCGTATGCAAACACCGCACTTTCACACACCGCTTCGAACGCCGCCCGAAGCGAGACCACGTCTCGTCTAACTAAATACCGATTATAAAGTAAATAACTATGCAGAAACGTATTAAAAATTATTATTGTTTGTATGGAGGCCTTTTATATTTGTGAAGAACCCGACCAACTCATCACGAGCTGCTCGTTAATAACAGCTCCGACAATTGGCTGTAATTTCGGAAGTCCCAGCAACTTCCGAAATTAGTTATTGTTCAGTTTGTAGTGTTTTTTTTTTGTTATAAAGTTTTTATTTCTCGCTTTTTAGTGGGTCAGTTTATAATGTATCTAAGTTAATAATCTCAACTTGCTCATCGCCATTCGAATCGTAACCCGTGAAATACTTTTTATTGAGTAGTTCCAGTGGCCATCTGTGGTCTTCATCATCAGTTCCTCTTCACCAAATGGTGCTTTCCGAGAGCAAATACACGAATTACTATAAAAAATACCTAATTTGCTACAGGTGTGTGCCTATAATATTTGAAGAGTTCCTTCGATTTCTTCAGAATCCCTTGCATCAGATCCTGACCTGATGACAATGAGACTACCTGGAAAGTATACCCTTTCAAATAAAAAAGATTTTTTTAAAACAGTCTACAAAAAAAAAATATTCCGACGAACTGAGAATCCTCCTCCTTTTTTGAAGTCGGTTAAAAATAAAATTACTCGGTTGTCAAAAAAAAATCCGTATGTATATATTTCCTCACATTATCGCACAAGTCGGAAGTAATTGCCGAATTAATTATTCATTTATGTAGGTACACGTCGAGATACGCAATGCATATTTTAGCTCGGTCATTTGCCTTCGTCTTTAGTGACTATTTTCATAATGATGACAGATTGTTGTGGCAGGACTCTCACGTACCCCTGCCGTCGACAAACTGCCGAAATGTCGCCGGTGGGAGTTGGGCGAGTTCGAAGATGTTACCAAAAT
The DNA here is from genome assembly GCA_927399505.1 of Luperina testacea. Lineage (NCBI taxonomy): Eukaryota > Metazoa > Arthropoda > Insecta > Lepidoptera > Noctuidae > Luperina > Luperina testacea. The sequence continues at coordinate 19,711,106 of OV656759.1, read as the reverse complement.
TAACCTAAGTAAATAAGTAATCCTAAGTAAACTTATTAATCCATATCAGAAAACTCGAAAAAAAAAACCGAGATAATAATATTTACCTATATCAAAGCAAAGGATAATAATGTGCTCCTTGACTAATACGACTATTATTGCAATTTATTGTGTTGTTAAGGGCCTTACTCTCGTTTAGTACCGTAACTCGGTCACTTTATGAAGCTTATAACTCATTAACGGTTTGGTTAGAAGGTCTGTAAAAAATATATGTTTGCTATAGATTCATGTACAGCATTTTTGAAACAGGGTTTTTTCATAAGGCTAATACTTTTGCCTTAAAAAAATATTTACCAAAACGCTATTTTCGCTAACATTTGCTTATAACTTCTAAACGGCTTTGATGTTTGGAAATATTTTTACACTGAAAAATTGGTGGTTAGAGGTACTACATATTTGAAATAGCGTTTTTAAATCAATCAACAGTTGCAAAGACAATGCCCCATTTTGAGATATAGGTTCAGAGGTGCTCTGCGCGGGCGCGGGCGGCAGTCGTGCGTTAGCACTGAGACGGGGTGGCTGTGTCGCTCGCTGCTCCGCCCGGCTATCGATCGACTACGCGCGTTTGGCTGTGTTAGTGCAAATATTTATGAACGAATTGTATCAGTATGCGTTTATAGATTAGCTCGCTGCAGAGGGCCCATTTCTATTGTCCGCATGGACGCTTTATTAGTGGTGCCATTTCTAAATACTGTTTTTTTTTTATATTGTTTATTTTGTAAATACATATGTATAAGATAATTTGTAAATAAATAAAAATGACAAAACAAAGCAAGTCAAGAAAAATACGTTTTCTCTACGACGACGCACCGTTTTATAGATATTAGCGAAAAACTCAAAAGTGGGAATTTTTATACCCCCCACTCCGGCTCACCTCCTAGACGCGGGGACTTTTAGTATGTTTACTCCCTAAGCACTCTGAGCAACTTTCTGAAGAAATCGCTCATGGCCCAGCTCACGCACTCTACACCTCTTTTTGGTTTATTCGTTGAGTGGACTAATAAGTATCTATCTATCTATACTTAATCTTATAAATAAAAATCTTTAAAACTTTATCTAATAAATAAAATTGGAGTGTCTGTTTGTAATATTAAAACAACCGCTTCAGGCCATTTTATTTTGACTGTTTAGAAAATAACTACATACTTACTGACAATTAAAAAAAAATTTTTTCAAATACCTTAATTTATAAAAAATGAGCATTCTTAGTTGTCAATCTACGAGTAGGTATTTGCATTACTGAGTTTATTGATTACTACCTTCTCATATTCTTGTGCGGATTTATTTCTGTGACTGGGACTTTCACTAGCAGATAGGTGAATAAGGAGTAACTTAGGCTACTTTTATTTTAGAAAAAAAAAGAAAATAGGTTCCCACGAAAAAAAATTAAAACCTATGAAATGAAATATTGAATAATATCCGATTCAAATAGGGAGGTTGTATACTACGTTTATTTAGGTACTTAACCAAATGTAAATAAATCATATAATAAAGAAACGGAGTATAGTTTTTTTTAATTTTTTATAAGTGGATCCTATACGTGAAGATTCCTTAATTTCCAATGAAATTGATTGGATAAATAATAAAATAATATAGTGTTTTTGTTTTAGCCCAAGGAAATCGTTCACCAAATATTGTATATAAAAATGCTAATACGAAAAACTAAAAATAAATAATAATTAAACTAAAATGCAAAAACGATCAAAAAGAACTAAATGGAGAAATATTAGAAGAATTTCAATAAAATTAGCATAGGTATTTCTTTACGTGGCGGTGAATAGACGACTTTTATGTATTTGAGGGGGTGAAGCAGATGAAGTGGGATACGAATAGTCCCCGCCTTCGGCGGGGTGCACCGCGCGGATTTCGTCGATGAGCGACTTCCATTATATTTAGAAGCGTAATTTCGCGACTCGAATAAGATGCACGATTGCCTCCGCGCTCTACTGTCCGGATTCTCACTGCGTAATCACCAGGTTCGAATCTCAGTGGACGGCATAATTTTTAGTCTTGTTATTTTTTAATTATAATGTACTTATCTTTTGTTTTGTTATTTTTTAATTATGATGCGCATATTTTTATTTTCTTATTTTTAAAATAATTCAATAAGTAATTGTTATTTTAATAAAAATAATCATTTTTATTCCTATAGTTATTTTTCTTCAGAATCTAGAGTAATATAATAAAAATAAAATAAAAACGTCCACCAAGCTTGATTCGGAAAAAATTATATACCTACAGTGTTTTACAAAAGAGTGTAAGCAATAATAATATAGTATGAAATTTTTCAAACAAGAAATTCGGCAAAAAGTAAAATAATAATTAAAAAAACATATCAAATAAGAAAATAAAAAAAAAAACAAATATGGGAAAGTTTGGATTTGAAGCCGGGCGTTAGTGACTAAACTATAGTGACGTGACGCACGAGACCACTAGACCAATCGAGCTGTTGTAACGTATGTCGAAATTACGCGTCATAATCTGTACAAACAAAATATGGTGTGTACAAAAAAGTAGGTACTTACTTTACAATTTGTTTCGTCGAATAAGATCTCTTTATTGCCTTCCGTTTATTTTCTTGTTGACCATTTTTTATATACTGATAGTACAAACATTTACACCAACAACATAACTTAGAAAAAACTAATCAAAAAATAAAATATAATAAACAGCTTTCATCAACAAACAGATACCAAAGTACGTACCTACACTAGGTACCGACTCGAAATAATTGCAAGACTTCAAAGTATTTTATACGGCTACTCGCTCAACTACATAGGTACCCAACGCGTCAGTTTTCGCAAATGCGATCATTCTCCTTATCAATTAGAGTCTACGGAACAATTTCGTATGAAAGTATTTTTACTTTAATGGTTTGTGAAAATATTAATTGTAAACGCGATTATGCTCCTTATTCATAGAAGGTAACGGGTCAATTTCCTATGCAAGTATTTTTACTTCCAACTAAGATTGAAAATAATAATTGTAAAACAAAAGAATCTTCGTTTATTTGTGGAATATTTAACATAATTATTGGTTAGCAACTCGGCATTCTTATTTCACGTGTAATACTTAAAAAATATTTTTCATGTTTGATGTGGACTCGAACCCGAACGTTCGCCATGCAAGGTACAGTGTTAGCCACATTGGCCACCGTAACGCTTACGAACCTTATTGAAATTTGTAATAACAATCATGTGGCCAATTTTTAGTATTGTCAAACGTTCTTATAGAAGAAGGTCATTAGTACTAATATTGCTATGCCATAGTTTTGTGAGATTGCTAGTCGACTTCTGACTGTTTTTGTAATATACCAAAATATTTTTTTTTACAATTTTTGTCTGTCTGTCCGTCTGTCTGTCTGTTTGTTCCCGCTAATCTCTGAAACGGCTGGACCGATTAAGACGGGACTTTCACTAGCAGATAGGTGAATAAGGAGTAACTTAGGCTACTTTTATTTTAGAAAAAAAAAAGAAAATAGGTTCCTACGAAAAAAAATTAAAACCAATGAAATGAAATATTGAATAATATCCGATTCAAATAGGGAGGTTGTATTATACTCTGTTTAATTAGGTACTTCCAAATGTAAACAAATCATAATAAAGAAACGGAGTATAGTTATATGTTTATAAGTGGATCCTATACGTGAAGATTCCTTAATCTCCATAGAAATTGATTGAATAAATAATATAATAATATAGTGTTTTTGTTTTAGCCCAAGAAAATTGTACACCAAATATTGTACATAAAAAGGCTAATACGAAAAACTAAATATAAATAATAATTAAACTAAAAATGCAAAAACGATCAAAAAGAACTAAATGGAGAAATATTAAAAGAATTTCATTAAACATGCATAGATATTTCTTTACGCGGAATACAGAATTAATAAGTTATCGTAAACTCTGCGAACTCGACAATAACTTTTTTCTTAAATTCCACGCGGACGAAGTCACGGGTAACAGCTAGTACAAAATATATCAGTCTTGCATCCGCCATTCCCTTCTGGAATCGTAGGCAAAAATGGCGACCTACGTGCGGCATGTCTGCGCCTCTGCATATTCTTTGAATTTCGTTTTAGTGTAGCGCGCCACCGCACGCGTTTTACGTAGGACGCTTAGCTCCGCCCACATGCACAAGGTCAGTGAGCCATCTATACACCTTAAAGTAAATTAACCTTGAGCTGGCCTGAGGCACTGACGGACGTGCGGCTTACTTTACCTAGTCCATCTATCTATGTATACTAATATAATAAAGTTGAAGAGTTTCTTAGTTTGTTTGAACGCGCTAATCTCTGGAACTGCTGGTCAGATTTGAAAAATTCATTTTGTATTTTATAGCCCAATACTTGAGGAAGGCTATAGGCTATTTAACACCGAGCTACGACTCTTAGGAGCCGAGCAAAAAGAAAACACCTCAGAAAGAACGCTAAGCAAAAACGAAGTAAAAGTACGGGCGGGGATAATTTCACACGGTCAAAGTCGCGAGTAGAAGCTAGTGAATACGGCAACTACAAAAGTCGTCCATATAAATTTACATTGACGAGTTTATCGACTTTGTTTGTATTACCTATCTAGTAGTATATCAATGTTATTCAAATCCGAACGTGACCTTAGCGCGGTCACTGTCGGACTGCATAGAAAAGAAAGATAAGCGCGATGACACAACGCTGGTAATTTATTGCAAAATAAGAAGCAATTATTTAATTTTAAAAAATTTGTTTGGACAAAAAAATTAAAACACTAGTATTTTAGTATGTTGCTTGTAGAATAATCTGACAAAAAATCAGAATTATTGTATGCATATTAATATGGTTTTTATTGTAAAAGGAAAGTTTTTAGAGGTATCATCATGATTTTTTCTATCGTATCAAATTAGTTGTATTATGGTTTCAACACACTATCTACCTAGCATATATCCTGAAGAATATCATATATTTTCTGATTTTGTTTAATGTAGTCGATCATATACTTTTATTGTTTCTAAAACTTGCGTTTTTTGCGTTTAGGTCATGTAAGCCCGCCCTAAGGATGATGACTAAGATTTGTGCAATGTTTGCGTCAAATGTTAAAGGAAAGTCGTGTGTCCAAAGTGCTTAGCAAGACGTTATCTGTAAATTTCCATTAGATTAGATGAACGTTTCTCTATTTCCAGGAATGTGACGTCAAATGTAGATAAATAAGATCTGATATAATCCGGTTTGGATCTGTGGTTTTAAAAAGTTAAAAGTTATTATTGCGTATGAGTTTTTTTTATCATAATATATATTGTATTATAGGTATTGACCCAAACTATTATGACATCTATTTTTATTCCAACGGGTAATAATTCCATTCAAGTCGAAAATATTTGTTAAGAAATTCAACTAAATTCTTAATTTTTGTTATGATTAAAATGGATTGCAAGACCAAGTGCTTGAAGACAGCAAGCAAAGCGTAAACTATAGTCTGTCTTTAAAGATATTTGCTAAATCAACAATGTTCTGTTCAAGAATAAAGAGAAATTATCAACCATCCAATTGAAAGATCACATAGGGTTTCTGAACGTTCAATTTGTACAGGATTCCAATCAATTAGAATTTGTTCGAGAGTTAATTTCGCAAACAGTTAGCGTACAAACCATAATGGACAATGACGTCAATGATTTAAGGACGCATTTACAACGTAGTAACAATCAGGCGAGACATTACGCATGTTGGTGCAAATAAAAATACGAACATTGCTATTGATAGAAACGCAGTAAGATTGGTTTCAAATAATAACTTAATAAGTCGAGTTGCAAAGCAATTACAGTGCAATTTAGATAGGAATCAATCGATGTTATTACGGGCTGATGTTATTTCAATTGCTGTAATAAGTTTTGTGGCAGCAAAGGTACGTGGAATAAAACATTTAGTCATGATTCATGAATCGTACAACGCTAGCATGTGACGCTAGTTTTTACTTTCATTTTATTTTCATTTAACAATTGCAACACGACTTTCAAGAATGACCAGTGATCAAGTTAACCGGACTTCGCCATTCAACGTTCTTAAGTATTCACTATAAAGTTAGTCAGAATCTAAACTCAAGCACTTTTGGTACTTCAAAACACAATTCCTCTAGTAAACATTCTATAGCAAACAAAAATAAAGAAAATTAAAAAGCTTACTACTCCTCACTCACGAAATAAAGTAGCAAGTTTACTGTGGAAAGCAGGTCATGTTTACGTAATATAGCAATGATACTGGTTATATACGCATCAAATGACCGCGGGCTCGCCCTCTATACGTCCAAATCCCTTATCATCGCAAATATTTGTAAGGTCAACATCTGTGGAGCCAATATTTGTTGTGTCGATTTGGACTCGTTAAGCCCACAACGGGATTATAGAATCCGTCGAGTCATATAGCCGTAAGAATATCTGCTTTGATGCTCAATGGATTATAACACCAGAGCAGATTGAATTTTACAAAGGTATATAAAATTGCATGTACGAAATAATGAAGCCTAGTGACAAATGTAACAATACATGTAGAAGATAAGAATTAAATGTATACCTTTATATTCACCTACCGACCGAAACGCTCTTGCGAAGAGAGCTCATTATGTAAGTAGTAACATTATCAATGAAGCAGGCATTGTGTATGTAAATACTAATTGATATAAGTAACAATAACACAAACTTGTTTAATCTCTGTCAGAGTTATCGACTACCAATATCTTCGAATGAAGGTAGCTTAGACGGCAGACAGTCTGGACATTTCGTTGGGTGTCTTCAGTTTTTGAACCTTTTTGGTAATTTTCACTAGTTTTCTGCCTTATATCGTCAAGGTCGACCAAGGTATATCCTCAGTTACATTTGACTGTATCGGAAATAAGATCTCATTGAAGACCTGAGCATTTGGAAGAATGCCAAAAACATGAACGCTGAGGATGCAGTAGCGGGCGAAATGAAAATTGTTGCATAACAGAATCTGGCAACAGACCCGGAGCAGCTTAAGAAAAGACTTGATATAACAAAAGATTCTGATTCCGTGTTCGCTTTCTGCAAAGCGCACTCAAGTACCCTTGAGCCGGCGGAAGACACCTTTGAGTTTTGCTTGTCCGTTGAGAAACATATGTATGTATATGAGACAACATAACAGAAAAGCGGTGAACATTTTCACAGACATTGTTAATTCTTGAAATGTTGATGTCAATTTGACTGATGCACAACTGCATTGAAGACTTAATTCACTCCTAGGAGAACCAAAGCCGTTAGGTAATTCGATATTTGGAAATGCTTCTGCACATCAGAGCTTCTAGTAAAATCGTTCGAACGTTTGTGGAACTTGAAAATTACTGGATATTTGCAATTGGCAGCATAGCCACATTATGAATGGTCTTAATACTATTCACAAGGCATTAAAAAGTAAGATAGTAGCACTGAAATTGTGACTACTTACGTAATAAGAAAAAGGATTACCTACCCTCATAAATTCTGCCGCATTTTAAAGAATAGAATGCTCTATATTATGCTCACCATATAAATTATCCCCCTTACTAATAAACGTTGTATAGCTCTACCCTGGTGCTTCCCCCTTGTACTGGTTCTATTACCACTGAGGTGATGCCTACTGTACCTAGTCATTTGTAACTGACCTGTAGTACAATTTATTTATAGCATGTTTAGTTTATTCATATGGAGCAAACACGTCAGTTTACTTTTGTAAAATATACATATTCTCTAACATCTTTCTCTTTTTCTTTCATTCTCCTTTCTCTATCCATCCATATTATATTAATATTATAAATGCGAAAGTGTGTCTGTCTGTCTGCCTGTTACCTCTTCACGCTTAAACTGCTGAAGCGATTTAGATGAAATTTGGTATAGAGATAGTTTGAGTCCCGGGAAAGGACATAGGATAGTTTTTATCCCGATATTCCCACGGGATCGATACTTATGCGGGTGAAACCGCGGGGCGCTGCTAGTGTATAAATAAGGTAGAACTAAGTATGTAGTCCTCCTTATCGATTTCGATAACCCTTTGAAATTATTATTTCCTAGCGTGTGCCTAATATGACTCGCCAGGCGGAATTTAGTTTTAAATACCCGGTCACAACACACACTAATCGAAAAACAACAAATATGTAATGTGAGACCAAAGTCCACTAATGCCTATAAAATGCTGCCGTAGAATAAAAATAAAACAGCCTAAAAAAAGTTGAAACTCTCTCAGTCTATCGCAGTCCACCACTGGACACCCTGTCCTCCGCCTTTCTCATCCAGCCTGTCCCAGCCACCTTTTCGAGGTCGTCGGTCCATTTAGCTGAAGGGCGTCCCACACTACGCTTGCCGATACGCGGTCTCCACTCCAAATATAGGTTGCAAACCCAATAATTTTGCTAAATCTTTTCAGCAATAAATTAACGAATAAATTAAAGAGAACACAAGCACGCTTGAAGGAGGAGGAGGTATTTTTGACCCAAAACCTACAAACGAAGGTTATTTTTAAATCAACTTTTGCCGACTTTGAACGACTCTTCCAGTTTTCTAATATGAAGGTCTGGGTCACATTGTATTTTCATTTAAATTTTAGATGAAATCAGTGTAGCTTGAAATTAAGTTTCTGTCAACTTTGTATAGAAATATTAATAAATACATAATTTATATAATCTGTGATAGATAAACAGGGTTCTTGTGTAACAAAAACAAGTTACCGTGTAATCTGTTTTGCTTTACAGTAATTGTTTTATTTATGTTGCGGTTAGGGGTCAAAATGTTAACATTTTGACCCTTAACCGTAAAATTATATAAAATAAAAATAATAACACGTCTACTTATAATCTATACTAATATTATAAAGAGGTAAAATTTGTATATAGGGGTAATCTCTGGAACTACCAGTCGGATTTGAAAAAATCTTTTTGTATTTGATAGCCTATATCTTGAGGAAGGTTATTCAACATCACGCTATGACCCTTAGGAGCCGAGCAAAAAGAAGAAAAGTCAGAAAGAACGCTAAGCAAAAACGAAGTAATTAAGCGTGCAGGCGATAAGATGCGACTGGGTGGGTCGGGGGAACATGAAATTAGCGGGCAGAAGTTAGTTAATTATAAATAGACGTGTTATTTTTTTTATTTTTTTAAGACATAAGACATTTCTCGGGACCCTGAGGTCCCGGACCTTTGGAAGGCGTACAAGAAGCCGAAGTCAACTCAAAAAGGCCCGTTAGGCCGTGAGTTAGACGCCGTTAGACGCATTTAAAGGCTCCTTCAAACCGGCGCGACACGAGATAAAATCGCGCGCGACACAAAGGCACCGCAAGGCGCGCAACGAGCGGTGCCTTTGTGTCGCGTGCGATTCGCTTCGCGCGTCGCGCCTGTTTGCAGGAGCCTTAATGAAATGAGGCACCAACCGACGGTTATCCCTGTACGTACCTACTATGCAAGTGCACCCAAGAACAACCCCCCATTGCAGTAGGACTACTTATTACAAGCTTTTATTTAGCTTGCACTGTTCGTATGTATGTATGTAAGTTGTCCGTCCACAATTTGTAAACAACTTTTTTTAATTGTTCTTGTGTCTTGTAAAAACACGTAATATTTTTCTCACTTTCTTTCGTACATAACAACATAGATATGTTTTAATTTATACATTCGTGCCACCCGTAAACATTGACACAGTTGCACACAACTACTGACGAAACCACCACGTGAACTTTCGCTTCGGACATCGCCAGAATAACATTAGACATGCGTAAGAGACGCGATTAGAATACAATCGTGAGATTCTTACTATAAAACGTACTGCTTTCCGAACGTGACGGTTTTCGCCGACGTAGCGTACCTATCGATAAGCGATAGTCGATCGCGACGATAACATATCTTACGTACGCTAGTAAAAGTTTTGTCAACAATGTCATAGGAACGTCCATATTTTTCTATAACTATTATCATTTTTTTTTATATTACATAACAGTACATGTGCAATCCTTTGCCAACGCAAAGCATGCATTGCCATGCATGCTTGCTTGTTTGGCATGCTTTGCCTTTGCAATCGTGTGCCTTTTGCCATCAATCGGGCAAAAATCCAGACACCGAGCTGCTACTGAGAAATACCCAATAACACTGCTCGACCTGGAATCGAACCGAGGACCTCATGCTTAGCAGTAGCGCTAAACCAACCAGGCAGTCAGAACTATTAAAAATTGTTCGATTAGCAGTTTGTTACTATCGGAAATGTATTTATGGGAAATACATTACGATGTAAAAAATCGTCGTTGTCAAACCAAAACCTTCTATGTGCAAAAAGTATACTTTTGAGATATTGACAAAAGAAGTTTTCCTGAAAAATTTTACATGAAAGTTAATTTTATTCTGAGGCCATAGTTCCACAACTAGTGATCATAAGCACATAGCAGTTCTTTTATATGAGAAATAAGGCAGTGACCTATAAGCTGTGGTAAAAATCTCATAAAATCTCAAAAAACGGCACATAGCAGATTTTGGTTTGACAACGACGAAATGCTCACGGTCACTCGCTATTAATTTTGAATAAAAAATGGAACGTAGAATCCCGTGTAGACTATCCCGAAGTAAAAACCGTAGCACTCGTAGCCGCGTAGGCCGTCGTAGCCTAAGTTTCATAAGCCTTTTGTAAGTTAAACTTTCCGTAACCAATATGTACTGATTTACTGAAGTTGTACGTCGTACCCAACCTTGGGACATTACAAACTTTTCAATGCCGATATTTTACTTAGTGGTTATAAATGCGTACGGACTTAGCGAAGTAAGTCCCTACGCATTTATAACCACAACAACTAGGAGGCATTAATTTCTATCGTCTGTAGGTACCAATTTATTTTTTTATTTGAAATGGGTTTACTCTTGACTCTAGTCTAGGTCAGAGGTGACACAGACAAAGTCTACGATGGAGTGAGCTTACCCAATTATGAAGGGAACCTACGCGCCGACACTTATGCGGGTGAAACCGCGGGGCGCTGCTAGTATATATATTTTTATACATTTCTCTGTAAAAACGACGTAAAAATATAAGAGTAGACATCTACAAAGGCACGTAGGTTCCCTTCATATTTTTAACGACCACCTTCATAAGCCAGCGAGCGTAAAGTGTACCTACTCACAGTTATTTCCGCAATTAAAAAGAGAATCGTAATTCGTTTCGGGTATTATTAACATAGCTTATTTTTGGGTTATGTAAAGAGTTCGATAAGCCGACATGTCAGTGTAACTTCTCCTTTTTGGGCCTGGTTACACCGAAAGCATCGCCTTCAAAAGGCGGATTTCGGCATTACGATTTTTCTTTCCTGATTGTTGTATTTTTTGAAGTGAAATCTTCTTTAGGCGCGTTGGACATTTTTTGAGATGGGAAAAATCCATTGAACTCGCCCCACTGTTACCGTAAGCGACACCGCGCGTGTTTGTTTATAAGACGATTAAAAAATACCCGCTTCGGATGTGTTCGACTGTCCTCGGGATGTACTCGGTTTTAATGTATATCCGATATGTCAGTGAGTGATGGCAAAGTATTCGGTTTGTGTTTTGTTTTCACTTTTGTCGGCCCTCCCGGAGTGCCACTGTTTTTTTTTTGTAAGTACTTACAAATTGTTACAAAGTACTCTGCGAACCCTTTTTTACAAAGAATATCCTGTAATATCAGTTTCGTTTGTCTTTCTTGTATGCTATTATTATGCAACTTGCAAGATTGTATAAGAACGACGGTTACTACCTGATAATATTATAACTTGTTTAATGTTATTGTTATCGAAAGCAAATTTTATCATAGGTTAGGTATTAAAACGAATTATTTCTGAGAAAAATACTCCTTTTTCTTTACAAAATAAGCATGTAGGTACTTTAGAATAAATTACATTACCTATAATATTTATGCGAAAAAGAAAAGATTCGACAAAAATGGTAAAATATTGCAATTGCTCTAGGCCAGTGGTACTCAACCTGACGGCTCGTACACACAGGCGCGACGCGACACGCGACACAAAGGCACCGCAAGTCGCGCGACGAGCGGTGCCTTTGTGTCGCGTGTCGCGTCGCGCCTGTGTGTACGAGCCTTGAGGCGAAGAAGGTGCCTACCTACTGTAAAAAAGTATTCATACAAAAAGTATTCATGACAAAAAACAAAAGGTTAGAGCCACAAGCATAAAACGCAACCCCTACAAGAAGTGTTTGCTCGTGGGCCGAAAAATACAAGACACCACATTTTCAGACGATCACAATGCTGGTTATAGGCACCAGTTTCAACAGTCGGCCAGCCAGACAGGCAGTCTAAACAAGTCACCTTATTCGTAATGTTGTTTGAATGACGTAAAAACGTTTATGACTTGTCTATTCTCGGCGTCCTTTTCCCTTCCTTGTCCTCATAACCTTTTTTCTCTTGTTAATAAATCTTGTTGTTATCCTTGGCAATAACAAGATACAAAAAAAAACAATGAGACTTGGAATCGACACTTGTCGTAAGTGTCGTAACGAGCAGTGGTCGCCCAGCGTTAATTGCCCCGACTTATGAGTTACAAAGTGGTAGGTTCGACCCCAGGCAGGCGCTTTACTATGTGTAAATAATTTCATCACCACTGCTCTCAAACCGGTGAAAGAAAACGTGAGGAAACTGGCATGTCCTAGAACCAAAAATTCAAAGACACGTGACATCTGCCAACTCGCACTGGGCCCGCGTGGATGACAGCCCACCCCCTGTCGAAGAAAGAGGCCACACAGACCTCTTTTCTTGAAGAAAAGAGGCCTGTGTCCTTGCAGTGGGAACATTATAGGCTGATTTTGCTTAAAAATTGCTTGTGTTTTAAAAAGCTGATAAAAGAAGTAACACGTATTCACGGTAAAACTTCCCATGTTCAAACCAGACGGGTTTTATTTACTCAAAACAAAGGATTGTAGAACACGTTAAGAGGCCGTAGACAACATTTTTCCGATTCCGCTGATTTACCAGATTTTACAGACGTGATTTAACAGTTAAAATACAATATTTCGATAAGAATTAATGCACACCATGAAAGATCATTTCAATTATAATCTAATGTTGGAGCTACTTTTTTATTTTTATTATCTATTTTTAAATAATCCACCTCAAACCCGCGACTGTTTTGTGATTTTTTGCTGTAAGAGGTTTAGAATATCACCTGTTTATGGATTGTATTGACGTCTTAACGGTATGAAAAAATTACAATGTACTGTTGAGAAAGTCGTCTATATAATGTTGGAATTACTTTTTACCACTTTCATATGAAATATTTCAGTAAAAAAATATGTAACTTGGCCAAATTTTAGAGAAAATGGGCAAAGAATTGGTGATAATTTCGGCTATTTGGAACTCTAATTCATAAAAAAAAAACGACAGGAATAAACTATAGATCAAATTCTATCCATTTCGAGAGAAAATAAAGAAATAAAAAAAACAAATTGTGCCAAAAAATATGTTTTAAAACAACCAAAATCTTGCATTATATTACTCGCCGCAAGCCTCGAGTCGGCAGTCCGCGCCGAGCGCTTTCAGAGGGTGGGTGTATCGCTCTGCGCTTCCCGCCAAGTTATAGAGATCGCGCAACGAGTACAAGCGAACGTGACCGGACCGTGATTTCTTGATACAGTAGTAAGTTTTTATTTTTGAAATATTTTGTGATGATTTTGACATGTTGTTTAGAATACTTACCGCAAATGTAATCATTTATTGTTAGGATATTTATTATAATTCCTTAACTATCTATGCTTGACATACATTCACAGCTATTGGGTTTGCTGGGCTGTTTTTGTATTTTTAAACGGTTTTATTTAGCTCACCCCGTTTGTTTTATTTATTTTTCTTTATTCTTGGGTCATATTTAGTAATTCAAATTTCACCCTCTTCCTGTCAACCGATTAATCTGAAATTTTGTATACACTTTGGATTTTGGTGACAATACAATTATGTTTATTCATTATCATTATAAATTCAAGATGGCCGCCGCTACAAAATGGCGGATAATTTATGTTTTATTAATCCCATCAATATGGGTATCAAATGAAAGGGCTCAACAAGCAGAATACAATATACTATAAAAAATTGAAATCCAAGATGGCAGCCGCTACAAAATGGCGGATAACGTAGGTTTTATCAATCCCATCAATATGGGTATCAAATGAAAGGGCTCAACAAGCAGAATACAATATACTATAAAAAATTGAAATACAAGATGGCGGCCGCTACAAAATGGCGGATAACGTAGGTTTTATCGATCCCATCAATATGGGTATCAAATGAAAGTGCTCAACCAGTATAATACAATGTACTATATAAAATTAAAATCCAAGATGGCGGCCTCTACAAAATGGCGGATAACGTAGGTTTTATCAATCCCATCAATATGGGTATCAAATGAAAGGGCTCAACAAGCAGAATACAATATACTATAAAAAATTGAAATACAAGATGGCGGCCGCTACAAAATGGCGGATAACGTAGGTTTTATCGATCCCATCAATATGGGTATCAAATGAAAGTGCTCAACCAGTATAATACAATGTACTATATAAAATTAAAATCCAAGATGGCGGCCTCTACAAAATGGCGGATAACTTAGGTTTTATCAATCCCATCAACATGGGTATCAAATGAAAGGGCTCAACAAGCAGAATACAATATACTATAAAAAATTGAAATCCAAGATGGCAGCCGCTACAAAATGGCGGATAACGTAGGTTTTATCAATCCCATCAATATGGGTATCAAATGAAAGGGCTCAACAAGCAGAATACAATATACTATAAAAAATTGAAATACAAGATGGCGGCCGCTACAAAATGGCGGATAACGTAGATTTTATCGATCCCATCAATATGGGTATCAAATGAAAGTGCTCAACCAGTATAATACAATGTACTATATAAAATTAAAATCCAAGATGGCGGCCTCTACAAAATGGCGGATAACTTAGGTTTTATCAATCCCATCAACATGGGTATAAAATGAAAGGTCTCAACAAGTAGAATACAATTTACTATGCAAAATTGAAATCTAAGATGGCCGCCGCTACCAAATGGCTGATAACAATTTTTTTTCAAGCACTAAATGAATTACTTAAACAGAATGCGAAATAAAAACTAAAAACTAGAAAATAAAAAAATTGGTAAAAAAACTTTTTCAGTTAAACGGTTTTATGTTAAACATACATTGCAATGTTTAAGATAAATGTACTAAAAACCAAAAAATAATAAAATAGATACAGTCGTGGGAATTATAAACATATGCATAGACTAGACTAAAATAAAACCGTGGGGCACGTCAATTGTCTACAATCGTTGATTAAAATGTAGACAATTGACGTACCCCACGGTTTTATTTTAGTCTAGTCTATGCATATGTTTATAATTCCCACGACTGTATCTATTTTATTATTTTTTGGTTTTTAGTACATTTATCTTAAACATTGCAATGTATGTTTAACATAAAACCGTTTAACTGAAAAAGATTTTTTACCTATTTTTTTATTTTCTAGTTTTTAGTTTTTATTTCGAAGTCTGTTTAATTCATTTAGTGCTTGAAAAAAAATTGTTATCAGCCATTTGGTAGCGGCGGCCATCTTAGATTTCAATTTTGCATAGTAAATTGTATTCTACTTGTTGAGACCTTTCATTTGATACCCATGTTGATGGGATTGATAAAACCTAAGTTATCCGCCATTTTGTAGAGGCCGCCATCTTGGATTTTAATTTTATATAGTACATTGTATTATACTGGTTGAGCACTTTCATTTGATACCCATATTGACTCGATCGATAAAACCTACGTTATCCGCCATTTTGTAGCGGCCGCCATCTTGTATTTCAATTTTTTATAGTATATTGTATTCTGCTTGTTGAGCCCTTTCATTTGATACCCATATTGATGGGATTGATAAAACCTACGTTATCCGCCATTTTGTAGCGGCTGCCATCTTGGATTTAAATTTTTTATAGTATATTGTATTCTGCTTGTTGAGCCCTTTCATTTGATAGGTACCCATGTTGATGGGATTGATAAAACCTAAGTTATCCGCCATTTTGTAGAGGCCGCCATCTTGGATTTTAATTTTATATAGTACATTGTATTATACTGGTTGAGCACTTTCATTTGATACCCATATTGATGGGATCGATAAAACCTACGTTATCCGCCATTTTATAGCGGCCGCCATCTTGTATTTCAATTGTTTATAGTATATTGTATTCTGCTTGTTGAGCCCTTTCATTTGATACCCATATTGATGGGATTGATAAAACCTACGTTATCCGCCATTTTGTAGCGGCTGCCATCTTGGATTTCAATTTTTTATAGTATATTGTATTCTGCTTGTTGAGCCCTTTCATTTGATACCCATATTGATGGGATTAATAAAACATAAATTATCCGCCATTTTGTAGCGGCGGCCATCTTGAATTTATAATGATAATGAATAAACATAATTGTATTGTCACCAAAATCCAAAGTGTATACAAAATTTCAGATTAATCGGTTGACAGGAAGAGGGTGAAATTTGAATTACTAAATATGACCCAAGAATAAATAATAAAATAAAAAAAAAAAGACAAACGGGGTGAGCTAAAATAAAACCGTTTAAAAAACCGTTTAAAAAAAGTAGCCGTCGCGGGACGCCCGGCAGATGTGAAACATCTTTGGTTTTAAAAAAAATTAAAATTAATAAAAATCTATTGCGAAAGATGAATATAAAATTTTATTGAATTTTGATGGATAATTGTTACTCAATCACATCAAAACAGCTTCTCTTCTCACAACAGTTTCTCTGGATCTTGATGAAATTAAGCACAGAGATAGATTATAGTCTAGAATAATATAAAGAATACTTTTATCCTGGGAGTATTAACCCTTGGGATAGTTCTCGCGTCACACGGGCGGAGCCTTTGGCGACAGCTAGCATCGTAATTTTCTTTTTCGTAGGTTTCTGATTTTTTCCTTAGTATGCGCCTACTAGTCTATCTCGACGCCTAATTTCAAGTTTCTAGGTCATCTGGAAGTGGGTTATCTTTTTGATTCCTTTTGAGGATTTGCAAGTAAAAGCTTGTTCTGTAAATAATTACGTAACTTGAAAATGACATTATTTATTTATGGAGATATTGTTACAAAATGTGTGTTAAATGAAAAGTTGTTACTTAAAAACTATATTACAAAAGGAATCAAGTCGATTTTATTTCCTGTAAAGTTACGAATATAGTAGGTACCTACTAACCTAACCTTACATTTTTATACAATAAATTTCACGCATACTAATAATTAACCAGATATTTTATTTCAATTCAAAAGTCATGATATTCAAATGCACGTAAAAATATCTAAGGATCAAAACTGTTTAATCGCTGAAGTGGCCGTCGACTCACGCACACATGCGACAGAGCACCCTCGCGTTTGTGTGTGTGCGCGATAGATACCTAATTTCGCCAGTCTCGATTTCGTTACCGGCGTCTTAAAAATACAGTTTTTTGTGGGGGAGCTCTGCTCGTCTAGCTAGGTTATGGAAACAGATTTTGATGTATTTGCGAATTAGTTTTGTTGGGCCAGTCGACTATTTGCGCATTATAATTTTGATTAGATTGGAAAAAACTCATGTTTTATACATACATAATAGATTTAATCTATTACGAACATTCGACATTATCTTACATATCGTAACAATCTCTCTGTATTCAGATAATAATCAGGTCTATGTTTAAACTGTCACAGACATTGTTGACATAGTCCCGAGACTGTGATAATTTAACTTTCAAATTAAACTACTTTTACGGAATGTCTCGTCATTAACGGGTAACAACTTAATTCCCAGAAGTTTTAAGCTCTGACACGCCTAGTTTGTTTTGATGGGTTGGTTATTTTAATAATAAACAATCCAAAAGGCTTTCGTGTTAATATAGACAATGAAGGTTGGACAGAATCTACAATAATAATAAAACTGAGCAGTTTGTTTGTTTCTTTGAACGCGCTAATCTCTGGAACTACCGGTCGGATCTGATTTTTTTTTTTTGCATTTGATAGCCCAATTTTTGAGGAACGAGTCAGAATGACCTTCGATTCTTAGGAGCCGAACAAAAAGAAAACAATCAGAAAGAACGCTAAGCAAAAACGAAGTAACAGCGCGGGCGGCGATGGAATGCGATGCGGTGGGTCGGGATCCGAAATTTCACGCGGACAAAGTCGCGGCCGTCGCGGGCTGAAGCTAGTATGACATATTGCCAGAAATTGAAGACAATGCATGACTGATTGGTCGATGCTAATCATAACGTCACCATTAATCCTAGCATATTGGAAACCTAGACTTTGAAACCAATTGTAGAGAGAACATTTGAACATATAGGTACGCCTGTTAATTTAATGATTGGCTGGAAGTCGATCACGGAACAAGCTGGTTCTAAAAAAACGGATTCAGCACCGCATTGTTAACTCAAGAACGATTTAAAAATAATCGACCAAAAAAAAAACATAATTATTTCACACTTTCCCACGACAGTTTTCGTTATGTCCCGTAAAAAATAATTTTATGGGACATGACGAATATGCAGCAGGCCCTAATCGGGGATGCTCTATCTACAAGGCCAACGCCCACCATGGACGTGGTCATACAATCAATAATGTAATGTAAACTATGGTAAAACTTACCTTGGCACACAAATAGAGTGATAGATCCCGTAATTCCGTAACACATGAATGAACTCCGGGAGCGTCCGACAGGCCCCCATGATGCTAAACGCTGCTAGTGAACAATTCCATATCATTAACGTTCGCCGTAACTCGAATCTGTGGACAAGAGAAGAAAAAAATAAGTTAAAGTAGTAATATGACTTAAACTGGGATAGAAAGTGAGCGAGAGAGGAGAAGGAAATCCATACTAATATGTATTATAACCGCAAAAGTACTACAGTGAGTCTTACTTCTCAGTGGGTACTCGCTAACAATCGGATGTATCGTAAGTATTCTCATTCCCGGAGCCTCTCTCCTCCCTCGCCTCTCAAAATGACGAAAAGTCTGCAGATTGTATGTATTCGGATGATGACGAGACAAAATTAATGTTACATGAAAACTTCTGCGATTGACAAGTTAATACAATGCCGATGAAAATGAAATAGAAATGTAGGAAAGAGACAAGTGACCATGAACTTTAATCAAGTGCAAATGAGTTCTTAGTTCTTATTTTACAGGCACTTAAGAAAGGTCAAGTCAAACATGAAGTTGCAGATTATGCCACAATATTAATTGCTATCTAATTATGACCAATTTGCAGTACAACGTAGAGTGCAAACTGCTAAGGTATAACATTTGATACTTTGATCTCTGTTGTAGATACTAATTATTCTATCGTCATTTTAACAGCAGCGCAAGTGGTTCAATTTATCTTTATTTCAGACACACAGTCCATAAAATAGTTACAAAGAAGGCGTTAGAAGTACTCATAAAAAATAAATTAATAAAAAGGTAGTTTGTTAATAAACAAATCAAGTAACAGTAATTACTTTTAAAAGCCAAAGTCTTATTATAAATGTCACGTAGTAAGCGCCACTTCAAAGCACAAGCTTATGATTTCAAATAAATAATCTAATTTGGATAACAAACATTCTTATATCATCGATTTATTTAAATGATATTAATAAATAGCAAAAAGATCAGTTAATGCTATACTTCACACTAACACGTCATACCGATAAACGCAAGCTGTAAAGGATTAGACGTGCTGTTATCAATGTGCCATTTGATTATGCCTGATAATAAATAAAGTAGGTATATCATAAACCGGGACATTAGGATGGTTCATAGAATCGTGGTTAATGATTCATTGCTAACAGAATAATTTTGTAATGAAGAAATTATAAAAATACAGGAAAACCTACCTTTTAATGTAAGAAAAGACAAAAAGAAAGAAAAAATTTGACTAGTAAGAAAAAATTCCTTTAAAAAAAATGTTGACAATCCCTGGTTCGTTACATACGCAATTAGATACAAAAAAAATCCTACGCAATTTGATAAGTGGTATGACAGTATTAATTAGGTACTAATAGCTGTTCAATTTTGACAGAATTTGCAATATTCAAGACCTCAGCATAATGTAAATACAATTTTCTATTCTTTGTTAATTCTTTACTTTCGAAAACACCTAAAAATGATCATACAAACTTGCTACTGAACCTTTCTATTTCATACGTTTTCAGGTTTAGTCCATGTTCAACCCCTCATTGGTTTTACATGGACTTTTATTTTTGAATATCTTTAATCCAGGTTAACCCTCAATGGACAGTAAAGCACAAAAGTTTTCTCATCTACCCTCAATTTATTCTCTATTAGAGCTACATTTTCAAAGTCTGTCTACCCTCTATTTGCCCTATATTTCTGCAGTTACATTGAAATACAATTGAGTTTATTCTATCTCATTAGTAGTTGGCCGTACGCAAAATACGCGCATTGACGTGGAGTTGCGGACACCAGCCCGTATTACCTATTACCTAGTAGTTGGCCGCAGCAAAATCACCATGAATGTTGATATTAATTGGTAAACAAGAAGCCTACCTGTGTACCCTATTAAAATGTATATATAATTATTTAGACTAAAGGCTCCTTCAAACAGGCGCGACACGACATGCGACACAAAGGCGCTACAAGTAGCGCAACAAGCGGTGCCTTTGTGTCGCGCGCCGATTATATTGCGTGTCGCTTCTGTTTGTACGAGCCGCAAATAGAAGTAAAAGCGCGGGCAAGCGTTGCGATGCGACGCGATGGGCAGAAACTAGTATTAAATATCAATAAAAATTTACAAATTACACACGAACCAAATCTCGAGGTACATTTATTATTAAAGTAGTCATAAAGGACACTGCCCACTGTAACATCATCATCTACCTAGCCTTTTCCCCAACTACGTTGGGGTCTGCTTCCAGTCTAACCGGATGCAGCTGAATACCAGTATTTTACATGGAGCGACTGCCTATCTGACCTCCACAACCCAGCTACTGGGTAATACGATACCCCTTGATAAGACTGGTTGTCAGACTTTCGGGCTTCTGACTACCCGTAACGACTGTCAAAGATCCACGAATAACAGTCGGGACCAACGACTTAACGTGTTTTCCGAGGCACGGAGGGGTCACGGTATGTAAAGATGGTCACCCATCCACAGACCAACCGCGGCAAGCGTAGCTTAACCTGATCAATCGACCTGTGCGGCTGTTATTATTGAGCCACAAAGCAACATAATAAAAAAACTGCCCACTGTAACAGACAGGACATAATTGCGAGATTTCAGTTTTTGCGCCTTTGTCGCCGTCAAATTACAAAAGGAGACAGACATAATAATATAATAACTAGTGACCGAACGAAAGTTCGGTTTCGGTTTCGGTTTCGGCCAGTTTCGGCCAAATAATCTAGTTTCGGCCTTAGTTTCGGTTTCGGCCAGAAAATGGCCGAAACTTTCGGCCGCGCCGAAACTCGAGTGTTCATGAATTATCGTCCATCGTTCGGCGAACTTCGCGGCTAGCTCGTGCTCGCTCGTCGCGTTGCCGGCCCAGTTCGCCGCCGTCCATCGTTAATCGCATGGAGTTGAGGTGGTGTTTAGCACATACGAGGGCGGTCCCATAATGAATTGGCCTAACTATGAACTAATGAAGGAAATGAAACGAAACCAATTTTATTTTTCAATATAATCACCATGAATACTACTAACACACTTCTGACATCTGTGAATCAACATCTCTAAACCTTTATAAAAATAATCACAATTTTTTGCCTCAAAATGATCGAAGACGGCCGCCTGCAACTCTTCATCGCTTGAAAATTTTCTTCCTCTTAAGAGGAAGAAAATTTAAAACGAGACGGCGGGCGGGCGGGCTTTCTGGCCTGTGAGTTGGATGTTCAACTTCTTTGAACCCGCATTGACGAAGTGCATCCTTCGAAACACCAGCGGTATGAACAGGGGCGTTGTCATGGAGCAACAGGACACCTTTAGACAGCTTGCCTCTTCGTTTTTCCTTTATCTTGTCTCGTAATTTATTTATTAAAGAAGCATAATATTAGCCGTTCACGACTGTATTACGTTCTTTAAAATTCACCATCAAAATGCCTTGAAAATCCCAAAAGATTGTGCACATCAGTTTTTTAGCCGATTGTTGCACCTTTCCTTTCTAGGGGGCTTTTCACCCTTATAACGCCATCCCATTGATTCGCGCTTGCTTTGTGGGTCATAATACAAGATCATAGTTTCATCACCAGTCACTAGCCGCTCGATCACAGTCTTTGAATTTTCGCCACAAAGATCCAAAAACTCCGAAGCGCAGCGCTTTCCTGTCTCTGTACCGCTGAAAGAAGTTTCGGTACCCATCTTGCACTCACTTTTTTCATGTGAAGATGTTCATGGATCGCACGATGACGTACTTTTAGAGAGCCCAAGCCTAGCTGCAATTTCTCTAATCTTCAAAGGGCGGTCACTCAGAACCTCCTCTTCGATAAGAGCAATCGTTTCGGGAGTGAGCACTTCCACAGGTCAACCGTCGTGGCAAATGTCTTCGACGGTTTCTCTCCCGAGGCGAAACTCTTTCACCCAATTTTTCACTGTGCTATAGGAGGGGGCAGACTCCTTATACACGTCATCCAATCGTTCTTTTATTTGGGCAGGGATAAACCTTCTTTAAACAAAAACTTTATGACACTTCGATACTCAGTTTTCGACATTTTGTAAAAATACGCGACTCGTTATGCTAATGCCTGCTAAACTAAGACTAAGCATTTCATGTCGATACGTGTTTCTTATATTAAGTGCACGATAAACGTACTATTTAATGCAACACAACATGTCGCGTAGAACTATGTATATCAGGTCAGTTCATTATGGGACCGATCTCGTAAATAATTAGGTAAGTATTCAACTGTCTGTATGTATAATATACATTTTATATGCAAACAAATGTGTAAAAACACACCAGATTTCTGTATACGATAAAAAAAAATTAAAATTAATTTTTTTTTAAATATGTTTAAGTAAGTTTCGGTTTCGGTTTCGGTTTCGGCCGAAACTAAGAGCAAGGCCGAAAGTTCGGTTTCGGTTTTGGTTTCGGCTGAAAAACCTGTTTCGGTCGGACACTAATAATAACAATGGCTTTGTCGCCCCAACAATGAACTAACCTAATTTAATTTTACAGGACAGACACTAGTCATGGTTATAGAACCTATGAGTTCTACACACTAGAAGGTCGAACTAATTGGTGACTAATAAATGTTAATAAACTTTATCAATTTGATTATCATTGTTGACATCATGAGGTGTTTAGAAATGTATTCTCTTCATATTTTTAATACGTTGCTATTTAACTTTCAAAACTTTTCTTCAAGTTTGTTTAACCTTTTGTTGTTTTTATGTATTCTAATTTCTACGTATAAACAAAGCCAAAAAATTCGATAAATTACGATCATGAATGTAATTAATGTGTGTACTTAGATAATATATTCAAATACTTTTTTAAAACAGAAATGGCGCCTATATGAATGAATGCAGTATCTCAGTAAACTAATTATAATTTTAAATGAAACACGCTACTGCACACAACTGGTTCGATTCGATAAGGTGGTCATTAGGTTGTTTATTTTTAATTGCAGCTGTGAAAAGTTAATTCGATCGCTTTCAGGGGAAACGGTCATGAATAAGCTATGGCCAATGAAGTCAGTTTCTATTTTTGTTTACTTGAAGCAATCTAGTCTAGATTATTTTATGAGTTCAGAAACGACACGTATTGTAATACGTGTCGTTTCAAAAAGCGGTTAGTGGACGCTTGCCTTTTTCACAAACAAATAGTTTTGTCATTTATATGAGACTAACTTCTATACAACGACAACTCCGTAATACCGTATCTTCCAATTAGTTAAATGCGCACAGCAAAAGAGTGGAACTCTCTACCTGCGTTTGTGTTTCCGAGTGCATACAGCCCGAATCTCTTCAAAGTAAGAGTGAACAGGCTTCTTCTGGGTAAGCTCACTCCATCGTAGACTTTGTCTCTGTCATATCTGACCTAGACTAGAGTCAAGAGCAAACCCATTTCAAATAAAAAAACAAAAGAAAGAAATTTTTGGAATCGGATCAATAGTTCCGAAGATTGCCCGCTGCATACAAACTCACAAATTTTACGTCTAGCTGTTTTAATATGTTTTTTTTTCCAAATATCCATGAAACCTGTGTAAAAAAAAAAGTACCATGTGTCCTTATCGAGGTCCCAGCGTACCTATCTGTCAAATTTCATAACGATCGGTTTAGTCGTGAAAAGTTAAGAGTCAGACAGTTACTTTCCCATTTATAATTAATCAATCAACTCAGTTATCGCAGTCCACTGCTGGACATAATCCTCTCCCAGGCTACAGTACAACACCCTGTCCTCCGCCTTTCGCATCCATTTATCATACAAAACTTTCCTTATCCACAAAAACTGAATTATAGTAATTTATCAGTCGACCTTTAAACCTTGCCACTGATAAGATATTTCGTTTCATTACGTCCGTCCCTGAAAAATAATACCTACCCATGCTGTTCTTTTTACCCGACTGCACCAGAAGGAGGGTTATGTTTTTCGAGTGTATTTCTCCCGATCCGATTGACAGCCCAGGGCCACAGACAGGAAAATTTATTCACAAAAACGTGTCCAACATATTTCAGTATTTTATATTTTACTTTTTATAGTCGTTATCGGTACTGTAATGTGGTGTGCTATTATTGTGTTCCAAGTACGCGTCGACCACGCAAAATATGTTAGAACGTTACAATGGATTTTCTACTATTGTGTTTCTGTTTTAGATAAGACTTTTTATATAGCATCATATTGATGTAAAATATTTCTTATTTAGTATAGTACTAGGCGGGTTTTTCGCTATCGGTGACCATTCGTTACGCGTCGTCAGAAGCCCGAAAGTCTGACAACTAGTCTAACAAGGGGCATCGTATTACCTAGTAACAGGGTTGTGGAGGTCAGATAGACAGTCGCGACATTTAAAATACGTTGATAGTCAGCTGCATCCGGTTAAACAGGAAGCTAACTCCTACAAAGTTGGGAAAAGGCTAGGCAGATGATGATACAATATGGAAGTCGTGATCCGAAAACGTTGGAACTTTTTCTTTCAAAATGGATAGAAAATTACTGTAAATTTATTTCATTTAATATCGTATAGTTACTTTTTGTTTTGTATGGAAACGGAGACATTGTTATGGTAATGGCCAGGTGACACATGCCTCTGCATAACGAGGGACTTTAATGAGACAACACGTTTGTGTTCATAGTCTATGCAGGTTTTTAAGAAAATGGCAGGCCCGTTAGTTTTCAGTGACACAAGTATAATTTTTTACATACCTCCCATCACTGCAAACTATGCAAGTGCCGTTCGGGGACTGAAAACAATAACGATTATCGGTAAAAGTTTAACTTGAGTCAATTTTCGTTCCCGTTGCCTACCCTCGCTATTAAGGCTCCTTCAAACAGGCGCGACACGCGATAAAATCACGCGCGACACAAAGGCACCGCAAGTCGCGCAACGAGCGGTGCCTAAGTGGCGCGCACGATTATATCGCGTGTCGCGCCTGTTTGTAGGAGCCTTTACGGTGTTCATTCTGATTTTTTGTTTGTTTTTGCTCGGCTCCTCAGTGTCTTAGCGTGACGCTAAGTAAGCCTATTAGCCTACCTCAATAATTGGGCTATCAAATGCAAAAATATTTTTTCAAATCCGACTGGTACTTTCAGAGATTAGCGCGTTCAAACATACAAACTTCAGCTTTATTATTATTCGAAATAGTTCGGACTTGTGCTAGTGATGTGTTTATTTCAATTTGAAAAGTTCGGTGTCTGGTATCAATGCATTAAAAATTCTCATAACTTCCGAACATGTAGGGATAGGATTAAAAAACACTTCCAATATCGTTTGATATCATCCAAAGAATAGTATGTATATACATGGATATACCCTTTATATAAGTATGTATTATACCCTTTCTGTTACACGTTGTATAGATAGAACGTTCAGTACTCCGTGAATGCCTACTAATGTATTAAATAATAGTGGTGTATGTTAGCAGGATATTTTCGTCAGAAAACATTATCAACATAAAAATAACATTTGAACCAATAATAATATAATGATGCCGGTTCGTCTGGAAAAACCCGGTACGAATAATGATATCGCAGTTTTTGTGATGAAGAGGCAATGACTTCCGATGATAGTGGTGACGTTAATGATGTTTAGATTGTTTTGAACAAGTCTGCCGAAAATAAAATTCTAATTATAGACTTGTTTTGTGATCAACAGTTTTAGAAACTACTCTCAAGGACGAAGTCCATTCCATTAATTTATTCACTATCAAGTTCACTGCTTTAAGGCTCCTACAAACAGGCGCGACATGCGATATAATCGCGCGCGACACAAAGGCACCGCTAGTTGCGCGACTTGCGGTGCCTTTGTGTCGCGTGTCGTGTCGCGCCTGTTTGAAGGAGCCTTTATCCAACTATGTCAGTTGGAAATTCGAAACAGCATTGTAGAAACACTTGTTGCGAGCTTTTTTGTCTGACTGAAATGTATGCGAATGAATGAAACAGTGGAAGTAATCATGCAATTTACCCAAAGTTAACTTTTACTTTCATTAATTAAAGTAAAGGCTACTATTACGCTTGGATCGAAAATACAACGACCTCTTCCCCCAAGTTTTTTTTTAGTTAGCGGTAAATCACTTTAGGTAAGTACCAGTCGACCTAAAACTTTGGTGAAGTTGGCTGTCAAATTGTCAATCCCCAGAATCAAGTGGAATGCCAGCGTAACACACTTTTTTCACAATCTGAAGGATTTTGAAGGCTAATCCAATCCATTGCTTTATTATGTTGAAAAATTCGTCTACTCGACAACGTAAATACCGAAATGGATATTGTCGAATTGTCAAAATGTAAGACATTGTAATTGTTAGCGTGTTATGTAATTAGCCCGCAGGTCACTTCAACCAAGTTGTCGCAGTGAGATTTTTACAGAATAGGCCGGTAGACCTTTATTGCGTCGAACATGAAGACAATGTGACGCAGACTCGGCCTAGTGCTTAAAACAGATGAATGAATAATAAACACAACTATCCTGGTAACAAATCAAATAGTTCAAACTAATAAATCATGATAAGCCACACTGCGACAGTAAAAGTGATTAATTATAACTGGCGTCATGCCACTAATTAATAAAATCAATACAAATGTCAATGTACTTGACATTGACGTATTATGTTCGATTGCACCTAAATCCCTTGTATGCTTATCAAGTAGTACATATAATTACAATAATTAATTGTACAAATATTGTACTGTATTGGCTTCTCAACCACAATGAACCGTCTCTGATTGTTTGCTTGACCGATAACAGTAAAAATGTTGGGGTCGTTTTATTATTAATTTAGATTTTGAATTTTCTAATTGGCTCAAATATTTCGTGCTAATACGAGCTCGGAAAAAGATACGACAGGACAATCATCGCCCTCAAATGCCAATTGAGATGAATATTACGGTCCTATCTGGTTTCGGGTGTGACTGTCGACTGTCGTTTCTGAATTGCGGGGTTAATATACAGGAATGTTTGGACAGCCAAATTCAGATCACGACAGTGGTGAATGTTGTTTTCATTACATATTTAAATTAACACAAAATCAGAAGTAAGGAATGCGGAATTTATTTATTGTTTACAAGTGACAAGCAAGTTGTTTTGGACCTACAGTACAAATTAATTATTGATTATTCCAGAATAATGTATTGCTTCCAGTCTAACCGGATGCAGCTGAATACCAATATTTTACATGGAG
Source organism: Luperina testacea (assembly GCA_927399505.1). Lineage (NCBI taxonomy): Eukaryota > Metazoa > Arthropoda > Insecta > Lepidoptera > Noctuidae > Luperina > Luperina testacea. Next base: position 19,683,253 of record OV656759.1, on the reverse strand, counting down.
CGACTGCCTATCTTACCTCCATAACCCAGTTACTAGGTAATACGATAACCCTTGGTAAGACTGGTTGTCAGACTTTCGGGCTTCTGACTACGTAACAACTGTCAAAGATCCACGAATGACAGCCGGGACCAACGGCTTAACGTGCTTTCCGAGGCACGGAGGGGTCTCGGTATGTAAAGATGGTAACCCATCCACAGACCAACCGCGGCAAGCGTAGCTTAACCTGATAGATCGACCTGTGCGGCTGTTATTATTTAGCCACGGACCCCACCATCACTATTATATAATTTATAGGTATGTATTTTATATTATTTATCGTAAGCAAACTAAACTCTAGGTCGTCCTTTATTGTTTCAACGAAAGTTTTATTGATTGATGTTCTTCGCCCTTTCAGATTTGGCAGATCTTTAAATCTTTGTCGGTTTATTTCAAGTATTAAAATAACCTTGTGGAATTATCTATTTCTTACTTTTTACTTGAACTTATAGCTTCTATGAATAATAAGCAATTTTCCAGATCAAATTGCAAATGATTAAGTACCATAGATAATAAGTCTAATTGCAGTATTTTTTAAATATGCAAATAATTCGCTATATTAGTTTATTTTAAACGCAGTACTGGAAATAATTTATTAAAATATTTCTGTGCCTAATTTTAGATAATGTAAATTTAACTTTGTAGTTTCCAAACTAGGCACTAAAAGAGAGAATAAACTACGGTACATTTCGATCTCAAATGAGGTCAACTAAACAATTATCGGCCATTCACAAAAATAAAGAAAGAAAATTAAAAAAGTTCGAATTACGAAAGCGTTTTAACTGTTTTGCTTCCGTCAAATTCGCATGATTATTCGCAGTTGGCGAAAAAAGTGCAAGAGCGTGAAACGAAAGAGAGTTGGGAGACTTACTTTCACATTTCCATGCAGGCAGAATCGTGCAATGTCAGTTTACAACTTGAGAAAATGTACTGTAGCAGTGCAATGAATCGTTCTAACGAGAATAGCCTGGATGATCGCACTTATTAATCTACCTAATTGATTGCGGCGTAGATTTTACGTCGGATCGCTCGACCTTGTAAACCACTACATAAATAATTATATTAACACGTATATGTAAAAGTACATAACTAATATTTTTTCATAAGTACGTAGTAACGTAAATTACATATCACTTTATTTATCGGACACGTAGGTGTGAACATGGCCAGAAATTATGAACTAACAAATTGAGGAAAACCATTTCATTATGACCATGCTCTTTACCTACAAGCGTCGCCGTTGTCGTCGAATCAGCCATGAACTTTTTGACAGCTATAAATATTATAATGATTTATGCGTGCCGGTAGTCAAATAAGTTAAAAATAAACTAATTGAGAAATTTAAAGAAAGTGTAGTCGTGTCTGCAAATAATTGTTGATGATGACTGATTCAAAAACAATCAAGTGCTCAAAGGCCTTATTAGTATTTTTTTAAATGTGTATTCTATGTTTTATGTGTATCTACTATAATCATTCATACAAACTTCAACAGTCGTACAAAATGTGTAAGTACCTAGGTATTTCAGTTTCGTCAAGCAAGATACAAATTAATCTGCCAAGGATTTGCTGCTAAGACTGGCAAATGATTCAGATATCGTACCTAGTTTCAACAAGTACAAATATTATTAAAAATACAATTATTCAGCGAAAACCATACTTAATAATCACTTGTTATGTATTAGTAGGCACTGAGTCAAAAGGTCAGCGAAGCATTGTACTTGAACTTGCTAGATATACTTGTAATCAGCAACAAAACATGTCAAGAACGTTAAAGATAATAGCAGTTCTCTATTGATAACTGTTGAGTGGTGACACATACAATAATACGACAGCCAGTATGAAGCATCGATGTTGTATATGCAAATATTTTTATCTAAGACCAAAAAATATAGAAGTAGCATACGAGTAAAATAAGGGTTTTCTTTTAAAGATTCAGTTTGCATACCTATATGAAATACATAATTTATTTTAAAAAAAGGAGTGATTTTAATTCTTTTTTCAATGTTTGCGTGTAATCTATACTAATATTATAAAGCTGAAGAGTTTGTTTTTTTGGTTGAACGCGCTAATCTCTGGAACTACCAGTCGGATTTGAAAAATTATTTTTGCATTTGATAGCCCAATTCTTGAGGAAGGCTAAATAGGCTATTTAACATCACGCTATGACCTTTAGGAGCCGAGCAAAAAGAAAAAAAGTCAGAAAGAACGCTAAGCAAAAACGAAGTAATAGCGCGGGCAGGCGATGCGATGCGGGTGGGTCGGAGTAACAAGAAATTTCACGCGGACGAAGTCGCGGGCAGAAGCTAGTTATTTATAAAAGTAGGTTCTAAGTACCTACCTAATTTAAATTATATATTGATATCTGTTAATATAAAGCAATTGCTTGTAGATTGAACCAGCATGACTAATTTCATTATTATATTCATATGGATAGTAGCAAATTAGCAGTGTTTAAGATAATGTCAAGATAATGATCATTTCTGAATAACAACTTTATTCACACGAAAATGCGAAAGACATCAAAGACAATAAGTAAAACAAAAAAAAAATCGCATCAAGAAGCAGTCGCACCAAAAATGCATTACAAGAAATTCCATTTCATTTCGAGGTCCAACGTGTACGTGGGTCATCGACATGAAACAGGTCTTTATTTTAATAGCGCAAACTTTCAAGGATCAAGTTTTAACAAGGCTCATAACAGGTGCCTTTACCCTACTTCCTGATCTCCTTGTGACAAGGTTTTCTCATAGTAGGAAAACTTGATAATTGCTCGTAGTACATAATCATTTTAAGGAAAATTCTAGTTGAATGTATAATTTTTTATGTCAGAGACTGCTTTGCGTTTCTTGAATTCCATATAGCAAGTCACGCATGTTGATAATATTTTTAAATAAAGTACATTCTAAAATTAATTAACATCTACATATTTACACAATAGGCTGATTGTACAAGTCCTCTTTAAAATATTTTCAGTTGTTTTCAGAAAATTTTACTTTCGTAACACACTATCTATCACAATCTGATTTATTTTGAAGGATCTAATCTATTGCTTTATATTGTTCGAAAAATTTGTCTGCTCAACAACGTAAATATCAATGAATGTTGTTTCATTGAACTGTCAAAATGAAAGCCTTTCCTACCGTTAAGGCTCCTACAAACAGGCGCGACACGCGATATAATCGCGCGCGACACAAAGGCACCGCTCGTTGCGCGATTTGCGGTGCCTTTGTGTCGCGTGTCGTGTTGCGCCTGTTTGAAGGAGCCTTTAATCTGTTACGCAATTACCCCACTGGATATAACAAAACATTCTATTCTTATGGAGATAAAGAACTTGCAGGAAAGGTTCCGACTAGCAGCTAAGAGTTCGGTGGCAATGGAGCCGAGAGTCAAATGACAAATGCCCATGATCAAAAATGACGTTTTGACGTGACAACGTCTAATAAATCGATGAAGCTGGCTGCACTCACGAAAAAAACATGACTCATGTAGCGTTACCTCGCGGCCTCGCTCTGTAGCGTTCCATGGCGGCTTGAAGTGCAAGTGAATATTAACAAATGCAATGCAACTATTCCATCAGTATTTTCTTATGACGTTGTCACGTTCAACTATCGTCAGTAAACCGACTTTGCAGACAATCGATTTTTTCAAATGGCCGATGGTCTAAATCGATGGTGTTGAATTAGTTTTGTGTACAGCGAGGTAATTGCGTAACACAATTAATTATAGTGGCAATGCACAAAAATTAATTGTAGTGTGTATCGTGTCCTGCGTGTCATGTCGTTTGAACATTACAGAAACTGATGGACGCTACTGATGGCGCCAAACACGTGGCCGATTTTAGGGCCGAGTCCATTTAGATTGCCATCGACACGCTAAAAAGAAGAATGGCAATGCAGTTCAACGACATTTTGACAGTTGAACAACATTCATTGCGAAATTTACGTTGTCGGTGCAGACGAATTTCTTCAACAAATGAAGCAATGGAATAGGAACTTTAGTGCAGTTTTTTTTAATCTGAGGGGCAATTCTCGTAATTTTAAGAACGTTAACAGTCTGATCTATCTCAATGTGTCGATAATACTTCTAATTTCCTTAGATTTTTGACATTGATTGTCGCTGAGATGGGATTGCGATTAGATTTTACACGTTTTTAATTACGAGAATTGGCCTTCAGGTTCAAAGTTCTGTAGTGAATCAGCAAAGCGGTTACATTACTCACGTGAAAAGCCGACCTCCGTTATCATAAAGATAGGCATTATCAACGCATGATGCCAAGTGGTACGTTACTGATAATGGCAATGTGCCATTACATAATGCGAGACCTGGATGCAATAAAATAATGTTTATCTCGCTTAAGTTATTATTTTATCGATTTTACATATTATTATTATTTAATGCTGGCTTCGCAGGCTATTCCGGTTTTGTTTCGATAGCGAAAGTCGTTTCTGCTGAGTTTTTTTATTTAAAAAATCATGTTTCCGTCAAAGCATGTGTGTGTTTAAGTTTCTGTGACATGTATAATAAATGATATTATGTAATCATTTTCGGATGAAGGGTAAATAAAGGACAGGCGTTTTGGGGGACGGTTTTATGTAATAAACATGATTTATAATCTCCGTCGCCGCGAATATCTCAGGGAACTTTTTAAAAGGATTAATATTATGACAGTACCTTGCCAATTCATTTATGAAAATATTATGTATGTAAGAAAAAAACAACATCTTTTTAATAAAATAAGCGATAGACATAATTGTAATAGGGCAGAGTGGGGTCACTTGATCATGATTTTGTTCAAAGCAGTATAGCTTCCAGTTAATAAAGTGATAAACAGTGATACCTTTTAAAATAAATAGTTTATTTATTTGGCTATGTAACATCATCAAAAAATTGTATCAAATACGTTGTTTACTAAACTAATTTACATGAATATCAAAAACGTCAGGTGGCTCAGTTGACCCTACTAGGTGGGGTCAATTAAACCACCCCATGGGGTTAGTTGAGCCAGTGGACTTGAGTGGTTTGTGTGTTAAGAGAATTAATATAAACTACAAATAAAATCTTCCATAAATCTTTAATAAACATTCTTAGGCAATAATAGTAACTTATTGGGAAACAATAGAAACGTAAAAACTAGCTTATTCTAATCACTGTCACAGTTGACGCAAATATAAACTGCACCAGCAGCAGAGGTGCACTTAACATGTGCCCATTTACGGCAATCGGTGCATTGTAGCCACTCTTCGCCTGGAAGGCTATCAGAGTAGGCTTCGACGCAAACAAGGCAGAAATATTCTTCTTCTTCGGTGTCAGAAGAAGGTGTCTTGCCCGTCTGTAACTTTTTCTTCTTTTGGAAATTTTTAGCTTTCTTAAGAGGTCTTGCCTCATCGTCAGATTCAGAAGAACTTTTATAAATAGCTTTTCTAACTGTCTGTTTTTTTGTCTTGAGTATCTTCTTACTACCCTTACTCTTCCGCTTACTCTGTTCTTCAGCAAGCTGGTCCTTCTCTGGTGTATCAGTCAATACGGCACAATTCCTCTTTTTCCTTCGTGTTTGCTGTTGATTCCGTGGTCCTGCTTTTGGAAATGGTCTCACAAATTCTGGTGAAAAGACAACATCATCTTTGAAGGTAGATGACGTTGCAACATTCGGCTCTCGATTTTCTTTGTCATTCCGTGAGTCTTGGGTAGTTGATACAGTGACGGGCGATTGCGATGGTGTTACTGCATAAGCTAGCTCAACTTCAATAGCTGGTGAAGGTACATTAACTTCCAGGTCTGGAGATTGTAACTCTGCATTTGCTTCTCTCTTTCTTACACTACTCGGCTGTGCTTCAGGTTGAGGCTCTGGTTCAGGACGATCTGTTACAAAAGCAGGCATGAAGTCCTCTTCAGAGAAAATGTGGCTATTGTACGGGTAAATGCCTGTTCTTCTATAACCATTAGTTATGTTTGTTGGTGTCATTGCCAACGGCAAAGCCTTCGCAACTAATTGAGGTATATCATAGATAGTGATCGTTTTCCCTGGATTGCTGCGAAGCCATGCGTCATGTGCCGATGCAAGATACCGCTTGAAAGGGCCATAAACTGACACGTCTAATGGCTGTAGCTTATGTGTGCAATGGGGCGGATACGAGAGTATAACTACCCAATTTTCTTTGGCAAGCTCAACTGTTTTAATCGCCAAATGCGAAGAATGGTTGTCCAGCAGTAGTAAAACTGGTGATTCTTGCGATGGTTTAACGTATTGAATGAAGTGTTGGATAAAATCATAAAACTCGTCATCAGTCACCCAACCGCTTCCATTACCTCGTCCAATACACTCTGGTGGTCCGTTTGCTATAAAATGAGTCTTAAACTTCTTACGGGGAAATATAAACATCACAGGAATTGTATTGCCTGAAGCTGACGCAGCTCCAATTACAGTAACATTAGTGCCTCTTTCACCTGAGGTCACAGAACCAACGTTATGTTTTCCCTTTGCTGCTATAATTTTAGCAGGTTTCATCACTGTTGGAACTCCTGTCTCATCTACGTTCCAAATTCTGGAAGGCGGAAATTTATATCTGTCTAGAACTTGGCCTAGCTTATCAAAAAATAATTGCACATTCGTTTTATTGAATGATGTCGCCCTTCCAAGACTAGTTGGCTCCGGTTTTCGAATAGACAGTTCAGAGTTCCTTTTAAGAAAAGAGGTCATCCAATCTTTTCCTGCCATCTTAGTTATTTGCCAGCTCTCAGGAAAATGTCTTTTATACTTAACAGCGCATTCGTACGCAAGGCGGCGGACATCGGTTGGAGTTAAACCATAATATATAGATGCAAGCTTGATCAGATAGTCCTTTAGTTCTTTTTCTTGTTCCTTAGAAAATACTTGCCGTGGGTTAGTGTATTCCTTGAAGACATCAGACTCAGGAGTTTGTTTTAATTTATTGACATACCTTGAAAGCGTGGTTCTATCTATTTTGTTATCTTTTGCTACTTTTCGAATACTTTTGCCGTTGATAACTTCTTCTGCGGCACGTTTCATTAGATCTTTAGAGATTATAGGTCGTTCAGTTTTTCTTTTGTAGTTTCGCATCCTGAAAATAATAAATACTGTTGTAGAAAGATTCATAGGTACTTGGGGGAACACCGGAACACCGGATTTTAATGCAAATTGATAACAGTTTAGTTATGAAGCACAACACAACATCAACCTGCAACTGTGGGGTCTAATGAGCCATGCTCACGAGACCCCGTTTGTTTTGGCTCAAATGACCCCTTCCCCATTTTATTACCAATTGGACCGAGCCACATAAAGACTATTAATATTACATTATTTTTGATTCTGTCATGGTATTAAACACAATTTATGAAATTAAAATACACTTACTTGATTGCCGTAACACAAAAAACATGGGCTGGAGACCAAAAGTTACAAAGAGCCGCTTTTTTACTTTTGGCGCGAAAAAAGAGTCAACGTATGCGCACACTCAAACCCAACGCCGGCCGGCTGGCGGCTACTGACGCAACAGCGGACGAGCCACGTACCCCTCCCGCTTCTTGTGGCGTCCCTCACTTCTATCTAACCTATACCGTCTGTGTACTAGTGTGGGTGGCGCAGGAGACCCCGCGGCTCATAAGACCCCGCTCTGCCCTACTAGAAATAAAGATAAAATACATCAACCATTTTTCAGATTAGCTAAGGTACATACATCTTTTATGGGGTACTGTGTAAAATGTTACAATAAAATACCTTGTGATATATTGCAAATAAATGAAAGAAAATTTAAAACTCACATTAAACGTACACTTTGTAAACAAGCATACTATACATTAGAAGATTATATACAAGATAAGAACGCTTGGAAACATGCTGGTCCTGCTCCATAGGACAGAGTCTAGACAAAATCAAAATGGTTGCTAATTTAATTGTAAATTTTTTCATTGATTTACATTCTGTAACTACTGTAACTCACACGTGCTCACACCCTGACTTATTACTAGTAATTTTTTTTATTTAAATGAAACTCATTTACTTTTACCATGTTTGTAAATATGTGAGCACTTTGAGTATTTTTCCAGTCTAAATATTGTTGCACGCTTTTCTTATTTATTTTTACACACTAGCGCCATTTTCGCCCCCCGAAGGCAGCTCTGTAAAATGAATAAAAACAGATTTCCTCCAAAAAAAAAAATAAAGAAAAGCCGCGAACTTTTTCGTTCAGTTTTTATAAGCTACTCTTGCTTTCAGCGACAATGACATTCATGAAAAACTTTTTAACGTCGCTACATTATTAATAAGAATCGCAACAGACAAAATACACAAAGTAAGTAAAATATTTCGCCCTGGGTTTCCCTGTAAAAGTTTAGTGTTACAAAAACTCTCTAAATTATTATTAAAACTACTACCAAAAAATGCTACACACAATTAAAATGTTAACACTAGGTTTAACCTTTTTACTACGATAGTTGCAGAAGACTATTGTTTGATTGCATATCTTTTGTAGCCTTATCTTTTAAAATGTGGCTCTCTGAACATAAATAATTTTAAAATAACATTATTATAATAATCCTTTAAGGCTCGTACACACAGGCGCGACGCGACAAGCGACACAAAGGCACCGCAAGTCGCGCAACGAGCGGTGCCTTTGTGTCGCGTGTCGCGTCGCGCCTGTGTGTACGAGCCTTTATGTTGAGAGAGCACATTTGCATTGTTAAGTTACCTAGTTTGCTTTTGCAGTTTTGTGATTTGATCTCGGTAAATCCATACAAAGAGGCTGTACAAATATTATTGAACTAAGCACTATTAGCGATTCCGTTGGACTCGAAAACAAATATAACACCTATGTAAAATCGAGGAAAACTCACCTATTTATCCAAGCTATGTACCACGGGCAAATAAATCGAGAATGCTTTTTGAAGCGACTAACTGGGAAAGAACATAATATTTAGCAGTTTACAGAAAACCGGCCAAATGCGTGTCGGACCACGCACAATGAAGGGTTCCGTAGTTGGAATGAATTTATCCCAAGAACAAACTTAACATTGTAGATGAAAAACATGTTCTCCCATACTTTCCAACTGAAAATGTAAGTTTTTACGCACAATATTGAGAGATTTACCTTGTTGTTTTAAGACCACAGACTTCTTATAGGTTTTCCTGTAATCTATAGGTATAGAACTATTTACTGTATTTTTTTTCAAAACTTTAGGCTCAGTAGTTTCGGAGATAAGGGGGGGAATGGTAAATTTTCGTCTATTTTCTTAAATAACATTAATATTATAATTTATTTTAAAATTATGAAAAAAAATATATTTGAGATCCTCACAGTAAGCCCTTTCATGATATGTAACACGGTACAGATTGCGAAACTTTTTTTTTTCTATTTTATTTGCCCCGCAAAAATGACCCCCCAAATTCAAAATTCATTTATTTACGTTACACGTCTGTGTTTGGATCACAGAGATTGATATGTGTACCAAATTTCAACTAAATCGTTCCATTAGATTCGGAGCAAATTGGCTGTGACAGACGGACGGACAGACACAGGCAAGAGTGCTCCTACAAGGGTTCTGTTTTTTCCTTTTGGGGTACGGAACCCTAAAAATCAAATCAGCAGTAAAATTAAAAATACAACAGTCTCTATCTTTGCGCACTTTGCATGATAATTGTTCAGATATTCTATTGCTCGAAAGCTAGCCAAAAAAATTTCTACACTATTGAAATACACTGGTCATCAAAAAAATCGGCCCACCTGCGTTTTTGCCGCAAATCACGTTTTTCTTAAGCAAAACCAAACAAAACGTTTTAGTACTGAAATGTTTTATTTAACTTGTTTATTTACTCCAATTTAATCACAGTTACAACATCCAAATGATTTTTTGAATGTCATTTTCATTTAAAAACCAAAATCTTTAATTTCACACGATTTTTTGTTTAATTTTAAATAAGCTCTAGTTTTTATGTACTGAATGTTATGTACACAATTGTTGCAATTTAATATTGCGTATTCCCTCCTCTTGCTCGAATGACAGCTTGCATTCGCAGTTTTAGTGACCTTATCATGATTTTGATGGTCTCTTGAGGGATTCGGTTCCATTCTTCCCTAATGGCGGTTTCAAGGTCTCCTAATGTTGTAGGGACTGGATTACGGGCTCTAACCTTTTGTTTTAGGGTGTCCCACATGTGCTCTATAGGGTTGAGATCAGGGCTTCTTGCTGGCCACGACATAACCCGAATGCCGACCTCTTCAAGGTAATCGGTGGTGATGCGCGCTACGTGTGGTCGAGCGTTATCATGCATTAATTCGACATTCTCTCCAATATAGCCGGCATATGGCACCACATGATCTTCTAAGATCTCTGTGATGTAGCGTGCTGAAGTTAAAGCACCTCTTCGTGTGAAAACCAGATCAGTGCGTCCAGTCAAAGATATCCCAGCCCAAAACATTACAGAGCCCCCACCATAACTGACAGTTTCTCTTATGCAACACTGGGTATAACGTTCACCTGGTCGTCGCATGACATTACGGCGTCCGTCAAAACCGTATAAAGTCATTCGACTCTCATCACTAAAAAGAACTGACTCCCATTGGCCTATAGTCCAGTTAATGTGGTTACGCGCAAATTGAAGTCTGGCTTGTCGATGAGCTGTGGTCAATTGTGGTCCTGTTGCTGGCTTGTGAGGTCTTAAATTCTGCTCCCGAAGTCTCCTTCTCACAGTACTGTCACTTATAGCCACACCTCGATCTTCACGTAAGCGTCGCTGGAGATCAACACCAGATAGGTGTCGATTTCGTAGAGCTGTTACCACTATAAAGCGGTCATCCCTTTGAGTTGTCACCCTATGTCTTCCAGATCCAGATCTTCTTCGATACTGCCCAGTCTCCAGAAACCTTTGGTAAACTCGCCGCACTGCAGAACGGCTCAGATTTAACCTCCTGGCCACAACACGTTGACTTAAGCCTTGTTGCAGCAAAGCCACAACTTGGGCCGCCTCAGCTTCAGTAGTGTCCATTATTTTCAGACAAATTAATCAAAACTACAGCCTCAGGAAATAAACTTAACGTTATTAACAAGAAATCCCTACAAAAGTCTGTGTCGGACTGAAAGAAGGGTTCGATTGTTCCACGGATTGTTTCGACGTAAAACAACGAAATCAGCACTCGACAGGATTTCTGTATACAAAATTGTTAAGTACCCTAGAGTGCAATAAGATTTATGACAAACAAGATGTCAAACATCATATCCGACCCTCAAAACAAAAAACAAATGTGTGAAACAGCTTATCGATGAAACAATCGATACATTTTGAACAAAAAATGGGTGGGTCGATTTTTTTGATGACCAGTGTATTTAGTTTGATGTACCCTCTCGTACAAAAAAAAAGGAGGGTATGTAATAAAAAGTCTAGATTACTTGAAACTCTTTCCTTTCACTTCCTTGTATCTGTCAACAGTGTGTAGAACTATGATGTTTATCGCTACAATGTTAGGGTTCACATTTGTTTACAAACAAGGGCCTCGCATGACGTGGCGTGTTCACCCACCCGCATCAATCATCAGGTTTGAGGCATGTGTGTAAACAGTTACTTTAGCTAACCGAAGACATTATTTTCGAGATAAACTTGAATCACTGTAATAATTTTTTTCTAGACTCAAAGGATATTCAAGTGGCATACAAAACTGATAAGGAAAAAAACTCCTTAAATCGGCTAAGTGATGCTTATGAGGTAGAAACATCACTTAGCCGATTTATGAGTATTTTTTGAGTCACGTTTTGTTGGTCTAGCTTTGGGCTGTTGGACTTGAAAATGTAAACAAGTGGATCAGAAAAAGTACCCGTAGATGTAATTTGTAGTAAGTACAACTTACATATTGATTGCTATGATTTGATTATTTAAAAATAGAAGTTCAAGTTTTTATAGAAGTAATTTAAAAAAAAAAATTTTTTCAAATGACAATTAAGGTTAATTTTAGAACCGTCGATGATTTTTCAATTACAATTTAATAATCCTATTCAAACAATAATTGCTGAAAAGAGTGTTGAAGATGAAAGATAAAGATGAGATAAAGGGAACGCCCTAGGAAGACATAAGGTGACCTTATTGGTGATGTTCTTCAGAAGGTTCATTTATTTAAATGCATTTTGATATAGTCCGCGCGGAACTTAGTTGGCCGCGCTTTGGGTGGGTACGGGGATGAGGGCGGCGGGGTTGCCTATTGTTCGCAACGCACTTACTGAGTCATGACAAAGCGCCCCCGCCCCTCCGTCCCACCGCTTACATACCTAAGGCGCGGCCAACTATGTATGTAGTTCCGCGCCGACTATAATTTCGGTATTATTACTTATTATTTTGATATTTATCTCACAAGTGAGTGCGTAGTCACAGGTGCACTCACTCTTATAGTCCGATGGGAATTTTATTGTGCTTAGTTTGATCTCACGCTGATGGCAATGTATGTATACCTATTCTAAGTTATTTTTTAAATTGATTTTAGATTAGTTAAATTTTAGTTTTTGTTTTCCTGTTTTGCAATAATCTCTATGCAATAATCACTATTTAATTGATCTCACACTGTTGATTTTATTTTGCTTAGTCTGATCTCACGCAATGTACTGTTTTTTATTTTAATTAATTTTAGATTAGTTAAATTTTAGTTTTTGTTTTCCTGTCTTGCAATAATCACTGTGCACTATGTACCACTTTGAAAATGTCGCAACTCTGACTACTAAGATACAGGCAAATGCCTAGTTTGGGGGTCACCGTCTGTTCTATTCTTGTAGAAATTGTGATTAATAAATAATCTGAATTTGAAAGGTGTTTAGTACTCGCAACAAAGGACATATGCATGCATGTATGACGTATAAACGTAAACGAAGCGAGTATGTATCCATACTAATATTATAAACTCGAAAGTAACTCTGTCTGTCTGAATGTTGCCTTTTCACGCCTAAACCACTGAACGGATTTCGATAAAATTTGGCAGAGAGATATATTACATCCTAGGGAAGGACATAGGATAGTTTTTATCGACATACCTCGCGGCCGAAGCCGCAGGCGGAAGCTAGTATTGTATAATGTAAGGATTGTAGCAGGTGGCGTCTGTAGTTTCTGCCTACTACTAAAGCGCGAGTGTATGTATGTACATATATAAAGACAAAGACACACTTTTACCAGATACTTATGGAACAGACCACGGTTGAACACTGAACAGCAGTAATATTTTTCCTTGTCCTAATGACAAAACCGCGATCAGCTAGTTAACAAATCGTCGAGATTTTTCCAGTTTTTCTTCTGAATCTATAGATATTTACTTTACATTTTACAGGCTAGCCATAAGACAATCTGTAAATATGGTTAGGACTGTAAACATTAATGAATATTCAGTGGGACATTTTTTCTTTACTTTTATAATTATCAACCAAAACGTTAACTTTGGCAACATAAAGGCTCTTTCAAACAGGTGCGACACGCGATAAAATCGCGCCTGTTTGTAGGAGCCTTAATGATTATCACGTAATACCAAGCCGGTATCATCTAACTTTCGGGGATCAAAGTCCACTGAGTTGGACTTTGATCCGCGAATTTGGGAAAGTCAGTGATTGTTTTACTTTGGTCGTTGAATTACTAAATTCTACAAAGTCAATTCGTTTCACATTTTAATTTGTTTACCGATAGCGAGTTACCTACAGTTGAGCAGTTTATGAATATTCCTTTTAGGGCCAGAAATACAGATAATTTAATTACCTACTAACTGTGCCCGCGAATTCGTTCGAGTACATGTCGGAAAACCAATTTGATTTCATGGGTTTTCTTATTTTTTTTTGCGCGGAACCCTAATAATTTTTTTAATTAAAAGTTATTCCATATAACATCAGCTATCTGCTAGTGATAGTCCCGTCAAAATTGGTCTAGCCGTTTCGGAGATTAGCCGGAACAAACCGTATATAATACGTATACTTTCAAATAGCTTTATTTAGCTGTTATTTTGACATTATAAATAGACACTTCAATTTTATTTTATTTGTAAATGTTCATAGATTTATACATAGAAGACTATGAAAATAGGTACACACGCCAGCACATCAAGCTACCCGAAACTGTCAAATTTTCCCAAACAACCTTATGCTATAGCGATAAAGTTGAATATCCATTAAATAAATTTGACAGATTGTAGTAGGTTCATGTGCTGGCGTCTGTACATTGGCAGGAAAACACTGTATATAATAGGTGCACTGTCATAAATTTTATGCACCTAACCGGCCACTTAGCCAACAAATTGGCCTCGCAACTATTTATTTCCGATGACATAAACAATTCATTCTATGTACACTAGTCTCGTACAGTATATAGCCAGTCTTTATTATTAGCAGTCTATAGGAATTCCCCAGTCTTTATGTCTCGTGTTATGGAAACTGATAAAGGAAAAAAATATGAAACTAAAAAACATGCATTTGTGTTGAAAACTGACCGTGATTTTCTGAGAATTATCTTCTAATCAGCTAAAGTTTTGTCTACTATTTGGAGAGCTAGATGTAGATACCTACCTACTTTATAATTATTTTTTGTGTCAAGTACCGAGTGCGCAAACTGGTATCTCCAGTAGGTATAAGTATATTATTTTAACGGCATTGAACTAACGGCACACACATAACACACACATTACATATCTACATTTTATGACATCCTGGATTATGTACTTTTTTTATTAACATTTTGATAAAATAATTATCGTTTCCGAGCCGTTGACTTGTTTTTGTGTGTTTTTTGAAGTACTTAGCTGTTGAAATAATATATAAATACGATGTAAATAATTCCAGAAGAAACGTCAGGAAGGACTAGTGATGCTCGAAAGTATCAGACTTTACACTTTATGAGTATCTATCGATACAACGTGTTCCATATCATATCCATACTCTGACGTTTTGTATCGATGCAAATGAATACGATACATGATCCAAAGTATCGATACAAATGAGAAAGAAAGAAAAATGCTTTTATTGGCATTACAGCAAAATAAATACACCTTAAAACTATAAAAACAGAAAACAAAGATTATAAATATAATGCCAAAGGGGCCACAGCTCAGCATAATGTCAGATGACAACACAAGGTTATCACCTGACGCTGATTTTCAGCTGCAACCCACGAGTGCCATACGCTGGAATAACAAACACAATAGGGATGTGTGTGTCCGTTAAAATAAATTAAGAGATTTAATTAAAAGTGATAGAGAAAAGAATAGAATAGAATACTCTCAAAAAAGCTCATACAAAATCAAATAAAATGTTGCGACATACATGTGTGTACAAGTTGTATTGTGATTAATGAAAAACTGAAACAAATAACCCATTATGTGCGTAGTACTACCTACATAAAAAAAATATAATTAAAATAAATAACTTCACAAACGACAAAAGATGAGGGTTCTCAACCAAGGATCCCAAACCACTACCAATCAGTACAGAATCAAGCATTACAAACTCGAAAAAAAATCGATAACAACATCACAACAGCTAAACAATTTCAGAGTCAACATTATTCGCAATTTTCAGTTGTATAATAAACTTTTGGATACTGTTCAACGATCCTCCATTTGAAATTTAACACAAAAGCGGGTAGCCAGAAAATGGTTGCGGTCTCCCTCTCCCGACCTTGACGGTGTTAACCTCGCTGCTCGCTGCACAGCATCTGGAGTTTATTTATATACAATGAGCATCTTTATCGGACGAAGGTTTTTAGATTTCTTAATAAAATCGTCCCAAAAGCGGATTTGGTAAAAATCTGTCAAAGAGAATAAAGAATAATGATCGATTTCATACGAAATCAAAAAGGAAACATTGCGTAAGGTTTTTAGCAAAAAGTATTTACCAGGCTTTTGTAACTATAAGTCGAGCATGATAAAATACTTTATCAAAGTAAAGATATGAACCAGTTTCATATGCAAATTATTCCCTTAAATAACGAATGGACATGAGATCGTCCAGTTTTCCTTTTTATATAAATTATGCACACAGTAACTGGAAAACTTGGCAATTTCTAGAACTCCTAGGCATGTAATAAACATAAATCTAATATTGACAATGATCATTACCTCATTACGATACGATGTCATTACAATGTTTATGCATGTCCCTGATCGAAAAACAAATATGGGTCGAGAATCAAGATTCATGATAGCATCTATCTCTTTCTATCACGATGGAGATTATACCTTCAATATAGTTAATTGATGAAACAGTCGTTAACGGGAAGGTAGTGAATGTCAATATCGTTAAACAAACTGGCCCTGGGTTGGGGTTACTGACCTTATTGGCTCGATTATCCGCGTTAGAGGTTCTAAGCCGATTAATATCAAGTGTTTGCGTTTAGCGACTAGGGTAACAGTCAATTTCAGACCTCTGTATTTCAGTTACTGGCTTGTCTAGTTTACAGAGGAGAAAGCAGTGTTATTGACATATATTTATATATTCTACTAATATTAAAATTCTTACTATTCTACTAATCACACTAATATTATAAAGGCGAAATTTTGTGTGTGTGTTTATATGTTTGTTACTTCTTTACGCTCAAGCGGCTAGACCAATTTTGATAAAACTTTGTATGGAGGTAGGTGACACCCTGGATTAGCATATAGGCTACTTTTTATCCCGATATTCCCACGGGATCGACACTTACGCGGGTGAAACCGCGGAGCGCAGCTAGTATAATTATAAATGTGACAGTTTTTATACTTTGTATGTTTGGATGTTTTTTACTCAATCACGCTAAAACGGCTGAACTGATTTGGATGAAATTGGATACATCGACAGTTTATAACCTGGTTTAACACATAGGATACTTTTTATCACAGTATTACGATCCCGTAGGGTATTTTCCGGAATCTACGTGGGCGAAGTCGCGGGCAAAAGCTAGGTATTTCATAATACCTACTGTATGTCAAATCTACATAAGTAAATGTATTTTGCTTCCTATCCATAAAACTGTTTTGTTTCGTAAAAGTAATTTTAAAAATTTAAACGACTTCATTCGGAAATCGGTGTCTTGGGATCTGTATTTTAGTTTTAGTTTTTTGCCACCGACTTCCGAAACTAAATTTATTTCATAATTTTGAGTTAATTTGTTTTTTAAGTTGATTTTTGTTTTTAAATTACTTTTTATTTTGTAATTTTTAGTTTTATGTAAAATCTGGAATATTTGTTTGTAATGAATAGGTAATAGTTTTGTTGTAAATGTTGCACTAGAATTTGACCAAGGTTTTGAGATGTTTTCCCTTTGACACTACACCCGTAGCTCGTATCAACTTATTAGTCCATATCTTGAAAATTACTGAATCGATTTTGATGAAACTTGGCTGTTCCCTAAGTTGAAGTAAATAAATGTAAGGCAATAAAAAAAATGGTCACGATCCGATAATAGTTGCGGAGAAATGCGTGGACAAACATACATACATACTACGTCTATAAAATTTTGTATATATTTTTTTTTTAATTATTTATTTATTTCTCAACTTACATCTATCCTTACAGGGAAACCTATTGCGATAGTGTACATTTATCTAAACTCTTATCCTAACTTATTACTAACTCCTTATTATAATTAATTTTTGTAACTTATTACAAACAATACATTCTTTGTGAACTCACTCACTCAGAGAACAATAGAATAGGTCCGTGTCACTAGCTATGAGGTTGAGAGTGCGGAGTGCACGCGTCAATGGCGCCTCACTTAACAGATTGGTCCGAGCGCGCGGCTCCGCCAACAGCCGTGGCTGTCGTCGTCGCCACACGTACCTGTCTGGAACACATAAACCTTGTTTTTTTTTGGAAGCCCTAATAGATTGTCATATGTGAATATAATGCAATTCTAATAATACACACGTACATACGTGTCGAATTGATAACCTCCTTTTTTTTGAAGTCGGAAAAGTACACGGGTTCAGGGGATCAGACTGGAATAAATCAGTAAAAACACCCACGTGTAAATTATTATTTGTTTTGCTCGAATTATTGTGTGGAGTTCAAAGATCACATACTTATCTTAACATAACGGCGACGAGTTGCTAGTTCATAAATGAATATAATTATAATCAATCTGGATAACCTTTTCCCAACAATAACTGGATGCAGCTGAATACCAGTATTTCTCATGGAGCGACTGCCTACCTAACTTCCACACCGCAACCCAGTTACTGGGTAACACGATGCCCGACCTCAATAAAGGAAAAATAAACGTGGGTGATTGTTAAATTTTGGCGGTAGAAGTAGGTAAGTTAGAATAGGTAGTCATGTAAGCACTGACAGGTTCATATTTATTTGAATTATTGTACAAAATTAAGTAAGTATGTACTTACATACAATAAATACGTAAGTACATATTTAATTTCCTAAAAAGTGGAAAAACTTTTCAAGGCCTGTGAATTATGTAAACAATTTACATAAGACGCAAATGATACGGCTTAAATTCGTTGCCTATTCCAATAATGGGCAGTTCTCCAAAAAACACTACCCAGTTAACTACATGAATAAAACATTTTAGGTTGTTAAAAACGTATCAGTTAATGTCACTTCTGGAATGAGAAATTTTATAGTGGATAAGACAGAGTTTAAAACAGAAGAACTAGCAGGGGATCGAGGGTGGAGGGGTGGGTCCAGGGCATCAGACCGGAATACATAACTAGTTTATCAATTAAGGTAGGTATTTTGAATATTTTTAATGCAAAATAAATTAGGTACATACGAACTTAGCCAGTAACAAACCTAATAAAAAAAATAATTCATCATATTTAGTGAAAAAAAAATACCTACTTCTCTCCAAGATCACCGAAAGAAGCAAGAATAGCATGAAAGAAAAGCGAATCTATATTCGAACTAATTTCAACAAACACCACAGAGGGAGTAAACAAACTTCGCCGAACACAAAAATATATAATAATTATAATAGTCTGACACGAACAATGAATGATATCACGTGCAAGCTCGTCTACAATGCACACGAATTAACCCCTACTGTGAAATGACGTCACAATTAATGGAATCAGAATAACTGACAATTAAGAAAAACGCTAGTCTCAAGTCTCAACCTCAACGAACGTTACATTATGCTCATGAAAAGTAGAGGCTGTCTAATAAACGGGCATTATAAATTATTCTGCATTAAAAAAAATTTACAACATTTAACATATTGACGACATTGACAAGTAAAAGGCTTTTAGCACGACCACAATATAGCAGATCCTGTTGACTAAACTCCAGTTTCGGGCATAACAATCCTTTGGCATTGTTTACTTCCAAAAGCATTTTATACACAAACGATCGTGAGAACTGAAAAGTACTCTAAAGTATTCGAAGCAGTATCTAAATAGGCGTAAATTGTACCGGCGTCGAAGCAATAAAAGCATTGCTTACATTCAGCTGTTAATAAAGGGCAGACAGCCGGCACAACTGTTCCCGATCTGAAGTCAATTCTAGATCCACACGACGAAAACATCGGACCGACCGACCCAAAACAATATTTTCCAAATGAAAATGATTAAAGTTTGCCAACGTTAGAAGATAGATGTATGGAATTACAGTGGGTTTACAAAAGCAATTATCTTAAGTTAACCAAATCATCCAATTAAAGCTCAATGAGGCTCACTTTCATCAGATTACGTCACCATTAAACTGGAGTATCTCATAAAGTTAGCGTAATCTGCGTAATTGAACATTGAATGAACGCACCGAGCTATGCCACCGAAGCCTCAGGATTACACTGAAATAGACGACTTGTACCTTGACCTACATGTTACCTTGTTTTATAGTAATATCACAGAATCATCGGTTATGGATGTGAAGATGCAAAATAAATGTAACAACTGACACTGACATATCGGTCTATTGTTTAACGTATGTATTGAGTGAAGTCTATGAAAGTAAAGAATGTTTGGAATTGGAATACTTTCTTGAATATGGTATTCACGTCCGTCATAGTGACAACCTCGGACCACAAATGGTGATGTCATACATACAGTGTAAGCGAGACCAGTATTCACTGTGTTGAACTTTCACTTAATTGCTGACGAAGTAATACAAACGAAAGCTATACTTTAAAAAGAATGGACCAAAATGAATACGATGTTGTATAAAATCATGAAAATGGGCAATATGAATGAGCGGAAAATGCAGTGTGGCTGTGAAAACGGTTTTATTTGGTTTTATTCATGAAAGCGTGCCAAACTGAGTTACGTAACGTTGCAGATCGGATGCGGAGTTTCATTCATGAGATTCACCCCCTCGGGTTTACCTACTCACCCGTCCCACCGGAGCCGTCGAACCAGCGCAACCCGGTCACCCACGCTCAGCATAATATCGCGTTTGTAAACATATATTACAATTATGGAATTAGATAATCAAATTTACTTATTACGAAAACAAATATTATTTTGTTTTACGTAATCCCCGAAGCACGGTGTCAATTTAGGCTTTAAGAAAGTTTATTCAAACATAACGTCTTGGTATATTTTTTTTTTAATTTAGTTATTCAGCGGGGCACTTGCGTAACACATTATCAATCGGAATCGGTTTTACTTTTGACAGTTCAACAACATTCATTGAGTTGTTTACGCGTTGAACAGATAAATTTTTCAAACTTATGAAGAAGCAATGAATTAGCAGTTAGCTTCAAATTGATTCGAATTCCGATTGATAGTGCGTCACGCAATTAGGGTGCTGGTCTTTATAATGCAACGTCAAAAGCTGACACTAGCTGACCCCGGCAGACGTTGCCCTGTTTAGACAGAAAAAAAAATTCAAACAAAACTTCTAATAGAAAAAAGTACATTAAATTTTTCCTGATTCAATTTCCCGGGTAACCTTTCTAACGTCTCTTCCCATAAAA
Source organism: Luperina testacea (assembly GCA_927399505.1). Taxonomy (NCBI): domain Eukaryota; kingdom Metazoa; phylum Arthropoda; class Insecta; order Lepidoptera; family Noctuidae; genus Luperina; species Luperina testacea. The sequence continues at coordinate 19,662,354 of OV656759.1, read as the reverse complement.
ACCTAATTCAGACTATTACGAACATATTAAAACAAAAAATTGCCAAAACTGTCCAACCGTTCTCAAGTAATTATATAAGATTTTAAAACAGCATGTTCTACTACGACTTCCTATGGTGGCTGATACGTAACAGCCAGCAGTGGATTTCCACTGCTAAATATGGGGTTTCCCATAATTTTAAAGCTTGGTTGACCGGTTGATGATCGGTCTATTATGAGGATACAGGTAAATGCTCATTAACCTGATCGTTATCCGTCGTCGATTGTCATTAGTCGTCTCTTCCGAAACCGTGCAACACGTATGTACCTACTTTTTTGCAGGGGACAACAACGAAAATTCTATGTACCTATATTTATTTTGTCATGAATATTCGTATGCGACTTGGTCGCTACCCATTCAATCCTTTAGACAATGGTCATTTAGAGAAAGTTATAAAATACTAGCAGTGCCCCGCGGTTTCACCCGCATAAGTGTCGATTCCGTGGGAATATCGGGATAAAAACTATCCTATGTCCTTTCCCGCGATGCAATCTATCTCTCTGTCAAATTTAATCGAAATCCGTTCAGTGGTTTAAGCGTGAAAAGGTAACACACAGACAGATAGACAGAGTTACTTTCGAATTAATAATATTAGTATGGATAAGTACCTACGAATGAAATCGGAATGTACGTCAATCGATTCATCAATTACTCATGAGGTAGTTAAAAGTAGTTTATTAAGTTAATATTTGTTTCAAACCATCTTGCGCTCAATTTTATCAAACTCTGTATTGACGTATTGAATAATCATCTGTGCAAATAAAATTATATACATATACATTTTTGATACTGAAATGTGTAATATAATTGATCCGTGTTTACATACAGTACTAGTTAATTCCCTGAGTTTGCCTTATTAAAGAAATGAAGGTTAGCAAAGGCGCCAATTATCTTGTGATGCTGTTAAGTTTCCGAGATCCGAAGGTCAGGGGTCTTATTTCAATGTTCTGACGCAAATCTGAGTGAAGACCCGACTTACTTCAGTACGATATACAAATATAGGTTGAGATTCTCATGTCATCTTGACGTAAAGAAAAAAAACTGCGATTACTTTATGTACTTGGCCAAGGCTTTTGAAAGTCTCCATTGCTGATAAAACCTCTCGTTGTGAATATGAAATAATACACTAATTACTTCACAACAGTTTGCAGAGGCACAGTAGATGAATAGACTAGTCATATCTTCCTATTGCGTATGGGGGGTACAGCAAGGAGCATCCTTGGTCCCTTGTAATTTTCAACCTAAGAACAGAATAATTATAATCTTTGTTAACAGATAAACTATCAAGTTTTTCTCATATTTTCATGAAACTACGGAAGTGACAGCTCAAATCACGCAGATGTATTTCTATCTACCAATGTGTCAATACTTGAGCAAGAAACTATTCTCAGAGAAAGGTACTGATAATAATTGACTTTTTATTACTATCTCACGTAATGTCAATGGTTCAGCTATAGATAACAAACATTGATAATTTCTTGCACATCATGGTCATTAACAGATGGATGAGAAACAAAGGTTAAAACTTTATTTCAAGAATTTTATCGAGTAGTTGCGAAGCCAGTACATTTACCTGATAACGGTGTTCATGTGATGGAAACATATTCGTTTACATATTTATACAGCTTTACTGTTCTCGAATATTTGCTGTTTATAAATAGATTTTTATGTAGAAGCTAAGATATAATGATCATGTTCAGCTGCTACTGCCATCACTTAAAAGTCTATTAAGTATATACTTAATAGACTTTTAAGTGATGGCAGCAGCAGCAGCAGCAGTATAACATGTTAAAATGTCTGTCATTTAACATGATTGGTGGTTTTTTGGTCAGCTATCATGACTTTGACAGCGAACTGATCACGTTTCAGAAATGTTTATCTATCCTTGTTATTTACCTCTCGTGAAGCACAGTCTAGCTAGTATCACGTGAAAAAAGTTACTACCGAGAAATGCTTATTTCGTGTCTTCGTGATTGTTTGATTTATCGTACGGTAGTCAGCTGTAATAAGAAAGCTGATAAAGCAAATCGGCTAGACGTATTTTTGAGTGGAGACCGCGGTGGAGCGACGATCTTCGCAGGGTGGTTGGTAGCAGATGGATGAGAGTTGCCGAGAATCGAGCTAAATGGCGTGCACTTGCGAGTAGCCGATGTCGAGCAGTGGACTGCTATAGGCTGATTATGACTCATCATCTGCCTAGCGTTTTCCCAACTATGTTATGGTCGGCTTCCAGTCTAACCGGATGCAGCAGCTATACAGGCTTATCATTCATGATAATTAGCAAGGGCAGATTGAAAAGAAGCCAGGTGCAAAATCACGAGTTGATTTGATGATTAGATTTCTTGTTAAGATTTCAATATCATGTTTACAACAACTATAAATTGTTTCTTACTCATGCTAATTGTTAAGAAGATCAATTGGTTGTTTACTACTAGTTCTACATTGTATTGTATCGTTGTGTATTCTAGTATTAAAATAGACAATGTTTTTGTTGAATGGTGTCTATAGATCATAGTTTCTCGACTAAGGATTGAAGGTATTCCCACTTGTTAGGTTAGTAATTAAAAGCAATTATTTACATTGTATTGATAATGTATAATGTACTCCCAAAAGAAAAATAACATAATTATTTAAACACATCTGTTTAGCCACGAAAAATTTTATCAATGTTAAAATAGACAGTATATTTTTTTTTAATTTTTGTTGTATAAGTACAAAACACAGACTCGTCTTTTTACGATCTGTGTTTTGCTGGTGTTACTTTTTTATTTCAGGTCATTTTTACAGCTTACTTTTCAGGATGTGGCATAAAAACAACTGTAATATCTTATCACAACTGAAACCACAGTTGGCAGTACTGTAATGCAAGAAAATTATGCATGTATACCTGTATCCAGTTCAACTGGAAGCCGACACATAGTTGGAAAAGGTTAAGCAGATCATCATCGTCTGTCTAGCCTTTTCCCAACTATGTTGGGGTCAGCTTCCAGTCTAACCGGATGCAGCTGATTACCAGTATATTACATGGACCGACTGCCTATCTGACCTCCACAATCCAGTTACTGGGTAATACGTTACCTCTTGGTAAGACTGGTTGTCAGAATTTCGGGCTTCTGACTACCTGTAACGACTGTCAAAGATCCACGAATGACAGCCGGGACCAACGGCTCAAAGTGCTTTCCGAGGCACTAAGGACTAATATTTGTTTGAAAGCACCAATCTCTGGAAATACTAGTTGGATTAAAAAAAACATCTTGTTTGTATTTGATAGCCCAGCTCTCGAGGAAGGCTATATATAGGCTATTTAACATCAGGCAAGACCCAGAGCCAAGCAAAAAGAGAGTCAGAAAAAAAGCTAAGCAAGAACGAAGTAATGGAGTACAGCTATATGATATATTTCATGTTAAAAGAAGAAATTTCACATTTTCATACTTTACACATGGTAGACGGTACACGGTTCACGGTAGTATGTTTTTCTGTCCTTCATGCAAACATGGGAAAAGCTGGTTGATTAAAAAAAAAACTGACTCATCATTTATTGTAATTAGGTTGACCAAGCAAAGCAGCTCATGGTTTATTAATAAAACTGTTGGCTGCATGACATTATCATAGCTCCATGATTCATGCATGAAAACTAAGGAATGTCTTGTATTTAAAGATGATACCTACCTGAATGTTACAATCTTTTGACTTTTTCCTAGTGATACAAAAAAGAAATTTATTTTTTTCTGTTCTTAACAATGAGGATAATTTCATGATTAAGATTTAGTTTAAAACTTTGCAGATGTAATAACACTTAAACCGCTGAACCAATTTAGATGAAACTTTATATAAAGATAGTTTTAGTCCCAGGAAAGGAATAGTATGTTGTAAGTAAGTACGTATCTAAGGAATAGTTTTTATACCGATATTCCCACAGGATCGACACTTACGCGTGTGAAACCGCGGGTCGCTGCTCTGTGTGATATATATTATAAATGCGAAAGTGACAAAATGTCACCTTTTCACACTTTAATGGCTGAACAAAGTTTTATGAAATTATATATTATTAAGTAAAAACATTAATGACTTGATACTAGTTTATCAGTGTATGATATAAAATTATATTAAATCATGAGTGTGTATGTTTACAAAATTATCTAATTGTGCCATGATAAATAAATCTTCAGGAAGTATTGGATAGGTCATTAGCAAGTAGATGAGAGATAAATAATAATAACAACATGCACTACATTCAAAATTCGATGTTTATTTTTTACATACTTCTTTGACATAATCTTTTTATTATTTGACATTATATACAATTTTAATTTTTCACCTTGGTTCACAATTAATGGTTGTAATGGCAATCATACACTTGGTTTTAGTACGTTTTTATATTTTATTTATCCTTTTGATAAATTCTTATTTTGTAAATATGAGGACTTTGTAGGCCTTGGAGACTTTAGATCTGTAGACCATTTGTTATTTAATCAAGTACCAGGTACTTGTTGACAGGCCTACGCTGTCTCATACCTACTGTAATTTGAAAACATTGTAAAAGCCAATTATTTTTAAAAAGAGTAACCATAGAGTTTCTTGCCATAGGAAACCACCAATTGGAACAATGCACCTAGCTTCTGACGTTTCATAAGTGCCCATGTAGGTTTAGGTGAAATAAAATATTTTGATTTCGAAAAAAGTTTTTTACTGTTGACTAACATTCATCAGCATTCTAAATAATATTTTTAACTGTGTGTCAGCCATGGGCATGAATCATAACATAAATAAATGATAATTGTAGAATGAAAATATTTCATAGAATAGAATAAATAGCTTTGTTATCAAACACCTGAATTATTATGAGGACAAACCCTTCAGAAGTTTATTACTCATTTGAGCTACAATAGATTATTGAGCTATTTCATATCATTCAAAACATTCTAATTACGAAAACGAGAAATGTAATTTAAAAACAGCCACCAGGCTGTAGAACATTAACCAGGCTGCATGTTCTCTTGTAACAGATTACTCTAAATCCTGTATTACGTCAATTAATTTATTATATTTGTGGGCCACTAGAACAGTGAACTTGGGATAGAGGAAACATCATTACATACCTGGGTCGGTTCTGCATGTAGTATTGACCGCCGAAAATGAACGCCATGTACACCCCAACGTAGTAAAAAGCCACAGTCCAATTTTCCATCATCCATTTCCGATAGTCGGAATGAATAAATTCGTTTTCGAATTCGAAAATGTACGAGTAATTCGGCGTTACATCGAACGCGTATGCCATCACCGGGGACTCCATTTTTCTAATAGTTCAGTCCGGTTACCGGTCACGAGACCCTGGCGCGCACAGTCCCTTAACTTTTATAATGTTGCACTAATCATCACACGAGACTTTTAACCTAAAATTGAATAACAGAATACCGCTGTATCGTTATATCACAGATGACTAAAAATGACAATATTTCGAAGGGGCGGCAAGGCGTGCTGCCTTTATGACACTAATTTCGATAATGGTCACGGAATGTCCTCGGTTTTACTATTTATTCGCAGTGACGAGGCGTCGGCTCAAACCCGAACTTCTTTAACTCGTCACAGCGGCAAGAGGAAAAGATGAATGAACTCGTTTCACGCCACGCCGTTTGCTGTCGCCTTCGTTTTCTATTTGACAGACGAACCCGCCCGCCGCGCCACGCAGTGTTACCAGGTAATCATAAAAATAACGTACTAAAGTTATTATAACTTTGTCAAATAGGTACTACATTATTACGTATATTTTGTAAACTATGCATATCGAAGAATATCAATATTTTTTGTTTTATCTGTCTGTAGAAACACAATTTTGACTAAAATTTTTATTTTTGTCCTTTTTAACACACCTGTTCCAACACTCCCAAACAAGACTGTGAGTGCATCTGAGTAGGTACTCTGCTATACGTTTTAAGGGTATTATCATTCATTTTAAAAATCTAAATCTAACAGTCTGGTACAGATTGAATAAAGAGAAACCTGTCAAGTGCGAGTCGGACTCGCGCACCGAGGGTTCCGTACAAATTTGTAGGTATTTAAGTACAAAACGGTTTTCGTATTTTTTCTTAACTCTTGCTACATGACATAGCTTCTTGCCAAATTTCACGATTAAGTAAACAATTATTAGTCAACGGGAACTACCCTATGTTCTGATTCCCTTGTGAGTGTCGAAATATGTGGCATAAACGGAACATAAACATCCGTATCTTTTGATTGCGTTGACTTAGAAGTTTGATTTTTTCAAGGCTTTAAGGGATTGCTACCCTGAGTCTTTGATATTAATATCAACTTGAGAACTCCACGCTTTCCTGAGAAAAAGGTGTCTTTGTGATCTTTTAAGGGTTCCGTTTTTCCTTTTGAGGTACGGAACCCTAAAAAAGAAAGAAAGAAAATACATTTATTGAGAACTGTTGTTATAAACTTATAACATAACATCAGGCTTGTACTACACTAAGTACACTACACTGCTATATACAGGGTTATTGGTAAAACATTAACAATCTCTTAAGAGGTCGTTGTACTCATTATTATGAACAACTTTTACTCTGGAACCAAATCTGAGATTGCGAATTAAAAAATCAGCTGTTCCCTTCATTTTGACGAGTTATACGAACATAAATGAAGGTAACAGCTGATTTTTTTTCGCGATTTCAGGTGTGGTCCCTTTGTAAAAGTTGTTCATAATGATGAGTACATTGACCTCTTAAGAGGTTGTTAATGTTTTACCAATAACCCTATACATATACTATACAGGATGGCAGGGACATCGATGCGCAACCATGAATTCAGTACATGATTCTGAAACTATTTTATAAAAAAAAATTGCTGTTCCATACATTTTGACCGCGTAGGTATTGTACTCTTTTATGCAACAGCAGATTTAAAAAAAAACAACGGAAATTGCATCGCAGAATTTAGGCTCATGTGTTTAATCCACGGTAGCAGATTACGCGTCAATGTCCCTGCCACCCTGTAGTACTATCGTTATAATTTATAAAAAACTAGCTATAAGTAGAAAACTGATTTTAATGACATGGGTGAATTAATGGGAATTTAGAAGACTACATTAAAAAAAAACAAGGTCGTATTAGTAAAAAACAATAAATATGACAAAATAATAACATTTTCTTTTCAGTTTTTATTAATTTCATACTTTTATGTTTTTTCTTAAGACATAGTAACACTGTTTTACAATGCGTTCACAAAAAAAGGCCGGAACTAGATGCGTTCTCAAAATAAAACAGCAACTATTTTGTCAAAACATTTGTTTATTTTAATTTACATTTTAGGAAATAAGTACTATTCGATGCCCAAGCATTTATTTATCTGAGATCTTCTCTGGTAATAAAGCATTACAATATAATTATCTCAAGGAAAGGAAATGAATAATAAGCTAAAGCTGGTAACACACAGTTTATCCCGCGTTTGTTCAAAAGTTTAGGATAACAATGTAGAAGCTATAACAACCAATAATTGAAAATAGCAAATGACCAATGTACTTAACAATTATGTTTTACGAACTACATTGTGAAAATTTAAACATATGAAATATATTTCTGACCACCAGATTACCAAACATGATCATATTCGTGAACCTTTTGAACAGTTCTCTAAAAACAGGCAATTTAGTTTTGTACAAGTTATCTTTTTCCAAACTCACTTCGGTCCTATTATAAAAGGTGTACATATAGAAGGCAGGGTCTTCTTCGATGTTCAGAACTTTGTGGAACATTCCTGCGATGACCTGGATTCGGTTTCCTTTGGTCATTTTGAAGGACTGTCCAATCCGTTGCTTGGTAACTTCGGGCTCGAAGACGACTATTCCTTCGAGGACAGTTAGCGTGACATTTTGCAGTTCAACTGGGATATACTTTTCTTGGTCGTAGCCTGCGAACATAGGCGTTGTTAGTTGAAATGAATAGAATGGGTCAATTGATATTTATAGGCGAGGATGAGTCAGAAGTGACCAATAAAGAGTAGTTGTTTCAAATCACCCGCCGGACCACGGAAAGAGAGGGGGTTGCAACCCTCGATTTTTTCCCCTTGTCGCATGATTTTTGTACGGCGTTGCGGAATAATGGATTAGAAGCTGTATTAAAACAGTATGAAACTGATGCCGTACAGAATGAAATGACCAAATTTACCCTGGAACTTGTCAGAAAATAAAAAAAAAATACCGACTTTGTGGCGCACCACTTTTTTACGGCACTGCGCGCTTTCTTATTATTTTTCATGGATCTATCGATGGTAAAAATGCCGTACAAAAATATATGACCAAAATGTACACTCTACCTGCAATTTTGAATTCTCACCAGCACTCAGTTGGACAGCTTACAAGTAACGGCATAGTGCTGAATCTTATTATTTTATGCTCTTATATCGTCCTATATACATCACCTGGTGGTTCATATGACCCATCCATTTTTTGGATGGGCCTGTAGTCTATACCCGAAACTGTCAAATTTTACCAATCAACTTTGAACCTTATACTTTAGCGATAAAGTTGAAAATCTATGAAAGAGATTTGACAGATTGTAGTAGCTTGATGTGCTGGCTTCTGTACATGATGGCAATATATCTGCATAATTTAGGTACGTAATTATGTACCGATACTTATTTTGTTTGCGCAGTTTCAAAACATTAGATACTTACAATATTTAAAAATATTCATGAATTAATTTGTAATTCGTCATGTAGGTAGTAATGACATGAATTAAAAATCAATTTCATGTTAATTAGGCAAAATAGAAAGTAGGAGTCATAAATATAACTTCAGGGATTTCAAGGCATAATAATATGTAAAACCAAGACGAGGGGTTCTGTAATTCTTTTGGGAATTCGCTGTGATGGCTTCCATGGGCATTCGGTAGGCCTCCTTCCTCATTATTCACAGTTATGTTATGTTATGTGAAGTATAATTCAATAAAGGTCGCAACGAATGAAAAAAAAAAACTAAAAATTTTGATGGCAATTGTATAGCTGAATCCCTCGGAATGACTATGTAGAATCTACATGATATTAGTCCAGTCAAATAAGACTTTGAAGGTTACAATAATTCCCATAGAGCTAAAAATTGGTATGAATGTTCAGAATACTATTATAAATGAATTGTGAAAAGTCCCCATCAATCCCCCTTGTGCAAAATTTTTTATTGATGGTGAAAGTTTGCAAAAATAGGTTTTTCGCGTTTTTCAGCTAAACGGTGAGTTTTACAGCAAAAATAGTTCAGACAAAAATTGTAGATCATCCGATTCTCTACAAAAAATGTATCCACACTTTTTTCATAATTATTGCCATTTCCGTGATATAGCGGTTGAAAGAGTTGAAAAAAATATTTTATTCGTATAAGCTCTTAAGCAACAGTTTGTGCTAGTTGGGTAATATGCACGTTAATGTACTTTTATATACATTTTTGAACCGTTATACGAGTCATATATTTATACAAACGTTACGTTACGTTATACAAACATATGAGTCCCTCCCTTTTTTTTTTTTTTGTTTAGCTTGCTCTGTCCCACTCATGGGCAAAGGAGCTCCACTCCTTCCATCTTTCGCGAGCCCGCGCGTCCTCCTTTCAGTTTTGATGGAATCTATCCAGCTCGTCCCGCCATCTCCTACGTGGTCTGCCGCGACCCCGCCTCACTGTCTTATACATACAAAATACCAGACATCTGTAAAAATTCATGTGCAGTGTCGAAAAAATTATACTCGAAAAAGTAGCATTGATACCGTGACAAGACGGCGCCAAGAAGAAGAAGCTGGTTCATCAAAAATAAGTCCTCCTCGTACTAGAGCACGAGTAAGTGAAACTACATAAATCTTACGTCGGTACTGCAGTGCTTTTTTCTTCTCTTCATTTAATTCATTGCCGCAAAATAAACAACACTGATTGAAGCAAAATGTAGTTTCACTTACTCGTGCTCTAGTACGAGGAGGACTTATTTTTGATGAACCAGCTTCTTCTTCTTGGCGCCGTCTTTTCACGGTATCAATGCTACTTTTTCGAGTATAATTTTTTCGACACTGCACATGAATTTTTACAGATGTCTGGTATTTTGTATGTATAAGACAGTGAGGCGGGGTCGCGGCAGACCACGTAGGAGATGGCGGGACGAGCTGGATATAGGTTCCATCAAAACTGGACGGAGGACGCGCGGGCTCGCGAAAGATGGAAGGAGTGGAGGGAGGCCTTTGCCCAGCAGTGGGACAGAGCAGGCTAAACAAAAAAAAAAAGACAGGGACTCATATGTTTACTCGTACAACGGTTCAAAAATGTATATAAAAGTACATTAACGTGCATATTACGAATAAGATATTTTTTTCAATTTTTTCAACCGATATATCACGGAAATGGCAATAATTATGAAAAAAAATGTGGATACATTTTTTGTAGAGAATCGGATGATCTACAATTTTTGTCTGAACTATTTTTGCTGTAAAACTCACCGTTTAGCTGAAAAACGCGAAAAACCTATTTTTGCAAACTTTCACCATCAATAAAAAATTTTGCACAAGGGGGATTGATGGGGACTTTTCACAATTCATTTATAATAGTATTCTGAACATTCATACCAATTTTTAGCTCTATGGGAATTATTGTAACCTTACCTCTATTTTAAGGACTAATTTGACTGGACTAATATCTTAGCATAGACTCCTTTATTCATAAACGTAGTGATTAGCCACTGTTTAACCATACATTTTTGACGTTTATACGTCACTTAACTTTAATCAACGTTTTTAAGCAAATCCCTATAGCATTAGTAACAACTTCGACTGGTAACGATTGGCTCTCTGCTAGATATTCAGCCTTCGTTCCCTCGTGATGCCAGCAGGGAATTAGAACGTGAGATTAAAAAAACCGAAGGTGCAAAGGATCTGTCGCAAGCATGTTCACTCTCAAAAATACCAACCTGGAAAGTCAGCAAAGAAAACAACATCGCTGTGCTCACTCCAAGAATGGACTTCGCTCCTTATTTCATCCAGATCCTTCCTCCAATGGACAGCATCATCCAACAGGGGCATCAGATAGGGGACCTCACAAAATGGAGACCACGACGCCTTGAGCATATCCACCTTAGGATCAAACATTCTTTGGACAAACCTTCCATTCATCGAACACCAAATATCCACATAAACAGAAATATTACTGGAGGAAACCTTTGATGGATTATTCCATATTGCTTCCATCGATTTGTCCAAATTGTTTTTTAGACACTGCGCGTATTGCAGTACCATATCTCCATGCCTCGACCATCTGTCGTTAAGCGTGTACATTTCAGGATCGATGTACATTTCTTCGTTTTTATCGTTGTCCACTACTTTGACGACTACGGAGCTGATGTCCCACGTGTGGACCATCATGTCCCAGGAGTAGCCATAGAGGCCGTTTGTCCAGTTGTTGTAACCCTGGAAAGGAATTTTTCACCTGCAGCCTAATTGCATAACACACTTTTACAACATCCGGCGATAAATATTGCACATCGACCTTTACCTTTTTTTTGTATTTTAAACAAATAATAAAAATAATTATCAAAAGAAGCAAATCATAATTGTTTTAACAGCTCCTAATAATAGATACCGGACTGTATGTATTTCGTGCGACAGAGATAACGCTCTACGAAGCCGAAATTAGCCGATTGTTTCTTTCCAAAGGTCGATGTGCAATATTTATCGCCTGGTACTGTATTTCCAATTTGAATGATTTCGAAAGATTATGCTAATCCATTGATGAAATGGATTAATTAATTAATTAATGGATTAATTCATTATGTTCGAAGAAAAACTACTCAACAACGTAAATAACGCAATGTAGGTAGGTATGCTGTTCAACTGTCAAAACGAAAGTCATTAAAATTGCTACTGTTAGTGTGTTACACAATTACCCCACTAGTTGACCTGAGAACCTTTATAATTGGCGGGTTGAAGTATGAAGTTATAATTAACTAGCTGATTCAATTGCTTTAGCTGAGAAAGGATTTGCATGGGTACATCAAGCCGAGGCTCTGATCGGACTCAGGGCCAAAGAATCTGCGACGCGATTTTCAAACTATGTCAGTCATGGATGGCAAATTGGCAATTTATCTTATAATCCCCCACTGAATTTCCCACTCCCTCTTATTATAAAACCAACACAGTGATAGTTTCCCGATTGCACCACGAAGTTTATTAATAAACGGCCGACCTTTACCTTTTTTTGTATTTTATACAAAGAATAAAAATATTTATCAAAAGAAGCAAATCAAAATTGTTTTAACAGCTCCTAATAGATACCGAACTGTCTGTATTTCGTGCGACAGAGATAACGCTCTACGAAGCCGAAATTAGCCGATTGTCTCTTTTCAAAGGTCGATGTGCAATATTTATCGCCGGGTACAGCTTTTGCCCGCGGCTTCGCCCGCGTTGATGTTGGGAAATATTCCACGGGAACGTACAACTTGTTCTCAAACTGGGTGCAATAACAAATTATGAAGAAAGGCGAGTGAGAAGTTCATGTTTGTTTGTATGTGTATTTTTTATTGTATTTCTATTTTGTATTATTTTTTTATTGTGTTTTTTATGGATTGCGCAAGATGTGCCTTGGTCCAATTGCAACAGTTTAGTTTTAACATCGGCGCACGCCATTAAAGCTCCCAGTCGGCATGATTTATCCGACATCTTCAACAATTATCGTCATATTTCAGCCAATTTACACAAAACCTTAATAAAGTATACACCTAAACCTTCCTCATGAATCACTCCATCCATTGGTGAAAGCCGTATGAAAATCCGCTCGGTAGTTTTTGAGGTTATCGCGTTCTGACAGACAGACAGACGCGCCAGGGGACTTTATTTTATAATAATATGTAATAGTGAATCTTTGTTAGTACAATCAGAAATTAAAATACCTATTATCTATTCAAACAAATTAATATTCAATTTACCTTTGTTATAAAATGTGAATACGGCAGGAAAGCTTGAATGAAAACGTATAACATTATCAGATACATTGTTACTTTCTTTCTATTGCCATCTTCAATTAAATTATCGTCAATAGTTTCAGGAGTTTCCATTTCATTCATAGCACGTTGTTCATCTGTTTCAACATTTTTTTCCTCATCTTGATCAACTTTATCGTCTGTTTTAGCTATTTTGTGGTATACTTCTGTTTTGTCATCAACTTTAGTATTTTCTTCTAACTCTTCAATCGTTTCTTTGTTATTAACTGTTTGTTCTTTTACAATAACTTCCGTATTTTCATCAGCTTGCTCGACATTACCTTTGGAATCGTTTGTTTGGCATTTACAATGAGATTCCTTTTTATATTCCTTAATTTTATTACAGAAACTTTGTTTTAATTTGGCAAAGTATTCTTTACAGAACGACGCGAGTGTTTTTGGCCAGTCGAAGGGGTAGAACAAAGGCATTGTGGCTAGACACACCCATGGAAACATTCCTGAAAGAAAACCAAAGTTATAACAGGCGCAGAGATTGCTGTTGAAATCCTCATACCTTTCTAATTGCTATAATCGTTCTTGTCATGAGACTTTAATTTTGTTTGTTGACAATCCTTGATTGGCCATTTCTTGACCGCATTTCACCGCATACCAGAGATATGGATGTTATACGACTATACCGTTCTTCATTTCTTAATTATCCATTAGTAATATGACGTGCAGTGCTAGTTGACAATCAATACTATATTTACAATAATAATACTTACCTATATTTTCACTATCAGTTACTCACCTATTCGGAACAGTCTACTGTTCATCAGATGGAACATGGCACAGAACAGCATAGCAACGTGTCTGGTAGTGGAACGCATCATCCATACAGCCACCGTCAGGTCGAAGAGAAACACGAACCAGTGCACCACCAGGTAGTCTGTCTGAGGGACCGTCAGGAAGTATCTGTGGATGGAAACGCGTTAAATAAAACTGTCACTAATTACTATGCTAAATTGGTACTATGCTAAAGCTATGCTTGCCGCAGTTGGACTGTGGATGGGTGACCATCTTTAAACACCGAGACCGCTCTGTGCCTCGAAAGCACGTAAACCGTTGGTCCCGGTTGTCATTCGTGGATCTTTGACAGTCTTTACGGGTAGTCAGAAGTCCGAAGGTCTGACGAAGGTCTGAAGGGATATCGTAATACCTAGTAACTGGGGGAGGTCAGATAGGCAGTCGCTCCATGTAAAATATTGGTACTCGGCTGCATCCGTTTAGCCTGGACGCTGCGCCCAATATAGTTGTTTTAAAATTGTGTCTGCTTCGCCATCATTCAATGGAATGTCTAGCTGTATACCTGCGCCAGGGTGGCAGGCATTAGCTATCTTCTAGACTACGAACCTAACCCAAAGAGTTTAAGTGTTTAAAAAGCATTCAGTAGGAATTTGTACAACATTTGATTTACTAGGACCTAGCCACGTCACCTCGTGTGTCGTCAGCATGAGCTTAACCTGCTAAAATACTTCATGTAGTTTAGTAGTGTTGAAAATAATTTGAACTATGCCATTACCTGATATAGGCAAAAAGTTCCAACTCGTGGAGCCACTTACTTAAAAGGGTCAAACACCCAATGCTCGCTAAGGTTCTGCACTGAATACCCGGTCAGCCACTCCGCAGTGCCCTTTTTCATGCCAGCCATGAAGTACAGAATGAAGAACTGGTACTTCAGTATGAAGTAGTTCCAGTACGGCACTGTCGACTTCTTCTTGCTAGGGTGGAGGTAAGTGTCCAGTGACCTGGGAATAGAGGAGTCTTCTGAACATATCCTCTTATATAAAAAAAAACAGAATTTTACCGTCACCTTAAGGCTCCTACAAACAGGCGCGACACGCGATATAATCGCGCGCGACACAAAGGCACCGCTCGTTGCGTGACTTGCGGTGCCTTTGTGTCGCGGTGTCGTGTCGCGCCCGTTTGAAGGAGCCTTTACCAGTATCGATATCTAAACATGATGAAACTTTGACAAAGTTTATATGGAGGGGGATTAGTACCTATAGTCACTTGAAATGTCAGTCTAAAGAATCAGTTTTTTTTGTAAACTTTAGGCGTGATGGCTTTCGATAAAACAAAAACAACAGGATAAAACAAAATAAAATGGATTTTCTAAATTCATGGTTAAGGTTTAGTAAGAAGACTACAAATGGTCAATAGTTGCTATTCCACCAATTCGCACTAAGCGTTTTCAAATGTCCTTTATAATGCGCACAGCAAAAGAGTGGAACTCTCTACCTGCGTTTGTGTTTCCGAGTGCATCCAACCCGAATCTCTTCAAAGTAAGAGTGAACAGGCTTCTTCTGGGTGAGCTCACTCCATCGTAGACTTTGTCTCTGTCATCTCTGACCTAGACTAGAGTCAAGAGCAAACCCATTTCAAATAAAAAAAAATGCTCGTTGACCCCTCAAAAAAAATTCAAATCAAAAAATCAAATCAAATCAATTTCAATCTTTTCTGTTTTAATTTTATCATGTTTACTTACCTGCCACGTTTGCAGAGTTTCGCTAGCTTATTTCATTTGACCCTGTATAAAATGGCTATCATCACATCAGCATTTAGTATTCCCTGATTCTTACAGACACAGACAATATCTAGTTGCAAAATTACAATATGATTGCACAATAATCATGAATTCGAATTTAACCGTTTCAATATTTAGTCAAGTTGGCAACCTATTGACGTAAAAAAATCATGACCTGAGAATTTTTTATAATCTAGGTACGTAGAATTAATAGAAAGAAAAAAATACTAGACAACACTAAAACAACGTCTAGAACAAAAATACTCACCAGTAACAATCAGCCTGCGTACAGCTTAGCAACAGAGCGACGAGACCGAACAGATAGCTGTGGTTGTTCCAGAAGCTCTTCTCTATCAGGAACAGGTACCAGTAGCAGGCGGTGAACACTGGTGCCGCGACACGGAACTTGTAGCCTAGCATTATGCACAGCGCTCCTGGATCATAAATTAAGTACCTACTTATTAAGTAAAACCTATTACGTAAAACGGATTTTGGACTTTACTTAGCGATGACGATGTCTACTGTTAAAAATTAATTCCTTTGTCGGATGAATTCGGAGTCGCATCAGAATCTTTTGGTAAAGACAAGAAAGACTACTAATCATTTGTGTTGTTGGGTCTTCAACACTACATACTCAGTATATTATGCTGAAGTATAGTGAAGGCCGGGACGTTTTGGGGGGGCTGGTAATTTTGACGTCAAAAAGAGTCCCTATAATGCACGTCACTGTAATGCACGTACCAGCAATGCACGACACTGGATTGTACAACACAGGAATGTACAACACAAGAATTGGCGACATCGCGATGTCTCCAATTCCTGGGGTGTACCTTGATGGTCCGACCCGAGAGTGTACAACACATGAATTGGCTCAGATAAAGTAGTACTACTTTATCTGAGTGAATTGGCGACTCGGCGACATCGCGTGATTGGCCGATTGGTTGGCCAATCAGGTGACTCGAAATTTTGGGACTTGGATACTAGGTAATTGAGCTAGATAGTGCTGTTCCGAAAAACGATTGATTGCGCGATTGATAAGTTTTTAAGCAGAGAAGTCTTTATAAAAAGAGTTTTGTACAGCATATTAATTATATAAGCTGCAATCAGCTGCTCATGTTTAATAAAATTTTGGTAAGCACTCAGAGTGTAAGATAGGTCGACGGAGCCCCGCTTCGCGGGGCTCCTACTTCTGGGTGGTTTAAAAAAAAATAACCACGAAGGCTAAGGCGGGAGCTCCGCTACGCTTCGCTCCCGCCTTAGCCTTCTAACCTAACCTATCCGAGTCGGGGTACTCTGAGTCGGGGTGTTAACCATAATGTAGCGGCACAGTACATATTATCCTTCTTATCCAGTTTATGAAATATCTTTTAAATTGGTTCAATATTGGTGAAGAAAATAGGCGAGAGCCAAACCTCGAAAATGTGACTTTTTACTTAGGCTATTCAGTCGGATCTGCAGTTGTCCTTATCGCACGCATTAGAGGGCGGGGGCTCGCAGAGCGACAGCGATAGTTTCTTCAAATACCTAATTTTCAAAAGTCGTTCCGCCCGTATTTCCTCTTAACGAATAGTTCACAGATTTACTTCAATAATAATTGATTGAACGTCAACCACACGTCAAATGAAACAAAATCAATCAAAATCAATCCTTAATCAATCAAAATCTCATCCCTAGTTTCACATGGCTTTTTACTTTTTTATTGTGACGTCACTGTTTGTTTTGATTCCAATTCCCGTGCTGTACATTATCAAACCGGACACTCTTGGTCCGGGCCGAGAATGCGCGACATGACAATGTACGTCATTGGAATTCAAAACACGTTCATTCCAATGTCGTGCGTTCTCGTGCCGTGCATTGCTGTGTTGTGCATTGCTGGTTCCCTTCAAAAAGTACTGATTCCCAGCCTAGTTTAGTTTGAAAGTTTGAATAAATTACTTTTGATTTTGATATTAAACGCAACGAAAAAGAATGCAAGTAAAAGAGGACAAGACTGCTAAGGGCTAATTGCTTTAAGATCTAACTGTAACACGTACCAAACCACAATGCAGCATATACAAGCGCCATGTAAGGCATGCCAACTGACGTCAGAATTGGGATCAGCGGGAAGTGACAAGTCTTGGGGTCTCCCCATCGCTTCACCATGGACGCTCCGCCACGCTCGTCCGGGATATCGAACAGCATAGCTAAACCTGGGGAATCGCGGCAATAAAATTTTGT
This sequence comes from Luperina testacea, assembly GCA_927399505.1. NCBI lineage: Eukaryota > Metazoa > Arthropoda > Insecta > Lepidoptera > Noctuidae > Luperina > Luperina testacea. The sequence goes on along the minus strand of OV656759.1, from coordinate 19,644,573 downwards.
TGAAAAATTAAGCACCCAGGTTGAAAGAACTCCAATGTGAGTTTGAACAGTTTACAGGTTTTATGCAATTGAATGAATAGCAAAGTATTGTTAGTAAAAGTTAAACTGAACCGAAGACATCTACGAAAAAAATTTTGGGATCAAAAGAAATTTGTTTTCATTAGGTATTACACAGGGTGCGGATCTAAGCTCTGCAAGAAACTAAAGTCAGGAATGATCAGTCAGAAATCCTGTCAAAAATGACTTACCGAACAAAATCCTCGTCACAGCCAAGCTGGACGAATCCTTCGGAGCGTACATGTAGACGACTACTTTATTGAAAGTTGCATCTTTGATTTTGAACCCAAATTGCTGACTAAACTTTTCATCCACTTTCTGGTAAACCGCTTGGATAGTCTCCTTTGTTTTCATATTTCTGTGTGTCTGTAACGGACATTATTCATCATACATACTAACCTACGTTTATCAAAATAGTGTTTCTTGGAGTCATTATTAGGGTGCTAGAAGTGGGATCACGTCATAGAGCAACGACAGGGGTTCGAACTCAGAACCTCTCGCTAGCTAATTAATCCTTTTTAACCTTTGCAGCTTTGGGCTATTGGCTCTTGGTAACTATTGACAAAAGCTTGAAAGATTATTAATAAAACCCTCTTCTCTTCTACAACCTTCCTCATCTTGCTCATACCGAAGTTCAGAACTCAAGTTATCTGTATTGATCACGAGTTCATGACCAAGACTTGTTATTGTCAATCATAATAACATTTAGTGATTTTGGCACTTCACTAAGAATGACGCATCTAACTGCGTAGGTACATCGCAAGATTCGCAAGTTTGTTTAATTTTGCACTTAGGTACCTACACGCTAAATTGTTGAAGTGATTTTGGGTATTTATGGTTGAGTCTAATGTTTTATTTACATCCGCATTGAAGATTAAGAGAGGTTAGTCAGATGACGATACTGAGTTTACAGTATCGTCATCTGACTAACCTTTTCCCAAATAGCAAAGGGTTAACTACCTATGTTAAGGTCGGCTTCCAGGCTAGCTGGATCCAGCTGAACACAGTGAATAGCAACTCATATTTTACCTACATGGTGCGACTGGCTTTCTACCCCTTATAGTAAGACTGACAGACTTTCCGGCTTCTAGCTCAGAGTTCTGACTACCCGACTGCCAAAAATCTACGAAAGGTAGCTAGGATCTGGGTAGTTCTTCGAGGTCCCTCAAAACGCAGTCACACGGTCTTAATTCGTAACCTATTAAACATTCAGTCTTAGGACCAAATACAGATTAATCTTTATTTATATGTGTACATAATTTAAACATTAAACATCTAAAATTATTTCAAATTTTTATTTAAAAAAATATCTAATGTCGAAAACGGGAGCAAAATCGGTGTTCTTCGCGCGTCACACTCTGTTCGCGCTCACGGCAAACTTTGATAACTTTTGTTTTCAATTCATAAGCATATAATGTAATAAATCTAATTAATTGTATTTAACTATGCATCATAATTATCAAAGAATATTAATTTTATCTCTTAAGTGACAATAGTTAATAAGCTTTATGTCTCTGTCACACGATTTTGTTAGTTTCGAGAGCGCGCAACAAAACTGCACGTATCTTCCAAGAGCGCCAACTTGTCGCTACACATTTTAGCTGCGCGGACGCTCAGTCGCTCCTAGAGTAAATATGTTCCTTGCTCAGTCGTATCCCGGCGTCAGTGGGCGAGATACGTACGTTCATCGCTTCTAAACAAAAAAAATACGAGGCGAGTTATTCTTTGAATATTTTCAAGTAGCCTTGGTCTAGAAACTTTCATGCGCATATTTTGAAGGATAATGCTTATAATTTTCCAAGTCATTTTGTATTAAGAAATAAGATAGATCTTCGAGATTATTCTCAAGTACTTTGTTTGTTTATTTACCTATAAGTTTAATCGTAATTCTCAAAAATGTGAAATTTTCATAACTTTCGTGGTAATTTGTCCACGAAAGTTAGCTAGGGCACCACGAAAGTTGTATATCTCCATTGAATGATAAATTTAGATTACTTGTGACGCTGCAGATGCTATCGTGAAGCTCAAAAAAGGTGTCTTTAATAGCCAATTTTTTAATCACGTCTAAATTGTCTATGGATTATCTTAATTTGACAGGACTAAACTAATATTTATCTTCTGTCCTTTTCATAATGAAATAGAAAGAAAAAGATGCCTGAACTTAAATTTAGTTTAGTTTGTGAACAATAGAATCGGGGCCATTATCTGCCAGCAATAATTAGTAAGTAATAATTATGTTTATGTTGTAAATTTTAAAGTTTAATTTCCGGGAGCAAAGCAATTGTTACACATATTGTTACCAATCTAAGTTAATAAGGAGTGATGAGAACTAATAATATCTCAAAACACTATAATAGTTGATCTCAAATAGAAGTTGATTCATAAATAATAAGTCTTTTATTTATTATTTATATATCTTTATTGTACACCACAAAAATACACAACAAAAAAATTTATCGAACACTAGAAATATAAAATGGCAATTTATAAATTGGAAATTTGAGAAAAAATAATGATTTGAAACTATATTTTGCTTGTAGAAAATAAGTCTGTAACTTTCGTGCCGTCTTTCGTAACTTTCATGGGCACAGAAATTTCAAAATAAAATATCTCAGTAGTTTATGCACCGATTTACATAAAATAAAAAAATACGTATTATTTTTACAGCGTCTTAAATGTGGGTACATTTAAATGTAAATTATTAAAAAAAAAATATTCGCCATGAAAGTTACGCGGAGAATACTTTTTGAAGAACTACCCATCTACTACTTGCCGAGATGCAAGGCTGCTAGAGATCAAATGCAAGAGGAACACATACCGCGCTGATGAGCAAAAACCACTTACCGACCAGTTTTCTTAGAAATAATTTCAACCACCGCGGAGAAAGCTTTCTCAACGAAATCAAAATCCCGACTGAAGATAAGCAGTGGATCACAAAATATGTAGTTTACTGAACAATATTCTAAACACATGCTCCAATTATTTAATGAATTATGTCAAATGAATTATGAATACTTGAAAAGAGATAAGTTTATTGATGTGTGAACGTGTGTGGGTTCAATTATGTAAATTTTGTTTAGAAATTAAACTCACCAACATGCAGAGGCGGCGGTAGCGCCTCGAGTGTTTTCTATAATTTTATTTATTTTGGAGTGCCGACATTATTCCAAGTGTCGGTGTTTGGTAAAACATATTCCGCTTTATTTATAAGCGTTGCTTGAAGTTAAGAGACGTTTAACCCTCAAAAATGCCTCAAAATTGTATAAAAACCCTAATGAGGTACTTCATTTTAAACAACGTTTATAAATAAAACCCCTAAGATCATAAGAACGAATACTATTTAGGAAGAGTACCTACCTATAGCATAAAATACTCTGTGGTAGGAAGTACGCTATTTAGGCATTAGAAGTACCTGCACGGTAATAATATCCAGTATAGGGTTCTGTGCTAGTGTCCTTCCTACATATGTTTCGTTCTTGAAAGCACTGTCTCTACTTAGGATTTGCTGTCCATCCATTTGTCTCAGAATTATTGCATTAAAATAAGAGAAGACCTGTGACTCGCAAAGGTTTTCATTTGCCGGTAGAAATTGAATTTTGATTTTATTTTTCTAACTAGGTATCTAAACGATTAAATGTCATCGCATGATCGTACAAAAAAATAGTAAAAACAGTTGGAACGGTCATTCTGGGCATGCTTGCGGGACGCCCATATCACGGTAATAATATCATTTATACTGTGCCCATATCCAAGAATGGTGAGTCAGGGTCAAATTAAATTAGCTAAGTAGCTAAACTCTGTAGACGTGATGAGTATCTACGAGTATATCTGTTGTTTTGTGTTCTGATGACGTTCACTAGGTGGCAGCATTGAGACATCGCGTCCGGGCACCTGTCAGGCTGAGGCTACATTAGGCCGCGACGCGACCTGCGACACATGAGCGATTAAAACAAGTAAATGAATGCTCACGTATATGGCTACACTGCGTACATCAAATATTACTAGCGATCTTTGATTTCTTTATGCGATAGGAACAACATTACTGAAATCACGGCATCGGCTACATCAACATGAGCGAAATTGAAGCGAATTTATTAGAAAATTGCTTTTTTTTTCACTTGTAATGTAGCCATACCATGTTTTTCTCGTTTCGCTCTTCCAGTCGCATCGCAAATCGCTGCCTACTGTAGCCTCAGCCTCAAAAGTGTCAAAACTTGAAACCTTCGGACTTCGGCCTATCCAGGGGGCCTAAAAGGCCACTTTGGCAGGATCATAAAAGGATAACATATGAATTGTAATATGGCGAAGACAGTCCGGTTTTTTCTTTTTTTCGCTGCACTACGTAGATATAATCAAAGAGATTGGAATTGGATTGATTGGTATTTTAGCACGGACAAAAAAAAATACTGAAAAATCCTTCACCAATGGGATTTGATACGATTAACTTAACAGTTAACAGTCCATTATGATTCATAATGTTATCCTTTTATGATTCTGCCAAAGTGGCCTTTTTAGGCCCCCAGGTCTCTTCCTATCGTCGCGTGCCAAGCCATTGGATTCTAAAACAGCTGGTACCCCGGCGGTGACAAGTGCACAACGTATGTTGTCAACTTGTCATTGATGCTGGCATGCCGTGCTACCAGCCTGCGCTTTATTGCGGGATAAGCCATGGTGTCCTGCACATAATCAGGCGGGAGGAAACGCCCGGGTGTCACCATTGCCAGGATCGCCCAGAGGACACGGTAGAGCATACGGTGGAGGTCTGCCCCGCTTGGGCGGAGCACCGTCGCGTGTCCTTGTTGAGGCGATCGGTAGCGGCGGCGACCTCTCGCGTGCGGGCCTGGTTCAAGCCATGGTCCGGGGCGAGAGGGAGTGGGGGGCAGTCGCCTCCTTCTGCGAAGCAGTCATGCTAGCGAAGGAGGTGGCGGGACGGCTGAGGGAGAGAGCCTCCCGTCCCAGCCGCCGCGGGAGACGCTCCGGGCGTCGGGAGCCGCGCGACGACTCCCGGCCACCGTAGGCGCGGGCCTGCGGGCGGAGAGTAATGGGTAACTCACCGTCCGATCAGGACCAGGCCTGTGCCGGACGGCGCGTAGGTGTTCCACGCGCGCCTCAAAGAGATGTCAGCATCAACCGAAGGGGCCCGTCAGGGCCGAAGCCTGCCGGGTCAGCGGGATTGTCAGAAAGGGTTACCGCTGGCCCGGAACATAAAGGGCGAAGGAAGGAACACGGGTGGGTTTTAGTCAGTAAGAGTCTGACACTCCCTTCCGCTCCACCCAGAGCGGGAGGGGTCATTTGATGATTTCCCATCCTGAAAAAAAAAATGCTTCCTATCTCATTTTCTCCCACGTTAAATCTTATTTATGTCTCTTTTTACTGTCGCTTTTTCGTTTCATAAAATTTCAAGTCACAACGATGCTAAAGAAGTTTTCACTTCAAAAATTCAAATAAAACAACCACAATTTCCTGAAATATTTATTTCTCCATTACAATATTCGTTACAGGCTTCGGTTCCTAATAGACATTTATTATTGTCAATCATAATGTATTCATTACATATCGTCCATAATTTTCAACAAACAACTAATTTCTAGAAGTAATATTTTCGTCAACATTTATCTAAATAAGTAGGACATATAATTTTTGGTTGTTAAGATAAGGGCGAACAAGCGAGTTTTCGAGTAATTTCGAGCGAAGTGAAGTAATTGACTCTAGTTCAATATCTAAGAGTTGTTTGGAAAAAACCTACATAATATAATGAATATTCAAGATAAATTCCTTTTCATTGACGTCAGTCCTACGTCTCAAAATGCGATAACAAATTAACAGCATTCAGATAATCGTTAGGTACACGTAGATGATATTGACGGTTCTATTCCGATAGTGATGTCAATGCGAGCTATATTCATATCAATAGAAAACAACGCATATTAGGTACTTTGTCCTTGAAAATGAATTACTGTAGATCATGCGATGGTAGATAAAAGGTGTCTAAAAGCGTGGGAAACATATTGATTGATTTCACAATGACATATTTAAAATCTAAATTATATCGTCATGGTAATTAATTCTGGGTAAATAGTATAGGCGATAAAACCAAATAAAAAAGATAAAAATTAAAATAAAATTTTTATTCCAAATAAAACCAAATTAACAAAGGAACATTAAATAATAATATTTTAAAATAATTTTGTGAAACTTAAATGACTTGCTGAGAATTTTAGACTACACTATTTTTACATTAGATTGGTTAAACGGAAACAATGACACTTAGGCTTATTGCTAACAACACGCTCTTTACAATGTGAATCATAAAATATACATGGTCTCTTCAGGTGGACAGAATTGTGATATTTAGGTACATGTTAAGTGCAAAAGATGCTAGTATAATATTATAGTTAGGACTTATTTTGTGAGCATAAACAAACATCTATTATAAAGCTGGAATCTGTTTACGACAAAATATATGTGATACTAATGTGGAGCATACTCAACAATTTGTTTCTATAAACTACATTTGAATATGTCTAAGGTTTTTAGTGAACTAGGAACTAAATTCATAACTCTGAAGAGACTTTAAACTTATATAATTAGCATTACGTAGGAACTTCTACACACACCAAGAAACATCTAGTTTTGTAATTTCGTTTATAAAATTAATCTCATCACTGTAACATACATCACAGTTCGAACTAAAGTATATTTTTACAATAACACACATATTTAATATATAGACATCTATACATTTACTTAGCTGAATACCATATTAACTGCGTAAAAGTAAAAAAAATAATTTGTTGGAAGCATGTGGAAGTTGTTTTCCTATAAATGCTTCTAGATTTTAACCAGTGCAGAATTTCAATTATTTCATAGTTACGAAGAATAGATAGTGTTTTGTTTTGTATCATACACTAAAATGGATCCATTTATGTATCTGTAACCGGAACTGTTGATAAAGAAAATAAAACTTTTATTTCCATTATTTAGAACGTTATACGTTAGTGACTCTTACTTACTCTTAGCGTCGTACAACAATAATAATATTTTACATAGAATACTGACTACACGTCGCATACAATCTAAAGTAATAACATTAAAAACAGATATAATTTGACGAACAATGTATCGAAGTTCTTATGACACGAGAGATCACTATCCGTTCACATTGATTATTACATTAATAAAAATAATTTTATAATGACATCACATGTTTCACAATATGACGACGAATTAATTTTAACACTGACAATACTGAACTATTGCTATCTTTTACTAGCAGATAAATTATGAAAGAAATGGACGAACATTAGAACTGTAAAACTACACAACACAACTGTTCAAGTTTAGACAGAATAAAAATGTTGCCATTTCTCTAGTTTTCTCCGTATACGCCTAAATTTAAATATCAGTGATAGATAGCAATAATTTAAGTTTTGTTGTGTCGCGCGCACCATAAACTTATGTAATGTCATATAGCAAGTAAATGATACATTTAATGAAAATCTATGCGTTACCAAATAATATTTGGCATGAGATATGTATGATTACATAATGAAAATCTCCTATAAAACGTAATAACGACCAAAAAGTCTAAAAAACGGAATGTGATTACACATAAAACGATTATATCAAACAGTATATTGGTTATCTTAAAGTAAAATTAAGATCTAAAATAGTATTCGGCAATCTAGTGTACGTCATATATACGTAGGTTTTACACGAGTAACAACTCTTTTGTTCACTCGGCTTTGCTGCATATATTATGTTGTTATTTATAAATTAAACTGTTAATTAAAAAAAAAACTCTCAACATTTTTATATGATTTTTTAAAACAATTTGTTAATAGCCAACTACAATGCAGCTTAAATATTATTGTCGCTCCTCTCGGATTTAGAAATAAATAATTTAACTATAAAATAGTCGTCATATTACTTATTACGACATACATTGATGGAACTTTATGATAATAACATTGATATTGTAATTTAAACTTTACTACGTTATAAATAAGATCTAGTTTTATTCACGCTGGTAACGAACCATCTAAACAGCGGCCCTAGTCTCGCCCTAATGATCTAGAAACGCTATTATTTTGTTTCGATTCTTTGGCGACTGCGGAATCGAGATTTGAAGTCAAGATAAAAATATAGCAAAGCCATTTTATTTATTTGAATATGATAACACAAACAATCAAGAGTTATTTTCATATAAATAGTTCAACAATTTGTTTCCCTACAGCCGCCGAATCATCACAAAATGGACGCGAATACAAAGTGACATATCATTGTCACAAAAAGTTGTGCTAACCTAAATAACTGCTATACACAATGACCCATAGCATCAAAACCCATCATTTATACAATCACATTTTGCACCAGCTTTTTCCGTCCTTTGTCCATGGGCCATTGTGTACAGTAGCAGTAATACATGGGCGCCACAGTGTGCGGCGCGGTGTTCAGTGGTCGTAGATGACGCCGCCGGCTCCCGGCAGAGTGGACCCGCCTGACAGGTAGATGTCTACTGCTCTGGCTGCCTGTCGGCCTTCTGATATCGCCCATACTACTAGGGATTGGCCGCGGCGACAATCTAAGAACGAAAATTTGTTAAATTAATTGTTTCCTCCAACGGCGCGCACGAGTGTACTCCACGAACTTTTATGAACTTGCCCTTGTGAAATGAAACATTTATAAAATGCAATTTCTTATAAATGATGTATTCCTGTAAATAGGTTACACTAAGTACTTCATGTCTCAGATCAATGATATTCTAAAACTCCTATCTGAATAGTCCGAGAAGTAATGCCGAAATAAACTCAGAGGTCTCTTTTAAAGTCCAGACATAATCTTGGTTATGGAGGAGCAACCAGATTATTTTCTGAGATGGCCGTTTTAGGACAGAACCACACAAATTGAGTGGACCTTATCAGAACTTATATCATATTGGTGATTTCACAAGTCACATAACTTTTTGTCAGGTTATAAATGAATTAATCTTGGTGAGATAAGTTACTTTTATTTCATTTGTACGTACCACCAGCAGCGAAGACATTGTTGACGGGAGTTTTATAAATGTCCTTCTTCTCGGTTTCCACGTTGCTTCGAGCGTCCAGGGGGAGGTCTGATAACAATAAAACAAAAGCTATAACATCCTCTCTCACACTTAAGACTAATTTTGGATAACTTTAAAGAGCTTCTGATCCTAAGATAACTTTTAATGAACAAAAAAGAAGCATTATTTGTTTTTTTTGACAATGTTTATTTAGTGTGTGTTTCACTTACCCAGCTGATTAGCCACATATCGCTCGGGTCCTAAGAAGCCCATAGCCAGTAGCACTAGTTCCGCCTTGAACACCTTGTTGGTGCCGGGTATCTCCTTCATCTCCCACCGGCCGCCCGCGCCGCGCGTCCATTCCACTTCTACGGCTGATACGCCGCATACGTTGCCTTCACCTGTGGATGAAGAGATTGTTATTTTAGTGATCTATTTTAGTAAAAGAAAGTTGTTGGGATCCATATTAATAAAATGCAACTACAGTCATAACTAAAAGAACGAGTATTGGATGGTTACACGGTACATTTCTTTGCTCAGTAGTTTCAATCCTTTTTGCACATTTGAATAACTCTAAGGTCCAAAGCACACACGCTACTTTTAGTATCGGCGATTTAGCCGCTTTTTAGAAGCTTTCGATGCATTTAGCATCGATACAGTCGCAAAATCGGAGATCGCCGATGCTTGAAAAGTTATTCAAATATGTAAAACGTATTGTAACTATTGATCAAAGAAACGTCACTGAATAAAACACTTACCATCATCCAAGAATTCCTTGGTAAGTGTGGAGAACTTCCTCGGGTCGCTTCCGAATTTGACTTTCACTTCTTCATGTCCATAGTCCACCCTACAAATAAGGAAGATAATCATTATTACATCAGATTAAATGAACGCAGTGTACGTAAGGGCTTGTTTCTCTTTTAACCCTTAACCAGGCTATGGATTGAGCATTTCCCACATACATTTTTAAGAGTTTTTACCAGGTTTTGGTAAAGAATCTACCACAATCTGTCAAAAACGCTAACATAGAAATAGTAGGTACTTATGTTAACAAAAAAAAAGTGGAACAGAACGCAAAAGGACATATTGGGTACATCCAATAAATACTTCAAGAGGAAGCCGAAGTGAATATCATTGTTGGTGCAAGAACTAAAAAGCGATGAAATTAAATATAATCTTTGTGTTTTTGATTGTATATTATTTCATAGTTTCTAACGACTTCAATTAATTCGTCTGACATTTTTAAACACACGTCCACTGTTCTACGCAGGCGGGGTCGACTCATTGGGTAAACTTTGGAATACCTACGGGGGCTAGACCTGTGTTGCCAAGTTTTCCTCTATTATGTAAGACCTAAAAGTTTCGGTCTCTAATAATGACGTTTTCAAAGATGGCAACATTAGTAAAACTAAAAAGTTGCTTAGGTGTTAAAAAGCTACCATCTGGTAGTTTTAGCGACATTTTTGTTTAAATTATTAATCAACAAATTAGCCGACATAATATTTCGCATATTTATTCAACGTTAATTTTATTAGAATACAATAAATATAACTATAATTCATGCCGAATATAATAGATATACGCTCGTATAGCATAGGTTTTAACTTTAAATAAACAAAAGGGTTACCAATCAAGTCAATACATAAATAATAAATTTAATTTACTGCAACGTAACGGGCAGAGGCTACTTTCTTTCTAAATTATTAATTTTACAAGATTATTATGGGTACGATTTTGTTTAATGTACATGGCAGCCCCACAAATACCACTTCACATGAAAAATGTCTGCCGGCGCGCGGCGTAAGCGCATATTGATGTTATTTCTTGTGAATTCTCTTTTTGCAACGTTAAGTGTTATCCTCGCTATTAACGACGTTGAGTAGAGCCTACGTTCCACCGTCTGTGTGCCGAATCACCTGAGTGTTGTGTACGAGATAGTGATTATAGTTTGTGTTTATGTTGTTTGTTGATAGGTATAAATTCAGTTGCCCATTTTGATAGCTCCTATGTATGCAATACCAATTGTGTAATTTATAATAAAGTACTTTTGACATAAAAGACACACTACTGTTTTTATTATAATAATACTAGTAAAAACATTTGACAAAAAATTGTGATTTATGTCAAAACTCAAACTTTTTTACTAGAAGAATTATCTCCTATCCACCTTTTAAGTTAATTTAAACAATAAGGCTGCTTGACCACCAAAGCGGAGCTGGAAAATTGTAACCAGTAAAATAGCACAATTAAACATCGGTTACAGTTTCTCAGTTCTGCTTTCGTGGACCATCTCAAAGAAACATCTCAAAGAAAACATCTCAAAGAAATCGATTTTGAATATCCCGCTTTCACAAGTTTTTGGGGGCACCCACTAGGTGGCGCCAAAAACCGTACCATTTTATTTGTTCGTAGTTGACGTTCTTCTCCTAGAGTAAATATGTTCCTTGGTTCTACGTCGCCACTCGGCTGTCTGCGCGTGCCCACGCGTGATTACACTAGACCCGACTGGGCTGACGCGTCACAACCCCCACCACCGACCCCACGCCGATCGAAATCGCTCGGTCTGCGTGGCGTCAGCAGGCTCTGCGACACGCGGGACGGGACTAATGTAATCACTCCAGTACTAAATGTATGTAACCGATAGCTTACCCACGCGTTGCGACACGCGGCGCGGGCTAAGTATAATTGCGGCTTAATCATTATGGAGAATCGGAGAAACTTAAGTCGTACAATTTTTTGATATGTTGTAGAATTTGAGTTTTTCTAGTGATTTGTGCATAAATTATAAGTAAAAACTTCAAAAATATCATGATATAACGAAATAAAACATGTGGGGAACCATATGCCTTAAGCCTGTGAATGCCTAATTATTATATCCATTGCCCGGTGAATTAGAATCTTTATTTTATACTAGGTTTTTGCCACAGGTTTTATTTAGGATTTACTCACGGTCATTTATCGATATATAAATTGTGGGTAGTGTAAACTTTTGTCGTCATTATTTGTCAGTCTACTTTAGTGTATTTTTTGTAGTTTTTATTTTATATATAGATAAAAAGTCGTCGTCTAGACAGGCAATGGGATTATGTTTTTCCACATGTATTTTTTCAGGTTTTCAGCTTATTTTCTAAATATAATTGATAAAATCTCATACCAAATTTTATTACTCATCTAAATTTACGAAAAAAACATTATTACTGCAGGATTTGTCCGAGGCCTGGTAAAGGGTTAATGTGTCATAATTTGTATTTCATTTCTTAAAAGATACAGTTCGCGTCAAATAACTTTGCCGCTCTGAAGTTAGGCTACTCGCTAGCCGCGCATGCGCGCTGCTGTTTTATTCCTACTGAGCAGTGATTTGATGCCTACTTCAGAGTAGCAAAGTTATTTGACGCGAACTGTAACTGAGATGATGTTACGTGAAGTGTTATTTGTAGCGATTTTTGTCTACTAACCTGAATACTCTAGGCCACTGCGGCCATGGGTTGTCTGCTCCCCTAGTCGGCTTGGGCTCGGGCAAGATTTCGAATGTTGTGATGCTCTTTGCACCTTGACGTAGCGACGTGGCTATGCAGTCACAACTAGAGACAAAAAGTTTGTTTGTTTAGACTAAGTCTATGTGCAGTACGCGGATAAAGCAATATCAAAATGCTTGATTTCAGATTATTTCTGTGAAAATAATGAACGGGTCTCCAATGTCTCTATAAGAGTCCAGCGCGAATTGGGGTCTAGTAATTCTATGATCCGAAAACGCTTTTAAGACACTCAGAAGGACTCAATCTGTACAACAGGCCATTATCTATCGAGTATGATTTGGATGTCGAAGTTTCGCTGGTGCGAAAATACTGACCCTGCCAATATTAAACTCACTCTCTGTCGCTTTTTTTCTCTTTTCGTCTCTAGGATTCCTATTTATTCGTAAACATAAGACTAAAAAGATACATACCCAGTATCACCTCCTCCGATAACCAGCACATTCTTGTCCTTAGCCATCAGCTCTGGGTTATCTTTAGCCTGGTGATGATGCGTGGCTCCCATCTGCTTCTTCTGCCAGTTCTCTAGGAACTCCATAGCGTAGTGGATGCCGTTCAGCTGCCGACCCTTGAGGGGGAGGTCGCGAGGCCAGGTCGCGCCCATGCAGAGGACTAGGGCGTTGTATCTAAGGGTAAAGCAAATATAAAGATCGAGAGAGTTTTCAGGGAACACTAATAAACATAATCAAGTTCACATTACGATAATAGCAGGAGGGCAGTTTCTGTGGTCTAGCCCAGGGTAGTCTAAATAGTTTAGGCACTTTGGAAACTTTGGTGCCCTGATAATAACTTTTGGTCTTCGTTAACAGCTAGGAACATACTTACTTACGATGGTCGTTATAGATAAATTTTCAGCAGGTTTAAAAAGGCCACTTTGGCAGAATCGTAAAAAGATAACATTATTAATCATAATATGGCGAGGACAGTCCGTGTTTTTCTTTTTTTCGCTGCACTACGTAGGTAAAAAAATCAAAGAGATTGGGATTGAATTTGGATTGGATTGATTGGTATTTTAACACAGACAAAAAAAAACTGAAAAATCCTTCACCAATGGGATTTGATACGACTAACTTAACAGTTAACTGTCCATTATGATTCATAATGTTATCGTTTTATGATTCTGCCAAAGTGGCCTTTAAGGCCCCCAAAAGGCCAATCCTCGAATTTAAAATGTTCAAAATCTAGTCGCAGTCTCATCTCGGCGACAAACAAATGTCAAAAACTTGTCGAAAATGTAGGGAAATTAGAGGTACAATGCGCGCCACGAAAGTTGAGACTTGGCCCCGCCTCTCCCGCTCTTTCCGCCGCCCCTATGACGTCCGGTCCCGTCCCGCACTCAGACCTCATACCGCTAAAGATACCTAAAATCGTGTACTGCGCAAGCCAAACCACGTGGTGTGTCAAGTCTCATCTTTCGTGGCACGCATTGTATTTTTGAGTTTTGAGACTGAGATCAGACCGTGAACAGTCTTAAAATGACAAGAATTGCCCCTCAGTTCAGTAGTTTGTATGGCAACTTTTCCGACCATTCAGAGTTCCACTTTCACGACTCGACCATTTCGAACATCCGTACATACACAGCTCGTTACAGAGGCACTTTAGTCGAATATTTTCGAATAAAAACTTACTCGTTAGCCAGATCACTGGCAGATATGTCTCGTCCGACATCCACGTTGCACTTGAAAGAGATGCCCTCAGCAGTCATCAGCTTGATGCGTCGTGCGACTACTTCCTTACTGAGCTTCATTGTGGGAATGCCGTATTGTAGGAGACCGCCTGGACGGTCGTTGCGCTCGAATACTGTTACTGTGTAGCCCGCCTGAAACATGAAATGGTTTTTACAATATCCCGCTTTTTAATCTGGAGTGGAGTGTCCTAATACAGGCATTTAATTGCTTAAAAGGACACTTTTATCCAGGGACTTGAAAAGTTACTCAAAATAACGTTACGCGTAGTTCCGGTAACGATAATTTGTACCGTTCCACCAGGATCGTAACAAAATTAATTCCTTGGCTATAACAATACTGACAAACGGAACGAAATCTTCAAACTGTTCACTAACAATATTATCAATATATCGTTATTAGTATATCGATATAACAACGTTATTCATTTCGATACTCATCTTTGCCAGCTTCATGACATATAAGATGACGAAAAAGACGAAAAACTATGAAGAATAACGTTACAAATGAATCTTTAACGTTATTACAAGCGGATAAGCTTAATGTTACTGATACCTATAACGTTACTTATAATATTGTTCTACGAAAATGATATTCTATAACGTTTTCTTTTGTGACGTTATTGATATTTTTATTAGGTTTTTGTATCATTACAAATTTTGGAACGTTATACGATAACATTAATGGTAACGGAATGAAATTCATTTCGTTTTCAAGTCCCTGCTTCTATCACTAGCTATGTAGTATAAAGCTTGTTAAAGAAAATAAACTATTTTGTATTTTAATCTTCTTAGCAATCAATAAGTTGCTACAAATATCACTTCCTTACAAATAAAATATAAATTATGTTATCGTTTTGTGTACCTTATTCAACTGATGTGCGCACGCTAAGCCAGCTGGTCCGGATCCGACAACAGCCACTGTCTTTCCGTTTCTGTGTGAAGGAATCTGTAAACAAACAAATAAATAACGTTAAATTATAACCCATCAGTCTATTCTTCCACTTCTGCAGTCTTCTACTTAGCGTGTAGATGGTAATCTAAATATACTCGGCCCAGAATTCGGATATGTGTTTGATATATTCAGTTTCAGCAGTATATTTGATAGATTCCACATGACAGTATAAAAGCTTTAGAAAAGTAGTTATGTTTCCTATCATATCGTCGCGTTGCTTTTACCAGAAGGCTAATTCTCGTAATGTAAAACGTTCAAAATATATATATATTTTTTTGAAATGGGTTTGCTCTAGTCGCAATCTTATCTCAGCGACAAAGAAATGTCAGAAGCTTGTCAAAATGAATTAGATGTATTTTTGACAGATTGAGACGAACGTTTTTAAAATTATGAGGATTGCCCCTCTGGTGGATGGGAGTAATAGAAGCATGATGTGTTGACGACAATAGAGTTGCCAATGATGATAATAATATGATTGGTGACTCGATTATCGACTGGCGAATTGGCTACAGGTACTTTGCCTAACTCTTCAGGGAAAACAGGCTTTTAAGTTATGTTCTGATTGTATACGTACGTCAGGTGTAATCCATCCGCTCTCGAAGGCGTGGTCGATGATGGCACATTCGATATTCTTGATAGTTACAGGCGGCTCGGAGATGCCCAGCACGCACGCGCCCTCGCACGGCGCGGGACACACGCGGCCCGTAAATTCTGTAATATACAAAGAGTTATGATTAAATAATGTGACTCAATTATAGTGTGTGGACATGGTATGCCGTACAACAAAAATCAAGGGTTTTCCATAAATACGGTGGTGAGCAGGGTTGCCAACCGTAAAGAAAAATCCCTCGTACATATGCAGCTAAAAATCTCGTATTTTGACTTCCAAACCTCGTACATTTTATTATATATAGAAAACGTGCTAAAACCAATATTAAGGCATATTTAACTGCTGGATTTAGGACTTTTTACTCAATTAAATAAACTATTGCAAGTTTCCTACTGAATAAAACATAATTTTGTGTTGTATTAAAAAAAAATATTTATTAATTAATACTCAAGTATATGTATTATTACTTAACTTTGCAAGGTAACTTAGTTTACATCTCTCCAAATATTATGTTAGAAACATCTTCACAGTCACCGTTTTTTCTGCCGTATATTATAGCTGTTTTTCATGCGGCTATACATTTCTTTTGTGGGTTCCAAACTGACAAAATGTTCGTATGGCCATATTATCAAAATCTCGTACATAATTGTACGAGGTTGATAGTGTCCTCGTACCTCGTACGGAAGACCACAAATCTCGTATTTGTACGAGGAACCTCGTACGGTTGGCAACCCTGGTGGTGAGGTTTACTGATATGCTGACATTCAACAAAGCTACTTAAAATAGAGCCGAGTTCAGCTGAGTCACAACTTACTGTTAGGGAGAAAAATGTATTAACATCGGTGTAGTAGCGCATTTGACGAGGCCTTTATGTCATAATGTATCGATAACCGTGTGGAGCCGGTGTTGTCATAAAACACAGTGAATTTTTGGTCGGAGAATAGTACATTTTCTTTTGTTATTATCAGAAGGCAGGTCTGTTTTGCACCAAAAAACAAACAAACCTGGGAAATTATTGGTCTGCAGCAGCTGATTGAGCGCCTGGTGCCAGTCGCCCTTGAAGATGAGGTCGTTCCACTTGGGGATGATGTTGCCGAGCGGACAGCCGTGCGCAGACTGACAGAACGGCACGCCGCACTCCATGCAGCGCGCCGCCTGCGCGCGCAGCCCGCGCCGCACGTGGCCCGGGTTGTAGATCTCGTCCCAGTCGCGCAGGCGCTTCTCCGCAGGACGGTACATTGTTGTTTCGCGAGGGTATTTTATGAAGCCCCTAGAATATGAAGGTTTATGTAATGTGACATTCATTTACCAAGCTTTAAGGTCGTTGTTCATCTAACGCCTGAGTAAAATCGCCTCATAATGATAAAAAATCGGAATTTGGAGAATGTGAGGCGTCAGATGAGTTACAGCACTTACAGCCAAAAAAGTACTCTGTCGTGGAAGGAATTTTTTACCTTCCACAGGTAAATGTCACATAAAAATGTCACTTGTTGACTAATACTGAATGGGTAGATAGGAAACTGGTGTAAAAGCTGCGGTATCAATAATGGAAATTCTGCATAACTATAAATTAAATAATAATTTCCCTAATTTTTAATGTCATGACACGCATCGGAAAAATCTTGTTAAATTAACAAGCTGAAGGCAGTACCTTCAAATGCTTCTAAAAATCTACCATCAGTATACACAAATACCAACCTAGTCTTATCCAGAATCTTCTCCAAATTCTTAGTTTCCAACTCCACATCTCGTACAGTCTCCTCAATATCCAGTACTCCGTTCTCCGCCTTTCCATTAGCCTCTAACTTGGGTTGGCTCGGCTGTTTCACTGCCATAGACTTCAGAGCGCGTTGGTATTCGAATGGGAACACTTTGATGAACTTCTTAGCGGGCTCGGGCCAGGTCTTCAGAAATTCTTCGGCGATTATTGAGCTAGAAGAAAACAAATATTTTAAATGGTAAAGGAGTATGATGGAGGAATAGAATGGTTAATAAAATATAATAATTCAATAAAAGGGGCAGGTATGTGCTTGTTTGAATTGATAATTAGACATGAAGAGCGTTGCATTGCGTGCATTTGAAGTTTTCTAAACATGAAAGTTTAAATGTTTTTAAGTCTCTCACCTAGATCGGCGTTCTAAAAACATAAGCCTTTTTCACATTTTGAATACAAAGTTTTGTATTAATCATATAATGTACCGAGTTTGGCCATTTTATTTTAAAACTCAAAGCATTTATTTTAATTACACCAATTACAGGCACTTTTGAATTGTCAAGGGTCGGTCAGTCAGAAAGTGAAGCTAGTTGTACATTCCAAAACGTACAAAGTTCCTATGGAGAATAACGGCCAAAGAAACGCCAGGGACACTCTTTTAAAACAATATATTGTTATAACATATTAGTAACATAATTCACATTGAAATTATAGATATGTGAATGATGTAGAAAGATGTGCTCGTTACAAGTGTCCATAATAAAATTATTAAAAATTTAAGATAAATACAAAACCCTGTAAATAAAAGTTGATCAACGAACCCAGTGTACTGGTGGAACTCTTCCAGCAGCTGCTGCACATAGTCCAGGTCTTCTTGTAGCTCCAGAGGTAACAGTTCCACCATCTCATGGTTACACTTGCCGGAGAACGAGCCGTCGATGTCGTACACGTATGCGATACCACCTGCGAATAGCAATGGGCATTCATTGTCATATGGAACAGCTTATAAATCAGGAATAATTGCTCCTGACATTCTCGGTTGATTCGACACTTGAGAAACTTTTTTTTTTCGGGATGGGAAATCATCAAATGACCCCTCCCGCTCTGGATGGAGCGGAAGGGAGAGTATCAGACTCTTACTGACTAAAACCCACCCATGTTCCTTCCTTAGCCCTTTATGTTCCGGGCCAGCGGTAACCCTTTCGGACAATCCCGCTAACCACACTTGAGACACTTGTGTGACACTCATGACACTCTCACTCGCAGAAGAAACAGCGAAACAAACTCAGAAGACTTCTTGCTTATCTTTATCTGATCATGTGAGGACCATTCGTGTCTGAGCTGGTCTTTACTACAAGATCATCAATGTAGACTACTCAGCGTCCTGCGGCGCAGTTTTGTTGGTACCTACTTACTTACTTAGATACAACAGATTTTTAGCAGTTTTTTATATCCATAAAATAAAAATACAGGTGGCAGCAGTGTTGGTTCAGAATCATGTACTGAAACCATTGTAACAGGCTGCGCGTCGTTGCCTCTGCAACCCTGTATAGCATTGAAAAATCCCCCTAGGTAAAATTACTTGTGAAAGGAGTGTACTTTTTTTTTTATTGCGTACCGCTCATGCCAGCCGCGAAGTTCCTTCCAGTAAGTCCCAGGATAAGCGCAGTACCGGCCGTCATGTACTCGCAACCGTGGTCACCTACTCCTTCTACGACTGCAATACAACCGCTGTTGCGCACACAGAAACGCTCTGATGCTATGCCTCTGTAGGAAACAAATAAATGTTTATTTATAAAACCATCACCTCACTTTCACCTAGAGATCGTTCAGAAGGAAATTATTTCCCTCGTAAATCTTAAACTGTAATGGCAACCCTCTACATTTTTTGTCGATCTTTTTATATTGACGGAGATTGATTGCCACTTGTATGCAGTGAGTGGTCATTATTTAAAATACTGTTAGGTAAAAAGTACTTTATATTACTGAGGACTAAAGTGAGAGTTGTTTTTACTAACCTGAAATAAGCGCGTCCAGATGTCGCTCCGTATAAGCACACATTGCCTACAATGACGTTGAGGTGCGACTCGAATGGTGACGCCTTCGGTGGGTAGATGATGACCTTGCCGCCTGACAAGCCCTTGCCTGAAATAAATCAAAATATTTTTAGCTTAGCATCCTCCTGTGCTCTACTATGCCACAGACCTTCAAAGCCCTTTATTATATTTACTTTATTGTGCAACATGATCTAATTGCCTAGCTCTTACTCTCTATGTTATTTATAACTAGCAGCGCTCCGCGGTTTCACCCGCATTAGTGTTGATCCCGTGGGAATATCGGGATAAAAACTATGCTATGTCCTTTCCCGGGACTCAAACTATCTCCATCCCACATCTAAATCGGTTCAGCGGTTTAAGCGTGAAGAGGTAACAGACAGACACACTTTCGCATTTATAATATTAGTATGGATAACTACTGCATTTATAATATTAGTATGGATAACTACTAGGTTTATGGATTGTTTACTCACCGACATAGTCGTTAGCGTCGCCTTCCAGCGTTACAGTGATGCCCTTAGACAGGAACGCACAGAAGCTCTGTCCGGCTGATCCGTTTAGTGTAATATTCACGGTCTTGCCGTCTGGAAGGCCGTCGTCGCCGTATTTCCTGTTTAAATACAAGTAGTTGTTAATTACTTTTATGTATGTAACTTTGAGACAAGGAAAATATTGTTGGCGGTTATAAGCATACTATGGTTGCCGCCAGATAACAAAAAAATAAAAGTCATTGATCCGACTTGTACCAAAAATTCCAAACTTATTCGATATAGATCGCTCGTCATACAAAACTGTCGCTAATACTGCTTCGGACGAACTTCATAATGGCGTCACGGACGCCCCTTACCGCTATACGTTTTTGTTGAATGTGTTAGCGACACTGCCTTCACATTTTTTTCGTATCGTTTTGAAATATTGGAAAACATTGGTAGACGGGTGTCAACGACTTTTATTTTTTTGTTATCTGGCGGCAACCATACTTGTACGGAAAGTTAATTTGCCCGAGATTTTAGATTAAATAATTTCGTCGCAGGAATTCGCTGGATGCGAACAACTTTTTTTTTTCTTTTCTTTCAGGACTGTTGTGACGATGTTATGCCTATTTGCAGCAATCGAAGTCTGAGAAGTTGACGAGTGAAAAACAGCATTTCACGTAAGTGGCAATTTAGTTTGCCCGCATAAATATTATTCAATCAGGTATTTTTCAGTTTTGCGTATTGAATGGCCTAGAATAACTTACATGGCGATATGATAAGATAGCGTGGATGTGAAAGCTCTGTCCTCGTTGGTGATCCTCATGTTGATATCCACATGGTTTTCAGACCCATCCCAGATGCTGCTGCATTGAGCGATCAACTGGTTGTCCAGACGCTTCTCTAGTTGGAAGTCCTGAAAACATTTTCGTTTGTGTTTTTACATAATTATAGTAGTTTATGTGGCGCTCATCTGCTGTAAGATGAGTACTGAACAAGAATATTGTGAGACCTTTGTTGACATGTCAGAATAACTTTATGACATGTCAGAATGATTTTGTATGGGTTTTACCATCTGGGATTACTCAATGGCAGTGCCGGATTAAGACTACTTGATGCCCTAAGCAATCCACGCCTGTGTATCGGTTTTTTGAAATTCGACTGGTAGTTCCAGAGATGAACGTGTTCAAACAAACGCACAAACTCATCAGTTTTATTGATAGTATAGATAGATATAGATTGTCAAAGCCTCGAGCCTTTCCAACGTCAACGTAAGGACATCTTCCGCCGACAAAACGCGCAGGTTTTTAAACAGCCTTGCCTTTCATGTGTTAGCAAATATATTTTCGGTGCAGTTTATGGTACCTCCGGGTCGTGATGCCCTACGCAATTGCTTAATTTGCTTATAGACTAATCTGGAACTGCTCAGTGGCAGACCGGAGTGTGGCTGTTTCTGGCAGATAGTAATTGACTCGACACCCTTTATTACATGGGACTAAAACGTAAGTGGGAAAATGTGGATGCAATATACCTACAACACTGCCTAACCCTTCGGGTTTACAGGCGTAATGTGGTGTGTTATACCATGTTTTTAAGTTCTTCAGCATATATCTTACCTGTGACTTGGATCCTCCAATGATATTGACGCCGGGTCTCATATGCAGCGCGTTCTTGAGTATGAGGCTGAGGTTCAACATCCTCGCCTTGGGGTTCTCGTTGTTCTCCCGCACTTTGAGTAAATCTGTGCGACCGATCAGGTCTTGGAAGCGACGGACTCCGACTTCGGCCATGTGTGTGCGGACCTAGGAAGGAGAAGTGTCTTGTAAAACAATAGAGAAGGGGGCAGACGTATGTTTTCTTTATTTTCACACCATCATAATGACTTAATGCTTCTTGATGTAATAAAGAACCAACCTAAATGAAAGTACATATTGTACACACGGCGACATATCAAGTTGTATATTTCCAGTTTTAGCTGACCCAGCATTGTATAGGCTTTTCTTACAATGAGAAGTCAGCTTATACTGGACATGTCGTCATGCGTACAAGATAAATTACAAAACTTTCATTTGTGAGAGGTAGAATGCACTTTATGTGCTTGTCTACAGATTTGACGGCACATGCTCTCTCATCGCTAATAGAGCCGAAGGCTGAAGCAGTAGTTATCAAGTGGTTCTAACAACCCTCTACTTTATGTTGTTATCTGTAGCTTATTGTAATCATTACTTTGGGCCAATGTGTCGGTGACTGTATTAAGTGTTCTGTACTGCAGTAGCGAAGGGTCAATTTTTGTAAGAGGTAAGCCGGAGTAGATATCTTTTATATGATTATATTATTTGTCTATAGAATACTGACTGTGCCATTTTTTAAAGGGAAGCCTGTGGAATCGAGTTGTATGGAATTTTCGCCACTGCTATACTGTTACCTTGGTGACACCACTACATACTATAAAGGTAAATACTAGTAAATAGCTAACAACAATTGAAATGTCACACTTACCTCTTCAGCCAACATGAACAGATAGTTGATGACATGTTCTGGCTTGCCGGCGAACTTCTTGCGCAGTACGGGGTCCTGAGTAGCGATACCGACCGGGCAAGTGTTCAAGTGGCATTTCCTCATCATTGTGCAACCTGGCGAAGAAAGGAGTAAGGGCCTGTGCACACCACGTTTCTTAAACGGGCAACGAGTCAGACGCAGCCTGTAGACCTTCTGTAGGATAAAAGCGCGCCGTCGACACAAGATTCTAAAACGCGCGTCGACGGCGCGTTTAAAAAATGTGGGGTGCACCGGCCCTAGGGAGTAGGCTGTAATCCAACACGCGGGCCCAGTGTGGATTAGGAGATGTTAAATGTCTTCCGTAATTATAATAGATGAAGTAATAATGCGTAAAAAACATGGTTTAAAAAGGCAATCCGATTTCGGGCTTGGTTTTCCAAACAAGGACGGGGAGGATACGTCACGGTTTATAATTATCAAAGTATAATAAGACTTCGTCTTAAAAACACTTACCAAGAGCAATAAGTGGTGCTGTACTGAATCCAAACTCATCAGCACCGAGTAGTGCGGCGACCATCACATCAAAACCTGTCCTGATCTGTCCGTCCGCTTGTACGACCACTCTGGAAGATAATATATTCGTTCCAAATCAATAGGAAGAAACAACAAGATTGACAGTGGCAGTCTTGCATGGAACAAAATTATCCGTATGAGTAAATAGTGCTTTGTGTATGTGCAATTTTTGTTTGGAAACTGTAAACTTGGAAATTAAAGAAATAAGATTTTGGATGCTATGAATATAGATATTGATGTTGACCTAGTCATTAGTCATCAACTAACATCATATAGAACATTGTTATAAATATGTCGGCGCAGCATGGAGGCCACATGAGATTCGCTGTGGTGTACAATGCATGCCACGAAAGATGAGACTTGACCCCGCCTCCCCCGCTCTTTCCGCCGCCCCTATGACGTCCGGTCCCGTCCCGCACTCAGACCTCATACCGCTAAAGATACCTAAAATCGTGTACTGCGCATGTCAAACCACGTGGTGTGTCAAGTCTCATCTTTCGTGGCACACATTGTACGTCGGATTAGTGTGACATTTGACAAGCTGTCATTCTTACGGAGCGTCGCATGTGTGGTAGCAACTGCAAGGCGGTAGACTCAGACACACAGAGTACTTTTTGCTCAGACACGTGTGGTACGAGAGCCGTCGTCAAACCATATTTAACGACGAATCGTTTAAATCTGGGACAATCATTTAAGTGACGATGGGCCATACTGATATAAGTCATCCTGAGCCTATAAATACAATACAAAGTAGGTTGTTGCGTTTTGCAGCCTGAAGGTATGTACGTAAACCGTACAAGTAGCCTAGACTGACCTAGCCTTCTTTTCTATTCCCAGGAATGATACTAAGAGACTAAGCACTAGATACTGATTAAGCATTTACCTTGATCTAAGGTCGTTCAACACCAGCACTTGATGTGTCTCGGCGACTCCCAGCTCCCACGGCAGGCCGGCGCTCTTGATGCCCGTCCACGAACTGGCGCCAGTACCGCCGTCGTGACCCGAGATCACGATGTGTTCTGCTTTGCCCTGTGAAGGAAAAATACAATGACGAGGATTTTTTTCGACAATAACATATAATGCTCTATGTATTAAAGAATATCAGAATCTTAAGGTTCCCTCGATGATGAAATAGCACTTTACCTAAGTGCTATTTGAGCAACCAATCTCTCATGAGCTTTGCTGATAAAAGAATAGCTCCATAAGCATTATTAGAGTTGATCTAAAAGACTGATCAAATCTGGTAGACCTAAATTCTATTTCTAACAAGCCTCACTGTTTTTGTACAGAATTCATTTTTGTGCCTTCAATTAGTAAGTCTGGAGGTTTGGTCTAACGAGTCGAGTATTGTCATTTTCAAAGTACCTTAGCCACACCGGAAGCGACAACTCCGACACCGACTTCCGACACCAGTTTGACAGAGATCCGGGCTTTAGGATTAGCAGCTTTCAAGTCATAGATGAGCTCAGCCAAGTCTTCAATGGAGTAGATGTCGTGATGAGGAGGCGGCGAGATCAAACCCACGCCAGCCACGGAACAGCGCGTCTTGGCTATGTCTTCTGTTACTTTGTAACCTGTGAATAAAGGTCAAGTTTTAAAATCCTGATTACATGTATACCAAGAAAACTAGACGGTAGCGAGGTCTGCGAGTCGTGAAAACATGATTTTTGAATATCTTAAATATAAAAAAAGGAATTTTCTTTTGACTTGATATTAGACGAACTTGCATTGGCCTAAACGAAATAAACATTATTACGTCAGTCAATCATGTCAGCAAACTCAGATTTTGTCAGAATCTTGCTTATCCCACCACACTTGACTGGAAGCGTTATTACAGTAATAGTTTGATAACGTGGTGGAATATGAGTTTTTTTCGCACATGAGTGCTGATATAGATCAAATTTTGCAAAGAAATGTTGTGAAGTAAGTATTTAAAGAAATCAGCCATTTTATCCAAAATATCGTACCAGGTAACTCTCCGCCCTCTCCCGGCTTGGCTCCCTGCGCCATCTTGATCTGCAAGTCATCTGCGTGCGCGAGGTAGGAGGCTGTGACTCCGAACCGTCCCGACGCGACCTGCTTGATCGCTGAGCGTCGGTTGAATTCGGGGTCCTGAAATTATTGTGTAAATTTGTGGAATAATAATAATTATGATTAGGATCGCGTTAAGCTGCCATCTATGATGGACAAACTCAAAGCATTTATTTCAATTAAACCATTTACAGGCACTTTTGAATTGTCAAGAAGTTGGTCAGTCAGAAAATATGAAGCTAGTTGCCCATTCCAAAGCGTAGGTACCTATCGAGAAGAACGGGCAAGAAACTCCATGGATTTTGTCATATGGTAACGAAATTCATGAAAGCAATAGTCTTATAAAGTTTTTGTCAGTTACATTTGTTAAAGGACTATGTTTCCACTACCTAGGTATCAGCGTCATAAATGTTAGAAAAACCCAATGTATGATATTTCTCGTTATTATATTCTCTAGCAAAAGAAATTCGTCAAAATATTACCTGGTTCAGATATCTGTCAGCATTTTCTCCACCCTCGCCAGTGTTGGATTTTCCACCGATACGGTTCATTGCGATCGCAAGTGTTGTGTGAGCCTCCAAGGATATCGAACCGAACGACATCGCACCTAAAAGAACACATGAAGTAAATATTAGTGTCAAGCAAATTTCATCAGCGGGGACATTTCCGTATTGTGTCTCAGTCGATGGTAACACCGTGTGGTCACAGAGGTTTCTGTACATTCGTGAAAAGATGTGCTGCTGCTAGGTTGATAGATATCGCTACTGACCGTACATACATACATAAATACACAAAGTCCGCCTTTTTCTCATGAGGGTACGCAAAAACGAACAGAAGGTCAATTGTTGCAGTTAAAAAAAAACTAAAGAAACGATTTATTACCTGTAGCGAAACGCTTGACGATTTCAGCAGCGGACTCTACTTCACTCAGAGGGATAGGCTCATCCAGTTTCACAAGCTCCAACTGACCACGCAGGGTGCACGCCCTGACCGACTCCAAAGCACTCTCTCTGTTGGATAACGTGGGTATTTATTAATATTGCTGAGTAAAGTAGTTTATGAAAAAGAAAACTACATAACAAAATATTAAACTAATGAAAACAAAACCTTTCCGTTTAAGTTCTGAAGTAACGCCAAACCAACAATCATTGAAGATCAATCAAGCTGTCACCGTTTTACGGTTTGTGAATATTGAAATATTCTATGTAAAGCTGCATTCTCCACTAAAACCGCGCGGCCGTGCCTCGTGAGTTTTTATAAAAGCCTCGTGAGGCTTTGAGGCCACGCGGCCCTAGTGGGGACGCGCCTTTAGAAATGCATTTTGAGTATTTAACTTTTTATGTTTGAATATGGTAGAAAAAGAAAGTAATGCAAAAACAAATAGCATTCTAATATAAAACCTCAGTGTATAACGACCAAAAAGTGGTATGGATTCATTATGAAAAGTCCAACAAGTGTTCGTAAAGTTATCTATGTATTACCTGTATTTATCATAAGCAGACGAGCTCTTATTGACGGCGGCTTCTTGCAGGTTGGCGATGGACATCGGATCGTTGATATGTTTCTCACCGCCTGCGCGCCAGTGGTAGTTACCGGGGTTTCTAAAATATTAAATTATAATCATGGGAGTTTTTGTTTAGATTTTTATGTATCTATTTATGAGTGTATTAGATATTTACCTCAAAACTAGTGCGTCCTTGACATCACCATAAGTTAACGCATGTCTGTCAAATATTTCCTTTGACAGAATCTCAAAGTTTACACCACCTGAAAATAAACAAAAATAATATAAATAAGTCAACATAAATGAAAGAACAGTTTCAAAATTATTTACAAAATTAAATTTATTTAAACACACGGTTTTGACAAACGAATTGCAATTTGTTTCTAGTTGCTAAAAAAACAGACTCGCAAGATTTTTATTCTGACGCCAACATTAACTTCATAAACGAATACGAAATATTTAAAAAATATATTATATACATTAGGTGGAGACGACAATACAACATACTAATAAATAAATTAAACTGTATATACATATATATAATGATGTTCCCAGTCTGCATACAAAAGTTCAATCAAATACATATGTATATCCAATAGTCAAGTCGATAGTGACTAAACTATTGGAAATATTTGATTGTTATTGTTGTTTTTTTTTTTATTTGATTTTCATGACAGGCTATAGAGCCTGTCAAAGATTGGCAAAACCCATAGTCAGGCCCTCACTGCTATTTTTTATTTGTTTGACAAAATCACTTTTATCATTTCAGTGTTAGGATTCATTTGATAGTTCCAAAATAATCATATGCATTAGTATTGCCAGTTTTTTCATTTATTGTTGTCTCCACATTGCATATTATAATACTGCACATTGTATATTATATCGTCTACTATCCATTGTATATTATATATTTATGGCGATTTGTTCTTAGTAAACTTATTTTAGCTATGTGAGTTATAATAACACTTAGCGTGTTTATATGGAACTTTCGATGTATGAATGTCACATAGCTACATTCCGTAACTCTTTAAATATTGCAATATTGCGTTTTTACAGTATGTGTATTTAAATAACGATTAAAACTGCCTATAGAACCGAAAATACCTAAATAACACAGCGACTTTTGCACTCGTAACGACGATATACTGTGTGCCTCTAAAGCACTTATCAATAACTTCTTTACACAGTCTGACTGCCTCAAAGATCTGAGCGCTCTTATCACTCTACACCACCCTGGTACACCTTCTAAATGTCATTATCAAGTAAATAAGTACAAACACTTACCAATCCTAGACTGTGTGCCTCTGAAGCACTTATCGATTACTTCTTCACATAAGCCAACTGCTTCAAAGATCTGCGCGCTCTTGTAAGACTGTAGAGTACTGATGCCCATCTTGGCCATGACCTTAGCCAGTCCAGTTTCGATAGCTCCCTGGTACGCTTGGTAGATGTCTTCGTCTGTTAAGTTCGGGTCCAGAATGTTGTCTGTGCGAAGGGAGAATGCGAGCTCGAAGGCTAGGTAGGGACAGATCGCGTCGGCGCCGTAACCTGCGAAAGAAGCATACAATTTATATCTAATCTGCATTCGCGATTTATTTCCCAGTAATGTAAACAAATACGAGTTTATGGAAAAATAACTTTACATCCTACACAATAAAGTTCAGTTTACGCTACAACTTCAAACATTTTTATAACTTTTTCAATAGTGCTAGTCACTTTGAAATCAACTTAATTACCATTAAAATAAAGTTGACATTTGTTTAACTTGAAACGTGAGTTTGAATAGAATATAACACATAACATGTGGTGTTTCCCCGAAGTTGGGCAGAGTTGTACTTATAGTACACTCACATTTCGCCAATTATATTTAGGCGGGCCTATTGCCATCAACCAGGCACATATCCGGAAGAAACTTTGGGCTGCTACTGTGAAATTCCAGATCGAAAAACCCAATAACACTTTGTCCAACGTGCGAATTGAACCCAGGACTTCATACTCTGTAGTAGCGTTTGCGACCACTTTTCCATCTTTAACTAGTTATGCTGAAATGATGGGTATGTAACACAACATCTGGAAAACTTTTTCTTACCTAACAGAACGCACATGTGGTGCACTTCCCTCGCTTCAGCGGTCTCTAGAATGAGGCCGACCTTCATGCGCTGACGAGTCTCAATCAGGTGATGGTGGACGGCTCCTGTAAGGCATTGTAATGTTCATTAGTATAACATAATTAGCTTGTAATGGTTCTACTGCTGTGGAAACATGTTTCATATAATGTGAAGGCTAATTTGTATATTTATTTCGGCGGGCATTATTTTCGCGGGCGGTGGGGTCGCGGGCGAAGGAGGCCGCGGGCGGTGGGGTCGCGGGCGAAGGGGGCCGCGGGCGGTGGGGTCGCGGGCGAAGGAGGCCGCGGGCGGTGGGGTCGCGGGCGAAGGGGGCCGCGGGCGGTGGGGTCGCGGGCGAAGGGGTCCGTGGGCGGAGGGGCGCCCGTGCCGCCCATCTCCATATAAAGGGACTCCGCGGCGGGGGGCAACACACATGACCATCTTCCGCGAGCATTGTGCACGTTAAATCATTGTATTTTCGGCAATAAACCACTTGAATCTATAGTATCAGCTCGCCTCATTGAATATTAAAATACAGTTCTCATAACCTCCATAATAATGACAATAAACATTTTGCTCTCCTCAGTTAAATATCAATTTTCTTCAAATAATGATCGATATGCGATTAGCAGGTTTCGCAAGCTGTCTCACCCAGCGCCAGCAGCATGCTGACAGGCACGCGCGCGGGGCCCGCGCCGCGGTCGCTCAGCACGATGAGCTGCGTGCCGCACAGCGCCGCCGCGTGCGCCTCGCCCGCGATGCGACCGAGGGCCGGCTCCATGCCCGAAGGACCTTCCAGGTAGTCGAATGAGCAGTCGATCACCTTTGTCTAGGGGTGGAGACAATACTGGTTTAATTTAACATCGATTAAAGGGATTAAAGATGTTTCGATCAACAATTACTAATTAATTTGTTGACATCAGACCTACCCCATTTCACGTATAGAATAAATACTGTGTTCACACAAATGCTAACTAAGTATGTCGGAAAAGATTTATTTAGAAATAAGCATCACCTTTGTACGTATTATTTTTTTCTTCTTGTCTGTTTGTGTGTACATAAACTGTTAAATAAATTATATATCTTATAGCGGTGCGTACGCTCCTTGCAGTTAACCAAAGTATCTTTCATAGTAGTAACATTACTTTAAATAGGTACTATTAAGGTTTACCTTCCATCCACGATGGGTAGAGTGCTTCAGAGCATGCAGATCAGGCAGAGACAGGATAGGCTGCGGTAGGAAAAGACGGTGAACAAACTCTGCGCTCGGCTGCAAAATGTTAGGCGCAGGACCAATTGGGCATAGCAATGACATCACGATCTTCTCCCTATAATTAAATATAGATAGATTATGTAATGTTGAGAGGTGATCTGGCTGGGTAACTTTGATATAATATTCAAGAGTTTTTTTTTTATCAATTTACACTGTCCACTTCATACAACAATTTATACAGATGCATATGGGGTCTTTACCATAAATTTCCGAATCTTTCCCTCTCTCTTACCTTTAAAAGTCCAGTCAAATTCAATAGTCAGTGCGCAAATTATTCTATTGAATTAGAATGGTATGTTTTTAAAACTAAGATACCAAACCGATTTTTATGTTGAGGATAGAGATAACGGTGTAAGAAACAAAAATGAGACTGATCTTACCTGAATGGATCAATAGGTGGATTGGTAACTTGAGCAAACAGTTGTTTGAAGTATTCGTAAGGCATCGGCTGGAACTGGGATAGGCAAGCCAATGGTGCATCGTTACCCATGCTGCCCAGAGCTTCTTTCCTGCAATCAATATGTAGCATTCATATCTTGGCTTGAATAATATATCAAATTATTCGACTTAACTAACGGACAAGGCTTGTATGGCGATAACCTCATTTAGTTAATATGTTTGGTCCATCTTTTTACTTGTCCAAAGGCTCTCAAACTTTGTGACAACCACTTATGATGTAGCGTTTGGCTATATCTAACGGTTAAACATCGATCATGTGTAACGATCGGTTTACAGCAACAATAGCAGGCAAACCAATCAGATTAGCTCACTCGACGACCATAGATAAAATAGAATAGGTTTCATAAACCAGGGGCAGGTTACTTGACTTCTTGCGAGAAGAGAGCAGTAACAATGTAAGATAGTATACAGTCTGTTCACAGTTATTTTAACTCTGACAGCAGCAACCGAATAGCAACCTTATTGCAACGAAAATAAAGATTATTGTGATTTTGACCGACTTGGCAATGGTAGCAAACCAATTGCATCCTTATTGCCATAACAATAAAGATCACCGGGATAATTTAACAGTGATGCAAAATCACTTTAGTTGAAACTTACTTGTTCTGAATCATAGGCAGTAGAAGCATGTGGATAGACTCGATAGTGTATCCGAACAACGGCAGCCGTCTGTCTGCGAGTCCCGTGATGATGCTGCCGTTGGTGCCGTTAGTGCCGTTCGACACGACGGCAGGTGTGCCGTTCTCTGTAGCCACCGACTTGTGGATGTCTTCCATTGTTATCTGAAATTGTTAGTTAAAAGTGTTGTGTTAAACAGGGGATCAAAATTTAAATATATCAACAGCAGACTATGAAAACTTGTTTGTGGATAACAAATTATGTAAATTTGATCGAGAAACGATGTAAGAATTAATTTACAGAATAAATCATTTAGTTTTAAAATAATCAACTGAATGTTCAAATAACAAAATGGTCCTGTGTGCAGACAAGTTATGAGATGTCTCTGTGTCTCTCTCTCTCATGTCTTTTTACAATGGTGATTTGTCCTACAAACTAATCTTTTTTGCTGTGTACAAAGTTGTCTAGAGTTTTCATAGTCAGCAGTCAGTTAGCTACAACATCTAATAATTCCTAGAAAGCATTAAAAAAAATCTTCTGAAAACGTCTAAAGCTGTAAACACGACGCCGGTGCCGTATTGGTCCTCTCAGTCGTGGAGATTAACGCTACATATTGCTTTACAAAAAATACGAAAAACAGTAACTCAGTATGTTAGAGGAAGCGGCCCTTTGTGGAGTTAAGAACATGCATGTAGTTATCGCAGGACCAAAGACGTGATTTACTGGCACGTTTCACGTTATGGACATGAATAAGGAGAACCTTCTCTTTCAAATATTTTGATGCGTCAGGAGTATCTAGTTAATTCATAACACCAGTCTTATGAACAATTTTGCACATTGCAATCCAAAAGACGGAATTTAAAACCAAAAAGTCTTCAGTTATAAGTAATTAATTTAGGAGCACATAGGTATACGGAATATATTCTTCCTAGCCTTTTCCAAACTATGTTGGGGTCGGCTTCCAGTTTAACCGGATGCACCTGAGTACCAGTATTTTACATGGAGCGACTGCCTATCTGACCTCCACAATCCCAGTTACTGGGTAATACGACACCCTTTGGTAAGACTAGTTGTCAGACTTTCAGGCTTCTGACGACCCATAACGACTGTCAAAGATCCACGAATGACAGTCGGGACCAACGGTTTAATGTGCTTTCCAAGTCACGGAGCGGTCTTGGTATGTAAAGATGGTCACCCATCCACGGACCAACCGCGGCAAGCGTAGCTTAACCTGATCAATCGACCCGTGCGGCTGTTATTACTTATATTCAGCTACAAGAGCTCACATATACAGAATAATAATAAAAAATAAGTTTAATAATTTTTAAATTTACCTTAGTTATGATGCTAATCATCATCGATGAAATGATGATCTGTGTATGCTAATCAGTTTTTGGTAATTTTACAGATCAAACAGAAATCGTGCGAATAAATCAACACCTATCCATCCTGCATGGTTTGTACGGCGAAAACAAATATAGAGCGCGCCACCCTCTTCCTGTACAGTTCTCAACAGCAATTTAGAAATTCGTCACTCCCCATGCGTCTAACCAAACTCACCATCTGATTAAATGTATAAATGTATTTCCCACGTACGGTAATGCATAGAAAAGAGAAACAAATGTTAAGAATGTGGCTGTGATGTTGATTGTACTTTAAATGGTAGGTAAGTACATAAATAAACATATGAAACATACATAATATGAAGTATGAAGAAACCTTTAGAAACCAATTTTGAGATATGAAAGAATTAAATAGATATTTTAAGGAATAAAAATTTTAAAAGCTAGTTATACCTTATCTCGCAGCCACTCAGAGTGAGGTCGGCTGTGAGCGATTTTAATCTTGAGTTCAGCATCCTGAACCATTTTCTTTTCCACAGTATCGACCAGCAACATACGACCGGGTTTTAGACGACTCTGGAACATGGAAAAGGTATTAGTATAACTAATTTATTAATACAAGTCATCATTAGAATCGGTCAGTGTGTGTCTATCGGTACTGCAGCTATTTTCATTATAGATGATGAATAGATAGAAAATGTTTTATCTCACCTTGAGTATGACCTTGTCAGGGTCCACATCATAGACACCGACCTCAGAAGCCATTACAAGTATATTCTCACTCGTCACGTAGAAACGAGAGGGTCGCAGACCGTTCCTGTCCAAAATTGCACCTGGAAACATTTTATGAATTAAGTTTTAACTAAAAATGAAAAGCCAACTCAATGTTTCAGACTATAACAAATATAATTTTCGAAAAAACTGATGGAAAACATCTATCATCCTTAGAATCTGGACATCTGGGAAGCTTGCAAGTCTTTTGGGGGCGTAAAAGTATGCTATCTGCGTGAAAATCTTCTAGAAAGTTCCGCATCACTTACCAATGTACCGTCCATCAGTAAAGGAGACCAAGGCTGGTCCGTCCCAAGGCTCCATGCATGATGAAGCCCACTGATAGTAGTCTCTCTTCTCTTTAGGCATGGTGACATCATTCTGCCATGCTTCAGGTACCATGGTCATTACGGCTTCTGGCAAGGAACGTTGGCCAGCGTGCACCAGGAATTCTAGGACGCAATCAGCTGAACCAGAGTCGGAGAGGTTCGGTTCCACGACTGGGTAGAGTTTCTTTAGATCTGGAGACAAGTGTTTGGATTGAGAAGGTTTAAGTGTTTGATTGGAGGTGCAACTACATTACTATTCCACCGGCGACGTCTAGAGACGGCAGTATTTATAAAATTTCTAGCGCCGAAACGGCGTTGAGTATTGCTTAGCCCGAAACAGTTTTATATTTCGACTGTAGCAATTAACATAGTCGTATGTGAAAAATAGCTACTTTAGGGTACGGCCGTTCAAAGCTTCAAATATGTATACAGTATCAAATATGTATCAAATAAATGTCAATGTACGGACGCCAGCACATCAACCTACCCCAATCTGCCAGATTTCTTTAATAGATTTTCAACTTTATCGCTAAAGCATAAGGTTCAAAGTTGATTGGGAAAATCTGACAGATTGTGGTAGGTTGATGTGCTGGCGTCTGTACCTTAACCAAATTTGGTGTGACGTATAAATACTAATTATGTACCTGACGTAGTAGTATATGCTTATGCGTATAAACTTATTCTAAGGCTTTTAATGCAATAAAATGAAAAAATGTTGATCGGACAATGTTAATTGCTACGGTCGATTTATTTGACAGCTAAGCGAGCAATATCCAGAAAAAGGGAGATTGATATTGGATAGGATTGATTGATGAACATAAGGATTAGGGAAAGGCAAGTAACACAATAATGACTTACCTTCTCCGAACAGTTCACTCTTCATGACACCCTCGCGAGCCTTCATGAGGTTGACATTACCCCGCAGCGTATTGATCTCGCCATTGTGAGCGAGGACTCTGGAAAACAATACCAAACAGCAGATTAATAAGTTTATCCTTCAGTTCCGTTATCAGGTCCTGGTCCAAACAGGAAAAAGGGATGATTTTAGTCCAAGTACTTCATAGAAGGTTTTCCTGCGTTTCTTAGGGGAGGCCTATGTGTATCCAGCAGCGGACGTCTTTCGGCTGATATGCTGATGGTGCTACTGCTATAAACAAGTCAACAATATACAAACCTCAGAGGATGTGCCCTTTCCCAGCTGGGGAAGGTGTTGGTAGAGAATCTGGTGTGTACCAGCGCCAAATACGTGGTGAAGGCTGGGTTGGTTAAATCCTTGAAGTACTCCTGCATAGAACATAATATCATGTTTAGTTTATAAATAAGCTCATTATCATCGAAACTAAAGAATCGTTATAGTCATAGCCTTTTTTCCCGCATTTTAGGCAGTCACACATATTTTTAGGACAGACAGACATCTATGCCTTACCGCGGTGTGCAGCAACCTAGATGTTTTTCTTACGAGTATCATCTTGGTGTCCTTCTATTACTGTTTCAACTGGCTCGCGAACCGATGGGTTCTTAAAATAAGGATATAAAGCATTAAGTTCCCACTCACCCATAGCTGCTGCGAAGTCAACAATCCCTTGTAAACGACAGTCTTCAACGCAAGACTGCAGATGTAGAACCTAGCGCCAGGCACCACCAGTTCATGGGATGCACGCTTGCGCAGCACGAATATCTGAAAACACGCGCACACACTCCAGATACGGAAAATACAGCACACGGTGGGATGCCTGTATGGAAAAGATGGTTCAGATTGGTACATATAAAAATAGTTATTACAAACATTGACAAATAAACGTATGAATGTTGACGTGTGAATAAGTTTCAAAGACAGACATGTCGTGATGTGATAATAAACATACAAATTGATACGTATGAAATTATTAATTCAGGCTATTTTGCTAGTTTATTTGCAGTGAATTTTACACCTACTTGTACGACCAACTTTTAAATACAAGCATCCCGTAGGGATTATGAAAGGGTATGTAAAATTTACGTTTGACACGAAGTGGTCGCGTCCGGCCGGCCAGTGTGCACGCAACGATCTGAAAAAACACCTATAAGAGTTCCTTACGTCCTAGTACTGCGCTTACTACCACTTATTTCAAGAGGATGAATTTGTAACGGGTAATGTTGCAAGTTCATACTCCCCATACCCTCTCTCACTCTTGTGTGTAGCTCCGTCTCGTTCTTACCTGTCTGGCTAGTTGTTCGTCGTCGGTATCTCCGGTAACAAACACTTGACGCATAAATGGCTCCGAATTACGAGCCACCTGACCTGAAAGCGAGCCAAAACAGCCCATTACTAACTTCACCAAGGGAATGTGTCAACTTTATACTAGCAGATTTATATCCTATTTTATAAGGTAAGTTTTTAGAACACTTTAATGGCAGAGAAATCGAATGGTATCTAGAAATGTCATAAATGTTTAATGCATTTGGTACTGTATGTAATTTAAACTGAACAGGTGGCTACATTTATGACAAACTTGAATGATGGTAGACATGATAACATCACCATTGAAGCGTTATGGCTGCATTTGTTAAAACTTATTGAGATATTTAACTCAAGATTCAACAAAAAGTGAATGATGCAAGCTTAATTTAGACAAAATATAATACATATCTAAGAACAATGCATATCTAATGAATCTTAAGTTAAAGTTACAAATATGTAATTCTATTCGTTTATTTTTATCAAAATCCTTTTGGTTTAAACAAGTGTGTAGTATGGCCAAAGCATCAAAATCAGATTAATATTTTTTAACTTTTCATAGCTATTTCCATAGATTAATTACTTTATGTGTTTCGATGCTTGTGACAGTACGTACAATAATTATTTGCAATAATTTTCCAAGCGTATCCACATATTTGCAATGCAAATCATAATATTGTATCCATGCAAAATCATAGCCTTTTTAATTAATGAACACATTCTAAAAGCGAACGTAGTGGATACGTTATGGAAAATTGTATAAGAACCTACTATGCGTAATAGAATCACTCAAAACATATAAAAAAGTACTAAAACACTGCTGTAACACAAATTGTCTGTGCCTTGTTTAGGGAAGCAATTTGCACTACTGCTTTTAGTGGTTCTAAAACGCATAGTACCGAATCTGATGTCAAATCGCACAAACCGTTTGGTCAAGCTTCGCATGACCGCATTCAGCCGCGTTTTAACGACCCGACATTACTACGACCTGCAATGATAGTCGCAAACAAAAAATCGCAACGTCGAAACTGGCCTTATATCGAGCGACAAACATCCGTAGACAAGTTGTCAGTGAGTGACAGATAGGACAATATAAATGATAATGTATGCTAGTAATATATGTATACATATACATAAGTAAATGTGATAATGTCTTTTGAGCCTATGGCAGCTTTATTGAGAATCTGAGAGCCTTTTTATCATTTCTCAATAAAGATATGAAGAAAGTGCTTCCTTTAAATTCATAATATGTTGATATTAGGGATAAATTAGAAATATGTACATACATAGACTGATATGAAGGAGAAGCGAGTGAATGATAACGTGACGGTTGACAGGAGAGAACGTAAGAAAACGTGTTCCGCCGACCTCAATTAACAATGGGACCAAGGGCAGGAAGCTGATGATGATAAGGCACACAGTGCGCGAATTAAACTCAAATATTTAAGTTTCAGAATAAATATCCCATCTAGTAAAAGGCTGCCCCATCATTTCAAAACCTAGTAAGGACTTAAAATGAAATTTTACAGGACAGCGCATAAACGTAATATTGGTCAGCCTATGGAATGTATTTTTTTGAATTGGTTAAAGTAACTTACTAGGTTCTAAATGGTCACTAGGGAGTGAAAGGTGCACTTGCTAGGTATCGATGTTTAAATATATCTCCTTTTATGTAAGTTTAAAACGCTGGTGTTTTTGTATTTGGTAGAGACCTTCTAAGTTAGCAAGATTATGCAATAAAACGATTTTTGTAAAAAGTGTCCCTTACTAGGTTTTGAAATGGGACAGCCGTAAATATCAGCTCACAACAACATCAATACTATCAATACGAGCCGCTGCGTCGCTGTCGCCGCCCAGACAATCGGTCCAATATGTTTTAAATTAAAACACTGATTCAACTCAACTAGTCAACCACTCCCATTGGCTGTGATTACTGCCGCGCCATATTTGTTTACTAGGCAGGGTCCTGACTGAGTTCTATTAGAAAAACGTTTTGATGTTATGTGTGAGTTAATCAAAAAAGGCTCTCAGTTCTTCTTTCAAAATGTTACGGTTCCCTGTTCTGAGATCCCATCTGTAATTATTTTATTATGCAGAAGACATAATAATGGACTAATTGATTGATAAAAGTCTCATTTAACAAATGTTCAGAAATAATATAATAATACTGAATTGAAGAAGGTCTGTTAATTTTTATAAATCTAAGTATACAGAAACTTGTTACTTTCAGAACACGTTAATTAATGTAATTATAAAGTTGGAACAGTTATTCAGTTACTTGCCTTACTTTTTATAACAAGTCAAGGTAACGTAATTCAAGGTTTAGCTGGACGTTAAGTACTCAGTTTATTAATTAAAACTTCGAAATAAAACTTCAGCATAATATGTAGAGAAATTCTTGGTTTAAGCATTAACATTGGTTAAATGTGGACTTGGACTTTTTGTTTCTTGTCTATTATAGCTTCAAGGACACTTATGAAAATAACTAAGTAAATTATAATACTTGACAATCATGGTAGAAGATCTTCAAGTACCTCTACAGTTGTTAAAAAAAATTGGACATCAAATATATAATGAGCATGCAGGATGGCAGTCCCTGTCACAGAATTCCTTCACAAATAAATGATTTGAAACCTCTCCTCCCATATCCTTGCATAAATTATCCCTTTTATCATGAAAAATGATTTCTAAGAATGTTAAAACATAGAACATACAACTGACAATGAACTGCCTGATTTAAAATGGTTTCCTTTCAAAAATCTAAACGTACAAAATATGAGCCCTACCAATTTACATATGTATTTTTGTAGTTTTCTGGTGTCTTACCGATGGTAGAATTATTGGTAGGTACGGTGCGCCAGCACAACACAGTCAGACCGAGGCTCACAGCAAGTTCTCCGAACTTCTTCTCGATGTCCTGGTGGTGGAGCTTGTCCAGGAAGAAGATGCCGGTGGCATATCTCCCGAACGGAGGCAAGTCGATCTGGTGCGTATCTCTGGGGAGAAAAGAAAAAGACAGTTATTGTAGGCGTCTCCAGTCAAATATTAGGAATCTATATGTCGCAGGTTTATGACAAAATCGGGTTTAAATGGTAATCTGTAATATTTATGGTATATCTACATAATAAAGAATATTTTATTATAATATTAGTAGATAATATAATAAAATAAATCTATACTCGTCCGTGTGAAACTCAACTTTCTTCTCATAAACATACATTGTCTTTTCGACTACAAGATCAATGCAATACAACGCAAACAGTTATGTAATATGATGTACGATTTTTGTTTTTAATAAAGGTATTGTCTTATTTTCTTGATCATACCGATAATTTACGGTGTGGTTAAAGTAAACAAGTTACATTACAGTTCAAAGGTTATATTTTATCATAAAACCATAATAACGCATGATGTTTTTATGTCAAAATGGGTCCTTAATTATTATAGTGTGGTGACGCCGATTGTAAGTGCGCATATTATTCTGTAAACTACTGTGATATTGTGTTTTGTTAAAGTTTATTGAAACAAAAACTCCTGTGAAATGTTGTGTAAAGTAGGTAGTATATCTGTCCGAATTTTGCAAGCAGAATGGGAAAATTATTTATTAAAGCCTTTTACATTGTAAATTGTGTAGTACCTACTTAAATATTTTCACAGCTTCCAGAAACTAAGGATTCCTGAAGAAATATTAAAATAAATTAAGTACGTCTATATTACTCCTTGATACTTTGTCAGACAACAATATAGTCGATAAAATCAGACAAAACAACAACACCAACATTTTCAATAACATCATCTAATCAATAACAAACTCAACACAATTTCGGCACCATAATTTCGCCTAACAACTACCTCCTAGATAACTCATGATAAGCCCATGATTAGACCACCATGGAAGCTGCTTACTACATGCGGTAATACCCGTTATCACGTAAAGGTCACAGGGACAACTGCGCGCGCACCTACGTTCAGACCGCAATATTGACCAACAAGCCGGCTAGCGGCTGCCGGCTGCGCGGTAAGAATTATATTATTTTCATAGAGAAGTTGCATAGCTAGGTATTGCGTCATATAATCATATTATGAGCACTAATTATTTATCGATAGTTTTGTGGTGTGTCATGTCAGTTGAGTTTTCATTGCTAACGTAGTTTCATTGATTTGTTGTCATAACTACGGCGCAGATTTGCGGCGGCGGGCGGGGCGTCACAAAATCAGTCAGTGTTTCGGCAAAATAAAGACTACGTTTGCATCTGTTGGTTTATTTATGTAGAAGTAGCAGCATCATCTTATGTCTAATATATCGCTTTTTAAATTTGTCTCCTAACAAACGTTCTTTGAACAATCTGTTAGGAGGTTCATGGTCAACGAAATGAAGGTTTAAAATAGTAATAGTTATTGTTCATAACAAAACAATTTGAATTTATTCCTAGACTTAAACACACTCAGAAGAAGAAAGTCTGTTTAATAAAAATGTCCGGGCAGTTTATTATACATTCCCATGCATTCCAACGCACTTTTACTATCTAAGTAACAATATTAATGTCTTATGGAAGGATGTGTCATTCATAATAATGATCGTGAATAGGTATAAAATAATTATCTAAAATTAACAGATTTAAAAAATTCTTGCACCCTAACCCCCTTACTAATAAACGTATTCACCCTTTCAGCCGAAAGACGTCCACTGCTGGACATAGGCCTCCCCCAAGCACCTCCACAGCGACCGGTTCTGTGCTTCTCGCATCCAACGGGTTCCTGCGGCCTACTCAAGGTCGTCGGACCACCTTGTGGGAGGCCGTCGCAACGCTACGTCTTCCGGTACTAAACGTATTATATCAGATGTATAGTTACACACTGATTTCTCTCTTCCAGTCGTCAGTAATTTGACTTTCGAAAGAAGAAAAAGCGGTGTGTAACTATACAGACGATATACAACGTTTATTAGTAAGGGGGGCAAGTAAAGAAAGCTACATTATCAGCGAGTAACATGGGCTGTAGTTTTTTAGTATATTGTGGTGTCTTACGACTTCCACGCGAACGAAATCAGGGGCACAAGCTGGTGATCTATGTATAAGTATGCAAGATAAACTGGCATTGTTCTAACTGGAATTTCCAACCAAAGTTGAAAATGTCCAGCCTTATCAACTTTGGTACGACTCACATGAACGTAAGTCATAAAAAAATATATTTAGAAAAGACTCGTTTCGAGATAATCATTCAAGTTTATTCGCAATTCATCTTATCGCCAGGACAGCTTCATAAAGCGGTCAAGAAACATTGCACTAATAACCAATTATTTAATTTACCACTGGAATCTGTAATTACTTGCCTTTTACAATAATATATTAACGGTTTTCATTATATCATTAAAATCAAGAGTTTGCAAGGAAGCGTGAAAAGCATTCCCATTGTATTTTATTATCAACGCGATAAACATTCTCTTTCACAGTTCATCAATCAATCCAATCTAACGTCATTGATTGTAATTGATACTGATCGCTATTTAATAAGCTATTAATAATAATAATAGCGTGGAGTGCAACGGCTTTTACAAGGTGGCAGCGAGATCGACGCGCAACCCATGGATTCTGACATATGTGTTGAAATTTTTCGCTGGTTATAAAAAAAAAAATAGCTGTTCCATAAATTGACGAAATTTTTCTAGAATCATGTGCTGAATTTATGTTTACAGTTTGCGCGTTGATGTCCATGCCACCTTGTATAGTTGTGGTACTGAAATAAATGTGGTTCATTCAAGCAGAATCTGTCAGAGGCATGATCCCACTTCACATAATGAATTCATTATTCAGAGGAACATTGTATGGTGTTAACCATGATATGAACTCTGAGGCTGTGCAATTAATTGAATTGCAAAATCAAGTGCATCTATTAATTCAGCAATTAAAATGAAAGAAAACTTCGTCGCAGATTTAATTGATACCAAGGAGCGTACACAGGGCCAATCATTCATTCATTTTATGAAACTATTTTTTGTTTGGAACAGACGTAAGATAATTTATGTCACGCGCAGTCCAGTAACAAATAAAAAAAAAAAAACAGTGGCACTCTGGGAGTGCCGACAGAAGTGAAAACTTGAACAATTACGTGTGTATTTTGTGAATCGTCTTATAAACAAAACACGCGCGGTACCGGCTACGGCCATCCGTCTTACGAATTTTCGAGGTCACGTGTCCTGACGCGAATTTAACATGTTTTACCCATTACAAAAAAGTATAACGCCGCTAAAGAAGTTTTCACTTCAAAAATTCTGTTCTAAAACCGTTTTTACAATTACGAAAAACCACGCAATTCAACTTCACACAAAATCCCTTAGTATATCGGAAAGTCCCCAAGCCCCAAATCACGGAAAGTTCCGAAAATAAGCGTGACATTTGGCGAATCGAGAGTATAACCACAACACCTATTCGATATAGGTAAACGATGCTATAAAACAAGCCAAGTCAATGTACTTATGCATAATAAAAATAGCTGATGGCTAATAAACCACAAGTGCCAAGGAATCAATATGGGGGCTGTTCATTTATTTACGTAAGACAAATTTAACCAATTTCTGACCCCTTTCCATTTCCTCCTACGTACGAAAAAATAAGACTTGAATTAACCCCCTTTGAAACTTATAATGTTTGCTTACTTTTGTTATCATACGTCATACGTAAGAAATCCAGACCCAGACCAATCCAGACCCTTCCCACCTCCATCTAAGAAAAAATAAGACTTGTTTGGACCCCTCTCCCCTCAAATCGTCTTACGTAATAAATGAACAGCCTCTATGCGGTTTTTCTACTACGTTACAACGCTTGCTAAGCTTAGTGTGGATGGAGTGTTGAAAAAATCTAGTGAAGCTGCTCTTAATACTGAGATAAATTGCATACGAGATTGGCCAATGCCAATCTCGTATGCAATTTATGCCTGATATATTATTATATTTAGGACCAAATGTCCTAAACAATAATATACCAGGCCACTCAGAAAGTATTGCGAAAAAAGTTTTTAGACTTCTTCAGGCTGGCCCAAATCGCTTCGAATTGTCCCGTCATGGCACACCCCAAATTATCCACTCAGCTACGGGTGTTAGTTTTT
This sequence comes from Luperina testacea, assembly GCA_927399505.1. Taxonomy (NCBI): domain Eukaryota; kingdom Metazoa; phylum Arthropoda; class Insecta; order Lepidoptera; family Noctuidae; genus Luperina; species Luperina testacea. The sequence continues at coordinate 19,601,614 of OV656759.1, read as the reverse complement.
GACAATTCATCAATTATCAATCTAGACAGCCAGCAGGGGGGATCTCTAATTTGTATCTAACCATCTTAATGCTAAGCTTCCAAAGAATAAATACCTGAAGTTCTTGAAAAAAAAAAAAAGTAAAAGCAACTCTTGTCCGTTTGTAACGGTTGAACGGATTTTGATGAAAGGTACACAGATAAACCTTGACCTCGGTTACACCCTATTATGGGTTGACCTGGGGTGATTAGGGTATAGGATACTTTTTAACCCGGTAGTACGTTCCCGTGGGATAATTTCCGACCTCCATGCGGACGAGTCGCGGACAAAAAGCTAGTGTTTTAATATGTCCCACAGGCCACAACGTTTTAGAATTTACAAGTAGGTAAGTTAAGCGTATTTCGCGACCCAGTTCGCCGGCTGAACACTGAGCAGTCTGTATTTATTTACGGCTCGCTAGGAATTCCGGCCGGAGTTCGCTGAATTCTTTCGGGAGCTGTTGTATGGCGACAGAAGGCGATATTACGTAGGTGCTGCAAGTTCATTGTCTGGAACATGACCGGAATGAAGAGCATTCTGACTCCACTAAGAATCGACCCGTACATACTTTTACACACACACACTGACAAAAAGAAAATGTAGATTGCAGTTTTCTGATACTGTATCTGCAAGACAGTGTTCATTTAATTTTGACATTTATTAATCTAGGAATATTACGATTTTGTATTCCAGCTGCACTTTCTCAGTTACGGGAATATAAATACAATCTAATAAAGAAAAGGAGAACACAACTAAGTTAGAATCATCTAGACTAGAACTGCCGGTCGATTCTGTAAAAATCTCACCATGAAAACTTAGGTGAAATCAGTTTGTTTTTGCTAGGAATTGACACTATTGACAGTTCACTCCACGCTCACTTCACCTAAGTTTTTACGGTTTGATTTTTACAGAATAGCACCGCAGCTTATTAGTAAATAAACAATACGCAACAATAAATTAATAATAAAAGACCAACGGAAACTAAACGGAATATTTTATTATATTCGTTGAACTAGTCAACCAGCTATTGTACAATAATATCCCTTGTCTATTATAGTTGTACCAATGATTGTTTACAAAACATTATCTGTAGATACTCTTAGCTATGCATTCTAGCATGCCTTCTACCTAGTACAGACGCCAGCACATCAAGCTACCCGAAACTGTCAAATTTTCCAAATCAACTTTGAACCTTATGCTTAAGCGATAAAGTTGAAAATCTATTAAAGAAATTTGACAGATTGTAATAGGTTGATGTGCTGGCGTCTGTACCTATGTCATATAATGCAGGATAGAATTGCCAACAGAAATAGCGTGGGTAGAATAAGAAAACATTGTTACAGAATATTATCTCAGACAGCTTTTCCCTAAAGTGCCCTAAGGACAGACGCTCGTCCGCCCCAACGCTTATCTAAATGGATGCTTCAATTGCAAAGCCCGATGTAGTGGAGTTGAAGCATTTTGAGAAAGCTAAAAGAAAAATTAGATGAAGATGAAGAACTAAAGGGGAAAATTGTTTGTAAGTTTGATAATTATCGACTTTGAAACAAAGTAAATCACAATACTGTGTGCAGCTAGATGACCAAGGCGATGCGTTATCATGCGTACGATTCGGCGACGAATGCCAACATCCGTTTGATAATATGTATAATAATACACGCGTGGATGATTAGAGATGACACGACATGATAAGGGACGGAACAATGCTTTCTCGGTTCGGCGTAGGTTAGGGTAAATGGATCATGTTACAAAGAAGAATTTTAGATGGAGATAAGTGGGCAGCTATAAGGTTGGCTTAAAAAGAATTATGAAGCACTCTTGACTGGACCCTTTGTGGTTTCACTAGAAATATTTTGTTCCCTAATGCCAATTTTACCAGCCTTAAGAATTTTATTTTTTTCTAGCTTTTTCTGTAAATCTTGAATTGAGAATCTTTCAACACGAAACAATATCTCAAGCGTTCAACGAAACATACAAAACAGATCACATTATGTAGGTAGCTGTCGTGAACAAATTGTATCACGTTATCACAAACAAAATTAAATCAACATCATGATATACGGAATCCAACCACGTGACTGCGCACATGGCGTGATCGATGTCCGCCATAGGAGACGCCACAGGAACGGTTGGAAAACTGCCAAGATGGCGGTAAATCGGGATTTTTACAATAGTACTTAGTGTCGCCGCGGACGCTGAACTTAGTCTGTGCAGATTGTGTGATTAATCGCCAAAGTTCGCCGGTTACATCATGATTATGTAAAGTGGGACAGCGGGAATATATAGGGGTTTTTCAAGTTTAAATAAATAAATAAATAAAATAGTGGCATTTTCTCTTGCAAATGAATAAGGAAATATGCATGTAGGAGATTTATTGAGGAAATAATAAGCACAGCCAGCCACATGTCTTTTGTAACTGAGCGATTTGACGATTTGTGGATAACCACAAATCGCCTGATAAAAAAAAAACTGATTCAATTGCTTCCAGTTTAACCGGATGCATCTGAATACCAGTACTTTACATGGAGCGACTGCCTGTCTGACTTCCACAACCCAGTTACAGGGTAATACCCCTCCTTGGTAATGCTGGTTGTCACTTTCGGGCTTCTGACTACCCGTAACGACTGAAAAACTGACCGATCGACTAATTAGAACGTATACGTAATTCTCTCGTGAATTTATGAGATGAAGCTCAATATTAATAACATTCAAGCAAACCACTGAAAATTTTGAGTATTGTACAAGTCTACAATAGTCTGGGGAAAAACAACAATCGAAGACATTTTATTTGAACAGTTGCATGAACAAGAAAAATAATACGTCAGCTTCATAATTTGTTTTCATGAACATTGTTTGCAATCATAACCTTCAAAGCAGATGGTTTCAAAATATTACGGCTAGTAGAAAAACTTTAGTGAATAAAAACGAAGGATAAACCAATGACAACGTTGATGATTAAGTGATGCTGCATTATTGCTTGTAGAAAAGATTACATTTTGAAATCCTTACATTGGAGCCATTATAAAATCAGCAGGCCTACCACGACCTCTTAACGCGATCCATTTTAGGACCTAAACTGAACTGTTCGTCTAATTCGTACCATGAAGTCAGTTTAACGATTCAATTTAGGCCGTGCTATCTGACAGCGATTGTTCCACAGATGCCAGATATGCAACTCTGAATTGTCTTTCATTTCGTTTCCGTTCTCACGTTACACATAATCAACAGCGCATCCACACTACTATTGATAAAAGCTCCCACTTCAGCTGTTTATACATAGAAAACAACCACAGAGTGACTTTCAATGACGCAACAGAAGTTCATGCGAGTCAAGGAAATCGATTCAACATCGTGTACAGGTTATCGCAGTCCGAGGAGCGTGAACGACCGACAGCTGACCCAGATTGGACCTGTTCCATAATCAATATGAGAAAATATTTTATAATAACCGTAACCGCATGAGAAATGAAAAGTGGATTGCATTGAATTTTTTTTTTCAAAAACTTGCAGTTTCGAAGCTCGTTGAAAAGGAAAGGGTTTACGAAATCCAAAAAGTATATCTTGGGACAATGGATGAAAGTGATATGGGCACTATGAAAATCAGAGTAATCAAATACTTTGGGATTTATTCTTTTTCATAGAAAAAAAAAATTCAACTAACATTAAAAATTAAAAGATAACTAAGGAAAAGCAAGCCAAGCCACTGAAGCGAGCATAAAAAACAGATGCTCATTAAAACTTGTCCGAGCGCAAAATTACAAGCAAACGCTGAAAACAACGAACTTAATCCCACATTTCATTAAATGTCACGGGAGATGAAATAGAATTGTGCTCCAGGGCGGTAAAGGTCAGAGTTGAATTGAAACGTGCCAAGATTGCGTGTGGAAAATTTTAAGATGCGGTATTAAATTTGACGAAAGGATTGATAAAAATATTGTTATACAGGATATGTGGAAAAAATTATGTTGATATAGGTGTCACTAGGGAGACTGTAGAATATGGAAACAAGAAGTATGCATGGAAGAAAGCGTAAAGAAATATTCAAATTCGATACATATTGACGGGTTATATTATATTGAATGGTAAGTGAATCACACATAGACAATGAAAAAAAGATAAAGATCCAAGCATTGGCAAACACGACGTTAAAATTCCGCTAAAAACGACACCGCCTATGCAGTTAGCCGAGACAAATCTAAATTGGACATGATGTCTATTATTAGATGACACTGACGTTTTTAACTGCACAGTTCTGCCACCTACGTGCAAACGGAAAATAGATTCCGCATTTTCTACAAAAATCTTCACAGAAAATATACGAAACATAAAATAATTATGATAATTACCTAATAAATGTACCAGAAACCGATGAAAAAATGTGGCTCCAAAAATCGTTGCCAGGTGAGGAATATTAGGCGCCATCTCCACGGGCGCGAGAATCAAGGCGATAGTCTCGCCGTGCCATCAAATTTTCGCCCGATGATATCGCCGCCGCCGCCGCCGCGTGGAGATTGTTTCATACAGTTTTTATTGAATTTGATGCCACGGCGCGACTATAGCCGTGATACTCTCACCCGTGGAGATGGTGCCTAAAACTGTTATTGATCGTTTTATAAATAGTTCAAATGTAAGTAGATGTGGGACGAAGATCAATTATTAGATTCCACTAGAGAAGTTTTTTATTTCGCTTTTAATATGATGAGTAGATATTGTTCTACATAAACACTGACTAATTCGATATTAAAGCTACTTATTTTGCAATGTTATCATTTGAAGTCAGGTCAGAATTTATAAGCATAATCAATTCTACGGTAGTTTCGAGCAATTGATTTATTATCAAAATTGCTTTGAATTAAAAAAAAAAACAATTAAAGAATAATTCTATTTCAACAACGAAGCTTCTTGAACCAACGAGCAGCGTTATTATGTTTTCAATTTTATACTGCTTTCAAGACTGAAATTGCTTTCATAACCGACTGGCAAGGAGAAATGTTTGAAGTATTTTTATAGAGCGTGGAAGAATTTAATAAAAGCGTCGTTTCTGAGTGCTTCAGAGTTCGCTAGTTATGTAAGGTAGTGTTCTCGGGATCAAAGTCCTATCAAGTAATTTGTACAGCATACCGTCAGCAATCTAGTATCAATGTATGCGGGCGTTGTTTTTCTAGCGTCTAGAACGAACTGTCATCGTCTTTTATGAACATACAATCACGGCTTTTGCCAACTATTCGTCTGATATACATTTAGCTGATATTCAGTACACCTGCTCTTACTATCACGGTAGAAAGTGGTCTAAGAGATAATATCTGTAATAACAGATTTAAAATGCTTGCTGGCTAGCTTTCAAAAACTCTAAAATATCATGAATATGATTGTATAAAGTTAACTGTATGGAATTTATAAAACCACGTTACAAAGATTCATGTAATTTGTCATTGTAGAGCTACTGCATTTCCTAACCACAAACACAATCGTGCCAGTTGCCACAACTAATGTCAGGATGAATGAAGGAGAATATTTTTCTGTGATTTTTTTGTAGTATACGAGATTTATCATCTTTCACTTCATTCAAGCAGAAATCTTGAATGAAGAAATCGGTACTGCTATTATTTCGCTAATGCTAATGACGGTTGCCAAGAATACCTCGTGTTTATCAAGATTTGTCATTCAAAACTAACTAAAATAACATTACGCAAGCATTAACTAACCTTTTGACCGCCACACGTCAAAAAATCAAAAACGTGTCCTCAGCGTCAGTCTGTCATGTAGTCGAACCGTGGCGTGCTGGACACATTTTGGTTTGTCATCACTGTGGCGGTTAAAAGGCTAAGCATTACGGCAAGATTCATTAACTATCTTTTCGTTTCCTCTTTCTCATATTATGATTGGAACGAAATCAAGGTCTTTATCTATAGCATATTAATTGTTTATCAATTACGAGTATCTTGAACTGTAATAAATCTATCTATTTCTACCCAATAATATATTTTGGAATTCGTTTTTTTGGGTTTATCAGATATAAGTACATTGTTTAATTTGAATGGTTATCTTCTCTTTATTAATTACTTTCTTTATCTTGTATTTCGTCTACGCATTTTATCTGTCCTGCCTGCTTCTGCGTTTTTTTTAGTAAAACGATGATATCGGCCTGTACAATAATAGCAACAACATTAAGAATCTATTGCGTAGTGAATTTAAGCAACGGATTATTATTTTTAGTAGTGTTCTTATTTTTAACATAAACAAAAATGGAATCAATTATTTCGTTGGTGTTATTTTTGACCACGATAATATGTACAGAAATTGCAAAAGCGTTTGTATTCACGTTGCAAATGTGATACGATTTTCAAGGTGTTTGGTTTGGGAAACAATTCCAGGAGTGGCTTTAGGTTTAATTCAAACTATCCCGTTAATCGTTTCGTAGGCATTTATTAAATAATATTCAATGAATTATTGAGTTCATTGAATATTTTAAAAGCTGGCAAAAAAATCTGAGAGCAATTTTTTTTACCAGCTGCAACACAGCGCAATATCGATTACCTACTTGATTGTTTTGAATGGCAATCAATCGTAACATCCACGATCCAGTGATCATCGAAACGATAACGATACATTATCGCAGAGTACGTTTGTTTCCTACACAACTACTTGTAACTCCATCATAATGCGATATAGGTACAATATTGATAATCGCGATAATCCGACAATCGAGTTTCTAATCTTTTAATTATGTTAATTTATTCTCATATTTACTAAACGATATAACTAATTTCAGATACCTTTGAGGAGGCAAATACAAGAGAGAAGAGAAAAGAGAAAAGTATAAGAGAAAAGTAAAGAGCAACTATCCCTAAAAGCCTTATTACTGTAAGTGATATTCAGGGACCCTTTCCCTAAATCGAGATGATGTAATAAGAGAAACGGAGGAGTCCATATTAAAAAAATACATCACATATCGTGTAGTGAAATAGGGTTTTTAGGGATAGCTACTCATTTATTGGCGACTGACTTTAAAGAGTGAACGAATGGAACCGGATGGCGATAAAAACTATTATCAATACTAATTTTGGACAGGCAGGTTCGATGAACTTTAATCAGCAACAAATAGAAACGGTAGCTAACTCTGTAACTATCACAGCTAATCATAGATGTTAGACCATAGGCAGCCACAGATAAGTAATGGAAATAAAAAACAAATGAAGATAGCGGAATCCCCCACGCGACCACCACGTGGAGGCCGAGTGCACACATAGTGATCTTTATAATGTCTAGAACAATAAATAAATTGTTTTATAGATACTACAATAATTATAGTATCTATACCGATACTGGTGGTATTCAATATCACCATATATTTATCCAACTGTTTTTTTTAATATGCGTTGTAAATACGTGGAAAAAATTATAGTTCTGTATCTAGACCAAGCATTTACACTACAAATTGCATGTGACGGGAAAACCAATTTCTACATAGATATTATGCTTGAATATAGAGGGGCCCGTGGCTAAATAATAATAGCCGCACAGGTCGATCGATCAGGTTAAGCTAAGCTTGCCGCGGTTGGTCTGTGGATGGGTGACCATCTTTACATACCGTGACTCGCCGTTGGTCCCGGCTGTCATTCGTGGATCTTTGACAGTCGTTACGGGTAGTCAAAAGCCCGAAAGTCTGACAACCAGTCTTCCCAAGGGGTATCGTATTACCCATAGAAATGTATTTCATAATATCTATGGTATTACCCAATAACTGGGTTGTGGAGGTCAGCAGTGCGATTCTGTAACCATCTCACCGTGAAAACTTAGGTGAAGTGAGCGTGGAGTGAACTGTCAGTGTCATCTTACCAGATACTAGGGATTGACCAAGCATACATTTACAATCATAAAAGAGATTTTAATAATATTTTTTTAGCCTAATCCTATTGATATTTTTATATAATTCAAAGCTAGTATTTTAGTGGTCAAAACATTAATATTTTGTGGGGTTTTACTTAGTGCATGTCGCACAGACTGCGGCCCCGCATGTAAATTACACGAATGTGCGTCAATGAGCAATTGTAGATCGAGTCTAGTAAAGACTGCGACGATGTTCAGCGTTGTTATTAACCCAAAACTATTGAATTAGAAGAGATAACCGAGTGTGTCAAGTCATCGAGTGCTAACGGATGCCTAGTTGACGGACCATAGAATGTAATCCCACGTAGTTTGTGTGGCGTGATCACTTCACCCGATTCACGACACTAATTGTCGTAAATCGGGTGAAGTGAAGGTGAAGTGATAAGATCACGCCGCGCTTGCGCGTTAATCACTGTCGTTATCACATTGCAGATTGCGTGATCACTTCACCTTCCCTTCACCCGATTCACGACATTTAATGTCGTGAATCGGGTGGAGTGAAGGTGAAGTGATAAGATCACGCCGCGCTTGCGCGTTAGTCACTCATCACATTAGAGATTTGTTTTTACATATTTAACTTGTAAGGCGTCATGTATAAGAACATTACGAAATTATGGTAATAATATTAATAATTAATATAATACACCATGGCGACCCTGCCTTAGAGTCTGCCAAGGGGCAGATTAAGCAAAGTTTTCGTTGAGCGATTTTCAAAATGTGTAACTCTAAAGTAGAAAAAGACGAGGTATTCGTCAATCAAAACGCGGCTGGTGGAGGTGTTGTTGACGCCGAGGTGGTGTTGCCATGGTTACGAGATTCGAGTGGAGTGATATATGGTACATTCCGAATTGCACTGTAATCGACTACAGCGTGCTTACACCTTGACCCCAATTTATTCTGCTGTATGGTATTTATCTATTATTCCCCGCATAATCTTACCACGCCGTACGGTTGTCAAGCGTGGTATTTTGACAGTTCAAACCGGTTTCGGTCATTGTGTCATAGAGAATACGTTTTCGCAAATTATTTATGTGAGCGCTGTGTGCGATGATGACTTAATTCGGAATGAGCCATATTTCACGCCGCGCAAGCGCGTTAGGCGCTGGCGCTGTCTGGCTATATAAGGACTTACTAGTCTAGGGAAAAAAGAAAAAAAAACAAGGTTGAGATTCTGACTGCGCTTCTGTTTTGCAATTTTATTGTAAGTAAAACCCCACAAAATATTAATGTTTTGACCACTTAAATACTAGCTTTGAATTATATAAAAATATCAATAGGATTAGCATTAAAAAATATTATTAAAATCGATCATGATTGTAAATGTTTGCTTGGTCAATCCCTAGCATCAGTAGGATGACACTGACAGCTCACTCCACGCAAGTATTCACGGTGAGATTTTTACAGAATCGACATGCAGATAGGCAATCGCTCCATGTACAATACTGGTATTCAGCTGCATCCAGTTAGACTGGAAGCCGTCCCCAACATAGTTGGGAAATGGCTAGACAGATGATGATGGTATAGTAAACTAGATGAAGCTGGAATGGAATTACAAACGTAGATTCCTCATCATCTGCCTAGCCTTTTCCCAACCACACAATTATGTGTGTGGCAATAGGTAATGATGAATTATGCTACTCCTGAAGTACTTGTAATTGACGACTCCCTCATAAATGGACAAGAGCCAAATCATGAATAATTTATGGTTAAATTTTAGTTTTTTTTTTCGACTTATTTTTCCGGCCAAAATAAAACTATTCATAGAAGGCACAACAGAGATATATTTTAATGTAAATGTCGGTATATCTAGAGCATTTTAAAGAAAACGAGAACAATAAACTCTAAAATACTCACCATTAAAATAGCATAAGCATAAAAGTCACGAAGCGGCTGTTATAGAGAACTTTCATGTGATGAATGCTAATTCTACCATGTTTAAGGTTAGTGACTGTAACCTAATCTCACGCTTATTTTTACATTGAGACCTAATCTAAGTCTAGTTAAATGTGCTAATCAGGTAGGTAACCCTAGCCACGCAGGCAGTGCGTGATCCGAGGCACCGTCGCGGTCGCGTCAGTCGCGTCGTGCAGTGGTAATCTTTTATCAAGGTTTCGGTAATATAATCGCAAAACGCACCAAGATCTTTGAAAAACAAGTAAAAATAAAATAAATAATTTATTCCTCACACATGTGAGGCTCTTTGACTTGGAAATCACAGGGAAATCATCAATCTTGAATGAGGAAAATCTTAGCTAGATAAAACTGCAAAACGAATGTAGAAATGTGGTTATCTTATGAAATTACACGTAGCTATTCCAAATTTTGAGCAGAAAGAGGAAATAAAAAAAAGAAATGTGAATATGCTCGCAAAAGCAAATGAAATTTGCAAAATGTCAAGTAAATTCATTTTCGATTGTAAATATTTAGCTCAATCATTTGAAAATTGTAAAGTAACTCCTGTCTTCATATCCAGTACGGACCAAATTCGTCACGGCACTCCTTGTATCGATCTCACAAGGGAACGCTAATGGTCTATTCGATCATGTTAGATGTCTGGGGGTCTACTCCCTAAGCACAAAATCCGAAGTTTGGGCCGGGCATTTTCTATTTCGTATCACTTACGGACATGAGATTAGTTCGGTCTCAGAGTTAAGATTGAATGACAACACGATTTGACAGCTGTCCCTATACGTCAGATGTGTTTCTGCCCGTCCGAAAAATGTAAATTGACACTTATTTTGTCGGATAAACTACTTTCGAACGGGCTCGTATCTTCGTTGACAGACTTGAGTAGACCCACTGAACAGAGAGTAATGACGGAGCACCGCGTCGACTGACGTAACGCCAGACAGAAACCCAGACAGTGACGTAACGAGGAATAAAGACGATTTAGGAATATTCTCGAACAACTACGAAAATACTGTAACGAGGGAAGACTTAGGACTGATGATAATTGGTAACAAAAATACGAGTACATTTGTGTTCGTGAATAATCACTAAGATCAGTCTTTAAAAAGCCATTGTCTGGATTTGATATTTGTTTGATTATAATACCTAAGGATACATCTGATACCTAACTCGGCCTTCTAGAGTACAAATCATAATGATATTCCAACCAAGCAGATATTCTACGGACAATGGACTATAGTGCTCTTTCAGAGCGAGCAATACATATAGCCATAAATTCATGGTAACATGGTTACTGACAGTCACGATATCTAGTAGATGAATGATAAAGTAACTGCTGTAATAAATGAGCAAAATATTGTTTTAGTCAACTGCATAATAGTTTACTACCACGCCGCATCAATCACGTCATGGCCGATGTGTACCAAGGTATATTCAGTTAAGATATTTATATGTACTTTAAAAGGCTTATGCCTTTTATGCTTATGGCTTATACTTATGTATAGGACTGATAAAATTCTGAAACTTAACTTTGTATGTATTTGATACTGGCGGCCTAATAAAAGTGATAATTTTAATCGCCGAAACAGCAAAAAGAATTGAAGATGAAGATCAAAATAACAGTACCTACATATACTTCTAGAAAGGGAATTAGGAAATAAATATAATATTCCTGCAAGTGCAATCACATCGGATGATGTATCATGAAAATCATCATTTACGATAATCATAATGTTTATTATAATGGTTACAATAAAGTTTACAAGGCTGTGGAGATTACAGTTGCATGCTCTTACATTCCTAAGGTATATAACAATAAAGATAAATGTAATAAGTAATTAACGAAAACTGTTTATTCAGGTGATTGGTAAACTCTATAAAAACCAATTACCGATGCATTATAATTTAAAACAGCGGTGTCAATAAAATACAATGTAAAAAGCTATGATATAGTCCACAATAAAAAGCAATGAACGTAAGTACGATGTGAAATGATATTTAATAAAAATGAAGAAAGAAACAATCAAAATCATATCATCCAAAAACATGACACGATACGACTGAACACGCAAACAAGTCACTAGATAATCACAATATAGAATATAAAGCTTACAACATTTCATCATTTGATTACTTTGTCGCGCGCGTGTATTTTTCCAGGGATCCCTCAAGGAATTGTTTTATTGCATGAACCGTTAACAATTTGTTTGACAGTGGCTACAAATGTTCACAGAATGGGTAGGGTTCTGTAAACATTTTTATCTTCAGGACATCGCAGTATTGTCGCTGGGAGCTATCTATTGTTGACATTCTGATCCCCTGTGTGAACTCTGAAATACGCTTATTGAACAATGAATGCCAGACCGACAAACAACTTCAGATCTAGCTAATTGTGTGAGGTAATTCTTCGAACTACCATATTTGCATCGTTGCAGTTACATATTATATATCTATTTTTATCATCGGAACAATTCTTTATGTACATTATTGAGTAATGAATGATCTTCGTTATCAATGTTGACATCATTTGCGTAGATTTCACTACGTCACACATCGACAATTTATTATTAACACAGTAACTGACAATGTTTATTATAATAATTAATATCGTGGTATGTGCGCTAGTTACAAGAATGTCTCTCTCGTCTGCAATATTAAATATTTATTTAAGTCCTACAATAGCCAGTTTCCTTCAGTTTATTTTTATAATGGTCGGTGTTCAATATTTGTTTTTCTATTTTGGTTTCGTAGTTCACAGTGGGAATATGAACTTTCCTACCTACATTGCACTTATGACTTAGACAGGACTTAAAAGAGACTAGTGTTAACTAAAGACTTTTTAATCAGAAGTTTGGATGTCAAAATATTCTATTTTTAAGTTTTACAAAAACAAGAATCTTCGTGCCACAGTATTGTGTTTTATCTTTAGCAAAACATTAAGTTACGAGCGAGCGTGCATAATAGTGCAGTGTGTTATTAAAGTGTTTAATTTTGTTACGAAAATACCACGACTAGCTAAAGCCTTTTTTTATGTGCTAAAAACAAACAGCTGTTCAGATACTAAACTTGCAAACAACCTATTTTCCTACGAGGTGTAAGTTGTCAATCAAATGATAATAATTGTCATCTTTCAAGAGACGAGACGGTACAATAACATCTAAGATAATGTGACATGGCAGCAGTGTGAAATTCTCAGTTATAGGTATACAATACGAACAAGTTCGACCTTGTCATTACTACGCAGTAAGCACTATGCAATGTTACACATGAACCGTTCTAATGGGCACTAATTCTTTGACTACAAGTTAAGGCTCCTTCAAACAGGCGCGACGCGAATTGCGCGCAACACAAAGGCACCGCTCGTTGCGCGACTTATGGTGCCTTTGTGTCGCGCGCGAATTAATCGCGTGTCGCGCCTGTTTGAAGGAGCCTTTAACACGACTCACGGCACGTTCAAATGTATTTGAGAAACAAATACATGAAAGGACCACTACTTGATTAAAAAACAGAAACATTCTTGATTGAAGAAACAGATCCTTTTGATGGAGATGAATCGATAATTGTGTAGAGTGCCTTGACATGCAGCAATATCAGCTAAAGAGATGACAGTCGTACATGGATTCAAATCGTTATAAAAGTATGAGTCTACGTTGCAATTTGTTTATACTGAATCATGAACAAGATAATATCTGGCACTGTCTGGAAAATTTCGATTTAGATAATATATCAAAAATATTGGTAAGTATGACGGACACAATTTCGATTAAATAGTGTCAATCAGTTGTTCAATAAAATTGCTAAAAAAGATCTTGTACTTTTGTAGTGAACGATTTGACATAACTTGACGAAGAGTGCATCTTCTATAGTGTAAAGTGGAATTTGAACAGGTAAATGTGAAAGAATCGTAGTATAGAGAAATATGGGTTTTTCATTCCGTACATATTATAGTAGCTACGACATAATCACGTTGAACTCTGTGATCAAGCAAGCAACAGGTATTTAAGGTCCACAATACGTAACAAACTTCACTAAAAAGAGTGTGGAAGACCTTCAAAAGCGTTAATCGATGATGTTAACATGGATACGTGACAGTATATTTTAGTTATCGCAAATATTATAATAAAACACGTGTAGCCATACTAATACCAGATCAATTTTGTTCAAGCCAAACAGAACTAGCATAGAGGATTACGTAATTGTCAGACTTGTATGCTTGCTTACGTACCTAGTCCAAATTTACTAGCGTCTAAATCGCTAGATTTTAAAGCCTGAAGCTAATTCAGCGAATGTCTAACGAGCATTCAAGAATGTGGCTTCTGAAAATGTATATTATCCATTAGCTATTGTTTGTTGTTTCTACTTTGTTCGCGGTTTTTATATTGTCATGCCGAAATGATACTGAAATATCGAGACCTCGATGATAAGTGGTAACACGTGGAAAGCGAGATAATTATTGATTACAAAATTAGGGAAGTAAAAAGTGGATGCAAAACATAAACAATTGATAGCAGCGCTTCACTTCACAGCACTTCAAGATAAGTTTATAGCGCCGTATTAGGAGTTTCAAGATCTATTTCCACTATCCATGTTTGCACACGAAGATAAAATTTTTACGAAATTCAGTAAATATTTTGGTATCAGGCGCTCTGGGCGCATGTTTGGAGTATTTAGTTGAATGTCAATACTGTGGTGATAGTATGAAATGGACGTGAACAAATGCGCGATGTATGTAGCTATCACTTGCTACCTTTACGATGCTCACGAGTCTGTATTTGATCACAAATTCTCGGTATTAATCGAACGTAATGATAATTCGACGAAATTAATTAAGTAGATATTGATACGACGATTGAATTTGATACGACCTTCAATCTGAAGCCAAATGGAAAATTGATTTATCATTTGTATGACAATGTTTATCAGAAATAGGAGACTCATATTATATTTTTGGGGATTTAGTTAATAGTTAAAGAGCTGCTAAGTCTGCATCAAGCAGAGCCTGGGACATAATATAGAGTTCAACCAATTGGGCAGGAGAGTCTAAAAAATCTTCAAAAATATCAAAAAGGAATCGATGAACGCACTTTACCATCGATCAGTATAAAATCATCCAAATCGCTAACTATATTTGAATGCAAGTTAATTAACATCCGCCATCTCATTCCACGAAATCGCAGAATGCATGGAAATATGAACGTCAACAAATTATCATGTTCAAAAAGCGAAGCAGCCAACGTCATGAAATGAAATTCTTCTATTTCCGTTCCCACAGCAAGACTTCGTTTTCCAACTGTCGACTGAGCTATCATAAAGGGACGCGACAGTCGGTCCTATGGAAACACAGAGACAACTGTGTCACAACTTAGAATTCTGAAAGCATCCTTGAATCTTCGGTTCTATGGAGATATGAGCTGAATAGCTTCATAAGGTTGAATAGTCGGGTAATTTTATGGCGTGTTACTCGTTAAATTGTTGCCTTTTTTCAACAGCCAAGGTCGATTTATCAGGGTAAGTAATGTAATCGCGTGATTATGCAAGGTTGCGGAAAACAACTTTATCTATATGCTACTACCGTAGTTGTGCTTTGCGGTTCCAATCGCAGGAGATCTATATTTCGTGCTGAAAAATATATTTGTAGGTCAGACTTCCTTTTTGAAACTCTACAGTTAGGGAAAGTTACAAAAAGAAATAGGGAGACTGATTTTTGATGTCATGTTCAGGCAAATTCGTATCTAAGGGAAAAACGCTGTTTTCGCCGATGTCTAGTGTTCAAAATAATGAAGCATCACCAAATTATGAACCAAAATACAAACTGGAGATACTACGTTCCCACGCCCTATCGCTATCATAAATTAATATTTACAAAGTATTTAGGAGGAAGGAAATAAATTAATGTAAAAATAATGAAGCTCTTCCCAGAGATAACACTCAAGGTCTTGCAACAAGGCTGTTCTATATTAGAACACAAATATTGATATCAAATGGTGAGGAGAACTGTTGACTTGGAACTGAGTTATTTATTAAAGAATACGAGAATTTCTAATTAGCATATCAGTGCACGGAATTTGAATGTCAAGATCATTACTAGGCCTTTAAGCTGCGGTTTATCTTACATAATAATTAACATGAATGTTTCCCGTTGTATTGCTTTTAAGATTCTAAATAATTCCATAATTATTCTGCGAAGACAACTCAGCCTTCGACTTATGCTTACGCCTAAAGTGTTTGCTTTTTGATTAAAGCAATACATTAGTAGCTCTGTAAACATTATTTAGATGATCCCGATTACAATAACATGTATCTGAAACCACGCGTATGGTTTATTTATGGCGCAATTTTGAGGTAGAAGTAATTATGGAATACAAACAAATGAAGAAACAACTTAATCACTTAAATGCAACTGTCAAAAAATTTAAATACATAGCTCCACGATCGTTGTACTCATACCAGCAGACAAAGCGGTTCTAGGTAATGGACTTGCTTTATACGATGTTATGGCATAAAATTGCAACAAAACAAATACACCTCTGCGCGCTATCGATAAACTCCTGGCCAGCACTACGGCATAGATAAACCAAACAACTGCGCAGATCTGCCTCAGAACGGCAGCCATTATCCATTTGTTGGCAAATAGGTGACTGGATCAGACAAATTGACTTTTGATGTTACGAGCACAAGATCGGGAGGGGTCTATTATACCTCGTGCGATGACTATTATATAATTGACGTCTTTGAACTGCAGTGCTCGAGGGGTAATGGCAAATGGCGTACTAGACATAAAAACAAAAACCGAGTAAGAGCGAGTCAGACTCGCGCACCGAGGGTTCCGTATCATCATGTTTTTAAATTTTGATGATTTCTGAAAAAGTGTGCTACTTAGAGACTTCGTTTTATTTTTCCTGTAACCTTTACATAAACTTAATCACATAGAATAATTTCAGATTTTTGCAAACTTCGGAAATAAGGGGGGAACGGTATTTTTTTTAATTTTTCATCAAGAAAAATTTGTGGTAAAAAAAAAAAGAAAAAATGTTTGAGAATGTGCAAACTGTGCTCTTTCATATGATACCCCACATGCCCTAGTAGCCCCACTTCGAATTTTTCAGACAGGGGGTCTGGTCTTCAGTCTCTGTTGCAAAAAATATACATATATTTTTATTTCTTTCTTATTTGCAAAATAGTTGGGCAAACGTCATCTAAAACTATTCCAAATTTCAAGTTGATAACATTAGTTGTTCTGAGATATCCAGCTGTGACAGACAGACTGAGTCTCACCCTAAGGGTTCCGTTTTACCATTTTGGTACGGAACCCTAAAAATAGCAATCGGATGATTTGGACGCCTATTTGGAGAATGCACCAAAAGCAGAAAGATAACAGATTAAGGCTCCTGCAAACAGACACGACACGCGACTCACTGAAGCATCTGAAGTATCAAAGATTTTTTATTGCAGTTCTGCACGATGTTATCCAAGATTGTTCAAGAGTTCTTGACTTTCTCCGACACAAACCACAGATTTGAGCTCGGCTGTGACATGAATTCATGATTTTACATTACTTAACCGTCTTTGACCGTAACTGGTCTGTGAATATTACAGTATCGACCGATAGTCTGGCACTCTCACAGAGGTCTATGAGGTAAAACCTCTTTGAGCGTTAGTAATGAATTAATGATGTTACAAACCGCAAAAGGTACTGTCGCATGGCTCCATCAGCTCCATGTAACCTTATACATGACCGTGTTAACTTGTCACTGGACTCTAATCAACGAATTCCTTTGTACCTTAATACATAATGTATGTTCAAAAGAACTCCTATATCATATTATAGCATTTATATCTGCTTGTATCATGGTCATTCAACTACGGTTTATGTCTTGCTAATATTATTTTGATTGTGTTATACTATATAGTATATTTGTGGTCATCTTTCGTGAATCGTACTGTACATGTTATAGGTTAGCAATTGGTATTATTAAAAACCCTGAACAATCTCTTAGTAGCATTAGTATTTATCCTAAATTTTTATTAGCAGAATCGACTCTATGTTTGACAGTGATATCTTTATATAGTACAGACGGCAGCACATCGATGTAAACTCTATACATATCTATAACTACGACGCGCCGTATAGTGTTAGAAAGAAAGTACTCTTGGTTTGATTGGTGGAGTTTTCAACGTTTCTAATATTGCCCAATGGTTGCACATACTAATAATTGGCAGCCAATTATCATGTCTCACTAGGAATAAGCCACACCCCCGCTAATGTCACTCATGACATTGACAATTTGACATCGTTCGTTTGACGTTTATTCATTACGTCAGGTGTGTTTGTGTCGGTTCAGTCGGTTGTGTTTTAATTATTTTACAAGTTTGTCTTATTATCGAATGCATATGCTTATCGACGCAAATTGAAAGGCATCATAGCCCTTCGATTGAGTGGATGACGAGATTGATATTTGTCGGCAGACGGGCATATCGGTGAGTAATATTTTTTGTAATTATCATTTTATAAAGGTTAGTAAGTATTGAAAAATAGTGTCAATGGTGTTTTTCTATAGAATTTTAAAATTAACAGAAGGGATAGGTAGATAAGTAGGTATCTTCTTTGTGTTCTTTCCTAATGAGTGCCCGCTGTTCCAAGCGTCATCAAAATGTAGGATAAGTAACAGAAAGTTTATATTCAGATTTATACCTACGTAAACAAAATTCGATGATCTATTGTTTTTGATTGCATTGTCATGGGACATTCTAAACAAAAGTTATTCCAGTAGGTAGTGATGGGATTTTAAAGTAAATACTCAATACTTTTATTGCATTCCACATGTAGGCATTCTTAGGTGGTAAACTTATAGTTAGATCATATGGACCCTGTCGGGCACAGCAAAATAAGTGAGTTAGGAGAGAGGAAGCATTTGTTAATTTTATAACATTACATAACAAACTACTATATTATAGGTAATAATGATGTAGGTATTTTTAGAGATAAACTAATAGCTTCTATATAAAATATAAACAATAAATATAAATATTAAGAGATGTAATAATCCATACTAATATTATAAATGCGAAAGTGTGTCTGTCTGTTGGCGCTGCTAGTAATAAATAAATAAAATTTAAAGTATCAAGTTCTTCTTAAGTTCTGACTTAAGTCTATCACTTAGATATTTGTTTACCGAGTAGTAGCTTTTATTCAGCAAGAATTGTCTAAGTTTTTTTAAAAATGTGTTAATTTTCTCTTCTTTTTTTTATTAGTGCGGGTAGTTCATTATATAATTTAATGGACATTACATAGGGACTTGTAGAGTGCATTTTTAGTTGAGAACTTGTCTGAATAGATAGCGTGTCTGAATGTCTTCACGTTTTGAATATAACTCTTGATGTTTCCGGACAAATTCGCATGTTTCTAAAATATACAGGGAAGGGTTAAAATATTATGTTTTTGAAAGAAAGGTTTGCAACTATCTGTTTGCTCAATGTTAACCAGGATTCTATCATCTAAGCATAATAGGTGGTGAGAGCTGTTTGTAAATTGGTGGTCTTTTTTATGTCACGAAGGGCTTAAGAGAATTTAGAAATTTTTGAGTGAGTTTTCTGTATGTGTGATTTCCAGTTTATATGTGTGTCTATAACTGTGTGTGTGTGTTTATTGTATTGTATGTGTTTTATATGGGCCTTGACACCTGAAATAAATGGATAACTAGTCCTAGTAGAGTAAATTCATTAATGGTTTCTAATTTAGAGTCATTGAAAGTAAAATCTAAATTGAGCCATTAATTGCTTTACTATATGATCGGATTTTTTCGATTTCATTATTTTTATGGTTAAAATATTCTATTTCAACTAATTGTTCCCTACCTACCTACCCTAAATACCTACGCAATTAAGCACTGTAAACACCGGGCGTGCGAATAGTGAATGATTATATAGTATAAAAGTGATAGTATAGGAATATAATACGATAGTTATATAGGACCCTATCCGCGCTCCAGGGCACAAGTTGATACCGACTATTAACCATCGACTTATTATAAACTACTAGCGTAACTACATATTACCTACTGTTTTACTGTACTCAGTAAAACATTAGGTAATATGTAGTTACGCTGAAATATTTAAATCGAATTAGAAATTCAAATCTTACTAGATTTGAATTTCTAATTCGATTTAAATATTTTGTATTGTTCTAATTAGCTTTCCAACTTGTTTTTATTATTAGTATGTATCTGACAGGAATTTTTGAGAATTTTAATGCGAAGAAAAATTATAGGTAGAATAATTACGTAACTTGAAAACGTGGCTTTTCGTTTATAGGAATGTTTGCGTGATTTTAGTGTCAAATGAGAGGATTATGTTTAAAACTGATATTCCCGTTTGAATTATGTAAATCGGTCCACGGGTTTTAGAGATAGAAAGAATTTTGTATATTGAAAACATGCCAGTTTGATTTCAGTAAGTTAATGTAAAGTTAATAATAATATTTTAGAAAGTTTTTATTGTATAGAGATAGGATACTTAAATGTTGTTACGTAATACGAAAGAAGATTACATAGGCTACACATAACACAATACAAAGAAATTGTAACGAACAGGCATAAAGAAATAAAAAAAGGGCTTTAAAGTGTCAGTGTGTGTGTGTGAAAATTACATGTAAAAATGGCTTAAAATCAAAGTTCTCTCTGCCTATAGTGATTGAGTAATAATAATGGGCAAATAAACTACAGCTATTTGTTTCGTTCCAGAAAAAAACAGTTTACTTCTGGCTTCGGCGGTGGGAAGAAAGCGGAAGCATAGCTCATCACCGCCGATCCACTCTGCCGATCCTTTTTTAAGCACACGAGTAACCTCAACTTCGTACAGCGTGAGTCCATGTGTAGATTGTAATAATCACACTTACCTATCACCTTAACTTATTCATCACTAACATAAAACCTAGTTTCCTTTAAAAGTGAATAACAAAATTGATTAAAATAATACCTACCTACTAGCTAAGTGTGCGTCCTGAGTAAAGGCTCCTACAAACAGGCGCGACACGCGATATAATCGCGCGCGACACAAAGGCACCGCTCGTTGCGGTTCAGTTCTTTACAACCTACCTCAACAAAGGTGGAAGTTGTCAATTCGGCAGATTGTTTATTTGTGTATGTTTATATTTTGTAGAATATTTTTTTAACCGTCTCATACTAATTTAAAGTTTATTCAAACTTGTTTCAAATTAATATTATTTGAAGTTAAACAAATATCAACTTTATATTAATGGCAATTAAGTTGATTTCAGAGTGACTAGCACTATTGAAAAAGTTACAGTTTTAGCGTAAACTAAACTTTATTATGTAGGATTTAAAGTTATTTTTCCCTAAAGTCATTTTTTGTTTACGATTTTTGGCAAATAAATCGCGAATGTAGATAAGTTAAGCTCTTAACAAAGAATCCTATGTATGTATTGAAATTGACAAAAATTTCTTTGTTTTAGATATCAACGGACACAGTCAGAAGGCGCCTGAAAGACGATGTCCCCAGGTTTCAAACTACAGTAGAATTCATATATAACGACTTCGCTTATAACGACTAACCGGTTTTAGCGACGATAATGTTTACTCAAGTTAGGTTTCATAATTAGGTACTGAGAAAATATAACCGTTTAGTGCGACTCCGGTTTAAGCGACCAACTGCTTATAGCGACCAGTATTTATGATAATACGTCCGTTTAAAACGACGCGCAATGTTTTGTTTACACAACCTACGCACCAATACTTCAGCGCCCCGCCCCGCGCGCTTTACCTCTCCTTATTGGCGCGCGTAAATCACAGTTAGTGTTTGTCACTTGTTATGATAAGTTCTTAAAGCTCGACAAAATGAGTTCTGTGAAGCGAAAGTGTTTTACAATTGAAGAAAAATGTGCAATATTACGCCGATTAAAAGCCGGTGAATCAAATGCAACCCTCGCAAAGGAGTTTGGCGTATCTCATTCTACGATATCCACAATAAAGAAGAATAAAGATAAGATCGAGCCGCTGTTTAATGCCAATATTTTGAAATGCAAACGTGTAAGGACTTCTACTCATGACCAGCTGGACTTATCCAGCTGGTCATGAGTAGAAGTCCTTACACGTTACCACTGTAACAATGCCTTAGCATTGTTACAGTGGTTCAAGCTTCAGCGCGACCGGGGAATACCCGTTAATGGACCTCTGCTACAAGAGAAAGCAAACTTTTTGCTAGACAGTTAGACATGCAAAATTTGTACTTAAGAAATAATCCTGCCGTTTTGTACGTCATCCGGTTAGTACGACATAGTATCGCTGGTCCCTTAAAGGTCGTTATATCCGGATTCTACTGTATCTCCATATTTTTCATCACAATTGCCCAGCGGTTTAGCCGCGAAGGCATAACACACAAAGTTCTTTTGCATTTATAATTAGTGTGGATCTTCTAATATAGTGATAAAGATATGTAATTGATAATAATATTATAAATTGAAATTTTATATTTCTTTTCACACCATTGTTTTTGTTATATTTTTGAGAATTTTTCTTTACTATTGTTGGTGATAATTTGAGTTAGGGCCGTCATTCACTGGCGGCATGGCACGTGATTTTAGTAAGCGCAAATGATTTGAGATCTTATTTTATCATGGTTAGCGTTCACAATTCGTCATGCCAGAACGTGCCGAAGGATACCAAAGCAGGCATTTCAATGCAATGTGAGTGTTAATAGTGTTAAATTAGATTCGAAATCATCTGTAAGTATTACAAAAATCCCTTGTCGTGCCGTGCCACCAGTGGGTGCTGAACCTTATACATATAGCCCAGTCAAATTATACTAATCTGGTTAAAAGCTTAATTATTTTTGTTAGGCAATCAAATGCTACCGCATTTGATTTTGCTTGGCAGCCATTGTTGGATGTAACTATATAATTAATCTGTTACAAATAAAAAGAAAAGCTTGTAACAAATAAATATTATCTACTTGTTTTTAATATATCTATTAATAATAATAATAACGCCTTCCAAAGGTCTCCGAGATGTGTCAAAGACATTTTAAAAATAATAGAAATAATTCTTTATTGACGTAATAGGTTATCGAAACTTTTATGTATGAAGCATGTATACCTATTATAAATTACCTAATGTATTAAAAATATTAAATTGTAGGTTATTCAGAATTAAACTATATAAATGGTTGAATGAACATAATTTCTATAATATTAAGGAGTTTTTTTGAACATAAATTATGTTTATGAATTCAAATGGGTTTATTTGTGAAGTTTGCATGCTTTAATTTTTAAGCAAAACATATAATCTCATATGCTTTAATAAAACCTGTGTATACCATGTTTTACGCAAACAAATTATCTTTTTGGTTTTATAACGTTTGTTGTAAGCCCATTCATTTATTACGTAAGACGATTTAGGGGGGAGTGGCGTCGACCATGTCTTATTTTTTCTTCCAAGGGGTTGGGAGGGAGTCTTGATAGTTCTTACGTAAGATCACAAAAATGTGCAAAGTTAAAATACAATACTTTTGTCTATGCATAGCATGCCTAGCTACGATTGGAGGCGCGCGATGGCGTCACGAGGGTCGCGGATCTGAAGACGAAGAGAGGGACAATTCGGCGCGGCTTTAACAACATTAATTGTCCACTCCCTCTTTGAAGTCCACATCAACCCTGGGAGCATGTCTATGCATGGCATGCCTACGATTGGAGGCGCGCGGTGGCTGAGGGGGCGCGCGGGCTGCGGCATCAGCATCGGGCGACCGTTCAGGGAGCTCCCCGCTTGTGAACTAGTTGCACTGTTGCCATACAACAAGAACTAAAAATCTGTACATTCGAAAGCAAAATCCGTACAAATTCCGTACGTAAAATAAATTTGAAAATCCGTACGAGATCCGTACAGTAAAAAAAAAAGCAAGAATTATTTATACATTTCTTTATTAATTTTTTTAATCATATCATTATCAAAAAAGTCAAAAAGTCTACAAGTGACATTTGGCTGGTACTGGGAACGGAATGTTGATGTTTAGCGGATGCCATATGTTTATAAAGATCTTTTTTGCCACCACTTCCTATTTCCTATAGATAGATCCGTCAAGCAGTACTTACAAAATGCAATACATTCTCCTTTCTTACTGCGAGTGACCCAGGCTTTAAATCCAGGTGTTTCCTTTAACCATTCTTCGTTAAAACGCTGCATTCTTTGTGCTTTTTTTGCATCTCCACTCATATTGCAATCGAATTTAAAATCTCACACTCACACACAACACAATTAGTTTCTTTTCAATAAATGAGCCAAAACAATAATAACAACAACAATCGAATTGTAATGTATCTCTTTCGTTCAGTGTCAGTCGTGTATCATGCTCTCTTTGTCACACGAAACGAAATATGTTGCGGTAATTCCCCGTCATAGACAATCAGTTGTCATAGACAAGTGATTGTCTAGGAACTCTAGGATGGGGAATTACTCAATAACATAATTTATGTGATGAGGAAAGTGAAAAACTATCGATATCGACATAAATATTATTTTTTTTATTTGAAAGCGCGCTAAATATTATATAAAATGTGTAATAATTAAAAATCCGAACACAAATCCGTACGCCATTTCTCTCCGTACGTAATACCCCAAATTCCGTACGTGTACGGACAAATCCGTACATATGGCAACACTGACTAGTTGTCACTTTTTGCGTAAACAATACTCATTAATGATTTTAATATTGTAGATAGTTAAAAATTGTTACTTTGAAAATAAACATTACAATAAACCAAACGTGTATTCATTTTTTCCTTTAGATTCTCACGTATTAAATATTATAAGTACAGGGGGGTGGGGGTCAGCCGATTCTTATTTTTTATAATAATATGGGGGTGGGAGTCAAAACTAGCAAAAATAGTCTTACGTAATAAATGAGTGGCCGCTATATGTATTTTAATTTCAAGTAGGTATTTGTTTTTTATGTTTCCAATTATATTAATGTTTAAGAATAAAAAGATTATTGATTGTTATTGTGCATTTTATTATGATATTTTTCCCGCTGTTTCAAACGCGTTCCTGTAGGAACCTATCCTATATCCTTTTCTGATTGGTAGGTGTGCAAAATTCCATGATGATCGGTTGTGTAGTTAATATGGCACCAAAAGCAGGGGGTAGCTCCGCCGTATCTGGGATAATAATAGATTAGAATTTGATTTGAAAATTCATAACTAGCGCAATAATGTTGAACTTCATGTAAAAGCAAACATCGGTAGGTATAGGTAATTTACAAAGTTCAACCTTATCGTTTTAGTAATAAGATCGTGTTGCGACGAAACGTTAATCTTAAACACGGTGGACTGACAAAAGGCTGTTTGTAGGTATAATTAATTGCCTAAACTTCACACACGTGACACGTTCGTGATGGGGTAAGTAGGTATCCATATTTTTTTCAAAGGATCATGACCGTTGATGTATGGAAATCCGTCTTAAGTTGAAACACAATAAATCTTTATTTATTATAGACTACGGTTTATATACTATTCAATAAAAGTGTTTATTTTCACACAAGTATCCGAGTTTTAAAGTAATTAAACAAATTCGGAGATAACCTAAAAACGTCCTGGCGTAATAAAAGACAATTAAATATGAAAACGTCCTATCGTTAGTTACATGAAACACGCTAAGTTGTTTAAAACTAACACACCAACGAATTTCCGTAAGTATTACTATTTAAGTGGAGAGATTAATCGCGGTGACTATTCTCAATCGACACATACTTAAACAATAATAAACAGCAATGGCGGCTTCCGCAGGCGCCGGCGCTTAGGGATGGCGATCGATTTTTTAATCGATTTTAGAAACTTGAAAACGAGTTCCAATGTTTTTCCTGCGGATTGCAACTTTTAAGTTTTGATACGCAGTTTCTTTGTTCTGTTTTTTGTAACCAACAATATTATTTAATCTATTTTATATTCGATTATTCATTACATTTGACTAATTATGCTGGTAAAGCTGTCGATGTAGAATAATAGCGGGAACAGATCTATCAGAACTCAATTTATTGCTGAATCGATTCTTTCCTGCGATTCGGATAGATTTAAAAATCGATCTTGTTTAGGAATAATCGTCATCCCTACCGGTACGTCTGTCATCTGCCTTGACAGTTGCATCTGCGTGAGACGAAACACAAAAATAAATATTTTCACAACGGAATTATGAAATACATATACAGTACCTACGTTATAATAATGATATTACTAATTATTTAGCTATTTATGAGTTTAATATCATTTTTGTGATGTTTTTATGTAAAGGCTCATACTTACGTAACTCGTACAAATGAAGAGAACGAAACGTCCATCATTCATCACTATACGGAAATGTACCTAGCAATCGTTAATTTACTGTTTATCTTAAAATCATAATTCCGGATACGAAAACAAAATTCCTGAAGTGAAAAGCTTGTAAAAAATAAGCAAATAATTTGTATATTAATTTGGTTTTCATACGTGCAACTTTCCTAGACTGGTTTTGAACAATCTCCTTTCAAGCAGATTGTATTATGGGTTTTTACTTTTTAGCATTTAATTTCATGAAAATAAAATAAAATAAAAATCGTTTATTTCGGAACAATAACGGATACCTACAATAGGTATTATAAAAATAGTTAATCGATGATAACTACAGAAGTTTATAACAGTGGCGCAACTATCAATAATAGAATAGAAGAGCAAGGAACGCGTTAAAACAGGTGACCTCCAGCCCGTCAGTAAGTAGGTAACAAAAGTCGGAAAAGGTCTATTTAAAAAAAAAAGAAATGTTTTTCTGACATCAGATTATACCTACCTGTCTGTCTACTTAACAATATTCATCGAGAGCGTGAAGTTTCGCTAATTAATTGTGTAATGTGCACCGTACTTACCTACCTGTTTAAATGTTATACTTAGGTAAGTAATTTTCCAATAATACCCATGTAAAAATGAAGGATTAAGTAAAAGATCATTGAAATAAAAAACATCGATTATAAGCTTTCATAGGTATTTTAGGCAATGCGCGGGCCGCCGCTTTTATTACTATGAAATTATTTCGATTCGATTCAAGTGTTCAACCTGCTACGCTACTTTTTATCGCACAGTATTTTATTCTACACAACGAATGACCTTACGCACACACCCTCACGTACGCGCTGCAGCACGAAACATTACAAGTAAGAACAGACAAAAAGCTATATATCTCTTTCGCACGATTCTCGCTGTTGTTGCTCATAGCGCGTTCAAGGTCAATGTGTAGTAACCTGATGTGCTGCCGTCTGTACAAAACAAAGTCGCTCCCGCTCCCTGTTAACTTAGATCTTTTAAACTACGCTACGGATTTTAATGCAGTTTTCAGCAATAGATAGTGATTCAAAGGGAAGGTTTATCTGTATAATACATGCATATTATAGTAGAGAAAAGCCGATAAATTTAAAGATTTGTAATGTGATGTCGTAAAAAACATATTTTTGTGCGCTTAAATTGCAAATGCTGCCTAAACCTTACGAGATAGATCAAATTAATGTTCTACGGAATTGTATATCTTAAAAATATCGATAAAAAAGTCCGCGATGGTATATGTTTATCTCCTAAGGATAACCCACAGAAACCATTTTTGTCTTTTACATATGACAAAAAAAAATATGGGTTATTTACCAAGCCATTTTAAACTATACAGTATTATTCCTTATCCAATTAAATACGTTGTGTGGTCAGCGAGTGTGCTCTTTTATAAACGAACAGAAGCTTAGACAGGATCTCGTTGATTCATTCATACTATGTAATCAATGGGTCTTTGTACAAAACAAGGAGGGGCAACGGACTTGCTATTATTGAGCTGCTATTCCCCTAGTATTTGCACTATTTAATCATCGTCTTTTGAAAGATTTGTTATTCAAATTCCAGTGTTTGCACAGTCTCCCAGGTCTACCCGGCCTCTTGAATTATTCTACATGATTTATTCCTTGTTTATCTAACGGTAGTTGAAATAACTTTGCTCAGCGTTGAGTGAAATGCATTATTCGAATTACAGATTAAAAAAGCTAGTATTTTGAAAATACATAAAACATTAAAAATCTGCTTATAATCTGTACGATTAATGTCTACTATGTAAGTGTAGTTTCACACTATGTTTTCTTTTACTCGTGTTTCAGTTATTTGAATGACCGTGGCCTTTAAAACTGTTTGGAATATTGAACTTGAATGAGCTGAGAGCGGTTAAACTCGGTCTGTTCTATGCTATAATGTTACGGCATTATTTATTGAGGATTGATTTATTACGACTTCTTGTTTAACAAGCTATAGCGATTGCACCATATCATCGTAAAAGTACAGTTAAGTATTAATTTGTTTTTATATTTTCCTTACATATTGATATTATTATTAGTATTACTGGTACTGCTTATTTTACTAATGGACAAAGAGGTCATTGGCGTAATTAAAAGATCGTTTGCTTAATGGGTACGTTACATACCTAAGTACTTGATACTTTGTGAAGTATGCTTATCTGAAGCAATTTAACAACAGCAACGGAGCTAAAGAAGATTTTCTTCACAACAAAATCTTAAAGACATCTTACGGTTGAAGGACTGTAAAATTCTTAGCCAAGACCAACAAGTCAGATCCTCAGATTGCGTAAACATATTCTCAGACCATTTTCCCAGTACTTTTCCCACGCTGGAGAGCGGTTGCTCCAGTTTGTCATGTCGTATCGATTTTCCGACCAGCTGGCTAAATGCCAAGTGTAAGGCTGTAAGCACAATTATTGTTCTTATACTGTCTGGCAAGTTGCCAAATGCCACAAAGTTAGACTTTTAATCAATTAAAACTATACTGGAGTAGCGTGTTGTGTGGTTTGTTTTTCGTTGACGTTTGACGAAACTGATTAGTGAAAAGTTTATACATATTTTAGTTTTAACACGCAAGTGTTACTGTAGTTTAGTGGGCAAAGAATGATCAATATCTTGTTATAAGTTTTTGCCTACTTGTACACACGGATTAAGTTGGATTAAAATTTTAATTTGGCTATCATGAATGCATTTGAGCCTTCGTTTTTAATAGTTATTTTCAGTGGAAAATTGATGGCGCTTCGGTTCATCATGCACCAACAAAACAGTTAGGTACTTTCTTTGATCAACCACTACGTAAACACACCTTAATTCACAGTATTACTCCAATATCGGTAACGACCGATAGTAATCATTCGTCTCAGTACTTACTTACTAAACTAGTAGGTACATTAGTGTGACGCATTGTTTTGACCACGTGAAGATTTAGGTCTTCATGAAAATAAAAAAAAAACTCTATGGTTGCCAGCACGTTTGTATTTTGTTTTTCGTCCTTCTTATTTTAAAATCGTTGACATACCTACTTACTGTTTTGGCTCATCAGATCAGACATGAATATTTGTGGCAGGTTATCGCTCTTTAAACGAAGGGATAGACATGCGTGTGATTATACAACCGAATACAACGTAATTGACCAAGTACAGTAACACCTTGACTTGGCCTGGCGAAGTAGGTACGCCTGAGATTCTATAGAATAACCCCCTTACTAATAAACGTTGTACAGCGTCTGTTTAGTTACACAACGCTTTGTCTTCTTCTTTCGAAAGTCAAATTACTGACGACTGATAGAGAAAATCGGTGTGTAAATATTCATCTAATATAATTCGTTTATTAGTAAGGGGGTAAGAGGGCAGCTTAATACCTGTTTTGTTATAACTAACATGCGACCTACTGTACTGTACTTGGCCAAACCTGCGCGATGTTGTGAATATTCGCCGCTGCTCGCAGTTCTAGCCACGGCAATAAATTTACTAGACGAGTCACGAAAATGTTACTACTTCTCTTACCTGAGCTGAGCGCAGTAAAACTGATGCGGGATAGCGGTTAGCACTCCCGCGCCGTCTCCGGTGTCATTGTCGCAGGCGCACGCACCTCGGTGCTCCATGCGTTTTGCGAGCGTCTCTGCATCTCGGACGATCTGCGTAAACAGACTTTCATTTTCAGTATCGTAAATCACGGGTACGGCCCACTTGCACCACAAATCACTACCTATACGTTTAGCGTTAAACATTATTTAACACATAATTTTGGCTCTTTCATCTTCAAACTATGGACAGAAAGAGAACGATGTTTTTAATTCGTTAACGTATGTAGTGATTTGTGGTGCAAGGAGGCGCGTCATAAGAGTCTTCTGTGAAAGGTCCTAGGATGGCGGCTGCTGCAGCCCTGTTATTACTTGCTGACTAGCCAATTCTACTACCAGGTTCAGACCAACAGACACGAGGAAAGAAAACGCAGACTGTGAAGGAAAAAAATCTAATGAATCTGGTCAATGGCGAGAGTTCCTGGACGAAATTGAAAAGTGCTCAAGATAATTATTATTATTATTATCTATCACTTGACTTGTGAATTACGGATACAAGAGATGAAACCATAAAATACGATAAGTAATGGTAATTGACTAGTGGATTTTATGCTCTTTAATTTAGAGTAAACATTTTGCCTTTTAATTTGTGATGTGTAGCTACAAAACGTTAATATTGTTGATTTTATGATCTGCAAAATGGAAGCGCCGGGTTAATTCAAAAACCAACTAACTGCCCAAATTATGATTTTGTGGTAGGGCGTTTTGAAAGTTTATATCTATAAATTTCATATACTATCATTGATAATGTTATTAGAAGAAACAGCATCTGATTTATAATTAAACCACGTATGCGTTGATTTATACTAGTTCATAGAATAGTAACAGGGTTTTACAGAATATTGCATTTTGTGCCCTAAACCCCTTATTTAGTTGCTTTTACCTCCCTACAAAATAAAGGCTTTATTTTCGAAATTAAGCGCTACTATCGAGTCTCAGAAAGTTGCTGGCCATTAATTCAAGTATATACATCGAACAATAATATATTTTTCTTAATAATCTTGTTAGTTTCGAGAAAAATGCAAAAAAAATAAAATTTTAGTCGCTTTTACTTCCCGATATTTGTTGAAATTTTGTACTAACCTGTGCTGTGTCCCTTAAAAAACCGTTTTCATCATGAAAACTATCTAAGCGTTAAAGACGGATTAATAAATTGGATATAGTTTGATTAAAAACACACCTAAGGTGAAAAAAAAAAATACATTTGTAAGAAAAACGAAAGCAAAGGCATGGAAAACTTATAAAAACATTATTCTTCATCAGAAAACCCATCAGACACAGTAGCATCCTATACACGATCTAGTTTAGCACTATCAGTCGCTAAATTTTCAAACCACGCATGGTATTCTTCGGAGATTACTCCTTTTTTGCACAATTTCCGCGCTGCCTTTTTTACCATTTATTTCTGACCACGCAAAGCAGTAAGCTTCATTAGGCGGTGCACTTTCGTAAATGGTCAAGTTGTTGACCGTCAACTTGCGGCAATAATCATCATTTCAGCCGAAAGAGGTCCACTGCTGGACATAGGCCTCCCCCAAGCACCTCCACTTCGACCGGTTCTGTGTTTTTCGCATCCAACGGGTTCCTGCGGCCTTCAGAAGGTCGTCCGACCACCTTGTGGGAGGCCTTCCAACGCTACGTCTTCCGGTACGCGGTCGCCACTCCAGAACCTTTCGGCCCCACCGGCCATCTGTTCTGCGAGCAATGTGCCCTGCCCACTAAGCTACCACTTAAGTTTGGCAATTCTTCGGGCTATGTCGGTTACCTTATTTCTCCTGCGGATCTCCTAATTCCTGATTCGATCACGCAGGGAAACTCCAAGCATAGCTCTCTCCATTGCCCTTTCAAAGACTTTCGTCTTGAGACACTGCGGTATGTGGGACGACAATATATTGCGTAGCTTCCTGAACGCTGCCCAGCCGAGTCGGATTCGACGATTGACCTCTTTTTCGAAGTCAGACCTACCTAACTAGAAGTTTGTCCTAGGTAAACATACTCGTCCACGACTTCGAGTGTAGCGTCTCCGATCTTTATGATTTAACATGACCTTCGTTTTGTCCATGTTCATTTTACGACCCACTCTTTCAGAGGCTCTACTGAGGTCATCGAGCATTGTACTGAGTTCCTCCATAGTTTCAGCCATGGCTACGATATCGTCGGCAAATCGAAGGTGAGTTATGTACTCGCCATTGATGTTAAATGCCAGTCCTTTTCCAGTCCAGAACCTTGAAGACGTCTTCCAGTGCAGCGGTGAACAGTTTCGGAGAGATATGGTCTCCCCGTCTCACACCTCACTGCAGAAGGATAGGTATGGAGGTCTGATCCTGGAGTCGGACTAACATAGTAGCGTTTTTGTACAGACACTTCAGCACCTCGATGTACCGATAGTCGATCTGGCATCATTGAAGAGACTGCAGCACAGCCCATGTCTCGATCGAATCAAAGGCTTTCTCGTAGTCCAGAAACGTTAAGCAGAGAGGCAGGTTATACTCTTTGGTCTTCTGTATAACCTGTCGCAGCGTATGTATGTGGTCTACGGTGCTAAAGCTTTTACGGAATCCGGCTTGTTCGGGAGGCTGGAAGTCGTCAAACCTGCGCGCGAGACGGTTCGTGATGACTCTCGAAAACAGCTTGTAGATATATCACCAGCTTGTAGATAGATGATAACAGCTTGTAGATAGATGATAGGCTCAGAAGTGAGATGGGCCTATAATTCTTAAGAAGGGCACTGTCGCCCTCCTTAAAGAAATTTATCACCACACCTCTGTTCCATGCTTGTGGTGTTTTACCCTCGAGTATGACGAAACCAAACAGTTTCTAAATGGCCTTAAGAACGGGTTTTCCGCCGGCCTTCAGGAGCTCGGCCATAATTCTGTCATCACCCGGCGCCTTGTTGTTTTTGAGCTGCTTCAGAGTCATCCTAATCTCGTACAGGCTGACGTCCGGGATGTCTTCGGTATAGTGTCGTTCAAAAAGCATCCAATAATAGTTGACCCCCGGTATCGATACGAATAAATGGAGTGAGTTCGTGCACTAAATAGTGCACGAACACCACAAACACCTTCCTATAACTTGGAACTGAATTTTTCGCCGCCACAAAATGAATCGAGATATCGTCGGCGCGAGAGCAACAACGACATTGACGCATGCGCGGTCGGAAACTGTGGAATTTAAACGAACTACCCGCAGTTAATGGGTTTTACTTCTCGATATTTTGTTGGGATCATGATCAATATTATAGTAGTAAAACCTACTAAACCTATCTATTAACAACGACTTCTTGATTTTGTGGCAAGTATTAATAAATAAACAACAGGTAATACATATTATCCTTTAATAACTGCTATTGTCATTGAATATTAACGCTATTTCCTCTTGTTTCTAAGTACTAAAACCATTTAATTGGATGTGATCGTTTTTCTTTCCTAAAATTCCGTATATTTTGCAGGTTTTTTTATTTTGAAAACTGATTAAATTTAAGTATCTTGTTTGACTTCGATACAAATCATATTTTTTTTGATTAACAAGGAATATTTGTTTTTCATATAAACGGTATGGTTAGATAGTTGGTTTCACCATTCAGTATCTCCGAAACAAAGCATCACACAGCTTAGTATGTTATACCAGTAGAAAGAGAATAAAATTTTGAATCGGTGTGTATATTTAACTCAATATCCCAAAATCACCGAGTTAGTTGGTTTTTGAATTAACCCGGCGGTATGTCTGCCAAGAAAAACACGCAATGTTACTTTGAAAAGTTTCCAAATAATATGCTGTTAAAATTCCCATTTTGTCCATAAAATGACGGCGTAGCATTTTGACATGGCTAATGGAAGCTTGCCAAATGTCTTAAGCTTATATCTCACTAGGACACCATGGTGTCGCTGCCAGCAAAATATACACAGCCTTAAGGCTCCTACAAACAGCCGCGACACGCGATATAATCGCGCGCGACACAAATGCACCGCTCGTTGCGCGTCTTGCGGTGCCTTTGTGTCGCGTGTCGTGTCGCGCCTGTTTGAAGGAGCCTTTATGGTGGGTATCTCACCAGGCGCCCAATTGGTTGCGCAATCAACCATACATTTTTTGGCTTGGCAGTGCTACCATGGTTGCGCTGCCACTGGTCCTAGTGAGATAGGGCCCTTATTCGACGGTAATGTTCACTTAAAAAAATACTTCCAAAAGTCAATGGCGTATCTACCCCTTTTGGGAATAATCTGACCAATTAGCATTGGGTAATTTCAAAGGGCATCCGGTGAATATTGTTGATCTATAGATTCACTGGACAATGGGGAACGCAGACAGCTCTCATTGCAAATTAATTAACGTTACTAAGCAACAGGAGATAGGGGCCCTAGTCGAGATCAAATTTTGGCTTAGAGCGTCGCTAGCGTTTATGGAGTCTGTCTGGCTTTCGGATGTCAGTTGTATTGACTGTGAGGATATTTTAGGTCATGCAAACATAGAGCAATGCGAGCATTATTGTGCTTTTATTGACAGTTAAAAACTACAATTAAAAACAACAATAAAACTCAATAAATTCAACGTGCCTCCAGAAGGGATCGTGAAAATGATTTCTTAATAAACTGTAAAGTAAACGTTTAGTTTTGTGGAAGAATGGCTGCTGGCGCAAGATATTCCTGGAGTTGAAGCATTTAAGTGGCTTCGATGGTATTATATGAAAATTATTTGATGAAGAAAATGGAAAATGTTAAAGTTTTATTCAACAATGGACTGGTTGTGCAAGATATTCCCGGCATTATTTTGAGTGGCTTCGATGTTTTTGCAAGAAAAATATTTGGTAAAGAAAAAGGAAAATGTTAAAATTTTGTTCAACAATGAACTGGTTGTGTAGGATATTTCTGGACCTGAGAAGAATTTGAAGGGATTTGTTGGTTTTACAAGAAAAAGTACTTGTACATCAAAATGGAACGGAGAAGTTTCGCTTAAAAATAACTAGTTGTGTAAAATATTTCTGTAGTTGAATCTATCCTAAGGTTTCGACGGTTGTGCAAGTGAGGTACTTACTTTATGGGTACGTTTTCCGTCGATAGCAACAACAAATCCAACTCCACAGGCCTCGTGCTCGTTCTGAGGGTCGTACAAGCCTTGCTTGGGCGGCCCTTCCCACTCCATACCTGGAACAGTGTTGAACATTAAAAAAAAATTAAATTAGGTCCACAATTTGACGGAGACATTTACAATAAATTAAAAAAAACATACATAAAGTGATTATTTTCTTGACATTTTTATATTGATCATTGTTTCATTGATATTTATGTATCTATGTAGGTACTCGTATATTATAGATCTAAATGGTTGTTTTGGTTTCTGGAATACAGCTTAGCTTGACTTTCGATTGACTCGAGCGGCTGTTATTATTTAGTCACTAGCCTTAGCCACAAGCCAGTCTATAAAAAAAAAATCTTCAATTTCTGAATTTTGATGTTTTAGATATTATCATGCCTGTTCTTTTCGCATAGAAATGTACCTACAACTATAAATTGCATTAACCATAGTGCAATTCATTCATAGAACGAACTAGGTACCTAATAAGGTATGGCGTGCCAGCACGTGCAATGGTCATGTTCAAAGGTTTACAAGTCTCAAACAAAAACCATTTCGCCTTGTCCTAGAAATAGCAAGTTCATTGACATGACTACTACATTATAAACAATATCGTTGGGACTAGCACATTATCCGGTTTGGCTAGCGTGTTTATGATCGTAGAGTTTTCTTTTCGATAAAACTAGAATATAACATGTTTAAATAAAACTTCTTGCCAAGGGATATCGTGTTACCCAGTAACTGGGTTGTGGAGGACAGATGTCAGTCACTCCATGTAAAATACTGGCATTCAGATGCATCCGATTAGGCTGAGTTGGGAAAAGATTAGATGATGATGTTTTAAAGAAAAATTTTGGAATGCCAGGTGCCAACTTATGATACGTTTTTTTTTAAGTTACAGGCTTCTTCCTGCAAATAGGCGCGACGCGCGACGTGAATCGCGCGCGACACGAAGGCACCGCTCGTTGCGCGACTTGCGGTGCCTTTGTGTCGCGTGTCGTGTCGCGCCTGTTTGAAGGAGCCTTAATGTTCATTCTAAGCGGTCGATGCCATAGTTGTAAGTAGAGATTAGGTAGTTATAAATCGAGATATACATATGCTATATTGGAAAAAAACCAGCTGGTGTCAGACCCTTTTCGACGAACGTCCCTGTACATAAATAATTCCCTTTTTTGTAGACGAACAAGAAATTCACCAATTTCTATTTCGACAAGGGCACATGCCATTGTAAGGAATATTTTTTATGATACACATAAATGTTGGATATAGAATGTATATTTCTTGGTCTATTTATATAACAAATTGTTCGTATGACGTACCTACTGTTTTGAATTTATCTTCAACAAAACACGACTGGATTTATATCAGTCCATTTGTATTCACAGAAACTGGGGAACACACTTGAAACATTTACAAAATCTATTTATCTATACGTTGCCAAACCTATAGGTATTTAGGTGCATTCAGCTCAATTTTTCAATAGGTTTTAATGAAACTTTAGCGCCCTTATTAATAAACGCGGAGGAAAGTTATGACAACCTCGATTTGATGGTGAAGGGGGGGGCATTTACTATATTTTTTATAGCAGCCAGGCGCGACGCTACGTTGCGACGCGATTCTGGTAGACTAATTTCCATGAAGTTCTCATAGAAATTGTTCTACAAGAGTCGCGTTTATTATTATGGGGTAATATTAATTTACAAAAGGATTTCAGGGTGTTTTGCGAACTAAAATAAAGAATAGAGGGAACATTAGTTAGAATAGAAAAAACCTGAGTAAATTTCCATAAACACATAATATTGGGTACAGAAAATCTATTATTGTACTAGGAAGAAGTACCTATAGGGAAAAATATTTCAATATTATTCTAATGCAATTGTGAAAACAAATTATTTCAATATGTTTAATGCTGCATCCCTACCAACTAATCGCATTTTTTTTTTTTTGTAATACTAGGCAGTCGGGGACAAATGGCAAATAGGAATATAGATATATGAGAGACTAGCAGCGCCCGCCCGGGGTTACACCCGCGTAAGTTTCGATCCCGTGGGAACATCGGGATAAACGGGGAACGTCGGATAAAAACTATCCTATGTCCTTCCCCGGGATGCAATCTATCTCTCTGCCAAATTTTATCGAAATCCGTTCAGTGGTTTAGGCGTGAAAAGGTAACATACATACATACAGACAGAGTTAAGGCTCCTACAAACAGGCGCGACTCGCGATATAATCGCGGGCGACAAAAGGGCACCGCTCATTGCGCGACTTGCGGTGCCTTTGTGTCGCGTGTCGTGTCGCGCCTGTTTGTAGGAGCCCTTACTTTCGAATTTAACAACTCACGGCATCATTCTAATTTATTCTTTATTACAATGAGGAACATTGCAATGATTTACTATTGGGTAATGGCTGAATTTGCTCTTTTACATGGTTCGTGATTACCAACACCAAATTAGTCACTGATGCGTTGCCGTCTTTTTGACGCAGTACCGGGACTTTATGTTATATGTGTCCTGACGGAGTCATTCGGTATCAATTCAATTTGCCTCTAGCAAGTCATAGCTCAGTATAAGCTATCCAATTTAGGTAAGCCGGACAAACAAAGTTAAGGTGGCACTCGAATCACAATGCTTACACAGACGACACTGATAGATTGAGCTATTGCTCGTGTAGGTACAGTCACGAGCATTCACTTACAATTACTCGAAATTCAAAAGCGATTTTCTCTTCTCCTAAAGTCAATCTGCCGAGCCTTTTCCCAACTATGCTGGGGTCTTTCGGTCTATCGGATGCAGCATGCAGCTGAATACCAGTATTTTACATAGAGCGACTACCTATCAGCAGGGGCCTAAAAAGGCCACTTTGGCGAATCATAAAAGGATAACATAATTAATTATAATGGACAGTTAACTGTTAAGTTAATCGTATCATATCCCATAGGTGAAGGATTTTTCAGTTATTTTTTTTTGTCTGTGCTAAAATAGCAATCAATCCTATCCCAATCTCTTTGATTATATCTACGTAGCGCAGTGAAAAAAAAAGAAAAACACGGACCGTCGTCACTATATTATGGTTCATAATGTTATCCTTTTATGATTCTGCCAAAGTGTCCTTTTTAGGCCCCCTGACCTGCACAACCCAGTTACTAGGTAACACGATACCTCTTGGAAAGACTGGTTGTCAGACTTTTTGGGCTTCTGACTACCCGTAACCACCGCCGAAGATCTACGAATGAAAGCCGGGACAAACGGCTTAACGTATTTCCCGAGACATGGAGGGGTTTCGGTCTCGACGGCGGCAAGCGTAGCTTAACCTTCCCCACCGACCCTTGCTCGATGTAGTACCAGCCCGCGCCGCAGCTGAGCCTGTAGATTTAAATTCCCGACTCTGACCTCTGAGTTTGTTTCGGCATTTCTTCTCAGAGTAGTCAATTAGGAAATGCCGACCCCATCGTTCGTTAAATAATCAAAATTCGATCCAGCCTGTCCCTACTTGCTGCCCTCTCCCCAGCGACGCCCTAAGCCGAGGCTCGTAAGTCGTACCCCACAGGGGGTGCCCTTAGCGTGTAGTCGCTTAGTTTACTTAGTTATTTTAAGCCCCTGGCTGGAGGCTTTGAGTTCTCTCAAGGCAACCGCAGGATAGTCCGGTTAAGTAGTCACGACTCCTCAAGGTCAACTACGAGATGCCATTTTCAAAAAAAAAAAAAGCTTAACCTTCTATCGACCCGACGACCTGTGCTGCTGTTATCACTTAGCCACGAGCCCCTCCAGCGATTTTCTTCTAAAGCATAGATGGAATTTTATGATGTTACGAACATAGTTTTCTCGAAACCGAAAAAGGTCTTTTCTTAAAAGCACAATTGTAATTTGCGAGTCTCAAACTTTCGGAAAATTCAAAACCGATTTATGCTCGTGACTGTATCCTATCTGATAGTAAGTAATATCATGATGGAGTTTTTTTTACTTGCATTGATAAGGTATTCAAAGGTAATTCTTACGTTGTCGTGTCATGAAAAGTCTGTAATGAAATGTCTGTAAAGGTGTTATAATTGTGGTTTAAATAAATAAATAAATGAATTAAAGAAAACATGGTGGTGACTGACGGTTGAATTAAATCAATATCTTCGCCTTTATTTATCTCTATCGCGCCTGTATTCCCTGAAAGGGTAGGTAGGTAGGTAATATAGGTACTGATATTTCGCCAGTTTTGTTTTTAAAATATTATGCAAAAAGGGGCGAGCCAATTCTCATCAGCCCTTAAGGTTGGTCTTTTGCAATATAAAAATTAAATATCAAGTTCTAAATACTGTTTCATTTTACAAAGTCCATGTAGCTACCGCCGTATCAGCTGTATCAATGATACGCTATGAGGTCCCGTGTGTAAGCAATGAAATACTTAAGCTCTTGCATTCATTAATTCTAGCCTATCAGCATCAGTATGCTCCAATTTTCGAGCATGTTTTGGTCGCCCTTGCATTCTCTTAGTAAAATGATAATGGCAGCTTACCCTCGGGATACTCAGGATGCCATATTTTGTAAAAACCTCCTTTTGAGCTTCGTCATTATCGGGTTAAAAGGGTCCCCAACATATTTTGATACAGGGCCCCTTTAGAGTTAGCTATGCCACTAATGTAACTGACAATGTCATTTATTTTCATTATTCAAATTTATTTCAATTACCAACCTTAATACTAGATACTAAATTAAATGAGTAACTAACTTACTATGCGAATTGAACAGCGGAAAATGTGAAATGGGTGGAAATTTCCTTTAAATTTGCAAATGGATGTTACATAACACTTGTTTACTTAAAAGCTGATCAACATAAAAAATTACAGAACACTGTCAAATGCGTGTTACTGTGATTGGTTGACCAAAATAACAAATCAATCTACCTGACCTTTTCTCAATTTTGTTGGCGTCGGCTTTCAGTCTAACTGGATGCAGCTATTTTACACGGAGCGGCCCAAAACCATAATAGCTAATCAAATCACTTTTTAAGAGATTTGAAAACTAGTTCATTTCAAAAGACTTTCATAAAAGTGTGAGACCATTGATTGTTCTTTTTTTAATTTAATCTTAAATTATTACTGTTAATACTTATAAACAGTGATCGGAGTAGGTAGATTGATTTTTGATACTTGTATCACAAATGCCCACAGAAAGAATAACATGGATAAGCCGTTTTCCCGGAATGTAATTCCGGTATTTCCGGAAATTATATTTATATTTTATTTATTTATTTATTATACTTATATTATTACTAGTATTTGGGCGTTGCGCGAGCTGCAAGCAGCTCGCGGGGTCGTGTTTTTGAGGAGTATTTCTTACCCTTGTAAAAAGTATTTGGGCGATGCGCGAGCTGCAAGCAGCTCGCGGGGTCGTGTTTTTGAGGAGTATTTCTTACCCTTGTAAAAAGTATTTGGGCGTTGCGCGAGCTGCAAGCAGCTCGCGGGGTCGTGTTTTTGATGAGTATTTCTTACGATGGGGGGAGGGGTGAAGGGGGGGAGAGGGGGGAGTTTTGAAAAATGATTTTGACCAACTCTAGGCCCCTTGATATGAATCTGAAAAAAAAAAAATTCCAAGTCTCTTAACTTCCGAGATCTACCTAGAGGGGGGGAGAAGGGGGGCAAGGGGGGCAACTTTGAAAAATGGATTTTACTTTTCCGAGCCTCCTCTATACGAATCCGTAAAACAACAAAACACGGGACTCTTAGTTTCCGAGATACGATAGGGAGGGGGGAGAGTGGGGTGGAAAAGGGGAGGTTTGGGATTTTTCCCATACTCGTGAGAGTTACTTGTATACGAATCTGTAAAAATATACCCACCTCCCCCTTCACCATCTGGGAGAACAATTATGTCAATCAGTGAGTCAGTGAGTCAGTGAGTGGTAATCGAGCTTTATATAGTATAACTAGTATTTGGGCGTTGCGCGAGCTGCAAGCAGCTCGCGGGGTCGTGTTTTTGAGGAGTATTTCTTACCCTTGTAAAAAGTATTTGGGCGTTGCGCGAGCTGCAAGCAGCTCGCGGGGTCGTGTTTTTGAGGAGTTTTGAAAAATGATTTTGACCAACTCTGGGTCCCTTGATATGAATCTGAAAAAAAAATGTTCCAAGTCTCTTAACTTCCGAGATCTACCTCTAGAGGGGGGAGAAGGGGGGCAAGGGGGGCAACTTTGAAAAATGGATTTTACTTTCCCGAGCCTCCTCTATACGAATCCGTAAAACAACAAAACACGG
The DNA here is from genome assembly GCA_927399505.1 of Luperina testacea. Classification (NCBI taxonomy): domain Eukaryota; kingdom Metazoa; phylum Arthropoda; class Insecta; order Lepidoptera; family Noctuidae; genus Luperina; species Luperina testacea. The sequence continues at coordinate 19,560,559 of OV656759.1, read as the reverse complement.
GACTCTTAGTTTCCGAGATACGATAGGGATGGGGGAGAGTGGGGTGGAATGGAAAAGGGGAGGTTTGAATTTTGAAAAATGGTTTTTACTTTTCCGAGCCTCCTCTATACGAATCCGTAAAAAAACAAAACCCAGGTTTCTTAATTTCCAAGATACGATGGGGGGAGGGGTGAAGGGGGGGAGAAGGGGGGCAAGGGGGGCAACTTTGAATCAGAATCAGAATCAGAATCATTTATTTGCCACAATGTAGGTACAGGATTGAGATGGTACAGTATACAACGTTTCCGCTACATTGTACCTTACGGCGTGCAAAAACATTAATTAACATGCATTGACATAGAACAACCAGACATCAAAAATTAATAGGTACTCATAAAATAAAATAAAATGTCACATAAAAATTAAATCAAATTATACATAGTTACAAAAAGGTATTTAAAATGTCAATTACAAGAAAAAAGTCAAGGTACAGTTATAAATCTTTGTCATTCAAGAAGTCATTTACAGAGTAGTAACATTTTTGTAATAGTAATTCAGTCAGTTTAGTTTTAAATACGCGTGTGGTGTGTCCTTTGAGATTATGTGGAATTTTATTATAAATGATTGGCCCCATTGACATTATATTTTTTCTTAATAGTGCTGTATTATATTTTCCTGTATGTAATAAGAACTTGTATTGTAGTCTTAAAGGGCCTGACCTTGATCTAATGTCGACAAGTGACGGAAATAAATTTAAATTCGACCTAACAAAAATGGACACTTCCAATATGTACAGCGACGGGAAGGTTAGTATTTTTAGAGACCTAAACACAGGCTCACAGCTATCTGTAGATTTTAAACTTGACATTGATCTTAAGCAACGTTTTTGGGCTTTGAATATCACCTCCCTTTCGCTACAGTTGCCCCAGAATATTACTCCGAACCTCAAAATGGATGCCACCAAGCCATGGTAAGCTGTGAGAAGAGTAGTTTTGCTAACTTTATGCGATAAATTGTACAGTACATATGCTGATTTGCTCAATTTCTTACATACGTCCTCAGAATGAGGTTTCCAAGTCAGATTACTGTCAATCCAGGTTTGAATTTTGAAAAATGGTTTTTACTTTTCCGAGCCACCTCTATACGAATCCGTAAAAAAACAAAACCCAGGTTTCTTAATTTCCGAGATACGATGGGGGAGGGGTGAAGGGGGGGAGAGGGGGGCGTTTTGAAAAATGATTTTTACCAACTCTGGGCCCCTTGATATGAATCTGAAAAAAAAAATGTTCCAAGTCTCTTAACTTCCGAGATCTACCTAGAGGAGGGGGAGAAGGGGGGCAAGGGGGCAACTTTGAAAAATGGATTTTACTTTTCCAAGCCTGCTCTATACGAATCCGTAAAACAACAAAACACGGGACTCTTAGTTTCCGAGATACGATAGGGAGGGGGTAGAGTGGGGTGGAAAAGGGGAGGTTTGGGATTTTTCCCATACTCGTGAGAGTTACTTCTATACGAATCTGTAAAAATATACCCACCTCCCCCTTCACCATCTGGGAGAACAATTATGTCAGTGAGTCAGTCAGTGAGTGGTAATCGAGCTTTATATAGTATAATATAAATAATATTATTTCATGCTGTATTTTTGTTTCTGCTGCATGTATTGTATAGTTATTGAAATGTAAATCCGTAATTGGCTGTAAGACTAGCTTATATATCTTAAGATAAAATTTCAGAGCTGTGCATTTTGTGATTAATAAATAAATAATTTCCGGATCTAATTAAATATTGTTATTGTTGGTAGTGATATTATTACTACTCAATTCTAAAATAAATAAAAAAATTAAAGGAATCTGTTTTCACGTAACGTTTTCACAACACAGTAAACAAAGAAGCGCACTTTACGAACCGAAGTCGTCATGTCGTCAGTGGGCGTACGCATTGCTTCGATAACCGGTTAGTGCAACACCCATGATCCTTTGTTCTGATTGGTCGTTGGGCTGTGTCAAATCGTGAATGTGCGCCGTAAAAATGAAGAATAAGATATAGCTCATTTTAATACCACTCCAACCTAAGTTCCGGTTTTTTTTAATAATCAACCAATTCCGAATTTCCGGAGGAATGTCCATATTAATATATACGTTTCGGATCAATGACCCCAATTCAATCTACCTACTCCGATCACTGCTTATAAATCTTTCAGAATAAATTATGAACTTAAAATCCATTGTGTAGTTTAGAAGACTAATGTGGTCACATAGACAGCCATGAAAAGTGACTTTGATTTATAATGTTGGTGCTCTTCTTCTTCTTCAAACATTCACATATCATAATCTTTTTTAATTAGTTCCAAGAGCATAACTTACAAGCATTTACACAAGTAAACAAATAGTAATTTTATAATTATTGCCCAATTTGATGTGCAAATGAAAGCCAGATGAATAGTCTGACAATGTTCAGTAATTTTAAAATGAAATAAAGATTAAATTATAATCTGTCTGTGATGACTTTGTCTGGTCTTTATCTTAATTACTTGGATTGTGTCATTAATGGCATAATTGCAAGATTTCACGTTGAGGACAATTGTAGAGGTTGAATTTGGAATTTTCTTTGAGGTTTCTTTTTTTATTCATATTTTATCTTAAGAAAAAAATGTTGATGGAAACACAATGTATCTTCAGAACTACAGTCAAAACCGTTTATGGCGACATCGTTTAGAACCACATACCGGTTAAATTTACCAAAATCAAAGGTCCTGGCTGAATGTTATATGACCGCCCTATCTAAAACATTGGTTTTTACGACATTGTTTACTACGACATACCGCATTAAGCGACCACATTTGGTTAATGTTTTCGGAGAATTGTATCTGTAGAACGACCGGCTCAGCTGTATTGTAAACAATTTGAATAGGTAACTGTATCCACATCTGGCACAGTATAATAGTCAATGGCTATTATCGTAAAAGTAAACAGAGTTTAGGGTCTTTTGTAATTCTTAGAAACAAAGCACATGCATGCCGTAGCCTCAAGGCCCGCTTCGTCATATCTCTTAAGTCAGTTTGTTACTTATCTTTACACAAGACGCACCAAAACATTATTGTGGAGTTAACTGTGAAAATTGTTTGTATTGAAGTAAACAAAATGCGATTTAATTTCCTACATGAATATACATATTATCTTTCCTATTAATACCTGTCACCGGTTGTTACAACTATCGGCTTTTACGACTCAATATGAGTAGTCCCTTCGATGTCGTTATAACAGATTTTGACTGTATGTATTATAGTATGATGGTAGATTATATTTATTACAGAAAATCAGAATGTGGATGCAAATAGGTGTCTGAAATAGTTTTAACCTCGGTATCAAAGTCTGTCATGTAGTCGAACCATGGCGTGCTGGGCACATTTGGGCTTGTCATCTATACACATGACTGTGGCGGTCAAAGGGTTAATTAATATTGGTAATATTGGTATACTCTTCACAAACAAATGCATTATGAAGACACCAGAAATAATATTTATTTTTGCATTCCCTATGTACTACATGATACATTATATGACTAACAGTAGAATTTTCAATCAGCAGATATTTTTTATTAGTTGAATAAAATTGACACCTAACAGTTTTTGTATGGAAGAACTATCAAAACTTCAAAATGTTTCCTCGGATAAAATTATCTAGAGTTCATCATCAGTATCATTGAAGCAGGAAAAAACACTGGTGAGGACAAAGGGTTACAAGATAATTACTTACTTATCAGTAAGTAATATTGATCATTATACAATATTATTATCATTTAATATGGTAATGTAAATAAATAAGAATAATATTGTACATTGTTAGTAAAAATACAGTTCTGTTTAAATTATTTATTTGTCAGTACCGAAAATCTGCGCGCGTTTTTTTTTTAATTTAAATTAGGAATGTGAACTAATGTGAAGCAGCTGACAGACCAATGATCGCAGGTCGTTGGTGGCGCTTTAGAAACCGGTTGCTAAGTAGAAAAAAAAAGACTGGATTCAAATCAATCAAAATCGAACATACGGGATAATTATTACCGCAGAATCTCAGATGCTCACATGTTATTTTTAATGTGTACAACTTATGATAACGATTGAGGGCTATTTATGTAGGTACCGAGAAATTATACTATTTTTATTAGTAAACGCTGCCGATTTATCAAATGTAAATAGGAACTACATATACTTAGCTATAATGTGCAGCCGGCTAACAGGAAAATAGAAATATTATTATGAATTAAATTCAGAAATCCCTAGTGTTAAAAAATTATCGAGGAGCGAAGTGGTTAAAACGCTGACTGAGATGTGATTTTAGACCGGTAACACAGATTTTTCACCACGTATGCATTGGTTTTGCATTACACGTGGAGCACCAAGTGCTTGTGAAAGACGTGCCAGAAAGACAGCCCGTGAAAAAATCTAAAGAAAGCTACAAAAAATCCCTTACCTCAAAGTACTTTCGGTAAATTGAATAAACTTTTCTCGCCTTCAACACAACTTTAAGTTCTCACTTTCACACACAAATGTTATCAAATAACAACAGATGTGCTGGGATGGAGAATTTGATCAATTATGACACTGAAAGATACCGGCAAGCGCGTAGTGACCTCTCTAAAGACGACTACTATAACCGGCAGAACGCGAATAACTGAATGAATGAGCGATTGAACGTGAACTATTTCTGGCCCTCAATTTGGATTGGCTGGCACTCGAGATTGAATGAACGTAATAAAATGAAGAAACGTCTTGATTGGTCAATGGGTAAAATCAGTGTTGCTATAGAAGTATCTGCTTTTCGTACAATACAAATTGTTGTTTTCAATATTAGGTACGTTTTTGTCATGACATGAAGTGAATGACGTTTAACCAGTGATTGTGTATTCTTACAAGGTTTAATTTACTGATAAAACAAAGATATTTGTTCGTATGATAAGGTAAAGGTATGCTTAGGACACATTCGCCGCTAAAAGTGGCTTTAGAATGTAACTCTGTCTGTCTGTCTGCATGTTACCTTTTCACGCTTAAACCGCTGAACCGATTTACATGAAATTTGCTATAGAGACAGTTTGAGTCCCGGGAAAGGATCTAGGATAGTTTTATCCCGATATTCCCTCGGGATTGACACTTATGTATGCGGGTGAAACCGCGGGGCGCTGATAGTACTTTATAAACCAATACAAAACACAACAACTAGGTACAGACGCCAGCACATAAAGCTACCCGAGGCCGAAACTGTCAAATTTTCCTAATCAACCTTGAACCTTATGGGTAAGCGATATAGTTGAAAATCTATTAAAGAAATTTGACAGATGACAGAAGCTTGATGTGCTGGCGTCTGAACATAATACTCTATTACACAATAATTGTATTTAACAATTTCAACATATTTTATTTATAGATATATAATAAATTAGTGGGAAAATACATAGTGGATTACTTAAATCACTAATTACATGTTTTTGGTACAGTTGACGTCTCCTTTGTAAGTGAAATCACTTTAATAAATCAGAACTTATTAAATAAATACGTAGTAAAATATTGAGTTAGATTTTAATATGATATCACTATGGTAACACTGATCTGTTAAAATGTACTTCGATCGATCTCTCTCTGAAAGTGAACACTGGTTTAGTGATCTCCTTCACAATTATTCACATAATTATGTAGTTTACATAGTGGCCGTAGTAGCTGCTGTAAATAGCTGATAGTGGGCCCAAAATGCTCTAAACATATGAAATGGGTGCCAGCTAGCAACAAACTTAGTTACCACTGACAGTCATGTCTACGGTGTTTTCTCTTCAAATTGCTGCCTGCATTAGAATTTTCCTACAATTTGCGGGACACTAAACGCCCCGACGTATTAACAATTAAACTTCTGTTATTGTGTCGTGTTCAGGGGTCTTTTAACCGATTAGGGTATTTTTTTGTAATTTTTAGACGGTTGATAATTATTTTCTTTACTAATTAGTATCTGAAAAAAGAAAATGACAGGGACGTGTTTACAGCAGACCTTGATTTTATGAAAAAAAAAATTTGCTCTACCTCTAGAGCAATTTTTTTTTTTCATTTCTTTATTCAGGAAGAAAAAAGGGGTACCTACGTCTAAAACATTTGTATGGAGAATCGCACGCCCTGTTCCCTCTTAAGGGTTCACGAACAGTGAAGGTAAAATGAGAGTTACATGTTTCATCTCTTTCAAAATAACGTGTGGGTCGTGACCTCGTGAGGTTCCTAGCATGACTGATTGACTCCAATGTAGAAATTTCAATTTACAGCCATTTATTTGATTGATGAGTATTTAACTACCTACGCCTAGATAAAAAAAATAGCAATTTTGTAAATGGGCGTCTAGCCCTTATTTCTTATAGGTACATAATTATGTTCTAGCTTTATGTTTCGGTGACTAGATAGAAAATGACACTTAAATTTGATTTTATTCCAGGATTAAGTATTTACGTAAAACAGTGATGTCAAGAAGCCCTGTACAGTCTATGCTGTACTGTACAGTGCCCAGTACATCTCAATGCCCCAGCCAGGGCATTGAGATGTACTGCAACGCACAGTTATTATATTACTGTACTTACTAAACTGTCAGGCTCCTCCCAGCCGGGTTCCCGAAGAGACAAAGTTATTTGCACGTTTTATAACGAATAATAGTGCAAGATAGTTCCTATGTGTACCTGTAGTGACCACCGTTAATTGATTTGTTGTTATATTGCGTGTTTTGTTTCAATTTTGCACGGAAAACATCCTTATCTACATAATAAAAGGATCTATTTCACAACGCACGTTTAATTAATTATCTATTGTTTTTAAACTAATCATATTGTATTGATATTTTTTAAATTTACTTATTTTCTGAGTCTAGTTGGTGAATTCATGATTATGAAGTTCTACAAAAAATGACAAACGTTACCTAGAAAAAAAAAATTGCTGCATTTTGTAGATCAGTGGTTCCTAACCTTTTCAATATTGTTACCCCTGGATCTATTAGGAAAACTGATTTTACCCCGACCTTCAAATGTTATCAATAAACAATTAATTAAATAAAAATAGTTCCTGTGGTGTGGTATTGTATTGCATTCACAAATTTTTTATATGTTAGGTTTAGTTTCTTTTAAAGCGCATCTTAAGTCGTGTTTCACATTGAGATGGTGTCTGGCCTTTGTTCAGTATAACCAAAGTTGAAAAACCATTCTCACATCTATAGGTGGTGGCAAAGGGTATTAGCATTTTTGAAGCTCTGTTAACTTTAATAGGATAAAACAGATATGGCGAGGCGACCCCGATGACAGCTTGAAAGAAATGCCACGTGCAGTTCTTACTGCGCGGTGATCTATTTTTTCTTTTTAGCTAGGTATTTTATTAGGTTTAGGTCTTAATTATTAGGTTCTTTGTTACCCCCACAGAATAGCTGATTTACCCCCGCGGGGGTAATTACCCCCAGGTTCGGAACCACTGTTGTAGATGATCTGTAATTCTGTATCATTCTGAAAATATAGTTCAATGAGGCTTCAGCAAACGTCATTCGTCAATCCCCGATTAGCGAATCCGACGCCAGTTCATAGACTTCATTCACCATTCGGTCAGTCAACCGATCACGCGCGAAAGTTGTGCACGTTCGTAATTCGTACTTTGAATAATTTACGAAATAAAATCTGTTTTGTGCAACACTTGCATAAAAAATTGAATTTAGCTAAGAAGTTTTACTCGAGGGTTTCCTATTGAATTTATTGGGTTAGACATACAATTTAGTGCATACATTCTGTGCAAATAACGTGATTTTGTGCTAGTCTAGTATTTTGTTGAACAAATAATTTTATTACTTTCGCGCTTTCGAAATTCGAATTGCGTAGTCTTTCCTGGGTCGGTGCAGTTTGCAGTACTTTGCAGTTCGCTAGGAAAATGAGTTTGAGCCGATTGTGTCGTGTCGTGAAGTGCGATTTAGTGAAAGTTCAGTCATCTAATGCGTTGGCTTCGAAACTTTGGGGACCTTGTATTGCTAGGGAAGTGAACACATGCAGCACGCAGCGAGCAAGTGTTGCACAACACAACTCGAAACCAGACTGGAACCGAGCAGTGAGTGAGGCGGAGAAGATTGTTGGATATCCGACCTCCTTCCTGAGTCTCCGATGGGTATTGAGCGACGAGATTGCGAACGTAGCACTCCACCTACGCAAGTTGGTCGGTAGCAACCATCCCTTGCTGAAAACTGCTAAGTACGTTGCTCACATCATTATTATTCGAATCTCAGTAAATATTCAAATGAACCACATAAAAATCAATAACGTAGTCAAATGGCAAACTGACTGCATTTTGCGTAGTGTTTGTTGTCCTACACTTTTATTTTCTACCGTATTGTGCGTGTTTACCACTACAAATCTCTCTATTATTAACACGCATAAGCATCTGCTGGAACACCGCCTCCCTTCTTCGAGAGGGAGTGGGCTATGATCTGCCACGTGGGCCCAGTGCGGGTTGGTAGATGTCATGAACGTATATCTTCGAATTTAACACGCATCATGCGGATATCAACATATCAACCTGCGACCCGAAACGCAGAAAGCTAATGGCTTCTCTATTTTGCCATAGACAGCTTTACAAGATGATCAAATTAATATTTCGATGCTTTATAATTATTGTGGTAGCAGTAAAAGTGGCAGTTACAATTTACAATAATTTGCATATTAATAGTACTAGTGTGGTATAGCTATTACTATCGTTATTAAGACGTTTTATGACTGCATTTCTAAAATATCGGTATATCGATAATATCGGTATATCGGTAATATCGATTCCATCATCATCATAATCATCCTATAATGTTCCCACTACTGGGACACAGGCCTCCTCTCTGTGAGAGGGAGAGGGCCATAATCCACCACGCGGGCCCAGTGCGGGTCGGTAGATGTCACATGTCTTCGAATTTTTGTTTCTAGGACATGCCGGTTTCCTTACGATGTTTTCCTTCACCGTTCTGAGAGCAGTGGTGATGAAATAATTTACACAAAGTAAAGCGTCTGTCGGGGTTCGAACCGACGACCTACAGCTCGTAAGTCGCGGCCGTTACCACTGAGCCACCACTGCTCTCCAAGGATTCCATGCTTCCTCACAATGTAGATAAACTAGCTAAAACTGTGATATCAAACTAAAAATCTTTGGAAAATGCAATGTTAGGTTTCTATTATTTAATAATCTATTAGTGTGCACCACACGAGCGACACGCGTCAATGAAAGAGGCAACTGTAGGCGTCGATGAGGGTCGACGGTAGCGGGCAGCCGTCGACACTTAGGATTACTCGTAGATACAGTCCTGCGACAGAAAGTCATACAGACAAAGGGCGTAGACTTCCCATCCCGTTCCCGAGTAAGGAATAAAAACCGGTCAAGAGCGAGCCGGACTCTGGATTGACGGCAGATGCTAGAATTCTCATCAACAGGGCTCAAACTGAGTGCCAGTCGCATAAGCTGACTGTTGAGGACCCAGTTACCCGAGGGTTCCGTACCATCAGGTTTTTAATTTTTCGTCGACGAGGCCTATATTCGTCAGAGAATTTTAACACTGTACTGCGGTGTAGAATATTACAGTTTTATGTCAGCGCCATCTCTTGACTGATAGTGGAACTACTTAATGTAACTTTTGTTTATAATTTCTGAAAAAGTGTGCTATTTAGAGACTTCATTTTATTTTTCCTGTAATCTTTATACATAAAATTCTATCACATAGAATAATTCCAGATTTTTCTCTTTGCAAACTTCGGAGATAAGGGGGGGGGAACGATATTTTTTTACATTTTTCATCAAAAGTCGAAAACTATGCGGCCTAAAAAAAAGAAAAAATGTTTGAGAATGTGCAAACTGGGCTCTTTACTAAAACACTAAAAACAAATGAATAATTATCATAAAAAATTATTATAGTCATTTGTTTTTAGTGAACAGACCGACTTTCAACTACACTGAAGCTTAGTATTAGAAGTTAGTATGTTAGTAGACAGTATGTACCGAAATCTATTATTTACTCAAACATGCACAACATTTACACATGTACGCATGTTTAACACATCCCCATTCATTCTCGTCTTGTGTAACTTAAATCATGCGTACTGTCACACTTCATACACATGAAAATTTCAAAAGTGATATCTACTATAAAAAAAGCTTAAATACATATTAACCTAGTGGTGTAGGCTGTGTCGTCACACACCATGAAATATCGCACAAGAATTCCTTTTGTTCCTTTTTTGTGTGTGTGAAGAGGAAAAAGGATGAAATTTTTTATAGAAGTTCGATATTTGACTATGGGAAATCCTATCGGACGCACGGCTTGTTAGATCATAAAATTATTTCATTCAAGAGTTCATAAAACTTGGGTGATTTGGACTTTGTGTCATCTGCATCCCGTCTCTGCATCTCGACAACACTGATTTTGCGACAACACCCTGTCCATCGCCTCTATCGTCAACAACACAACTCTCTAAGACCTAAAGAATGACTATTTCATGAAATCTTGACATTTTGGGATTATACTAACTTAACAAGTTGTATTACTGATTCTAATGATTATGATTCCGTAAATACGTCATCTTTGCTACGGCTGCGAATCATATTTTGATCGACGTACAACTTAATAATGACGAACAAATTGCAAAAACCGTAAGAAAATTTGAACTTCGCGGGCTACCTTAGCGCTTTCCCTTTAACCTCTTCAATATATGTACTTACCTACCTAGTGGTGGTTGGTGTTTTCTGTGATTACTCTAGGTTTGCCTTGTAAATTCAGTATTCCGGATACATATGTATAATTCTGCTCTATAGGCCTCTGCCCTTTTATCTGTTTACAAAAAAAAAAAGGTTTTTATATCTGCTTCCGGCATCAGGTTTCCGTATGACGTACAATATTGTATTGTAAGACATGGCAAAACTTTTTGTTCTTAATACCATATTCAAGTAGAGACTGGTTTACGAAACTTGCATATAATTTGTAAATGTTAACGACCTTAATGTGCATTTAATGTACAAGAATGCCACTGACGTAAATTGTAGCATTGCTCTCTACTTCAGAAAGAATTACCTACGCAGTTTAAATTTTGTTTGTGAGTCCAAGTTTGTCCAAGTTTTTTTTATCTAAGCTATATTTTCTGAAATTCACAATTTCTCCGAATATCTGCTCCTGACCCGTTGAAAAAGAATATAATTTAGGAAATCTGCAAAAAATGTATTATAACATTTGGATCTGATGTTCACTAAGTATATAGTGAACCTAATTACGATGTTTTTCGTGCTTTGACAAGGGCATGTATCTAATTTATCTTTGGCACAGAGCTCTACATCTCCACCGGAGTCTTGCATTGCTATTCTTTACTTTGGAAGAACATCAGCTGTTAATACAATTATGTAATCTTCACTTACTTACATATTCGTTGTTCTCTGTACTAACTTAGTAGTATATGGAAATAACGAGTTACCTTTGTCTATCGTACGTAACACATCGCGTGCAGAGGTTACTATACCGATCGGCGATCAATGCACATTCATCATTGCAACACTGCACATCATCGCTCTTTTAATCGTTTATGCTACATTGGTATTGGTATTCTTTCAACATCCTTTACTATATCATCGCGCACTGGTTGTAAGTTTACGTCATAAGCCCTTTTAGCACGTCTGTGCTATAGCTGTGATGATATAGCTTACTTATAATGCTCCCACTCCTGGGATACAGCGTAGTCCTCATCTCTAGTCTCTGTGATGTGAAGTATTCATCAAGCGGGCCCTCTTAGTTACATTTTTTTTTCCTCGTTATATTTTTCCTTCTCCCCCTTCTCTTGCCTCTCCAACTTGTGGAGCCACAAGTTGAGCAAACCGCCTCCTTTAATCTACTTGTGCTATAATTTTTAGCAACATCGTTGTGGTTTCGAACTCTTGCAAGGCGTTGCAAAATATTTCTTATGAAACGTTAGAATGACCGTGCGAGAATCTGTCTGTGATTATTATAAACCCAGATAGTAATTTGTCGTCAATTGATGTCAAACTCCTATACCTAATAAAAAAAGTAAACACAAAAGACTTAATTAATGTCAGATTACTATCTTGGATTCAAAAAAACGAACTTCAGATTTACTTAAGAGAACTTTTTGTATCCTCGAGACATTATGGTCGTCTCGTAACTTTTGCGAACCGTTGAAGGTATATTTCGTAAGACATTCTTTAAAGAAGGGCCACAGAAAATCAATGGGATCCTTAGGTAATATCGTTCTGAGAATGCCTGTAAAGATATTAATGTTTCCAATGGTTATGCAGGTAAGAATTGCAAAATTTCCCAATTCAAAAAAGATTAGGCTCTCGATAACAGTAGACGCTCTCAAAACTATAGGAATTCTCGTGGACATGCGGTTGACCAAGTGAAACAGGAACAGAAGTAAAATATATTTAACCCCATAATTATTTGTCCAGGAACCTGATCTACAATGGCAAGAACAACATGCAGGCATGGGGGCTCATCGTGTTACTGGTGTCGAAGGCAGCCGGTCACAGCTCTGAGATCCCTGACATGGAACAGGATAAGGCTGCTGGAGTTTTGCATAGGTAAGCGAAACATTCAATGAATACTCTATTAAATATTTTAAGACAAGCTGGGATAGGATACCTACAACGGAAACCTTCAAAAGGCACTCGACCTCCGGGGAGGGAGGTCGGGGAGTGTGGGATTTTTACCTCACTAAAACCGCCCCGGTGATCACCTTCAGCACATAGGGGTGGTCCCGGTTCCTCCCCGTGCAACGCCTGTAAGGCACATCCCTGGGGAGACTGTAAAACCTACAATATCACCTAGGTACCTTCATATAAGACCACACGGGTGCTTCCTTTGAATCATGAGCATTTGCAGATGAAGGTGATGGGCAATTGTTTTGACAGGAGACAAGGAAACAAACTCAAAGCATTTATTTCAATTAAACCATTTACAGGAACTTTTGAATTGTCAAGAAGTCGGTCAGAAAATATGAAGCTAGTTGCCCATTCCAAAGCGTAGGTACCTGTGGAGAAGAACGGGCAAGAAACTCCATGGACACTCTTTTAAATTATATTTTTACAAAAATATTAGTTACATCATTGTTGAATTTATAATCATAATCATATGTGAGAACGATACAAAAAAGGCAAGCATCATTCTAATCAGTCAAATTTTAATTATGTCAGAGTATTTCATCTGCATATGAAAGTTATACGGTTACTTATAACAATTTTTACTGTTTTTTTCTGTCTGCCTGTTTGTTCTGATTAATTTACGGAACGGCTGGACCGATTCTGATGAAATTTGGTATGGGGATACTTTGATCCCGGAAGGATATAGGCTTTCTTGACTTTTTATTGACATACAATGCGAGCGAAGCCGCCAGTGGAAGCTAGTAAATAATAAATTGTTATGTCAATTAAAATATTAAACTTATGATTCTAAATCAGTTTCATCACCGACAGATACCATCACTTTCGAAATGTCACCTTAGAGTAGAGAACACGTTTCATTTTCCATTCATTTTTTTTAATCAATCTTCCGATTGCATGATTTTGAACGACCTCTATACCTATTTTATAAGGCCAAATTGCACGGGTAATGTCTACTACATTACCCGTGCAATTTGGTGCGCAGTGTACCAACAAAATATCGAAAGGGCATCGGCCGATCGAAGGTTCGCAAGTGAAAATTTTACTTCCTTATTTATCATATCCATAAAACTTGCTGTGGAACCGACATGGCTGGTGTATTCAGTGATAAATTGTAAAGATATTTATAATACAAAGTGATATTCATGCTGATGATGCTGATGTATGGTCCAGAGATAATTCGCGGCGACATTATCATCGTGTGTGGCCAACGGTGAGGAAAAGATTCGGGTTATACTCTGCAATCCTTTCTTCTCATCCAGGGTCTGAGTAATAATAGCCGCCCTGATCGATAGTTTAGGTTAAGCTTTGCTTTCCGAGGTTGGTTCGTGGATGGGTGACTATCTTTACATACCAAGACTCCTCCGTGTCTCGGAAAACACGTTTAGCCGTTGGCCGCGGATGTCATTTCTGGATTTTTGACGGTTGTTACTGGTCGTCAGAACTCCAAAAGTTCATACTTTTGGAGTTCTGACGACCCGTAACAACAAACCAGTCTTACCAAGGGGAATTACTGGGTAATATCCCAGTCACTGGGTTGTGGAGGTCAGATAGGCAGTCGCTCCATGTAAAATACTGGTATTCCGCTACATCTGGTTAGACTGGAAGCCGACCCCAACATAGTTGAGAAAAGGCTAGGCAGATGATGAATCCTTTCTTTTCATCACAGCTATACATTTAGATCAAAGCGAATACAGCCTTTGATTCAGATAGAATATAGAGATTTAAGAAACGGATAAACGATGGATAGTGATAAAAGTGAAAATTGATGACAAACCTCGAAAATATATGTTTATCGAAAAGCAAATTTATGAAGACTGCAATTATCTTTACTCGTCAGTGCAGGCGTAAAGTCAGTCGCGGGTAAGCGCCATTTGGTCAGTTAAGAATTCGATTCGTGTAATTGTTTATCTATGCACATGTGGGCATGGAATCGGGACACGAATGCCGTTTACTTAACTTTCTATGTAATCAGTAACGTACAACACAGTTTATCGTTAACTTCGTTATTGTAACTTCGTAAAAAAAACAAGGTAATGCGAAAGTGATAGAATTTACGCCTAAGCCATGCACTTGCTTAGAGCTAGCTTGTTTAAGGTAAGTATGCTGTTTTGGAGAGGTGATAGAAAAATATATTCAGCATCTATATAGACAGAGTAGACACCAAAACCATGTTAAGGGTCCCCGAAACGATCAATTGGACAGTACTGACAGACACCTGACACTTCCTAAATTTAACGCAATAGCTCCAGAAATCAAAATTATTGAAAAAGCTCTCTTCGCCTCCTTGGGTCTCCAATCAGACATTCGGAAAGATTGTTCCAAATTTATATTTATATGACCTTAATCCGCTACTGCTGTTTCGGCCCTAAATTAACTTATTTCCTTCGCGCTTCCCTTTTATGGAAGCACACTCACCTTTTAGACAAAATGGACCAAATTATCAGGCATACATTAACTTCCATTTTAAATGTGACCATGGACGACCGAGCTTAGGCACAATTAAGTTACTCTTCCCATTCGTATGGGGGGCCTCGGCGTCCGCAAAATTTCTAGTATTAGTTTACCGGCTTTCATATCTTCGGTCCACGGCACTGATAAATTAATCAGGAAAATCCTAGCCCCCACTCTAATTAATTCTGATGTGCCGTGTATCACCGAGGCTATGGATGCCTGGAGACTCGCTTGCCCGAATACAGATCCACCCGATAGTCCATCTTCCCAGAGACGGTGGGATGAGCCGCTCTGTAGAGTGACTCGTCTGCTACTACTGCGGAACGTGCGCGCCTGCTAGCTGTGGGTAGGTGGGAGTCGGGTCTTTGGTTTCATGCACTAACTTTGTCGAACATAGGCACTTCGACGACACTACTTTTCGCCTCGCTGCTTCCCTACGACTAGACACTAGGTTCGTGATACATTTGTTGTTTACCTCAATAGCATTAATATGTGTTTTCGGCACGTTACTCTTCAAAATGTTTATAATTTTTCATGTAGCTTTAGACTTATTGTTACTAGTTTCTATGTAGCAGCTGTTTTGTGCTTTTTGTGTCTGTTTGATAACGCGGCGGTACCTGGCGCTGAATGTTGATAAAGCATTTTTTGTGTCTTTGTTAGGATTTAGTCTATATTGCCATAGCAGACACCGTCTCTTTTTGCTACAGACTTTATTCTCGGTGTGATCCACTTTGGTTTATCAGTTGTCGATATTTTGCATCTTACTTTTGGGAAACATAGGTCGTAGAAAAGTTTGAATAAGTCAAAAAACGCATTAAACTTTTCATTAGGGTTATTTGTTTGAAAGACGTCTGAAAAGCTCACGCTGCCTATGCATTGTCTAAACTGATGACATGTTTTCCTTGCTATAGTCACATTTTTTAACATAATAATATTTCAATGCACACGTTTGTTGTACAGGAAAATGCATCAATTGCCCTAAATGGTCAGATACCCCTAATTCTAGTACCTCACTTTAACATCCCCGTATATTGTGAAAAATATTATCTACTAGGCCTAGTGAGTTTCTCTATTTCTATTGTAAGATTAAACTCTTTTAATAGACGTTTAAATTGAGAGGTATACTTACTTAGTTTTTTGTAACATATCAATGTTAAAGTCACCGCATATTATTATTTTATATTTATTTCTATAGCAGATTTGTTCTAATATATGTAATGTTAAATTGTCAAAGAATATTTCCATTTTGTTTGGTCCTGGCACTCTATATATAGGTACATACTATTATAATTTTATGTTCCGTTAGCTCAATCGCACAGCATTCATAAACATTGCAGATATTTGCGACTTTCACAAGATCTATCTGTGTATATCTAATATGGTTGTGTATTAATTATACAAGATCCACGGTTCCGTTTTTGTCTAGCTAAAGAGTAATTTGGAATGTTCAAAAGATCAACATCGCTCGTCGTCATATTGTGTTCTGTAAAACACAATATATGTACATATTTGCCATTGTTTGAAAGAGTGTCTATGAATTCCGTTATTATGTCCCTTTTAGCCAGCAGCCCATTTATGTTTTGACTAGCTTCTGCCCGCGACTTCGTCCGCGTGAAGTTTCTTGTTACTCCGACCCACCCCGTCGCATCGCATCGCCTGCCCGCGCTATTACTTCGTTTTTGCTTAGCGTTCTTTCTGACTTTTTTTCTTTTTGCTCGGGTCTAAAGGTCATAGCGTGATGTTAAATAGCCTATAGCCTTCCTTAAGAATTGAGCTATCAAATGCAAAAATAATTTTTCAAATCCGACTGGTAGTTCCAGAGATTAGCGCGTTCAACCAAACAAACAGCGTAGGTACACGAAAAAGATTGTTGTCCTTAGACGTCAGAATACTTTGTCATTTTTTTGTTACGGGGAAATAATATGGAATAGTCCCTATTTTTTATGGTAAGGGTTTTAGTACTGTTTCGTTTTTATTATTAGTTGATATTTCTACAATCTGAGATTTAAAATAATAGGGTATTGTTCCCTTTTTAGGTATACAGCTGCAATTCAAATTTAAAGTATTGTTTTGTTGGCTTAGACTTTTTAAACTCTTTATATTTCGGAAAACTTTAAAAATTTGGTATCATAGTCATTACAGTTAATAATATAATTAATAGTTTTTCAAATATCATCAAGTTTAAGATTATTACAATTTACATAGGAACAATTTTTGTATTCTTTACATATTTTCATTATGGAATTATTTAGCTTAATTATTTATCTAAATAATTATTTTTAGTTACGTTTAGTAGGTACAATAATTTTGTTGCAGCTGTAATACTTTATGATTTTTAGAATTTGTGTCAACACTGCTTTTTGGTTGTAGTTATTTTCACCAAGAGATATTAAAAGCTTGTCATTGGTTACTAGATTTATACTTCGATAGTTTTTTACTATCTCACTGCTTAGCGCAATCGGCTTTGTTTCGCTTAATAATCGTATACTTCTCATATTGCGTTCGTTGTCTTGAGTATAGGAGAGCTGAACCAAGGTCTACACATTGTTGAGCTCCTAGGATAGCTAATCTGGGGGCACGGTAGTGTCCCCGCCAAGACGAGCCAAGCGAAGCGCAAGGGCACTACCTACCTTTTCTCGAAGTGTTTAGCCGTTTTTTTGAACCCTCATAGAGTTAGTTTCCGATGTACCAGATAGTTCATATTCTCAGGATATGATGTCAATAATATACTAATTAAACATAAAAAGTCTCAATTGAATAGCTTTAATACTTTAGACTTTATTGATATCTAAAATGCACCGATTTCGTCACTGACACACTGACACACTGATGATCATCAAAATGTTTGGCTACTTCCTGAAGTGCTAGAAAGTTGAAATTTGGTATGTAATCTAAGTTTAGTATACAGACAACAAAAAAATTCATAAACTTATAACTTTCGCCCATATCCCCTAAAATGGGGGGGGTGGAAGTTTGTATGAGACTTCAAAATGTTCAAAAACTTCCTGAAGTGCTAGAAAGCCAAAAGGTATGTAAACAAAGTTCAGTATACAAAAAAACACTACCGTGCCCCCAGATAAACTTATAACTTTCGCCCCCATCCCCAAAATGCGGGGGGTGGAAGTTTGAATGAGACTTTCACCAATTTTCTGAATTAAGACATGGAAGTTTACACGGGACTGTAGACAGTAACTAAAAATATCTACTTACAAGAACCTGAGCGAAATACCGCCCTGATTTATCGCTTATGGTAATCAGTAAACCATCAAAGAAAAAGGTAAAGACAGAGAATAGGCTATGAAAACCGGCACTGCACATCAGCAAGAAACACACCCCTAAAAAAGAAGAAAAAAATAAACACTATAAAGACTGCCTAGCAACTTACAAAAAGAACTGAAATCCCACCAAAAACATTTCATGTAAAATGTTGCCAAGACAGACAGAGACAGACAAAAAGATATCAGATCTCATGTAGAGCCAAGCTTCTGAATCTACACGGCCTAACTCTACCGACCCTAACTTCACAAATTCTACATATCAGTAAAAATGTATGGCTTGGCTGTTTCGTTACTTACTTCAGAAACTAAATATTCGCATCACCTCCACGACGCGGACGGTAGCGAAACGGCGAAGCCACAAACATTATCACCAAACCTTATCGAAAATTATATTTTCAAGCCGTTTGGGGTTCAAACCCTCGGGCCGTGGGGTCCGAGTACTCATGGTCTTTTTAAAGAAATTTCGAAACGGCTGGTTGACACTTCCCGTGACCCAAGGGCTGGCTTTTACCTTGGCCAAAGGCTAAGCATCGCCATACAACGTGGTAATGCCGCCAGGCTCTTGGGTACATTACCAGTCGACAGCGAGCGCATGAATTTTTCGACGCTATTTTTTAGTTTCTGTATAGTTTTAGTTAAGTTAGGATTTCATTTTGTTATTTTTAGATTTGATTATAGTCTAATATGTATAATATACTTTTTATTTAAAGATTTTTATTGAGTTAGATTATATCTTCATTTGTTTTCCACCAGCCAACGGGCTCTTGCTGAAGTAACAGAGATGATCCGGACCTCTCACCTGGTGCACAAAGGCCTGGTCAACATGAACTCCCGGCAGCCAATAGCTGCTGAGCCTGATGACATGATGTTCGGCAACAAGATAGCTCTGCTAAGTGGAGACTATTTATTGGCTAACTCTTGTTCGGAGCTGGCTAATTTGAGGTAAGTGAGCTGTTTGTTTTTGATAATGGTGTTTATAAGCGTAGTTTAAAGTTGAGTAATGATTAAGGGGTACTTAACGATATTTTTTTTGACGTTTAAACATCTTTTAACTTTAAGCAACGTTTATGAACCCTTATGGTTGGTGTAAGGGATTAATCATCACAGTTCGGTTGTTATTGAATAATGGGAACTGAATATCATCCTTCTGACTTTATTATTAATGACCTTATTTATTTGGGGTTGGCGCAGTTAGCCTTTTTCTTCCACGCATCTACTACTAGACTTTTAGTTGTCATGTCAGTCAAGTTGTTCCTTTCTATCCGTATCATCACAAGACTTGTAGTCATTAGGTCGTGTTGGCTATCGTGACTGCGACCAGTTCTATTGTGAAAAAAAAAGCCACATATAGGCATGTAATCATTGCATTTGCAGATTTGCTTGTGATATGTAATCATTGCATTTGCAGATTTGCTTGTGATCATACTTAACTATTAGTAAAAGTAAAGTCTTACAAGAAAGTCTAGAGTAAGAAAGAATTACTGCTATGTTTATTTACGACGTTGAACTACTTAATTGATGCATTTTGTTGTTTGCGTGATAACAAAAATGCATCCAAACCTGTTATTTGACTCGTGTATGTTAATGAGACAGACTATCTAGGTGAGAGGTCGCATAAATCTTTGTTTGGATAGATTGTGAAGTGGGGAGTTAGTCGTGTCGAAAATGTATGATAATTGAGTAGAGGAAAGAGGGGATTTAAAGCCACGAGCTAAACTCAATCGAACATATAATTGGTGTTACATAATTATCTTAAAGTAGGCGGCAAGCGAAATATAAGACACGTACCTATAAAGCTACGCCATAAACTGTTACAAGATCTCAGTTTAATGCACTATAATTGATTTAGCAGTAGTCGTACATTATGCCTGTCTAGCTCCTTTAGTACCAAAACAAAAACTGATCAAGTACTTATAATGTTGGGGTAGGTAATTAATTTTCTTATACTTAGCTGCAAACGTCAAAATACAAATAAGCTTAACGTCATTAGCATA
Source organism: Luperina testacea (assembly GCA_927399505.1). Classification (NCBI taxonomy): domain Eukaryota; kingdom Metazoa; phylum Arthropoda; class Insecta; order Lepidoptera; family Noctuidae; genus Luperina; species Luperina testacea. The sequence goes on along the minus strand of OV656759.1, from coordinate 19,540,169 downwards.
ATCAGCCTATACCGTTCCCACTGCTGGGACACCGACCCCTTCTCTGTGAGAGAGAGTGGGCCATAATCAACCACGCGTTCCCAGTGCGGGTTGGCGGATGTCACATACTAAAATACCAATACAAAAATATTTATTTCAACTCGAAAAATGTCATGTCATGTCTTACATGACTTCGAATGTTTGGTTCTAGGACATACCGGTTTCCTCATGATGTTTTCCTTCACCGTTTTGACAGCAGTGGTGATGAAATTAAATACACAAAGTAAAGTACATACCTGTCTCGGTTCGAACTCACGACCAATACATTCGAACAACTCGAAAGTCGGAGCGGATACCACTGGGCAACCACCTCTTAACGTCATTATCACACTAATATTATAAATGCGAAAGTTTGCGAGTGTATGTTTGTTACTTCTTCACGCAATAACTACTGAACAGATTTGGATGAAATTTGGCAACAGATGGTTTATAACCAGGACTAACACAGGATTATTCCGATATTCCCACGGGATCGAAACTTATGCGGGTGAAACCGCGGGGCACAGCTAATTTTATATAAATGTAAGGATTGTGGTTTAAATGTTCTCAAACAGCTTCAAAATGCATCTACTGAGATGCATTTTGAAGCTGTTTGAGAACATTTTATTCATTCACCTCTGCTTACCTACCAGAATTGTCTGTTCTCGAAGATAATTTCGGCCCCATAAAAATAATTGCCGCTTCTCCAAAATCTATTGGTCATAGGCATATTTCCTTCACGATTGTAACACATGCACAGATTTCTTAAGATATCGAGAGAATTCTTTGAATCTTTCTCTCGAAAGGTTACATTGTAAATGGAAACGATTGGATTGTCCCATTACGATGTGAAAAACGTGACATGGAAGTTAAGATGAGAAAGTGTTGGAAAAGTATGCTTTGCTTCAATGTTGTGCAGTACTTGTTGCATAGGTACCTACTGTACGAAATTTTCATTTGTTAATTAAAGCATTCGTGATGCGGAGAAACTTCATGGACTATAAGCTAATTTAAAGTCTGTAGTTAATGGCCATATTCTCAATATGGCGCTTTAAAGTGCCTACAGATCTGATCGATTCTTGACGGTTCACACATTCTGATCAAACTTAATCGAGTAAATGTGTTTGCAACAGACGATCAAAATCGTACTTTTTGTCGATTGCCATTGGATTGTTTTTCATCAATCGATTACTCAACAAGTGATGCTTGAATTTAAACCTTGATATTTATCGATCGTTAAAATTGAGCAAATCTGTAGGATGTCGACATGTGGACAGATCTTATTGATTGTCAAAACACAGCATATAGAGCGAAAATCACGGTAGTCAAAACAGGAGCAAATCTGTAGGTACCTCATGGTGGCAAGATAAACGACAGTAAGTAAACTCACAACACCAAAAACTGGAGGCCTAAAAAGGCCACTTTTGCAGAATCATAAAAGAATAACATTATGAATCATAAATATGGCGAAGACAGTCCGTGTTTTTCTTTTTTCGCTGCACTACGTAGGTGTAATCAAAGAGATTGGGATTGGATTTGGATTTGATTGATTGGTATTTTAGCACAGACAAAAATAAATTAACTAAAAAATCCTTCCCCAATGGGATTTGATACGATTAACTTAACAGTTAACTGTCCATTATGATTCATAATGTTATCCTTTTAAGATTCTGCCAAAGTGGCCTTTTTGGGCCAAATACTTACAAGTATTTTATAAGTCCCAAAGACCTCATTCATATCAAAACATCTTCATAACTTTGACGACTACTGCATCAGAAGTGTTAAGTCATAAACATAATGTCTAGACGTAATGCAATGTTTTACGTTTCGACTCCAACGTTATGTAACGTAAGGCGATGCTCAGTAGGTAATGCACCTTTGACTGCTATAACAGTGAAAGTTTAAGTTAACTCGGTGTTTTTATCGGTATCCATGTGCTATATACTTTTAATGTGACAATGACTTGCAGCGGGGTAGTTGCGTAACAGTATCAGTAGCATAGCAGACAGTTTTACAACATTCATTGCGTTATTTACGTTTTTGAAACATAATATTTTGAATATATGAAGCAATGAATTAGCAATATCCTTCAAAATTATTGACATTATGATTTATACTGTGTTACGCAAATAGGGTGCAGGTTTATGTTAAATATCAGCTGCTTGTTATACTAGCTAAGTAGTTTTAACCGGAGCGTTTGAATTAGTCTCATTGACTTTCGAATTCCTAGTTCTACGTCTAAAGCATTAACTAGTTCATAAGACCTAGATGTAATATTGTTGTTAGTTACTTATAAATAACATAACTTGACCTAACAGCAAACTGAATAAAGAATATTCATTGAACTGTTACTATAAAATTGTTCATTTTAAATTCACTTGGGTACGTCGACTTATTAGTATTTAATTTTATTTGATGAATTATATTCATGATATTACAAAAGTTTTATGTACACCAGACAATTTAAATAATACATAATATAAATAAATGGCGTATTTTTTACAAAAAATTTTTTTTTAAATGTAAACTGCGTTTAGTACTGTTTTGTATAATAAACTAATCTTTATGTAATCTTGATCATAATCACGTTATAGTAATAATAAATTGTAATAAACAGTACAAGTTTAGCCACGCTTTAAATATTTTGCTAATTTGTTTAAATATTCTTATTATTGTGCGTTTTCTTAATGCACTCAGTTAATCGTTCAAAGAGTTTATTTTAGGCTAGTGTCGTCCTTCTTTGGGAAACTAGACTACAGAATCATTAAACTGCATCCGCTTAGCATCTTATTAGCATGACCGTATGAAAGTCTTCCCCAGGATACCGGTGTTGGCTACATTCTTCGGTTACCTACCAGGAGATTACAACATTAACGTTAAAATATAAATGAAATAAATGCTGAATAATTATTACTATGATTAAAACGATTTATTCCGGTTTGATCCCCTGAACCCACCCGCCACCCGCCCCTCGATCCTCTGCTAGTTATTCTTCTGTTTTAATCTCTGTCTTTATCTATTTTCTCTTTTTGACAGGTAAGTACAGTCAAGAGAAAATACTCTTTACAACATACTAAACTACAAAAATACTCATTTTCTTTGTAATTATAGCGACCTGCCCCTTCGTCGCACGGTTTTTACGACTTGACAAAACCTTTAGATTTATTTATTATATTAATATGTACATTTAATACACGTAAACTTTCTGGAATACACTCTCTAAATGATGGTTAAAATCTTATCAAAATCCCTTACGCAGTTTAGAAGAACAACGCGGTCACAATTTGGAATAAGTATGTATAGACATGTTAATAAAAACTATTGCGAAATAATTGTCTATATGATCATGAACCTAGGTGGTAATATGGTAGATGACCATAGGTTACGGTGACCCAATGACCCAGCTACGCAACATCTCTTCACTCGAGAGAACATGTCGCTCCGCCCATTGTTAGATTAACACGCAATGCGTCTTCTATGGGCTTTAAATGGCGATAATTTTGCATAAGAAGAACGTGATTAGTTTCGATTATCATTTTAATTGTGGCTAACCATTTGAAGATTTGATTGTAAGGGCTAAAAAGACAGATAAGAAAGATTTGAAACTTGTTGTAGACCAAAAGCGATACACAGTTTGGGAGAGTTCCTTAGGTCACAACATATTGTGAGTTAAGAAACTATATTCCAAAGTCATCAGTCCCCGTATCATAATATCTACGGGCAGATTTTAGGCAATTCTACTTTTTTAAATCATGGAATAATTATATCCCCCCTCGTTATTAATAAACACTGAATAAAGTTATGCCATATATAAAACTCGAAAAGTATATGGTAAATCCTGAAGGTTACGGTACGGGTTGTAGCTTGAAACTATACTCCGAGTTTATTAATAAAGAGGTAAGTGTCGAAGCCATAAGCAATAAATTGAGTAGGTAGTGTAGGTAGTTAAAATCCACAATTTGCTAAGATGATGAACTTGTTAAATCAACAGAAATCAAGAGCTGGTAGAACTGATGTCGTCAGCAGTACGAGATCTGGCAGAAGCTGAGTTCCTAGGTGAAAGGGACGAGCAGAACAACCCCCTGCCTTCACGACCCCTGCCCAAGGAGGAGATCCAGACTGCATCAGGTAATAACATCTAGTGAAATAATATTTTGGAAAATCTGAAGAGCTGTCTCAGTGCTATAAAATTGAACTTACCTTTTTTACATTAAACACATCATATCAGATGAAATGTTACCCTTTTCATCTGTGTAAGTACTGATTTTTTTGTAGACAATGCGTTCACCATTAATGCTATCAATGATTTCCAATTGAATCAGCTGGGCAGCCTGAGTACATCGGTTCAGATTGAGACTGGTAGTTTGTCACCGTAGAAATACGAAGAGTTTTCTTCTGTTGTTAGTGTTTTTTTTATGATAATAGATGGCGCCACGTGCCTTTCGAACGGGATCAACACAAGCGGGTGAAACCGCGGGTCGCTGCTAGTTAGACTATAATTTAACGAGTTCGAATACAATTCTTATTTGCTTTTAGGATGTGGGTTAACTAATTAATTATTTCTACTTTAAATTTACTTAAGCGTGAACAAATTTAGCCGTAGCTACATTATTTGCATGCATGTTAACTATGTAGATGATCACATTGTGGGTTAAGGTTGCGAGGTTATAACCAATGCGTGTGTGATATAATTATGGATGAATCAACAATTTAATTTTTTCAACTTCTACGTTTACGATATCATAGGGCCCAAAGTTTTGGAGAGAAATTAAATAGTTATAATCAACAGATCATCGTGATCGAAGTTGATCATTCGTCCTTCTGATTTTGTTGTTGCAATCCATTTAAGTATTACTACTAGTGCTTCGTTCATTTCTTCGACCGTGAAAACTCGTTGTGAGTTGCTTAAAAAGGAGTGATTGGAATGTATTGTTATTTATGTTAATTGCAGGAAAACGTGCGTTCGACAATAAAGTCTTCTTCCTTCATAATCACCTCTTTTATTACCTTTTACAGCGTTCGACACACCTAATCATTCCCCACACTCTTCAACAAAACGTAGCAGAATATTATAGCCCCTACAAACAAAATCAGGGTCACAATACATTGGAAATCAACGCATTCCGATCTACAAATGGTACATTATAGTAGTACATGTAGGGTACATTAGTATTCTCGGCGCGGCGTACCGCAAGGAACTAAGCTGCGCCCTCCATTGGTACGTGACAGACTCAAACAATGGGAACGAATGTGGCTCTTTAACCAATTTGTGTTTGTATAGTTCTAGTGCGACTTTCGGTTTTCTTGGGTTTGTTCCGTGTTGACGTCATTTTATATGTTGTGAAGACTGGGGTCATTATAGGTATTTACTTGTGTGAAGGAATATCTGCATGATGTTAATGTTTGAATGCCGCGAGCGGATAAAAGCTCCTAAGGTTCTTTCACGGTTGAAATATGAACGAAAAATAATAAACTTTAAAAAATTGGGCGATGAGTTTTAATGTCACGACGCGACACCTATCGTTGTACTTAAGAGATAAACTAACGCTTTGGATTCTTATAACTTGCAGTTGCAGAGGCTAATAGTTAACTTGTAAAATACACATTTCTACACTGTGTAGCGAGCATGTAAGGAATCGGTTTCGCTGCATGTTTTCTCTGGCTCAAATGTCAAACGGGCTCCGATTGCCTTTAAAGGAAAGATTAAGTTTCCGCGCAGCTGTGAACTTTCGTTTTCAGTATATTGTAGTGTTTATTACTTTTCCATAACGAGAAGAGTTCTAACACAAGTTCTTGTATACTTTTAGAGACACGACCTTCAAACGTAGCTCGTCTGTAAGGCGTCTTTGTTTGTGTGCTGCGCTCATAAAGATTATGAACATTGATTTTTGAGTACTTCTTTGTCTCATTAAGATTTAAAAAACATACAGGCTGATTTTTTTTTTGCCTGTTCCAATTTTTTACAGGATGTTCTACCCATGAATATGAACAACTTTCACTATGGGGCCAACTCTGAAATCACGAAAAAAAATCAGCTGTTTCATACAAAAGTTCAATACCTACTTGATTTTTTTTCTTGATTTCAGAGTGAAAGTTGTTCATATTCATGGGTAGAACAGCCTGTAATAATTTGGAACTAGAAAAAAAAAAACATCCTGTACTTATAATACTTATTGTAAAAAGTTGCGCCCTGCAATTTCCCCACCGTGCATTTTTCTGGCATTAAATAGTAGATTGTTTGCCAAGGGAGCAAATAACTATTTTGAAGGCGAGAGTGTTTCTTTGAATCCAGGGATTCAAAGTACGTCACTTGAGCTTAAAATAGTGTAGCTCCCGAGGCCGAGGTGGACACTCTACTTTTTGTCACCCTCTATGAAAAAATAAGTAAGTAGAACTTATGCATGGATAAGAATAGTACGTTTATTTATTTACATACAATTTTGAGTAAACAATTAAAGAAAGAATAAAGTTTATTTGGACACAGTTCGTAAAACACAAAATACGAACGAAGGCAAGTGCTTATCGCGCGTTTTTCTTTATTTATCATACTTGTTCATACAATGTTCGTGATTGATCTCTTTGGTGATTGAACCTTTTACTAACAATATCCACATTCCAAATTCAAATCACTTTTAGCCCCTAGGGATTAAAGAGCTATTTTAGTCCCTATTTACGAAGAATACAGTAGCTCTTTTTGAATAGATGTGATAAGAAGTTATTTTACGTCACTCGGGAATAGTGCATCAGCAACAAAAATATTATAATGGTATAATAGTACCTTTACTTTTCCAAAGTTTCCACTTTCCAAAATTGTATGTTACTAACAAACAACATCAATCTGACGACTTAATGGGTTTTATACCAGTTAGTAAATAAGTCATCCAATCTCTTCACCACCCTTGGTTGACTGGTAGAGAATGCCTAAGGCATTAAGTCCGCCTTTGTACCTTTTTGTGCGAGAAGTTTAAATAAATAATAAATAAGTATCCTCGTAGCTTAAATATATGTATTTCTTCTTCTACTCCGTTTCAGAGTGGGAGATCCTCACGGACCCTCTACCAATGGGTGGTGTGATAGGATGCGCGGGTCGAGAGTGGTCAGCCCGCCATGTGTTGGCTGCCGGAGCGTTGTTAGGCAAGAGCTGTTCAGCTGCCCTGAAGCTGGCGGGACATAAACCGCAACTGCAGTCACAGGTGACTCATTGTTTTAATACTCAGCTTGGAGATTTGTGATGGTTTGTCCCAAAATCATTTTTTGCTAGCAAGTAGGTTTTATGCTTCTCAGGTATATGACGACAAGCGGTGAGGATCAAGGTGGCACTTGCACACAGCAATTTTGTAAAATAGAAGGAGAGAAAACATTGAAATTTGAAATAGACTTTTTCCGATCGATCAGATCCCACGATCCGATCCCACTACGTGGTATTCGTTAGGAATGTGGATAAAATGAATATTTTGTTTCGATACTCAAATGAACTCAAACGTCAAAGATACAGCGAAGTAAAAAAATATAACGGATACTGCTCCGATTACATGTGACAATAGTAAAGAAAAAACAAGGACGCCTTACTTTACCTATACTTACAAAAGATACGCTAGAACCTCGGTGGTCTGACTACCACCATTTAATGGCCGAAGATTTTTAAAAATTAAGCTATAATGTAAATCTTTTAAATTTACAGGGCTATCTCTTCGGCTGTCACCTGGCCCTAGCCTGGCAAGCGTTCCTGGACCTGGAAGCTTTCACAGGTCCTGAACCTGCGAGCTTCTCCCTAGTGGGGGCGCCACTGGCTTTCACGTTAGAAGCTCGTCCTGAGCTGTATGAGTACATCGAGGCTGGCAAGAAGAGCGTTCAAGATGTTGATTATCATGCTGTGAGTACCTAGTTATCATCTGCCTACCATTTTCCAACTATGTTTGGGTCAGCTTCCAGTCTAACCGGATGCAGTTGAATGCCATTATTTTAAATTGGAGCAGTCGCTTCATAGGCAGCCGCCTAACAACTAACAGTAACACTTTTAATCATATTTTTTCATTTCCCAGCTCTACAAAGCAGTGCTAGAAGGCGACGGCATAGAGCAGACGAAGCGTCTCCAGCGCTCACACATCGCGCGCGCTGTCGACGTGCTGGAGAGCTTCCCCAACTGCGACGCGCGCACTGCACTCGCCAACATCATCGTAGCCATGCACCATGAACATCTTTGAAGTAATCAAGTAGCATAGATAACTGTGTATCCATATTCCTGATCACATCGTACATCACTATCATCATCATTGACAGTCTTGTTCCTCTCACTACAGAGTCTTCTCCCTTTTCCTAAACCAGGTCTTATCCACGATCTTCTAGATGTCATCCACCCATCTGGCTATTGGTCTGCTAACAGTCCTTTTACCGTCTCTTGGCCATCATTCTGCAAGGGCTATACTCCACCTGCCATTAAAACGTCACAGCATTATCCTCCTGTATCGCAATCTATTTGGGGTCGACGCAGTATATCCTTTTCTTACATATTCTTTTTCGTCGTTCCCTCAATGCTGAGGATCGCGGCCACTTACGAGTCTTACGACGCGGCTCCGAGTTATGTGGTCTTCTACAATGTGGACCGCTCGAATGATGCTGTCTTCATCGGCCTTCTTGATCGCGTCTGACCATAGTGCCGGTGCTCTGCCTCGAGCGCATTGTCCTTCCACCCGGCCCAGTTGGTACTGGGCCACAGTTGGGTGGTGGTCCACCACCCAACCACCATAACCACACCACCACCACAACCACCACCAACCAACCAACCAACCACCACCCACCACCAACCATAACCAACCACCATGGTGTGTAACCATATCATTACCTACTTAACCATAATCTCAGTAGTCACCTCATTTCTAGCTATATCTTTCACACAATTCATCCATAAATCCATCGTTTCTTTGGTCTTCCTCTACTTTTACAATACACCTATAATATGACTATATACCTATCTTCTATAATATTGTACTGGACATCTTCCACCTAGCACTAGACACCAGATAATTGTAGTACCTACATAGTTGTAATTGTCTACACATACCTTATTTTTATTGAAGGTTTTGCAAAAGAAGGTAAGTATGCAATTTTGATCAATCTATGAATATTTAAAATCTTTACATTCCTTATTCTTATTGAAAGTTTTGCAAAAGAAGGTAAGTATGCAATTATGATCAATGTATGAGAATTACACGAATGAATTCATTCATTTATACGTACATACATACGTAGGATTTATTTTTAAGTAACTACAAATTTTTACATACTTTTTCTAGTAAATTAATGTGAATTATACAGAGTTACCATTTTATTAATTTGATGACAACTCAAAGTATACAAAGAAAATACAATAAGTAGTTACCTTTAAATAAATAATTAAAAAGTAAGTAGTATAACAATATTATGATATGTACTTAATGCTCAAAATGTGTATTATTTAGTAAGTTTGTATTTTTATGTTACAAGAGCTGCTGCTCTGGAAGTCTGGATATAATTGGATTTTTAATACTGTAACTAAAATGTATATTTTGGCGTGTATTTATAAATACGAATTTATATGGTGAAATAATAAAATTTTATAAGAAACTGATTTTAATAATTATGATATTAAGTATTTAGATATCTTGACAAACCATATTGTTCAATATGAACCAGGGTATATGTAATATTTTACTACAAATAAATATACAATTTAAAAGTAAAAACCTGTGAAGTCGTTTTATTCCATTTTAAGGTTGCCTTTCCACCAGAGATGTGCGAACTAGCTGGGTAGTGCGAGGATGCAGGCTGTGAAACGGTGGACTGTTTCCACCAGAAATGTGCTAGCGGTGAACGGTGTGCAAATGTGTGGCGCGAGGATGCGTTGCTAAGTTCGAAACAGTTGCAAATGTGTGGCGTGAGGATGTGTTGCTAAGTTCGAAACAGTGTGCAAATGTGTGGCGCGAGGATGTGTTGCTAAGTTCGAAACAGTGTGCAAATGTGTGGCGCGAGGATGTGTAGCGAGGTGCGGTGGAAGCAGAACGCGCGCGGTACACACACATCCTTTCCCCATTTTGAACGTAATTGCCAGTATCGTCTTTGGAACGTACAAAAAGCTCGCTCCGCCGCCGCCGAGCCGTTTCCACTAGAACTGCGCCGAGCGAGGCTAGGTAAATGGACTGATTCTATTGGTTCTTAACAAACACCCTCGCTTTCATCCTCGCACATCCCTGGTGGAAAGGCAGCCTAAATCCCCCAGTCCAGTAAGTTAGACTGCGTACATACCTAAGCGAAGAAATGGTTTCGATGTACGGCCTGTGTGCACTTTGCAGGTACATCGACGCGCATCTATCTCTTGGCTCGCGACTATAGCAAGGCGAGCCTGCCGTCAGGAGACTCCTCTCAAATATCATAGATGGCGACGCCTCCGCCACAACGGTTTTGTTATACAGGGTAGCTGGGACATCTACGCGCTAACAGTAGGGATGTAGCCCGTTTCTGAGCTGACGTCATCATATTTTGTGTTTGGGTAGGTATGCAGATACTGAAAAGGTAAACCGGTGGTACAACAAATAAAACATAAAAAGTTTTTTAAATTAATTGTATTAATAAATAATGGTAGTTCTATTTACATGACACATTCGATTACTCTTTTGTTTTGGCAGAAGACAATAAAAATATTGTTACACAATAAGTTCGCCTAACTCAAACGAGGCGGGCGCGACGCCCGCGACCTAACATCCTTATAACGACATTGGTAATAAACCCATTCCCACATCATAAGAATAACATAAAGAAAAACACACATTTTTGGTTACAATCTGACAATACTGGTCGTTTTTGGTTTTGAAAAGTTTTCACGTTTCGCAACAACTTTGCTCAGACTTCATGTCAATCACACTGAAGAAAGACATACATACAGCATTCACTCGAGAGTTAATATATATCACAGGTTTCTAATGTGACCTAAATGATACAATTTACTTACAAATGAGGTTGCTTCCACAATTTAAAATTTAACGTTTTTGGTGTCAAAAGTTCGCCACTGTAATATGTATAAAGTTTTACAAATATCCCAACTGTACTGTTTTATTTCACATGTGTATAATATGATTTAAAAATACTGTGATTGCTTTTGATATGTCTTGTCACACAATGCATTGAAAATTGAAGAGTTTCTATGATTGGCAACTATTTAATGGCAAGAATTACAGGGCAATTTACCAATGCTATACACAAATAATATCCGAATACAATTTTAGGCATATTTCGGTATGTTACCAAACGTCAAGCGTTACCATAAGACCGTCGACAATATCGCACCATTCGTTAATTTTAATATTTTTCACTCCTACGTTACAATGTACATAGACCCGATGTCTATTATTGCTTAGTTTTTATAAGTTTTGTTATATCCAAAACTTGTTACCTATAAATAATTTTCACGTTCGTCCCAATAAATTTACCACTCAATAAATACGTACAGGTAAAAAATATAAACTATATCAATAGTTTAATCTTTAAAACAAACTTTCCTTACTCTAATTATATATTAATAACTATTCATCAGTATGGTTTCATTCATTTTCAATAATATGCCTACTTTATAATCTTTCCAAGCGCCTGAAATTGATTTTTTAGCTTTCTATCTTAGATAAATGTAATTTATTATTCATTTTTTATTGTATGTTATCTAATTTTATAAAATTTTATCATCACTAAGTTAGAAGAATGTTCGTATAATGCAATCGCAATTCTTAAACAATAAGGTCACAATTCATAATATACTCGATAAATCAGATTCATTATAATATCAATTATATTTATAGCCAAACATACAGGCACTCGACTTGACAAATAAAGAAGGCGATCTTGAAACATGCATAAAACAACCTGTAATAATTTAATGATCGAGCCGTAAAGCAAATATATTAAATATTAATGTCTACAGTAACACTAAAATTATTACAAAGAAAATGATACGATAATGGTTCACGTAATACAATATAAATAAGTTAAATATTCTAAAAAGTTAAAAATACACACGACTTAACCTAATAGAAAAGCACTCGTATCTTTGTGGTAAAATACTAGCGGCGGACCGCTTGATTTAATTCATTAAATCGATTTAAATTATAAGCCAAAACAAATGTTCAGAATGACAGGAATGGTAATAAACATTACAAAATAATTAAAACAACTCATTGACAGACAAAGGTACAAAATAATGAATAACACGACCGCTGAGTGTGTCCGCAGCGCGGCTCTACAACCGCTCTCAATGTAGTGTTTTGTACTTTTGTTCTGATAAACGTTACATAAATGTAGGGTTAGTAGTTTATGAGATCATTGTGTCGCACAAAACTTTCGATTATGCGCTTAATTAGAAAAAAACATCGACAAAATATGCAGACAAAACATACATTTACGACACTATTTTATAAATACAGCAATAGTCTGTTAAATTAAACTAACCGCTCAGTGGCCGGCTCAACGATCGTTAACTTAAAATAAGACAAGAATATACAAAAAATTCTACACGATTACGGTCATTTTGACAAAATACACAATCGATACTAACGTAACGTAAGACTAGCTGAAATGCGATAAACACTATTTAAAATTAAAACTTAAAGTTACATCTTTGATTAAAACTCACTCGGTATACGTTTTAAAAAATATTTCAGTTACAAACGGTACTCAATTCCAATATTTAAATGCATAAAAGGAATCGCTGGATTTTCAACGTGGCAACACACAGGACCAGTGCCGCGCCTCACTAAACACTTATCATAAGTCAAGGAACTACAAAATATAATGGAAAGCACAACGGCTCTAATCGACGACGATTAGAAAAGTTCTAAAATCGAAAGGCAACACAGAGCTTACATAGCTAAGGAAGGGACGTCTGTGCGTCGGGTCGGGATCGCGCGGCACGGCGCGAGCTTGCGTCAGGTGCTGGACTCCTGGTAGGGGCCCGTCACCGTGCAGGGGTGCATCGGGAACAGCGTGGTCCACGACATGGTGGTGGCCGTGTCGGCGCGGGGCCGCACCTGCGCCGCGCGCCGCGCCGCCGCCGTGGCTTCCACCAGCGCCGCCAGCGACGCGAACCCGCCTGGGAACGCGTCCTCGCTGCCCTTCCACCTGTCCGGCCCGGGCGTCTGGCGCTCTGGGCCCGGGGTGGTCGCCGGCGACACGGAGTTGGAGTTCGGTCCCGGCGTACCAGGCGTCGGTGGATTCAGGCCCAGTTTCTTTAACCTCATCTTTTCTTCCCATTCTTCAAGACCATGTTTCGGACGATTTAAATTCCTGTGTTGGTAAAATACAAGAGATATCCTCGTGGGATTGACTCTGTTCGGGCTTTTAACAGCAGTTGTAGAATGCATTTCATGTTTCGCGCATTCGAATAGAACGCTGCCATGCCCCAGTGCTATAGCAACACCACCCATTTGACCATCTTTGAAACAATCTAAATTCTCAGTAAATTCTGTAACTTCGCCAATAGGCTCAGCTTTGGGTGGTTCAGGCGGGTAGGGAATAGAAAATGGTGGTGGGTATATGCACCAGTTCGGCGAAGACTGACACCAGTTTGGGCTTGGATTTTGGTAGAAGTTTGGTGCAAAGTTTGGGTTATATTGATACCCATAGGAATTATAACAATGTGGGTTTCTAAGCAGCTCTTCCCTTTTGTATTTCTCGGCGTTGTAATATGCCAGGCTGTTGTAATCGTTGTAGGTGTTCTCGTAGGGATTAAAGTGGCCGTAAGGGTTCGGTGGGAAGGAATAAGCATTTGCTACTTGTGAGTAGTTGCCATAATTTTGTATCTGGGTCTGATTGCCATAGGTATTCTGATTGACCGGGTGGAAGTTGTTTCCAGCAAACTCAGGAACTGGTTTGTTAGCCGCCGCCTGCATGTTTTGCTCGTCGTGGTTGATCGTGAAGTTGTTTTGAGAAATTGCAGTCTGCTGAGGCGTGGAATTGTTCAATCTACTGTCGTAAGGACTCCTGTGCTCGTAACCCTGGCTGAGATGAGGCCTGTCGGAAGGTGGGTACGGTTTTAGGAACGTAGAATTCTCAATAGCTTCAGGCGGATTCGTATGCTGCGACCTTGATGGGGGTCTTGCTTTCGGGACTCTAAATAAGGAATTCTCGTTTTCAGGTGGGGATTGTTCTTTTAGTTTTGGATCCCAATTCTTCGATTCAGGCGATTTCCAAACACTTTGACGGGCATCCGATTTCATCATTTCATTATTCGGTGACTTTAGTTCTGGGATCTGCGACGGAGCAGGAGATGCGGGAGTGCTCTGAGAGTTTTGTGATATCTCAGTCAAACGTGGTGAACTGGGCATGTCAAATTCAGGAATTTTATTTGTGATATCAGCGATCAATATCTGTTTTTCGGGCTCTGGAGTGACTTTTGGTAGCAATGGATCAGAATTCGTTTCACTCCTACTGGAATCTGGACTGTAGTTATTCGGAGGGACGTTCAAATGTGCTGTCGTCGAATCTGGGTCCTCCTTAACAACATGATTAAACAGTTCCGTGTTAGCAAAATCTGGCCACTGGTTCTGAGGGGCCATTTGATTCGGGAACTGTGGCTCTCTCTTCTGTAACCCAGCTGCAAAACTTGGCAGCTGATTTGGGTTCGGATTTGGATTCTGAGTCTGAGGCTGGTGATTCTGAATTTGAGTACCTTCAACTATCGGCGACACATGGTTTTGATTATACAGAGCATTCTGATGATGCAAGTTATAACTCTGATCGTAGGTATTGTAAGGAGAGTCTAGAACGGTGCTGGATATCTGATTGCTTTGTAACTGAGCATCCGTGAAGTTATCTATCATGGTCGCCATGTCTAATAAGGCAGGGTTGCCTAGGTTAGGGTTGATAAGACCTGGATTCTGGTGTTGCATATTAGGGTTTACGAAGGCGGAATTATAGTGGGCGTTATTGGTGAATGCTGAGGGATTTGATTGGTTTAAGGCGGGAGTGATAGCTCTAGGTGACGCACTACTCTGGCTTCGAGGACTAGCGTTGTTCCTCGCATCTGCAGGCTGAGGAGTTCTTGGCGCTGGTGATTGTTGGGCCTTCTTCTGGTTGTTGCCAGGACTCTGAGAGTTATTGCTGTTTGCTGACGTGTTTGATTCTGAATTCTCGTCGTCTTTTCGCTTCTTCCCGTGACGACGACATGGCTGTAGTGGGACTGATCTGACGCGCACCTCCATTGGATATCTGGAAGTAAGATATAATAATAAGTATGCGAGATGAAGAGTTTTGTTTCCTTTACAGGACAATGATGAGATCTGATATAAAATAATATCTTGAAATGAGGTCATTTCTAGAAACTTTTACTAGGTAATACTAATTTTAAAACAGTAAGAAATTCATATATCAATATTGAGGAAAAACTTGTACATCACCACTCACTTATCGAGTATCTCAAGCGCTCCGCTCTTGACCTTCTCATCCTGTCCATCCTTGGAGCCAAACTCGTCAGTTGTGTCGAGGACATATAGCGGCAGTACATGGAGCTGTTCATCAGGAGGCCTGGTCAGGGACCTGTGCTTGGCCAGGGTCACTACGGCAGTACAGCCGTTGTTCATGTTGTGGAGGTCACGATGTGCGTGCGCGCAGAAATCTATGCATGCTGTTACACCTGAAATTATGAAATGTTGAAGAATCTAGTTAGCTGTGTAGAGAAATGTAGATTTTGTTGAGTTAAATTAGTTTAAGTTGGAAATTAGAATAATAATAAAATTTGGAAAGAACTGCTAAAAATGGTAACCTAAGTATTTAAATACGACTATTTTTGTCAAGTAAAGATAAATATCTGATAGCAGGCTGATGTTCTTAATAGAAACTAGGTTCGTAGAAGCCTAACCTAACCAAAAGCAACGAACCTGAAAATGGTCGTCCCGGTTTAAACCCGAGCCTGCAATCCGACGCTTCCTTCTCAAACTGGATCTGATTCTCAAACGCCTTCGGAGCCAGGTTCATGTACAACGGGCTGAGCAGTGTTGCCAGCACATGGATGCGTTCTTCTATCTCGCTTTCTTCCGTCTTCACTGACAGGCGGAATTTGCGAACTGTTTTTGAACGGGCGTATTTGCATCCATTGTAGTACATCGACCAAGAGCAACCGAAGCTGTAGGAGGCACCACAGGTCTCAGGGTCTAAGCCTGAAAAAAGAGGTTTATTGAGGTTTGGTCTTCAAGCAATACGACGTAAGCGAATGTTTTTGCCGAGTGTATTTTGGATCACATTCTATGTACAGTCATATAACAAAACGCTAGGAGTTTTTTTTTTTATAATAATGATGAAGATCTATTCCAATAATGTGACAAATGCCACGAATCTGAAATTCTAAATAATAAATTTTATTCTGTATAATCTTATTGATGAATATATTCAACTGTTAGAAGGTTATCTTACTAAAGCCAGGCAAGCATAGCAACAGAAAAATACCAACTCACTCCTCATATTTGTAACATGAATACTTAAGTATAGGTATGTGACGAAAATACTTACCTTGACAAGCGCAGGTTCTATTCTCATTGGTCGCGCACCGTCTTGTTGTCGGAAGGCCGTATCTATTGAGTTTGTGTGATAATAGTGTGTAGTCGAGGTCTGCTTCGGACTGCGGGATCCCTTCCCAGGCGACCAGGCACACGACTATCCAGGACGTCGCACATTTGTGTCCGTTGCGGAACTTTACAACTACCAGCACCTTTTCTGTGTAGTTTGCGCGTCTTATCACCTGGAAGGAGGAAATTAGGGATTTAGGCAATTGTTCCTTTGGTAGCTTGTTGATAGAAGAAGCAACTTTGAATAAACTCTGTTCAGAACCAAATTATATGAAAGTGTGCTTTAGTTTACCAATAGTAAGATATTTTTTTCTGACGTTCGCCGTTCGGTGTTAAATACTTGACAGGAGCTTTAAGTGTTGGTGGGTTAGTATAATGAGTTTTGGGATCCATACACTCACCCACTTAGCCATCGGGCAGCCCTGTGCTGACTTCCCTTCTTTCCCAGTATAACATATCTTTTCTATCCTCAACTCCTTCCCAGACAAACCAGTTCGAGCTTCCAATTCCTTTCTTAATTCTGCTAAAGTTGATGCTGCTCCTGAATGCAGAAAACACAAAAATATTATAATCATGATTCTTGGCTTCATAATCAGAAAGCAAGATGATAGACATTAACTTACCTAAATGTGTGTAATAACTGCCAGGTTCCGGAGGATTCTTATCAGCCGGAAAACAATTGCAATCAGGAACTTCTGTTCTAGAATTATTTCGTAACTTCTCCAAATTATCGAGGTACTCTTTGGAATAATTAAATTGGTTCTCTTTAGGTTTGGCTAAGTCTGGAACTGGAGTGCTAGGCTTAGATTGTGCTTTGGAGTCGCCTTTTTCAGCTGCGTCGGGATCATCCTCTAATACTTCATCTTTGGTCTGAAGGCCAGGGCATGCACCATCTCTTAAATGCTCTGGTGGAGGTTTCTTAGTGGAACCTTGGCGACAGCACGAGTATCCAACCTCGTTTCTTATAACAGCCGGGCCGCCATCGCCCGGGAAAAGATATGGATCATTCCGCGGAGGTTGGTGGTAAGGCATGTTTTTATAAATCTTGTGGCCCGGTGGAGAATGTTCAGACTTAATCTGCTCTATGTAATAAGGCGGTTTTGGTTCGATCGGGGTAGGCCTATTAATAACCTTATCTGGTTCTTTTTGCTTGGCATCAGTAAAGATCCGGTGATATTTCTGGAAGCCCATGTTCTCCTGCACTCGTGGTATTTGTGCGTAGGTCTCAGCCGGCTCTGGTCGCCTCATGGGCTCCCCGTATGGAAAATTTTGGAAATTTTGGTAAGGCTGTGGTTTTTGTCCAAAATTCTCCTGCTTTATTGTGGATATTGGCGGCAGAACAGTGTTTTGTTGCGGTCTTATAGCACCGTTCGGGAACTCTCTGAATGCGTTATTGACAGGCATTTCAGTTGGTTTAAGATATGAAGCTTGATTCATTGGCCTCTGCGGCTCAGTTTTCAATAACCTATCGTCTTTGTGATATTGGTAGGTATCAGGCATCTCTAATTTAGGAACTAAAGGTGCCGACGGATGTCTAAATTTAGCGTCATAAGCTTCTCTACTTTCATAAGCTCTTCTTTGTGCGTTCGTGTCCCTTGGTGGGTTACAGTTTTGTTGGTTCATCTCCGATACTGGTCCAATGAGCATTTTTGATTGAAAATCCTTACTATCTTGTTGAGTATAACTTACACTATCGTTACTATAAACTTCTGCATACTTTTGCGCTTCATAAGGTACGTTCGAGTATGTACCATATTGTCCTCTCATGTCCGCGTAAGACGGCAACTTTTGAGGAGGTTTAGTTACGTTCTTGATCGAAGCGTTTTTATCAAAAGTTCTCGGGACGTCCGTCCCCCCCTCCCATACGTGGTGGCCACCACCTCCGAACTCGCCCGCGCTGTACGTTTGGGCGTTTTGTGAATAATTACCAGCGACAGGGTACGCCTGTTCGCCTAAGCGGTAATTATCTCGGAGATGGTGGCTATACGATAAAAAATGACCGGTGGTATTTCTATCGTCATTGACATTGACGGCTCCGGTTTTTCTATCATCTATCACCCGAGGCGGCCCCTCTCCTGGGTCCCCTTTATCTGGCGGCGTGTTGGTGCCATCCCGGGTGTGGTTTTGCTTGTTTAATATCATCGTTTTCAGTCTCGAGTTCAAATTAACCCTGTCTGATGGCGAGAACATCTGATGCTGTTCCTCCTCCTGCCTCTGCATCTGTTGGTTCTGCATTTGCTGGTTTTGCTGCAGTTGATTCTGTAACTGCTGATTCTGCAATTGCTGCTGTTGATTTTGCATTTGCTGATTTTGTATCTGTTGTTGCTGATTTTGTATTTGCTGCTGTTGGTTCTGTAATCTTTGGTTGTGCTGCCACTGATGTTGTTGCCATTCGTTCTTGTTTTGTGGCTGGCCATTCTCTCTATATTGCCCGCTATTATAGCCGCCCGAATACCCGCTACAATCGAGTGAAGCTCGCGGACCGTTGCTCCCCTGCAGGTATCCAGGCTCGGCGTTTCCCGAATGTTGTCCAGTAGGCGTATTTTGTTCTTGTCTCTCGCCTTCGTTGCTGGTGTCTCCCGACCCATTTTCAGGGTTAGAGTATTCCTCTTGATGGTCTTGAGAGTATTCTGTGCGATCATAACTTGGTTGGCTGACATTATAGCCACCTGCCGCTGTTGTTGGTACGGAATTTTGGTATGATGCGGCTGAAGCTGGGCGGGAATCGTTACCAGATGTCGCACCGGGCGTTGCCGCTTGGGCGTACTGTTGTTGATATTCTGTGGCGTAATGAGGTGCTCTGGGCGATGGTACCGGGGTGTAAGCTCCGCGGTTAGAAGGCGGTCGCTGAGCCGGAACAGACTGGATACCAGCCTGATAGTAAGTGTTGTTACTGGCGTCAAATGCGGTGGCAACGTTCTGAACGGTGTATGTGGCGTTGGCTTGGTAGTGTGGTGATGCAGCGTACGCTGTGTGGTTGCCCTGGTAGTCCAGGGTGGTCTGTCCAGTCTGTGTGGGGAGCTGTTGGATGAACTGGTTCTGCCAACCTGGAAAGATAAACAATTGATTTTATTACACTCTTCTCAACTACATACCCTGGATCGTTCTCCAGAATATGTGGTTGAAAGTTTTGTCGGGTAAAACGGTACCCGCAAAAGAGTCAAACTTCAAATACCGAACACATAGTGCAGTAGTGTAGTTCTTAATGAGCTCTCTGCGCATTATCACCACCTGATGAATCAACTACTTTGCCAGACATTGCAGAAAATGTTCCGATTTGTATGTCATATTTCTTGTAGGTATTCCTCGCAGAGTCGACCTTTCTTTCTGCAGTTTTCTGTTAAATTTTGTTAATAAGATTGGAGAGGTCTTACCTTGCGATGTATCGGTCTGCCACGCCGTCGGGAAGCGGTTCGGATCTCCGGCGTAGAACGGCATTGGTGCCTGCAACAATACAAAACACTGTTGAAATTATTATTCAAAACCAGTAAGTACAATTCTTTTTTGTAACACTACCTTTCTCACGCAATTTAAACAAATGGGAAAGTGAAAATGGACGATTTGAACAGAGCTTTGACCATGCTGAAATATAAATAGTGTTTCGTTGGGCATGCTGAGGTAAATCGAATATTACTGTCAGTTTATATTTTAATGGGTCATGTATGAAAATATTAAATTGTCTCGATTTTTTTTCTGCACTTATGAATAAGCTAATACTATCTACAAAAAAAGTATCAGATTTATCTGATTAGTATTTCCAGAGAAATAAATTAAATTCTGTTAGAGGCGGCCATCGACAGTAACCCACGGATTTTTATTCAATTTCCTTAGCCTACTCAATTAAAAAGTAAAAACTGTAGATAATCTGTACCGTCTGATATCCATCCATCATAAATTGTCAATTTGTCATAACATAACCTCACTTTTTACCTCTTGCTTTGTGTTTGTTTGCGATTTTATGGATATATCTTTACGACGACCCTCACGCTTTGAATAAAATAAAGATAAATCGTATCGTAATCGTAAAGATATATCCATAAAATCGCAAACAAACACAAAGCAAGAGGTGAAAAGTGAGGTTATGTTATGACAAATTGACAAGTTATGATGGATGACTTTTTAATTGAGTAGGCTAAGGAAATTGTATAAAAATCCGTGGGTTACTGTCGATGGCCGCCTCTAACAGAATTTAATTTATTTCTCTGGAAATACTAATCAGATAAATCTGATACTTTTTTTGTAGATAGTATTAGCTTATTCATAAGTGCAGAAAAAAAATCGAGACAATTTAATATTTTCATACATGACCCATTGTAATAGTTTTCTTCCTTGTTTGTTAGTTTCCTGATTATTTTTTTTCATTGTATTCATGTCTTATCTTATACCGAATTACGATCCTATTCTATTCACGGTCCTCGTATTTTTTTCTACAATAGTCGTACCGTTTTAGATAATTAGCAGCCACGTCATTTAATATTGTGTTATGTGTGTCGAGGCTGGCTCGGACACTGTTTACTACATTATGTATTGTGTGAACTGCCTCAACGTAATCATACGATGACCGAGGTCGAGATGATTCTGTTTATACTAGTGTCATGCTGAATTACAAGCGTTTGGCAGACATGTTTGATTTCATGGATTTATTACTTAAGCGATGAGCGAAATAGTGTCTTCACGTGTGTCTTTCAATTTTGCCTTGGGTTAGGTCGTTAGTAAGATTATGTGCCTCTAATAATTTAAAAAATAAAAAATTAAAAATAATATTGTTAAAAGGATTTTCAATGCATGTCTGCCTGAAATTCAGTCTACTAAAATCTACTTTGTTTTAAATTAATAAAGAAACAACCTGACATGTAATTAAAAAATAAAGTTTCAGATCCCATTATTGTTCGTTTTTCTAATAAAGCCACGTAACTGAAGGAAAATTATGAAATTACAAAAGTTAAGCATGTTAAGCGTTGGCAGGCCAAGGTAAATACGTTACGTAACAAATTATAATGTAATGCTCCTTCGAAACTCGTTCAAGTTTCCAAGATTTTAATTTCTACGCGAAGGGGATGCCTTTTACCAAGTTAGGTAATATTTTATTAACATGCCGACGTACGTACGTCGTTCGCAATTAAAACTTTGTTATGTCGTCGTAATGAGATTCTTTAATGAGATTATTCTTGTTTATTACTAGACGCGTGCTGTTTACTCGCTTTCTGACTAATTACTAATACCCCTTCTTCTTTACCTCTTGTTGAATGGCATTGGAGTTAAATTCTTGTTCGTTTTTACAAGTTCATCGGTAGATGTTTTTCGCAAAAAAAAAACACGTAAGAAACGTTATAGAACGTTTAATATTCGAATTTCGAGTTTACGTACCATGAAATACTCAACATCGTCATCTCAAGGAATATGTTGCCAGCAACAACTATTATTTGAAAAAGATAAAAAAAATACCATACGAGTATACCAGCCAAATTAGTCATCTAGGGAAGCCATGTATTGTATAATCGACCAAATAGGTACATTCTAATCGAGTAGAGGCGACAATACAGTACACCTCTATTTATTATACAATTACATTGCAACCGTTAATTATGTTACGTTTATTACGTATGCTTAATTGCGTTCAGGACACAATTGAACACAATTATGGGCCATCCCTCCACATACGATGGATATCTATGAGCAAGAAGATAGGACATGAAATTAAAAAATATATAATATGAGACCAGAAATATCCATACTAATATTATAAATTCAAAAGTAACTCTGTCTGTCTGTATGTTACCTTTTCACGCCTAAACCACTGAACGGATTTCGATAAAATTTGGCAGAGATATAGATTGCATCCCGGAGAAGCACAAAGGATAGTTTTTATCAACATACCTCGCGGGAGAAGCCGCGGGCGGAAGCTAGTCATTTATGATTTTTTAAATTATTTCTGAGTTTAAGAAGACGGGTGGGTAGGACAATGTGAACATAAATACATTTTTCCTGTAAGTCTGGTGTACAGAAAAGAAAACAATTTTCTAACTTTATAACATTATCAAGTTATGAAAAGCTTCAATATAAAATAAACTGACGCGTCATAACTCTTAACATCGTTTTATTCCAAGTGGAAAATCTAAAAATAACTTTTCCGTTTCAATTTTCCTTTTATTCCGAATTTAATTTTTATTAAACCCATAAAAGATAAATACTCCACAAATAAATCATTGTCGCACAATAACAACGACAGTGACAAACAATTTATCGGGTTTGTTGTTATTAATGAATTATATCTGTGAACAATGCCAGTGTGATAACTATGGCGATTATCGCCAAATTCTACTGTGAATGGGCATTCCGATTCATTGTCACGATCAAATTGAATTTATTTATAGCATACCTAGTTTTTATGAGTATTTAGGTATTTCCTAATTGTATCCTGTTTTGTGTAGGAAATAAAACAACAACAATTAAAAACAGTTAAAGGTGTCATGTTACGCAACTACCCCGAGGAGACCGGGGTAGTTGCGTAACAAACTAACATTAGCAATAGGTTTCATTTTGACAGCTCAACAACATTCATTGCGTTATTCACCTTGTTGAGCGGACAAATATTGCGAACATACGAAGATTAGCAATTACCTTTAAAATCATTCAGATTGCTATTGAGAGTGTGTTACATATTATTAGGATGCTGGTTGGAACGAATATTGTTTCACTTTTGCATAAGTACTTAGCGAATAAGAGTTAGACCGAAAAAAGTGTACAAACGCCAGCACATCAAGCTACCCGAAACTGTCAAATTTTCCCAATCAACTTTGAACCTTATGCTTTAGCAATAAAGTTAAAAATCTATTAAAGACATTTGACAGATTGAAGTAACTTGATGTGCTGGCGTCTGTACATTTTGACCGTCACGACACTTTGTTACTAAAAAACGTCCAAAACTATTTAGAAAATGGAAATGATGTAAGTACCTTATTAATTCTTTGTGCATACAGCCAATAGGTATTCGCAATTGTGTAAAAAAATAGCAAAATATCAGTAACAATCTGCCAATAGGAAGGGGGTAAAATTTCAAGTATTAAATTTAACCCATAAAAATAAATAATAAACAGAGCATGCTAAATAAAACCTGTGATAAAACCGTTAAAAAAAAAGCAAGAAAGATCCAACTTTACCACCGCTGGGTATGAATTAAAGTTAAACAATATTGACTTTAAGAAAAAGTCCTGCTGTCAGGATGTTTTAAAACCTACTTCTTAAAACCAGCAAATATTTTAAAAAAGGTGTCGGAATTTAAATTGGTTCTTTTAAAATTAACAAACTTTTTGTTCATTACGCCAAGTCGACAGTCTTATTGCCACATAGCTGGCCAGTTTTAAATAAAATAGAAAAGCTTGGTACGGACATAAATTCGGGCGCACTGCACTGAAATTGCCAAAGTTTGGTGCCGCGGGCGCAAATTAAAAATTTCCCACTTTGACATCTTGTTATGGAAAACTAGTTATTTGTGTTGTTAGAGTTCAGTTGGAACTTGAACTTCAATATGGAAGTCTTGAAAATATCTGAAGGCGTGAAATAACAACTGTAGTAAAGTTATGCGGAAGAGATTTTTATTTTTTATTTGTGGTAAGCTTTTAAGTAAAACTTACATATTTCTAACTAGAAAGAAAGAAAGAAAGAAAATACGTTTATTTGCGGCAAACATGACGCATAAAAATAAAAAACTAACAACAAAAATACTACTAACTAGCTTTTGCCCGCGGTTGCACTCGCATGGATGTCGGAAAATATCCTTTAGGAACGTAGGTACTACCGGAATTAACAGCCTACCGGGATTGAAACCCTATGTGTTAAACTATACAACTATCCGTATTTTCGTATCCAAACATCCAAATCCGTTCAGTCGTTTTTGGCGCCAATCCGGAACATACATCCAGACAAACAAACAAACGGATAAAAATCTAAAAAACTATATTTTCGGCATCAGACCACTTACTTTTTTTTTCAATAATATTCAATGTATAGTTTTGACTTATGTTACTATTTTATTATACTTATGTTAAAGGATAGATAGTATTGAGAACAATAACAAATTTCGAATAATAAAATTGTAGGTATTGCAAGTTCATTTCAGACTTAACCCTGCAAATCTCAAACGGAACATTTATAATAGCGTCCATTTTTAACCCCACCGTTTCAAAAAGCAATTGTGAAAAACAAACTCAATTATAATTTTATCAAAACAGTCACAAAGACGTTTTTGTCAAATGCAAACGAAAGAGGAATAAACCAATTGAATAAGTTTGTCGAGCGCATTTACCTACGAATATTAATTCAATTTGTTTTTCGAGACTTTTTCTGTCATATTTTTTTGGGACTACAGGCAGCCGGATTTCTGTTTCTTTTTTGGGACTGGTGCGTTTTTTGTCTTTGTCGATTAGGTCTTTAGTCCTGCTTATTTGCGGCTTAGGGTTAATTTTACGAACGTCAGATATCTTTTATCTGTGGAATAAAATTGACGTTTGACAGTTCTAGTGTGGAAAAAATGTCAAAAATTAAAATTTATTCCCAGGATTACTCTAGTTATAAAAGTTTGGTGAAATTCGCACTTAGTGTTATAATTAAAATAAAAATGTAATTTTATCCACAAGACATTGGGAATTGCCATTATTTACTAAGCCAAGCGTTGCGGAAGAGATAGCGGCACCAGAAATTATACCTAAGTAGTTACGAAACTGAATAATTGAGTGGAGTAAAACCTAAATAAAATATCTTTCAGCCAAATTAATAGGAGGTTTGCCCAATTAAAAATATTTGTTTGACGGATAACGCATTTGTTTTTTGCAGATTTGAATCAGGGCAAAGAGGAATCTCAAAAAAGGCCTAATAAGCTTGAAAAGCATAAAATATTAATATTAACTGCCGTCGTTGGTGTTCCTACCATCGTTAGTAATAATTAATAAACACAACAACCATGTCCGGACCCCATAATTACTTATAAAGCAATCATGCAGCATGTTAAAACCGACCATTAAATGACAACGATTATGGTAATGGCTCGTTACGATACACTTATGCAAATCCCTCACTTTACTGTTATAAAACCATAATCATGTGTTATTCCGCTTGTAATAATGCTCCCTCTGTTCCACGGTCCCATTTCGCGGCTGATTTTATTTCCAAATTGTTCATTTCGTGGATAAAGGCGAGCGAATGTGTCATTTATTTTAACGTCGACAAGTCAACTGGCCAGTAAACATTACTATTGATTTAATTATTATGTACTGCTGCGTTATTGGAGTATTAATTATAACTTTTGGACTGAATAACTCAATGATGTTGGCCATTTACAATAATTGCCCTTGAGTTCAAACAAACTACGAAAACATATAAATTTTTATGACGCTGTTTGAGCTGTTAAATATGTTTTACGAGTGTAGCAAGGTTGTAATGCAAATAAAAATACCAATAAGTACATAGTAAACTTAACAGTTAATCTAAACCTATTGGATTAATTGAAGTACTGTCATAAAAATTTAAGAGAACTTTCTGTCTTTAAAGCGATCGAAGAGAAAACTAGCAATATTTTAAATTGCATAATTACGTTTGAGTGCAATGGAAATCACTAACGCACATCCTACGTCTTAATTTAAACGCAGAACCTAATCTAGTCCTAGATGAAGATTGACTCGAATACGCTAAATTGGTTTCTATCATTTCCTCTAAGTAAAATGGACGGGAGAATTGCAATGAATCTGCATAACGTTACTTTGAACGGAGAAGGTTCTATTCATTTATGCGCTATTATTGAATTAGGAGGCTGCACTGTATCGTTTAGCTTCTCCAAACAGCAAATTTGGTTTTAGCTTAGGTAGGCGATAAATCTATAAAGATGGCCGCGAATCTTGGGATTTTTTGTGTCTAGTGAAATTTATGATTTCACTATCATTTACTTAGCAAGTTCAGTTCATGAGTCTCATCGCATTTTTACTGGATTTAGGAGTGAACTATCTACTCTGGATATTTTATCTGATGCCCTCTACTCCTTTTCGTCGTAAGAGATGATCAAGAGGTTATGTCTTGAGCATAGGAACCAACATCCCACATCAGGAGATGCCACCAATCCGTTCGCTAAGCGACCATTACTCATGTAGGGTCTCATTAGCTGAAGAAAAACTCAATAGATCCTTACCATAGGCTGGCTGGGATGTTCCTGCTTCATAGCTGGCGTGGTGGCGGGGGCCGGGCTCGGCGCTGCCGGTGCCTGCGGAGCGGGACTGGGCGACGCTGCGGCTGCAACGCCGGGCAATCCTGCGCCAGCCACTCCCGCTGTGCCACCGAGGGGCTTGCGACCGCGGTAGCTCTGGAAAGAGATGAGAAATGAGCAAGGGACACTTGCATTTGGAGAACAGGATAAATGAGAAAAGAAGGAGGAGGCGAGTTAACAAACTTCGACTTAGGGACTATGAAGTTATAGTTTGAGGGAATACTAAGGATTGGACATAATGAAAAAGGAAAGAGCTGTTTTAGTATTTCAAAGCGGCCAGAGTTTTTAAACGGCATTTTTCTAAGTGATGCGTTTTATGATGATGTAAGAGCAAAATTAAAAGTAGCATGAGTAATGAGCGCCTACTTGATGCGTCATAAATATGTTACAATCAAGGCAGAAGACAAATGGGAAAGATACTACTTCTGAAGGAGGAAATTAATTGACATGGTGACTAATGATTTGTACGAATGATCAGCATTAGATATTTCAGCTGTTTTTGACGATAATACAGTACGGTAACAGTTTGTACATGTTTGATACATGAGAACTACGCATCATACTGATGTCACGCAAAATCTAGCAGCATATAGAGGATCCCATTAAAATAGATGGACAAATTTTAACACAGCGCTCAGTAGTACGTCTAACTAAAGATATCCAAGAAAAAAAAAAAAACACTGATTAGTGATTTTATTTTGACCTAAAATAATAAATTGCCGGCACATTAGTGTATTTTCATTAGCTGATTATTTTTCTTGTAAGTATCTATGCGTTTTTCTTATATATTTTTTTACCATCGTCCTTATTTTGGTGGTCTGAATGATTTCTAAAAGTTTGTCCATCTATTTTAATGGGACCTTATTATACAACGTTCCGACACCAATCGTTGGGCGGTAGTCCACCAGGCACAATACCCGTCTGGTCGAAGGATCTCTAGGACACAGGAGGTCTGGAGGAGGAGGATTGCTATGGAGGATGAGTGAACTTTACACCATGTTCTCATACCTCTAAAAGTTTTAAAATAACAGCGCTTCTAGAATCAGTGTTCCTTGCAAAAATAAAAAATAACTATGTTCAGTTTTTCCGTTTTCTGGTTCGCCCGGAATAAGATGGCAACTAATAGGTACTTGCATAGAATTGAATGAAATTGGATCCCCTACATTACCCGACATTCTTTTCCACTAAAAGAAAACTTAGGGTTACAATCTCTAGATCTTGTAAAGAGGTTGTTTTGTCATTTGTTCGTCGGTGTAAAGGCTCCTGCAAACAGACGCGACGCGCGACGCGAATCGCGCGCGACACAAAGGCACCGCTCGTTGCGCGACTTGCGGTGCCTTTGTGTCGCGTGTCGCGTCGCGCCTGTGTGTACGAGCCTTAAAGAGGTTGTTTTGTCATTTGTTAGGCGGTTAACGACGTGTATTGTAGAAACTACCAACTTTATAGTAAGTGGATACTTTTGAGCTGGCAATAAAAAGAAGAAAGTTCAGAATGCCTAGCCGAGATTACACTAGAATAGTATAATGGAACATAAAAAATATAATAGGAAACGTTATTATAACAAGCGAGTAGGTGTTTCAATAGCCACCTTCACACAAACTAAAGCCATATTCCAAAATTTCCAAAAGGTTTCTTAATAAACCAGCGCAAACTGGCCAGTAATAACCGGCAAACATTAACGGTAATGCGGCCCATCTATCTTAACAGCATCTTCCTTTTTCAAACTCAGCGCTACGATTGGTCAATTCAAACCGACGACGTTAACCAAACTGTACCTGATTGCGCTTCGTAATTTTAAGATTGGAAATAGAAAATTCAAAATTACACGTTAGGTGCTGTTATTAGTTATTACATGGGTAATAAGGCTTATTTACAGTGATTTGATGTGTTTGTAATATAAATAGCGGTTTACCGGTTGGATTGCGCCGTTAATTCGTGCTCCGCAATGTTGCTCAGATATACTTTGCTTGCTAAGATTGAGTAAGATCGTTTTTCTTACTGGCCTTAACTATGGGTTGAAATGTTACCATGTAATGATAGTTTGTATTGTGTAAGCGAAGATTGGAAGGTCAATTTAAGAAAACGCGATTTCACCTAAGAAGCGAATTGGTTTGAGTTACAAAAAGAACGACAAAGAAAGAAGAAAATGTAATCCAGCTTCTAATAACAATGAAGAAAAAAATCAATTTAGAACTAACGAAACGTGAAACTGTGTTACAAATAGGAATGTATAACTGAAATGATGCGAAGATGTATTATAGTTCCGTGGTCACAGCGGCGTGCGATCGGCGGCAACACACGCTCCGATGCACCCTGTGTATATCGCAGACTATATCGTATAACATAACCTACTTTTCCTATAAATGAATTGTGAAATTATCTGTATATACAACGTGTAACAGAAACCCTATAGCTATCCTTAAGCACTAAAGATAACAGCTGGTATAGAGTCACTATACTTAGTTTCAACTCAAAATAAAATACTCTAAGAATTGATACCAAATTTTCGGTATCTTAGGTTTCTGAAATTCAAATCATAACAAACATGTCACCGCACTACGTAGGTCAATCACTTTAAGGCTCGTACACACAGGCGCGACGCGACACGCGACACAAAGGCACCGCAAGTCGCGCGTCGAGCGGTGCCTTTGTGTCGCGCGCGATTCGCGTCGCGCGTCGCGCTTGTTTGCAGAAGCCGTTACTTGCCATTGCCAATATCACGATAAATCTCTTCCGTAATTCTGCGCGCCTAGTACTGTACTAGCCTACCAAACGCGGCGTCTTTGTCGGCGCGAACTGACGAGATCAAACATGCCGCCTACCGCTTTGGCGGTGCGGCGCGCCGTACCGCCAAAGCATAGGCGGCATGTGCGCGCGCGCAATACAATACCTACTTTACCGTGATGTAAAAATTAATGTGTAATTATTGATTTTCAGTTTACTCATTAATATTAATATTAAGCCAGAAATTGCACGTAAAAACCGAGATAACAAAACTTACGTAAAATATCGAAACAAAGTTTAGGTAGGTTAACTAGTTTCATCTCTTATTATTACTTATTACCGAGAAAACAGTAAAATCTTAAAGTTTTGCTTAATTTAGTAAATTGACTTACATTTTTAAAGGTGGGGTTCGATGTGGTGGCCTTGGTACTGTATGCACAAGGCCGCTCGCTTGTTCATAGACTCCTGAACATTGCATAGCATGTCTGGTGTGATTGTCCTGAAAGCGGCCTCAATTCGTACTTTCATTTGGTCCACTGTATCACACTGCACTGCGTACACTGCATTTTTAATGTACCCCCACAAAAAAAGTCTAACGGGGTTAGGTCTGGGGATCGTGGAGGCCAAGCCACGCTTGTGCTACCACGCCCAACCCACTGAGGAAAGCGCGCATCTAAATAATGGCGAACATCTCGAGCAAAATGTGCCGGTGCACCGTCATGTTGGAAAATTAAATTATTCCTCATCACGAGATTGACATAGCTTAACACTGGTAGCACTGTGAGGACATCGTCTAATTCATTCCTCAGGAAGCTTAAATAATTTTGGCCGTTTAAGCTTTGCGGCAAGAAAACTGGTCCTACGACAACGTCTCCAATTATACCTGCCCACACGTTCAGTCGCCATTGGTGTTGAAATGACGACTCTGTCGAAGCATGCGGGTTCGTGTGAGACCAAACATGTTCATTGTGGATGTTGCTTATTCCCGCTCTCGTGAAGGATGCCTCATCGGTCCATAGTATTTTTGAACCAAAATCTGGCGAAGCTTCTGACTGGTTTCTGTACCACTCGCAGAAGGCCACGCGAGGCAAAAAATCTGCCGGTATCAGCTCCTGGGTACGACGGAAGTGGTATGGGTGCTGACCGTCATTGCTTAGCACTCGCCATACCTGCATGTGGTTAGAGGCACCCAGCGCTAATGCAGCTCGACGTGTGCTAGTGCGTGGATTGAGTTCAAAATGTTCCAGAACAGCTTCTTCAAATTCTGGATCGGTAGTACTCGGGCGACCCTCTGAAGCAGGTGCGTGGAATGACCCAGTTTGGTGCAGACGATGTACCATCCGGCTAAAACATGCCGACGAAGGCAGCTGTCGACGGTCAGCATCTGGTCTACCCTCAATAAAACAGTGACGGTACAGTTCTCGAGCAGCTCGCAAATTACCATGTTCTGCTCCGACACACAACATCATTTCGTAATATTCGCTATTACTTATCGACATTTTCAAACACAACAAAAAAAAGTCAATTAGGTGTAGCCGTACTGAACTGATGCGCGTGTCACAGGGACTAGAAACGAGTGCACTAGACACGGAACAGACGTCGACTGGCGAGCAAAACAATAAAATAACAATGCTAAATAAATCTCCTATTCCCTGCTATCCTGGTACCTAAATATTATTTCGTTAAATTTAGATACCTACGAGTATAGGGTGGCTGTCCCAATTAGTGTCCAGTACTATTAAAAAATATTGTTCAAGGATTCAAGATTATTTTACATCTTAATAATAATTTCAACTAAACTCCGTTAAACTTTCAAGTAAATCTAACA
Source organism: Luperina testacea (assembly GCA_927399505.1). Lineage (NCBI taxonomy): Eukaryota > Metazoa > Arthropoda > Insecta > Lepidoptera > Noctuidae > Luperina > Luperina testacea. The sequence goes on along the minus strand of OV656759.1, from coordinate 19,508,767 downwards.
CACCAGAGTTACGTACCTAATTCAAATTCAAAATTGAAAAATCATTCATTTTTTTTCACCACATCACGCAGCGGGACGCTGAACGTGCCCCCGCGCGTGATTTTTTACCAAATTCAATAAAAACGTGCTTCCGCGCGTGGAATTATCCGTTCCACGAACCCCGCTGCGTGACACGGTGCAGTGTGGGCCTCCCCTTAGATTCTTACCAGCTGACTAAAAACAACATTCCCGCAACCTCGGAAATTCCCGCAACCTCGGAAATTCCCGCAACTCCGGAAAATTATTAAGTAATTTCAATCCATTAAAAATCATAATTTATGGGGCCGCGTTATCTCTTTAGAAGTTGTATTTACCAGGAGTAATTGAAACTACAGGACGGCAATTGGTGCACGTACCCTACTAACCCATTAGGTTTACACACACTAAGATGCTTACATTGTGTGTGTAACGACGTAATCAGGGTTCTGTGAGCAAACGAGTTTCAATTCGGCAATAACAATTCCTAACTCATGCGGTCCTAGTACTTTTATTAATTTCTTTCCACAGTTAGATGCAGTTTTGCGACATTTTTTATTGACTTCGTTTGAATATACTAAAGACTAAACGTGCTCAAACCAATAAAACCCATGTACTATTGATAAAGCACCGACAGACCGTGAACTTCCGATAATTCTTTCGGTTAGTCCTACAGACAAAAATTATGCGGGCGTGCTATTATTTTGTAATAAAAAAATAGTATTAACTTGTTGTTAATAGTTTTCGACATAATTATTAAAAAAAAAAAACCTTATTTTTAAAATTATGAACGGAACCGTGCAACCGAACTGTGATTTTATTTGTACTAGGAGAAGCATCAATACCGAAGAGGTGAATTGAAATGATGTTTTGGGTTCAGTTGGACAAAAATTCTTGTTCTAAATCCTTTTTCTATTCTAAGTTTTAATGGCAAATAATAATGTTTATTTAAGCAATTAATTCTTGGTAGGATACACGTAAGGATTCGATTTTTTATGATCAATTTAATGGTTCGAGCTGACGATTTTTCGAAACAATTCGTTTTAATGCGATCTTCAAGCAAATCGATTCAATAGTAAGGTGAATCGAATCCCCTGGATCGTATGTGTAAAAATTATTATGATAAGGGCTCATAATAGTTCAAGTTCATGTTTGCCCAAAGTATTATGCTGACAATCATAAACAGCGAATAGGTAGGTTTATTTATTTCAAACAAGATCAATTACATACATAATTATGCCGACACTTTTTAGCTTGTCCGCATTATTTATGTTAGCACTAAGCGAAGATTGAAACATTTGATTTTAACCGACTACATCTGTACCATCTGAATGAAAGTCATTTAATTACGCTGGAAAGGTTATCAATTATTAATATTATTGATTAAAAGTTTAGACGTACCTACCTGACTGGCAACTGTAAATATGTCACAAAATAAAGGTGTGTATGTTGTTTAAAATTTTTTTGATTACGATTTTTGTTGAATTTTTAGTAGATCGATTCAAGAGCACGGGATTCGTTCTGTGAATCGATTAAAAAATCGATTTAAAGCAAAACATCGTTTATCCTTATGGCCACCAAAATAAAAGGATAGGAATAACGTTGGGAAATTCAATACAGGAATATTGTTTTTTAATTAGGTATTTATTGTGTTGTAGGTACGATGGTAAGGTGGGGTGGGTGGAAGATTACTATTTACTATGTAGATAATAATTATCTACAAAGTAATCTTCTACAAAAGGACAACTACATAAAAAACCAACAAGTGTGTAAATAATACGTGACAGTGCAAACAGGTACCTAAATATTATTTCGTAAAATTTTAATACCTAGACCAAAATCAAAGTTTAGGAAAAGTCAGTAATAATATTTTGTAAACAAAAAATAAACATGCGGAACCTTTTATTCATTTTATTCAGAAATACCAGGAGTAAGAGGTTTATTTTTACTCACAAATGGTTCACTGACACCGATCAGCTGATTTAGTGCTAGTGATGTGTTTATTTCAATTTGAAAAGTTCGGTTTCTGGTATCAATGTATTAAAATTTCTCATAAGTTCTGAACATGTAGATATAGGATTAAAAAACCCTTCCAATATCGTTTGATATCATCCAAAGAAGCCGTGCCTTTCGTATGTATATACCCTTTCCGTTACACGTTGTATATGTTTTGTCTACAAAAATGAGACTGAACTGAAATAGTACATTACAACACGTGTGACTTAAATAGTACATTATTGCACGGCGTACTAATGCATGCAGTCTATTAATATAATATATATCTACTTAAGTCACACGTATTCGTATATTATTTTATAGCTCGTGTGATCTAAACCGTCACGCTTTTCTGTGTAAAAATGGACCACTTAAGTTGTGACTTAAGTGGTCCATTTTTACACAGGAAGGCGTGACGTAGGTGTGGGTTTAGGTCACATAAATATCTTTTTGATAGGCCTGCCAGGATATCCATGTTGGCTTTGACAATAACTTATCATTTGAGAAAAAATCTTACTATCCTACTAATATTATAAATGTGAAAGTTGGTGAAGATGTTTCACGCGTAAACCATTGAACAGATTTGATTGAAAATTGGCACATAGATAGACCATTTCCTGGATTAACACATAGGATACTTTTTATCCCAATATTCCTACGGGATCAAAACTTACGCGGGTGAAACCGCGGGGCGCTGCTAGTGATTTTATATGATTGTAATCAGCTAACCATGTCTCTCAGGGGAAGACTTTAGAAGGTTAAATAGTCCAATAAGACAGGATTTTTCGTTTTAAAACTGTGTGTGTGTTGTGCTATGTACTGATAAAACTTCAAGTCTTATAAATAAATCCCATATTGTAGACAAGAATTGCAATCCATCAAAGCAAGGTAAGACATACATAATCGTATCATAATGGATTAGCTGTTTTTTTTGGGTTTAAGATTATTACCTACTTTTTAACCGACTTCAAAAAAGAGGAGAAAATCGCGGATATACAAACATACATAGGTACATACGGTTCGAATAAAGATATTCGAACCGTATGTACCTATGTATGTTTGTATATCCGCGATTTTCTTAAAAACTAATGAATCAATTTTGATAATTCTTTCATTACTGTGATCTACATAATTTCAGGAAGGTTTTTAGTATATAATACATTAGGTACCTAATTATTTTTATGTACGAAGTTATATGGATAACTGCATGTCCGGCATTTCCGAGTTTTGATGATGATGTCCTCAATTCTCTAGTGTTAATTGAATTTGAGTGGGGTAGGTACAACAAAAAGTAAAAATTCAAAACATTTTTAAATACAAAAAAAATCAACCGATTTCAAAAAAAAGAAAACACTACATAGTGATAAATTTTTATTTCAGAAGTCGGTGTCAAAAAAAGGAAATGCGGAACTAACGACACCGACTTCCGAATTTAAAGTTATAATTATCACTTTATAGTGTTTTATTTTTGAAGTCAGTTGTTTTATGGAAAAAAAAAATTACGTTCCTACACATTGGATCCCTGCTACGACAGATTTATAATGCCGGGTACAGATTGGTGAAATGTAACATAGGTTAAAACAATTTCGCTCATTTGTTCTGTTACATTTCATGTTGCATTGCATACATTTTGAGGACTTATTTGTGTAACATCTCATTAAAAAAGTAAAATGAGATGTTGGTTGTGATTGATAGTGTGTTACGCAATTAGGGCTGAATAATTAAATTAATTTAATTTTAAAGGATATTGCTAATCCATTGCTTCATATGTTCGAAAAAATTGTCTTTTCAGCAACGTTCATAACGCAATGAATGTTGTTGAACTGTCAAAATGAAATCCATTCATATTGTTTGTGTGTTACGCAATTACCCCGCTGTTCCTGATTGCAAAAATAGAACGAAAATTTGAATTTCGCGGGCAAACTTATCGATTCCCCTTTAAGGGGGAAGCACACAATAAGTTGTATTACTGATTCTAATGATTATAATTCTGTAAATACATATTTGTTATGGCCGCGATTCATATATTAATCAACGTACAACTTAATACTGACCAGCAAATTGCAAAAAACGTAAAAATAATCGAATTTTGCGGGCTACCCTGGCGCTTTCACCTTTTCTGACACTATCTTCATCACAAAACTAATCTTATTCTCGCTCTTGTGAGTTGTGCAACCCACACTTTCAATCCTTCATACTTACATTTACGTCATACAAATTGGATGATATGCAATTCTCTCTTTTTCAAAATCTATTATTAGAAAATATAATATTCTTCGCTTCGGTAAACTTATTGAATGCATTTCGTAATACGTAGACATTTGGGAAGGCAGCTGGGGTTTCAAAATGCATTTCTTATGGGTCTTTGAATTTTAAAAGTATGAAATATAATATTTTTGCTGTTTAAAGAATGTAATTGAATTCTATTATTGTGTTGTTATACGCAATCTTCAATTTTTAAGATGGGTTTAATGGGATTAAAATGGTTGTTCTTTTCATAGAATTTGATGTATGGAAGTAAGTAGGTAGCAGGATTTTTGAAGTGAAAACTTTTTTAGGCGCGTTGGTAATTTTTTGAGATGGGAAAAAACCATTGAAAACACGACACTGCAACTGTTACCGTAACCGGCACCGCGCTACATTCGGATGTGTTCGGCTGTCCTCGGGATGTACTCGGTTTTAATGTATTACCGATATGTCAATGAGTGATGGCAAACAAAGTATTCTGTTTGTGTTTTGTTTTCATTTCTGTCGGCGCTCCCGGAGTGCCACTGTTTTTTAATTCTATAAATAGGATATTGTTATCACTTTTACACGTCATATTATTAAAAAAATATTGTTTAAAAGACGATTAAAAAATACACACGTAATTGTTAAAGTTTTCACTTCTATCGGCACTACCGGAGTGCCACTGTTTTTTTTTTAATAATTAGGAATTAGATGTAGTTAATATAGGTTTAAGAACTTCATTATTTCTCATTAAGAATTAACAATAATTCACTTACTGAGAAACTAAATTTACACAAAATGTTTACGAGGGTACAATAACATTGTTAAAAGTAGATTTACAATAATGAATAGGGAGGTAGTTATAAAAAAAAGTAAATATCAACTAATCACTAATCGAGTAAACACGGATCTAAAGTAAAATTGGACGTTGATGATGTTAATGTCTGAGATATATTTGTTTCTTCATCAAGACACGTTGTCCTGGAACTCACTCCGATATTAGAAGTAGGTATAATAGGTAAGTAATCTCAGTAGTATCCACAAAGTTGCAGGTATTCCATCATAATGATTTTGACTTTATCATGGCCTGAAAACTGGCCTTTCAAAATTTATTTTCTTAATAAAATGTTAAAGCACCTGTACGCATTGCAAGTGCCAATTTATAACAACTTATAAAAAGGACAAGTAGCCGTTAAGTGCTATTCAAAATATTTAACGATGAAAGGGATGACGGGATGAAAATACTGCTATATTTAGGGATTTAGCAGTATTTTCTGCATAAGGAAAGTAAATGATATTGTGATGCTTAAAATTATTCACAGAAGAATTTCAATTTCGCACAAAAAATCAAGTTTAACGTGGACCAACGCGATTTTGCTCATTGACTTTTTCACACTTTTTCTTCAGGCTTGTCTCATTAACATGTCGAAAGCGACATCGGAATGTTGAACATTTGAGCCGTATACACACCGTGACGCTGCTCCACGACAATAAGTCAAAATTCAGCCGCAGTGACAAAGCACGCCGTACATTAGCTGCAAACAAAGAGACCTTTGTCCCGGCCGCAAGTTGCCCGGCGCGGGAACACCGCTTTTGTTCAACTTTGTGTAACTGGCTTTAGGCTTTATTTAATTGTCTTTGGGATCTAACACGGAGTGGGATCGTAATCCTTTCGTAAAGCCCTAATGTCGGCGGCCACTTAAGTGGTATTTATTGTCTGCAATTGTTTAAATAACTAACATAGAGTAACTAATAGAGTTTTCTTGCAATTTTTTCCGATTTTCCGGATTTTGCGACATGTTTGACGGCACAGTTGACGCAGTGGCTGATGTGTTATGTCAAGTTCAATTCCCGCACAAAACAAATATTGGTAGGCTTGTTTTGTGGGGTGGGCTACAAACAGTTGTTCTGATTCGGAGTGTCTGTATCTGTATAGGTAGATTTGTGATTTGGATCCGAGAACTCACGTACAGGTGAAATTCCAGAAGTAACATTTTTTATTGCTCATAAAAAAAATTGACGTCTAGAATATCCGTAGTATAATATTTAGGGTGCACAGTATCGCGTCTGTTTCTCAGCGCATGCGTTCCCCAAGGTCGCCCCTTTGATCTTTTTGGCAAAACATCAAAATCCGTAACATGTTTCTTGTGACTAGCCATTAATATCGTACAGTATTTACATTTTCTACAATTCATTGTTTGTTTTCCGAGCAATGATTTACGTCGGTTGTAATTCTTGCGATACTATTCTACGTTGTTTAATTTGAAAATAAAGATGGCGGATGTTATGGGTGAATAAATTTTATTTACGAGACGTACGTCACGAGATGTTTGGTTTAAATTACGGGAATTGTATAATTTTGAATTTATATACTGAAGGGAAATGTAGTGAAATAGTTTATTAGTTTTAATAGCTCTATAAGGATAAGCACAAGCATGGTCATAGTGGGCCTATAATGTTACCACTGCTGCGACACAGGCCTTCTGTCTGTCAGAGAGAGAGGGCCATAATCCACCACCCGGGTCTTGTGAGGGTTGGTGGATATGATGTCTTCGAATTTTTTGGTTCTAGGCCATGCCGGTTTCCTCACGATGTTTTCATATTTTCTGACTGACCGACTTTTTGACAATTCAAAAGTGCCTGTAAATGGTTTAATTAAAATAAATGGTTTGAGTTTGAGTTTCCTTCACCGTTTTGCGAGCAGTGGTGATGAAATTAAATACACAATGTAAAGTACCTGGCTGGATTCGAACGCGAGTAGCTCTATATTTCTTTAGAACTCTGTAAGATGTGGACAAAATCAACTAACCTGACCTTTCTGTCAGTAGCGTTTAGCCGTCAAACTAACTTCAGTTAAGTACTCGCTACGGTTATTGTTTATCTACACCAAGAAATACACTGACTTCGGCAACCCTTCGAATTACTAAGAAACATATCTGATAACAATTTATATTTCGTCTAAAAATTGGTTGGTCAATGTGGTCAAGGATATCGAATAGTTAATAAATCTCTCATCTATCTGATTTTGTATTCAGTTATGAAGTAAGTTTGTTTATGTCGTGTCTGAGAGACTAGAACTCGCTGGTGTGCACCATGTTTTTTGTTCTGTGTGACGTCAGCAGCGAAATGACGTTTATGACGAGTTGCTGTTTTCAAAAATGAAACGAGAAAGACATAAAGAGAATGTTTTTTTTTTAAATTTTCTGTAGATTTAAGTTTGTGTTGTAGCTTTTTTATGAACATAACTTACTATCGTTGCTGTACAGACGCCAGCACATCAAACTACCCGAAACTGTCAAATTTTCCCAATCAACTTTAAACCTTATGCTTTAGCGATAAAGTTGAAAATCTATTAAAGAAATTTGACAGCTGGTAGTAGCATGATGTGCTGGCTTCTGTACGTTAAGAAAATAAAAAACGGGAGGCCTTTAATAAAATTCATAATGACAAAAATATAATCGCCATTTTCAATTTTATATACTTTAGACTTTATGAAGGAAACAAGAATTGGACCCCTTTCCTTTTCTCAGACATAACTAATGTTATATCAAAATATAGAACCATATAAACACTCAAGCGGAAGTGAACACTTTGAACCTAAGATATCATTATGAAAATAGGTTGTTTACCATGATCGATCAAACGGATTTCGGGTTACCGGTTAAGGCGTAACCGCGACCTAAATAGATAACTTTATCACGCGGATAAACAGTTCCACGTAATTAATGGTGCTAGGCTACGTTAACTAACAGCTTAGTATGTTCGTGTTACCGTGGAAATTTAGAGCTGTATTTGAAAGAATACATTAAGAAAACGCCTCATTGATCTTGTGGACGCAAGCGCTACTGTACATGAGGTCCTGGGTTCGATTTGTTCGGTTGGGCCGTGTTGTTCGGTTTTTCTATCAGGAATTTCTCAGTAATAGCCCGGAGTCTTGATTTGTGCCAACAGGCTCGCCATCTATTACATAAGACTTACACATAACTGGCGAAATGTGGGTTTGCCTTCGAACCTTCGAGGAAAACTGGCGTAATTTTTTATGTTACTAGCTTCGCCCCGCGGTTCACCCGCGTAAATGTCGATCCCGTGGGAATATCGGGATAAAATAGCCTATATGTTAATCCAGGGTGTCAGCGACCTCCATACAAAATTTTATCAAAATTGGTCCAGCCGTTTGAGCGTGAAGAAGTAACAAACATATAAACACATACACTCAAAAACTTTCGCCTTTATTATATTAGTGTGATGTTACTTTAGAAAAAATCTTTCTAAAGGTTTACGTCATTAACATGTGTATTGAAACAATAATAAATTGTTAGATCAAGTTTTCATGGTCTGGCTTCTGATTTATTTTTTCTTTGTTTGCTTATATTTAAGTGGGGATGGAAAAGGGAAAAATTTTTCAATATAGAAGCCGTTGAAAGTTCACAAATGGGAAATTGTTTTTGGTAGATTGTTAGTTTAAGAGACCTTTCGATATTTATACTTTATATAATTCGAAGCTAAACAAAAATAAAAATCAATTTGCCTAGCCTTTTCCCAAGTATGTTGGGGTCTGCTTCCAGTCTAAGCAACTGCCTATCTTACCTCCACAACCCAGTTACTGGTTGGACGATACTTCCTAGTAAAATTGGTTGTTAAACTTTTGGGCTTCTGACTAGAAAACATCACAAAAATATTGAGTAAGAAAAGTGGCAACTGCGCAAAAGGCTTGGGACTTTCTACTAGACTTAAAAAAACAGTACTTAGCATTTACATGTCATCGAATATTCACATAATTCCTACTCATCATCATCAATCATCTTAGCTTTTTCCCGACTATGTGGCGGTTTCGAGTCTAACCTGATACAGCTGAATATTATTCGCATTAATCCAACTACCATCAACATTTTCCTCCCTAGTTTCTTTTCATCATATAAAAAACTGTCAGACACCAGCCCCATAACCTTACCATAATAATAATCCTTAACACGTACAGAACCCCATAAATACGCCACGAAGGTGAATGAATCACTGGCAGCGACAGAACGGTATTCTGCAGATACTAATCGTTTTACATAGAATATTTTGTACTACGCTGTTAAAGTTAATAAATTATATTCGCAAGGCTTGCGAGCCCCGATAGTGTTTCGTGCCAAAGATTTGTAAATTTCTGTATACACTCATTATTAATTGGTTCGTGTTTAATTTATTGTGTTTGACTCTGGTATGTTGTTTTGAGATAAGGAGTTATTTCTTGCTGGTAATGTTAGTTTTTAACGTTTCTATTGTAATGTTAGTCTTTATTATTGATAAATATTTAATAATAGTGAATGAAGAAGAAGTTACCGTTGAGGAAGTGAAAAAGACAGATAAAGCTATGTTTTGGATGTAGATTGCAGAGGGATACTTTATAATTGTGGAGTTTCTTACCAATTCTTCTTCATATGAAAGCTATCTTTTGGAAGGGACGACTAGAATGAATTCTATTTCATTGTGAATTTTGACGTTCAAAAGTGCCTTTTATGTGTTTATTTAATATAAATGCTTTGACTTTGATTAGAAACTTTGGCCATGACGAAAAATTGCATGGAGAAAAATTGGTCACGATATACATACCTAATATGTGGGTAACAACAAATGTAAGTATGTACTCCTTCTCCTAAGTAAGGTAATGGTGTTACTCCAAAATAATTTCGAGAAGAGATAAATAATTAATCTACGGACGAATATATGCGCTAATTCCCGGCTCTTGACTGAGTATACAAAAATAAACATGGTGAAGACGTCAACTATGTATTCAGACAATAGGTAATATTTGTAGAAAAGCTCGAAAATTATCGCTCAAGACATTTGCTATTTAACTATTTCGCTTGGCAAACGCATTATATCTTTATTTCCAAACTGAATCGGAATAGCATATACAAATCTTGATGCAGTTTCAGAAAAAACTTTATAAAATAAATACATATATCGAATTGCCTTATTTAAGAATTATTTTTCTGTTGCTTGCACTTAAACCTTTTTTTTCGTTTAAAAACGTTTCTTTCCAAGACTAGAATTGCTTGTATAAAAGTTACTAAAGGTTAACATCAATCTTTTAAGCCATACCGTAAGGTCTTCTTTCCTGTAATCCTGCATTACATACTCCAATCCCCTCGTCATTATTGCTCTCTCTTCCAGTTACTTATTCGTTTACGATTATTAATCATCTTCCATCTAAGCTTAGAACAGGTGATGTTGCTCCAGCAAAGTGACGTAGGTTATTTCCATTCTAAAGCTCTTCATCTACTACACTTAAATCATTTACTATTCAACATAAATCTACTACTGGACATATTAAATATTCCACTACTAATCTACTACGACCAATGTCATTGAAGCCCCGATACGGGTGGTTCTATTCTTTACACTCTCGAATTAGAACGGCAGGTTGAAGATACCTGACACATAGTGTGTCGAGGGATGTATTTGAAATAGTTGATGTATTATGTAGAAATTTATAATTTGGGGTAGAATCGTGAAGGTTGGTTAGAGATAAGATTATGTTTTCTGTGAGTGTTGTAAGAAACAGAAATTAATTGGAAAGTAAGTAAGTATATCTTTTCATTGCAGGCGGATCATTGACAATATTCATTCTTCTAAATATTTCTATATTTAGAAGATCAAGTGAACATAAACTTGAAATTTCTAAGAGATGTGCAGGTCAGGAACATCAGTCATATAGGTAGCCAGCGTCAAACTTGTACTTTACCAAATCTGATCTGAATATTTAAGTATAGTGAATTGAAAGTACGAAGTCAAGGCTTATGAAAATAATAATGCAATACACGTGGGGAATGCAACGTGGCAACTTCAAGGCCAGAAAAAAGTTGAAGTAAATGTCAGCTTAAAAATCGATAAGGTTCAAGACAAAAGGTGCCTACACAGATGTGTCATATTAATTCCCAAGTCAACTGAACACATATGGCTAGAGAAAGGTTGAAGAAAATTTTGTGTGGTTACTGTAAAAATCGAAGACAGTTCAAGACCAGAAGGTGCAAGTTATCTCCTATTGTCATAAGTCATATTAATTCCCAGGTCAAGTGAACACATGTAGCTGTAGTAGACATGGATAACACAAGTGGCAGTCATTGTGGAACACGTGTACCACCACGTTGGCCGGCGGCTATTCTTGAGCGAGCCGGGTGTGAGGGCGAGCTTGGTGCAAGGGATGAGGGACGCGGGGCTGAGCTTGCAGTTCAGGAGCATAATATGCTCCTGAACTGCAAGCTCAGCCCGCTCGCGGAATTTGTAGAATATAATTGTTATTGGGAATGTTCTTCAGAAAGGTCGGCAAACGAAGCAAAAAGAGTATGTTCGACATTTTAAGGTTGTATGATGAGGTGATGGAAATAAGAGCTGTAGCTGATGTTAATGAAATTCTAGCAGAGTGTTGGAAATTGTGGCGGATTGAACATAAAAGCTAATCTGAACTTAGAATATCTGAGGGCATAAGGAAACGATGGTCGTTGACATGAAGTGATAATTGTGTAATACTCATTAATTCCGCCTTATGAGACCAGAATAAGAGAAGTTTAGAAATATGAATTCGATAGAGACACAAGATATTGAGACCAGATAGAAAGAAAACGATATTGCTTTTCTCAGATATACTACTCGTAGAACAGTAAACGACACTGTTGCTTATGTCTTTGAAATGCTTTTAAGCAAAGTTACGGTACACCAAAATTTGATATGGTAAACGCTACCGCCTACATTTCGCACCAGACTTAACCTAACAAGTATATTTCAGTGGTGTTGTTCGTGAATGGCATATGTTTTCTCAGCATATTGCACAACATATTAATTTGGTTCCTTTCCTTATTGCAAGGCACATGTTAAATTCCTTATTGTTTCAAGTGTAAAGCATTAATCGTTACAAATGAGTAGTAATTACAATATTTGTGTGCTACGAGTATTACTATTTACTTTGTAATAATTAAAACGCCGTCTGTAAGTAGTTTGTTGTTCAAGATATGTGTTAATTAATGTAAATAGGGAATAAAATTACTTCTTCATGGTTTGTTGATTTGATGGTTTTGTCTTCTAGGCTACTCAGCCTAATGATGTTGTCTTTCAAATTTTTTAATGTACCAGCTTTTTGATTTACCTTTTTTACTGTTTTAGTGCGCCTGCATGTGACTAAGCTCTTTTTGATAGAAGCATGTTCCAAGAGAACACTGCTGTCATCAACTCAACAGAGAAGAGATAGGACGTCAATTTGGAACTAACATTTGGAATTGGGACTATTGAAAAGCTACAACTTTCGAGGGATTGCAACGAGCCTTAAAACAATTGCAGCAAATACAGTACTCAATTGTTTTCGCCTCGATAGCCGCGAATTAACAGCTCCATTTTCCATAGTTATTTTCAACTAAACGGCCTATACGTGGTCGTAGAATGGTCGTTCGATGGCGGTGGATCGCCCAACCACAGCCACTGCAAACGATCAACAACACCGCCGCAGTTTGACGTAAACTGTGTTCAAGGTTTTGCGCATTTGCTCAGCGGCGGTTTGGGTTTGGCGGTCGGCCGCCTAAATGCGCGGCTTACCGCTGCCCGCAACGATTCTACCTCCAATAAAACGTGAAATAGTTAGAGGTTGGTTTTTGTCTATAGACATTTTAGCACCATGTGCTGCTCTTAATATTTCTATTGATGCTTCAGTTGTAAGGTCACCATTATAATTTTTCAGAGCCATTTTCCAGAGGACCCAGTTTGGAGTTGACATTGAGTATGCAAAGTTGAATTTTCGGTGTTAACTAATTCTGGATTTCTTTGCTACTAAATATTCTGTGACCTTTAAAGGAAATTTGATTAGGCTTTATGAATTTTAATTAAGGTAGGTAGCTACAAACTAAATCATTTTATTACGCAAGCATTTTCTACACGTGTAAAGTGCTATTTAAAGACTTTAACATAAGGAAACAGGTAAAAAAAAATTCAAGGCGATCAAGTCAAAAAAGTTTTAAGCCTGTCTGGACAGGTTCAGATTTTTTTAATGTGAATTTAGAATTTAGATTAGGCTTTTAGGCGATCAAGTCAGAAAGTTTTAAGCCTGTTTGGTCAGGTTTAGATTTTTTTAAATGTGAATTTAGAATTTAGATTAGGCTATTTTTGTGTAAGAACAGGTCTTATGATCCCATTATCATCTGCCTAGCCCTTTCCCAACTATGTTGGGGTAGGCTTCCAGTCTAAGTCTAACCGGATGCAGCTGAATATCAATATTTTACATGGAGCGATTGCCTCCACAACCCAGTTGCTAGGTAATACGATACTCCTTGGTAAGACTGGTTGTCAGACTTTCGAGCTACTGACGACCCGTAATGACTGTCTTAGATCCACGATGATAATGATCGTTCTTATGATCCCATATTTTGTAAATATTTTAGAAACCTTTAGAGACAATTTCTACTTGATTTATTTAAGTTATATTAAAAAAAAAAGGTGAATGGTCTGCTATTTTTAAAAAGTCGAGCAAGCCCTGTAAAAAGGCTTCTGTTGCAAATCCGGGATAGAAAGAGAAAAGATCGAAAAGCAACCAAGGATCCAAAATCAGTTCCGGCGAAAGAAGCGAATTAGTCACACTTAATCCTCAAAACACAATCTACAATATAGAAACTCCTAAGATTAAAGAAGACACTTCCATTTCGTACAACGCACTAAGTCCGTGATCATTTTAACTGAACTCGAAGGTTAGCAGCATTGTACTCCGATTGATCCTTAACCTTCCTACATTGAGTCTATTGTGGCTGGAATTGATTGCTTCCGGTGTTGCCCGATGTCTTTTTATTGTGTATGTAACTAAGCTATTTGCTGGCCGACAAGTGGCAGAGCCGGGAATGGATTATCTGGAAGGATTTAGAAATGAAGTTGAATTGATTTTGGAGTAAGGTGGAAAATTTAAGTTGCACATGAACTGGAAGAAGCAAAAAGTAACGGTTTAGGAATTAAATTAAGTATATCTCAGAAAACAGAGGAGCCCGTGGCTAAATAATAACAGCCGCACAGGTCGATCGATCAGGTTAAGCTACGCTTGCCGCGGTTGGTCTGTGGATGGGTGACCATCTTTACATACCGAGACCCCTCCGTGCCTAGGAAAGCACGTTAAGCTGTTGGTCCCAGCTGTCTTTCGTGGATCTTTGACAGTCGTTACGGGTAGTCACAAGCCCGAAAGTCTGATAACCAGTCTTACCTAGGGGTATCGTATTACCCAGTTACTGGGTTGAGGAGATCAAATAGGCAGTCGCTCCATATAAAATACTGGTATTCAGCTCCATTCGGTAAGACTGGAAGCCGACCCCAACATAGTTGGGAAAAGTCTAGGCATATGATCTAAGAAAACATTTGAATATTATTAAGCAGTTAAATAATGATGATATTAAAATTACAAACACGACTAAATGACAATACTCCAACAGGAAAAATATAATCAAACAATGTCGATGGGTTAAAAGATGTTTTCTTATTGGGAACCACTCGTTAGGAGAAATCCAAGAACCATTGGATACAAAACAGAGAAACAGAAACAAAACACAATGTATACCAGCCAGTTGAAAACACAACAGAATATTTGAAAGTATAAACTGGTAGAGCGGTCACAAAAATCATGCAATTTGACCAAGGTAACCGTGATGACAAACCCAAGGTTAAGTCAACACATATCATTGATATGACTAATTGAATCCTCCTTGAAGATGCAATAGAGATGACACCGATCCATTAAGTAGATTAAGAGCCAATTTGTCCAACACTCCAAGTGGCCAAGTAATTTCTGTATGAAAAAGTCGTTTGTCATAACTGTGACAAGTTGACGGTAAAGTTTAGACTTCATGTTTGTTTTGTAGATAATTCATATGGGACTTGAAATAGGTTCACAGAAGAGTTCCTCTAAGGAATGGTTACACACATGTAACACCTAGTTGCTGCCATGTTGCTGCCTGCTTCCAAGTTGTGACACAAGTCACAACTTGGAAGCAGCTAACGAAGTTGTTTAAAACCGCTAAAATACTAGATCTATGGAACCAACCTATACTGTGTATCAGACACCTGTGTGCCTGTTACCATGGATTCATTACGTGATTCTGAAACCCATGCATTGAAAAATTTCGTCAGTTAAAAAAAAATGTTCCATACATTTTGACTGCGTAAGTGCGTAGGTACTTTTCTATGAAATAGCAGATTAATTTTTTGATAACCGGCGAAAAATTTCTACGCTACTATGGGGTCTAGAATCATGTGCTGAACTCGTGGTTCCAGTTTGCTCGTCTGATTCCCTGCCACCCCATAGTCTAGGCAAAGATTATACGTCACTAAGTTTCCATTTAGGTCTCGAAGTAGCTCCTAATATCGTGATTCCAATCCGAAATCCAATCAAATTGTGATTTGCAAATTTGACCCATCAATTTTATGTTCCAATATTGTCTAAAACGTGCTCGAATACCCAATATTATTACGGTATCACGATGTTTGGATATCACGGGCGGATGTTATGAAAATAACGAGGCAAATTATTAGCAATTGTTGCCGTGATCATTTGTTATTTAATAAACATCACAGCTATTGTTATCACACAATAACATAACAATAGAATGTGGTAGAAAGTACTGTTATACAATACCATTTTGTCTAGCTGCTATAACATAATTAATTACATTTATTTAAGGTTTGCATATCTTAACTATGACGACTTCTGCCATCGGTATGTCTTTTCTCTTATCAGCTTTTACGTATATAGATTTGGTTTCCTTGTCTACCTCTTTTTTAGAAGATTCTTTGTCAATATCTCCACATTTTTAAGGCTCTAAAAGTTGCATCAGATATCATACAGCTTGTCAGATGATATAGTAGTCAACTAGACGGTCTTTGATACTGTCTTCTACTTTCAACTTCAAACACTCCAAAGCTATGTAACGGCCAAAAACAGTTCAAAGAACCCTCTAAAGGTAAAAACTGAGTCTAAAAATACCGCACAAGGAAAACTTTATTTAGGAATCTTACCAGGAAAGTTCCTAGTCAAAGCAATGTGTCATAATAACGTAACATTCATAATACTCTACTGACATCATCAAAACACTAGATGTAGGTAGCGTTAATTATGAAAATAAAGGAAAACGTAGCGAATGCAAATTTCATTCTTTTAATGTATGTTTAGTTGTCACAGCTTCATTCAAGGAATACTAGGCATTGTGTTTTGGCTCACAGAGCCTACTCGACTCGCTGAGATTTCATGCAAATAATTTTAGCTGGAGTAGGTACCTATTTTTTCAGTATTTCTGTATTTTTTTTTATGAATGGTGCCATTTTTTCTTGCTTTATTTGTCTAAGGCCTTTTTTCTTTGTACTTAACTGTTAAGTAATTTATTTAATCCAATTATGGCTAACGCGCCATGACACATAATATGGTCATCACAGCAAAAATTCCATTTTGACTTATCTATATTGTTTAGATTTTCCAATACGTTAAGGCATTTAGTATTTACACATAACTTTGCACAAGTTCCAAACGGAATACGGTCTGTTTAGAAAGAGAAACCAAGACAAGGACAGCGTTACTCCAGCTTGTGACGTCACCGGCGCAAGCGCACAGCAGGTCAGCAGGACGGCAACGTCGCGCACGCCGAATGTTTTGTAAATAGAATATTGGATAGCGATTGTTGTGTGAGCGAAAGAGTATCATTGGCCTGAAAGAGATGGGGGATCTGTCAAAATCTGTATGAAATAGAACTTTATGTGGAGGAATTATGGATTCTACAATACATTTTAAACGCGGTCGTGAATTTGTCCGATATACCGACCGGGCAGTACATTTCTGTATTGGCTGCATGTACTGTGTGCCGTGTACAGCAGTTATCGAGAAGGATAATAATAGGCATTTCGGTTGGGCCTGATAACGTTTATCAATGACCTGATTAAATAATTAACAGTTTTGTACAACCGTGAAATCATGGAGTTATACGACGCAATTAAATTTCTTGGAAATCTAATATAGTTTCAAAAAATAACATTCTACTCATTAGTTCATAGAGTTCGTCGAGTTCAAAAGTGTATTTGCGCATGTAGATAATATCATCTAAAATATTTAAAAAGAGGATAGAAAACCAATCGACCTCCATGTTTACGTAACAAAGGGAAATAAAAAAGTCAGTACTTTATTTTTCTATTACCTCATTTGGGTGCACCCATAAGATGAAAATTAAATTCCCTCCCTTATTAAACACTCGCTATGGAACAATGTAGGTAAATTTTAATAAATAAATAAGTGGAAGGAGGTAGGGTGGCATCGAAATCCTCCCGAGGTCGTTGACCCATCGACCGCCCCCCCCATGCCCCCTCCGCGCAACCCCTCCCTCACGACGTATCGAACCTTCGCGGATGTGATGTGTCTTAGTACCTATGTATTTTAAAATATTTTCGTACATAGGCATCGAGTTTTTGTTAGCAGACAGGAGAGATTCTTAGCAGTCTGTGTGGATGAAAAACTGCGGGGAAATTGCGTAACACACTAACAGTAGAAATAGCTTTTATTTTGACAGTTCAATAACATTCATTGCGTTATTTGCGTAGCTGAGCAGAGTTATCTTCGAACTAATGAAGCAATGAATTAGCAATATCCTTCAAAAGTATTCAGAAAGTGATTGATAGTGTGTTACGCTAAAGACATTTGAACTTGAAGACGATTTTCATTTCGTGAATTGGAAAGCCAAAAGACACTGCAGACTATTCTTCCAACATCAGAATGTGAAATTGTGAACGGATACATTGATGGTTAATAGAAAACACAATTAATATCCGATTGTTGACTTCAATTGTCTGCTATGCACATGTATAGCTGAGAATATTTACTTAACCCTTCCAAACAGATATTAAACTAATAAGTACAGTAAAACGGGGTGAATCGGGATGCAAGGGTGAATCGGGTCGAAACTTTAAAATAGATTTGAACGTTAAAATTATAAAGTTTGTTGCTAACAAGGGCATTTCATCTTTAATTATAAAACAGTAAACTCATTAGAGTATTTTCTGGCAACAAACTATATTATTTCAACGTTCAAATCCATTTGAAAGATTCGTCCCGATTAACCCCTGCATCCCGATTGAGAGTCCATACTCTCCATACTTATTAGAGCCAATCAATTAAGACCATTGTTGGGTTCGATTCTCAGTTCGATCAGTGTTATTGAGAATTTCTCAGTAGCAGCCCGGAGTCTGGATTAGTGCTCGGTTGATGGCAATAGTCTCGCTTCCTATTACATGGGACTTAAACATAACTGGGGCATTATATGGGTGTACTATGTAATGTATTTTCTTTCTTTCTTTCTATAGGTACGGTACACCTTTGCCCAACTCTTTCTAGAAACAAGGAGTGATGACGATAAGTATCTAAACTATCTCAGAGCAGCAAATTCTCCATAACGCACTTTCACAACAATCAATGAACCAAAGGTGAATGGTAATATAACCAAGACTGCAACAACAACACTAGCTAATGATGATGATAAAAACAAATTACGAACTACAAAATTAGTAAAAAGAAAAAAGAAGCGTTATTAGAAAGACAAAAACAAAAGACAAACGTGCAAATAGAAATCGCAACTAAAAGAGACGAGCTAAGTGCGAGCGAGACAGAATGCGGTAGACAAGGATAAAATATATTTACCTTGATGTCTTGTAAGACCTGTAAACAACAAACATACATTAGTGTTATTAAACATGATTACGTAACAATATGTAAGGCTTTAAACAATAATTATGACTGTTGATGCTACAATGTGTAAAACGTATTTGCTTTTAAAAATAAACAACCGTACCTACTTGGTTATTCAGAGGAAACAATGCATATAACTCTACATTGCAAACTAAAGTCGATAATTTCGCAAAAACACGTACTTTATCATACTTCCATCACAAAGTTCTAAAAATATTTATTAAAAATTCTTTTCTTGATAATAATTTCTTTATATGACAACATTTCTAAAAGAAAAATAATGCTCCAAATTCAAAATTCGTTCACCAACTTGCAGAAACGAAACGAAATTCTAAAGACAGACTTATTGAATTGAATAATGAAGTTTACACTTTACAGAAAGCTCACGCTATCATAGTTAATTTGTAGTTAAGTTTAAGTCCTGATTGATAAACTTTGACCGTATGCGGGCGGGTTATCGACCGGACATGTCTGTAAACCCGGGTAACAGATAAAAACCGGATGAACACTGTCTACGTTGTGCAAGGAGTTTTTATAACGTTGGTATCACGGTGTTGGGTGCTATCGTTATTATCATAAATGTCGAAGTTGTAAATAAAAATGAGCTTAACCTTTTTGGAAATTTTAAAGGCCGTGTTCATCAAAACTTCTGAAAATTTAAGGGATTTTCAGTAGATTTCTCAACCATCGATTGTTTGTGGATTCAAACATCCCTTAATCAAGAAGTAGACTATGGTATTGTTTATGGTCTCTCAAGCAAGTCCTACGCGAGGGCAACTTTGCAACCATACTTTAAGTTTAAAGTAACTCAAGAAACATTATGTTACGTCATTGATTAGGAATTAGGTACCCTTATTGTGTAAGTGACGCATAAAAATTACTCAATAGTGAAAAGCATTCTTTTGACTCATCGTAGACAATAGAGCGCGATAACTTTTTGCGGACTCTATGCAATGATCCACTGTTGTGCGGTTTTACATTTTTAAAGCATGATTCACTATTTACTTTACTTTAGGTACTTACTTATTGTTTTTTTTTCATAATGTTATTTTTCAAACTTACATCAACTATGTTTTGGCCAACCTGTTTAAAAGCGCGAGTTTTTCTAATCTCAAAAAATCATCTTGTTTAGCACTGTGCAGATTTATAATTTTCACAATATCTCTACCTGTCGAGGTTTGACCGAAAACTTCTATCGCTGTCTCATCTGCCATCTCTATTTATAACCCAAGGTCTGCCAACTCAAGGTAAGCATAATAAACTGAAGGTTTTCAACCTCAAGGTGTGTCTGAAATTTTGGTGCCGTCCGTAAACGTACTGGCAACACTGAAAAAAAACCCGCTAAATTCTACTTCATACTCGTAGTTCTAATTTCAATTATTCGAATGTTTTCTATTTCGGCCTCTTGGCTTTTTAGCTCCAATAATACTTCTTAAAATAACTTTATTTACAGTCTAAAAAAAACTAAGAGATTTTTCGATAAAATTTGCAACTTTGAAACACTTAAATATATTTTCCCCAAGTATCTTTAATTATAAGGTCGATATCCGGAGGCGGTCCGGGGTTATCGACCGGACGGCGAAGTGACCTGGCTGAGACGGATTTGAACCGGGTAACCATTTGTTGTTACCGTAGGTCCGGGACGTTTATTGTCTGTATTTGAAACGGGTAGAAATCTAAAAAGGATTTCAGGAACAACAATCTTGAAACCGTGAAGAGATTTTGTTCGAAAACGTAAGACCGGTCTCGAAAATTCCATCTCTGTAGGACGGATTCCGACTTTTTTAATGAAAAGAGTTGTGCTATCATAAACCTAATTTTCTACTTAGTTTCATTAAGATATCTACCTACTTATAAAAGAAACAAACAAGGAACTACATCAGTTATTTACGGTCCAGTTATTTTCGGAACAGTAGATGGACCAACATCTGGACACTAAGTTGACAAAGCTGCTTTTAACATTTCCTCACCATAATAAAATTCAAACGTGTTTTACAAGTCATGTCTCAGGGTTAATATTTATTGCTAGTGCTTGTCCTAACTTCATATCCAAAGCACCGCATCCATAACATCGATATCAGACAAAATATCATAAAATTCCTTGTCACACCAACACATAAATTTTCTTTTGTTGCACTGCACCTTAGTCGGATAAACACTACACACTCGATTTATTATTACTACCCGAAGTTGTCAGAATTGGAATAAAGACAAATAATGTTCTGAACGATTTGCGGTTTTGGTTTATGTTGGACATGTAGAAAATTCTGTTTGGAGTGATGATTTCTGTAAGTACCTGCTAGAGAATCTGCAAAAGTTTTCTCGGCCTCAGTAGATCCTGCGGTCGTTACGGGTAGCTAGTACTAGCCCGAAAGTCTGACAGTGACTGGATAACACGATATTCCTTTGGTGAGAGACTTGACTTGAGACTTCACCAAAGGGATATTGTGTTACTCAGTAACTGGATCATAGAGTTAAGATAGGCAGCCTCTTCATGTAAAATACTGCGATTCAGCTGCATCTGGTAAGACTGAAAGCCGACCCCAACATAGTTAGGAAAAGGCTAGGCAGATGAGTAGATTGCTAAATAGTTATGCTATATAGAGCGAATGAGCAGTAGCAACAAAAAGACACATAATTCATAAAGTTGCGAAGGTTGAAGAACTTGTCAAAATACCGCTGCTGATGAAGGAATTATGAGGTCTACTTCGCAAAAGCACATTCACCATCATGATCCCTACCTACATATATTCCAACTGCTAAGGTGTTGCTGTGTTCTAGTCAACAATTTAAAAATAAATGCAACCTCCAAAATCAAGCTAAAATTCCATTACCCCACATTTTCCCACTTTTAACACGAAAAGGACTTGAGAAGCCAACAAAGAAAAGATAAGGGTAGTCAATAGAACATTCTATGGCAGCAGAGGTCATCGATAAGGTAACGAGAACCTAACAGACCGTTATCCGGGTCTCGAACCGCGTCCGGTCATTTGTCACCGTGGTGTAAGGGAACATCGGCTTGGACGGCTTGGTGTGGAGGATAATCTAGAAATAGGTGACGGGGATTCTTGCTGGACAGGTCTTACTTATCATTTTGAAAATATTTTGTAAACGTAATCTTCTTTCCTTATCTTGCCCTTAGATATTACAAACTAGATTCCGCCTGCGGCTTCACCGGCGTGGTATGTCGATAAAAAGTACCTAAGTAAGCAGCCTAAGTTTTTTTTTGCCATGTAGACGTACCCTAAAACTCCGTTAGGGCACATCTTCATGGCAAAAAAAAAATTACACTCTTATCTCTCAAAATACAGTGCTATGTGGTGAATCCTGGGTGATACTATATATTACCAACTTTTTATCTGTGGTAAATTTTAAAAACTATTTTAATTATCTCGTGGTTTATTTAGACAGTTACTTAGATTTTACTACTACTTGCGCAGGTAAAGAAAGGGATTAAAAATGGTAGTCTTTGTATTTGCCTCTCGGTCCAGGCAAGAGGTACATAGAACAATAGAAGTACTAACCTGAGATTACTGAGGTGAGAAGGAAGGTGGGGAACGGCGGGCCGAATTCTCCATGCGCTAAAAGGTGCATCCTACGGAAAAGTCACCCAATACATTTTTAAAGTAGGTCCAATAAAACTCGAGATACACGTAATTTTCTCTCTAATACCGGGATTCCGGCATTGGAAATTGTCTATGCGGTATTCGAAACCCCTTGTAGGTCTCATCCATCGTTTTTTTGGTCTGTCTATTTCATTATAACCTTCCGCCTCCAAACATTTTGTGGTAAATCGCAGTAATTGTTCGAGACTGACTAAGGCCTAAACTATGCCGAAATATATTTTCCAGTAGTCCTCTACAAATCAGTAATTTACAAAACAATAGCGAATATTTTGTCGTCACATTATAAATACAAAACAATTGAATTAGAACGACCAGCCTTTCGGTGTCATTCAGAACTCCTTGAAATAAACCTAATGTGAATACTAATACATCATTCTGACGTAGAGCCGCAGAGCTCCGCACATTAGTCTCCTCGCTCCGAAGATGGATTCTCGCGGGGAGTGAACTTGTAGCGGCGTGTGACGGCTGGCTCACGCATAGTTTCACGCACATCCGACCGCTCTATTGCCGGGTAAGCCGACGGGTAGAGTTCAAGGGCCGTCTGCCGCGCGTCTACGCGTATTCCCCGGCGACCGGATATATTTCACCCGGACTTGGCACCCGGCTTTACCAGTTCTTTGCACGAACACCCGAGGTGTAAACACGCCAGCGAAAGTTCACACGTTCGTGGTTTAACGACGGTTTTATTGCCACTAGACTGCAGCTAGACTATTGCTAGTTTAATTTTATATTTTTACTTCGCGGAATTGGCCATTCAGAACGTTGTACACAATTTTCTCCGCCGCGTTATGGGCGCGCGTTATTGTGAACGCTAGGGCGCTTATGTTCAACGTTTCCGTCGGCAACGATAAGCTTATCTTATCTTGGAACTTTGTGTGGAAATATTTCTAAGCGTTTTAAAATATTTTTCCGTGAACGAAAATAGAGCAGAAAAATAAAAATCTCTATTTTTGTATAAAAGTAAAGAGGTAAACGTCCCTATTGTCGGCGCGTGACGGCTTCAAGTTCAAGGGCGGGATCCGCAGGAGTGCGGGATATCTTACGCTTGTCTACCCGATCCGATCCCGGGGGCTTGCTCGGGAAATATGAGGAGGGCGCCCCGGGAGCCCGGGACTGTGAATGAAGTCATTTGGGTTCTGTTTGTAAACAACGCTCAGGATTGCTCTTTGATTGTTTGTGCTGATAAACTTTGAGTTGCGCTATTAGACGACTGAAGAAAATTTCGAAACAACTTTCGCTCGATGTAAAGGCTAATTGGATTTTAAATGTCATTTATTCGGTATAATAGTCTTCTGTAATATTATTTTATGGGGCAATTAATCTTATTGCCCTTACATTATCGTCCTAGGCACTTGACAGGTTGTCATAGATTGATTACGTCCCCAGATATACCTCAAGGTCTTTGACAAATCTTAGTGATAAAAGTGCAACATGATACCAAGCTCCGTGAAACATCATAAACAAGTGCAAGTTGTCTCCGTCCACGTGGGTAGCATGAATGGAATAATGTAGATGTCACACGTAGCATGCGTGACTGGCCGCCACGCGGTCTGAGTGTTGCCACTTACTTGCGATTACGTTGAATATAAAAACAACTTGTTACCATCGATTGGTTTTTGTTGTTGTTGATAGTGAATCAGCTGGTTGTTGAGCAAGTTCTGACTCAGTTGTTTAGTTGGTTGTGATGGAGCTGTTAAATGACGAGCTGCTGTATTTTGTAACCTTTAAAAAACGTTATCCATACTAATATTATAAAATCGAAAGTAACTCTGTCTGTCTATCTGTCTGTCTGTTTGTATGTTACCTATTCACGCCTAAACCACTGAACGGATTTCGATAAAATATGGCAGACAAATAAACTGCATCCCGGGGAATGACATAGGATAGTTTTTATCGACATACCTTGCGAGCGAAGCTGCGAGCGGAAGCTAGTTTAAAATAAAAAGATCCCCAGGTATTCGATCCAGGAAATCGCTAGTTTTCCAGTCTTCCATTGCCAGCTCAAAAAAGACATTGTCCTCAGTTTTCAGATAGAGCAAGTACAACACTAATCTAATGTCCAACTATAATACCTAATAGCAATATCTTTCTCTGTGCACCAGTAACCTTTACTGACTTTCTATCTTGTTAATGCCACGCTAGATACTTATCAATTTTTGAAGCCTTGTCTATGAACTAAACTGTTTCCGGTCTTGCAGTAAGGTTATCTATACTAATATTATAAATTCGAAAGTAACTCTGTCTGTCTGTCTGTATGTTACCTTTTCACGCCTAAACCACTGAACTGATTTCGATAAAATTAGACAGAGGGATAGATTGCATCCCGGGGATGACATAGGATAGTTTTTATCTCGATATTCCCATGGGATCGACACTTATGCGGGTGAAACCGCGGGGCGCTGTTAGTAAAGAATATTTCAAAAATAGAATTGTAAGTAAAGTTGTAAAACCAGTGAAACTGAAGCGTTCACGAAAATTAAAAGCACATTAAGGTAGCCGGAACAGTTATGCGACCCAAGTTATCACGGTTTTCACAAATAAATACAAAATATCACCTCATTTCTTTGTAGGTAGAAAGTTTATAGTGAAAGTATTCGAGTTTGAAGTACATAGAAACTGTATGTTTTACCCTTAGGTACTACTATTCCCGCAGTTTAGTGCCATTCAAATGATCGTAAAATCTATAAAAGGTGAAGTTAGCATTCGTTTTATGGGCACAGTATGATATATTGAGGCAAGATGTAGTAAGACATATTTTTAAAGAACTTTGCGACTAAATGTTTCGTGAAATTGAATAAAAATGTCGTAAATCTTTCAATATTTTGGATGAAAACACCTTTTTGTCATAAATTAAGCCTCAGTGAAGCATCTTTTGTCAAAGTTTTAAATAATGCCACCTTTAGTGAAGCTCCCGACATCATACCGGCTTCATAATCTTCTTTTGTATTAAAAGTGCCCCAGTTTTTGAAAACAATTCTTGTTTATAAAATCTCGCTTGGCGCTGTCTAAATTTTGCTGAGCTGCATAACATTTTATCTTAAAAAGATAAGACTTTCTTCCATTAAGTCTTTTGATCAAGGAAGAGAAGTAACACAAGTAAATACATCACTTCTAGCAACTCAGTTAATATATCAAAAGCTAAATAAACACATTAAAAGGTGGCAGGAGCCGCGAGACCGGCTAATTGCAGTAGATATGACTCGTAAAGTCAATTATGGCGCTCGTGAAAACGTCCAGAATTAAAATTTACGTTTATGGTTAAAAGCCCTATGTACAAAACTCTTCTTTATATTATTTTTATGGGTTTATTCAATGCTTAATGTCAAATAGGTGAGACCACACGCAGGTAGAAGTTAAAAATAAACAGTCTAAAGGAGGAACGGGTTTTGTCGTTTTTTTTCTGAAATGTAAGCACGAGGTGGATCTAGAGTTGTACCGATATCGACAGAATCGATACTGAAATGTAATTGTGAATGCTATAGCATCACTGCGTCAGCCGCACATAAGATATATCAAAAGTTTCAAAAGCAGAAACTTATAAAATATAATTCCCAGCAAAAACGACGTCAGTAGCATTTTGTTTTAATTTATTATCCTTAATGCAACACGGAAAAGGTTCTGCGTGGACAAAAGTGAAAATTTATAGCTTTCAACGTGCACAGAATTTTCCAATTATCCAGACTCCTGGCCGTCGGCTGCCGACATTATTGATTTTCACTTTTTATGCGACCGCTTGTCCGCAGACAGCTTTTATGGTTTGTTTTAAAAATACACCAGATTATTAAAATAATGCTTCGTTCGTTAAATACAGCCACGATCACTCACTCTGATAGCTTTAAACAAAAACCATCGACAAAGTATACAAAGTAGAGATAACGTTTTTTTTTTTTAACTTTTTAACCAACCCTTTTTATGGATACAATTTTCATTACTGATTCTTTCTACCTCAACGAATGCATGAATATTAAAGCCTTAATAAGTCAAGGTTCGGAAATGTATTAAACAATATTACAATGTGTAGCGCAACATTTTGTAAATTAAAACCCGCCGGCCGTGAATAGCGCCGTCAATGAATGTTAATTTTATTTAGCGATGTGAATGGGGAAATAATATTGTGGTTTCAGCGTAGTCCGAACGATTTGTATTTCCTAGTAGCGTGTAGAGGTTATCTGTGCGCGGCCAGATGCGTGGGCCACGTGTTTTTATTTACAACACTATCAAACATCGACCCGGCATAACGCACGATCGGCACGAGCTCAATGAATCGAGGCCAGCCAACGCGAGAGTGACCTAAATTTTTATTCGCCACGCATAACACCAACGTGTCGTCACATGGCAACATTGGTCACTAACACTAACAGGGCTGCATACCCCACGCGAGACTTCTGTTTCAAATTTAGAACGCAATCAGCCGACATGTTTTTTTTCTTTTTTAACCAAGTCTCGTATGCAACGGTCAGAGGTCACATGAAGAACATCGTAATAATATTCTATTAAAAAATTGGGCGAATCAGAAACCGGGACATGAGATAAGCCGTATCAAGAATACACACACACAATCTAAATCGACTATGTTGTGTAAACTTTACATCACGATAAGAGATAAGGGAGAACTATGAATCAGGCGACGTATTTACAAGAACGAAATATTCTCAGTTTAATGGATATATTTTTTATCTTATCTCTAGGCTGGAGTTACAAACTTACCTTATTTCAATGCTTTGGCTATTCCGTAATTGTTTTTGCTGATTCATTTTCTAGTTAGGCGCAGAAAAGTAAACAGACGTTATATTTTAGAACGGAAATGCCTTGAACAAAGCTTCGAAGCGTTTTCAAATACATATATGATGGAGTGCGTACGTGACGAACGGCAGGAGAAGTATTGACGGAAATGTGTTAAATTGTTCAGATAAGGAGGAATATTATACTAAAATATCTCTCTGAGTCTGAAACATTTAAGTTTGAGAATAGTGGATTGTTGTTCAGCTTTAAAAATGTCTAAGAGAAATCTTATGTACTTACATATTATCGAATCTCAGTGGCTGTTAACTAGCGTGGAATAACTTGCATTTTTTATGGGTGTTTTGCAAAAGCCGTCGCCCTTTATTTATTTATGGATGATGTAAATTTTCCTCATGTGGCCGTTCTTCATTCAATCTTAAACAGTTAAGTTAAACTGTTTTTTCTTGCCTAAAACAATAGGAAGCTGTGAAGGTCTTCTAAAAACACATTTTTATTGCCCTGATACGCATTATTTGATTAATTTATAACGAACATAAATTCCCGCGACCTTCCTCAAGATTTTAATGGAGCATTTTATTAGCTGTAAATCAAAAAAAGCGTTACTTCAAGAATTTAAGATACATTTGAATAACATTGAAAATAATAAATCAGTAAAATCGCAAAAATAAAAGCAACTGGAAACAATACACGAATAAGTTAAGTGAAAATGCATTGAATTTTAAATAACAAGCGAAGAATAGCTCGAATTAGTATTTAATTAATAAACGATGAGGTAATACGAATTACAAAGTAGTTATGAACATTTATCGAAAACTTCCTTTTGCATTTCAAACGGAAAATAAATATTTCTTCTTGATTGTGAGTTTTTTTGCTGACATTGTCAATGGTTACCTACATATTATGGTATGACCAACTTTAAAAATAATGGTTTTGTTAAAAGCTTTTTGACACAATTTACGGCAAAAATGTCTAAACATTATTAAATAATTACAATATTTATAATTTCTAAAAGAAAACACCTAAACTAATTACAATTAAGTAGGTACATTTTCTACATAATTTAGATCTCGTAAAAAATATAAAAACATGGACAGATTTGTTTTTTTTTTTTTAGTAAGTAGCAAGATGATGAAAGAAGTGTCCAAAATGAAATCTATTTTTGACTATGGAATAATCAAGATTCTAGTTAAAACAAGTGAATAATTAAATACCTACCTAATTAAAAGAATATTTTCAATCTTCTTGGGTTTTAACTTCTAATTTTTTTTACTACCTATACAAAAAAAAACTTTATCAATAAGCAACATGTCGAACGTTAATTAAATTAGTTATTTACATCCATAACTGTAATTAGAAGTAATTGCTAAAATAACCATAAATTATTAAGCCTATTTAAAACTTAACAAAGGTACCTAATACTGAGTGAGTCAGTAGCTAATTACCTAAAATTTAATGTAAATTTTGTCTACCGAAGGAACAAAATGATACGAGCAAGACAAGAATGGATATTCTAATTTACTTTTAAAGTTTTCTGTGTTGTGTGATCGGTGCACGTCTGTCCGTCTGTCCGTCATGCTGTGATCGACTCCAGCCGTCCACGCTGAGCACGGCGAAGCATCGCTCCACATTCATCGCTGCGTCTTGCTCGCGTGCCACCGGGTGTATTGACCTTTTAACTAAAGCCATTTAGCGCAATCGAACCGGTTCCATTTTCCCATCATAGATTATTCATTACAAAAGTAACCATAAAACAATACAGCAAACTTGAACCCACCTCAAAACTCTTCCGAGAGCGAAGCTCGACAGAAAAATCCAAGGCCTCGTCACAAAAATAAAAACACAACACACGCGACGCTGACGTAAAAATCCAAAATCAAATTTGCGCGGGAACCAGGTTATAGTGATGTGCACCGGCCGATCGGCAATCGATAGCTGCAGCGGGAATCGATATGTTACGTAAAGCGCGTTGAGAGCCGGCGTCGTCGCACGTGACTGCTGCCCGTGTGACGGAACGAGCGGCAAGCGAGCCGCGCCCCCCGCGCCCCCGCGCCCGACCCCTGACGCACACACACCTATACGTATACCAGACGTTTGATAAACAAATTACAAATTTTAGATATACGCCGAGATGAGCTGAGCTTTAATAGCTTGTTTTACAAGTCTTTTATAAAAAAGTGTAGAAAAGTGGCGCTTATGAAATTCTCTAACATCGTTATTAAACTTGTAAAGAAGTTTTATAAGAAAGTAAAAGTTTGGTAATAGTATTTTATGGTAAAAGATTATGCGGCTACCGAAAAGATTGAATTGAATAATTTAGTTATCATCCGACTAAGTAATGTGTTTACTTATGAATAATTTCGACCACGATAATGGTTCTACTCTACATTGAGTAATTCTTTTCCTCAATCTAAAACCCGATAGATCCATCCTTGTCTAGCATACGAGTCGTAAGCAGTAATAACCGCTTACTTTCTTAGGATGTCTTCAGAAATATCCTACTAAGAAAGGCGTAACTTTAAGCTCAGTAAGCTCGCTAGTGAAGACTCAGTGAACACTAAAATAATCGCACGATTGTAACGGTTGGATGCATTTTAGACTCACACATTATAAAATTGCAAAAATGTGAACGTAAATAGTTAGTGTTGGTTTAGCGCATTATAAACATCATACAGTAGTAACATTTTGTTCCTACTACTATTTCCTCTTTTCACTACACGCTGAAATTATTTTTATAGTAAAATGTGACAAAATCTGTGCCTGACTACGACAAACGGACAGGACACTCAAAAATGCTATAGTAGCGATATTATAAATCTACTGACTGAATACTTGAAACGCAAAAAAAACATTATCGAAACCAGAACAAACGAATAAAAGTCATGAAGTCTGATACCTATCTTAAATAACTTAAAACTGTGGAGTAACAATTTTTGTGACGCACAGAGATCTAATTTACCTGATCTTTACAATATAACAATAATATAATATGACGAGTATTCAATCGTCAAACATAAATCATATTAAAAAACAGCTCTGTCAGAGTGTCAACAACATCGCTTAAAAATCTTTTGATTTAATCAGCCTACCGAATTTTATCATCACAACGCCTGCCTAATTTTCGTTAAAATCGTAAATTCTGAACGAATTTTCCGAAATCGTCGCGTCATGTTTTCACGTCGTTGTACCTACGTCGGATCTTTAATGCTGCATTGGTACGTATTATGGTGATTAATGAAGATATCTATTTAGGCATATTCGTATATTGATGTCGGTACTCATCGCAGCCTCGATAATATTCCAGCGGTGTGTATTTACGTACGACGGGACTGCGAATATTGGTGGGTCAAGGTGAAATTTTAATGTGTATTTTTAGGAATACCTTAGAGTTGAAAAAAAAAACAACTTAAAAAGCAGAATGAATTTAGTAATTAAACTAAAGCTATGCTAAATTCTGCTTAACTACGACGAAAGTTTCATTTTATTAAAATTAAACCCTAAATTGAATCCTTACAAATTGTTACAACATTAACTAAAATTGGAGTAAAATTTATTGGGTACCAAAATTATATTTTACATTTATTACGACAAATTTGTTTTCATAAGCGTCACAGTTAATGAGCAATTAGATCGCTACGGGTTCCGGCGTAGCGGCGGCGTAGCACATCGTAGAATCGTTTCACTCGAGTTTCGCCGCGGTGCTTATGCAAAAGAGGCCAATATTTCATCGCTTCTCCGTCTATTGCAGCCAACATTATCATAACAATCGCTTACACTATGTACAAGTGTTTCTCATATAACAATATCGCCTACATTTACTTACTGCAACGCCGTAGCAATTCCATTAGATTAATTTTCTACAACCGATTGTGTGAACATCGAGTTGGAATTTATACGACAAACGACATAATCGATTCTTTATCGATTACTTGTCTAATGTAGATATTATCGATACAGTCGAAGCGAGATACCGCAAAACGATCACCATCACTGACATTGCACGCTCGGAAAAATTCCTTTTTTGAAAAAATCTTTCTAATGGCGTTCGGTAACGGCCAGTGTTGTTTTTATTTCAAGCTTGTATACAAACATTATAAACTGGTGAAAACTAACCACTATTACTTTGTGTAAAATAGCATTAGGTACGTATTATAGTAAAGTTGAAAACTTTGGACAGACGTAGACTTCGGTTATATCTATGTGGTTGGCAGAATTATTCAGCTGAATATGCAATTAAACGAGGGCAGTTTGAGCAGTGCAAGGAGAGCGAGCGAGACGGCGCACCCCCACTCGATATTATATTGAACAAGTTTATAACTACGTGTATTAGACGAACGAGTTCCTACAACGTTTTCTCATTTCCCGGGACGAAACTTTTCTAATATTATAGTTTCATTCATATTGTCGGTAGTTTTGCGGAGTTTTCTTTCGTGGAAAATGAAAGACTATTTCCATAACTATTATTTCGCTTTTATAGCTTTGTTAGTTTCTTTCGCTTCAAATAGATTTGTTAAAGTTTTCTACTTTATTGCTCGGAAATAATGCTTGTTCTTCGGAAGTGTTAAGCTATACTCTATAGTATTTCTTGTAGGCTGGAAGAATATTGGCTGGAGGAATACTGATCGATATCCTTATTACTTATATTCGTGATACAATTTCTTCTAAGAAAAAATGAGGATTTCATGTAAATATATAACTTATTTGTTCGTATTTGACCTGTTTATCTAATTCAGAGCCGAATGCATAATGCAATGCACTTTTCTATTCATGATTAATATGTATTAGTAAAGTTTCAAGGGTCTGTCTGAGATGCACGTCAATGACTCGATGTTTGACAAAACAAAATATTAAGTGGGTATACAAACGAAACCTGATTTTAATATAAAGGTACATTTATATATAGAGGCACCTACCTAAAATGCATCTACCTATAAGCAACTCCCGGTTTGTGAACAAAAAGGTTTGCAATGTTCGAATCGGCAGACGGTGATGAAATTCCATAAAGTCTGTCGTTCTTTTTTAAATCTTTTTTTTTTTGTTTCGTTAAGTCAACTAATATGGTCACTGCATAATATATTGAGAGGTGCATTTAATGATGCTCCAAGATTAATTAAAATTTAAAAAAAGTACGTGCATCACACGCTGGATACTCTCAGCAAATGAGCTGTTACTCTTGCAATAAAATAAAAACTTTCTTGAACCTATAAAATCGCTCTACATAACTAGCGATAAGGGCAAAATTTAACAGATACAAAACTTCGTATCTGATTTATGTAGATAGCGACTAAGAATAAAGAAGAAATTATCTGAAGACTAGCGACCCGCCCCTGCTCCGCCCGGTTTTTACGACTTGACAAAACATTGATTTCTTTATTATATGTACCTATCTTTAATAATAATGTAAGTAATACACAATTCAAGTCTTGTATAAAACGCACACTATGCAGTCAGGCATATTATAAGTTAGGGGATTACATCGCTGATAAAAATGCCTGGCTCAAGGCTGGTCCTGCTCCACAACCACAACTAATTGATTAACACTTGAAGATTCTGTTGGAGCTGCTGAAGATTGTAAGACTATCTTTGCATTGTATAAACTCAATTTCCTTTTTATTGTATAATTGCATAGCACAGATGTGAGTTCGATGTAGGATATACTATACACTATGTACCATTTACCGGGTAATGTGTCTTTCATTGACTTGAATGTGCCCTGGCGGCTGATAGTATGTCATGCTCACACAAATGTCTCGCTGACGGTGGCGTGTGTGTTGGATCATTTAGCTCCCTTCAAAATGGTTGAGCTGAATGGTGCCGATCTATGCGTCATGTTCGTGAACGGGCGCCGTCAGTTGGGGCTGGTCATCTCTTAGCTGCCTCGGCTTATTTTTAATTATTTTAATATTGAATTGTTGTTTTCTTACCATTTGCTGTACTCTGGACACTTTTAACGCGTACGTTTTTTTTACATCGTTCCACATATAATTATAAATTCACATTATTGATGTAACTAATATTTTTGTAAAACAATAATTTAAAAGAGTGTCCATGGAGTTTCTTGCCCGTTCTTCTCCATAGGTACCTACGCTTTGGAATGGGCAACTAGCTTCATATTTTCTGACTGACCGACTTTTTGACAATTCAAAAGTGCCTGTAAATGGTTTAATTGAAATAAATGTTTTGAGTTTGAGTTTGAGTTTGAATACACATAAAGCAACAGGAATAAATTCCCTAAATGATCATGAAAAACGGATCAAAATCCGTTCCGGGATTTAGAAGAACAACGCAGTCACACAGACGGACACGAAAAGCAACTGTAGTTTATAATATCTATAAATAAGCTACTTTTATTCAAATGAAAAGATTTAAAGCAGACTATATGTTACACTGATGATGACCCACTAAATACTGCACCGAACATAATGAAAGAGATAATCTGTCTATGTGAATTCTTACCATTAACAAAGAATAAAATAATATTGTTTTCAGATTTAATTATATTTAGGTTATAATGCAGATGATCCTTAGTTTTGTCAACCTTGATACATATTTAGTTACTGCACATCTACATATTACCAGACTCAGACCAAATAAAAACTAAGACAGAGGGCTGTCAACAGTAAAGTGAAGCCGGTTTCGTAAACATGTGTGCACATAGTAAGGTGTAGTTTAATTGTAAATCGTTATAAATGTGTGCGTGCGAGCGTGTAAGCAGAGAGCGGAGGTGTAGTTTTTGCATACTCCACTGTATTGTTCGCAGCACTATGTCTTGACTTTTTATTTGGTCTGAGTTACCAGATAGAAGAAATTTAGGAAATCACCACGTTGTTGGCAAAATCGCCAAGAAATGCTTACGCCATTACTTCAATTACAACCATTAAATAAATGGCTGGTATCGGCTCTCTGGTTTACAAAAGGCATTATTTAATTTGTACTCATCATCAGATCCTTGCTCCAACATTAATTATACTTTTACTTTACTTTTGTAAGAAATGAAGTTGGTTTCCTTTATTTCTTCTTTTTCTTTTGAGTAGTGGTGGTCTAGTGATGTCAGTCCCAACTTACGAGTTGTAGGTCTTGAGTTCGAACCCAGGCAGGCACTTTACTTTGTGTATTTTATCTCATCACCACTGCTCTCGAAACGGTGAAGGAAAACATCGTGAGGAAACCGGTATGTTCTGGAACCAAAAATTCAAAGACAAGTGACGTCCACCAACCCGTACTGGGCCCGAGTGGTTTATTTTGGCCCACTCCCTCTGACAGAGAGAAGGCCCATGTCCCAGCAGTGGGAACAATAGGTGTATATGCTAATGCCTTTTTTCTTGTGAGTCCTTGCAGGGCAACAGAAGATTCGTGTTTGATTTTGTTTTAGATCTTAATTTCGTACATGTATTTGCGACCCAATCATTTTCATTAATTCTTAATGATCATTGCTTCCTCTCAATCAAAGCACCTGCCATCCAATCTCTTCACCACCCTTGGTTGACTGGTAGAGAATGCGTAAGGCATTAAGTCCGCCTTTGTACCTTTTTGTGCGAAGTTTTAATAAATAAATAAACTCTTATCTCAATAAAATAATAATGAAAGTTTTCTTTTTCATGATAAATATATCGCGATCATTAACACAATTAGACACAACGTTCATATTTAATCGATACCGAAAATCAATTCAATTACGTCAAAAACCAACATAATTACGTCAAAATCATGAAGAGCAAACAGTGACGTAAGAAAACAACATGGCGTCGTAACGTAAGACGTAACGTAACGTAGACGAAGCAACGAAGATCGAATTGAATGTAAATGTTGATTTTTAATTATGTGGAGCTCTGCAATTTATGCACGGCCGTGTCTCAGTTTTCTGTGTAAACAGACGAGCAAGCTCAATTTGTGTTCGGAAATGTGCAGCTAACGAACCAAATTCAAAGGTCCAATATTTTATCAGAACTTACGTAATTTGGTTGAAGTTTTGTGTTTTCTTGGGAGATTTTTAAGACAGTATGTGTATGTGTGCAAAATGGTGGTTGTGGAGTCTTGGAGTCTTTTTTTTTAAATCAATCTGTTAAGGTTGATTGTAACGATGATGCTTAGAAGTGTTTTTAAATCCTTTGACATGTAAGAAGAATGACACAAAGAAGATTCATTCAGATTCATGATAGATTCATGTCATATCCCTATGTCTGTGTGTACAACATAAATAAGATTTTTTTTTCAGTAAATTAAAAAAGTCGAAAAGCTGAGATTGCACAGAAAATTATTTCTTACTTCCATAAAACGAAAGAACCATGG
Source organism: Luperina testacea (assembly GCA_927399505.1). Taxonomy (NCBI): domain Eukaryota; kingdom Metazoa; phylum Arthropoda; class Insecta; order Lepidoptera; family Noctuidae; genus Luperina; species Luperina testacea. The sequence goes on along the minus strand of OV656759.1, from coordinate 19,473,145 downwards.
TATAAAACGCAGTTATCATCCATATTATGTAAGTAGAAAATGCCTCATTGAATCATCAGTGTTACAGGGGAAAAAGATAATGCAGAGAACAGAACAGAAAAAATGGCATAAAACAGAAGATGTTGATGGTACTAATATTAAGAAAGATGGCGCCAATGAAGAAAATTAAGCTCAAAATAAGAAAAGGACCTTGTGTGCACCTCATTTGAAACAAAAAGCTCATCCACCTAGATTTCTATTTAAACAAAACCTAACTAGACCAACAAGTACCTCAGTAATAACGACACCACCGGCCAAAGTTTCATTAGAAAAAGTTCTTTTGTCGTCGATTTAAACTTAGTTCACAATGGTCGTAATTAAAAGTTGGCGGGAATGCGCTGGTGACAGCGCCAATCCGCCATAATCCCGCCGCCAGAGGGCGCGCAAAAAGGGCGCCAAACTCGCACAGATAAACAAGTTCCTGCGTTTTGTTGCATTCACTTTGATGTGGTCTAATGCAGCGGCTTGTTTTAATGGAGTTTGTTGAATGCTGATATGTTGGCATTGTCTTTTGGTGAGCTTCTCGGTTCTCGCTGGCTCACTTTTAAGGCTTCGCGTTCTTTTTTGTAATGTAAGCAACGGCTATTTATACGGGTTAGCGGTAATGGTACGTTTTGTTTTCTTGTCATTCTACCATTTCAATTACAAGTTTTCCCTATCACGACTTCAACCAAAAGCAAATTCTGATTACTAATAACTAAACACGAGTACACATAAATTACCGATACATATACATAAACCAAATATCACTTTACAAATTAATGACCATACGATACGGAAATTAAGCGCTGTACAGGCGGGCGTGGGGGTTGTCTGCCCCCTCCCCCAGACGTAAGGGGGGTTAGAATAGCAATCTAGGGAGCCTGAATAGTCTGGGCGGTTGAATGAAATATCTAGCGTTGCGGACTGCCCATCAGGCCTACGAAAATGCATTAGGCTGGGTAGATGAGCCTTGCGTTTAACGCACGCCGAAATAGCCCGTGCGGTGGGTAGTATTGATCGCCGAATACCCGTCGTTAGGAAATATTATGTATATCCTGACATCCCTTTGTGATTTCTGGCCAGGAACATGTCTTGCGTGGGTAGTTTTTCTGACGTTGAATGATTGATCAGTTTTTGTGCTCAATTTTATTAATCTTATGAATGTAGTAGCGAAATTTTACTCTGCCTACTACATGATCATTATAACACGAATTATTTAGGCATGGTCATCTTTTTCTTTGTCTATTCAACGTATTTTACAACCCGATTCAGTCTTATAATTCTCACCCTTTGAAAAACAAAACTTAGTAAAAATGTATGAATTTCTAACTTCGTAATAACTACATCTTCATTGTGTTTTAACTAACATATCTCCCGCGAATCTAATATTCTAGAACAAACATTATTCCATTATTAGCGGACGACGACGTGATATATTATCAAGTTAAAATTAAATTAATTTCATCCCCTCTCCTTCTCTAGATTGACGCAGGGTTGCCAACTCTCGAAAAACGAGGCTCCTATATTTTGTGCTGTTGATTTTATTGTGGGGATTGTCACAAGAAAGTGTGGCCTATGGTGAACTCGGACTGTGGATGATGATGTGGCCTATGGTGAACTCGGACTGTGGATGATGTGGCCTATGGTGAACTCGGACTGTGGATGATGTGGCCTATGGTGAACTCGGACTGTGGATGATGATGTGGCCTATGGTGAACTCGGACTGTGGATGATGTGGCCTATGGTGAACTCGGACTGTGGATGATGATGTGGCCTATGGTGAACTCGGACTGTGGATGATGTGGCCTGACACAGCTAGAAGGCGTCGCGGTACACCACAGAGAAGATGGCAGGGACAAGCTGGACAAAACAAACGACCGTGTCCACTTTAGCCCTGAATCGAATGAGCTGGAAGTCATGGGGGGAGGCCTTTGCTCAGCAGTGGGATGATGCAGGCTAACAGGAACAGAACAAACTGACCCGTCTAGTATCCTACCAACTATCCTACCAACCCACCAGACTCAAATTATTCTGGGTTTCCTAACACTTCTATATAAGATACTTCCACAATCTATTTTCGGCAAAAATCTTTTTGTTTCTGCGCGCGACTTCGACCGCATGTTTCTTGTTTTAACATAAAATATATCCTACGAGACTCAGCAATAGGTACTGTAGCTTCCCATTTGTGAAAGAATTTTCTGAATCGGATCTGTAGTTCCGAAGTTTACCCACTACATACAAACTCAAAAATGTTGCCACTTTTTAATTTTAGTACAAGACTTATAAATTGGTATAGACTAATAATATGAAATATCATCGATCAATCCCAAAGTAATATCTTTAGGTTACTTATAAGGAAAATGAGCGGATACCTAAGCATATGAAGGTTTGACCAAATCCTGTTTCCCGCGAACCGGGAACAGTTCTTGGTAGCAACCCTACTCGGCCGCTATCTCCCTGATATATTGAGGATGTTTAATTAAAATATCTTTATGTGATTTACGACAGCATCGATAATGTTAGGTTCAAGGCTGATTTATCGAAGCTAAGATTTATATGTGTCCGAGGAAATAGTCATTATGATTCATTTGTTTTGTTCAACAAAGTTTGTTTTTGGAGTTTCTTGTCCGTTCCTTTCCACAGGTGCCTATACGTTTTGGAATGGGCAACTAGCTTCATCTTTCTGACTTATCGGCTGTGACAATTCAAAAGTGCCTGTAATTGGTTTAATTGAAATAAAGGCTTTGTGTCTGAAGACTTTAAGGTTACGTCTTTATTGCACGTAATAAATTTCAGATATCTATGAAACCTGATGAATCCATACTAATATTCTAAATGCGAAAGTACCTCTGTGTGTCTGTCTGTAACAATTTCACGATTGAACCACTAAACTGATCGTTATATAATTTGACAGATAGGTTGCCTGACCAAAACATTTCCTTCTTCTCCGATAAGAAGCCTTCTTCTGGGCAGGCAAACTATCTGACCTGAAGAAGGACATGCTACTTTTCATCCTGGATATTTGTATAAAATGTGTAAAATGGTGAAATATCAAATACACGCAGACGAAATCGCGGGCAAAAGCTAGTAGGCATATTAATAATTTCAAAAACGCTTTTAAATATCGAGTTTCACGAAAACTGGGTATCAAAATACGCATTCCTGTCATTTTTGACGTTTCGTTTCGAGGATCACGAAAGACACGTTGCGTTAGCCAATATATCTATCTTAGTCACAATGTTCGTGCAAAAGTGTAGAGATGTCTGGGAAAAATCTTGTGGCTCATTCTCATATCTTTCTTGTAGATTGTAAACAGTTTGGAGTAAACTTGCTGCGTTTTGCTAACATCTTTGTTTGCAGTTTTTCAGATTGTTATGCCACATACAGCCACAGTCGATCTTGTTACCGTTGTTTGGTAATCTCTGGACTAATAAGTAAGCGAAGATTTTGTTTCAACTCTGTACTTTGTTAAAGGGGGATATTTCAAAGAGAAAGAAGGAAAAATTAAAATCCATAAGTACAATTTTTTTTCAAACATCTTACTCAAATACATTTTTGTTGTAAAAGTAACATAGGACCATATTAATTGTTTTAAAAAGATTTATATTCAATCATCAAACAGCAAAGTACCCGGAAACAAAAGAACTTTTCCCAACATCAATTAAATTCTTAACTTTTAAATCAAAACGAAACGCCAAAACAAAATTCGCTAACGATATTTTTGATATAATATCACAGACTAACAATATTTTAAAGAACAATGGGTATTTATAAGAGTTTTATCGGGAAAATTCGATTCATTGCAGTACCGCCGTGCCCCGGGATACCAATTTCCCGAGAAAATTAAATTTTCCGTTCACCCGGAAAAAGTTAAGGCCCTGAACGGTGACTTGTAGGTACGTTTTTATGTTTCTGTTCATCCGGTGTACCGGTTACAACTATCGTAATGTGATATAAAATGTTTTATTTTAAGATACGTTTCTTTTCACCGTTTTGTTTGAGAAACTTAAAAAAAAATACAGGTTCGAATTTTGAATTTTAGCTTTGAGATATTGTCTGTTCTATTCTGAATGTTTTAACACATTTTCGGTCATTTGTTGAGCGAGAAGAGAGTTCATTTAAAGATGATTTAAAACCACTTAATTCTCATATTCACACGACTTATGTGCTTTACACCGACGTTTATACCCCTTAATTCCAAAATAATTTTACGATTACAGACACGTAGGCAAAGTTATGTCCTAAAATCCAAAGGATTACCAAAACAACCCAGGACAATTTGATAACATAAATATTGAAAACGGCAGCAAAATGCACGGTCGGATTTTACGCTATACGAAAATATAAGCCGGTAGTAAAACAGATTTTGGAGCGTACCCGGGTAATCCACGATATATTAAAAGTCGTCTGTTAAGCCTCTTACGATACGCGTGCCTATATGCTGGAGAATAAATACCATGTAACAATTTGTCTATAAATTAGTAATAGGGTTGTAGCTTTTGGCGAGAAGACCATAGAGCAAACTATAGGAAACCTCCTTTATGGTTAAGACAATTCATTGGATAATGTTCTTTTTAATTATTCGGAATTCCTTTTTATATAAATAGATAACATTTTAAAATTGAAACGGCTACCAACCATAAACATTATAATTACATTTTACTGAAACATTTTGAACAAAATGTGAACTTTTCAACTTTTTATTTTTTATGTTGTTTACTCATTGTAACAGATGCTAATGTACAAAGTACGTTGCAGTATCCTACCTACTGTCGGTGGACAAAGTTTTTTCTGTCGCGGTAAATATTTAAATTAAACATAAGTTTTTTTTTCACGCAGACCAGAGATAACATGTAAATCTCGTAGAACTTTCTGGTTATCGACATGCGTCATGAATTATTCACACACATACATTATGTATACCTATTTTATTATGTAGAACAAAGGCCGATTTAAGTATGTTATAATACGCTTAATGATGTGTAAATGTATTTTTTTATTAAAATATTCAAAGCATTTTGTTTTTATTTAAGCACTGCTATATCAAATGTGTACCTTTTCAGCCACCCAGGTAATATTTATGTTAAGATAGAGTATTTTGTTTTTTACAGCTCTTTGAAATTGATTTCTCACCAACTCAACTAAGCAGACATGGCTGAAAAACATGAAAATGGACAATTTGAAGTTCAAAAGTGCCTTTAATGTGCCTATTTGAAATAAATGATTTGACTTTGACTTTGTTTTTTTTTTATGTTTTTTTCCTTTAGTATGCACGCATCCAAATACCCAATAATGAAAATGGAATGCCTCTCCTTTCCGCTAGTAATAACAACTTGGTAAGGTAGGTAATATTACACGGTTCACTTTTGGCATTCAATTTGAGTGAATTCGATTGAATTGATATGGATGCTGTTTGATGAATGATTAACTTTTTTGTTTACATGGTTCACGGTTCTTCCGAATTGAACACCAAAAGTGACTATTATTTAAGTAATGGCTATTACCTAAATGTAATGCAATATAGCTCACGAAGAATACAACTGGCATTTGATTTACTAGGTTAGAGCGAAATGGCAACATAATAGCTTAATAGTTTTTAGTTCAGATAAATTCTCATTGACCGCGCCCTAATGAACTTTGCAATTATTATGTTACTTAAAAATGAAGCATAAAAATAACTGGAAGAGATTCGATATTTTTGTCTTAAGTAATAAATTACTCTCAGTAGTTATAACGATTGATAAATTTCATAAAATTATTTTTTTATCGAAGGATATGTCCCCGTTGATAACTGCGCCAAAATGACGAAAATCAGAAGACCAATAATAATTCTCGTAATTTAAAACGTTCAAAATCTAGTTGCAGTCTCATCTCGGCGACAAACAAATGTCAAAAACTTGTCAAAATGTAGGGAAATTAGAAGTACTTTTGGACAGATTGAGACAAAGATCAGACTGTGAACGTTCTTAAAATTACGAGAATTGCCCCTCAGATGTCTTCATTTTGTCATCGATATGAAGTCCAGCGTACTTGTATAATACAGGTCAGTGCAAATAATGCATTATTTTAGAACAACTTTGATTATCATAAAAAAGCTTATAGTGAACCTTAAAAGATAGAAATTATGCTGTCGCGGACTTTTTTTAGAACTTTTAAGGGGGAACAGTTCCGTCATATATGATTTTTGCGTAACTTTAACCGTTTACGCAGCGCACACAACGGAAACTCTCAAAAGGAATAATTTTTCCCGTTTTTGCAACATTTTTCATTGATGCTCCGCTCCTATTAGTCGTAGCGTAATGTTATATAGTCTATAGCCTTCCTCGATAAATAGACTATCCAATAGAAAAATAATTTTTCAATTCAATTTTCAGTTCTTGAGATTAGCGCGTTCAACCGAACAATCAATCAAACTTCAGCTTTATAATATTAAAGTATTGATTTGACGACTTCTGAACATCATCGATAATAATTATTGTTTTATACAGTAACGAAAATGTGTCAATCATGTTCACAGAATTCGAACCCCATGAGCAGAATAGGCCTTGAAAGTAAATAAAAACACATTCCCTGATCACCATAATTTTCCCAATTCAAAGTTGAATAACGATAAAATTATTCCCTAAAAGCATTCACTCTGCGAATACAATTTTGATGGGACGAAATCGATTTGCATTAGGATATCTACGTGACACGAGGCACATCACTAGCGCAACGTCATCGAATATGTCGTCCAATTTATGGTCCCACTTGTTGCTTAGATTCTTTTACGACAAATCGTACGTTGCGGTTTGAATGTCGTTGCACGAAACGTGTGAAGATCGCTTTTCATTTTTTTTCCGCATTGCCTAGATAATCCGGAAACGCGTTGTAAGGACGCGGGATCGCTGAAGCGAATATTTGTCAAATCTTTGTCCGCAGTTTTAGGTTTTGTTATCATGGTGTGATGTTAAAATTTTCGCTTGAGCTAACTTGGCTAAAATTTGACAACAAGCTCTGCACGAAGATTTTGAACTTTCGAAGGTGTTATCATGAATTAAGAACTTATATCCTGGGTGAAGCGTCACTGTAACATTGTTCAACATGGCCCCAACTTTGAAGCTACATTTTAAAGTTCGACTGATATCTCTCTCGCGCCACGACAAGCCACAATTCTCTTCCAATGCCACACGGTTCATTTGGCGCGTTCTTTAACCGGCAGCCGCAGCCCTAATCGCCTTGCGAGGGTTATCACCCGTGTCTTATTAGCAGCGAGCTCAAAAGTCACATCGATTCACTTGTTGCACACCTCTAGTGCTAACGTTTCACGGTGGCTTGCGTCCCGGGACGTGACAACCCGCGGGATTCCCCGGATCCCGGGGTAAGTGGTTGCGGGATTGTATTGTGGTAAGCACTATTTCAATACGGTTGGCGCGAAATGCTGTTTTATTTGCAGCTGTATTTTGTTTGTTCACAGCTGTTATTTGGTCGTAAATTTTCAACCAGCTTAGGCAATCGAAGTCCACTACTGGACAAAAGGATATCCCAAACAATCGTAGGTACCAGAAAACCCAGATTTCAGCCAACATTTCCATCTCTATAAATAGACAGTCTACCAATGGAACTATTTCATAAGAAAATACGAATTTAAATAGTTGATATGGAACTTACGAAATTAACAGAAATTAGTTCTACGCAAGCAAAATATTATTAAAAGCTCCTTCATTCCAATACACTCATAATATAATCAAAACGAATAACTATTCGCATTAAAATTCAAATTATTTTATGAATTTTGCTTAATTTATGCCTATAACTGGGGAGAACGAGGCCATTATTAAATTAAATTAACGTAGAGACTGAAATTTCCACATTTCTCAAAGACTAGGCATATGTTGGAGTAATTTGATTTTATTTGCGAACGAAGTTATTCGATTACGTAACGCAGTGAACGATCTCGGAAATAAATCAAGTTAATTGAAACTGAACTTTTCCTTTTTTTTATTATTCAGTTATAATGGTTGTCTTTTGTTCCACATTACAAGTAGATTATCTTCTCTTTGCTTTTTAATTGGATTTGACATGAACTTCATAGTGTTGTTACACAAACTAAAGTTGTGCAGGAAAACTGGCCGAAAAGAAAATCACTGTCATATGTGAAAAAGCACAATCTAAGAATTAAAAAAAAATGCAATGACAGGCCAAGAAACTACATCATTATAGTTGCAAAAGAAAACAAAACTGACGTAGAATCTACGCACTGGTATAAAAAATAAAAGCCAAAAATAGCAGAAAAATGTACAAAAAAAGTGTTATTTGGGTAATATAATGAGCAGCGTTAAAATTATGGACGTGTGCCAATATTCTTTCAAAATACGATAGCCGGCGCTGAAAGCGATCGCATGGTCGCTGACAAGAGCCGCCATGAAGTGATAATTCGTTATTAATTATCTTAATTAGGACTGTAATGTTTCCTGACTTATTTTGGATTTTACTGTTTACATTAATAAAGTTTTTGGCCAGGAATATTCTTATGAGCATCCTAACTAATAGGTATTATAAATGCGAAAGTAAGTTTGTTTGTTTGTTACCTTTTCACGCCTAAACCACTAAACCAAAATCACCCTGGAATTTTGCATATACGTTGTCAGGTGTACAGAAACGGACATAGGGTACCTTTTATCCCGAAAAAAAGTGCTTTTCCCGAGGAAAACAACAATAACGTTATTATGATAATTGATGGCGCCACGTGTCTTTGGAACGGGATAGACACTTATGCGGGTGAAACCGCGGGGCGCTAGTAGTGAAATAAATGAGGATAACATAAGTAACTGTATCCACTGCTTGTACATAGGTATCCTCTCTATGAGAGGGAGTGGGTCACCACGCGGATTCAGTGCACGTTGGTGGATATCACATGTCTTCGACTTTTTGGTTCTAGGGCATGCCGGTTTCCTCACGATGTGTTCCTTCACAGTTTTGAGAGCCGTGTTGAGATGATTTACACAAAGTAAAGAGCATGTTTGGGTTTGAGCCTACGACCTACAAATAGTGAGTCGCGGCACTGCTCTGCTCTGCTCTGAGGAGTACTTAGTGATCATTAATGTGCCAAGTGTGTGTGAAGTGTCAAGGGTGGTAAGCCAATTAGGAAGGTAAAGAAGCCAGCACATCAAGCTACTACAATTTCTTTAATAGATTTTCAACTTTATCACTAAAGCATAAGGTTCAGAGCTGATTGGAAAAATTTGGCAGTTTCGGGTAACTTGATGTGCTGCGGTCTGTACATTATTTTTGAGAGTTTAGAAGACATTCAATGTCGAATGATACAAGGGGTTTTTAGCAAATTAAAAGGTAGGAAAATATCGGTTGTGATCCCGGTAAACCGAAGTCAAAACTTGATTCAACGAATAACGTAGTCAAGTCTCGATACTCAATATTGCCAACTGAAAACAACTCACAAATTAATTGAAGAAAAACCTTTCTATTCGGATAACATTCAAAAATTGGCCCATTCACCGAAAGCAGATTGCGAGGCGAAATACCTTTTCTTGAAAACGGCGCAATAAAAATGTAATAGCGTGTTCTATTGGATTTTTCCAATTCAAAGGCACTTTAAAAGATATCCAACGCTAGCCTTTGGCCGTGGCATCGTTTTGGTGGGCTAAAGGCCAGTAGTAGTGTCGATCCTTTTATTGAAATAAACTTTTCACTTTTCTTTTTTTACAACGGGAACGTTTACACCCATAATCTCCCAACCTAGACTTTTCACAACTATGTTGGGGATGGCTCCAGTCTAACCGGATGCAGCTAAATACCAGTATTTTACATGGAGCGACTGCCTATCTGACCTCCACAACCCAGGTACCTACCGGGTAATACAATACCCCTTGGTAAGTCTGGTTGTCAGACTTTCGGGCTTCTGACGACCCGTAACGACTGTCAAAGATCTACGAATGACAACCCGGGCCAACAGCTTTTAACGTGCTTTCCGAAGCATGATATGTAAAGAATAGTAAAGATAGTACCCATCCACGGACCGATCGAGGCAGAAATAGTTTAACCTGATTGATCGATCTGTGCGGCTGATATTACTTAACCACGAGCGACTCTGTTCACTATCAAACAAATTCTTAAATTAAGCTCAAATCTACTAGAAAATTAACAATAATATTTTCAATGTAATACTAATTCTCAGTTTCACATTAGTTTCTAAAGATTGGTAAGTTTGAAAAGCTGTCTGCAGACGAAAGCATCAGCATATTGGCTCGTTAGTTAGACAGACGAGAATGCGCGCCATCCAGCCAGTAGCATAGCTAAAGCTTTTGTGATCGTTTCGTACATGTTTCCGTGTGTGAGTGCAGACACAGGGTTACAATAGACTATTGTTGGCTGCTGTAGTTTTTTAGCTCCGGTAAGTTGGCAGCCTTGACTTAATTGACGACGGAAAATTGGTAGACAGGTGTAGTTGTTCTTAAGTTTCGAAACGGGAAATTAAAGCTTTACCAAATAATTATGAACCTAAAGCATTTAGGAAGTAATTACTGAATATAATTTGCGACAGTGTTGCCAATGTTTTTCTATTAGTAAGTAGGTAAATGTAAGCACACACATAATTACAAGGCAATATGTTTTTGATGCAACTATATAACTAAATAACACAATATAACATTTGGTCACAGGAAATCCAAGGTTTTCGTTATAAAATTACAAAACCGGTCAAGTGCGAGTCGACTCGCGCACCGAGGGTTTTGGGGGTAGGTATGTAAATAGTTTATCACGGGTTTTTTTTTAATGTTACTACAAATTTACGGTTTTCGTTTTTTTTCCTTTAGTTGTGTGACCTTGCTTCTTGCCAAATTTCATGATTCTGAGGTCAACGGGAAGTATCCTATAAATTTTGATTCCCTTGAGAGTGTCGAAATATACGTTTTTTGCGGCATAAACGGCCGTATATTTTTTTACGTTAACTTAGAAGTTTGATTTTTTCACAGCTTTAAGCGACTATAGGCCTGAGTATATGGTTTTAATTTCAACTCGATACCTCTACGCGTTCTTGAGATAAAGGGTCTTGACAGACGGACAACAAAGTGATCCTATAAGGGATCGGTTTTTCCTTTTGAAGTACGGAACCCTAAAAACCGACACAATCTCTTTAAAAACTCTCAACTGTGTTACACTGGAAACAAAATGGAAAAGGTTTTCCATTGAAAAGAAAAAAAAAGCTCTTGTTTATGTATTGTGATTTGATCCCGTTAATAATAAAATCTTTCAAGCAATTGCGTGTAGATACTTACGTAACACAATTGACGTAAAACCCCTGACGTAACGCAGTCGACTTCACATAAGACGTTGACGTTCTATACATATTTACGAAATCAATTGTAAAGGTAGGTACTCGCTACCCCGGGCGGGGGTTGTAATCAAAAGGAGCAATTTCGCAACAACTGCGGCCCAAATAAAATATTTAACGACTCTTTACAACATTGAAACAGCATGAAAAGTTATGAAATTTTCAAATATCTGCCGGATATTACGCGCGTATACGCTAAATATTATATAAGTGCGTAACACATTTCACGCCCGAATTACGACGAGGAAACATTTATTTTACAAGTCTTTTAAATCCTCTTTTTACGTGAATTATTCATATTTATTTGGGAATGATTACATCGTTAATCCATACTAATATTATAAATTCGAAAGTAACTCTGTCTGTCTATCTGTCGGTCTGTCTGTCTGCCTGTCTATCTGTCTGTATGTTACCTTTTTACGTTTAAACGCTGAACGGATTTCGACAAAATTTGGCAGAGAGATAAATTGCATCCCGGGGAAGAACATAGGATAGTTTTTGTCGACATACCTGGCGGGCGAAGCCGCGGGCGGAAGCTAGTTGTTCCGTAAATTGCATTTTATGTCGCCGCCCATATTCATATTTTTAACATTTAAAATAAAAACTCTATGCTAACGTTATTTTAACATAAAATTACGCATTCCGCAAAGCAATAGAATACCGAATATTGCATAAATGAGGTAATAGAATGCATTAATGAAAGTTTCAGGCAATAGTTTAGAGTAACTATCCAATAGGAGCGGGCGGTCCCACCCCTAGCCACCTCCCCGTCTTGCCGACACAATTCATAATAAAAAATATACTTCCTACCATTTTCAACAAAACTCCGAAATTCGGAAATTGTATTTTCAAAAATGTAACCTCACTTTTGGCGTTTTGGCGCGCAAACTGTTATTGTATTAAGAAAAAACAATAATAAAGTCTTGGTGTATTGATCGCCTTATGGCGCATGCGCTCAGTTAGGAAATTTGCAATTACAAAGTGCTCTGTGCAAATTTCGCCCGAGTTTATAATTCGAAGGCGGACTCTAGCGTCGATATTCGTGCTCGCGGACTCGCCGACGGAAAAAGAAGGAGATAGTTCGAAATACATTTAAGTTGGGCACGGAATTTTTTAAATTCGGAACAATGTTTTTAAAAATAAAAAGAAATTTGGTTGTCAATCGAGAGACTGGAGTTAAAACGTCAAAATGAATGTAAAATTTTCATTTTTTTTCTGTGGACACAAAAATACATTGCGTAATTTAGTTACTCTACAGTTTGGTGCAAACAAATCCTACCCTTTAAGAGTTATTTAGCTTTTATTGTTTCAATTTAGTTTTCCAGACGTTTTATGTTTACAGCGTTCTTGGTCACGGGCAGACACGGCATTCGCAACTTTCCGTCACTAAAGTTTTATTACGGACTTGAAATATCAGAAAACGTGGTTATAAACTTTGATTTGCGAACTTTAAGCAATTAATAATTGTTTATGGTTTAAAAAATATAAGCTTTGCCAAAAGATAGACTAGGTACCTACCTAGTGAAGGTTTCGTTGCTTTTGCTTACGTTTGCTGATTTGAATTTTCCGACGTAGAATTTGTCGTTCGTTGATTTTTACGTTGATGCTGTATAACCAGCTGGTGTTATACTTGAGGCTTTTCTTCTACATATATTTAATTAAATGAAATGGAAAGGCTAAGTGTTTCAGTTACCTATCTCATATTTTTTGTTTTAGTCTCATTACACTTTGAACCTTCTGTTTCTTATATTAGATTTGAAAATAAAGTATGTACTTAGGTATATCATGTGGCCATGTGTCGAATAGCTTAAAAAAATCAGTGGCACTCCGGGAGTGCCGACAGAAGTGAAAACAAAACACAAACAGAATACTTTGCCATCACTCACTGACATATCGGATATAAATTAAAACCGAGTACATCCCGAGGACAGCCGAACACATCCGAAGCGGGTATTTTTTTAATCGTCTTATAAACAAAACATGCGCGGTGTTGCTTACAGTAACAGTGGCGCAAGTTCAACGGTTTTTTCCCATCTCAAAAAATGCCCAACGCGCCTTTAGAAGTTTTACTTAAAAAAAAAAAATATTTTCACTGTTTACATAAACCTATTGCTTCTAATAAGCAGAAAAGTATCAACGAGGCGCCTTTTCTGGAAAATCCTGACTAAAATTCCCAGCAGCATTTCCTAGACAATGCACCTTTTCCCGTTCGCAATACCAAACATTTGAGGGCCTTCAGACGCACCGTCGTCGCCGCCTACCTCTATACCTACGGTTGTTGTTAATAGTAAAGCATCGAACGCATCGAGACACTCGACCACCGTCCTTCCGTTTTGTCTGGCTTTTCAATCATAGCTGAATTATTTCGCAGGTAGATTGGAATCGAATGTTAGAATGTCTGTATTTTACATTTGTTAGGGTTATGTGGTTATAGACGGACAGTCCTTTGTTTATAATTAAAGAAGCAGAATATCAAAGCTTTCGTAGCGCGTGGCATTCTATATATACTTTATAACACAATCCCCTTGGGCAAAAGGAGTGAAATTACTGTTGAAAAAATAATCGATTAGAGAAGGAATATAATTGGGAGCATTAAATTTTGCAAAATTAAAAAGGTCATATGTAGTCCGTGTGTCTTCGGCTTCACCCTGAATGGATTGGCAGCTGAACATATCACACTAATATTATAAAGGCGAAAGTTTGTGAGTCTGTGTTTATATGTTTGTTACTTCTTCACGCTCAAACGGCTGGACCAATTTTGATAAAATTTTATATGGAGATAGCTGACACCCTGGATTAACATATAGGCTACTTTTTATCCCGACATTCTCACGGGATCGACATTTATGCGGGTGAAACCGCGGAGCGCAACTAGTATTATATGGTCTGGTAAATAGTTCCTAGTAGAGCAGTAACTAGTTGGAAAGCGCCTGGAAAATGCCCAATAATGAGCCTGAATTTTCCAATAGTCGGCTTAAGAAAACACCCAGGTCGGGCGGGTATTGCCACAAACTACTTTAAAATTTAGAACTAAATGAAAATCTGGGCGAAGGAAATGCTTCTAGAAATTCTGTTCACTATCCTAGAATTATTTTCGGGGTTTTTTTCTTGGCCGTTGGATATCTGAAAATATGCAGATAATTATTATTTTTTGCTTAAACTTGACAATAAAGGCTCAATTATAACAATTTTCATTGTATTTCATTTAATCACTTTTCTAGTGCATGTTTTTACGGGAATATTTATTTTGTTAGTCGGAGACGTCAACTGAAACAAGAAATATCGAAAAAAGCTTAAAATCAAAGCAGATACATTTGAACTTATTTCGACTGATACAACTCGCGCGGGAAAACATGCAGCTGTCGCAGATTTTCTATCCTTCTAAATGTTGCGGAAGTAGGTAAATAAACAATGCATGACAATGGCGGACTATTTTTAGATTATAAAGTGCAAGGTCGCTCCAATATCGTCATACCTTGTCTATCCGATAGGTACACATGGAATTTTATGCACAATGCTGATAACTTCTTTGTTCTGATTTTGTTCAGATTAAAATGGAATTAGTTGACAGGTGTCACTATTGATTCCAAGATTCGCAATCTTGGAATTAGTATGTACTATATTATATTAGCTGTAAAACAAAGCCAAAGTTTAAAAAAGAACTACTTGCTTACTAAGTTTAATTTTTTACAGTTTTCCAGGCGTTATATTGCGCCTGGAAAACTAAAAAATGGAAACTTATAAAAAAATCGTAGTAAGTACCTATACTACGATTTGTTTTATAAGTTTCCAGGAGCAACGCACTCGATTACGGATTTAAGGCAAATCAAGTACCAAAAACACTATCCATGTCTCCAAAATTGAATCCCCATAAAACAATAGCCACGCAGAAATATCTAAAACGTCTATACACCAAACTATAAACCATAGACTATAACAACTAACTCCTACACATAGCCTAGTCTAGCCTTTAGGAAGTGCAACGCAAGTGCAGGGGGAGAAGGGGGGCGCAGGGGGGCACCAGTCTCGTTGCCATGGCAACGCCAAGATGGCGGCCGCGAAATTAGTCCGTCTGCAGCCTTTATGCGCCCGTCTTCATTATGTAGGATTTCAATTTATTTCCGAAATGAACGGTAGGATTAGATTTTGTGTTTAGTAGTGTGGGTAGTTTTGTGGGACTTGGATTATGAACGATTAGAGAATATAGGCTTTAGTACAAATTATCCCTTTTGGAAAATAGTGGTACCTACCTACTAGCGTACGAACGTGAAAATCACTACCATTCTGTCTTTAGTTAATACTTTTGCTTTGTCTTTCGAGTTTGCGAAGCGTACTGTTAAAGAATGGATTCCTAGCCTGAATGCCCGAGCCACTACAACTACGGGATATTCAAATCGAATGTGAAAAGAATTCCGCTCCTATTTCTACGAAATTTCACTTCTAAAAGGTGTCAAACGCGGTGTTAAAGCGTAGATCTGAATGCAATCATGGGCTTGACTTTAGTATTGTATAAAACATCTTATTTTCTAGCTTATTACCACATTTTCTATAGTAAAATAACACATCATAAGAGCAATATCTATAACTTTACTTGCAACTTTGTAAGCAGCCTGTGTTTTGTAAACTTTACTTGTGCACTTTGGAACAATCTTTAATTCTGTATACTCAAGCTGAGTGGCTTTAAGATTTCTTGAGTTCTTATTTGTAGTTAAGAGATTAATGCTGCTGTATGTTTTCAAGGAAACGCGAGCTTATTGAAGTTGAATTACCATAAACTAACAAGAGTACTTATACAATAAAAGGTTTTTCTTGAAAAGTTTACGAGATTGTAGAGCTGTAGGTACCTACCTTATTATGATTGATGAAATAATGTATTCGCGATTATTACTTACAGGAAAATGCGACTGTCATGCCTGGAATCTACTGATTTTATTAGGAGCTATTTTTGAAGCTTTAACTTGATAGTAATTAAACTATGTAGCTACCTACCTGTTACGGGTTAGATTCCCAGTTCGGGGCAAAAAAGAACAAGGGGCGTGTATTTTGAGAAAATTACTAAGAAGTTTCAGGTTCATAATATTCTTATATTCATATACTATACCTCTTTATTACCATCCCTGGTAATTTTACAACCTAACAAAACCTAAACAAACATTGTTTAAATGGTAAAACTTCTCACCTAATTAGATTTTCAATTTAAAAAACGAACACAAACATTTTGCTGAAAGTTTCACCTCGAATCGTCCGCTTTGAGGAAGTTCGCGCGGGTGAATACTGCAATCTTTTTGTTTGTCGCTGAACATCCTTTGTATCTACCTACTCCTGCATCAGCGCAAGAGCAGGAAATTGAGATTAGTTGGATTAAGATTTAGAATTATTGGTAGTTTGGGGTTAAGGTAAGCACAATCAGCATATAATTTTCCCACTGTTGGAACACAGGCCTCCTCTCTGTGAAAGGCTGTATCTAATCTACCACGCGGGCCCAGTGCGGGTTGGCAGATGTCACATGTCTTCGGATTTTTGATTCTAGGACATGCCGGCTTCCTCACGACATTTTCCTTCACCGTATTGAGAGCAGTGGTGATGAAATCATTTACACAAAAGTTAAGGTTGGTTAAGTCGGGTTGGTATTTATTTTCGAGAGTCTATGTGTGTCTGTGTGTGTCTGTGTCTATGTTGTGTTTTTTTTTTTTTTTTTTATACATAGAATTAAAATAACGCTTTTCGTGTCTGTCTGTGTGACCGCTTGTTTTTTTTTTTATACTACGCAATGATTTTGATGACGGGTTTCACCATCATTTAGATATTTATTCTGGAAGGTTTGAATGTATAATACAAGAATATAATTATAACTTTGATATAGCACAGATATGTCCTTGTTTTGTCGTGTCGTCATTGCAACCGAGCGAAGCATGAGTAGATTGCTAGGCCTTTATTAAATGGTAATAATTTTATGTTACGTAAATATAAGTACGACGAACAAAAGAGGAATGTTTGTTTACTTTTTTTAAATGTTGCCAGTGTTTTACATTTCGTGCGGGAATCGCACGCGCGAACCACAGCACAGAAACCAATCATTTGAGTGCCAAGCTCCTGACGCAACACGAAAATTTTGGTCTCAGTTCAGAAATAGGAGTCTAGACTGGATTGAACTTACATAGAACTTATTCCATTATTTGTCGTTTTTTCCCTAACATTTAGATACCCATTATCCTATTAATTTAATACACACAAATATAAATAACTAGCAGCGCCTCGCGGTTTCGCCCGCATAAGTATCTATCCCTTGGGAATATCGGGATAAAAATATCCTATGTCCTTCCCGGGGATGCAATCTATTTCTCTGCCAAATTTTATCGAAATCCGTTTAGTGGTTTAGTCGTGAAAAGGTAACATACAGACAGACAGACAGAGTTACTTTCGAATTTATAATATTAGAATGGATGACGTTTTTACCGTTACAACACCACCCCATCCCCCTTCGACTGACCACTCCCCCTCAAATGCCTGGCATTGTTTAGACGGCCGTAGCGGACTAATAGATGACTTCAAATTGACGGGAACTGACGTCGGGGCGACGTCAGACGACGGGAGGCGACGTCAGGCTGATGATTAATGAGGGGTGACCATTACAATGATATTGGCTTTTATATTGTTATGCTAGCTTTTGGCTGTAACTACATGCGCGCGGACATTTTGCTTTGCAGAAATATTTTACTGGGACTAAAAGTTTTATATGCATGTGTTCAGTGCCGTATTATCCATAAGGCACTTTAGGCCAGTGCCTAGGGGCCCACTATGACCAGGGGCCCAGCACTCCCGATTAAAAAATGAAAAAAAAAAAGGGGATTGTGTGGTTTTATGCAACCACGGTAAAAGTGAAACTTTTTGGCACATTATAAGGTAAAAGCCAAATTGCGTTGTTGTGGTATGAAAAAGGGGGAGGCCCGAAACGTGCCGTGCCGAGATGGTTAATCCGGCCCTGTATGTGTTATTTTAAAAAACAAGATGCACATTGAAACTAAAGCTCGATTATTATTTATTTTTTGCTCTTGTTGTCGCCCTGCAGGTCAAAGGTCTCCCTTTCTCCTTTCCACTCCTCTCTGTCTTGAGCTAGTGTGGACCAATTCTATAGGCGTCAATTTCCCCGCCACCTTCTCGCTTGATTACCAAAATATATTTTTAATTGATTTAATCAATCAAACAACTCACTTCTTTGCCGTCGCAGTCCACTGGACATAAGCCTCTTCCAAGTTGTATAGATGCCAGCACATCAAGCTACCTGAAACTGTCAAATTTTCCCAATCAACTTTGAACCTTATGCTTCAGCGATAAAGTTGAAAATCTATTAAAGAAATTTGACAGATTGTAGTAGCTTGATGTGCTGGCGTCTGTACAACAACTTACTTTTATTGATCTTCTTGTTTGAAACTGCGGTTTGGTCTTTTTGCTTAGACATAGCAGCTACGTATCTAACATAATAACACAAACACTCACACTAACATAATATGGATGTAATTCTGAAATAAAATATTTGAATTTGAATTTAATACCTACATACATTCACATTGTCTAGTAAATTAAAACCTTGAAAATTGTACAAAAAGGTCAGTAAAAGAAAATGAAAACTAAATGTCAGGGGCGAAGTACTCGCTGTAGGTACTTGCATCCGTCGCGCATGGATCAAAAGATGTATGGACGGAAGAAGCCGAAGGATTTGTAAGGATCGTAGGCGACGGTCTGAAGATTTTTGAAGTGAAAACTTCTTTAGCATCGTTGTGATTTGAAATTTTATGAAACGAAAAAGCAACAGTAAAAAGAGACATATAAGATTTAACGTGGGAGAAAATGAGATAGGAAGCATTATACTTACAGTGTTTTTGTTTTTTATTATTACAAATGACATGGATGGATGGATGGATGGATGGATGGATGGATGGATGGATGGATGGATGGATGGATGGATGGATGGATGGATGGATGGATGGATGGATGGAGGGACGGTCGGACTGATGGACGGACGTACGGACGGACGGACGGACGGAAGGACGGACGGACGGAAGGACGGACGGACGGACAGACATACGGACAGACAGACAGACAACAGACAGACAGACGACAGACAGACAGACAGACAGACAGACAGACAGACAGATAGATAGATAGATACACATCTATAACGGTTGATCACTACTGGGCGGTGTGTGTCTCGTCTCATGGTTGCACCAAATGGGAGTCCAGCTCAGCATATGCCAGGTACAATACCTGACGCTGGTATTCTGCTGCATCCCGTTAGTGAAAGAAAAGAAAGAAAGAAAGAAAATACGTTTATTTGCGACAAACATGACGCATAAAAGTAAAAGACACAAACAACAGAAAAAATAACAAATTGGGAGAAAGTATGCGTCACATCCACGCAAAACGGCCAACGCACACACACACACGCGCTTAGTGACACACGGATGTCGAGAAGACACATCTGAGTTTCAACAAAATGATACCTATATAGTGCGGCGCGTAATTATAAAGGTGGTAAGTACCCACAGTCGACTGTCATACGCAAGTGTGAAGTTGGTTGGATGGATGGATGGATGGATGTTCTCTAGCATCGTTGTGATTTGAAAGTTTATGTAACGAAAAAGCGACAGTAAAAAGAGACATGTAAATTCATAAGATTTAACGTGGGAGAAAATGAGATAGGAAGCATTATACAGTGTTTTTGAAGGTTTCACTTCTACCACGTGTTTATGTTGGTATCGTGGGAAAGTGTGACATTTTGTACGGATTTTATAACTATAGCAGTATTCATAATCTCAGATAATTTACATTCCACCGCCGCTTAATCAGTTAAGTATCTACTTAAGAGAAATGTATTCTAAGGGCTGATTTTTCCAACGCCAGATAATTTTATCCGAGGAATAATTTTGAATGTTTGACAGTTGTTCCATACAAAATCTGTCAGACGTCAATTTTACTCCACGAATAAAAAATTATCAGATGATTGAAAAAACGTCTTAAGTTGACTTTTGTGTGTCCACAGATGATTGAAAAAACAGCCTTAAGTTGACTTTTGTGTGTCCATTTGTAACAAAAAGGTCCTATCAAGTTTTTGGTTGCCATGGAATTTCAACTTTGTTAAATATGACATTCAGTTTGTTGTTCCATACCTTAAAAATTATCTCAAATTCTTAATTTAAATATAGGTGTTGTTGAAAAGTTTCGATACATGGAAGGAGTGTATGCAAAAGTTTTGTCGGTAAATACGGAGCATTATTTCTTCGATATTGGAGGTATCAAAGGCAGAATAAGTTTACTTTTTGCCCAATGTTGAGGCACAAAGGTTGTTTAGAAAAAAAAAAAACAAAAAAACATCATTGCAGACCTCTTCTGTATTTAATGGCGTCCTATGTTTTACTCTGTACGTAGATTGTATATAGGAATTACTATTTATAACAGCTAAGAAATACGTGTATGTATGATGTAATACTACTATTATATATTTCCCGCCCATATAATTCAATGGTACTGTTTATCGTCTCTAAAATCCTAAATATAAAAGCGTCTAAACTTTAAATTCCTTTTCGTACTAGACTCAAACGGACGGCAAACCGAGAGATCTTAAAATAAAGATAAGTTCTGGATTCGTGAAGTTCTTTGTAGTTTATTAAAGAGTGCATTAGCTAATCAAATGTAGTGGTCATTGCTTTAAAATGTACTTAAATATAGAAAGTCAGTCAGTGACAGTCAGTACATTAAAGAATGAGATGGCGTTATTTTTTCGAAAATAAATCGTAGCGACTGATCTACTAAGCGAGCGAAAGTGATGCAATTACTTTTGAAACGCAAAATAAGAGAGATGGTTATAATGTGCGTGCACTCGGAATAAAACGACTTAAGTGCCAAAACGAATTTACTTACTCCTTTTTTAACAAAATCAATGAATTAAATTTAAAACTACTTTGAGTAAACTTTGATATGATAATTCTCTGTTTTAAAGTAAATTCCACTGAATAACTCTTAAGTGTTACTCTGTGATGTCGAAAAAGTAAAAAAATAGATATACATTTGCAATTTATTTGTATCGATAAAAAATCATTGAATCATGTATTCCTTTTACACGATACTAGACCAAAGAGTCAAAAAACATATACCAAAATTTTAAATCCCTACCCCCACATACTTAACAAGTTAAACGAAATAGAAAAGCCACATTTTTTTCAATATACTCATCACCTTAAGAATTCTTTGTAATAAAATCATCATCGTCTACCGAGCCTTTACTCAACTATTTTGAGGTCAGCTTCGTAGAAGTGACTGCCTATCTGACCTCCACAACCCAGTTATTCGGTAATACGATACACCTTAGTAAGACTGGTCCGTCAGACTTCCACGCTTCTGACTACCCGTAACGACTGTCAAATATCTACAAATGACAGCCGGGACCAAATGTAATAAAATAAATAATGAAAATGACATAGTTATTGATTTCGAAAGCTATCTTGACGGTCATTTCAGACATGAAAGGTATATTTATGGTGATCGCATAATCACCAATTACTTTGCTAAGCGTGGTTATACCTATTTCAGCGTAGCGTTTTTCGTAGCAGCGGCGTAGCGGGTCTACGAAAAAACTGTTTCTAGTAGCACAAGTGAGATGAACGTAAAACAAACACAGCCCGACCAACTGGGCATAATATACTAGTACTATTACATATTAGCTTGTAAACTGGGGGCCTAAAAAGGCCACTTCGACAGAATCATAAAAGGATAACAATATGAATCATAATGTACAGTTAACTGTTAAGTTAATCGTATCAAATCCCATTGGTGAAGGATTTTTCAGTTATTTTTTTTGTTTGTGCTAAAATACCAATCAATCCAATGCAAATCCAATCCCAATCTCTTTGATTATACCTACGTAGTGCAGCGAAAAAAAGAAAAACACGGACTGGCTTCACCATATTATGATTCATAATGTCATCCTTTTATGATTCTGCCAAAGTGGCCTTTTTAGGCCCCCTGGTCCCAGGGCCCTTCCAATGGCCGATACAAAAGCGGTCCAGTCAAAAGCTCTACCTATCCCTTCACGGATAAAAATCGTAACATTAACGCCAAAGCGTTCGTGTCACAGCAAAAAGACCAATGGCATCCTGATCAAAACAGAGTCAACGAAAGCTTACACCTACAGTAAATAAATAAATAGTATCGCTTGAAACAATTTCACACAACAAACAAACAAATAAAATAGGTGAACGACATCAAAGGACCTTGTTGAATAATCTTTCAATTTATTTACAATTCGCGGCCCACTCGATTCGCTGAATGAACAGGTGGTGGCCGCGGGCATGCGGAAAAATATCCTACAAAACCCATCACTACAACACTATAAAATCTCCGAAGGCATAATACATTAAGCGCTGGACTTGAGCAGCAAAGTTGGGTGTTGATACAAAACGGTTAATGTATTCGAAACAGCAACAAAATTCTCGTGTATCGTCCGTGTTAATCTCCCTGAATGGGGTTTGTTTACGAATGCTGAGTGGCCATGAACCGGCAGGGTTACACTTTATTCCTCTATATTCGGATATTTCGCTTCGAAAGCGAGAGTGGCCTGGTTTTTGTTTCATGTTTGATTTATTGTCGTTGTGTAAGCGTGGCGCGGTCACGCTGGCATTGACGGGCTGAGGGCTCGTGTCAATGATCGACCTTTTGTCGCTTATGGATCTTGTTTGTGAATTGTTGGAAAATTGCAAATGGCCTTTACTTTAACAAAAAGAGTTCGTATTCAATGTGCTGACTTTCTATGATATTAACTTCTATTCAAATATTAAAAAACTAAAACCCGACTACTGAAAAGGATGAAACAAGAAAGTACCTACCTTCCCGGCTTCCCGTGGTTGCATGCCGCCGTACTAACATATTATAAGCTATGGTAAAACGGGTTTTAGTTTTTAAACTTATTTTTTATTTAATTAATTATTTTGGGGCTTATTTCAGTAATGTTTATATTTTTGAATTGTGCTAATTAAGCCCTTTCATGATAATTTTTTTTTTCTCTAGATCATGACTTTTATGTCCGGTAGAGGGCGCCATGTTTAATTTAATGTGACGTCATATTATAGCCTATAACCAGCGTACGATCAAGACGTTTCCAACGATACCTCATTTGTCTAATTATGAAAAGCAGTTTAGAAGTTATTAGGGAACAGATGAACATACATACATACTGGTCAAAATCATAACCCTCCTTTTTGCTTCGCTGTAGTCGGGTAAAAATAAAAATAGGTAATTTAAACCGACGAGGATCCAAAAGGTGGACTGGAGTGTTGACGTTTTTTACCTGATTGCGGCGAAGCCCAAAAGGAGGATTATGTGTTTTTTGTAAATGTATTTTTAATGTTACCTAGCCGCGAACATCGTGTTCTTTCAACTTATCCGACGACTCGACGATGACGTCTTGGTACCATAATTTTATTTATATCGCGAATAAATTAAATGGTTTAATTTACTGATTTCTATATAAGAAAAAAGGGCGCTTCTTATGTACGTAGGTACGAATAATTTAAATTGTTAATCATGATAATGTTAATCATTAATTCATTAGTCACCAAAGTAAAGGAATACACATGACATGAAAGAATAAGAAAAAAAATAAAAAACATAAAAGAGAAAAGGTAAGAAAATTAGTTTATAGTACTCACGGGTGTAGAACTCGAACGCCCTCTGCCGCGTCCTCTTCGAGACTCGCTCTTCACCGTCTGCAAGGTCCCGTCCGGAGCCAAAATAAGCTATAACAACACAGACACACCACGGACTTAACATAAAGCAAAAATAAAGTAAGTAAAAACAAAGGAGAAACGTTAACACAAAAAGGGAAAAATTAATAGACAAACATGCAATGGTAAGGTTAGATGGCGACAGATTAGTGTTTTAGTATGAAAACTTTTTAATGTTCGTTCGAAGTACCAATAGCAATAGTAAAATAGGTTTTTATTTGTAATTTATATAATTGTAGTCTTTTTGATCAAGAACTAACATAGTGTAACTAAATAATTATTAATTCGAATTAATGTATCTGAACAAAACCGAGTAAGCGCCATCTATCTTCGCATGTCTGAAACAGCGTCAACGCAGAGCATCTAGTTACTTGTGTTTGTATTAGTTTAGCTACTACCCGCTAGATGGCGCGTTCTCAAGTAACACAAATAGTTTTAATGAAACTGAATATCGATAAAAAACTTAAGTTTATTTAAGTGCTTACATGATCTCAAGCGCGGTCGGACTGCATAGAAAAGAAAGAGAACCGCGATGACACAACGCTTGTAATTTATTGCAAAATATGAAGCAATTATTTAATTACAAAAAATCTATTGTTTGAACTAGAAAAAATTAAAACACTAGTGGTTTAGTATGTTGCTTGTAGAATAATCTGAGAAAAATCAGAATGATTGTATGTATATTAGTATGGTTTTTATTGTAAAAAAAAAGTTTTTAGAGGTATCTTCATGATTTTTTCTATCGTATCAAATTACTTGTACTTATTATGTTTTCAACACATCTACCTAGCATATATCTTGAAGGATATCATATATTTTTTGATTTTCCTTACTGTAGTCGATCATATACTTTTATTGCTTAAAAATTTGCGTTTTTCTTGCGTTTAGGTCCTGTAAGCCCCTTAAAGATGAATTTTTACTGTAATTTTTTATGCCTAAATTGTATTTTTATCATTATGTCGTTATTATTATTTTTATATTTTGCCTATCCGGGTTCTTTTTCGTCTACCTATATAGGAGACGTAGGTAACGCATAACTTTTATGTAAGCTAAAGATATTTAATAGGTATTCATAATTCAAACCAACACTGTTTGTCGTAGTGTATAAGTATTAACATAGATCATAAGCCACATCTAACATACTAGTATATAAGTACTAACATGGATATATTGTTACTAACATCTTATAGATATTTTTGTTTTTATCAGTGTCGACCTTTTGTTGTCTGTTAAACAAATAAATTATTGTCATAATTTGTTCTTCTAGAATTATTTACAGTTAAGACGGCGGTTTTCTTGCTGAAGAATTACTTTTATCTAGCCCTAAAAGCCGCCGCCTGCCTTACAAACAACTCAACAGGAATCTAAAATTCTAATAACGGAAAAAATCCGCGACAAATTCTCTGTAAAATTATTGATGACACGCTCATCTGTTAAGCTAATGACAGCCGTCATTGTCAAACCTAATGAGCTTTTTCGTTTTCTAGCCACACACTAATTAAATAGGTTACTTCAACTGAGGCCACGAATAAATAAATAGTTTCTGTTACTGAGCACATGGCATCGCCTCACACCTGGCGTTTTAGTTCGTTACTCCTGTTTTTGTGTTAGACGCGAACGACATTTGTTCTATTGCCGTCTCTCTCTGATTGTCTATCTCTTTCTACTGCTATCTATTCTTATTCAAATCGCGGGATTTGTAATTATCGCTGAGAACAGGTCCGGGACTCATTTTTCGTTCGCGAGAGAGATTTTAATAAGATGAATAAACATTAGGAAGGTCTTTATGGGAGTCAGCTGCATTATTGCCTTTAGTATGTTTGTCACGGGTTTGAGATCGTAGAATAAAGTGACCGTTTTTATTCGTCTCTAGTTATCATGGAACGGGTATTCTATAACTTGATTGAAATGTTAATCCTACTAATGTAATTTTTAATAATCAAATTACGTCATAAGAAGGCACAGAAGTATATAACATTTTGAAAGTGATTTGTTTTAGAGAAACATCTAGAAAGCCATAATCCAGAAAAAAAAAACATAATTATTCAAAGAATTCTCTACTAATTTACACTACACACCAAAAACATAACAACAGGGACTTCCTCCAATTTATTACTCGCAACCATAGTGACATACTTTCATAAATGTTAGGGGAATATTACAAACATGACTACCGTTATTTAAATATTAATTATCAGGAAGCATCATCGTCATACATTGAATTAATAAACCGGTTTGTAAATTAGAATTAGTACACCTTTGTACCACCATCTGTCTGTACTTATTACATTATTAATGCTTCTAATTAATATTTTCATATTCTAGTAACACCTTTGAAAGCTTATTAATTATTGCGTGTGATTGGTCTTGTTTTTAAATGTAGTCTTTTTAAATTTTATGTGGTTAAGCTCCGAGTTACAATAAAATTATTCAGTTAATTATGTATGAATATGAATATGTTTTATGTTCAAATTGTATCAAATTATCATGTACTGATAACGTTTGAGAGTGTTTGCATTATCATTTTCTTGAAGTTTAGGTTAGAAACTAAGAAGTTTTGTATTAGATTCGTTATACCTACTAAACTAACGTGTACCATTTTAATCCGCCTACTAGTTACAAATCCTCAACGCCCGAATATGAACCGCACTGAAACTTGGTCCTTCGTTCCGCGACACGTCTTCGCCTCACCTCGCGTGTATTTGTAAACAAATTACTTACTCTCGGGAGATCATACAGTAGTACTCGTAATTCGGCTCGTATTCTCGTATCGTGGGTGCGTGTTGCGTGGGTTCGTTGAGGCAGGTCGTGACCATCACGCGAAGCACTTGATTACCTTATTGACGAGTGCTGAGACATGTTGATGTTTCGGACCTTAATTTTGAAGGAATGTGACGCAGTTGTTATTGGTTGAACGTGTTTTCTGTTCAAACAATTGGTCTTTTTGAGGAAGTTACAATATAATCTTCGACTTGGTTCAATTGTTTTGTAAAAAAAACAGTACAAAGCTTTAGAAGTAGTAGTTAAGGTTTACTGCTTAGAGCTTTTTAGTCTTTTTCTGATTTTGTTACGATATTGACAATAGCAGGAAAACCGATAATGAAGTTGTCATGAATGAAATGAGTTAGGATTATGAACGCGGAGTGTGGAACCTAAGATAGAAACACGGTTGTACGATACGACTACATACGGAAAGCAAAGCTAATAGAAATCTCTATTCTTAGACAGCAAGTTTCGCCGAAAACTTTGTTGATAGAAAAAAATGTTTGTAGATATCTCGGTCCATAGGAAGCCCTGTTGAAAGAGATATCTGTTCATAGATAGCACTTCTTGCCGTAAACTTTATTGATAGAAACCACTGTTTCTATCAATAAAGTCTAGGAATAGAGATTTCTATTAGCTTTGCTTTCTGTATGTAGTCGTATCGTACAAGCGTGTTTCTGTGTTAGGTTCCACACCGGCAGAATCATGGGTTGAGTGAATTTTAAACCGAAGCCGTTAAGGTTCAAACTAGAATAGCTCAGGTGCCATCGTAAAATGCAATTGGAAATAAGTGCTTCGGTAAAAAGTTACCATTGTTCAAAATATATCGATGTTTTTGAAAGTAACTTATTCCACTAGTCGTGCAGACGATTGTAATAGTCTAACTTAAATGTTGTGTTCCATGAAATCGTTTCTTTCTATCGCCTATAATTCATTTTAAGTATGGCAACTGGCCATAAAAGTAAAGTAACATGTAACCTAATTATATTTAATGTTAAATATAATTCATCAAGACAAACGTCCATTGAAATTGTACCGCCATGATGGATTGAAATGGCAGTTATTTAAAATCGGTTAAAAAGGCAGGTGCAACGCATCGCTGAAGATAATAAAGGCAGAAGATAATCTCGAACGTTAATCTGTACAGTAAAAATAACGAGGTTAATTGGAATATGTTTTGTTTCGTTTTGGTATGTCCGTTTTTGCGGACCGTTAGTAAATTACAATGGGTCCGTGTTTAGTGCCGCTACTCGACGACAGATGGCATGCAAACTAATTTGCGGAACTGCGCTCCCATAAATATTTGCTTCGGACATTTTTTTAAAGACTACGATGTATTGTGTAGTATATTTTTAACAAGAAACGTAAGGAACACGGTAGATAATATTTCTTATATTTTGTAAATTCAACAAAATCGTGTGTTATAAGAATATAATGCCGATTCTAAAACGCTTTGAACTAAACTGAAAACTCGAATATTCAAGGTAATATAAAGGAAGTCGACGGCAAATGAGCCTAAATGAATTTGAAATTGGCGATATTCGTCCCAAAGTGCCGATTCAACGTGTCTGTTGCGATTCAGCGGTTTTATTTGAATGAGAATGCGATTCATGCGACAATATCGAGTGCGTACAGTTGGCAGCCGCTGTCTTGCTGGCAAATAGGTTCAGAATACAGATTGCTTTTTGTATTTTGTTTTAAGGTTTTATATTGGAAAACGATTACATTAGTTAAGGTTTTGGACAATTTTTGGGATTAAATGACGCGCGGAACACGAATTTGTTGGGTGTTTTGGATCAATCGTTTGATACCTATTTTTAGTTTAGGATGGTCATTTTTTTAACTATAAGGCAAAGACTGAGCTTGAGCTTTTGTGTTTTAGTATCGTAAATAGTAATGAGCGCGGTGAACTGGACTTCTTCAACAAGAACTGGTCCTTAGCAGCTTTGAACAGAGAGAAGTGGAAAGAGAGTAGTAGGGAGGCCTTTAATATAGATTCAGTTATCATACAGTCTACTGCGGAAAACCAAGCAGTATCTAATATTATGCCCACATTTAACCCTACTGATGGACTTTGGGTTTAGGCCCGTGCCATCAGATATACCCGGTTAGGCCGAGAAAACAAATGAATAAACAAAATAATATAATAAATAGTAACATAAAATCTTTTGATTATCACACAATTATTTGACTCGGCACTCCAAGAACTTGCTACTAGCAAGGTACAAAACGCAGCATTATATCCACAATATAGACTTTCCTTTCAAAACTTCAACAATTTAAATTACAAACACAAATCACAAAGTTTATTAGCATTAAACTCTAAAACTATTACCTTGAGACTGGCAACTTTAGCTTTTCCCTTCAGAGTATTCTTTCGAGAATGTTCTCGAACAATAGAAGAAGTTTATCTAGCAAACAATTACATTGTCTAAGAAAGTTCACCTATAAATTAATGTGTGAATGTCGGAACGTCGACTGACTAATTTTACACTCGAGTACGTTTAATCAACCTGAATATGAAAAGTAGAAGTATTCTAGAAATGTAGGGTCAGTCTTCGTGCCTAAAAAGATAATTTATTAAGACTATATTTTTTGTAAAGAGATATTGTGACATTTTGTTAAAGGAATTTTCACAGTGGCAAAATGCATATAGATGGCGTATGTATTATTAAAAGTGGCATTGTGTTACTACGAGTACACCATAAGAAATCCCGCATACATAACTGTGTAATATAACGTATAAACTATGACTGGTAGAGAAGCCGGCCTGTGTACCAGTACTGTAAATGAAGTTTAAATAAATATAAGCATATATCTAGCAGTCCAATTCGCAATGAAAATATACTTTACGATAGTCTTGAATTGAAAAAAAACAGATCATCATCTGCCTAAACTTTTCCGACTATATTGGGGTCGGCTTCCAGTCTAACCGAATGCACCAGTATTTTACATGGAGCGACTGCCTACCTGACTTCCACAATACCAACAAACAACTTATTGAAAAAACAAATGACATTCTAAATCCGCATCTAAAATTGAGCATCGGGTCTATGCACTCATTATAAAGATACATACTTTATTCACTTTATTTAAACTCACTCTTTCTCTCCTATATTTTCATCGCGGCGATAATTTCCGAATCAATCTCTAAATAAGAGCTAACAGGTTTTAGTCACATACCTGGGGTCGCTGGTAGCCTGCTCGCTAGAGGCGTCGACTAAGCTTAGCTGGGGTCGGATAGGGTCGCAAATTGGTCAGAAACACCCTCCCCCAGTGTTTAAACAGATATCTGCACATCACTGAGCGTTAGCCACTAAATTATTGTGCCTTCGTACGGCTAAAAGCACGTGAATGTGTATTAGGCTTAAAAGGATCAGGTAAATGTACTGGACAATGCTTTTAGGTTTTCTAGTCTGAATAGGAACTTCCTACTTGTGTAGTAGTTTCTTAGGTATTGTAAATTGCACTGAAAGGTTTGTAAGTCTAAGTACAATCTTGTGCCAATGGGGCACAAAACATATGGTTTTACATTGCTAAGTTGTATAGTCTGTATAACTAGCATTTGAAATATGGAGCACTGTATGGAACTGACAATTAAGTATTGAAAACTGCTGTGTTGAATTTCAGAATAAATGTAGGCGATATAGATCTTTTTAGTAAATGTTCACAAAAAAAAACCACTTATTTAGGTACACTATAAACTCGATTTTCAAAAAATGTCAAAGGAAAAGAAGTTTTGTACGTGATTTTTCATTGCTCAACTCTTTTCTCAAAATTAATCTTCACATTTAAACCATCATGGTGTTATCGAACGGCCGTGGTAAGTCGACAAAGGCAGCAGTCCGACAATTCAATCAGGCTCCCATCAAATTGACTCGACTGCCGCGACACGACACCGCGTCGTAAGCAGCTTCACACACACACTGAAAGTGGAGCGACATGGCAGACAAGTGACGTTGAACTTGATTTTTTGTTCCTTTCGTACAGTTTTATGAGGTTTTAGGAACAAAGTTAGGGTAAATGGACCTTTAGAAATCTGACTAGGTAGAAGTTTAATGTCTGCTATCTACCTTAGCTAGGTATCAAGTATCTCAAGAGGTGATACATGACATACCTCTAATTGTGTGTATCTTACAGTATTCAAACAGCACAGACTAACTACAGAACCTTTTTTTTAAAGAACGCTAGACGGCAGACGCTAATAAAAATGTCCTGAGTATCAATTAAGCCGCACACAAAAAGGATTCTAAGTTCACATGCAACAACGGTCAGCCAGACGACTCCAAATTCGATCGATGCGTCCAAATCACTTTAATATTTAAGCTGGTCGCGCCTTCTTCGCGACGGGTTAAAATGTTAGTAAAAAAATCGTCTAACGTTGAAATATTTGTGAGCACCATGTGTTATGTGTGTGTCATGTGTGTGTTTGTGTGTGTGTGTGTGTGTGTACAACATTATTAATTTATCTGTCATTGCTAAATTTTTGATTCTTTTACTTATTGTAGTACAGTTTTATTCTAGGTACATCATCTTCACACATAGTTATTTAATAATGAATGTAGTACCTATACAAAATATTGTAAAACATTTTCAAAGAGTAAAGTCGAAGTTTCTTGCCCATTCTTCTTAGTAAAACTACATTTTGGAAGGGGCAACTAGAATCAACAAAATTCTATATTCTTATAAATTTTGACGTTCAAAAGTGCCTTTTATGGGCCTACTTGAAATAAAAGATTTGACTTTGACTTTGAACGCTCAGTGTGTGCGCCTCCTAAAGCTCCACACAACGCGATTGGCTATTGTTTAATGTCGCCGAGGACACGGCCGGGTTTTTTTATCCTGTCGACGACGGAAGCTCAATTCAGTGCAATCACGGCGCCTGTGACGCGGAACGCGATATCGTTGCGCTCGTGTAGACGGTGGCGCTGTTGGTGGCGAGTAGCGGAACTAAAAAACTTTGATGATTTTTATTGTGTTGTAATATGTTTTGTTTTACAAGCTTCCGTGCTATAATATGAATTATGTGTTCTATTAAATAAATATTAGAATTCAATTCAACGGATTTATTATTGCCCCATTTGTTTGTAAATACTTTATTCTTATCTGAGTAGGGTAATTTATAGAGCGTGTGAAGCAAACCACGAAAATTCCCGTCCTATATCGGGCGAGTGAATCTGTGCATAGCGTGGAGTTTAATTTAACAAATTGAACCGCCATCCGGCGGCCAAGTGGCGGATATGTCATGATGCCGCTCTCATGACGCACGTCAACGGCAAACGTGTCGAAACACAAAAATTAACCAAAGATTTATTTGGATGATTTTTATCTTATATTTTTGATTGTCATAAGTTGTAACGAGAAATAAAATGAGGTATGCCTACTTCGCTTTGTAAATATTATCATCACGAGCTTCTCTTTCTAAATTCATGCAAGACTTGATTTTTTAATTTCGTAGAGGTCAGTAGAATAGATGTTTATGTATTATTTTATTTGTACCAATGTGAAGGTATTAATTTAATAGCAATAAATAAATTTATTGATTTGTTTATTAATGTGCAATGAGAAGCTTTCCTCTTAAGGAAAACTTCTCATTGCACTTTCAACACTCACCCAATTTCTTGTCTTACTTATAAGACAAGAAATTCTCTTACATTTTGTAAAGCAGAGTTTGTATTTATCAATAAAACAATAAATCCCAGCATTATTTTGCAAAAACATCACAAGACGAACACAAAGAACGCGAGAACTCATTCGAATGATTTAAATTTGGAATTGGTGTAAAGCTCGCATTGATTGGCGGGTGAGTCAGTATGATGCATTGTCCCATGCTTATGCTGACTCACGGCTCACAATGTAATACTTTTGCCTCAGCATTTGAACAATAAAATTATCGACATTATGCTAATTTATGAAAACAAAAACTAAACGGCATGGGTAAAAGGTTATTGTGATGCCTAATAAAGTAGATACTAAATATTAGTCTGGTTCGGTGCAAATATAACTATGAAGTTCTCTACAAAGAGAAATATTTTTTTGAAGTTTACAGAAATATCAATATCAACACAGGTCGTCAATGTCAACACCGTCTAACGCAATCCACAGCTGAATTTAAAATTCCGATGCAGTCACTGGCATTACCTGTATACGGATAACGTAAACCAGCGGGCTAATTACTTAACACATTATCAATCGGAATCGGTTTCATTTCACACATTCATTGCGCTAATTACGTATTGAGCAGATACATTTTTAGAACTTATGAAGCAATGGATTAGCAATTTGCTTCAAAATGATTCAGATTCCTATTGATAGTGTGTTACGCAGTTAGGGTGCTGGTTTGGCCCAGTTGGATAGAATAGGTCTAGAAGTGCAACGTAGATTTGAGATGCAAGTGGGGCCAAATAACGTAATGGGATCAGATAAAAAAAAACATGAATTCAAACGTGGAACGTGGAACATAACGTAAACAGCCAGCCGCGCCACGCAGCACAAAAGAGGTTTCAAATAAAAATAATCCCCTACAGTTTTCACTTTCAATGAAAATCCTTTTTCCACGTAATACTAAAAATGTATGTTTGTAAACAAACCATATCTGTTTCTGTGAAGTTCAAGGCCCCAGGTCCGACCTCGGTCAGGGGTATACCCGGGTACTTTGTGACCGTTTACACCCGGGACGAGGGTCCAAGGGTTTTCCTTGTACGACCTCTTTATTTTACGATAGCACTGGCTTTAAATATATCGTCTATGGTTGTTGTTCTTTTCGAATTGGGAATATCGTTTGTAAACATTTTTTTAATGCCTGCTCTGCGTAAAAGAGAGGTGATTGAAGAGCATGTCTATGTCTGTATGTGGAATTGTAGCTCGGAAACAGATGAATCGATTTCTTAGTGTTGCTTTTTGTTTGACAGCTGGTTTAAATCTATGCCTAGAAGTATTAATTTAGTATCTTTTTGTAAATTACATCACAATAAATAATGATATTTAATTAAGATGAGTTTTAAATTCGTATAAAATTTATAATTATGGCGCTTGTGATACAGGAATTCCTAGTACTGATGTTTGCGTCTTGAAGTGAAAATACATAAAATATATGTATTATAAACTTTGTATGACTTCAGAGTTCGGTGTGCGGAGGTTTTTTTTATTATTGTTTCTAGTTTAGGGTTATTGTAAGGGAAGTTGAGTTACCTACTTTCAAGAGTAGGAAGTAAGCAGCTTTTGTGTAAAACAACTTTTTAATTAAATATGTTTCGTAATACTTTTTCTGGTTTCGCGGTCACGCGTT
Source organism: Luperina testacea (assembly GCA_927399505.1). Classification (NCBI taxonomy): domain Eukaryota; kingdom Metazoa; phylum Arthropoda; class Insecta; order Lepidoptera; family Noctuidae; genus Luperina; species Luperina testacea. The sequence goes on along the minus strand of OV656759.1, from coordinate 19,438,968 downwards.
TGAAAACTCTTGAAACGTGAGCTTGAGCAATACTTAAAAGAGTTACTTAACAATGCTGATTTTAAAAGGAAATGTTGATATTTTGGGTTTTTTTTCATTGAAATCAATGGCGTAAGTCATAATAACCATTGCGAAATCCCCATTCATACGGAAAATGATTTGTGTAAGTTGTGGTTGTGTCCCTCATCGTCATAATTCTCCTTTTTTTATTTTATTTGAAATGGGTTTGCTCTTGCCTCTAATCTAGGTCAGAGATGACACAGATAAAGTCTACGATGGAGTGAGCTTACCCAGAAGAAGCCTGTTCACTCTTACTTTGAAGAGATTCGGGTTGTATGCACTCGGAAACACATACGCAGGTAGAGAGTTCCACTCTTTTGCTGTGCGCATTATAAAGGACATCTCCTGCTTTTATCTTATTTTATTTGGGGCAACATGTCATTCTTCCATTTATTTCTCTATTAGTCGTCTTCTTAGTAGTGATCCCCTTTCTACCCATATAATCTTTCACGCGGTCCATCCCTCGTTTCTTTGTTCATCCCCAACTCTGATAGCCTGTCACTAGTGAAAATAAATGGTTGAAGTAATAAGCTTTGATTTTCATTATCAAACTGCAGGCTTTCTTTATTATCATACTATTATTATTAATGCGAAAGTGTGTCTGTCTGTCTGTTACCTCTTCACGCTTAAACAGCTAAACCGATTTAGATGAAACTGACCCCCAAAATACCGGTCCAGGCCTAGTTTGGGGGTTAGGATTAGTTTTGTGGCAATACATTGATGTTTATTTTATGACGACTGGTTTGTAACATGTAATTCTTACTGTCAAATAATTTTTTTTTATTTTTTATTATTTGGTATAGAGATAGTTTTGAGTCCCGGGAGAGGACATAGGATACATTTTATCCCGATATTCCCTCGAGATCGAAACTTATGCGGGTGAAACCGCGGGGCGCAGCTAGTAATATATATCTTTTAAAATAATAACACAACTTACTATTTTTACACTTAGGTACTAAATGAAATGACTAAATAACTAACTACGAGTATGCAAATAAATACAAAAACAAAAGGACTTCGGCGTCGAAATAGGTACTCGTCCGCATCGCTGTCATCCGGAAACGTGCCAAGAAGACTGGCAGCATTGCCACGTTGAATGGCAATGCTAATTCTTTGACCAAAAAACGAGTCAGCCCTCTGGTTACGTGAAGCATCGACCAGTCGGCGAGAATTTTCCTTAAAAAGGAAACAGTCGGTAGGTTTTGAATATTTTTGTTATTACAGAACACCTTTCTTTACTATACCTACTGTTTTTTTAAATGACCAATAACAATTTCAACAATGCATTCGTCCCCATGATAATTATTAATTCGTTGTTCTGCGTTTGACTCTTTTAAAGATTTTTTGAATGAGCGGTCCTTTTTTGCTTAGTTTTATTTTTTTTTAAATGGGTTTGCTCTTGACTCTAGTCTAGGTCAAGGTAGGGGTGACAGAGACAAAGCCTATGATGGAGTGAGTGTTTAAATCAGTTTTACCTTTTCACAAGTACCTAGTGTTTCAGTTCGATAAATATGACATTAGTTTGATCAAGAAATATTCCTCCATTATTAAACTCATAACATCACGCTTGTATTTTCCAGAAGGTTGAGCAGAGATGTACGTAAAGTATACCCACATTCCACCAGTTATGTTTAATTCACTTGTACCTAATAGGGGCAGGCCTATCCCATCGTCCGAGATGCTACCCAATAACACTGCCCAAACAGGGTATCGAACCCAGGGCCCTATACTTAACAGTAGCGCTTGTGACCACTAGACGAACGTGGCAGACTCCATTAAAATCTAAAAAAACTCTTGTACCAATATCAACACATGAATTAAGCACAAAGCCGCGGCATATCGCTAGTTAACAACACTTGCTAAACAGAGATTTAAGTTAAAATTTAATATTAAACTTTGACAATGGATTCTGTGCTGTTGTTATGTAAGTAACAATAGGAGTTCGCCAACTTTCGGATTAGTAACGTAAATTAACAGCTATCCCATAACTTTGTTAGTTAATTGTATAACGTTTTTGTATATTTTTATGTTTATTTCTGGCAGTTTGTGTAAATTATTTTAGGATTGTCTATGTTATAAGCCTTTCATAAATTATATATTATATTTTTAATTTTATTTGTAACTAACTATTTATACTAGATACTAAATGACTAACTAACTTACCATACAAATAAATACAAAAACAAAGGACACTTAGGCGTCGAAGTAGGTACTCGTCCGCATCGCTGTCATCCGAAAACGTGCCCAGAAGACTGGCAGTATTGCCACGTTGAATGCTATGAATGCATGCTAATTCTTTGGCCAAAGAACGATCCAGCCCTCTGGTCACGTGAAGTGTCGACCAACCGGCGAGAAATTTCCTTAAAAAGGAGACGCGCACTCGCGCCCCATGACCCGAGCGATTCGACTATAAACGGCTCAAAGATGCCTTTCATAATGCCGAAATAGCACAGAACGGGTTGCTAGGAGATGGCGGCACGAGCTGGATAGGTTCCATCAAAACTGGAAGGAGGACGCGCTGGCTCGCAAAAGATGGAAGGAGTGGAGGGAGGCCTTTGTCCAGGAGTAGGACAGCATAGGCCCGTAAAGAAAAAAAAAAAACAGTGGTACTCTGGGAGTGCCAACAGAAGTGAAAACAAAACGCAGAATACTTTACCATCACTCACTGACATATTGGATATATGTACATTAAAACCGAGTACATTTCGAGGACAGCCGAACACATCCGAAACGGGTATTTTTTTAATCGTCTTATAATAAATAAAACACGCGCGGTGTCGCTTACTGTGACAGTGGCGCGAGTTCAATGGTTTTTACCCATCTCAAAAAATGCCCAACGCGCGTTAGGAAGTTTTCACTTTTTTTTTTTTTTTTTTCAGGATGGGAAATTATCAAATGACTCCTCCCGCTCTGGGTGGAGCGGAAGGGAGTGTCAGACTCTTACTGACTAAAACCCACCCGTGTTCCTTCCTTAGCCCTTTATGTTCCGGGCCAGCGGTAACCCTGTGGGGACTGTGTCTTACGTACCCATCCCTTGCATAGTTGTTAAGAATGTAATATTTTTAGAAGTACTTATTGTAATAATTTTTAGAAAGTTTCATTTTGTGTTTTTCCCACGAATCACATCTGCAAGCGATTTAAGTCATAGGTACTATTGTCTTTCATGATTCTTTACTTTTAGTTAAGGTTCTTCATTGTTCTATTATGTTTAGTTATCTTGTATTGTACCCATTTGCTATTGTTAGTTAAGGTTCATTGTTCTGTTATTTTTAGTTGTCTTGTATTGTACCCATTTGCATTTCTCGTGTTTTATTATTGTACTTTTAAAATGTGCCGCGGCCTTTGTGTAAAATCGTTTTGCCGCTTCCTTTGTCTAGTGAACGGGAGATGTGGGAGAGCTTTAGTTCTGAGCTTCAGTCTGTGCTGAACTACGATCGTGCGAGGTCCTCTCTGACCCCCGATCATATTTTACTCGCCGAAGCTCGCCGTAATAGTTTACGGCGAGCTTCGTGTTTCTATTAGTTTTACTCTTCATGTAACATTATTTAATTTTACCTTTTCGTGTCAAGTGTAACTACTAGCTTTAGTTACTTGATATCGTAATAAATTAATCGCTACTTCTGTGTACAACTTACTTCAGTGTATCACTCGCCCAACACGCGGTCACGAATACCCCACAGTGGTGACCCCGACGTGATCAAAACTATCAATAGCGTGAGTTCGTGACAGTGCGTAGAGTTTCGCGAGTGCTAAATCAAAGTACGTGTTAAAATGGCGAGCGATCCAGCGGGAGTCACTAGCGGCGGATGACGCGCATTCCCAGCCAGCCAGCTCCCACGGCTTCAACGGGTATCCTGACCACCAGCATGCAGCGACCGCGCATACCTGGTCATCACCCTCAGCCTCATCAGCAACCTCGGCACAGCACACTGCACTTTCGGCCGGTCAACAAGAAGAGCTCAATTCCTCTCCTGGTCGACGCAGCAGCCAGCCTCACCCCGGCGCTATACCACACCCGACTCACTGGGGACATCTTCGCAGATAGTTCCGACTCACCGTGAACTATGCGGCACCGACGCACTGGAGCATAACGCAGCGCCCGCGCCACCCCGACTCACTGGGGACATCTTCGCAGATAGTTCCGACTCACCGTGAACTATGCGGCAACCGGTTCCGACTCACTGGAACCTAAGTTGGCCTGGCAAGCATATTCCTCGCCGTTCTGGTCGCTGTACCACATCCGACGCACTGGAGCATAATGCAGCGCCCGCGCCACCCCGACTCACTGGGGACATCTTCGCAGACAGTTCCGACTCACCGTGAACTATGCGGCAACCGGTTCCGACTCACTGGAACCTAAGTTGGCCTGGCAAGCATATTCCCCGCCGTTCTGGTAGGCGAGTTAAATTTCCTGATTACTATCAGGCAGGTGTTTCGTGATCTTTATCACTGGTAGGGGGGTACTGTGGGGACTGTGTCTTACGTACCCATCCCTTGCATAGTTGTTAAGAATGTAATATTTTTAGAAGTACTTATTGTAATAATTTTTAGAAAGTTTCATTTTGTGTTTTTCCCACGAATCACATCTGCAAGCGATTTAAGTCATAGGTACTATTGTCTTTCATGATTCTTTACTTTTAGTTAAGGTTCTTCATTGTTCTATTATGTTTAGTTATCTTGTATTGTACCCATTTGCTATTGTTAGTTAAGGTTCATTGTTCTGTTATTTTTAGTTGTCTTGTATTGTACCCATTTGCATTTCTCGTGTTTTATTATTGTACTTTTAAAATGTGCCGCGGCCTTTGTGTAAAATCGTTTTGCCGCTTCCTTTGTCTAGTGAACGGGAGATGTGGGAGAGCTTTAGTTCTGAGCTTCAGTCTGTGCTGAACTACGATCGTGCGAGGTCCTCTCTGACCCCCGATCATATTTTACTCGCCGAAGCTCGCCGTAATAGTTTACGGCGAGCTTCGTGTTTCTATTAGTTTTACTCTTCATGTAACATTATTTAATTTTACCTTTTCGTGTCAAGTGTAACTACTAGCTTTAGTTACTTGATATCGTAATAAATTAATCGCTACCTATTTACAACTCACTTCAGTGTATCACTCGCCCAACACGCGGTCACGAATACCCCACAACCCTTTCGGACAATCCCGCTGACCCAGGAAGTTTTCACTTCAAAAAGCCTTTTATAACAATTTTTAATAATTTTGGATTATAATTTTTAATAATATTGGCTTTGCTTTACCAGGTAAAGCCAATATCTATACCGAAGTTTATCATGTACCCAATCTATACAAGGGTATACAGGTTCGTCAGCACAACCATGTACCTACACATTGTGGTTTCAAGGGAATGCGTGATATACGTACCAACCTCCCCATATAATATAGGTAGGTATAACATTCTTGATATGCCAGGGGTGAAATCACCAGTGACCGGGTGGGGTCAAGAGATATGCGAAATATTAAATTAATTAAATAGCTTTTCTTATTTTTGTTTATGTTATTTATGGTCCAAGGGTGTGTACTTAATGGCACATATTTTGATAAGTCAGAGAAAAAAATAATTAATTATTATTAATAATTATTAATTTTTATTTATTATTTTTTTTTATGAATTTTTTATTATTATTATTAATTAATTATTTATTATTAATATTATTTTTTATTAATTAGTTAATTTAGAATGCATCACAGAGGATCTTACTGTGACAATTTGTTAAAGGAAAATAATAATGCTTCCGAAAAACAAATTAACTTCCGGCGATCTGTGGTTGAACGTAATACTAACTAAGCTGTGTTAAAATTAATTCCCGAAAAATTAACACAAAATTACCGAAAAAAAAATTTTGAATTTAACTAACAAAAAATACTAAACTTCCAAACAAAAATACTAAACTTCCGACAAAAATACTAAGTTTCCGAAAACATATTTATGAACGAGCTCGGGGTGCCCACCCCGAGCTTAGGTTTGGTTAGGTTACTTTCAACCCTTTATATAGAAATAGGAGCCCCGCGAAGCGGGGCTACGTCGACATAGAATGCAAGAGCGAGCGTATGAGAATTAGAGTGATTGATTAGAGACTCATAGTTTTCAGTAGAACGTAATTTAAGCTGGTAGAAAAGTAAATATAGCAATAAACAGTCATGTTTATTTTTCGAAGATTTCAGTATCTCATTCGGTCGTTTCGTCATTTTTATTCGGACAAAAGTATAGTCGGAAAGTTAGTATTTTAGGCAGTAGATTTAATATTTTAAGTAAGGACAATTCTTATTTTTTGTCGGAGCTTTTATTACTAACCATTTTTAAAGGTCGAAAAACGTTAGAAATATGCGGGAAACTGTACTCATCCAACATCTGCCAGAGCACTTTCATCATCACTTTAAACCGACCAAAAAAATCGCATAAAACCACCATAACTTAAGGGGTTACATCACACTCCAATATCGCCACTCCATTACGTCATCGCAATGCACCACAAGTTAAACAGGCGCACCAATAAAGCGAGAATGCGCCATAACACTAAACCTTTATGATATACCGCGAGTATCCCAAATGATATACCGTTGTATTTTCCAAATGCACACCGAAGTCCTCCCTTGATTAAAAATGCCGAATATTTACACAAGTCTCGCTTTTTTGTATTAAAAACGATGTGTGAATAGTTAAAAGCACTCTGTGGGAGATGAAAACTGAAGTAAAAAGCTGTTGTTAACAGTATACAGTGGATATAGGCTGGGTTTCGAAGATTTGTGCTCTGTGGGTTTTGAGATTCGGAAAAAAGGGAGAGTTTAGACCTTGGTTCTGTCTTGTGTGTGGAGAGAGTAGTGTAAGACAGAACACTTAATTGGAATTTCTACGCAAAGTACATTCAAACTGATTTGATGTTTTAGAATTAGACATAGTGTGTTTGTTAAGTAAATTATTAGTACTTTGTTGGTTGTATTGCCTGTATAAATGTTCAGTCAATAACAGTTCGTGTATAACTACGTCTCTTCTAATTATGATCTTTTAAGTCAATAAAACTAACATAAATTGTGCAACTAAATTAAATTGAATTAACTTTTCACACATTTTTTAAAAACATCAACATTATTTCACGCATAAAAAAGAACATTAGGCCCAATAGCTCGCAAGAATTACGTGTCACATAAAAAATAGAGTTCCGAAGTCTCTTCAAATTTCTATTTTCTCGCGCGAATAAAATCCTCGCATCCAAGTGATTTCCCGCATCGTAGATTGACACCGGGGGTTGCTTCGTCGTCAGTGACGCGGGGACACGGTGCCGACAATTTGTACTTCCACCCTATCTATTACGTAGAATATGTTTCGATTAGGTTACAGATACTTTTTGGAATAAGTTTTTGGTTATTTTGGGGGTGATTAGTGTCTTATGTGTGATAGAAATTGGGCGTTCTGACGTTGCATTCTCATATAGTTTTTTTAAACAATGGAGATTTCCTAATACTAGAAACTCTTTGGATGTTTAGAATTCTTTAAATTGGAAAGTAGTAGGTGCCACCCTACCGAAACGTATGTACGGTCACATTTACAAATTGTGCGTAGAATGTATACTTCGAAAGTATATTCCCCAATTTCAAGCTCATTGGCTCTCAGTCTGTCAACTCAAAAGATTTGCATGCCCCTTGTTTCAATCTTGAACCTGACCTCCAAAGTAAGGATTACATTACGAGGCACCCCATGATTCTCGCTTACAGTAATCCTTAAACACAACACAAGACGAAGTGCAACTTTAGCAAGTTATGAAGATTTTCGATTGAAGATTAGGTTGTGCTTCGTTAAGTATAAAGGCAAAAAGATGATTATGAAAGAAAAGAAAGAGAATGAAGTAATTTTAAAAGATTTAAATGAATCACAAGTAAATTATGGTTTTAACTTTGTAGCAGAAATTGTTGAACAAGTAGACGATCCCTTACAAGAGGCAGTTTCGACTAAAAACACATACGACAACACGAATGAAAAACTAAATGATGGAGCAAAATTTAAATTGAAACTGACATCCAAGCATAAAACAATTGGAAATGTCGTGTTCAACAAAAGAAATATCAAAAACAAAACAATGTCGCATGTAGTGACGTAGGTATCATGGTTTAGTAATCTTGATCATGACCCCGGGGAAGCCGCCGTCCCCGAGTTTACCGTAATCTGTACTGCCAGACGCGAGACGCTTGCACAGACGGCCGAACACCCCAATGTGAATGAGAAATTTAAATTTTTAACGTTATTGTCAGATGCTTTGGATGCATTATCTGTATCTTTGGTACTGGGACACTTGAATTGCAAATCCATTTATTAATGGTTAATGCTTTTATACTTTTCCTATTCTGCAATTGTCGTTATTTTTTAAATCAACATCTTGGGTTTCCTTATTTTCAACATTGCTTGATTCTAAATTGTCAATGTGTTTTGGCCTTTCTTGTTATTGTTTTAACTCTAGAATAGGATATCCAATGCCCCCTTATCTTATTTCTGATCAAATTAAACCCCTAATTATTGTCTCCGGTTACAAATATTAATTTCCCTAAATATCTCATATTTACAAATCAAGAGGTAACGTAACATTAGGTTCACGTGTGTCGGCTCAAATGTCTTGAACCTGACCTCAGGGAAGACCGGGGGTGCCCGAGGGTCCGAATATAATCTCTACGGTACAAAGAGGGAATCGTGACATGTTTGTTTATTTCAACATTGCATGGAGGTTTTGTATTTCTGTGGATAGAGGAGGCTGTTTGTAGTTTGCCTGTTTTTTTTTTTGTTGTCAACATTTCCGTGTTCAATGAGAACCTATATCTAAACGAAGCAGGAAGAATCCAACGTCGTGATTGCCTTTAAAAATTACGCAATGTCAGTGATTTGTTTCAGAAATGTCACTAACTTGCTTGATTTTGACTTTATGTAAATCAAATCTCTGATCCTCCGTACGGGAAGCACTTTTCACAAATCTGATCATCAAGCAACCGGCAATATCAACAACAATAATTCAAGTTACAAAAGGAGTATCTTCAAAAAACATGTCCCTATTTACTCCCAATCGAGAGCTATCAATGCCTTCCTCAGAGTCTCATAAAACGTACCCCTAAAAATAAATGGTCATTATTCTGCTACACTTGTTGCCCTGAATTGTGTCGTCAACGTCCCATCCCTGGGTAGGGTTGTCAGAGGTCCGGGTGGATAAGCCTTTTTAGTATGTGTGTGTCTTTGGGTCGGGTTCTGCGAGGATTTGAGGTTAGCGATTTGGGTGAGCCTTGTATAAGGATGTGCTGAGTTTGAATTTTCATGGGTCTTGCGAAACAAAGTTGAATGGTGTGAATCACTGTACATGCTTGGATACCACCTGTACAAAAGTTAGTTTGCACCAAACTTTTGTCCACTTGCATTTCAGAGTATATTTATTTAATACTTCAAGCACATAAATGTACAGAGGCGGACTTAATGCCGTAGGTATTTTCCACCAGTCAACCAATCAAAATTCATTTCTGGATAATAATGACAGTTGTTCTGTCAAAATATTAAATATTCAAAAGATGACTCACATTATCTAGACAGAGCTAAAAGGGCAGCATAGCAAATGGTTGACCCGAAAGCCTGTATCGTACAATTGTACTCCATATTTCGCCAAAATCATGCAAATTTCCGAACCAGGAGATCCCGCGTGCCTTCGAAGTTTTAAAATATGTATCTTGTGGATCCCGGGGTAACCCTACGGGTATGAATATGGCGATATCAGTGACCGGTCCGGGTGGCCGTCTGGCGCGCGTCTGCCCCGGGGTATATCGAGATTAATGCCTCCTGTGGTTACACGCCCAAGGTCACGTTTACGTACGTTTGTTTTTCTCGTGGCTGGTCCTTTTTTGGTCCTTTTGGGGTATTGGCACCGTTTTGAGGGTTAAGGGGGAGTTGTGGCGAGGCTGTTAGGTGTTGCTTGCTCCAAATGGAAGGGAGGAATGTTTCATCCGGATTAGGCTTGGTGCAAAATCTTAGGATGGATTTTGGTAAAGCAATAATAACATGTCAGGCTTTATCTGTTTAAGAATATACAGGTTACTTAGGTAGGTAAATTGTAATTACTTTCTATTAGGCAATACACTGCCGAACTAGACACGATTCTGTAAAAATCTCACTGTGAAAACTTAGGTGATGTGTTTGTTTTTGCTAGGAATTGACACTATTGACAGCTCACTCCACGGTCACTTCACCTAAGTTTTCACTGTGAGATGGTTACAGAATCGCACTCCTGATAACGAATAGGATAGCGAAAATAATTTTCCTTACTACCATACTTCATAGAATAACCCGATATAAATTCGAGTAACGTATGTGTGTGTGCAAACCCAGCAATGGTATAGAATATTTTTCTCATAAAAGAAAAAAGATAAAGCGTATACGGTCGGAAGTATTTAATAGAGGCGGTGTTTCGTAGCTCGGGGCGCTACGCCGCTACGCTTCGTAGACGCTTCTACGACAAGTCTACGCAATGGAGTCTGTTAGAGCTGTAATTGTATTTTCTTATAAGGTTGTATGGGATTTTTATACTAGAGATCTTTATCTGTAGTAAGGAATATAATAAAATTATCTTGAAGAAGTCGCAATTGTTTCCTATTGGCCAACGAGGAGACTATATTCACTTCAAAGTAAGATTTGTTAGGAATATAAAATGCAAAAAGAACGTGGTTAAAGAATTATTTATTCAAAAGTTTATAATAAGTACATAATCATGTACCGATTTATGCATTCTAGGTTTAAATAAACATTTATTTAATTAATTTTATCTAAAAAAATAAAAAAAAACGATTTTTTAATTTGAATAAAAACGTATTTATTCACAGCTGTAATCGGAGTGCTTAAACTAACCTGTCACTCTCAAACTTTGGAGGTTTTGTCAGCTCAGTTCTAAATCAATTATGCACGCTTCCCGAATCATTTTAAGCAGATTTCTTGAGAATAAGTTTGTAGTCAAAGCACAAAGAAAGATCATATCATGAAGGTTTTACTCCTTCCAAAATATGTATCGCACACGGTTTATCTCTCGACAGTAAAACAGAGCCTTAATTTTACGTATTTCCAATCGATTTTATTTTTTATGTCAATGGTTTTATGGTATGATATAATATATGCTTTCATAAAATTTATAGCCATATAAACTTGTATGTCTATAACAGTAAAGATGTATTTGTTATGTTTTCCTGCAACTCCAGGAATTACAGGCCCGATTCATGTCCGAAGATAAAATTTATTTAAAAAGTTTTTTACTGTTTGCAATACTATTTTGTTATTGAACACAAAGTAGGAGATGTATGAAAGAAGGATATTTAACGGCCTTTCAAAACATGGCGAAGAGAAATCTAATAAGAACGAAAAAGTCGTAAAAAATCTAGAATATCAAAACCATTGACTTATACATATATTACTTGAAATCATTGATCAAAACAATAAAAAAATAATTGAAAGAAAACTGACATCGCTCATTGCCGACAAAATTAATGTCAAACGCCACAGATTAACAAAACACAAACTGTCATTCTAAATTTCATAGTCAATCAGAAACAAATGAACGTTTCAAAATTTGAAATCACCAAATAGATCGCGGAAGGTTGGCACGGGGTGCGAGGAGGGACACTTTCACCCTCGCATCAAGGTCACACGGACATTGCAGCGGGACACATGACACGCGTCTGTGTGGGTGCATGTATTCCGAATTCGGGTGTGTTTACGTTTTAACATAGGGCCGTTAGTTGTGGTAATGGAACGGGAATTATATTGTTCCGTGTGTGCGTAAGTCTTTAAGGCGTCTGTGGCCAATAAAAGCTTCCAGACTTTATCTTTAACAGTTAAGGAGCAAGTTATTTATTATGTATTCTAGAATAGTCTGCTATTTTATCGTTGTAGTCTCTAAAGTTTTTCTATTGACTTTTTTACTAGCTGTAGGCTGAATAAAAGGTTTCCCTAGCGTAATTTAATCATTCAGTTACTGTTATTGTTTTGTTCCTAAATGAACTGCTGAAAACTAAATCTTTCAGCCTTTGAACTTGGAAATACATTTATCATTTTAAGCCATTTTGTTTGACGCAATTAGGTATTAACATAACTGTTCCTCCTTCTAAACAAAGATACTTTGTATGATAAACACCTCAAGTTTAATTTGTATTTATTCTGATTTTTTTTACGCAAAATTAAGTAATTTTTTTAGATAACAACGGTTATCGTAATACTTAAATCTAATTCGCAGGTGAATGCTCCTTTAAAAACTAATAGAATTTACCTATAGTACCAGAGGTCGTGAACAGTAGACCGAAAAACACTCGATTATAGACTAGACGCGTTCGCAATTTGTCGACTCTGCGTAATTTGGGCGGGAAATTGATTTTTTATGCCATTAAAGGCGGGTGAGGGCTGAAGTGAGGGCCGCGGGGAAGGGAGGGGGGGCACGAAAGTTATCGGATTTTCGCGCCTCGAGCCGTAAGCTCCCGCACAATTGTCGGCATGAAGGTTAACAGCTTTATTCAATGTTGCCAGTATTATAAATACAATAACTACGCTGTAACGTTTGAGTGTACTTGTGTAAAGTTCGGTTGTAAAGATCTGAAGTTGGAGTGCGGACCTCGGATTGTAGACATGATTGTTGTCTGTGTTAGTACTTTGATTAGATTCAACATTCTGCGAACATTTTATAGGTACTCATGTACTCATAGGTAATGAAATTTTACTGGTGAAGTTGCAGAACTTTCGGTACAAATGAGAACTAACTTTGTCTTGTACGATTTTTGCACGACTATTTTGTTAAATGCCATTAAAAGACTACCAAAGGATGGTAAGCAGTGTCTGCTATTAATATGAAACTGCTATCACCAATAGGTAATCCACGCGTGGTGATTACCCGCAGAAATGTTTCCTAGGATACCTATGGCTATTACAGAAAATAGTGCCTAAAAGATTTCGAACACTATCAGCTCTTTAACAATTCAATCACACAATTAACGATGCCTAAAGAATTAACATAAAATGCGTCTCTACGAATATTCCCTGCCTAGGAATTTTTAATAACTAGGTTATTTCTAAGGAATAACTTCGCAAAAAGGAATATCATCGCTATTATATTCGGCTTAGGGCTGATTTTTCTAACGCCACATAATTCCATCGGAGAAATAATTTTGAATTTTTGACAGTTCTTCCGTACAAAAAACTGTCAGACGTCAATTTTATTCCACGAATAAAAATTATCTGTCGATTGAAATATCAGTCCTTAATTAAAAAGGTCAAGAGTCTTGGAGCGAAAACTTTTTGGTTGTTGAATTTTGTTAGATGTTATGATTTCATTGGAAGTTTATGGTTTAATTTGATGTGGAAAGAACAGCCGGTCGATTCTGTAAAAAATCTCACCGTGAAAACTTAGGTGAAGTGAGTTTGTTTTTGCTAGGAATTGACACTATTGACAGCTCACTCCACGCTCACTTCACCTAAGTTTTCACGGTGAGATTTTTACAGAATAGCACCGCTGTTTAGGGATAGGCTAGTACGATAATTTGAGTGGACGCATATTATTATTATTTTTTTGTGTTAACACTTCTAGTAATCATTTTTTTTTTCAAAAAAATGTTGTTACTTTTAGTGGATGGCGATAGATTTTAGCCTTTAATTGAGTTTCTTTAATAAGAAACGAATATATCTAAGATATGATACAAAAAGTGAGTAAGAATATATGATACAAAAAGTAAGTAAAAATGTAATACCTAGAATATCACACAGTTTTTCGTTCTACAATTTAACTTAATACATCAACATTTTATTTACTGAACTTTACGTTAACTAAGTAGGTACGTAGCTACACTGTCTTACAAAATTCAATACCTCATGTACCTACACACATAACTATACCGTTCTCAGCTTTAACAGTTATATTCTAACCCGACCCCAGTGAAGTCACGATCTGTATAGCGGCATGGTGTACGAACAGATTGTGGTAATGGAGAGTGACGTCATCCCATCCCCTCGGTGTAACGGTGTAGAGAAGTTCTGACCGCAGTCCTATTTTATATGAAGATGGTCAATTAGTATTGATTCAAGAGAGAATATGCGTTAATTGGGCTTCTGAACTTAATTCAGAAGCCCAATTAACGCATATTCTCTCTTGAATATGAAATTCTTAAAATTTCAGATAATTTTCAAGTTATGGAACAACAAACTGAATGTCATACTTAACAAAGTTCAAATTCCATTGCAACGAATAACTTATAACTCAAAAATCAACTTAGAATACATTTCACTACAGTAAATATCTGATTATGTTATTGTGTGATATTATGTGATTGTGTTATTGTTTAAATATTTCGTTACTGGCCAGACTGAAATGGGTTCATTCACAAGCTTTTAATTTAGAGATAAATAAGACAATTATTTAAAAAATCAATCCTCTCAATTTTGACTGCACAAAAGGAAGAGAGAAGAAAATAATTCTTGGAAATATTACTCTAAGAATGTAGCATCAATTCCTGATAAGAATTTTCTCTCTATTCTTTTAATAACTTTAATTGTTCAGAATCACGACTCAAAGTCGGTGTCTACGAAACTCGATCGAACACGGAAATGTAGCTCGTAGCGTAGCGTAGGTATACTGCAACGTTCATACAAATTCGTCTAACGCACACATTCACAGAACCAGTGTATAATATTCATCAAAACAAACGCACACACACGAACAGCGTCTGCCGAATTAAACCCACACAGACATAGGTTACGAGGAGTGAACTATCCTGTGAGTGCGATCGGTGTGTGTGTGAATGAGAGAGAGAGTGTGACGAAATTTCACTTTCCGTTTTGGCAACGTCGCGCGACGCGCCTCCCCGTTCGTCGACATTTGAACAGGGGTGGGTGCTCGGCTAGTTCGTTCCGAAAGCCGACATTTTCATTTTTAATATTGGCATCGTGGTCGTAATTGAGAATGAGGCATTCCTATTTAAAAGAAAAGCTCTATCGATTTCATCTCTCTAACGAAACTCTATATTTTTGGAAATGGTAGAAATCGATTTATAACCTTAGTTTAAAAGTCCGTTAGCAATAGAATAATAATGCTGTCTATTCAAAGACATTACGGTTGAACGAACAGTTCAAAAGTTTGTGCTGTAAATTCGCATAGACAATAAAAGGGGAGAGGTTCTGACAATGGACTGAGAGACGCAGAAAAAAAAAACTTAAAGTGAGTTGTAGTAAAGTAACGGTACTGTGTGTGGGGCATTTCAAATACTTCAAAAGCTCAGACGATTCTCGGAAGTGTCATCCTCTAATGTGTGAGTGAGACAGCACGATGTTGCTGTTTCTGTCTCACGACTATCGACTCACAAAGGGACGCGAGGTGAATATTTTTCGTGCATTTTACACTTTATTATAATTCACTTGGCGTAATGTTTAAATTGAAAATGTATTAGATGATTAATGTGGCATGTAAGTTTATTTAATTAAATATGGCACATTATACAAACACTTTTAATATCTATGCAAAGCATAATTTTATCTAGTGATTTATTTTTATTATTTTACTGGTTGAATCCCAATTTTATTCACGACCGTTTATTTTTAGAATCAAATACATCTACCGAAAATATTTGGATACCAAAATAGCGAATAGAGTAAAACAAATGACAACAGTAAAACAAATGGAGGGTCAATACACAGACTATTTATCCCTATTGCTTGAGTTGAAACAAAAACGTCCCTGAACGCGGAAAAAAAAACGCTCGCAGAAAACAAAACAACATCGCATTTTGAATTCGAAAAAGCAAAAAAGTCGGAAATAAATATTTAAGCAACTGGTTCATGGTTCATTTGATTCATCATTCGATTTGCATGTGAATATTTTTACCTAAGTTATTGCCTAGTGACAGGGCCGTCTTTAAACTATTGGGGGCCCTGGGCACATAAGAATCACGGGGCCCCTGTAAGAAGAGTGTAGGTAAGTAATATGTAATTCATTATGATCAGTTTTCAAATATTCTGCTACAAAACCAATAAAAGAAACATAATACTAATATTTTATACGTTTGTATGTTGGTATTAGAAACTTATTGCAAATCACACTGCAAATCAATTATTTTGTCATTGAATCGGGTACTAATAATGTTTAGAATCGGACGGCGGCGGCGGCGGCTACAAAAATGATTTTTTCGTGGTCAGGCCGGGGCCCCCGTCGTTCGCGGGCCCTGGGCACTTGCCCAGCGTGCCCAATGGATAAGAGGAGCCTGCCTAGTGAAATCTAAGGTTACATTCACGAAAATTACAATGAATGCCGAGAGTTTATAACTTAGGTAAAGAGTTTGATTAATCAAACTCTTTTCATTTATTTTAATTTATACGGTTATACCTTATTACAATGTGATAAGAGTTACATTGT
The DNA here is from genome assembly GCA_927399505.1 of Luperina testacea. Taxonomy (NCBI): domain Eukaryota; kingdom Metazoa; phylum Arthropoda; class Insecta; order Lepidoptera; family Noctuidae; genus Luperina; species Luperina testacea. The sequence continues at coordinate 19,422,503 of OV656759.1, read as the reverse complement.
TTGTTGGTTATACGTCAAAATTGAGATCGTGAATGTCCTACTTTAAGCACATTGTTGCGTTGAATTCATTACTGTAATTCCAAGGTCTCTGACTATTTTATTTGGTATATCTAGTCTGATTTTCCATACATTTGATAAATATACTTTGGTTAGTCGTTTAAGGTGGATTTGCTTTGAACGTTAGAGTGGCTTTCGATACGGTTCTGGTTTCAGGTCAAGTTTAGTGAAGGGTACTTTGGAGTTCAGTTGGCGCTAACTGGGAGATGGGACATATTTACAGAGACAGTTTGAGCGCCAATAAGCTTGTAAATCGATCTACATTTATTTCGTGGCTAAATAATATCAGCCGCATGGGTCGATCCAAGATTTTAAGCTACAGTACCCGGCGATAAATATTGCACATCGACCTTTGGAAAGAGACAATCGGCTAATTTCGGCTTCGTAGAGCGTTATCTCTGTCGCACGAAATACAAACAGTCCGGTATCTATTAGGAGCGGTTAAAACAATTATGATTTGCTTCTTTTGATATTTATTTTCATTCTTTGTATAAAATACAAAAAAAGGTAAAGGTCGATGTGCAATATTTATCGCCGGGTACTGTACGCTTGCCACGGTCAGTTCGTGAATGTGTGACCATTCATTACATACCGAGGCCCCTCCGTGCCTTGAAGGTCCCTGCTGTCATTAGAAGATCTTTGGCAGTCGTTACGGGTAGTCAGAAAAGTCCAAAAGTCTTACAACCACAACCAGTCTTACCAAGAGGTATCGTGTTACAGTAACTGGGTTGTGGATATCAGATAGGCAGTCGCTCCATGTAAAACACTGGTATTAAGCTGCGTCTGGTTAGACTGGAAGCCGACCCCAACGTAGTTGGGAAAAGGCTAGACAGAATTATTGGTTTTAAAAGGAAAGTAAGTTTTACGGGCATTTCCATGATGTTTAGTTTAGTTTCAGTATTATGATACTGAAACTAAACTAAACATCCATTTTGAAACATGTCAATGCTATGGCATTGACATGTTTCAAAATGGAGTACCGAATATTTATGTTTCAAAATGGAGTACTGAATATTTATGTGTTAAATATAGATATGAATATAGCCGAAAATACTGTTAGAATAAACTGAATTAACAGAGGCAACCTAGCGAGAATAGCTCCTATCTAAATTATCACAGAAATACTAACATTTGGTTATAAATAGAACACAACGAAATTATCTACTGAATAGAGAATTCTAATAAGCCATCGTTTTTTGCTACAAATCTCAATGTTATTCACGAAAACGTTTCTTTGCGAGCATCGGACACTTTATTTTTGAAAGAAGTCTGAAACGTTAGCATTAATTTACATAAACACGATACGATTTTCCAAGTACTATCTAGAAGATTTAGAGCGCTGATTAGTTTTTTTAAGGAGTCTAATTTAAAAAAAAACTCCCTACTGGAGCCGAGTATACGCGATTCAGCGTCACCGACCGACTAGAGCCGAGTCACCGACCCGAACGTGACGGTTCAGTTTCGTTCACTGTTCTGAAAGAGCTCAAAGTGCGCCTACATCAGTTTTCGCTCAAAAAATATGGTGGAACCATCATGATGGAATTTTTTTAACATCGATCGAATCGAATCTCACCAAAATTAATTGCGTTAAAAGTTTTTGAGCTATAAAAGGTTTAACGTTGTAAGTTCACGCTCGTCTTGCAAATCGATTGGCTAAGGCTGCGCCGCAGGCTGCGCAGGAGTCGAATTACGGCCGGATGCGGCCGCGGAAGTGGCATGGCCGGCGGACGCGCGCCATCTTGCTTTAGCTCTTTGAGCTTGCGCACCTCACAAGGATGTCTTTTTATTGTTTTTTCTTTTGTTTTTCAAGTGCACGAACCGGTTTATTTTTTAAATAGTTGTAATGGGCAATCGGCTTGGCCATGCTTCTTTAAATTCAATCAATTTAAAGGTTTTTAAACAATCTACTTTTTTATATATAACTTTTGTCGTTATGCCTGGTTAATTTTATAGTTTGTTTAACAAGAATTCTATCATGCGTAATTTTACTGGATTTACGAATCGCACAAAGGATAAAATGTGGGACAGTCGTTAAAAATCCTGTCACAAGTGAGAAAATTTTCTTTAGCGACTATAAATTCTCAGCTGATCTGAAGCGCTATTCTTTCGCATGTGTATCTAACACTGAAGAAATATGACCTTTACTACGTTAAGAATAAAGTAGGTAATCTTCTAAAACTTATTTTTGACATTTGACAGTTTTGATAAGAGAATAAAATCACATTGTCGCTGTGATCGAAAAAAATATACAAAAGCAGGTAAAAGAGCTTTTGTTGTATGCGTTTGCGCAACTTTCGTAACAAAAGCTTGCGATCCGATGCGCGGACGCACAATAGCTGATAAATTATTTGCTAATTTAGTGTGCGAAGATTGCACCTGGTGATAGTGTGTTCGAAAATGCTTTATCTTTGTGTTGATTTTTAAAATACGACTGCTAACTACGGATTCGGTTTTTAAACCATCTAAATATCTTTTCGGAATAGAATTTAAATTTATTTGTAGGAACACAGATTATTGAATTGTTATTAACAGCAATATCTAAATGCGGACTAACAAGAGAGACGTCGCAAGCTAGGTCTAAAATGCCCCGCGTGTTACCTTTTTGTCGTATCCCGACTTCTAGCTCAAGAATGTCTTCATTTTAGGTTTTTTGCAGAGGTATATCATCCATACTAATATTATAAATGCGAAAGTGTGTCTGTCTGTTACCTCTTCACGCTTAAACCGCTGAGCCGATTTAGATGAAATTTGGTATAGAGATAGTTTGAGTCCCTGGTAAGGACATAGGATAGTTTTATCCCGATATTCCCACGGGATCGAAACTTACGCGGGTGAAACCGCGGCGGGGCGCTGCTAGTCTTTTATAAAGACTATTGACAAACGATAGTAGAGATACTTAATCAAATAATGTAACCTAATTGATGTTTATTTTCTTTCTAAAGATCTTTCTTTCTTAAGATCAGTTATCTACTTGCAACTTCATTGGTACGTGGTCTACATGAACATTAGATTCTAATTTTAGAAATATACTTAATTAAAGAAAGAACAAGAGGAAAGTAATCATTTTTTACAAACTTTTTATTAAGTCTGATCAGAACTGACTAGACTTGCTCGTAGAGACGTGACTTGCCTGGATATGACCATAAACAGTCATGAAATTAGTCGCAATATTTGAGGACAATACTAATTAATGAAGTGGATAGGTAGTTATTTTGAGGACCATTTTCATTTCCTACGTACCTGAGTACTTTCTCTAACGATCTCATCTAGAAATTGTATTCTGAAGTACTTATTTATTTAAAAGGCTGTTATGAGACCTACGTGACCATTTTAAGTTCGTAAAATTCTGTTTGTGAGACAGTTTTTTTTTTTCTTTATGATTTAAAATAAAAATATTTTACCGAGACATTCACGTAAAAACAAAGTAGCTTTGATATCAACGTGTAAAAGAATCCATAGTGTAGATTAACATCGAATCACAAAAAGAGAACTAATTATACGTTGAAAAAAGAGAAAATCGTTGGCGCGGTGGCGTAATTAAAGAAACGGCAACAGAGCATTTCGCGTAGAAACGGGACCGAGAAAAATGCAACGTCGCATTTTCACCCTCGATCGTTTTCCCGCTCGCCCTTCGTCCCGCACCCCCGCGGTGACTCATTCAACCTTTTCGAGTTTTGGAACGTGTGTACTGACCGAAGTTTTCTTTACTTCCTCTTTTAGTTTATAGCGAGACTATTTTTGTTGTTTATGATTTTTTATTTAAATGTAGAAGGACCTATGCTTGACGTTTTGTGATACCGATCTATAGGAACTTGTACTTTGGAACGTTATTTTGTATTTTTGTATTAAAGTTAAAGTTATTTAATTATAGTTTTGATTCAAAGGTAACGCACGTTCTTTGCTACGGCGTAGCTGCGTAGCAATCGAAATTATAATAAGTTTTTAATCAAATAGGAAACTTTTTACATGATAAGCTTTATATTTGTGTAATTCTGATAAAACATCGATTTATCTAAATGTTGATAACATTTTTGAAAGTTACAATAACAAATACTACATACACTACGTTCTTTTAAAAGTTTTACCTCATAGTTGGTCGCCATCCTGCCCCTGCATGTCTGATGATTCTGAAATTGACTGAGCACCACTTACCTGAAACAATGTAAAAATCAACTTAGTTTACATACTTACACTAATAAAGTAATGACGACACAGGATGAAAATATGAAAAACAACGAAAATTATAAATATAGTACTAAAATATAAAGAATTAGAGCTCTAGTTTGTCTCCTATCTTAGCATTAATTAAATTCTTCAATTTTATTCCTCTCAAGTTTACAAAAGACAATTTTCCTAGAACAACCTACCAAGCCACTGATTATATACATCTTAACAAGTGTTTTGAACAATTACATAATGAGACTTTAAGGCTCCTACAAACAGGCGCGACACGCGATATAATCGCGCGCGACACAAAGGCGCCGCTCGTTGCGCGACTTGCGGTGCCTTTGTGTCGCGTGTCGTGTCGCGCCTGTTTGAAGGAGCCTTTAATGTCCCCACTACTGGTTGGGGCACAGGCCAATTCTCTCTGTGGGAGGGAGTGGGCCGTAATCCACTACGCGGGCTCAGTGCGGATTAGTGAACACTTGGTAAGGTGGAATTATTCTGTGGCTTGGTATAGGCTGTAAACTACACTAGTTAGACCATCACTGCAGAGTTAAAGTCTGTCTGAATCTGCTACGGAAATCGCGGGATTATTAGATTGCGTAACTCTATTGATATACATATCTCTAAAATTATTAACATCTTCCAGATTTGAATAAAAAAAAACTATTTTTAGTTGAAATATTTTATTTATATACATATATGGATGTATTATAGTATGGAGATGGCGTTGATTTGAAGCTGTTATTAAAAGTTGAAGCTTGCAGGCAGAGATTCTAACGCCAGTTGAATGTATTGTCAATATTTTTATTGTACAGACGCCAGCACATCAAGCTACTTGAAACTGTCAAATTTTCCCAATCAACCTTGAACCTTATGATGTAGCGATAAAGTTGAAAATCTATTAAAGTAATTTGACAGATTGTAGTAGCTTGATATGCTGGCGTCAGTCTCAAAATTAAAATTTTTAATGCTCTGTACTATACAGGTTTTGTTTAATCTTTCATGATAGCAAAAATATGAAGCATGATTAAATTTTTTACTTCGTCAAAAAACGCGACATTTTCGTACATCTTATCATGATTAATCGCTTATAATGGAACAATGCGATAAATCCATCGTCGGTATGTCGTGCAGCTGACGAACGAACCTAGCCGGCATATGGTTCAATGCAGAGCACATACATCTGTCAAAAATCTGCACACGATTATCCACCTTGGTACAATTACAATACAGGCGATATTGCAATCCATGTTTCCGGGATATTGCTGTGGAAGTGTTGTACTTCCTGATAGGTCGTTACCTGCGCGCGCAGCTGCTTCACCGGCGCGTGCGCAGCCAGTGATAAAAGGTTACGTTGAAAGACACGAATAGGTCAGTCAATAAACTTTGTTGTTAGATGGCAGTCTTCTCGAAAAAAATATCACATAAAGAACTTTTTTAGCGAAAAAAGATAATGTAATGTCAGTAATACTGAATACTGATAACACCATTGCTCGAAATGTGTCAGATTGGATGTCACGAAAGTTCAGTTCCTTGACAGTTTTTAAATGGACATTTTCAGACAATTAATTAAGTTGTTAAACTTGTAATTACATAAATTGCACACGGGGACAATAAAACCGTGTTTTGATGGCTTAAACATCTGGACAATAAAGTCACGCTTACTTAAATTTTTGCTAAATGTTTTAAAAGGCACGTGTACGAATTTGGTTCAAATCGAACATGTGGCGAATTTTATACGCAGTATTTGTGAACATAATAAACAGATAGGGGCTTATTAAAGCCGTCTCAAAATGCGTGATAGGTATAGCAGAAATAATCCTAGATTATCTATAATGTATGACAGACTTTATAATATACATCTAAACTAATATTATAAAGAGAAAATATTTGATTTTATGTATATATTTATATATACTTTACTAGTTTCTGCCCGCGACTTCGTCCGCGTGAAATTTCATGCTCTTAGTGATGGAATTTCGAAAAACCTTTCTTAGTGGATACCTACTCTTCACAAAGAACACACCCTTCATATTGCATGTCTCCAGAACCAGCGGTTTAGGCTCTGCGATGATATATCAGTCAGTCAAGACTTTAAATTTTATATTTACAGATAGATTGTACACCACAAAAATACATAACAAAAAAAAATGTGTTGTTGTTGTTGTGTTATGTTTGTTTGTAATGGATAAACTCAAAAAAATACATAACCGATTTAAAAAACTCTTTCATGTATAGAAAGCTACATTAGCAGCGAGTAACATGGGCTGTATTTTTTAGTATGTATATTGTGTCACGACTTTCACGCTAACACTTCTACCCGCGACTTCATTCGCGTAATACGATACAATATTAAAGTATTGCTAACAATACTTTAATATCCCAGTGCCATGTGCCTAGTGTCAAATGTGTTGTCTGTACGTTACGGGAACTGATGGACACTAATGAAGGTGCCAAACTCGTAACCGAATTCTGGACCGACTCTAGTATAGATTGCCATTGACAACTTAACTGAAGAATATACTTGCTGCATTACTTGATATTTTAATATTATTAGGATACAGTGCCCAACTGTCCTTATAAAGTAAGGTCTCTTGTCAAAGCTTCTAAAGGATGTAATAGTCTGAAGGTTGCCCCTCCCGTAATTTTAAGACAGTTCGCATTCTAATCTCAGCGAAATGAATATCTGTCAAAAATATCGTGAATTTGCCTACATTTTTGACAAGTTTTTGACGTTGATTGTTGCCGAGATGGGATTGCGACTAGATTTTAACCGTTTTATTAATACGAAAATTGGCTTTCTGCATCCTAATTGCGAATCAGAATCTGAATCATTCTAAAGGATATTGCTAATCCATTGCTGCATAATAATAATAATAATAGGTAATCATTTTATTATCAGGCAACTAAGGCCCATAGATAAAATACACAAAATAATAAAAAAAAAATTAAAAAATTATCCGACAGCGTAAATAACGCGATGAATGTTGTTGGAACTGACAAAATGAAAACCATTCCTACTGTTAGTGTGTTACGCAATTACCCCGCTGATCTAAACTGAATATTAGAAAATACGTAGGTTATATGTTCTCAATTATAATTATTAACCAATAACGTTCAATAAAACTCAAGTATTGACCAATAGGGTGGCTGTTGGTCAATTCTTGAAATAAACACATTATTGGTGACTCAAGTCCAACATAAAATGACCGAAAGGGAATTCCAGTCTACAACACGAAATTATGAATGAAACGTAAATTCACCTGGGGACATATAAGGACACGTGTCATTTTACACACTCGAATTCCATTGCTTGTTTTGAAGGATACTTTCTGTTCATGTGTCAAACACAGCCCGCAATGGTTCTGTGGTATTAAGAAAGTTTATTGTCGTTTCTTAAGGTGGTGTTTAACCAGTTAGTATGATAGTAATAAAGGATAATTAAGTCATCAGTTTAACGAGGATGTGCTAAAGACGATATACATACACTGGCTGGTGATATTTTAGTTTTCGACATTTGGAAATGTCAAGGAGTTTTGCTGTATTTAGGACCTTATCTGTTTTATTTCTTTAAGGGCTGATTTTAAAAAGTCAGATATCTTTTATCCGTGGAATATAGTTAATTGACGTCTGTCAGTTCTATATGGAAAATTTTTCAAAAATTTCAACATTTTTTCATAGGAAAGATTTATTATATTCTTTTTATTCTAGGTATAAAAGTTTGGAGAAATTCGCCCTAGGTAGATAGATTTCTGCGATATTTAAATAATTGTAGTTTCAGATTAAATTGTTTTAGTGTGTTTGGTTTAAAAACTAATTGTAGATTAAAATTTTGAAGCTTTCAGTTCGTATCTTTCTGTAACTTTATGGTCTTAATAGATTCCTTAGATTCTGAATTTCAACATAGATACTGGCAATGGCAAACAATTTGCTACAGGCAATGGCACGGAAAATGAAAAAAAAAATTCCGAAAATCTACTATGTAAATGTAGAAGTGAAAAATTGTATCATCAATCTCATCTCATACCTATCAATACCTAAAGCTGTGTTCAAATTGAAACACCGAAACAACAACATTGAAACTCCGTCATGAAGACAATTTTATTTTGAAATTCTCAACGTAATACAGATCAAGACCTTTATTCCCACAAAGTTCAAACATAAAACATTATAGTATTAACAATATACACCATGAGATCAACAAAGTTTTGGCCCAAACCATTTCTATGGTTCTACCTGGAATCGTAAAAAAGGGGTCAACGAACTACCGACAACAGCTGCTCCAATTCAAGATGGCGGCATTTTATGTCAAAAATTAATAAATGCAAGCCTGTTTTCGTATGATGGATTGAGTAGAACGATTTACTTGGGCCGTCCGTTTTATAGCACTCAATATCTTGTAGTTAAAATGATTAAATACCGTTTTTTATGCGTTTATAATTTGAATTGAAGTTTTTGTAACAAGGATAAAGGATGCCTTGAGTAATGACATACCTACCTAACCCAAATGTCATATTAGGGTTATTCTATTTTATGTCGAGTAGGTACCTTCTAGGTACGGAATATTAGAAATTGTATAGTGAATAAAATACCAGTAGTTCTAAACACGTACCTACTTACGTAACTCATAGAAAAAATGTCACCTGCTTCCTGTGCAAGTATGGAAATTGTAGCTAAAAATAGGACGCGAAGTTGGATTTAAAAATTTTAACTTATTAACATCTGCATGATATAGTTTTAGGCTGGGTCTATGTATATGTTTGTGTAGTGGAGGAGGAGTTTGATTCAAACCTACTAATAAAAAAATGACCTTTTGTGCTCTATCACTAATATTATAAAGGCTAAAGTTTGTGTGTGTGTATAAATATGTTTGTTACTTCTCCACCCCGAAACGGCTGGACCAATTTTGATAACATTTTGTACGGAGGTAGCTGATACCCTGGATTATCATATAGGCTACTTTTTATCCCGATATTCCCACAGGATCGACACTTATGCGGGTGAAACCGCGGAGCACAGCTAGTTATTTATATGATGTAGTAATTTCTAATAAATTCACAATTTCAAATTAATAAGCTTTCATTATTTATGTTTCGACACGGCTATACAATATTTACAAACAAAAAATAATAAAACCATAGACAATAGACGACAGATGCGTGTCAAATGTCTCTGGACTGTTCACTGTAATTACTCGTTATGCTTCCGATGTGAAAATAGGCAGGTACAATGGTTAAACGCCATATGTTTTGACGCTATTACAGCAAAGGTTATGGTGTAACTAACTATGGCAATATTGCTGTGGATATTACAACCATTTATAGGTAGAATTTATGGGATTCTGAAAGTGGTTAAAGAGAACCAAAGTTGTCGACATAGCTCACGAAATAAGCAAGCTGAAGTGGCAATGGGCGGCCATATAGCCGTAGATCCAATGACCGTTGGGGTAGTCGTGTTTTTGAGTGGACACCGCGAATCGGTAAACGTAAGGTGGGACGCCCTCAGGCTAGGTAGAGCGACGATCTTCGCAGGATGGCTGGTAGCAGCTGGATGAGAGTTGCCAAAAATCTAGTTGAATGGCGTGCGATAGGAGAGCATAGGCCTCTCCTATCGCACGCCATTCAACTAGACTGCAGTAGGCTGCTATAAGTTGGTGATGATGATGACAGTTTTAAAGTCTGTTAAAAAAATATTTGAGGTGATATTTTTCTGCCATAAATTGTAAGCTTCATTCGCCATACTTATTATCATCTCACAGCTTTGGTTTTTGATAATTTTCAAGTGGTTCGCGCTGACACAAGCTTGACGTCATAGCCTGACAGCCCAGGTTGCAAAGGTTTGTTTTGCTCCAAATATTCATCCTCATTACATATGACAGTCTTCCAAAACCCCGGACCTTTACTATTTCCTAGTGCCTTAGCTAGGAAGAAGTGGCGCAACCAACTCCCCAGCAGCACAGCTGTCTCTTCTGTTAGGAGAACTTGATTCTATACTCCTTCTGATTCTGTTTGTTTTTAATGTAAAAGTGCGCAGTGCTGCTCACCCCTACCCTATTTCATGTTAAAGAAATATCAACTTTATTCCAATGACAATTAAGTTGAATTCACAGTGACTAGCACTATTAACAAAGTTACAAAAATGTTTGAAAATGTAGCGTAAACTGAACTATTGCGTAGGAACATTTTTCGCAAAGAAATCGCGAATGCACGCTAGGTACTATATTTTGCGCATTTTATGTAATATCTTGTCAAAATATATCGATTCGCGCACATTTCCGACAAACGTTAGCTTCCGCGAACCGCCACAAAATATCGACAATATAATTTTAGTTACTGTATCCCCTTTCCATGTTTATTTATTACTTAAAAATACGTTTGATTGATCCAATCATATTAATATGCAGTGGACAGATATTTATCAACGTTCGCTTATTTAAAAAAAGTATTCAAATAAATTTGGAATAAATAACTGATGATGGTCATGGATTATCAATTAAAGAGAAAACAATGCCTGAGGGATTTTGATACACCTTTTCAATAAACAGTGGCAAAAATGCGTTGAAATTCTTCTTGCATTTTTTCTTTATTGCATTCTCAGAGTTATTACTGTAAGTATATTACAGCAGTTGAATTCTTGTGTCAGTGTGTATCAGATACCTCAGTACTGATCAAATTCTGGATAGCAAAAGAAATTATATAGAGGTCCTGGAAGTTTTAAAATGTGCTACTGTTATAGATTTTTTGAAGCTAAGGATACACATGCCAGTATCTGACACAAAAGTATGCAAGTAGCTTGCATGTCATTATGGTATTCACCAATCAGCTTGCATGCCGTGTGCCATAACAACTATTGATTGGTGAATACCATACTGGTATGCCAGCTACTTGCATACTTTTGTGCAAGTTACAGGCATGTGTGTGGGAGAGCCCTAAATAGGTGTGCAAGTGTCATTTTCATGTTGAATGGTTTATTAAAATTGATAAGTACCTCGTCTAGTTTGTGATCGATAGCGTCGATAGCAAATGACATCATATTTATTCAAATGTATGCATAATTACAACCCAGCAGCTGTACGCGCATAACAAGCAGTACTTTTTATGATCAAGTAAAGAAGCGACGAAGACGTCTTATAAATCATCGGTTCAGACATTTTCAATGAAACGATAAGTAACTCATGTTACCAACATGTTGCCGCCAAGTGTTTCCCAAGCCTTCCTGATGAAAAAAAAAAATAAAAGCATAAATCAAATAAAGGTGCGTTCGTGTTGCGTTACAATGTTTGAGCGCGGCGCGGCGGAAGCGAACGCGACGTTCGAAAACCGGAGCTAAATCATAAATTACACTTTACAGTTCCCGCCGGGATCCAGTTACGTGTTGTCACGTAATTACGATCACTCGAGATGTTTCGATTCTTATCGATAATCGGTGTTAACTTGATGAAATCGATTTCTGAATCACTGCAGCTTCGAATTCATTAAAAGTATCTGATGGCATTTCTTTTGAATTGATGCGCAATTGTTATTTTAAAGTTAATCAAACCTTGCGGATTAAAAAATTGCCAAAGAACCATACATTAAAGTAATTAGCTCACACGTGTACCTATACTTAAAACTCGCACTTACAAAATCCGGTAGCCTAATGACGTGGTAATTACATATTGAACATTGCCAATTTTGCTTTTCACACCAAAACACTCTACTAAAACCCCTTTATCGCGATAATAATGACAATAATTATCGTCATTCATCAACACGTATCTGCGAGTCATCTTTAAAAGCACACTATTTACCTCAATTACACATACACCCTATCTCTCTTACCCTAGTGATGCATAAAAAACTGCAATTTGCCTATCAGTGCTTGGGTCACACAATAAACTTGGCTTAGACCCTCACCAGCATACCTAGACATCCCCCGCGTCCCTTCCACCTCAGGTATCTAAGTCAGGAAGGGGGAGAAGTGCGAGTTCTGAGGGCTCATCCGATCCTGGTTGGATCTGAAAGGGCATGGAAGGCTTGAAGCTGCGAGGTCGTTAGCCTGGCGTTGATTGTTCGATGAGTGGTGCAATGACTCACTTGTGTATGTAAATATACGGGGAAAAAAATATGTAGGGAAGATGAAGAGGTCATGATGGAGCTTATTAAATTTATGGAGGCTGTTCGAAAGGAATCGGCGCGCACTGGCAGGCTTTTGTGCGATTAAAAAAGAAAAGGCTAGTCTCGCAATAATTAAAAAAAAATAAGTAAAATAGTCGAGAATACAGCTCCCATTTTAAAATGATTCTCAAGTATGATTCCCAATTCAATCTGACAGATTACATAGACAAATATCTCCTCATATTTTAGTTTTAAATTAGGATTTATAACGCTTGAACATCGTTCAAGAATACAGACCTAGAAAATGTCGCTGCACGGCCTTTCAATGTCACGTTACAAGTTCTCGCTGCTAACAAGGAAAATACTTTACTATTTTCCTTTCAAGTAAATATTACGCAAGTGTTTTGGCAATGAAGACAGGGGGCAGGCAGGGCTTCTTCAATAATGCTCCAAGTTGAGAATTACAATGATTTAATGGTGGTTTTTTACAATAAAAATTATAATTATGAGACGCACTAGTCACGTACGCAGTCCTGCGATTTGAATACCCACGCGCCGCGGGCGGACCCTTTTTGTCATCTCGCCCGCCATAGATTTCCGATAAACCCGATAGATGGCGTTGCTTGCCCTAACATACCGGCCGCCTTGGGAGATCCATCTCCCAACTAAAACTGGAGTCACGTAGTCTAAACCGGCAGCGGGCAGATTTTTGATGAAGCACGCTTGATTGTGCCTTGTGATGTCCTGATCTCAGCTACTCTGGAAACACCATCATTGCCTGGGAACAGTCTAATAATTCTACCCATTCTCCACTTGAGTGGTGGCAGATTATCTTCCTTTATAACGACAAGGCCATCCTTAGCGATGTCATCCGTCTTGTGCGCCCACTTGGTCCGTCGTTGAAGCTCAGACACGTACTCTTTAGACCACCGCTCCCAAAAATGTTGCCGCAACTGTTCCAGCCGATGGTAGCGACAGGCAGGCGTAGATGTAGTCATCGTGAAGTCCTCACTGGCAGGTGCAGTCAACGGTCGGCCGATGAGGAAATGAGCAGGTGTGAGTGGAAGGTAATCGTTTGGATCTGCTGACATAGGTGACATAGGACGGGAGTTCAGGACGGCCTCAACCTGGGTCAACACCGTACTAAACTCCTCGAAAGTTAGCTTAGCATTACCTACGACGCGTCTCAAGTGATACTTACACGACTTCACTCCTGCCTCCCATAGACCACCAAAGTGAGGCGCATAAGGCGGGATGAAACTAAATATAATATTATTACTACTAGCAAAATCAATAATTTCGTTTGGTCTTTCAAATATAGCTGAAAGCTCCTTTTCAGCACCAACAAAGTTTCTGCCATTATCAGAAAAAACGTGACACGGCTTACCGCGTCGTGATATAAATCGTTTGAATGCCAATATATAATCCTGAGTGGACAAGGAACTAACCAATTCTAAATGCACAGCTCTGGTAGCAAAACAAACGTATAAACAAATATATCCTTTAATTAATTGTGAACCTCTGCCTTTTCGATTCAATATAGATATTGGCCCGGCATAATCAACACCACATCGCATGAATGGAAATCCAGCTTCTAAACGTTCAGCAGGTAGATCACCCATAAGTGGAGTTAATGTATTTCCTTTCATGCGAATGCAGGTTACACACTTGTGAACCACTTGCCTTGCTAAGTTACGTGCTCCCAGCACCCACCATTTATCACGCATGGCAGCCACGAGAAGCTGAGGTCCAGCATGAAGAAAACGTTTGTGTTCGTATGAACACAACAGCCAAGAAAACCTATGTTTATGACACAACAACACTGGATGTTTCTTATCATAATTAAATTTCGAGTTACTAAGTCTACCTCCAACACGAATTATATTATCGTTATCTAAAAATAAACTTAAACCTAATGTTTTACTACTAGACTTATTACTTAAAGGCACCTTTTCTGTAAGGCTAAGATATTCTTTACTGAATGATTGTGATTGAACTAAACGTGTCAACACAACTAATACACTATTAATCTCGCTCACGGTCAATGAACCGGTTTTGCGACCTACCCGCGATGCACGTAAGTTAGAAATGTAACGTAAGACATACGCGAATGTTCTTTGCAAACGATTAAAACAAGAAAACCTATCAAAATCAATTAAGTTACTAGTTTCCGCATTTAACAAATTTGTAGTTTTAGGACATTTTAATTCCGGTAACTTATCATTATTACTACTAATAAACTCAATTTGATTCTTATTTGTTGTCAACCAGCTTGAAGTCGGTTCACGAAGAAAGGTTGGACCACACCACCATAAACTAGTGTTGTCCTTTAATGAATCAAAGAGAACACCTCTCGATAATATATCAGCTGGATTATCCTTACTTTTAACATGCAACCAAGTAGTGTTGCTTGTTAATTCGTTGATTGCAACAACCCTATTCTGAACAAATGTTTTTAACAAATGTGGTGATGTTCGAAGCCACGCTTGAACTATAGTGGAGTCAGTCCAAAAATAGATCTTATCGAATTTAAGCCTAAGAGATTTTATGATTTTATTATAAAGTTTAGCTCCAACTAGGGCTCCGCACAGTTCAAGTCGCGGAATACTTAACGCTTTGATAGGTGCAACTTTACTCTTAGCACATAATAATCGACATGTAACCTGTGACTCATCAATATTATGGTGTGAACGTATGTACGCACACGCACCGTATGCAGACTGAGAAGCGTCGGTGAAAATATGTAACTCTTTATTTATGGCATCAGTACACATTACATAACGCGGCACTAATATTTCGGACAAATATTGTAACGAATGAATGAAATTATACCAAATACAAGCAATTTGACTAGGCACCTCATCATCCCAACTTATTTTAGCAAGCCATAATTGTTGTAATAAAACCTTAGCCGTGGTAATAGCTGGTGCCAATAATCCTAGTGGGTCATAAATCTGTGCAATGACTGACATAATTAAACGTTTAGTTATCTTCGTATCGCTGTGACCTTTATTTACACTAGTTGAAAAGTTAAATAAATCGTTCTGGTTGGACCAACCAACACCTAGGGTTTTAGACTGACAATATTCACCTATACATAAATCCTTTGTACTTTCAGAAGTTACATCAAAATTAAAACTCCATTTCCTTAAGGGGAAGCAAGCGCTTTGTAGAATGGCGGATGTTTTATTACAGATATCTAACAACATAACACGCTGGTCATGCCCCGTCAAGAGATCGTCTACATAAAAATCGTCATTGATTACGCTAGCGATGACGTCATCGTGACATTCCTTTGCCAGCTGTTTCAAGCAACGGTTACTAAGGTACGGTGCCGATGCAGTGCCATACGTTACTGTATTGAGACGGTAAACTTGAACTGGCTTGTTGTTGTCTGTTCGCCACAATATTAGTTGCAAGTTACGTTGTTCAGGATGAATTAATGTTTGTCTAAAAAACTTCTCAATATCAGCGCAAGCTACATATTGATATTGCCGGAAACGAAGCAATATTGAGAAGATATCATTTTGTAGCCTAGGGCCCACGCATTGAATGTCATTTAAAGAATTATTAGTAGATGTGGTCGCGCTGGCATCGAAAACAACACGTAATTTGGTTGTCACGCTACTCTCACGATACACTCCATGGTGTGGTACAATATAATACGGTTTATTTACGCTACTAAAATCCTCGAAAGGCTCCATGTGACCTAATTGCTCGTACTCGTGCATAAATTCACAATACATCTTTTTATACTGTGGTGAACGTTCTAACTTCTTCTCTAAAGATAAAAAACGCTGCATAGCAGAATTATAAGAATCACCTAAACAATCAGGAGATTTTTTGAATGGCATTCTTACAGTAAATCTACCGTGCTGATCGCGTTCAGTAGTCTGCAAGAACAGCTTTTCACAAAAACGATCCTCCTCTGTAATAACGGGAGGGATATTTACTTCTTCGATTTCCCAGAACTTTCGTAGTTGAGAATCAACTAAAGACAAGTTGCACTGGACATCTGTCATGCCAGCCGCAAAATAACGCTTATCATAAACTGGACCGGATATAATCCAACCTAGAAACGAATTTTGTAAGCACGGCCCGGTGCTAAGCCTTATTTTATTTTCTTTTAGTAAATCCCAAAAAACATCCGCGCCTATTAACAAATCTATGTCACCCGGTACATAAAATGTGGGATCGGCAAGTTGCACATTGTTAGGTATACAAATAGCATCACTATTAACGTGTGTCGAAGGCAACTTCGAAATGATGCAGGGCAACACTAAGCAATGTAAGGTTGTATTAAAATCATATACCTTGGAACGAATATTAATATCACATTTGTGACTGGACTGTGAAACGGTTTGTCCAACGCCACAAACACGTATAGTGGACTGTATGATAGGTAGATTTAAACGTTTACATAAGCTTTGAGATATAAAACTATTTTGACTGCCGCTGTCAAGCAAAGCGCGCACTGTATGATAACAGTTATCGATATCAGCGATCTCAAGTAATGCCGTAGACAGTAAGACAGTCTGTAACGATTTAGAGTTATTTACGAAGTTACAAGTACGATTATCAATATTGTCAGCTGTTTTACTAACGCAATGTAATACAGACGACTGTGGCAACGTATTATTGATATCGGAACGTTGTGACGACGTATTTGGAATAACGCTATTATTGTCAACATGAATCAACGCATTATGTTTTTGTTGACATAATTTGCAAGGACCGAAATTACAACTTTCTATTGTGTGAGTGTTTGTACGCAAACAGTTTTGACAAACTTCTTTTGACTTAACAAAATTTAATCTTTCTTGTACCGACATATTTAAAAACTTAACACAAGTATATAAGGCATGTTTGCCAGTACATAACGGGCATGTCAAGTTATGTTTATTTGCTTTTCCTTTACTACCTGATGAAACCTTATTATTATTGTTCACATTCGCATAACTAAGTGTAGATTGAGAATTAGACTGTTTTTTATGATCAGCTGACTGTTTACCCTCATGTTTACTTTGTGAATGTGACGGATTATTTTTACTGTTACCCGAATTAATCATGTCTAACATGTCAGATCTATTATTTAAAAACGTTAACAAGTCTTCTAGTTTTAAAGATTTAGAAGTTTTATTAGAACTAGAGACCAATGAGCTTCTGTAGTTCTCCCACTCGCGTTCAGTAGCAGAATCAAGTTTACTGACGACTAAATAAACGATGAGCACATCCTCAAGTGAGGATTCGGGTTCTTTAAGAGAATTTAAGGCTCTCAGATTACGTAACACGCAATCTACTAACGTTCTGATCTGTGCCGGACATTCCTTACCCAGTGAAGGTGCCGCAAACAAAGACTTTACATGATTGTGTATCAGTAACCTATTATTTTGATACCTAGCCTCAAGAAGGTCCCACGCGTTGGTATAGTTAGGTGCGGTAAATTCTAACGAGCTGATAACGTGCAAAGCAGATCCAGTGAGAGATGATTTTAGGTACTGAAATTTCTGTATAGGATCTAGGTCGTCGCGATCATGTATCATAGAAACATACGAGTTCCTAAACTCCAACCATTTGTCGAAGGAACCGTCAAAGACAGGTAACTTTATTTGCGGTAATTTAATCGAAACTGATTTTCCAGAAATGCACTGAGAATTATTCAGTCCGCTTGGTTCACAGTCGCCTATTATATTCTTGGCTACAGATACAATTGAATAATATTGGCACTCAAACGATTCTCTATAATCTAAATGTAACAGTGAATCTTTTTCATCCGATATTCTTTCAAGTTTAGATTGCAAGTCATTAAATTCGGAAAAGAAAATGGCTGCCGAACTAATACGCATTTGAATTTGGGTTTTAGTCACAGAATCTAAACATGATCTATCTAATTTATTAATATAGTTTGCGAATAATGTTAATCTACCTTTAATTATACCGCGTTGTTTTTTAAGATCAGACATAGTTTCATCATCACTCATCTTGGTAGTTTATGAAAGTAGGTACTCACAGTTTTGCGTGTTCAGTCGTGTTTTCTCACCTGAAGACGGCCTCAGCGCTGCCAGTACTTCTGAAACGTTTAGGTACGATATCAGCACAAGGCGAAGACACAGGGGAAGGAGGGAAAAGGACCACTGGATAACCTGACCTGACCGTTGCTGGCTGTTGCATCAATGGCTTCTGCTCAGTAATCTGGATGGCTGGTCTTCCAAGTCTCCTCAACGTACTTCTACTTCGAAGTTCCACTCGTTTCCTCGCTTCTTCAACCGGCTCGTAGCGTGCCGCGGGCGGCGTCGCTGATATTCAAATGTGGCTCGAAGGTCCAATGTTTTGGCAATGAAGACAGGGGGCAGGCAGGGCTTCTTCAATAATGCTCCAAGTTGAGAATTACAATGATTTAATGGTGGTTTTTTACAATAAAAATTATAATTATGAGACGCACTAGTCACGTACGCAGTCCTGCGATTTGAATACCCACGCGCCGCGGGCGGACCCTTTTTGTCATCTCGCCCGCCATAGATTTCCGATAAACCCGATAGATGGCGTTGCTTGCCCTAACAGCAAGCTTGTTTCTCGAAACCCACTCGAACTTATTTAGCCTTATAATTATTACAACAGATTTAATAGTTTATAATCAATCTACGTACTTATATTGTTCTTTAGTAAAGCCACAATGTCGGACACTGTTCAATGAGTACTGCTCTACTTATTAAAGATAGGTCTACAAACTACTGCTTCGCCGCCGTAGCAGGTAAAAGTTTGTCCTTAACTTTGCGTTCAGAAGATAATAATTATCATTTGGCTCATCAAATTGCCACTTATCTTCAATTTGCCGTTTGCAGCTGTTAGTTGTGATTTGAATATACAATTGAAGTTGTTAGTCACTTTGCTACACAATGAATTTCCCTGGCTTTATTTATATACCTACGTCAGCCACATCCTGGGCAGTCAGCCCTGCTACGACCTCTCTGATTGACTAATATTTTTACCACTACAAGAACTTTTCTCACAACACATTTCCTGCCTATAGCCAAAAGAAGAAAAAAAAAATCAACAAACCTCATTTCTCCAAAAAAAAAAAGTCCTATTCCACTGTCAAAGATTCGAACGTGGAATTAGTTCTATATAGAGGTATCTGTATTTCATTGCAATTACCTTACAATAGTTCTTTTCCCGATAGCTAAGTGGGGAGTGCGTTCACTAGGTTACGCGTCCTCCCCCCTTCCCCTAGGTGGGCTCAACCCTTCTATGTGATACATACTAGGTTATGTATAAAGATTTATGTAGAACGCGGTAAAGTCAAATGTTGTTTCTGTAGTGATGGGACAGGTAGGAAATGTATAAGGTTGGGAAAAGTACGGAATATTTTAAAGAAAACTAGTTTTATTTAACGATTATTATATTACCTGCGTTGAACCCAAAATATCTCGAATCTAGTACCACACAAATACACATTACCTATTTTACTTAGTTTTTCCAGTCACGAAAAATTTATTCAACCTTATCTAGTTACTTCTAATAAAAAGCAGAAACATATTGCAATTTGTGAAGCCGATCAATAAACCTGATGGGTTCTATACAATATTCTACTTTGGCAACACTTCAAAATCGCTCTATCCTTACACAAAGGGTCCGTCAAAGTAGTCAGTAATCCATCAAAGGACATTGAATTGTGAGAGATATCGGCCATTGTGATAGTCCCTCAATAAAATGAAGTTCAAAATAGAGTCTATGTATGTATAATGTTACTGGTTGAAAACTAACAAAGATTTAAAAAAATAGAATACATCAGAGTCTGGCTTTAAAATAAAAGAAACAAGCGACCATAACTTGGAAAAATTCAAATCTAGAACGCAAGAGAAACGGCAGTGCCGCATTGCAAAAAAAAAACAACAAAGAGGTTTCATGTTAAATAATTAATGAATTTTTATATTAAATTGTTAGTTTTCACATTACATGCAACATGGATACCCGTCAGGAGTGCAGATTTGTAGGTTACGCGTGCAGGTGGCTTGCTCCACAGCGGGGCGGAGCGCCACTTATCATATGTGCCTCACACACGCACAAATGAAAATCTCGACCTCCGTTCTTTGATGGGAAATGTGGAAATTACTTTTTAGTTTTGTTAACGGGCTAAACTAAGGAACTACCAGTGTGTCGTGAATGCATTACAATGTGTATTTTTTCCATTTTTGGTCCATGAACTGAAAACACATTCTTGATGATAAAAAGAGTAATTTCAAACTTATTCTGACGGGAGTATAAATTTACATGACAGGTTGTTTTAAAAGCTAGTCTTCTTAACTCTTGTTGTTCCAAATCTTATTATAGTATTTTTTCATTGGACAATAACGTCTTTTTATTTACCAACATGAGCACTTTATTTTTTAATGTAAGTATTTAACTAGCAGCGCTAATAAATTGTTTGTTTTTTAGAGCATAGTGTTCTGAAAATAGCCACTAAACTTTGACCTCAAGAAAAGTTTTTTATACCGTTTAAAATAAAGAAACCATAATTTATTATAATCGACAACTATAATTATATTATAATCGACTTTAGTTGTAAGAAAAAGAAAACCTTTTTTTTTTTAATAATTCCAAATTCAAAACCGGAATATTCAAAGTTAGAACGTTGCGTATTTACGTATTCGAGCGCGTGCAGAATTAGATCTCTCTGGTCATAGGGATGGGGGAGGGGTCTAAGGGTGGTTTCACGCTGCACGGCACGCCGCGTGTCAGTGGGGAAGTCTCTAATGAACTGTATGAACTAGTGTACCTAGATGATGCGTAGCTAAAACTATATAGGTTAGAGTATGTAGGTATTGGAAGTAGATGGAGTAGAACTTATGGGGTAAGGTGAAGACGATCGCAAGCGATGTTGTTAGCAGAAATATTGAGTCATAATTTTCAATGAAGACTAGTAAAGTGTACAAGACAGAAGAACTCAAGGTCATAACTCGACAACTGCTTCTTTATTGCTTAACTTTAACTGAAAAAACGTAACATTCTTCAATAGAATACCACGAGTCGCGTAAAGCTCCTGCATCATAAGGAAAACTTCATTTCAATAGCAAACACCGCACAATAAATAACGATGGCATCTCTTGGCTGCATAACACAAACCGTTATTTACTTTGCGATAGGAATCTCAGGAATACCAACATTATTTCCACTCCACATATATTTTCCCCGACCTCATTACGAGTCCAAGCAAAACATTTGCAATCTTAAGTTTTATATATATATATATTTTAAATATGTGTTAAAAGCTCTTCAAGTCACCGCACGGGGATGTGTTAAAGCACTGGGTATGCGTGAGCACGCGCGAATTAACCGCCACATTGCTTCTGAACGCACCCTTACTTGCGTTAGCATACGTCATTATAGTGCCAGAGCGAATGTTGTTGCCTTTTTTTATATAGTAATATATTTTTTAACATTAGAATTTTGATTTCCTTTGCTTTTTAAAAAAAATGCAACGTGTTTACTGTATTTATGGTATATATTTTAAATTGTCATAAATTCATAATACTGTCAGTTAAGTTTACAAGTTTTTTTGTAATTCTGCTGAAACTACAATTAATAGAGATCGAGTTTTGTCCTTCTTGCTTTCAAAGTGACTTTGAAAACCATTAAATTTACTTATATTTTTTTAACATTCACTAGACAATGTTGTTTCCTATTGTGACTATTAAACGGTAAGTTATGATACCATTAGAAGTTAATGTCGTCCAGATAGCTATCTCTCTCAGAAATATTAACTATTAAATGCATAAATTCTACATAAAAATATTCTGAAAGAGAAAGGCAATAAAAATCTACAATGGCAATAATTTCATTTTCATTCCAGATACTATTGTGCTGACTGCGCCCATGAAATACCGAAATATCAATAAATAACTGAATCCGTCGGCCATAACTACAAAAACCCGATTTAATAATAATAAAACTGCATCGAGTTTGTGTATGCGTGGTAAGGGTGCAACGACGCACCCCTCACGCACACACGCATGCTCGACACTTATGCTACGAAACTGGGCCGCGATTGGTCGGTACAGCTGTGCATGTGTGCGTACCTGTTTGGTTGTAGAAAAGAGGTCGTATACATGTAGTTATTTATACCGTGGTGTTCTAGGCTGTATGAATTAGTTGCGTGCATTGGGGTAGTCTTTGCTAGGAAAAAGTATTGATTTGTTGCACAGTAGCTGGGTTTAATGCGGACTTTCGCAAGTAGATGATGATTTTTGAAAAATATATCGTGGGGGTTCGTGTCGGATATTTATTTAGAACGTACAAGTGCGCACATTGCTTGTGTTTATTTTATATGAATTATACAGGCAGTTGTTAGTAATTGGTATTGTAAATATGTATTGTAAAAATGTCGTTAAAATTTTGGTAGCCTGTACCTACTTCCTACTATATCTAAACTTGTAGTTTATAGAGAAAACATTAGATTTTTGTATGTGTGTTTGTTACGATTTCACCCTAATACGGCTAAACAGATTTTGATCAAATTTGGTACACAGATAGTTTATAACCTGGATTAACCTATAGCATACTTTTCAACCCAGTAGTACGTTCCTGTGGGATAATTTCCAGCCTCCACGCGGGCAAGGCCACAGTCATAAGCTAGTTAGTTATAAAATTACTACGTAAGTCAAGTTCTGACAGCTATAAAAATGAAACGAAAAAGGCGGTAAAAATGTTCTCTTCTTTACCGAGTGTTATTTTAATAGATTATAATGCAGATGGGATAACCGGTCTATGGCAAGCAACGGTCCTTTGTAAATATTTCATTGAGCACAGCTTTAATGTTTAAAGTTTTTATTATAACCGACACTAAAGGATTTATTCTTGACGTTAGTTTACAGCGGCCATTTTGGATTTAATTTGAATGAAGAGCAAAAAAAGTTTGTTAGTCGCCGTGTTATTAAAGATATGTTTTTTTTTAACTTTCCTGTTTATTTTATAAATTTTTTGTATTTTTTTTCGATACCTTAGCATTGTATGAACCTTAGAAGTATAATTGTGACATATTTTTTTAAAACTAATATTACAAAGAACATAATAAAAATAAATACACGTTTAGCTCAGTCCGCTTTAAACATTTTTTTAATGTTTCAAAACGCAGCTTCAAACAAAACAAAGCTGAACTAATGCACTGTGTGTTAATGTAACAGCTAACGTGGAAAAAAAACAAAATAGTAAATACATATTTGCTTTGACGTTTGTCGAGTGTTAGAATAGTAACATGAAATGCCTCGTTATTTTAGTTCCAGGCCATAAAGATGACAAAGGACTCATTTTTATTAGCATTCGAGGCTTTCGCGACAGTATTTTTAATAAGTACTAGCTTCATTTTCATGTTTTTTTTTTGTTTGTCTAACTCTAAGACAAACCAAAAAAAAAACACAGATGGCCTGAAACACAGGTTTTTCATAAACCTAGATCAGGCAGCAGTAGAAGTAGCGAAGGGTAAATTTTTGTAAGAGGTAAGCCGGAGTACAGTACCCGGCGATAAATATTGCACATCGACCTTTTTACACAAAACCATTTTATACAAAGAATAAAAATAATTATCAAAAGAAGCAAATCATAATTGTTTTAACAGCTCCTAATAGATACTGGACTGTTTGTATTTCGTGCGACAAAGATAACGCTCTACGAAGCCGAAATTAGCCGATTGTCTCTTTCCAAAGGTCGATGTGCAATATTTTTCGCCGGGTACTATAGATATCTTTAATATGATTAATTGATTATATTATTTGTCTATAGAATACTGACTGTGCCATTTTTCAAAGGGAAGCCGGTAGGAATCGAGTTGTATGGAACCTTCGCCACTGTCAGGCAGGTCTACATTACAGTTAGAATTTAACTTTCCTCGATTGTAATAAATGTAAATCATATTTTTACTTTACTATATTTTTTATTTATTTATTTTATTTATTGCTTCAAGGGATTGCAGCCAGTATTTGATATTAATTTCAATTTGATAATTCCACGCGTTCCTAAGAAAAAGGGTCTTGACTGACGGACAGACGGATAAAGGCTCCTTCAAACAAGCGAGACACGCGATAAAATCGCGCGCGACACAAAGGTACCGCAAGTTGCGCAACGAGTGGTGCCTTTGTGTCGCGCGCGATTATATCGCGTGTCGCGCCTGTTTGTAGGAGCCTTAACGAAGTGATCTTAATAAGAGTTCCGTTTTTCTTTTTGAGGTCCGTACCTCAAAAGGAAAAAAAACCCTAAAAATTAAAAAAATATGAGTGTATTTTAGAATTATTTGTAAGTATGTATTTAAATCTGACCATTATTTACTAATTATCGACGAATTTAGTTGTACTATTATTAGAAGTGCTCTAATTTAGCCTATTTTCGCGCCAAAGCTGATATTTTGACGGTTAAATGGATTTTCCGCAAGTTAAAACCTCAATACAGTTATGTTTATAAAGATAACTTTGACATAAACATGCGTCTGAGGCGCATCCTGTTTGTTTTTGTGAACAACGTAATTTTGCTGTTAACAGAAAATCAAATAATGCTGGTCAAGCAACTATGAACTTTACCTCCTTACAATACGATGCTGGAATATTGGTAGAGGCTAGAGTCTAACAAATAGGAAAGTTTTAATAGTTTTGCCTTTTTCATTAGTGTTTAGATACGTTAGTGAACTTGAGTTACAGTTGAAATCCATAAGTTTGAAACTACTCAACATATTTTACTGCTAAACTTCTTATAATGCCAAGAATAACGCGCAAAGAAACTCGTTTACAAAAATAAAAAAAAAAAAACAGAAAAAAAAACAATTACGCAACACCGACTCCTGTTACACGTAATAGTTCGGAGCATGCAAGATGCATCATTAACAAGTCGATTCGTCCTGCCCGTTACATCAGCTGATAGCACAAAAAGCTCGACCTAACATCTGCCGGCCGAGAGGCCGTGAATCACCGGCCCTTGGCGCGTGCCGGCTCGAAAAAAAAAGAGAAAAAAATCAAAAGTGTAAACTCCCGCCGACCGTTATAATCGCCTCGCCTGTGGGTGGACCGTGTTCGACCGAGTTTAAAAATCGAACATTTATTTTTTTTATGAAGATTTTATTTGTGATTAAGGATAATGGTACTGTTATGTCATCTAAGTATGCTTCAATTATTTATCTTTATTTCTTCATATTTACAAATGCATCATACTATGAATTAATGATAAAAGCTTGTTGTTTCGGATACTGAAATTATAACAGCACTATAATATAAATCTATAAATATTCATTGTTTGTCAACCAATATTAGTTTTATATGAAACTAAATTACTAGGAGACAAAGTTTTGCCGTAAATTCTAAGCTTAATAAACTCAAGTTTTTCGATATTCTTATGATAAAACAGAAATTGCTTTTGGCGCAATAAATTTTCCTTAATTTCAAGATGGCGACAGGGACTTATTCCCGCGCTATTTAGTCTGCAAAAAAGCTAGAGAAATAGGTAAAATTCGAAAACAAAAGAGGCCATTTAAATGTGCGATAAAAACGGCAGTGATTTATTTGTAAGTTTCTTCGTAATGTTTATTGTATGTTTGTTTGCGAGAATTCTGAGGAAAACATTGTTATTCGATTAGCGAGACCATTTTGCCGACGTAAATTTTCATGGCATCAAGATTAAACATTGAGATATTTTTTATCATTTGCTGTATCTAGAAGAAGAAATTACAGTAACAGTGAAGTTGGATTTTAATTTATACCCATCACACTTCACACTAATATTATAAAGGCGAAAGTTTATGATTGTATTTGTATGTTTGTTACTTCTTCACGCACAAGCAACTGGACCGATTTTGATAAAATTTGGTACGGAGGTAGCTGACATCCTGGATTAACACATAGGTTACTTTTTATCCCGATATTCCCACGGGATCGACACTTATGCGGGTAAAACCGCGGGGCGCAGCTAGTAAATGATCAATTCATGTATCTTTTCGTGTCTGTCTGTGTGACCGCGTTGGTCTTCTCACCGGATTTTGATGCGATTTTCACCATCATTATGAAAATTTATTCCTGAAGGTTTATGTGTGAAATACATTTATATCAAACTTACACGTATTAAAGTAATTTCGGTGTTTAGCGAAGTCGTTAAAACCGTGCGAAGCAGGGACACTCACTAGTACATTAATCATTTTAAAATCACGTAAACAATCATTTAAAGCCTCCTTACGATCACATATTTCTAATACAACCTTCTTTCATGCCTATAAAAACTAAGTCGTCTACTATTATAATAAGGAGACCATTCACATAAACAAAAGAACAACTCCTAAATAAAACGAAATAGTCTAAACGACGTCTATTTATCTTAGTTAGTATAATTCTTCTTCTTAGTATAATTCGTTTATCTAGGCACAATAAAACAAAAAATGTCTACAGTAAGAAGTACGTTAGTCAAAAGTCAGAAGTGCTTAGTATAAATATTGTGAGCCTATCTACGAGTACCTAATAGTATCAACTCTCAAATTCATTCTTAATGCTAGCAATTCAATTGTTTTCTTTTGTCATTTCGATAGCATTGTTTTTTTTTTGTGCGGTACGTGATTTGCTTCACGGATTATGAATTCAGCAAAACCACTTTTTTTATTTATTTTTTTTGGTACAAAAAAACAGTTAAGTATACATTACTTACAGCATTTACAAAAAGTAGTTGTATTACAGTCGGAAAAACGTATAACCCACACTATTGTCCACGAAGTGACATCGCAGTATGATAGATAACAAACGCATGTTAAATGAGAACAAAAAAAGAGTATGTATTTAGAAGTAAACACTATACATATACCGACGAATCGAAGGAAGATTTTCGCCTGAATAGTTCAACCAATAAACATCCATTGACAGGAGGATAGACCTTCTGAATGATACCATACGATTCCAAAGACATGATGCTATTGTGTATAGTTCAAAGTAAGGTGCTCCAGTTTTTCTCAATAAAGTTAGAGGAAGAAAAGAGGTAGGCTCTTGGCTGTTTTTTGGCTAACTTCAAACATACTTAAAAAATAGCTTTAAAAATTCACCTACTTCAACCATCAGCAATCAAACTCCGGTGGACCTCGACCACGTATCAAATTCTTACTAAACAAATGACCAATCAAAATGCATTTATGACGAAAAAGCAGCTGAAAATTTCACCCCCTTTTCCGAGGCGCGACGGTGTCATAAGAGGCGTCCGAGGCGATTATATCAGGTGCGATCACCAATCACCCGGATAAGCGGGCGATTATAACAATATCCCGTTGCACCCTTCCCAATATTATCTGTCGCAGTCTGTGGGGTGGTCAGTATTCGGTTGCGGGCGTGTATGAGGTGAGATTAAACGGGGATTTACAGACGAATATGATATCTCCAATAGGTATCTACATGATTTAGTAAATTGTTTCTGACTGGTTGACAAAAAATGCATAGACTAAAGTAAACCACTAAAGATGAAAATATTAAAGGAAGAAATAGGCCTTAAAGTGTGAAGAGGTGAACTAAGAAAAGATATTTGCGAACTTCGCACCAGACAGAGTTAAATGGGGTTGAAGTTTCTAAGTAAAAGGACTAAAAGTACTTATTAGCGAGCAACTGCTACTTACTTCTCAAATGAAATAGTTAAACGGCTGTATTTTGTGTTCATAAAAATAATATAAATTGCTTCTTGCTATACAATTCAAGCCGATAACAAATCCGTCACACGGCAAAACACCTTTTTCCCAACAATAGGTACAATCAGATAAAGGCAGAGGCGTTCCTTGCGCAGGCGGCGCTCTGCGATTGGAGCGCCCCGCGCAAGCGCGCATCTGCCGCGCACGTTAACGCGTGCCCAGATAATGTGCGCGACATATGAACCGCACTATATAAATAATACCTATAAGTTTTTCAAAGAAAAAAAAAGAAAAGCGACCGGTGTCCAAATAAATGTTTGGAACAGCTGAATTTATTTTTTTAAAAGGTTGCCTGCTTCTGTCACCTTCTGTGTGATTTAGAAATAGATAGGGCATCGAAATTTTGGCGTAGCAATCTACATGTGAATCAGTATTTTGTACCCCTATTCCATTTGGTAGATGCCTAGTGGTGTTAGATCGTTTTATGGTGGACCACCTTTGCTGTACTTTTTGAGAATTACTAGAGTACCTACTGCTCTAAAGTGCTTTTGCAAAATTTCGGTTTTAACTAGATTTTTGATCTAAAATTATCATCTTTCTCGAAATTAACGCTTCAATAGTAGGATGATGATGACATGTATTTATTTTCACCAGTAAAAAAATCTACATTGTTTTATTTTATTCAATGTTGCAGGTCCAGGTGTCTTGTTAAACTAAGCAATTAACTTCCAGTAGCCGCATTTTTATAAATTTTCCATTAAAATGTTCCAAACTATAATTTTGTGCTATTAACTATCGTAATCAGGTGTTTATTAATATTGTTAATATAATAAAAACCGTATTACGGACCTACTGTTGTTTATTTTGAATTATTTTACTTATACAAAGTTAATTACTGAGGTAAGTTATTTGTATAGAAACGTTGTGAAACAACAGGAAGTTGCATTGAATCTTAAAACTTATTCAATTAAGAGTTTAAGTAGAAGCAAAAAGCCAATTTTTAGTTAAATAGATTAATAAATACAAAGGTTTTTAATCATTACAATTGTTCAACAAGGAAACACTGCAACATGTAGGTACATATATTTTAAAATAAAAACACTTAAAACGAATATCGTTCATAAGCCTAACGCCTATAAGTAATCTTAAAAGAGGTGGGTTCTGTGGTCCACCCACACTGACTCACTGACACCTCACCAATGAAGATATTAGGTAACAACTCTATTAGGTCACCTTTTCCAAAAACAAAAGGCTTTTGTCTCCATCAAGTTTTTATCCAGCCAGCTCGCATCTTAGTCATTGAGAACCTCTAAAAAGGTTTTCTTCGAAGTAACCCTAGTACTTATTCAAAGTAGGTAGGCTTTAAATAAACGTAATTCCTGGTCGCGAACAAAGGTGGGACCACCCATATCCCCCCCAAAAAGCTTTACGGTGCTTGTTTTAAAACTAATTTGCTAAAGTTACTTCGCAGCCGGTAACTTATAATCGTAAATTAAGTCAAGTACGTTTCTCGCTTCGCACTTTCTTTGGAAAAAACTTTTTTCGGTTACCGTTGTTCGAAAAAAGTATTCGTGCGATTTTACGTAGGACCTACTTTCTGTTAGTATAGCTTTTTAATAAAAAGATAAGATTGTGATTATGTTGCCTTCTTT
This sequence comes from Luperina testacea, assembly GCA_927399505.1. Classification (NCBI taxonomy): domain Eukaryota; kingdom Metazoa; phylum Arthropoda; class Insecta; order Lepidoptera; family Noctuidae; genus Luperina; species Luperina testacea. Next base: position 19,392,906 of record OV656759.1, on the reverse strand, counting down.
ATTTATTTTCGAGGTGGTAGGTAAGTAATTTGTAATTTTTTAGGGCATTGAAGTTGGATTAAGGATTAGAGCAATGGAAGGGTTTTTCATTAAACTAAAAGTAAGTAGTTCTGACTACCCATAACGACTGTCAAAGATCCACGAATGACAGCCGGGACCACAGACTTAATATAAGTCTGTGGCCGGGACCATCCGCTTAACGTGCTTTCCGAGGCACGGAGGGGTCTCGGTAAGTAAAGATGGTCACCCATCCACAGACCAACCGCGGCAAGCGTAGCTTAACCTGATCGATCGACCTGTGCGTCTTTTATCATTTAGCCACGGGCCCCCTCTGATTCAACCCATGACTTATCATAAAAAATAATCAAGTAATCCCTCAGGATAACCTGATTATTTTTTTATTTTAAATCATAATGTGGCATCACAGCTGAAGTGGCAAAATGTCAACTAACTTTTCGAGGCCACTAGAGATTTAGTTAGTGCCACTGTCTGGTGTTCTGTAGTACCTATGTTCTCTTTGAAAGCTCAGGTCATCACAGTTTTCGAACTGTCTGGCACCATACTGGCGATGATCTAAGCGACACAAATCTTACACACGGCTTTATTTTAGATTTATTATTCCATTAGCGTGTTTCATTTGTAATGTCATTCTCAGTAATGTGTCTGTTGGCAAGAAAAATAAATAGGCGCTTGCACTGCTGTATAAAATCTTGAAAGCCTTTTTAGGATTCCGTACCCAAAGGGTAAAAACCCTATTACTAAGACTCCACTGTCCATCTGTCTGTCTGTCACCAGGCTGGATCTTATGAACCGTGATAGCTAGAGAGTTGAAATTTTCACAGATGATGTATTTATGTTGCCGGTATAACAACAAATACTATAAACAGAATAAAATAAATATTTAAGGGGGGCTCCCATACAACAAACGTGTTTTTTTTCGGCGTTTTTTTTTTTTTTTTTTTTTTTTTTAAAAAAAAAAAACGTTGCCCCACACTAGGAATTACTCCTGTATCGTGGGTGCGTTTACAAACATTTAAATTCACATACACAAACAGCCAGACCCGGAACAACTACCTGTAGGCAATACAAATATTTGTTCCGTGCGGGAATCGAACCCGCGACACACAGCGCTGCAGTCGATCGCTCAGCCACTACGCCAACCGTGTCGTCGTTTAAGGCTCGTACACACAGGCGCGACGCGACACGCGACACAAAGGCACCGCAAGTCGCACAACGAGCGGTGCCTTTGTGTCGCGCGCGATTCGCGTCGCGCGTCGCGCCTGTTTGCAGGAGCCTTTATGCCTTGTGGTATGGAACCCTTTGTGTGTGCCAGTCGGACTCACACTTGACCAGTTTTTGTTAGTCTACCGCAAGAAATGCTTAGAATATTATTCCACCACGTTCAACATAATCATTTTGGCCAGTAAGAAGGATTTCCTGTCATAAAGCTACAATAAAAAAAAAAACTTAAAATAAAGCATCGAAAAAAACTTTCGCCTTCGCGCGGGATGTCGTTGCTAAAAGAATTTCCACGATCTTCATTTTCTTCGTTAAGTATTCTTTTGCTATACTTTATTTAGGCTTTTAATATGTAAGTACTGAGGTTATATCACTTGGTCGGTCATTAAAACAAAAGCACTTGATTATGCGACCTAATTAAAAGGACAAGTCGTAGTCGTTGCGTAGACCGAAGTGTGCGAATGCTCTTTCACGGCCTATTAATTTCGCTGTTATATTTTTATTGGTATTTTATGTTAATAAGCTTATCTCTGTGCTTTGTTTTGAATTGTTTCTCTTTGTTTTGATAAATTGGTGTTTGATGATGGTCATTATCATTACATAGAGCTTCCGGCGTTATTTTTCTTTTGGAAATTTTGAGAAAATATAAGGAACTATAAGTACTTACTTATGCTTTAAAATTTCAGAATATTAAAAATTGAAAATCGCACCGAAGAATAGCATCTTTTAAAACTTAAAGTTCAGTGTTACCAATTGAGGTCTATATCCATCTAATTAATTAATAATCTCCTATTTATTCGCCATTTACGTGTCGCATCATTTATCAAAGCGTCCGCCATCTTGTCAAGACCGCGTCACACAAGATGTCGACCAACACACTCGATCGTATAAATTAATGCAAATGACACGACAAGGCGATAACGAGGTATTTGCGTCATTCGCAAATCGATTCAACACATTTTTTTATGAAATTTATCAGAATCGATTCGAATGTATAAAATATCTTATTGAAATCGAGGAGCGACGAATCATGGTCATGATCATAAGTTATTTGGGGTGATAGATTACAACGAAATTAAGTGGCTGTTTAAAAGTCGATGTCGGTATCTTTATTAAGTTTCATGCCAAAACCAAACTGTCACCATATTATACTTTATCTTCACCGTTACTCGAAATTTATATTTATATGTTAAGTACATTTTTTATTAATGAGCCGTATTTGCCGTGTTAGGGTTTAATTTAAACATACTTAATATATTTCTGTATTTAATTCAGGCTGTTTTGTGAAGTATTCTCATTTTGTCACTGTCCAAACTTATAGCATTTTTTTTAACAGTGCCTCCTAAACTATGCGCCACGCGTAGAGCTGTCATAGAAATTCTATGATTCAAATTCACGCCGAAAAAAATCACAAGGAAGTTCGAATTTCGTTGCTGTAATTACTAACAATAGAGATTCGGGAGACCTCCTTTGAGCAAAGACCTTTATTCCTGCTTTATTAAGTTTCTATATCCAACGATATAAAGTACTGAAGCAGCATTTCCAAAAGTTTGGTAAGCTTAAACGAGCCAGCCATAAAGTCAAATCTGCTGGACATTTCCTACAAAATGTTATTGCATTTCAAAACGTGACGTTATTCGAATAAAATAAAGCTAGGTACTCACCTTCTTTTCGGTTAATTTCTCGCATCGCCGCTGCTTGCATATCTGATGCGACTTGTCGTTGCGACACGGCGCGCAGTCGCCGCAGTTGTCTTTGCGTTGGCAACCGATGCATTCGCCGCATCTTTTCCGCTTCTTCTTCGTCTGCGATCGGAAATACTGATTTATTATTAAGATTAGTGCCATTGAGGATAATTGTTTTAAATAATTGAACTGAACATATCTCTATTTTTCTGTTTGTAAAGGTTTCTCTGAAATGTTAAAGTATCTATCTGTTCGGTAACGACTTGTATCGACTTTGCCATTTTTGTCAATTATATCCTGCATTCCACTTAGCATTTCAATTATTTTTTAAAGAGGTTACTATCCAAAATACGAAAATTATAATTTTCAATTTATTGGACGATGAAATAGCACCGTTTAAAATTTTTAATTCGCGAAAATTGCTTCAAACTCTTCATTAAGTCATATTTTACTGTTACAACTCTCGTATCTGATCGCATTCCCGTTGGTTGCGTGTGCGATTCATTCACGAACCCGAGCAAAACGTTGGCCAAGCCCTGCCATGTATTTGGCCAACTTTGAACCTCGCTTAGCTACAAACGCTTTGTGTGATATAGAATGGGAGAAATATATGGCAAATGTTTGACAATTTGTGACCAATAAAAAGGGACGTTGCAATTACTGGCCAGACAACAATTTCGGAGTATTCCGCGCTCATTATTATGACTCGTCTCGGTCCTGCGCCGGCGCATTGAATCGGAGCGATCTCATTTACTCTCATTAGGACTTCATAATTCGGCAGTCTTAGCGTAGTTATCGACGAAATTAATGTTTTTACTAAGTATTCGAAAATATTTTTTTATCTTCTTCATTTAATATTAATTTGCAGTACCACTTCTTTTTATAGATAAAGTTTACTCAGTTCCAATTTATTTGTTCACAAGCAAATTACAGGTAATCCATTTTTTACATATTTATACATAGGTAAGCAATTTAAATACCTTCAATGTTGCAAAGCAAATTAATCCGCTACAATAAAAACATACAACAGCTGTGATACGGTAAGAAGAGGTCCGCCATATTTGGTGCAATTTCATTCGTGCAACGTTCGTACTTATCTCGGCCATAATCGGAACCAACCGATTGTGGCACCGACAAACAGCTGACGATTATTTAAATACGGAATTCTATTCAAATTCTTATTTCGAACGCTTGTTTTAGTTAGACGGTGGATAAACTTAAACTTCCGATAAAACGGGTAAGTCATTATTTCAAGCCTATTAAAAAAAACCGGTCAAGTGGGAGTTGGACTCGCGCACTGAGGCTTCCGTACAAATTTTTAGGTATTTAAATCGTTTACCACGTATTTAAAAAAAAATTAACTACAAATTTACGGTTTTCGAATGTTTCCCTTTACTTGTGCTACATGACTTTGCTTCTTGCCAAATTTCATGATTCTAGGTCAACGGGAAGTAAGTACCCTATACATTTTGATTCCCTTGAGAAGGTCGAAATATACGTTTTTTGCGGCATAAACGGCTTTATCTTGCCTTTAAGTTAACTTAGAAATTTAAATTTTTCACAGCTTCAAGGGATAGACCTGAGAGTATATCGTTTTAATTTCAACTCGATACCTCCACGCATTCCCGAGATAAAGGGTCTTGACAGACAGACTGATGGACAACAAAGTGATCCTATAAAGGTTCCGTTTTTTCCTTTAAAGGTACGGAACCCTAAAAAGAAATAATTATTAAAGCCTGACTATGAAAAAATGTACAGACGCCAGCACATCAAGCTACTACAATCTGTCAAATTTCTTTAATATATTTTCAACTTTATTACTAAAGCATAAGGTTCAAGGTTGATTGGGAAAATTTGACAGTTTCGGGTAGCTTGATGTGCTGGCGTCTGTACAAAGTAGGTAAGTATTGATGTTTTTTCAAAGACGTTAATGACAGTATCTAATCGCTCAAAATTGATAAAATATTCTAATCGCCTGTTCAACCTGCAGATGTTGTTTTTTTTTTCATTTTAATTTAACCCACTGGCATTACAGTACATGCCTTTACTTTTTAAGTACTAATACATACTAACTAACCTTTAGTCTATTTTATGCAATACTACAACAGATGTGACACGAAGCTTATTTCGCGGTAAATACTTATTTTAAATTATTATAAATGTGTGTTATGTGGAAACGTCTAAGTAAAATAATTATGTATTTTTTTAAAACATAATATCACGCTTGTATTCTCCTAAGGTTTAGGTACAACTAATAGAGTGCGGCAATTATAAATAATACAACCTTCTTTTACACCAGACCCTAATTTACCAGAATAGTTACAAATAAAATAAGGAGTCATAATCTAAGTATAGCGATATCCAAGTGCTGCGTCACTAAAATATAGCTCACTTCCGCTTTTCCTAAAGTTTTGTCCACATTTCTAGGAAGCTTTGGATTTTCCCCGTTTGACTCATTCCATTCGCATAATGAGTAATAGCTACGGCTAGACAATGAAAAATGTAATCTATCATAGGGTAATAGAGAATAAATCCGAATGATGCTAGTTTAGGATTTTTATTTTAGCTTTGTAGTAATGGCAGTAAAGTTTTTTTCGATTCAAAATTAATGTTCTGGAATGCCTAATTTGAATTTTATATTTTTAGGTATATTTGAATTGGAGATCATTTTTATGTTATGGAAGAACAAACTGAATGTCATATTTGACAAAGTTCAAATTCCATTGCAACCAAAAACTAAATATGACCTTTTTATTCAACTGGATCAATCAAATAATTTTATTTGTTTAAAACCTTTTTCTTTGTTTTTCGTCTCTTGTGCACACTTGTTTTTTAGCTCACTTCAGACATCGGCTTTGCTTGCCATTTATTAAAAATAGAATAGACCTTTTCGTTACAAATGGTCACTCAAAAATCAACTTAGAATACATTTCACTAAAGTAGATAACTGATTAAGTGGCGGTGGAATGTAGATTATCTGATCTGAAGAACACTGCTATAGTTGAGTAATTTCATGTTACTTTTTCGAATGAGACCATTATGAAACAATGTAAAATAATTATAGGGAATTTTATTTATTTATTTGCGCTAAATGCAAGTAGCCTGTAATTAAGTTACTCATGAGTAACTTTAATACAGCTTTATGATCGACGTTGTTAAAGTTAAAATTGCTATAAAACATATTTCTATGAAGTATCCGATTACAATCAGTATTAACGCAACGCAGCTGAACTTCGATAAATTAAATCGTCAAATAATTTAGTTGAGTCATCGCATCAATTACAAAATTCGTCGATTTTAAATGGATCGCTCTAATAACTATCATACCGAGTACTGAGAAATTACTTAATGGAATTTCTTTTTAAAAATTAACCGTCAATATATCGATAAAAAGGTGTAACTTAGTCGATATTTGAAAAAACCAAACATGTGTGATATTCACTCGCGCGGAGTTTCTTTACATTTATTTGAATTTGCTGTATCCGTTCAATTAAAACATGCCATTGTGACTAATGATCATTAGAGCTTACATCTAAAGCATTATAATCGGTATAAAATAACATAACAAGAAACGATTATTTATAACGTTCGCTGCAAAAATATCGTTTGAATAGATTTTTTTTGATGGCAACACTATTACAAAATTTTGATATCTCATTCAAACACATTGAAGTACATACTAAACCTTTACTCACTCATACATAATTCACTTAAACAACACCCAATTATACTGATTACCGATCAACGATCACTAAAGATGTAGTATCGACTAATCGAGGTGCATCTCTAATAATTACTGTCTATTGTAGAGGCAGCTGCGCGCCAAGGTGTTCGTTATTAGACTAGGAAACGCTGACATTTATTGTGCAAAGAATGTCGTCAAGTCTGGACCTTTCCTAGCAAGTCCTGCACTTAGATAAGTTTTTCTGAACTGGCAACTTCAATTATAACAAATTGCTGAAGAATATTCTCATCCGTTCGAGTCTAAAGTGGTAACTAGCATTAGAAAGAATAGTTTTATAATATAGTTTTTAATTGATTAGGAGCAGTCGTGCATGTTGAAAATGTTTTGTTAATATTATTGAGCAGCAATGTTTGTTTTGATGTTTTCATTGAAATACACTTAAGAAATTACTTTGGAGGTAATTAAACCAATTGCCTGGTTTTGTAAAATATGTAGTTGTTTTGTATCGATCGATGACTTTAGAAAACAAAAATGGGTCAGTGGTTCGTCTTAGGGCCGGATTTTAGTTTGTCACTCCTAAAAGATGACCAAAAATAGACGCCATTGTTTCCAAAAATGTACCACTTACGTATATAGACTTAATTATTTACTTTACATGTACTTCCTACTTTAAAATTCCGTCTTTCGAGCCACAATTAAAACATACTAACTCCGTTAATATCGAAGGCTTTTCAAAACTGCCGACTAATTGCATTCGCTGTTAAATTTCAAAGTCATAAAATTTTCTAAGCAGGACACGCATAAATCGCCCGACTTTAATTTGTGTTTTAAACGAGAGAGGAAGTTAATTTATTGGTGGAGCAAGAGAATCGGCTAACTATTAAATTTATAGCCGCGAAGACAAGGAGTTCGGCCATTTCGAAACTCAAGTCCGGGAATAAAAACTGCTCGGAGAATAATAAAAGGTGGAATTACGGTGGAAGTTTCTCTTTTTCGGGCTCTCTCGAATATCCACTTTCGGCGAGCGTGTAGCTGAATGAAAATTCTGAGAATTCTTATATCTGGCGTGGAATATACGGTCGGCTTTTCGCGATTCCCCGGCGTCTTGTTTACGCAATTCACCAATTCGTGGGAAGGGAGATTAGTTGCCGTTCCCGATTTTATTGTGTTGCTTTTCAACTTGCCTACGTTTGGTGTACCTAAGTATCATTTTGTTTACAATGTTCTGTCATATATCAGCCATTAATGATTATAGGTTATGGTGCAGTAAATGGCAAAAATATTTGGCGAACATTTGGCGAAGTCGAAGCTGACAATGTTGTGATTAATAGTTGGATGCAAATAGATATTAATTATGAGTTGCTTTATCAGTGTAAACTTAAAGTTAATTAAACTCAGAATATTAAAAACTAAACGGCTTATATTTAGATAGGTCCATTTCGTTTGATCTTTACATTTCATTTACCAAGAAATTGTGTCAAAATATTTACTGTAAACAGGATCATGATTACCACTTTAGATTACAGAAGCTACTTTTGAAATATCAAAATTCTCACCTGTTTTTCACTGGTTATGTCGTCCATTTCCATAGGTCCCGTCGCCATGGGAGGTGCCCCATGCATCGGTGACTTGAACCCTGCAGTGGAAGACACAGCCGCGACCTGACCACTGCTCTCAGACCCGACCTCCATGTTAGACCCATCAGACTCTGTGCTGTTCGCACGCATTTTCCGTCGCTCCTTCTTCCTAAAGTCCGATCTTGTTGGTGACGAACCGGTTCCAAACCCATTCGTCTTTTTCTCATAACTGTTATCAATCATCATCGGGTTCTGAAAATTACTGTGGTGTAGTCCATTCGGTGTATATTTCTCCTGTAGCGCTTTCACATCAAACGGCTCGTTTTTCAACACATGAACTACGGTTGGACTTTGTATGTTCTGTATTAAGCTCCCGTTTTGATGGAGGAGCGTTCCGTTTTGGTGTAAAATGCCATTTTGTGTCGGATAAGCATTGATTGTGGCTATGTTTGGTTGGTACAGCTGTATGTGTCTGTCATCGATGTACGCTTGTCCGGCCGGTGCCAGTTCCCTCGCCTGCAAGGGCGCTGGCACGATGGGGAAGCTTCGCGCGTTCACAGCTGTTAGTGTATGGAATGTTGTGGCGTTGACAGGTGACAGTGTCGTCAGGGTGGTCGATAAGGGCGCCATTTGCGCTAGAGTGGTCAGATGCGCTGGCGACGACGGCGTGGTGAGTTGCGTGAGCTGGGTTAACTGACTAGGACTCGCGCTCGGTGTCGGGCTCGCCGTGACCGGCACCGGGGTCACGCTAGGCAGACCCGTCTCCGGTATCACCGACGTTTCTGGAAACGTTTGGAACTGGCTTTGGAAGGACGGCAGCTTGTTCGTGATGGGCTGCAGTGTGACGGGCTGGTAGTCCAGTGCCGCTGAGAAGCCAGCCCGTAGGAATGAATCTTTGGAGTGCACCGTGATGGGCATTGACTCCCACGGTCGGTACTGCGGCTGGCTGGCGATGACGGAGACAGTGTCTCCTGTTCTCTCGTAGTACTCCCAGGCGGGGTCGAGGAGCCGTGTGTCGGCTGTGAGGATCCGTTGCTCGTTCTCCATGTCGCCGAAAGAGGAGAACGGCGGTAGAGCGCTGTCTGCGCTGGCGTCGCTGTTGAGCGCCTCGCTCATGACGCCTTGCCTCGACGCTGCCTCATCGCGTCGGGGACATAAACCCTTACAAAAATAAGCTCTAAGTCTATTATAGTACTGAACACTCGGAACTGCACTGGAACTTACAATTTGTACTCTTGACGTGGCTCCGCTAATTTGTTAATGTTCGGTATCTAAGTAGCACTTATTGTTACGGTTATACGGCACACTGGTTTACACTAAAACTAATCACAATATCTTCGTTATCCAACTAAGGAATAAATATAAAAGTCCTTAATAAGAGGCAGTTAAACTTATACGAACTCTTACAGTCTAAGGGCTTATAAAAATCTTTGGCTGACTTCTTTTTACAAAATGCTCGAGGATACGGTTCGTATTATAATTGTTAACGATCGATAAAATATTTTGTGCACTCGTTTAACGATTTCTATTATTTTGGAACGTTTAAATACTGGTCGTTGGTTGATTAACTTCGCTCGTTCAAGGCTTTTTTATTGTAAATACCGATCAGACTTAAATTAATTTGTACTGTTTGGGAGTTAGCGTATACTATTTACGATTTAGATTTATCGTTAAAAGGTTAAAAAAATAGTGCTTATATTTAGATTTTCGAAACGAAAGATATGACTGGAGGCTTTGGTTTGAGGATTTCGTGGCTTTTGGTTGAACGTGTTTCAGTGTCGGCGCATGAGGCGTCGTCTGGGCCGGTTATCCGTATGGCCGGCACCAATCTGCGAACAAAACATCACATTAGAGCAAACTGTTTAAGGAAAAATGTTAGAAAATTGAAAGCCTTCGATTTTTATTAGGTAACGATGTAAATTGTGAGGAAGGAAGAATAGAGGAGGTAAGAAAATTCGCAAGTTATGGACAGGCCCCGACATGTTTACTGCTATGGCGGGGCACGCATGCGCTAGGCTGTGTGTTTTGAATAGAGCGCGAATCGATGCAATGTCGCGAATAGCCTATACTTGCGAACTTTCGAAGGAAATTGGTAACAATCAGCTGTTGTTTATTGTCTTCAATAGCTTTATGATATCCGAAATGAGAATATTATTTTGAGTTTGGATTATTGGTTTGTTGTTTAAGTAAACGACGTAGAGGAGTTAGAAACCCTAAATAATTGTAATATTTGTGAATTGGTTGATAGATTTTCAATTTTGTGGAACTTTAAACATTGAATATGAGGAAACTTCAGGACAGAATTCAAAAAGCGAGAAATATGACGAAAAGAAATTTACAAAATAAGCAGCCGTTACCTCAGAGAACAGAAAAATTATATGGACTTGACTTTACCAGACCATTTAAACTTCCCTTACAAGGCCTAAAAGAAACGACTAAGTACCTACCTACCTAAAATGATAAGTTCTACAAGAAGAGACCTTTTAATATAGTGCAAAGCAAATCCAAGTACCAAAATCATCTTAAAAGATAGGTAAACAGCATCACCGTATCAAACTAACATTAGCGAATCGTTCGGCGCGTTAATGTGCGTTGATAAAACCGCTGGTGCGCGATAATCACGTTGTCATATGCCGGTAACATTTCGCTGAGTGACGTCATAGCCCCCACACCCCGTTAACCTGACCCCAATAGCGTGCGTGCAAGCTCGTGCAAGAAAAGCGAAGAAAATTATTACTGTCCATCTAGTTTATCTTAATTTGTAGTTTTTTTAGTGTGGTACCTCTCCGTTTTGTGGATGGCAACATTGGTGAGATCGGATTCGGAATCGGTTTTTGAATTCGGAACTGGTAAAGATTCTTTTCAAGAAACAAGCTGGCTGGTTGAAGTGTGTAATACCAATTAAAAAGAGTCAATGCAGCGGGGTTATTGCGCAACACACCTGAGTGGCAATTCTAGTAATTTTAAGAACATTCAGTCTGATCTCGGTCTCAATCTGTCAAAAAATACTTCTAATTTCTCTACATTTTGACATTTGTTTGTCGCCGAGATGAGACTGCGACTAGATTTTGAACGTTTTAAATAACGAGAATTGGCTTTCTGGTTTCATTCAATGTTTCATTTTGACAGTTCAACAATATTCATTACGTTATTTACGTTGTTCAGCAGACACATTTTTCGCACATAGGAAGCAATGGATTAGCTATATCCTTCAAAATGATTCAGATTGAGATGCATAGTGTGTTACGCAATTAGGGTGCAGGTCTATAGGTACTGTCAACAGCATCTAGAATTTTAAAATGGGAATGGCGAGAATTGCCAAATGTGGTTTTATTCGTCAAGAATACTAGAAAAAATCACTATGATAAAGAAATTAAAAACCAAGGTGAAACCAGCATACGTGAAAAAGAATAGAAGAAAATGCGTGGGAAACCGCTAAAATAAATTGCTATTTGTATCCGTTTCCCGGCTGTTTACAAAGTAACTATTCTTTGTGGACAACATATTATGATCACTACCAAATGTCTATGAAACAACAATAAAATGCGGGCTTTTTGTTATACGACCAATTTGAGGATACGCTCCAACGAGTTCTGTCTTAGAACTTCTTAAATGCCATCTTATTTGGTAGCATTATCACATGGAGTAAACAATTTCTATAAATAGAAGGGTACGGCAATAGTGCCTAATGCTACGCTCTATTTCTGTCTCACTATTTTAAGGGCGTACTATTTTTGAAATGTTTCAATTTAAAACTGTCTATTTTTCCACTGATCGAGATTCGATGCGACATTTTTAGAAAATTTATTTATGGCTTGTTATTTTTAAGATATACTGGGATTGTTTTCCTTATTTAGATTTGATTGTCATAGTTATAATCGCGTGATCAATTTGTTTTTAAAATTTAAAATTTTGTTTAGACATTTCCGAAAGGTTCCGTTAGCCATATATCATAAAATCGTGGAGTTTGAATATCATTCTGAGCACGTACTAATCTACATTAAAAATTTCAAAATTATTGTTCCAATTGACTCATCTACAAAAGGGTAGACACGTGTACTTATATTTAAATATGGAACAAGAATTTTCATCGCGCGGAGAGGTATCGAAATCGATTAGCACTTCATTTGCAGTATTGATGACGTCAGAGCTTTGTTATTATTAAACCTGGAATTAATTAAGTCGATAATACCATAATTGTATTATTAGAGATATCACGTCGTGATGGAACAGAATCAAATTCTGTTTTTGTTCGGGATGCTAGGGGCCTAAAAAGGCTACTTTGGCAGAATCATAAAAGGATCACATTATGAATCATAATGGACAGTTAACTGTTAATTTAATTAGTGAAGGGTGGTTGGCCCATTGGTGAAGGGTTTTTCAGTTATTTTTTTTTTGTCTGTGCTAAAATACCAATCAATCCAATCCAAATCCAATCCCAATCTCTTTGATTATACATACGTAGTGCTGCGAAAAAAAGAAAAACACGGGCTGGCTTCGCCATATTATGATTCAAAATGTTATCCTTTTATGATTCTGCCAATTTGGCCTTTTTAGGCCCCCAGGTCTTTCATGCAACATCATTTATTTTTTGTTTGATAAAGCCTTGATTCTAAAAATATGTTGATGGTCAATTTTAAAATAACAACCCTAACGTGTTAAAACTACTAAAAACCACGTACCTACTCGTATAGTTTTGTATATGATCTAGCATGGGAAACCCCGATAGAATTAATTTAAATATACCGCTACTAATTCCTTATTGATAAAATTCTCTCATTATAAAAGTTTCGCGAATCGGAGCTACACGAGTAACTAAGGCTTCCAAAAGATACGCATCAAAAGAAATGTCTTTTGTTTCCATCACAAAGAGGGAGTAAATTGCAACTTGCTTGTTTCGACTTTTTCGCTTTCCCTCAAGTACTGTGCCGTATTTTCCCGAGGGACTTAGAAGATTTTTCTGTTCCGTTACCCTATCTGCATGAAATTAATATATATATAGCTTTATGGCTTCTCGCATAATGTCGTGTGTTGGACAAACTTAACCGTCTAATGATGGATGAGCGGTTTGATGGATCTCTTTGAGTACTATGGGTTCCACAGTAGGCTCGACATGGGATGTGTTGTATGGAGTTAGTTATTTGATGGTGAATTGGTGACTTATTTTATACTTTGAAGGTGCTCTGTGGTCTATTTAGCGTAAGGATCTATGACGTCATGTCTCACTATTTCAATATCGAACAAATTCAAACCATCCTTTGTGATTCCACATTCAAAACTCGCGTCAACGTTCAAAAATCATTCCGCATTACATCACCATCACTCCAAAACGTTCCGACTAGTAATCACAGGGCAAAACTCTTTGTAGAAGCGCACAAAGAGCGTTCCTCGAAAAAAAATTAAAAAGCTCACTTCAGAACGCAACCGCCTCGCGTGTGTGCTGTATGTGTTCGAGCATGTGTGTTGCAAGGATTCAGAGGGTGTCAAAGTGTGGGTGTGTGTGGCCGTGTGGGTAGAACGCGATAGTATCTGGGTCTGGGTTGTCAAGGGCAACCGTACAACCGCTGCAGCGAAAGCATTGCGCTTTCAGCGTTGAGCTGCAATTATACGGAATATTTTTAGCGTCGGATGTTGTCGCTTTTTTGTAGCGACGCGCAAACTGCACCGAACTGTGCGTTTAGATGTTCGGAAATCATTGAGTCTTGTTATGAAGAATGTGGGTAGTGTGTTCGCAGGGTACATGCTTGTTTTACTAGTTTGTGGTAACATGTGGGTAGATTCTTACTACCTTGAACTAAACACTGTTTTAGATGATGACTATGCAATCGAGCAGTAGAGCTTTATGGGAATAAATCCTTGATATCTGATATTTGAAAATATTGATGAATGCTCTGCATCAATTTCAATCAACATAATTTTAATTAATTAAAAAAAAACAAAACGTTTAGAAGCTCTTAACAGCAATAACAAAATTTAAGTATAGATACATAAGACTAGGTAAATGCCAATTTATTGCAAAACAATTTCAATACTTAATAAATACTCTTCCAACTACTACAAAATATTGAATAACAGAACATAAAAACGTATTTGAACATTTTTTCTTTACCAGCTGTGTACTGTAACATCCGTTTAAGCATAATACCTGCACAGGAAACCGATATCTCAGTATAAGTGATCATTCGTTGATGATAATCTGCTGATAACACATCGATGGTTACTGTAAGTAGTTCGTATATTCTTATCGATGGATCAGCACCTTCGTTTTGTTAAAAAGATGTTATAAAACCATTAAGAAGGTGCGAGTTTAATTTTTTATAATCTATGGTCAAGATGTCAATTCTTATTGGCATTTTTGCTTCATCATTCTATTTTTAAATACCTTCATACAGTTATTTTTTTATTTCAATTCTTATTTTCTTGTCAACCAGTATTATTAGCATTCTTCTGTTTTTAATTGTTCTTCAATTATTGGTTTGTTAAACCCCATATGATCAACCGGTGGTTGTGCAAGCAGTAATAATCCTTTTGCAACGGGTTTCATAACCAACTGTTGATGTTACGTCATTGGACCCCAATTAATCAAATCGACCAATAGGAAAGATGTAGGTGAGGATCATACAATAATTGTTAATTTTGCTTGTATGTCTATAATATGCTATTGTTCTTTACTAGAGCATGTTTATTTGACAGGAGATCCGAAATATTCTAGGTATGATATATGTTTTGCGTCTATTTATAGTGCAAGTGATTAATTTCATATTTTCTCTTGTTACAAATTTCGTACTGTGCTTCACATAGGTAATCTTTTAGATTGTTATTACTTAAAATAAGAGTTCGTAATGCATCATCATCTGCCTAGCCGTTTCCAAACTATTTTGGGGTTGGCTTCCAGTCTAACCGGATGCAGCTGAATACCAGTATTTTACATGGAGCGAGTGCCTATCAGACCTCCACAACACAGTTACTAACACTATACTCCTTTGTAAAACTGGTTGTCAGACTTTTTGGCTTCTGACTACCGTAAAGTCTGTCAAAGATCCAGCGGAATGACAGCCGGGACCAACGGCTTAACGTGCTTTTCCGAGACACGGAGGGATCGCGGTATGTAAAGATGGTCACCTATCCACGGACCGACCGTGGCGAGTGTGGCTTAACCTGATCGATCGACCTGTGCGGCTGTTATTACTAAGCCATGACTGCTACTTTAGGGTTTCCAGAAGACAATTTTAAGACTGTGTATTGTAACTACATTATATTTTATATATTTCTTTTGTGCCTCGTATTTCCCCTAGTATTACTCATACGCCGAAATGTTCAAGAGACATCAACATCTTTTATCCATTTATTGATTCTGCTTCTATTGCTATTTCATCATCATATGCAATCGTTATTGATCTCAAGTTAGCAATCAGTTTTGGCTTAGCCATTCTAGCAGCTGGTATATTCCTGTTACAATAAGAAGTAACTTGTTCTATGCCTTCACTGCTAGCAAAAACCGATTCCAAAATGTAATTTTCTTCGAATTTCGAAATTGGGTAATCAAAAGGACCATATACAGAACAGTTATGATTTTTCATTCATAGTTTCTCACACAAATACATCTATAAATCTGTATGTAAT
Source organism: Luperina testacea (assembly GCA_927399505.1). Classification (NCBI taxonomy): domain Eukaryota; kingdom Metazoa; phylum Arthropoda; class Insecta; order Lepidoptera; family Noctuidae; genus Luperina; species Luperina testacea. The sequence goes on along the minus strand of OV656759.1, from coordinate 19,377,097 downwards.
GACACAGCGGGCAGGATACGTACATCAGTCTGATTGCCGCCGAGCGATGCGGATTCAATTCTCGCTCTATTATTTTATACGAGCAACATTCAACGACGAGATGTCGTTATTAAGTGTTATTTCGTTTATTGTTTCAGTTTTGGTAGTAGGGTTTTCTTTATTTTCATTGTTTTCTTGTTTGGCAGCAAGATCTACCGCGTTATCCTTGATTTCGACTTTGCGACAGTCTTCTGTTTTTCTAAGTCACCCATTGAAGAACTTTTAGTGTGTATGAGAAGTCGTTTGTCAGACTGTAGTCTTTTGATGGTTAACAGGATTCAACTTAACGTCCAGAACTTGAAGCAGATGGTTTACGTTTCATAAAAGACGTAGTCTAGACGGCGAAGTAAATCCATAGTATTTTCGTAGACAAACAGTCGGGACCAAATCACAAAGTCATACAGAGGTATTGCTCTCTCTGTGTTCGATACAGACAGTTTCTAGATGACGAGTAACTTAATTCGATATGTATACTAAAAACGTAATATACTCATAATGATTTCCAAAATATCCGAAATTCATACTTCACTCTTTAAAGATAACCGAAAAAATGCATTAAAAACCCAATAAAATCTATAAACATGCCAACATGATATCAGAACTCCATCAAATTTAAAACACATTAGAATGATAAGGCCTCGGCGATATAGAGTTACCGTCCCATCCCATTCAGCCACTCGAATCCAGTTGAATAGAAACGCAGATGTTTAGTTTTTTACGACAATCTTTCCCACACTACCACTTTTTCTGATGCCTTAATACTCCAGCAAACTTATTGTCGCACTTTCACGGCATATAACACATTCAATTTTAATCTCTAACTGCCGCGACGTAGGGTGATTTTTGGATTTTCGTAAAAGCTGTTTAAAGTTGGTCGATACAGTTTTGTAAAGAATTTTTTGTAGCACGACTGTCTTTGCTATCGGATGCGACATCGGAAATTGAGCGTTTTTTGTACTTACACCTATGAGATGGAATTGTTTGAAGGAAGTCACATGTGTATGACGATGATTGTATGATTTAGTATTGTTTCCTTTACATATTGTCGCATCGGTTACTTTAGGTTACTATTTCAAATCATTTGAAAAGTTGACTAAATTGTTGCATCCGATGATAATAGGTACCGTTTGCATTGAAGCTTGTGTTACTCTTTCAGTTTTTTCACTAACTTTTATAATAACCACCCATCAATGAACTGTATCAATATAAGCACATGAAAAGTCTACGATCTTTATTTGCATCGACGGTAAATAATTCAGTAGCAAATTGAAGAACTTCCAATAAATGTAGACTGAAACTATAAAAATTTAATATTAACTTCGAATGTTAGCGGTGCGCTCAACTTAAAACTGAATTCTCATTGAAAAGCGAGCGTTCACCGTCGCGACTCCCGCCCTTACCCAAATAAAATATCCGCCACAATTACATTTCCAAGAAAGTTTTCACTACATCGATGTTTAAACTTTTACCTAGACGGCTTGTACATGTACTGAAGCAGCTATGTATACGTTCAGAGCGTAAGCGTCGCTTTGCTCAAGAGCAATAAGAGGAGGATTATCCCACAGAGAAAGTATGAATCAACTTATGATATTACTTGTGGCAATAATCGGGATATTTGAGACCACAGACAGATGAGGACGCCATTTGAACCTTTAGAGGTGATATTAATATTTCAGATTTTAGAATGTAAATGGTTGTTGACTTGGGAAGCTTAATTTGGGAGACTTAGGTTTTTGATGCTGCTAAACTATACAATCATCAATATACACGAAAATGGATTTCGTTAAGTTTTTTCAACCAATTGACTGACACTACAATATTTATGACATTAACAAACATGGAAAAGCAATCTAATTACTAAAGTTTCCAGCTATGAAGTTAGGTGTCGGGAATACAACCACGTATATACTCCGTAAATCTACGGGATGGAAAACCAGCATATTGCTGCTTCAATAAAAAACACTGAGTATAGTATAATCTTACAACCCAATAATAATGAGAAACATTGTTAAATCCTTTAGGTCTACCTATGGATTTAACCAATTTCTATTGGAAAAAGAAATGAAGTGAATATAAAATCCCAGTTGAAAAAAGCCCAAAACTGAATACTAGCGTTAAAATCAGGCAAACCAAGAACGACAACAATTCCACAAACACAAAATTTCCATGCTCAAAACAAACCAAAACTAGATTTAGAGGAAGCATAACTCGCTTGTTCAACTAAAAAGGAAGCACATAGCATTGCACAATCCATTGCGTTGCTCTCAGCTCTGTACCAGCAGTAACTACCAACTGTTAGCTCCGGCGAAATTGGCCAATTTGTTTATTTGTTTTCATTGGCTTCACTGAACTTGACTCCCTATTATCGCATTCGCCGGAGGAAGACGTATTATTTATTCGATTATTCCGTGGGACCCGAATCTTCGACGAAGTTCAGTGCTTAAAAGTATTAATCTTCCATATTCCGATATCCGATTGCAGAGTTGTTGGAGTTTTCGGTGAGTGGGCTGTTAAGAACATTTGTATTTGGTGTAGCCATTTGGGAGGCTTTTAATTTTGTGGCTGTATTGCAATTTGAGCTTAATAAGACAAGTATTTGTACTTTGATCAGTCTTGTACTCTCTAGTAGTGCAGTCTTGGGAGATACAAAACTTGACCATGCAATTGTTTCGAACATACAACAGACATGCATGCAAACTTTGAAGATATGATAAAGATTCTGTAAGGCGGATTAATCGTCAATTTAGAAGCTTGAAATGCAGAAATTCAAAATCTTAAGTTAAAAAGCTGAGTTGTTTTCAAACTCAAACTCAAACTCAAACTTTATTTGCATTCCACAATGTGTACTTAGGTGGTAAGTTGGTGGTGGTTGGTGGTGGTTGGTTGGTGGTTTTTCAACTGTCTAGAAACATTTTAAGGCAAGCTAAACGCAGAAATGTTAAGGGACACAAAATCTTAATAAAGTCTAAGAGCAAGTCTCAATTAATTAAGAATATCCATTACAAAGAGGACAACAAATCTAGAATCTTTTGTCAGAAACAAAGAATTAAAGCGTTTTTGGAAATGTAGGAGCTTTCATGCAATGATTAGATAGAGCAGCATAATAAGTTGGGTTCTAAATGATGGATTAGTCTATTTTGTAAGTTAAAACGATTCTCAGAAAGCTAAATTATGGTCTATGAAGGATATTAAGAACTGTTCGGAATCTAGTTAGGGAAAATAAAATGACAGATGGGGATGTAAAAGAAGATCAAGGATACGTGATCCTGGAAGTTTATAACTAGCTTGAAAATAACTAATTGATAGATTTCTCAGGTTTTGATTACTTTTACATCTTAATTATAGTTTGTATTATAAGTCAAACATAAGGCGAGATCAAATAGCCTTCTCAATGAAGTTTGAAGAAGGAAATGAGCTTTAAAGATTAGTGAAGTCCAATACCCAATCATTGGAGAAAAGTAGATAAGTCAGTTCGGGAAAGTTAAGAAGATTCGTTGGTTAAACTTTTAGAAGAGTCAATCAACATTGTTCGGCTTGAAATGAGATCTATTTGACCTCCAGTTTTTGGACATCGGCACGTTTGTGATTGGCTCCCTTCAAAAGCCTGTTTCACGTGGTCCTCGTCTACAAAACAATGCAATAAGACCAACATAGCTTATAAATTCATTTGTAAGACCTTTGGAATGCCATTCTTTGAACTTACAAACTGCAATAAACTAGATAAAAATCGTTCCCGGTCCAATGTCGCTCGTTGCAATTAAGCTCTATATTATGTGACATCATGCACATCAGACAATGACAGCCGATGCGTCACCACAACGTGTCTCCGGATGCTATCACCGTGTCCCTGACGCGCAACTTTGAAACTCTCACGCACTTTGTTAGGAACCGTCGTCTTTTGAGAACTACCACCAAGATCACATCCAATTAGTTTCAGATAAGCGTGAGACAATACAGTCTTGATGTTTTCCGACAATTCTTCGAGATACGTAGTTACGATAGTTTACCAAGTGTCTGCTACAACAACAAACGCCAAGCAGGAAAACAGGGATCGATTCGCGTAAGCACACAACGAAAGCTCTGGCGGAAGCACGCGAACGCGCACCGGACCTCGCTTCACGCTCTGCTGCCACCGCTCGAGCTCTATACGAGTACCTCTAACTAAACAATCCACTAAACCAAAAGCTTCTATTCCACTACTTGGAAACACTTGCACATTTTACCACAAAACTTTTGTGTAAGACGCGTACTCTGTACCTTCTCTCGCTCGATCCATCCGCGCCTCCTTTTTTTCTTCGTCTCGCTGCCTCGGAAACAAAACGGTCCGAAGGACGCAAGCGAAAAATAAACAAAAAGGGAATCGGAGTTCGCGATCGCGTCAGTTGTGCGCGTGTCGCGTCGCGCGGGGGCGATCTGCGTGCATGTGTACGCGGCGAGGTTCGGCGGCGGACTGGCGCGCGCGGCGGCGACGCAGCTGCCGCGGCGGCCAATGGCGCGCGGTCACGTGACGCGCCCCGCGCCCGCACACGCTTGTTCGCTTGTTTACAAATAATAATAATACGGCCGCCCGGTGGCGCCGCCTCTACGCCGCGGCCGGCTACGCGCGCTACGGGCTACGCACAGCTGTCGTTGCATTTGGCGGGATTCGATTCGGAGTTCGCTCAAAGCTTCGATCTGTTTACTTGGAGCTTTCGCGTTGGCGTGCTATCGATCGGTACAAGTTCGGTGCCGCGTTGTAGATGCGTTACACCAACTTACAACAATTCATGTTGTATTTAATGGATACTATTTTTGCTGTTAAATTTTTCTTGTTTTTGTAGCGCAGGAAGCCGAGAGTTATACAAAATTGGAGGTTAAAATTTCGGAAAAAGGGTTAGTAAAATTATTACGCAATTTGGCTAAGAGGGTGCGATATTCGTCCCCATTTCGCGACAGGTTGATGTTTCCGATTGTTTTGCGTTCAGGACGTAAGGTGCGTGAGGGCTGAACCCCAGTGCATGTGCTACGTGTGGCTGGTGGCACTGTGGCACTACACTCCCCTCGGTCTAAATCTGACCTAAGGTGCCCCGCGGTCTCGTGCTAAGGGATGGGACATTTGCCGAACTCATTCTAATTGAACCCCTTATCTATTACGCATTACAAAAAGTGATAGTTTATCTCCAATGTTATGGTCAATTGATACAGCATAGAATTCAATTTAGTTCTCAAATTGGGGCTGGAAGTTTCAGTTCTTGTATCGGGGAACCTAAAACGTCTACAACACAAGGAGATTGCGTCTCTATCATCATTGAAATTCGACATATACTTATTAGTCATAGTACACAATTAAGTGTCCATTCACCTGAACAACACCTTGTGTATGTCACTATTTCTAGAAACCAATAAATCTAGCATTTAAAATTTGTCGTGTATTTACTACCTACTCAACATTCACCGATCTTTCAGAAGCTATAATTAACCCTTGGGTATTAATAACACTAATTAGTAGTAATCCCTGTAACTTATCATGCCTAGATTACTCACCGAAAGACGGATGAGAAAGCGAGATTGTAAAGGTTCCGATTTTCATGTAGTTTACAGGTAGGAAAACAAGAAATGTTATATAATTATGTTATATAATTATAATTATTGTATAATTATAATTATAATTATATATTTAAATAATTATTGTATAATTATAATATAATTATAATTATGTTATATAATTATTAGTATCCCACTTCCTACTAATATTATAAACGCGAATGTTGGTGAGTATGGATGGATGGATGTTTGTTACTCTATCACGCAAAAACTACTGCGTGGAATTGGATAAAATTTTGCAAACAGATAGTTTATAACCAGGATTAACACATAGAATATTTTTATCCCGATATTTCTACGGGATCGAAACTTTTGCGGGTGAAACCGCGGGACACTGCTAGTTAATTATTAATTAATATTATAAACGCGAAAGTTTGTGAAGATGGATGGATGTTTGTTACTTTTTAATGCAAAAACTACTAAACACATTTGGATGAAATTTGGCACACAGATATTTTATAATCACGATTAACACATAAAATATTTTTTATCCCGATATTCCCACGGGATCGAAACTTATGCAGGTGAAACCGCGGAGCGCTGCTAGCGTCTCTATATTTTTTTAAATAAATGCTTTGGTTAGGCACAGTAAGAAAGGACAAGGGTGGCTGCGTTTCTGAATTTGCAGGGAATGCGAGGATGCGTGGCGAGGGATTAGTGTGAAACTAATCAAATAATATCTATTGATTCATTTCCATTGCAAGCTCAGTTAGTCAATTCATAGATCGGCTGCCCCATTTCAAAACCTAGTAAGGACTTAAAATGAAATTTTACAGGAGAGCGCATAAACGTAATATTGGTCAGCCTATGGTATGTATTTTTTTGAATTGGTTAAAGTGAGTTACCAGGTTTTAAATGGTCACTAGGGACTGAAAGGTGCACTTACTAGGTATCGATGTTTAAATATATCTCCTTTTACGTAAGTTTAAAACGCTGGTGTTTTTGTATTTGGTAGAGACCTTCTAGGTTAGCAAGATTATGCAATAAAACGATTTTTGTAAAAAGTGTCCCTTACTAGGTTTTGAAATGGGACAGCCGTTCTATTAATGTCAGCATAATGTTAATTTATTCCCTAAAATATACAGGGTCCCATTAAAATAGCTGGACAAATTTTAACACAGCGCTCAGTATGTCTAACTAAAGATATCCAAGCAAAAAAAAACACTGATTAAAGTGATTTTATTTTGACCTAAAATAATAAATTGCCGGCACATTAGTGTATTTTCGTTAGCTGATTATTTTTCTTGTAAGTATCTATGCGTTTTTCTTATATGTATATATTTTTTACCATCGTCCTTATTTTGGTGGTCTGAATGATTTCTAAAAGTTTATCCATCTATTTTAATGGGACCTTATATAGTTACGACACTATTGTTTTCGAAAATATTATGTGTTAAAAAAATTGTTTGCGAATCTTATTTTATTCCTTTATTCAACTAAATGCATATAAATTATATTTTTAAATATTAATATAAAAAGAAATATAAAACATTTAAAAATATAAAATTAATAACTAAAATAAAATAATTATTTTATTTATTATTAGCCATTAATGTCTCCCTGCTGGGCGTCCCTCTCCGTTCCGACCTCTCTTTGTCTAGAGCTGCCAAGGACCAATCTTTATTAAAACTAGCTAGTGAAGTATTGTTTTATAATAAAAATATCTATGTTTTTTTGTATTTATGTACGGGCCTGCGTCGCCTGAAATAAATAAATAAAATAAAGAAGCTCATCCCACCACATCCTTCTGGGCGAACTAACCTCTTGTAAAAATGGCCACGAAATAAATATAATCTCCTACATGTTGCTCTATCATCCGTGTATCTTCCGAAGTAAGCCTTTAAATAACAAACTTTGAGGGAGTGAAAATTTAAGACAGTTCTTAATGTCCTAAGTTTCGAAAGCTTCATTATATTCCAAACTTGTGTTTTAGTGAAAATATGAAGAGCGGACTTTAGTTTCGCAGTCACTGTTCGTTTTTATAAATCACTCGTTCGTTCGTTCGTTTTTAGTGCAGACATCACACTAATATTATGAATGCGAAAGTTTGTGAGTGTGTGTGTGTGTTTATATATTTGTCATTTCTTCACGCTCAAACACCTGGACCAATTTTGATAAAACTTTGTATGGAGGTAGCTGACACCCTGGGTTAACATAATTATAGGCTACTTTTTATTCCGATATTACCACGGGATCGACACTTAATGCGAGTGAAACCGCGGCGCGCTGCTAGTCTACTATATTTTTGCTGGCAATGACTTCGGAAATACTATATTTGATAATAAAAAGTTGGTTACCCTTGGTATAACTGAATTTCAGGCTGGTTGTAACTTTACCCCGCGGGGTTTGTGTTGTCTCGGTTACCAATTAATTATTGTTATTTGTTAATTAATAACAACATCGTTCTTAATTTTCGTAGCTACCGTAGAACCAGTTATTAGCTAGGTGCCGTAAGCAACAAACGGTAATTAAATCCGAGTCACTAAATAAGGATTTAAATTCGAAGTAAAAACTTTCAGTAAACTAAGTACCTAAGTAAATCTTATTCCGAAAATATATAATTTCCCGATGACTATAACGTGAATGACGTTTCTCATTATTACTTTTCAGAGAACCGAAAATGTTTCGTTTCCTAGAATCGTATGAATTGGCGAGTGACGACCAATGCGGCCCGTACCGAAGTGACTCATCAGAATTTCACCCCCCACCCTTGTGTTACTCAGTTTCTGTGAAAACGTCATTATTTTCTATAACTCACATCATAATCCGAACATCTGGCAAACGTAGAGTGAATTCGAGTTTTTTTTTTCGAGTTTATAATAACTAAGGTCGGGCATACGGTTTTCATTAAATGTTAGTAATTAATTTTATTGTTAATTGTTTGTAACTACAACTAAGAAGCTAACATTAATGAAAAATAGTACAAAATATACTCAAGTAAACAACCGTGGAAATGAAACGTAACAGAAACAAGAAGTGCGTAAAGTTGGTACGAGATCAAAAATTCAAAAGTAGTTGCAACGCGTGCAAACGTTTCTTGCATCGTGCCGCGCCAATTCCATTGCTACAAAAGTGCGTAATATCGATTACCGGATCCCTTACCCCATCTTCTGTCTCATTCGCACGACGCACACTCCACTTCCGAAAACAATAAAAGCTTAAACGTGAACGTAGCGTTCCCAGCGCGACTTTGCGCGGGAAACATAGCTGCCATTTTGTTATTTTCGCGCTTGATATACGACCTTTTTTCCCGCTTCGCTCAGCCCCCGTCACGGTTGCCATGACAACGGATCTGTCACACGCATAGAACATAAAACGCAGGCATTGATTTTTTCCTCGCTTCCTCTTTTACTTTTACGCGTGTCGAGCGACTTTTTGCTTGAATTTTTATTTTTTTCGAAAGCGACGTCGCGTCTGTCTTAGCGCTCGCTAAGTGCTTTTAGATTTATAGTGGCGAATGCTTGTTAGAGGAATAATTTTTAGTTTTGAGTGATTTGATTCAGGCAATATTTAGTTTTAGCGACATTAGGGTTGATTTGAGTTAAGAAATTATTTAACTGAGATTTGTAATTTTTGTCATTAACTAAGTGAGACTGGAAACATAGCTTATTTTTTTTCAATTAATAAAGAGGAATACATTTTCTTTTGTTTATAAATAGATATAGGTAATAAGTTAAGTTAAATTAAAATTATTCGAAAGAGCTGAAATAATAACGTTAGAAAAAGCGTACAAAATTGCAAATTATTATAAAAATACTTAACATTAAATATTAAATTTATTTTTTCGTATATTTCGAAGAAGTAATATAACATCAACCATATAAAGTTACATAGTCACAAGCGACGATAATTACAAGAACGGGACAAAAGATATTGCTCCTCAAAGATTCCTTTAATCAAGTTAAGAGTCACTTCAAAGGATTTCCTTTCCTTGATAAACAGTACATCGAGTTCAGCTTAAGGGAAAATTTGTTAAGGTAGGCTCAGTAAACCCGGGGGTGAGGTCCAGGGGTTGAATTTTCCATCCCTTGCAGATGTGGCGATTTCACCCCTCGAATGTCTCGTTAACTCAATAGAAATAAAAATATGTCAGCCCGTCAGGATCGCGAGAAATGTGTCTTAATCTTTATATGTATGGACGAAAATATGGAAAAGTGCGGTTACCTTTTTCTATTCATATCTTAATTTTATAAATAGGTCCACGTAGTGTTTGTTTTGTGAGGGTCTTTTAATATGATCCAAAGATATTGCTACTATTAAGGGGACTACAGGACCTAAACGAAAAAAGCTCATGTTTCGTAATGCCTAAAAGTATATGATCGACTACAGTAAACAAAATCAGAAAAATATATGATATTATTCAGGATATATGCTAGGTAGATAGTGTGTTACCTACAATTAATTTGATACGATAGTAAAACATCATGAAGATACTTCTAAAAACTTTCTTTTTACAATAAAAACCATACTAATATACATACAATCATTCTGATTTTTTGTCAGATTATTCTACAAGCAATAAAGCACTAGTATTTTAATTTTTTTGTCCAAACAATTGATTTTTTGTAAATAGATAATTGCTTCATATTTTGTAAGAAAATTACCAGCGTTGTGTCGATACGATACTCCTCCCTTGGTAAGACTGGTTGTCAGACTTTCGGGCTTCTGACTATCCTTAACGACTGTCAAAGATCCACGAATGACAGCCGGGACCAACGGCTTAACGTGCTTTCCGAGGCACGGAGGGGTCTCGGTATGTAAAGATGTTGACCCATCCACAGACAAACCGTGGCAAGCGAAGCTTAACCTGACCGATCGACCTGTGCGGCTGTTATTATTTAGTCGCATCATGACGTTGAATTTTGGTCAAAAAACTTACTATTATCGTCCCACTGCAAATAGAGCCTCATAAGCAGAAGGAACAAGTATTTAACACCGCTCTTGTGCACTTGGCTTGTTCGTGTTCACTTATCGATTTGTAACCATTCAGTCCCTATTCCCCTAAATTTACTTAAAAAATTCATGCGACATTGAAAAAGAGAAATTGGCCAAGACAGAATTGAACCCGTGTGTGGTGCTTGGTCGCTTCATGACTCATTTTGTTGTACAGACGCCAGCACATCAACCTACCCGAAACTGTCAAATTTTACCAATCAATTTTGAACCTTATGCTTTAGCGATAAAGTTGAAAATTTATTAAAGAAATTTGACAGATTGTAGTAGGTTGATGTGCTGGTGTCTGTACAAAGACTAGCTGCGCCCCGCGGTTTCACCCGCGTAAATGTCGATCCCGTCGGAATATCGGGATAAAAAGTAGCCTATATGTCAGTAGCGACGGGTCAATTTTTATAAGAGGTAAGCCGGAGTAGATATCTTTAATATGATTATATTATTTGTCTATAGAATACTGACTGTGCCATTTTACAAAGGGAAGCCGGTAGGAATCGACTTGTATGAAACCTTCGCCACTGCTCTATGTTAATCCAGAACGCAGCTATCTCCATACAAAATTTTATCAAAATTGGTCCAGCCGTTTCAGCGTGAAGAAGTAACAAACATATAAACACACACACACACTCACAAACTTTCGTCTTTATAATATTAGTGTGATTAGTGTGATACCAATAGAAACACACCATTGAAGTTTGTCTATTTACAGCTACGCATTTTTGATCCATTAATAAACTCTTGTTTTAACAAAACCCGGTCATAATTAAGAAAAGAAAAAAATATATTTCAAGGATGTTTTTATTTGTGTGATCTTAGGCCTATGAACTAGCTTCTGCCCGCGACTTCGTCCGCGTGAACATTCTTATACCCCGACCTACCCCGTCGCGTCGCATCACCTGCCGTAGCGTTCTTCCTGATTTTTTTCTTTTGCTCGTCTCCTGAGGGTTATAGCGTGATGTTAAATAGCCTGGCTGTAGGCTATTCTCATCATCCTCAATAATTGGGTTATCAAATACAAAAAGTATTTCAGGTAGTTCCAGAGATTTACGCGTTCAAACAAACAAACAAACTCTTAAGCTTTATCATTAGAATTTTAGAATAGAACGATTTCAGAATTGAAAATACTCGATTCGCACATTGGTTGTCTTTTTTTTTTAGTGAATACGTGTATTTATATTATATTTAGTTTTTAATAAGTATATGTATATCTTTAAATATAAATGGATATTTAATCTTAAATTTTTTCGTTACCTACCACTGTTTGTCTCTGCATCACCCAAAGGTTGACAGATAGAAAATGCCTATGCATTATGTGCGCCTCTGTGCATTTCTGTGCTTGAAGTATTAAATAAAAATTTACGTAGTTTAAAGATTTTGTTCATAACTATGAGCGATATCAATTGTGTTTAACGCCTGGGGGCCTAAAAAGGCCACTTTGACAGAATCATAAAAGGATAACACTATGAGATATAATAAGGCGAAGACAGTCCGTGTTTTTCTTTTTTCGCTGCACTACGTAGGTATAATCAAAGAGATTGGGATTGGATTTATTGGTATTATAGCACAGACAAAAAAAAAATTGAAAAATCCTTCACCAATGGGATTTGATACGATTAACAGTTAACTGTCCATTATGATTCATAATGTTATCCTTTTATGATTTTGCCAAAGTGGCCTTTTTAGGCCCCCAGATCCTAAATACAAAATTGGCCCTTTCTCAAACGTTTGGCCGCCTTCAAACCTGTTGCAATTGCCACGAGCTATTGGAAATCGAGCCTTTGGACGACCGACGCTTTGTTATCCTTTACAAAAAGACTATTGGCAATAGGGGTTTCAGTTGAGGCTATTTATCAGTATCAGCTTTACTTACATCCCGGAGAGGTATATTGCTGAAAATTGTTACCATTACATCAATGAAAGGCGAACGGTGACAATCACCTAAGGGTCCCGTACCAAGATGGTAAAACGGAACCCGGGTATGGTGAGACTCAGTATGTCTGTCTGTCTGTCACAGCTGGATATCTCAAGAACTACTAATGAAATTTGGAACAGTTTTAGATGCCGTTTGCCCAACTATTTTGCAAATAAGAAAGAAATAAAAATATATGTATATTTTTTTTCGAAGTGGTGCTACTAGGGCATGTGGGGTATCATAATTATGAAAGAGCACAGTTTGCACATTCTCAAACATGTTTTTTTTAGGCTGCATAGTTTTCAACTTTTGATGAAAAATGTAAAAAAAATACCGTTCCCCCTTATCTCCGAAATTTGCAAAGAGAAAATCTGAAATTATTCTATGTGATAGAAGATTATGTAAAGATTGCAGGAAAAATAAAAAATGTCTAGAACATTTTTTCAGAAATCATCAACAAAAGTTACATTAGTTCCACTATCGGACAAGAGATGGCGCTGACATAAAACTGCAATATTCTACACACTGCACAGTGTTTAAATTCTCTGACGAATATAGGCCTCGGTGATGAAAAATGAAAAACACGATGGTACGGAACTCTCGGTGCGTGAGTCCGACTCGCTGTCGACCGGTTTTTTTTCAGATGGACTGATGTCTGTTTATCTACTTATTTAATGGTTTAAAAAAATACAAATTTTCCGTAGGTCGCCTGTACATCATACAACCAATGGAGGCTGTGGTCGGGTATTATTATCGGCTCTCGACACGTAATTATTTAGTGCTTTATTTAGACTATTCATCATAATCAGGATCAGCCTATAATGTTCCCACTGCTGGGACACAGGCCTCCTCTCTGTGAGTGGGACTGGGCCGTAATCCACCACGCGGGCCCAGTTGGTAGATGTCACACGTCTTCGATTTTTCATGCCAGTTTCCTTACGATGTTTTCCTTTGCCGTTTTGAGAGCAGTGGTGATGTAATAATTCTACACTATGTAAAGCATCTGAATGGGTTCGAACATTCGACCTACAAACTCGTAAGTGGCGGCCGTTACCACTGCTCCCTAGTTCTCATACAATACGTGCCACGAAAGATGAGACTTGACACACCACGTGGTTTGACTTGCGCAGTACACGATTTTAGGTATCTTTAGCGGTATGAGGTCTGAGTGCGGGACTGGACCGGACGTCATAGGGGCGGCGGAAAGAGCGGGGGAGGCGGGGTCAAGTCTCATCTTTCGTGGCGCGCATTGTACATTAACTTGTTTGTAGACCAAGACGCTAGAATTACCCTGCCTAATATTTCAACGAAATACATACATAAACTCAAGGGGGTAAGCAGAAACTACAGAACGCCACCTGGTACGATCCTTACATACTACTTTTGCCTTTTGCCTCGTTTAGGTTCGGAATGAGAAAGTTTATAGTGGATTAGACAAAGATTAAAACAGAAGACGAACAAGCAGGGTACGAGGAGGGGGAGGTGGAGGTTCAGGTTCAGGGGATCAGACCGGAATAACTCATAACATCTGGTTATACACGTACGCCGGTTACGAATAATAGACATCTAACCTTTCTAAGGAACATCTCCAATAAGGTTACTACATGTCCTCCTAGGGCGACCCCCGGCGTTTCCACTCACAAGTCACATCTGCTTTGTAATTTTTTATAAAATTTCAATGAAAACTTAGAAGAAAACACGCCAATATTGTTATAATATTCATATTTATTACAAACTAGAATAAAAATGGAATGTACAAAAGAGAGGAATAATTTAATCTAGGCATCCATTTCATACATACTAGGATTTAAAATAAAGATTTATTTCTACGACAAATCGCAATATAATACGAGTCTATAAAACCCATGGAACATAGGATCTAGGCACAGAAGTAGGACATGGGTGGTGTGGTGTACTTCTCCCACTTCGACATTATGATATCTTAATCAGAAGCAAATATTTAATAGTTTGTTCCAAAAGTATCTGAAGAAAATGTAAACATCCAACGATTCATTCGATCAGAAAACGTTCCTGTGACCAAAATTAAATAATAAAATACTTGGAATTACAGTAAATTTTAAGTCTTTGATTATTGAATTTTTACATAACGTTACCTCACGCCTGTAGGCCCGAAGGGTAGAGATGTACAGACGCCAGCACATCAAACTACCCCAACCCGTTAATTTATCCCAATCAACTTTGAACCTTATGCTGTAGCGATAAAGTTGAAAATCTATTAAAGAAATTTGACAGATTGTAGTAACTTGATGTGCTGGCGTCTGTACCTTAGGACACCACATTTGGCCAGTTATGTTTAAGTCCCATGTCATAGGGAACGAGCCTATTGCCAATAAACGGGACACAAATCCAAACTACGGACTGCTGCTGAAAAGATTCCTGATGGAAAAGGCACAGTAACACTACCGAACGCGGGACCTCATGCTTAGCAGTAGCGTTTGCGACCAGTAGACCAACGAGGCACGAAACAACGGCGTCGTCCAAAGGGGATTTTTTTATGATATCATTATTTAAATACTTCATTCCAAAATTCCAAATTTAAATCATCCTAAAGATGATTTTCAATTGACAATCGAGGTTAATTTTATAACCTCAATGTTTGTCGATTATTTTTAATTACAATGAAATAAAATGTTATTCAATATAATGTTTTTTGAAAAATGTGGTGAAGCGAAATTGAAACCTTCATAATACAAATGAAAATGTTACTGTCCTTTAGTGAATGATTACGTAACAATTTAATCTGAACTTGGTTTGTTTGTGCCCTGCCCATTGTCATATAAGTTTGGCAATTCTTCGAGCACATTGCTTGCAGAACAGATGGCCGATGGGGCCAAAAGGCTCTGGAGTGGCGACCGTACACCGGAAAGTGTAGCGTTGGAAGGCCTTCCACAAGATGGACCGATGATCTGGCTGAGGCCGGAGGAATTCGCTGGAAGCAAGAAGCACAAAGCCGGTCGAAGTGGCGATGCTTGGGGAGGATGGAGGATGCAGTGGACGTCATTCGGCTTAAATTAAGAATGATGATGAGGGTTTGTTTACATTTTCGTAAGATACTTTTGAAACAGACCATACATTCTAATTTACCATTAGGTTTTATTATTTGCTCAGATGGGGTCTGAGAGATCATAATCTTAAATCTAATTATATTTTTGAGTTATGTAAGTTTGAAACAAAATCAGAAATAAAAATAACAGACTACTTTTACAAAACAATCATATTACCGTATATAACTTTTATATTATAAAACAAGGCTAGGTATCATAAATGGATATATTTACTTAGCAATAATATGGGCAAAATTGTCATCTACAAAATGTGAATTGTTTAAATTTCAAACATCAATTAAGTACCTATCTATTATTTACAAACCATCCATTTTAAACTTTAATTAATACTTTGTTAAATGTCATTTAATTATAATTATAATACTCTGCCTTCAGGATAAAAGCGATATCTTATGAAATACTTTTCGTATTTATTAATAAATATCTATATGTCATGATTAAAGAAATATAAATGTTTAAAGGCAGAGTGATATCTTACAAATTCGCAAAACTTAATACAATAGCGGTAGTAGTGCCATCTAGTATCAAATAGTAAAACTTCCAACAAAGTAAGAAAGTTTTAGCTATAATAATAAATCACAAGTGGTAATTTCAAGTCAATTCAATTGGCTGTAAATGTGCATTGGCAACAACTTGGTATCCAAAACAAATCTGTGTAGAGGTTTTGTCCGGTAGATTGAAGAGCCACCAAGCGTTTCTGGATGTATTTTTGTTCGCAGCGAGAAGTATATCCAGGTGGTACTGTACATAATCCACTGCATGTTGTAGCCCTGTAACGTAATTCAACTTAAGTTTTACTTCAGTTAAAACAAATACCTACACAATTTGTGTACTTTTATGTATATTATTGCTACTCGATAATAGATGGCGCTGTTTTAAAAATATTACATCAGTTGTTTCTAATTTCTGAAGACAGATGGCGTTAGTAAAAGAAAAAAATATTATTTTGAAATTGAACATACGTGCAAATCTCAGCTCGCACCAGTTGCGACATGTTATCGGGCATGTTGACGACGTATTTCCAATTGCCTTTGTTGTTGAGGGCCGCTCGGGGAGTTATAAACTCGGTTCGGACGGAGCACAGAGTTTGTGTATTAGGTGCTGCCGCCTGTCGACGATGACGCTCTGCGGATGTTTCTTCGCTGTGGAATATAAACATATTAATGGAAGATTCGTCTATTCTATTAGGTACGATTTACGAAAGGTACGAGTCCCCTGCTTTGGTAAGACTGGTTGTCAGACTTTCGGGCTTCTGACGACCCGTAACGATTGTCAAAGATCCACGAATGACAGCGGAGACCAACGGCTTAACGTGCCTTCCGAGGTACAGAGGGGTATTGGAATATGAATAAGGTCACCCATCCATGGATCAACCGCGGTAAGCGTAACTTAACCTGATAGATCGACACGTGCTGCTTAGCCACAAGCCTTTCTAAGTAAGTTCGTGCCAACCGATAAAATTAAAGAAAGAAAAAGAAAGCGTTTGAGAGATTCTGCACGCTTCCTTCGCGTAGCTTTCTCATTAATCTTCAAGAGGGCGCCACTATAGAACAACATGTCTCTTGATCAGTAAGCTTCACCACATATAGCGTTGACATTTATTTTATAAGTTTTAATATTTCTCAAAGTTTGACAAAGACTTTCCATTTTTGAAAACTATGACGGGGTTGTAAAAATCACGAGATGTGAACATCTAGTGAAAAAATTTCATTAGGTAGGTATACTTGGAAAGTCCCAGTGCTATCCTCAGCGCTTCAGCCCCCGTCAGCTTCCTCTTCTCAGCCGCCTGCACCAGCGCTGCGTTTCTCTTGCGTCGCCGTGCGGTTGACGTGCGTGTCGGGAACGTCACCGAACGCTCTATCGTCACGTCGGACCGGGATGGTGATACGTATCTGTAATCCGAGTGGGAAATGTAAGATTTTATGTTTTAAGGGTAACATCAGCAGTCTAGCCTTTTCTAAATTATGTTGGAGTCAGCTTCCAGTCTAATCGGATGCAGCTTAGTACCAGTTTTTTAAATTTAGGGACTACCTATCTGACTACTACAACCAAGTTACTCAGTAAAACGATATTCCTCGGTAAGATTGGTTGTCAGACTTTCGGCCTTTTAGAAGATGTGAGGGTCCAAACGCACGAGTGAGTGGCCAGGTTAATAGGTACAAAAGAATTAGAACTAAGCGAAATTGAAATACTTATAAAAAATATTGATAACTTAAACATATTTCAAGCCAACAACAATTGATGAAGAGTTTTTTCTAATAATTAAAATTTTAAATAGTTACAACATTATTGTTAATTGAATTTCAGAACTCTCAAGCGGCGGCGCCGACGCAGACCACAGATTCGACACTGAAATGCCCGACTGATGAAAAGTATAATTAATTGATCATGTTAATGAATCAAGAAGTTTCTCCTAAACACATCGATCATAAAATAAAAAGTTGGCAAAAGATATAATACCTACATAACGACGGCGAAATGCCAATAACACGTAACTGAAAAAGTCAGTGATTTACACAAACTGAAAAAAAACGTTCAAAAATAGACACTTCGCGTTGATTTAGTTGGGAGGTACTTCCACATTTTAATTTAATGCTGTTGCAACTAAAAATACACTTAGGAGATTTCACTAAAACATGCGAATAACACGAAAACAGTGGTCAAAACGATAAAAAAGTGAATTTCTCGAAAAATTTTAGTTAAGAGGTATTGGCATTTCGCCGTCGATAAGTCTATAATGTATGAACAGCTATAAATCGTTCTTCTCTCGATGCTCTTATGTTTTTCCCACGATGATTTTTCTCTTCGAACAAGGAACTTCGTAAAGACATCATAGATCATTTTTAATGAGACATTCATCCAATCTTAGAAAGATGTGAATGTATTCTGACAAGGTCAAAAGCCATTGGAAAACCGGGAAGTACGGATGAGGAAATAACACCAAGAGAATATCCGCTGTTGCCGACCAACTAACGATCTCCAATGCCTTTGGTGAACTGTTAAATGGACATCCCAAAATAATGAACGATTGTAAGGGTCATTGCTAGCCTCGTGTTTCGATTATTATTGAACCATGCGATGTGTAGCAGAAGACTTTACCTGTTTGATAACTACAATATAAAAAACTGGCTTAATTTCTGATTAACATTAGAAAAGAGAACCTTATTATGATATAAAATTGTACAAATTATACTCACTTCCACCATTCATTAGGATTATACTGCGACACTCCACCAGAAGAAGGTCGAAACCACTCATTGCTCTCATAATTCGGATAAAAATTCGAACTATCAAAGAAATTCTGATTAAAAGGGCTCTGTCTTAGAACCTTCTTATCATAATCTCCGAAGTTTCTGCTCGGGTTCCAACCACCGTAATCGTTGGGGGAGTAACCATGGAAACCGAATTTGGAGAAGTTTGTTGCTTGGTATGCATTGATGTTGTATGGTGTTGAATCGCTCGCTGTTGGCGGCTGAAGCGGCGTTTTCTGCGCAAATATATCTGCGGAAAGATGTTATATTATTTAATAGAAGAAATAATGGTGTTGACAGTGCTTAGGTTTAACGGTGAACTGTAAATTCGTTATTTAGGAATCCTACTCGGTACGGTCGAAAATTAGCTTTCGGCTTCCTCTCTCAATAATCCTTTCAACCATCAATGTTGTCTGCGATTGCAAAAATTTTGTCTTCGCGTTTTCGAGTGAAGTGAGTTTAACTAACATAGTTTTAAGTTTATACACTAACACACATTATACTATTATAATATATATGTTAGTCTGTAAGGTATTTATCTATGCGGGCCAAAGTAGCCTGAAAATAAAGGTTTTATTATTATTAATTATTGACTATTGTAGCAGTTTTTCTTTAAAACTAGAATTAGTTTTTAATTTTAAAGTGCGATAGTCAATAGTCATCTTTAGTCTGTATCTACTTGGTTACTAATCTGGACAATGCATAACCTCGTTAGTTCAAAATTGAAAACTCCAAAAGGTCTCTAAAATTCCTGTTTACTTAGATAATCTTTACAACTTTCATGTATGAATAAACTGACTTCCTACTTAAGCTGTAATAGTTTCTAAAACCGTACAGTCAAACATGTAAATTGTACAGACGCCAGCACATCAAACTACTCGAAACTGCCGATCGATTCTGTAAAAATCTCACCGTGAAAACTTTGGTGAAGTGAGTTTGTTTTTGCTAGGAATTGACACTATTGACAGCTCACTCCACGCTCACTTCGCCTAAGTTTTCACGGTGAGTATTTTACAGAATAGCACCGCTGTAAAATTTTCTCAATCAACATTGAACCTTATACTTTAGCGATAAAGTTGAAAATCTATTAAATAAATTTGACAGCTTGTAGTAGCTTGATGTGCTGGCGTCTGGACATAACATCACGCCTTACTTTGCCGAAGGATTAGCAGAGGTTATGGTACACCAACATTACTCCAGTTATTTAGGTCCCAAGTAACGGGGTGAGCCTGTTTGCATCAACCGGCCACAAATTCAGACTCCGGGGTGCTACAGAGAAATTCCAGATAGAAAAACTAAAAAAACACAGTGGCACTCCGGGAGTGCCGACAGAAGTGAAAACAAAACACAAACAGAATACTTTGCCATCACTCACTGACATATCGGATATAAAGGGTGGTCCAACCATAACGCAGGATGTTAATTGTACATAAAACAAAAAGTTTTCAGAGTTTTTTTTTTATTATGATCAAAGGATCTATGATAATTATGTGTGAATTAAAATATCGGCCAAAGGCTTCCGCGGCATACCTCTATCCGGTGGTCCATATTTTCAATGTCGCATTAAAGCCGAGTACATCCCGAGGACAGCCGAACACATCCGAAGCGGGTATTTTTTTAATCGCCTAATAAACAAAACACGCGCGGTGTCGCTTACGGTAACAGTGGCGCGAGTTCAATAGTTTTTCCCATCTCAAAAAATGCCCAACGCGCCTAAAGAAGTTATCACTACAATAATCCCTGACCTGGGAGTCGATCCCAGGACCTCATGCTTAATTGCTCAACAGTAGCGCTTGCGACCAGTAGAACAACTAGGCAGTTAAATTGTACGGACGCCAGCACATCAACCTACCCAAAACTGCCAGATTTCCCCAATCAACTTTGAACCTTATGCTTTAGTGATAAAGTTGTAAATCTATTAAAGAAATTTGACAGATTGTAGAAACTTGATGTGCTGGCGTCTGTACATTGCTATAAATATTCAATAGCGTACAGATTACGACAGCGTACGATTCATATCTTGTGCGCGTATACATCGAATTTGTCTGTACCTACTATTTATTTATTAGAGAAAACTTTCTCACGAAAGTGCGTAGAAAAGACATCAAATGTCACCTGTAAGTAATATTGTAGATGTAACTGGTACATTTCTCAGACATCGACCTACATGGTCTTCATATAACCTGACCAAGATTATGTCTGGACTTTAAAAGAGACTATGACCTCTGAGTTTGTTTCGGCCTTTCTTCTCAGAGTAGTCAGATAGGAAACGCCGACCTCATCTAGTTTAAAAAATATGTGATTGACGTGTGTTTGTGCAAACCTACTTACAAAAATAAAATCATTTATCATGTTTTCTAATGAACTCATTTAGGAGAGACTCTAGGAAACACCTGACTGAACGCCTAAATGACTTTCAACTCTCGACGCTAAGCCGAGCGTTCAAAGTTCCACAGTGCCCTTTTATTCAGGCGTTCATTTAGGTGTCAGGGTCTGCTAGTGTTAATTAGTGAAAACGGGCACACACTGCAGTGTGAAAGTGTACCTAAGCTTGACCTACGATAATTTTCATGATAAGTTATATTTATGTACAGACGCCAGCACATCAAGCTACTACAATCTGTCAAATTTCTTTGATAGATTTTTAACTTTATCGCTTAGGCATAAGGTTCAAAGTTGATCGGGAAAATTTGACAGTTTCGGGTAGGTTGATGTACTGGCGTCTGTACTATTTCATTGCTGTAGAAGTGGTCTCACTTATTTTTTGTTGCGCTTTTTAAACGTACCTGGGTCTAACTGTGACATTTTTCATGAGTGATTTCACTTTACATAATTGTTTCAGATTATTATTTAACTAAAAGTTCGATCTTAGTATAATATAATTAAGCATGCCTAATGTATATTTTTATAGTTATTAAGTTCAGCGTCCTTTCAAAATATGACACATGCGTAAAAAATTGTACTTCAATCGAACTTAAGGGAAAGAGCAATGACTAGGTTTACATTCTCCTCAAATACGAATACGAATGTTTACTCACCGTGATTATACCTCGTATGAAACTTAGTATTATAGTTCTTCTGGTAGTGGGGGTCATTGACCAGCGAGATCTGGTCCACGTGGGGCAGCGAGTTGGGTCCGTAGTCGTAAGGGTAGTCGTTTTTTTTCAACGAGAATTCGTCCCGAGTCTCGTCTGATAGAAGAGTGCTGATGTCGTACTGTCCTGCTTCGATCAGCTGGCGGATTATCTTCCTGGAAAATACAAGTAATTCATATAAGTTTATTTTTTATAAATTTTAGAGGTTCTTTTAAGTCTAGAGATACCTGTAACAGAAGACGTCCCTCTTCCATGTCTATGTGTATACAAACAAAGCCTGTTAAAGATAACTTCAATAACAAAAAAAAGAAATGAAAAAATTTGTTACAATAAGAAAAAAATTAAAATAGAGAATTGGCATATAATACAGTATGTTAACTAACAGAGGGCGTTCCCGTTAACCTGCAATAGTATAGCATCCATACATGCTAAAAAAAATATTACCATTCGAAAATAAAATGTTTTTTTTTTTTATATTAAAATATTCACTAAAAATCGTAAATTGATACTCTATTTATTTAATTAATTCTAATTTATTTAATTAAATAAATTCCGACATTGCTGTCCTTCAAGTACGCGTGTACAGAGTGTTTCTTTAACGTATCAATTTACGATTTTTAGTGAATATTTTAATATATAAAAAAATAAAAACATTTTATTTTCGAATGGTAATATTTTTTTTAGCATGTATGGATGCTATACTATTGCGGGTTAACGGGAACGCCCTCTGTTAGTTAACATACTGTATAAATGTGGTTTAAAAGATATGGTATGACTGCAAACAAATTCAACATCGCTCAGTGAGCTTTGGAAAGAGCTTTGCTTGGGGTCTCACTAAGGTGCACGGTCGAATCCGAAATGAAGTGATCCAACATACGAGTATAACTAAAGTAAATGAGCCGGCAATGGGCTGGCCATATATCACGTATTGGAGAACCATAATTTAGCAAACATATAGCATAACTACCGGTTAGGCGACGATCTTCGCAAGGGTGGCGGCAGCACTGGGATGAGGTTAGCTGGCGTACGATTGGGACATAAATCTGGCAGTGGACTTCGGGTTGATGTAGAGGTACTTACTCAGGATAAGGGTCCGGATGCACACAGTATGTGAGCCCAGGCTGCGCACAGGGAGGTGTCCGACCAGGTGGCGCCGGTTCCAGCACACAGTTATGTCCGTAGGGGCAGCTATATCCATCTCCGCTATGTACTGATAACCAGAGTAACTGCAACAACGGAAAAAGAAAAATTAATTCTGTCATCCTCTTTTTTTGTGTTTTTGGGGAGAACGTCTTTGATTTGAAGAACTCAGCACGATTTGCGAATGGATTGATATATGTCATAGTGCACAGTATAAAAGTTGACTACGGGAAAATGAGCGTCCCAGCCTGCATTATCCCGAAGTCATCTTTTATACCTTTACATAAGAGAGAGGGCTGCACAATGCTTTTCCAAAAACAGTTACTATTGTAGTCTAATCTTTCATTCAATATTTAATTTATAAATCTGCACAAATCAGATTACGTAAAAAAGAAACGATACTGAATTATCGTGTCATCACCAAGTCATCATCATTGTTGCTATGTCAATTGCAGACGTCAACCTTTGACGGGAATGTATCGTTTGGGCGTAGGACACGCCCATCTGGGCGGATCTTACTGTCGTCGGCACATCATCGGCTTTATCTCCCTGTTGGCAAATTGACAGTATAATGATGCGGAGATAGTTGCTGTCAATAGTAAATGTTACAACATTGCTACTGTTGACAGTCAACGAGTACACGACGAGTATTCTTGATTGATCTATTTGAAATGAGTTTCGAGATAAGAAATCGATCAATGTTAACATCAGGAAGTGTCGCTGGCCTAAGCGACACTTCCTGATGTTCCAATGTTAAAAATCTGGTGCGAAAATATCGCCAATAATACCAGCCAGAGTTTTTTATTTGTAGCAGAAAATGTACGTAATTCATGCAGTTACGACGAACCGAGAAGGTACGGATAATTTTTATACTCATTTAACAATAATTATAGGTACTCGTTTTTCGTTGGCAAAACATTAGACTAGAAATGTATATTGGTAGTATTTTACTAGTGTAACGGTATATTGAACTTTTGAATAATTA
Source organism: Luperina testacea (assembly GCA_927399505.1). Classification (NCBI taxonomy): domain Eukaryota; kingdom Metazoa; phylum Arthropoda; class Insecta; order Lepidoptera; family Noctuidae; genus Luperina; species Luperina testacea. The sequence goes on along the minus strand of OV656759.1, from coordinate 19,353,056 downwards.
TGTCGATATACCTAGTTATTCGAACAAAGTTGACTCTTTCCTTAAGCGTCACCCTATCGAAATGCGATTGAGTAACGGGCCTTCACATTCTGACATTAGGCTAAACAACAGCATTCTGTATAACTTGTGAAAGTTCAGTTTAATAGTTCACTTCCTGACTTTAACTAAACATTGGTTTGCAGAATCGAATGAGATTGTAATATTTCAAGTAGGTATATGTAATTCCTTCTCCATACAATGTATTATATGTACCTACTTACTTGATACTGAAATTCTAATTGAAGGAACAATCAAGGCCTGTTTAGTAGCAAAAGGTAAGCATAATAAAATTTATATTAAGATTTGGAAGAGTGTTTTTTTATCAAAATGTCTTTATTAATCCAAATATAGCTATTTACACTAGATACTAAATTAAATGACTAACTAATTTACTATAAAAATAATTGCAAAAACAAAGGACACTTAGGCGTCAAAGTATTCGTCCGCATCGCTGTCATCCGGAAACGTGTCCAGAAAACTGGCAGCATGAGTTACATTGCCACGTTGAATGGCAATGCTAATTCTTTGGCCAAAGAACAAAGAAGAGTATTCTATTCTATTTAGAAATGATCTGCCTTGTTAATGGCATTGTCGCTTAAAATCATAATATGAGATGAATACAAACACAGGTTAGGTGTCCTTAATACCTAATACGAGTATGTTTTGTATATGGAAAAGTAACGTAGGTAAACTCGTAGCACCTTCTTGAGCAATTCCAATCTTGTGACATAATATTACATATTATTGCACTGATTATACGTAATATTCAGTAATGAATATAATTCAAGAGGCCTCATTTGGACGACGAACCTATCATTATTACAATTACTTATGCTGATCATTACAGTAATTTTGGGAACTGGTGAGAGGCTTGCGGTTAGCAGTAAGGAAGGCAGTAACAAGTTCAGGTTAAATATTTGGGTTATTAGAACTAAATAATTTGAAGTTACGTAGAATCCAGAAGAACAGCCATGAGACTGGACTGAATGATATGGAATGAAGGAATACTGAGACTGAAGCCATTATTTAAATGCTATCTATCTATGCTCGAAATACCGGTATTTGTGGGAACTGGTACTATTGGCCTTGGTGTGATACCGGTACCAGAGTAGTACCTGTACTTTAGGTATTTTTAATCAGTATCGGCACTGTACCTTAGAGTAAGAAAACAGATATATCTGTTTTTTTTTCTGTTTTACTTAGTATATTTTAGTTAGTAAAACAGAAAAATAACACCAAATTGTACGAGGTTCCTCATAAAAATAAGAGATAATTATGTGGTACGTGGTTAGGTGGAGTACCGGTACCCGTTTGGAATAGGTACCCAGGTACTGTAATGGCGAGAACCGCTAAGTCCATGCCCTGATGATAGGATAGGTAAAGAAAGAAAAGCTACGCGTACTGACTTTCTGACTGCTCCTTTTACTCCGGATTTTTCAGACTAACAGGGAAATCCTACGGCAATTGATTCAGTGTTTTCCTATATTAGCGCCAACTTCTAACTTAGCTTGGGTTCGACGTTTCCTTATGTAGGTATTAGTTGTAAGTGATTGTCCACTTACAATATTTACACATTTAGGTGATTTGTCTTAGTGACAAGTAGAGTTTTCTTTCATTATTTTCTAAATAAGTAGAACACATAAGTATTCTGTACTTAGTTGAATGCGAATTGTCGACTTGTTTTGACTCCATATTGCAACATTCGTACGTACCTATTATAGTTAAGACTTCACTAGAGTGACATGACAGAAAACACACAACATGACAAAAAACAACACATGACACACATGACATGTTAGAAAAATAATTTTAACAAATTAATGTGTCCTTTTAATTTTTAACATGTAACATGTTTAAATATTTGTTTGTCCTTGGCGAAACATTTACCATGTTTTAAAGCAAATAAATAAATTCTATTCTGAACTATTCGTGCGCAATGGTATATGGCATTCGCAACAGCATCATAAAACGAGAAGGAGTAAGTATTAATAAATCAATCTTTACAATTAACCTCAGAAGCTGGTAAATTATTATTAATATTCACTTAAATTACTTTACAACCTACAATTAACAGCTCAATGAAGATAATTTATATTATGATTATGATCAAATCCCTACCGCGTTTAAATATATATGTATTTATTTATAATTAATTATTTACACTAGGTACTAAATGAAATTACTAAATAACTAACTATACAAATAAATACTAAAACAAAGGACACAGGCGTCAAAGTACTCCAATTGAAATTGCGATCGGATCACTTACATAATGATTCAGACTTCTCACAAATAATTATGTAAGTGCGTTCGGCTGCGCCTGCGACGCTTGTCGGACCGCCCACTTTTTGTATAAATGTCAATGTCGCTGTTAGTCACGGGATTAGGCTGCAGTAGTTCGGCCTAGTATCAAACTGGTTTAGACATAAACGGGCAAAAAGAATTTTTGGTATAATTTTTTCGACTTTTTTGTGCGGTTTTTTGTATACCATAGAAAATAGTGACTGCCCGGGAAAAGTAAACAGTGATGCAAGATTACTATCGAAAAAAAAGACTAGGTCGTTTTTAAACCATTTTCATGCGCTTAAGCACTAAGCTCGGCTTTCTGTGTTGTTTTACTTTAACTAAGACATACTTGAAACCGACAAACATCGTGAAGATACTCCAAAATTGTCAACATGCTTAGATCATGTAAGCAATGCTCATTTCTTCTCTGTATTAAAATACGCCTTCATCATAAAGTGGGACAATAAAAAACGCGTTGATGTAAATGCTAAACTTAATGTGACACTCGCCCTTAGGAGGGTGTCAGCAGATAGGTAGGTAGGGGTTCAAAATAATAGGCGAGGTAGGTTCACTTCTTATTTATTCTCCTATACTTCCGTGGCCGTCTCACGTCTCAATTACAGAGGTTAAAGGTGGTAGGGTACACTGGCCTGAACCGACTCCCAGGATGATGGTCTTCCTGCCTCTGGTGTCAGCCCGCCACCAACGGCTCCAATTCCAGGTTCCGTCGTCAAACTCAGTGTAGGGTAGGTAGGTGTCACCCTGCAGCAGGGGATCTTCCGCCAAGCGTCCTTGGGGACCACAACACGGCGCAAGGTTGATGGGTAGACTAGAAATCCTGGAAATCCAGACAGAAATGGAAGCGTAAGCAGAGCTGTGGGCATGACGGTTCACGGTCCAAAGGTCACAGTGTCCCAGGTAGGAAGATAGGAAGAAATACAGCAGAAACTAGGTTTAGAAAGTTATAGAACACCTTACAGAAAGCCCTTCTAATAAAATACATGGAAACTTACCCTAGAGGGATTTCGCGAAGTATTTAGTAGAAATTATTTAGATAATTTCGGAGCGAGGAACACAGCCGTCACCCGTGGTGCTCTCAAAACGACTAGTCATCATCCATACCGAACTCACGCGAATCGCGAGTCCCCGGCACTGCTCGGTAAATGATCGTTTTGAAGATGCGCGGGCGCATAGATGTGTGGACCTTCGCAGATTAAATGATTCGTAGGTTCCGTACTATATTATTTTAATTTCAAAGGTTTATTTAAATGTAGGTTTGTTTTATAGTGTTATAATTGATTAGTTTTTAAAGTTTTGTGTAAATATAGTATAGTTGAGTGTACATAGATTTCTTAACATTAAGCAATTTAACCTAAACTCTTTTTTAATTCGTTACATGTAAGGTGCAACGTTACAGTACCCCGCCAAAAAGCGTAGGATTTTGCGTACTTGATGCAAAATCCGACTAGCACTACCAAACTAACTAAACTGACTAATACGTACAGAATAATCTTTCATACCTCACGCAAATAGTCATCTTTCATAAAATCATCGAGTCTATTAATAAAGACTTGAGACCATAACAACAGAGTATTAATTAATTATTGATAATAATTATACTCAATTAGTTAGTTTAAATGTATTAAAATAGCATTTATTATTTAACACATTTGAGTTTGAGTAGTAGGTTTTTGTATAAATTATGGCTAGGATAAGATAAGTTTTAGTATAGAATTTAGTCTTTATAGTTAATAAGTTTGATGTCTTTGATGTGCCAAGAACCCAGTGGTTTTCCAGACATGTCAGAAAGTTCATAAACAAGTGGAGATTTTTTACCAATAACTTTACATTTTATGAATTTTGCAGCTAATTTTTTATTAAAATATTTGTCCTTATCACTCTGATAAAAAGTTCTTTTCCAAACCACATCACCAACACTAAACTCTGCTGGTTTTCTGCGTAAATTATAATGTTGACAATTCCTACTATGAGCTTGCAGTAATAGTGCTTGAACCTTATTAAATATATTAGATAACACACCTAAGTTCTCAGCGTAGGAATCGCGTGGTTGAAAAACAAGATCTTCATCGTTTTCCGTATCAACGTAGTGCGACCCACAAGTAATTAGTTCGCGCCCGAACACTAGAAACGAAGGAGTAAAACCGGTTACCTCGTTAACAGAACTATTCACGGCGAATTGTATTTTAGGTATCAGCAGATCCCAAACTCGTTGGTCGGTAGTGATAAACGTTGAAATGGCGGTCATTATAGTTTTGTTGTATCGCTCGACTGTATTAACATGTGGTGAGTATTTAGGAGTAAAATGTAACTTAGGTACCTTATATTTGTCAAACATTTGTCTTAGCGTAGCACTTACGAATTGTTTACCATTATCAAGTATCACTGTAGAAGGTATGCCATGTATTAGAAATACATGTTCCTCCAGGATCTTGGTAACAATTTCAGCTGTCGCGCGCTTTATTGGAAATAATAAGCAGTACTTACTAAAGCAACAAGTCACGACTAGGATGTAGGAGTTTTGTTTTCTAGTAGTCGGTAGTGGACCTACTAGATCTACGCTAATCATTTGAAAAGGTCTAGAACATTGTTTAGGCCTACCCATTTCACCTAGGGGGGAATGAGTTTGGTGTTTATGAGCAATACAAATGTCACATGACGTAACCGCTTTTACGACATCAGCATGCATTCCAGGCCAGTAGTATCGGAGACTTAGCCGCTTGTACGTTTTAAATATTCCAAAATGACCCGCGGTTGGTTCTGAATGGTTTTTTAAAATGATTTCTGTTCTGGAATCAGCAGGAATCACCTCCTTCCATTCAAACTCCTTATTAAGGGGATGTTTAGTTTGCATGTATCGGAATAAGCGATTGTTTTTTACTAGATAATTAGGGAACGACGTAGGAGAATTTTGGCAACCGTTATATATATTTAAATACCATTGATCACTAGCAGCTGCCGTAATAGGATTAGTGTCTATAGCTGAAACTTGGCATGCACGAGACAGTGCATCAGGAATGACATTATCCACACCACGACGGTGTTTGATTTCGAAATTGAACGCTGAGAGACGAACACCCCAACGAGCTAGACGTCCAGTTGGGTTATTTAGGTTAAGGAACCACTTGAGAGCTGAATGGTCTGTATATACGATAAACTTTTTGCCATTATCAAGATAGCATCTCCAGTGTTCTAAGGCTACTAGTACAGCGAGAGCTTCTCTCTCAGTGATGCTGTAATTCCTCTCTGACCCAGTCAAGGTTCTACTCGTATAGGCTATAGGGTGTTCTACTCCATCTATAGTCTGAGTTAATAGACCTCCAACCCCATAGTCACTAGCGTCGGTATGGACTTCAAACGGTAGGTCAAAGTTAGGACATGAAAGAATTGGAGCAGAGACAAGAAGTTCTTTAAGTTTTGTAAAAGATTCCTCAGCTTCAGTAGACCAAAGAAAGGGATTACATTTCTTACTAGTGGAAGTAAGTTTGTTTAGTGGGCCAGCAATAGTGCTAAATTTTGGGACAAACTTACGATACCATGACGCGATTCCAAGAAATCTCTTTACGTCTTTTTTATTTGTAGGTGTAGGGTAATTTAAGATTGTGTCAATTTTATCTGAATCGACATGAAGACCTTTTGAATCAATGACGTAACCTAGATATTTAAGTTGGTTACGGAAGAAAACCGATTTTTCGTAGTTTATGGTTAGATTTGCCATACTTAATTTTTTGTGAACTTTTAGCAGAAGTGATATATGATTTTCGAAATTAGAGCTTATTATGACTATGTCATCGATGTAGACGAAGACAGAGTTTTCAAACTCAGGCCCATAGAATAAGGTATCGACGAGCCTCTGTTGAGTAGCAGGTGAATTTGTCAACCCGAAGGGCATAGTAACAAATCTGAAAGTGCCGCGATAAGGAATATAGAAAGCAGTCTTGTTTCTATCGTCTTCTGAGATAGGAATTTGCCAGAAGGCTTTGGATAAATCGATGCTACTTAGGTATTTTGCATTATTTAAGTTATCCAAAATCTCAGATATATAAGGCAACTTGTAGGCGTCCTTTTTAGTAACCGAATTCAATTTACGACTATCTAGACAGAATCTAAGTTTACCGTCCTTCTTAGGCGTCAATAGAACAGGTGAAGACCATGGACTCTCACACTCTTCAACAACACCTAGCGATAACATTTCATCCAATTGTTCCGATAAAATACGTTGTTTCTCAGGAGAAACCCTGTAGTATCTTTGCCTAATAGGTAAGGAATCACCAGTATCAATATGGTGTTTTACTAAGCTAGTTCTACCCAATCCACATTTCTCAGTTGAAATATTTTTAAATTGTTCTATAATGTTATCAGCTGTTACACGCTGTGACTCAGTTAATTCACTGTAGGAATGCACTACACTAGTAGATTCTGACATTGTAGTGACGTCACTATTATTGTTTGCGGCATTATGAATAGAAATGGAATTATAAAACTTAGGAAACAAATTAAACTTAGTCCAAAAGTCAATGCCTAGTATTAAAGTTGACTTTACAGAAGGTATGACGTAAGCTTTCAATATGTGGAATTGATTTTCAAAAGTTACGGGTAGATTAATAAATCCTATAGATGTTAAACTTTGTCCACCGGCGGCTGTAAAAGTTTTAGCAGTGCCCCTATGTAGTTCAAGGCCCAATGAAACAAAATGTAAATGTGAGTTATTACCTAAAATAGTTACTGTAGAACCGGAATCAAGTAAACCACAGAGATTTGTGTCACGTACTTGGATAGTCGCGTACGGTCGTAGATCATCCTTTGGTTTTTTATCGAAGATTGTTGTAATGAAATAGCTAGAAAAGAAAGTTTTGACTGTCAAAAGCCAGTCCTTCCAATCTTTTTCATCAAAGTTTTTATTTTTATTAGAATCTATAGTATTAATATTAGGATTTAGAGCCTTTTCACTACAGCAATCTTCACTAGCTAGTTTTTTGTTTTTGACTTCGAATGACACTTAGGACAATTAGGGTATTTCACGTCCTTTGTACCGCACTTAAAGCAAATTAGAAACCTATCCGCTTTACATTGTTTCAAGGAATGTTCAGAATTACGACAGCGAGGACAATAAATAGGTTTAGTATTAGAATCGGAAGTAGTAATTGCAGCTACATCCGGCTTATCTTTACACTTATTAGAAGAATTATAATTATGTTTTGAGTTATTATTGTATCTATGTTGATTATAGTAGTTCGATTTACTAGTACTTTGTTCGGTAGTTTTAGAATATGCTAGATCAGGAGCCAAAGTATCAGACGACACTCTTGGTGGTTCTCTAAACTGAGAAGACAAAGACTGTATTTTCTCAAAATTCTTGCATAAGTCTCTTAAATTTGCCATTGTATTAATTGAATTTGTATTTGAAGCCAATACACTAGAATAACATGGTCTTATGTTATGCATTAAAATATCTAGTTTCTCCTGTTCCGATATATTTTTAGTTAATCTCGAAAACAATTCAGACATTTTAGCAAAATAAATAGTTATGTTCTCCGTATCACCCTGTGTTCTGTTACGTATCTCAGACAATAGGCGGTAGTCGTAATCAAACTGACTGAAATCCTCTATTAGCAAAACTATCAACTCATCCCAAGTAGTAACTGAATCCTTAATACTACGGTACCAATGTAACGCATCGCCTGTGAATATTTCCGTAGCATACATTAACAACTTAATAGAGGGTATATTGCGCGCAGTACTATACTCGTTTACCCTCTGCACGAAAGCGTGTACACAAGATTTACCGTTATATCTCAGTTTTTGTAGTTCGCCAATGTGCGAGCGGTCGCAATACATCGATACGTTAGGTACGGTATCCACAGCTGTTTGCACACTCACAACAGGCTCATAGCTTGAGTTGGCAGATTTATTAATTGAATTTATTTTATTCATTAGGGACGTTAAATTTTTTGACAGAGAATTTACTTTATCAGAGTGCTTAGAATCCGAGCAATCAATTCTTTTTATGCGGTGGTACAAATGATTACATAACGCTTTAGTACGTTCGAAAAGATTGGTATCAAACTTATCCTCTAAAGATTTTACACGAGACGTAAGTTCGTTCATAGAAACACCAACGCCAGAAATATCGACATCCGGTTCGATTCCCGATTCGCAGATATCAGAGGTAGGTATAATTTGTGTTAGTTTATTTATTTGTTTACGCAGTTCGAGTACGGTTGATGCAGGCTCTTCGCCCCTAATGAGCACTTCATACATTAGTTCGTTTTTGTTGAGAACAAAAAATTTTATAGGGTATGTTTCCATGTTTACCAGAGGAATGGAACAAAATGAACACAGTGAAAGAATAGACTATGAAATGATTTAATTTGATGTTCTTTACAAATGCAAGTGTACTAGCTACCTTTTACGATTGGTGACAAGAGGAAATGAGTGAAATAGAAAATAATGTATTTGAAAGAAATGAGAAACTAAGAAGATTGTAGCTGTGCGAACTGTTACGTATAACAAGATTGCTATTCAACGTAAGAAAAGTATTCACCTTTTTTTTAACTAGTGTAGGTACTGGGTGAAATACAATAAAACAGTTTTAGCTTTGTCACAATTTAGAGTAAGTATTAATATGACCAATACGTAACAGTTAACAATAACCAGACACTAATAGGCATGGAAATGGAAATGAGTGAGAAAAATTACATTTAATGTATAAGAAAGTACGTACCAGTTCGCTTTGCGTAGAATGTCACCTTCACGTTCACAGCAACAATGTAGGTAGGATGATCGAATTAACAGCTGTATTTGAGGAAAAAAAAATCAAGACGTGATTAGGCCACTGGAAACACACGTTAAAGGCGCCACTGAGACACTTGCCCTTTAGGAGGGTGTCAGCAGATAGGTAGGTAGGGGTTCAAAATAATAGGCGAGGTAGGTTCACTTCTTATTTATTCTCCTATACTTCCGTGGCCGTCTCACGTCTCAATTACAGAGGTTAAAGGTGGTAGGGTACACTGGCCTGAACCGACTCCCAGGATGATGGTCTTCCTGCCTCTGGTGTCAGCCCGCCACCAACGGCTCCAATTCCAGGTTCCGTCGTCAAACTCAGTGTAGGGTAGGTAGGTGTCACCCTGCAGCAGGGGATCTTCCGCCAAGCGTCCTTGGGGACCACAACACGGCGCAAGGTTGATGGGTAGACTAGAAATCCTGGAAATCCAGACAGAAATGGAAGCGTAAGCAGAGCTGTGGGCATCACGGTTCACGGTCCAAAGGTCACAGTGTCCCAGGTAGGAAGATAGGAAGAAATACAGCAGAAACTAGGTTTAGAAAGTTATAGAACACCTTACAGAAAGCCCTTCTAATAAAATACATGGAAACTTACCCTAGAGGGATTTCGCGAAGTATTTAGTAGAAATTATTTAGATAATTTCGGAGCGAGGAACACAGCCGTCACCCGTGGTGCTCTCAAAACGACTAGTCATCATCCATACCGAACTCACGCGAATCGCGAGTCCCCGGCACTGCTCGGTAAATGATCGTTTTGAAGATGCGCGGGCGCATAGATGTGTGGACCTTCGCAGATTAAATGATTCGTAGGTTCCGTACTATATTATTTTAATTTCAAAGGTTTATTTAAATGTAGGTTTGTTTTATAGTGTTATAATTGATTAGTTTTTAAAGTTTTGTGTAAATATAGTATAGTTGAGTGTACATAGATTTCTTAACATTAAGCAATTTAACCTAAACTCTTTTTTAATTCGTTACATGTAAGGTGCAACGTTACATTAACCAACATCACAGTTAGAAATTTACATCCTCAGCCCTACCACTACAAAAACACCGCGTTACTAATCACACTACACGCAAATCTCGTATGCGCGTCGCGTAAACGAAAGCGTTTGAGTTAATCTGACGCGCTTCTTGAATAAACCATTGACTTCTCACGGCATCGAAAACTGGGACTTGAATGTTGATGTCCTATTCTGATGTTGAGGAAGTCTTCTATTTCAAGTGTTTTCTTAGGTGTTAGTGAATTTGATGAGGTTTATATCATGTGTGGTGATGTCAGAAGAGAATTAAATAGAATAGAACCAGTTGTGGAGTTCCGCAAGGGTTAATACTTGGTTCTATCTTGTGGGACGTTGTATGCGGTGATATTCTGCGATGTAATCTATTAGTTTACATCATGACATCAAGATAGCATCAGTTCACGCAGTCAGATTAATTGTGGGTTTCCATAGGGACTTATATTTGGTCCTATTGGCATTCAATACGATACGTACCAAATAAGTAATTGGTCTACTCGTAAAAAAAAAACAACCGAGAAGTCTACGAGTATGTCTAGGTTATGAAGTTTTATAATCATTACTAGCTGCGCCCCGCGGTTTCGCCCGCATAAGTTTCGTTCCCGTTCCCACGGGAACCCATATTCCCATATCGGAATAAAAAGGTAGTCTATATAATAATCCAGGGTGTCAGCTATCTCCATACCAAATTTTATTAAAATGGGTCCAGCCGTTTGAGCGTGAAGAAGTAACAAACATATAAACACACACATACACACACAAACTTTCGCCTTTATAATATTAGTGTGATTACCTGTAAATGAAAAGTAATATTTACTGGAAAAGAACTATAGTGTCAAATTGTTTTCACTTCAATAATTCATCATATAATAGTAAACACACGTTATTTTCAAGAGACATGACATTTGAATACGTTTAACGTAACATATTCAATAGATGTAAGATTTGCATTCACTTTGCAAGTAATGTGTCGTAATTCGGTGATTCCGTTTGATGATACGCGAAGATTTGTCATTCGATGAATAGTAAAGTAAACACCGTTCTATTGGTGCTAATACGATACATGCATTTTTGTGGTAGCTTTAAAACATATTAACAAAAAACAAAAACCGACTTTAAAAAAAAAACACTACAGTACTTTCCGAAATTAAAGTTATTTTTCACTCTGTAGTGTTTTTTTTGGAAGTCGGTTTTTTTTTTGGTAAAAGTTTATATTTCTCGCTTTTTAGTGGGTCAGTTTATAATTTATCTAAGTTACAATAGCCTAATGCAAACTTGCTCATCGACTTTTACAAAATATTGCTTTTCCCGATGCAGGGACGTTAATTTTTGAGGAGTTCTCCTGGTATTTCACCATCAGCTCCATTGCACCATTCGCATTGTGACGAGCATAAATTGCTTAGCAACCATTATAAGTAATCTAATTGCAACCCGTGAAATACTTATTATTGAGTAGTTCCGGTGGCCATATTCTGTGGTCTTCACATCAGTTCCACTTCACTAAATGGTGCTTTCCGAGATCAATACAAGAGTTTCTATAAAAAATTCCCAAATCACTGTAGGTGTGCCTATAATATTTGAAGAGTTCCTTTGATTTCTCCAGGGTCCCATCATCAGATCCTGACCTTATAACAATGGGGCCACCTGGAAAGTATACCCTTTCAAACAAAAAAGTTTCTTTTAAATCGGTATAGCCGTCATCGAGTAATCGGGGAACATACATAAAAAACAAGATTCCGACGAAATGAGAACTTCCTCCTTTTTTTGAAGTCTGTTAAAAATATGTAATACTGCTGAATAAACAACGCTTCTGCTAAAAAGTTGCTTAAAAGGTGTCAAGGTGCTCATCATTCACATTGTCGGCAGCCCTGTTCCACCGACTTCTCACTCAGCAGTGAATGGAAGACCAGGCAAGGAAGGTCCAAAAGGGAAAAGAGAGGATGCATTGTCCTCATCCCTCTGTGCGAGTCTCATCCAGGTCTTCCCTGTGGTCTTCTGTAGGGCGGGAATGGCTCCTGTGATTAAATATAAGCCAGCTAACAATGTTAGAAGCGGGGCTGGTTTCCTAGGACGATTCGAATCGTCGAAACTCTTATTTAAAATTTATACCCTAAGTTTAAATTAGGTTACCGCAAATGCGTAGGTTGTCATCTCATACTTAACGCAATGAACCATTTAAACCGCGATGAGAGTGTTTCAGTTAACTGTAGGCATTTAATTAAAACATTTTCTTGGCCAAGAAGATTTAGTGAAGTAGTGCATATTTTTTTAGTTACCAGCGGGCTTACTCTCCAAACTAATTGTAATTCCAATGAGATGCCAATATGATTCCAATGTTAATTTTACAGTCACGTGATTCGGTACTCTTGAAAACAATATTGTCAACAATTACCCCACGCCAAGCCCGAACCCAATTCCACTTAGTTCTCCAAAATGGACACCCAATCTAAAAATCATTTGGCGCTAGCATCGAACTCAAGAGTACGAAACGTCACAATTCCAATGTCGATTTATCGGAATTAAATTGAAGAGTAAGCACCCTGGTTGTCTTAAAAATTAAAATTGTCTTATTCCAGTCGTCATCGTCATCATCCTGCACTTGTTTTGGGTTGGAGAAGCACGTATTTTTCATCCTTTCTCGTTATCTCAGTATTCACTTCCTTCCTAACAATATCATGACACTTCCGCACATGCTTTTAATGACATTTACCATTCCCTATTGATTTTTTTTTTAAAACGTTGCCCCACACTAGGAATTACTCCTGTATTGTGGGTGCGTTTACAAACATATAAATTCACATACACAAACAGCAGACCCGGAACAACTACATGTAGGTAATACAAATATTTGTTCCGTGCGGGAATCGAACCCGCGACACTCAGCGCAGCAGTCGATCGCTCAGGCACTGCGCCAACCGTGTCGTCTAATTATTTATTTATCGATTATTTTCTGACTGCCTCGTTGGTCAAGTGGTCGCAAGCGCTACTGTCAGCAGTACCTCATGCACATCTATCACGTTTTGGGTTCAATTCCCACGTCGAGAAAAGTATTATTGGGTTTTGCTATCAACAGTTTCTCAGTAGCAGTTCGGAGTTTGGAAATGTGCCCGGTTGGTGGCAATAGCTCGCCCATGGGACTTAAACATAACTGGTGAAATTTGGGTGTACGCACTACTAATTACAGTACCCGGCGATAAATATTGCACATCGACCTTTTTACACAACACCATTTTATACAAAGAATAAAAATAATTATCAAAAGAAGCAAATCATAATTGTTTTAACAGCTCCTAATAGATACCGGACTGTTTGTATTTCGTGCAACAGAGATAACGCTCTACGAAGCCGAAATTAGCCGATTGTCTCTTTCCAAAGGTCGATGTGCAATATTTATCGCCGGGTACTGTAGTAGGGTAAACCTTTGCCTGACCCTTTGGGGAGTTCAGGCGTTATTCATTTTGCAATAGCACTTATGACAATGAAAATTTCAAAGTAGAGCATTGTCACCTCTTTATTAGCCTTTCATATCAATCAGTTTCGAAGGTCTCATTAACCTTCGCGGTTGCCCAACCTAATGTGTCAGATTAGTCACCATTGTCATACAATTGTCACTTCTCTAGATTGTGACAGTTCTCATTGAGTATTGTTGTGTATTGTCATCAAATAACCTCGTTATTTAGTGATAGATGAGACATATTAGGTGTTGCATCAGTTTTGGTGACGATTCTTTTTCCGTCCACGAAAACTTTAAAACATGCATATATTTCCATATATTTTATGAATGTGGACGGGGATGTCTATGATAATATCGTGAAATTATAAAGCGCACATTAGGTAGTAAGGTTCCTATTGTTTTAACATGGAGCTCTTCAATGTTGAGTAATATTGTTGCCACTATTTTAATCAAAGTAGGAAACTAACAGAGTTTGATGGAAATCGTTGTGTATAGAGATCAACTTTGAAATTATAACTTTATAGAGATCTTTAACATCGAAAGAGAAAAACAAGAACCCAAGAATTCCACGACCTTTTTCCACCGGCCCCCTTCTACGTTCGGACATCCAGACGCACTGTAAGTTACCATCCCTGCCTAGTTGCTATTCCGCCAATTCACACTAAGCGTTTTCAAATGTCCTTTACAATGCGCACAGCAAAAGAGTGGAACTCTCTACCTGCGTCTGTGTTTCCGAGTGCATACAACCCGAATCTCAAATTCAAATTCAAATTCAAATTCAAAATATTTATTTGCCAGAAAATACATTGTTCAACAAGGGAAGATCTTAAAGCCTAAAAGTTATTGTATTCTGCCTGCAAGCAAGCGTGCAAATTACGTTCAATAATAAAGTCATTAATTTTCACATCGTACCCAAAACACAAATTCTAAACATAAATAAATCCTTACTAACAAAACTTGTATAAAACAAAATCACCGAAATGACTGCACCAAATTGGATAATTCTTTTTTTGTTGTGTTCGGTATTGCTAGGACAAGGTTTGTATGAAAGAAAGTTTCGGATAAACAGACCAAACCTAAATAACATTTTGCCTTTCAAATACATTAAATTGTCCGATTATAAAAATTATTAAAAATTAAATAAAAATGTCAGTAGGTACAATAAATCTAAATGTGAATAATTAAAATAAAAAATGTCAATCAAATAAATTTATATGTCAATAGCTAAAATTTTATAGTTTAGTATAGTTTAGTATTAATTTATTAGTAATAATAATCATCAATAATTAAAAAAAATATGTCACTAATTTTATAGTACCTAATTAATTTAATATTAATTTTCCAATTTTTTATTAATTAAGTCACTCACTGAGTAGAAATTCTTTTCCCTTAACCATACTTTAAGACACTTGGCAAATTTATACGTGGGCAAGATTTTAATACTGTCAGGTATAGCATTAAATATACGCACACACATTGCATAACTGTTTTTACTGTATAGCGCTGTCCTTGGAATTATGGGCAAAACTATTCTATTCCTGTGCCTAGTGCTTTTTGAAAATATTTCATGGTGTTTCTTAAATAACTCTGGGTGCATTCTAACAAATTTAGCGCATTCAAAGATGTAAAGACATGGAAGGGTTAATATCTTGTACTTTTTGAAAAAGGGTTTGCAAGATTCCCACGGGCGTATTCCCGCTATGGCGCGGATACATTTTTTCTGCGCGATGAACACTCGCTGACTCTCTGTTGAGTAACCCCAGGTGATGAGACCATATCTCAACACAGAATCAACATACCCATAGTATGCAGATAATACAGTTTTTAACGCCGATGTTTTTACGAGTTCGTATAAAACATACACGAATTTATTTAATTTAATGCATACTTTATTCACGTGGGCCTTCCAGTTGCAGTTTTTGTCAATCGTGATACCGAGAAATGTTGTTTCATTTACTTCATTTAGTTTAAATCCTCTATAATTAATGTCTAATGTCTTATTTTCTTTTCCATATGTACTAAATTGAATAAAATTGGTTTTTGTCATGTTTACGCATAGATTATTATCGTCAAGCCATGAAATTATCGATTCAATTGTCTTATTTATGTCAGTAGTATATTTATCAATGTCATTATTATTCGATGTCATTATTAACGATATGTCATCAGCGAACAAAAAACAGGGGTGATTAGTAACATCAGGAAGGTCATTTATATATAGTATAAATAATAGGGAACTCAGCACACCCCCTTGGGGCACACCAGACCCATTATGTTTATAGTTCGATCTGTATGACTTTAGTGTTCGTTGACTATCAACTTTTTCAATTTCTACACACTGCATTCTGTTACTTAAATAGCTATCTATCCATTGGAGTGCTAGACCCCGTATACCATACTTTTCTAATTTGTCCATTAGCAATTTGTGTGATACGAAATCGAACGCCTTAGACATGTCAAAAAATATGCCTGTTGTGCTAATTCGCTTATCTAAATTAGTCACTATTGTGTCAATTAGGTTAAAACATGCCAGTGTTGTGGATTTTCCCTTTTGGAACCCGTATTGTTCTTCCCTTATGATAGCATGCTTATTTATGAATTGAGTAAGGCGTTTATGCATGGCATTTTCAAAGATTTTTGATATGATGGGTATGAGAGTAATTGGTCTGTAATTATCGAGATCTTCCTTGTTGCCTTTTTTGTGTAAGGGTTTCACAATCGATTGTTTAAGTAGGCTGGGAAAACATCCAGATTCAAAAGATAAGTTTATTAAGAATGTTATGACTGGTGTTAATTCTACTGAGCAGCCTTTTAAGATTTTAGTCGCTAGCTCATCATACCCAACTGAGTTTGTGTTGTTTAATGATAATATAATTCTATGTGTCTTATCATATCCATACGGTTTTAAGAATATACTATCACTAACAGATTGCTTCAAGCTGACACGATTATTTTTATGGGTATCGTTTGTTAGATTAATCCAATAGTCATTGAATGTTTCAGCAATTTTGTCCGGGCTATTAACTATATTACCGTTGTTTCTTACGTTGTCTATGAATTGTTTACTCCACGTACCGGTGGAGGTGGAGGTGGTACTCCTCTCCTCAAAGTAAGAGTGAACAGGCTTCTTCTGGGTAAGCTCACTCCATCGTCGACTTTGTCTCTGTCACCTCTGACCTAGACTAGAGTCAAGAGCAAATTTCAAATTAAAAAAAAAAACTTTGATGTGATTGGACAGGCTCTTCTACAATTTGGTATATGCAGTGAGCTACTGTAATGATTAAAAAGCTCCCTCCTCCTCTATATGCGAAGAAGCTTTTGCTCTGATGTAGCCTAAAAACTGACAGTTCTATTTTAAAATACTCGCTTGCGATCTCAACCACTTAACCAACGTAAACAGTGTACTTACTCAAGTAAAAAAACTTGTAATCTTCAATCTCAGCAATTAAGTTATAACAGTACTACGGCACGATACAAGATAGTACCTAGTCGTGTATTGCGTTAAACTGTCGTAATAGGAACGTAACAAACAAAGCGATCGCAGATCTTCCGATTTTTTACTAATATTATCACCGCGGTTGCATTGTTTGCGAAACTTCCTATAACACGGCCATGTTTCAGAGTGTACGTTTAGAATACTTGTGTTTTTAGAGATCCATAGGATGGACCCATTTCTGCTATGTTAGACAACGATGATGATTTTGCTAAGTTAGTTGATCAATGATCTTCTTAAACATCTCATCTATTAGTCTATTTAAATATTATTGTGTCTGTCCTGTGCAACTATAGTACAAGTAACTGCGACCCAACTTGAATATGGCTCGCTCGCTCGGCTCGCGCGCGGTTCTCACAAACCTAACCCATTTGGTTGAGGTGCCCTAGCTTAGTTACTGCGACCAACTATGAGAAAAAGCCAGGAATTAAAAAAGACGCTCATTAATTTAAGAAAGTGTACATCATTAGAAGGTCAATGATTTTTTAGAGGGTCAGTTAAATATTTCTCTTTGATATTTGAGGTGTATACGGAACGCTGTTTTTCGCGGCTCACGCACGTGTCGCTAATAAATGTTTCTCTTAATTTAGCGGTGTTACATCATTCTACGATTGTTAATTACATAATGTGCATTGAATAACAAATTACAGAGCTGTAATTATATATACCTCAGAGCATACGAGTATGTAACCCTTAATCATATGTAAACGTTGTTCACGGATTTATGGTTATTAAGAAAGTGTTTAAAATAGTTTTTAAATATTTTAATTTAAATGATATAATTAAGATAACTTTACTTAAATCATTCAAGGTTTTGCATTTTTAGTTTTTTCTTGATTTGGTTTTAACTTCGACTAGATTTTGTATACTTAATAAGAAAATGTTATTCACTAATTACATAATTAAAAATTATGAACGGGCGATATGACTTTTTGCAATAGAGTCGCTATACTGTCGGCTTTATGCATTTTTTTAATTTTCTACCAAAATTACTTCTAACGCTCCCTCGGCGGTCAGCCCTAATACCAACCGTATTAGCCCATTTATCTTTCACTTTATGAACAATTCTTGTGTAGCTCAAATCAACACAAGATTAGTCGCAGATATCAAGCTTTAAAATCGCTTCGCTTTGGACGCACCCTAAACTTACACCATAGCAAATTGTACATTGCTCCACGCAGTATGTCTGGCATTGTCTACAAACCTAAACCACAATATAGTTCAAGGGTGACGCGCACTGACATCCGCCATTACATAACAAACGGCTGCTTCGATTTGCTTTTGATCCAGTTATGGGTCTGAGTTTTAGAGGTGACGAAGAGTCGCGGAATTTCCCGAGCTTGCACGATGTTGATTGCAGTTGCAATGAGGGTTTTCTGAAATGACGTTCGCTAGGTGGCAGCACTGTCACGTCAGGTCCAGGCATCTGTCAAAGAGCCTATATTTTCTTTATTCATGACTGAATGATGAACGAATGAATGAATCGAATGATGAACGTGATCAAATATTTTATATTGGAAGACCTCTTGTCACAGTGGTGCCAACTGGTGTCGTAAATTTTCACGAAAACCCTCATTTGCGTTTGTGCTTTGTAGATAAGGAATGCTTTATTTCAACGTTGATGACATATTCTGTGTGGTTCTTACCAAAGATCATTCTTTCCCAACCGTTGGTCGCCATAGAGCATAAGCAAAGTGGAAAGACAGCATATTATTTATGTGTAGTAATTTTGATTATTTATAATCGCCTGTTTAGTTACCAGATGGATTTAGTGATTAACAATCTATACATATATAAAAAAATATAAGTTCTGCCTGACTGATATGTTAATCAGTCAGGACTTTGAATTTATATCAACGCAAAGCCTAAACCGCTGGTCCTAGAGACATGTTTGGAAGCTTTGTGAAGAGTCCACTAGGAAAGGGTTTTTCGAAATTCCACCCCTAAGAGGGTGAATGAAATTTTACGAGGACGAAGTCGCGAGGAGAAGCTGGTACTCAATATATTTATTACTTGCACATGTGAACTTAGGTGGTAGATTTTACAGAATGTAAACATTGTGGACTCTGTCGGGCACAGCAAAAGTAGAGGAGAGGAAGAAGGCTTTTATTTGACTACTTAGTTGTTATAATAAATATTGTAAGTTGGAATTTTATAAAAATATGTAATTTAATATTTGTCATTTAAATATTCATTGATATTATAATAGCATTTATATAATAGACATTGTTTTAATTTATTTATGAATGTATTAAATTTTTGTTCTTCTTTAATTGTTTCTGGTAATTTATTATATATTTTAATTGACATGACTAGTATACTTGTTGCTTGTTGTTGATATTACTGCTAATTATTCTATTACTCTATTCTATTATTTGCTAATTATTTTATTATTCTATTATTTCTTTTTATTTACTTTGGATCGTTATGGTGATTTTATTTGAAGACTCAAGCTCAACAACTGCGTCAGAGCTGAATTTTGGGCCGAAGATTTTGAACTTTTTGCCATCGTACGCTGAGAAGGAGAAGCTCAGGAAAAAACCTACCTTACCTATGAAAGTTCAAACTTCTTTGAACCAAAATTCAGCTACACGAACTCCGCTTACTAACACATTTACTGAGGTTCAGACGACCTATATTTGGTTAGATTTTGGTTGGCTGCTAACTTGTCACGTTATTATGATTTGATTACCTATAATGATATGTCGTCTGATCATCTAATTTACACGATAATAAAAACAACCTATTTTTGTTTCGTCGCCACAAATTCAAAACAAAGCAAACATGCAAACCCACTGTTCTAATTTTAGGAGTGTTGCCTAAAAACACACTTCGTTAGAAAGTAGTCATAACTCACTACATAACAAAAAAAAAAAAACTGCAATAAACACGAATCTGAGTGAAATCCGACAGATAACATCTGATGCAACGAGTTTGAATACCAAGTTACGTCCTTGTTTTAGGCCTGTGAAAACACACGGTGTTCATTTATAAGCGTACCCATAAGGCGCGGCATTTTTAGTAAACTTAAATATACTTGCTCTATAATAAAAAAAAAACCTATAACTACAACTTCCTACTAAACCAATAAGGGCTTTTATAAAAAGATTTGAAAGGTCAGGATAATTGGTCCAGTAAGGGAAAGTTTGGGAAAGTCAGTTTGTGTGTGTTCAAGGAGCTCATTTCTTCCGGTTCCGTGCATATGTGGCTAGAAAAATACAGAACATAAAGTATTTTCTTTCTTCTGAAAAACTAAAATAGGTTGATTGTTTTAAGGACGAATGAGATCCAATAGAAGTTTTATTGTTATTACATCTGGGGGCGTCTAGTGTTCCGCTCAGTGTTAAAGCGCACTGTAACCGCACGTAGTGCCCGGTCCGTATGTTTCCATACTAATACCTCCCGTAAGTAGGATCACGTTCGAGTTCGCTTTCTAACTACCGTCACTTGTCCGGAAAACTGACACTTGTCACATTTCGTAGGATGTGTCAACAGTCGAGTCGCACTCGGGAAGATAGATATCATAATTATCATCTTGTAAGTTTGTGCCTCAGTGCCATAATTTCGTAACACTTTATCTATCACAATCTGAACAATTTTAAAGGATATTGCTAATCCATTGCTTTCAGACTCCTGCATACAGGCGCGACGCGCGACGCGAATCGCGCGCGACACAAAGGCACCGCTCGTTGCGCGACTTGCGGTGCCTTTGTGTCGCGTGTCGCGTCGCGCCTGTGTGTACGAGCCTTTATATGTTCGAAAAATGTATCCGCTCAGCAACGTAAATAACTCAATGAATGCTATTGAACTATCAGAATGATAGCCATTGTTACTGTTAGGGTGTTACGCAATTGCCCTGCAGGTTACCAATATGAGAAGGATAGCAGATAGGTTGGCCGCGGCTGTGTTCAAGCGAATCAGCAATCTGTGAGAGGTGCGGGTTGATAAAGCGACATTATTTTCCATTTCTATTTTTGTACCTACTAACATTTTTTTTTTTTTGTAATTAACGTTATGGGTCCTGGTTGTCTGAAAATAAAATATTTTTATTTATTATATTTATTATTTACTAGCTGCGACCCGCGGTTTCACCAGCATAAGTGTTGGTCTCGTGGGAATATCGTGATAAAAAGTAGCCTATACGTTAATCCAGGGTGTTAGCTGATTTCCAACTTCATCGCTAAAGCAAAAAAAAAAAAACAAATAAAAAAAAAAAAAAATTCAAAAAAAAAAAATTCAAAATTCAAATTTGACTGGGAAATTTTGACAGTTTCGGGTAACTTGATGTGCGCGCGTCTGTACGAGCAAATATTAGGACAAATAATAAGATCCCCATAAAAATAATAATATCTTAGCGGCGACTTAAGGCCAGGACTCTCGGAATCGACCTATTTTTGATTCAACATTAAACAATCAAATATTCTTTGTTTTAATCTGAAAAAAATATATGGCATAGTTTAACTAACATTCTTGATTATTCTATGGTTCAAAACACGATATTTACAACTTCACTCGATCATAAAAAATCGCAAACAAATCGAAAACAGCGAAGTTTTTAATCGTTTTTCAAGTCGTATTTAAAGTAGACTTAACTTTTACTCGCAAAAAATATATCGAAAAATAGGCAATGATGTATAGTAGAACATTCTACGGTTAATTTTTTTCAAAACTGATTTTTATTGTCTTAACAAAATATAATCTAAAAAGGCGGCCTGCGCGCTTCACTTCAGTAGCCCGCCGGGCGTTACCGAGGTAGGACCTGTGTCGCTTTTGCTGGCTCGCCGCGTTCCCGCTAATCGATCGAAATATACGTTATAAATATTATTGTTAATTTCCGTGTTTGTGTATAAGTTTCAAAAATCAGTCTGTAAATATTGTTTGGGTTCTAGTATTAATAATTAAACTAAATATTAGTTTGTTATAATATAGTTGTAATATACAGTATGTTAACTAACAGAGGGCGTTCCCGTTAACCCGCAATAGTATAGCATCCATACATGCTAAAAAAAATATTACCATTCGAAAATAAAATGTTTTTATTTTTTTTTATATTAAAATATTCACTAAAAATCGTAAATTGATACGTTAAAGAAACACTCTGTACACGCGTACTTGAAGGACAGCAATGTCGGAATTTATTTATGAATGACGGGCGCGGGTGCGGGCGGGGCGGGGCGGCCGTCTCACTCGGCTTCGTGAACTCTCGGAAACGCTCGGCCAGCATCGTGCGCATTGCGTTTGGGCATTACTACTACGAATACTATTCCGCGCTACTATTTTGATTTTAAACAGGAGGTTTCGAATTTATTGACAATTATTTTTTTTTTTTAATTCAGATTATTTTATGCTTATTTTTCTATGCTGATATTTTTATTTTAATCTATTAATGATATAGATTAACGAGTCTAAGGGAACGCCCTCTGTTATTTAACATACTGTATAGTGATAATTAAGATTAAATTATGGGGAATAAAAACAGAAGAAAGAAAAAAAAATGTTCAGCATTGAACTGCAAAGCTTAAAAAAAAATAAGGTAAGTTTGATTATTATTTTTCTACGTATTTATAACTACCCACAAAGACGACGCGACAGAATAATATTGTAGTTGTATAGGTTCTCTTGCTTTCGTCACAGTACAAGCAGTAGCAGGTCGGTACCATAAATTTACAATTATCGTAATATCTGTAATAGATTTTCAACTTTACTACAACGGAATAAGGTTTATATTCAATTGCAAAATTAGTTTTTTGAGTTTGTGTTTCTAGTTTTGTGATTGTATAGGTAAAATATTATATTTTTTTGAAGTGAAAACTTCTTTAGCATTATTGTGATTTGAAAATTTTATGAAACGAAAAAGCTACAGTAAAAAGAGACTATAAGATTTAACGTGGGAGAAAATGAGATAGGAAGCATTATACAGTGTTTTTGTTTTTTATTATTACAAATGACATCACATTTAATCCTATGCTACTAATTTGTGATGATGATGATGATGGCGATGGTGATGGCGATGGCGATGGTGTTGGCGATGGTGATGGCGATGGCGATGGTGATGGTGATAGCGATGGTGATGGCGATGATGGTGATGGCGATGATGATGGTGATGAAGATGGTGATGGCGATGGTCGATGGCGATGGTGATGGCGATGGCGATGGTGATGGTGATGGCGAAGGTGATGGCAATTGCGATGGCGATGATGATGATGATGGTGATGGTGATGGCGATAGAGATGGTGATGGCGATGGCGATGGCGATGGTGATGGCGATGGTGATGGTGATGGATGGATGGATGGATGTTCTTTAGCATCGTTGTGATTTGAAAGTTTATGAAACGATAAAGCGACAGTAAAAAGAGACATGTAAATTCATAAGATTTAACGTGGGAGAAAATGAGATAGGAAGCATTATACAGTGTTTTTGAAGGTTTCACTTCTACCACGTGTGAATTGCACACATGCTGTTTTTTTATTTAAAAATATAAAATTCGTTGTGAATGAAATAGGAAGAGTTCAATAAAAATACGTATTGTGGTGTTTTTGATCAGTAGATTTAATTAAAAAAACTTATTGACGAATTCAAGCAACCAAAAAACTGTTTTACAAAAAAAACAACCGACTCAAAAAAAAAAACACTACAACGTGAATTGTATTGTATTTTCATTTTTTGACACCGACTTTCGAAACTAAAGTTATTTTTCACTTTGTAGTGTTTTTTTTTGGAAGTCGGTTTTTTTTTGTAAAAAAGTTTTTATTTTTCACTTTTTAGTTGTACTTACCTACCCCAAACAAATTCATATATCACTATGTGAATATCAGTAACAAAGCTATTGAACAGCTATTGCCTTACCCTTTGAAGGGTACAGGCGTGATGTTATGTTGTGTGATTGCGATTACATATGCTATAGCAGCAATCGCGGTTGATTTGCTGGCATTTATTGAAGAGTTCCGTTGTTTGTCTCCGAAAGTCATCATCAGATCTTTACAAAAATAAAAAAACAGCATGGGTGCAATTCACACGTGGTAGAAGGGAAACCTTCAAAAACACTGTATAATGCTTCCTATCTCATTTTCTCCCACGTTAAATCTTATGAATTTACATGTCTCTTTTTACTGTCGCTTTTTCGTTTCATAAACTTTCAAATCACAACGATGCTAAAGAACATCCATCCATCCATCCTTCACCATCACCATCACTATCACCATCACCATCACCATCGCTATCGCCATCACCATCGCCATCACCATCACCATCATCAACATCGCCATCACCATCGCCATCACCATCGCATCACCACCATCATCGCCATCACCATCGCCATCACCATCACCATCACCATCGCCATCACCATCATCATGATAAATGATAAATGATTTTATTTCTGTAAGTAGGTTTGCACAAACACTTTTACACGTAAATCATAAATTTTTTAAACTAGATGAGGTCGGCGTTTCCTATCTGACTACTCTGAGAAGAAAGGCCGAAACAAACTCAGAGGTCATAGTCTCTTTTAAAGTCCAGACATAATCTTGGTCAAGTTATATGAAGACCATGTAGGTCGATGTCTGAGATGGTCTTTTGAGGAAAGAACCACACAGATTGAGAGGACCTGTCCAGTCAGTGCACGCATTTGTCAGAAATCATGCAGCTCAACTCAAGACTTAAGGAGCTCAACGATTCGACGAACAATACCAAAGAAAGGACATTTGGGTAGGCCACATAAATTACTCAAACTGCCAGACCATAGAGAGAATAATAATAATATAAAATGCCTAAATTAAATGACCCACATCGTCTTCACATTCACAATAATTAAAATAATATAATACTTTAAAAAGTAAGCAAATGTCAGTTAAAAAAAAATCATTAATGTCAATGTGTATATAAAAAAAAAACATCAAAAACACTCAAAATGCAGAAATTGGAAGCAACTCAATCCCAAGCCTTTGTATCCTCAATATAATCTTTAACGGTATAAAAGGCTTTCTGGCACAACTTACGTTTAATGAACGATTTAAATTTATTAAGGCTTAGATCTTGAACGTGGCTTGGTAGTTTATTATAAAAGTGTATACATTGGCATCTGAACGAGCCACCTATTTTCTTGAGCCTTGTTGTAGGTACAACATATTTGTGTTTGTTTCTAGTATTTATATTATGGATATCACTGTATTTTTTGAACAATTTTATGTTTTTATGGGCATATAAAAGATTTTCATAAATATACTGAGAAGGCACAGTCATTACATTAATAATCATCATCGCCATCATCACCATCGCCATCACCATCGCCACCGCCATCACCATCGCCATCATCATCATCGCCATCACCATCGCCATCACCATCACCATCATCCTCATCATCATCATCACCACAAATTAGTAGCATAGGATTAAATGTGATGTCATTTGTAATAATAAAAAACAAAAACACTGTATAATGCTTCCTATCTCATTTTCTCCCACGTTAAATCTCATGTCTCTTTTTACTGTTGCTTTTTCGTTTCATAAAATTTTCAAATCACAACGATGCTAAAGAAGTTTTCACTTCAAAAAAGAATTGCAAATCTGTCTATTTACGATGGAGTTATGCCCTAACATACATTAAAAAAAAATAGAAATATCCGAATTGAGAACCTCCGCCTTTTTTGAAGTCGGTTAAAAATATAATATTTACAATCACAAAACTAGAAAGATACTAAAGTAGGATGATGAAATAAAAATACTGTAGACGAGCAGCCCTATATTTCAAGAATAGGGCCGATTCACAATACTATTACTTATAAAATTAACCGTGACAGGGGTCAGCGAGTTCATTCGAACTGCGCTTTCGCGGCATTTGCCACGCGAGGACGGAGGTAACGCTAAATGCCTACTACGCTCGAAGATCCTGGCCTTAATTTCTATGGTCGTAGGTAATCCCTAAAAAACTGATATACACACACACACACACGTCAAACTTGTAACACCCCGTCGTTTTTGCGTCGGGGGTTAAAAATAGGTCTACAGAAACTTGTGTATAGTGTATATATATATATATATATATAGTTACCACTGAAAATCAGCGCTGTGCTGTGGATCCTATAGCACAACATCATGCTTAGTGGAAGCCTTGTCACAGTCATGACGTGCAGCCGTCGACTTCGAAGTCGGTTGGTGCTCGTCTGGTGGTGGTATTATAGATATATTTTGTATTTATTTTTCCTTATTATTTGAATTAATTTTCTTTTTGTATGCACGTGTTACTGTGACAAATAAACCAATTTTTCTTTCTTTCTTTTGCTATAAAAACATCGCGGACCCGTTTCCAAGGTCTTCTATTTCGGGTAGGCAGTACCTAAAAAAAATCTCGTCAAGCGGCTGTTACTAACCGGAGGCAAGTTGTTTCCTACGGTGGAACAAAAATACAGTAAAAATCGGCAACGTCATCCCGTTCATACGGTTCAAGGCTATTTGACAAAAATAGGTCTCCAGAACCTTGTGTTTGAAATAACTAGAACTGGCGAAGTGTAGATCTACTATAGTGTAGATGCACTTCTGCCTTACCCTTTGGTAAATACAGGCGTGATGTTATGTACTCGTATGTCTTAATAAGAGGTAAATCTAATCTGCATTCGCGATTATTTGCCAATATGTAAGTTTATGGAAAAACTAGCTGCGCCCCGCGGTTTCACCTGGGTAAATGTCGATCCCGAGGGAATATCGGGATAAAAGTAGCCTATATGTTAATACAGGGTGTCAGCTATCTCCGTACAAAATTTTATCAAAATTGGTCCAGCCGTTTGAGCGTGGAGAAGTAACAAACATACACACACACACAAACTTTCGCTTTTATAATATTAGTGTGATTAATTAGAGGGCTTATAATTTTATTTGAACAGGACTGAATTTAGTCGTTAGTTAGTCTAAGAGCTACATAATTCTAATATGATGACTGATTTTACATGATAAACTAAATTGTAGCAGAAGCAATACCAAAATCGACTACATACTTTTTAATAGTTCAATCGACTTAGTTATTTAACCTGACCTTTTCAATCCCCACCAATTTTGATAAAATTTTGTATGTAGCAGTGCCCCGCGGTTTTACCTGCATAAGTGTCAATCCCTTGGGGATATCGGGATAAAAACTATCCTATATCCTTTCCCGGGACTCAAACTATCTCTATACCAAACTTCATCTGAATCGGTTCAGCGGTTTAAGCGTGAAGAGGTAACAGACAGACAGACACACTTTCGCATTTATAATATTAGTATGGATAGATGTGGTATAGATTGACTATTCTCTAATGCTACATTTTGTTGCACAATGTAGCCGTAGCATAAGACTATTCTAGCAATCAATTGTGTGGAACGTGACCTTGGTGACAAATTGTCAATCGAGGCGATGATAATACTAAATGCTAGGGTATTTACCTAGAGTATTGTTAGTAATTAGTGGTGATAATTTCAGGCGAGGATCCGGCTTTTCTTTGACATTTTGCAAGTAACTGAATTAAGGCTCCTTCAAGCAGGCGCGACAGGCGATAAAATCGCGCGCGACACAAAGGCACCTCAAGTCGCGCAAGTGTCGCGCGCGATTATATCGCGTGTCGCGCCTGTTTGTAAGAGCCTTTAAGCTTCATACTAAAGGTCATACTAAAGCAGTGGTGTCCCAGTGGTAACGGCCGTAATTTACGAGTTCTAGGTAGTAGGTTCAAACCCTGACAGGCGATTTAGTTTGTGTAAATTATTTCATCACAGCTGCTCTCAAAACGGAAAAGGAAAACGTCGTGAGGAAACCGGCATTTCCTGGAACTAAAAATTCGAAGACATATATCTACTAAACCGCACTGGGCCCGCGTGGTTGATTACAGCCCACTCCCTCTCATAGAGAGGAGGCCTGTGTCCCAGCAGTGGGAACAAAGTCAAAGTCAAATCATTTATTTCAAATAGGCACATTAAAGGCACTTTTGAACGTCAAAACATACAGTAAAATTGAATTCATTCTAGTCACCCCTTCCAAAAGGCAGTTTTCGTATGGAACAGTATAGGATGGGCACAATAATTATTGCCTCAAGCCATCCCATAATTAGTCAGCTCATAATATGTGCGTCTCTGTGAGAGGGAGAGTTATAATTCAGCATGCGGGCCCAGTGCTGGTTGGTGGATGTCACATGTCTTCGAAATTTTTGGTTCTAGAACATGCCGGTTTCCTCACGACGTTTTCCATAGAATAGAATAGAATACTCTTTATTATGTACACCATATAAATTACAGACATAAATATAGAAACTGTACAAAGGGTGATACAATGGGCGGTCTTGCTAAGAGCGATCTTTTAAATACAACCTTAGGATGGATTTAAAAAGGGGAAGGACAGACAAATACTGTAGGTAGTCCGTGGTGTACCATTTACATAATACAATAAATACACACATAAAGCATATTATAGTAATCTAAATAAATGTATACACATACATATAACTATATCCATATAATAATAAACATGAAACAGGAGCAAAGAAAATATAATGATGATGTTCCATCATAGTTTTGAGAGCAGTGGTCATCAGCTCAGCCTGTTACAGCCCACCACTTTCTTTTAAGGTCACCGGTCCATCTAGCTCGGGGGCTTCTTGCCAATATGCGGTCTCCACTCCAGGACTCGTCTGATCCACCGACCATCAGTCCTTCGACAAACATGGCCAGCCCACTACCACTTCAGTTTGATTACTCTGCAAGCTATGTCGGTAACTCCGGTTCTTTTTCGGATAATTTCGTTTCTAATTTTATCGTTCAAAAAAACTCCGAGAATAACCCGCTCCATAGAGCAGTGGTGGTGAAATAAATTACACATTTTAAAGGGGCCACTGCACAACCCTTATAGAGCGGGCTACATATCAATTAATCAACTATGTTTTAGTCCTTTTATTAAAGGACTAAAACATCGTTGATTAATTAGTTGATTGATTAGTTGATTAACTAAAGTCATTATTGTTCGTATTCGAACAATAATGACTTTAGTTTCCTGAAACTCGTAAAGTAATAACATTATTACAATTTGAATGTCTACTGTAATGGTTTGCATTGATAGAGCAAAACAATTCAATAACTATTGAAATAATGGTGAATGTCGATAGTTTAGGTAAACGAGACAAATACAGAATATTTTATTATGTAAATATATGGGTAAGTATCATAAACTTGTATATTTTATTGCGTCAGTTTTCTAATCATAAGTTAATGTTTCATAAATTTATTATGATAATTAGACATAACTTATAGTCACTGAAAAATGTACACTCGACTACAGAATTTGTAACAAATGTTTTTTATTATTACATTCACATTTTATCAATTTATTCCATTTAAAGGCACACTTTTGAATGGTCAAGACTCGAAGCCTGTAAGTCTGACAACCAATCTTATCAAGGGGTATCGTATTATCCAGTAACTGGGTTGTGGAGATCAGATAGGCAGTCGCTCCATGTAAAATACTGGTATTCGGTTAGACTGGAAGCCGACCTCAACATACATAGTTGCGAAAAGGCTAGGCAGATGATGTTTAGGAAATTACGCAAAATACAAATTCTTTTTTTTTAATAAAACGGCATATCCTTAATGGAATTTCCAAAAGAAATTCTCAAAACAGTCTCTATTGTTAGACAGGAACAAATCGTTAGGCAACGTGTACACTTGCGTGCCGGAATACCCGGCCTCGCTCCACTTGCATACCATTAGAACGACAATAGATTCCGCCTGTTTGCACAGCCAGCCAACCTACGGGCAGGCAGACAGACAAGCACTGCCTACTCACGCGTTTGTTCTTAAGCGATTTCAAAAAAGTGAAATTGTGTGATGCGACATAGATTACTAAACGTGTCGTGTACATACCTATTATTCTTTTTCGTAAATGTGTGACGCTTGAACGGTGTTTGTAAACAGTTGTCAATTATTTGCGATGATAAGAATTGTACGAGCTTTTTTGGATTAAGGCTCCTTCAAACAGGCGCGACACGACACGCGACACAAAAGCACCGCAAGTCGCGCACTTTGTGTCGCGCGCGATTATATCGCGTGTCGCGCCTGTTTGTAGGAGCCTTTACCCAATAGTATCTAAATTATTATACAGGATAAATTTTAACCAGTGTTATACAGGATAAATTTTAACCATACTGTAACCATATACCATTCAGCATAATATTATTATGATTCTAATTTAAAGTCGGTTACAAGAAAAAAAAGTTGTTATTCCATACATTTTAACCGCGTGGGTGTTGCACATTTCTATGAAACACCAGTTTTTTTGGTTATCTAGTTATAAATGTATCCTTTATACAACTAATTACTTGCACTAGATACTAAATTAATAATTAACTAAATGTACATACATACAAAACAAAAGGACACTTAGGCTTCGATATATTCCTCCACATCGCTCTCATCCCGAAACGTGTCCACAAGACTGTTGAAATTGACAGTTGCCACGTTGAATGGCAATGCTAATTTTTTAGCCAAAGAACGTGCCAGCCCTCTTATGAAAATAAGATTTCATCATCATCATTACAACCGAAAGACATCCACGGCTGGGTAAATATGAATTCTGATGATTGACTTAACTTAACAGTTAACTGTCTATTATGATTCATAATGTTATCCTTTTATGATTCTGCCAAAGTGGCCTTTTTAGGCCCTCTGGTAGAATCTCACTTCACCTAAGTTTTCAGGGTGAGGTTTTTACAGAATAGACAGGTTGTTTGTCTTAATTTTGTATGTCACAATTCTTCGAAATGACACGACAATTTTCTTGTTACCGTATTGCGTTGTAGGCCGCGTTTCCGCCCAACAAATCGTATTAGCTGGTATTACAATTAGCAATAAAAACAAGTTTGCTGATTGATTGATTGATAACGTTGTCACAGTTGTTATTGTAAGTACATTATTATTTGTTAAGCTTTGTATTCATATCAATCTTGTGGCGTGGTTAGGATTTATTAATTCTCTTTTTAATATTTCAATTAGGATTTAGCTTTGTTCCTTGTAGGATTTAATGACTGAATTTACCTTGAAAGTAAATTGAAATAAATCAAAATTAATTCGGTTGTCTAGTAAGAGTACTTGACTTAACAAAGTAAGGTTGGTCTGTGGTCAGAATGACTAATTAAAAAAAGTTTTATTTGTAGAACTGACTTATACTTTTCAGTTGTCTTTGGTACTGTAATTAATAAGTTCCATGATTGTATCTATAAATATAAAAAAATATTATGTAGGTAACTTTTTAACTTTATTTTTTTAATAGATAAGAATTTTTCATATGCCTTTGCATTACAAAAAATTTGTACACCGTTATTGGTAAAACATGGATGCTCACAACATCTATTAATTCAATACCTTGCATGTCTGATTAGTCAGTTTATGTAAACGCATGTTTGACAAATAAATTATCTTTATCATTAAAGGCTCCTTCAAACAGGCGCGACACGACACGCGACACAAAGGCACCGCAAGTCGCGCAACGAGCGGTGCCTTTGTGTCGCGCGCGATTATATCGCGTGTCGCGCCTGTTTGTAGGAGCCTTAATGCAAAGAACTGAAATATTTTACAGACTTTGGTAGAGTAGGTATTCGTCGAATGTAACATGTGCTAAAAGATAGCACTAAACACGTAGTTTTGTTAACTTTTAGCTTTGTGTACAGTTGCCTACGTTAAAAGATCCTTATTAAGAAACTTTGAATAAAAAGAAGTCATCATACCTACATACTTAACGAATTATTATTTTAAATAGATGAAAATATTTTTTTTTCCACTTTGTATTTTTAGAGCAAACAGTCCTATTGCAAAATAAACAGAGGGATATCATCTTAGAAACAAGTAATAATACTTTAACTAATCGCTAACTAAAATACGGATCAGTGAACGCAACTAAATCTATGTGAAAGGTTTTTTTAACTTAAGGGGACTACATGACCTAAAGCGCGGTCACTGTCGGACTGCATAGAAAAGAAAGAGAACCGCGATGACACAACATATTAGTTGTATTATGTTTTCAACACACTATTTAACTATCAAAATTATATCCTGAAGAATATCATATAGATTTCTGATTTTATTTACTGTAGACGATCATATAGGTACTCGTACTTTTAGGCGTTATAAAACTTGCGTTTTTTGCGTTTAGTTCCTGTAGTTCCCTTAACACAAAGATCTTTAACCCGGACCTTAAAACGTTTTACACTAATTGCGTACTTAGTGCCATAGAATACAGGTGCCTATAGAATCGTTAATCCTGTACCAAATGCATTCTAAATGGTTTCAGTTACGGGTCGTAAGCAACGCTTAACTTAATCAATTATGTGTCTATTGTCGGATCGCTTGTTCCAGCGCAGGTTTGGATATAACTAGATTGCATTTGATCGAAGATGTCTCCTCATACCCATGTGGATTTTTTGTTTTATTAAAAATTATGTAATCTAAACTAATAGTAATTATAAAGAGAAAAATAAGATTAGATTTTTGACGTGACAACGTCTAATAAATCGATGAAGCTGGCTGCACACACGAAAAAACATGACTCATGTAGCGTTACCTCGCGGCCTTGCTCTGTAGCGTTGTAGCGTTCCATGGCGGCTTGAAGTGCAAGCGAGATCGTGGTACGAGCGATGAGAGACAGATGATGTCGAACGCTGCCAAATCGGCCTCCGCGTTCGGCAATTTCATTAATGTTTTGTTATGACGTTGTCACGTTAAACTATCGTCCGTAAACCGACTTTACAGACAACCAATTTTTATACTCGTATGTTTGTTTGTTACGCTTTCATGCCAAAACGGCTGAACAGATTTGTATGAAATTTAGCAGATGGGTAGACCATGTCCTCGATTAAGACACAATATAATTTGATATCGATATTCCCACCGGATCAAGACTTATGCTGGTAAAACCGCGGGGCACAACTATTAAAAAAACAAATTATTTCACAATTTTGCCGATCCACGTCCATCATGTACTGGCTTAGGTGAACGCGGGTCGTATCGGGTAGGTGAGAACCGATGGCATCATAAACCCAAAAGGCTATAAACCGCCACATAAACGAAGACGAAAAGATTTTCTTCACGGTTTTTTTATTGTATGCTAAGTTGAAACAGGTTTTAGAAACATTCTTGTAAAGTACCAGGCGCAGATTTACGTTGTCTTGTTAAGTTAGGTACGATAATATTCATGTCAGTTGAAATTCGCATGGAATAATTAATTTAATGAATTCCGATCGAATTCGATCTTGCTGTTGTAGTAATAAATAATGTTTTGACATTACCATGTCAATTTATTAAATTTTGATATTTCTTGATATCGTTCAATTTATTGTCCTGTTCAAGTAGATTGGGTCCAATTAAATTAAATGAAGCCATTCGATATGAACCATTTATAACTTTTAGGATTCGAACACAGCACGACCCATTTGAGTTTCAAATTATGAAAAAAATGGAATGGGTCCCGCCTGCTTCCAACTTTTATTTAATTTAAAATGGGCTTGTTTTTTATTTTGTGTTTTTTACGATTTGTCACTTCGAATTACTTTTAACTATATAAGTTGTATATATTTTTGTAATCACCTTTTAAACCCCTTCATTTTAATATCCCACACGATGGTGTTAAAAAACAATCGAGCTTCACAATATGGCACCCCATATCCGCCACTTTACTTTGTTTTTATTTTAATGTAGCCAGTGACACTCGCGCTACCAAGACAAAATCTAAAGACGTATAATTTATCCAAATCCGTTCATTCGTTTAGGAGTTACGAGGGAACAAAGAAACGGACATACATACTTAAATACCAGGTCAAACACATTACCCTCCTTTTGGACTTCGCCGCAGTCGGGTAATTAAGATTATTTTTATTAGAAACGATAATTACCAGAATTTTTCCATAATTATATGCATAATACAGGCTTGGCAATTTTGTATGAGAAATAATATCCGCCAAATCTCCAACTTTTTACTGGTTTAAAAAACGAACGCTTCTGATTTTGTTTAAAAGAATTCGGTCGTTTTTTAATCCGTTTAGGTTAACATTATCGAAGTGAATCCAGTAGTCATGGTCTTATAAAGGGTGCTTTATTATCGAATTTACCTCATTTTAACTAAATAGTGGATATCAAAGAACCTTAAAATTTGGCGCAAAATCAAAATGGTGGCCAAAAAAAGTTGTTTAGATTCGAGTTAGCCACCCAGTAAGCCACCACTTTACAAATTTAATCAACAACATTTCTACAACCAGTATTTATTGCTTGATCTTGATATGCGTATCATATTTACTATTAAACATTATCTGATTATAAATCTGTCTGTCTTGTACTAGTTACCGAGTACTCAAGTGCTGACCACGAGGAAATCCGTTTGTACCGGCAGTAAATTAAACGGTACAGTTGGTCGCACAAGTGTACCGATTTTGATTAAGAGATAATTGTGTTATACGATGGTCATATCATATGACAGCTCTGGGAAGTGGTGAAGAGTGGGCGTTTTGGGCTGTTTTTTTTTTTTTACTGTCTTATGTCACTTTGGCGTTCAAGAAGCGCTGATCTTCAGCCCAACTTGAATAAATGACTATTGATTTTTAAACATATTAATAGGCCTCCACTAAGCTTTAATGGTACCTATCTGCCGGCACTTACGAGTTGTAGGTCGTAGGTTTAAACCCAGATAGACCCTCTACTTTGTGTAAATTATTTTCATCACCACTGCTCTTAAAACGGTGAAGGTGACCATTGTGAGGAATGTCCAAGAACCAAAAAATTCGAAGACATGTGACATCTAATAACCCGCACTGGGTCCACGTGGTGGATTATGGCCCAGCAGTGGAAAATTTATTGGCTGTATAATGTATATAACTAAACTTATGCATTGCCATTGGTTTTAGGATATAAGGGAAGACTTTATCTTCTTTGAACTGTTTCTGGTTTTAATTCAATCAATCTTTTGTGCAGCGTTACGAGAAAAAACGAGGTAGGTAATTGCTCAGTTGGTAAGTGTGTTTTGCTAAAACCTACTATATGAATGACGCATCTATATGTGACGATGTGGGCGTGTGTGATGTGTGTGTGTCTCTCTCTCTGTGTGTGTTTTTTTTCTTTATATGTGATATAACTCTATTAAAATGCACCACCACTATCTATGTTCACACCTCCATAGGTGGAACTTTCACTTAATGATTGATATCTCCACTAATTGACAGTTTGTTGATTTACTCGTACATGATAAAATAATAAAACTTTGCAAACTCTCCATTTTTAATGACGACCGCCAATTATAATGTGTTGTATCATATTTTGAAATTAATTAATTTAGATGATCAAAACAGTTAATGTAATTTAAAAACTCAACGCCAGGGCAAAAACTACGTAAAATCAATATAAAACAAAATAGATCTATTCAAATTAGGCTGACAATCAATACAGACCCCAAAACGCCCGCCTTTCCCCACTTCCTGGGGTTTTAGTGAAAAATATTCTTAAATTTATTTTTAGAAAAGATATATATATACATATACATAAAAGCTATCAGTCATAAAATTATATCGGCAAGCGTAGTGTGGGACGCCCCCCAGCTAGATGGACGGACGACCAAAAGAGGGTGGCTGGGACAGACTGGATGCGGAAGGCGGAGGACAGGGTGTTGTAGCGCAGCCTGGGAGACGCCTGTGTCAGTGGACCGATTTGTGTGTGTGTGTGTGTGAGTGATTGATCAGTCTTGAAATAATAATATTTACATGTACATATATAAAAAAGTCCGGAAATAATCAAACTTTTTTGATATATAGGTATAAAACTCTAAACCCTAAACAATGCAAAAAACAATGCTACCAGCCTGACTAGCCTTAGGCTAACGCGAATAATCGTGACAATGACATGACACACGCACCTAATCTGATTATCAATCCAACAAAAAAATATTATAACACTCGTTATCCGTCACCACAATTTTTTATCAATTTTTTTCCTAATTAGAAGACAAGGAACGGAATAGGAAGCGAAATTAAATTATTTTTTAGGGTTTCGTGCCCAAATAGTGCCAACGGGACCCTATTTGGTTCCGCTGCCCGTCCGTCTGTCACAGGGCTGTATTTTTTGAACAGTAATAGTTAGACACTTTTTTTTTTTTACAAATCACTGACTCTTACTGTCTAAAACCCACCCGTGTTCCTTCCTTAGCCCTTTATGTTCCGACATTTTCACAGAGTGTGTAGGTACTACTATATCCGCCATTATAATACAAAATAATATAAAGTTAATAGTTAATGAGGGTCCCAATACAATAAAAATCAAATATTGTACGATGGTAAGACCCTTCGTGTCCGACTCGCACTTCACCGCATTTTTACTATCGCCAGTGGAAAAAAAAAATAATATATCGTTCCCAGAACTGAATGCGCGTGACTGTACCATATCGTGATTATCCAATGGGGACAATATTATTATGCAGACATTCCGTGTTATTGATTTATAATGAAATTGTAACAATATCTGCCACGCCCATTCGTGAGCGGTCTATGAAAATATTAATATAATTATATTGCCGCATAATAAAATGACAAATGATCATTTTTACAAGGCTAATCTGAGTATGGAGTATGCGGCTTATTTCAATGTTAGTTATTACGCATTTTTTTCATTGGTTTAGTCATGACACGCCTGAGGCTAAATCCTGAAGTTGATTGACAGATTGGGCAAAGGACAGTATGATTCAATTGGCCAATTACAAAAAAAAAAAATATTATTGTGAATGAGTTACCTACGATATATTTTCATTTTCGATATAACTTTGAGTCAGTCCATCGGCTAATGTCCTATAAACAATTTATATTTATTAATTATACTTATGATCTGGCAGTTTGAGTAATTTACGCGGCCTACCCAAATGTCTTTGGAATTGTTCGTCGAATCGTTGAGCTCCTCAAGTTCGGAGTTGAGCTGCACGATTTTTGACAAATGCGTGCACTGATTGGACAGGTCCGCTCAATCTGTGTGGTTCTTTTCTCAAAAGACCATCTTAGACACCAATCTACACGGCCTTCACATGCTCTAACCAAGTTTTTGTCTGGACTTTAAAAGAGACTGACCTCTGAGTTTGTTTCGGCCTTTCTTCTCAGATTATTCAAGATAGGAAACGCCGACCTCATCTAGTTTAAAAAAATATGACTGACGTGTAAAAGTGTTTGTACAGTAGCAGTCAGAACTGCACTGGCAGGATTACAAAACTATCACATCGTAACTCGTCGCACTTGAGACCTTCTTCTATTTAGACATTTCACACACACATACACAACTGTATATTGCACTCTTTCATCACGTACGAAACAGAAAAAGCGCGGTATATGAGCATCATCATAGGCCTATCGCGGCACGCAGTCTTTTTCTAATTATGGTGATGAGAAAAAGACAGCGAGTATTTTAAACTAATCACATAAAAGTTGAGGGTAGATTTGAAACAAAATTAATATACTGACTGTAGTTATAATGGTATGACGTTGTTGGTTAGTGAACTTAGTTATGAGCGTGTGTGTTTTTGATATTAGAGGTGTTGAGTTTGAAGATTTTTATTGAAAATGCAAGCAAATATAAATATGGAAACCAGAGCGAACATTGTAGCCTTGTATAACAATAGGTTTAATATATCTGAAATATCCAATGAAACCGGATTTTGTGTAAGTTATTTTGTTGTTATTGATTTTACTTGTTCTCATAAGTGACGCTTCAAAATGTGTAATAAGGATTTCTTTTTTTAGAGAGATACTGTGAGACGTTGGGTGCGGAGATTTGAGGAAGAGGGAATTCTTAAGAGCCGTGTAAGAAGTGGTAGGCCGCCACTTATTGACCAGTCTCAGCGACGCCGACGCTTTATGGTTGGTGAATATGAAACGCATGGTTTCATAGCTACAAGACGATTTAGTGAAGAATTTGATACGTCATTGTGCACTGTTCGCCATGCACTCCACGCCGAAGGTCTTCATCATAGAACACCAGTGAAAAAACCGTTTTTAACGCAAAGGCATAAGGAGGAACGGTTGCGTTTTGCTCGCGAATATTTAGACTTTGATTGGGAGACCACTGTATTTACTGACGAGAAGACTTTCAAATCGTGCCAAAAAGGAAGACTTCATTTGTGGCGCAGAGACAATACACGTTGGTCTGACAGTAATATTATAAATAATACGGAGTCAGGAAGAATTAGTGTGAATATGTGGGGATGGATTAGTGCTCAAGGGCCGGGTGAGTTGGCATTTATACCGACACGGGCCAACAGCTCTAATTACGTCGAGGTTTTGAGCGATATAATGCTACCTACTGTTCGAAATGTTTATCCAGTGGATGAAATTGGTGAATTTTATTTGGTTCAAGATAATTGTCCGATACATCATACTAGTATTGTTCGTGAGTGGTTTACTGAGCATTCGGATGTTAAAGTTATTCCGTGGCCAGCGTGATTCCCTGATTTAAACCCTATAGAAAATGTATGGGGTTTAATGGTGCAAAGTTGGGAAGTGCGAGTCGAAAGATGTCTCGAACAGCTCAAATCTCATTGCATGGAGTTGTGGGATAGTTTACGTGCACAGATATTTGCAGTAATATTGTGGCCTCCATGCGTCGACGCCTTTTTGACTGCATTGATAATATCACTTTCACTATCGGAGGTCACACTAAATATTAATAAAATAATAAATGCTATCAGTGGAATTCAGGGGATACACTGGCCATAATATAATAGTAACAAGTGAATGATTGTAAAATTGAGGTTTAGTTTCAATCTTCTTTTCCTTGAGAAAATGAACAAATTAAGCTGTAACCTCAATAAACCAAAAACATCCCATTTTAGTATCAACCAAAAATGGTTTATGAACAAATTCGGTATTTTATGTTTCAAAGCTTGGAATAAGTATGTTTATGTTTTAAAGGTTGTTATTAAAATCAATAAATGTTCCTATGAAAAATTGTGCTTTATTTTAATTAAATTACATAGGTATTATACTTTATTTTTACCCTCAATACCCTATTGTCATTATGTTAACGAAACAATAAATAATTGAACTCCGACACAAAAACGAAAAACACAAAAAGAGTTGAAAGCGCGCACTGAGGTTCGAACCCTCTCCACTTCACGCACACACAATAACATCCACCCACTTGTGCGAACCTGCCATCGCTGCTTATAATTATCTCTTCGAATTTTAGCATTAGTTTTAAATAGGTCCTGTGGTCGATAATAATATATGGTAGGTATCTTTATTTAGTGTTGACCACACATGCATCTGACCAACCAACATCGCGCTTTCGTAGTTATACCGTGTGCGCGTTACTGTCTACATTAAAACATCACACACACAGAGATAGACGCAGATCTATAGCGTGCAGGCTAAAATGAGCATTCTGGTGGCAGTCCACTTATGGACCGTTACTGTACAAACCTACTTACAAAAAATAAATCATTTATCATTTATCAAATGAAATTGATAAAAAAAATGGCCAGTTTTAGAGATATAGCCTTTTTTATGTTTGAATCAGGAAGATGATTTTTATAGAAACAAAAAGCATTCACATCAACCATAACAAGTTTTAATTACAGTTACGTACTGTACCTACGGGACTACTGCTCCTATTCCGATAATTCTTTCACTAATGGGAAACTATAGTATTGCCGAGTGTATTTCACATTTTAAGAAAATAAATTTCACGCGGATGAAGTAAGAAATAACTTAGAAGGTTCTGCTAATAATATTTTCCTTTACATATTTTGTACCAGAGTTTTTGGTACGGTCAAATTACTTAGCAAGAAATTCGCAATTTATATGCATGTTGGCTGCGGTACATAGGATTAAGGACAGCCCTCATTAATACGAGACAAGCGTGTGCCTCATTATTGCAATAGCATTTTGTGTACCTAAATGTAAAAGTTTAGATGTTTTTTTTAAGGGCTAATTATTCAATAGTCAGATAACTTATATCTGAAGAATAAATTAATATGATAGTTTTAAATATTTTTTATACAAAAGCTGTCAAACCGCAATATTTATTCCTCAGATAAAAATTATCTGACTATTAAATCAGGCCATAGGCATGTATTTAATCAAACTTCTAATAATTCCCGTTTTGCGCTTCTAAAAATATTATTGAACACTCTAATAATTATAATGATTGGCGCCTCTTTTTGTGAACCTCAAATAATTCCTATTTTGGCGTCCTAAAAATACTAAATAGCTAAGTACCTGCGACCAGCTTGGATGTCGCAGTTGGGGACAGTTTTAACACAACCCATTTATTCATGGTGCTCTAGCTCAGTTATTGCGACCAATTCAGCTCGTGTGTAAGTAATTGGTTACAGTTACAACCTAACCTAACCCGTTTGATCGTGGTACTCTAGCTTAGTTAATGCGACCAACTGCGACACATGGCCAAAAGGTCAAAAAGAGGCTCTATTATTTAATAAAGTGTGCACCAGTAGAAGTGCATTTTTTTTGTTTAATTAATTTAAAAAAGTGTCCATCATTAGGTTTAGGTTGAGGGTTAGTTAAATATTTCCCCTTTCTTAAACACTCGCATGTGAATATATGGTATAATTTGGCATGGACGTCGAGTTTCGTAAGCAAATAATCTTTTACACCTGTTTCTTCTATAAAATTATTCTTTATACACCGGCAAATTAGGCATATTAACCATATATTAACGCTAAAATGTTAATGAGTTACAAGGTCGTCTGTCTGTGTTGCTGTTTTAAGGTATGTATAGTCTGTGACCTGTTTTCAGACACGCGTAGAACAGTGTCAATTGGTGTCATAAATGCCTTAATTTTACACTTAATAAGACATCAGCTCGGGACAACAACTTACGGCTTGTAAGGTCGTGGGTTCGAATCCAAGCAGACGCTATACTTTGTATAAATTATTTCATCACCACTGCTCTCAAGAACGGTGAACGAAAACATCGTGAGGAAACCGGCATGTCCTAGAACCAAAAATTCGAAGACATGTGACATCCACCAACCCGTACTGGGCCCGCGTGGTGGATTATGACCCTCATAGAGAGGACTGTGTCCCAGCCCTGGGAACACGATAGGCTGGTTATTCTACAGGCTACATCACAGCAATATTTCATGCATAGGTGGGGATGAATTTCTTTATTTCTTGATAGGTATACTTAATCACTAATTTACCATTATTGTCAGCGACCTCTGCGGTGATTGCGAAGATTTGGGCCAGGAAGATTTGGAATACTGTCGTGTCAGCGTCACGAAGAAGAAGTTATCGAACGTGCCAATCACTAAAGTATGTCATTATCGTTATTCATTATCATTATCATAATTTCTGCCGAAAGACGTCTGTCGCTGGACATAGGCCTTCCCCAAATACCGCCACTTCAACCGGTTCTGGAGTAGGTATGGCATTAGCTTCTAATTAATTATTTTATTTTTATATCTGCAATCCTTCCTAAAGTTATTTACCCAGTCTTGAACACCTGTCAAGGTCATTGGCCCCTCATGTTATTCTAAAAAAGGTGTCTTGTCAAATGACAAACTCCACATTCTAGGTCATCACTTATTTATTATTATTATCTTATTATTTAGTCTTGATTGACGAATTTATCACTATTCTGTAAGCTATCCGGCAGACATAAAAGAAATTCTTGAATATATAGGTATAACGAGAAATATAAAAGTTTATGATGTCAAACCAAACCGGCCACTGGTATTTAGAAACGAACTTTGAATTGACATTTTTCGAGTGAATACAATCTCTAGAACATCGTTTCGATTTCGCATGATTACCGACAAATCGTTGCACAGACTGGAGAAGTTCACTCAAGCCTGTGTGGTTCTTTCCTCAAAAGACCATTGCAGACCCTCAAATGACCTTACCAAGATTATTTCTGGACTTTAAAAGAGACCTGCGCGTTTGTTTCGGTCTTTTTTCTCATAGTAGTTGGGATACGCAACACCTCACCACCTCACCACCACCTCGCACCTCATCTAGTTTTTAAAATATGATTGATGTGTGAAAGTGTTTGTACACGTGAGAACTTCTGAGCTCATTTAGGTTTTGTAAGTGACCGAACATTCTCTGCGAATTGAAGTTTTTATACGAAATTAACGCAGCTCGCATCGCAAATTTTAATAGTGGCTGAACATAGATAGTGATCATCCATCATTGGGTGTGCGTGGTCAAACTAAAACCTAAAGTGATTAAGCTGCCTGGGCACCGATATACTTATTTTGCTCAGTCCTGTAAATAATCTCTGTTTTAAGAGCCTCTGGTCTATACCCTTTCTATCATAATTATAAACATCATCATCATCATTTCACCCGAAAGACGTCCACTGCTGGACATAGGCCTCCCCCAAGCACCTCCACTTCGACCGGTTCTGTGCTTCTCGCATCCAACGGGTTCCAGCGGCCTTCACAACGCCGTCGGACCACCTTGTGAGAGGCCTTCCAACGCTACGTCTTCCGGTACGCGATCGCCACTCCAGAACCTTTCGGCCCCATCGGCCATCTGTTCTGCGAGCAATGTGTCCTGCCCTCTGCCACTTAAGTTTGGCAATTCTTCGGGCTATGTCGGTTACCTTGGTTCTCCTGCGGATCTCCTCATTCCTGGTTATAAACATGCTTTCTATCATTTACTTGATTTATCATAATGATGATATGACTCCTTAAGAGGTTTTCAGTTATTTCAATTATACTTTAGGTATATACAAGCTTTCATCTTGACCCTTTTAAATAATATTGAACTTTTACTAAAATTCTTTCTACAGTAATCAATGCCTTAGGTTCAAATATTTGTAATTACGACGTACGATCTCTCCACCAAACAATAAATCAATACTTCGGTAGGTACCTATACGTCGGCCGTGACATTGTGACATGACGCACTTTCTTTACGTCGCGTCGGGTAACCTCAGTGTGGTCGCGTTACGCAATGCGCTGCGCTGGCGTCGGATTTGTTTGTAGTTGTAGGTTTTTGGTGGCTCACCTAGAAGTTGAAGTATGGTGTGGTTGAGACGATAGGTGATCGCTGTTTTGGGCTTGTGTTCTCGAACGTGGTCAAAAATGGATAGACTACTCAAATACACACACACGCAAACGAACGCGGACAGGGCAGTTTCGTAGCTTGTAATTAGTTTTAGAATACGTATCTTAGTGATTGAGTTTTTTTTATGCCATCGAGAGGGAAACAAGCAGGTGTTCTGTCCAAAAGGAATTGAGGTTTTTGTGATAGATATAGAAATTGACTCCTTGAACACACCTTGAGCTCGAAATACTCGAAATCCCGACTCTGTCCC
The DNA here is from genome assembly GCA_927399505.1 of Luperina testacea. NCBI lineage: Eukaryota > Metazoa > Arthropoda > Insecta > Lepidoptera > Noctuidae > Luperina > Luperina testacea. The sequence goes on along the minus strand of OV656759.1, from coordinate 19,309,659 downwards.
AACTTTCTTTAGGATAATAAATCACTTGTAATAATGTAAAGGCGAAAGTTTGTGAGTACGTGTGTGTGTTTATATGTTTGTTACTTCCTCACGCTCAAACGGCTGGACCAATTTTGATAAAATTTTGTATGGAGGTAGCTGACACCCTGGATTAACATATAGGCTACTTTTTATTTCGATATTCTTACGGGATGGACACTCATGCGGGTGAAACCGAGTGCCCCGCTAGTAGTTATATAAATATTTCCCCAACTATGACAGGGTCAGTTTCAAGTCTAACAGATGCATTGTAATTGCAACCATATCACTGGTCAATAAAGTATCCTACAGGTCGTCTAGCCGGCGTACTTTTGGGCTTATAAAAATGCGACATAATGGTGCTTTTTACCCATGACGCGACAGATGTTTGGAAACTAGGTTACGTGTTGTTCAGTAGCTACGACTATGATAAGTAGCCCACTTGACACTTTGGTCGTCAATTTCTGGTGTTACGAAGACATTTCGAGTGTATTTACCTAGAAAAATATGTCTTACTACACCTGTATTAGCTGCGGCGGCCGATTGTAATTGCTTAGCAAGAGATTATTCCATACTATCTTGTTTCGATAATCATATATCACAAACAGTCTCTGTAACAGTTGGGTCTTGCTCATCATTTAAACATACCTACGAGTACATCGTTTATTGTCTGATTGAGTTGATACCGCGTGTATTTTTTAACTTATTTAATTTGCGTGTTAATTGACGTTTATTAGCAATATATTAGTCATTAAATCCATATTTATCTTTCATTAAATGAAGACCATCATGGAATGTCATACCTTGGTATAGTTCTGTTTAGGTTTAAATTAAGCACGATAAGAGTAAATTGGTCTTTTGATATAAGGGGATGGATTGGCATATCCCATTAATCTTTTTTGACGTGACAACGTCTAATAAATCGATGAAGCTGGCTGCACTCACGAAAAAACATGACTCATGTAGCGTTACCTCGCGGCCTCGCTCTCTAGCGTGGAGGCGTTCCATGGCGGCTTGAAGTGCAAGCGAATATTAACAAATGCAATGCAACCATTCCATCAATATTTTCTTATGACGTTGTCACGTTCAACTATCGTCAGTAAACCGACTTTACAGACAACCGATTTTTTCTGGAGTGTTTGAACAGTGTTCGCTCAATATCAATTTTACATTATAAAGCTTTTGCCTGCGAATTCGTCCACGTGAAATTTCTTGTTCCCCCGACCTATCCCGTCGCATCGCATCGCCTGCCCATACTATTATTTCGTTTTCGCTTCCGTTTCTTTTACCTCGGATTCTAAGGGTCCTAGCGTGATGTTAATTAGCCTATAAGTAGCCTTGCTCAGTAATTGGGCTATTAAATGCAAAAAGATTTTTTCAAATCCGACTGGTAGTTTCAGAAATTAGCGCGTACAAACAAACAAACAAACTCTTCAGTTTTATTTTAGTATTATATCTTCCGGTTGAAACCTCAACCGGATTACTGATCTTAAAATCAGCATCTGTGAGAGGGAATGGGCCGTAATCCACCACGCGGGCCTATTGCGTGTTTGTAGATGTCACGTGTCTTCGAATTTTTGGTTCTAGGACATGCCGGTTTCCTCACAATGTCCTACACCGTTTTTGAGAGCTTTGGTGATGAAATAAATTAACACAAAATAAAACGCCTGTCTGGGACCGAACCCACGACCTACAACTCGTATGTCGGGTCTGTTACCACTGAGCCACCCCAGCCTTTATTTGCTAAGAGCTAACCCTGTTATCTGATGAACCAACACTTATTACTCAAAAGCCACAAAAAAAATGAAATGAAAAAATTGTGAATGTTGTAGATTCTTCTTCTTCAGTTCGTTGTCTTCACTACTCTTGTTCGATGTTTTTATATTGATTAAGCCCAGTAGGTGGCCACATTGATTGTAGCATCAGTGGCATTCTTCAGGTCACCCGAGATGCAGGTGAACGGGCACTTCAGACACTCCAGCAAGTGGGGCATGGTCAGGGGGCTTACTCTCCAAACTAATTTTAATTCCAATGAGATGCCAATATGATTCCAATGTTAATTTTACAGTCACGTGATTCGGTACTCTTGAAAACAATATTGTCAAAAATTACCCCACCACGCCAAGCCCGAACCCAATTCCACTTAGTTCTCCAAAATGGACACCCAATCTAAAAATCATTTGGCGCTAGCATCGAACTCAAGAGTACGAAATGTCACAATTCCAATGTCGATCTATCGGAATTAAATTGAAGAGTAAGCACCCATATAAGAAGTACCGCACACGCACTGGGTGTTTGGATATAGTTCTAGAATAAAAATCAGTGACTAAATAAGTTATTTCCAAACTTAAATAAAAATAATACTGGTAGGTATTTACGCTATCATTAATATAGATTAAAATAAACATGACATTTATGATTAATTATATTGCAAATACTGCATTCGTCATCACTGGATCCTAGTGTCCGCGGGTCTTTCAACATAATTGTTACGACATACGTAACATTCATTTATTTATATTCGAAACAAGAAAGATGGGGTTTTTAGGGTTGTCAATTTTTTGAGTTGACCGAATTTCTATTTCGGTTTTCAGATATCCACTTTCGATCATTTTCTTTTTTGGCCGAAATTAAGTGCGCAAATCAATATTTTCAGTTCGTTTATTCAGAAAAATCGGTAGTAGGTACAAATAAAAGCACAATAACTGATTTTTTTTAATTATGGCCGAAAATGCCGAAAATGACCGATATCCGTTATCGGCCGAAAAAAAAAACTATTTTCGATTGGACTCTACCAAGCTTATATTAATGTATGCTGATATTTAGCGAACACGACCTAGATATATTAAAACGTAAAATCGAAAGATCTTTCAATTTTACGTTTTTTTACTTTTCATTCGAACGTAATGCAACCACAAAATTGGTTTTAGACCCTACTATCACACTAATATTATAAAGGCGAAAGTTTGTGAGTGTGTGTGTTTAAATGTTTGTTACTTCTTCACGCTCAAACGGCTGGACCAATTTTTATAAAATGTTGTGTGGATGTAGCTGACACCCTGGATAATCCAGAGTATCAGCTACCTTCACACAAAATTTTCAAATCATCAATCAAAAGTAGCCTATATTATGTTAATAGGTCGCAGCTAGTAATATTTATTATAAATGTGAAAGTATGTGAAGATGTTTGTTACTTAATCACGCGTAAACCGTTGAACAGATTTGGATGAAAATTGGCACATAGATAGACTATTTCCTGGATTAACACATAGGATACTTTTTATCCCAATATTCCCACGGGACCGAAACTTACGCGGGTGAAACCGGGGGCGCTGCTAGTCACCAACAAATTATATAAAACATATTTATATCATTAGAATATACTGTTATTCAGCTGCATCCAGTTAGACTGGAAGCCGGCCCCAACATAGATTGAAAAGGCTAGGCAGATGAGGAGATATATATTTTTGTTAATTTGTAAATAGTGCCGACATTAATATTATTTAGGTAGCGATCAGAAGTTCAGATATAAGTGTATTAGTATAATTTACTTTATATATGTATTTATTGTATTATGTAAATGGTACACCACGGACTACCTACAGTATTTGTCTGTCCATCCCCTTTTTAAATCCATCCTAAGGTTGTCTTTAAAAGATCGCTCTTAGCGATAAGACCGCCCATGTTGTCACCCTTTGTACAGTTTCTATATTTATGTCTGTAATTTATATGGTGTACATAATAAAGAGTATTCTATTCTATTCTACAGTCGAGAAAATATCATCACAAAAATGTTGCAACCATTCTTCTCCATCTTTAAAAACCTGTTATCAACTAATCCGGTAATAAACTAGCCACAGGTAACCCTAATTTTGTATGTAACGAGTTTGACGCCGAATTATATTAATATTAACATTTTAATCAATCAGTCTGAAACGCCCAAATGTACCTAAAATTTTATAATAATTTATCGATGTCATTTTGTTTTCTTTATTAGTTGTCCTGTCGTGTAACGTTAGCTATGAATATAATTAACGTGTTTCTTTATCTTTTAAAGTCGTTTAAAGGTTTTTGCGTGGGCCAGCGTACCTAAAATGTAGGAAAAAAATCCTAGAGACGTCTAGCGAACTTATTGCCATCAATCCGGTTCATATCCAGACTCCGGCGAGCTGCTATTGAGAAATTCCGGATGGAAAAACCAAATAATATTTTGCTCAATCTGGGAATCGAACCCAGGACCTCATGCTGAGCAGTTGCGCTTGCAACCAGCATCTTAATTGTGTAACACACTATCAATATCAATCACAATCTGAATCATTTTGAAGGATATTGTTAATCCATCGCTTCATAAGTTCGAAAAATGTGTCTTCTCAACAACGTATAATGCGTGCCACGAAAGATGAGACTTGACACACCACATGGTTTGACATGCGCAGTACACGATTTTAGGTATCTTTAGCGGTATGAGGTATGAGTGCGGGACGGGACCGGCCGTCATAGGGGCGGTGGAAAGAGCGGGGGAGGCGGGGTCAAGTCTCATCTTTCGTGGCACGCATTGTAAACAACGCAATGAATGTGGTTGAACTGTCAAAATGAAACACTATCAGAAGATAGTGTGTTACGTAAAACCGGATAAAGAGATAAAATTGGTGGCGTGTCAGTTTAACGAGTATTTAAGTATGCAGAACTAGAAGCGTGAATAATAAATACTAATACAACAAAAATACTAGCACAAGATGAATAGTTCATTTGCAAACGTTTGAGTATACCGACATAGGTAATTGTTTAAGCATTGTTAAATTTGCATACATAGATCCTGAAGCAACTGAATGAGTAGGTAACCTATGAGACAAAATCTGCAACGTTTATTAAATACCTATTTTTAAAATTCGTTTTTTATTTAGTTTACACTGTCCCACTTCTGAGCAAAGGCCTCCCACAAATCCTTCCATGCAATCTTTTCTAGCGTCACCTCGATCCAACCCTTGCGGTACGCGTTTACGTCGTCTCGCCCCCTCTTTCTGGGCTAGCCTTGGCAGCGCCGTCCATCCTCAGGCACCCACCGTCTGACACTCCCTTCCCCTCCACCCAGAGCGGGGGGTCATTTGATGATTTCCTATCTTCAAAAAAAAAAAAATTGTCTGCAGGTTTTTGAAGGACATTCCTAATCCATTATTTCTTATGTTTTAAAAATTCGTCTGTTCGACAACGTAAATAACGCAACGACTCATGATGAATTTTAATTGAATTTTAAATATTAAAACTAGGGGATTTTTAAGCCCTGAGCAGCGGTGCGATTCTGTAACCATCTCACCGTGAAAACTTGGGTGAAGTGAGCGTGGAGTGAGCTGTCACTAGTGTTAATTCCTAGTAAAAACAAACTCACATCACCTAAATTTTCACGGTGAGATTTTTACAGAATCGACCGGCTGTAGCGGTTTGCTAAACGATGGTGGGTACAAAAGTTGGCCTGAGTTATTATTTTAAATTATATAATAGCTTATCAAGTCCGAGCTAGGGAAGAGGGAGTGCACCTGTGTCTACGCGCACACTTGTGCACTATAATACTTCTGCTAGTCTCCGTTGAGATTGGCCGCCGTGGCCGAAATACGGTCTAGAGGACTTTATTTAAGTCCGAGCTAGTATGTTTATATTCAGATAAATACCAGAAAAAAAGCAATAGTGAGCTAAGAGTTAGGTAACCAAACAGTACATTCATTTTTATATTTCAAGGTAACGAAGACTTCTTTAAATGACAATTTATAAAGATTATATTTATTTAATAAAATAAACATTATTACCATATTGTTTATTTAGTTGTAAACATGGTTGCGGTTAAAAGTTTTGTAATTTTACTAGACTGTTAGATATGTTATTAAATATTTGTAAGCACTGAAGATGTTAGAGATCGATTTGGTACCAATTAGAATTGTGTTGGTTACCCTAATATCTTCTTTCTGGATTCAAATTGGCATGTTTCCAGGCAATATAAAAAAATTACGCACGTTCCCCGAAAGAAATAAGCAGTACCTAAATAAAAATAAAAAACAAACATTGATCTGAACTGCTTTAAACAGTTCCATAATTATGAGCTTAACAAAAAAGTAACTTTTTTTTGTTGTTTTTTTTTTTCAGTAAATAGTATGTTCAATCATTAAAAATTACTGTATTGTCTTTTACTGTTTTACAAACATTTCTTCTTACTGTATAAAGTCAGTAAATCTTAATAAAATCGCTGTTGTGTAGTATTAAATCATTTTTTTCAGTGTTGGCAAAGAGCAGGGATAATTTGGGCCTTAAGAGCGTTTACGCCGTACGGCATTTCATACAAACTTTAAAGCTCAAGTCTAAAAAGTCAGATAAAAACCTTTTCGGAAAATAGTGTTACAGCCAAATTAAACCAATTTTAAATTTTCCATAGAAACAGAGATTTCCAGTTATCTTTTTTCAAATAAGACATTTCCAAAATGTTCTTAAGTAACTTTTTAGCCCTTAGTATTCTGCTTATGCGTGTGAAGTTTCATTAAAATCGGTTCATTCATTTCGAAAAACAAGGGCTTGAAAGTTTGTATGAAATGTACGTCGTACGGCGTAAACGCTCTTAAGGGAAAAATTGCAGCACGAAAATATTGGGGTTAGACTGAAAGCCGACCCCAACATAGTTGGAAAGGGCTAAGTAGATGGTGAGTTCAGCAGGTGATGATGATGAGTTTTTGTGTATATGACAGTAGACACAAAAATAAACGCTAGGAACATCAATGCAAAGAAGTATAGAGGTATGAGCAACAGGGTGTAAAGTTCACTCATACTCTATAGAAAAGGGAGGATCCTCCGACCAGACGGGTGTTGTGTCTGGCGGGCAACTGCCCGTTGATTCATGTCGGGCCGTTGTATCTATGCTAGTTGCGCGGTAAACTCTGCTTGCGCGATGCAGGATTTGCGTGACGTCAGTATGACGCGTTGTTTGCATGTGGCGTTGTAGATACCGCTACAGAAGAATACTTAGGATTCCTAAATCGCGAACTGTTCCGCCAGTAGGGGTATTTATAGAGGAATAAGATTGTTATTTGTTCTTCGATTCGTTTTTAAGTACGTTTGCGTAGTTCATTAGCACGTAAAACGCTGTTGTACTTACTTATTTGATTTTAAACCTGAGCTTTGCAACACGATGCGCCTACGCACGAACAATATGCCTAGATTTAAAAAAGTCAATATAGGCTGTCAATAAAACTGTTTTCGTATTCTCCCGAACTGTTGTCATAAGTCCCCTATTCAAGTACAACGGCCTCATCATGGCTTTTTTTTTTTTATCGTGGAGAAATGCTCATGCATTGTTTGGGGCGAAACGAGTTGAATCGTATTATACACGGTTTAAATGGCTTATAAATAAAATTTAAACCGTGTATACGATTCAATCAACTCGTTTCGCCCCAAAAATAACAACGTTTGTGGAACTAATTTCTGACAACTCTGACTCAAGACGGGATGCCAATACTTTATATTAATAAACTTTTACTTACCAGATTCATTGGAGATAGTAATTTGATCTGATGATGACGATAATGATGACTAATAAAAATTGTCAAGAATTCCAATAAATTGTCGTCGTATGGAGATATTGTCTCAAACCTGTTTTGAAGAGCATACCTACTTATTCATTTGTATTACATAATATCACATAACTGGCATAGCTACATAATTTTGGCAAAGGTTTGGAATGTCACATCAGGGTCCCAATTTTGTATTATTCCCAGCGAAATCTTGCCACGTGCAAACCACCTCAATATTGTATCTTGTTAACGGCAAGGAATCGAAATGTCAACCGGACGGACAACTCACAACATATATTTTGACGGTTCAAACCACGCCATTGTGTCATGGAATTGACGTGGGGTTGAAGTAAGGAATCGTTATGTGGTCATTACGAACATCATATGGATCAAGGTCTGAAATAAAGTAATTTTATTTTATTTATTTATTTATAGCGAATTAGGGCCCAAAAATTTTTCTTAGAACCGGTGTTTCGTACTTTTTTTCAGTATTAATGGTGCAACTTATACAGGCTGGTTGAATCTACTAATGGTTGAAACTAACTAGTCTAATTTGACATTTTTCTGTGCCCATATCAGACTTCGGAATAACAGTAGGTACTGCGGCTGCCCGTCAAACATTCAGAGGTGTAATTCCCGTACTTTTAATAATTTTTGAATGTTCTAATCTTAATATGTCAAAAATATATCTAATTTTCTTACATTTTTGTCAAATTTTTGACATTGGTTGTCGCTGAGATATGATTGCGATTCGATTTCGAATGTTATTAATTAAGAAAATTAGTGCTATTTCTTGTTACTAGGTATATAATAGTAATCTAAGACCTTACAAAATGCTTCTCAATTTGCCTGCGGTGTAGAAAACTTTAATTTGACTTTGTGAACGCTTAGAAAAACTTAAACTTTTATGACAACAGATTAAATCAAACAATGAAATGACTGACCTATCGTCGGATCCACCTACATAGAGTTCAATGACCTTTAGACTACATTATAAACGCAAATCAATAATTCAAAATGCAATTTTGCCAAAAAGGATACGGTTTTAAGGTCAACGTGGCTGATAATTTATTGATTTTGAATCCATTGCTGGGTTTTAAAGAATATCAAGATCTGTGTTAGTACTTCCGGAGCAATGGCCAGTGTAGTGGGTAGTTCCGTGTCGTCGTGGGTGGAGTTTGCGTAAGCGCAGAATCGGCACTGCACGCGCCTGCGATTTAAATCGAATGCGATTTGTGACGCGAGAAAGGAACTAAATGATATGTTATGCGTAGTAAAGCAGTTCTTTAGTGTGTGATTCACTGTATAAGGAGTTGGGTAAGTGATTGACACTTGTTTAGGCTGCAATAAGCTATAGGCCGACCACTTAAGTGAGACGTTGCCTGAGGTAGCTGCGCGGTGCGGGAGGGGTGATAGTTGTCACGAGTTGACGAATCACTGAGCTCTAGCATCACGTCACCACACCCCTCCCGCACGGCGCTGTCTCAGGCTATCTCGGACAACATCTCAGTTAAGCGGTCGGTCTATAGTGTGAATCGGTCCAGAGAATTTGTGATGCAAAAATCCAATGACATTGGTAAAGGCACAAATACATTTGATGTTTGTTCACTTTTTTCGGCCAGCTATGATTTACATAGCCTTACATAGTCATTGGTTCTTACACAAGTTTTAGCAAAGCACTGTTAGCGCTAGTTAAAAATAAGTTTAAGTACAAGGTTTTAACCGCTTGTGGTACCCATGTGTACCGGCTTATCTTAAGGAAGTTAAATCTATACTATAATAATAAAAAGTGCTAAGTAAATGATAAATTATTTTAATTCAGTACAAACACTTTTACACTTCAAGCATATTTTTTTGAACTAGATAATGTTTCCTATCTGACTACTCTGAGAAGAAAGGCCGAAAGAAACTCAGAGTCCCCAGTCTCTTTTAAAATCCAGACATAATCTTGGTCAGATTATGTTATATACCTTACAAATAATGCGATGATAGGAAGTTACAGGTGCAGCTAGTTTGCCCGAGTCGAAAATAGCAATCATTTTACTAGAACAGTAATCAAGACCGCCCATTGTGTCACCCTTTGTAAAGTTTCTATATTTATGTCTGTAATTTATATGGTGTACATAATAAAGAGTATTCTATTCAACCATTTATATCGAAATAACAATTTTGATCACAACTCCTCATTCAGCCTTAATTCTAACCCTGCAAACGCGAAGCGCGTCACAATATGTGTCAACCGACACTGTGTCAAGTGCGCCGTGACGCAATACGCGCGCGCAATGCACGCTGGTGAAAGAACACGCGTTCTAGTGTTTACTGAAGTTTTCCTGCTGGTCATGTTTGACTAGAGCGGTCAGAAATAAATTTGGCGTATTTTTAAATAATCTGTTTCAACTAAAAAAAAACGTTAAATTAAAAACCAACTTAATCGTAAGATGTTTAAGTTAAAGCTTTTTGCTGTAAGGGTGGGTCTCAGTCAGGGGGAGTTTACAAGTCCCCGGTACAAAATATATGTCCTACTAGCTTTTGCCCGTGGCTTCGCTCGCGTTAATATAGAATTTGACATTCAATTTGTTTTGAAAGACACGTGGCGCCATCTATTATCATAATAACGTTATTGTTATTTTCTTCGGGAACAGCACTTTTTTTCGGGATGAAAGCTACTCTATGTCCGTTTCTATACACCTGACAACGTACATATATGCAAAATTTCAGGATGATCGGTTCAGTGGTTTATGCCTGAAAAGGTAACAAACTTACTTTGGCATTTATAATATTAGATAGGAAGCTAACTTTCTACTTATTAGGATTGTGTCAGATTGGGTCAAAAAGTCCTCATACTTGGGGACAGTCTTTATGGGAATTGCCTTTAAAATGATTACGAGATCTGAAGAATGATTATTTTTTAAGCTACAGGTGGTTTTGGTTGACCTGTTTAAGGTCATTTGCGACCAAATCCAAAGTCACACAAAACCGATCCATCTAAGTAGAAGAATCGTGGGGGGTCTCAAGCAATGTACCTACCTAGTTCTGGTTTCCAAGCAACATCTTTATTAATAGACGCTGGTCACAATAGAAATTGGTCACAGATCATTTGTTACAGTTTTAGTTCCACACTCCTGCTGTGTATCAAGGATTTAGCGACTATTAGAGTTAGGAAACACTGCACACGGCTAGGAAACACGGCTTCTGCCAAGAAGTGTAGGTAAGTATATTTTGAAAACAGAATTGTCAGGAGACAATTCAATTCAATTTTTTGACAATTCTGAGATTCTTCTTTTCTTTTTTTGAAATTCTTTCATGGATAGCACCTACCTAGTTTTGCTTTTAATATTTTAATAATAATGCCAGAAACTGTCGTCACATTTTCTCGTGCTGACCCTTTCAGACCTGACTTTTTTATTTTCTCGTACGTATTTCAATAAATTTTCAGTGTTATATTAGGCAATAAGAACTAGGAAAAAAATTATAAAAAAAATCTTGGAAACCAAGTTTTCGAGAAAAACTTTTTGTTGACTTATTATGTGATCAAATGAATACAAACGTTTTTCTGTACGAATTAACGAATTAGATTTTATTATATTTTATGTCCTCAATTGTGGACGCCAGGTCTGAAAGGGTTTAAAACAAGTTTGTGCAGGGGGCCTAAAAAGGCCACTTTGGCAGAATTATAAAAGGATAACATTATGAACGTGGCGAAGACAGTCCGTGTTTATCTTTTTTTCGCATAATCAAAGAGATTGGGATAGGATTGATTGATATTTTAGCACAGACAAAAAAAATATCTGAAAAATCGTTTACCAATGGGATTTGGTTAACTGTCCATTATGATTCATAATGTCATCTTTTTATGATTTTGCCAAAGTGGCCTTTTTAGACCCCCAGTTTAGGGTTAAACAGTTAATTATAATTTAGTTTATAAACATTTTTGATAAAATGTTTTAGAATGATGTTTTTTTTAAATGAATTTAAATAATTTATTTTAATGTTGGTCGTATAATTATTTAAAATAGTTACTTGTCTTGTAACCTATCCAGTATCTATAATGTGTAGCTGTATATCTCTAAACTAAATTAAAACTTACCAAAAGGAAAGTCTTCAGCTGAAACCCGAGTCGCTTCATTTTCGTTGTCATTGCTTGTCTTAACTAAACTGAAAAGAAAAAAGAAACACTTATTAATTCCCTGTATTGGTTATCTTTTACCTCCGTCCGTCGGCAACATCAAGGATAATCCTATTATCTCAAGGTTCTATTACAAAACTCATAATATCCTTGTAAGGGCGTTCAGTAATGTAATACGGCATGGTTTATGGTGATCACGTACCACTGCGTAATGTCATGTCGTACTGAAGGTCTTTGAAATAGGAAACACTATATAAAGTGGGGTGATGTCAAGCTTGAAGATGGTATTTGATGGTATATGGTTTAGTGATAATATGGTTTATTGCATTGTTGCTGACATAAACTGTAGCACACAGTGAGTAGTTTAACTAGACCTAAAGGAATAAGAATTATGACCATCTACACCTACGAATCTACACCCATTAAAATGATATGCGACTACTTAGCCAAAATAGTTCTATAATATATTTTTAATCTTCTATTTATACCGATAAAAAGCTGAAGAGTTGGTTTGCTTGTTTGAACACGGTAATGTCTGGAACTACCAATCGGATTAAAAAAAAAATGTTTTGCATATGATAGCCCAAATTCATGATGTAGGTTATAATGTATAGGTATATAACCGAGCGAAAAGAAAAATATTCAGAAAGAACGTCAAGGGGAAATGAAGTTACGCAGGACGGATCCCGCTAGGACCCTTATAGGACGAGGAAAAATAAAAAAATCGGAAAGAAAACGAGGTACAAGCGCCGGCAGGCAATGCGGTGCGACGGGGTGGGGTGGCGAAAAATTTCACGCGTACGAAGTCGCGGGTAGGAGTTAGTATCAAATAATATGATTCACTTTAATCAAAATTGGGTTTATACGGATTTTCTATGACGTATGTACCACATTAGGTATATCTAAGTTAATATATGCACACGTAACAGCAGTAACGTAGTTGGAAATACCATCGTCCTCTCAAACGGAATTATAAAAAAAGAAATAACAATTATTTTAGTCTGAGATCGACCTGTCTCTAAGCATTGTTTGTCTGATAAGGATCTAAGTCGTGACTAAGTAAAAATTCGGAGTTTATCTAACTTAGATTAGTTGCAAAAAAAGTATGATTCATATTAAAATGTAGGTTTTAAAGCAATTTGATTTAGAAAGAACTTATCGTGGGTTTAATGTTACAAAACTGAATGAAAGGTCTTCCTTTCATTCAGTTTTATATCCTATCTGAAACAAAAACGATTACACACAAGAGTGTGTAATCTTTTTTGTTTTAGACAGGTTTTAAGATCAAGATAATTTTGCGGGTTTACAAGAAAATAGGTAAACTAAAGGTTTATGATGACAAAAATAACACCGTTCTGGGGCAATCGAATAAATACGACCTGTAACCTATCACTAGTTACTTTTACAGCAAGAATCTGATACCAGACACCCACTATCTGGCCCACCAACGCAACAGCTAAAAAGCAGACACAGCTTCTTAACATCGACAGCGTCTCTGTCAGGAAACCCGGCCGATGACCGTTGCAAATTGTGGCAGAATACTCTTCCCGCTACTACTTACTATCTATAACCAAATGAGCATCTCCCTTCAGGGTGTAACCTTTCGTGGTCCACTTGGAAGACCCTGAACCGTCTCTATACAAGTGGGAAGATGTAACTCCAACCTGGTAAAGTGCAGCTACCTCAACGGGACGGCAACGGTGGAGCTATGTCGCAAACTATGCTGGCTATCCTGCCCTCTGTGTTCCAAAATATAAAGTCAAAGTGACCTCTGTGTTGTCACCTCCGACACCGTGGAAGTGGTGAAGTTTTGGGCCAACAAGATCTGAACGTGCCAGCGACATGAAGAAGATCAAGAAGCGTGATGATACCCATTTCCTGCCGAAAGGATTAATAAATGAATATTTCACGTAACTTTTGACTACCAATCAACAAAGATAACATTGGCTACCGCAAATTTATCATCAATTACATATGCCATAAAAGGTAAGCAATATGTCAAGTACAGACGCCAGCACATTAAGCTACCACAATCTGTCAAATTTCTTTAATACATTTTCAACTTTATCACTAAAGCATAAGGTTCAAAGTTGATTGGGAAAATTTGACAGTTTCGGGTAGCTTGATGTACAGCTGGCGTCTGTACAATAATAAAGCGACCCTTCCGAATTCTTCATGTTAAGGTACAGCGGAAATAATTATCAACGGTTTTTTTTTTCAATTCCGCCATGATCATGGTGTCATGGCCAATTATTATCAATTTGCAATTGAATTTTCCAAAAAAAAAAAAAAAATCAGTAATGCTGAATTCGTAACTTAACCAAGTGATGAGGTCATCATGACTAAGACCTCCATTCGAGTTCCAAACTTGTCGGGTCAACCGGAAATAAAAACTGTCAAAATTAATGTTCATGCGCCACCGCTGCCGCCGGCGGCGCCGCGCCGGTGCGTTTGTCTTATAACCATTGTAAATTCGAAATATTTTGTATACTCTTTGCAATATATTCATTCAGAGACACTAGTATGACGAAGAGACACTTTTTAACCTACCTCACGCAAGTGAGGCAAATTAAAAAGTGTCTCGTCCTGTCTTAATATTACAGAGACTATGTACTTGTACATAATATATAAGTACAGAACCATTCGTATTAAAGATAGTAGAATGTTGTCTTGTTTTTGTTGGAAAGTTGATATTTTGTAAGAAAAAATTGGTGGAGAACTATCCTATGTCCTTCGCCGGGATGCAAACTATCTCTCTGCTAAATTTTATCGAAATCCGTTCAGTGGTTTAGGCGTGAAAAGGTAACATACATACATACAGACAGACAGAGTTACTTTCGAATTTATAATATTAGTATGGACATACAGTCAGAACTATAGAGACGTGCTAAGGTCAAAAGAAAATTATTTCCATTGAATTAATTTCCTCAAATAATAATTAAAAAAAAAAAACACTTGTATAATTTATCAAAATAAAACTTTACCAAACAAAAATCCTTGAAACAGGATAATAAAGAGCCTTACTCACAACAATGGGCACTCGCTAAGAGAGACTGCACAATGGTTCATTTCTCACAGCGATCGGGTAACGCGTTTTCTGTGCGTTGCCTCATATACGCCGTGTGTGTATTACAATGGTATGCTAATATGTTTGATGGTTTACTTGATGGGCTATTATGTTTTCGATAAATCTACTACATTTGTATGATTTTTAAGATAATAATGATATAATTAATATTACTATACCCAATACCAGTCTATTATTGTCTCACTACAGTGAAAAGGATTCTTCTCATTCAGGGAAGGCATGAGCAGTTGAGCACTGATCACCACATTTGCTCAAGGCTGATTAGCGATTCAGGGTCTGCTATGTCCAAGACAAACTCAGAAAATACAGAATTGAAAAAATCACATTACTTATAAAACATTACAAGTATTCCTACAATAAGTTTAGCATTGCTCGCAGAACAGATATCCGATGGGGCTGAAAGTTTCTGGAGTGGCGACCACATACAAAACGTAGCGTTGGAATTGGAAGGCCTCCTACAAGGTGGGCCGATGACCTTGTGAAGGCCGCAGGAATCCGCTGGATGCGAGAAGCACAGCACCGGTCGAAGTAGCGTTGCTGGGGGGAGGCCTATGTCCAGCAGTGGACATCTTTCGGTTGAAATGATGATAATGATGAAGTTTGACATTACCAAACATGTTGTTGGAATAAATCTACAACACAAAATCGTGATTGCGCAGCGATTTGAGTCATTCAACTCCCCATCTAAAACTGTATTTTCAACGATGTCCACTTGAATATAATTTATTAAAAAATTATAACAGTTGCATAGTATTCTAATGTAAAAATAGATAATAAAATAAAAGGCACACCTCGGAGCTCATTTTTCCCAAACGCATTAAAATTTAAATATTATGACTGAGGATAAAAGTTAATATATTTCTTTATAGGCGATCTTAATCATTGCACATGGAGCCTTGAAAGAATTTGATTAATTTGCTAATTGCAGTTTAAAATATATTTACATATTAATTATGAATGCACATTTAGACCAACATTAGTTAATTGTCTGTCAACATACGCATTCGGGTAATTAATGGTCAGTAACAAAAATATAACTAATCTCGAACTCAAACTCAAAGCATTTATTTCAATTAAATTTTTGAATTGTCAAGAGGTCGGTCATTCAGAAAGATGAAACTAGTTGCAATCTCATGGTGCTTGTAACTTTTATAAGATAAATATACTCCGAAATAATTATTGTTACAAAGATAATAATTTCAAACTTGTATGACACATCACGTACAAATACCAATACAATAAGATATTTAAATAAAAAATAAATAAGGTTATTATTTAAATATTAACTAGCCAAAAATTTTAAAAAATATGACACTAGAATTTTAACTAAAATTACAAAAGGAATATAAATCTCAGAAGGGGTTGCGTAACTTTGTCGGTTGGCGAAGGTTATGCGCGCAAACGTCTTTCTAAGACATTGCTCTAGGGATCAATAGGTCGGGAGTTCAAATGTAAACACATTTCTTAGAAAACATATATATTCAGAATTGACCTTGAGATGTTATATCACAAGGAATGCAAGGCTTTATTAGCGCTTGGAAAGACTGGAGGAAAGAGTAATATTTTTGGAAACGCACATGATGACGCATACGACTTCATACTATGTAGTAGTAATTAAGTAAAACGTAGTTTCCTCCAAAAATTCTATGAGTTGGTAATTGGTCTAAACTAGAAGCCGACCCCAACATAATATGGTAAAGGTTAGGCAGATGAGGTCTGCCTCATGTGTAAATATGAGCCCTTCTGTTTGTCTATTTCGTACATCTCACAACTCTACCACAGAACTGATTTTGATAAAATATAGCAAGGAATAAAAAGAGGAAGTGTTAAAAAAATAACACTTAATCGATAGCAACCAAAGAAACTGTATTTTCAAGTTGAACCAGAAGATACAGCTATTAAATAATAAGGTAGCAAACCAACGAATAATAACACAGAATCTAGTTTAATTTCCTCCGGGTCGCTCGACCGGCTTGGGCGCAGGCGCGTCGGGCGGCGGCGGCGGCGTGTGGCGCGCCGTGAGCGCCAGCGGCGCGGGCTGCGCGTGCACGTGGTAGGGCCGATAGGGCAACTGTTACCGTAAGCGACCGCGCGTGTTTTGTTTATGAGACGATTGAAAAAATACCCGCTTCGGATGTGTTCGACTGTCCTCGGGATGTACTCGGTTTTAACCACTTATTAACTTATTATACCAATCATATGTAACCAGCGGAGAGGAACAAGTTAATGCAATGTTTTTTAAACGATGAGTTAGCAATTTGTTATTGTTATTACTGATGTTTACGAGATCTATGCGGTTGGAACCTGATATTATTAAATTATGTAGCAAGATATACATTTTTTTTTGTTATAATTGCGTCACTAATCACCCCAGCTTTTATAGTTATGTGCTGCTTTTACATTTTTCATATAACTTTTTTTTCATATAACTGCCGCGGTTGGTCTGTAGATGGGTGACCATATTTACATATCGTGACCTCTCCGTGCCTCGGAAAGCCGTTGGTCCCGGCGGCATTTATGCATCTTTGACAGTCGGTACGGGTAGTCAGAAACCCGAAAGTTTGACTACCAGTCTTACCAAGGGGTATCGTATTACCCAGTAACTGGGTTGTGGAGGTCAGATAGGCAGTCGCTCCATGTAAAATACTGGTACTCAGCTGCACCCGGTTAGACTGGAAGCCGACCCCAACATAGTTGGGAAGAGGCTGGGCAAATGATGACGATGATGCTGACATATATAATAGTAAAGAGCGGTGGTGGCTCAGTGGAAACGCACGTGACTTACGAGGTTATAGATTCGAACCCAAAGTGCCCAAAGTGCTTGAACTTTATGTAAATTATTTCACCACCCCGCTCTCGGAAAACATCGTGAGGAAACCGGTATGTCCTACAACCAGAACTTCGAATACATGTGACATCCACCAACCCGTACTGGGCCCGCGTGGTGGATCCACTCAATCTCACAGAGAGGAGGCTTGTGTCTCAGCAGTGGAAACTTTATAGGCTGATTAAGTTCACCTTCATTATATAAGAAACTTGGCTAAATGTTGTCTGCCAGTGAATTTATGATTTTTTTTTTAATAATAAAATAGTAGATTTTGTTAAGGTGCTACTTATACACTAATAAATAAGAATAAATGTAGAATTTATCGATCGAGTTAAAATAATTCGATGTAGCCTTTCACTACATTCACAAGTTGCTTTTAAAACTCACTCCATACATATTAGGCATCTTGTCTTTAAAGCACTTGCATTCTTAATCTGAAAACCTGTACTGGAATTCTTGATTTTAAGGAAAATGTAGACTACCTACTCTTTTTTATTTCGTGATCTTCGAAAATCTTGTAAATTAATGCAGTAGTCGTTGAAGTCCTAAAGCGCGGTCTTTGTCGGACTGCATAGAAAAGAAAGAGAACAGCGATAACATATCACTGGTAATTTATTGCAAAATATTAAGCAATTATCTATTTACAAAAAATCTACTACTTGGACTAAAAAATTAAAACATTAGTGCTTTAGTATGTTGCTTGTAGAATAATCCGACAAAAATCATAATGATTATAAGTATGTATATTAGTTTATTTTTAGTGTAGGTTCTTATTGTAAAAATATAGTTTTTAGAGGTATCTTCATGATTTTTTTCTATCGTATGAAATTAGTTCTATTATGTTTTCAACACACTATCAATCAATCTAGCATATAATATTCTGAAGAATATAATATTCTGATATATTTTTCTGATTTTTTTACTGTAGTCGATCATATACCTACTTTTATTGTTTTTAGAAACAAAGCAAAAAAAAAAAAAATTTGTTGATTTTGTTTTGTTGCAAAAATTGCATTTTTTAGAAGTTGCAATTTTTGCGTTTAGATCCTGTATTAAAAAAAAAAGGCCCCTTAAGTTTGAATGTTAAGTGGTATCATCGTTGTTATTATAATGGGTAGAAATGGAAAGAACTTAGGCAGTAGATATAGTTACCTACTTATTGTTAGTAGGTACAGCTAAGATATGCAAGCTATGTTTGCCGCGGTTGATCTGTAGAAGGGTGAAAATCTTTACATGCCGAGACCCCTCCCTGCCTCAAAAAGCACTTTAAGATTTTGGTCCTGGCTGTTATTTGCCGATCTTTGACACTAGTTACGGGCCGTCAGAAGCCCGAAAGTCTAACAACCAGTCTTAGCTGGGGGTGTTGTATTATCCAGTAACTGGGTTGTGGAGGTCAGATAGGCAGGCGCTCCATGTAAAATATTAGTATTCACCAGCATCTATTTACACTGGAAGCCAACACCAACATAGTTGGGAAAAGGCTAGACAGGTGTCATCATCTGCCTCAATCATTTACCTTGACTGTCATCAGTCAGGGAAAATAATGTAAGCAAATTGATACCCTACGTCAATTGGTTGTGGTTATAGCCATTTGTGATTTGAATATAAGTACGGACAATTTGAGTTGGTAGTCCATATGCAAGGATGCGGAAGGCGGAGGACAGAGTGTTGTAGCGCACTCATGCCGTATTTTTTTTTTCATCACCACTGCTCTTAAAACGGCGAAGGAAAACATCGGAAGAAAACCGGCATGTTGTAGAACCGAAAATTCAAAGGCACATGACATCTACCAACCCGCACTGGGCCCACGGGGTGGATTACGGCCCACTCCCCTTCACAGAGAGAAGGCCTGTGCACCAGCAGTCCTGACTTTACTTAAGTAGCTTGTATTCTAAGTATGTATCTCTAATGTGGTGTCGAACCGAAACGAAACAATAACAACATAAAACACAAGTCAGTACAAAGCCATTACCCAAAGCAATAGAGATAAATTTCGAGTATTTCGCCCACTGCAACTAGTATAAGGAAATGCCACAGGTTCGGCCGGGTCGCCACGATCTATTCTCGATCAACGAGTGTGAAAGGCCGATCGTGGCTCGTTACCTCGTTACTGTCATCGATAAACAAACTACGGCTGCAGTTCTTCGTGATACCATTTCGATATACGTAGCCAGTACTATCTCGTGTGGTCTCTTCGAAGGATAAAGTAAGAAATTAAATTATCCGGAAAAGAATCGGAGTTACTGACAAAGCTTGCAGAGTAAGCAAACTATAAAAATCTCACCGTGAAGACTTAGGTGAAGTGAGTTTGTTTTTGCTAGGAATTGACACTATTGACAGCTCACTCCAAACTCACTTCACCTAAGTATTCACGGTGAGATTTTTACTAAATAGCACCGCTGGAGTGGAGATTGCATATCGGCAAGCGTAGTGTGGGACGCCCCCCAGCAGATGGACGGACGACCTAAAGAAGATGGCTGCGATAGACTGGATGTGGAAGGTGGAGGCCAGGGTGTTGTGGCGAAGCCTGGGAGAGGCTTATGTCCAGTGGACTGCGATAGTCTGAGTTGATTGTTAATTGAGCCAGTATTATTATCTAGGATCCTCTATGTACAGACGCCAGCACATCAAGCTACCCGAAACTGTAAAATTTTCTCAATCAACTTTGAACCTTATACTTTAGCGATAAAGTTGAAAATTTATTAAAGAAATTTGACAGATTGTAGTAGCTTGATTTGCTGGCGTCTGTACGTAGCAGTGGCGTGCATTGCACAAAGGCATATACGCAGTGCCTTTCTCGATAAATCACCATAAGCCTGTCATTTACATTTTAGTGTGTGTCAAGAAACTCACAAAATTATCATACTTAACATAAAACAAAATCTTCATACAAACACGCGCGGCAGTAGGCAGTCGCCAGATGGCCTACTCGTCTCCCGTATTATTCGCACATTGTCATTGATCTTTACTCGTTCAAGGTAATACGACGAAATTAAAAATCCGTACGTCTCACGCGTAATACCATGACATTCGACCTTCGCAATTTATCACCCTAAAGTAGGCATGCCTACTCAAATAACCAACCGAGTATGAATGTTGAAATCGTAATTTGTAATTCGTTTCGTGCGAAGAAATAAAGGGATGGATATTGTGGTCGCCGAAAATGAGGTAAAAATGAAAATCCAAGATGGCGGCTGTCATTTTTTTTAAATTTTTCATTATAGGTGTCGTTTTTATGGTTTTCAAGGGCGCTGAAGCCGATAGAGAGGTCGAAATGAAAATCTAAGATGGCGGCTGTAATTTTTTTTAATTTTTCATCATGTGTGTCGTTTTCATGGTTTTTGAGGTTGCTGGAGCCGAAAAAAAACTTAATATGAAAATCCTAGATGGCGGCTGTAAAACTTTTTGTTAATAGATTCTTTTGTTTTATGTTTCTGATTAGTGACTGCGTCTACCTAGACTAGACCCGGCCTAGTGCCTGCCTATCTATTCTGAAACCCAATGCACACCATTGGTACGTAGCTTGATATAAAACGTAAGAGAATTATTTCAGGTAACTTAACATAACTGACAAAATGTGGATACTATACAGCTACTCTTCTGCTTATGCCTTCGAAAAAACAGGCGTTATGTTATGTATGTATGTTGAAAGTGTTGTCTGGGAGTGTTAAGGCGTGGTTCAGTGGTCTTTGCTGAGAATTATCACCATGATAATAAAATTATCGTGGTGATTACCGATAAGTGATCATTCGATAGATCTACTATCGAACCGCAAAAGTATAATCGAATTCAATCGAAAAAGGATAATATCCTTATTTACGAGAATAATATGTACATTTTACTCGTAAAGAAGGAAATAATTTTTAGCACTGGCAGTCTGGGAATCCTGTATCTACGAGTAGCTTAAATGTATTTAATAAGAAGGTAATTAGTAAATGCCGCAAACAACTAATTGATATTGCGTGAAAGTAAATAATCTAATTGCTTCAAACATAATAATACTTGTATCCAAGAAATGTCCGCAAATCGATTAAAACAAAACCACTTTTCTGTTAAATACCTATGCATATTTCATTTATTTCCACATAACTTGTTAAGGTATTTAATCAATTCATTAAATTCCAATTATTTTAAACAGTTCCTTAAATAAAAAACTGCTGTGGAACATAATTAAAAAATAATACTAAATGAATGCGCGAATAAAATAATTAAATTATTCCAGAGGCTAAGTTACATGTGGGCGCGTTGATGTCTTTTATATGAGCATGCTAATTGTGCCGTTTTATTGTGTTGTTTTCATTGGAGATTTGTTCATTATATTGCAAAACGTGAAGTGATTAGATTTTTGTGGGCTAAATGGGGTAAGCTGAATTATAAGTTCAAACTTGTCCGTACGTCTGTCACATAGTTCATCACTGTAGTACCTATCGGATAAGTCAGTGGCAGATTGTTATCGTTGCAAATTAATATTTGCAACGATAACAATCTGCCACTAAATAATAATAATAATATATTATATTTAAAAAGTTTATGGTGGGGACCCAATCAACTCAGTCTATCGCAGTCCACTGCTGGGCATAGCCTCACACACTGTCCCAGGCTGCACCAAAACACCCTGTTCTCAGCCTTCTTTCCTAGCCACCTTTTTGAGGTTGTCGGTCCATTTAGGGACCCGATATTTGTAATATAGCATCAATAGACAGTTAAGTTTTTTTTTAGCCTTTTCCTATTCCACTTCTGAGCAAAGGTCTCCCCCAAATCCTTCCAGGAACTCTTTTCCCGCGCCACCTCAAACCAGCCTTCGCGGTACGCGTCCAGGTCAACTCGCCATCTCTCTCTGGGCCGGCCTCGGCGGCGCTGTCTATCTTCAAGCACCCATTGTGTGGAGATTTTTGCCCAGCAATCATCGTGCATACTGGTGATGTGACCCGCCTAATTCCATTTGAGCCTGGCAGCCTTCTTTCCTACATCCAGTATGTCCGTTTTGGAATGCAGCGTGGTGTTCCGAATTCTGTCCTGTCTTTTCACACCCAGAATGCTGCGTTCCATCGCTCTTTGGCAAACTCCAAGGGTTATTATTGACAAATTACCACCATTACCAGCCTCGCCAGAGGCGCTACAAGATTCGCAATCTCTCGTATTATATCACAAATCCTAACAAATTAAGCGTCATATGTAATGTTTACAATCAAGATACCTCTTTATGACCATTTACAAGATTTGAATATGTAACTAATCGTACACGGTTGCTGAAATCTGTTTCTAAGATAAATAATTACCTTGGGAAATAAAAAGGATTAAGATGATTTCATGAAATGGTTCGTTAATATTGCATATGGTTTCTGTTTTATTAATTTTATAGTTTACTAGTTTGCTAGTTTTATATTTATATACTAAGACCCCTCTGTGCCTCGGAAAGCCCGTTAAGCCGTTGGTCCCGGCTGTGATTCGTGGATCTTTGACAGTCGTTACGGGTCGTCAGAAGCCCTAAAATCTGACAACCAGTCTTACCAAGGGGTTTCGTATCATCCAGTAACTGGATTGTGGAGGTCAGATAGGCAGTCGCTACATGTAAAATACTGGTACTCAGCTGCATCCGGTTAGACTGGAAGCCGACCCCAACATAGTTGGGAAAAGGCTAGGTAGATGATGACATGGGAATATCGTCTAACTTGGTACACATTTATTTTAGATTCACATGTATTTATATTCAGTCTATCTATAATGTTGCAATACCTAGAAAGTAGTCCTCTGTATGAGAGGGAATGGGTGTAGCCCACCAGGAATGAGCCTAGAGTGGATTGGTGGTTGTCAGACATACTCGTACGAGCACCTATGTCTTAGATTTTTTTGCTCTAGGACATGGACATTCTTCATGAAGTTTTCTTCACCGTTTTAAGAGCAGTGGTAGTAAAAATTATATTATACTATTATTGGTTTGGTTATAAATTGCACAGAGTAAAGTTACTCACTTCGTGTAAATTTCTGCGGTGCTATTCTGTAAACTTAGGTGAAGTGAGCGTGGAGTGAGCTGTCACTTCCTAGCAAAAACAAACTCACTTCACCAAGTTTTCACGGTGAGATTTTTACAGAATCGACCGGCTGATCCTAGGTATATTTTTTATCTGTTTTATATTAGTAATTTGATGTCTCAAATGGGTCATTAGCACCAATTTGATGTTTTTTATTTGGTTTGAATGAATCATTTTCATTTTGTAGGTGGAGATTTAGATAGAGCTAACAATGATTAATGAATGAATGACTTAGTAAAATCCTAACCCCATTGTTAACAAAAGTACATTTTTATGAATTTTTGCCATCGTTGTTGTTAAGAAATTTATTTTTGGTTTTTGATATAATATACTGAGCTCAATAAATAATAAAAAGACATGCCCTGAAATAATATTATTATATTGTATATTGGTTTTATCCTTTAAAGTTTATTTGTAACTAGCTGTGCCCCGCGGTTTCAACCCGCATAAGTGACGATCCCGTGGGAATGTCGGGATAAAAAGTAGCCTATGTGTTAATTCAGGGTGTCGGCTACCTCCATACCTAATTTTATTAAAATTAGTTCAGGCGTTTGTGCGTGAAGAAGTAACAAACATACGGACACACTTACAAACTTTCACCTTTATAATATTATATTAGTGTGATGTGATAGTGTAAGATTAGCAAATGAACCAACAACAAAGTTTTCTTATAATACATAATATATTGCAAATGAATTCTGATTAGAATCATATTTTACGTTAGGCTATAACCCTGACGAATTTATATGCAGTTCTAGTCTTATGTTAATGCCCAAAATATCAGGTCTTGCAGGCAATATTTCAAGGTGCACATTTTAAGCTTGGATAGAGCCAAAAAATATTTACACAAAAACATATATAAACACAGAATTGGATTTGAAAAAATCACATTGAACCTACCAATTTCTCCGAAAACCCACACAACCAAGAAACTATTTATTCTAAAACAGCACTTCAAAAACACCAACACAATTTCGTACATAAATATTTCGCACGCAATATTTTACGTACATGACGGCATGCGTTCAACGCGTCGAATGCGTTGCGTGCTCTATGTCGGAACGCGTGCGTTCTGCGTCGCGTCGCGTCGCTTACTAGTCAGCTGGCCGGCCGGCTCAATGTGCTAATAGACATCGCATAATCAAGTGAGAGGAAGTCTATAGAGGTGATAGAGGGACTATTTTATAATAGGCAAAGGCCATTGGATAGATTTGTCGTGATATACGAGATCGTGGAGTGGTTTACTTGTTTCTCGTCATCTCTATAGAGCTGTTCAGGGGATAATTTTTCCAGGAATGGCACCTGAAACTTTTTGCATTTGTTGAGGGATGCACATAGCCACGTAATAACAGTAGAGACTCACATATCCCATCGTTATAGCCCTATGGCCCTCCGCCTACCCAATTTCTCGAATTCCCGTAAAAGCCAAGACCACAACTTTGCGGAAAATGTAAGTCAGGGATGGGGTTCACTTCCCAGAGGACACGATGGAGCATACGGTGGAGGTCTGCCCTGCTTGGGCGGAGCATCGTCATGTCCTCGTAGAGGCGATCGGAAGCGGCGGTGACCTCTCGCGTCCGGCCCTTTTTTTTTTTTTTTTTTTTTTTTTTCACGTGGAGAAATGCTCATGCATACTACACTACCACGGGGAGATAGTGCAGTTATGTGGGACTCTAACCCACTAAAACTCCACGGTGTCCTCCTCTGCCGCTTACGGCGGGAACACGGGCACGCGTTAGCACTCATCCGTGAACCCGCCGCGGCCGTCCGTTACCGGACCCTCCTCTGGGGAGTACTCCCCATCACCGGCGCACCAGAACACATAGCACGCCGTGACCACCCCAGGGACCAAACCAGCACATGGGCGCCAGACGACCCCGTGTCTGGGCACCCTTGGTCCCCCCTGCGACGGGTCAGGACATTGGCCCCGCCGCCTGCCAATTTTCGGCTGCAGAGGATAGGGAGAGCGGCCAACGCAATACCGACACTCCTCTTCCCCTGCAGCCCCACCGCGTCCGCCATCGAACGGTGGCGACCCCGTCAAGGCCGCGGAAGGTAGGGAGAGCGGCGCACCGTAATACCGGCACTCCTCTCCCGCCGCGGCCTCCAACCCTCAACCGCGATGCCTCCGGTACGTACGACATCGCGGCCCGCCTCAGTTGCGATGTCGCCCAAGCGACACCGCAACCTACCTTTGGCCGCTACGTCATCGGCTTGTCAGCAGAAGCCCTGACGAGCCTCCTTCTGCGAAGTAGTCATGTTAGCGAAGAAGGTGGAGGAATGGTTGAGGGACAGAGCCTCACGTCTACGCCGCCGCGGGAGACGCTCCGGGCGTCGAGAGCCGCCTCCCGGCCACCGTAGGCGCGGGTCTGCGGACGGAGAGTAATGGGTAGCTCACCGTCCGATCAGGACCAGGCCCGAGCCGGACGGCGCGTACGTGTTCTACGCGCGCCCCAAAGAGATGTTAGCAACAGTTAAGGGGCCCGTTAGGGCCGAAGCTTGCCGTGGCAGCGGGATTGTCCGAAAGAGTTACCGCTACCCTGGAACGTAAAGGGCTAAGGAACACGGGTGGGTTTTAGTCAGTCAGAGTCTGACACTCCTATCCGCTCCAACCAGAGCGGGAGGGGTCATTTGATGATATCCCACCCTCAAAAAAAAAAAGGGTTGGGGTTCACTTAAAAGTGTACAGCCCTCTGCAAAATTACATGAGATTAGTTATGGATTTGTAACTATAGCCTTTACAGGTCTATTTCTTAACTGGTTTTCTTAGTTAGTATAAGGTCCTTACTCTAAAAACACTCATAGTACTATTATTTATTTATTATTATTATTTATTTGTATTTTGTCCTGATGGTTTGTGCAACTATTTGCTGCCTTTTTACGTTGTGAAAGTCCCGAAAAAAAAACTTGTCAATAAGGAGCTTTGTCACACCAAAACAACACCAGTCACACTCACATCAGCTCTGCAAATTTTTACACCTGACATAACCAAAGCAACCTACTTACATGGCAAAGAAAGCAATACTTCGCTGACATTATTGTCATTTGTCCTCCACTTAGCTTATCGTCTTCTATCCCTCTTACATATACACACATATCATTTGCGAGAGCAGGACAAATGTCTGGTTAGGAGAAAAGTGGACAGGTTTTGGTGATCGCTCAATATATGGCGTTGTGATCGAATTTTATTTGATTAAAGTGACCATCTCTTAATTAAGTGTGAATTAATTTATACCTTATAGACATCGCTTATAAGGTTGAAAATCAAATGTGAATGATTTAGAAGAAATTGTGAGCTTTTAGTTTCGTAATATAGAGATTTTTTTCTTTAAATGATAAGTGTGAAAACAAAGTTATGAGATGGGAATTCTATTGTTAATCTTTGTATGATGTTATTCTGACCTCGTTCTAAGAATTCTTTTGAAATGGGTTTCCTGTAGTGAATGGCAAATAGTGATATTCTAGTTATAATATTTTGATAAACTAAAGAGTGCGATTAAAGGTTTTTGCACTTAACTCCAATTTTATTAATAACTAGCGTCTGCCCACGACTTCGTCCTCATGAAATTTCGATCCCCAGCCCATCGTGTCGCATCCCATCGCCCGCGTTATTACTTCTCCTCCGCTTAGCGTTCTTTCTGAATGTTTTTCTTTCTGCTGGCTCCTAAGGGTCATAGCGTTATGTTAATAAGCCTTAGACCTTCCTCAAGAATTGGGATATCAAAGGCAAATCCAATTGCGAGTTCCAGAAATGAGCGCGTTCAAATAAACAAGCATAAAAATAAATAAAGTCATCTGCCTAGCCTTTTCCCAACTATATTGGGGTCGGCTTCCAGTCTAATCGGATGCAGCTGAGTACTAGTATTTTACATGGAGTGACTGCTTATCTGACCTCCACAACCCAGTTACTGGGCAATACGATACCCCTTGGTAAGATTAGTTGTCACTTGACTTTCGGGTTTCTGACGACCCGTAACGACTGTCAAAGATCCACGAATGACCAACGGTTTAAGGGGCCGGCGTAGCATGCGTAGTTCATACAAAATAATGTCACCGTTCAGAATTTCACACCAGAAAATACACATACATAATATTTGCCACATGGAATTTCCCGGAAAATAAGGAAAACTATATTTACTCAGACGTTAAACTATTTATATTAGTGTTTAGTACTGTTACGATTTATTTGCAGCTGGTTATTTAGTTTAGTTATGTGACAGACAGGCAGGAGAAAGTGTCCTTAGAGAGGAAGTGAACTATTCATGTATTTGAGTTGGTATATAGGTACATGTAGGCTTAGTAACAACAATGTTGCAGTGTAAATTAGCTTGGAGTGAAGATTTAGAAGTGCTTATAGAGTTTATTGTGCTGGGGATTTCGATCTGTAATATCAGTTAGCATGATAACTGATTGTTAACAATCAGTAGTGCTGAAAATGAGATTCAAATCGTCACTTGCCCGAGACACAGCCGTGCCCGAGACGTGAGGGAATAATGACATAAAGCCACCTTGAGGATGCAAATTTTATTATACCTATTGATTATCCGGCTTTTTATAAAACATCATAGAATTCATAGGTGTATTTGGATACAATTGTACCCATGATGAAAAAACCTTCAAACGATGTACAGAAAGTTTTAAGTCCGCTGAGAATTATTAAATATATTAGCCTAAGATCTTTCCTAACCCTTCACAAAGAGCCATACTGTTACTAAAACTATGCACAAAACTGGTCACCTTTTACGATAGCCACAGGCCTAAATAACTGTGGGTTTAGAAGGTTTGTGCGACCCTCCTGTCGCCACTCTAATATTCGACTAGTTAGTTGGCCCTCAGCTTAGAGAAACCGAGAGAATATAAGTATATTTTTAAGGGGAAAGAAACCTAAAATATGAACTCTTGCCTTCTTCCCAAAGGGGTTAGGCATTAACTACAGAACGCCACTTGATACGATCCTTACATCATTTTGCTTCGTTTTGGTTCAAAAGTCTGGTCTAACATATTTACTTCTATCTGGAAGTATTCCCCATTTCTCTTAAGGGGCCGGCGAACTACGCATGCAAATGCGTAGTTCATACAAACGTAATACCAAAATAATTTGTAAATTAAACATATTCTTAATGTAGTGTGTATTTGTTCCGATTGGATTACAGAATATCTAGGTTCCCAAATATATATTTTGAATGGACTCTGATATAAAGACGAGATATGAGGAATTTCAAATTTCTATAGAAAATTTATTTTTGTTATATCTCCGCCGGCCCCTTAAGGTGCTTCCTCACTTGAAGCAGCACTCGCCTGTGATGTAACGTTACAGAGTCGAGCATTACATCAATGATCCCTCACTGATGTAATGCTCGACTCTGTAATTTAACATTACACTACAATAGTGAGCAATCTGTAATGTTACAGATTCAAGCATTACATTCTTATAAAACTTTTAAGTTTAGTTAAGGGTCAGTTGATTCTTTGTAAAGTATCCAAACCGCCTCTGTATTTCGTCGGTTTTGTAATAATTCATGGCACCAATATAGTTTTTCTTTTTTCGTAAATAACAATGTCAAACTAATATTGCCGCGCTCAGCACGACGATTGCTTCGTCCGACATTGTGGAATCAACCAAATGATCAAAATCGAAACTAATGTTATATTACAGGCGAATGCTCGTCAGTCAGAGAGGCAGTATTGTAAAGTAATGCTCAAAATCGAATCTGAAATGTTACATTACAAGTGAACCGGTGAACTCCAGGTGAGGGAGCACCTTTACAGGTCCCACTTTGCTTATAGGTATTATGTCCATTCCATTGTAAGAATGACGAAACAAAAGCTTCTTCATTTGAATCACAAAATAATGGTACCTATCTATTCTCTTACGCACGGATTAGCGCGTAAGTTGCGTGAGACGGCGAAAGCGCATGACTCACAGGATTTATCCAACTAAACACAATCAGCATTCACGACGTTATCTCTGTTCTATTTAACGTTGGATTACACCGCAGATTTCTTTTATCTGCTAATAAAACCTTTACTGTAAATGGTATTCAGTGATTTCGCTTTTATTCGGTTCGCAGACGGTTCGATGCGGTTAGAATTATAAATGTTATCTTTGTAATACTCCCGTTAAGGCGCGTTTCCATGGTGGCATGTACTTTGCTATGGATTCGTTCGTAAGGCCATAAGTAGAGTGTCTTGACTGTGTCGCCATGGCGTCCCAGTGAGGTAGGTACCTTGATTCGTGCTTAGTCGGTCTAGAGGTCGCAAGCGTGGTTGCTAAGCATGGTGTGTAGGGTTCGATCCCCAGGTGGGTGATGAGACATTGGGTTTTTCATATGGCTTAAATCTTTCCGTAGTTTTTTGTGATTTTTCTGAATTTGTGTCCGGTTAATTGCAATAAGCTCAAATAATAAAACGCCGTCTCTACGTGGTGGGGCTTCAGCGCTCCGATAATCACTGGTCTGTGCCGGTACAGTTTACTTTGTCGAAAAAGTTGAGAGCGAGGTGCCAGACCAAGAGAGATATGTATAAATCCGAAGGACAGCATGCGGTGAGCTGTTAGGTAATAGCGACCCACGGGCCCTATCTCCCGGGAGAAGTGTTGTTCCTCAGGCTGGCCTTTATTGACCGGCTGGAGTGAACACTGACGAGGAACAGAGCTCCCACCTCGTTCTTGCCTTTATTGGCCGGCTTGAGTGGAGATTCGCAAGAGCAATCATGCTCGGGGGAAGTATTCCAGTAAGATCGTGACCGTACTTTCGGAATTGACCTGATAGCCGTATATAGAATAACCCTGCTCTTCTCAAGTACCTGAGGACATGTTGCACCAATTGTCGGCACGTTACTATGTTGTAGTGATAGTTTCCCCATAATAGTCCTTCCTGGATAGCTCTACAACCACTCCACTTTAGCTACCCAAACCCATAGTCCAATATCTTTGTTTCTATATCTTGCAATAATTATAGTCCTACATAAAGCGTGTGTTGTACTTGGGTGCACTTGCATAGTGCATACAGGGATAATTGTCGGTTGGTGCCTCATCGAATTAAAAGTGTCTAACGGGCCTCTGCAAGTTGGCTACCAAAGGCCACAGGGTGCTGAGAATGTAAGATATAAAAGAAAAAACAAATTTGACAGGTACTTTGTTAACATTTTGTAGTTTGTGGGAATCTGGAGTCGAAGCTAAGCCTAGGCCTGTATTTTAGAACTCCAGGTCCCCATTATATTACATAGTAAACGATTGATTGATGGTGTGTGTGTGTATGTGTGTTCGTGTGTATGCCTACATTTATATAATTATATATGATATTATTAAATACATGTGCATATAAAACTAAATATAATACGTAAATAGCTACCAGATCGATCGGCGACTTGACGGTGTCTTGGCAGGTGTGTTCCATAGACCGTTCCGACTGTTCCTGGGGTAGCCAAAGATACTGTACGTGCCTAAGAAGATGAGCACCAGCGTCCAACTGTCTGCCCTTATCGTTCTTCAAACGTGTTGTGTGTTCATCGCAGCTATAAGACTCTCAACTTAAAGTACAGCCGAATCGCTTTGTCAAACTGGACCAGAGGCAATATTCGTTAGCCTAAGTAGGTACCTATTTCGTACTTGTTAGTCTGCGTGCATCTTTCGTCGTAGGTAGTCATTCTAGAACGGTGTGTGGTGGTCCCCATGCTTTGGGTCTCTCTACAGCCCCAAGTGGGCCGCGTCTTACTTGGTGTGAACTCATGTTTTATAATAAGACTAAAAGTCCCAAACTCTTACCGTACGAAATTTTGGACACACACACACCATACACAATACAGAACGATATTGTATTACGCAAGCGGCGCGTGGGAACTGCGCACGCGCTCCTCCTCTTTTCTGTATGCAAAAACTAGACGATCGGAACACACTTCCGTATTATTATGGTGTTTACACGGGTGGGCTAGCTGATTAGTCTTTATTAGGTAATGTAGTCGGGGATATCTTTCGTTTTAGGGTCTTGAAATAGGTTTACTTTCCAAAAAGGTGATTATGCTCGTGGTTGGCATCCTAAATGGCCAGTGGGCGATTGGTAACTTAGTCTATCTGACAAAATGGTTTACCTACTTGCGTTTGCAGACGCCAGACTCTAAGGAAGTCAGATTATTAGTGTTCCCCTTTTTAGCTTGTTATTGGACTAGCTCGGAAACGCCGAGTTTTTAATCTGGCAATGGGTCATCAATTAGGAGATCCAAGTAGCCTCTAGGTCAGACTTAAGTGTTTTAATTTCATATTTTAGTTAAAAGTTGATTTGCTGATATTATTGAACACCTACTCACCTACATTTTATCCGAAAAAGAATGCCTAGTTTAACGGAAACTGGGAAAATGTTCAGTTTATTCTGTTTCTAAGCATAGAATGATTCAGCGGGATTGTCCGAAAGGGTTACCGCTGGCCCGGAATATAAAGGGCTAAGGAAGGAACATGGGTCGGTTTTAGTCAGTAAGAGTCTGACACTCCCTTCCGCTCCACCCAGAGCGGGAGGGGGTCATTTGATGATTTCCCATCCAGAAAAAAAAAACAGCATAGAATGATATGCCTGTTATCTAGTTAACCGGGTATTCTACGCTATATTCCATTGTGTCACGCACAGGATGTGGCCGCACATGGGCCGCACTGACAATAAGGCCAGGCCTTCAGGTAAAGAAGGAAGCCGGCAAAGAATTGAAACGAATGTCATCGCGAATTAACCTTTGTTGGCGATTAGCTTTGGTTATTTTTGTTTTCAGGGTTTTCTATAGATTTTTTTATATGACCGTCACGTCTGTGACCCTTGGGTGTTTAACCATGAATATCTGGGATTTAACTACTAGCTGACGACTGAAAGAATGGAATCGGTGTGTAACTATTCGTCTGATATAATACGTTTATTAGTAAGGGGTTAGGTAGGCAGAAACTATAGAACGCCACCTGCTACGATCCTCTTACTTCGTTTACTTTCATTCATACATCTGGGCGCATTGTCTGGGCGTACATTTTTTGTAAACATTTGAATAGGTA
This sequence comes from Luperina testacea, assembly GCA_927399505.1. Lineage (NCBI taxonomy): Eukaryota > Metazoa > Arthropoda > Insecta > Lepidoptera > Noctuidae > Luperina > Luperina testacea. Next base: position 19,276,993 of record OV656759.1, on the reverse strand, counting down.
ATAAAATTCATGTCGATAGTCGATAGTTCCATTTTCAAAATTTGAACTTATTGTTTTTATTCTATCGTTTACAAGTGGCCAGTTTTAAAAACTTTCAGTGTCGCCCTCGTATTAACTCAGTTTGTTGATCTTTGGATGGTGTGTGTGTGATTTATGGGTACTTTATTTGCTTCTCTATTTCGTTGGGATGAAAGTTAAAAAAAATCAAACTGACACCTTTAGGATTCCATTTATTTTACCTCCACATAACCAATAAATAATTTATATCATAAAACACATCTAGGTCTACAATACAGACGTTATAATTATGTTAGGTACGCATATTGTGTCGTGTAACAAACACCCCCTTACTTTTACTTGGTTAGTATTATATTTCTAATTTTGTATTTACTAACTGACAAGAAGAAATGGAAGAATTATTTCAAATATAGATTGGAATTAAAGAAACTTTATTTATTCCGCTTCTATATCAATATCAATACTTAAAAAAAAAGTAAGTACCTAAGGGGTGTTTACAACACGTAAAATATTAATTTACAATTATGAATTTAAGATCTTTATTTTTGTGACAAATTTTACATTTCTAATGGAGAAGTGCTGATAAGACATCATTTGGTAGGTGTGGTAGAGCTAACAATATAATAAGTCATCCATAGTAATAAAATATTTTGACAGATAAAATATTAAAAATAATCGAATTCAAATCTGTCCATTCGTTTGGGAGTTATTAAGCCACAGATAGACACAAGACGGCTTCATATAACCCCTTTTTTCGTCGTGGGTAAAAAAAGAAAGTGAACTAGAGAAATGTGGGTATACATGTATCTCTGCCAAACTCTTCAAGGCATAAAAGGGTAAAGTTATGATTAAAAAAAAATCTGCTAAGTTGTCGGTATCACGAAAATATCAGATGATACAGATGCTTCTCATTTAATTATGGAATTAAAAATGTTACGGATAAAATTATTGTATCATTAACTCATCATTAAACATAATTATCACATACGCTAGACATTTAGCACGATGCATATACACAGCTATCTTAACGATTAACATCAATACTTTTAATACTATTACAATATAGTAATGTGTTACAGTGTTGTGTGAGTGAAATGTACGCTTTTTTATTAATATTAGATTTAGAATATTAGTAATACATAATTATGAGTATTGTAAAATATATGTAAGCTGATATTTTAATTTAATCAACAAGCTGGAAGCTTATTTAAAAATAAAGCAAAGTTGCATTGTTTTGTCAGTAATTCTGCAGAGTTTAAATGCTGCATTTGTACTATCTGATGGAATGAGTATTCGGAGAAATTATTGATTAATTTTGACCTAAGGTGATATATTGAAAAAAATGTGGTCCTTCTATTTCGAGTAACTTGTTAAGTATGTGGAATAGAGCTTTAACATTTTGGTATATGTTTTCAGACTCTTTGGTCTAGTATCATGTAAAAGGAATACACGATTCAATGAATTTTTCTCGATACAAAAAAATTGCAAATTTATATCAATTTTTAAATTTTTTTTCGACATCACGGCGTAACGCTAAGTGTTATTCAGTGGAATTTATTTTAAAACATAGAGAATTATCATATCAAAGTTTACTCAAAGTAGTTTTAAACTGAATTCGTTTAATTTGTTAAAAAAAGGAGTAAATTCGTTTTGGCACATACGTCGTTTTCTTCCGAGCGCACGCACACTATAGCCATCACTCTTCTTTTGCGTTTCAAAATTAATTGCATCACTTCTCGCTCGCTTAGTAAGTTTTCGAATATTTTGGATTTTCGAGGTAGCGCCTTAAGTACCCCGAGCCACATACTGTCTAGTTTGGGGCTCACTGACAAATAATATATTGTATCCTAGCTGTAGGTAATATTTTAAGCAACTCATGTCGTCTCAATTTGCTGTTAACTTGTAAACCTGCGTACTGTACTGTACTCACCTGGACATTTTTTTTTTTCTATGTTATCTTGAATGATTTCACCTTTTATTCTAACCCCCTTACTAATAAATATTGTATAGCGTCTGTTTATTAGCGTCAACGCTTTGTCTTCTTCTTTCGAAAGTCAAATTACTGACGACTGAAAGAGAGAAATCGGTGTGTAACTATTCATCTAATATAATACGTTTATTAGTAAGGGGGTAACTGTTTTAATGTGCAATAAACATTTCACTCACACACGCACAGACAACATAATATTTAAATACTCCAGGAATTATTATAACGGCAAATAATTATAAATCTAAATATATAGACTATCATAAAACGAACAGTGCAGTTTGTCCTATGGCAAATAAACTTAATAGCTTGATTGTTTAACAACATATTTTAATCCATCGATTGGTCCTTACATATTCAAGCGTTTAGGTAGGTACTCGTCTGATTACGTACTTTTGGGAAACAACAAAGCATTTTAATGGCAATATACATTTATATTAAGCTATAGCATTCTTTTCATGTTGCCAGTGTATAATATTATAACTATGTACTTAGGGCGGTGTTCCCGTAATATTTACTTAGGATAAACCTAGATTTGTCCCCTTTAACGGGGACACGGATTACGGGGACAACGGGAATACATCGAAATTACACGACACTGATGAAATATTTTGATGTTTTTATTTCATGATGCTTTGTCATAATTATATTGCAGAATTTCATGATCGAACAATTTCTAGATTCATTACTAAAATACCGTCCCCGTTTGAGAACAAATAATAGGTAAACGACTAAGTAATATTACGATCGCGATACCCTTAATAAAGATAAATACTCGAATTTATCAACTAACATAGTAAAATATCATCGAATTTTACTACGTTACTGAACATTCCATCTACAATTCCGTCGACATCATAATTTAGTGAATAACTGGCACTGCAGAGTCTCTGCAGAAATACTCTCAACAAAAATATAACTGTACCACCGATGTCAAAAAGAAAAAGCCTAAAAACTAACCTAACAAATGCTAATCAACTAAAAGCTAGCGAACGAGCATTAAATTAACATGTAAAGCGATAAATCAACATGGGAATACCAACGTAACTTAAAATCACAATAAAAAAACATCACCAAACTTAACAAGTTCCATCGTAACGCTGATAATTTTTTTATTACAATAATTATGTTAAATAATCCTTTATTTTTCATCTTCAATTATATAATAATATTTTTCATATTTGTTATTTTGCTATTTTTAGATATCTAATGGATTTTGTGAAGCGTGCAGACTGGAAGTAATTTCGCAGTTTTATATAGCATGTTAAGTGATAATGCAGACTTCTCTTAACTTCACTGGTAAAATATGTACCACGTTACTTATAATTTCTTCCTATCCAAGAAATTTAAACTTATTTAACTTGCCAAACACTGCCAAAGCGACGTATTTTTGCGAAATTAAAGAATAAGGCCCAAAATCTATTACTAATGAATTAAAAAACCGAGAGAAGGTATTTTAACCGATTATAATTTTATAGCAAGGTCGTAAAAGTGTGGCCTAAGTAATAATTGATTGTTCTGACAATTCGTTTACATACCAAAAAAGGAAACTCTCAAAAAGTCTTTAGCACATGTAACAGTCGTTCGTTATTCAGTCTAAAGCATAAATACAAATGCATTATTCCCTGTCTAATCCAAAAAATAACTTTAATAAAAATATACACTACTGAACTAAGTAATTAGGGAATCATTTGCATTTACTTAGGATCCCGAATTGTACATATTTTTTTACGTTTTAAGACTCATTTTCTCTTGAAACTTGAGTTTATATTTTGTTCTAAGGAATACTTAGTTCAGTGGTAAACATTATGACATTTACAAAATAAAATGAGCTTTATTGTTATCGTAGCGCAAAACGGGCCTCTCAGGCCCACTTAAAGCAATCCAACTATTTCAATACATTCAAAACTAAGACAACTAAAAATTAAACTATAAACATAATAATAGATTCAATACAAATTGTATGAGGCATTCATTTTAACTACACATAAAAATTCGAGGAAGAATTATAATATTATAAATACTTAATTATCGTCTATTCAGACAGCACAAATCTTTTAAAAATCAATGCGAGTGGTTCATAATAAATAGGACATATTTTTTTTTAAAGTTTTTCTGTTTTTATGAATACGAAGATAATTATGCCCATATTATTAGCACGAAAACCACAATTAATTTATTTTTATTGTGTGTATTTTACACTAACAAGTTTGAATGGGACAATGGGTCGGGTTTCTTTTGTCTATATTTTTTTAACATAGTGCTCAACACACGAGTGATAAATGATTTTATTTTTTGTAAGTAGGTTGAGTGACACTCGTAACCGGCAGAGGCAACTGTAGCCGTCGAGAACATGCCGCTTGTGTATTTGAAAACTGTACCTAAATACACGTGCGGCACTTTGTCGACGTCAGCTGGCGACGGGTCGACGGCAGCTGGCGACGGGTCGACGGCAGTAGTCGACGGCCGCAGTTGTCTCTGCCGTTGACGCGCGCCGCTCGTGTGTATGCACACTTAAGTATACAAATATTTCATGTCTGTACCTTTTAAATTTACCTTTCCAATCTCTCGTTCAAGCTTGTTGGGTTAAATACACGTTATATAGTTATTAAATGACAAATAAGAATGAATAGTTTTCATTAAATTTGTCATTTAACACTTCTACACACAAAAATCGCTACTTTTTTTCGCGTAGAGTAAATTTTTCCTACAATTGTAGCCTATGTTAACACTAAGTATTTAAATCCAATATAATTATAGTATTATTATATCTCCCGAAGGATAATGCTATGTAGTATGGGAGATTAATAATTTACTAAATTATTTCTTTAATATGGATTGAGTTTATCATTTACTTTGATATTTTTTTCTTTGGTAGTTGAGAATAACGTATTGAATTCTATTATATTTTTAGAGTAACATATATCACATAATATAAGGTACCAAACTCGATACCGCAAAGCAGTATAGAGTAGTTTGATATAAATATCGATAAGGGAATGCTCTAGTCTTTAGAATAATGTTTATTGATTAGACGTTGTATCGAGTTGCATCACATGTTAGGATTTGTACGTTGTGAACTGACTATTACAACATAATAAATCAGGTCTGTTTATCAAAGCAAATGATAATCACAATATTAGACTAGAACAAATGTAATTCTTGCAAGATACGCGGGATATGTTCAACCATAGAGAACATTTACACTTCACGGAGGTAACGCTGCGTTTGTAACAAATATTTTGCTAATTCAATCTGCTGTCACATTCAATGTCAATTTGAAGGTCTTATCTTCAAAGTCACTTTAAACCCATTCCTCGCCAATCATCATTCTCCTACCCTTTGGCTTGCCCTACGTCCGATAATCGGTGACCGATTTTTTGTAGGAGAAAAATAGAATGTACTGATGGCAATAGTGCAACGCACACGTCCTACAAAAAGTCGGTCTCAATTGTTATTGGGCGAAATAATCTGACCGATTGTAGGACCTAAAAAAAGTATGCCGTGTGCGGAGCGCGTTTATACCAATTTATTGGGTGTGGGTGCGACATGTCTACTTCTTAAATCTTTTGTGAAATGTGACAACAGATTGACTTGATCAGATGTCACAAAACTTTATGGGCAACATTGCGCAAACGTACAGTGGGTTTGCGCAATGTTGCACAATGAAAGACAAGCATTTCGTAAAACTGGCATAATTTCCAAAAGCGGTAATGTCAAAAGAGTGTTGTTACCCGTATATTTTCCAAGCACATGATTTTCTAAAAAACGCAGCGTCTCCCCGTCAAGTGTAAAGTTCCCTGCCTGCCTGCTGTGACCATCTAACATTACCGGAATTGAACTAGCTCGGTGCATCTAAGGCACCAGGTTCAGTATATTTCGGTGTTCCAGCGATTCCTTCAGGGCGTAGAACAGTTGCAACTGCTGTTCAGGTTTCAGGTTGTATACCTGGGAAAACATACACAAGTGTTAACTCTCATACGTTTGCCCGCATACCTGTCGAAACACTCCACGCGTCGGAGTAGTTGAATGGACGCAGTGAAGTCATTGATTTCACAATGACAATAGTTGTGTGCACTTGGTGTACCGTTGACGTTTTGAGCACTTTCTCTTATGTACACTTGGTGTACACTTGACACGTTAATAAATATAATTTTATAATTAAATGTAAATAAATAAGTAAACAAACATGTCAGTATTGTTTACAGTGTTGTTTAGCCCACGGGCGATTTTTCATCGAGCAATGGATTTTTAACGCACTGCTTAGCGCCGAGAGTTTAAAATCCAACAATGTATTTTTTTTCACACGCTGGAATCCTCTCTGTTTGATTGTCAATGCTCGGGTTAACACCGAGAGTCGAAAATCCAATGCGCGATAAAGAATCGTCGCATAAAAACGTCGCCCGTGCGTAGCCGGTCTTACTGCTAGAAAAATTGCAATTCACAGTGACATTATAATATGTTCCTCTTAATTAGTCATCTGTAAATCCTTTTCTCCTTTCTCCCTTTTTATGCTACCAAATTAGGCAGATGCGGCGCAATATCAGAACACGCAGCTGTTATTTGATCTCCGCAATCTCATCAGGTCCAGGCATCTGTCAAAGAGCCTATATTTTCTTTAGTCATGACTGAATGATGAACGAATGAATGAATCGAATGATGAACGTCATCATATATTTTATATTGGAAGACCTCTTGTCAAAGTGGTGCCAACTGGTGTCGTAAATATTCACGAAAACCCCCATTCCCGATTTCGATTACTGCTTTTCCATCAAATTAAAATCAGAACAACTAAAAGAACTACCTGTTGCAATAGTTTCTGCGGCGTGGCGGTGCGTATGAAGCTGGTGATGTACACGTTGACGAAGGTGGCCATCAGGAACTGGCAATCGAAGCGGTCCATGATGCCGCCGTGACCGGGGATCACGTCGCCGAAGTCCTGGAGTTGATAATACATCGATTACATTTCAGAACGAGGTGGTCGAGAAGTATAATGTAATGGCCTACAGTCTGCGCGGAACTAGTTGGCCGCGCCTTGGGTGGGGACGGGGGTGAGGGCGGCGGGGTTGCCTAGTGTTCGCAACGCACGTACTGAGTAATGACAAAGCGCCCCCGCCCCTCCGTCCCACCGCTCACATACCTAAGGCGCGGTCAACTAGTTCCGCGCGGACTATAGTTCACAACAGCCGGAAGAAATGCAATTAAATAACGAAATGGTAGATTACGTCATACTAAGGCCCGCTTGCATGACCGATCACTAAATGCGTTTAACGCTAAACTTATTTAAAACGTAATTTTGTCGCTTTTATCTTCAAACGATTTACAGAAACTGAGCGATATTTTACTTACTTTTAGCGGTAAACGTATTTAGCAATTTGTGGTGCAAATAGGTGCCTAAGCGAGTTCCATTTTCGACTTGATCTTACGGCTGTCGGCGCATCCGTTCGTATCCTTTCCGATCCAATGCGATGCGAGCTGTTTGGTGAAAATCATCCTTGATTCGAGGTCTAAACCGAAGGATGTAACGACTGACGGTGGCTTGGATATTGCAAGCTTACTTTCTGCAGGACTGTTAAACGTTTCCATATCTGGATTTAGTGAGAGAATGGAGACTCGGACCATTAATAAATTTTACAACCGTTTTTTTTACGGTTATCTCCTCATTAACATAGATGGAGGCGACACTAAATTATTATGGAAAATTAAAGGAAGTATTTACCTTGATCTTGAATGCGCGTTTGAATCCTGAAGCGAAGAATCCTCCGAAGGGCCCGATGACAGAGCTGAACGTGCTCAGACACAGTGAGTGAATCATGAACGGGTAAATGTTCATTGTCTCCAGGCCCAACTGGAAAGTAAGGGAAAATGGACTTTAGTGATGTAGATTATATGACCTACAATACTATATTTTATCTCTTTAAAACATGTTACAAATATTTTGATTTAAAATAGTGTCCACGAAATGTCTTGCCCACTCTTTTCCACCATAGGAACCTAATACACTTTGGAATTGGCAATAAACTTTATCTTTTAGACTGACTGACTCCTTGACGTTTCAAAAGTGCCTGTAAATGATTTAATTGAAATAAACGCTAAGAGTTAGAGGTTGCACCCTACAAATAATAACCCAGCCCCTCAAACAAGGTTGACATACCGTCGTTGCTCGTGCAAAAGTCGCTATGTGTTTTTAGTGAACTTATTTGAGCTATATGAATTATAATTTATAACATTTAGCGTGTTTATACGGAACTTTTGATGTATGAGTATCACCTAGTTACATTCCTTAACTCTTTAAATATTGCACTTATCAATCACATAACTATTTATACAGTATGTGTGTATTGAAATAACGATTAAAACTACATAAAGAACCGAAAATAACTAAATAATACATAGCGGCTTTTGCACGCGCGTCGACGATACCACACTATGACGTTGTTTTGTTCAGTAAGCAATTCATACAACCTTCATTAAAACATAGGATACTTTTTATCCCGATATTTCCGAGGGATCGAGGCTTATGCGGGTGGAACAGCAGGGCGCAGCTAGTGAATAAAAACAGAAATACTTACTACTTTCATAACGGGCTGCACAAACTGCGGGGGCGTGTACTCCTGGAGACGGAACAGCAACGAAGGTTCACAGTCCATGGTCATGCGGCCCAGAGAGTCAGAGTATTCGATGGGGCACACCAAGTACGGATATTGACACATCATGTATGACATCTGTGGAAAGGGAAAATAATGTTTTTTTTTTTTTTAAATCAAGTAAGTAAACAAGTTTGTTGAGCGTAAAAATATTTCCATGGCGCCTTGGTCATTTCTACGGACCGGAAGCGCAGGTTTTCTTTAGTCTGTGTAAGGTTTTAGTATTTTTGTGAAAATTTTAGGTAATTTAGATTGTGGCTATTTATTAAACAAGGGTGAGAAACTTGTGTCTTATTCTGTTTACTTAGCTTAGAGAAAGATTATTTTCATATTTCATTTAAGAAGAAAATAATATAGCAGCACTGTATCACCATTAAAAAGTTATTTTTGGATTCACAACAATAATTCCACTGCACACAATATACATTTATTTCCTTCAATTCTGTGACCCTTACAATTTGAACCTACTCATTAGTTTATTTTAATGAGGGCGTATGAATTCGCCGCTAGAAGTGCTAGTGTAGCGTGGGGTATCTGAAATGTCAAATGTCACTGTTTGTGGGTGGGCTACGCGGGTTTATTTCTAATTAGAATAATGTGAATATTTTGCAGTAACTGAGATTAATTTAGAAATAATAGCTAATTCATAGGTTAGTTTGTTTACAGTTCACAAACACATTTTTTGTTTGTTTCAATATGATTTAAATGTAAACTTTATTTTCACGCCCGTAATAACAAACTTTGAGAACTATACTTCAGGACCTTACTCGACTGTGAAATTTTATTTTATTTGATGTAAATTTGTCACTTACCACCAATCCAAAAGCTACAGTAGATATTCCTCCACCAATGAACCCTTCCCAGGTCTTCTTAGGACTCAGCTTGATCAGCGGGGTCTTGCCGAAGAAGAAGCCGAACACGTAAGCCATGACGTCATTGCATATGATCATAGATACTGGTACTATGAACCATATTAGACCTGGAACAAGAAGAGGTTTGTGTCAGGAATTTTAAGCAGGCTTAAGTGTCCAAGTCAATGTTTAAAGGTGCCAGCGACATGAAGAAGAAGAAGAATTAGCTTCAAACTGTCCAGATGCATGATGATGAAGACTGGCTGATCTAGTGGTCGCAAGCACGAATGCTGATCGTGAGGTCTTAGGTTGGATCCTCGGGGGCAGTTTTCTTAAAAGGAAATTCTCAGTAGCAGACCTACTGGTGATCTATGCAATTCGGGGAGGAGACAAATCCAACAAAGCAAATATCATAAAAATCGGTCCGGCCGTTCTTGAGTTGTAAATGGTGTAACTAACACGATTTTGTTTTATTTATATTTATTTGTTTATTAAAACAATTTATGTTCGCATTACTTTCTTAGTAGGTGGATAGGAAATGCCAGCTAGTTCAATATAGGTACCCATATCTATTTCTTCAATTATTAATGTTCATTGAACTCCCACACCATACCGGATGGTCTATTAGATAATGCCAGCATTCTTGGAAACGTGATTATTTAACAGGCTGCTTTGACAACAACATGTCAGTTAAAATCTTATATCATCTCCAACGTATCGGCTAGAGCTACACAATAATAGTTTATTCAAAAACGCTTGGCATTGGCTTCAGGGGATCAGACCGGAATAACTCAATATAACTCATATTTTCGCATTTGTAAATGTAAAAAATCGTTACTACAATGACGATAGGCTAGCTGAAGTTTCACATACTCACATCCTAAACCACACCTTTTTGCATGCTAGTTTTAACGAATTAATTTAGAAACCCGACCACCTGTAATGTACCTACTACAATTCTTGCAAATAAAATGAATAAATAATGAATTATAATTTATTAATTTCATTTCATTTAAAGGAACACCTAAATATATGTACACCGTTGGATTTTCAACCCTCGGCGCTGAGCTGAGCGTCAAATATGCAACATTACGCTTTACTTTAGGCAATCATTTAGGTGACATTTAGTTTAAATGGGGCTCTAAGCATCGTTTTCGACAACAAAATCAATAGGCATAAAACCAACACTCCTATAGAACATTCTACATTTCAAGCCCATAACCACACTGCAATCTGCATATCTATCTACACATCAACATCCGGTGGTTGGCGGTTAGGTCGCTTAAAACACGATAAATCATAATACACAACTACGCCGGTTAAAACTATGTTATTGGTAGACCAATCAAATCGTGTATAGCCACAATAAAAGTGACCTATTTCTGTTGAATGGAACGATAAGTGGTAAACGGTTATTAGTTTTGTTAAAAGATACAATACAATGCTACGAGTATTAAATGAATGGTGAAAGTTGCCTAAAAGCGACCCCGGTATAAATGGTGCATCCACTAGCAGGAATAGCGTCACCGGTGGTTCGCAGAGCGGTGGCAAGCTCCAGCGAAAGAGCCAAAATGGTCTCCGACACACAACACCCTTTGCACGACAGCGTCCATGTGCTACAAAGGCTGGAAAGCCGAAACAGTTTTTTAAAGTGTGTCATCCCACTCGCTGGCGAACCATCACAAGAAAGACAAGCTGTGGCGAGACAGTGCTTCCTTATCCAAACCGTTCGTTCCACCCGCTGAAGACCTCCCACCAGGACATGAGTTACATTGGGTAACCTGGAAGTCTTTAAACAGACCCCGGACCCAGGTTGGCCGAAGCAAGGAAAACCTGTTCAGATGGAGATTCATAGACGACTTCGCCTTGAAGTCTAATGTGTTGCTGTTCCACAAACGATGGGACACTTAATATCGTGTCCTATCAGCTGCACGTTACAGGATATAGTGGACGCTGGTGATGGCGCCAAACAAGTAGCCGAATTCTGGGCCCGAGTCCATTTAGATTGCTATTGACACGCTAAGAAGAACAAGAATAGTGAAATGAGATGTTTTATAAAGTTGATTGGACAGAAAAGGGGTTAAGAAATAGGATGTTTTTTAATCAAAGTTAATCATCTTATGCCTAGCCGAGCCCAAGTATGTTGGGGTCGGCTTCCAGTCTAACTGGATGAAAATTGGTTTAAAGAAATTGGTATTTTGTGAACATCAACAATCACAGACAGAGCCTGAATACATCTTCCATTTGACTTCATAGGCGCCTATAAATGAATCATTCTAATTTTTCTCCGGTTTAAAGAGTCGTTTTATTATGTCTCTGGGGTGTTCCCTTAAATTCAGATGAAGTGTTAAATAGGCAGCCCTGACGATGGTAATAGGCTACCCCCCTATTAAATGGGCCTAAAGATAAATGGTAAAATGTGGGTATACTGTAGATACATCTCAGCCCAACCCATCGGTTATTACAGGCATGATGTTGTGTGTGCGTTAGTTTATAAAATTCTAATGACTACTTTTACATTTTTAAAGTTCGCTTGAAGAGTTTCCTCTAGTCTAGTGCATCATGTTGACTGTTGACATGATATTATTAATCCAGGATCTAATACCCTTAGCAACGAGTACCTATCTGTATACGACATTAATGTAACCCCGAATCGATTAAGTCCGGATTTTAATTCAATAATGCCCTATAATGGCTTTCGTCCCGCACGCATGCCCTTTGGGCCTTGCCAACATATTCATTTGCGTCGTTTATGCTCAACGGATTAATAACGTATACGATGGAATATGGATTACATTCTGATATCGTAAGTATAAAATGTAAAGATTTAATTTCATGGGCATTCATTGTCAACTGACGTGGACTGTCAGCTATGCGAAGACAGATTCTATGATTTGCAATAGCATCAGAGGGGGCGTTCTTGTATTTTTAAAAGAACGTTTGCGTTCTAATTTCAGTCTCAATCTGTCACAACTTGGCCTTCTGATCCTTGAGCTCTTTATTAGAATAAAAGGGACAAAGTAAAACGCTTATTCAGTTTCTTGTTCATGATAAAATATGACTGTAAAAGATAATATTATTTCAATCTCACAATTCTCGACTAGGTACTAACAATAAACTACTTTCTATTAACGTACAATATTCACGAGAAACCTTTTATCCTTTTCTGAAAATAGTCGACTACATTTCCAGGCGTTTCTAAATGTGGCTGTAAATGTAGTGAACTTAAAAGGCTTCGACCTCAGCGTGGCCCCGATACGTCAGTCCCGGTTCAAAACAATCTATCAACAAGTTTAAATTGCGACCAAGGAAAAGCTGAACCTCGAAAATGTACACGGAATACTTACTCGGCGAGTGAACGTTAGGCGTATGAAAAACATATAAAACTGCTGTGACACTGGGAACACCCAAATATTCCGAACTATTTTATTCCGAATTTCGATATTCCCATTTTCAAAAGTCCGAATTTCATAATACAGGCTATGAATTATAAATGTCTATTATTAAAATCACGAAATTTATTTTACCGAAAGTCATAAATTCGATTTGTTTGTTTTCCAATTTTCATAATATTCGAAGAATCAATTGCTCGATGGATTCTCGGTCCGAAAAACGACATTCCGATTTTCAATACTCCGAATTATCTTTTCTTCTTTCGCTATAAACTTACCGCACCCGAACTCAACGAACGCAATAGGCGACTTAGGATGCAAGAGCGAGCGAAGGGCACCCCGAGGTTAGGTTTAATTAGGTTCCTTCAAACCCTTTACGTAGAAATAGAGGCCCCGCTTTGCGGTGCTCCGTCGACAAATTCCGTATTCTACTCGTATATTTGTCTTGCTATTCAGTTTTACAAGGCGTTTTTATTTCGGAATTCTAATTGGAATTCGTATTTTTGATGTTTCGAATTATCATTAATTCGGACTTTCTGTTATTCGATCTATTGAAACTCGGTATTTTGAGAATAGTAATTATAAACGTTAGGAATATTGAAATTTCGGAATTATAAAAATAGGATGAATGATAAATTGGAGTTGTTTTATTAGGAATTTGGAACCATTCGGAATTATGAAAATCGGTATTTTGAAATTCGTATTTGTAACTGTCGGAATAAAGTCTTTCGTAGTCATGTAGTGTACCCGTGGCACGTGGTTTCTGGACACTTTTTTCATGTTATTCTTCGTGTCCATGGTACGACAATTTATTACATTTTGATGGATCAAAACTTCGCCACATCCACGGCGTCGTCGGTGGCAGTGCAGAGGTCACTTTGGCCACATTTTTTGGGACACAGAGGGCCGGATAGGAGGTGAAGCACATTTTGGGACACAGCTTTATATCCACTGCCTGCTACCGTTTTAGCGAATACAATTAGGCCATTCCGAATCGTATTTCTTATCAACCGTATAGCAAAAGTCCTTAGCTCAGTTTTCTGTATCTTGTATCATTTGCCAAAGGACCCAAGATACAGAAAACTGAGCTAAGGATCTGAGCTATGTAACAAAAAAATACTCAATATATTGCGTGGTGATCAAGATAGACATTTTTGGAAGAGAAAGAGGCCAGGCAAAAGTCTGTCCTGATGTTTATTGGCGAGAGCCAAACAATCTTCAGCGCAAATTAAATAAAAGTCCATACTACGATTCGTACAGCCATTTTCCTAGAGTATTTACCCTAAGCATACACTATTCCTATATTATATGTGTACAGGTAGTCTGTCATCCGTATCGATCGGGCCTTCGCACCGTCCACTACAATCGCTGTGATTATAATATTCCTCCACAAAATCGATACATAGGCATATAATCTATTGTATGTAAGTGTTTTGTATGTTTTTACATACATTGTTGAGTTGCAAAGTGCTCCAGCTGTGGAAACAATGTCGAGGTTAAAGATCAAAAAGCGGCTAATAATAAAATGCAACGTGTTTTCAATGTTTTGAGTAACGTTAGGAGGAACGTTTGAAAATGTTTCTGTTATCTTGTAAATATTGTAGAAACTTCTTCTAAAGGTGTGTTACTATTACTACAGCTTGAGTATGGCCAAAAAACTAATACATATAACATTTTCGGTAACTGCGGCTAAATACTAATACCAGTAAATTGGCATGCTCAATCGAAATTCGTCCGTGTCTCGATGACGATCTAATTAAATGCTCGTAAAAATTTGCGCTACATGCAATTAAGTTTCATTCATCGGGGACATAGTTATAGGCCGTTCGCTATGTATGACGATGATTCGTTCCGAATCCAGATAAGCTTACATGTAGAGTTAGCTTATACTCAGATAGTGAGGATCAATATGAATAGAGGAAAAGTACAAACTTGAATACGTTTTGATACTCCTATAGTAAAACGTATATGACTAACATGCAAAAAGCGTTACGCTCTCAACATCTCAACAGACCACCCAGCCAGTCGACACAACTATTAACCATTCTGCATGAAAAACTTAATGAAGAATAAACATCTAAATCAAGAAAGTGGAACCAACAAACTCACTACCTCATTAAATCAGTATCGAAACTCGATTATAAATCACTTGTTTACTCATGCATATAAAGCGATTCCGATCGACGGGCCAAACGGCTTCATACCCAGCGAAATATATATATTGATCACCTGCTCGCGTGATACGCGAAAATAATCTGAAATACAGGGTACATAGTATACGGGAAATTGTACCCAATAATTGGTTTATTAAGGTTTAATGTTGTTTTTTGTTTAAGTGGGGTTTATGCTGACACACACCAACGTAATCTATTTTAGCGACGGTTTCCCTCGTAATGTGTCTTGTAGTTAGGTTATGGGTATGTTGTGTAGGCGGTAGCGATTTACCTGGTTACCTTGGCATCCATAAAGCTCATACCTAGTAGGAATTTTTTCATTGGGCTTTTTTTAATCACCATTAAAGCAGTGTGCCCGATGGAGCACCCATCAACAAAAAGTTCGGAAATCTATACAAACTTTCAATGACCTATTTAGTCTCTTTTAGGGATCGAATATCGTCGCTCGCATGAATAAAAGTCCTATCTCATTTTTTGGCTGATTTGGGTTGGGACAGCTACATTTTTCTATTCGTGATTCTTTATACTTTTCATTAACCGTCGTACCTTTATGTTATTTGGATCTCAAAATATAACCATTTTGAAAGGCAACAAAATGTAAAGAATCACGAATGGAAGAGTGTAGTTGTCCTGACTCAAATCGGCAAAAAAATTAAAAAAGGACTTTTAGTCATGCGAGCGACGATATGTTCGTTACTGTTTTAAAGCTATTAATTCTAAGTCTTGTGAATTGCAACACTGCAGATACTGATACTGCAGATACAATTTTGAATTCTATACCGTAGGTATAAGTATGGTATTAAAAGCAAAAAAATTGTTACAATACCAACTGTTTACTGCAGCTGACATGTCATGCCACCAACGCAATAGAATTCAAAATCGGTTGGACGGACTGTAAAAAAGGTTTCATTTAAATGTCTTATCTTATTTTAAATGGAGTATAGACCATAATGACAGCTTCGATAGAGCTTTTTTTTTGTCATGTTGCTGGTGTTTATTATTCGTAGCATAAATTTTTAGTCTAACAAATTAAAAATCAGACTGAAAAGATAATGTTAAAAGACAATAATCTTTCACGCTTTTTATACCCAGCATTGAACCTCAATCTTCAATAGGTCTGATTGCAGCATTCCGAAATTTTGCTGCACAGAGAGTGGGTATACAAATGTTCGGCAGTCATTAAAGTTATAAAAACTGGCGAAAACACCATGAATACCTCAAAATCAAAGCATTGTTTTTAATTATTAAACCATTTACAGGCACTTTGGAATTGTCAACGAGTCGATCAGTCGGAAAGATGAAGCTAGTTGCCTATTCCAAAGCGTAGTAGGTTCCTAAAAGACTGCTCCACCTACGCCAAGCCAAACCTCATGTTATATAATGCTTATACAGGGTGTCTGGCGGCAGATTTATGTTTTTAAATACGATTATTTCAAAAAGTAATAAACGGTGCGGGGGGAGGGTGGCGTCATTAGAATCACAGACCGTGCGGATTTCTCAGTCACGATGCCGCAGTGGTCGGGTGAGCATCGCGCATTCGCGATCGAGGCATTTTTCAAGAGTAACGATTCTTACGTGATTGCTCGTCGACAATTTTGTTCACGCTTCGGTATTCGGCGGATAAGTGACGGACCGAGTGTGAATTTAATTCGTTCCTGGGTGCAGAGGTTCCGCGCAAGTGCTTCGGCTTTGAACACCCCACGGCCAGGGCCTAGTCGATCTTCAAGGACCCCTGATAACATTGAACTGGTGGAACGGAGTTTAAATAAAAATCCACGACTTTCAATACGGAAAAGAGCGGCCTCATTGGGACTTCCAAGAGCCATCATTCACGAAATTTTGAAAAAGGATCTGAAGCTCCATCCTTTTAAAATTCAAATTGTTCAAGAACTGAAAGAAAGTGACTTTCTTAGTCGCAAAATCTTTTGTGAAACGATGTTGGAGCGTTTTTGCACGACGAATTCCATTTTTTGGAGCGACGAGGCTCATTTCCATTTAAATGGGCACGTTAACAAGCAAAATTGCCGTTACTGGTCTCCAAGAACCGGTAACCCTCGACTGAAACACCAAAGACCATTGCACTGCCCCAAGGTAACTGTTTGGTGACCTTTATCCACGAATGGGATAATTGGACCTTTTTTTTTTTAAAATGCCCGGGGCTAGGCGATAAATGTCAATAGTGAGAATTATGGTCGCATGATTACGGATTTCTTTTTGCCGAACCTGCGAGCTCATCCATCGTTTTCATCACACACGTGGTTCCAACAGGATGGTGCGACCGCACACACGGCCAGAGCTTCGATGAATTTGCTTCGAGAAGTTTTCCCTCACAAACTGATTAGTCGCTTTGGAGACATCCCGTGGCCACCGAGATCGCCCGACTTGCCCCCAATGGATTTCTTTTTGTGGGGATACCTCAAGGAGAGAGTATACACTAACAATCCGCATAATATTGAGGATTTAAAAGAAAACATTCGTCGAGAAATCGGCGCAATTGAACCGAGCTTACTGCAGCGTGTGGCGCGGAACACGAGGCTCCGTTTTGAACAATGCGTGAAACTCGATGGAAGACATCTGGATGATGTAATCTTTAAAAAATGAAATCCGCACTTTTACACTATCTACTTTTGCTTTTAATTAAACGATATGTCAATTAGTTATTTTTTTATAATTTTTTGAAAATATAAATCTGCCGCCAGACACCCTGTACATACAAAAATAACACCTATTCCAAAGCGTAGTAGGTTCCTAAAAGACTGCCCCACCTACGCCAAGCCAAACCTCATGTTATATGCTTATGCATACAAAAATAACACATATTCCAAAGCGTAGTAGGTTCCTAAAAGACTGCTCCACCTACGCCAAGCCAAACCTCATGTTATATGCTTATGAATACAAAAATAACACCTATTCCAAAGCGTAGTAGGTTCCTAAAAGACTGCTCCACCTACGCCAAGCCAAACCTCATGTTATATGCTTATGCATACAAAAATAACACCTATTCCAAAGCGTAGTAGGTTCCTAAAAGACTGCTCCACCTACGCCAAGCCAAACCTCATGTTATATGCTTATGCATACAAAAGTAACACCTATTCCAAAGCGTAGTAAGGTTCCTAAAAGACTGCTCCACCTACGCCAAGCCAAACCTCATGTTATATGCTGATGCATACAAAAGTAACACCTATTCCAAAGCGTAGTAAGGTTCCTAAAAGACTGCTCCACCTACGCCAAACCAAACCTCATGTTACGAGTATATGCTTATGCATACAAAAATAACCAGTGATGTACAAGATACCTTAAATAAAGTATCTGGAATACAAAATGCAAAATACTTTTAAATTAAGTATTTCAGATACCAGATGCAAATACCTTTCTGTAATGGTATCTGAAATACAAGATATAAAATACGTATCTTTTAAATACTTTTTATAGATAAAATACTTTTGAAAAAAAAAAAACATTTTTTTTAATGAAAGTTTATTTTTTACATGTAAATCGCGTTGATTGCGCAAACGTGATACAACAAAACAGATTCACTGTCCATAAAGTAGACAACATGAATTACATGTCGTCGTTGCGCGTGCAAAAGCCGCTATGTATTATTTAGTTATTTTTGGTTCTTTATGCAGTTTTAATCGTTATTTCAATACACACATACTGTATAAACAGCCGTCAAAATATTGTATTTTTTTTAGATAGTGGTATCTCAATTTTCTCATAGCTGCGATCAACCGACCGAACTTTTATGTGTCTGTCTCCCTCAAACACAGACTATTATGCGAAATAATTAAAAATGACAAGGGGCATAGCCAATAACATTTTGTAGAATGAAAGAATTGCCACGCCACCTATCAATTCGGCCCTAAAAGACTGATGGTTCAATAATGCGTTCAGTTTCATCTAAGACAACGTTAATATTTAAAATTATTGTCGCCCAAGATGTCACAATAAAATCACCAATTACTAAAAGTATTTTAGCAAACATAGTATCTACAAAATACTAAGATACCAAACAACAGGTATTTAAATACAAGATACAAAATGCATTTCAAAAAAGTATCTGAAATACAGATACAAGATACGTATTTTGTATCTTGTATCTGTATTTCAGATACTTGTATCTTAGATAAGTCACATCTCTGAAAATAACACCTATTCCAAAGCGTAGTAGGTTCCTAAAAAACTGCTCCACCTACGTCAAGCCAAACCTCATGTTATATGCTTTTGCATATACAAAAATAACATCCCTTTACGCTATTCTGCTCTCAAAAACACTACCTTACATCTACGCGGCCTAGTTACTGTACACGTTTGAAAGGCTTCCCCTGTCCGTGACAACGTTGACTTGACACCTTTATGGATAGGGGGATGTTATCGACGATATTGTGTTAAAACACAAAGAGCAACATAAACTAAATGGAAATATATATGTTAGTGTTAACAGGAAGGTATTGTGTGTGGTCGACCATTTTGAACAAGGTAGTATTTGAGCCCCAAACTTAGAGATATTTGATTTGACTTGATTCTCGAACAAAATACATTTATCTTCAATTTTGAACATGGTTTTATGAAGTTTGGTTCCTCTTCGGAAATCTATACAAACAAAAAAAATTGAAGTGTCAAAAGTAACAGCTTTTACTAAATGCATATGAAAGTATAGGTACACGGTACATATATATTTTTTTTACGTTTGTCTGCTCAACGTATCAATTTACGATTTTTAGTGAATATTTTAATATAAAAAAATAAAACATTTTATTTTCGAATGGTAATATTTTTTTTAGCATGTATGGATGCTTATACTATTGCGGGTTAACGGGAACGCCCTCTGTTAGTTAACATACTGTATACACATTACTGTGTGTGTTATATACTCAACAATAACAACTTTGATTACGTACACCCCGGCAACACAAGTTTCTCACGCACTGTCATTAAAATCTACGACACTAACAACCTTATCGGTCGACTGTACTCATTATAATTCCACATGCACTCTAGAGCCATCGAGACAGTCGAATTATGGTTCAAGTTCATTGTCTGATAACACTATCGTTTGTATTTCTTATGCTGTCTTCATCTAAGCGGTTACACGTGGATCCTTGTTTTCAAGGTTGGCGGGATGGAAACAAGTGAAAATCTATTAATCATTATTCATTTGTTAATATTCATTGTCAACCTAAGGCTAAGAACTCACGGAGCGATTTTCGCCCGCAACCGCCGCGGTCGTGGATCTGCGGTTTTATTTCAAAACTCACGAGACCGGTTATTCGCGCGGTTACGCGGCCGCCGCGGTTGCGATCATCGCCCGCAAACGTGGCGGGCGATGATCGCAAGATTGCAAGACGGGCGGTTAACGATCACCGCCCCGCCCCCCGCCGCCCGTCGGCCCCCGCGGTCGCCCGCCAACCGATCGCAAAGCGCGCGGGCGCCACCCGCCGAGGCTGCGGGTAACCGCGGCCCGCGCGATTCTACTAGTTGCCCGCCGGTACAGCGGGAGCCGCATACAACCGCGTACACCGCGGGCGTAAAACGCGTCGTGAAATGTGCTTTAATTTTTTATATAAATATTTGCATTCTACAGAAGCTGCGGGCCCGCAACCGCAGCGGACGCGGGCGAAAATCGCTCCGTGAGTTCTTAGCCGTACTGTTATAGCCACTGTTGAGTATCTTTCAGCCTCCCCCTATTGTAGGACATGCAACCATCTGGCTATTTATCTGCCAACAGTTTTTCGGTCTTTCGGTAACCAGTCAAATCAAATCGATACCATGACTGGATTAAATTAATCTGTGTTGCCAATCACTGGTTAATAAGGGAATCGGATTTGCATTTAGATTCGTGTGCATTTATTTTATAAAATGTTCAATAGGATTTTTCATTTGCGTCAGTCATTGTTCGGAAGTACTTCACCGCTAAAAACCCAGTACCTATAACATCAGATTATTCATTCCAACTGCAAAGCATATAAAATTAACCCGAGTTCTAAGGAACAACTGCACTGCAACATGCAAAGCAAGTAGTTCACAGCAGGTCACGACAGTAAATTCTAGAATGTATGTGCAAATGAGCGGTTAGCCGCTACTTAATGCTGCAAGCGCTAAATAAGCGCTGACGTAGCATTAATAATAGTGTACCACACAGAGGCGTCTTTACCTATGGTGCAGGGTGTGCGGCGCACACGGGCGCCGGGTCTAAGGGGGCGCCTCTGCCCTGCGCCCTCTAATGCGACACCTCCAAAGATGCGTCGATGCCGGCGCTCTCAAAGACCCTGCGCTCGTGTGCGCCGCACATAGGGTTGCCAACTTTTTTTAGAAGAAATAGAGTATATCTGATTTTGAAGGAGGTAAATAAAGAGTACGGACCTACAAAAAAGAGTATCATTTATTTTGTACTTTTAAAAAGGTATTTTTTGTACTTTTTGCAGCACATAACAATTTTTCATTGTTCTTAAAGGAATTGTAGGAGTCCAAATATTCCAACTCTAAATTTATATAATTATATCAAGAACTCATTTTTGATCAATTTCAATGAAGCTCTATTTCTCTGAAGCTATATTTTCTGGCAAAAATTAAGTCATTTAAATTCATCTGCTCTCTGCTTATTTGGTTTGAAATTTTAAGCAAGATAAATATAGTTAGCAAGGCCTTTCAAAAGTCAGACGTTGTATTGTCAGAAGCGGTGAAAATTATTGATAATGCAAAAATAAGTTTGTCTGAATTCCGTAATGAATTCGCTTTTGAGGAGCTCCTTAACCGGGCGAAAACTGTAGCGGAAGAAGTCGAGGCAATAGTAGAATTTCTCACACCTGCACGCCCTCGCGCTCGTAAAAGGTTTTTTAATTATGAGGCGGAGGATGAACCGATAACAGACGCGAAAATACATTTTAAAGTAAATTTTTACTACTACATATTTGTTAGACACCGCAATTACTAAGTTCGACGAATGGTTCGAGCTTTTGAATGAAAATAATGTAATTTTTTCATTTCTTCAAAAATTGAAACACTGGAAAGATTTGGACTCTGATACAAAAAAAAACACATTGCTCTAATTTAGAAAATAAACTTTGCCATGCTGGCTCTTCAGATGTGGAACAGTTCGAGCTCTATAATGAAATCGAATTATTACCGATGTTTATTGATGATTCCACTACGCCGTTGGATATTTTAAATTACTTGTTTACGAATAAATTAATTTCAGTGTTCCCAAATCTGTCCACAGCACTGAGGATATACCTGACACTTCCAGTCACGGTCGCACATAGCGAAAGGTCATTTTCTAAACTAAAAAAATTTAAAAACTACCTTAGATCAACATTGTCGCAAAGTTGACAAATTTATCATTAATAAGTATTGAACATGAAATCAAAATTGAAGTTAGTTACATTGTTAAAGATTTCGCTAATGGAAAAGCTCGCAAAGTAACTTTTTTGTAAATACATTTGTGTGTATATATATATATTTGTGTGTACGAGCGTCCTGTTTGTTATATAACTATAATAGTTTTTCAATTGAATATTTTTAAAAGAACTAGAAAGTTCTGATTTTTTTATTCTTATAACCCGGAAGGCGTTATAAGAATAAAAAAATCACAACTTTCCTAAAAAAACTTTTTGCTTCCCGACATCATTTAAAATTGCACCATTTGCATCCGAATTTCCGTTTGAAAATATAATTGTTAGTATTCCATTTTGACCCCGCTCCTACTAGACTAGAGGGCGCCAGGGTACTGGTTGCACACGGGCGCCACAAGGGCTAGAGACGCCTCTGGTACCACACACTTATCATGCCTTACTAAGACATTCAATGTGACGAGAATTATGTGATAGCGCTATTGTCTCCAAGTATTATTAACCGTGAGCGACTATATTAACGTGTTCATTGTTTTGTACGTATGCATTGTTATTTAGACGACAGTGACAATTAGGTTTTGTTAATGAAGTGCGGGTTTAATGTAAAGAGGTCATATCTATATAGAAAATGGTGGAGTACGCAGTGACCGACATAACGGTTTGGCAATCCCGTATGTAGTATGGATCGTTAGTTTTTTCCTATCCAGTGAAACGCCCGCTTTGTTAACACATGAAAAACTGCGGGCACGCTGTATCTGCAAACATGTTTTGCGTAGCATAATTGGACTCCTGCTCTTTATACGAATTAGGGATGTTACGGAGCTTCGGTTCCGATTCCGAAAAGTCGGACCTTCCGATTAATTTTACACCTCCGATTCCGATTTCGGTTCCGATAATTTTGAATCGGAGTTAGACCGGAGTTCGAAACGCAGCGATACACGTGACTAGAGCGCCTACAAACAAGTTTTCACGTGTCGCCAGGGTAATGTTTATTTATTTTATACACGCTCGCGCTCGAAGTCTCAGTTTATTGTTTTGTTTGTGGATGTTAGAAGAAAGTATGTAGAAGAAAGATGTTTTAAGGAAAGGCCCCTTAACACATCTTTCTTCTACTTCCACCCCGGTTCCGGCTCCGATTCCGGTTCCGAATCCGGTTCCGATTCCGATGAATCAAATTTAAAACCTCCGATTCCGGTTCCGGTTCCGATAAAACGACATCCGTAACATCTCTAATACGAATAGAGGAAAACTGAATCCTTCATAATAGTCTACAACACAAAAACATGACAAAAAAGGTCGATCGCAGCTGTCGTTTTGGTCTTGCAAATTCAAAATCAGTATTTACAAGTCTATAGTCATAGCTACTGGAGTATGATTAGAAATTCACTATTATGGAGGGAATTAAACAGGCCCAAAAACCGTTAAGGAGCTTACATGACCTAAAGCGCGGTCACTGTCGGACTGCATAGAAAAGAAAGAGAAGCGCGATGACACAACGCTGGTGATTTATTGCAAAATATGAAGCAATTATTTAATTACAAAAATCTATTGTTTGGACTTTAAAATTAAAACACTAGTATTTTAGTATGTTGCTTGTAGAATAATCTGACAAAAAATTAGAATGATTGTATGTTTATTAGTATGGTTTTTATTGTAAAAAGAAAGTTTTTAGAGGCATCTTCTTGATTTTTTCTATCGTATCAAATAAGTTGTATAATGTTTTCAACACACTATCTACTTGACATATATCCTGGAGAATATCATATATTTTTCTAATTTTGTTTACTGTAGTCGATTATACAACGTGTTTTTTTTTATATCCCATAACTCTAGGGGGTCATTGTACTCATCATTGTAAAAAACTTTTACTATGGGATCAAACCTGAAATCACGAAAAAAAAAATCAGCTGTTCCCTACATTTATGTTCGCATAACTCGTCAAAACATAGGGAACGGCAGATTTTTTTTTCGCGATTTCATGTTTGGTCCCTTAGTAAAAGTTGTTCAAAATGATGAGTACAATGACCCCATAGAGTTATGGGATATCAAAAAAAACACGTTGTATCCTTTTATTGTTTCTAAAACTTGCGTTTTTTATGTGTTTAGGTCCTGTAAGCTTCTTAAATATTATCAATCAGTCGCATGGCCGAGTTCTAAATTAGATTCTACAGTGTCATTGTCTATTTTGCTAAATATCTTATTGGATAGTTTCGCTTGATCACTTGAGAGCCATTTCATTCGGTATTTTGGAAATCTTTGGCATTTGTATGATATTTGGAAATGTATCAAGAATCAAGATACACTACTGCCAAGCCCTTCCGGAATAACCTGCCGAGTGATTGATATCGCAACGATGCTTGCGTTTGCTCGAATTTCCGACAAGATTAATGATGATAGGGAATGATGATACAAGATAACCAAGCCCATTCACTATGGTGGTATCTTGGTAACCCACATTTTTGCAGTAGATTTGATAGGCCTGTGAAAGCATTTGTATACATTTCGTGAAACGTAACGCGTCGTAACTTAAGAGCATATTGAATGCATTTGTTTTGGCAAAAATATATGTATCCACTCTAATTGAAATAGCTTTAAATAAGTATGACAAATATCTAAGTATATTTAATCACGTCTAAACTTAGCGGTTCTACACACTCTACACTGACTCTTTTCCAATAGCCAAAACTCTACTAAATTAAATCTGTTGTAAACTTTGCGGTCAAGTCAAAATAACGTACCGTGTAAACCACTGTTAGTTAAAAACAATGGTTTACGTTTGCTAGGTCAATCTCCAAAACGGGCGCACTCGTGTGATCGCTCTGGTCCCATCCAGATATTGATATTTAATGGTAATTATGTATCTCATTGAAGAAATGATATTCAAATAGTTTGAATATCATTATTTTTAATGAGATACATCATCATCATCATGAGATACATAATTACCATTAAATATCAATATCTGGATGGGACCAGAGCGATCACACGAGTGCGCCCGTTTTGGAGATTGACCCTTAATATTTCATTTATCTTCTGAGAATATTCAATTGAGAAACGTATGCACTGTTCAAAAGTGGGTCACAAACAAATGTTGGCATCTGTTAGTTACGTACAATGATTGAGTCGTTTTTACATTCTGCCGGGAATTGAAGGACTTTGACTTGTTCCAAGAAAAAAAAACTTCCAGAATGTTTCAGTCGTTACGGAGTAATTTATCAACGTATTGATGTAAATTAAGGGGACTACATAACCTAAAGCGCGGTCACTGTCGAACTGAATAGAAAAGAAAGAGAAGCGCGATGACATAACGCTGGTAATTTATTGCAAAATATGAAGGAATTATCTATTTACAAAAACTATTTAATAATAAATAATCCATCACTGAATGCAGCTTGGCATTAACAATGAAGGTAAATTTTTAATTAAAATTGTTAATAAAGGGATAAACTGCTTTTAAAGAAAATTGAGGTGTATTTGAAGATTTTTTGATCCATTAATGTATGTTTGTTTATGATTTGAGTTCCATCGCTGTATTAAAATAAGACTTGAAAATATAATTTATTTTTTGGTCCAAATTAAATCGGTTTAAGAGATACACTACTTAAAAAAAAAACGACCTTTTGACCGTTTTCAGGAAATCTCCGCCTTAAATAGTACATTACAGACTACCAGCAGTATTGCGTCTCCTTCTCTCTTAAATCTGTCTAAAGGTGTCTTTAAAAGATCGCTTTTAGCGATACGACAGGTGTTACTCTATATTTATATTACTACATTTATATTATGGTGTACTTATTAAAGACTATTCTATTAATCTATCTAACAAACATACTTTCTCATTCACAATTCTAGTGTAGTGCCATTATTTTATATCAAAATGGCAGCGGGAGATACATTGATGGCTTCTTTCCACAAAGTGGATAAGTGGGCAAGCCTCTGTAATCCATTTACGAATGGAGTGTTACTTTGAACGCATTATTGAAATCTAAGCCGTCTTTAATTGAAGGTCTCGACTCAATCTAATTTCTTTATCACGTGTACTATTGTAGTCTGGCTCTATCTGTTTCTGATTTGGTTTTAGACAAATAGGTCATTGCTAGTTTAAAACTATGGGTTCGATGGTATCGTTAAATGATAAATGATTTTATTTCTGTAAGTAGGTTTGTAGAAACACTTTTATTTATTACTAGCTGCGCCCCGCGGTTTCACACTCGAAAATGCCGATCCCGTGGAAATATCGGGATAAAAAATAACCTATATGTTAATCCAGGGTGTCAGCTACCTCCATACAAAATTATATCAAAATAGGTCCAGCCGTTTGAGCGTGAAGAAGTAACAAACATAATTATAAAAACACACACACACTAACACACTCACAAACTGTCGCGCTTATAATATTAATGTAATTTATTTATTAAATACTTCAAGCACATAAATGTACAGCGGCGGACTTAATGCCATAGGCAATTTCTACCAGTCAACCCTTGGGTGATGCAGAGACAAACAGTAGTAGGTGCAATCATAAAAACTGAGGAATAAATATTTTAAATAAATAAAGATACGCATAAACCTATTAAAAATATTATATATACCTAATTACATATAAATATAAGCACAAATATATATATACATAATACATGAATATACTAAAAAGAAATAAGACAAACAAGTAGAAAATATTAGCGTTATTAGCTTTTACACGTCAATCATATTTCTAAAAAAAAACTAGATGAGGTCGGCGTTTCCTATTCGGCTTCTCTGAGAAGAATCACCGAAATAAACTCAGAGGTCGCAGTCTCAAGTTCAGGCATAATCTTGGTTACATCAAGCGAGGACCACGTAGATTAGTGTCTGAATGGTCATTAGTGTTGACATTCATTGGCACGATATCAAATAAGGCATCAATGAGGGTTTTCTGAAATGACGTTCGCTAGGTGGCAGCACTGGCACGTCAGGTCCAGGCATCTGTCAAAGAGGCTATTATTTTCTTTAGTCATGACGGAATGATGAACGAATGAATGAATCGAATGATGAACGTCATCATATATTTTATATTGGAAGACCTCTTGTCACAGTGGTGCCAACTGGTGTCGTAAATTTTCACGAAAACCCTCATTTAATAGACACCAAGGCCAGTCGATGTAACAAAGTGAACATCAACGAAGCAAAATGATCCTAACTATGTAGATCAAGTGACGAAAAAGAAAGGAGGGGTTAAAATAGGGTTGTCCGATACCTTGTTGTTAACTTTGTAACTTGACTATATGCTAAGGATACACATGCCAGTAGCTGGCAGAAAAGTATGCAAGTAGCTTGCATGCCATTATGGTATTCACCAATCAGCTTGCATGCCGTGTGCCATAACAACTTCTGATTGGTGAATACTATACTGGTATGCCAGCTACTTGCATTCTTTTGTGCATTGGATAGTTTTTATCCCGATATTTCCACGGCTTCGAAACTTACGCGGGTGAAACCGCGGGGCGCAGCTAGTTTCAAATATGGCCAAGTTTATTTTCCCTGCTTATTACTAGCCGTTTGGCTGTTGGAAAATTGACAGCCCTAGTTACGTGAGGATACTCGATCCCTTTTTCGATTTCACTTATCAGGCACGATCAATAATGGTATATTTTCAAAACCTGTTTGGAGGGATAAAGGACGTTATAAGTCGTGGATGGATGTAATTAGGTTTGTAGGTTAGCTTAAAAGGGGTGTAAATGGATTTGACTGTGGGATGTTTAGTATAATATTGAGATCAATGGTTTAGTTGTAACTACAAGTTACAACTAAACCATTGATCTCAATATTAATCAATACGCATAGTGCAGAGCAAAAATAGATATAGCTTGGTAATAAATGTAGTTTTGTAATAAAAGTACAAAAGCCAGTTATTGTTCATTGGAGATCAAAGGCCGGTTGTAACTACAAGTTACAACTAAACCATTGATCTCAATATTAATCAATACCTACGCATAGTGCAGAGCAAAAATAGGTATAGCTTGGTAATAAATGTAGTTTTGTAATAAAAGTACAAAAGCCAATTATTGTTCATTGGAGATCAAAGGCCGATACATTTAATTACACTGTTATACTAGATTGTAGTTAACTTCGAGTTAACTTTTAATTTCTAACTTGATTATAAAAATGTTTTTAGACTGATCAATTCAAATCTGGTGTATTGTTTTGGTAAAGTTACGTTTTTTTTTTCTATTTTGAATATCCTATAGACTTTCAAGGTTCTTTCGGTTAAATAGTAAGTAAATCCAGCCAAGTTTGAGTAGGATTCGCACACGCAAGGTTCCATACCACCGTACCTACAACATTTAACAGTAAGTACATATTTAAAAAACACGTTTCTTGTAAGGAGAAACCTCTTTTAATTTTTAACTTTATTTTACATTTATTATTTGTTGTTTGTTGTTATAGCGGCAATAGAAATACACACTGTGAAAATTTAAATTATCTACCTATTACGGTCCATGAGAGACTACTTATTGCTGTTCATAAGAGACAGACAGGCGGATGGACGGACAGCGGAGGCTTAATAATAGGGCTCCGTTGGCACCCTTTGGGACGGAACCCTAAAAGTAGGTCACCTGAAGAATTGCAAATAATTTAACCTTCGCATAACGTAAAAATATTCCTACAATTTATGTTGATAAGCCTTCAAACGTTTAAATTTAAATACATTATGCGAATATTAATGTAATGTATAAAAATAAAATATTCCTAACATGTACGGTAATACTTATTTTAGTTGAGTAATACAACATTGAGGATATTTCTAAACAATATGCGCATGCTCATAATGTAAACATTTTGGTACTCTACTATGTATAGTTTACCCTTCTCTTTACAATAAATTGAAAGTGGGTAAAAAGGTAAATACTGTTCAATGCACTTAGATTGTTCTTGTAAAGCAAGTAGAATCAATGAGAAATTAAAAATTTTCTTACGTTTTAAGGCTCCTACAAACAGGCGCGACACGACACGCGACACAAAGGCACCGCAAGTCGCGCAACGAGCGGTGCCTTTGTGTCGCGCGCGATTATATCGCATGTCGCGCCTGTTTGTAGGAGCCTTTATGCAATTTGCAGGTCAGTATTAGGTTGTATGTCGATCTAAATGTAACTTACGGCCGTAACAAATATATATTTTATAGAATTATAATCATAAAACTCATCAATACATCTCCCTAAGTTCATATTACCCTATTGAAAGACTATTATAATCATAAAACTCATCAATACATCTCCCTAAGTTCATATTACCCTATTGAATGACTATTTCATGAAATCATGACCCTTGAGGCCAATTCTAAGTTAAAGAGTTGTATTGCTGATTCTAATGATTATAATTCTGTAGTCATGTTTGTCTGGGCCCACGTGGTGGATTATAGCCCACTCACTCTCATAGAAAGGAGGCCTGTGTCCCAGCAGTGGAACGTTATAGACTTATTATGCTATATTTGTTACGGTCGCGAATCATATTTTAATCAATATACAACCTGACACTGCAAAAAACGCAAGTAAATTTGAATTTTGCGGGCTACCTTACCGCATCCCCTTTAATTCTAATGCTTGTAATACGCAGTACGCTGTCATAAACTGTCGCAAATATGTCAGTTTACCAGACATATTCACGTACACGTAGCACCCTACTCAAAGTATAATAGTTAACAGCCCGTGTCTTACACATTTACCCGCTTATGAATAAACGTTGTATAGCGTCTGTATAGTTACAGAACGCTTTGTCTTCTTCTTACGAAAGTCAAATAACTGACGGCTGAAAGAGAAAAATCGGTGTGTAATTATTTATCTGATATAATACGTTTATTAGTAAGGGGGTTAGTAGCTTAACCCTTCGACTATGTAACACACTTACAAAGGCAATATCAATCATTTTGACAGTTCAACCACATTCATTGCGTTGTCAAAGCTGTTGAGCAAACGAATTTTTCAAGAATATGAAGCAATGCATTAGGAATTTCCTTCAAAAACTTTTGTATTGTGATGGAAAGTGTGATACGCAATTGAGGAGCAAAAGTCAACGTACGTATGAAAATGGGCTTAAAACTGTCTGCAGGATGTATTTTGCTAGATTATTTACGGATATAATAATAACGAGTTGTACGAGAAAACCTAAAGCGATGGCCATTTTGCGTGGATGTACAGACGCCAGCACATCAAGTTATTACAATCTGTCAAATTTCTTTAATAGATTTTCAACTTTATCGCTAAAGAATAAGGTTCAAAGTTGATTGGGAAAATTTGACAGTTTCGGGTAGCTTGATGTGCTGGCGTCTGTACTTAACGCATATTTGCCCCCTACTTGCTGAAGTGAAAACATCTTTAGGCGCGTTGGGCATTTTTTGAGATGGGATAAAACTGTTGAACTCGCGCCACTGTTACCGTAATCGACAACGCTTCGGATGTGTTCGGCTGGCCTCGGGATGTACTCGGTTTAAATGTATATCCGATATGTCAGTGAGTGATGGCAACAGTATTCTGTTTGTGTTTTGTTTTCACTTCTGTCGAGGAGGGCCAGTTTTTTTTTTGTGTTCTATCTCTGCGTCATGTATACCGTAAATAAACGTTTTTTCTTTCTTTTCTTGCGTCTTTTTTTTATTGCTGAATTGGCCCGCGCTGGACCTCGATCATGCCTGATGGAAAGCGATGGATAAGGTGTGTGGTGGAACTCCCACGAATCGCCAAAACACAGCAGGCTGCTTGACGCCTGACTCCGGTGGTAGGGTGGTCACAAACCAGGCGGGCGTTAGCCCTACCACCGCAAGGGAAGAATTGGCCATTCAAATAAGGTGTTGGGTGTGACGTTCCAGGACGCGCCGAGCGCTTGGTTCAGGTGAGTAACTGGCGGAACAAACTGCGCTACACGAGGAGGCTTCTTCATGCATCCTATCCTGTCTAATGTTGAGCTGGTCGTGTTTAAACGACTAAGTAGCAAGTCGGTTCAAATAAAGTAAAAGAAACTTACCTTCAAATATGTTCTGAATGATGAGATAGCTCTGGGTGACAACGATGAGCAACGCCACGTGTGTCCAGGCGAAGAGGCTGAACTGCCTCATGTAGTACTTCTTAACGAGAGACAGCACGAACCAGACGAAGCCCACGCAGTACAGACTGAACGAGATGAAGCGGTGGTACGTCACCAAGAACTTCAGGTAGTCCTGTTGAGGATATAAGGAATTTAACTAGGTGAAGTATTAACCATCAATGATAAGGCTTTAATAAGTATGTGATGATCTTATCGTATAAAAAAACCTACGATTTTACTCCAACTAACTTACGCCAGATACATTGCTTGCGCATTCTTTTTATTTTTGCAAAATGAAGTAGCATAATTAAGCTCTTAACTCGATATCTAAATTAGGTTAGCAAAGGTTAAGCCCTGTTTTACACATACCTACTTATCATAATCTTTCTGCCATTCTCCCATGTAACTTGTAGTCGACGTGTGTCATACACGGACTGCTCCAGCAGTAAGCCAGTGATCAACATACACGGACTGCTCGTGCCGTCAAATTCAACCGCTTGAAGCTGCCATTGATACCTGCCTGCTTGCTGCTGCAGCAGCGGGATCAACTCGCGGCGTGGAATGAAAAACGCGGGTGGAGCAATCGACAGCTCGAGCAGTCAGTGTATGCCTGGCGACTGCTTGACCGCACGATGAAATTTCACCGCGCTGCCGACCGCCCGAAGCAGTCACGACTGTTCGAGCGGTTCCGTGTGTGTGTGTACGTAGAAGACTGTAGTTTGCTATGCAGTCGCAGCTTGAAGCAGTCGATACTGGCTGCTTCAAGCTGTCCGTGTATGGCCGGCCTTACACATATTAAAAGCCATTATTTTTCCAGGCTGTTTTATTAGTTTCCTTTGTGGACTAATCGTTACAAAACGCATTAATTGGTGGAAATTAATGACTGTCTGAGCACACTGAACGTTGCAATGAGGTCAACCAATTAGTTGATTGCTTGCTTAATCCGATATTGCAATATAAGTTAATATAGCGTAGGTACATATCATATATATATACAGTTTACTTTAAACTTAATTTGTGCGGGCGTCCCATAGAGTGCATTATCTGCTCATGTCTAGTTCTATAAAGTACTATTGGGCTTTTGAAGCCTTGGTAGCGGAATGAATGAAGCGATGCCGCTAATGAGAAGTTATGCTGAATTTAATCTATTTAATTTTAAGGGTGGCGAGATGACCTGGACGAAAGCCGGTACGAGGTGGCGTGGGAAAAGACGGCCTGGAAGGATTTGGGAGAGCCCCAGCAGCGGGACAGCTTAAAGCAGTTAAATAGTTACTATAATATTAATGTTAATTATATAAAAAAAACGCTTCTTTGACAATTTTGAAACTGATTCTAAATTTGCTTGAGTGATCAAATCCAACCAGAATAGGTACCTTTTTTGCCAGCCTGCTTGTTGTAAGGCTTCCTTTTGCAGACAACCTTTAGAGTACCGATTATAATCTATCTTCAGAAACACACTATTTAGTCCCAAAATTGGCGTAGAAATTACTATTTCCATCAAGTCCTACCTACCAACGCAACGACTGAACTATTTAATTATGTAGAAGTTTGGTAAAAAAAAAACAATTTTAAA
This sequence comes from Luperina testacea, assembly GCA_927399505.1. NCBI lineage: Eukaryota > Metazoa > Arthropoda > Insecta > Lepidoptera > Noctuidae > Luperina > Luperina testacea. Next base: position 19,243,951 of record OV656759.1, on the reverse strand, counting down.
TAATATCCCTTCCTCGGTAAGCTATGTTATCGTTAGCGCCAACTCTTGAGAATTGACGACCCGACCCTGAAGCTGAACGCTTATCACGATAACAAAGTATCAAATACAATCATTGTCTAGGATCTGTCTGTGTTACGTCACATCTTAATCGACATCATAATTACTTCATTCATTATAACAGGTGACGTGGGGTGATATATTGGTATAAGTTTGCGAAATTGTCTACTGTTTAATTTTTGACACCATTTAACTCAAAACATAGGTACATACATAAAACAGCGACCTGTCGGGTCAGCGGGATTGTCCGAAAGGGTTACCGCTGGCCCGGAACATAAAGGGCTAAGGAAGGAACACGGGTGGGTTTCAGTCAGTAAGAGTCTGACACTCCCTTCCGCTCCACCCAGAGCGGGAGGGGTCATTTGATGATTTCCCATCCAGAAAAAAAAACAAAAAAAGGCTTGCATGAATCGCTTTCGTATTCTGGAAGAACAAAAAAAATCTACAAATTCTGTAGCTTATTCGAATAACTCGACAAAATAGTAAACAGCTGATTTCTTTTTGTGTTTACAGGGTTGGTCCCATAGTAAAAGATTTTCATAATGATGAGTACAATGACCTCTTTAGAGGTTTTCAGTTATATCAATTACAACTTGTGTAATGTTTCAATCGGGAGGGACGAATAATTATAATTTCGACGTCATCTTCCCGAAACAGGATTTCCTCATCACCACTCACAAGAAACAATATTTGCTGTAAAAACTGGCTTCATTTGACTTTGACGAAAGCATTCTTTGACAAGACGGGTGACACGAACACCCACTTTGATCGGATGTCGCGGTATTCGACGAAAGTCCAAAATCATAGAGCTGTGATAAGTTTATCACTAGCTTTTATGAATAATTTTATAAATAAGACCAATGACTCACAATCTCGGTCAATATGATAAACGCCTGTTGTGTTTATTGTCGTTCGGTCCAAATTACGCGTGATCCATTGATTAAATATGTATGTATAACGTAAACGACAGTTCGGGTCAGGTCAGTTTCATATGAATAATGTTTATTGGTAAGTATATATGTACATCATATTTAGAAGTAAAAGTCATGAATCAAGAATAATATTTTGATTATCATAATGATACCGGAGGAATTTAGTGACGTAGTTGACGAGCACTCTTTTTCCTTCGAATTCTCATGTAGTGCATCGGACTTAAATCTGAGTCACTAAACGCGGCACGAAATACTACCTAAAATAAAAAAAGAGTATTGCTAGAGCTACAAACAGTGTTATTTGTAACCGTAAATTTCCAGCAAAAGAGTTTTAGTAATATAAACCATTCACAGAATTTCCCATCCGGAACGGTCGGTACGCTACAGAAACGTTGATTTAGCTAAACGATAGCACGTTCGATGTAGCTCAACAAAAAAACACCAGAAGAGCAAAAAATATAAAATAACTAGGTACTAACAGGCCAGACAATATTTTCTTACAAAAAATGAAAAGAAAAAGAAGTTTTCACGAAATTGCCATTATCTTAGCAACTACGTAATCCCTTCGCTTCAACCGAGTGTAAAGTTAGTAATTTTCTGGTATGAGAAATTATCATCTGTCATTTTCCTGCCGACTTTTGCGAGTCTTAAAAATTGTTTTTAAGTGAATATATACCAATGACTTCAAAAATATAGTCTCTTAAAATAAGTTTAATAATTAATAACGAAGTATGATCGATAGTTTTGTTTTATGTAGCCGCCCTTGTACCACGGTCTTCAATGACCCCGGGACACCGTACAGCTTCTAAAAATGGCGCTGTGCGTTTTTGATCAAATGCAGTCAAAACAAACCTATTCTTTTAATCCCCAATTCAACAAGATCTAAACGGAAACGCGTTAATAAATGCGAGCCAATCTAATCAGTCGATCGTACGATCCACGAGCAATAGAGTTTGATGACAATGCACAAACCCGCAATAATATGGCAGCAATATATAAATGTGGGTAGCTCGCTGGCGGATAAAATCAGTCAACAAAATATTAATTCCCGGAATCTACGAGTACCATTACTGAGTAACACCCAAGACAAAGTACTAAATGTCCCCAATTCTTTCGTATTGATTGAGACAGACTCATACGAGATTGGACAACTTATTATGGATCTAAAAACAGATAGCGCACCAGGATGTGATAATATTAGCAGTAGATTCCTAAAACAACATAAAAATATTCTCGTACATCCCCTGGAAAAAATTTTCAACGATTGTTTAAGAACTGGAGTGTTTCCCTATTCCCTAAAACGATCAGAAGTGTGCCCAATCTATAAGAATGGAGACAGAAGTCGTATAAGTAACTATAGACCGATATCTATACTGCCCGCAATTTCCAAAATTCTGGAAAAAATTATAAATATTCGTCTTGTAAAATATCTCGAAAAAAATAATCTCCTTTCAGTTAACCAATACGGATTTCGGCATGGAAAATCCACAGAACAGGCAGTGAATAAACTTATTGAATTTATTAGTTGTAAATTGGACAAAGGGAAAAAGTGTCTTTCTATTTTTCTTGACCTGGCAAAGGCATTTGATACGATTTCTGTCTCTCTCTTAATCGACAAATTGGAGGCACTGGGTATCAGGGGCACCCAGCTTGAACTTTTCAAAAGCTATCTCTCTGGGCGAACTCAGTGTGTCCGAGTGGATAAACACAAAAGTACACACCTTCCAGTCACACACGGCGTGCCTCAGGGAAGTATACTAGGGCCCACCCTTTTCCTCGTGTACATAAATGAGCTTACTCGTCTTAATCTTGCCAAAGGTGAAATTATCTCTTTCGCAGATGACACTGCGCTTGTTTTTGCGGGTGATAGTTGGGAAGAGGTCTTCACTATCGCACAAAATGGCTTTGATATGACTAGGAGATGGCTGCAGAAAAACATACTTACTCTAAACGTAGTAAAAACTAAATATATTTGTTTCAGTATTAGACAGGCGGTGAATATTCACGGCGACCTGCGAATTGTTTCACATGAGTGCATTTCTGCGGATAGTTGCGCATGTTCACCTCTGGAACGCGTTAATACTCTAAAATACCTTGGTATTACTTTGGACAATAACCTCAACTTCAAAGAACATGTCAAAATTCTTTGTAATAGAGTACGAAAATTAATTTATATATTTAAAAACCTACGTCATGTCGCGGACCCTGCACTGCTGAAGCGTATATATCAGGCCCTGTGTCAGTCGCTTCTTACCTACTGCCTTTCATCCTGGGGAGGTATCTGCAAAACCACCATAAAGGCAGTTGAGGTCGCCCAGAGAGCTGTACTGAAGGTTAGTACGTTTAAACCGATGCGCTTTCCTACTTATACACTGTTCCAGATGTGCGAGGTTCTGACAGTAAGACAGTTATATATACAAAAAATCATCTTGCAAGAACATAAAAAACAGCCCTTCAACCCAGTGTTACTACAGAGACGTCGCAAACATCATGTATGTGACAATTTAACCACATTTAAAACAACCTTTGGTAAAAGATTTGCAAGTTTTCTGGGGCCTTACCTTTATAATAAGCTTAACAAATCAGTAAATATATACACCTTGACTAGTAAACAATGCAAACTAAAAGTATCCCAATACCTGCAGAAATTAAGCTACGAGGAGACGGAACAACTAATATGCTTACCACTCTAAGAATAAGGCTAAGAGCACAGAAATCAAAGATACACTCACTACTTAGCTCACCTACACACATATATACACTCATCCATACTCACACCCACCCAATACGAACACACAAAAACACGAGCACACACGCACATGAATACACACACACACACACGAACACATACACGAACACATACACACACCCCAACACACACACACACGTACACAAATACATACACCAAATCCATTTAGTTAATTGCACTTAAATTATGTACTTACCTATTTGAAAATTACTTATCTAGTTTTCTTTTATACTATTTTCTGTAATTCTGTAGTACTGATTTATTATATACGCCTCATTTGCTTGGCACCTATTCTTGTTTTATAATACTCGTGGGGAACGGTGCTGATAGCCGAAATACAGGCTATGCCTAGTTCGGCTACAGACGCTAATCTCTTTACTTTAATTGAAATTGTTGCCACATTGCCATTGTAAAGTAGTACTAAGTTTTTGGAAATAAAATTATTATTATTATTATTATTATTAATATTCAAACGAGATAAGATTTCATGAAGTGAATTACATAAGGCATTTGTGATTATTTGTTTAATCAAAGGCAATCAAGGATTATCTAAATCGATATTGAAGTAAATCGTTTGAAAAAGTAATTCGAACTACAGTTAGCAAAATATTTCTACCTAACAAAAAAATTATTCGTATAAGTACAAAATTTTTATTTGAAGTTAATTTTAGGAAACCCTTTTATACTTAATTTAGCCCAGTACCTAATTTGCATTACAAGGTATGAATTTAAATGACTGATTAAGTCAGTAGACACATCGCTAGTACTAAAGGCGTCAGTCACACGACATCGAAGTCGGCGGCACGACCGCTGGGTTTTTATTTATCGCAATAGAAATCATGCCTCGCGGCCTCTGCATAGACGACTGCTAGACATGTTAAAAAATAACAGCAAAATATTAAAAGTTCACTCACCGTCCTATTAATGACGACTCCAAAGTAATCAATGAGGTTCTCTCCGTAGAAGAAGTAGTTGGAAGTGAGGAGGAAATACCAGGAGAGGGAGCGGAACCACGGCAGTCCGTGCACGCGGTACACCGCGTAACCGATGTTGATGATCTCTTCGAAGCATTTCACTTGGACGCAGAGCACCTGTATAGAGGAAAAATTGAATTACTTACGATTGATTGATAACTTTTTTATTTCTTAGCACGATGTTTTGCACTTCGATGACATTTTATACAGTATGTTAACTAACAGAGGGCGTTCCCGTTAACCCGCAATAGTATAGCATCCATACATGCTAAAAAAAATATTACCATTCGAAAATAAAATGTTTTTATTTTTTTTTATATTAAAATATTCACTAAAAATCGTAAATTGATACTCTATTTATTTAATTAATTCTAATTTATTTAATTAAATAAATTCCGACATTGCTGTCCTTCAAGTACGCGTGTACAGAGTGTTTCTTTAACGTATCAATTTACGATTTTTAGTGAATATTTTAATATAAAAAAAAAATAAAAACATTTTATTTTCGAATGGTAATATTTTTTTTAGCATGTATGGATGCTATACTATTGCGGGTTAACGGGAACGCCTTCTGTTAGTTAACATACTGTATCATTATGTAGTTCCAAGTAATCGATAGAACAATGCCAACATTTTAAAACCACAATACTTTACAGCGCATGTTGCCAACTTTTTAATTTTTGACATAGTTATATCGCAGTCTGCAGACTTTATGAAAATATAGTAACTGACGTTAGCACTTATGTTTACGTAGAATACGTACGTCTCGGGATGGCAAATGCAGTATAGTTAGATACCTACAATAATGTCTAAATTATATGAAATAATAATAGCCTAATAGGGTTCTCAGTCTAAAGGCTCTACCAGATACTGCTACCATCTATTTCTGCTGTTTATAGTGGTCCAGTTTAAAGGATATCCATACTAATATTATAAATTCGAAAGTAACTGTATGTATGTTACCTTTTCATGCCTAAACCACTGAACGGATTTCGATAAAATTTGGCAGAGAGATAGATTGCATCCCGGGGAAGGACATAGGTTAGTTTTTATCCCGATATTTCCACGGAATCGACACTTATGCGGGTGAAACCGCGGGGCGCTGCTATTAGATCATCATCATCATCATCAGCCTATAGCAGTCCACTGCTGGACATAGGCCTCCCCTAATGAGCGCCATAGCGCCCTGTCTTCAGCTTGACGCATCCAGCATCTGCCTACAGTCTTTCGCAGATCGTCATCCCACCTGGCCGGAGGGCGTCCTACACTACGTTTGCCGAGTCGCGGTCTTCACTCAAGAACTCGATTACCCCAGCGGTTGTCGGTTCTTCGCGAGATATGGCCGATATATGCTATTAGATAATATATGCTATTAGATAGTATATGGTTAGTACGAAGCATAGAACCATAATGTCCCCGTTGGTCTCGTGGTTGCAAGCGACACAGCTGAGCGTGGGGTCCTGGGTTCGATTCCCGGCTCAGACAAAGTGTTATTGTGTTTCCCATTAGGAATTTCTTAGCAACAGCTCGGAGATTGGAAGATGGCGGTTTAATACCGCCGTGACTCGGATAGCACGTAAAGGCTCCTACAAACAGGCGCGACACGCGATATAATCGCGCGCAACACAAAGGCACCGCTCGTTGCGCGACTTGCGGTGCCTTTGTGTCGCGTGTCGTGTCGCGTCTGTTTGAAGGAGCCTTAGCGTTGGTCCTGCGCCTGATCTCTCCCCGGTCGTGTCGGATTGCCGTTCCATAGGACTATAAGAGTGAAGGAATAGAGAGTGCACCTCTGTGTTTGCGCACACACTTCAATCTTCGTTGAGATTGGCCACCATGACCGAAATCGGTCGGGAGGCTATTAGAACCATAATTTTAGACGATTGCACATGTAAGAATCCCGAGGGTGCTAATAAAATTACAGACAAGACATTTCCACTTTGTCTTTGTGGTTGGCAAATCTTTTGGGAACTGTATGTATAAATGTATGCGGAAAGTCTAAGTTTATCGTGGACATTACTGACACCAGTAGAGGAAAACGTGAGGAAATCTGGACTTAATACATACTTAAATAAAAATGAAATGCTGTTCGTTGGTACGCGCATCACTTGAGAACGGCTGGACCGATTTGGCTATTTTTTTTTTGTTATAAAACGTTTCTAATATTCCGAATTAGGTTTTTATGGTAAGTAATATTAGAAAAGTTCCCGGAATAAGTTCAAATCCCGGAAAAAAAATTGCGGCCTTTTTTCTATGGGATTTTTGTATCAAATCTAGGTATTGTTATTAGGACAGGACATCGCCTGTCGGGTTAGCTAGTACCTACTTAATGCTTGGTGATTAATGCTTATGCCTTCTTTATATGACAAGAGGCCTTTTCATTGGGACAATAATAGGTTAGTACTATTACAGTACATACCTATGTGGCAATAATTCAGCAATTTCCATCTGATAGACCGTTGAACTCTAGTTGAAAAAAAAACGTAACCTTTTTTGGACAAGAATGAATCATCTAAGTATACTTATGTAATTTACCTGCTACCTAATAACAATATTATTCTATCGGTAAATTAGTTTAACATTTTCCGACCATTACCTAACATAAACATATATTTTGGAGGTCGCATGGCAACGGATATTTGTTGCGGCAAGCGGCCACGGTTGGTTGTCTGTAGTTGGTCAAACTTTTACCTAATCTAACATCATTATTACAACAAAATACTTGATTTTAATTCTTTGAAGTAATTCTTGTCTAACTGAAAACTAGTACTAGTAAATTATGTCAACTATCGTGTCAAAATAATTTGGCGCGCAGAAGTGTTTACTCTATGGCCCCAATCATTTACAATAAAATACCAAGTGGTTGGAAAGGCTTGACACCAGTGCTGTTTAAGAGTAAAGTGCGTGAGACGGCTCCCACATTGAACTGTTGAAAAATCGACTGGACAGATTAAATATCTCCAAGCTATTTGATACACACGCATCAGCTAATTAGCTGTTAGTGTGTCTAACCAATAATAATAGTATTTTTTTTTATAAATTGCGCGCTACGCCGAATTCGGCAAAAGCGCAATTGGGCAGCAGAATTAAATGAGATTGTATACTGTAGTATAAACCATTGGTTTTTAACAAAGAATGTTAAGGAAGGTCTTTGACCAAGCCAAAGAAGAATGAATTAAAAGTTTTAATAAATAGTACACACTTAAAAGTAGCCTTTATAATTATGAGTTTGTTACAGATAAGGAAGTAAAATTAAATATTCATTTTAAACTCTAATGTATCACATTCATAAAGATTGCAAGACTGGCAACAGGAAAATCTAAACGTAACCAAATGTATGATGTATCTCAGCATATTTTATTACTTAACCATGACATCACATTGCTTGAAATGAAACTTATTTTTGCACACAAGAATATGATCGAAGGTTACTCCAAAAACCAAGGTAAAGTTTCGGAGCAACCATAATTAAAATATTGTGCCATCGACACAGAAAAGACAATGGAGCAGAATACTCGAAAAATAAACTACTGATGCCTATTTTCGATGAAATTTAACCAGAAAAAAAATCAAAACTCTCGAGGGATATTTGTGAAATTTTCAGCAAGACCAACATTGCTCAGTCTATAAATTATGGTTTCACTGGCGGGTGCCAATGAAACCATAATTCAAACTCACATTTGGGTCACTTGCAAGTGGGTACTTGCAAGTGATCCTAATAAGTTAAGCTTCGACATACACCTGATACCTTGAATAGACATTTTAGCATGCTGGGGAAAATCCCTCTCACAGAGAGAAATCCTGTATCCCAGCAGTGGGAACATTATAGGCTGAATGTGAGGAACAATGGGCCAACTCATTTTAGATAGCCATTGACACACTAAGGACGCATTCCACCAAACTTTTATACCAAGAACAAGTCTTAAACTGAGAATAAATTTTGAATTTTTGACAGTTTTACCATACTAGAACTATCAGACGTCAATTTTATTCCACGATTAAAAGATATCCGACTTTGGTAAAATCAGCCCTAAGAAGGAAAATAAAAACAAACTTACGGTGATCATGAGTGCCAGTGGACCTCCATAGATGAGCAGACAGAAGGCTGCAATCATCAACCAGGTGAAGATACCTCGGATCACCCAGTTCCTCCATCTAAATAAAAGTTATTACTAATAATAAAATAAATATTCATGCAGGTTCGTTTTATAAACTTATATTTTCAAATACTGTGCATTTATAATTTAATTAACCACTTAATCACCGTTAAAGGGACACAATTGATTTTCTATTGTAATGGGCATGAGCATATCCATAATGACGCCCATGCCAGGACGTAGTAATTAAAATTAGATTAAAATATGGATCTATCACCTTTTTGCCATTATCACTTTTTATTATTGATCATCAGGGTCTTATAAGTTTTATGTTTCAACACACAGGCTGAATTTAACTATTTATATTTTAATATTTTTTTATGGTTTTATTAGTTTGTGTATTATGAATTGAATGAAAATTGGATAATTGGTTTAAATAGCTTTTCTGATTAATAAAAACAAGACCAACAAAAGTATCTTTTCTTTGCCAGCTTGTCTTAATAAATTTTTGAAAAAAAAACTAATTTGTTAATATAGTTTTAGTCACAATTTTATACCAATTACTTGTTTAAACAAGTTAAATATCTATGATAGCATTCAAATTGACCTTACATAAACCATAATGGTATGCTACCTTAAAAACCTGTTTTGTAAACATAACAAATTATGAATATTTTATAATACCAAGCACCAGTTAAAGAGTTGTGGCAAGAAAAGAGACAAAGAGCCAGTTGATCTTTGGTCTAATCAATATTGAGAAAATTTGGATTACTATTTAATTGAATTAAATTTTTGTAACAATTATAAGTAGGTAAGTAATTATGAATTTGGCACACCGATACACACACTTTTTGTAATTTAAAAACCTAAGCTGTGTACTTAACACAATATTTCTGATATTTAGTGAGATATATTCAGACTTCTGACATGTTAGTAATCATAGAGCGGCGTTAGGCAAGTCAAAATCTACATGAAGAACACTATTGAGGCAACTCCCAGAACATAATATTTAAACAATAGACCTTCTTCAACAATTTTATAAATAGAACGTCACTATAGAAGAAGAAAAAACTGTTTTATTACCTTGACGACAGTCCTGAAAGCGCGGAGTCAAGGATTTCCGGAGTCTTATCCGTTCCCTGAGGTAAAGACTTCGCCATTTCATCCACATACTTCTCTTCTAAATTCTTCTCTTCCTCCGAATCAACCTATTGATTGGGCGTAACATTTACAATAAATAGGAATTAAATTAAGAACTGGTTTTTAAGTGAGAAATAACAATAAAAATAGGCACGTACGTGATCAGATTCGCCAGCGTTTTCCAGTTTTTCGTTTCCGTCACCTTCGCCGCGCCGATGTCTCAAGTCGCTCATGTTTGTACTTTATTTCCAAACAATTTTATACAAACAACTGCGGATTTTACACAAAAACACTCCACTAACGAGTTTATTTTAATCCATTTAAACGAGAAAAATAAAGACTCCAAGAATGTTTTCCAGCAACTTGTCAAACGAAAAATCAATAATGTTTTTTTTTTAATTTCAGTGTTGCATGTTTCTCAAATCAGCCAGTATGGTAGAAATGACTATTTAAAAAAAGTATTGTTGCAACTTTAAGAATTACTTTTAGCTTATTTTTATTTTATCAAAGGATCGCGGGCATGGTTTCTTAGAGTAATTAATGGTTTATGAAAGTGTGTACTTCCTAATGTCTTTGAATCAGCATGCTTGACTCTGTTTGTACTCATAGTCTATGTAATGGGTAGGATAGGTCACTCTAGTCACAGCAATTTCCAGCATCATTAAAGCTGGTCCTTTTAAAAATAATTGAGTAAGGAAGTACTTAGAGCTGTTCCACATGGTGCGGTGCGGCGCCGCATTGCATAACATCTCGCCGCACAGGCGATCACACGGGCAGTGTGACGTCGCAACGTTCATTCAGTGGCGTCGCAACGTTCATACGGCTTCGTCGCGGCGACGAAAAATGTGTTGGCTTGCCCGTCTCTACGACATTCTGTACAAAATTAACAAGCGTGCGCCCTTCCCGCTGCACAAACAACTGAGCTGTGCGTGCCACTCCGGCGCCGTATTGCTTACACCCTGCCCAGCCTCGTAACAAATCCGATGTGCGTGCGATACGGCGCTACCGCCCGGAGCGCACCGGAGCGCGCCGTGTGGCATACCATCCTTTTTATGAAACCGCAGCGGCACCACTGAGGCGCACCGTCGCAGCCGCACCGCACTGTGTGGAACGGTTCTCACTTATCGTATTTTGCAGTAGGAATATAGTAATATTTTAAATAAGCATGTTGTAGGTCGGATTGGTGTTGACAGTTAGTTGTCAAGAAATTATTTCACTTGATTTTTAAGCCCTACCAATTTAATTTAATTGAATTTCATGATGTTTTTTTTTGCTGCGCTTACTCTGTCAAAGTTTAAAATAAAAAGATTGTATGTACAGACGCCAGCACATCAACCTACCACATTCTGTCAGATTTTCCCAATCAACTTTGAACCTTATGCTTTAGCGATAAAGTTGAAAATCTATTAAAGAAATCTGACAGATTGTGGTAGGTTGATGTGCTGGCGTCCGTACAAAAGTATTCTCTGTCTACGGTACAAAATTAAGTCTACCATGTCGAACCCTTCTCAATGGACGAGTTGCGTAAAAGTAGTTTTTTGGAAAATGAGTTTCGGCAACTTTCTAATAGTAAACGTCAAACTTTCTAAACGTAAACATGGCGAGTGATTCGGATGATTTTGATAAAAATATTAAAAATGTAAGTACTTAAAAAAAGAAACACCAAAATTCTAGTAAATAACAATATGTTAATTTTATGCGTTTTGTTTCCAGCTAAAAAGCAACGTTAGAGCGTCCTTCGCACGGGTGTACGCAAGTCTAAAGGCCAGGGAACTAAAAACTTTACGACAACTGGATGCAATACGTAAACAATGCCAAGACGACAAAGACTTGAAGAGAAATTGTGTTCAAAATATTCATATAAGTTTCGACAACGAGTCCACACTGTTAGAAAATGTAAGTAATTATGGTGTTATTGATTATGAGAAGCTAAACTTTGATAGCAATACATTTATATTAGAAGATTATGTCAGTCCTGAAGATGACCACATGTACTCATATAAAACTATTGAAGAGGTAACTAAGGATGTCGAAGAAGGAGATACGGCCCTAGAGGCTATAGAGGAGGCTGCCCTGAAGCAGATTACGGCTACAGACAACTGTGTGTGCCATGTAAATATTAGAGCAGAAGAAGTATCGAAAAAATTTAGAGATTTAGAAATTTGCACGTCACCTGTCAAAGTATGTGAGAGTAGCCACAGTAGTTTTGATAACAATGAGTTAGAATGTCCTGAGAGTATAATGGAGGATGATAAAAGTGACAGTTCTGATCCTGATGTAAAGAAAATAGACCCGACGGATCATTGGCTGAACTCAATCAAAGGTCAGACTGAAACTGAACCGTCACAAGTAACCGATGTAATGGAGCACAGCACTATATCTTGTTTATAGCAGAATGTAGTAGTAGTAGTATTGAGAAGAATTTACATTTTACCAATTAGATAAATATTGTAATAAAGTTTTATATTTTGTATAAGTCTTGGTTTTATTGTGGACAAGATTTCTTTTAGCTAGTATGTACTTAAAAATTGTCAGATTGAATCAGTAAATAAACCAGGTATTGTTATTTTTTATTTATTTATTTTAAATTCACTCATATCAATTTTATTGTCATAAGTCCTACATTCTTTGTTTAGTCATTAGCTTTAGTTTGATATTCTCCAGTTCAGTTCAGTCAGTGCACCTGTCTACCACACACTTGTGCACTATAAAATCTGCACCAGAGGCTAATCTCCATTGACATTGGCCACCATTGGGACCATTACAATTAAGTTTTTCATTCATATAACTTGTGATTTGTATTATCTTCATTCTTTATTTAATCTGTGGACCCATCTGTTTATTGGTGCTGATAGGTGGAGACATTTATGATTCAACCTATTAAGTAACACGTTGACTGCCAGGCAGTCAATGCCTTAATTCTATTATCCAACTGGTGAGGGAACCACTTATTGTTTTGTATTGTTAATTGAAGGGTAAAGGGTAAAGTTAATTGATAGGGAATTTCATTATCATAGAATATAAATTAATAATGATTACAAGGTATTTTTTTCATCATTATTTTTACTGGACATAAATGCACTGGAATCTTGTACTTTTCATAGAATATAAGATTTCATCATTATTCTTAGGCCAGTTATCTGCTCATTCAATTGTGGTTATCCCAATGGTCTATGCACTATGGTTGCTGTATTTGTTTAGTCTTTAATGGCCAGGGGTTTATGGGAAAGTTGATATAAGGTAGGCAGGAAATTAGGATAGGTAATGGTATTGAACAATTAATTACTCCTTCAAGGTACTTAAATAAAACCACATTTTTAAAGCATCATCTTATATTGTTAATAAATTTTTACAAATGGCGTTATTACTGAATTAAACTAATTGCGATATGACTTCAGATTATGTTCCCTAATGAATAAATACCCATTGCTTTCATACACAAATACAGCAAAAATTCTTAGACATGTAATGATCAATCAAATACCGCTTCCCATTCCATGTTTCGCCCGCATTATGTAATACTATGGTTTTATGGCACTTAATACATGACATACATTTTACAAATCGTTCCTATAAATTCCCATTGTTGGATGGAATCTGTTTGGAGTTAGGTATTCTAGTTTGTACTCGACTTTTTCACTGGAAATATTGTGATGGCACGAACAGAAGTGCTGTGGAGAGGATGATTTTAAATACAGTTTGGCTAATAGCGTGAGAGCCGCATTACTAAAGAATAGTGAAACTACATTATGGCTACAATTGAATTACGATCGAATTAGGCACTAAATTTCCATGTAATTAGACAGTTTTAGGCCACTTTTTGTTCTCACAGGTGTTGGAGTTTTATTGTCTCGAATGATACTTTTAAAGTGAGCTACAAACTAAGAATGTTCCGATTATTCATTAACGATTACATTTATGAATACAGTGTTAAATAATTTCTACATTGATACTTTCGATGATAATAAGTTAGTAAAGACAAACAAAATTTTAATAATAGGGGATACAATGCGTTTAAGAGATAAATTCCGTAAGTAGGGAGTACAAAATCTTAAACGAGTAAAATTTTTGAACTAAACATACGTAGGTATTGCGTATCTAAAGCGTGTTACAATGTAGTTATGAATAAGTTATACAACTACCTTACATCATACAGTGTTATGTCTACTATTGTACATTTTACAACAAAAAATGTTATATGTTAATTGCTATACAAGGCCAAAGTCTGTGCACACGGCGGCGACATCACGATTGTTCTGTTTCTCCGAGTTGTTGGCGGCCATATTCAACTCAACAAGCGTGTCCACACTGTTGATACTGACGCCCTTCAGTATCTTCTGCGCCGCTAAACTAGTGAAATTAAAGCTCAAGTCGCTTAAACTCGGAAAATTGTAAAAATCCTGGTTCTCCTTCTTGCTCTCTTGGCTGAGGCTGTACCTCTTCTGTTTGTTCTCCAAGCAGTTTATCTTCTCCGCCGACGTGTTTATGTCCTTTAACTGCTCCTGATTCTTCAGCGCTAAGTTCGGCTCGGACCCCAGCACTGTGGGTTTCTGGTCGATAGCTTTCGTTAACAAATTCGCTATGGAGTCCGAGCTCACCCTGTTATTTACATTTGGGAGTCCGTTCAGCATTTGCAGCGCTGCTGCCTTTTTCAACAGGTCGACGCTTTTCAGCTCGCTGTTCGAATTTATATTCGATTGTATCCCACTGTTGGCCGACGACAACGAGTTCTTCTGGTACCTCAAACTTCCCAACGATCCTATAATGTTATCGTAACTTTTAGTTGGTGTCGAAGGAATACTATTTGCTGTAGATTCCAAATTATTTATATTATTATGAATGGCCGGAGAGGCAGGATTGGATGCAACTTCGTTCGTATTGTTTAATTGATTTTTGTACACAAAACTATTGTTATTAGTCGCACCACCTATTTGCAATGAAAGCTTACGATTATTATTCATACCCGTGTCGTTAATAGAATTCTTATTGAACTTGTTTTCTTGTACTTTAATGGGTTCCTCCTGATACATCTGCTTATTCTTTTCGACACAAACGTCGAATGAGGTTTCAGTTGGGTTTTTTGCCGTTTTGTTTTGGACACCGTTTTGGGACACCGACACCACCTGTCTATCGTCGTTGATTATGTAAATATTGCTTCCGTTTGAAGTCTCGGTGACTTTACCATTCTCAAAAGTAATAACAGACCTTACTGGCGAATTTTGTACATATACTTTGGTGTTAGTACCACCACCGTTCTGAGAGATAGTATTCGTGGTAACCTTTAGTGTGATAGAGTTGTTAGAATTGGAGCTGGCCAACATTGTGGTCGATGGGTTTTCTACTTTAGCCCCTAAGGTTTTATGCAGCGGGGTTGCGGTTTTTTTGGGTGTGTTTGGACAGTTTTTTGGCGAACTTTTGGGTGACGTGTTACCATTTTTTACCGTTTCGCCACCGACCATAGGTGGTTTCGTTCTGTATTTGTGCAGGCTCTTTGGCGAGCTCTGTAAGCTCTGTACTTTGACGAGTGACTGTGCTCTGCTAAGGCCGGGGGCTCCGTGCGGGTTGCTATGACTAGGCGAAGGCTTTAACGTGCGGTCTGATATGTGGGACTCTAAACTGGAGTGTCCGCTACTCCCGCTAGTGTGGTAGCTCCTTTTCATTGGTGAGTTTTGGTCTAACTGACCGTTTTTGGCGTCCTTTCTTGGTGTGCGATGTGTGGTGGTACTTTCTAAGCTGGAGGGGCCACTAGTGGACATGATGTGATCAGAATAATCGACCCTCCTGAGGCTTCCACTAGGGCTATCCCTTAGTTTGGGATCGCTGTTTCTTTGTGGTGACGAGAAGTGGTCGAGAATGGTTTTATTGGTGGAGCTCCTGCTGAGGGTAGAGCGCGGGAGGCTGCCGGAGCTGGGGCTGGAGTGCCTCACGGGCGAGTGGTCGTAGTGGCCCGTGACGGAGCCCGCCAGCCCCGACTCCGTGGACAGGTGCCGCTTGTGCCGCCGCGGCAGCGTCGACGACCGATTACTGATCTCCGAACCGTCGTAGTACGATGAGACGAAAGATGTTTGACTCTGCAATGACTCCTGGAACACAGAGAATTAGGTGTTAATTTGACACACTGATAAATTCAAGCGGTTTTTATGTCCTTAGCTATACACTACACGTGCGGTGTTTATTGCTACAGCGTTTTAATCTTTCTGTGACAAATTTTCCTGCCATGCGTATTGATAACATGCACGCAGTCTGTTAATTTATTGATAACATACAATAAAAACATGTTCTTCTGCATGGTAATAATAATCTATTCTACTTATGTCCAAAGGCATGTCCCTGACAAGACTTTGGTATATTTCCTCAGAGAATACTAACAGTTTTGTCTCCTTGCCTAAGAGTTTGTCGAATCTGCTATCAGCAGAGGTGATTCGCAACTATCATATATCAGCTCATTCTGTATCTGCGCATCGGCATTTAACGTGTGGTAAAACATTTTAAGTCCACATTTCGGACATCTAAACGCACCATACATCATGACGCCGAGGGGTATGGCGGTCACATACATAGGTATCCTATATAAGTACAGTCTCTGTTCTTACATATATCTATGGTCTATGTACAAATTTAGGTACAAACGTACCTTGGAGTTGGTCTGCGTAGCGACGCAGTGGAGGTGCACCGCTTTGGAGTTGAACCATTCGGTGGGCGGGAACTGCGCAGAGAAGGTGCTCATCGCGCGCGTCTGCTTGCTGCGGCCGCTTCGTCTGAATAAGCGGGACAGCAGGGACACTTTCTCTGGAAAAGTTAATTAGGGTGTTGTCAGTAATTGTCTTTAGTACCTACGTTTTGTTCTAGAAGCGTAAAAAGAAAGCCGATTTTATAGAAAATACGCAATGGTTCTGATTTTAAATAGGTAAGTAAGTGTTAAGACCTATTTGGTTCAGAAGAAGAAAGTGCCTTTCCCCACTTGTAGGGTATAGACTAGGCTAGCAAAAAATAAAATATACATATTAATAACATTTTTTGTCCGGACATATTATGTATAAAATCCCTTTTTTACAAAGAAGTAGAGAGTGAGCCTTAATTATTCACTGAATACTTTTCAGATCGTACTTGAAGTAAAAGTTAGCCAGGTGTGTCTAAGATAAACTTAGAAAGTACTAATGAAGTTGAATAAGTCACATTGGTACTTGCCAGGTTTCGAACCCACATCCTTTGGTTTTACAAGCGGGTCCTCAACCTCCGGGCCAACAGGACATTCTCCCAGTTTAGATCCCTGTAGAAAATCTAATCTCAAATGTTAATATGCTTCTACATACCTAATTAAATTGGGACTTAGACCTTATAATAGCTAAATGCTTCTCATGAAAAGCTTTTTGTTTTTTGTCGACGTGTTGAAATACTAGCTAGATATTGACCAGATTAGATTCATTCGTGATTTTCGATTCGTCATTTTTTGAATATTAATACGCATCGAATCGCACATGCACTTAGTTAGGAGAATCTAAAGAAACTGTGTCTGTAGGCTGTACGTACCAATATTTTTTTAGTACGGGAATCGAACCCGCAACACTTAGCGAGTGAGTTTCGTTGAAAACCTGTTTCGTAACTATTTTAAGCGTTTGCAATCCAAATGGAACAGAAAGCCATAGAGATTATACCTACTTATTGTTAGATGTAGGTACCTACTATAGGTACGCCTCTGCAAAACCCGTCTGGGATTATAGGCGTGATGTGTCTAGAAAACAAAAGCGCGACTTACTAGGCGACGCAGATTCGACGCTCGGCGGGTAATCGGTGGACGACGAGCTGTCGGTGGTGTTAGCATTCTTGTGGTGCAAACTCCTGGTGGAGGCGCAGCGCTGCAGGTATTTGCTGGAGGAGCCGAAGATGCGCAGCGAATTCCGCCGGTCTAAGGAACGAGGGGCCGGGAAGGAAGCACTCCGTCTTTTGTTCGGACGACCGTACAGGATTTTGTCATTGGGATTACCTGGAATTGAAAAAGAGGTGTTGGTTAATTAGGATTGAATGGTGAATTAGTGTGATATAATAGGTTATATCACACTAATGTTATAAAGGCGAAAGTTTGTGAGTGTGTGCTTATAATTATGTTTGTCACTTCTTCACGCTGAAACGGCTGGACCAATTTTGATAAAATTTTGTATGGAGGTAGCTGACACACTGGATTAACATATAAGCTTTTTATCCCGATATTCCCACGGGATCGTAACTTACGCGAGTGAAACCGCGGAGTGCTGCGATTAATAAAGTAACGTTGTTGATAGATAGATAGATAGATAAAACGTTTATTTAGTGCAACAAAAGACACAATACAGGTATTAAAAAAATAAAAAAGGTGAAAAAAAAAATTAAAAATAACAAAGATTAAAAAGATAAATTGAACCATAGACACCTAAACATCTATAACGGCGATCACTACAGCAGCCTAAGTAGTACCTGCTGTAAATTAATAGAAGAATGATTGTGGTGTATCTCGCTTCAGCTAGCACGGACTGGCATTCCTACCTAGGTCATTCTAGACACCGTAGGTAACAAGGGGCTAAAATTTGTTATTATTAGTCATAAAAATGCTAAAATATATATAGGTACATACAACAACTGTTGATCTAGTAAAAACTTTTTACCTACCCAACACAAATTCAATGAACACTACTTGCTATGTAAATATCTATTCTGTCAGGAAGTTGTTAAAACATTATCAATATAAACTAAGTGGAAAAAAATCGTATTATTGAAGCTAACTCAAAAACCACCCA
The DNA here is from genome assembly GCA_927399505.1 of Luperina testacea. Classification (NCBI taxonomy): domain Eukaryota; kingdom Metazoa; phylum Arthropoda; class Insecta; order Lepidoptera; family Noctuidae; genus Luperina; species Luperina testacea. Next base: position 19,225,234 of record OV656759.1, on the reverse strand, counting down.
AGCAAAGTTAATCAAATTTATATGGGATAGCCCAGTGGTAGCCCTGAGGCATACCTTATCCATTAAAAACAATACCTAGGTATAGGTATCTCTATACAATTGCAGCCAAGCGGTGCCAAGCTAAGGTGCATTGAAGAATTGAAGACACATGACTAGAATAATCATCAAAATTCGCATAGAAATCCGGAGATGCAGTACATTTATGCATACAACTTCGTACGTAAGATGGATTACCTAATGTATTATATACTAAAACCTTCCTGAAAGCATGTAGATCACGATAAGGAAAGAAACAACAAAATTGGTTCATTAGTTTTTGAGAAAATCGTGGACATACATACATACGGGTCGAATACAGAACCTCCTTTTTTGAAGTCGTTTAAAAACAGGGATGCATTTTTTCACTACTATTAAAATTACATTCAGCACGAAATAGTCACAACAGCCAGATTCTTGATTCGTTTAGGCGTTGTGCAAAAATAACTCAGAATGTTGCCTTAGCTGTGCATTAGCCATAGTTATTTTCTGGTTTTATTTAGCTACAGTCCATAAATAAAATCTAACCAATGTTTGGTCCACCTGTTTGATTAATTTATCTAAGTTATGCGCCAGAAAATACATTGTTATGTTCACTTAATTGTCACCATTTACTATTAGGTATAATTTTATGATGTTTAGTTTTGTAGGTACCTAGGTAGGTGGTAGGTACTCGCAGTGCGACTGTTTCACAACCTCATTTCAGATGGAAATAAATTCCGAGATATTTGTTTGTTCGGGCTCAAATTTAACAGGCATTTAATGGTTCAAATGTTGATTTGTGAGCGTAATAAATGGTTTCATAATGTTTGGTTGTTAAGTTTTGCTAATGGGCTGTGATACGAATACGATACGGATTTTAAAACGGTTGTGTTTTGAAGTATTTGGTGTTTGGGTTTCCAACCAAGTCAACCAAGTTTCCAAGCATATTTCAGCCTTAAATTTAATAAATACCGATTGCATTAGGTATTTCTTGGGAATTGCAGATTCATGGATAATTTTTTTTTTTTTTTTTTTTATATTTATTTATTTATATCTTCAATACAGGTTTATGTTTTTTTTTTTGTACCATTAAACCAGAAATGGTTTGTATTGGTACTCACATTCGCTTTATGAACACTCCTTAGCGTTGGATAACTTAAATTTACTTACTATACATCATAATATTAAATCATTCATGTACCCACACCATTTCTTTATGTGCAAATAATGTGGGTACACGAATAATATAATACATAAATACGTATTTATCTAGTCCGTAAACATCTATCAGTAAGTGAGTCAATTATGTAGGCAACGTTTTGTTTTGCTCGCTACTGGGCCACTCATTACAAGACCGTATTGCTATACAGGTTGCTACGCTTTTTATTTTTTTTTATTCGTGTTTTAGATTCATAAGTTATTTTATTAGACTAAGTTAGTTATGTAGTTGTAATAATATTTTTTGTATTTTTGCTTATAGTTTTTCGAGTTTATTTCGTTTTTTATAGATTTTGGTATTTCATTGATTATTTTGGGTATTAAAAATTTTACTGTTCGCCTGCCATAATAATTTCTAACCTGAGGTACTATTAGTTTATTATTGGTGATACTTCTTGTGTTAATTTTATGTGATATTGGTACTTGAATGCTTTTATTATTAAATTGTTCAATCAAGAGGGCCATGTTGAGTCTAGTCTGTACTGGCAAAACTTTACAATACTTAAATAGTTCAATGACGTTATCTTTATATTGGTGTTTTATTTTTTTGGGTACGATGAGTTTTAAAAGTCTGACTTGCAGTTTGGAAATTCGTTCAGTATATGATTTAAATGTTCGCCCATAACTCGTGATTCCGTATGCTATAATTGATTCCGCTAAAGCAATGTACATGTTGAGCAGGATTTTGAACGGAACTTTAGGTTTCAAAATGTAAAACTTTGCCAGTACAGCTCGCAACTTGTCACAGACTGAGTCCACGTGAAAAGTCCAGCTAAAACGATTGTCTACGACCAATCCAAGGTAGGTGTGGTGCGTTACTTGATCAATTGGCTCACATCGACATGCACCTGACATAGTGGAGTGAAGACAACTGTGACTGTGTGCGATAATCTCAAAAGAAGTAATGTGCTTTAGATGGCTTGAGTGGACATGAATGATTTTGGTCTTACTTGCGTTAAGAACCAGTCCAGCATCATGTGCCCATTTGGAAATTTGAGTAAAATCTTCTTGTAACCATTGAGCCGCTACTTTTACGTCTCTGTGGGTAGCTACAAGGCATGTGTCATCTGCATATTGATAGACGGAACAGTGATTAACCACATGTTCCATGTCGTTTACATATGTCAGATAGTGTAAGGGTCCAAGTACTGAGCCTTGGGCTGTTCCTTCAGTGACTAAAATGGCGTCACTGGTTTCATTACATATCTTGACATTGTATTTACGGTTTTTAAGGTAGTCCTCACACCATTTGAGTATTGGTCCTCGAACTCCAGAATTATCTAATTTTGTCAGCAGCGTGTCGTGTCTAAGCGTATCGAACGCCTTGCTGAAGTCAATAAATAGCAAAATTACATTACATTTATCATTAAGAGATTCGTTAACCTCATCCGTGAATTTAGATAACAGTTGTGAGGTGGACTTATTGGGTTGAAAACCATATTGTGTGCTGGACAACACGTCATTTTTTACATAAAAGTCTTGTATCTGGTTACACACATATTTTTCTACTATTTTGTCGATAACAGGTAAAATAGTGATCGGTCTATAATTTCCATAGTCATCAAAACTGCCTTTTTTATGTATTGGGCGCACTATACCAGTTTTTAATACTTCCGGGTATTTTCCTTTTTTGACACTAGAATTGATCAACTTGACAATAGAGCCTATCATCTTGTCACATATGGATTTTATGTCAATACATCTAATGTTGTCTACTCCTGGAGCTTTATTTGTATTAAGGTTTTTAATTAGCTTACTAACACTGTTATTTGTAGCTTTTCTGAAGTGCATTGATGTGTTATGGGGAAACATATACTCTGATTCGTTCAATAGACGACGGTTACATTTAGGCAAGATCTTCTTAACGCTATTTCTGAATTCTGTGGCAAACTTATCGGCTATTGTTTTTATTTCTACATTATTGTTTTTGAAGGCTTTCAAGATGACTTCATCAACCGACTTTTTGTTGCGACCAGACAACGTATTTAGTATTTGCCATAGCTTTCTCGGGTTTATTTTATTATTATTTATTTCCTCCAAATAATGTCTATTTCTAGATTTTTCGATGATTTTATGAGTTCTGTTTCTTACTTTATTATATTCCAATCGCAGTATTTTATTCGTTGAATCATTTTTCCATTTTATAAATAATAAGTCCTTTTTTTTACACATGTTATTAATTTTATTATTTATCCATGGTTGTTTGTTTCTTTTACTGTTTTTATTAATTTTTCTGATATATTTTGATTCCTCGTAACATTTATGAAATTGATTTTTTATGTAGTCGTAAATTGTGTTTGGACACTCTATATCATCTATATCGCACCATTTTAAGTTGCTAAGTAATGATTTAATTTTAACATTATCAATTTGTTGTATTGTTTTTGTATCAACCTGTATTCGTGTTGAGTCTAGCCCTACGCACGACAGTATTAACATGCGGTGATCAGCCATTACAGTTCCGAGTGCGGCCGAGTACAGATCTAACGAGCGCGTTCTTATAAAAATGTGATCTATACAGCTACGTGTAGTGTTATTTCCGCGAGTTTCAATTCTTGTGTAGTCAGATATTGCGCTCGTTAGACCACACTCGGACATGCTACTTACGTAGTATTCACGAATGGTGTCGTATGTCTTTAGGTCTATGTTTACGTCTCCTAGCAAATAAGTGTCGTATGATTTAACAGAAGAATTGGATAAGATACTGCTTATTTCCTTTACGAATAGATGTTTACTTTCGCTTGGTGGTCTATAAATTGCACAGATATATGCGTGATAGTTGTGAGGTGTAGTGATTTGACCAATAATACATTCACAGTGTATTAACGAGTGATTCATTGGTGTGAATACGTAGCCATCTCTGGCATAAATAATTATTCCACCGCCTTTTCTGTTTTTACGCAACTTACTGTGCATTTCATAGCCATCGATGTTGTACATATGAACAGTGTTTTCATTTATATTAACTTCTGTTAAGATTAAGACATCTATAGTTACGTTAGATGAGCCAATTAATTGCGCTACACAACCAAAGTTTTTAATTATGGATCTGATATTTATGTGAACAATACTCAGATTAATTTTACTAATAGAAGGTATAAGCTTGCTAAAAACATTAATGTTTGCACAGTCTAATAATTCTTGGTGATCGGGAGAGAGATCCGGGATAACTTATGTTAAAACTATTACCGATACAGGTTTTGGCGTCCTGCCTGCGTTGTGGTCGAAAGCCGATCGATGTCCATTTCGCTCCTAACGACTGTAGGCTTATCTTTGTCTTCTTTACGTAGTAGCACCTTTCCATCCTGGAACCAGACATATTTATATGCTGGACGCAGTTTTTGTTGGGCTAGCCACAGTAGTGATTTATTAGATTTAGTAAGGGCACGACGTAGGATCACTTTTGACTTGGACATTGCTAAAGGGGCTTCCGAAACAATTTGTTCAAGCAAAATTTCTTCCTTTCTGGATGCACGTACCCATGACTGTGCCTGTTCTGCTTGTTTTAACTCCACCTGGATGTTTCCTTCACGTTCATTTCGATCTTCCACACGTTTAGCATTTAGTATCTGTGATTTATCCACGTTGAGAGTTTCAGCCAACTTAACAGATATCGAACCAAGGTCTTCATTTAGAGCTTTAGGGATTCCTATCACTTCTAGCACGTTATCTAGACGCTGTTGTTCTATATTACGCACATATTGTTTAAGTGAGCTGATTTCTAGTTCAAGATGAGTTTTTTCGTTACTAAGGTGAGTGTACTTCTTCTCCAACTCCTGTATGTGCTTATTTTGGGTTTCAACAGTTTTTGTGAGTTCGTCTACTTTTTTGCTGCAGAGGCTTACTGATACTTCGATTGGTTTTAATTCGTTCTTTAAGACTTTTTTCAGTTCGGCTGTAATATCCTTCAGAAATTTGTCGCTATCTATGTTGCAGTTACCCAGGTTTCTGCTGGAGGTCGCGAATTCCTCTTCGTCATCTTCCTCGTCCGGAATAAAGAAGGATGACTTTCTGTTAGGCGAGTTGTGGTTGCATTCCTCACATATCCAGTCCAGGTTGTCCGCATTACGAAGTGCAGACAATTGTTTCGCGGTAAGACCAGAGCAGGCTTTATTAGCATGCACAGTCTTAGCACATGACTTGCATTCCAGTCCTGGCGATCTGCTGGTTATTCCTTTATTACAGTTATCACATTTGGTCATTTTTATTAGAGTAGGGGGTAGTTTCCGCACAAATAACTAAGACGTTGACACCAAACCGATACGAACGACAGGGCGTGAGCGAATGATAATGATTAGAAAGGCTAAAACATAATTTTGGGAAATTAGCTGATATCTGGGTACTTAACTACTGCACAAGATCAGGATAGAAGGCGGTCTATTTGTCGATCGCACGAATGTAGGTAGGTACTAGCCCGAAAAGTGCGAATTGTCGAAGTTAATTTATTTGTAGGCGAGACAACAACAACGTGTTCCATTTTCTTTAATAAATTAACTTCGTGCGAGTCGATTAAAGAAAAATTTATACTTTTTTAAAGTGACGATTCGCACGTTTCGGGCGAGCAAATTCGTGCAAATCGACTACCTAATAAGCCAAAAAGGCGAATATGTATCTAAGGAAGAAAGCCAACGATAAATCAATCAATCAATTGATTTGGTTGGCCCCCTTCCTTTTTTGTGGAAGAAAGCCGTATTAAGTACATACGATTAAACTATTTATTTACGTATTATAGAATAATAAATGTCAGAGCATTTCTTTCTTTCAAGATACAAAAAAGGAAACCAACACGTTCTGGGTCAATAAAGCAAAAAATAAACAAAAATGTAGGTTCCCAGGGGGCCTAAAAAGGCTACTTTGGCAGAATCATAAAAGGATAACATATAAATCATAATATGGTGAAGACAGTTTGTGTTTTTCTTTTTTCGCTGCAGTACGTAGGTATAATCAAAGAGATTGGGATTGGATTTGCATTGGATTGATTGGTATTTTAGCACAGACAAAAAAAAATACTGAAAAAGCCTACACCAATGGGATTTGATACGATTAACTTAACAGTTAACTGTCCATTATAATTAATAATGTTATCCTTTTATGATTCTGCCAAAGTGGCCTTTTAAAGCCCCCAGTTCTGGCCCCATTTTGACTATAAACCGTCAACGTTTGACACCACACCGAAATCTCATTAAAAACTGCAATAGCTCATAATTCTTCGGAACGTGTGCGCGCACGCATGATGTGACGCACAAAGAGCGAGCCGAACAGTTGCTCGCATAAATCAAGAGGGAACTTGACAGATGCGCGAGTGCGAAATGTATGGTTAACAAAAGAGGTAAGTAACCGAGCAGCTAATTAAAACTCCTTTTTTAAATTGAGTCCCTATGAAACTGTCCTGTGCCTGTAGTATTCGTGCTCAGTAGACAAATATTTGATATCGTTTGTCTGAAAGCGTACCTACTTTTTTCGCAGGAAGTAGTTTCCTTAAGAAGCGAATGAAACTGCGAGCAACAGCCGTTATTGCTAGTAAATTATAATGAAGTTGGAAGAGATACAATATTCACAGGTATCAATTCATGGTTAGTTAGGTACCTACTCATTTCTTTTGTTGATGGTACCTACATGTAGATCTTCATCTTGTAAATACATACACACTTGTACAAAAGTTGTACGGACCTTGTTTTGTGTGCCTGTGTGTGTAACGCTCTCTTTTCCCCTAGATGGTAACTAGGATTTTACGTAGGCGCGAATATGATTGATTGCTAGCCTATTTACATGCTTAAAACTTTGGTTCAATCGTGATAAAACTGCGAACACCTAGAAGTTCTAACATGCGACAGCAAGATATCTAATTGATCACATTTAATCTAATTAAGATATCTAATTAAACACATTTAATTGTTTTTTTTTCTAATAACTTTCTGGGTTTTGTTACTAACACTGTATGAGTCTCATAGTTACTTGAAAATAAAGAATTTAATAATAATAATTTACACACATTACAGATTCCCATCTCAAAAAATGCCCAAAGTGTACGTAATAGGTAATACGGGCTGGTCATGTCCGCAATTCCACGTCAATGCGCGTATTTTGCGAATTAACAGTAACTAATAAGATTGTTTTAATCCTTTCACTTACAAGAAACCTAATTATAGAGACGTAGTGTAAATGTATCTGAACTTGACGTGATCCTTTTACAAACACCAGCATCGGTAATTAATACTGGTATTTAATTGCGTTTATATATTTACCCAATGTTTGCGCAAGGTTGTAATTTTAAGGTTTTATTGCGTTTTGTTGAAGTTGATGGTGATTTGTGTTGTGACTCTTTAAGACTGTGCCTAAGGGGGATATATTTCAGCGGGATTGTCTGAAAGGGTTACCGCTGGCCCGGAACATAAAGGGCTAAGGAAGGAACACGGGTGGGTTTTAGTCAGTAAGAGTCTGACACTCCCTTCCGCTCCACCCAGAGCGGGAAATGTCATTTGATGACAACCCAACCTGAAAAAAAAGGGGGGGGTATATTGCTATAGCTTTGCTGTGTTCTTATACTTATTTACCTACCTATTTGTTTCCTTGGGGTTTAATTTAGAATCTGTTCTGGCGAACAGCCTTGAAAATGACTAAGTTAACCAATGTCCTAAATTGTAAAGAGTGCCCAAAATACTGTATCAAAGATTTTGCAATTTTTTTGTGCCTAAACCTGGGTTTAACCAATTTATTTTACTTCATTTTCTTAAAAATTAACATTCGCTTTTCATAGTATCTATTTCATATCACCTGTAAGTACCTAGACTTATCCAAAAGTAGAGATTATTTTTGTATGCTAGTATTAGATACTATAATATTCTTCGGGCACATTCCACCAAACTATTATACAAAGAATAAGTCTTATACCTACAGAGAATAAATTTTGAATTTTTGACAGTTTTTCCATACCAGAACTGTCAGATGTCAATTTTATTCCACGGATAAAAGATAATCTGACTTTGGTAAAATCAGCCCTTAGTATCGTTGCTAGAACATTCCAATCGACATACCTAAACCTAATTGGTATTCGAGTTATTTAGATTAGCACCACCTTAGAATTTCAATAACACACCTCTATGTATACTTCAAACACGCAAGTTTCTGCACGCCCTTCCAAACAAAGTTCACTATCCTTCCGAACTTGACAGCTATTTTCCAGCATCCGACGGAGCTAAACAAGTCATCTGAACGATCAGCGTAATCTCCAAGATCGGCATTCACGCCCATTAAGATGCCTGTTTCTAAACTTGTACATAACGCAAATAGGACGGTATGTGACACGTACGGTCAGCCGCACGCGCAGTACTACAAGGATCTTTTGGCGCCTAAATGACATTAACAGAGTGGCGTTGTTGGTAAACATTTGTGAAATTGTATTGATAAAACAAGATGGCGGCATTTCAGCGGGATTGTCCGAAAGGGTTACCGCTGGCCCGGAACATAAAGGGCTAAGGAAGGAACACGGGTGGGTTTTAGTCAGTAAGATTCTGACACTCCCTTCCGCTCCACCCAGAGCGGAAGGGGTCATTTGATGATTTTACAACCTGAAAAAAAAACACCTGTCTACATACCTATACACACGTTAGTAAACAATTTTTGCTTAGAACGAAAGCAAAACATGTATGTAAAACTGTAATACTCCTTCCAGCATCATGTTTGCCGCAACTCGAATGCATGTTAAAAGTTGCATCAGCAACAATGTTGTGGAAATTTTGAGCCGTTACTTTTGACGTGCAGTTGATTGTACGCATAATTTTAGCACACGCGCACCTTTATGAGTGGATGCTTCTTGGAAACCGTAGTAATGTGATGATATTTAGATATATTTAGCTGGAATAGGCGAAATGTTCTCTGATTTGCTGTGACCTTTTGGTTTCCGCGGTTGGAATGCGATATGGGGGATTTGGATATGCGAGAATGCAGGTTTGTTATCAATATGATATGCTGAGATACGTGTTGTGGTGGATGCCCATGGCTAAGAGGTATTCATTTGTATGTGCCATAGTAGTTACTTATCTGTTATCATCATCTGCCTAGCCTTTTCCCAACCATGTTGGGGGCTTCCAGTCTAACTGGATGCAGCTGAATACCAGTATTTTATATGGGGCGACTGCCTATCTGACTTCCACAACCCAGTTACTGTGTAATACCCTTTGGTAAGACTGGTTGTCAGACTTTCGGGCTTCTGACTACCCGTAGGTAATGGCTATCATAGATCCACGGATGACAGTCGGGACCAATGGCTTAACGTGCTTTCCGAGGAGCTTTCCGAAGAGCTTTTCTTCGTAGAAACTAAGGTAATTATTCGTCCTAATTATCTTAGTTTCTACGAAGAAATATCTAGAGTAAGTATTATAAAGACAAGAACAGATATAAAACTCTTTTAACCATTGTCCCACAGCATTCTGAGTGTGTTGTGTGATAGGTGGGACAGTCCCATGCTGGCTCACTGGATTCGGCTGCACACGTAGGTGCCAGTCGCTTAAATTTTGTGTTTTACTAATATTAGGTTAAGATTTTTTACTAACAGCATATTATATTATTTTTGTTATTATTGTTTTTATGGATTTTGTATTCTGAAATAAATATATTATTATTATTGTCAATGGCCGACCATATCCGCTAATGTGCCTGTAAAAGGAACCATTTGTCTCCTTAACACTCAAATGGTGGTCATTCTTTTAAGAATAAGATAGTATACAAATTGCGAGAAAAGAAACACGTAAATTTTCACTTCGTGCCATTATCTGATACAGACTATCTTGTTCGGTTAACGTTGAATTCTAAAAAGTAGCTGTAATCTGCATGCTTTTATAACAAACGCAACTTCCGACATGTCTGTCGGTTTGGTCAGATTGATCTTAAAACTGCTGTGTTGGATTTCGATAAGAATTGCTTTTAAGATCACTTCATTTTTAACCGACTTCAAAAAGGAGAAGGTTTTCAATTCGGATGTTTATATATTTTTATATGTTATTATCGTAGCGAGGAACATCCTATTTCACTCACTAGCTTTAAGTTTTATCTTGTAGGTAATTTTCAATTTTGTGACGGTAAGGTTTCTACAGAATGACACCTGTATTTCCCGAATGGGTAACCATTCGGGAAATACTGGCGAAATGTGGGTACTATAGGGGTAACCCTATAGTACCTATACCCACATTTCGCCAGTTGTGTTTAAATCCTATGTGGTAGGGGACAAGCCTATTGCCATCAACCTGGCTAATACTGAGAAAACCCTGACGGAACGTAATAACACTGTCTGACCTGGGACTCGAACCCAGGATTTCATGATCAACAGTAGCGAAGCGCTTGAGAACTCTACGGCCAACGACGCGAAAAGGTTTCTCTTCACGGAATAAAGATAGGTATATATTTGTAATATAGATGCTCTATATCACAAAAGATTTATTTATACAGTTGGGATTATTTTTTTTTTGAGGATGGGAAATCATCAATTGACCCCTCCCGCTCTGGGTGGAGCGGAAGGGAGTGTCAGACTCTTACTGACTAAAACCCACCCGTGTTCCTTCCTTAGCCCTTTATGTTCCGAGCCAGCGGTAACCCTTTCGGACAATCCCGCTGATACAGTTGGGATCGCAATAATATCTTACTGAATTAAATTACCTACTACCCAACTAACAACTTTCTACCAAGTTGTAAATCGCCAGTACAGCACAATAATTTTGTCAACTTTTAAGACTCGCAGGAGTTACAGCTAATAAAATTTTGTACAATTTAAACCTCAAAACAGCACTCATGTTAATTAACGATTAAGTAATACATTTTATAGATGACATTAAATGCACTGTGAAATATTTAGCTTGACAAACTTGCAAGTTTGACCGTGATTTAATGCCTATAAGGGTTGGTACAGACCAAGTGCAATAAGCAGGAGAATGCGAAAACAGATCAGATCCACAAAATATCACAGAACAAATCTATACGTAAGTCACTACTTGACGATCTTGAGGGGTGGATGTCCCACGCTTCCAGGGCACACAGCCCTGCTACTAAACTTGCTGCCTCGCTAATATTTTCACCAATGAATTAGCTATTCCAAAATAAGAAAAAGAATCGCGAAACATTTTGCATAATGTGTGCAATCACCTATAAGATATAACCCACGATCCTGCAATCTTCATCTGTATTCCAATAATAACTCTGGATGCCGTATCTCCTAAGTGCATTCTTATCTTTAACTAAAATACACGTCCTGCCAAAGAAAAGCAGTCACGAGCCGACGGCGATGGCCGACTACTATGTTGAGAGGAATGTACACATTTGCATACCACCAAGTGTAACGCCTATGTATTCTGGATGTACCCCATCTGCAGTATTATTGTTGCAGCTATTCGTTGCACTTGCTACCGTACTAACAACTCTACCGTTACTAGTTAAGGTTTGTTTCAGCTTTTTGTTGATTGTAAATTATGGGAGGAGAGATTTAATTTAATGATAGGACTATATGTAAGCAAATTCCTCTGGTTAGGTTAGGTTAGGCACGCGTGTTGTTATTATTCCACACGTGATTTCAGATTACGATACTGTTTTGTTTTCACTTATATCTTGCCATAGTATTTTTTGTCGTGTATATTTAATCTCCAGCTATTTTGTGTCATGTAATTGCTTCGGCTTTCATTTTTGCCGAGAGCATTGTTATCGTTGCAGAACTAACCAAATTAAAAGTGAAAAAGTCTTTTGTTGCATTGTTCAAATTGTTATCTATTACGTTAATTTTGTTTTTGTTTTTTTGACCATTGTTATTTAACTCTTGTAACTTTAAGTTTGATAGCACCTATCTTGTTTTCACGAGGTTATTTCCGGAGAGACTCATTACCTACTTCCTTAAGAAACCACATAATTTCCGGTTTAAAAGATCACTAAAATATCACATTGCGCCATCAATCAAAATTAAGAACATAATTACTTGAAGAAAATGTCGCAAGCTCCGTATAAAGGTTCTTCTACATGCTAATTAACGGTAATCTCTTCCTTCCTTAATCTTAGAGAATCCTGCGCATTCCACAGTTACGGCATACGATTGGATCACAAAGTGTGTGCACTTTCACGACACGGATAATAGTCGGAGAGCTTAGGAGGAAATAATTTTCAGGATGTTTAATTTCATAACGATATTATGCAGTGCTACCTATGTAAGTCTCCACGACTACATGAACTTATTATGCAGCACTTATCTCTCACCAGCACTAATATTTACGTTCTCCAGATAAAAACCTTACTTTCGTTAAACTTTTTTGCAGCACCGTTTCACCATTCACTTAAAAGGTGCGTTTTTAATGTTCCCAAAATCATCACGTTGTGGAGTTCTGCTGATGGCATTAATTTCAACATTTATTTATTTATTTATCTAATATTACATAGTGTTCTCTAAAAGGTTTAATAGCTGCCCTTTATTTCTAGTGCTATCCACTAGAAATAGTCACATACATAATAATTATGTAGTTTAAGGTCACAAGTTTCTGATTTTATAATTAAGATATAGTGATATGATTGTTTTATAATCTTGCAATCATAAAATTATCCAATAATAATTTTACAGTTGCCATCACCAGCTCCTGGTCTAAACTATTTCGGTTGCATTTCATAGCTGCCATTTCATCGCTGTCGGCTCGATCTTCATAACACGTGCGACTTGTTAACGGCGCCGATAATGCGAGCGGTATTCGTGTGCCTTAGGAGTGTATGTTGTTATGAGTTATGGCTGTTTATGGTATGTGTCGTATTAATCCGTATTTTTGTACCTATTTGTAGTAACAGTACCTATAGCCCTTTTCCCATGTTCAATTGTCAGAGAACCGAGTTCTTCTATTGTGCATGTTATGCGAAAAAACGCTTTTCTGTTTTTCTAGAACTATAGAAAATTTTACACAACCAAAGACGAAAATAAACATTTTGAATGGCAATAGCTTTTTTGCTAGACGAAGAAAAACAACCGAATGTCCTTGAAACTGACTGATCTTGATGGACGGTCGATCGCTGTAACAATATTGGACGCAGTCACGTACACGAAAAATAAAAGGCTATTTCTATTGACACTGTAGCTAAACTAATAATAAACAATGATTCTAAATGTAGCAAAGAGGAAAATGTAAAAAATAATGTGATGAAAAATATTAAACGTGAGTTTTATTAAAGATAGATTTCTCTGCTGGGTACAAATATTAATTTTTACATTGCTATAGATTGGGAAATAAGTCAACAGCCTATTAGATGGTAGAATTATCTACTATGGACACCTGGATAATGGTTTGCGTTGCTGAAGTAAGAGGCAAATTGAGACGTTCCGAATGTGTCTGTAGATTACTCATAAAATCCTTCAAGCCGGAACAGAACTCGCGGCTGAAATAGGTCACGGAGATATTACTTCCCAAGATGAACTCTTTCACAAGAAGCTATATAGAATCCTTGTAATTATAAAGATGAAACTATTCACAAGCATCTCAAGTGAGACATCAATCTGCAATTCAAATGCATCCTTCCAACGCAATTCACTAATGAATATAAAAGTCTGGATATATCAATAAATCTTGGTGCTGCAGCGATGCAGTCATCTGCATGCCAGTCTCGACCTACATTTGCTCCAGTCACATCCGTATCATTAAAAATAAACTGGCGTTCATTAGGTATACATTCATTAATTATGAATGGATTGGCTCGTGTTACGATTGGTAGTTTGACTGGTCTATTATTAGCATTGATTATTGAACGGATATTTGATACAGGTATAAATCAGTTTACGGTTGTGATTTCAGATTTGGTTTTAATTAATGGTGTGTCGGGTTTCGCATAAATGCTGCGGTTTGCGTGTGCCGCTATTTTGTAGGATGCAAATATGTGAACTTATTGCATCGTGCATTCATACTGACTGTAAATCTAGACGTATTATGTCTAACTAGGCTTGTCAGTATTAGCTAAAACTAACGGATGCATTTACGTCAAAATGGTAGCATGGTTTTCATAGCCCAGTATTGGAAATTTGTAGGTAATAAAATGTTTTCTTTTTTATCATCGATTGACTTCCGTAAACATTAATGACAGACAGGTTTAGGCACAAATGGTGTTAGTTACGACGTTTGTTCGGGATTAAAAGAATGAATGGGTTAACGTAGAATGTCGGATGTGTCAATAGGAAATGGTAGTATTTGTAAACTGTCGAAAAGAAATCAGAGAGATATCAGGGTAAAAACGTTTAAAGTTAGAGCAGTGGTGGCCCAGTGGTAACGACCGCGACTTACGAGATATAGGTCGTAGGTTCGAACTCTGATAGGCGATTTACTTTGTGTAAATTATTTCATCACCACTGCTCTTAAAACGGTGAAGGAAAACATCGTGAGGAAACCAGTATATCCTAGAACCAAAAATTCAAAGACATGTGACATCTGCCAACCCGCACTGGACCGCGTGGTGGATTACGGCCCACTCCCTCTCACAGAGAGGAGGCCTGTGTCCCAGCAGTGGGGACATTTTTTTTTTCAGGATGGGAAATCACCAAATGACCCCTCCCGCTCTGGGTGGAGCGGAAGGGAGTGTCAGACTCTTACTGACTAAAACCCACCCGTGTTCCTTCCTTAGCCCTTTATGATCCGGGCCAGGGACATTACAGGCTGATTATGTTATGTTATCTATACGTAAAGATGTTGAAAAGATCTCCTAGATTAGATGGTACTTATCCTAGATAGCTATGTAAATGTAATGAGTTACATTTGGATTCAATTTGTTTTCAATTTCTCGTATTGCCACATATTATTATCAGATTGTTGCCACAGAATTAGAGCATAATTTATTCAACAGCAAGAAGTGGTCTAATAAACTTTCATTAAAGATACAATTACTCTCATTATTGACCTTTTGTTATAGTTTAGCAACCACTTAACGAAGTTTCTGAACAATATTGTGTATTTAAGTGCGAAAAAACAATGTTGGGAAATGTTGCTGAAAATTTTCTTTTAATTTGCTCTCGTAATATTCTTTTGTCATTTCCAGTTTACTGTTCGTCTTAGGACGAGTTTCCATTTTGTATTAACTATATTATTATAATTATACAAACATAACCCCTGTATTTCACGAAGGGTTAGACAGAACCTCAGAGTGTCAGAGGTGCGTCGGTAGTACACACACATCTCGCCAGATAGATTTTTGAAGTGCTTCTATAGCGGCGTTGTACACTTTTTTTGTAATGGGTAAAAAATGTTAAACTCGCGTCAGGACACGTGACCAGCGAAAATTTGTAAGACGGATGGCCGTAGCCGGTACCGCGCGTGTTTTGTTTATAAGACGATTCAGGCGCGACGCGACACGCGACACGAAGGCACCGCAAGTCGCGCAACGAGCGGTGCCTTTCGCGCGTCGCGACTCGCGCCTGTTTGCACAAGCCTTTAATCGGTCACAAATCCAGACTCCGGGCTGCTACTGAGAAATTTTATATGGAAAACCCCAATAATATTCGAATCAAACCCAGGACCTCATGCTGAGCAGGTAGCGCTTGCGACCACTAGACCAACGAGGAAGTCAAATAATATTTATGTTTTTGATTAATACGTTTTGATTATGATTTTCAGCAACGAAACTGGATATAGAAATAGCACATTTGAATAGGTATGTACAGGGTGTCCGGTAATGAATGGAAAACCTCGTAAGGGGTCATTGTACTTATTATTATGAAAAACTTTTGCTACGGGACCAAAAATGAAATCGCGAAAAATCTGCTGTTCCCTACATTTATGTTCGCATAACTTGTAAAAATGTAGAGAACAGTTGATTATTTTTTCGCAATTTCAGGTTTGGTCCCATATTAATAGTTCATAATGATAAGTACAATGACCCCTGAAGAGGTTATCCATTAATTACCGGACATCCTGTATATAATATATAAGTAGTCCATTTGCTAATAGGCTATTTAAAATAATTGACAAAAATATGGTCTTAAGAATAGTTTTAGTTTATCTCATTAAAATAAAAACCGGGCAAGAGCGAGTCGGACTCGCGCACCGAGGGTTCCATACCATCATGTTTTTAAATTTTCATCGGCGAGGCCTATATTCATCAGAGAATTTTAACACTGCACGCTGCGATGTAGAATATTGCAGTTTTAGGTCAGCGCCATCTCTTGACCGATAGTGGAACTAATGTAACTTTTGTTAATGATTTCTGAAAAAGTGTGCTATTTAGAGACATCATTTTATTTTTCTTGTAATCTTTACATAAACTTCTATCACATAGAATAATTTCAGATTTTCTCTATGAAAACTTCGGAGATAAGGGCGGGGGGGACGGTATTTTTTTCATTTTTCATCAAAAGGCGAAAACTATGCGGCCTAAACAAAATAAAAAAGTGTTTGAGAATGTGCAAATTGCGCTCTTTCATATAATACCCCACATGCCCTAGTAGCCGAACTTTCACTTCGAATTTTTCAGACCCCTTTCAGTCCCTATTGCAAAAATATGTATATATTTGTCGCATCCGGTCATGCATTTGACTAGTCGGAACGCTAAGCGCCATCTGGTGGCGCTTGACAGAGTCTAGCCTGAGTCCGTGGGGGTTATAAAACAGCTCGACAGAACGATGTGGGACTCACTCTTTTGAACGGGGAGTTGACCATTGGACATCGTACGGACAACATGTGCTCAGAAACTGTCCGGCGTTCCGTATCTGGTTGTGTCGTGTACCTACAGTGTGTAATTTGCTAGTGTGATTAAATTGTTCGTGAAATTATAATCTGATTTGAACTGCAAACGGTGTTTCTATTGCGCAATAACCAACACTACCCACTGTACGCCCACAATAGTTAAAATATGGCTGATAATAACGAGACACACTATACCTTCTCCGTTATCAGAAGTGGGATTCGTGTTGGTTCATGCGCAAAATGAGAACGCTAAGAGTGAAAGTGACCGTTGACATTTTAAAAACAAAGTGCAAACTTCGAACGCTTATTAAATAATCGTGTGGACCTGTTAGAGTTAAACCCAGACAAGCCAGATACGGATGCGCGATCATCGTGCATGTTGTTTTGAGCATAGGCTGTATGCAGGAATACCTTTGCCCAGTGACGCGCCAGTTGCGCCCTACCGCCATGTTAGGAAAAAAAGTGTTCCCGTAATTAGAAAACGCGATAGGACGCGTGTGCAAACGTAACAGCACACAATACGACAGCTGATTTGTGTTTTGCTGAAAATTCACTGCAAGGAGGTTAACTTGTGGCCGTCATTAAGGCGCACAAAGGAAGCAGTATCAACGTGGCTATCGTAAATAGTACGAAGGACGTAGCGTGGAGCTACCAGTGACGTGGGGTGACTTCAAGAATTGAGCCAAGCAGCCCGCAGCCGTCGGTGAAGCCCTTCGTGTGCTGCAAGTGAGGGAATCCAGGACATGTTGCGGCCCGGTGCACGAGAAGTGGCAGCCAAGCAGAGGTGGAGGTGGAGCACGCGCTGCAAGCAGCAGCGGCGAGTGGATGTTTGCGTCGTACAGCTACCCGCAGGCACGTTGGAACATAAAGGTCAGCTGTATTGTTTTGTTACTATTCTGGTGCTGAATGCTCGTTAGTAAAAGCGAGTTGTGCAGCCAAATTAAGTGGCAAACGAGTTAATAATGTTGTTGCGTTGACTGGTATTGGTTAAACACGTGTATTCAGCACAAAACAAATCATAAGAAGCGTTGCGAATAGCGAGTCACAACTTGAGATTCTATTACGTTTCTACACGACATTTACTTGCAAAGTATTATTTTGGGTAGGCTATTTTGTGTTATTATAAAACGAAGAGTGAAATCAGATTATCAGACTAATCTAGATCGGAAGTTCAGAGGTCCATTTAAGGTTGTGGAAGTTTTGACAAGTGATCGCTATACGTCATAAGCTTTAGATTCTAACCGAACTTACTAGTATGCTCACGATCGCATACGAAAGATGCCTCTAAGTAGTGTTCCTAACGTGTTAAACGTAGAAGGCGGTGAGGATAGTTCCTTCACCGAGTAGAAGAGCACATACCATGGCTATTTGGTCGCACTGCACGCACTAGTCTGTAGTCGTAACTGCAACTCATTTAGGAGTTGTTCAGGGCGCGATGGGCAGTTAGTGGTGTGGCGGGGACCTGGGTCTCAAGGGAGACTATTGTTGTGTTGGTCATGTATTGACCTGGGAGTCGTAGTCTCTATGAGAAGTGATGTGTGTTGGTCGTATCACTTGAGGTGATGACGATATGGGTGGAATGAGTGTCACTAGCTGCTGCGGCAGCCGGGCCATGAGCGTTGTATGTGATCTACTCGTGAGTTGATGCAGTTCCTGAACAATTATTGCCAGGGCTTAGAGGAATCTTTTGTTATCAATGATTGTTATTGTTTTTATTAAATGTGGTCAGAATTGGCCGAGGGGAACATGCACTGCTGTTGATTTTTTTTGTTACAGGTTAACACACAAGGACTTGTGCAAGCCGGATGACAGTGGGGGACGGCGCTGCGCTCTTTGGATCGCCTGTACGAGTGGTCGCTGATCAGGGACGGTGCTTTTCGAGCGAGGAGTTTCAAGACTTCTGCCAAGGAGGCTGTGGATTGCAACCACTACAGCCATTAAGCCAGCTACAGATCTATTGTCTACTGAATTTGAATTTGGTGAGTCGTTTTCATTTTGTTTTGACTCTGGTACAGAGTGCTTCCCTGGTAAACAACGGCAAAGAACGGTTACATTGGTAGGTATAGCCCAATCTAGTTAACGATGCAATTTTTAAATACGCTCACGATAGGTTATGAATGATGCCAGTAGGTTATGTACCAGTCGAAGTAGATTGTGATCACAGTGGTAATGAGCTATGAGCAAGCCTAAGTAGTGGGAACCACGCGAGTAGGGGTTCTCTATCGGCCGTAGTAAAAAGTGTGTAGTCACAGGGGTGATACACATGGATCCATGCGCTGGATGTGTGAGAGCAATGCGATTGCTGGTCGGCCGGAGTGCCGTGGCGTTAGAGTGGTTTACTCGTCTGTGGGTTCCCAGGTGTCTAAGGCTCTTAGTGAAAAAGATTATTGTTGTAATGTGGATAACGATGGTACATGGCTCTGGTTGATGTTTTTTTGTTATGATTGATTAAAGTTTGATTACATGGCTCCGGTTGAGTCAAGTACGCTCATGAGGCTAAGGCATATGTCATGGCACAGGCAAAGGGATCAGAGTATTAATGACGAATTTGAGGAAAGCCAAGTAAGTCTTGTTGATGAAACAGAGTAGAGATTAAAGTCTAGTGATAGTGGTGAATCTTAGTTCGGAGGTCGGGGTCTTGTAGAGACCATAGAGTCCGTGGGACTCGGAATTCAGGAGGAATTCAAAGTAACAAACGTAGGGTTTGTTGTAGGGGCTTAGTGAAAAGCCACAGGCCACGAATAAGATTCCTGCTGTGTTTTGTTATGCTCTAAGGATGTTTTATTAGCTGCTCTATCATGTTTACTTGATTATTTAGTTTGTGATCTTGAGATTTGGGAATCAAATTATGATTGATACTCTGAACTCTGCAATTTTTTTAGTTTGTGCGAATTTTCATTGTGTTGTTTTGCCTGTACCATATTTGGTCAGGAGTGACCGAGCTATGAGATACTTTGCGGGGTATGTTTGTTTACAGATTAACACACGAGGACGTGTGCATCGCAGGATGGCCGTGTCGCATCCGGTCATGCATTTGACTAGTCGGAACGCTAAGCGCCATCTGGTGGCGCTTGACAGAGTCTAGCCTGAGTCCGTGGGGGTTATAAAACAGCTCGACAGAACGATGTGGGACTCACTCTTTTGAACGGGGAGTTGACCATTGGACATCGTACGGACAACATGTGCTCAGAAACTGTCCGGCGTTCCGTATCTGGTTGTGTCGTGTACCTACAGTGTGTAATTTGCTAGTGTGATTAAATTGTTCGTGAAATTATAATCTGATTTGAACTGCAAACGGTGTTTCTATTGCGCAATAACCAACACTACCCACTGTACGCCCACAATAGTTAAAATATGGCTGATAATAACGAGACACACTATACCTTCTCCGTTATATTTATATTTCTTTAAATTTCAAGTTGATAGCATTAGTAGTTCTTGAGATATCCAGTTGTGACAGACGAACAGACAGACAGAGTCGCATCATAAAGGTTCCTTTTTACCATTTTGGTCCGGAACCCTAAAAAGACCAAATGTGTCACGGAAATGCAAATATAAACAATTTGATACAAGATTTTATTTGACAGATAGTAAAATGGCAGATAACGAGAATATCATGGAAACGGTGAAATAACTATGTTAATGAGACAACGAAGGACTTATTTGCATGTTTAGAGCTTTTAAAAACAGTTGTTCGTAATAATGTGAGTACCGTTGCAGTTTTATTTGGTTTTAAGTTATCATTACATTAATGTCGTTCCGAAGTAGTGGAACACTTCGGGTTGTTTGCTACCTTATTTGTGTCACAAAGTTGGTAATAGTTTTGGAATTGCAATTACCTTTACTGTCTTACAATATTTAGTTGTTATTATTTTGTATTAGCATTATTTATTTATTTATATATAGGTACTTTATTGTACACCACAAAAAAAAATTTTGCTTTTTTTTAGCTTTATTATTGGTTGTAAAGTATTAATGATAAAACCATCATCGAGGTGCGGTAAAACTACCTCATTGCCGAACTCGGCTAGTTTAAAAAAAAATAAACTAAAAACCTTTTTTAAATCAAGCTTTTATTTAAATGCGCTACAAAGAATAAAATAAACTTTTTCTTTAAAACTTTTACTATTAACTTATAACGTCGTTACACAATTTATATGATATAAAAGCTTGTCGGGAGATTTAATTAGGTACTCGTATTTACATAGATTGAAAAATTAAAAAAAAATAGAATCAATCAAATCATGTTATTTAATTTAAAATCTCAAATCGTTTATTGCAATCCATAATGTAATTACAGGTGGTAAATAAAAAAATACTAGAAACAATTATGGACCCTGTCGGGCACAGCTAATTTTTTAAGGAAGTAGAGAGAGGAAGAGCGCTTTATTAATTTTCCTTGCTACTAACTTAGAATTATACTTGTTGTTGTTCTTGTTTTTATAGTAAACAGTATGTATGTGTATATAACCTATGTATGTATTTGCGTACCTAACTTTAATAGTTTTTTTTTTATCATTGTTCCTCTCAACCAAAGCACCAGGCCATCCAATCTCTTCACCACCCATGGATGATTGGTAGAGAATGCCTAAGGCATTAAGTCCGCCTTTGTACCTTTTTGTGCAAAAAGTTGAAATAAATAAATACTCGATAAGCCCTTTCATTTGATACCCATATTGTAGGAGTGCATTAAAAATAACTAGTTCGCCATCTTGGGTGTCCCGCCATGTTGGATTTAGAATGACGTCATACAGCAAACCATGCATTGTCATCCAAACTAAACGTGTATGCAAAATTTTAGATCAATCGGTTGAAGGTATCTGCTTCAAAATTGAGTTGCAAGAATCCACCCGAACAAACATAGTTACATTGCAAGTTAATGAAAAGCTTGTAAAATATTATGAACGTGTAAAAGTGTTTGTACAAACCTATTTACAGAAATAAAATAATTTGTCATTTATCACGAGTGTACCAAATCAGATAAATAAAAACCTAACTAGATGATAAAACAGTTGATGATCAAACATCATCGGCATTTCATCCAAAATCACCAATATTTTTAAAGTTACCTGTTTAAAACTAGGTAAGTTAATATATAAAACATCTGCATATTATTTTTAAACAAAACCCAGTCGCAAAAAGGCTATAAAACGGTTGAATGAACTGCTAAAAATTCCTCACAAGCGTATCATGAGAAAATGCATACGAGTTCAGGAAGCCACGTCATGTCTCAGGAATCTCGGCGTTCGATGCTCGGTGTCGAATTTAGATAATACTGTGAAATATATTTTGGTAATATTAGAAGATATGTGCATCTAAATGTCATCATTGAATTCTTCAAAGTTTCTGTTCTAGGTGAACAGTTCAAGTTTATCATCGCTACTTAGACAATGTTTTCTAGTTCATCATACAACTCTTCTACCACTACACTGGGCCTCTCTCTCTCTTGTGGATTATGATAGGGTATGAACATGATCCCTACTGCTGTCGCTACTGAAGAATCTCAGAACTCTAGGATTTCTTCAGTAGCTTGGCCTATGGTTACTTATATATGTCACCGTATGATTGTGAATACCGTTACTTTATAATATATCCCGCGAGATTGTAAACTGTCGATAAATTGTGAACTGTTCCATACTGCTTGTCTACAATATAACGTATTAATTATCGATAGTTTATAATATATCCATGTCAAACTGTCATATTGTGAACGAACCTGCACTTACCTATATGGTTCACAATCAGTCCGATTTTATCACCCGTAAAATTGTGAACCGTCCCTTATTTGTCGGTCTTGGTGGTAGCCGAAATTAAGTCAGGGCTCCACAATCAAATGGGTTAGACTGAGTTAGAACTGTGACCAACGGCGTTGCAGTTCACAACTTTTCGATAATTTATAATCTTCCGAGATAGATTATAAACTAACGATATTCAGAATTATACGGGTCGCCGTCACCGTATAATTCTGAATCTCTTCTGTATTTTTTTAGGTGATGGTACAATGTGCATGACACATTATACACATATGTGTCATGCACATTGCACCATAAATTACACATTACAGTCAAACAAGGTTCTGTTTATCCTCTGTAAATGCTTTGATGAAACTGGTCGCCTTTGACCGTTGTACCCTGTTATCTAGAGAAACCAGGCTTTAATTATGTGGCTGGAATCAATTGCTGTTTCGACTTGAGAGCGAGTAATGTATTGAACACATCGGTTGGATAACTGATTATGATCAATCCTTTAATCGTTTCTTACTTCACTCAAGTGAAGAGGGATCGGATTCATATTGATACATAGAACTAAAATAAGAGTGTTTTACACATGTGTCATCTTAGCATCAGAAAATTCCTACATAGTTTACTAGAGCACATCTAGTTTATGGACCCTTTAGCTCTGTGATCTTATTTTTTGTGGCCTTATCTTTTCTTTTCTTGAGCAAAGACCTTCTTGCATTTCTTCCAGTTCTCTTCTTTTGTTTCCTTAAAACCAATTAAACTAGTAAATCAAGACAGAACCACATTGTTCAGTATGATAAATTTATTATGTAGGTACTTCGTACTTAAATCAACTTAATGTTGTGCAATATTCGAAAGTTCATAGATCGCAGAATTGGATTAAGTAGGTTTACTTTTCGCCTACGATGGTCATCTTGCAACTTTTTCTTATAATTTACAACTGCGTGGGATAATATCAAATTTCATTCAAAATCAATGTGCCTATTTTGGACGGATTTACTCGATTTTATTTACGACATACCAAAGTTGGGTCTAGAATATTTTAACCAGTTTTTTTGTAAATTATGATCTAACCATAATCAAAATAAACACATGCTCCTTTTTTTAATACATTTGATTAAAACTGGAATGCAGAACAGTATACGTGGTGCGACGAAACGCATTAGGGAGAGTTCCAATTTATTGCCCGCGCATTTTTTGTCGCCATATTTCTTTCAGTGGCGCGGTAATTAGTACCGTTCTAATTTCGAATTTTGAAATATTTTTGATCGGTTGGATGTCATTTGTTTTCTTTTCTATGCTTTGATAATGATAATTATGTTCGTTAGCAGTGCTACATTTATGAAGAATTATCAATTTTGCTTCGAAATACCTTGTGCTACGTTTTTTATCACCCATTTGCATATTTACAGCCCATTCTATTTTGTAGTGCCATTAATCTCGTCGAAAAACTAAATTAGGATGCGACCATTAAATAAAAACCCAAAAATATATCATCCGGATATGCGATATATTTAAGAGTCTATATTATGATGTTTTGGTGATATTGGGCGATCTGGATATCGGTATCTGTAAGACTTGAGAGTTTGCTATTTGGACACATTAAACTTGGACTTATAATCTTTAAATTTGCAGAAGCGAAAACACGATTGGATAAAAAAATCTCGATAAAAAAAAATAACGAAAAAACCTCGTTTTGCACTTATTTTGAGTTAGATCTCTGAAACCCTATGGAATTTAATGATGATTTTTAAACTAATAGATAGGTAATAATATTATCTCAAATCGTGCAGAATTATTTTTTTATTTTTCTACTCGTTCTCCTCGTAATTAGCAATCCAGTGATTTGGCGCTTGCGTCATTTTATTCTAAGCGAGCATACTCTCTTTCCGTCTCTTGTTTTGCACGCGGTAGTAATAGCGCTATCCTTTTCAATTTATTCAATCAGTCTGCTACGGCACCTGTTGGAGGACGAACCTATGTTTGGCGACATTACAGAGAGAGGACTATTTTCGACATTTTTATTTTGTTTAGTGGTAAGTATTACCTACTGTAAAAAGGAGTTAAACCCGTTTGGTGTAAACATAATAAATTATTATCATTATTTAGTGTAAATAAAGATGGGCAAAAAGAAAACTCTCGGAAAACACGACACATGGTTGGCGCCACGGAACAGAAAAAACAGTTTGTTCCGTGGTTGGCGCAGTGGCTGAGCGATCGACTGCTGCGCTGCGTGTCGCGGGTTCGATTCCCGACCGGACAAATATTTGTATTGCCTACAGGTAGTTGTTCCGGGTCTGGATGTTTGTGTATGTGAATTTAAATGTTTGTAAACGCACCCACGATGCAGGAGTAATTCCTAGTGTGGGACAACGTTTTTTAAAAAAAACAAAAACAAAACAAAACGTTTGAGGGAACAACTCCGTATTCTGAACGAAAGAAAGAAAAAAATAAGTACAGACGCCAGCATGTCAAGCTACTACAATCTGTCAAATTTCTTTAATAGATTTTCAACTTTATCACTGAAGCATAAGGTTCAAAGTTGAATGGGAAAATTTGACAGTTTCGGGTAGCTTGGTGTGCTGGCATCTGTACCTAACTACCGATTTATATAACGGTATCAATTCTTTTATTTCCTTAGCTACTTAGGTATTTCGAATGTCTATTGCCTGGGGGAAAAAAAAAAGTAAATTTTTAATCCCCGTTAATATTTTTTTTACCTGGCTCGTTGGTCTAGCGGTCGCAAGCGCTACTGCTGAGCTGTGAGGTCCTGGGTTCGATTCCCGCACCTCTGCCCACCTCATCGGGCAATACAGGCGTGATGCTTTGTATTTATGTATGTAAATTTTAAATCGCATAATGTAACATAATTGAATCTTTCCCGTACAATGAGAGGTCAGCTTATATACTGGAAATGTATAGCTTGATACGTAGCCGTGTGTACCTATCTATCTACCTATATAATGCGGGTAAAAATACAATAAGTATCAAAATAATATCATCCTAGTTCAATCACTGATATTTTTACTAATCAATATTACTTATTCAAACTGATGAATTTTATTTAAAGAAAAAAAAAATTGCCATGATGGCTTTCTCTTTTTTAGGGTTCCGTAGTCAAAAAGGAACCCTTATAGTTTCGCCATGTCCGTCCGCAGTTTAGCTCAGAGGCTCTTAGTACTATTAGAAAACTATAATTTGGCATGGATATAATATGTACAGACGCCAGCACATCAAGTTACTACAATCTGTCAGATTTCTTTAATAGATTTTCAACTTTATCACCAAAGCATAAGGTTCAAAGTTGATTGCGAAAATTTGACAGTTTCGGGTAGGTTGATGTGCTGGCGTCCGTACATTATTAATCACGCCGACAAAGTGGTAAAATAAAATCTTGAAAAAAAATTTTTATACGCTGTCGGTTTTTTTAGGTACTCGTAAAGTGGGGATGTTTTTGAAGTGAAAACTTCTTTAGCGTCGTTGTGATTTGAAATTTTATGTGTTTTTGTGGATCGATGGATGGATGGATCGATGGATCGATGGATCGCCGGATCGCGATGGATCGATGGATCGATGGATTGAAGGATCGATGGATTGATGGATGGATGGATCGATGGATCGAAGGATCGAAGCATCGATGGATCGAAAGATCGAAGCATCGATGTATCGACGGATCGAAGCATCGATGTGTGTCTTCTCGACATCCGTGTGTCACTAACGGGATGCAGCAGAATACCAGCGTCAGGTATTGTACCTGGCATATGCTGAGCTGGACTCCCATTTGGTGCAATCATAAGACACACACCGCCCAGTAGTGATCGACGTTATTGATGTTTATGAGCTAGGTGTCTATGGTTCATTTTATCTTTTTAATCTTTGTTATTTTTAATTTTTTTTTTTCTCACCTTTTTTAATGTTTTTAATACCTGTATTGTGTCTTTTGTTGCACTAAATAAACGTTTTATCTATCTATCTATCTATCGATGTATCGACTGATCGACGGATCGATGGACCGATGGAGCGATGGATGGATGGATCGATGGATGGATGGATCGATGGATGGATGGATCGATGGATCGATGGATCGACGGATCGATGGATTGATGGATCGACGGATCAATGGATTGACGGATCGATGGATCGACGGATCGATGGATCGACAGATCGATGGATTGACGGATCGACGGATCGATGGATCGACAGGTCGATGGATCGATGGATCCATGGATCGACGGATGGATGGATCGACGGATGGATGGATGGATCGATGGATCGATGGATCGACGGATCGATGGATCGACGGATCGGTAGATCGACGAATCGACGGTTCGACGGATCGATGGATCGACAGGTCGATGGATCGATGGATCCATGGATCGACGGATGGATGGATGGATCGACGGATCGACGGATCGATGGATCGACGGATCGGTGGATCGAAGGATCGACGGATCGACGGATCGAAGGATCGATGGATCGACGGATCGATGGATCGACGGATCGATGGATCGATGGATGGATGGATGGATGGATCGATGGATGTTCTTTAGCATCGTTGTAATTTGAAAGTTTATGAAACGAAAAAGCGACAGTAAAAAGAGACATGTAAATTCATAAGATTTAACGTGGGAGAAAATGAGACAGGAAGCATTATACAGTGTTTTTGAAGGTTTCACCTTCTACCACGTGTAAATTGCACACATGCTGTTTTTTTTTTCTCGTCTACCGTTGGATGGTCCTTTAAAAAATCTTGCGGGTTTGTGAAAACCATTTTTCGATTTAGGGATCAGTTTGTGAAATATACTGGCCTGCAAAACTAAGTAATACACTTTTAAAATTTATATTTTTTCTAAACTATAGAATTTAGAGATTTAAAATAAAAAACGTTTTGTAGCAAATTTTATCGGCTTTCTTTGAAACTAGTAACTATACATTAGTAATATTTTTAACTTAAAAAATATCTAAAACAATAAAAATAGCCATTTTTAGCTTAGTGTCAAAAATACAGTACAGTGCAGTTACATTTAATTAAATTTTTAATAACTGGTATTGCCTCCTCGGGCTCTGACTACAGCTTCGAGCCGGTTTGGCACACTGAACACGAGGTTTCAGAGCTGATTTTGGGGAATATTCTCCCATTCTTCAATCAGGGCCTGTTTTAGTGCCCTGAGGGTGGTAGGTGGTGGTCTAGCTGTAGAACACCACCTACCACCCTCCCTGCCTGGGATGAGCTAGGGAGGCTAGTCAGAAGCTGTTCTGACTAGCCTCCCTAGCTCATCCCAGGCATGCTCAATCGGGTTTAAATCAGGACTTCTTCACGCTGATACCTACCTCCTGAATATACTCTTGCACAACCTGAGTCGTGTGAAGCCGGGCATTATCATGCATCAGCATCGATCCGTCACCTATATTTGCTAAATACGGCCCTGCATACGCGTTGAGAATCTCTTGGGCATAACTTTCCCCAGTCAGAGTGCCATTTTCTATGTCCACTAACTCTGTGCGACCTTCTGAAGATATGCCAACCCATACATGTACACTGCCTTCACCGTACTGGACTCTTCCTGAGAAGCAGTCTTGAAGGTATCGCTCACCAGGCCGCCTGTAGACACTTCGCCTTCCATCGAAAGTGTAAAGTGACAATCGAGACACATCTGTGAACAAAATTCTTGACCACTCTTCTTCATCCCACTGTATGTGTTCACGGGCGTATCGCAGTCTCGCTACTCGATGCTCTCTCTCGAGTTTGGGGCCACTCGCTGGTCTTCGGGGTTTCAGATTTGCTTCAGCAAGTCGTCTTCTCACTGTACTGTCACTAATGTAGTCCCTTCGGGTCTGAAGAAGCTGTTGCTGGACTTCAACTGCATTAAGGTGGCGATTTCTCAACACAGTGGAAACAATATAACGGTCTTCTTGGGCACTAGTACACCTGGGTCGGTCATTACAAGGTCTCCTCAGATGGTTTCCAATCTCTTCGTACCTTCGTTTCACCTTCTGGACCGTTCGTAACGTCACACCCACCATTCTGTACAACATCATTCAGTACAACGCATACTGATGCCTAGTTCCAGAAAAGTCATGATCCCAGCACATTCTTCAGGTGAAAGAAGCACGATAAATAAAATGTATGTGCTGTTGTCTAACTTAGCTTTTGTAACAAGACTCATCGATCAAGAAAAAGGTTGAAACCAAAAACAGAAACAAAAAATTATTGGTAAAATTGTAATTCAAAAAGGATTATTTTTCTTTTTAAAGCTCTTTTCAGCCATTTCTTAAAATACTTAACTCTTTTTCGAGTCCTTTTTATTTCGAAAGTTCTTCTTTCGAAAATCTTCTGCACTTAAAAAGTTATTCCAATTTCAAAAGTGTGATACTTTGTTTTGCAGGCCAGTGTAATAAGCTTTAAAGTGCTGATTTTTGTTAAAATCAAGTCCTTCTAAGGCTAAATGATTGTTTTTCGATATGTGAAAAAATTCACGCTAGTAGTATAACGATGTTAAAAGGAAAACTATCACAGCTACGTAGGCTTTACAAGTTTACGAGTGAGAACATGATTTTCAACTACAATGTTAAGTTTGTTCTTGGCATAAATTCATTCCAACTACGGAATCATTCATTGTGCGTATCTATTCCATATTTTCATTCTGTATAAGTCTCGATATTCCCGGGAATTTCCGAGACAGTGTGTGAGTCTTGAAAATCTAGTCTCAGAGCTTGGGACTGGAAGCGCAATACTAAGGTTAGTTTTTATTCAGGTACCACGTGAGCAAAGCCGGGCCCAAATGCTACTATTCAAAAAGTCCAAAAAGTTTAAAATCTTATTGTTTCAACAAATCCAAAACGACAACGTGGACGAAGTGAACGACGATGATGAGCTCGAAGACTTGGTTTATGAGAATCAAAGGTAGGTAATAGAAATGAATGCATCGATAATATTGCAGTTCTCGCATTTTTACTGACTTCAAAAAGGAGAATATTCTTTATTTGACGGTTTTTAGGGTTCCGTACAAGTTCTGTCAAGTGGCATATTATATGAAAGGGCTTTGGCCATGGGAAAGTATCGGAGCTATTCAAAAATATACTACTATTTCAGAACATTCATGCATTGCTATTATTATCTGCTTTATATTTATGTAATAAAATGCATTAATCTTGTAGGTTTCCAGACGAAGAGGACAGGTCAGATAGAAATCAATGAAGAATCAGACGAAAGAAGAATGATAGTCTTAAATTTTTTTTAAAGAATTAAAAACCTTTTCTATTCCCTCAACAGCCTTTGGTTGCGGTATAAATAATTTGGAGTTGATAGGGGAGAAAAGGTTAGGCTTCTTGGGATAAACTCATTCCCAACTACGGAGCCCTTCATTGTGCGTGGTTCGACACGCACTTGGGCGGTTTTTTTTTACAAGCCTAAAGATACAAATGGGGAAGAATTATTTTTTTCAATGCACCCCCTCTTGATGGGTATAATTGAATAGGTCTATTTAAACGAAGGTAATATAAATTAATACATCACTTTTTTTCAGTTATACCGTTTGCGAAATATGGCCCGCCAAATTGCCTGCCATTTCTAACCTAGAAACTTCCACGTTGCTATAACTTAGTAAAAACTGTTTTAAAATAATTTCGCGAACAATGTGATTATAACTTTTCGAATAATAAAGATAAAACTGCAAAATAGACAATGGACGTCCTAGTTCAAAGGTTTGCCTTTGCCTTTAGCAAACAATACTCTTTTAATAGCCTTCTATTTATCTTTACACCATAAAAAGTATGTTACAGTCGTTTGTAATTACAGCTACGGAACCCTATATTATGCATGGCCCGACTTGCTTGGTCGATATTTTTATTTATAAGGAAACATTATTTTGTTCTAGGTACATGCATGGTTATGTTATGAGAGAGTTTATTTTTGTTTAGGGAACATTACTTTTTGTTATTACGGTAATACGATATTTGTAATAAGTACATACCTTCGAACGTTGCACGTCGCGAAATTTTTTGAAACCTCTTTGTCTTTTATTTTTTATGGGTTTTTTATTGTTATTGTAATGGTATTATATATTCTGAATATACATATTAAATTGTTTAATAAATAAACATTGATGAATATTTACATAACATTTTATTTCATACTAACCTTTTAGGTAAGTATATAGATTGAGTACCTACGCGAGGATAGAATAACGGATCAGTCTATATAAGTATATAGTATCGAGTCCACAAAAAAAAACACGAGCCTCTAAATTTCGAAACTCGCGCCTCGGGATGGAAGCCCTAGTACCTATTTACCTACTATGTTGGTGGTAGGTACGTCAGTTTGTAGGTCTATGAACAGAGCTTCAAATAATAATTATGTATGTATTGTATACCGACAATGAGCTCGTTTGTTTAGCTGTGTTATCTTTTACACATCGATCCGTCGTACCGTGGAAATACTTCCGTGAATTTGAACTTTATTTGAATGACATAATTTTTTACGAATACATTTTTATTGCCATACGAATCAAGTTCAAATTCACGGTCCGTCTCCGGCACAGATCGCTGTTGATCAGCTGGGCGGCCCACCGCGCCGTTCAAACTCGAACTCGACTCACGCAGTCGATCGCGCTTGCTGCGTCGCCGCTCGCCGCCCGCGCCGCGCGCTTCCGCGTATTATAGTAGAGGGGGCGCGGGGTGGCGCGGGCGAGAGGTACGAAATCGCTCGCGTTGGGCTGCATAGGCGCCGTCTTAATTGTCCAAATAAATAAGAATTAAGGAAAGGAAATATCAGACTCGATCAAAAAGTAAAGCACGAGTGCTTCCTGATTTATGAAACTATTATAAAACAAATGTCGGTAAGTATCAATTAGTGTCAGATATACAAAAATTAATAACAGTGAATTGTTAAATAATTAAGCTAAATTCGACCTTACTGTGAAGCTATATAAAAGTCAGTGCTGGTTTATGGGCTGTTATTTAATTGTGTTGTATTCTTGAGTATTGTAATGAGATGTGAACTCGGAATAGAGGTTTCCTGTGCTTTGATCTTAATATTGTTTGCTAGCAATAAAAATATACTAATATACATCACTGTTTGTTTCCTATATTTTATCTTAAATGGACAAAACTTAAGCAAGTTACATTTAAAAGTTTTCTTCACAGTTAGACGTCGGGCTAGTAGGTATGTCACAGAATTACTTGAAAACGATTTAATTTTAGGTTTACAACACATAAGGTGCTTTGCAGATGGAGCAACTTAAGTTGAGGCAACTTTCAACTTTTTAAAATTTTCCTTTAAAAGTTGCCAGTTGCTACAACCAAATAGCCCGAGATATATGTAAACAGCTAGTTGCCAGTTGCTGCAATAGTTGGTTCATCTGCAAAGCATCTGAGAGCTCAACTGTCACTAATGACAATTACTTTTTCTATTGTTCCCGAACTTAATAAATTTGCCTAACAGACGAGGGGAGATCCCGATTAGGCAGAGGTGAACCGACTTATTATTACTGCAGTTTAGGTTTATTGTTGTAAAAATGGGGTATGCCTCGAAACGCACCAACTTTGAAACGCACCAAAAGTGTTCCTTGAAAAAAAAATAATCAAAATAAAAACATTATAATTTTATTCCTCGAAATGCATCAACGATGAAAAATAGAGAAGAACATGAAGGATTCGTAATAAATGATATCGATAGACGTTTCATTTGGTGCGTTTCGAGGAATACCCCGTAAAAATGTATGTAAAACTTAGGTAATCTCTCATATTACTCTACATTTTTTTAAACTATCAAATCATCTTCGCTAGAAACATCTGAGGCAAAAAAATTGCAAAATTTACATTAACATAATGGTGAACTTTACATGGCACTTAAACAATTTTGAAGACTACTTAAAACGCTCTAAAAGTTTTATCCGAATTATTTATTTGCTGAGATAAGGTTGAGTAGCAAATCTGTATTAATGAGGTGACAGATGACATAAGCATCTCCAAAGATACTTCAAAGTTGACTGCAAAAGATGTTTGTCATCATATTGACTACGTGTCAATATGATGACAAACATCTTTTGCAGTGAACCAAATTAAATTTTAATGTTCCAGATAGATGTTTATTTCAATGCCAGACATAATATAGTAGTTGGAGACAACAACACGACAATAAATGAAAACAAAGCACTAATGTGCGAAATTAAAACAGTGATTTTTTAAATTTTAACCAGCTATAGTGACAAAACTATTGAATATTTTAGATTGAATTTTCGATTTGGCAACGGCATTAGATATTCCTTAACAGATTAATTTATTATTGTCGTCTCACATGCATTGTTTATATAAATAAATTAAACATAATCATACCAAAGATGGCAAAACTGAACCCATTAAAATGTCGAAAAATTTGCCCATAAATGGAAGTAATAAATATCATAAGATTTCTAAGTTCAAAAGTATGCAAAACATGACATTTCCAGTTTTGTATCACGAACTGTGATTATCTTTTACGTGAATTTTATCGTTTTTGCTTGGCCTTCAAATCTTCCTGGAGATTGATGGGCACTTGTAGTTTTTAGAAAAATATCTTCATTTGATTATGAAAAACCTTGGTGACGTAAGCATGACAATTGTTAAGTCATGTACGTTTACTGATGAAGTTGAGTTATTAGAAAACATTGGTTTTCTCCTTCCTGAATTTTTGTCACTTCATAAATTGGCAGAGACTTCCGCGTTGTATAAATACTACTGCTTATAATAATTATTATGTGGGCAGAGAAGATAAAAGGAAATAAAATGTTGCATTTGTTTTACACTCGGATAAACTAGGTTAATTGTGCATGTTATTTTGTGGACTCGGTCAGAAGAAACAATTAAGTAAATTTATTGCATAAAAGAACCGTTGAACCATTCCCGAAAGTTTGTTTTCATTCTGGTCTTGCTTTGGAGATTGTATCATAGCAAAAATAATAATACGAGTAATAATAGTCTCTGGAGCCCAGACCGCCGCCCGGTAGCTTGGACCCTGTTCCCGATACCGGTGGGCTACTATTTTTTATAATTTTAAATGTTTTTATATATTTTTTATACTAATATTTAAAAATATAATTTATATGTATTCAGTTAAATAAAGGAAATAGTAATACTAGTCATAACAACGGAAGTGTTTGCGCAGAATCGAACTGAAGGCTTTCATGCGATGATTCGAAAAAAGTCCCATCATTAGTAACTAGAACACGGGCCAGTAGCAACAGCATTCTGAAAACAGTGACAGAGAGTTGCTATCCTCCCATTTTGATGTATTTTGTATAGAGGATGGCCAAGTGAGAAACTTGTACCTTACTTGGCCATCCTTCGTGCAAAAACTCGATTTCCTAATAATAATATTCTTACTAACACTGAGTAAATAAATTTTGATTTGATTTGATAACTATGTTTTTCGCCATTCATATTCATCATCATCGTCATTGGCAGCCTTGTTCCACACACTACTGAGTTTATGGCTCCTCCCTCCCCACAATTTCATTCACAATCCGAGAGGTTTGAAGCAGTGGCGTGCCTAGGGGTCAAAATTAGGGCAAGCCCACAGATTTTCAACATATCGTCCCTTTATTGGTAAAACCGATTATCTACCGAAAACTAAACTTGTGGCAATAATGATTTCAAAGTTTGACAGAATAATTATGTAACTAAATTACATATATCTTACCTGCAATCACGTAATTATAATGAAAAAATTAATAAAATATGTTTGTAAATCATAAAAATAGAAGTACTTCATTGATAATGCTTCAAAAAATGCCAAACACTATCATCAGGGAGGTAATTTAGTTGGTTTTTCCTGAATAACGACATAAGCATGTATATCATTAATTAAATCACTTGGAGCTTATCTTATAGCTTCACCGTAACCTTTCGAAGAAAGTAATAAGGTACCAAAAACAACTGTAAAAATAACACTCTGAAACATTCTACAAATTAAATTTAAAAAAGTGATAATTGGTTTTGCTTGAGTAAAATTAAGAATTGTGGTAGACTAACTGCAAAATGTTCATACAACGAACTACAGCAACCCTGCAGTGCGATTCTGTAACCATCTCACCGTGAAAACTTAGGTGAAGTGAGCATGGAGTGAGCTGTCAAGTGTCAATTCCTAGCAAAAACAAACTCACATCACCTAAGTTTACACGGTGAGATTTTTACAGAATCGACCGGCTGGTCTATTTTTATAATTACAAAAATACCAAAAAATCATTACTTACATGAAAGTAAAAACTGAAGGAAGTAGGAAAATAATAAGAATGACTGATATATTAGGAAATAATCAACTTTATTAGTAACTGTTTATTAATTTAGATTTTCTATCTAAGTACTTATACAAAACAATTTGTGAAACCATGAAATTAATTCATGTTTTCACAAATTGTTTAGTATACTTAAATAAAACTAAAATAATGTATCCTTAATCTTTTCTTCATCAGCTGATGAGTCCGTTGACTCAGATTCTGACTCTTCAGAGGCGGCCACATCAGGGACGCGTTCAATGCGATCCCTATCTACAAGAAAACTTCTGTACCATCCATGGTACTCTTCTGGTATAACCCCCTTCTCACATAGATTAATGAGATCTTTTTTCTTAGCTTCCGTTATTGGAAGAGGTCCATCATACAATTGTTCTAGCGGTGGGAACTGGAGTTCCGAGGTAGTTGGTAGTTCAATTACCTGTTCAGCTGCTAATCGCTTTGCTTTGTTTCTTGTTGCATAGCTGTGGTGTCCATGTGCTGAAGATGTCGATGCTGAATTCATATTAATCTTATTTTGTGTGTCTGAAACAGTTACATCCATTGCCATAAATGAATTTGACATGTCATAGTTATAGTATATTTTTTTGTCTCCTTTTATGTACTTCATCCGTTTTATTTTTAACCATTTCACTTGTTGTCCATCTGTGTTTTTGGTTCTATTCAAAATTATGGTATTAGCCAATTTTTTCAAGTCTTTAAACTCATGGTATTTAAATTCCTTAACTTGATAACAATTTTTTGTTATAGTCTTTGTGTTTTTCCTGTATTTTTTTTTTGATCTAGCACGTTTGAAAATGTTAATCCAGTCAGTCATACAAAAAAGATCAACATTTTTCTTGGCAGACTCAATCGCACTGTGCATTGAGTCAGCTTCCATGTAACTGTGACCTGACTCTAAGAACTTGTGTTCTATGATTTGTAAATGGTTGCTGTTTTGAATTACCCACAATAGGATAGCAGCCACGAATTGATTCCTATTTTGTCCTCCACATGTGTCAGAGAACAGACTGACTTCCGTGACTTCTTCTGGTACAGATTTCATTAAATAGTGACACAAAATAGTTCCGATTTCTGAACTTCCCTTTTTACCATTTGTCTCGCACCATACAAAACAATAAGCTTCGTTAGGAGGCGCACTTTCGTACAGCGTTAAATTGTATAAAGTTAATTTCCTTGTATAGTAAAGGAGACCAACATCAGTGCATGGCAATTGTAGAATTGCCTGCAAATCGAAAGTAGCAGACAGAAAATTTGTTTCTTCTTCAGCTCTCTTTTTATCTTTATCTTTTTCCTGATTACAAGTTTGCTTCCTATCAATGTGTGTCTGATATTCTCCTTGTATTTTATTTTGTTCTTCTGGATTAGCGCGATTGTACCTAGTGCACAAAAGACATTGGTCTTTTTTCGGCATGAAAAATCCCAAATTAAATTCTGTAGAAAAAATTCTACGATATGTCATCTCCGACACAGGTTCCATATTTTCGTCTTCGCATTTTTTGACGTACAAAGAATACAATTTGCATAATGTAAGGTTTCTGTCTAAATACTTGCGTTTTGATTTCTTCCGTATGTAATGGCTTTCCATTGTAGGGAAAGATGCAATATGTTTTTTTATGTATTCAATTT
Source organism: Luperina testacea (assembly GCA_927399505.1). Taxonomy (NCBI): domain Eukaryota; kingdom Metazoa; phylum Arthropoda; class Insecta; order Lepidoptera; family Noctuidae; genus Luperina; species Luperina testacea. Next base: position 19,188,685 of record OV656759.1, on the reverse strand, counting down.
TTTCAGGTACAGTTTTATTCGGAGGCTCATGACGTCCGCGAGGGTCTTCTTGCTTGGCAAAAAGTCCTAAGATATCACGGTGCTTTATAGCATCAGCTACGACAGACGTAGCAATGCATAATGTTTGACAGAAAAACTTTTGGCAAACATATATTTCGTTCCCTTCTATTGTAAAAAAGCATTGCTTAGCATAAGAGCGTCGTGTCGTTCTTTTCCTACTTACAAGAAGTCTCTTTACTGACTTAACCTTTACCTGAGCCAAAATAAATGACTTTTTTGAGGCATAGTCTAGACTCCAATATTTCCTGCATATTATTTGGCGCTCTTCATCTGTAACTTTATCATTGCACTCAAATTTGCATTTAGAACAATCAACAGGCTTAGGATTTTTTGAGCTTCTAAATTTCTTTTTTGTAACATATGGCAAGCCTTCAGCTCGCTGTCTTTTTACCACATTAACTTTCCAGGTTTCAGGATTTCTTTGGTGCCAATGAGCTCGTGGTTTTAAGACCTTCCAACAACGTTGAAATAGCTCGACAGTTATTGATTGTGCTACTAATAAAGACTCATTATTATTGTTATCTTTGGGAGGTTTTTGCTTATTACCAAACAACCGAGCTATAGCTTTGCGAAGGCTAATTTTTTTTCTATCTTTAGCAGCCTGAACAGAATCTGGATTTAAGAGTTCTTCTAGTGTTATTAATTCCGAATCATCCGAATCCGCTTCAGGGGGCATTTGAATAATATCAGGAGGCTGGTATGTAGGATCGTCATCAGAAAAATCGCAACCAAATAGTGATTCCATGTCAGATTCTAAGCTCCTTTCTTTGATATTTGAAACTTGTGATGGTGAATCATTTCCTGAAAACAATAATCAGTTAATAATTGCGGCCAACAGGATAGAGGTCAATGAATGTTTGATGATGTGATAACATTTATAATATTAGTGGGATATCCACTTATATTATGAACGCGAAAGTTTGTTTGGAAGGATGGTTGAATTTATGGATGTTTGTAATTTTTTCACACAAATACTACTGAATGGAATTTAATGAAAATTATCAATAGTGTAGCTCGTACATTAGATTAACACATTACGCTGTAATTTATACTACTACTCGAAGTACTAATCCTGCACAAATAAAGCCGCGGGCAGAAGCTAGTACCTTTACCTTCAGTTACATAGTGTACCCTAATAATTTTGAGAATGTATAGTCATAATAGGAATAACTAATACCTAACTAATTACCTACAATAAGTCCATGCGGCCTAAATCGCAAACACAGCGATTAGGTAGGTGTATCACAAAGTAGGTATACCTGATCGAAGCACTATTGTTATTAAATTCTTTTACCTTTTTTCGACGCTGAAGTATTGTCATCCACAATCTTTTGCTCAGACTTGGTCATATATAAATCGTATGCCTGAGATATGAACAAATCTTCTTCTGGCGCATCATTCATCCAAGCGTCTTCTTTTTCTGCAATAAACGACAATCTCAATAAAATATCGCTAAATAGGCCAATGCTTATTCATTTATGAAACAAGTCTTTAAATAGTTCCTCGTACCTATATTTTTATGAATAATGAATGAATATTTGCAAAATACCGGTAAATATAACCTCAAAACTGTTTAACACAAACAATTACCTTCTTGAAAAGCATTTCCTCCTGGATCCAATGACTCTCCAACTTCCTTAACACTCATAATCAAACTTTATCACCACAAACACTTACGTAAATTACGATAAAAAGAAATAAACTTGAAAAACAAAACACTACAACCGGCCGGCGCACGATTCGTCCATCAAACATGGAGACTAAGTCAGAGATGTGCGCGCGGAGAGCAAGTGAAACAAAAGATCAAGCGTCGATAATTGGTTTTAGCTGAAAATATTTATGTAGAAATATTACCATACGCTTCGGTGAAAAACAACTATTTAAGCATAGTTGCTTTTACTTGTATTTAAATCTAAACAATACGAACTCTGATGTTGTGGAAAAACAAATAAAGCTGCTTAATCTCTTTTAATTGAGTTAAAATCTGCACAAGTGCGAAGGATTATGTTCTGTTAAAAGCAAGTAGAACTACTTACTTTCTTTTTAATGTGTACGATTCTTAGTACTTTCCAATAATTCAGCAAAACCAGAACCATTTAAAGTATTTTCATTTGTATTAGTATAATGCTACAGTATGTTCAGAGTGTAAGCAAATTGCAACTAAAATAAGATATGAAACTGAATGTGTTTTTGATTGCAAGGCTTCAAAAAAATCCTACAGGTATAAGACTTTAGCTGTTATTGAATGCAGATGTTACCTAAAATCTTATATTATAATTGTTTTTTTGCGTATCTATCTCGGAAACTATGCATCGTATCGAAAAATCGGTTTTATCTATAGATAGAGCTCAAAAAGTTGAGTAGCTTGGTGTAAATAACTCATTTTTGAAAAAAAGTGTAGATAATCGGTTTTACCAATAAAGGGACGATATAAAAAAAACGCCCAACTGAGGGATTGGCTGATTTTCAGTTATTAATGTTTGTGTTCGAGTTCATTGATTGGTATTTGTTTAATATATCTATTTATTGATAGGTTTAAGTAAGTTTGTTGTTGTGAATTATGATTTTATTAGGGCAAGCCGGGCTTTTCGGCTTCTATGAAAGTACCGCCCCTGGTTTGAAGGATATTACTTACCCATTGCTTCATAGATTAGAAACATCAGCTCAACAACTTAGATAACGCAATATGGACGTGGGTAAACTGTCAAAATGGAACCATTGCGATCGATTATCATTTTATGTGTGTTACGCAATTATCCCACTGGTCTGTGCGTATCTCATCCAGGTCTTCACTTTTCACCATTACCACGTAAATATCCTTTAAACGCAATGAACCAGGAACCAAATTACGCTGAAGAAAAACCGTTTTATATCCAGCAGCGTTTATATCTAATCGTTTAGTGAATCATCAATTTATTTGACAATCATTGTTTTTGTCACAAAAACTCGCCAATCAACTCTTTAAGTGCACAATTTGGCTACCAACTACTTATAGGAACGTAGAGCAGCCATGTATGAAATTGGCTGATGACCTTGGATCGCTTATTATGAAACCTTAGGCACCTGTCGCACTGCCGGCGATAGACGAGAAGCGAGTAGAGTTGGCAACTAAAAAAACAAGTTGACAAGCAACAAGCGGCGAGTGCGAGACGGCAAACTCAAACTTGTGGGTTTGAGTTTGGCATTTATTTCAAATAAACCAATTACAGGCACTTTTGAATTGTCAAGTGGTCGGTCAGACAGAAAGATGAAGATTGAGAAAAATGTGCCTATGTAGGTACCTATGGAGAAGAACGGGCAAGAAACTCCATGGACACTCTTTTAAATCATAAAATTGTTACAAAATGTTGGTTACATTATGGCGACGAGCGATTACTCGCTGATATGCGAGAAGAATCGCACTTGGTACATACGTAGGTACCAAGTGTGTGTCGTTCTGCGACTGCTCTGCCTGCCAAGCGAGCGTTACTGAGTGAGTACCTACTCTCTTCGGCTTCGGGTGCTCTTCAGATGGGATGGGTTCGACAATAAAGTACAGAGATGCCGAATTGTCGAGTGTTATACGCTTGACAAAAATGCGTTGATGTCTTTCCTTTGATTGCTGTTTTATCCAAACTTCAGAGGGACAATTCTCGAAATTTTAAGAACGTTCTCAGTCTGATCTGTCTCAATATGCCAAAAATACCTCTAATTTCCCTACATTTTTGACAAGTTTTTGACATTGATTGTCGTTGAGATGCGATTGCGACTAGATTTTGTACAGATGCCAGCACATCAAGCTACTACAATCTGTCAAATTTCTTTAATAGATTTTCAACTTTATCGCTAAAGCATAAGGTTCAAAATTGATTGGGACAATTTGACAGTTTCGAGTAGCTTGATGTGCTAGCGTCTGTACGTTTTTATTTACGGGAATTGGCTTTCTGGCGTTTTACTCGGCTCATTCTGGTTAACATTAATATTTTCAAATGCTCGAACTAATTATAATTTGTCACCAATTGTTAATCTTCTTAAATTATATTTGTTGCGACGTGCGAATTGGACTTACTCCGGAATCAATTTATATTTTTAACCCACTTTTTTCGTGAATACGGAAATAGCAATGTGTTTTGTGATATAGCACTTTGCATTGTACCTTTAAATTTAATCTTAATTCATTTGCTTAATTTCATAACTAACAGTGATTGACACTTCCTCAAATGATATTACTGTCATCATCCCGCATACCAGCATCCACAATTTGTACGCTAGATTAACTAACCAATGAGACACACTCCAATAAATTGTTATATATCAATCCGAACACCTCAACTCATTTTCCACTGTATCCCCCTAAAATAAGGTTGATTTTTATATGATGCTAACCTAAAATTGGTCGACCACATGCAAGAAATTACAAGTCATGGCAACAAATTATAAAATAATATTGTTGTTTTCGATTTCTTTCCACTTTCCTACTTCGAATTACATTTGGCATCTTTAGGCTGCCGGAAGTTTATTGTGGATTATTTTAGAGAAATGTTGCTCTTATTTAGAAAAAGATTTTGGAAGATAACGGTGACAGATTATTTGCAAATATCTGATACTCGTGCTGGCTGATTTGTGCATAGTAATTGCATTTAAATGGCTGATAAAATTGACCATATCGTGTATTTATAAGGGGTGAGAGGTGTTGAGTGAATATCATGGACGAGATTGGTTATCTAGCGTGAGAAGTGAGAATCTGAAATCGTGTGTAACTAATGAGTACCAGCTTTTTATGGTGTCAATTTATGTAGTGACATACTGGACATGCAGCAACGTAAAAATGGAAACAAATGACGGTCCAGTTACTTTTTCCAACTTTTTTTTCCAACTGACCGGAATAATTGTCTTCCAAATTTAAAATTCTTAGTCAAAGAAAAAGAAAAAAAAATACGGGCACAACGATCTCTATTAAACACAGAAAATAAGCCAATGCTTCATACAAAATGGAACCTATTTATGAAGACTAAAGTTGCGTCCCTCGGTTATAAAAAAAAGAACTAGGCTTGACTGTGATGTAGGTCATGTAAATGTCAACGATCCAAGTGGACGGTTAGCCATTTAGGTTCTACACGCTGTGGGCACTAGCAGAATACGTAGAAGGCATACTTACTGAAAATTTTGAGCTTGTCTGATAATGATTGTGGACCGTCATCCATGCTAATATTAGAAATGCGAAAGTAAGAAAGTAATTCTATCTGTATGTGTGTTACCTTTTCACGCCTAAACCACTGAACTGGGGGCCTAAGAAGGCCACTTTGGTTTCTGCCAAAGTGGCCTTTTTAGGCCCCCAGATCGTTACGAAAGACACAGGTAGCCTGGGACCTAGGCTTTACCGGTCAGTTAGCTTGTTCTATCTTAACTCACCTGCACCAGGCTACTAACTATTGTCTATGGTTGAACCTTCTATAACCTATCCTCTTCGTGGAACTAGGTGGAGCTCTTATCGTATGCTGTCGCATTAATTTACTAGCCAGGAAAAAAAGACGAGTTGCAATGTATTCACAGATGACCTTTGAGGATTACCTGTGTTTATTGCGGCGCCTGCTCTTTAGTAACATTTATAAAGATGAAGAATGCGACAAACATGTTTAAAATTACATATTTTAAGCCGTAAATTCTGCTGAAGATGGACCGCGCAGATTAACGGGCAAAAGAGAAAAGTTGATTTCCGATAGTAGGTGGATACCTACTTTAAAACTTTTGGTTGGTTACCAAATAAAGTATTATAAACTTGCGCAATATAGGTACCTATTTAAGTGTGCATACACACGAGCTGCACGCGTCAACGGCAGAGGCACACTAAAGGCTCCTGCAAACAGGCGCGACACGACACGCGACACAAAGGCACCGCAATTCGCGCAACGAGCGGTGCCTTTGTGTCGGGCGCGATTCGCGTCACGTGTCGCGCCTGTTTGCAGGAGCCTTAACTTGATGGACAACATGGATGAGAGGTGATGTGGCTGTAATACATAGGGGAAGAACAAAAACATGGATGGATTTAGTATAAGATGACGTAAATTATCTTTAGCTACAGCAAGAAACGGGGTGACTATGATGATGATGATTAGCTGGATCCACACCCGACGATCCAGTGCGCTCCGATCGCGCGCGGCACCTCCACATCGATCGTGCATTGTTCTTGCCGCGCCCGATCGGACGCACTGGATCGTCTGGTGTGGATCCAGCTATTAAGACATTTTGGAGAAGGAGACAAGCAGCGAAGACCACAAATAAATAGGTATAAGGGCAGATGAATGTTAAAGAGAGGACAATATGCAATAATATGACACAACATACCTGTTGTGTCATATTATTGCATATAGAAAGAAAGAAAGAAAGAAAAAGTATTTAAAGTATTTATATTGTCCTCTCGAGGGCTTGTGGCTAAGTAATAACAGCCGCACGGGTCGATCGATCAGGTTAAGCTACGCTAGCCGCGGTTGGTCCGTGGAGGGGTGACCATCTTTACATACCAAGACCCTCCGTGCCTCGGAAAGCACGTTAAGCCATTGGTCCCGGCTGACATTCGTAGATCTTTGACAGTCGTTACGGGTCTTCAGAAACCCGAAAGTCTGACAACCAGTCTTACAAAGGGGAATTGTATTACCCAGTAACTGGATTGTGGAGGTCAGATAGGCAGTCGCTCCATGTAAAATACTGGTATTCAGCTGCATCCGGTTAGACTGGAAGCCAACCCCAAGATAGCTGGGAGAAGGCTAGGCAGGTGAACAGGTAAACGAGATAAGGGGAATACATGATAGACATAAAGATGCTGGTATTTACTACGCTCTTTTAAAATGAAAGTTTGTATGAAAGTTCGTCATTTTTTTTCTGATTGGGCACACAGTTTATTGTGTGCCCAATCAGAAAAAAATGACGAACTTTCATACAAACTTTCATCCCCTTTTAAACCCCTTTAGGGTAAGTAGGTCATTTGGTGACAATATCAGAAAGATACTTAGGGTCGTATGAATCTGCAAAACAATTTGTTGCTTCAAATACTTCATAATACAATTTAGTGAGACAGTTTAAACATTATGGAACTAGTAATTAACAATTTCATAGCCGACTCTGTTATGGATTTAATGCCTGCTATTAAAACTTTGTGCGTGTAATCGAATTACCTCTGTTAATTAGACTATCATAGTAGTTAATTTTAAACGAGGAATAACGATAAAATAACCTCTAATCTATCTTTCTATATCACACTAATATTATAAAGGTGAAGTTTGTGAGTGTGTGTGTGTTTATATGTTTGTTACTTCTTCACGTTCAAACGGTTGAACCAATTTTGATAAAATTTTGTATGGAGATATTGGACTGTAACACAATTTTTCGAAAATGTTTTCAATAACGTTTTAGACGTTTGTATCCGGCTTATGCGTATGAAGTTTCATTAAATTCGTTTCATTCATTTCGAAAAATAAGGGCTTGAAAGTTTATATGAAATGCCGTACGGCGTAAACGCTCTTAACTAAGGATAAATCGGCGGACTTGCCACTACTTGAAATATCTACTAGAAAACCTTTGAATTATTAGGAAAGATGTAATAGAGTGACGAAGAAGAGAAAAAGAGAGAGAGAAAGAAAGAAGGAAAGAGAAGAGTTGGAAAATAATTATTGGCCTGCGGGTAACAGTAGCAATGGCTTTCAATTGACATTTCAACAACATTCATTGCGTTATTTACGTTTTTGAGAGAATTATTTCGAACATATTATGAAGCAATGTATTATCAATATCCTTCAAAATTACTCAGATTGTGACGGATAGTGTGTTACGCAATTAAGGACCTAATTCGCTTTGGTATTTAATCTTGAAAACCTCTTTCTGCCCGGTAAAAACCGCATACTATCTGCATATTAACAAACAAATTTCTCTAGCCACGCAAAATCTCAGTAACTAGGCTACTAGTGTAAGTCCACTGTACATTCGTCCGGAATCGTTCCGATCACGCGACGATTACGTGACGTAATCTATGCGCCCGAACCTGAATATGATTAGCCTAGATGCCAACAACTTTGGCGTAAGTGAATTGTGCCCAACATAAATGAGATCAGTTTTTGCAAGTAGGCGTGGATTAAGATTGTAATGTGGGGTAAGATTAGGTAAGGTTTTTGATTAATTATGATGATCAATGGTTAAGTAAAGAGTGATGAAGCAACCTGCTAAGGCCGCAGACAAATGCGTATACGATATTTAGGTCCTTACTCAAGAAGGAAGATGAAGCAACGCTTGGTTTTTGCTGGTGAGATATTGGATACAAATTGCACCAAGAAAACAAAAGAGTTACGATGCGCTACATTGATTGTACGTTTGTGAAACTGCCGGGCCTAATCATACTAATATTATAAATTCGAAAGTAACTCTGTCTATCTGTCTGTATGATACCTTTTCACGCTTAAACCACTGAACGGAATTCGATAAAATTTGGCAGAGAGATAGATAGCATCCCAGGGAAGGACATAGGATAGTTTTTATCGAAAGCCGCGGGAGGAAGCTAGTAAGACCTATATATGAACAGACGATGTTAGTGTCAGGTACCTTTTCTGACGTAGACTTACCTATTTCTATCTATTGGATTTAGACTTTCATTCAATGCAGTTGTTATGATACCTACTTTCATTTCACTTCTTTTTAATTTTAATGAGTGCTAAATTAATTAAGACTAGCCACGTTTCCACTAAAGATAGTATACTCTAATTACTTAACTGTTTTCAAAGCAATAAAGTACAGAAAAAGTTTGCGGCACCCCACGTCCAATTAAAAAAAACTTCAACCGTGCATAATGACGATAAATCGATTCACTGAACCACAAATCGACACAATTTTTTCGATAAATCGGCCAGAATAAACTTCCTCTATTGTAATGAATATTAATTTGTTTTGTAAAAGACTTTATCGATGGAATTGTTCGTTTCCAATGTTATTGGGACTAAATACGTATACGCTCGAGCCTTTTGGTCTTAAAACACGATGGCTATAGGATCTGAGTGCCCACTTAATTTTCCATGACATTGCCAAGCAGTTGGTCGACTGTTCACGTAATCAGAGGGCTGGTTTCTATGTCCTTTCCCGGGACTCAAACTATCTCTATACCAAATTTCTTCTAAATCGATTCAGCGGTTTAAGCGTGAAGAGGTTACAGACAGACAGACGCTTTCGCATTTATAATATTGTAGGATGGATTACTTTAGGACTGATAGCTTTTGAAATTATGTGAATATTTTCTTGGAAATTTAAATAAAGTACCTTCTATTCGTTCTAATTCGTAAATGGTCACACAATGAGGTGAGTGTCGTCATACGCCCGGAATAAATCTAGCATATAATATGTGTCATTGCAGCAGTTATTACGTAATTTATGTCTAACTTACTTTTAATTCAGTTTATGTAGCCAAGTCATTAAACTTAACTTTAACTACACTTACTTAACACTGCACATATCGCAACTCAGCCGTTAAAACTACGTAGTCATTCTATCTTTAAACTGCAGCCACCATATTGAATGCTAGCTTCCGCCCGCGGCTTCGCCTGCGATTTATGTCGATAAAAACTGTCCTATGTCCTTCCCCGAGATGCAATCTATCTCTCTGCCAAATTTTATCGAAATCCGTTCAGTGGTTTAGGCGTGAAAAGGTAACATACAGACAGACAGACAGAGTTACTTTACAATTTATAATATTAGTATGGATTAATTGGTTCGACGATTAATATCACAGCTTAAGTGGGAAATTGGGATCTCCGGTGACCTTTTACAAGCCTTGGGGCATTATAGTATCGAACAGAGTATCGATATTTTACTCATTAGTAGGTTGTATCGTAGCACTATCAAGATGTAGGTATTATGGAACCATTGGCTGCCTACTTTGGACTTTGTCACATTAAATTGGCAATTGATGCAATGGCAACTAGCTGTCTTTATTATTGCATTTTGACGACACCAGTATCTTCGGATAATTAGACAAGGTTCTAAGCATGGCCAAGGTTTATACGCTGATTGTACTAGCATCTAAATTAAAGTACCACTTACCTATTTGTCTACAACTTCCAATAATGTCAGACATGAATAATAACATTTTTGTATTAATACCTAGTTTCGTTTGTAAGATTAGAGGAAGACCCACAGATATAGATAGAAATAGATAACGCAAGTATCACGATCTGTATGAAAACCAAGGGCGTCATTTTTTGACTACCTACTATGACGTCACAAGCACTGTTTAGTGATGGGGAAAATCAAATCTATTCAAAGTCGTCGCCTTCCGCCGCGTGCGGCACCCGTCTCGCCCCACCTACGGGGCCTAGCGCCAGCGCTCACGCTCACCCAGCCAGCAGTACCCTGTAGTGGCGGCTTACGATTTTTGTACGTAAGCTGGGCACGCGAAGCAGTTGCTCTTGCGTTATCTAAGTGTATCTATATCTGTGGGAAGACCAGAGAAACTATGGTTGAATTGTGTGGAAGATGGTGCATACTGAGATGACGGCTCATGGTTAAGCTGTATGGCAGACGCATGAAAAAATGCTACTTCGATCCCAAGTGAATCGAGATAAGGGGAGGTGGATGCCGATGGTACAGACGTCAGCACATCAAGCTACCCGAAACTGTCAAATTTTCCTAATCTACTTTGAACCTTATGATTTAGCGATAAAGTTCAAAATCTATTAATGAAATTTGACAGATTGTAGTAGCTTGATGTGCTGGCGTCTGTACATCTAAGGCGTCCTAATCGATGCTGAGGAATGAGCTGCGTGTGAAAAGAAAGCGTTGAGTATGAATTTGGATGGTAATAAGAAAGAGATTTAAACCAAAGAAAATGTGGGTATGAAGTAGGTAATATAGGGTAAAGAAAAGATGATGTGACAGGGGAGGAAGTCAATATTGTGATAACGGCTAATAGGGCTGTTTGGAAAAAAGATCCTAAGTAAAGTGCAGACCGCAAACATATTGTAAAAAAAAAACTGGTCAAGTGCGAGACGGACTCACACACGCGGCAAAAACGCCGAAAAAAACACGTTTGTTGTATGGGAATGGCCTTAAATATTTATTTTATTCTGTTTTTAGTATTTGTTGTTATAGCGGCAAGAGAAATACATCATCTGAGAAAATTTCAACTGTCTAGCTATCACGGTTCATGAGATACAGCCTGGTGATAGACAGATAGACGGACAATGGAGACTTAGTAATAGGGTCCCGTTTTTACCCTTTGGGTACGGAACCCTAAAAAGACAAAAGAATGTCATCATAAGCGTTTAATGTAAAGAAGATCCATATAAATAAACCAATTTTATCTCTCAACTTTTCCACACTTTCAAATTAATTCTCTGATAAATGTAGAAAAACATCGCGCATTCAGATTAATACGATTAATTAAGATAGGAAATGGTTGCCCCCTATCTGACCACGATCTGAGCAAACCTATCATTATCGTTTACCGTGAAGAGATGCTATCAACTGCCTTTTAGATAGCGTATAAATTCACTTTTAATATGGTTAATTTTCCTATTTACAAGTTTACTGTGTTTATATGCTGTTTTATGTAATGTGCCTTGTTTTTGTTGTAATGGGTAGTCTACTAGAGTAGTTTAGTTGAGTTGAGAATAAGGTTTATGCAATGCGCGGTAAGATACCTCGTCATCTGCCTAGCCTTATCCCAACTATGTTGGGGTCGGCTTCCAGTCTAACCAGATGCAGCTGAATACCAGTATTTTACGTGCAGCGACTACCAATCTGACCTCCACAACCCAGTTATTGGGTAATACGATACCCCTTGGTAAGACTGGTTGTCAGACTTTTTTAAATATGCAATGCAATGGTATAACATCTAAACTAATATATTTTAATAAAGATGAAATATTTGATTTTTTGTGTGTTTGTAATGCTTTCACGCTAAAACTGCTGAACGGATTTGTATGAAATTTGGTACATATTAGGTACATGACTTGGATTAGGACATTATATTTTTGTCCCGATATTCTTACAGGGTAGAGAGAGACTTATGCGGGAGAAACCGCGCGGCGCTGCTACTTTGTGTATATTGATATATTTATTATTTTATATAAGTACATATATATATTATTATTTTGAAGTATGGAATGTAGTTTTTTAGCGACTCAGTTGGGCGATATTTTTTGGACTTTGTAATTACGCAGAGTTATTGTTAAGTACTATTCAAATTAGTGTCATTTTGTCTTGTTTTAATCTTTTGACCGCCACAGTCATGTCTAGATGACAAACCAAAATGTGCCCAGCACGCCATGGTTCGACTACACGACAGACTTTGACGCCGAGGGCACGTTTTTTATTTTTTGATGTGTGGCGGTCATAAGGTTAATGATGCTGAGGATCTAACAGACACACTACAGATCGCAAATTATGGACATCCTGCACAAATTCACGCGGACATTACTTTACAGCACCCGCTGTCAGTTCAGTTTCACCAAACATTTAACTTGATCACTACTCCGCGAGATAAAACTGTTTATCGTCGTAATAAACACGAAAGTGAATTAACACCTCATCAGAAAGGAATACTGTGATTAAAGTGAAGTAGAGCATAGTCTATACTTACTTTGAACTAACTACTAATAACTATAAACCGGTAGCCATTAGGCCGGGAGATACCTAATCATATTGGAATTCATCATCATGTTCAAGAAGTTTCACAAGTACTTGATTTATGTTGGGGTCTGATTCTAGTGTAACTAGAGCAGCTAAATATGATAAGTAAGTAATGGAATTATTTATTACATTGCTAATTTTACTGAAATCAAAACATATTAATAACAAAAAAACAGGCAGTCATGGGGACTTCATTAGCACATCGGTGATGCGAACCCATAAGATTTTCTCTGACCAAAAATCTATCAATACGAAAAAAGGAGTTATTACTTCAGAAATTGTGTTTTTTTTTTCAGGGTGGGAAATCATCAAATGACCCCCACTATCAGAAGAACTATAATACTAAGTTTCATACGAGGTATAATCACGGTGAGTAAACATGTATGTAAAGATTCGTTTGATTTGAGGAGAATGTAAACCTAATCTTTGCACTTTCCCTTAAGTTCGATTGAACAAAGTTGTTTTTTGCGGATGGGAAATCATCAAATGACCCCTCCCACTCTGGGTGAAGCGGAAGGGAGTGTCAGACTCTTACTGACTAAAACCCACCCGTGTTCTTTCCTTAGCCCTTTATGTTCCGGGCCAGGGGTAACCCTTTCGGACAATCCCGCTGACCCGGCAGGCTTCGGCCCTGACGGGCCCCTTCGGTTGATGCTGACATCTCTTGGAGGCGCGCGTGGAACACGTACGCGCCGTCCGGCATGGACCTGGTCCTGATCGGACGGTGAGCTACCCATTACTCTCCGCCCGCAGGCCCGCGCCTACCTAACCTACCTAATTGTCTTGCCTTTGACATTTGGGAACATATCCATTCTTTTTTTTTTTTGCGATAACAAAGGTATGTCGTATCTCGATCTATTAGTTATTAAGTCAGTGTTCAAGGTTTTACACTGCTGATTTATTGAACTTGATCATTTTGACAAGTAACATTTTTTAAAGTCCTGTAACTAAAATAAAAAACCTGATAGACCGACCTTGAATAATGTGTATTTAATTTAAGGCAACCTTTGTATAGCACCTTGATTAGATCAGCCCTTTAAATGTAATTCGAAACATTTTACACGCAATTTTTTTTGACCACACCTGTATCGAGTTCTTTTTCATGGAATCTGATATCGCCATTGACCGTTTAAAGGTGTTCGACCTTACATCTCTGCTTAACCTTTCTACAAATACAGGCGTCATGGTACTTTAATTTTCATCCCATTAAAATTTATATATTTCGGTACATTTGACCTTTATGAGTTGAGTCATAAACAAATGCCCAATTCAACCTTGATATTAAGAACTTGAATGAGTTTCGCATCTTATAAAATGTTAACAACCCAGATTCTGGTTTTATGAGTGGTCAGTAACGTTCAAGTTAGATGATATGTAATTTGTAAAGGACGCTATTAGTCTTAAAATGTTAACATACTCGTCTCACATTACAGGTAAATTCTTTACATACATCTTGCGCCGCATCGGTATCGCGAATTTAACACTTCCACCGGATGTTAAAAATGAAGATGTCAAAGTATAATTACATGGCTTGTCGTCTAGACACTTTTAATACTTAATTTTTTATTTCGAATAGATCTTTAGTCACACGAAACACGTAAATATTATTTCGAATAGATCTTTAGTCACATAAAACAAGTAATTATTATTTCAAATATTTTTTAGTCTAACGAAACAGGCACCTATTTAAATTATATTATTGAAGTATATAAAATTGACTATTAAAGATGATATACTTTCTCAGGTTACGATCTCCTAGCCTAAGTTAAAGCTTTTCCTGCCGGCGCGGGCGCGAGGAAAGTATTCATTTTACGAGAAAAACGTCTCGGATGACACTTTCCATGGACTGACACGTTTAATTTGACAGTAATGACTGATCATTAGTTGCCAGTGCGATCTCGCTTTCCTTAGTAGATTGATATTGAATATTTTCTAATGATACCGGTCTGTGAGATTTATAGAGATAGGTCAGCCGCTTTTTGTGGTAGTTTTTGCTCTCTTGTTTGTAATTATCTTACGTCTTTGCAACTTGAACCGTGTTAAAGACAAGAACGGAATTTAAAATCAAGGAAATTGATTGTTAAGTAAACTACCATCTTCAATTGTCCGTGTATTCAAATTACAACGATATTTCCTTTTGACAGCAATGCGGGCGAATTTGTGGATGCCTATTATGCCATATTATTCTTTCACCTTTTTTCACTTACATGTACCTACATATTATTATTTTAAGCATGTTAGCTTGTATGTATATTAGGTAGGGTTGCCAACCGTCCTGTTTTCCCAGGACATGTCCTAGTTTTTGTAGTGTCCTGGGACGTCCTGAATAGTTTTTAAGCAGCGTCCTGGGTTTTTAAATTTTAAAATTCGCGCGCCTCTTCTCAAATTTTTACGTTACGAGCGGCCTCACGGTCGCAAGTAATTGCGATGCCCGTGACTACCGCAGGACCACCAACGCCAATCGCTTCCATATTTGGTAAATAATTAGTGCTCAATTGGTACTAATTAGTACTCGAACAACAGAATTGGTACCTTAGTAGTTTTCGAGAAAATCGACTTTGAAGGTGGTCCTGCGGTAGTCACGCTCCTTTCAGCAGGACCACCATGAGCGACGAAAAAGGGCCCACGCTACAGCTATTCTAAGTATACAAATAATTAGTACCCATAAATGTGATATATTTCGTAAAAAAAACAGAACTGTAATATTTGTATTTACCGAGAAATCAACGATGTTAACTTTCTCGCAATTGTTCAGCAGGACCACGATTTTGAATGTTGATTCCAAGTTAGAGAAGCTTGTCGCTTTCCTCAAACCTACATAGAAAATTAGTACCCAAAATTCAAAATTAAAACTCCAGTAGTTTACGAGATATACCATGCCAATGGTGGGGTGGCGGTAGTCACGGTGCCAAATTTTCATTTCAAGATTTCCCTATTAAAAACTCTGTGATTTCTTCCCAAATTTATACAAAAATTAGTACTCCTAAAGAAGTTAAAGCGACTAAATATCTAGATTCCTAAGTGTTGTATTTTAAGAGAAATTAGCTTTCATTACTTTTCCATACTAAATATCCGCGTATAACCCGACCAAATTAAGTTGTCAATCGTGCCAATTCCCTTGTTCACAAACTAAACTAAATTTGAGTTCAGTGCATCTTTATCTTTCTGTTTCATTATGAAAAGGACAGACAATAAATTTTAGTTTAGTCCTGTCAAAGTAATCAGCGCCTGACACTACTCAATACAAGTTTAGACGTGATTAAAAACATGCCTACTAAAGTAACGTCTATTTACGTCAGACGCTGATTAATTTGATAGGACTAAACTAAAACTTATCTTTTGTCCTTTTCTTAATGAAATAAAAAGAAAAGATGCACTGAACTTAAATTTAGTTTAGTTTGTGAACAAGGGAATCAGCAACAATGGTGGTATTGAGCTGTTTAAGAGATGTCCACTCGTGCACATAAATTTATCGATGTCGGAATAGTATTAACAACAGTTCAATATCTAAATTTTTATACAAAATGTGTATTTAGGTACATATTAAGAAAAAAAAAATAACCTATCGCTACCCATGGCCTGTGATACCTTTGTTATTGACGTGGGCAGGTAGGTAAGTACTCGAATAATAATTATTATTCTGTAGGTTTTGTAAGTAGGTACCTACCTTCTGTATTTTTGTAAATGAATATCATTAACGAGCGATAGGCATTTCGTATTTATTTCTTTCCTACTAATTTACCGTTGCTGCAAGCAGTAAGTACCTACCTCAGTATTAAAAACATAATTTACCATGTTGCTAATAACGTAAGTATAAAAGGATTACAAACCTAAAAGTAAGTACCTAATAGGTACCTTTATATTTGAATAATATGCATTTCAAAGGGCACATCACGCGTATTTTTGTGTTTTCATATTGATATGAAAAGTATTAAATAATAATTATTAACCTATTACATCCGACAAGCACATATATTTAAAATATCTACTAAATCAACTTTTAATATCGTTAACATCGAAATATTTCTGTAAATTTCGATCTAATTGGCCCTTAAAAGAAACTTTTTTTTTAAATAAATAAACTAAAATTTATTGTCTGTCCTTTTCATAATGAAACAGAAAGATAAAGACGCACTGAACTCAAATTTAGTTTAGTTTGTGAACAATGGAAATGGCACCATTGACAACTTAATTTGGTCGGGTTATACGCGAAGATTTAGTATGGAAAAGTAATGAAAGTTAATTTCTCTTAAAATACAACACTTAGGAATCTGGATTTTTAGTCGCTTTAACTTCTTTAGGAGTACTAATTTTTGTATAAATTTGGGAAGAAATCACAGAGTTTTTAATATGGAAATCTTGAAATGAAAATTTGGCACCGTGACTACCGCCACCCCACCATTGGCATGGTATATCTCGTAAACTACTGGAGTTTTAATTTTGAATTTTGGGTACTAATTTTATCTTACAGGGTACTAATTTTCTATGTAGGTTTGAGGAAAGCGACAAGCTTCTCTAACTTGGATTCAACATTCAAAATCGTGGTCCTGCTGAACAATTGCGAGAAAGTTAACATCGTTGATTTCTCGGTAAATACAAATATTACAGTTCTGTTTTTTTTACGAAATATATCACATTTATGGGTACTAATTATTTGTATACTTAGAATAGCTGTAGCGTGGGCCCTTTTTCGTCGCTCATGGTGGTCCTGCTGAAAGGAGCGTGACTACCGCAGGACCACCTTCAAAGTCGATTTTCTCGAAAACTACTAAGGTACCAATTCTGTTGTTCGAGTACTAATTAGTACCAATTGAGCACTAATTATTTACCAAATATGGAAGCGATTGGCGTTGGTGGTCCTGCGGTAGTCACGGACATGTAATTGCGTTGCCGCGCTGCCGTGCTGTTTCAAAACAAAGGCGCAACGTGCCACTTGATGATATCTCTTTCGCTCTACTATGGTCGCGCAGTGCTTACTATTCCGTCCCTTTCTTGCATTAGACATACAGAGCTAGCTATCCAGTCAGATTATTATTTAGTTTTCAACTTTTATAATTTTATTCAAATATTTTTATTAAAAAATGTGATTATTTTAATTACTTGAATTTCATTTCACCTGTTTTCACTAGATATTTATTTAACTATTGCACTCTATTAATGCGTCCTGTTTTTAAACTGAATTGTCCTGGTTTTTCCAACTTCAAATCCTGGTTTTTTAAATTTGAGGTTGGCAACCCTAATATTAGGTAAATGTAATCTTGTTTGTCATGTATCTATCAGATAATTTATTTATATGTCATGGTTTCATTTTTATGTCTTTTACCTATTGTGGTATAGTAATTTTATTTTAGGTGCATCGTGTTCACATATTATTATTATATAATTAATGTATGCAAAATTTTGTAAAATATTTTAAAAGAGTAACGGTGGAGTTTCTTGCCCGTTCTTCTCCATACGAAAACTACCTTTTGGAATGGGCGACTAGAATCAATTCTATTTTTTGTAATTTCTGACGTTCAAAAGTGCCTTTTATGTGCCTATTTGAAATAAATGCTTTGACTTTGACTTTGACTTTGACTTTGAAAACTAAATAAATGTGGAGGAATCAGAACTGTCATCCTTAAACAGTTGTTACAGAAATGGCTATAATACGGCAAATTGGCGTGGGGTGTCAATTTGCCTAATATTTTTATATCCCTGACTGTATTTATAAAGCGTTTGAAATATTACTGCGTTTCTTACGTTTAATAACATTGGCACCTACTCAAAATTTGGAACCCGACGAGAACCAACAAACATAAAAGTCGTTCCCATAGCACTCAAACTTTAAGTTCGTTTAACTTAAAAAATATTTGTACAGTTTTAGGAACTTAACAGTTAAAACACTAATGATGACATCCGTTTAAAAGCACTTAGTATTAACACATACTAACATACTTTCCACATTCAATTCCAGAAACTTGTGCGGATAAGTAAATATCCACAGTATTCACATCCTAAACTTTTTCTTCCATTTCCTGGTCATTTGCAATACTTCATTAGCTCGAATGAAGAAAGGTTAAAAACTAATCGATCTGCCATCTTCGTCGGAAGTCTACTTGCATCGATTTACCGGACTTTTTACTGACCTTCGCCTTATCCGACTGCATTTAGGCGGTTTACTCAAGAGCATTTGAAATGGGACCTTTTTGTGTTTGACATAAAAGTGCATTTCGATTGTGACTTGACACTCATTGAAGTTAAGGTAGCTACAGACGATTTTGTAGCTGTAAGCGCGTTTTAGTTATATAGTTTATCCGTCTCTTCTTAACCTTATGGAAAAAGCCAAAATCTGGGAAGAGGATTTTTTTTTGTATTAAAATACAAAAAAAAATTGCGTGCCTTTTTCTAGTTATGACAACGATTTCCGGACACATAAAGACAAAAAAAAGTAAAAATTGGCGTGTTTTAGGTACTAAAAATATTTGACTGGAACTTTTTTAAATAATAAGACAATAAAAGAGAATGGTAAGGGTAACTGTTTTCTGAAGTGCCCTTAAAACAAAGTATAAGATGGATGCAAGCGGTTTCCTGTGCCTTTGCGGATTTGACTTTTCACTGTTCTCATTAGACTCATTACTCACATGCGAGTGCTAAGTAATACCAGTTCACGTTGCACTGCTCAAGACATTGAAACGTAGTACTTTTGTTGTAAACCAAGGTATTTTTGTACGGGTAGTGGTAGCCCAGTGGTTTCTGCCCCGACTTTCGAGTTGTAGGTCGTAAGTTCGAACCCAGGCAGGCACTTTCCTTTGTGTACTTAATTCCATCACCACTGCTCTCAAAACGGTGAAGGAGAACATCGGGGGCAAACCGGCATGTCTTAGAACGAAAAATTCAAAGACATGGGACATCTACCAATCTGCACTGGGCCCGCGTGGTGGATTACGGCCCATTCCTTTTCATAGAGAGGAGGCCTGTGTCCCAGCAGTGGGAACATTGTAGGCTGATTAAGTTATATTTTTCCGACTCTTCACGTGACCTTTGGCCTATTTTTTTGGCCAAAGAATCAGCATTGCCATACAACGTGTCAATGCTGGCAGCCTTTTGGGCACGTTTCCTGTTGACAGCGATGTGGACGAATTTTTTCATGCTCTTTAATTATTTCCCCTCCTTTTTATATATATAGGTACTTGTACATATTATTATTATTATTTAAAGACCGTTACCTTTTTAAATTATATAAACATTTTAAATAAATTATTAAGGTACTTTTTCCTAATAATATGTAGAACATTCGTAATACCGTATGGTAAAAGTAAGGTAAAAAAAAATACTAGGACAAGTGTCATGAATGTCAAATTAATCCTAAATTTGCGACCTCTATTAGCTAAATCGTTTCTCAATAAATGAAGCTCCTCTCTAATTCTTTTTTATCCACAAACTAATTATCTCAACAATAAAAGTCAGAAGGTCAGCTAGAATTCGTTAACGCATTAAAATTCACTCCAAATAAAAACGAATCTACATTCACAATAAAACGTGTGAATATCCAAAAAACGGATTGTATTGACATTGATTCGATTTATCATTCGAGTAACATCGTAATCGATTACGATCAAGAAGCGATCATGACCAATCGGTCAGCATTTCTTTGGGAACTGTATTTCAAACAATGGAAATGTTACTGTAATAAAATTTGATCCGTGACAGCGACCGGAAGTATTCATATCTTACTGTTATGCCTAAAACAAATTGGCTAGCTCACGAACTGTCTATCGTGCGACCGCTGTGACCTTAGAGGTTACCCGAAATATGCAAAAAGAATGCGAAATTTTAATTGTTAGAATAGTAAACCAGTCTTGGTTATAGCGGTGCTATTCTGTAAAAATCTCACCGTGAAAACTTAGGTGAAGTGAGCTGTCAATAGTGTCAATTCCTAGCAAAAACAAACTCACTTCACCTAAGTTTTCACGGTGAGATTTTTACAGAATCGACCGGCTGGTCTAAGGGGTATTGTGAAATAGTGCACCTGTTTGGAACACGGCCTCTGATTACGGCCAGTGCCACAAAGATAAGACTAAAAAGTAGAATTAAAATGTAAAAAATATATAGTTATTAGCAAAGGAAAACATGCATTGCGACTTAGTTAGCCTTGTTGCTAATTCCAGGATTTCCTTATTTCATATTTTATTTAATCCATTATTCCTTAACTACAATATTATTTAATTTCACCTCAAAAGTTTCGTAAAAAATGCATCTTTTTGTAGCGTCCGTGAATCCATCAGTCACCTAATGCGACTATTCAGGCTATTTTCAGCTGTTAGCTCTTAATAGCTCATTCCAGCGTTCCTTTGAAACTAAGAATAGTCGACCACGGAATAAAGCATATCAGCAAAGACCAGACGAAACTACAAGTTTTCGAAAAATCTACGTAATACACAAATCACATTTTCAAAAGAATTTGGTCAAAGAATAATAAATTCAAAAGAAGTGGGTAGTTTTAAACGTTAGGTAACGTTAATAGAAATGTAAATTTCTGCAGTTGTAGATATCCCTCTAAATATAAAAGCAATGACACATTTGGCACAACACATGGCTACATAAACCCACATGGCATATTTCTGATAACCTTAACAAAGACGGTTCCAAGAAATTGTTCTAAAAATGCAAAACCGAATTTGCATCAGCCTGTTTCGATGTCGGAACTAGTTACTGCAATTCCGATGCAATATACCGCGTACCGAAGGGAATGTAAAATCGACGCGAATTTTCATAGTAACAGACTAGCAATGCAGTGTAGAATCAGGGCATTGCAGGCTGCCCCACATTTCACCACGCTTTGTTTTTCAGCATTCATTACGCGAATTTAGCCTTTAAACCCTCACAAGTCTTTGCTATCTAAAAGAATATTCCATGCACTGAATAGCCTGGGATTTGTTAAGGCAGTCGCTTCGTGGAAACTTATTCGTTTGACCTTACTAACCTATATGGGTTTATTGAACTAAGCACTACACTATATAACTTCATGGAACTAACATTTTATGTGCACAAGTTGGCAAATGTAGCAATTTTCTGGGAACATTGTCGTGAAATGTTTACGTGATTAATTGACATGTTGCTCCAACAAAACGGGTATTATGGCGTAATGTGGCACTAGCGGAATGTTTAAGCGTGCTTATAAGTACAAAGTGGATTAATGTTGGTCTAATCCGACTGTCTGCTTGGGCTGAGCCTCTAATTAATTCAAGGATAAGTAGGGCTGGGACATGATCAAATGTCTATGACGAAGAGCTTCTTAACAACGTATAGTTTCATTCGCTCTTAATGCTGTCATTGCAGCAATTAAAGCTGTCACTTCCAAAAGAACAGTCCCATAAAATGTACATTTATATTTTTAAACAAGGTCCTAAAAATATCAAAAAGTTCACTTACCACCACAAATAACATCAGCGAGGTTAGTCTGCACACACTGGTGCGTCACCGCCCCATCTCGGAGGGTCGTGATCTCCCCATACAGCTGGTGCAACGCCTCCTGGTCTGTCATGAGGATGGTCCGAGGGGAGGGACAGTCATCCTCAATGCTGTTCGCGTGGTGGCGGGATGAAGATCTCGATCGGGATCGACGGCGTCTGGAACAAATGGTTCGTGATTTGAGATTACAAATTGATTGTGCTTTGAAGATGCTTCTTTGTAGTATACAATGTTCTACACTGATACTACTGCAGTGAAAATAATAACTTAGAAGGGTTGCATGACAATGATAAAACTTTGGGTAACTTTTTGCTGGAAAATAAGTTTGGCCAAGAAAACTAGGTCAAACTTAATCCAAAGAACAATACTATCACTTTAAAAGAAACATGGAAACCCACTAAAAACTATTTCCGTTATCTTCAAACAAAATGTCGGTTAGTTTAACAAGAATATTAGTGCTAAACAAGAATACCCTTAAATGGCAAAATGCTTCCAAAGAGCAATCTAAGTGGCGTTGAATGGGAGTGACCCAGAACTATTGTGGCAGTCAATGGAGGCCTAGATTCAATGGGCCTTCCCAGGCAATCGATAGACATGATGATGGAGACATAATTGATAACAAATTACTTACAGGATGCAATATAGACAGACATTTAAGAAAGATAAATGTTATAGACAAAATTGCATGTGTAAACGATGAATTAATTCTAAAGGCCGTAAAAGAGAAATAGCTAAGACATGAGAATGTAAATGAATCTAATTAAACCGAAGTGAGCTTTAGACTTTTTGCTGTAAGTGAAGCCAGGATCTGGTTTAAGTTATTCAAGATATGTATGTACAAGTTTGGCCTCATTTTGATAACAAGAACTAGTTGATGTCGATCGTAGTCGCAAGTTGCAACTAGTTTGGAATTAAGATCCCTGTTTAGATGGATTGTATGTCGGAATGCAATTGACGAGAGAGTCTTATTGAAAACATGCTTCAACCGACTTGAAACTTACTGTATACAATGTTAAAATCAATGCAAGGGCTACAATGCTCACGATAGATGAAGACGAAGATCAAAATGTGAAGAAACTTGTTGGATAAATTGCTAAATTAGATATTACAGGAAATCATTTGGGATGTCGTCTATCTCTCAGCACGACTGTCTATTTTTTATCATTTTTAACGGTCTCCCACTGACACTCTTAATTTATTCGTCAAATTGTTTTTTTGTCAAGCCTTGTAAATAATACATATTTTATAAACTTCACTAGTAACTTATTTAGTATGTTTCAGCAATTTGCCTTTATTTAAACCCACTAATAAGACACACTATTTATTTTAATGATTGGCTGGAATTACTTTATAATACCTAATCAATTTTTTTTGCTTTTACTTCCTTTATTTGACTTCCAATCTTATTTACTTGCAGTAAGGTTAAAATTCATTTGAGGGTCGTTTGGTCATCGTTACCCGGATTCTGCCGCCATATAAATTCATTGGCAATAATAGTTTTTGCATTCATTAAAACATCATGGTGTTTTTGTTGTATAAATTTGACAGTTAACGGAAATATTTTGCTGCTGTCATTTTGATTAGGCAATTGACAATTGAATTTCGACACATAATCAACAAGTTGTTTAACATTTTTTTATGCCCATTAAGTTTCTTGCCTCTTGCATATAATAAAATTGAAGCAAAAAATGACTTGCATCGTCTAAACACTATTTAGACGATGCAACTTCCATTGTTGCTTCAGCTTATGATAGGCTACAAATCGGCAATCAAATCGCACCGTGTACTCGTAAATCGATTTTCTTTTAGTTGTTGGACATTTTATCATATTGTCAACGTCGACTTATGATAAATGCCCAAAACGCCCATCGTCTATGAGATGTGGGACTTAAGACGAATCTAATAATTGTAGAATTACGTCCATTTCTGCGGCTGAATGCAATTAGTCTTTGTGAGTCCTAGTATCAACCTACTTTGGAACTTCCCAGATCTAAATATTATAGTCAAGTCCATTTACCAAATATTAATATAAGTGGCCAGCAACAAAAATCGCGCAACCAATGAAATTTTTAGCACGTTCGAGATAAGTAATCTTTGGTAGGCGTCGTCGTTAAATAACGAAGTAGGTATTAAGTTTTGTAATCTATAGATATATATTTGACCATACAAGGACTACTACTAAGCATTGGGTTTTTGCATTAAAAGTTTTTAGATAATAAAATCTAGTTTGATAGGTTGTAATTACATTTAGATTTTAGTTGGTAAATTGAGAAAAAAAAATCCTATTTTTATAGTGGCCAAGCATCTCTATAATACTTAGTTTTCAAGTTCTCACAATAGGTACTAAAGTTAGGTATGAAGAATGAACCATCGGCAATTAATTAAGAATCAGTAGGCTATCGAATAGATGTGAGCAATATTGCAATATTGGAATATAGGCCAAGGTTTTAAGCTCCTAAAATCTAAAAATGATGCTTCTCAACCTTGTTTTCTTGAAAAATTCACACACTACAGTTAATGTATGAATAGCAGAGATAATGAGCAATCACCTTCGTGAAATAATAATGTATCGACCTCACACATTATGAAACGACACCTACGTTGTGGTCTTAATAAGCGAATGGAAGAATTATTGCTTTTTGTGGCATTGGAAGGACGAACGGAGGTAATGAATAATGATGTCAGGTCAAGTCAGAAACGCCTACATTTAAAATAAGTGAGACATTAACACAAATAATGAACGCCACATTATTCGTACGATGATTTGAAACAAAGATGAAGACCGCAAAATCTAATCCTCCACGTTTGATTGAATTAGCAACAGTTCCACGATTATTGCAATTAGATTATACGTTAACTGTGTTTTTTTTACACGTTGTATATTTTACTATACTGACTCAACATTTTGAAATCTTTCATCTAAATCCTAAAAACCAGGAGCATATCGAATGCATTATTTAAAAATCCATTCTGTGCATATCTAAATACATATTACTTCAAATAACAATACAAAATCCATTTCAAAATACCTTGAATTTATCAGAATACAGATCAGATTATTCACGTAATTATTTAGCTCCTAAATTGACCCACCAAGCGCTATTTTGAATGCACGCAGTGTCAAGTTGGCGCCAAAATTGGTGATCTGAACGCATGGCGCGTTCAATTTCGTACAACATGTCCGCTTGGGATCACCGACATAGGTACTAAAATGGCAATGTGACTCATGTTATTTGAGATTTAATAAATATTAAAGCCGTGTTCTGCTCTCTTTTGGGCTTAGGTAACGACTGTTGAATGACTTGTTTGTTTGACGTCAACCTTTTATTTTGTATTCTTAACGGCTGATGGAATAAACAAGTTCACCTGGCCTGTCGATTCTTTTGGTCGTGATGTCGCAGTTTCACTGGACTCTGATGAAAAAGCGGTCTATAAACGATGTAAAAATTATAATCGAGTTTTTCAGAAGGTTTTTAAATGTAAACTGCACGCCAATTCAATTTACATTGCCAATTATTGTCTAAATCAATTCGTCCCAGTTTTTCTCTCATGTTTTTACTCATTATACCTAATATTTCTGTTCTATCTACTTTGTCTGACAAAAAAAATTTATACAACAAGCAAATGTCAAAGTTTGTACCGTAAATAAAGTTTTACTATAGATATACAAATACAATAGACAACCCGACTCCGTTGTCAAAACAGCAATGAATTTTGCAATAAACTGAACTTTCGCAGTAAGCTCTCGATCCACTGTCGGCTTTGTGTGGAAACTAGTTACGAATTCGTATCCTAGAAATAAAAAACTTACTCGGGCGTGACTATGAAGAAGCCCCGTGACGTTTGGTAGATTTTTCTCTCCTGCATCAGTTGGGCTAGCGTGTCGTAGACCACCTCCTGCGATGGTGTCTGCATCGATGGGAACTTTGCGGACAATGACGTCCGTATACTTTCCAGCGTTGCTGATTGCCCCTGTAAAGAAAAGTGCATTATTTAGAATAGTTACTTATCTGGTTTTCCTTTGATATTTTATTTTGTATTAGCTTCTAAAAGTTGAGACGAGATAAAAAGTAGAAAAAAAGGTTACAACTAAAAAGATAGTTTGGCTTTTGGTGCAAAACACCAAAGAACGAATTGGTAATTGGTAGAAAGAAAGAAAAATAGGTTTATTTGTCACATAAACACGTGCATAAATAAATATTATGTTAGGGATGGGGGAGGGAGAGGGGGAGATTTTTTATGTGGATTAACCTATGAGGCAACCACATTGAAAACATTAGCTTTGTCCTTTAAATTCCTTGCTATGTGCTAAAGCTTCTATCATCTACTGTCCGCACGCAATAAACGTTCTAATTTAATTGCAATACCGTAATGAATTAGATGTCCAAAACAATTGCATAGGCATCCAAAGTACAATGGCGATGTGATCGATCAATCTAAACGATGATTACTCAAGTGAATGCTCAAACTTCGGCCATCAATCAATTACAATCTAGATCTGCTTCACTAAACAGGATGTCTTCATTTCAACTGACCTTCGCTATTTGGACATTTGGCATTGAATCTCATATTTGGTCAAGATAAGTATCGTTATAACAACTTACAAATATAGTCATAAGAGTGTTATTGTTATTGTTGGTTACAGAATCTCATTGTGATAGTGGAATAGACTTGACCTGTTTATTTCATTATGAATCTCGTTTGTTGAGCTTGTATTCACCTAAGGTTGGGTGTGAGCTTCTTTTGAATTATGCCATTGCTTTTGTGTAGATATTACTAGCTTTTGCCTGAGCATTCGCCTGGGTGGATGTCAGAAAATATCCCACGGGAACGTACTCATCATCATCATTTCAGCCGAAAAACGTCCACTGCTGGATATAGGCCTCCCCCAAGCACCTTTACTTTGACCGGTTCTGTGCTTCTCGCATCCAACGGGTTCCTGCGGCCTTCACAAGGTCGTCGGACCACCTTGTGGGAGGCCTTCGCTACGTCTTCCGGTACGCGGTCGCCACTCCAGAGCCTTTCGGCCCCATCGGCCATCTCTTCTGCGAGCAATGTGCCCTGCCCACTGCCACTTAAGTTTGGCAATTCTTCGGGCTATGTCGGTTACCTTGGTTCTCTTGCGGATCTCCTCATTCCTGATTCGATCGCAGGGAAACTCCAAGCATAGTTCTCTCCATTGCCCTTTCGGTGACTTTTAGCCTTCTTATAAGGCCTATTCGAGTGTAGCATCTCCGATCTTTATGAGAGTGGGTGTTACATGGGCATTTGACATGACGGGAACGTACTACCGGGATTAAAATAAAAAATAAAATCTGATATTTTTGGCACACAAATATTTTAATAACCGGTGTGCCGAATTTCATCCAAATCCATACATATCCTTCCGTCGTGTGTCCGTCCGTTGGTTTTTGTGCCCATCCGGAACAAACATCCAGATAAACCGAAAAATTTACAAAAATTCTTGGTTACTATTTTATTATCAACATGCATATTTCTCGAATTTACAAGGTTTCTTTTGTAATAAGTCATCATTTAGTCGTAGATAATTTCCACAAAGCCTATAACATCAAGCTGAAGAATAAATAAATCACGCAAGTTGAGAGATATATATGCGCATAACTTCAAACATTTCACATGATAAATAGTCTGCACCAACTGCATATCGTATCGTGTAAATTTCGGACCCAGCTAAAGGAAACCGAGTACTAATGGCCACGCAAGCGATAAGCCAGTAACTTGTCACTGCTACTGCATTATTGAGGTCTTTGAACCCACCGTAATTTATCGTCATACCTGCCTTAGGCTTAACTGTGATATGCCTTGCTGTGACATAGTTATGTTCACGTCTAGATTGAGCCATAGTTTTTATCTAAAATCTAGATTATTTATCTGTACCAATCATTAGTATATTAAAAAATTATATTAATTCATCAATATACTAGATACTGGTGCCGATTCTGTCGTTCACAAACTAAACTAAATTTAAGTTCAGTGCATCTTTTTCTTTCTATTTCATTAAGAAAAGGACAGAAGATAAATTTTAGTTTAGTCCTGTCAAATTAATCAGCGCCTGACGTAACTTTAGTAGGCAAGTTTTTAATCACGTCTAAACTTGTATGGAGTAGTGTCAGGCGCTGATTACTTTGACAGGATTCAACTAAAATTTATCGTATGTCCTTTTCTTAACGAATTAGAAAGAAAAAGATGCACTGAACTCAAATTCAGTTTAGTTTGGGAATCGGCACCACCGTCTTCATTAACTTTTTAATCACTCTTTGTTTTGACTTATTTGGTATCATCAATATCACCCACACTTTATTTTAGATCTTCAAGAATCCACCTGCATCTAAATCTTCATTCTACATTGCTTTACAAGTAATCAATCAATAATTGAATTGAATCAAATTTGATCTTGTTCAATTATCAGCCGCCAATCTAAACATTGTTGGGTAAGCCAGCCTTCCGAACGCGGAATGTGACAGGTATTAATGAGCATCTATTGTGAAATGTGCGTAATTTATATTTAAAATATACTACTAAGTTACTGTTTATTGCTATTTGATTAAGTGTACACTGATTTAAATAATTGTCTATTCGATTATTGATTTAGATTATTGCGTTTAATCATTTTGTGTAATTGATATAACGTTTGACTCTGCTTTGATATTTTCCGCATCTCCGTGTTTCTAAGTTTTCATTTCGCGTTTAAGTTCTGTGAGTGCTTAGACGTAACTGTCATCATTAACGTTAAAGTTCTGTAACATATCTTTACATTCTTTTTCCCTAGCATTTAAAACATGTATGAAATGACCGCTATTTCTCGTCCCAGTAATTAAATTCCTCCCTGCATACACCAATGCGGTCGCATTAAGCATAACCTCGGGGAGACATTTCAGAAATGAAAACTTGCACTTTTAATTGAGTCATTTCCCCTTATATTCTTGCATTTCTTCTTACGTTTACCGTTTTCCACGACAATAATTAAAGCAATTGACACATTTGCGAGTCTGTTAGTCGAAACCTGAATAATTGGGGTTTAAGTCAGACAAGTTGTGATATGTGGAACCTGTTTAAGCTATAATGCGAGTTACGATATCGGAGACCTTTATATTATGCGATTTGGCACGGGCGTGGTTCAAAGAATGCTTTGTATAACACAATTGGGACATGTCGTCTGTTCTAGCCTTATAATGTCGCAATGTCTCGTATAAAATGGATTCAAATGATTGAATGATATCGCGTTTTGTTCTTCCAACAAAAGGTCGATGAATGGGAATTTCGTTTGATTCTTTTAGTGTCTTAAGGTCAGTATTTAATTTAGCTGCCATGTAATACGAAGTGTCATTCCAGTTATTATTTATAATGATATGAAAACGAAAAATTAATCTTTGAATAAGCTTAAAAAATTGGAGGGGTGTTTCCCATCATAATTTTTTAGCTTATTATAGAAGCTAAAAAATTCTAATTTTCGAGCTAAAAAATTATGATGGGGAACGCCCCCAATATTTTAAGCTAATTTAAAGACTTATTTTTTCGTTTTCGTACCATAAAAGTACATATATAGATTTCGTTGTCACTATAATTAGTATTTTGTTGTACTTTTCAAGTTCCTTTAATAGAGGAAGACCTACATAGTTTCTGAAATTTTATAAATTATTCACATATGAACTTTAGAAATGTGTCTAAGAAAGCTAATCAAAAACTAGTTTCGGCGAGTTATTATAAATCAATAAAGCAATCAAATAATTGTAGACAAGATTCAAGCAAAAACTTCATGATGACTGGTAGGTATAAAATACCCTACAAAAATTCCCCTGCAGAGGGCGGAACAAGCAAAGTTTTTATACCAACATTTGTAGGTAAACAAAACTGCAACTTAGTCCGTTCTCCAATAAATTAGGTTTCGTTTCGAGTCTCACCAGAATCAGTAGCTAAATTCCATTACACGGAGGTATTGCCCAAACTAAAATCAAGATCTAATAAAGCATTCTAAGCCCCTAGGAAATCATAACACCAATCGGAAATAAGCTCTCAGAACGGACGCTTGGACAGTACCTACAAATCCTAGTTGAGACTTGAACCTGTCTAGCTCAGCTAATTCAACTAAGGCACCTGTCCCACCGCCAAAGAGAAACAATTTTCTCGCTAAAGAAACGTACAAAATTTTGCAGTTTCTGTATATTTAAAAGAGAATAGAATAGAATAGAAAAGAATACTCTTTATTATGTACACCAGATACATACATATATTAATAGTTGATCGCTAACACAGCCGCAACCGGCGAGTACCAGTTCCATCAGAGATTAATCGCTCAGCAACGCTCAGTTGGCGGCCAGAACACTTGCTGAGAGACTCACGCTTGGTAAATTCAACCAGCGAGTAATCACTCGACGCTGTCGCGTAGGTACTGCTCAAAATACGCAGCGTAATCAGTCTATAACTCTATAATGTTCCCACAAACACACACACACACACACACACACACACACACAGGACAAAGGCCTCTTCTCTGTTAGAGGGAGCGGACTGTAATCTAGTGCCAACCTAGTGAGGGTTGGTAGATGTGACATGTCTTCGAATTATTCACTTGCTGCTCGTTGCTCACCAACTTCTTTTTAGTTACTATCTCTACTCGCTTCTTGTTAATCGCCGGCAGTGAGACAGGTGCCGAAAGCCTACTCTAAACATTATATTACAATGTTAATGCAATCCTGATTGAAATTCCGAGTGGCATTGTCTGAACCAGACCTGTCTAGTGCGACATTCCTTGTCCAATAACTTGCGGAATTGGGCCAATAAGATTGCGTAATGTGACAAATTAATTGAGTAAAACTTTACTTGAGTACCTATCTGCAGTTTCAAGACCTATGCTTTATAACCTGGTAGAGTTATAATTAATGGAAAAGCAATAAATTTCCTTCTATCTTATCTGATTTTCGAGTGATTAATTTGATAAGGAGTGCTTGTGATACTGTTTATTTGTGGAGCTTTGAAATTATTGATTTGTGCTAGAATTTATGTAAGTTTTATACCTTTCTATTTTGCCTAACGAAAGCTGTACGTCATGCCTACCAATACAAAGAAATTGGTTAATTTATATCGCCTAGGCAATGACCCAAACCCACACAGGCCAAAGGTTGCCAGTAAAAAAAAAAAGGTTTAAACATCCATTTTCAATTACATTTTAAATCATCGTTAAATTGGATAATTAATTTGAATTGATTGTGATTTAATATGGCGATTACAACGCAATGAGCTCATGGCACAGCTATTTTTAGGAGTGTATCGGCAAAAAGACCATGATGGCAAAAATTCCTTACAACTTCGGATGACTGGACTGTTGTGGTGCAAGTCATTAACGCAAGCGGGAATTATGGTCAATCAATCAGTTTCAAAGCTTGTGGCAAAACCTAATGCTGTTGCGAAATA
Source organism: Luperina testacea (assembly GCA_927399505.1). Taxonomy (NCBI): domain Eukaryota; kingdom Metazoa; phylum Arthropoda; class Insecta; order Lepidoptera; family Noctuidae; genus Luperina; species Luperina testacea. Next base: position 19,157,095 of record OV656759.1, on the reverse strand, counting down.
ATTTAAAGTGCGATATTGTAAACTTAAAGGCTCCTTCAAACAGGCGCGACACGACACGCGACACAAAGGCACCGTAAGTCGCGCAACGAGCGGTGCCTTTGTGTCGCATGCACGCGATTCGCGTCGCGCGTCGTGCCTGTTTGCTGGAGCCTTAATTCTTCATCGAGTTTAATCGAGAATTGTTATTTTTGATATTGCCTGAATCATTTCAAGCATAGTTTAGGTACAGTTTTTCATATTTCATTGCTATTTTGCCCTTCAGCAATTATAAATTTAGCTAGCTATTAAAATCAATGGCTCATATTATCTTCACAGGGCCAAGAACAAGGTGAAAACATACATAAAATTAAACTCCACTAAACCATCTATAATGAAATCAACACTTACACCACATTTGAAGACAAACACACCGAAACAGGTTTATATTCCTAAACCAGTATTATATTTTTATTTTGGCAACATTTCACGGCCGAGTTCCGTCGACCGACATGTTCCGTTCGACATGCAAATTAAGAGAATTTCGATAATTTTGGAATTACTTATTTATTTATATAACTGTCTGATATTTATATGGCATGGTAGATTGAGTGTTTGAGTTTCTTCTAACAGTTGTTTTTATTAGAAAGGGATTAAAACTTCAACTTCAAATTCTTGCAGGGCGGGTTCTCGAGACCATAGTTAGTCCCCATCAAACCCTGTCTGATCTGTAAAAATAGGTGAGTGATCAGATGACAGCTCACTTCACCTTAGTTTTTAGAACGACTTTTCTATGACTTAAGAGAGCGAAACTGGTATTATCTGTTAGATTTTTTTTGTAATAAATATACTATTAAATAACGAAGTTTAATAAATTAGTCTAGTCTTGCGATATTACGCACTTAATTTTGACAGAAATAATATTACAATTAAACAAAGCGCTATGGAGCGGGTTTTTTTTTTCAGGATGGGAAATCATCAATGGAGCGGTTTATGCTCAGAGCTTCTTTGTAGAATGGAATCAGAAATGAAATTATCCGGAAAAGAACAGGAGTTACCGACATAGCTTGCGGAGTAAGCAAGCTGAAGTGGCAGTGGGCTGGCAATGTATGTCCAAGGCCTGATGGCAGGTAGATCAGACGAGTCCTGGAGTGGAGATCGTGTGGCTGGGACAGATTGGATTCAGAAGGCGGAGGAAAAGACGTTGTGGGCCAGTCTGGGAGAGGCTTTTGTCCAGCAGTGGATTGTAATAATTATGCTAAGTAGATTGTTTGAAACAAGGCGCGATGCTCAATAGTCTTAATTAAGATACTAATCCCTTTTAATTAAGATTTATTTTTCATTTCTTTATCTCGTGTCCATTCCAACAAAAACAAAGAGGGAAAAACAAAAGAACATCAAAAACAAGTGAGTGTGTTCCACAAACCGATGTTCCAGTGAAAGCAGTCCGAGAGCAGACTGTAATTAAACAAATTCAGAATCTATTTAATTGTGATTCTGTTCCGATTCGCAGGGCCCATTGTTCGAAGCATTCTGTTATTAATTCAAAATATTTGGATATCACGGTCACCGTGATATGTAGACCGGTAATTATGACAGTCATCTTGCTAATTTAGGGCTGTTCTTTGTTGGTTTTCTTTGTAAAGTGTAGAAATAGTTTGCAGTGGGTGGACTAAGTATATTTCATGAGATTCTGGGCTTATTTATGATTTCGTCGACATTTCGTTAGGGTGTTCATTAATTAGTAGTTTTATACGTTTTATAAGATTTATATTTCTTAAATGGAAACTCATGTTGATGAGTCATTAACTCATTAGTCATTATCACGGCGTTTAGCAAGCTAATTTCACACCGCCGTGCAACAATGGCCTAGTTAAGTCACACGTATCGTAATGTACTATTTGCCAACCCTAGGAATAACGATAGATACCTACTTTTAGAACTATTTTGCCAAATCATTCCACTTTCACAGAATTTTACAACAAATATCTTCTTAAACCAAAGTTTCTAATAAAATATGTAAGAATTGTCACGATTTATAACAGTAATGATATTTCGGTCAATTCTTTGAATTCAAACACAAAACCGGATGATGTTTATTGCCAGTAAATTTTGAATTATCTCGTTTCGGTAATAAAGTTAAATTGAAACTTTGTTGGACTAAGCAATAAATAATTTAATTTATAACTCGTGCGAATATATGGGTAATGCGCATAGATGGAATAACACCACATGCTAATTATGCAATGGGTTATCTTTTCAAAACCAACAAGCAAATAAAGGGCTTTTCAGGGATCATGGCCTCCTGAACAAGGCGCGTATTTATAGGGTGTTCATCTTTCTGAAGTCTTGAGCAACGGTGGCGATAACTTAGGCCAAGACACGAGCTATTCTCATGTGTTGCACCACTGACAACCTCATTTTTTATATCCACGCAATCACTGTCCATTCCAAGGTTGCCTGGAAGAGATTGCAGAAAGCGATAAGGCCGCCCATTGTATGTTTTGTATTCATAATCGTATTTTTTTGTTATGTATTTTCTGGTGTACAATAAAGTATATATAAATAAATAAATATTTATTCCGGTCTGATCCCCTGAACTTCCCCTCCACCCCCCCTCCTCGATCCCCTGCTAGTTCTTCTTATGTTTTAATCTCGGTTTTATCCACTATAAAATTCCTGTAAATTTGGTGTGTTTTGTGTGTTCTTTGTGTTTCTGTTCGGTTTGATCCGCTTTTTCTGCACTTTGACTTTATCTTTGCAAGTAAAATAAGCATTTCATACGAATGTGAATTCTACTAGTATAAAATTAATGTTGATATTCATACGAAACGCTTGCTCACATTCGCTTATCAATTATTATTTTATTTTTAAAGTGCGAACTTTGAATCTTGCCCTTTGTGTCTATGTCCAGGTTATATTTTTAATTTATATTTAGAAGTAAAAGACAATTTAATAAGTTAAACGCAGTCTAAGTACTTAACCAACATCAAAGAGTTCAAACCTGAAACAGAACATAATACTTCAGTTTATGTTAGGGAAGGTACCGCCAATCTCGTCTCAGTTCTGAATTACCCACGACACAGCGTTTCATCCAACACAGCACTAAATTGTCCTTAAACGTCTGTGGGTACTGCAGTCCACATAACTAAAGCGGGGTACATACCTGCGACGTTAGGTCCATGATACAATCGCACAACGCTTCCGGCAGCGGTGTGAACTGGCCTTGATACGCCGGCGTTACTATGCAGTCCTCGATGTCACCTGATAACAATAGAGATAACACTTAATTAGGTTCGATAGTGGTAGATTTATTAGTAGACATTTGTTATTATAATGCGATCATAATCTAGCGTTTAATGGTCTATGATTAGGTACATTGTCGAAACTGTGGTGACTTCTCTTCAAAAGTTAATTGTTTTGTTGTAGTTTTTGAATATTTGTAATGATTTAAGTAACTTTTACGACAATTCATTATTTACGACTAATTATTGTCGGCACCCACCAACCCGCACTGGGCCCGCGTGGTGGATTATGGCCCACTCCCTCTCACAGAGAGGAGGTCTATGTCCCAGTAATGGAAACATTTTTGGCTGATTATTGACGGCATTATTCGCCAACATTTTATCGAGATTTCCCGATTAGTTTCGAACTCAACCGAAGCTTTTAAAAATGGGCTGTTCACGAAAAAGATCAAAATTGCTCTGCTAAAAATACTCCTACGTTTAAAATTGTTAACGCCCAGCCAAAGGCTACATAATATCCCGTGCAGACCCACTAACACGTATTTTTACACCCCCAATCTACCCTCATTAGCTTTTATAAACAGCTAAACAACTAAATACACACTGCAATGCTCAATTAAAGCTGGTATCCAGTGGAGGTGCATAAATCGCGTCGACACTGCCCTAGGGAGGGATGTCCCCGGGGAACGTTTGTTGGAGCCTGTCCAAATAGCTCGAGTTGTAAGAGGACAGCGGGGTATAGAATAGAATAGAATACTCTTTATTATGTACACCATGTAAATCTAGGGGGGGGGGGTTATCTGGGTATCTGTTGTTTGTGCTTGTGTTTTGAGGGGGATTCCTAGTTTATGGATGGGTGACTTTCGTTTATGATCGGAGATGAGTGTTTATTGTTAGTGTGTATCACAAATCAATTTCATCCAATAAGGCTCCTGCAAACAGGAGCGACGCGCGACGCGAATCGCGCGCGACACAAAGGCACCGCTCGTTGCGCGACTTGTGGTGCCTTTGTGTCGCGTGTCGCGTCGCGCCTGTGTGTACGAGCCTATACGCATGGCTACTAGAAGACTGCGCTTATCTATATAAGCCTCTGATAAATATAGCTCCCTCCCATAAAAGTAAGAATCTTCTAGGAAGCTTACATTGTATCTGGGTACCTAGTCCCAAATTACCGCTAAAAATACATGCCTTGTACTAAAACGAATGCGGCAAACGGACGCGGCCAGTAAAAATGTCCGCAGTATACGAAACGCAGACCACGGTTGTTATATCCGCGATGATATTTATACGTCACATTTGGCTAAAACCAGGGCTGCAGCAGATAAACAGTTCCGTGTGACATAATGTTGTGAAGGCGACAAATTGTCAGACGAAATGTCCGTATTTTGTGTCAGGAAGGAAATATTTTATGCTAGAGTTATTCTGGATGTTGGGAGTTTAAATTCGAATTTGTAAAAGATTTGGCCTACATTAATAAAATGTTGACTTTAGCAGGCATACTGACGCCGTGCAGTGAACACGTCGTGATTGCGAAAACATTATTTTACAGGGGAAGATAAATACTGCCTGAAAATGGCGAAGGTTCTCATTGTCATCAATAAGCATTAGATCTGTGCACGTTTTTACTAATTATGCCTTACTTAAGAGGTTTAAAAAAAAATGCAACGAAAATCAAATTTTCTTTAGGATGTTTTTACTTTGTCAGTAAATTATTTCATCGTATATGATGATAGTACATTATCCTGTGCTTCTGCGTTCTAATAATAATCTACTGTGTTTTAATCAATAAGCACGTTCACTCAGTTATCAGTTCGATAAACTGTGTGTTAATTGAAGATGATTTTCAGCGAATCAAGTTCACAGGTCGATAAAAATTTGTCTGAAACCCGAAAATCCACTAGTAAATATCATTTTCATGACTCTTAATCAGGATTAGAACAATGCATACTTAAAACTAGATAAACAAAGTCGTCGTGAAGTCATAGAATTGTGATTTTAAACACAATTTCACGGCGCTTCAGATTCACGAAGCACAGTTGTATTCAGCGGATTGAAGCGCTTATCTCTACCTACACACAGACTGCGCTCGGCCGCGGCGACGGTTGAAACAATAGTGACGGTACCAGGCTATTATATTGTAGAAGAGTTTTTTTTGTAGTTTGAATTAATATTGTTGGAGTTTTATGGAAAATATTTACCAGGAAGATGAAGAGGTGGTGCGAAAGGTACCATCCCCTAATGGTGTTTCCATTCTAGGAAAATATTCTTTATGTGGAATAACTTTGTTATTTTTGCTAAGGCAGGAGTGGGAGGCAGGGTTGAGGAGAAGGTAGGCCTCCAAAGCTTGAAGCCAATCGCAATTTCCTCTCTTATTGTGGGGTTCCTAACTATGGAGTTACTATAACATCTGACGTTCCTTAAGAGCCTTTGATGTCGGTTTATGTAAAACTAGCTGACCCGGCGAACTTCGTACCGCCTTAGAATCGAATCAAAAAAGCCGATCTACAGGTACAAAATGTAGGTACTTATGGTACAAAATATACTTTAATAGTTATTCCGCTATTCGGGGCTGAGACAAATCCAACAAATCAAAGCTCATAAAAATCGGTTCAGCTGTTCTTCAGTTACAAATGGTGTAACTAACACGACTTTCTTTTATATAAATAGACTAGCAGCGCCCCGCGGCTTCACCCGCATAAGTGTCGATCCCGTAGTAATATCGGGATAAAAACTATCCTACGTCTTCCCCAGGATGCAATCTATCTCTCTGCCAAATTTTATCGAAATCTGATCAATGGTTTAGGCGTGAAAAGGTAACATACAGACAGACAGAGCTACTTTCGAATTTATAATATTAGTATGGATAACATATTCTGAATTTGAATTTGTTTCTTTCAGAGGTTATAGAGAGTACCGAACAGTACGAAATCCATTCACGAAGAAGCGTAAAAAATTACTGCTAAACTTATAAAATGATACTCGGCTATACTTTATATTAATTTAAATCACAACCATAGGCATGGGACTAACACCCCCATAAATGTTAATTACCATGGTTTAACAGACGCTTCCACACATCACAATTAACGATCATCAGAGGATCAAGCTACAACCGCTACATTTGGCAGATAAACCGCAGATTTCACATCAAAATTATGATGTTACTCGGATCACAAAGGCGTGAAATGGCAGTTTATAATAAAATGAAGTTGACAGCATGCTCGTTATGCACGTACAACCTATTAACTTTTGATAGTTTGGAATATAAAACGCATTTTTCGTAATTCAGCATATTTATTCGGTTAGTAAACGTGCCAAATTCAGAACAGTCGTGAGCGGAATTGGCAAAATTATCATCAACAAGATGTTTGCGTTTTTTAACATCCTTTTTTCCTTACTTGTCATAATCTATTTTGTGCCTTTTATCAACAGGAAAAGATGTTATTGTTCGCAACAACAGTCTTCTTCATTTATTTATAAGTAATACAATTTTGAATATTCCAATATTATTTTTGAAAATTAGGATATGGACAGGAGACTGATGATAATCTTGAATATTCATTCTTCAAATCATTCATACTTTCCTCCACTAATTAAATCACTATTATTCAAAGTAATGTCTCCTGTTTCATCATCTATTCAAGTGACAATTTTTCATTCTCAAAACACTTATGGAACTAAGTATAGACGCCAGCACATCAAGCTACCCGAAACTATAAAATTTTCCCAATCAACTTTGAACCTTATACTTTATAAAGTTGAGAATCTATTATGGAAATTTGACGGATTGTGGTAACTTGATGTGCTGGCGTCTATGCAATCATCATCAACACAAATATATTTTAATCATAACCACAACCCTCTACAATTTCATATGCCATCAATCTTACTAATCGTTTACTTATCGTCTTCAGTAAGTGGTATGTTAATGTATTGTTTACTAAACACAGGTGTACACCATTGTACAGTAGGAAGCGGACGTATTGCAGCTAATGTTCCGTGCTATGAATCTTGTTATGTGATATTAGTTCATAAGTTATGTTTGGTTTGTTTTGTTTGAGCTTTTGTCACAAAACTATTGAACAAAATGCTAGGAATTCATTGAAGAAATGTCAAGAATTGTGACTTACTCAATCACTCTTCCGACATATCTCATGGTTCATAATTAAGTAGGTCAGTTAGTATATTTGGTATCGGGGAAAATTATCCTGTGAAATATCGCCACTCATCGAGGCTCATAATATGATGCATCCATGAAAGCTATGGTAATTGCGATTTCGTTACTTTCTTAACTTAGAGTAAGTACCTATTTGATATTGTACAATTTTTTTTTAACCATAAAAATTTAGAATTACTAGGCTCATGATCAAGGCTTAGCGAGATATATTCCATCTTCTAACACCCACAGCAAAAAAAGGGGGTGACCCATTCTTCAGAGACCGCACGGCACATTTCTTTACAATCTCCCTTCCCCTCGTTATTTCTCTCGCCTCATGCGACTCGGGCAGTTACGCTCTCGCAGTCAGTTTGCACATAACACGAAACACAAAAGCCTTAAGAGCACTAGGGTAACCTAAATTCAGCTTATACGAGGACACCGCTGTCCGCGGAATTATGTCAAGTGAGACACCCTGGTTGCTAATATTGCGTTACGGGGTTTAATTTTTATTAAAGTTAATGTTTCCTTTGAGATAATGCTTTCATTCTCTCAGGGTTTTCTTTTGAGGAATGTTCTTTTTGAGATTTTACTGAATAGTTTCCGTTCTGGATTCCAGTCTACTTTTGGTCAAAGAGCTTTAGCTTTAAGCTTTACATTTTTGCCTGACTCCTCCTAAAACCATTAATTTTTAATTCTGTCGCCACTAACACGGATACAAGAAAACAAAATACGAAAATCTGAATCCGAGATCTCGTATCCGATAATCAAATTAGGTACTTACCTAAAACATTTTGTTAACCATCTAAAACCCACAAACAAATCGTACACATACGTTCAAATTAACAGAGAATACCAACAATTTGCGAATGTTTTGATAAAGATGGTCTTAAGTAGGTGTTGTGTCAAATACCATTAGTTACATGTTCTTTGGTGGCACGTGGGTAGGGGCCAAGGTTGAGAAGTGCATCATGACGGCTCTGACTTGCCTCAGGTTATTTTCGCTCAAGGTAAGTAAGGTCCTAGAGTTTTCGTTGGTCAGATTCTTACGATATTAGAGTATTGTCAGCTATTTAGTAGTTTTTTTTTTAAATGTTGCCCCACACTAGGAATTACTCTTGTATCGTGGGTGCGTTTACAAACATTTAAATTCACATACACAAACAGCCAGACCCGGAACAACTACCTGTAGGCAATACAAATATTTGTTCCGTGCGGGAATCGAACCCGGGACACGCAGCGCAGCAGTCGATCGCTCAGCCACTGCGCCAACCGTGTCGTAGTTTGCTGAGATACATAAACCCACACTGAAATCATTTCCAGTTACGAGTATTTAGGGGTAACATAATCACCCTATAATATTCCCACTGCTGGGAAAAAGGCCTCCTCTCGGTGAGAGGGAGTGGCACCACGCGGCCCACTCCCTCTCATATCCTCTAGATGTGATGGTTTAGGGGTGTTGAAATATAAAGATGACCCACACTGATATCCACAAGTGATATTTTTGTATGCTAAAACAATTGACTGATGCAAGTAGCATCAGTCAATTGTTTACTCAATTTAGTTGCTAATTTTTCCATCTTCTTTAGTCATTGTAGTCAAAGGATTTCGTTTACAAATAGGCACACTGCGGGGTAATTGCGTAACACACTTACTAACTACTACGTAACATCTTTAATTTTGACAATTCAACAACATTTATTTCGTTATTTACGTTGTTGAGCAGACAAATTTTTTGACCTTAAGAAGCAATTTATTAGCAATATACTTCAAAATGATTCAGATTGTTATTGATGGTGTGCGACGCAATCATGGTGCTGTTTAATAATGTAATACATTTTCATTAAATATTAATAATACTTTATGTATGATGCTTTAAGTAAGAATTTGTCAACGTCAGCTACTTTATTTCTACGCAACGTTGTAACTTACTACAACGTTGCGTAGAAATAAAGTAGCTTCTTAAAACAAGCTGTTGCATTTATTTATGGTGATGATTGGATTTATTTTACTAATATTTCCATCTTCTTTAGTCATTGTAGTCAAAGGATTTCGTTTACAAATAGGTGCACTGCGGGGTAATTGCGTAACCATTTAGTTAATTAAAAACATAACATCAAACATAATGAAATAAACAAATGCACTTTTAATATGAAGATATTTTACAATTCTTAAAAGTTTAATAAATGTTAAATCTACAGCCAAGTTGGAAGTGTTAGATATTACCACACACACACTTACTAACTAAAAATACCATATGTATGATGCTGTAAGTAAGAATTTGTCAACGGTAAGTTACAACGTTGCGTAGAAATCTTGTTGAAACAAAGTGTTGCAAATAAGAATAAGTATTTTACGAGGCTTAAGGAGACAGAAAATATCCGTCTGTCACTGCATTGCTTAACTCGCCATCAACTCAGTATTATGCATTGTCTCCATATTTAGGATTCCGTCTCAAGAATGCGTTTAGTAGAAGCTGAAAATAGTTTGTCCATTTCGGAAAGCGGTTAAGCTTAGGCTTGAGTTTGACATGAAGATATATAAACGCAACATTATTTTCAGTCTTAAGAAAATAATTTAGTTAAAACCCCATCCAAATCGGATTAGTTGTTTTTGAGAAAATCGTGGTCATACAAACATTACGGGTTGAATACAGAACCTCCTTTTTTGAAGGCTTGGCTCAAAGTATAACATTGAGTGGGTTTTATATTGCAATTTATAGATATAAACAAATACAAAGTAATACCTACACTACCGCTCAAAAGTATTTGGCCACCTAGTAAAATACATTTTGTAAAAGTCTATCAAGACTAATTAGACTACAAAATGTATTTTACTAGGTGGCCAAATACTTTTGAGCGGTAGTGTATGTGTATAAATAACCAAAAAGGTAATACGAACTTTTAAACCTGTAAAACTTCTCTTGTCGTAATTATCGATCCCTATCTTACATTCCCTTCCTGCATAATTGATTATCAAGATTTAAAAGTATGCATTTAAACCTTTTTGGTCCTCATGAATACAGGAACGTGTACGTGAGAACTGTGATTGGATACTCGATATTACGGTTCTGGGTACACAGTAACTTTCAGGGTTTTGATCCGCAATTATAGCATTATAACATTTATAACTCTTATATTAACATTTATATTTATTTAGCGTTACTTTGTGTAAATTCACTCATCACCACTGTTCTCAAAACATTGAAAGAAAACATCGTGAGGAAACCGGCATGTCCTAGAACCAAAAATTCGAAGACATGTGACATCTGTCAAACCGCACTGGGCAGGCGTGGTGGATTACGGCCCACTCCCTCTCACAGAGAGGGGGCCTGTGTCCCAGCAGTGGGAACATTATAGACTGATTGTGATGATGAACATTTATAACTTAGGAATTAAGCTACATTTTATTACATACATACATTAACTCACGCCATCTTCTTTTGCCTTGTTTACGTCCATACATCTGGTCATACACGCACGTCGGTTGCGAGTACTACGCAATCCTTTTTTTTTTTTTTTGAGGATGGCATATCATCAAATGATCCCTACCGCTCTCGGTGGAATCGGAAGGGAGTGTCAGACTCTTACTGACTATAACCCAGCCGTGTTCCTTCCTTAGCCCTTTATGTTCTGGGCCAGCGGTAGGTAACCCTTATGGACAATCCCGCTGACCCGGCAGGAACCCTTGCCGCATTTTAGTGTGTTCAAAAATATCATGACAAGAGTCACACTGCGCAGATGCACAGATGTTGACGACGAGGCTGTAGAGATAGCACATTCCTAATTATTAAGTAGGCAGGCGACAAACTAGGAACCTTACCAGCGCCTTATACAATTTTAACAACATTCTACCCACAAGTATGCCAAAAGTAGTTGTATCAATAATTGTAACGTCACTTAACCTGTCAATAATAATAAGCTTATACTACGGAACTCAGGAATTTAGTTCGCGCTCAACGCATTCCCGCCACGTGGGTAGTCCTCGATGCCTCGTAAATACCACAGTTTATCGCCGGCCTCGTTGCGAAAAAATAAAAATAAATGTTATTGTGCCTCTTTTCTGTGGCCGCCAGTGTAATGTTTATGCCTTGCGCCTTTTAGTGAGTATTACGATTGGTTACCGCGTGTGATTGCGGAGATGGTGTTAAAGTTTAATGTTTCTAATTTTAAATGGTTTTGCTTCCAGGGAATTTTAATATTTTTACTGATACTTTCTCGATGGACTTTGAAGCTTCTTTTAAATGAAATTAAAGTTCAAAATGCATTGAAATTTTTGCGTAATTGTTTCTAAAACCAGTTAGAGGTTTAAATCAATATTATTGCTACGCCAACAGTAGCTACTGTAAGTATATTCTTTAAAGCTCCCAATCTTCTACGTCAGCATATTCATGGACCATTTTTTTTTTTATATTTGACAGTCTTCAAAAAAGGAGGAGGTTTTCATTCGACGAGTATTTTTGTTCATTGAGTATTTATACCAATCAAAAAGAAAACAAGACCTCTTCTTTATTGACAACTTTGAGGCACCGCTCAGATTGAATGAACCAAAAGGCCTTGTGCTGTATCCATACAATGCAATAAACATGGGCTATAAAATCACTCAGCATGTAGCCTGCCAATACGAACTCCAATCAATAATTACTCTCGGCCTATATTCCTCTCACAACGACAAACCATCTTTGCCAGCCTCATCAACGTTCGAGTGACAGCTACAATTTGCCAGTCATTAAAGATTAAATTTGTTCCATTCAACATTTATGCAAGACGAAATAAAGTCCGGCCAAGGCTGGCTTATGCCACGTTAATGATAAATTGATTCAATATTATTATATCATTAACGCATTTGCATATTTATTATTGTTATTGCAAAGATTACGATTGAAGCTGATGACATGTCAAGGGTCTGAGAGTACCTAATTGTGCTTGTATCAGGCTCTATTAATTTTTAAAAACGAACAAATCCTTTCTACTTTAATAGTCAAGTTTATCAAGCTCAAATTGATTGAATTTAGTTCAATAACGAACATTTAGAATTAAGTTGTAATATTTTCACTTTGTCCATATTTATTTGGTCGCCAGTGTAAACATAAGAATAAGCCCATAACATTCCCAATGCTGGGACGCAGGCCTCCTCACTGTAAGGAGTGGGCTGTAATCCACCACGCGCGCCCAGTGCGGGTTAGTAGATGTCCCATATCTTCGATTTTTTGTTCTAGGAAATGCCGGTTTTCCCACGATGTTTTCCTTCAACGTTTTGAGAGCACTGGTGATGAAATAAATAACACAAAGTAAAGAATCTGGCTGGGTTCGAATGACGACCTACAACTGGTAAGTCGGGGCTGTTACCACTGCCACCACTGCTCCTGTATACCATGATTTATATCGTCACAAATTATGTAGTTCATTGGCACTTTGAAATTCTGGCTAATACCTACTTACTAAAACAAATGAGCATCTAAAATCGAACGCGGTACCAACAAACGTTTGTAGAAACCAAAAGCGATTTGTTTAGCAATCGATAATGATTAATTCTTCACCAAATGTTGAGATGCTCCAATGATCATTCATTTTAATCGTAACATAGAATCAATTTGTATTGATAGGCCCACTGAAATTGATTGAGAGTTTCAATTTGGTAATTCCATTTGGCATGTAAGTTTTTAATAGATCCTCTAATAATTCCCATTTCGTGCTCCTAAAAATATTATTAAATACCTACTCTAATATAATAATGATTGTGCCTCTTTTGCCTCTTTTTGTGAACCTTAAAATATTAGGAGCTCCTGAAAATACAAAGTAACCAAGTAACTGCGACCAGCTTGCGATCAACTCAATGAGGGTATTCTGAAATGACGTTCGCTAGGTGGCAGCACTGACACGTCAGGTCCAGGCATCTGTCAAAGAGCCTATATTTTCTTTAGTCATGACTGAATGATGAACGAATGAATGAATCGAATGATGAACGTCATCATATATTTTATATTGGAAGACCTCTTGTCAAAGTGGTGCCAACTGGTGTCGTAAATTTTCACGAAAACGCTCATTGAGAAAAACGTGCATTATTAGAAGTGCAAAAAGTTTTTAGACTTTTATTAACCTCAACAAGTGTCCATCATTAGAAGCTCAATAGGTTCAGTTGCCTTTCTCTTTTCGTCATACGAAGACGGTCTAATTATTTATATATTAATGCATTTTCGTTCAAAAGTTGGCAAATTAGAGTTGAAATGAATTGATATCTTGCATGGACCAGAATGTTAATAATATAATTATGTCGCAAGCGCATATTAAATTATTACGGTTCATGATCGCGATCTTAAATTTTAAGAGCAAGTTTTATGATCTGTAATAATATTAAAGAGCTTTTTAGTTAATGTTGGTAGAGCTTTATTGTGCTTCTTACAAAATTGCATGTTAACTTTGATACAATATATTATTTATGCAATATAATTATGTACCTCCGTAGTATAATATGTTACTGTAGGCTTGTGTATAAATTTATTAGAAATAAAATTAAATTTAGGTATTATATTAGATATTAGAAATCATATGAATAAAATATTTATTTCGTCTAAGGTTTGCAATTTATACTTTGAAATATTCTCTTATTCATCTGATTTTACATGGACTGTAGTGCATTCATATGCATTAAGGCTCACTTGCATCACAAATCATTAAATACGTTTAGCTCTCTTACTAAAATCAAAGTTGATGGCTACAGAATAATGTTTTAAAAATGTTTACCTAAAAGTAATTAGTAATTTGTGGTGCAACCGCGCCTACGGTGGATCATACAATAAAACACGATAGATAACGCTCCCCTCCTCCTGATTTTTTACATACAAATTCAATGAAAACAAGCTTCCGTGCGGGGATTTCGGATCCGTTTCCTGCGTCTAGTCCGCATCGCGTGGCGCTTTATAGTGTGTGATTCGCCTAAGTGTAAGACAATCCGAAATATATGTTAGGTTAGTTAGGTGCAATTTAAAAATCACAAAACGATATTTAGCAGAGTAGCGCCCTTAACCTTTCCTTACTTTTTTGCCAAATTATATTACAGGACCAGTCATTCCATTTTTAATTCCCATGGCTAAATCTATGGAACTCTTTAGCACTAGTAAAGCGGTGTTTAACACCTGTACAATGCGTGCCACGAAAGATGAGACTTGACACACCACGTGGTTTGACATGCGCAGTACACGATTTTAGGGATCTTTAGCGGTATGAGGTCTGAGTGCGGGACGGGACCGGACGCCATAGGGGCGGCGGAAAGAGCGGGGGAGGCGGGGTCAAGTCTCATCTTTCGTGGCACGCATTGTACCCAGACCATGGCGTCAGTACTCAGTAGGACATTACAATGATATTATGGAGTTACCCCAGTGGGTGTGCGACTAGAAATTGTTTTGAATATTTACGTAGTTATTGACAGGCAAATGGTAATGATAAAGTATCATCGTTAATTATAAATTGAAGATGTTTGGTGTGAATTTGTTGAGATTTCGTAATTTAAGTGGTACCTATTGTTTGTGATTTTGTGGAGTTAGGTTTATCTTGCAACTAACGTAGATACTTACCTAAGTGTAGTAGAAAATTGTTTTTTGCCAGTGAGTATGAGTAAGTTTATAAAGCGGAAAAACAAGTTATGATAAGTGATTGTCAATCTGTCGGCGTTTTATCAAATACAGCTCTACTACACGTATGCCGTTTTTTCTAGTTGATTGAAAACATGCTATGCTTCAGTTATTATCCCATTTTCATTGTACTTTCCAAGCAATGCTAAACTTGAATATCATACCTGCTTAATCCTGTTCCCGAATCAAATACCCTAAGGTAAGAATAAATCCATACTTAATATTATGAATTCGAAAGTAACTCTGTCTGAATGTTACCTTTTCAAGTTATTTTTTTTTTGTCCCAGTAGGACGTCCCTGTGGGATAAATTCCGACATATATGTGGGCGGAACCGCGGGCAGGAGCTAGTATACCTAATATTTACGAGTCTTCAAGTGAGAGTTAAGTAAATAGTTGTCAAAATATATTTTTTTATTTATTAAATATAATTATATCATTATTATTATAGACCTATATAAATTATTATAATAATATATAAATTATTATAATAATATATATTATTATTATTACTTGTTTTATAATACACTAGCTGCGACCCGCGGTTTCACTCGCGTAAATGTCGATCCCGTGGAAACATCGGGACAAAAAGTAGCCTATTATATTTAAAATTTCGTATGGAGGTAGCTGACACCCTGGATTATCCAGGGTGTCAGCTACCTCCATACAAAATTTTATCAAAATTGGTCCAGCCGTTTGAGCGTGAAGAAGTAACAAACATATAAACACATACACACACTCACAAACTTTCGTCTTTATAATATTAGTGCAATGTGATGTAAACCCCAAGATATTTGACATTTACTTTTTCATGAAGCGATTCTTCGCTCCCCTTAAATTCAAACTTTCCTTTCTAAAATGTTATCAATTTCCATCTGACTACACCTATTTACGTCGTTGAATCCCTAAATTGCCTGTAATGACAACCCCGGTAAGATATGAGAGGGGAGAAAGTGTAGACTTGCATTAATTTGCAATATTTATCTGAAACTGAGTTTTGAATACATCTTCTGTTAAATCGGCCCGAGTTATTCAAGAGATGTTGATGTCTTTGTAAAGGATAAGCCAGTCAGAAAGTTTGGTAGCGAGGCAAAGACTAATCAGGATGTAATGGATAGGTATACTTCAAAATTAATAGATAGGTACTATCACTAGCCATCCGCAGACTTGGGTTATGTCCAATTGATTGCAATCCTCTGCTTACCCTTTTTGGAAATACAGGCGTAATACTATGTGTGTATGTGTTGTAGAGCAAATTTTATCTTACTTAGTACAAAAATAAACAAAAAAAAATCGACTTCCTTCACACACATAAATCTCACAGATAATGCTAGCTTTTAAATCCCACGCTTAGGAAAAGTTCATAACTTCTAAACCCTAACAAAACCAACTTTCAGAAATAATTCGCAGTTAATTACTATCACGAACATAAAGACGTCAGCCAACTTATAACTTGTTCAATGCTGTTAAGTTGGTACGACATGCACGCCAACTGTATCAAGTAATAAAGTTACAACTTATATTAATCTGCATTCCTATTTGCAGACTAGTTTTGTTCGTGAAGTAATTATTTAAGGCTACGCCGACCGCCTAGTCGCGCCCTCATCGTTTGCTTGGTTATTTTTTTTTATTTTAGAATGAAAATGCAGAAAATAAGCACATTAAGTTGTGCTCCACATATTATTCGTTATTATTATTCTAAACGGTAGTTGTTCATTGTTTATGTTTATTATAATCACTAAAACGGATAAGGATTTTTTTGTTTTTTTAACGCCTGAATTGTACGGTTGAACCTGCAGGGGCCTATCTGGCCTACTATACACCATAAACATTATAAATATAGATATAGATGCTAAAAGATTTAACTCCTGTAAATCCCCTTTCTACTTTATAGAAATAAAATAAATACACTATGCAATTAATGTCAAAACGAACTCCCAAGTCGCAGCGGTAGATTATAAGCAAACTATATCGCGTGATAGTCGTAGTAGAAATGTTAAGATGTTTTATTAGTCTAGACTGAAACTGAACTCAAGGTAATTAATAGTAGAGCACGGAATGTTTGTTTTACAGATAGGTAACAGGATTAAGGGGCCGGTAGCATGCGTAGTTCATGCAAACGTAATACCAAAATATTTTGTAAATCAAACATATTCTTAAGGTAGTGTGTCTATTTATTCCGATTGGATTACAGAATATCTAGGTTGCCAAATATATATTTTCATCCAGCTGGCCTACAACCAGCCACCCTGCGAAGATCGTGGCTCCATGTAAAATACTGGTATAGCTGACCCCAACATAGTCGGGAATCATCCCTCAGAGGGATTGGTGATCAAAGTTTAACAGTTAACAGCCATGAAGACACAGCTGCACCTGGACGGTGTAGCTTTTTTTTTTTTTTAACCTTTTCCCATACTAGGAATTTCTCTTGACAAAAACAAAAAACAAAAGAGAAAAGAAGAAGAAGGAGAAGAAAGTAAGAGGAGGGGAAGAAGGTACTCTTGATCTTTGCCGAAATCTACCGCGAACAGGATATCAAATCATGCACAGACATCATCACCATGTGCCTAGTCTTTTCGTACCTAATTATAATTTCCCATTATCTGACCTACACTACCCAGTTACTGGATAATACGATATCACTTGGCAAGACGGGTTGTCAGATTTTTGGGCTTCTAACGACCCGTGATGACTGTCCAAAATCCACGAATGACAGCCGGGACCAACGGCTTAACGTGCTTTCCGAGGCACGGAGGGGTCTTGGTATGTAAATATGGTCACCCATCTACAGATCAGCCGCAGCAAGCATAGCTTAACCTGATCGATCGACTCGTGCGGCTGTTATTACTTAGCCACTAATCATGTACAGACTTTAAAAAGTACAGTCAGCATCAAAAGTCGTTTAACACTTAAGTTTTTTTAATCTCGGTTATTGAGCAAAATATTAACCCTTCAGTTTTTTGAATGTCAGTTATTGAGCAAAATATTTGTTCAAAATCGCATTACACTTCTGCTGCAATTTCGAACAAATATTTTGCTCAATAACTGAGATTAAAAAAACTGAAGTGTTAATCGACTTTTGATGCTGACCGTACCATAGAAAAAGGCAAAATGGTTACCTGATGTAATTTTATTACATGTAATTCCAAAAGTGCTAACAGGGTAGTGCAAATACAAATTAACACAAATTGACAATAACATTAGTTCCATAACCTGATCATTAGAAGCAAATACATAATAACGTATTTGCGTATAAATTACATAATATTTACCCACTAGCGCTACATGACCGGCCATTGCAGTAACCATTACCAGCTCCAGTTATTCATACAATTTAATCAGTAGATTATGTAATTATTTATCTGTTATAAACTATGTGTATTTGCTATGTGTGCCAGAGTGTATGTTAACTTTGATTCAATGGGTTATTGCCTCTTCAATTATGTTACGTGGGGAGTTAGAGGTCTTGACTGTTGCCGGTAGAATATGTTTTAAGAGCTTTTTTACGATAACGTTAGTTATCGTAAACAACAGACTGACTTGACAGTCAATGGAGAAATTGAGTTCGAAGGTAAATTGATAAAAATAATTTGTTGTTGCAGTTTTTTTTTAATTTTTTTCCAGGATGGGAAATCATCAAATGACCCCTCCCGCTCTGGTGGCGGAAGGGAGTGTCAGACTCTTACTGACTAAAACCCACCCGTGTTCCTTCCTTAGCCCTTTATGTTCCGGGCCAGCGGTAACCCTTTCGGACAATCCCGCTGACCCGGCAGGCTCCGAATGAAGGGGCCCGTCAGGGCCGACCCTGACGGGCCCCTTCATTTGATGCTTCATTTGTTGTTGCTGCAGTTGGTATTCCTTATTCGACTGTAGAATAGTGGTGGCCCAGTTAACAGGCCCTATTATAGACCGTGAGTTCGAACCCAGGCCGATTATATTTTCAATAAGTTACCTTTCATGAGCAGATTCATATTAGGCCCTCATTTTTCTCCTCCAGTCCATTTATAATATTGCCATCGACATGATAATAGGAAAATTAGGCCTTCCTCGTATAAGACTTGTAACAAGCTTAATCTTCTTCAAAGAAACAACAAATACTCCAAATAATGTTCTTTCAACCGTAAACTACAAGTTTTCAACGAGATAGAAACTCTTAAGTGATCTCCAGTGGAAGGTACCACTGTGCCAATACTAGCTGCGAGTACGGAATCCATTTGTAACGGAAAACTGCCAGCTAGAAGGCTGGGCTGTTTGCTCACGTCGAGGTAAACGGGGAATGAGGGGTACGGTTTGTTGATTGAGAGTGCTTGGCGCTTTAAGATTTAGTTTGTGGTGATTTTGATTGTTTAGACGTGGAAAAGGATGTTACAATTGGCGTTGTAGCCGTTGTATGAGGGGAAACAGTACAGATAGAACAGTTAAGCCGTTATTACGAATATATGTATTTCAATAAACCCTGCTGTACGTATATATTTTGTTGCTGACGATCCGTCAGGAATAAAAACAAAAGAAAAAGGGGATCAGACCGGAATGAGAAAGTTTATAGTGGAAAAGACAGAGTTGATTAAAACAGAAGAATAACTAGCAGGGGATCCAGGGGTGTGGAAGGGGGGGTTCAGGAAATCAGACCGGAATAACTCATTTTTACTAACACTAGGCAAATCCTACATAAATGTCTAAATAAAAGCGCATTGTTGGGTTTTCAATACTCGTTTAGAGCCGAAAGAGAATCCAAAATCGTGCTTCTATTAGCTGTCGACGCTGTCGTCTAGTGGAACCGGACGGAGTTAGTGAAAACAGACTAAGCCTGGATCGTGGCGTTCAGTGGTGTAACAAACGAGAAAAAAATCCTGGTTTGTCATACTGGTGTGATAATCTAGTGTGACTACCAGTTGGCAATGGTTTATTGTGACCCATCCCAGTGACAAAATGGTATTGCATAAAATTCGCTGTTTCTTCTAAGTGAATCTTTCAGATTAAGGTTTCTGTCTATCTATATGTGTATCTATGTATTTTTCAATACTATTCAGAAAATCCTGAATACAGGTAGAGCTTTACTTACATAAGTAAGTACTTATGACACATCCAGGATGTGAATATGCGAAAGCAATCTGTCCCTACTTAAAACCGTGGTGTTGAGTCGTGTGTTTCAACTTGAGACGTATTTCTGCTCGTGACATTGAGTGAGAGCTCTGCTTCATGTCACGTTTTTGGAGTAGGCTTTCCATGTATGGAATGAGTGATGACATTGTATTAAAATCATATTGTTAGCGCATATTTATCATTGAGAATATCTTTGGGTCTAGCATTAACGCGCAGCGTAAACGGAACGTTAATTCAAACGATTTTAAAATTGAAAATAAATCGTTTCACACATAATAGGTATTTATTAATTTAGTTTCAAGATATTCATATCTATACATAAGTGTAACTACCTGTTTCTACGGTGCTTGTCGCAAAAACATTAACCAAAATGACATACGATAGTTGTTTTTTCTGTAAAAAATCGTTAGGTTGTCTTTGGTCTGCTTAGAAATGAATATCATTGCTTCCTTATAACTCAGGAATATGCGTTTAACTGACCTTCTTCCATGTCTCCAGTTATTTAAACACTCAATGAAAGAAAAATACATTTTGTCATAGTGACGCTCATCATGATTTGTAATGAGCACAGACAGATAACTTGTCACACTAATATTATAAAGGCGAAAGTTTGTGAGTGTGTGTTTATGTTTGTTCCATCTAAACGCTCAAACGGCTGGACCAATTTTGATAAAATTTTGTATGGAGGTAGCTGACACCCTGGATTAACATATTCGTATAGGCTACTTTTTATCCCGATATTCTTACGGGATCGACATCTATCATCATCTGAAACCGCGGGGCGCAGTTAGTAGGTTATAATTCCAACAAGACGTGTATCTACTAGAGAGATAACTTTTTATATTACCTTCGTATCGGTATGAAGAGTAAAGAAATCATTTTTCTAACTACAACGGCCTATAGATTTTCGAAATCTTTGACGAATATTTATCAGTTAGAACGTTTCACATAACTGGGCCATCATAATAACTTGCCCTCTTCTTTCTAAATGGAATCATTTTCGTATGGTCACGTAACTATGTTTTTCACGCCATGCCGTTTTCACCCCGCGGTGGGCGTGAATAATTCTATAGAATAGTTATTTTTAAGTTTCCATAGTGCTGTGAACATAGAAATATTAGAAAGTAGAAGTGGCACTTTTGTCGGAAGAAATTAGTTCTAGGGCAGCGGGTTTTTACTAGGCATAGTTAGGTACAGTGCGTGCCACGTAAGAAGAGACTTGACACATCACGTGATCTGACATGCGCAGAACACGATTTTAGGTATCTTTAGCGGTATGAGGTCTGAGTGCGGGACGGGGCCGGACGTCATAGGGGCGGCGGAAAGAGGCGGGGGAGGCGGGGTCAAGTCTCTTCTTACGTGGCACGCACTGTACTGTTTTATACACCAAAAATATGTTTCTGTTTATGAGAGTAAACAAGTAACTAAAAACCCTCCTGGGTTAAGAAAATAGTTTGTGTGACATCAACAATGCAAAGTTTTTTAAGGGATATTAGAGAAATATGTACTTTTACCGACATCAGTCTTTGCAAACTGTCTTCATCATTTTATTTCTGTGATCACAAAACTTTAGGAATATAACGGCTGCGATGTCGAATATTCTTTTGTCAAGTTTTTACACAAAAACAGATTTACGCGAAGGAATGCTTAATACTTTAGCTTAAAGTAAAATCAATATTCATAAACGGTATTCGATCTGGATTGATTTCTTACCGGTGACCTTATTTTTATTGAATCGTCATAAATGGTGATTCATAGAATAGCTGTTGTTGACTACAGACTTCCTCATATTGTCTTCTTTTGTAGACTTCTGTCGTCACGATGTAGATGAGAAAAGCTAGTGCTTCGGTCAAAAGAGAAGGCCTGCCGGTCGATTCTGTAAAAATCTCACCGTGAAAACTTGGGTGAAGTGAGTTTGTTTTTGCTAGGAATTGACATTATTGACGGCTCACTCCACGCTCACTTCGCCTAAGTTTTCACGGTGAAATGGTTATGTAATGTATGTGTATCTATGTGTGAGTACGTATGCGCCGATGCGGCGGTCGTGTCAAGGACGGACAGTCCCCAATAAACCACAGTACTAGCCACACGTTTGTTTTACTCAAAACACCTCAGGTTACAGAATCGCACTGCAGTTCTCGCAAGTCAGTCATATCTTAAAGGACCTTTAAATTTCTACTCAGTGACGGAAAGAATGGACGATGATTTATTTATTTTTACTCCTCGCACACAATATGGTACAAAGGCGGACTGAATACCTTAGGCATTCGCAAGTGCAAGTGGCAAGTGCTCTGTTTAACATGAGTCAGGGTTGATTGTCATTGTCAGAATCGTCACTCCGACATCCATACTAATATTACGAGTACGCGTATAACTGGGCAATTTCCCTCGTCAGTTTATTTTATACTAGACTCGACAGACGTTGTCCTGTTTTCTTTTCACGCCTTAACGGCTGAACGGGTTTCGATGAAGTTTGGCACACAGGTACATTACGTGTTTAACCAAGGAAAGAAGGCTACCAGGCTCACATGTGATTAGACGGGTCACATCGACTCCACACAATGGATGCCTGAAGATGGACGGCGTCGCCGATCGATCGATCGATCGCCCAGTATGAATGTTCGAGGTGGCGCGGAAAAAGAGTTCCTGGAAGGATTTGGGGGAGGCCTTTGCCCAGATGTTTCCGACCTCCATGCCTTGTAGGTACGTTATAGGTTTTATTGAAGTGATAACTTCTTTAGGCGCGTTGGGAATTTTTTGAGATGGAAAAAATTATTGAACTCGCGCCACTGTTACCGTAAGCGACACCGTGCGTGTTTTGTTTATAAGGCGATTAAAAAATACCCGCTTCGGATGTGTTCGGCTGTCCTCGGTATGTATTCGGTTTTAATGTATATCCGATATGTCAGTGAGTGATGGCAAAGTATTCTGTTTGTGTTTTGTTTTCACTTCTGTCGGCACTCCCGGAGTGCCACTGTTTTTTTTTCAGTTATTTGTTCAAGTGATACCTAATGATCTTACTTCTGTAAGATAGTGACTATTTGTCTGTAACCTGATTAGTTATTTTTGCTTATAATATCGATCTAGAAATTGCACGACCATGAAAATAATCACAATGCAGCAGTATATTTATTGTTCCCATATCTTTTATCTCCCAAATTGAGTTAGTTCCGAACCAGTGAACTCATTTTATGTGGGAAATTATACTATTTCACAGCATTTTCCAGATTTCGAGCGCAAAGGTGTCAAATCGGTGTTCAAATAAACATTGTGTACACTGTTGCGGTTGGTAGAATGTAAATGTTTATTTCGTTACTATGGATACGATAATAAACATACTCATAATTCAGTGTTTTATTTAGCAGTTTAATGCAAATTATCGTTAATAGAGTGGAAGTGTGTGAGTGTTTGTGAACGAGGAAGACTGACCTGCCGTGATACAGTTTTTACTAGTACGGAGGTCAGTGTGAATTAAGCTCAAACAACCGCATAATATACACCATATACACAGGTATTTATTATACATACGTAATTGTATTTTGTACTAGTAGACACAAATCACAGGATTGTTGTGATTTGTGTGTAAGGTTTGTTCTTTTACATTGTCAATAAATTCGAATTCAAATTCATTGTCAAATTATTTGTGTAGGTAATAGGCTGATTTTTCCAACGCCGGATAATTTTATCGGAGCAATAATTTAGAATTTTTGACAGTTCCTCCATACAAAAACTGTCAGTCGCCAATGAGGGTTTTCTGAAATGACGTTCGCTAGGTGGCAGCACTGACACGTCAGGTCCAGGCATCTGTCAAAGAGCCTATATTTTCTTTAGTCATGACTGAATGATGAACGAATGAATGAATCGAATGATGAACGTCATCATATATTATATATTGGAAGACCTCTTGTCACAGTGGTGCCATCTGGTGTCGTAAATTTTCACGAAAACCCTCATTGGGGTTGCGGATTGGGGTTCTCAAACTAGTGCCAACTTTTTTCTAGTAAAAACAAGTCTTCTTCATCCATATTATATTTTGACAAATACTGGACACGACAGCACGCAGAACGCAGCCGCGCTCCAGTGCAGAAAGGCAGATCGCTTCCCGCACCCGCACCGCTCCCCGCCCTGCGCTGCCAGTCTGGCCAAGCACATACGATAACAACTCGCCTGAATTCCCCAAAAGTTTAAGCAGAGGTGTACCTATTGCATAATCAGCCTAAAATATTCCCACTGCTGGGACACAGGCCTCCTCTCTGTGAGAGGGACTGGGCCATAACCCAACACGGGTTGTTATACTAGTATAGCCACATTTCACTAAGTGGCCCCCTATTTTAATTTAATTAGCGAAAGGCTATTTCTATCAACCGGGCGCAAATGTGCATACAACCCGAATCTCTTCAAAGTAAGAGTGAACAGGCTTCTTCTGGGTAAGCTCACTCCATCGTAGACTTTGTCTCCGTCACTTCTGACCTAGACTAGAGTCAAGAGCAAACCCATTACAAATATTTAAAAAAATCTAGACTCATACTTCTCTTATTTATCTTCATATAACACACGTTTCATTGCCTCAAGATCTCATTAAATGCTCCAGTAGTACAAATGAATCCTAATAATCGTAAGCTAATTGTTTGAAAGCTTCCCCGGACTTAATCGCAGTGACGTCACGGCTAGGAAGAGAGGAAAATAAAATGATAGTGCTGATGTTGACATAATCCTATATTATATATTTGACGCATAGTCAGTCACTTTATTTTACTATGGATGACTGGTGCTGGCTGGCGAGAACGAGGTGAGATTGTAAAAAGTTTTGAATAAAAGTTCACCATCAAAAGAGGTGTCCGATTTCAATCATGAAGAGAAAGGCTATCCTAAACACCGTTATAATAAAGTCGTTTCAAAAGTAAAAAAAAATATACACTTTACACCTAGCCAGCATAGTCTTTTTTTTTCTTTATTAATTATTAGGGACTTTTATACAATTGTAAAGGTATACCAGTCCCATCGGACCTTATCACGTAATAATACTACTGAATAATAAACGAACTTATCGGACCTTATAACGTTAAACGTAATAATACAAATTTAACTAAACTTTAAGCAGTTCCTGAGTCAGGTGTCGACAAAATATGATTGAACATACAAACATCGTTCATATTTATCTTGAGCTCTCTAACTATATCCTCTCTTGCAGGCTGAAAGACACACTCCGTCAGTAAATGTATAACATCTTCCAGTGTGGCACACACCTCACAATTTGGTGAATCAATTTAGGCACAAAGTCATAGATACCACTTTTCACCATGATTTCTAGAGAAAAAAAATCTAAGAATAATAACAAATTGTAAAGTCACGGAAATTAATTGTTAGCGAATTAACACCCTATGCCAATTAACCGTGCTAGAACCATTTCATACAAGTGTCAAAGTGAAATGACAGTTGTGATTTGAATTTACGTACCTACGGATAATTTCAGTTGGCAGTTTTGTTTAGCAATAAACCCTGACTTTACAATACAAATGACTACTTTTTACTTATCAGTCAATTCTGTTTGATGTTAAACCAATTTTCCTAAACAACCGTGTATTTCATCGAGATCTCACAGTAACGCATGTGTATGACCGCTCGCTATTAGCTTAGTGGTCTTCTGTGAAAAACTCGCTGCACGCAAATCATGTCAAATTGCCGGCGGCGCTGCCTGTTTGTGGGGAAACATTATGTTAGGCTGTATAGTGTATAGTGCTTGCGTACGGCCTAGCAGAGTCCAGTGTACCTACGAGTATAATTATTATGAGTGTAGCAGTAGATACGTGTGCTTTCATTAGTTGTGGTTTTAGTACGCTCCGTTTAATGAAAGGTTGGCAGGACAAAGTAGGGTAAGTAGGTACTAACATCAATATTGAAAATCCAAAATTCATAACAAACAAGATCGCATTTATTATATTGGGCCATGCAATTTTAACATGACAAAATGGAAAACTAGGATTAAAATTGTGGGTTGTAGGCTTTGTAGACCGTAAGTAACATAGGTATAAAGCTGCTAAAACGCAGCAAACTGACAGATATGAATGCGAAAGTACACTTGTCTGTCTGTACAGACAAGCATACTTTCGCATTCATATTAACATGGACACGGGTGGGTAAAGAGGCTAAGACCTACAAACCTTACCCATAATCAAACAATATTCTTATTTCCTCCGTACACAATAGCAGCTATTAAATACTACAAAATATTGAATAAGCAGCAATCAGCTAAGAGTACGCAATCACTGAAATTACCCTCATCCTCTAACCTCTAAGCCTTATTAACTATTACATAGGCAGTTAATAAAGTATAGTCGACAAAAGAAGTTAGTATGCAGCTAGTAGGTATAATCGTCTTTCACGACTCGGTAAACACGGATATACATGAGAGATGTCAAATATTTCACTCCTCGGCAGATAACAATTTAGTGTAAAAAATAAATAGACCTGGCATTAAATTTAGTACCTAACTTCAAACTGTGTCAGCACATTCTGCGTTATAAAATTCAATTGCGATGTGTCGTAAACTCGCAACTGAAAGTGTTTGATCGCTGAAACACCACAATTTTCAGAAAATTTAGTATTTGCAAATTGTGGCCGGTTCTGTACGAGAGCAGTGGTGGCCCAGTGGTAACGGTCCCGACTTACGAGTTTTAGATCGTGGGATCGAATCCAGCCAGGCTCCCAAAATGGTGAAGGAAAACATCGTGTCTTAGAACCAAAAATTCGAAGACGTGTGATATACACCAACCCGCACTGGGCCCGCGTGGTAGATTACAGCCCGCTCCCTCTCAAAGAGAGGAGGCCTATGTCCCATAGGCTGATTATTCACGTTATGCAATCCTATTCTTATATCAATCCATTAATCATATAGTAGTGAGCTCCCTGCACACTTATCTGTTTAGCTGTCAGTACAAAGTATTATAGCCGCTAGGACAATGGAGCGTCATTGCATTGTTTTGTTGAGTGGGTAACAGTCAGGTCAGAGGTGACAAATGTTGCTAAACAAACCATGTTGGGGCCTGGTTCGATGTTGGTTCGTAAAAGGGTTTGTTGTACGTAAGCTTAATATGTAGAAGATTAATAATTAATAAACGCAAAGACATAAGAAAGACAATAATGCTGTATCGGCGATTAAAAATGTCAATGTTTGATGAAATAACATATAGAAAACTGTAACTACTCATTATAAACGTAACGCACATAAAGGGAAAGGAACTTTTACCAAGTTCTTTACTCCTAATACTGTTATGAACATCACAACGCCCGCAGCAGTGGATATTTGTGCCAAAGCCTGAGAAAGTGTCGATGACTATTAAACAATAATGTTCAAAAAGCGTTACATTGCCTTAGGTAGAGAAATTGATTTATATTAGTCTTGTTAACACATTAAACCTATTACACATAAAGTATACAGTTTGACCTTTGTTGCACCTAATTACAAAGGTGGCAGCGACCGTTTCCGAAAGTGAAATTGATATTACATAAGTGAATACTTCCGCGAGATGATTGCACATCCCCATAGAATAGGGTCCTTGAATCTTGATGACCTTTACATTGTTCGAGCGAACGGTGCAAGCCCAGCGTATTTAATAATTCAAATGGATTTGAATGCGATTCTCGGCGACAATATCTATAGCGAAAATCGCAGCGTGACGTTAACATCGTGAAATTGTATCGTGATGGAGTTTCGTGACGAGCCTTCTCTGGTTTCGGAAACTGAAATATGGCCGCGACAGATCTTTGACCCAGGTCGGCTAGGACAATAGCTTTACTTTCATCAACAAGGTCAGACGGACCGTTGGCTGCGTCAGTACATCGCGGAACAAAAGAAAACGCCGAAATTAAAGTAAGTGGCGTACAAAATGAGATTGAAGAGAGTACCGTGGAATAGGAAACATGAGTTTTTTCATCAAGTGACTGTACATGAGACGTGTGAATATGGTTTGCTCATTACGGTTTAGGATTAGAAACTATCGCTGTCACTGGGAACTGGAACAAGATGGTCGATGCCATTGTTAGTGGCGAGAGGTTCGTTATCACTCTTTCAGCTTAATAGAAACTTACGATTTTTTACCGCATTGCTCTTACTTTCTATACGGAGCAATATCATCGCATCAATGAGACTAAATTCAATGATACCAGTATTGTAGGTCGAGTCTCCGAAGGTAGTTTCGATAATAAGAAATGAAAGAAGGTTAAAGAGGTAGGTAATTTGGTTTATTTGAGTAATTCATTGGCTCATGATTGTTATTGACCACAAAACTATTGTTATGTGGAACAAAGTCTTCTTATGTTATTTGCAATTTCGTGTTTGGCATGGTTCTTTTAGATTGATATTGTATGGACAGTTACGGTAAACCAGAAATTGAAGAAAGATTTAAAATAAGCGCAAAAAGTATGCGTATAGAGACGAAGCAAACTGAACTACGTAGGTAAGGAACATGAAATTTTTACATTTATTTATTAAAGGTCCGCACGGCTACACATCAATACATAATCATTATAAGCTGACTTCTGATTATACAAAAAGCCTATATACAATGAGATGTCGATAAAAACTGGAAATGTATAGCTTGATGTGTATTATAGCCGTGTGTATATGACACACCACAACTTATCGAAAAAGAAACAAGATCCAAAAATCTATTTCATATATGCCAATAAAATAATTTGATCAAACCCGATAACAATTTCGTTTATGTGGACCACCTGTAGACTCAATAATTAAGCAATTTGCCGCAACTATCTAGTCTGATGGGGCTTGTAGATATCCGAAAGCACTAATTAAACATAACGAAGAAAGGAAATGCAACGCTTTTGCTCAATTAAATGTACCGTCTCACAAAATTACTTGGGAACTGGGTATGTGTGACGAATGTATTCATTGCCAAGGTTTTGATATCACAATACGTCCAGTAGTTATCCGGTGTAAAAACGTAGAATACTATTGTGATCTATAACAAAGGAATGATGGGTCTACGTATTGTAAGGAAATGGATACGGTTGTGTACGGTAATAACGGTTTGAAATAGATACTCTGCATGCAATGAGACGTTATGAATGCTAGGTTAATTTCTCTAGCTGAGAAACGAGGAAAATCTTAAGGTATGGTTAGTGATGTAAGTAAAGTCGCGAAGGTTTATGGCAAAAGGTACTTAAATTGAAGTAAAACATAACCTAAATCAAACTACATTTCCTATGCATAAAACATTTATCAAACTAAATTCATACACATAAATGAAAGATACTATTAATCTACTTCATATTTTGCAGACAGTTCCAGATCATCGTATAATTTAATGCAAGTGAACAGATTTAATTTCCGAGCACCTAAAGAAGTTCACACACCAACGAGGGTCCTATTAGTTACGAAACATGTCAGACTAACTACTAATCTAGATGCTGAACTACCAACAATTTGTCGACGCAACCTGCAATAACTGTTAATCCATCACCATCATCGAGTTACAAGACCACCAATTTAATTTTACGTCCACTAAAACGGTACAGTTTAATTACATAACGCAGAGACAGGAATAAATTGATAACATGACTGAACAGAAATTTACTTCAGTTATACAATTTGATACGAAATGTCATAGCTAATTAAACCTCACGTATGTAACACAAAGAAAGGCATGGGTCAACGATTCAGCGAGCTAACGGAGTGCGGATGTCAACCTCGAGAAACAAGTTTGAGACTGGCGAACTGCCGCTAAGACCATAAAATATGCTCCGATGACAAACCAGGATAATAATATGTTACTGTTTATTACGACCAAGAAATTTCTAGAACTTACGCTAGCTACTGACATTTTGACATCGGTGGCAATACAAATCATTTAGATAATGTCAAACGACAATACGACGCCGAAACTGAGATAGATCCGGTGATTGACAACTTTTTACTGACGTCCAGACATAATGTTACAGATAAAGGAAACAAATTGCGTTTGTCAAGTCTCTCCACTAATATCAGATGTGCATGTATATCTCCTTGATTGTACACTCTTGCTTTCTTTTGGGCTGCTTCTCAAATTTCACATTCACTTTCGTCAATATCGATCACAACATACTCTACGTCTTGATAACCATCAAGATCATTTAGACGCTCGTCAACCACTACAAAAATAATGACCAGGATTGGTTGTGTTGTGGCATGTTGTATTGTATTCCATTGTGATAAGGTTCCTATTCATCAACTTTTTCAATTATGTCGGCAAATGGTAAGTTTGTCGAGTGCGACACACGTGTCTGCTTATGTCCGTTCTGTCACAACACTGTCTAGTTGTCGTGACAATCGTTGACTGGTGAAAATCTTTGAGAACATGTTTTCTCGATTTGCATCCACAACATTTAAATACCCACAAGCCGCGAGACAGGAAAAGCCTATGAGAACGAGGGAAAGCGTTCTATAAAGTAACATTCAATTCAAGTAACCAGTGCACTTGTTCGGCGGCTTTTGATATGAGCCAGTCCAAAATTAAAATTTCCGGTTCTCCGATCATAAAGCGGGGTAATTATAAACTCTCAGAACAGAGTCTAAAACAAAAGAACTCATTTTAAGTCTACACTGTTGACATTTTCACACAATTATCAGATTCCTCGCATCTTAATATAGGTGTAAGTGAATTCCATACAATTACTCTAACTTTCTAGTGTGCAGGGATCGCTTTCAATGGTGCTTAAGTAAAAGCCAGGGTCATATGTGATCATGTCGTGACGGTCTTTTACATTTATGGGCCTACGAGTGGGTTATTGTTTACAGCTATCGCCGGAATTCAGGCTAAATGCATATACAATGCTTTACCGTCTTTTAACGATTTAACTGAGAAATAAAATCGTGAAGGAGGTCGGGTAGCTCACTGTCCAATCTTTTCAGTTTAGAACGCTCTCAGACAAAATGTTGTTAGAAATGAACCACTAATTGATTTAATGATCGAGAAAATTAATGTAAGATGATGTCTAAAAAATGATGAATTGCGAAAATGAAGCACAATATTTCCAATGAAAAAATATAAACAAACATGATTACCAACTTTCTATAATAACAAAAAAGTCAAGTATGTTATCATTTATAAAAACCTAGATTATAAAGGAAAAGAAAATGAGTTAATTATCGTTGATAATGTGTAATTAGTTGAGTGTGACCTTTATTTGTTTTGTACCTTACGCTGATGTGAAAGTGACCGCAAACCAAAGCTTCATATATAACAATGCACAGTCGATTAAAGAAAGTTTCACTAGTTAACTCATATTGGGTAACAGTCTGGTCATATTGCCTATGTAATTCCATTCATACAGTATTAAATGAACTGATTAATTGAACACCGCGCCCGGTACCCTTATCTGGACTCTTTCAATCACCTATCACAACTAATACGTCTAAACGAGACAAAGGCATCAGCTAATTTGCTTGTCAGTACAAAATAATCAACATTGATCTAACGTCGCCAGCTTAACAATAAGCTCATTTGTTACCAACGCAATTAAAACCTTATTCTGTCGCATTACAATATAATTCTACTTGTATTTGAATAGAGTGTCTTCTTCGTCATTTCCAACTGATAAATTAGTAGCAATAAAATTCGTACCGTGATTGGTTATGATAAGTTTTATTTTTCTTTGTCTTTTAGAATGTAGCTTCTTTTAGTCGGAAGAGTGTGTCAAATGAGAGTCAATTTGCTGTATGAGGCTGGTGTATGCCGTCGATAGCCTGAGGTGTAACTCATTAAGTATACTTTCGCTGCTCTCGTGACGTGCTTTACTCGTTCTTTTATCATTACCGCCACCTATCTCTGTATCTAAGATCTAACTCTGATTGGGAAACCAGTTCACATGAAGTGGATTTGTTCAACCGTAATTTCCTGTAGACAAATTAATATTTCGAAACTTGCAAAACTAATATCGATTTTCAATATAGTCAAGTTCGCTGATTGACTACGGAATGACAAGATGTAAAGGTAGGAACCAATTGAACATTACCCACACATATTTGAGCATCCCGGTCCCCGAGTGAACAAGATATTCGATGTCAGAACGCGGATTTACAAGCTTTTGAATGCAGTGATGAATGAGTTACATAATACTATTTATAATGACAGCACGTGAAGTAAAGGAAGTTTGCAAATATGGAATCTTGTTACATACGCAAAACGAGATTTTGACGCCTGTAAAATTAAAACAACATACTACCACAAACTATAACGTTGATCCGCGTTCAATAAGCTTGTTGGATCCAAATTATCATTTTTTCTTAATAACCGTAGCATGGCATTAACATCGGCAGTCGGCCTGCGAAGATCAAAGCTGTAATCGCACAGAAGTCACGACACGATACTATCTAAGTAAGATTTGACGTCCAATCATCTACTGCATTGATTCTTAAAACAAAGATACAATCAACTATGATGCAAGACATGAACCCTATGCCTTTGTATTAGAAAGCAGTTTCGTGTGTAGTGACAGCAGAAGTAATTTAGCAGGACTGTATGTAAGTGTCGATGTTGATCGATGAGTTTGCAATACAAATGACGACAAGTAATGTTCATCTGTGCTTTCTGATATAAAGTTTATTTGGTTGACGAATTTGAACTTTATCTCCATTGAACAGAAAATATTTTCCCATGTTTTGGAAATTTCACATATTCGTGCGATGAAATATTACATGACTTTTGTGCGTAGCATTTGTATAATAATAACAGTTCAAAAGGAACACATCTCAATTAGAAGTTCTTGGTAAAGAGAGGAGAGTTGAAAACCTCGCAAAAAATAACTGCTACCACAGTTATGACAATAGTAGTGAATGTAGTCCTTCTAGTTCATGTCTCACGTAGTTCACGCAAATCTTAACGACAATATCACGACTTAAATTTAAAAAAGTTTACTGTATACTCAACAAAATCTTTATGTTCGTCATCTAGTTGTGCTACATCATTAAGATTAATGTTCCGTTCAGCTATGGTTCTTGCAAAAGTCAAACATCATAATCGTAAATTGTCACAGTCATTATATTAATCGAATAACACGTTCAAATAGCACATAATGTCCAATCATCTTCAAGTTGATTCATGTTTCAATAAATTTCAAAAGCGTCTTCCTCGAAGATATTGCTTTTTGTTGCTATTTTATTCGCTACTATTTCATTGATTTGACATTCTCTGATGTATGTTGATATATAGAATATTATTTCTGAATCGTGGACTATTATAGGGATACTAGCTGCGCCCCGCGGTTTCACCCGCATAAATGTCGATCCCGTGGGAATATCGGGATAAAAAGTAGTCCATATGTTAATCCAGGGTGCCAGCTACCTCCATACAAAATTTTATCAAAATTAGTCCAGCCGTTTGAGCGTGAAGAAGTAACAAACATATAAACACACACACACTCGCAAACTTTCGCCTTTATAATATTAGTGTGATAAATTTTATGAAGACACTTATTATGTTTGTAGACGTCTTCTTAATTATTTGTTGGTATTTGGGTTGTGTGTGTTGTGGTTATGACTGTTGTGTGACGGGACATACTTATAGGATGCATCTAGACAGATGGACCAAAGTCGTTACACTGTGGGTGCTTGTATCGTTGGAGCAGTCATCACATTATTCATTTTCTTTTTGTTAGGTGATTTATCTTGTAGAACTAACAAATTAATATTATAATGCATCAGTAAGCTTGGAAAAACTGGAGTTCCTCGCTTAATATCATCATCTGCCTAGCCTTTTCCCAACTATGTTGGGGTCGGCTTCCAGTCTAACCGGATGCAGCTGAATACCAGTATTCGCTTAGGAATATATTGTTTGCAAATATCTCTCTATTTAAATGTCTCCTATTACATCTATTTGACATTTTGTGATGCATAATAGTCTGCATGAAATATTGTCTCTGAAATTATGTTTCATTACAGAAATATTTATGAAGACATATCTTCGTGATTCGTTGACGTCTCCGTGGTCATCTTCTAAATTATTTGCAGTTGTTTCGTTATTTTGATTTATTGTTACATTAAGAAAATATCTTCTTGTGTTAGGGAAAGTTCAGCTACATGTAAGGTGTCGTTATAATATATGATCTGATGGCTTAAAGGTGAGAGGTGATCATTACGAGGCTATTATAATGGATTACTTATCTCAAAATTTTATCACTATATTAATAATGGAAGTGTAGACGTGTTAGACTGTTAGAGTATTTTTACACCTACAATTTCTTCATCGTCTAGATCAATTAACATTTTTTTGATGTCATTACCATCAAAATTTTTCATCATTCCCATACGGTTTGCCTAATTTGATAATCTCAAACCATAAGAGAGACTTAGTAGAAGCTCATGGATCTTACACAAAATAAATTCCCGTATAAGATACAAATTCATTGAGAGATTGAGATTGTGGAAAATGTTGTTGGTTACACATTTGGCCGTATCTTTTTTGTATTTCTTCCTACAAAATAATAATGTGTCACTGTTTGTTTTCCCTAATAAATAAAATAAAAATTCCCAACAAGGCGAATTTAAGTATCTTCATAATGTACTAAACTCATTGACACACAGATTAGTACAACTGCAACAAATTTAGACCATCACAGTATAAAGCACTATCGATACGTTTACCATATGTATGCTTTCACTGTTGAAGCTATTTCCCCATATTTGTTCACGCGGAGCTCTGTGCCTTATAGGGTCTGGTGAAAGGGGCATATTGTCTTACTAGTCTTTTGTAAACGGCTGATCTATTGCTAATATGGGGCTTGTCAGTTAAGCGGGCCTTTTTTTCTGGGTTGATCAAGATTTGTTGGCATTTTTGGCTATACCGTTTATAGTACTATGTCCAGGTAAGGTATGAAATGTATTGTTCTCTCACTCCATAGACATACAGAAATGAGTAGCTATTTATTTATTTATTGGATTAAAATATAGAAGAGAGATCATAAAATATAGAGAAAAATAAATAAAGTCAAAATGAAGAGCTATTAGATACGTGTCAAATTGGAATAAAAAAATGGGAGCTAGAAGCATATTTTTGTTTAATTTAAATGGCTTTTTGACTGTATCAGAATGGGTTAGTTAAAACTGTTTTCATCTCTCTATTTTTGCAAAAAGGATTTAAGTGCTAAAAGTCTGGAGTAAACTACCCGTGAATTAAATAAAAAGTCCCGCCAGAGACATAAAATTTAAATAATGAAACTAAAACAATGTGAGGACCCCATTTATTAAAAGTAACGTCTACAAAAAAGGCACCAACTAAGTTATAATGTTGCTGAAAGGTTCACAGATATTAAAGGTACCTGAACAATTTTTCGATATTGGCTGAATATTTAAAACTTAATCAAATAAATAAACGATTATTCTGGTCTGAGAAACGACATTGCTGCATACGATTATCAAGAAATACCAATAAACCAGTAACGTATGCAAAAATCTTGATAAAACTAACAAAGGGAGCAAAAAAGCTCCGTCCGATGCATTAACGAAGCTGTTACATATATTTTGAGGTATAGGAAAGTAAGAAATGGACCGGTTCCATTGTAACTGGTCGACAAGGCCGTTACCGCATGCTTGTTCACACAGAGCTGACTTATCAGAAGGACGTATCGTGACAGGGCCAGTCTCCCTTCTGGTAATGTTTAAGAGACGGTTGTTGGCACGGAAGGTTTGAATTGTTGCTGATTAATCAAATGGCGGTGCTATGAATAATGTATTGATAATAGGTATGGCTGAATTTAAATTAATACCTGGAATTGCTATAGATTGTGCACGAATGGGATTTGTGGACGATATTTAGCCTCAAGGTATTTGTAAATTAGGATAGCTGAAGGTGCAAAACTAATTATGTAACATAACATAACATCACGCCTTGTTTCCCTAAAGGATTGCGCAGGGGTGCACTTATAATACACCCACATATATACTTATATAGACTAATGAGGTATTCAAAGTATTTTTAAAGAATGCATCAGCTCAAGAATGAACTGATAATGTTCCAGCTGAAGCTCAATTTCTGTCACCTCTGATTAGCAGGCTGACAAAACTCCTGATGAAAAGTGGTGAGAGTTATGGTTCAGAGTTTCGATGCATTGCAGGTTTTCATGAGAGATAAAGTTAAAAAGCAGCATGTGTCTTTACTTGACTATATAAGGTCCCAGTGGCGTTTTTGTTTGTGCAGAATAAACAATTTTTCTTTCTTTATTTCTTTTTCTTTTATTAAAATAGATGGACAAACTTTTAGA
Organism: Luperina testacea; assembly: GCA_927399505.1. Classification (NCBI taxonomy): domain Eukaryota; kingdom Metazoa; phylum Arthropoda; class Insecta; order Lepidoptera; family Noctuidae; genus Luperina; species Luperina testacea. Next base: position 19,120,736 of record OV656759.1, on the reverse strand, counting down.
AGTAATTCAGACCACCAAAATAAGGACGATGGTAAAAAAATATATAAGAAAACCCCATAGATACTTACAAGAAAAATAATCAGCTAACGCAAATACACTAATGTGCCGGCAAATTATTATTTTAGGTCAAAATAAAATCACTTTAATCAGTGTTTTTTTTTGCTTGGATATTCTTAGACGTACTGAGCGCTGTGTTAAAGTTTGTCCGTCTATTTTAATGGGACCCTGTATATAGCCTCACATACCTACTTGCTAATATATGGATCCTATGTGAAGGACCGTGGAATAACAAGTCAGAGTACGGAAGACGTAGCATTGGGAAGCCTCACAACAAGATGCACCGATGACCTAGTGAAAGCTGTAGGAATCTACTATTGCGAGAAGCACAGAACCGGGCGGCATATGTCCAGTAGTGGATATTTTCGGCTGAAATGATCATGATGATGATGAAATAAGAGTCAACAGTGAACCATTGCCCATACTTAACCATAACCCATACAGCACACAGACTGATGTGTCAGAAACATAAATTTTATTGCTCGAAAGCTCCTCTTATATAAATTACAATAGCTGTGCTTTCTCAGTACGTGCGAACAATATCATTTTGACATTACTATATGCAAATAAAAACGGTAATAGCGTCGCATTATGGCGCTTTCTATAGCTATTAACTATGGCTGGAGTTGATGAGCCTTCATTTATCGTTGCAAGCGTTCTAGGAACTGAACTTGATGATTTCTAAACAATTTTGTTATGTTCTTGACGTGTTTTAAAGGGATGTAGAAGGTTTGAATGTTAGGTGATTTCGGAATTGTCAGGTATGGAATGCATCAATAATCCTGACAACCCCATCCTCTCAAATGATACGAATTCAAGACACTAGTCTGGCTGGGGTTCCAGAAGCAAAAAATCTTGTTTTTTATTTTTTTTTTTTATCTAAGGGACTGTTTGCCATGTTGCATCTACACTTTTGATCATATAATTCTTATTACTTCGCCAGAAATTAAACGATCATGAATTACATAAAAATTCATTAATCTTTTTACACCTTCCGTCCACTCTACAGCATGTCCAATATATTTAAATCACTTGATTACAGAGTTGTAGACCAATCATGTGAATTAATCGATACCTAGTCGAAATCGATTTTATTTGATAGGTACTTCCTCTGTGTAGCGATTAGCGTCGATTTGAATGTATTTAATCGAAGTTTTGATTAGTGTCTACACGTTTTATGCAGGGGCCATGTTATGTAGATGTAATGTAGCATGTAATTAGAAATAAACACGTCGTTATATTATTTTCAATAGGAAATAGTTCTCGACATTAAGTCATGAAGATATTAAAGGCTTGTTCGAGCGAGTATGCCGCCATTTCTTCGGTATAATGTACGTTGAATACGCGGTTGTAATTGTGCATTTTCCCATCGGAAAATAATAAGAGAACTCTTGTGTTAGTTGTGGCCAAGCCAGGCAATATGGTTTAGAAGTCAGGCGACATTTTCCCTTTAATGGTGTGACCGTAGAGAAAGTGAAAAATGTGTGGAGCATGAAAATGTACAGACGCCAGCAAATCAAGCGAAGAAGAAAAATTTACGATGTCATCGGCGAAGCGGAGGTTCAATTGTCTCTTTTCACCGATAACTAGTCCCTTGTCTGCCCAGTTTTGTGCCAAAGTTAAGAAGGCTTCCTCAAGAGTGGCTGTAAAAAGCTTAGGGAACAACGGGACTCCTTACTTGATAAAATTTTCTAATGAGGTAGCTGACATCCTGGATTAAAATATAGGCTACTTTTTATCCCGATATTTCCACGGGATCAACATTTACGCGGGTGAAACCGTTGGATGCAGCTAGTTATTTAATAAAAATGATGCACTGCAGTTTCATTCACCTATACCACAGACTATCTACATGAAATATTTCCCATTCATGAATAATGGGGAGTTATGAATCTTTTGCCAGACACACACGATCGAACACCGGATGCTGCGGCGGGGTCCGGACACTATGGGGAGTGTCAGACATTATGGCGGCGGCGGTGTCCGACATTACAAGGGGTGTCAGACATTCAAATATACGTCCATATTACGCGCTATTATTGTTTCAATAAATTTTAGGTGCACCTGCCGCTTTTATTGTCAAAGGCTCCTGTATAAGTTTTTAATATTGCAATATTAAACATGATATTTGGTAGGTAGCCAGGTGTTAAGATGGCGTTGTCTTTCCCCATCATGTGAAGATTTTTCATAGCGAAGAAATATTTCAAGTTGTAAATGTCAGGCGTTTAACTAGAAATACATCAGCTTATTTGTCGGTAGGGCACGAATTACTGGCGAATCGTCACTTTATTTTTTTTTTTTTTATTGGCGACTTGCACGGATTTAGTTTATTTTAGGGCGAGTCGACATATCCGGAAATATGTATTAGGCTATTGGTACATTTTGAATTTTATGCAATAACCTCATAAGTCATAACGTATAGAAAAATGGACACTAGCCCACAGAAGTTTTATGAGTTCAATATTATAATACGTGTACTTTTTTCGCGAATCGACTAATAAGCCAATACATCGAATTAATGATACCTATATTGTGCAAACCCTTGTTTATTGAGTTTAAAATTTTGACTCTTCCATCTTTATGTATTTTTGAGGTTGCTGTATTTGCAAAGATCAATCCAAAGTTGTTTAACAAAATGTCAGACATTCATAACCGAAGTCGACGGGGTAAGGTTTCACACAGCATCAATGTACAAAAGTGTGTATGTGCAAAGTACATAAATCGTGCCAGTTATATTAAACCGCTTACCGTCGTCAATCAATGAATTGAATGTGTACTTATTTAAGAAGCGGCTAAAATCCTTACTTGTGAACAAAGCTTAACTTGTGAATAAAGCTTTAAGCTTACAGCATATTACAGTATTTCGGAGTTCATAACAGACAAAAATCTAATGACAGAATGTTGACATGCTAATAAATTATATTTATTGTTGCTGTTGCTTGACATAAGGTTTTTGAAGTGAAAACTTCTTTAGCGGCGCTGTGTACTTTTTTTGGAATGGGTAAAAACTTCTAAACTCGCGTCAGGTCACGTGACCCTGATCGAAAATTCGTAAGACGTAAAACGTAAGACGCGCGTTGTTGAGGACAGCGCCATCTATGCACATCGGGAAGAACTACGAGGGCCTCGCGTACTAACTACGTAGTTCATCCAACAACGACGAGATGGCGCTGAACCACGGATATATAACTGACGACGAGCTCAAATACATTTTATGTACAAGGCCAATAGTATGTAAAAATGTAACTAATATCAATCGTACCATCTACGTCCTCTTCTAATACGCCTCTGCAAACATTATGGTAATCGAACAAAGGTAACATTGTGTAAAATTTCATACAGGCTCCTTATTAGTTTATCTAGTTACCACTTTAGAAATGATTAACGAAGCACTGCCGCGACCAACACCACGAACTGAAGTCTATCCTGTGTGCTTATTTGTAAATCTGAATAAATTCCTTTCACGAGAAGAATAAACCAGTCACTTTGGTCATCATACCTGATTTGCAAAAAACCCTATAAAATAAGGAACACACCTTAACACGCGTGTTTTGTTTATAAGACGATTCACAAAATACACTCGTAATTGTTCAAGTTTTCACTTCTGTCGGCACTACCGGAGTGCCAGTTTTATTTTATTTTGTATGTTTACATTAGGATTATATATTGAAATCTGTATATTGACATCATTAGTATTATATTTTTGACATCTGTATTGTATATTGACATAGTCTTAATTAGTTATAATTTTATTTTGTATTTCAATTTTTTCTGTTTATTGACATTGATTTCTATTGCTATTTATTATTAATTAATTTGTCAAAATGTTTCTTATAATTATTTATTCTGTATAATTATTTTTCTATTGTCCAGGCTTATTTTTATTTTTTTTTGTCGTTTCTTGGCTGATTTGATTAATCACAAACATTTGTACGCCCTCTGGCTTAACATAGCGCACTATTCTATCTTTATATAACATCATTATTGTACCTTTGTTCAATAAATTAATAAATGACTTATGACTTACCTACTTTATTGACCGTAACGTGAAGATTAGGTTCTTGTTATTCCATCATAATTAAGCTTCACATAATAAGCGTCAAAATCGTTTAAAGGTCGCTGGTCTGTCTAACAAGTAAGGAGGTAAGTACTTATTTAATCACCACATACATCACATAAAACATCGCAATTACATCTCACGTACGCTATACAAATATTTTGTGTAAAGAATATAAAATCCGCTAATAAAAAACACGTACACACCAATTTTCGCAAGTGACCGACAATTATGTAATACTATGCGTGTACGAGTATCTCGTAGTATGAGGACACTGACACACCGGTGACTCAATTGTGCGATTTAACTACAACGCTTTTAAATCGCACAATTGAGTCACCGGTGTGATTCTTTAAAATAACACGAATAAAAATTACAAAACTAATCTCTAAATCTGTCATCGAAGATACGAGCTCGTCCAAAAGTACTTGATCTGCCGAAACAAGTGGCAAATTATATTTTTCGGACGGGCTAAAAACACATCGGATGTAGGGACAACTTCGGAAACCAAACTAATCTTATGTCAGTAAGTGATACGGTGAAGGATACACCCGTAACTTCGGTCTTAGAGAGTAGACCCCCTGGTTGCAGGAGTCAATCCGGATCCGTGTTTCTGACATTCCTACATGCCTCTGATGCTAGTTTTGAATGGTTGGCCAAAATAAAAACAACCAATCATAGGAAACATGCGCTTTTGCAGTCATCAAGGTGATAATTATATTGAAAAAAAATGTGGTTTTTCAATTTTTTTGACTCTTTGGTCTAGTATAATTTTTCTCGATACAAAAAATTACATTCATTGCGTTATTTACGTTGTTGAGCACGCAAACTTTTCGAACATATGAAGGAATGGATTTGCAATATCCTTCAAATTGATTCAGACTGCGATTGATAGTGTGTTACGCAATTAGAGTGCCGATGTCAAAATCTCATGTGAAGTCGTTAATGATTGTTTTTATTGTCATTTTGGTAAACCAATCAGAGGAGAGCTATCTAACGTGACAGTGATTTGATTTGACAGTGTTACTAAAAACCAGAATGTAAAGTTTTTCTTTTTCTGATTAAATATTTTTTTTTTTTTAAACAGAAACTTTATCAGGGCTTTAAAGCTGGGAGTCGGCAGTGTGACACCAGTCTTATCGTCACCGAGATGTCAACTCATTGTCGGGTGCATGCTAAGAGCCGTGTGCGAGGGCCGTGAAGGTCGGAGGTATATGTGAGCGGCTCTTAAATAAATGCCCTCATTTGTTTTATGTGTATAATTATGTGTACTTACTTGTATGAATGAATCATTCGCTAATTTTAGAATCTTGAGATAAATACGGGCTGTTAAGGCTGTAGTTACAGTACCCGGCGATAAATATTGTACATCGACCTATTCGATCCTATCGATTTTATACAAAGAATAAAAGTAATTATCAAAAGAAGCAAATCATAAATTGTTTTAACAGCTCCTAATAGATACCGGACTGTTTGTATTTCGTGCGACAGAGATAACGCTCTACGAAGCCGAAATTTGCCGATTGTCTCTTTCTAAAGGTCGATGTGCAATATTTATCGCCGGGTACTGTAGTTCATTTGTATTAACGTTTGTGACCTTTGAATGTATCCATCGTCATCCATCATCGTCCATCTACCCTCATACCCAATTTTTTTCGACTGCGCAATATGGTTTTCTTCTCCTATAGATCTCGGCATAATTAGCCTATAATGTTCTCACCGCTGGGATACCTCCCAGACCTCCTCTACGTGATTGGGAGTGGGCCATCATCCACCACGCGAGCCCATTGCTGGTTCGATAGATGTCACATGCCTTAAATTTTTTGATGACTGACATCTCAGAACTGGGTCTGTTACTAGCCCTTCCGTCTTTTAGACGATCCACCTATCGTTTCATTGGTTTTCTCCTACTTACTCATAGTTTTTTTTTACTTCTAATCTGATTCGCTGATCTGTTGATTGATTTATAAATGTTGCTTAAAGTTAAGTAAGTAATGGTTAGCGACTGCTTTACCGTATATTTTTGACCTTTAAATGTCGCGACGTTTATAAATAGAGACCATCCTTAGATGTTCACTTCAATGAATGCCGAAAGTCTACAAATATCCTATTCAAATAAGTGCAAATAAGATTCGCGTCCGGACCGTGTTTCCCACGCGCTCGTTGCGCTATCGCTAATTCACATAGTTTCTATGTCACTTCATTAATAAATAACAATAGAAGATTTACGCCTATTTAACCAAACTCATTACAACGTCACTAAAACACGGACATAAATTAATAATTTACAACAAACACTACGGATTGTATAACACTTTGACAGCCTGAATCGCAAACAGTCTCGTTATGGCGGTTCCAATTAGACGAAATTTTGTAGTTATTGACCATTTACAAAACAAATAATAAGGAGTATTGTTCAGTCGAAAGTGTAGGTTTGTTTGTTACGCAATATCTCTGTAACTGCTTAACTAGACACATTAAAATAAGTACAAGTATTGCTCGCCTTTCTGACTAAATTCTACTTTGGTTTAACCACACCAGCGGTAAAAGCTTCCTTTTATTTCTGCAAAAATACTACACACATTGCAGCGTTTTTCCGGGTCAAACGAAGTAGGAAAAACGGCCGACTGAAACCGCAAACGAACTCCAGACTTTAAGAGTTTTTAAAAAGAGAGCTTTTTATCCAAAGTATTCGTACTATGTTTGTGTACTACGTGTAGACATTACTATGTTTGTGTTTGTTAATCTGATTAAAATATCAGGACAGGAAAATGTATCAAGTTTTTTTTTACAAAGTTTTTACACCACCGTAGCGATGCGTGCGATGGAGAAACTAAGAAAAATAAAAGAAAAAGTATCGCTTTTCGCGGCGAAATCACATAGGCAAGCGGTGCTGAACACACAACAGTAACAGCGTTATTATCCCGGAAAAATAAGCTGTACCATAAACAATTTTACGCAGAAAAGCGCGAGCGCCAAACTAATGTATACTGGAACTGGAAAGCTAGCTATATAAATTTATACTTCATTGCTGCATCCTAGGAGATTTAATAAACCATGTAGTCCGTTTTCTGTTATACTGCATCATCACACGAATTTTAGATCTATAATAAAATAAAAAAGTAGTAATGTCGGTGACCGGCTTCACTATGTAGTGTCACCACTTGCCAGCAGATGGCGCCGCGCCGTACTCATTCGTTTTCCGTGTGTTGCATCATCCGCGCGAGCTCCGTTATTATTTTGTTTTTTTAGGTGAAACTTTTGAGTTTTAGTAATTTTGGAAGCTAAAATGGGAAAAAGGACAAAGGAAAAAACGGATGATGAGATTAGAAGAAAAATTAAACGTTTGGAAAAGGAATTAACGTCCCGACAAAGATCGCCGGCGACATATTATGAAAGTGAAGGTAGGTACCTACCTACCAAGTATTTAAAAATTTGAAAGTGCTAAATTGGGGTATAATTGGAGGTGAGCACATGAAACAACGTTAATTATAGCATTCTCTGAATGCCAAATATGTAATATGGGTTTATTTCAATATTTCCTCAGTGGTGGCACGCGATGTCATCCGGAAATGAGTTTGCCTAATTTCCTAAAGTGGTGGTACGAGATGCTACCCGGAAAGTTAGGAATACTATCAGAATTGATACAAAGACTTTATATAGATTTAAATACCATTATTTTCTCAGTGGTGTCACGCGATGTCACCCGAAAATAAATACTTACCTTTTCTTCCATAAATGTGATGGCACGAGATGTCACCCAGGAAGCAAATACCTTGCTAATTAGCTCTGTATCTCCAGATCCTGAATACAACTCCTACGATGAACTCGAGTTCGAACCTCTCGACAAAGGCATGGACAGTGGCGTCGCCAGCAATCAGGGAAGCAGTACTGAGCAGTGTATGCCCGTATCAGTGGTCGAGGTACCTGCGACTACAACCGGCTCTATTATCCCGGATATCTCTTCCCCGGAAAAATCGTCAGAAGTACCTAAAGAAAAATCTCAAGGTGAGGGAAACCCGATTTCTCTGGAAGTTCTAGCAGTCCTAGGAGAAGCAAAACAGTCAGAAGAAATCTTTGGGAAAAACATTCCTGCGGAGATCTCTGAACGTTGGGGTAAAATACTACTCGAAGGCCTAACAAAGGATCAAAAGGAAGACCTGTTGACTAAAACGCTGATACCAGGAAACTTTCAGCTGGCTAAAGCACCAAAGCTAAATGCTGAAGTTACATCAATTCTCAATGAACCGACAAAAAATAGAGATAAACGCTTAGAAAAAATGCAAAACCAATTAGGTGCTGGTATCGCTGGCCTGGCTAATTTAACGGCACAGTTATTATGTGAAGATCTCAGTAAAATTGATATTATTAAACAAATAGCACAGGTAAACCAAATCCTGCTGGACCTTCATTACGAGGAAACAATGAACCGCAGGAGACTGATTATTCCAATGCTGGATAAAAGCTTTATTACAATAATTCAAGGTGTAAAACGTGAAAAATTCCTCTTTGGAGATAATTTGAGTGAAAATATCCAAACAACAAAATCATTGGAAAAGTCTAGTTTGCAGATCAAGAAATCGAACCCATTCCAACAGCCTACACCTCGTAGACCCAATACCATGGGTGCGCAGGGAAACGCGCGGGCGCCTCCCCGTCAACCGAGCGGGCAGGGGGCGGCGCGAGCGCCCCATGCGGCAGCTCGATATTACCCACCACCTCCTCCAGCGGCCGGCCGCAGAGCGCCGCCAGCGGCACGTCGCGGGCCACAGCAGCCGAACCGCGCGCAGGACCGTCGCAGCCGTCGATAGAGGTACCACACGCTGGTCGTATTCAGCATTTTTTACACAGTTGGTTGAATATAACTACAGATCCCCAAATATTGGAGATAGTAAAGGGTTACAAATTAACATTTATTCAAACCCCCACACAATGGGTGGAACCATGCAATCCACCTTGCTCAAGAACTGAAATGTTAAATTCTATCAAACAACTCAAAGATTTAGGATCTATTGTTCCATGTTCCGATTGTGATCACCAATTTATTTCCCCTATTTTTTCAAATTCCGAAAAATAATGGATCATACCGATTTATTCTTAATTTAAAGGCATTAAATAAATATATATTACATAAACACTTTAAAATGGAAGATATTCGCACAGCATCAAAACTAATATCCAAGGATGTGTACATGGCAACAATAGACCTTAAAGAGGCATATTTTTTTGTACCTATACATAAGTCTTGTAGAAAATACTTACGATTCCGGTTCGATGAAAAGTTGTACGAATTTACCTGTCTTCCGTTTGGATTGTGTTCCGCTCCACTCATCTTTACAAAACTAATGAAGCCAGTACTGACGTACTTACGCAGCGAGGGCCATAGTTTAGTGGCGTACTTAGATGACCTGTGGTGTGTAGCAGACGACTATGTTTCATGCCTAAACTCGATAACAACTACTGTTAATACTCTAGAACGTTTGGGTTTCATAATAAATTATGAAAAGAGTGTTCTCATACCTAGCAAAAGGTGCAAATTTCTTGGAATTCAGTTGAATTCCCAGGATATGACGTTAGAGTTACCAACGGAAAAACGTTGTAAAATATATGAAATGGTACGAAACATATCTGCTAAATCATCAATTAAGATAAGAGAATTTGCTCAGTTTCTAGGTACTTTAACAGCGGCTTGTCCAGCAGTAGCGTACGGCTGGATATATACCAAGCGCTTTGAGAGACAAAAATACCTCGCCTTGTTGAAAGACCAAGATTATGATGCAAATATGAAAATCGACCCTTCGCTTAAAGATGATTTTTTATGGTGGGAAACAAAAATAAATCATATAGTTAATCCCATTAGAACCGGTCACTTTCAATTGGAGATCTTCTCAGATGCCTCCTTGTCAGGGTGGGGAGCTTTTTGCAATGGGGAAGAAGTTAACGGTTATTGGTCTCAGAAAGAAAGGGATAAGCACATAAATGAATTAGAATTATTAGCTGCTTTTATGGGACTGAAATGCTTTGGAAAAACCGTCACTAATTCAGAACTTTTGTTAAGAATTGACAACACCACCGCCATATCTTATATTAATAGAATGGGGGGGATACAGTTCCCACACTTGAATAATACAAGTCGAGAGATATGGCAGTGGTGCGAACGAAGGAACCTTTTCATATTTGCGTCTTACATAAGATCATGTGAAAATACTGAGGCTGATAAAGCCTCAAGGTTCTCGAACATCGATACAGAGTGGGAATTACACGAATCTTGTTTCCGATTCGGTCAACCAGAAATAGATCTGTTTGCCTCTCGAATTAATAAAAAATGTTCAAAATTTGTATCTTGGAAACGAGATCCGGATGCCTACGACATAGATGCGTTTACCCTAAGATGGGACAATTTTCTTTTTTATGCCTTCCCCCCCTTTTCAATTATATTGAAATGCATTAGAAAAATAATTAATGACGAAGCAACCGGCATATTAGTAGCACCCTATTGGCCGAGTCAACCATGGTTCCCACTGTATATGTCCTTGACCATTTCTAAAGTATTATATTTTGGACCGGATGAAAACATATTATTGTCTCCTTCCAGAACGACGCACCCTTTATGGCCGAGCCTTATCCTGGTGTGCGCAATGTTATCCGGGAAGCGTTCGCCAGACAGTCACTAGAAAAGGATACCGTAGATATAATGATTCAGTCGTTATCAAATAGTACTTTGGAACAGTATAATACGGCTTATAAATTGTGGTTTATTTTTTGTAAAGACAATAATCTTGATTTTTATAATGTCTCAATACAGGAATTATTAAGATTTCTTACTGTACAATTTAGAAATGGCGCTAAATATGGCACATTAAATTCATTTAGATCGGCATTATCTCTTATCTTAGGTAAAGAAACATGTGTAAATGACTATGTTCGTCGATTTTTAATGGGTGTGTTTAGGTTCAGGCCTAATTTGCCTAAGTATCAAAATTCCTGGGATCCTAGTGTGGTTTTATCTTACCTATCTGATAAAACTCCTAATGAATCGCTAACTCTAGATATAATCACCAAAAAAGTCGCAACTCTGCTCGCGTTGTCAACTGGACAACGTGTTCAGACGTTGACACTTATCAAGGTCAATAACATATCGTTCTGTGAAGCAGGTGTTCAGATAGTCATAGACGAAATTATTAAGACATCGGCACCCAATAGGGCGAACCCTAAATTAATAATTCCGTTTTATCACGAACAACCAAATATCTGTCCAGCGAAAGCTCTCTCTGTTTACCTAAATAGGACGAGGGAATTTCGAAATGAATCAGGAACAGAAAGATTAATCTTAACTATTAAAAAACCTATCCGAAACGCCAGTTCACAAACCATAAGCCGCTGGATAAAACAAGTCCTAAAGGACAGTGGAATCGATGTCAGTGTTTACTCGGCACACAGTACGCGGCACGCATCGACCTCAGCGGCGAAGCGTGCTGGCGTCTCTGTAGATGTCATCAAACGTGCGGCGGGCTGGACTGGCACATCCCTTTGTTTCGCTAAGTTTTATAACTTACCTTTGATAAATTTACAGCAAGACAGAGCTTTCGCTGATGCTGTACTTCAGATGAACAAGTGACTTGTTCAATTTAGTTCGTAATCAAGTAAGAATACTTAGATACCTACTTAGTAAAAATGAGAGTGTAATAGACAGTACACATTTAATTATTTTATTTTTTTTTGGGACCTGTGAACCCTTTTATTTTATTTTTATTAAATAAACTTGATTTTCAACACAACGACTTGGTGTTTCAAAACCTACTTATTTGACATTCTGCAATTAGGTGCTAAACATCTACATGGTTTATTAAATCTCCTAGGATGCAGCAATGAAGTATAATTTATGGTTAATTGAACTTACCTAAAGTGAACTTCAACCAAAATTATACGAGTTGCTGCATCCGTAGAGATTTAAGAACCCGACCCTCCCTAAATTAAAACCCCCATGTAATTGCAAAATGACAAATCGGATCTAACTCTAAAATGAATGAGTACGGCGCGGCGCCATCTGCTGGCAAGTGGTGACACTACATAGTGAAGCCGGTCACCGACATTACTACTTTTTTATTTTATTATAGATCTAAAATTCGTGTGATGATGCAGTATAACAGAAAACGGACTACATGGTTTATTAAATCTCTACGGATGCAGCAACTCGTATAATTTTGGTTGAAGTTCACTTTAGGTAAGTTCAATTAACCATAAAAAGTCTGTCAATAAATTAATACTAATAGCTTCAAGCGCAGTGGATAATTTACTTAATGTCGCCTAAAGGTCTACGTACGTAACATTTTCTACAATAAAACACGATGTGCGTATACCGAAAGGACAGCGAAATATTCGCAGTCTGTACCTTTGGACATCTGACATAAATATCGATGTTAACTTGCAGAAAAGTCGACCCAGACACGCTGGCATTAATGGAATAGCAAAAAATGCGATCAAAAGGGCTTTGTCGATCTTTTGGCGAAGTGTACGAAGCGCGGTTACAATTTTTATATTTGCATAAACTGTGTTGTCTTTGTCGAATTTTTAACGATGTGCGATCCCGAAACACGTGATAAATTGTAGTGTGCATAGGCCCTACGTATTAAAGTAAGTTACGTATGTTAACTTTTCACAGCTTACGAGTTATGTTCTATGAATTATTTTTAGTATTGGATTATAGCGTTGTCAACTGGAAGTGTCAGGTAGTATTACTGACAGCAAAATAGTTTTTTTACAGAATCAAAAACAGGTAATCCTAACTACAATATAATAATAATCCTAACTTAATATTATAAATGCTAAAGTAAGTTTGTTTGTTTGTTTACCTTTTCACGCCTAAACCACTGAACTGTTTAATCCTGAAATTTTGCATATACGTTGACAGTTTCCACTGCTGAGACACAAGCCTCCTCTCTGTGAGAGGAAGTGGTCCGTAATCCACCACTCGGGCTCAATGTCGATTGGCAGATGTCACATGTTTTCGAATTTTTAGTTCTACGACATGCTGGTTTCCTCACGATGTTTTGCTTCACCGTTCTCAGAGCAGTGGTGATGAAATAATTTACACAAAGTAAAGTGCCTGCTGGGGATCGAACCCGCGACTCGTAACTCGGGGCCATTATCACTGTGCCACCAGTGCTCAGCTTTTTCAACGTGCTTCTCTGATTAAAGTGAATATAGCTATGTAATGATGTCTAATAATATGCCAGGTGATGTAGTACAGCTTCAACACAAATCTTGAAAACGAAAGAAAGAAAGAAGAAAGAAAATACGTTTACTTGCGGCAAACAAAAAGAAAAAGATAGAAATATATCCTACGCTAGCAGCGCCCCGCGGTTTCACCCTCATAAGTGTCAATCCCGGTCGAAAGACATGTGGCGCCATCTATTATCCTAATAACGTTATTGTTGTTTTCCTCGGGAACAGCACTTTTTTCGTGATGAAAGGTACCCTATGTCCGCTTCTGTATACCATTAAAGGCTGATTATGCTCTGTTAAGCAATTTTCGCTCACAAAGATCAAGAGAAAACAGGGCGGCATTAAAAATAATTTAACGATAATTTCTTTCGCATAATATGTAATCATAAAACAGTTTTAGCTTCTCATCCGTCAGTAGTTCCTGTTATAATAAGCTAACTGGTAATTAGGAAGTTAACACTAAAGAAAAATTATGTGAGAAACTCTTGGGCAATACTTAGTTATTGATTTTTATGATCTATGGATCAGTCGTGTCAATAGTTTATGGTCTACCATAAAGTATAGGAGACAGAAGAAAGATGTCTTCCTCAGTTTGCATAACTTTTCCGCGATTGCTTCGCTTGTGGTTACATATTACCTACCTATAAAGATAATATTTGTTTATCATTTTTTTTATTGCAATGTAATGAAAATTACTGCTTATTATATTTAACTCCTGTATTCCTTTATTACGAAATATATAAACTAGATAATTATATGCAATCTACAGTCAAAGAATGAAATAGTCATCAAGTATCTTTGGGAAATTTTACATTTGGATCAGTTGTATCCTGAATGGGGGTTATATTTCCCGACCAAGTGTCAATTTAATTAAAGGCACGTAATAAAAATCGCGCGCGACACAAAGGCACCGCTCGTTGCGCGACTCGCGGTGCTTTTATGTCGCGCGCGATTTTATCGCGTTTCGCGCCTGTTTGAAGGAGCCTTAAATGAAAACGACAGTCTAAGATAAAAATGATAAAGCATAAAATGATAATGTCGTAATTTTTGTTATGTATTTTCTGGTGTAGTAAGTATATATAAAAAAATAAACAATGATGACAGGTGACAGTAACAAGTGATCGCTGAATAGGAATTTGATGCAACTGAAAAATGCTTTCTTTAAAGTTTTCTTTCCGTGAGTTTATATTAGGTACTTTTCATAAACCACACACACGCCGCCCAGCGACCATATGTCGCAAAACGAACAAGAGAATATGATACACAATACCTCCATATCAATAGTTTTCGCTCAAATAACAAACGTATCCGCAACGGATACGATTTGCCGCTGATCCGACAGCCTTTTCCCACAATATTACATGACCACAATTACGCAGGCATGGTCCTTATGCTGTTATGTAAAGCCTTCACTTTGACATGTAACACAGTGTCTATGCGGAATTCCTTTGTCATACATTGACAAGTATGAATGATGTATGGATGGAAATTATTTTACGTCCAACGGTTATTTGATAGGGTATTAATTGAATTTTGTTTGTGCTTTCATAGGATGGAGAAATAACAATGCAGGCTTATGCGAACATTTAGCTTCAGATTTGTAGAATAGAATATGTTTTTATTTGCTTAGAATGTGGGTACATAAAAATAAGTTGTTAAATTATATAGTACAATGCGTGCCACGAAAGATGAGACTTGACCCCGCCTCCCCCGCTCTTTTCGCCGCCCCTATGACGTCCGGTCCCGTCCCGCACTCAGACCTCATACCGCTAAAGATACCTAAAATCGTGTTCTGCGCATGTCAAACCACGTGGTATGTCAAGTCTCATCTTTCGTGGCACGCATTGTACGTATAGTAATTATGTAGTCAATATTGAAAGCTGCTTTAAGTTATAGATATATCTGACGGATCGACATAAGGTATTATTAGGACCATGGTCCGACATCATGCGGGCGTTTAACTAGGGTGATCGAGCCAGAAAAACAGCGAATACACTATAATCACGTTTATTATCGTTCAACAATTCAATTATGAAAATTATAGCTATACCGAGCAAACGAAACGAATGACAGTTCCTACGGTGGAGGTACGGTACAGTGTAAGTGTTCTCTCGTCCCAGCGCTCATCATAATAATATATGTACTTTCATGTAAAAAATAAGCAAAAGAATCATAGAGTATCAAAACATTCGTCCGCATCGCTGTCAACAGGATCAGTGCCCAAAAGGCTGGCAACATTGCCACGTTATAATTATTTGAATGCTATTTCGAGCTCCCTTAGCGTTGACGTCAGTTTAAGATAATTTCAATAATTTCCCGATCATGTGTAAAACTATCGAAGTATACGAAGGATAAATCAATAAATGGATGAGCTATTTCCACTTTGATCCACCTGGCATCCAGTTGATTATGTCAATACGCGCTCAAAGCGATCGGTTCTGTCCAGCGAAAATTGAATTTTCAGGCAGACAGGCGGCCAATTGATAGTGAATGTAGTGAACGTCTGATAGCCAACTGTGTTTTGTTCAGCCAAGCAGCTGATTTTACGGCCTGAAAGCTTTTTAATTGATGAATTGAAAGCGCTGGCTTTAATTTATAATTAGCTATTTAAAGACACTGTTATAAGATAGTGTTGTCTGAACATCTTTAACTGTGCGAGAAGCAAAGCAGGCAGTTATTAAGATATTTAAAAGTATGGCGAAGTGAAAATTGATCCATCGCCGCAGTATTGAGGGAAACAATGAATACGCCAATGATTGGTTTAATGGCGTATTCATTCCACAAAATAAAACAGATGTAATTGGAAAACAGTAATACACACAACGTTCAACTATATTTCTTTACTTTAGATTCTAGAAAATTGCTTTGGCAACATCTATTCTAAACACTTACATGTAACCGGAACTATCATTCAAAAAGCAACGAGATGCAGAATAAATACAAATCAAATTGAACAGCTATTTAGATGATAATGTTGATAACACTCTTGTTTAAACAGATACATGCAATTTAGCAACGCCAACGGCTATTCTATATAAAAATATGATCAATCAGACACAAATATGATCAACTAGACACAAATATGATCAATAAACGATACGTCGTGTTTACAGTCATCATAGTTTATTGATTAACGTTATCATAGCTATGATCAACATACAATCAATTGTAACTTGTCATAGCCATGTGTCTGGAAACTAGAAAGTTTTGCATTTTGTAATAAATATTATTCACGTTACGGTAATTTATGTAAGTATTGTGTCCTTTTCAGAATTAGATGCATTGTGCAAGAAGTTTTTATTACTTTTTGGGTTGCTACTGATTAATAACTAATTTTCTATTGTGTCGTGTCAATGACAAATTGGTGTTCTGTTGGTCAATAAAAGGTAGGTAACTCCAGTTATTTCCGACCAAAATATGTGCAACTACTTATACCGTTCTTGATTTTAGCGCAATAAAAGTAAATTAATTATCTCTACGACATGCAATCAGCAATCAGGCACTTTTTGTCCTACCGAAACTGCCTAACTTTAAAACTTCCCAGACGCTCGACTTGGCAACACCAGCATAATTTTAAATAATGGCAACACCACGCTCACCTACCCCGCTGGGAGCTTGCATAATGACTACGTCCAATAACTGTCAAGTTTACTGTTATTTTGAACACCTATTATATTACAAAATAGGCCTCCGAATGCGTGAAGTGAATTCTTTACCTACGCCAGTCGTCAAATCAATTTATTCTGCTTCAAAATCGACGATTCCAATTAGTTTTTTCAGTTTGGAGCCTATTTTTCAGCCTTCAGTTTAAGAATTGGGATTTCGATTCATCATTTGACAGCTGTGGTAATCAAATAAGGGATTTTTATTCGATTCGACAATCGACTGACCGTTAGGTTTTTCAGTAAAGCCTATAATGTAGTCTTTAGGTTTTATTTTACGTTACGTTACTTTCGCTTTGGTTCATTGTGCTAACTTCTTATTGGCAAATCGATTCTCCATCCATCCATTCTCCATTCTATTTACAAAAAAAAGGCAAATATAATTGGACACAATGCCTCTCAGAAAATTTGGTTTCTGCTGAAATCCTAGATATCTATCTCTATTGGCAATCCTATATCTCTTCGCAGCGGGCGTCATTTTTTTCGTTATACGACAAACGGCGCGCATGCGTGGAAAATCGCGGAACAACTGCCTCCAAAGTGCGCGGTCACATTAAAATGACGATATTATCTCCTAAACTATCCAATGGAGCTATTTAAACGATAAATCATTGGGATCGTTATGAAATAAGCTAACTCACTAAGTATGGATTGATCCAATTCCAACTGGAAATACGTTTGCAATTCTAATTGGAAACTATGATGACTCACGCGCACTTGACACGCACCATGTTCGAAGAAATAACAACTCTTGTTCAAAATCTTTATCGAATTAATCGACAGTGAAGGGGATAAGCAGTGGTGGCCAAGTGGTAACGGCCGCGACTTACGAGTTGTAGGTCGTAGGTTCGAACCCAGACAGGCGCTTTACTTTGTGTAAATTATTTCATCACCACTGCTCACAAAACGGTGAAGGAAAACATCGTGAGGAAACAGCATGTCCTAGAACCAAAAATTCGAAGATATGTGACATCTACCAACCCGCACTGGGCCCGCGTGGTGGATTACGGCCCACTCCCTCTCACTGAGAGGAGGCCTGTGTCCCAGCAGTGGGAACATTATAGGCTGATGATGATGATGATGAAGGGGATAGGTATACATATCGATAGATTTATTATAGAAAAATATTATTGTAACGTCTATATTTTGTCATGAGTGCTTCACGACTTTGCTCGTGATTAAATGTCGTCTTTTTCGTTTTTTATGTCTGCTGGGTTCGTGATATTCTGCAGATATGTAGGTATGTGTGTGTGTATGATGATGATATGTCTCAAGCACATCCGAAGAATTTCGTGTTTGTTGTTTAACAGTAATCTGAAATTAATCGATTTAATTTAAATAGTATTCCAATACAGTAATTGCATTCCAATTATTCCGTATTACCATAAACAGACATCGATACAGGTTTAATTGCTTGGCAACACCAACGGTAATTTGTAGAGAATTTAAAAACACACTTACGAAATTCATAATAACCTTTTAGTATTAAATACTGAACGATTTTGGAGCACATTTAGGTGGTAGGCAGTGAATTAAATATCACTTGATCACATTACCGAATCGAGTAGTTTCGGTATTTCGCCACCTGATAACGGAAGAAAGTAAAAGTAAAGCTTTTTGGTTTACTTTTAAGTTCAATTTAAGTCCGGTCAAGTGTGAGTTGAGTTCGTAAGGGAATAAATACGAACATTTTGTTTCTACGAAATACGTTTTCATAGATCCACATCTTGAAGTCAGGATCCAATGCGAAAACAATCGTCACTAGATTGAACGAGGTTTCCGCGAAAGACAAAGTTTGCAAAGCTCCTCACTCTGTGTTTGTAAGCTTTAAAAATAAGTAGACTCAAATATATAATAGAAAGTAAATCTACATTCATATACTTTAGGATATTTTTGGATCTTAGGAACCATTACATGAAATCTCGGCTGCGATCTTCAACTTTTATATTTAAATATTTAACCCTTTCAAACTGTAAAACAAACGTGTGTGATCAAATCCCACGTTAAAATAAACTGTACTTTTACATTTTTAAATAAGATAACTTATTCAGATAACATTCACGATAACGGAGATAGCGTGAGACCAATAATTTTGGTAATTGGTGCAAAAGCTTTGCGTAGGTATAGTCAGCAACAAAAGTTGATTATCACTTCAGTTTTATTAATCTAAATATTTAGCTCAATAATTAGAGCTAAATATTTTATTAAAATTGGGACAGAATCTGAAATACAATGTATCGAATAGTAGTGTCAATTAAGATGTGTAAAAGTATTCGTATTAATCGAGGCGACGTTTGTCGCTGACCGTACCATTAAAATTTTAATGTAGGTAGAGCTGTTCCATGTCAAATTTAGGAAAAATACATAATGATAATAATATATTTATTTCAGATTACAAAATCCATAAAAACAATAATAACAAAAATAATATAATATAATAAATAATAATATAATAACATAATAAATCAAGTTATTTTTAAGGTTTAAATATAAATAAAATAAACACGTTTCAATTTCAAAATGTTATTGAATGTCTTTCTCTTTGACCGTATCTAATCACTTAGCTTATTAAATTGTGAAAATTGTTCATTCAGTAGTTTCCAAATAAACGTGAGATTTCATTTATTTATTTGACAAGGACACCAACAGCAAAATTATACATAATTAGATTAATTTAAAACTGTATTTAGGTATAACTTCAAAGGGTTTGTTTTTATTGTTTTTAATACTCAATCATTGTTTTTGGAGGGGGCAGGTAATCTGTGTGACAGATTTTTCCTAGTGCAGATATCAGTCTCCCACAAAGGGTTCATCAGATGTAGTGTCTTCACATTTTTACGACGCCTTTGTGGAAGAGAAATAAATTGTTTATTATTATTTTATTTAAATGGAAAAGAAATGCGTTAACCAGGATTATTTGGTAAAACGAATGATATTCAAAATCTTAATAAAATTGTAATTATTATGTTAAAATTTTTATACTAAAATATTTCAAGAACTTATTTTCTCTAGTTTCGAATCACATTTCCTTTTCAACGTTTCCTGTTTATTTGTCATAATGGCAACCTGCCTTTCAAATCTTAGTAACTTCGCGTTCAAGAAAATTATGCAATCATTTGAATTGTTAGACGTTTAGTTATAGGTACAACATACCTTGTATTTGTAAGGAAACTAAAAGAATAAGTTCCTAGTTCCTTTCCTTTTAGACAAAACAATCCAATTTATCTTAGTTTATTCAATTTACGAAGAGATTGGACGTGAAAGTTGAATATTTATTTATCTGCTGCATAAACGCGTGTAGTTATAAGAGAATCTTAGGAAAAGACCGAATAACAGTTCCATTATTAAAATAAGTAAAAATTAAAAAAAAAGAGGATGTATGCTTATGACCACGCGGTGGAAGCAAAAACTTACGGCTAGAACAGATTATACGCGATTCAATGTCACCGACCGACTATTGCCGAGTATATCCGAATCAGCGTCACCGACCCGATCGTTTCAGTTCAGTTCAGAATGAGTTGTTGTAAGTTTTTATCTAATCATTATTCCTCTCAATCAAAGCACCTGTCATCGAATCTCTTGAGCACCCTTGGTTGAGTGGTAGAGAATGCCGTTATGTCCGCATTTGTACCTTTTTGTGTGCGAAAGTTTAAATAAAAACCGGTCAAGAGCGAGTCGCACTCGCGCACCGAGGGTTCCGTACCATCATGTTATTAATTTTTCATCGGCGAGGCCTATTTTCGTCAGAGAATTTTAACACTGCACTGCGGTGTAGAATATTGTAGTTTTATGTCAGCGGCATCGCTTGACCGATAGTGGAACTAATTTAATTTTTGTTGATAATTTCTGAAATACTGTGGTATTTAGATACTTCGTTTTATTTTTCCTGTAATCTTTACATAAACTTCTATCACATAGAATAATTTCAGATTTTTTCTTTTTCAAACTTCAGAGATAAGGGTGGGGCAACGGTATTTTTTTTACATGTTTCATCAAAAGTCGAAAACTATGCGGCCTAAAAAAAAATAAAAAATGTGCAATCTGCGCTCTTTCATATGATACCCCACATGCCCTAGTAGCCCCACTTCGGATTTTTCAGACCCCGTTTCGGTCCCTATTGCAAAAAAATATGCATATATTTTTATTTCTTTCTTATTTGCAAAATAGTTGGGCAAACGTCATCTAAAACTATTCCAAATTTCAAGTTGATAGCATTAGTAGTTCTTGAGATATCTAGCTGTGACAGACAGACAGACATAGTCTCACCATAAGGGTTCCGTTTTACCATTTTGGTACGGAACCCTAATAAATAAAGAACGCAAAGTGCGTTCTAAAGAAGTTTTCTCTTCAAAAGTATAACAAAGTCATGCCCTAAAAAACCTAACAGTTAAATTATTAAAAAAAACGTTCACAAAAGGACAAAATTATTCGGCACATACGTCCTTATACAACGCAAAGTCAACTGTACATCGCTAAAATAATCGAATCACGTACTCCTGACAATACGTGGTAACATCTAAACAAATTAACATACGCATAGTGGGCATATTTTGCATAATATTTTATGGCCAACCTTGAGAACTGTAAGATCTGATGTGATGTACCGACTGACAAGATGCTTGTTGTGTATTATACATATAGAACCTTTGTAGGTTGTGTCAATTTGAAGGTGGTTCACTCCAGATGGGCGAATTGAATGACAGGAAGTGTATCTTCAAATAATATTGAAAATTCCTCCTCCGCCTTCCTCGTGGATAGGCGAAATCGAAAGACAATAGTCGGTTTCGATACATGTCGTAATTTGTATGTGGTTATGGTGATAGGTAGATACCGGAGAATGAATCGAGACTACTCGATACAAATCATCTTGCCTTTGCAGGCAAAATCATTTGATTGAATTTTGTGTATGAACATAAATCGTTCTTTATGGGTTTGCTCTTGACTCTAATCTAGGTCAGAGGTGACACAGATACAGTCTACGATGGAGCGAGCTTACCCAGAAGAAGCCTGTTTACTCTTACTTTGAAGAGATTCGGGTTGTATTCACTCGGAAACACAAACGCAGGTAGAGAGTTCCACTCTTTTGCTGTGCGCATTATAAAGGACATTTGAAAACGCTTAGTGTGAATTGGTGGAATAGCAACTAGGCAGGGATGGTAACTTGCAGTGCGTCTGGATGTCCGAAGGTAGAAGGGGGCCGGTGGAATGAGGTCGTGGAGTTCTTGGGCACACTCACCGAAGTACAATCTGTAGAAGACCGACAATTGCATATTTTATTACTATAGCAGGAGCTATAAGAAATTGATTGTCGCTCAGTTAGGCAGTGTCAGTCACAGAACCATTTAAATTATCTGTGTCAATCATATTTTGTCCCTAGTGCAGTTCGATATAAAAGCAAATCATATTCAATCAGTTCTCCAACACACCTACTCTTAACAACCGCCTTTTAATTAGTTATCTGCCGTATAATTTTCCAGTAATGACGTTGGTAATTAGGAAAGCCGTTACAGCTAGCAGGATTCTTGAACTAAATGACAGGCATCGTTACTGTTGGCCTTGTGAGAGATAACGTCACGTTCGTACCTATGTTAAGGTTGTTTATAAATAGCTATGGATGTAAATATAATTCAAATGGTTCTGTGACTGACACTGCCTAACTGAGCGACAATCAATTCTAAAGATGTAATATGAAATTCAGACGACAGATACAATGCGTGCCACGAAAGATGAGACTTGACACACCACGTGGTTTGACTTGCGCAGTACACGATTTTAGGTATCTTTAGCGGTATGAGGTCTGAGTGCGGGACGGGACCTGACGTCATAGGGGCGGCGGAAAGAGCGGTGGAGCCGGGGTCAATAACTAGTTTCTGTTATGTACGAAAAGTAATGAAAAGTATTGAGTTATTTGACGTCTTTTTTCGCCATTAAAGAAGTGTCTTTCGCAGTGATAATGAGACATAAATTGTTTTGTTTTATCAGCATTGCCATACAACGTGGCAATGCTGCCAGCCTTTTGGACACTTTTCCTGTTGACATAAGACGAATTTTTTATGCCCTATGATTCTTTCCCCTCCCTTTTTATATACTTGTACTTATTATTATTTAAAGACTTAAATCACACTAATATTATAAAGGCGAAAGTTTGTGAGTGTGTTTGTTATTTCTTCACGCTTAAACGGCTGGACCAATTTTGATAAAATTGTGTATGGAGGTAGCTGACATCCTGGATTAAAATATTGGCTACTTTTTATCCCGGTATTCCCACGGGACCGACACTTATGCGGATGAAATCGCGGGGCGCAGCTAGTATAATATAATAATGAAATAAATAAGTTATTAGTAGAATATACTCTTCATACGGAACACGGACTTTAAAAGGATGAAATTAAAATATTTAATTGAACATAAAGTTCCTTTTAGGTTAATTACTTTTGAAGACTCCATTCTATACAACGCAATAACTTTATCATAACAGCATCAAGTTGCGTGTGGTCTTTGAACATTATGGTCATTAAAGTTTATTCTAAAAGTGACATTACAAGTATGAAATATAAACTTCTTTTATATCTGTTAGGATATATTTATGTGAGGTTTTTGAACTTATGGGAATCGCCGTCCAGCCACCAGCTTTTTCAAGGTTGAAACGGACAAATGACTGAAGTTATCTATGGCAATAATTTTCTTCTTTACTCCAATGATAATTTCGAGATGAGTATGCTGAGATAAGTCAAATTTCCGGCTAATTTGTTTATTTTTGAATTCTGTATCTGGGGGTTGGCCGTTGGGGTAGAATAAAATGGCGCAGAACACAATATTGCTGTTGCATTAAAATATTGCCAACTTAAAGAATTTGATACGTACGGTCTTATTCCGGCACCGAACTTACGCCAACGTATTTTAACACTTTTGGTCATCATAATCAAACCTTTTCATGAATTTGAAATGCATGGCATGGAAGAATTCTAAATTGTAAAAGAATGCTAAAAACAAAATTTAATCTTTTGTGATCGTCTAATAAACCAGCCACCAAAATCTTATTAGAAAGAAATCATACAACTCAGCAACAAACTTTATTCAGTTACAATAAAAAGAAAATAATCAACATCACTAGACACGGAAAACAAAAAAGAATCAAACACTTCTGTGCTCTTTATGGATAACGACTCGTATGATATAATAAAGATAACAAAAACGAACCGTTTGACATTTAGCAACGAGCAGTAACTCATTACATAAGCGGCGTCCTTGCAAGGCCGCGAGTGGGCTGCGCGGGCGCTGGCTGCCAATACAAAGATAAGAGTAGAAGGTTAACTAGTTAACGGCCTATAAACAACATTATTATTTAAATTACTAGCAACCCGACTTCACAAAACATCAAGATTTGTTAACTATATGTTAGTTAAATATTAATCTTTTTTACACACGACGAGATAATAAGGCTATACATTTCCAGTATAAGCTGACTTCTCATTGTACGAAAAGCATAGACAATGATAGATCAGCTAAAATTTATAGCTTGATATGTCGTCGTGTGAATCTTCCATCTTTAGATGATGCTTAAAAACGCATCAAATTACGTTGCGTGGTTTAGAAGAGCAATGCGTTCATACAAGCTGACACGAAAAGCGACTTTAATTTTATAATAGATAGATTTTTTAAAGTTAGGAACCCTCACGGGCGTCCCCAGAACACCCTACCAAAGTTTCATCACAATCTGACCAAGGTTTCGGAACGCATAAAGGACAAACATACAAACATTGATTTTTATTTATATAGATAGACTAGCGACCCGCCCCTGATTCGCAAGAGTGCAATTTTTATTTCGGATTTCCGAAATTTTCTTTCACACAAACCTTGTCCTGGCAATAAAATAACACAACAAAATAAGAATCATCCAATTTGGTGCAGTCATTCGGAAGCTATACGCGGATATACATTTCCGCGACTTTGTTTTATACTATGTAAGGATTATGTATGGATATAGAAGTTGTTGCTGAGGCCTATGTTTATGTTAATACACAGATTTGCTTGATTGATATATTATGTATCTGTCAAATTCAATCAGAATTTATATTACCTATTCGGCAATACAGTTACCTACTGTATTTAGGAATGCTAGATGAAATCTTCAAATGGTTAGTCGCCTGTCAAATCTCATAACATTTAGCTGTTGAGATTGTTTTAGGCAAATAACAACTAATCAAAGTAGTGACAACATTTTACCTAAATTGTAAAGGTTTCGCAATTCGTAGGTTACTTGCGTAACACACTTACAATAATGGCCTTTAATGTTGACAGTTCAACACTGTTCATTGTGTTATTTACGTTGTTGAGCAGACAAATTTTTCGAATATATGAAGCAATGGATTGAAAAATCCTACAAAAACTTTCTAAGACTGATCTAAGTTGCACAATTAGGGTGCTGTCCTATTATTAGACCTGTTCATTTTTTATTAAAAGTACTCGTTAAAAATCGGCCTTCAAAAGGAACCGATTACAGATTTCTATCGATTTTCCTATTGTAAGTTGTACAAACTGGTCCTTTTGTAATTATCTCCTAAGTGCAACGCGCCGCCCGCCTGCGCGCGAGTGCTCGTAATTACGCCTTTGTTGTGCTGTTAATCGTGGGAAAAGGATGTAAAGTGCAGTGATGAGACATATTTAGGACAGGATTGGATTAGTGATGTAGTTGTTACCATAAGTAGGTACGATGGCGAGAACGAAAAATGTGAAAACTATGATTTTTTTTTCAGAAAAAACAATAGTTTTTTAACGGTTTAGTAGATTTTGGTATGGAATTAAATTACATAACAAAAATAGCCTTTGTTTTGTTGCTAATCGTGGGAAACCGATGTATGGTTCAGTGATGAGACATAATATTTAGGATTGGATTGGATTGGAGTTGTACCTAGTTGTAAATGAGAAAATAAGGCGAAAGTATACCTATACCATATTGTTTGGGTACGGTAGGTAGGTAAATAAGAAAGCGAAGACAAGAAAAAAAAAAACCTAAAGTCTTTATTGAATATATTTTAACAGGTTTAGTGAGACGTAGAAAGGAATTAAAATAACATAACAAAAATATAGTAAAATTGTAAACATCTTATTTACAGCTTTTTTCCTATTCAATCTGTAAAGTGTAAATAATTCATTTCTTTCTATATCTTTCTCATCGGAACGATAAAAAATCTTTTTCCATTTATCCGAACATAAAGCTTCCTTAATAAAAGTCGTCATAAAAAATATTTCTATTCACGCATCTTATATTCAATCATAATTCTATTTATAGATTATTATGGTTTATGGCATATTAGTCGATTCGCACGAATTTACTCGCCCGAAACGTGCGAATCGTCACTTTTAAATAATATAATTTTGTCTGTTAGGCGACTCTCACGAAGTGTGTAATGTATTTGTGGGCGAGTCGACAACTCCAGAAATATGTGTTAGGCAATTGGCACATTTTGAATTTTATGCAATGAAGTATAGAAAAATGACACTAGCGCACAGAAGTGATAAGAGTTAAAATATTATAAAACATCTTTTGTCGCTATGGACATTTAAGTATCGACAAAGTCATTTGACGACACTATTTTTGTTGGCTTATATTTTTAGCTGATTTATGTCTAAGGCTGAGAAGTAGGAAGTCTGTAAAGGTTTATGCGCCTGAGTTGAGTCAGACTTATTGCAAGGTTGTGACTGATTAATGTTGAGATAAGCTCGATTTGACTCACATTCGGTGTCTGGGATTTACTGGATTTGTTAGTAGGTACATACATATTTCGTAGGGTATGCCATTTGAGATAATACATTCAAGACGCATACTATTAATCGTAGATTGTTATAGAAAACTTTTTGGTATTGAAAACTTTTTGGTATTGAAAACTTTTTGGTATTGAAAACTTCTTCAAACTTCTTAAAACTTCCCGATAATGCAACCCAGTCTGGGTTGCATTATCGGGAAGTTTGAAGAAGTTTTCTTTCTATTTCTAAGACCACCTAGTAACAAAATAGGAACAATAGGATTTATTATCTAACCGAGAGCGGTGGTGGCATAGTGGTCACGGACACGACTTACGAGTTGTAGGTCGTAGGTTCGAACC
Organism: Luperina testacea; assembly: GCA_927399505.1. Taxonomy (NCBI): domain Eukaryota; kingdom Metazoa; phylum Arthropoda; class Insecta; order Lepidoptera; family Noctuidae; genus Luperina; species Luperina testacea. Next base: position 19,093,629 of record OV656759.1, on the reverse strand, counting down.
CAGATAGGCGCTTTACTTTGTGTAAAGTATTTTATCACCACAGCTCTCAAAACGGTGAAGAAAAACATCGTGAGGAAACCTGCGAACCAAAAATTCGAAGACATGTGACATCCACCAACCCGCACTGGGCCCGCGTCTGCCACTGGGAGGAGGCCTGTACCTCAACAATGGGAACATTATAGACTGATTACACATAGTTACAAAATTTTACTTATTAAAATTTTCCTTAATTTTTTGATACAGTAAACTTAAATCTACCAGCCGTTTCTATCCATCAGCTTGAAAATCTTGGCCACTTTAGTGATGAACAAGGAGAAAGATTCCATCAAGAAATTCACACCATGGAGGAACGATATAAGGGCAGATGGGATGCGCATATGATGGCAGATTATTGCTGGAGTTTGAAACGAGACCTACCACAAGTATCACAGGAAAGGTCTTCATTAAAAATCATTTTTGCGGCTTCCAAAAATTTAATATTTTCTATGGTACCTACCTATTCATTTTTTGTGTTTTTAAAAACTAAAGCTGATAGAAGACAACAATTTTTATTTTCAGAGTCAGGATGCCATATGTCTACATAAAAGCTAATTAACCGTCTGGAAAAAAAATTTGGAACTATGTGTTATGAACTGACCGCAATTAGGTAAGTAAGTAGCCTTGAACGTCTTATATCATCAAATTTAACTAAGCAATCCTATCGTTTTTCCAAAGACGTAGAAGCCGGGTTCGAGTAACCAGAAGACCAAAAAAAAATGTCCAGATTCCACTCGTGATCTCCAATAAATGTCAAAAACTTCTCAGAAATGTCGGTAAATTAGACGTTTTTTTGGTAGATGGAAACTGAAATTACAGTGCGAACGTTTTTAAAAAGGACGGAATTTGCTCCTCAGATGTAGTCAATGAAAAGCAAAGATCGTCTGAGCAACTTATTATAAGTTCCTAAACACGTGTAGACCCTAAAAAACTGAAGCAACATTGTCTACTCAGGTGAAGCTTATGTTATCTTATTACAATATTATGTTCCTATTATCACAATGGCCGTCAGGCCTTCAGCTAGATGTCTCATATTTGACGCAACGTTAAGTCATGACATCATTTTAATGGACTTTACAAAACTTCTAAGAAGTTATAAATATTGTAGCTGTTACTACTATCCTTGATTCTGTTGCGATGTTGCATAATATACAGGTTTTCAAAGATTACTGGGACCGCGTTTTGTAGCACCGATTCCACGTTTAGAATAATGTAGTTGTATGATTCATCTAGCGGGGTTGGATGGTTTGTATGGAAGATGATATGGCCAAAAAGATGGTGAATACTGAGGTAACGGGTGATAAAGATGTATGGAAGAAGATTGCTACATCGACACTTCACAAATTAAGATGGACCATAGGGGCAAGAAACCGTGAGCAAACCGGGATATCCAAGAACCAAAAATTTTAAGAGAGGCTGATTATAAGGAGCAAGAAGGAGGTGGTGTAGGTTGAATATGTGTAATACTTTACCTAAAGTTACTTTATTTTGTAGCTACATCATGTAGACTGCTCATATAAAAGTTAGGCTTTTATATTATATTTTTTTATTTATAATATTATAAATGCGAAAGTAAGTTTGTTTGTTACCTTTTCACGCCTAAACCACTAAACCGATCACCCTGAAGTCTTGCATATACGTTGTCAGCTGTACAGACACACATATAGGGTACCTTTCATCCCGAATACGACCGCTAGTCCCGAATAAAAGTGCTGTTCCCGAGGGAAACAACAATAACGTTATCATGATTGGATTATATTAGAAATCACGGAATCGAGAATTATGCGAGTGAAACCGCGGGGCGCAGCTAGTATTATAATAATCGCTCATTCATATAAAGTTGCTACTGATACAAATATATTTAAATAAAATCTCTTTTTCATGAGCGAATGAAATTATACAAATCAGCTTTACAGCGCTTTAAATTAAAGCGATCGTTTTCGATGCGCGTCGATAGAGCGTCAACAACGAGATCGTCAAACAGTTTCGTTCCGTTTAATTTCCGCATTACAAACATACCCATTATGTCAGTTTCACTGCACGATATTGCATTATGAATATTTTAATTCTACATATTATCAAAGGTCATCGGAATGCGTTGCGGTTGCGAGTTGCGGTTCATTCAAAGACCACGAAGTCGCGGTGCAATAAAAGCTTAGTTCCGATAGTTTATTTCGTTCACACAATCTAAATTATTTCATCTAACATTTATTCTCGCTTGCACCACGAATAATTTAATGCGTTTAACGCGAAACATATTTACATCATCATAATTTCTCGGTTGACAGAAACAGAGCGAAAAGATAAATATACGTTTAGCGTATTTACCTTTATCGTATTTTGCGGTGTATTTAGTGGAATTAGGACAAATTCTTTATTTTATTCCTAAATTGTATAAGAAGCTTTTATCCACATTGGCATGTTAGCCTCATCATAACTTCAACTATTGTAATCTAAGTCTGAAAATAAAAAATCCCATGAAATGCCTATGGCATTAAGTCCGCCTCTGTACATTTATGTGCTTGAAGTATTAAATAAATAAATATAATATAAATTATTAATGTCTAAACAGATCAGTAAGTACTTAGGTGTTAATATACCTAATCTTAATATTACGAAGGATCAAATTAAACCTATCTACTCACCAAGCCCACATATGAGGTAAGTTGGCGGCGGCTTGAGTACGGACCTGGCGTAGGCCCCCCGGACCGTCTCCAGGGCTCTCGGGGCTCCTGCCACGAGGAGTACCCCTGGTGATACGTAGCCAGCGTACCGCAACTCCGCAGTGGCTGCGGCGAGAGCACCAGCCCACCAGCATTTTGCGTTCGCTGATAGAAAGCTCTGAAACAAAAAGATGATGGTTAGAAAATGTAATTTGGATTTTTCGTATATTTTTAGACAATTCTTTTTATTTTTTGCTGTGAATTTTGATACAGCAATCCCGAAACTGTTACTGTAGGTAGGTATTCGTAAAATGGTAACGGCAAAAGTTATGGATCAAAAGACCAAAAAAAAAAAATCAAAGTCTTCAATGATAAAAGACCTATGAAAGGATCTATAAAAATTACATCACTTAACTAAAGACGGAAAGGATTAGTTACTACACTTCAATCAACTTCCCAAACCAATTACAACAAAGTAACGCCTTCCAATTTCCTCTCCAAAATTGAAACTTCAATGTCCAGATTAGAGATTTAGATTAAAACATTTACCCCCTTACTAATAAATGTTGTAGGTATAGCGACTGTATAAGTTATATACAACGTCTTGTCTTCTTCTTTCGAAATTCAAATTACTCACGACTGAAAGAGAGAAATCTGTGTGTAACTATTCAACTGATGTAACACGTTTATTAGTAAAGGGGTTAGTTAATTCCATTAAGATAAATACCTATTACTAAAATGAAAGTAAACACCGTTCAAATTGAACGATAAATAGATCCTTCTCTCTGGCACATTACTCTCGATACACAATTCCGTCATAAAAAGTCCTTGACCAGTACTTAAGTGCCTACTGGCATTTCGTGGGTTGCCACACCGACGCTCTCTGAATCCTGCAACTATATTGTTGGTCTTGTGAAATGCATGGATAAGGTTATCTGTACCGAGAACCGCCCCTGATCAAGTTTTACGTGCCATTTTTAAATGCGACGAATTAATTGAATTAAAATTAACGTGTTGGATGAAGGAGCTTGTTGATTTGTTGGTTATGATGTCATTCGGTGAGTGAATAATTTGTTTGCTAAAAGGTTGCATGCTCCAGTTGGCCCAAAAAAATACTATCTCCTTTATGTTTCAAATTGATCTTATTTCAAGTTAAATAAATATGAACTTTATTGTAATGTTATTTAAGTTGAATTCAGAGTGACTAGCACTATTGAAAAAGTTATAAAAATGTCTGAAGTTGTAGCGTAAACTGCACTTTATTGCGTTGGAATTAAAGTTACTTTTCCATAAACTCATCTTTGTTTACATTTTTGGCAAATAAGTCGCGAATGCAGATTATATTGGTTGGTCATATTTACAGGTGACCTAGCGTAGAAATTTTTCGACGGTTATCTAAAACAAGGTCTGCTGTTTAATAGAAAAGTGACTAAAAATTTCAACGCAGGGGGTTTCAGAGTCATGTACTGAATCCATGGTAATAGGTGGCGCGTCGATATACAGACCCCAGCACATCAAGCTACCCGAAACTGTAAAATTTTCCCAATCAACTTTGAACCTAATGATTTAGCAATAAAGTTGAAAATCTATTAAAGCAATTTGACAGATTGTAGTAGCTTGATGTGCTGTCTGTACCTGCCACCCTTATTCATTCACAACTGTCATTCATGGACTGTTGTTTGAATAGGTTATACACGGAAAATTGACGTAGTGTCAATTTGGTTTAGAATTAATTTCCCTGGCTCTAATTAGTAAAGTTAGAACATGATACTTAAAGCTTAATCATTCAAAGATTAAACTAACCGGCTGAAGTTAACAATACCTAATTACATAAATAAACGCCAACTTTGCCTCAGTAAATGTGTTTATAATAATATAAAACATAATAGCTTGAGTGATTAAATTTTCACTTTCCCATAAAGATAATAGATCTGCTCAGCAAAAAGCGTTCAAAAAAATAATATAAAGATATTATCTTCGTGAAATTGACTACTTGGTACACCTGAATCAATTTCTAACGAGATTGTTGTTATAACATTTTTTATGCCGCCAAATTGACTTAATCATTTTTATATCAATGCCATTAACTTTTAGCTCTTAGCGTATAGAGGTATGAAGGAACAGGGTGTAAAGTTCACTCATACTCTATAGGAAAGGGAGGATCCTCCGACCAGACGGGAGTTGTGTCTGGCAGGCAACTGCCCGTTTGATTCATGTCGGGCCGTTGTATCTATGCTAGTTGCGCGGTAAACTCTGCTTGCGCGATGCAGGATTTGCGTGACGTCAGTATGACGCGTTGGTTGCATGTGGCGTTGTAGATACTGCTACAAGCGCGTTCCCACGAACGCGATTTTTTATCGCCCACACGCGCGAAAAAAATCGCGTTCGTGGGGACTGGATGCGGAAGGCGGAGGACAGAATGTTGTGGCGCAGCCTGGGGGAGGCCTATATCCAGCAGTGGACTGCGATACGTTGAGTTGATTGCTTGAACTCTTAGGAAAGCTACATTTTTACATAACCATAATATCAAGCCTTGTATCCCCCAAAGGTTGGCTAGAGATGTACCTACAGTAGGTACAGACGCCAGCATATCAAGCTACTCCCATCTGTCAAATTTCTTTAATAGATTTTCAACTTTATCGCTAAAGCATAAGGTTCAAAGTTGATTGGGAAAATTTTACAGTTTCGGGTAGCTTGATGTGCTGGCGTCTGTACCCTCATTTCGCCAGTTATGTTTCAGGGGATTACAGCACCTAAACGCAAAACACGCAAGTTTTAGAAGCAATAAAAGTAGCAAAAATATATGACATTCTTCAGGATATATACTAGGTAGATAGTGTGTTGAAAACATAATACAACTAATTTGATACGATAGAAAAAAATCATGAATATACCTCTAAAAACTTTCTTTTTACAATAAAAACCATACTAATACATACAATCATTTTTCTACAAGCAATATTAAAGCTCTAGTGTTTTAATTTTTTAGTCCAAACAATAGATTTTCTTAAATAGATAATTGCTTCATATTTTGCAATAAATTACCAGCGTTGTGTCATCGTGTCTCGTCTTTCTTTTCTATGCAGTCCGACAGTGACCGCGCTTTAGGTCATGTAGTCCCCTTAAGTCTCATGTAATAGCAGGTGAGGCTTTTGCCATCAGCCGGGCTCAAATCCGGCCTCCGGGCCTCCGGGCCTCCAGGCCTCCGGGCTGCTACTGAGAAATTCCAGATGGAAAAACCCAATAACACTGCCCAAACTGGGCTTCAAACTCATGACCTCATGGTCAGCTGCGCTTGCAACCACTAGAACAACCAGGCAGTAAACAGCGCATTAAAAAAGTTTCAAAAGAAAAATTGTAGTTTTGTATTACATTCCGATTGTCGCCATTTTTGACGTGACAACGTTTAATAAATCGATGAAGCTGGCTGCACTCACGAAAAAACATGACTCATGTAGCGTTACCTCGCGGCCTGTAGCGTTGTAGCGTTCCATGGCGGCTTGAAGTGCAAGCGAATATTAACAAATGCAATGCAACTATTCCATCAGTATGTGGGGACTGTGTCTCACGTACCCATCCCTCGCATAGTTGTTAAGATTGTAATATTTTTAGAAGTAGGTACTTATTGTAATAATTTTTAGAGTTTCATTTTGTGTTTTTCCCACGAATCACATCTGCAAGCGATTTAAGTTATAGGTACTATTGTCTTTCATGATTCTTTACTTTTAGTTAAGGTTCTTCATTGTTCTATTATGTTTAGTTATCTTGTATTGTACCCATTTGCTATTGTTAGTTAAGGTTCATTGTTCTGTTATTTTTAGTTGTCTTGTATTGTACCCATTTGCATTTCTCGTGTTTTATTATACTTTTAAAATGAAATCGTTTTGCCGCTTCCTTTGTCTAGTGAACGGCAGATGTGGGAGAGTTTTGGTTCTGAGCTTGAGTCTGTGCTGAACTACGATCGTGCGAGGTCCTCTCTGACCCCCGATCATATTTTACTCGCCGAAGCTCGCCGTAATAGTTTACGGCGAGCTTCGTGTTTCTATTAGTCTTACTCTTCATGTAACATTATTTAATTTTACCTTTTCGTGTCAAGTGTAACTACTAGCTTTAGTTACTTGATATCGTAATAAATTAATCGCTACTTATTTACAACTCACTTCAGTGTATCACTCCGCCCACGCGGTCACGAAGTCCGCACAGTGGTGACCCCGACGTGATCAAAACTATCAATAGCGTGAGTTCGTGACAGTGCGTAAAGAGTTTCGCGAGTGCTAAATCAAAGTACGTGTTAAAATGGCGAGCGGTCCAGCGGGAGTCACTAACAGCGGATGACGCGCATTCCCAGCCGGCCAGCTCCCACGGCTTCAACGGGTATCCTGACCACCAGCATGCAGCGACCGCGCATACCTGGTCATCACCCTCAGCCTCATCAGAAACCTCGGCACAGCACACTGCACTTTCGGCCGGTCAACAAGAAGAGCTCAATTCCTCTCCTGGTCGACGCAGCAGCCAGCCTCAACCCGGCGCTGTACCACATCCGACGCACTGGAGCATAATGCAGCGCCCGCGCCACCCCGACTCACTGGGGACATCTTCGCAGATAGTTCCGACTCACCGTGAACTATGCGGCACCGACGCACTGGAGCATAACGCAGCGCCCGCGCCACCCCGACTCACTGGGGACATCTTCGCAGACAGTTCCGACTCACCGTGAACTATGCGGCACCGACGCACTGGAGCATAACGCAGCGCCTGCGCCACCCCGACTCACTGGGGACATCTTCGCAGACAGTTCCGACTCATCGTGAACTATGCGGCACCGACGCACTGGAGCATAACGCAGCGCCCGCGCCACCCCGACTCACTGGGGACATCTTCTCAGACAGTTCCGACTCACCGTGAACTATGCTGCAACCGGTTCCGACTCGCTGGAACCTAAGTTGGCCTGGCAAGCATATTCCTCGCCGTTCTGGTAGGCGAGTTAAATTTCCTGATTACTATCAGGCAGGTGTTTCGTGATCTTTATCACTGGTAGGGGGGTACTGTGGGGACTGTGTCTCACGTACCCATCCCTCGCATAGTTGTTAAGATTGTAATATTTTTAGAAGTAGGTACTTATTGTAATAATTTTTAGAAAGTTTCATTTTGTGTTTTTCCCACGAATCACATCTGCAAGCGATTTAAGTTATAGGTACTATTGTCTTTCATGATTCTTTAATTTTAGTTAAGGTTCTTCATTGTTCTATTATGTTTAGTTATCTTGTATTGTACCCATTTGCTATTGTTAGTTAAGGTTCATTGTTCTGTTATTTTTAGTTGTCTTGTATTGTACCCATTTGCATTTCTCGTGTTTTATTATACTTTTAAAATGAAATCGTTTTGCCGCTTCCTTTGTCTAGTGAACGGCAGATGTGGGAGAGTTTTGGTTCTGAGCTTGAGTCTGTGCTGAACTACGATCGTGCGAGGTCCTCTCTGACCCCCGATCATATTTTACTCGCCGAAGCTCGCCGTAATAGTTTACGGCGAGCTTCGTGTTTCTATTAGTCTTACTCTTCATGTAACATTATTTAATTTTACCTTTTCGTGTCAAGTGTAACTACTAGCTTTAGTTACTTGATATCGTAATAAATTAATCGCTATTTACAAATTACATCAGTGTATTACTTATCCACGCAGCCGAATTCCCACAAGTATTTTCTTATGACGTTGTCACGTTCAACTATCGTCAGTAAACCGACTTTACAGACAACCGATTTTTTCCGTAGAAAATAGAAACGTTTATCGTTTAAACATTGTGATAGACAGTACCTTTTATTAGCTGCCCTACGGATTGTGTCAAAAGAGAAAACTTGTCTAAAGTATAAAGAGTAAATTGCTGCCTTTAATAATGATTTTAGCCCTAGTGTTCACTGATGGAACGCTACTACAACTACTACAATTATTTGTAGGAGCTTTTTCAGTTACTGAAATGATGATTGGTAGGTACGATAAGTATCAAAATTGTGGTGTTTTGTATTTGAAATTAAATAAATACCATTTGTATTATTATGTGCGTAGGATATTTTTAATTTTACCCACTCACGTGTCCCGCTATCCGCGTGACGTTGCATAGAAAGTCCCAGAACATTTTTTGTCGGCGCGCGACATGGCGCCTATCCTGGGACAGACTGGATGCGGCGAAAGGTGGAGGGCAGGGTGTTGTGTCGCAGCCTGGGAGAGGCTTGTGTCTAGCAGTGGACTGCGATAGTCTGGGTTGATAGTTGATTAATGACGGTGTGAAACGTAACACAATTCCCACTAAACGGTAACACAAAACCCAATACTGACGTCATTTATTAAAAAAAAACCCCGCGACCAGAATATTCAAACCACAATTTATACTTACTTACCAGTTTTATTTAGAAAGAACCGACTAATTTATTCATCGACAAGTTTATTCATTCTTCCACTATCGTAATATATTCTGGCCTAGGAGTAGTCAAGGTCTCCTACGAATCCAATGTAAACCCAGCCTATCATTATGTAGATTAGAATTTTCCTAGGTGTGAATTAAATAAGTACTTTGTGAAAGTAGAGGTACTAGGTATCTAGGATACATTATAAGCTAGCAGACTGTGATTATATGCTTATTATATTGTCTCATAAAATTTTATCGCTAGCAAATGAGAATTTATTAAGTTACAATAACTTTCATGTGAGTGAATTATCTTAGATTGTTTTAGTGGAAGGTTGTTATTATGGCGCTGTTCTGATATAGGTTTGGTTGCCTGCGGGCGTGAGACAGATGTCTTTATTAAACTGTATCGTGTTGTTTGAAGTCAGTGTATCAACAAGTAGTTGATTTTGATTGATGCTGCCAGACTGAAAATGTAGGTACGGTCAGCAACAAAAGTCGATCAAGACTTCAGTTTTTTTTAACTCCGTTAATGAACAAAATTTTAACACTCAGTTTTTTTAATCTCAGTTATTGAGCAAAATATTTGTTCAAAATTGCATTGTACTTCTGCTGCAATTTTGAACAAATATTTTGCTCAATAACTGACATTAAAAAAACTGAAGTGGTAATCGACTTTTGTTGCTGACCGTATCTATTTTATAATATTTATAACGAAGTATCAAACTGAGAAGATGCGATTTAGAGTAAGGGGTGACGAACCCAGAATAGCTGTCATTTACTGAAAAAATTTTTTGTGGAAGTTTGTAATTATGGCGGCATACTGAAATACTTAGGTTGGGTTGCCTGCGGGTTTAAGACAAATAGTGGACATTATAAAGCAGTTTAATTGTGTTGTTTGAAATCAGTGTATCAACGGGTAGTTGAATTTGATTGATGCTGTAATTTTATCCATCATATCAAGTAGATAATTAGTATTTGCCTGCTTCAACAGAGAGAGTACTCAACAGATAATGGTTATCGAAAAACACTAGTACTTGTTAAGAATCTGTTCAAAACAAACTTTATTATTATCTTATTTCTTCTTAGCTTATCTATGGCAATCTATTTAAACAGTCGGCCCAGAATTTGGCTACGAGCTTGGCACCTTCAATAGCGTCCATATGTGTCGCACAAGCGTGCATTCGAACTATGGAGAGTCGCAGTACAGTTTTGTCGCACAAGTGTTGTTGGCACATCCATTTGTCCAGCTCACGTAGTGCACTCATCAAGTACTACAGCATGCAAATAACAGGACCTACTGGACTCAATATTAAATGCCCCAATAATTGTGGGACAGCACCACATTTACTCATTATTTTACTAGCAAAGCTCAGGTTTCAACCGCATAAATTTTGATCCCGCGGGAATATCAGGATAAAAAGTCCTATCCTATGTGTTAATTCAGGTTGTCAACTACCTCCATACCAAATTTGATTAAAATTGGACCAGCCATATTATGGAGCGACCATAGCATATTGTTGATATGTAATATTAAGCATCTTGTGAACGTTGCAAAAAATTTTGGCTTTTACGTTTAGACTTGTGTACCTATATTTTTTATGCCATTGGCGGTAATTTGTTTGCGTATTTTAAAGACTCGGTTAGTAGATCCGTTACTAGTCACGCCTGACATGTTCAAACCATAGCTTGGCACCACTGGTAGGTATGTTGACCTCTACATGATGTCATCATAGTTAACACATATGAATTCATTGCCGATTGAGACTTTTTTCGGTGAGTTATCAAAAGTTCAAAGAACCACAATAAATACTTACATATGTAAAGAGTTAAAAGGATATCAAGTAGAAATAATAAAACACTAGCTGTTACCCGCGACTTCGTATTGTTCAGTTCGCAGAGTTTACGATAACTTATTGATTCTGTATACTCCGTTTCTTTATTATGATTTGTTTATCATTTGGTTAAGTCCTTAAATAAACGGAGTTTAATATTCCCTATTTGAATCGGATATTATTCAACATTTTATTTCATTTCAATAGTAAAATACTCCTTATTGCATCAGCTATCTGTTAGTGAAAGTCCCGTCAAAATCGGTCCAACCGTTTCAGAGATTAGCCGGAACAAACAGACAGACAAAAATTGTAAAAAAAAATATTTTGATATATGTACCGTGTATACATCCATAAGCATTTAGTAAAAAGCGGTTATTTTAATATTATAAACAGACACTCCAATTTTATTTACTAGTATAGATTATTTAAAAAAAAAAAAAAACTCGTCTAGGACTATCGAACCGTACTCCTGGTTGCCCTTTCGACATAATTTTACCTACATTCTACATTAGAACATAGATCCTAAGCCCATAAAGTATCCGTTTTCTGTAAACTTGAAACTGGTATCTAATAACATTCATCTCAATCAAGGCCAGCAATATTTTTATTTTAAACGCGTTATTATTTGGGGTGACAGTATCTTTGCTAGATAATAATTTATTTTACTAAACTTTAACGGCTCTTAAATGCAGATACGTATACGATTAAGTTTATCATTAATTCCCAGATAATCAGCATTGTTTCTGTAAACCATAAATACATGACGAAACATGTTGCAAACATGTTGCAAAAAGTTTCCATACTTATCTAATAACAATGCGAACTGTCTAATTAAGCGTGCAAAGTCGGAAGCAATGTCTTCACATGTTGGAGAGAACGTTGGAACCAACTTTGGTGAGGATTGTGGCGAAAGCTCGGATGTCAATCGTCCCATAAAACACTAACTTCAAACTTGCATTAGTTAAAACTTAAACTCATTTCTGCTATGATATTGAAGAATTTATCATTATGACAGTTAGAATCTGCGTTAAATACATTTTGCTTAACGCTGTAAAAGGTCAATCCTTTTACAGCGTTAAAAGCCCGTGTAACTCATCTCACTTTCATGTGCCAACTCTAGAAATGGTGGCCAAACATTGGCAGACGTTGGGACAATGTTATGTGTGAGAAAACTAAGAAATTGCACCCGCTATCGCCATCTTGGATCGGTGTGCAGATAATGTACATTGTGTCATGGTCTGCTGCCTGTTCCCGTGTGAGGCCTTCTTAACCATTCCATTAAACATTTATGTGCAATTTTTTTTACAAAATAATAGCTATAATGCTACATGAGAAGTTGTAAAAAGTAGTTATTTCCTGAGTTTTTATGGTTTAGTAAACAGGAATTAAATTTGCCTTTGTTACATTTTTGCCGTGTAGCCGATAGACTAAGTTATTGTAAAGTGTATCAGAATAAAGTCTATCTATGCAGTAGCTTGACAGTTCTTACTGGTACTAACAGCTTGAAAATAAAAAACCCATGTCACACATGCCTATAACTTGCACAAAAGTGTGCAAGTAGCTTGCATGCCAGTATGGTATTTACCAATCAGAAGCTGTTGTTATGGAAGCTACTTCCATACTTTTGTGCAAGTCACAGGCAATATTCCGGGCTTAAAGTTATGTCAAACTGAGCTTCTCAATCTTATACACTACAAGATCACGGTTCATTCTTCGCGCGTCCTAAATTCAAACTCAGAAAAGGAATGCCACATTTAATGAATAAGAACAATTCTATAATTGGCGAAGGAATTCTCACAAGCAGCCCGTTCCAAAAACTATTCTCGATTGCGCCACTCGCTGCCGTTAAAAAGCAATCTCCTGTAGTCGAAAGTTATTTTTAATTCCTTTTTCAAAATTACACTGCGCGCCATATTTAACAGCTCTTATTTGGATTAACGAGTCACGTTTCCTTTTCTATTGAATTAGAGGAATGTCAAAAACAGGAAATGTCCTAAAGGAATCAAATACTTCAGTTTATCCACGTTGTTGATGTTTATTGACTTTTAATTCTGGGTTTTAAGTGCGTTTCCTATAATAATATATCAAAGGACCGTTAAAGATATGATCGAGTTCGTGAAATAAGGTACGCGTAGGTATTTTATTAATTAGATAGTTAATTTTATTCGAATGAGAGTTGAATTTTTAGGTATTATACCTATATTATTATATTTATAATTTTATTTTTTGCCTGTACCATCGCGGACACTGACGGTGGACCATTTTTCAAACATAACCTAAGGGCATTTTTTCCTTCACTTGTGTTACTATCTTAGCAGTAATCCGTCAGTATCAGTATCAGTATCCTGTGAATTTACTACATTATTCTAACACTTAACTTAGTATAAGAGCGCACTAAAATTGTCAACACAATCAAGATGCTGTTATTCAAATGCCACTCGGTTTATTTTCATGAATATTTCATAAATTCGATCACAAATCGAATTCAATGTTTATGTAAATATTAAACTTGGTACATTGGCGGGTAGTCGCGAAATGCGGAGGAAGATGTGAATGTCTTTATAAATCTAATTGTAGACTGTGCGTATGGTGTCGACCACACAGGGGTGTGAGATTTGATACCTACTTGGAAATAATTTTATCGATCCTTCATTGTTTGTAGTAAAAGTAGATCAGCCGTTCTCTTCTGTACAAACCTCACCGTAAAAACTTAGATGAATTGAGCTGTCATTCCTAATGCAATTGATTGACAATTGACCTCTCACATTACCTAAGTTTTCACGGCAGGTATTAATAACAATGCACGCTTGTTTTTCCAATTTACTTTTGATATTGGCAGAATAGACGACATCGGCTTTGCTTGTCATAATAAAAAATAGAATAGAATATGAGATTTTTATAAAATAGCACTACATTTACTGACTATCTTACGTGAGTAAATAGAAAGGGCAGTGACAGAAAGGAATGAAAAATCTTTAAGCAAACATAAAAATTGGCCCTTTGCTACGATCTGCAATAAGGTAAATCGAAAAAAACTTGATTTCATAAAGAATTGGCAGCTATATAATTTAGAGGATTGAAGGGCATTCTAACAAAACTCTAATTAAATAAATAAAAAACAACATTGGCACTCCGGGAGTGCCGACAGAAGTGAAAACAAAACTCAAACAGAATACTTTGCCATCACTCACTGACATATTGGATATACATTAAAACCGAGTACATCCCGAGGACAGTCGAACACATCCGAAGCGGGTATTTTTTTAATCGTCTTATAAACAAAAGACGCGCGTTGTTGCTTACGGTAACAGTGGCGCGAGTTCAATGGTTTCTTCCCATCTCAAAAAATGCCCAACGCGCCTAAAGAAGTATTCACTTCAAAAATGCTATATTGCCCTATTGGAAACAAAAATGAATCAACACATAGGTTCGCATCTAAGTGTCAACTAATTTCATGTAGGTAATGCAATGCCCTATCATAAAGCCGAAACACCATGATATTTTCTCGTTAACTTTTATAATTGTGGTCTTTTTATGGCAGCCATTTCAGTGTTTGTGGTGCACAGCTAGCAATATTCACGTCTGGCTGAAGTTAATTTTGACATTCACGAAAATGTGAAGTACCTACATAATTTGAACTGAAAATTATAGGTATACACTTTTGGTAAGTGCACAACAGTTCTAATTTCAGACTTAATTTTTGTGCTTGAAACCCAACATTAAAAAGAAACAATAGTAGAAGAGGCGGTCATTAATTCTGCCAAAATTATACCGGTAGGTAGGTACCACAAAAATGTTCCGGTACTTTCTTTAATTTTAATCTAAATAACTGTCTACATTTTTGATTATTTCAACAATGCGTGAGAAAGACAATAAAATAAACACACCAAAACTCAAAGAGGCAATCTGTACAATAATTTTATTAGATAATACTTTACAATTGGGCCAAACGCATTCAATCCAATAAAACAGCACTTACATCATACGCTTGTTAGACGCGACAATCAAATGCAGCGGTCCAGCGCTTTACAATAGTTTTGATTGAGATTTATGCATTGCGCTATCAAGTTACGACGCTTGAAGCTTGCTTGCGACACAGGCCACTAGTAAATTTGCCTCCAAATAAGCATTATATTTATTACTTATTAGTTATGTCAGTAAACATGATCCCAGATTGAATGATTTATTGTTTTATTATTAGATTTGTGATGTAACGTAATTTTGGTTATTGTTGGCTTAACGAGTTAACCTTGCTTGACCTGGCTTTGATTCGGGTGTTAAAGTGGACGTTAATAATGGTAAATGTGATTGCTGAGCTATTTATAACGTAACTGTTACAGTTGTGGTTGTTAAAAAGATTAGAGATTTTGACCTATTACATGTCACCGGTCAATCAACGACACAAATTATTTAAGCCATAGAAGTATTTGAGAAAGACAATACGAGATATTCTTAAGAACTGACCAAGGAAGTACAATTCCAAGTTATTTCTTTGATGAATGAGTCGATAACTGAACAGAATAACACTTACATCAACTCTATTATTGACACTTTCCCGTTCAAGCTGTCCACTTTTACTTCAAATTAACACCTGAATAAGGGCTTAACAACGTAAAACTTATCAATGAAGAGAAAGCAAATATAAATCAATGAAATCTTTCAATGGAGTATGAATGAACAGAAACTGGACAGGGTAACAGCGCCATACCTCCATAAGTGTTATAAGGGCCACATTCCTGCAATCGTAGTTCAAAGGAAATATTGTTTTCTCCTCTTATATGGCTAGGTCAAGTGGTCTACTTGAAAACGATAACTGGACTAACTATCTGTCAGATATCGTGTTCCGGGATAATTTGCTGCGGTTTACTTTCGCTGGGCTATGTTTGAATGGGGTGGGTAGGGCAGTGGCAAAAAATGTTCTGAATACAATGGAAGCTTTTAGAAAGGAAGAAATATCGGAAATGTTAGAAATAGAAGAAAATGGGGTTACAGGAAACAGTAAGCTGATAAAAACTGTGAATAATTTTCATGATGAACTTAAAGTTTTAGTCAATAACTTGTCTAAAACGATAGAACATGTGAAAGAAAGCAGACTTCTTTACAAAAAAAAGACATGTAAGTAAAACTATCCAAAAAGAAAATACGAAGAAACGGATTCCTGGTATTCCCTTGAACACAAATATTTAAAGTAGCTAATACTGATTGGACTGGTCTATGTCAATAACTAAACGTAGCGGTATTGTTACTCTCAAATACTAACTTTATAGCACCAGACAGCATTTCAGCGGCGAAGTTAAATTGTGTAGCTAAAGTCAACAAGCTATTGTAAATACTATGTCTATTAAATGTATTATTAAACCTTTAACATAATTCAATTATTTTCGGAAAAAAACATGAAAATGGTTTGCAAATCAACCTTGAGTCTGGCGTGTTTGATCCGTAACAATATTATTGCTATTACTAGATAATGTACTGAAACTGATTTTGATTTTATCACTTTTGACTTTAAACGCTTTACGCTCATGGTCGACACTTTCGATCTGATTTAAAACTGAATTATTGCAAGTTGTGTTGTTGTAAAGTTTAATTGATCTTGTTTTGTTTTTATTATCTTGTTTATTTCACGGTCGTTAATCGACCGTTTTAGATTTACATAATCATTTTTTAGCCTTCCTCGACAATTTACGGAGAATATTGCAACCGAGCTATTAGTAAGTTTGAGGAATCCTTTATCACCAAAGAGAAAATCTATATATTTAGGTTGTACCTAAATATAGATTTTGTAATTGATTCACTGCAGGGTGAACGCTTCTTGTCATACAGAAAATAATTTACTTGGTAGGCACATAATCGACTTTGATTTAATAATATATTTCCCCGTTTTATTTTGAGATCAATGCGATTCAACATAAAGCTTTCAAAGTATCAAAATGGTTTTACAAAACGCAAATCGCAAAATTTTTGTGCTTGAACTGGTTAAAGTAATAATGGATTTGTCTGAAAACTTGGATAGCTTTGTAACAAAGGAACGCGTTCAGTTCCCACGAGATAACGGGGAACCTAAGTTGAAAGAGCAATGAAAGAATGAAATTATAAGTTTTTATCATGACGAGTAATGGTAACGGATAAGTATATAAAAAGATAATTTCAAGAAGTAATTCATATGAAGATACCCTAGTAGATTAATTATTTAGCACAAACCCTAATAATAGTCACACCTTTAGTACCATTCATGAAAAAGAGACCATAATACTTTCCCCAAACGGAAACAAAATCAACGATCGAAAAAAAAAACGATGACCACACGTCAAGAGTTAAGATATAACACACGAACGGAATGACCATATCATTATCTTAACATCTCCATAGCCAAAAAACCGGGTCAAAAGCCACGAAAAACGATGTGTAGATAATGTATATGTTTGTTATATCTACATTATCTACACATCGATCTAAAATCGACGTAATAAGATCACAATGAAAGTAGGTACCATCATGATTGATACCTAGACTCCCAGACAAGTTCAGAGGTCGCCTTATATAAGCAAATTGATGTTATGTGGATTACTCTTGATACACAAGGCTCGTTATAACAACGAACTTGCGAAACTGATTGACCCGTCGAACAATTTAAATGTAGCCTCATTTTTTTTCTGCTCTTTTGTTACGTCTTATAAAAATAATAAGAAATAATATTTTAGATTGAGGATGATGAATTGTTATTAGATTAGTTGGATTTAGGACAGATTTAATGAGATTGTTTAGTTTTAACTCTATTGTGACTCGACGTAATACAAATAATAATGTTAATGATTTAAACAAGATGATTACCATCTGCTGCACACAGACACACACACACACACACACACACTCACAAACTTTCGCCTTTATAATATTACTGTGATTTCATCGTCAAAATAATGTTCCTTATTCTCTCTGCTCGTAAGTATATTATTGCAAATGAACATACACTTCTGTTCAGGCATTAAAACTGATGTGTGAACATTAATCGAAAACGATTTGATAACTCAATTTATATTATAGTGAGCAATATTGATCGTGTTTCCGATAAGTTGCGTTACTCTTTATTTATCCTATTGCTTCATTATTGTATTATTAACTACTGTTAGATTGGTTCGAACCTGCGTTTATTACTTCTGAGGTTATTGCGTGATAATATGTGGTTATTTATCAAGTTAGATATAAATGTGGGAATTACAGATATAAAAGGAAAATATATATGGGCTTGTTCGTAGTCTTATGTACAGACGCCAGCACATCAAGCTACCCGAAACTGTCAAATTTTCCCAATCAACTTTGAACCTTACTTCAGCGATAAAGTTGAAAATCTATTAAAGAAATTTGACAGATTTTAGTAGCTTGATGTGCTGGCGTCTGTACATACAGGGTGGCAGGGACATCGACGCATAACCTGTTATCATGAATTCAGTATATGATTCTGAACCACCGATGTTAACTTTCAATTTTTCCCGCTCTGGGTGGAGCGATAGGGAGTGTCAGACTCTTACTGACTAAAAACCCACCCGTGTTCCTTCCTTAGCCCTTTATGTTCCGGGCCAGCGGTAACCCTTTCGGACAATCCCGCTGACGTATGTAGCTAGCATTAGATAAGAATTCAGCCAAACCCGCGTTATAGTTAAAAAAAATCTCTAAGAACTATTTTACTATAATTTTGTTTGCCTTAATCTAGATTTGTTTGGAACTATCTCTAGGCTACGGGCAATAAAAGAAAGAGAGAAAGAAAGAAAACGTATTTATTGCGACTCGTACAGGAAGATCACAAACTAAACTAAACACAGTAAAATAAAAAACAACAACAAACAACAACGACAACAATTGACAACAATTGTGTCAGAAAACACTTAGTAGTGGTCAATAAAACTTAATTCTAAGAAGTGGGACATTGAACGCAATGAGCTGTTACACGAGTTACATTCTATTGTATCATCAAGCCATTATAAACTATCGGTAGGAACTAGGGTTGCTAGAAATCTTAATTCAAGTACTCAAACCTCGTACCAAAGAAATAACAGACTCTTCATCTGACTAAGAAACTACGCAGATGAGAGTCTGTAAGAGAGGCTGACAGTGATGCGGATGGTAAGCGGATTGTGAAGCATAGAAAATAAATTTAATGAATAGAAATAGAACATTAACATTACGTCACGTACATCAAGATTACGTTATTGTCTAAGTAATACAGTAAGCAGGGAGATGACATGAGTAGTTTAAAATATTACCTACAATTAAGAATAATAAATATATTGTTTGCCAATGAGCCCCAACCTATGGACAGTCTGTATCCTGGAAGATTGGATTGAGGATTGAAGAAGCAGATTTCTCTCTCCATATTTAAAAGCTCAAACGTTACATCGTTCTCACATTAAAAAAAAAGACGTAAATATCTACATTAATGATGTAACTAATATTTTTGTAAAAATACATTTTAAAAGAGTGTCCATGGTGTCCATGGTGTTTCTTGCCCGTTCTTCTCCATAGGTAAATACCTACGCTTTGGAATGGGCAACTAGCTTCATATTTTCTGACTGACCGACTTCTTGACAATTCAAAAGTGCCTGTAAATGGTTTAATTGAAAAATAAATGCTTTGTGTTTGAGTTATTTTCTTTGGTATTCGGTAGTCATAAATTGCCATCCCTGTATTGATCTAGCACATAGAAGACAGTTTCAATTCGAGTCGGGTGCTAGCCTGGGCGCTGATTACCGGAGCAAATTCTGCAGTTCTAAATTCTCTATCTAGCATACGCTTCGGTTACAAGCATGATATTTTAGGTCAATATTTCAAGCTGTGAGACTTTTTTTTTTTTGAGGATGGGAAATCATCAAATGACTCCTCCCGCTCTGGGTGGAGCGGAAGGGAGTGTCAGACTCTTACTGACTAAAACCCACCCGTGTTCCTTCCTTCGCCCTTTATGTTCCGGGCCAGCGGTAATCTTTTCGGACAATCCCGCTCACCAAGCTGTGAGACTTAAATATTTTATTTTACAGAGAAATGAAGATTTCAAAAAGGCTGTAGATAATGATGAAGTATCTGAATCTGATACAATAATAAAGGCTGCAACTGTAACAATAACAATAAAACACCATGAAGCAAACACCAATCTATTTACACCAGCCAAAACTGCACACATTCCAATCAAATTGATACGAGTCATATAAACACCAGCTAGTTCAACCAATAAATCCTCCAATTCGAGTCCAACTGTATCGGTGAGCGAAAAGGCAATTGGTTCGTCTATTGCCGATAAATTACTACGGGAAGTCGAAGAAAACTGGCTTTACGAGTCTGGCAATTGGTCTAATCTGGCGCAAAAATACATCTTTGCACAGAAATTTGGCATCGAATGGTTTGGTAAATAAGTTGGCTGCACACACAATGAAATCTTTGACTATTGGAAGTGTCGAGGCAAACTTTTATGATTGTGCTTTTATAGATTCAATAAACACAGTACAATGTTAATGTCGATGTAAGCTTGGTCATAAATTAGATCCTTCTGTAGGTTTCGAAGATATAATTATAAGACTACCTGCCAATAATAGGGCTTCCTCTACACTTTATATTGGGCCAAGAAGATGAGCAGGAGCATTCAAAGTGTGTATATCGTATCTGTCAAGTTGCCTTTTACCTATGTCATTACTGCCCGAATGTATATCGCATTTGTCAAGTTGCTTTTTACCTATGTCATTACTGCCTTCAGTCTTAGAACCCATTCCGTTGGCTGTTATGCGGAAGGTCATATTTATAATTTTCTACGTTTCATACTTAACTTTACATTAACCTTCCAGCATCCCAGGAACTGACCACAACAATGCTATCACTACTCTTATCGCCACCGTCGAGTTGCAATAGTAACTCTCATCCAATCATCCGGAACGGCGGCTGATTGGCTGATAACGTGTTATTGGTACACAAGCCAATGCACTTAGCTAGTTTTGATGCCTTTCAATTGGATTATCGGTTAGATTTTACCTTGATGCTTTGATGAGGACACAGACCAAGGAAGAATGACACAAAAGGGAGGAGGGATCCCAGCTGGGAGGAACATGGCTGCCAATGATGAGGATGATGGGAATGGAAGAAAACCCAGTGATATGATGACACCGAAATGAGGCCTAAGTCTAATAGTAAAATGTGGTATTTATAGGTAATTAACAGAAGTTGTCCTGTTTTTTGATTCGAAAGACATGTGGCGCCATCTATTATCATAATAACGTTATTGTTGTTTTCCTCGGGAACAGCACTTTTTTCGGGATGAATGGTACCACCCTATGTCCGTTTCTGTACACCTGACAACGTATATGCAAAATTTCAGGACGATCGGTTCAGTGGTTTAGGCGTGAAAAGGTAACAAACAAACAAACTTACTTTCGCATTTATAATATTTGTTAGGATAGGACTAGCAGCGCCCCGTGGTTTCACCCGCGTAAGTTTTGATCCCGTGGGAATATCGGGATAAAAACTATCCTATGTCCTTTCCCGGGACTCAAACTATCTCTATACCAAATTTAATTTAAATCTGTTCAACGGTTTGCGCGTGATTGAGTAACAAACATCTTCACAAACTTTCACATTTATAATATTAAGTAGGATATTTGGCCTGCTTATTTTACTACTTATGAGACAGGGTGGTTCATTACAAGTGCCCCTGCAAGTTATAGTTTGACAGGACGTCGACGTCGGACGACGTCGCGCATCCCTGACAGTGAAACTTTCAATATTTTAATAAAAATTGCCTGGTGAATGATTTAGACGCTTATTAAAGTGAAAACTTCTTTATTTTTTGAGATGGGAAAGAACCGTTGAAATCGCGATACTGTTACCGTAACCGACACCGCGAGTGTTTTGTTTATAAGACAATTCAAAAAATACACACGTAATTGTTCAAGTTTTCACTTCTGGCGGCACTCCCGGAGTGCCACTGTTTTTTTTAAAACTGCAATTCTCAAAAGCGTTTCGACTAAAAACTTTAAATTCCATCTCATTGAAGTTTAGAACCATTTAGTTATGTGAATTTGTTGAACTTTCCTGTGTACACTACTTACGGGCGGCGCCTTCTAGACGTCGTTAACTTTTATAGCTGGAACCTTAACAGCGTGTGCTTGGGCTTCAGGAATTTCAAACGGAATTAGTGAGAATCCAGACAGGTAAATTATGTTTGCTGTTTTTGCTAATCGAAATAAAGCAAGGTTATGTAATATATTTTATTTTGTTAGGAAGTTCCATTCAAATTATTTTTCCTTGTAGTTTTACTATCGGAGTATGTAAGAAACGATTGGGTTTTATAGAGCACATTCCTATGCAACGCAACAACCATGATACAAATAATTGCAGAGTAAACATGTTTAACATTAACTTATGTCCTTATAAGGACACAATAGAGTGGCATGACATTAAAGTAGCTTCCAATTTAAGACGTGAAACATTAAAATTGTGGCCAAAATCCATACTCACATTATAAATGCGAAAATGTGTCTGTCTGTTACCTCTTCACGCTTAAACTACGGAACCGATTCAGATGAAATTCGGTTCAGAGATAGTTTGAGTCCCGGGAAAGGACATAGGATAGTTTTTATCCCGATATTCCCATGGAATCGACGCTTATGCGGGTGAAACCGCGGGGCGCAGCTAGTAGATCATAAAATAAAGAAAATGCCTCCAGGTCCAGAAGTCAGATACCTACTATAGACGCGAAAATCTATTTACCATCCTCAGTAATAAACCTGTGCCCCGGTCTTCACGAGTATTGATTGAATCGTCGAGCTAATAACATAAGTCAGGGCTGTCCACAGGCACCTAATTTTATTACCTACCCTCATCCGAGGTAGTGTAGCCCTAACCGTAAGGAATTGTGTGGATGAGCGTGCATGTGACTGGGGAATTTCGGACTGCCAACACTGAGATGAAAAAAATGTAAGCTTAAAGACCATTCAAGTAATCAAAGCATTGAACTAACAGCAAAGAAGTTACCTTGCTATAAAAACGAGCTTTGAATTATCCTCCAGAAATGTTCTACTGGGATAAAAAGTATCTTATGCCTTAACCCAAATCATGGACTACCTGTGTGCAAAATTTCATTGAAACTGGTTCAGCCGTTCAAAATATTTTATTCCAAATAAACGTATATGGGCACCTATGAAACGTCAGAAGCTAGGTGCACGGTTCCCATGGTTCATTTCCTATGGAGAAGAGCCGCCAAGAAACTTCACAGTTACTCTTTTAAGGCTTGTTTCACACGTACCACAACCATAACCACATCAAAACCACAACACGTGGGCGGGCGCTAATTTGTATGAAAATGAATAGTCAAATTCAAACGGACCACATTCTGCCGCCAGTATCGACCGCGTGATGTGTGATACCGACCACATCACAGTCACATCGCAACCACAACGCAACCACCAATGACACTGCGAACTAGCGGCCGGCCACATTGTAAACACAACGTTAACACAATATTTTGTAGGTAACACAACGCAACCACAAGAAGCCGCAGAAACACTATTCACATGAAGCCACAGCTTGACCACATTTTGTCGCTGCGGTGTGGTGTGGTTATGGTACGTGTGAATGGGGCCTAAAGCTTGAAAAGGTAATAGGCGGGCAGAGTTATTTTCGCATTTATAATATTAGCATGAATGGTTAATTGGAAATAGAGTTTTCCCGTTCACGACAATAAATGAAATTATTTTCAAGTCATATTGCACTTGAAATCAACCCCGTTGCTAATTAAAAACGCCATTAAATCCAAAATGTCTGCTTTCCATAAAGCACACTCAAATGAATTTCGATTACTCGAATAATTGATCAACATCTGCAACCCCGATTTAAAATAAACGCCTCATCAAATATTTCTAACGTCACCTCTACTCAAGCCCTACTCATTGACCAGCTTACATGGACCTCGCAACCCTCGATCCCTTAAAGAAAAACTAGTCAAAACAAGCGATGCTCAAGGAAATTTAAGGATCAACCTTTTTTGGTTTTTGACAATTAGGGGTGCACCCTATCTGTCAAACGCAGAAGTTCTAAGTGACTGATATATGGAACCCTCCACATTGTCGGGTTTTTGTCTTTTGTATAGGTAATGCTTGAGATTGGTATCGATCGGTTCCTAAATTCGAGGGAGACAATGGTGAAGTGTTTCCAAAAGTATTCAATAGGTTTGGATGGGGTTTAACGGGCTTAAGGCATATTTTGGCTTTCTCTTTCATTTTTGCAGTCACGGTTATTTAATAGAGAGAGTAATTGCTCTTCGTACGTACCAATGACTTACAGCAATATGAATCAGTTATTATTTATATTTTTTAGAACCATCATCTGCCTAGCCTTTTCCCAACTATGTTGGGGTCGGCTTCCAGTCTAACCGGATGCAGGTGAATACCAGTATTTTACATGGAGCGACTGCCTATCTGACCTCCACACTGGGTAATGCGATACCCAAATTTTCATTTTATATAATATCTTGCATTACTCAGAGTATTTTTAAGTGTCAATGAACCGCAATGGAGATAGATTTAAAAGTTAAAAACTCACAGGAATAAATTTAAGGAATAATTAACTTGACGTAACAATTAATTAAAACTATTTTAGTAGCTAATTCGTGAATGTTGTAACATAGAGTGGTTGTCAGTTAAAAATGTTCACTAAAAATAATTAAGTATTAATTAATAGCAATTATGAAAATCAACTTCTGATACACGCACGACCTGACACGTACACTACCTTTCAAAAATATCAACGAAGCTTAGTAATTAATTTCGCGCACCAAATGCATTTAAAATAACAAAAAGTATTCTTCTGTTTGTAAAATAAAAATATATTCTCTGTAACTCCTATGCTCTAACAGACAAGGTAGAAAATGGAAAGTTTAATTTTTTAAACAACGGTAAAAGTAATTTGGTAACAGTTCAGTGAAACCGGTTGGCACCTGTCATTTACCGATGTGAGGGCTGTCAGAACAAGTCAGACGCGCTTACACTTGAGGACCGATTATTTAGCCGATCTAACGTTTCATTTGAAAGAAAAGTTAGTTGCTAAATCATCAGTTTTATTGACTATTGTTTGAAACTAAGCTTGAAAGGTTAGTTAAGAAACTTTTTTGAAATACAGTAATAAATTAAAGTCAAGTTATTTGTACACTAAGCACTCATAACAACCATTTCAGTTTATCCTCATACTACAACATTTGCACAGACTGCACCCTGTTAATTAATGTTTATTTATAGAAATTATAGTTGCCTAGCATAAATACATACCAATAAATAATTATTTTCTAATTACATAATTATTTTCAGTAAATGCTACAAACAAGCCCTTTGATATCGTATATTTATGTAATTAGAATCGTATAGCACTCATAATCGAAATTATACCGACAACAATC
This sequence comes from Luperina testacea, assembly GCA_927399505.1. NCBI lineage: Eukaryota > Metazoa > Arthropoda > Insecta > Lepidoptera > Noctuidae > Luperina > Luperina testacea. The sequence goes on along the minus strand of OV656759.1, from coordinate 19,068,273 downwards.
ACGAGCTTACCTTATTGAGTCAATAACTAATAGACAAGGCAGTAGGAAGCGAGGTAATTATCCTTAATAAACAAGCATTATTCTTATCATAAAAATATCTCAAGATATTATGCCTACAAACAATATAGAGAAGGTTAAACGTAATTTATTCAAACACGTTAATAAAAAATCTGACCTTATTTGTTTACTTTTACTTGGTCGCAAGTGTACGAGATTAAGTACAATGTCAGCTACCTGCAGCCACCGTTGAGATGTAGTCTTATGTAAATACATCGGGTTTTACTTTCTTTGTATCATTAGTCATAATAGTGCGTTTGTATGGGGTTTGTTCACATTGTGAGGAAACCGGCATGCCTTAGAACCGAAAATTCGAAGACATGTTGTGACATTTACCAAGACGCACTGGGCCCGCGTGGTGAATTACAGCCCATTTCCTCTCACCGAAAGGCCTTTGTCCCAGCAGTGGGAAAATTATAGGCTGACTTTGTTGTTGGGGTTTTTCACACACGGGAGCAGAAAAGAAAGTACCTGAAATGTCCATTGACAATTATTGGTTCTCTTTTTAAAATTCCATCTTTAAGCTTAAGGTGGAACTAACCGCGAGCTCGAACTCACTGGTGGTCCTGACCAAAAAGCGCGCTGTCTCACCTGGCTTCGTGTCCGACGGAGATAGCAGAGTGATGAGCAGTTAGACGCTAGTCTACACGCACAAGTTCTAGTTTTCACGCACAGAAACACCGTTCCGAACTGAAATACGTGTAAAAAAATTCTAAAAGTGCTTTGGAAAATAAAGTTTTATGGAAAAACCACTGTATAAATCAAATAACAAACTTTATTTTGAAGATTATAACAGTTCTATTTCTTCTAAGTTACGTTAAAAATAGCAAGAAAAAAAAACAATCTTTGTTGGCTCATAACTTTTTAATGGCTTTTTACTTTACAATTCTGTTTCCGTACAGACAAAATTAACAAACTATATCATGTTTAACTTTGGATGGACTATGTCAAACAGTGGGGTAATAGTCTTCCGAAAGTATGGAAAAAATAACGACTAGTGGCACCTTAAGCTTTAATGCTCTGAAAGACTGTACATTTGTAGACCATTTTCTGTTTGAGATCACGTACGCAAACGTGCGACTAATCGCAATTGCGGTTATACGCATGTTTGATAATGCTTTCACCGACCGGGAACTCGAAGAAGGAAGCCCTTGTGATCGCGACATGATCCGAAGCTGTGGTTGTTATTCAGGTCGTTCCACACGGAATAGAGAAATAACTAAATAAGTTATTATAGATATATTTCGAATCTATTGGTAGTCTGCTTCTGGACATTCTAGACAAGAGTCGGCAAGAAGTAGCCATGGTTACTAATCAATAAACAATTTGAATTTGATCAACATGATTGCTAAGTGATCGTTGTATTAGATCAATTGTAATTAGATCAATATTTGCACATACCTATAGCATGATTTAATAGAAGACAGTCTTATTTATAAACTTTACTAATATTCTTAACTTTAAGCAACATTTATAATTTATAAATGTTGCTTTAATAGACAACACCCTTATTTATAATATAAATAAGGGTGTTGTCTATTAAATCAAAGACTTTATAAATAATGGTGTCTTCTATTAAATCATGTTATAGGTATAAACATTTTTGACGTTTAAACATAGCAGTGTTGTGCAGATAAAAAAACAAATTACTAACCCTTATCTGCCTAGGATTTAGGACAAACTGCAACATCACAGTTTCTCTAGATTAGTCTAGATCTTCCTTTGATTTATAATCTAAGCCCTATTCATGTGTATGCCTACAATAAACTAGTACGGACTGCACAGTTGTTTAGTTCGACAGAAGTTCTTGTTTATTGACAATACGCTTCCCTAAGCAAACATGTATTATGTAAGAAACTGATGTGTTTTCTATATGAAACACTGTGATGTAAGGCGACAAGTTTGCCTACTAAGTTGCTAGCACATAACTTATTGGAGATAAATCTGTTTTATGGTATCGTCTGCTAAATCCAGTAGTTACATGTTCCTTGACAATTCCGTAAACGCTTAGCTATTTATCGGCTTACTGAAATGTTTGTTTACAGTTTTACACAGTTCAAGTGACATCGTTTCAGGAACTTTATTTGAGTGTCATTCCACAGATATATGAAACACTAGCAGCGCCCCGCGGTTTCAACTGCATAAGTATCGATCCCGTGGGAATATCGGGTTAAAAACTATCCTGTCCTTCCCCGGGATGCAATCTATCTTTATACCAAATTTCATCTAAAACAGTTCAGCGGTTTAAGCGCGACACACTTTCGCATTTATAATATTAAACAATCATTAAAATTTTTGCGTCCTTAATTATTATTATAAGTTTCTTGTCGTAATTCAACACACTTTTGACTCTACTAATGACTTGCTACTTCTGAACCCGAGATGTGCGTTTGTTTTTTTCATAGGATTCTGTACTCAGTTCTATATGTTTCACTAAATATATAAGTAGGTATTTAGGGTACTTATTACAATATCTAAAATTAAAAGAACTAACGTAAAGTAACATACGTTCAAAATCCCGGTAGTTTCGGGTAGCTTGATGTACTGGCGTCTGCACATATAACCATCATAGTCAGCCATTATTCCACAAATTATGGGATGCTAGCCCCAACTAGCTATAGGTAGCTAGCATTATGTTATGCTGGGTTCCGTTACCGCAGAACTATTCATTTTATTACGAATACTTATTTTAATAAGTAAGTAAGTAGTAAATTTTTAGTGTTAACTTTTTACTTGATTTTATATTTAATGTTTTATGTATATGTGTAAACTGTCTTTAATTTCTGTAATTGGTTGTAAACCGTTTTAGTTAAAGAATAAATAAAATAAATAAATAAATAAAATTAATATAATTATATACTCGTACGTTATACGGATAGTTAATTATGTTTTGCTAACTGTTGTTAGCAAAACTTGTGCTTATAAAGGGGTTTAAAAAAGGCAATTTTACTTGGTCGCTCTCTGTTTTAAAATGATGAAAAGACTTTGAAGCTCCATAGTATGGAAAAATAGATTTTGTAGAGTTAAGTAATCATCATTTCAGCCGAAAGACGTCCACTGCTGGACATAGGCCTCCCCCAAGCACCTCAACTTCGACCGGTTCTGTGCTTCTCGCATCCAACGGGTTCCTGCGGCCTTCACAAGGTTGTCGGACCACCTTGTGGGAGGCCTTCCAACGCTACGTCTTCCGGTACGCGGTCGCCACTCCAGAACCTTTCGGCCCCATCGGCCATCTGTTCTGCGAGCAATGTGCCCTGCCCACTGCCATTTAAGTTTGGCTGTCCAGTTAGGTAGGTCTAACTTCGAGAAAGAAGTCAATCGTCGGATCCGTCTCGGCTGGGCAGCGTTCGGGAAGCTACGCAATATCTTCTTGTCCCACATACCGCAGTATCTCAAGACGAAAGTCTTTGACCAGTGCGTGTTGCCAGTGATGACTTATGGCACTAAGTTAAGTAATACTACAAGTTAAATATGTGGGAATTCGTGACCGTGGTGGACAAGTAATACACTGAAGTATGTTGTAAATAGTAACGATTAATTTATTACGATATCAAGTAACTAAAGCTAGTAGTTACACTTGACACGAAAAGGTAAAATTAAATAATGTTATATGAAGAGTAAAACGAATAGAAACACTAGGTTACGGCGAGCTTCAGCGAGTAAAATATGATCGGGGTCAGAGAGGACCTCGCACGATCTTGGTTAAAAACAGACTGAAGCTCCGAACCAAAACTCTCCCAAATCTGCCGTTCACTAGACAAAGGAAGCGGCACAACGATTTTACACAAAGGACGCAGCAAAACGATTACATTTTAAAAGTACAATAATAAAACACGAGAAATGCAAATGGGTACAATACAAGATAACTAAACATAATAGAACAATGAAGAACCTTAACTAAAAGTAAAGAATCATGAAAGACAATAGTACCTACAACTTAAATCGCTTGCAGATGTTCAACGTGGGAAAAACACAAAAATGAAACTTTCTAAAAATTATTACAATAAGTTCTTCTATACAATACTACATTATTAAAACTATGCAAGGGATGGGTACGTAAGACACAGTCCCCACAGTACCCCCCTACCAGTGATAAAGATCACGAAACACCTGCCTGATAGTAATCAGGAAATTTAACTCTCCTACTAGAACGGCGAGGAATATGCTGTTGCTGTGGTTGCATGTTGCTATCTGCATTAAGTGGTTGATCAGAAGCAGCGGTTTGGTGATCGTTTTGCTTTACAATATAAGTTGTGATATTCTCGCTACATTATTAAAACTATGCAAGGGATGGGTACGTAAGACACAGTCCCCACAAATATGGAAACTATATTTTGAACTTAGTAGTAAGTAAGTAGCAAATTATTAATGTCCTGTTAGTAGCAATTTGCAGTGCGTAGCGTGGAGGTCAGAAGGTAAACGATTACACAAGAACTATGGAGAAATAACATGTGTCAAAACATACGACATGTTGTACCTTTACGTACTTTGTACAGTTTCTAACAAAATAACTATGTATTCTATAAGTAATTATTCCCTTTTATGTCACTCATAAATTCGAGAATAAGGAGTTGAAATACATAGATACATAATGTTAATTCAATTCAGATACTGTAACCACAGATTTTATTAAAATCAGAAGCATCTAATTTAGTTTTGATTCCACGTCAAGTCTGAAACATTCCCGAGTGTGAAGGCTCCTGCAAACAGGCGCGACGCGCGACACGAATCGCGCGCGACGCAAGGGCACCGCTCGCTGCGCGACTTGCGGTGCCTTTGTTTCGCGCGCGATTTTATCGCATGTCGATTGTCGCGCCTGTTTGAAGGAGCCTTGAAACCGCATTCAATCATGAGCATAAATGTGTTTCATGCCAACAAAAATACCAAATTACATTTAGGTTTTTTCAGACCACACTTGACACTTCACATTACAAAGTACAATTTTTCAACTTTTTCGTTGACAGTTCTCAGATTCAAAAGCATGTAAATCGTCTCCTGTAACAGATGTCGTATGTTCGACCATAATTCAAGTTGCTCCTGTATTTTTATAAAGCCGCAGTCTTATTGTTGACATTCGACGTCTCAGGGCGGTAGTTGGCAACGTTTCAATCGCATTTTGTGAACACAGGAGAAATGGCAATGTTTACAGCCGATGACAATGGAAGAGAAACGGTTTTAGCTTCTCTTTTTGTTGGAGACTGAAGATTTTTAAAGCGTAAATTGGTTATTTTTGTTCGGGATATTATTGGATGGATCCGTCTGGTAACTAAACATTGGCGAATTTAATTAAATACTATACCTACACTGGGTAATTATCCCCTTTATTTATAAACGTTACTTAAAATTAAGAGACGTTTAAACGTAAAAAATGTATGGTTAAACATTCGCTAATCGTTACTTATCGTTAATTTTTGTTTATAAACAAACACTTGTTTGTCAAGATGGAAATTCGTTTTATGATAATAATATACTCTATATTTATTTTTAAGTTTTACATTTGCTTTTTTTTGCCAAAATTTCACGCATTATTTAACTCACATTTTCAAAATCAATTTCCTACAAAATAGTTTTTTTCACTCGACTAATTTAAACAAATGGGGGTAAATACTGGTATTTCCTCGTGTTTTTCCAATAGAGTGGGTTCCAATAAATCTGTCGGTAACAGCCCCCAGAATAGGCCCTCGGTTACGACGCAGGGCATTACCCCTAGGGCTTGAGAGCAATTATTATAAAATTTGACAAGTCAGCCGGCCATTATGCATTTAAGCGGAGGGTTCTTCGGATTTTACCGTGGGAAAAGGCAGAGGAGGTTGAACATTGACTTTTCTTGAGAAAAAAAGAGACATGCACGCTGTACAATTTGGAACGATAACAGTCAAGTACCATTTTAAACCCTTCTTAGCATGTCACCACTGACATGAGAAGAAGAAAGGTTAATTCATTTATTGTGACTTTAGACTACGTTCACTGTTGGTAAATCAATTAAAAAAAAACAGTGGCGCTCCAGGAGTGCCGAAAACAAAGCACAAACAGAATACTTTGCCATCACTCACTGACTTATCGGATATACATTAAAACCGCGTACATCCCGAGGACAGCCGAACACATCCGAAACGTTAATTTTTTGAATCGTCTTATAAACAAAACACGCGCGGTGTCGCTTATGGTAACAGTGGCGCGAGTTCAATGGTTTTTCCCCATCTCAACAAATGCCAAGGCGCCTAAAGAAGTTTTCACTTCAAAAATCAATTATAATATCTGTATAAATCTGTTGTAAAAGTTCAAACTGTTTATCGCTCGTCGGTACTTAGTTACTAGTTAATTTAAGGGCCTACATGACCTAAAGCGCGGTCACTGTCGGACTGCATAGAAAAGAAAGAGAAGCGCGATGACAAAACACTGGTAATTTATTGTAAAATATGAAGCAATTATTTAATTACAAAAAATCTATTGTTTGGACTAAAAAATTAAATCACTAGTATTTTAGTATGTTGCTTGTCGAGTAATCTGACAAAAATCATAATGATTATTTGTATATTAGTATGGTTTTTATTGTAAAAAGAAAGTTTTTAGAGGTATCTTTCATGATTTTTTTCTATCGTATCAAATTAGTTGTATTATGTTTTCAATACACTATCTACCTAGCATATATCCTGAATAATATCATATATTTTTCTGGTTTTGTTTACTGTAGTCGATCATAAATATACTTTCATTGTTTCTAAAACTTACGTTTTTTTGTGTTTAAGTCCTGTAAGCCCTTAATATGCATAATTATGTATAAATTACTTATGTAATGTGGGATGTTACCAGATGACGTCAAATACATAAATACAATGTAGGTAATTCTACACTAACTAACAGTGCAATTTATCAACTGTTGCACTAGCTACGGTTCAGTTTGAACCGTTACCGAGGTATAATGAGCCTGATTTATAATACTGACGATATACGTAAATATGCTGTAAAATATACGTCATTATTTTTAGTGACACATATTTGGCAAAAACCCAAAGAACGGCTAAGGAATCGGACTGGAAAATGAGTGGTCGCGAGTTTAAACCCGTTACACTTTTGACGGAAACCCATTCCTACGTTGTTGCCATAGAACAGTAATTGTTAAACCCAGCCAAATTTGTAAGTGCCACAAAAAAAAAATTCTTGTGGACAACTGCTAAATCATAATCGCTACAAGTAAACTTATCATAGTTTACATTCCAATGAAAAAGCTCTAAACTCCTCAAAATTATATTCCTAACATTTTTTTTGAAGTGAAAACTTCTTTAGCGGCACTATGTACTTTTTTTGGAATGGGTAAAAACTTCTAAATTCGCGTCAGGTCACGTGACCCTGATCGAAAATTCGTAAGACGTAAAACGTCAGACGTAAAACGTAAGACGCGCGTTGTTGAGGACAGCGCCATCTATGCACATCGGGAAGAACTACGAGGGCCTCGCGTACTAACGTCAGACGTAAAACTTAAGACGCGCGTTGTTGAGGACAGCGCCATCTATGCACATCGGGAAGAACTACGAGGGCCTCGCGTACTAACTACGTAGTTCATCCAACAACGACGAGATGGCGCTGAACCACGGATATATAACTGTGTGCTTATTTGTAAATCTGAATAAATTCCTTTCACGAGAAGAATAAGCGTTCCTGCACATGATGCCGTCGCCGCGCCGTCGCCGCGCCGGCGCCGCACCGTTGCACTGTAGATACGAGTCGAGTCGCGCGAGGCCCGCCGCCGCGCCGCTAGATACGAGTCGAGTCGCGCGAGGCCCGCCGCCGCGCCGCCGCCGCGCCGCCACCGCGCGCGTTCCCCTCCCTATCTGTTTGATTCATTCACGGGAAATTACGCGGCGTGCACGTTCGTACGCGGCCGGTAATGGAATGAATGAAACAGTAAAAACGCGCGCGGTGGCGGCGCGGCGGCGGCGCGGTGGCGGGCTTCGCGCGACTCGTATCTACAGTGTGGTGGTGCGGCGTCGGCGCGGCGACGGCGCGGTGACGGCATCGTGTGCAGGAACGCTTAACCAGTCACTTTGGTCATCATACCTGATTTGCAAAAAACCCTATAAAATAAGGAACACACCTTAACACGCGTGTTTTGTTTATAAGACGATTCACAAAATACACTCGTAATTGTTCAAGTTTTCACTTCTGTCGGCACTACCGGAGTGCCAGTTTTTTTTGTTAACTTATGTTTTCCCACTACTGGGTCCCTACCCAGTAGTGGGAAAACATAAGTTACCAAAAAAAAACACCCCTGTGTTACCCATACTTTTCCAATTACTAACCATACTTACCAATATTGTATGTGTGCCCATAATTAACGCTAAGCAAACGAGTGGGTAACTAATAAATTAAAATTATCACGTAAAGCTCTTTCCCGCTCTCGCTCATGGCTCCCGGCATACAACAAAGGGCGTTAATTTGACAGACACTTGAGCGACATCGTTAATTACTTAACGCGTGAATGTCGCTCCGCCTGACACGCTGCGCTCCGGTTTACTTACATCGCGGTCATCTCTAGTTTACCTATAATTTCCTCGCTGAAGTTGAAAATGATGCAACAATAAACATAATAATATGCAAGGCGTAACTGAATAACTGAAAACCTAGGAAATGCGTTCACTGAGACTTTTGAAAAAGCTTAGGTAAAAAGTCATAATTCGAGGTTTGGCTCTCGCCTATATCCTCCTCCAATATTGGACCAATTTATAAGATTTATCATAAACTGAATAAGAAGGATATATACTGTGTCCCTATGTTTTTTTTTTCATTAATAGTTGTCAAATTTGTACACTAGGCGGTACTAGGCCTCTGTTGACAGCGATTTAAATCGCCATTTTTTGAGGGTTCGCTTATAAAAATAATTTATCATCAAAGGACATAAGGACATACAAGCAGTTAATATTTATTATTCTGTAAACAATCACAATAAAAGCAAGCCATCATTTCTTGTAACTTCTATTTAGTTTAATTTCTGCAAACCATCAAATGAAAGTACCACATAAATAAACAGTTTATCCCTGCACTACAAATGAAGATGGCAACCGGCGCCGTGAGTGTAGGTATGACCAGATGTGAATGTAGACGAAATTAAAGGAGTTTGGATTGTAGCAGGTGCTAGTCTTCCCCATGGGAAAAAAGCATTAGTTTATGTATTTATGCAAAGAATATGTTTTATCTGTCTAAAACTAAAACAGGACTCCATAACTGACATCAGATCTCAGTGTCAAATGAAATCGAAAAGCCTTGCATTTTCATTTATAGCATTTAAGTAGATATAGTTAGGCCAGGTGCCCCCTAACCCTAATATCACGAGAGGGGCCCGTGGCTAACTAATAGCAGCCGCACAGGTCGATCGATCAGGTTAAGCTACACTTGTCACGGTTGGTCTGTGGATGGGTGACCATCTTTACATACCGAGACCTCTCCATGCCTCGGAAAGCACGTTAAGCCGTTGGTCCCGGCTGTCATTCGTGGATCTTTGACAGCCAGTCTCACCAACCAGTGACTGGGTTGTTGATGTCATATAGGTAGTCGCTGCATCTAAAATACTGGTATTCAGCTGCATCCGGTTAGACCGGAATGCGACCCCAACATAGTTGGGAAAAGGTTAGACAGATGAGTTAATATCACGAGGTACGCTTCAGGCGTCACCGGAACGATTATAAACGCTTCTCAAGTTCCGCAAATTTTATTCAACACTTATATTTGAAACAATCACACTATCATACTAATATTATAAAGTCGAAAGTTTGTGAGTGTGTGTGTGCTTATAAGTTTGTTACTTCTTCACGCACAAACTGCTGGACCAATTTTGATAAAATTTGGTATGGAGATAGCTAACACCCTGGATTAACACATACGACACTTTTTATCCCGATATTCGCACGGGATCGAAACTTATGCGGGTGAAACCGCGGAGCGCTGCTAGTTATTACATAATGCCATAATCGCCAGCAAATACTTTTACAACCTACTGTTACTTTTTCATTTCACTGTGATAAATAACGTCTAATTTCTTGAAACCGTACAGAGGGACCAGTTTAAGTTGGTAGATCGCGGTGGTACTGCTTGTGAAGCAAAATAGCATGGCATATAATCAGTCTATAAAATTTCCACTGCTAGGACACAAGCCTCCTCTCTTCGGAAGGGAGTGTACTATAATTCATCACGCGGGCCCAGTGCGGGTTGGTAGATGTCACGTAGGTTCGAATTTTTAGTTCTAAGGCATGCGGTTTTGAATCAAAATATGTTAGCAATATAATGTCAAATTCAATAGGCCATGCTGTCTGTAGAGCTCATTCGTAAAAATATTAGCTAGTCAGTAATCTGCTCAGGGAGTGCCGGTAGGGCATTGTGAGAAATCGTTTTAAAAAATCCTCTAAGAGACAGGAACCTAAAAATCATCTTCCTGATTTAGTGACATTACATTACGTGACATTACATTACGTGATGTTACATTACGTGACGTTATATTACGTGATGTTACATTACGTGACGTTACATTTCTGTTACAATTGTTATTATTATTAAATGCCTGCGATGTCCTACTACAGAGCCAAGGCCTCCCTGCTCTCTTTCGACTTCTTTCTGTTTAAAGCTGCTAACGATCAGTTCTTGTTAAAGCAGTCTAGCTCATCCCGCCATCTCCGTCTTACAAATATTGAAATAATAAAATATTTAGTAGACTTTTTTATTTTGCGACTTTCTTTTAGTTTGCTAAGTTATTTTAACTCTAGTACCTCTTTCTACTACGTCCCAAGTTACACTGGTCACAATCTAAGTTACTGTTGCGTGCGCCATATCATTACGACGTTGCCTAGAGGCCAGCAGAGTAAAGGTTAACGATGAAAGTTCCGTTCTGTCATACGTGTAAGGTATATCACAGTTCCGGGGAAGTTACAAGTTCCGATGATGAATCGTCGTATCTTTAGAACAGTTTGAAGTTACAGTATTTAGTCCATTGTTTTTTAATGACTTGGGGTATTAGTGTTGTAAATGATGTTGTTGTTGTTTTGCTGGTCTTTGGACACTGTGTTATGTTAAGTCTGTTTTTGTTAAGTCATTCATAATTCTTTTTCCCTTATATCAATTTATTTGGGGTATTCCTCGAAACGCACCAAACGAAACGTCTATCGATATCATTTATTACGAATCCTTCATGTTCTTCTATATGTTTCATCCTTGATGTATTTCAAGGAATAAAATTATAATATCTTTATTTTTTTCGAGGAATACACCATTTATTTGGGGTCGGAGCAACATGACTGTCTTTTTCTTCCATACTTCTCTATTAGTCATCACTCGTCATCCCCTTTCTACCGATATCTGTCACACAGTTCACCCATCTTTTCTTTGGTCTGACCCTACTCTTACCCACGTTCATACTCAAAACTTTTGTCGCAACATTTACCTTATTCCTCTGCATCATATGCCCACACCATGACAACCGATTTCCACACAACTTTTCAGCCACCGGTGCTACTTTCAGTCTTCATCTCATATACTGTTTTCCTATCCTATCCATTCGCGTCCCTCTTAGAATAAATTGTTAAGTCATTCTGACTAGTAAAAATTTCTGTATAGAAAAGTTGAGACAAATTATAGAAAAATTATCTTATTCCTGCGTTAAATATTTACACTCAAGCTAGAAACTGACATGATACTGAATGTATCGACGCCAATTTCCAACTGCAATAAACTTCAAAACCATTCCTCTATCAATGATATCAATCTCCACATACTCACAAATCAAAACACTATTATCCTTTATACAATATTTTGTGGAAATTCCCACCATTACCAGTAAAACAAAATGCTTTTCGCAACGAACATCGCGTTTGCAGATACAATAGTGTAAGCCATCAGACTATTTATTGGAGCTATATATCGTGAAGCTCCGCCCACCAGTCTGTGGGGTAGCCGACAGAAACTATAGTGGCATTATTTATGTTATAATTAAATTCGTTGAGTTTTACTACTGAGTTAATTGAAATGACGTAAAAAAATATACCTTATTTCTGTGTTATTTGATTTTTTACTGTAAGTATCTAGAGTTACATGTTTTTCCCATAAAAAAATTAACAGGTAGGTCTGTGATAGTGAAACGTGGCGCAAAATGTTAAGTTTACATAAGACTTAATGTTAAGACTATGACTACTAATGTTAAGACTTAGGACCTATGTACACGCCACGGTTTCGTTACGGTACGGCGTATAAACCGCACCGTAGATAAAACGTGCCCGTCAACAAGCTTCCATAGTGTCCACACAACACTGACGACCGTTTCTATACACACGGCGAATAAACCGTAGTTTTTCACGGCAATAAAAACGTGTGTACAATGCATTTTTGTCCAGGGCAAAAGTTCCCAAATTAATAAAAATCTTACAGGAAGAAATAGAATCGCTAGCCTATTGTCAGCGGAAGTTTACCTACACTTATTAACGTTTTCAATAAATTGCAATTGGCATCCACTTTAAATTTTAACAGTCTATTAATACTTAGATTACAGCCTCTATACAGGAAAACATAACTAAATATTACGAGTAAACAGCTCTGAGCGTCGTCCTTTTATCTCAAAGATATTCTCAGGCTTTCCAGACACCTTTTACCGTCACTTTCATACTAAACATCTGCTAAGAAAGTGAACAGTTATCAAATATTATCAGACTGCCAGTCGCTCTATATAGAAATGTTCAATTTAATGTTATAGCGGGAGAAAATAGCATATACAAAAAAAAATATGGGCCGTACAAGGAATATAAAATAGGACGAAGCAAGAATAAAATATTAAAATTTATATTTTGGGACGAAGGAAGCATATTGTTTGGGACGAACCAGGAATTTTTTATGTGGGACAAAACTCAGTGGGCCGAACGAAGAACAAATCAAATATTCATATTATGATTGTTTTAGCACCTGCATGATTGGCACCTCGATGGCAGGGTATTGCGTTAATAAAACGTGTTGAATACCTATTACATTGTTGAGTAAATGTTTTTCCTAGCAAATATCAAAGCTTTCTACATTAAGAGCGGTTTCGCAACACATCCGATCCGAATCCGAATTAAAGATCCGACTTCAATCCGAATTGGGAATGTTCTAAATTTGTAAAATTTCATCTGTAATCTCTTTGGTGTATATTAATAAAGAGTATTCTATTCTATACCAGTTTCCTCACGATATTATTTTTGTCAAAGTGAATTGAAAGCTAGTAAACTGAAGTAACAAAAAGGCTAAAAAAAAACCGGCCAAGAGCGTGTCGGGCCACGCTCAGTGTAGGGTTCCGTAGTTTCCCGTCCGTCACAATAAGATAATTATGTAAACGAAGTGAAAAAAATGCTTGCATATACGATTATACTACAAACTTAGTTCAGAAATTATTTTGTACAACTTTTTGTCTTTTTTGTACAAAAACTGTTGTTTCCATCAAGTTCAAAATAATTTTCCTAGAAAGTCCTTATAAAGTTCTACTTTTCTGATTTTTTTTCATATTTTCTAAACTTATGGTTCAAAAGTTAGAGGGGGGGGGGACACATTGTTTTTTACTTTTGGAGCGATTATTTCCGAAATTATTGACATTATCAAAAAATGATTTTAGTAAACCCCTATTCATTTTTAAATACCTTTCCAACAATATATCACACGTTAGGGTTGAAATTAAAAAAAAAATCACTTCCCACTTTACATATACCCTAATAAAACATTTTTTTCCAAGTTTTATTTTAGCACTTTGTCGGCGTGATTGATATACGTATTGGTACCAAATTTCAGCTTTCTAGTGCTAACGGTCACAGAGATTAAGCGAGGACGGACAGACGGACAGACAGACATGGCGAAACTATAAGGGTTCCTAGTTGACTACGGAACCCTAAAAAACGACAGAAGTGAAAACAAAACACAAACAGGATACTTTGCCATCACTCACTGACGTATCGACATTAAAACCTAGTACAGCCCGAAGACATCCGAAGCCAGTATTTTTTTAATCGTCTTATAAACAAAACACGCGCGGTGTGGCTTACGGTAACAGTGGCGCTAGTTCAATGGTTTTTCCCATCTCAAAAAAAGCCTAACGCGCCTCAAGAAGTTTTCACTTCAATAATAACACAGCCTATTATTATCCTACTGCAGGCCTCACTCGCAAAGGCCTCTTCTCACAGAGAAGCCATGAGCATCAATCACCGCCCTTGTTCAAGGCGGGTTGGCGATTTCAGAACAAAGAAAATAACTAAACTTTCTTTAAAAGTATACCTACATTTCTAGACTTTGTTTTTTTGCTGCATGGGCCCGCTCATGACCTCGATCACGCCTGATTGAAAGCGATAGATGAGGTCTATGATGGAACGAGCGTATTCGGAAAGAGCCTAAGGCACTGGAACCCCCACGCATCGACGAAACAGCAGGCTGCTTGACGCCGGACTCCGGTGGTCGCAAACCAGGCGGGCGTTGGCCCTACCACCGCAAGGGAAGAATTGGCCTGTCAAATAAGGTATTGGGTGTGACTGTTCAGACTTCATAGTGTGTGTGTGTCTAGACTTAATAAAACAGTATTTAATCTACCAAAGACCATCCAAATTAACCTCTAAGTCCTCCCTTAATTAGGTACGGGTTAAGCAAAGTGTTTTATAAGCATGTAATCACGGCGCGCTGTTAGGAATCGCGTGCCGACCCGCAGTCAATCTTCACGGGCTAGTTATCAGCGATCTAACCATCGACAGTCACACATTTAAATGAGGACTGGACATAGTTTTTAAAAGGAGATTAAGAAAGCTAAACTTGAATTGCTTATCTTCATCTAAAGGGAAATTTAATTGGAGTTAAAAATGGGAAAATTGCTGATTTATGTCTTTATCAGTATTTGAATTAAATCATATACATGCATTTTTGAACTGTCAAGGAGTCTTTCGGTCAGTCAGAAATATGAAGCCAGTTGTCCGTTCCAAAGCATAGTAGGTACCTATGGAGAAGGACAGACAAGAAACTCCGTGAATACTCTTTTGAGAGTACCTAATCAGTTTTTAGATTGTTTCATATAATGAAGCCACGGATAAAACCCAGAATAGTGTTGCATCATTTAACAAGTGATAAACAGGCTAGTTTGATGGGACCGTGGTTAAATAATAACAGCCGCACAGGTCGATCGATCAGGTTAAGCTACGCTTGCCGCGGTTGGTCCGTGGATGGGTGATCATCTTTACATATCTACCCTAACCCCTCCGTGCCTCGGAAAGGTCTAACATTCGTGGATCTTTGACAGTCGTTACGGGTAGTCAGAAGCCCGAAAGTCTGACAACTAATCTTACCAAGGGGTATCGTATTACCCAGTGACTAGGTTGTGGAGATCAGATAGGCAGTCGCTCCATGTAAAATACTTGTATTCAGCTGCATCCGGTTAGACTGGAACCCGACCCCAACATAGTTGGGAAAAGGCTAGGCAGATGATAATGAAACAGGCTAGTTTGTTTTCAGCGCTATACTGTCATTCTGTAATTGCTATTGCTTCAGCGTTTGCGCAGATACACGGACGGTTTACAGGTTTAAACGCTTGAAATGATTCTCACAAATAAATTATTGCAAATGCTCTCAAAAGATTATGTCTGCACGACAGGTGTCACCTACATTTTAAATTATAACAGTCAGTTTCAAATGATGCAACAATTACACACACTTACTTTACGCAATGACTCTTACGTCCAAATGACTATTCAAATGCCGTCGTTGTAACATATACATCATTTTACACAGTCTTCTAGAATTAATTAGTTTTTAGGGTTCCGTGTGCAAAGGGTGCCAATGGGACCCTATTACTAAGGCTGGATTTAGTGCTTGACCAACAACGGTCAGCGCTGACATCCTATTACTAAGGCTGGATTTAGTGCTTGACCAATAACGGTCAGCGCTGACATTGGTCGCGTACCCCGATTTATGGACTCGCGCTCACTGACCGTCGGTGCTGCACTATAACGCCCATTTATCGTAAGGGTCATGGTACGCGACCGGCGACGTCAGCGTAACAGTAAATTCAGCCTAAAACTCCGCTCTGTCCGTCTGTCACAGAACTGTTTCCTTTGAAGGCTCCTTCAAACAGGCGCGACACGCGATAAAATCGCGCGCGACACAAAGGCACCGCAAGTCGCGCAACGAGCGGTGCCTTTATATCGAGCGCGATTCGCGTCGCGCGTCGCGCCTGTTTGTAGGAGCCTTGAACCGTAATAGGTAGACATTTTAAATTTGACAGTGTTTCTTAATACGGTCGCTATAACAAAAAATAATAAATATTAAAATTTAGTTAAAAATTCATGGTCCCCATACAAAAAAAACTTGTTAAAGACTGTTAAATATTGTACGGTGATACGGAACCTTTCGTGAGCGGGTCTGGCTCGCACTTGGCCCCTTTTTAGAATGAATTAAGTTTTTGCACGGCAGTACAGATACGACCATAGATACGATAGATACTGTATTCCGATCTTACCTATAATTAAGTTTGTCCACGTAATATTACAGTTCTTTAAGTAGTGAACAGATGTCTAATTAATATGCAAGATTTGTTCTCTTGTTTTTTGTAACAGGTTACCTGGTTTTGCGAAAATGGACGTGATTGCTTTGACTGTGATGTAAGTGAAGGAAGATGATTGTATAAAAGCTCTATAGAGTTGTAGATGCTAAACACGTTTTCCAGTGCATCTAGAATGTATTGCCTCCTCTCTTATAAATTTAGTTACAATAAATAAATGAATGTTCTAAATTACCACATCATTACACTAATACATATTTCAGGCCTATGTGAATATTTGTCGCGAATTTTCGTAAATTAAAAATACATTGCATTGTCATGAAATAATTCATGTATGTATTATTTCATATTTAATCATGCGAATTGCGTTACCTTAATAAGTAGGTATGTACTCTTAGCAAATATCCTTTGCTGCAATATAATTTTCCAACACAATATCGTTCTGGTTTATACTGTTGCAACTAGAAATAAGTAAATAGGTAATAATATAAGGACTCCGCGTCAAATAAAACACTACACATGACAAATTTATGTTGTTTAATTTAAGGCGACGCAGTCAGGCGCGACGCGACTCTAGTAGAATAATTTATATAAAAACTTCATATTCAATATGGAAATTGCTCTACTAGAATCTCATCGCACCGTCGCGTCGCGCTTGTCTGCCTTGGGAGCCTTTATGTCTAGGTACCTAATTATATGACGTGTGTTGTGACTCCAGATTTTGAATTCGTCTGTCTATGATGTCTTGTTTATACATTTCTAGTTGTCGTTTTGTCGTAGTTGGGTTTTAGTTTTTAACTTTATCTAGTATTTAAGGGGCTTACAGGATCTAAACGCAAAAAACGCAAGTTTTAGAAATAATAAAAGTAGGTATAATGATCGACTACAGTAAATAAAATCTAAAAAATATATGATATTCTACAGAGTATATGCCTCGTAGATACTGTGTCGGAAACAATACAACTAATTTAATACGATAGAAAAAATCATGAAGATACCTCTAAAAACTTTCTTTTTATACCATACTAATATACATACCTACAATCATTCTGATTTTTTGTTAGATTATTCTACAAACAACATACTAAAACAATACTGTTTTAATTTTTTGTCCAAATAATAGATTTTTTGTATTTAAATAATTGCTTCATATTTTGCAATAAATTACCAGCGTTGCGCTGCTCTTTCTTGTCTATGCAGTCCGACAGTGACCGTGCTTTAGGTCATTTGTAAGCCCCTTAAAGAATAATTATTTCTAAAGTCGGTTTTACGTTTTTCACATGATGAATGATGACACACTCTGTCATCTCTCTAAGCAGCCGGTCGATTCCGTAAAAATCTCACCGTGAAAACTTAGGTGGTGTGAGTTTGTTTTTGCTAGGAATTGAGACTATTGACAGCTCACTCCACGCTCACTTCATCTAAGTTTTCACGAATCGGAGTGCGCACCTCACCACAACCATTCTCATATGATGATCACAGGTATGTTGATCACATAAAATATAATAAATATAAATCATCACACATCACATAAAAACACTCATCACATAAAAATGTGTGCGTGCAATCTGTAGAGCTGGATATATGGATAGCTGTAAGCCACTGTTTAAAAAATACAACATTTTACCGTTAGCATGCATTATTTTCTATATTCTAAATACGAAATTGTGTTTGTCTCATAATAATATGTCATCAATACATGAAGGTTGCATGGTAAAACCAAGCAGGCTAAAGGTTCTATACTTCACCTGTAACAAAGCCAGCTCTAACTCAAAATAATGACCCATTAACCAAGACATTGATGCGTAGAAACGGACAACTAATGACTAATTAGTCCAGAAGATAGAACAAAGCGTCCAGATACGTCTTCATGACAGAATATGACGTCGAAAGATAATAAGTAGGGTCATTAAGACCCTCTGACCTCGTGGGGTAAAAGTGTCAAGGCCCGAACTGACCTATTCAGTGTTAAACGGTACGGTTTTATGAAAGCTCTAGGTAACTAAAGTAAAAGTGCGCAGTTCTGGACACCCCTACCCTATTTCAAGTTAAACAAATATCAACTTTATTTCAATGATAATTAAGTTGATTTCAGGGTGACTAGCACTATTGAAATGTTTTAAGTTGTAGCGGAAACTGAACTTTATTGTGTAGAAATTAAAGTTATTTTTCCATTTATTCATGTTTGTTAACATTTTTGGCAAATAAATCGCGAACGCAGATTAGGTCTATTGTTTTTCTGCCGAGCTTTAATGGACTTCTAAAATCCTAATTAAGTACCTACTACAGTATTTTTGGTTTTTAAACGACTTCAAAATGTAACCCAAAGTCATCATCATCATCTATGTAGCCTTTCCCAACTATGTTGGGGTCGTCTTCCAGTCCAGCCAGATGCAGGTGAATAATAAAAAAAAAAAAACTGATTTAAAAAAATGTATAATTTGTGGGTTGTAAGATACCCGGTATTTTACAACCAACAAATTATACATTTTTTAAAATCAGTTTTTTTTTTTTTGAAGTGACAACTTCTTTAGGTGCTTTGGGCATTTTTTGAGATAGGAAATACCACTGACCTCGCGACACTGTTACCGTAACCGACACCGCGCTACATTCGAATATGTTCGGCTGTCCTCGGGATGTACTCGGTTTTAATGTACTTATATCAGATATGTCAGTGAGTGATGGCAAAGTATTCTGTTTGTGTTTTGTTTATAAGACGATTCAATAAATACATTCGTAATTGTTCAAGTTTTCACTTCTGTCGGCACTCCCGGAGAGCCACTGTTTTTTTTTAAATTAGCCTACACTGTTCTACTGCTGAAAAAAGGCCTCCCCAAATTCTTCCAGGCATCCTTGTCTAGAGCCACCTCGACCCAATACTTGCGGTAGGTACGCATCTATTTTTGAAGTTGGTTAAAAACCTTTCAATTCGTTGAACTATATAATATTCTAGCTGTTGAGATTACTTAATGAATATAGTAACTATTAATGATTTAAACATTTAAGTTAACATGTCATATTAAGACTAGACTTCTAAAACATGGCTACGCATTCCAGACATTTTAATATGATTGATAAATTGCAATTATGTGAAGATTTATGAACAGGCAAACATAATGTTTTGAATACTTTAATGCTAATTTATTTATAAGCCAGCGGTCCTTCGCCTAGTTTTAAGCTATCTGCTTGTTGTTTAGAACATAATTTAGCCATGGTGTAGAGCCGTGCGTTTTCCTAGAAGACCAGTGGCCGCCACATAACGGTCGAAGTTACACTTTACGGTGTCAAAAAACGCTCTCTAGGAAAACACACCTATTTACTTTTATATAACGTTTCAGTGACGGCATTCGACGGTAAATTGCGGACGCTATATGATGTTCATCACAGTCCTAGAAAACCCAAGCTTAACCAGTGAAAATTGGAGAGTAAAATCTAATTACCGATTATCATTGTCATCATTGGGGCTCTGTCTCATTTAGGGTCTTAGCATTATGCTGAACGATGGCCGTTTTGCGTGGATGTGACGCATGTTTTCTCCCAAATCTTTTTTGTGTTTGTGTTTTTTTGATGCGTCATGTTTGCCGCAAATAAACGTATTTTCTTTCTTTTCATCGAATTTGAAATCCGATACTCATCTCTGGTTTCAATGTGAAGATTAGAAATAATACCAAATCTGGTTAGCCATTTAATTAATAGGCATAACACGGAAATTCATATAACTTTTTGCTGTCAAAAATGTGTCCGGAAACATCTCAAAATTATAGATTTTATTCGACTTTTCCGGCCATAACGAAACTTCCTTACGACTGAAATAATTCTCTTGTACAGAGGTCGTTGATAAAGAGTTCTTTTGAGTAACATTTACAATGACAAGACAATGACCCAGTAGTTTTATTAAAGCAAAATAAAAGAAAATTAAGATTTAATCCATCGATATTCTATGAAACCATATCAAGTAGGAGGAGGGGGGGGGGGTGGCTGTTACTAATTGCAATTGCGTTCAAAATCTAGACCCATCATTATCAAAAACTTGTCAAAAATGTAGAAAAATTTGATTTTATTTTTTGACGAATTGAGACTGAGATTATAATGTGAATGTTCTTCAAAATTCGGAAACTAAAGCCACATTGAAGAGACTAGTTACGAGTATATTCTGTTAAACTCACTATCGACATCACTTCTGTATCCGCACTCAAAACAGCCGGGCTATTCTGTAAAAATCTCACCGTGAAAACTTAGGTGAGTGAGCTTTAAATGAGCTGTCATTCCACCTGATCCCTAGAGAATTGACACTATTGACAGCTCACTTCACCTTAGTTTTCACGGTGAGATATTTACAGAATACCACTGCTGAAGTGTTGACAAACACTGACAACTGAAAGCGCGGATACAAGTTCAATAGTCACTACTCTTTTATTGACTGTTAATTTTGTGCATGTGACACCCGAACGCGAGTGAGTACACTTCCGTGCATTGTAACCGAGTCAAACTTCTGTTCAATTTATTTTGTAAGAATACGCACTGCAATAAAAACTTGTTGCATTATCCACTATTTTCTTCCGACACGCAGCTCAGATAAGATCAGCCGAATGTTCAGAGTACGTATTAAAGTTTTATTACTGCAGTTTATAAAGTAGCTTCATTATTGAACAATTCAAAATAAAATGAAACATTTTTCGATTATATTGTATCGAATGAAATATTTAGAGGGATGTTGGTTCTTCTTTCTCCGTTCATGTATCGTATTTCATTTGGGATATGAATAGAGCCGTTGTTCAAAAGATTTTATTTTTATTCATTCATCCGTTTAAAATTAAAAAGTGAAAATATTAAATTAACCTTCATAGTCGTTAACCCCGTTTTCATACCACTTTGAGTAAAATAAGCGTGTTAATAAGATAATTTGTTACACATATTTCAAGGGCATCTTGGAAACACAGAACCGTTCTTGAACAAAATTTAAAGTTTTTTATTTTCGGTTTAGCAAGAAAGAAAATGTATCATTATTCATCGGTTGAATACAAAATCACATCTACTGCGGAATATAAAGGCGTAAGTGGACAAGATCTCTAAATGACTCCAATTACACCTGAACTCTGAACTTAGAACACATTTTCACCTAACAACATACAATACACATTCGACCACTAAAATTATACCACCGCGCCACACATTTAATGATGTCACAGTTTGCCCGATTGTGTGCAATTATGTAAACTGTGCAATTTATGCACAGTGTGCATTATTCGTGCGATTTTCCCGTGGTGCATCGTGACTCGAGCTTTCTATCACAGGGCACATTATGGTTTAAACTTTAACATTATGGAGGTAATTTTAGGTTCTCAATTTTGTTACGTAAAAATTGTGTCAGCGTGTCCAACGTAATATGTTTTTAGATTAACATTTTCGCTGTTAATTAGGATAGGTTTTCTCAGGGAAGTGTTACGTGGAAAATGTTAGGTTGAAATTACATTTTGTGCTAAGTACGTGATACGCATACGTAATGCGGATAGTGTTGGCTCGGACGTTAACTTGACTGCAGTAAAGTCTCACAGTAAAACGAATGTAGGCCATTTTGCCAGTTTAGATAACGTTGGGAAAAACCAAGGCAGTATAAAAATGGCAAAATGGAACATAAAACTATAACAAGAACCACCGTTAGACATAGTACAAAAAAATAGGATACTGTACAGTCAGTTCTAATTTAAACCTATTTTCATAGACCTCATGTAAAAACACGTGAGAAGTGTAAGTCAAGAGTAGGTATATACCAGAAAAAAAGAAAACTTAGAAGAAGAAAGAAATAAAGAAAATACGTTTATTTGCGGTAAACATGACGCAGACAAAGAACACAAACACAAAAAAAAAAATAACAAAAAAAAGTAACAAAATATGCGTCACATTCACGCAAAACGGCCATGGCTCAGCATAATGCTAGGACCCTATGCGACAGCGCTGGTTTTCAGCGCCAGCCGGCGTTGACATGATGAGATAAACTTCTGAAAGCCAAACGCCTAACATCGATGCTAAACTTTGATCAACCTGGAAACCCAATCTACGAAGAGTACATAATATTTATTTTTTATATTTTTTAATCCTTAATTTTACAATTTTATTCTAACATAATACCTGCCAAACTGCAAAGCAATTTGTCGGCCGTAGGTCCTCGTGGATTTTGCACGATTTATTATTCAAGATGAATCAAAAGTAAATACAAACTATTTACACTAGATACTAAATTAAATGACTAACAGACTAACTTACTATACAAATAAATATAAAAAAAGACACTTAGGCGAATACGAATAGTCTACACACATTAAGACACTCCACAATCACCATAAACACACGTTCAACCACCCATATGTTCATAACTGACTCAGTACAGGTAATTTTCCAATCACGACTTCTAAAGCAGCTAACCTACAGGTCTATAACCCATTATACACTCAATTAAATTGATCAAGCCATTCAGTTACTTGTTCATGAATAGCTGATGTCATTCATCAACTTCAGGCCATACTGCTGGATTGACAGGCATAGACAGGTGACGTAACTAGTTTAAAGTCTCATTTAGGCGTGTGTCATGGCTAAGGTGATTTTAGATCCTGTCCAGCCGTTTGTGTGGTACCTATACATTATTTAGGAATGTTTTAAAATGGATTATATTGTGCTCTTGAGAGGGCGCATTGTATCGCGCCTGTGTTCTAATGATCATCGTAATTGCTATCCTTTTAACGAGGCTGCTTTTCTTTATTTTTCTCTATGGACTCATGTCTGAAATAAAGAATTTGAATTTGAATTTAGACCTATTCTTACTTCGTTTTTATTTTTATCTTGCACTGGCATTCTATTCTGTCCTACCAATCTAGGCTGCCAATGCCGAATATTTTTTTACTGTGGCCTGTGGTGTACCTGTATATGATGGGCTCGCCTTTTAGCCACCAGTTATCTCACTACTTAATGGTAACATATGATGCGATGTGTTAATAATGGAGCAAGATTGACTAAAAGTAAACTCTCGATTTCTGACCCCAAGTTTTGAAACTATCGGAAAACACAGACTCGATTTGAATGGTCAATTTTATTTTTACGGTAAACCATCTTCTCTGAGATGTGACAAGTAATAGTATCGTGTGTGAACTCTTAAAGTTGGGCACTAACCTAAGTTAACAGTAGTCGTAGAAATATAGTGTACACAAAAAGAATTCTTGATATATATTATGTTAATGTATTGCTCTAACCAGATTCACTGTCCATAACGGGCATACGTTTAACTGTTTTTGTTATTTATCGGCTTTACTTTTAAATCTAGGCTGCAAGAACAACACTTCATTTACTTAATTGTTTTTATTAAATTTTGCATTCACAATGAATGAATTGTATTAAAGCCGCTGATGCGTGATACCTCTATTAAAGCGGCTATCTTTGTGGAAACTACTATTATACGCAGATGGGCTTATCCTGGTCAAGTATATTTCTCCAACGTTACCTATATCCGTCTTTTTCTGGAGGGGCCCGTCAATAAATAAAAGCCGCACAGGTCGACCGATCAGGTTAAGCTACGCTTGCCGCGGTTGGTCTGTAAATAGGTGACCATCTTTACATACCGTGCCTCAGAAAACACGTTAAGCCGTTGGTCCCGGCTGTCATTCGTGGATCTTTGACAGTTGTTACGGGTAGTCAAAAGCCCGAAAGTCTGACAACCAGTCTTACCAAGGGGTATTAACGAATAACTGGGTTGTGGAGGTCAGATAGGCAGTCACTCCATGTAAAATACTGGTATTCAGCTGCATCCGGTTAGACTGGAAGCCAACCCCAACATAGTTGGGAAAAGGTTAGGCAGATGATGATGACCTATTTCCGTCTTTTTCTCACTCCAAAAGTTCTTACTCGTAAATCTTGGTTTATCCTTAGTAACATCTTAGACGAAACAAGTCCACTGCTGGACATAAGCCTCCCCAAGCATCGCCACAGTGACCCACTGTGCTTCCAACATCCTGTCGTTTCTTCCTGTTGAAGGTCGTACCTTCGCCAGGAAGTTGGTATACATTGGCGTGCCCAAGTAATGATAACATGTCAGAAGGAATAAATAATAGGTGTAAATCTCACATCATTTTCAGCATAGCTTCAAGAGATCAGAGGAGTCTTAAGCATCAGAATAATCCTCGCTTTAGCTGAGGACTGCTTTACATTTTAATTAAAAATCCCCGTTTTATATGTAGGTGCGGTAAATTCTCAACCTGCATACACAGCTAGTTCACCGCCCACAACACTTTTACCGAAAACTTCCAAGAAATTTTAATCGAAAATACCGCAAGACAGGTATAAAGGTGCTCTTCCACTGCTTCGTATACCGTAACGATGTGTAGAAAGGCTCGTCCTTGAATACCTGCAGCGGTAGGTCAGTGACCGTGTGTGCCGGACCAAAATGGCGAACATTATCAATTTTTGACGAACTTCACGGGTTAATTTTTCCAGGTTAAGTGTTGGTGCTGATATTGTAAAGGTGCTCTTCCACTATTTCATATATCGTAACGATGTGTAGAAAGGCTCGTCTTTGAATACCTACAGCGGTAGGTCAGTGACCGTGTGTGCCGGGCCAAAATGGCGAACATTATCAATTTTTGACGAACTTCACGGGTTAATTTTTCCGGGTTAAGTGTTGGTGCTGATATTGTAAAGGTGCTCT
This sequence comes from Luperina testacea, assembly GCA_927399505.1. Classification (NCBI taxonomy): domain Eukaryota; kingdom Metazoa; phylum Arthropoda; class Insecta; order Lepidoptera; family Noctuidae; genus Luperina; species Luperina testacea. The sequence continues at coordinate 19,042,990 of OV656759.1, read as the reverse complement.
TCCACTATTTCATATATCGTAACGATGTGTAGAAAGGCTCGTCTTTGAATACCTACAGCGGTAGGTCAGTGACCGTGTGTGCCGGGCCAAAATGACGAACATTATCAATTTTCGTCGAACTTCACGGATTAATTTTTCCGGGTTAAGTGCTGGTGCTGATATTGTTGTTTAGCTTTGGTTTTGGAGTTAATAAGTGAGTACACGTATGTGATAGGATAAGCAAAGTGTGTCTGACTAAGGGGAAAGTCATACAGGTAGCAGGAGTCGATTATGCACTTCCGATTACCGTATGACTCGCACAGCACTCATGTGTGGTGTTTAAGATTTCTTTCACTATTGTAAGTACATGGTAACTTAAATACCTAATTATGTTCTGTTGCTATACCAAAAACAGCTTAAAATTAGTAAGTAGGTATAACTACCTACATTACATAACTTGAACCAACATATAACTCTTATTATAAAACTCAATTGTATAGCAATAACACAATAAACTAAATACTCCATTATACACATACACGTAATATAATTAATTGCAAATAAAACACGTAATAGTCACTAAACGCTCTTAATAAATGTTAGGCCGCAGTGATTGACAGGTCTAATGCCATTTTAATAGATGATATTGTAAAGTGCGGACTCATTACAACGAACGCTTAACGATTGTTTGGATAAGGGCTTTGTAAGTAGTGGATTGATTGTATTTTGTTTTTAATTGGTTCTGAAAACACGAGTAAAATTATTATTTTTAGACATAAATCGGTGAGATTTGCAGTTCGTAGAAACGAACTCTCAGGATATATACTAGGTAGATAGTGTGTTGAAAAAATAATAAAACTAATTTGATACGATAGAAAAAATCATGAAGATACCTCTAAAACTTTCTTTTTACAATAAAAACCATACTAATATACATACAATCATTCTGATTTTTTGTCCGATTATTCTACAGGCAACATACTAAAGCACTAGTGTTTTAATTTTTTAGTCCAAACAATAGATTTTTTGTAAATAGATAATTGCTTCATATTTTGCAATAAGTTAGTGTAGGTGGTGAAATAATTTACACAAAGTAAAGCCTGTCAGGGTGTGAACCTATGACCTACAACTCATATAGTACCCGGCGATAAATCGGCGATAAATATTGCACATCGACCTTTGGAAAGAAAAAATAAAAATAATTATCAAAAGAAGCAAATCATAATTGTTTTAACAGCTCCTAATAGATACCGGACTGTTTGTATTTCGTGCGACAGAGATAACGCTCTACGAAGCCGAAATTAGCCGATTGGCTCTTTCTTTGGTCGATGTGCAATATTTATCGCCGAGTACTGTAAGTCGCGGTCGTTACCTCTGGGACACCACTGCTCTGAAATGATCGTAGCAAGTGGTATTCGGTAGTTTCTGCTAACTCCAATGGGAAAAAGACGAAAGTTTATTTGTATGTGTATCCATACTAATATTATAAAATCGAAAGTAACACTGTCTGTCTGTATGTTACCTTTTCACGCCTAAACCACTGAACGGATTTCGATAAAATTTGGCAGAAATATAGATTGCATCCCAGGACAGGACATAGGATAGTATTTATCGACATACCTCGCGGGCGAAGCTACGGGTGGAAGCTAGTTTACTTATATTCCAAATAAAACCTTCCCAACAGATCGACGCCATCGACAGCTAGACGAAAATAAATTTCTATAATTCCAATACATAATGCATATCTGAATAGTTCGTCTAGAGTCTAGACTAATAATATGCCCATCGCGTGCCTATTAAGCATGCTGCCAGCTTCCAGAGCACGAGACTTGTTTAAGCAACACATACTTTGACTGAAGCCCTACAGTGGCATTTTAGTGCAACGATGATAACTGAATTGCTGATTCGTTAAAATGATAATGTAGTGACACATTCAAATAGAAAATACTGGAGAGTGCATAAGTTTGCTTAAGCATGTGTTGAATTGTTATTAATATCAATATAGACAATTCTAACGTGAGAATATTCATGCAGTATACCTGTATGATAATAATTTTTCTACAGACACAATTTTCGATAAAAAAAAATGTTATCCAACAACAAATAATAAAAAGCAACAACAGGAAATGCTGATGATATTTTAAGTACACAGAAATGAAAATGTATTCTTGTAGAATCCATTATTACTTCATCAAAAGAAAAATGCTGCTGTGTCTCAGATCGTCGTGAAAACAAAAATGAATTTGACCAGTAAAACGTCAAGGTACGGCTGTAAATCAAACTAGACAAGTGGACTATTGGTTTTGTAAAATAACTTAAAGCAAAAACAGACGACTATGATTTATCGATGCCGTTTCCTTTCTGTTATTTTATTGTGAATCGAGTTTAAATGGCTCTTGAAAATGTCGAAAGGAATTCCAAAGCAGTACCAAACGGTCTAGCTTGTGGACTAAATGGCAAACTGTATACTGTCAATCCGTTAAATCAACAAAGTCATCCTGGAATAAATAGGTAGTCAGCCATGTTGATGACTTTTTTGTGGTATTACCGAACCTACCTAAGTTAAAAGTACAGGGGTTTTACCGCGATACAACCTGATTATAAGGAAAGTTTCGAAGTCACTGAGAATAGCATTGATATTTCGTAAGATATTCCAAGTAATGTGATGAGGCAGTAGGTTGCTAAAGTTAAGACAATTGATTAATCTCCTTTTCATGGGCGTTTGAAATGGTCAGCGATTGGTTTGGCTAAGAAATAGTAATGATAGGGCTTGACAATCGTAGCTACCAATTACACCAATGAAACTGAACGCGATCAGCAGGCTTGTTAGCCGTGTTGCACGTGCGAATCGATTAATAAGCTAATCGGCTCATCAAACAGTGTCATCATTATTGTGGAATATTGACACTGACAGCTCTAGAACGTGGTTTAAATTGTGCTGATGACGTTCATTTTAATTGGTGAAATTCGCCCTTTGTTATTGATGATAACTCTAAAAAACACCCTAGTAAAATTAACTAAGATATAATTTCTCTCTAAGCTCCTAGACAAACAAGAAACATGAAAATCTAGTCATAAAATACAGCATGAAAATCTAGTTTAATATACGTAAATACGGCATGATGAATAACGGGTGACGGGGCAAATACTGCTAATTAATATTAGTACTAACTTACTAAGTTATATCAATTGGTCCAACAGGATGTAGAAAGCAATGACTGGACATTTGAAGATTAATGGACGTTAAATAATTATATCTTTGGTATATATCGTTCAATTACCAATGCGTTGGTGGAAGATTAATTTGTTTGTTTATGCGGAGTTTGGCAACTTATGATATGTCAGTTTTTTGTGCATTTATTTATTGGTTTACACACGAAATATAACACGTATTTAGACATTTAGGTAGTTCGAAAAATGGACGAATAAATAAACGTAGCTAGGTATATATATTCATTGCTAGCTGCTCTCAAAACGTCGGAGGAAAATATCGTGAGGAAACTGGCATATCCTAAAGCCAAAATATTCGAAGACATGTGACATCCACCAAGGCACACTGGGCCCGCGTGATGGATTAAGTCCCATTGCACTCCCTCTTAAAGAAAGGAAAGGGGGCCTGTATCCCAGCGGTGGGAACATTATATACTGATTATGTTTTCCGTATAAATTAACTAAGTACTTATCTCAAAACAAATAATTCACTTTCCAAAAGAACGAAGAAGTTCTTTTTTCACTGGCTACTGTGATTAATTAATATCAAATTAGGTTATTAATTACATTGCCAAAATAAAAACTTAATATCATATCTTTTAAAACCACGATAATCTATATTCAATTATCTAACGGATATTTAACTAACTGATTAATTTAATACAAGTATTAGGCTGTGTACAGACTTGAGTGAAAACTGTACCTCGATAGACTGAACCATTTTGACACAAGACAACATTTTTCTGTCTATAGCAGACAAAAAAGCGGTGCAAACACGGATATTTGTCGTTGTAAAAAAGGCGAAAACCATAAAACATCATCGAGGGTCGTTCAAAGTTAGGTATAAATCGTTGGATTTGCCCTCACCGTACTTATGTCACACGAAAAGTGTCAGTACTGAGAAGTGTGAGCTCATACATCCCGAATGTGACATATCCGACATCCGTGGCATCATGTGTTAGAGGTGTCAAAGCGAAACAGAAACGCGACGCGTTTTGACGTTGTATGGCCAATCTAACGATTTCAATCATTGGAGTCGGTTGTTTTATCCACATCTTGTCGAATAAAATCTTTTAATTTGTCGAAATGGGTGGAAAAAAATTCCGTCCTTGCACCGCACCGGTTTGACTCAGTGAACGCGCTCTTACTCGACACAAATAATTTTAATGTAACGAACAAAAAAACGTAAATGCTTGTAACATGTTGACAAAATGTCATTAGTGTTATTAATTAAATTCTAAATATTTAATTAATAACACTAATGACATTTTGTATCTAATAAATATCAAAGGTTGATTTTAAATGTCTGTCCCGATTATGGAAAATTATTTCCCTTTTGAAAACTCGAAAAGAAAAGAATGAACACAAAAATTTCTTACAGGGTCTCAAGCTTAATAGTCACAAATATCATAAAAGCCACGTTATCTAACAAACAATATCAGAGAAAACGGTAATAATACAAAAAAACAAACAATAAAATTAACAATAAGGAAACTGCATAACGCTACATTTAAACAGATAAGGATCGCCGCAAACGTGTAAAAACAATGTCATTGTTCCGACTGGGAATGTCTTGCCGTTTGTAGACTGCCTAACCCCGTGGGAACTATTGTGTGCGTAACAGGACTATAGGACTTGCGCTTGCGTCATATATGGTGAGCTTTGTAATGTGGATAACGGTAGTTTCATATTGAAATATAATCATAATTAATCTGATTTATTTGTAGCAGGTTATGCACAGTACGTTTTTGCACAATTTCGGGTGGTAAGTTTGATTGAGTAAGTTGACGTTTACATCTGATTTGCGCTAAGTAAACTGGCAAACACGTAAACTACCTTGCTACGTCACGAAAAAAGGTGAGAAGTTCGCGTTTTAATTAAAGGGACAAAAACAGTGCTCCGTTTGTTAATTAAAATAGTTGTAGTTGTTGTTGTGTTGTTGTTATTTTTGTTGTTGTTGTTGTTGTTGTGTTGTTGTTGTAAGGGTAATTTCAGAAGGTTGCATGTTTTCCACCATTTTCATAAGGACTATATAATAGACCCATTATCATTCACCGCTAGTCCGCGGTCATAGGAGCGCAAGATTTATGTTCTCAGGCGACCTGAAGGGTAATAATAATTCTCGTAATTTTAAGACCGTTCACAGTCTGATTTCAGTCTCAATTTGTCAAAAATACCTCTAATTTCCCTACATTTTTGACAATTATTTGTCGCCGAGATGAGACTGCGATTTTGAACTTTTCAAATTACAAGAATTGACCTTCAGTTAACTTTCCTCGGACGCCACATCTGAACCTAGCCTTACATTTAATAAACAGATGATACAAAAACTTATCTTCACATCATAAACCGAGTGTTAGTAAAAACTTAGGTCAACCTAACATCCGGACCTAAATTAATCAAAAGAAAGTCTAAATGTCCATCAAGCTTTTTGCTTCTAAAGTAAAAGTCAAATAGTCGGTTGTTTAGAAGAGACTTTACCGCCCACATGGCTATTTCCTCCACGTAATACTGCAATCTACTGCTCGTAGGCTCATCAATCAGACTTTCTGAATTTGCGTGCTAACTCGGCACAATCGGGTCGGATGTGTCTTTTGCTTACGAAAAAGCTTAAATCAACCATCACTTCAAAACATTTTGAGCTTTGAAGAGTCGGAAGTAAGGGTTATGTTCGTGCGTGCGTGGTTGGGTCGTGTGACTTATGGTGTAGGACAGTGGTGAGTAAAAAATATTGTAACTGCACGTACTTCGTCTATGTTTTGAAAATGTTTTCCAATTTGTTACCCTTTTCGTGCATTTGTAAATGCAATTGTTGTGTAGTTAACTTTTTGTACTTACGATTTACATATTCAAATCTTGATAATGTCAGTTTGTTAAACGTTCAAATTAGTACCTGCAACAGAAATACGAAATGTTAATTAAAATGTCGTATAGTTCAATTTTTTTCACACAATCAAACAACAGTCACTTTTGGAAATTGATATTTTGGTTTCAATTTCACATTCTGAAAGTATAATTACATAAATTAATGCAATATTATAACAATAAACTTATGTCATACGTGAATACTGATCTTCATGAGTGCTCCAGTTCTCATAGGTCCGATATCGACACCGACTTATGTAATGACCTACATAATATTGATACGATCATGTCGATCAGTATTGCATGTATGAAACAATACTTGTTCCAAGAATAAATGGGCTATAAAGTACTAAATATCACGATTAAATGCGCACAACGATTATAAATTTTTCTCGATATGAACGTGAGAACTAAAGAGTATCGATTCAGACACGTCTCGATTTTAATTAGCTGCAGAGTTAAATAATTTATGTAACAGATTGGGCAGTTTGCCGATTAAATGATTCACATTCCTATGTATTCATTCCTGCAGTAACTTTGTATGAACAGTTGTCCCAAGAAAAGTATAAGCTTCGGGAATCATCGTCTATCTTCAGAAATATGAACGCGCGCTGATGAGATCTAAGTAATATAGAATTGTTTCAACCCTGGAAATACTTATCTGTTTTGAATTACCGTGATTAAAACATTATAATAACGACAACTCTACGCAATTCCCAAAACCTTTTGAGTAAGAAGTAGGTAACCCAACAAAGAGAAAACTTTATTCAAACGCGCAATGGTAGATGTACTAATACAAAGAGTGACATTACAAAACTTAGAAATTTTGTCTCTGTAGGGGTTAGTCTTGGCGCGAGGTTAGTGGTAATTGGGAAACACGAAGAATTCCGAAGCGCATATCTTTTCTGTTTTAACTGCTAATAGTTATAGAGGTATGAGGAACAGGGTGTAGGTAAAGTTCACTCATACTCTATAGAAAAGGGAGGATCCTCCGACCAGACGGGTGTTGTGTCTGGCGGGCAACAGCCCGATGATTTATGTCGGGCTGTTGTATCTATGCTAGTTACGCGGTAAACTCTGCTTGCGCGATGCAGGATTTTTCGTGACGTCAGTATGACGCGATGTTCGCATGTGGCGTTGTAGATACCGCTACATAGTCACTGCAGAAATAAATTGGTTCTGGACGGACAGCTAATAGAGATGGAGGAACAAGATATGCCGTGCCAACCTCAAGTTAAATATGATAATAATAGGAAGATGACGAGCCACAGCGATGAAAACGTCCAATTCCATATGCAGGAATCGATGAAAATGTAGACATCCATATGCAGGAATTTTCTAAAACACTTTGAAAACTAGTAATTACTTGACAAAAAATCTCCATTTCCCGACAAACTGAAGTACCTAGATACATAAGAGTGCGTTTCGCAAAGGAAGACGTCTTCCTCACAAGCGTCTCTTAGCAAAACCAGATAGAAATATACATACACTAGCGACCCGCAGCTTCGCATGATTTTTACGACTTGACAGAACGATCGATTTTTTTTAATCATATTATGTGAATTTAATATTTATGTCTTATACATATAAACGTTTCGGAGCAAACTCTCTAATTGATAGTGAAAACTGCATCAAAATCCGTTGCGGAGTTTTGAAGAATAACGCAGTCACACACTCGTATATAGGTAGATATAAATATTAGCAAACACCACCCTAATTGCGTGACACATTATGAATCTTAATCTGAATCATTTTGAAGGATATTGCTAATCTATTGCTTCATAAGTTCGAAAAAAAGTATCTGCTTAACACGTAAACAAAGCAATGAATGTTTTTGAATTGTCAGAATGAAACCCGTTGCTATTTATAGGGTGTTACGCAATTACCCCTTTTTTTTTTTTTTTGAGGATGGGAAATCATCAAATGACTCCTCCCGCTCTGGGTGGAGCGGAAGGGAGTGTCAGACTCTTACTGACTAAAACCCACCCGTGTTCCTTCCTTAGCCCTTTATGTTCCGGGCCAGCGGTAACCTTTTCGGACAATCCCGCTGACCACGCAATTACCCCTCTGGTCGAGTAGCACATAGGTACAGTACCCGGCGATAAATATTGCACATCGACCTTTGGAAAGAGACAATCGGCTAATTTCGGCTTCGTAGAGCGTTATCTATGTCGTACGAAATACAAACACTCCGGTATCTATTAGGAGCTGTTAAAACAATTATGATTTGCTTCTTTTGATAATTATTTTAATTCTTTGTATAAAATGGTTTTGTGTAAAAAGGTCGATGTGCAATATTTATCGCCGGGTACTGTAATAATCAGTATTTACATACTTAGGTATTATTGCTATCTTAATCAGGGATGTTAGGGAGCTCCGTAACCGTAACCGAAACTATCGGATATCCGATATAAAAAATTATCCGTAACCGTAACCGAATCCGAAATAAAAGTTTCGGATAATATCGGATAGGGGCGGAGCCTAATTGAGACACAAGATAAAGATAGCTATGATTGTTATGTTAAACTTAAATCATAGTAAATAAATATGTGCAATGGGCATTCTAAATTTAAATCTAATTTTAATATTTTCTTTGAATACGAAATTACTAAATAATTATAAGTAATAATTTTATTATTACATTTTCATTTTAGGTAGATTAGATAACACTCAACATTTATTTATACTCATTTTTAATTTAAATAGCTGTAATAACTCACAGACTGATTGTAATTCCTACCAAATAGTTACATATAAATAAAACTATTTTATTAACTACATATTTGTATTGTACTTTTGAAATTCCTAAAAAAATTAAATAACCGTAACCGAAATTATCCGAAACTAACGGATAATCCGAAATAATTTCATATCCGTATCCGTATCCGTATCCGGTATAATAATCATTCCTATATCCGTAATTAATCCGTATCCGAAATTTCATATCCATAACAACCCTAATCTTAATACCCAATAAAGCGAGTCTGTAAGTGATTTTAATTGGTATTGACGCACCTCGGGTCGGGATTCAAGTTTCTTGCGTTGCCTAGTATGTAATAATTGCTTTTACTATGATGGTTTGTTGTGTTAATTAAAAGATAAGCTATGCTTGTTATGTTGTAGATATTTTTAGTATGACTGGCAATGATCTTATACATCATTTAGCATAATCGACCATTCCCACTGCTGGGACACAGGCCTCCTGTCTGTGAGTGGGAGTGGGCCATACATAATCCACCACGCGGGCCCAGTGCGAGTTGGTACGAGAGATGTCACGTCTTCGAATTTCTGGATTCTATGAGATGAAGGTTTCCTCACGATGGTGGCCTTCATCGTTTTGAGAGTGATGCACTAAAACATTATTTGCTAGTCTTTAACTCGTAAGTTCATTCTGATGCCTGTTACATAAATGATTGGGCTTCAATAACGTTCGTCATAATTTTCGGTTTATAAAGTTGCCTGTCAGGAGTCAGAAAAAAACTCACCGAGTAACAATGAGTACTTGTCCAGAGAATAGATAATAATCACCTCTCTAGTTTCAACCCTGGAAGTCGTACCCCGAGCCCCAAGAGACAGACTGTCTAGTTTAGTGCTCATGACTGGTAAATAATACTTTGCAACCTAGCTACAGGTAATATTTTAAGTTACTCGCTGTCTCAACTTGGTGTTAATCTGTGAACCTACTTACTGTATTACCTAGACAATAAACTATTTATAATTCTTACCGAGTATCTATTTGCGTTTTCAAATAGGCAGGCACCAATAAATTACAGTACAGGTGTTCGGTGGCAGAATACAGAGATATTTTTGATTTAACAAAACATTAATTACCCGACCGATAGTCAGTTAATTACAAACACAAGTGTCAATAATTGCATCAGTAAAACAAACAAAAATAAAACTCTATTATTAGATGCATATAAGTAGAGTTAAGTTGACAGTACAATTTATACCAAGGCTCGCTATATCACGATAGCTGAGGTGATAATAAACTATGCAATGTGTATCGTAGCAATATAGAAGCTATATTAATATAGTACATTCACGAGCACAAATATTATGTACTTTGGACGGGGTACCCTGGCTTAGTTATTAGTTACTGCGACCAATTCGACTACCGCCAATCAGGGACCGTTCTCACATTTACGGGTGATAAAATCGGACAGATTGTGAACTCTACTAATAACTGCAGGTTCGTTCACAAATTGTCGGTTTGTCATGGATTTATTATTAAGCACAAACTGTCGAAACATAATGCGTTAAATTGTAAACGATTTGTTGCAGTTCACAATTTTTCGATATTTTATAATCTCGCGAGATAGAATATAAACTAACGATTTTCATAATCATACGGTGACATGTATGTATATATGTATTAGTTACACGTGATTGTACAGGACGATAGTGGTAACACTTGGACCTTGAGTTGTTCTAGTGGAGAACGGAGACTCAATAGAAATAAGAGGCCAGGTTAATAATAATAGCCGCACAGGTCGATCGATCAGGTTAAGCTACGCTTGCCGCGGTTGGTCTGTGGATGGGTGTCCATCTTTACATAGGTACCGAGACCCCTCCGTGCCTCGGAACGTTAAGCCGTCCGTTCTGGCTGTCATTCGTGGATCTTTGTAACGGGTCGTCAGAAGCCCGAAAATCTGACAACCAGTCTTTCCAAGGGGTATCGTATTACCCAGTAACTGGATTGATTGAGATCAGATAGGCAGTCACTCTATGTAAAATACTGGTATTCAGCTGCCTCTGGTTAGACTGGAAGCTGACCCCAACAAAGTTGGGAAAAAGCTAGGCAGATGATGAAGAGACTTGCTTATATTGGTATTATTGACCACTGCTTTGCGGCCTGCCGTACATACCTATGTTCTAGCGAAGTTACCTTCGAAATAATATAAACATGTTCTGTGCAGTTAATTAGATGTCAAAATAAATAGACTAAGCCTTATTAATATTTGCATATTTCTATTTACTTAAGTACTTATGCACATAGTAAATTAAATGAGCGAATGAAATATTTAAGCAGGTGATTAACTTCAAAGAGGCTTATAGACTAAATGAATATGCACCAGTGAAAAAGCTAAACGATTATCGATACTCAAATATATTTCTTGCTCACCCAGGACAGTCTCGCTAACACTTTGCTGTCTGCACGGCTAAAGGCTCGTACACACAGGCGCGACGCGACACGCGACACAAAGGCACCGCAAGTCGCGCAACGAGCGGTGCCTTTGTGTCGCGCGCGATTCGCGTCGCGCGTCGCGCCTGTTTGCAGGAACCTTAAAGGCGCGGGCCCACCGCGGCGCATGCTGTGCACGGGCACGCGGCGCATTTTAGCTGCGTGTATTAATTTGTTTGACAACGTGGGTCTACGTTTCCACTGGAGTACACGAATATGACCCACGACTATGTATAGCGCGGCACGGCGCACGGAGAGGCTAGGCACGTGCCACTGCAATTGACTGAAAACTGCGCTGCGATAAGCAAGCTGTACATAGTCGTGGGTCATATTCGTGTACTCTAGTAGAAACGTAGACCCACGTCGCCAGCGTTGAGCTATGTAACCGCCTATTCGAGCAAGCCACGCGTGTATCAATGACGTCAATTCATGCGCAGCCTCTCCGTGGGTTGCAGTGGATACAATCACATACATTTTCTTCCAAAGCGAAGCTTAATACACGTGCGTAGCCTCTCCGTGCACCGCGGTGGGCCCGCGCCTTAATAGTTTATAACAGCGTGAACAACGTGGTACAATACGTGCCACGAAAGATGAGACTTGACCCCGCCTCCCCCGCTCTTTCCGCCGCCCCTATGACGTCCGGTCCCTTCCCGCACTCAGACCTCATACCGCTAAAGATACCTAAAATCGTGTACTGCGCATGTCAAACCACGTGGTGTCAAGTCTCATCTTTCGTGGCACGCATTGTAACACACTATCAGTAGCAATGGCTTTCATTTTGACAGTTCTACAAAATTTATTACGTTATTTTCCAATGAGGGTTTTCGTGAAAATTTACGACACCAGTTGGCACCACTGTGACAAGAGGTCTTCCAATATAAAATATATGATGACGTTCATCATTCGATTCATTCATTCGTTCATCATTCAGTCATGACTAAAGAAAATATAGGCTCTTTGACAGATGCCTGGACCTGACGTGTCAGTGCTGCCACCTAGCGAACGCCATTTCAGAAAACCCTCATTGTGATTGAAAGTGTGTTACGCAATCAGGGTGCAATTCTCATAGTATGTGCTGATACGAGAGAAAAAGAATTGTTTAATGGAGTCACAAACCAGTCCTTTTTTGTACTGAAAATGGGCTATGTGTGTGTTTGTTGTGTTCAAAGCTAAACTGCCAAACAGATTTTCATGATTTTTAAAAAGATTTAGCATGGTACCCAGAACAGGTATACAGTTCTTTTCAACCTAGATTTGGTTGATGGCAATAGACTGGCCTCCTATTACGGTGGCCTTAAGCATAACTGGCCAAACTTTAGAGAATAGAGGCGTGGTGTTATCTTCTTTTCAACCAAGAACTTTTAAAAGTTCTCTTGAAGCCTCGGTTATAGCTAATAAGTAATAATAAAATTTCAGGTGTTACAACTTAACTGTATAATCACGTTGTTTATCTCAAACCGAATCTTTAGTATTAGAACGTTTTGTGCTCACAGTTCACTCAACTTCATTTGTTTTTATTACGATGTTATGTTAGTAACTTTGTAAGCTTGCAGGAAACAAATCCACACTAGCTCAAGACAAAGACACGGATATTTTGGCTCTACCCACATAACATGTGTGTGCAATGTTTGGTTTATAAACATGTCTTTGAAAAATACAAAAATCAGTTCCAGTGTCTTAGGCGTCTTCTGGGCACGCTCTTTCCATCATAGACCTTTTCCATCGCTTTCCATCTGGCGTGATCGAGGTCAAGAGAAAAATTAGCATTTAGCAATAGAAAAAGATATAAAAAAAATAAAATAAAAATAAATAGTATAGTAATAGTAGGTATAGTAGGTATATATAAATAAATATACAACACACCGGTTCAGCCCTGGTTCATCAAAGCCATAGTATCAACATATAGCGACCGTTCGTGGGCGTTTGAGACTTTCAGGGGGCAGTAAAAACCCAGAAAATGATATATCCTGTCTTACGACTGACGTTCTCCGAAGCGAGCAAGCTGCCAGTACGGAGTTCCATTTAGATGTGTATAATATTACACGTTTAAATATAATCGTGACAATAACTGTTGGAGATTCGCGACAGATGGTAGGTAAGTAAAATATTGGGACGCTCTACAAAAAAAAAACTCAAAGTGGGCGGTGGGGGTCAGCGGGATTGTCCGAAAGGGTTACCGCTGGCCCGAACATACAGGGCTAAGGAAGGACCACGGGGTTTTAGTCAGTAAGAGTCTGACACTCTTCCTTCCGCTCCACCCAGAGCGGGAGGGGTCATTTGATGATTTCACAACGTGAAAAAAAAAAGTGGATGGTGGGCAAAATAAGGTTGAGACCATAAGGTCTCAACCTTATTTTGCCCACCGTCCACTTTTTTTTTATTATGATTATGTCATACTATGGCTTAGATCATAGGATCTAAGCCATAGTATGACATAATCAGCCTGTAATGTTCCCACTGCTGAGACACAGGCCTCCTCTCGGTGAGAGGGAGTGGGCTGAAATCCACCACGCGGGCCCAGTGCGGGTTGGTAGAGGTCACATGTTTTCGAATTTTTGGTTCCGGATATGCCGATTTCCTCACGAATGTGTTCCTTCGCCGTTTTGGATCCGTCATCTAAGCCCAATCATCAAAATTTCACAAATCTAATTATGGGATAATTTTGTGATCTTATGAAACATTTAAAACCGCCAAAAACCCATTACATCACAGAAATAACTACTTCAACAATTTAACATTCACCAAACAATATCAACACAATTCCGCATCACTCTAAACGACTCTAAACTACTCTAAATTAAGTCATTAGTCATTACCACTCGAACATCTCACCAGAAAATTATTGAGTGATGACCTTTCGAAGCAGCGTATGAAAGGCACAATTATGCCGTAATGTGCCGTAACTCGTAACGTGGGTAACATGTGAATTATCGTAATGATCTCAAAGTCAAGTGGTTGTTAAGGTGGCAACAGACGGGGAGGTGACTTACTGTTGGTATAAAATGTTTGAAATACTAAAAGTATTGTGTGTGGGGGGGTATTTTACAGTTGTACCTACGTTTAAATTAGTAGGTACATGTTAATACAAAATAATTAGTATTGGAGATTTTACTTACAATTCATTAGTGCTGTTAGTTACCTATACAATTTTTATGAGGCATAAATAAATGCGTACGTACTATGTGAATAATTCTATTTTATAAAATTACTGGCTCAGCAAAAATTAACTTTCAAAATTAACTGCTAGCTAGGTATTCAAGTCAATATTTACAAAATTATTTCAAAGTTACACATACAAATTCCAAAATACGAACTCACAGACACCAAGTCACCTATTGCAAATATGGTTCAAATAACAACACCCATAAAATACTCGTAAACCACCCACTACCGACCCATTTTGTATTCAATACATCATTGGGACATGATAAAGGACTAAATATTTGCCTCAAACCGCACTCACCTACAAGACTGCAAAATTATGAGCACAACACTAAATAATCGACTAAACTAAACATGTTTCAAAGTCAAAGTCAAAGCATTTATTTCAAATAGGCACATAAAAGGCACTTTTGAACATCAGAAGTAATAAGCTAGTTTGCTAGCATGTCTAGTTTTAGTTCAATGAGAATCATATCACGATCGCGATTGTTTACATAGGGACTTATATTAATAAGTAATGATAATGTTGCATTAATATGCATTCTTAGTCCAAACAGAGTATGAAGCATGTTGTGGATACAAGGTATTAAACAGACCGAAGACGCCAAGACGTTGACTAAAGATGGGCCTTCGCATACTTTGAGGTTGGGTATCGTTAATCCTTTAAGAGGAAAGATAGAATAGAATAGAATAGAATAGAATACTCTTTATTATGTACACCATATAAATTACAGACATAAATATAGAAACACACACAAAAATACACACATAAATATAGATACACACAAAAACACACACACACACACACACACACACAAAAATACACACATAAATATAGATACAGGGGATTCTGACAAGGAAAGTAGCTAAGTTAATGTTCAGGTTGTCAACAATTTGGGTTCCTTATATCATACACCATAATAGGTAAGTACGTAGTTAATTGAAAAACAGTGGCACTCCAGGAGTGCCGACAGAAGTGAAAACTTGAAAAAGCATAGTGATTTTATAAATATGTATGTTTGAAGGTCATTCTTCCCAAATAAAATGTACCGCGCGTTGATGTCTTTATAATGGCCAAAACTTAAAACAGAGGTTACGGTAACAGTTTCGCGAGTTCAATAGTTTTTCCTATCTCAAAAAATGCCAAACGCGCCTTAAGAAGTTCAAAAACTTGTCAAAAATTTATATAGGTTAGAGGTACTCGTATTTTTGACAGATTGAGCCTGATTAGAGTGCGGTCGTTCTTAATAATACGGTAACTGCCCTTTAGTAATAATGGTACGTCAACGCGCCATCAATGTGGTACACCTTTACTTAAACATTTATGAATATTGTTGACTCAAAAGTTAACGGTGCCTGCACATTGGAGCCGGTTCTTGCAACTTTTTCTGCTAACTAACATTAACTTACTCAAACGAACCGTTATTTTTACTTTTGCATGAGTCACAACAAACAATTGTATTGAAAATGCCAATTTTGGCAGATTTTATGTATTATTATCAGTGATCGGAGTAGGTAGATTGAACTGGGGTCATTGATCCGAAACGTATATATTACTATGGACATTGCTCCGGAATTGGTGGTAGTCAGAATTTCATTAGTTAGCCGAAATTTATATCTATCTATAAAAGATCTAGCCATAAAAGGCTAAAAATAAAAAATAAATATTAAAGCTTCGATCGGAATTCGATTGTTTTTATTATTCAACAGATAAATAATGAATTAATTTAGTTTTGATACCTTCCTTTAAATTTTGAATTGAGTAGTAATAATATCACTACCAACATTAACAATATTTAATTAAATCCGCGGAAATACCGGAATTACTTTCCGGAAAAATGGCTTATCCATGTTATTCTTTCTGTGTGCATTTATGATACAAGTACCAAAAATCAATCTACCTAGTCCGATCACTGATTATTATCGATATTGCATGATAAATCGTAATTATTAAAACTACGCAATATGTTGGTAGGTACATAACCAAGAAAATAACCAGTTTTGACAGAAATTAACTTTAAAACTGTTTGCTCTGGTCTCTGCAGTTATTTTGTCTTGTTGTATAATTTCCTGGCATGTCATGGTAAGCCTAGAACTTTTAAGTCCTGGGACGATATAATAAAATACTCAGGGGGCCTAACAAGGCCACTTAGGCAGAATCTTAAAAGGATAACATTATGAATCGTAATATGGCGAAGACAGTCCGCGTTTTACTTTTTTTCGCTGCACTACGTAGGTATAATAAAAGAGATTGGGACTGGATTTGGATTGGATTGATTGGTATTTTAGCACAGACAAAAAAAAAATAACTGAAAAATCCTTCATCAATGGAACTTGATACGATTAACTTAACAGTTAACTGTCCATTATGATTCATAATGTTATCCTTTTGTGATACTGCTAAAGTGGCCTTTCTAGGCCCCCTGATCAGTCTAGTTGCTTGTCTTAGGCCTCCCCAAAATTCCAATACAAAACAGCTCTCAGCCATGATGATGAAAACTACAAAGGGGATGACCACCATACCTATTTATAACACCATATAGACCAAGTAGACCAAGATTAGAGGTAGGTCATTCATTAATCACTATGCTATATTTAGTGATATCGACCAGCTTTCTACAGTTGAACGCAGACCCCTACCCTATCGTTGGCAACCCCAGCTTACCCCAGCCTTAGGACCTTAATGATTTTATCAGGATGGATGATTCTTTCCACCTCCCCTAGGAAAATGATTAATTAGTATTACCACATTGTCACCGATACGATTTCGAATAATTACCAGAAAGATACGAGTAGATTGGCATTGCTTCTCTTTAAAATAATTAACCTTTAAATGAGCATATCCTTTTGTTACTAAGGGTCATTTTGGCACGTGCTATATTATTCGAGAAAGCTTATCTCATGGTGAAATGATAAGCCCCTCAACAAGGTCAGAACGATGTCGGACGAAACGAGGTCTACTACCCCGTAAGTGTCTACTACCCAGCAAGGGTCTACTACCCAGCAAGGGTCTACTACCCAGTAAGGGTCTACTACTCAGTAAGTGTCTACTACCCAGCAAGGGTCTACTACCCAGCAAGGGTCTACTACCCAGTAAGGGTCTACTACTCAGTAAGTGTCTACTACCCAGCAAGGGTCTACTACCCAGCAAGGGTCTACTACCCAGTAAGGGTCTACTACCCAGCAAGTGCGTAAGACGTCGGTAAAGAAACGAAAGAAAATACGTATATTTGCGGAAAGCATGACGCAAAGAAAACGCAAAGAAAGAACACAAATACAAAAATAGAACAAATTGGGGGAAAATATGAGCTCAACATAACGCTGCGACCCTTTGCGAGACTGACGATACTTAGAGTACCCGGCGATAAATATTGCACATCGACCTTTGGAAAGAGACAATCGGCTAATTTCGGCTTCGTAGAGCGTTATCTCTGTCGCACGAAATACAAACAGTCCGGTATCTATTAGGAGCTGTTAAAACAATTATGATTTGCTTCTTTTGATAATTATTTTTATTCTTTGTATAAAATTGATAGGATCGAATAGGTCGATGTGCAATATTTATCGCCGGGTACTGTACCTACTACTTACATGGATAACCAATGCTGGGGCTAGCATCGGTTATGCATGTATATCGTCAGTTGTGGCGAGTTTTCTTTTGATGTCTCATTAGCCCTTGTTAGTTACAAACTTAAATTAATAATTGAGTAGCCAGAATGTCAAAGCAGTAGATACACGCGCTTATAAAAGTTTTGTTTCAGTGCGGTTAGTGGAAGTGCTCAGGTGCGGTTCGGTCAAGTTCTGTTGAAATCAGTGCTCTGAGAGGAATACCTCGTTACTTTTGAATAGCGTCGTGGTCGGCCTTATTGTTAGTAATCAAAAGGTAATAACCCATATTATGACCGGCGATATGACGTAAAAACTGCCTTTTTACGAGGGAACGATGACATCACTATTTCGCACAGTTTTGGAAACATTTAATTAGCAAATTCAGTGACCTAGAAAGGTGTTATTTTTCACGATTCTTCTTACATCACATATTAATGTTAGGATGTGTGAATTGGATGCAAATGTCTAAACCAAATTTTTGTAAACAAATCTGTGGTTTATTTCGTTACTAGCAGTGCCCCGCGGTTTCACTCGCATATGTGTCTATCCCGTGAGAATGTCGGGATAAAACGTATTATATGTGTTAATCCTGGTTATAAACTATCTGTGTGCTAAATTTCATCCAAATTTTTCATGCAGCCGTTTGTGCGTGAAGAAGTAACAAACATACAAACACACTCACAAACTTTCGCCTTTATAATATTAGTGTGACTAGCAGTGCCCCGCGGTTTCACCCGCATAAATGTCGGTCTCGTGGGAATATCGGGATAAAAAGTATCCTATGTGTTATTCTGATGTATAAGCTACATTACTGTAAAGTTTCATCAATATCCGTTCTGTAGTCTTTGCGTGGAACAGAAACAAACATCCATCCATCCATATTAGTAGGATTGTTCCTCTTTGTAAGTACACGTGCAGAAAACGAAATTCATGTCTTCCTGGTACGTCTTAAACATAAAATGTGTTGTTATTATGTACCTAAGTGATCGTATTTCAAAAGTCTTATTCGGTAGAAACTAAGTTTTGCTTTGTGCTATCATTAAAATGAATGATATATTAATTCATTTATTTAATCACACACTTACGTGTGCGATCCGTGGGAAAGCCACATACTAGGTATATAATCTGCTTTTTTTTCTCTAGGCTGTAAAAAACAACGCTATAAAGTAAAAACAATAAACACAGTTGGCATAATAACAAAGGCAAATGATTAAAATGAAAAATATTAAATGACTTCATCACTGTAATGATCTTCATCTATCGTTTTAGCTCGATTTCATAATTTTTAATGAATATTCATGAACAGTGCAGTTTCAGATTGTATTATCTATTTTTCAGCTAGTTTAATGTGAGATAATTATCTAAATAATCTTTTAACTAAGTACCTAAATAATTAAAAAATCAATGCTATTGAACTCCGCAAACAGTTAAATTAAGTTGTTAATTATAATTATTATTCATTTAAACTACCTACCGTTAAACCAAACGAAGGAAGTATCACAAACGTTTAAATATATTTTAATTGGACTTATGACTAATCAAAGTTGCAGTGATATTATTATACCTAATTAAAATTACGGTAAAAATATACTTACCTACTTCTCGCTGTTCATTTATTTTGCAAGAGGTTTAGTGTCTAAACACATTGCCGAAGGTACGCGACCGAAGTTCGGCATTATTACGCCTGCAATGCTATTTGAATTACTGATGACATTATGCCGAAATTACGTTGCGTTAAATAGCATTGCAGGTGTAATCATGCCGAACTTGGGTTGCGTACCTTCGGCATAGTGCGTTTAGACACTTACAATTATAATTACTTACAATTTTTAAAATCTCTAGGACCTGGATTTAAAAAAGTTCAAAATCTAATCGCAATCCCATATCAGAGACAATCAATATCAAAATCTTGTCAAAAATGTAGGGAAATTATAGGTATTTTTCATTAAGATTATAATATGAACGTTATTAAAAATACGGGAATAGCCCCTCTGATAACAAAGCAAGCGATCATTATCACGATAGATTATATTAAATGAATGAATTGCAATTCTGAAGGCCAATGTTCCATGAATTGCAAATTATGCAAAATAATACTGATATGGTATCATTTCGAGCCAAATCTTTCAAGTATAATGAATGATAAAGTGGCTATCGCATAAGAATCATTTGGATCGCTTGTTATAAATAATTTAGGTGACGATGACGGCATGGTTAGCTTGAATTTTGATAATCCGTTGTCGATTTCATTCGAATCACGTTAGTGCTGTCTTAGTATGAATATTATACCTATTTAAATTATCGTCACGATTTTCATTGATAGGTGTGAAGAAAAATACTAAAGAGAATACGGATGGAATAAGCGACAGTTAATATGAACGAAAAGGAGTGAATGAAAGAGTGACGGCTGACATAGGACAAGGGTAAGAAGAAGATGAACTGTGAAGAAGAAGAAGAAGAAGAGAGAGAAGTGTTTTAAGAAGGTTCACACTCTTATTGTACAGTGCAATGTTATCCCTTATTTATCTACCTACTTGCTAAGTCACACCAGCTTCTTGTAAATTTAAAATCAAAACAATTTTTTCACATAAACCTACGGGGCCCGTGGCTAAATAATAACAGCCGCACAGGTCGATCGATCAGGTTAAGCTACGCTTGCCGCGGTTGGCCTGTGGATGGGTGACCATCTTAACATACCGTGACCCCTCCGTGTTTCGGAAAGCACGTTAAGCCGTTGGACCCGGCTGTCATTCGTGAATCTTTGACAGTCGTTACGGGTCGTCAGAAGCCCGAAAGTCTGACAACCAGTCTTACCAAGGAGTGTCGTATTACCTAGTAACTGGGTTGTGGAGGTCAGATAGGCAGTCGCTCCATGTAAAATACTGGTATTCAGCTGCATCCGGTTAGATTGGAAGCCGACCCCAGCATAGTTGGGAAAAGGAAAGGCAGATTATGATAAACCTTCGAGTGCATGGGCACTTATGAAACGTCAGAAGCTAGGCGTACGGTTCCAATTGACTGTTTCTTACGGAAAAGAGCCAGCAAGAAACTCCACGGTTACTCTTTTGAAAATAATTTGCTTTTAGAATGTTTTCAAATTACAGTGTTAATAGGTATGGGAGGACAGTGACAATTGAATCCTAGACACCATATTTCTTTGCATCTATCTCTTTCATAGTTTATACCCTTTCAGTTAAAGTTAGTTTAGTCCTTGCCAGACAAAGTCGGCGCCACTACCATTAATACCAAAACAATAGTTTAATAAACGATGCTCCATTCAAACGTCCCACTAGACTAGCTCGGCTACTCTGAGTATGAGTCAGCATTCCCTGACCTCAGTCCAGTGCTCTGTGATTAATACTATATGATAATGAATCTATTCTGTATTGACCTTCTGTGTAGAACGGAAGGAACTGGGTGTAGTATTGTGTTTATTTATATGGCCTTATGCAATTATTTATGTATTGTTAATTATGCAATACAGTATCCGAACGTTATGTATGACACATCGATATAGACTCGCACCATAGAAAGAGACGCACATATTTGAGTGACGGGGAAGATGTTCTACAAAGCCGAACTGTTCTTAATCTGAATGGGCAATATTTGCGTACAAACACTGGTAGGTATATACGATAAAGAGAAATTGCAGAAAAAATGCAACGGAAAAAACTTTTTTACAAAAAAAAAACAACCGACTTCCAAAAAAGACACTACAAGGTGAAAAATAACGTTTTTTGTTGTACTCACCCGCCTTACTTGGCCGTAACAAATACATATTTGTTACGGCCGCGAATCATATATTAATCAACGTACAACTTAATACTGACCAGCAAATTGCAAAAACCGTAAAAAAATTGAATTTCGCGGGCTACCCTGGCGCTTTCGCCTTAATAAAAATATTCCACACAATTGATAACCTCCTTTTTTAAGTCTGTTAAAAATAAATATTAAACTAGCCAGCAGCAAAGTGCGCCGGATGGTAATCAGTAGACACTTTAATGCAAGAGCAGCACACGCCATCTACAAAATTGCATAAATCGTCAGGTGCCAGTATTTTCTAATTAGCATACTAACCCTTTCCAACACACCTTATTATGCATTGAAATTAAACTAGTTCTATTTACATCTTGAGCCATAGGAGCCGGTCATCGTTCCTTACGGATTAACCGATTGCTGTGTTGGTAGCCAATTAGAATGTGGATATTATATGGCAGTCTGAATGTTTATTTATTTGAAGTAAGAGTAGATGGGAAAGTGGAATTAATTCAGGTGCAAAGTTAAAATGGACGACACTTAACCGGGGAGTAAGAGCAATTCGTCGGAATCTTTTATTTTTTTAGATTATTAGAATAAACAGATTTACATTTCGCCAGTAAGGTTATTATTGCTTTTACATTGTTCACAAATTAATACATGTACCTATTCCATAATTGCTAATACTACAGACCTAAAATGAAAAAACATTAATCTGAACTAGATTATTTATTATTTATTTTCATTTTTATTTACTGCTTATTTCTTACAGTGTAGTTTTCAGTCATACAACTGTCTGTGTTGCTTTTCTGTAAAAATCTCAACGTAAAAAGATGCTGTGACCTTGGTGTGAGTTCTCATTCCACGTCATGTGGACTGACAGTTCACTTCAAGTCCACTTGTCAGTAGAGTAGATACAGCTGAGGGCCTATAAAAGGCCACATTGACAGAATCATAAAAGAATAACATGTTGAATCATAATATGGCGAAGACAGTCCGTATTTTTCTTTTTTTCGCTGCACTACGTAGGTATAATCAAAGAGATTGGGATTGGATTTGGATTGGATTGATTGGTATTTTAGCACAGACCTGAAAAATCCTTCATCAATGCGATTTAATACGATTAACTTAACAGTTAACTGTCCATTATGATTCATAATGTTATCCTTTTATGATTCCACCAAAGTGGCCTTTTTAAGCCCCCAAATCTTTGAAAAAGTTGAAACGAAACACTCTCACTCTTCGTCGTATCAACACGACCCATAAAATATCCTGAACCCCTGTTAACTGAACCGAGCGCTCGGCGCATCCTGGACAGTCATACCCAACGCTTTATTTGACTGGTCAATTCTTCTCTTGCGGTTGTAACGCCCGCCTGGCTTGCGTCCACCCTCCTACCGGAGTCTGGCATCAAGCAGCCTGCTGTGTTTCGTCGATCCGTGGGAGTTTCAGTGCCTTAGGCATCTTCTGGGCATGCTCGTTCCATCATAGACTTCATCCATTGCTTTCCATCAGGCGTGATTGTGGTCAAGAGGGGACCCATTTAGCAATAAAAAAATCATATGACATGGCAAAAATTTGCTATGGTGGAAATGGAGCTGTCCTGGGTGCGTCGGAAGGTCGTTTATTTAACTAATGCTATTCTACGTATAATATTATGCTATGTCGCATAGCTGCAAATACTACAAATTAAATGATCCTTGTCAAACCTTCATAATATGTTTAGCAATGAGGTTCCAGCGGGGTAATTGCGTAACACACTTACAGTAGCAATGGCTTTGATTTTGACAGTTCAATAACATTCATTGCGTTATTTACGTTGTTGAGCTGACAAATTTTTCGAACATATGAAGCAATGGATTAGTAATATCCTTCAAAATGATTCAGATGGTGATGAACAGTGTGTAACTAACTCTAGCCTATAACTTCAACGATTACTTAATAAAGTTATAAACTTTAAAACCTCCTTACTGAACGAATAATAAAATTATAACTTTCCTATCTAAATGTTCGATCTGCACACAACCATTAACACTGGTTGCATCTACAATTAATTCGATTACAACATAAGCAATTTAAATCATCAGCAGTTGATTACTCATTTATAGGATGTGTATGTAACCTCATTGAACTGTGCGGTAAATAAGAACATATATGATTGGTATTCTCGTAACTATACTTTCATTTTAATAATTCTATTCTAGACTGCAAAGTCACAGTCTAAAAATATTAAATAAATTAAAAAAATATTTAAAAAATATTGAATACGTAGGTACACGAACAATAAATAAACAAAACGATTTTCAGGAAAACTTTCCTGAAAATCGTTTTCTTTATATAAATAAAAAAATTGAGACGGCAGGGATTTTATATTTTTTGTTGTCAGTTTCATATCCAAGTTTTCAGATTCTACTCTGCGTACAGGTTTGTTTAATCTTTTTACCAGACTGTGTCATGAGCAATTTTTTTGTTTAAGTTATTCTCATTGTTGAAACATTTATTGGCAGGTGATGTAGAATGACACTGATTTTATACACATAGGCAGAACTGCATTCATATTCTCTTTAAGAACATATTATAGTGATCTCCAATCCAATCCTTTTGCTAAGCGTAATGCTTAAGACAATATTTAATTTTATACATTAAATTAGCAACCTCGTTTCTAGATTAGTACTCGATTGATGGCAATAAGGTACATGAAACTTAAACATAAAGGCTCCTGCAAACAGGCGCGACGCGCGACGCGAATCGCGCGAGTGTCAAAGGCACCGCTCGTTGCGCGACTGCGGTGCCTTTGTGTCGCGCGCGATTTTATCGCGTGTCGCGCCTGTTTGTAGGAGCCTTAACTGGCAAAATGTGGGTGTCCTATAGCAACACTACTGCCTAATTCTTCGAGAAATACAGACGTCATGTGATGTTAGGTTACATAAAATTACTTTTTCCGTTCGAGAAGATAATAACAACACGTCAAATCATCAATTCTAATGAGTACCGCCAGTTCCTCATACAAGAACAGTACTCACGGAAACTTAACGTTATTTTTTGCGTACAACTGTCAAGATTTACATGAGAATGATCAATAAGGAAGTTGTAGAGGTGGGAAATATATCGTTTGCTTTATGCACTTTGATAATGCACAATCATATTTGATTGTGCATTATCAAAGTGCAAAGTGCGTTTCACAGGGAATAATTAATAAATAAAGGAATTAATTGTGGAAGTGGAGTTGCAGAGATCGGGTGATAAGCCATTGTTAAGTATTTATAATTGATGCACTTATTTTGAATGCAGCTACGGCTGATAATGAAGGTAAGCAAATGGTTAGCTACAGCTAAATTAGCCCCTTAATAATAAACGTTGTACAGTACCCGGCGATAAATATTGCACATCGACCTTTGGAAAGAGACAATCGGCTAATTTCGGCTTCGAAGAGCGTTATCTTTGTCGCACGAAATACAAACAGTCCGGTATCTATTAGGAGCTGTTAAAACAATTATGATTTGCTTCTTTTGATAATTATTTTTATTCTTTGTATAAAATACAAAAAAGGTAAAGGTCAGTGTGCAATATTTATCGCCGGGTACTGTATATCGTCTGTATAGTTACACAACGCTTTGTCTTCTTCTTTCGAAAGTCATATTACTGACGACTGAAAGAGAGAAATCGGTGTGTAACTATTCATCTAATATACCTAATACGTTTATTAATAAGAGGGTAACTAGTGGTGAAACTGAAAGGTAACCAATGAGTTGCATTGTATCTCTGGTTGTATATTTACCGGTAACAATAAATAATACACACATAACATAATATCCCGCCTGTTATTCTTCGAAGGGGTAAGCAGAAGTACATCTAAGTATAATACACTCACGTCTTATTTTTAAGTCGCTTGTAACAGGGGCAAGACTATTGCCATCAACAATAATAATATTTTAATATTTATTTATTTTTCTCATCACAGTTTTACAAAATACATGTTACATGGTATGAGAGTCAGACATTTTAATATTGTAGGAGATTGGTGCCTAAACCAAGCTCTAGGCCTGTATTTCAGAACACCACTTTGGCAGAATCATAAAAGGATAACATTATGAATCATAATATGGCAAAGACAGTCCGGGTTTTTCTTTTTTTCGCTGCACTACGCAGGTATAATAAATAGTTTATGGTACATTGTTGGATACATTTGTAACAACATTAAGGATTGCTAAACGAAATATTGCTATTTTCACAGCTCATCAAAAAAGGAAGACTCATACAACATTCCATTCACAAATCCTGTCCAAATCAATAATAGAAAACTATTATTGCTTCTTAAACGATCTAAGATGGACATGACGTGCAACTTTTTGCAACTGACCAGGGCGGGTTTCATAGTTCATACATCAACACGCCATCAATCATTCATTCTTTCATTCGTTCTCCACAAAAAACCGACCAATCCTTCCACCATTATTCAATTGAAAATCAGAAATACAAAATGTTTTGAATAGCGAAATTTGTATCTAACGATTTAAATAAAGAGAAGTTTCATCAAACGTACATTTTTTATCGGTCATTTCATAATCCTTTTTAGGTAATTATCAAAATATCAATCTGTCGCCTATGGCAAGGAAGGTAAGTATTGTAGTTTTTTTAAACTTTCCCTCTCACATACAAAATGGCTGTCAGTGAAATGTCATTCATATTTTATGGGAATTAAATTAAAGTTTTGAGTAGGTATTTTTGGCGTAGCAATTATTTTGTAAACTAACTAAATCCCTTGAAGACAAAATGTTAATTTATTGTACTTGCAACAGTCTTTTTACAGGTTTTTGAATTGTTGCTGGTCCTTAAAAACGAGTAATTCTATATTTGAATTTCAAACACACTGTTCCTCATTCCTTTTTCCGAATGCAAAACAAAATTCCTTTCTTCTCTCCAAATTCAAAAGCAAAAATCTAAAATAGATATCTTAAAATATCTTGAAGAAACTTCCTGTTTTTTTTTTCCTTTGGCTTCGCACGGTTTGTGCATTCAGCCAATGTCACGTTTTGTTTTTTATTACGAAGGAAATAAAGGTAGAGAAACAAAAATATTATTATTCGAATTAATTATAACGGGAACTTCCTGACTCTCGTCCGACAAGTCACCTCAGGTGGTTGGACATCATTGAAATAGTATTTACTTTTAAACTATTATATTATATTTTTTAACGAAAAGTACAAAGGTCAATTTGGTTTCAGCTTTGCAGATAGACGCAGTTGCCAATTAAAAAGAGCTTCTTTTTTTAACTATGTAACTTTGACATACTTAATAGTTTAGAAGTAAATAAAGTTCTGTAATGTAATGAGCCCCAAACAGACGCTTTACTTGGTGTAAATATTTCAACACTACAGTTCTCAAAACGGTGAATGAAAACATCGTGAAGAAACCGGCATGAACTAAACAAAAATTCAAATACATGTGACATCTGCCAACCCGCTCTAGGCCCGCGTGTGGATTACGGCCCACTCCCTCTCACCGAGAGGAGGCCTGTGTCCCAGCAGTGGGAAATAAGTATTATGAGAAAAGCTTAGCTACCTTAGCTTGTCAAAGATAAAAAAGGCTGTCTGTCTAGTCTACCCAGCCAGAGTACCTTTACTGGACTAAGGCCTTACGAAGTATCGTTACTGGTGGCGTCTCTTCTTATTTATTTATTAAAAAAACACCAACAGCATATACATCCAAATTCGGTTTACAAAAGTATTTAGGAAAGGGTTCTAATACATACCTACTCAAATTACATAACATTTTAAATTAAAAGACATCATAGGTGAGACATCATAGGATGAGTGAGAACTTTACACCCTGTACCTCATGGTACAGGGTGGAAAGTTCTCACTCATCCTCTATGGAAAAGGGAGGATCCTCCGACCAGACAGGTGTTGTGTCTGGCGGGCAACTGCCCTATGATTCATGTCGGGCCGTAAACTCTGCTTGCGCGATGCAGGATTTTGCGTGACGTCAGAATGACGGGTTGTTCGCATGTGGCGTTGTAAATACCGCTACAATATTATTACCATCTTATTGTGATCTTTGAGAGAGCTCATATCTAGAGCCTACAGTAAGCTGAATATAAGCTAGTTTACAAATCATCATCATCATCATTTCAGCCGAAAAACGTCCACTGGTGGGCCTTCTCCAAGCACCTCCACTTCGACCGGTTCTGTGCTTCCCGCATCCTGCGGATTACTGCAACCCTCACAAGGTCATCGGTCCACCTTGTGGGGAGGCTTTCCAACGCTACGTCTTCCGGTACACGGTCGCCACTCCAGAACCTTTCGGCCCCATCAGCCATCTGTTCTGCGAGCAGTGTGCCCTGCCCACTGCCACTTAAGTTTGGCAATTCTTCAAGTTTACAGATAGTATCATTTAATAAGTCGTTTTTGTCACATTCGTAACTTATTATTGCAATAATGATAATTGAATAATAGTCCAGCTTATTACAGGCAATTCAACCACACTTAGAGCATTGCAAACATTAACTTAAACCAAGATTATCTTTAATTACCGTGGACTGTCCGTTTCGTAGTTAACGCGTAACATAACTGAATGTAACATGTTATGCCTAGTTCACACAATAACAATGTGTTGCATTGTCCAACGGTTTAGTTATAGTGGTTGCATGCGTTGCAGATTGCTGCAATACAATAAAATATACATACTTAGGTACTTACATGCATATGGTTAGGTTTAGTTTTTAATCAGCACAATTATCCTATAACGTTCCAACTACTTAGACACAGGCCTCCTTTCTCTGAGAGGAGGTGGGCCACAATCCACCACGCAGTCCCAGTACGGGTTGGGGATATCACATGTCTTCGAATTTTTGGTCCTAGGTTATGCCGGTTTCCTCACGATGTTTTCCTTCACCGTTTTGAGTGGTGTTGAAATAAATTAGACAAAGTATTGTGCTTGCCTGGGATCGAAACCGAGACCTAGGACACGTAAGTCGGGGCCATTGCCACTGAGCCACCACTGCTTTTTTTTTTCCTTTTTTTTCAGGATTGGAAATCATCAAATGACTCCTCCCGCTCTGGGTGGAGCAGAAGGGAGTGTCAGACTCTTACTGACTAAAACCCACCCGTGTTCCTTCCTTCGCCCTTTATGTTCCGGGCCAGCGGTAACCCTTTCGGATAATCCCGCTGACCCGGCAGGCTTCGGCCCTTACGGGCCCCTTCTTTTAATGCTGACATCTCTTTGAGGCGCGCGTGGAACACGTACGCGCCGTCCGGCACGGGCCTGGTCCTCTGCTTAGTTTTTAATTATAGGTACCTATACAAGGTGTCCGGTAATTAATGGATAACCTCTTCAGGGGTCATTGTACAACTATTACTATGAGCTATGCATAGGACCAAACCTGTAATCGCGAAAAATAATCAGCAGTTTCCTACATTTTGACGAGTTATGCGAACATAAATGTAGGGAATAGCTGATTTTTTCGCGATTTCATGTTTGGTCCCATAGTAAAATTTGTTCATAATAATAAGTACAATGACCCCTATGAGGTTATTCATTAATTACCGGACACCCTGTATAACAAAATCAAGTAAGTAGTAAGTACCTTTGGTTTACATTGAAAAAGCTTCCGCATTGAATTCCGCTAAAAGTCCAAACATACAAAATAAACTACAACATTACTCAAATTGCCGACAATAACAATACAAAAATAACTAAGTAACTGAACTATGACCACAAAATTGAAAACCTCAGTATAATTACTTACAAACAAACAGTCTTGCATAACACCTTCACGAGAAAGTGATCGCCCCTAAACGATGGTGATTAATATCTTCAGTTCTTGGTTTTTTTTTTTTATTAGACGCTCGTGCCAATGAGCGGTGGGGGGACAATGAATGGATATTTATTAATGAGGAGTTTTTGTGAAATGTTACTGGTTTTTTAGGTTTACGGAGTTGAGATGTAGGCGATGACGATTTATGATATGATAGATATAGTCCGGAACAGATATATCAGTGATAAATAAATAACATCTCTTTAGACTTCTGGCAAGATTAAGCTGAAGTTTAGAAAATTATAATTCTTGAAACTTTAATCAAAGATAGATCTAGTCCCACTTAGATCAAACTTCACATGGTTAAAACCTTACTTACTTACTTCCATTTATAGATTTAGACCTATCCTTACAATATCTAAACAATTTGAGAACTTCTACAAATACCCCGATTGATATCTTCTGAGAAGCTGACACCGATTTGACAGCTCATTTTTGCCATTTACCCTCAGGCGCCATATTGAAAATCGTTATTCAAACGGGCTAAGTAGCAAGTGACATTAATCCTCTCAAACCAAAATTAATTGATTATACACCATGTATTACGCTACGACGTAATTCTTAACTGCACAAGTCCGTACATTTACGGAATAACTAGGTACCTATAACATAACATAACTACATAACGGCTGTAGGTAATTGAGATTCGTCTCGGTTGACGTTTGGGCAAGTGAGTCAAATGTCAGATAAAGCCGATACCAATCGTACTATGAAGTTATGTAATTTAGAGGTGGCTTGGTAATTTGATAGTAAGAGGAAATAAGTTGGTAAAATGTATTGGTTTGGGTGACAGTTGTCGTGAAATTGATAGCAAAGTTAGCGTCTTAAGGGGGATGCGCTAAGGTACAGACGCCAGCACATCAAGCTACCCGAAAATGTCAAATTTTCCCAATCAACTTTGAACATTATGCTTTGGCGATAAAGTTGAAAATCTATTAAAGAAATTTGCAGATTGTAGTAGCTTGATGTGCTGGCATCTGTACCACGCGAAATTCAAATTTTCTTACGTTTTTTGCAATTTGCTAGTCAGTGTCAGGTTGTATGTTGATTAAAATATGATTCGCAACCGCAACAAATACGGCTTTACAGAATTATAATCATTAGAATCAGTACTACAAATCCTTCAGTTAGAATTGGCCTCGAATGTCGTGATTTCATGAAATAATCATTCAATAGGGTAATATGAACTTTAGAATTGTATTGATGGTTTATAAGATTATAATTCTATAAACAAATATTTGTTACGGCCACGAATGATATTTTAATCAGCATACAACCTTACACTGACCTGCAAGTTGCAAAAAAACGTATAAAAATTTGAATTTCGCGGTCTACCACTGCGCATCCCTCTTAAAGAAGTAAAAGTAGCCAATAATAATTTTAACAGCTCATCTTTAATTATTGCAAAATAATAATGCCATTCACTTCATAACATTAATAAGATGTTAATTAATACTAATGAATACGAACGATGTGTTAGAAGAAATTATATAAATATAATATACAATAAATACAGCAATAAAGTATATTATATTAATCTAAATAAATATATACATATAACCCAAAACCAAATATCTACTTAGGGATCGATTCGAATTTAGATCGATGTTTGTTATCGATATCGATCTATATTATGTGTTTAGGTGTATGCGGGCTGCATCACCACCCGGTGTCCTCGTACATCAATTAAACAATATGCTAATGGCAGCCCGTGGTTTCACTTGTCTCTATATCATACCAAAAACAATATTTCACTTCAAGATTCCATTTTTATTCTAATCACATGTGAAATGGAATTAACTGAAAAATATGCATGGAGTTTTTAAATAGACTAACTCGGCTCACTCTCACTGAGAGAAGGCCTGCCAGCGCGGGGAACGTTATGGGCTGATTATCCTTATGCTAACTCTGACAAATATGAGGCGGACTAAAGGCAACACTAATTGCGTAACAACGTTGCTGTGTAGAACGTGAGAAAATATTGATAGGACAATCTTATCGTGACTACGAACCACCCAACCACTAACTACTTCAGCACCATAAAAAGCCATAAACAAAATCAAAGCCCCCACTCGATAACTGGCCTATGACTACACGATTACTGTTAGTTAGTTAGTTAATATACGCTCATTTCGTGACCGGCGGGTGCTTTCTATTCAATCCATCGTAATTGACCATAACTACGGTCCAGTTATGCATTTGTTATTTAACTTTGTTAATTACGATTGTAAACGTTTGTAATTGTCTTTGGGAGATCCATAAGAAGACATTAGTGTAGGGCTGCCGCGAAAAAAGACAGGATAGGTTGCAACGTATGTAATGTATGTTTTAGAACATCGCGTTCAAGTTTGAAATACAGAATAAGTTTAAGGTACCATATTTTCGGGTTTCCTTTGTGGAGGTCAGATAGGCTGTCGCTCCATGTAAAATACTGGTATTCAGCTACTTCCGGTTAGACTGGAGGCCAACCCCAACATAGTTGGGAAAAGGCTAGGCAGATGTTGAAAATATCGAGTTTCCTTCATTGTTGGATGTGCCAGATATCAACTATTTCAAATGGAATCAAGAGTGTGTTTATAGATTTAATTTAAATATATCTTGTGGGCTTGAAAATGCCTGCATAGACTTATGTTTCACATCGCCAGCCTCTTAAATCTTATAACAAATTCAATGGAAAATCAATAGAACCAGAGGCGAGGTAACCCTATCCCATAATTTATTAACGACTTGTCTTCCGGCTGTCGGCACGCATTTTAATTTTACTGTACAATAAGCCGATTGTTATTAATGTTTTAATAGTTAGAAGTTAAATCTTTTTGTGGAGAAATGTTACTAGATGCTGAGGAAAGGTGAAAGAGATAAAAGAGGTAAAGTTTGTAAGTTTGTATGTAGGTGATAATCTCGGGAACTACCAGTTGGATTTGAAAAATTCTTTTTGCATTTGACAACCCAATTCGTGAGGAAGGTTATAGGCTATTTAACTTCACGCTCCGACACTTAGGAGCTGTGCAAAAGGGAAAAAAACGTCAGAAACAACGCTAAGCGAAAATAGAGTAGTAGCACGCGGGTGAGCGATGGGATGCGACGCGATGGGATGCGACGCGATGGGTCGGGCGCCGTAATGTCACGCGGACGAATTCGCGGGCAGAAGCTAGTATATATATGGGAGTACCACTAGCCAAAACATTTATTTATTTATTAAAGACATACACACTTACATAATATTAGTTTCGGAGCATTCCGGTAAGTATAATTTTTGGTTTGTTTTTTTTTTTCGCTCTTAGCGATAAGACCGCCCATTGTGTCACCCTTTGTAGAGTTTCTATATTTATTTCTGTAATTTACATGGTGTACATAATAAAGAGTATTCTATTCTATTCTATGTATAAACCAAAGCGGATCCCAAATATCAGGAAACGACTACGCGGCAGGCCCAGAAAGAGATGGCGGGATTAGCTGGACTTTGGCCCACAAACCCAGTAGACCTGGAAAAGTGGAAAGAGGGAAGGTAGGCCTTTGCTTTGCAGTGGGAAAACACAGACTTATAAGTACTTAATAAACCAAAGCTTCTATGTGTTGCTATGTAGGTATACAGATAAATGCATACACGCATTTCCCTCATGCATTTTTCAATCAAGAATATAATTTCCCTTTCATTAATATTTTCTCATTAACCCAATTTTTCCATCAGCACATTTTACAAAAATAGGTATAGGGGCGAGAAGTAGGTCATTAAGGCCGAGTACACACTGTTAATCTCACGCAATACGTTATCGATTACAGATTTGCATCGGCCATGCCTAATGGGAAACATAACACATTGTTTTGCTACTGCGCAGTGTGGACGCGAAGAGCATTTATGGTGCTCACGTGGCTCAAGTCATAGAGGTACAGACCTACGTAACCAAATCGGGATAGGATGTAAATGGTTCCGCTTCTGTGGTTGGTGTTGTAATGACAACCATGTTTGGTAACAATGTGTGAGACTAGTTGCAAGATTGTAAGTTTTCCGTTGACGGTTTTGAGCCTCGATTCAAAAACTTATAATACGAAGTTATGCTAGCTAGTTGGAGGTTCAATTTGGTGAGGATTTCATTGAAACTTTCGTATGGGTACATTTATGGGCAATACTACCGAAATCAGAGCAGTGGTGTCCCAGTGGTAACGGCCACGATTAAAGACTCCTACAAACAGGCGCGACACGTGATATAATCGTGCGCGACACAAAGGCACCGCTCGTTGCGCGACTTGCGGTGCCTTTGTGTCGCGCGCGATTTTATCGCGTGTCGCGCCTGTTTGAAGGAGCCTCTACGAGTCAAGTCGCCGAAATTTCTGTGCTAATAACTTCCGAATGACTGCACCAAATTGGATGATTCTTTTTTGTTGTGTTCGGTATTACCAGGACAAGGTTTGCTAGGAAGAAAATTTTGAAAATTCGCCAGAAAAAATTGCACCCTTGCGAAGCTGGGGCGGGCCGCTAGTTGTGTATAAAAGTAAATTATTTCATCACCACTGCTCTGATACCAACCCCTCAAAACGGCGAAGGAAGACATCGTGACGAAACCGGCATATTAAAAAACCAAAAATTCGAAGACATGTAACATCTACCAATCCGCACTGGGCGTGATTGATTATGGCCCAATCCCTCTCACAGAGGGGAGACCTGTGGCCGTGCAACAGTCGGATATAGCACAGAATAACTAATAATACTTAGTTATAGGCTGATTATACTACCGAAATCTCCGCGTGTTTTTTTATTTTTAACCCATAAATAACTTATTTTTTTTAATTATTTAAAAAGAGAAATATAGAGCTGTTATAGAAAATTAGGTGCACTAGTTTATACAGAAAGCCTGGATAAGAGAAGAGAGCAAACGCTTTTTTGCCACAAGTAAATAAATAACAAAATCGCATACACAGCTTCCTTTCGAAGCAATAATAAAACAAGTTTACACCAATCAAACAGTCGAACAGAAGTGAAAAGTCGTATTTTCTTTAATTTACTCGAAAAGGAAGGAAAGCGGGCTCGCAATAGATACCAACATACGCGTAGCTGCCGCCATTTTAATTGGAAATTACACATTAAATCTTCTTCAATGACAGTTGCTACGGTTCCCAGATGTTTCCAAAGAATACCAAACGAGTTATTTTATTAGAAAGGGCTGTTTATGTAATATCCAGTTATTTCTATTGTACAATACACGAAATGATATTAAAACTTAAATACGTAATTGAAAACGAATTGATTGCGATGAAAGGTTTTCGCGGGATACGTTAAAATACACGAAAATCGAGAAATTATATTTTCATACTCCTAGTACCTACAATATTTTTGTAACACCTTTATTATACTGTAATTGTACTTTGTGGGATAAATAAAATATTATTATTACTCCTTATCATACAGAAATAAGATACAAAGTCGAAGAGCAGAAGCGTTTACTAATAGCACAGAAAGTTTGTAATAACCAGCGAACATCGCCGGAAGATGGGTGTAAGTAATAAATATAATAATCGATAACATTTTGTAACGAGTAATCAAATGCCCTTAACAACCCCGGTACGAGTGCTCAAGGCGAAAAATAAACGATTTTAATGGACCCGGTTAAATCTATAACCCTATTTATTGGAATTGCATAATTGTAAATACAGGCTCTTAAAGATTTTATTAGTATCAATATCGAAAGTAAAATATGTAATGAAAGTAAAATCGTCGGTACTGTCGACTCGATAGTTTAAATCGATTATAGTGTGACCGACCATAAAGTATTTGCTAAGGCCGTATGGAAGCTTATCTTTGCCTACATACCTGCCGTTTACGGCGTACGGTAAAAGCGGACACCTCTTTAAATTGTCGATGGAATGGCCATTTAAATTATTTTAAAATATATTGGATTACTGATACGTGTTAGTTGGGATTCTGATCTAGAAATATCAGCGTGGGTTTTTCATAGTTCACACTTTAACCACGATGTTGCACATAGCAGCTGTACAAGCGGCTTTTCCTTCGTGGAAAGTTCTTTGGTAGTGTTTTACCATTATTATGCCCAACCTTCGTCGCTAATATCTATGGTAAAAATGGTACTGTAATTAATAATGACAGCGACTAGATAGAGTTACCTACTTGCCCACGAACCTTGTCAGCAGTCAGTAAAACGTTAACTAGGTATTCATGAGTTTACGTATTTTCATCTGTGATCAAAACCCTGCTAGCTAATCTACCCCCAACAAGCCTCACTTAATAAAACCGAACTTTTGCAAGAACCGGTACCAATATCAGAAATCTAAATCTGACACATTACTTATCGCATAAATATCGCTGTCAAAGCACACTAATAGAGTTGTCAACCTTTTCAAATACACGCATCTATTCTCACGCATAAAACATTGGAAAGTGCCAGTTACCCATACACAGAGACACGTTCACACAATACATCATTAACCACGGTTAATTTAACTGAAACTATGACAAATCGACGTTAACTCTTTTATAATAATTTTACTTTAACCTTTGATCGAGATTGTATTCGAGTTTTTATTCTTCCTCTGGTTATAAACGATTAAATCACTGATTTATGGAAGTGTCGTTATCGATTAAATGATAGGCTGTATGGGATTATATCTTTGCTTGAATAAAAGTGAAAGAGGTTATGGTTTATTCGGAACTGACGAAATAATTTTATCTATGCCTGGCCTCTGTAACTTTTTATATGCAACTAGTTTCTGCCCGCGATTTCGTCCGCGTGAAATTTTGGCCCCGTCCGATTGCGTTGCATTCTATCACTCGCCCGTGCTACTAATTTGTTTGAGTTTAGCGTTCTTTCTGACTTTTTTCCTTTTGCTCAACTCCTTAGGATCTTAGCGTGATGTTAAATAGCATATAACCTTCCTCAAGAATTGGGTTATCAAAGGCAAAAAGAATTGTTCAAATCCGACTGGTAGTTCCAGAGATTAAACCCTACATACAAACAAACAAATTTTACCTCTTTATAATATTAGTATAGAATAGTATAACGGCAGTGGTAAAATTATGCACACAGTAATTGATTTACTTGTTTATTCGGACAGAGTTTCCTCTTACAATTATTAGCATGGAGTGAAGTACACAAAACCATCGCTTAGCGCTTTTATAATACTGGCTGGCTGGCGGCTACTTCACCTCCCCCGGCTCGGAATTTGGCGGGGCAAGGCTCACGTAGTGGGGAAGTGACGTGCTAGTCAATTGACTTCCTCTTTGCTGTGGCTGCTGTGTCGTACTTGGTTGTCATGGCTTGGCTTGGCTTGGCTTGGCTTTGGCTGAGGCTGTGGCTGTGGCTTTGGCTGCACCCAGACGACACGGCATGGCATGGCTTTGGCATGGCTGGGCGTGGCGGGCTTGACAGCCGGCTTAACGGCTGGCTACCGACATCTAGCGTTACAGTCGGCCATCCTGTAACAATTGCTCCCGCAATGGAAGCAACAAATCTACGATTACAAGTCAGCTCAAGATCACAAACTAAATAATCAACTAAACATGATAGAGCAGCTAATAAAACATCCTTAGAGCATCACAAAACACAGCAGGAGTCTTATTCGTGGCCTGTGGCTTTTCATTAAGCCCCTGCAACAAACCTCATGTTTGTTTCTTTGAATTCCTCCTGAATTCCGAGTCCCACGGACTCTATGGTCTCTACAAGAACCCGACCTCCGCCAGAGTTAAACACGCATCGCGCACCCACGGACTACTTGAGTTGCCTCAAGAGACACCGATTTCTACCGGGCTACGACTATGTAATAACTACTGGTACGGTCCCCGACCAGTCGAACTAAGATTAACTACTATCGCAACTAGACTTTTACTTGGCTTTCCTTAAATTCGTCATTAATACTCTGATCCCTTTGCCTGTGCCATGGCATATGCCTTACCCTCATGAGCGTACTTGATTCAACCAGAACCATGTAATCAAACTTTAATCAATCATAACAAAAAAACATCAACCAGAGCCATGTACCATCGTGATCCACATTACAACAATAATCTTTTTCACTAAGAGTCTTAGACACCTGGAAACCCACAGAAGAGTAAACCACTCTAACGTTACGGCTCTCTAGCCGAACAGCAATCGCATTGCTCTCACACATCCAGCGCATGGACCCATGTGTATCACCCTGTGACTACACACTTTTTACTACGGCCGATAGAGAACCCCTACTCGCGTGCAGGTTCCCACTACTTAGGCTTGCTCATAGCTCATCACCACTGTGATTACCATCTATTTCGACTGGTACATGACCTACTGGCATCATTCATAACCTATCGTGAACGTATTTAAAAATTGCATTGTAAACTAGATTGGGCTATACCTAACACCCTTATTGTGTAACCTTATTGCTGTTGTTTACCAGGGAAACACTCAGTACTCAAGTCAAAACAAAATGAAAACGACTCACCAAATTCGGTAGACAATAGATCTGTAGCTGGCTTAATGGCTGTAGTGGTTGCAATCCACTGTTTCCTTGGCAGGAGTCGTGAAACTCCTCGCTCGAAAAGCACCGTCCTTGATCAGCGATTATTCGTACAGGAGATCCAAAGAGTGCAGTGCTGTCCCCCACTGTCATCTTGCTTGCACAAGTCCTTGTGTGTTAACCTGTAACCAAAAAAATCAACAGCAGTGCATGTTCCACTCGGCCAATGGGCATTGTTCATATTTTTTTTAAATGTTGTAATTGAAAAACCATTTCGAGGAATAGCGTTACTGATCATTACGGACTAATTAATTTTGAAAAATATTCATATGTTATTGATATTTTTGATAAAATACGATTGACCTTCTTTGCCCTTCAAATTACGTACGACTGGCTGTACAGTTTTGTATCGTTGCCTCAGAAAATAAAAAGTAAGAGGCAAGTATTGTCTACAATCTGTCAAATGTCAAATTATTGTAAATATGTCAAAAATATAAACATTCTTGTTTAAAAATCTCATTATTACATTACATACATTATTTCAACACTCGACAATATTTAATATACTGGAAGAGTTATGGAATACAGGAAGTGCTTTGTTCCAACTTGCAGCAATAATAGTAATAATGTCGCCGCGTGCGTTATTATTCTATTTCTAAGTCGCCGCATCGATTGTTCTAGTGACGATAGAGAGTAGTATATTCCTTGGAGGACACTTACTTACACATAAAAAAACCATTTGTAAATAAATATGCTAAGCTAGGATTCGATTATTTAAGACGTCTATTCGGCCTATTGACACT
The DNA here is from genome assembly GCA_927399505.1 of Luperina testacea. NCBI lineage: Eukaryota > Metazoa > Arthropoda > Insecta > Lepidoptera > Noctuidae > Luperina > Luperina testacea. The sequence goes on along the minus strand of OV656759.1, from coordinate 19,004,160 downwards.
TTGACAGATGTGACATTGTTGACGTTGTGTTGACAGATTAAAATTTTTAATAATGTACTAGTAGGCAACGGCACTTAATCTTTATGCTACTGGATGACGTCACCTACCTTAAAAACTTAAAATAATTAAATAATTTTTATTAAAATAACTATTGAGCCAATCATCAAAATATTCAAATTAGTTTCTCAAAATGCTCTAAATTTACAAAAAATAAAATAAAATATAATGGTTAGAAATTTTGGACAATCCCCATTCTGACCAAAATTATTACAGGTTCTGATGAAAATCACAACAAACTCTTTCTCTCAAAGCCGACATGTCAAACAACACCCATAATCATTCAAATAATAGGAAACTCATTAAAATATTGCAATGCTCATACTCTGACCTCCATCCGGTCTTCATCATCACACTTATAACCTCTATCCGGCCATAAGCATCAAACCAATCTACTTCCATACGGTCTTCAACACGTAACATCTATCCGGTCACTAACACAATCAGGCGACCTCTATCCGGTCACCTCCACAAACAACACCATCAAGATCATAATTTCGAGCCTTTATCAACATAATTCTTAAAGTAGGTTTGTTCAACATGTTACTTTATTTTTCCTATAACGTTACAGATTATAAGAAAACTCTTACTATGCTAGGTACTCTAAATCTTAAGTTGACTACTTAGTATTCAACTAGTCTTGTCAGCGTTATCATTTTCGTCATGGCTAGTCTCGTCATCGTCACCTACGTGCATGTCAACGTCAGTTATTTTACGCAGTCGGTCGTGTGCGTACTTTTACGTCCGGCGGAAGAAAGGGACTTCAAAACATAACGATCACTTGTCAAAACACCTTAAATGGACCTCTGAACTTCCGATCTAGTTTAGTCTGATAATTCTGATTTCAATCTTCGTTTTCTAATAACACGAAATAGCCTACCCAAAATAATACTATGCAAGTAAATGTCGTGTAGAAATGTAATAAAATTTCAAGTTTTGTGCTGAATACACGCGTTTAACCAATACCAGTCATCGCAACAACATTATTCACAACTCGCTTTTACTAACGAGCATTCAGCACCAGAATCGTAACAAACAATACAGCTGACCTTTATGTTCCAACGTGCCTGCGGGTACGACGAAAACATCCACTCGCCGCTGCTGCTTGCAGCGCGTGCTCCACCTCCATCATCTGCTTGGCTGCCACTTCTCGTGCACCGGGTCGCGACATGTCCTGGATGCCCTCACTTGCAGCACACGAAGGGCTTCACCGACGGCTGCGGGCTGCTTGGCTCGATTCTTGAAGTCACTCCACGTCACTGGTAGCTCCACGCTACGTCCCTCGTACTATTTACGACAGCCACGTTGATACTGCTTCGTTTGTGCGCCTTAATGACGGCCACAATACGACCTCCTTGCAGAGAATTTTCAGCAAAACACAAATCAGCTGTCGTATTGTGTGCTGCTACGTTTGCACACGCGTCCCATCGCGTTTTCTAATTACGGGAACGGGATATGTCGAACTCGAACGCCGGTTATAGACACCTTTTTTTTTCTAACATGGCGGTAGGGCGCAACTGGCGCGTCACTGGGCAAAGGTATTCCTGCATACAGCCTATGCCCAAAACAACATTCACTATGATCGCGCATCCGTATCTGGCTTGTCTGGGTTCAACTCGAATTTTTATCCAGGTGGTAACTGTACATTCTTCGTTTTCAGGGTCAAATTCTGGAATTAACGATGCGGCACGGTGGTCTTTCAGACGAATGAGGGTAGGCGCTTCGTGTTCCAGATCGTTGAATGCTTTTTCAACTTCTTGTGCTAGGAGAGTCTTCAATATTTTCCTTGCAGATGGTGTGGATCGACCTTCATCGTGTGAATCTTCAGACATCTGGTTTACCGACGCAGAATTTTCGTCCTCCCGACTAGGCGACCGTGACGTTTATAAGTAGCAGAGCGTCGTTTCATCGTAGGTTTTTTTTTTCGATACCACTTCTGAGTATAACGGCAGTGGTAAAATTATGCACACAGTAATTGATTTACTTGTTTATTCGGACAGAGTTTCCTCTTACAATTATTAGCATGGAGTGAAGTACACAAAACCATCGCTTAGCGCTTTTATAATACTGGCTGGCTGGCGGCTACTTCACCTCCCCCGGCTCGGAATTTGGCGGGGCAAGGCTCACGTAGTGGGGAAGTGACGTGCTAGTCAATTGACTTCCTCTTTGCTGTGGCTGCTGTGTCGTACTTGGTTGTCATGGCTTGGCTTGGCTTGGCTTGGCTTTGGCTGAGGCTGTGGCTGTGGCTTTGGCTGCACCCAGACGACACGGCATGGCATGGCTTTGGCATGGCTGGGCGTGGCGGGCTTGACAGCCGGCTTAACGGCTGGCTACCGACATCTAGCGTTACAATAGTATAGATGACAACTACCTAGTTATTTGATGGATGAGCTTCATACCTACCACAAAATCACTTTCACTTACTGTGTTTTAATCACTGTGATGAGGTTTATAGTCTTTTGTCATAAACATAATTCACCGTGTTGTAAGTCAAATCTCTACTTTCGTAGATTAAATTAAATCTCTTCTGAAACATAATCTTTATACGTTAAATCTCTCCGGCGTCGTGTTAAGCAACCAGCAGTAGCAAGCTCAATTAATTCCTAATTGCCTTCACAGTTCTATTAAATTAAATCGATTAACAAGTAATTAATTACCATTTTCACTTCGTCTGACCAATGTCAATGGCGGCTGGATATCCCACGAATAGTTACGAAATATCACTTTATTAGCGTTAACAATGTTCTGATTAACGTACAATGACTTAATTATTAATCAGAAAATTGATATTATCATTGAAAATGGGGTCCTTGGAAGCGGTCAGCTCTCTTGAGTTTGGTAAACTTACGTGTGATCTTGAAGTCCGTTAAGAGGAAAAGTGCCAAGGTGGAATACCAAAAAGTAGACCAAGTTTTGGATTTTTTTAAGGTCACTGGCATGTGGTAATTTAAGGAAAATTAAGTTAACGTTAAAATAAAGATTGCTGTCCAAGATTGGTTTCCACATTAAAGGTAAGGAATAAAGATTGATACCATTGAGTTAGCTTAAAATATCTTCGTCTAAACCTATGGAATAAATAGCAAACCCTAAGGCCGAAATATATAAACGTGTGTATGAATGAATGTCTGAAATTTTCCAGTCTTTATCTTGCACTTTTATTTTGATAGTTGTGCAACAATGACAGGAATAACGCTTAAACTTTGGATGCGGTTCCGTCATATTATAACGACTGCTATGAATATCTGTAATTTTCACCAGTACTTGACATTAAGGTGTTTAAAACCTTTTTCCATTTTTTTTTCTTATGCACACTTGTTTTTTCAGCTCACTTTTGACATTGGCAGAATAGTCGACATCGGCTTTGCTTCCCATTTAAAAATAGAATAGAATAGACAATAGGGTGTCAAAAAACGCACTGTATTTACACAGCCGTGTGTGACCGTTTACCTCCTTTTATGGAAATGTATTCCTGTCACTGACGCATAACTGTCAAACTACAAGTGTAAGGGAACCTCAGCTTTAGGCAAAGTATGTGGTAAGTATAATTTTTTTTACTTCCTAAGTATTCATAAAAAGTTATCCACCACACGTTTTTATCTAAAACACACGCATATATACGGTACTTTTCACCATCTGCCATCAATCTTCATCGGATCATATGAAACGGCTTCACCATTTTATTTGCTCCCAGCCCAACTGTCTGCTACGGAAATTACCACCCCAGGCGGCGATGAGATTGTCCACAACAAAGGGTGCTAGATTTATTTCTATTGTTTCATTTGTTAAGGAAAGGGTTTTGTAGGATAGTTTTCTAGCCATTTTCTAGATGTAAAGTGACACGGTTTTGATTGGCAATCAGATTAGTCTAGATCAGGATTTAGTTGATAGGATGGAAGGTAAAACTAATTCTTGTTTTTGACCGTAAATTCTTCAGTTCCCAATTTGAACAAAGGCAATGCAATGAATTCTGAATCTGGCCAAGATTATGTCAGTACTTTAAAAAAAAAAACTCAGTGGCATATCTATCATGGTATCATGTAACCAAGTATGAACGCTGAAATGGAAGTGACAGTGTAAGTATTCATTTTCCGTGATCATACCTTACATAAGTAGACAGCACAGGTTCTTAGACATGGAAAAATCTACCTAATAAATCATAATAAACAACATTGTAATTATACAAGAGTTTACTGCAGAAGTATCACTTGTAATATGAAATATATTGAAAATATTTTTTTTTTCTTTTTTTGTTATGTAACGAAAGAGTTGGCTCAATATTGAGGCTCATGTCGGCTAACGAATTGGATTTTGGAGTTCTGGAAGAAATCCAAATATGTAGTATTTTACCATCTACTGAAAGTATTATTAGGCTTCGATACGATATAGCCGTTTTCGTGCTCACCAAGGACGTTAAAAATTTAGAAATGTACTGACATCTAAATCAATTCTAGCTCAGATCAGACGGTGGTTTTTATTTTTTTTAAATTGGTACCCATAGACGAGCGTGTGCATCTACTTACTATTTACGCTAGCTCCAGAAAAAGCGATGATTAATGTGATGTGAGTCATCATCTCTTCCTGTCCTTATTCCATGTTACTTGGGGTCAGCGCAACACGTTTTTTTTTCCATTCCCAGCTCTATTTCATTCCCTTCTTTATCTTTTATCCATTCGTCTTTTCTTTAGTTTTCGTCTCCCTCTCCATCCATCACAATAAACACACTTCGCGCACTTCAGAACATCGACCAACACAGTGACCGCTTGATTGAACGCGACAATTGTGAGAAACATGGCCTTGTCACCACGCTTGATAAACTTCGACGGATTGATGATCCGGTTAACATGAGCGCTAAGAAGAACGCAACCCATCCTTCTGACATGACAAACACCATGTGTTGCTTGGAAGTTTGTTGCACCGCTCATTCTTCGACTAAAACTTTGGGAAACCGGAGACGGGTAAGCGTTTCTGGGCTGCTATCGCGTATCAAACTAACCCTAAGTTCCTTTACCTAAAACTTAAAATATGTATTATTTGAGTTTAAGGACTTTTCTAGGCACTTTTGAATTGTAAAAAGGAGTCGGTCATTCAGAATGATGAAGCTAGCATTGAATAAATTAAACTACCCAAATCGTTATCATCATCAGCCCATCAGCGATCATTCACACAGCAGCTTGTAGCCTCTTCATTTTCATGCATTAATTTTCTACCATTCTCATCGATAGATTTATATTTTTCAGCGACCTCGAATTTCCTTCACTTAGCTTAGGGCATCCTACACCACATTTTCCCATAATAACCCTTCTTCCTCCATTTATAATTTCAATTACAATCAATTGTGCCAATCATCTTTGTGCTTGATTATGTCAAAACAATCTGTAGTACTTAGTAAAGCTACGTACTTAAAACCAAAGCTAAACCTTCTTATCTTCCTTGGTATGACTCACAAAGAGACCGCCTCTGACCCGTACCGTAGGTTGAACTTTCTATGAGGCAGCTACCGACGTGAGGTCATGTGTGTTTGCCCATAATTTATGGGTCAAATTAAAAACTACTGCCGTGTGATGCTTATCAGATTTATGTTGGTGTGGGTGTACGTGAAACTGCTTGTATGCGACCTACGCGTGTTAGATATTTTCTTTGTGGATCTTCATGTCATATGCTTGCTAAAACTGGCGGTTGTTAGACTCTCTATAAACAGTTCTGGTTTTTTAGTTCGATCCAAAATTGACGGCATTTTTAGATGATTCCGAAAGCATCTGTCTAGTATTTCGAAATGGAAATTCTTCTGCGTTGTTAAAGCTGGGGCATAATTCTACCCAAAACCTGACTCCTGTTTAAATACTACTTTGAAAAAGAGGATGGTTTTGTAATTGGATTCCAAGCATCCTCTAAAAATATATCAAAATTTACAAAAAAGAAATAAAGGCAAATACAAAAGTTATGACAATGAATTACTTTCATTACAACAAATTATTTGTTTAATCCTATTCACCAAGAAAAAAAGATGACGAAGAAATAAAACTTAAACGCAGGGTCAGTAAACTATCAGTGAATGTAGGCTAGTAATCCTATCACTTGATATCACAGTCTGACTACCGTACTACAATGCAAACTGGACTTAACTGACATAATTTTATCGCATAAATTAGCACGGTAAGTGTGACTGTGTGAACTTTGTCGCGGCTGACCGGACAGTATCGCATTACAGCTTTGCATTCGATTACATGTGTTTTTAAGTCACAGGCGGTAGCGATAACGATGCGCGATATAATCTTATCATTAATCAAATATGGTTATTAAATTATATTGACCTTTTATCTGACACCTATTTAGGTACCTCAGTGTTTTGGCGACCATTTATCAAATCCCAAATATGAACATAAAAATTATGTAAGAATACAACTTGGTGGCAAATAGCGATATTAATCGGAAATGTCGGAATCTTTTCTTTTGCAATATAAACAATAATGTAATTAATCCTATAAATATAAATCTTTATCGCTTACCTACTACGATTCCAATTTCTGCCCGTCTAATTCAATTCCATTTACACACATAAACCCGTAAGCAAAATTAACGCGCATTGACGTGGAGTTGCGCACACCAGCCCGTATTACCTATTACCTACACGCATAAACAAAGCTTTGACTCCAATATCCAAATAAGGATTAGTAATAAGACGAATCGTGCAGCGGCCATTGACCCGCATCCGGTAGCGGCCATTTTAAAATGGCGCCATAAATTGCTCATTGTTCAAGGCCCCGCTACCACCCGTAACTTGACATCAAAGTAGAGTAGTTGAAATCGTTATTTAGTTCACTCATTCTGAATTAATGTCTGGCTACTCTACCCTAATATGGTCTGGTATTTTAGTCTATGCTTTGATCACCATAGATAAGGAAGCGATCTGACCACTATGTAATGCAATTAACCGTTGTTTATTAGTCCTTAAACTTGCCTCTGTGAATTTTATGTTTGTTGATGTGGATATTATTTTATAGTATTTTTGTTAGCTTGTGTGTGGTTTTGATGGTTCTTTTATTAATGGTAGTTTAAAACTTACAGACCAGTAATGTTGCAGTCGTCAATATCTGTGTTTTACGACACTGTAAATTACAGTAAAAGATTCCTCTCCGTTATCGTGCTGTTACGTTTTTTAAGTAGAGAAGTTAACCGTCCAACTCTATGGCCCACGTATATCGTTAAAATGATTACCTACTACAATGACTCCTCAATTTTTCAATCAAAAAAGGCTATTCCAACTATGAAACGACCCATTAATTTGCCCATTTACATAAAAAACCTAAATCCCCAACCATGCTTTAGGACAGAAACAAACGCCACAGCCCCATAGGCACGTACAACAGATTAAATCCGGTCGGTAAACTATGGTAGCCATTTGTAAGCCATCGATGGCGGACGGTGCATGAGTTATGGCGGCTCGCGTCGCATCAGCTGGGAACCGATCGAAACGTAAACATGCTTTGTTGGTGTTAGGGTGTTGTGGGGCTGTGGTGCCACTGTCAGCGGAGAATATGAAGTAAAAATGTTATACGAAGGATGGAATGGAAAGAAGAAACTAGAAAGGTTCACAACGGTTCCAAGATTCCTTTAACACACTTTTTTGGTATGAACATATTTTATATGGTACATTAAATTAAGACCTTGTAGACTGTTACTCATAATTATCTGTGCTGTGCGAACCTCTCTTTAAAACGCGATGCTCTTTTAAGCGCGATTATATTAATGCCAGGACACAGCTGTACTTTTGTTCTACTTATTGCAAGAAATAAACAATTTCGAAGGAATAAGAAATCACTAATCATTTGACAGTGTAACTGTCAAAATTACACAACAAAATTAACGTTTCAGGTCAATTACCAATACCAGCACAACTACAGAGCTTTCGCAATTTCTAGATAACTAATAAAACATACCTGAAAGAGCAGATATCCAGACTCATACATCCAGAAGTCATCGGGCGCGTTGCCGGGCTTGGTGAGTTGAATCGCGAGGCAACGCTGCAGGATGAGCTGGCAGCGCTGCCCCCCCGTTCCGCGACCGCTCATGCCTTACACGGGCGGCGGCATGCTCTGTGGAGGAAGAGAGAAAAAAGGTTACAGCTTTTGTCAACGGTAAAGGATAAAATTGGCCAGATGGTTAGAGACCATTTTGGGGCAGTCGCGAGAAAATTATCAGTATTATTCCAATCATTCCATCAGTTTGAAATCCTATGGATATTTAATGTTTTTTTAATGACTTATTGTGTTACCTTAAAACCATGTCCACCTAACCATTGCATTTCATTGCGTATGCTGTATTGTGAAACGATGTTTAAGAAATAACATTGTAAGCCTTTATAAAAGAAAGAAGGAAAAAAAACGTAATAATGGAAATACAAAGATATTGCGTCTCTGATATAAAAGTTTACAGGTTAAAGATCAATATTTTTTGTCCATTGTCATTTTACGCCAGCACACAGAAATTGTTACGTCATTCTTAAACAAATTCAACTAAAAATCTTCATTGAATCGCTGGACATAAAAACCTCTAAAATTATTTTTTAAATAAGCTTACAGCGTAATATCAGTAATGATTTTACACAACCACCAAACTGCCATTACTGCGGTATTTGACTTGCAAGCAATAAAATATTTATTTATAACGCATTTCCGCTCGCAGACCCACCACAGCTTTACGCCCTAAACTTGTTTGTTTGTTTGAAGTTCGGCCCAATTGTTTCGTTTTACTAATTTGGACATCTGAAGAGACTGTCTCATCCATTGTCTTGCCGTACCAAACAAAAACTTCTAAGAAACGAATATGTAACACAACCTCTTTGATATCCAAAAAAAAGATTTAAAAAAAAAAAACACCATCTATTCCATATGACGTCAAATATGTCAAACAAATAGTTTTTACTACGCAATAGATACTGTCATTGATATGTTATTGACATTGAAAATCCGGGTAGTCGATCAAACTTTAGATAAAATGACACAGGATTATCTGAGGCCCAAAAATAAATTCGGAGAGATTACATCTAATTCCGACCAAACGGATATTGGCATGACAGATCAATGTTGAAAACTATGTAAGTCGGACGTAAGCCACCAATGTAAATAAAACCACGAATAATTTAACCTAAAAAGTCGTTAAAATGTCCTCTAAAACTTCCTTATTTGTCTCTTAATCCAGCTTAGCTAAACATTTTAATTAAACAATACCTACTATGAAAAGAATACACTACACTACAATAATAGAACACTGATCGCCAGTGTGAGACCCTTGACATGACAGTTTGAGAACAAGGTGACATTAGGTATTGTTTACAATGTCCTTTAAATGGCGTTTGTGGTTACCTTAATACCGGATACGTAATAGGGTATCAGATAAATGTTGTTTTGGCGCGAAAGATCAGTGAATAAAATTAGAATAAAACCGAGTAAGTTTAGATAAAGATATTATGGTTCATAAAAACAAAGTTTGTAATATTATTCAACATACCTACTTTTGCTATTTTACGAATATAATAGTTTGTTTTATTTTAGCTGATTATTCTTTATTTACGTAGGTACTGGCCAATTTAACTATTCAAATATTAATCATGTTTGTCTTCACTCACTACTTATTTGTGTTTGTCTTACGTAATATAATTATACTTAACGTAGGTATATTGTAAAGGCCAAGGATTTAATATTTTTGTTTGTTTATTTTACAATTTAGTCGTAACGGTTAAATACATTACGATGAAACGTAATAGGAACCTTGATGCTTTAGAAAAGTAATATCATCCCCTATTTTTATTCCTCAAGATCATCATTAAAACATTCATTGATTTTTGTTGCTCTTTACTTATTTTTAGCCACCTTTCTAGCTCATAAAACAAGCTAGTTAACAGTTCACCAGATCAACAAGTTAATGCTTGACCTGTTGACCAATCACCCGCCGCGCTGTGCTAACGTGTTATTTTGTTGCAAAAATATTGCAGACTGTGTGTTTGTAGCTACTTTCAAGTTTCACTTGTTTTATGACAAAGGCTGTGTATGTAGATGAGATATAAATGGGTAAACAAATAAAATTGAAGTGTCTATTTTGACTTTCCTTTCTTTTTGACAGCAAAACAACATTAATTGCGTTACTTACGTTGTTGAGCAGACAAATTTTTCAAACGGTATAGTGTTTAAGCCAATGAATTAGCGATATCCTTCAAAATGATTCAGATTGTGATTCATAGTGTGTTACGAAATTAGGGTGCAGATCTCTTCATCTCTCTGACTATTTTTGTTGCAATGAGGTATATTGTATTTTACTGCTAGGGTTGCCAACATTTTTTTGTCTGAATATAGTATTTTTTTTAAAAAGCCATAAAAAATATAGTACGCTTCAAAAAAATATAGTATTTTACTATGGAAGACTAAAAAAAAGACAAAGTTATTTTTTTTTCAAACTCAAACTCAAATTCTTTATTGGATTGAAAGACGCGTTCGAAAATTGCAGGAAGTTTTTTCATTTTACTAATTTTAGTAGGTATTGCAAAATATAAACATTGAACTATTGTACTGAAATATAGTATTTTCGCGTACTAAATATTTCTTCAACAGTATATAGTACGGAGACCCTAAATATAGTACAATACTATATATTATAGTACGGTTGGCAACCCTATTTACTGCATACATTTTAATTCAATTCAATATGTAAACAAAAATTGCCGTCGTAAACACAACAAGAAATATACATTTCAGTAAATCTATATAAATAAAACAAAATCGGGCTAGTTACACCATTTATAACTCAAGAACGGCTGGACCAATTTTTATGATCTTTGATTTGTTGAATTTATCTCAGCCCCGAATAGCAGGACAAATTCACGAAAAAAATAATAATGAAGATAATTAATTTTCTCATACATTCGTTCCTTATTGATTCTGAAGCGGCACGAAGTTCGCGGGTCAGCTAGACGATAATAGAAAAAAAAACTTCAAACGGCGCAAATATAACAACGTTATTGGGAGCTATATGTTTGAGCCGTTTGGGGTTGAAACACTAGGGCCTTGGGGTCCGAGTGCTCATCGAATATTTCGGGACATCACCAAGCGGTTGGTTGACTCTTCACGTGACCAAAGGGCTGGCCAATTTTTAGCCCAAAGACAAGCATTGCCATGCCATCCAACGTAGTAATGCTGCCAGCTTTTTGGGCACTTATACCATTGACAACGATGCGGACGAATTTTTTAATGCCCAATGAGCTCCTGGCTTTTTTTTTCCTTTTTTTGTTATATACCTACTTGTATAATATAATAGAATAGAATTATAATAATAAATAATAAAAATAATAATATATAATAATAATAATACGGCTCGCATTGTGAGGAGGTTCCTGTCTTTGGAGCCCTAACCACCGGTAGCTTGGACCCTGGTCCCGACACCGGCGGACAACTATTTTTTTATACATATTTTTAAATGTTTTTTTACTTATTTTTATATTTTAAGAAATATTTAAAAATGTAATAAAATAAGATAACTAAATAAATAAATGAATAATAATAATATAAAAATAAAAAAATAATAATATGTATATTTTAGTGTTAAATTTTAAAATAGGTTAAGTGTGTTAGAAACAAATTAGCTATCGCACAGTAAAAATAATTATGTTTTAATAATAAAATATAAACTTTTCTATTGACTTATGCCCTGAAATTGTCACCGAACAAGAACCGGAGTAATTATATAAGCGAAGCAATTCCCAACTTCTAAACTAACAGCTTTTAGCGAAAGCATTACCATATCCATTGAGTTGCTGCCAAACACACTTGCAGCCCTATAGAACCTTCTGAGTACGAGTTACAGGTTACATTCGTTTGTTTCAGTTCTGTTTATATTGGTATAAACTTAAGTGTATGATAAACTCAGAGGCAAGTACAATACGTTTACATCATATTATGTAAATGATTTAGCACGTCGGGAAGAGATATATGTAATTTAAGTGTTTTTAGTTGATTTGCTGTAAATAACGTAGAATTATTTGTTGGAACATAAATAATAGAAAAGTTGTTCGATTTCCTGAAAATAGGAGCTGTTTATTGGTTCCTGTGGACTTAGGTATAGGTTTGATAGAAACACTTCAATCTGTAGTCGTTTTATTGTTGAGGTTGTATTTCTAGATAATGGCCCTATCTACTTGTAAAGCTTTGAATCGATATTGTTGCAGGAAAGCATTTTGTTACTTTATGATTCAGCCAGTCGATTCTGTAAAAATCTCACCGTGAAAACTTAGGTGAAGTGAGTTTGTTTTTGCTAGGAATTGACACTATTGACAGCTCACTCCACTCTCACTTCACCTAAGTTTTCACGGTGAGATTTTTACAGAATAGCACCGCAGGTTCGTTTGCAGGTTGCTTATTAGGTTACATCATCGAATTCCACTGAAAACATCTCAATACACTATGCCGAAGGTATTTAGAAGTGCTCTCCTCTAGATCTGACATGCTCTCTTAATCACCTTTTCCCTTACCTCAGCCAAAGACCTTTGGGGCAATTATGGTCTGGTCTGTCTCTACTCACAGGGCAACTAGCTTCAACTTTCTGACTAACTGACAGACTATTTCAATTTTGACAATTCAAAAGTGCCTGTACAAGGTTTAATTGAAATAAATGCTTTGAGTTTGAGTTCTCAATCTGTAAGAAAACACTTCTAATTTCCCAAAACTTTTTTTTGTCAATTTTTTGATATTTGTTTTTCGCCGAAGTGAGACTGCGACTAGATTTTGAAGGTTTTAAATTACGAGAATTGGCCTTAATTTATCTTCTGTCCTTTTCTTAATGAAATAAAAAGAAAAAGATGCACTGAACTTAAATTTAGTTTAGTTTGTGATAAGGGAATCGGCACCATTTGATTATCTATCTCTTACATGACTCTTTTTTAGTTTCGGGGGCACATTGTAGTGGAATCATCATTTTCTCTCTCTCTTTAACTTCCTTAGTATCATTAACCCAACCAAGTTATTTTATTTATTTCAATTAGGCTCATAACAGGCTAGACACTTCAACGTTAAAATTTACATTAAAATGGAATCGATTCTACATGCTCCTTCCAAAAGGTAGTTTCGTGTGGAAAATAATGAGCTAGGAACTCCATAGTGTAGATGTGATAATCATTCTGCCTAACTTACCTATCTTTCTAAATCCAATTTCACGTGGTAGAAAAACGATCAATCTTTCTCACTGTAGTAGGTATGTGTTTTTAGCTTAAATCCCACATAGTGTGCTCACCACTCTCAAATACATTCAACACAAAATATCCATTTCCTTCAAAAGATCGCGTGTCGGCATCGCACCAAACGAATCGCACTCACTCCATTTTGAATAGGTATTAAGGCCGTGCCACACTGTCCATTGGCGCCATTATAACGGCATCAGCGCCAATTTCGGCGTTGTGTAACTTACTTTTGTTACGAATGTAATTTTACGTCACCAGTTAGATTAGATCGTCTTCGCATTGTTTTGTGGAGTGTTTAGTAAAAGAAGTAGTTTGTGTTGAGTGAATTTTTTGATTATTTTTTTGTCTGGTAGGTTGGTACTGTTTCGATTGACGTTTCGAGCTATGTCATAGTTGGATTAGATAATAATGCTAACACGATTTATGTTCACAGTTTTTTTGTAATTTATTTGTGGATTGTGGTTATTTTTTTCACTTTTGACACACCCACCTAACAGCATGTTTATTCTGTAACATTCTCACCGTGAAAACTTAGGTGATTTTAAAGTGAACTGTCAATAGTGTCAATACCGGTGAAATGCAGGCTCATTTCAAGCTCACTTCACCCAAGTTCTCACGGTGCGATTTTTGCAGGATATACCGGCTCGTACCTGATTAGTATTATTATCGAATGTGCTTGATGGCTTGAAGTTTGTTGTTACAATTTGTTACGTAGTAAAATTACATTATGTTTCGTAATGAACTTTTGCACACACACGAATAATAAGAAAATATTTTACTTATACAGTGTGTTAGGTTAAACGAGGGACATATTTTAAGGGAGTATAGTACTCATGAAAATGAACAACTTTTAATATGGGGCTGACTCAAAAATATGAAAAAAAAACAGCTGTTCCCTACATTTTGTCCAGTTATGCGAACAGAAAATGTATAGAGAGGCTGGTTTTATTTTCTCGATTTCAGTGTTGGTCTCTTAGTAAAAGTTGTTCATTTTCATGAGTACTACACTCTCTTAAAGTACGTCCCTCGTTTAACCTAACACACTGTATTGTAACTATAACAGCGCTTGACGTTAAAGAACCAGCCGTTTGTATTGCAACACCAAATACAGGAAGTATAGAAGAAATGAGAGGAATATGAAAAATTGCACGTTTTTCCTCACAGCTGGTAGTTAAATTACTGTTATCTATAAAAGGTAACGCGGTATAACGACTCACTGCATTTAGTTTTCCTGCATTGAATCGGTCGATCAATAATATTAGAAACTTTTTTCGAGTGCATTAAATAGGAAATGATTTTTCTTCAATCTATGGGTAAAATTTGGTACCAATTTTATTTTTTTTTTATGGATCGGTTTTTGTCCTATGAGCTTGCCGGCTATTAATATTCATTGTTAGTTACACTTTTATGCAATACACTACTTTGGTACACTTTTAATGTACCTCATACACTGTCCTATACCTATCTATATAAACAAGGTTATTGGTAAAACATTAACAACCTCTTAAGAGGTCATTGTACTCATGAACTACACTATGAACAACTTTAACTAGGGAACCGAAAAAAAATCAGCTGTTCCCTACATTTTGACGAGTTATACGAAGAGCAGATTTTTTGTTTCGCGATTTTAGGTTCGGTCCCATAGTACCGAAAAAAAAAAATTGAAAAATTGTTCACAATGATGAGTACAATGACCTCTTAAGAGATTGCTAATGTTTTACCAATAACTCTGTATAAAATTCAAAGTCCTGACTGACTAACATATCAACGCAAAGCCTAAACCGCTGGTCCTAGAGACATGAAATTTGGAGGGTGTATTCTTTATGAAGAGTAGGTATCCACTAAGAAAGGGTTTTTGGGGGGTTTTATTTTCTGTGAATAATTTCCGACCTCCACGCAGGCGAAACCGCGGGCAAAAGCTAGTTAACACTGTAATTTGAAAACAGTAAAAGGTAATTTATTTTTAAAAGAGTAACCGTGTAGTTTCTTGCTGGCTCTTCTCCATAGGAAACGACCAATTGGAACCGTATACCTAGCTTCTGACGTTTCATAAGCGTCCATGTAGGTTTATGTGAAATAAAATATATTGATTTTATACATGACGCACTACAAACATTTTGTTGGCACATCAAAGATAAGCTTCCGAGAACAGAAATAGAATGTAATTTCTTTGAATCTAATAAGTGTCTTAATGTCAGTATGTTTGACATGTTGAATATAGATGTCGTGATTTATAATTGATGTTTTTTTTTTATACTTGACATGATGACACTCAAATACAACTTGATTTAAATAGCTGTAGTAAGTTAGTAGCGCAACTTATGGATCTTCTTATAGCTTGTATTTTGTATTTGCTGTGTTATGTTGAGGTGGAGTTTATTTCTTATGAGATAAGAATTAATAATTATTATTTATCCTATAAATTATACTGCACAGTAAAATTAATAATACTCAGAGATGATACATTATATTTTTTTAGCAGATAAAATGCAGAAATTACTTTTGAGCAACGTTTTCTTTTACAGTTTCAGATTATTATTTGGGAACTGAAAAATAAAGAAAATATTTTGTTTCTACTACCTGCTGTGAAAAATCGAGGCTGAAACCATTTTTTTTTAAGTTATTTATACCTATATACTCGTAAGTACAATGATGACCTCATGAGAAGCACATCAGAAGAGCATAAACCTTATAAGAAGCATTTGCAAATGAATAAACTTAAACCAAAAGTCAACAAGATTACTTTACCATAACTTGTTTTGACTTAAACCTAACTTACTTCCGACACAACCCATCTACCCATGTCCCACACGATCCCAATACGTCACTTCAGTTCTATCTGCCATCAAACATAGCCATCAACTCATAAATCTGCTTTCGTTCAGATAACTTTCACCATGAATATGTTACACCATAAACTATAAAGCTCTATTCTATGCACTTTCGTCTCCATATGAGCCGAAATGTATTTGATTTTGTGTTCACTTCTGCCGTAAAGCGTAAATGCCTTTATGTTTCTGTTTGTGACTACGATCGTTAACTTCGAACCCCCTTAAGACTCGGGGAGTACATACACATTAGATAACTCCTTTTCCCTTTAAGAAAAATATCTTCCAAACTGCATGATTCTCTGTCTTTAATTGTGGGTTGTGTGTTGTGAGTCAATCAATCATGAAACTGTAATATATTCTGTAGTATAATACCAATACAATCAATAATTATAACTAGAACAATATGAACAATTCCATTCATTGTTCTTCACTAAATGAACTAAATCAATCAAATTCCAGCCTATTATTGCATTGGCATGAATATTAATCATGCTTGCACAAGACGGGTTGGCGGTTTCAGATGGTAATTAAAATATTTCAGATGTTAATTAAAATATTTCAGATTAATTTTAACTATAAGGCCAGTTTTCCTCACGATGTTTTCCTTAACCGATGTCAGTGATCAAGGTGAGCTTAGATAGTACAATATGAATTGAAAAAGTCACATTGTACCCGAAATGTACCAAGCAATCCAAAATAATTGAGTGACTTTTTATTTAGGATCGGTCATACGTAAGTGCCTACGGGTAGCTACAGTACCCGGCGATAAATATTGCACATCGACCTATTCGATCCTATCGATTTTATACAAAGAATAAAAATAATTATCAAAAGAAGCAAATCATAATTGTTTTAACAGCTCCTAATAGATACCGGACTGTTTGTATTTCGTGCGACAGAGATAACGCTCTACGAAGCCGAAATTAGCAGATTGTCTCTTTCCAGAGATCGATGTGCAATATTTACCTATCGCCGGGTACTGTAAGTCGCTGACCTACCCGTATTTTTAAATCAACTATGTTTGAACAAACATAGTATTAAAGTGTTTACCTACATCGCCACATTCTTTATGGAAATTATTCGGTTTGTATAACCGATTCGCAAATAACGGTGTTGTTTTATTTCTTGTGTACGTGGGAATAGAATTAGAATGTTGTTGTCAGCTGGTTATCAACCCACACGGGTTGCTGGTGTCAAATGATGGAATCAGGTTACTTGATAACCATCGTAGGCGCCAGCGAATTGCTACTACGTGTGCAAACAAATGTTACTGACACACAAATGGTATGGTAAAAAACTGTTGTGGTGGCACGATACGGGTTAAAAACCTAGCATATTTTAATGTCACACGTAGGTATGAGTAGCAGTGCAGGCCCAGTGGTAACGGCCACGACTTACGAGTTGAAGGTCATAGGTTCGAACCCCGACAGGCGTTTTACTTTGTGTAAATTATTTCATCACCACTACTCTCAAAACGATGAAGGAAAACATCGTGAAGAAACCGGCATGCCCTAGAACCAAAAATTCGTAGACATGTGATATCTACCAACCCGCACTGGGCCCGCGTGATTTATTACAGCTTTACAGCCCACTCCCTCTCACCGAGAAGAGGCCTGTGTCCCAGCAGTGGGAGTGGGAACATTATAAGCTGGTTATGTATGTAGGTATAGGTTATACTTTCTATGTCACCACTGACCTACACCTAGGCAAAAGAAAAACATTAACAAACTTAATCGTACAGAGTCTTCGATCAGCTGGACCCGGTCGCTTCTGGACCCGCGGGTCCAGCCCACGGCGAAACCAAACATAATGATCAATGCTCTCTCCTCAAGAGAAGAATCTATGCTCTAAAGTAGAACAACATCGAACGTATTTACCAAGACTACTTTTACCCTAATACCTTGATTCTTTACCCTTCATTGGTCGCGTCGGGTGTGGTGTGACACACCCCAATGCGTCTTAGGTTTAGAAATCATCAAATTTTGAATAATGTAAAAACGCAAAACCTTTATGATCTCTAAGAACGTGTCGAATAGAGAACGAATATTGCCAACAGTAACTAAAGGTATTATTTGGACCCGTCCTGCCAACTGCAACTGCCGACAGCACGTGCAGCTGCAGTTGCACTTGCGTCGACTACAGTAGACTATAGTCGACGCGGAAGTATCGACTGCCGACAGCACGTGCAGTGACTGCATGCAATCGACTTGCGTCGACTATAGTAGACTATAGTCGACGCGCAAGTATCGACTGCCGACAGCACGTGCAGCGACTACATGTAATCGACTTGCGTCGACTTTAGTAGACTTTAGTCGACGCGCAAGTATCGACTGCCGACAGCACGTGCAGCGACTGCATGCAATCGACTTGCGTCGACTATAGTAGACTATAGTCGACGCGCAAGTATCGACTGCCGACAGCACGTGTAGCGACTGCGTGCAATCGACTTGCGTCGACTATAGTAGACTATAGCCGACGCGCAAGTATCGACTGCTGACAGCACGTGTAGCGACTGCATGCAATCGACTTGCGTCGACTATAGTAGACTATAGTCGACGCGCAAGTATCGTATCGTAGTTGGCAGCTCGGTTCCAAATATGTAGTACCTTAATAGTTCAAGAGCTATCAAAATACTCTCTAACACCATAATTCATGTTTCACGCGCATGCGCCTGGTTTGAACCAAAACAATGCCAACTAAAAATACTAGTACCGTTATAAACTAACTTTGTTTACTGTCAAATGGCAGTCTTATCAAAACGTTTGTCTACCATCTAAATCTTAACACATAGAAGTCGTTGACCAAACTATATTTTCCCACCGAAATACTTTGACCTTTACTTGAAAGTGGTACAAAATCTCAAGTTGCGAGATGTAAATGATACGCGCTAGGATTCTGCGAAGACGTGTACATGGGTACTTGTGTGGCTGCATGGTTACAATCGACGTGTACTATAAACATGGGTACTTGTGTGGCTGGTTACAATTCATTCTTAACTAGATCACGGTGTCACTATGTTTGTCATAGGCATTATTCTCAAAGACATGTTGGTACTACTATTTATAAAACTGAAAAAGGTTGGTGTATTATGTTTATCAGATTTACAAAAAGATGAATTTTAAAGTGTCTTGTTTCTCCATTTCCAGGCCAGCGGCCCAGTTACAATCCGTCTTTAATATGGAAATCATCGCCTGGAGGTTTTGAGGAGTGAAGGGAAAATTGCAAATAATTTTCATAGATGTTTTCATGAATAGAATAGAATAGAATACTTTTTATGATGTGCACCATATAAACTACAGACATAAATATAGAAACTGTACATGAATGAGCTCATTAGATCTAATTCAGTGATAAAAACAGAGAACTGGTAAATCGTATACATGTATTAATAGACGATTGGTGATTTATTTCTAAGTAAGGATGCCGGATGATCAAATTACAGAAGAAGAAAAAACAAAGTAAGAGTTCAAAACAACTTTTTTAATTAAAGTATTCCACAAAGTGGTAGCTACAAACGCATAAATTATAAACATAGTAGATACCGCTCGTGTGACCGGTATAGTAGAATCGTTTTCAACTAGATCAGAGTCAGCGGTAAATCAGAGGTACCGTGGGCGACAGATATCGTTTCGTTTATTAAGTACCAGCCATTGTGGGTATCCATTATAGGTACAATGCGTGCCACGAAAGATGAGACTTGACACACCACGTGGTTTGACTAGCGCAGTACACGATTTTAGGTATCTTTAGCGGTATGAGGTCTGAGTGCGGGACGGGACCGGACGTCATAGGGGCGGCGGAAAGAGCGGGGGAGGCGGGGTCAAGTCTCATCTTTCGTGGCACGCATTGTACTGGTACGTATTTAAGGAAAAATACGCCTCATCATAAAACATTACCTGTTTAAGGGAAGCTTGAAATTAGGACATGCGAATGACTTAATGAGATCACCTACGTACTTGTTTTTATTTATTTTATTTATATGTATAGTTTACTAACTGCGCCCGCGGTTTTACCCGCATAAGTGTCGATCCCGTGGAAATATCGGGATAAAAAGTATCCTATGTCCTTCCCCGGGATGCAGTCTATCTCTCTGTGAAATTTTATCGAAATCAGTGCTTTAGGCGTGAAAAGGCAACATACAGAGAGACAGACAGACAGAGTTATTTTCGAATTTATAATATTAGTATAGACGGGTTTGCTCTTGAATCTAGTCTAGGTCAGAGGTGACAGAGACAAAATCGACAATGGAGTGAACTTACCCAGAAGAAGCCTGTTCACTCTTACTTTGAAGAGATTCGGATTGTATGCGCTCGGAAACTCAGACGCAGGTAGAGAGTTCCACTCTTTTGCTGTGCGCATTATAAAGAACATTTGAAAACGCTTAGTGCGAATTGGAATAGCAACTAGGCAGGGATGGTAACTTGCAGTGCGTCTGGATGTCCGAAGGTAGAAGGGGGCCGGTGGAATGAGATTGTGGAGTTCTTAGGCACACTCACGGAAGAACACCACTCACTCACTCTGAATAAGGAGTCATTTTATTTTCTAAAGCCGGGAAATCTTTTTTCTTACGTCATTCTCTCTAACTTGCCCAATAAAAAATGGATATTGAAGGTTAAAAGCTTCTCAGATTCAGACAAAGGTTTATGTTTTCTGAAACAATAGATTCAGGGCCTTGTAAGAGATTGAGGTTTAAATGGATTTTCAATATTTCAACAGAAGCAGCATCAAATTCTAGTACAACATCATTCATCTCTTCATAAAAAAAATCAGCTGATCCGATATTAAAGTGAAAGGAAAAAACCGTATCGTACGCAACCATGTGCACACGCCTTAATAGCCCACAAGTCCATCACACTATGTGAATGAACCTCGTGGGTGTACCCATTCATTCATTCATAAATAATGAATATAATCGTGTCAATTTACTGTATTCGCAATCAGTTATTCGTCTACCGAGCTTTTTCTTTTGCACACCTTGCATAAAAAAAACAACCAGTTAACATCGACCTCTGTCAAAGGTTTAATTTGTATGTAAGAGAGGGTCATAGTTAGAATGGGTATGTTGAGTATGATTTTGGGTAAGTATATTGTGAAAATATTACATTGTAACATGAAAGTCATCGTTTATTGAATATTGATGTAAAGATGTTCATGTTTTGTGTGGAAATAACGGTTGGTATACCTACTTCACTTGATACTAATGTCATATTATTGATAATAATTCCATTGATTGTAAGAAGTAACGCAGGCAGGCATGAGTCAGTGAAATTACGGGCCAGAGAATTGGGTAAAAGAAGCCTAATTGGACCAAACGTCAAGGATATTTTTAAATTTTCTGAAACTTTCTTCTTACGTACGTACTTCTTCATAAATACGTACCTGTTATAGTAGCGAATCATATTTTGATCAAGATACAACCTGTCACTTGCCTACAAATTGCAAAAAACGTAAAAAAAAAATTAATTTCGCGGTCGACAACAGCGCATTCACCTTAAACCGAAATCCATAACATTGTTTCTACTCCTAACCAAATAACAAATCTATACATATTCATAATTAACCATTCACATCACGACTCAATAACATAAACACCCATATTAAGTTTATAACCCAACCTTACGTATTCACCTGTGTACCTAATAAACGGATACTAAACGAGCCTTAAACTAAGTCTAGGATACTAACCTGTACTTAATATAAGTTGTATATACCGTTAGGCAATTATCATAATATATCCTAATGTAATAAAATATATTGTGTGTGTCTGTGTGTGAGTGAGTGTGTGTGCGAAAATTATCATTAGGTACTAATTACAAAATAAACTTTTCCGTCGAGTTAAAACGTTTATCCATCTCAGAAAATCCACCCCAGGGGAGGAACTAAAATATTGGGCATAATTTACTCTTGTAACTTAGCTTGTAAGTTCGTACCCACTGAAACGGCGAATTGATACATCATGAAATCATAAACTACGAGATGTTCTCGTCTTAGATAAGATTTCCAGATCTACAATGTCCCAATCCCAATGATTTAAGGTAAGTACCTACTGAGATTTTAATTTTACTATTCATCTATGAATAGTAAAATTAAAATCGAAGAAGACTATTGTTTAGAGTCTTCTTCCTATCAAAGCTTCTTGTTACCGCATTGTATTTCGCCAAAATCATCCAATTCAAATGCCAATATCCGTCTACACAATGACTACAATATCATATTCCACCAATAAGTAAGCTCAGCCAATCAAAGGCCGTAGACCTTCTTCCTGCCTCATCACCTGCTTCTCTGCTTTCCTCACACAACACGACCCAAATAAGGCAAAAATACATTAAATGCACACCTCCTGCATGTGTGTGTGTGTGTGCTATTGGTAGTGACATTGTGGGGTGTGTGTGTGTTTGTCGTCTGCGCAACCGGACACACCACCGCTATACATCCGACCGCGGCGGCGCTCTGAATGTCAATGCCAAACGCAAGGACTTGATCTACTGCGCCACGCTTGTTGCTACTAGCGTGAATATTTTAATTAATTATTAGAAAAAGTTTGCATGTAATACAGGTTTCGTAGACGAGTTTGTGTCGATAGTTGAAAGTGGAGTTGTATTAAAGTGAGGTTGTGTAAACAGTGTGATTTCTTTCCATGATCAGTAATCTTTGGTTCGGATTATAATTTTCGATAAAGTTTGGGCTAAGTTTGGACGAGTATGAATGATGCTTATAGACAATCTTCAGGAGATTGTCTATAAGCATTTTTCAATTATTTGTATAACTAGCTTATGCCCGCGACTTCGTTTACGTGAAATATCGGGCCCAAACCCACCGCGTCGCGTCCAATAGCCCGCCCGCACTATTACCTACTTCGTTTTCACTTAGCGTTCTTTCTGACTTTTTTTCTTTTTGCTCGGCTCCTAAAGGTCCTAGCCTGATGTTAAATAGCCTATAGCCTTCCTCAAGAATTGGGCTATCAAATGCAAACATATTTTCTCAAATCCGACTGGTAGTTCCAGAGATTAACGCGTTCAAACAAACTCTTCAGCTTTTTTTATAGTAATTATACTTATATATGAGTATAAAATAGATATTAATTAGGTATGTCAAGCAAACAGAATATACAGATTCCCATTCGTGCACGAACCTAATATTGAAAAGAAATAAGTACAGAATTATGCTTATTACTTACTTCATAACGCACGCGTTCACAAACCACTATATTTCATAAAACCTAGTTTTTTCCACAAATTGACTTAGGTACTTCACAGATCACGTTCATGAGCAGAAACCATAAATATTTTTATTTTTTAATAGACTTCTTGTCAAACAACTGTGTAAGGAAAGTAGAGACTTACTTAAATAATCATTTTATCATAACGAGTATCTGACATTATCAATATTATCATATCACCTAATACGACAGTGAAAGTAGAAAAAAATATACGATATCGATAAGTAATGAATTTGACAAAAACAACCACATGCGATCTCTTTTGATAAACACTGACATTGGCATCATTTTGAAATAATAATATGTCGTTCCGTTTTAACCACCTTAAAAAAAGAGGGTTCTTATTATAGATATAGAAATGAATGGAAATCATCTTTCCTCTATAGGTAATGAGATGTTTAAGCATTCAAAATAACTTCAGTCTTGTTGCATTAGTTATGGTATATTGTGGAGGCGATAATTCATACAAGCGAAGTTCTAGTGTTATTCATATTCATATAGGTACACGTACCACTTACCACTAGCGACCCGCTCCTGCTTCGCAAGTTTTAAGAACCTGAAGAAACATCGAGACTTCTACATGTAAGATAGACATAAACCTTCCGAAATAAATTATCTAATTAATTATTTTATTTTAGGTGCATCGTCTTCACATATTATTATTATATAATTAATGTATGCAAAATATTGTAAAACATTTTAAAAGAGTTACGGTGGAGTTTCTTGCCCATTCTTCTCCATACGAAAACTACCTTTTGGAATGGGCGACTAGAATCAATTCTAAGTATTTGTTGTAATTTCTGACGTTCAAAAGTGCCTTTTATGTGCCTAATTTGAAATACATGCTTTGAGTTTGACTAAATAATGGTGAAAACCGATTAAAAATCCGTTGCATGTTGACGCGAAAAGCGATTTTATTTTAATTTACAGTAAGCTCAAAATGGATACCAAAAAATCTTTCATTGGATTTCTTGGTATCCAACCGGTGCTTCAGTTAATCGATTATGTACCTAGTCTAACGCGTAATAGTGGAATCGGCCCCAACTTACGGGTCGAGGTCGTGAGTTCGAACCCAAGCAGACACATTACTTTGTGTATTTAATTTCATCACTACTGCTCTCAGGGGGCTTACTCTCTAAACTAATTTTAATTCCAATGAGATGCCAATATGATTCCAATGTTAATTTTACAGTCACGTGATTTGGTACTCTTGAAAACAATACTGTCAACAATTACCCCACGCCAAGCCCGAACCCAATTCCACTTAATTCTCCAAAATGGACACCCAATCTAAAAATCATTTGGCGCTAGCATCGAACTCAAGAGTATGAAACGTCACAATTATTATTCCAATGTTGATCTATCGGAATTAAATTGAAGAGTGGTGAAGGAAAACAGCGTGAGAAAACCTACATGTTCTAAAAACCAAAATTCGAAAATATGTAACGTCCACCAACCCACTGGACCTGCGTGAAGGATTATGGCCGCCTTGCTCTCACATAGAGGAGGCCTGTGTCCCAGCAGTGGGAATACTTTGGCTGATTCTGCTTATACTAGGTTCTACATGCTGATTAACTTGTAAAAATCAAAGATAACCATCGATTTTTTTATTCAAAAGCAAATTAATTTTATCTTAATGAGCTTAAATCGCGAGATGAGTCTCACGATTAGGATTAATCATTTCTTCTAACACATTCGCATTCATAATATTAGTATTAGGTACCATCTTATGAATGTTATGAAGTGAATGGCATTATTGTTTTGCAATAAGTTAAGATGAGCTGTTGAGATTATTATCGCCTACTTTTACTTCTTTAAGGGGAATGCGCTAAGGTAGCCAGCAACTTTCAAGTTTACGTAGGTTTATTTTTGCAATGTGCAGATCAGTATCAGGTTGTATGTTGATTAAAATATGATTCGCGACCGTAACGAATATTTAGTAAGAAAACACTGCCGCACTGCTGCAGTGTTTTCTTTCTCATAACAATAACATTATCATTAAGAGTATGTTGGGGTCTTGGGGTAAGTTCAGCGCTGGGATAAGACCGTACGAATCAAAGTTCCGGTTAATATGGCAATACAATTCTTTTTTATGTGTACGGTGTTAACCCCGCGCCGAACTAACCCAACATACCTTATGTTACAGTGTTTAGAAATCTCATGAAGCAAGATTTTCACTAACTCTATAACTTACTTAACAACTAGTCTGCTGTAGATTTTATTTTCCCGTAACTTTAATCATAAAAGTTTCATAACGCTACATAACTCTCATCCCATTTTATTGCAAGATTTATTGAACGCTTACAGACGCCAAGATTTTACGAAGAGAGGAGATGATCAATGCATTTGTTTGTGCGACATGCACTTGCAAACTCAAAATGTAACCCGAAGTTTGCATGCCAAAATAGTACCAAAATTCAATTAATGCCTTTAAAATAAGTATTTGTTGAAGAAAATTTAAAATTAGAATACAAAATAATTATTTGGATATCATTGGGTATGCCAACCCTTATTTAAACATCAAATACTTATTCAAAAGTCTAAACAATGAGCAAGTCCCTTAGAATAAAACTTTCTTAAAATACCTACAGTCAAATAACAAAACTTAATAATATAGAAACAGTAGTTTGCGTATGCAAACTATTCAGCCGAAGCTTCCCCTTGCATAGGACATCAGGAATTTAATAATCGGCGTACACCCTACCGCGGAAGTTTTTACTTCCACTCAGATGTTTATGGTCGAAATTTTCAGAAGTTCGTTGACTTGCCTGATAGGTTAACTGTACGTTGAGTTTAAATATTGTGAATGATTTTAAGGGCGAATTTTGATGTGAGAGGGATAAAGTTTTGTTATTGACTTCTTTTGGACAAAAAAAAATTGATAAGTAATTGTCTTTTTCCTTGTTTACATAGAAAATCGTTTCTATTTTCTTCCCTTCCTCCTGGCAACATACTATCATCACGCCTGTTTTGGGAACAACATTGAATCAAAAAGCTCTATCAAAAATGCAATCATCATTTTACACTTAGATCACATTGTTACAGAGAAACACATGTCCCCAATACATCTCCCGACAAACTAGAACATCAAATCGCATCCAATTAATAAAAAGGAACATTAAGTTTAAATGCACTTGCAACTAATGGTCTCTATCTAGAATGTCCCGTCGATATCCATCATTCTGTCTCGTTCAGACAACGCTACCGTCTAGCACACAGCTAAAAAATAAAAAACTGTAATAAAGTTTCAAACTGACATGGCAGCAATTTAACTTGGCAGCAGAGGACATTTCATGCCATAGTAACTTAATAAAAGGACCAAGTTTATAGCCGATATACATCTAGACTTGGCTTGTAACCTGACGGATTAAATAGACTAGTTTAGTCTTGGCAGGGATTGAGTTTTTACGATTTTTCTTGTACCACAAATGCGTGTCTTTATTGCCTCGTAGATGACAATAAATTGAAGGAATTAAAAGTTGATTGTATGACTGTAACTGGCATTAAAACGATTGTTGTGTGTGTTGCAGATTATAACGGCTGATATTCTTCAAAGTTGAATGCAAGACGTCTTATCTCTCTGTCAGGAGTAAGTAAAAACATATTTTATTTGTAATAATAATCTTGCAGATACTTAGTGAACATTATTTTGTTTTTTATCTGCAAAAAGGATGATAAATTAAGCTCTGACATTGTCAGTAGTGGTTAACAGTGTTTGCGAGATTGTAAAAAATATAAGGAATTATTGTAAAAGTATTGGGGAATCCATAATATTTTCAAACAGACACAAGACATTTGCAAGCATGCAGTTATATCGTTACTCTATTGAAACAAACGTAAAGTTGTAGCTTTTACATTGGTTTTCTTAGAATTCAATCGTTTTTTTTTATAAATTAGTACTATTACTAAGAAATTGCGTCGATCAAATACGTTATCATGTCATGTTAGTTATTTATTGCTTCACGACAATTACAAGTATACTTTGCGTTAATAACTAATCTAATATCTAGGATAGGTCACGCATTAAAAAGGATAATTACCGTCAAGCAAACTGCAGTTTAACATTTAAACACGTTTGTACAGTATCCGGCGATAAATATTGCACATCGACCTTTACCTTTTTTTGTATTTTATAAAAAGAATAAAAATAATTATCAAAAGAAGCAAATCATAATTGTTTTAACAGCTCCTAATAGATACCGGACTGTTTGTATTTCGTGCGACAGAGATAACGCTCTACGAAGCCGAAATTAGTCAATTGTCTCTTTCCAAAGGTCGATGTGGAATATTTATCGCCGGGTACTGTAATGGTCTGTATAATCATCATTATCAGGCTACAGCAGTCCACTGCTGGACATAGGCCTCTCCTATAGCACGCCATTTAATTCGATTTTCGACAACTCTCATCCAGCTGCTACCAGCCATCCTGTCAGGTCTGTATACCTTACTTACAATACAAAATACTTGGTCGCTTTTCATCTTGACGTTTCCCCGGCTCTGTGCCAAGTTAAGGTACGCTTCACTTAAAACTGCTCGTGCATCCATTAGTCGTAACGTCAGCAAATTCAGCATTTATAACCAAAATCCTTACTGAACTGTCATGGTTACAAATTCATAATACTATGCTACTCTATCATGATTTGTTTGAATAAAATTCAGGTTTTATTCATTTTTCACTCATGAAACTGCATCGTTTTTGTTTCTGACACTGCAAACAATCGATTGCGCAAGTACATATTTTTTTTTTATTAATTCTCAAATAAGAAAGGAAATACGAGTACGACCAAGCAAAAAAATACTTTTCGAGTAAATCAACACCAGCGTCAATTTCACGACAAAAAAGTCGCGCGACACGGCGACATGACTCATTCTACGGAAACGTCGATTGCCAAGGTCGCATAATCGCATCCACCGACGCGCGACCAGCCATTGTTTTAACAGGACAATCGCAGGTTTTTACTCCATTTTTCTATTCTCTTAATACCTCAGAATGCTTAATGTTGGAGCTTGCGAAACCGCGCTATAATGAGAGGAGATACGGCCGTTTTGGAGTTAATTGACATAAAAGATACACGAAACCATTAAGCAGAATATTCAGTTAGTTTAATTATGGACACATCAGGACCAGGAGAAGCGATGGCCCACTGGGAACGGCCGTGACCTACGAATAGTAGGTTCGAAACCACACAGGCGCTTTAGTTTGTGTAAATTATTTCATCACCACTGCTCTCAAAACGGTGAAGGAAAACATCGTGAGGAAACCGGTATGTCCTGGAACCAAAAAGACATGTGACATCTATCAACCCGTACTGGGCCCGCATGGTGAATTACAGCCCACTCCCTCTTACCGAGAGAAAGCCTGTGTCCCAGCAGTGGGAAACATTATAGGCTGAATTTGTTTATGCTATGGACACATCTACAATATTCACAGTGAAAAAAGTGTTTTGACAGTCAATTGTTTATTATGTGTTAATTCACGAGAGCTTTTTCGCAATGAAAATAGCATTCCAATGGCACGTAGAAAGGGTATTACATGCCGAAGAAGCCTCACTGTGTTACCTCACGGTCGCAATTTAGATCGGTACCTCGATGTCACAGACACGCACACACATGCGGAAGGATACCTCGCTGCGAAACATCGCGGGCTGCTTGCGGCTTTACCTCAATGCCTGGCATGTGCGTGCGTCTTAAGTGAGTTCAAAAGTGAGATTTTGCAGGTTAGTCTGGCAGAATCAGAACCATGTTCATTACGGTGAATTTTAGTTAACTTTACCCTCAAATTTTCCCACTTATCTGCACTTACTATCATTTCGCCATCTCTTCGGCATCAACAAAAAGAGATATCTTAACCTATTTCTTGTTGCAAATGGCAGTGGTGTATAATTTGTGAAATTTCCCATGGTAATTAGTTTTACGGTGTCCGCGATGGCACAGAGATGGCATACTAAGTGTGTCGAGCTCGAAAGTTCACGGTAAATAACCGAAGCTGGTTTTAGGAGATACGCCTTTTAACGATCTCTTGTATTTTCTTTTGGAGTTAGTTTGTTCTTCTTATACTGGTAAGATTATCGGCCCTTGACCAGATAGGCAACATCTCGTCATAAATTGTGTGTGGTCGCATAATCTTGAACAGTTGCTCATATTTAAAATACTATAAAATAGAATAGAAAAAGTATATGTACATAGTTACATACAACATACAAAAAAGCCCTTTAAAATACTCTCTAGGGAGTACAAAAAAAATAAAATCAATATTCTAACATGGTTAGAATAAACAGAAAACCAAACTATGTACAGACGCCAGCACATCAAGCTACCCAAAAATGTCAAATTTTCCCAATCAACTTTGAACTTTAAGCTTTAGCAATAAAGTTGAGAATCTATCAAATAAATTTGACAGATTGTAGCAGCTTGATGTGCTGGCGTCTGTACAAAAACTTTTCTAAGAAACTTATTTCGCCCGCGTGAAATTTCTTGTTACCCCGCCCACCCCGTCGCATCGCATCGCCTGCCCGCGCTATTGCTTCGTTTTTTCGCTTAGCGTTCTTTCAGACTTTTTTCTTGCTTGGCTTCTAAGAGCTCTTCGAGAATAGACTATCCAATTCAAAAAGATTTTTACAAATACGACCGGTATTTTCAGAGATCGTGTGTGTTCTTGTCAAACAAAAAAATCTCTTCAGCTTTATTTTTGGTATAGATAGATAAGTTGGTAATACTCATTTATAATTATTTAATGGTCCTAAAACCGTCCAATGGATATAGGCAGCAGACCACAAAGAGACACTTAATCAGCATTTATCTTGCCTAGTGTTTGTGCCAAATGCGGTTTCAAGCTGCGTTGTGTGGTGTCCTTTGTCGCAAATACACCATGTTTATGCCAAAAGTGGCACAGTAGCAGAGTACAATTGTACATTCTTATTTCATTTCATTTTTAAACAAAAAACAGCAGCTGGTAAGGGTATTCTATCCTACTCTACCCCATCAGTGTTTACGCCGCTAATTCCTGGACTTTACTGACCAACTAACGTAAGAGGTTCTCTTCAAAAACCAAGTGTTTTTTTGGATAACTTGTTTCAAACAGTCAGTTCGCATCGTCAACAATTCTGAGAACCACGAAAGTACCTACTCTTATATTTTGTCAAATACCATCTACTTTTACTTCCGTCTAACCAAACTCAGACGTCCGGTAACTGCAGTTTACGCAAACCTGCGATAGTAAGCCGGGTGCAAGGTCAGGCCGCAGTGCGGGGGTTGCAGACGGGCGTATCGATCGCATCCCGAGCGTCTGAACGCCTCCCCGTCTGTGGCGCGCTTTATATTGTGCGATTATACGATTATGGAGAGCGTAGTGTTGGTTTAATTGAAGCTGAAAGATATATGGGCTGTGTTATAGTGTGCGATTTTAAAAGAAAATATCTATGACTATGAGTGGTTTCGAAAATATGTATGACACAGAACTTCTCTCTTCGAGAGGGAGTGGGCTATAATCTACCACATGTGCCCAGTGCGGGTTGGTAGATGTCATATGTCTTCGAATTTGCGGATTTCCTCACGATATTTTCCTTCACCGTTTTAAGAGCAGTGCACAGTGGTGACGAAATAGTAAAGCGCCCATCTGGGTTCGAATCCACGAACCTCCACTTCGTAAGTCGGGTCCGTTACCACTGGGCCACCACTGGTCTCACTCATCAGTGCTCATATTATATTCGATAGGTTGTCTAGTAAATAATTAAGAACATATATTTTTTTGATTGCTGAATGAGCCCGCTCTTGACATCGATCATGCCTGATAGAAAGCGATGCATGACGTCTATGATGGAACGAGCGTGCCCAGAAGATGCCTAAGGCACTGGAACTCCGGCGCATGGACGAAACACAGTAGGCTGCTTGACGCCGGACTCCGGTGGGAAGGAGGTCGCAAACTAGGCGGGCGTTACCCCTACCACCGCAAGGGAAGAATTGGCCAGTCAAATAAGGTGTTGGGTGTGACTGTCCAGGATGCGCCGAGCGCTTGGTTCAGTTGAGTAACTGGCGGAACAAACTGCGCCACACGAGGAGGCTTCCTCATTCATCCTAAAATTATTTTCTCACTCCCTGCAGTTAAATGGGACTTAAACAGAACTGGAGAAATATAGGTGTACTGTAGGTGTAGATACTGTAGGTAGGTACACTGCTGCCTAACCCTACGGGAAATGCAGGCGTGATATTACGTTATGTGAAGTTAAGGCTCCTTCAAACAGGCGCGACACGCGAAAAAAATGCGCGCGACACAAAGGCATCGCAAGTCGCGCAACGTGCGGTGCCTTTGTGTCGCGCGCGATTATATCGCGTGTCGCGCCTGTTTCTAGGAGCCTTAACTTAGGAGCCTTTATGTTATAGATTACTTTTTCATTAATAAAGCCCTCACTCAAAACAAGGATTTAATTTAGAGAATATTGCGCAAATACATCGACCACATACTCACAAACTCTTTCAACTATCCTACTCTTGATTCTAAAATAACCAGTTTTGTCGCCCAATTTAGTTTTTTACCTCAAAACACCCGTCAATCAATCGGCTATTTCGGTATATTTATAGAATTTCAACGTAGAACGCTTTACTTGATTAGAAACGCAAAAAAGTCGGGTTGTCCAATACTAATCGAACGTTTTGAATTTTGCTTAACTTATTTAAGTACCTATTTTTTAAGATCGTATTTGAAAAAGATGGTCATTTACTCAAACATAATTATGGATGAAAAAGTAGATTTGAGAAGAGATTACATATGTAGTGAAATCTGTCAATTATGAACCGACATTCAGCCTTTAGCATGGTTCTGGAGCGACTAACATCTGTAAAACTGCCACATAGTGTGTAAAGTCGACGGCCCACCTGGTGCTGACGCTGGCAGAATAGCCGACATCGTCGGCTCAATTGCTCAAGGAGAAATAAATGGTTCTGAAATACGGGCCATCGTTTCGCCGTTCGCCTTTGTAACGAAGATGGAATTTTTGTAAAAAGAGCTCCACCAAATGAATGACCTAAAGCGCGGTCACAGTCGGACTGCATAGAAAAGAAAGAGAAGCGTGAAGCGTGCTGGGAATTTATTGCAAAATATGAAGCAATTATCTATTTACAAAAAATGTATTCTTTGGACTAAAAAATTAAAACGCTAGTGCTTTAGTATGTTGCTTGTAGAATAATCTGACAAAAAATTCAGAATGATTGTATATTATTATTAGTATGGTTTTATTGTGAAAAGAAAGTTTTTAGAGGTATATTCATAATTTTTTTCTATCGTATCAAATTAGTTGTATTATGTTCTCAACACGTTATCTAACTAGCATATATCGTGAAGAATATCATATATTTTTCTGATTTTGTTTACTGTATTTGATCATATACTTTGCGGCATTATAAAACTTGCGTTTTTTTGCGTTTAGGTCCTGTAGTCCCTTTAAACAGTCAATGGATGCTAGACTTACAAACATACATAAACTCACACCTTATACCCATGGAGTTAAGCAGAAACTACAGAACGAATATGGATGGACGGTTTAATAAAAATAATAGGTTTTATTAGCCCCAATTAAGTGTAGACTGTCTAAAGAGACATGTATTGTCTGTAAATGTTAAAAGAGTGTTTCTAAGTCACGCTCGCTTGCACGTGACGTGATGCAAGTCTGTTTATTACCTCATTCAGAAACCATTTTGTAAACTAAATGTCAATGTCACGTTATATTCCTGCATAGGTATATTATGTATCTATGTACTATATTTTTTGTTGTCATTGTCAATAATATTCATGAGACCGATTTCTGAGTCATACGATATTACATGATAAATAGAGTAAGTAACTGTGTATATTTTTTTATTCTTTAGATACTTAGGTATCGTAAAAAACATTCACACTTAGTAACAATCGATTCCTGTTATATTTATAATATGTATTACGTTTTATTTCTGAAATATTCTTACAAACAGGGAATATAGCTTTTCGTGTAGTCACACGAAAAGTTATATATAAATATTGTCATATTCCTCTCCATAAGTCTATGGAGAGGAAAATGACAATATTTAAACAGTTCACATTCATTAACTAGAGACAAATTAAACTTCTATATACGTAACTGAACTACACTATACTTCCAAGGGAAAATTTCATCAATAAAACTGAACGCGATCAGCATAATTATCTAAACCGCATTCTAAAGCTCAGTGTCGTCAGTGTAGTGGTACAGACGCCAGCACACCAAGCTACCCGAAACTGTCAAACTTTCCCAATCAACCTTGAACCTTATGCTTTATCAATAAAGTTGAAAATCTATTAAAGAAATTTGACAGATTGTAGTAGCTTGATGTGCTAGCGTCTGTAACTATATTGACACCGACAGCTCTTGAATGCGATTTGATGTGCTAATCTCGTTCAATTTCATTGTTGAAATTCGCCCTTTAATTTATAACCTAACGCCTAATCATTTATCTTCCGTAAAAAACAAAATCGCATCGCAATCGAATCGTTTCAAAATCGCACGCTCTAAAGGACATGGTGCAGTAATCCCACGGCGGCGCGTACTATGGGGTTGTCGACACGCCAAGGGAGTCTGCTTTCAAGGTCGGCGTACTACCGCTCTCGTAGTAAAATACCCTTTTATAGAACTGCCTATGGCTGTAATAAGATGTTCGGTGCCCACTATGGGAGAGTAATTTATTCCCAGTACGTGTTATAGACTTAGGTGTTCCGAGATTTTAGATTAACTATAATAATATTGCTAAGGTATGCTAGACAATTAACTACGTGGTTGTAAAATAGCCGTTCATTCTTGAACGTTGTTAGTTATTTTTAGATTAGTGACTTATTAAAAGTTTTATAGGTACAGACGCCAGCACATCAAGCTACCCGAAACTGTAAAATTTTCCCAATCAACTTTGAACCTTATGATTTCACAATAAAGTTGAAAATCTATTAAAGAAATTTGACAGATTGTAGTAGCGTAATGTGCTGGCGTCTGTACATAGATAGATACAGTATGCATTTATGATTTCTTAAATATTAGACGAACGTGACTCCTTCAGCTATATTGTTTTATTGTATTTTTGCTTATCATAGTTGGTTGTGACTTATGCCCCCCTAAAGGTTCCCGAAGACAGGTGCAAGGTGACTCTAGTATAAAAATTTCTATGTAAATTGTTCTACCAAAATCGCGTCGCACCTTCACATCGCGCCTGTCTGCGGGAACCTTTATGTTAATATAGTTCATCGTTTTCGAACGTCAAAGAACACCACGGCCTTCTATCATTGATGTCAGCCTAAGATTATATCCTTAAGATATTTGTGCAAACACGAACTTTAAAACTGACATAAGATTTACAAAGCACCTCCTTCAAAACGAATTAAATCAACAAACACAAAAGAAAACATGACCTTATATAAAAACTAAATAATTAAGTACATACGAGTATATACTTAACATAACAAGTACTGCATTACCAATAAATTTGTCATTCATCTTCGAACGAAAATGTCAATAAATTAATATTTTATCTCACCAAGGTTGAAATGAGAATGACAAAAACACTAACTGACATGCGTGAAGTGACATTGTCATGACGCGTGACGTCACTGACAAGGTCCTGTCAAACCCTTGGTGTCAAGTATCTAGGTTTAAGGTCAGATTGCGAGGCAATTATTTCTTTATACTTAATCTTAAGAATATGGCTTAGTTATTTGTTGATTGGTTCTGTAATTGTTTTAGCTTGTTAATTTGTTGAAAGGTGCTAATTAGGTGGAAATATTTGTTAGCACATAGTAATTAAATTATGGAAATGTCAAGTTTAAGTATCTACAGTTGATTTGACTAATATTTAACAAATAGACATTGAATAGATGAAGATTTTTAAACGAAACTCTTTTTAGAATTCACATCTTTTGTCTTTCGTGGTATGTACAGACGCTAGCATATCAAGCTACTACAATCTGTCAAATGTATTTAATAGATTTTCAACTTTATTGCTATAGTACATAATATAAGGTTCAAAGTTGATTGGGAAAATTTGACAGTTTCGGGTAGGTTGATGTGCTGGCGTCTGTACCTATTCCAATTTCCAGAAATAATAGATACGAGTATTATTACGTAAGTACGTTTCTATTAACTTTAAGTAAGGTACAACAACTACGTTAATAATCTCAATTTTCACACAATAAATAAATAAGTACTTGGTGGTTTTTGATAATTTCCGCGTTCTAATGGTAGACATTTTAGACAATACATCCTGATTCACTTAATCACGCCTCTTCAGCAAATAGCTGAGGTGACCTTTATAATGACAATACTACTTACTAGATCTGTTCATCATGGTGTAAAAACCATAATGAATGACATGATAAAATAGTAATTAGGCATAACGACGGAGATGCAGAATTTCAATAGAATTATCTTCATAAATAGGTATTTCCTTAAAGGTGATTTACAGATTTGCTCGATTCTTAACGATCGACACGTGTAGGTAATAAAACAAACTCGGGAAAATCCGTAAGCATCAGACGATCGATATCTAATCAAATATGTAAGAAGCTGGCCAATCATATCGTAAAAATATTATCTCGTAAAATATAGGTTAAGTAGATATATCGATTATCGATTGATTGATTGATTATCGATTGTTTATCGATTTTCCTTGTCATATACGATTAAAAATTCGTGTTATCAAATAATTCTATTATTATGACAAGTCAGGTCATTTTAATTAAAAATAGCTAAGCGTTAAGGATAAATCATTTTCAAACTGTTTTCCCAGTACCTACTTATGTAATATTTTTAGATTATTGCACAAAGCAGTAATCAATGACAAACCGCCAATCAACGACAAACATTTGTATTCAACTTAATTTAAAACAAACCCAAATAACCAAATCTTTTGCAGAAAGCTAGACATGTTTTACTCCACAAGCTGCAGCCTATAACTTTGCTCGCAGTCAAATCCAATCTTCCATCGAGTTTTTTTTTTTCTTCACATCCACGACCTTAAAACAACTCTCTTCTTCCATATTTAAATTTTCAGTATTGATGTTTAAGCCTGCATGGATTTTCCATGCAACGTCCACGAGTATTTTATAAGTTGCCTGTTGTTGGCATGTATGAAGAGATTTTTTAGGATAATAATGAGATTAATATAAAATACGCCTTATCATTGATGATTCCGGTTGTGTAAGTACGCGTAGCGCTTACAGTAGACTGTGCTCTATCAGCAAGTTTCCAATGGAACTAATTTTGCATAATATTTTTGTCAAAAACCTTAATAAAGGCCCCGTCAAATCGTGACAGTTCCGTCAAAGACGTGATTGCCCTTGTTCCACCGTATGTCGCCTCTTAACGTCCATAACGAGATATTCATGTAAACGATGTCGACATAAGACATATTTTTTTCGGCCGTCAGCGGCTTGTCGTAGACAGATTAGAAGGTTGACATTGCTAATTGGTTTTGTCAAGGTTTTAAGATGTTTAGTAGGTTTAAATTTTATTTAATAAAGGCTCCTTCAAACAGGCGCGACACGCGATAAAATCGCGCGCGACACAAAGGCACCGTTAGTCGCGCAACGAGCGGTGCCTTTGTGTCGCGCGCGATTCGCGGCGCGCGTCGCGCCTGTTTGTAGGAGCCTTAAACAGGTAAAGCGGTAAGTAGCTTGATGATGGTACCAGCATAACTAAAAGCATAGGACGCTTACAGTATTGGGACTCATGCCTCCTCTCTGTGAGAGGGACCGGATTATTCTCCACCACGCCCAATGCGGGTGGCAGATGTCACAAGTCTTCGATTTTCTTGGTTCTAAGACATGCCATTTTCTTCACTATGTTACTCCTCGCCGTTTTTAGAGCAATGGAAATGAAATTAATTATACAAAGTACAGTACCCGGCGATAAATATTGCACATCGACCTTTACCTTTTTTTGTATTTCATAAAAAGAATAAAAATAATTATCAAAAGAAGCAAATCATAATTGTTTTAACAGCTCCTAATAGATACTGGCCTGTTTGTATTTCGTGCGACAGAGATAACGCTCTACGAAGCCGAAATTAGCCGATTGTCTCTTTCCAAAGGTCGATGTGCAATATTTATCGCCGGGTACTGTAAAGTGCCTGCCTGGGTTCAAACCCACGACCTACGACAAATAAGTCACGCAACTACAACGAACGCTGATTATAAGAAAGATGTCTACGTTCAAAGATGTTACTGAACCATTACATCACCGACAATCATCACCTTTATGCGTCAAAAAGCATGACTCAGAACCTACTCTAATGTCATACCACAGATCTTCTAGTCTCTAGATTACACTAGAGAGAACGTTTTCCATACATTTTAGACCCTACGTTGACAATGGACCGACGATATCCCATTACTGTAATGTATGGAAAGCGATACAGCAATACAAGTACACTCACTGTCATCAAGTCATCAGGTACTGACATTGCGGTTGATCTGGTCACGCCTTCCGATAGGGTACAGGTAGCAAATAGTATGAAAAAAAACAAACTTAATCTATATTTTACATTTAAAACTTTGCCAATTTTTATAGCAAATGTAAAAACAGTTATAGTCACTACAACAAGGATCTTTTGGAACGTTTTGGGAAATTTATTGAAAAAAAAAATGGCGGCGTTAGTTTCAATTTCGGCCACACGTTCAAAGACCTTTGTACAGCTATATTCACTGGAAAAAAGACCGTGCCATTTAGGCAGATAGAAATCGAAATTTCGCTAAAGTCACAAGAGTTTAATTTTGTATTTAGAACTCAAAAAAGAACTGGCCAAAAATAGATGTCACTAAAAACAAAACACGACGGTCTAAGAAACCTAACCTCTTTTGTTTTTGTTCGAACCACAAATTATGCTTAAGCACATTAGCAACTAATGAAAAGTCTTCCATAGAACTTCTAGAATATCCCATTATCGCTAAACCTGAGAAAGTTAGTCGCTGAAGTATCCGGTATATTGGTTTCCCTATTAAAAGCTAATATTTGTTCCATAAACCATTGGATAGTATCGGAACAGATTAAAACACCATGTTGCTGTCCCTCCAAGGGTTATTCTAATGAGATGGCAGATTTGAGTGATACCGAGCAAGTGGTGAAAGTGAGAGGACACCACATCAACTGAGCCTAGGGCTTAGGGAATGGTCCAAGTTAAAAATGGGAGAGATTTTCGTAGGAAGAAAAACTTGACAGAGGAATGCTACGTAAATGTAAGTCCGCCTTTGTACCTATTTGTGTGCAAAAAGATTAAATAATTAAATAAATAATTGAATTTCACCAAAATATTAACCGGTTGAAGGAATGCCGTAATTACAGAAACAATTAAAAAGCCATTGTGTCTCGTGTGGATCCACGTTCGATATGAAAGGTTAAATAACTAGGTCAATAATTTAATCAATGTTTATAAGTTTGTAAGTGGATTGGCACTTACTTTCTGCGTCTGTCACAAATAATTATTATAACTGTCACACTTTAGTACATACCACTTACGGTAATGTAATACCTTCTGTTTTGATTGAATCTTGAGAACACATATACATCAGATACTTAATTACGTAATAAATTATTTCATTCACTGCAGTTGTAAGTGTAATATTAGATTACATAAATTAAAAATGTATCTCATTCAAACATAACATTTTCACTTTTTTTGTTTTTTTTTTGCATAACATTTCATTTGCACTTGTTTTTATAGATACCACTTGTGTGGATAAGATATTGTATTGATAATGATTTATTTACAAGCAATTTATCATATACAAAATATTTAATAAGTGTACTACGTAATATAATACTAAACATTTCAATGCATTATTAATTGGGAACCCAATGACTAAAGATTTAATTATTTATGACGCGACGTACTATTGTGCTCATCACACATTTATGTTACAAGGGCAAAGCGTAGGTATTGCTCATTTCAATTAGGAACTTAAGCTCAACGATCTTAAAAACATCGAAATGGGGTATGTTTAGTTGTATCATAGGAGCTTTGCTTTGGCTTTGTTTGGTGAGCAGCGGTAGCTCTAACAAAAGTGACATAGTCATGCCGCGGGCAGTGACCCGCGGCATGACTATGTCCCTATGCTACTACACTTAGTGTGCATACACACGAGCAACACGCGTCGACGACAGAGGCAACTGCACCCGTCGACGCGTGTCGGCGGATCAGTTGCCTCTATCGTCGACGCGTGTCGTGCGTGTGTTGCGTCTTACCATAGCAACAGTAAACAATGTGTTGGTTTGCTAGAAGCATGTCATCTCACACGCAGAGTAACTAAGCACTAAACAAAGCATCTAGCTGTGTGACTTTGACTTTAACGCTGCAAATGACTTTCCTACACCGAAAATAAAACCAAATTCTTTCTCACCCCACGCTTCATCCTGTGCTTGCTCTTGTCCTATGTTACTTAGGGTCGGCGCATTTTTTTCTTCCATTCTCCCGTGTCAGCCGTAACTCTATCATTCAATCGTTTTTCTTTGATATCATCCCTCACACAAACCATCAATCTTTTCTATGGTCTTTCTCTCCCTCTCCATTTATAATCATTCACCTGCCCTCAATTGATTTGGAGTCGGCGCAACAAGTTTTTTTCTTCCATTCTCCCGTGTCAGCCGTAACTCTATCATTCAATCGTTTTTCTTTGATATCATCCCTCACAGAATCCATCAATCTTCTCTTTGGTCTTCCTCTCCCTCTCCATTCATCATTATTCTCCTGCCCTCAATTGATTCGAAGTCGGCGCAACGTGTCTTTTTTTCCATACTTCTCTATTAGTCGTCATCTTGGTAATAACACCCTTTCTAACCATGTCATCATTCACACAGTCCGTCCATCGTTTCTCTGGTCTTCCCCTACTCTTACCTATAAACATTCAAACTCACGACATTTTTCAATACCCATACAGCCAGTCGATTCTGTAAAACTCTCACCGTGAAAACTTAGGTGAAGCGAGTTTGTTTTCGTTAGGAATTGACACTATTGACAGCATACTCCACGCTCACTTCACCTAAGTTTTCACGGTGAGATGGTTACAGAATCGCACTGCTGGAGATAATTATCATGCAAATGATCGCTTATAACTTATGCCGTAGCATTAAAAGCATCGTTTCCCTAGCAAAACTGCGCGCCAGAGGAAAGCCAAGAGGCCCATTCCAGTTAAGATATTGTGTATGTGACT
The DNA here is from genome assembly GCA_927399505.1 of Luperina testacea. NCBI lineage: Eukaryota > Metazoa > Arthropoda > Insecta > Lepidoptera > Noctuidae > Luperina > Luperina testacea. The sequence continues at coordinate 18,963,637 of OV656759.1, read as the reverse complement.
GGAATTCGTAAACAGCCTTCGTTTTTCACTATCGACTACAGTAGTTATTAACGTGCTCTCGTGAGAACTGGTATGCAAAGAGATTGAATACGTTTTGTATGGTGGTTGGGAATATTCGGACAATGGATGGTAATAATGGTCTTAATTGGGCGTAGAAGGGTTATTGGCTGAATTGGAAGAGTGTGTTGCAGAGCTTATTGTTTATCTGCAGTATTACTAAAATCAAATGACTGTATCTTTAAGAGGTAGACCGTACCTACATATAAAAATTTACGGACGAAGAAAATGTATTTATTACTAGCTGACAGGACAGACATCGTCCTGTCCAATGCAATAATTCCATAGAGAAGCATGTTTATCTATTGCCGAATTTGTAAATTTTCGGGAAACATTTACCTTCTCTTTATAACCGAATTCGAACTATTACGAACATTTCTAAACAAAATTGCCAATTCGGACCAGCCATTCTCAAGTGATGCGCTTACCAACGAACAACATTTCATTTTTATTTATTAAGATAAGCAAATTATCTATTTCAGTGCCTGTCATTGTGGTTATTTCGATAATTTCAATGTTATTTCAGTGAAGATCTCATTTTAAGTAATTTTTTATAGTTTTCAGTAAATGCCACAATAATTTTCTTTAAATAATATAAATCCTAATAATCCAAGGAGCAGTGGTGGCTCAGTGGTAACGGCCGCGACTAACAAGTTGTAGGTCGGAGGTTCGAATCCAGACAGGCGCTTTACCTACTTTTCGTAAGGCATTTCATCACCATTGCTCTCAAAACGGTGAAGGAAAACATCGTGAGGAAACCGGCATGTCCTAGAGATAAAAATTCTAAGACATGTAACATCTACCAACCCGCACGGGGCCCGTGTGGACCCATGGCCCACTCCCTGTCACAGAGGGGAGGCTTGTGTCGCAGCAGTGGAAACATTATAAGCTGATTATATATATAAATAAATCCTATTTTGAAACCTTTGTAAATCTACGTTTCAAAACAAGCATTATTTTTCACAGCTGTTTTTCATTGTCAACCATTGTTTACTAGAATAACAGCTGATATTCGTATTTCAAAACTATTATACCATCATGTGTAAGTAAACATATTATTTGTAAGACAAACCTTGCAATTACAAGAAGCCTTTGTATATTTTGTTTTAATATTTGCACAGACACACTTCAAGTTGACACTTATCCACTTAGGTAGGCACTAGGTACTAAGAAATTACGTTGGCAATGTGTAATTTTACGGGCATTGGGCAATATCGGTTCGCAAGGGGCAAGACCGGGCAAGCTTGCCTAATATTTGACAATATTAGGCAAGCTTGCCCGGTCTTGCCTCTTCTCTTCGGTGACGGCTCGTTAAATTGTTGAGAGGTGTCGAATGTTAATAAAACTTGATTTGAAGTGGAGGTTATAAATCTAACGTGTTTTTTTTTTGTTGATGTGCAGTTGTTTTTAATGTTGTTGTTAGTGTATTTAAAGCTGTGTAGAGCATTGTGGTACTTGTATTGATCTTGTTTTCCGATAACATAATACAATAGATGTAAATACCTATTCAAACTCAAACACAAAGCATTTATTTCAAATAAATCATTTACAGACACTTTTATGTGTTAATGAGTCAGTGACTTAGAGAGGCCCGTGGCTAAAAATAATAGCCGCACAGGTCGATCGATCAGGTTAAGCTACGCTTGCCGCGGTTGGTCTCTGGATGGGTGACCATCTTTACATACCGTGACCCCTCCGTGCCTCGGAAAGCACGTTAAGCCGTCGGTCCCGGCTGTCAATCGTGGATCTTTGACAGTCGTTACGGATAGTCAAAAGCAATGATGTATAAAACTATAGATACGTTGTCCGCACTCTAAAATGGCAACATGAAATGAAGCCAATTGCCACATTTGCGCTCAGTCACGCACCAACCTGTCGCGCGACGCGACGCGACGTATGTTTGTTTTTAATTTATATCGTATGAGAAAACCTGTGCAAAACATAAAGAAAATATGCCGTCGTGTGTTTTCAGAGGATGTAAAAATTATACCCCAAAAGTTAAAGACAAAAATGTGTCATTTCACGCGTAAGTTTACAAAACTAGATTATTTTATTTTATTTTGTACGACGCTGCGTCTAATGGCGGCCGGCGCATGAAGTGACTCTGATAGCTACGTCAATCATGCGCTCGACCAATGAGCATGTAATTTGACTATTACTTATCCTGTGACGTAACTGAAGATGTTTATTTATCTCCCTCTAGCAACAGACATCCCGCCGTACGGTGTCATATTTTCTTTCCCTTTCTTTACGCGTATAAGTAGTTATCTAGTATTTTCGCCGTTTTTAAGCGCCGAGATGTTGGTTGATAACGTGTCTATATACAGCGTGGCGCTACAATGGTGACATTAATTTAACACACGTGTAGGGCTAGTGCCCTTTAATCATATTAATTTTAGTAGGTTAAAATAACTCGTAAATTGAAAAAAAAATTTTTTCAAACAAACTAAATGATAAAAATGTAACTAAAATTGGGATCACCCTTGCAAAAAATCATTCATGAAATTACTTACTACGTTACGCTGGCTTACGTTATCTCGGAGCGGCAACGCGTCGCTTCACGCGCTGCCACTTTTCGCGCTTTAATATCGTATGGACGGTACTGTGATGAACTTGAAAATGCCTAGCGCTCTGGCGGAGGCTAGTTTTGGGTTGGTTTTGGAAATATTGTAGCACATTTTCAGTTAACTGGATTGGGTTTTGTCGTGTAGGTGGTCGATCAGGGCGTTGAGACCTAGGATCCACTGGCTGGTTTTCGCGGATGCGCTGAAGAGCTCCTACAATAGTGCGAGGATTAGTAGGGCATTGTCTTGAACCGCCATATCTCTCGCGATATGTCCTTATGGCAAGAGCGGCATTTTCACGACATTCTCCGTAAATTAGGATCATGTCTGCATATTCAGCTGATGTGTAGTTCGGATGTGTATTTGCCATCACGATCACAAGTTTACACAAGCACTAATAACACAAATAAAAGCGCCCGTATCGCAAGAGATGTCAACGTACCTACTAAATTAGAAAACGAAAACAAAACAAAGCGTCTTTATCGCAGTACCATAATCTAATTACTCATTAGTTCATTACACAAAAATAAATAAATAAAACAATAGGTAAGCGTCTTTTTCGCGGAAACATTCACAAAATTAGTCGACGTAATTATGTGCACTACTGTGAAGAAGTGTGTCAAGGGCACGAGTTAGGCTAGCACTAGAAATGCAAAAAAAAGAATTGGATTTCGCTGCGACGCGACGGGGCGGGGGGGGGGGGGGCACGCGTCGCCTGCGCCGCGCGCCGCCCGCTCGCCGACAAAGGGATATCACGTTACTTTAAAGTATTGTTTATTTATTTTAATTTCATTGATGCGATGTTATGATCCGTGACCCGGCAAATGACCGCTGCGCGACAGTTCTTTAAGTACAGGTTGCTCCAAAATGCTATTTTAGAAAACTTTAAATAAATCCGCAAATAATAACGTTTAATGGAAACATAATTTCTTCATGAAACGAAAATGTGAAAACGTATATGTGTGTTAAATTAATGTCACCATTGTACCGCCACGCTGTATAATACGTCATTGGTCAAAAGTCGAAAGTCTGCAACCAGTCTTATCAAGGGGTATCGTATTACCCAGTAACTGGGTTGTGGAGGTCAGATAGGTAGTCGCTCCATGTAAAATACTTGTATTCAGCTGCATCCGGTTGGACTGGAACCCGACCCCAACATAGTTGGGAAAGGGTTAGGCAGATGATGAGTTAGTGACTTAGAAATATGAAGCTAGTTACCCATTTCAAAGTATTTTATGGAGAAAAAATGAAAAGAACCTCCATCTAAACGACTTCACTGAGATATATGGTACTCATAATAAGGTGGTTATTATTCATAAACTCATTCAATAAAACGACTAGCCTAGCCTACGTCGTGCCAAAAAAATAAGTTCGTTAAAATTACTGTGTTATTTAACATTTTTTTCGCAGTGCCCCTTGAATACAATTACGTACATTTAGCCACGGTTTTCATAGAGCACCTTTCATTCCGGTATTGCCTCTACACGTGCTACCAAAGTACCTACCTAAATACATCTACGAACGTATGATTTATAAATCCTTGAAAATCAAACTAGAAAATGAACCTCTCAACGTCTTTAGTCCGTTTTTATAAACTAACAATTTGGATTTAATTTGACAGATTAATGGCTTATTACAGGTAGTATTAAAAGGTAAACATTACAGGCCATGGGGCATAGCCAGTTAAGTAATATAACTCTTCAATTAGATACTAATCTGCGCAGCAATCGGGAAACAAATCGCTCTTAGAAACGGATAAAAGCGTACAAGGAGCGAAAGCGGGCGCCCGCGCTGGTTACCTCTATAAAGTTTAGCGGTTATGGATGACTGGCTTAGACCGTGACTCCGCCTGTATCGAATCTTGTTGATGATGTCCTTAGGGAACTGTTGAGACTAAGATATTGTTTGGGATACCGACTGCCTTCGTATGTCTGCCTTCGTTTTATACCCATCTAAAAGCAATCAGCCGGTCAGTATACATTTTCACAATGAACCTAATCGTTTAATTAGTTAATTGCTGTAGGCTTCTTGGCTAGTTAGCCAAAATATCATAAAGATGGTCCATGATGTATGTTACTCATTGTGCAAGTGAATTAGTAAAGCTGTTTGTAGCGTCCTACACATGCAACTTACGAAATTTTTCGATAGTAATCAGCACCAGGTAGAGGATCTTGCTTATATCAGTTATTTATTAATTTAATTTATTTTGTTTGCATAAATAAATACCTACATAAATTTCATAAATAATACAGAGTAAAAAATACAAACATCAGCATCCTAATTGCACTATCATTCTCAATTTGAATAATTTTGAAGGATATTGTTAATCCATTGCTTGTTATGTTCAAATAAAAATTACTGCTTAAGATCGTAAATAACGCAATGAATGTTGTTGAAATGTCAAAATTGCTAATGGAGGTGTATTACGCAATCACCCCGCAAGCAAAGTATATAAATTATACACCATGCATGTATTCTAAATAGGACTTGTATAGGTGTAATCGACTAATAATATTAAAGCAACACAGCAATATAATAATATATCTCTTGTCACCATGGCGTTGCGCCTTTCCCAGACAACACTGGCGACAAAATTCCTCATCAACAACAACGTATCAAGTAACGCTATAAATGCAACTGTAACCGTTATTATTTAGGTCTTGTAACAAGTTCCTGATAACTCCTTATCTAGAGCTGTACTAAGAAAGTGTCGATACACTATCTATCTAGTATTTATATGTGTCAGCTTAGTACTTGGTAGGTAGTCTTGACCGACTGTGCTGTTTCTATATCTGATTGGACTTTGTTTTGTTTATGATTATAATTATTCGCTAGTGAAATAACGTCAACCCTAGGATTATCGATAAATTGTATCTTTTTCTTATTTTTTGCGTTTTTATATTATGACGTATATATGCATCACTTCACAGCTAAAGAGGAAAAATATTAACTAACTTGTGGAGGGCACTGTATGTATTAAAATATCTATGTATAAGTGTGTCTTAACCAGCGACAATAACAAGGTAATCTGGTTGAACAAGGTGTGATGAAGCATCTTAGGAGAGGCTTAACGTTAACCAAGCCTACTCAGCTGTTAAGAACTGACCTATGATAACTAATGTGAACAGGCTTATTTATAGCAATTCGAGGTAAATAACTATTACTCACTTTCTTTAATAGCCTATACAAATGGCGCAGTTACCTATGTATAAGTAGGTATCTGATAAGTACCTCATAAACCAATTCCGTGACTATTTTCATAAGGTGACAACAGCCACCTTGATGAGCTCTTCAACATTTATCAAATCATCGACAATTTTATCACTGACCCTGTAGTTTGGGTAAAACCAAAAACCTACAATGGACATACCTATAGATTTTATTATCAATCTCTTTAATCTACCGCTGTCTAGCTAGTACCTACACTATCTATAGGGTACTTATCGAAATAGACAAAGTAAGGCTGATTTACACGATGCAAGTTGCTTGCCTGTGGTATACCATAAAAATTAAGCAACAATTATGACTTGCATCGTCTAAACACTGTTTAGACGGTGAAACTTTTATGTCAGCAACATTACCCTGACTGCTAAAAACAACTGACGATCACAAGTACCCAGGTGTCCAGCGTAATGGGAATGACAATATCATTCATGGATTCACTGCTTAGTCAGAAGACGTCTATAGACTGACAGGATTCGATGTGCTGTGCACAACACCTTACGACTACTTAGTAGTAAAACATACTGTACTGTGTACCTATTTTTCAATTACCACAAGCCAAAAAATATATAATCAACATGTAATGTTCGGGTGAGAGAAGGGGTGTTTACGAAGAATAAAACAGCAGACAAAGCAGCAATTTAGTATCTCTAAGACTAATTTAATGTTCAGACGTAACCGAGATGGTGCTAGCTCAACAGATCGGACAGAACTCTCTCTTTAATGGGAATGAGGGTCCTTTATATATGGTATAGATAACATAATTTGTCAATAATGAATGTTCAAGGGTCACAACAACAACCATTAGGATTACAAACAAATCATAACTTAACGAGATGAGAACTACAAACAATCAATTAGATAATATTACAATCAACATTGTGCCCATGATATTTTTATCGTAAATATACATTCATTACAATCCTCCCCCATTAAGATAGACAACGGGTTGTCTTTACATAATAACAATACAATAGTTAATACACTATATTATTTCTAAAATACATGTCTTAATTTTATATAATTATATTTTTTTTTTAACAAGTAATTAATTAGTTTTTAATTGAGCAACTCTAGTGCTTCTGCGTAAAGGTTTTACAATAACTTCTTCGTTTGAACTAGTCGATGGTATTTCTTCTAATTCTATGTCACTTAAGCTGTTATTTACTTTTAAAGTTATACAATTTGTTATTCTGGAGCAACAATTCCTTGAATCTTCTAGTGCTAACAATCTACTTTGACTTGTACAAAAGAACTTACGATTATAAATATATTTTCCAATACGATATAGTAAATAACATCCCAATATTTTTACAATTGACATGAAAATATACACAAAATAAACATTACTTACAACTTTGTTATAAATGGTATCTTCTTCTATTCTAGACATTAATTCATCAATCTTATCAATTTGATGACTTGCTAAATTTAGACTTTCTATATCTAATCTTTCATGTGTTCTTAAAGGAACAAATTCAATCCTAGTAACGTTTTTATCTTTAAGTTTCTTACAACAATCATCATTAATTATGTCAATTACAGGTAAGAATGAATTACGTTCGCTCACCAATCCATAAATTTCACTTTGAAGTACAATATTTGCAGTATATAATTTACAACTATCTACGATTGTTAATATTCCAGTATCGATTAGATCAAAGTCGATTGGTTCTTTATTTTTACAACTTAATGTGGCTACTGTTCTGTGCGGTACTACAAATAACCAATTATTTTCGTTGTGCATTTTGTACCATTGTTCATGAGTAATATAGGATATTCTTGTATCACATTCTAAAGGAACCTTTGATTTTCCAAGCATTAATTCTGTTTCACATGTTGGATTTCCATGTACAGAATACAAAGGTGAATTTAATTTACAAATGTAATTCTGTGACACCTTCTTACACTTATTCAAATTTTCAATGTAAGTATAATACAATTTATTATTAGATATCATAAAATATTTCTCTTTAGGTAAAATGAATATAAATGTATTGTCTCTATTTCTTAAAGGTACAGGTAAAATATTATATAATTCATAATTAGTTTGAGTAATTAAAGGTGTTTTAATAACAAAGACAAGTTTGTCATTCATATAATATGATATAAGATTCACCAATGATAACAATTCTGGTGTATTATTTATATTTAAACTTAACGGATACTTGGTTTGTGAAGGCAAATGCGACACGGTTTTCTTAAGCTCATTTATATATTGTTCTGGAGTAATAATAACTGGATGTAAAGCATTATTCTTAGTAAACAAAATTGCATTTATTATAGTAGAGATCTCATTATTAACTTCCGACGTAATTAAGGTTAATAAAGATAAATGTTCATCAATATCTTGTTTTAAATTAATATCGAAAAGAATCGCATCAGTGCTTTTAGTATAATTAGCTAAAATAGCCAAATTCTTGTTAAATATCTTTTCATTGCTAGAAAGCTCAGTAACAGTATTATTGAAATTTGTAATTGTTGTTCTAACAATGTTGGTTTGAGTTTTCAATAAAGATAATATCTCATGTTCATGTGAATCTAACTCATTAATAGCTTTGTCATATCGTTGAGCATCTTCAACGTCTAATGTACCAAATAAAACCTTAAATAATGTTCCAATGCCATCAATATAAGATCGCTTAACTCTGTGAATATTATCCGTTCTACCTGTTAATTCTCTTAAAACATTTTCTTCGTTATACAGTTGAGGAACTATTTGATTGAGTATAGCGATTGATGTATCACAAAGCGAAAATTTACTAAACTTATCATGATTACATATTTCCTTAGTACTACTAAATGTACTACTTACAAGATCAATTTTCTTATGTATTTCTGAAATATCTAAATAACTTATCATAGTCCATTCACTATCGTAATGGTTAACCTTACCTAAACTTTCAAAATATATACCTCCCTTATCTACTTTACTTATATTATATGATTCTAAACTAAATGCTTCTATTCCACATATTATTGTGAGAGTCTTCAGAATCACGATCACCCGGAACATTCTGAAACAAACGCACGTTTCAGTCTGTTGGTGTGAACTCTTAACTTTTTCTTAGCTTGTATAGTAACATTAACTGGTGAATTGATTTCTAGTATCTTATAGGGTCCTAACCAATAAGGTGATAATTTCCTTGTTTTTCCAGTTTTTATTTGTTCGTTACTTAGATAAACAAAGTCTCCTACTTTGTAATCAACTTCTTTACTCTTTTTATCATATGTTTGCTTATTTGCTAATTTTGATTCTATTAGTTTATCCCGTGCTAACTGTCTAGATTTCCTTAGTTTCAATACGAGTTCATCTAAATAATTGTCATAACTATACTTAAAATCAGGTGGTTTCGTAATTGATGTTGGTAATTTTGCTTTATTACCGAATACTAATTCGAAAGGTGTGAATTGGGTTGAACTATGAATGTTCGTGTTATAAGAAAACATGGCAAAATCTAACCATTTATCCCAGTTTGATTGGTCTTCGTTAACATAATGCTTCAAATAATCTGCTAGTGTTAAATGACTTCTTTCTAAAGCTCCATTTGATTGTGGATGGTAAGAAGTAGTATTGATTTTTTTTTCATTTTAAATAGTTTTGACATTTCTTTTATTAATGTAGACGTAAAATCTGCGCCTTTATCTGACAATAATATATCAGGTATACCAAATCTACAGATGAAGTTTTTAACGAAACAATCTGCTATTGTTGTAGCATCGTGTTGTTGCAGAGGGTACGCTTGTGAAAATTTTGTTAAATCATCTTGAAGTGTTAGAATATATTTTTCCCACTTTCTGTAACTGGTAAAGGTCCTACTATGTCTACCGAAACTTTTTGAAAAGCTTCTGTTGATGTGGATGTAATTTCCATCGGTTGTTTACTCCTTTTCCTATCTAACTTATTTTCTTGACATGATTTACAATTTTGAATATATTCTTTAATATCTTTCTTCATAGAATCCCAGTGGTATTTGGATTTTATTTTCTTATAAGTTTTATGAAAGCCTGTATGTCCTGAAATAGGATTTGAGTGATTTTCTTCTAAAATTAATGGTATATCCTCCCTCTTTATAGACATGACACTTTCATGAAAAATTTTGATTTTTATATCCGTATCCCTAAATAAATATCTTAACATTGTTCTGATTTTATGCCATTTTAAATGAAATCGACGAAATCCACCAAAATTAATTTCTTTTATTTTAGATTCTAATACTTTTATTTTTAATTCTTTTAGTGTTTCAAAAATATCTTCGTATGTTACACTATCCCAATAATTTAATTTTATAAATGCAAAAAATAAAACATTATTATCTGGATTATTTATGTTTAAAACGTTGTATTGTTTAGGATTTTTTGATTTTAAATTATCAACTAGAGATTCATGATCAGCGAGTTGTTTGTCATTTTGAATATCTAAATCACACGACGTAAATATCACTTTGTTAGCCTTTTTAGGTATTGGATCACTATATTCGTCTATATTGTTCGATAATATAGGTTTTCTTTCTATTTCTTTTAAAAATGTTGAATAACTTTCTCCACTTCTAGTAACTACGTATAAATGTTCTTCTTTATTACTCCCTAAATTATTTTCTTCTGGTTTTATTCTACTTAATGCATCAGCATTCTGATTCAATTTTCCTTGTTTATAAATAATCTCGTAGTCATACTCTTCTAATAATAATCTCCACCTAACTAATCTAGAACCTGGGTCTTTGACATTCATTAACCAAGTTAAAGGTTTGTGATCGGTAATTATTGTAAATTTCCGTCCATATAGATATGGTCTAAAATGCCTAACAGACCATACGATTGCTAACAACTCCTTTTCAGTTGTAGAGTAATTAATTTCACTTTTATTGAGAATTCTACTTGCATATGCGATTGGAAGATCGTTTGGTGTTTCTCCTTGTGATAAAACACTACCTATAGCGTAATTGCTAGCATCTGTCGTTAAATTAAAAGTTTTAAGAAAATCTGGATATTGTAATATTGGTTCTTTGCATAATTTTGATTTTAATGTTTCAAAAGCTTTTTGTTGTAAGCTTGTCCAATTAAATGGTTCCTCTTTTTTTAAGAGTTTAGTTAAAGGTTGACTATAATTGCTAAAATTTTCAATAAATCTTCTATAATAACCTGCTAAGCCTAGGAAACCTTTTATATCTTTTGGAGTTTTTGGTACCGGATAATTCATGACTGCTTCAATTTTCTTTGGATCTGGTTTTACCCCATTCTGTGTGATTAAATGACCTAAATACATAACTTCTGTTTTCAAAAATTCGCATTTATCTGGCTGTAATTTTAATTGATGCTCAGACAATTTATCAAGTACTTCCCTTAACTTCTTATTATGATCTTGTAATGAGTTTCCGTAAACAACTATATCGTCTAAATAAACAAAGCATTTAATTCCTTGTAACCCACTTAATACGTTATTCATAAGTCTTTGAAATGTTGCTGGAGCATTTTTCAAGCCAAATGGCATACGAGTATACTCATAATGTCCTAGTGGGACACTAAACGCTGTTTTCATTTGGTCTTTGGGATCCATTTTAATTTGATGAAAACCTGATGCTAAATCTAACGTAGTAAAATATTTGCTATGACCCAACTGGTCTAATATGTCATTAATTTGTGGTAAAGGGTAGACATCACCTACACTTATTTCGTTTAACTTCCTATAATCTATAACAAGACGCCATTTTTTCTTTCCAGAAGCATCCATTTTTTTTGGTACTACCCATACCGGAGAGTTCCATGGACTGCTTGATGGTTTTATTATTTTATCCTTTAACAGTTTGTCTATTTGTTGATTAACCTCATCTTTCAATGCTTCAGGGTATCTATAAGTTTTAGCATTAATGGGTGTGTTATTATTTGTAACTATTTCATGCATGACAGTATCAGTTGCTGTTAATGTATCGCCTTCTAAATGAAAAACATGATTATAGTCTTTACATAACTCTATTAGTGACTTTTTTTCTTCCTTATTCAAGTGACCAGTTCTTAATGTTTTCTCTAACTTTTCTAAACGACTACTTTCGTACAATTCATTAACTTTATTTATCTTAACACAATCCTTATCATTTTTTTCCTCATTATCTAACGGTTCTATTTTTATTTTCGTATTATTTATCTTAATTACCTCATTTGTCGTATTCAAACATACTGTTAACGCCTTATTATCACTAACTTTTACAATACTTGGACATAAATATACTCCTTTCGATAAAGTTATCGTTTCGGGAATTATTCCTTCCTTCAAATCTTTGTCACAATCTACATAAATGGAAATTATTTTTTCACATCTTGGTTCTACTTGAAAACCGAATTCTTTAAAGTATTCTTCATTTTTATTAATATTAAACTCGTTTTCGTTGTAATATACATCATCATTATCATTATTTTCACATTCACTTTGATCATCATTACTCGTTTTATATTTTTCATCAATATCTTTATTCTCTTCGTACTCATTTCTTTTATTATTCTCACTTTCAATATTTAATTTTATTCCGCAAACTTCTATTATATTTTCTTTATAATTTATAACTGCATTATATCTTGACATAAAGTCACCGCCTATGACTCCATGACTTTCTATAGGAAAGCTGTCAGGTATCACATGAAGTGTATGACAAACTCTGTTATATCCTAATAGAAATGACATGCGTACATAACCAATCGTGTCGGTTGGCTTGGCATCCTTATCAATACCTTTTAATTTCAGTATTTTATCATCATATATTATCGTATCTCTATTCAACGCACCTATTTTAATTAATGATACCTCGGCTCCTGTATCAATTAAAAAATTACTTTTTCCTTTTGAATCTACTGATTCTATACTAACATAAATTGAGGTTTTTGTATCAATATATCTTACTCGGCCTGTATCATATTGATCGTCCATGGGTTGGCCATCGTCCTTGGACGGTTTTAGTTTAAATTTCTCCTACTGTGTTCTTGGTCATTAGATGCATTATTACTGCTATTATTGTTATTTGGCCTATTATTATAACTACGATTTCCTGATCTAAATTTGCTGAATGAAGAACCACCATGTTCACGGTCACCAGTTCGAGACTGATGATTATTAGTGTTTTGGTTTTTTTGTTGGTTATGCCAGCAATCTTTTGCAAGATGTCCTCTCTTCTTACACACAAAACAAGTTGGAATATTTTTATTTACTTGCATGTGCCTATTATAAACTCCTGACTGATTTTTATTATGTGAGAATTTATTTGGACGCGAATCTTGTCTACAGTTCATTTCATATCTAGATTTAATTTCCTGTTCTTCTGAGATAGCTATAGATACAGCTTCTTCGAAGTTGGTAGGTTTTTGCGATTTTAATAATATATGTAACTGAGGTGTAAGACCGCTAATAAATATATTTAATGCTTGATTTTTTAATAATTCTATATTTGCATCCCGTGCACTACTAGCGAGTTTTGGGTCAAGAGATTTTATTAGTTTAATTAAGCAACTTTCGACTCTATTTGAATATTGTAATACTGGCTCGTTATTTCTTTGTCTACACGAATTTAATTCTAATTGCCATTGAGCAAACGTACGTTTTTCGGAATAATTTTCTAATAAATGTTCTTTAAGATCATTCCACGAAGCAAACGACCGATTTAGTAGTGTCGCTCTGATGTTACCTTCTATTTTAGAGAGTACTACTGAAACAAATGCAATTCCATACATAGGATTAAGGAGACTATACGCGTTATTACAATTATCTATAAAAACATGCAAATTTGCCTTGTCACCATTATATCTATTTATCATTCTTTCTGCTAGAGATATATCTATGAAACCGTCACATGTCTTCACATCTCCTGAATTGGCCATCTTAATTACTAACTATGATACACTCTTTATAACACTCACTTTTTATGTTCTTGGAGAGCGCCGATATGACTTCGCAGTGGTAGCAATTCGAAATTGCCGAAGAACCGCTAGTACAGTTTGTTGGTAGCTCCTGCTGAAACTTGTCGCTGAAGAAGCTCGGTCAAGTGTCGAGTGTATTGCGCCTCGACTTTTTCTCGACTTTGCTGTTTCTCGTTGAACCGCCTTACGCCTTGATGCTGTGCTAGACTCAGCACGCAGTGGTTATCGCTTTGAACACGATACTGCAGACTGTAGTTGAAATACCGCAAAGAGTTTTTACACTACTTTACACAACGGATTTCACGCACGCACTTTTACCCGTCGTCAGGATACGATCGCGAGATTCCTTTGTTTATAAGGATAACACTTTCCGCGAAGAAAATATCCACTTCTGACACCAAAATGTAATGTTCGGGTGAGAGAAGGGGTGTTTACGAAGAATAAAACAGCAGACAAAGCAGCAATTTAGTATCTCTAAGACTGATTTAATGTTCAGACGTAACCGAGATGGTGCTAGCTCAACAGATCGGACAGAACTCTCTCTTTAATGGGAATGAGGGTCCTTTATATATGGTATAGATAACATAATTTGTCAATAATGAATGTTCAAGGGTCACAACAACAACCATTAGGATTACAAACAAATCATAACTTAACGAGATGAGAACTACAAACAATCAATTAGATAATATTACAATCAACATTGTGCCCATGATATTTTTATCGTAAATATACATTCATTACAAACATTACACCAATCCAAACACGACTTTCTTCCGATTCTCCTTACTTGAACAGCAGCCAAAAAAGCGTCAGATAAACCAATTAGAGTGTTCAGTCGAGAACTGTCCGTCAATAGTTTAATTTCCGACACACAGCAAGACGAATGGGTCCGCCATTTTATGCCGAGAACACTTTCATTTTATTTCAATGAGCTGAGCGGTCGTTAAGTGTTGCTTGAGATGAGGTGTTAGGTGTGAGGTTTTCAGTAATGTGGGTTGGGAACTGGAAATTCCATGAGACCAATGCGACCAGACCTAATGGAGTGAAAATAGCGAGAGAAAATAACCGTGAGCTCTTGATAAGAAATGGCAGTTGCAACTGCAAAGTTGATACAATGCTGTGAAATCATCTCATCATCTGCCTAGCCTTTTCCCAACTATGTTGGGGTCGGGTTCCAGTTTAACCGGATGCAGCTGAATACAAGTATTTTACATGGAGCGACTGCCTATCTGACCTCCACAACCCAGTTACCTACTGGGTAATAAGATACCCATTGGTAAGACTGGTTGTCAGACTTTCGGACTTCTGACTACCCGTAACGACTGTCAAAGATCCAAGAATGACAGCCAGGACCAACGGCTTTACGTGCTTTCCGAGGCAAGGAGGGGTCTCGGTATGTAAAGATGATCACCCATTCACAGACCAACCGCGGCATCCGTAGCTTAAACTGATCGATCGACCTGTGCGGCTGTTATTATTTAGCAATGGGCCAATTTCAATAGCTATGAAATATTAAAATTATTTTGACATCTGCCTTTTGTGTAGGGTCCTCAGGAGCTAAGGAGTAAGGATCTTAGCAGGTGGTGGCGTTCTGTAGTTTCTGCCTATCCACATGGGCAGAAGGGGTGAGTTTATGTATGTAATTGCCTTTTGTAATTGTTAGAATGTTGACAAGTTTTTAAAGATGAACGATGCAAGTTGATGTTAAGTTACAAAGCGTCTTGTGGCTCCTCCCTAAAAAACCCAAATCCAACTTCGTTTCAGTGCCGTACCTAAGCTAAGTAGGATAGACTGAAATAAACATTCAATGTCAAGCATCTTACCGTCCCAAACCGTTTGGTTGAATCAACCCTTATTAGGGAAAAGAGTTATTTTATGGTCCTTAGAGACGAAAGGTCACCACCATTTGGGATATTTCCAAGTGTGTTCTGGGTCAGCGAGCTTGTGAGCTGCTTTGATGCCAAAACATACTTTGAACGAAAAATATTGAAGAAATGGTTCTATAACCTCTTAGTCCTTAACCCTTAATACTTGAGCCACTTGGAAATACGGATATCCGTATTTCCAGGTGACTCCCCACGGGCTGGTTACTCTCCTCATGATATTTTGCCACTTTAGCTATACTGTATAGCTAAAGTACAAGGTGAACTATGTTCACAAAATCAATAATCGATTGCGTCTGTTTGCAAAGTAGCATTAGCTCCCTCTAATGCAATTTACACAAATCAATAGAGAAACAACGGATAAATTAGAATAAACATTCAACACATAATAAAACTATTATCCACCTGCCCATAACTTTTCATAAAATATGCAACGACTTTAATATTTCCACCCTCTGTATGCAAATTGGAATTTTCAACCCTCACAGACTTGACTAAAGAGTAATTAAAAAAAATGTTCGAACAAAAGAACGCGAAAAATAATTATTCAAACAAAAGCTTTGGTTAAATTGAGCGTAGATTTTGGGACTGTTGAATCTTTTGTGTCATCCAAAAGAGTTTTATATACATTTTATAGCTTATCGCAAGTCTGGTAATCCTTATCAGTACCCTTGCTCAAATAGGTTGATATTTGTTATATACACACGGTAGTGAGATTATTGATAAATCACACGTTACTTATAATAACAAACCCAAAGGTAGCGAAGGAATAATGAATTAGTTATAGAAAGCCAAATAGTATGTCATCATAGTTCAGGGCTGATTAATTTTCAACTACGATGGATTACCATTACTAAAGGTGCGGTCAAAAAGAGAAAACTAGTGATAAATAAAATATGCCCATCAAAAATTAATCAAAATTCGATGTCAAGCAAGATAAAGTAACATTTTATGGACGATTAGTATCGTAAAGATCAACCACAAATTCTCGAACACATACACCATTCGCCAACGAGAATCTGAACGGAACACAAGTAGCTACTATCAATGTCTCAATCAACATTTCTCTGCGATTCCTTGATACGAAATCACAACCTTCACATAAACACCATGATGTAACAATAGATAGAACTAACAAATGCTCATTCACAACTGGTTCTCAGATAAACAGATCTAATGCAAAAACAGTACAAGTTGACAATTGAAAGTGCATACTTTTCTATAATGGATCCGAAACATTCAATTACTAATACACACTGCTCTGCCCTCTAATGACAGGTCATGATGACGTATCAGGCAGTCAAGATTTCTAAGTAGAAACGATTGATCATTTGAAGTACATTACGACGTTGATGAAGATGTATGTACAGGAGATCGTGTAAAAGAAGCAATGGACATTAGAGAAGTGTTAACAATCGGAGAAAGGGAAAAGGCATTGGTAGTGTCGCCCGCAGCAAATCCGAGCGGAACTAATAGTGATATTTCGATACAATGCGTCGTTATTGCTCCGAGAGATTTAATCAGAACATAACTTATTGAGACAGCTATATGTTCTTGATGGTAGAGATATTGTTTTAGGACAGCAGGAACAAAATTTAATGTTTCTACCGTAGTGCGCTTAGGAAATATGCCTATCGGTATCAGATATCTACGACTCAATAGACAATTTATTTCAATAGAAATTAATTAGTTCAGTAATTTGCTTTATATCTCTTCCGTCAAGTTATGTCAGTCTCGTTTTTTCTAGAAAGCACGTAAAGATTTAATTGTTCCTAAATAACAAGCTCCCATATTCTCGTGCACCTATTTATAAACAATGAGATTAATAACCATAAGACGTAATGACACGTTTTCTCTTCTCATATTTTATGAACAGTTACGTACGAGATTTATGAGTTATTTTAACCAGAAAACAATACTAGCCAACTACCTACTTACACCGTAAACATTACAGAAGCAAAACATGTGAGTAATCTTGGTAAAGCCGCTAATGATGAGCAAGCTTAAAGCAAACGAAACGAAGAACTGAAAGCATGAAATGCAAATTCGCAAGAGCATGGCAATGAAGATGCGAATAATAACACAAACAATATTCACGCAACGAGCGCTGCGTCTGATACAAGAGCTGATGCTAACCATGCAACGACCTTGATATTGAAAACGCGACAAGCCAAAAATGAAAGTGAAACAGATTTGTTTTCTCTTTTAACGGTTACGTCTCTGATGACCAGTGATCGGACTAGGTAGATTGATTTTTGGTACTTGTATCACAAATGCCCACAGAAAGAATAACATGGATAAGCCGTTTTCCCGGAAAGTAATTCCGGTATTTCCGGAAATTAAATTTATATTTTATTTATTTATTTATTATATTTATATTATTATTATTTCATGCTGTATTTTTGTTTCTGCTGCATGTATTGTATAGTTATTAAATTGTAAATCCGTAATTGGCTGTAAGACTAGCTTATATATCTTAAGATAAAATTTCAGAGCTGTGCATTTTGTGATTAATAAATAAATAATTTCCGGATCTAATTAAATATTGTTATTGTTGGTAGGTAGTGATATTATTACTACTCAATTCTAAAATAAATAAAAAAATTAAAGGAAGATATTAAAACTAAATTAATTTATTATTTATCTGTTTTCACGTAACGTTTTCACAACACAGTAAACAAAGAAGCGCACTTTACGAACCGAAGTCGTCATGTCGTCAGTGGGCGTACGTATTGCTTCGATAACCGGTTAGTGCACCACCCATGATCCTTTGTTCTGGTTGGTCGTTGGGTTGTGTTAAAACGTGAATGTGTGCCGTAAAAAAAAAATGAAGAATAAGATATAGCTCATTTTAATACAACTCCAACCTAAGTTCCGGTTTTTTTTAATAATCAACCAATTCCGAATTTCCGGAGGAATGTCCATATTAATATATACGTTTCGGATCAATGACCCCAATTCAATCTACCTACTCCGATCACTGCTGATGACTTAACTAATAAATACCATCTAATTCCGACTGTGGTATTTTACTTCAAAGTAATCGATTTTCGTCTAAATAAAACGATTTTCTACTTCATAGATTTTTATATCAGACATTACGAAAGAAATTCGATAGCTCATAACAATAATATTAATGATTTTATGAAATTATGAACAAAAGGCACCGTTTCAATTGTGCGTCTACGTTTCGATATCTTAATCGATTTAATTCTTTGTGTTGCACTATCGGTTAAAGTAATCGAATCATCGGATTAAAACAGACTTTTTGGTTCACTGTCTTAAGTGCCAGTTGTAAACAACTTTGTTTGAAACTAAGTGTGTTTGGGTAACCTAAAAATAGTAAGTGCAGCTACCAAATGTGTGCATTGAGCTTAGAAAACTTCTTCCAAGTGGCGTGGTATAAATAACCGGATTGGATGCAGACGTAGAGGTAATACATCAACACAGTAAACTTCTAATTGAATCTATGTATAAACCACATGTTCGATTAGTAATCGAATATTTTTTCAACACTTCCGCTATGCAGTTTTACCCTCAATGTCAGTAATAGATTTTTGTTTGTCTTCATCTCCACTCCTGTAGTGATCCGTATGCCCCTGAATATATGTAGTTTCTTATCAATCAAAGGAATGGTGAGCAAGTTATCTCTATCATCAGATTCATGATCGAAAGTGTCACAGACACTTTCAAAATACAGCCTCAAAACTTGGTCACAGTTAAAGTCACGAAGTAACTATACCAAGATCAAAGATACAGTGAATAATGAATCAGAATCATATTAATTCAACAATTCATATTATTCAACATAATATTTCTAATATTATTATTTTCATTACAGAGAAAAACAGTTCGTAGATGGATACAAAGGTATCAAGCGACGGGTGATATGAAATGTGATCACCAAGGCCCTCGCCCGATTGCTTACACTAATGAATCGAAGCGACAACGTAATATGTATTGTGAAAGTTCACTCAGTGGCACCCTTCAAAACTACGCGTTCAAATGCTGACTTCAAGAAGTGTTAGACAGTGACGGCCATCCTATCCGTTATGAATCTGCACATCAGCAGATTGACTGTGTAACTTATTTGATAAAAATGCATTGGAACATTTATATGAGCAAGTGTCAAGTGTTAATCATTCCCAATATCATTCCATTATCAGTGGGATCATTATCTCGTAGTCAATCAAAAATAAACAACCTTTATTATTATCAATCCAGTTCTTGTTTACAAGTAGTCTTGTAATGTGTTAACGATGCACCATCTGACCTCACATATTTTTCTAATGTTGTGTTAAATAAGGGTTATCAGAAAATGTGATAAAAGAGAAAGATGTATATTGCTATACTGTTATAGTTTAGCATGTTGGTTCTTCCTCTGTAATTCACAGTTTCTAGAAATATCTATAAACGAACCGTTATCTAAACCAAACTAGGGTATCTATTTTGTGTTTAGTTAATATTCTAAGTATAATAACCCCAATTTAACACAGATAGAAATCTGTATATTCAACCAGGAAGTGGATTCCATGAAGTCCTAGAAATGTAATTAAAGAAATAAATGAATATTGTTTATGCAAAATGCTAAGCTTTTATTACAAACCTCCATTTGATTTTTTAATAATAATTAACGAAAAAAACAAAACTAACTACTAAAGAAACTAAAAAATAATAATAAAGGTAAATTAATAAAATAAAAAAAATCTTCTCAACCGCGGATTGAACTCGAGACCATCGTATTGTTAAGCCGCAGTGTTATCCACTAGACCAACATGCTACTTACGATACATTTCAAAAAACTTAAATAGGTTCGATGTCATTACCAAGGGGTAATGGTTTCTATGAAGCGTGCTGTACAACAGCCAGTCAAACCAGGGGGCCTAAAAAACCCACTTGGCAGAATCATAAAAGGATAACATTATGAATCGTAATGGGCACTTAACTGTTAAGTTAATCGAATCAAATCGCATTGATGAAGGATTTTTCAGTTATTTTTTTTTTGTCTGTGCTAAAATACCTATCAATCAAATCCAAATCCAATCCCAATCTCTTTGATTATACCTACGTAGTGCAGCGAAAAAAAGAAAAACACGGACTTCCTTCGCCATATTTTGAATCATAACGTTATCCTTTTATGATTCTGCCAAAGTGGCCGTTTTAGGCCCCCTGATCGTAAAAAAAAATGGCAGTGGTAAAAACTTAGGAATTGATTCTACTAATGTGCTATGATTGGGCATAACTTTGTATGTGTGTAATTTTGCTTGTATCTTCGGATCTTTAAATTTTACTGACTTAATGGCCACCTCACCGAACCGTTTGGTTTCATCTACCTTGATTTCGTCAGTGATGCCGCTTCCATACTTGCATACCTAAAAATTCACTTTAAATAAATATGCATCCGAATATCCGATCTCTACATATTATGTGATAACTTTTTTAGATTCAATATTTTAAGTTTTCTTGGCTCGAGGAATCCTTTTTAGAAACAGTCCAACCAGTTCCAAAATTAGTGATAATATAGGAAAATGTAATAGATGCTGTTAAGTGTACGTATTGCAATATCTTAAAAGAACTAAAGTAAAATAACCTACGTTCAAAATCCCTAAAATCTAAATACCTAATGTTTGTTTCACTTATATTCAAAATACTGAAAGCTTAAAATGTCAAATGGATATGTTACAGAAGTTCATAAAGCTAAAACTTGAAACTATGTACAAAGTTACTTAAATTGGTTTACCTCACCGTTAATTGACCAAAATTAAAAATACCGATCTAAGTACCTATGTAAAGTTCAAAATCCAAATAAAACAAAATTATTATAATATAATTTACGTATTATAATAACTACAGTCAAGTTGGTCTTTTTTATAAATCTACCCTCTTTTACGCTCGCGGAACCTGATCTACTATTTCATACAAATAGCTCGCAAGTGATGCATCATTTTAGGTATTTTGGCCATTTGGTATTTCAAATGTTGGTGTATCAAACTTAGGTGTAATAACTGTTGATATTTTAAACATTTGATATTTAGTCCAATCAGTATTTTAAACTTAAGTAATTCGTAGGTAGGTGTTAGTTGCTTAGGTATTTAAAAACATTAGGTATTTAGATTTTAGGGATTTTGAACGTAGGTTATTTTACGTTTGTTCTTTTAATTTTAGATATTGCGATACGTACCCGCTGTTAATCATTAAATTGATACAGTCTCAGTCACATTCCAGAATATCATTCATTACTAGATGAATAGGTCGCATGATTAATGAAAGACCACACATAAACTTAAAACTTGATACCCTCAAATCGCTTAAGTTAGACACAGCCTCCATCAAAATTACACTTTTTTGGCTCCTAATAAACAGCAGATGTTATAAAAACTTAACGGACTAATGTTACAAAATATCTGGTTACACACTCCAATCACGTTTAGTATAACAAGCCGACAATATGGATGGCCTTCAGTGATACTAACTAATGAATAAGCATATTAATGTAAACATATCGACACGGCCGGCCGGCCGTACGAATACACTTGTCACCAGGAAGCTAAAAGATTGACAAACAAACTTGTTTTTGATGAATTCAGTGATGATCTAAGAATTGAAGGTAAGCGGTAAGGTCATAAGGTAAGTAGCAGTGTATCAGTTTGATGGACTTTAAATAAACCTAATCTCTGCTTATTACTCTTAACTACAATAATGTGAGTAACGCAAGATCAACCAAGGGGTAATGGTTTCTATGAAGCGTGCTGTACAACAGCCAGTCAAACCAGGGGGCCTAAAAAACCCACTTGGCAGAATCATAAAAGGATAACATTATGAATCGTAATGGGCACTTAACTGTTAAGTTAATCGAATCAAATCGCATTGATGAAGGATTTTTCAGTTATTTTTTTTTTGTCTGTGCTAAAATACCTATCAATCAAATCCAAATCCAATCCCAATCTCTTTGATTATACCTACGTAGTGCAGCGAAAAAAAGAAAAACACGGACTTCCTTCGCCATATTTTGAATCATAACGTTATCCTTTTATGATTCTGCCAAAGTGGCCGTTTTAGGCCCCCTGATCGTAAAAAAAAATGGCAGTGGTAAAAACTTAGGAATTGATTCTACTAATGTGCTATGATTGGGCATAACTTTGTATGTGTGTAATTTTGCTTGTATCTTCGGATCTTTAAATTTTACTGACTTAATGGCCACCTCACCGAACCGTTTGGTTTCATCTACCTTGATTTCGTCAGTGATGCCGCTTCCATACTTGCATACCTAAAAATTCACTTTAAATAAATATGCATCCGAATATCCGATCTCTACATATTATGTGATAACTTTTTTAGATTCAATATTTTAAGTTTTCTTGGCTCGAGGAATCCTTTTTAGAAACAGTCCAACCAGTTCCAAAATTAGTGATAATATAGGAAAATGTAATAGATGCTGTTAAGTGTACGTATTGCAATATCTTAAAAGAACTAAAGTAAAATAACCTACGTTCAAAATCCCTAAAATCTAAATACCTAATGTTTGTTTCACTTATATTCAAAATACTGAAAGCTTAAAATGTCAAATGGATATGTTACAGAAGTTCATAAAGCTAAAACTTGAAACTATGTACAAAGTTACTTAAATTGGTTTACCTCACCGTTAATTGACCAAAATTAAAAATACCGATCTAAGTACCTATGTAAAGTTCAAAATCCAAATAAAACAAAATTATTATAATATAATTTACGTATTATAATAACTACAGTCAAGTTGGTCTTTTTTATAAATCTACCCTCTTTTACGCTCGCGGAACCTGATCTACTATTTCATACAAATAGCTCGCAAGTGATGCATCATTTTAGGTATTTTGGCCATTTGGTATTTCAAATGTTGGTGTATCAAACTTAGGTGTAATAACTGTTGATATTTTAAACATTTGATATTTAGTCCAATCAGTATTTTAAACTTAAGTAATTCGTAGGTAGGTGTTAGTTGCTTAGGTATTTAAAAACATTAGGTATTTAGATTTTAGGGATTTTGAACGTAGGTTATTTTACGTTTGTTCTTTTAATTTTAGATATTGCGATACGTACCCGCTGTTAATCATTAAATTGATACAGTCTCAGTCACATTCCAGAATATCATTCATTACTAGATGAATAGGTCGCATGATTAATGAAAGACCACACATAAACTTAAAACTTGATACCCTCAAATCGCTTAAGTTAGACACAGCCTCCATCAAAATTACACTTTTTTGGCTCCTAATAAACAGCAGATGTTATAAAAACTTAACGGACTAATGTTACAAAATATCTGGTTACACACTCCAATCACGTTTAGTATAACAAGCCGACAATATGGATGGCCTTCAGTGATACTAACTAATGAATAAGCATATTAATGTAAACATATCGACACGGCCGGCCGGCCGTACGAATACACTTGTCACCAGGAAGCTAAAAGATTGACAAACAAACTTGTTTTTGATGAATTCAGTGATGATCTAAGAATTGAAGGTAAGCGGTAAGGTCATAAGGTAAGTAGCAGTGTATCAGTTTGATGGACTTTAAATAAACCTAATCTCTGCTTATTACTCTTAACTACAATAATGTGAGTAACGCAAGATCAAAATCTTAGATCTTGGTTAAAAATTACGGCCTGCTGGTAGAATATTGAAAATGAATAAGCAACAGAAAAAAATCACAATAGGAACATGTCGTATAATACTCAAGAAATATTCAAAGTCGACTCAAGCGAATTACACCGCGGCACCATTTTCAACGCTCAGAAAAACTTGAGTTCAAAATGAATGAATAAAATACAAAACTTATAGGTTCATAGCCCACGGCCATTGTGGTATTTTATCGGTTTTTGCCCACATAACGGAAATCGAGACTGATCCAATTCATATCAAGATTATCAATAGAAAGTTTGCAGGAACAGTTCTAGTACTAAGCGAAGATAACCAGTGGCTACATTGT
Source organism: Luperina testacea (assembly GCA_927399505.1). NCBI lineage: Eukaryota > Metazoa > Arthropoda > Insecta > Lepidoptera > Noctuidae > Luperina > Luperina testacea. The sequence goes on along the minus strand of OV656759.1, from coordinate 18,939,039 downwards.
ATTGACAAGACCGCAGAATACATTGTCAATGAACTTATGCAAACGATCTCTCTGCCGACATGCTGTGAAAGTGTTTCTAAAATTGAAGTTTAAACATTTGAGGTCAATATTCAATCAATACATCATGTAAAAAGACGAAATGATTGTTTACTTTTTCGTTTTGCGCCTACAATTCATCCGAAATGTCAATATTTGCTGTACGAGCTGTGGGTTCAATGTTTCTGATGCACGCGTGTTTGAGAGTATCTGGAGAATTCTCGGGACTTACACCCCAAATGTTTATATAACATAATGTAATTTTACAAATACGTTCAGATAAGCATTAATCACAATTCAGAGCCCAGAAGTATGACCTCGTTGATGTTCATAAAGAATACATGAATGAAATGAAAATAGTGGAACATAAATATGCCAGATTGCTAGCCTCAAATCCAATAAAACTAAAAGCCGGTAAAAAATCTATCAAGTTCGCTGTACTAAGCCTCCGGTTAGTAGAATAATCCGCAAAGTGCGATGACTTTTAAATTCTGTTCGATAACCACCTATTACATCAAGCGATTGGTTCTATAGAATAGGTAAAAGAAAAAGATTATAGAGATAAAGAACACGAAATAGAATCTATTGTAAGCGAAGATCGTATAGCTAAAGTAAATAAGGCTTTATTTTTTATTCTCTGTAATTCGACCACCTGAGTTAAAGAAACGCACGACTGACTCGGACTACGGTCACTATTTCTTTAAATCACGTAACATTATGTGCTGATTGTTTGTTAATAGAATTGAACTAGATTAAGCTAAAAAACAAAATTAGTTGAAGAAATGGTGTCATTCGCGAGTTTGGCTCCAGTAAAAATAAATACCATGTAAGTAATGAAGAAGATGGCTTCAATGGCGGAGTTACAAAAGAGAGAAAATATATACTTCAGCATACATATTCACTCTAGAAAAATATCAGCAATACATAGGAAACAAAACAGAAGAGAGTACTGCAGTAGTTTCTATTAGTAATATTCAATTTAAATATATAATAGGTTTCATATTACAATTAAGAGCTAACAATAAGAAAGATAGCCCATTTCCTAATCAAAGAACCCAAAAGTAATTGATAGCGTTGCAAAATTTCAATTAACAGTCAAGTACCAACTAGCCAGCCACTGTAATAGGTGCCGCAGAATTTCTAAAGTTATCCGCAGCTAGGTTCGGCCTTGGCATTATGACCTGTGAAAATGTAACCTTGTGAAACGCTAAAATGTATTTGTATTAATATTTCTTAACTAATCTTGATCTGACGAAACGAATTCTGCATTAGAACGGCATTTTACCAAAAGTCAAAGGTCTTCAAAGTTCAAAACATTTATAGCATCTGTAGATCTCAAAAATAATTTCACTGAGATTAAAAATAGAATAAGAGCACATTACTAACGCTCTGCTGAGAGCGAATTTGACATCGAAATAAAAAATAATAAAGTTAACGTTGCACTGCTTTTTTTTTACTCCACAAAGCGCTCAATAGTCGTTTTTTGATTCAGTTTTTGCACATCTGTTCGGTCTGAAATAGACTAACAGACACATGGTACTTTCGATTGATGCAAAACACTCTGAGGTCGAGTGAGTCTTCTCAATATGGAAACATGTAAAAAAAAAGCTTTACAAATTGAACGAATTACGGATCCGGGAAAAGTGCACTGACTTGAAACGTTTTTCTCCTGTTCCATTACTAATAATTTAAAATCTTTATTTTTTTCAGAGTGCTATATTGGCTATATTAAACCCGCAGCGACTAACAATTCGGAAAGTATTCAAATTAATTGCAGTTTACATGGGTTAAATGCCTTTCGTAATTTCCAATATTGTTAGCCCAAGATTTAAACTATGTCGACAGTCAATGAATTCGCTGATTACTTCAAATATATAAAAGCCTATTGTTTACTCTCTGACCGACTTATTTTTTGCTGTCTCTACAGGCCGAATTAAGTCGTCTGATGGAATTATTAGATCACTTTTTGTTTTGACAAGGGCAAGGACGATTACAAAATTCTGTTTTATAATTCCATTATGCTACAACTTGCAATTTTTTGCCCATTACGCATGTTCTGCATCGAGTTTTGTTTTATAGACATCAGTGTCGAGGTCTTTGAACTGCAACATAAAACAATACTTACTGAAATTTTAACAGCACTTTTACTTGGAAGCCGACCTTAAAATGTTTGGACAACGTCCGGCCTTCCGTGTTAAGCGTAGAATCCAGTCACTCACACTGAACACACCACTATGAAAATCAAGTTAGCACTTCACGAAAGTCCTGGCACGGCGGGGTCCGAGACTAAACCCGTTCCGGAGGATACCGAATTCCGGTTTGAGAAGGTCACTTTTCGCGTTCGCCGGGTTCAAAACAGACTGTTCCAATTCAACAATGTGCGGGTTGAAAGGAAAGTCTAGGAAAGTTTCGTGTATCGGGCGAAAACTTTTTTCGCGATGTCGGAGGTTCGGCGTCGTCGCGCCTCACGACACAAGCGTCGCGAGCGGTAGCACGGTGCAGACTGGCGCGCGATGTAAAACTACAGCAGTGTGCAGTCGAAGCCTCCTCATCACCACACAGACGCTTGTGTGTGCGGTAGACTTGCAGATTCCTCTACCACTGTATTGAAGCGATGCGTTCGTTGGCTTTAAAGTTTATCCATTGCTGTTTTAGTAGGCATCTGTAAACTTAACATTTGAGAATTTCTTGGGATGGTAAATGTATTTTCCGTGTGCGTTGACACAGGACATGTGAAAAGTATATCCGGGCGAGGTATCAGGTTCTAGAGGTTTGCTCATTTATTGTTATGGGCCGCAGTCGGGTGCATAGTTTTATGAAATTGGCTTTTTGTTCGTACCGTCTGGCTGGCAGGTCCCTCTGGGCTACGTCGTAAAGACGCATTAGGCTCGCCGGCCACTGAACTTTGCTCGTATTTTCATTAGCGAGTTTTAATTTAAAGTATCAATAGCTTAGTGTAACGTTGAGTGGAAAAGTAATTTTGTTAATTAATTTATACATTAACGGTAGGTGACTAAATTATGATATATGCTATGATGTTAACCACATGTGTTATCATGTTAGCCAATATACTAAAACAAGCAGAGATGATATCGTACACCAAAAAAATGTAAACAACGGTCACGGTGATTTGAAAATGACACAAAACTAGAATGTAAAATTGTGGGGTCATCAAAACGCATCAACTTTGAAACGTACCAAAAGTAATACTCGTCAAAAATAATTTAATATTAATAACCACTCACGCGTACATTGCCGAAAATAGACAACATAGAGAAGACCATGAAGGATTCGTAATAAATGATATCGATAGACGTTTCATTTGGTGTGTTTCAAAGTTGGTGGGATTCGAGAAATACCCCAAAATTTTAACCCAACCCTACATTGTAACTCGATATTGAATCTAATCCACCCTGAAATGAAAAAAGACGTTCAAGGTCGGCAGTCATGTCAAAACCCACAAGAGCACATAAATAGCGAATTCGAATAAACAACTAGTAAAATCGAGAGTAGTAGATTACAACCTTCCCAGAATCTTTTATTATAAGAATAGAGGAGACGTACGTCCAGCAGTGGACGTCTTCCGGCTGGATGAAGAATTACGGCAGAACATAATTCATAACTTCACTTACAATAATCAATATTGTTTATAAGGCGGTAGTTGATACGCAAGGTGACAGCTAGTCCTATGCCGTTCATGTAGTACTAATTACACTCATTTATGGCGATGTATAATTAGTAGAATATGGATATTCTCACTTCTGGTTTATAAATAGACATATACTAATTGTAGTATCTGTATGCTGTACCTTTTATTTTTAACTTATTTATTAAGATTGTTGGAATTCTACAATTATTTTTAACTTCATGGTACTCGTATTTTGGTTTGCATCGTCATACGTGTGTTAAACATTTTAATGTAGAGCTGCATGGTTGGTGGCGCCATCTCTTTTTAGGACAACACAAAATCTTTAATGTTGCGTTGCTTGTTGTCTAACAATTTTATTCTGATTTTATTCATCTACTACATACCTAGGTGTTTAATATGGACGATAACGCCCCGTCGTGGGCGTTTGAGACTTCCAGGTGGCAGTAGAAGACCCAGAGAAAATTATATATCCTATCTTACGACTATATAACATTACACGTTTAAATAATCGTGGCAATAGCTGTTTCAGATTCGCGACAGTGGCTAGTAAAAAAAATTAGAGGGTACAAGATGTCATATCGTCCTTCACCTACTAAATACATAGTAAACAGACGGAGAGACAATGGTGTCTATAAGTCCATTCATAAACAAATAGTCAATCGAAGTAGATAACAATCTATTGGTAGACATTCAATATGCCTAACTAATTCTATTACGCACAAGATTTTAACTAACAAGTAGGCTACTGGACACCGAACACTATATTCTGCAACCAACCCACATTTAGACGTCACAAACCCATTACTTAAACATAAACCCAAAACGCCAAAACACACGTCCACCTACATAGCCAACAAACTTTCCTACTTTATTTGCGTAAGAAATTCGCACAAGGAAAACATTTAAAACATAATAGGTTCCTTACCAGGCGACAGTAAAGGCGTGACCACAAAACATCTGTTACATTACATTACCCACAAAATGTTCCAACTATCCCACGCTCCAAATTAAACCTAACCTATGAATAATAAAATAAACAGGAATTTCATATTGATATTGTGGGCTGGGTTTTAGTCTGATTTATTTTAACATTTACTGAATATTGGTTCAAGCGGACACTCTGTTGTTGCAGTTAAGCCTTAAGCTAAACTTTACTTAGTTATTGCTAAACTGAGGAGTCTTGTTACTTTGTAGTTTAAGTTTATTTGAAACGTTTGTTTACAATCTTCTTCGATTTGTTTATTTAATATATGGTTTGTCGCTGCCCGTATTATTATCATGCCTTCTACAATGTTGAGACAACAATACGTCAATAAATGAAAACACTGGCAATAGTAATGCATAAGAGTACTTTCTAACTATCAAATTAATCCTGCACCGAAATTAAAAAGTGTCTCTTTTTTTCAAATAAACTAAAAAGCAGTGATTGGACGCCTATGATTTTTGCCAATCTTTGACTTGCTATAGTAACTATCTGTTGGATATCTATCTTTAATTGAATTTTTGTTTACAGACTAGGAACGCCATTAGATATACGCAGTTTAATTTATTGTCGGCTCCACCTTGTATGACTAACGATTTCAACATCTGTTTCTTTTTCATCGACTCTGCTAACTACATTCACGGTTGGACATAGGTTATGCAAGCTGTGCAAATCAAAAACCCAAATCACCACCATGTTTTCCTTGTATGGGACGTTCGAATTTTGATAACTTAATATATGTAACATAATTTAAATATTTAGCATGGTCACATCCATACCAAATATTTAAATTATTCCAAGAAAGTAGTAAGATAACTTCACTTAAATCATCACATCATTAACGATATTTAATATTTCCTCAAACTCAACTTTCCGACGAAAAATCACGCTGAAAATGACGAAAACATTGATACTGTTTAAAAACATGGTCAAATAAATAACGAAGTACTTATGTTTAATTTATCCTGTTAAATGAACAAAATTGCAATAAATTGCAGTCAGTAAAGTATTGGTTAAACTTCAAAGAATATCGCTTCTTTTCATATAGTATACAAGCTCAATCAAGTAAGACCAATATTGCAATTACCGCTGACAAAAGCTTAATAACGCATTAAACAAGATGGCGCGTTTCAGACAGGAAACACACTTTTATTACTATTTTATCATTATTTAAATAGATATAGAGATCAATTTTGACTTCAAAATCACTTTAATTACCTCTCTAAAATTAAATTTGAAACTGAATGGGTAACACCTGGTTTATGAATTGAGAATTCGAAATTTAAACATTACCTCAGGTGATTCCTTCATTATAGCTCGCGAAATTCAAAATGTATTATTTTGCAAAGAAGTTTTTAATTTACCGATCATGCGACTTAAGTAATGCTAATGTAGCGTTTGACAAGTTATTAACTTTGAATTCTCAATTCAGAAACTGGGCGAAAGTCTTTCATCAATTTGCTTGTCAATATGTGATTAAATCATATTCTTATTCTATTGTTCCTGCAATTTGCATTATCTCTCCGTTAGTCATGCATAGTGTGCCTAATTTAATAAAAGCAAATAAGGTAATAGTTTTTTAAACAAAAAACTTAAAGCACCGTAAAGTGGGCCCCTTCACTTAGCCACTGTGGGCCCATTCCGAGTCGCCGTGACGAAATGTCCCAGTTCAGTATTCACACGGTCCCTTCTCTGTAAATTCGCATAATTAGGAGGATATACAAAACAATATAAATTAGCAGATTACGCTACAATGGTAAATTATGCGACGCAAGAATTGTTTGACGGTATACTTCATGAGAGGAAATGGTAGCCACACTTTTGTATTCAATTTAAAAAAAAAGATAGCTTTTTCGTCGCGAGGTGGTTCTGGCAATAGTTAACCTACCTTTCATGATGTTCAATGGGCCACACAGAACTGTTACTGGAGAGGTATGAACAATGTTTGATGATGTAAATGTCAGTGGTTTTATCCCGGAAAAGACATGAACTACATATTCCCATAAAAGATCCCATCGATGCGATGGATGCTGGATGTAAAAAAAAACATATTATCATTCTACAATCTAGACCAACCTCTTTGAGGTTCTTCTTTATTAGCTCTAGTTTGCATATCTAGACGTGATTCCCACGATGCATAAATCAATTCAACCCAAATTGAATACCAATTGAAGAAATTAGGTTATTGACGAGCGTAAGCATTGAGATTGAAATCTATTGTAGCCTTTATATTGCATACTACTTTAAATATTGCTAACTGGCCTGTAAGTTTTGTGTCATCGACCCTATTGCCATTGGTCTTCTCAGGCCCTATTAAATCTGTATCCCTAGTACCCCTTTCACGAATGCCAAACAAAATGGTGTGACCGTTATCACAACGCCATCGACTTCTATAGAAATTGTTAGTTTGTCATGTGAACATTTTGCTACTAAACTAGTATAAGAAAAGCGGCCAAGTGCGAGTCGGACTCGTACACGAAGGGTTCCGTAACATGTTTCTTGTATGGAAACCCTCTTTAATTTTTTAACTTCATTTTATTTTTATTATTTGTGGTTATAGCTGCAATAGAAATACACATTATTTGAACATTATAACCGTCTACCTATTACGGTTCATGAGATGCAGCCCGCTGAAAGGCAGACGGACGAACAGACGGATGCATTATAGACGGACGGACAGACAGCGGAGGCTTAGCAATAGGGTTAGCACCCATTGGGTACAGAACCCTAAACAATATATAGACAAAATAGGGTTAGATGGCAAAAATACATTATGTTTATCTGTACTAAGGGTTTACTGTAACAAATACCTGCTTCATAGAGGGAGTTATAAAGAAGAAGCAGTATACGATGCATTTTTATCGCTAGGCATTGCATTTTTGACAACTGAGGATCCTGTGAAACCAGATTGATACCTTAATCAGTTCAATCGAAATCTCTAGCCCCAATTCTATTCTTTCTCGCTTACCTTTCGTCATCTCCATTCGTGTTCATTACCTGTAGGCCACAACTCAAAATATTCCACCTGTTAACAAAACAATTCTCCAGTTGCTTGATAGAAAAGCCGGCGAGACAAGTGGGCCGCGACCGCAACAAGGTTATCTTAAGTAGCACCTACTTACTGGCGAGATTATATGGCGTACGGCTAGTGGGTTATTACCTTCGCACTAGTTCTGTTCTGTGTGATGGAGGGCCAATAGGATGTTGCCAGGAAGTGGATATGAGCATATCAGGGGGCCTAAAAAGGCCACTTTGGGAATGGGTTAATGATGTTATCCAAAGGAAGCGGTTATCCTTTTTTCATCACACCTTCTTTGGTTAGAAGCTTTTCTTCTATAAATCCATTAAAAATATTTTCAACCTGATAAATATTCAGTGTGTACTCTTTATTTTCCTGAACGTATAGAGCATCATCCATCTCTGCCGCCTTAAGTTTTCCTGCAGTATGCCGCATTTTTCATCCAATCTCATAAACGTACAAATCTAGAACTGGGTCACGTCAATAACGTTTTAAAGCTACGTAATACCTACATAAGCTATATCTACTACTGGCTAGTAAGTATACGTCACTCAATACCTAGACTTCAGTTCATTTCAGAAGAGGCTAAAAATAAAGGCTCCTTCAAACAGGCGCGACACGACACGCGACACGAAACGCGACACGACACGCAACACGACACGTGACACAAAGGCACCGCAAGTCGCGCAATGAGCGGTACCTTTGTGTCGCGCGCGATTATATCGCGTGTCACGCCTGTTTGTAGTAACCTTAACTTTAGCGATTCTTCTCATTAGGAAGACGTGAATAGCTCTAGCACCCTAATTGCGCAACACAATTAAATTACAATCTGAATTTTGTAGGATACTGCTAATCCATTACTTCATTTGTTCGAAAAAAATATCTGCTCAACCACGTAAATAATGCAATGAATGTCGTTAAACTGTCAAAATTAAAACCATTGCACCAACAAATACTGTTATACTGTGTTATGCAATTACCTCTTTGTTTAGTAGGACCATCCTTTCACCGATCATGGCCTTTAAATATGCAACCCAGAGTATTTTTCTCACAGATAAACCAACTTACATGACAAGCAATTATACAAAGAAACATAAAAAATTAAATCTCAGTAAATTAATACTAGAAACAAAACCACAAAATGTTTAGATAACCAGTCAGTCTTATCCTAAAGAATTTGTTAAACAACAATAATAACAAGATTTGTGTAAAACATAATCTTCGTTCCGCTAATTACCTTGCGACATACACACGGGAGCGGAGTGCGTCGAGCGTTGTGTCGAAACACACGCACAACAAAAACAACGCATCCGTAAAGTTTGGTTGCCAAACGATTGTTCGTTCGTTCCCAGACAATCGCGCCAGTGCGTTAATTGTTGAAAGCATTCTTTGTGACATACGGTCGTGGTATGCGGAGAGCAAGTTTAGTGGTTGTGCAAGTTATGATTATGGATCTGTGATTCGAACAGGCACCGAAACCTTTACCGATTGCATTATAACAAGCGCAGCTGCAACTGCTCAAAAGGACTCGAAATAACAATATTTTTTTTCCAATAGCAAGCTGAAAACTTAAAAGCTCCTTCAAACAGGCGCGACACGACACGCGCCACAAAGGCACCGCAAGTCGCGCAACGAGTGGTGCCTTTGTGTCGCGAGCGATTTAATCGCGTGTCGCGCCTGTTTGTGCCTTTACACTTAATATTTAGGCCGACGAAAAAAAACAAATGTGATAGTATCATCAAATCTCATATTGTATGCCCCATTAAAACCACTTACGATTCGATTGATGAAATTTTCATAATACTTTTTTTTTCCTTTTTTCAGGATGGGAAATCAAATGACCCCTCCCGCTCTGGGTGGAGCGGAAGGGAGTGTCAGACTTTTATTGACTAAACCCCACCCATGTTCCTTCCTTAGCCCTTTATGTTCCGGGCCAGCGGTAACCCTTTCGGACAATCCCGCTGACCATTTTTTTTTTCATAATACTCATGACGACAACATTCGTAGCCTGGACCTGGAGAAGAACATAGGTTACTTTTCATCCTGAATATTTGTACATATTAAAATATTATGAAATACAAAACCCACGCGGACGAAGTCACGGATAACAGCTATCTGTAAAATAATGAACCTGCTGCTTGCAACTTTATCCACCAGTATGTCACCATGTGTAAGAACAACCTAATTGCCTTGAGGTTATCCGGCGCAATTAGAAGAGGTTCCTTATTGTGTTAACGACAGCAATAGGAAAATATGCCGCATGATCTGCGCACGATTCGATCTAATTCTCTGATGTCAGACGTGTCTGCTTTGTTATGTAAATTGTTTTATCTTTTTGATTTATATTTAGTGTTTATGTGGGATCTTCGAATATCTTCCGGGTTTGGAGAGAGTGGGTTATGAATGCGGGCATCATTATCTTCATTGTGATATACTCGTGGACTACATAGTAAGTGATATTAATATCTAGATCTGCTAGAAATGAGTTTTCTCATAGACCACCATGTACGACACTTCATAGCGTGTTAAAGGAACCATGAGGCTTCAACCAGTTGGAACCTCGATTCACTCTTTATCTTCTCCGGAATGTTAGACTTCAAAAATACCAATACGGTGGCCCTGTGAAAACGGCCGCGACTCACTAGTTGTAGGTGGTGGTGGTGGTGGTGGTGGTGGTGGTGGTGGTGGTGGTGGTGGTGGTGGTGGTGGTGGTGGTGGTGGTGGTGGTGGTGGTGGTGGTGGTGATGGTGGTGGTGGTGGTGGTGGTGGTAGGTTCGAACCCAGGCAGACAGTTTACTTTGTGTCAATTATTTCATCACCACTGCTCTCAAAACGGTGAAGGAAAACTGGAACGAAAAATTCAAAGATATGTGTCGTCTACCAACCCGCACTGGACCCGCGTGGTGGATTACAGCCCACTCCCTCCCTCGAAGAGGCCTGTGTCCCAGGAATGGGAATATTTTAGGCTGATCATGCTGGTATGCTTAATAGGTATTAAATTGCTATCTATTTCTCGTCTCCGTCTATTGCGGTCTATTAAATTGTCCAAACTCTTTTTTAATATTGCATCAAACCAAATCAAGCGCAGAGTCAAATTTTCTTCGCTTCTAAAAGTCATCATCATCTGCCTAGACTTTTCCTAACTATGTCGGGGTCGGCTTCCAGTCTAATCAGATGCAGCTGAATACCAGTATTTTACATGGAGCGACTGCCTATCTGACCTCCACAACCCAGTTACTGGGTACTACGATACCCCTTGGTAAGACTGGTTGCTAGACTTTCGGGCCTTTCGGGGACTACCCGTAAAACTGTCAAAGATCCATGAATGACAGCCGGAACCAACGGCTTAACATGCTTTCCGAGGCACGGAGAGATCTCGGTAAAGATGGCCACCCATAATAAAAAGGTAGCTCTTCAAGTAGGTACTCGAAATACTTTATCCTCATCATCATCATCATCGATCTTCTACCCTTATCCCAATTTAAGGCTCCTACAAACAGGCGTGACACAACACGCGACACAAAGGCACCGCAAGTCGCGCAACGAGCGGTGCCTTTGTGTCGCGCGCGATTAAATTGCGTGTCGCGCCTGTTTGTAGGAGCCTTTAATTGTGTTCGGCGCAACATGTTTTTTCTTCCATACTTCTCTATTAGTCGTTATCTCGGTAGTCTCACCCCCTTTTTAATAACCATATCATCATTCACACAGAAAAATACTTCATCCTCATAATTCCAATCAAAAGATCGTCCACTGCTGAACATAGACTTTCCCCAAGTGCTGCCACATCGATCAGTCCTGTGCTTCTCGCATTCAAATACTTACTCATATTTATATTTTTTATATATTCGCAACATTACAACTCAGGAAATCGGTCATCTCTGTCGGTAGCAGCAACAGCAGATTATGCTAAACAAAACCGTAACGAAAGGCCACTGAGTTGCGCACGCACAGATATTTGGGACAACATCATTTACGTTTTGTCTTAAAATTCTTGCAAACCGCGAAGAATTGAAAAATCTCATTGTTTTTACTTCCGATAACAAAAGTTTTGTGTATGAGACACGTTACTTTAACGTGAATAAAATTTCAAATGGCAACTCCGAACTGGCTTTTCCCAATGACCTAAGAAACTTAAAGCTATGTTGACATTTTAGTTTAATTAATTTGTGCTAAAGTGTAAACGTTGATTTAATCAATAGGTTAATTAGCACTGTTAACAACTAAACTGTAGTTCAGTACTTGACTCATAAGTCAAGTGTCTTTAGGTATTCCCCGGATAATTAGGGCAGATAGGAAAGAACAAGGTACCTAAAAACCCTCCATCATACGTCATTTATTTCATAAAAAAATACATTGTGTTGAAAATATTACACTGAGGATAAATAAAAAAAACAAACATTAGCAACAACAACAACAACAACATTAACATTAACATTCATATTTCGTAACGCATTTAAAATGTAACAATATCACTAATAAGTAAATAATCATATGGCAATAATTCACGAACAATAAATTATAAAATAATCAATAATCACCAACATAACTTCACAAATAATTTAATTGTGGCTGTCATTTATCATCTATGAACTTATCGACTCTGTAATAGCCCTTCCTCAATAACTTAGCTTCCATCTGAAATTCATCTTTTAAACCTAGAGACTAATCTGACAGGTGTAATGTCAAACTTCTATAATAAAAAAACGCTAACACTTAAATGTCAGATTAGTCTCTGAGAATAAAAAAACAGACTTTAGCAGTCAAATAACGTTTCAGTACAAAGAATAAACCTAAACTATCCATCTACCTCCTGTACCTAATTTACCCAACTTTATAACTTACTTAAGGCCTGTATTAATGCCGATAACCTTGAGCATTTGGGTGGAGCTAACGATCCCTTCTCCGCGCCACTCCGCTACCCGCATGTAACAGAAAATGTGCGGTTGTGTGCGCCGCCACCACGGTTTGCCTTGCCTAGTCTCGTCACAGAGTATCGAAATCACAGAAGGTCAAGTCATCGTGAAAGTTAAATAAAGTGGAGTCATTTTAATAGGTAACATTTGACAATTCATCAAATATTCAACAACGTAACCTTGTAACGGCGGGCATAAAATAACATATTTTTTCGTTTTGTTAGAACTGCACAATTGCTTACCTTTTTTCAATTACGATTACATATTTATTGTAATAATGACCGATACGAGTAATTTTACGATTTGCTTTCATTAATAAACCATTCTAAACATAATAAACAATTTCTGATCTAAAGAACTGAACGTCGTTACAAGGTTACGTCAGTTAACCATTTTTCTTTTTAAACACTAGGGATGTTACTCTAAAAATCGAAAGCTGATAAGTAGAATCGAATGCAATGATGACTTGTGAAGAAATATCACCATAAATTAATAACCACGTTGTGATTATAATAAAAAATTTATTTATTATTCTTTTAACTAACTAGGTATAAAAATACAAAAAATAATGAAATAGAAAAACTGCCTCCTCGCATTCGCCTCTAAAACTACAAGTGATTACCATGAGGAAATAAACTTTGAGGTTTTTAAAGAGTGGTTTGAGAAGCTGCTAGTCAGCTTAGAAAACCCATCGAAAATTATAATGGACAATGCACCGTATCATTCTGTACAAGTTGATAAACCACCAACTCAAGCAAATAAAAAGCAAGAAATTGTCTCGTGGCTGGTAAGAAATGGTGTGGATGCAAGTCCAACTTTATTAAAAGTTGAGTTGTTAAATCTAGTAAAAGCAACTAAGCCGTCCAAGCTCCGCTATGTAATCGATGAACTAGCCCTAGAGCATGGACACGAAGTTATTCGATTGCCTCCCTACCATTGCCAGTATAACGCCATCGAGCTTATTTGGGCACAAATAAAGGGTTATGCAGCGCGGAACAATACTGAACCACCCTTCAGTACTGCTAAAATGATGTCTCTGCTACAAACTGCGTGTGCAGAAGTCACTACAGAAGACTGGAAAAAAGTCGTAGAGAAAACAAAGAAAATAATTTTACAAGATTTTGAACGAGATGTGAGAATAGACAATATTATTGAAAATGAATTAATAATATCTCTGAGTGCTGACAGCAGTGATGAAGATGACAATACTTTTAACAGTTCTGATAGTTCAACTGAATAAATGCAATTATTTTGTTAAATTGTGTACTTGTCTTATTTTGCTCCTTAAATTTACGAAAAAAATAATAATAATGGGACAGGGATTCGCCTGATGATTTTTAAAATTCGCATATGTTTCAAGTCCGTATCGATTCATTCACTTTAATCGATGTTTATAAGCAGGTCACCTCACTATGAGGACAAAACTGACAGACGTCAAATGTTACCTATTAAAATGACTCCACTGTAATTATGTGTACCACATATACAGGATGTCCCAGAACTCAACGTCAAGCCGAAACGGGGTGACAGGATTGATCATAACCATCACGAGAAAAATATAAAAAAAATCTATCCCATGCAGTTTGAAAATTATGGGCATTTTAAGAAAAACCTAGAAATTTGATCAAACTGTACCATTTTTCGGTTATTGTGGTTATTCTTTTTTATTTTTGTTCAATTAAACTTTGGAAACGTAATCCTAAATAACATTTCTAGAATCCCAATAAAAAATAATGACACGATTGCCTCAAGTTTCCGAGAATTGAGACTATTCGTTAAACTACGAATTTAAAATTTTCAAGATTCGTCGACTTTGATTGGCCCTCCTTTAAAAAAAAATGTACTAGAGTGCCTTGGCAAGTGGTATTAAAAGTTGGCGCGTTTAATCAGAATTCTAAAATGGTACAATACTTGTTAGTTCCATACAATAAAAAAGAGTAAAAAAATTAAAACCTCAAGTAACCCGATTTTTGCTATCTCAGTTAAAATGTTTTTGATTCGCACAAGCTCTAGGTAGGTTCTTAATTTTAAGACAAAATGATGAGAGAGATGGATAGTGGGTATGTTTGCCATGAGTGAGCGAGACAGATAGTGACGCCACTTTTATTAAAGTGAAAAAAGTGAAAAAAAGTTAGTAAAATAATGAATAATCTTGATCTAGTTTAATTTAGGTTTGTTGGAATAAAAGTCAGATAGAGAAATAACATTTTTATTACAATAAATGTTCAAATTGTTTACCATCAGCCTCAATACAAGCCCTACATCTTCTTAAAAAAGATCTACTTATTAGTCGGGCATATCTTCAAGAGTTGATCTCCTCAGCTGCTTGAGAAATGCGTTCACGCAGGTCGGCTACGTTCTCAATGGGCTTATTTATTGTAATAAAACACGTTATTTCTCTATCTGACTTTTATTCCAACAAACCTAAATTAAACTAGATCAAGATTTTTCATTATTTTACTAACTTTTTTTCACTTTTTTCACTTTAATAAAAGTGGCGTCACTATCTGTCTCGCTCACTCATGGCAAACATACCCACTATCCATCTCTCTCATCATTTTGCCTTAAAATTAAGAACCTACCTAGAGCTTGTGCGAATCAAAAACATTTTAACTGAGATAGCAAAAATCGGGTTACTTGAGGTTTTAATTTTTTTACTCTTTTTTATTGTATAGAACTAACAAGTATTATACCATTTTAGAATTCTGATTAAATGCACCAACTTTTAATGCCACTTGCCAAGGCACTCTAGTACATTTTTTTTAAAGGAGGGCCTATCAAAGTCGACGAATCTTGAAAATTTTAAATTCGTAGTTTAACGAATGGTCTCAATTCTCGGAAACTTGAGGCAATTGTGTCATTATTTTTTATTGGGATTCTAAAAATGTTATTTAGGATTACGTTTCCAAAGTTCAAATGAACAAAAATAAAAAAGAATAACCACAATAACCGAAAAATGTTACAGTTTGATCAAAATTCTAGGTTTTTCTTAAAATGCCCATAATTTTCAAACTGCATGGGATAGATTTTTTTTCAGATTTTTCTCGTGATGGTTATGATCAATCCTGTCACCCCGTTTTGGCTTGACGTTGAGTTCTGGGACACCCTGTATTTACAATGGTCCAGTTTTGGTTTTATTTAGGTATTACCTATTGATATGGATGTACTTTTCGGGCTATGGTTACAAATAAAATTGTTAAAAGCTTTCGAGGCCGTGAGTAGAAGCTATACCCTTAATATAAATCAGCCTGGCTTGCCATGTGGTAAACAACTTAATGTATCTTTTTAACTAAAATTAATGGCTAAATGTGCTGCTAAGCGCAAAACTCAAGAATGGCTGGACCTATTCGGTTTTTTTTTTAATATTCGTTGAAGTCTTAGGAAGGTTTCTATGAAGAGAAGAAGGGTAGGTAGGCATGTACGTAGATAGGTAGGTAGGTATGTAGGGTAGGTAGGTTGGTAGGGTAGGTAGGTAGTTAGGGTAAGGCAGATAGGAAGGTAGGGTAGATAGGTAGGCAGGTAAAGTAGGTAGGTAGGTAGGTATAGGTAGTATAATTATCACTAGTGTATGTCATATTATTTGTTATATTTTTTATAAACAAATATATTATAACTAAAATTCAGCTGAATAATCTTCAAGTTCTTCGACAGACCTTACAAGATGCTTGTGAGTCACCATGTCATCCAATAGAGACCGTAGTTTTTGAATGCCCAAATCATCTTGTTCCTAAAATGAATGCAGTTATACATACATTATATATTTACAAGTAAAACAAAAATATAGGTTCATAATTTGTAAAAAAAAATACATTCACATCCAAATCAACAGAATCACCTTCAACTTCTCTGGTAGAACTAATTGATTCACTACGTATAGGTAATGATTTTTTTATTTGATTTAATTAGTTGAATAATATTATTGACCCACTTTAGCCCACATGGATAGTAATGATAAGTGATAATTATAATAAAAAACATGACTACCAATTTGATTTTCTAATTTTATGTAGTCTGTGCCACCCGCGGTCTGCGATAGGCTGATTTAATTGATTGATTGATGTCACCCGCGACGATAGAAGTCGAGTAAAAAGTATTCGACTTTCGATCTGCCATAGAGAGATTTGATCCTTATGATTGACCCTATCGATTGATGCCATAAAAGTACAGGGTATTATTTTTTCGGATTTTAGGCGGTTCGATTCCCGAGAGCGGCAAGCGAATTTTCGAACATCTTTGATTGCAGATTTGTTTTTTTTTTAATGAAGGGATTTTCCTTTGAGTAAAATTTGCTATCTCCAGTGTTTAGAGTACTTGCCCTCTAGGTGAGGTTAAAAAAATCCAGCCTGTATATACATATATATTATTGAACTACTACTTTTTACTATTGTATGACATTATTATTTTTAATTCCTTATTTTGTTGACTGATCTGTATTTACGATAATTTTATTTTCAATGACATTGTACAGACGCCAGCACATCAAGTTACTACAATCTGTCAGATTTCTTTAATAGATTTTCAACTTTATCACTAAAGCATAAGGTTCAAAGTTGATTGCGAAAATTTGACAGTTTCGGATAGGTTGATGTGCTTGGCGTCCGTACTTTATTGAATAGTGAAATTAACAGTTAACATTCTTGTTTTATATTTGCACACCTTATATGGTTATTAACAGTGTACCATTTGACCTTTTTTAACATCCACTGAACCTGTTTTATGCAAATAAATGATTTGATTTGATTTTTTTATTTGAAAATAATTACGCCGGTAATCAATAAATTGACAAATTATTAGCAAGTACGTAACCTATAATCATAATTAATACCTACTTTAGGAGCATTTTCAGTTTTGTGTCACAAATCACAATATGTCACAAATAATCGCAACGCATCAGAATAATAGACTTTACTTAGGCACCGAAAAGTAAAATTTATAATATTGGCTGAATCATTTCGTGGACGTGGACCTTCTGTGATCATTCACTACTAGTACTTACGACTTTCGTTTGAATGAGGTAGGTATTTTATAAACAGTACCTATGTACACAGAGTAATGGACAGCGCATAAGTTTCATAAAACCCCGCTTGGGTAGGTACACTTTTTGATTTTGCAGTAATATTTTACGATTTTATTTCGTAGTGCGGAGTTCTCGCAACGCGACATACGTCCACCTAGCAACACGATGCGCCCCGCACTAAATTTATGGACGAGTGCGGGGGTGATGTAGACGCAGTCCTTTATCAGAGGCCTTTTTAATTTATTATCATAAAAATAATACATATTTTAAAAAAGTAACAAAACCAAATTATTCTCCTTTGTATTGCGAAGATGTAGATATATTTTTTTACACTCTTTTGATAAAAAATGAAGGAGTAAAACGGTTTCATCTCAATGATTTGGAGGTGATTTGGTGATTTTTTTTTAAATTAAGTGATACCGGTAGAAAAATTATGGCTAAACCAAATTACGTATTATATCATGAAGATTACTAAGGATTTTTTTCAGATGTAATTTCTCTGTAAATGCCGACAAAAAATGGCTTCATCTGCATGCTTTTTTCAAGCTTTTTTCGAGAGAGCGGCCTTAACCACCTGGCTGATATCTGGCCAGTAACTTATAAACCATCAATAACAAAATACAATCAAATCCTCATTCATCCCACAGTTTTCACAGTTTTGCTCGACATATTACGAAAGGCACTTTAGATAACTTCACCGTCTCACTGCCTCATGCCTTCGCACCCATACATCTCATAAAGAATGTCTCACTTCAGACCACCATGGCCGCAACACCAGGATATCATGCACAAATAAACACATCAAACAAACAGACCGCGATACACAAACTTTCGCTAAATTTCACGTAGAACAATATCGTTGGTAGACGTCATAATTCAATACTATCTGGTACATTAGTAAGGCAGTTATCTTGAGTGGCCGGCCGGCGCAGGCGCCGCGCCCTGCTCCCTCACGCCTTACCATCGGTGCATTTTCACTAAAAACACTCGATAAGATTATATTATATTAATGTATAAGGAATGGGTAACAAGGACAACTGGGTTGTAGTTTGAATCAGTCAGTTGTACTGATATATCTGGTGGCGTAATTGTGATTTATTTTGCTCCAATTGTTTTGTGTTTGTTTTGTAAATCTGTGTTGTCGTGTAAGATATGGACAGTAACAAGACTAACAGGCATCATATCAACATTTTTAATTTGTTAGTTTTGATTAGTATCAAATATCAGCTTTTCAGTTTCAACCTTACTAAAAATGTTTTTGGATACAGGAAGATAAAGAAACTAGCAGAAGAGGAAGCCCTAATTTATTGCCAAACTCCTCATTACAATCGTGTTTTTTATCTGAATGACCAAACCGATGGTACGGTCATTGTTGTGTATGGTTTTCATGACGTTTAACCAAATATTATACAATAACAAGCGATGACTTAATCCACATTAACACCTCGTCTTCAGTCAAGTAAAGTCAAGGACCTTGGTTCTGATTATTTGATTCTAGCTGCGCCCCGCGGTTTCACCCGCGTAAATGTCGATCCCGTGGGAATATCGGGATAAAAAGTAGCCTATATGTTAATCCAGGGTGTCTGTTATCTCCATACAAAATTTTATCAAAATTGATCCAGCAGTTTGAGCGTGAAGAAGTAACAAATATATAAACACACACACACAGACACACTCACAAAATTTCGCCTTTATAATATAAGTGTGATTAAAGTCATTACGAAGCTAGCTTACAAAACCCAAGTATGTATTTTAACGAAGTTAAAGAGCTTCCTCGTATACTGATTTAAAGCATTTAGTGTTAAAACCTTTTATTTGGGTGATCCTCATAATATTCATCTATGTCCATGTTTAGCAGTAGACAGCATTAGTTCTTATATTGGAGCAAGATATTGAGGCCAAGTGGTGATGCATGGTGGAGGCCAATATCCAGCAATCGTCTTTCGGCTGAAATGATGATGATAATGATTGAGACTTTGATCAGCACACTACAATGCAAAGCACAGTTGCATTAACAACTCACATATAAAAGCTAATAATGACCAGGCAAATGGTATGGTCACCGATGTCCTTTTCCCATACTCTGTCGACTGGGACTTAAGTCGTGACGATACTGGCTTAGAAACCAACGATTCCCTGCAAATGGGTAGTTTCCAATTATCATTTAGCTTTGAGAATTTGGGCCTCATCAGATATTTGGGAGATACAATTATCCGGTAGTCAAGTCTTACCTTTATCAAAGTCTAATTTTCTTCGACTAGCGATTACAAAACACAATTGCATTAACATCTCACCTATGAAAGCTAATAATGACCAGACAAATGGTATGGTCGCCGAGGTCCTGTTCCCATACTACGTCGACTGGGGTTCAAGTCGTGCCGGCGCTGCGCTGACCTTTGTCAACCGCCACAGAGCAGCATGCAGATAGCCGACTGCTTGTAAAACAAGGGATATGTCGGACGGATTATGACAAACGTAGCTGGATAAAGTGGAGTGTTTATGTGGTTTGCGCTTGAGTATAATTTGAGTGAAAATAGAAATAGTACTAAAGTGTAAGGTGAAACACGATGTTATGACAATCAATACTATAAAGTAAAAACTATAGTAAATAATAAATCTCTTAAGTCTCACTAAAATTGCAACCATGACGTATTGAACTTATGTTTGCAAGATTTTGTTGTAAAAATCTAAAAATAATTAACTAATAGAATGAACCTAAAAATACTTGGATGTAAAATATTTGATTGGCGCCATAATATCTACGGGAAAATAACTGCATCAATGTGCAATAGAATTATGAATATTATCAAATCCAATGATATTATCCTTTACTAAGAATGTAATGCTATACCTTTTTTTCGAGTCATCAATTTCAAATTAAGATTCAACTTAAGACACACGTTCGGTTCAACGAAATTATTTTATTAGTAAGACGTCTAAATTCAAAACGTCTTAGTATTCTGAGACTGTCTGGTTTCTGAGTCACAACTTCATGAAGAGTGAAATTTTTGTGATTCATTCGTGAGTTTTGTGATGGGTGACTCAACGCCCAACTTAATACCTTCTAGGGCGCACAACGCGGGATGACGTGATTTCTCCGGTTTTCCAAACTTTCGTTCTTGTTTGAGGCGTCGGATTTTCTTGATGAAAATAATACCTACTTTCCTGTCTCTACCCATGTTAATTATACTTTCAAATGTAATCTAATAGGCAGTCACAAAGCTTTATATAGAATAACTTTGAGTTTGTAGTAATTATTAATTACTTGACTCTTAGAAGTGTTCTAGGTTTAAAGATATTTTATTCTCAAAAAAGACACAAAGACATGAGAACAATCCTTAAAAAAAAAATAGTTCGTCCCAGATGTCACGGTACCAATAATTATGATACACCCATCCAATGCATTTAGCTTTTATGAAGGATGTTGTTTGTGATTCAATATGCAGCTAATTGAGTTTTTAAAACATTGAATGAGTGTAATTTTTTTTTTGGTCGTGAACTGATATTATGTAAGTTTTCATTTTAGTAAACGAAATACATCTTCTTCTAACGTGGTGATGGCACGTATTGTATGTTGCCTCCTTTACGAAGCTTTTGCATCGTTCATCAGTTTAATCCACTTCATCAAAAATATATGACATGAATGAAAGTTTCATAATACTCTTCCATTTACAGAAATTCTTTCACAGAATTCCTCATAAAATATTCATAATCTTTGTTCAAATTATAACAAGCGATATCGCGCGGCCATGCCTTACATTTCGATATAAATCCTCAGTCCATGGCCTATTGCGAAATACTTGTAACACCGTGTTGTTTCTGTAATGTTTACCGCCCGGGAGTGGGTGGCAAATTCATTGTTATTGTTTTCAGCCATATTTGGACCTTCTAAAGGTATTCTATTAATATAGTTAAGAGATGTAAAGGCTTTATTAGTAGATCCTGGGGTATTGTTGAATTTAGGAGCTTTATTTGGGATGATAGTAGAACCATTATCATCGTTTATGTTGACGACTTTTATTGTGACATTGGCTCAAACATTTGTGATCTTTTCCGATATGTCATCTTCAACATCTGCATTTGTTTTATCTAAATCTGTATTTCTAGTAACAGTTATGAATCTAGTCATTTTCAAAATCCACACTTCAGAGACTACCTACCTACTTACTAGATTTCCCATAAAATTAAATTGCTCTCAATATTTCCACATCAATTCATTCTCCATTTAACCTAACCTTAGCCACCGCATACTCTAGATTATTTGACACGACTTCTTTTGGACTGACAAGTAGCCAGTACAATTTATTGTTCTAAATAAAACGTAATACAAAATTACAGCAATCACGAACGATTTATGTAGATCTTTGACTAGATAGAGACCTTTGACTTCTTGCTTACTTTCAAGGTTAAGGAGCTCATATTTTATTTATTTGTTTACCAGCAACTTTTGCATTAAGATTAGCATACAAGAATTTCAAAGCTTAGGGTGACACAACATATTTTCTTTAAACTCGTTTTCTATTTGAAACTATTATTTATACTTTCTTTCAATAGCTAATATTACTTACAAAATTAATCCTTTCGTCATAGATTTATGAATCATTATATTTTATATTAATGTATTGCACTTTATCATTATTTAGATAAAAGCTCATCAGAAAATCCATAAGTAGCAGTATATGCAAATTAACAACAGTTATCATTATCATAAATATAGAAATATCCAATATTGATTATGGAGAGAAATCAATATCAATCGGATATAAGTTGCAAATGTAGCGGCGCATGCGTACAGGCCTCACTGTGATTGTATGCGTGAGTCACATGTGTGCGTCTGCGCAGTGAAACGTCCGTGCAAGGCGAACCGCCTGCACTTGTTCCATTGTAGGGTGGATATGGATTGCGGCTGATGAAAAAATACCTTCGGTCAACAATATTATTGTTGTTCATACTGCGGTTATAGTGAACGTTAAGGTTTTGAAATTATTTGCTTGGATTCTTGGCTCCAATTAATGAAACTGACTATTTGATCAGCTAAAAGGATGAAATCCAAACGCTTCGGTCGAATCCGTAAGCAACTCGAAATATCTAGACAAAAAGTTTGTAGCGGATTAGAAAAGAAATAACAATTCTGTTTTCATAATTGGTGATCAAATTTAGGATAAAAAAAGGTGCGGTGTTATTGAGTCATCTATAATACTCGTATATAAGTTCATTGTCTCCGAGGGGGTCCAAGGAGGTGGTTAAATAACTCAGCAAACAGGATTAATGGCCAGCAGGATCCAATGATATCATAGTGAGATCACCGATCTACCTGATAGGCATAGCAATTATATTATTATCATCCCAAGTTCGTGCAGACGTTAGAATATTCAATGCTTTTTTGAACCTTCAAAATATATGAGGTATTTTTGTCCTAGATATTCGGACATTCTATATGTTATGCACGTGTTTATCCGTATCTTACAAGTTTATATTCGAACTCTCTCGTAAATATAGACGTAGAGTTAAGACCAATTGAAGATAAAGCAGCTCGACGGAATAATTAGACATCAATTAAGCCTTGAAAAATTATTCCTTGAAACTTGCATTTGGTTGTAAACGAGAGAGATTTCTGGTCAATCCACACGCTCCTGAGCAAGTCTCACCCAGATTCAATTATTTCATCAACTTTATCCAAAACCGGCCCATCTCACCCATGGAAAGTTATGTTTGAGAAATGGTACAGCTGAATATTACACTACCGTTATACAATACCAGTCATTTTTAACGGTTTCTTCATAAACAAAATCGTAAACAAAGTCATAGTCACCTCACGTCACATGCAGCTCAACAGGTTTAGTGGGTCGGGCCCACTGCACAAACACACTGCCCTTATGTATCTGTCCACCTCTCATGTCGTCACCAAAGCCACCGCTTATTAAACCAATACTTGCGATGCCACATTTAGAAAACCATATAAAAATAAACCATGCAACTGGTCCTCGATAAGGTAAAGATAAAGTATTGATTATAGGGCTTTCTTTGAATGTGAGATTTATTGCCTCGTCCAGGTACCAGTGTAGTTGAACTTGAGGGACCTGTCAATCAGTCTTCAAGTTGCTTCGAGTGTTTTTACAATAATTATTTCAAGGTAGTAGGTTTCTAAGGTGCTCTAGGTGAGATGGGTGAGTGGGTCAATATTTGTGTTCCCGTGAAAGTGGAAGTTGACTATGGGAAATATGGTAATGTCAAACCACTTCGACATGTGCTCAATATATGGCTTGTACTTTCTAGAGCCATACACGGTGTTGATGATGCTAGCATATAAAGATGCGATAGTGTTTCACAAGGAACTATATGCTGCACCATCAAATGACATTTGATGATTCTGATTTTTAATTGATTGCTGGCCCATTCCGGCATTGTGATTGCTATTATTATTTAAATATCAATCATAATTAGACTGCGATAGGTGCAGCAAGAAATGGGTAGGTAAAGTACTCAATGGTAAAGCTTTAGAAGAAAATCGTTCAAGAGGAATAAAACGAGGAGTCTTATTATGATAATTATTTTAAGGTGAAAATTTATAAAGGAACAAGTACAGGAGAAAGTCATTATTTAAAACTCAACCTCAATGCTGTAAGTAACTTCCTAAAATACGTAGCACAGCAGTATTCTTGTCTCCAAATGAAACTACGAGAATATTAAAAAAAATAAATGAAGTATCCAACGTCCCAGAAATGCCTCAAATCTTGTCAGACATGTTGACAACTGTCCCATTCATGGATTCCCATTCCTCAATGACCGTTAAGGTTAAAACATAGCAAACAATACCAACCGGTTAAAAGCCTTCTACGAATTTTAATGTTGTACTACGAAATGAGTAAGTAAGTATACTGGATAAGCGATGTTTGTTTTTTTTATTGCTAGTGGCGTTTGTTTTTTTATTTATTTTTTATTGCCGAATGGGCCGCTTTTGACCTCAATGAGGTCTATGATGGAACGAGCATGCCCAGAAGATGTCTGTTCACTCTTGATTTGGTAGGGATGTAGGTATAAGATGCAGTACGACGCTCTTCAGGTTAAAGCCCTCCTTTGCAATAATTGAATTCAGTCTTATTATATTTATTGTGTTCATCAACAGATAGAAAACAAGACGCTGTTACGCAATGTAGGACGCTGACTTCACAAACTATCCTTAAACAATTATACATAGGACATACAACTATATAATTAAAAAAGAGCTCCCACTCATGAACCCCCTGACGAATTATAGTAATTATTCAAAGAAATAGCAAACCATTAGGCATTATTAGTCATTGTAGGCCCCATAAGCCTTTCTCTCAAACACCAAAAATAAACGAACTTCACACGACAAAACGACTTAACGTACTGTGTACCAAATAACAGTCCACGTAATGGACATTAACGTAGAAAACGATTTATCATGTACTTAAAAATATTTGCCAAAACGTCTTAGCGAATGACATAACGCCAAATGACTACCATTATGATGATAAATGACACCGAATGCTTGAGCACGCGCAAAACTAATATGTTTTATTATATCTATCAATGACAAACTTAACTTTACCATCCAAGAAGACCGTTTCAATTTAAATCCCATCGTATTTTGAAGTACAAAGTCTCATTTTAAGGTTAAAGGGTACTATATCGATGGTAAATGTAACTTTGTTTTAGATTTAAGAGTTGTATAATAAAGCCACGGGGGTGTAAATGAAGTCTTTGATCACAATATTAAAGACTTCAGTATCGGTTAGGTGAAATGTGTTCGAAGATAGTGTGATGTTAAGTGGGTAGTATTAATTTATATTATTGGATAACTTGGGTAAGGAGACGGTGTCATTAGTCACCATTAAGTTAAGGAAGACAGTAACAGACCAATGGAATTATTTCTAACGATAGTAATGTATTGGGTAATTGAAGCTTTTAATTTATAACTGGCTAGAGTAACCTATAGAGAATGTATGTGTACCTAACTTGTTATATAAGTATTGTAATGAAATTAAATAAGTATTACCTATTAAGACTGCTAAAACAGTTGAAGATCTGTACAAAAATTTAGAATATAATTACATATATTCTAAACTTTTATACAGAACTTCAACTGTTTCAACTCGTAGAATACCTAATTAGGTATTCTACGAGTACTCGTATACGAAAAGCATGTAGGTTCTTACGTGTTTTGTAACACCAGCTTTATCTTCAAATTAGTTACGATTTTTTAAATCTTACTCTTACGATCTTGAAATTTTTATCAATAAAGCCTTTCATCATTACTTTGACGTTAGGCAAAAACTGAATCTACAAGTAGATAGATCTGTGACAAGTAAGTTGCAGCTTTGCCCTATGAAACACGGAGCAATGTTTCATGTGCCTCATAATTGTGATCATCCAAACGTCTCCACATCAAAACTTTTACCTCCCCAGCAAAAACTGAACCAATAAATTCAAAGAAATTACATACAATCATCAGAAAGTTAAATTGCTATACTAAATCGCCGGCAGCGGTAGGGATTAAGAGTTTTATCGCGGGACATTTTTCACCAGACGGACATACACGGACGTGTCATTATACCACATAACATGGGGCAAATTGGTGGGTTAACACGAGTTATCATGTTTGTAACTCTTTACGGTGAATCTGTTGGACAATGCTGTAAAAGGAGCGGCAATTAAAGACGAGGTGTTGAAAGATGATAATAGCGCCATCTAGCGGCAAATTGTGGAATCGAAACGCATTACTTCCTGAAGAGAACTAGTTTTTCATGTAGCTTACTAGCTGTTCTATTAACATGAAAACATTTCTACTGCAGAATATTATTTTCTTTTTATTGACGATCGAAAAATTAATGCAAATACGTACCTACACTACCTACGTAGCAATCTTAGTTTTACAAATATTGTTACAGAGCAAATTGAATGATGCTTCTGCCCAACTAGCAAGCCTCTTGATAAGTATGACATTTTTGTTATATGTTCTAAAATAGAGAGTACCAGTTTCCCATAAACTATCCTGGGAACCACAGAGTTGAGATGTTTACATTAGTCAAGAAAAATATCACCATACAACTAATAGATACACAAGACAAGGCAATATATTACCTCACAGGAAATTCCATTAGCTGCTAATTAGTATCCATGAATAGCTGTAATTAATTATTTCTTACTTAAGTACTATTTCTAAACAGTTCCTCTTGATTCATTTATTGTGTTTCTCTTTTCTATACATGCGGATATGTATTTAGAACTTTACTTACTTAAATCTTCTCCGATTTTTAATTGAACGTAACATGGGTGTGTGATATTAAATGGGTATTTTACTGATTATTTTGGTCTAGGAACATCAAGGGTCTACTTAATAAATTGACAGTTGATAATCCGACCATTTTATAAGTTTCTTTGCTAGACTACATTTTCTACTTTATTAAACAACATCTGTCTTAAAAATGACAGCAGTTTGTTATTGATATTTGACCAGTATGTCCTTAACGACAACACTTCTGGGCCCTCCCAGATGTAATCGCTAAGCTGTCTTGTACAGACGCCAGCACATCAAGCTACTACAATCTGTCAAATTTTCTCAATCAACTTTGAACCTTATACTTTAGCGATAAAGTTGAAAATCTATTAAAGAAATTTGACAGATTGTAGAAGGTTGATGTGCTGGCGTCTGTACAATCACTGCTTATAAGGAAAAGATACTTTTACAAGTTACTGGACTCCATCGATAAGCCGGCTAACTATTGCGGCTTATTCATTTTCTTTTGTCGTTTAGCTTTTACTACTTCATTGATTAAGATGATTCTTGATCATGAGATAGCAGACAAACTGGCCGAATTTTCTTCTAGGTACTGATACTTATATATGACCAAACCATACATTTAATGGTGGTCGTGTGCAGTAAAATGTAAACATGCAATTTTATTGCACTTTCCCAACACGAAGCACAAAATATCGATCCTGACACGATTTCGTAAAATCATAAATTAAGTAAAACGTCATATTACAGAACGTGAGTGTGCATTTCATCATGATATTAATATTACTACAAAAAACTTAAAAAATGTATGTATGTAAGCACATGTAGGTACTTGTCGTACTTAAGTATCGTGAATATTTATTTTTATATGTACTTAAAGTGTTTGTGGGAAGATTAACGACATGTCCCAATACTTATGTAAACAAATTGACATCGTTATTCTGTATACCTAGTCTTATAAATATTTACCTACTTCTCATACAATGGTACTCGTTTTCTTAAACTAGGATAAGTGATTTTATTTTTGTAAGTAGGTTTACACAAACACTTTTACACGTCAATAATTAAGCTTCCTTCTGTTTTGCCTTTGGGTGCTTTAGGAACGTATATGCAAAATTTCAGGATGATCGGTTCAATGGTTTAGGCGTGAAAAGATAACAAACAAAGTTACTTTCGCATTTATAATATTAGATAAGATATTTAAATATATAAATAATAATATAGTTAGGATGTGAAAGTTTGTGAAGATGGATGTTTGTTACTCAATCACGCGTAAACCGTTGAACAGATTTGGATGAAAATTGGCACATAGACAGACCATTTCCTGGATTAACACATAAGATACTTTTCATCCTGATATTCCCACGCGATCGACACTTATGCGGGGGAAACCGCGGGGCGTTGCTAGTATAATATAATCCCGACCGATTAACATTTAGATACGTTTGACCCATCCAATTAATAGTGATGCCAATCTAAAGCTCATCAGTCATCATACATAACTTATCAAATAAAAGTCAACTAATGTTATACGTATAGAAAGAATATATTTTGTTTAGTGTAGGTCATGTCTGCCAATTAGCTTCGGTAACTAACTATTAATTTCTACTTAGTCTGCCTGCCTGAAGTCATTAGTCAGTCATAAACTCATAACATACATAGGTGTAACATAAGATAATATTAGAAACCTTTTCCCAGGACTTGTTAATTGTTAACGCTGTTGGAAATTATTGGAAGGAACTATGAAAAAATGCAGATGACGTAGACATTTTGATAGAATAGGCATGCGACTTATAGAGCAGCGGGGCTATTAATAACAGTAGCAATAACTTTCATTTTGTTTTGACAGTTCAACAGCATTCAATGCGTTATGCGCATTGTAGAGCAGACAAATTTTTCGAACATACGAAGCATTGAATTAGCGATATCCTTCAAAATGTTTTTTTATGTTGTTTTATTTTTTTTTTGTATTTTTTTTACTTATAAAATAATTTTTAATATTCGACACAACGTAAAAATTGTTATGAATAAATAAATAAAAAATGATTCAGGTTTTGATTTGGGTGCAGTTCACCCTTGTCGCTTCCTTATTAAAAAGTTGGTGCGATACATTTTTCAGATATAGATCATCGAATAATTAATATATAAAAATATTTAATTTTATATAAATAATTTATATAAATATAAATAATTTATATAATATATAAATAATTTATATAAATAATCAAGGTTAATTATACATATAAATAATTAACCTTGCTACAAACGAACAAGCAAACACACAGACAGATCCACAGACAAATAAAGCACCTAACACATACATATAAATAAATACAATTAATCATTACCATTCATTCGAGCGGCGCTCATCAATCAATTCGAAAGATTCACTCACTACGATGTAATTGATACTTCTAACATTATGTACTGTTGAGACGGGCTAATAAGACACTTCCTGTTTTATAATATGTAGTAAGAGATACTATATTACCGATGTATGTATAAGACGTTGCTCTTATGTGAAGAGTAGTTATAGAAACGGATGGGAACAGTTAGAATATAATAGAATACTCTTTATTATGTATACCATATAAATTACAGACACAAATATAGAAACTGTACAAAGGGTGACACAATAGGCGGTCTTATCGCTAAGAGCGATCTTTTAAAGACAACCTTAGGATGGATTTAAAAAGGGGAAGGACAGACAAATACGGTAGTCCGTGGTGTACCATTTACATAATACAATAAATACATACATAAAGTATATTATACTAATCTAAATAAATATATCCATATAATAATAAACATGAAACAGGAGCAAAGAAAATATAATGATGATGTTTAAGGAGAGAGGAAGTGCTTTTTTACCATATTTTTAAACGTGGACAAAGATTGAGCACGCCTTACCGACACGGGCAAGTCATTCCATAACCGTACTGCTTGAACAGTAAAAGATTTGTCATAAAAACTGGTGGAATGCATCGGTATCTCTAGGTCGTCCGTCCATCTAGCTGGGGGCGTCTCACACTACGCTTGCCGATACGCGATCTGCACTCCAGGATGCGTCTGCTTCATCAGCCATCAGCTATCGGCGTGTTCTATACTGGAAAGAAATCACACGGTCTTCATTAGTAGTAGGTACCTAATTCTATTAAGGGCTACCTTCCATCCGGATTTGTCCGGCTTTTTGCCCCCCCATTCGGATTTTATCCAGGTTCGTCATTTTTCCAAACTTTTCTACTTGAGGGGATTTTTTTATGGAAATATGTATAAGGAGTTGAATGAATACTGAAAAATAAAGATTAAAAAGAAAATTTGTCCGGAGTTTTTTGCAAATGTCCGGCATTTTGTCAGTACTTCTCCAATTTCGAAATAGTAACCCTAATTCCATTCTAATAACAAGTAAATCCTGTATACTTTTCGTCAGTGAATTTGATATGATACCTAAATTATATTTTATTCATGTGAATTATTGGTTAAATAAAAAACTTTTAAACACCAACAAAAAAATATTTTATAGCTAGATGGGGATGAAGTTAGTATCTATAATTTGCAGGATTTTTTGTAATTTCTTGAATGGTTCAACCGTCCTTGAAAGGGGACCGTATCTCAAATATTACTGACTGATGGATTAGGTTCCATCGCTTCCATCGTGACCTAATATTAGTTTCCAGTTCAACAATGTGATTGGATTGGCAAACTACCAACTGGTATTACAGTAAAATATCGTATAACAGTAAAATGTCGGTTAATATAATAAATTTATCTCACGCAATAAATTCGGAATGTTGCTGAAAGTGACTGAATTTCTTTACCCTAAGGAGTTATATCGAATCGTTTCGTATAGTCTAAGATATTGCAATTTGGGAATACAACGGGGTTTCTACTTAATTAAACTGAAGCAGCAAAGTGGTATCGAGCTTCTTAGACAAGAAAACACAATGAAGACGAAGACGCAAATTCAAGTAGATACCTATCGGCCAGGACCTAAGGCTGAGCAGAAGAAGCAGAGCCCCCGAGAGCGGTGGGTCGACGATATACAAAAAGTCACTAGAAATAACTGGAAAAGGAAAGCAGAGGATATAAAAGCATGAAGACAAATGGACGAGGACTATACCCAGAAAGGGGCCTAAGCTCGAAACCTATATATATTTTTAATATGTAAAGTAAAGGAAATAAAGGCTTATTTATTATTTAGAGTGTCTTTGGCATATCGTCGCCTTAGAATGAAAACCTCGGGAATGTAAGTAGCAATATATGCATTTCGGAGAATCTTATAGTATCGAACAGTTCTGGATATAAAAGCGGATTAAATTTCCATATTAATTAATAAGAATACAGAACCTCCTTTTTTGAAGTCGAAAAAAAAAACATAGAAGACGCCGTACAAAAATTTTACAGCACGCAGTTCTTTCTTCCTCCTGAAAAGTTACTTCTTTTACACTTACGAGGTTTTCACTCTAAAGCGTCGATATATCGATAGACCCTGGGGTCTCGGCCTTTGAAAAGCGTACGAAGGGCCGAAGTCAACTCGCAGAGCAGAGGCCCGTTAGACGCATTTAATAAAATGAGTTTTACCAATCGCTACTGGTGGAGGTTATGCATTTCAGCAAACATCTTTAAAAAAACACCAATCATCTTGTTTAACCCAAAATAGCTGTTTATGTATACTGATTGGATACTACTGATAATCGCATTAAGCAACTCAGTTACATTATGATGACATACTATTGACACCCTATCGATGATTTGTAATCCCTACCACCACCATATCATGACCTTCCTTGCCTCCCTTGCTTCTTTCGATTTCCGAAGAGAAAAAGGGCATTTGTACGAGGAGTGACAGGCCAACTAAAACTGGTTGTTTTTACAGCAATATGACATTTGACAAATGGTTGCGTTATGCCTTTCGCTTCACCATTGTTGTTGTGACCGGATTATTAAGAGTTAATAGGATATCTTACAAACAAGATGGATTTGTGAAGTAATGACATCCGTTTAGTTCAATCATTGATCAGTCTGAAATTTATGGACGGATATTTGAAAGTTTCTTTAGAAGTTAACGAAGAAAAGGTTTTCCTTTTTGCTGTGCAAGTTAATTTCTCAATCTCTAGCGTTAAAATAAAACATTGGACCTGGCTGACTCACCATATTAAGTACTAGCTTTTCCCAGCGGCTCCGCCCGCGAGGAATCCGGAAATTATCCCACAGGAACGTACTGCCGGGATGAAAAGCATCCTATCGAGGCCATAAACTATCCGTGTGTCAACATCCAAATCCGTTAAATAGTTTTTGCGTGAATGTGTAACAAACATCTATCCATCCTCACAAACTTTCGTGTTTATAATATTAGTAGGAAGTAGGATATTACTAGGATGTATCAACCCCCAAAAACTTGAATTGCTTAAAGTGATCCTCCTCCAAAATCTTAGAAGGGAGATAGGTATCTCTGCCCCTCTCTCTGACTTTACGTACACTACAGCACCCGGCGATAAATATTGCACATCGACTTATTCGATCCTATCGATTTTATATAAAGAATAAAAATAATTATCAAAAGAAGCTAATCATAATTATTTTAACAGCTCCTAATAGATACCGGACTGTTTGTATTTCGTGCGACAGAGATAACGCTCTACGAAGCCGAAATTAGCAGATTGTCTCTTTCCAAAGGTCGATGGGCAATATTTATCGCCGGGTGCTGTAACTCTGTTTTTCATCTAACGCCATAATTTCAAATTCTAAGTTAGTTATATTTTAAGGCAACTCTTCCAAAAACTGCAGTGCCAGCACATCAACCTACTACAATCTGTCAAATTTCTTTAATAGATTTTCAACTTTATCGCTAAAGCATAAGGTTCAAAGTTGATTGGGAAAATTTGACAGTTTCGGGTAGCTTGATATGCTGGTGTCTGTACAACATATGAGGTCAAATTGAATTAGCTAGCAAAACTATAAAAAAAACTCGTTTTTTTTAACTTCTGGTATTTTAGTTAAGTACTTGAAGTAGTCGAGGATTTTTTTTTGCTTTATCTTGTTTAAATATATCGATATTTAAACAACATAAAGCAAAAAAAAAAATACTTGACTGTGTTAACTTACTTGAAGGCGCGTCCCTAGCGCCATCTAGTAGGATTAATTGAAGACCTTATTTTGACATTCACAGGATTGATTTGAACGAATGAAAATTGTGTGGACGAGAGTGACAGCCGGGCTGTCACTCTTGCGAAACGTCAAGAACGTCAAAAACCATCGGACTCTGGCAGTTTGAGACGAACGGTGGCGTGGGCTGGACGGTTACGACGGATCGCTTACGTCCTGAATCTTAATCCGTATTCATCTGCGTTAATCTGTGTAATTTTAATTGTTAATCGTGATTATAAGGCTGCTGATCAAAGACCTGTCAACTTATTTCTAAAATACCTCGTGCTATAACCCACTTTAAGATGAGTGATTCTGATACTGGTACCCACGTGCCTTTATACTTAACACAAAAAAAAAAGATTTGAAACTGATATCTCAAGTCACTACAGTCGTTAACCCCAAAAAAACAACGGATTTTTTCTTTATTTTTCGGTTTATCGTACTTAGTTATTACCTATCATGTCTGCGGAGTTCCGCTAGCTAATTCAATTTAAGCCTGTATAATGACAACAACATCCAACGCATTTACATATTTCACAGTAGAAGCTCACATAGGACACCATCATAACATATTGAAATTAAATATCATATGAAATAGCAATCCATCTTCCAGTTTTACTCGCAAAGGTAAATTGAGACGCACGGTTGTTCTGTAATCTGCGCAAGCGACAGTTTACACACGTCTATCTCAATATTATGAGCATGTAGTCAATGTATCATGATCGTACGTTTAAGGCATTAACTGACATGCAACATACTTGTATGGCACCTTTTGACTTATGAACTTTATACAGACAAGCTTCGGTGTCACGTTTCATCGTTCATTTTATGACTAACTAGCTTCTGCCCGTGACTTTCGCCGCGTGAAATTTTACCCTCCCCCATTCACCCTCTTAGGGGTGGAATTTCGAAAAACTCGTCCACTTCATCTTCGTCCACGAAGAAAGGGTTTTTCGAAATTTTTGGAAATGAAATTTGGAGGGTGAACTCACCCTCCAAATTTCATGTCTCTAGGACAAGCTTTAGGCTGTGCGTTGATATATCAGTCAGTCAGGACTTTGAATTTTATATAATATACATATAGATAGCGTCATTAGTTAGGTTAATCGTCATTTATAAGTCTTCTTTAACGTCCACTATTATGACCTCAAAATAAACGCAACAATCAACGATAACTGGATTGTTGATTACATCGTTTGGTAAGTTACTAATTATAATATAGGTACCTATATAATACATCTTTTCATTGTCTTCGTTTTAAAACTACAATTTTTTTTTTTTTATGACGTGGAGATCAATATGAACTGTTGTAGCTTGCTTTACAAAATGTATTGGTGTAAGTATCTACCAGTTGGATCCTCTACATAGGATCTTTTTTTTTTATTGCGCATGGAAAATCATCAAATGACCCCTCCCGCTCTGGGTGAAGCGGAAGGGAGTGTCAGACTCTTACTGACTAAAACCCATCGGTGTTCCTTCCTTATCTCTTTATGTTCCGGGGCAGCGGTAACCCTTTCGGACAATCCCGCTGACCTACATAGGATCTTGATGAGACATAGTGCCAGATATACCTACTGTGGACGCAGAATTGGTATACGGGTAAACTAGAGAAATAATTCTTTATTATAACGTTCACACTGTTAATTGTTATAGAGTCAATTACAAAGACATAACTAAACACTGGAGCGATGTTATTCTGTAAAAATCTCTCAGTGAAAACTTAGGTAAAGTGAGCGTGGAGTGAGCTGTCACAGTATAAGTTCCTAGCAAAAACAAACTCACATCACCTCAGTTTTCACGGTGAGATTTTTACAGAATCGACCAGCAAAACTAATAATATTCTGAACTTGAAAAGGAAACACTGAGTAGTTCCTAGGCCAGGCCAGACTTTGCGAAGAAGTCTCAACGATCACTGCCGATCCATGGTCCATATTGTTACATATGAGATTTTGTCCCTCCTCGGGTAAGGAACAAAAGCCCAGATGCAAGGTGGGTTGATAGGGTAAGACAAAGAAACAACAACCTATCTCAACAATATAAGTATATTCAATAGAATGTAACAAACATGCATAAACTAAAATAGTTAAAATACAAGTAAATGTAATGCCAGCCAGCGTACAGTTCGGTCGGTTACGAACAATGGTCGTGGGGGGTTGAAGATAAAGCCAGTACTGTTTTCAATAGTTAAGTTTAAGTTAAATAAAGTAAAATATCAAGGTACAACCTTCCAGTTTTATAAATGTAAATAAATTATAAATGGGCGCCAGGAACTTGAAGAGTTCCGGATCCCGGAGACGACGAAGAGGTCCAATATTCTTCCAGTCAGGTGAAGGTGTCGAACCCGGGGTCCTTTAATTAAGGTTAGTTGCAGACCGGCTTCCAAGGTTGAAGACCGGGCAGTTGATAGACAGGTTTACATATGAACCCGTAGAAATAAAATAAGAGGGTAAATTATAAATAAAAAAAAACCGTCCCGCCTGCGCTAATTCGCTAGGCGGACTCTGCCACCGCACAGTCGTCTCCACAGGAGGCTGAGTAGGCTCGAGGAACGGGTCTCGCGTCCAGGCCCCAGCGGCTCCGTTAGGTCCTGGCGGCGAGACGAATCACTCGAGCTGCCTCACCTAGAATCGACAATACGGGGACCCTATTATATAAGGGAACACTAAGACACTTTCCTTGAGGAGGAATAGGGGCGAGGAGCCACGTGTTCAGTTTGCCTAACCCTGTTTAGTGAGGCAACAAGAAATAGAGAATAATCACCCACGGGGCGTGCAATACTCACAGTTGTTTAATGGTGGAAACACCTGACCGCAAGATGCGGCCGGCCGGCGAGCAGGTCCGCCCCTGGCATCTGTGAATCCTTTTAACGCATGGAGTCCTGCAATAAATATCTAGGGGTCACCACAATATCCTTTCAACGACCGGGGAAGGACTCAGAGATCACTTCCTAACACTGATTCACCAGAATCCTTACCTTTTAAAAAATTGGACAAGGCTTGGTCCGAAGCTCAAGCGAGTTCAATCGCAAAAGAACGCCCGTGAACTCCCAAAGTGCTGTCATGTCCTCCGAACCGGAATTAGACGGACCACCTAGAAAATCTCCCCTGTTTCAGGTAAAAACCTATCAGAGCACGGATGACTGATGAATGATGAATCACTACACCAAGATATTTAATTCTTCAAAATCCCTGACAACTGTCCAACACGACGTTTATTCTCTGAAACAACTACAATTTACAAGGTCCAAGCTAACAAACTCATTATTTCTTGTTTCTAACCCTAAAGTTTGTCAGCTTTACCCCCAGAGTCACACGGCGAATTGAGAATGTTTAACCTGGTCACCCTCCAATCGTTTACAAGGCACAGATTAAATATGCATTGTGAGTTATCGATGCTTCTAGAAAAAATGTCTATAATAAAAAAACAATTTCACTTCCGTTTACGGTCAAAAGAGAAATAGGTATTTTAACCAAAAGATGAAATTGATTAAGTATTGGGCTGTACGATTTCAGTTCGATGGTTTCCAATCCACATGTTAAAATTTATCGATTAAAACTACAACTGTGAATCTGCAGCCGCTAGGTGTCGCCTCCAACTGTCAGAACTGACGTTTGACTGAATGACATTAGAAATGTAAACAAACGCAGGTTAATTACGATATGATGGACTTGATTTATTGTGAAAACCTGTTTAATAGGGTTTTGAAAAGTGATTAATCGTCAGAAAGTGTTACTAAAGAGTCCAGTGACGAAGAAGTAGATCAATATTGGAAACCTCACAATTTAGAACGTATGCTCACAGGTAAATGCGAGGTACAAAAAAAACAACGTAACAGTACCTCCCCAACCACCAGAGATTTGACCCGATAGGGCAAATCTCGACGCTGGCCCTCCAGCGTCAAAGCATACGCAAAAGAGCCAAACACGCACACAACAATCCTCCACGCTCATCCCTGAAAACAGGAACTGAGGAAGGAAAAAAAATAAACAAATTAACCATAGAACAAAAAAAATAAACCGGTGCACGATTAGGTAGCTAAGGTATATACAGCAACAATACAACAGAAATATTTTAGATAGTTTTTCTTCTGGAGCGAGTCTAATCCATTTACAAACATGTAAAAGACAAGCTTCAAAAAGAGTAGAAATGTGGTTTAGATAGTGTTACTTCTGGAGCGAGTCTAATCCATTTACAAACATGTAAAAGACAAGCTTCAAAAAGCGTAGAAATGTGTAAGTATCCGCTGAAGTACTAATATCCTAGTCTGACCTACTATAATTATATAGGAAAGACCATTCCACCCAATCGCGCACGAATACCAGCCTACACAATACATACTCTAACAAATAACATTGATGACCGCCGAGCATACCGCCGAGCTGGTACAGCAAACAATACATCAAAAGAAATTAAATTAACTGCTACAAACTAATTAGAATTGGCTAACCGTCCCCCCCTAAATGGAGTGTGACGGTTATTCGTCCCTATTAAAAAAAATTGCCATCTAAAAACGTTATCCATCAATGCAACCTACACGCCCGCCAATACGGCCTCCTAACTCAGGACCATCATTATGCTGCCTTACCAGCAATCCGGAGGTGTGTACACTCGTAGCAGAGTGTTACTTCCACAACAACACTGACCAACAACAGACTTTAAACTAGTCCATTGGTGGTACTTTAAAAGCAGTTCCCAAACGTGTACACAGTAAGAACCTGTGTAACACTACTAACTGCAAAAACAGTGTATTCAAACACACCGACATCCCACGAAGCCAGGTCAGGTAGGATTCACATTTAATGATCACTACTCAACCTGAAAAAAAACATAACTTTAAGGCTTATTTTAAGAGTTGTAATCCGCTCCAATCAACTTTTAGAGTTGAATAAAAGCAGTTCACAAACGTGTACACAGTATGAACCTGTGTAACACTACTAACCGCACAAAACAGTGTATTCAAACACCCCGACATCTTACGAAGCCAGGTCAGGTAGGATTCACATTCAATGATCACTACTCAACCTGTAAAAAAACATAACTTTAAGGCTTATTTTAGGAGTTGTAATCCGCTCGCATCTGAAACAAAGATTTAACAAAGGCTTATTTTTAAAGGAGTTGTCAACCGCTCCAATCAACTTTTAGAGTTGAACAATCATAACTTTAAGGCTTATTTTAGGAGTTGTAATCCGCTCGCATGTGAAACAAAGTTTTAACAAAGGCTTATTTTTATAGGAGTTGTTATCCGCTCCAAACAACTTTTAAAGTTGATAGAAATAAACAAGTTGATCATACAAACTTGTAGAAACCTAAACTTAACCTAAAGCCTTTACCGGTTATTTTTTTTTTTAAACTGGAAGGATTTTTATTTAGTACTTCCCTAATTTCTAAAATTTAATTAAAATAAATGAAGTGAACTAAACTAAAAACTGGCTGTCACAAAGTACAATCCTAAACAATGTGTAAATATTATCTAATGTGAAGGTAGTTACACAATTAACAGTCTTAATGAGTAAGTTTTGTTAAATAGAAGTAAATAAAAGTGTATAAAATAGTACAAACACATAGACAAGAACACGTTATGAGCTTCCATTGCGTAAATCAAAAAAAATGAAGTGAATCGAACCAAAAAACGGCAGTCACAACGTACAATCCAAAACAATGTGTAAATAATATCTACAGTAAAGGTAGTTACACACTTAGCCGTTTGTAATTAGTAAGTCTGGTTCAATAAAAGTAAATAAAAGTGTATACAACAGTACAAACATATAGACAAAAACAAATTAACAAAGGACTCCGACGTGACGGTTTTTTCTTTTTAAATTAAAATAACTGGAAGGTTCAAGAAACAGTACTCTGGCTTGTAAGGTACAGCAATAGACGTAACCTCTATCTCCAACCAATACACACGTTGGTCGCCACTGTTACATATGAGATTTTGTCCCTCCTCGGGTAAGGAACAAAAGCCCAGATGCAAGGTGGGTTGATAGGGTAAGACAAAGAAACAACAACCTATCTCAACAATATAAGTATATTCAATAGAATGTAACAAACATGCATAAACTAAAATAGTTAAAATACAAGTAAATGTAATGCCAGCCAGCGTACAGTTCGGTCGGTTACGAACAATGGTCGTGGGGGGTTGAAGATAAAGCCAGTACTGTTTTCAATAGTTAAGTTTAAGTTAAATAAAGTAAAATATCAAGGTACAACCTTCCAGTTTTATAAATGTAAATAAATTATAAATGGGCGCCAGGAACTTGAAGAGTTCCGGATCCCGGAGACGACGAAGAGGTCCAATATTCTTCCAGTCAGGTGAAGGTGTCGAACCCGGGGTCCTTTAATTAAGGTTAGTTGCAGACCGGCTTCCAAGGTTGAAGACCGGGCAGTTGATAGACAGGTTTACATATGAACCCGTAGAAATAAAATAAGAGGGTAAATTATAAATAAAAAAAAACCGTCCCGCCTGCGCTAATTCGCTAGGCGGACTCTGCCACCGCACAGTCGTCTCCACAGGAGGCTGAGTAGGCTCGAGGAACGGGTCTCGCGTCCAGGCCCCCGCGGCTCCGTTAGGTCCTGGCGGCGAGACGAATCACTCGAGCTGCCTCACCTAGAATCGACAATACGGGGACCCTATTATATAAGGGAACACTAAGACACTTTCCTTGAGGAGGAATAGGGGCGAGGAGCCACGTGTTCAGTTTGCCTAACCCTGTTTAGTGAGGCAACAAGAAATAGAGAATAATCACCCACGGGGCGTGCAATACTCACAGTTGTTTAATGGTGGAAACACCTGACCGCAAGATGCGGCCGGCCGGCGAGCAGGTCCGCCCCTGGCATCTGTGAATCCTTTTAACGCATGGAGTCCTGCAATAAATATCTAGGGGTCACCACAATATCCTTTCAACGACCGGGGAAGGACTCAGAGATCACTTCCTAACACTGATTCACCAGAATCCTTACCTTTTAAAAAATTGGACAAGGCTTGGTCCGAAGCTCAAGCGAGTTCAATCGCAAAAGAACGCCCGTGAACTCCCAAAGTGCTGTCATGTCCTCCGAACCGGAATTAGACGGACCACCTAGAAAATCTCCCCTGTTTCAGGTAAAAACCTATCAGAGCACGGATGACTGATGAATGATGAATCACTACACCAAGATATTTAATTCTTCAAAATCCCTGACAACTGTCCAACACGACGTTTATTCTCTGAAACAACTACAATTTACAAGGTCCAAGCTAACAAACTCATTATTTCTTGTTTCTAACCCTAAAGTTTGTCAGCTTTACCCCCAGAGTCACACGGCGAATTGAGAATGTTTAACCTGGTCACCCTCCAATCGTTTACAAGGCACAGATTAAATATGCATTGTGAGTTATCGATGCTTCTAGAAAAAATGTCTATAATAAAAAAACAATTTCACTTCCGTTTACGGTCAAAAGAGAAATAGGTATTTTAACCAAAAGATGAAATTGATTAAGTATTGGGCTGTACGATTTCAGTTCGATGGTTTCCAATCCACATGTTAAAATTTATCGATTAAAACTACAACTGTGAATCTGCAGCCGCTAGGTGTCGCCTCCAACTGTCAGAACTGACGTTTGACTGAATGACATTAGAAATGTAAACAAACGCAGGTTAATTACGATATGATGGACTTGATTTATTGTGAAAACCTGTTTAATAGGGTTTTGAAAAGTGATTAATCGTCAGAAAGTGTTACTAAAGAGTCCAGTGACGAAGAAGTAGATCAATATTGGAAACCTCACAATTTAGAACGTATGCTCACAGGTAAATGCGAGGTACAAAAAAAACAACGTAACAATATCGACATATTTTATAGCATACGCAGGTAGGTAGGTACCTACTTTATATGCCAATACATTTTTTAAAACAAGGTACATTAATTATCTGATAGATACATGGTGCTCACATATTTAACATTCAAACATGGCAAAAGTAAACGATTTTCATTTAAATAAAAAAAAATAAAAGTAATAAGTTAGGGTGTGACTTAAAGTAGTTACAGAATGTATATCAATGTCAAAAAAAAGAATAAATTTACAATTAAATTAGCAACCAGTTTGATTTTGTCTAGCAAACCCACATTCAGCATTACACTAATAGGATATGAGAGACCTGTAGCAGGCAGGTATCTTGTTAACAACGATAGTTTTAAGATAATTGATAACCAAACAAAATTACATAAAACAGATTTACGCAACCCCTCCCATTATTATGCAAACTCTAACATAATCAATCACGCATAATTATAATCTTATCCGTGCTTTGACAAAGATGGCGACGCAACCGCCATTCAGAACATATCGAAAGCACTATTAATGGCGAGTGCCCGATAAATGGCCATTACTATTTATCAACATATATTACCGACATAGGTGATTGATATTTGTTTTGTTTAAGGCGCTGGCTCTTCGTAAAGGGTTGATACATTTTATTTTGTACTGCGTTTAAGTAACTGTCAATATATTATATGACTCGTTCCTTAGTAGAAACCTACCGGAACTTACCTAATTACCTGCCTACTGAAAACTGCAATCTCCAATGCAATCATCTATTATCGATTCGTTTCAGTCCGCAAGAATAACTAAAAGCGGTTTCTACAGAATGTAGGAAAAAATAACTCAACCTTTCTTGACCTTCCTCGTAATTATAAAAACAAAACGAAAAACAGCTTAATCCCTTATCTTGAACACAGATTTGTAACCAAAAAATGTATATTACAAATTATGCTATGTAGGTATATTACACACTCATTCACCCTTTGCTTTTCAGACTAAAATTTATAACACCACTGCACTAGTCACCATTCAATAGTCACTAGAGTCTAGGTATGCACTATATTTGGAACGTTGAGGTTTACGGTAAAACCTTCCAAATATGTTCTAGTCCCGTTGTTTTATATTATTTTCTATGGATTATCTAATATTAATACGTGGTGGCACGTGCCATCGAGGTGCCTTTATAAGGCTTCTGGTAAACGGGCCACCCGCATTCAATGGTACAATGAACGGTACGCGAAAGATATTGCCATGATCGATAGGTTATGTTATAAAGCTATATTATATAAATGGTTCTGCTTACTTTGCTGTCTAGAATGGAAAAAATATAGGCCAGCATTTAATTAGGACCTCAGAGTTATCATCATCTGTGATACGGATTCTATCATTGTTTTCCTTTTTGTCAGACTTCCTTGTTTTTTGCTAAATATATTAAGAGCGGTTCTGCACTACATCCGATCCGAATCCGAATTAAAGATCCGACTTCAATCCAAATTGGGAATGTTCTAAATACGGACGGATAGAGTTCGGATCTAGTGCGCAACCCCTCATACAAATAGGACTACGGTCACTTCGGACCGGCATTTCTCGGATTTGGATCGAATGTAGTGCAGAACCGCTCTAACAGGTAAGCTTACGACGTCTACCCATTTCTTGACATCGATCTTCCTATACGCTCTTGCGGGCCTAGGCGCTTGCCTAAGCCCTCAGATACCCATGGCAATAATTGCGTTCGAAGCATTTCGTATTTCTACAACGACTTTCAACAGGATTGACAAGCTTTTTGGTAGTTTATTTCAATCCTATACATTTTTGACTTTTCCATTATCGTTATCGCTACGTAACCGCCGTTGACACTTGTGTCGACGACATTAATATGTGTGGTGTATAACAAAACCGGTTGTAACTTTTAATGCATTCTAAAACCTGTAACAAGAAAGCACTTCATCTTAAACAATCGCAGGAGTTCGTATTTGTCATAAGTAGATAAGATTATTACAGTTATTACAATCGCCCGCCCCGTGGCCCCCTGGCCCCCTGGCCCCCTGGCCCCCTGGCCCCCTGGCCCCCTGGCCCCCTGGCCCCGTGGGCACCCGTGGGTGTCGGAGTTATGTCAAAATTTCGCACACGCTATTGTGACCACACTTTCATTTTTTATCCATTTGTTTTCGCATTTTCTCACACGATAGCCTTTGACATCCTGATACATTATATGATAGTGGTGTGATGATGAGACACTGATTTAATATTACAATTTAACATGCAGGAAAGCACTTTCGAAACGGGTTACAACTTGAATCGCACTGTTAGAATCCTTAGGTATTAAAGAGGCTAGTATAGGATATCAGTAAACATACATATTTATGTTTAGGAGTAAATCTATGCTTAATGTTTGCATGATTTTTGTTTAGTTATGTGGTTGGCTCGCTTTAGTGTAAACTGTAAGTGCAACAAGAAATTGTTTTATTATTTTAGTTTTCCTGCTGACAGCGATGTAGACTATATTGATGCCTTATGATTATTTTTCCTCTTTTGTATATACATGTACCTACATATTTTTAATATTATTTTCACTCGGTTAACTTATATATTAATATTACATTCAATGAATCAGTCAAGGCTTTTTAAAGTTGTAATTACTAGCAAAACATGGGCGGTTTCACACTCATTTTACTATTAGCAAGATAACTGCTGTAAGTAGAAACTATAATAATGCTCCAGATTTGGTCAGGACCCCCAACTGTAACGCAATGCATAAAGCATGGCATGGCAAAGAAACTGAGAGCCATTCGGGACTATTTAACTTTTCACAAATGCCAGTTTGTTTTATGCGGTTCCCACACCAAAGATGCTGTTAATAACAAATCCATGGTCGACACCATTCCTTTAATCATGAAGACCTTTACAAAACAAATCAGATTATAAACTGCAAATCAAACATCTGTAGGTCATCAATGATGTTCCACATAATCAAACAATTTTTAAACCATCTCTCGTCCTTGTTGAAATAAATGCCAGAAACCCAAGAATCTATTCAAAACTTCTAACATTTAGTTAATATATCAACTGTAATGGGAACGGATCTTATTTGACATTCTCTGAATGAAATGAAGCTAAATCTGATTACTGAGAAGTTTATGATAGGTTACAGCGTTTACCTAGGAAATGTCAAAGGTTTTGAGATATTAACCTGAGTGACCTCAGTAAAACGTTTTATTACTCTGTTGAAAGACATTATTTTCAGCAATATTGGGTTGAATT
This sequence comes from Luperina testacea, assembly GCA_927399505.1. NCBI lineage: Eukaryota > Metazoa > Arthropoda > Insecta > Lepidoptera > Noctuidae > Luperina > Luperina testacea. The sequence goes on along the minus strand of OV656759.1, from coordinate 18,894,952 downwards.
TGTGGGAATTCTGGCGATGATTGTTTAGGTATATGAAGTAAATATCGGTCGTAGACTGCCCCGTTGGTCTCGTGGTCGCAAGTGCGACTGCTGAGCGTGGGGTCCTGGATTAGATTCCCGGTGTTGGGATATCTATTATCTGTATTCTATTTATGTCTATGGTCACTTCCATAGAGATTGTCACTTGTCACTGTCACTTCCACTTCCTGCAAGAGACCGAAATATACAGACGTTGTCATGAGCTCCGTGTTTGATTTATTGGAAAGTCCTTGCATCCTGCATAACATGGTGTCAGAAGTGCAAGTAGAACCATAGAAGTCGTCGTCGTCACTTATAACTCGTCACAGAGCTTCGTCAGGTCAGCGCATCGTCATTGTCAAGGCAAGTCTCACGTTCTGTCTAACCAATATGGCGAACGACCCGCCAACGTACAAGCAAGCGCCAAACGCGCCGCCACTTCTGACACCATGTTATGCAGGATGCAAGGAGTTTCCAATAAATCAAACACGGAGCTCATGACAACGTCTGTATATTTCGGTCTCTTGCAGGAAGTGGAAGTGACAGTGACAAGTGACAATCTCTATGGAAGTGACCATAGACATAAATAGAATACAGATAATAGATATCCTAACACCCGGGTCGGGCGAAGTGTTACCTATTGGGTTTTTGCCTTGGAAATTTCTTAGTAAAAGCCCGGACTTTGGCAGTTGGCGGTGTGATACCCCCGTGCCTCGGAAAGCACGTTAAGAGCCGTTAGTCCTGTGCCTGATCTCTCTCCTGTCGTGTCGGATTGCCGTCCCATCGGGAAAGGAGAGTGAAGGAAGAGAGAATGCACCTGTGTCTGTACACACACATGTGCACTATAATATCTCCCGCGCCGAAGTCTGGTCTCTGCTGATGGTCACCATAGCCGAAATTCGCTATGGAGGACTTTATTTATAATAATAATAAACTTTATTGCATAAATACATAAAAACAGTTGCACTACAATTGAACACTGGTATACAACAAGAATGGTTGGGGTACTGTCCTCTTAGATAGGCTACATAATAGCCTGTAGTAAAGAGAAGCAGTGCCGTATCCCTCCAGAATGGAGAAATCTATTGCTTAGTGTTAAAAATTTTAAAAAATAATGATATTGGTTTTAATTACATAAAACAAACAAATATAGAATATGCCTGAAAGTATTATAGGTAGTCTATATCAGATATGAGTAAGTGTGCTGTGTGGATATGTGTATTTATCGGTCGTAGGTACTTTGACCGACATCTTCTGGGATAAGTTATCCATTTCTTTCGCTTTCTTCAAATTCATGTCTAAAAGTAATTTATTTCGTCCGAATTATTATTCAATGAAGCAAAAAATATTTCTTAAATTCTTGGACTACTACGGTACCTGCTAAGATTGTTATGGCAATAATTTCGTCTGTGAGCTTTTTTCATCGGGCCATTTTAAAATTATACCTTCGAATCGTCAACCCGTCTTGAGTAAGCGTGGTGATCAATGCTCGTGTCTTCTCGGTATGAAAGGTCTTTATTTACCCTGCAGTGGGACAAAACAGGTATTATTAATGTGATAGCATATTAATAAAATGATATAATACGGAAAATAGGCAACAGTATCGCTTAAGGTGATATATTGAAAAAATGTGGTTTTTCTATTTCGTGTTAAGTATGTGGAATAAGGATTTAACATTTTGGTATGTTTTTTTACTCTTTGGTCTAGTACACGATTCAATGAATTTTTCCAAAAAGAATTTGCAAATTTATATTATCTATGTTTTTACTTTTTTCGACATCACGGCTTCTGAGTTATTCAATGGAATTTACTTTAAAAAATATATAACTAAAATATCAAATTTTACTCAAATTAGTTTTAAATTTAATTCATTTGTTTTGTGAAAAAAGGAGTAAATTCGTTTTGGCACATGCGTCGTTTTATTCCGAGCGCACGTACATTTCACTCTCCTAGGTTTAACAATAGACACTCATATAAACTGGAAAACACATATACAGACAGTAAAAGCAAAAATTTCAAAGTTTTCATATGCTCTCCGCGAAATAAAAAAGACTACAAACCTACCAACCGCACTAGTCACATACTACGCGTATGCCCACGCTTGGTTTAACTATGGCATCATCTTATGGGGAAATAGCACAGACGCTCCCTCCCTATTTACCCTCCAAAAAAAGCTTATACGAATAATAACAAATATAGAACCAACAGATAGTTGCAAGCCTTACTTTCAGAAACACAAGATTCTCACCTTGGTTGGTATTTATATCTTAGAATTAAGTAAACTAGTCCGTAAATATCCAGATTCTTACAGCACACGGGGAGACTTACAAACAAATTATTCGTTGCGACATCAAAATAGACTAAATTTGCCCCCCTCCCGCCTTAAGCTACATTCATCTAGTCCATATTCAATGTCAATAAAAATATATAATAAATTACCAGAAGACATAAAACAACAAAATAAAACCAGTTTATTTTTAAATAAACTAAAGCAATTCTTAATAAAAAAAAGTTATTATACAGTACAAGAATATCTAACGGATAAATTCAATAACAATAATACATAAAAGATATAAAAAAAAAAAAAATACATATTATACTATAATACTTAATATTTATACATATTACATTAATAATAATTAACAATTTTTAAGCGGGTAAAGAAATAAGCAATATTAAATATAATTAAATAAACTATTAACTATAATTACTAAATAAATTTAATATATGAATATTTAATTGACAAATCCATAGAACAGACATAATAATATAAATTAGTAATAATTTTTTTAGATTAGATTAAATTAATAAAATGTTACCTTAAATTGTACTTAGAATAAGTTAGTTTTCATGTATAAATACGTCCTCTTCCTTAAATTTTATGTTTTGCTGTGCCCGACAGGGTCCACGATTGTTACAACAAATGTTTCCTACCACCTAAACATATACATTGTGGAATGCAATAAATGATTGAGTATTGAGTATTGAGTATAGCCATCTCTCTTCTTTTGCGTTTCAAAAGTAATTGCATCACTTTCGCTCGCTTAGTAGATCAGTCACTACAATTTATTTTCGAGGTAGAGCCCTGTTCCGTGGTAGAGCCAGTCTTTTACGGATTTCCTTTCTTGTTTTACGTGACCTAAAGCGCGGTCTTTGTCGGACTGCATAGAAAAGAAAGAGAAGCGCGATGACACAACGCTGGTAATTTATTGCAAAATAATATATGAAGGAATTATCTATTTACAAAAAATCTGTTTGGACCAAAAAATTAAAACACTAGTTTTTAGTATGTTGTAGAATAATCAATCATAACAAAAAATCATAACCATTGTGTGTAAATTAGTATGGTTTTTATTGTAAAAAGAAAGTTTTTAGAGGTATCTTCATGTTTTTTTCTATCGTATCAAATTAGTTGTATTATTTTTTCAACACACTATCTACCTAGCATATATCATAAAGAATATCACATATTTTTCTGATTTTATTTACTGTAGTCTATCAACTTTTATTGTTTCTAAAACTTACGTTTTTTGCGTTTAGGTCCTGTAAACCCCTTAAAATTTGATCAAATTCTTACGAAACGCAATGTCTCGACTGTAAGACGAGAAACAACGCGAATTGTTACATAAAACGCACTTGAAGTATTTGAAGTATTTCCTTATGGCATTTCTACTTGTCTTCATAATCCAGTAATCAATTTTAATTTAATTAAAATGTTTGGGTAATATACTGGTACACGCCTTCGTACAAATTGCCTACTATCATGTGCCTTTGGGTCGCTTTTACTTACTGTGGTTTGAAGTTAGTATGTAAAAGTTATTATGTACATTGGCTTTTGTGAGATAGAGTATGATTAAGACAAAGTATAGAGAGCGTGCTGCCGCAAGTATGACAATGTTCAATCATCACCCTCCTTCTGCTCTGATATCAATTTATTTGGTGTTGGCTCGGCATAATGTCTTCTTCCTAATCTCACAAAAAAAAAACAAGTCGCCTATTGCCTTCCTTTACCTACAGATTTTCGTCATCCATGTAGGATGTAAATTGGAATGTCTCTCTCTTCATATATTTTCAACGCTTCCATAAAGAAGAAAAAGATAAATATGAAAAGAAATAAGTAAGTAAGAAGATACCTAATTACTACACATCAGCGCTCTATACCTCTTATCCATACTCTTAGATAACAATATAACCATTATGTACTTATGAATTACAAATACTAATCAGAAACCACCGGTAACCTACTAATAAGTACTGTCTCCCGCCTTTTTTGTGTAGGTACTTGAAACTAGATGACTTGAATAGGTTATGTAAGGAGTTAAACAGTAGTTTATAGGAATTAATGTTAAGTCATGTTATTAAACGGATATCAGACGGGCAGCGAATTATGTTTTACTTTTATTAGTTCGCAGTTTGATTGTGGGTTATGTCAGTAAGATTATCAGAGACCACTTTGTGTAGATCCGATTGCCATATTGATGCTATTGATTATTGCGGTTTGCCAGTGTTTTGTTTTAAACAGTTCTGAAAGACGAAGATCAGATCTTGGTCTTTCAGAACTACTAGAAATCATTTTACAAAAACGTCATGCAGTACCTAATGACATTGTTCTATTCAATCGCTGTATTTGCATTCAAAAGATCAGTTGCTCCTTAACTTAGCAATGATCGAAACTTTAGTCTCGAGTGTTTCCCCTATTCTTACGAAGTTGACAAACTTTTCTACTACCTACTTTTGCTACCGACTTAAGGCTCCTTCAAACAGGCGCGACACGCGATAAAATCGCGCGCGACACAAAGGCACCGCAAGTCACGCAACGAGCGGTGCCTATAATATGTCACGCGCGATTCACGTCACGCGTCGCGCCTGTTTGCAGGAGCCTTTACGCAGTAAACAAAGTCCAGACATTCGTAAATATTATATTACTTCGAATCACTACTAAACAAACTTCTGCCTCGATGTCACCCTGAGTTTCCTCTCTCATTTTACGGAAATGTTTTCAGCTATGAGTACTAGCACAAAAAAAGAAGAAAAAAGAGTATTCTCTGCTATTCTAATAAAAACTGGCCAAGTGCGATTCGGACTCGCACACGAAGGGGTCTGACCTCCACAACCCAGTAACTGGGTAAAACGATACCCCTTTATAAGACTGGTTGTCAGACATAAATATAGCATAGAACAGTGTATTTGTTTAATTTTTTGAACCGAAAACCAACAATGAGGTTCGATAAAAAAATACGAACTGCCAAGTCTGAGGTCCATAACCAAGAAAGAAATGACTCACTGTAATAAACATCATGCGCGTTTTTTACAAGCCATGTAGTGCTTAACATAAGAGACTCCTAATTAACTATAGTGACAAACCTGGAGAAACGTTGCCAGTGTTAACCTATGAAATGCCTTATTAGAAGGCTAAAAGTCACCCAAAGGGCAATGGAGAGGGCTATGCTAAAAGTTTCTCTACGTGATCGAATCGGAATGAAGAGATCCGCGGAGAACCAAGATAACCGACATAGCCTGAAGAATTGCCAAACTTAAGTGGCACTGGGCAGGGCACATTCCTCGCACAAGTGATGGTTCTGGAGAGGCGACCTCATACTAGAAGACGCAGCGTTGGAAGGCCTCCCACAAGGAAGACCGATGACCTTGTGAAGGTCGCAGGATTCCGCTGGATTCGGGAAGCCCCCAAGCACTGCTAATTTGACAGGTTCGGTGCCTGTCAAACTGGCGGTGCTTGAGGGCTATGTCCAGCAATGGACGTCTTTGATGATGACATCGAGCTTGGTAGCTTGCATTTATATACCTTTGTTTAGGTAACAGTGGAATGTGAAGGCTGACAATGTCTTGTATTAAATCCAATTTTAAACGCATTTTGTTTAGGCAGATTTGATGGCCTCTTGACATAAATCACCGCCTTCGGAATTTATTCAATCACATATATCTTTAGCATATAATTATTCACTTTAATTTCAGCTTACTCATTACCCGATCAAAAGAGAACCAATACAGGCTTATGCTGTTTTGATTGGCTCCGGATATCCGTGACCTCTACAATACACGCCAAAAACGATATAATCTAACACAACACATTGAGTGTATGCCATGACATAACGGAGATTATCGACCTCTGCAATATAATTAACTCTATGTACTACAATGATGTATTTAATTAGTAGTTTATTTATATAGTATTATTCATTTGGTTGTTATGTAATGTAAGTTACTGTCGCTATTTAGATTTAGAAGCCTGTGGGGTAATTGCGTAACACAATGTCAGTAGCAATGGGTTTCATTTGGACAGTCAACAACATTCATTGCGTTATTTACGTTGTTGAACAGACATTTTTGAACGAACATATAAAGCAATGGATTAGCTATATCTTTCAAAATTATTCAGATTTAGACTGATAGTGTGTAACGCAATTAGGGTGATGCCGGTCGATTCTGTAAAAATCTCACCGTGAAAACTTAGGTGAAGTGAGTTTGTTTTTGCTGGGAATTGACACTATTGACAGCTCACTCCACGCTCACTTCACCTAAGTTTTCACGGTGAGTTTTTTTCCAGAATAGCACCGCTGATTATTAAATACCGATCATTTTTTATTCTTAGTTGTGATTAATCCATTCATAAATAATTTTAAGATCTGAAAGGATTAGTACATATGACTGCCGGGTTAAATCGAAACTTATGCGGGTGAAACCGCGGGGCGCAGCTAGTTTATAATATACTGCTGCGCCCCGCGGCTTCACCCGCATAAGTTTCGATCCCGTGGGAATATCGGGATAGAAAGTAGCCTATATGTTAATCCAGGGTGTCAGCTACCTCCATACAAAATTTTATCAAAATTGGTTCAGCCGTTTGAGCGTGAAGAAGTAACAAACATATAAACACACACACACAAACTTTCGCCTTTATAATATTAGTGTGATTCGAAAGTAACTGTCTATATGTTACATTTTCACACCTAAACCACTGAGCGGATTTCGATAAAATTTGGCTGATTCAAATCCCATAGAGTTGCAATTACAGAAGGAACCAAATAATGTGCAGGAGATGGTCGATCGTCATGATGAGGATGTTAGTTCTTATTGAAAGGCTCGATGATGAAGAACTCAACAATAGATTAAGTGTGTGCCGTGAATATATTAGTATTTTTAACCGCTGGAAGAAAAAAGGTCGGAGCGCGCGCCGCTTGGTGGCGTTAGGTAAGCATGATGTAATCTTTCTAGATAATATTATAATTTTAAAATCAACAGGAATAGCCAATTCTGTGTCGACACCTGACACACTTTGCTAACAGAATAAACCTTCCTCATAATAATATCAATACGATTTCCAAACTAAATCCTACGTCAGGGGTGGCAAACATAAGGTAGGTGATAAAATACTGAACACATCATTACGGAAATCATATTTATTTACTTCCCATTCTATTTCTTTTCAATATTTGCATGCCTAACTTAAGGCAACTAGCCTCATATTTTATATCTGACTGACCGACTTCTTGACAATTCAAAAGTGCCTGTAAATGGTTTAATTGAAATAAATGCTTTGAGTTTGAGTTTGAAGGTAGATTGTACAGGGATCACAAAGTTTTGAAAACACCTTTATTTTGTGTACGGTCAGCAACAAAAGTCGATTAACAGTTCAGTTTTTTTAATCTCAGTTATTTAGCCAAATATTTGTTCAAAATTGCAGCAGAAGTACAATGCAATTTAGAACAAATGTTTTGCTCAATAACTGAGATTAAAAAAACTGAAGTGTTAATCGACTTTTGTTGCTGACTGTACCACTTTCTAAGCAAATAAACGACTATGATTATGAATCATTCACATGTACCGTCTATTTTATAATATATATCTTAAACTAGCTGACCAGACAAACAACAATTCATACAAAAATCGCATAGAAAAAGCACTTTCAGTTTTTCTCCATTTTCCGGGCAACGTATCCAATTTTTCTGTCCCTAAAAACTGTTTGCTAAAAACCTTATTGAAACTAATACAAACCCAATAATGGGTGAAGTAAAACGGTACACATTCGCGGAAATAGCCTCATGCAACGGCAGCAAGGGGCAGCCGCTGTGGGAGCGTGCTTGTCGGGATACGTCACTACTACAATCAAAGCCGAACGGACTTCGTGAAATAGAATATCTGTACTATAGTTTATCTATTGGAGTCAGGAATCGTCGTTAATAGAGGACGAGAAGGAAGTAATTTTTGTTTAGATATTGCCTAACTTTCCTCAAAGGAACGGAAAAATCTTGCCACAAAAATTATGTTTTTTGTTAAATTGCAATACAGATGCAAAAAGGTTCACCATCTCTATAAGCCTTCTAAACAGTACACATTCTTGTAACGATATTAAATCGTGAGCTAGCTTCGCCTCGCGGCGGCGCTTACATAAAATAATTGTTTGATCTTATGACGTGTATTGTGTCATGCATGAAAGATGGCAAATTGTTATCGTTATACCTAAATTGGAAATTGATTGGGTTTATTTGTTTGGTGTAAAACATTGCGATTATTTTTGGAAGAGTTTTAATGCAAAGCTCAAACGGATAACTAGCGTTGTGGGATGTTTTTTAACTGTATTGATTTTATAATTCTATAGTAGGTACCCGTTAAGTTTCAACATTCACTCCTTCGTTGGCAGTAATCAATCAAATGGCTTAATGAATACCCAAAGGAGGTAGACCTTACAGTCCATAAGAAGAAGTGTTTTACGATAGTTCAAATATATTTTCTTGTAAATGCCTTATGTGTTTTAAGACTTTCGGTGTTCAAGGCGAATCACAAAACTCTACAAGTATCTTTAACATCAAACTTTGTGCAATACTTGTTAAGGCTCCCGCAGATAGGCGCGACGCTGCTCTAGTAGAAAAATGTCTATGTAAACTTCATGGAAATTGTTCTACCAGAATCGTGTCACACTTTAATAAGCAGATATTCAAACGATCGAGGCCTTTAAAAGTTAAAAGGGCAAGTGGCCCACGACCGTTCAAAAATATTTCTTCATTTGGATTATCCTCGGTTTCACCTTCCATAACGATTTACCAAAGATATTAAGATGCTGTTAACGTCAATACTTTGAAAGATAAAAAGGGCTGGTATCGAAACGATATTGTTTATGTGAACAATGCACAGTCCATTCACAGTTATTTTGCCTTTGATGTTGCATCACTATCAAAAGCACAATGGTCTTTATTTTCGTTGAACTAAGGTTGATATTGCGTTGCTGCCATTGAGAAGACTGTCAAAATCACAGTGATCTTTATTTTCTTTGCAATAAGGTTGCTATTGGGTTGTTGCTGTCAGAGGTAAATTAACTGTGAAAGGAATGTAGTGTAAATTCGTGTCAGATTAAGACTGCTAAATAAATACTTAGGTACTATATAGCCTGTGATATTATTAATGGTGACAGGACCACTTATTTCTTTTTATTTTTTTCATTGAGTATTGATTTTAATGTGTTTCCCTAGAGTAGAGGCATCGGCTGGTTCGCTCAGTGAAATCCGCGCTACACAGCACACTAAAAGAAAGGGCACCTAAAGAGGAGGTCTTAGCAACTTTACTACTCGAAGCGGAGTCCATCATAAACTCCAGGCCGCTCACGTACGTCCCTAGTTCACCAGACACCCCAGAGGCCATAACACCATCCTCTAGGGAAACACATTAAAATCAATACTCAATGAAAAAAATAAAAAGAAATAAGTGGTCCTGTCACGCTCTGTAATATGTGCATATTACAGAGCGTTTTACAGTGGAATCGGTCAAGGTAAAAATCTGGGAACATTGAATGATTTAAACCTATATTAAGTATGCTGCCTAAGTACAGACGACTACACATCAAGCTACTACAATCTGTCAAATTTCTTTAATAGATTTTCAACTTTATCGCTAAAGCATAAAGTTCAAAGTTGATTGGGAAAATTTGACAGTTTCGGGTAGCTTTATGTGCTGGCATCTGTACTTCATGTTTTTACTAAAACTTCATATGAAATCCCATTTCCAACGCAAATTTCGTTCCTTTCAACAAACCTCAAAAAAATAAAGCCCCACCACAAATTGAAATTGAAAACTGAAAGTGTAGACAACTCGCCGACAAACAAGCCTAGTGTACACTAAACTGTATGCTTTATTAGCCCGAGGACACACCGGCCAGTCTGTGGTACCACCGCGACACTTAATAACATAGAAATCAAACTACTTAAGAATTACTTCTTACAGCTGTAATAATATGGTGGACATATTATTTCCTTGGTAAAATCTGTTTCCTTGTTAATCTGATAATGTCAGAAGAAGGGATGGTTAGTATAAGAGATTTCTTGAGGCTTTTTAATGGAGTAAGTAATAGATCTGACTTTATTTCCCAAAATTCGACTTTGTAAGGTCAGTAGACATGTCTTGCTAAACCCGAATTACATCAAACTGGGTGTTAAAAAAATATAAACATCCAAATTGAGAACCTTCCCATTTTATGAAGTCGGTTAAAACTAGGTTTCTCCCAAACTGTGATTAGATTTCTCTAAATAATACCTCATATTAAGGTATGTGCATTACATCAATACGTGTATGGTTTCGTAAGAAATCTTGGAAACAGCATCAAAAGGGAAAACAAATCATGATATATCAGTTAATAAATTGACAGTCTTCTCTCCGTGTAATTATTCAATCTATGTAGATAACTTTTTCTGACCGCTATTACATAGAGGAACATAATTCGATAATGGCTCAGTAATTGCTAGAAACTGGACAGCCACTGTCGGCAGTTTTTGGACATCTCTATGAGTGGAATGTGATGGCAAGATGACCTGCTACTGTATAGGACAAGCGGACTAGACAGGTGGGGAATGAGAATATCCTGTAATCGATGTTTTCAACAATGAGCATTAGTAAACGGTTATGTAATACTTAAGCTTAGCAGTATAGGTGCGTAAATTACTATTACGACAAAAATGACAAAATGTCGACTGTTTAATACAAAATAAATCTTCACATTAATACATTAGTATTAGCTATTTACTTTTCCTTTATTTATTTTGTTACAAACTTATTAAATTTTTAAATATTTTTTACAAAAAACAATAAAAAAACATTTAAAAATAGAAAAATGTATTTACTATTTACTTATTATTAATTAAACAGACAAAACGGTAAAATAAAATATTAATTCAAAAATCTATTTGAATCTCGATTTCTTGTGAATTGTTTTTTCATGTTTTAACTCGAATCGAATGAATTATCGATTTTATGTAACAGATTGCTGGCCGTCCGTACACAGGTGTCCGCCCTTAATGTCAGATGCATTGTGAAAGAAATTACACTCCAGTAGACGCAGTAATTATTTTTTTTAATGATGATGTTCGATCGTAGAATTACGCACACGTGTCAATAAAACCTAACTTAACCTGTAGGCGTGTCAATAATTATAAACAAAATATACAGAATATTCCTTTGTCATTAAAATTCACTTCATCGATAATTACTCGTTATAATAAGATAGTGTAAGTTATTATGGTAACAGGATGATTATGGATACAATGCAACGTCAACATCGGGAAGTACTTAAAAGAGAAAAGCGGAAGCAATACAAATAAAGGTTTTTTTTTTTGAGATTTTAACCTTGCCTTTATTCGGTATAATTTATCCATGATAATTTAGATCTTTAGTTTTATATCTCAGTGTAAAAACTGTGATCCCATATATTGCCGAGCTCGAAGTCAGGAACTGGTCATGTATTTTGACAGATTGTAGTAGCTTGATGCGCTAGCGCCTTTACAACAGTTTAATTTGCCAGTCCAGTAGACAAGAAGATTTTTTGTGAAGGTAACAAACATACTTGTCAAAAATATATCTATCAATTAGTTCGTCGGTAACCTCTCATAATTATACACTTTACTGCTAATTTAACACATCATTCTTTGTGGTTTCCAATGATTATGAATAAGTAAATTCATTTAGCCCGAAGAATTACCAAACTTAAGTGGCAGTGGGCAGGGCACATTGCTCGCAGAACAGATGACTGATGGGGCCGAAAGGTTCTGGAGTGGTGACCGCGTACCGGAAGATGTAGCGTTGGAAGGTCTCCAATAAGGTGGACCGACGACCTTGTGAAGGCCGCAGGAACCCGTTGGATGAGAGAAGCACAGAACCGGCCGAAGTGGAGGTGCTTTGGGTGCTTTTGCCTATGTCCAGCAGTGGACGTCTTTTGGTTGAAAAGATGATGATGATGATGAAATTCGTTTACTTAACTTACATATTTCAAGCGGTGTTACCATCAGACCTTGAAAAACAGTGATAATAGACAGAATTCCAGGACAATACCACTTCCCAATAATTCCATATCTATCTCTAACTGTGTTCAGAGACCGTGTTCAGAGACAGTGACCGTGATCAAAAAAGTGTTCAGAGACCGTGCGGAGTGCGGACGTGTTATTAAATTTACTTAAAATAAATAAAATATAAGTCATTGAACTCTGAATTCTATGTCTATCAGTGCAAATATACTTCTTCTTGATCAAATCCTTCGATACTACTATACGCCAACGCCGGCGCAAGCGAAGCGCGGCCGTGCCCCCCGCAAACCTCAAGTGCAAGCAAGACAGGCTCCAATAATTCATCTCACTCGCTCCGACCGGCCTACAGCAGCGCTGTCATCGGTAAGCAGAAGAACGTAACCTATTACGTAGTATTATAAAGGAGCTTACACATTTATAAAATCCTTATAATGAATGTTTTACAATCTCCAACCAAAAAGCGTGCAGGCTCGCAGCCAGATCTATCTATCCTTGATACGGAAGATGATACGATTCCGCAGAGAGTGACGTTTCGTAAACGGAAGAACCCTGAACTAGATGATTTAAAGGAAGACCTCGACAATTTTCGCAAAGAGATAATGTCTACTTTGAATGGATTTATTGATAAACAAAAACAGATAATGGAAAACATTTCTGATGACGTATCATCAATTAGAAATGAGATTAAAAATCTGGCAACAGAGCAAAATAAGATTAAAACAGAGATAGCCGAGTTGAAAATTTCCAATACTGCTACAAACACTAAGATCTCTGCTCTGGAAACCGAACTTGAAAATATTAAGGCAACTACTCCACCACAAAATCCAGAAAATACTATTACTTGTGAAGACGCGGTTGCTGAATTTCAGGAAAGGCAATCAAGAAGCAGAAACATAATCATAGTGGGAATACCGGAAGCTACGGAATTAGAAAAAGAAGACAGAATCAATTCTGATACTCGGGAAGTTACTAAAATTCTAAAGTTGATACACAATGAATGCCCGGAACCAAACATGATACGTCGCCTTGGTAAATACAAACCCGAAGCAATCAGGCACATCAAGATTTTTCTTCCATCCTCAGATTTGGCAACAACAATTCTCCGAAATAAAGTAAAAATGAGTCTTGAACCATACAAAATATTTTCAGATCAAACTCCTTATCAACGGAAATTCCTTAAAAACCTCAAGCAAGAACTACATCAACGCACAGAGAATGGTGAGAAGGATCTAACAATAAAATACATAAATGGCACTCCAAAAATATTAAAAAAAATGACAAAAAACTAAGCCAGCAACTGATAGACCAACCAACAAGTAAAAATAAAGACATAACATATACAATCACCAATAGATACGATAACCTATGTACAACAAAAAGTTCCCTGAAGTGTTTTTATTCAAACATACGAAGTTTAGTCAAACCCGGAAAGATAGACGAACTGAGGTGTATACTAACATCAATACAAGATGTTCATGTGGTGATACTGGTCGAAACTTGGATTAAATCAGACGCAGAAGCACAGAGATTACAACTGCCAAATTACACACATTATTACAACTTCAGAACGAACAGCAGGGGAGGTGGTGTATCTATTTTTATTAAAAATAACATGAAACACGAATTCATAAGCCAGAAGTTGGAAGAAGATAACCATTTCCTTTGGGTTCACCTTCAAAAATTTTCTTTAGACATATGTGGAATATATAAACCAGAAAGGACTAACACAAATAAATTCCTTGAAACGCTAACAAATGAACTACAAAACAAGAAAAGGACCATACTGTTTGGCGATTTTAATTTTAACCTACTTGGTTCGGATCGAAACACCATGGAATATAAAGATACACTCTCGGAAAATGGCTATACACTATTAAATAAAATTGATGCAAGGCACTGTACTCGTGAAACATCTACTACACGTACTATTTTGGACCACGTTTCTACAAACCTAAGGGGACATGATTTTCATCTAGTAATAGTTGAATCAAGCATGTCAGATCACAAACAGATTTTTCTAGAAGTCAAACAGTACAAACCTGAACCAACTAAAAAGATACAAATAAAGACACTTTCATTCGCAAAACTGTATAAAACTGTAGAAGATATTGACTACGTTACAGTGGGAGAAGATTTCAGAAAGTTAGAAGAGGCAATAAAATCGGCAATCAGCAAGAATCAAACTATGAAAATTAAGATTTTGAACCCACCCAAAACTGAATGGATCACCAAAGACATAATGGATAAAATAAACGCTAGGAACATATTATGGAAACAACACAAAAATAATCCGAACAACTTGGAGTATGAAGAGAAATTTAAAAGTGAAAGGAACAGAGTGTTCTCGCATATGCAAACCATTAAAAATAAATACTACAGGAAATCATTTGAAGAGTGTAAAAGTAAGCCGTTAAAGATGTGGAAACTTATAAATGATCTGTCTAAAAACAAAATTAAAGATTGTTGTATTCCTCCTAAATTACAAACCCCCTTAGGCCGCATCACGGAAGACAAAGAAATCTGTGAACACTTCAACACCTACTTTGCCGGTATAGGTATTCTCCTGGCAAACAAAATAGCTCCAAAACACCATAATACTAACATTAACACAACTTCACTACATACCAACGCTCAGGGTCTCTCACAAATGTCACCAACAAACGTAAAAGAAATCGCAAAAATTATTGATAGCCTAAAATCAAACACCAGCGCTGGCATTGACGGCATCAGTGTCAAAGCAATTAAACATATAAAAAAAACTAATACTACCATGTTTAGTGCAATGCATGAATAAATGTTTACTCGAAGGCCATTTTCCAGAAACACTTAAAATCGCGAAAGTAACTCCCATTTTTAAGTCAGGTTCCAAATCAGACCCGGGAAATTACAGACCCATTTCGGTGTTACCAGTGTTCTCAAAAATATTGGAAAAATTAATTCACTCTAGACTTATGGATTATCTTGAATCTTTCGGTTTTCTTTTTGAACGGCAATATGGTTTTAGACCAAAGGCAAATGCACTAGCTGCTGCAACTGATTTGATCACGAAACTAAGGATTAAAATTGATCAAAAGCAAATTGCTCTGGGAGTCTTTATAGACTTAAAAAAGGCTTTCGATACCGTCAGTCACAATCTACTTCTACAAAAATTAGCATCTATCAAAATAACAGGAAGTTCTTTCAGAATGTTCGAGTCTTACCTTGAAAACCGTTTGCAAGTTGTTAAAATAGGAGATAATATCAGTAGTTCAAACTTGATAAAATGTGGTGTGCCTCAAGGATCAATACTCGGTCCTCTTTTGTTCCTTATCTATATCAACAATATACACACATTAGGATTAAAAGGAGATATAACGCTCTATGCTGATGACACTTGTCTGTTTTACTTCGGCAACTCCATAGAGACAATTATACAAGACGCGCAGGATGACCTAGTTATCTTAGAGAGGTGGTTCTTGGACAATCTGTTGACAATAAATACATCTAAAACGAACTACATCATTTTCTCGGCCAAAAACAAAAAAATTCACAATCACAAACCTTTGTCAATAAATGGAGATGTCCTTAATAAAGTAAACACAGAGAAGTATCTGGGCCTTACACTTGACAGTCACTTGACATGGCAACCACACATTAAAAGGATTTGTTCTAAGTTGTCAAGTCTTACAGGAGCGTTACGTGGAATAGCTAGATGTCTACCATTAAACGTTAAGTATACTGTGTACAACTCATTAGTGAAGCCGCACATTGAATACCTAATTGAGGTCTGGGGATCGACAACAAAAACAAACTTACACAAACTCCAAATCGCCCAAAATAAAATTATTAAAGCCCTCTTTCAATATCCCTATTTAACACCCACAAACAAAATCTATAACGACACCAAGCTTTTTAACATCATTATGACCTATCAATATAACACCTGCGTATTAATAAGAAAAATTCTAACAAAAGAAATACACACAGAAATTACATATAAAAGGTACAATGAAGTGCAAACACGATCATCACGTCGGGCAAATGACTTAGTACTATTACACAAACCTAGAACAAATCACGGAAAGAAACATATTAAATATGAAGGAGTACAACTATATAATTCATTACCAAAAAACATTAAAGATCAAACTAAATCAATTTTATATTTTAAAAAAATGTTAAAGAAACACATCTTCGACAGCTTCAACATAAATAAATAGAATATTATATTGTCTGGTATTGTATAGTGTGCATGGTGCTTAACAACAGTGCTGATAACAAATAGCGCGCTCGATGTTTACAACGACGCGCGCGTTCGAGTAACTTATTATGATGTACCCACTCACTAAATTTATTAAAGTAACTATGTAATTATGTACCTCTAACTGCACGACGTGCGCTCTGGACTATTTTAACAATTACCTGCATGTTAAAACTTTGTTTCTCATTAAGTGATTATGTAAATCTTTGAGAAATAAATGATATTTGAACCGTAACTTTACTTCTAGGACTAATTGGGCGTACATTTAATATGCGCTTATCTAACTTTAAACTTTCTTATAATCTATCCACCAATTGCGACACTCCCAGACAAGGAGTGTCAGCAAATCAGCAGTAGTTACAGTTTTCACTTACACAAGTACTGCCCAATTATCTATCTACATATTGAGAATCCGATCAATCATCATTATAATTTATACTTCACCGAATGGATCAATTTACTGTATCGAATTTATGTACGTACGCAAGTGATTCACTTTTACTTTTTAACTATTTCTTTACGCAGATTGCGTTGTTATTCTCCGGAATGGGTGAAAATTTATTTTGTTTTAATTGAATTGAGGTTTTATGGGTATTGCTGATGATTTTTTGCTGCGATTTATTGTGTTTTGATTATACAACGGACTTTCGTAATTTAGAATTTCATAGAGCAGCAATCGGAAGTCTACATTCCAGAGTAATTGACTTTAACATACTGTTATGAAAGACTTTGTTAGATAAGGATGTAACCTTATTCTCGTGAACTACCAATCAACAGTTAATTTTAATTATATCTTGTTCAAATACAGATCAGTCGATTTATCAGCTCCAGTGTTCAATTTGATAATGCGCTTCAAAATTAAAATGATAGATTAGTCGTTACGTCATAACAATGTATTATGGGCGCCATCTTGAATTATCTGTCATCTGTCACGATAATGTCAGTGATAAATTCGACGAAGGATGTAGAAGATTGGCAATCACAATAGTGCCGTGACTTACGCCACACCTGTGTATGTTACGATGTGATGGTCAGCTTTCAATACTCTCTGACACTATAACATTGATGTGAGAAAGCTTGTCCAGCTAATGGGAAATCACGCCCAAACGATGTTCTAACACCTACATTGGCTAAATCATGAATAGCAGAAAAAGATACCCTAGCTTATTATGCAGTTAGTTTGATTCGATAATTGTTACATTAAAACATACATTGATAGTTGATTTTGGGGAGTGGTAAAAGCGATATTAAATCAAAGCTTTGTTTGTTAAGATTATACACTGAAAGAAATAAGCAGTAAATAAAAATGAAAAAAACATTGATCTGAACTGCTACAGTTCCATATGAGCGTAACGTTCAAAACAGTATTTTTACTGATCCGAAAACAGTTAAAGCTTGAGGCAAAATGTTACCGTCATGATGACAGTAAACTTTAACGTTTTAAGTAGCTAAAAGGTCACAAAATTAATTACTGTTTTATTCATTTGATGATATCTTTCAAACCATTGTTTACTTACATTACAGTAATGGTGATTTTCCTTTTTGTTTTTTTTTCAATAAATAGTATGTTCAATCACTAAGAGTTAGGTATCTACTGTTTTGTCTTTTACTGTTTTACAAACATTTCTTCTTCCTGTTTTAAGTTTGAATGAAATCGCTTTAAAGTGTGTAAGAAATAATTTGTTTCAGTATAGCTTAGAATTAATATAAACGTAGGGATTACTTCTTTGTCCAAGTCAATTTGAGCAGAAAAAACTTAGGCATTCATAACTGTCTTCCTTCTTCAATAACTTAACTTTGTTTGGATATGGTACCAAACTTTTTCTGAGAAGGGAATCTAGTATTTACAAGGTACTACAGTTGTTTGTAATTTTGTCAAGTCTCTAACCGTTGAACGGTACACAATGTCGTACATTTTCGTCATGCGTGAGCCTTTAGCAACAGCTTGACTCTTGAGTGCGAATTGCGAACCGAGGTACCTACGTCTGTAAGGGCAAAGGTTAAAAGTAGCTCTTAAACACTTCTGGCACAACTCAACGACTCTGGCATGGCATGGAATGTTTGCGATGGATACTTTGACTGTTAAAACTTCGAGATTTTTCATGACTTGATTATTCTAGACAGCCAGCCAGTATACAATAGGAGTGGGTTGTAACAGGTAAAATCGCATATCGGTTCCGCCTGTTCTTATTTCACGTAATTGACAGTTCCAAAAACCTGTTACAAAAGAACAGGCTGTTATTTCATACTATGTGGAAACAAACTATTGTGTGTTCTCTGTTACCAGTCACAGCTGATACACGTAGGTACTTCTCTTTCTAACTAGGTGCAAGAGAAGGAAAGAGCTTGTGACGGACGATGTAACAAGGTATCACAGTGTATCAGTAACATGTTTTATCTTATTCTAACTAAGGTAACTGTCATAAGCATGAATAGAGAAAAGCTTCTGACTAGATGGATTCTGTAATCTCGTCGTGAAACAGAAGCTATTTTTTTCAGATACAGTCTGTTATCTTGTGATACCTGTTATATACAGTCTGTTATCTTGTAATAACTGTTATATTTAGCTGTTACGATAAATATTCCTCACTCCTAGTATACAGTACATACAGTGTAGTAGCCAGTATTCTTTACATTGCTACCGAGATAGGTAGACACTAAATCTGTAGAGGTTTTTGAAGACCTACGCTGCATTAACACTTTTATCAATTGTCACCACGTTGCATATTGGAAAATGAATATTTAAGTATGTATTTACGTATTTACGTGGTCTAATTCCATGCATCCTGCAGGTGCACCATATTCTTTATCAATCGAATTAAACATCTATATACTTATCGCATCAAAAACTAGTTCTTTAGCTAATCAGATGACAACAACACGATGAACGCATTCTTACTAGTGACATGATTGATATACAATAGAGTTATGAACACTCTCATTAGAATATTTAGAGCGGAATTCGAGACGATCGACTCTTTGAAACTTATGAACTCTTTACACTCAACCTACATGTCGCATACGCAATGCACATCGTGATATCTCCTGGTACTTTTAAAAAGCACAATCAATAATAATTAATTTACGTTTAGCTTACTCTATTTTGGAGGAATATAGGTATCATATAAATGGTCGAATAACCCCATCAGGCAGTTCGGCTCACAAACTGTCTGACAGTGAGAACCTCCTCCTTTTTTTCGTCGGTTAAAAACATCGTTCTTTTAGGGACTCCTTTCTACCTATCCTGTGACTCTATCTATGCATATATTATATTATCTTTCGCAAATGCTTGGAGAATTATTTGTTATGTTTGACCAAAGTGGTTGCTATACTTTTGGAGACTGCACAAATATTTAATCTGTGTGTGGTCTACATTATAGAAAATCAAAAGCAAATTCAATACATCCTTCCCACACTTTCTTGAACAAGAGAGTCAAACAAGTCAATTCGGAATAACTGGATAAAATTTAAAGCTTATACTTTACTTTTAGCGGCTACACAAATATTTTCCGAACATTTTAGGCTTGAGAAAACAAGAGGCAGAAAGTATCTCACATCACCACAAATTCTACAAACAATAAAAACATATCGCAAACTATTCGGAACTAAAAATAAAAAGAGAAAACAACACGAGACAAAGTTTTTTTCTTTTAGAACTAACAATTAACGGTATGGGAACGCCATTGCATCAGCGGAGAGGAAATGTGAATGAAACTTAATACGAGGCCGAGATATGATCTGCACGAGATAACGAGGTTATGTCACGATATTTGCTGGTAACACGATTAAGTAATTACGATTATCTTTTTTTGCTTTGGATTAAATTCATAAATATATAATTAATAAATAAATAAAGGACCACGACTTGACTGGAGTGGTTGAAAAATCTGAAGGATAACAAATTAACATCGTCAAATGCAGGGGTTGTATTGAATAAAAAAATGGTATTCTCCATTAAAAATTTAAATTTATGAAACAAAAAGGAGGGAAAATAATCAAAGGGCATCAAAAAATTCATGGGTTGTATTGAATAAAAAAATGGTATTCTCCATAAAAAATTTCAGTTTATGAAACTGGGAATACACGGTAGCGCAATAAAATAGGTCAAAAATTCGAAGCAATGTGACGTCTACCAACCCGCACTGGGCCCGCGTAGTGGATTACGGCCCACTCCCTCTCACAGAGAGGAGGCCTGTGTCCCCGCAGTGGGAACATTGTAGGCTGATTCTGCAATAAAATGACGAAAAAAAATTTCCCATCATTTAGGGAAGATATTTAATAAATATCACAGAAAAAATGGCCGATTGATCCATTAATGGATGTGTACCATATTTACCATATTATATTCGAGAATAGCTCCTATCGTGGTTGAAAAATTATCTAGTCACTTGTTTGCTACTGATAATAGCAATGCTGCTGATTGTCCAGAGTGCGCCTGATAGTGATAGATAGGTACTTCTTCACTCGTGGTGACGCACTTCATCACGTGAACGCCGGCTGTCGCTGAAAATCAGCTTTGTCTCGCATTTATGTGTGTGATGAGATGTGACGCATACTTCCCCCAACTTTTTTTTTGGGTTTTTGTTCTTTCTCTGCGTCACGTTACCGCAAATAAACTTATTTTCTTTCTATCTTTTTACTTCTAAATGACAATAAACACTATTTTCTTTAGCTCGCAGCAAGAACCGAACCGAACCAATGAACCAATTTTCCAAGTGATTTAAATCGGAATTTATATGAGTCGTTACATAGGTATACTTGTAAATAAGTAAATACAATTTCTATTGAGAATAGGTGTGCCACAAAAGATTTATCGTTGAACCCGATCGTTGCAACTTGGAGGAAGTAATGTTCATTAAACAATGTTCTCATAATATGACTTGTGTATGAGAAAGGTATATTTCGTTTGATTTTAACAATGAAATATGATACCTCATGCCAAGATGTCTTGTCAAACGTGACCATAGTTGACCCATTGCGAAAATAAAACTAATTTATTTGCATAAGACAGGGTTCGCAAACCTGTAGTGGACTGACAAATCTTTAGGTATAACCATTCTGACTAGATAATTCCCAAATAGATTCGTTATTAGCTGGCCTTTTCAATAGTAGAATGTTTAAATGACGAATATTTCCTTTTTGAAGGCCGTTATTAAGACCATCCCAATTAGGTAATAGGATCTTTTCAATCAATTATAAATATTTTATTTTATGTTTTCCTAACAATATTAAGATTACTAATTAACGTGTGTTGCACATTACTAATGTTACTGTTAATCTTTCAAAGGAGCTAAAATGCCTAAATGGGGATCACGACACTAATAAAAATCGACAGAAAAATAGCTAAAGTTGATTTATCGACACCTATTTATGTCTTAATAACCAATACTTTCGAATAAATGCATCACAATCATAAATCTATTCTAAACAACCCAAAGTTTCATATGTAACCTATTGTGCATTACAGCCGTTAAAATGTTCACGATCCCTGACAATAAGCTTCATAAGTCCAACAATCATTAGCCATTTTCTCAACAGTTATGAGTGAACGTGTCATAACATTTCGTTCCCACGAATAAATCATTCGTTCAATTTGAACGTCGCGAACGATATAGTTATTAAAATTTACTTTTAGTTGAACAAATATAGTTTGAAGTATATTGATGACAGTGGGACCGCGATTGGATGTGTCAGGGATCGTGAGGTTATTTTCACAATGGAGAGAGGTTGGGTACACACTGGGCTCGATATTGATGCTTGTAATAATGTTTGAGAAAACTGGGGGCCTAAAAAGGGGTGCGTCTCATAACGTATAAAGGATATAATCAACGTGAGATATACCAACTGTTGATATTATAATTTCTTTACATATAACATTTATTTATTCTAAAACTTAATTAGTATAACGTTGTTTGATATAACGTTTATGTAATCAAAAATCATTTGGTCTAACGTTTAATATGTATATTGTTTATTTAATCGAAAATCATTAGGTCTAACGTTTAATATATATAAAAAACATCATTATGGTTAACACCCCGACTCAGAGTACCCCGACGTTTTTGCGGGGCTCCGACGACCTATCTTAGCGTAGGTGGTAATCAGTTACTAGTTATGTTTAATATCTACTTAGGTTACTGTTACCTATAACTACGATAGAACTTACAAAGAATAAACCAAAGTTTTTTTTAAGTTTTAAAGTAAGCGTTTTCATCATATTATTATTTTTTTTTATTATTTTTTTTTTTTTAATTTATATGGTGTACATAATAAAGAGTATTCTATTCTATTCTATTCTACACCAAATAAGCTTTATATCTTTCGAGTGGTATGTCAAACGATTTTATATTATTGTATGTTATGTCAAACGATGTTATATTTAATGTATGTTATGTTTATAAAAATTAGTTATTTTAAAATTATATCAATCGTTCATTATATTAACTAATCGCTATATTAAATAAAATTATAGGTTCCGTTGTTATTATGTTGTTAATATTAGAGATTTTGTTGTTATATCATCTATTACTTACCCCTAAAAAGGCCGCTTTGGCAGAATCATAAAAGGATAAGATTATGAATCATAATATGGCGAAGGCAGCCCGTGTTTTTCTTTTTTTCGCTGCACTACGTAGGTATAATCAAAGAGATTGGGATTAAATTTGATTTGGATTGATTGGTATTTTAGCATAGACAAAAAAAATAACTGAAAATCCTTCATCAATGGGTTTTGATGCGATTTACGTAACAGTTAACTGTCCATTATGATTCATAATGTTATCCTTTTATGATTCTGATAAAGTGGCCTTTTTAAGCCCCCTAAATGCCAAATCTTGTACAGACGCCAGCACATCAAGTTACTACAATCTGTCAAATTTATTTAATAGATTATCAACTTTATTTGTAAAGCATAAGGTTCAAAGTTGATTGGGAAAATTTGACAGTTTCGGGTAGCTTGATGTGCTGGCGTCTGTACTTATAAAACGTTCAAATTCAAGTCGCAATTTCATCTCAGCGACAATCAATGTCAAAAACGTGTCAAAAATAAACATAATTGATTGTATTTTTGACAGATTGAAACAGATAAGAATGCTAACGTTCTTAAAAATACGGGAATTGCCCCTCAGGCTTTTAGATACAGAATGTTGACGACATGTTGTTGTAAAGGCATCTGTTAATAGGATTAAACAATTAACCACGTCTGGCAGATATATTGATTGTTGATCACAGTTGTAGGTCTCACGTCCGAAATCACAATTTAGACTGACACTTTTCAGGCCAGGGTCTGGCCTGAAAAGTGATGAGACGCCCTTTTTATGGAAACTAAAAGCCAAGAAATAAATGACTTTGAAATTGAAATACATACCTAGTATTTAACTATCAAAAATCTAGGTATGTAATCTAGGTAATCTTTTGTACCGTTGCCCAGACATTCATTGTGTTCCTACCATTTCTATTAGTACTCAGATCATAAACTATAATATCTAATGAAAGAAACCAGGGCGAACAATTCTATCCAATTATACATATTTCACATGACGGTGAACCCGTTGCGTCGAATCAGCATTGTCTATTTAAAATCGATGCAGTCATCTGCCCACTGCGTTATTAATTTATGACCAAAGGATATTGCAAACGACTTCGTCTTCGTTTAAATGTAATAAACGTCGATGTGGCTTAATTTCGCTTTATTTTCTAGTCGATTATAATTTAGAGTCATCATAAACTTATTACGCCGGTCAAAGACCTTTACTGAAGAATAGTTCTCAAGTAATGTGTACACTGATGATAGTTTATCCCGCAAAAGCACGCACTATATAATATTAACAAAGTAAATTGCTTAGTAGTAAATAGATTGATTCAAACTCAAACTCAAACCATTTATTTCAATGAAACCTTGTAGAGGCACTTTTGAATAGTCAAAATTAAATAGTCTGTCAGTTAGTCAGAAAGTTGAAGCTAGTTCCAAAACGTAGATCTCTATGGAGAAGAACGGGCAAGAAACTCCATGAACACTCTTTTAAATCAAGATATTACAAAATCCTGGGTACATTATTCATGTTGCTTTTATATGTGAGAACAATGTATTGTGTGATTATTTAAATAATGAATGACTGGCCAGCAGATTAGCAGTAGTGTCCTTTACAATAACTTTTCTAGAGATAACTAATCTGGAAGCTGACAGTATAATGCTGAGTTGTGGCCACGGTATTCCACACAGTATAAGTGTGGAACTCTCTGCCGGTATCTGTGTTCCATCCCACATTTAACTCGTCTGCCTTCTAATCAAGAGTGAACCATCATAGACCTCATCCATCGCTTTCTATCAGTCGTGATCGGAGTCGGCGCGGGCGGCCCATTTAGCAATTAAAAAAAAAAATAATAATAAGTACACTTTCTGTACCTACACTTATTCCTCAAACGAACCTATCCCAATAATCCCACCTCCATTACCCAATATTCTCTCAGTGTACAATGAACTTAATTTCATGAACGTGTATTATGTTATATAACACACATTGTGTCAGTCACAATCTCGTAATTAATCTGCATGGTCCAGAAATGGACCCGCATGCCGATGTCTGCAATCTTTAAGAATATTGAACAGTTCCGTGTCTCACTGACGGACTGAAAATTCATAGGCTAAACACTAAAGAGACAATTATGGTGCCATTCGAAGTCATCATCTGCCTAACCTTTTCCCAACTGTGTTGGGGTAGGCTTCCAGTCTAACCGGATGCAGCTGAGTAGGTACCAGTAGGTATTTACATGGAGCGACTGCCTATCTGACCTCCACAACCCAGTTACTGGGTAATACGAAACCCCTTGGTAGGGTTGTCTGACTTTCGCGCTTCTGTCGACCTGTAACGACTGTCAGAAATCCACGAATGACAGCCGGGACCACCGAGGCACGAAGGAGTGTTGGTATGTGAACATGGTCACCCATAAACGGACCAACCGCGGCAAGAGTACCTTAACCTAATCGATCGACCTGCGCGGCTGTTATTAATCAGCCTATAATGTTCCCACTGCTGGGACACAGGCCTCCTCTTTCTGTGAGAGGGAGTGGGCGGTAATCCACCACGCGGGCCCAGTGCGGGTTGGCAGATGTCACATGTCTCCGAATTTTTGGTTCTAGGACATGCCGGTTTCCTCACGATGTTTTCCTTCACCGTTTTGAGAGCAGTGGTGACGAAATCATTTACACATAGGAAGGCGCCTGTATGGGTTCGAACCTACGACCTACAACTCGTAAGTCGCGGCCGTTACCACTTGGCCACCACTGCTCATTTGGATCACTAGAGTTTTGAATCTTAATGTGGTGTGTTACAGCTGAAAATGGAAAAATCTCAACAAACTTTTGGAGATCACTGTTTCACTACTCGTTTTCTTTAAATTCTACTAATCCCGGCTATATTTTTCTAACACACACGAGACTCGTGAGAGTGATCTCTCATACATATGCAAGCTCAAGACCTTGGTGAAGTGATTTGTAAAGTAAAAGCGATACTAAAGCCTTATCTAACTGCATGAACAATAGCTGCTTTCCTATGTGAAATTTTCCGGACATAAGTATTAAAGCAACTAATGTTCACAGCTTTTTTGCTTTCTTATGTGAAAATTTCCGTACCAACGTATTTAAACGTTCATTTTAAAGCTTGAAGGTGTTTACAGCTTTCTGTCACTTACTAAACAGAATATGGGTGGAGCCTTAGAATTAAATATAGGTACTTATTGAGAGGAAAAAATTACTTAGAACGTTTCTTTTATTCTTGAATGGGCCTCCATCTTGACCTTCATCACACCTGATGGAAAGCGATGGATGAGGTCTATAATGGAACGACAAAAGATGCCTAAGGCACTAGAACTCTCACGAATCGACGAAACACAGCAGGCTGCTTGACGCCGGACTCCGGTGAACAAAAATAAAATAAGAATAAGAAAAGAATATACAACGCGTAACGTTAAATGCGCAAAACCTCTTAAGAGGTCATTGTACTCATCATTATGAACAACTTTTACTATGGTTCCCAAGCTGAAATCGCGAAAAAATCAGTTGTTCCCTACATTTGCTCGCATAACTCGTCAAAATGAACTAAACAGTTATTTTCTTTTGCGATTTCAAGTTTTAGTTTCAGTTTTGTTCATGATGTTGATATGACAAATTAGTATTTGAAAAAAAAATTAAAATGGTTTTTTTTTAAATGATGAGAAGAAAACAAAATTTTGATATTTTATAGCAACAAAACTTTGTTTTCTTCTCATCAGTTTTCCAAACCATTTTTCAACCACCATCTTATCCGATGATAGGTAATCGAAAACCGTTTAATTTACACATACAATACATACAATTAATCACTAAGTATACAAAACGCTTTTCACAATGCATAAAAGATCGATAGAATATAGAAACTTCCAATCAATACTATGCGATAATCGATTTGCGTGCGAACCGTAAAATTTGTGTGATTGTCAATGGGAACCCATCTGTAGGTGGTCTAGTGTGGGACCCTCAACTTGACCTCGCAAAGGGCAGCATTCCGTTGTCGAACTCCGATGCATGTCAATTGGTGTGTGATGCAAGTCATAAGCTGAAGTAACGACACAATGTTAGCAAAGATTGAAAGGAAGAAAAAGAAAGGATTTTTTCAAAATCAAGGAAGTCTACTTCGGTTTTGACTATTAATGGTGGAGTATTATAATGAATGTTAAAAACCTTTTAGGTAATTAGTTTGAAGAATTTCATCTGGTTTCTTTGCAAAATGGAAATAATTAATCCAGACTATAAATCCTCAAATATAATTCTAGGCAGTAAATATACTCGAATACTGCATATGAAGTCTTTGCAAGCTTTAGTGCTATATCCGCGAATATCTTTCATTTTAAACCTAGGCAGAAATATTGCCTGCGGTAATGAAAATCTGAAGACAAGTGACCACACACCAAAGAGAAACGATCTTTATATATGTTGCAGTCAAAACTCTTAACCAGTCAAAAGTACTATTGACTAGCAAAATCAGTCAAAAGTACTTTTGACTGAATAGGTTGGTCAAAAGTGGTTTTGACTGAAAATTATTGGTTATTAGTACTTTTGACTGCAAATTTGCGGTTAAAAGTACTTTTGACTGACGCTCTTCGTCAAAAGTAGTTTTAACTGCAATAAAGCATCAGTCAAAACTCAAAAGCACTATTAACTCGTTAGATGTGAATAAAAAAGAGGTTCACCCTTGTTTGGTATAACAACTTTTGATGTAATGTTACTAATTCGAACAACGTTTAGGAAAATAATCAATTTGTATAATATCTATTAACATAATTTTCATTTCATCGAATATTTATTTGCGATAACAACATTTGCGCTGTTAATCAAAAGGTATAATGTTCATTTGATGTAATGTTCCCACCCCGAGGTTCGGTTTTGTTAGGTTACTTTAAACCCTTTTCACAGAAATAGGAGCCCCGCGAAGCGAGGCTCCGTCGACATTGGATGCAAGAGCGAGTGAATGAGAATACAAATACCTTTAGGTACCTCATATCATATTAAACAGGCAAATTAGTGCATTTGAAAATTCGGTCAAATGACATTATTTCAAAGAAATAAATATGCTAAATAATATGCTAAATAATTTTTAAGAGTTTTGACTGATACAACCAGTCAAAACCAATTTTGACGGAATCACTTAGTCAAAAGTACTTTTAACCAGCTCCATTGGGCAAAAGTACTTTTAACTGTTACTTTAGTCAAAAGTATTATTGACTAAAGCATACGGTCAAAAGTACTTTTGACTGATTTTGCTAGTCAATAGTACTTTTGACTGGTTAAGAGTTTTGACTGCAACATATATAAAGAGATAGCTTTCAAAATACAAAGTTCAATAAAATAGTAAATAATATGAAAACAATGAAGTCTTTTGATAAAGATTCGATAAGAACGGTACAAGAGTTCTTTTACCTTTCACAATGTTGTGATATGCAAATAATAGCGTGACCTTTAGGGGTCAAGTTCTTTTGATTTAGATAACAAAGCTGATAGTCATCGTTCTAACATCGGACTGAAGTCGTTAGCATTGATCGCAAACGTTTAAAGCCTCCTACAAACAGGCGCGACACCACGCGACACAAAGGCACCGCTCGTTGCGCGACTTGCGGTGCCTTTGTGTCGTGTCGCGCCTGTTTGTAGAAGCCTTAATATGTGGCTGAAACGAAGATGGCGGGAGGAGCTTGACTCCTACAGAAAGGACAAGCAAAAGACAGGTTTTTTTTAACGTTTTTTAGGAACCAAATGCTGAATAAGGCTAATGCGAGTGAGAGAACATGCGCGATAGCTCAGAGAGCCTATGTTCAGACCGGCCAAGTTTCATAGCCCGTATTGGAGCATTCACACGGTCCTGCTAACGAAATAAAATAAGTTCAGTAAGAAAACAATCCGTTCCCATTATTGTAAACCTAATTTATTGCCAATTGTTTACTACCTCGCCACTAGCCATATAATTGTTTTAACATTGTTTAATAATGCATGATGTGCTTACCTGTAAGAAATTGGTACACTAGTCTATAAGTCTATTGGATGTATCTCATATCTTTGTGTCAGTGTATACAATTGTTGGTGAGCCAAATAAATAAATAAATAAACAGCTCCTAATAGATATAATATAATATACAAACAGTCCGGCTGTTTGTATTTCGTGCGACAGAGATAACGCTCTACGAAGCCGAAATTAGCCGATTGTCTCTTTCCATAGGTCGATGTGCAATATTTATCGCCGGGTACTGTAACAGCGTGGTGCGTGGGCAGGCGATGGATGCAACGGCGTGAGAAATTAAACGCGGACGAAGTCGCGGGCAGAAGCTAGTTTATATTTATGTATAATATGCTGCTGTACATATTATTATGTGCATATGGTGTACATTCCTCACCAGTGCAGTGCTTCGCCAATCGCCACTCGGCGTGTAATCACTTACAAGCAAGCGACAAAAGTATTAAAGCACGCACGAACTGTTTTTATTCAACGCGCCACTATTCTGGAGAATATGAAACTGTGTGCAGTAATTTTTAATTATGAATAATGAAAATGAACGAAGGATTTCTTCTGATGATGATTGGAAGAAAATTCTTCTCCATAATGAACTGAAACCTAAAGACAGATATGTCATTGAATGGATTTAAAAAACTGCAGAGATGAACCAGACCTGTAGTGCTACTACAGTGTGGGAAAGAGATGGAGCTAGAGCTATACATACACAGTAAGATTAAAATAATAGGTACTGCTATGCTACACTGCTGCTGCTCTGAGAAGTAGTGGTAGCCCCCCAGAGCTATGTTAGACGATTACTCTGCTAGCCACAGATATAGATTAACCTAGATAACGAAAGAGCAACTACTTCGCGTGCCAAAAATCGCACCAGCTTACGTACAAAAATCGTAAGCCGTTGGTTTCGCGCTCAGGGAAAGAGATGGAGCTAGAGCTATACATACACATTGAAGTAAGATTAAAATAATAGGTACTGCTATGATACACTGCTGCTGCTCTGAGAAGTAGTGGTAGCCCCCCAGAGCTATGTTAGACGATTACTCTGCTAGCCATAGATATAGATACACCTAGATAACCCAAGCGCAACTACTTCGCGTGCCAAAAATCGCACCAGCTTACGTACAAAAATCGTAAGCCGCCACTTTCGCGCTCAGTCCTGTGTGCTGCTGGCTGGGTGAGCGTGAGCGCTGGCGCTAGGCCCCGGGGGTGGGGCAAGACGGGTGCCACACGCATGGCGGCGTCTTTGAATCGATTTGATTTTCCCATCACAAAACAGTGCTTGTGACGTCATAGTAGGTAATCAAAAAATTGCATCGCTTGGTTTTCATACAGATCGTGATACTTGCGTTATACGTATATCTATGTCTGTGCTGCTAACAGACAGAAAACGCTAAAAGGTAAGGAAAAACTTGAAGAAAGCAAAATATAGGTACCTACATTGAGTTAGGAGAGGAATAATTATAACAGTACTTAGAGTTTTATTCACCTACTAGCTCCGCCCCGCGGTTTCACCCACGTAAATGTCGATCCCGTGGGAATATCGGGGAAAAAGTAGCCTATATGTTAATCCAAGGTGTCAGCTACCTCCATACAAAATTTTATCAAAATTGGTCAAGCCATTTGAGCATGAAGAAGTAACAAACATATAAACATACACACACACTCACAAACTTTCACCTTTATAATATTAGTGTGATTTTAAAATAGCATTAAAGATGGTCGAGCCTTTCAGTAGTACAAAATCGTAATACACTGAAATAAAATGAAGAAAAGACCACTATCAAAAAGCAAGCAGATATGTACCGATAGGTTTTTGATAGCGTCAGATGAATACATTTCGAGATGGCTCAAACATTAAGTATGTAACAGACGATAATAACAAATGTAGTTAGATAAAAACATTAGTTACTCTTCAAAAAATAACCAACATTGATATTAGAAACACCACACTTACCTACAGTACCCGGCGATAAATATTGCACATCGACCTAAAAGGAAAAAAAATAATTATACAAAGAACAAAAATAATTATCAAAAGAAGCAAATCATAATTGTTTTAACAGCTCCTAACAGATACCGGACTGTTTGTATTTCGTGCGACAGAGATAACGCTCTACGGAGCCGAAATTAGCCGATTGTCTCTTTCCAAAGGTCGACGTGCAATATTTATCGCCGGGTACAGTACTTATCACATTAAAGCGCTTCAGAATAAGCCTTCAGGGTCAACAGCTGGCCCTTTCACCTCACCTTAGCACCGAGCACCTGCAGTTTGATCCTCACGAACCCATTCCAGAACATTTCCTTACTGGTTGAACAAATTAGCTGCGGTAATTGCTGACCTCGTGTTGTTATGGTGTTATAGGGACGACGGTTCGGTCGATATGTTTGGCGTGGGGAATGGTACTCGAAAAGAGGGGTCTATGCTCAGCAGTGAATGATTATGATAGATATACAATACCAAATTGTGTTTAATATAACTGATTTGAAGGCAACAGAAGATTGAGGCTTCCGAATTCGAATATTTTTAGGTAAGTACTAACGTCTTTTTTAAAAGAACAATGTGCCTCGGAAAGCCCGTTAAGCCGTTGGTCCCGGCTGCCATTCGTGGATCTTTGACAGTCGTTACGGGTCGTCAGAAGCCCGAAAATCTGACAACCAGTCTTACCAAGGGTATCGTATTACCCAATAACTGGGTTGTGGAGGTCAGATAGATAGTCGCTCAGCTGGATCCATTTAGACTGGAAACCGACCCATAGTTGGGAAAAGGCTAGGCAGATGGCAGATGATGAATCGTTATTTTTAAGTTCTATCATCTGAACGCATTTTATGTTAATACTAGCTGCACCCCGCGGTTTCACCCGCATAAGTTTTGATCCCGTGGGAATATCGAGATAAAAAGTAGCCTATATATCTAGAATCCAGGGTGTCAGCTACCTGCATACAAAATTTTATCAAAATTGGTCCAGCCTTTTGAGCGTGAAGAAGTAACAAACATAAATACACTCACAAACTTTCGCCTTTAAATATAATATTAGTGTGATTTAACTAAACTGAAAACTCGAGAATGTATTTTGAGTTTAGTTCTACTACATGATATGGGTGTGCATTTTCATTCAGTCAGCACCCCAAATGAGTAACACACACAGAAATTTCTAATCCATTGCTTCATAGGTTTGAAACATTCGTCTGCTTGACAATATAAATGACGCAATGAATGTTGTCGAATTGCGAAAAATAAAATCATTACAATTGGTAGTGTGTTACGTAATTATCCCGCAGGCTGGAAGCACTAAACTTGGGAATTCCATCAATACTGAATTAACAGTAATGACAGTACCAATGAATGCCCCGTCTTAATACTGATATTGAGCTGGAGCTCTAGGTATCTACTCTGCTGTAGATATAGTTAATGACGACAATATATAAGTAATGTTGGTAGGCCTAAAACTACACGATTTCAACAATATTCAAAGCAGTCTGATGCGATAAGAGTAAACTTTTGATTATCATTTCAATAGGCTTCAACAGGCCATAAACTGAACAACCTACATAGGACCTTTCATAGTCGCTAAACCTTATAACACCTATAACAGCAGCCATATCTACACTAATAAGACCCTTTAACAGCTCAATAGGAACCACACTAACGCAATGATCAAAGGAAGTTGTTAAAACAATAGTAAAAGCAAGATAATAAAATAAATCCTCCCTATTTTGCATCACAAACAAAACATAAAGATATTTATTTATTAAATCGTTAACTTGTTCACACTTGCTTATTAAAAGCTTAGTGACAGTTCGACAATAGTGTTTGGGAACTTTCATTTCTTAGTAATGCCTGTCGTCCACGACACTGCTCAAAAGTGACCAGCGGGATAATTGCGTAACACGGATAGAGTGACACCTGCCGGTCGATTCTGTAAAAATCTCACCGTGAAAACATAGATGAAGTGAGTTTGTTTTTGCTAGGAATTGACACTATTGACAGCTCACTCCACGCTCACTTCACCTAAGTTTTCACGGTGAGATTTTTACAGAATAGCACCGCTGATCATATTCTTTTTTATTATTTCGTTCGCCTGTTTAAAAGGCAGGCATCGATCTATGGACCATTCAGCCTCGTCATATTTTCATATTCTTCTATATAATAAAAGTAAGGCCAAAGCCAAGTCATCAGATTCCTTTCATTTTGACATTTCAGCCACATTCATTGTACTATTTACGTGGTTGAGCAGATGAATGTTCAAATCTATAAAGCAATGGATTAGCAATAGGTATCCTTAACCCTCTAATTGTGATCGAAAGTGTGTAGTTAGGGTGCAGTTACAAACTCATTTCACCAATGAGTACAAAGAATGTCACAGCACTAGTATTTAAATGGTGGTCCATACATGACGCAACCTTAATTCCGATCCAGCCTGTCCCTTGCTGCCCTCTCCCATGAGAAAGTTTATAGTGGATAAGACAGAGATTAAAACAGAAGACGAACTAGCAGGGGATCGAGGAGGAGGAGGAGGATGGAGGGGGGGGTAAGGGATCAGACCGGAATAACTCCCCAGCAACGCCCTAAACCGAGGTCCGTACCCCACAGGTGCCTTTAGGGTGTAGTCGCTTAGTTTTTATGTTCAATACTCAATATCTTTATTCTAGTTCTTTTTAAACCCTGGCTGGAGGAGGCCTTAATTTATTGAGGCATTCACAGGCAAGTCCAGTTAAGCAGACGACAACCTCCTAGGCATAACTGCGAGACGCCATTCCCAAAAAAAAACCACGCAATCAACCACAATCTATTTAATAACGTGGTAATGGCTTCGGTACCGGAAGACGTAGCGTTGGAAGGCCTCCCACAAGGTGGACCGATGACTCCACTTAATCTGCGGGAAGTACAAAACTGGTCGAAGTGGCGGTTCTTGGGGGAGATCTATATCCAGCAGCGGACGTCTTTCGGATGATGAAGTCGCTTCGAGTTCGGACCACTATTGAAATACTAGTGCTGTGACAGTCTGGCTACTCACTGGTGATTTGAGTTTGTAACACGTTACTCTTGAGTAGCGTCGTAGACGATGGGCCTAAAATAATAACATGTGCAATGAAATAAACGCATAGATCCTAGTACTTATAGATACATGAACTTTCTTTGTCTATTCACAGTAAGATTTACTCTTGTCGTTGCTAACTCCGCCTATGAAAACGCCCCCCTGGCAGATATGTGAAGGAAAGATTGCTGTTCACGTGCGATTAGTCGTTGTTTTGTGCGACTGTTTTCTTTATTATCTACAATTTTGATATTTTGTTGTTTTGCTCACAATAATAACCCGAAACACTTAGTTATCTTCCATTTTTCTTCTTAATTCTTCTTCTTAATTCTTCTTCTTTTTTTATATACACGCTCTTAAAACCAAAAAAGACGTGTTAGTATTATAAAGCGACCTATTTAGATACTTTCATATATAATCTAGCGCCTGCAAAGAAATATAATAGCCAACTCATGTAAAATACAACTAGCAATTTTCTCTGTACACATGAAATTCTTCTTTGCAGGCGCTAGATTTACCCAAATCCCTCGCGTCTTGCGGTGAATGGCTATTCAAAGTATGGCTTAGTTTTAATTACACAGTAGGTAGAGACGCCAACACATCAAGCAACTACAATCTGTCAAATTTCTTTAATAGATTTTCAACTTTATCGCTAAAGCATAAGGTTCAAAGTTGATTGGGAAAATTTGACAGTTTCGGGTAGCTTGATGTGCTGGCGTCAGTACATATGGCTGTTATGTGTAACAATGCCGGCAGTATCTCACTTGATCGCTTAGGTAAGAGGGCGGGAAGCTCTGGCGTGAATCGACTTTGTCGTCAAAATATAACAATGGTCATGGACGCCTTGGGAATGTACCGTCAGCATAAGTGACCAACTGACGTCCAAAGGCTGGAATACGAAATGTCGGTCGGCCAGCGGTGAGATGGGCAGATGACATTCTTGCCATCGCGGGTAGAACCTGATTGAGGCTTGCATAGGAGCGTGGGGATGGGCAACAGAAAAGAGACTATGCCAAGCAGTGAGTGAAGTCGGGCTCTGGATGATGATGGAATAAAAAAGGGCTTCCAATATCTCAAAACATTTATAACAGTACTGACGCCAGCACATCAAGCTACTACAATCTGTCAAATTTCTTTAATAGATATACAACTTTATCGCTAAACCTTAAACTTCAAAGTTGATTGAGAAAATTTAACAGTTTCGGGAAGCTTGATGTGCTGGCGTCTGTACCTATGTACGATGTTTTTCTACCTTTTTAAATGCAATAGCATTAGGTGTAAGCTTCTAAATTAATTCACAAATGAAAGTATGTTTGTAAAATAAACGAGCGTACACGGAATTCAATATGGCGGAAGCTAGGAATTGCAAGTTTGTAAGTGAAAAGAAAGAAGAAGTCAACTTTTCATTCGGACGTAATTCAGAATGTGCAATGTATTGTATAGTTCCTAGAGCGTCTCGCATTTTACTGTAAATATCTAAAGAAACCATTCGAACTTACGTACTTTTCGTCGTTAGTAATGAAAGGTAGGACAACAAGCTATCTCGAAGTTCATTAACACATTATCAATAAAAACAATGCAGCAAAAACTAGTTCCGAACCATGTCAAACAAAAACCAACCTTCAGCATGTAGACATTAAACATATCAGACAACATTTCTTAGTTAATATTGCAAAAAAGATAAGTATGAATTACTCTAGTAGGTACCGTTTTCAACAGTGTTTAATAATGGAAACAATTAGAAAAGGTTGCAGTAGCAGTAAAAGGAGCAGCTGAGCATACTGAAGTGATGAATTTCCTTGACCAAACACCGCAAAACTAAAAAATCTGATGGATCAGCAGTGCTATTCTGTAAAAATCTTACCGTGAAAACTTATGTGAAGTGAGCGTGGAGTGAGCTGTCAATAGTGTCAATCCCTAGTAGCATCATGTGGAATGACAGCTCCCTCTAAGCTCACTTCATCTAAGTTATCACGGTGATGTTTTTACAGAATCGACCGGCAGAACGGTGAACGACCTTTTACAAAAGCGGAGAAGACAACAAATCTAAAAACAAGAAGAACGGAAGACCCCAAAATCTATGTTTATTAAACAAATTGAACGCAAAAGCAAAGGAATAAAATAGTGTCGAAACAAAACCTAGGGCCTAAACCAGGGATGGCGAACCTCTATACACGAGCCATTTTTCCAAATAAATATTTAATGCGTCCATGAAGTGCCAACAAACAATCTTGGCCTAGTGATCACTGGAAAAAACTATATAATTTCGCATTATTATTAATATTTTTAATCTCTCTTGACATTTCTCTCGACCCTGGGATTCCGAACATTTGGAAGGCTTACGATGGGCCAAAACATTAACAGCGGTGCTATTCTGTAAAAATCTCACCGTGAAAACTTAGGTGAAGTGAGCGAGGAGTGAGCTGTCAATTCCTAGCAAAAACAAACTCACTTCACCTAAGTTTTCACGGTGAGATTGTAACAGAATCAACCGGCAGTTTTATATTTATTTCAATGAAATGACAAATTAGTGCGACTTCTGCTGTTGCAAACAAGATTACTTAGGTACCTACCTAAATGCCTGAAATGATGCCGTGCCGTGCGTATTTTGTTACGTGCCACCGATGGCACGTGTGCCATTGGCTCGCCATCCCTGGCCTAGACAAAGTGACATTCTATGAGCGATAACAATGATGGAAAAGTCAAAAATGTATGATACTGTCATAAGCTACCAAAAAGCAAAGCCAATCCTGTTGAAAGTCGTACAAATACGAAACGCGTTCAAAGCATAATATATCAGCGGGATTGTCCGAAAGGTTACCGCTGGCCCGGAACATAAAGGGCTAAGCAAGGAACACGGGTGGGTTTTAGTCAGTAAGAGTCTGACACTCCCTTCCGCTCCACCCAGAGCGGGAGGAGTCATTTGATGATTTCCCATCCTGAAAAAAAATATAGATACATAATATAGATACTTATAGTAAATATTTTCACCTGATATATCTCAAAATTTTTACAAAACAAAAATTTGTGGAAATTTTCGTTGCTTCAAATTCAGTCCACACTGTTTACATAATATCACACATCTTTTAGCACCGACTATAATAAGCTATTTCTGCTAACCGTAGCAGTGTCTTCCGGTGCGTTGCACAACATACCACAAACGATCTGTTTTCACTAGAAAGCTGCATCCAATATGTGTAACACTAGAAGATTGGATTATCTTTAACCCTGGATA
The DNA here is from genome assembly GCA_927399505.1 of Luperina testacea. Classification (NCBI taxonomy): domain Eukaryota; kingdom Metazoa; phylum Arthropoda; class Insecta; order Lepidoptera; family Noctuidae; genus Luperina; species Luperina testacea. The sequence continues at coordinate 18,857,591 of OV656759.1, read as the reverse complement.
TGAATGTAACTGTTTATGAAAGTTATGCGTATTGAAATGGAACTATAAGAAAGTGTTGGTAGTGTTAATTATAATTTACATTCTTAACTGTATCCACGCTTCAATTAATTTAAAGTATATTTTCACTTACTTTGAGCTGCAGAATTGAAACAATTTGGGCATTTCGTCTTACAAATCAGTTTAAGAATCAGGGCCACTTTACTTTTAATACAATTCCTCAGCAGATTCGGTTTGTAATCGAGAACCATTAGCCAGGTTCTTTATTTTCTTATTTTTTATTAGAATTACTTCAGAAGTCAAAAAAGAATCAGAAACTTTTTCTTCGTTGCTACTAAGATCATACTTCTCGGGTTCTCTAGAAATTTTAATCAATGCTAAGCTTATTTTAAGTGTGACTAGCTGTCCCGGCGAACTTCGTACCGCTTAGAATCAAAAGGTCGTTTCATACAAAATGAAAACATGAATCTTCATTGTTATTTTTGTCCGTGAATTTTTCCCATGTTTTAACAGTTATTCTGCTATTCTTAGCAGAGACAAATCCAACAAATCAAAGATCATAAGAATCGCTCCAGCCGTTCTTGTGTAACCAACCCGACTTTGTTTACGAGTAGATATACTTAACATGCAGTCACACCATTAGCCGCACATCATTCAAAAACACTCCTCTCGGAACCATTTTATAACTCTTCAGCCGGTACCTATATCCTCAATTATAATCAGCACTGCTTCAAACTGTCAATAGCCATCTGTTATGGCTTACAATTTGAGCGGAAGTATGATAATTGTCTCGCTAATTGCGATCTAGCAGGTGATACGACGATCTCGGAATATACTCGTATCTACTAGGTTGTGACGTAATGTGTGGAAAGCATCGGACATGGGAACCGGGGATACAATGGTGGTTTCTGGGAAATAATTCTGCTTTTATTAGGGCTGTGTGGATTTAGAATTAAGATGCTGTAAGTATGTGTTTTGATTTGTTAAAGTTTATATTTTTATTAGCTGCGCCACGCGGTTTTACACGCGTAAGTGTGGATCCCGTGGGAATATCCCGGGATACAATCCACTCTCTGCAAAATTTTATCGAAATCCGTTCAGTGGTTCAGGAGTGAAACGGTAACATACAGGCAGACAGACAGACAGAGTTACTTTCGAATTTATAATATTAGTATGGATAGTATGGATTTACATGCTTATTAGGAAATTTTAAATAACTGGGTTGTGGAGGTCAGATAAGGTCGCTCCATGTAAAATACTGGTATTCAGCTGCATCCGGTTAGACTGGAAGCCGACCCCAACATAGTTGAGAAAAGGCTATGCATATGATGATGATAATTAAGAAATCTTAAATACAACACTAAAAATATATTATTATGTACAAATATATAAAGGAAAAAAAGGAAGAGCTCATTGAGTATCAAAAAATTCGTCAGCATCTTGTCAGTGGGAAAAGTGGCTAAAGGCTGGCGGCATTACCACATTGGATGGTAATGCTGATTCTTTGACTTAAAAATAGGCTAGCCCTCTGGTCACGTGAAAAATTTCGGTATTTTAATCATTACGTAAGTGGCTTGTGTTTCGTTTTCTGCTTTGAACAACTGAGTAATTTCCGTTTCAATTAACAACAGGCTAACAAAAAAATAATCGTAATGCCTTCCGTATTAAAAAAAGGAAATAAAAAAAAACTAAAGCCAATCTCTAAATAGTTATAGGTCCATAATCGTGAGTATAAAGACAAACCAAAACCACTCTTATATCAAAACTAGTAGATACCAAGACTATTATCATCTCACAGCTTATCCTACCATATGCCAATGTGTATGTCAATCAAAGAAATAGGAAACGGTCATTTTCGTGTATCGTCGTTTCGCCTGCAAAAGTCGCTATGTGTTTTTAGTGAACTTGTTTTGAGCTATATGAATTATAACATTTAGCGTGTTTATACGGAACTTTCGATGTATGAATATCACATAGGTATTCCTTAACTCTTTAAATATTGCACTTATCACATAGCTGTTTATGCAGTAGGTATGTGTGTATTGAAATAACGACTAAAACTGCATAAAGAACCGAAAATAACTAAATAACACATAGCGGCTTTTGCACGCGCAACGACGGTATGTTCTTATGGTATGGTATGTGGTATGGTATTTTATAAGATTAACCAAGATAGCAATAAATAGACGCAGATCAACAGAAGACATATTAATCTGATTCAGCCTGTCCCTTGCTATCCTCCTCCAGCGACGCCTTAAGGCTCCTTCAAACAGGCGCGACACGCGATAAAATCGCACGCGACACAAAGACACCGCAAGTCGCGCAACGAGCGATGCCTCTGTGTCGCACGCAATTATATTTATTTATTTATTTATTTATTGACACACCAACGACTTATTCACTAAATTATTACATTAATATATCTGGTCTATTTAACTGTTGTGAGTGAATTCGTCACTTATAGGTGTGCACAGCACTTGTATAATCAATAATAAATACTAAACCGGAAATATAATTATGTTAATTACAATATTAAAATTTACATTGAATTTAAAATGTCAAGTAGTTAAATTAAAATACAGTAAATTCAAAAATTTAAACAAACAGCAATTAAATTGGAATAGAAAATAAACATAAATTAAAACTATAAAAATAAGAAACACAGACATATCACATTAATTACAATAAAATTAAAAGAATACAATAGATTAAAATTTGAGTTCAAAAATTAAATTAAATTAAATTATACAATATTAAAAACATTTGATGGAGTCACAAATTATCATTTTGTAACAGAATTAAAAAAAACAAAATCGTCAGGAACTGAGGACGTATCGTCTGAATTCATTCAGACTGTTCGAAAATATGTCCAAGTTGTTTGTACGCGTACTAAGCTTATTGTAGCTAGACATAAGCCGGTATAAAGGAGCTGAACGACCAAGATTAGTTCTACATTTGGGCATTTTAAATGTTTCCGTTTTAAAATTGGATCTGTATGAGGTACGGCGGGGAACACTTAGCCCGATCTCCGAAACCAACTCCGGCACATTCGCCATATATCGCGTGTCACGCCTGTTTGTAGGAGCCTTTAAGCCGAGGACGTCAGTACCGCACAGGGGTACCGCCCTTAGCGTGTAGTCCTTAGTTTTTAAGTTTTTAGGCCCTGGTTGGAGGCCTTAATTTATTGAGGCACCCACAGACAGTCCCGGTTTTAAGCAGCCAACAACCTTCTAGGTTTATCTGGGAGACGTCAATAAAAAAAAAGAGAAGACGTACAGACGCCAGCACATCAAGCTACTACAATCTGTCAAATTTCTTTAATAGATTTGCAACTTTATCCCTAAAGCATAAGGTTCAAAGTTGATTGCGAAAATTTGACAGTTTCGGGTAGGTTGATGTGCTGGCGTCTGTACAAACAAAGTCACCAATGAGTATCTACTCCCATACTAACTACATAATTCTAATGTTTTACTAATGGTACATAATTAGTTCCCACTGCTGGGACACAGGCCTCCTCTCGGTGAGAGAGAGTGGGCCGTAATCCACCACGCGGGCCCAGTACGGGTTGGTAGATGTCACATGTCTTCGAATTTTTGGTTCTAGGACATGCCGGTTTCCTCACGATGTTTTCCTTCACCGTTTTGAGAGCAGTGGTGATGGAATAATTTACACATAGTAAAGCGCCTGTCCCAGCAGTGGGAACATTATAGGCTGATGATGATGATGATGATGATGAAAGCGCCTGTCTGGGTTTGAACCTACGACCTACAACTCGTAAGTCGCTGCCGTTAACACTGGGCTACCACTGCTCTCACTAATGGTAATCAGGTTAAACGTCACGGGTCGTTGCTCGTAGACGATAGAATATAATCTCGCAGTCACATCGTATGCATCCAAAAGCATTCCATTGTTCAGCTGCTATTAATGTGCAGAGAAATGAGGACTTAACGATGATTGTTATTTTGGTGTTAGAAGGAAAAGGATAATTATTAGATAACTATAGCAGCGCTACGCGGTTTCACCCGCATAAGTGTCGTTCCCGTTCGAAAGACACGTGGCGCCATCTATTATCATAATCTATCTATTATCATAAAAAGTGCTGTTCCCGAGGAAAACAACAATAACGTATTGTTGTTTTCCTCGGGAACAGCACTTTTTTTCGTGTTGAAATACCTTTGATCCCGAAAAAAGTGCCCTATGTCCGTTTCTGTACCTACACCTGACAAACGTTTAAGCAAAATTTCAGGATGATCAGTTCAGTGGTTTAGGCGTGAAAGGTAGGAGTGGGCGATACAAATCGTATATAGATACAATATCTATATATCGGTACAATATCCAATACCTATATATCGGACGGCACTGTATCTATATATCAGGTATCCGCGTACCTAGAACGAGACACTATAACGATATCGTATCACATGATCTATGATATTCGGTTCAAACTGATTCCGGTATAGTAGTAGTTATACGGTTGTAGGTACCGTATCCTTGCGATGCGCGCGGGCGGGAGTGATGTAGCTAGAAATGAACGAGCGAGAAAGCGCGTTAAGCTAACGTCTAATACTAATTTTAAACATTATTTACAGGAGCATAGAGTTTAATAGGTACCGAATACATTATTTTGTAAACACTTGTAAACAGGTAACCATCAATAAACGTCAAAGGGTTTTAAATCGTACCCTATGGCATTCTCAACAAAAATTGTTTTAAAATCATTTTACGTGACCCTTGACCTTGATTGCACTTTGCTGTTTTCGTCAGTCTTCAGTTATTAGCAAAGTTCAATTCACTCATGCATGACTGATGAATAGGTACTTGACCTATTTAAATAATTGATAAAAATATAAATCTAGAAACCCGAAACGGCTGTACTAGTTTCATTTCAGAGTGCCATATTATCAACAATACATTCACTGATTTCGAATATACAGTTACAAATAAAATACAATGATGTAATGAATCGAACAAAACCGAAACCTAAATATCATAGTACCAATTTCGATTCCGAATTCCACACTGATTCAGCCAATATATAGATATTGAAATATATAGATACGATATCCGATATTCTAAACCGATACATAGATACGATTTGATATAGTGTAAAAGCGATATTACCCATGCCTAGTGAAAGGTAACAAACAAACAAACTTACTTTCGTACTTATAATATTATTTAGGATTAGGATGGAGCTTCTTTTGCGCGTGCACTGTCCGAGGTCCTTTTAATCAGTGTGGTTCTTTCCACAAAAGACCATTTCATCATCTACATGGACTTCTCATGATCTGACCAAGATTTTATCTTTACTCTAAAAGAGACTGTGACCTCTGAATTTGTTTCAGCCTTTCTACTCAGAGTAGTCAGATAGGAAACACCGACCTCATCTAGTTTTTAAAATATGATTGACGTGTAAAAGTGTTTGTACAGACGCCAGCACATCAAGCTACCCGAAACTGTCAAATTTTCCCAATCAACTTTGAACCTTATGCTTAAGCGCTAAAGTTGAAAATCTATTAAAGAAATTTGACAGATTGTAGTAGGTTGATGTGCTGGAGTCTGTACAAATCTACTTACAGAAATAAAATCTTTTATCATTTACCTTTATTTCTGCGATCTATGCTCATTTGTGCACAATATCTTCTCATGATGGATGCTAGGTCTCGGGTCAGCTAACTTAGTGACCCGAATCTAGCTGATGGTTGTAAAAGTAGCTCTTTTATACATTGTATAGCGGGAATAGTAGATTGGAGTAGTGATACAAGGGTCGAAAGGAATCAATTCCCATACGAGGTATTTAGGAATTGATGACTTTCACTCGTGTTAAACACGTACACACCTTTACACCTTTCATTTCGAATATAAGGAAAATAAAAAATAGTAGTTTTACTTTCTTGTCTGCTCGCCACTTCATTAAATCATTGTATGTATTTAAGTACCTTTCCTTTAAAATTTCTGGCGAAAATTTTTCGATTACTGTATTTGCCTCGTCTTTAACCGAATCTGGGGTCAACATTTCAGAATCACTTAAAGTAATTTTTAATCAAATATTAGACCATTCAACCAAGCTTTTGTATTTCGATAAAGCTTACAGAGTTAGTATCCCGCCAAAGTACCTATACTATAGTCTTTCTTACATTTTAAATACACACCGCGTCACCACCCTTATTCACACTGGCTGTTTATACACTCACAAAAACGAAGCATTTTTCTTAATTATGTAATTAAAAAAATTCTATATATCAAACCAACTTTAGTTCTATTTTTAAAATTCATTCCCGCCCTAGAGAGGGAAGCAATAACAATGAGTCTTTCCCGTCCAAAGGTGAGAAGCACCGTCTTCCGCCTGCTATTCGGATCAAACAAACACTACTTTCCGAGTATGAGAAATGAAAAAGAATAATTATGGCTAGGCACTTTTTCGCCTCTTTACCACCACCACCCAAGGATGGAAATGCTTCATCTTAGCACATCCTTGAGTTAAGAGTGATGATAACTGCCTCATCAGATGTTCTTTAAGACGCTATCAAGCAATCTATAGCAGTAATTTGAACAAAATTGGCATTACTCTTACTTTTAACTGCTTAAGGCTAAAAAGATAGCGTGGATGATGTAATTAAACTCTCCAAAATACCGAACATACACACAAATGAGCCAATAAATCAATAATCACAGTATTTACCAATCACAAATCGATATCTTAATCTAATTACCTAAATTACAGTAATTACATTCGTAATAAAATTGGCCCAGACACTAGACAATGAATAATTAATTACAGATCTATTTTTTGATAATGCTAAACTATGTGCCAGCAATCGACTTCCTTACTATTTACCAACTTAATTTTACCAGTGGCTGACTTCTGAACTAAAAGATAGTTGAGCAAGTTAAGAAGAGGGGGAAGCTACTAGCGCCATTGTCTATGGCAAATGTAACTTTGTTGAAACATAACCTGCAATACGTTTGTTTTAAATCGCTTTTATTACAATACTGATAATATAAATGGTCGATTTGAGTTTATGTAATGGAATCCATATTATGTTGTGTAATAATAAGACAATTATGTAAGCGTGTGTAGTATTCCAACATTTAGCCCTTGGACATTAAATATTTATTAGAAACTTTGATAACACTGATAAAACACAAATGTTGTTATTATAAAAGCTAAAGCTATAAACACAATGGTAACATATCGCCGTCCCCGGAGAATAAAATGATAACTGCCATTAACCTAGTTTTAGTGTTATGTCATTTTTGGGATCTGTGGGTGTTAATACATCTGCTCAATTTTTTTCGCAGTTTTTAAACAGTTATTTACGAAACAAAAAAATATTACAATAGTATTCAAAGATTTAAAAGAGGTCATAAATTACGAGAATAAAGTGTTAATATAATAATATCAAAATGTATTCCCACTTGTTAGTATGACAAACAGTCATAGAATTATATTCTCGTGAAAAAATATTCGACTAAATAATGATAAATGCAGTTATCATTTTATTCATATTAAAATTAATAAAACTAATGTTGATTACCATTTACCATGTCATAGTTTTATTAGGAAACCAAATTCAAAGTCCTTACCAGATTTTTTTTTCACAATATTTACGAGAATAAAACGATATTAAAGTATTATCAGTATCACTTTTACCCTAAAAACCCGTAGAATAAAATGATACGTGACGAGTGCAATATTTGATCCTGGTCAGGCTGTACGGAGAATAAAATGATAATCGACATTATACAACTTGGACGATGATTAATTTTGACTAACTTCTTATTTTTTTAATGATATCTCTATTTTGATACTTAGGCGTATTTGATTATAACATTTAGAACAAACAAAAAATAACCTTTTTTAAAAGTTGACAATCATCTGTCTACGTCCAGTATTTAAGAAGCAATCAACGAAAACGTGTTTTTTATTTTTCCTGAAAAGTTGCATTTTTGTAGTTATCATTTTATTCTCCGGGGACGGCGATATATTGAAATACAATTGAATTACAAAGAATGAAATATTGAGTTACACCTATAGGTGGTAAAGTAGCCATAAAAATGAAAAAAAAAATAAGTACAACTTAATTTAAAAAAAAAAGAAATACTTGACACCTAATAAATACTGGCTCCTTCTTATTTTTTCACATACATTACGCTAGCTACGTAGTATTTACTGTCATTGAAGCAGAGTAAAGATTTTATGCAAAATGTCTCACGAAATTTAAAATTGGAATTAACCACGTAAAAAAAAAACAATTCGAAAAATAATCGTTGCTATGCTTTCTTTACTATCTATAGATGTTTCTTTTAAAACATTTCGTGTATGAATAGATACACCTTCTAAATTAGTGAGTTCATTTTTAAATGATATGATCCATTTCTTAAACCACGGTGCAGTGCAGTTGATATTATCTGGGCACTTTGAAACGGTGACCGTTCTCATGCCTCGGATTTCCGTCATGCAATTCGCCAGCAGCTCAAACTCTTTTTTTAGTTTTGACGGGTTACAGACCGACGACTTCCCTGATGGAACGTTATCATACTTATCATCAATTATAAACACTTGCAACACCAAAGGACTTCCTAACACTTGTCGATCTGAAAGGCTTTGAAAAGTCTCATGTGACTTATATTTGACGCTCTTATAAAAGTATGGAACCTCTATGAGCAGGAAAATAGCAGACAGGGTTTCTATATGATAATTATGAATTAATTAGATCTTACCGGACGAAATCTTTCATAAAGATCCCTAACTTACCAACTTCTTCTTAAGCTAGGGTTTCCTAAGACTGCGATGGCCGCTTCATAACGCCCGCAGTTTACCGTCGAACGGCGTCACTAAAAACTGATATCCCAAGATACAGGCAAATGCCTCGTTTAGGAGTCACACAAACTAGGCATTTGCCTGTATACAAATTGTGATTAATAAATAAATTATTTATGAAAGTAAGTTGGTGGGTTTGCTAGTTTCCCTAGATAGCGTTTTTAGACACAGTAAAGTAAAACCCCGGCACTTTCTTGAAGGCCGTCACTGCGGCCGTAGCTTTACTAGCTTAAATGACTAATTACTGTCTAACGATATTGGTTGGGTCAACGTTTATGTTCTGTCAGACCTGCAACAAGCTGCGTTGATTGATTAAAACTCCAACAACTAGGTTATCCAAAACATAACCCACATTATTGCGTACGTCGGTGCACATGTAATATCATTGCGACTATTACAAACGGATGCAAGCCGTTATAGGTACACTGTTTATTTGCATACCTCTGATTAGATCTTAAATTGGTGGCAGGCAACTGAATCGAACCGTTTTGAAACCAATTATGTCATAATGTGATGTGATTATTGAATGAGTTCTCACTGTTTTCAGGGGGCTTACTCTCCAAACTAATTTTAATTCCAATGAGATGCCAATATGATTCCAATGTTAGTTTTACAGTCACGTGATTCGGTACTCTTGAAAACAATATTGTCAACAATTACCTCACGCCAAGCCCGAACCCAATTCCACTTAGTTCTCCAAAATGGACACCCAATCTAAAAATCATTTGGCGCTAGCATCGAACTCAAGAGTACGAAACGTCACAATTCCAATGTCGATCTATCGGAATTAAATTGAAGAGTAAGCACCCAGGTCCATGACTGTTTAATCGATACGGCGATGTTCTTTTGTTTAGTAGCTCATGGAACTGGCAGATGGTGCACCTGATATTGAGTGGTAACCTCAACCCAATACGGACGCAATACCTCGTAGGTCAAATTCACCTTCTAATCTGAACCAGAAAAGTCGTGAAATGATTAGAATTTCACCAGCATAGGCTATTCAGTTTGAAGTATTATAGTAATGTGGGTGCCAACCCACATTACTATAATACTTCAAACTGAAGCTCAGCTACTTGATGGCGAAAATATTAGGTATGTACGGTGGTTGTTGAGTGAGATGCACCACCAAACCTATATGTCGGATCTCTATGAAGAGTTCATCTCAGAACGAATTATTTTACCAGACGACATTTTTGGTTGCACAAGGAGGATCCGAGCCTCTCTTTGCGAGGAAATGTCTTTATCATCAATCAGAAGCAAGCAAAGTTCTTAGAATTGATAAAATGAAGGCGATTCTTGCTCCATAATTGAAGTGGTGATAATGAGCCTAAGATTCATGTAATAGTTTCTAATTGGTAGCGATACATTACCGCCGTGTCATTAGCTATTTATTACACTCGGGTGGACGTAGCGCCTTGTCATCTGTTTCGCGGTTTAGCACATTAGTTCCATCGTGTGCACTTCCTCGCGTTTATTATTGATTGCTATCTGAATGAGCTAGGATTTTCTCTGGGTTCGTTCGGTGGTGTAGGATATTTTTTTCACAACAGTGGTAACAAATTGACATTGACAGTGCCTTTATGTCGTAGCAGTATGAGCGATTTTCGTAGTGCAAGTGTTACTGACGTGCGGTTTACTGCACCTCTTCTTACAATATTTTCTTTGAATCAATCAGAGTAGGAAATAGGTAATACGGGCTGGTGTCCGCAACTCCACGCCAATGAATAAGATAATATATATATATGTATATATCAATCTCAAATCAATCAGAGTAGCAATAATTATTGTCTGTACCTACGTGTTTACTACTAGTAACCTCATTCGATGATAAGGCTCTTTACAAAGAAACAACTAATTCTAACCCGCGTATTATGCACCAAAGGAATACAATTTTTGACGTCACATGGTTTTTGGAGTTTGCTAAATCCAATCAAACTGCTTCCACTGCCTGAACACAAAATCCTAAGACTTGCAATGCACAATCATGCAATAAAATAATAACTCGAGATAGAATGAACAAGCTTAATAATTAAACGAGAATGTCTCTGTACGCAAAGACAAACAATCAAACACAATTAATTATAAGAGACCCGTTTATCGCTCGTCAAATCAACAACACATAATAATATCGAGAACTCATGATGTAATAGTTAATGAGGCAGTTAATGCTGTCACATTAACAGTTCGCCATGTATCCTTGTTGGAACAAGTACCAGAAATATACCAGGCCGTTCCCACGGCAATATAAACTGTTCAGTTTAAGACATTTGCTTGTGTACCAGTTTGATACCTATAGCTTTGTTTACTTACACTTATACATATATAATTATAAATTCAGAACAGGGGCCTAAAAAGATCACTTTGGCAGAATCATAAAAGGATAAAACTATGAATCATTATATGGCGAAGACCGTGTTTTTTTTTTCGCTGCACTACGTAGGTATAATCAAATAGATTGGGATTGGATTGATTGGTATTTTAGCACAGACAAAAAAAGTAACTGAAAAATCCTTCACCAATGGGATTTGATACAATTAACTTAACAGTTAACTGTCCATTATTATTCATAATGGACAGTTAGCTTTTCAGTTAGCTTTTATGATTCTGCCAAAGTGGCATTTTTAGAAATTTTATCTTAAAATAATATATACTAGTGCAGCAGAAACAAACATACAGAATGAAGTGAACTGCTAGCACCATCTAAGCATTGCTAAGTGTACAATGTGGGTGAATGTGTAGGAGTGTGCATGAGGAGTTACGAATGGGTGTGTATGAATATGTTATAGTGGCATGTGGTGATTGTCTGTATACCTTCTACTTTATCATATAGTCAATATAAAATAAGATACAAAAAAATAAGATAATTTATTTCTCCAAAACTTGAGTATACGCACATGGCATGCAAGATGTTACATTAAATTTAACAGTCATGTTTTGCCTCAACGGCGTACAAATATAAATAGATACCGGCTAAGATTAAAAGAAAGCTCCAAATCTTCTGAGATTACAAGAACACCAATATTTCTGTGATATAACTCTGACCCACAAAAACTAACCATTCCAACCAATATGTAACATTGCAAAAATAAAATCGTAATAAAGATATCGTGGGAAAAATCAGCAGCTCTCCACAAATTAAAAAGTTCTGCTGATCATTGGCCCAGAGCCGCGGCGATGTACATTCGTGAAAGTTGGTATCGAATGCGTGGTATCGTGGTATCGAATATCGTCGCGACGCTCTGATTGACACAGGAATAGGCCCCCGACTGTGTGCCCACATTGTGGTGCCTACGTTAGCACAAACCAGCAATACATTGTACATTTTACGATTCGTATCACTAATGTAGTTATGCAGGGATGGCGAAGATTCGCAAAACATTTACAACTGTTTATAGTAAATAAGTCATGCTTTTCCTTCGTGAGATGCTATCTCCAGTCGGAAATTGACGATCGCTCATGCTTTCAGTATAAAGAACTTACTGCTAAGCTAATAGAACTTCCAATAAACGCCGACAACCTTGGCGAATCATCGCGCAGACGGATTGTTGATCGCCATTTGTTATTATGGCAGAAACGAGAATCCAGCTCCATAGGTAGCAGTATCATATTTTTGCCAATAACAAATGACGATCTAAAATACGACTAAAACAACCTCGGAATAGTCTCTTGAGGTCCCTTTTGTAGTATGTTTCTACTTTCTAGGGACACTCTAGTAAGGTCGACCAATAAAATTCACAGAAAGAAAAATAAATCAATGCAATTATCATTAGGTAGGTACAGTCAGCAACAAAAGTCGATTAACACTTGAGTTTTTTTAATCTCTCTGAAGTGAAGTAATAATCGAGTTTTTTTGCTGACCGTACGTTGCGACTAAGACAGTTAAAACGAGGGCTGATGCTACGAGACCACTTTTATGGTAAATATGGGAAGAAACATTGAATCTTCTTTAACTCACTTGTGCTTTGCCAAATACATTTAAATATATGCTTTGGCAACCCTGCAGAAAGCAAAGAGGTTTCAATGACAATGTAACGCTGTACCAGCTAGTACTATCAACAAGTGTTTCGGTTAATTTGCTTCATAATCTACGATGTTCAAGAGCCCGCTAATGGTGTTTATTGTTCGATCTTCTAGAAAATATCCCGAGATCTTTCTTCTAATGTATAATGACTTGAACGTGGTTCTACATAATATGCCGCGTAGCATTCGTTTGTTTTACTTAGCTACTACTTAGTATTGGTGTGTACTTATAATGTATTTCTACACATTGTCTTTACTATTATTGATATATATTTATTAGAGGGAGAGAGCGATTCCGGAAATTCTTTCACTAATGGGAAGCGACACTATTGCCGAGTGTCACTGTGTCATAGAATATATAAATAAATGTAAAAAAAAAATAGAATATGTAAAAAAAAAATAGAAAAAAATAAAAATAGAATATAAATAGAAAAAATATAATATAAATAGAAAAAAATTGAATATAAATAGAAAAAAATAAAAATTGAATATGTATGTAAAAAAGAATTTTTTTTTCCTGAACGAAATCGCGGACAGAAGCTACTGGGTAATATAGTAATTGGTTTTCTTTCTTTGCTGTGTTGAAGACCACTCATTTCAAGCATCTTAAAGCCTTCCTTAAGTTGCACCACATCCGCCAATTAAACACAAGAGTTCGGTGCAATGCATTTTTTTCTCTCAGAAATAAAGGTGCATTTTCAGCCCAAAATCTGACCTGTTATAATGTTCACTAAACTTTGTGCTGAAGTACTTTTACTAGTACTTTTACTAATCAAGTATACATATACTAAGCCCTATTGTTAAAATTAGCTAACATTCCAGCCTGGTCGGGTCACCTCGCACCACTTTTAAACATAACCGAGTAACCAACCTAAGTACTTTCCCACGACATGAATTGAAAGGGCACTTTACAGCTTACTCAAGTTACTTCGACCAACATTTCACTGCTAGCTGCTAGTTTCCATAAACAACCACAGTGTAAACAATACTACGACAGCCTGTTACACCTTGTTGGAGAACTGAGATTATTTTGTAGGTGATTTTCGTATTCTGTGTACAGATTAAAAAGTTTGTAATGGTCAAGTGACGGTCGTTGTCGAGTGTGTGCGTCATAACATAACATGTAGAAGTCACAATGAGCAATTGGAGAGCTAGGTGCAATTGTTTGAAACTTCTGGCAATATTGGTTTTGGGGTTCCCCGGGAATTTGGAATTGTTTTCTAGCTTATCTTTACTATTTTCTAGTTTTTTTTTTATTAAATCATTCAGGCGCTTGTAATATGTACTTGAAATTATACTCTAAAATTTTCACATCAATCGCCTGAATTTATTTTTGCTCTGTGACGCTGACTTTAAACTTGTTGCTCGTATATTTTTAGACGCAACATTACTTTTAGTAGCGTACAAGTTTTAATTTGTATATGAGAGGGATCAGCTTCCGAAATAAATTTCATAATTTTGTTAGAGGAATACAAAATAAGAAAAGAAATCGTTTCAGTCTTTATTATCTTAAAACTATCTCATTGTCCCAGTAATATTTAGTTTTATTTAGAAGTAAACCATCCCATAATCTTCCACCGAGGTCTGAATGTATTGTCCTAAGCAGTTTGACACTTCGGTCCTTTAAAGATAAGTCTGTTACTGATCCTAAACTGTACAGAACATTTTCGATCAATCTCGCCCTTTGATCTGATATCATATCATTATAAAGTTCTCGTGATTGGTCAAAATTATCAGCGTGGGGCTCGAATATTTCAATCAAGTCAACTTTATTTCTTTCTAAATATGGAACTGGTCCATTATAAGAATTTGGATAGTAATTCGGTATATTTCTTTGATTATGTCCAACTGGAGGTGTGCCATCTCGATTATAGGTAAAGATATCGTCAATGGGTTTATTCACATCAATGTTCTGAAAGTTTGCTCCTAAACGATAATATTGAGCATCTCTGTACGATAAGCAACGTGCCGCGAAGAGTTTATCTGGCGCTCCAAGAATACTCCAGGCACGAGATTACAGGGGCAGAACGCTAACTGTTCCATATCAGCGAAATAGTTCTCAGGGTTCTTATTTAAGGCAAAATCTTGGACACATCAAAAACATCGAACCCAGCGTTTTTTACGTCGTTAACACTCAAAATTTGGACACTGACTGCCTAACTGGGAAACTTTCCAGTTCCTACAGCGGCTACAGCATTTAAAAAATCTCTGTTTGCATAATCAGGATCTATAGCTGCTAATTTCTGAGCCTCCATTTACGCCAAATTCTTTACACCTGCATCGGGTGTAAAATGAAATCTGATAAAATAATTTTCTCCGTCTTCATTTACGACTTGAAAAGTATGAATTTCAAATCAAGGCATATGTCTATAGCCATCAGGAATACTAAAACCACTAAATATGCGCATATATGCATACCTTCTGTCCGTAACACCAAAAAATCTCAATACATGTTGGAGTCAGACAAAAGTGTTTGTGGGTTCTTTTTCCGTGAATGAACAAAAGTTGGGAAAAAAGAGGATCCTTTAGCACAAACATGGGTGTATTTTATCCAACTATATCAAAGTTACCATCTTCAGTGTACAACTTTAAAGCAAAACCTCTAGCATCTCTGGAAGTATTTATGCTACCTACTTCTTGAGCTATCGGAGAGAATCTAACTGCTGTTGGAGGCTTCTTCCCAACTTCACTGAAAACTTTAGCTTTACAAATATCTTTCATTATATCGTGTGTAACTTCAAAATACCCAAAAGCGCCACCACCCTTAGCATGGACTTCTCTTGGAGGTGTGTGTTATTGAATCCATGAAAAATTCATAGAATTATGAGTCGTTTGTTTAAAGTGCTACTTGCATCTTCATAGTCGATCGGTGTGCCAAGTGATGTTGTCATAATGCCAACTGGGCCCTGAAATCGATATTGGGTTCTGTCAATACATTGTAAAGTAAAACCATACGAATGTAATCGAGAATGCACACATATTATAAAATGGAAATTCTCCAAAGAAAAAATAAAATTCTCCTAAAGACCAGATTTTACTTTTATTATTGACACAATTAATAATAAAACTGTGAACACCAAACCTTATGCTTGCCAAACGTACGGCAAATCGTTTGATCTTTGAGTTAGGCACATATTCATGCTTACCTACTTAATGAACCGATATAATCATTAAATTAAAACAAAAAGGCCTTTGAATTAGAACATATTACTCACACCCGAAACCAAAGGATTTTTTTAAATAAAAACATATATATTGCAGCAAGGTTTGAAAGATGCAATATAAAAGTAAAAACAACATTAAATATATTATATAAAATAACAGTAACAAAAACATACCGAATTTCTATCCCTAAACGACACAATTTGATTCCCCCCTGGATCATTCCCGAAAAGTAACAAACACCATTCTGTCTTCATCTCCACTTACAACAACGGACAATAACCGGCTGTCTACAACTCTACGGTTTTATAGGCACTGGCCAAGCATTACGCCCTTGCGTATGCCCTAGATTATTTATTATTTCCTAAACACTAGAAAACGGTATACAAATAAATTAATAACACTTTTTGTTGGCTGCGGTGCATCCAGTATATACTGGCAGACGGAGGACTTGGAGCTATTATTAAATTGTACCTACGTAATTTTTTAGTCAGCAGGTAAAAGGAAGGTTTTGCCTTTGCAATCAGCGCTGATATCTAGATGAACATTCCGAAATAATGTCACAGCTTGTTCTTGTGAAAACTTCGCCATTTTATTCAAACTTTCCACGATATTCTCCACTAACCTTGTTCTTTCCTTCGGTGTCATTTCATTCACATACAATTCCCGAGCTTGTGCGAAATTATTTGGTGGATCTTGATAAATCTCAATTAATTCAACTTTATCTTTTTCATTGTAAGGAAGTGGTCCATTGAATAAATTAGGATAATAATTAGGTATGTCTCTTTGATTGTCATTGATGGGCGCCTGACCATCACGATTACGCCTGACCATCAACCTTGCGGCGATGGGAGTCCATTTACCAACTTTATCGAAGAGTTTTGCCTTACATATGTCTGTTATTATATCATGAGTGACTTAGAAGTATCCAAATGCTCCTCCTGCCTTAGCGTGGACCACTCTTTCTGGTATCCTTTCTAGAACCAAGTGCGTCATGCTGTCCATGAAGTATTCGTTGAATATCAGCCTTTTGTTCAAAGTTACTGTTGCTTCTTGGTAATCTATTGGTGCACCAGCTACAGTTGTCTATGTACCGACAGGTCCCTGAAATAAAGCACGTCCTACAAATTATAAATTGATCTGTTTTCTTCATAAAATATTCCAATAAACCTAAGAATTAAAACCACAAAATTATTCCATTATATCCACAAGATTACAACTTATTGAAATCAAGTACGCTTAATGTAATTATTTAATTCCATTTATCACTAATTAAACCCTATTTTTTTTAAAGAATATAACTAACTAATTAAAATAGTCATCAATGCACTCAACCTTACCACACAATAAAACTAATAAAAGAAATAACATCTACAACTGACCGAAGTGTTTTCTTTTAATAAAAACATTTGATTTGTTGCCGGATCACCTTTCATGTTCACAGTGCCTTCTGCTATCGTCACCAAGGACACCATTCTTAATATTTCTAAAAACATCTTTTATGCTTTAAAAGTAAGTACTATCTTTAATTGTTTCCTTGTTCATCTAAAACTTTCGGCAAACAAGGTGTAGGAACTTGTCCATAAAAAAAAAACTAAAATTACACTATTAGCACTCTGACTAAAATTGTTATGGTCGTTGGAGGTATAAGATGGTTTTAGTATGTAGTTATCAATCATTTTGAGCGCTCAAATGGTCGTGTCACGATAGGCGTGCAATTTAAACAGATAAGTACGTAATAAATAAGGTATTGTGTTGTTATGGTTATAACAAAAATGTGTTACCTAAGCGTGCTTGCAATTATATGGCAACAGACGTGTGCATAGCGATACTGATGTCCGTGTAGATACGAGATAACTTATAAACTAGAAAGGATGGTAATTAATTTAAACACTACAATGCATAATTTTTATTTTTCATTTTATATAAATTAAATACACAGCACGTTTAATTAAGAACAAGAAACTGTACAGAATTTATATTAAAACATAACAAAAACAAAATAACACTTTTCATGATATTGAGTCATAAGTGTACTGCTGGCACTTTTATGGATATACAATTAAGTAGTTATATACTTCTGAAATGCATACTTTAATCGTCCCATTCATAGCCGTAAGGAGTTCTAGTTATATTCGCCTGCAGTCCCTGCCATATTCTCTCACTAAGATCTGAATGTATCCGCCCAAACATTTTCACAGCCCGATCTTGCAAAAATTTGGTCGCAGGTCCCAAACTAAACAAAATGTTCTCCACTAATCTCTTTCTTTCTTCCGGAGTCATTTCGTTCTGGTACAATTCACGAGCTTGTTCAAAGTTATCTGGTTGATCTTGGTATATCTCAATTAGTTCAACTTTGCCTTTTTCTTTGTAAGGAACAGGCCCATTGAATGAGTTTGGATAGTAATTAGGAATGTCTCTTTGATTATCTTTGACAGGAGGCTGGCCATCACGGTTGTATGGGAATGCCTTGTTTTGAATAGGACAGTTCACAGGTATATTGATAAAGTTTGCCCCCAAACGATAATATTGAGCATCTCTATAGGCTAATCTTCTTGCTTCAAACACTTTATCCGGTCCTCCAAGAATACCTGGCACTAAATTCGCTGGACTGTAAGCCAGCTGCTCAATTTCAGCGAAATAGTTAACAGGATTCTTATTCAAAACGAACCGACCCAACGGTCTTAGTGGATACTTGTCCAAAGGCAACACTTTTGTTACATCAAAGACATCAAATCCTGCATTTTTGACGTCATCCTCACTTAAGACCTGAATACTGGCGGTCCAGCTTGGAAAATCTCCATTTCCTATTGCTCTGTATAAATCTCTAGTTGCATAATCGGGATCAAAGGCTGCAATTTTCATGGCTTCTTTAGAGCGCAGGTTTTTTATTCCTGCATCTGGCCTGAAGTGGAATCTAATGAAGTTACTCTCTCCATGCTTGTTGACTACTTGGTAAGTGTGGATACCGAAACCAGGCATGTGTCGGTAGCCGTCAGGGACCCCTCGATCGCCGAACACTAGCAAAAACATGTGTAAGCTTTCTGGACGTAGCGTGAGAAAGTCCCAAAGCATGTTTGGATCGAGCACATTGGTTGCGGGGTTCCTTTTCTGTGCTCTTACAAAAGTGGGGAAGAGGAGAGGGTCCTTGTAGACGTACATAGGGGTATTGAAGCCAACTATATCAAAGTTACCGTCTTCAGTGTAGAATTTGAGTGCGAATCCTCGGGCGTCTCTGGATGTGTCGATACCACCTCGCTCAACAACTACTGGCGAGAATCTTGCTGCGATGGGAGTCCTCTTGCCAACTTTGTTGAATAGCGACGCTTTACAAATATCAGATATATCGTGGGTGAGTTCAAAATAACCGAATGCTCCACCAGCCTTCGCGTGGACCAGCCGTTCTGGTATCCTCTCTCGAACCAAGTGGGTCATGCTGTCCATGAAATATTCGTTGAATATCAGCCTCTCGTTTAATGTTACTGTTGATTCTTTCAGTTCGATGGGTGCGCCTGCAGAGGTAGTCATTATAGCGATGGGGCCCTGGAATAAACAATCATGAGATTTTTGTAAAACTGTAGGCTCAGAAATTGTTAATAGTACTGTACGACAAAACTCTAAAGATTTTATTCTAAATATTAAATAATAAATACAAGATAGGTATTGTACGCACGAGCTGAATAATGATTGTTGTTTGCTAATAATTGCATTACAATTCAAATCGATAAATATATGATATCACTTGTATAGGTAGTTAAATATAAAATGTGGAGACAAGGCTACGACAATAAAAGAAAACAGTGGCAATACTAATGCATAAGAGTCTTTTGGAACTATCAAATAAATCCTAGCATCGAATGAAGGAAGTGAAGTTTTCAAACAAACTAAATAGTAGTGATCAGCCGACTATGGCTTTTGCCAATCTTTGACTAGCTATAGTGAGTAGACTATTGAAAAGAGAGAAAGTAATTAGATAGAACGCAGTAAAGAGAACAGCGTGCGATTCTCCATACAAATGTACCTAATCCCCTTTTTCTTCCTGAATAAGATCTGCTGTAAACACGTATTTTCTTTTTTTCAGCAACTAATTATTAAAGAAAATATGACCCTCTAAAATTTACGAAAAATGCCCTATTTTTACCGCCGTGATTAGAGGACTACCAGACAAATTAGAAAAGCATTTAACTTAAAAAAAAAATTATAGGAACCTAAATATACTCTTTCTTAAAATATTATTGTAAAAACAATTGAATCGGCTCAGTTTTCGAGGAGAAAAAAGGGGAATACGAAATGTCGATCTCGTCAAAATTTTTGTGATAATTTCGGTCTGAGCTGCAGCTGGCTGCTCTGCTACACACTACGCGGGTAGACTTGAGGTAAGGCGACCGCAATAGTTTCTTCAAATACCTATTTTTCAAATTCCTCGAAGGCCCCGTCCCCTTTTAATTTACTGTCGTATTGTCATCGCCGCCTTGTATACAATTCACGAATTTGTGTTACTTCATATTTCAGTAAACTTGTAAGAATTAAGAGTTTAAATTAGTATGTTTTTCAATCCATTTTAGCTGTTCAATTCAGAGGTTTTCCCGCGCCTTTTACTCCGATTTCCATTAATTTGGTGACATCAATAAACTAATTATTCGATCAAATTAATTAAAAAATAATTTAAACAAGACAAAACCATGTCAAAGCACTCTGCCTAGGTACTGAAATAAATAAAATTAAACTCTCAAAATAAAAAAATACATGCTCACGTTAGTTTTCTCTTTGAATAGAAGGATTTGATTGGCCGCTGGATCATCATGTACCTTCGCAGTAACCGCCGCCATTAATACCAGAAACAACAACCGCAACATTTTTAAAAACATCTTGATTTTTTGTATTGATATTATTTATGGTAGTCTCATTACAATCTATTTAAGTTTGTCTAGGCTACCAACACTCAAGTTGGTGAAGTCTGAAAAATACAAAAAAAACTGACATTTTATTGCTGAAAAAAAAAACTTAATTCGCCAGCCGGGACCAACTGCTTAACGAGCTTTCCGAGGCATGGAGGGTCTTGGTATGTAGTGTAGTGGTGTGTATGTGTCCGCGGTTGGTCCGTGGATGGGTGACCATCTGGTCACCCATTCACGGACCAACCGCGGCAAGCGTAGCTTAACCCCGTGGGGCTGTTATTACTTAGCCACAAGCTTGCAAACCTTAAAATTAAAATGAATACATTATTTTTAATCTGTGTGCTGTGGTGTAAATAGTGGTCCAGCGTTAAGGATTTGATATAACAGACAATTTACTATAACATATTACAATTTTAACCATTTTTACTCAAGGGTTCCGAAAATTTATTTATTTATATATACTTTATTGTACACCAGAAAATACATAACAAAAAAATACGATTATGAACACAAAACATACAATGGGCACCCTTATCGCTTTCTGCGATCTCTTCTAGGCAACCTTGGAATGGACAGTGATTGCGAGGATATAAAAAATATTATTTTTTTGTTTTTTATTTATGAAATTTCTACTTTTTGTTACAAATTTGATTGTAGTTTCAACAAAAACCATTATATTTTCATTTTGATTTCTGTTATTTACTGCTGAAATTCTAGAGCTATCGTGTTTACGCCACACCCTGTATATACGCAATTATATTGTATTATTTTAACTAAAAATAAATGAGCGTAAATTTATTAGTACCAGAACCAATTGTATCATTCATTACTATTACTATAACAAATCATTTTGTCACGGTTTAGCTCGTTACTTAATTAAGGTTGCTTAGAAGAAAGGAGCCGGGTAAAGTGTTAATGCTCTTTGGAGCCGGGCGTCGTTTACTCTAAAATACTCAAAACTTTGTACATTGTATATGTTTTTAGGGTAGATAAATTGTACCCACATTTGTTAATATAAAAATATATTTTATTGTTATAATTTTATATAGAAAGGTAGGTATTTAGAGGATTTTTTTTAAGGGTGGGAAATCATCGAATGACCCCTCCAACTCTGGGTGGAGCGGAAGGGAGTGTCAGACTCTTACTGACTAAAACCCACCCGTGTTCTTTCCTTAGCCCTTTATGTTCCGGGCTAGCGGTAACCCTTTCGGACAATCCCGCTGACCCGGCGGGCTTCGGCCCTGACGGGCCCCTTCACTTGATGCTAAGCTAACATCTCTTTGAGGCGCGCGTGGAACGCGTACGCGCCGTCCGGCACGGGCCTGGGAGTATAAATGTGTGAATTTAGGGGGGTTTTATGTATAAACGATGATCAAAGATGACGTATGGTTAGCATTTATGCGACACATATTTCCGTTTCCCTACCGCTCGTGTCGCATTTCTGCGACAGAGAAATGCATGATTCGTTCTATTCAACGATTGCTCTCCATATTTATTGTAGGTATCTAGGTATTATTTTATCGATTTGTAGCCGCGCGCTAGCGGCACGGCAATTGCAGATATTTAGCCAAGCGCTTAAAAGGTAGCAACGTAACTAGTTGCCCTAAAACCTAAGTGCGTGACAATAAAACCAGTCAATATAACTAGTTTTCTGTTCACCAAGGGCATTCCAGGGTTCCAAAAACGAACCTTTTAGAAATGAGCATGTTCACGGTCGTAATTACTTAATCAGATAAAGATTAAACTTGTATGATCTTGATCAACGATTCTTACTCAAGACACACAAATAAGACTTGATTTTTGGAACTGGCTGCAAACAAGACAGTATGTTTCAAAGACACAAACACTGCACCGTGTTTTCACTCTAAGGCGGAACATTGCCCAACATTGCATATCTCCGCCTTAGAGTGAAAACACGTGAAAAGCTCGGAAATGCAATTTTGTTCATTATTATTTTATTACATTTTTGAATAGAAAGCCTGCGAACGCACACCCAGTTTCACAAAAGTTTAGTTTACTTACTCGTATATTTTTTTTTTAATAATTATTAAGTTTAGAACTTTTTTGATGATTAGGTAGGTACTTCAAGCATAGAAAAAAAACAAATCTTCAAGTGTTACGTATTATTATAAATTATAGATACGTAAAGCAACCAAATAAAACGGATTAAAAAAGTATATCCGTTTTTATTCTACAATGTTTTATTTGTACTTGTAACTGTTTTTTTTTAATCATCTACAAAAAAGGAGGAGATTCTCAATTCGGTTGTGTTTTTTTTTTTTTTGTTTATGGTTGTTTCCTCAGAACTCCGTCCTCAGAACCTAATCGCCACTCTGATACGATGTTTTCACTCGATGGAAAAAACTCAATAGGTAATATAGGTACTTTACCGTACCCGGGAATTGAACCCAGAACCCCTTGCCCAATTAGAGTTTTATTAAAAAGAAAGCCTTTACAAACAAATCAACATGATTTATTGACTGAATCTACACAACCTTGACCAAGATAAAATTTATATATCATCGTTGCACGTACAAAACCCGCTATGTGTTATTTAGTTATTTTCGGTTCTTTATGCAGTTTTAATCGTTATTTCAATACACACATACTGTATGAACAGCTATGTGATAAGTGCAATATTTAAAGAGTTAAGCAATGTAGCTATGTGATATTCATACATTGAAAGTTCCGTATAAACACGCTAAATGTTATAATTCATATAGCTCAAATAAATTCACTAAAAACACATAGCGACTTTTGCACGCGCAACGACGATATCAAGAAGTAGGTGTTTGATCTAGTGTTCGCTAGGCGCTAACTGCTAAGCTCACGGAACAGATTCTGTTCCGTGGCTAAGCTCGTGCTTAGCTTTCTTGCAAATTGCTTGCCAGGACCATGAGGTCCTGGGTTCGAATCCCAGAACCAGCAAAGTATTATTGAGTTTCTCTACCAGGAATTTCTCAGGAGCAGCCTTGTTTGGATTAGTGCCCGGTTGATGGCAATATAGGCTCGCCCCCTTTTTACATGGGACTTAAACATAGCTGGCGAAATGTGGGTTTACATTAATACACCTCTGCCCAACCCTTCGGCGGTTACAAGCGTTATGTTATAATATGTCTGTGCTGTATGATAAGGTGATAAAAAAGAAACGCAAGAAGAGTTAATATTCTTCTGCAGTCTACAACGCCACATGCGAACAACGCGACATACTGACGTCACGCAAAATCCTGCATCTCGCAAGCAGAATTTACCGCGCAATATAAGTTGAAAACTGTGTAGATCTCAAGTTGCACAACTTGAGATAACGAGCTACAATACATACCAATGTGTACCCACGTTAGGTACTTACATACCTGGCTAATAGCTTTACATTAATAGATATATTGACAAGCAAGATAAAATATACCCGAGCTAAAACCAAAACTGCGATAAATCACACACAAACCACTAAACACTTTTAGCATCAAACACATCAAAACTGAATAAAACAAAATAAAATACAACAAACACAAACCTATGTTACACCTCAAATAAAATAAAAAAATAAATTAACTTAAATCTTCGATATTCAAAAAGCGCTTGACGTCTTACAACTGATACAGTTATCAACCATATTAATGGTGTTGGCGGCAAAGAGCGAACTTTTCTTGCGGCCTCCGTCACAGTCTAGTGATTATGAAATAAACAGTGGTGCAATTGACGGTTTTCTTAAAGTATGCAGTTTAATTATTCAATATTCTGGGCTAAATGTAACAAGTGTAACATTATTGGTCCAACACACAGTTGTTGAGATAAATAGTGCATTTTTTATGCCCATTGCTCTGTAAAGAACGAAAGATAATTGTTTACAAAATCGTCAATGGATACTAGATTTCTACAGTGGATATTGTGATATCAACAAGCAGTTACCTACTTCAGTTTTATAGGTATCTACCTATTTATTTATTGTTTTGATCGATGCATTCTAATTCGAGCGCCTTCTAAAATATGTTATTGTTTCAGTAATACTAATTAGCAATGCTGACGATGCGATGTTTGGCGATGCTGATTAAGTCGCCAATCGATAAACCTGAATTTTTTGCTTATTTTTGCTCTATGCCTTCACATCATCTAAGTAATAGGTTCTCAACGTCAACGCCTCGTGTGCATTTGAGAATTTCGTGCGGCAGTAAAAAACCCATAGAAAATTATATAGGTATCCTACGACTTTATTATATAATAATAATCGTGACAATAGGTGTGTCAGATTCACGACAAATGTACTTGTAAAACACATTGGAGGGCCCCCTTATCTAGAAAAAAAAATATTCTCAAAGTGGCGCGGTGGTCAAAATAAGGTTGGGAGCAGACTTATGACCTAAACTCGTGGTAAAATGACATAAGATTACAAGGCCACTGAAATAATTAAATGCAGCGTAAACATGCAACATTGGTACATGAAATTTCTATTCTAACTACTTAATTATGAAACTCCTGGGCAATCGATATCGCTTTCATTTGGCACTTGAGGACAGATAGAAAAAAAAACGCAATAAAATATACTCGGCCTACTGGTTTTGGTGTCTCTGCCAAAGGTAAGGTTAAGTTCGGCTGTTTTTACGTTGTGTGACTTAGATTGAGTCTAGGTCATTGGTTGGATTGGGATTGTAAGTTTGGGAGAACAATGTATAAATATTTGGATGGTATTCCGTTGCTGTTGAGAGGCTGTTCGCATACCTCAGCAAGCTGATACAAAAGCTCGTGAGGAACATGCACGATAGATAAAATAACTATTTAAATTTTTAAAGCCAAGAACAGGCTACGCACAATGAATTTATCCCAAGAATAAGCTGAAATTTGTACCTAATTGAAATACAATATGTTCTCCCATATCGATAAACGTCACTGTCTATTCTCCAACTGAAAAGTATGTATGTTTGTAATCGCGAAAATATATTTTTGTATGTGATAAAACTACAAATTAACGTTTCTCGGACGTTTTCCTTTACTTGTGCCGATACCTTGCTTCTTGCCAAATTTCATGGTTGTAGGTCAACGGGAAGTGCCATAGAGGCTTTGATTTATTTGCGATTATGAAAATAAGTCACATAAATGGCCGTATTTTGCGTAGACTTAGAAGCTTGAATTTATAGTGCTCCATGGGACTGTATGCCTACCTACGTATTGCGATATTAATTTCAACTAGATACCTCGACGCATTGCTGAGAAAAAGGGTCTTGACAGGCTGACAGACTGACAGACAGATGGACGGACGGACAACGAAGTGACGAGTAACAAGTAAGGAACCCTAAAAAAGAAACTCGCATATACATAGGTAGGTACTTGGATTTAATCCACTGCAAAATCAATTTGACATATCACTCTCAAGGTTTGACAAAAGTTATTGAACAAAAAGTGGACCACACCGACGCGGCCGACCGACAAATAAATTATCGGTAATAGACCACAACGGGGTCGACAGGCCATGGAGACGGGCTGCACCATAAGTATAACCTACATAATTTACATAGCCAATGGCTGGCTATTTCCTTCTCCATCCTCCTTTGACTATCTTAAAGAGCAGGAACCACTGACCTCTTGTATAATATGGGTCAGTGGCAGGAATATACCAAAAAAAAGCCATAAATGGGTACCTAAAACAGCCAATGGCTGGCTAGATTTTATCTGTATCTATTCAGATAAAACCTATTTCGTTCCCCGTCCTCCTTTGACTATCTTTAAGAGCAGGAACCACTGACATCTTGTATAATTTGGGTCAGTTGCAGGAATATACGAAAAAAAAAACCATAAATGGGTACCTAAAACAGCCAATGGCTGGCTAGGTTTTATCTGTATCTATTTAGATAAAACCTATTTCCTTCCCCATCCTCCTTTGACTATATTTAGGAGCAGGTACCACTGACCTCTTGTATAATATGGGTCAGTGGCAGGAACATACTTTTAAAAAACAAGTACCTAAAAGTCTGAAAGCCAGTCTTACCAAGGGGTATCGTGTTATCCAATAACTGGGCTGTGGAAGTCAGATAGGCAGTCACTCCACGACACTCCAAGTAAAATACTGATATTCAGCTGCATTCGGTTAGACTGGAAGCTGACCCCAACATAGTTGGGAAAACGTTAGGGGTAGATTGCCAAGCATTTTTTTTTAATGCCATCTCGCATTTCAACCTATGAGGTTGTCGTCTGCTTAAGCGGGCTTGCCTGTGGATGCCTCAATAAATTAAGGCCTTCAGCCAAGGCTTAAAAAATTTTAAAACTAAGCGACTCCACGCTAAGGGCACCCCCTGTGGGGTATGGACCTCGGCTTAGGGCGTCGCGGAAAGCGAGCAGCAAGGGACAATTATTAAATACCACACATGTAAAACCTGCATAAATAATGTGGAGCTGGAGAGCTAGCATAAGTAATGTGGAGTAGGAGATCATGAACCTTAACATAAGATCACGCCTTTAATCCAGGCAGGGTTGATACAACCCTACAATCTAGTACTTATACACCCACATTTCGCCAAAGGGCCTTACATAACCTAAAGCGTGGTCACGGTCGGACTGCATAGAAAAGTAATAGAAGCGCTATGACACAACGCTGGTAATTTATTGCAAAATATGAAGCAATTGTATATTTTTAAAAATCTATTGATTGGACAAAAAAATTAAAACACTAGTGCTTTATTATGTTGCTTGTAGAATAATCTGACAAAAAATCAGAACGATTGTATGTATACTAGTATGGTTTTTATTCTAAAAAGAAAGTTTTTAGAGGTATCTTCATGATCTTTTTCTATCGTATCAAATTTGTTGTATTATGTTTTCAACACATTATCTAGCATATATCCTGAAGAATATCACATATTTCTGATTTTGTTTTTTTTTCCTGTTTTTTTTTTTACTGTAGTCGATCAGTCGATCATATACTTTTATTGCTTCTAAAACTTGTGTTTTTTGCGTTTAGGTGCTGTAGTCCCCTTAAGTTCCATGTTATAGGGAGCGAGCCCACTGCCACCAAGCGGTCACAAATCCACACTCCAGGCTGCTTCTGAGAAATTTCAAATGGAAAAACCTAATAACACTTTACCCGACCTAGGGTGCCGTATTATCCATAAGGCACTTTAGGCCAGTGCCTAGAGGGCCCACTATGACCACGGGCCCAGCACTCCCGATTAAAAAATGAAAAAAAGGGGATTGTGTGGTTTTATGAAACCACGGTAAAAGTGAAACTTTTTTTCACATTATAAGGTAAAAGCTAAATTGCGTTGTTGTGGTATGAAAAAGGGGGGGCCCGAAACGAGCTGTGCCTAGGGGCCCCGAGATGGTTAATCCGGCCCTGCGTAGGAATCGAACCCAGGACCTCATGCTCAGCAGTAACGCTTGCGACCACTAGACCCACGAGGAGATGTACCTTCCTTAAAATATTCCTCGTCACCTATGGTGACCCCCCCAAAACGTTGGGATACGACCGCGCCTGACGCAGTACTACTCACTCACTCGGCAGTCGGCAGTTGCGACAGTCGACTACTAGACTAACCTTCCCTCTTACGAAAGCAGTTCTTCAACCTATCGACGATAAATACAAATTTCGGGAGAGCATTACTCCACTGTTTGACATTGTGCATCCAAAGTTAAACACGTTTTTCTTGCTATTTTTAACGTAACTTTGGGTGTAAATAAATAAGAAAAGAACTGTAATATCTTCAAAACCAAGTCCTTAACGACAAAGCTCATTTATCGAAGAGTTCAATAAAGTTTATTTGTAATTGATTCATGCAGTGGTTTTTCATAAAACTCGATTTTCCAAAGCACTTCGAATTTTTTTTACACGCCTATCAGTTCGGAACGGTGTTTCTGTGCGTGAGAACTAGACGTAGTTCGGTAGACTAGCGTCTAACTGCTCATCACTGATACTAGCTCTGTCGGACACGAAGCCAGGTGAGACAGCGTGTATTTTGGCCATGACCACCAGTGAGTTCGAGCTCGCGACTAGTTTACTCTCATGATTCCTTACTTCGAAATCTCGTCAATTCCATAGCTAATCCAATCGCCAATCTTGCGTTGACTTCGCGCGATTTCGTTCACTGTGTCATAGAGATTTACGGCCCAAATGTAGGTACCGTAAAACGGGGCTATTCGGGACATATTTTGAGATACTTTACCAAATATCTTGTTTATTTCACATAAATTACTATGGTGAAAAAATTGTACGGGTGTCGGAGAACTCCTTACTTCTGCAGACATACTTTTGAAGTAGCTACATGTAACAGGAACAGAAAAATAAAAAAATAATGAGGCTGTCCCAAATATCGCATATTTGGGGCTATTATGGACAGCACTGAAAAACCGATATAAAATGCATATTTTGAGACAAAACAGCCACTTTCAACAAGTCTATCGATACTTGGGACAAAGACTGACAAAAACTACATAAAATATTGTTTTTGTTTTAGGGATTGGTCGAATTTTAAGAAGAAAAATTTTTTTTTTAAAAACTCGTTTATTACTAGGTTATGTAAACTTCTATGAACGGTAAGAATGTCGAAACTTAAAGCTTATTTACATACATTTACTGGAAAGGAAAGCTGTTTTTAGCAAGGGTTTTGCATTTTCTGCCTTCGCCTTTTTTCCAGTTAGTTAAAATAATTCTCCAATAATGTTTTAAAGGAGCAAAAAATGCTACGTCAAGAGGCTGCAGAATGTGTGTGGCCTTTGGTGGTAAGCAAATAAACGTAATGTTGTATTTTTCACAATCTTCCAATACTTTAGTCGAGAAATGCGACGATAGGTTATCTCCTATAAGCACTATCTTTTTTCCCTCTTTCGTTTTTGCATAAGGAATAATGATCGTCTGGAACCAATTTTCAAGACATAGCGAATCAAACCACCCACTTTTCGATTTATTGTATCTTGTGTCTTCTGGGCCTCCTAAGAGCCACGTGTCATACAAGTGTTCTGCTTTATACACAACATATACTGGTAAAAGAAGTCCTGATGCTGTGCCAGAAAACATCAGACTCACAGATGATTTAGAGTTGTTTATGATCCTCTCTGGATACTTTTTCCCACGCTTAAAAATGTACTTTTTGCATCCAGGGTCGTCGGTCAGGTTCTTTTCATAGTAATTTATTACACAGTCATTTTCAACACCTTCCAAATTTCGTTCGTAGTGGTCGAAGAATGCATCAATCACCTCTAAACTTAAGGTTGCTCTATCCGACGATATATTTGCAGCACATCTGTTAGATATTTCATCTTTATGTCGCTGTATAAAACAAGCCGCCCAATCCCGTCCCGGTAAATTGTCTTTAAGACTATAAACCGTCCTTCCTATTCTTTGTAAATATTTTTGGGCGAAGACTCTCAAATCCATTAGATCTAGGGGGAATCCCCAGTCCCCCATATGTTTAATATAATTGACGAACGTTTTTTCTTCCACCTCTGAAAATAATGTAGGGTGCCCTGGCCTAGAATACAGTAAGTTTTCTGATTTTAAATGACGGTTAATTGTACTTTTGGGTACGCCATATTTTTGTTCTGCTTCTCTAGTAGACAGTTTTTTAGACTTAACGTCTGATATTGCCTTGTTTAAGTCATCATTACTATAAGAGAAGTATGGCATGTACCGTTTACCTTTTCTTAAGTTTCTATATGTTCTTGAATATTTTCGAACCATTATACAATTGTACTTTATCTGAAAACCACAAAAAACCTTGTAAATACATAATGATAGATATATTAATAAATAAAAATCAATTGTACACAAATGCATAAAAGTGAAGGGGCTATTTGGGACACTGTCCC
Source organism: Luperina testacea (assembly GCA_927399505.1). Classification (NCBI taxonomy): domain Eukaryota; kingdom Metazoa; phylum Arthropoda; class Insecta; order Lepidoptera; family Noctuidae; genus Luperina; species Luperina testacea. Next base: position 18,826,901 of record OV656759.1, on the reverse strand, counting down.
AAAAAGCCCCGCAACGATGTCCCAAAAAGCCCCAGACACATTATCAATCATAAATCAAAAACTATAAGCATGACAAAATTAAATACCAGTAAGAAAACATAGTGATAATATATATACTCGTCATTTAAAAACAACAGAACTCTTACCAGTCAGGATTTTCCGCTGTGCGAGAAGTTTTGCCGCCTAAATTTTCACGTAAAAAACGGTCTCTGACTCTTTCACCAAAATTTGTTACTATTGTAAACTGTTTAATATACTGACACTGACAGTTGACAATTATGAGGTTAACTATAAATGTGTTGCTAGAGTTCATAAAACAAATCTTACCAAACAGCAAACGAAAATTATCGACATAATTGTTCAAAAACCTGGGTTGTCCCAAATACCCCCCTCAAAGCCAAATAGCCCCGTTTTACGGTAGTACCTATAACCTACCGTTTTTAGGGTTCCGTACCAAAATGGTAAAAAGGAACAGTTATGGTGCGACTCAGTCTGTCTGTCTGTCCGTCTGTCACAACTGGATATATCAAGAACTACTAATGCTATCAACTTGAAATTTGGAATAGTTTTAGATGACGTTTGCCCAACTATTTTGCAAATAAGAAAAAATTTAAAATATATATATATTTTTTGCAACATAGACTGAAAGGGGTCTTAAAAATTCGAAGTGCGCTACTAGGACATGTGGAGTATCTTAAGAAAGAACGCAGTTTGCACATTCTCAAACATTTTTCCTCTTTGTTTTAGGCCACATAGTTTACAACTTTTGCTGAAAAATGTAAAAAAAAATACCGTTCCCCCTTATCTCCGAAGTTTGCATAATTAGAGAAAAATCTGAAATTATTTTATGTGATAGAAGTTTATGTAAATATTACAGGAAAAATAAAACGATGTCTCTAAATAGCACACTATTACGGAAATCAACAAAAATTACATCAGTTCCACTATTGATCAAGAGATGGCGCTGATCTAAAACGGCAATATTCTACAACGCAATATTCAAATTCTCTAACGATTATAGGCCTCACCGATGAAAATTTAAAAACATTTCACGTTTCACAATACGGAACCCTCGGTGCGCGAGTTTGACTCGTACGCGTTAAAGTTTTATAAGGGAAAAAGTTATAGCGCCACCTGGTGGTCACCAGGAGAAACCTAATTTCCCATACAAAACACTAACGCGCTCGCAATCGAACGTGAGTCGAAAAAACTCACACTAAGGCCAGTGTTGGTATTGTTGATCAAAGCCTGATAACGACGAAAGTAACTAAGTAAATCAATAAACTTGATGATGAATAGGTATCTTGTTGAAGGTATTTTGTTGAAGCCTCTACGAGGACACGGCGATGCTCCACCCAAGCGGCGCAGACCTCCACCGTGTGCTCCACCGAGTCCTCTGGGCGATCCTGACAATGGTGACACCCGGGCGTTTCCTCCCGCTTGATGATGTGCAGGAACCTCCCGAAACATCCGTTTCCGGTGAGGACCTGCGTCAGTCGGTAGGTGAGGTCGCCGTGACGCCTCTCTAGTCACTCCTCAAAGAGGAGTCTTATCGCCACTATCGTGGCGTGTCCTGCGCTGGGTTGCGACAGTCGCTCTTTCCATGCCGCCATGAGATCGCGCCGAACGTTCGTCCGCTCCGCCGCGATTTGCCGCGGAAGCGGAGTTTCACTCATACAGGCGCGCGAGGACTATTGCCTCCAGATCCCATGGCGCCAGTCCGGCGAGGAGGCTTGCCGCCTCGCCCGAGTTCGTGCGGTAGCCCCGGATCATCCTTACGGGTACCACCTTCTGGGGCGCGTTCAAATAGTGGGCGGCTCGTTGCCGCAGTGAACGCGCCCTCGCCCGGGGCCACTTCAGGGATGTCTTCGTCGTCCACGTGGTCCGCTTCAGGCACCGCAAATGGAGGAGCCATGGGTGGGGGAGTGTGTGCTCCCCCGTGAAGGGAACAGAGCGCTCACCACCTCCTCCACCAGCTGGGGGCGGAGACCCTGCGTCAACGGGGGGCCCAGGTGCGGAGCTTGTTCCGCACCATTTTGTAAGGGCGCCCCCATGGATCTCTGCTCAGAATCTCCACCATCTCCTCGCGGGCCATATCCTTGGCCCGCTGGACAGCCTCTTGGAGCGCGGTCTTCGCCGCTCTGTACCCCTCGTACAGCTCCAACCTCCGTGGCCTCCGCATCCGGAGGGCGCCTTGCGTAGTGTCTCCACCTCCTGCGACCACCAGTACACCTGTCGTTGGGCGCGTCCTGGCCGGACTCGGGGCATTGCCACGTCACATATCTTGGACATGGCCATGTCCGAGATATGTGACGTGGCAATGCCCCGGGCTGACGATGAGGCGGAGTGGTTCCGGGAGGCCTCCCGGAACCACTCCGCCTCATCGTCGATATCGGCAGGCCTGTCCGGTGATGACACCCAGGCCTGCACGATCGAGGCGGAGGCGCTCCCAGTCCGGCTGCTTCAGCGCTCACCGCGGACCCCTCGGGGCCTGTTGGACCAGCGCGCTAGAGGTCTGGGCGGAGACGTCGAACCGGATATACCGATGATCAGACTAGGTCTCCACCTCCTTTATGACGCGTCAGTCAATAACACGCTGTGACAGAGTGGGGCTGGCAAACAAGATGTCCATCACGGACTCACTCCGCATCCACACACGTGGGAACAGAATCCCGACTTAGGACGGCCAGGCCTGTTTCCAGAGACCAGTCTTCCACCATCCTGCCCCGCAGATCCGTGTAACGGGAACCCCAGGCCAAATTCATGACGTTGAAATCCCCGAGCACTAGCACGAGGAAGGAATGGTTTCCGGCGAACGACGACACTCGACTCTGTTGAAGAGTTGTGGAACTCGGCGAGAGTTCGGCTCGGAGAGAAGTACACTACCACTACTACGATCTTTCCAAACCGTGCTGTTACGCACCCCTGTCCCTTCGTGACGCATTTGAGAGACGGGGTACCGGCGGTGGCCAACGAAATTATGGCCAGCAGTGGAAACACTTGCAGTGGCAAAATCTCCTTTATCATTACATTTTATTATTTTTCTTTCAAATACAAACATCGACACATCTACCTTAAGTGGACGCCATTTTCTATAAAAGGTCAGATGGCGAGAATGTACTCCTATCTCAAATGTCAAATTCAAAATGTATAGTCTGTGCATAAAAATGCGAAAAGCGTCAAATCGTCAATAAAATTATAATCCACGTTTTAAAAACATATTCTCCGATTTTATCTATAAAATATTAAAATGTTAAATCCTTGAGTTATATACCGCAGTTTTAAGTGCACTGATACAGTGTTCATGTTAATTGTGTTCATTGAAAAGTAACCAAAAATGGCAAGGTCGCCAAAGGATGATCAAATATACAACGATATGAAGCACAATACATGGAACTATCATGCGGAAACTGCTGAAAACTGTGCACCTGGTGCTTTGAATGAGAGAAAACCACCACAGATCTCGCCTAATCCGAGTGTCATGAACGATAATAGTATTTACGTCAACCCGAGTTTCGGCAACGATGTTTATTTGAACAAACACGCTTACAACGTGCAGACAGGCGATACAGCCGCCAATAATGAGGAGAAGATACCTTTCAACAACATGCCTAACGTTCCTCGCGCCAACCAGAACTACGGCAATGCTATGTTGAAGTTGAGCAACGGCCAGTTAGTGCGTGTGTTCTACGACGAGAACAACCAACAGCTTATCTTCCCGATGTCCGGTCAGTATGAGCTGTTTAACCACAACCAAGGAGTGCGTGACATTCCCCTGCAGATGCCCCAGCCGTCACACCTATTCACACTCAACCAGGACTTTGCTATGAACAACAATAATGTTCACATACCACCAACAACTGTCAATCAGACAACTTATCCTGAAAATGTGAACAATCAGTCACCAACATCAAATTTCCTAAAAGATTTGCTAGGGAACTTGGAACCTAATTCCACTGGCACATATTCTCCATTTGGACAGAACTATCCTTTGAATCATCCAGATGCTTCTAATATGAATCTACTTACCAATAACCCTGTAATTGAACCTCCAAAGAACCAGTCTATAAAAGTTGAAAATTCACCAAAGAGAAATGAAAACAGTCCTCTTGCTGATACAAGCAACAAGAAGCGAATAGTGGCTGAAGTGAAACCAATGCGTCCCTCATACTCTGATGTGCTGGCAAAGAATACCAAAAATACACCCACATCAGAAAATACACGTAAAGTAAGACCGCAGAACATTGACACTAAACCAATGAATAACAAAACAAATTCAAAGCCAGAGAAACCAACCAACATTAAACAAGATGATAATAAACACAAAAATGAGAAGAAACAAAACACAAACACAATATCCTCAGGAAGTGAGTCTGGAGACATCAATACTGATGACAATGAGAAGCGTCTGAAGCCAAACAAAAAGTCTAAGAACAAACGCAATAACATCTCTCGTAAATGGTCATCTCTGGATGACATTACCAATGAAGAAGAATCAAGCTACACACACAGTAGTGAAAGTCAGTTTGTATTCATTGAGAATCCAGAGAAACCATCAAAAAAGGAGAAGAAGTCTGACAATAAATCAAAGATTTCTGACAAGAGCGCTGCTACAGAGGATGAGTTTAAATTGGATGAGGAAGATGATCAGTCACAGTTTGTCATTCAGGAAGGACAGAGTGAGATAAAGGCTAAAAAGAAAAAGGATGGCCGTAGTTATCATAAAGTGGCAAAGCCTGTTCAGGACAAGAAGAAAAACCTTTCAAAGCTGAGGAGGAACAAGCCAGGATACCTGGGGTTGGCTCAGAACTATTTGGAGCACTGGGGTGGAGCAACATGGAAGGCACTTGTGTGGTTCATGTATCTACTCTCTGATATATGCCGCATGAGCTTCCATTTGTCGTTTGACTTGTAAGTTTTATTCCATACTTTTAATAATTTATGAATAGCAGTAGGCAAAATGAACCTAGCTGTTGGCTACTCAGTCGACATAAGAAGGTAAATTACCTTAATTAAAAATGTTCAAAATCTAGTTACAATCTCATCTTAGCGACAATAAATGTAAAAGACTTGTGAAAAATGTAGGGATATTAGAGGTATTTTTGGCAGATTGAGACAGATCAAACTGTGAATGTTCTTAAAATACGAGGATTGCCCCTAAGATCTAAATGCCTGTAGTTTGTTGTCTATCATAATATTGGTTCATTTGTATTTGTCATTAATGTGTTCTTTGAACCAAAAGCAAAGCTGTTCAAATCGCACAATAATTAGTAATTTTATGAGAATCATTCATTGGAGCTACTCAATAGTAAGATCAAGAGAGGAAACTACAACAATATAATTAAATGCCTTTACATACAGGCAAAGGCAATATACCTATACAGTATGTTAACTAACAGAGGGCGTTCCCGTTAACCCGCAATAGTATAGCATCCATACATGCTAAAAAAAATATTACCATTCGAAAATAAAATGTTTTTATTTTTTTTTATATTAAAATATTCACTAAAAATCGTAAATTGATACGTTAAAGAAACACTCTGTACACGCGTACTTGAAGGACAGCAATGTCGGAATTTATTTATGAATGACGGGCCGCGTGTGCGGCGATCTAATTGATCGCCTAGCCCCGCCCCCTGTCCCCGAATGTCCACCTAATTTTATTCGGAACTAATCTCACGCGCTGACAGGACGTGCATTACTTTCGCATTGCAACATCTTACGTCATTCTTGAGTGAATAATGCCGCGTTATCAGTTCAGTGCTCAGGAGTATGTGAACATGGTGCTCATTTATGCTGAGTGTAACTATGATGGTGCACGTACTCTGAGGATGTATGCTGAGCGGTATCCCAATGCACATCAACCGCGGAATTCTCGTGTTATTGTGAGTGCCCTAGTGCGTATTCGTAACAATGAACCGGTAGTGCCGCGACGTTCTGGTGGCCCCCGACCCGTGATCTCTGTGCGGCAGGAAGAGAACGTGCTAAGGCATTTTGAGGAGGAGCCCGGTTCAAGCACTAGAAGAGCCGGCCGCCTGGTAAACATGAGTCACGTCGCAGTGTTTAAAATTTTAAAGAAAAACAAGCAGCATCCGTACTCACTTCAAAAAGTGCAAGGTCTGCTTGGTCCAGCTGACTTCGAGCGCCGGTTAACTTATTGTCAGTGGGCACTGCAGCGATGCGCGGAGGATCCCCACTTCATCGAAAACGTCATATGGTCAGACGAAAGCCTATTTACGCGCAATGGCATGTGGAATCGGCGTGTATGCCATCACTGGGCAGAAAGAGGCCATAATCCGCGTGCCACTCGGCCTTTAGCACATCAAATACGGTGGTCACTAAATGTGTGGGCCGGGATAAAGGGAAACACGATAATAGGACCTGTCTTCATCCTAGGGACTCTAAACCGTGTGAGGTATCTGGCTCTTCTTAACGGCACCGTCGCACGCTACCTCGACAGGTTGCCGCTTGCCGAGCTCCGAAATGTGTGGTTTCAACACGACGGAGCACCCCCTCACATTTCAACAGAAGTGCGATCGCGGTTAAACGAGTTGTTTGATAGCCGCTGGATCGGGAGGTACGGTCCCGAGGCGTGGCCACCACGGTCACCTGACTTAACGCCACTTGACTTTTTTTTTTGGGGTTGGGTCAAACAACTCGTTTATAAAAAAGAAAGCCACTCGCGGGAGGAGATGGAAATGCGAATCTGCACAGCATTCCGCATTATCAGGAACCACATACGCGAAGACCCGCTTTTAATGCGACGAGTGCACCAAAATAATCGTCGGCGATTGCAACAATGTGTAGATAGAGGAGGTCAGCATATTGAGCAGTTCAAAATCTAGGTAAGTTTTTAAACATTATTTAAATGTATCATAATACCTAAAACGTTAAAATAAAAAATAACACTAAACGACTATGCACAAAATTAATAAGTTCAGAAGGCCCACTCTTTCCTAAAACTGATTTTATACTCAGGGAGTACAACGAACGTGTTACTACTGTGACGTTACACGATTGCTATGAATAAACGCAAGTACTTAGGTATTACGAAGGCAACTGCATAAAGTAAAAGTATTTTTTAAATTTCTGTTATTGGAGAAAACATTCCCTTGCTAACGTGTAATACCGTCATTATCATTTAAATCCTAGCCTAAACTGTGGCTTAAGTAAATGAATCTTTCTCCAAACTTACCGCACACTATTTATTATACGGTATGGTACATTATTTTTTAGATAAAATTAATTTTTCATATCACTGTAAACCTGTCGTACCACCGCGCCCGCGCCGCCGCCGGTCTGAGTGGCTAGGTAAAACAAATTCAAGTACTTGTTCCGTGAGTGGACCTTCTGTACTCATATCTGTTTATTTTGTGGCCGCGACGAGCGACGTGTATTCTGTATTTTAATTTTAATGTTATTGAAACGCGGCTTAGATAGGTACAATGCGTGCAACGAAAGATGAGACTTGCTTGACACACCACGTGGTTTTACATGCGCAGTCATCGAGATATAAGTACTAACGTACTAGAGAAGACACCGTAAATTCCTACTTTGTCTCGTTCAACTGCGGCGTTCGCGCCGCACCTCACTCAGTCGCTCTCTAGCTCTTTACGCGTAAGTGCCGTGATTTACATGGCGCTTAAGACCTTTTTGCCGAGAATAAATACACTTCTGCAGCAAATCTAGCGCTGTGGTAAATTAGTTACGGTTTAAAGACGAATTGTTATTATTTTAGCGCTGCAGCGAACTAAAGATTCAAATTACGAAGAATAGGACAATTCGGTTATTTGACGTAGCTTCTCTAGTACATTAGTAGTACTTATATCTCGCTGTGCGCAGTACACGATTTTAGGTATCTTTAGCGGTATGAGGTCTACACCTCCAAAGATGCGTCGATGCCGGCGCTCTCTAAGACCCTGCGCTCGTGTGCGCTGCACACCCGCCGCCGCACCACGTCGACGCCGGGCGCGCGGTAGCAAAGCAAGGCTACTCCTTTTCCTACTCTATTTAAATTTACACAATAACTTTGTTTCAACGTGAAATCAGCCTTAAAACAGATAATTAAAGATTAAATTGGCGTAATGTCGCATCGCTACTAAAGGCGCGTGCCGGCTTCGGCACCTGTTTGCTTTGATTCGTTTGACAACACGCCGTACGCCGACAATCATTGCTAACTCGGCTGTATTAGAATGCTATAAAGTTCAAATTAAAATTCCCAGGGACATGCGGCGGTCATTTTCAAAGGCTTGTGTACTCGGGCCGCAATTTTTGTTTTACCGCTACACCGTAGTTTTGTGAAATAAGCCTTGATGCAATTGGATTAAGTATCATCTTTGAATAAACATGTAAATATGAAGTAAATCGGCTTTTCTTTTGATAAAAAATAAGGTAAGATTTGGTTATTTGCTTCCACAATAATTATTGCGACATGCCTCGAGGTCGGAGGTCATCAAAAACAGCTAGCGAAATTCATGAAAAAAAAAAAACAAAACATCGAGTGATAGATAGGTTGTGAAGATATCGAAGTTAAATACTCGTACCTACACGACCTTTTAGTATTCCATTTTGACCCCGCTCCTACTAGACTACAGGACGCCAGGGTACTGGTTGCACACGGGCGCCACAAGGGCTAGAGACGCCTCTGGCTAAAACTAAACATACCTATGTACTTTTAATTTTACTGATAACAATCGGACGAAGACGTGTGTTGCACTGTCTTTGTAATTCAATAAGCCGCCTTTATGAAATTCGCCGCTCGCCATTCGGCGCGGCGCGGGCGCGGGGCGGGGCGGCGCGGGCGCGGGGCGGGGCGGCGCGGCCGTCTCGCTCGGCTTCGTGAACTCTCGGAGACGTTCGGCCGGCATCGTGCGCATTGCGTTTACTACTACTACTACGAATACTATTCCGCGCTACTATTTTGATTTTAAACAGGAGGTTTCGAATTTATTGACAATTAATTATTTTTTTGAATTCGGATTATTTTATGCTTATTTTTCTATGCTGATATTTTTATTTTAATCTATTAATGATATATATTAACGAGTTTAAGGGAACGCCCTCTGTTATTTAACATACTGTATATTGTTGTTAGTTTTCAAGTAGTAACAAAATCTTAACATTTCATTAATATGCATGAGAAACATGTTTATAGAAAATCTAAAAAAGGATTCTTTAATTTTCAAATACTTTTTCCTTAAAGTTGGTTGCCGGTAGGGTTGCCAACTTCTTTTAGAAGAAATAGAGTATATCTGATTTTAAAGGAGGTAAATAAAGAGTACGGACTTACAAAAAAGAGTATCATTTATTTTGTACTTTTAAAAAGGTATTTTTTTGTACTTTTTGCAGCACATAACAAGTTTTCATTGTTCTTAAAGAAATTGTATGAGTCCAAACATTCCAACCCTAAATTTATATACTTACGAGCTTTATATAGTATAATATCAGGAGCTCATTTTTGATCAATTTCAATGAAGCTCTGTTTCTCTCTTCTCGCCACGTCACATTCATGACCGAAAAGACTCTTTCAGTAAATGCTGAAGTAGCTTAAACAGAGAGTATAATAAAATTATAGTTAATAATTTTTTTAAACAATCAAATTCCTCAGGACATTTTTTATAAATAAATTGCCAATTTTATGCAGTGGATTATTGCATAAAATCTGTGTTATTAAACAATTCGGCTTGAACTTCTTTTAAAATTATTACTTCTGAATATAAACTGGCCATGTGTATGTTTAGTCTTTGTAAATTAAGATTTCCTTCTATAATTTGTTATAAATGATTAAAAAACAGTAAATAGTAGACTTTTTTATTCTGATTATGGGTTTTTGCATATTATTACAGACTGGCACTAGTTAAGTAAATATTGTGTAAAAAAGAGTATTTTAGCGTACTCTATTAGTGTTATAGATTATAGAGTACGCCTACATGATATAGAGGACAATACTCTATTTTAGAGTACGGTTGGCAACCCTAGTTGCCGGTAATGTGCAGACAGATTTATCCACTTTATCCTGTTTACTAGATGTAAACAGGATAAAGTGGATAAATATACTGGTTTTTTTTACTATGTACAATTTTGTACTTGGTGAAAACTAATCTTGTCTGACGAAGGCGCAAGATTACCTCATAGTAATCAATAATTTAGATACTAGATATCTGCACTTATGATATAGCTTGTCCACTCTGAAATGACGCGCCCCACTACTTAATTATAGGTACGTACACTACGGTATATGCAGTAGTAGGGCGCGTCATTTCAGAGTGGACAAGCTCTAATGAAATATGTGTAATTGCATAGTTCCACTTGAGTCCTAGGCAAATCATTTGAACTATTTCATGTTACCAGATGAAAGTATTCTGAGTAAATAGATTCATTTCATCATTTGATTGAAACATCTTCACAAACTTGCCAAATTAGAAAATTAATCAGAATTGACTTTTTCCCCCTTTATTGAATGATAAGACCTTTAAGCCTTGTATTCACTACCCACAAATGCACCGCATCACGTGTCGCTAGAAATGTCGGTTAACGTCGCCAGACATCATGTACCTTTTTCAATGCCGCCTGGCATCTCTAGCACTACGTATTGCAGGAGATTTGTCTCCTAGTGAATACAAGCTTTACATGTAAACAAACAAAAATTCCCTCACAGATGTACATCAGTGTTCACACAAACATACGTGAGCTCCCAGGCGGTATGGCGCAGTACCAAGGACTGGCTGAGCAAACTCAGCGACAACAAATATTTTCTATACATTGATAGGAAGTTTGGACACACAAAGCTTGGATTCTGGAGGAGGCTAAAGTGGTTTAAGAAAGGTAAATTATGTTTGGACCTAAATATGAAAAAAAATATTGCCAGAAAGACAGTCTACAGGGTCAAATAAAATTATCTAGCGAAACTCGTCCGACGTGATGGGATATCTAATGATGATCAAACAATGGTGGAGCTATAGGGGCCAAGTGGCAACAGTCGCGACTTACGAATTGTAGGTCGTAGGTTCGGACCCAGATAGGCGCTTTACTTAGTGTAAATTATTTTATCACCACTGCTCTCAAAACGGTAAAGGCAAACATTGTGAGGAAAACGGCATGTCCTAGAACCAAAAATTCGGAGACGTGTGACATCTACCAACCTGCACTAGGCCCGCGTGGTAGATTACAATTTCTTTCTCAATTCCTCTCACGAGGACTCCTCCCGGTGAGAGAAATTGAGAAAGAAATTGTCCCACTAGTGGGTACATTTTAGGCTGATTATGCTTATGATAAAAAAAGAAATTTCTGAACTCTTCCTTTCAAATAACAGCAATACAGCTGACTACGAGATCAATGGCCCCTGGTACCTAGTGTAAGTAGCTGAAATCATGAGTTAAGTTTTTGTTTTTTATCTTACCATCATATTTTATCTTATATCAATACCTATCACATCTGTGGCGTTTCGTTAGCTAATTTAATTTCACCCTTTTGAAGCTGAACTTTTTCTGAAACTAGATGTGCCATATTTACAACTAGGTACAGCATTCTATGGTCACCAAATAAATCATTACGTGTGGCTTGTCCCTCTCATTGAGACTACAACAAATTGCCAATCATTAATTTGCTTACCAAATAATTATAATTAAATATTTCAAATCACTAATTCAAGTGATACTCAGAATGATGTCATCACCAACAAATACAATCAGTTTAGATGCACATTTAGATGATTTCATCTTTGGGACCCGTTTTTGACGAAAAATATTACGTTCTAAGAGTTGATTGAGATAATTCCTCACAAATTCGGTATAAGCAAGACAGGAGAATATCGAATTTTCTGTCTGAGACATATTTTTAAAGAAATACGAACTTGATACTGTTATAGAATAATTTATTAGTAGTCATGCACTAGATAAACCGTTTTACTTACTAATTACTTAGCTGGAATTAGCATACATATACAATAAAATTATCATAACTTTCTATGCTGGACATAGAAAGTTTTATTATTTTATCTTATTTTACAGTACAGTAAGATTACTATAGTACCTACTTACTTTATAATATATATTTGCACATGCTACTAATATTTATTTTGGCTGAGATATACTGTAGATAGTACTTGCCGACTTTAGTTGAGTGGTTGGGATCAATGAGGCAGCTATGTTTTGCAGTTAGTTTATTTATGCCTTAGGAGTGCTAAAAAAATGTTCCGGTCGCACATTCGAGTCATCAGTATTTGTTGAACAATAAACCGACCCGAAGTTATTAGTATACATAGCCGACTTTCATTCGGCTCGTACCTATCGGCAGATTTCCTTCGGCATCTACCCTATCTTAATCATGTTTGGGTCGAGTCGGCACAATTCGGGCTAAGCCAAACAGCTGTTTTCCGAACATATATCTACATATTAAATGCCACTCAGCTGTGCCGAATCATGCCGACCCGTACAAGTGTGTAACGCCCCTTAAGTTTCTTCTTACCACACAATTTCTAAATCCTAACCAAAGTAATTTGATTGCAGCGGAAGTAGAAACGGACAATGGAAATGATTCTACGAAGCTGAACGCGAACATACCTTTGCCAGCGACTGGAGAGGAAGCCATGAAAAGACTACTAGCGTGCAAGGGGAAAGATCCTTACAGGTTAGTTATTTTAACTAAGAAAATCTTGCGTTAATGTATGTTATTGCTTTAAGACTTTTGGCAAAAACTCCCAGTAAATTGAAACTTCACTATGTTTGAAACTTACTGTCATGTGAGCTTTAATCAAAAATAGGCCTTGACATTTTAACTGACACTATGAAAAATAGAGAAAAATTGTAAATGTTTGATTATTAATTTTACCCTGTCAATCAATTTTATTTGCTTTATTATGTATATGTAGATCATATAATTTAAAAATATCTTTCAAAATGATTGAACAATATTTATGTTTATAGTATTTTATAAATACTAAAGCCATTCATTGTACATACAAAAGTTGCGGTATTTTATATCACCAATACCTGCATACATTTAACAATACTTGTTTTAATCATTGTTTGACAAAATATCTAGGTCATGACATGACAATGTGGAAAAAGCCATATTTAATTATACATCTACGGGCCGCTCAACTTCTTCATTGGATGCGAAGCTCTTCCCAGAAACAATTTGTTTCTAGTTTGGGAACAGTTGGAAGTCTTAGCGTGACAAAACAAAATAATTGAGGGGATGGCCGAGCTTATCGTTCCCCAAATCCCGCAGTTTTCCCAATGTCAACGCGCCAAGGGTGAGTTGTCCTGATGAAAGACATTCAGCAAATGCGGCACCCATCTTGCGCAGAGCTATCGCATCCCTAATTCTGTTTGCAAGATGTTTCCCACCCTTTCTTTTGATATCCGTACAGCCTCAGCTATCTCCCTCACCATCACTCACCTATATATCATACGATATCATGGACTTTTTCGTGGCTGCAGTTTCTGGCCATCCTTCACGTCAGGGTCATCTTCGTGAGACGTGCGACCACTTTTAAAATCAGCTGCCCGCTTTTTAACAGTTGACATGGAAGGAGCAGTCTCCGTAAATTTTTGTCAACTTTGGATGAGATACCTTAGGGGTTACCCATCCAAAACGAAGAATTTTATGACCGCACGATATTCAAGTTTATACATGTAACAAAAAACTCGCAAGACAAAAAAAAAAGAATTATTGTAAACAAACTACTTGCGAGAAAAAGTTTAAACTTTTGATAAACGAACTAATGACACGTGCACCCAGGTGAGAAAAATAATTTTTTGCTGATTGGAATGCCATTTTTGTGTGAGGCCGAGAACTTTTCACCTTGCCCTCGTATTTCGTCGTGCGTACCTACATGGGCGTGAACATAATGTCGCTATTGTACATTATCGACTATTTGTGATTGGTAATGAGGTTGTATTCTATATATAGACAAGTTACTATTGTACTTGATCTGTTTGTATTTCTAATGATACTGTGAGAATTCACTATGTATCACGAGCTCACGATTTTATAAAATAATTACAAAGCTATATCAGTTGGACCTTTTTCACTGTGGTGTGAGAAAAATGTAAAACCCGCTCAAGGGTGCTACACACTTGTTCGGGTTGGCATGATTCGGTACGATACGGCACAGCCGGGCGGTAAAATACATACAGTCGATTTTGCCGCCCGGCTTGTGCCGAATAATACCCAAACATGCGAGTAGCACCAACAGCGTTACATGATTCCTAATTGTTTATACTCATTACGACAAAACTCCATATCGACTTCACGTTACTCAAATACACACAGTCCTTTACGCTATATTGCTAAAAATGTTCGCTGCCAAACTAACTTCAGTTGATATGAAGGCCAGTCCTGTTCTAATTTTAACCTTACATTATGTCACAATACGTGAATAAAGATGTGGTTACCGCTTAGCAATATTCCTTTTCCTTTGTAGACATGTTTTATGAAGACAAAAGGTGCCTTGTGGGTCATTCTATAGTTTTTAAGACGTATTTGTGGTCAACCGCAAGCTTTATCAGAATTGATATGACTAAGAACCGTTTTCAATAGGCGATGGTTTGGTCATGTTGAGAGGATGAATGAAAAGAGACTAACAAAAGGTATTTACAAGAAGGGACTTGAAACGCTACTAAAATAACTTTACGCGTAGTTCCGATACCGATAATTTGTACCGTTCCGCCTGGATCGTAACAAAATTAATTCCTTGGCTATAACGATACTGACAAATGGAACGAAATCTTAAACTGTTCATTAACAATGTTATCAATATACCGTTATTAGTATAACGACATTAATATTGTTATTAGTATAACGATATAATAACGTTATTCATTTCGATACTCAACTTTGCCAGCTTCATCACTTATATGATGACGAAAAAGTATGAAGAATAACGTTACAAATGAATCTATAACGTTTCTCCTGTAACGTTATAACAAGCGGATAAGCTTAATGTTACTGATACTTATAACGTTACACGTTACTATAAATTTATAATATTGTTGTACGGACGCCAGCACATCAACCTACCACAATCTGTCAGATTTTCAACTTTATCGCTAAAGCATAAGGTTCAAAGTTGATTGGGAAAATCTGACAGATTGGTAGGTTGATGTGCTGACGTCTGTACGAAAATTGGTATATATAAATATAAAAATATGAAATTCTCTAAATGATGGTGAAAACTGCATCAAAATGAGTTGCGCAGTTTAGAAAAGCAACGCGGTCACCCAGATAGACACGAAAATCGGCTATTATAATGTTTATTATAGATAACTCCATTCTTCCACAGTATACTGGGTGTAAGCGTATCATGTACAGACGAGGAAATAAAGCGATACTACAGACGGCAAGCGTTCCTTGTTCACCCCGACAAGAATCAACAGCCCGGCGCTGAAGAGGCCTTCAAGATATTGCAGCATGCTTTCGACCTTATTGGAGAGCCGGTAAGTTCATATTACTTCGACAAAATTTTGCTACAGCTTTCCTTAGAGTATGTTGAACAACAGAAAAAAAAACATACTTTCGACCTTATTGCAGTCACGTTGGTTTCATTTAATGAAGTAATGCAGATGAAATATTCAAGGAACCTTGCTTTCGACCCTATTATATTATCGCAAAAGATACAATGTGCCTTTTTTTTTACAGGAACGCCGAGAGGCCTACGAGCGTCGCGCCTTAGAGTCCCGACACGTGGAGGCCGCGTGGAGCGAGCTGAGCCAACTGCTCGCTCAGCTCCACGACAAAATGGAGTTCGCGGCAAACACCATCAGGTAACGTAGTTAACACTCAAATTTTCGTTTTGACTTTGCATTTTCAGAATTAAATAGTTTTGGAGTAAAAAAATTCCATAAAGGTGAATGTCTATCAAGTTGTACTCTTTCGAGCGTTCCCTTTCTACATCTTTTGTATAATTTTACGTTTGAATCTATACCTGTTAACACTTGACTTCTAAGAATAATTATCGCTTTATCTCACCGTAGATCTTTTAATTTTTTTTATTAGTGCTCCACCGTATATGTGTATTAAAAATGGTTTAGATATTTTTTTTTTAAATGACAACATTGAATTCAGCGCTTTATTACAGCTGGCAAGGACTTATTTTTCAGTTAACTACAATTAGTCTTATTCTTCCCCGAGGCTTTAAATCCGAGGTTTTCTAGTACTTATCCAATCTATTAATCCTTCTCGACATTCCAACAGGTTACTTAGCCTACCAAAACAATGACATGTGACTTGTATCAGATGCACGAACTGCGGGCGTCGTCACAAGCGCGTGCTGACGGACCGGCCGTGCTACGCCGCGCGCTACTGCGTGCAGTGCAAGATACGACACTCCGCTAAAGAGGTAACGTCTTGCTTTTACACTAAAGATTTCATAGTTATCGTAGTCCGATGAGGTAATTGCGTTACACACTATCAGTAGCAATGGTATGCAATATCCTTTAAAATGATTCAGATTGTTATTGAAAGTGTGTTACGCAATCAGGGTACTGTTTTATGACTGGAGAGTGAACATTAGGGATTGTAAGAGTAGCCAGGATTCCACCAGAGTCCGAATTACTCCCAAAACATGACCTGGATAGCTTGGATAGTTGGCCATTCTTCATACCTCAGAGCAAGACGTCATTGTATCTGGATGGTGAGAATTTTGTATAAGGTGCAGTGATTCGACAACTACCTACCAACATTGCAACACAACAAAGTATCAGGGCTAGTCTATACAGATCTCGAGATTATTTCATACTAGCGAACCGTCCCTGTTTCGGTTTTTATTTTACGACTTTACAAAACATCGAGATTTAATTATTATATGTAACTTTAATATAAATGTATTATGCACATAAACCTTCTGGATTTAATTTTCTAAACGATGTGACAACCGCATCAAAATCCTTTGTATAGTTTAACAAATCAACGCGGTCACCTAAACAGAATCGAAAAATGTTGTCCTATTTTGTCTGGATAGAATTTATTGGGATAAAAGTAGATCAGATTCCTCCGGACGGGACGGGCACCTGCCGAAACCTCTTGGCGCTAAGCACAGCGTTAAAAATCCAGTGTGAGAAAAATAATCGCCGCGGGATAATATCGCATGCAGTGCGAACCTGCCGGTCGATTCTGTAAAAATCTCACCGTGAAAACTTAGGTGAAGTGAGATTGTTTTTGCTAGGAATTGACAGCTCACTCCACGCTCACTTCACCTTGCTCCCGCATTGCTGGGCTAAGAAGCTATTATTTAACGATTTTTCGCAGAACTTGTGTTACTTATGCTTGCCATGTAGATTCAATCTTCGATCAGTTAATCTGATATTTCATTATATTTTCGATTTTGTGATTAGTCGGTCAAAGTAATAATAACAAGCAATCACTTTTGTTAAAAGATACCTTTCATTGACAGATTTTTGTAATCAGTGTCTGAGTCTTGTGAGTCAGGTCTATCACTTCTGCCAGAATCACAGCTTAAATGGTTAACCGTTTTACCCACATTGGAGCATGTCATAAGAATTTTACATGTGACAGCTATATTATCAAATGATTTGCCAACTACAAATTAAACGTTAACCAATTCGCGACCTGGTAAATTATCTTATTCTTCACTGACTAAAAGTATTTCACAATACATTTGTTTGTGTTCAGGGCGACATATGGGCAGAGTCGAGTATGATGGGACTGCTCGTAATGTACTATGCGTGTATGGATGGCGCCGTGTACCAAATCACACAGTGGGCCAGTTGCCAGGTAACATACAGATATCCCAAGAAAAGTTTGCGCTTCGGGAATCATCGTCGATCTTTGGAAATACCTACGAACGCGCGATGATGAGATTTAATAAAAAGCTGTTACAACCATGGAAGTCCTCCCCTTTTTAGCAGTAACATGATTACTTTTCAAAACTTTTGAGAGACATGACGATCTGCGACAGGAGTAGGTTACCTGACTGGGAGAAAACTTCATATAAAATAGCAAAGATAGGTGCTACAAAACACGGTAGTACAAAAATTACAGTACCCGGCGATAAATATTGTACGTCGACCTTTGGAAATTGGTGTATTTTATACAAAGAATAAAAATAATTATCAAAAGAAGCAAATCATAATTGTTTTAACAGCTCCTAATAGATACTGGACTGTTTGTATTTCGTGCGACAGAGATAACGCTCTACGAAGCCGAAATTAGCCGATTGTCTCTTTCCAAAGGTCGATGTGCAATATTTATCGCCGGGTACTGTACAAGCTTTGCCTTTGTGGGTGTGGCCTACTCTATGGTACAACGTTCGCGCTAGTTCGGAAACACGAAGATTACCGAAGCACATACCTTTTCTGGTTTACCTGTACTTTTACATAATAAATCCCTTCCTCCTTTTTCCTATAGGCGGCAAAATTGCAACGCTCTAACAACTAAACTTTGACAGCCAATGTGTCATTTAAAACATTCTTTTTTTTTATCAGAAAAAGAACCTGAAGCAACTGAGGCCGGACTGCCACGTGGTCCAATACCGGATCGTGCTCGGCAACAAAGCGGCCGCAGCCTCCGATCTCAACCAGAGACCATCCACTGGGTAAATTAAGCACTTGCTGTCTGTTCCAAAAGTAACCGATGAAAGTGTAAACAACATTATTACACACTACTCCTCACTAAAGGGAATTAGGTTTCAAATTTTACCAATAAAATTATTGTTCAAATCACATTATTAAATTGTAACTGAAAAATCATCGACAAAAATTGAAGACGTTATAAACAAACCTCTATTGTCAAATGAAAAACACATTTAATTTAGGTGATTTAAAATTAGAATTTCTAGTTTAAGTATTCAGTACCTAATCCTATCAAAGTGCTCAATTTGTAAGTGGCACTACAAATTCGCATCTACAGGCACGTTTTCTAAAACATTTTCATGACATACTTTTGGAACATATCATCCATGTTTGGATTTCTGACTCTTAACAGTTGAAGATTTTAATAAATTATTATATTGTAACATTTGCAACGTTGCAGTCACGATCCCAACCTCGAGGAGTTCCTCAACAACCTGTACAGCAAGTCCGGTGTGTCAGCCAACACGACCAGCGCCAAGCAATCGCCTCCCGACGCCGCGGACGCCAAGAAGCGACGCAATAAAAAACCTAAAGCATAAACACAACAAACCTCCCAGAAAAAAAAAACAAAAATACCGAGCTGTCAAAATAGATAGACGTGAACTTTCGCGCGCAATTCAAATATCGAAAGCATTTGACATGAGCTGGTCGCGCCTGCCGTACCCAACTGTGAAACACTTGCCTTTTAAAATAGAGAAATATAAATTAAACCGAAATTAAACCTAAATACTGATCTATATAATAAAATAGAAAATATTGTGTGGCTAAGATGGCGCTTGAAGGATAGATTGTGTAAGCGTTAAATAACTATGTGTTTGATATGTCGCTGACGTACCTACTTAGGTTAGATAATTAACGATTTTGATGAGAAAATTTAAAGTCTTTGCTAGTTTACATTAGTTTCTATCATTCTTAATTTGCTTGATTTTGTGATACATGAGATTTTTGAGTTACGATTATGTAGAATTTCCTAGTTCTAATGCAAGTCGGCAGGTTGGAAATGTGGTTTGATTGATGCTGACTCGTGATTATGAAACATTTCACTTGCCGGTTTCCATTAAACCTATGTCAATTGAAACCATTCGAGTCATTAGAAATATATCTGTTTTGATGTCTTCTTTCATGGCGTAACCATTTTTTAAATAAACTGACGTTTGACGATTAGATGACTATCCTTGAGATTTATAAAGCATTCAGATATTGGTTATTCTTTCGCCGACTACAGATTACATCCACTAACAAAGCTATGAAATACTTAATACGACTCAGCTGGTAAAAGCAACAGCCAAGATAATGCAATTTGCGACAGTACCTACCTACATTTCAGCCGATCAAACCAATACTAATCTTGATATATCAATATCTGAACGCTTTTTTAATTCAACACTAGTTTCCATTGAAAAATCTTTCTACATTTCTTTTTGTGTTTTAGTGCTATGCATATAAGGTTCAATTTGACAAAGCAGCAGGAACTGCGAGAAAATACTCTTTATAAATTTAATGTACGTTATTTAAGTAATATTTTTTTCCACATAACACTAATCACACCGAATAGTACAATTTGTTTGCATTCATACAATAATAATAGTTGTTATTATTAATACTTGTATTATAATAATTCGCGCGTGTTATGTGCGCACGATTGCAGAGAATGCAGTAAATTCAGTTTTTTGTTGTTGTAATAACTCACTAATTCGTGTAATAATAAAATAATATTGTTTGTGACGTTCTCTGCAACGATTTTGTTTAGATTATAAGTTATTGTAAGTCGACAAGATAATATAAAAATATTACAAAAGTTTTCTTTAAATTGATGCAAGACTTCCAGTCTGTATTCTGTTGTTTTGTTGGTTAAAATGAAGGTAAACTATAGTGGCACAATAAAATTGTGTATCTGACATGGTCATTTTAATTAATTGTCACTAATTCGATTTTATTGTTTATTATAATTATTTTTTTAGATGTTTTCTTGTAGTTACTTATAATACCCGAAGCGAGCTTACGTGTTAGGGTGGGGTCGAGAGGAGCGTTACCACAATTCGCACGTTCAAATTGAGTCGCCGAAATTACGATGGCGCGTTTGTCTACAATTTGAGACGTAGGTTAGCATGGTTACGCTCATCTGGTCCCATCCTAAGTGTGCATACACACGAGCGACAAGCGTGGCGTCGACGACAGAGGCATGCCGCTCGTGTATTTGAGCACCGTACTCAAATACACGAGCGACACGTCGACGGCAGCCGCCGACACGCCTTAACGGTTTCAGTTGGCTCTGTCGTAGACGCGTGTCGCACGTGTGTATGCACACTTAGACTAACATAAAATATACTGCATATAAAGAATCCTTGTTTCCACACAAATATTAACTTTATGGAAATGTAAATTAAACTTATTTCAGAATGACTACTACAGTCAGCCTAGTGTATCATCGCCAATAATTAATTTGATAGTCTACAATTTGTGTACCACAATACCTTGTATCAATGTATAGCTACAATTAAGTACCCAATGTGTAATATGTTTTGTGGCTAAACATTGATACAATAATAAAGAACAAAGATTGTAGACAATTAAAACTAAATTAATTCTTGTCGATGTACACATATTTTTAGGCTGACTGTACTATTGAAAAAGTCACAATTGTAGCATGAACTTAATTTGTGGGAATTAAAGTTGTTTTTCCACTAGATTTTCATTAATTTCACTGTGTTCGAAGTATAGTTTCTTTTTCTATGTCTACCCGTAAAACTGTTGTAACTGGTCGACTTACGATAACTTGTATCGCAGTATTTCACTTATTTCACTGCCTCATAAGAGATTACGGTTAATGTTAGGCTAGTGGCGAAGAGATTGCTACCCCGATGTTCACTGAGTAGGCCTTCGCGCTTCATGTGTCAATAAAGATGTGGAAACGTAACGTGGATTTTATTATAACCTGGGGCCGTATTACAAAGTATTAATCCTATCATTATTCCAGTGCGAAAAAGAGATGGTGCTATCGATCATGTATAGCTCAGTCTCTTACGTCGGAACCTATGGTACGGCACATTTTTCTTTCAAACGTATGAACTCACTGGTGAGCATAATTAGCCTATAATGTTCCCACTGGTCTCCTCTCTGTGAGAGGGGGAGGATAAACGTCACTGGTGAGTTTTTTTTTAAATATAAAGTGGATCATTGTTCAGGGTGTCGTAGCACAAGGCACGTTTTAGTTTCTGCCTACCCTCATAGAAAAAGGTGTTTGCATGTGCTTTTAGAATGTCACAATCACACCTTAGAATTTCACCACCCTTTAGAATGTCACCACAGATACAATACGTCTTTCTTTTTCTTTTAGTATTTATTGTAAGATGGTATTCTAATATGGAAACCTTCAGCTCTGGGAAAACGAACCGTTACAGCGCTTGCTTGCTCACGTAAGTATAAAGCGTATGCGAACCTTGTCTCCGACTCGCGCCGCAACCGCTGTAACCGTTTGTTTCACAGAGCTAAAGGTTTCTAAAGACCTCATAACGAAACATCCTCCACCAAGAGCTCACGCTCGGTTCAGCAAGCAGTAGGTTTCAAAAAACCAATCAAGGGAAAACTAAACACAATATTATGATTATTTCATTTATTTACTTACAACTTAACTACATAAATATCTAATCCATCATATCAGCGTCTTTAGTATCTCTATCAGTAACGATACAGTTTTCATAGGTCCACTTGGGGAACATTCGTTTGTACATGTGCAGGAGTATCGTGTCTTGAGATTTTAGCTGGCCGTCGAATACGCACTTCATGTGGCCGTGAGTACCTGCAGAGACACATTAATAATTATAGCATTTTAGTTGAATTTTATAGGGCCGACCTGGGACCCACGGAGATCTGTGAAAGCCATCATTGTTATGTTAAAAGCTTACAGTACCCGGCGATAAATATTGCACATCGACCTTTGGAAAGAGACAATCGGCTAATTTCGGCTTCGTAGAGCGTTATCTCTGTCGCACGAAATACAAAAAGTCCGGTATCTATTAGGACCTGTTAAAACAATTATGATTTGCTTCTTTTGATAATTATTTTTATTCTTTGTATAAAATACAAAAAAAGGTAAAGGTCGATGTGCAATATTTATCGCCGGGTACTGTACTAGGTTTTCTGTATGTCACTGTAAATATCAGCCTAAAATTCCAAATAATATCCGGTAATTAGTAATGGGCAACACAGTCATTCGATCGTCAATCTTGGCAGGGTATCTGCTAGCGGCTGGATGAGAATTACTGAAGATCGAGTTGAATGGTGTGCATTGCAGAGGAATTTGGTCCAGCGGTGTACTGCTATGCTGCTGATAATGATGACCACAGTCATTTGAAACTGCAGTAACAAGTGATCTTTTTGGGGTGACAAAAAATATTGAAGTAGCATATGTAGGTACCTAAAGGTTCCTTTATGTGTCCAGTGCGGCCATACTTCGTTCTGAGTTTGCATGGTTTGAAGTATAGAACATCATCTCTATTGAAGAACATGAATCTGATGACTGCGGATTTCTTATTAACCTGGAAACGAAAGAACATTGATATTTTCACAAAGCACATTGTCAGTATAGATATATTAAATATCTAGAAAGAGGCCGTATACTGAGATAACAGCATAAAAAGATGTATGGAAGAAGATATAATATGGGATATCTGGCTATGGACAAAAAAGTATAATGACCAATACACAATACTGTTTGTGGAGAATATAATACCTTGTATGGATGACCAGACAGCACAATTCTCTTGATTATCAACCGGTCTGGGTTGCATGATAACAATACTCCTGTTGCTAGTAATTGTAACTTTGTGTTTTTCTTCTCCTATAACAAAAATGTAACAGATGTCAGTGAGAAAGAAAATAACAACGCCATGGCGGCCTGAATAAAGAATAATGTGAAAGAAAACATTAGAAATGTAGATAAATATTACATAAAGAAGTTGTTTACCTTAAAGCATAGTACTGAAGACGGACTAAACTGTATCGGCGCGAAAAAAGATGCAACACACGTCGATCCGGGTTGGAAGAATCTCTCATACTGAAATGAAAACAACATGCAACACACATTAGAATAACTTTATGGCTTAGCTACGCCAAAGAGAATCAGTTTTAATGTCATTCAATAATAAAAACTGTTTTCAGTGTCTTAGAGTAAAATATACAAGACCGCGCCGAAGCGCTAATGTACTCCTCAGGAGCCGTCGTCTGCGTCCCGTCGATTCATATAAATTTGCTTTTCTATCGCTGATAATAAAATGTATTTTCCAATGAGTATATTATTTCTTACTAACTTTATGTTTACCGCCATTAGTATGTTGACTGAAGATAGGGTTGACGATAAACCGTCTGTACCCAACTTGGAAGATCAGCCTTTCCTTACTCTGTATAGGCTCGTCGCTAGCCCCCGTGCGTTTGAGTGCTACGTTCATGACTGACATCTTCTGTTCGTGAGGTAGAAGACCAAAGATAGAAAGGGGAGCATTCGCATTGGCTGAAGTGAAGGCCTTCCATAAGTCTTTGCGAACATCCTTGACATGGATTGTGATGTAGAAACCATACTGTAAATAATTATTTGGAGTTAGTTTCAAGTTTTATGGATTCGACACAAACAAGGAACACTAAATGCAACAAGTC
Organism: Luperina testacea; assembly: GCA_927399505.1. Taxonomy (NCBI): domain Eukaryota; kingdom Metazoa; phylum Arthropoda; class Insecta; order Lepidoptera; family Noctuidae; genus Luperina; species Luperina testacea. Next base: position 18,802,656 of record OV656759.1, on the reverse strand, counting down.
CTCTTCAATTTAATACCATAAAGCAGTGGACCAATCATTGAACCCTGGGGTAAGTTTCAAAGTAATTTAATAATTAAGTACTCTTTTTTGATATTGACATACTGAATTATATTGGGCGAGAAAGACATCAAGATGAGAACAACCAGTGCTAATACTGCGTACATATTTCCAATCTAAGTCATTATGTAGAACACAATCAAATGCTTTTAGCAAATCACAAAAAAAAATTCTATGTCGCAAGTTGTTCCAAATTGTATTCATGTCAGTGTAAAACATTATAAGAATCACTCACCATATTGATTAAGCTATCCTCCAACTCCTTGAACACCCTCCTCCTTGTCCTATCATAATTCTCAAATTGGAATATCCTGGCAAAATCTTCAGGCAGGTTCTCTTTGGGATCCCAGGCAGATGTTCTGAAGGACTCCAATCCCCTGTATCGCATGAACCTTTCACTGGCTGGCACATTTTGTGGAGTATCAACTTCATCTGGGAATTGGCGATCTTCCTTTGCAGCAGCTAACTTTTGCAGCATTTCATGCTCTTCAGCTGCATCAATGGTAGCATCGTACTTCTCATCTGTAGGTCCTACTTCAGACTCTGTTACTGACTCAAAGTCATTGTCCTCTACATTCTCTTCCTCGTCAGACTGATCTTCCTCACAGGACATAAATTCGTCGTCATCATCGTCGTCGCTCACGCTGCCATCGTCAGAGCCTTCGCCTTCCGCGTCAGATTCGACGATCCAAGCTGCTTGGTAATCTGACCAGCCTTTTGGCACCTTCTTCACTTTTTTTGTTTTAGTCTGCATGATATGGAAATTTAAATTAGTATGGACAATCAGACAAAAAAACAAAGTAACAAGCAACAAAAGAAGACAGAAGGCAGAGGCTAAACTAAAGGCCTTTCTGCTTTGATTATTTTAGTTATTACTAATAAGAAGCTTCTTTACTTCATGAAATATATGTAATAATTATTATTTACCTCTAAATTAGCTTGTTCTATTTCTTCCTCAGTGGGCCAAGTTTGCTCAGCTTCCATAGGATCAGGAATATTCTCTGACACAAGACTCTCCTGCTTGGCTGGGTCAGCAACTTGTAGTACTGATACCTTTGTTACTTCAGCATCCATAGTATCATCTGGTTTAGCATTGTCTTTTCCCAAATTTAATGGATGTGGGTCTTCTAATCCATCAATCCTTGACATTTGGAAGTCACCCAGACCAGTGATATGCACTAGACCATTTACATTCAATGGCATACCACGTAAATACCCACTGATTTTAAGAGTACCACTATCTCCTTCACTGTCTGCCACATATTCAACCTCTTCGGCCAGCATATACGGCCTCTTTTCTCTATGATGGATGATGTTACGTTTTTGGTTACCAATTCTACGTAACAGGTTCAGTCCATCTGAACTTTTGTCTAGCTGCACAACTTTTTCATCGGGGAGCCATTTTGATATAAGCTTTTGTACATTTTGTTTTTCAGTTGTACGCTTCTTAGGATGTACTCCTTCAATGTCCATTGTAGCTACTGTTGGTGTTGGCATGCCTTGGGCCATGGATAAGGCAAGAACTTTCTCTCCCCATTCATCCACTGGTTCATCAAGTGCTGAGGTAATGAAAAGAGCTGTGTCTGCCACTTTAAGTGCATCCAATAGGGCAAAGTCATTGCCTACCTCTGGGCATATGAAGGAGAATCTCTGCTTGAAGTTTGGTAATCTGTAATATTTTAAATTACATTATAAAATGTTGTTGCTTTTAAAAATGTTTTTTTTTTTATAATCTTTATTTATTTTATAGAAGGTTTGATCAACAATTACCCAAGATGTAGAATTCCATTAGAGGACTGAGTAACAACAGCTCCTTCAGAACATGTCTTCAAGATAACAAGGGCGGACTGCACGTCAAGCTGTGCGTTCAACGGCACTACACAGACCAAGAACGGAGGGTTGCGAGTACCGCCTAACGCACGCTTCTTTGACAACACTTCCTCGCGTTTGTTCTTTCGAATTTGAAGCGCTTGGTGACGACGCTCATCTTTTTTCAGTATATGGCGATTGCGACGAACAAATTCCTTCACATTTACTTTGCCTGGAATATATTATTAATTGTAAATACTTGCTATAAGATAAAAAGCATGACCCATGAGAACAATTTTTACTAACCTTTTACAGCGGCTGAAATACCACGTTTAGAGCGGTGGCGCGACTTGTGAGCTTTATTGCTCTGCTTAAGGTTACCGGCACGATGTGCTTGCTGCATTTTTATTGATTATAAATGCATAAAACTGAAATTATTTACTAATACAAGCACATGGTTGTGCGGCTTCAAATGATAAATTGACGATTTGTTTTTGGCACTATGACAGTGACACTGACATTAGCCTGACAACACATGGAAGAAAAACAGAAATTTTGGCTGTTATTCTCGATACCGTCACGTATAACTTTTGGAACAATAAAGTAGTTTCCGCAGTCTAGAAGAACACAATATCAAAAGAAAACTATAAAATTGCCAATATGCAAAAATTACAAAATCAAGCTTTCCGCTAAAATGCTATATAGATGAAAATCGCTTCTCGGCCTTTTGGCTAAGATCAAAGTGTATACTAGATGAAACAGTGATTTGCATTCAGACTGAAAAATCTTACGATTGCTTCAAATTTTGCCCATCCAATGTATCAAAAATCTGTGAACCCTTTTTAATGAGCTGAAAATAATAATATTTATCTCACGGTAAATATTGAGAATTGTTAATTGTGGTAAAAATTATCGGAATTTCAAACATTTTATCCATTTGTCTTGGAGATTGTTGAGAGCAACATTATACACGCCAACATCACAGGTCACGTGACGTGACGTTGTGGACGTGTCATTCGCGGACGGCTCGTTGGCGGTGTTGCGCAGGCTCTTTCTCGCGAAAAGTCCTATTGGAGTGTTACTAATGAACAAAAGTTGAATGGTTTTAGCCGGATTGATCAGTTAATAATTTAGTTAGGGTAGTTAATTCGCTATAAATCAAAATGGGAAGTGAGTATTGTTCATATTTATAACTAAAAATAGTGATAAACCTCGGACACGTATTTCCACATTTTCGATTTTATTCTTAAATTATGTGTTGTGTGTTAAAGGTGTGATTTATTAATGTAATTGTTCTCCTTGCAGTCAAATTCCTTGAAGTTATAAAGCCGTTTTGCAGTATATTGCCAGAAATAGCAAAACCAGAAAGAAAGGTAAGCCATGGTTATATTTTGTATGATTGTGTATTCTTAGGAAGTTATTTGTGTTTGGAATAGCATCTATTTGTGATTGTAGACGTGTTAAAGTGATTTAGGGCTTACATACGTGTTAAAATCTAAGTGAAAGTGCATACCCAACCTCTAATGTTGGTGTGTGTAGGATAGCTAACTGTACTTCATGTTGAATATTTTGGAGTGTATAATTTGGTACGATTCTAACTGAATGCTTTGTATTTCAGATCCAATTCCGTGAGAAAGTATTATGGACTGCAATCACTCTATTTATTTTCTTAGTATGTTGTCAGGTGAGTGTTATAATTTTGATATTTTATTGTGATGTGGCCCTATGCTACTTGGGATAAAGGTGAATTTAAGCCGTAATTCTAAGTGAATAGATCCGAATTTAGTAATAATACAATCAAGTTTTATGTAAATGCATACCTAGTTTATTTCATGTTTTCATTTAAAAAGTTAGCCACTACCTACAATAGTGTAATGGGAACCACCCATTCAAACACTAGACAGTGCAATATCATAATAGAATAAAAACATATTTTATATCTTCAGAAAACTTAATTTTTATTTAAAATCGTAGCATATGGTTATAAATTCTGATAACTCCTTAACTCTTTCACAGTAAACACATCACTATCTATTCTAACCTTAAAATTACATTTCAGATCCCCTTATTCGGTATTATGTCGTCAGACAGCGCAGATCCCTTCTATTGGATCCGTGTAATTCTTGCATCAAATAGAGGAACTCTCATGGAACTTGGTATCTCTCCCATCGTCACGTCTGGCCTTATCATGCAGCTGTTAGCTGGTGCGAAAATCATCGAAGTCGGTGACACACCAAAGGACAGGGCTTTGTTCAACGGTGCACAGAAATGTAAGTGGATCTTGGAATTGCCTTTCTCTTTTAGGTTATCTTCCAATCAGATAGCAGATGTTAACCTTGCATACATAAGTCTAATTTCAAGACATGAAATTTTATGTCATAATTACTCAAAAGTTTATAAAAATATAAATGAAAACAACAATAATTGAATTGGAACACTATAAATAGCAAAGTCAAAGATCAACATTCAAAAATTTTCTTCAAATAATATTTTCAGTGTTTATAAATATGTATTTACCAAATGTCTCTGAAACAAACTTTGATATTATGATAATTCTGTTTTCAAGTAAATACCATTAAATAACTCTTAAGCCTTACGCCATGATGTTGAATAAAGTAAAAAATAGATATAACTTTGCAATTTTTTTGGATCGAAAAATTCATTTAAAATTTTTTACATGATACTAGACCAAAGAGTCAAAAAACATATACCAAAATGTTAAATCCCTATTCCACATACTTAAAAAGTTACATGAAATAGAACAACCACATTTTTTTTTCAATACAATGCTATCACCTTATGTGACAGGCACATTGCCAATTTTTATTTATAACAAAAAGAACTGCTTTCTAAATTCAAATAATTATTAGTGTACCTTATTGATGTTAATTCATAACATTTTATTAATATACACAATGTTATGAATTAACATCAATAAGGTAAAGTAACTTGAAAACTGATTAAGATAAAATGTATTAAGTCTTTTAAAGATAATTTCAATTGATAAATTACAAATATCTCATATCTTACAACAGGAATAACCTGTATTTCAGTTTTTTTATTTTCATGGTAATTCCACAATTGGCAGATTATAAAATAAAGTATTTATAATTATCAACATTCATTTGAATATCAATGAGAGTAAATATTTATTCAGATTAATTTTAATAATATTCCAACATTTGTTCCACATTAAAATCAATTGGAAATAATTTATGTTAAAATGGAAATACTCATTGAGAAAACACCTCGCTTGTTGCTCTCACATTGACACTATAATTATGAAAATACAATTTTTCAAAATCCTACTAAGAAATATTGCAAGTATTATTCACAGAATCCATAGTAATATTATAAATGCGAAAGTGTGTCTGTCACCTCTTGACGCTGAACCGATTTAGATGAAATTGGTATAGATATAGTTTGAGTCCCGGGAAAGGACATAGGATAGTTTTTATCCCGATATTCCCACGGGATCGAAACTTATGCGGGTGAAACCGCGTGGCGCTGCTAGTATTCAATAAAACAAATTTATATCTGTCAATTATAATCCACCACCATCTGAAGTAAAAAAAAAACCATCAGATCTGACCCACTCTTTTGTCTGCAGTATTTGGCATGGTGATAACAGTGGGTCAAGCCATTGTCTACGTCATGACAGGCATGTACGGCGAACCGAGTGAAATCGGCGCTGGAGTCTGTCTGCTTATCATCATCCAACTGTTTGTCGCTGGTTTGATTGTCTTGCTGCTCGACGAGTTGTTACAAAAAGGTCAGTATGGAGGTTTGATACTGAGATCGTCATTTTAAATTTTGTTGGCTGACTTGATGGGTATTGAAATCTAATGGCAAATAAAAAAAAGATTATCCTATTTCATTCAAGTGACTACTGCTAATTACGAGGTCAACGACCGCGAGTCAAGCGAATTAACTAAGGCTAAAGCAATAGAAAAGAAAAGATTTTTTGATGAAAATTGAAGTTTCTTAAATAAACAAGTTATACATAACAAAAAAAAAACTTTTCTACTGAAATAAAATGTACTACAACAAGATGCTTTTCAATACTATACAAAATTTTAGATACTTGCCCATTGAGATTTTTAAAGTGGTCATATACTAAATAAATTCATGTTATTACAGGATATGGTCTTGGCTCTGGTATCTCACTGTTCATTGCCACAAACATCTGTGAGACCATCGTCTGGAAGGCATTCTCACCTGCTACCGTCAACACTGGTAAGTTCCCTAAACAGAAAAGCGTTATCTATTAATTATTACAAACACAGCCATGTTCTCTTTCTCACAGCAGATTTAAATTAATAAATAGTTTGTCATGCATATGAAATTCTTGAATAACTTAACAAGAAACTGCACTAATTTACTTACCTAATGCAAATTTTGATACAAACAACCCACTAATTTTACGGTAGGTACTAAAGTTAGCAAGCTGACTTAATTTACTTCTTCCTTACAATATTATTTTGCACTCTGAAACCAATTTGCATAATTATGTAATAATAGCTAATACGGGCTGGTGTCCGCAATTTTGCGCACATATGTAATAATAATAATTACACATAATGTATTATTAAGTGTTCTTATTGGATTACTTTCTATTAATTAGGACACATCTATAATAAAAATAATCTTGCTTAAGACTAAACTGGCTAGGATTTTATGTTTCTTCTAAAAAATATTAGCAAAATGCCTTACAAACAACACATTAAGGCACGTAACGCCATTTTGCACAGAAGTTTAAATAAATAATGTTTTCATCACCTGAACATTATATTTTAACATTTCCTTCTTAGAACTGTTTGCTTGAAAAGAGACAAAGGGGAAAACAAATACTATGAAAATGTTTATTTTGTCGATATTTATCTGACATTAATACCTATATTTATTTTAAAATCACACTTATGCAATTAAATCCTTACCTCATATACATTTTTAGTGTTACTGGTACTTACAAGTAACTATTATGTAAGTTAAGTTACTTATAAGTTTCATTTTTATCAATATTTTATGACGGGACTTGTTGATTTAGAAATAAATTAATTTAAATGGTTATTTCTGTAATTAGATCTTCTAAGACACTTTTACCAAGTCAATATTTGAAATAATCTAAAATAAAACTGAATGCAGTCCTTCAAAAATCTGTCATGCATAGAACCAACAGCCCTACATTGTCCCCCACTGGACAGTTATTCAGCATCACAATTTTCCTCTAGGTCGCGGTACCGAGTTCGAAGGTGCAGTCATTGCCCTGTTCCACCTGCTGGCCACGCGACCAGACAAGGTGCGCGCCCTCCGAGAGGCCTTCTACCGCCAGAACCTGCCCAACCTCATGAACCTCCTCGCCACTGTCCTCGTCTTTGCTATCGTCATATACTTCCAGGTAAAAAGATCCTCAAGATTTTTTTAACTTTTTTAGGAATAAGCATGTTTGTTTTACAGCGTTGGAAGCAACTTTGAGTGTTCGTGACTTCTTGCAAAAATTGCAATTGTATGCCATGACGTTTTCTTTTTAATGGGAAAAAGCATTTTGTCCATCTTATCGAAAGTGTTTAACGCCACCAATGGACATTTGCAACGCCAAGAGGCTTGAAAATTTAAATGTCTACGTGGTTGTAAATTGAAGCAATCTTGCTCGAAAATGTTCAATGCAGCACGCGCCGCATTAATCAAGATCAGATATTTTACTTGTATTTCATGGTCTATGAGTTTTGTTAAAACAACAGACTAATTTCTGACTTGCAACATACAATGTCATGATATGAAAACAATTTTCTGATTAAAAACTACGTAAAATGCGTTATCCGTAAAAAAATAAATCTTTAGCTCCGACGTATTTTACAGGACTGATGTATTTTCCATACAAATCTACCATAAATAATGATTGTGTATAATTATTGTGCAGTGAGGGTACACAATATTTAACTTCTTTACATTGACCTTTGTAGATTTCCAACACGGTACGGTCAGCAACAAAAGTCGATTAACACTTCAGTTTTTTTTTAATCTCGGCTATTGAGCAACATATTTGTTCAAAATTGCAGTAGAAGTACAATGCAATTTTAAAAAAATATTTTGCTCAATAACTGAAATTAAAAAAAAACTCAAGTGTTAATATTTTGCTCAATAACTGAGATTAAAAAAAAACTGAAGTGATAATCGACTTTTGTTGCTGACCGTACCTACCTACAAGTAATTTAATTTATTTACGGAAAATACTTGCATTTCCCATATGGCAAAAAGAAAAATAGTATTCTTAATGATCACTATCTACGGTAACAATTACAGTATTCGGGGGAAAAAAAACATAAACAGCCGATATATTTCCACTGCTGGGACACAGGCCTCCTCTGTGAGAGGGAATGGGCCGTAAACTACCACGCGGGCCCAGTGCGGGTTGGTAAATGTCACAATATTCAACAATATTCGGGCGTATATAATTATGACAAATTACGACTAACAAAAGATCTTTTCTAAAACTCGATGCTTCATGTTTACGGCCGACTACTTAACATGCATTTCTACTACAACGCCAAAATAAATTTAAAAAAAATGCCAGTACGACCCTCCAAATGTTTCCTTTCGACTTTCTACAATACATGTGTTCTTCCGCAGGGCTTCCGTGTGGACCTACCGATCAAGTCGGCGCGCTACCGCGGACAGTACTCCTCGTACCCAATCAAACTCTTCTACACCTCAAACATACCTATCATTCTGCAATCTGCACTCGTTTCTAATCTCTACGTCATCTCACAGGTTTGTAAACGTTCTTTGTATGTTTATCAACATTTTACTCTCGACTTGGTTAATAAAAAAAAAAAATTAACACTTGAGAGATTTAAAATTCAATGACTGAAGCTAACTGTATTTCGAAATGTATTATTATTGACTAGTTTTTTTTTTTTATTCCGTATGAAAGAACTGGTACTTTTGTACAATTATTTAACTTTGAAGCCCATCAATGAAGGTTTTCGTGAAAATTTACGACACCAGTTGGCACCACTTTGACGACAAGAGGTCTTCCAGACTTCCAATATAAAATATATGATGACGTTCATCATTCGATTCATTCATTCGTTCATCATTCGGTCATGACTAAAGAAAATATAGGCTCTTTGACAGATGCCTTGACCTGACGTATCAGTGCTGCCACCTAGCAAACGTCATTTCAGAAAACCCTCATTCAACGCGAACCATCCTCTTATATTTTTGTTATTACTTAATTATACAAACGTGACCCTAGACAGATAGAGAAAAAGATCTTGCAAGGCCTGGCAAGAGTATGTTTTATTTTTCTGAAACTACAAAATATCTTCACTCCGCAGATGTTAGCTGTAAAATTCAGCGGTAACTTCCTGGTGAACTTACTGGGCGTGTGGGCCGACGTGGGCGGCGGCGGCCCCGCCCGAGCCTACCCAGTGGGCGGGCTGTGCTACTATTTCAGTCCGCCGGAGTCGCTCACGCACATAGCGCACGACCCCGTACATGCGGTGATGTACATCATCTTCATGCTCGGATCATGCGCGTTCTTCTCCAAGACCTGGATCGATGTCTCCGGATCTTCGGCTAAGGATGTAAGTTCGCTTTTATGAGAAGTATAATGAAAATAGTTTATTGTCCAGGTTATACAGTAAGCAGGTTCATACGTTAAATATAAGTTGAGCGAGACGACATAGTAGCTTTAAGCTACTCTATTTTACATACGCAATAAGTTTAGTTAACGGACCATAAGTAACGACTCAAAAGAATAAGGGTTCTTGAAAATAGATAAAATTCTATAAAAGAAAACACACAAACACCACAAAAATACAACACAGGTTGATGAAAAACAAATCAAAGGATGCATCTTTCATTTCAGCGTATCTATTACATTTATGCATAATTCATAAAAATAGGCTTGTTGAATTGAAAGTTGCTGATGCATTTTGATTTAAAAGCAGCATGTCAGATGTTCTAATAAAATGTTCGACATTACAGTTACTTGACCTAGTAATTACTCATTTATTTGCTTACACGACGGTACATCATTACAATACACAAAACTTATTTCAACATTTAAAGAAACATAATATTCAAACTGTATTTTGTCGTAAAGCTTAACGTAAACTGGTAGAGCCTTTAACATTATGATACAGCTGCAGTAACGTCGATACGAAACTTTCCAATTAGTGAAAGTGTATTACTAAATTGTGCCGTAGAAATAGCGCAACCGTTTAGGCCATTTTATTTCAGTAATTCAATATTTGATCGAGTAGTTTCGATAATCCACGCAACTGGATTGCTTTGTGTACCACGCCCTATTTACTGCAGCTGAATAAATTATCACAGGAAAATGACTATTGATTTATTGCTGTAAGTACTTACACTAACCTACGTTCGCAGGTCGCCAAGCAACTGAAAGAACAACAGATGGTGATGCGCGGTCACCGAGACAACTCGATGATCCACGAGCTCAACCGATACATCCCGACGGCAGCCGCGTTCGGAGGCCTGTGTATCGGAGCGCTGTCGGTTCTCGCCGACTTCCTCGGCGCCATCGGCTCTGGCACTGGTATTCTGCTCGCCGTCACCATCATCTACCAGTACTTCGAGATCTTCGTCAAAGAGCAAGCCGAGATGGGCGGCATGAGTACATTGCTCTTCTAAAATCATAATAGTCGGCGCCGCAGACAGCGCTGTGGTCACAGTTTTTATTTCGCGGTCCGTAGCGCTCTCTACGACGCCGTTGTAGTGTGCGTGGCTACGCGTGTGTGGGTTATGTGCTAATTTATATAAATGAACTTTATAATAAAATAATTTACAAGTACAGACTTTGTTTTTGTAGACCCTAAGCAGGATACATGTTTTGTTTTCGTTCATTGCCCGTAAGACACGAAGTAACGACCTACCTATATTGTATTAGTTTACTGTTAACATTGTACACGATAGCTTTAGATTCCTCACAAGTACTCAGTTCAAGTCAATGATAACTGCAAGTTAATAATAACTAATCTGCAACATTGTCTAGATATAAAGACTGAACAAAGGATGTGAAAGTAGACATTGTCTCAGTTTAACTCAACTTATTATTGTTAATTATCAGTTTCTTAAAAATATAAGTGAAATGACAGTAATTGTAATTTATAATATAAATGATTAGTATCCAACTTTGTTAAGAGTAACTTACAAAACTTATATTTTATTAAGTTTGCGTTGGATTGTTTGTAATACATTATGTATATTTTGTTATTATACTGTTCGATCGCGAATATTAGATTCACGTATTGATTCTGTCGTCCAATTTATCAGAAATAATATGTGATTAAGTTACTATTACTATAGGTTCCTCATTATAACACCACAGAATCAGTAGTTATTATTCGAATAAATTCATTTATATTGTTTTGGATCAAATTATTTTTTATTTACATCACTCTTTCAATCAGAAGACAATATTTTTATTTCCCAGACATTCGGAAAAGAGGTTTATAAAACAACGAAATACTTTTGTTATGTAACTTTATTCTCCTCACTAGACATGCAAATACAAGGACAAAAAAAAAACAATTTACGCTTTTCCCTCAAAACCTTATAACAAAAACTCATCACGACTAAATTAAACGGTAACAAAACGTATTTACAAAAACAATAGACCGAATAAGTTTGCCGCCAAAACATTACAAATTGTCGGAAAAAATTGAGATCTTAGGAACATGATTGGTAAGAGATAGAACAAAACATTCGAACTTGGAATAGTGCCATAAACATTTAAATTATGGAACTTAAATAGTATACATGTATGGCACAACACTAAATAGGTACAATGTACAGTACGATTCACGAAAGATGACCACGGCGCAGAAGGCATAAAAACGGTTACAAGATGCATTTTAAATTACTTACGTTTGATTTATTTGCATAACCAGCATTTACAACATTACACAAATTATTAAACTATCATTTAAATATTATTTTTCTTTTCTTCATGAGTTTATGTGCGCAGACGGCCGCCATTTGTGGTCATCTTTCGTGAATCGTACTGTACCTTACAGTTAGAGGCACTTTGGAAACAAAGATTTTGTCACGACTGAAGAGCGAATCCACCCACTAACATCCGAGCCAGCTAGCCCTAGCAAAGGTAAATTGCATTTACCTCCATCATACACAGCATAATAAAAGTTTCCAGCAACAAGTCCCAACGTCATCATCACAGTAATACTAGCTTCATAATTTAACATACTAAAAGGTACAGTGCAAAAAGTTCAATGGAATAAAGGTGTACCAGAATCCTTAGTTGAATAAATAAAAATATATGTGTAGGAATTTTGGACAATCTAAGAAACACATGACACTTTCTTTGCATTCCTCCCCAACACTTCGGTTGCACGGAAGTCGCTGTTCAGTCATGACCACAACCTGGCCTGGGTAAGACAGTACCGACGGCATGTTAGGAATTCAATTATTGCTTTCGTTCATTTGAAGACACTGTAATAATGGCCTGGTTTCTTGCGTGCGTTGCCATCATTGGATTGAGGAAAAGTTATAATTTCATTCTGGACTTCTTTTGGAAGACAGGTCAGTATCACTACCCAATATAATTCTAACTTACAGTCTTGATGGATTTTTGCGAGACGTGAGATATGCTAAATGAAATTGACAGCTTAGCGTTTTGCTTGGACATCAACTCTGCTACTTGGTCTCACATCATTATACACATGACACAAGAAAAAGTTAATTGGGCAATCTTCAATGTCAAATAGCATTATAATATGTTGATCTTCATTCTATATACTAGGAATTTCCGTCCTGCCATTGTTTTGTTTAGTGGGTCACTAGTTATACGTACTAATTAGTATTCACAGAGATATTTCACAATAAACCCCTAAATTATGTCTAGGCAATTTAATGATAAAAGTTTTTTTTTTATAGATTGATGAATTATACTCAAAAAGCACTTTACTGCTACTAAAAGTTTTCATAATATGTATGTACAAAGCTAGCCCTAGTGTGTCTATGATCGATATCGTTCATACTCATAATATTGCATTTTACATGGATTGGAATCCTTTACATAATAAAGTAATAGTTCATGTAAACCAAAAATGACAAAAAAAATACAACAAAACTAAACGAAACAGGTGTAATCCAGAAAACATTTTTATTACTTTTTACAACATATCCGTGAAAGGAGAAAAGGAAAACAAAGAAAAATAACTATAAGAATAACAGTGCCAATTATTAACTAAAAAAGTGGGATATAAGATCACTTGTCCTAAATTTAGCAAATTTTATTTGAGGACGAATTAATAAAATGCGTTAGTTACTAATAAACCCCGTAATGTCGAATATCAATCAATAGTGATTTTCAAAAAATTAAACTAGGTACACAAGTGTCTAAAACTTCGAACCAATAAAATATAATCTAAAATATAACAACAAAAATCAATTTGAAGCCTATCCAGGCAAGTGTGTTGTGGACCTAAACTGGTTACTTTAGCTACGAACTAGTGATTTTGCTAATCAATCTTTATCATTTGTACATGCGTATAATAGCACTTAAAGTTATTGGGTATACTATTATCCAAACTTAGTTAAAATGGTAATTTAGAATAATATTATCCGCACTCGCCTCATGCTTTTGCGTCGGCGTACATACTCAAGCTTTGCTAATTTGTGAAACTTTCTGAAAAACACAGTAGCGAGTGTAAAGAATGATATTTCGCAACATTCGAGAGTCACCCGTAAGACAATATACTATTAGCATAAATTCACATTCTGTATTTTGAAAACGTTTGACCACATTTGAAATGCACACGCGTTACACGAATCTGCAAACACTTTTGTCGACACGCTCTAACAAAGCTTTGAGTATGCACGGCCAACACTGACTACTCAAAAATACCACAGTGTAACAATTTGTCAGTTATCAAGTCGCCAAAGTCAGCAATTGGAATACATCCTGTGCATAAATTATATGATACCTTTAATGAAATAACTGAAATAATTTCCATACAAAAGCAAGACAAGATGGCGGAGTACCGTTACAAATCTATAAGCGCGAGTTAATAATTTACGCGGGATGTAACTGAGTGTTAGGCAAGTGTTTCTATTTCTTCCTGTAAGCCAGCCGCCTGCTCAGGCGACGATATCACCTTCGAGGGCGAGTTGGTATAAGGCAAAGTCTTTAGTTTCCGCGCTTCACGCCTCTGTTTCTTCTGTTGCATCACAAGCCTCAGTTGCTCTAGTTTGCATTTAGTTTTTGAGTTCTCCAGGGCTAAAGTCTTGGCTGTATCACATTTCTTGCACATCTCTCCGGCGGCGTTGTTGACGCACGCGGAGCAAGGCTTGGGCTCGAGGCGGCGGCACTGGCAGTCTTTAGGTTCGCAGGTGCAGCGCTTGCTGGGCGCGGCCGACGTGGAGGGCACGTGGCCGTCGCACAGTCCGTACGTGCACGGCCTGTTGCAGCCCGGGCACTCGCACTCCGTGCTTGTAGAGCATGTGTGGCCCGTCTCCTTCTGTAATGTTCAACTGTTATTCAGAATGCGTAAAAAGCGTGACTAGCGATAACACTAGTAGACAAGATAAAAATGTGTAAAAGATAAGTAACAAATAACAATGGGTTTTCTATTAGTTTCAGTTGGTTATCTGTAACCCTAAAAAATAACAGTATTATGCAAATAAATACCTGTGCAATGGCCATTGGCGGCGCAGCACATAACAAATCATTCAATATATGAATGATTGTGGATATATCTCGCTTTGGTCTGCCATATCTGAAACATAAATATAAATAACAGGCTAAGTAATAGGACATGGAGATAACAACAGTAAACAGTTTTCACACAAGTACACATTACACATTTTTTTTAACTCATAACTTATTTGTAATCTCCATGGGGAGAAATCTTATGTTTACTTTATGAAACATGCATCAAATAGTTCCTAACATTTCTACTTTCAAATTACCATGAAATACTGCCACCATCTTTGATAAAAAAAATGTGTCTGCACATGTGCAAATATGTACTGACATACATTCTATAGGCTTTTATTATCTTTCTGAACTTCTTCTTTGTTTGAAATTACAAAAGAAAGGAAGAATAAAAGTGATAAACTCTCACCTGTCTTGTAGAGCAGGGTTCAGTGTGCCTGAAAATGTCCCAGAATAAATTCCTTTGCCATGATGCTTCATGGACTCTATCACAGCTCCAGGACCAATCTTCCGGCACAGCGTCATCTCCTCGGCCCCCCTCAACTCAATCTTATTAGTCAGAACCTCTTTAGACAATTTCTTTAGTTTCTGTGTTAAATTCTTTGAGGCTTCAATCAGAGCTTTGGTGTCCACAGGAGGAGGTGGTGATGATCTTTGAGGCTTCTTTGGAGCATCGGGAGCTTTAAATATAACCTGTTTAGATGTGGATGGTGTGGCAATGTCTTCAGCTTGTCCACTGCCATTGCTGGGCTGCAGAATGAGTTTTCTAGAATTTGTTATATAAGGCTCAGTTCTAGAGGTGGAGGGCTGTGATAAGTTAGTGTCTTGTCGACTCTGCATCCTTTTCTTATGTTTGTTTACAACAGATTGCATAAAGGCCTTCTGCTTATTCTGACCTATAGGATGTTTAAATTTGGAGGTCTTGTGCAGTAAATATTGGAATCGCTTGTTTTTCAAAGGCTCATTTATACTTTGAAAAGAAGGTAGTGTTCCTGAGTTAGCTTCCTGACTGCCATGACTAGTAGTAGCCAAATTTGATATTTCCCTATCCATCATAGATTCATCTTGGTCTTCAAACAATCCTTTGTCAACTGCACTGTTGAAGAGATTTTCCATGGGATATTCATCTATAGTGCTTTCAGCAAGGAATGAACTTTGGTCTGTAAAGTTGTCACTGTCATCACTGAGTGAGCTGTCTGTGGTGTGTGAGGATGTTGAGGGGCACTGCTTATCACAGGTGATAATTCTTTCAGGTATTATGACCTCACCTTCACCTATATTATTTTGTGCTAAAAAATCTTTTAAGTTGTTTTTTACAGTGTTAATGAGATTAGCTTGGTCTCTTGCTCTGATTTCTGCAACAGTATCAGCATCTAGTGGACTAGACACTAGATTGGACAAAGATTTTATAGGGGACTGTTCATTTTCTGTAGATGCATCAGAGAGATCTGAGACTGTACAATTTGTTGTGTCCATTGTCTCGTCTTTGTCATCACAAGTATCTTTGTCGGCATATTTCTCTTCGGCTATTGACCGGTACAAGTCAAAACAGTTCTGTAGCATTTCAAAATCTTGCTTCTGTAGAGCTTGTGGTGCTGCGGGTTCTGGTTTAGGAGGTTCACTGCTGATGTAGGAGTGGTCCGTGGGCACGGGTGTACAGGTAGGTGGAGTTGCTGTCTGAGGGCTGGGTGATTCCCTGGCGTCACATTTAGTAGTCCGTATTGATGTTGAAGAGCTCTTGCTTGGTGTGGATGTTCTTAAGGACCTGCAGCTACTGGAACTTGAGTTAAGGGTGGACAGCTGCAGTTGGATCAGCATCATATGGTCACCTAACCTCATTGTCAAATTCAGTGGAGATTTACCACTTAAAAAGTCATTAACTTGAGTGTCATTTAGGGATTCTAATGCTTGCATCACAGAATTTTCGGGCCTATGGCTCTGCAAAGGACAGAATGATAATATTAATGAAATAATTAATTAGTCAATAGACAACAATGGTATTAGAGATAAATGTGTATTGATTAGTTTGTCATAGTTGTGAAACACGTGATTATCAGGAGGTACTTGGGGGGTTTCGACACAGCACGGCGTGACGCATGAGACTCACCAGCAAACCAGTCTCCACGCTCGGCAGGAGGATCACTCGCGATCCGTCCAGCAGACCGTTCTCTTCCAGCGTGCCGTCCCTCAGTTGTCTGCGAACACAAAACTCAACTTCAATACGCGAGTCAAATAACACTGATGCGTCATCGTATCGACATATTTCCGTGATATGTTTGACAATAGAAGCTTGGCGTCTCGACATAAAACGCTCACCTTTCGCGATGCAGCAAGCATATTCTATCCTTAGACACCTTAAGTTTCTTTGAAACCAACTTCTTGAGGTGCTCCACTGTATTTTTCGGGTTCAAACCGATGGTGAAATTACCACCCGTAGTAGTTTGTATATTCAGCGTTATGTCCGAGGTTTGGGGCGAGCCACACCCGTATACCTCTGTTCCCGTCGCGCGTTCCATAATTTCTTCATAAATTACACTAGAATTTGCTATATAACACTGTTCGAAGCACACACGAACTATCTTAAATTACACAGCTATTTTATTGCAGGATAGAAATAACAGGGTCACGCCAGACCCCCAGTTTTTTGATGTGGCCGTCGGTGTGACCAGTTTTCATTCGCGATATCCCGTTAATTTTTTTTTACAACAGCTGATGCGAAGCGCTTACTATAATGCGTTTTGTTCCATGACTTTGTTCGTGCAAAGTCCAATCATTTTACGCTATAAAATGTTACTTTAACTGATACGACAAACGTTCTGAGATAAGTAAACATATAATCATCATATTTCATTGCGTATAGTGTAATTTCTATTCATGAAACAGGTTTGATGTTATCAGGATATAAAGTGATGACGCAGTATGCTCGGGGCTAAACAATACGAACGACTAAAAAGGTAAACGTCACATGACGTCATGCAACGCTTGCTCATGCCGACTATTAATTTAGCGGTAAATTTAAATTGGCGTCGTAATTAAATTATTCTTACGTAGGTAGTTATAATAATATGCCTTTCAAAGTAATAATCAAGTTATCATTTTTAAATCCTGTAAGTTTCAAAGTAATAATCAAGTTATCATTTTTAAATCCTGTAAGTTTCAAAGTAATAATTAGGGATGCATCCGATACCGATACCGATACCGATATATCGGCGATACTTCAGGTTTGCCGATATATCGGTATCGGCGATATTTTTATGGCCGATGCAACGATACTTTTACGCTTTAAAAATGTAATGTAAACGCGCGTGTTGTCCCGTCTATTTCGTTGCAAACGAGGCACGAACTAACATGCTCGGGGAAACCCCGCGCTTTATTCAATGTTTTGTTTCGCCCGCCCGCTTTGGCCTCGCACTCGCACATCTATCCCATTTCGTTAGGTTGAATGTTGTTGCGCGTAGTATCTTTCCATGCAAATAAGATTTTTAATTCCATAAAAATCTTATAAATGTTAATTTTGATTACTAAAACTATTAATTAATTGTGTTTTATTTAATCTACCTTCCTTTTTGAATTCAGTAAGCGTATCGGTATCGGTATCGGTATCGCCGATATTTTTATAAGAGTATCGGTATCGGTATCGTATCGGCAAAAAGGCGTATCGCGGCATCCCTAGTAATAATCAAGTTATCATTTTTAAATCCTGTTAGTCACTGTTAAATTATTATTACCAAATGAATGACTAATTTGGTAAAAATAACTATAAAGACCTGCACATATGATATTTAATTTTTTTGTAGATTTATGCAAATTAACTGAAATATGTGGTTGCTTTGCAACCGCCATCAGAATCGTTGAGAGGAAAAACGACCTATCCTATAAGGACAACTTAATTCTTGTCAAGAACCCTAGTTCACTCTGCAATACGATTGTAGAATAGGAATAAAATAAAAAGAATTAAAAAATATAGTTTCTAATTTTAAGTCGCAGGAGTCGAACTTTAGCAAGTCCACTAGTCAGCCTTACCTATCCATTCCTCGGTTGCCTGGAAGAGATCGCAGAAAGCGATAAGGGCTTGTACACAAAACTGCAATGCGACGTCGCATCGCAGCAATTCCTGTTGCAGTTTTCTGCGTTGCGAATTCGCATCGCACCGATTCGCAGTTTTGTGTACAAGCCCTAAGGCCGTTAATTGTAAATTTTGTTGTTTGATGTATTTTTTATTGTTAAGTATTTTTGTGGTGTACCTACCTACAATAAAATATCCATACTAATATTATAAATTCGAAAGTAACTGTCTGTCTACATACGTATAGTACGTATAGTATACAGACGTACCTTTTCACGCCTAAACCACTGAACGGATTTTGATAAAATTTGGCAGAGAGATAGATTGCATCCGGGGGAAGGACATAGGATAGTTTTTATCCCGATATTTCCACGGGATCGATACTTATGCGCAGGGGCGGATCTTGAATTTGTGGGGCCCTGGGCTAATACTGCTATAGGGGCCCTACCTAATTACTCAACCAATTGCCATTTTTTTATGATCCGATTTTTTAAATCCTAGATAATTTTTATTATTGACAATATCGTCCATTGTTTTCAGTTCGGTTGGGGGCCCTCTGTATCCACGGGGCCTTGGGCTGCAGCCCAAAAAGCCTTTAAGTAGATCCGCCCCTGCTTATGCGGGTGAAACCGCGGGGCGCTGCTATTAATATTATAAATGCGAAAGTGTATCTGTCTGTTACCTCTTCACGCTTAAACCGCTGAACCGATTTAGATGAAATTTAGTATAGAGATAGTTTCGAGTCCCGGGAAAGAACACAGGATAGTTTTTATCCCGATATTCCCACGGGATCGAAACTAATGCGGGTGAAACCGCGGGGCGCTGCTAGTATACATATAAATAAATAAACCTTACCTAATTATAATCAATTTGTAATAATTAGTCTGAGAACAGCTGATCACGCTGTACATTTCAGACCAAAGGGGGTTATAAATATTATGTTGAGTCCATGTTGACCAAATAGACTACTTACGAGGCTACAGGCGTTATGCTAAAGTGCGCGCAACTCAACCCAAACATTTTTAGACTCGGCAAGTGCGTGCCTCGCGCGGCTACGTCGCGTCTGTTCGAGCGTTTCTGGACATGGAATAACAATGAATAAAAACCATCATCATCTGCCTAGCCTTTTCCCAACTATGTTGGGGTCGGCTTCCAGTCTAACCGGATGCAACTGAATACCAGTATTTTACATGACGCGACTGCCTATCTGACCTCCACAACGCAGTTACTGGGTAATACGATACCCCTTGGTAAGACTGGTTGTCAGTTTCGGGCTTCTAGCTACCTGTAACGACTTTCAAAGATCCACGAATGACAGCCGGGACCAACGGCTTAACGTGCTTTCTGAGGTACGCAGGGGTCACGGTATGTAAAGATGGTCACCCATCCACAGACCAACCGCGGCAAGCGTAGCTTAACCTGATGGATCGACCTGTGCGGCTGTTTGTTTACAATGAATAAAAACCAAAAGAATATATTCCTGAACCCTCTTTATTGACCCAGCACCCACCAACACGATAAGAACAACAAAACTTAACATCTATCACAGCAATGTAACATCAAAGAACATTTTCACAGTAAATTACACAAGTAATAGGCCATGGCCTCAAGTAAAACGAAGGCGCAATGTGTTGGCCTTGTTAATTTTATGCAATATTCGTTGATTACGTGTTGATAGAAGACAAATAACTACTGTTAATATCAAGGCCATTTCATTGTCACTTTTGTTCTATGTGTGACCAGTAAGGTCTTTATCACACTGGCGATTTGCGGGCGTGTCTAGTGCGTGAGAGCCGCGTTTTGGTGTTACAATCATGAATTCAATTGTTGTAGGATTCTGGACGCGTCCGTCTAAAAAGCTGCGTACGCCTACAAAACGCGAGTATGATACGGGCCTTATATTGGGCTTAGACATAAAATGCTCAACATTTTACAAATTCCTGATCATTTTACATTTCATTTATTATAGATTAATTACAGATTATATAAAGCATAGATTTATTCCCTAAAATCTTAGAAAACAGTTCGTTCGTGTAAAATTAATTATGAATATAGTGCAAGATAATTCTATCATCTTTTATTTAAAACTTTATTGTGTCATCAATTCATGTTTTGTAAACTATCACAAAACATATAATTAATAAATGTGTCTATATAATTATATAGAATTACCTATCAAAATTAATAAAATATTTTTCTTACATTTTATAACATTCCTTAGAATGGTAACTTGTTTTGCTCTGTCTAGATATTATACTGTATTTCAACATCATAAATGGATTTATGAACTGTGCATGTAGATAGAAAATAATGAAAAATATTATAACATGATATTTAAGTTGTCATAAAATGATTGTCATCTATGGCAATAATATAATGGACCTGAATGTTTAACAATTTTTTTTTATTCTGATTTGTTATTAAAATTGGTCTGGTGTTAAAATTATCCTATTTAATTACACCTTTTAGTATAACACTTATTTCAGTATTATAGCGTAAACGCAAATTAAAAACATCTAAACATCAAATAATTAATCATTTAACCACCGACAAATATAATATTTTAATTAAACACATAAATATCGAGCCGCATCTTTAAACATTATAAATATTTTTTCTATTTAATTTTTAAACAATAAATTAAATTATATGCATAGTGCACACACACACACTACATAGTTGATTCCCATACAATTTTAAATATTGAGAAATGTCACTACATTACTGATATTGGTCAAAACATTTTTTTTTACGAATTATTATTAGGTACAGAATGTTCTAAACTGTGAGAATTTATTTTATGCACACTATGCGATCACAACAAAAATAAACCGGGATATTTTTAGATATTTTTTAGCAGTTTACGCGTGCTTACAATTTGTCAGATTAATTTTGCGATATGTTTCGTTCGAGAAACTGGTCCTAAGGATCATACATACCATAATAACTAACACATGGATAAGATATCCAGCACATCCAATTAATATTAAATGATGACAGCGATGCGGACGAGTACTTCGACGCCTGAGTGTCCTTTGTTTTTGTATTTATTTGTATAGTAAGTTAGTAATTATTCATTTAATTTAGTATCTAGTGTAAATAGTTTGTATTTACTTTTGATTAAAATTAATATGTAACGATGTTTGTATGTTCGTTACTCAATCACGCAGCCAACTGAACTGAACTGACTGGCTGAATGATTTGTATAACATTTGGCACACAGATTCTTTATTCTGTTTACATATTATAGGATCATTTTTATCCAAGTAGGTACATGAAATAATTTTTCTTGGATGTTAGTAAAATCGCAGGAGACTGCTAGTTTATTTTGAAGCATGTGGCGTTGGTTGTCACCTATTAACGTACTATTAAACAAAAGCACATTCCATTACTTAATGTGATCGCATAGTACCAGTATAATTTTTATCTGTCGCATACATGCGTTGGACTTTGAGTCAAATTGTATAAATATGAAACTATAGCTAAAGACTTATAGACTTATTACTCAGGATAAAGTTTTCACATCAACCACAGCTTTTTACAAGACATAATATTCTAACTTTCGTAAATTCTATTATCTACGAGGACTAATGCACACAAAGTGTTGTTTGGCCTATCTACTTTCGAAAAGGGAACAACTAACATCCAGTTTCGGAGGTCATTAGATAAACTCACAATAGCTGTTGATTCAACAAAGTTATCTATTAAACCACAATTCTTCCATAACTGAGCGTTCACAGACTATCGAATCAATTGCACTATAGATAAACTACATTTAAGAATACCTCACAAATCCATCATACAAGAAACAGGCGTAATGGTAAGTTGTGAGTTGCTAAAAAACATCAAAATAGTGTCACAACTGCCTGGCCGGAGCAGCCAAAAATCTATCGATACATGGTATTCTCATAGCTTCGATAGGAGACAAAAAATATAATATAAAAAATATTTATGCATACCCTACAACTACATAAAAAGCTACTTACCGTTTCTGTTTGATTGTTGCCTTTAGCATTGATCTTGTGAGTTTTTTCATGCAATGGTTTTCTGGAAAAAATACTTTTAGCGATAAGACCTAAGGTCTGTCCGGATTCGTCGTTTCAGTGCAAAATAAAAATTAACAATAAATAGTCTATTCAACATTTTTCAATAGTTAACAAATCTTTATTATTTCGGTGCTTGCAACTATTCTTGTTTCCTTATCAAAGTTCTGTATGCATTAGCTCTTCGAAGGCGTTACACGCTACTACGCTAGCTGTCTTAAGATTTACGTGTACAATTTTGTTGATCACGATCCGAACTCCTGTGTTTCATTGTCGATTTCTCCGAAGACGAAGCCGCCTCTGCCGTCCATTTGTAGGTAGTGGTCGTGATGCTTCCATAGGGACTTGCGGTGAGATACCGTGAAGAGAGATATACCGACCTGTAGGAAAAGGGTGGTCAGTTATTGCTTAAATAGTTTTTTGTGTATAATAAGCAGAGTTCGGAATTGGGTGTGTGCTACAAAACCATAATAATGGAGGGATTCAGACGCTTACCTCTCTGCAGTACTGGTACATCTGTCCCTCGACATCTACAGACACGGCGCTCGTACACTCATCCAGGATCGCGAACTGAGGCTCGTGGTAGAACAGGCGCGCCATCTACGTTATGAAATCATTTGAGTTATAATATTATATTTTTTGTAAAAAAGTAATGAATATTTTAGTGAGTAGTGTCACAACATTATTGTCATCATTTCAGGATAAAGATGTCTACTGCTGGACACAACAACAACAAACCACAACAACAACAACAATCACAACTACATTCCTGTGGGTCTCGCATCCTGCGAATTTCCACAACCTTCACCTGACTTCACCACGCGAGTCGTCGGTCAACTTTGTACCGAGTGTTGCCACTTCCGAAATTTTGTCACTGGTTGGCAGGTTCGACAGCTGCACATTGTTATAACTATGATAACTTACAGCTATCCTCTGCTTCTCTCCGCCGGACAGGACATCCATCCAGTCCTCCACTGCGTCCAATCCACCGTCGCGGTTGGTGAGGTAAGACAGTTGCACTATCTCCAGGTAACGGTGCAGTTGCTCGTCTTTGCGACCGCGGCGGTTCATCTCTTCGCGAGTTTGAGGGTAGATTATCTGAGAAAAAAAAAACTTAAGAATGAAACAGAAAGGTTAAGCAAATGGTTCTGATTATCGTGTGTGTCTAATTCTGAATAACTCTCCAGTCAGTTTTAATTGTTCTAACTGTTGAAGCGTGTCGAACAACCACGAATCAACACGAATGTTTCCGAATCCATCTTTTAAGATCAACGTTATCCATCATGTCACCCATTTAGTAGCTTTTATAATTTATAGGGGTTTGATTTAAATTTGGAATTTCTTAGTACCAAAGTGGATTTGTGCACGGTTGATAGAATTAAATATTACACACCTGCATTTGCAAAAGTAGTCACAAGTTTACACACTTGTGTCTACTTTAGCTAATGCAGGTGTGCTGATATTTCTTTCGTTAGTAACTAACCTGATCTCTTAACGTTCCCAGTGTCATGTAAGGCCTCTGCGGTACGTAGAAGAGTTTTCCTTTAGGCGGCTTGGTGAGGGTGCCTCCAAAGATCGGCCACAGCTCGCCCAACTGACGGAACATGGACGATTTGCCGCAGCCGTTAGGACCACATACCAGCACGTTTATACCGGAGCTAGAAGAAAATATACGAATATTAGTAACAAAATAACAAATAATATAGAGGACTAAAGAAAATAATAAAAAAAATATTTATTGTTTTATGTATGATTAAAAATTATGGTAAGAATTTAATTTACGAATATTTTGTACATGTGTATATTTTTTTTTACTTTTCTTTCAAACCATTGCAGTGAACACTTTTGCAGTATCATTCATTTATTTAAAATTACCTATTACCTATATGCTTCGTAAGGTTTTCACAACTTCACAATACATCGAGATTCTAATATTAATCCAGGTAAAGTAAGTAATATTAATGTATTTTTAATAAATTCTCTAAATGATGGTTGAGTTAAAACTTTTGCAAAAACACTGATCTAAAAAAGTGTTGGTCTTTTGGGGCAAATTTTGGTCCTATTAGTCCAAAATTAGGTAGGCTTAGCCCTCATGTTGGGTGTAATGTAATACTAACCGCACTTCAAAGGTAAGCTCCTTGATGAGTACATCACCGTTGGGAGTCACGAGCGGCACCTTGTCGAAGCGGATGATCTTGTCCTGGTAGATGATTTTGCCCGCGCCCGGCGCTAACAGAGCTGGGATCTCCGCTGAAGAAACAATGAGAATTTACTAAAAAAAGACTTCAAAATACACGGTTTGGGTGTCATACTTTCATGAGTTTCGTTATATCAAAAATACATTAGTCACTATTTTTAATAAATGTTATCATACAATTTTAATTATCTATTTTAGTAAATGATAATAATTAACATTTTACAAATGATAAGTGTTCAGCTGTATCCAGTAAGGCTGGAAGCCGACCCCAACATAGTTAAGCAAAGACTTGGCAGATGATGGTGACCAGGTTAGAAACTAATTATAAATTAAACGCGAGCCTAACTATTGTTTAAAAAAAACTCACCGCCTCCATTCTGCGTGTTCCTCTCGACCATGGTCCGGGTGTAGTTGCCTTTGTTGATGTCATCGAGCACGGTGCGTAGTTGCGTCACGCGTGACGTCAGACCGGCTAGCTTGCTCAGTTCGCGACCTGATAAGACGAGGCGGCCGATACCTTCCGCCATTTTGACTAACATACGACCGTAAGTGTAGTAGTGCTGTAAGAAAAAGAATGTCTCATGAGCCTAAGATTGCAGAGCACCTCCTATGCTTCTCAAATGGGTACTCAAGAACGCGGCTTGGCGGCAAAAACAAGGATGGTTTAAGTTCTTCCCTAGACGAACTTCTTTACAAAGTATCCCCGGGTTGGTCCCATAATAAAAGTTGCTCCCCGGGTTGGTCCCATAGTAAAAGTTGCCTATAGTTATGATAATCCCTTTTCATGCTTCCAGTTGTTTCAATACCACAATAGAGAGATTAAATTAACCATTAAGGCCAGGACTCTCGGAAATCTCGGAATCGACCTATTTTTGATTCAACATTAAACAATCAAATATTCTTTGTTTTAATCTGAAAAAAATATATGGCATAGTTTAACTAACATTCTTGATTATTCTATGGTTCAAAACACGATATTTACAACTTCACTCGATCATAAAAAATCGCGAACAAATCGAAAACAGCGAAGTTTTTAATCGTTTTTCAAGTCGCATTTGAAGTAGACTTAACTTTTACTCGCAAAAAATATATGAAAAAATAGGCAATGATGTATAGTAGAACATTCTACGGTTAATTTTTCTCAAAACTGATTTTTATTGTCTTAACAAGATATAATCTAAAAAGGCGGCCTGCGCGCTTCACTTCAGTAGCCCGCCGGGCGTTACCGAGGTAGGACCTGTGTCGCTTTTGCTGGCTCGCCGCGTTCCCGCTAATCGATCGAAATATACGTTATAATATTGTTAGTTAATTTCCGTGTTTGTGTATTAGTTTCAAAATTCAGTCTGTAAATATTGTTTAGGTTCTAGTATTAATAATTAAACTAAATATTAGTTTGTTATAATATAGTTGTAATATAGTGATAATTAAGATTAAATTATGGGGAATAAAAACAGAAGAAAGAAAAAAAACGTTCAGCATTGAACTGCAAAGCTTAAAAAAAAATAAGGTAATTTTGATTATTATTTTTCTACGTATTTATAACTACCCACTTATAAGACGACGCGACAGAATAATATTGTAGTTGTATACGTATAGGTTCTCTTGCTTTCGTCACAGTACTAGCAGTAGCAGGTCGGTACCATATCGTAATATCTGTAATAGATTTTCAACTTTACTACAACGGAATAAGGTTTATATTCAATTGCAAAATTTGAGTTTTTGAGTTTGTGTTTCTAGTTTTGTGATTGTATAGGTAAAATATTATATTTTTTCGAAGTGAAAACTTCTTTAGCATTATTGTGATTTGAAAATTTTATGAAACGAAAAAGCTACAGTAGAAAAAGCTACAGTAAAAAGAGACATAAGATTTAACGTGGGAGAAAATGAGATAGGAAGCATTATACAGTGTTTTTGTTTTTTATTATTACAAATGACATCACATTTAATCCTATGCTACTAATTTGTGATGATGATGGTGATGGTGTTGGCGATGGCGATGACGATGGTGATGGCGATGGTGATGGTGATGGCGATGATGATGGCGATGGTGATGGCGATGGTGATGGCGATGGTGATGGTGATGGCGATGGTGGTGGTGATTGTGATGGTGATAGCGATGGTGATGATGATGATGGTGATGGCGATGGTTATGGTGATGGTGATTGCGATGGTGATGGCGATGGCGATGATGATGATGGTGATGGCGATGGTGATGGCGATGGCGATGGTTATGTCGATGGTGATGGCGATGGTGATGGCGATGGCGATGATGATGATGGTGATGGAGATGGTGATGGCGATGGTGATGGCGATGACGATGGTGATAGCGATGGCGATGGCGATGGCGATGGTGATGGTGATGGATGGATGGATGGATGGATGGATGTTCTTTAGCATCGTTGTGATTTGAAAGTTTATGAAACGAAAAAGCGACAGTAAAAAGAGACATGTAAATTCATAAGATTTAACGTGGGAGAAAATGAGATAGGAAGCATTATACAGTGTTTTTGAAGGTTTCACTTCTACCACGTGTGAATTGCACACTTGCTGTTTTTTTATTTAAAAATATGAAATTCGTTGTGAATGAAATAGGAAGAGTTCAATAAAAATACGTATTGTGGTGTTTTTGATTAGTAGATTTAATTAAAAAACTTATTGACGAATTCAAGCAACCAAAAAAAGTGTTTTACAAAAAAAACAACCGACTCAAAAAAAAAACACTACAACGTGAAGAATATATTTTCATTTTTTGACACCGACTTTCGAAACTAAAGTTATTTTTCACTTTGTAGTGTTTTTTTTTTTTGGAAGTCGGTTTTTTTTTTGTAAAAAAGTTTTTATTTTTCACTTTTTAGTTGTACTTACCTACCCCAAACAAATTCATATGTCACTACTTGCTATGTGAATATCAGTAACAAAGCTATTGAACACATCTGCTTTACCCTTTGAAGGGTACAGGCGTGATGTTATGTTGTGTGATTGCGATTACATATGCTATAGCAGCAATCGCGGTTGATTTGCTGGCATTTATTGAAGAGTTCCGTTGTTTGTCTCTGAAAGTCATCATCAGATCTTTACAAAAATAAAAAAAACAGCATGTGTGCAATTCACACGTGGTAGAAATGAAACCTTCAAAAACACTGTATAATGCTTCCTATCTCATTTTCTCCCACGTTAAATCTTATGAATTCATGTCTCTTTTTACTGTCGCTTTTTCGTTTCATAAACTTTCAAATCACAACGATGCTAAAGAACATCCATCCATCCATCCATCCATCCATCCATCCATCCATCCATCCTTCACCATCACCATCGCCATCGCCATCACCATCACCATCGCCATCACCATCGCCATCACCATCGCCATCGCCATCACCATCGCCATCGCCATCACCATCATCAACATCGCCATCATCATCGCCATCACCATCGCCATCACCATCGCCATCAACATCGCATCATCATCATCGCCATTACCATCGCCACCACCATTGCCATCACCATCGCCATCACCATCACCATCGCCATCACCATCACCATCGCATCACCATCATCGCCATCGCCATCACCATCACCACCACCATCGCCATCACCATCGCCACCACCATCGCCATCACCATCATCATCATCGCCATCACCATCACCATCGCCATCACCATCATCCTCACCACAAATTAGTAGCATAGGATTAAATGTGATGTCATTTGTAATAATAAAAAACAAAAACACTGTATAATGCTTCCTATCTCATTTTCTCCCACGTTAAATCTCATGTCTCTTTTTACTGTTGCTTTTTCGTTTCATAAAATTTTCAAATCACATCACAACACAACGATGCTAAAGAAGTTTTCACTTCAAAAAAAAAATTGCAGATCTGTCTATTTACGATGGAGTTATGCCCCCCCCTAACATACATAAAAAAAAAATAGAAATATCCGAATTGAGAACCTCCGCCTTTTTTGAAGTCGGTTAAAAATATAATATTTACAATCACAAAACTAGAAAGAAACTAAAGTAGGATGATGAAATTAAAATACTGTAGACGAGCAGCCCTATATTTCAAGAATAGGGCCGATTCACAATACTATTACTTATAAAAATAACCGTGACAGGGGTCAGCGAGTTCATTCGAACTGCGCTTTCGCGGCATTTGCCACGCGAGGACGGAGGTAACGCTAAATGCCTACTACGCTCGAAGATCCTGGCCTTAAGAGTAATATCTCGGATACTAGGACCAACCAAAAATCTGCAGTCAAATTTCATTTTAAGTAATGTGATGCATTGGTCAACCACAACCATTCATAAAAGATTAACTATTAATACACATTTATATAAATGTGTATTAACAGTTGGTAATAATAATATTAGGTATTATCTTCTTCTGGGTAAGCTCACTCCATCGTAGAATTTGTCTCTGTCATCTCTGACCTAGACTAGAGTCAAGAGCAAAACAATTTCAAATAAAATAAAAAATATATTGTACCTACCTTAAATCTATCATTTTCTGTTCCCGTGGTAAGCAGGTTGTGGTTAATTGCGAAGAAGGGCCTTGATACCGCGTAGAAACCGACTGTGATGGCAATGTCTGTAAGATACAAAATATTTGGTTAATGAAATACAATACACAGAACATTTCATATTAAAAAGTCCGCTGGGACGAACTGCAGCAGAGGACTGTAATAGGCCAAGTTGATTTAAGCAGTTTGCAAGCCGTGTGCTCGATGGGATTTCCCATCAGTAACTTCTTTTTCAGGACCCTTAGGGTATGAGTCATCAAAAAACTCAAAGTAAAGTCAAACCATTTATTTCAAATAGGCACATTAAAGGCACTTTTGAACGTCAAAACTTACAGTAAAATTGAATTGATTCTAGTCGCTTCTTCCAAAAGGTAGTTTTCGTATGGAGAAGAAAGGGCAAGAAACTCCACCGTTACTAAAAAACGATGAAACAACTAACTTTTGCATAAGAGAAGCGTAAACGCCAATTTTCACGTTTGTAACTTCAAGAACGAACTTCCATACAAACTTTTGACCTATATTTACTAACCACATTAGGGGATGAAATTTCAAAAATCTTCCTTACCAAGACGAGGCGTGTCCCAGCAGTGGGCACATTATAGGCTTATTATGGTGATAATGACAGTGCTCACTTTGGTTATAAGGAGCTCTAGTGCAAATCTATAAGCTTCTAAATCCAGCAGTTTAGGCTGTGCGTTGTCTGTTAACGATATCATACTTTGGAGGGGCCCGTGGCTAAAAAATAACAGCCGCACAGGTCAATCGATCAGGTTAAGCTACACTTGCCGCGGTTGGTCTGTGGATGGGTGACCATCTTTACATACCACATTAAGCCGTTGGACCCGGCTGTCATTTGTGGATCTTTGACAGTCGTTACGGGTACTCAGAAGCCCGAAGGTCTGACAACCAGTCTTACCAAGGGGTATTGTATTACACAGTAACTGGGTTGTGGAGGTCAGATAGGCAGTCGCTCCATGTAAAATACTCAGCTGCATCCGGTTAGACTGGAAGCCGACCCCAACATAGTTGGGAAAAGGCTAGGCGGATGATGACTTTTAATGACACCTGTTTTTTTTTCCAAAAGCTTCCTGTCGTTTATTATTTTATCAGCAGTAGCCATACTTACATTTAGCGATAATATTGTCAAGGAAGCCCATGGCGACCCTAAAGTTGAGGAAGTTCCGCAGATGTCTCGTTAGCTTGTAGAAACTAGCCAGCAGCGTCAGTTGCTCCCGGTGGTTACCCTGGAAACGAATCAAATAACTTTTAGGCCCACTTGCACCACAGATTATCTTAAACTAGCTTCTGGCCGCGGCTTCGTCCGCGTGAAATTTCTTGTTCCCCCGACCCACCCCGTCGCATCTCATCGCCTGTCCGCGGTATTACTTCGTTTTTGCTTAGCGTACTTACTGACTTTTTTTCTTTTTGCTCGGCTCCTAATGGTCATAGCGTGATGTTGAATAACCTATAGCCTTCCTCAAGAATTGAGCTATCAAATGCAAAAAGGAAATTTTTCAAATCCGACGGGTAGTTCCAGAGATTAGCGCGTTCAACCAAACAAACAAACAAACTCTTCAGCTTTATAATATTAGTATAGATGCATTCAGCGCAAAAGAATTTAAATCAGTGACAGGGACAGAACGATGTTTAACATACGTTTAGCGTAAAATCCATTACTGATTTGTGGTGCAAGTGGACCTTAAAGTTGAAGTAGAAAAATAAACGGATAGCACACGTAATGGTTGTCTGCAAGACATTATTTTTAGCGTAAAAGCTGCCGTTTGAAACGTTCGTTCTACTGTATGTTGTGTCCTGGGGGCCTGAAAGTCCACATTGGCAGAATCATAAAAGGATAACATTATGAATCATAATGGACAGTTAACTGTTAAGTTAATCGTATCAAATCCCATTGGTGAAGGATTTTCGTCCTATCAGTTTACAATTAAGAATATTATATAATTATCTACTAAATTAGCTCAGTCAGTTAATCAGATCTCTTGTTTCTATTAAGTAGTAGTTTCTACCCGCGACTTCGTGAAATTTCTATGGTACGTTTTTTGCTGCATAAACGGCCGTATATTTTTTTACGTTAACATAGGTGTTTGATTTTTTCACAGCTTCAAGGGACTGTAGACCTGATTATTTAGTTTTAATTTCAACTCGATACCTCCACGCGTTCCCGAGACAAAGGGTCTTGACAGACAGACGGACGGACAACAAAGTGATCCTACAAGGGTTCCATTTTTTTTTTCTTTTGGGAACCGAAAAAACTGCCTATTTCAAAATTGCTGGTTAACCTGTAATTGGCGACTGTGTAAGTCCGAGGCCATTGTTACCTATCTATAGTATTTAAGATATATTACACACAGAATCAATTGGTGTACCTTAATAAATAAATAAATACATTGATAACCTGCCATAGCACTATCTGCCAGACCACTAAAGTTTCTATAGTAATAATAATAATCAAGTATTTATTTATAACTAGAGTTCAGACGCGTGATTATAGAATGTAATTAATAATAACCACGTGCAAGATAAGTCCTTCAAGCCTGATAAGACTACCAATGAAATATAAATTATTTTACCATCAACCAACCCGCACTGAGTCCGCGTGGTGGATTATGGCCTAGTCCATTTGTTTATGTAATCTCTATTTATTAACGAGGGTTTGATAGAGAAAGAGGAAGAAAAACATAGAGGAAGAAAAACATAGAGGAAGCCTGTGTGTATGCTAACTATTGGCACAACATACAGCTAGAGTCTATACAAATCTTTGTTTCCAATTGATGTTATTTTTCAACTTTATTTTAGTGTAAATTAAGTTGTTTTCGGAATTACTATGTCAAATAGATGCTGAAATTGTAGTGGAAACTAAAATTTATGACCCAGCTTTAAAGTTGTTTTTTTTTATTACATATTTGTTTACATGTTTGGAAACTAAATCGCGAACGTAGTATGCATAGTTTGCAGAAAAACTAGTTTTTCATAGGTGTGTAATGCAATAAAAAGAATAAACTGCAAACTTTATCTTTAAGTAGAACTTTAAATAAAAATACCTAAGTGTTGAATACATGTAGAACGACATAATATTTTGATAACTCACCTGATAGAATGCAATTTCTTCGGAGTATGTGATCAGCCTGGAATTCACGTATCTGAATTCGCCTTCCAATTTCTGTTCTTGAACCGTCATCTTAGCTGTAATAGAACAAAAATGATGCCATTAAATCACTGTTATTATTGTTACGAGCTTGGGGTTCGTTACAATAAAACTGCCGATTTAATAACCAAAAAAATGACAATTTACTCACCAACACTAATTACAATTCAAACACTAATTAGAAACACAATGTCACTTACTGATCACTCTTAGTCGCACTCGAATATCGCTTACGATGTTATCGCATGTATAGCTTATTCAAAACTATGTGTCTCGCGGCTCGCGCCCGCCTTATATAGTCCCACAGAGCCATTCGATAAACATCTAGTATGTTCGAGTACAAAGCGGTCCCGACCGACTCGACGTCGATAGTTCTCGGAACTACTAGTACCTACAGGAAGGGTCAATGTCCTAGTACAAAGGCCAAGGTACTAGTTCTGCTACCCGATACAAGATGGCGCTAGTGGTAACTAATGGCGATACATGGCGATGTATCAAACATTATTTTTGGCGCGCAACACTGCCCCCTCCTAAGACATGCTCGTCCCGAGCATTATTGGCTCCATAATAACGCGCCAGTCGATCCACATGGACGATCTTAGGAGTACCTCTTGCACCTTTTTGTATCCGGTAGGTTACATCATTGATCTTTGTCACAATCCGGTACGGTCCGTCCCATTTAGCTTGAAGCTTAGGAGATTTCCCTTTGCTGCGGACTGGATTGTGCAACCACACTAGTGAACCTTCGTCGAACCCTTTATTATTCATTTTGCGGTCATAACGGGTTTTCATCCTTTCAGACATTTGCTGGCCCGATTGTCGGACGTGCTCATAAATGTCATTCATCTTGTTCCGCAAATCATTTGCATAATCAGTTACACTGCGTGGGGCATCAGGTGGTATTCCGGTGATCAGGTCTGCAGGCAGCCGTAGTTCTCTTCCGAAGTTTGCGAAAGCTGGCGTCACCGATGTACTTTCGTGGACAGCGCTTCGATATGACAACAAAAACGGTTGTATGTGCTTGTCCCAATCTCGTTGCCGATTTTCCACAACTTTTGCTAGATACCTCTCCAGTGTCTGGTTAAATCGTTCCACCATTCCATCCGATTGTGGGTGGTAAGAAGTCGTTCTTGTTTTATGAGTACCCATAACTCGACAAGTTTCCTGGAATATTTGTGACTCAAAATTCCTTCCTTGATCACTGTGAATCTCCAAAGGTACTCCAAAACGACAGAAGACTTCATGAACTAATTTATCCGCAACTGTCGAAGCTTCTTGATTTGGAATGGCGAAGACTTCCGGCCACTTAGTGAAATAATCCATCACAACCATGAAATACTTGTTACCACTTTCACTTTCCGGAAACGGCCCCGCAACGTCAAGAGCTATCCTCTCCCATGGTGCACCAACATTGTACAATTTCAATGCACCCCTACTACGAGTCTGGGGTCCCTTTACAGCTGCACAACTTGTACATTTGCGACACCAATCCTCGACATCGTCCCGACAGTGGACCCAGTAAAACCGTTCTCGTATCTTCAGTAGAGTCCGTTTTACTCCCAGATGACCTCCTGAACAACCATTATGGTACAGCTGTAGAACATCCGGTACTTGAGCTTTAGGGACAACCATTTGCAAATGACAGCTGTCTCCCCGAGCATTTTCCCATTTACGGCACAGGACTCCATCCTGAACCACCAAGCTGTCCCATTGGGCCCAATAGCTTTTTGTGACCGAACTCATCGCTGAGACGTCACTCCACCTGGGCTTAGGAGCTCTGGCCTTCATCCACTCCAGAATCGGCTTAATGTCCGAATCTTCCTGCTGTGCACGTTGTAGGCTTTCCTTCCACTCGTTGTTGAGGTCTGTCTTGAGCATCCTCACAGGTACCACTTCCTTACTCTCTTGTCTGGTACAATGCTTGCAGTCTTCAGGACAAGGTCTTCTTGACAATGCATCTGCATTGCCATGAGATTTTCCGCTGCGATGTTCGACCACGAAGTCGTATTCCTGCAGTAGTTCAATCCATCTCGCAACTAGACCTTCTGGATTTTTGAACTGCAATAGCCATTTCAGTGCAGCATGGTCAGTTCGTATGTGGAATTTCCGACCCAGAAGATATTTGCTAAAATACTGCAATGACTTTACCACAGCAAGCAGTTCCCGTCTCGTAACACAATAGTTCCTTTCCGGCTTTGACAACGACTTGCTGAAGTACGCTATCACAACCTCTTGATCACCATTCCGTTGGGACAACACACCGCCAAGTCCTATGTCACTTGCGTCTGTGTCAACTATAAATTCTTTGCCCGCATCAGGGTACCCCAAAATAGGTGTTTTGCACAGACGGTCCTTTAGCTCCTGGAATGCGATGTCGCAACTATTATCCCAGCTGAAATGTCGCTTCTCCTCGGTTAGCTTATGCAGGGGTTTGGCTATATCTGCAAAGTTCTTGACAAATCGCCGATAATAGGAGCACAAACCCAGAAACGCTCTTACCTGCGTCTTGTCCTTTGGAACTGGCCAGTCCTTGACAGCGGCGATTTTCTCTGGGTCCGTGCGGATACCTTCTTCAGACACTACATATCCCAAAAAGTTAACTTGTCGTTTGAATAGTGAACACTTCTTCGGACTTAACTTGAGGTTGGCACTCTGGATCTTCATGAGCAAGCGTTCCAGGTTTTGAAGATGTTCTTCAAACGTGCGGCCTACGATGATGATGTCATCCAAGTAGACCAGGCAGGCATCGCCAATTAGCCCGGTAAGTACAAGTTCCATCAACCTTTCAAACGTTGCCGGAGCATTGCACAATCCAAACGGCATAACTTTAAATTGCCACAGACCCTTTCCTGTCGAGAATGCAGTTTTTTCCTTGTCCTTGGGATCAATTTCGACTTGCCAGTAGCCACTTTTCAGGTCCAGCGTGCTAAACCACTTTACGCCAGTAAGCATGTCCAGCGTGTCATCGATTCTCGGCAAAGGATAGCTGTCCTTCTTCGTAACGTCGTTCAGACGACGATAGTCAACACAAAACCGCATGCTGCCGTCCTTCTTTCTTACCAGCACTACAGGTGAACACCATGGACTAGATGAAGGTTCAATAACACCATCCTTCACCATTCCCTCAATCATGGTTTCCACTTCCTTTTCACGTGCTACCGGCAATCTCCTTGGCCGCTGACGGATAGGCAATTCTTCTCCTGTGTTTATTTTGTGTTGAACTATGCCAGTCTTTCCGATGTCAGTATCATTTGACGAGAAAACATTGGCGTACCTGAGTAACATCTTCTTCGCTTTGACCATTTCATTTTGGGACAGAGCGTTGTGGCAGTCTTCTAAAAGGGTGGTCACTCTCGTTTGTGCATCCTTGCTGAGGGTCCCAGTCGAAAGATATTGGCATCGACGCAACCAATCCACTTCCTCGCAAGTACCAAGTAGTGTGCCTTTTTCTATAATCTGGTCCTGATCACAAAGGTTCAGCACTCGTACCCCTGAAATGTCGGTGGTTCTGACCAAAGTTCGTGCCACTTTCCATGGAAGGTCATTGTCTACCCTTTCCACGAGTACACAACGAGGAGTTCGCCCAGGATTCCGAGGAAGACTAACCGGCACAATCGTTTCCGATCTCGGCGGAAGAACAATCTTCTTAAGGCTGTACACATTTCCTGGTAACGCCCCTTCCACGAAAACTTCCTCTTGTCCACATTTCAAAACACCTTGCTTAACGTCGATCTCGCAACAATTCTTCCTCATAAAGTCAAGGCCCAGGATGCAATCGTCCATTATATCAGCCACAATGACATTATGCAGGTAGATTCTGTTGCCTAGCTTCAACTCCATCTTCTTCTCTCCACGGACGGGTATGCGCTGACCGGTGGCCGTTACCAAATTAATGTGTTCTCGGTTGTATGCGGAGTCCCCAAGGAACCGACTTATAAGTTGGGAACTGACGACCGTACGAGAGGCTCCAGTATCTATGGTCAGCTTACACGGCGTTCCGTTGACCTCGCACTTGATGATTAGGCTATTCCCATCATGGGTTTGTGTGATCGAAATCCTTGGGGCTCCTTGAACATCAGCCAGCACCCGCCCCGCAGTCCTGGCTATTACTCGTTTCCCTGCTGCTGGTGTTGGGCGGTGCTGTTAGCCGCACTGCCCTCTGGAGATCGGCCGTCTTCTCTTTCTGCAGTTCGCTTAGGGCAACTGGATCGAAGGTGGCCCCTTTCCCCACAGCCGTAGCACCTAGGGCTGTATCCTTTACTGCGCTCGCGAACTGTAGCCGCTGCAACCTCCCTGACGCGATGGGAACGATGATCTTGCCGCACAGCTTCCACCTCCAGTGCATGGGCCAAGGCGTCCTTCAGCGTCCCGTGGTGACCGAGCCTCACAGCAACTCGAACTTCAAGGTCGCGGATGCCGTCGATGAATGCCTGCACCAGGTTCCCATCAATAAGTGCAGGTACGGACTGGTAAGCTTTGCGAACCAGCTTCTCCACTTCCAGGGCCCACTGCTGCAGGTTTTCATTGCTGCGTTGCACGCGATCCTTGAGCTGCGCACGGAACACGTGTTCCAGGTGGGCGTCGCCATACCGAGCCTCCAATGCCTCAAGGAGTTGCTCGTAATTCACTTCCTTACCGAGAGCTTCCAGAACAGTTAAGGCCTGGTCGCGCAAGCCCAGGGTGAGGGCAGTCATGGCCTGACTTTTATTCCACCCGTTCGCCTTCATGACAGCCTCAAATTGGATTTTGTAGGCCGACCAGGAAGAAGTTCCGTCAAACGGTGGCACTTTGAATCCACGTAGCGAAGGTGTTGTAGCTACGGGAGCTGCGATTCCATCACCAAGTTTAAGGTAATCCAGCGTTTTCTTTACGTCAGCCATCACGGTTTGCTTCACGTCAGCCATCACGTTGTCAACCTGGTTTTTAACTTGGTCGATTCGGATTTCAGCTTCCGACAGGCGGTTGTCATGTTGAGCAACCTTATCCTTCACCTCCTTCATGTCTTTGCCGAAGGTAGCGTGAAGGTCCTTTATAAGGAGCATCTGCTCTTCCTGGCGGCGCGCCTGCTCCTCCTGTTGGCGGGCCTGTTCCTCCTTGTCCCGCTGGAGCTGTTCTTCCAGTCGACGTGCCTGTTCCTCCTGACGGCGGGCCTGTTCCTCCTGTCGGCGGGCCTGTTCCTCCTGTCGGCGGGCCTGCTCCTCCTTGTCCCGCTGGAGCTGTTCTTCCAACCGACGAGCCTGTTCCTCCTGTCGGCGGGCCTGCTCCTGCAGCATCATCATCAGAGCAGCAAAATCTGGTGCTGATGATGCTGGAGCAGCTGTGGATGGGCCCGCCTCCGTGGTCGGTATCTGGCCTTCCGACCTCTGTGGCGTCGCTCCGCCGAATCGCCTCTGGTCCGTCTCTTGCTGGCGTTGACTCCGGGTACGGATACCCTCCATGTCGTCTTTGGGTAAAATCGGCATTTTAAACCTCGCTTCTGACACCAATTGTTACGAGCTTGGGGTTCGTTACAATAAAACTGCCGATTTAATAACCAAAAAAATGACAATTTACTCACCAACACTAATTACAATTCAAACACTAATTAGAAACACAATGTCACTTACTGATCACTCTTAGTCGCACTCGAATATCGCTTACGATGTTATCGCATGTATAGCTTATTCAAAACTATGTGTCTCGCGGCTCGCGCCCGCCTTATATAGTCCCACAGAGCCATTCGATAAACATCTAGTATGTTCGAGTACAAAGCGGTCCCGACCGACTCGACGTCGATAGTTCTCGGAACTACTAGTACCTACAGGAAGGGTCAATGTCCTAGTACAAAGGCCAAGGTACTAGTTCTGCTACCCGATACAAGATGGCGCTAGTGGTAACTAATGGCGATACATGGCGATGTATCAAACATTATTTTTGGCGCGCAACATTATTAAATAAGAAAATGGGCTGTGTAAAAAAAATACATAGACACATAACTAGCGACGCGCCCTTGTTTCGCACGGTTTTTACTCGACTTGACGAAACGAGATTTCTTTATTTTATGTAAGTTTAGTATTAATGCCTTCCAGAATAAATTCTCTAAATCTTGGTGAAAAGCGCATCAAAATCTGTTGAGTAATTTAGAAGAATAACGCGGTAACACAGGCCGGCATGAAAAGCGACTTCAATTTATATAGAAGGTGTATCTATTCATACACGACATATTTTAAGAGGTATACCAATAGATTCACCAAAAAAAAAAAAATTAAGTATGTTATTTAAAAAAATAAAAAAATTA
Organism: Luperina testacea; assembly: GCA_927399505.1. NCBI lineage: Eukaryota > Metazoa > Arthropoda > Insecta > Lepidoptera > Noctuidae > Luperina > Luperina testacea. The sequence goes on along the minus strand of OV656759.1, from coordinate 18,763,821 downwards.
CTTGACACATAATGAATACTGGCTCCTTCTTATTTTTTCACATCCATTACGCGGTCTATGTAGTACTGTACTGTCATTGAGTGGAGTAAAGGTTTTATGCAAAATGTCTCAAGTAATTTTAAAATTATAATAATTACGCAAAAAAACAACTTTGATAAAAAAATGTTTTTCGATACTATGGCTTCTATACCACATAAAGATAAAACTATGGTGACTTCTAGTCCCTTTCAGTACTTATTGAAATTCATGTTTACAAGTTAGAATGTTGAATGTTGTGTTATGTTGTTGTTATAATATATTTACCACATCTAAACAGCTGACTAGATTTGGATGAGATTTTAGAGAGAGAATTTATTGAGAACTAGAGAACTTTTATTATACTGTTTAGGAAGGACCAGAACATAACATTTGCATAACTAACTGAATAAAAGTATAGTGTTACCTGTCGGTCTTCTGAGGTATGTTAGCAGCACTCCAGATAAGAGTAAATACGCCATCATTATACCAGGAGTCTGAAATTGAAAAATACATATAATTTATATGCTTTCATTCAATACTTAGTACTTCGCATGTAAAACAAACTAGCTTAGCAAGATAGTTAAATGATCTGATTGAATTATTAGCAAAACCGTTTTAAACTTATTAATAAGTGGTAATTTTAAAGCTTGAAAGAACCAATGCCAGTAAAGCTAATGGTTTACTAGCATTTGGTTCTTTCAAGCTTTAAAATTCTAAATATAGAAGACTCATTTAAATTTTCTAGACCTAATAGTCTACAAAATTTAAATGAGTCTTCTATATTTAGAATTGTAGAACGCGTCTTTCGGGTAATACTAATGTCGATGGCAAATGTATATTATAATCAGAATTTTATTTTAACCTTTAACTACCCAGGGTACTACAGCTGGGTAAAACTGTTGTGTTCTTTCATACTTTCTAATCACTAGGTAATTTTCCTAGTCACAAAACAAGATTTAAAATCCACTTACCGATGCCCCCAGATTAACAGTAAGTCTGTACAGGTATATGCTAATATCCAGCATGGGTTTGCTGATATTACTGTATAAATCAACGACGGTATCACAGAACTTCTCTATATCAGTCGTCAACAGCTGATCAGCGTTTGATATCCGATTGTCTAAGTTTGATACTTGGTAGTATGTGAAGCCCCTGTAAAAGAGTGAGCAGTGTTATTTTACGGTATTCTAGTCTATAAAGTTATAGGGAAAAAAGAGTTATTATTCCATTTGCAATTGCAATCAGTCAGTTGAAAGTACCCTTCATTACCATTCAGGCCCACGTTTTCTGGTTTGGCCTTGTAACATCTTGTATGTAATGATACTCGTATAGTAGCAAATAGGTACTTATGTTATCAATGTTACCTCAACCAAAATTATCTATAGCTATCTCTAGATTATTAGAGTATTCATAATAGCATCATCAAAGTAACATCCGATCACTTGATGACTTATCATGTTTTTGCATATTTATGTGGTTGATTTTATGGTTCAAGTGCTTTCAAAAAAATATTATTCCATACCGTAGAGGAATAATATTTTTTTAAAAGCATCAATTCTGGTCCGTCGATTCTTTTATCAATAGTGAACTTGGACTAATATTGTCGAAAAAACTATCTTGTAATTTGACAACGCAATACCATAATGCGAAAACCAATTCGCCATCATGTTATGGCAATCGTAATTCCAGTAGAGGATTCCGGCTGACACAGACACTGTTGCAATCATATCAGACATACTAGGTATTATGTTCATCATTTACAATCATAACAATATAATATATAAATAAACGAATATTGATAGTAACTCCAGCGCTTATCTAAGAATATTATATAGCTATTATTTTCGGACTTTTTTCGGTTTGAAAATATGTTCAGCAATTTAGGGGTGTCGCAAATCACATTTGCAAGGTAAAAACGTTACTGGATGCTAATTTTATCACTTTTTCAATTTTATCACATTTGTACTAATTAACGAAATAAGTTAGAATTGACGTTTGTTTTTTCGTCAGAAATGTCATAAACTGTGCAATTTCCTTAACATTAATTTAAATAAGTAAATTTCTTTTGTCGCTGCTAATAGGTACTGATGAAACACACTTATTTGTGATTCTGTTGATGTATATTTTATGTAACGTTAATTGCTGAGCAAATAATAATATGACGAAGGTCTGTGTAGACAATGGCCCAGCTTTATCTTCCTATCAATCGACCAATAGCTAAATATCAAATATTTGTTTTTATGCAAGGCGTAACAGAATAAACGCAAATGCTGAAAGTAGTTTGTTCATAATTGACTACTGAATCGATTTCTAACCAACTTTTTTTTGTTAACTTTTAATGTAGGTATGTATGTTAAAAAAATGTATTTTGCCATACTGACCGCCGATTATGCCAAAGAAAATTTGATCTTATTTCAAGGCAATAAGATTCAATTTTCAATGCATAAAGTAATGCTAGGGTCAACACGATTTTCTTATTTATAATATATAGCTTTAAAAAATAAGTTTTGGCTATTGTAATAAGCTTTTAACTCGATATTCTAATTAGGGTATGAGGTCTTGCGTTAATTATGTTACTTATTGTATATGTTGCAGTCAAAACTCTTAACCAGTCAAAAGTACTATTGACTAGCAAAATCAGTCAAAACTACTTTTGACCGTATGCTTTAGTCAATAATACTTTTGACTAAAATAACAGTTAAAAGTACTTTTGCCCAATGGAGCTGGTTAAAAGTACTTTTGACTAAGTGATTCCGTCAAAAGTGGTTTTGACTGGTTGTATCAGTCAAAACTCTTAAAAATGATTTAGCATATTATTTAGCATATTTATTTCTTTGAAATAATGTCATTTGATCGAATTTTCAAATGCACTAATTTGCCTGTTTAATATGATATGAGGTACCTAAAGGTATTTGTATTCTCATTCACTCGCTCTTACATCCAATGTCGACGGAGCCCCGCTTCGCGGGGCTCCTATTTCTGTGAAAAGGGTTTAAAGAAACCTAACAAAACCGAACCTCGGGGTGGGAACATTACATCCAATGAACATTATACCTTTTGATCAACAGCGCAAATGTTGTTATCGCAAATAAATATTCGATGAAATGAAAATTATGTTAATCGATATTATACAAATTGATTATTTTCCTAAACGTTGTTCGAATTAGTAACATTACATCAAAAGTTGTTATACCAAACAAGGGTGAACCTCTTTTTTATTCACATCTAACGAGTTAATAGTGCTTTTGACTGATGCTTTATTGCAGTTAAAACTACTTTTGACGAAGAGCGTCAGTCAAAAGTACTTTTAACCGCAAATTTGCAGTCAAAAGTACTAATAACCAATAATTTTCAGTCAAAACCACTTTTGACCAACCTATTCAGTCAAAAGTAGTTTTGACTGATTTTGCTAGTCAATAGTACTTTTGACTGGTTAAGATTAAGAGTTTTGACTGCAACATATACACTGGACGATATTCGGTACTAATATTCTGTGTACAATAAAGTATATAAATACTAGGTAGAATCTAAATGTTCTCCTCCAATCAGAAGGTGGACAAGGTGATATGTGCCGCAATACTACTAGGTAGGTTGTCTAGTAATCATTTCAATAGTTTAACTTGGTAGTTTCATTTGGTACCTAATTGGTAGTTTAACTCTACCAGTTAGAACCAAAATGTAATGCCAAGGTACCTTGGGGGGGTTTGTGTTTGCAAATTTATGTTTTGGTTTCAGCAACATGCTTCGCTGCTTACTGCTTGGCTTGGTTTTTGTAGACGCAAACCTACCTTGTCTCCTCCATCAGAGGCGGCAGGGTGGCGTGGTCTTGAGGGAGAGCGCAGCGGTCGTGTAGATCCTCAAGGCAAGTCTGGTGATGTTCCTTCTCGAGGTTGCTCCCCGTTATTGGTCTAATTCCTTATGAATTAGACGTAACAGAAATCACCGGGCGACTTACCTCAGGGGTGGCGAGGTCATGCCCCTGGGTGTTCACCATCAAACAAGAGCAGATGATGGACAGCAATGACCTCCCGCGTGTTTGTGCCGTGCGCGGGGACCCGTACGGAGGGATGAAGGAATCCTGGTGGTTGAGTGGAGCAGGTTGCACACAACACACCACTTTGGCCCGGATTTCCTCTTACACGGGAGGTAGTGGGGTAGCTACCCACTATCAACCGGCTGAGGCATCCCATAAGCGGGATGTCAAGCGAGGAGCGGCCTAGTGGGGGAGGGCAGCCGGCGTGGCGTGGGGTCTCGGGATGAGTTGCGGCATAGTCTCGTGTCGTATACAGTCCCGTGATCTTCCGTCGCGTGCGGGCTCGTCAAATTCTTGCTAGGCTGGTCCTATACCGAAGGAGTAGCTCTGGCGATCGCTCGTTGAACGGGCGACGTCCCCGACTGAGGGCTCCGTGGCGGGTGGAGAGCTCCAACGGTGAATTAGAAACATCCAAACCAATGGATAAAGAGACGATACCGTCAACAAACAAACCACAAGCTGCGTCCCGCTCGTCGGATGCGCTAACAAAAACCATTTTACCTAGGGCTGCGTCTTCAGATGCGCCATCCACATCCAACACAAGGGTTGCGTCTCAAGATGCACCTAAGCGGCAACTGTCTAAGGTCGCACACAAAAAGCAAAAACGCTCGGCTGCGTCCAAGGATGCGTTGAGGAAGGTAAACGCAAAGGATGCGCCACAACTGGCTGCGTCCCGAGCGATCCCAACCTCATCTGCGTCCACGGATGCGCCCCCTAACATAACCCTGACACAAAGGCCAAGGACTGTACTCGTTCATGGTGACTCGAGGAGTACTGCAGAAGTGGATGCGCCCAAAACACGGGCTGCGTCAACGACTGCGGACCCTGAGAGGGACCTGACGAGTCTGGCCAAAGCCCCACGTGCAGGAGCAGGGCAAACAGGCACCAACAAAGAAACCCCCCTCAAGGCGGTGTCGGCCACGGCTGAGATGCCAAAAGGCGAGGCCCCCACCGGCGCTAAGCGCAAGCGCAGCGAGAGGCCAAGAGGGCGAAAAAACCCTAATAAAACAAATATTATACCACCGGCCAGGGCGCAGAAGCGTTCGCGTCCCGAAGATTCCGTCACACCAACCGGGGTTAGCAAGAAAAGCAAGCCTGCTCGCTCCCGTTTGGCTGATGGAACTTTGGTGAGATACGCCGAAGCGGCTGCGTCGTACAGGAGCAACGAGCTATGCGTTGCCGTCATGACCGAGCCCTTTCTGGAAATGACGCAGGAGCAAGCGGAGGGGATCCGCCATGTCATCGAGGACCAGCTCCGGGCTCTGCTTAAGGCTCCTGAACCGACCGAACTAACTGACACTAACCAAAACACCGCGATCCATTTTAGGGGTCGGGCCCACTTCGCTGAAGGCGTCCTCAAAACATGGTGTGAGGACGACTTCACAATGGCCTGGCTCAAAGGGGTCATAAATAACATTCCGTCCCCGTTACCGGGGACCAAGCTCACCGTTCGGCCTCAAGCTGACATACCCAAGAAGGTAATGTGCATGCTGTTTGTTCCCGAGATCAGCGAGGACACAGCGGAACTCCTCAGGATGCTGGCGAGGCAGAACCCGAACCTCAAAATGAACACCTGGACCCTGACACACGAAAGGGCCAGGCAGGAGCCCCCGGGCACCTGTCTCTTCTTTCGTGTGCCGGAGTCCATGGTCAAAACAATAAAAGACCAGCAACGGCGGGTATACTACCTCATGGGTTGTATCTACATCCGATTCCTGGAGGAGGGTGGTACCAGGGAAGATGCCGCCGCAACAACATCTGGAACAGCCTCGGGTGCGCCTGAGAGGGAGCCTGGTTCACCGCCTCCTGCACGTTCCCCGTCGCCTTCTGCGATGGAGACTGTTGGGGGGGCGGTGGAGTTGGCGACCTCCATGGCCGCGCTGGAGGTTCACTCAACAGCGGGTTCAACGAGGGATCCACCCTCGTCCGGTCTGATTTCGGACGAGGATTGCTTTCCGCCAGGGGAGAGTAGTGAGGGCGAGGACAGCAGCCTCTGCTCCTCTCCTTTGCGGGACTAGGATCCTGCAGACAAACCTCCAGCACAGCCAATCTGCGTCGGCCACCTTGCGCAGAGTGCTGGAAAAACAACAAGGAAAGACCATCGCCCTCATCCAAGAGCCGTGGATCAGGGGTGGCAGGATATGTGGTCTTAGCAACATCGGGGGTAAGTTGCTGCTAGACACCTCCGTTTGTAACCCGCGCACCTGCATTTTTATTCCAAAACATGTACCTAACCTCTTAATTAACGAATTCTGTTCAAGGGACCTGACAGCAGTCAGGCTTTTCAGAACCGAACAAGAACTCCCGGACATTGTACTAGCCTCGGCATACCTGCCAGGCGATGAGGACGTGCCTCTGCCAGAGCTCGCCTCACTGGTTGAGTACTGTGAAAAGGAGAAACTGGAACTAATCATCGCGACAGACTCCAACGCGCATCACACGCTCTGGGGTAATGTTAAAACCAACAATCGAGGTGAGGAAATGCTTGATTTTATTCTTAGTAATAACCTTGTTTTACTTAACAAGGGCTCCGAACCTACCTTCATAAATGCGAGATCACAAACAGTAATAGACTTAACTGTAGCAACCATAGGCATATCTAACTCCATACAGGACTGGCATGTGTCCACCGAGATATCATGCTCAGACCACAGATGGATCCGCTATACCATTAACTTTAACCTAACCAAACCACAGCCAAGAAGAGTTCCTCGTAATACGGACCAAGTCAGGTTCACTAAACTCGTCGTAGCTGAACTAAGTAGACTTCCCGCCCTTCCGGCTGAAATACCAGTAACCAACTTAGACGAACATGTAAACAACATCACACACATACTTATATCTAGCTATGAACAGTCTTGTCCCCTCACGACACCTAGGCAGGGAGCTCGCCACTCCTGGTGGAGTCCTGAGCTGGAAAGACACCGACGCAAGCTGAGAAGACTGTTCAACAGAGCTAGGAACACACGGTCGCCTGTAGATTGGGACCGATATACAACAGCCCGTAAAATATATAAAAAACTGATACGCCTCAGAGGAAGGAATAGTTGGAGGCGTTTCTGTACTAACATTGAAAGTAACAACCAGGCAATGAGGGTCAAAACTTGTCTTGCCCAAGAGACAAACCATTCAATAGGATGCCTAAAAAAACCAGATAACACATACACAACAAACGACGCTGAGACAAGTGAACTACTTCTAACCACCCACTTCCCAGGATGCCAAATTGCTGCCCAGCAAAGCTGGGAAATGCAAAGGGATAGGGCCACGTGTAGCCTGGATTGGGAAGTGGCGTTGGAAGTGATTGATAAAGACAAAATAACATGGGCAATCAACACCTTCCTACCTTTCAAGGCAGCAGGACTGGACGGTATTTTCCCGGCTCTGCTCAGGTGGAGTCAGGATATATTGGCCGATCACCTCGTTAAGGTGTTCCGATCCTGCCTGGCCCACCGCTACATTCCTTTGAAATGGCGGGAAGTAAAAATAATCTTTATACCGAAACCTGGTAGGGGCGACTACACCCAGCCCAAATCTTTTAGACCTATAAGCCTCTCCTCGTTCTTCTTGAAGACACTGGAGAGGCTGGGGGATAGGAAGATTAGATCCCAGGTTTCGTTACAAAGACCTCTACATCCTAATCAACACGCCTACTGTGCAGGCAAATCAACTGAATCAGCACTTCATAGCGTAGTCTCACGCATAGGTAATGCTCTTAAAGCCAAAAACCCAACCCTAGGCGCCTTCATTGATATAGAAGGTGCTTTCGACAAAACTAACTTCGTCAGCATCGAACAGGCACTTGCTACACACGGTGTTGCGCGAACACTCATAGAATGGATTAATAACATGTTAAAACACCGAGCTATTCAATTTACCGTGAACACCACCACACGAGGTATCGTGAGTAGAGGCTGCCCACAAGGTGGGGTGCTGTCACCACTGCTGTGGAATTTAGTCGTAAATGAGCTCATTTTAGAGCTCAACGCCAGCAGTCTGTACTCAGTGGGATACGCGGATGACATAGCAATTCTGATTTCAGGTAAATTTGAGGGCATCTTATGTGATCTCATGAGAAAGGCCTTCAAAATAGTCGAGAGTTGGTGCACGAAGCACGAACTATCGGTTAACCCCTCGAAGTCAGAACTAATAATGTTCACCAACAAGAGAACTCTTGGACCTCATAGGCTCCCAAAACTTTTCAACACGGAACTAACATTGAAAGACGAAGTCAAGTACTTGGGGGTGATTCTAGATAGCAAACTGCTCTGGAACAAGCATCTTGACTACAAACTTAATAAAAGCACAATTGCACTCTACCAATGTAAAAAAATGTTAGGAAAATCATGGGGGCTCTCTCCGAAGATTACCTTGTGGGTTTACAAAGCGCTGATCAGGCCAATGTTGGCTTATGGCGCTCTGGTTTGGTGGACGAGGACAGAACTCTCGACCACCATTACCAGACTACAACGCTTCCAACGACTGGCCTGCTCAGCTACCACTGGCTGCATGAGAACCACCCCAACAGCAGCCATGGAGATAGCCCTTCAATTAACTCCCCTTGACCTGTACATACAGCAGGAAGCGGCGCTAGCTGCCATCAGGCTAATGCATCTGGGCATATGGGGCAAAAACATTACTAGTCCACACGCTAAAATCCTGGACCGGGCGATTGAGTACCAGCCTCTCATCGCTGCCCCGTGTGATAGAACACCAAACCAACCGATGTTTAATAAGAACTACATTATACAAACAGTTCAGGAAGAAAGGGATCAGTCAGGAGTCAACGAAGTGCGCATTTATACAGATGGCTCTAAAACACAAAACGGTTCAGGTGCTGGCGTACACTCCCTTGACCTCAATATTAACTTTCACATACCACTAGGCACACATAGTTCGATCTTTCAATGCGAATGTGTTGCCTTAACACAAGCTGCAATAGCAGTAAAGCGCTTAGGCATCCGGAACTACGGCATTAAATTCCTATCCGACAGCCTATCTGTGCTTAAAGCTTTAGGTAGCAAACAAACTAACAACAAACTAATTTTTGAGTGCCATCTAGCTCTGGAGAGTTTATCGACGTCCAATCGTATTACTCTCCAGTGGATCAAAGGGCACAGTGAATCTCTGGGCAATGATGCTGCAGATGAACTTGCGAAGAGAGGCTCTGATATGAGGGTGTCAGGCCCGTACCCACTTCTCCCTTTGCCTTTCTCACAATTTCGTGCATGGATTCGCCAAAGATCGACCGAACTCCATAACAACAGATGGTCACGGGCAACAGACTGTAGACAGTCAAAATTGGCATTACCAATGATACACCCGCGATTAACCAAAAAACTTCTCAGTCTGAGTAGAAATAACCTTAGAATAATAATAGGCACAATTACGGGCCATAACCTCCTTAACAAACATCTTTTCAACATAGGCGCCACGGACAGCCCCCTCTGTAGGGGCTGCCTTGATGCCGAGGAATCAGCCGCCCACGTAATCCTGGATTGCGAGGCCGTGGCTTCTCAACGTGCAGAAATCCTCGGAACAATGAGGTCGCTCCGCGAAGCCTGTGAAGCTCCCAGGAAGCTTCTGTGCTTTTGGGCGGAGCTAGGCTGGCTCGGTTAGCCAGAATCCCCACGCACAACGGACCAAATGGGAGTCTAAGTGCGGAAAAGGGAGTCCCATCATCATCATCATCATCATCATCAAGGTACCTTGGCTTCCAAGGACCACAATTATCTGAAGCTATCTCTAGATTAGGTATTTTATATTATAAATGCGAAAGTAAGTTTGTTTGTTACCTACCTTTTCACGCCTAAACCACTGAACCGATCATCCTGAAATTTTGCATATACGTTGTCAGGTGTATAGAAACGGACATAGGGTACCTTTCATCCCGAAAAAGGGAACAACGTCTTTATGATAATAGATGGCGCCACGTGTCTTTCGAACGGGATCGACACTTATGTGGGAGTTACTGAAGTACTTTACCCTGTACGTGTTGTGGCATGGATGTACTAACACTAGTGATTACGTTGTGTATGTGTACTGTACAATACGTGCCACGAAAGATGAGACTTGACACACCACGTGGTTCGACATGCGCAGTACCTACACGATTTTAGGTATCTTTAGCGGTATGAGGTCTGATTGCGGGACGGGACCGGACGTCATAGGGGCGGCGGAAAGAGCGGGGGAGGCGGGGTCAAGTCTCATCTTTCGTGGCACGCATTGTACTAACTAAAAAAATGGATTTTATGATCTGAAAATAAATAAAATGATGATGCTGATATTGTCATTCTAGATACAAGTTTTAATAGTATCAAATACTCGTCTCTTACTTTTGTAGCATAGTTTTTCGGTATACCTACTTGTTGTTACTCGATAAAACATATACAAATAGTTATCTAATTAATCACCTTGTAGGCGCTTTGTAACATTGTGGTCAATGACTGTCAATTTTGATGTCGGATATTTATAAAATATACTGCTTTCCTTGCGTGATCGCCGGTGTTAACAGAGGTCACTATCAATGCGTATACATATTTATTTATGAATGCAATACGTTGGTAAACTGGTTCTTAATTCGAACACCAACGTGTAATTATTTTGTAGTTTGATTTGGAATAATATTTGATGTACATTGATTCATACTTAATGTTTCAGCTGTTTATCTATGCCATTGGTGCCGATTCCCTTTTTCACAAACTAAACCAAATTTAAGATCAGTGCATCTTTTTCTTTCTATTTCATTTTGAAAAGGACAGAAGAGAAATATTAGTTTAGTCCTGTCCTGTAAATTAAGATACTCCATAGACAGTTTAGACGTGATTAAAAAATTACTAAAAATACGTCAATTATTTACGTCAGGCGCTGACTAATTTGACAGGACTAAACTAGTATTTATCTTCTGTCCTTTTCATAATGACATAAAAAGATAAAGATGCACTGAGCTTAAATTTAGTTTAGTTTGTGAACAATGGAATCGGCGCCATTATCTCATAATTACCAAAAAGGTTGCATGCCACAAACCATGCAGAACATAATCTCTACAGCCCCTACTTATAATAAAATTGAAAAACTATAAAATGTCGCTTTTACTGCACCGATTTTATGGGAGTTCTTATCAATTGAATACATTTAAGATCAATGTTATGTAATTATGTTTTTTTTCATCCATGGTAAATATAAAACCAAGTCAAATTAGCTGGTATAATATAAAGATGGAGAAGTTAGTTTTTATGAAAAAACCGCTAGTAAGCTGACCGATTTACGATCTTACCTCAGAACTTACGATTTTACCTCAGAATCACTAAATGTTGTATGAGAAAATCAATCGTCTTGATTTTTTGTCTTTCGTAATATTTTTTCCATGTTTTAATAGTTATTCTGCTATTGGGGGCGGAGACAAATCCATCAAATCAAAGATCATAAAATCGGTCCAGCCGTTCTTGAGTTATAAATGGTGTAAGTAACTAGGGTGACTTTGTTTTATTTATATTGATTATTATTTTAATAGGTATATTAGTTTAGGTTAGTTATTCTCTGGTTGAGGTGACTTGGACGTTTTTGTTTCTCGTTTAAAAATGAATTTATATCAAAAAGTAGGAGAAAAGCGCGTGTATGACCACATGTATGAACGTAAATGAGGCATTCTGTACTTTCTTCTGCTTACCCCCAAGGGAAGAAAGGATGAGTTCATGGATGTAAACTCCGGTACAGACACCAGCACGTCAAGCTACCCGAAACTGTCAAATTTTCCCAATCAACTTTGAACCTTATGCTGTAACGATAAAGTGGAAAATCTATTAAAGAAATTAGACAGATTGTAGTACAGTACCCGGCGATAAATATTGCACATCGACCTTTGGAAAGAGACAATCGGCTAATTTCGGCTTCGTAGAGCGTTATCTCTGTCGCACGAAATACAAACAGTCCGGTATCTATTAGGAGCTGTTAAAACAATTATGATTTGCTTCTTTTAATAATTATTTTAATTCTTTGTATATGGAGAATGAATAAAAAGGTAAAGGTCGATGTGCAATATTTATCGCCGGGTACTGTAGCTCGATGTGCTGGCGTCTGTACTTGATCAAAATTATACTGTCACGCGGGCAGTGACTTGCGCGGATTTAAGGTTCAAAGTCTGGGTGTAAAGTCTATCGGCTGATCGTCTAGTATTACCGGAATGTATGAGGTATTACTCGAGATAGGTACTTGGGTAATAGAGATAGATAATTATTTTATAAGTAGGCACAAATTCATGATGTGAATGTTGCGATAAATTACAAAATATCTAAAAGTAAAACCTATTTAATATAGGTACTTATAAGTAATATTGTTGCAAGTGATTTTTCATCATGCTTCGTCGTATTATAAAGGACTTTAAAAACATATGTATGGTTTGTAATTTTATAAATACGTCATCAACAATAAAAATATATTGAGAGTCAGAGTATGTAAATTGTGGGTCATAAAATAGGCTTCTAAAACTTCAAATTATTGGACATAGATTTAATAACAATATAAAAATCCTTTTTTTAACAAACACACACACACACACACACACGCACCCCCACACAGATGCACGCGTGCACGCACACACGCACGCACCCCCACACACACGCACACACATACACACAAACTTTAGCCTTTATAATATTAGTGTAATTGGTTACCGAAACTGTCTACTTGTTTCATTAATTTGTTTTCAACTTGAAGTATGAGTTGAGAAACTGTTTTCATATGTTTAATCGTTTAAATATCCATCACTCATCACGTCTGCGAAGTTTACACAAAAAAATATTAAAATAATCCTGTATAATAACTTCAGGCTAATTAATACTATCATAGTGTTATACTTACTTCAGGTACTCTTGATATAAGTGCAGCGTAAGATTGGTCCTTAGTTTAAGCTTTAGCTCTCCTATACTCCATTTCAGTACATTATTTACTAACGATATCTGAAATAGAAAAGTAATGATCGTTATTATCGTGACTGAGTCATTTTACTTAGGTAATAATGATGAAAGGTGTATCTAATAATAGCTAGATAATTAATTAATTATCTAGTTTCATTACGACTAAAAAGAATGAATGGCTTGTAAATCATATTTTATTATTTATTTTTTTAGAGCATGGAAGACTTTCATACCGTTAAAAATACTGACAAAGGTGACCAACAATAAGTAAATTCTTTGTTTATATTGATCTATCTACTCCCGGTAAATAAACATTATTTTTTATAGTTTCCTGGACTAGAAGGTTAACTCCGAGCTAGCTTTCTCATCCTTAAAATGACAAAGGCTGAACCTAATTGAAATCTAATTTGCAAAAAGGTTCTTAATTTAGTTTTGGGGTAAATTGTTGATGATGGCAGAAAAATCTTAAAATACATATGCACATTACAGAGATTGAAAGGTCTTTGGTTTTTAAGGGGGCGTTAACTTTGGTAATTACGCTTGTATGATGTGTTTTAAAATTTTATTATTTAATGTTTAAATGAATAATGTAACAAATCATAAAATAATACTAACAATAGGCATGGCAATGAAGAGTTGTGTTAATAACCTTCTAAACTCCTTGTGGTTCATTGTGATTATAGATCTGAAACAAAAAACATACAGTTATAATCACATAATAAAATTTTCATGAAAAAAAAGAAAAATGAAAAGAATTTATAATAAGATTTTACTATCTAATATAATACGTAGACTGCATTTGTATTGTACAGACGCCAGCACATCAAGCTACTCGAAACTGTCAAATTTTCCCAATCAACTTTGAACCTTATGGTTTAGTGATAAAGCTGAAAATCTATTTAATAAATTTAACAGATTGTAGTAGCTTGATGTGCTGGCGTCTGTACATGATATTGGAAGAACTCAGGTATTTAACTAACACAGGAATTTGAACACAGGAATTTGAAAAAATAAATAGACAAGTTTCCTGAAACAATATCTGTCATAAATTAGGGGTTTATTTAAAGCCACCCGGCAAGCTTTGAGTTGACCTGCCCCAACAGATGGCAACCATTAGTCATGGTCATTTAAATTGCATAATTAGCCTATAAAGTTCTCACTGCTGGTCCGCTGGGCTGGGACACAAGCCTCCTAGAGTACGCCGTAATCCACCACGCGGGCACAGTTTGGGTTGGTAGATGTCACTAACTTCGAAATTTTGGCTCTAATCAATCAAAAGTCTAGACGTCTAAATCTAATCTAGACTGAGAATCAGCACTTTTTGAACATCAAAATTACAATAAGACAGTCCCCCAAAACGCCCGCCGTTCACCACTTCTTAGTGCTTTAGCTGGGATGAAGTGGCGCAACAAACATCCTAGAAGCTCAGTGACTGCTGGGTAGCCATTTTGCTGAATTTAGGTCAAACGTGTTGTAAAGATATCCGGGGATATTGACATTCCCAATTAATTATAAATTTATAATATGACACTAGGCTCAAGATTATGCGTCATATCTAGAGAATACAATCCCAGTGGCGTAGCTACCTAGGGGCTAGGCGGGGCAGTGCCCTGGGGCCCTCAAGCTCAGGGGGCCCTCGAATCCTTACCAGAAAATCTCGAACGAACTGAACTTTTGAAAATTTCTTCCATTTCCAAAATAAATATGACAGGTTGCAACCCGACTTTAATCATGGCAACTCAGTTGGGAGAAATTCGAAAGTTATACCTAGGGATTTCCCCTAAATTCTTTTTGTGGGTTGGCAGTGTTGTCAATTTGAGGGATAGCGATATGTGCGTTTTATTGTGAATTCGCGTCAAGATTTTTTTTTCGAGAACGGTTAAAAAATTAATGCTGTATCAGGAATAAGTAAGCTGATGTTAATAAACTTTTTAGTACTGGTCAATATTGTGGTTCAATTTTATTTGATTTTAGTACCACTCATATTGATGTCTGTTACGTCAATCAATCATGTCAAATCTATGGATTTCGGCTACTCATTGTATAACGCGAAATATCGTGAAAAAAATGCAGGTCACCTGCAGTAGGTGCATTAATTCAGGTCCGCGCGCGAGGAGATTGTTCTTGGTCTCCACCGTTAATTACAGCTTTTCACTTCAATTTATTAATATTTACCACCTAGTTTTACCTCAATCAACTCAAGCATGGACTGTTTCAATTATGTAAGGAAATAATGAGCAAATATAGAGTGCTAGAATGCGACCTAACGGAAGTGAAACCTGGTTAATTGGGATCTCAAGGGACCAAGACATATGTGCCAATTATTGAGGTTTTCCAATAATCCAGTTTTCCAATTAAGCAGGTTAAAATTATAGTTGTCTCATTTACAGAGGCCCCCGCTGACAGAGGTCGAAATGTGCGTTTTTCCATTTTTAGAAGTGGAAATATTAATAAAAATGCGTATTTTTGGTGTTTGTATGTAAACAAACACGTCAAAACAGGTTTAATGAAAAAGAACCGGGACCTCATTGCAACTCTCAATAAGAGGTTTCTCACTTATCCAGGTCCCGCTTAATCAGGTTTCACTGTATTTACAGCAATGTTATTATTCTTTACAATTCCTGTTACTTTTGCAGCAGCTGAAAGGTCATTTAGCAAATTAAAAATAATAAAAAAATATTTAAGAAATAGTGTGGGCCAAACTCGACTCCGACATTTATCGCTAATAGCAATTGAAAACAAAACCGCATCAAGCCTGGATTTAACCGAAGTCATTGATACTTTTGCGAAAACTAAGGTGCAGCGCAGACGACAGACTATCCGTGACGCACTTTTTAGTCTGTGAAAATAGAGCCTATGCAATTATATGCATTAGGTAACGCACACGACGCGCAAAAAGTCCGGCGCACAAAAAATCCGTGTAATTCGGGCAGACCGCAACGCGCCGGGCCGCGCCGCTCCGCACAAAAAGTGTAAAAAAGAAAAACAAAGAAAGAAAGAAAATTGCGGTTATTTGGCAAAACAAAAAACCCTTAAAAATAAACAAAACAAATTCAAAATGATTAAAATAATAATGCCAAAAGGGCCTCAGCTCAGCATAATGCCAGATGGCAACACAAAGAAAAAAAAAAAAAAAAAATTGAAAAAAAATATTTTTTTTTTGTGTGAAAAAAATTGAACGTTTGCTTCAACGCGCGCTAACGCAGACGGCGCACACTTTAGTCGGCAATCTGCATTTGCTAGGGGTGGACGTAATGCACGCGATCTATTATCATGGCGCCAGAGGTCGATGTAACGATGTTAATTCAAGAAATACAAAACAGACCAGCAATTTATGATACTTCTAAGGCAGAATATCATGATAGACATTTAAAAAGAAACCGACAGAATGATCGAAGATGTGCGTCGTGTGCGTTGAGTCTGTGAAAAATCCGCGACGGACTTTTTGCGTGCTATGCAGAATTTTTGTGCGCCGCAGACTCGATCGCACAAAAAGTGTGCCGTCTGCGCTGCACCTTAAGCTAGGAAAAGATTGTAAATATAATTGTTAATTAGTCAGTTGGTAGGTCCGACCTTTATATAATAAAACCCTTGAATCTTTTCTATTTCGTTTTATTGCTCAATACCTACACCAAGTATTAATTGTAATTTATGTTGTTAAGTATTGTTTAATATTTTTATTACCTGCCCTGCAGTGCACGAAAAAGAGCTGATGATAAAGTAGCTTAGCATTTTTAAAGTATTTGTATATTTAATATTTTTACTTGATAAAACCTAACCAGTTTAGATAGCAGTGGGGCCCCATTTTTTGATTTGCCCCAGGGCCCTTGGTTACCTAGCTACGCCACTGTACAATCCCGAGCATGTTTTTCAATCCCGGGCTTACGGGATTTTTGAAGCCTTTTCCCGGGATCCCGGGCCTATCCCGGGATTAGACTATGTGGTTTCTAATTGGGCTAAAATTAAAAAAAACGAGTAATTAAAAAAAAATGTCTTTAATGTCTTTGCACAACACAAATTAGAATAATAATAAGAAAAGAAAAAACACAAACCACAAAATACTATACTTTTGCAAGAAATTAAAAAACAGCACATAATAACTATTTAGAATTTCGAAAATATAATCGCAGAAATATCAAAGCATCCAATGTTTGACTTCCGAGCCTGCTTCGTAGTTTATTGCCAACATAAGCAGCAGCTGAAAACGCTCGTTCAGGTTCCCGGGATTTTCGGGGCCAGAAAACGGTCGGGATCCCGGGACCCCGAGATAAGGGATCCCGGGATTGTATTCTCTAACTGTACCTGTGTAGTAAATAGTGGGTACCTACGTATTGTAAGAGTTGCTTTTTGCCGTAATGTATTAAAATAATCTAGGCAAGGTTATTTTCAAGGCGCAACGGACTACGGAATACAAACTAACTTGTTTGTGGCAATCCCGAAAATCCCGAGATTAGCCAAGTACAGTCCCGGGATTTTCGGGGTCAGAAAACGGTCGGGATCCCGGGACCCCGAGATAAGGGATCCCGGGATTGTATTCTCTAGTCATATCTCAACATGAACAGAATTAAGATTAGCTTTACTATGCGAAGATAAGTTGTATCTTTTAAACAGGTACCCTATTATGCATTGAGCTATTATTTATGACCAAATTATTTCGATAAGTAATAGGTATTGTTCCTACCAGCAACGCATCAACAGCAAGAACCGGTTTTTATTTTTCTTATGTTCGCCGACGTCAACAAAAAAGCAGCCAAGCTTAAATGGGATTGAGCCGGACACGTTTGCCGCATGTCGAACAAGTCATGGGTCTAAAACTACCACCATGTGGGGCCCAGAAAAAATCTGGCGACATCGAAGCAGGCCCAGGGCAGGGCAAAGACTTCTTTTCATAAAGAGAAGGCAAGAACATTTAACCACACGATTGCTTAAGGCGGATTGCCGACTACAGACATATATTATTATGAGTTCAGTTTCCTCACGATCACCACCGTCTTGACCACCTTGTCCTATGCCTTATCACCTTGACTTTCATTGATCACCTTGTGGACTAGCTATTACTTAGGTATGAATATGAATAAAAGTCATCATCTATTTCTTAAACACATTGAAAATCAGTAGAATAAGATGACGAACAAACTAACTTTCATAAGTGCAATATTCCACTGAAACGAAAATCCATCCAGGAGGAGCATAATCTTCCTATAGGCTCTAATCCACTACGCAGGTTCAGTGGCGTTATTTACGTGTTGAGCAGACAAATTTTTCGAACTTATGAAGCAATGGATTAACAATTTACTTCAAAATGATTCAGATTGATAGCTAGTGTTTTTAATTTCCCATATTATTTTTGCATTATTTTTTCGGTCATTTTACGGTCATTTTGAGGTCGTTCTAGTGTTTATTTATCTTTGGCAAGTCGATAAGTATTGCGATAGGACGGACTTTGATCCAAGAGTGACGTCGTAAATAAGCACGGATCGAGATTCAGATTATCATAAAATGGTAAATTGTACAAGGAAAGTTTTTTGATGAGGATCTCTTAAAATATCGTCATCACTTATCATTAGCATAATCTAAGTATTTTTTAGTTTTATAAATAAATTCATCATCGGTCTAGCCTCTTCCCAACTATGTTGGGGTCGGCTTCCAGTCTAACCGGATGCAGCTGAATACCAGTATCTGACCTCCACAAACCAATTACTTACTGGGTAATACGATACCCCTTGGATACCTTTAAGACTGGTTGTCAGATTTTCGGGCTTCTGACTACCCGTAACGACCGTCAAAGATCCGCGAATGACAGCCGGGACCAATGGCCGTGCTTTCCGAGGTACGGAGGAGTCTCGGTATGTAAAGGTCACCCATCCACAGACCAACTGCGGAGAGCGTAGCTTAACTGATCGATCGACCTGTGCGGCTGGTATTATTTAGCCACGGTTATAAATAAATTATACACGTAAAATTCCACTAACTTTAGTGAAATTTTACGTATAAGTATAATTTATTTATAACCGCAATGGCAAAAACACTTCGATCAATAAATTATTATAAGTAGTCCAATAATAGTGGATTATTGATCGAAGCAAAAATAATTAAAAAAAAAAAACTTAAGTTAAACAACTGTTTCTGAATGTTTTTGAAGTGAAAACTTCTTTAGCGGCGCTGTGTACTTTTTTGGAATGGGTAAAAACTTCTAAATTCGCGTCAGATCACGTGACCCTGATCGAAAATTCGTAAGACGTAAAACGTAAGACAGCGCCATCTATGCACATCGGGAAGAACTACGAGGGCCTCGCGTACTAACTACGTAGTTCATCCAACAACGACGAGCGCGTTGTTGAGGACAGCGCCATCTATGCACATCGGGAAGAACTACGAGGGCCTCGCGTACTAACTACGTAGGCCTCGCGTACTAACTACGTAGTTCATCCAACAACGACGAGATGGCGCTGAACCACGGATATATAACTGACGACGAGCAAATCTGAATAAATTCCTTTCACGAGAAGAATAAACCAGTCACTTTGGTCATCATACCTGATTTGCAAAAAACCCTATAAAATAAGGAACACACCTTAACACGCGTGTTTTGTTTATAAGACGATTCACAAAATACACTCGTAATTGTTCAAGTTTTCACTTCTGTCGGCACTACCGGAGTGCCAGTGTTTTTTTTTATTTATTTCTATCGGGCGTGATCGAGGCCATGATAGGGCCCATTCAGCAATGATATAAAAAAAAATTATGTAATACTCTTTATTATGTACACTATACAAATTAAAAAAATATAAATGACTAGCTTCCGGCCGCGAGGTATGTCCAATAAAAACCTATACCCTCCCCCAGGATGCAATCTATCTCTTTGCCAAATTTTATCGAAATCCATTCAGTGGTTTAGGCGTGAAAAGGTAATATACAGACAGACAGTTACTTTCGAATTTATAATATTAGTATGGATGATTGTTGTGGGAAAATTATTCTGGTGGCTTTACGATACTGAAAGTGTGTTAAATCAGGTACTCCGCCCCTAAGACGACCCGCCTGACCGGAATTCCGCGTATAAGATGTTGACCTTGGCAAACTTAAGTTGTAACAAATTTACGTTTTGATATTATGACGCCTTTATGTCGTAGCAGTAAGGGCGATTCTCGTAGCGCAAGTATTACCACTGATTTTCAGTTCTAATGCCGTACTAGAAATTGATACAAGAAATTTTTTAAGTGTGTGGCAATGAGAGACACGGATGCCTAAAAAGGACTGATAAAACTAGCTACCTATAACAATTCAATTTCAAAGATCATTTAGGTTTCATTCCATGGAATTTAATAACTCGTTCAAATATTCATGCAAATGGGAAAATTTTAAATGCTTCTCCACACATAGCTTTGAAGATGTCAGCGCTCCCTCCCCGCACGGCTCGCACCTCGCCTCGTAAGGGCAAACAAGCAAAGGTATTCCAATAGAAATTTCTAGACCAACTGGTATTCTATACGGACATACCTATTTAAAAGCTGACTATTCGCGCAAACATCCATTATTACCTTATTTTTTGCGACGTATATATTATTATGCCTTCATCTTACATAATTGTTCGTTGTTCAGCCTAAATACAAAACATGTATTTTACATAACGAGTTGTATAACTCCCCTACTAACATTAAGATGTAACTTCGACCAGCTATGATGAGATTAAACCATGGAAGGTTCACAGATAATACCGAAATCCTAAACCTTTGTTTACTAGGTGTTGACTTTGTTGAGTAATTCATCAGTCAATGTGACCTAGCTTGTTTGCTTTAATTGTAAGTCAAATATCTTTTTTTTTATCATTTATCAAAAGCTACGATCGTCATCGCTATGAAAATCGAACTCATATTTACATTTCCTGGATTATTGGATCGAGATTCATTTCAGCGGATAACGCACTTATTTTTGTTGTTTGTGGTCGTTTGTTAGGAATCTTAATCGACAAATTTTTAAGAACCACACGCCCGCGTCTGAGACCCAATCTGCTTAAATAATAGATGATGACTTTCGATGATTTGTCATATATGACAAATCATCGAAAAAATCTGGATGACGTTACTAGGACCTTTACAATTAAAGGTAACCTATATGGACTTATAAGTTCTAACTAGTCCACAAGGTAACAGGGTATAGGGCAAACACTCAGAGGGTTAAGAGGGCAGAGCCGAAGGGCCATATAGGTTACCTTTGATTGTAAAGTTCCTAGTAACGTCATCCAGATTTTTCAGCAGCATTTGGTGTTGGTTATTTAGGAATGAAGACTTGTGGAGTTTTGAACCATTTAGAGTTTAGTTACAACAAAATGATTTGGGAATTCTAGACAAGGTATGGTTTCAATTCTATTTATTTACAATGATGAGAGTTACAGTGCGC
The DNA here is from genome assembly GCA_927399505.1 of Luperina testacea. Classification (NCBI taxonomy): domain Eukaryota; kingdom Metazoa; phylum Arthropoda; class Insecta; order Lepidoptera; family Noctuidae; genus Luperina; species Luperina testacea. The sequence continues at coordinate 18,742,455 of OV656759.1, read as the reverse complement.
AACTATCTCAGACCGCTAACTTTCTCAGATCAGATGGATGTCTCATATCAATAAATAATACAATAAAGTTCCATTTGAAGCTGGCTATTCTCGATTCAAATAGGAACATTACAATCCGGTTCCATATAAATACGACAAGATACTATGACGTAATGTTATTAGGTATCGTACGATACATAGTGCCCAATCAAGTTGAAAAATGTTAAATGAGACTTTTGAGATGCGTGTCGTCGCGATGGTTACGCTGCGCTGCGCTGTGGGAGCAACCAGTGTTTTGTCTTACGCATACACCCATTGAAAGGACTATCAGAATAGTTAAAATAGAGCTTTATATTCGGATAAAAATGTGAGAGAAACTACAGGCTGTACCACTTTCATGAATGTGAAAATTTCCGGAGAGCTTATTCATTATCATTACCAACTGATTATTTGCAACATTAGGTGCTTTTGTTAGGTGAATCTGAGTAGGTATTAATGCTAGCATTCCATACTTTTATAGTCTGTAGATAAAAAAGCAATTTAAAAAAATTAAACCGACTTCAAAAAGAAATTAACTCAAAATTATGAAATTACATACTTTAATTTCGGATGTCGGTGTGTTGGGATCTGTACTTCAGTTTTAGTTTTTTGCCACCGACTTCCGAAATTAAAGTTATTTCATAATTTTGAGTTAATTTCTTTTTGAAGTCGGTTTAATTTTTTTACATTGCTTTTTTATTTCGTAATTTTTAGTTTTAAGTTAAAACTGGAATATTTGTTTGTACTAAGTGATAGTTTTTTTGTAAATATTGCACTAGAATTTGACCAAGGTTTTGAGATGTTTTCCCTTTGACACTACACCCGAAGCTCGTATCAAGAAGCCAGGCCGTCACACTTACACGTATTAGTCCATATCTTGAAAATTACTGAATTGGTTTTGATGAAACTTGCACTGTTCCATAAGATGGAGTAAATGTAAGCCAATAAAAAAAATGGTCACGATCTGATTAACAGTTGCGGAGAAATACGTGGACAAACACATACATCTATAAAATTTTGTATATTTGTTTGGAAGCCCTAATACATAGATTGTCATAATTAATGTGAATATAATACAGTTCCAATAATATTACATACATACGTGTCGAATTGATAATTTTTTTTTGAAGTCGGTAAAAAACATGAAGGCCGGATAAACCACCACATAAACGCGTTGTTCGCATTGAATCCACTTTAAAAATAGGATCTTGGTACAAAATTATTGTAACTCCCTAATACACACTGCTTGTAAAAAGACGAATTAAAATACAACCAAATCAAATCAATAAATCAATTATTGAAGACCACCTGCCTCCCGTTCCTGATAAAACATTATAGTTTTCATAGTTCTTTCAAGTTTCTACTTCAAAACTATTACAAAATACTTATAAAATTTGATTTTCAAATTCGTTTAAAAATCCAAGGTGAAACGATTATCGAAATGTCACCAGCAAAGCTGTAATAAAATCTATTGCTTTGCATACAATACCGATCGTGATAATTATTCGATAGACGTCTATACTGTATACAATTTGGTTAGATAATCTCAAATGTTTCGTCCGGACACACGTGGGTTGGTGTTATTGAAATAACTCAAAATCCGAAACGGGGACATTGAATTCTTCATTATGAACACCTTTTACTATGAGAAAAACATTAAAAAAATCTACTGAAATAGCGAAAGTAAAGCGACAGTTTATGTTCAAGCACAGAATACGTAATAGTACAGACGCCAGCACATCAAGTTACATCTGTCAGATTTCTTTAATAGATTTTCAACTTTATCACTTAAGCATAAGGTTCAAAGTTGATTGCGAAAATTTGACAGTTTCGGGTAGCTTGATGTGCTGGCGTCCGTACAAGACTCTCATAGTAACAAAATGTATGTAAGTAATTTTTTTTCGCTTTTCCAGAACTGTTCCCACAGTAAACGTTGAGTTCAATGACCCCTTTTCATTAACACCTTCACCATCTGCCTTTCCTATCTATATTGGGGACGGCATCCAGTCTAACCGGATGCAACTGAATAAGTACCAGTATTTTACATGGAGCGACTGCCTATCTGACATCCACAACCCAGTTACTGGGTAATACCATACCCCTTGGTAAGACTGTCAGACTTTCGGGCTTCTGACTACCCGTAACGACTGTCAAAGATCCACGAATGATAGCCGGGACCAACCGCTTAACGTGCTTTCCGAGGCACGGAGGGGTCTCGGTATGTAAAGATGGTCACCCATCCACAGACCAACCTTGGCAAGCGTAGCTTAACCTGATCGATCAACCTGTGCGGCTGTTATTATTACCGACTTCAAAAGGAAACCTCCTTTTTTGAAGTCGGTAATAATAACAGCCGCACAAAAAAATGAAATATTCCTATATAAGGTGTTAATAAAAACACACGTGGCAAAATAACCATTTTGCCACGTGTGTTTTTATTAACACCTTGTATAGGAATATTTAATTTTTTTTGTAAAAGTAAACATTTGTACATGTTTTCCAAAGAATCAAACATCTTTAACTAAATATTTACAGGAAAGACATTATTTCACATGCATTCATGCATAGAGTAGATACAGGAAATCCATTTGCAAAGGCCACAATATTTACATAACATTTTGTATGTGACTTCCTCCAGACTTTCAAATTCACTTAATATCGTGTACTTTCGTAGTTGTGCTATATCCTATGACTAGCTGTTTATAAGATGATAAAATTCCTCTCAGCTTCATCAAAATCAAGTCACTAGTTTATCCATCCAAATAACAAACAAACTAAATGTTTTAGTATGTTGTAGATAATATTTATAAACTACACTTCTCAGTTTATACAACCCCCATAGTAATATTATAATGCCTAATTATTATACATTCGAAAGTAACTCTGTCTGTCTGCCAGTGTGTCTGGTACCTTTTCACACATGTCATGGTCTGTGTGTCAAATTTGACGCGGGCGAAGCCATGGATAAAACCTAGTCGTGTATTTCTTTATGACTAACCATAGACTTCCTTGACTTTTTGTTGTTTCCACACATACACTTGTCATATACATTCTTCAAGTTAAATGAATATGTACATTAATCATCACAGTTTCTGAAGTATGTAAAGCATAACATACATGTAAATCACATTGTTAAAAAAAAAACAAATATTATTATTTATCTATAGCTGAGATGATAAGTCAAGTAAAGTTTGTTGAATGGTTCTTGTAAAACAACTTTGTTAAGATTTATTTTTAAAGAATAAGTACTTTGGTTTTATAAGATTTGTCCGGCAATATTTTTATAGCAACAGAAGGCTGATACAGCAACTCAGAACTGTTATTAAACATTTTGTAATACAACTATCACTTTGAAAAAGGATATAATAATTAAATTTATTAAGACTCGGAATTATGATAACATGTTTATTAATTTTCTTTTCAGTCAAATAAAAAGTATTCAAGTATGTTTATTAGCTGTTATAAGAGGGATAACCGGATAAGTAACATTGTTACTCACATCATTCATATACCAGAAAAATTTAAGATAATGTTGACTTTGCGTCTGTGTAAACATAACATTTATAAAATGTGGAGACAACAATACAACAATAAATAAAAATACTGGCATACTATAGTCCCCACAGTGTATGTGGCTGTGGAATTTTACAAGTAAACTTATTCATTGCAAATTTAATTAGTAACACTATTTTGAATATGTAGTTTTTGTAATTGTTAAATAATAGTACTTATATAGGTATTTACTTAATTTATTATTACGGTGGAGTTTCTTGCCTATTCTTCTCCATACGAAAACTACCTTTTGGAATGGGCGACTAGAATCAATTTTATTTTGTTGTAATTTTTGACGTTCAAAAGTGCCTTTTATGTGCTTATTTGAAATAAATGCTTTGACTTTACTCACATGAGTATGTAAAGTAAAAGTAAGGTTTATTTTAGAGTAAATTGGAAAATGTTTTAAATTAAATGAAATGTTGTATTCTGTAAATAGGATATTGGAATCACTTTTACATGTCATATTATTAAAACAAAAATCGCTAGATGGAGTTGACATTTCCTATGTGATTACCCCTGAGAAGAAACGGCGAAACAAACTCAATGAGTCAGTCTCTTTTAAAGTCCAGACATAATCTCGGTCAGATCATGTGAGGGCATCGTAAATTAGTGTCTAAAGTGGTCTATTGTGAAAAGAACCACACACATTTGAGTGGACCAGTCCAGTCAATGGCAGCATTTGTCAGTAACCGTGTACTAGACTAAGTAGTCTACTAAGTAATAGTAAGTCTACTTAGAACTTGAGGAGCTCAACTACTAAGTAACAGTAAATGTTTGTTCAAGGTGTATTTTTATGCTTTAGGCTCATTCCATGTAACGGGTGTTACAGGTCGTACACTTCTACTTGACGATTAATTAATGATGCAAGAAGAAAACATTTACATTTTATTAGCTTAACACCCTCCACCTAGGATTATTTTTCGTCATCTGTATTGAAATTAACAGTTACAGGCAGCAGTAAAGAAATTAAGAGCAAGATATGTGCGTAACGGGCGTTACAAGATTTTGTCTCATACTTCCGGCTTAATCGCAACAAAAGCAAAAGTCTGCGAAATGTTTTGCTTTACATTGGTAAAAAAAATGTGAACACAAAGCTAAATAGATTCTGAATTTCATAGACTACTCATATTAAAACAAAAATACAAACAGGATTTTTCGTAGAAATATAAAACTGTAACGGGTGTTACAGCTGAATGTAACGGGTGTTACGAGTACAAAATTAAACCAATTTTTGTAGTAATAAATGTTTATTTAATCAAATTTTTGTCATTTAAACAATAAAGGAACTTCTATTATGCCTACTGCTCACTAACATCAATACCCGGAGCCTGCCGACTTACCTATATCGTCCCTGTAGTAGAAATCCCGTACAGCTTTTTCAGCGCTCTCGTCTTTTGTTTTCTCTTTCTTTTGATGTTTACCTAAATCACAACCCAGTATTTCTGATGCAAGTTTTTTCACAACAGCTACTTTTTTGAGTGGAGAGTCTGGAAGATTCTTTTTTAATTTTCTAACAGCTTTCCCAAAAGTGCAAACATTTATAACTGCCCATAGAAGAAGACGAAATCGAATCTATACTTTTTGCAGCTTTCAGTTTCTCTCTGAAAGCTCTAACACGGTCTCTAGTTTTTTGTCTAGTTATAGCTTTTAAGTTTGGATCTTGTGCAATTTTTTCTTTATCAGCTTCTCTTCTTTTTCTGTCCCTCTCCTTTTCTTTTTGCAGGTGTTCCGCATGTCTTTCGGGATTTTCTTTCAGTCTTTGTCTATATTTCTTCATTCTATCTTTCGCTGAAGGCATCGTTAATCTAAAACAATAGCAAACACAACCTAAGCAAAGCAAACCATACCGCATTAAGCACCAGATATTTTTAGGGGCCCGCTAATAAATCACGTAATTATGTTAAATTTTCGACGTTTTTGCTGAAATGTAACAGCTGTTAAGCCATGTTAGAGACCTGTCGGGTTCTCAGAGGCTGCTTGAACAACTCTGAAACTAGAGGTAGCCAGTTAGGTACTTACACAATAAGAAGTAAGAATAACATACAAATATTTTATTCAACCCAGTTCATAGCAAAATGAAAAATGTTAATGATGTGCGCGAAAAGACACCCAAAACCGTGTCAATGTAATTTATGGAGAACTCCTAAATGTTAAAACCTTCAAAAGCTTCACCAATCTAGCAAATTAACTTTTCATTAGTTTTTAACAAGCCATATCAAAATTTAGTAACACCCGTTACGTAACGGGTGTTACACACCATTACTCGCCAATATTTCACAAGCAAATAAGTCAATCATCAAATAAATAGCAAATATTAGTAGTTCTCAATCATAACCTTACTTTCTCAAATGCATTTTATAATGCGTGCATTAACTTAGCCGCTAAATAAACAAATACACTTTTTTTGTAACGGGTGTTACAGGGATGAGGCATCATTTAAAAGTTAAATAAATCGAAAGAATTATTAAACTTACCAAATAATATTTCACACACCAGCTGTTAGAAACCTTTTCTTCTTCCTTCTTCTCTTCGTTTAATGGCTTTTGCGGAAAAACCACCACAATTTAGCCAAGTACACTTGACATTAGAAACCTTTTCTTTTCTAATGGCGGGACGCGTAATGTCAATCTGACGGTAGTTTTCTTTTTTTCGGTGTTGTCAGTTAAGATTAAAATAAACCACCATCAATCATACATAGCAACTTAACTTTAACATGTAAAAAAATAATAAAATCCAAAACTAATTAAAAAATTTATGATGTTTTATTAAAATATGGGGTTTTAAGATTATCTTCAGATACATTTTAATTTAAAAACAGCATTTTAAAAAAATATGCTGCGGTAGCGTTTTCCATGGAATTACCCTTTACTAGCTGCAAACTTTATACCATCTCAGAATCAATAAGAACAAATGTATGAGAAAATGCATTATTTTCATGATTCTTTTTTTCGTGAATTTCTCCCATGTTGTAATATTTAGTTAATCTCTACTTGGGGCGGAGACAAATCAAAAAAAACAAGGATCATAAAAATCGGTCCAGCCGTTCTTGAGTTATAACCTGGCTTTGATTTATTTTATAGATTATAATGCCTCTACTACAAAATTAATTTTAAGAGTATATTAATTTCTTTTAGATATTTTTGTTGTAGATAATCTTACAACCAATCAATCTGCCTAGCATTTCCCAACTGTGTTAGGGTCTGGTTCCAGTCTAACGGTTAGACTCTAACCAGATGCAGCTGAACTGTGACCTCCACAAGCCAGTTACTGGGTAATACGATACCCCTTTGTAAGACAGGTTGTCAGACTTCCGGGTTTTTGACTACCCATAACAACTGTCACAGATAATATTAATATACAATAAAAAAAGATTAATAAAACAAAGCTTACCCTTCTACTAGCGTAGTGTGCTGAATAAGCCACAGATCGCACATGGACCGTGAGACCAAGGAGAATGCGATGAGTGCCATGAAGCTGCTCTCCTTCGACCACAATGAAGGCATCATGATCTTCCATAGTGCCTTCAGTTCCGCTATGAACCGTGCATCAACTTGTGCCTTCGGTTCTTTTTTGTTTTTCTCTTTTATCATGTACTGTATCTGTTCCTCTGGTGATAATTTCCCTGATTTGACATTTTTGTGTTTGCTGAAATGAGTTAAAACGTGTTTAAAATTGGAACTAATTAAACAATGGGAATTATAATTACAAAAATATTCATTATCTTTTAAAATTGAGGATATCTATTAGTAATAATATTTAACATTTTCAATTTTATAAGTAAGTAAATGTTTCAGGAAAATATTTTTTGCAAAGACATAAAAAACAGCTCTCCAAGAAACAATTTGCAGCAGTTGGGCATGCATAAGTTTTTCTCAATCATAAAGTTGAATAAGATGCAGCAATGAATATTTTAATGTAACATAAAGTACTTGTTTTTATTGGCCTATAGCTTGTTGCGAAACAATAACATTTTGTAATGTTTCCACTCCACTTTCGAGATGGATGAGAAGTTTAATCATCTTTCAGATAAGTTTTAACCATTTTTTTATTTATTGAATATAAATTAGAAACAGCAATTTATATTTATGAATTATGTTATTGATACAATCAGATAATGAGCGAACTCGGCTGAACTTTTAAAAGTAGAATTTGATAGTAAGTAGTTTACAATGGACTGTAATCAGTATTACTGTGTATCTCCTTCATTTATAAATATTGACCAATAAAACTTTAAATAGGTATGAAATATTTATTAACCTTGACTTCAGCGAATTCCTGATTACCCAGGCACTTAGCGCTGCAGAGGCTGCTAACGCAATTTTCACATCAGTCCGTGAAGTAATTTTACTAAAATTCGGCGCCATTTCCGAAGTTTACACTTATCGATTTATTTATAAACCAGCATTTAATTTTTAATGAGCACACACGTAACAATACCACGACCACGAGCACCAAACACTCATTACACTTCCTCCGTTTATCGCGATTAAATAAAATTAAAGCTGTAAGAAAGAACGTGAATCGAAAAGTGGACTGTGTAATGTCAACTGTCAAGTGTCAATGTCAAGATGCTGTCATAGTTTTCCTAGTGGTGTGAATGCACACCTTAGTTAGATTTTATTAAATGAAGAAATAGTCGATTATATTTTAGCACTATTTGCAATTTACTTGTTTCTTTTCCCAGTTAAAGGCAAGGCACACTGCTCAAATCTAGAATGTATGCAAATATAATCCATATCGGGTTTGTATTTTTGAAGTGAAAACTTCTTTAGCATCGTTGTGACAGTAAAAAGAGACATGTAAATTCATAAGATTTAACGTGGGAGAAAATGAGATAGGAAGCATTATACAGTGTTTTTGAAGGTTTCACTTCTACCACGTGTGAATTGCACACACGTATTTTTTTTTATCAATTATTCCTTGCACTTAGAACTCTTGACTGATATGGCAGGGCGGAAGCATTACCTGTTACTAAAAGTAGTAATTAAAATTCACTATAATCAACCTACAATGTTCCCAGTGCTAGGACACAAGTGAGGGGAGTAGGTAAACGACAAGGCGGGCCCAGTGTGAGATGGTCGATGCCACATGTTTTCTTATGTCATTGAGTTTTTGGTCTAGGAAATGCCGGTTTCCTCAGAATATTTTCAGTGGTGAGGAAATAAACTACAAAAAGTGAAGTGTCTGTGTTCGGTACAATATTTGCAACCAAACAGCTCAGCACTTTGGCTGCGTGAATTTTCATAAATGCATGTATAGTAAATTATTACCAGTTAGTATGTATTTGGCTAACAACCGCATAACTCAAACGAAATCTGAGGGGCAATTCTACTAATTTTAACAACGTTCACAGTCTGATCTCAGTCTCAATCTGTCAAAAAATACGTCTAATTTCCCTACATTTTGACAAGTTTTTGACATTTGATTGTCGCCGAGATGAGACTGCGACTAGATTTTGAACGTTTTAAATTAGTAGAATTGGCCCTCTGATGTACGACTATTATCTGACTATCTGGTGTATTGTGTGTCTTTTAGTCTGTGCTAAATAAATGTAATTTCTTTCTTCTCTCTTTAAATTAAATCATCTTTACGTGCTAATTTAGATTTACCATTAATTTAATATAGGTATTTTTGAATTAAATATCACTGTCATTAAATATTATAAAACAAAGTCCGCCGCGTCTGTCAAGTGTTTGGCCAGACTGGGAGCGGGCGCGGGGCGGGTGCGGCGTGGCGAACTCAAACATATGAACTTCCTTTGAGTGTCCATAGTAGGCACGCGGGCCCGGTGAGCGGCGCGGGCTACTCGGCGCGGGTAGCGCGCGGGCATCTCACGCGTATGAACGAGCTATATGGCTCTATATATGGCTCGTTCTGCGTTCATACAAATGGCTGCCGCAGTAGGTCCGCGGCGCGGGCGCGGTTCGGGCGCGGGCGGTCAGCGCGGGGACCGGGGTTCTCAAACTAGTTCGATCTTTTTATAATAAAAATAAGTCTTCTTCATCCATATTATATTTTGACTTTTATTCGGTTTTCACTAATGGACGGAGTGATTCATGAGGACCTTCCTCATGTTATATCTGTTATACCTCTACCATCTGTATATGTTATACCTTAGGTCATAATTCATTAAGGCTGTGTATAAATTGGCCGAAATATGACTATGATTGTTGAAACAAAAAAATTGCCACCCCACACAACTGCCATACATTTTGACCGCGTAACTTTCTAAGGAAACAGCTGATTTTTGTAAAAATAACCGACGTAAAATTATTACGCGGGGGAGAATCATGTACTTAATCCATGGTAACAGGTTGGGCGCCACCGCGCCAAATGTCCCTGCCACCCGGTATAGATGTACCTACTGTATTAAAATGATACATCATCCCTTTTTACAAGCTTTTATTTTAGTGTTCAGGAATTCAAAGAACCTTTTCATCATCAAACGAATTAAATACACTGATTCTTTTCAAAGTTTATTGAGCCTACGCCTCTATGCGGGTTTACGTTGCTACACAGGCCTACGCCGCTGTCTACGCAACTACGCGGGCCTACGCCGCCGTGTCTTCGCTGCTACGCAGGGCTACGCCGCGCCTATGACGCTACGCGGGCTAACGTCGCGTCTACGCTGCTACGCCGCATCTATAATTTATCACGTTTACGATGAACAAAACCTAAGCAAAGACACGCGTCGTCGGCGACTTTCGGTGATCATTGCTCACCGAATTGTTTAGTTTTTAGGGTATGTATGAAAAGGGTGAAAACGGTCTATTACCTCCGTCTGTCCGTATGTCCGTGATGTCCGTCTGTCTTGTTGCCTTGCATGACTATAACTTTTTATCCGCAGTACTAGCCAGTTGAAATTTTTGCAGAGGTCAAGAGTGATGTTAATATGGTAGTTTTGGTGATATGGAACCCTGAGTACGCGGGTTATTCGCTACAAGCAATGAAACTTAATATTTTTACCCACGACGGTACGGAGACGGTATATGCGTTTGGGGTGAGAGGATGTGTGAGCAAACCATTGTTGCCGTTTAGGTATCTCCAAAACTACTAGTCCGATTTTGATGCGGTTTTCATATCTTCTCTTCTCTTTATATTTAAAATGAACATATGCTCTTTAAAAAGCTTGAAATGAATCCACGACGGTTTAATGTAATTGGAAAAGGATAAAATAAAGAATTTATGTAACGAAATTAAAGCAGATAAATTCTTATGGAAGTCGGCGGACCGTTCTGTGGAACACCTATTCTACGAGGTCCCCCGACTGCCATATGAATTTATGTGTTTTAGTCTCGTTACATAAATTCTTTAGGTCGGGGGTTTTTAAATTATGTCATCCTTTTCCAATTACATTTAAGCGTCGTGGTTTAAAAAAAATATTTTGCTTTTTATGTGAATTGTCGATATTATAAAGTGTTGGGCAGAATTATTTATGTATTTTGCAGGTAGGTACACGGTCACAGAATGGTGACGCAGTACAATATTAAACTTTGAATAAGAGCGCCTGATGTTTGTATATATTATGTGTATTAATCATAATATTAATGTCATCATAACGTTTACGGGCAACTCACTTATGGGTACGTTATAAGAAACTAGCAGCGCCCCGCGGTTTCACCCGCATAAGTGTTGATCCCGTGGGAATATCGGGATAAAAGGTATCCTATGTTCTTTCCCGGGACTCAAACTATCTCTATACCAAATTTCATCTAAATCGGTTCAGCGGTTTAAGCGTGAAGGGGTAACAGACAGACACACTTTCGCATTTATAATATTTAGTAGATAGGTATGGATAGGTAATGCCAATGCAGTTTATTAGTATTAGCACAGATTAACTAATAGCACTAAGTATTAGATAGTATTATTTCTATAGTTGCAGCAATTGTAATAAGGATATGATTTACGATTTGTCTAGTTTTATAAACTTGTCAGTTTTGGCTCCGTTGTAGCTTTCGTTAACATGAGTCGTCAAGATATTGTGTACCTACCAGCCAGTTTACAGACATGTTAAGTACCTACGCAAGCCATCGGAAATGAACCAACACCACGCAGCTATTGCATCAGCCTAGCGACCCGAATATACTGCTAAGTCGGCACGACGTGACGCACACCGGCGACCGGACGGCGGCGGCTGACATGGCACACGCCGGGAACAGACTTCACTTTCGCTTCACCCATCGAACGATAGTCACCACCATAGAAATTAGAACATATTGTAATTCCTATATTAAACCTGTTCCAGCAATCCGAGTTTTCTTGCAACCTGCCTGCTGGCCCGACATAATTGGCGCAGCCGGTAGGATTCTCGAAGAACGACGCGCACCACCTGCGAGCTGTCGTTCGAGGATCCGGATCTACACGTCGTGACCGGCAGCGAGGGTATCCAGCCATCGATACAGCGAGAAGACCGAGATGCAACTCATGTGAGTACACTAAAATCTTTTTAGTGGATTGCTCTCCCTAGTCCTTAAGTTCCCCTGTACCCATAAATTTGCCAAGATTTTCCATCCACGAGAATCGCGGAGTGTTAGGTTAGAGAGTAGGCAGAGTAGTAGGCATAGTGCCCTAGATTTAAGTAGGATAGTTACATTAGACTCCAGTGTCCAGTTAGAGAGTTCACAGGATAGAATGGCCGACTTAGACGGCATTTTTAAGGCCCTTCGATTGGTGCCCGAGTTCGATGGTAGTGTTAACGTATTAACTAGGTTCATACAGTTATGTGACGAACTGGTGGACGAATTCGTAAAGAAAGCAAACCCGCCTAACAGACTTTCGGAAGTTGCTCTTATTAACGGTATACTTAACAAGGTAACTGGTCCCGCGGCCCGATTGATCAACTCAAATGGAATCCCCTCCGATTGGACTGGTATACGCAAATCCCTTGTAAATAACTTCTCGGATCAACGCGATGAAACGGCACTATATAATGACCTAGCGTTACTGTCACAAGGGTCTGACAGCCCTCAGGAATTTTATGAGAGGTGTCAGAACCTATTCAGCACATTGATGACGTATGTTTCACTACATGAAGACGTGGCAACTACTGTAGAGGCAAAACGGGTTCTTTACAAGAAATTGACCTTACAGGCCTTCGTACGTGGGCTCAAGGACCCACTAGGTTCACGGATTAGGTGTATGCGACCCGAAAGCATTGAAAAGGCTTTAGAGTTCGTTCATGAGGAACAAAACGTGGTATACCTGCAGCAGCGTAGTAGCCAGATTTCGGATAAAAAACCAACACCCCAAAATATGCCACCTAGACCCTTGCCTACACCATCAGGCTTTAACATGCCACAGCCTAGACCGTTCACCTTTGGGGTGCCCGGATCCGCTAGGGGCCCATGGGGTCACCCAACGACACCACAAGCACCCGTACCGTGGCGAAATAATTTTAATTATCAAAATCAAGTTGGACCGTCGCGCACGCAACAAATGTTTCGAGCCCCTCCTCCTAATTATAATCAAAATAATGCATTTAAATTCATACCGCGTAATATTGCCCCGCAAGGCAACTTTCAACAGCCTAAACCTATGAGCGGTGTCAGCCATTTCGTACCGAGACTTTTACCGCCCAGTAACGCAACAGGAAGACACGACTGGACTAAGTCTGGTAATCCCCCGGCGAATAATAACTTCGGGAGTAGAGAAATGAATTTCAATGATTGCTCTAATTATTACGGCCACGAAGAATATGACACCGATAATTATATCTTTTACGATCCTAATGAGTATTACGAAGGATACTGTTACACCGACTACGATCAAGCGAGTTATGGAACCCCACCACTTATAATTATATTGAGTGTATAAGCACTTGTCCCACGACCTGTGAGGTCGCTGAGCTTGACACTTTAAAAATAATGTTTTTTTAGTTTAAGTCTTAGCTAGTAGTTTAGTTCGTGATTTGCATCCAAATATGTAACACGTCTCAATTAAATAGAATTAATTAAGTAAGTCTTAGCTAGTAGTGCAGTTCGTGATTTGCATCCAAATATGTAACACGTCTCAATTAAATAGAATTAGGTAATTAAGTAAGTCTTAGCTAGTAGTTCAGTTCGTGATTTGCATCCAAATATGTAACACGTCTCAATTAAATAGAATTAGGTAATTAAGTAAGTCTTAGCTAGTAGTTCAGTTCGTGATTTGCATCCAACTATGTAACACGTCTCAATTAAATAGAATTAATTAAGTAATTATGTTTATTTTTAAAAAGCCCTTTAAGGCGCTCCCAATCCTGACTGGCGCAGCCGGTAGGATCACTGAGGAAGCTATCACGCGTTACATTATTCATCGCGATAAGACTTTTCTCGATTTTCAAACGGTACGCGTGGTGTACGGCAAGGTGATCCAACGAACCAAATAAATATCGTCGGCGACGAGGAGTCCTGAGAGCTGATGATGGGCGTGGCAGGCTGGTGAGTACGACTTTTCACCTCCTTAATATCCATGTCCACATCCTTCGTTAAACTTGGAATTGGAAGTTTTCCATTTTGACTGTTTGATGGTTTTCTCAAATAATTAAGTTATGCGTGTGTGTGCTGTAAGAATACGTAACATACAATTGTTTTGTATAACTAATTTAAAACACTAATTAGATATAGCTATAATTTATATTGAGTTCAGAAACACTTAATAAATATACTAGTAGTAATTTATGTAGGTAATAAGTAAAATTAGTAGAGTTCATAGAGTTAATTATTACATAGAATTTTTGATTAAGTACCAGAATGTCAGAAATAAATCTTATTCCAAACGAATTGTACAAAATTCTACCCAGTTTTGAAGGTAATAAACGACATTTGAATTTATTCTTACGCAAATGTGAGTATATTATCGATAAGTTTAAATTATCAGAATTACAACAGGAATACTTAATTCAAAGAATTGCTTGAGTTGCACTTTGGCGATCCGCGAAGCGAAGAGTGTTTGGCTATCGAGTTAGAAACTTTAAAGGTTAAAAGTAATGAGAGTTACAGTGATTTTTGTGCAAGAATTCAAACATTAAAATCAGTTTTGTTATCAAAGGTTAACCAAATAAGTGATTAAAAATTGCGAGTAAGTAAGACTACTATTTATAACAACTCAGCCCTTCAAGTATTTTCATATAACTTACCAGAAAACATGGTACGTATTGTGCGTCTGAAAAATCCACGCACATTAGAAGAGGCCTTATCTGTTGTTTTAGAAGAAGTTAATTTCTATGATCAGTATCAGATGCGTAGCAAAATGTTAAATCCACACCATAATACTAAACCGCAGGCGTTCGGCACAATTCCACCGCAATCAACATTTAAATTTGGTTTACCCCCACTACCACCAGGTTTCAGACCGATGTCAATGATGCAACAATAAAAAAATAACCCAGGCATATTACCTATTAAATAAGGACACGCTGTGATAGAGAAAGAATAATAAAAAATACACGTAGGTACTAAAGAAGATAACCTATTTACTCTACATATGTTTTAAGTACGTTTGATATGTTTACAAGTAATTTTAAGTCAATTTATACTATTTTAAATGGAATCGAAACTGCATTATCCTTTACAAAAGTGTCTGTTGTACATCCGACCATTGTTGAGCCATCTGAACTCTTAGCACTGTTAAGCAATATTTCTGAAACTGAAAGCCTAATTTACCCTGTGACTGAAAAATCGTTATTAATGCTAGAAAGAACAAATCTGTTAAAGCTTATGTAAAAGAAAACCACATAACATTCATTATGGAAATCACATTAATAAAAAAACATTTAATTATTTAAAAATCTATTCATTACCAATTTTCAAGGAAAACAAAACTACCACCATTATCCCTAAACATCCATACCTTATGGTGAAAGGTCCTACATACTCGTACATACCGCTAGCCAGCCCATGTGAAGAGGTGGGAGCCAACCAGTTCCTGAGCAAGGAAAACCATGTGATATTGTATCCTGAAAATACGTGTATAGAACAATTAATGAACTTTGCCTCAAACTTTAGTTTGTGCAAACCTCTTGCAGATAACCTGGAAAGTCTAAAAGTACAGCCTATTGACTTCCTCAACTGGAAAATTTACACAAGAAATTAAATAATGCTTACCGAAACATGTGCCGATGATGTTATCAGGAAACCGATTAAGGGCACATATTTATTGGAAATTGATGGAAACTGCAGTGTCTATCTGAAAGACATTAAATTACACAAAAGGCAACATCATTCAGGAAAAATACAATATCGAGTAACTCCAGTCGCGGTTCTACCCAAATTAGAGGAAACATCTATTGATTGGAACAAAACAGTGAATCTAAACAAATTGACTTTGACGATTTAAAAAACATCTATCATATACATTAAAAAGTGAAATAGTGGAAAGTGGTAGTGCAGTGAGAACAAATAGTGTTAGTTTAGCAACTATATTACCCTATGTTATTTTAGCGATAGTATGTCTTAGTATAGTACTTTGGAGAAAATTGTCTTGTATGCGGAATCATCGGAATCCAAATATTACCGATAATTTCGCACTTGATGAGGGAGGAGTTATGGAACCCCACCACTTATAATTATATTGAGTGTATAAGCACTTGTCCCACGACCTGTGAGGTCGCTGAGCTTGACACTTTAAAAATAATGTTTTTTTAGTTTAAGTCTTAGCTAGTAGTTTAGTTCGTGATTTGCATCCAAATATGTAACACGTCTCAATTAAATAGAATTAATTAAGTAAGTCTTAGCTAGTAGTGCAGTTCGTGATTTGCATCCAAATATGTAACACGTCTCAATTAAATAGAATTAGGTAATTAAGTAAGTCTTAGCTAGTAGTTCAGTTCGTGATTTGCATCCAAATATGTAACACGTCTCAATTAAATAGAATTAGGTAATTAAGTAAGTCTTAGCTAGTAGTTCAGTTCGTGATTTGCATCCAACTATGTAACACGTCTCAATTAAATAGAATTAATTAAGTAATTATGTTTATTTTTAAAAAGCCCTTTAAGGCGCTCCCAATCCTGACTAGCGTGTCACCCACAAGTCGAAGTAGGTAACGATACAAAAAAAATTGAATCGGTTGAACCAGCTAGCTCGAAAGAGGATTTTCGGAACCCCCAAGAATCAGACAAACCAAGATAGAAGTTAACCTTCAAACACAACGTCAACTTCCCTATTTGCAAATTCGAGACCCCCCCCTAAAACTATTAATAGACACAGGCGCTAACCAATCCTTCATTAGTCCTAACGCGGTTAAAACATATTTTAATCACGTGCAGTTGAACTATGACCCTTTCGAAGTTTGTAATGTACACGCAGTAACACGTAGCAACTATTCGATAACGCTACCTTGTTTCCCTGAATTGAACGATAAGGATTGCGTCACACTCTTTGTTTATAAATTCCACGACTATTTCGACGGCTTGATAGGGTCGGATTTATTGGACAAATGGGAAGCCACCATCGATTTTAAAACAAAGTCATTATTAACAAAGAAAGCGGTAAATCCTATACGGGTCTACGATTCGCGAAATGCCAACCTGTACGAAGAATCATACCCGCCGGTTCTTCGAAACTAGTTAAACTACCATTCGATACCCAAAACGGAGAAGTCATCATACCGGAACAGATCATATCCAACTGTCTTATTAGCGAATGCCTAACCACTGTAAAAAATCAACGAGGTATATTAGAAGTTCATAACCCGGGTCGTAGCGACGTTATTTTCTCCATGGACCGCCCCGTGTGTGCGCAGCTTTATAATACTGAGTGCACGCGCACCGAGCAAGTGCCTCAACGCGTAAAGGAAGTGCTATCGCGCTTACGTACGGAGCATTTGAATGACGAGGAACGCGTCAACTTAGAATTATTATGTGCACGCTATGCAGACGTATTTTATTTAGACGGGGAAAATTTGACTTTTACCAACAAAATAAAACACTCAATTAAGACCAGTGACGAAATTCCCATATACACCAAAAGTTATCGGTACCCTTTTGTGCATAGGCAGGAAGTACAGGATCAGATCAGTAAAATGTTAGATCAGCAAATAATTCAACCATCAGCATCCGCGTGGAGTTCACCCATATGGGTAGTCCCTAAGAAGGCGGACGCTTCAGGTAAAACTAAATGGCGGTTAGTAGTAGATTTTCGAAAGCTAAACGAGAAAACCCTGGACGATAAGTACCCCATACCAAACATTGCGGACATTTTGGATAAATTAGGCAACTGCCAGTATTTCACGACTTTAGATTTAGCAAGTGGCTTTTACCAGGTCGAGATGAATCCTGCAGACATTCCAAAGACAGCATTCACAGTAGAACATGGCCACTTTGAATTTTTGAGAATGCCCATGGGCCTGAAGAATAGTCCATCCACTTTCCAACGAGTAATGGACAATGTTCTCAGAGACCTACAGAACACCATATGTCTCGTCTATTTAGATGACGTCATCGTCTTCTCCACATCATTGCAAGAACATATGGTTAATTTAGAAAAAGTATTCAACAGATTACGCGAATCCAATTTTAAAATCCAAATGGATAAGTCAGAGTTCCTCAAACTCGAAACAGCCTACTTAGGCCATGTCATTAGCAAAGACGGCATCAAGCCCAATCCCGACAAAATATCCGCAATACAGAATTACCCGCTTCCAAAGACTCCCACCGAAATTAAAAGATTCCTGGGTCTTCTCGGTTACTACAGAAAGTTCATCCCCGATTTCGCAAAAGTAACAAAACCTATGACACAATGTTTAAAAAAAGGCTCAAAAATTACGTTAGACCAAAACTACACCAACTGCTTCGAGAAGTGTAAGACACTCTTAGTCAATGACCCCATTTTAAAGTATCCGGATTTTTCAAAAGAATTCATCTTAACAACAGACGCGTCAAACCTAGCCATAGGAGCTGTCCTATCTCAGGGTACCATAGGTACGGATAAGCCCATTGCTTATGCCTCTAGGACTCTGAACAGCAGTGAAATCAATTATAGCACCATCGAGAAGGAACTACTTGCAATCGTCTGGGCTACCAAATATTTTAGACCATACTTATTCGGCAGAAAGTTCAAAATTGTAGCGGACCATAGACCTCTTCAATGGGTAATGAACATCAAAGAACCCAACTCGCGACTTACTCGATGGCGACTAAAACTAAGCGAATTTGACTTCTCAGTAATCTACAAACAAGGAAAGTACAACACTAACGCTGACGCATTATCCCGTATTGAACTACATAACGAGGAGACTAGCTCTCTCATAGCCAACCCTACCGAGGGACCACCCTCACTACTGGATGCTTCAAAGACTGATACAGTCCACACTGACGCTGAAAAACCTATATTAGAAGTCCCTATAACTGACTTTCCCCTTAACAAATACCATAGGCAAATCATTTTTTCATTGGTCAATGACGTAAAGAGCCGCCCTTCAGTTTCAAAACCGTTTGAGTCACACGTCCGAACACACATTCAGATTTCCAAGGGTAATCTCGAAGAGGATGTCGTAAACGCCGTGAAGGAGTATATCAACCCGAAAGTAAAGACCGGTATTCTCATTAGTCCTCCATTAGCCATGTACGAAATCATTCCCATTATTCAGAACAAATTTAAAAGTTCATCCATGGATCTAATCTTGACAAAAACAGAATTAGAGAATGTCAAAGACTATTTAAAACAACAGGAGATCATGCGTAACTACCACGAAGGTAAAACCAATCACCGCGGAATTAATGAGTGCTACATGTCTTTATCCAATAAGTATTACTGGCCAAAAATGAAGGAACACATAACGAAATATATAAACGAATGCGATGTGTGTGGTCAAGCCAAATATGACAGGAACCCCGTGAAACAAAAATTTAATATAGTACCACCACCAACCAAACCATTTGAAATAGTACATCTGGACCTACTGAGTGTCGAAACACAAAAATACCTCACAATCATTGATGCCTTTTCAAAATATGCCCAAGCCTATCACCTAAGGGACGCAACAGCGGTTAGCGTCATACAAGCCCTTTTAACACTAAGTACACACCACGGACTCCCTTTAACGGTAGTCACAGACAGGGGTCCAGAATTTACAAATCAATTATTCTCAGAATTTGTTAAAATCCATAAAATCCAACACCACAAAGTTTCAGCATGCACACCTAATGAAAATGGCATGGTGGAAAGGTTGCATTCCACACTTCTGGAACACTTACGTGTTCTAAAATTGGAACACCGCGGAGAGTCCGCTATGAACTTAATGCCATACGCAATCCTAGGTTACAACAGCTCTATTCACAGCTTCACCAAATGCAGGCCTCTGGACATAATTACTGGACATTTAGACCCCCGTGATCCATTAGATATCAACCTATCCGAAAATATGCTACAGTCATACACACAGGAACATCGTAATAAAATGCTAAGAGTTTACGAGATGATCAATGGCTCATCTCTGCACGATCGCACACGAATTATCGAAAATATCAATAAAGACAGGGAACCTGAACAAGAATATTCCGCAGATCAGCAGGTTTTCCTACGGAACCCAATGGCCAACCGTCAAAAACTAGCCCCTAGATTTACACGCGATACTGTTCTAGCCGACTTACCAATCCATATCTACACCAAAAAGAAATGTGGACCCATCGCTAAATCTCGCCTGAAACGGGTACCTAACAGCAGCCGTTTGTTACAGAATCTATCTCCTGGCCCTGAGCCTGGCGCAAGCGGAAGACATAACGTTGAATAGTCTGGAAAACGGACCAGGCATCCTACCCTTTATGCTAGGAAAAACAAAGGTCATCTCACATTACCACTCGTTCATTCAACCGGTTAACTTAGACATTATTCGTAGTAACATAGATCTAGTAAGAAAACAGTTAGACAGCATTACACCCGAGTTTCACAATAAAACGCTCTCTCTCTATCAGCCACATATCGAATACCTTCATAACAAAATTACGCAGTTGTCCGACCAGTTAGAGTTGTTCCAGTCCAATCGCGTCAAAAGGGGCCTAATTGATGGATTAGGTTCAGTCGTTAAGAGCATTTCCGGAAATCTCGATTATACGGACGCTATTCGCTACGACAGTGCAATTAAAACCCTGCGGGAAAATGAGAACAAAATAGTCACAGAATTAAATAACCGCGTCAGTCTAAACGAACACTGGATGTCTGAAAATTCGGAAATTCTCAACAAGCTGCTCCAAAATCAGAATAAAATCAAAACAACCATAGATGAGATCATGATTAATAATATGCATCAGGAAAAAGACATAGTTAGGTATGCCCATCTGGCCCAGTATATAATAATGCTAGCGGATAACATTGAATCATTATCTGAAGAATTGCACAAACTAGAAAATTTATTAGCTTTCATACGAGCTAAAAGCACACATTTCCTTATGTTCAAGCTAGACGTATTCAATAGAATGATAAAACAGTTAAATGCCCTCTATGGCAGAGAACACGTAGTGAACATTAGCTTCAGGGAATATTTTGACATAGTTAAGTCAGGCTACTACTACAACAACCAAAACTTAGTATTGGTTTTTAAGCTCCCGGTTGTCGCTCCCCATACCTATGACCTCTATAAACTATCCATAGTTCCCAACAAGTATAACAAAGTACTAATTCCATCGTATCCCTTCCTGGCAATTCACGAGAAAGATTTTATGTACATAGCGGCAGAATGCCCGAAGTCCAGCCAATACTATCTCTGCGAGGACAACATCAACCTACACTACAAGAATCAAGGCGACTGCATTCACCGTCTCATAACCACACAGCAAATCGACAAATCCTGCCAATTCGTCGTAACCAAATTAAAGACTGAAGCCGTAGAAGCACTCGACGACGGACACTACGTAACAAGCTTTCCTGTGCCCACAAAAATCCGCTCGTCCTGCACCGACACTCAATACAACACTGTACAAGGAAGCTATCTCATCACGATCCCGAAAGGATGTGAAATACAAACCCCAGACCTAACCCTGGCAAACAAGGACGACCGACTGAAAGGACAAGTACTGAAAATCATGAACATCCCACTCAGCAACGGAACCAACTACAAAACTGAAGCTAGAAGGCTAACACTCAACTCCGTTGACCTCCGCGGCCTCCACGTTGCTAACAAGGAGATATCCATGGAATCACCCCTGACCCTGAACGCATCCGAGATTCAAAACGTGTACTACACCATCACACCACTATACCTAGCACTAGTGGTTGCAGGCGCACTTGGCATCGCGTTCGCATTACAAAGATACCTGAGACGGCGGACATTGGAAACAGCACCAGAACGAACCAACGACGAAATAACCAGCAGCGACGCATACGCCGAGGTCAATCACCACCCCGCAGACGCTGCTCATCCAAGACTATCAGCGCTATTCTCGAACAGATCTGCAAATAGTCGCTGATCTTCGGGAGGGAGATGTTAAGTACCTACGCAAGCCATCGGAAATGAACCAACACCACGCAGCTATTGCATCAGCCTAGCGACCCGAATATACTGCTAAGTCGGCACGACGTGACGCACACCGGCGACCGGACGGCGGCGGCTGACATGGCACACGCCGGGAACAGACTTCACTTTCGCTTCACCCATCGAACGATAGTCACCACCATAGAAATTAGAACATATTGTAATTCCTATATTAAACCTGTTCCAGCAATCCGAGTTTTCTTGCAACCTGCCTGCTGGCCCGACATAATTGACAGATAATATACTCTTTAATGCACCATCGTAACAAACAAAAACGTTGCGCGTGTATACTTTTTATGTGTGTAAGTAATTAAATGGTTTCTATTTTTAGGATGTACTGTACATGTAAATGCATACAAAGAGAGAGGATTCTATGTGTTTGTGTTGATTTCTGATTTACCTAGGATTGGTGATTAAGATGGCTATTAGTAAAACAGATAGGTAGGTAGTTGTTTTGATCAAAGATATTGGTGTGTAAAGAGTGTGGTGTGAAATTGGTGTAAAGGGCGAATAAGAAGAAAAGATATAAGTTTTAATTAAAATAATATTTTTATTTATTTTTCAGCACATGATCTTTTAAACATAACTTAAAATTACAATAATTTAACTTAAAATCTAGGTCATATTCACAATATGGAAATGCAAGTCTGGTGGGACTAGAGATCAAGTCTAATTATACTGAGTTTCTAGGAACACTAAGAACTTTTAGTTTTTTTTTTGTATTTTCACTAAAATGGGCACTTAGTCGACCTCTTCAACGGTGGGCCCTTTGTTTCCTTGCTGTCTGTACTGTTGTCCTGCACCCGCATCAGCAGCGCCGGCTCCGTGCATCTTGCTCATGATGGGCGAGCAAGCACGTTGCAGATCCTTCAATCTATGCTCGTATTCATCCTTCTCAGCGAGCGTGTTGTTATCAAGCCACTTCAGTGCTTCATCGCACTGGCTTCGTGCTTCCTGCTTGTCTTGTTCGCTCAACTTGTCACCAGCTTCATCTAGCGCTTGTTTCACGCTGAAGATGTATGACTCGAACTGGTTTCGAACTGTCACCCTTTCTCGTTGGCGTTCGTCCTCTTCTTTGTAACGCTCGGCTTCCGATAACATGCGATCGATCTCGGCCTGTGAGAGGCGGCCCTTGTCATTCTTGATGACAATGTTCTTGCTACGACCGGTGCTGTTTTCTTTTGCGGATACGTTGAGGATGCCGTTTGCGTCTAAGTCGAAGGTGACGTCAATTTTCGGCACTCCGCGTGGCGCTGGTGGGATACCAGTCAGATCGAAACGGCCGAGTAGGTTGTTATCCTTCGTCATAACTCGCTCGCCCTCGTACACTTGGATGGTGACAGCCGGTTGGTTGTCCGAGTAGGTGGTGAACGTCTGCGACTGCTTGCAAGGGATCCTAGCGTTGCGCTCGATGATCTTGGTCATGACGCCGCCGGCTGTTTCAATGCCGAGTGACAGAGGAGCTACGTCCACCAACAGCACATCTTGGATCTTGGAGTGCTGCTCTCCGCTCAGTATAGCTGCTTGCACTGCCGCACCGTAGGCAACTGCCTCGTCCGGGTTGATAGACAGGTTCAATTGCTTGCCGCAGAAGAAGTTCTGCAGCATGCTCTGGATCTTGGGGATACGAGTGGAGCCGCCGACCAGTACAACATCATGGATGGAGCTCTTGTCTAGTTTTGCATCTTTAAGGGCCTTTTCAACTGGCTCCAAGGTGCCGCGGAACAGGTCTGCATTCAGCTCTTCGAAACGTGCACGAGAGATTTTTGTGTAGAAGTCCATGCCTTCGTACAGCGCGTCGATCTCGATAGTTGCTTCTGTGCTTGATGATAATGTGCGCTTAGCACGCTCAGCTGCAGTGCGTAGTCTGCGTAGGGCACGCGAGTTGTTACGCATATCCTTCTTGTACTTGCGTTTGAACTCGTCGGCGAGGAAGTTGACGAGCCTGTTGTCGAAGTCCTCACCTCCCAGGTGTGTGTCGCCGGCAGTCGCCCTTACTTCAAATAGAGAGCCTTCGTCGATGGTCAGGATGGACACGTCAAACGTGCCACCACCCAAGTCGAAGATGAGTACATTGCGTTCGCCTTTAAGGTTCTTATCGAGACCGTACGCGAGGGCGGCGGCTGTGGGCTCGTTGATGATTCTCAGCACGTTAAGTCCGGCGATGGCTCCGGCGTCTTTGGTGGCCTGTCGCTGTGAGTCGTTGAAGTAAGCTGGGACTGTGACGACTGCGTCACGCACTGTGGTGCCAAGGTATGCTTCAGCAGTCTCCTTCATTTTCGTCAGCACCATGCTGCTGATCTCTTCCGGTGCAAACGTTTTCTTTTCTCCCTTGAAATCGACTTGTATCTTAGGTTTGCCGCAGTCGTTGACAACTTTGAAGGGCCAATGCTGCATGTCCTGTTGAATCTTCGGGTCTTCGAACTTGCGGCCGATGAGTCGCTTGGCATCGAACACTGTGTTGTTGGGGTTGAGGGCGACCTGATTTTTCGCGGCATCGCCGATGAGCCGCTCTGAGTCTGTGAACGCGACGTATGATGGAGTGGTGCGGTTGCCCTGATCGTTGGCGATGATCTCCACATTCCCGTGCTGCCACACTCCGACGCACGAGTAGGTAGTACCAAGATCAATTCCGATGGCTGGCATTTTCACTTGTATATTCTTCCTCTTTTAAAACTTGAATAGTAAACTCGATGATAATTCACTTGTGGATACTTTGTTCACTTCACTGCGTAAACTTTGTTCGGTAGTATTACCGCTCTTGGAGTTCTCTTCGCTCGGTTGTGTTTTCAAATACTGAATGCATTGCCGCGCTCGTCGCCCCTTTATATATGGAGCCAATAGCGTTGAAGAACAATCTAGAATATCCTCGATGCTCCAATCAGGTTCATTCCATGAAAGAATTTTCTCGATGTTTTATTTCTGTTGACCAATCAACGTTCGAGAGAGGGATAGAACGATGTCATTAAGAGTGAGTAAGCAATAAATGGTAATACCAGCTTTTAAAAATTCCCTGATAACGTGGTAAACTGTGGTAAATTCGTGTTAGATGTTAGCATGGAATTGAATTCGTCGTGTTTTATGTTATTGTATTTTATGGTTAAGTAGTGTTTAATTGCTTATCAGCATTACATTTATGTGCAATAATTACCAAAAAGAGTGAAAAAACTTAAAATATTTGGTAAATAGCGAATATTAAGACAAAATAGGTATACATAATCATCATCTGCCTCGCCTTTTCCCAACTATATTGGGGTTGGCTTATGCTTAATGTTTTATGAATAGAAAACGTATACCTACATATGATTAATATGAGGATTTCATACTCTAGTGTTGAGCGTGTTCAGAGTGTTGAGGATTTCTCTACAGCGGCAGAATCCTACTGAATGTTAATAGGTACAGACGCCAGCACATCAAGCTACTACAGTCTGTCAAATTTCTTTAATAGATTTTCAACTTTATTGCTAAAGCATAAGGTTCAAGGTTGAATGGAAAAAATTTGACAGTTTCGGGTAGCTTTATGTGATGGCGTCTGTACAACGTTAAAATTACCAAAGCGTGTCCCATGTGGTGTTTATTTATTACGATACGCTCTTACCTGTGCTCTTTGTATCTGTTTTTAGGCCTACGGTAATATGGCTTCATGTTGAAGGCATGAATAGAACTACATTGTTCAATCCTTCTAATATTTTTATCAGTATCTATATTGGTAAATCAAATCAGCTCTTTAGTTTGGAAGACCATTAACGCATCAGAGGTCAGCTTTGAGTAAGTTAAACTATAATTATCATTTGGTAATCTAGGCTATTAATATATAACTATTCTCCGATCTTCCCTTATCCGATTTGACCTTTAGTATTATATAAGTTGATCGAAATGAAAACTTAAAACTGCAGGGTAATTGCATAACACACTATCAGTATCAATGGCTTTTATTTTGATAGTTCAACAACATTAATTGCGTTATATATAGCAATGGATTAGCAATATTCTTAAAAATGATTCAGATTGTGGGTAATGACAAATTGTGTAGGTAATGTAATTGTGTAATGACAAATCGTGGTAACGATAAAACTTAAGCAGGCATTAGGCGTGGTCGTCGCAAAATTTTCCACTAGGGGAAGTCAAGCACAAACCCTGCCAACACCGGCTGGGTTTATTGATTCTAGAACATTCCTAAGTATATAGCCATCTCGCAATATCTATCTGTTTTCTCTTTCATCCTCGGTGGCTCTGCGGACATTTGTTCTGGAAAATAAAATCAATACATATCGTCATCTCGTTCTTTCTTGTCATGTCATCTCTTACTATGCGGCAAAGAACATTCGAGAACGGTTACCTGGCTATTCAGAGTGTTTGTATGTTCCCTCGAACCACCGCGGTGTTATTGGGCCTTTCAAACTTGGCGGCATAGTAAAGTGGACTGAGGGGAAGTTGCATCTGACGCAATGGCTATATAAACTGAAACGCGGGGGGGTTTCTTTGAGATACCTTTTCCAAGTCTAGTGGTGAGGTTCGGTTTAAACCATGTATTTTAGGATTGAGTAGTGGTAGGCCCTTTAAAATGTAGGCATATACCGAGTAATAAAATAGTTTTAAAAATGTATATTAAAGTACGGAGTATAGCTAAAGAGGTGGCAAGTCCCGTTAGCGCATAAAATGGCGGAGTCGTCGCCCGGTTGACGAGTACTGCGTAGTTCCTCTTATTTTCGATTGTATAAAGCAGGGGAAGACGTTTTTTTAAGGATAAGATGTAAGGTAAGGTATTATTTTATTATACTTTTGTTTTTATTAGGTAAACTTTTGCATAATATTGGCAGGAATTCGTTTTCTTTGAAATTGCGTCACAGAACGCCATGATGTGGTTGTGTTTTAGTTTTTCTTTTTCATTTCGTTTTAATTCTTCCTGATGTGTCGTTTTAAAGTTATATTTTACGTGTTACATGATTAATATAAGTGTTTTTTCGAATATTTCGATGTAGGATCAGTTAAAGCCGGTGTTTTATATTTGCCGACATAGGTGTCCAAAATGGCGTCTTATTTGACCTTCATTTCGTTTGTTTATTGTGAATGTTATAATCGCTTATCGACTATATACCAGCTGATATTGTTTTAGCATAAGACTTGATAGTGGAATTTTCCATGTTACGTAGGTAATGAAATAGGTATTATCTCGGATAATTCGGCTTTAACATTATAATAATTACTTACTTATTTAGTAGGCGGTTTCAGTTTTTGTTGGAAATCACCTACGCGTAGGTACCTATAGTATCCTTGCTTGATTATTGCTGATATTTTTCGGTTGCCCTACCGACCCTTTGGTCGGGGAGGCTAATTTAGGAAAAAAAGATACCTACTTATCTACACTATGAACAAAACTATGTTTTAAGGTAGGTAGATAAGTAAATTAAATAACTAAACTTCAAGAATATACATTTTAATAAACACATCGTTTAGTAGGTATGTCACGAAAAGCGAAATTAAATTGACGGAAGGTGTTATCACCACATGAGACTTAAAACGAAACGTAATTATCTAAGTAGGAACAATTAAGTAAATTTATTAAGGCAGATAAAAACAGAATTTATCGGTACAGAAGCTAGCACATCAAGCTACCCGAAATTGTCAAACTTTCCCAATCAATATTAAACTTCGTAATAAAATAAAAAATCTATTTAAAAAAATTACAGATGTTACTTACAAATTACAATAAACTCTGCTATCACGTTTTTAATTAAGTAGGTACCTACATTATTTTACCGGTGAGACCGCAAATGAAATTGCCACGAGCTAAAATTTCATTAAGAAATAAGTAATATTTTCATGGATAGCATATTTCATCGGGGCCGACATGAAAATACATAATTATTATAAATTCACAAGCATTTAGATAATGCTCTGCACTAAGCCGACACATCAGTATTTATGCACCGAAAATTAATATCGATAATAATATTAAATTCATATAGCTAATTATCACGTTTTAAAAGATTCGTTGTTAATTTCTGTTTCCCTTGAGGAACAACTGTGTGTATTTATTGTTGTGCGTATTAGTAGTTATTATATTCTGTGTATTAAAATGAACTACAGCAACATGCATTATGCAACTATAGCTATGTGTTAAACGTATTTTGAATCAAAAGGGTGACGTCATCTTGCGCAGGGCGGGGCTCATCCACGCAGCTGTATTGGGTCTATTGAATTAATGTTGACGTAGGTCGGTAGAACAGCTGGACCCTTATTTATTTTAAGTCGATACTTACCTACCTGTGACAAAACTATTGTTAGGATTAAATATTCAATACGGAGCTCAGTATTTTGCGAGAAAGGGAATTATTCGAAAAAAAATTAAAAAGGGTCTCGGTGTGATTCTAAAATGGGCGTCGGGTCCGAAAAGCTAGAACATTTACATTAAAAATGTTAGAAGAAAGGCGGAGTAATTTCAAAGATGAGATAAGTAGTCTATTTCAGATACTTACTAGTATTAGGTACATATTTTATTTGCGCAACTATGGCTGTTAAAGAAATGCCAAAGCTGTAGGTCGGTAGGTACTAGAACGTATCTGTGTGCCTCAGACAAAGGTATTGAAGCTAGGAAGGAACTTTTTAGAAAGTAGTATCCAAAGACGGGAAAGAAATATGTAGTAGGTACAGTGTGCTTTCAGAAGCAAATAAACTGAAACTTTGAAAGCAGAATAGGTAATTCTAATTGCAAATATGTAGAACAGGAAAAAAGTAGTTAATAAATCTATATCTCATTACAGATATTGGTTAATAGAAGTAGAATTGATTTGGAGAAGCACCTAGTAGTGTTCTCTCTCTCTCAAAAGGATATCTTAGTGGAATAGGTAGAAAAAAATCTTTATAAATTGTGTTCTGGTTGGTAGAACAGCTAGCATCGCTTGAGATTTAATTTAAGTAGATAATTACGCAGCACCGAAGGTATTGTCAGGATTAAAAAAATGTTTTGGAAAGACCCTTATTCCAAAATGGGGAAGAAACAGTACCTATACTTAGTGCTTTTAGTAACAAAGATTCCAAAATATTTAAAAATTAGTATGTAAAAATCGTTTATTACAACATTCAAAATTACAATTATGGAGGTATCGTTGGTCCTAAACTAGGAACAGCCTGTATCTTGGGCACCATTACGTAATATGTAATTCATAGGTACAAAATTTTGATAGTTTTGTTAATTTAAAGTGGAACCTACCCTCTTGAGTAGGTACAGGCGATTTGTAGCCTCATCGAGACTACAAAACTAAATATAAAAAAAAATTGGAAGCCGTATAATTTTAAAGATTAAGATAACTCCAAAAAATCAGAAAACAGACAAAACGAAACAGAATTGAGGTGAGAAGAATTTGTGTTCTCTCAGTCAATAGAATATCACTTTTGATGGTAGCTTTACGCGGTAGAGCAACTGGAATCGTACCAGATTTTATTACAAATCAAGATACTTAGGCAGGTACGTGTAACAAAGCATTTGTACGTATTGTTAGGATTAGAAAGGTGTTGCGAGGAATCCCGTTATCTCAAAATGCGTCGCGGTACCAAAGATTAAATAAGTTCATTTAAGTAACGTTGAAAGGAGGACGAAGGTTTTTATCTCTACATTAATATCTGTTATTTTTATAGTGTACATAATAAAGAGAATTCTATCTATCTAAGGAAAGGAGCAAATGGCACATTGACTCAGGTATAAAGTATAGGAAGTTTTAAATGAAACTGTTGAACAAACGTTAAAGCTCAGATTTTATAAAATGAATACGGTTACACGTCATTTGTTTCATTAATGTAGGTACCTCTCGTTTTAATTATCATTTAAAGAAGTTGTTAGGATTAGGAAAGTGTTTTAGCAGAATGCAGATGTGGTTTCAAAATGGCATCATTGCGTAGGAAACTAGAACAGGGTTAAGAGCGGTTTCAGACTAGGGTTTCTTCTGCGCGTAAAGTCTGGAACCGTGTAAAACCGCAAACATTTTGTTCATCAAGTTTCATTTTATATTTTTGGCGCATACGCCTGTTAATTTAAGTACTTATCTACTATGCGATTTTAAAGTGTTTAAAAAGGAACCCACTGACATTTCGGTTGCATAGGAAACTGTATGATACCGGGGGGAAACTAAGACCGGTTTCAGACTG
Source organism: Luperina testacea (assembly GCA_927399505.1). Classification (NCBI taxonomy): domain Eukaryota; kingdom Metazoa; phylum Arthropoda; class Insecta; order Lepidoptera; family Noctuidae; genus Luperina; species Luperina testacea. The sequence goes on along the minus strand of OV656759.1, from coordinate 18,712,293 downwards.
GCGATGTTTCTTTTGCGCGTAAAGTCTGGAACCGTGTGAAAATTGCAAGGTTTTATTTATCAAGTGATTTTTAAATTTTTGGTGCTTACTACGCAAGTTAATCTAAGTATCTATCTACGATGTGATTATAAAAGTGTTTCACAAGAAACCCACTGTGGTTTCCGTTGCGTCGGAAACTTTAGGATAGAGGGGAAACTAAGAGAGGTTTCAGACTGGCGTTTCTCCTGCGCGTAAAGTCTGGTACCCTGGGCTAATGTTGAATGTTACGGGAACGTGTCGCGCAAAGTTTAAATTTTATGGCAGAAACGCAAGCTGGCAACAAAGATCAAATAAAGTTAATGTTATCAATAAAACATATTATTATTATAAAATGCCTGTGATATATACGTAATTAATAATAAATAATTTATTTAAGTACTAAAACTAAGAATTGTATTTAATACCTACATGTTAACAATACAGGTTTACGAATGAGTATAAATAAAAAAGTAGGTAGGTAGGTAGGTAATATGGGTGACCACTGCTCTCCTATTTGGCCTATGAAAACCCGGGATTCCCTAAAGAATAATGTGATGTAAAGTTACATAGTTGTGATGTTACTGTTGCAATTTCAGAGTATTGAGTTTCACAATTGTAATTTAATTATAATTATTAAGGATTTGGTACGACGAAATTTTCCACGGTAGATGTTAATTATTTTCAAATTACTCACATAGGAATTTTCCGGAGACATCGTTAAATAATATGTGTTTTGTTGACTAGCAGGTGTTGATACTATTTATATATTATACATATATTGGAAAATAATATTTGTAATTAACCAATACAAGAATGTGGTAACCTAATTATTTGCGCAGTTGTACTTATGTTTTCCTCAATTATAATTCTAGTGCGTTATGGTTTTGTTGATAAACATTTAATCAAACTTATTTATATACTTGATGACTTTGTTTATTACTCTTAAAAATTATTTAAGCATATGGATCCTGTTCATTTTCAAAGCCCGTGTTATTAAAATATTTAAAGCTCACATTGACTTAAATATTTAAATCATAAGTAGTTTTGATAACATTAACATGTTCTTGAAGAATCATTCCAGTGTTAAGGAGCGTATATTATAATCAATAACAATTGTACAGAATCAAATGTATATCACATATCATTAGGGGCTGGTTGTTCGTTAATAGATAATATTAAGAAGTTTGCTTAAGGGGGAAGCGCTAAGGTAACCCGCGAAATTCAAATTTTCTTACGTTTTTTGCAATTCGCTGGTCAGCATTAAGTTGTACGTTGATTAATATATGAATCGCGGCCGTAAGAAATATGTGTTTACAGAATTATAATCATTAAAGTCATCAACACAACTCTCTAAGACCACGTAAGTCCAAAGAATGATGATTTCATGAAACAGTTATTCTTGGGACTTACGTGGTCTTAGAGAGTTGTGTTGATGACTTTAACACATATTTCTTACGGCCGCGATTCATATATTAATCAACGTACAACTTAATACTGACCAGCAAATTCCAAAAAACCTCAAAAAAATTGAATTTCGCGGGCTACCCTGGCGCTTTCGCCTTAATCAAATAACATACTGTACTTTATCATATTTAACAAAAAATTGAGCATTTGCTTTCGGACTTCTTCGTTTTTCACTTAAACGCATTTGGGGTTTGTGTGATCTGATTACAAATAGAAACTTAGAAGCGTTGCTTGGTACTGTTGCACCATTTGCACTGATGTAGCTATCTTTGGCTCACCGTTTTAATTAGTAGGTAGGTCCAATTGCGTTGTACACGTCATTAATACAAAGCAATCCTTGAGAGGATTCCAATCCCCAGTGAATGTTAGGTTAAGCTGATCACGAGTTTGTGTTGTGTGTCGTAAAGTTAACTAGTTTCTCGTTGAGCACTCCATTTTATTCATGTCTTGCATTCATTGTAAGCTTGAGGTTGTTCTTATCCTTTTGTTTAACGATATCTGTGTTTTTAGCTTTATTTAAAGCTTTGCGTACCTATTTATTTAATACTTCGTTTGTATTACGTTTGTGTTCATTTTTTATTAAAATTAGATCTCGTATGTTGTTAGCTGGTAATCTACAATGCTTCGTGTTAACCGAGTTGAATTCAAAGTGCTGAATTTATAATTATTTCGTGTAATGACAAAAAATAATATCTATTTAAGAATCGTGTTCAAAAACACTAGTTTGAAGCCGCAACATACTTGGCTGTTATAAAACAAAGTTGTGTTAACTTGTGTTACAAGAAACCATAAAATTACGAAATACTAAAAACTTAAAGAAAAAGTTTAAACCTCAAATAGCTAGACAAGTTTTTTTATTTGTTTCATCACTGAAACTGGTTATGTGACCTCTTAAGTGTCACACTGATAAATAAGATAAAAATTAAAAATATTAATTATACAGAACTTAAAGTAATTTAGGATATAGCTAGCAGGTATAACTTTGAGCATATATATTCCGTGATTATGTTTATTTAGGCTGATATGTAAATAAAATTAACAGGAGTCAGAGAATGATAGCACATAACAAGCTAGGATAAGTTAACATGGTGAGTTGGTGATGGCAGCAAACATAATATATAAATTAATAAAGATAATACGAAAGAAACAGGCATTCAAGATTTAAAAGTGTCGTGAAAACTGATCTATCATTTAAACAATACCAAAAACAAAAATCAAATTCAGTAGGAGAAATTTATATATCAATATTTCAAAACATTTAGTGTTTGTTGAAGTATCGTGATTGCTTTTAGTTTTTGTGGTTGGTTTTATGTGAAATCTATTTTTATTAACTACAATACCTGTAGGCATACAGTCTATCTTTCAAAGTGTAGTAGATTCTGCTTAGCTTCCCAAGTGTTTGTGAGATTCCCCATAGTGAAGAGATGTGGAGTGAATCCATGTTTTCTTGTTTCTCAATGTGAAGTGCATGTGGGTGATGTGTAGTGATGTCTTGTCATTTTATTATGTACTTACCAACGAGTAAATAAAGATTACCACGGAGCTTGCTTTTCATCGACACCTTCTGAATATTACGACGGTTTAGGCTTCAATTTGATTGCATGGGCTAGTAACAATTTGCTAGAAGTATTTTCTATTCGTACGTGCCTAAAATTTGGAATTTTGCATGTGTCGTGAAATTAACAAGTGATTGGGAATATGTTGAACGAAATTTTATGTGAGCTGTAGGTATGTACCCTTCATAAGTTTATACCTTAGGCACCTTAACCAAGCCTTTTTAATTTATTATCATACTGCATTCAAAAGACTATCAGAAATAATTGCAGCGTTGTATTGAATGATTGCACGCGTCTCACAATGAGTTATAATAAAATAATTTGTGGAGAACATAAAGCACCATTGAAAGATAAATTATTACAAATGCGGTTGAAGTTTTTGTACTTAGCACAGCAAATTGTGAAGACAATAAAGCTATAGAAACATAAGTCAACATTGATGAAGTTGTAGAGGAAAATAACAATAGACCTGGTATATATCAACAGATGCCACACGGCTATTATAGTAACAACAAAGAAAAGTTTGATCAACATAGTATTGTTTTTGAAGAACAATGAAGTTAAGCAAGTGAGAAATTCGCTTCGTCAATAGTTATCGAAAATAGAAAGGCGAAACAGTAGATTACTGTATTAAACGAATTCTATATTGAAATAGCTAAACTTGATAAAAATCGATTAAGCAGCAACAGCTCTAGAGAAGGATATAAATATAACACCATGGTAGTGAAACTATATAGTTTTACTAAAAAGTATATACTTTAGTAATTAAATGATAACATGATGAAAGATAACAATAAACACGAACCAAATAAGGTTGCTTATAAACGACTTATTTCAGTTATATTCCGCAAGAACTGCAAATAAATCGAGATGCATTCTAAAATGTAGAATATAAATCACTGGAGTGCGAATAATTTATTTTGTAAGCGTTGTAATCTCAGACAGGCTCTCAATTTTGCAATATCGGCATTGAAAGTTAAAGAGAAGGCAATCAAATAAGAATGGAAGTTAAAAAATTAAACACAGATTGCTAAATGCAAAAGTTACAATAGACATAAATAGAAAACTGAAAGCTACTGGAGAGAGAGAGAGAGAAAGGATTGTGGCTCGAAAATTTTGTAATATGAGCTAGGATATGTATAAATAAGTGATAGAATTCATTTATTTAACAGTTAAGTAATTATATGACTTATAAAAGCTTCGAAAGTTTTTCAATATATAATGCCTACTTACGAGTAAGAGCAAATTAAACAAAATTGAAGTCTGATGAAAGTTAGAAATAAGAATCTAATATAGCTAGAAAATATCATCGATAAGCAAAGGAAGCTTTACTACATAGCATATGGGTTTGAATACTGTACATAGAATGGTAACCAACCCAAGAAGTTTTCAAACAGAATGTCTATTTAGTACGGAATTTGGAATTATAGTTGCAATAATATATTCGATACAAACAAGAGATCAATAAAATTGACTTAAAATTAATGAATTTTAATTACAATGACAATAAACCTTGAATACGAAAATTATGAAGTCATGTTTTACGGATTATAAAACGTGGAAAACATACATTTACGATTCTTAATTGCTACTCGTATGAAGATCATTATTAAAGATGAGAAATATTTCGTTTTGCATGGATTGCAAATAATCAAGCGGTTACATTTACATTAATTCTTGGAACCAATTTTATGGTAAGCCATGTGTCATTTGTTAATGAAGATTATTTTAACTGCAGAGATAAAAATCCATAGTTATTTGATAACTGGTCTCGAGTTTTTAAAACAACAATGATTATGAATCAAACCTTGATGGATTTTTAAATCCGTGAAATAATGTTTAGTGCTGATTAATCAAGACAACTTGCAAAATTATTTCAGAAAGTTTTCTGAATTATGTTTCGCAATTTAAAGCGATACAATAAGACCAAACTACTGAATCGGTTCGAACTGGACCAAATATTCGTAGAATGAAACTAATATCGTAGAATCAAGCTATAGGTACTGTTATTGCAAAATGAAAGTGCAAGGCAAAGTAAGCAAGACATCTAACCATTACCTTCCGTTTATAAAATGTTAAGCGAATTTCTTTTTATATGATAAAAATAATATATATTTTATATCATACCTAATTGTAAATGTGGTTTTCAGTCTATGTAATTTTAAGATTATAAAATGCCATATTCGAAAAACTGTATACCTACCAATTGTTTTATGAATATTACATTTAAGAGAAATTGAATATTGCAGACTGTGGTGCAAGGAGCGAAATAATATTGTTACAAAATTCTTTCTAATATAATCGTCATTATATCGTAACGTAACGCAGAAAACATTGCCAAATGCTATATTTGTCAATAAAGAATAAAGACAAATCTATTTTATCAGACAAGCACTACTTACTGATGCTTACAATGAAAACTATGTTACGGAATGTTAAAATTAAGATTCAGTCTACTGTTCTGCTCAAGGACATAGTCTGCCGTTGAAAAATATAATGCAATTACGATTGTATGTCAGCATTGTTACTTTTGCTAGCTGCTGGATTGGAACTTATAACCAAAACAACGTACAAATAACAAGTTTAAAGTAATTTTAGATTGGAAGAACGGACTTGACTGTCAAGAAATGTATCTGAATTCGGATCGAATAAGCTAAAATTGCGAAATATTAAGGAAGAGAAAAAGTGATCTCAATCTAATTATGTTATCTAAATCGAACTACCTATGTTATTTTTTTCGTGGTTGTTATTATTTACTGTTATTTTATAAGTAATTTTACCTATTTATTTTTATAACATGAGCTAGTAAAATAAATAACAGTTTAACAAAATCTATTGAATATTGAAAAGACAGGAACACGAATATGTAATATAAATTGATTTCAATATCATCAAATATAAAGCGTAAATGCGAAACGGATTTTTAAAACATTAAGCGTATACAATAACTATAAGAATAATGATGAATCATGGTAATCAAAGACCAAGGATTCTTGTATAACATCATGCATACATGAAAATGAAGTAGTTGAGAGTAAACTATTAGGATATAAATGTATTGCACAAATATGAGTAATAGCAAGCAAGGTAACGAACGTCGCATACTTGATATTCTAGAGCAGATGTTGAGGGTGCAAATTATTACGATTTGAATTCAAGTAAAATAAAAAAATACTGAAGGCACAATTATATGAAATTGGTATCCAAATGTTACGACAAAGTACACCTAAGAGACACGAATTATTGCAACACGAGCTTGTAAAAAAAATATGAGTGCAATAGTAAAACACGATACGTAGAAATTATTGGAGTACTATGAAATATAAATTGATTTCAATATCATCAAAAATAAAGCGGAAATGCGAAACGTATTTTTAAAATAATAAGCATATGCGATAACCATAACAATAATGAAGAATCATGGTAATCAAAGACAAAGGATTCTTGCATAACATCATGCAAACGTAAAGTTGAAGTAGGTGAGAGTAAACAATGTATTACGATACAAATGTATTGCACAAACATCGCCAATAGCAAGGTAACGTCGCATAGTTGATATTCTAGAGCAGATGTTGAGGGTGCAAATTATTAATTTTTTAATTTAAGTAAGCTTAAAAAATACTGATGGCACAATTATATGAAATTGAAATCCAAATGTTACGACAAAGTACACCTAAGAGACACGAATTGTTACATCTTGTAAAAAAAATATGAGTGCAATAGTAAAACACGATACGTAGAAAGTATTGGAGTACCTACTATGAAATATAAATTGATTTCAATATCGTCAAAAATAAAGCGGAAATACGAAACGTTTTTTTAAGACAATAAGCATAATTATACGATAACCATAATAATAATGATGAATCATGGTAATCAAAGATCAAGGATTCTTGCATAACATCATGCAAACTTAAACATGAAGTAGGTGAGTGTAACCTATGTTATGATACAAATGTACTGCACAAACATCGCCAATAGCAAGGTAACGTCGCACCTTTGATATTCTAGAGCAGATGTTGAGGGTGCAAATTGGTACGATTGGAAATTAAGAAAACAAAAAAATAAACTGAAGACATAATTATATACTTATGAAATTGAAATCCAAATGTTACGATCAAGTACACAGCACAAATATGAAATAAATATTCAGTGTTTAATTAAATATTAAGCGCAAATTCGAAATGGATCAAGCGTATACTATAATCATAAGAGTAATGATGAATCATGGTACCTAATCAAAGACCAAGGATTCTTGCACAACATCATGTAAACGTGAACAAGGAGTAGGTGGCAGTGCACTAGGATGATACACATATATTGCACAAATATCAGCAATACCAAACAATGCTCCCTGAAATACTTGATATTCTAAAGCAGATGTTGAGGTTGCAAATTATAATGTTTTGAATTCGGAATAAGTTTAAATAAAATATCACAATTATGTGAAATAGGAATCCGAATATAACAACAAATTTGATTTATGAGATAAGAATTTAATATTTATAAGATAATGATTGCACTTGGTGCCGTAATGATGAAAAGGCTGGATTAAATTAAATGTTGGAGACAAGAAGGGACCTAGCTCTTACCACGTATATTTTTAAGCTGTTGCGCGGTAAGGTGTTTAATGCTGGTGTCTTGAAGGAGATATGTCTGAATGTGCCGGATAAGTACGCATTGCGACGCCGACAGCCACGGTTGTTAGCAGTGCCACGCGCGCGAACCAATCTGCTCAGTAAAGCGCCGCTGACGCGAGCCTTGCATACACTGAATGACACTGCTGATAGGATAGATTTATTTTATTGCTCTCTGAATGAGTTCACAAAGGTAACATTATGTGTATTATGTTATGCTAATATATAACTAGTAACATTTATTGTAATTTAGAATGTAACGAAAGACCACGCTACCGCATTAGGATTATTGCCTGTAATGATAGTTGTGTTTGTGATAAATAAATAAATAAAAAAAAAAAAATTATATATGCTTATAATTGCACTGCTCATCAGTGCGAATTATGTTAATTGTTGACATAACTATATCTATATCCATAAATGCAAATTAATAAATATTAGAATTACTGATGAAATACGATGCCAGATGTTCTTTGAAGATTATTGAATGACGTAGAAGCATGACGAAACAATAAGGTAATCGGAACCTGAAATATAAACAAGAGAAATAAAGATGTAATAATAATTTCATACCTTAACCTAAATACCACGGTACAATAAAAGTTAAAAGAAAGCATGGAGGAAGGAGGTTTGATATAACGAAGATGCACAAAAAGCAATTCAGACATTATAGTTAGGTATGAAGCAGAGAATAGGTTTTTTTAATTATCAATAAATATCTCAAAGATACATAAAGTGCAATAGTGAGTTCATGCATTGTTATAGATTATGAAACGAGCAATATTGGATATTCAGAAAATTATAGTTAATAGCAGGAAAAAGCAGACATGCAATAGTGATATAATAGTAGCATTATATTGCAAAATATAAGATTTTCCTGTCAAATGATGAACGTTACGTGTTAAGAAGAGGAATTAAGAAGCAATAGTTAAATTAGTACGGGTATCGTATTACCCAATAAATGGGTTGTGGAGGTCAGATCAGCAGTCGCTCCATGGAAAATACTAGTATTGATATTGAGCTGCATCTGGTTAGACTGGAAACCGACCCCAAAATAGTTGGGAAAAGGTTAGGCATATGATGATGATGAGTTAGATCATAGTAACATATTATGATGCAAGAGATAGGATATTTTTGGAAATGATTGGTAAATGATGAACAAGCATAGTTACAAATTAATATGCAAGGACTATCTATGTAGGTTCTCAGTTTTAATTGTCGTTGATAGACGAAGAAGTACGAAGATGAAATACTGAGATCATAATAACACCAAACGATGCAAGAAATATCAAGATCAAGAAATTATCGTAATAATAACGAAGAAAATGAAGATGTATAAACAAATAAGATACAATACAGTAAGATCATTCGCAGTTACACATTATGGTGCAATATATAATTATATTTTATTACTCATGATGACGAAATTTATGGTGACAAAGTAGGAAGTGATTTTTTGTGGGTTAGGAAATGACGAAGTTAAAACCAATAATGTAGAAGAACTCTTTACGTACACAGTAAATAAGTGAGAGTGCAATTTATGTGGCTGGAATTTTTAATATAAAGCAATATAAAAGTTTGACGACAGCAAACCATAATCGATTTAGTATAAATGACATAAAAATATTTGATTTAACGAGAAAGACAGTAACGAATGTAGTCAATTTCTATTGTGCGTTATAGCAAGTTAAAAACAGCTAATTAAGAAACATAAGTAAGAAGGTATATTAGCAGACATATAAGTATCTGATTTCAAAGAGAGAGGAGACCCTATGAAGCTTTAGTGAGCGTAGTGACACCTAATTCTATTTTGACCGCACAATAATTTGCACATTCGAACGTAACGTGTTAAGAAGAGGAATTAAAAAACAATAGTTAGATCTTAGTAAGGTGTCTCATTACCCAGTAAATGGGTTGTGGAGGTCAGTAATGAGTGTCGTATTACTCAGTAAATGGGTTGTGAATAGAAATGATGATGATAAATAAATAAATGATACAATACAGTAAGATCATTCGCAGTTACACATCATGGTGCAATATACATTTTATTACTCACGATGACAAAATTAATGGTACCAGGCAGGAAATGATTTTTTGTGGGTAAGGAAATGATGAAATTAAAACCAATAATGTAGAAGAACCTCTTTACGTACAAGTTAATAAGTGATAGTATTAGTTTGTGTCTAGGATTTTTAATATGAAATCAATACAATAAATGATAAAGAAGCATGACGACACAATAGTGAGATCATAGTTACAAATTAATGTGCAAGGAATATCGATGTAGATTTTCTGTGTTAATTGTTCTGGATTGATAAAGAAGTATGAAGATGAAATAATGATAATAAAAATACGAAACGGTGCAAGAAATATCAAGATCAAGAAGTTATCGTTATAATAACGAAGAAAAATGAAGATATATAAAAAAATAAGATGCAATACAGTAAGATCATTTGCAGTTACACATTATGGTGCAATATATAATTATATTTTATTACTCATGATGACGAAATTCATGGTGACAAAGTAGGAAGTGATTTTTTGTGGGTTAGGAAAAGACGAAGTCAAAACTAATAATGTAGAAGAACTCTTTACGTACACAGTTAATAAGTGAGAGTGCAATTTATGTGACTAGGATTTTTAATATGGCTTACATGACAAAAATATATACTTTAACGAGGAAGACACACTAAATTGGATCTGCGATGTCGACGTCAATTTCTATTTTACGTTGTGAAAAGAGTGAGGTTTACAAAACAGCTAATTAAGAAACACAAGTAGGATGGATTTCAATGGTATATTAGCAGTTGTAGAAGAGCTGATTGCGGTCCTACGGGATGTATTCAAAGTAAATCAAATTATTCTTACTAGAAGGTTGTTGGTGTTGTGTGTGTTGTGGTTGCAGGGGTTGAAGTGTGACCTGGTGAGAGTGTTTCTATAAACTGGCATGGTTTCAGTTAGCGATAATATGTAAATAGGGCCCAAGGGTGAGAAGAAAACTACGTAGGAGACTTTAAATCCTAACTTTTTAACGGTGTGATAGAATTATCAATTTTATGAGGAGTTTAGTCTTAGTTGAGTGCAGTGAGCCGCTGAAAGTGTTTTTTTTAGATTTTCATGTCACAGCTAGCGGAAAAGTTAGTGCCAAAGGATGAGCAGAGCATTCAAGTAAGAATTGGAAACTACGTATAGTAAGCAGGATGAAACTTAGGACTACTATTTGGAGGCTGAATTTTAAAATTGATTACAATAATAAATTTAAAAAGTTTCGGTTAGTTAAGTACAATGAGCCGGTAAAAGTGTCTTTATAGATTTCCACGTCATAGTGAGCGAAAGAGTAAGTGCTTCAAGATGAGCAGAACATTTAAGTTAGGTTCGGAAACTTCGTATAGTAGGCAGGATAAAACTTAGGACTATTCAGAAACTGAATTTTAAAGTGACGTGATTATAATTATAAATTAATAAAACTAGAAAGAGTAATAAACTTAGAAAGGCGTCTGATTATTAAGTAGCGTTACGGAATTTTAGAAATATGTATAAAATACTTAAACATACTTATAAATAGTAAGGTTTTGAGATTTAATTTTAAGATTGTGTCATTGTTATTTTAGGAAAGCTTCAAATATAAGCAGTAGCGTTTCGGAATTTTCGGAATATAAAATATTTTAATAGGGTTGAGACTGAATTTTTCGATTGGCGTGATTATAATTTTAGAAAACTACAAATAATAATATATGATCTCTTTTTATGAGTAAGTAGCTTTACGGATTTTTTAGAGTATAATGTATTTTAAAAGTAGGGAAGTAAGGCTTGAGACTGAATTTTTCGATTGGCTTGATTAAAATTTTAGAACACTTCAAATAATAATATATGACTTCGTTTAAGAATAGCGTTACGGATTTTTTGGGAGTATAATATATTATAAAAGTAAGGTTTGAGACTGAAGTTATCGATAGGCGTGATTATAATTTTAGAAAACATCAAATAATTAATAATAGGTTAGTGACCTCATGAGAAGCGTTACGGAGTTTTCGGAATATACGAGTAAAATAATATATTAATAGTACTTAAGGTTTCAAACTGAATGTTACCAACTGGCGTGCTTATAATTATAGGAAAGCTTCAAATATAAGGCCTCGATTTTTGAGTAGCATTGCGGAATTATCGGAATATAAAATATTTTAATAATAAGGTTTGAGACTGAATTTATCCGTTGGCGTGATTATAATTTGAGAACACTTTGAATAATAATATACTACCTCTTAGAGTAGCGTTACAGAATTTTAAAAGTAATGATTGAGACTGAATTTATCGATTGGTGTAATTATAATTTTAGTAAAACTTCAAATAAAAATATATTTATTTAGGAAGGTACACCAACAGCTTCTATACATCTTACTTAAAGTAACAATAGCCTCGGACTTACACAGTCGCCAATTATAGAATAAGGGCAGCACACTGAGCGCCCAAGAGTACGCTCTTCGACCCGTTCTAAAATTCAACTGTGTTTGGATCTGTACCTTGTAAATAAATTATGTCTCAATTTTTAAGTACACTAGAGTTACGGCATTTTCCGAATAGAGAGTGTTTTGATGTTTAGTTATGCAATTTATAATGAAACATACTTCCAATTGTCTTGGATAATGTAATACGTTTTTAAACAACCCAAATGAGAGTCAGTAAGGGTGAGAAGACTAAGAAACTTAGTATTAAACGCTTTTACATTATGTAGGTAGGGTTTTTCTCAGAGTTTTCAAAACGTACGTGATAATTATAAAAACAAACAAATAATTAGCAGATGTGGAAAAAGATAGTGTAAGTTTGGGTTGGAATTGGTAAGTGATGGACTTGGTTTTGCGTGGACTTGGTTTAGGGTGGAATTGATACTATGCGTTGGATTAATGTTGGTGATTATTCGTAGATGTATTACAGTATATTCAAGTGGGTACGGACGATAGAACGAGTAATGACGGCAAAGAACGAATTGAGACGATCGGAGTAATGAGATAAAATAAAAGTTATAGAGGATAATAATTCGTAGATAGGTAATTCAAATAGGATATTCAAGTCAGATTGGTATTAACTGATGATACACGGAATTATGATAGCAAAGACTGAGTCGAGACGATCAGAGTAATGAGGTTTAGTAAACGATATTGAGGATACTAATTAGTAGATATCAAATGAGATGCTTGTGAAGGAGTGGTTTTAACTGATGTTAGACGGAATAATGAACAAGCTAAGATGGTCAGAGTAATGAGCCATAAGGATAATAATAATAAACGTTATTCAGGATAATAATTCGTGGAAATACGATAAGCATGTTCAAGTGGTACTGACTGAAGACTGGATAATGATAACAAAGAGCGAGCGGAGATGGTTAGCGTATTGAGGTTTGGTTTATATTTCAACTAGCGGCCCGCCCCAGCTTCGCACAGGTGTATTTATTTTTTTCTAATTTCTGAAATTTTCTTTCATATAAACTTTGTCCTAGCAATACCGAACACAACAAAAAAGGAATAATCCGATTTGATGCAGTCGTTCGGAATGTATACGCGTACCGACATTTTGGCGACTTTGTTTTATGTTATGTAAGAATGTTGTTATTTAACTAACGTTAACTTAAATAAAAATGCTTATACTAGGTGCGATTATGGACAGCAATGACGCGACTTATCTTTAGCTTAAAATATCTTTAGCTTAAAATATTGCGTTAAATGGTATAAATAAGTAATAACTTGTTACAAAATGGTGCAAGCGATATTATATGTTTGCAAAAAATACATACCTACCTATTTAAATAGGTATTTTACATAAGTCGTGATGATGAAAAATGAAATTATACAAAATAAGTAGGTAAACCATTAGTATGAAATAAGTTACGAAAAATCAAACAATATGTTTTTGAAAAAAAAAACTAATAAAAATGTACGTTTAAGAAAAGGAAAGGATTATTTTTAGTAAGTTTAGTCTCATTAGGTAAGTAGGTTAGTTAGGTGCATAATTTCCCAGAAACTGAAACCTTATTTTAAGATGTTGCGTACTTACTACCTCTGGAAATATGTTTTTCCAATTAAATTAAATCTATTAGAAAATAAACTGCAGGTTAAAAACTTTTATTCTTCTTACTGTGTGGATGGCAAAATTAATTATTATAGCCAAGAACTGAGAGACTTCATGCTGAAGAAAAATTCTAGCTTTATTAAAACTAATCAGGATTTCGGTAAAAATGATTTTAGTTTTATAACAATTTGTCTATAACTAACTAAACTTAAATAATAATTAAATATCAAGGTTTTTACCTTACTACACGGATATTGCCAGCAAAGTTGTTTCGATTTAATGAAAATGTTTTATTTATTTTATGAAAAATTATTATAAGCGACGCAATACAAGTTTTCTACATGGATAATAAACTTAAATAATTATAAGTGGTCCAATATCTAAAATAAGTATGTACCTATCGTGTATCCTTATACCATTTACGGCGTTGATTGTTTGGAATACCATTTTTTTTATTTCTGTTTTATAACAGTTACAAATTATGCGACAAAATTGTTAGTTAAATACATATTTGTGGCAAATTATATTTATTATGCGTGTTATTCTTTTTAATAAATTATATTTATCTTATGTTCACTTGTGCTCGTAGTTGTATCTTTTATTATTTTACTTTACCGACGTTATAATAAGTGATTTTTTTTTCTTAATTAATTATATTCGGATTGATTTAAAATAGTGAACACAATGACATTATTATACTTAAAATAATACTAAAATTGGATCGAGTAAAAAATATATTTTATTTGGTGATAATAATTATGTCTTATATTGTCTGTCTGACCACACGTAAATAGTTAATTATTATTTAAAAAGTTTTATTTTAATTAATGCAGAAATTGTTGGCAGGAATATATAATAAACAAAATGTTAATTTTTTATATTTTGTTACAGTGATCGGTAACGGTTAGGTACCCATATATTTTACACAATATTTTTTTATATTTTTCAGTTTATTGTACCCAACGGTTTTAATGTCGTTAGACTATTTACCTGCTAAATATAAAAAAGCTTAATCACTTTTTGGCTAGGTTTATTATTGCATACATTTTAAAGTTACTTTATTTATAAATCACATGAATCACAATTATTAACAGGCCACAAAATTATTAACACGACTGATTTTAATTATCTACTAAGTAATTTTTATGTCGATATAATATTAATATTGAACTTTACTATTCAATTAAGTAAATAGGTATACCCCAGGACTTATTTTTAGGTTTGATAAAGTTAACTGTGTATTTTTAAACTGTATTTTAATACTTTTTAATTTTAAAATATCATCTATTTATCCATATACATAGATGACATTATAAAAACTGCAACAATCGTGAACATCGTTTATTAATTTATTTATGACTAATTTTAGTACAAAATATCAAGCACTGTTTTTATAAATCTATGTTATAGAATAAGTACCTATTTTTTAATGAAAAGTGATTAAGTACCTAATTTAAAATAACTATATTTATTTTTATGTGAGCAGAAATATTAAGAGCCACTTTAGGTATATTTATTAATCTAAATATAAATCCAATTTCAATTTTAGTTTATTAGTAGCAAACGTATTAATTTGCTTACTTAATAACAGTGATATAATAAGTTAATTATAAAGTTCAACTTTAATACTTTCTCCTGTATACATTTAGCTACCAATACAGATGGTTTGTTTACTAACAATATTCATTATTATTCCAATGACGTCTATGCGTTATGAATAAAACAATAAAAATTAAATACATATTTAGATTAGATTCCACTTTTATTTTGTATTGCTATAATTATTATAATAATACCTACGTCAAACAGTGTGCCTACGAAATAATGCAACAGCATTTAAAGATTTCTATATAGTTTTAATTTATAACACTATTTAGACTTCATGCAAAATCATTTTAACCGTTTAACTCTAAATATTAAATTAATTTTTATTTTTCCTGTTATTTATACTATTCCTAACTATTAATCGTATAGATGACATTAACAACTTTAACATTAATTTGTACCTATGTGTATAAATACTTTATCAACAACCATACAAGTGATAATAGTTTTCATAAACGTTTTTATAATACGTTTTTATAAACGTGTTTTAGATACTCTCTCATGAGCCATTTCATAAATAGGTAAATAGGTACCTAAATATAATGTTATACAAAAACCTCTATAACTTCACTTGTTACATCGTAATATATATTTTATTATTTAAATTTACATATTCATAATATTGACTAAAAACGTATCAATAATACAAGTTTGTCAGTAACCAAAGCAATTGATTATAATAAAATAGCATTAAGAATTATATTTTATTAGAATTTGTTCGCAGGTTTACTTACTCAATTCGTTATTAACAGTTTTAAAATAATTTTACCGTTATTTCATTATATTTATTGTGGAAACTTTAATGAAAGTCAGATATGTATTTATTCGCATCAATTATTTTGCACGGAGTCAAAATATACTTACACCAACATTATAAAATAGTAATTCACATTTATACCTACTATAAAATCACGTTAAACAATGTCACGAAAGAGGGACATATTCCTGCAAAATATAATAATATGATATAAAATATACATTATATTTTTTATGGATACGTATTGTATTCATGCGTGAAATAACTTTTATTAAAGAATTACATTTTAGAATTTAGAATGACATAAGATTTAAATGACATTTAACAATTTAAAGAAAAAGTCTGCGAAACACCACTTAAACGTGATATTGGCACCAATATAACATTATAAACTTAATTAATTAAAATGACTGCTGCTTCGTTAATTATGATCAATAAAATACTAACACACAGTTACTACGATATTTTTTTTTTTTTTTGTTAGGTTTATATTGCGACTATTTTAATAAGTAAAAGGTTGGATAGCAGGTGATCAAAATTCTGAACAGAGGTTTAGGGTTCGTTTTTTGAAAGTCTGTTGGTGTCATAAAAAGGTTCAATACTGAACGCGTTGTTTTAAAATACTAACTAACTATGTACCTACCTATTAAGGTGCTGCCACAATAAGAAGTAGGTAGGTAGTATGGCATCCCTGCCTATTTCGTTTTCTGAGATTACAATATCACGGTTAAATTATCGACGATCGATTATGATTGAATTGGCATTTATTAGGTTTTCTTTATCTATATTCGAAATCTAAAATATCTTATGAGATTTTTTTTAAATTTTGTAGTATTGCTGCATTTAAACTAGGTATCTCTTCGTCTTCGTTTAGGTACCCAAAGAATATTTTAGGAAATACGTTTACTCATTTTTGTTTCGGCTTACGGATGATAAAACAACATGAATGTGTTTTATATATAAGATAAACAACTTAGAAATTACGATTAATTCGTAAAATACAAAATAATTATAGTATTATATAAAAGATCGGCTATATGACACTACGATTGGCAATAATGTATTGATGTAAGGCGAAGGTCAAATAAGAAATATAATATATAAAACACCGAATATTAGGTTTATGTTTTTATTTTTTCTTTGTACATGTATCTTTACCAACCACATCTAGCTAGGTAGAGAATTGTTCCTAGGGTTAATCAAACGGGCACGCTAGCTTATATAATTATAATAGGTAGGTACGTAGGTTATTAAAATACTACTAATAGATACGTACATATAATATGTATAATTCATATTGATATAACGGCATTAGATGTAGGTTTGCGTTGAAATTTATTTAAAGAATATTTCGAATACTCTGGTAACTAGGCCTATGAACAGGATTTTTGTAAGGATTAAACAAGTGACAATAACTAAATTTAATTAGAGTAATAAGCAGGAGTTTTCGTTTTTATAGTTTTAGTGACTTACATTGCTAGGATTCTATTCTGCGTCATTTATTTATTACGTTCTCGTTTTTACAGGTGATATGATTAGTAAAAATTAAATAAAAATCGAAAAGGTATTCTCCACCATTGAACATAAATTAAGTTTAAATAATTCAGGTTTAATAGGATCTCATAAGGTTATTATATCAGGAATTTAGGAAAATTATATTAATTAAGACGGAATAACACGTTAGCATGCAAGATACATTGTACTTATAAAATTCGTAAACTGGATTACGGAATACAAATACTTTATGAAATATGCATATACAAATATAAATATATAACATAGGTTAAATATAAGATAATATTTATACAAATAAGTTAACTAAATATAATATATTCTAAATAAGTAGGTTCTAGTTCTAGGGTAATCATTTGGGCATGAAAAGCTCTAGCTAATGATTAGCTAGAGCTTTTCATGCCCAAATGATAGTTAGGATAGTTTGTCAGGGTTTTTTTTTAAATTTCACGCTTGTAGGCTAGGTATAAGGACACTTCTATAATACATATACACAATCAAACCACTTAGACGAACGCACACATTTAATTTGTTTAAAAATCGTGGTAGAACCGGCACCATCCTAATCATTGTCTTAACAGCACTGAGTTTAATTGCAATGTTCAGGTGGAAAAGTGATTTCTCTTCTGCCCGATTTCTTTTTACGCAACCAATCCGAACAGCATGAATAGTATTTCGTTACCTACATTAATTATTTCTTTTTCATTAAATGAGTGGAAATTAGTTTCTGTATGTGCTTCAGATTGTTCAAATGTAGCATGCTGGTTAAGTCTATAACAGCGTTGGTTTATTTTTATTGCAGTTCTGAAATGTGGGTTTGCTAAATTTCGTCTTTGTCCACTGCTAGCGTGAAATCTATTTTTACCATCTTTTGCTTCATGGGGTTGATGTAAAGCTGTACATATTCCTCTAAAACGTACGCTTATTGTAACTAATTTACATTTTTAAATATCTAATGAATTTAATGTATTGTTTATATTATGCATTGGGATGTTAGTGTCACCACGCTTTTAAACGCAAATATGAAATGATACATACATCCATTTAGTAGACACGACACATTTCTAGCGGGATCGGTTTAGATACTTACACAAGTTTTATATATATTTACACTGCTCGATGCGATTAACTTTTAAATACTTATGTAATATATTTTTTCTTTAATATTATTTCAGGAGCTAAGATTAACTGTTCACGTATTTAATGCCACCGCTTTTCCTGCAGACCCCGTAAGGTTCCGTCGTTTACAACATGGCCGCCTGTCCCATCTACAAAACTATAGACACATAGTTTCATCAATTTGACTCGTTATCGTGGAGGACGCAGGATGGACCCTAGATATTCACCAGTATTAATAACACCTCCGTAATTTAGAACAAAATAATTAAAATTCAAGGTATTAATATAGTTTTTTTTAATTTATCTTCATTTTTTTGCGAAATTCACTATGATTAACGTGATTGGGCACTTGTCAAGTCCCCTATATTTTTCTGATATTTCGTGCCCAATTCTGCTAATTTTTACAATGTCGAAAGCATCTTAAAAATTTTCTCTTAGTGTCTTAATTATAATTATTTATTATGCGTCAGAGTCTACGTACCTAGTATGTATAGCAGAAACAAAATGTTTCTAGAACCACTGAACAAGTACATGACCGACTACATTCGACAGTTAAATTATTAGCAGAATTAAGGATATAATCATTCGAATGAAACAGTTTATAATATTAAATCCACACACTAATAGAGTTATGATTAGCACTCATTTTTACAAAATACAAAGCATGTTAGAACATTTTATTGCCTCCCATTAATTGAAATGGTCCAAATCTCGCATCACTGTCATCTATTGGTTAGCACAAGTAGAGGACAGACACACTTGTCTTAATATCCGAGATGCTTAGTGTAAATGTTAGTGTTAATTTATTGTACTAACTCACCTTAACGTATCGTCTTCAGTCTAGAACAATCTCATCTAACACCAAAGTTAAGAAGCACGGACTTAGATTTAACTATTGCAAACTTATTTAATTTTTCAGATGTTTTATTATTATGTTGGCGACGTCAGGCAGGCTTATTATCAGCGGAACGTAGGCAGCGATGTTAGTTTCAAAAGTCTAAGAACAAAACATGGCAGCAGTAAACACATGAGGCGAATATGAGATTTATCTAACTAGGTAAATTAGGTATAACTTTATATATATTCACTAGCTATATATCTGTGTAATTCAAATGTTTCAGAAACTGATTATTATGTACTAGGACAAATAAGTCGTTCAATGTTTAAAATTTACCATAACAATCGAAATGATTGCGTTTTTTAATATTTTAGTGAGGGGTCAGAAAATATTTATAAACATGGTTTATTCTCATAGTTTATTTGTATTTCATTCACATCATTAAGTTGTATTACATGAATTAGAGATTTAAGTTGACAAAAACGGAGTTCCAAGAATGTAATGTAGACCTAATGGAGTTACGATAGGGTATGAAAGTGAGCACATTAAACCGGGCGATGACTTAGATTATTTTATGATTAGAATATAATAATATAATATAATATTTATCACATTCAGTGTTTGACATCTTACAATATACTAGATTTAAATTGGAGTAAGGTTAGTAAGTTAGATTACGGCTTAGATATAATAGTAATGTACTCATTGCAGCTGTTTCAACAGCCTCGTAAATTTAAGGTTCTTCGAAATATGATAGTGGTAAGATGTAGGCGATCGATATATCTAATAAACTTGTTTTAGTTGTAGCCTAGGATAGGTAGGATGGTAGCCCCTGGTATTTAGGGTTTAAACAGGCCGTAGATTCAGGATGTCCGCATTAGACTCCACAAAACGAATCTGGAAGAAGCCTAATTTGTTGGCAGGCTTAGATTAAAACTCCTAAACTCTCAGGCGTGGCTTTTCCTAGCTATACTTAGGGATCTAGGCTAAAAGTTAGGTAAGGTCTAATTAGGATTGTTCTTGACAACATTTAGAAATAATTTTCAATAATAGGTACATAGAGGTAGTATTTGGCTGCTATTAAAATGTGTTTCTTTGCAAGTGTTAGGTTAAGTACATAATTTTAAATTACAGTAGTGTAGCGATTAGGTATAATAGTTTTAGTCAAGTCATTCGCTTCGGATTTTATGCCCTTGATTGCAATTTTCTGCCAAATAACAGCTTAGAGGAACTCGATAATACAATCTGGAATTTATGAATCACTTAATCAATAATTTGTGTACATTTTAATAAAATATTATATTTTTGTACTAAAAATTGGTCTGTCATATTCAAACATTATTTTATGTCTCGTTTGTATCTGTCCCCGAACAAACTTCAATTAAAGATTTTTTATAGATGTTAATTTTTTGAATAATAATTTTACTATTTTGAAAAAGTAAATTCATTGACGTCTGTAAATCGTTGTAAATTTGATTAATAAATCATTAGTAATCAAAGTATTAATTTTGTTTCTCTTTGTGTAAATACTTAATATTTCCCAAACCATTTATAACTTCTCAACAGAATACCTACATATTTACAATTATATAAATATTTTAATGGCATTATTAAAAGTTTTAGAAACTTGCATTTATTAGATACAATATAATTTCTAAAAACTCTCTTATTAAATTGATATTGTTTTTATAATATATTTATTATTAATTTTAAATAAATATATTAAGAGGTAAATATATCGGATTCGAAAATAAATATACCCACCTATAGTTAGTTTCGACTTGACTCGACTTTCAACAAATTATCTCACATTGAAAATAATGCTAATGATAGAACATCGTGATTACGACACTAATGACATTAGAAATAGATGTGCTATTTTTATTTAATTAAATAAAGATTTAGACATTAATTATTGCTAACTATGATATATTATCGACAAGACTTTATATAACACAGTAGATAGGATGACATTTTATTGATAAGGTTACTGCATAATTTGCAAAAACATCTAAACACACCTATAAAACTTAAGACAACTTAAACACTAACTAGAAAATAGTTAAGAACAATATATATTATATTCTTGTATTATATTTTTAATTAAGAATCCAATCGTCAGCTAAACAAACAAATATTTAGTTTAGGTGGCGAGTAACTAAACAACTAGGTATCATATCTAGTCAATTTTTACTAGGCAGGAAGGGCATTACAAATAATTAAATACCTACCTACATTTTTGGCCAAAAATGAGAAATCAAGGTTTTCATAGGCAGGTTTTTTTTTATTTTCATATGCGAATACCTTATCTTACTGACTTTGAAACAAATTCTTCCCTATCCCGACATATTTTCAATCATCTTCTGTAGGGAAAAATATGGTGTATTATTAGAAGTTACAATATTTAGAGTAATTTAATTCTTGTCTATTTAATTCGTTAGGATTCCACCATATTAACTGACAGGACATGTTTTTAGTTAGTGGGAAGGGGGGTGGGGGGATAGTAGAATTCTCTAGTATACATTAGTACCTACACTTTACGCGGCGTAGATTTGGGAGTACCTAAAGGGTTATAATTTATTTCTCCGCATTTTTTGGACTGACTAACACGATTATTAGAGGACATATTTGTCTTCCCTTCTCTAAACGCGATCAACTTTATTGTAAAGTAGTATTTAATAAATATATATTTTTTTTAATAAATATGTAAGTACTACTATTTTTGGGGTGCATAGGTAAAATGTGACAAGTTTGATAGACCGACAAAAATCCTAGAAGAATCTTCTCTTATTTGTAATTATTCTAATTAAAATGTCTCCTGACATTTCATTTCATAATGTTCACATGTCTTCAACATGAAAATTATAGGTCCCCGACACAGGTAACTCATACCACGACAGCGTGGGTTAATTTTTGATTGTAAAACTTAAAAAAAAAAAATCTGCTGAGTTTCTTGCCGGTTCTTCTCAGTCGATTGTAGGTTCCGAACCGGTGGTAGCTTTTTTTTAAACACCTCAATAAGGTGAAAAATATAAAGAAGAGAATGTAAATTAAATAATAAAAATAATAAATAAACGAATTTTCTTACCCTATCTGCTGTTTTAATTATGTATTCCTTAACCATGCAGAGCCAATGTAAAACTAAATACAAAATATCAAATTTTTTTTAATTCTTACTTTTTGCCCTTAGAGCATTAAACCAACTGGAGACGCCTTTGACAGGCGTTCCCCGCTGCCAAAGGTACGAGACCGCCGGTCATATCAGTTATATAAAACTAGTTGCCGCGCGTTCCAAGTCATTCAGCGAATCACAGTAGCGCGGAACGAACGTCAGTGAAAAATGCCGAATTGCAGTGTTTTTTCGTGTAAAAAGAGATCGGAAACATCTAGTAAACTAAAGGATAACGTTACTTTCCATCTGTAAGTATTACTTTGTCTTAATATTAACATATAATGCAGTAAATTAGCAAAAAACCAAGAAATATTGTCGGTCAATAAGTGTTGCCACTAAATCGTACGAGATCTAATTTAGTGTAATTTTGAAAGTTGTAATTGATAAAGCTTGACAATTATTTCAAACTTTTATTTCGCATTTGTTATTCTTATTACTATTTTACAACTTAATTTTTTACTTTATAATATTTTTTTACAAAACCCTTTAAAAATTGCTATTTATTATCAAATAATTAATAAATGATATCAAACTTATGTTCCACAAATCTCTTACAATTTTCTCATATCGTTATTCTTCATTACTATAAAATATTTGCGGGTCAAGTTATCCCGAAAATACGCAATTTTAATTTAAAAATAGGCCACACTGTAGCAAAATAAGGGCAGTGACAGCACAGAAACAAATATCGATATCGACTTTATGAGTATGTTATTCTGACTATTAATTTTTCAGATTTCCAAAAGATGCAATGACTCGGGATGTCTGGATTCGGGCTTGTGCAAATCATGTTTCGTGGACTCCTAAACGTACTAGTACAATTTGCTCACAGCATTTAGAAGCTTCATGTTTTATAGTACAATCTAATAATAAGAGGAGATTAAAACAATGCGCCTCGCCAACTTTGAAATTAGCAAAGGTGATTTTTTTTTATTTAGGTACTAGGTTTTGGGCGTGACTGTGTCCAAGTTTCACGGCTCTCAACTGTATACAGTGGAATATTGAGATGGGGCACTACCCGAACTTTTATAGATACAAGAAATGTATTTAGGGTTAAACCCCTATTTACCAGCACGCTTCCGCATTTTTACGTAGGTACAACTTCGACTTTTAATTGTATTCAGTAACTTGACAGTTCAAAATAATGTTACGTGTTTTCGTGTTTTGAAGACAAGTTATTAAATTTAATATATAAAGTTTGCTTCACATTTGTGAAGTTCATTCAATTTAGTTTATTCTTACACCAACTCAAACAGATGTGTTTTTTTATTATTAAACTCTGTCAAATTAACTGTCAATAACTGTGAATATAATTAAAAGTCGAAGTATATTTCTGTCTTTTTCTGTTGAACTAACTGTGAATATAATTAAAAGTCAATAACTGTGAATATAATTAAAAGTCGAAGTATATTTCTGTCTTTTTCTGTTGAACTTGTTGAACCCAGATATAAAAAAGCTCACTTAGCTTTTTTATCATAACTATTGGCTGAACTCATCGACAACAAAATATCGATAATGTCAAGCACTATCATCGCTTACATAAAAATGACGTCATCCCGTACACTGACAGGGCGTCTCTGTGTGTGTTTGTACATGTGTGCGTATAGTTTATGCTTGTATTTAATTTTGTTTTCGTGTGCGTGCGTAACGACGCGATCGAAAATGCATTTGTTTGTTATCACTATTTGTGTGCGTTGCCTCGTCCCCCGCGATGAAAGTGACAGACTTATTCGCATAGATATTAGTGCTCGTTGCGTCTCCGGTTGGTTTAATGCTCTAAGTTTTTGCCTATTTCATTTTTGGTATACATTTTTATTGAGTTTTCATTGGTTCTCTGCATGGATATAATCCTTTCCAGAAATATAGGTGACCAATGACACAAACACACATACCTACACACAAAATACAGGACAGTCTTGAGTCTTGCTTACCTGCAATCAATCGTAATATGGTTCTGATGGAGTATCTCTGAATTGATGCCATAGCTGAGCTTGAAATTAAAATTTTCATGGTGACTAAAGCAAGATCTGGACTGAATATAGTGTTCCTAGTCGCGATGGTGGCAGAAGACTTCGGTGACATGCGTAAGTATGGAGTTATGACAAATATGGTAAGTATCTGATTCAGGATCGATGTTCATTAGAGCAGACGAGTTTAGAGGGGCTTATATCTAGCAAAAGAATATGGCAGGCTGAGTTGATTACTGATCTAGGTAATTTTATCAGTAGACTGAAACAAAAAACCTGGCTGAGTGTCAAACTGGGATACACGATGGCCATTTCACATAGAAATGTTGATAATTTTACCAGATTTGCTTAAACTTCATACAAGTACCTACTTGGTTTTAAAATGGGTTCGATCCCCACATAACTCTCCTATGAGGCCTTTTCTGTCAATAACGGCCATAACACATACCTACACACGATAGGACGTCGCATCGCGCCACGATGCGACGTCGTATCACGATGCGATATCGTGTCTTGAAAATCTACGACGATCGTAAAAATTCACGACGCGACGCGACGTCGCAACGTGCCACGATGCAATGTCGTATCGTGTGTATGTGTTTCAGCCCTATAGTACTGACATAGGTAAGTAGTTTTTACCGACACGACGACGTGTCGTGCATCATAAAACTATGCGACGTCGTGTTACGATCCGATGTCGTGTTGTCTGTATGTGTTTTGACCCATAAGGAGTAATCAAAATGTAAAAAAAAATGTGAAATGTACAAAATCTGACCAAGCTCTTGTATAGATACTTACATAGATACTATTAGATACTTACCTACATCACAATCAGTCTAAATAATGTTCCCGCTGCAGCTGTCGGGACTCGGGCATTCTCTCTGTAAGAATGAGTGGATCGTGGCTGGCTTCAGTAATTACCTGTGCCGAAACTAAAGAGATATTTCTTATGAGATGATTTTACGGTTAGCTCAGCATAACACCATGACTCCATGGGGTTCAATGCCCTTTTGCCACAATGTGTTTCCCTTCCCCGCGAGCTAGGATTGGCGCGCATAGGCGAAGTAAACTTGAGCATCTTCGTGACTCTAGCCCGTGGCGTAGGTATAGCTCGCGTTTCGTCCGTTTGTATGAAGACGACAATATACTGTATGATATTATTACCGTGCTCTAGCTGTATACAGAATCTCGTATATTATTTAAAATGCCGCAGCGCCATTAGCGCCATCTGTAAAAATGTGAGGTCTAAAAACAAGCAACCACTATCAAAGTTGAGCAGGATGTTGCTAGATGGCGTTGATTTTCAGTTAGCAGAACATACCTTATATGTCAATTCCCCGAAACTAACTACAATGCACAAACAAAGATTAGACAGCGCCATCTAGTTGTATTGCTTAGATGTGTACTGTGCCTAGAGAACAGTACAACTTTGATAGAGCACTATGGACTTGATTGCTATGGCTAAAAGCGCTACAAGCTAAGTTTTTTTTTTTTGTAAAGTTTGCACGTGGTACCATTTTTTCAAGTAATTACTGCTAGGCACATTTTATACTTATAGCGCCATCTAGCGCCACATATAGTTATTTTGTTGGTACTCTCAATAGATGGCGTTGTCATCCTCTAATAACATTCGCCCGAGTTGGCTGATGCAGTAAGACTAATCCCACCAAAAACCATGGAGTTTCTTGCCCGTTCTTATCCATAGGTACCTACGCTTTGGAATGGGCACCTAGCTTCATATTTTCTGACTGACCGACTTCTTGACAATTCAAAAGTGCCTATTAATGGTTTAATTGAAATAAATGCTTTGAGTTTTGAGTTTGAGTTTTAAACATTTTCATGTAAAATGTTGCCAAGACGAGACCACATAATTATGGCTCGCACTGTCAAAAAGTTATCAGATCTCATGTAGAGCCAAGCTTAGAAGCTTGGCTCTACATGTGATCTGATAACTTTTTTTTTTGAAGACTTTCTTCTTTTTAGAGTTAGAACTCTACACCCCTTAACTCTACATGCTCTAACTTCACAAACTCTACACCTTAGTCAAAATATGAGGCTTGGCCGTTTCGTTACTACAAGAACTATTGTACAACAGAAAAGTAAAGAACAGTGAATACATTTTTCACTTTACGCCCATGTGATGGTAGTAGCGAAACGCCCAAGTCACATATTTTGACTAAGGTATAGAGTTTGTGAAGTTAGGGCTTGTAGAGTTAGGCGTGTAGAGTTAGAAGTTTGGTTCTACATGAGATCTGACAACTTTTTGACAGTGAAGCCATATGTAGTGTCGTCTTGGCAACATTTTACATGAAAATGTTTTTGGTGGTATTTCACATATTTTTGTAAGTTAGCATAAGAAAAATTTTTTTTTTCCTTTTTTTTGGAGGTTGATTTACTAATAATCCTGAAATAAAAGGTACGTAGTGCCCTTGCGCTTCGTTTGGCTCGTCTTGGCGGGGGCACTACCGTGCCCCCAGATTTTTAACTCGTTACATTGTAAGCCAGTCTAAAAATCAATTAAGCAGAACTATTGTATCATACTTTTGGAGTAATCCTGATAGTTCACACAAGAAGGAAAAAGTTCCATACCATTCTACTATCCCTGTTTCGAATCGTCACAATAAGGCTTTTATATTTCAAACGAGGCATATTTTGTTTGGCTGTTTTGAGGTATGAGACTTCTACAATATCTGAAGTTAATCTAATGCTTTCGTCTTTCATATAATCCCAGCCAATGTCAACATTATTAAAACTGAGAGGAATAGAAAAATAGGTGTAGGAAGATATGATATGACTAGATACTTCAATAAAACATACGCAGATAAATGTGTAAAATTATTTATATTGCATTATAATAATTAAAAACTGTCACAACAAGGAATTGCCACGAGCCTACCTTACACAATCGCCACTTACGAAATACTTAGCCTAAGTTCACTTACACTTAACTTAGTCGACTTAACGTTACATCACATGTAGAACGAGATATCTTTTTTATAATAAGTAACAATAGCCGAGGATAATTGTAACACTTCGCTCCGTTCCCACCAAAACTTAGAAGTAACTTAGCGCCTATCAGAAATCTCTCGTAAGCTTATAATATTTGACTCTATTATAACAACTAGAAGGATTCATAAGCAAATACAACAATAGATTATTATGCGTACAGATATAAATGTTATGTAAAGATGATCAAAAAGGTTCCAAATACGCGGTAATACAGTGATCAAAAAGTGTACAATAAATACTTATTGATAATGACGCGTGTGCAGTCAGTCGGTACGGAGCTAGGCGCGCGCCCGGCGCTCGGCTCGTGTCTATCTCTTGTTTTTGTTCTTCATGGTGAGACGTCGCCAGAAGCTGGTCTTCTCTGCGGGAGCCTGCTCCTCCCGCGCCTCCTCGCCCCGCGTCTCTCCTCGCAGGATGTCTAGGAACGTCGGGTCGTTCTTACGAACATTCTTCTCGATTTTCATGGATTCCGCGCTCAATTCAGCCTTCAGTTTCTCAGGGCTCGTGTTCTCGACCTTAAACTCGTTAGGGTCTTCAACGAACGCCTGCTGAAGGTCGCGCATGATCTTTTTCCTGATAGTCTTCTTCATACTGAGGTGTCTCTCTAGTGTTTTGACATCGCCGTTGGGGTACGTGCGGTAGTCTTCCTTCTTTTTCTTGGACTTCTTTGTTTTGTCGTCAGTGTCGTCGCAGGTGTTCTTTGCATCGTACTGCTGGTTGAGGCCGAAGATGTCCCTCAGGTGGGGGATGGCCCGCTCTGACGTCATGGTGATCGAAGGCGTTGCTCCCGCCCGATGTGTGAGATCACAGACACCTCATGATGAGATCTGGAAATAGGAGAAAAACTAATATTATTATGTGATATATCAAACAAACTTGCTTATGCTAAACATAGTCAATTATTCTGGTAGTCGTTCAGTTCAATGTGTCAATTGTCACAGAAAGCGAGTAGTGCACAATGATAGGACAATAGACGATATCGCCCACGTTTTTGCCACTCAAGCTGAGCAGATTTCTAGACACAGCACCTAAGTAACAAGCACATCGCCAAGTGAAATAAATGAGTTGTCCCACTTCCCTTCGCTAATTGACATTTACTTGTGAATAGACATATAGAGCATGGCAGAGCCAACTGCTACAGTCTGCATAATATTCGAACCAATACGTTAGTCAATTGTATCCTAAACAATCACACGTCCGCAGCAAACAGGAGGAAACCAATTTGGTTGTAGATACAATTTGAATACAAAATAGATTGTATTTGCTCGCCGTATCCCTAAAATGAAATTGACGATTCTTGTGTGTATTCTATTTACAAATGGAGGAATACATTTAGAAGATACAAACGATACAAATAAAGAAACATTTGAATTGAACCTAGAAACAGTTCAATTTAATAATAATAATGACAAGAAACTCGTAAATGCCACATTAATATGACTTAACGCTTGCATTTTAGAAACTATCTAGGCGAACATTTTCGTGAAAGTGAATTTCTCAAGTCTGTAGAAGCCAACTGCCGAGTACGTCAGATATTAATTCTGTGTAGTGTTTGTTCGTAACAATGGCGATGATAAAGAATGGAGGCTGCGGTCCGTAACCGATGTACATGTGACTAGGGTAACAACTTCCCTTCTTGGTATGGACTTGCAAGCTAAAAAGTTAAAGCAAAGGTATAAATTATAACGGTGGAATCATCGTTGCTTGATGTTAATGGGTTTAATGGAGAACTTGTGTATGATGCTATAACAAGGTATGTAGTTGAAGAAGGTAACTTGTAGTTGAAGAAGGTAACGAAAGTAAAGTTCTTCGAACAACAGGTGGTAGTTACAGAGCTTTCACAAAGCTCTTCAGCTGGAAGTCTTGTGTTGAAGTTGTACTGGCTACTACCTAAGTTTTGGTGTAACTTCAAATTCACGCCAATTTTAGCACCTCGTCGACATACTGCATTTGCAAAGAATCAGTTGGCGAGTTTTAAATTAGTATATTTGTAGCGGAAAAAAAAACTTTTTTAATTTCATTCAATAGTAATTATATGACTACTGAAGCAGCAAAGACTTAGAAAAAACATCTAAATTCCACCTTTGAAGAGAATAATATCTATCTCTTGAGAGGTGGAATTCGCTACTTAGTTTATAAGCAACAGCTTTTTGTTTCCCTCTTAACAATCATCAATATTCTCGCAAGAACTCTATACAAGCTAGTTAGCTAAAACGTTGGCACGGAAGCGTTTTGCGTTCGCGTGTACAGACATCCGCAGACTGCATTGTGTTCAGAATCAGAATATAATATAGTGCGCTTGACTGCACCCTCCTCGCCGACGCCGCTCACTGACAGGGCTGTCGTATTGTCCTCGAAACGTCTCCACTTTATGACATTGTGAGGGATCTGGTATTCTCACAAAGTGGTACTGATGTGCTTTGTTTATTATAAGTCCTTCGAGTAAGTGCCGATGTTCTGTCGTGTTCATTTCAGTTTGGAGTGGATATGGTAGATCTTAAAACGGTGAAGGAAAACATCGTGAGGAAACCGGTATTTCCTTGAACCAAAAATTCGAAGACATGTGACATCTACCAACCCACACTGGGCCCGATTGGTGGATTGCAGCCCATTTGCTCTCACAGAGTGGAAGCCTGTGTCCCAGCAGTGATAACATTATAGGCTCTGATAATGCTATGGTAGATCTTGAATTTGCTTTTTCCTGAAGTTTCTTTTTTTGAAATTTTTAGTACAATTTGCAGTTTAATCCTTAGAATTTATAGCATCTCTAGAAAAGATACAAAGTAAGGAAATCTTCCCTAGGGAACACAAAAGAGTTATGAGAAAGGATCTTCCTAATAACAAATACCGTTCAGTGCGTCCCTTGCCACCCGAAATCATGATAAATGAGAGGCAACAAGAAAAATCGCCAACCCTGTCCGCCGACGAACAATGCGAAGCGTTTAGCGCCATTTCGTACATTTTCTAACATAATAGGTACAGAGCACAGCTCTTCCACAAATTGTTCGTGAATGAAACACTTTCTTTATTTTCCTAGCTAATTGTGCCAAAGCTACCACTTGCATACCAGAACATACCTAACAATCTCGTTGTTTGAAATCTTCGTTTCTTACACTAACATTAGGGCATTAGCCTAAATGTTTGGATCTACAGGTATTTCGTTGAACTACTTCAAAAGGAAGTTCTGTTTACCATCATCGTCAGTATATTAAGTTTCACTATTTTAAGAGTCATCAGTGCGGGCTGGAATGTACTCGATCTGTTAATAAAAATCTGTGAATCAGCACATCAATGCAGCATACAGCGCTGCTGACTTGGAATTAGGAATTATTCAATAATGATGCTGTTCTCTTTAATTACTGGACATTGATAAGCTATCTACAGAATAAAATATAGTTATCTTAAGAGTCTCATTCTCTGTTTTCCAAAAATATACAAAATAAACAGTAGCACTAATATGAGTGTGTCAAGTTTACTGCCGGCACCCTACAATAAATCCATGGTTCGTCAATACATCTCGCTCACGAGTCGTAACAGCTGACATTAACATTGGCCGGGGTCACTGCACTTTACCTAACTCTAGCCACACATGATGATCGTGGCCCGCCATCTTGTGCGTGTGTGTGACGTCATCCACGCCGGTTACGATATTTTGTGTTGAGATTTTTGTTTATAATTTTCGTTTTGTAATTCAAATTGGTCAACGACTTTGTTGGTAGTAGTGTTGTCTCTTTGTTCGTAACGTTAGGTACTGTTTTCGACAGGTTGCCTTGTCCTAATGTTTTTTTTCAGGAGTGATGGCTACGATCCATTTTACTTCATACATTATTCATGTTTTCCTTTTTTGGAGAACATTTTCATCAATATTTTCTTAATCTTCATCATCATGATAAAAGTTATTACTTATACCTACCTACCTACTTAGATTCTTTAGAAGTTTGCTTTTCCGTTACAATATTTCAAATTATTTGTTTGACAAATAAGACCCAGCATCGTTTCTCAGACCACTTCCACGTTTTACCTTGCGAGGTTACCTTTTATGCAAATTATGTCTGACGCGGGAAATCCACGCTCACAGGGAAAATATGCATTTGAAAATGGAACTTTTATATCCTTTTCAACGTACCTACAGACAGCCTTTTAGTATTTGCCAGCACTTTGTAGAATATTAAAAAAGTTTCTTGTTTCTTACTTTGCTTGTGGCTTCATTTTGTTGATATTTTGTATTCAAAGATACAGCAAGCAAGAGCAAGATAACGACTTGTTTATCTTTGGTTAGTTTACTGATGTTTATTTGGGGCATTAAATGAAAGGTCTATGTCAATCTAGTGAAGTTATGCGTAAACATTTATTCAAGTTAAAAGTTAAACTTTAGAACATCGGTCCAACCGGAAAACAATAGACGTTTAGTATGCGTAAAGCGTCGTCCAAAAGTGGACAGAGCGTCAAACTGTTGACTTTATTCGCGGGTTAATCTCTCGTTAATCAGTGGTTACAATGCTCAGCAATTTACAACCGCCGCGACGAGTAAACACGCCACCGAATCGCTGACACGATTGTTACGCTATATTATGTGGGCCCGTAGGTAACTGGGCCACAGATTGTTTGCCGACAACCATCAGGGAACGCCATTTTGTCCGAATCAGAACACTTTTTTTAAATACGCTTTTGTTTTCATTCTGCGTTCCGAATTTAAACGATGTTTTATTCCTTATAATTAGAATTGGAATTCGGCATCGGATTCGCTGAGTTTCCAATTATTATAATTATTTTTTATTGGTTGGTTCTCGTAAAGTTGGTGTTATGGTAAAATGTTCAGTATCGATTTTAGAGAGATTTATTTTTGTTATAACCTGAACACATTCTGAATAGCTGAAAAACTCACGTTGCGACTTTTTTACAGGTGTTTCATGCATTTTTATTAATCGTGATTTTTGTGAACTTTTTTTTAGAGGGTAAGATAACAATTACATATTTTGAACATAAAAGTCCACCTAAAGCAGAATGTTCATCACCTGCCTAGCCTTTTCCCAACTATGTTGGGATCGGCTTCCAATCTAACCGGATGCAGCTGGATACAAGTATTTTACATGGAACGACTGCCTATCTGACCTCCACAACCCAGTTACTGGGTAATACGGTAATACCCTTGGTTAGACTGGCTGTCAGACTTTCGGGCTTCTGACTTCCGTAACGACTGTCAAAGATCCATGAATGACAGCCGGAACCAACGGCTTAACGAGCTTTCCGAGGCACGGAGGGGTCACGGTATGTAAAGATGGTTACCCATCCACAGACCAACCCGATAAGCGTAGCTTAACCTGATCGATCGACCTGTGCGGCTGTTACTAATATTTAGCCACGGCCCACGGGAGAATGGTCTGTAATCAAATAATTTATCTTCATTCCATTTCATTTCAACAAAGCAAGCATGTAGGTATAACTTTAGGTTTGCTAATAAAACTAATTGCATAATTGCATTGTCGGGGATGTGTATGGCTGCCTTATGACGTAAACCGCTTCGTCTGCAATAATTACTGGGTTGCCATACATGTGCAATTTACTTGAATTACACTAATTTACGCTGTGTTATGACATGAGGCGGTGTGAGGCTTATTTGCACATTCAGAATTCAGTTTAGAGTAGGCAGTTATTGGATTAGCTAGGTAGCAGGTGATTATAATTGTTTATTTTTGACGTGTAAAAGTGTTTTTTAAAACAAAAAAATATTATTCATAATTTATGTAACATTTTTTGGTAAGTACATGAAGGACACGCAGAGTGGATCAAAAATACACCCTGTATAGGTATAGTGTGGGTAAAGGATGAATTTTCGAGATGGATTGCAGAGCGAATGGAGTGGAGTAGAGCAAAGTGGTCAAAAGAGCCTTTAGATCGATTTTGATTATTCATATTTTATGTAACATGTTTATGTAACATTTTTTGGTAAGTACATGAACGACACGCAGAGTGGATCAAAAATACACCCTGTATAGTGTAGGTATTTTTGAGATGGATTGCAGAGCGAATGGTGAAACTCATGGATAGAGCAAAGTGGTCAAGTCTTTAGATCGATTTTGGTGGAAAACATATTATCTGCATTTTTAGTAGCTTAGAGAACCTGATAGCTTTGGTATAAAATACATTCCTTTAGGTAGAATAGTGTACATTACAGAGATGTAATTTTTGCCAAAGCACCGGATGATATAATAGTGCTTCTGGTATTCCGATAATCCTTTAACCAATTTGCTGCAGCTATTTAGTATGTATACGGTTTTACTTAGTTGAAATCCCATGCCAAAAATACTCCTACCATATAGGTCATCATCATCTGCCTAGCCTTTTCCCAACTATGTCGGGGTCGGCTTCCAGTCTAACCAGATGCAGCTGAATACGTACGTACGTATTTTATGTGGAGCGACTGCCTATCTGACCTCCAAAACCCAGTTACTGGGTAATACGAGACCCCTTGCTAAGACTGGTTGTCAGACTTTCAGCTTCTGACTACCCGTAACGACTGTCAAAGATCCACGAATGACAGCCGGGACCAACGGCTTAGGGTGCTTTCCGAGGTACGGAACGGGCACCATGTGGGTATAAGATCTAAGTAATTAATAAGTACTCGTGAATACAAGACTAACTACCAGGGGGCCTAAAATGGCCACTTTGGCGAATTATAAAAGGATAACGTTATGAATCAAAAGATGGCGAAGACAGTCCGTGTTTTTCTTTTTTTCGCTGCACTACGTAGGTATAATCAAAAAGATAGTGATTGGATTTGGATTGGACTGATTAGTATTTTAGCACAGACAAAAAAAAAATAACTGAAAATTCCTTCATCAATGGGATTTGATTCGATTAACTTATCAGTTTAACTGTCCATTACGATTCATAATGTTATCCTTTTATGATTCGCCAAAGTACCAAAAAATTCGCCAGGGTGGCCTTTTTAGGCCTAAAAAGGCCACCCTGGCGAATTTTTTGGTATCTGGGGGCCCCTAGATACCGTTATGCCATTTAATTAAAACAACTCTGCGGTTTATCGAGTAATCAGACCTAGATAATGATGTGATTACTAGTCCTTGTCTAAGACAATAGTCATATTTCCTGACATTGTGGATTCTTGTAAATGGCATGACTATTTAAAAATAGCATGATTTCGAATAAAACTAGCGAAAATCGTTCCAGTCATGCTTTAATCCAAATAGTTTAGGTCTTACCACCAAAGAGTTTTAAAATCACTTATTCTTCAGACAGAAAAATATACTAGCTCATAAACTAAAATAGGTCATAAAATATGTCTTAGAACGAATAAATCCGACTGCATTTCGCGTCTAGACCGAAACTGGAAGCGAATGCCTGCCGCACCGAGATAATAAAACGTCTCAAGCGAGAAAATCGCAAATCCTGCATTTGTACCTACAGGAAATATTTTTAAGCTATGTAGAAGGATAAAGTCGTCCGGTATATTTTGGAGCATAATGTTATCGTCGTTGCAAAGGTAAATGTACAACTTCGATTCTACAATAAACCTAGAATTGTATGTTGTACAGACGCCAGCACATTAAGCTACCCGAAACTTTCAAATTATCCCAATCAACTTTGAACCTTATACTTTAGCGATAAAGTTGAAAATCATGGTTAGGCAGAGGTATACCTGTAGACCTATACTTAGCCACATTTCGCCAGTTATGTTTATTTATTTCTTTATCCAGTTATTTCAGGCATCAAGGCCCATATAAACACATACAATACAATATTAATACGACTTAAAAATACTATAAATACAACATTATAATTAAAAAAACATTATTGTCATTATTGTTTAAATTTGCATCACCCAAAGGTTGACTGGTAGAAAATGCCTATGGCATTAAGTCCGCCTCTGTACATTTATGTGCTTGAAGTATTAAATAAATAAATAAATAAATAAATAAATCCCATGTACCAAATAGGCGCGCGCACTACTATACTGTGCATCAGAGTGCGCGCAAAATAGTCTGCGCGCGGCCGAAATCGGAAATAAGTGAGTTTTTCACTCGCGTTAGAATTTTGTATGGGAAATTAGGTTTCTCCAAGTGACCACCAGGTGGCCTTAAAACTTTTTTCCCTACAAAATTCTAACGCGCTCGCAATCGAACTTGAGTGAAAAAACTCCCACAAGGCCTCAGGAGTCAAGCGAGTGTGCTGTGTTCCGTGTTTTCTAAAATAAATAATTGCCATCATTATACCGAAAGTGATTAAAAGTGCTAACAGGGATATAATCTTGAACACAAACGTCGCGCGCAGACTTATCTTGCGCGCACTTTACAGTGACAGTTTAGAGCTGTCAAATTAGTTGACATTATTAAACTTCAGCTTGTAGTTATTCATCACGCATGTAAGGTTAAAGTCTTGTATGAAAGTTTTAGTTTATCATTCAAATGAATAATAATACCAGCCTATATTGTCCCACTGCAGAGGGCAAAGGCCCCTACCCATAACTACAGAGAAAGCATGAGCATTGATCACCACCCTTCAATGCGTATTGGCGATTTCAAAACTTATTTACTGACTTATTACTAAGTCTAGGTTTCCGAACGATGTTTTCCTATGAATGAAGAGGTAACTTAGATTTACTACAACTTTCGATGTCTAATAGGAAAGATAAAATAATTTCTTGCTTTATATCTGCTAGGAAAATAATAATACTTTTCGATACCTAATGTTTTTTTAATTTATGAACAATAAACCGTCACAATACTGAACTATCGTATTCCGCCGCGGCTAAATAATATCTTGTTATATTCAACATTGAATTATATTAAGATACGTACGTACTCGTAACTGAATCGAAAAGATACACTGCACATGCATGAACAACTTTTACGTCCTTGTGGGTTTTCACAGACCTGTAGTATAATGTTGTTTGTATTTGTACAAGTGTTGCCATAAGAACAGTGTGGCTTATCGCAGTGCCGTAATTAGCCTTTTATGCGCCCTGTGCGAGCTGCTATAACCGCGCCCATGAAATATTTTCTAATTATAATCGGTTCTGCCAATAAAATGGATTGTCTATAAAATTAAATCTAACATCCAAAAACTAAGTTTTTGTAACCTTAATACTCGTATTAAGTAGGTACTTGGTAAAGTTTTGAATAAGGAAGTTCAAATAAATTGCGTTTATAAATTAGGTGAAAAAACGTTTATTCGAAAATATTTGTCAAAATTCACAATTAGACAATACACAAATGATGCCAAATACTGATTAGTATAGATAATAAAGATTCACGGCAAACCGTAAACCTTACTTAAAGATTAAAGACTCCTTCAAACAAGCGCGACACGACACGCGATACAAAGGCACCGCAAATCGCGCAGCGAGCGGTGCGTTGTGTCGCGTGTCGCGCCTGTTTGTAGGAGCCTTTACTTTACACGCTTTCTTCATTGCGAAGTCCTTGATTATTACATTGTCATACGACAGGAGCCGTGCTATGTCGCTTTCAATCGATAAAATCGCTAGGCGCGATAATCTTTCTTGGCCCATCGTCGAGCGTAGGTACGTCTTTATCAATTTTAGCTTACTGAACGATCAAAGTCAAAAGTCAAAGTAAAATCATTTATTTCAAATAGGCACATTAAAGGCACTTTTGAACGTCAAAACTTACAGTAAAATTGAATTGATTCTAGTCGCCCCTTCCAAAAGGTAGTTTTCGTATGGAGAAGAATGGGCAAGAAACTCCACCGTTACTCTTTTAAAATGTTTTACAAGGTTTAATAATATAATTATATGAGAAGACGATGCACCTAGAATAAAAGAAGTCTACCCCAAAAAAATTAAAAGAATTAAAAATGAAGCAATTACAGGTAAATCAATTATGTGATATGGTGCTCACATATTTACAAATTATTTACAAATATTGGAAAAGTAGATGATTTTTCTAGAATTTTAATAAGTGTGTGAGTTACTGTAGTCACAGATTGTAAAAATCAATGTCATAAAAATTTAAAAAATATAAATTAAATTAGGAACCAGTTTGATTTTGTCTAGATACTAGATTGTCCTATGGAGCAGGACCTTTCGCAGGAATCTACAGTCACTGGCATTGTTAAAAAAATCTTTATAGCGACCACTACATTGGGAAACATTTCCTTTAAATCTAGTTCTACTATAGCTTTAAGAAGACCTAGACTTGATTGACGTTCACATTAATGTAGTCGCTTCGACTTGACTCTTCAAAGTTTCTAATTCGGCTCAAAATTCAGTAGTTAAAGAACAGGGGGCCTAAAAAGGCTACCGTAAAATGCTGTAACTTTGCCTGGATTTTGACGTTTTTTGTTCGTATTTCTGAACCTATTTAATTATTGTTACGGCTTTTAAAGACTTTCAGATGGGAAAGGCCTTTATGCCTTGCCAGGTAGAACCCAAATCTATATAAATCATGTCGTTATTCAGAATTACAAACACTCAAAGTCGTAGGCAAAGTTGTAGGTAAAAGACACAACTTTGCCTAAAAGGATATCTCAATAAATATATTGCTGATCATTTTAGTATTTTTTTTCCGTGTACATGAGACACCGTGCTTGTTCCCGACAGTTAGATTATTGCCATGACGGTAATATATATTTTTTACTGCTAATAGGCAATGTTGTAGCAGGTACCAGCAACTTTTCATACAAAAATGTCGTTGACTCCAGGGTTGTCCCAAAAAAATACGGATTATTTTTTTGTAACTTTTATTCACTGTGTAAAAAAATAAAACAAATTGCTACTCATAAGTAGCAAAAAGCATTACATTTGTGATTTTTACTCATAAGTAAAAATCACAAATGTAATGCTTTTTAGCATTGCTGGCTTGTAATTACTAATAAAATAAAAATAAAACATTTTTTTTTATAAAATGGCTTTTCCAGCTCTAATATTCACTACATCTGCGATGTGGGCTTCTTCCTCAGTTGTCAACTCTCTAGGCCGACCAAATGGTATGTTATGCATGTTTTTTGATTTATTAAAAATGGTCCGACACGGGATCCCAAATTGCTTTTCCGCTTCGTATGACGAAATTATTATTTTTTTTCATACCTACTTTGGCAGAATCGTAAAAGGATAACGTTTTAAATAAAAATATGGCGAAGATAGTCCGTGTTTTCCTTTTTTTCGCTGCATTACGTAGGTATAATCAAAGAGATGGGGATTGGATTTGGATTGGATTGATTAGTATTTTAGCACAGACAAAAAAAAAAATAACTGAAAAATCCTTCATCAAAGGGATTTGATTCGATTTACTTAACAGTTAACTGTCCATTACGATTCATAACTTTATCTTTTTATGATTCTGCCAAAGTAGCCTTTTAGGACCCCTGGTGAATGTTGTGTAATTTTTTGAATCGCCACGTGAATTCAGAAATGATTTTATCAATTGCTTCATTTATATGTATTTTAAAGTTTTGTTGTAGGGTAAGATCGTAGCCGGCGTCTGAACTTTCTCTCAAATCGTGTCTCTTTACTCGCTTTTTACGCTTTTCAGGAAAATCGTCTTCGATATCACATTCTTCACAAACTTTTTCTGCCTTTTCGAATACATTATCCACAGTCTCGCGAATATTCGGAATCTGCCTTGTTAGTCCTTTGATTAATTCAGAGGCTTTGTCGATAGAAATAGTTTTCGACTATAAAGCTACATTCACCCTATCGACAAACTCTAAAACTTGGTCCCAAATTTGCAAAGTACATATAAAGGAGATGTCCGCTTTTTGTATGGACGTTGGTTTTTTATTCCAAGAAAAATCTAACCAGCATCAAACTCGGTTCAAATAAATACGACAAAAATATGGAACTCAGAACTACTGAAATAATATTTTTAAACCCCTCCATTTAAGCGAAAAATCATAAAATAATAATTGATGTTATTTGTAGTTGGCAACCCTAATAAATACTCCGTCACTCTGTGACAATGTCATATATGACAGATGATTTTTCAGCTGTCACTGGCGTTAGAGATGTGCCAACTCAGGATAAGACACGCCTTAAGGTTACTCGGATTGAAATTCATGTGACTCGAGTTGAACTCGAGTTACGGAACTCTGGTAATGGTTGAAATTGAACGAATTATTGTTTTTTCACCTCTGTTTCGCGACGATTTTTTTTTATAGATTCGCAAGGAAACGTATATTGAGACTATTTTAATTATTTAAAATACAATTTCAGTAGAATTTAAATATAAAATAAGGTTCAAATACATGCCAAACCAGAGACGTCAATCACGTACTCGCTTCTTCATTTACCGTGGCAATCTAATTCAACTCGATCGCGGCATCTCAATCTGAGCGCAACTCGAATAATCGAGTTAGCCATACATAGCTGGCGTCACCAGCTCAAAGTGTTATCGATTCTTGCCGAAAAAGATCCTTAGAAGATTAGATGTAAATATGTATAGTCCATTTTATGAAAATCAAGAAAGATACCTTAATAAACGATTTCTCATCAGTAAAATCAGGGATTTTTTAGTTCAGGGTATTCGTTAATAACAAATTACCATATAAAGAGTATTCGGTATAAAACAAGACATTTATTTTCTTAATGATTTTACATTAAAAAGATTAGAAAATAAATAATATATCTTATAGTCTCAATAGAAAACACAAATGTTGATTTTCTATGCTAAAAATTGATTTAAAAAATCGATTGTTTTCGCCCGATAAAACAATTAATTGAGGTCAGATCGCCATCCCTACCGGCTCCATGCGTCATTCGTCCGACGTCATGCTCCTACATCAAAAATTGATTGACGTTGACGCTTACTGCCAGTAATGACAGTTCTCCTGTGTCAATTTTGACAAGTTTACTTTTTTTTTAGGTGTGTTCATTTTATTATTCTAGATAATTTGAAAGGTTTGTTCGTTTTAGATGTAAATTCTCACGAAAACAAAAAAACGATTTTTCTCAAAATTGGAGGTCTTTAAAAATGTATGATATAACTATAACGACTAGTTTTAGGGATGTCTATCCAAATATATTTAACTTACTCTGGTTAGAATTATTAAATAATAAAAAACCATTTCTGGACATGTCCTTTATAGTTTATCAGTTCCATAATGTTTTTAGCTGTAGCTGTTGTTTCGGCATTGTATTCGTTGGTAGTTAAAATTTTTAGCACGCACCAGATTTGGGGTATTTGCATATTTAAAGTTTTGACGG
This sequence comes from Luperina testacea, assembly GCA_927399505.1. NCBI lineage: Eukaryota > Metazoa > Arthropoda > Insecta > Lepidoptera > Noctuidae > Luperina > Luperina testacea. The sequence continues at coordinate 18,671,399 of OV656759.1, read as the reverse complement.
CTCTAGTTTTAGACACCCATCTAGTGTCGGCGTGTTTCTTTAAAGAAATTTTTAAGAGTAATTTATTTGTAAGAAGAATATACGCGGACGACGCGAATTCACGAGTATAAATAAATAATAATAGTATTGTTTGTGGCCCTGGTATGGACATTTCTGCGCCCCTCCAGGGTCTGCGCCCTGTGCCTGGGCACCGCTGGCACCGCCCTAGTTACGGCACTGGCTTATCGACCCAGACGACGAACTATTTAATTCTTTACAAATATTATAAGAGAACAAATAATGGCGTAAATATGGCTGAAGGTGGATGGAATAATAGGTTTTATTTAACGAATTATTGTAAAGAAATTGTATGCACGAAAATTAATAAATGATGCCATAACGAAAAGTAAAGTGGGCATAAAATTCAGCTTCCTCTGAGGTAAATATATAGCGTTCACTTTCATTTGTACTACGTGGCTTGGTCATAGAGAATAGACAATTATTATTAATAAAGTAAAGAATGATTTATTTACTTAATCAAGATAATATTTACATAATATAAGCTAACATTTGAATTAATAATAATGTACATGATATGTGAAAAAATAAGCAAAAGATTCATAGTGCATCAAAAAATTCGCCCGCATCGCTGGAATCAACAGGAGCAGTGCCCAAAAGGGTGGCAGCATTGCGACGTTGTATCGCCATGCTAATTCTTAATTATTAATAAAGTTGATTAGAAAGCAAGTAGTAGCAGTTCAAGCACCGTTTGATTATCACTTATCCATAATCATAAATTATTGAAATCCTCTTAGAGATTGATAAAAAAATCTTTCCAAACAGACCATTCACTCTTCTTGATTGTTGCTTTAAACATACCTACGTACAGACGCCAGCACATCAAGCTACTCGAAACTGTCAAATTTTCCCAATCAACTTTGAACTTTATGCTTTAGCGATAAAGTTCAAAATCTATTAAATAAATTTGACAGATTGTAGTAGGTTGATGTGCTGGCGTCTGTACCTATAAGGAGTAGGTATGTGAATGTATCTATTGAGCAAGACATCAGTCAGTCTCACAGTCGCGAGTATCACCGCACAGAAAGTTGCCAGTGTTGCCACTTTCTCAAGCATTCAAGCAAAAATTTGTGAAACTATGCGAATGTATTATCACTTATCAAACAAAGTGTATCTGTCGTATTCCAACAGTTATTTATCTTGTTTAATTAATGTATTCACAGAGGAATGGTGAAGCGTCGCGCCCTAATTGTCACACGCACGCGCTGGCAACACCACACCACGCGGCGGGAAAATTGTGAAAATTTTTACTTTTATTTTCGCATGGCGTCGGGATTATGAGGTTATGTTGTAAATTAGAAAACGTTAAGGTAAAAATTTCGTTTTGAGGTCGAAATTGAATTAAGTTTTCCGGAAAATATAAGCAGAGTAGGTACTTACCAAATAAAGCGCCTTTATTGCGATAGTTTAGCTACCTACCTTTTCTAGCTATCCGACTTTCGTGAAGTACCTATTTGTATAGAATGACTGACTTACAATAGAAAAAAATGTGCAATCAGTGAAAGACATTAAATTTTATATTCCTACTGAATTTTTACACAAAATATGGTATCCCAACTGTGACCTAAAATCTGTGTCCATATAAAGTAAGTACCTATAGTAGATTAATACTATAATTTAGGTCACAGTAAGTGGAGGGTTCAGTTATATCAGTCTACCAGCACTGTCTGTTGATTGTCACCCTATTTTAATGACGTCAGCGCAAGCGGCTGCCCGCAGGAAGTTGCGTACACGCATCCAAATCACTTTTATTTCCTTTTTTTGTAAATCGCAATAAAACATACACGGCGCTAAGCTAATATCGTAAGTATTTTTTTTTTCGTTTTGGTTTTTATTCGTGTCAAATATTAAGGCGCTGATGTTACAAAAAATGTATAATTAAATTATTAATGATGTTTGTTGGTTACTTTTTCCTTATAGTCGAGGTTATTATACTGTCTTACAGGTTTCTATATAACTAATGACTTCATATCATATAACTAAATGATCGAGTGATGTTTATGACTATGACTGACCAGAAATTATGCAATAGGTATCTACTGGTACAATTAGAAAGGATTAGTAATAGTAGGTTTTTTAATAGCAGATGAGATTATTATAGTAGTAACAATACGTAGATTCTTTCTACACAAGACAAGACGAAATAACGTTAACGAAAAAAAAAGTTGTAGTCTTGCTGTAAATGACCTTGTTTATAAACGACGAAATATACACATCCATCTGTCAATTCCCACACGAGTACCTACTTACTAATATAATCGAGTCATCTAACACATGTAACGTTGCGACATGCCTGACAACAGCAATTGTTTACCTCATAGAGGCGTCATAACATTCATAACCCATTAACACCGCATTAAACAATAAAAATATGGGAACATGGAGATTCTCAAGTCTACCATATTATTGTACAGGCTGAGTTTTTTATATATGCACTTATTCGGTGAAATATTCCCAAAAAAGGCCCTGTTGGAGGGTCCTGTCGGACAAGGAATGGGCAAATGCTTTTTTCAAATAACTGAAGAGTCTTTTTTTTTTTTTACCATCTTTCCCATTTCACTATTCGTAGCTTCTAAACTAAAGACTCGTTCAAAAACATGCCACACTATCAAGGTTGAGATAAAGGCGATTAGACTAACGGAAGGTCAATTAAGGCGACTACATGACCAAAAGCGCGGTCTTTGTCGGACTGCATAGAAAAGAAAGAGAAGCAATTAGCCGTTTACAAAAAATCTATTGTTTGGACTTAAAAATTAAAACACTAGTGCTTTAGTATGTTGCTTGTAGAATAATCTACATAAAGAATCATAATGTATGTACATATGTTAGTATGGTTTTTATTGTAAAAAGAAAGTTTTTAGAGGTATCTTCATGATTTTTTTATATCGTATCAAATTAGTTGTATTATGTTTTCAATACACTATCTACCTAGCATACATCCTGAAGAATATCGTATATTTTTCTGAAGGAGATGGCCCAGAACAGGAGGACTTGACGACGGCTTGTAAAGGCTCTGGACAACAACCTTAGGATAACAGCACAACAGCATCTAAAAAAGTCACACTGCACAAAGGTTTAATAACACAACAAAACTCAAAAGAGCAGTGTGTTGGTTACAGAAGCTGTGACGATTCCCACGACTCGAGTTGGATAATCACGTTACTTAACCAATGTTCATTGAATTGCGCAAGTCAAGGCGAGACGTGTGATCATGAGTACAATGCTTTTGTCAACCAGAGATAGTAGAGTTGGGCTGCTGTGACCTTCTGTGAGCGTCGACGTCTTCGTATAAGAGTTCGTAGAAATGAATATCGTCAGATAAAGTTAGTGAAATGTTTACTATTCGACCGTTTTTGCTCTGAGGAGTTTTAATGAATTTTCAACCGTTTTTATATTCATGTTGACATTAATGGAGAAGCCTTTGCAGTAATTGATTTTTGGGAAAAAAATACCTAGTCAAAATGAAAGCACGTAGCTAAGTACTGCATTTTGCCCCTTCACTGAACTCTTGAGATATACGGTCTAAAATACATAGATAGTTATATATTAAAATTATCTTGGTGTTGTTATTTCTTAGATTTGCATAGTCGTAAATCAGGTTCATGATTGTCTAAAAGAGATCTAGATTTACATTTATGTCAGGGGTTTATTCACGAGTATGTGTAGGTAGAAAGTCACTTGCAGTTCTTCTTCTGCTCATAAATAAACTAAAGGTTAGTATGTGGCTCACGGTTTAAACAAATTTATTAACACTTCCGGAGTTGAGTTGGGTTTCAAATCTTTTTAACTCTATCTTTTGCCAGAAGTCCTCGCCCCAAATCTGACCTTTCACAAAAGCTTTTGTCTGTAAAGCTAACAGTGATTTATATCAAGTCTAAAGCATTGTCAAAGGTTGCAACCCGATTATCAGCCACGATAAATGATTTTACAAATGGCGGCCGAATCTGTCAGAAAAGTCATCCGTTGAAAAGTTTACTTTGCATTTCGTTAATAGCATTGTAAAAGCGAGTAAGTTCGGGATTAGTTAATTTAAATTAATGACTGTTTGGACCTTAATTACTGTGTGGGTGGATGAAGTAATGGTTCAGGCAGATGGTCCCGGAATGGATGGCTGCCCATTTGCGTACGATTAGGTACTGTTGGTACGAGTTTGCCTCCGGAAATTCAGTGTGATTAATTTCTACAGATATTTTGGATAAAGCAAACTTTAACTACCTAACCATTTCATTTAAGTTAAACTCCTGTAGGTATCGTAGGTGCGTTTACAAACATTTAAATTTACATACACAAACAGCCAGACCCGGAACAACTACCTGTAGGCAATACAAATATTTGTTCCGTGCGGGGATCGAACCCGCGACACGCACCACCACCACCATTATTACTAACCAAACTTAATTTATTATTTCCCCGTGAGTAGAAGGACAATTATTATGAATCACAATAAAACAAATTATATATATATATTATATATGCGTATTACTAATTTAGCGGGCCAAAACAATGGCGCCCGGAAAACCTGTAATTTGCATCAAAATCTAATTCGGCTAAACAATTCCTACGAAGATCGACGCAACCTTGCAGTGTTGCCACACAAAAAATAATGAATATGAAAAGAGATCTGATAACGAAATTACTGTTATACGTCAGTTGTTTTAATTGTTGGTGTTGCTGTTATGTGCCAATGATACCAGCTAATGTTGGGTTAATTACTATGTGTCAAGGCGTACGGAAGAGTTTATAGCAGTTTTATGAACAATTTGGCTGATTCCCTTGGACTGTTTTGTTCGATAATGGTGCTTGCTGAAAATACCGATAGCTGCGGTAACATCTGTTATTTCGATTCCTAAACAACTCGAATCAATTGGAGAAAATGTCATTGAAATATCCACAGTTTTGGTATCAAAAAATCCCCATAAAAAGTTGCCAGGTTACTATATTACAAAATTAATATGTAACATTAATAAAAGTCAGGTGACGCGAACTCCTTGTAACGTTTTTAAAAACAAACTACAATGCTGACATTGCAGTAGTCAAACAAAACAAATAGCTAAAGAAAATAATAACAAACATTAATTTAGTAACAAAAGGGTTGTCATCCAATTGACGAGAATAATTAATATTATTAGGTACCTTTACTTTATATACATTATTTACCTACTGATTTTCTTGACTGATGTGATTTATTTAGAATCTAAGCTGGGTTTTCTCCAGACTATTAATATAACGTGGTACTAGAAAGAAAGAAAAATAGGTTTATTTGTCACAGAAACACGTGCTTACAAAAAGATAATTAATTCTAATACAAAGGAAAAATAAAAACGAAATACATATATCTATATCTATAATCCCGAGCAGAAATAATCGCCGGCTGCATGTCATGAATATGAGAAGAAAGCTACCACTCAGCATGATGCTGTCCTAGACCCACAGCACAGCGCTGATTTTCAGTGGTTACCCGAAAAGGACGTACTGTACGGAAACCAAGTCAGATCAAATGATTTGTAGGTACTATATGTAACAAAATAAAATAAAACAAACAGTGCATATAACATAAATCAACTGCATTACATACAACTAATGACATGAATAAATATCACTATAAATGTCACTACACTATTCAACACATACTTTGGTACTACACACTTTTCGAGATTGATTCAATTTGAATCATAGTACTTCAATTCATTCAAATTGAATCATAGCACTTCAATTGATTCAATTCGAATCATAGCGCTTCAATTGATTCAATTTGAATCAGCACTTAAATTGATTCAATTTGAATCATAGCACTTCAAGTAGACGAACATAACATTATAACATCACGCCTTGTTTCTCCGAAGGTTTTGGAAGAGCAATTATCCTCATTCTTTATAAAAACACTTATTGCGGGATGTGTCTGCTCCTGACCTCAATCTCGTCTGGTGGAAAGCGATGGTTAAGGTCTACGATGGAACGAGCTTGCCCAGAAGATGCCAGTTTACTCTTGCTTCGAAGGCTGACGGGTAGGTATTTGATACGTTAAGGTCTGAGATATACCTATTCCCGTTTGTACCTACTCGAACGTCACACAACGCAGCCCATATATGTAGTTGTGAAAGAATGTAAGTAGCCCAGTGGTGTTACCTGCCGGTGCGTGTCTGAGGATGTTGCGAGCGCGGTGGTTGAGATAGTTCACGTATTAAATTTGAACACGGCAAGACGCGACATGATATTATGTTGCACTAACATAATCAGTCTCACAGCTGGTACACAGCCTACACAGACCTCCTCTCTTCGAAAGGGAGTAGGCTGTAAACTACCACGCGGGCTCAGTGCAGGTTGGTAGATGTCAGATGTCTTCGAGATTTGGGTTCTAGGACATGCCGGTTTGCACACAATGTTTTCCTTCACCGTTTTGAGAGCAGTGCTGATGAAATTATGTACACAAATTGAAGCGTCCGTACCCACGACTGAGTTCCTGACTGGTTCGAACCCACGATCTATGGCTCGTAAGTCGGGGTCGTTACCACTGGGCCACTCTACTCTAAGTTTGCACTAAGCCCCAGTATCCATCCAAATCCCAATATTTGGAGCAAAACTTAGATCAAAGAGAACAATGTTGTGAAAAGTCGTTTATGTAGTAGGAAGTGTTTGTTCCAGATATTTGTTTGTTTTTGTTTGCCAACCCTAGAAGCTAGCAGACATCCTGCGGCGTGTCCTAGTTCTTCTGATCTGATTCGCAGATTTCTAAACATCCGCTTTGTGCAAAAACTGTGGACATAGGTAGGCGATTTTCATCATGTTATTGTTAGTTATGGTATAAGAATATTTAACTAGGTATTTTATTTTCGCGGTGTCGGCACCGTGTGTTGGATAAACATGAAAATGCTTTGTCATGTTATTTAACACACTATTAAGGCTTTCTTTATAATATTAGTATTACCTGGAAATTATTTGCGTGTTGTATTACAAAATTGTACAATTTCCTATGAATATTGCTTCTATGTAGATAGAATAATATGCTCTATTTTACAGACACCAGCACACCATGCTACCCGAAACTGTCAAATATGAACTTGCCAATCAACTTTGAACCATATGCTTTAGCAATAAAGTAGAATGTCTGTTAAAAAAAATGACAAATTGTAGTAGCTTGATGTGCTAGCGTCTGTACACCGAAGTTGCATGTTTAGCTATAGAAAATAGGCATCAACTCAACAGTAATGGCTATCGTAAAGTCAGAGTACTTAGTACCGCCCCCCCTACGGTAAAGTTGCTGAAAGTTAAGTAGTGATTTAAGACTGTTTACCCATACGTTTTTGACGTTTAAACGTCACTTAACTTTAATCATCGTTTATGAATAAACCCCTCTGTATCAGCAGTTAGTAGATTAAACCCTAATCCCCTAACTTAACCATCCAAGACGAATCCTAAGCAGTTCATTCAACTAGCCACTCTAATGTTTATTCCTGTAAACACAAAAAGTGTCAGACGTTTCCAAAAAGTCTTAACTCCTCATTTTATGCGCCCACTTGCGTTTGCGCATAGCTTTTGACTAAAATAGGCACTAAGTACAATGGCCTGAGATCTGAGATGTTACCGACAATAGCAGATGTCTGCTATCTTGACGTTGAATAAATTTAATTATTTATGGAACGGAACAGTAGCAAACAATAAAACAAAGTGAACAATTTTAGCATGGAAATGCTCTGAAAATGAAACTATAGCCAATAAGAAAATTTCATAGTAAAAAATAAAGTAGAAATTTATGAAATATTTAGCAAATGATTTTGTTCGTAGAGAGGCCCGTGGTTAAGTAATAACAGCCGCACAGGTCGATCGATCAGGTTAAGCTACGCTTGCAAGGGCACCCCGAGGTAGGTTTGGTTAGATTACCTTTTAAACAGAAAGCAGGGCTCCGTTGACGTAGGATGCACCTAGTTGTATCCGGCTAAAACTAGGTGTAGCCGCCCTTCGGCTATTAGCCATAACATATACATCTCATCATCATCCACAACCCGAGTTCACTGACCGCTGAACATAGGCCTCTTTTTTCTTCTGCCAATCTAAGATTCTAACCGCGATGGCAACAATCTCGTCCTCCCATCTCGCAGCTGGACGACCGAGACTTCGTTTTCCAGTTCATGGACGCGTCTCGGTCACTACCTTACTCCACCTCCAAACATTTCGCCTTACCGCGTGTTCTGCACAACTCCATTTGAATTCCATAACTCGTTTTCCGATAACGAAAACCTTCGTACGTCTTCGGATCTTGACGTTTGGGACTTGGTCTATAAGCCTTATGCCATGCATGGAACGCTCCATGGCTCTCTGTGCAACTCTCACCCTGTACATAGCCTCCTGAGTGAGCGTCCACGTCTCAGCACCGTACGTCATGGTGGGCAGAACACGTTAGCTATTATAGAGGCTCCTTCAAACTTTGTGGAATTTTGGCTGATATCAGAATGTCGTCCAACTGTGGCTGTCACCTTGCTTCTTGTCAAATTGCTAAATGTAGCCCCCCTAGCTTTATTCTTCTCGATATATCTGTTTGTTGAAGCTCTTTGCCAATTTTTATTTTTTTTTATTTGAAATGAGTTTGCTCTTGACTCTAGTCTATGTCAGAGGTGACAGAGACAAAGTCTACGATGGAGTGAAAGAATATGGCATGTTATGAATATGATAATTTAGACATCTGCGAGTATTTCATTTGAAAATCTAAACCTATTTCAATTGACTCACCAGTCAAAATAGCTTTAAAAATACACGATCAGTAAACTCAGACAAGTCAAAGGCACTTTGGAGAGCTCACTGGTCGTTTTTATAATCGCCTCACCGTGGGTGTTATGTCAATATACACGTATTGTACCGGTAATTACCAGCATTGTATGCAAATCACTATTTGTTGTGCCACAGATAAAATAAATGATTAAATGGTCCATTATACGAATAAGAAAAAGTTTTTTTGATAAATTAAATAAAGATTAAAATTCAAGACAAAAACACGACAGTGTGAGCGAATGTTTGAAAAATGTTTCTTGTCAAATCACGCATGTTTATTTGTTTAGTGCTGTTATTGGATGACTGAAATCATCCTCCGCTCACCTTCCTGTCCTCCCGTGTTATTTGGGGTCGGCGCAAGACGATTTCTTCTTCCATTCATACAGACCAACTGTCTAGTTTGTGGCTCACTAGCAAATTCTAATATTGTAACCTAGCTGTAAGTAATTTTTTAAGCTACTCATGTCTCCTTAACTTGCTGTTAACCAGTGAACCTGCTTACCTGGACAATAAATCCATACTAATATTATAAATTTGAAAGTAACTCTGTCTGTCTGTCTGTATGTAACCTTTTCACGCCTAAACCACTGAACAGATTTCGATAAAAGGCATAGAGATAGATTGTATCCCGGGGAAGGACATAGGATAGTTTTTATCGAAGCCGCGGGCGGAAGCTAGTATTTTATATTTCTATTTCTTTTCTATTCTTCCCAAAATAATTCTGAAGGTCTATTCTGCAAAAATGTCACAGTGAAAACTACCTACCTATAGTACACGAACATTTCGCCTATTATACGAATATATATAATAATTAGGTTCTGCATACAAATTTACATAATTACCTATCTTATACAGTTGTATAAATGTATAATACGAGGGTACCCTATACTAAGAGCAAAAAGCGATCAAGACTCTTAGTACTCTGGCTGTAAAATCTCTATAGATTTGCAATTTTTCAATTACATATTTCTATAGGTCCATGACTTTTTTCTTTATCAATTATTTTCTCTTTATCAGTTTTCATATTCCTCAAGACAATTTCACACACCTTATCCTACAAAATACTCTTAATAACGACATCGGAGCTCATCCAATCATGATCGTTAGCTTTCAATCAGAACGCGGCGCCGTCTGATAGCAATTACTTGTAATAAGCGGTTGTAGCCGGACGCTTTAATAACTAGACTGCTATATTATAATTTGTATGATTAAGTCATTTTCGCGCTCAGCTTGTTTGTAAAGCTAGTTTTAGCTAGTTCCAGTTGTTATGTGCGATGAAGCAATTAATTTTGTTATCAGGATAGGGATCGTACATAATCAAATTGATAGGTCCTGTAACTATGTCGACGAGGATGGAATAATTTAACCAATTTTCTTTTGTAGTCTTCTGCAGCGTATGATAAGGATGATCGAAGAAGTCGTGATAAATAAATACTAAAGTAAATTAAGGCATCATCGTAAAAACCTGAAGGAATCTCTCGTAAGGCCAACCCCAAAGTCAAAGTCAAAGCATTTATTTCAAATAGGCACTTTTGAACGTCAAAAATTATAATAAAATAGAATTGATTCTAGTCGCCCATTCCAAGTCTCTTTTAAAATATTTTGCATACATTAATTATATAATAATATTATGTGAAGACGATGCACCTAAAATAAAATTACTATACCACTATAGGTAAAAGAATTAAAAATGAAATCATGACATATAAATTAATTGTCTGGTAGATACGTCGTGGTGCTCACATATTTACAAACATGGTAAAAGTAAAAGACTTTCATATTAAAAAAAAAATATTTGTAATAAGTCAGGGTGTGAGTTAAAGTAATTACAGAATGTAAATCAATGTCAAAAAAAAATACAATTAGATTAGCAACCAGTTTGATTTTGTTTAGACTCTAGATTGACCTATGGAGCAGGACCAGCATGTTTCCAAGAGTTCTTTTGGATATATATATATAATCTTCTAATTTATAGTAGCCATGCTTGTTTACAAAGTGTGCGTTTAATGTCAGTTTTAAATTTTCTTTCATTTAATTGTAATATATATCACAAGGTTATTGTACCATTTAACACAGTACCCCATAAAAGATGTATGTACTTTGGCTAATCTCAAAAATGGTTGATGTATTTTATGTTTATTTCTAGTATGTATTAAAATTATGTCTATCGCTTATTTTATTAAAACGATGAAGGTTTTTTCTTACAAACATAACCCCGGAATTAAAAACGTACATCATCAAAATTAGAGATATTTATGACTGATTGAGCCTGATATTATAATGCAAACGTTCGTAAACTAAAAATACGGGATTTGCTTCTCTGTTAAGGCTTATATCTCACTGGGACACCAAGGTGGCGCAACCATGGTCGCGCTGCCAGCAAAATATACACAGCCTTATGGTGGGTATCTCACCAGGCCTCCAATCGGATGAGCAACCAACCATATATTTTTTGGCAGTGCGACCACAGTTGCGACGCCACTGGTGTCCTAGTGAGTTCGGGCCCTAAAGGGTTAACGAAATTCCATTCCACCTCGACTGTTCCCCGAACAAAAAGAATTGAAGCAGTTTGTCGGTCAAACCTATAATACTACATTAAAACAAAAATAATGAAATGAGATATTTGCGAAATAGCTTTAATTTTTTTTGCTCATCTTTTTAAATTATTTGCCTTACTAAATTTATTTGACAGATTTTTTTTTATGTCATCATGTACTTTTATGAAAATCAATTGAATATAGGTAATAAAATGGTTATAAATAAAAAAGTACTTATTAGTTTGTTCAGAGTAGTAACAGAGGAGTACCTACTCAACTAGGAAACGCTGTATCTTGGAGACATCGTCACTCGTTAGACCCAAATTCCAGTAGAGATCTATTGAGATAAATGCCGTGGGAACTAACTTGTTTGTGAATACTACGGTCCGTAGTGCCTTAGTTCACTTTTACTGAATTATTTTAGGGTTAACTGGCGTGAAATAGTTTAGTATTTTTGGTCGTCTTGATAAACAGAATAACCTTAGAAAAAACAATTTACCAAGGGATTTGTGGTAAGCACTTGCCCTATGAATTTCCTTTTCAAGAAAACTTAACTAACCTAACCTAACGCTATTATACTTATGTTTTTTTTCTGGCTACTAAAACATACAGGGTTATTGGAAAAACACCAACAACCTCTTAAGAGGTCATTGTACTTATCATTATGAACAACTTTTACTATGAGATCAAACCAGAAATCGCGAAAAAAAATCAGCTGTTCCCTACATTTTGACAAGTTAAGGCTCCTACAAACAGGCGCGACATGCGATATAATCGCGAGGCTCCGCTCATTGCGCGACGCTTTTATATAAAAGCGTACTCATGTATATACATGAGTTATACGAACATAAATGTAAACAGCTGATTTTTTTTCGCGATTTCAGGTTTGGTCCATAGTAAAAGTTGTTCATAATGATGAGTACAATGACCTCTTAAGAGGTTGTTGGTGTTTTTCCAATAACCCTGAATAGTCTTCCAACCAAACCGTTTTACACCTTATTTTAAATGATCATACATTTTTAATCGATTGTTTCCGTCAGCTAATCGTCTAAAAATTACTATCTAAATGTAAGAGCGTCTTGACATTAGCAAAATCGTCATATTATCACGATCTACAAAACAAAATTAGACTATTATTTACTAAAAGCACCAATTAAAATAATTACTAAAGTTTCGCTCCACTTAACAGCAATTAAACAGGGATTAGGAGAATTTCTATGCAAATATACAAATCACTCCTCTAGCTGTCTTTATCTATGCATGTACTTAACAGTTTCCGCATGAATTTAGTCTATGATATTAACATTCAAGGCACGGTCTTTAGTCTGTGGTATCTTATCACGCATCTGTGTTGCCAGTGGAGTTTATAAAGCCATAAACAATGGTTCACCCAATGTTGCTAACTGACTTTGACAAAGATATGGTTTTCGGGGATTTATCTCAAGCCGTCCGCTGTTTCGTAAATGGGTCTTACGTGCTTTGAGAAGCAAATAAATAGTGCTATTATATTGAAATATTATCATTTCAGATATACGCTTTGTTAATGGCGTCAGATCATAACTAATAAATGTGCGCTTCAGGGAAAATGCCGAACTATGTAATCCATGGTGGGTCACAAGGTTGGGCCCGATTAGTAATTTAGCTCTATCATTGATTTAGAATAGTCTAGAGGCCAAATTACAACAAGTAAATTATAGTAATTTGATTGATCAGACTAGTTGAGGTAGTGTAATCTTACTCGCCACCTCACCTGATGAAAACGAAAAAGAAGTACCTAGGTACTCATCTAAACTGTATTGCAAAATGTGTTACTTGGCAGAATATAAAAATCATTTTATTTTGTAATGTGTGTAGAGCATACTTCTGTGGCAATGCGCGTGCCATCGAGTTGTAAAACATATGACTGTGCGCATACGCAGGTTATATAATTATTGTAAGTACGGCTAATTGGCGTGTTGTTGTTTGTAAACCTATGTTGCGTTGGCTTGACTTATAAAGCAGAGAAAATGTTCTTTAGAAACTTTTGATACCTTTGTATCCTGCTTGTGCGTATGAAGTTTCGTTAAAATCGGTTCATTCATTTCGAAAAGCAAGGGCTTTAAAGTTTGTATGAAATGCCGTATGGCGTAAATGCTCTTAAGACAGTCACCTATCACTTTCATCTACGCATAAATGATCACAGTCTCCACGTTTGTTCAATAACTAACGTGGAGACTGTGATCATTTATGCGTAAAAAATATGATCAATGGACAATTCCATTGAGCATATTTTTTACAATACTGGCTGGCTTTTATACTACTGAGTGGCCGCGGCATGAGATATTAGCTTAGTAGTACCATAGCTTGCAGAGTAAGTACGCTGAAGTGACAGTGGGCTGGCCATGCTCGGCGAAGGACTAATGGAGCAGACGAGTCCTGGAGCGGAGACCGCGTATCGACAAGTGTGGTGTGGGACGTACCCGCTAGATGGTCCGATGACCATAAAAACGTGGCTGGGACAGACTGATACGGAAGGCGACGGTGTTGTGGCGCAGGCTGAGAAAGACATTGACCAGCAGTGGAGGTGCCGAGCTAGATGGTCCGATGACCATAAAAACGTGGCTGGGACAGACTGATACGGAAGGCGACGGTGTTGTGGCGCAGGCTGAGAAAGACATTGACCAGCAGTGGAGGTGCCGAGCTAGATGGTCCGATGACCATAAAAACGTGGCTGGGACAGACTGATACGGAAGGCGACGGTGTTGTGGCGCAGGCTGAGAAAGACATTGACCAGCAGTGGAGGTGCCGAGCTAGATGGTCCGATGACCATAAAAACGTGGCTGGGACAGACTGATACGGAAGGCGACGGTGTTGTGGCGCAGGCTGAGAAAGACATTGACCAGCAGTGGAGGTGCCGAGCTAGATGGTCCGATGACCATAAAAACGTGGCTGGGACAGACTGATACGGAAGGCGACGGTGTTGTGGCGCAGGCTGAGAAAGACATTGACCAGCAGTGGAGGTGCCGAGCTAGATGGTCCGATGACCATAAAAACGTGGCTGGGACAGACTGATACGGAAGGCGACGGTGTTGTGGCGCAGGCTGAGAAAGACATTGACCAGCAGTGGAGGTGCCGAGCTAGATGGTCCGATGACCATAAAAACGTGGCTGGGACAGACTGATACGGAAGGCGACGGTGTTGTGGCGCAGGCTGAGAAAGACATTGACCAGCAGTGGAGGTGCCGAGCTAGATGGTCCGATGACCATAAAAACGTGGCTGGGACAGACTGATACGGAAGGCGACGGTGTTGTGGCGCAGGCTGAGAAAGACATTGACCAGCAGTGGAGGTGCCGAGCTAGATGGTCCGATGACCATAAAAACGTGGCTGGGACAGACTGATACGGAAGGCGACGGTGTTGTGGCGCAGGCTGAGAAAGACATTGACCAGCAGTGGAGGTGCCGAGCTAGATGGTCCGATGACCATAAAAACGTGGCTGGGACAGACTGATACGGAAGGCGACGGTGTTGTGGCGCAGGCTGAGAAAGACATTGACCAGCAGTGGAGGTGCCGAGCTAGATGGTCCGATGACCATAAAAACGTGGCTGGGACAGACTGATACGGAAGGCGACGGTGTTGTGGCGCAGGCTGAGAAAGACATTGACCAGCAGTGGAGGTGCCGAGCTAGATGGTCCGATGACCATAAAAACGTGGCTGGGACAGACTGATACGGAAGGCGACGGTGTTGTGGCGCAGGCTGAGAAAGACATTGACCAGCAGTGGAGGTGCCGAGCTAGATGGTCCGATGACCATAAAAACGTGGCTGGGACAGACTGATACGGAAGGCGACGGTGTTGTGGGGCAGGCTGAGAAAGACATTGACCAGCAGTGGAGGTGCCGAGCTAGATGGTCCGATGACCATAAAAACGTGGCTGGGACAGACTAGATATGGAAGGCGACGGTGTTGTGGCGCAGGCTGAGAAAGACATTGACCAGCAGTGGAGGTGCCGAGCTAGATGGTCCGATGACCATAAAAACGTGGCTGGGACAGACTATAGATACGGAAGGCGACGGTGTTGTGGCGCAGGCTGAGAAAGACATTGTCCAGCAGTGGAGGTGCCGAGCTAGATGGTCCGATGACCATAAAAACGTGGCTGGGACAGACTAGATACGGAAGGCGACGGTGTTGTGGCGCAGGCTGAGAAAGACATTGTCCAGCAGTGGACTATTATCCATAGTCCACTTAGACTTAGTTGATTTTGGGCTCGTTCCGACACAAGAAAAGTAAAACACAAGGACGTTTACGTTATGGTGTTGTGTTTTATTATGAAATAATGAGATCATTATTAAACCGTTCCATTCCGTTAAGTATTAGTAAAAGCTCAGGTGTTGTTGCTTTAAAGGCTTAATTACTAACAATTATTCTATGTTTTATCTCAGGATGTACTGTTTATTCATAATTAATTACAATTTAAATTGTTCGTTTAGATTAAGTACTTAAACGTGTTTCTTTAGTAGGTGAGTAGGTACCTATAATGTTAATATGTCACAACAAAAGGGTATCAAAATTAATTTTTAATTAAGTAAATGGATTAGACTACGACTTTTAAAATGATATAAAACCAAACATCTAAACTCGGGCCTACAATACCTATCGTGCGAATCCGCTACGCTTTTCGTAGCAACGACGGTATCCTAAAACGCTACGAATTCGCTACGAAATTCCTTGTTATCGTAACCATATTAATGGTTATAATTTTAATTTTCCGTAAAGGCTAGGTTTCTATCTAATTAGATTTTAGCAGAATTTCAGTATTTTCAATTTCCCAAGCCCGTCTACCCGGCGGTATAACGAACTCAAAGTTCAGCTATTGACCTTAACTTTATCCGATTATTTTATTAATTGACAATTAACCCTAAAACAACGAAATGGGAAAACAACCCTCCAATTCATTATTTAAGAGCTAAAAGGGTTGGAGTTAATTCAATTGTAATTATGACAAGAGTACTTCATAATTTGAAATACAAAGTTCTGTGTCTGAAAATTGTTTCTACCTACCAGTTTTCATTTTGGACAATCCTTTGAAGATCAGAAATTAATAGATTGAATTTTAAAGTCATTGAAGCAATTTACAATTGGTTGTTTTTATGCTAACAAAGTCACTTTGAAGAAAATAACTCTGGCTTAGCGTAATGCAAATTAGGGATAAGTTACTAGTAGATGACCAGCATCCATGCCAAATCGAATATCAACCAATGTTATCAGAGGAGTCTTCCAAAGACTTCACAAATCCCATATTTTTTTTTTAGTTTAGTTCAGACAGGTGACCGCCATTCTTTTGACAGCTATCGGGGCAAGGCAAATCAGTAATTGAACATCTGTCATTTTCGATACGACAACCTGTCGAATGGTTGTGAATCGCTGTGCAGATGGATAGATTTTTTACTTTTTTTTTTGAGGATGGGAAATCATCAAATGACCTCTCCCGCTCTGGGTGGAGCAGAAGGGAGTGTCAGACTCTTACTGACTAAAACCCACCCGTGTTCCTTCCTTAGCCCGTTATGTTCCGGGCGATAACCCTTTCGGACAATCCCGCTGACCAGATGGATAGGTTTAGGTACATCTTTCATAACACCATTCCAGCTATGTAGGAAGATATTTTATGTCGATAGCATTACAATATGTTGTAACTAAGCCTATAATGCGTGCCATCGTATGCGTTTTACTTTCCTTATCGTATTGTGAAAGAGAAAAACCACATATAAAGTCACAGGAACGAGAGATTTATTGCAATTTCCTGTATTATTATTAAGTATAACTTTTTACTTGGGGTTTTCCTTAACATCTGTACCATTTATACCTATTTGTATGAGAATTATAATAATGTAAGAAACTTTTGTACGCTTTCGCGCAATAAGACGCAGAAAATATATTTCTTCTAAATTCATTTGAGCATTCGTTTAATTAATGAAATTAGATTATAAACAATACGAAAGCTCCCTACATTCGGTTAATTAATAATTATATAGGTATTTTCTTCGACTCGAAAATGTACTAGATTTTTTTTCATTAAAATTCCGTGCGTCATTAAGGTGCCACTAGTCAATATTTTTCCATACACATTTCGGGAGAGTATTATTACACTGTTTGATATTGTGCATCCAAAGTTAAACATGATATCGTTTTGTCTTATTATTAATGTTGTCTGTACGGAAACAGAATAGTAAAATAAATAGCCATTAAAAAGTTATGAGCCTACAAATATTCGTTTTTGTTGCTATTTTTAACGTAACTTTGGGTGTGAATAAGTAATAAAAGAACTGTAAAATCTTCAAAATCAATTCCGCACCGACAAAGTTCAGTTATCGAAGAGTTCAATAAACTTCATTTGTAATTGATTTATGCAGTGGTTTTTTCATAAAACTCATTTTTTCGAAGCACTTTTCGAATTTTTTTACTCGCCTATAAGTTCGGAACGGTGTTTCTGTGCGTGAGACTAGACGTTGTTCATGTAAACTACCGTCTAACTGCTCATCATTGATACTAGCTCTGTCGGACACGAAGCCAGGTGAGACAGCGTGCTTTTTGGCCATGACCATCAGTGAGTTCGAGCTCGCGACTAGTTTACTGTTAAGTCGTCTATATGGTATTACTAAGTAATGATTACAATTTCGTGTGTAATATAAACTATTTCGTGACCTCTTTAACCAAATCGTGCAGAAACCTTTAATATTTTTTGCAACGACACGTCTAATATAAAGTGTAAAATCATCAAGTAGCGGAAGATGGCTATTAAATTAAAATTAATAATGTGCAGCATTGGCAATACAATTCAGATTACCGACATGTTTCTTTTTAATAGAAAAAAGTTTATCATGCTGAAAGAAGCAACTTTTCAAATCGCAGATTCACATGCATTCAATCATTGTCTGCAATATCCTATATTATCTTCATTTGCATAAAATGCATAATCAGCCTATACTGTTCCCACTGCTGGGACACAAGCCTCCTCTCTGTGAGAGGGAGTGGGCCATAATCAACCAAGTATAAGGCCCACTCCGGGTTGGTAAATGTCACAAGTCTTCGAATTTTTGTTTCTAGGACATACCGGTTTCTTCACCACGTTTTCCTTCGCCGTTTTTGAGAGCAACAGTGATGAAATTGAATAGAATACAATTATCTTTATTTATTATTTGCAACAATTGTTCAACAATTGAACAATTTGTAGGTACTGTTATTAATCAATACAAATTTAATTACTTTATAGATTGTTTCATCCTATATTATCTGCATGTAATAGGCAATAATTAATGGCAACAATTATCCAACAATTGAACAATTTGTATTATTATTAATTACTGATACTAATCTTTCTACATTGTTATTAAATATCGATCCATAAAATGTCGTTCAATTATTAAATAGGGCCATAAATTCAGATTTTCTATTCCTAAACGTATACTTAGGAAATCAACAATGATTGAAGTATCTCAATCCACGCAATAGTGTACAATCAACATGATCATACGATCACGAATGTCTGCCAAAAGTGGTGTTTTACATACCAGACCATATTAGACGATAAGAATGGAAACAGTCTATAACACAAAACACAATCTAAAGTATGGCATAATACCTAATTGGAAAATATAACCCTGGCATAACGACTTACAACCATGCCTTTTGTATAATAGCCGTGTTCTGCGGATCTATTCTGCGAAAATCTCACCGTGACAACTTAGGTGAGTCGAGAGATTCAATAGTGTCAATCTCTAGCATAAGGTGGAATGACAGCTCACTTCAAGCTCACTTCGCCTTAGTTTAGCAGGCTTTAAAACAAACAAACTAGTGAAGTACCGCTAAACTGAAACGTTGCCTGAGGTAGCTGCGCGGTGCGGGAGGGGTGACGGTTGTCACAAGTTGACGAATCACTGAGCTCTCGCATCACGACAACACACCCCTCCCGCACCGCGCTGCTACCTCAGACAACGTCTCAGTTAAGCCATCGACCTATAAATGGGTTGTGTGTACTTTATTTTGGACTGCACAACGTCAAGATTCATTATTATAATAAAACATAACACAACTTCACGTCTTATTTCCCCAAAGGGGTGGGCAGAGGTGTACAGTCAGCAACAAAAGTCGATTAACACTTCAGTTTTTTTAATCTCAGTTATTGAGCAAAATGTTAACAAAAAAAATAACTATATATATATATATAAAAAATCTTTGTTCAAAATTGCATCAGAAGTACAATGCAATTTTGAACAAATATTTTGCTCAATAACTGAGATTAAAAAACTGAAGCGTTAATCGACTTTTGTTGCTGACCGTACCTATAGTATACACACATTTTGACAGTCATGTTTAAGTCCCATGTAATAGAAGGCGAGCCTATGAGCTCAACTGTCATTAAAAATGAGACACAATCACTTTTTCTACTTGTACCAAACTTAATAAGCTTGCCTAACAGACAACTATTGCCATCAACTGGGCACAAATTCCGATTCCGGGCTGCTACAGAGAAATTCCAAATAGAAAAACCCAAAAAAAAGTAAAGTATGGAGGTAATGGAAAGTATTATAAAATGGAAGCAATGTCCACAGAACAACATTTTACTCTCTCATTTTGAACAAGAAGCCCTCACACATTCTGCAGTCGTCCGACGGTTGCCAGTTGTCATTTTTACATAATAAAAGCTGCGGATGCGTACTTTGGCGTGTCATCTCGACCTCTCACTTCCTCAAAATAACAAGGCACAGAATATCCACAACTGGCAACACACTACAAGAATTCACAAAAATTGCTAGGAAATACATACAGGTTACATGGCATTTGGAAGCGTTGCAGTCATTTTCAAGCGCTCCAGCGTTTTTTCTTTTCCATTTCCTCATATGCATATTATTGAGAAATTTTCAATTTGATTTTCGAATCTCGTGTCACGTTAATGATTTGCTATTTTTCTTATTTTGGTCAGCCAATCACAACAGTTTACATCTGTCAAATCTGTAGATTTGACAGCTTCAACCAATCAGGGACTTGATCAGGCTTTCCGTATAAGTTATGTAGTAGTGTAGTGCTTATACCTACCTATTTAAAGGTATTTCCTCTGACGCATCACAAATCAGGGTGACAGTAGCAAAGCCTCAGTCGAGTGCACACTCTATATAAGGAGTTAAGTAGCACTCTTAGAGAATTTCCGTGTTCCGTATAAAAAATTAGGTGACGTTTCCGCGGAGTGAGGGCTATTAATATTATTAATGGACGTGTTGCAGCTTCGTTATTTTCTCTTCCTTGGTTGATAGTTTTTCAAGCTAGTCATTTTAAAGTAAAACACTTCAACATCATTAATTGCGTTTCACTTTCGGACTTCAAAATGAGAGCAATATCAATGAATTTATTCGTAATTTATATTTTAACATAAAAAATTTAAAGCGTTTATGAGAACAGTGCGAAAATTAGTAAAGTACTAAGCTTCCTCATCTTCTAATGAATTAACAAAATAATAGTTTCATTTACCCAAAAAATCAATAAGTACCTACAGCAAATTCAAATGTGATAACAGTCAAATTAAAAGCCCTCCCATATATTTCACGCTGATTGCAAACACAAAGGATTAACAATGACTAAATTACAATTTAAAATCAAACCGTTGCAGCACTTTCTATCGAACAAAGGATGGTGGGCGAGACAAAAGCTATCTATATCTACCTAGAAAAACGTTTAGCCTTCGAGATCTGTCTCGATAACTATACGACGATCGCGATGATCGAGATGACGTCACAGAGACAGACGTTTAAACGGGGGAAGAAAAAAAGCTAATGTTACAGTGAAAGTGCGCGAGTAGCCGAGACATTTTCACTACCATTATTATAGGCAAAGGCGTTAGGTTGGAAGCACACTGCGTTCAATATATAGGCTGAATGCCTTGATGCCATGAAAAGGTGTCATAATAGAGCTTTATCTATGTTCTCTTCGATAGATCTACAGTCTTTTATATTGTCTTTGCTTTGACCGTAGGTACGTTCGGTATAATTCAATTAATTTTAGTATTTTTATTTAATTAATAGATAGTTTTTGCACTACCAAGTTTTTCGTATATATTATTAACTGAATGCATAAAAAGTGGGATTTTCCAATAGGTAATTATATTAGATATTCAATACCAATCCTATCTCATCTGCCTAGCAATTAAATTTATGGCAATTAATTTTAATATAAAAAAAAAACTTTTATCACCTTTCTGTGTGCTTGCTGAAATAAAGATAAAATCAGTGTCCAACTAAACTAACTAATTACGAGTAATAAAATAAATTTAACAGCAAATTGGAGAAAATATTACAACTTATCGCTTAGCTTGTCAGTGAAAAATTGATCGTAATTCCGTACAGTAATGAACAGTAAATATTTTATGTAATAACTTATATGTTATTCTTATAACTGCGTATTTTATTTGCGAATTTTATCGCTCGTTTCCTGATATAAACTTACAGTTGTGACATCAATTACGGAATCACAAACTGCGTTTTTACCTGTACTTAAAAACCACTACGCAATTATTTCCAACGTTGCAGTCGATTGTATCTTTTCCTAATAGCGACGGAAAGCCACGAAGGGGAATTTATTCACTAAAGCAGTTAACGTAAACGGTAAACGTTAACGTACATAATTATCAATTGTATGTTGTATGTGATATTATATTGACGTGTGGGAATGCCACACCCTGTTATGAAAAATGGTTTATTATTTTAACAAGTAAATGCCTTAAGAGGGCGCCGACCAAACGCCGACCGTGCAGTGACGCCCTCATCGTTTGGTTATTTCATTTATTTTAGAATGAAAATGCAGAAAATAAGCACGTTAAGTTGTGCTCCACAAGATTATACGTTAATATTATTATAAACGGTAGTTTTACCTTGTTTAGTTTTATTATAATGACTAAAACGGATAATAGTGGCCACTATTTTAATTCTAAAATTCAAAATTTTAATTCTAATAAAAGAAATAACCAAACATACGATGAGGGCGCCACTAGGCGGTCGGCGTAGCCTTAACAACTTATAGTGATTGTTTCTTAGTCCAGCATCTTCAAGGTTGCGTTATCAGTCTATAACGTTCCCACTACTGGGACCCAGTCTAATACGCAGGCTCAGTGCGTGTTGGTAGATGTCACATGTCTTCGAATTTTTGGTTCTAGGATAAACCGGTGTCGTCACGATGTTTTCCTTCACCGTTTCGAGAGCAGGGGTGATTTATGAAAGAATTACACAAAGTAAAGCGCCTGCCTGGGATGGATCCCACGACCTACAACTCGTAAATCGGAGCCCGCTACCACTGGGCCACCACGGTTTAAGTTTGAGCTACGAATTGAATTTTATTGTTCCTGGCAAACTTTAAGCGATATTCAAGCTCAAATGGTAAATAAAAATAAAAGCAACCAGTTTGTTTTCTTTTTCTGTTGCCTCACAACTATGAAATTTGAATATTACCTACTTACTCTTAAACAACAAAATTTTAATATAAGTTTTTCTGTGAATTTTCCCTCTTTGCGAACACACACTTAATATTTTGCTAAGGTTAATTGTATGACTACATAGCTGGTACCTATTTGCTTACATCATAGGTAATTACCGATATATGTGAGTGACATGTCATGAAAAGACTCTTTTAGATTAGGTTCAAGAAAAATTTAAAAATGGTCTGTAGCCCTTGTTATTTCTTTCTGACTGGCTTATTGGACATTGCTTAATCTTGTACGTGTCAAAAATATAATCAATAAGTACATTATCCTTAAATAGTATAAAACAAAGTCACCAAAATGTCTGTACGCGCATAACTTCTGAATGACTGCACCAAATTGGATTATTACTTTTTTGTTGTGTTCGGTATTGCCAGGATAAGGTTTGTATGAAAGAAAATTTCGAAAATTCGAAAAAAAAAGAATGCACCTGTGCGAAGCTGGCAGGCCGCTAGTATAATAATATAGTAATGAAGAACTTTGTCTGTTTGTCTGGATGTATGTATGTTCCGGATTAGCCCAAAAAGGGCTGAACGGACTTGAGTGAAATTTGGTCCACAGATAGTTTATAACCTGGATTTACACATACGGTACTTTTAAACCCGATAGTACGTTCCCGTGGAATATTTTCCGTCATCGACGCGGTCGAAGCTGCGAGCAAAAACTAGTTTGCAGATGCATTTTATTTTGTGTGTACCTATATTACTGAATAATTTGCTAAAACAAAGAATGATTTTAACTTTCTAAGCTCTCTGTGTGCCACAACCATTATCGTCTGCGTTATAGTTTTTATACAATAATAATCAGTTTCAGATTTGTTCACGGCAACCAACACTTACAGGCGTCGAGCAAATTATATCGTGACGGCGTGAGATTATTTATTATGATAGAAACACGCTTTTTGTCTGACATTTGATAATAAAAGGCTGCCTTTTTCACTTAATTATGAGGCAACGTAATAACAGCTGTCTTTATAAAAACAAATGAAGTGTTTATGAAATCAATGATGGCTGCCAACGTTAGCTGTCAATTTTGAGAAATGTCATTTTTAAACTCCGTCCCTGTGTTTTAGATAATTAAACTTTAAAAAAGAAATGTAAAGAAAATACAAAACAAAAAGTCGCTACTGTCTTTAAAAATTAAATATTGTACATAGCTACCTTAAAATCCCATGCGCTTAAAGCCTTCTTACTTTAGGGACTGCACAAACACCAGCCGAGCGGTAATATTAAAATAGCTTAAAGGGGGCCCTCGAAGCAAGACCGAAGTGGTTTTAAATATTCAATCTGGCAAAATTTACTTTTATGTCGTCTGAGAGAACTGTTAAATAATCTGTGCAATGCAACCCTATTGACTTTTTCATCGTATTGAAAAATTTATTCATCCAATACTTCGGCTGTCCCATTTCAAAACCTAGTAAGGGACACTTTTTACAAAAATCGTTTTATTGCATAATCTTGCTAACCTTTCTAGGTTAGCAAGATTATGCAATAAAACGATTTGAACGAAACGCTGGTGTTTTTGTATTTGGTATAGACCTTCTGGTCTCTACCAAATACAAAAACACCAGCGTTTTAAAGTTACATAAAAGGAGATATATTTAAGCATCGATACCTAGTAAGTGCACCTTTCACTCCCTAGTGACCATTTATAACCTAGTAAGTCAATTCAAAAAATACACTCCATTAGGCTGACCAATATTACGTTTATGCGCTCTCCTGTAAAATTTCATTTTAAGTCCTTACTAGGTTTTGAAATGGGGCAGCCGACTTATTGGGTTGAAAGAGTCCAAAAGTCCATATTGTCGAAGATTTGGTCACCTAATAATTTTGTTTTTGTTTTCCTATTAAGATTGTGTAAGTAACCTCGTAGTCTGCCTAGAGCTTAATTTTTTTTTTATTTAACTGTGACATGATCTAATTCTCGTTTTAATATTTTACCGCCGCACCACAGAATAACTAATAGTAGGTACAGAATCGTGTACTGAATTCATGGGAACAGATAGTGCGGCGATGTCCCTACCACCCTATATCACACTAATATTATAAAGGCGAAAGTTCGTGAGTGTGTGTGTGTTTGTGTTTATATGTTTGTTACTTCTTCACGCTCAAACGGCTAGGCTAAAATTTCTTTTTCTAAAATTCTTTTGTATGGAGGTAGCTGACATCCTGGATTAACATATAGGCTACTTTTTGTCCCGATATTTCCACGGGATCGACATTTACGCGTTTGAAACCGCGGAGCGCAGATAGTACAATATAAAAGCTTTTACCGACACGAGAGAATTGTACCTAAAAGACATCATCATTATCTTCAAGTCCGTTTCATTAAAACTTAGCAACAAACACGAACACTTCTACTTGCAACACAACGAAATAAGCAATCGCAATCCTCGGAGATTTCCTAACGAGACCAAGATGTTACAATTACAGTCTTTTTATTCGAATCTTCAATAGACACGACACTTTCGAGTTTCGACCACTGCAACTTGACCTCTGAGCTTAAATTACACGCATTCATTCCTTACCAACAAGGTTCAAAGTTTGTTTTTTTTTTTTATCACGGAAGCGCTTGATGCAATGGTCTTTAGTTTCGGGATTACATTACATTTTCTTAGTTGCGCCTGCAACTTGTATGAACGTTCTCCGATGTAATGTGTAAAGTTACCTTACCTCGAATCACGTCATGGTCATGTCTTGAAAAACGTTTGGGGAAATACAAATACGTGTCATGTCATTGTTCGCCAGATACATTGTACCAAAGTATTTTATGCACACAACTTGATGAGACTTATTCAATTTAATTTGATAAATAGTTACATATACCTACGTTTTAATAACTTCTGTAATGTAATTTAATTAATTAAGTATTTTATATAGTAAATTATAAGTAGAAACTTTCATTGACTTATGCATTAATTTAATAATTATGAATATTACGATCGTTAACGGCTACAATAACGAGGGGCAAAACTTTTAAAACTATGACTAACTTTTGTCAGCACATTTAGTGCTGACAAAAGAAGTAATTACGTGCCTAATTTATTTGAATAAACCACTTGACACGTGTGGTCAATGTTTTTTATTGTAAAAGAAACCTAACTTTGAAGGTTACAGTTCCCCCCCCCCCCTCGGGTTTATGAAATTTGTGAGAAGAAAAATAATATCTAAGTATCTATACTAATGGTCAGCGGGATAGACTCCGAAAGGGTTACCGCTGGCCCGGAATATAAAGGGCTAAGGAAGGAACACGGGTGGGTTTTAGTCAGTAAGAGTCTGACACTCCCTTCTGCTCCACCCAGAGCGGGAGGGGTCATTTGATGATTTCCCATCCCGAGAAAAAAAAAGTATCTATACTAATACTAAAGCTGAGAGTTTGTTTATTTGTACGCGCTAATCTCTGGAACTATCCGTCGGATTTGGAAAATTATTTTTGCTTTCGACAGCTCAATTCTTGAGGAAGGCTATAGGGTACTTAACATTACACTAGGACTCTTAGGAACCGAGCTAAAACAAACCCCACAAAGAACGTCAAGCTAAAACGAAGTATTAGCGCGGGTAGGCGATGCGAATACATAATATAAAGGCAAAAATTTTTGTGCATCCATCCAACGTAGGTAGATTGGATGAATTCAGAAAAGTTTTGTGCCTTGGTAGGTATTTCCCGGAACGAATTCATGTGTACTAGGTATTATTTTATTTACTTTCGAGAAGGAAAACACAACGTCTTATTCCAAAAAGTCCGATTGAAGAAACCGCAAATGCAGACAGTTTTTACCTTTTAATACCTACGCACGTACGTACGGGTGTTTTTCCTAAAATGTCAAGGTAGCATTGACCTTTTCTAAAAGCGACCGCTTCCGAAACCTAATTCAATTTTGATGGTTGTGTCACCAACCCGCACTGGGACCGCGTGGTGGATTACGGCCCACTCCCTCTCACCGAGAGGACCCTCGGGTCGCAGCAGTGAAAGGTTATGTTATTATGTGTTTTATAGCCCTTTCATTATCGGACTCAGTGCCTTCAATAATTTTGGTCAACAAAGTTCCATACATTATTGTAACATTTTGACTCAAAATCTTACACTAAATAAGTAGGTTTAGTCTTATAGAGACGAGTGGCGAAAAAAGCCTAGCCACAGATGCCTTGTTATCGTCTAAGAAAAGTGTAAGGATGGTTTTTTTTACTTTTCACGAGTTTTCATACAAAGAAAATACCGAATTGCGGTAAAAAAATTCTTTTAAGACTTTAAAACTAAGTACTTAAGTATACGTACTGACTTATTCAGTATGAAACAGTAGTATTTTCAACAAAAATAAACAAGAAGTTATTTATAACTTTTCACATTTTCCCATCTCTTTCTCGTAACTTCGAACCTTCATTTTATTTTAAGCCTTCCAAATTTGAAAAGTAAAGTTTTTGTCGTACCAATGTCTCAATGAAAGACGTCTCTATTGTTTGTTAGACATTATGCATTGTCTGGTTTATACATAATCAAAAGAATCAACCGAATTGATAACCTCCTCCTTTTTTATAAGTCGGTTAAAAAAAGACAAATAGACAGTCAAACTTGTCCATGCTTCGTACGATATCGATATTTATGGCTTTCAGATCATATACCTAAAAGTTCAATTTAAACCTGCAAACATTTAAGTTTTCGCTTTCATACAATTTTCCACTTGTTGCGGTTATATTATGGTAGCAATGATTTGATATGGTCAACTGAACTTTCTAAACCAACCGCGTCTGTTTTTATGAACTATGAGCATAAGTATTCCGTAGTTACACTGTTCAAATTAAGGGGCTTACATGACCTAAAGCGCGGTCACTGTCGGACTGCATAGAAAAGAAAGAGAAGCGCGATGACACAACGCTGGTATTTATTGCAAAATTAGAAGCAATTATTTAATTACAAAAAATCTATTGTTTGGACGAAAAAATTAAAACACTAGTATTTTAGTATGTTGCTTGTAGAATAATCTGACAAAAAATCAGAATGATTGTAAGGTAATGTAATGTTAGTAAGGTTTTTATTGTAAAAAGAAAGTTTCTAGAAGTAAGAAGTACCTTCATGAATTTTTTTCTATCGTGTCAAATTAGTTGTATTATGTTTTCAACACACTATCTACCTAGCATATATCCTGAAGAATATCATATATTTTTCTGATTTTGTTTACTGTAGTCGATCATAATACTTTTATTGTTTCTAAAACTTGCGTTTTTTGTGTTTAGGTCCTGTAAGCCCCTTAATCACATGTACTACTTACCTATTATAACAGTGTTGGAGCTTGTAAGGTCTAGTTTAGAAAGTCAGTCATGTTATACAGAACTGAATTAGAAAACTTCAGTATTGTGAATCATTAATCGTCATGTAATGTATGTAAATCATTGTAGCATTAGAAGGCGAATGTTCTAGATACATAATCTTCTGATGCTGCAATGATTTATCAATTAAAAACCTTCATAGTTATCTTTGTTTTCTTGCTATTTTATTTTTTTCTACACCCCGGTATGAAAGAGCACAGGATTTGTCCAGAATAAACGTACTTTGTCGACAGAAGGAGGCCGTATGACTTAATGGCCTCTTCATTGTCAAAACAAATCTATTATTTTCAATGAGCATAAATCTAGTAAGTATTGAATTTTTCAACACATTTAGTATTGCACTCACAGGTACAGAGTGCTGAGTGTAGCATTGACTGTATAGTTACACGCACGTATATAATCTGTAATCTGCATTATGTAATGTCTTCATGGTGGTATGGTAATCGCGCGCAATCAATTTCATTGTTATCAAATTCATTCGACATTCAGTGCAGAGTAAAACCAATACAATTGATTCCATTGTTTCCAAACTCAGATTACTTTTACTCAATAATTAATTAATTTGTGAAGTTAACAAACTGGCAGTATATAAACGCGACAATATCAATTCAAAAAAACAACATTAAGTATAGGCCATAAAAAGTGTTGCATCTTTTTTATTGTCAGCCAGTACCTTTTATGACGATCACTAGGTCTAACCTTGTAGTGTGGGTCGTGTGGAATAATCACGGAAAAAACCTTGCTAAGTACACCAATACCACCACTTATCAGATGACAGATGATAGCCATAATGACTGGGTCACCCATAGACCACGTAGTTATGTCATAAATTGATATTATTCTGCGACATGACCTTACTACGGGGTCACTGAATTAGTTTTGGTACCTACCTAATTGTTTAGAAGTATGTACATAATAATTATGTATTTTCTATATCTTTATGAATAATTTTGGTTTTTGAAAGTTTTACACGTTTTCGTCGTTTGCTGTAAAGATCTCAGGAAAAAGACCTCGATTGAATCAAAATGCTTATTTTAAATTAGGCAGCAAAAGCATCGATATATGAATATCAATCGTTAAAACCGGACTACACTGGAATTAAATTATTGATGTTATGACGTCTGATATAAAAGCCAATAAACTAATCTTCACCAACTTGATAAAAGCAAGTAAAAATAATGGCACGTGTGAATTGTGCATAAATGCTAGAAACAAAACAACGCCCACGAAAGGATGGAGTTTTAATAATGTGTTTGGTCGACATCTAGAGATCGGACGCGTGTAATAATGTCTTTTTTCGGTCATCTGACTACTGATGGGTTAATTGTCATCATTTTTTTTTCTTTTTTTTTACCAGGTGATAGCTAGACAGTTGTTTTCACAGATGATGTATTTCTGTAGCCGCTATAACAACAAATAATAAAAATAAAATAAAGTTAAAATTTAAAGGGGTATAAAAGAAACGTTTTTTTCGGCGATTTATGCCTTGTGGTACGGAACCCTTCGTATGCGAGTCCGACTCGCACTTGGCCGGTTTTTTTTCTTCTGACTTGCAGACTACTTACAGAGATGTCTTTTTGTGTCAAAATATTTACAAAGGACCATCATTTTTATGGCTTTTGGGGAACTAGCTGCGAATTTGTCTTTGTAAACGAACCTAAGACTATATTAAAACCTTTAGGTATAAAAGTTAGTAAGGAAATCTATTCGCAGATATTTATAGACCAACCTAGTGTCGTGTGGCTAGATCGGATCATGACCTTACAGCGACCGGTTCGGCCAACAGCATCGGACCAATAATATTAATTAATAGCAGATAGGACTTAACGCGAATCTTTTGTATTGATCGCGATCGATTTATTTTAATGTCTACTTTTTAAATTATCGTGTAGGATGTGAAATTGCGTGTAAAAAATTCACGTTAATTGCTTTTCTTTATCGGTGAGTGTTTTTAGAATATCAGTATGGGCGTTCTAGACCGGTTTAGGAATTAAAAAGTTTGATTTTCAAATAACGAACTTTTCCTATGACGTACTTGTTCGGTTGATGGGTGTATCGAACATGTTCTCCTCAGGGCTGATTTTTTTTACCAAAGTCAGTTATCTTTTATCCGTGGAATAGTATTGACGTCTGGCAGTTTTTTTATGGAAAAGCATTCACAATTTATTCTATTATTAATTATAGAAATTCGCCCTTAGCCTCCTCAAGTTATTGAAGGATTTGTTGAATTTTGACTTTATTGATAAGTTATAATTAAAATGGCCGACCATATAATATAAGTACATACTTACTTAACTGAATGAAAACGTACTTGTTTTTAACCTCAATAATAACGTAAATTATTAGCTCAATAACAAAAAGTTTCCACAAAGTCAGTCCCGTAAAGTTGTTGCACAATAAAAATCGAGAAACGACTCAATTAAAACTTCTTACGTTGCACTTTTGCAGACTTTATCGACAATAATAAAAGTCGAGTTAAAAACATCGATATTTTTACGAGTTGTAAATTATCGACCTCGAAAGTCGTGCTAGTCAGCAGATGATGTTATAAATGATCAGGTTTCCTTATTAATTTAAATAATGCAGCTTCCTATCTTTCTTTATGCTAATTCTCTTGATTTCAATGCAGTCTGCCAAAAAAGACGACATTTTCTTAAAATTCATCTAATATAAATCGATAATATATCTTAAGTATTTATGATGTAACAGCATTTTAATATCCTAATTCGCTGTTTCGTTTGTTATGTCATAGTTCCTGTATACAATTACGTTGGCTTGGCAAATATCAATTAAGTAGAGACTTCTAACTGTACAGCAGTTTCTATACAAGTGAACTTCGACAAAATGCTTACAAAAGAGGTTATAGATGTACAGATGTTGCTGCCTGAGAGTGAAAACCTCGTAAGTGTAAAAGAAGTAACTTTTCAGGAGGAAGAAAGAACTGCGTGCTGTAAAATTTTTGTACGGCGTCTTCTATGTTTTTTTTTACCGACTTCTAAGAAGGAGTTTCTGAATTCTTATTAATTAATATGGAAATTTAATCCGCTTTTATATCCAGAAATTTTCGGCTTCTTCTGGGTGAGCTCACTCCATCGTAGACTTTGTCTCTGTCATCTCTGACCTAGACTAGAGTCAAGAGCAAACCCATTTCAAATAAAAAAAAAAAAAAAGTTTCTGAATTCTTATTAATTAATATGGAAATTTAATCCGCTTTTATATCCAGAAATTTTCGATACTATAAGATTCTCCGAAATGCATAAAATGCTACTTACATTCCCGAGGTTTTTACTCTAAGGCGGCGTTATAGAGATCTAAAGCTACGTCTATGGGTCTATGGGCGTTAAGTCCCTCAAAGCGTAAACTATTGTAGCACAAACAAGATCAGCCTATAATGATTCCGTTGCTAGGACACCGGCCTCCTCTATGTTTTTTATATTCTGTTCCTATTATCTCTTTGACTTAATTTAATCTTTTTGACATTTCCATTCCTAATATTTGACTAATTTGCAATTTGAATGTTATTCTAATTTATTTCATTCAATGTTATATCTAACAAAATAACCAAAACCCTGAAAATATATTTGTACGCCGGAAACGGCAGAATATTATGGCAGAATACTTTTAAAAGTATGTAACAAATCTGTAACAATATTCTGACAAATAAATGGACTATGGCTATGATAAAGGGTTTGAGCGGCCCACCCAACCACCACGAGGGCCCAGTGCGGGCGTGCGGGTTGGTAGATGTCACATTTCTTCGAATTTTTGGTTCTAGGACATGCCGGTTTCCTCACGATGTTTTCCTTTACTATTTTCAGAGCAGTGGTGAACTAGTGTAGCGAGTCCGAATTCACAACTCATAATAATTCTGCTACAGAGTAGGTAAGTACCTAAAATATAGGTAAATGAAGGTAATTCCGGACCTTGTGATATGAAAAGGAGGTGGCTGAGTAAATCGAAACCTGAGTGAACCTACTTGAACTCGTTTAAATGATTGTCATTAATAATAGTCTTGAAACGTAGGCATTAATCTAATCTGTGTTTTGATAGTCCTAGTCCCATAAAAAAGTCTCGCGTCAACTAATTAAGAGGCTTTTACATTTTAAGAAAACTGGTTTTTGTGGCTAATTTAGTTTTATTGATAATTTAGCCTTTGCAAGCTTTATAATCATACTTAGTTCATTTGGTATGAGATAAATCTAACCAATGCATATTGCACTCAATAAATTAGCACTCTTTTAGTATTATGACTTCTTACATTTTCGGCCTATAAAAAAGGTTACTCGTTAAAGGTTCTCCAGAAATTCAAATATGGAACTCGTTACAGAATTCGCGGGAAAGTCGTCCAAATTATCTCTGCCCTGTGTTCTAAAAATAAATCATTAGCTGGCCAGTCGGTCAAATTCGGCGAGATGAGTTAGCATTGAGCAAGGGTCGTTATTGTGGACATTCACCTTGCTGCCACCAGCCCGAAGGTCACCCAACTTAGCGCCACAGTAGGTAACGTGAATTATCTCTCTTGTACACGTTTTACTTTTATAAAATAAGGAATCGACCTTGTACGTCAGCATAATGGTTTGTTATGAATACGATGGCGTCATAATAATCGTTTATAAAATAATTAATTTGTATTTTTGTGTAGGTATTGCAATGGCTTTTGGATTTATTGAGGGTTTCCGCACTTTGTACTTAAATTTGAGACGTTGTTTTTTTTTAAGTTTGAAATGAGGCCCACATTGTGAAGAAGAACTTAAATTCGTCACAAACCAAAAAAGTCACGTGTGGAAAATTCATAAATTACGTCGACCGTAGGTTCAATTGAGGTAAGGGACAAAATATGATTTTTCAGGAGAGGCCGACAAAGTTTTTTTGCGGACTAAATCGCCCATAACTTTTTTAGTTATTAACCTTTTTCGGGTCTGATTTCACACATAATCTTGTATTTTAGTGCTCTATCTACATGTGTAACATTTATTTAAATAAGTTAGCTATTTAAGAAAATAGATGTCCCTTACAACAACGTATTTTATTAGTAATGTCCCTTACTGACGAAGTAACTTGTAGTCCCGTCCCTTACATTAAATTGACCTCTGCGTTGGATCCAATCTATTAATAAAAAATAGTGTAAAGGACTTGTTGAAAAAATTTATGAAAAAAATACAGTGTAAAGAGGTTTTTGACAGCAAATGAAGTACACACTTTATATTACTGTTTCTTCAAAAATAAACCATGTAATGGTAATTCGTTGATTGGGAAGACCCTTACCTTATTTGAAGTGGATTGGCGGCAATAATTACACCATTTCAAGTTCCTGTATTGCGTAGTTTTTCAGATACATTGTTATTATGGGGGTGATTCGAAATTTGGATCCAAAAATCATTAGGGTAAGGGACATTTTTCTTAAGCTAGAATTTTTTCATATACACCATTCGATAGAGCGAAAAATTCTGAACAAAACTGTATACTCAACTCATTTTGGGTATTTTGTCCCTTACCTCAATTGAACCTACGGTCGACGAATAATATTATGAAAATATACGTAACTATCGAAGAACACGTGTTTAAAGTGAATGACGAATTTAATTAACGTCCGTCCGAACGTGATGATTTCATAATGAAAATGAAAGAAGACAATAACAGCACTTAGATAACATTACCGTGGTAAGTCAACGGAGAATTCATGATTGGCAAAAATTAAAAGAGTTTTCACCATTTTGCGCCAGCATTTGTCAAAGTTCCCTGATTCGAAATTTGATTAGGTAGATATGTCGATCAAACTAATCTGTTCTAATTTCAAAGCTGTTCGCCATATTAGTTCGTATCTTGTTTTTTTTTTTGTAATAGCACTCGACGCTACGAAAACTGGTGTTGAGTCTAGTTCTATAAAACAAATGTTACGACTATCTAACGAATCCTACGCAAGAAATAAAATGTTTATTGCTTAATATGTAGACCCGTGCTGTCAGTTTATCTATGAGGACTTTATTAGTCTAAGTATCTAAATAAACTATTCACTTTATCATTATAAAAACAGCAATCTATGGCCACCTACAGTTGGTCACTAGACATTAAGATATCATCATCAGACTTCTCAAAAAATTGAGTTCTTCTATAATGCTGCTGCCGTTATCTACTGCTTTCTGCTTTAGCTAGATTGTCAAAAAATTTAGTCTGATTTATTCATATCAGGTCATATAATATGTATCTCAGATTGAGACTGGTCATCTCTTAACTGCCAGGTCTCATATATAAACATATATTTTGAATTGTTTCTTCATTTTATTTTTTTACATTGTTCTCACATATAGAATAATGTACACAGGTTTTGCAATATCTTGATTTAAAAGTGTGTGTCCTTGGAGTTTCTTGCCCGTTCTTCTTCATAGAGATCTACGTTGTGGAATGGACAACTGGTTTCGACTTTCTGACCAACTGACCGACTCTTTGACAGCTAAAAAGTGCCTGTAAATAGTTTAATTGAAATTAATGGTTTGAGTTTGAGTATCATAATAATAGGTAGGTAATGGTATTGTTTGGGAAATGAGCGACCATATTTGGACGACGTTTTTTGTAGTCTGATCTTAAACAGCCTTCATAATATCCTTGTACACAAGACAGTAGGTATGAACGTCGTGTTTATCTTTATCTTTCCTTACTTTACTTCGGAGAAACATCAAACTTAAACAAACTTTCCGAATCACTCAAAATAGCTTGAGATTTAAACTCAAAGTCATCGCAAATATTGTTTATTAATCTTTGCTTTGACTTAACTTTACTTATGAAGATTATTTGTGTGTTTCCTTAATCCTTGTTGCTCTTGAATTTGATAAACATTGTTGTTTCTTTGTTAGTAATCCCACGCGTTTGCAAGGGTCAGACGAAGGAGGCGGAATATGGGTTACGTAGACGACACTGTGTGTTTTGTTTGTAAACCTCAATAAATACAACCGTCAATTTGGCTTCATTTAGCCTAATAAACGAAGCCAAATTACCTTAAAAATACCTCATTTACGTCCGTAAATGAGGTATTTTTAAGATAATTTGGCTTTGGATATGAGATAACAAAAAAACAAATAATGTATTTTCAGAAAAAGAAATCTGTATCATGCTCTAACAAACTGTATCTTAATTCATAATCCGAAAAAGTTTTAAGTACTCGATTTAATTCTGATACAAGTCCGATCTATCTAAATATTTAAATAAGTCGAGACCAAAACAATATCAGAAGGATTCATAATTATCATATGTCTTTACGAGGCAGCTGCCTGACTGGTTCGAGCGGTGGAAAGGCGCCATGACGCGCTGTCTGACATAATACGGCCTTCGACCAATTGTAGCTCCGTAACTAAACTTGTGGCCACACTTTTATCCTTAACTATATACTACAATCGGGTTTTGTGCGGAAAAAAAGGAGGTTGAATGCTGTTTGCGCACCTTATTTTTGAATTTGATGATGTTGTTCAGTTGGTAATCGAGCAAAAAGGTTTTAAGTGAGAGTATGCAAAATAAAAGCAGGCTTTTAGCAAACTGTTTAAGGAAGAAAAACTTGACATCGCCAGGATCCTTTTCTCAACGACGATGGAACCATTAATGAAAAAAAAAACAAATAAAAATCGACATGAAATCGGAATTAGCAGAAAAATCTTGAAAACTTAAGGAAAAATCTGGTAAGATCCGTATAAAAATAATGTCTTGTAATTGTGGTATCTCCTAGCCTGCATGCTGCACACCGTTTTTAACGGACTTTAACATATCTACAATAAAGTGCAGACGTTGCAGAACAAAGTTTATTTAAGAAGACCATACCTACTTCCTAGTTTCTGTTTTGTTCAAGAAAACTTTTTCTTCCCATAGAAAGAAAGAAAAGAAAAATATTTTATCTGGGACACGCACAGGAAATACAAACAGTAAATAAAAGGCTCCTGCAAGCAGGCGCGACGCGCGACGCGAATCGCGCGCGACTCAAAGGCACCGCTCGCGCTCGTTGCGCGATTTGCGGTGCCTTCGTGTCACGCGCGATTTTATCGCGTGTCGCGCCTGTTTGAAAGAGCCTAAAAGCGTGTTAAAAAAGGGAGCGTTTCACATTAACAAAATACTTAGCATTAAAAATAAACTTATAACACCCCTCTGTTTCTGTCGGGGGTTAAAAAAGATCTGTGCGAGGCCAAAAAAGGCACCCGATACAAATTGATTCGCTTTAATTACATGATCCGTTATTGACGTTCCTGTACACAATGGTTCATGTTAAGCGTTCGTCGTGGTTTCTCTTCATCCAGTAATAGACTACTAATTACTTTGATGGACGGCTTGTATACGGAAGAAGAAGAATTAAAGTGTAAGAAATTAAGGACGGACGAAGTGCGTTTTAGATTTGTGAACGGGTGTTGCAAGAATTGGTATCTTAGTGATCAAAATCAAACTTATAACACCCCTCTGTTTTGTCGGGGGTTAATAAAAATAAGATAACCTTGAATTGGCTTACGAGTCGACTATCTTCACATTGTTGTATCAAGAAAATCCTAACCCTTCAAGTCTTAGCAAATGAAACTCAGTGGATTATATACCTATGGGTCAAATTCACAGATAAAAACCAAATTAGTTTAACAGGTTAATTTTCAAAAAGTACTATAATGATCACTCCACAAGTGTAAGTACAGATTGCAACATGGCAATAATAAATAATTCCTATTTTATTTTATTTTATTTCGTTAAAACAGCGGATGTAAAAACAATAACAATTTCATAACCACAACAGACACACACGACATGGTTATCAAAAATCTTATTTTCGAAATTAATAAAACTACTCAAATAACATAAATATAAAACGCAACAAATCACGTTCACCTACTTATATAACCGCTATGTTTATCGCAACTTTTTATATTGTAGTTTGTTTTTACGACCATGTTCTAAGATTTTCCGCTCTGATCGATTGAAAAACAGTTACATAAGTGGTTTTTCATCCTGCGATGCAACGAAACTGGTTAGTAAGTTATCCAAAGGTGATGTTCTAGTAACCTGCCTGGGCTAAAGCATTTGACCTGTAGGTATTTATTATACAGGATGTAAAGGACAGCGACGCACAAACTGTTACCAATTTACCATGAATTCAGTCATAAAACAAAAATCCGCTCATACATTTTGGCGGTATAAGAATTGCACTTTTGTATGAAACAGCTGATTTCTGTTTAATAACTGTCTAAAAATTTATACTCTGGGGGATCTAGAATCATGTGCAGAATTCGTGGTAACAGCTTTTGCGTGCCATCGTGTATGTCATAGTGAGCCATCATTTTATAATAGACAAAAGCTCCATCACCGTGGCCTTGCTTTTACAATGTAAATCGGGATATTTCGCCAATAATTAAAAAAAAATATCGTCACCTCTACAAAAATATATCGTCTAGGTACACCTTCTAGATGCGAGTCATCTATTGTATATAAATAATGACTTTATTATATAAAATATTGTTTTTATTGCTGTAATAGCGTTTTTGACATTTATTTATGATGCCATGACACTAAAATGGCGTCTGACGGCAATAAACAAGGATCTGATATGCGTATTGTCACACATTTATTAAACTAAGTAACTACCTTATGTGTAATCGGTTGATCTTTGTAACAAAACATGTTATTAAGTACCTTCTACATTATGATGATCTTGATTCTATATTTAGCATCTTATAGCATCTTACCATCTATAAAAAATATATAGGAATAATTGAAATAGCCATAATTTGAAAAGGAATAACGAATACGATTATGACTAGGAAGGACACGGTCACATTATGACGGTTGATAAAGGTGAATAGAAGAAAAAGACGAACCTAATAAGGACGTATTATGAATAGGAAGATGATGATGGAGCATCTGCATATACATCATTATATCGATAATAAAGCTGCTAGCTACACAAGTCAGAATGCCTCTAAAAGAAGCAAAGGACATTGGTGATGATGCCAACAATGCTGTCACTCTCAAACATCTCCTTGACTTTCCTATATCTAACTTAACCAAAGTTACATTGCCTATAGAGGCAGTTGTTCTTGATGT
Source organism: Luperina testacea (assembly GCA_927399505.1). NCBI lineage: Eukaryota > Metazoa > Arthropoda > Insecta > Lepidoptera > Noctuidae > Luperina > Luperina testacea. Next base: position 18,633,163 of record OV656759.1, on the reverse strand, counting down.
TAGCTTGCCAGTCACGTATAAGTAGACACGTGCTGAGTTTCTATAATTAATAATAATTATTGTTGATGATGCCATAAATCTTAAGCTTTTTTTTTTAATTCTTAGTTTTATTGAATTATGGACGGACCAGCGCCCTGTACGTACTAGATAACCTTATGGATGTCCTTGAAAAATAATCTGAAGAGCAAGATTGTTTTTAAATGATAAAGTTACATACTAATCTCACGACTTTGATTTTGCAGCATTAATGAACTATTATTAAAAAAGAAACAGATCAAGCCACGGGTTAAGTTTAATTGACCATAGAGAACCTACCTACCTAATTAGCCCAACTAAAGTCAAACACTACTATGCAATCACTGCTAGTGTACACCAATCAGTGAGTGCCGTGTAGGTATTTACATTGGTGGTTATCTTCTCTTTGTGCTGCACAGACTGTGACTAAGTTTTCCTGAAATATTTCCGATTAGAAGCTACTTGTACTAGCTCCATTTTTATTGCATACTTAATGTATGATGGGATGGTATTCAGTTGCATCCGGATAGACTGAAAGCCGACCCCAACACAGTTGGGACAAGGCTAGATGAGATGGTGAGTAGAAATATGCCAGTCAATGCCAACTTTCCCAAAATTGACTACTCATTACAAAGCAGCTAAATCCAGTCTTGCTAGAAATCAGAAATATATACTAATAATAAAGCCGAATCGATTTTTGTTCGTTTGTTTGAACGCGCTAATCTCTGATACTACCGTCGGATTTGAAAAAAATATTCTTGCTGTTCATAGCCCATTTCTTGAAGACGATAGGCTTTATCATCACGTGATGGCCCTTAGAAGCTGAGCAAAACGTAACAAAGAATGCCTAGCAAAAACAAAGTGACAGCGTAGGTAAGTGGTGCGATGCGGTGGGGTGGACCGGGGAACAAGAAATTTCACGCCGACGAAGTCGCGGGCAGAAACTAGTCGATTATAATGAACTAAGAGAGCAACAAAAACAAGAATACTAAGAATTATCAAACGCAAGGATGTCAAGTTTTTATAAAAATTAAATTTAAAAAAAAAGGTAAAAATTTAATACCGAAGATATCTAATAGCATGAAAACAGATAAATTCATATAGCAGTCGGGGGACCTCTTAGAATTGAAGGTGTTCCACAGAACGGTCCCCCGACATCCATATGAATTTATCTGTTTTAGTCTCGTTACATAAATTCTCTAAGTCGGGGGTTTTTAAATTATTTTATCCTTTTCCAATTACATTTAACAATCGTGGGATTTTTAATTTTTTTTAATTTTTACCTTTTTGTTGTATTTGAGGCTATTTTTTCATAGTGTTTTTAACTTGTTTTAGTTTTTTTTACGTTCATGATATTTTTTTATTATTATTTTGTGTCGGGGGTTTTTAATTAAATTTTTTATATCATTTCTTTTACATATTTTCTTGCGTTTTAAGATTCAGGTAAAATTACCTGAATCTTAAAAAACCATTAAACACAAATGTTTTTAATGGTTTTTTATCCGTCAAAAATTAATTATCTGCTATATCCCACAACCTGAGCATTTTGTGGTACACTTTACGGAAAACTATTACGCCTATTGATTTGTGCTTTAACATAATAATTTCTATTTATATGTAGATGTGTTATCAGTAAAAAAAATAATAATTTAAATTATATAAAAATATAAAAAAAAACTGCCTTAAAGATTATTACCACGCAGAAAAACGACGCGAGCCCTCACAAAGCTCTGCTTTTAGCTAGTTAATTTACAGTTGAAGAACAATGTTTAAGACTAAACAGATTTTTTTGTTTTATTATATCCTTTTCTAGTTCTTCCTTTAGTTATTCAACTTTCTTACAAGTATTTCATAGCATCACTCCACTTTCCTCATCAATCTAGGGCATTGATCAGACAATAAAATAATTTTAGTTTTCATTTCGTTAGTTAATATTCCTCATTCCCTTTCAATATAGAATACAGTGTTCTACTTGTCAAGCCCTTTCATTTGATACCCATATTGAGGGAGTTGTGAAAAATATGTAATCCGACATGTTGTAGCGGCGGCCATCTTGGACCGATTTTCATCAAACATAGCTAAGAACACTTCCGACTAATTCACCATTCAAACAAAAAAAATAATAAAGTCAAAATCGGTTCATCCGTTCGGGAGCTACGATGCCACAGATACACACACACACACACACAGACACGTTAAACTTAAAACACCCCGTCCTTTTTGCGTCGAGGGTTAAAAATACCCTTATCATAGAAAATCCATCACCGTTTAATCGGAGAAACAATTTTCATGCGAGGAAGCAGGTCCTATTGGAATAAACCCTGCATGCAAAAAATTCGAAAAAAAGGTCATTAATATTGATTACACCTTCTTTTAAATGTTGGTCGTGGTTTCAAATAGCTGAGCGTGTTTCTTTATCACGACCACTTCGATACGCTTCCGCGGTGTTACACGGTCACATCTATCTGAGAGTTTGTAACTTTAACTTTAAATCAATCTATTGCATTAGGTTTGTAAAAAGTTGGAAGAATAAGACAGTGTCTTTGCCGCGTGTTATTTAATTTCTGAAGTAGTTATTGTCATGTCAGCTTAACACTAGAGTAGAAGCCGTAAGCATGAATAATTTAACTGCTGTATGTAGAAGACGTTAACGATAAAATATGGCTTTACCTCTCGCTACTTCGATTACTTAACGATTTGGAACATTGGACAGGGTATTGTGACGCAGGCCTGGGAGAGGATATGTCCAGCAGTGGACTGCAATCTACTAGGCTGAGTTGATTGTTTGAGAGATTGGATATGAAACGTACGGGAATTAAGATTTACAACAAGGAATGAGAATTTTAAAATAAAGACGTCGGTGCATGAAATCTCCTAATAAATACAGCCAAATCAAATGGAACCAGAGTTTGTTAAACCAAGACTTTTGCAAATAAATACTTACCTATAAAGCATGACGGATAATTTACAAACCACAAACTGGCAACTTAAACCACCGTTGCACAACATGATAAGTTTAAAGAGGTGCACACTGAGAAGGTAAACTTGGCCATAAATAAATATGAAGTCATTATCTGCCGTTTAATAAGAATTTCGTGTGTTATCGCTAAAAGCTAAAGCACAAATATATATCCTTAGAAAACTGTGAGATCAGGAACGCATCCTTAAGATTACCTTGCTCACTCGCTCTTATCTTTCTCTCTCTCTCTCTCTATTTTACATTACTATGTCATGTCTTGCTCTATATTAAATAAATACTGATTAATTAATTTAAGCGTTTATTTGAGATACAACAATTTGGCGACGATAGAAAAACTTACAGTGCAGTGATTGAAATAAGAAAAACCCCAATAGCTCAAACAAGGCTGACTATATACAGACGAAAGAGCTCACTCAAATATAGATTAGACTGACTAAGTATTCATGAGAAAGACAAACCAAAAGGAAATAAGACACAGCTCTTTGTTAACGTAGACGTTAACAGTGCTTTCGATGAACAAAACACTTCCAATGATGAATTAGAAACCAGTAACGTTGCAATACATAAAGATGATCATTACATTTTAGATTATATGACTATTTTATTTTCTTTTACTAATACCCACCTAGTAGGAAGAAGAAAGCTCCACACAATTCTTTCTCTGCTATTCTTGTTGAAACATGGACCTGGAACAATACAAATATTTGCTTTAATAAGAGTTGGTAAAATATTATTATCATTTATTAGATCATGGTATGAATCAGATTAATAATAACCTATATTTCTAATTGAAGAGAATTAATTATTTAATACTAGTAACGACTTTCGTTATTGATGACTTGCAATAAAATTATTGACATAGCCGATGCCATTTCTCTCACGTACGTAAAATGTAATTTCTCTTTGACCTGCGCTTACGCACATGTCTTTTAGGCCACGAAATTTAGCTACAACCTGAGTCTAGGTGTAATATTTGTACAGTAAACAATTATTGTAATTAATCTGTTTCACATCGAATCAGATTAATTCCAATCGAAATCCGAATAATCAAGTCACTGATTAAATTATAATCAGTAACTTGATTATTCGGATATTGTTTTCGTATATTTTGTTTACCCTTCCACCAACGATAGGCACAGTATCATTACTTTCTTCAAAAAAAGAAACGGCATTTGACATTTGTGCAAAAGCTTGATCCAAAAGGGCGAGTAGGTACCAAACTGGATATTGTACCGAGAGTACTAATAACGTCATTAATTCGTAATCGTATGCTATGGTGCAACATGATCTATTTTGTGCAACAGCTTTTTATTTGCACAAATGTAGTTTGAGTGATCAGCAGCCAATCTGTTCAAATTTTAGGCGTAATTTCTCAACCGGAGCGGTGAAAGGCGAAGCAAGGCCAAGCACACAATAGACTGAATTATAGCCGATACAAATAAGTACACTGTATACAGACAGACAGACCGGAAAGAGGCTTCCATTCATATAAACGAATACTTTGTTCTCCGCACTTCCAATAGAAATTCAAGTTAATCTAGTCTTTGTTCGTGTTTTGGATAAAATCGCATTTTAAATCAATTTATATAAATTTTTTGTTACAAAAATTTGGTGGAGAATGGCAATGCAGTTACTGATACTAAAAAATAAATCTCAATGTGCAGATCCAAGGTTGATATCAAATTGAGTAGCTCAGTGGCATTTAAGATAATTTTACATTTTTCTGATTCACTTATCTACTAACAGAATCTGTACCTGTCAATCAGACTTTTGAAGACGAAAACAATGCTAAAACTCGTGTTAATTAAAATAACAAAGAATAAGCTCAAGAAATTAATATAAATCCATTTGATGACGAGAACATCACAATCTTTTGCTAGACTAGAATCAATTCTATTTGTTGTAATTTCTGACGTTCAAAAGTGCCTTTTATGTGCCGTGCCTATTTGAAATAAATGCTTTGACTTTGACTTTAGAATCTAATATCAGACATCGACGCATTATGCTCAAATTGTAATAGCAACAAATATAATGACTTGTATCATCTTGACAGTAATGCCCTTGATCCGCAGGCAGACTGCGGTTGCAAGAATTTGTCTAGCGCAATAGTAGCGAAACTAGAAAAACAAAATAAATGTAGCCATTTGAGTAGCATTATCATGGTCAATTTTATAATGCTACAAGATAATAACTGTAATGATAAAAATAAAGATGTTTCCAACTCCTATGAAGTACCTAACACATTCGTTGGAAAGAAGAAAGAAATAAAAATTGCTACAGACACATACGAGTGCTACATTATTATTTCAAAATAAATTAACTATATAGGTAGTTAGAAGGTAGTGTTGCCCACTGTGACCATCTACATCGCGAATCTACGAGGGAGCTTGATATTTTTTTCAAGCTGTTAATCATTGTTCTTTAAAATTGTATGGTTAAAATGAAACCCAAGCTCTTCCTCTTCCGTAACTTTATTAAGATTTATCTCATGTGCAAATCAGGTTTCGAAACACTGAGTCGTAACAAAACATTGTCGTAATGCACCTTGGTGTTGCATATATTGTGCATATCTTAGCAGATAATTTGCAAAAAAGAAGCATTATTCATATTTCATGCTACCTGGTCAATCAAAATGTGGGTACCCAATAATATCAGAAAGTAAATCATGAAATAAACAGAACCGTTGAAGATCTTTTATGGGAGTTTTAATCGTTCCATACAGCTGTTGTTTTGGTATCGAATTTGAATCGATTTTTGTTTTCGTCATTAATATTATTGACCCTCATTACCCCTCATCATGTGATACGGGTGATGTGGGTTATTAGATCGTTTTTACATTAACGATTTTGCAGTGAAACTGTTCATTACTGTGTTTATAGAAAACTATGTGCATTATCACCAGGCTATTTAGTTAGGCTCGTATAATACTGGCAATGTGGATATACAGACGCCAGCACAAGCTACCCGAACTGTCAAATTTTCCCAATCAACCTTGAACCTTATGGCCTTAGGGCTAAAGTTAAAAATCTATTGAAGAAATTTGACAGATTGTAGTAGCTTGATGTGCTGGCGTCTGTACATACTAAGAAACACCTCTGCCTAACCCTTCGGGGGAACTGCAGGCGTGATGTTATGTTATGTTATTTAGTTAATTTTCTCTCCTGTCTATTGTTAGTCAAAGAATACCATGAAGTGATATCATAGTTTACATTTTGTAGAAAAATATGCTAAATCGCCTCGAAACCATTTCATACTGATATAGGTATTACATTTTTACTGCTCACAATCATGCTCATAACCGGTGACACACCTTCAGAAGCTCGCCGACTTACAGTGTTATTACTTCAGGTAATTCCTAATCCTATGGGGATTCGTACGTAATATAATGACATTATTTGAACAGTTTACCTAATTTTTTACCACATTGACCTTTTCTAGTAAACGCCTAGACAACATTAACCGTATTACAAGTATCGTCAGGGGACAGAACATTTCTGTTAATCGAATAAAGTAATGTGAGCAACGATCTCTTAACAAAAGATAATAAAATGGTAATAATTTGTTGGTTTTTACATCCCAATACACAATTGTATGTGGTCACGAAGCGAGGAGCGTTCCCACGATAAAAAAAAAACAAGGATAACCACTTTCTGCATCGTTTGAACCAGCTATTGAGAGTTTTTCACGGCGACTGACTTATGCAGATTGTCGTGAGCTAGTATTATTTGTCTTGAAACCAGTAATTTTATCTAATAGTTACAATTACTGTGAACTCCTACCTTCGTCCTACCATCCGTCACGACTCGGAATAAAACATTCTAACTTAAGCTCGTGACCACGACGGACGCCCTACTTTTTCGGTTGCTCTAGCTTAATTTTGCAATCATACCATTGATTTTTCACCCCTATTGCCAACGAAACATGGTCTAAAATCGTAAATCTTTGAACAGAACAGAAGTATTGAATGCAACAATTGTTTTACAATGGAGTGCCTAAGGGTTCGATACTTGGGCCACCGCATCAATAGTTTTTCAATAGCAATCTTAAGTTTGTCTTTGTCGCTGGAGGCTTTGTGCACCTGATCCTGGCTTAATGTGACTTACATAAGTAATTCATGTTATTTCCCGTACTTTAACAAGTTCCTGAGTTTAGAAAGTGAAGAAGAGAAGGGATGTAATTAGAGAAGTTTCCGAGTCGTATATATTTATTCGAGTTAAATTAGTTTCTTTCTAAGACTGAACTAGTTTTTGTTCTCCTTTGAATATATACGTTTTGGTATACATACTATATTCAATCATATAATATAATATGCTTTAAGAAGATGACATAATAATGTATACAAAGCAATAGGGCACAGAATATTCAATCAGACTTTGTCAAAAATTGCCTCATTTTATACCCAGAAGCTCTTAGATAAGATGATATAATATCTAAAATCACACAACATTTACAACCCAATTTGTTATACATATTAGGTATGACACACGTGTGCAATAGGTCATATTTAATATCATAAACATTTACGGTATAATAGCCCGTAATGTTGGAATACATAAAGATAAGAATAGCATAGCCAGAGATAAAATGACATTTTGGGTTGATTTGTGAATTATAAAAGGTATATGACTTTGTTCAAACCAGCAACAATGATAAAGCGATTGAAGAATACCATAACAATGATTTTTTGAAGTACATTCCTAGTAATTCTATAATTTGAGTTGATTACTTGTTCAATTCTTTACTCTAAATTCAAGGTGCTAAGGATGAAAGTTGCAGCAACTGTGCTCCAAATAACAACGCATAGAATGGTGAGTTTCTAAACTGAAATGTCTTGAACAACGTGCTCCACCGAAGTGTGACTATTTCGCAAGCAGTTTGTTAATATTATCAAGTAGGAACTTACTTGACCTTATTATGGTTTAAACAAGTGTGTAAAAGTTGATGAATATTCATAAAGCACTTTGCTATATAATATGTACACCTGTTTCTTTGCGCATCTGGGATAAATAGACCAGTATATTATATTATATTATATTATATTATATTATATTATATTATATTATATTATATTATATTATATTATATTATATTATATTATATTATATTAAATTAAATTATATTATATTATATTATATTATATTATATTATATTATATTATATTATATTATATTATATTATATTATATTATATTATATTATATTATATTATATTATATTATATTATATTATATTATATTATATTATATTATATTATATTATATTATATTATATTATATTATATTATATGTGTCGACATATATTGAGAACAAATTGAGGAAAACTCCTTGTATTTCGCAGCAATGGTGGCACATTATTGTGTCAATTTCACGCTGCCTTTCAATCAGATGAAATATGATTTTTGTACGTGGTTCCGCACCCTGTTCGTCCGTGTACTTTATATTCCTCTAATCCATTGCAGAATTTGTCTTACGGCAGATATAATTTCAGGTGTTTCATTGTGAAGCTATATACACACACACACACACAGAATCTATGGATATTTTATATTTCATCAAATATCTAAAAATCTATGAAGAATTTTCTCATATAGTAAATGGAAGAATGATAGGTTATTTTAAGGTCTTTACTAAAATACATTTCATGACACTTTTGTTTTGAATAAAAATGTTTAATTTTTTAATGGCCGTAGAAAATTTGTATGATAAAAAACTTCATTTCTTCATAAAAAACTATAAATTTTAGTTAAAATTGAAAAAATCTTATAAAATCTAATTATTAATATTCAGTGTTGCCACCTCTTACATTAATTACACATCGACATTGAATGTTCATACTTAAAATTAAATTGTCAATGTCTTGCTGCGGTATGAGGTCCCATGTTCTTCTCAAGTGTTCGTAAAGTTGTTGTTCCGTCGTCAAATTTGGCGGAAAATCTCTCAAAGCTTTTCGTTGTAATATGCCCCAGGCATGCTCGACAGGATTTAAGTCGGGCGACTGTGCAGGCCAATCTAAAACTTGAATATCGTGGTCTCGGAGAGCGGCCGACACCAGCCGCGCCGTATGGGAAGGAGCATTATCATGCTTGTGTAGAAATTCCTGGCCTATTTGGATTCTGTGTGGGGACAGGCTCTACTACCGCCTCATGGTATTTTTGTGCAGTCATGCTGCCTTGGATTCAAATGAGCTGGGTTCGTCCGCCAAGACGAATTCCTGCCCACACCATGATTGTCCCGCCTCGGTATGAGTAAACCTCCTGAGGGTGCCGTAGACGGCCTGGAGTTCTCCAAACGCGTGTTCTTCGTGAATCCGGCTGAAACCCAAACCGGGGCTTATCGGTGAACAGCACCAAAGACCATTGTTCGTCACTCCATGGTAAATGCTCCCGAGCCCACGAAATCCGCCGACCGCGATTGCCATGTCGCAATGCTGGAACACGTAGCGGTCTTCGAGCATGAAGATCAATTTCAAGCAACCTCCTTCGCACGGTTTGGTCGCTTACCAGCAGCTAGTGGTCCTCTTGGAGCCTTCGTACTAGTTGCATTGCTGTGATATTGGGTTGTCTTCTGGCGGTCATTTGGAGAAATCGAGCCGTCTCTGCGTAGTAACACGATATCTACCCGTGTGCCATTCATCCACATCCCCAGTACTGCGATATCGTAACCACAACCTTGATATCACGATTTGGCTGGTGTGTAGGGCCTCAGCAACGACGCGTTGAATAGCACAATTTTCTAACACGCCCACGGCTCGTAACATTTCATCTCGACTCAAATGACGACGTTACATGACTCTTAAAGCTCACACGGCACGTTAAATTAAAAAGAAAAACAATCTAATCCCTTTTCATTAATTAATATTAATAAAACAATTTTAATTTTCCTTAAACTAACAATTTTACCGCCGTATTTTGATTTTTCTTTTGTTTTTTTATTTACGTTTTTAAATTTTGAAATTAGAATAAAAGAGATTTCAATATGTATATAAACTTTTTATGGAAACTAAAAAGATTTTAAACTATAAATTCGTAAATAATTTAGGATTAAGGTATCCCTAGATTCTGTTGATGTGTGTATATTGTACACTTAAAGCTTTATAGATCAATGTACTACAAGCTATTAAAATAAATAATTACATAAGTTTCTCTAGAGCTGGATGCTGTAAATAACAGATAAAATAATATTAAGATCGAGATTATTTTAATGGCACCTTTTCAATTATTCATGAGAACATGAATTTACACGTATCTATAACAAGCGTATATAGTCGCTTGTTAAATTTTATTTCAATCCTTTTGAATTTGCATTAAAGCGAAGTGTAAAATAAAAGTGAATATAAAATGGACTGAATAATTTCTACTTCTACCTACTGAGTTATTATTTACGAGATATTATGAGCTTCGTTGATGCAAAAGAAACGTAATATAGGTCTACACATAAGAGTAACCGTTACAAAAAACTATTCTACCATATTGCGGTTCTATCAGCGCATATCAACTTTCCCGCTTAACGCAATTTTCATAACATTTTCCTCTTTATAGATATGTAGCAGCGACCGGCGACGTATGGCGGCGGCTATGATTGCCTACGGGCTGTTTTGTAACCCATCGTACCGTCTAATCTGTATAGGTACGAGACTCCCAATATTTGTCTCCAGTTTTATCCTACTCCCCTCGAGCAGTAGACAACCTGGTTCTACTCGTATAAACATATCTTCAAAGATACATCCAACCATCCGATGTCCAAGTTAATCTTTCAATCCTATTCAAAGCAACAATTTCGTTTTGTGAGCTTACAATACCGTCACACATGTTGCCTCTATCGTGTCAAACGACTTGTCCATGGCACACAACACAATATTATAGACAAGATAGAGCGAAGCGTGATCGTTTGAACTTTGGCACAGAGTCACGGAGCATCAAGGAAAACCGGTCAAGATAAAATTATTATCTTAATTAAAACTTACGGGCGTGCAACTGCGATGTTGATCAAACTGATTTTGTTTTTTCTTGTTATGTTTATTATTAGAAGTAAAGCTGCAAAATTATTGGCTGGTGGACAACACCTGGCGGTTCGCGATTCGTTTTTGGTTCAGTGACTTTTGGTCGTGTCTTTAGACAAAATTGGTTACGCCAATATCTTTTTTTGTGGGAAAATCGGCAATACGTTGTCAGTATATCTTTTATAAATAATTTATTATTAGTTTCTAACATCATATCTAATATCGTTATATCACTACAAGCTGTATCCATATTTTTTGCGAGTGGAAAGGAAATATATTGATCTACCAATTGATTCAAGATTATGCAATAATGATCAATCTGGAACCATAGGGGAACAGTCTACATTACCCGAGGAGGGGCCGCTCTTCAGGGCTTTTGCCGACAAGCCGACGACGTAGCGGCCAACAAGTAGGTTGCGGTGCCGCTTGGGCGACATTGCAACTGAGGCGGGCCGCGATGTCGTATGGGAGGCATCGTGGCTGAGGGTTGGAGGCCGCGGTGGCAGAGGAGTGCCGGTATTGCGGTGCGCCGCTCTCCCTACCTTCCGCGCCTTTGACGGGGTCGTCACCGTCTGATGGCGGACGCGGTGGGGCCGCAGAGGAGGAGGAGTGTTGGTATGACGTTGACCGCTCTCCCTATCCTCTGCGGCCGAAAATTGGCAGGCGGCGGGGCCAATGGCCTGACCCGTCGCAGGGGGAACAAGGGTGTCCAGACACGGGGTCGTCTGGTGCCCATGTGCTAGTTTGGTCCCAGGGGTGCTCACGACATGCTATGTTTTCTGGTGCGCCGGTGATGGGGAGTACTCCCCAGAGGAGGGTTCGGTGACGGACAGCCGCGGCGGGTTCACGGATGAGTGCTAACGCGTGCCCGTGTTCCCGCCGTAAGCGGCAGAGGAGGACACCGTGGAGTTTTAGTGGGTTAGAGTCCCACATAACTGCACTATCTCGCCGTGGTAGTGCAGAATGCATGAGCATTTCTCCAAAATAAAAAGAAAAAATAATAATAATGATTATGTTACTTTAAACCCATTTCACAGAAATAGGAGCTCCGCAGAGCAGGGCTCCGTAGACGTAGGATACACCTAGTTGTACCCGGCTAAAACTAGGTGTAGCCGCACTTCGGCTATTAGCCGTGACATATACCTTTCATTTGATTTAATTGTGATGAATAAAATATAAGTTTTTGGAAGTCCGTTTTATTATTGTCTTCACAAGCTTATGTTTTTCTCATCTTGCTATGTCTTCCTGGCATAATAAACTAATTTTCTTCTTCAACCCATAGCCGACCTGAAAAGTATACATGTCTGCTTTGCGGTTTGGGTCAACTAGCATCCCTTCTTTCATCTTTGTCAGATTTTTGTTACTATCTTATGGTGTAGGTATATTTCTTTCCCAAGCTTCCTGCATTGAGTCGTCTCCAGTTTCCACATACAATCTTCTTATTAATCTATCTTATTAACTATATTTTGTTGTGTTCATCTGGTCTTGAGTTCGCATGTATTCTTACTCGTGACATAAAGACTAACCTTGCAACTCCTATTGTTTCAGAACCGGTTCTAACGTAGTCGAGAACTGATGTAGGTAATTTAATTTGTGGCCAAACAGCCTTTTTGCGTTTTAGCTTTGACTCGTATTTTTTTTGGTTGTTACCAATCTATTATTTTTTTTGGTTGTTGCCAATCTATTACTTTTGACTTGTCAAGGCTATAGTGTCATCAAGATCAAATAAGGTTAATAAGGTTTGTTGACCTGACCCATTACTTTATAAGGATTAGGTTTATCTAAATTCGTGTAACGTATTAGTGTTGGATCTTTACTTAATCTGGTTGTGATATCCAAGTTTATTAGTTACTTCTTATTAACTTCTTTAACTGTTGGAATTAAGTTCGAAATTCAAAAATGACTCGATGGTTTAAACCTAGTTCTAAAGATACCTTGATTCGTAATAAGGCCTTTTGAACCCGAAAAAAAGATGTTATTCTTCCTAATCTGCCATTAATATAAAAAATCTGACTGCTGTAATTACTAGACGTTTCAGTTCAACGAGCACCATTTCAATAAGCGCCTCGTTCTTTCAGTCTAGTCCGCAGACGGTTTTTTTCTTGTTTTTCAAAGTTTTTAAGTCATCAATCAAACGTAAATTGGTTTGAAATTTTTATTTTCAGTTCATTTAGAAGAAAAGAAAAGCGAAAACATTTCTTTATAAGCATAATTATTGCATTGGAATTAGTTTTATTTTCTCAAGTTTTCTGTTGTACTATACCTGCTTTGAGGTATACAAAGTAATCAATACTATATCCCTCATTATCATGTTATGAACAAAAAAAGCTGCGATAAAAAGGTGTTGAATATTCGAGAATGTTTCTTTTAAATTTCACACCTTTCTGCCAAACGTGTGGAAGGGGTACACAGAATGCTAATATCTACCTGATACTGCACCTGCTCAAACGAGAAAAACAGTTTTTAAGGTGTCGTTGCTACAACTCCACTGTTGACGATCATCAGTCTCAAGTTACAATTACACACGAGTAGGTAAGTAAAAATGCAATAAAAGTGATTAGAAAACGAAACGAGAATGTCATCGTTCGGTGTAATCAGACTCCTTTATATCGAGCCCAAGTTACAGAAATCAGAGCACTCAGGTGGCGCGTTCCAATGGGTCGTGTCGAGTTACACGTGCATCATTTTACTTGTATGTCTTCACGTTCGATTTCTCAGTAGGACCTCAAGGCAGTCTTGACGACGTATGATAATAAACAGCTTCCTGTCAGCCAAAGATGTGGCATATGTGACTTACTTCAACATTATCATCATCATCATCGTCAGCCTTGTACCACCCATTGTCGAGTACAGGCCTCCTATCCTTTTGTGCCATGCTTCCCTGGTCTGTGCGAGTCTCATCCATGGAAACTTACGCGAAATTTAGTCTAATTATAAATGAAATCAACTCCGGTATATGGTTGTGCCTCTTGTCTTTTCGATTCGGCAAGATTGATTTGGAAAGGAAGATTGTTTTTTACATCTTCAACTGTAAAATGTTTTTGCACAAGACCAAGTTGCACAGTTTCATTACTTTAATCCTTTTCTTGAGACATATTTTTACTGTGCTTTAAAGCCTTACTGTAGTCATATTATTCCTTAGTTTTCTGTTTTGGTCATCTATCAAAATTTCCGCTAAATATGGATATTAATCTAAACCAGCGTTACGTTTAACGTAACGTCGTGTTTGTTCTCATCATCGAAACTTTTGAACTGAACAACTTATTTATATTTCACGGTCGATTTGTCATATACATATTTATAAATCTCTCGTAGACTGTTATCACATTTTTTGTGCCCCTACCGTTAGTCCCCTTAGCTCCGGCAGAGTGCTCATCAAAATTGCATCGCTTCAAGCGCTGACCCACCAAATGTCAATTTGCAGAACAAGAGTTATTGGCAGAAGTAGGTTACTTCACTGGAATTGATATTCTGCTGAACATATTTTTCCTATATCCGCATAGGTATAGTATCGAAACGTAGTCGTGTCATTATATATTTTTAAAATATTATGTAAGTATAGGAAAACTTTCCAGACATACTTCTTTAGGGGTATTTCCTTCGTTTCTTGCGCTTGATATCCTGGAAACACTAACGAGATTTTATATAAATTATGCATTATCTCCATGTTGAATTGTCAATGTAACAGAACGGACAGTAAAATGTTTCTTACACGATTGTTCGCGAACAAAAAATAGTTTTTAAACACCGTGTGCAAACAGCTTGGGAAAATAATTAACTAATTATGTATATAATTAAGTTTTATTAATTATCAGATTTATGAAGCGGTATAATTCATTAAAATATTTCAGTCTGTCAGTCATTCCATGGGCTTTGTATCAACGTGGGTACCAATTTTAGCTGACTGTGGGTAATCATAATGAGAAATGGGTCAAATGTAAATAGGGTCAACCGTATGGGGCTGTATAGGGTGAGTTTTCGTGACCGAAACGCCATGACAGGCCCCTCAGTGCATTAAAATTAATTTATTTAATCTATGCTCGAAAAATAGGCAGGAATTTTTACTTGTCATTATGTCATGCTATAGATAGATCGCGACGATAAGCTAATTAATTAGAATACTTTTATAAATTAAAATTCATTATGATGAGCAATATCAGAAATTAGAACTTTTCGGGTCACCATCGGCGTCCATCGCAATTAC
Organism: Luperina testacea; assembly: GCA_927399505.1. Taxonomy (NCBI): domain Eukaryota; kingdom Metazoa; phylum Arthropoda; class Insecta; order Lepidoptera; family Noctuidae; genus Luperina; species Luperina testacea. The sequence goes on along the minus strand of OV656759.1, from coordinate 18,617,967 downwards.
AAAAAAATTCTATTATTTTATGAACATAATTTTTAATAATGTTTGTTAGGTATGTTTTTTGTCGCTAGGCCCATTCGTGATATTTTTCATTAATAAATACATACTTCTATAGTTCGTTGAATCTTTCAAGAAAAAGTTACTAGTCCAAACATTTATCTACATAACAATGTATTTGACAATAAAACACATAAAGTGCATGACGTTATAGATGAAAGTACTATATAAGTACCAGACGACGTGGACAAGAAAATTAAATGCATTGATCAATTTAATAATAACGATGGCGATAAATCGAGAATCGATTAATCGCTTCACCGAGCGTACGGTATTGGACTTGCATTTTTTATTTACCAACATTGTTCAGCTTGCCTAAGTACCGTAACTGCACATCGAAGAATAACGTGGCTCGAGCGACAGGTCGGACGTCGGATAGACAAGAGATAATGAGCAAATAGTAAAAATCGTTGTCATTCTCAGGATTCAATCCTGATTCACTGCAAGCAGCTGACTCACCGGTCCCGCCATCGCCACCTATCTACACCTATAGCCGGTGACTCACCGCCGAGCGAGTGCCCAGCTTACCACACCACGTTACTGACGTTACCGTCCTGCCCTTGTGTTTCAAACAATACAAACTGGACGCAAACCAGCGCGTTAGCCTCAGCGGTAACCTGGTGACTTGGAGACCGGTTTGGTCTGACTGTCTGAGATACAAGTTTGCAGTACCTATAAATGTCGATAATACGTTGCGCCAGTGCTAACGTTTCGAGTTTTGTGCAACTCTGTGTCCTTATTGGCTCGATTTTGAAGCTCAAATGACCAGTTCTTTACGTGCATTGCAATGGCGCTTAAGAGGTGGTTGTCATAACTGTAAAATATGCACTTATGAAGTTTCAAATACTGGTGAATAAACGGGATAATGTAATATGACCTTAAAATTGTCCTCTTGGAAAGCTTTTACTCGTTTGAAGACGTGTGTCACATGGACATGACACAAAAGAGCTTGATCCTATTGAAAGGAAACATCTGCAAAAGCTTTTCAAAGCTAACATCTAACCCAATCGTACATATGATATTACTAGCTGTGCTCTCCGCAGTTTCACGTAAGGGTCGTGGCGTGGTGTTAAATAGCCTTTTTCAAGAATTGAGCTATCAAATCCAAAATAGATTTTTTGAAATCCGCCAAGTAGTTACAGAGATTAGCAAGTCGAAACATACAAACACTTAAGCTTTATTATATCAAGTGTATACTTAGATAGCCGGCAAACTCATACCTTTACAGATTGATATAGTATCCAAACATTATGCAGACGTCACTATAGACGTAAAATAAAGATGCGAAAATAAAAACTTGATATCAAGCTGTCGAGAACAATCTGCCTTCGCAGTCTGCAAAAGTTCGCATAAGGAAAGTGCATGGCGTGGGCGGCGCGTGGGACCGTTGTAAAGTTCAACGAATATTAGATACCACCATCTTTGCAGTGCAGTCTATTAAAATGTCTATTTAAGAGTTAATTAATCTTTACTGTATTTTACTAAGTTATCTTGTTTATCAAATTTGTGATTGGCTTTGCACTTCCTGAAAATGGAAGCTCACCTATTGTAATCAGATATTTTATGAGATAGTCAACTGTTTTTTTAATGTATGGAGGCTTTTCGGGTTCGGGCTCTGGAAAAACTTTCCAATTACATATTTTATTTCCTATGAACTTTTTCATACATGGACGTTAAGCAGTCAAAAGTAATATTTTGTTCGCCAATTTCTATAAATTGTATTGTATAAGTACTGAATATTGACATTTGGAAGGTTGTTTCGCACTTAAACGTGTATGAAATGTCAGGGTTTATTGTAAATTGGCTTGAAGCAACTTCAGATTAGACTCCTTATTCTATAGAATCACCGAATTATTACACAATTTGGCATTTTCGTGTAAAATGCTCATGCTTCATGAGTATTCATGAGACTCTACATTTTATAATTTACCAAGAAAAACAAAAAGGTAACTTCAGCATGATGTGTCAGGAACAGAAACATTCACCCTCTCTGCATCCTTAAAGAAATGTCATAGAGCCCTTCTGTTTTCACAGACATTTTAAATTAAAAACCCGTATCCTCGAAATGAACAACAATCTAAAATAAAAAATCTGTCACGTAGTTTAGAAAAGAAAAAACAATCATCCTTGATGAACCACAGACTATAAAAACTCAGCTCACAAAGTAATGACGTCGTCAGTCACCAACTCACCATGTATTCACGATTCACGTGTGCATTTGAACAAACAAGTTTCGTGTTTTTGATGACACGTCGGTTTTTGAAACACGTTTTAATTCTGTTTTTGCCTATTTTCTTTTAATCATAGTTGTTGTCATTTTACATAGGTAGATTTATAGACTTAGATAAAAGGTTTTATTTGATTAATTCGTAACAAGTTATCATGTTGTTCAGGATCATGGTTCGAATGCATACCTATTGGTTTTGCTTAAGTTATACTTAAGTAATAAACTATACACCGACATGTTCAGTCACGTTAAGGTTTAGTTCTTTAACTTGTTTTGGGGATAATTTTTTGCAGAGTTTACAGGAGTTTATTATAAGTTTCATAAAACGAAAATTTTATTCAAATACGTCAGTGTCAAACATGTAAATAAAATCCTGGCAAATTTGGAGTAAAAAAGTATTTGATACACTGACGGCTGACCTCTATCATACACTTGTATAATACAGGTGAGTGGTTAGATACCATTAAATAAATTGAAAAAAAAATAACAATCAAACTTAATGGCATCTCAATATTTTTTGAGCACAAGTGGCGAGTATTTCTTAATGGAAATCAAAAGAGGTTGCATTCAAATAATAACTTAAAACAGATTAATACAAAATAAACCAGACATTTATTATTAAAAACATAGACTAGCGAAAGACTGCGTTTTTTTTATTTAGGTGAACTAAAAGATGCGCGACTTCTCTTAACTCGGGATGTAGGTAAGTATGGACAAAGTGCAAAAGTATTCGCATGCAAGCAGGAAGTTCGTAATGAAATACCGACAGGTTAGTATTCTGTTGTTTTAAGCTCGACTGTATTAGTTCTTCTTTCAATTTTCACAATTTCCCAGGAAAGTTAACGTGCAAACGTAAAATCAAAAAAAGTCTGAGAAGACATTTGTTTAAGTCCAGGAAAATAACACTGTGTGATAAAATTCACTGTGTGGGTTCCTGCAATTGAAAATACTTCATGAAAATGCGCGCACTGATACCTAATATTGACATCAAAACCTTCCCAATAAGGGGCGGCCACAAGCCACAAATCTCCCAGTAAATATGACCGTAAGAACACTTAGTAAACAAATGACCGACTCCTCGCCCTCCCTCCATAAGGAGGCAAAATTTACGACGTAGTATAGCTACGGAAAACAGCGATAAACTGCTAAAATTAAATATGCTTCGGGAGTTAATAAACCATTCCGTTATTTTTCAGACTTATGAAGGCATTGTTAGAGGAAATTATTGCTTCTTTTCTCGTATCGGCTGAAGCATAAAAATTACTCTTCTCCAACAGAGAAGGCCCATTATATTTCTGAGTAAATTGGTGATTTGTTATTTCTGTAGTTTTTTTAACAAGAGCTTACATGATTTTTAACCGACTTCTAAAAAAGAGGAGGTTCTCAATTCGGATGTTTCTATTTTTTTATGTATGTTCGGGCATAACTCCGTCGTAAAAAGACGGATTTGCAAATTTTTTTTTGTTCAAAAGGGCTTTATTCCGAAATGATCCCATTTAAATTTCGTAAAGATCTGATGATGAGTTTCAGAGACAGACGACGGAACTCTTCAATAAATGCCAGCAAATCAACCGCGATTGCTGCTATAGCATATGTATGCATTGTTTTCGCAATCATACAACATAACATCACGCCTGTACCCTTTAAAGGGTTAGGCAGATGTGTTCAATAGCTTTCTGTCACTGATATTCACATAGCAAGTAGTGATATACTTATAAATTTGTTTGGGGTAAGTAGGTACAACTAAAAAGTGAAAAATAAAAACTTTTTACAAAAAACAACAACCGACTTTCAAAAAAAGCACTACAAATTGAAAAATAAATTTAATTCCAAAAGTCGGTGTCAAAAAACGAAAATACAGAACCAACGACACCGACTTCCGAAATTAAAGTTATTTTTCAATTTGTAGTGTTTTTTTTGGAAGTCGGTTGTTGTTTTTTAATTTGAGTGATAAAGTAACCTATCTATCGTATCTTCATTGAAAGGATTCAGATTATTATAAAAAAAAACAAGGGTTTCGGATCGCTAAGACGTGACATCAACCACGAGATAGCTTTAACATGTAGTACCCTATCTGCCGAAATATCTTTGATTTGTTCGGTTCTAACTTTCAATTCTCCAATACTTTTACCTATTAATGTTCACTATTACTGTTGAATATATTTACCTTATTTTTATTTTATCAAACTACTATTATAAATGCAAAAGTGTGTGTGTGTGTGTGTTTATATGTTTGTTACTTCTTCACGCTCCAACGGCTGGACCAATTTTGATAAAATTTTGTATGGAGGTAGCTTACACCCTGGATTAACATATAGGATACTTTTTATCCCGATATTCCCACGGGATTGACACTTATGCAGGTCAGCTAGTAAAAACTATTTGTTTGTCACTAAATGTGGCAAGACACAGAGATATATTGTAAAACCTACCTTGTACCTGTGTTCACAAATAGCTAAACGTACCTACGATTATTTGATTTGATCAATAGCAAAAAAGTATCGTAAGATATGCTCTAGAACCAAAATTCGAAGACATGTGACATCTACCAGACCGAACTGGGCCAGCGTGGTGGATTATTACGAGTACGACCCACTCCTTCTCACTGAAAGGAGGCCTGTGTCCCAGCAGTGGGAACATTATGGGCTAATTATGCTTATTATGATCAACAACGTCTGATTGACTGTTTATTCTTAGACCTCAGAACTCAGGCATCAGTCAAGTTAGTTAAAGAAAGAAAGAAAAAGTATTTATTGCGACTCGTAAAGGAAGATCACATACTAAACTAATCACAGTAAAATAAAAATCCAAGTTACTAATCATAGTCATCATCATTCATATATGTATATACTTGAAAATATGAATAACTGTACCTAGATATTATATTGTATAAGCTTTCCGGAATGACATCAAGACTATTTTGCATTAATAAATAGGTATGTTTTATTACTCCTTTGAGGACCTCTTTAGTGCTGCAAGGCATTGTGTCTACAAACACTTATTTATAGATTCGTATGTAAATGTGTGTATTTCTATTCTTATAATGTTATGTACAGTCGGTAATAACAGCATAAACATCATTTACTAAGTAAATGTTTAAGTGGCAATGGCTTATCAAACCAAATAACATAATCACATTTCATAACATAATTGACATTGTATTTTTTTTTTGACATTATTTAAACTGACATTTTTTTTTTTTATGATAGTTTACCTACTGATTTAATTTTTTTTTTGTTTGTTTTTAAGTACTTGATATTAGTGATAAGTTTAATTGTGTGATCATTTTGACATTTCATTCCATTATAATAATATAATATAAGTAAGTAACAAAATTGTACTGGTCTTGATATTATATAAAAAACTATCTTTAATATAATTTTTAAAATTTCTACACCGGCAATGGTAGTGTACGTGAGACATTTTAATATTAAGATCTTGTATGTATCGTATGCTCAGAAATAAATTAATTATTATTATACGAAATACCTACCAAACTACATAGTTTAAAAAAGTTATTAAAACTGCCACCAACCATTTATTTACACTGATTGATTGATTGAAACGATGACAACGTCATAAAACATCATTTAACCGTGGAATAAAATGACGTCTGACAATTTTTGCAGATATGGAAAAACTGTCAAAAATTCAATACTAATCCTTGGATAAAGTCATCTGGCGTTGGCGCGTTGGTACGATCAGCCCATAATAGGCGTGGCGACAGTATCAAATAATCAAAGATTTAATGATTTTAGGGGAAAGTACACATTAAAAGGATTTAAAACACTGATTTAGTTTTATTTAAAAACTTGAGATTAATCGGATTTTCACTAAAATAAAAGATGAAAATACGGCATTCGGCCATTTTGACTGAAACGCCAATCACAGCGCATGACGTCATGCCTATGTAAACATCACTTGCGTTTTGTTGACTACTACCTATTACGCATTTGGATCGATTTTTTATTAATTTAAGTGTAATTTATCCACTCCACTTGACTCTACAACACGAATCTATAACAACATGGTTTCGCCTTGCGAGCTTTAACCATTGAACTCTTATTATTTGCTTGTTTGGGACATATATAAACACCTTGTTGGGAGTGGTTATTGATGTGTTTTTACACTGAGGCACTGCACACCACTTTGGAATTCATTTTTATCAGATGAAATATGCAATGTTTGTTTTGTCAACACGCGCAGTCAGAGGAAAGGTAAACACTAAACGTAAAATGTGTCAAATGTGTCAGCTTGACACATTTGACGTTTAGTGTTTACCTAGGCGTGACATCAGACCCGACGCCATGACACTGCGAGCTGTTTTCGCGCGCTATTGAAAAAAATATTAGAAAAATGTCTTTAAACTTCGTTCAACTTTATTTTATAACCGAAATATAGGTTTTTTCGTAAATAGTAAATGTGTATGTACATTACGGAAGAGGATTTCAAAATCATTCGTCATCCCTATTAATATTCAACCTGACAATTTAAGTACATACCTACCAAATAATCGTAAAGTGACCCGTCACATCAAAGACAAATTATTAATACAACAGAATCAAGTTTGTATTATAAATTAGACCGTTTTTCGCAGAACTTAAAAGCTTTTAAGAACATCATATAATGTGTCAATTTAAGATCTGATAGACCAATTAATATTTCAAAACTTTTGTCAAGAACTTGTTACCTTCTTATACCGAAACAAAAAAATCTCTATTTATCTCTGACACATAGGTAGACAAATGATGTCGAAAACAAAAAAAAAACATATTTTAACAATCAAACAAAGTGACAACATCAACCAACAGCGTCAAATTAGTTAACTTAAAAAAAAAACTTAAACAAAAAACGGTTTGCTTTGATGCGGCATGTGTGTGTAGCGTCCGTATACATTTTCCGTCGAGTTTCCGACTGATTGCTATTCAGAGTCCATCGTTTGATTACCATTAACTAGTGTCAGTCGGTCTGTGTGTGTCAACGAACTAATTGGCAAACAAAGGACGCAATGGTAATGACACAACACACCGTGCATCGCTTGCATCTCTTTTTAATTGCGCGGCAAAAATTGGCATCAGATTTCTGCCCAAATATTTGAACGCAACGACCGTTTTCTTCTCTTGAATGGACTTTTTATATAATTTATAAAAGGAATAATCACAATATAATTTAGTGTTGTTATACAGGGTTATTGGTAAAACATTAACAACCTCTTAAGAGGTCATTGTACTCATCATCATGAACAACTTTTACTATGAGACCAAACCTGAAATCGCGAAAAAAAAATCACCTATTTCCACACATTTATGTTCGTACCTATAACTCGTGAAAATGTAGGGAACCACTGATTTTATTTTTTGCGATTTCATATTTGGTCCCATAGTAAAAGTTGTTCATAATGATGAGTACAATGACCTCTTAAGAGGTTGTTAATGTTTTACCAATAACCCTGTAGGTACTTATACCTATTTCCAAACCTATGCTTAGGCTTACCTACTTTTCCCATGTTTTTTTTTGTTAAAAATCCCGTACCTATTAACGTTAAAAGTTGTGTGCTTTTAATCAGTTCAAGATAAATGTTGGAGACCTTTGAAACTAAACATTTATTTGTCACTAATATCAGCGCTAAGATATGATCCGTGAATGAATAAAACCGTTTAAAAACTGGAGGAAATACCGGCACTGTGGGAAGTTTAATTTTGACACAAATAAACTAATCAAGTCCAAATTATCCAAAATGAGACGTCTTATTGATGTTTTTGGGTTAATATTGTAGATATCTTTATTGTAGACTTCAATGGCTTTACGTAAGTTTTAAATGGAATATTTTCCAGGTTATTGATTCTTTAACTAAACTGCGTAATCTAACGATTACCTATAAAAAAACAAAACATGTTATGTAAATGTATACTTGGCAGACAGAAAATAAATAAGTATATAAATATATCTCTATCTAGGTGAATGGTTTGTTATCACCATTACAGCATCAGGTCATCATATAGTCATCATTTTAATTACGAAACTCGCCACAACGCATTGCATATTCACTATTACAAAAATAAAAGAAAAACTCGAACGCGAAATAATTAGTTTAACGAAATATGCAAATTCAAATGAAAACACTTAATTGCGCTTGTTTGTTTGAAATAAAGCAGAAAAACTAGTTTAATGGCTCTAAAGAAATAAGCAGGTACCTAATTAATTAGTTTTTCAGTCATGATGTCATTTCCAAGTTGGTAGATAATAAGTTTTTTCTATAAATAGTTTAGAAATTTATCGTTTGTTTTTTATATGAAAATTCTTTAACAAATCTGTGCAATATTTATTTTTATTTATTTATTATACACAATTTATTACTTTAAGTATACTGTTGACATTACAATATTCAGCTAAAACTAATTCCATACCTAACGCCTGTAAAATTAATTCTGAATCCAATCTCTATGAAAAAACACCTGATGAAAAAAAGAAACAAAAATAACTCATTTAAGAGCATAGATACACACTACACAGACAACATAATTTAAAAAAATAACGTTGGATAGTTTACAAAGAAGTCCTGACTCAAAACACATGTCTCAAATATTGACAACAATATAGAACGCAACTAGACAAGACGCCCTGATTCATTCACCTTTCGAATGGCCTAAGCTAAGCCTTCAAAGCTCAGAGCTTTCACTTCAGCCAACTAAAATAATTCCAAACGATACTTACAGAAATAAAAATCCAATGTTCTCTTAGAAATTTCTGAAACACAGCACGGTTTTTTCTAAATAAAAAAAATTCAACTGTTTTTTCCGGCACTCAGATGCGACGCGAGGGGGCATGCGCTCCGCACGAGGTTTGTGAGAGGACTGAGGGACGCCCTCACTGAGTGAGGGAAGCGGGGCTGAGCGCCTCTGTATCACGAACGATCCTCTAGCGACGCTTACTTAGTTTCTGCGTACATTGCTTGTCTGACCAAACACAATTAAACAACCATCTGCGATATTTCCAATGTTTTCGGAGCAAAATATCATTAAAATTCAAAACATGCTTATCTCGAATAATACCCTGAACAAATAACCTCAAATTATCTACATACAAACACCATTAAACAAGCAATCTATTCAACCCACTACGTGCTCATCATTACCGCGGCTGGTGCCTCATACCGGCACTGTAGAAGTAAGGTCGCCGACTCGTGGTTCAGACCGACTCACCGGCCGAGTTCCGCAACGGTTGCATCTAGGCGATTGCAGCCATGCAGCCATCCTACTCTGATACACGGCTAATACGTTGAGATCAAACCTGACTTTGACACGGCATTACAGACCTATTTTTTTTTTTTAGATTTTTTTACGCTTTTTGTTGTAGGCAACGGAAATTCATCAACTTTTTCTTCTTATAAGTGGTACCTAGAAGAAAATATAGAAAAGTCGGGAAAATTTATAGGGGAAAAGAAAATAATATATCGTTGTTAAAAAATATGAGCTAAATGTAAGTATTGTATATTTTGTTAATATTATTACATACGTACCGTACAGGCCACTACAAAGTGCAATGTAATCAACCCATAATGTTTAAAATGCTAAAGGTGATATCAAAGTTTGCTTCCGCGGTCATACAGACTCTGCTTTGTAATTTACATAATGATTGTATCGATACTGATTTTGAAATAGGACTTAGGATGAGAGTGGCAAAAATTAAAGACTTATATAAGTTTAAGTAATCATATTGATAATTTTGCCGGTAACGATTAATCGATGATTTCTGTGAATGGTAATATGGCTAGCAAGGAACTAGACTCTGAGATGACGGAGAGACGTATGGGCGAAGAAACCAGCTGCGTCAACCCGAAATAGATTGGAATGAGGATGATAAAAGAATCAGCCAGGGAAATTGTCGACCAATCAGTTAGATGCATCAGTATCAAATAAATTTTTAGGAATCTATTAACTCGAAAACAAATCTTGGTCGTTGTACTTTTTTTTACTTTTAAATGGCCCAATTTTTTTTTTTAAATCTGGCTATAGATATATGATATATGCAGATAATTTTTTTGGTAGGTTCGCAGTTTATGCGACAAAATAAGCATCGATTTGATGACACGGGAGGTGGAACTAACATTTTGACTAAAGTAACCGCTTCCTAAATTCCTGAAAGCCGATTGAGATAGCCCCACAACGGACGTAATAAAACCGTGCATCATTTTCCTAGCATACGAAAATTTGTTAAAATTTTATAAACGTTCAAATTACGTGTGGAAACATAACATAGGCTGGTTATGTACTGAAAATGATAGGCGAACAGATCACCAGATAATGACAGTGTTAGCCCCTCGCTTTAAACGCAAAAAAACGCAAGTTTTAGAAGCAATAAAAATACAATATGATCGACAAAAAAATCAGAAAAATATATGATATTCTTCAGGATAATACATGCTAGGTAGATAATGTGTTGAAAACATAATACAACTAATTTGATACGATAGAAAAAAACCATGAAGATACCTCTAAAAACTTTCTTTTTACAATAAAAACCATATTGATATACATTAATCATTCTGATTTTTATTAGATATTTGTTAGATATTATATTCTACAAGCAACATACTAAAGCACTAGTGTTTTAATTTTTTAGTCCAAACAATCGATTTTTTGTAAATAGATAATTGCTTCATATTTTACAATAAATTACCAGCGTTGTCATCGCGCTTCTCTTTCTTTTCTATATGCAGTCCGACAGTGACCGCGCTTTAGGCCATATAGTCACCCTAACTGTTACAGTGTAGACTGTAGACCGTAATTATTGCACAATGCGTATAACCATCGGGCGCCATCGCGGCTAATCTATTGACAATTACCAAGTGGCTATGACCCTTCAATTAGGTATCGTCCGAAATTAACTCGGCGCCATTACCATCTTCATTATCTTTGGATTACTACACTCTTACTTATCCTCTGCATTATATGACACTTCTTTTTCTATGCCAAGTATTATGTTCGAAAATAATTCCACAATCTCTTGCAATGTGTCTGTCCCCACTTACCTTTTAGACGCAATTGCAAGAATAAGAACTTAGTTTCAGGAATTATAATCCGAACTTTATTATTACACTAGCTTGTGCCCGCAACTTCGTACGCGTGAAATTTCTTGTTCCCCTACCCACCCCGTCGCATCGCATCGCCTGCCCACGCTATTACTGTGTTCTTTCTGACTTTTTTTGTTTTTGCTCGGCTCCTAAATGTCTTGGCGTGATGTTAAGTGAGTTGGGCTATCAAATATTTTTTCATATCCGACTACGTAGTTCCAGAGATTAGCGCGTTCAAACAAACACACTCTTTAGCTTTATTATTAGTAAAGATAGATTATTAGTACAGATGAGAGCCAACACCTTCCCGCAATTTTCCTGAATTTTCCGTTGCCTCTGTCTTAAAATAAGAGTAATATTATAACAAATAGATTTTCATTGTGATACAAGTGAGCAAAGTTTGTCATTACACTCGAGCCAGGATTGCAGCTATAGAGCGAGCCGAGAGTGTAATGATAAATGCTCACGTGAAACATACGACGTTTTTGAACACCTTTGGGAGAGAATAATAAAATACTTTTTCGTACCACTTGCTCAAAAAAGTGACATTCTATGCCACAAAAAGCGAACATAACAATAGTCATTTTTAATCTGTTAAAAACAGGGAAAGAAAATTGTACTGAATTTCATTCATCCTCTAGGGGGAGAATGTGATTTAAATTTGGAATACTTACCGAAATTTATAGTGAACTACATCTGTGTTTACACCATTGAGTTTGTATATAAAGCAATATACATCTTTTTGAAAAAGGAATACGCATTTATTATGCAGTTATGATTATTAAATAAAATTACGAAAACCGACGAGGCCGTATGCGTTTGATGCCTTTGCTTTTCCGACAAAATAGAGAAATACTCAAATCAACTCATCAACAATAAATGTACCAAACAAAAATGTAACTCTCTCTATCAATAATTGGACCAATGTTTCGAATGTTAACTTTTACTTTAATTGTGTCTTTAATTGTCATTATTTTTAATAAATGCTTATCTCATATTATTATTGTGTTAATTTTTTCGCAAATGGTACGAAAAGTAGAGTATTTTCCTCGGTGATAAAGCTGTCTTAGTCTTGGGTGAACCTAAATCCCTCGCTACACTCAGGACTCGTCTTAAATCCCTCGCTTCGCTCGTGATTTAAGTTTTTAACACCCTCGCTACGCTCGGGAGTAAACCTCGAGTCCTTCGTTACGCTCGCGATTTAAATCGTCACCCGCGACAGAAGACACTGCTTTATCACCTTGGTTAATAATCTACTATTTCATCCCCCCATCTCGGAAAGAGTATTTTTGCTCTTCGATATCTGAGTGCAAAAGCTGTTTTTATCCGCTAGAGGATAAAGTAAATTGAATTTAGAACATCGTGTGCACTAAGTTTGTGAATTCAAAACATCATTAAACCTATTTACTTCTACCTCCATGGTGACGAATTTATCATACAACTTTTTTTTTATTTTTTAAAAACACAGACTCGGAACCTTCTTGGTGTACTTTTTTTTTTAATTTGCTTTCGCGCGCAATTTTCTTTTCACGTCATATTGTTAAAACCTTAGGTTAAAAATAAAAACAAGAAACTTGTAAACAAGTAAAAAATCTAAAATGAGTGAATCTATAATAGCGACGACGAAGTTTATTTGACGCCAACAGAATTGACTGAAACTGTAAAAAATGCGTAAATGAGCTTTCTCCCTCAACAATCACGCGAGAAGTATTTGAAACAGTACAATATGTTTAACACGTGGCGACTAGCTAAAGGAGCCAAAACTTTATCAGAAAACGTTTTGCTGGCATATTTTATTGAATTATCCGAGACCAAGAAATCAAGCACTCTATGGAGTACGTATTCAATGATAAAAGCAACAATAATAATGAAAAAAACATATATATAGACACCTATCCTAAATTTCCTCGCTGAGGTGGGATGAAAAGTTACGTGTTGCACTCGAGTGCAAAGATTTTTCACCTCGTGCTCTTTTGATTCCCTCGCTAACGCTCAGGATTCTAATTTTTGAATCACTCGCTGCGCTCGTGATTCAATTTTAGAATCCTTCGCTTGCTCGGTCATCAAAATTGAGCACGCGGTTAAAAAGCAACTTTGCACTCTTGTATAACAAATAACTATTTATCATTCCCTTCATAAAAATGAACAAAATTAAATAAATGAGAACATTAAGCACCAACCCGACCACAGCTCCGAAGGGAAATATAAAAAGTTAAATAAAACTCGGCATAATCCGTAAAGGTCGGTATATTACCTACCCGCAGTGTACAACTGTCAACATATTTAGGTTAATATCCGATTAAAGGGAACAAAAATTGAGAAATAAAAACGCTTATGTTCGTTTTGGGGGACGAAAACCAAAAATATTATATTGACTTAAGTTTAATTAATTATAACCACACTGTTATTATCAGGAATCCAATCCCCATAGCATTAGGTTAAGCCGAACCCACCCACACCATTAGCCATGTGGTATTACGAGTATTAGTCCAGTCATTTAAGCTTAAATTAGGTAAGAATCTCGGAATTCGAGATACCCAGCTGTAAGTCTGTAAATAGTTGTATGTTGACACCCTAAAAGTTGTCTCAAAACCTACATATGGTAGGGTGTACGCAACTATTAAATTTCAAGGTCAAAGGTCACAAAAATCGGTTTTTTGCGCTTGTTTTGTAAATATCTCATTTCCTATGGGTTTTTTGCTATTTGTATTTATGATCAATATTTTAGAATACAAAATTCTCTACAAATTTTGTTTTGAAAAATTTTTCATACGGTGAACCGTTTTCGAGATAGAGGGCGGAGAGCGCGCGGTCACAACATCTCTTCAGATCAACCGGTGCCTGCGGTCGAAAACGCGTTCATCGATAAATCAATGATTGAACTATTATATTATATTTTATCATTTTCTTCATGCATTAAATCTATATTCAATAATACTGATAACCGTTTCCTAAAATTAAAAAATAAATAAAGGAAAATCTTAAATCATAATATGGTACATGAAACTGGCGTTTTTTCTCACAAATAAAGAACCTTGTCATTTCTATTATTTAAAATATTCATCAATTGCTTGATATTCTATCGGATTATGAGCATCATAGACAACTACCAATAATAAAAAAACCTTAGTACATATAATTTTCTAAACATAAAAAATACCTTAAAAATGACTCGTCTTTTGTTAGTAGAAATGACCACAATGTATTTGTTTTAACTTAGCCAAAACTTATTTTTGTCGCTTAATCTAAGTGGCATACGTTATCTTAGTTTTTAAACATTAGTGCATAAAAGTTTTAAAACATTAGTGTTCATGGTTGTTAAATAAATTAAGAAAATGTTAGTATGAAAAATGTAACTTCTTTAAAATTCTCCATACAAAACGCTGATTTCATAGGTGGGGACCTAATATAATTATATTCCCATTTACACTAATGACATTTTAAATAGAAAATAATTAAGTGCATCTTCTCTAAAATCTGTAAAGGTAATGGTAACCCCAGGTATGGGGTTGGGCAATGCGAAACGATTTTCTGGAGCCTATCATGACGATTTTACCACGTGCTCCAGAAGATTTGCTAAATACAATTTTCTGCAACTGCAAGAGTGGTTGTGGTTCGCGATGCGGATGCAGGAAAGCGGGCTTGCTATGCTCTTTAGCTTGTGGCCAATGTAATGGGCAAGCTTGTCTCAATGCTCTACCATATCAGAGCGACATTAACGAAGATGGAACCTTTGACCCCAAAATCATGGAAGAACTTGAGACAAATGTCGTTGAAGACGATAATGAAGACCAGTTTGAAATTTACCAGCAGCCGGAAGACGACGATCAAGAGGAAGAAGATGATTAAAATTATAAATTGTAGTTTTTGTACCCTTTATTCCATTTTTTTTACTTTTAATAAAAATAAATGTATTGAATGATATTTTGTAATAAAAAGATTAATTCATAATTTATTTGTTTTTTTTTTCATCATGTAAGAAGTTATTAATATTAATTGGGTTAAAATTCAAATATAATTCCTATATTTTCATTAACAATTCTGCAATTACATGGGCAGGTAAGTGTTGTTAAATAAATTAATAGGTACTGAATAAAAAGTGGATAGGTTAGGATAAAAATGATAAAATATAATATAATAGTTAATAAAAATTGACAAATATTTATATAATCATTGATTTATCGATAGTTCATCGACTATATATGACGCGTTTTCGGCCGGAGGCACCGGTTGGCCAACCGGTGCCTCAGGTCTGAAGTGATGCTGTGACCGCGCGCTCTCCGCCCTCTATCTTGAAAACGGTTCACCGTATGAAAAATTTTTCTAAACAAAATTTGTAGAGAATTTTGTATTCTACAATATTGATCATAAATACAAATAGCAAAAAACCCATAGGAAATGAGATATTTACAAAACAAGCGCAAAAAACCGATTTTTGTGACCTTTGACCTTGAAATTTAATAGTTGCGTACACCCTACCATATGTAGGTTTTGAGACAACTTTTAGGGTGTCAATATACAACTATTTACAGACTTACAGCTGGGTATCTCGAATTCCGAGGTGAACTTACTATAATGACTGGACTATATGTAACATAATATGTGTGTCCAATCATTCCAGGATTATCATATTTTACAGTAAGCTCGCCGAAGTATCGCCACTAACCGGCTGCTATGATACAGCTTTAGTTAATATCTAACAGAATTTTCGATCAGAAAATCCGGCGCAGTAAATTGTCCACTAAGTATTGTTACGTGCAACTATTCAACAAGCAAACTTATAACAGACCTCTTTTCATTCGGTGATGATCCAGCGTAGGCGTTCATCAATTTAAACGTCCACGTAGCGTCTACGCATTGTTAAGCCTGGCGCACATTAGAATAGAAGAATAGAATAAAATAGAATTTTAATTTTGCAATGTGGTGCGGCTCTATGCGCTAAGTGCGCTAAATTCAGCGTTTTTGCAGCGCCTGCGAATCATTTACGCAACGTCTGCTCAGAATCTACGCAGTGTCAACGCTACGTCGAGTGCGAAGACTTTCAAAACCGTAACTACTAAAATATTCACCTGACCGAATAATTCGACGGACACTTATTTATTACGTTAATGTTTAATTTAGGTAACTTTAACTGAAGTTCTATCAAGTCATCATGAACTCTTGGACTTTATTGTGCTTAACAACATAGTTAAGTAACTAAGAAGAACAAGCTATTCGTTTAGACCTAAAATTCCAACACTAAGTCAAAATTATTAAGAAGATGCAAAAAATAGCTTTCAAAGAAATAAAAGCAACTCTAGGTACCTATTTAAGATTTATGAAGTCGATAATGTTTTTGAAGTGAAAACTTGTTTAGGCGCGTTGGGCATTTTTTTGAGATGGGAAAAACCATTGAACTCACGCCACTGTTACCGTAAGCGACACCGCGCGTGTTTTGTTTATAAGACGATTAAAAAACATCCGCTTCGGGTGTGTTCGGCTGTCCTCGGAATGTACTCGGTTTTAATGTATATCCGATATGTCAGTGAGTGATGGCAAGGTATTCTGTTTGTGTTTTGTTTTCACTTCTGTCGGCACTCCCGGAGTGCCACTGATTTTTTTTTTAGTTAGCCTATATATTGTGTCCTACAGCTGGGCAAAGGAATTCCCTTTTTCCTTCCAAACCTATGGAGGTTTGGAAGAAAAAGAATCACTCAAGACAGTGAACACACAAACTTCATTTGTCTTGTGTGATCACTGGCCATGCTGGCCCTGCAAACCTTATCAGGTCGTCACACTACCTTCGCCATGGGCTACCTCGACATCGATGTCCTCCCTCAGACGTCCAGTGATTGACGATCTTTGCCCATCACGTCTAAAAAATTCAACATTAATTGCCTTGAGTGTTTATGAGTATATTTTGTTTTGAAATTAAAAACATGAAGCTATGCGCCAGTCGTTTTCACAGTAATTTCGGGCGTTCACTGAATAAACATTACCGTCCCAAGGGTGGCAATCAATTACTTACCCTCCGACATTATTTGTAATTTTATACAAAATATATTCATTTTTATATCAGAAATATTTTGCCTGCATAATTATAATCAGCCTACTTTTTAATCGGGCTACCCTGGCGCTTTCGTCTTAATGTTGTTGAACTATCAAAATAAAACCCATTGCTACTGATAATGTGTTACGAAATTAGCCGCTGCGCGCTGGTTTAAATAGAACAACATTGTAAAAGTAGTATCGTAAGTTTAAACTGCCCTAAATTCGCTAAATTAAACTTAGAAAAGTCGTTTGAATCCCGGAAACTTAAACAGTCCATTTTGAAAACTATAAATTTTATGGCGAAGTTTTAGTGTAAGAGTTGAAATAAAACTGTAAATAGAAATAGGTCCTGTACGTTTATATTTACGAATTCACCCTTTTGCTTGGTGGTTTTGTTTCCGTTTCTATCATAAGATCGATATTATAATGGTTATATAAATAAGCTGGACTCCTTTAATAAAGATTTGTCCTTGGCAGCTCTGGACAGAGAGAGGTGGGAAGAGAGTAGGGAGGCCTTTTCCCAGCTGTGGGACATTAATGGCTAATTTAAAAAAAGAACTTTGTTAAATTTTGGTGTAGGTACACTATAGCTATTATATATTGATCTATATGTATATCATGATTCATGCCTAGTAATATGACTCATGTTAAACAAGAACAAAAATATCATACACGTATAATTATAAAATTAAGTTGTGCAGTATGCAAATATTGCTCATATAGCGATCACTAAACCGCCTACTAAAGCGATAACTTCCAAAAAACTAACAATCTGATCAGTAGCCATTCATGAATTAGCCAACATTTTTTTTTTGCAACAATTTTTCCAATTTGTACTGCCTATGTAGACGACATAATATAATAACTATATGAATTTGACATATACCATCAACTTTAATGGTTACACCTATATTTTGTGCAAATAAAGTTCTTGATTTATGAACAATAATAGGTACGTAAAGGAAAGTAGAGAAGAAGAAACTGGGTGATCCGGCAGAGACACAAAATCGTCGACCTAATATGTACGTAGTGGAAAAGGCAATGGGCGAGTGGTATCTCCTAATTGAAGAATGTTGCGGTAGTCATATTCTTGAGTAGAGACAGTGAATGATCGGCAAACATAAGGTAGGACCACCTTACATTAGGATAAGCAATGACCATAACAGGATAGCAGAAGGCCGATTCTGGTAAATTAAACCGTTCAAAATCTAGTCAAAATGTAGGGAAATTAGACGTATTTTTGACAGACTGAGACAGAGATCAGACTGTCAACGTTCTTAAAATTACGAGAATGGGCATTGTCCAAAATTTCTAACCATTAGATTTTATTTTATTTTTTGAAAATTTAGAGCATATTGAGAAACTAATTTGAATATTTTGATGATTGGCTCAATAGTTATTTTTTTTTTTTAATATTCAATTATTTTAAGTTTTCAAGGTAGGTGACGTCATCAGTGGCATAAAAGATTAAGTGCCGTTGCCTTACTAGTACATTTATTAAAAAATAAAAAAATGGCAACACAATGTCATCAATCTGACATCTGTCAAAGTGTCAATAGGCGGAATAGACGTCTTAAATAATCGAATCCTATCTTAGCGTATTTATATACAAATGGTTTTTTATGAGTAAGTGTCCTCCAAGGAATATACTACCCTCTGTCGTCACTAGAACAATCGACGCGGCGACTTAGAAATAGAATAATAACGCACGCGGCGACATTATTACTATTATTGCTGCAAGTTGAAACAAAGCACTTCCTGTATTCCATAACTCTACCAATATATTAATTAATATTGTCGAGTGTTGAAATAACGTATGTAATGTAATGAAATATAAACAAGAATCTTTATATTTTTGGCATTTATATTTATAATAATTTGACAGTTGACAGATTGTAGACTATACTTGCCTCTTACTTTTTTTTCTTCTGAGGCAACGATACAAAACTGTACGGCCAAAGCCGACGTAATTTGAAGGGCAAAGAAGGTCAATCGTATTTTATCAAAAATATCAATAAAATATGAATATTTTTAATAATTAATTAGTCCGTAATGATCAGTAACGCTATTTCTCGAAATGGTTTTTCAATTACAACATTTAAAAAAATATGAACAATGCCCATTGCCTATCTGGTAATGGATGCATGAGTGGTCGAACTGACGAGCTTAGTGGCATGACTGGCATGCACCCAGAGAGACCTACATCCAACAGGGTAGGTACAAGTGCCACGAAAGATGTGACTTGACCCCGCCTCCCCCGCTCTTTCCGCCGCCCCTATGACGTCCGGTCCCGTCCCGCACTCAGACCTCATACCGCTAAAGATACCTAAAATCGTGTACTGTGCATGTCAAACCACGTGGTGTGTCAAGTCTCATCTTTCGTGGCACGCATTGTACTGCTATAAGTCGATGATGAACAACGGGATAATTGCGTGACACACTAATAGTAGCAATAGCTTTCATTTAGACAGTTGAACAACATTAATTGCGTTACTTACGTTGTTGAGCAGACAAATTTTTCGAACAGTTGAAGTAATGGATTTGCAATATCCTTCAAAATTATTTACCTAGATTGTGTTTGACAGTTTGTTGCGCAATCAGGGTGCAGAATGACCCATTTCATTCAAACTGCAAAAGCAAAACACGATGGTGAAAACGATAGATGG
This sequence comes from Luperina testacea, assembly GCA_927399505.1. Classification (NCBI taxonomy): domain Eukaryota; kingdom Metazoa; phylum Arthropoda; class Insecta; order Lepidoptera; family Noctuidae; genus Luperina; species Luperina testacea. The sequence goes on along the minus strand of OV656759.1, from coordinate 18,597,917 downwards.
ATTGTGAACGAGTTTTATCTCTTATCTTCATGCACTTTTTGGTTTCAGCCAGAGCAGAACGGTGACACCGCTTGAAGCATGTGCAGCAGTGTTAAAGTGCATATTATTGCGACCACCAGAGGGTGGCAGGGAACGCATCGCGGAGCAGCGCATCGCAATTATTGATATTTGCTGCAAGTGTAAATATTGTCTTCTTAGCTACGGAGACAATTTTTGAATTGACTCTAACCGTTTTCTAAATTAACTTCTCCAATCTAAGAGAGCCGGGTGATCTGTATCTCAGGATCTTTCTGTCTCAGATATCTTTCTCTATTTAAAATTGTGCATTCTATTAATCAGTGCCTGTAATATGATGTTAAGATAAATAAAGATTGTTATGTTATAATTTACAAAACATGTACTTAATTCCAAACACATTTTCAATGGTTTCTACAGCAAAATAAATGAAAAAAAATACAGGGAAATGACAAGCAGTTCAGCACCAACTTGATTCCGCCGTGACCTTGAGAACATCATACCCATAACTAAAGTATGCTAAAGTGAAACAAATGCTTTCGTTACGGATTTTGCGCCGGCAACGCTGTTCGCAGTCATAATTAGTACCACGAGAGATGGCGTCAATTGTGATAAAATTGCAATTGATTTGTTTTACTTTAATATAAAACGGCAACCGGTCAATCGTATCAGTTATAGATAAAATTAGTCAAACATAATAAACTCCAGACATAATGTACAGACGCCAGCACATCAAGCTACCCGAAAATGTCAAAATTTCCCAATAAACTTTGAACCTTATGCTTTGGCGATAAAGTTGAAAATCTATTAAAGAAATTTGACAGATTGTAATAGCTTGATGTGCTGGCGTTTGTACATGATCGTCTTTTATTCGTCTTCGAAGACTTCAAATTAAGGTTTAGCGTCCAGGAGGCACGGGGAACAATCTATATACACGACATTATCTATGTAGTTATACCTTTCTAGTTTTAGCTGACCTCGCTGGCTTTTAGTACATGCAATATGTCGTCGTGCGTACCTATAGTTCGGCCGACAAGAGAATGCGTTCTTGACACCTGTCAGTTTCATACAAACGAATACGTGTTTTGCCAATTTGATCTTTATTAGTTACTAGAATTGTCACACTGTCAGGTGTCAGGAACGCATTCTCTCGGCGGCCGTACTGTATCTATGCAATATTAATATGAATCTAGTTCTTGGAAGCTATTATGAGATGAGTCAGTTTAGTCACAAGTCTAAGCTAGTAATTGAATTACTGAAGATTTTCCTTGACTTTCGTTGAGGATAACTTCGATTATTGTCGAGACCGACGGCGTAAGCGATGGCGGGGTGGGTTAGACGGATGCAATGATACTGTCTGGTCATAATTTGATTGAAGCCGTTAGAAATCAAGCGTTGTTCTGAACAAGGAGTTCGCTGATGTACCTACTGCCAACATAAATTGTTAGCTTCGTTGTTAACTTTATTGTGTATGCTATGTTTTAATTTTTGTCTCCTAGAGTGAAGGAGTACACATAATATAATACACACACACACACACACAATAATATACACATAATATATTTATATGGGCCTTGACGCCTGAAATAAATGGATAAATAAATAATTAATAGCACGAGCATAGCATAATCAGTCTGATGAGTCCAAATGTTTCCAATACTGGGACACAAGCCTCCTATCGGTGAGAGGCAATGGGCTGTAATCTACGCGGGCCCAGTGCGGGTAAATGTCGTTCACAAAACTTTACAATTACAATTTACAAATTTTACAAGTCCATGTACAGACGCCAGCACATCAAGCTACCCGAAACTGCCAAATTTTCCCAATCAACTTTGAACCGTTTAGCGATAAACTTGAAAATCTATTAAAGAAATTTGTCAGATTGTAGTAGCTTGATGTGCTGGCTGTACCACAAAACTCATGATTTTTCCGTTACAGGAAAATCTTACAAATATTACAATTGTAGTGACAAACAAGTCTACAATTTGTGCATAGACTTCATGCTTTGGGTTACGCTTTTAAAATTGCGAAAGAATTGTAAATTGTACCTCATGCATGTTTATTGTTTTTCTGTGTTACGCAATTTTTTCTACAATTTAACAATTTTGTACAATAATTGTAGACTTGTTGTAGAAGTTCTGTGATATAGGGCTCTGATTTAACTGTCGTGTATAATGAATATGTTTTGTTGGAGATTCTTAATAAATAAGAAACAATATGCTAAGGTCAGAAAGTGCTTACATCTTAAAGTTTCATGTTGAAGAACTGCACTGCGATACCAACCTATTATAGGTACTGGTTCGGCAATACCTACAAATAGGTAAGCAGTAGGTCCCCGGAGGAATTACACAAACTCTTCTTCTACTAAAATTTTGTTTACATCACATTAACAACACCCATAATATGTAGTACTATCGATATATCTTTTTTCCCCACCCTGTAATCCAGTTCATTGAGCCCAATATAATCAATTGTAATCGTATTACCAACACTGATCGCACCCCTGCTTCTTCTAGCTCCTCCCCTCTTTACTTTGTTGACAAAAAGTCAAGAAAATAGGATATAACTTTGATACCTATACCGAAAAATCAAGCTGTTCTCCAAAGGGGACAGAGGTGTATTCATTGATATAAGAACTAGGTATGGTTGTATTATATAGGTACCCACTTTTCGCTATACATAATAGCTATTCTTAAGGGGATTACAGGACCTAAACGCAAAAAACGCAAGTTTTAGAAACAATAAAAGTATATGATCGACTACAGTAAGCAAAATCAGAAAAATATATGATATTCTTCAGGATATATGCTAGGTAGATAGTGTGTTGAAAACATAATACAACTAATTTGATACGATAGAAAAAAATCATGTAGTTACCTCTAAAAACTTTCTTTTTACAATAAAAACCATACTAATATACGAGTACATACAATCATTCTGATTTTTGTCAGGTTATTCTACAAGCAACACACTAAAATACTAGTGTTTTAATTTTTTGGTCCAAACAATAGATTTTTTGTAATTAAATAATTGCTTCATATTTTGCAATAAATTACCAGCGTTGTGTCATCGCGCTTCTCTTTATTTTCTATGCAGTCCGACAGTGACCGCGCTTTAGGTCATGTAAGCCCCTTATGTAATGTATAATGTTGTGTGAGCCAGATAGCTATAAATGCAGGCACCTGACTCTTAAGACTGAGAAATTTCTAATGAATGCACCCAATCAATAAAACTTCCCGACCGGTATCGAAGCCCACTTACCACTTAGATAATACCAGAGAAAATATTCTATTGTTTTATTTTTCGTAAGTAGCAATTTGAAACATGATGCCCCTTGTCATCTAATGGTTACTCCCTTATTCCATTTCCACATATTTATAATACTCCCCATTGCTTCCCAACCGCCACGAAATAAAGTCCTTCCGTAAGGCACCCTTACAAATTCCACTCTTCATATGTCGTACACTCAAATGAAAAATCATGGTCATCTATTTCTCCCGTTGCAAATGTTCCCCTGTAGCGAATATTCCAGGGGTTCTAATGATGTCCGATTCCCCTAATCGTGTTACCATCGATTCATGGGTTTAGCGTCCCTGCCCTGGCATAAAAATGTCATGCCGTTGCCTGCACTCGCCTCGCGTAAAACTCGAGTGTTATTTACGAAGATAGTAAAGCTGTCGTGTTCGCTGCGAGAGTAAATTCTTGTTAGGCCTGCAACTGGTTGGAAAGATTCAGTAGAGAATTTTAAAGTCTAGGCTCTAGGAAGCTCAGTGTGTTTACCTATGTTTTGAAAATTACTTCAATGTCTATGAAAATCACTTAAACAATTATATTTAGATTACAATTTACTCAACTGCTCTTTGTGAATCTTCAGTAAAGTCAGCTTTTGTCTACTTTCTTCTCTCGTATTGCGCTAACTAATAGTTAGGTACCTACAAAAATATAATTCCCATGTCAGTAGCCAACAAGGTGGTACTTAGCATGTCTAACCACCATGACCCAGGGCTTCAGTCCAGGCTTTCAACAAGAGGCTACATCACAACTGTCAACAGTAGATATCATATCTAAATAAAGCTCAAAACAAGGAATTTCTGACTGGATTTCAAGCTCTCGCCATCACACTGCATTGCTTATCAAGACCAAACGTAATGAGCATAATTTACATTCCAGTGTTATCTAACAAGCAATTCGTCTGCTCCCAAGTTCCTGACCAAAAAAAGGACATCTATCACTATCATTTATTTCTCCCGCATTCTCCCCGACCTTAGACAAAAGTCGGTCATGTCAGTCGACACCGGATATCCACCGATGCATGGCAAATGTTGACACTTTTCGTTATCACCCTGCCTTGAGGGACCCCAACTTCCCTTTACACCCTTCTACAAATATGCAAGCAATTTTCAACCTTCTTCCCCTGACATAAGAAAGCCAATCTTATGTTACAGTTGTACAAAAGGTATGGTATAGTTAAGCTAAGGGATGACTGTGAAAACAAAGCTGTATTGTAGGGCGGGTCTTATAAAACTCAAAATAAACTTGTGGGCAACGAAAATATTGTTTCTTGATAAAACCTCGAAGGGTTTCAGGAATAGAGAGGTGTCAAAGTGAGAGTGTTTCACACTAGCGGAAGAGATTAAAGTAGGAGTGATGATGTGTTACATCGCCCTAGTTTGTTTAGCAGAAGCTTACTTAAAGGTCTTCAAAAAAAAAAGGGGGACGCAAGGAAAGCTGTTTTGAGTTTTGTTTCAGCCAGTTTCAGGGGTCATATAAATAGTCTGTCTGATCAAACTAGATAGAGAATCTATACTAGATCAACTGAGACCTTAATCCTACTCTGAAAGATCGTATGACTATATGAAATACAATTGAAGCTTTCTGATAGTAAGTACTTTTGTCTTTTCGCAGATGCTACAACCTGAGATAAGAAACCATGTCAGGACCTCGCAATGACCTCCCCATAAACCTTTGGAGAGATTGCCGTGATGGTGCTTAGTTACTTTGCCTCATTCATTCATTCTCCTACCCTTATTTATTTGAGGTCGGCACTTCTTTATTAGTCGACATTTCGGTAGTCACCTAGCCTAACATGATTTAATGGATAAACTTTTTACACCTTGAAACAATTTCAATACATAGTAACTATACTGAGACTTCTTCTTATTTACCGCATTCTTAACCAAAAATATCATGACAATGTAACAAGGATAATATATAATATATTATATTCTTTGGCACAGTGTGTTTTAATAAGCGTATAATTGCCCGTATCAAAGGCGTTGTCTCCAGATATATAAATATTAACAAGACGACTGTTTCAGCCATTATTAGGTGCTTCGTTTAGTAGATAAACATGTACAATTTTAAGTTTTTCGTGTCTGTTGGCGCAGTGGTGGTAAGAATGTCAAAATTTTAGTATTTTCATTGCAATGTTTCTATTTTCGTCATAACTTATTCTAAAATTAATAATGAACGTCGTTGGTGAGTTTACCAAAATATTTGCTCTTCGATCAAGCAAGATCGAGATCATAAGCGGGGGCCGAGTTTTATTTTACTAGATAAGGAAATGTGTGCCTGTGGTTACTAAATATTGTGCCTCTAAATAGTGTTTAAAGTTTTAAACTATGGACAATAAGCGATTCTACACCAAGCGACCTTAAGAACCCAATGTGCTCATAAGCTCCCAATGATGTAACTTCAAGCTTCAACGTAACTTATAATTTCTTATACTTTACTTAATGTAACTTAACTTTTCAGGTTTTAATCTTCCCTACGCACAGTGAAGGTGAGACACCTAATTAACAACGAAATTCAAAAACAATTTGTGTTTACTGAGTTAGACGAGGTGCCGTATGCAATAAATTCTTGACAGATTATTTTCCCGGTTTTATAAGTTACTTCACTGAAAAAGACGAGGGGTCGCAAGTTGCAGTGAGTCAACAAACAGTACTTAAGTACCTATAACAAATGATCGACATGACATAATAATACAATCTATCGGTCGAAAAAAATTCACTAATGGTAATTTTTTCGATAGATAGGTATAAACAAGTCATTCTTCGAAGATTCTACGAATATTCAGTGAGTGCGTCGTATAGGAGCTGTCTATTTCCAAAAAGCAGCTTTCTTTTTATATGCTGATTTACCTACTGCTGGCACACAGACTTAAGTTCTCCTCTCGCGGGACCAGTGTGGGCGGAAATGCAGACTTAACTTATTCTACTTTAGTCATTTTACTTGGAGAAGGTAGTAGGTACTATTATTTAGCTTTAGCTCAGCAGTGGGAGTGAAGTCGGACTGTCGATGATGACGATGATGATGGCTACATCACTAAAGCAACTGGCAGCATTCGAATTCAACGTTTCCCGATCAATTCGAAAATGTATGTCCTTTAATTTTCATCTTCGCAGTGACGGCTGCACCTGCGCCTGCCCCGCACCCTTGTCTATGGCTGCTGGATTACGACCATGCCCATCCAGAGCCAACCACGTCGACGACACCCAAGCCTGGTGTAGTGGAGGACTTTGCCAAATTGACGAACATGAAAACCAATCAGCTGGAGAAACGTAAGTCGTATGTTTTAAACAGCTTTATAACAGGGTTTTTTTTTTAACTAGAATAAGCTTTATACGTACGCAATCTCTCTTGGCATAATGAAGATGATCTCATTTTTTCGAACTACTTATTTACATGTCAAAACAGCGTATTCAAAAGCCGGAAATTGAAAGTTCTCTGCAAACGCTTGAGTTGAACATGTTGGATGTTTGTTTGTTTTGGAGTTTATTTATCTAGGTTTATCACAGGACTTTTCCTCTGTTATTAAAAATTCTTGTTGACTCGAATAATGTTTATTGTAATACAAACTATTGTTGAACTCAAACCGCGTCCTTTGTAAACCCTCACCTTTCTAGGGGACCTTCTGTAGTCAATTGTTCCTATTGTTGATTCTCAATTCAGTAATGGGTAGATAGACATAGATACCTACTCTTTACATTGGGCTCCAGTATTTTAAGGTGACATGGGTGCAAGTACCTACGACCTCAATCTTAAAACATTAAACACAATGGAACACAAACCGAGGCAGGAACCTCCCAGCGTGAATATTTGACTGAATTTCCCCTATTTACGTGACCCAAATGGAAGTACCAGACATTTAAGGCACTATTCAACTTTCTATTAATATAATGTAACTAGTTACGTTGTATTATAATCTAATTATTTTTATGTTTCAGTTATCACCGATTGGAGTAAGTCTTTTAAAGTTAAAATCTGGAATGAAAAATTTTTTGAGCTTAATATAGAGCAGCTAACAATAGATGGCGCTACTGGAAGCCGACCCTAACATATAATTGGTAGCTGACACCAACAGCACACTCACAGATCTCGGTCTGGTAACATGTTTGGTGATAATGATGATGAACAATAGATGGCGCCTATACTAAGACACGACATCTCGTAGAAAATTAGTGAACTAAGATGACAGAAAAGAGTGGGCTACGCCGAGGTTGCTAATACTGATGCGATGACGTTGGAATAAAAACAAAAGAAAATCTGAACAATCGTAAATAAATTTAGTTTTTTGAAGTGAAAACTTCTTTAGGCGCGATGAGCATTTTTTGAGATGGGAAAAAAAACTATTGAACTCGCGCCACTGTTACCGTAACCGACACGGCTTCGGATGTGTTCGGCTGTCCTCGGGATGTACTCGGTTTTAATCCGATATGTCAGTGAGTGTGGCAAAGTAGTCAAAGTAGGTAGTTTGTGTTTTGTTTTCATTTCTGTCCTGGAGTGCCACTTTTTTATATTTATACTGATTGTGTCATCTCTTCCAAACAGTGCTGTGGGGGCCGAGCAACGAGGGTCAGAAGCCACGCTCTAGGAACGCACTGAAAATAATGATTTCTGGCTATATGAAGTTCCTGTCAAATATACTCAACACGTTTTAAAATTTAATATACATACTTGTTTGAAATTGTATTATAAATATCATTTTACACATGTTGGTTTAGAAAAAATAAATATTTTGTGTCATACTTTCTAGCGGGTGACATGACTTTATACGAACTTCAGTCTAATTTCTAAAATATGTACGAAATTGTAAGCTAAATAAAAAAAATGTACTATAAAGACTACGCAAAAAACAATAATCAACGTGTCACCGCCAGGAAGTATTCTTTCTAGCGGGCGCTATATTTATATTTCACTAAGTGTAGTATTCCACTTTTAGTCTTGTTATGGGCCAAAAAAAATTACGAAAAGTGACGAAAAGTGTAAAAAATACTACTCCTTGGTACTATAGAAGAATTACTTTTCAATCATCTCCCTATGTAGGTATGCATCAATGACACGTAATTGACTTGGATGTTGATCTTGATACTTTTTTGGCCATATCGTCAAATAGTTCCCACATGTTCAGTTGAAAGCGTGAAATATGTATACTATAGTGCCCGCTAGACAGAATACTCCCTGGCGGTGACACGTTGATTATTGTTTTCTGCGAAGTCTTCATAGTACATTTTTTTTAATTAAACGCAATTTCGTACATATTTTAGAAATTAGACTGAAGTTCGTATAGTCATGTTACCGCTAGAAAGTATGATACAATATTTTACTATTCTTCATTGGTTTTCGTGGGGTTATCTCATAGTCAGCTATTATTGTTGTTAAATTATAGACAAGATTAATTAAAATGTTAAGTTTATTAGAGTAAAACCTGGGTATGACTATGAAGTACAAAATTGTTTTAAATAAATCTTATAAGAACTTAATAAATATTTTATAAAGGGTAGTTTATATAACGCGCGTTTGTCATTCATCAAACTTTTATATTCATAATAATTTTGGGAAAAAATACTACTCCTTGGTGTGGACTACACAAGGATATCTGAGCCAATGTAACTCACACAAGCTTTCCCTGACTTAAAAAACTTGAGTACCGAGATTTAGCCCGTAGGTAGGTACTCAAACCATCCAATTCCGTAACAAAAAAATAAAATAAAACCAAAAATAAATTTAATATATTAATTTTAATCAGACTCGTTTCACAACATAAATGAGAAACTTTCACTCACAGATTTATTCTACAACATTAGTCAAATTCTTACAAAAAATTTAGGCTACAGCAACTAACACTGTACAATAAATCCCTGCACTCGACGACACACAGTGCCGTATTAACATTAATACAATAAAATCTGAGCGTGATTGCAATCTTTATACAAAAAAAAAAAAGTTTGTTGGGTCCGCAAAAATAAATATTAATAACCCCAACTTGGAATATTTCGAGCCAGCACACGCATTGTAAGATAAGTATGATAATGAATTAAATTTTACAGCTAGGTATTTATCATACATATTGTATAGAAGACTGGAACAGATACACTATAACGCACTACGATGAACTAAGGGTTCTTCAAGTTTTTGGAACTACAGCATGCGCACAGGTATGCCCCGCGCTAACACACGCTCACGTATGTATCCGACGATACTTATTGTCTTTACACACACATTGACACAGTTTACAGTTCATCGTGGTCCTCCTGAAACAAAGACAGTTCCTAATTAGAATAGAGGTCAACAGTAAATTAAGACGTATTTACACGTCTTCAAACTACGTAAATAATTCTAATTTATAAACGCAACAAAGGAGATTATAATGTCTAAATTCGTCAGTAATGCCACTTTGTAAGGCTACTTTGTTCTGGCTAGTTCCTTTTCAAGGTAAGTGTGTTTTCATGATTTTTATCTTTAAATTACTTTACTTTGGCTACAAAAACCAACTGCGACAATCATCTAGCTGGGCTACAATATAGGGAGTGGATTGTTGTGCCAGTCTAATAATTTAAAAAATATTCTTAATTTAGGCTTGCACAAAAATCCCTTTGTATTGCTGCACCTTCTTAGTAGCAGTAAACAGGTTTGTTGAAAATAAAAAGCAAGTCAACTCACCACAGGCGCAGCTTCTCCAGCCTCATCATCCAGATCTTCATCATCGAGATCCTCATCATCAGGCTTCTCAGCCTTTTCCTTCTCCCTCTCAACCTCATCCTGTTCACTCTTCATCTTCTTTTCACCTTCTAGCCTCTTCTTAAGGGCCTCACCACGCTCTGCGGCCTCTGCAATGTCATCTCCGAAGTAGAAGTTGTCGAAGATGGTGCCTGCCTTGACCTGCCATAAGTCGAGACCGACGGCGCAGAGTTCGTCGCGTTTGTAGAGGTTGGGGTCTGATACGTATTCGGGGTTGTCGATCTCTGGGTGCACCCATGGTCCCTTGTAGGCGGGGTTGTCGATCTGCGAAGAGCGAATTTTATTATGAGTTTAGTTGATAGGTTATTAGGTGGCAAAATATGACGCTATTTATTAAAACTAGGTGGTTGTAATTCAATGTGAAAACTGGAAAATCCCGATGCATTCATCATTCGGCTTACTAAGTAAATAATTCAAGTCTATTGAACTATTACTGTTGAATAGTAGTAACACGCGTACACCGCCACGCCAGTCAATGAGACGTTCAATTTTCACATTATAACGGTAACGCGGGTCAATATACGTTATGAACGTTATGCAAACTGCCACGCGCGACTTCTAAGGAAGCTGACGTCATCAAATGACTCAATAATGCTTTCTTTAGTTTTAAATAGATTCTACACGGTGCGACTGCGAAATTAAACGTTTCGGGTGTTTAACGCAGTTTTTAGATAAGAGAAATTGTGTAGAAAGGGAACCGTTTATAATTGATTAAAATACTCTTGTTGAAATTGGAGCGTGTCGACTTCTTATTTTTAACTCGTAAGTCGACAAGATGACTTGGAACTTCGTCATTTCCGTGTCATTGCTCCTAATTTTCGGTGTTTTTGTGAAACATAATTTTAGCTTATTGACATAGCCTTCTGTCTGGCCTTAATTGCCGAAAAATGCAAATTTGAACAACACAGAAACACGGAATCGTAATCTTTGATGATGCAGTCAAAAAAGTTTGTTCGTTCGTAATGTCGTCAAACTCTGCTCTATTTCATGACCTTTCAGTGTTAAAATTAAATAGCTGCTGCTCAAGCTACATAGCAAGTGACACTTTTCCGATGACGCCATTTCGCACGAACCGGTTTAACAATGACCGACGAATCTAAACATCCAAAACCTGATACAAAATTCACAAATTACCTGCTTAGGTGCCCAAACTCCCTTGTAGTCAGGGTTATCAATCATGGGAGGTTCCCATTCGCCGTCCATCTCATCATCCCAGTCCTCAGGCTTGGTGGCATCAGGGTCGGGAATGTGCTCAGGTTTGTCCCAGTCTTCGGGTTTCTTGTCATCAGGGTCGGCGATGGTGGCCCTCTCGTCCCAGTCTTCGGGTTTCTTGGCTTCGGGGTCCTTTGAGGGGAAGGAAAGTTAGAGAATTAGAAGAGTGCTATTAAAACTAATGTTTTTTGACAAAGTTCTGTAAATACATGTACCATCATGGTATGGTTTCGTTCTTTATTATGACTGGTTTTTATGTTATTAAATTCCGTAAACAGAAACCTCCAAATAGACACAAAAAATCTTCAGCCGATTTTGCGCGAATCTCTAGTTATAAAATTTTGACCTGCCTAGCACGGAATTAAGTCTTCATTCAAAATGGCTTCTTACCTTGATCTTCTTGGGCGGCAGGAAGTCCCAGTCAGCCTCAAGCTCTCCAGACTCAACCTTCTCATTGTCAATGAGCACCTCGTAGGTGTTGTCAGGCTTCACAATCAGAGTGTACAAGTGGGTGTACACGTCATCCTTGCAACGAATGTCCTTCTTGATCAAATGGTTCTTACCCTTGTAGCTGAAGATCACGTGAACCTGAGGGAGAAGGAAGATCTAGTTAGCACTGAGGATCGAAAGAGAGAGAAGATGGGAGTTTGGCAAACGTGTTTGAGGTGGACGAACTATGAGAATCCATCGAACTTTTGCTATCGGTGATAATTTATTTATTTGCATATTTTATTAGACGGGAGCTAGACGCGCAAGTTTTGTTTCAAAATTGGTCAGTGACCCCAAAATTGTCTATTTTTGTTAATAATACCTATTATCCAATCCATACCCACTAATATTATAAATTAGAAAGTAACTCTGTCTGTCTGTATGTTACCTTTCACGCCTACACCACTGAACGGATTTCGATAAAAGTTGGCAGAGAGATAGATTGCATCCCGGGGAAGGACATAGATAGTTCTTATCCTGATATTACCACGGGATCGACACATATGCGGGTGAAACCGCGGGACGATGCTAGTTTAGACATAACATAAACATCCCATTTAAGAAACTTAACAATTAACAAATGATAAGTACCTCATTACATTAGCAAATGAGTAAGTACCAAATTAGTGTTGCCAACTAATTGTTACAGACAAACAATAAACGCCTGCGTGAAATCGCCGGTTGGATACCAATGTTATGCAACATCCTAAATTCCTAACTATTCAATGCTTCATTGAACATTTGTTACAAAACTTTACGCTGGGGGCGGTGTAAATATATCGATACCTATAACACTGTGATAATCGATAATGCTAGAGACTGTTTGCACTCGACAACATCGCCGCGTGTCCCCATAAGGCCGCATGAATTTGTAACGCGTCTTTAGCGGCGTTGTACACTTTTTTTGTAATGGGTAAAAAATGTTAAACTCGCGTCAGGACACGTGACCTGATCGAAAATTCGTAAGACGAATGGCCGTAGCCGGTACCGCGCGTGTTTTGTTTATAAGACGATTCACAAAATACACACGTAATTGTTCAAGTTTGCACTTCTGTCGGCACTCCCGGAGTGCCACTGTTTTTTTATGAGCTAAGTTTTAGTATATCGATACCTAGGTACAAACAGTGACGAGCCTGGGATAATCGATAATGCTAGAGGCTGCATGCACTCGGCAACTCGAATGTGTCCCCATAAGGTCACATGAATTGTTAATGAAGATTGATCAATAATGTTGAAATGTTTTTTTGAGCTAGGTGTTAACAATATATCGATACTTATAACAGTGTCGAGCCTGAGATAATCGATAATGCTAGAGGCTGCATGCACTCGGCAACTCGACATGTGTCCCCATAAGGTCACATGAATTGTTAATGAAGATTAATCAAAAATGTTGAAATGTTTTTTTGAGCTAGGTGTTAATAATATAACCATACTTATAATATAACAGTGTCGAGCCTGAGATAATCAATAATGCTAGAGGCTGCATGCATTTGCACTCGGCAACTCGACGTGTGTCGTCACCATAAGGTCGCATGAATTTTTAATGAAGATTGGTCACTAATGTTGAAATGTTTTTTTTTTATGAGCTAGGTGTAACGCTACCTAGGTACAAACAGTATCGAGCCTGGGATAATCGATAATGCTAGAGGCTGCATGCACTCGGCAACTCGAATGTGTCCCCATAAGGTCACATGAATTGTTAATGAAGATTGATCAATAATGTTGAAATGTTTTTTTGAGCTAGGTGTTAATAATAATATATATCGATACTTCTAACATTTTCGAGCCTGAGATAATCGATAATGCTAGGGGCTGCATGCACTTGCACTCAGTGACTCGACGTGTGTCACCATAAGGTCGCATGAATTTTTAATGAAGATTGGTCACTAATGTTGAAATGTTTTTTTTTATGAGCTACTTGCACGCAAAATAAAATAAAAAACTTTCGCGAAAACGCTGAAATTATGAGGAAACTGCATCAGAATGTGTTACTCAAGTCTTTTTCGAGATCAACTATTACCTACATCAAAATCTGTCGAGCATTTTACGAGATCAACTACGATAACTTGTAGTAAGTATACGATAAAAACGCAACCATTGATCTCTCAATTAATTTAATGTGACGAGAAGTAGATCAATACTTTCATATTTGTCATTCTTATTACTGTTGTGTAATGGAAAGCAAGAGTAAGTATGTAGGTACATTTTTGCTGACCTCGGACTTTTTTAGTATCTGATAATAATAAAATATTGATAATAACTCCATGCGGTTTGTCCAGCTTTTACGATATAGCGATAATATGGAACTGGCGCATTTTTAATTATTTACTAATCTAATTAATATGCCGAAGGTCGTTTACAGTTAATTCATTATTACGTCCTAAAAGCCATGATAGTGATAATTTTTTTTTTTCTATATAACATGAGTTTAGATTAAAAAAGAGATCACAATGCAATTGTTCGATAAGATGTGTGTGAACTTTACTTCTTTTTTTTATAATAGGTTTAAAATGAAATACCTAGTACTAGTGATTGTTTGCCTTTATTGTAAAGCTCTAAGTCTTAAGTCCTAATAAATTAATTAGCTGTATTTTCCATTATGCCCTCATTACTTGTCAATTAGGAAGAAAATCATTGGCTTGCTAACTTGTTTATACCAATGCTAAATGAAAAAAACTGGCCAAGTGTGAGTCGGACTCGCACACGAAGGGTTCCGTACCACAAGGCAAAAACACCGAAAAAAACACGTTTGTTGTATGGGAGCCCCCTCAAATATTTATTTTATTCTGTTTTTAGTATTTGTTGAAATACATTATCTGTGAAAATTTCAACTGTCTAGCTACCACGGTTCATGAGATACAGCCTGGTGACAGACAGACAGTGGAGTCTTAGTAATAGGGTCCCGTTTTTACCCTTTGGGTACGGAACCCTAAAAGTTAATCACCATGAAAACTAGCTAATTGAAAACCAATGTCTTAATCAGATAAGAACCTATAAAATCCATCAGTACTGTTGTAATGTCATAGTAACGTAGCATAGGTACTTGATAATAGAAAGTGAACAACTGTTATACATTATGTACCTACACCATGAACTATTTAATTATTGTTTCCTGTGATTGAAAACAATTTCATACAATAGAATTTAATTATTTCCCAATGGAAACAGACTGTTATAAAATTATACCTAAACAGGTATTTATATAAAAAAAAACTTTTTGATATTATATCTTAGGTACTTAGTCAACTTTAATGATCATGAGATTGAAACCGGTTATTATAGTTTAGTGGGCCCAAACGCGCATTAATTAATTGGTCCGGACTGTCATTTGTGGATCTTTCAGTCATTACGGGTAGTCAAAAGCCCAAAAGTCTGACAACCAGTCTTACCAAGCGGTGTCGTATTACCCAGTAACTGGGTGGGTTGTGGAGGTCAGGTAGGCAGTCACTCCATGTAAAATACTGGTATTCAGCTGCATCTGGTTAGACTGGAAGCCAACCCCAACATAGTTGGATAAAGGCTAGGCAGATGATATTCTAGTTTAGTGGGCCATTCATTTCAAATTGGCTTAAGTAAATACTTATTTAAGCCAATTTGTAAATGAAAAGTAAATGTCTTGGGATTATTTATGTAGCTTTATAACTTTAATTAAGACATTTTGAGCTCCTTGTTTGTCAATGCTTTCAAAATGCTCAGTATATAATATGAAAAAGTTTGTTCTTACCTTCTTGGTACCAGGACCGCAGATGTCAGGGCCGAACATAATCTCATAGGGGGTCTCTCCATGCATGTCAGTCTGCTGCAACTTGCAGTCGAAAACCTTGAGGTAGCCTCCTCCGCAGTCGATGTCTTGCTCATGCTTCACTGAGAACTGCACAACCAGTGGCTTTCCTTCGTTGCTGAATGGCTCGAACTTGCGCGACAATGCGTAGAACCTCGCGTCTTCAGACGTCTGCAGACCTGACAAGTACCAGGAGAACAGGAATGTATAGGAGATGCAGTGAGGATGGCGTGTTGTGACGCTGACGCCCGGCCTATTGTTAATTTGCTGTGTGTAATAGAGTTCATTGCCCTTTGTACGCTCATAGTATTGGGTAATTTACTAGATAATTAAACATACATAGGTACATGCTTACTTAAGTGCATTGATCTGCACACAACAAAATTAATTCATCACTCAAACGTGAATGTTACATAGTAAGGGGCATTAGAAGGGGACCGGTCTCCACCTACCTTTATCTTCCTCCGGTTCATTGTAGAACTTTCCAGCAGTCAGCTTGAACTTGCCGAACTCTTTGCCGGGGTGTTCACTGTAAATCCAGTTGGATTCCCATGAGTCTGAAATTAAAAACGTACTGTTTTAACACATTACTCCCCAAAATAAACCGGCTGTCGATAATCTTGGAGACGATCGATAGCACACGCGGCAAGCCGGCACAGATCAAAATTAAGATTTTTGAATAAACTGCTTAAACTTACCATCGGGGAATGTCTCCTCGAAGAACACTTCACAATTTATTGATGAAATCGCCAGTAAACTGACAACAGCTAGCACTAAAGACTTCATTTTTGATTCACACAAGCACCTCGACGTTCAAAGGACTGGCCACGAATAACTTCAAAAATTTGCGAATTCTCTATTATTACTTCGACCGGTTTGTAAGCCTCAGTAATGTTTTATCTCGCTCTGTCAAGCACAAACATATGAAGTGCGAATGAGATGGGCGCAAACGACAATGCATTGGGTAATGCGGAAGCGAGAGAGAGATACTTTTGAATTCGGTGAATTCGCATGGGAGTGAGAGAGTAAAAGCAAAATGACGTTTTACGTTAAATTACGACAGACAGATGGAAAGCTGCTATTGGCTGGGAGTTAGCAAATAGGAATTGAACACACTACATGAAATTAATGATTCAGACGGGCGGGAAAATATGAACACCGGTTGTTACATTTCAGGTCTCACATAAATGTCTGATTTTTCGTTAATGTTACAATCTATGTTTTTTAATCCTTCTGTAACCAAGCTTAAAAATAATTATCTGAAAGATGACCATAGTTTAGTATGCGTAAATACTATTGCTGTTCGATAATCGAGAAAGTTTATTCATAGTATTAATGATAACGTAAACGTAGCCGCCAATCACTACCGCACAGAGCATAAGAGAGGGATAAAAATACACCACATCTTTTGTTGGAAAGAGAGGTGCTTGTCTAGTACGACGTGGATTCGTCGTGGGCTCTTCACATTAGTTGTTTGTTGTACTGTATGTAATGTGGCCTTCATTATTGTTTATACTATTTGAACAATTAATAATTAACTTACATATTTATATTATGCAGGAGAATACCAAAATACCTTTTGGTTAACTATTACTACCTACCACCAATGACGTAATCATTGCCTACCACAGTGGACCAGCATGTCTATTACTATACCTACCTAGAACCTAGAAAGTAAGGTATGATTCGTACCTATAGATAGATACCTACCTACCTATCATGGATGGATAGGACAAAACTTTGAAAACCTTCCCCCAATCGGAATATCGTACAGTGATCAGATCTAAAAAGGTCACGCCATCGCGCCAGATCGATTTAGGCGGGTCATTTTTCTGATCAGTTAGTTAGGTACTAACTACCTACCTGCATCCAGGCGTCCCATTCTCTCCTTATCTATGACTAGCTGTGCCCCGCGGTTTCACCTGCGTTAATTTGAGGAAAAACCTACTAAAATAATTATATTCCACTAGCTGTGCCCCGCGGTTTCACTCGCGTTAATTTGAGGAAAAAACCTGCCTACTAAAATATATTCCATTATTTTAAAACCATGATATCTCCTAAGATATTCATTGAAATCAAATGATGTCAAGGGCAATTTTGTTCAAAATTAAATACGTACTTGTGATGAATAACGTATTTATTTAGAATTAATATTATGTTTATAAAAACACGTTCGTAAATAATGCATCATTTTAGAACAAAATTTCAAACGAAAGCTCTCAAAAGGAATGATTTTCCCCGTTTTTGCAACATTTTTCATTGATGATCCGTTCGTATTGGTCGTAGCGTGATGTTATAGCATTCCTCGATAAATGGACTATCGAACACAAAAATAACGTTTAAATTCGAACCAGTAGTTCCTGAGATTAGCGCGTTCAACCAAACAAACAAACAAACTCTTCAACAATATTAGATATTTTATATTTATATTTTATATTCTTGCGTGCTTTTAAATAGCATTGATCACATTGATAATAATTATCTATTTATTCCGTAGGTTTCATTACCATTCGCCCATTTGGAATAGCTACAATAACAATCGGTAGGTATAGGTTACCTACTATCCAATTAAATAATTAGGTCAATACAGTCTAACATTTTTTTTACTTTTTTATTGCTGTATGGGCCTGCTCTTGACATATATTTTTGATATAGTAGACGATGCAAACCTAGATTAGATCGATAGATTAATAAAGGTAGGTATTTGTGTTTCATTTTCATACAGTATGGAAACCACATTATATTGGTAAGTCGGTTGAGGTCGAATGCTACTCGGCAAATTCTTCTTTCATTCCCACCTGATAAGACTTTTTTTCTTCAAATGACCCCTCCCGCTCTGGGTGGAGCGGAAGGGAGTGTCCAACTCTTACTGACTAAAACCCACCCGTGTTCCTTCCTTACTTGTCGCGTACCGGAAAACGTATAGCGTTGGAACTTTGGAAGGCCTCCCACAAGGTGGACCGACGACCTTCTGAAGGCCGCAGGAACTCTTTGGATGCGAGAAGCACAAAAGTGGGGGTGCTTGGGGGAGGCCTATGTCCAGCAGTGGACGTCTTTCGACTGAAATGATGATGATGATGTTGATGACTTGTCAGAAAGATTGGATTGAAACATGTAGTAGAAACAAGAGGTACCATGCAGGCTGCATCTTTAGGTAATCCCTTTATAAATTTTAGGAAACCCACCGTTTAGTGCTAGGTTAGGTTGGACGATGAAGTTTCAGTGCGCGTCAGTAGAGTAGCTAGAGTGGAGGGAGTGAGTCCACATGACGTGTTCTTCATTATTTTTCAGAAAAAAAAATAGTTAGGATTTGGGAATGATCGGGTGACCTCGGTAGAGATACCGTGAAAGATAGCCTTTTCACATGCGATAAGGAAATACCTAACTTGGTAACAGTTAGCCATGTTTGTTTTTCAAGGTCTTGGATCGATATTGGGATCGTCCCAGTTTTTTCATCATCATCGGACAATCCCGTGACAAGAGGTGTGTTTGAAAGTGTAAAAAATTATCCAGGTACAGACGCCAGCACATCAAGCTACCCGAACCTGTCAAATTTTCCCAATCAACTTTGAACCTTATGCTTTAGCGATAAAGTTGAAAATCTATTAAAGAAATTTGATAGATTGTAGTAGTAAATATGTTCCTTGTTGTAGTAGCTTGATGTGCTGGCGTCTGCACCTACATCCTTATACCTAGGATCTAAGTATGTGGATCTTAGGAGTCCAAGGTCAAACAATCAATTAACTCAGCCTATTGCAGTCCACTCCCAGTCTGCGCTACAAGTGCTACAACACTCTGTCCTCCTCCGCCTTCCGCATCCAGTCCGTCCCAGCCACCTTCTTTAGGTCGTCCGTCCATGCGTAGTAGCTGGGGGGCGTCCCACAGTATCGCTTGCCGATGATACGCGGTCTCCACTCCAGGACTCGGCTGCTCCACCGAGAGTCCAAGGTACTCTACCTAAAATCATTTACAGGGCGTCGTTGTTGGTAGGTAAGTAAATATTTGTCGACGGATTTTTTTTTGCGTTGTATGAAAATCACGATGGCGGGTTCGTTCCTATTTCAAACGCGCGCCAAATTAACCTTGTCTAATGTAGCGCTATAAATATGTTATATTCATTTGTTTCCCTTGTCGTAAGCTTTAGTAGTGGTACTTACTTTCCTTACCAGCCAGTTCGCACGAATCTTATAGAACAGCGAACGATTTATCTGATAAAACAATGAGCGACATTACACTTACCTACCTACTTGCAGTTTCCGGTATTCATACGGATAACTGGACAATCGAGCAAAGATGATGACGTATATTTATTTATTTATTTATTTATTCATTCATAACAATTTTTACATTGTGTCGAATATTTAACATTATTTTATAACTTAAAAAATACAAAAAAATAAAACGACAACAAAAAAAAAAAAAAACATGGCACTTACTGATAACTGATGTTGTACCTACTTAATAATGTGTAGGAGATGCAGGTAGGAATTATACCTTGCTCATAATGTGTCATAGAAAAAGTAGGTATTTAGCATTAGGTACAGTTCGTGCCACGTAAGAAGAGACTTGACCCCGCCTCCCCGCCAACATAACATCATGAATGTCTGTATTCCAAGGTAGGTGGCGATGTGTAGTGCATTGTGCAGCCATAGAATAGAATAGAATACTCTTTATTATGTACACCATATAAATTACAGACATAAATACATATAGATACTGTACAAAGGGTGACACAATGGGCGGTCTTATCGCTAAGAGCGATCTTTTAAAGACAGCCTTAGGATGGATTTAAAAAGGGGAAGGACAGACAAATACTAGGGTAGTCCGTAGTGTACCATTTACTTAATTCAGCCAGTTAGGTTCAAAAACGAGCCTATTGGCATGAAGCCGGGCAAAAATCCAGACTCCGAGCTACTAATGAGAATTTCCTAATGGAGAACCCGATTACGCATCCCCCGACTTGAGATCGAACGAGAGAGAATCGAACCTAGGATCCCACGTTTAGTAGTCGCGCTTGCTTGTCTCGCGATGACTAGACCAACGATGCAACTAATACTACAAAACAATAAATTAATTAGGTGATTAGGTGACTAATAAAATTCGAGGAATGATAATTAATTTATTATATAGGTGTTCAAAATAATGATGGGCCGAGGATATTGATGGAGGTTTCGTGTGATATTTATCATCCTGTAGGTAGATATTATTTCCTGTATTCCATGTTTGTATAGGTTTATTTAAAAAATATTATCATTTAGTTACTAACAGAACAGAACCACGTCATTACATATTAATTTGGCTGATAATAAAGTAAATAACTCGTAGGTACATTATATTGTAGTTTTACAGTCACGCACGCCGTTGATACTTTCGATAGTGAGCAGTTCTGACGTGTTCCAATTGAATAGTTTTTGTTTGTGCCTATAGAAGTTACTTAGTTACATGATTTCCTACACAAGAGTTACTTTTAATAAATAATGTCCTAGCTAAGCAGATCCTCTCAATGATTACAGTTACTAGTAGATAAATAGATACCTAGTTTTCGTCAAACAGGCGCGACACGCGATAAAATCGCGCGCGACCCAAAGGCACCGCAAGTCGCGCAACGAGCGGTGCCTTTGTGTCGCGGGCGATTATATCGCGTGTCGCGCCTGTTTGTAGGAGCCTTTAAAGGGGACTAGTTTTTCAGCCCGCGGCATCGCACGTGTGTAGGTCGGAAGTTATACCACAGGGCCGTCTGTACCCGGGGGTGCAAGGGGTGCGTGGCACCCGGGCGCAGGGTCTTAGGGGGCGCAAGCCACGTACCATGCGTAAACCTTCTCGAAATTGAAATGAATAAAGAACTACTTACGATTAACTATGACTCAAGTTAAGATAGATTGACAATTTTGGCTGTAGTATGCCTATCGAATTAAAAGTTGATTACAAAACAGACGATATCTTAAAAAAGATTGTCGATTTTAAAGCCGGAAAAATTATATTTGATGTTTGAAAATGTACCTAATTTTATTGTAGAGTAACTATTAAATAAAAAAATAAAATACAAAAATTGGGGGCGCAGGCTGATTTTCGCACCCCGGCGCCCAATATGGTTAAGACGGCCCTGTTATACCACTAGACCGTGGTACGGTATGTATGATGAAAAAGTATCCAATGTCCTAACCCAGGTCATGGTCTATCCGTGTGCCAAATTACATCAAAATCCGTTTAGCCGGTAACGCGTGAATAGGTAACAGACAGGCGCAGTTACTTTCGCTTTTATAATAATAATATATTAAATACTTGCAGCACCCCGCGATTTCACCCGCATAAGTGTCGATCCCGTGGGAATATCGGGATAAAAATTATTCTATGTCCTTGCCCTGGACCCAAACTATCTCTATACCAAATTTCATCTAAATCAGTTCAGCGGTTTAAGCGTGAAGAGGTAACAGACAGGCAGACAGACACACTTTCGCATTTGTAATATTAGTAGGTATGGATGTATAATCGCCACGCAAGGTGTAGCGAGCGCTGTATGAGAACTGGGTCTTATGGATCATTTATCGCCTTCGGCAAAAAGAAAAATCTAGTGCTTGGAGTTTTTGGAGGCAGCGCTTACTAGGTACAGACGCCAGTTCATCAAGCTACCCGAAACTGTCAAATTTTCCCAATCAACTTTGAACCTTTTGCTTTAGAGATAAAGTTTAAAATCTATTAAAGACTTAGGACAGATTGTAGTAGCTTGATATGGTGGCCAACTACAACGTTGATGGTTGTTGTATTATGGTTATACAGGGTCCCTAGACCCCTTAGCGTAGAAAAATTTTGTCGATTATAAAAAAAAATCTACTGTTTAATAGAAAAATGCAATACGTACAATGCGTGCCACGAAAGATGAGACTTGACCCCGCCTCCCCCGCTCTTTCCGCCGCCCCTATGACGTCCGGTCCCGTCCCGCACTCAGACCTCATACCGCTAAAGATACCTAATAAAATCGTGTTCTGCGCATGTCAAACCACGTGGTGTGTCAAGTCTCATCTTTCGTGGCACGCATTGTACGCGGTTAAAATGTATGGAACAGCAAATATATTTTTTTAATAACCGACGAGACAATTTTTATCGCGTCCGTTGTATACCAGCGTATAACTAGTGATGTCTTGTGCTCTTTACCTCGTACACGTCTGATAGAAAGTGATAGATGAGGTCTATGATGGAACGAACGTGATTATTGATAATCCTTCATCATCGTGAATCCTCTTGCAAGTTTTTTTCTCAAGCAGGGCTCAAGTAGATAGATAGATAGATAAAACGTTTATTTAAGTAAGTAAGTAAAGTAAGTAAGTAGACCTCAACTGAAAAACAGACACAAAAAAAAACCTAGAAGGTACTTCATTGGTAAAACAGAGATACATCCTGTACTGTATTCATTTATACCTAATGCTACTAGAATGACAGTAATGACACATACCCTTCCACAAGGTGGACCGATGACCTTGTGAAGGGCGCAGGAATCCGCTGGATGTTGGAACCACAGAACCGGTCGAAGTGGCGGTGCTTGGGGGAGGCCTATGTCCAGCAGTGCACGTCTTTCGTCTGAAATGATGATGGACTAGAATGACAGTGAATTTTAAATTTTCTTCTATTTACCGATTGCAATATCAGCAAAACAGTATTCATAACTTCTTAATTGAATAATTCTGTCAACAAATTAACCAGAAAATACCAAAAATATATTAAAACCCCAATTTATATGTAAACGTCTTTAATTACTCAACAAGATTACAGATAACAAAAACCGTTCAAGGTAATGTAGATCTAATTACAATGACAATAATTTTGCACTTATTTTATTGTTTTTCTTGAACAGCTCGACAAATAACGTAGTACCACATGTACTTCAAACATTATTGAATAACTTATTTTATAAAAATATGACGTGGCTTTATGGAAGCTCCTGATTGGTCCGCGAAATTCTAGTTTCTCATGACTAACAAAGTTTACATAACGTAAACGAAGAAAAACGGAGAAATCGTAGCAGGTGGCGTTCTGTAGGTTCTGCCTACCCCATAGGAAGAGGCGTGCGTTTATGTATGTATGTACAGTCAACAAAAAAGAAAAGTATCCAGGATCGTCGGATATAGTTGAAGTTTAGTTAGAAACCGATGGATGTTCTCGAATAAAATTTGAGCTCATTTATCAAATTAAATTTCAGTCGACAACATACTTATCTCTTTTGTAGACTGTACATGTCGCAGCCAATTGGTTTAATTATCCGTTTAGTTAACCGCCTAGCCTTTTAAGTAAACGGTGGCCGTTCAACTAACGGCCTGAATGATATTCTATTATAGTTTAGGTTGGAACTGTAACCAATCACGAGCCGAATTGATCGAAGTAACTAAGCCAGGGTCCCCGACCAAATGGGTTAGGTTACGTTAGAATTGCGATCAACCGCGTGCGAAGCGAGGCGAGCACTACACTAGCCAAAACGGCTAATTTAACCAGTTGGCTGCGACGTAGACATAAACAAAATTTAAGTATTTTTATTAGTATGCAAATTTTATTTTTTGCTACAAATAATTATGCATTTGCTTATGCACCTTTAACATGGTTTTTTAAAACTTCCGTGTTTTTCAATAATTATTCACCAAACTTGTATGGAAAAGTAGAGAAGATTGATAGGTACCTAAATATATCCCGAATAAAAATATTACATCTCAAAAGCGATCCTAAATTCAACAGACGCGATAAAAACTAGAATTTCGCGTGCCAACCGAACACAACCAGCTCAAAGCGAAAAGTCTTCTTTAAAATCATAGTCATCCTTCTTTTTATAACTCGTAATTGTCACATTTTCTAGAACATCAGCCAATTGGATGGCTTGCTTCTCATTCTTCGCTTTTTTCTTTTTATCTTTCTTAAACTGTTGTTTCCTTAACTGGTTTAGTTTCGTGTTTCCTTCGATGAGCATTTCTGGGTCTGCTTTTGTTTTTTCGCTTGACCTGGTTCTCTTGTCCTGTTTGTTCGCTCGTATGTTGACTGATTTTGGGAGCAGACTTGAATCTTCTCCGTCTACTTGCATGTCATCTTGTAAAGCTGCTTTCACTGGGCCTGTGCTTGAAATCTGCGGATGAAATATATTGGATTATTGGTGTTATGTTTCAGTTGTCAATGGAAGATATTTTTTTGACTGAGGCCAAGACATTCTCTTTCAAGACATCATTGGCATTTCATCGACATTAAAATTGCAGGGGCAATTTTATTGATATTTCGAAAGGTTGATTATAAACTTACAACATTTTGGATGTCATTAAGTAATGAGATAGGTCAGAAAATAAATAAGGTGTCAAAGTGCAAGCTTCTTTGCACTTTGATCTTTGAACCTTGCAAATTACTCTCTTAATATTACATTAAAGGTCTTAAATTACTCGAAATATTACTTTACAAGGATCTCTTAACTCCTTTATTGTCGACACAATCTCTGTACCTACCATGCAAAATAAACAACAAGATTTTTACCGTGATCCCTTCAACTCCGGTATCGTGTGAGGCTAGTTCGTTAATCGCTTCGGTCTCCATCGCTTCGAACGCGTTGATGTCAAATTCTGCGGCTATTGTTGATACAATCTTCGCGTCTACATGGATATCTGAATCGAGAGTCTCTGGTGGCAGGGTGAAGTATCTGACCTGATGATGGAAAAAGGCAAATGTATATTGAATTGTGCTAATAGAGTTCCCTACATTTATGTTCGTATAACTCGTCAAAATGTAGCGAACAGCTGATATTTTTTTCGCGATTTCGGGGTGTTAATGTTTTACCAATAACGCTGTATACACCTATTTTTGGGAACTGTTTATAGCCGAAACGTCTTACTCTTTAGTTAGATACAAGTCTTACCTTGCCGGTATTCCAGTCGTTTAGGAGTATCCTGGCAGCAGATTCCTGATCAGGCACACCACCCTTCTTAAACCTACCCATACGAGATGCTAGGTGTGCGAAGAATTCCTGAAATATATATTTATGTTTAATCCAATAGCATAAAATATTTTGATTAAATACTAGCAGCGCCCCGCGGTTTCACCCGCATAAGTGTCGATCCCGTGGGAACATCGGGATAAAAACAATCCTATGTCTTTTCCCGGGACTCAAACTATCTCTATACCAAATTTCATCTAAATCGCTTCAGCGGTTTAAGCGTGAAGAGGTAACAGACAGACAGACACACTTTCGCATTTATAATATTAGTATGGATGGATCTACATTTTAAAAACTATATGTTATCGCCACTTGTTTAATTATTCAAAACTGTTTTTTAACAAACACAACGTCGATGTTTATTTAGCACTAAAAATCGCGCTACATCATCTTAAATTAAAAGCTTACCTGTGGCGTATTAAAGTCTGGTATACAATAAAGCTCGGTCAGTGTTTGTTTGTTGGCTCTCTGCAAGATGGCAGCTGCTGGTGTGACAGGGTCCTTCAAGCTGCTCACGCGCACTGCGTTCTTTAGCGCCACGGACGAGTCGCTCTCTGGTCCGGAGTGGAACACTATGCCGGGACTGTCGAGGATCTTGATCTTAGAGTCTAGCTGAACTGTCTGCATTTGTCTGGAATGGTTTGAAGATGGGTTAGTCGTTTATTGGTTAGGTTTTTTTTTTTTAACAACAAACAATTACATAATAAAATATAAAGACATAAAACTTAAAATTAACAATTATGTAATCAGCAGCGTAATTCACAGAATACAAGTAAAATATTAATAACACACTTCAAAGAGAAGTTAAAAGTACCAAACATATAAATGAAAATAAAACAGTTATTATAAACTTTTGAATAATTAAAAGTAAGTGCACTGATTATGACACATATTGACCTACAGACTATTTGGGGTAAGTAGATATTTAATTAACTTGAAATCAAATTACTTATTGGGAGTAGATTTAATCACTAGAAACATTAGGATGGCATTATTG
Organism: Luperina testacea; assembly: GCA_927399505.1. Lineage (NCBI taxonomy): Eukaryota > Metazoa > Arthropoda > Insecta > Lepidoptera > Noctuidae > Luperina > Luperina testacea. The sequence continues at coordinate 18,571,445 of OV656759.1, read as the reverse complement.
ACTGTAGATTATTGTTTGACAGATTATTTGATTTGTGAGGAAACATGCTTTATAACATTAGGTTTTGAAAATAAAAAACATGTAATTGAGTTAGACCGTGCTCACCCAGTTAGGACTATAAATTATTTTTTAATGTCTCTCTTTACGATAAATATCAATGGCTGACTGGACAAAATTTATTGTTTCCCGTGTTTAATTTTATCGGATCCTAGTAGTTTATGGAATAAAGGGGGTTTTACAGATATTGATAATCCGACGAATTCATATTATGTATTTTAGGGAGTTTTTTAGCATTACATGAATGCGAAAAATGACAGTACCGAACTGTCATTTTTCGCTAATTCGCATGAAGCTCATAATAGAGAAGTAGATCGAAATAGGAATTTAATGAAACGGTTTATTGACATTTATTTTGGCATTTTCTTTTGCTCCGGCTTACCTCTGTCATAAATTCCTTCGCCACTGTACCGGTTAATGGGCTCGCCCCTACTACATCCATACTAATATTATAAATTCGAAAGTAACTGTCAGTTTTTATTGTATGTTACCTTTTCACTCCTAAACCACTGAACGGATTTCGATAAAATTTGGCAGACAAATAGATTGCATCCCGGGGAAAGAAAAGATAGTTTTTATCGACATACCTTGCGGGCGAAGCCGCGGGCGGAAGCTAGTATTATTATAAATGCGTAAGTATGTCTGTCTGTCTGTTCTATCTTCACGCTTAAACCGCTGAACCGATTTGAATGAAATTTGGTATAGAGATAGTTTGAGTCCTGGGAAAGGACATAGGATAGTTGTTATCCCGATATTCCCACGGGATCGACACTTATGCAGGTGAAACCGCGGGGCGCTGCTAGTGACACATAAGTCTAATACCTCTCTAATAGCTGGCGCTTCACACCTCTGCCTATATCTTTGAAGAATGATGGTTCTTTTGTTATGTTGATAAACAAAACAATAAGAAATTAGTTCCTAAAGAAACAAACAAGACTTACTTGGTAACTCCTGGTGTGCTTCCAACATTGCAAGCTTTAGACCTGTTGAGACTGTTGATGATGGAGCTCTTGCCCACGTTGGGCAGACCGACCACGCCCACTGTGATGGACGTCTTGATGCCCTTGTTGCGGCAGTAGTTGCCTAGCAGGCTCATTATCAACTCTGCGCCCACGCATGCTGAGCCTGGGAATGGAGAATAAGGTGTTATGAATATTGATTGTTGTGAAAGGTAGACTCGTCGTCTCGCCGTCGAGTTATCGAGGGATTTTGCGAGTTCTGTGCAACTCAATACATAAGTATTATAAAAAAGAGTCTGAGTGACAGTTCTAATCTTAAATAGCAAAATTCAAGTCTTTATCAACTGATTGATAGTGGCTTTCAAAGAAGGTTTATTGGCCACTAATGAGTGAGTGAGTGGTGGTGGTGGGTGGTGGTGGTGTGAGTGGTGGTGGTTTTAATAAAACAACGACTTCTACTCTATATTGCAAACCTGGAGTAATGACTCCAGGTTTGCAATATAGAGTAGAAGTCGTTGTTTTATTAAAAAAAAACCTGCTCTGTTGTATCTGACATCCCAGTTACAGTCTGATTAAAACTTTATTGCAGCTCGGAACTTGAAGCAAGTCGCTGTGCATTTAATAAATTCACGTGTCAGCGGGGGGTGAGGGGTGAGCAACTGCGCACTTCAGAGCCGTCATAAAGTTTGACGCGAAGTATACTTAAAATAAATTACACGAGGTATCTCACTGAGGAACCCTTTCATTAATTGAATTAATAACTTGTAAAATTATAAGATTAAAAACCAGTTAAGTTATCTAAAAAAACGCAAATCTGTATTGCATGCAAACCACAACATATTATCAAATTTAATAATTACCTTTCATCTGCTTGTCCTTAACAACATGTTTCATTTTCCTCGTTCCAAGATTATGCTGTTGGTCTTGAGTAGAAGCCTTGAACGGTACTGAGGGGGCTGTCCGGCGCAAGTATTTGAGCCAAGTTTCGAGGTTGGAGCGGGGAACCAGGTCTGCTTTGTTCAGAACTAGAACTAGACGCTTGCCTGACTCTAGGACTGCTTCTTCTACTTGAGAACAGCGTGTGCCTGAAGATTTTAGGTTCAACTGTTAATAGATGGGACCATAGACACAAATAAAACACACCAAACTCCTTAATCTCTTTGTTAAATTAGGTGAAAATATCTACAATAATGTCTTTTAAAATTATACAGGAACCAATTTTGCCAGTAACATATGGTAATAATGACAACATGTTGCGCCGACTCCAAATAAATTGCGATACGGGGAAGAGAGTTTTTTTTTTAATTTCCATTTTATCTACAATCGGCTGTTTAGCTATAATTAGATGTGGTGGTTGTTGGTGTAGTTACTAGGGTGGAAATGTTCGGATGACCATTCCAGTGAATAGTCTGAAATCTAGATGTGGGAACACTTCAGTTCCTTTGATTCAGTATGTGCCATCTGTTGAGGCGTTTTATGTGGTACGGGGAGAGAATGAAGATTTAATTTTCTTTTCTCAGAATTAACAAAAATACCAAAATACATCAATAATTTCCTCACCTAAAGGATCTCTGGCATCAACAACTTCTAAGATAACTTCAGCTTCGGATATAACCTTCTTAAACTCTCTGTAGTAAGTCTTGAGTGAGTTCTCCTTTTTTCTGTCTTTGCCAAACTCTACATCATCTGTGGGCTCATCACCTTTGAATGCATCATGGACTTTGCCTCTGGCCTGTGCATTTTCTACCTGTAAATTATAAAAATAGTTTAGTTATAATACAGAAAGGAAGAAAAATTTTATATTCAGCAGATATATAACGCCCATAGATTACTAGTTACCACTGGGCAGTAGCTATACAAATTTTTAGATAAAAAAACTTTTTTACAAAAAAAAACAACCAACTTTATTTTTCACTTTTTAGTTATACCTACCCCACATAAATACTGGTATTCAGCTGCATCTCAATCTGAGCCCAACATAGTTGGGAAAAGGCTAGACAGATGATCAGTACCTACACTAAAATATGTTTTCTTAGCATGAAAATACAGAAATTAGTTAATAACTTACCAATGTGCCCATACTAACATTTCCACCCTTCTTTTCTTCCTTTTTCTTTTGTTTCTCTTGTTTAGCTAGTTCTCGCTTTTTCTGTCTCTCTTCTTCCTTATGCTTTTTAACAGCTTCTACTTCCTTTAATATGTCATCTTTGAACGGGCAACCATTAGGAATCTGTATGGGCTTGGCTTTCTTTGATTTAGGATTCTTCTTTGCTTCTTTCTTTAATTTTCTGTTGTGATCTTTTACTTTCTTTTCTATTTTGTAGCGGAGACGAGCCGGCTGCCTCTTTGATGGTTTCTCTGAGGGCAAAAATTATTTAGTTTCTTTCATAAGTTATCCTTTGAATGGCTAACTAAATGGCACACATAGGTGAAGGTTTTGTTGAATTGTGAAGGATTCAGTAAAGACATGGCGCAAACTTATTGAGAATATTAATGTTTTTGATTAAACTAAATACTCAGCACGTAATGATACAGAACTTTGCTTAATGTTAGGTACTATTATTGTGAAATATTGGCCACCTTCTACCTCTACTCAGGTAAGTTTTTGCCAGTAAATGATACGGTAGATATAATATACTGTACATTTAATCAACTAAGCTGGATATTGGGACTACCCAATATCCAGCTTAGTTGATTAAATGTACACTAAAAAGCATGAAGTTGTTATAAAATTATCATCATCAACATTGCAATGTCGCATGCTCTTTCATTAAATGCTTTACTTACTCAATTTAAACTTGGCCATCGTACTAGAGATATATTTCTTATTATTATTAACACTACGCTTAGTTTAAATCTTTAAAAATGATTTATTTCAAATAATTTGTAGTTCACTTTACCGAACCTAACCAAGTTATTTCAATAATGACATTGACATTGATGGCAAAAGAAATGAAACACTTTAAAACATTACAAGTTTGTGGGGTCTCTACTTTTTTGTGTATTAATAATAAGCCGTCTCTTTTTAAAGAAAAAAATATGCTTCATTACATGACATTTCCTAGTTTCGAAATGGAACGTATGTAGCATGGCAGCATTGGCAACTGTCAATATAATGTCAAAATAAAAACACGTGCTTGTCAATGTTCCATAGAATACAAAACTTTTGTTCGGAAATCAATAATTGTTATTATAAACTCTAATAATTATTATAAATATGACTGAATCATAATAATTTTATTTGAGTTTACGTTTATAGCATTACATGCCTGTATTCTCCAATGGTATAGGCGAGACTAATTATTGCTATTGGCATTGCCAATTTTTCACTGAACTGGGCACAAATTCCATTCAGACTTCGGGTTGCTACTAATAAATTCCTGGTGCACACTGATTTGATCTGAAATACCTCAGGTCATTCCGCACTTTGTAGGCATTTAATATGTTTTTATAACCTTCCTCGCGCTTAGCTTCTAAATCCTTTCAAAACCAGAGCCAGCCTTCTGTAGTTTTGTACCCCAAAACATGCAGTCAAAGTGACCTCTGCGCTAGTCTGCGCTGCCACCGATAACGCCGTGGAAGTGGTGAAGTTTTAGGTCAACAAAATGTTAATTTCTGTCGTGCCAGTGACACGAAGAAGAAGACTTCAAATAAATAAGAAGAGAAATAATTTTAAACAGCCTGAGCAACAGCATGAAAATTCTTGGATAATTCGATATCCAAAAGGAGATGTCCGCTTTTTGTATGGACGTTGGTTTTTTATTCCAAGAAAAATCTAACCAGCATCGAACTCGGTTCAAATAAATACGACAAAAATATGGAACTCAGAACTACTGAAATAATATTTTTAAACCCCTCCATTTAAGCGAAAAATCATAAAATAATAATTGATGTTATTTGTAGTTGGCAACCCTAATAAATACTCCGTCATTCTGTGACAATGTCATATTTGACAGATGATTTTTCAGCTGTCACTGGCGTTAGAGATGTGCCAACTCAGGATAAGACACGCCTTAAGGTTACTCGGATTGAAATTCATGTGACTCGAGTTGAACTCGAGTTACGGAACTCTGGTAAATGGATGAAATTGAACGAATTATTGTTTTTTCACCTCTGTTTCGCGACGATTTTTTTTTATAGATTCGCAAGGAAACGTATATTGAGACTATTTTAATTATTTAAAATACAATTTCAGTAGAATTTAAATATAAAATAAGGTTCAAATACATGCCAAACCAGAGACGTCAATCACGTACTCGCTTCTTCATTTACCGTGGCAATCTAATTCAACTCGATCGCGGCATCTCAATCTGAGCGCAACTCGAATAATCGAGTTAGCCATACATAGCTGGCGTCACCAGCTCAAAGTGTTATCGATTCTTGCCGAAAAAGATCCTTAGAAGATTAGATGTAAATATGTTTAGTCCATTTTATGAAAATCAAGAAAGATACCTTAATAAACGATTTCTCATCAGTAAAATCAGGGATTTTTTTAGTTCAGGGAATTCGTTAATAACAAATTAAGTACCATATAAAGATTATTCGGTATAAAACAAGACATTTATTTTCTTAATGATTTTACATTAAAAAGTTTAGAAAATAAAATAATATATCTTATAGTCTCAATAGAAAACACAAATGTTGATTTTCTATGCTAAAAATTGATTTAAAAAATCGATTGGTTTCGCCCGATAAAACGATTAATTGAGGTCAGATCGTCATCCCTACCGGCTCCATGCGTCATTCGTCCGACGTCATGCTCCTACATCAAAAATTGATTGACGTTGACGCTCACTGCCAGTAATGACAGTTCTCCTGTGTCAATTTTGACAAGTTTACTTTTTTTTTAGGTGTGTTCATTTTATTATTCTAGATAATTAGAAGGTTTGTTCGTTTTAGATGTAAATTCTCACGAAAACAAAAAACGATTTTTCTCAAAATTGGAGGTCTTTAAAAATGTATGATATAACTAGAACTACTAGTTTTAGGGATGTCTATCCAAATATATTTAACTTACTCTGGTTAGAATTATTAAATAATAAAAAACCATTTCTGGACATGTCCTTTAATTAGTAGACAGTTAAAATCTCTTGGCAGTATGACTGCTGACAAATTAAAAAAAAAAGAAAAACCGGGTATGTAATGGAATTTCATACATTTTTCCCACCCTTGGGTCGAAAGGATTTTCATACAAACTTCCATACCTTGGGATGAAAGGATTTGAAGGGCGGGATAAAGGCGTTTCTTCCCTCTAATTGGTATAATTAGTATTGTATTTTCAGAGCAGGTGTGATAAAAATAATATTTTCGATGCCTCGTTGGTATTGGTTGGTCTTGTGGTCGCAGACGCGACCACAGAATACTTTTTAATAGAATGAAAGACGGGACTGAGCTAAGTTGTGGTTCTGGGTTCGATTCCCATATCCATGCACTGTGATTTCGCATACCCTGCGTTCTATACCTAATATAAATAATAGCATCGGTATATCTTGACAGGTTATTTAGGTACATACTTAGTAGAAATACTACGTCAACGTAATCCAAACAAGAACAACCAACTAAACGGAGGTTTGTAGACGTAACGGTTATTGTTTGGTTGAAGTGCGTTAAAATATTGTGTGACTTTGTTGCAATGAATGTACATACTTAAGTATTCTATTAATATATGGGCAAAGTCCTTGTTAGTATTTATGAATAAAAGGGGAATATAATGGCGTCGGTCATTTTCATCATTTCAAATTCCATGCCACTCTAGAGACATGAAGCAAAAGATAAATGACAATGATGTTCATTAACATTGTGATAATCTAAAATAAAATGATGCAGTACCAAACCAAGTAACGAACATTAACCTAGAGTAGTATTACTAGCGTAGTCCAAATCGAGGTTGGATTGGAATGGAACCTTTAAGTAAGTACCAAATAAGTAAACATTGAACATTTGGTAAACAAAACACGTCGTGGTTCATTCATCGTTGGACTTGGATATCGTGAATGAATTTCCTTGTGGTGTTATGTGAGGCGGTTGGCGACGGCCATGCCATATGACGGCTTTGTTCACGGCCTCACGGGCAGCAGCTGCGCTTTGCTCGCGAAACGGTCGCTTGTACCTGAACAGGTAACAGAAGCAAAAGCAACAGCAACAGGTCATTTCTCCGGGCGAGGGGAGCGCGGCACCGGCCGCCGCGAGACAGTCGCGTTCTGTTCTCCGCGGCGATAGCACGTCGCTACTCGCGCCCACGCGCTGCAGAAACCGCGATACATTTCGATTACATCGCGCAAGTAATGTGCGCGAACGCACACCTCGATAATCCGTTTGTCGGCAGCCAGTCGTGACAGTGCAAATGTCTCCCAGTTTAGAAGGGATCATGTTTAACAGAAACGCGAACCTGTCGGCGCGCCGACCGTTGTTGGCGGAACCGCAAAAGCCTCTAATGGTCCCACCACGCGCGCCTCCCCGCGATACTGGCCCGCACAGGCCCTTGCCCGCACCCAGGAACCTGCCTACAGATTATTCCTACGAATACCGACCAGATTATTGGAAACCATCGAACGTCGAACTCGAAAGGCGACTGCAGGAGACAAGGGCACGCGAGAAAGTTGGATACTTTCAAGATAAAGTTACGCCTCCAGAAATAAGTTTGGATCGGAGGGAAGCGGAACTAGTGTTCAGGTTCGATCCGCAGGCGTCTGACGAATACCTTTCGAGTCAGTACCGTGCCCCGGTAGTGCATTATGCGAAGCCCCCGACTCCGGCGAACGGGTTCGCTGCCCGTGTGCCCGAGAGAGACGGGCCGTTCGTGTTCGGAGTGCACAGTCCGAGCCAGTTCCCGATATCGCGGCGGGACGACGACGACTACGATTACTCTGAGGTGGCCGAAGAAAACGGCCGCACTGTGATACGAGACGATGTGTCTGAGGACTTGAACTGCTGTGATAAAGTGAACGAGTGGGCGGTGAGGGACAAGAAGAGCAGGCGGACTTTGAACCGAATGTTTCAGATCAAAGATAGGAGGAAGGTGAAAGGTGGAAAGAAGGAGAAGATAAAGTGTGTGTTGGTGGGTGATGGAGCTGTGGGGAAAAGCTCGCTGATAGCGGCGTACGCGCAGGACACGTTCCGGGAGGATTACCAACCTACAGCTTATGACACATTCAATGGTAAGATTATTTTTGTAAATGCCTTAAGATTAAGTACTAGGAAACAGTACATTCTCCAGGAAACATAAAAGAATATGTTTGAGATAAAACAAAGACATCATCGCTGGTCGGGCGGCCAGTTGCGTGACTTATCGCGAACGACCCTGATTTGTGGAGATAATGAGTGATTACCTCTAGAATTATCGTCTGGCGAGTGATCGTATCGTCAGCTGCATTTACGATAGTAATGTGTTTTGTTATTACTGGCGCCATAAACAATTTCTACAAGATAACAATGCAGGTAAGTAATCCAAAAATGCTAAAACTTCTTTGAATTGGCTTTACACACACGAAAAGCCAATCCGTACAAACAGCTGATAGGTTTTTTTATAAAACTCGTGTGTGATTGGATAACCGAAATAACAACAGCCAATCAAATCAGGGAGCAGAGAGTGGTATCGGCCCCGACACGAGTTAGGTCGTGAGTTCGAACCCAGGCATGCACTTTATGTATTTGATTTCTTCACCACTGCAACATCGTGAGGAACCGTGCAACAAATATCCGAACACATTACATGTGACATCTGACGTCTCTACCAACCCGCTCTGGGCCCGCGGCCGCGTGGTGGATTACTGCCTACTCCCAAAGAGAGGAGGCCTGTGTCTCAGAAGTACATTACACGCTGATTATGTTACTATTCAGTCTTTCAGAAACCGAATGTTATGCACTTAGGCAGTGCCTATATCTAGGTCTACAGCAGCCTATAACCTAAAAAAGAGAGAACCGAATTTCTGTAAAACAAAAAAAAAATCTTTACGAAACTGCTTTGCACTTACTGACTTCGAAAGCCATAAGCAAATCTGTAATCATCATTGTTAAATCTCGAACTCCATAAACGGCAATACCCCTATAATTAAAACAACGCATGTAAACTGAACGCTTTGTTCATCGTTTCAAGATCACTAAGCAAAAGCAGTGATGCAGTACACACTTACCTATCATATAACTGAATCAAGAGTTCTTTACTTCCACGCTCTGATTGGCTATGCTATGATTAACTCGTTCGTTCCAATTAAAACTCTTGTTCTTTTTCTAGCCAGAAAAATCAAAAAAGCATACCTTATTATAATGATGTAATACGTCACGTTATTGATTAGGAAAAGAGTATGCAAAAGCTGCTATTATAAACACGGGAATTTTTTAATAAGTTGAGCCTTTCTAAATACGATTGTTTACTTTGATTACATTACAAAGGAAACTTCCATGTGCGGTAATCCGTGTCGCTACTACGATATCAAAATAGGAAAGGATTGTCCTTGACCGAGACCGTACGAACTTCACTTTGATGGGTTAACACAAAGAGACTGTGAAAATGTTGTGAACCTCTGAAAATAGACTAAGTAATTTCGTATTCAGTGAAGTTGATGCAAGGTTGTTTACAATCTGCCAAACATGCAAGCGAATGCTGATCTTTGGACTTTATGATACAATGTTTAGTATCTTATAGGCTTAACCTTTAAGTATGGACGTCATTTTTTCATAACACTACTGTGGACGTGGAGTCTCACAGGCTCCTATATGCACACACATTATTTTTGGGGAATTTGATATAAGATCGCTATAAACCTGATTGAATATTAAAGTTATGGGATTTAGTAACAAAATAACGTACTTATATAATAAACTTTTACTTTAAAAATTATAGAAATTATAAAAATAAAAAATGATGGCACTTTTCAGTCCAAATCTACTTAGGTTACATTTTTAGGTATTAAAAACAGTCAAACTTATTCCTATAACAAAATGAGTCTTTTTTTCTCAAAATATAATATATAAGGAACCAAAAACACAAAACAATTACTTCAGATAACACATATAAAAGATTTTGACAACGGTCTAATAACGTAAATTTATTGGCAGTCGGTGCACAAAGGTCTAGAACATTGGAGACACACATGTTTGGTGCACCCAACACAAACATAGGTAGTCATCCTATGTTTTTTCGCGGGACAGATTCTACATGCTCTTCTGGTTCCTTGACTGGTGTCTTGATCCTTGACATCTTCTGTAACCATATCATTACCTAAAACTCGAGTCATAGTCAACATCAGCTCTCTTGGCAACCGTGTATTAAAAAAAAATTTCACGCAGGGCCCTGAACAGAATTTGTAGATGGTCGTTTTGATTTAGAATTACCGGCTTTATTGTTTTTTGACATTTTGTACTACAAAATCTGAAACAAACATAATCGCCCATACAAAATATATCATAGGGCAACAATGGACGTGTAGCCTGACAGGCTCCGGTCAATATGTTGATGGTCATTACTTACGTGATATACATCGGAAGACGCAACCTCCTCCCTCATTGGTAATTTTACAACTAAAACAAAAGCTACTGAGCCGCTCAATCGCGGGGAGTGGGGGAAAGTAGGTGAAACTAAGAAAACGAAAACATCGAGTAGCCTGTGAGACTCCACGTCCATACTTAAAGGTTAATAATGATGGCATTAATACTTCATAATACGGCCCCTGGTCTTGAAAGCAACCACACTGATTGGTAATGTGTCCCTTCCGTACAATGTGCCAGTATTCATTATCAATCTACCAAATTAGGTTACTGTTCATTTATTACGTGACATTTTTAACCAATTTCTGACCCCCACCCCCCACGTAAGAAAAAAAAAAGACTTGAATGAACCCCCTCCCCCCAGGGGGGGGTTTGTGTTTGCAAATTTATGGTTTGGCTTCCACAACACGCTTTGCTGCTTACTTGCTTGGCTTGGTTTTGTAGACGCAAACCTACCTTGCTCTTCTCCTTTTAAACTTACACCATAATATTCATACAACAGGAGTCAATGACTCGTCCAGACATTTTCTGTTGGCTTATCAACAAAAGAAACTTGTTTTAAACACACGTAGCATTAACACCGTGGTCGGTTTCTTATTTAAAATTCTTGTTACGCTTTCTCATTTCAATTTATAACTGGCATTCATAATATTTTTTTTCATATTACATAATTTAAATTGTGTCATTGTTATTTTATGGACCTTGGGATTTTGGGAAAGTAAGTGGCCCGTTTGGCTATACCCACTATACTCCATTCATAATAAGATGACACAATTGACAGGTGTCAGAAATAAAATTACTTACAAAACTTCAATTAATGTAGTCGTATTTTTAAAAGAAAACAAAGAATAATTACGACTAATTTACAACAATACATACCTACCCACTCAAAGATTTGAATGAACACGATAATTAATTACTTATGTCAGCTCTCCTTTCAATAGATTACTCAGCTGGTGTCATTCGAGTCAAGCTTTACACGGTATACTGTATGCTGTAACTACATGCAATAGATATGTAGTTATTAAGATCTTCGTAATGGAATGACTACTATTTCCAAGATGTATGTTAGTAGTAACGTAAGCTACAGAACATCTGGCTCATTTTCCAGCCAGTAATAGAGTTCTGGATAATGTAATCCCAGAAATGATGGCACAGATTATGATTTAGCCAGAACTCGCATCCCAGATTTATGTACAAATAAATAAATATATTTTACTGTTTCATGTTATACTATAGGTACGCACAGCTCCACGTTAAGCTATACATAACCAGTATAAGCTGACTTCTGATTGTACGAAAAACCTATACAATGTGAGGTCAGCTAAAACTGGAAATGAATAGCTTGATGTGTCGCCGTGTACATACATAATATAAATCTTTATAATAACAACTACGAGCGATCGAAGATACTGAATAATGAAGTACAGAATATCCGAAATTTTTGCGAACTGTACCTTGTGTAAATATTGATCACTAAATGACGTGAGCTCTCTAAATAAATTAAGCTATTTTTAGTAGTTTATTTGCTTTTATGTAACTTACCTACTACTTACTTACTTACTCTTTGAAAAAGTTTTTCCTCGAGCATTCATCCATTTTCTGAGAATAAATAAATCAAAGACTGAAATCAGTTAAAAAAAACAACAGTTTTTTATTAAAAAAAAAAACTGTAAAACTTGGTACTATGTAATTAGTTAAGCGCCATGTAGGTAAACGTAAATAAAAATAAGGTAGTAAACAATAAAAATAATAAAGTAGGTTTTCTATCGTAGTTCTAATTAACTAATTGCAGCAAAAACTCGTAAAATAGAAAATAGTCAAAGGTTTTGTAACATTACTATAGGTAACTATGCGCATTAACTAAGTAACATAAACAAATGAATGATTCTAAATTAAGAGTCTATGACCGACCTTGTGAAAATAACAATAACAAGCTCCAACCACAAGTTCTTCAGAAATAATATTCAAGGATATACTTAATCCAGAAATTCATCATCTATTCTTTCGAATATACACAGGATTTTGCTGTTTGGATTTTCGTAGAAAATCGGACATTTTGGAAATGAACTAACATTGGCTAAAAGAAAAAAAAACTTTCACTGCTGAACATGGCCTTTTGGCCTTCCAAAGACAGAACTGTCAAAAAGGGAAGGAGACAGATGTGGTGAGTTTTTGGTACTTTTAGGTTTGACATTTTGACATTCCGTGGGGTGGTCAACCTTGTAATAGATATCATACAAAAAAGTCTTTCATAATAGCTTCGCCGTAATTTTCCTGTACTTATTACATTTTTAATAACACGTTACATAGGTAGGTAGTCGTGACGTGTAATCTCAGCCATGAAATCTGTATTTAGTTTGGTTTACCTACACCGTTGACACTTGAATTTTATAAAATGCGATAGTTGCGTTGATTTTATCTATGACATAACAAACATCAAGGTTTTGGGTAGGTGGGTATTTTTAGTAATTCGCAGAACGACTTATTTGATGTAGAGCATTTTCACGATAAGCGTTGTTGATTGTTCAGTAGCAGTAAGCACAAGCACTTGGTATGTTTTCAAGGATATTGTAACGATACTTAAGATGGGATCTCCTTTCTCGATTTTCTTCCGGAGCATGATACAATAGCCCTCATTCCTATTGTTGCATGAAGATTTTCTAGTGAAAACTTCATGACTTGGAAACATTCCTCACACATTCATCATAATATCTCATAAGTACTTACCTATTATTGACGTGACAACGTCTAATAAATCGATGAAGCTGGCTGCACTCACGAAAAAACATGACTCATGTAGGTAGTGTTACCCCGCGGCCTCGCTCTGTAGCGTGGAGGCGTTCCATGGCGGCTTGAAGTGCAAGCGAATATTAACAAATGCAATGCAACTATTCCATCAGTATTTTCTTATGACGTTGTCACGTTCAACTATCGTCAGTAAACCGACTTTACAGACAACCGATTTTTTTAAGTTTCTATTTGGTCAGCAACCTCTGCTCTGCACTGGACCCTAATACATTATCAATCACAATCTGAATAATTTTAAAGGATATTGCTAATCCATTGCTTCATCGAAAAATTTGTCTGTTCAACAACGTAAATAACGCAATGAATGTTGTTGAACTGTCAAAATGAAATCCATTCCCTAGTACTGTTAGTACTGTTTGTAGCGTGTTACGCAATTACCCCGGCTGGTTAATATTTCCTAAACCACAGCCGGATAAAATAAAGAATAACTCCTGGTCTTCAGGTAAGCGAACACACACAGGACTTAACTTACTGTAGACCAGGGGTGGCCAACTTGGTTAGACCCAAGATCTACTGTTCACTGACAACACCCTGGGCGATCTACCAATTACATAGTTCTTGAAATCTTAAATGAAACAGCATAGTTCAGTACACAATTATATAGTATTTTTTTTATTTTTATTAGGAAGGAAAATATAACTCTTAACTACTCGTAACTCCGCTAGTCTGTCATCAACTGACTGACGGATTGACAACCGCCCGCGCCCTATTTCCGCGTCCCATACGCTTCTCGCTTGTTGTTATCGCGCACCGAAAACAAAAGAGAGCTAAAAAGCATAGAAGAGAGAGAGGATAAATAACGTGACGGAACGGCGATTGAAAAATGATACAAGATGATGCGTGGAGCAGTTAGTGATTAGGTACGTTGCGCAGTCTGTTCTACGCATTCATATTTTTTTCCTTGCCACGATCGACTGAACTAAGAGTCGCGATCGACCAATCGATCGCGATCGACCGGTTGGCCACCCCTGCTGTAGACAGACTAACAAAATAGTGCCGAAGTAAGGAAAGGCTAAAGGCTCAGTTTCATCGTGTTATTCCAGTGCACTTAAGTCGTGTGAAACCAAGCCGGCACTTCATAAAAATGATAACGTATCGAGTGAGACATAACACTTCTGTGAACTGGATATAAACGCATCCTTGAATCGAGTGTCTAGATAACTGAATGATTAACAAACGGAATACTTTTATTAGGTACGAATAAATGCATTATAGCGAAGCACAGTTGTCATAACTGTGCAATTCAATTTTGGGCTTACTAACTTATTGGTTATGCAGTCATTATGTACAATCAGGGAAATTGATTGATAAGAAAATTAACACCCTACGTCAACTTTCCTGGATAAAGCCATTTCATACACAGAACATTTTTCTGTTCTGTGATTTCATACAACAGCTGTCAAAGAATGACAGTTGTGATTTGAATATAGGTAGGTTACGGACAATTTAAGTTGGTAGTCAATTTACTTAACATTTAATTTCCTTGACTTTACCACTATCAAGTGTTTACGAAACGTTTGATGTTCATATTGGACATAGAGAACCAGTTATCGTTATTGGAGGCTGTTATCAATTATTCGGCGTACGAAATCGATATCATTTCGTCAATTTCCTAGAGACCGAATTAAAATTATTTGTGGAAATGGAAAAATAAATATTCCAGGTGCGACATAATCACAGTAAACATATTGAGGTCCTATTGGACCCAAAATATCTGCGTTCATTCATATTATGTATCTTGTAAACCAATGTTGCCAGTGGCGCTAGCACTACCTATTTCTATTTTTATAATAAACATGCCCAGAATAAATTAGCAATAATTCTATACAAAAATTTTGTTCCAAGCTCCAAGGGTTAATTTACATGTAATAATAGAGCCACCAACATCTATTGTGACATTTAAGCACTACTAACAACTAACAAAGAAAATTAATAGACAACCTCGCAATAATGCCGAATATAATCTATTCTTAATTCAATCACGCGCGAACTTCGTATGACAGTAGAATAATAATTATACCAAAAAGTAAAAAAAATAGAGAATTCTCACCATACCTGCACGTAGGATAGGGTTGTTGAACCTTTTTAATATGTATTCTCTAATACCGAGGCCAATTAATGTTACACCGCCTTTGGGATCTGAATACAGAATGGAACATAGTTTCATTAATCAAGAGGATGCATGGATAAAATAAAAAGACTAATTACTTAATTTCGGCAATAGGACTCGAATTAAAGTAACGTAGCACTCAAGGTATAAACTGTTAAGCACCCTAGTATGGTTAATTTATAAACAAATAAAATACTTGCGTTACGGTTACTGAGCAGCTTAGAACTTTGAAAATGAACACGACATATTCGCTTATGTCACTCTATCTGCGATGCCATTTGATAGCGCGCACCTAAATTTTACGTTACTTGGCACTCTTATTTATGTGAAAACCGTATTTTATGACAATTTGTAAGTACGAGTAGGTATTACGCATTTCTATAAAAAAGACTTTCAACGCCCATTTAACTCGTATAACCTGTTTCATTGTCGTTTATCTGGGAGAAAAAGGAAAAGATAAAAAAACACATTATCCCCGTGTCATCCCACGCCAGTCCCAAGTCGAACTCGCAAGGGTTACTTTTGTGCTTATAGATAAACGAGGGACTGACCTCTCTACTTGGAAACCATATAAGTAGCACTTATACTGAATGTTACTAAGATTGACTGCTGTTAATATCGAAGCCACTGAATCATTTTGAAGGATACTGCTAATCCACTGCTTAATATGATAAAAATTTGTCTGCTCAACGCTGTCGTTAGCTACTATGAACTTCTCAAAAAATTGGATGATGGATGGTGAAGTCGGAACGTTTGCTTTGTTTCCTCGGGAAACTTCCAAATAAATGACTTGGGTATTCCAGTAGTGAACAGCTTTAGAATTGCTATGTCTAGGTCACATCTAGGTGACCAATAACATGCACATTTTTCCTTTTACACATCTTTCCTACGGCCATCAAAAACTAAATCTATGTATCTCTAAATCCTCCCAATAGTTTTCCGCGTTCGTTTTCTGTCCACTAACTTTATTTTCGTAGGCCATCTTGTTGCCATTGCCACTTTAAAGAATTACATTAAAGGCTAACGCAGATTGGGGCAGGTCGCGTCGCAACGCAACGCAACGCAAAAATCCTTCTTCATTACTTTCGTTAATTTTCTATATCTGCCCCGTGGGTCTCGATTCCCAGGTCGAGCAGTGTTATTGGGCTTTTCCATTAGGAATTTCTTAGTAACAGCCCGGAGTTTGGAAGTTGAAAGCACGTTATGCCGTTGGTCCTGCGGCTGATCTCTCTCCGGTCGACGGTCGTGTCGGATTGCCGTCCCATCGGACTGTGAGAGTGAGGGTAGAGGGAGTGCACCTGTATCTGCGCACACACTTGTGCACTATAATATCTCCCGCGCCGAAGACTAGTCTCCGTTGAGATTGACCACCATGGCCAAAATACGGTCTGGTGGACAATATTACTTTTTCTATGAACCAAAGCACACTACAACTACAGTCGGGTCGCACGACACTTTTTTTTATGAAAAGGCGTTGCGCCGAGGCCCGTTACGCGGCTGCAATGTGCGCTTGGCTTAAAGAGGAAAAGTTCTCAGGAAGTAGGTGTCGTCAAGTCCTTGGCCGATTACACTGCGAAATGCGAATAGCATTAGTAATCGTCATTACATAGTACCTACTAAATATATTTAATTGGTTTTTGTTTACATTATTTTATTCCAATTTTCCTGTAGAGATCTTCGCCACAATATTGATGAATGATGACAAGATCCGCTTTCTGATTTATCTTGATTTCCCCGTTTTAATGTATTTGAAATGATTAATGTATTTTAGATAAGGCGTTTAGGTAGAAATTTGACACACGTATGTAATCGGCTAATTTGTAGAGATTTATCAAAAGCTGTCATTTGACTAAAATTAATGAAAGTCTTAAAAAATCTCTTCATTGATTAAACCAGGCAGATAAAAGAAGGGTCTCGAAATAATTCCCCTTAAAAATAATTACAAGCCTGAAGTTCGCCGTAATTGGTCCTCTCCAAATGAAATTAAAGCGTTTAAAAAACTATTAAGGCGACGTCTCTAGTGTCTTTCTTTGACAAAGAACTTGCTCAATAGAGAAACCCGTAAAAGAAAATCCCTTTAACGGCATTTTGTTCAGAAGCCGCAGAATGACAACATTGACAATACAGAGAAAGTAATGTCTATGTTGGTGTATGGCGCATTTGACTGTTACCTTCGTAAGTGTTATTTGATTGAAAAGGTAAAAACTATGTAATTATAAAAAAAATCCTATTATAACTCGGTAAGCAATAATCAGCCTTATCATAATCGTGATTAGTTTCGTCAATTACAGATAAAAACTAATCTTGGTTGTGAGTTATGACAAGAAATGTCAATGACATTCCAGACTACAAATTAATAGCCCAAATGGTGAGTCGCAGTACAGTTTTGTCGCACAAGTGTTATTCGCTCATCCATTTGTCGAGCTCACGTAGTACACTCAACTTTTAACAAACTCAGAGTTCCACTCTGTCCATTCGTTTGCAAGACTTTCGTATAAACATTCTTTAGAATGATGCATTGTGTGACGAGGGCCATTAAAAACTTCTTTCGTATCTACACAATAAATTATGCTGAACTTATTTAAAAGTGTGGCAACACTGTCGTAAGTTTGGCAATGGCATGACGTTGGCATGATGATTATCTGATGCTAATGACATGACGCGAATTGAGTTTGCAAGCGTAATAGACTATGACATAACTGGATTGACGGTATCGCAAATTGGACAGTAGACAGCACAAATGTAACAAAACCATTATCATTATAGTAGAGACAGATAAATGTTGCCCGCGACTCCATTTGACTCGCGAAGGAGAGAAGTTTCGACAGAGCTTCAAGTGCACTGTTGGAAAATTATTTTACTTTAATTGTGTAGAAACACGACAAACAGTGGTAATGGTCGCGACTTACAAAATGTGGCGCTTTACTTTGTGCAAATTATTTTCATCACCACTGCTCTCAAAATGGTGACGGAAAACATCGTGAGGAAATGAGGAAACATGCACATGATGCACATGCATGTTTCCTCATTTCCTCACGATGTTTGGTAGATGTCACTTGTCTTCAAATTTTTGGTTCTGGGACATCCCAGAACCAAAAATTTTAAGACATGTGACATCTACCAATCCGCACTGGGCCCGCGTGTTAGATGCCCACTTCCTCTCAAAGAGAGGAGGCCTGTATCCCAGCAGTGGGAACTGTATAAACTGATTATGTAATCTACAGTGGTTTAGGCTGTACGTTGTCTTAGTCAGTCAGACCAGCTTCTAAGCTCCTCTACCGTTGTTTTAAAACAAACCATTGCCGTGTACTTACAATAGCGTGACCAGGCATGAAGTAACAGCGAAGATCTTCCGCGTACATACAATACGTTCATAAAAACATTGCCTATGCTAAACACACAGTTATAAAATATCGTGATAGTTTCCAGGAACCCGTACGAAGGTATTATGTCTGCATGTTAATGTGAAAGTGTCAAGACAATGTACTTTCGCCGGCTGCAACATTAGCATGCGTATAATCTTGGGTTTAAAGAACTGTGGACGTTGAAAGTGGCTAAACGTGGCTAAGCTTAATGACGCGGTACAATGCGTGCCACGAAAGATGAGACTTGACCCCGCCTCCCCCGCTCTTTTCGCCGCCCCTATGACGTCCGGTCCCGTCCCGCACTCAGACCTCATAACTTCATAAGTCATACCGCTAAAAAAGATACCTAAAATCGTGTTCTGCGCAAATCAAACCACGTGGTGTGTCAAGTCTCATCTTTCGTGGCACGCATTGTACCTAAATGAAAAGGTTGGACTCCGACGTCGCCTTGATCTGCGACTACTGCGAGTGGTCTTTGACAAAAGCTTCGAAAGTTGAAGACCTCTGGCACAATAATATTAATTACTAGCTTCTGCCCGCGACTCCGCCACCCCTTCGCATCGCATCGCATTGTACGTCCGCGCTATTACTTAGTTTTCTCTTCCTCAAGAGTTTCGTTTTTAACACAGTGACTACGAACCTCGTATCGTTGTTGGTGGATCACAAGACATGGCCAAAAATAACTTTAGTCTTACGATCTAAAAAGAATACGCTTAAATCACTAAATTGTGAAGTAACCGTAGCTGATGTAAATCCTCCATGACTGTATCGGCCTGTGTAACATCGATTATTATCAAAATAGCAACCGACGACGTCGATAGCCGAAAAATCTTAAATTTCCAAAGTACTCGTACTTCCATAGTTCATAGTGCGGTATATGTATATTATTATTGAGGACGTCGACGCTGGCATCGCGATAACACAGAGAAGTAAAATGTTTGAAGAACATAATATATATGAAGACGCTTTTAAACCGTCCATGAAAACGTGATAAGTATAACGTACACGTTTTTCCATGCATTTTATGGACATGGACGTCCACGATAATATCGTCCCGTAAGAAATAATATAAAAGCGCAAAATTTCCAAACATACATACAATCATACGTTTTATTTTGCAATATTCTTCATTGGCGTCCATACGTGCGCGCGCAATAACTTCCATTGAGTAACAGAATAAAATAATCGTGTTGCTACATACATCGTTACGTTTAGAAATAATGTAGGTGAATGGGAAGAATTGTCTAACTATAGATCAGCTGTGTTTCCTGTTAGGTTTTGTGTAGTTTGCTTGCAAGTTGGATGTTAGGAGGCAGAGTGATGATAATAATGATGGGATGACGACTAATAGACAAGTGTGGAAGAAAAAGACATGTTGTGCCGACCCCAAATAAATAGGCATCTCAGGAAAATGATGATGAGGGTACTTATACTACCTATTAGCATTTTTATTTCATTGCAAACTAGACGGAAAAAGTAGGTTTGCCCTGACATAGACCTCCCGAAAAAGTAGTTTTGCCCTGAAATAGACCTCCCGAAAAAGTAGTTTTGCCCTGAAACAGACCTCCCGAAAAAGTAGTTTTGCCCTGAAAGATACCTCCCGAAAAAGTAGTTTTGCCCTGAAATATCCCTCCCGAAAAACTAGTTTTACCCTGAAATAGACCTCCCGAAAAAGTAGTTTTGCCCTGAAATAGACCTCCTGAAAAAGTAGTTTTGCCCTGAAACAGAAATCAATAGGAATGAATTATAGAAGGCCAATTGGCATCATGTCATTTTCAACTTGGTCGATAGTAGATTTTATAGTGAACTATTTGGGGTCAACCGCGCCTAATTGTCTGTTAAAATCTTATTTTATGGTACCTACCTACTATTACAACGGAGGCATTGCTCTAGTTTCTTCTCTTAAGAAATGAATATATACTATTGTATAGAATCAAGTTCAGACACTGGGGTTCGTTGCGCCACTTCTTCCCAGCTAATTAAAGCACTAGGAACTGTAGTACTATTCTGTAAAAATCTCACCGTGATAACTCGGGTGAAGTGAGCTGTCATTAGTGTCAATCCCTAGCGTTAGATGGAATTACAGCTCACTTCACTCACCTAACTTCTCACGGTGAGATTCTAATAAAATCGACCGGCTGGAGACGGGCGGGCGTTTTGGAGGACTGTCTTGTGTAATTTTGACGTTCAAAAAGTGCTGATTCACAGCCTAGTTTGAAAAAATTTCTATTGAATTTGCTTTTTCTTTACTCTTTTTAGTAATGAAGGCTAGCCCAGTGAGTGCTTCAATACTTGACGGATCTCCTTCCTTCATCGATGATTGTTACTTAGGTACATAAACGTAAATTTGCCAATCCCTAAAAAAATTACATGCCTCAACATACGTTTACGAAACACAATATTACTTTAGTTCGACACATTGTATTTATTTTTATAAACGAGTACCAATGTACTCGTGCATACACAATGTCTTCGCTTGAGCAATCTCAAGCGAAAACATTGTGTATAACAAAAAGCAGTATGTAATAAAAATCGAAAGTTATCACAATGTTTATTCGTGGGTAAGGTACATTACGAGTATTACGACAGATCGGTCTATATTTCCTCGATAAACAACGACAACGACAAACAGGGAGAGACCAAAGAAAGATGATATGACTAGAAAGGCGGTGACTACCGAGATGACAACTAAAGGTTCCTGCAAACAGGCGCGACGCGCGACGCGAATCACGCGCGACACAAAGGCACCGCTCGTTGCGCGACTTGCGGTGCCTTTGTGTCGCGTGTCGTGTCGCGCCTGTTTGAAGAAGTATGGAAGAAAAATACATGTTGCGCCGACCCCAAATAAATTCGGGTTACCGCTGGCCCAGAACATAAAGGGCTAAGGAAGGAACACGGGTGGGTTTTAGTCAGTAAGAGTCTGACACTCCCTTTCGCTCCACCCAGAGCGGGAGGGGTCATTTGATGATTTCCCATCCTGAAAAAAAAACCCCAAATAAATGGGTATATGTCAGGAGAACCCTGACAGGCACTTTGTGTATTTAATTTCATCACCACTGCTCTCAAAACGGTGAAAGAAAACATCGTAAGATAGCCGGCATGTCCCAGAACCAAAAATTCGAAGACGTGTGACATCCACCAACACGCACTGGGCCCGCGTGGTGGATTACGTTACAGCCCTCCCACAGAGAGGAGACCTGTGTCAATATAGGCTATGTATGATATGTCAGGAGAATGATGATGAATGTTTTCACAATGTTTATTTGTAGGTACAGACGCCAGCTGCACATCAAGCTACCCGAAACTGTCAAATTTTCCCGATCAACTTTGAACCTTATGTTTTAGCGATAACGTTGAAAATCTATTAAAGAAATTTGACAGATTGCAGTAGCGTGATGTGATGGCGTCTGTACATTACGATAGATTGGCCTATATTCCTCCGATAAACTTACGGAGAGTGTGGTGCAACGGAATAAGGCCACACCACTCACAAATTAACACAGCAGTTTTAAAACACTTGTGCTATTAATCCAGTTACAATGATAGCATTTAAATGTTTTGACGTGTGCTATTTAGATATTCAATCATTTAAATTAAATGAATAGAAAGTCTTTGTTGATAATGAGAAAGATTCGGGTCGTGTGATTACACTTTACTAGTTGATGCAACTTAATATTATTAGACATTCGTCTGAAATTGCTATAACAGATCAAATTGACTTTAGTGTCAGTGTCGAACTTTATTTTGTATCCCACTACTGGAAAAAGGCCTCTCTAGTCCCTACTAACTTTCCACCTCTCTCTCTCTGTCCACAGCTGCCAAGAACCAATCTTTATTAGGAATCCAGCTCATCCCTCCGTCTCCGTCTGGGCCTGCCGCAATGTCGTTTGTCACCCACTGGGTCATAGTAGAGTTTTACCAAAAACAAAACACAATTGAATATTATATCGAATGCCAAAATCGAGACAAATAAGTAACACAAATAACTACGACAGCCGATAAATAATTTAGGATATCGTCGTCGGCTGAACGCAATTCCTGTCCATACCGGACTAAAATATTGATTGAGGATAGATTGAGTTGTCAGCGGGATTGTCCGAAAGGGTTACCGCTGGCCCGGAACATAAAGGGCTAAGAAGGAACACGGGTGGGTTTTAGTCAGTAAGAGTCTGACACTCCCTTCCGCTCCACCCAGAGCCGGAGGGGTCATTTGATGATTGCACATTCTAAAAAAAAAGAAAGTATAGATTGAGTTAGAACGGCCACATTTTCTGAATAATACTGACTGTAGAACTGTCAAGCATCCTCCATATCGAAGACTTACACTAACAGAATATTCTGAGAATCAATTCTGACTGCCTTGTTGGTCCAGCGGTCGGAAGCGCTACTGCTGAGCATGAAGTCCTGCGTTCGGTTCCCAGGTCGTGCAAAGTGTTATTGGGTTTTCCTATCTGAAATTTCTCAGTAGCAACCCTGAGTCTGAATTTGTGCCCGTTGCAGCGGTGATGGCAACAGGGTCGCCCCTTAATACACGCCACATAACTGACGAAATGTGGGTGATGTGTGGTGGTGTGTGTGGTGGTGTGTGGTATGTCTGTAATTTATATGGTGTACATAATAAAGAGTATTCTATTCTATTCTACTATAGGTACACCTCTGCTTAACCCTTCAGGGAATACATGGCAGGCGTAATGTTTATGTAGTTCTGTACCCTAATTGCGTAACACACTATAAATTTCAATCTGAATAAATTTTGAAGAATATTACTAATCCATTGCTTCACAGGTTCGAAAAATTTGTCTGCCTAACAACGTAAATACCGCAATGAATGTTGTTGAACTGTCATAATGAAATTCATTGCTACTGATAGTGTGTTCCTCAATTACACCGCAGATGTTTTCAAAATATTTCTTTAGCGTGTTACGTCACTCGGACACGTTTTGTTGAACAGTATAATAAGTATTGTAAACAGACACTAAACGTTATTAATAATTGTAACAATAATGATAAAACGATTATCTAGGAGGAAATGTGATACTGAATTACTGACACGTTTCTTCGCTGACGTCGTCGAGTGCATACATACTTGGATTTTGACATCGAGATATAAGTACTAACGTACTTATATCGTACTTAGTAGTACTTATATCTCGATGGATTTTGAAGAATTGCTAAGTGTTTACTTAGAGTAGGTATTAAGTCATAAAGAAAATATAGGCTTCGATTTTGATTAGTCAGTATTTTGAGTCACAATTTGTCATATTTTCGGCGTATTTTTAGTGTAGTTACCAGCTATTCGGAAGAAGGTTTTCCGGTTTTGCCTCGGATATCGAAATAACTCGGTTGGTTTTAGTAATTTACTCGTGACTCGGCCGTGGCATGGTGTGAATATTTCAATTCGATTCATACGTATGCTGATTTCATGCTGTGCAACCACAAAAATGGTGTGCCAACCAATAAATTATTTATATTGCAAATACAAGCAATCGATGATATCTTTCATTTTACGATTATTATACAGGAGAGAATAAAGTCACGTAGAGACAGAATAACTAGTAGAGATTAGAAAAAAGAATAAACAAACGTTCAACTCTACAAACACAATTCTAATTTTAAACTGTTAATGCAGTTATATTTTTTCAAACACGCTAATATATTTACGTCGATAGAGCGTATTCAGTAAAAGTACGCCTATCCTAGTATCCAACTTCCAACTATCCTACTAATAAAATTATAAACGCGAAAGTTTGTGAGGATGGAGAAATATATGTTTGATACTCTTTCACGTAAAAACTACTGAATGGATTTGAATGAAATTTAGCACATGGATAGTTTATAACCAGGATTAACATATAGGATACTTTTTATCTCTTTCGGATCACGTAATCGAAACATATGCGGGTAAAACCGCGGGGCGCTGCTAGTACAGCATAATATTAAACACAGCCTTTTGTGCGACTAATCCGTCATATTGTTGAGGCAGTGGACAATGCAGCGTTTAATTAATTGGTTACATTGCAAATGCAAGCAATCGATGATACTGGTATATCTTACATTTTAAGATTATTATCTAGGAGAAGAAAAAGTCACGAAGATATGGAAAGAAAAAATAACACAACAAAGGACAACTCTACAAATACAAATCTAATTTTAACCTGCGGGGTAATTACGTAACACACTATCAGTAGCAATTGGTTTAATTTTGACAGTTCAACAATGTTCATTGCGTTTTTTACGTTGTTGAGCAGACATATTTACAGACACATGGATTAGCAATAGGTTTCAAAATTATTCAGATTGAGATCAATTATAGTGTTTCGCAATTAGGGTGCTGTAAAAACAGTCATACATATTCTTTCAATCAAACACGCTAGTGCACGTCGATAGAACGCATACAGCAAATGTACGTCTGTAAAGTATACATAGTATTTACCAGCACCGGAGTCTGCCCTTTGTGCGACTAATCCGTCATATTGTTGAGGCAGTGGACAATGCAGCGTTTTCAAGTATAGTGGGTCAAGGAAACAAGAAAGTATTGTCGGTATAAGCAAACGTTTACAGATGCATTCAGTGAAGTGTTTTAAATTGTATATCGAGGTAGGGAGGCGCCAACACTTGTCTTTTGATTTTATCATTGTTTTTCAAGTAAATTCTCGGTTTTCCAATATATACTCGAATTTATAGGCTGTAATGAGGACTTTTATTATATTTTTAAATCGTGTTTTATTGCTGTCGCACATAAACTCTTCATACCTACAAGAAATGCAAATACTCTTTCGGGCGGCGCGGCGTTTCAAAGCTTGTTCTTCGCGGAAGTAAACTACGCATTGTTTGCAGAAAACATAATTTACGTTACTTACATTGACAATGTAATTGAGTGTCGAGTTTCCGTACAAGGTTTTTCTTAGCATTGTTATTTATGTTGCGACAAGTTTCTACTGGAGCACAAAACCGAAGTAGGGAACTTTTATTGGTAATGTTCTCAACTTATAATAAATGTTGAAAAAGATCTTTCTTTTACACATATGATTGCAGTACTATATATTTAAAACGTCTATGTAAAATGCATATTTACATTAATCTATCTTAAGCCACTTGGCGCTAGCTCCAGGTGACATTTAAAAAACATAAAGATAGATCAACCAGCCAGCTGTATTGGCAGCTGCCTCAACTCTTTGTGCCCTTGCCTTCTACGAAAAACAAAAAAAAGTAAACCTCCCAGCGATTACCTTTTAGAAAAGGCACCCGGTGCCTTCGGGACGGGACGTACCTTCATACCTTATTTTTTTTTTGTAGATGGTCCC
The DNA here is from genome assembly GCA_927399505.1 of Luperina testacea. Taxonomy (NCBI): domain Eukaryota; kingdom Metazoa; phylum Arthropoda; class Insecta; order Lepidoptera; family Noctuidae; genus Luperina; species Luperina testacea. The sequence goes on along the minus strand of OV656759.1, from coordinate 18,545,353 downwards.
CGTCTAAAGCCATTATGGCCGGCACATTTGATGTTGAAAAAAGTAAGACTGATTTTAAAGTAATGTAGACTTGGAATGTTAATTACAGTACTGATTCTATGGCTGTGTAGAAACTACGAGAAGGACGATGGACATTTATTTAAGTATACACTTTTGGAATGAGACAGACCTCTCTTGTTAGTCTAACGTTGTTGAGATTATCTGTGGTTATGACCTGCACCCTATTGCGTAACACATATTATCAATCTCAATCTAAATGATTTTGAAAGATACTGCTAATCCATTGCCTCATATGTTCTAAAAATTTGTCTGTTCAACAACGTTAATAACGCAATGAATGTTTTGGAACTGTCAAAATGAAAACCATTGTTACTGAATAGTGTGTTACACAATTACCCCGCTGAGTCTTCCTTTACAATAAAATCGGTGTCTCCTTACTCCAAGTAAATGAATGTGAAGTATGTCACTGTAGCTACCCTGTCCCAGCCGTCCTTGCGCAGAATTATTGCTTCGAATGCTCGTTATAATATGTAAAATACTTACCTACCGATCATTTCCTGAGTTCCTTTAGAAAGAAAAAAGACTAAAGTTGAAGGCTCAAGTAGACAGGCGCGACGCGACGATGCGACGCGTTTCTAGTAGAACAATTTCCATGAAGTTTTCATAGAAATCGTTATACTAGAGTCGCGTCGCGCCTGTCTGCGAGAGCCTGTATTTGGACACAGTTCGTGAAACACAAAATAAAAAGTAAAAATTTTATTAGTAATTTAAATGTAGACCAGTGTTGTAGGACAAGCAGCCTGGGAACTATGCGTTTGCGAGACTCGTCAAACTTTTATGTGGAACCCCGAAGGCCCGAACATAAAATATTTGATTATTGGCTACGACCGGCTATTGGTTACAATGCGTGCCACGAAAGATGAGACTTGACACACCACGTGGTTTTACTTGCGCAGTACACGATTTTAGGTATCTTTAGCGGTATGAGGTCTGAGTGCGGGACGGGACCGGACGTCATAGGGGCGGCGGAAAGAGCGGGAGAGGCGGGGTCAAGTCTCATCTTTCGTGGCGCGCATTGTACTTATAAGTCTGTGGCTATGACGGAAAAAGATACGCTTAGGGTTCGTCGGAGAAAAGGAAGACGTTTTATGGCATTTGCTGTATGTAGGCGGTAAGCGTTGGTCTGTGGATGGGTGACCATACCGTGACCCCTCCGTGCCTCGGGCTGTCATTCATGGATCTTTGACAGTCGTTACGGGTCGTCAGAAGCCCGAAAGTCTGACAACCAATCTTACCAAGGGGTAATCATAACGATCCACCGATCAATCCGATAATTGTATCAAATCCCATTGGTGGAGGATTTTTCAGTATTTTTTTTTGTCTGTGCTAATAAGAACCAATCCAATCCAAATCTCTTTGATACGTATAGTAGTGCAGCGAAAAAAAGAAAAACACGGACTGTCTTCGCCATATTATGATTCATAATGTTATCCTTTTATGATTCTGCCAAAGTGGCCTTTTTAGGCCCCCTGTGCGTCTGTTATTATTGAGCCACGGGCCCTCTGCTCTATGATATAATGATAATAATAACACAGGTATGCGCACGCAGCTGCTGCCTATCAGCTGATAAATCTTGTAACTATGGGAAGGTTACAGAAAAACAGTGTTTCCATACGTCTATTAAAATGTTATCATCTACCTACATAATACTAATATTCTAAAAAGGTAAAATTTGTTTGAATGTAAGGGGTAATCTCCGAAACTACAAATCGGATTAGTAAAAATATTTTTGCATTTGATAGCCCAATTCTTGAGGAAGGTTATATAGGCTATTTACCATCACGCTACGACCTTTTAAGAGCCGAGCAAAAGCAAAAAAAGTCAGAGAGAACGCTAAGCGTAGTAAGTAGGACAGGCGAGAGAAGAGAAAAGACGCGAGTACGTGACGCGATGGGTCGGGGGCCGAAATTTCACGCGGGCGAAGTCGCGGGTAGAATCTAGTTATGAAATGAAGTCTTATCTTAAATAAAATGGTAATTATACAACGAGAAACAAATATTTACCATGAAAATGCAGTATTATTTAAAAATCACGCTCCTAATGTTGAAATACCGAATAATGGAACGGAATGCGGTAATGATGTAAATTACTGCGCACTGCGTTCCGTTCTACGCATACATACATTGTAATTAAACGTTTTAGTGGGCAAGCATTCTGTTGTAATAGAGATAAAACTGATAAAACAGTCTTTGGTAACTTTTATTACTGAATACTGTATGATGAAGTTGTTAGGTATTACATGTTTAATGATGTTTGTTTGTAAGTGGATAGGTAGTGCTGTCATTCGTGGATCTTTGACAGTCGTTACGGGTAGTCAGAAGCCCGAAAATCTAACAACCAGTCCTACCTAGAGATATCGTATTACCCAGTAACTGGGTTATGGTGGTCAGATAGGCAGTCGCTCCATGTAAAATACTGGTATTCAGCTGTAACCGGTTAGAGTGGAAGCCGATCCCAACACCGTTTGGAAAATGGCTAGGCAGATGATTGGGTATAACTGTCAATCGAACCCAGGACATCGAGCCCGCACTACTAGACCAAGTAGGTAGCCCCCGTCGCGTCGCCGCTTAAGGCCTGTATTAATGCCGATAACCTTGAGCATTTGGGCGGAGCTAACGACCCCTTCTCCGCGCCACTCCGCTACCCGCATGTAACAGAAAATGTGCGGTTGTGTGCGCCGCCACCACGGTTTGCCTCGCCTAGTCTCGTCACAGAGTATCGAAATCACAGAAGGTCAAGTCATCGTGAAAGTTAAATAATTATGTGTACCACATATACAGGGTGTCCCAGAACTCAACGTCAAGCCGAAACGGGGTGACAGGATTGATCATAACCATCACGAGAAAAATATAAAAAAAATCTATCCCATGCAGTTTGAAAATTATGGGCATTTTAAGAAAAACCTAGAAATTTGATCAAACTGTACCATTTTTCGGTTATTGTGGTTATTCTTTTTTATTTTTGTTCAATTAAACTTTGGAAACGTAATCCTAAATAACATTTCTAGAATCCCAATAAAAAATAATGACACGATTGCCTCAAGTTTCCGAGAATTGAGACTATTCGTTAAACTACGAATTTAAAATTTTCAAGATTCGTCGACTTTGATTGGCCCTCCTTTAAAAAAAAATGTACTAGAGTGCCTTGGCAAGTGGTATTAAAAGTTGGCGCGTTTAATCAGAATTCTAAAATGGTACAATACTTGTTAGTTCCATACAATAAAAAAGAGTAAAAAAATTAAAACCTCAAGTAACCCGATTTTTGCTATCTCAGTTAAAATGTTTTTGATTCGCACAAGCTCTAGGTAGGTTCTTAATTTTAAGGCAAAATGATGAGAGAGATGGATAGTGGGTATGTTTGCCATGAGTGAGCGAGACAGATAGTGACGCCACTTTTATTAAAGTGAAAAAAGTGAAAAAAAGTTAGTAAAATAATGAAAAATCTTGATCTAGTTTAATTTAGGTTTGTTGGAATAAAAGTCAGATAGAGAAATAACATTTTTATTACAATAAATGTTCAAATTGTTTACCATCAGCCTCAATACAAGCCCTACATCTTCTTAAAAAAGATCTACTTATTAGTCGGGCATATCTTCAAGAGTTGATCTCCTCAGCTGCTTGAGAAATGCGTTCACGCAGGTCGGCTATGTTCTCAATGGGCTTATTTATTGTAATAAAAAACGTTATTATCTGACTTTTATTCCAACAAACCTAAATTAAACTAGATCAAGATTTTTCATTATTTTACTAACTTTTTTTCACTTTAATAAAAGTGGCGTCACTATCTGTCTCGCTCACTCATGGCAAACATACCCACTATCCATCTCTCTCATCATTTTGCCTTAAAATTAAGAACCTACCTAGAGCTTGTGCGAATCAAAAACATTTTAACTGAGATAGCAAAAATCGGGTTACTTGAGGTTTTAATTTTTTTACTCTTTTTTATTGTATAGAACTAACAAGTATTGTACCATTTTAGAATTCTGATTAAATGCATCAACTTTTAATGCCACTTGCCAAGGCACTCTAGTACATTTTTTTTAAAGGAGGGCCTATCAAAGTCGACGAATCTTGAAAATTTTAAATTCGTAGTTTAACAAATAGTCTCAATTCTCGGAAACTTGAGGCAATTGTGTCATTATTTTTTATTGGGATTCTAGAAATGTTATTTAGGATTACGTTTCCAAAGTTCAAATGAACAAAAATAAAAAAGAATAACCACAATAACCGAAAAAGTTACAGTTTGATCAAAATTCTAGGTTTTTCTTAAAATGCCCATAATTTTCAAACTGCATGGGATAGATTTTTTTTCAGATTTTTCTCGTGATGGTTATGATCAATCCTGTCACCCCGTTTCGGCTTGACGTTGAGTTCTGGGACACCCTGTATTTACAATGGTCCAGTTTTGGTTTTATTTAGGTATTATCTATTGATATGGATGTACTTTTCGGGCTATGGTTACGAATAAAATTGTTAAAAGCTTTCGAGGCCGTGAGTAGAAGCTATACCCTTAATATAAATCAGCCTGGCTTGCCATGTGGTAAACAACTTAATGTATCTTTTTAACTAAAATTAATGGCTAAATGTGCTGCTAAGCGCAAAACTCAAGAATGGCTGGACCAATTCGGTTTTTTTTTAAATATTCGTTGAAGTCTTAGGAAGGTTTCTATGAAGAGAAGAAGGGTAGGTAGGCATGTACGTAGATAGGTAGGTAGGTATGTAGGGTAGGTAGGTAGGTAGGGTAGGTAGGTAGTTAGGGTAAGGCAGATAGGAAGGTAGGGTAGATAGGTAGGCAGGTAAAGTAGGTAGGTAGGTAGGTATAGGTAGTATAATTATCACTAGTGTATGTCATATTATTTGTTATATTTTTTATAAACAAATATATTATAACTAAAATTCAGCTGAATAATCTTCAAGTTCTTCGACAGACCTTACAAGATGCTTGTGAGTCACCATGTCATCCAATAGAGACCGTAGTTTTTGAATGCCCAAATCATCTTGTTCCTAAAATGAATGCAGTTTTACATATATTTACAAGTAAAACAAAAATATAGTTTCATAATTTGTAAAAAAAAATACATTCACATCCAAATCAACAGAATTACCTTCAACTTCTCTGGTAGAACTAATTGATTCACTACGTATAGGTAATGATTTTTTTATTTGATTTAATTAGTTGAATAATATTATTGACCCACTTTAGACCACATGGATAGTAATGATAAGTGATAATTATAATAAAAAACATGACTACCAATTTGTTTTTCTAATTTTATGTAGTCTGTGCCACCCGCGGTCTGCGATAGGCTGATTTAATTGATTGATTGATGTCACCCGCGACGATAGAAGTCGAGTAAAAAGTATTCGACTTTCGATCTGCCATAGAGAGATTTGATCCTTATGATTGACCCTATCGATTGATGCCATAAAAGTACAGGGTATTATTTTTTCGGATTTTAGGCGGTTCGATTCCCGAGAGCGGCAAGCGAATTTTCGAACATCTTTGATTGCAGATTTGTTTTTTTTTTAATGAAGGGATTTTCCTTTGAGTAAAATTTGCTATCTCCAGTGTTTAGAGTACTTGCCCTCTAGGCGAGGTTAAAAAAATCCAGCCTGTATATACATATATATTATTGAACTACTACTTTTTACTATTGTATGACATTATTATTTTTAATTCCTTATTTTGTTGACTGATCTGTATTTACGATAATTTTATTTTCAATGACATTGTACAGACGCCAGCACATCAAGTTACTACAGTCTGTCAGATTTCTTTAATAGATTTTCAACTTTATCACTAAAGCATAAGGTTCAAAGTTGATTGCGAAAATTTGACAGTTTCGGGTAGGTTGATGTGCTTGGCGTCCGTACTTTATTGAATAGTGAAATTAACAGTTAACATTCTTGTTTTATATTTGCACACCTTATATGGTTATTAACAGTGTACCATTTGACCTTTTTTAACATCCACTGAACCTGTTTTATGCAAATAAATGATTTGATTTGATTTTTTTATTTGAAAATAATTACGCCGGTAATCAATAAATTGACAAATTATTAGCAAGTACGTAACCTATAATCATAATTAATACCTACTTTAGGAGCATTTTCAGTTTTGTGTCACAATATGTCACAAATAATCGCAACGCATCAGAATAATAGACTTTACTTAGGCACCGAAAAGTAAAATTTATAATATTGGCTGAATCATTTCGTGGACGTGGACCTTCTGTGATCATTCACTACTAGTACTTACGACTTTCGTTTGAATGAGGTAGGTATTTTATAAACAGTACCTATGTACACAGAGTAATGGACAGCGCATAAGTTTCATAAAACCCCGCTTGGGTAGGTACACTTTTTGTTTTTGCAGTAATATTTTACGATTTTATTTCGTAGTGCGGAGTTCTCGCAACGCGACATACGTCCACCTAGCAACACGATGCGCCCCGCACTAAATTTATGGACGAGTGCGGGGGTGATGTAGACGCAGTCCTTTATCAGAGGCCTTTTTAATTTATTATCATAAAAATAATACATATTTTAAAAAAGTAACAAAACCAAATTATTCTCCTTTGTATTGCGAAGATGTAGATATATTTTTTTACACTCTTTTGATAAAAAATGAAGGAGTAAAACGGTTTCATCTCAATGATTTGGAGGTGATTTGGTGATTTTTTTTTAAATTAAGTGATACCGGTAGAAAAATTATGGCTAAACCAAATTACGTATTATATCATGAAGATTACTAAGGATTTTTTTCAGATGTAATTTCTCTGTAAATGCCGACAAAAAATGGCTTCATCTGCATGCTTTTTTCAAACTTTTTTCGAGAGAGCGGCCTTAAATAATACTAACTTTATTCATCTTTTATTTGTTCTGGTAACACTATTCCGAAAATCATGCTTACTGGTACAACTTAATGATTCCCAGTAGTAATTAACGCCTTGCGTCTCTGCCCACGACAAAAATAAAAGCAAGTAATTACTGTAGAGTAGAGGTGTACCTAATCATAGCCAAATGGCCGACTATTTGTCATCGTCTATAAATTATCGGCAGTGTAGACAAATATAACGGCTCGCAAATCTTATCGTGACAACAAACACAAACTAAATTACCTACTTTCACGCATCTCAGTTATAATTACTAAGCATTTCTTTTCCATTGAGTGAAAGTGCGCCTCGCTTCGTGAACAGTTTAATTTTTGATCACACGTTGGGACATGAACGATCAAACGTTGGCCAGTTGGCCACATGTGGCCACAAGGTTCTAGTAAGAGAACGCATATCAGGGCAGGGTGACATTTAATATGTTACCTTTTAGAACTGTCTTTTGTTTTAATTTCTCTACATACGAGTATACCTACTTACAAAATGCCAAAATAACAACTTTTTACTAAATGCATATGAAAGTATATACGGTACTTATTATAACATAAAAACATTGTTTTTATTTTTGTCTGTCTGTCTGTTTTGCTCCGAATAACCTCCGAAACGGCTGGACCGCTTTTGGTAAAATTTGGTTAGGGATACTTTGAACCCTGAAGAAGGACATAGGCTACTTTATACTTTTTATCGACTACCACGCGGGCGAAGCCGCAGGCGGAAGCTAGCGTGTATTTAAATTGTTTTTTTGGCAATACGTACCTAATCGAAAAAATATAATGTTCATCACATTCCGGTTGCGAGTAAATAAATGGAAATATGTGTACGTGAGGAGCGAATAGTATTCTGTAATAAAATTCATCACATTCGCAGCGGCATATCGTTAAATCGCACCTTTCATATTTATTATGACGCATCTGTGTATATTCATGTAATATTCATTCACACAAAGCGAGTTCGTGTCCAACGCTTTTAAATTGCAGGATGTCCACGAGAAAAATGGTCGACCACAAGTTGGTAGGTAAATGAACAAAACCTATTGTCAATCCAATGACATTGCTTATTTGCGCAATGTTAAGTTCAAAATCAATGTCATTTTCGATTGCTTTGGTGTATTCGAAAATATAAAAAGTCGCTTCCTCATTTCCAATGTGTTTGGTTTAAATGAAAAGAGTCTGTAGGAGGTAAAATCAGGGTAATTAATTGTTAAGCAAATTCATAATATATTTACCGTGTTTTAGGTATAACGCTACAAGGTTATTTTGGCGTGTGGCAAAAAGCGGTACTAACGCCGCCATTTTGTTTTATCAATACAATTTCTGTGACAATTTCCCAACTGTTTACCAACAACGCCCCCCTGTCAATGTCATTCAGGCGACAAAAGATCCTTGTAGCACTCTGCACTATATTACATATAACTCTCAAAGACTGACTTCTGATTTGAATGTATGAACAACTAGCTTCTGGCCGCGGCTTCGCCCGCGTGTATGTCGGAAATTATATCACGGGAACGAGCTACCGGGACAAAAGTAGCTTATGTCCTTCCCACGATGACATCTATCTCCTTGCCAAATGTTATCGAAATCCGTTCAGTGGTATAAGCGAAAAAAAATACAGACAGAGTTACATGGATTTAATTTCCCTCACTTTACCTACACTAGGTACGAGTTGTTATGACAAAACATATATCCTTACGCTATCCGATTATCGTATTACAAACTATCAGGTTGGTAGCACGCGGCGCTCAATCGCACAAAGTTCCAATTTGCGCTGCAACACTGAATAATGAATCAACATTTCTCACGACCTTCCCGGTTGATCGACCAAGTCTATCATTGTAGCATAATCCGTTGCGTAACTATTCAGATGCGGGCTTGCCTTGCCTACGTACCGTTATCTTCATTGCAATGTGTACTATTCATACAGGCCCCACATTGTATATTTTGTACTTAAGTACAAGTTAAGCTGGTTTTTTTATGTGCACGGATTAGTTAACAGGTTTTTGATGATGGGTGGCATAAAAGAATCTCATTTCTTTGTCCACAACTTCCGACATTAATAGTGTAACAGTCACCATCTCTTTCAAAGAAAAAGGAACATATGTATTAGGGTGGTCCTTATTCCTAAGAAAAAAAAATTTTTTCTTTGATTTCGCGGGGCACCACGTTCTTTGAATTGTATACCATGAGAAAGTATTTCAGTATTTTTTTTGAATTTTTAAAATGATATTTAGAGGTCGCTACCAAGGTTTGAATTTTAATAAAAATTCAAATTCTGTATTTGTTAGAATCTTTTATTTTTATAGCTATGACAATAAAAAAATTACAAAATTATTGTTGTTGTTATAAATTAAGATATTATGTAGATTATTGTAGATATTTGAATCATTTATTTTTAAGATATAAGGGTTGACTTGTTAGTATTAGGGTACTATTTCCTATAGTCTTTTACCAACAAAAGCAAATATTGCTTTTGTTCTTCATTGGTTGTAATTAATTTATTATAATCTTCCATTAAAGCAACACCGTGCTCAGCCTTCAATTTTCAGTGCTTCTACCATTTTTTTCTTCTCTTGAACTGAAAGTTCATCATCGAAAAGGCAAGCGAAACTAGTTCTTCCGACAAGTACCACAAATGATTTAGAATCTTTTATATCGCAACAGTAGCTATATTTTTGTTAAATCTTTGAAAGGCTTTAAGGTCTTTCAATAATTGTAAGTCGTTTCTTGGTGCTGACCATGCGGTAGATGCTTGGAACCAATATTTAACATAAATCATCACCGTGAAAATGCATATTCCTCTCACAGCCGTTTCGTCCTTCTTCGTCAGCTTAAACTGATGCTTAAATAAATAAATTTTCAAACAGTACAAGACTCTTGCCATTCATCTAGCTCGATGTAGACCAGCAGGTCTCCTAAATGAAATGCCTTTTTCAGGAACACCTCCTAAGAAAATGATAGTGAGATTCAACAGTTCCCTGTAGTCATCTCGAGGTTGATGTACTTGAAGTTGCTTTTTGTCAAAAGAAATCCTGTCTGCGACCACTTCTGCAAGAGTATTTGCCTCAGGATCATCTTTTATTGTTTTGAAGTCGCTTTGGTCAATAGTGTTCCAATTATTCTTAAATCTTTTAAATAATTGTATATCAGGACCACTAGATGGGGCAAGCGATTGATCCACTACAGCTGACAACATAATTTCCATTATGTGGTGACGACAAGCAAGCCAAAGCATATTTTTATCGATTTTTTGCTCCAAAAGAACGCATACTCCACTTCTTAAGCCGGTATTTATAATACAAGTTGAAACACGTTTCTATGACTTTTACAAATAAAACACGTGGTGCGGGGCAGGCTAAATGTCGACACGTCGGTACAGAAGAGAGGTCGAGGGGAGGAAGGGATAAGAAGCGATTGTCTGCGCGAGTTTCACTTGCACGTAAAATGCAATATAAACACCTACTTAAATGAAATATTAATGCAACCATCATTTAACCTGTCATTCAACGCTTTTTTAAAAATTTTAACAGCTGGTAGCGACCTCTAAATCTTAACGGAAAAAAAAACAAAAAAAACTTATTTCATATTTAGAGGTATATAATCAAATAAGAAGGTGCCCCGGGGATAATTCGAAAGTCGAAAAATAAGGACCACCCTAATATGTATATGAAAGTCAAAATGTCTTGACAGCAGTAAGTAGGTAAAAATCATGTATATGGTGTCGAAAATTAAAGAAAATAGTCCTATTTTTAATTTTCACTGCAATTACAAATTAGATTATAGAGTCCCAGCCACAGGATCCTAATAATAGTCCTCTAGTTCCACATGGTAATATGCCTGGACACAATCCATTTGAAAACCACGAAGTTACTCATCCCAAAACATCTTCCTTCCATACATTATTATTACTTATTACTACAGTATTCGGTAGAAGCATCGATGTCGAACGTTACTCGAACTCTCGACAAACCAGTTCGGTAACACGTGCACATCGAAGTCGAATCGTGACTGCCGCGTTATAGCTTATGTGCACCTCTGGGCTGAACCGTTCGCTGTTTGTCCAACACAAATCTTGATTCACTCTTACATGAATATGACCGTGTATGGGTCATTCACGAAGATTTTTCTAAAGAACGAGCTGGGGTTTCTCTTAATTTAATATTTCTGTTCAGTTTAAGCAGTTGGAGCAGTGGTGGCCCAGTGGTAACAGACGCGAAAAAAACGGTGAAGGAAAACATCGTCAGAAAACTGGCATGTCCTAGAACCATAAATTCGAAGACATGTGACATCTACCAACCCGCACTGGGCCCGCATAGTGGAATCCACTCCCTCACACCGAGAGGAGGCCTGTGTCCCAGCAGTGGGAATATTATAGGCTGATTATGTTCAGTTTGAATGTTTCTTCATTATTTGAAACTAGTAAATTCTAGTTTCACTTGATTGGTTGAAACTAGGTTAAAGTAATGCTTGAGACTTGAGTGAGGTTCTATAATACGGAGCTTAGTGCGGATTTCACCAATGAAACTGAACTCAATATATCATAACAATTTTGACATTGACAGCTCTTGAACGCTGCTTAGATGTGCTGAGCGCGTTCAGTTTCATTGGTGAAATTCACCCTTAACAGTCAAAGCAACAATCAAACCAGTTAATCATTATGCTAATTCTATGTGATACAAGCAATCGTTGACATTGACAGACAGTTGATGACCTGTCTGTATCAATGAAATGAGTCCTAATTCCATCTAGGCTGTGTCAATCAAACAGTCCGGCCGTTGATTGTTGCAATCAACAGCATACTTCGCTTAATGGGTTAAATTGCTTAATACCGGGGTCCCGGGTCAACATGTTATCTAATAAGAAGGGAATTCGCGGCTACATTTACAATTGGTGTTGTAATTGAGGAAGACCTGAAGTACTATTGACATGACAACGTCTAATAAATCGATGAAGCTGGCTGCACTCACGAAAAAACATGACTCATGTAGCGTTACCTCGCGGCCTTGCTCTGTAGCGTTCCATGGCGGCTTGAAGTGCAAGCGAATATTAACAAATGCAATGCAACTATTCCATCAGTATTTTCTTATGACGTTGTCACGTTCAACTATCGTCAGTAAACCGACTTTACAGACAACCGATTTTTTTAGTTGCGATCTGCTGTGCATATATGAAATACTCCTAAATAATTATATTGATCTTAAGGGGTCTTGCGGACTATTGGTTACTGAAAGGGGTATTTTCTTTGTCGTCTTTAACAACCGAAGGAGTGATTTGATTAGAGTTAACACTTATTAATCAGTGGTGGCCCAGTCGTAACCCTAAATCTTTGCATCTACTTCGACTTTTCAACAGCTTCTTTACATTTCACGGTCTCCGACACATGGAGCAACTCTCGCGAGATTCAATCAGACTGAATCGATATCGTGATTGTTGGAGTTTGCATACAATGAACATTACCATCTCTTTTTAAATCTCGTTATGCACTAAAACACGCTGTAAAGAGGCGAGTTGGACGAGAACTGCCGGTATTTTGATTGTAGACCGCTTCGTATTACATTATAAATTTATAACTGCTATAATCCTTCTGCTCTTATCCCAATTTATTAGAATTCGGTGCAGTATATCTTTTTTTCTTCCACATATGTCACACGGCGACACATCAAGCTACATATATATTTCCAGTTTTAGCTGACCTCGCATTGTATAGATTTTTCGTACAATCAGAAGTCAGCTTATACTGGTTATGTATAGCTTGATGTGTAGCAGTGCGTACGTTTTTTTTGGAGTAAGGGCTGATAGAGATTTCACATCCTTGTACCATCTTTAACTCGTAAAATCTGTCTTTTCCTTGGTCTGTGTCTTATTATTCTTAATTTTAACACTATTATTGACACATGCTCCTCATCTTTCTGCATCACAGGCTATAACCACGACTAACAGACTCCTCAGCTTTTATGTCTCTGGTGCTACTATTCCTATTGTATATTTCTACAAGTTTATGACAGTCAGAAGGAATATTTAGTAGAATCTAGACAAAATCAAATTGGTTCCTAATTTAATTAATGTTTTTAAAATTTTAATCACATTGATTTTTACAATCTGTGACTACAGTAACTCACACATTTGTTAAAATTCTAGGAAAATCATGTACTTTTACAATATTTGTAAATATGTGAGCACCATGTATCTATCACATAATTGATTTACCTGTCATTGCTTCATTTTTAATTCTTTTTACTTTTCGTGGTAGACTAATTTTATTCTAGGTACATCGTCTTCGCATATAATTATATTATGTATACAAAACCTTGTAAAACATTTTAAAAGAGTAACGATGGAGTTTCTTGCCCATTCTTCTCCATACGAACACTACCTTTTGGAAGGGGCGACTAGAATCAATTAAATTTTACTGTAAGTTTTGACGTTCAAAAGTGCCTTTCATGTGCCTATTTGAAATAAATGATTTGACTTAGTCCGAGTTCCGACATTCTACGGTTGATAAGCATCAGTACACAGCAGAGCTATGCCCGCATGAAAATAATTTATGGAGCGTTTTTAAAGTTCTAAGAAATTCGTTGGTGGTATATGTGGTTTTGTCCTTAAATAGGTTTTCTTTATTGATGTTATGGTATTCTTCCTTCATGTAGAGCTTGTTGAGTGAGTTGATTATTTAGCGTTGAATCGGTTTGGTTATATTTGAATACTAGCTGCAGCCTGCGTCTTTGTTCGCGTGACATTAATAATACCTTTTGAATTTCTTTAATTTTCTAAAATAAAAGTAGCTTAAGTTACTCCTTATAACATCAATTATATATCTGCCAGTGTAAGTCCAGTCAAAATCGGTCCAGTCGTTACGGAGATTAGCCGGAACAAACAGACAGAGCGAGATTTTTTTTCTTATAAGTAATGTAGTCATGTGCATCTAATAAAAAGCTGTTATACTGATAAATTGTATTTATTTGTAAAGATTTGAATGAAATTATGGTAGCTAGGAGGATCATTCTGGAAAAATCAGAGTAGTTAGTTTCTGGCAAAAGTAAACGTGTCAGTTGATAAATAAGGTAATTACACAAATTTGATTGATTTGTATACGTTTCCGAATATCCGATTGTGTCAAAGTAAAGGCTCCTGCAAACAGGCGCGACGCGCGACGCGAATCGCGTTAGGGCACCGCTCGTTGCGCGATTATATTACGTGCCGCGCCTGTTTGTAGGAGCCAAAAAGATGTAGAATCATTAGTACCTTTTAATGATGATAGTTGAGTGATACGCAAGAATACGTAATAATAGAATTTATTGATGATGATATTAATTGAATGATAATGAGTACACAAATCAATTTTGCTCAATATTTTCACCAAATACTGCACGTGCCTGCACTTACGGTCTTAATTTTACAATTTCCTTTGGATGTGTATGTTCAATAAGTTTTTAAAGTTCATCAAGCCTTTATAACTTCAAATCACACATCATATTCAACAATCAACATTGATTCACTGTTTTCAGGTCAAAGAAAGCCAAACGATTAATTGCTAAATTATTTCGCCTTAGAAAATTCACGGTTGCAGACAGAAATATGAATGCACGATGACAGGTCAAAAGCGCCGAGTCTTTGTAAATATGTATATCGTTTATGAGTCATTTTATGTGTTCATAAATAAATTATATTGCTTTAATGACACGTTTTATAATATAGCAACTAACCGCAATTTCTTTGGATTATATTTCAATGACTGCTTCTTATTGGTTAGCCCTTTTTACGTTGTAACTTGTAATGATTCAAGTTGGAAGCCGGGACATAACTTGGAACGAATCAGCTGCTTGTGAAACAAAACAAAATCGCATTACCTACTACGAGACTCAGGCGCAATTTAGCAAAAAAACACGAATTACGATTACGATATGTGGAGAAAAAAAATCTTTGAGCTCCTCATTCTGCTTTGCAATTTTTAACTTTATTCCTTTACGTTTAAATAGAAATTTGAGAGTTAAGATAATAAATTAAAGCTTGTAAATAAAACGAGCAAGTTGTCTGAACATTTCGTGTCAATCACAATGTAGGAGCAGCACAGCAGCTGTTATTAAGGACTTTGCCAACAGAACCGGTCCAGAACCTGGGCGATTGACTGAATAGAATACGTTGCAGGTTGCAGGTAATGCATTAGGGACAATTTACAATGCATTTGGTAAAAATAGACACAGTAATAATACATGCTGTACACACGGCGACACATCAAGCTATACATTTCCAGTTTTAGCTGACCTAGCATTGTATAGGTTTTTCGTACAGACGCTAGCACATCAAGCTACCCGAAACTGTCAAATTTTTCCAATCAACTTTGAACCTTATGCTTTAGCGAAGTTGAGTTTGAGTTTGTTAAAGAAATTTGACAGATTTTAGTAGCTTGATGTGCTGGCGTCTATACAATCGGAAGTCAACTTATACTGGTTCTGTAATATCTTGATATGTAGCCGTGCGTGCAGTCAAGGAACTTGATCGTTGACCGTATTATAGCAATTTCAATCGACGGAAAAATAATGACAGTTGTAATTTGATTGAATGTACGGACATTAAATTGATAGTCAGTTTGCTTGTCAGTTAATTTCCCTGAGTTTATTTTGACGCGGGATCGAATTCAGTGGAAAAAGGAAAGGGAGGCCTTTGCCCTGCAGAGGGACAACAGGCAACAGCGGGGTAATTGCGTAACACACTATCAGTAACAATGGGTTTCATTTTGACATTTGAACAACATTCATTGCGTTATCTACGTTGTTGAGCAGACACATTTTTCGAACATATGAAGCAATGGATTAGCAATATCCTTCAAAATGATTCATATTGAGATTTATAGTGTGTTACGCAATTAGGGTGTAGGTTGATTTACTCATTAATTTATACAGAATGATTTTTTAAAGTGGGCGTGGATGGCCAAATCCGAAACTATGAGTAATAGCGAAAAGTACTCAAAGATGAAAACTAAAACTACATCATTGGATTTTTGAAAAATCAATATTTCTAGTCAGGAATCAAACCCATTGATTTTGAAAAAAAACACACTGTATACACCATTCTATAGTGTCGCTAATAAGGATCGAATTCTGGGAAATAATGACATACGGCAAACTAAAGAAAAGTGCTAATTTTTTAATAAGTACTTTTTTTATTTTTCTTACTTTCAATACATAGACGGATTCGACGTCTCAAGAATCGTACTGCATTCAGCATTACAATATTATTGATTCCATTTAGAATATTTTCCAAAGATCGTAATAAAAATTTGAATTTAGAACATAATATTGTGAAGGTAACTGCGCTGCGGGTGTGTTTTAATAAAAATATTGAGCATCATTTCGAACAAGGTACAGGTAATGTCGCATGTCGGTAATATGAATACTTTAAAATAAGAAGCAGTTTATTAAAATCCAACATTTTCCTTAAGTTTGCCGTATGTTTTCATTACTTCCCAGAATTCTATCCTTATTAACGACACTATCGAATGTTGTGTTAATAGTGTTTTTTTTTCAAAATCAACGGGTTCGATTCCTTACTAGAAATATTGATTTTTCAAAAATCCAATGATGCAGTTTTAGATTTCATCAAAATCGAGCCCGAGACTCCTTTGAGTACTTTTCGCATAGTTTCCTCATAGTTTCGGATATGGCCATCCACGCCCACTTGAAGAATTCACTCTGTATATAAAAACTTCCATGTTGGTTATTTTTCAAACAAAGGTGTTTGATTTGGTGACAAAGACCAGTAGATATAATGCAAGCCTCTATTAATGTATAAAGGAGGGATTAAAATACAGAAAAAATGTGTCAGCCGCCTATTGTTTATTATGCAGTGAACAATGTGAAATATTAATAATGATGATGTAAAAGAATTTATAGTATGTATAGGTAGCTATGACCTTATCTTTCTGGTGTGCCACTTATGGCCGATTCCTATAACATACGGACTGTTAAAGGTTAAAATTAAGACTCTTTTATTTTTACCAATAATGAAGCAAAGACCTCAGAGCTTTGCATAGTAGACCCTAGTAGACCCATAACTGGTAGCAGCTATCACAGGTACAATTAGTTTACGGATCTATTTATATTCCCAGTTTGGCAACAAGAAAATGCTACTAGTGGTAAGCAAAACCATCGTTTTTGTTTATAGGATTAAAGAACCACGAGGTAATTTCGTAACACATAGAAAATGGCAATCGACCGCAATGCCTTTCATTTTGACAGTTCAGCTACGTTCATTGCGTTATTAACGCTGATAAACAGACGAATTTTACAAACGTATGAAGCAATGTATGTCAAAGTTAAAGTCATTGCGATCAATTGCCTTTATATTTAGGTTATGCAATTGCCCCGCCGATCTCTGTATGACTGATGAGTTCTTGAGCTTTTACAGTTTAGCTACTCCATTCGTCATAGAATGACAAGAAACCATACATTTTCCAAAGCAGGATATGGCTGGCAATAAAACGATATACTTAAATGAATATAATTTTCCGCGTCGATCATCGATGAAAAATCGTTCGATTGATCAATAATTCTCTACCGTATATGGCTCTATACATAAGGTGTCTTACAATCGGGTTGTTTTACCAAGATATCAAGTAATCGTATTGTTTTGTTATTACTTTTCGTTTAAGGTTGATTTTGGCTTGATTTGATGGCATGGTGTGTTTGTTTTTAGGTAACGGTTAGCGCCTGGGCCGCGTGACGGGTACCGCACTCATTTTCATTATGGACGCGGCGCATGCGCGATGCATTCCAGCGTCCGCTCCCAATAGGTGCTTACCTACCATTGTTCGGACATTGGATGCTAGTGCATTGCTGTATTATACCACTTTTTCACTTTATTACCATTCTTATGGCTACTACGAACCTGAGCAGGAAAATTATTGTCTGCCATGGGAGAATCCCCAACACATGTCGTATCCATCACCTGTTTGCTTAGATTCTTCTGAATAATGTGGTACTTAGGTACCTATTTTGGCTATTAAGTGACACATTTTTACCACTGAGCACAGCTCAACAATAGCTTTGTATCTTAACATTAGTCATACATTAAACTAGTTGCCTTGTAGATCCCCTTGCTCATAATACTACTTAATTTTGCTAACATCTAAAGGCTCCTTCAAAGAGGCGCGACACGACACACGACACAAAGGCACCGAAGGCGTGCAACGAGCGGTGCCTTTGTGTCGCGCGCGATTATATCGCGTGTCACGCCTGTTTGTAGGAGCCTTTAAGAAAGGAAGGCTGCAATTCCTCACAGAATAAATGATTTATTCCGGTCTGATCACCCTGCCTGTAAAACAAAGGAAATTAGACAGACACTACTGTTTACTCAAGCAACACGATAATCTTCTAAAGCCCAGCTAATAGTCTGTGCCAGTAGCTTTATAAACAACGCGAACAAAATCATTCAAAGTTAAGTTTCAACAAAATTAACTCACACGCATAAGTTCACCTCCTTTATTTGAATCATTACTCATTACCCGAAGCAACCGTTGGTCGTTGCTGATTTGGTCATAAAAATAACCTAACAAAAACTTCTTGGCGCCAACTCCCGTTCCAAAATGGCGGCAACAAAAGAAAATCGTAACAAGTTATATTAATAGGCATTACTTTTTACGCTTTTGTAGTTTTAGCGTTGGCTTGTAAACAAATATTGAGATGTTCCGGCTGGGTGATTTCAAAATTATATGATTTGCGGTTGTTGTCATTTTTTGCGCTATAATGGCGGCTAACCGCCGGCTCTTTTGTTCGTGTTGTGGGTTTGGTATAATCTACTGATAGTCTGATAGTAGATCTTTATCATTTACACAACACGGTGTAAAGTATCAAGACTCCCTGAACTGGATTTTCCGAGGTTCACAGTTTTAAAAATAGACGTCTTATTACTGGATTCATTCCTGTATAGCGGTTTTTGGAATCGTCATAGTTATTCAATAAGGCTACAGTCAACAGCATATCAGTGGTAACAATTTGACATTGACAGCGCCTTAATGTCGTAGCTGTAAGGGCGATTTTTATCCTGCAAGAATTACCAATGATGTGCGTAGTGCGGTTGACTCTACCAAGGTACGCTCCTTTCCTATTTTCATTTACAAATTCCTTTTATTTCCTTCGTACTTTTTTTGCTAACAATACCTAAGGGAAAACACCTTTTCGCACGTACAGAGCCTAAACGCGTGCAGAATTGAGTTGGTCTTATTGATCGTCCAAAACGTTACGATTGACTTGCAGAGCCATTAGAGAGTCAGGCAATCTCAATCTGAATAAATTTGAAGGATATGGTTAATTCCTTGTTTCATATGTTCGAAAAATTTGTCTGCTCGACAACGTCAATATCGCAATTAATGTTGTTAACTTTCAAAATGCAAGCCATCGCTACAGACTGTGCTACGCAATTACCTAGCTGAATCTAAATTTCTAACTAAGTTCTCACTCTTTGAACTCAATAATTATAGTTTTAAATCGTGGTCCAAGCTTGCTGTGTTCTTGACTTCTAGTACACCTATTACCTACAAGGATTTCTGTAGATTGGGTGAGGTTGAAAAGTGGTCAATCACCAATGTCCGCGGTTGTACCTACATCGTATTATGAACATTGTGTCCTTATTAAGATGTTCATTGAATATTTCGAACACCTACGTATTCATTTCATGAATGTTTATCAGACAGACCCCAAAATGCATCGTATGTTTCCTCCGTCATTTTACGTACTTATCAATTGCTGCGAATTTTCTTATCGACTTATTATACCAAGATAAACACTCGAGCACTCGACACAGTCGCCTGATCCTGATAATTAAGTATCTGTATTATGAATTTATGAGTCGTTATCCGAAGGATATTTCAGTTACGCGATCGAACATTAATAATAGCAACATATTACTATTTTGTTGAAGGCTATTTTTACCTACTTCAAAAAAAAGGAGGTTATCAATTCGACACGTATGTATGTAATATTATTTCATAATTTTGGGTTAGTTTCTTTTTGAAGTCGGTTTAATTTTTTTAAATTACTTTTTATTAGATAGGCTATATTTTAAGTTTTTTTTGCACGCCTATTCTGCTCTATATAATTTTCCTGCACAAAATAATTCATCATAGACCCTAATAGGACAAGATTATTCTGTGGTGCTTACCCTACACTGTAGGTACCCTATTTGTATCCTAGAAATTCCTTAAAAAAATATCGACCCTATTATCTTTTGAACTTACTCCTTCAATGCACTATAGGTATGCACGGCGACACAAAACCTATACATAATATATCCTATACAATACTAGGTTAGCTAACACTTGTAATGTATAGCTTGATGTGTCGCCGTGTGTACACTATCAGAAGATAAACGTTTTCTAATAATCCCATGGACCGATACGCGATAGAATCACGCTATATTGAAAGAGAGTATGTAACATCCAATCTCCGGCATGAATTGCTATTGTATTACCAAAGAAAACAAGATCATAATTGAGTTGATTGATGACTTAGCTTTTGAAGAATGTCTCCAATCGACAATCGATATCTCAGAATCCCAAGCCCAACTAATTTCAATCTTTGTGTTATTGTATAAAGATGACAATACCGTTTAAAACTGTGTCCTTATTTACCGTGAATGATAAAAACGGTCAACTGCTTTTGAAATGTTAATAAGGTTTTGGAAAACTCAAACTGCATGCATTAACAATTTTGCTTTTTATCATGTTTTTATCCAAGAACAATGTAATATATTTCCGTAAAGGGTGTAATTACGTGTAATTCACATTCTCATCGTAACGAATGATCGAATCTGGTGCAGAATGAATGCGGGACAGCTGAACTTTTCACCAGTGCGACCGGTTTGTGGATTACAAGACTAAAGCCAATTGGCACGTAAATGAGAGAGAGAAATTTTAAGGCCAATCGTGTGTGCTGGCTTTTGTGTTGTAAGTACTTTTGATAAGAACTGTAAAAGATTTTGTAAGTCATCAAATTGGAGCGTTACTGTTGATTTCTTTCCAAGCCGAGCATAACCATCAAGCACAACAGAACAAGCCAAGGCTTGCATTAGCATTTTGGCTCTTAACCAGCAGTAACCTCTAAATTCATTGTTATTTGAAAGGTTATCACAGCGCGGGGTCACAAGAACACCGGTTAGGAGGTGCAAATAGGACATAATTATGCTGATTATTGTAAAGGAAGGATCCTCCAGTGATGGGTGATCCCAAATTCGTCGATCTAACTGAGGTCTCACTGTATGCTTGCTTACAAGTAATTTATATGAGCTGTTGAAGTTGAGAAGGGCATTACAGCATACATATAAACCTGGCAGAAAGGCAACTCTCACGCCCTTAACACATTTCGGATTTTGCTATAAGAATCTACACTTTTTGTATAGGTAACATATATGTACAACCGCCAATGGACATAGCAATGACAACAGTCTACATTTCTACAACAATAGTCAATAAGCAATAGTTTACACTTTTTGTATAACACACACCGCCAAGGCGCCAATAGATATAATTTTGACAGTCCAGTAATATTCATTTAGGTGATCAAGTGTTCAAGAAGACTTGTGAACACCAAATTGCGCAACAAACATTATGCAAACTGACAAAATGAATGAAAATTAATTGCTTATCATAAGTACAAAACAAAGGCTGAAGAATCAATAAAGAAACTGAATTGAATCACAGAACACATTGTTTAGTTTCTAATTAACGATTCCGCCTAATAACAGACGAAGGGCACATTAACGTTTTTGTCACGGGCATTAGTATTCATCCGAAGCAGTGAATCTGCCGGTGCCCTTATAGGGTTAGTTTGCGTATATCGAAGGGACGTGATAGAACTCTTCAATGACCTGTCCATAAGTGATAAAATATCGTTTCATTTAATGATACCCTAAAAAAATGTTATGTTTTGTGCGGAGAAGTATGATTGTGTAGATTTGGAGATGACAGTTTCAAGGACTACAGTCAATTTCTCGAAGAAATGGAAAGGGAATAATCTAAACTTTTCAACGAGTTGAACGAAAATTTATTTTGCAAAGTCACAAATCTTGCCGATTTAGGATTGGTAAGGCTGGGTTCACACGGCATTGTCCTGCACGTTTTCTTAGTATTCGTTTTTTTAACGTACAATCACCCGGGTGTTCATACGGTAGATTTTCATTCGTGTAAAAAACGAATAGCAGCAGTCTTCACACAGTTGTCACAGTGAGTAGACGTCTGTGATGGATCCACGTTTGGTTGTACTTTTATATTAGTATAATCGAAGGCGTCAACGGTTTCGTCGCCGACAGAGCAGAAGGTTTTGGGTACATCCTATTAATGAAGAATCAGGGCGTACTAAACTATTTGAGAAGTTATATGATAAACTTAGAAACGATGAAAAGAAGTTTTTTTAATTACTTTCGAATGTCTATTGAAAGTTTTGAAAACTTATTAAATCAAATGGAAAATTCAAGCCTACCAAAAACGATTCGATGAAAAACGTATAAACATCGTGTCGTGTGAACGAGACAGAGCTATACTATGTGCCACTGCAAGCCGAATACGTTAAAGTTCATTCGATTTGCTTGACAAGTCCGTTGAGTATTCGTTTAAACGCATAAACGGTGTACGATTTTTTGCAGTACAAACGACATGTGAATGGTTCTATGTACAATGTATGTGCCACTATTTATTCGTTAAGACTTATACTGCAAAAAAACCTGCAGGACAATGCCGTGTGAACCCAGCCTTACAGATTCAGTTCAATCGCTCATGTGTATAATTTTCTAATTAAAGATATTTTCACGGAATAACTAAAATATATGTAACCATTATCAGTTATTTTCAATCTATTTGGATGATACATCACCCACCGAGATAATAAAAGCAAAAAGGTGAAGTATTCAAGGTACAGTAGATGATTCATCGTGTTTATTCGTCATATAGGTGATTAAGAACTAAAACTTCTGCAAAGGCGGAATGTCTGCTTCATCTTTTGTTGTAGTTGCGACGAAAAGAATTACATTTTCTGGAGCATTATGTTTACTACAAAAACTATAAAATCACCAACCTGAACGTAGGTATAGATACATTGTCAGCAAACTACAAAATGTTAGCACTAGCAGCTGTGATTCAAAGGGCAATGACTAAATTAAAATTCAAAGATTTCAACAAAGCCATTGTAATAGATTGATTAATATCAAGCTTTATGTTATTGCATCCATGTTCGCAATCTCACTGTCCCTTCAAAAGATAAAGAAAGACAGAGATAAAGATAAACACACTGCACTAATTTGTCAGCAAGGACGAGTCAATTATTTCCAGTGAGATTACTCACTACACCTAAAGGCGGCACTTTATTGAAAACTATTTATAAGTTGGCGCCATGTCTTCCGCCACATTATGATCTTGGACTTGTCGTTCCATGTAAATTTCTACCATTACATCCTATTACATCTATCCGGTTATCAAGTGTGATACTTTTTGAGTCAACGAGGCTGTTTTATAGCTATAAATGGCGTGTAAACGTTTAATCATTAAAATAATGGTGATTGCAGCTGTGTTTTATTAACTAGAGGGGCTTACAGGTGCATTCAGAATAAACATGTTAGTTAGTCGAGGTTGCATGTTGGTTGATCGTACGTTCCCGCGACCCCCGGCGAAGGTGTGAGACACCGGGATGGTTTTTAGTCAGTAAGAGTCTGACAGACCCCGCTGCCCGCCCCAGGGCGGCGGAGATCCATGAGGATTTTCCACCACGCAAGAAAAAATAAAGGATGCTTGTTGGTAGGTTGGTGAGGCGAAGGAACAAATAAATTAAGACTCGAGGCTGGCGGAATCTGGTCATATTGTCTGTATTTTAATAAAGCTCATCCTCATCACCCAATTATCATATATCCTAATTTCTTTGGATACAACACAGCACATTTTTGTTTTCTTCAATTACATATTTCTGATTTGCGATCATAACAGTGTTCACTTACTTTTTACCCGTCTGCGCCAGAAGGAGGGTTATATTTTTTTCCGGTATATCATCCGTTTGTTCTTTGGTTTGTAGGTAGCACACATATGAAATTAGTTATCATCTTTCCAATCATCCACTACGTACTCACAGTAGTGTCATGTATATCGATGACATAATAATATTTTCATTAGAAGGTGACTGCTTCTACCTCGGAGATTGTTTACAATCCTTCGAAGACTATTCACTACTCATTGTACGTTTAGATAATAAGTCTGTTCTCTTAATTGGTCACTGTTACGCCACCTATTCATGACAGGTGGTATCTGCCTATAACCGCTGCACGAATCCACTCGAATTAGTCATCAATAAACAAGACAAAAACCTAGAACTTATAATAGTCAAACCACATAATTACACCGTATGTGGTCGCGTTTAAAGGTAAGCTATTTACCCTTATATAATTATAGAGAATAAAGTCTTACATACCTGATGGCCATGTTTGGTCGAGTTAGCTCAGATATAAGATTATTTAATTCGCTCGCTAGGATGTGTGGAACAGATATGGACACAAATGACTACCCTGCGGATGTGGGGAGACGGCGACACTGGTCAGGCGAGTGTTATAAGATGTAGCGATTTGATTAATAAAACTGTTGCCTTGTTCTACTAACACAGTGCAAGGTTTTCTGTAAACATTTGCTTTTGAGAGAAACAGATGTCCGGCTTTTTTAAAGCAGTGTAGTTTTTCTTTGTTTTAGTTTAGTGGACTAGGGAAGCAGAAGTTCTACGCCTGATATTTTTGAGCCATATCAAATTTATCACTAAAACTGTTAATTGGTTTTCATATTATGAGACGTCACAATATAATCTTACACTTGATTTTTTTGTTATGCTATTCTCATTTTCTGACTCTTGCACCACGCTCCGTGAGACGCCGTCGAAGTAACTCAGCTTTATTTTATGCCATACATGGAACGCATTGTAGGCGTTACTTACCTGACTTATTGCTACACGTCGAGCACTTTGATACCCCACGAATAACACAAATTGTAGCCTGCATGACTGTGTTCTTTATTTGAAAATAGGGTTTATTGCAGAGTATGCTCTAGTTTACTTTTTCACTTTCTTTTATGTTAGCTTGGTACTGCAATTTTGGGTGCATGCTTTATTCTGCTCGCGACTTCGTCCGCGTGAAATTTCTTTTCCCCGACCCATACCGTCGCAAATCGCATCGCCTGCCCGTGATATTACTCAGTTTTCGCTTAGCGTTCTTCCTGACTTTTCTTCTTTTTGTTCGGCTCCTAGCGTGATGTTAAATAGCCTACTAAACATTTTTTTTATCCTACAGGTAGTTCTACAGATTAGCTCGTTCAATTCAAACAAACAAACTTTTCATCTTTATTATTATTTTATGAATAGATTTATTTATTCGATTCTTGTTTTGAATATAAACATTATCGTGATAATGCACACTAACAAGAAATGATGGATTTGAAATCAGATTTAGATAAATTACTTTTTAGTCATATATCAAAATCTGTCAGTCATTTATCAATTTTCTGAAGCCATTGGCAAGCAAAAGCATAAAAACATGGCACACAGCTATATCTACATCAACAAAAAAGCAGAACAAAAGTACTTAACACATAATAAGTACTTACATTTAAAAATACCAATGGTATTAACGAGGGACAGCACTCATATGTCTAAACCAGTTTATTTAACGTTAATTGAGGAAAAAAGTCGTCGTTGCCTTACTTAATGTGTCCGGTATCTGTGGCATCGAACCAATTAATGTGTGACGTACTAAAACGTCAGTTTGCAATTAGCATTAGGGAATAAGTCATAGACGTATCAATTTTTTTTTATATTCGCACTGGCTGGTCGGAATTGGTTATTGTTACTGGCTGCAATCACATAAAAAAGAAACGTTTTAAACTGAAGATGAGTATGATTATGTTCTTGTTGCGATGATTGAAGATGATAATAATATAGTAAGAATGGGCCAGAGGTTGAATGATAGGAATTATGAGACGACTGATAGAATAGCTGTACATATTATGGAAGAAGATGGTCCACCAACCCCAAAAAAGTTCCGACAAGGCCCAAGGGTAGAACGATGAAAAGTATGTCTGTTTGTCCAGCATTTGTTCTACTTTACCCATAGATTATCTTAAAGTTACACCATACATACATAATGAGCCTATACTGTTCCCACTTCTGGGACACAGGCCTCCTCTCTGTGAGAGGGAATGGGCCGTAATCCACCACGCGGGCCCAGTGCGGGTTGGTAGATGTCACATGTCTTCGAATTTTTGGTTCTAGGACATGCCGGTTTCCTCACGATGTTTTCCTGCACCGTTTTTGTGAGCAATGGTGATGAAATAAATTAACACAAAGTAAAGCGCCTGCCGCAGGCCGCAGGAACCCGTTGGAAGCGAGAAGCACAGAACCGGTCGAAGTGGAGGTGCTTGGGGGAGGCCTATGTCCAGCAGTGGATGTCTTTCGGCTGAAATGATGATGATGATGATGAAAGCGCCTGCCTGGGGTCCGAACCCACGACCTACAACTCGTAATTCGGGTCCGTTACCACTGGGACACCACAGCTCTAAGTTAAAGTAACACCACAACGGTTTTTTGGAATGTTTGCAGTGGCACAAAGATCAACCATTGTCAACCAAATAAATTCGTGATGGTTGTTGGTCTGTCTGACCATATTATAGAAGCAGCTTGCTAGTTACTTGTCAGTGTCACTACACGTATCATTTGGTCAATAAATTACCTATATCATTTGATCACCTTAACAGGAACAAGTTGGCGGATCTAAGTAGACCTTGTAAATATTGCAATTATTCACAATAGCCTATCGGAAACTACTGAGTATTTATTTCGTAATGGTTGCAATTTACAAAATGATCCTCATTAACGCAATCAGTGTGGGTAATAAATAAGTAATTGAATATCATTATTTTTAGATATTCGATACCTACACAGTACACCATTTAGCTAGGTAGGGTAGATGACCTACGTTACCTACGTACAAAGTGCATACAGTTTTCTTTTGTTTGACAGCTAGCTATGTAATTGATATCGATCAAAAACAGCAATAAATCTACCTTCTTTTAGAAATGGTTATACAGTATGTTAACTAACAGAGGGCGTTCCCGTTAACCCGCAATAGTATAGCATCCATACATGCTAAAAAAAATATTACCATTCGAAAATAAAATGATTTTATTTTTTTTATATTAAAATATTCACTAAAAATCGTAAATTGATACTCTATTTATTTAATTAATTCTAATTTATTTAATTAAATAAATTCCGACATTGCTGTCCTTCAAGTACGCGTGTACAGAGTGTTTCTTTAACGTATCAATTTACGATTTTTAGTGAATATTTTAATATAAAAAAAAATAAAAACATTTTATTTTCGAATGGTAATATTTTTTTTAGTATGTATGGATGCTATACTATTGCGGGTTAACGGGAACGCCCTCTGTTAGTTAACATACTGTATATTCCTGAAAAGTCTGTGTTACTTTGTAAAAATAGCCTAGATGTTCTAAAAGTTTTTCTATTTATTGTTGAACACTTGATGAGGTCATCTAGTGTTCAACTATTGTATCTAGTATATTCGTATCGTATCTACTATTGTATCTAGTGTACCTTTCCCTTTAACCTTTAAATAGAAGACTACAAATATACTACTAATTTGCCGCTATTTCTTACCCCTTGAAGTCTTCTACATTTTTCTATTGCACTGTAGTACCTACCTAGAGTATAAACACAAATGTTTAAAGAAAGTACTTGTGTAAGATAAAACATTGTTTGTTTTTGCTTTCCTTGAAATCAATCCGCTATCTTATCATGCTACAATTATATTATAATTGCATCAACAACCTATTTTTTGGCACTACTTTTACTGGTCTCTGTATACAAAAAAACAATGAAATGATCGCTTTTTGTTCTCATGGGTATTGCTTATTATGATGAGTAATCTAACGACTGTTTTAGCGTCTTCAACGGCCAAATTCTGGTTTTTTACCTTGGGACCTTCGTCTATGGTTATGATTTCTTTATTGTTAATTTGTCATTCCTCCAACGTATGCTGCCGGTCGTCTACTCTTTCAAGAATATAGAACATAATAACTATCCAGAGAAATTCAGTTAAAATAGGCAATTAACTTGATAGATGCCAGAAAATTGCGAAAAATAACAGTGCTGCGCTCGTTCCGGCCTGCAATATTGATGAATGTGCTAGAATACAGCAATAATTCTCCGTAGCGATCGATATCACAGTGCAACCGTCCCGTATCCAGGTCACTAGATCGCCTTTTATTATATGATTCATATAAATTATTGTTGCAGTAGTAATAACAAGCTTGAACACAAAGAAACACGACAGATGTTGTAATGTCAAAAATTGGTCTTAATAATCTGTGTGTGTTTTTCACTTGCAGATTAGGCTGAATAAGGAAGAGAGGTTAAACCTTATTTCTAAGCAATTAAGCTTAAGTAATGGATTAGCAATATCCTTCAAAATGGTTCAGATTGATAGTGTGTTACTTACGCAATTAGGGTGCTGGGAGCCTAAAAAGGCCACTTTGGCAGAATCATAAAAGGATAACATAATATGGCGATGACAGTCCGTGTTTTTTTTTCGCTGCACTACGTAGGTACAATCACAGATTGAGATTGGATTTGGATTGTATTGATTGGCATTTAACACAGGCAAAAAAAATAACTGAAAAATGCTTCATCAATGGGATTTGATACGATTAACTCAACAGTTAACTGTCTATTATGATTCATTAAGTTATCCTTTTATGATTCTGCCAAAGTGGCCTTTTTAGGCCCCCTGATCTCTGCAAAAGTTAGGGAAATTGGCAGTGTGTTTGTACATTGATAAAGACTGAGTTTCATGTCTGTGTATATCTTACATGATTACAATTATTATGGAAACATTGATAAATTGTTGTTACCCCTGCTTAATACATGTTAATGCAGGAAGGTTAACCTTTCACACATCTTACATGTCAAGAAAACGCAAAAAAAATTATAATGTCAATGTTTTTTTTTTTTAATTTCCTAAAGGTGAAAGCAGTGAGAAATGGGCCATTGTTGTGTACACACGAATGGCCTAGTGGCCTACAGAAGCATTACATTGTATTAATTAAGCTATCTTTATCAAGGGTAGAACCACGGCACCTAATTGTATCATTGTTTTATTAAAACACCTATCTGGAAGGTCTGTAAATTAAATATCAAGCATGTGCGAATGTCACATGAGTGATAAGGAAAGATTGCACGTCAACGTCAATACTATTTTGTGTTCTTGTCTGAATATGTAAGTTTTTATCATGACTTTGTGATAAGAATAAAAACAAATCACAAAATTAACTTGTTAATAGTATTCTGTCAAAATATTCTTCAAAGTGAAGGAATTAAAAAATGGACTAGCCTGTATAATTTGTATGTCTTTGCCTAGCTCAAAAACTGGTCATAGTAATATTTTTCACATAAAATATGATTATTTATTTAGGTAGTAAAACCTATTTCAAAAGCAGGAAGTAAGTAGGTATATCCGTATACTCGTCCATTACAGCGGTGCTCTTATTTATTTGTATGGCGACCAAAACGAGATTAAAGAACCAGGAGATCGCATAAACATTTTAGAAACTTCCTGTGATGTCAATCAGCCGCATCCAGACATAACTATGTATTTATATTATATTAGTCATGTTCTCGCAAGTTTCTACACCATTATAACTCAAGAACGCGCGGCTGGACCGATTTTTATGTTCTTTGATTTGTTGGATTTGTCTCAGCCTCTAATAGCAGATTATCTATATCAAGAAAAAAGAAATAATGAAGATAAGTACAGTACCCGGCGATAAATATTACACATCGACCTTTACCTTTTTTGTATTTTATACAAAGAATAAAAAGAATTATCAAAAGAAGCAAATCATAATTGTTTTAACAGCTCCTAATAGATACCGGACTGTTTGTATTTCGTGCGACAGAGATAACGCTCTATGAAGCCGAAATTAGCCGATTGTCTCTTTCCAAAGGTCGATGTGCAATATTTATTGCCGGTTATTGTACTTACCTCATCCATTTTGTCATACATTTGTATGGAACGGCTTTTTTGATGATAATATCATCAAAAAAGCCGTTCCATACAAATGTATCTAAATCAGTCAATCTGTTCTTGAGATATTATCTCAAGAACAGATTGACTGATTTAGATTCTGCGGCGGTACGAAGTACGCCGGGGTCAGCTAGTGTCTGATAGAAACATGTACCTAATAATTGCACTAGTGTTTATATGATAAAGAGTAAACACTGGGCTTTATAGACAACTAGCTGCGCCCCGCGGTTTCACCCGCATAAGTTCCCATCCCGTGGGAATATCGGAATAGAAAGTAGCCTATATGTTAATCCAGGGTGCCAGGCTCCATACAAAATTTTATCAAAATTGGTCCAGCCGTTTGAACATGAAGAAGTAACAAACATATAAACGCACACACTCACAAACTTTCGCCTTTATAATATTAGTGTGATGTGATAGTGTGATTATACGAATCGTGTCAGCAGTATCTATTTGGTTATTATGACAACTCTGAGAGTGAGAACAGATGAGGCCTTGTTTAGAAAACAATAAGTTGAGATGTGAGAAAAAGTCAGTGTTTTGATTCAATTACTATAGAAACACTGGAGTTCGTATATGACGTAATGAGGGTTTTCGTGAAAATTTACGACACCAGTTGGCACCACTGTGACACCTCTTGTCACCACTGTGACAAGAGGTGTCACAGTGGTGACACCTCTTGGTGTGGTGTTTATATTGGAAGACACCAGTTGGTACCACTGTACCAACTGGTGTCTTCCAATATAAAAATATATGATGACGTTCATCATTCGATTCATTCATTCGTTCATCATTCAGTCATGAATAAAATATAGGCTCTTTGACAGATGCCTGGACCTGACGTGTCAGTGCTGCCACCTAGCGAACGTCATTTCAGAAAACCCTCAGAGAGGCAAGTAGATAATCTTGCACGCAAGTGTAAGTTTGTCTGGTTTTGTGCAAAAACATGTATTCAAATTAGGCTGAGGATTAGCACTTTTTGAACTTCAAAATTTCATAAAACAGTCCCCTAAAACGCCCGCCCTTCACCTCTTCCTAGTGCTTTCGATGGGAAGAAGTGGCGCAACAAACTCCCCAGCAGCACAGCTGTCGGTTCAGTTAGAAGAACTTTATCTATACATATAGTATCTATGCAAAGTAATTAACATTACACGGTGCTATTTAGAATTTATAAATTGCATGATTAGTGCATAGTATTTACGCATTAATTAATTTCAGTGCTTATTTATGTCCAATTAATTTAAAATCGATAAAAACATTTAATAAGTATCAACAATTTCGATCACTCTTTTGTAATGAAACCATAATTTAACTTCATAATTATTATTTTAAAATCGCTTGCAGCCTGCTGTAATTTTAATTAAGTACCAGATTGTGGTTTCAGTTAATTAATAAAATATTTATAAATTATTCCTCGTTGGTCTATGGTCGCAAGTCACTGATCGTGGGGTCCAAAGTTAGACTCCATGGTCGGGCAAAGAGTTACAATGGGTTTTTTTTTTCAACACAGATTTCACAGAAGGAGGTCGTAGTCTGGATTTGTGTAAACAGGTTTGGTTTCATCCAATACATGAGACTGAAATTACAAAAAAAAAACTGGCGAAATCTGAAATGTAGGTGAGTGAGCCTGAGTTATACTATACGTCTCTGACTTCTGCACACCCTTTCAAGGAATACAAGTGTTATATTCTTATTTAGGTATGTCTTAATTACAATGCATTGATAAATTATAACATACATTTTGTCTACAAAACACACACGTGCAGCAGCCGATAATGCCATTCAATACGACAATGGCTCATTATGTGCAAGGTCGTGATATTTTCATTTAACCTTCAACATTTCACCTTCTCTGAAAAAAAATGGAGCTCTTGATCATGCGACATTACTTACCTACTTACTTATCAAGTAGATTTTAGATACAACATGAAATTACATGACATGAAACACCTACTACAGGGTAGTAACTACGTTTTTTCTGAGAAGTCAAGTTATGTTTCAGTTCCAGGTATCCTAGTCTTGGGCCATTATTAGTCGGGCGGTCCGAGCAAAAACCAGTAACACTGCTCGATCTGAAAGTCGAACCCAGGACTGTTCAGAAGTGGCACGTAGCATACGTTAACTTATTCTCAAGCAAACACTAATTAGCACAGAGCATGTAACCTTTTAAGGTACTTGTTGCTAATCCAGGCCGATGACACTTCTATAATAGGTGTCAAACATTTTGTAAAATGGCAACATTTTTAAACGGTTCGCGCCATCATTGCGTGCACACTCATAAAATCCGACCGACTATAAAAACCACGAGACGTCGTAAACCCGGACCTAATTTAATGGCACACTTAAATTGACCGAGTATGAATGTTAGCTCAGATTGTCGGGAATAGGGATTCAGAGAACTGATCACTCTTCATTGGAAGTAAAATTAAATCATAAATATGAGAATGAGATTTGGGGATACATTCAATATAGCGACGATTTTGGAGATGCATCTCAAACGATGGCTCACGCCTCACCTCCTGTCGTGTTCTCTGTGGAACAACACCTGCAATATGAAAAACCTTTGCGAGGCCAATTGTTACGCTATGGACGTGCCTGTATTCTGGTCCAAACTATTCGATAAGACGAAGAAGAACGGCATGCGGCACTAGGTATACTCAAGGCATACTGAAAGTTTCTGGATTCTGATAATTTATATGACTAGATAATAATATAAGATTTACGATACATTTATTGTTTTTCAAAGTATATTCCCTCGCATTTAATGCATTTTTTCATTCGCTGAAACCACTGTACAGTACAAAGCAGTTGGACCAGTCTTCCTTAGGGACCTCTTCAATGGCTTAATGGAACGCATTCACCGCCGATTCAGGGCTCGTAAAACGTGTGCCTCCTAAGTTTGTCTTTAATTTTTGGAAACAAAAATAAGTCGCAGGGTGCGAGGTCCGGGCTGTAAGGCGGATGCGTCATCAGTTCCACATTTGAAGCCTTCAAATAGGCTTCTGTTACCTTAGCGGAATGTGAGGATGCGTTATCGTGGTGAAGGAGAACATTGCTAAGAGGCCTTTCGCGAACTTTTTCTTTTCCGTTTCATCGACCGGTTTTTAACGCCAAATGTGTGCACTTCAATATAGCTCCATACTGATTCCCTGAACGTTCAAACTATCGGTCAACAAAAAAGTCGCTAGTGCGCGCTGGTTCTTATTGTAAGTGGCCAGATCCAGAAACTTTCAGTATGCCCCCCACGTAATAGAACCACCAACGTTCCAACCACCGATGTTTTTGGTGCTAGAAAGATCGCACCAAACGAAAATGTTAAATAAAACCGAATAAAATGGTTCATATGGCAATGCATGTCGAGTTGAAGACTCTCCACTCCCCATTCTACTCCACTACCGGTCAGAGATAAATTCAAAATAACCGAAGCTATATAATAATACCTCCACTAACAGATGCATTCAGAATCAACTGAGCAATAATTAAAACAAAGATGAACCGGAAAAAGAAGAGTCGGTTTTTTCCGAACAATTATGTTCGTATTCATACATGTACATTGTTGGTACAAGGATTTTTTGAAGTGCAGCTAAAATCGCCGCCACCTTGTTTATTCAATATTATTTCATATTTACCAACAACGCCTCCTTCAATGTCATCTTTGTATCACTAGGATTATTTGATAGCAGGCTTCACGCTTTCATTTTTCCACATAGACTGGCAACGTCTGATATAGTTTAACGATAAAAGCCATTTATATTACATGTCCCGTGTCCGTGGTAGTACTTAGGTACAGTGACTAAACGACCTCTCATTGGCACTCATCCTGTTGTGATTGTAACCGCAATGGTCTGCCCATTTACCTGACCACTGAGGTCTGAACTAAATTGTTACTATCTAGTCTTTAGCTGTGATAATGATTGTGGTCTGTATCGGTTTTATAGGTCCGTATTGGCGGGCGCAATGAGTAGGTAAATTTTAATGTAGTTATCCTACTATTCAAATTTCAAAATGATAATGTGCTCTTGTTATTATTGAGTGCGCGCAAGATGAGTCTGCGCGCGACGTTTGACTTCAAGATCCCTACTAGCACTTTTAGTCACTTTCGGCGTAATGATGGCAATTATTTACTTTAGAAAACACGGAACACAGTACACTCTCTTGACACCTGATAAAACGACCAGATGGCGGCAAACAATTATTTCCGATTTCGGACAGGCGCTTTATTTTGCGCGCAACACGATTTTATTTTTAAAGAAAAACATGACGACATTTTTTTTCATTGATGATTGTAGGTGTATATCTGTCAACTCGATTCTCTGATGAAGGCTGTTCCCATCAAACGCAATTTTTCCATTATCTTGCATCTAAACAGATAATAATCCAGGAATAAAAATGCCATGGCAACTCTATGATTCGCTCTATCGCACGATTACAGTACTCGTCTTTATTCGATAATAGGTCAAGTTGATCTAGGTCCTCGGGAAGGTCACAGTGGCGCCATCTAAACGGGGTTACCAGGGTCGTAGAACCGTTCCAAATGGCAAGTAAAGGTCGCAAATTAGATTATTTATGTATTTCTATGCCCGCTGCGTACTCTCAAAATATCTCGTAGATCTAAAAAGAAATGTTTATGTTATGCCTTTTGCATCTTTTATTCATAGCTTTTATGTAAAATGCTCGTAAAAATAAGCAAAAGATGTAATGTGAGTTTCAAGTTCTTAACTTCTTACTGAGTGGTTTTCTCATTCTCATTCATGCTTGATAAGCTTCTTAGTTTATTATTTATTTATTTATTTATTTTATAATTTATGTACACACAGTAAAATACAAAGGGACAAGACTATATAAATTGAGTGATTATTATGTAAACTTATCCATTCAGAATTTGTTTCTCTTTATTGCTACTGGCTGGTCTAAACTTCCAAGTATCTCATACAACTTAAAAACTTTAGACTTTTATTACTTTTTCTTAATCAGTCCATTGCAATCCTTATAGATCTTTTAAAACAGAGGTCAACGCTCAATTTCAATTCTGACATGAATTATCTTGCAAAATACAGCCAAAGATCCAAGCTCAAGATCTTTTCACCTTGTAGCTCTGTTTGTGTGACTGAACCCAGCCCCCAGGCAGTGTTTTGTTTGTCTAGACTAGTTTATTTTGTTCTGCTTTGACACGAGGTCATTCATTCCCGTCCCGCATCTCCGACGGGCTGAGACCGCGACATTTTCTTGTTTCATCTTGTAAAATAACCAGCCTTTGTTAAGGCTCTTCGTTCTAAACCGCAATAATAATTGTATCTATAGTCCGACTTTTAATTAGCTGCAGTAAAATGACACTTCTTACTGTCATTTAGTTAAAAATGTTGCCACACTATCTCTACTAGTGATGCGATTAAAACGCAATGAAACATCGTTTTAATTTAGATATTTGAAATTGACTAATTTTGATTTAAACGTAAACAATTAAATATTCTTTGTTTGTATTAATCGGATAAAAATATATGTTGTAATTTCAAATCAGCGTAAATACATAGTCTACTTACTAAAGATAATTTTGCTTCAATTGTTACTCTAAAACTTCTATTACTTGTATCGATCAAAGAAATCGATTTTTTAATAACGTTTAGTAAACAAGATCACATATTTGCAAAACACCAAAAAACACAAAACAAAGAATATTTAAAAGATATGTTTGTGATTAAAATGAATGCTTTTTATACAATCCGATCACTGATGTGATGATAAAACAGTAATTAGGCATTGCTCAATGTTTTTGATGTAAACTTATAATTATCCTGAATTTCATTATAAATATCATCCTCTAATAATATAATCCTTTTTTATAAAATCAATTTAAAATGGATTGATTTTGAACTGAATGTTACTTGGATGAATCGATTATTTTGTCAAATAACTATATAAATATGCCAAGTCTTCCAAGTCCCAATAGTATGAAACATTAAATACTTCAGGTAGCGCGGCAGAGTTCCCGGAAAGAGTGAAGCGAGGCCATTGCCCAGTAGTGGGACAGTAAACAAAAACAAAAAAAAGTACTACTTCATAATGTCAAGTCTTGCAATCAGACCGTCATCGTCGGACTTTTAATTAGCTGCTGACAGCTTAGCCATGTGTTCACCAACATTTAAATCAACTGGTTAAATATTTAATCAGTTCTATATTTAAAATTTCTGTAGGAAATTCGGCATAAACCAAACTGTTTAAATACCTAACCGGCGGTTTGAATGTTGGTGAACTCAGGCCTTAGTGTTACCACTTTTTAACGTAGACTTGAGACCTCCTGGTATTGACTCCAAATTAACATTAATTGATGGATCAGTTCCTAGCAGCTTTGATTGACCTCTTGTGTTAAACGTTGACCTCCTACTTGGGTCTTTATTGTATAAGTGCTCATAGCCGGAATATAGATCACTGTTTCGCGATAATTGTCCTATGTTCATCAATGGCCATATTTCAGCTGATTGATGATGACGATGATGACAATAATCGCGATAATGGCTTAAAAATGCAAGCAACACATAATAAACAATACCCGTACCTTTTTATTTATCACTAAGCTAGTTAAGCCCAATAAAAATAGTAAATAGTGAAATAAAAGTAGTGACATATCTAAACTATACGGACACAAGGATAGTGAGACACGGTCACGGTTACACGACCACGAGTCCACGACCATAGTGACTCATTCGAGGCACTGGACTTTGGCCAAACAGCCTGACTACCTGACTGGCTGATACGCTCTCGATTTCAGCTCCTTTTTTTTTCTCTATTTTTTATGACCGCCTCGTGACCTCCTTTTTATTGGAAACTTTTTATTCTGTTACGTTGAGTTGTACTTCGTAGAATATTCCTCTTTTGCTACGGTTGAGCAAAAGACTTAATCCTATCGAGTAACGGTTTAACCTATAAATAGAAAGAGCAAACGGTTAAATTGTAGACACAGATTAGTTTTCTGTATTAATTTGTGTTGTACCTTACTATCATCATAGTAATAAGATATATTTGGAGCTGGACTAAAGTGGATTAGGTCCAATTCGATAGTCTTAACCCTTTCCCAAGTATTTCAGGTGTAGGAAGAACAGCTGGCATAATAAAAGTAGATAAGAGTCGAAGCCTCCGAATCTAACAAAATACAGTGCTCATTTAGCAGTTTATTTGAATATATACCAAATGTTCCTATTATGCATTGACCTATATTGTGACATACAGGGTACAAATTCATACAACTAGCACACAAAACGCACAATGATCAAACAATAACAAAATATTACTACAAAACAAAACAATATGGCGGCTCGTGTGGCCAGTAATTTCAGTAATTGCGAATGGCGGTAAAAAGCGGTAATACAGGTTTTTGAACAAAAGCCAGGATGTTCGGGCATTCGCTGTTTACCGCGCGTATCCGGGCCGAGGGAGACGTGACGTATCGGGTGTCGACTCAGTGTTGTCACTGTGAAAAAAGAAATCATACCGGTCGACATTATTGTATTTTATTTTAATTATTCTAGTCCTGCTTTGTAGTTTTTTTTTAATGCTGCGTGTATTTTATAAGCTATGACTCGTACCAGCAGGGTAATTGCGTAACACACTATCAGTAGCAATGGGTTTCATTTTGACAGTTCAACATCATTCATTGCGTTGTTGAGCAGACACATTTTTCGAACATTATAAAGCAATGGATGTCGATGAACTGTAAAAAATAAAGCCATTGTGTTAGTGTGTTACGCAATTACCCTGCAGCGCAAATAAATATACCTAGCATAATATAGGCTTAGTACTGAATAATAAATCTTTTATTTCTTAAAGGCTCCCACAAACAGGCGCGACACGCGACACATAGGCACCGCTCGTTGCGCGACTTGCGGTGCCTTTGAGTCGCGTGTCGTGTCGCGCCTGTTTGAAGGAGCCTTTAGCCATTTCATGTTAGTGTCGGAATTATGATGTAATAATAATTGCAACAAAATAGTTTTCAACTTCCGCTGTAATTATTTCCAGGAATCCATTGTTTAACAGCACATAATACCTATCTACGATTAGAAAGTGCAGCGTCTACGATCTAACTTATAATTTTCAATCAATTTGTTAAGTACTTAAGTTTAAACTTGCACCTCACTTTGCACGGAGATGAGAATTCTATTGTTTAGAATAAAATACAAGAATCAAGTTGGTTACCTAACTTAGCTGCGTTTGCGGCTCGCGGTTGTAAACCGTGTTCGCACTGACATTTAAAATATTACTTTTAAGTTACACAATCAATGCTGTGTACATACAACAAACTTGAAAGTACTTAGGCGTAGTTCATTGAATTTTGTTGCCAAGTATAAAATGTTGCGTAAACAAAACAAAGTAAAAAATGCTGCCAGCAAAAATAATGCGGAAGTTTTTGGTATTTTTTTCATCATACCTGCATGCATAATATACCAGCCTTGTGTTTTAAATGACTAAATAGTTACTATGCCAGTTTCTCACACGTTACACCCATTTATATTTATTTAAAAAAAATGTAATGCCAAGCGAATTTGGCTAATTATGGTTGCTAATTATATCAATCTTGTTCAAAATTAATGATACTCATTTGTTTGTTTCAGTTGTAGTGGACGTGGACGACAGGCCGCTTTGCGTAGAAATCTGTGATACTGCTGGACAGGTGAGATATTATATCAATTATATTATTGAAAACTAACGAAGAAACAAAGCAATATTTATACTCTATCCCCCTTATTAATATCGACTAACGACACTTATTTCAGCACTGTTCAGCTTTTTTCCATAGAAAACAACAATTTTGTATGGATCTCCATACAAAATTGTTGCGTACCCATCCGTTCAGATTTCTGTGTCTATTCAGATGCGTACGTGTCTCCATACAAAATCGTTGTTGTCTATGGACAAAAGCTGAACAGAGCTGAATAAGTGTGGTTAGTCCCTTATAAATGTATCTCTTTCAGTCGTCAGTAATTTGACTTTCGAAAGAAGAAGACAAAGCGTTGTGTTACTATACAGAGGCTATGCAACATTTAGTAAGGGGTTTAGTA
This sequence comes from Luperina testacea, assembly GCA_927399505.1. NCBI lineage: Eukaryota > Metazoa > Arthropoda > Insecta > Lepidoptera > Noctuidae > Luperina > Luperina testacea. The sequence continues at coordinate 18,506,246 of OV656759.1, read as the reverse complement.
TCCATTCTTATGTGTATAATTATAAAACATTCATCTGGTCATCTGATTTACCGACGGACAACACACAGCCTGAACCACTAAAGATGAGAACATCTTCTGAAGATAAGTATTATGTTCCAAAGATTGCGTAGTTAGAACCTGATACCTATAAGAACAGAAGTTTATGTTCAAAGCCCTGGGGCAACACAGTTGGCCCCACTAAAATATTAGAGACCTTTCAAGAAATTAATGAGGAGGTACGTAAAAGACTCCTTTGATTTTCCAGGTGTATATTGGCGGCTTTGATTACTTACCAACAACTGGCCGCCAAGCACGTTTACCTCCTGCACCTCTTATAAAAAAACTGCCGAATTGGAACACTGTCAGTAACTCTGAACCATGCTGGGAAGACGGATATGTATGTAAAAGTCATCTCATCCGATGAACTTCCTCAGCCTGGGGATCATGTGTTATGTTTTTGTTGGCATGATCAGTTTTTCGCGTAACAAACATCTTCCTGTACTTTTCCCAATGCAATTGGGTTCGAAGTACTTCTTTTTCTTCGATACACAGCCGTCATCTCAGTGTCGAACTTCTTTGTAGCGATATTATCACAATCCATCCATACTTTCTCTTCCACTATAGCCAGTTCTTCACGTAAGTAATATGTATATGACTGGGGATTTCGTATATAGTAATTCCATAATCCATTGCCGAACTTAGTGAGAACTAAAGCCTGTCGTCCGACACCCTAATAATTGCGTAGCACACTACTAAAGCTCCTACAAACAGGCGCGACACGCGATATAATCGCACGCGACACAAAGGCACCGCTCGTTGCGCGACTTGAGGTGCCTTTGTGTCGCGTGTCGTGTCGCGCCTGTTTGAAGGAGCCTTTAATCTCAATCTGAATCATTTTGAAAAATATTGCTAATGCATGATCGAAAAATGTGTCTGTTCAACAACGTACCTAAGTAACGTAAATGTATGTTGGTGAACTGTCAAAATTATACCCCTTGCTACTGATAGTGTGTTACGCAATTACCCCGCTATCTGTATCATTTTCATCGAAAAAAATCTGTAATACATAAGTATTTCTTAGAACATCCGTCCTTGGTTTCTTAATTATTTATCGCAACACGAAAGCCGTGACATAATTTCGAATTATCAATAAAATAACACATTATCATTAGCTTATCCGACCACATGGAGTTATCGTCAAAATTCGCACACCCAACCCAACCTACGCTAAGCTTACTTTTCGCGTGCTCACTTTTTCAAACATTGAAAATGGCGGATCCCACGGCCATGTTCACCACCTGGCGTAGCGTCATATTTATTTAACAAAAAGGTGGAATTATGTTTGATAAAAAAAAAATAGCACGTGCACTAATCTATAACCTCCTACACGCCGGATCCAATTTTTTTCATTTAACAATGGATACGTAACCTGGTGCACCGAGCATTCCCACAGTTTCTCTACCTGTGTAGTGTATGGTACCTATAGAAAAATTTAATTGCACATGTGTGTGTATACTAATGCAGGTGGCAGTTGAGTGGTGGGTAAAGGCTCCTACAAACAGGCGCGACACGCGATATAATCGCGCGAGACACAAAGGCACCGTTCGTTGCGCGACTTGCGGTGCCTTTGTGTCGCGCGCGATTTTATCGCGTGTCGCGCCTGTTTGAAGGAGCCTTAACTTGTTCTAGTTCATTCATAGGCCCAAAGACAGGCACTGTTGAAACCACAGAACAGATAAATCTGTGGTTGAAATTACTGATAAGCAGCAAGCAGCTTACTTTTAAATCAGTTTGTTTTTAGGGTTCTGTACTTACCTCAAAAGGAAAAACGGAACCCTAATGAGATCACTTTACCCTTTTTCACAGGAACGCGTGGAGTTATCAAGTTGAAATTAATATCAAATACTCAGGGCTGCAATCCCTTGAAGCACTGAAAAAAATCAAACTTCTAAGTCAACGCAATAAAAAAAATCGGGCGTTTATGTTCCGTTCATGCCGCATATTTTAACACTCGCAAGGGAATCAATACCTAGGTACTTCCCGTTGACCTAGAATAATGAAATTTGGCAAGAAGCATTGACATGTTACACAAGTTTACATCGACTTGCAGCCTGTTACCATGATTTCAGTACATGATTCTGAACCCTAATTTGCTGCTCCCTACATTTTGACCGCGTAAGGTTATTTGCTCATTGCTATGAAACAGAATATTTTCTTTTGATAACTGACGAAAAATTTCTACGTCTAGAACTCAGACCAAATAAAAAACCAAGACAGAGTGGCTGTCCCATTTCAAAACCTAGTAAGGGACACTTTTTACAAAAATCATTTTATTGCATAATCTTGCTAACCTAGAAGGTCTCTATCAAATACAAAAACACCAGCGTTTTAAACTTACATAAAAGGAGATATATTTAAGCATCGATACCTAGTACGAGTAAGTGCACCTTTCACTCCCTAGTGACCATTTTAAAACCTAGTAAGTCACTTTAATCAATTCAAAACTTCTTTTACAACCATTAGCATTTTTTTACTTAACATAAATACATACTTTCCATAGGCTGACCAATATTACGTTTATGCGCTCTCCTGTAAAATTTCATTTTAAGTCCTTACTAGGTTTTGAAATGGGGCAGCCGAGAGGGCTGTCAACAGTAAAGTGAAGCCGGTTTCGTAAACATGTGTGCACATAGTGAGGTGTAGTTTGATTGTAAATGTGTGTGTGTGAGCGTGTATGCTATGAACACAGAGCGGAGGTGTAGTTTTTTCATGCTTCACTCATCACTGTATTGTTCGCGTTGTGCGCTGTCTTGACTTTTTATTTGGTCTGAGGTCTAGAATCTTGTCATGTCTTGAATTCTTGGACTTACAGTTTGCGCGTCGATGTCCCTGCCCTGCTCCCTGCCACTCTGTAGGTATATTTCGCATTGTATAACGTGTCTATTGTGCTCCCAATGTTTGATCACGTTGGCAACGATTCGTTTCATCTTTCATCGTTGTCGGATGCGCATGCGCATGACATTATTAACAAAAAAAAAAAATTTCAAGTTATACCTAGCATTAGTAGTTCTTGAGATATCCAGCTGTGACAGACGGACAGACAGACTAAGTCGCACCATAAAGGTTCCGTTTTACCATTTTGGTACGGAACCCTAAAAAGGACACTAGCGCACAGAAGTGATAAGAATTAAATATTACAAAACCTACTTACATTTTTCTTCATTGCATACAATTCAAAATGTGCCAATTGCCTAATACATATTTCTGGAGTTGTCGACTCGCCCACAAATAAATTTACCTTCGTGCGAATTGCCCCAAGAAAAAATAATATAACTTAAAAGGGACGATTCGCCCGTTTCGGGCAAGTAAATTCATGCGAATCGACTAGTAAGCCGTTGTTTCAAGTTACAAACTTGCGAGTAGGTCCATTTATGAAACCCCAACTATGAATGACAATGAAAGTGAAATGTACGCAACTCCTCATTTAGCTGTATGAGAAATCAGAGAAATTCCTCTAGGGTATTAGTGAAAACGAACACAATCATCTTGATTTCTCATAATTTTTCTCGATGGAAAATAACAATTATTTTGCATAGCAAGACAATTTACAATTGGTTAGATTTGCTTAGCGTGAGAGCTCTGTGGGCCAATAATAGATTCCCTCGACCAAGTTTAGACAAAACAGCATCAGCTAATTAACAGTGTGCTGAATCAGTTAATTTAATTTAAAAACGATACATGTAAGGTTTCAAGCTTTGATATTGGATTGTATCAGACAGCAGTGCAACATTCTAAACAAAGGGTCACATCACAACTGCTGATGCAGAAAAATACTTGGATCGTCTTGGAAAGGCTACAATTCTACCAAAAAGCACGCTTGTTTGCTAGCAGGTAGCATGCTCTCCGTGTGTGAAAATAATCATACTCTGTGTTAGTAAGAGAGGTATGAGGCCCAGGTGTTAAGCTCACTTAGCCTCCATAGGAAAGAGAGAATCCTCCGACCAAACGGACGGTCTGGTCGGCTACTGCCCCGACGATAGATGTCGGGAACATTGTATATAAAATGTTAGTTGCGCAGGTAAACTCTATTTGCGCGATGCAGCCGGTCGATTCTGTAAAAATCTCACCGTGAAAACTTAGGTGAAGTAAGTTTGTTTTTGCTAGCAATTGACACTATTGACAGCTCACTCCACGCTCACTTCACCTAAGTTTTCATTTTCACGGTGAGATTTTTACGGAATAGCACCGCAGGATTTTGCGTGACGTCAGTGTGATGCGTAGTTTGCATGTGGCGAAGTAGATGTCGCCACACTCTTTTCGTATACACACATGATAATTGTCAGCTACCAGGTAGCATCTGCTCGAAATTAGCATGGTTTTGTGCTATTACATGGCATGTTTATTCCAGGCTATAATTGAAAGTCTTGCCGAAGTATTCGAGTATACCTGATGATAGTGAGTGAACGACTATTACCACGCTTTCTGAACGCTTATGTGACGACATAGAAAACCATTTCATCACACAATCATGTTCCAATACTGCACAGACACCAAACGTACAATCTTCTCAATCAAACACCGATAGAAAAGCATAGCTCACTATAAAAGGTGCCATCATGTTGAAGGGAGCTTGCGTCATTCTGGTCAGCCGACCAGAAATGGTACGTCAGTAAATTGATGGTTGCTGTCAATACTTTCACTCATGGACTAACGCAGTAGGCAAAGAGTATGCAGTAGGTACTTTGGTGGCGACTTAACACTCATGTTCTAAACAAAACGGTTTCATTGTTTGCGTTTACGGGTGCTGCGTAAATTCTGATTAGTACCAGATATACATAGATTTCGGTGTAGGAAAAGTTTTCAAGATTACTTGGAATGTTTGTACCAGATGTTGTCTGGACTTTATAATTTGAAGCCTTGGCAATAAGATAGTTGACAACAAAGTTAGGCTTGTCGGAAAAATGTACAAGAAGTAGGGGTTGGGAATTTGGGACAAACACAACAGGGAAGAACTGCGTAGTGAGAGGAAGCTAGTCTTCTGCAGTGAGTCTGAAATACTAGCAGATGATCAATGTTTAGTATTCTGGCCAGTACCAGTAACACTGTATAGAACGGTTTCTTCAAAATAGATCTTATGTTCACTTTTCTCATAATATTTGTTTGGCCCTAGAACAATAACAACTCCTGGCCTAGTCTTTAACTAGTTTCCATTTCCATCTTGAAAATAAAGATAAACAACGCGACCTTATGAACTACTTGTGAATGTACCGTATAAAATCAATGCGTTACGATTGTGTTATCACTCGTAATTAGTCGGTCAGAATAATTACGATGTAGGAACAGTTATTTATCAAAATGTTCTGTTCGTTGACCCTAAAAGGTCCGACTCCGGTTGCACCGTTATAATAAAATGTTATGTTATCCCTAAAGATAAAGATAAAGATATTTTATTTTGCAAATACGGGTACAAGATAAGGTGTTACATAATGTATTAAATACAGAAACAGCCATATTTTACCAATTACAAGGCATGCAAAAGTATCATGTTTAGGTCCATTAAAAATTCATAATTAATATTTACTAATAATACATAATAATATTCTAATTCATTAATAAAAATAATCAGTCAATAATAAAATTAATGTCACAATTTCTAATATGTAGTTATTTAAATACAATATATAAAATAGTCAAACAACTTCTTTCTCCAATAAAAACTCTTCAACGCTATAATAAGCTTTGCCTACTAAAAAAATTCTTAGCTTTTTTTTGAATAGTGTCAAATTATAGTCCTTCCAACCTTCCCTTTTTGTACAGTTGGGTCGTGATTTCGATATTTATTTGGTTTTATAAAGTATCCATGTTTTGCTGGTTTCGGCACAGAATAGATCCCAGATCTGCATGCAACCATTCATTGATGTCGTTATAAAATGTAAGGGACATTACAGACCATAGACAAAATAGACGTTGTAATGCGCCTCTGGGACGCTGGAATCCGCTACGTTGGATTCTCAATGCACTACTCAATACCAAGACTTGGAATCCGGTGCGCTATAAAAAATCCTCATGTAAAAAATCGCACGTGCGTACGGGCTAAAATGTCAAGTAGAAATAGAGTGCTATCGAGAGAATAAGATACAAAACATGATTGCCTTTTGAGACGTGATTATACACAACTTTATTAACATACAGTAAGTGAGTCGTGCGTGACGTGAAAATACATCGTGTAGGTAACGTGTTTCGCTGGTACCTACCTATTGACAAATGACCTACCTATTGATAAATGTAGCACATGTTGCTGAGAGTGAGAGGTTATCTCATGTTTCGCCTTTCGACGTCCTCGGGAAAAGAGAGGGTATCTACTAAAGTTCCCCAGGGGTTGCTCATGAATTCATGATGGCGCGAACGGGAACAGCATGGGAAAACCGGGAAAACAGTCATAACTCATTACTTCATAAAATGTTGCCAGTGTAAAAACTGAATTACTTCCCATATTTGGTTCTTTTATGTAATGTATATGTAACCTATGCACTGAAGACTTCTAAACCTCTTCACTAAAGACCTCATTTGTACAGAACTTAAACCTCCTTTCTCCTAATTCCAGGACTCAATGTCTGAGCTCCGTGAGCTGTGCTACCCTGGCACCGATGTACTGATGCTGTGCTTCTCTGTGGTAAGGCCTGAGACCTTCAGGTCTGTTGCTGAGAGGTGGAACAAAGCTGTGGCTAATGTGAACGCGCCGCTCATACTAGTCGGCACGCAGAGTGATCTTGCGCAGGATTCGAGAGTGCTGCAGACTTTGAAGGTGAATATCTGCTTTAGTTTTTAACATAAAGTCTTAAAATATATAAAACTGATTATGTTGCAATAAGAAGTTTTCGTCGACTTTCTCTCTCGAACTGGACCATGTTTCTTGAAGCTTTCCAAAAAGGGATGTCTTCACAATAAATTGAAAAAAAAAAACATTGAAATAATTAGAATGTATGCCATTTTTCAGGGTCGTGGGGAGCACGTTGTCTCGGACATCGAGGCAAGAGCTTTAGCAACTAAGATCAACGCAGTCTACATAGAAACCTCTGCGAAGACCAGAAAACAGTTGAAAGATGCTTTCGACGCCGCCATCTTGGCGGGGTTGCCAATTAGACACGGAAAAAAACCTTTTTGGAAGAAACTATTATGTTTAAGTTAGAGTAATTTAGAAAAAAATGGACTATTTTATGAAAGCCTATTTGGAAAATTGTTGTGTACAGTGTAGATTTGTTGCTTGGGAATAAGAGATATATTAAAATGAAAAGACGGAGGAATGGACCAGTTTAGTAGTGTTATTCTTGTAATTATGAATTATAATAAGAATATTGAAAACTAGCAAGCTTTAAAATGTAGCGATTCTGTGTTCTATCAATGTTAGAGATTTTAATTGTGGTTGAATGAAATTATATTGACGCAACGTTTGTTTGTGAAAGATTAGAAATTTTTGCGCGTTTTTTTTAACTTGTTTATGCGTTAGCTACAGGCTGTTCAGTTTTTATTTAAAAACTATTTCTCTAACTTTTTCGAAGTGCCTTCTGAAGATGCTTAGCATGCTTCAACGTGTATTTGCTATTAATAAAGTGTCAGGCAATTATTTAAAAAATAAATTGCTGCTCTAAAAATAAAAATAAACTCTTTGTAGAAACAAAGAAAAATGTTGCGTGCGCTGCTATTTTTGCAACGACTTTCAGTTATTTCAACCTGTTATAGTCGTACGATAAAGTGATTTATTCCGGTCTGATCCCCTGAACCCCCCCCCCCCCCCTCCAGGCTTTTATTTATAATTTACCATGCAGCAATAATAAGTACGTATTTGTGAATAACTGCAAGGCTTCTCTAATACCTTGGCCTACATCAATGGATCGATTGAAGTAGCTACAATACAGGCTTATAACTTAGGTATCGAGTTAGATATTCTCAGATGATACAAAATTAAATATAATACAGCTTTTTCTTCAAAACAACGATTTATTACAATGAACTGTACAGCACAAAAGTTGATTATATAATTATAGTTAAAATATACATATATTTTGAATAAGTCTCAGGCTATTTTTAACACTGGTAACATCAATAGGCTACATAGAAAAAAAAAAGTAATAATTATGGTGATATTTTCAATTCGCATAACCATATCTACACATGTATGATGTACTAAATGATATGTACAGTAGAAAATAATTAGTTTTAATTATAGCATAAGTGTTATAGGTGTATATACGGATAATTATTTTAATGTGGTTTTGATACTCAACACGAACTGATAATAATATTTTATTACAATGAAAAGCTGTTTTATTGGTCTTTACTTACTTAAACTTTATACCCAACTGCATAGAAGATATAGAAATAAAATCTTATAGATTAAATTAATTTTCAATGAAGTCCTAATGGATAAGGCGCCTGTCGCACCGCCGACGATTAGCGCAGAAGCGAGTAGAGCTAGCAACTAGAAACGAGTTGGTGAATAATGGCGAGCAACGGGCAGCGAGTGTGTATTTTGGATAGTTTTGTGCGACTGCGCGAGTGCGACGAGTGTAATGATTGCACTGGCTTCACTTACTGGTAAACCCCCGGTCCGGACGGTATCACCAATAAGGTGTACAAACTCCTCCCCGCCCCTCATATGCTTATGATCGCCATATCTTCAATGGCGCTCTGTTTCCCGCAAGCGTGGAAAGAAGCCACCGTCATCGGTATCCCCCAAGCCCACTGACCTCTATCATACAAGTACTTGTATGATAGAGGTCAGTGCCCAAGCCAGACAAGCCAAAGTCTGAGCCCACCAGTTCAATGTTCAACGTTCTTGGCAAAATCTACGGGATTCCATACTGTAACAGCGTACTTCTAACTGGGTCGTGATTAATGATTTGTAAAGATATAGGAAATTAAAATGTATATGGGCGGGAAAATTCTGTGTCTGATCTCATACCAAAACCGCACATATACGGAATGCATTATTTAGGTTTCTCTAGATAAAATAACATTGTTACGATACAGGCCTAAATATTTTGAGATCGTGTACCTACTTATAGAATTTTGAAAACATGTATCGATGTCAATTAATAAATATGATGAATAAAAGAGGTCCTAATAGGAGCCCTCAGGCAATCCAGAGGTAACACTCAGGGTGCTCAAATCAAACCATTGAGTCCTATTAGTCCATCTCAGAAGATCAGTATTTTAATACGTATACTTATAGTAAATTCAATTCAATCTTATACAAGAGAAGCTGATGGTCGACCTTTTCAAAAGCTTTCCGGAAATCAGAATACATATATAGTATCAACTTGAACACCAGAGACAATGTTGTTGAACAAGAAGGCCACAAAGGTTACCAGGTTGGTTGTAATTGACTTCTTTTGACGAATACATGTTGTTGTTCATTGATAGTATTGTGCAGTAGAGGGTACACTATCTCTCGAAAACCTTTGAAGAAGCTGACAGTATTGATATAGAACGATAATTTTATTCACGACACCATCCTTAGGTCCATACTTGTAAAATAGGGTTATATTCGCAAGTTTCCATGCTTGAGGAAAGCAACCTTGAGAAATTGTACGTTTCTTGAGCGAGAAAACAGTTGATAGCTCATAGCTGGTAGATTCCTCGTCAGCGGTGGGACAGGTGACTAAGAATAGATGAGTATACAAGAAAACAAACCCAATGCTTGAAACTAGTATAATTTGAGAGTAAATAAAATGTATATTTTACCTACACGACAGTAAGTAAATAATAAATAGTAATTAAATTAAATACAAAAATACGCCTTTTATCTAAATACTGCACAGTCTATACAGAGTGATTATTTTTTGTTGATTAGCAACATTTTTCTGTAGATGTCAGAACGAGTGCGCAGTGGCCCGCCATGGTAACGTTCGCTTTCTGTACCTTTGCTCTGTAACAATAAAAATATCAATTTAACGTATTTAGTTATACACCGCTATATAGAAGGATCTTTTGGCGCTTCAATGACGTTGGCAAAGAGACGCTGTTGGTAAAAATTTGTGCAGTCGTTTTGTGAAATGTCACTTGGAATGTATTCAAAAATCAAGATGGCGGCGTTAGTTCCGATTTTGGTCACTCTCGTCTAACTGAAATTGTAGCGCTATATACCTACTACATTCAGTGACTGCTTGACGGACATCACTCGCTATGTCGTGGTTATATCCCATCAATTCCTATATATTAGCTCACTATACTAAGTTCCTATGTAGGCACTTATGTCAAGATCCACAGATTGCATTTTGACTTCACTTTGCTAGGTAGAGTTTGTGTTTCATACGAATATAAATCTTAACTTTGTGTATAAAAGATTTATAGTCGTATGAATGTTCACATGCTCACAGATTATACACTTATGAACTTTGGAAGCTTAGTAATCAGGTTCAGGTATTATTCGTGTGAATCTTGCCCTTACTATAATAACATGGTCTCTTACCCCTTGTCCAGTGAGCAATTGATACCAGAGGCTTCAACTTCTAGCTGCTGGGGCAGCAGACGCAAGGAGCTGAGGTCTACCGCAATCTCCTTATCAGACAGATTCATGACACCTACGACCACAGGGTGACCGGGCAGTAACCTAAATGTAAAAGTTCAATATTAAAACTGAAAAAAAAAACCACTGCATGCTATCATTTTATTGCTGCGATGTAGTGTGCCATATCGTAACCATTCCATATTAGGGAGTAAAAGTAAAGTATGTACCTAGCAACAGCCAACACGAATTCGCAGAGCGCACGTACGTCCTGGTCACCGGAACGTACAGCCGGGAGACGTTTCAACGCAGCCACGGCCTTGTAGAACTGGAAATATTAAATGAATAAGTACTTCGCGTGTCTATACAGTTAAAGCCGCTTTTCTTGGCAGTGTGACCCGGTTGTTCTTCTAAACTCTGCAAAGGATTTTGATGCGATTTTCACCACCAATTAGAGAATTGATTCCGGAAGGTTCGTGTAAGTATTTAACTTAGGGCCGATTTTTCAATACCTAGTCGAATTTACTTTTATCTGAAGAATAATAATGACATTTGACATATTTTCTATGCAAAAGCTGTCAAACTGCAATATTTATTCTTCGGATATAAATAATCTGAATATTGAAATAAATAATCTGAATATTGAAAAATCAGCCCTTATATATATGTAAAGTGAGCTTGAAATAAACTGTCATTTCACCTGATACTAGGGAGGGATTGTCACTATTGACAGCTTAAGCTTACTTCACCTATTTTCGGGCTTGACGCTTAAAATTACCTTAGCTGTAGGTCACACACAACACAATCACAATCACACAACACAATCACAATCACACAACACAACAATCACAAAACACAATCACAATCACAATCACAAAACACACAATCACACACAATCACACAACACACACACAACACAATCACACACACAATCACACACAATCATACAACACACACACAACACAATCACACACACAATCACAATCACACACACAACACATCACAATCACACACAACACATCACACACAATCACACACACAACACACACAACACAATCACACACACACACACACACACACAATCACATCACAATTTTACCTTATAATGACTTTTTTCGGCAGCAATCTGAGCCGCCAAGTTAACAGTCGCGTAGTTGTCAGCGATGGGAAGCCAAGTGGAGGCGCCAGTAGAGAAGCCAGCATTCGTGCTAGCGTCCCAGTGGAACGGCGTGCGCGCAGGGTCGCGGCTGCTCTTCCAGTAGTTGATAGGATCGTCGGTGTTGCAAGCCTGAGGGTCCTTCGTGTCTTTCCAGCTCACGTGTCCGTCGGTCATGCCGAGTTCTTCGCCCTGGAGTTAATATAAAGGCTTGAATATCAGGATTGGGTGAACGGAGGCGTGAGTTCCAATTTTAACATTGGACCATAGACGAAGTGACAACGTAAGCCCACTCCTATTATACATATATACACACAGACTAAGAAGAGAAGTTACCTTCGACAGTTTCAGCTAAGTTGGAGAGAAACACGCATGTTTAAAAAAAGAAGCCCTTAACAATGACAGCCAGTGGCGTGGCGATAAACGACTGAAGTAAAAACGATTGATAATTATGATTACTGATAATGATAATTGATACTCCTTAGATTTTTGGACTGTTTACCTGATAAGTGATGGTGATTCCAGGGAGGATGAGGGCCAACATGTTCATCGCGTCCACTCTGTTGACGCCGTACCTTGAGGGCAGGCGGCTTTGATCGTGATTGCCGTTCTGTAAGTACGTTGATAATGTATTGTTATAATTTATGAAAGCGGTTTTCCGTTAGCTTTATGGTGAAGATTGAGAGAGATCATGAGTCAATTTGAAGATGGTAGGTAAATAAATCAAGATAAGTTATTCACATATGAAGAAAGTGTTCTAATAAAGAAATTAAGATACAAACCACCCAATTTGCAACATTCCCAGTAGGCATATACGTCATCCACATATCAATCTTCAGTTTAATATCCCTTGCGGTTGACTTATTGGACAGTTCCCCGAGGTACACGAAGTTGAAGGGAACGGAACCATTCCGGGTCTTGTTTCCGTAGTACTGCATCATCAGGGGTAATTCAGTGTAGGCTTCAGTCATCATGACCTTGGACTCGTTGTGTTTCTCCGTGAATTCGTCAAGAACTGCCCTCCAGTCGTAGATGAGGTCGTACGTTTCTTTTTGGTCTCTGGAGTAGGTGTGGGTTAGGTAGTCATAGTCTTCTGGTGTCTTTCCGGCCATACCTATAACGAAGTAAAGGATTTATCGATGCTCATCGACATCAAACAGAAGTATGGCTTATTTTACGAAAACTATTTGAGCGATAAAATTAGGACCTTTCTTACAAGTGCCTCTCTATTTCAAGGATTTCTCAACTGTCTTGGGTTGAAACCATCATTGTTATACGGGTAGAAGACAATATTCAGTAGTTTCTGGTAAAATATCACTTCAACTTCCGAAAGAGATATGCTTGGTTAAAAAACGAACTGTACTATCTTCGTATCAGAGACAAAATTTATTTTGCTATGCACAAACCTGAGAGTGGTTCATCAGGGTACCGTCCGTTAAAGTTGGCTGGGTCCACTTCATACAACATGTTAACTGCATCAACGCGAAATCCAGAAACACCTTTTTCCAACCAGAAACGAAGAACATCCTACAAAGATTGCGTAATATTTTTATTATTTCTAGTCAGTTTCCTTTGAATTACTTTTTCGATGAGTAAGGTGTACCTTCATCTCCTCGCGAACTTTCTCGTTGCGGTAGTTAAGATCGGGCTGACCAATGACGAACTGATGCAAGTAGTACTGTCCCCTGACAGCGTTGTACTCCCAGGCACTCTTGCGGAATATACTGATCTGTATAACGTAAAAATATACTTTACAGTTGGTGCGCATATAGTAGGTACAAAATTACAGGCTTTAGTCCCGCGATGCCTTTGAACTTACCCAGTTGTTAGGAGGTCCCATATAGTCGGGGTTCTTAGGGTCAGGCTTGCCATGAGCCCAGATGTAATAGTCGGTATACTTGGGGTCTCTTTGAGCTGACTTGACGAACCATTCGCTCTCGTTGCTCGTGTGGTTGGGCACGTAGTCTAACACCACACGGACTCCTGAGGAACAATCGATCCTTGACAGTTGGATAAAATGGCTAAACACGACAAATTGACGTTGGGTGCCAATTTGTTTAGCAATTTATTTTCCTGACTTTATGGTAATTTGGCAGCGCCGCGCCGTTGCAATAAGGCCGTTTTTCAGTTGGTTCAACCACTTGAACAACGTGTGTGTGGTAAAAGTAGAACATACTATGTACTTGGTCGCTTAGTAGCCTTCGTATATGAATCATTTAGCTAACTAAAACAGACTTACATTATGCCCTCTATGTTTGCTTACAATAATCGGTTGCCAGGCCTTACAATTGTGAGCTGTAACGACCGCGACATTAGCCACCAATCGCCGGAAGACATCATTATCTCGTGTTACGATTGTATCGCCCACTGTTGTCGCGTACGATGTCATTTAAGATGGGATAAACAATGCCGTTTAAGTACTACTATTACAAGAAATATAAACATGTATAGGTACCAATCTGAACCATTAAAGCAACTACCATACCTACTTTATTTACATAACTTCCCGGAATTCTACTGTAAGTGGTCATGAATTTACCCAAAACATTTTTGATTTGCGAACTAAGGCAATCGTCCAGCCTAATGGTGATAAGTGGTCATCGCTGCTAATTAATAGACATCCGCAGTGCCTACTTATGTAATACAAGGCAGCGAATCTGCATTTCACGGCTTCAGCTCGAGTGGATAAGACAGAGAACCCAATGCCAATTCCTATCAAAAACAAACTCACATCACCTAAGTTTTCACGATGAGATTTTTACAGAATCGACCGGCAGACCGGAATAACTCATATTATCCTTACATAGTGCATAGTATAAAACAAAGTCGCCGAAATGTCTGTACACGCGCATAACTTCCGATTCCGAATGACTGCACCAAATTGGATAATTCTTTTTTTGTTGTGTTCGGTATTGCACGGACAATGCAAATGTTTGTATGAAAGAAAATATCGGATAATATTATAATATATAAGCTGGGGCGGGCCGCTGGTTTGCCTATAAATTAGGTACCGACAAGAATTATGCATCGCCCTTTAATCGGAACAGCAGCGCTGCTAGGGCTGCCTGCCTAGAGTTTTATGAACAATGTTAGGATCGGCTGTCTATGTAATAATAATTATGATACCACCCTATTATTGTCCCACTGCAGCACAAAAGCCTCTTCTCATACAGAGAAGGCTAAAGCATTGATTATCACGCTGCGCTTGCGGGGTTGGCGATTTCAGACTTATATTAACTGTTATTCCTAGTTTCCTCACGATCTTCTCCTTCACTGATGTCAGAAAGAACACACTAAAAAATGTTGAATAATTTAAAATCAATTTTACCTAATTTCTTAGCTGTTTTCATAAGCGTGTCGAAGTCATCCATGGTGCCATACTCTGGGGCTATCTTTCTGTAGTCCGATATATCATATCCGAAGTCATACATAGGTGATAGGAACATGGGGGACATCCATATCGCATCGATGCCCGTTTCTTTCAGGTAAGGTAGCTTCTGGGTTATACCTGTTGAAAAAGTTGCAGGATGTAATAATTGTAGTCGCGGTTCTTACGAGCTTCTCTCGAAGCGAACGAAGTTGGGAAAAAAGACGGTAAGAGAAGACTCTTACCGTCTGTTTTCCCAACTTCGTAATGGTGAAAGAAAACACAACAACATTAGGATATTGAAAACAACAAAAACCTTAGCCGAATAAAAATTGCAGTCGGGGGAACGCCCGACACTCGTATATGTATAATAATAGAGAGAGACAGAGGGAGAGAAACTGAATGATGTGAATACCTACACGTTTTTAATACAGAGCCATCTAGTATTTAAGTTTTTGAAAGATCTCATAAAGTTGTCGCCATCTTGGCCTTTAATTTTGACCTCACTGTTGGTTTCAGCACCCTCGAAAACCATGAAAACTATCTCTAATATCTCTCTCTATCTCTAGAACAAGTTGCATGGAGCCCATAACGCTTTTTCGTTACGTGACGATTTTTGCCAGTTTAATCCTATCGTAAGACGCGTTATAGAACTTCCTTCCAAATACCACTTCCCATGATTATGAATGCAGGGCAAACTAATTGGCAATAGCCTCAGTTTCCTTTTTAGACTCATCTGTATCCTGGAGCCAAAAAGGTGACGCCTTATCAAACAAAATTAAAACAAAAGGTCTAATAGAAAGAGATAGAAAGAGACAGAGAGAGGTGAAGTAGCATAGAGGGGGCATTTTCTTTATGTAACGTGAAGATTTCTACAGGGTTACCATATCTCAGGAGTTGTCCTGAGATTTCAGGATTTTTTAACATGATTGCGGCCGGATTTTGGAAATGCAATAAAATTTCAGATTATTTTATTAGAAAGTTAAACTTAAAATCAACATAAACAAACACATATAATAGTATAGATCTAGATCGTGACTTAATGCTTGCAGATTCTCATCATCATCATCATTTTAGCCGAAAGACGTCCACTTGCAGATTCTACCCATAGATAATGAATTAATGAATTAAGATGACTGATGATGATGACTGTATTATTATAGTTGCTCAGGTACTTACCTATAATGGTAGGTACATTTGTAGACCCTTTGTATCGGAACATAGGTACATTTATCTACGCGAAGCACATTAAAATTATTGTTGAGTGACTACGAGTGGTCAATTTATTCCTTTGTTTAGAGTAAGTTTACAGTAACATCAGCGTGTTAATAAAAGATGAGCAAGTATAATGTTATGAGTTCTTCTTAGGTGTTATGTCCACTCTTGACACCCGACGCGTCTGTACAATTGCACATATTCGTACAATAATAAGCATGAAAGCAAGAGATTATAATTCGCTTATAAGCTGAAATGTCTGTAATTTTGGACTTGTAATGTATCCGCGACGATTTTTTATCGTGCAATTGATTTTCATGTTTCGGTAGGTATTGAGTCGAGCAACAGGGTGCATCCCAGCGCGTCGAAAAATACACAGCCGGATTTCTCGGCGCTATTAGCAGTGCGTTTAAATCCAAGACGTGATAAAAACTCGCCCGTGGGTACGAGGTATTTCCTGAGCCTTTGAGTTGTATGTTTTATTTTGCAAATCTGGGTACAGTACATGGTGATATAGGGAATAGTGTCAGCCATATTTTACCAGTAGTCATGCGATAGACACAAAATTATAAATTAATCAAAATAAACTAATGATGTAGGGCTATGAGTAGCAAGGAGATTGTTACCCTTCGACGGTAAATATCCACATAAAAAAATCAAAAAGGCATAATTTCCCAGTAAAGTCACCCATAAACCAACTGTCCTGCCAACATAGACTTACCTACAGCTGCTAAAATACCTGGACGCTGACATGATATGAAGGAGACTGTCCATCGAATAGCACAAAGAATTTTTGTCAGGAAAACCCACAAACTTTTTATGCTCTACCTGGCTTTTGAAACGGTCTGCAGCCGTATGGATAAGCTATAGACACTAGGCAATCGAGGCAGTTGATATTATCAGAAACATGTGACGTTAAGAGCACGTTCAGGTCATCAGAGTTCAAGTATCATGCTACATCTACGTGCAATTGTGCACGTCATTCATTATGATGTTAATAAATAATGAGAATTTAATCCACCAACGTGTTACTTTCCTATATTTATAAATATTCCATTAATAAATGCATTATTGTCACGAAGGATTCCTTCCCTGAGATTCTTCTACACATACAACGTCGGATTTTTAAGTTTGATACTTAAACTCTTGGTAGGTACAATAGTTTTAACTAGTACTTCTCTAACTACATAGTATGTACCAGTTTCGTTAATACCAGTCTCCTCTATTATAATAATTCAAAACTCATGTTTGTTGAAATAACTAACCGAGGTCTGAACTGCGCGAAGAAGCGATATATAGAGAATTTTTACCGCAGATAAAATGAACAAGCGAAACTGCACAGACCGCACGGACAAACTGAAAGGCAAATTAGACATCTAGTTTTAATAATAAGTTAATTTAAATGGTTTTATGTCAAGAGGGTAAAACATACTCACCATTAAGATCTCCGATTCCGTCTCCATTGCTATCCATGAAGGAGCGCGGATATATCTGGTAGATCACGCATGACTTCCACCACATGTCGACGGACGAGACACTCGCCACCGTCGCAGCAACCACGAAAAGCGTTAGCACCCGCATTTTGACTTACTACAAAAAAAAGACATTACTTGTTTGTAAATAACGACAGTGAGCAGGGCTTGGCTTTGCTCGCAGAACAGATGGCCGATAGGGGCCGAAATTTTCTGGAGTGGCGAGCGCGTACCAGAATGTGTAGCGTTGGAAGCTTGGAAGGCAAGGTGGGCCGATGACCTTGTGAAGGCCGCAGGAATCCGCTGGATTCGAGAAGCACAGAACCGGTCGAAATGGGATGCAAGGGGGGAGGCGTATGTCCAGCAGTGGACGTCTTTTGGCTGTAAGTAATGACGGTGATGAAATAGCTACAGAATGAGATACAGACCTTGAGATTTAAGATAATTTGCTAACTCCTCTAAACATTGCTAAGCCTGCCGAAACGCACCGGACTTTTGACTTAAAACTCGTATCGCACGGTTGGACAATCCATCGATTCGAAAGGATTTTATAAAATTGCGAACCTAGTGATGCAGAATTGATGTTACTAGGAACAAAATTAAAATAGGGGTCGTAACTAAATTCTAGTTGCGAATCTAGGTAGTGGCCACAAACCAACATGTGGCCATACATATACTTGTAAGATATGATCGACGCGAATGCTCTGACTAAGGACTTAATTTTCTTAAAATTACGTGCACAACCAACCTGCAATCACTGCATCTCCGCGAATAATGCGGAAAGAGCGAACGCGGCGGCACTTTATAAGTCAACATCCAAGTTTTTTGTTGTGATACATGAAATTGTTCGCTCCAATGTTATCTTTTCGCTGCAGAATTATTTCTGATTGGTTCCCATTGGGATCCCATTATGTAAAGTCTTAAGCAAATATTTGTTTTAAATCGTTACCGGATATGTCAGGATTGTTTATAGAGAAGTGAACTGATTCACTTTTTATTATGGTTCGCATTTATTGAACTGTTTAGTAAGGATCGGGTGGGTATAGAACGTGTTGGGCTGACTGCTATAGGTAGGTAATCATGTGTGGTCAGCTGGACATGACCACGGAAAGTTTCATTCCAGTCAATACTTTTAGTACTTACTTGAAGATGAAGGACTGTCAGCTGGCTAGAAGTGCGCAGTGGGTTGGCAGATTCTGTTGATCTTCTGAGCGTTGGTGGACGTTGCAGGTACATGCTCCCTGTTTCCCCGTGAAACTCTGCCAACCGCAGCAGGCCAGTCATTTTCATCATCATTTCAGCCGAAAGACGTTCACTGCTGGCCATAGGTCTCCCTCAAACACCCGCCACTTCGACAGGTTCTGTGCTTCTCGCATCCAGCGGATTTCTGCGGCCTTCATCAGGTCATCGGTCCACCTTTTTGCAGGTTTCCCAACGCTATGTCTTTCGGTACGCGATCGCCACTCCAGTACCTTTCGGCCCCATCATCTCGACATCTGTTCTGCGAACAATGTACCCAGCCCACTGCCACAGAAGTATGATGATGATGATGATGATGATGATGGGACTCCCTTTTCCGCACTTAGACTCCCATTCGGTCCGTTGTGCGTGGGGATACTGGCTAACAGAGCCAGCCTAGCTCCGCCCAAAAGCACAGAAGCTTCCTGGGAGCTTCACAGGCTTCGCAGAGCGACCTCATTGTTCCGAGGATTTCTGCACGTTGAGAAGCCACGGCCTCGCAATCCAGGATGACGTGGGCGGCTGATTCCTCGGCATCAAGACAGCCCCTACAGAGGGGGCTGTCCGTGCCACAGAAGTAAACCGGCAACTCTTTTATCGCCGTGTGCGCACTTGCATTGCAACCAATAGACGGGCGACAGTTGCGTCGCCGGCCTATCTCCAAACCCGCGGACAAAAAAGTCTCCCAGCTGTCGCGTCGCTACATGCGCGCACTTTTATACAAACCCAGATGTAGACTTGATGTGAGAGATAAAATAGTTGCGGAGATAAAAGTTGCCCGTGTCCCTTATGTAAATAGTTCTGCAGTTTAAAGGTTAGGATGGGACTGTGATCAACCACGTGCGAGCTGAATTGATCAGTAATTAAGCCATATCAAATCATTTATTTTTGCAAACATGGGTAATTGGTATGTACAGACGCCAGCACATCAAGTTACTACAATCTGTCAAATTTCTTTAATAGATTTTCAACTTTATCATTAAAGCATAAGGTTCATAGTTGATTGCGAAAATTTGACAGTTTCGGGTAGCTTGATGTGCTGGCGTCCGTACATAGATGTTTTCTTAAGATAATATAGTCCTCCATATTCAAGCCACCGACCGAATGGGTTAGGTTAGGTTAGTTATATTACTAGATCGTGCTAATAACATAGTTATATTCAGAGTAAGACAGATACCTAAGAACCGCTTTCATGTAACTATATTCACGGTTTCAACCAAGTTGTTGCGACACATACATCCATACGCCCAATGATGTATAAAACTATAGATACGTTGTCCGCACTCTAAAATGGCAACATGAAATGAAGCCAATTGCCACATTTGCGCCCAGTCGCGCACCAACCTGTCGCGCGACGCGACGCGACGTATGTTTGTTTTTAATTTATATCGTATGTGAAAACCTGTGCAAAACATAAAGAAAATATGCCGTCGTGTGTTTTCAGAGGATGTAAAAATTATACCCCAAAAGTTAAAGACAAAAATGTGTCATTTCACGCGTAAGTTTACAAAACTAGATTATTTTATTTTATTTTGTACGACGCTGCGTCTAATGGCGGCCGGCGCATGAAGTGACTCTGATAGCTACGTCACTCATGCGCTCGACCAATGAGCATGTAATTTGACTATTACTTATCCTGTGACGTAACTGAAGATGTTTATTTATCTCCCTCTAGCAACAGACATCCCGCCGTACGGTGATATATTTTCTTTCCCTTTCTTTACGCGTATAAGTAGTTATCTAGTATTTTCGCCGTTTTTAAGCGCCGAGATGTTGGTTGATAACGTGTCTATATATAATACGTCATTGCATACGCCTATAATGTTTTGTAAGTATATTTGTTTGGAAGCCCTAATAGATTATCATAATGTGATGAATATAGTATTCCAATAATATTACATAATGTCGAATATTGATAACTTCCTTTTTTTTAAACGATGTTTCTAAACGGAAACTCACAAAATTACACTGGGGGTGCGTTCCGAGTTGGGAATGTAATCGATTTGAATGTGCTTAAACCCGTACCGAATTAGCGTGAGCGCGATAACAATGTCCCGTGAATCGTCATAGATGACATCATTCATGCATGACATGCGCCATCTTGCGATAACGCCGACCATGCCTTATAATAATATCACCGTGAGCGTGTCAAAAGAGATAGTGTGTGCATGAGGATGTGTCAGTGTGTGTTTTGTTTTGAGTTGCATCATATCTTTAAATTAAAGTAACGTGCGTGGCATTTTCGAAATTGTGCTTCTGGCTGACAGTCCACTACCACCTAACCACAGAAGAAGAACAAGAATAAATGTGGTGTTTATACAAAGAAATACTGTAATAATACCGTTTTGATATTGAGTAAGCACTGTGAGCGCGTTCATGAGCATTCCGAATTGTTGACAGGTCTCAGCTGTCATAAATTCATAATCGTAATATCTATGTAAAATATCAGATTTTTATATCAGAACGCAAGTGAGATGATGTGAGCGCTGCGCGCTGTGAGCGATTATAGTTAACTGCTAATTCGGAATGCGGCCCTGGGTTAGCCCTCAAAATGACACTCATGCTCATGCTTTGTGTGAATGAGAGTTTTTGGCGGGATTTCTTCGAGTGAAGTCTAGTTGGCTGTTTTAATTATTCGCAAATTGATTCCTAGTGGATATTGTGATGTAAAATTGGTGTAGTTTTGTATCTCAAGTGTCTGCGCAACTGGACAATATGTGGAATCATTCAAACAGATGCGATCCCGGTAAAATGGAGCTGAGAATTTTTTTGTAGTTTTGGCTACCTCAGCGAAGTTTACCGGGAAACTTGATTCGATACATTTGCTGCCAAATACTCCTAATACATTAGAATGTGTACACCCATATTCTAATGTCATGTTAGACTCAAAAAAAAATAGTAACTGATGACTAGGCAGCATGGTCTCAGACCTTAGCCTTTAAAAAAAAAAAAATTGTGTGAAATTGTGAATGACACTGACAGGAACAGAACAGCCCAAACATCGCGCCAAGTTTGTGTTGGTTGACTTGGTTGTGTTTTTGATATTATATTATTATTTTTGTAAAAGCAATGGCAGAAGAAGAACATTATGACGACGTAGACATATCGGATATAATTGACGAATCGGAGCACTACCTTGAAGCGGACCACCAACATGCAGAGCTAACAGAACAGACGGACTCAGAAAACATAAACACGATACAGGATTCAGATTTATTAAGTTCTGAAGAGCATACGGTAGACGAGAAGAGGCCTCAGGTGCAAAATAAGACCGAGGTCATACGCTCCACGCGGCTACCAATAGCTAGGATTAAGAATATTATGAAAATGGACCCAGATGTCAGTGTGGTGTCCGGCGACGCTGTGTTCCTCGTTACTAAAGCTACAGTGAGTATACAAATTGTTTTTGTATTGTCTGGTGTCCCTGCTCCTGCTCGACTTGGAGGGAAGCAGAAACTATCTCGAAATCCTATTATATATTTTTTCTGGTTAATTTTGCTTATTCCCAGACAATTGTTACTTACATTTCTGATTTTATGTAGAAGTAATTCTGGCTTACTAAGTAATATGTGGTGTTTGCAACTCCACATCAATGCAAGTATTTTGCGCATGGGTGGGAATATCGATTTTTCGAACCACCCCAGCTCCTCAAGGAAGGCCAGTAATGCTTTGGTGTTACTGACCATCTCACAGAGAGTACCTAGGTCACCGAAGTACTTTGCCCTGTATGTGTTGACCACTAGGCAGTTTAGAAGCATGTGAGCTGATGTCTCATCCTACATCCTTGTAAGCAGTATTGTAGTGAGGGCATGTAGGCAGCGAATATATCCTAGTAACATATTATATGCACATTTACATACTTTTTTTTTTTCAGGAACTATTTCTAGAAACAATAGCCAAGGAAACTTATGCATATACAGCTACAAACAAGAGGAAAATAATAGCAAAGAAAGATTTGGACTTGGTCATCAACAAAGTGGACTGCTTGTGTTTCCTAGAAGGTGCCATGGACTTTTGATAGATCAGTAGAAGTTGTCATAATAAATGTTATTGTAGAGTGCAGCTTGTAAAGGGAAAATCCTGTCAATGCCAGTACTTTTAAGTTACAATCCTTCTGTCACAGGGACATTGGCGCTGTAGATGAACAAACAATGGCACACCTATTGTCTGTTCCAAAAGTATCTGATACAAATGTAAACAAATGGATCAGAAAATGTATCTGTGGTTGCCAAATCATAACGCCACTTACAAATTGAGTGATTTGATTTGATTATTTGAAAACTTAAATCCAAAAATTCTAATTTTAAATCATCTTAAAGATGTTTTTCATTTGACCATCGAGGTTAATTTTATAACTTCCATTTTCATTGATGATTCAGTCAATAATTGTTGGAAAAAGTGGTGACTAAAGTCAAAAACCTTCTAAATAAAGATGAATGTAATCCCTGTCTGGACTGTATTTTTTTTTTGTATTTTGTGTGTGTTACGCGATATCTCCAGCAATTGTGGTTCGATTTCGATAGCACATAGTTTATACGAATTTGTGTGGGGTACGCATAACCAGAATATGCTGATTTCTGATTGTCCGAAAAACCTATACAATGCGAGGTCAGCTAAAACTGGAAATGTATAGCTTGATGTGTCGCCGTGTGTACAACTAAAAAGTGAAAAATAAAATATTATTAAATATTTTTTGCTCAATCGGTCTAAGGTAGTATTGCACCCTATTAACACACATTGAATCACAATCTGAATGATTTTGAAGGATATAATTATCGCTAATCCATTGCTTCATATGTTCGAAAAATTTGTTGGCCGAACTACGTAAATAACGTAATTGTTAAACTGTCAAAATGAAAGCCAGTGCTACTGTTACAATGCGTGCCACGAAAGATGAGACTTGACCCCGCCTCCCCCGCTCTTTCCGCCGCCCCTATGACGTCCGGTCCCGTCCCGCCCTCAGACCTCATACCGCTAAAGATATAAAATCGTGTACTGCGCATGTGGTGTGTCAAGTCTCATCTTTCGTGGCACGAATTGTACTGTGGTACGCAATTACCCCGCTGTTATTACAAGCGCAAAGTTAGGGTTGCGATCATTATGGTGATAGGGACCAACTAACGTATGCTTTTTCTAGATAATAGCAAAAAAACAACAAATTAACTGCTACAAAACATATTTAAACAAAATTACAAAAATAACGCCATTAATTTTTTTAATTTTTCCCTATGTATATTAAGGTAAAAAAAAATATGATTAAATTTGATTTTTATTTTAAAATAATATGTAAGTAATATCATCAACAAAACAGACTGATTTTATATATTAATTTGTAGCGTTATCCACACAGATTGCGGACCTTGGACTCAGTGTTCGTGTACAGCCGCCAACATATCAAGCTACTACAATCTATAATTTCTTTAATCGATTTTCAACTTTATGGCTAAAGTATAAGGTTCAAAGTTGATTGGGAAAATTTGACAGTTTCGGGTAGCTTGATGTGCTGGCGTCTGTACATACATATTCTGAAACATGGGCCCAGGGGCTGTATTACTAACTATAAATGCTATCATTTTTCCAGTGCGAGAGAGAGATGGAGGTATACTGGAATGATAGTATAACCCCATCCCTTTTTTGCAATGGACCCACGATGGCATTATTACTTCTAAATATCCCCCAGGTATGAATAAGTGAAATAGTTGTTTTCATTCTATATGCATCAATCTTTTGTCTATTCTGCTGACGAGACACGGCCCAGAGGAACTGACATCATGTGTGGATAGACCCTTATATAAAATAGATAAATTATAACTTTCATAGGTACAGACGCCAGCACATCAACCTACCCGAAACTGTCAAACTTTCCCAATCAACATTGAACCTTATGTTTTAGCGATAAAGTTGAAAATCTATTAAAGAAATTTGACAGATTGTAGTAGCTTGATGTGCTGGCGTCTGTACATACCACAGGTTTAACAAAATAAGTAACTATGTAATTACATTATAAAAGGTTTGATTTAGTTATTTACCAGATTATTGTAGCCATACATAAATCATTGAAATCATAATATACAGAATGAATGGTGCTACGATACTTGTAGCACCGTTGGGATTGGTACCATTTCCTGTAGTGGTACCACCACCATCGGTACCGCCTCCGTCGGTATCGGTATTGTTTGCCGCTGCAGTTTGCAATGCCATCGCACAGTTTCCTGACAGGACAACACTGTTCCTTGCCACTGTTACGCTGTACACAAAATAAATTAAATATAAATACCAACAAAATGTTCTCATGTTCTGCGATTTTTACTAGGATATATTTTTATCACCAACTCGCCTTGAACAAGCGTGGTGATCAATGCTCGTGCCTTCTCTCTATGAGAAGAGGTAATTAACCTCCAGTGGGACAGTACAGTACCCGGCGATAAATATTGCACATCGACCTTTGGAAAGAGACAATCGGCTAATTTCGGCTTCGTAGAGCGTTATCTCTGTCGCACGAAATACAAACAGTCCGGTATCTATTAGGAGCTGTTAAAACAATTATGATTTGCTTCTTTTGATAATTATTTTTATTCTTTGTATAAAATACAAAAAAGGTAAAGGTCGATGTGCAATATTTATCGCCAGGTACTGTAATAGGCTGGTCAATCAATCTGCCTGCCAATCCAACTCTGTTGAGGTCAGCTCCCAATCTAACCGGATTCAGCTGAATACTAGTATTTGAAATGGACCTTGCCTTGCTGGATTTGCCTGTCTGACCTCCATAGCCCAGTTACTAGGCTGGGTAACATGATACCCCTTGGTAAGACGGGTTGTCAGACTTTCGGGCTTCTATTGTGACCATAGACATAAAAAAAAGATTGTGACCTATCGAAACGTTCACCTATGATTGAATCATTTTTTATGATTTAAATATAAACTCCTTCTGACGACCCCTAATGACTGTCGAAGATTCAAGTATGATAGCCGGGACCAAAGCCTTAACGTGTTTTCCGAGGCACAGAGGGGTCTCGGTATGTACTAAAGATGGTCACCCATCCACGGACCAACCGCGGCAAGCGTAGATTAACGTTTCGATGGAACCTTGTGGCTGTTATTACTTAGCCATGAGCCCCTGTATTAGATTGGCTGGTATTTTTTTTAAATCACAGATTGTCTATAGAAAGTTATCAAATATTGTAAAGTCAAGTGTTAATTAAGTAGTATGAAAATATATTAACTGATCTGACTGACTGATCAACTCAAATCAGAATTGGAATTAGTGTGACTCCTGCCAACCACGATCTACAAAGGGTACCAAATGGATTCCCCAGAAAAACCTCAACTACCTTAGAATTTAGAATGAAGACTATATTAAACTAGAATAACTATTAAAAATGGGTATAATATGATCTTACTTTGTGCTTTGTTCGCAATCGACTCCCGAGGCAACCACTCGCATCGATTGGGGCACGCCGGCTACAGCATCCAGATTTAGGGTTATCCGTGTAGATGCCAAGTTTATTAGTCCAACGACTGCAGGATCACTTGTGGAAGGCACCCTAAAGGAGATAAAAAAAAACATTAAATTAAGACAGATATTGTTATTGCCACGCAATTAAATAGAACGCTACCGTAGGTACACTAGGTTTTCTCACAAGATGTAAATACCAGGAAATATTTGTTCAGGAAATCGAACGCGCAACCAAGCCAATTCAGCCAGCCTTTGCGCTGCCGCCGGACATGATGTTGTGTAGGAGAAGGGAGACATTAGAAATACTCTCCGGATCCCAACTCGGCCTTTCTTTCGACCCAATGACTTTCTTCGTTTTTATGGTCCAAGCTTGGCTACCATTCTATCAAAAGCGGCCATCTCCGCGTCTATCTAGGTCCAACGCCATTTGAAACGTATCACCTTGTCACTAACGTCGAAAACATTCGTCCGACGATGGATTTCGGTGTTACGCACGCGGTGTAGTGTTATACCAAGCATGGCTCGCTCCATAGCCGTTTTGTGCCGCTCGTATTTGGTGTGCGCAAAAAAAACATGGACACTTACAAAGTAGACTGAACTTTCGTAGGACACATTGGTTGAAGGGGCTGGTTTTTAGGCACTAAGGGATCCCTTTAGACCGAAAAATGTGTATTAGCTTACCAAAAGATGTAAGAGTACGTACCTAGTAACAACTAAGACATCGCTTGAAATTGCATGTGTTCCCAACGAACCGGTACTCACCGCCGCAGAATGTTTCAAGGCAACGACATCCTTGTAAAACTGTAAAC
This sequence comes from Luperina testacea, assembly GCA_927399505.1. Lineage (NCBI taxonomy): Eukaryota > Metazoa > Arthropoda > Insecta > Lepidoptera > Noctuidae > Luperina > Luperina testacea. The sequence continues at coordinate 18,479,025 of OV656759.1, read as the reverse complement.
AGGTACTCATTAATAACAGTGGCAGGATAAAGTAGTTGCAAGATGCATGGAAAATGAGCTACAGCTCTCTCAAAGGCGATTTACCTATCCCCTAAAACCCAATGAACGTGTATTCTCCTCATCTATACTATACTAAGAATAAGACTGAAGAGAGAGTTTGTTTGTTTGAATGCGCTATTCTCTGGAACTACAAGTCGAATTTGAAAATTCTCGCGTAACGAGTTTGACTATTATCTGACTCGATGATGTGGGCCAAGCAAGGACTGGCCCACATCATCATCACGATGAATTGGATCTTCAAGAATCAGCGAAAGAAGCTCAACAAAGAAAGAATTAGAAGAAAAAATATGGGGAGGCCTTTGCCTCGAGATAACATGAAGGCGCTTCTTATGTCTAATTTAGATTTCAATATTACGTTTAGGTGACTCTTATTTGCTGCTTTCTCGACCGCCACGTTAACAGTTTTGTAGTTACTAGCGACAGGAAGCCACGTAGTGCTGGCGTTGGAAAAGCCGGCGTTCGTGGTAGCGTCCCAGTGGAACGGCGTACGCTCAGGGTCGCGGCTGGTTTTCCAGTAGTTGATAGGATCGTTGGTGTTGCAAGCCGCAGGGTCCTTGGTTTCCGCCCAGCTAATGTTGCCATCTGTCATACCAAGCTCTTCGCCCTGAAATGTGGAGTCTTATTTTAAAAAGCTCAGTACATTAGCTCCTTTGTTTTTCGATAAAAGAAACAATCATGCACGGTGTCAGAATAAGTTGGCAACGAGGTGATGAGCTAGAAAAATAATTTTAATTATGGATGTTCCTTAGGCTGGCGTAGTTATCAGCAGTCTACTTAGTTGGTCCTTAGATTTCCGAAAAGGAGGTTATTACCTGAGTAAGTGGTCTGTCGGTGGCACAGAGCCGGCGCTAGTACTGGTCAAGTATAGCACTACAAGGTTATTTAGGCGCGTGGCCAAAATCGGAACTAACGCCGCCATATTGTTTTTTAATACATTTTAAGTGACATTTCATCAAAGCGATTGCACAAATGTTTACCAACAGCGCCCTACCGTCAACATCATTCGTGCGCCAAGGATAAGGCGGTGTTTCGCTTACCTGATAGGTGATGCTGACTCCAGGGAGGATCAGAGCCAACATGTTCATCGCGTCCACTCTATTCACGCCATGTCTTGTGGCCATGCGGCTTTGATCGTGATTGCCGTTCTGTAATACACAGTAAATACTTAGATAATCTGAAGTCTCATCCTGAATATTTTTTGTAACGATTTTTTTAATAGAACTAAGTATTGACCAATATAGATAAACTTATTGATTTAAATTAGGCCAAAAGTACGTAAACACCAGATTCGAAGCAACTTACCACCCAATTAGCGGTCTTGTTAGCTGGCATATTGGACATCCACTTATCGACCACAGCCTTCATGCCTGTCGCGTTGGATGCTCTGCTCAGCTCTCCAAGAAACACGAAATTGAAAGGGATGGAACCGTCGCGATTTCCTTCCCCGTAGTAACGCATCATCAACGATATGTCCGTGTAAGCTTCTACCATCATGACCTTGGACTCGTTTTGTCCGAACTCTTCGAGGACATCCCTCCAGTCAAACACGATCGAGTATGTTTCATTCCGATCCCTTGTGTAGGGGTGAAGTAGGTAGTCGTAGCTGTTGGGGTCGTCAGTTGCATCTAAAGCCACGACATGGAACATATTTAGAAAATTAGTTAACATTTTTTCGTTAAGAAAGTTTTGAGTATGAATGTCGACGGACATAAAGAGTAAAAAAAAAAATTGAATAAAATTGGTGTGAGGTCAGGTGAATGATGATGACTAAGTAACCTACCTAATTTATTTTTTTATCGTTACTGGTAACGTATGTACAGACGCCAGCCAGCACATCAAGTTACTACAATCTGTCAAATTTCATTAATAGATTTTTAACTTTGTTGCTAAAGCATAAAAGGTTCATAGTGGATTGGGAAAATTTGACAGTTTCGGGTAGCTTGATGTGCTGGCGTCTGTACCTATGTGAGATACAACTAGTTCCGCCATAATATTGAAAGTGAGATCAACATCTGCCTAGTCTTTTCCCAACTATGTTGGGGACGGCTTCCAGTCTAACCGGATGCAACTGAATACCGGTATTTTACATGGAGCGACTGCCTATCTGACCTCCACGACTCAGTTACTGGGTGATACGATACCCCTTGTTAAGACTGGTTGTCAGACTTTCGAGCTTCTGATTACCCGTAACGACTGTCAAAGATCCACGAATGACAGCCGAGACCAACGGCTTAACGTGCTTTCCGAGGCACGGAGGGGTCATGGTATGTAAAGATGGTCACCCATCCATAGACCAACCGCGGCAAGCGTAGCTTAACCTGATCGATCGACCTGTGCGGCTGGTATTATTTCGCCACGGGCCTCTATTGAAAGTGAAATCTGATTTCAAAATACCTAGCCAGATTAACGGCCAAGTCTTTGTTAAGCTTTCCATAATTCCATCTCGTATTTTGATTGTGCTTGTGTTGTCAACTTACTGGAGCGTGGTTCATCAGGGTATGAGCCGTCGGCGCTGGCTTCCACTTCAAACAACATGTTGATGGCGTCTACTCGGAACCCAGACACTCCTTTTCTTAACCAGAAACGAAGCACCTCCTGAAAAATTTCGTTTGCCTTTTATATGATATCTTTTTAAGGAGCTACTATGCCGCACAGAACTACTACTATGCGGCAAGATGCCTGAACATTAAAATATTTATTTATTTTTTAATAAAATAAAACTTTTAGACAATATTTTTCTGATCATTTAGAGATTGTTTGATAAGATAGGATTAGATTACAGGCTTTTTGAATTCTTTGGAATATGAAACAAGGGTCATTGAGAAAGTTTAAACAATGGGGGTTTTCGTGACAATTTACGACACCAGTTGGCACCACTTTGACAAGAGGTCTTCCATTTCGACAATGAATATAAAATATATGATGACGTTCATCATTCGATTCATTCATTTGTTCATCGTTCCGTCATGACTGAAGAAAATATAGGCTCTTTGACAGATGCCTGGACCTGACGTGTCAGTGCTGCCACCTAGCGAACGTCATTTCAGGAAACCCTCATTGCATCACGGCACTATAGTTAGTTATAAGTGCAAACGTACTTTCATCTCTTCGCGGAGGTACTGGTTGCGGTAGTTGATGTCTGGCTGTCCGATGACGAACTGATGAAGGTAGAACTGTTTTCGGACATCGTTCCATTCCCATGCGGAATTGCGGAACTGACTGATCTAAACAAAAAATATAATAAGCTCAGTCGGAGATAGTATTCAGCCAGTACTGACGGTCGGCCAAATTTAGAATAGGTACCATATTATTAATGTAATTTGAAAAATGAGAATTCTTTGCTAGGACTAAATTTTATTTACTAGATAATATTAGGTAGGTACACCTTATTTCCATTTTTGGTACATACTGATATACATAATTATATAAAAAAACAGCATGTGTGCAATTCACACGTGGTAAAAGTGAAACCTTCAAAAACACTGTATAATGCTTCCTATCTCATTTTCTCCCACGTTAAATCTTATGAATTTACATGTCTCTTTTTACTGTCGCTTTTTCGTTTCATAAACTTTCAAATCACAACGATGCTAAAGAACATCCATACATCCATCCATCCATCCACACATCCATTAAATGTGATGTCACTTGTACTAATAAAAAACAAAAACACTGTATAATGCTTCCTATCTCATTTTCTCCCACGTTAAATCTTATATGTCTCTTTTTACTGTTCCTTTTTCGTTTCATAAAATTTCAAATCACAACGATGCTAAAGAAGTTTTCACTTCAAAAAAAAGCGAAAGGTCTTATCAAAGGGTATCGTATTACCCAGTAACTGGGTTGTGGAGGTCAGATAGGCAGTAGGTCCATTTAAAATACATGTATATAAATACTAATAATAAAACTGAAGAGTTTGTTTGTTTGAACGCGCTAATCTTTGGAGCTGCCAGTTGGATTTAAAATATTATTTTGGCATTTGATAGCCCAATTCTTAAGGACGACTATAAGCTATTAAACATCACGGTAAGGAGCCGAGCAAAAACTATAAAAGGAAGAAAGAATGCTAAGCGAACCGCATGCAGGCGATGCGATGCGACGCGGTGGGTTGGAGAACGCGGACGAAGACGCGGGCAGAAGCTAGTAATATTGTAAACAACTTACCCAGTTACTTGGTGGAATTCTGGCGCCTGTGGCGTTTACCGTACCGTTGGCCCAGATGTAATAGTCAGTATAGTTGCCTACTCTGTTTATTGAATTTTGGAACCACACGCTCTCGTTGCTCGTATGGTTGGGCACGTAGTCCAACACCACGCGAACTCCTGCACGTCAGTGGAAGCATTAAATTAATAAATCAGTTTTATTCAATCAAATGTACAGGGAAAAAGTACAAAAAACGCAAACTGTAAGATAGCATTAATAACTTCAAAGGGATAAGAACACTTATAATATCTTGCCTTAAGGCTAACCAAAGCTGGGCATTAACTCGTTAATCCGTTAATCGTTAATTAACGAAGTTAACATTTTGATTAACGGATTAACTTTTAAGTTAACTTTTAAAAATGTTAACGGACACGTTAACTTCCATTAATATGCAGAAGTCCGTTAATCGTTAATCATCAATTAAAAAAGAGTAAAATAAAATATTTTTTCTAAAAAATAACACCGACTTCAAAGTGATCACTAAAATGTAATAAAATAATTTGGTTTAAACACGTATTATTAAAGTCGGACGATGTTGAGTCAAAAACACAATGTAGAAATATTTACATACGATCGGCCGACTTCAATAATACGTGTTTAAACCAAATTATTTTATTACTTTTTAGTGATCACTTTGAAGTCGGTGTTATTTTTTAGAAAAAATATTTTTTTCTAACCTGTTAACTTCCAGAACCTAAACCAACAAGTTTTATAAGTTCACTAACGCATAAAAATGCAATTTTGGATTAACGATTAACGTTAACGTTGCGTTAATTCTTCTGAAATGTAACGCTTTAACGTTTAACGAAGCTAACTTTTTTTGTAGCGGATTAACGATTAACGATGTTAACTATTTGATTAACGGTGCCCAGCTATGAGGCTAACGCAATTTCACATTATTTTCCGCATCCACTCGCCTTACCACAATCAATCTATCCATCTCTTCTAAACAGATTTCCCAAATAAAGTGATTTTATATAACTATGAATCGTTGACTTACCCAATCGCTTGGCTTCAGCCACGAGAGCGTCGAAGTCTTCCATAGTTCCGTAATCTGGTGATATAGACTTATAGTCTGCGATATCATAACCGAAGTCGTACATGGGAGACTTGTAGATAGGAGACAGCCAGATTGCGTCTACGCCCAACTCTTGTAGGTACGGCAGCTTTTGTTTTATACCTGTTCAAAATGTCGATTTATTATTTTGAAGTAGGTAAGCAGGACCGAGAGTCTTGGTTGGTGGATATTGCTGATGACAGCTAAGTTTCATAATCTTTGGTTAATATGAGCCACGTCTTTCTTCGGCTTCCTCTGTCCTTGTCGGTATCAATATCGTCATTAAAAACAATAACAACAGTCGAGGCTCTTTGTTGAAGACCATTGAAGCTAACCCTCGGTACTTCGGTCAGGCCTGCTGGGACACAAGCCTCCTCTCGGTAAGGAGCCGCGCCCAGTGCGGGTTGGTGGATGTCACATCCACGTCTGTCGTGTTTGAAAGCATGGTCAAAGTGTAATTGACATATTACCAATCAAATCTCCGATCCCGTCGCCATTGCTATCCATGTAGGAGCGCGGGTATATCTGGTAGATCACGCATGACTTCCACCACATGTCCACGCACGAGACGCACGCTACCGTCGCAGCAACCAGGAACAGCGTTAGCACCCGCATTTTGGCTTAATACACGAAAAATATGTTCAATTATTAGGTTAGTACCTATCTACTTATCTATACTAATATTTAGAGGTAAAATTTTTTTGTAAGTTTGTATGTAGAGGGTAATCTCTGGAACTGCTAGTCGGTTCGGATTAAAAAGGGGAAAGAGAGACAAATACTGTAGGTAGTCTGTGGTGTACCATTTACATAATACAATAAATACATACATAAATTATATTATACTAATATAAATAAATATATATATAGATATCATAAATATATATAATAAACATGAAACAGAAGCTAAGAAAATACAATGATGTTTAAAGAGAGAGGAAGTGCTTTTTTATCATAATTTTAAGTGGACAAAGACGATGACTTTGGGATGTACGATGCGCGCCACGAAAGATGAGACTTGACCCCGCCTCCCCTATGACGTCCGGTCCCGTCCCACACTCAGACCATATACCGCTAAAGATACCTAAAATCGTGTTCTGGGCAAGTCAAACCACGTGGTGTGTCAAGTCTCATCTTTCGTGGCACGCATTGTACGATGCACCTTGGGCACTTCAAAAATTTGAATAACTTTATAACACACCTACCTGCTTTCGCTGCTACTCCACAAATAGCGCTAGTGGGACGGCAGGTCCTTATATAGACCTAAGTAATAAGTATACACTCGAACACTCGACTTGTTTGCATTTTAGCGACAATATCGTTGATGACTTAAGGCGCTACCTCGAAAATAAATCGCAGCGACTAATGCGAGCGAAAGTGATTCAATTACTTTTGAAACGCGTGCGCTCGGAATAAAACGACGTACGTGCCAGAACGAATATACTCCTTTTTTAACAAAATAAATTAATATAATTTAAAACTACTTTGAGTAAACTTTGATATGATAATTCTCTGTTTTAAAGTAAATTCCATTGAATAACTCTTAAGCATTACGCCGTGATGTCGCAAAAAGTAAAAAAATAGATATAACTTGGCAATTTTTTTGTATTGAGAAAAATTCATTGAATTGTGTATTCCTTTTACATGATACTAGACCAAAGAGTCAAAAAACATATACCAAAATGTTAAATCCCTATTAAGAAATGTTTGATTTACAAATTATTTTGGTATTAAGTTTGTATGAAGTACGCATGCTCCGCCGGCCCCTTAAATGGCAGTCCTCCATCCTCTAAATATGCGTTTTAAAAGGAAAATACAAAGCTTCCAATACAAAACAAAATGTCTGAGTTGCAATTTTCACTTTATTGAGTCATAATCATGATTTTATATTAAAAATAAGTCAAACGGAATTAAACATATTATTTGCTGTCACATTCAATAAAGAAAATACAATTGAAAATTATACACACGGATATTATAATTACAGTGCACCGACGAGAGAATGCGTTCTTGACAAACAGGTGTGCAGTTTCATACGAACGAATAAGTATTTTGCGAATTTGATCTTTGTTAGCTACTAGAATTTTCGCACTGTCTACCGGTGTCAGGAGCGCATTCTTTCAACAGCCGGATTGTAAAGAGTTGAATAAGTACTAGTAAGTTCGTTGACAACTTTGATGGTGTCTTTTACATACTATAATGTAGATTGTAGATGCACTTGTTTCAATATGTACCTACTTTTTATTTAAAAACTATTTCACAAAATGGTCGTCGTCCTTCTAACGCTTCCACAAACACCGCCTTGCTTCACTATACAGTATTTAAAAACAGACTCTTAGGCGTTTCGCACACTGCACCGCATTACGCAGCGGGACGCAGATAACCTGCAATTTTTTACAAATAACTTCGATAAAAACGCGGTTCCGAGCGGGGAATTTGGCTCCGTTTCACGCACCCCGCTGCGTAATGCGGTGCAGTGCGCCAATCGCCTTAGCATATAGCACAAACCTATACAGGGTAGGTATAGGTAGATTTTGGAGACGGGCCGGTAAGGGTAGCTACCATAACCGTTGTAGCTACAGGAGAATAGTCTTACTCTTAGGAGACTATTCTTAACTTTTTGATCTGAGTTCACAGATTAAAAAAAAATTGTACAGTCGGCAAGAAAATGGCCAGTTTTCACAAAAACTTTTTTTGATGTAAAGCGATCCTGTTTCTTATAAGGATAAAAAAACTCTATCGTAACAACTGAGGTTTGAGTACCAGAAAACTCGGAACTCGCTAAAAACTATTTCCACACTTTTCGCAGGAAAGAAACTACAATTTACTTAAACCCTTTGTGTTCCGTCTCATAAACCCACCCTCTATATTCTTGTCCTAACAAAGTCAACCGTTATTGCCTAAATTATATCTTTACTTTAGAGTATAAATTCTGCATGCTAAACAGTTAAAAAACTTCATTCTTTTAAGTCCGTTTTTCAATACAGTCTGGTGCGTTGGATGGAAGACGACCATAGCTCATTTGTTAAAGGCATTAATGCATTTCAATTTATTTAATAAAGAAAAGATTGTCATCGTCGATACATTTTCAATTTATTATACAGACTAAGGCTTTTACATGAAGCTATTACAATAGAACTGTGTCGCAATTAATACAGAGATTTACCACCATACTATCTTTTGCTATATATGTTCTATTCATTACAAAATATATCTTCTATTAGTTAGTGTCCAAATCCATAATTATTTAGATGGATGCAAGTTCATGTCTGTTCAAACTACGTATTATATTATGTCTATTGCGTTTAATGTCCACTAACAATGAGGGTTTTCTGAAATGACGTTCGCCAGGTGGCAGCACTGACACGTCAGGTCCAGACATCTGTCAAAGAGCCTATATTTTCTTTAGTCATGATTGAATGATGAACGAATGAATGAATCGAATGATGAACGTCATCATATATTTTATATTGGAAGACCTCTTGTCACAGTGGTGCCAACTGGTGTCGTAAATTTTCACGAAAACCCTCATTAAGGAGAAATACAGATATGGAAATTGTTATTTTTTACACGAGAAAAATATATTTATTCGTAATACTAAGTACTTTGTACTATTTAAGTGTACATGTCAATGGAATTCGAAATAGAGACTATTTTGTACAAAAATGAGATGGAAAATTAAATATACTGAATTGGGAAAATAGAAACGGAAGAGACTGGGAAAACGTATTTAAATATAATGATTTCGATGCAGAAAGTCATCAAGAATCTTGAAAGTAATGACATCCATGACTTATATCGTTATGATGAGAAGTGGTTTTAAACTCAGGAACTTTAAATCAATGCTACTATCAGTGGCGTGCCTAGGGGTCAAAATTAGGGCAAGCCCACAGATTTTCAACGTATAAAAAAAACGCCCAACTGAGGGATTGGCTGATTTTCAGTTATTAATGTTTGTGTTCGAGTTCATTGATTGGTATTTTTTTAATATATTTATTTATTGATAGGTTTAAGTAAGTTTGTTGTTGTGAATTATGATTTTATTAGGGCAAGCCGGGCTTTTCGGCTTCTATGAAGGTACCGCCCCTGGCTACTATTCATACACCGAGATTATATACGTTTCGTTCGTCTAAATGACGAAATTTGCTTCTCGTAGAAGAAACAATTTCATTTTCAAGTAATTTAGAAATAATAATACTTTAGACTGACCAGAACGTATACAATCTCGACTTAATTCCATTTAAATTAATTTAGCACACTCATTCATTACAGATTCTTATAACTTCATAATATTTACAAAATGTACAAGATTTTATTCTATAATCGTGAGATGCATCAAACTTGAATTTTTCTCCGAAAACATGCTTTTCCCATATTTTTTTTCATTTGCAATTAATCATAAGCTCAGTTCAAAGTCACTTATTGTAAGATTGAGTCTACTTATAATGCACGCTACAATTACTGTAATGCAGATCGAATATACATATTAAAATTACTCTATATTATACGTATAATTTAAATAACTTGAAGAGTATCAGATTATATTCACGCCCCTGTATTTTACTCTCTTAGAGATTTCGAGTTGCCTCATTTGATATGTTAAATTTGAGAACAGGTAAACAACCATACAGGCGGTATATGTCAAGTTGACCTGATACAAATACTTATCTTTACAATACATAAAGTTGTACAGACTCCAGCACATCAAGCTACCCGAAACTGTCAAATTTTCCCAATCAACTTTGAACCTTATGCATTAGCGATAAAGTTGAAAATCTATCAAAGAAATTTGACAGATTGTAGTAGCTTGATTGGCTAGCGTCTATACATGAATTCAGCATGCATTATGCAGTATGCCCAATCATTATACTACTATCGACGTCAGTTATTAATACAAATAATTTAGTCTATTTGGAAGGGTAGGTTGGCTGCTATTCTCGGTTTTTTCTTCTTCATTGGCCGCGATGTCGGGTCCTGGTGTTGTTGCGCCATCTGCTTACAAATATTTATGTTTTACTAGCGTCCCGCCCCTGCTTCGCAAGGTTTTTGTTTTTAACTTGATAAAAATCGATATTTCTTTATTTATGTGTAAATTAAATATTAATATATTATTATACACGTAAACCTTTCGGCAGTAATCCTCTGAATGATGGTGAAAACCACATCAAAATATGTTGCGTATTTCAGAAGAACAACGCGATCACACAGACAGACACGAAAAGCGACTTTATTTTATACTAGCAACTCGCCCCTTCTTTGCATGGGTTCAATGGCAACATGTTAATACATCAAGATTTTTGTGCTTAAGAGGTAATGCGGTCGGGGAGACTTTTGAAAAATCCTAAGTAAAAAGTCGTAATTCGAGGTTTGGCTCTCGCCTATTTCCTCCTCCAATACTGGACCAATTTAAAAGATATTTCATAAACTGAATAAGGATATATACTGTGTCCCTATGGTTTTCTTTTTTCATTACTAGTTGTCAAATTTGTACACTAGGCCTCTGTTGACAGCGGTTTAAATCGGCATTTTTTGAGGGTTCTAGTGCTTTTTTTAAATAATGTATCATCAAAAAGGAAAACATAGGGACATACAAGTAGTTGATATTTATTATTCTGTAGTAAATCATTGCTGTAAGCTCATTAACCAGAAAGAAAACAGGCGAGAGCGTTTCTATGGAGAAACGACCCGCATTTCCTCTTAATCTAAGTGAAATGATACTGGATTATGCACATAAACTTTCAGTAGTAACTTCTCTCAATGATGGCGAAAACCGCATCAAAATTAATTGCGGTCACACAACAGACACGAAAAGCCACATCGTTATATATATAGTATACTTTGTATACATCCAATGTTTATTTGTGGCTATTTTTACTAACGTTTATTTGTGGCGACTGGTGCATCTACACCGCGGTTACTTTATAAGAGCAATGTTATCAAGTGTGAGTGGGTAACGTACGACAGGAAAAAGAGTAGTTTGTTGTAAAGCGAGAGGTAATAGAAATGGTTCGCTGATGCCTGATGTGGTAGCAATCTTTTCAAAATACAAATCCTGGCGAATAGGTTTGGGTCAGCCTTAAGGTTACGTTACAAAACTTTAAAAACAGTCAACCTCTGTATCCTGTAGTAACAATGAAAGAAAAGAACGTCGTGCAAAAATGAATGAGGCTTGGTCCAAATGCCCACCACTTCTAAGACCTATATGTCACTAAAGCGGGTTGCAGACCAAAAGCTAAGCTAAGTTAGTCTAGCTCAGCTCGCATAACTGAGGTAATTTTTCATACTTATGTACAGACCGCAAACAAATTATGAACAGGATTGTGAAAAATTACGTCAGCTATCCGAGCTAAGCTAAACTAACTTAGCTTAGCTCTTGGTCAGCAACCCGCTTAAATAGTCCATTAAATAAGGAAAATTTGTGAAATTAGTTATAGTTAAATAAAAAAGCTGTTTATGCAATTTTTTTTCCTTTATCTATAACTTTTATATACAGATTTTCTTAAGATGTGTCTTAATTATAAATACTCCGTGTTTAATAGACTATTCAGTTACATAGGAATTTATGTGGGATCGGCGCAACATACGTCTGTTTCTTTCATACTTAACAAAACTTGCGACATGAAATAACAATTTTATTCGACGGTTGACGTCAACCGCGGTCTGGATGCAGCCTTTATACTATTACAATATTTTCGATATAAAAAAGACCCGAAAACTTTAGAAGATAAATTCACCTGTGCAAAGAAAACTTCATTCAAATGTATTCTACCGTTCTCAAGAGTAGGAAATGAACTTACCGGTGCATTGGAAGGCTGTGGTTTCGGTAATATAGACTTGGGCGCCGGCATTTGACCGGAATCTCTTCTGTGAGAAGAACCGCTTGGCTGTGAGACGCGTCTGTTGAAAGTAAAGTGTCAATTAACATAAAAACTAAAGGTGTTTTTTTTGGATAACAACTTTAATAACTTTGACACAAGGTTCAGTTTGCGCAAAAACTTCATTTTTTTACGACTTTTTGTTAAGTAATAATAGTCATTCTGAAATCAACTTAACTTACATTAGTCTAAAGTTCATATTTGTTTGAGTGGAAATAACATAAACGGTAATAAGGATATGAATACGGAATAATAAGTTAATCATTCGTCTAGCCGTCGCAAGTGCGGCTGACGTGATTTTCAGAGAAGAAATTCTCAGTAGCACCTCGGAGTTTGGAACTGTGTCCGGTAAATTGCAATGGGCGAGCCCTATCGCTCATACAATGTGAATGAAACACAACACTATCGTCTTCTTGGAAAGGTGTGATGCTGTACACAAAATAATGATTATTTTGTCATGGTCTTTGTTGCAAGATTTGGTGCCCATTTTTATTTAAAATTCAATAGTTTTATTAAATTTTTGTATCATTTTTCCTCTCAACCAAAGCAAAGCAGCTGCCATCTTGGTTGACTGGCAGAGAATGTTGAAATGTGTGAAAAGTTTAAAAAAATAAATTTGGTTTATAACCTATAAAATAGCATCATGTGACGATCTTGTTACACAACAATGTGCTTGTAAAACGTGATTTAGCACAAGTACACAACGATGACTGTTCATGCCAAGATATGGAAATTAACAAGACCTCGCAGTGCTAATCTCTCTAAAGGTTGCTGTCTTCAATAGCTATCAAGCACTTAAACTGGAGTGGCGCTAGGCACATAAATATGTCGTGGCCTTCTTATGTACCGAATAACATAACAGCTCGCCTGAATTTCAGGGGTGGACTCTCTCCAGGTGTCTACCCCTGAAATTCATGCGAGCAGTGGTTACCCAGTGGTAACGGCCTCGACTTACGACGTGGGTTCGAATCCAGACAGGCACTTTAATAATAATAATAAACTTTACTTTGTGTAATTTATTTAATACGGTAAAGGTAAACATCGCGAGGAAACCGGCCATATGTTAGGACAAAATTTCGAAAATATGTGACATCTACCAACCCGCACTGGGCCCGCGCGGTGGATTACGGCCCATTCCCTCTCACGGAGAGAAGGTCTGTGTCCCAGTAGTGGGAACTGGGAACGTTATGGGCTGATTATGTAGTAGGCACCTGTGTAGTACTTACTACATCTAAATTTCACTAGTTATGTCCATAAATAGTTGTAGGCGGTTGTAGGGTGGGGGTTGTAGGTGTTGTTGTTGTGTGTTGTGTAGTAGTAGTTGTTGTAGTTGTTGTCCATAGTTGTGTCCATAAATTACATATTTTGCTACACTAAGCTAGATGTTCAGAAAGGTCCGGTGCGTAGTACAGACACCAGCACATCAAGCTATTATACTACAATCTGTCAAATTTCTTTAATAGATTTTCAACTTTACCGCTAAAGCATAAGGTTCAAATTTGATTGTCAATATTTGACAGTTTCGGGTAGCTTGATGTGCTGGCGTCTGTACTCGCAACCGTGTATGATCAGATGTATGAACGTAGACGAAGAAAAGGAATATGTAAGGATCATAGCAAGTGGCGTTCTGTAGTCTCTGTCTATCCCCATATGAAAAAGGCGTGAGTTTATTTGTGTGTATGTACTAGGCAAACAGTAACTGACACCTTTAAATGCTTCTATTTTCTTTTGAATAAAAATGCGATGCTATCAAAAACGTTCCATAATTTGATTTTTTAAATTTAACATAAATGTCACATTTTTTTAGTCACCAAAAAAGATAAGTACCAGGGTCGTCGGGTATAGCTGAAGTTTAGTAAAAAACCGATGGATTTTTTTGAATGAAATTTAATTTGACAAATGAACTGTTTGTTTTCTATGAATTACATATATTATTTTAATCGAATACATGCATTGGTTTCTTACTAAACTTCAAGTACATATATCCGACGAACCTGGTTACTTATCACTTTTAGTGACGTACCGCCGCCATTTAACAATCAGCCAAGTAAATCAGAAAGTTTCTCGTCTGTGAAAGGGCCCTCGCTCCATCGTTATTGATTATTTCATTATTTAGATAACGTATCACATGTATAAGTGCTCTATCGAGGATTATGTGCTGCACGGAAGTGTTTACCTAGTGAGTAAGCACTCATTGTGGAGTGCAAAATGTGGGATTTTACAACGATATAGAGACAATCACGTTTATGTGATAGTGTTTTATGATTCCGTCTCATTACCTAGATGTTTTTAGTCAATGTAACATTTTTTTTGTATGTTGGCCCGTTTTCCTGGAGATGTGCTTAGGATAAATGACGATTATGTATAGTCAAGTATGTCATTGAAATGGCAGACATGTTCAAACCAATAATAACATACCACTACGCCTAAAATTCCAGAAGGGTTAGACAGAGATTTGTTTAACAGGTCTTGAATCGATAGTAACTAACTAACTATTATACTGTTTTAGACAAAAATAAAAAATAAACTTTTTATAAACTATTGTGTGACAGAGCAGTTGTGTCCCAGTGACCCAGACCCTACTTACAAATTATAGGTCGTGGGTTTGAACCCAGACGAGAGTTTTACTTCAGTGTAATTTCAACACTGCTGCTCTAAAAACGGTGAATGAAAACATCGTGGAAAAACCGGCATGCCCTAGAACCAAAAAAATCGAAGACATGTGACAGCCATCAAACAGCACTGGGCCCTCGTGGTGGATTACGTCCCACTTCCTCTCACCGAGGCCTGTGTCCCAGCAGTGGGAAGGTTATAGGCTGATTAGTATGTTATTGTGTAACACTAAAGTGTTGTGTAAGGGTCAGCGCAGACAGAACGGAGCGCAGCGAAGAGGGTTTTATTAACGCACTTGAAAATAAACTTTAAAATTATTACAATAAAGTGCATAAATGCTTGAACCTGACAAAGCAAGCCAAGGTCAGGTCAGGTTGTCAGGTTCAAGCATTTATGCACTTTATTGTAATAATTTTAAAGTTTATTTTCAAGTGCGTTAATAAAATCCTCTCCGCTGCGCTCCGTTCTGTCTGCGCTGACCCTAATGCTCGTGCCTTCTCTGCGAGGTCTGTTGGGACAAGACTGGTATTATCATTGTGTAACTCACCTTTGACTAGTCTGTACTTGCAGCGGTACGAAGGGGTTGTTAACTTTGTCCGCGTTGCTCTGCGGAGGAGCCGCAGCATGCTTGTTGGTATGGGGCGACTGCTTTACGTTCTGCAACAATCAGATGAGCTCAAACCAGCACTCTAATTAGATTTTATACTATTTAAACAATAAAAATCGTTCCTGTTTCTAAAGCATTGACAAGTTTTAACAATATTTTTCTCAATCGATAGGACTAAGGTAGTACTGCGCTCTATTGGTGTATCGGAATCGTAACGTAATCGCTTCGCCTCGGGACAAGTTCACGATCTGCGGTGCGGTGCGTTACGTCTCTTCGTCCACCCTTGCCCCTCTCATCCCTCCGGCCTGCCTGCTGCACCAGCAACCAGCGGTCGGCGAGCCGTAAGCGCGGCGTCGCCTAGCCGTAGCCGAGTCGACGTATCGGAGCTGCTGATCCGCTTTGGTTACGTGCTTACGTTAGGTTGACGCCTTTTTGACGCCGAGGAGAAAGGCTATACGATGACGATTCCTTTCCGAGTTGATATGTATGACTTTTAACTTGCTCTCCGAGCCACGGAAGGGTCTTCATATGTAAAGATGGTCACCCATCCACGGACCAACCGCGGCAAGCGTAGCTTAACCTGATCGATCGATCCGTGTGGCTTTTATTACTTAGACATTAGCTCAATCAGCTCAGAATTGTCATAAAATATAGGCCATTTAATAATAGTAATAAAAAAATGCGACCTCATTATTGCAAGAAATGGACGTTACGCTGAGTGATGAGACGTAAACTAACCCCTCCAAGTTAAAAGGTTTGTAGTAGCAATGTAAAATGGTTACTTTTCGCCCACATACCACGTTTAATTTATCTACATTTATTTTTGTATTGCGGATTGGGCCATCTCTTGACCTCCCATCGATCTAACCAATTTAGTCTTTTCAATTTACCGTAAGACTATTGGAAGAATGGCCACTGTGGTAATATCTTACTTTATCGATGTTATTGTGTGACCAACTGCGTCATTATCACTTTTCAAACAGAAAGTTCCCCAGGTTCTGATAATTACTTGATTAAACGCTCGCCGAGTAATCGAAATGGTTCCAATTGCATCTAAATTACGCAATGAGGGACTAAACTGAGTTAAAACCGTCATGAAATAAAGATTATCTAATATTTACCTGTGGTTTCACCTGGTTATTAGGTTGGTTCCAACTTGGTCCCAACGTGACATTGTTCCCAACGGCGCCAACACTCGGCAAATGTTTGGGGAAGACCTGTTGTTCGAAGCCTCTGTTAGGTTGCTGCATTTGGTTGCGTTGGCTATTGTCCTGGTTACGGAACGTTAAGGGTTGTTTGCGCTGTTGAAAGTGAGGGTTTTGGAACTGCGGGAACGGAATCTGGCTAGGCCCTGGTCCTTGGAACGGTTGCCCGAAGGTCGGGTACGGCGGTAGAGGCGGCTGGCTCTGTGGGAGATAAGATTTTTTTAGTATTTAGTAGCACATAATTGATGCACTGAGACAGTGAGGCGGTTTCGCGGCAGACCTCGTAGGAGATGGCGGGACGAGCTGGGTGCTTACTCTTCAATTTGATTCCGATAGATCGACATTGGAATTGTGAAGTTTCGTACTCTTGAGTTCGATGCTAGCGCAAAATGATTTTTAGATTGGGTGACCATTTTGGAGAACTAAGTGGAATTGGGTTCGGGTTTGGCGTGGGGTAATTATATTGACAATACTGTTCTCAAGAGTACCGAATCACGTGATTGTAAAATTAAGATTGGAATTATATTACTAATTTTAATTCCAATGAGATCATTGGAATTAAAATTAGTTTGGAGAGTAAGTCCCCTGGATAGGTTCCATCAAAACAGGAGGACTTGCGGGCTCGCGAAATATAAAAGGAATGGAAAGAGGCCTTTGCACAGGAGTGGGACAGCGAAGGCTAGCAAAAAAAAAGTATTTAGTAACTAGCGGTTGCACCCGCATTATAGGGGAATGTCGTGATGACCCAGTGCTTTAGACCTCGCAAATATCAATGTGATTTGATTTATTTATGGACATTTTTGACATCAGTGAAGGCAAACTGGACTTATAATTAATAGAAGTCTGAAATCGCCAAACCAGTTTTGAGCGTGGTGATCAATGCTCGTGCCTTCTGTGTGCAAAGAGACCTTCGTCCTGTAGTGGAAGCATAATAAACTGGTATTATACAGTGGTAGGGACAACGAAGCGCAAACTGAACCACGTATAAAAAAATCGTCGGTTATCCTAATCCTGGTTATCCATGCTAATATTATAAATGCGAAGATGTGTCTGTCTTCTGTCTGTTACATCTTCACGCTTAAAATTTTGACCGCCACAGTCATGTATAGATGACAAACCAAAATGCGCCCACACTTTGAAAATGTCGCAACTTTGATTTCCAAGATACAGACAAATGCTTAGTTTGGGGGTCACCGTCTATTATATTCTTGTACAAATTGTGATTAATAAATACATTTAAAATTTGAATCTGTCTAGCCTTTTCCCAACTATGTTGGGTCGGCTTCCTTATAACCAGATGCAGTTGAATACCAGTATTTTACATAAAGCGACTGCCTATCTGACCTCCACAACGAAGTTACTGGATATTACCGATTCTAATGAGGATAATTCTGGAAAACCATATTTGTTACGGTCGCGAATCATATTTTAATCAACATACAACCTGACAGTGACCTACAAATTGCAAAAAACGTAAGAAAATTTGTATTTCGCGGGCTACTTGAACGCATCTCCCATAAGTTTTCACTTCTGTGCATTTCGGCAGTGCCCATGCCTGCCCACGTTATAACGCACCTTGTAGGTGTTCCGCTCGGCGAGGCGCGGCGCATGCGCGGCGGCGCCGGGCGCGGCCTCCTTGCGCCAGTTCTGCGGCTGCGGCGGGCCCCTGCGATATATTCAAACATTGAACATATTTTATTTCCCATAAACATACATTGGCACTTCTGAAACGTCAGAAGCTAAGTACACGGTTCCACTGGCTTTTACAATGTTTTTAAATCACACAGTTCATATGTATAGGCGGACAGTGCAGTCCTTATTTTTTGTTCAGAATGGGAAATCATGAAATGACCCCTCCCGCTCTGGATGGAGCGGAAGGGAGTGTCAGACTCTTACTGATTAAAACCCACCCGTGTTCCTTCCTTAGCCCTTTATGTTCCGGGCCAGCGGTAACCCTTTCGGACAATCCCGCTGACCCGGCAGGCTAGGAAAACACAATAACACAAATAGGATTTGGAAATCTTCTAGATTAATATAAAAGCAGGAGGCGAATTAGAGAAGGTGTCGTCTATTTTTTTTTCGGTATTAGGAGTTTCGATCAAATTGAAGAAGGCGTGTAACCATATAATATCGTACCATCAGCGCCATCTAGTGAAATGATTAAATGTCACTCAGGTAATTCAAGTACAGTACCCGGCGATAAATATTGCACATCGACCTTTTTACACAAAACCATTTTATACAAAGAATAAAAATACATAATTATCAAAAGAAGCAAATCATAATTGTTTTAACAGCTCCTAATAGATACCGGACTGTTTGTATTTCGTGCGACAGAGATAACGCTCTACGAAGCCGAAATTAGCCGATTGTCTCTTCCAGGTCGATGTGCAATATTTATCGCCGGGTACTGTAGTTCTAGATAAGAACAAGGGCGCCTGCAGAGAGCCGATTGTATCATCTCTGGCGGTCTAAGGACGCCCTATTGCATTTCATTAGTATATTGTCTGTTTTATGGACATTGTCATAAGGTACAAATAGATATGATTGATGTGCGCCCGTTAATCAATATCCGTCTTCGTTTATTTCTTTAGGTTGTCCTCGATATGTCTGATGTGACTTTATAAGCCACTTTTCTTATAATCTATGGAAGTGTTTCTTACCCGGAAAATAAACTCCAAAACGTAGGAGGGGTGCTTGCACAAAAATTAACAAAATATAAAATGAATTGTGTTAGTTCGATTGCGTGGCAACTCATTTCCATTATCAGGGTCAAATTATCTAGAGAAACTCCGCAGACGTGATAAGTATGGATATCTAAAAACATTATAAAACAAAAAATAAATAAATTAGATGATTTTTTTTGTCACTTGAAATTTCAATTTTAAAAATCAGTTTTTTTTGTGTTGACTTCACAGACGATGGGTATTGATACCTAAACAAAATAAAATTGACTGTCTTAACTCATACTTCAAGTAACAACACTACCAGCGGTCATTGACGCAAAAAAAAAAACATAAAATGATCTTTATTTTATCGTTTAAAAAAATACTCATGACGTCTGCAGAGTTTTGCTAACTAATCTTATTTGACCTTGTATAGTTGTATCTTTTGCGGGGGAAGCTTTTATTCTTACCTCTGTTGTTGAGTTACCGGGACTTGCGCGGGCGCGTTGTCGTTCTTCACCCGCCAGTTAAGATTCTGTTCTGGTGTCGTAGGCTAAGGAAAGATATAGTAAAAGCTTAAAAATCGAGACGATTACACAACCTCTCCAATTTTTAAGTTGGTTATAAAGAGTGTTCTTTACTGTAGAGTAATAAAACAAATAAGAACAAATAATGACAATATAACCCTTAAGTTTTTTTTTAGCCGTTCTTTTAATACGAGTCTTCAGGATATAGATCCTGACGACTATTTTTGCTGCATAATAAAGCGTAGGTTACCTTTTTATTCTTAACTTCAGCATCGGCGGTTTTGTTGATCTTCAACAGGCTTCGAAGTAAGTGTGTGGCGTTGTCCTGTATAACAAACAAATTACAAAATATATATATTATTATCAGAGATCGGAATTCATCGGAATAATATAATCGGAAAATACCTAAAGTTTGCAGCGGGACATAATATGGAGTTGTTATTGTATTAAGTTTGTATGAACTACGCATTAGCATGCGTTGTTCGCCGGCCCCTTAAAACTCCTATACAAAATTCCCAAATATTGTGGCAGTCGTGGTCGATGTGTCGAGACTCAGTGTAGATTTTAGAAATTATGGACTTGCAATGTTCTCTTGCTCCATCAATCATCATTCTCTCTCTGTCATCTTCAAACGATTGACAGAAATAGAACTATGTTTTAAATTTAGCGCTAAATGCATTTCACACTTCACGATATTTTCCTTTACCGTTTTTAAGAGGAATTATGATGAAAGAATTAACATAATGTAAAGCGCCTGTCTGGGTTCGAACCTGCGACCTACAACTCGTAAGTCGCGACTGTTACCACTGGGCCACCTCTGATGCTGATTTGTGGTGCAAGCAGGTCTTAAATATTTGGCGTACTAATCGCATGTTTCACGATCGCGACTCGATTCTTGGCGTTTAGTTGGTGACCAAGTGAATCAAGCACAGATAAAATAGATAACGCAAGAGCAACTACTTCCCGTGCCAAAAATCGTACACTTTCACGCACTTTCGCGCTCAGTCCTGTGTACTGCTGGCTGGGTAAGCGTGAGCGAGAGCGCGAGCTTGTGACGTCATAGTAGGCAGTCAAAAAATGGCAAGCTTGGTTTTTATACGGTTCATGATACTTGCGTTATCTAGGTCTATCCATATCTGTGGAATCAACACTATATAAAAATAATAACGTAGCTAGGATAGAGCATACCTGTCCGGGAGGTCCGCTGTCAGCGACGGCGTGACTGCTGTGGTTGCGGTTGTCTGGCGACACCGCCTGGTCGCCCGGTGGACTGCAATGTATTATTAATTTTATACACTAGTTTTAACTACACAAGAAAATGTCATATTTAGTATATGCAACAGAACATTTATGTATATGTCACGGCTAATAGCCGAAGTGCGGCTACACTTAGTTTTAGCCGGGTACAACAAGGTGCAGCCGGCCACATGCGGTTCGTGTGTCGTCTGGGAGGCGACGTAGGATGCTAGAGCGAGCGCAGGGCACTTCCGAGGTTTAAAACCAGGTGTAGCCGCGCTTCGGCTATTAGCCGTAACATATACTTGAGAACCACCTTTTTTCGTTTGTTCAAAAAGTACTTTGTTTATGTATACATATACATACAATTCGCCTATAATGTTCCTACAGTTAAGATATAGGTCTTTTCAGTGTGAGGAAGTGTATTCATGTGATTTTAATGCGGTTTTTACCATTCTGTTACAGAATTTATATCTGATGATTTATGTGTATAATACATTCATATTTAACTTAGATATAGTTCATAAATCTGGATTTTTTGACGTGCCGCCAATGCACCAGTGCGAAGCATGGGCGGGTCGCTAGTAGGGTATAAATTAGAATGGTTGAGGCACTCGTGAAAATAATCCGATCCAGCCTGTCCCTTGCTGCGCTTTCCCAGCGACGCCTTAAGCTAAGGTCCGTACCCCACAGGGGGTGCCCTTAGCGTGTAGTCGCTTTGATTTTAAGATTTTAAGCCCTGGCTGGGGCCATTAATTTATTGAGGCATCCACAGGCAAGCTCGGTTAAGCAGTCAACAACCTCCTAGGTTGACCTGCGAGAAGCAATTTATATTTAAAAAAAAACGCTCGTGAAAGGTAACAAACAAGTGTACCTGTAGTTAGCGAAGGCGGAGTGATGTCCGTCCTCCCGGCGCAGCAGGTTGGGTGCGTGCGCGTGCGCCAGGAAGCAGTCCTGCGCCGGCGTCGCGCTCACTGCGCTGCGCAGCTTGCGGCCGTACGACAGGTTCAGCATGTTGCAGGGCGACAACCTGTTGCAATACACACGATGTTAGAAATTATTGTTGTCCAAAATTATTTTTATTGTAGCGTATTTAAATACAAAAGAATAACTATTTACTGATCATTTTTAAGACACATACAGGATGGTTTCAGTACATGATTCTGAACCTTGAAACTTATCAAAGATTATTAAAAAAAAAAAAAAATTGCTGTGTCAAGTGCAATACTTACGCGGTCAAAATTTATAAAACGGCAATTTTTTTAAATAATCGAAAACAAATATCTACGCTAGGGGAATTCATGGCTACAGTTTGTGCGTCGATGTCCCCGTCACCGTGTACAAAGTTGCTACAAATTGATGAAAATCAACAATCACATCACGGTGTAGTCTATGGCATCAATCGTTCAAATCGATCCAGTGCGGTGCATGGCAGCCGGATTACATTCATCGATAGATCGTCGATTATGTATGATATGGAAGCTGATCGACCGAAACCTAGTTGGACCTTAGCTATACTTCGTTTGATATTAAAAAAAAAAAGCTTACAAATCTCACCTATAAACAGAAGCGTAGCGTGCCTTGGCGGGGCCTCGTATAAAAATTTGTTTGGGGGCCCTTAGGAAGGGTAAAGATTTCTCACAAAAGAAAAAAAATGTTTGCATAAACTAAAATAAATATCTATCTGTCACTTTTTCCAAAAATTTTACAAACAATTCAAATTTAATACGGGGCCCCCGTGGCGCGGGGGCCCCGTATAATTGATACGGCAGATACGGCGGTAGCTACGCCCCTGCCTATAACCCTCTTCAAACAGATCTTCAGTCATGCCACCGGGGAAGGGTTTATCAAACATGATAAGGAACGAATGATCCGCATTCAGCTTACCCCTCATTCGTCCGGTATTAATGTTAGGTGGCGCACAATAGGCCACGATAGTACCAAAACCTAGTTGCACTGTTAGCTAAACTAAGTTTAAAATGATAAAGTATAGAAATCTCACCTGTAAAACCTTGGCTCTTCAAACAGATCTTCAGTCATGCCTCCAGGAAAGGGTTTATCAAACATGATGAGGTAAGAATGGTCCGCATTCAGCTTATCACTAAGTCGCACGGTGTTGTTGTTAGGCGGAGCACAGTCGGCCACGATGGTCCCGGTGGCGCCTAAAGGCACGGTCATGTTTTTAGTCACGCAGATCACGCGGTCGTAGAGTTTGAAGTCTGCACGAGGGTCCGGCGCGATGTTGCCGCTGTGTAGTTCCGGCTGAGACACACACACAAACAAATATAGGTAGATAATGTGATATTAGGAGTGTATTCTCCAAAGGATTATGCTGCGTTTCCCGCCGTTGGTCCCTGGATGGGTGACCATTTTTACATACCACGACCCCTCCGTGCCTTGGAGATAAAATGTTTTGTTACAGTTATTGCCGGTTATAAGCAATAAGTTGACATGCATTACAACTCTATTGGTCGTCAGGCCAGACTCCATACAAAAATGCCCATTATTCTTTACAAATTTATATGAATTAATTGGAATTGATGTTAAGCAACAATCACTGTCATAACAGTTGCCGTGTTGGGACTTGGGAAGCAACGTTGCGCGTCATTTGTTTACCATGAATACGAAAGATTTGCATGTTTCCAGCAAAATTTAAACGTTCCAAAAAGTTTCATGAAAAAGACGTTTCTGAAACAAATGTTTCCCAATAAATACGCGGTTTTATGCTAAGTATGTAAAATTACCGGTAATAATTCAAAATGGACCAAAATTTAATACTTACATTCATAAATACACTAACAAATCTAAATGCTACTCAATATCAAAGATTATCTAAAAGACAAGTTTCAAATTACATGTTTTATAAAATAATTACTTCAATACAATTTAGTATATCAACTAATTAGTCAAATTAAACGCCTTTTCCTATCACCTACTTTGCTGTACCCGACCTTGTCCACAATAATCATCTTAATATACATATATAAATTACGTGTCACGATGTTTGTCCGCGATGGACTCCTAAACTACTTAACCGATTTTAATCAAATTTGTACAGTGCGTGCCACGTAAGAAGAGACTTGACCCCGCCTCCCCCGCCTCTTTCCGCCGCCCCTATGACGTCCGGTCCCGTCCCGCACTCAGACCTCATACCGCTAAAGATACCTAAAATCGTGTTCTGCGCATGTCAGACCACGTGGTGTGTCAAGTCTCTTCTTACGTGGCACGCACTGTATACCGTGTGCAGTTTGATCCAACTTAAAAGATAGGATAGCTCACATCTCCATTTATAATCGCAATATTATTTTATTGCACAAAAACGTTAGCCACAGCAACGCACGGCCGGGTCAGCTAGTGTTTTTGTAAAACCTACCACCTAAGTTGACCTTGTGGAATGCAATAAACATATTGAGTATTCCCTTACTTTATACAGTAAGTTCCACTTGACCTGTAGCGTGACCTTCTTCTCATTGCCCTGAAGCTCTGCCATCTGCCTGTCCAGGTCTTGAGCGAGAACCTTCATCTCCTCAGGTTCAAGGGCATCGGAGCCACATTCACGTCGCGTGGCGCGGCTCTGAGGCTGGTTACTTATCCATTTGGCTATCTCTTGTGGCTTGTTTTTGCTGTAGGAGAGAACGTAGGGAGTCGTTGATATCGTTGACAATTTTGCTATTGTTCCAGGGGTGGTCTCATGAACATTAACTACTTTTAGTATGTTTATAGGGAAGTATTAAAACAAAAATCGAAGACATGTGACATCTAGCAACCCGCACTGGGCCCACGTGGTGGATTACGGCCCACTCCCTCTCACAGCGAGGAGGCCTGTGTCCCAGCAGTGGGAACATATTATTTGGCTAATTATGATTATGCTATTTACAAAAATACACGTAAATTCGTAAAAAAAATATATCAATTTATATAAAAACTAGCGACCAGCGTCTGCTTCAAACAGGAGCAATGACGACATGTCTTGAGCGCGACTGACGAGTCAGATTTCTGAGCTATATCCAAGTCAAATACTAATTTGTTCAGTTTAGAAGATCTAAAGTGGTCACCAGAAACTACCGTAAGTTGATCCCGTTGAAAATTAAAACAGCATAGATTAGTAGACTTACCCAATATCATTCGGAAAGAGATCGCTCTCGAAGTAGATGTCTTTATGGAAACCCGACAAGTTGTCGAACAGCTCGGGATACTGCCGCTCGTAAGACTTGACCAGCTCGATGCACCGCTCAGAGTACAGCCAAGAGTTCGTCAACTTACAACGACGAGTGTACCCTGATACTTCCTGATTCTACGAAAGGAAAAAGGTAATGTGTAATGTGAAGGCGTTTTGTCGTACTATACAAATAACCAGTCTATTAAAAACTATGTTTTAAATTGATATTATTTTCACTTTAATTATTGAACTTTATGATAGTGTGAATTAAGTTGATTTTTGAATAACTAGTAGTATTGATAGAGCCATCAAAAATTTTCAAGTTGTAGCGTAAACTGAACTTTATGTGTAGGTACTAAAATAATTTTCCATGAGCACACATTTGTGTAGGTATTATATGTTTCGAAACTAAATCTAGAACGCAGTATAGGATCAGAACAGAGCCCGTTTATTTCAAAATAAATAATGTAACATGTTAAATAATGTTATAACATCAAGCCTGTATTTCAAAATACATTATCATAAACTATTAGTGACTATAACATATGAATCAGGTGTCAGTTTCATTTCATGAACAATCATTACAGAATGAATGTTTATTCACTGAATTTATTTGCTCTTGCACCAATCGCTGCATAGGGTGACATTGATGATCAACCAGTGGCTGAGAATGCATTATAAACTTACAAATAACTAGGAAAATCATCACTCTGACGATACAGTGTAAATTAACACCAATCCAAATAGGATATGATTCACATCTTAACGATGTGCTTATGTTAGTAGTTATCTAGAAGTAGTTACATGACATAACACCACGCCTGTGATCCTCGAACGGTTAGCGAGTACTTACCTTCTTATTAAACTTAAGGTTGAGTCCTATGTTGACTTTGCTGACACCTTCAGTGGGCATGTCGTGTCGCTGACCTGATATTACCAGCACCGTGCCTGTGATTCGAGACAGTATCTGTGCTGATACTCCTGCGAATAAAAATAACATTTTACATATTTTATTTTTCTTTTATGGCCAACCAACAATTGCTTACTGATAAAATTATAAAATAACTAGCTTCTGCCCGCGAGTTCGCCCGCGTGAAATTTCTTGCCCCCCCCCAAATTAGGAATAGTTTTAAATGACGTTTGCCCAACTATTTTGCAAATAAGAAAAAAAAAAAAAAAAATATATTGCAACAGGGACTGAAAGGGGGTCTGAAAAATTCGAAGAGGAGTTACTAGGGCATGTGGGGTATCATATGAAAGAGCGCAGTTTGCACATCAAACATTTTTTCTAGTGACCGACCGAAAGTTCGGTTTCGGTTTCGGTTTCGGCCAGTTTCGGCCAAATAATCTAGTTTCGGCCTTAGTTTCGGTTTCGGCCAGAAAATGGCCGAAACTTTCGGCCGCGCCGAAACTAGAGTGTTCATGAATTATCGTCCATCGTTCGGCGAACTTCGGGGCTAGCTCGTGCTCGCTCGTCGCGTTGCCGGCCCAGTTCGCCGCCGTCCATCGTTAATCGCATGGAGTTGAGGTTGTGTTTTGCACATACGAGGGCGGTCCCATAATGAATTGGCCTAACTATGAACTAATGAAGGAAATGAAACGAAACCAATTTTATTTTTCAATATAATCACCATGAATACTACTAACACACTTCTGACATCTGTGAATCAACATCTCTAAACCTTTATAAAAATAATCACAATTTTTAGCCTCAAAATGATCGAAGACGGCCGCCTGCAACTCTTCATCGCTTGAAAATTTTCTTCCTCTTAAGAGGAAGAAAATTTAAAGCGAGACGGTGGGCGGGCGGGCTTTCTGGACTGTGAGTTGGATGTTCAACTTCTGTGAACCCGCATTGACGAAGTGCATCCTTCGAAACACCAGCGGTATGAACAGGGGCGTTGTCATGGAGCAACAGGACACCTTTAGACAGCTTGCCTCTTCGTTTTTCCTTTATCTTGTCTCGTAATTTATTTATTAAAGAAGCATAATATTAGCCGTTCACGACTGTATTACGTTCATTAAAATCCACCATCAAAATGCCTTGAAAATCCCAAAAGATTGTGCACATCAGTTTTTTAGCCGATTGTTGCACCTTTGCCTTTCTAGGGGGCTTTTCACCCTTATAACGCCATCCCATTGATTCGCGCTTGCTTTGTGGGTCATAATACAAGATCATAGTTTCATCACCAGTCACTAGCCGCTCGATCACAGTCTTTGAATTTTCGCCACTAAGATCCAAAAACTCCGAAGCGCAGCGCTTTCCTGTCTCTGTACCGCTGAAAGAAGTTTCGGTACCCATCTTGCACTCAATTTTTTCATGTGAAGATGTTCATGGATCGCACGATGACGTACTTTTAGAGAGCCCAAGCCTAGCTGCAATTTCTCTAATCTTCAAACGGCGGTCACTCAGAACCTCCTCTTCGATAAGAGCAATCGTTTCGGGAGTGAGCACTTCCACAGGTCGACCGTCGTGGCAAATGTCTTCGACGGTTTCTCTCCCGAGGCGAAACTCTTTCACCCAATGTTTCACTGTGCTATAGGAGGGGGCAGACTCCTTATACACGTCATCCAATCGTTCTTTTATTTGGGCAGGGATAAACCTTCTTTAAACAAAAACTTTATGACACTTCGATACTCAGTTTTCGACATTTTGAAAAAATACGCGACTCGTTATGCTAATGCCTGCTAAACTAAGACTAAGCATTTCATGTCGATGCGTGTTTCTTATATGTATTAAGTGCACGATAAACGTACTATTTAATGCAACACAACATGTCGCGTGGAACTATGTATATCAGGCCAGTTCATTATGGGACCGACCTCGTAAATAATTAGGTAAGTATTCAACTGTCTGTATGTATAATATACATTGTATTATGCAAACAAATGTGTAAAAAACACACCAGATTTCTGTATACGATTAAAAAAAAAAAAAAATAATTTTTTTTTAAATATGTTTAAGTAAGTTTCGGTTTCGGTTTCGGTTTCGGCCGAAACTAAGAGCAAGGCCGAAAGTTCGGTTTCGGTTTCGGTTTCGGCTGAAAAACCTGTTTCGGTCGGACACTAATTTTTTCTAATCTTTTAGGTCGGATAGTTTTCGACTTTTGATGAAAAATGTAAAAAAAATCTCGTTTCCCCCTTATCTCCGATAATTCTATAATAAATAATAATCTTTATTTTCCAGTTTAACAATTTACATTATCATTTGAATTATCATACCCTTATAAAGTGTTATAAATTGTAGGTTTATATAGAGTTATAAAACTCTGACACCCAAGCTAAGATTGATATTCTATGAGATAGAAGTTTATGTAAAGATTACAGGAAAAATAAAATGATGTTTCTAAATAGCACGCTTTTCAGAAATCATCAACAAAAGTTACACTAGTTCCACTATCGGTCAAGAGATGGCGCTGACCTAAAACTGCAATATTCTATACCGCAGTGCGCAGTGTTAAAATTCACTAACGAATATAGGCCTCGCCGATGAAAATTAAAAACATGATGGTACGGAACCCTCGGTGCGTGGGTCCGACGTGCTCTTGACCGGTTTTTTTTTAATCCGACTGGTAGTTCCAGAGATTAGCGCATTCAAATAAACAAACGTACAGACACCAGCACATCAACCTACCCGAAACTGTCAAATTTTCCTAATCAACTTTGAACCTTATGCTGTAGTGATAAAGTGGAAAATCTATTAAAGAAATTTGACAGATTGTAGTAGCTTGATATACTGGAGTCTGTACATAGATGATGAGTTGCTGTCACTGACAAGTCTGTGAAAATCACAGTGATCTTTATTCTCGTTAAGATAAGATTGCTGTTAGGTTGTAGTTTTTTGAGGTGAAATATATGTAAAAGGTCTGTAAGCACGTACCGCAGGCGGCGGCGGCGTGGTTGGCGGCGCGGTAGGGCGCGGCGTGCGCGTGCGCGGCGGCGCGCGGCTGGGCGCGCTCGCGCACCGACACCTTGATGCGCCCGCTGCGGACCGACTCCGAGTCCACCACCTGCAGGGGACACGATTGATCATCATTACTCCTTGCTTCCAGTCTTTCTTTTTAAAAAAATCGTTGCCCCACACTAGGAATTTCTCCTATATTGTGGGTGCGTTTACAAACATTTAAAACTCACATACACAAACAGCCAGACCCGGAACAAATACTTGTAGGTGATACAAATATTTGTTCTGTGCAAGAATCGAACCCACGACACGCAACGCAACAGTCAATCGCTTAACCACTGCGCCAACCGTGCCATCAACCGTCTACAGTCTAACCGGATACAGCTGAATATCAGCGTGTTACTAGGATCGACTGCCTATCTGACCTTGACAATCCAGTTATTGGGCAACACTATTACCTTTGGTGAGACTGGTTGTCAGACTTTCGGCACAGAATAAAGAAATACAGTATTGTTACTCGGCCGTAACCTTGATGTAAATGCCTACAGCCGCGCGGTACGTAAACATGCGATAGGGCTGCCCGCCTCCAGTATTTTAATTACATTTGCCTACTTTGTGTTTCCATTTAGTTTTGTTATTGTATTTTACTGTGTGTACATAAATAATTTTATATAAACAAATAAAATACTTTGTGAATTGAATAGGAAGTGTTTAATAAAAATGCGTGTTGTTTTGATCGCCGCCGCACGACTCCAGCTAGTGAGCAGCAGCGCGCTGTTGCTATTCAAATTTCGAACTAATCGCCGCGCGGCGCCAGTCAGTAGGCAGCGCTAGCGCGCTGTTAAAATGGCGGGAAAGCAAGTGTGCATTCACAGATTGATTTTATTTAAAATTAAAAAAACAGTTTATTCGGTAATTTAAAAACTTGGCTGCATGCTCTAGTGTCTTTGCCAACATTTTCACGCAGCCACGGCAGAAAATAATCCTCGCGCCATTTTTCTCAAATTTTCTTTTCTTTGTACTTGTATTGTGAAATGTTTTTTTTTTTCTGTTTCCTCGCAAATGTGTTAAAAAACGTCGTACGATATACGTGCGTATTGGTTATAACATCTTAACGCACTAATATCGTAATGTACTATTACAGAATTATAATCATTAAAGTCATCAACACAACTCTCTAAGACCATGTAAGTCCAAAGAATGATGATTTCATGAAACAGTTATTCTTATTACAGTAACAGTTATTCAATAAAAATAATTAATTTTATTCATAAAAGTATGCAATCATTTCATTAATGTTTTGTTATGATGTTGTCACGTTAAACTATCGTCCGTAAATCGACTTTACAGACAACCAATTTTTTTCTAGTATTATTCATACACACAGTACAATAAACAACTATTATTAATAATAAAAACCACGTCTTTACTTTGAATTATACAAACTAACAAAACACACATGCGCCGAGGTTTTAACACAAGCGTACCTACCGTTTAATGATTCATGAACCGCCTATAACTACCTACCTCACTCGTGTTTATCACTTTCCTTTACTCTATTCACTTCATTTATTAATCCAGACATCTTTTTTTCGGGAGATAAAATGAAATACTTATCCATTAAAAATACACACATTATGTACCTACCTACAAGTAAGTAAAATTATTTTATAGTCTTACCTTTCAGAGTTTCCAGGTAATCTAAAAAAAGTTATCTCTGGATGCGTTATTGACGAATTCATGCAACCAAAAACAGCACAATATAGCCTACTCGTCATATTAAATATGTACTTGAACTTATTTTTAGTGCAAAAATCGCGCGGTTATTGTTAAAAAAAACAACACACCGTCCGTTCGTCACTGCAGCACAGTCGCGACTGTCTGCATGCTGAGCTCATGCCGTGGTCGAGGCGCGTAGGTATAGCTCGCGTTTCGTCCGTTTGTATGAAGACCTCGTACTGTATGTCTTTATACTGTGCTTTCGGGGAACTAGATTTTATGGGTTAGAAAGCGGTGCTGTCATAACAACGACTGCAAAATATCGATCGTTTCAAAAATCCGTATTTTGTACCAATATTTTAACAAGGGTATCAAAACACGCTCTCTGTAAAGACGACCAACATTTTGCTTTCTTAAAAAATAAGCTTCAGAGATAAGTAGAAGAATGCTTCTGAGTCAAAAAGGTTCTGGCATTGTGATCAAAGTTACCCGCGGGAGCATCAAAGCAGCAATTTGCAGAATATGTTGTGTGCCTTTTAGTCTTTCTTAATGAAAGTCTTTTCTTTCTTTCTATTTAATCTCCACTTTATTTCAAAACATGCACAGTTTATATTAGCTCGCCAAGCTTTACGCAGTCACAAAAAAGACTGTACGATTTTTACTGGCACATCGAGCACTTTTTACGATGTTTTAAAGGAAATTGAAGCGTTTATTAAGTAGTTAAATGACATATTTGCATAGAATTTACATAGTTTGGAACCCAGTCCAAATCCGCGGTAGCCAGTCGGCTCCTCGCTTACACGGGCGGTTGGAAAAATAGAAATATTATTTAATACTACTCACAGTAGCCAGAATGCCATAATGCTGTCCCTGTGCGAGTAAAAACACGCCGTCTCCGGGCGGGTAGGCCTCTTGTGGCGTACTGAACTTGCCTCCCTCTTGAATGATGTGAGCCGTAACATCTCGTACTACGGCCTGAGAAGCATACCCACACGGGATACTGCACCATTCCGGCTCTTGAACCATTCGCACGTTGTCTTGGACAATGTATTTGTAACCTACAATTCGACATTTTATAGTTTTTATAGATTTTAGGCACACAAAAGAACAATCACATGCATAAATACGTTACACTTCAAAATAGTGTACCTTTTATGTCCCTATTTTTTTAATAAACAATATGACTTTGACTTTGAAATATTTAAAAGCAATTTTCTCCTAAAGTTTTGTTAAAAAGTATTTTCGAAAATGAAAAAGTTTTTTTTTCAATCGTTTTTTGTTCCAGAAAATCGGTTTATGAATTTTGCCTAAGTGTAAAGTATTTATGCTTGTGGCTCGTGGAGGCCTCCGCAACGTTTTTTGTTTGATTTAATAACTCACCTTTTAAATTGACGGCATGGATTATGAGTCTGACATCGCCCAATTCTATTCCAAGACGGTTCATATTGCTAAAACAGAAAACACACTGTAGTCTCATCCTCAAAAAAAAAAAAAAAATTAATAAAGTGACTCACTGCTCAATAATAGTGGATCTCTCACTGATCCACTGTTTGTGCAAGTTGCCGAAGTTGGGCTCAGTCGTGTAGGCCGGCTCTCCGTCCACGTTGTTGTTCTGCTTGTCCACATAGTGTAGGCGCATCTTCTCGTCTGACACCGATATTACTCTGTACAAATTTTGATACAAAGATAAAGGAAAATAATGTATGATCTGTCATTAGAATAGCAATTATTAACATTCTATCTTAATAGTCGATTATCGAATAGCTGGGTCCACGCCGGACGATCCAAATTTGTATCGGTGCTCCATCCACCGTGCATCGTGGATTGGAGATTCTATCGCACGATCCGTTTTAGGAAACCCGCGATCCTGGCGCACGCTCCATTGCCGATCCACGTTTAAGCTAGATTATGTTCAGTTGAACACACACTCGATATGGATTGCCCAATAGCTCGATCCACAGACAACTGTCCACAGCGAGCGCGCCAAACGACTAAGGCGCCTTTAAGCACTGTCAAAAACCGACCGCGCTCGGATCAGCCGCTCCACCGCAAGTGCTCCGTCCGCGCGCACGTCCACACCGACCGCACATTTGGATCACGCTAATACCGCGCTTGATCAGAGCACACTGGATCGTTCGGTGTGGACCCAACTATTTCTATTTGTCAAGTAAATTTTCATAACTTCCATTAAAATGTACGAGTACTTTTTCATCTTTACTCAAGTACATCTCTCATCTCATTACTCAAGTACATGTTTCCTCGATACCTCGATGATAAATAAATAAATATATATTATTTATTTATCATCGAGATATCGACATTCGCGATTTATTTGCCAAAAATGTAAACAAATATGAGTTTATGGAAAAATAACTTTAAATCCTACACCATAAAGTTCAGTTTAAGCTACAACTTCAAAAATTTTTATAACTTTTGCAATAGTGCTAGTCACTCTGAAATCAACTTAATAACCATTAAAATAAAATTGATATTTGATTAACTTGAAATAATATTAATTTGAAACATAAGTTTGAAGCTGGACTCCTTCATAAAGGATTGACCCATAATCGCAGTAGACTGGGAAAAATGGAAAGAGGGAATGGGACAACACAGGCTTATAATAATAATAAGTTAAAAAAAATTTACACACTTGGCTCTAGTAAGGTGCGGCCATCCGACCCATATAACTTTGCCCAGCAACTCTTGCGCCGCCTTCTCAACCGGATCTTCCTTCTCTGTCTCTCTTATGATCTCCACGATCATGTTGTCGTTGCGCGATGGCTGGTCGAACACTTTCACTTTGCCTTTTTTGAGGCTTGTCTGTGAAATGAACGAGGGAAAGTCAAGAAAGATAAAAAGGAAGACATTTTAGAGTCCAGTCTGAACCGGCTCTAAGGGCGTAATAATATGACACATGTAAGTTTTTATCACATCTATTAAAAAAAGAGCTAGTGTATTCTTCGTAAACAAGGACTAAAATAGCTCTTTAATCCGTAGGGATAGGGACTAAAAGTGATTTGAATTTGGAATGTGGATATTGTTAGTAAAAGCTCCAATCACCAAATACATCAATCACGAACATTGTATGAACAAGTAACAGGCTGTATGATAAAGTAAAACGCACGCGAGCCAAATTAAAAAATAAAGTTCGTGACAAAATAAAAAACGCGCGAAAAGCATTCTGCCTTCGTTTGTAATTGTTTACTCAACATTTTATGTAAATAAATAAACGTATTTATTATTTTAATTCATAAGTTGCACTTACTTATTTTTTCATAGAGGGTGATAAAAAGTAGTGTCCACCTAGGGAGCAACGAGCGAGTGACGTACTTTGAATTCCTCGCTGCGCTCTGGATTCAAAGTTTCTTTGAATCTCTCGCTTTAAAAATAGTTGTTTGCTCCCTTGACAATCTACTATTAGAAACTACAACGTAGGTGTAAAACAGAGACGACTCTCTTTAAAGCCAAACTTTTCTTAAACCCATTGTACCATATTTACTTTACACAGATCACCATCTGTAGTTGCTTCTATGTCATTGACATAAGATTTCAATTGCAACGATTGATGCGAATTTGTGAAATGCGCAGACTATGCGACCTATTGATGGTATTGTACTTGATACGTCAGGTGCCTCATGGTCGGGAAGCCCGCGAACAGCATGTCTCTCTTGGCGTTGGGTAGCATGCGTCTACGTAGCATACTGCCGGGCACCTCTATCTCTTGTCTGTAACGACTACTTACTTGATACTACAGGTGCCTCATGGTCGGGAAGCCTGGGAACAGCGTATCTCTTCGCGTTAGGTAGCATGCCTCTACGTAGCATACTGCCGGGCACCTCTATCTCTTGTCTGTAACGACTACTTACTTGATACTTCAGGTGCCTCATGGTCGGGAAGCCTGAGAACAGCATCTCTCTTCGCGTTAGGTAGCATGCCTCTACGTAGCATACTGCCAGGCACCTCTATCTCTTATCTGTAACGACTACTTACTTGATACTTCAGATGCCTCATGGTCGGGAAGCCCGGGAACAGCATGTCTCTCTTGGCGTTGGGTAGCATGCCTCTACGTAGCATACTGCCGGGCACCTCTATCTCTTGTCTCCATACTTGATGCTCTCTGGCGTAGCACTCAGATATGGCCGGGAAAAAGTCTGGGGCTAGCATTACACCTGTTTTATGGAGTAATAGATATATGTGATGAGGATATATCGTTTCTAGTTCGATGAAAATGAGGAAAATGTGAGGAAAGTTTTGAGTATAAATGCGGATGGCTATAAGAGTAGGGGAAGACCAAAGAAATAACGGATGGACTGTGTGAAAGATATAGCTAAAAAGGAGGGTGAAAATCAAGATGACGACTAATAGAGAATAATGAATAAAAAGACATGTTTCGCCGACTCTAAATAAATTAGGACTAATGTAAGAAAATGATGAATCAGGCTAATGAATTGATGTTCGATATCTTATAAAAAATGTGCTTAACCAGAGGTCAAATCATATCTAACAGGACTTGGTCTCAACTTTAACTGAGTTGTTGCAATCAATTAATTATACGATACAATTAGTTGTAAAAGTTAGATACGTTTGTGGAAAAAAGTTTATTGTACCTTGGTTTTGTGGAGTCCAGTTGTAGACCATCATAGGTCCATGAGAGTTACGTTTCTTCTCTTCTTCTGTTAACCTCTGATAACAAGGCTCCATTGCTGATAGAAGATTTACCTATGAATTACACGCAGATAAATTTAAAGGAACATGTTGATGAACTTCGTTTCCTAACAACAGCCTCACTTATCTAATACATACAGTTAACCTAATAATAATTCGAATTGCAAGACAATAAAAAATAATACATACAACAATATTTTTGTGTGTAATTTGTGTTATGTGCTGTGTTGACGATATAACTAATCTACTACTAAGTACTACTTTTAAGTCAATTTGCATATAAGTAATGTTTTATGAAAAATTGGCTAACAAACAGTACTTTTGGAATGTCAAAGTTAAAAGAAAACCGCCCACCATTAACCACTTCCAAGTGTTAAAACTGAGTAGAAGTGGTGTTACACACCAAGCAACAGGTCTGTTTTTGAAGAAAGCTATTCTTTCATTCTTACCTCATCAATAAACGGGATGAGCACGACCGCTTCCCAGTCGTTTTTCTTCCCATTGAGATCGGTCTCGAAGTTCTGCGGATAGTAATGTACTATTGGGGAGTCTTCATCAGTCATTAGGTCGTGAAACGGAGTCGGTAGCAGTTGCTTGCTCGCTGCTGGCAGTACTGCTAGAAGCTGCAACATAGTAAATAGGTAGAATATTCTTTACTGCACACCAAGAAAAAAAAAAAACTTAAGCATTAAAAAGTAATTAACAATAAATAAGCATTACATTATGGAGGCTTAATTCAACATGTAAGTCAATAATAAGAAAGTGTTTAATAATAAATAAATAAGCATTATAATATGGACGATTATTCTACATATCACGTCGACTGCTTCGTTAGTTCTAGTGGTAGCGCGAAGGCTCTAAATGTAGGGCTGGAGTTTGAACCCCCGAGAGAACCGTTGTTGTGTTTTTTCTAGTGACCGACCGAAAGTTCGGTTTCGGTTTCGGCCAGTTTCGGTCAAGAAATCTAGTTTCGGCCTTAGTTTCGGTTTCGGCCAGGAAATGGCCGAAACTTTCGGCCGCACCGAAACTCGAGTGTTCATGAATTATCGTGCATCGTTCGGCGAACTTCGCGGCTAGCTTGTGCTCGCTCGTCGCGTCGCCGGCCCAGTTCGCCGCCGTTCATCATTAATCGCATGGAGTTGAGGTTGTGTTTTGCACATAAATGATTAGGTAAGTATTCAACTGTCTGTATGTATAATATACATTGTATATTCAAATAAATGTGTAAAAAATACACCAGGTTTCTGTATACGATAGAAATTTTAAATATGTTTAAGTAAGTTTCGGTTTCGGCCGAAACTAAGAACAAGGCCGAAAGTTCGGTTTCGGTTTCGGCTGAAAAACCTGTTTCGGTCGGACACTAGTTTTTTCAGTAACAGCCCGGAATTTGGATTTTTACCTGGTTAATGGAAATATACTCGTCTTCTTTTACACGGGGCTTTACAATTAGCGAAATGTGGGTGTTACTGTTACCTCTTCGGAACACAAGTTCGATGTTGATGTTGTTATGCTTACGATAAACGCTCATGGCATAAATTTCACCCGTTGTTAATCGCATTAGACTTGCCGCCTCAGACATGGGACTTAAACAAAACTAAGGAAAAGTAGGTGAACGACACTTCTGCCTAATCCATCGGGGTTTAATGTTGTTTAGGATAATTCAAAAGTTTACAAAAGCAAAAGGACCTAACATTAATTACGACATAACATAATCACCTGTTCAAAAGGTTTAAAAGGCTCTCCAAGTTCGAAATCAAACTTCAGATCCTTGAACCCTTTAATATCGGAGATGTACGGCGCGTAGTGATGTGGGTAGTACCAACACCATGATGGACAGCCTTTATAGTAGTAGTAAAGGTTCCACTGTATCGCCCGCACGTAGCCCTCCGCTTGATCAGCCAACACCTCCCTTTAAAGAAAGTTGTTGTGTAGGACACAGCTTTGTTCTAAAAGTTATAGGGTGTTTGGTAATTTAGTGCAAAGTTTTGGTGGTTATAGAGTACATAGGAAATACATACACTATGGTTTATATTTGTAAGTTTTTTGTTGGCCACTTCAAAAGTTGGCTCAGCTGTCAATTTTTTTTTTGCTATATGGCATGTGTCATGCCAACTAATGAACAAAAACCAATTGATCCTTTGCAATATGTAAATAGCATTTAGTAGTAGAATAATAACTATGTAAAAGGTCATTGATATAATATTGTTTACTTTTGCTTAGATTTGACCTAAGTACCTCATAATTCTCTATTTAAATTATTTTAAAGAAAACATTTTTGAACTACAGAATTTACATTACACATCAATGGTATTAGGACTAGATGCCTACAGATTTTATCGATTAATAAAATCGATATCGCGGTTCAAAAGTGTTGTTCGTCAGTTTACAAAAAGTATCGACATTTAGCAAACGATTTTTCTAAAAGCCGGGTCAATCTGTAGGCACGTAGTTTGCACGTATTTACCAAACACCCGTGTATAGATAGATATGTGATCATATTAACCGGAAGACGTCCTTGTCCGGACATAGGCCGCCCCCGTATATTCCCTTAATGAACGGGTCTGGGCCGCTTGCGTCCAACAAACAAGATATATAATATAATACAATTCTGCTGGAATCGCATCACATATACAATATAAAATTTTGAATTGAAGAATCAAACGGTCTGATTATCCGACTTTAAAAATGGAGGTTATGTATTTGACGCGTTTTTTTTCATCAGTTTCTTCGAGAACTTTGTGTCGATTTTTCCCTTTTCATTCCAAGCCAACACCATTTGATGGTCCCAGTATTTATCAACTGAACTGTGGCATATGTGTTTAACTGTAAAAAGCCAGTATTGATCAACTTACTCTGTTACTTTGGAATAGTCTAATTTGTTCATGTAATAATCCTTTTTGTGTAGAATGAACTCCATTGCCATATTTGCTTCCTCTGCAAAACAAATGAACATCAAACGATTCACGAACATCAAACATTCTCAGATACGGCGTAATATTCTGGGGCAATAGTACAGACAAGGAGCGCGCTTTTATTGCTCAAAAACGGTGCATTAGAGCTATATTTAAATTATGTCAAACTGACTCCTGCAAGCCATTTTTTACAAAGATGAAGGTTTTAACTTTGCCATGTGTGTATATATTTGAGGTCGCAGTGTTTGTTAAAAATAATATTGGCATGTACAATTATTACACCCGTGAACGACGCAAGGACAAATTACGCACAGTAGCTAGCAAGACTCACATAATGCATGAGAGCATCTTTTGTATAGCTTCTCGTATTTATAATAATATTCCGGGGCCCATCCGAATGATTGCAAAATTAGAAAAATTTAAAAAGACTCTCCATGATCTGCTAGTAGACAAGTGCTACTACTCTATAAAAGACTTCTTATCAGATAAATCTCTGCTACAATACACGAGTAATCCCACTCAGTCGTGATGCGTTCAGTGACCTATTGACATTACCTTAATTAATTAATTTTTTTTTTTTTTTTTTGTAAAATTCTTAATAGTTTGTAGAAAAAAAAAATAGGTATATATACTAATTTCATTTCCATAATTATAATATGTACTGACTATTGTATGCCCTACGGGCGGGACATAGCTGTTCACAATTTATTATGTATCTGCCACCTGTATTATGTACCTACCTACCTATGATCCACAATAAAGAGATTGAACTATGAACTATGAAACTTGAGTACATAAGAGACAGAGAATTGACCTCCTTGAAGTTTTTAACATAAAACATATTTACCATCACTGGTCTCCTCATACCCATCTTCATTATCTACATCATCATCATCAAGGAGCTGCAAAAGAAACGAAATTTCAATAAACTTTGAAACACAGGTTTTACCATTTGGAAACTGTACCTAAAATACGCGCTTTAACGTGGAGTTGCGGATACCTTCCCGTTATACACCAAACCATTTAAAAAAAACAAGTAATATACTATCATGCCAAACAAGAAAGACAAGGACAAAATTAAATGCTCATCATCCTTCAACATCATTTCAGCCGAAAGACGTCTGACGTCTCTGCTGGACATCAGCCTCCCCCAAGCACCATCAGTTCGACAGGCTCTGTGCTTGCCGCATCCAGCGGATTCCTGCGACCTTCACAAGATCATCGGTCCATCTGTGGGAGGCCTTCCAATGCTACGTCTTCCACTTTACTTGGAGTCGGCGTAGCAAGTATTCATACACCTTTATTTGTTGTCTACTCAGACTGGTCTTTAATTCTATGTAGTCAAATATTTTTTGCAACTACCCAACTTTTGCATCTCTTTCTCGTTTTATCGGCAAGAAAAGAACAGCAATACTTTGTGTTATATTATTTTTGTTACCTAATCTGTTACATACCATATCGTGTGTGGCATTGATGAGTGCTTGCAGTTCATCATCTGGTTTGTTAGCTTTGATGTCATCTATGTTCACGTTGAACGTGTCGTCATTATTAGGTTTGTACTGCGAAATAAAATTAATCTCTCATACACAGCTGCTTAAGACTAAAACATCATAATAAATTATTGTAAAACTCGAAAGCGCGTTCTACAAGGTTTAAGCTGCAATGTTTGCCTGTTACTCATGAAATGCAACAACTTTCCTATGTTTGAGCTTCCATAGTAGCTGGAAGATCTACAGTTATTTCACTATTCGCACTACTCAATACGTTCAAAAAGGCATATGCGCATGTAGCCATTAAAACATTGTGAATTTATAGTTATAATTCCTGATTATATAGTAACGAATGTAAGCATAACCAGCATATAATCTTCCCACTGCTGGGACACAGCCTCTCGGTGAGGAGGGGCCATAATCTACCATGCGGGCCCAGTGCGGGTTGGTGGATGTCACATGTCTTTGAATTTTTGTCTCTAGGGCATGCTGGTTTTCTCACGATATCTCACGAGGGGTCTCGGTATGCAAAGATGTCACCCATCCACAGACCAACCGCGGCAAGCGTAGCTTAATCTGATCGATCGACCTGTGCGGCTGTTATTATTTAGCCACGGGGACACGAACGAACATAAAATATAGTAAATACTGAAGACTGATAGAACAAAATAACTGATCACTTCTTTTAGTACAAAAATATCATCAAAACCTTTTCTCATACCTCTCTTCTTTCATTAGCATTAGGTCGCCTGCCGGTCTTAGCCTCAAAGTACTTGAGATCCGCGTACGTGTCTTGAAACTTCTCTGTGTCTATCTTAGCTAGTTCTTGCATGAACACTTCGAATCTTCGCAGATTTAGGTCACCCGCTTCGTTTATATAACCTGAAGAAAAATTAATTTTATAGGCTGTTTCGTCAACTTTGTTTTCTGTTAAATTATCAGACAGAACATTACCCTGCGTCCTAAACGAAAGCGAATATTGCGGGAATACGTGATCGTTTACTTGAATAATGACATATATACGCGACTTGATAGATTGCGCGAATAATACTTATAATATTAACGAGTGCGACGATCGCGTACAAGCGCGACAGTCGCTTTCGGTTAGGACGCGGCCTTACAGTTTTGAATTTGGTAGTTGTGATTGGTGGACAAAAGACTTGATGACAACATAAATTGAATGGGTAGTCTTTCAGAAACCAGGGGTTCATCACTTCATCAGGCTTCTGAGGGTTTAGCATTTCTTTTAACATCAACAACATGTCAATGCTATGAAAATTCACAGATGATACTGTAACAGCTGATTTTGGAACTTGTAAAAAGTAAATATCATTTAATTTTTTATCTGACTCTTGTGATACAGGAACTCCTAGTACAAGAGCCAGGGCTTAACACAGATGTTTGTGACTTTGAAGTGTATATAGAAATTATTACAACTTGAAGTTTCTTTGATATATATCTCGGTACCCTGGGGTCCCGAACCATTGGAAGGCGTACGGGAGGCCGCAGTCAACTCGCAGAGACCGTTAGACTTTTTAAATGAAATGATAATTCATTATCATCATCTTCTCCTGCCCATTATCCAATTTGTTTGGAATCATGGTAACATGTCTTTTTCTCTATTAGACGTCATTCCGCTAGTAAGCCTTTCTAACCATATTATCAATTTATCATTCACACAGTCCATCCATCGTTTCTGTGATTATTATTATTTTACTTACCATCTAAAGTAGGCAACACCGCCATATAAGTCTTGTACAGAACAGGCAAGGCATCATTACTTATGTGCATATTAGGCAAGTTGGGAATAAAATCATTGCCCACTAGGAAGCCCATGAGTACCCAGTCATCGACAATCTTCTCTATGTCGTACTGGAAGGGCAGGTTGCCCTTAATAGATATAAACTCTTGTTCTAAATATTCTCTTAACAATGATAAATGTAGGAGGTAGAAATTAGTCTCTTCTGGACTTGTCGCGCGCTGTGTCGATCTGCCGAATTTTACCTATGGAGGAGACCAAATAATTAGACATAGGTATTATAATTATACTAGATTATCTGTCTAGAACTTTAGACAGGAAGCTTCAAAATATAATTTCCACAAAATTAAAAATAATAATGAAAGGGTTTTGAAGGTCTGTGGCGTACCTAATTGTCCGCCATTTTTTTTTCAAAATGGCGACCACACATGAAACCTACGACGGGTAGGTATGCCAAGGCTCCATATGTAAATCTTCAATCCTCTTTGAAAAGACTGTCTTGTTGAGTCTACTCGTCGCAAGCGCATCTGCTGAGCGTACATCGTTTACTAAACACTGTTTAATCCCTCAAGCGTTCACTGTACACCAAGTGTACATAAGAGAAAGTGCTCAAAACGTCAACGGTACACCAAGTGTACACAAGTGCACATTACTAAGCAGTTCTGTCAACCCCTTTCGGGAATACAGGCGTGTTTTGTAGTAACAAAACTTGAATCTATACTAATATTATAAAGCTGAAGAGTTTGTTTGTTTGTTTGGTTGAACGCGCTAATTGAAGGAACTACCAGTCGGATTTGAAAAATTCTTTTTGCATTTGATAGCCCAATTCTTGAGGAAGGCTATAGGCTATTTAACATCACGCTATGACCTTTAGGAGTCGAGCAAAAAGAAAAATAGTCAGAAAGAACGCTAAGCAAAAACGAAGTAATAGCGCGGGCAGGCGATGCGATGCGACGGGGTGGGTAGGAGTAACAAGAAATTTCACGCGGACGAAGTCGCGGGCAGAAGCTAGTGTAATTATAATTACCTCTTCTCTAAGCAGCGCGAAGTGCGGCTCATGCGTGCACATGCCCAACATGATGAGGTCGGCGTCCAGCCCGTACAGACAGTGTCTGGTGTTGGGGTCGTAGTCGGGCTGAGAGCGGGACCATCGGATGTAGTCCATAATCTTGTGCTCGCCTTCGCCTGGCGTCTGTGGAAATTGGT
This sequence comes from Luperina testacea, assembly GCA_927399505.1. Taxonomy (NCBI): domain Eukaryota; kingdom Metazoa; phylum Arthropoda; class Insecta; order Lepidoptera; family Noctuidae; genus Luperina; species Luperina testacea. The sequence continues at coordinate 18,436,165 of OV656759.1, read as the reverse complement.
TCGCATTAAGAATGAAGTCTTTCAAAATATTGGTTTTTAGTAGGGATGCATCCGATACCGATACCGATACCGATATATCGGCGATACTTCAGGTTTGCCGATATATCGGTATCGGCGATATTTTTATGGCCGATGCAACGATACTTTTACGCTTTAAAAATGTAATGTAAACGCGCGTGTTGTCCCGTCTATTTCGTTGCAAACGAGGCACGAACTAACTATGCTCGGGGAAACCCCGCGCTTTATTCAGTGTTTTGTTTCGCCCGCCCGCTTTGGCGGTTGCCCTCGCACTCGCACATATCTATCCTATTTCGTTAGGTTGAATGTTGTTGCGCGTAGTATCTTTCCATGCACATAAGATTTTTAATTCCATAAAAATCTTATAAATGTTAATTTTGATTACTAAAACTATTAATTAATTGTGTTTTATTTAATCTACCTTCCTTTTTGAATTCAGTAAGCGTATCGGTATCGGTATCGCCGATATTTTTATAAGAGTATCGGTATCGGTATCGTATCGGCAAAAAGGCGTATCGCGGCATCCCTAGTTTTTAGGGTTCCGTACCCAAAGGGTAAAACGGGACCCTATTACTAAGACTGCGCTGTCCGTCTGTCACCAGGCTGTATCTCATGAACCGTGATAGCTAGACAATTGAAATTTTCACAGATGATGATTTCTGTTGCCACTGTAACAACAAATACTAAAAACAGAAAAAAATAAATATTTAAGGGGGGCTCCCATGCAACAAGTGTTTTTTTCGGCGTTTTTGCCTTGTGGTACGGAACCATTTGTGTGCGAATCCGACTCGCACTTGGCCAGTTTTTTATCTATGTATTACCCTAAATAGTATGAAGAAGTTGCTTCCCTGAGATAGTCCATATCACTAAGCTACTTGATGGCGAATTGGTTGAATATGTGGCTTTTGGCTAAATTATATGCATATTTTTTTGTAATGTGCAGAATAAACAATTTTTCATTCTTGTTTTTGGTGAGTTAAGATTTGTTTTCCACCATTAGTTTGATACACGAAAGCTTAGGTTTTAATCTGCCCGATGCCGGGGTCGCTAGTTGTTTTGCTTGGAAGATATTATTGACACCGATGGTAAAAACTACCGGTTTTTATAGGTCTTTTAGAGATTTAAACATTAAAAACTTTCAATAATATCATAAACTACAACTTGTTAATTATTCCATTTAGGTCTTTTTACCACGTTTCCGTACAATTTTGCTTACCTCATGCCCCGACAATATGACCTTGACCTTGGACCATAAGGGATCAGTGGACATCTTGGACTTGACGAAGTACTTGAGCTGTTCATGCAGGCGTGCCATAAACACGGTGCCTGGCGTGATGCAGTTGCTGTCGAAACGTTTCTCCGTTGGCAGTACTTCGCCTGTGCAAATGAAGTAAAGTTAAGAGTGGAAAAAATTAGCAAACTAGCCTTTTAAAAAGAGTAACTATGGAGGTTCTTGCTCATTCTTCTCCATACGAAACTTTTGGAAGGGGCATCTAGAATCAATTCTATTTTATTGTAAATATTGACGTTCAAAAGTGTTTTTTAATGGCCTATTTCATTCGAGCGCGAGACGTTGGGCAGTGCGCACGCGTTGTTGTGACTTTCGTATCGAGTGAATTTTTTTTTACGAATACCCACCTAACACGTTTTGGTAAATGGACGAGGATGTAAGTGGTGAAGATTTAAGTCATTCAGAGATTTTACAGAAATGTGAACAACAGTTAAATGAGACGGGAAATATGGAAGAGGTAAATCGGGAGAGTGGAAAGAGGACAGAAGAAGGTGAAATAAGAATAGCAGAGAAAAGAAAAGAACGAGAAGATGACCATAGTGATGATGGTTTTATTACTGTCATCAGAAGAAAACCCAAACGTTTAATAAGATATAATTCAGTGGACGTAAATAATCACAAAGAAAAAGATAAGGGAGGTGCTAGTACATCTGCAATAACGACTCATGAAGTATGCGTTACCTCAGTAGAGAATTTGCCTAAACCAATAGCCATGGCCAAATTATTACGTTCGGGAAAACATTAAGGATATTCTTAGGATAAAATATAAAAGCACATATAAAGTTCTCATTCAATTCCAAAGAAAACACGATGCTATAAAATTGATCGAATGTTAAAGGTTCAAGGAGCATTTAGGCTCATAGCAGGTAGCATTCTGTAGTTTCTGCCTACCCTCATGGGAAGAAAGTGTGAGTTTTTGTATATTCGCTTATTGTAAAGCTTTGATATTGCTATATATAATCAATGCACATGTTGATATCATAGCTTAATATACAATATAGAGCAACCTTATCACAGGAGTGAGTCAGCATAAACAGTATATTGTCAAACTTTTGTGAGTCAGTCAGCTTAAATAGGGTAGGGTATTTTTAATAGGGTATTTTGTCAAACTTTCACTTGCAGTTTATCAACATTTATAATATATTAAATAACAAATGAATATATTGTGTACCTTTTTCTCTAGCTTCTTGTTCCAATTTTTCTGCTTCCCTTGCTGACCTAAACCTAAAATGTTGATTAAAATTATTTCTGTCCTCAATTTCTTTAAATTGCAAGGCAAAATAAACATAACAATAAGCAGTGTTTTTGTTAAGTCACTAATGAGACAAAACTACTTTTTCTATTGTTACCAAACTTAATAAATTTGCCTAACAGACAAGGGGAAAATTAATTCTACAAAGATTGACATTTTGTCAATTTTGTTGTCTGTCCTTTAGATGTAATTCTGTTTTCAAGCATACTATGCCAGCAGCACTCATCTGATGAGAGAAACTAGTTTTTCATAGGTCTAAAATATGAGTTAATGAGTTTTAAAGACAGGTATACAACAATACTTTCTCGGCAAAAGGTAATAACTGTGAAACATTTCACAATATTCTCTGTTACCAACTGATAACAAGTAAGATATACATATGTATGTTGTAAGCACACTACTTATAAAGTTATCAAAGTGATTTATATTTCATATACAGTATTGCATAGCATAGATAATGTTGAAGTAATAATAAAAAAAAACAATCAGTGCTCCAAAGTTGGCCATAGATTTAAAGAACTGGAAGTCATGGGGAGAGTGTTTGCCTAGCAGTGGTATGATGCAGGCTGACTGTAACCAGTAATATTATTACCTTCTGCCTCTTTGCTGGTTCATCTTCGCCCTGGGGGCTACTCCGTCAATAGCCATAAAGAACAACTTTTTAGGCTTAATAATTTGAAACAGTATGCTGAGATAATGGAATACGTCTTGGAATATTTTCTCTTCCGTTATACGGAAATGCGGGTTTGAGTCATCGGGATGTGAACAGTTATGAATTATTCCATTCATATCCAAATACATATTGTCAAAGTCTGGAATCTGAAACAGATAAGCAATTTTTAAGTAACAAATGGTAGATTATACATACATATTAACATTTTCATTCTACAACATATTGTTGCGCGCCAAAAATAATGCTTGATACATCGCCATGTATCGCCATTAGTTACCACTAGCGCCATCTTGTATCGGGTAGCAGAACTAGTACCTTGGCCTTGGTACTAGGACATTGACCCTTCCTGTAGGTACTAGTAGTTCCGAGAACTATCGACGTCGAGTCGGTCGGGACCGCTATGTACTCGAACATACTAGATGTTTCTAAAGTAGCTCTGTGGGACTATATAAGGCGGGCGTGAGCCGCGAGACACATAGTTTTGAGTAAGCTATACATGCGATAACATCCAAAGCGATATTCGAGTGCGACTAGAAGTGATCAGTAAGTGACATTGTGTTTCTTTATTTGTGTGTTTGAGCTGTAATTAGTGTTGGTGAGTAAAGTGTCAGTTTTTGGTTATTAAATCGGCAGTTTTTATTGTAACGAACCCCAAGCTCGTAACAATATGTTGCAGTTGATCACATTATGTGGACCATCTAACTGACAAACATGATACAAATATATAATATAATATGAAAGTTAAGTTAAAGAGTAAGAATTATTGGATTATCCTTAAGCTTGGATAATTTTAAAGCTGTGTCAATCAACATTGTGGCATGTTATGAAAAATACTTGTGTAACATTATCACAGTGTTTACGAATTAGGGTTAAAATTAAACTGTAAACTGAAAATAACAGCTCTTAATTGAAATCCTGGGTATTTAACTATATTAACTACGACACAGCAAATAACAGGTCGATCATAAGTTCAGTACGTGGAATTGGAGGTTGGTGGTGAACACATGTGGAGTTGTTTTTAATATAGCTTTTTGGCTACCTTAGGGCTTTTTTTGGTAGTTTTTGTGTGTCTTTTACGTGTTTGTGCTTGTTTCGTATTTATTTTTGTGTTTGTTGTATCCTAAGTTGCATTAGGTAAGTTTTTTTTTAATATTTTCCCGCGGCGTATGCCGAGTGATAATGGAGGATGAAGATCGGCCTCCGGGCCGCCCTCCAGATCCCTCGCATACGAACCACCTGCAATCATTGGATTTCTTTGAACACTCACCGGTTTTAACCGCTCCATTGTCTCAATTTGAGACAATGGAAACGGAAGTTGCATCCCAAAAAAGAAAGCGTTCACAACCAAACAGCGACTCAAACGACTCCGCAGGCGTCATGGACGTGAATGCTTCTGCATCCAAACGCGATCGTGTCACAGCCCCATCGTTGATTTCACGATCCAAGTACTCCAATTTAGATAAGGAACCGTATTTAGTTTATGCGTCACTTATCGAGTCTTGTCCAACTTCGGGTACTACCCTCAATCCTATTATTTTTGGTAAATTGATGCAGAGCCTAAATATTAAAAACATAAAACTGGGAGGTATTAAGAGAATAGGTAGAAATAGGGTTTCCCTTGAATTTAAGGGTCCTGAGGATGCCAATGCCTTTATTGACAACTCATCCGTTAAAGACAGGGGGTACTCTACTCTGATCCCCACTTTCAATATCACCAGGATGGGTGTAGTGAAGGGTATCCCAAGTGATTGGACCGATTTAGAGGTCATGGACAACCTGAAGTCCCCACTTGGTAAGATATTGAAGGTGAGGAGACTTAACCGTAGGGTTGTTAGTGAAGGTAAGGCAGAATGGGTCCATACAACCAGTGTTGTTCTCACTTTTGATGGTCAGGTCCTTCCTGAACGAGTTTTTTGCTGCTTTAACTCCCTTCCAGTAGAGACTTATAACTTTCCCACTGTCCAGTGTTATGGGTGTTGTAAATATGGACATACCCGGACTCATTGCCGATCCAAGCCACGATGTTTCCGTTGTGGCGGGGATCACTTTGGGGATGGTTGTTCCATAGAGGAGCCTAAGTGCTTCTATTGTACGGGTGCTCACCCCGCAAATAGCCGACATTGCCCGGAATACATGCGACAGAGGAATATCAAGGCCTCTATGGCAAAGGATAATATTTCGTATTCTGAAGCAGCCAGAATCCACGCTCCCTCCTACCGTTCCTTTGCAGATGTCATGGCATCAGCTTCTCCTCTACAGACCATTCACCAGGCCCTTATACATGAGCCACGCCCTCCACGCCCCCCTCCTCCTAATTACATTTCCCATTCCCAACCTTCCACCTCTACCTCCTATAGAAAAACCACTGTGTCCCGCCCAAAAACTCATGCTCCCCTTCACCCTGGCTATGACCGTAAGGCCCACCAGGACATTATTAATAGTTACTCTTTCCCCCCTTCTCCTAATGGCTGTGCTATAAGTGAACACCCCCCAACTCAGAATGAGTACACACACACCATTCAGTCAATAATCCGTTTACTTTCCTCCTTACTTTCCACCTACCCTTTACCAGACCACGTTGCCGATAACCTAGTCAAATCCATTCAATCCCGTCACATTCCATCTTCTGCAGTGGAACACCAGGAGCTCCCTTCCCAAAAAACATGAAATTGCCCACATTATTAACCGTTACAATCCTGCTCTATTTGCATTATCTGAGACGTGGCTAAAGCCACATCTCAATTTTAACTTTTCTGGTTATAGCACGCTCCGGGATGACCGATCTGACGGTTATGGCGGAGCTGCTGTACTAGTGAATAATGTTCTTTCGTTTTCTCCTCTATCCCTGCCTCCTCACGGAGATGAAATTAATGCTGTAGGCGTAAATATCTGTGGCATTAATTTTATATCTGTTTATATTCCCTCTCCCAATTCCTCATGTTTTCAGTATATTCGTACTCTATGTTCTTCCTTTATACCAGTAATATTTCTTGGCGACTTTAATTGCCATCATCCTCTGTGGGGATCTGACCATTGTGATAATGCAGGGTCTGAACTGGTTGATCTGTTGGACGACTTGGGTTTATGTGTTGTCAACGATGGTTCCTTCACCCGCCTACCTAGACCTGGCCATAATAGAAGCTGTGTGGATCTCACCCTGTGTTCTGCCAGCTTGACCGGCCAGTTGGAGTGGAAACGACTGAACCTCACCTACGGTAGCGACCACTATCCAATTTGTACCACTCTGACTACAAGATCCCTTCCCCATGGAGATAATCCCCCACTCCTAAAGCATAGACTTTCCGGTGCGAATTGGGACTTGTACACTCAAACTGTTGAGGATATAATTCCCACTTTGCCCCAAGTTACCACAGATAACCTGTGCGCCTGTATCTCGCAATTTTCCGATGTCATTTCATCAGCCGCTGATGATAGCATTCCCCTTAAGAATTCAGCTTCTGGCAAAGTGTCATCTCCTCCCTGGTGGGATAGGGAATGCACAGACATTATCAAATCCCGGAATGAAGCTGAACAAAATTATATTCTTGACATGTCCGTTGAAAACCTGGTGCAGTATAACCGGATTGTTGCGAGATCCAGACGTATCTTGAGGAAAAAAAAATATGAAGGTTGGAAGAAATTCTGTTCCTCACTTTCCCCTTTAACACCTTCTTCCCTTATTTGGCAAAATTTTAAACGGTTCAAACGTGGCTGCTCTGGTCAAAACTCTTCTTCTATACCCAGGGACTTAGCAGAACCTTTTCTTAATAAATTAGCCCCCCCTTTCGCCCCTCTTAGGGGTGAATGCCCTTCTTATCCTGTTGATGAGATAATCTCTGACGACCCTTTAGATGCTCCCTTTTTGTTGAGCGAACTGGAGGCAGTTCTCAAGCATGTCCATGACTCTGCTCCTGGTATTGACGGTCATCCTTACTCTTTTTTTAAGAAGCTGGGTGGCAATGGCCGCCGATACTTATTGTCTGTTATGAATACCTGCTTTAAATTTTCACACATCCCCGATAGTTGGAAAACACAATTGGTCATCCCCATATTGAAACCCGGTAAATCCCCGGACTGTGTAGACCACTTTCGGCCGATTGCGCTTTCACCAGTTATAGGTAAATTACTTGAGCATCTTATAAAAAACAGGCTGGAGTGGTTTGTCGAGAGCCGAGGGCTCCTATCTAGGTCTCAGTTTGGCTTCCGAAAGGGAGCCAGTACTATGGACAGCATTAGCATTTTAGTAACTGACACCCGAATTGCCTTTAGCAAAAATGATTCGGTTTTAGCGGTCTTCCTCGACATCTCAGCGGCTTACGATAATGTCCTCCTTTCCGTGCTCAGAAGTAAATTACGCCAGCTGAGTATCCCGGTAAGGATGCTGAACTGCATTTGTAACCTGCTGTCTGGTCGTAGGATCAAGCTTCACACTCCGGGCCAAGGTTCTGACTCCAGAACTGTTTGGCGTGGGCTTCCTCAGGGGTCGGTGCTTAGTCCCATAATTTACAGCTTGTACACCTCGGACCTTCATGACTCCCTCAACTCCGATTGCCGGATTCTGCAGTATGCGGATGACCTGTGTTTATATATTCCTACTTCTTCCATTGTACATGCTAGGGACTCCATGCAGATATCCCTCAATTCCCTCAATCAGTGGTTAATTTCACACGGCCTTAACTTGTCTGCTCCTAAAAGCTCCATTGGTATTTTCTCACGTAAACGTGTTATCCCAAATGTAGACCTTGAAATTGAAGGATTTCCTATCAAAGTTGAAGATAATGTGAAATTTCTTGGTGTCATCTTGGACTCTAAACTATCTGGTGTCCACCATCTCAGTTATATTGTCAACAAATGCGAGAAGAAACTTAATATGCTACGTGCTCTAGCGGGTGTTTGGTGGGGTGCTCACCCCTTCACCCTAAAACTCATATATAATGCCACAATAAGGAGTTTGTTAGATTATGGCTCCTTTCTGCTCGAACCCTGCAGTAAAGTTGCAATAGCTAAACTGGAGACCATCCAATCAAAATCCCTCCGCATTATACTAGGTTGTATGAGGTCCACCCCTAAAAACGCCCTGCAAATTGAGAGTGGTGACCCCCCTCTTCTTCTCCGTAGACAATATTTAGCTGACAAATTCATTTTCAAGTCATATTTCCTCAGTAACCACATGATCCTGCCTAAGCTGTCAACCCTTGATAATTTATGTAGGGAAAGTGAGTATTGGAGACATAAAGACCCCCCTTTAATCCTTAATTCATTTAGAAAAATCCATTCTGTAGAAGAAAATTCTAAAATCTTACAGCAAAATAAATTCCCATTGTATGCAAGTCCATATGAAATTTTAAATTTTGTTCCAAGTGTTGTCCCATATATTGGCTTGCATAAGGACACCATAAATGCTAATGACCATTTTCTCGCCATTGTTAATGACAGGTGGCCTGATCACCATAAATTCTATACAGATGCTTCAAAACTAACCACTGATGGTAAAACTGGTATAGCTGTATATAACTCCAACTCTCAGATATTTCTCCAATTTCAATGCCCTCCTGAGTCATCAGTGTTTACCGGAGAGTGCATTGGGATCCTCGAGGCATGTTTATTTATTTCCTCTCACACTACCATTACAAAAGCAGTCATCTTCACAGACTCCAGAAGCGCCCTGGAGGCTATAGTTAAAAATTCATTTAAAGATAACCTCCGTAGCCCAATTATTATAGAAATCAAATCAGTATTACTTTCTTGCTCTATAAGGAGCGTTGAGGTTGTGTTGGTATGGATTCCTAGCCATGTAGGTATTAGGGGTAATGAGCTTGCGGATGTGGCAGCCAAGGGTGCTATCAGTAGTAGTCTGGCTGACAAAAAACATTACTCCGTCCAAATTTATGACCTTATCCATAAGGCTAAAATAGACCTTTACCAGTCCTGGCAAACAAACTGGTCTGAATCCTCCAAAGTAAAGGGTGGTTTGTTTGCTTCAATCCAACCCTCTATTCCTCCTAAACCCTGGTTTTATAAATTTAAAAAAGCCTCTAAGACTGTCACATCCGTAATATGCAGGATACGTATTGGCCACTGTTGTACCCCGGTTTTCTTGAACAAAATTAGAGTCAGAGATAATTCGCTTTGCGAATGTGGTCTAGACGAAGGTACGCTAGACCATATCTTCCTCAATTGCAGTTTGAACAATGCTTTTACTTTCGACCATGTTATTGCAAAATTAAAAATTCAAAAACCTGTCAATGTCCGCCACCTTCTTTCATTCTTCCCTAACCCTCAAATTATCTGTGCTTTTATTAAATTTATTTCCACTAACAAAATAAAACTTTAACAAGTAGTTAATATTCCTAAAGTCTAAAGTTTATGTAGTATTATATTAAATGTTTAATAATCATATTTATATTATTTTACTAACAATTATTAACATCTCTATGTTTTGTGTTTGTTCCAGACCTCAAAAGTTCACCACAAAAAGTTTTTTTTTTTTAATAATAAATATATTTAAATTAAATACCCATGAGTAATCACTAAATATGCGTCTTTGGCAGAAATTGCCGTAGTTTTCGGCAAATTGCCATTAAAAAAAAAAAAAAAAAAAAAAAAATAACAGGTCATTTTGCTTGATGAATTTAAGTATAGGACTATAGGGCTTTTGAATATTATTAGGAAAGACCTTCCTTTTCTTCTCAAAGAAGTATTAAAAGTAGAGTGTTCATAACAAAAACTTTACAAACAAGAGTTAACAGAACAAAAAAAAAATGAAAAAGTGTTTATTCACAGAAATATTTTTTTACCAAAATATATTTACCTCCGCCAAACTGCAAAGCAGTTTGTTGGCAGACATAGCTTCTTTTTTTTTCTAAATATTAACATATTTTATTTTTATAATGACACTTTTTCATATACAGGTTAATAAAACTATTCCTTCATTTCTTAAATTTAAAAAACACATTTTTATTTTATTTTTAGATATACTCTACAGTGAGGTTTTGATAAAAAATATTAAAGAGGTATTTATGTATTTTATTTTTAAAGGCGGTTTTTGTGACACAACTGTCTACATCGACTGGGAGGTTATTAAAAATAGTTGACCATAATAATTATTAGAAGTGGGCACTACAAATCGTCTCATATTATTGTTCCTTTAAGATCTTGTGCGTATAATATTGTTTTTAAATTCATTGCTACAATACTGTTCCAAAGCTACTGACATCACTACCCTCTCATGGACCGGCAGCATTTTACATTCCAAAAATAATTCTTTGTAATCACTACTTTTACAACAGTTTTTGTGTTTTTATCTAATAATAGTTTCATTACACAATTACCGTCCTCCCAAGGTATAAAGCAGAGTTTACACGAAGCCAGTAATGCTGGCGGAGGTCACTGGCTAGAAAAATAGACGGTCGCTCTATTCTCGCCAGCGTTGGCAGCCAGCGCTGGCTTGGCTTGAAAAACTGTTTACACAAGGCCAATACCAAGCCAGTACTGGCTGCCAGTCTTATTGGCAGCCAGTGTTGGCTCCGTGTAAACTATGCTTAAAGCAGAGTTTACACGAAGCCAGTAATGCTGGCGGAGGTCACTGGCTAGAAAAATAGACGGTCGCTCTATTATTCTCGCCAGCGTTGGCAGCCAGCGCTGGCTTGGCTTGAAAAACTGTTTACACAAGGCCAATACCAAGCCAGTACTGGCTGCCAGTCTTATTGGCAGCCAGTGTTGGCTCCGTGTAAACTATGCTTAAAGCAGAGTTTACACGAAGCCAGTAATGCTGGCGGAGGTCACTGGCTAGAAAAATAGACGGTCGCTCTATTATTCTCGCCAGCGTTGGCAGCCAGCGCTGGCTTGGCTTGAAAAACTGTTTACACAAGGCCAATACCAAGCCAGCACTGGCTGCCAGTCTTATTGGCAGCCAGTGTTGGCTCCGTGTAAACTATGCTTATGTTCACAAGGTACAAATACATAGTTTCAGTTAGTTATGAAATATTGTAAGTTTAAGTATGTACCTACTTATGACGACAAAAGGACTGTTTTATTGAAGTTGTTTACCTGATACTGCTTCACCAGCTCGTTGAGGCAAGGGTACCTCTCGCTTGTATACCTGAAGAACTTCGGTACACCCATTCTGATTGATTTATATGCCAATTATTTGCGATAGTAATGCTTCTAAGCGTTTGTTGTGCACTGACCCCAAACTGAAAATAACCTATTTTATTAACCAGTTACTTTGGCGGCGGCGCACACCGTTATACAATGGCGCTACCCACTGTTTTCCGATATTGTAGTTGTGGTAATTAGATGAATTGTATTTATTGTGATATTGAAAAATTATCTTCCAACAACCTACATCGCGGAACGGAGAATTTATAGTGTTGCGCAAAAACTTACTAAAATCTCTTAACTGAATCTTTCAATAGTAGATTAGTTTTAATTTTTGGATCGTTTCATTCCATAATCTACCCATTACAATAAAGTGCAAAACCGCTGAAGATATTTAGAAATTTTAATTGTGGTCAGTAGTAATAAAAATAATTGTAATTTAAAATCAATCAAGGTATGAACATACTAATAAAGTATTATTCGATAATCAACCCATAGGGGGGCGAAAAGGGGGGGAATTCGTTTATAATATAAAGTGGGGCTTGCGAGCTCCTGAGCTCTGGGTCCACAGAACATATATACCCTAAAGGGTGTCTAGGTCTGTGCCGGTAGAATTTACTTTGCCAAAACAGGTCTAGGGTGTATCAGTAGCAATGACTTTCTATTTGACAGTTCAAAAACATTCATTGCGTTACTTATGTTGTTGACCAGACAACTTTTGCGAACATATGAAGCAATGGATTAGCGATATCCTTCAAAGTAATTCAGATTGTGATTGATAGTGTGTTACCAACTCAGCAACTGCCCCTCAGGGGTCTCTGCACGTTGGCTTTGGCCCCTGCCACGTCTTCTAAAGGTCTGCAACCCCAGGGTCCCAAGATATGTCAAATATATTTAAATAATAATATATTTATTTGCTTTTATACACTGTAAAGATGGTAAAAGTAAAATTTAGAACAAAACATGTTTTACGTTTTTATTTTTAAATAACCAAGTATGTAATTTTTGACAAGTATTACAATTTACAACCGACACAAAAGTCAAGTAAGCACATCATAGAATACTTTACTTTTAGTCGAACTTGAGACGTTCGATAATGAATATCTGTTTATGGTAGCTTGGGCTTGTAGAGTAGGTTATCACCATGGCACCTCACTATATAATTTAATTATCTGTATTTTGTGGTTGTCAGATGTCAGCTCTACTCAAGTACTCAGCTTGTCTATGTTGTTAATGTCTTGTCTTGTGGCGTTGTAAACATTAATGTGGTCTTTGGATAGAATAGAATTATAATAATATCTGTATAATGATTAGAACAACATTCATTTAATATTTTCAGTACTTTTCATTTCATCTGATTAAGATATCACGCTTTGTGTCTTCTGTAAGAAATAACCTCGTTACTTGGTTGTGACTTCTATATGATAAACCACTTAAACCATGGAAAACGATGAAATTGGCAATGATTTGGTTCGCCTAGACAACGGATATCTCGTCGACGAGGAGAATAACATTCGTTGCGAATATGTCGTGAACTCTGACGATGTTTTAGGTATGTACTCAAGGGCTGTTTGTACGTAATATTCTCGTCTTAATTCTGTCCAACCACACTTAATTATTCTTCTTGAACATTCTTCGACGAATATTAGAGAATTGACAAAGAATAATATCCACTTCTGTATCGTAGCCAAGAATTACCTCAATACAGTAGTTATGTACCTAAGTTTCCCCAAAGTAAACTAATTGGATGGCCTTCAATTTATAATCTTAAACCAATCAGAATTCTGAATGTTATATAGAGGTGATAAAAGAGGAACAGTGTGTAAAGTTCATTCATACTCTATAGAAAAGGGACGATCCTCCAACCAGACAGGTGTTGTATCTGGCGGGTAACTGCCCAATGATTCATGTTGGGCCATTGTATCTGTGCAAGTTGTGCAGTAAACCCTGCTTGCGAGATGCAGGATTTGCGTGACGTCAGTATAATGCGTTGTTCGCATGTAGCGTTGTAGATACCGCTACAGTTATGTTGTTATTGAGTACACTCAGTAAATTGTGGGGTTCCTAAATCATTCTTCTTAGCACACCTATGGCAAAAACTTCAAACATGTTGGGTTCAAAATTCATGAATTCCACTCACTGACGCTGTAATCAGATCATCAAGTGCACTGGTGCGCAGCATTCGGCGCAGAATGGAAATTACTGTATATTATATCTTGGTTTTTCAGATGAAGAGAACAACTCAGATTCAGGTAGTAAGAACGCCCCACTGAGAGAACAGGACAGATTTCTGCCTATTGCTAATATTGCCAAGATAATGAAGAGAGCAATACCAGAAAATGGAAAGGTAAGATGCTTTTTGAAAATAAAACTGTCTTCCTTCTTTTTTCCTCTTCCTCACACCTTCACCTGCATAAGTTTCGATCCCGTGGGAATATCGGGATAAAAAGTATCCTATGTCCTTTGCCAGAACTCAAACTACCTCTATGCCAAATTTTATCTAAATTGGTTCAGCAGTTTAAGCATGAAGAGGTAACAAACAGACAGATATATACACTGTCGCATTTATAATATTAGTATGGATTATCAATTTTCAAGTTCAAGCTCGCTCTAGATGGCATGGCAATGGGGCACCCTGTATATATGGTTATGCAGGATAGCTTTTTCCTTGCAGCAGGACAACACAGACCAAATGGATAAATTAATGATCTAAATTTTTGCACACAGTTTTAGCTAAATATGTAAGAACTTCAATGTTTTCTCTGCACAAACAACAATATTATAATAATTGAGAAAAATGTTTAATTTTTTTTACTTTTTATCAATTGGGTCTTGAAGTCTGAGAGTCCACTGAATGACATCCCTATTAAATATTGTAGATAGCAAAGGATGCACGTGAATGCGTCCAAGAATGCATATCAGAGTTCATCTCGTTTGTAACAAGCGAAGCGAGTGACCGGTGTCAAGTGGAGAAGAGAAAAACTATCAACGGTGAAGACGTCCTGTTTGCGATGAACGCACTGGGCTTTGACAACTACGTGGAACCTTTGAAGCTGTATCTTAAGAAATATAGGGAGATTGTGCTATCACCAGTAAGTAACCCTGTAAGTGTTAAGCTTTTTATGGTTATTATAGATGGGCCATTACAAACGCGAAGTTAGTGTCGACCTCTCGCTCGCTCTTATGTAGCAGTGCTAGTGTTGTTCGTAACTGTGGCGCCATCTATATCGCCACATGCGAAGTACGCATCACACTGACGTCACGTGGATCGCGCAAGCGAAGTGTATCGTGGTACTACCATATAATGTACAACGTCCCGACATCAATCCTCGGGCAGTTGCCCAGCAGGCACGACACCTGTCTGGTCGGAACATCTGGTCTGCACCTCATACATGTAACTGTGTTATTGTTATTTACAAAATGATTTATGACTAACTTTTCATTATGTAATGGCCCTAGTATAATGTGTTGATTACATATTTTATTTGCATATTGTCTGCTGCAAATCATAATGAATACTACTAAGTATTCAACTAACTAGACAATTAAAATAATTGCTTTGTTAAGAGAACATTAAAATAGCACACATGGTATGGAATCACACCCAGCTAATTCAAATGTATGTTGGTAGTTCTACTTGATTGTAATAACCTGCCATTATTTTTTTTTTTCAGGTCACAATGAACAAATTAAACAAGCCTATAATAGTTTATGGAGGTCAGTAATGAATTAATGAAACCTTTCAAAGCGACGCGCGCTTTACTTGTGGTTACCACGTGTACAGACACGCCGTGCATGTGTGTGTTAGCAGGAGCAGGAACTCGGTACCGCCCGAGACAATGTCGGAAATATGTGTGTCGCTACTCGTCTTCACGAACACATTCACATCATGTTTGTACTTACACTTGATTACCACATATAAAGCGCGCGTCGCTTCGTGAGATAACAATACTGTACTTTTTTGTATGTAGATGTTACACAATTTTCTTTATCTTTGTTTGCAGATGATGGAACCGCATGTATTCCAGCTGAAAATGACAGTGAGACACAGACCGAATCAGCAGTGCTTTATCCATACAAAGAATTAAAAGTAATTGAAGATTTCACCATTGCGTGAAGAAATACTAGGAGGTAGGAATATAAGGTTATCATGTTTCATACATTTTATGAGAAGACAACTTCTCTTCTTGCACGCATTAGTTTCCAAAAACGGAAAAAGACTGTTTTAGAAAAAAGTATATTAATTTACATTGTGAAAATTTACCCATAAGGAAAATGTGTGGTTGCGTTTTCCTCAATACTTTTATATTGTTTCATGAACCGTGTGGATTTAAGCAGTAAACCCTCATTCTTTTTCCATGCTGTGTGATAAATTAATAATATGTAACTAAAGGACTTTGAATAGTTGGGCTAGAAAATAATAAACAACCGTCATTTTTATGTGGCTACTGTAATCTGAAGAAAATAGCGTGATATTGTAAGTATTGTTATAAGAAATATACCGTCTAACTTATACGTTGTTTCTTCTTTCTTAAACTCTCATCCATACACATACCTTTGTTAATTTTGTTTTACCATTGACAACTTAATTTGGTCGGGTTATACGCGGAGATTAAGTATGGAAAAGTAATGAAAACTAATTTCTCTTAAAATACAACACTTAGGAATCTGAATTTTTGGTCGCTATAAATTCTTTAGCAGTAGGTACTAATTTTTGTATAAAGGAAAGAAATCAGAGTTTTTAATAGGCAAATCTTGAAATGAAAATTTGGCACCGTGACTACCGCCACCCCACCAATGGCATGGTATATCTCGTAAACTACTGGAGTACTAATTTTGAATTTTGGGTAGGTTTATTTCGCAGGGTACTAATTTTCTATGTAGGTTTGAGGAAAGCGACAAGCTTCTCTAACTTGGAATCAACATTCAAATTCATGGCCCTGCTGAAAAATTGCGAGAAAGTTATCATCGTTGATTTCTCGGTAAATACAAATGTTACAGTTCTGTTTTTTTTGCGATCACATTTATGGGTAGGTACTAATTATTTGTATACTTAGAATAGCTGTAGCGTGCCCCCTTTTTTGGCGCTCATGGTGGTCCTGCTGAAGGGAGCGTGACTACCGCCAGACCACCTTCAAAGTCGATTTTCTCGAAAACTACTAAGGTAAGTACCAATTTTGTTGTTCGAGTACTAATTAGTACCAATTGAGTACTAATTATTTACCAAATATGGAAGCGGTTGGCGTTGGTGGTCCGGCGGTAGTCACGGACATGTAAGTATCGCTACTTCGGCGCCATCATCTCGTTCTCGGTGACGTCCCGGTGACGGCGGCGGTAAATAAGCCCTTAGAGTAGAAACATAGTGGTTGATTGATTTCACCTAGGTACTGAATTTCACTTGTGAACCGATTCTGTTGAAACTTGGCACATATATGTAGTTCTGATGAAACTACAGCATAATAGAGACCTGGAGTTGGTCTGATGATAGAGATGGAAAACAGTCGAGAGAACTCAACAGTTTACTGCGGCTACATTGTGTTTAGGCAGTATTTCACTCATGTTGATGAGAACTATAGACTTGTATGACTGCCATCGAGGTTCTGACTAAACCTTTAAAAAAAATCGCTTCTTCATTTCTAATTTCGTCGATTTTATGTTTCAAAAGTTTTGGTCGTCAACGTTTAGTTTAAAATAAAAATTTCACTTAAATAAAGGATTCAATTTTATAATCTTTTTAAATAGACTTAATACACAATTCTTTTTTTTAATGTCAATAATGGAACTGATTTCACAGATAATTCATAAAAAAATAATACAATATTCCAATCAACACTATTCTCTAAACTTATCAGTAATATAACCCGGCAAAGGCATGAGATACAAAAACTTATTGAACACCATAATGCCAACAGAGAAAGCAAAGGAGATACCTAAATTGAACTCTGGATTAAAATCACCAGCCGCGTAGATATCTCCGTTGAAATTCTTCGAAGAAAACCGCTCAGTCAGAAAAGCTTTGCCGCTGGCATATCTGCAGTTCGCATTAGAATTAGTATTTAGGTTCGAAGAGGTTTGTATAAGGCTAGATATTGTTGAAGTGCAGTTCTCTTGGTCGCTATATGGAAGGATATTGAAAGTGGGCTGCTTGAAGACGTTTCTGTGCATGAAGATGGAGGCGTAGCGTGTGTGGGTGATGTATGTTAAGTAGTACAGCCATTCTTCGAAACCTTTGTAGGATCTGTAATAAAATAAATGTTTCATTTAGTGTGATAAATACGTATGTGCAAAGTTGAACGACAAGAGTCGACACTTCTTCCTATCTTCACTGTGTCTTGGTTGTCACTGGGAATCACCGTTATTGCCTGTCAGGCATACCTTATCACTCACTCGCTTTTCCATCATATTCACTGACCAATTTGGTATAATACAGGTCAAATCATACCTCCCAAAATCATCTTTTCTCTTGTCTCTTGTGAGTTTCTCATATTCACCACTCTCTTTGATACTGCGTTTCATCCCTCTTCCATCATACGCCCATACTCAGACAAACGATTTGTCAGCCATACAATGTCAAAAG
Source organism: Luperina testacea (assembly GCA_927399505.1). Lineage (NCBI taxonomy): Eukaryota > Metazoa > Arthropoda > Insecta > Lepidoptera > Noctuidae > Luperina > Luperina testacea. The sequence goes on along the minus strand of OV656759.1, from coordinate 18,418,254 downwards.
ATATACTTATTATAACTTAAAAAGCCCACCTAAAAAAAAAAAATTACCTGAGCACTCCACTGGCCAACATGACATAAATGCAAGTGATGTAGATGTTGACGATGCCAGCTATCATGCCATTCTTCACGAACATCATCACGGCCATGGCTTGCTGTTCCGCGTACACGTAGCAAGACCACAGTGCTAGTGAGAAGTACAAGAAGTCCAGGTTCTCGGATATGTCGGATAGGATCCTGAGCAAAGAGGGTAGTTTTGTGTTTAATGGTGAAATGGTAATGAAGTTATTGGTGACTTTCGTTCGGGTTTTGGTAAAGGCATTCGGTGCTATATGTACTTAAAACTTAAGAATCTAGTTAACATTACAAGTTCTTTGTCAATGGGGTTAGGGAAAAACTACAGCGGTGCTATTCTGTAAAAAGATCACCGTGATAGCTTAGGTGAAGTGAGCTTAAAGTGAGCTGTCATTCCACCTGATGCTATTAGCGATTGACACTATTGACAGCACACTTCACCCAAGTTTTCACGGTGAGAATTTTACAGAATAGCATTACTGAACGCCAAGTTTTATGACTGAAAAATACACGTCATTTTAATTTTAAGTACATTAGCATAAGGTTTCAATTGCAATTATTGCAAACCTGTTCGTGTACTGCAATTATACGAGGTGTTGTGGTGTAACAAATATGATCATTAGAGAAGCATAATGTTTACCCTTGCATACAATAAAATACCGAATGTAAAGAAGAACTTACGGATAAATAACAGCGGCAGATGCTAGCGTGCTGAGGAACGAGAAAGGCAAAGATACGAGGTTCCATGACAGAAGCAAACTGGCTCCACTGTACAGGCCTTCCTGAGACTCCTGGTAGTAGCGCGTCCGATATGGACTATCTATAATCAGAATAGAAAGCCGAATAGGTTGGATATTATTTTGTAAAGCTTAGTGGTATTTAAAAGGATCTGAAATTCTCTAAATATCTCAAAAATGATGTTTAAATGATAAAATAAGTGCTGGCGCTCTACGTGCGAAAACTTCAGTAAAGACTATTTCGCCACCTTCTGATAAACTCCAGTAAACTTACAGATAATTTCATACAAAATTATCCAATTTTGGAAATAATATCTGGTAAATATCGCCTATTTCCTATCTGTGTACTGCGTAGGTAACAGTCCGTGCTTCTCCAGTCTGGCAACATCTCATTTACTTTTTTCTGTGGACTTAACTACTTCGGCTAAAAATAAATGATAATAACTAACAAATGATACCTACATAAACAGATCGTGTTCATAATACTGATAAAGTAGGTTCCCACCATTGCGTTGAATATCAGGCCGCTCTTCGTGATGAAAGCTCTCTGATAATCCTGAAGATAGGTCAAACAAAAAATTAGGAATCATTTTCTTCTTCGTCGAATTTGTTTTGATTTGCATTCTTGTAATTCTTGGTGCAGCCGGTCGATTCTGATAAAATCTTACCGTGAAAACTTAGGTGAAGTGAGTTTGTTTTTGCTAGGAATTGACACTATTGACAGCTCACTCCACGCTCACCTCACCTAAGTTTTATTTATTTATTTATTTAATACTTCAAGCACATAAATGTACAGAGGCGGACTTAATGCCATAGGCATTTTCTACCAGCCAACCAAAGCCAAAGTTTTCACGTTGAGATTTTTACAGAATAGCACCGCAGATTGGTGAAACGTAACATGAAATGTAACACACATCAGGCGACAGGCGCGAATTCTTACCTTTGCCTCATTGTAGAATATCCACATTATGAAGAAGTACAACGGCAAGCTGAATAGTCTCATGAACATTTGTTTCATTCCGTTCTTCTTTAGGTTGAATATCGAAGCTAATAACCTCCTGCAAAAACCAAAATGGCTGCCTTATTTTATCGCCTAAATTATAGTTTGGAAGAAAAGGGTACTTTAAGAGCATTTACGCCGTACGGCATTTCATACAGACTTTCAAGCCTTTGTTTTTCGAAATTAATGAATCGATTTCATACGCATAAAAGGTCTATAAAGTTACTTAAGAACATTTTCAAATGTCTTTTTTAAAAAAGATAACTAGAAATCTTTGTTTCTATGTATAATTTAAAAGCGGTCTAATTTGGCTGTAACACTATTTTTCGAAAATGTTCTTAAGTAACTTTTTAGACCTTTGTATCCTGCTTATGCGTATGAAGTTTCATTAAAATCGGTTCATTCATTTCGAAAAACAAGGGCTTGAATGTTTGTATGAAATGCCGTACGGCGTAAACGCTCTTAATATTATCCCATATTTAGGCTCGTATGAAAAAAGTGTTTCGGATTTTAATTGACCTTGGCTGGTCTAGCTGTTTTTTTTTCTCTCTAGCTAGGAAATACGGCCCCACTGCTAGACAAAGGCCTCCCCAAGTCCTCCTTCCAGGCATTTTCTTTCCGGGCCATCTCGAACTAAGTCTTACTATTCTCAAACATTTTTGTTTATCCTCGCTGCAATGATCAGATGACTTTAAAAGTCAGTAAAAAAAATGGCAACTCACAAATACAACATCCATATAACTTGCATGCCTCCCGGCTTCCCGTAGTTGAGCTGTATCTTATTGGGGTTCACAATGCGGTTGTTCTCATGCAGGTTTCCCTGCATTATACCTTGGCCCTCCAGTTTGAACTTCTCTACCAATGCTGCTATCTGGTGGTTGGATTCTATGAACCGCTCTCTAGATCGTCGGTCTACCGTTGAGAGGCATACTGTGAAATGAAGACGTTTGGATACCAGGGATCGTACAGTAAGTACCTCGGGGTTAGTATAACACATCGAGCTTTAAAAAGAGACTCACGCAGTCTAAGTATGCTTAGCAGATAAGAAGCTATAAGAGCCGAAATGTTTCTTTAACTTGATGAGTCATATTAATGGCCTGGTACATGAGATGCAAGACATCATCACTGTTCCGTTGAGAAACATAGATGATGCTCCTCGCGATGATAGTGAACCCCCTTGATTTTAGAAGATTTCGTAGCATGGCAACTTACAGTAATACATTAACGGGTTCTCCAGTTGTGGGCATGGGAAGCCGATGCTGCCGAAGTAATCCAGGAGGTTCCTCGTAGGACCAGCGTATACCACGTCGCCGAGGCATAAGTACACCACGCGGTCCAGGAATGGGAAGACATCTGGAACATTTTGAAAATTTTCAAGGGCGACGTCCAGTTCTATACAACTTCATTCAAAATTGGACATTTTTGTGTCTTGGCGGCATCAGGGAGATACGCGATATATTACTAGGTGCAGGAAATCTACCTACATTTATTTTACAGTTTTATTAATATGGGGCTCATAATCAAAATAAGTATTTTATTTCGCATTCAAACCTACATGGGCACTTATGAAACGTCAGAAGCTAGGTGCACGGTTCCAATTGGTCGTTTCCTATAGAGAAGAGCCGGCAAGAAACTCCACGGTAACTCTTTTAAAAATAATTGGTTTTTACAATGTTTTCAAATTACAGATATGGAGCACAGTGTAGGCCTGTCAACAAGTACTAAATAGAAAATGGACTACACCAAACAACATGACTGCCATTACATCTGTAACAAAGCTGAATTAATCCAGTCCAGCTAGACTATGTAGATAAATTTAGAAATACGAGCACCAAAAGTACCTTTGGTGTTCGTATTTCATACATACGAGTACATAATTATTTAATATAGCGAAACAAAAGTTAAACAAGTAGGTACCATAAACAAGTAATATTTTAATAAATACCTATGACTAAAAATACGGAACATTTCACAGTGTGACCACTGTGACCCAGTGACAAAAAATTATGAAATACGTAAGTGAAAACTGACATATGTCAACATATGCACAGCTGTGCCAACAGCCGCAAACAAAGGTTTTCAGTAGATACTTACATAGCCATAAAGTAAGCCACAGTGGACTTTAACAAAATACCATGATTAGCATCATAATGGGACTATGTAGGTGAAATGTCGGCGCACTGTCGAACGAGTCAGTTATAAAGTTAGTTAGTTATACTTAGGTTAATAGGTTATTTTTTGTTTTAGATTTTTATTGTTGAATAAAAAGTTTCAAGAAATGTGTCATGAAATTACAGTGTTGTGATGTTTTGTGGTTCGCAGTTTGTTTGTTCATCCAAACCTAACTATATTTTGATTTAAAAGAGTATCCGTGGAGTTTCTTGCCCGTTCTTCTACATAGAAACCTACTACCGCTTGAGTTTTTTTTCAGCCTTTCTTTTCAAAGTAGTCAGATAGGAAACGCCGACCTCATCTATCTATCTATATCCTACATGATTGCCGTGTAAAAGTGTTTGTACAAACCTACTTAGAGAAATAAAATCATGTATCATTTATTACGCTTGGATTGTGCAACTAGCTTCATCTTTCTGTCTGACCGACCTCTTGACAATTCAAAAGTAGGTTATTACAGGTAGCCTACCTGTAATTGGATTAATTGAAAAAAAGTATTAGGGTTACTACAATACGTGCCACGAAAGATGAGACTTGACCCCGCCTCCCCGCTCTTTCCGCCGCCCCTATGACGTCCGGTCCCGTCCCGCACTCAGACCTCATACCGCTAAAGATACCTAAAATCGTGTACTGCGCAAGTCAAACCACGTGGTGTGTCAAGTCTCATCTTTCGTGGCACGCATTGTACACAATCTGTTAGGTAGGTATAAGTATTCGATCGAAAGCATGAAACTGAAACTAGCAGCTACCAGCTAGCAGCCGACAGAGACGAAACATAACAGATAGGGGCCCGGGCCCCTAAATATTTTTGAAAAATTAGGATCCTTCATTGCAAAATTACAAATAATATTAAAAACTAACATGACATCTGCTTATTAACAATAATTGTTGAATTGTAAAAAATTAAAAAAATAAAAAATAAACAAAAATCATTCTACTGAGACAAAATATTTTTTTACAATTAAACTATTAGAGTATCTTGGCTAGTATTACACCCACTACTTTCTCACACTAAAAAGAAGTTCTATGGCAAATTTCAGCAGGTTCGTATGTGTAGAAGAAAAGATATAGCTTTTTAAATAAACAAAAATCATTCTACTGAGACAAAATAGTTTTTTACAATTAAACTATTAGAGTATCTTGGCTGGTATTACACCCACTACTTTTTCACACTAAAAAGAAATTCGAGGGCAAATTTCAGCAGGTTCGTATGTGTAGAAGAAAAGATATAGCTTTTTAAATAAACAAAAATCATTCTACTGAGACAAAATAGTTTTTTACAATTAAACTATTAGAGTATCTTGGCTGGTATTACACTCACTACTTTTTCACACTAAAAAGAAGTTCTAGGGCAAATTTTAGCAAGTTCGTATGTGTAGAAGAAAAGATATAGCTTCATAAACAATTAAAAATCATTCTACTGAGACAAAATATTTTTTTACAATTAAACTATTAGAGTATCTTGGCTGGTATTACACCCACTACTTTTTCACACTAAAAAGAAGTTCTAGGGCAAATTTCAGCAGGTTCGTATGTGTAGAAGAAAAGATACAGCTTTTTAAATAAACAAAAATCATTATACTGAGACAAAATATTTTTTTACAATTAAACTATTAGAGTATCTTGGCTGGTATTACACCCACTACTTTTTCACACTAAAAAGAAGTTCTATGGCAAATTTCAGCAGGTTCGTATGTGTAGAAGAAAAGATATAGCTTTTTAAATAAACAAAAATCATTCTACTGAGACAAAATATTTTTTTACAATTAAACTATTAGAGTATCTTGGCTGGTATTACACCCACTACTTTCTCACACTAAAAAGAAGTTCTATGGCAAATTTCAGCAGGTTCGTATGTGTAGAAGAAAAGATATAGCTTTTTAAATAAACAAAAATCATTCTACTGAGACAAAATAGTTTTTTACAATTAAACTATTAGAGTATCTTGGCTGTTATTACACTCACTACTTTTTCACACTAAAAAGAAGTTCTAGGGCAAATTTTAGCAAGTTCGTATGTGTAGAAGAAAAGATATAGCTTCATAAACAATTAAAAATCATTCTACTGAGACAAAATATTTTTTTACAATTAAACTATTAGAGTATCTTGGCTGGTATTACACCCACTACTTTTTCACACTAAAAAGAAGTTCGAGGGCAAATTTCAGCAGGTTCGTATGTGTAGAAGAAAAGATATAGCTTTTTAAATAAACAAAAATCATTCTACTGAGACAAAATAGTTTTTTACAATTAAACTATTAGAGTATCTTGGCTGGTATTACACTCACTACTTTTTCACACTAAAAAGAAGTTCTAGGGCAAATTTTAGCAAGTTCGTATGTGTAGAAGAAAAGATATAGCTTCATAAACAATTAAAAATCATTCTACTGAGACAAAATATTTTTTTACAATTAAACTATTAGAGTATCTTGGCTGGTATTACACCCACTACTTTTTCACACTAAAAAGAAGTTCTAGGGCAAATTTCAGCAGGTTCGTATGTGTAGAAGAAAAGATACAGCTTTTTAAATAAACAAAAATCATTATACTGAGACAAAATATTTTTTTACAATTAAACTATTAGAGTATCTTGGCTGGTATTACACCCACTACTTTTTCACACTAAAAAGAAGTTCTAGGGCAAATTTCAGCAGGTTCGTATGTGTAGAAGAAAAGATATAGCTTTTTCAATAAACAAAAATCATTCTACTGAGACAAAATATTTTTTTACAATTAAACTATTAGAGTATCTTGGCTGGTATTACACCCACTACTTTTTCACACTAAAAAGAAGTTCTATGGCAAATTTCAGCAGGTTCGTATGTGTAGAAGAAAAGATATAGCTTTTTAAATAAACAAAAATCATTCTACTGAGACAAAATAGTTTTTTACAATTAAACTACATATTAGAGTATCTTGGCTGGTATTACACTCACTACTTTTTCACACTAAAAAGAAGTTCTAGGGCAAAGGACAATGCCCACATGTTAGAACAACCGTGGCCTACAGTGAACACTGATAAATAGTTTATGCAATTATAGTTTAAGTTGTTATGAACATCTTCTAGTACTTATCAGTTAAGAAAATAAGTCGCCATTTGGAAATAAAACAGTTTTAATTTTTTTATAACATATATTTTTTCATAAGCACAGACATATTATATACACATACAGTAACTTTTGAATGGTAAGTACATAATTTTTTACTCATTTTAACCTTTTGAATAATAGTCACCTTCCAAGTAAAGGTTCCATTTCATACGATAAAAATTGGTACAGTTATATCTAATGGATAGCTCAAAAGATTTTGGAGTTATTGTATATATTTTTTTTATTTATTAATGAATGCTTATCATTTGTCCCAAATACCACCACTCAATATAAAAATCAATCTCAATATAAAAAGTTAACATATATTTGTATTTATTTGTAGGTTATTGGGAAAACACCAACAACCTCTTAAGAGGTCATTGTACTCATTATGAACAACTGAACAAGTCTCCTAATAGGTCCCATGAGTTGCTTATTAGATGAAAATTGCAAATTCTGCATTGTGCGGGTACATAATATTTATAATCACAGAAAAGTCTTACTCGTAGTGATTCCGGAACGGTAAGGCGAGGGCGATCAGTACCTGTACATCCAGGGAAAAAGCAGCAGCGCTGAGTATCAGGTGCTCTTACATAATTTGGCAAAAATACTGTGGATTCTATCCATTGTGTAGACTCATTTGTTTGAGCACTGTCAAGGTCTACAGTCTCTTCTTCTAAATCGACTGACTGGTTACTAGAGCTGATAGAACGGGAACGTGTAATTGCTCTATCACTTCTCTGCCAGCAAGGGTGGCAAATGCGAGACGAGCTCAGCAACTGAAACAAAGTAATAAAGTAATATAATATCTTCTGTCTTTAAAAGTACAGCTTCCAGTCAGCTTAAAATTGTATACTTTTTTATAATATTTTTTGCTTTTTTAATAATAATGTTTGTCCAAGGAGAGAATGAAGCTATACATCTTAGTCGAGTAAGTAAGAGCACTACAGACTGGACCAATGAATTATTGAATAATATTATAAATCTAAATATTTCACACTATAAACTGAAATATAAGAATTATTAATTCTTTAGAACTTTACCTGACATGGAGCAATTTCTCTAGAAATATTTTCTCTTATATGATTTTCTCTTGGAGAATCCTGAGACAAGAGGTGACTTCTTTGTCTACGGAGTGAGCGACCACAGCCAACACAAATGAGGTGACCAGCGGAAGGTGAGACGCTTTCTGCTGGATGTCTTATTTCATTCCATGCTGCAGTCCAACATGAATGACAAACAAAATCACTGCTTGAGATATGCACCTGAAAATGCAATTGATTATTATTTAATATTAAATACATAGTAAATGATGAGGAAGAATGAAATAAGTAGCATAAAATAGTACATAATTATGCTGTACGATTTTGTGAGTTTCTCATTAAAATAAAAGTACTTATTTAAACATATTTTTACTATGAAAATGTAATTACTAAAAGCTTGCTTATGTACTGGCTATTGTTATCAGTTTTTTAAAGGTATTATTTGTAATGTAGGTGAGTAATGTAATATAAGGTTTAGGTACCTGTTGTGGCAGAACCCATTGCTGTACAATTGATCGTACTTCCATAATTTCCAATTGATGAGATCGCAAGCGCCTCATATCCACTCTACAATTTGCACAGCGAAGGTTGCTTGCGCCGGTTAATCCCTGCAACGACGTGCTCGGGACAGCAGAGCTGCTCAGGTCCATATTCGCGCCGGAATAATCATTCATAAAAGCGGGGCGGGAGTCCAAATGCGTGCAAGGGTCGTCATTAGATGCGGAGCCAGAAGTTTCACATTCACATCAGGGTTGTCATTCAAAGCGGAGCCAGGGTCCAAGTTCGCGCGAGGGTCATCATTCGGGTGAGGCAGATCGGAGTCCATTGTCGTAAAAAAGGGTCACAAAAGAGCACAAACCACGGCAAAAGAAAACTACGATAGCGAGCGCGCTAATGAATACGGTACGGTAATGTCGGTAGTTTGATTACAGCTTACTGTCAAATCTATCATCTGTCAAAGAATAATGTTGCCATATTTTAAAATATAATCGATTAGTTGCATCGATTGTTGGTCTTGATCAATTCATTTTTATCTAACTACGGCAAAGCCTTAAAGAATTCAGTGACTTTACCTTTTTATGTTTATGTATGTGTGGACTATGATCTCTGGTCTGAGGTGTTTATGAACATAATTGTTTTGTGATATGGTCGAGTAGGTTTCGTTCAAAGAAACTAAAATAACTGTGACATCAGAAAATCTTTTTGCTAACCATAGAAATACATAAAATCATTTCTATGGTAAGCGAAAAAACTGAAATCCGACTGACGTATTTAGTAATACATAGTTTAAGCGCTTCCCGAAGTCAAGAGCATAAATGCTCAAGTTTTAATAAATAGTAGCTGACAAGTAGCTTTATTTTTCCCTGTTGGGTTTTAGGTTTTAAGTGATTATATTTTATTTTTTATACCAGTATTTTATATTATTATTAATTAATCCGTAATCGATTAGATTTACTAAATATATAAATTGAAGTAAATTGACCATATAATGGCAACCCTAAACTTCGTTTGACTTGACAGTGAAACTCGCATTGATTTATCACTTATCAGTTAAATTACTTATTAATTTGCTAAAATCACGGCGTCTTAGTTAGAGATAAAACTTAAATGGAAACTTCCTATTTAAAATACTTATATTTTTTGATTATTGTTAAAAATGTGTTTGACGTGGGCCATAGCTTGGCATTATCCTTTCAGCAGGTTCGTATGTGTAGAAGAAAAGATATAGCTTTTTAAATAAACAAAAATCATTATACTGAGACAAAATATTTTTTTACAATTAAACTATTAGAGTATCTTGGCTGGTATTACACCCACTACTTTTTCACACTAAAAAGAAGTTCTAGGGCAAATTTCAGCAGGTTCGTATGTGTAGAAGAAAAGATATAGCTTTTTAAATAAACAAAAATCATTATACTGAGACAAAATATTTTTTTACAATTAAACTATTAGAGTATCTTGGCTGGTATTACACCCACTACTTTTTCACACTAAAAAGAAGTTCTAGGGCAAATTTCAGCAGGTTCGTATGTGGAGAAGAAAAGATATAGCTTTTTAAATAAACAAAAATCATTCTACTGAGACAAAATATTTTTTTACAATTAAACTATTAGAGTATCTTGGCTGGTATTACACTCACTACTTTTTCACACTAAAAAGAAGTTCTAGGGCAAATTTTAGCAAGTTCGTATGTGTAGAAAAAAAGATATAGCTTTTTAAGTAAATAAACAAAAATCATCCTACTAAGACAAAATAATTTTTTACAATTCAACAATTATTGTTAATAAGCAGATGTCATGTTAGTTTTTAATATTATTTGTAATTTTGCAATGAAGGATCCCAATTTTTCAAAAATATTTAGGGGCCCGGGCCCCTATCTGTTATGTTTCGTCTCTGTCGGCTGCTAGCTGGTAGCTGCTAGTTTCAGTGTCATATCGAAAGCAACTAAAATGAAATATGTATGTAGTTTACAGATAAACAATTTCATTCTCATCCAATAGAAGCCAATGTGCGGACAGACCTTAAATATATATTCCAGTACATATCTACTACTTTAAATATTGAAAATGTTACCTGATCGAGGTTTCTCCATAGTAAGTATGATGGCTGTGCCATATTTCTTCGCTGCATTAGACAGTATTGAAATCACTAGGTATGTGTTTAGTGGATCTAAGTCCCATGTCGGCTCATCAAGGAGTAAAATAACTGAAAAAGAGTTGCGTTCAAGTAAGTTTGTAATTTATTGTGCATACAACTGAATGTAATGTTCATATTTTTAATGATTCTTACTTGGGTCTCGTATTAGCTGCACTCCTATGATTAGTCTTCTGTATTCGCTCTTTGTAAGATTCGTCACGCATTTGCTAGCAACCTGTGCAAATAAACATGTTTGTAAATAATGTTTACGTCGAGTGGCGTGAAAACATCGGGAAAATAACTTAGTTATTGATTGAAAGGTTACTTACATTTGATAATGCTAGATCAGCCATTACTTGTTTCACTTTCGACGATTTAAAATATCCTGAAATCTAAAAAAAATAATTAAATATTGACTTCATGAAACATTATTGTATAATTTTAAAAAGCGTATCTTAGGCGCTGATTGAATGGGGATATTGTGGTTATATTGTTTAGAAAGAGTTCGGAAATAATAAGGAAATATCGATAAATATTTTTTTTGATATAATATTATTGGTATCGGGTTAGAAATAGTATATCAGCAAGATTTCTGAATAATTCTAATTAATTATATATTTTTATTATTAATTACTTAATTAATTGTTTTTTTCTGATTTTTATTTTAAGTTATTACTAGCTTCTGCCTGCTACTACGCGTACGCGTGAAATTTCTTGTTGCCCGACCCACCTCGTCGCATCGCATCGCCCGTTCGCGTTATCACTTCGTTTTCACTTAGCGTTCTTTCCGACTTTTTATCTATTTGCTCGGCTCCTAGCGTGAGGTTAATAGTCTATGGCCTTCCTCAAGAATTGAGTTATCGAATGCAAAATTTATATTTATAATTTTTCGATTCTGACTGGTAGTTCCAGAGAAACAAACAAACACTTCAGCTTTTTTATAAGTTGGTTTGGTTGTTTTTTTATATAGATTTGATTTTTAACTACACGACACGAATGTTAATGATACGACGTAGATGAATACGGGTGCCAACCTCTTAAAAGTTCTCTTTCTAAGCACTTTTCTTCTCCCATTCTTTTCAAAAGCAGATGTCTTCCTTACCTTAGTGAGTGATAAGCCAAGTGTTTGCTGCACACTCAATCCTGGCAGGAGTCGTGTGTTGTGTCGCACCAGTGCACAAGTGCTGTTGAACTGGTCAGCTTCGAGAGGCACTCCCTCCAGCAAGATGTGGCCTTTAGCTGGCACGCGACGGGCTATCACGTCGAGAAGGGCCCTTTTACCGCTGCCTGTGAGGTGGACAAAGGAAATCCTTAAAAACGAGGAAGTGGGACACATCAGTGGCAGTCTATCTTTGACTCCTCCATAATCCTTTCAGTCATTTCAGAAAAGTGGCTGCTTTTTAGCAAAGTTAAAGTTTTGTTACACGCGATATCTACCCTTATCATTATAGGTCCCATCTTTACCAAGAAAAAACTCTTACCTTTCTCAAATGATTCTTTAAACACCAGAAAAGATAATTATAATAAGTGCTGTGATTGTCTCCTTGATAGAAAAGATTTTATTAAAGGTACGTTTTCAAAAATAAATGTCACAAACGTAGTAAATATTCAAAGAAAGTAATGTTTCGTTTGGGATCGAACTCGCGACACATAGGTACGCTACAGCAACTCATTCAGTCACTGCGCCAACCGTGCTGAGAAGGTATGCTGACCAAAAACGTCTACCTTTCGATCCGAGGATAGCCGTGACCTCTCCACTGTGCGTGGTGAAGGAGACATCTTTAAGGATGACTCCAGTCTTCACGCCACCAGTCAGCCGCTGGAAGAAGCTGCCTGGCTCCACCTAAATGATATCACAAACATTAAGACATCTCCATTGTTGTTTCTCTTATTCATAAGGTCATCATGCGCTTAGAACTGTGCTCCAGAGTTCCCTCATGACTAGTTCGGTAGCTTCGTTCTTGTTTGACACTACAGTTTGTTCTAAAAGTATGTGATGAAAATACAAACAAACTAGCTGCGCCCCGCGATTTCACCCGCATAAGTGTTGAGCCCGTGGAAATATCGGGATAAAAAGTAGCCTATATGTTAATCCAGGGTCTCAGCTACCTTCGTACAAAATTTTATCAAAATTAGTCCAGCCGTTTGAGCGTGAAGAAGTAACAAACATAAACACACACACACACACACTCACAAACTTTCGACTTTATAATGTTAGTGTGATGGGTCAGAAAACGTACCCGTGGATGTCAATTTTTTATTTGTTTACACTATAATTCGGTACTTTTGGGACAGATCATAGTTAGCAAACCCGAAATAAATGGATAAGTAGATAATCCATTCATAGTAACAGCGTTTGCGCACTGCATTCGAACATAATTTATTTCCCCTACTAACAGCTGACACATTCCGGAAGTTTTAAAACAATCATAATGTATAAAAACAATACGCCATCGCGCCGCGGACCCTAAATAAATTGTGAGCATGATGATTATGACATCTACAAAAGACTATAGACAACTCATTTTTGGTTGAGCTAAATATCGCCGTACAAAAGACATCAACGAACTCTTCACTCTTCATTGCAAATGTTCTTGAGGTTTAAAAGGGGCTGTGCAAGAGTTAGACATTTATGATTGGCTAGTTAATCTCTTTCCAAAAGCTTAAAAAAGACGCATCTATATCCAAACAAATAGGTGCTATATTCGGCAAAACAGTAATATCTGCTTGGCTAACAATGATAGATCCAATAATTCATAGATAACTTTACAACAAAAGTATGTTGCAATTTAAAACAAAACAAACGGTCTACAAACCTGTCCCGAATGAAAAACATTACACAACTCCAACGTATAATCACTTCCAATCATATTTAAAACTTATTTCTTTAATAAAACTTAATCAAAACATTAATTTTTGAATAAAAAACACAAACAAATACATCTCAGAGCGACACAGCCTCCGCGTCAACAAGATGCAGCATACTAACCCAACTGCAGTTAACTTCAAACTACACGAGACAGTTAGCAACGTTGCCAGACTTATCTGTTGCTCACTTCGTTCCTATAAATGCACTTGATTTTTAGAACGAAGTGCTTTTACATAGAAAATAAACCTTATGTAAATGAATATAGGATCTACTTCTGTTTAAACTTGCTGCAGCTATGGTTATTAAGGCGAAGAATGCACATGGGTAGGTACACTACTGCTTATGAAGAAAGAGCATATTTTGTGCGAGTCTTCGATTAAATGCTGTAGAACAGAACTCATTGGGGTTAGTTTCGCCATGTCACAGGAAGCATATAACAGTCTTCGGCTACAGACTTGAAGCGTGTAGCCGACCATTGATTTTTTTTATTTTTTTTTTTTATTTTATTAAATAGGAACAACAAACAGCTACATTATGCAATATTATAAACAGAAAAACATAAATTACTTAAGTAATAATGTAACCCACAACGCTGTTCACAGATTACCATTAATAAACAAAACCTTAGTCACTAGGAGGTGAACTGTTCATGCATGACAGCTACACTAATAAAAACAATAAAATGAAAAAACAAAACAGTATTTTTAAAACAGCTACAACAAACAATTAGTCTAAGAGTTCAAGTGTCTCATACAAAAGGCTACGAAACCTTTTCAAAGAACATGTAAATATGTCTATGTGTTCGAATATTTCATTATAGGTTGCTGCCATTCGCCGAACTGGCGAACGTAGACCAGTGTTAGATCGGCTGGTACCTACTGCAAAGAGTTTACTGATGGGCATAAAGGCAGTTCCTCTTTAGCATGCCATATCTCCCGATCCCGAACTAGCTACAACTTTTCTGATGACATCCTCCCCTTGTTGCAGGACATGTCGCCTTCCCTGTGGGGTAATTGCGTAACACACTGGCAGTTGCAGTGTCTTTCATTTTGACAATTCAACAACATTCATTGCGTTATTTAAGTTGTTGAGCAGACATATTTTTCGAATATATGAAGCAATGGATTAGAAATATCCTTCCAAATGATTCAGATTGAGGTTGATAGTGTGTTACGCAATCAGGGTGCAGCCGCTCGATTCTGTAAAAATCTCACCGTGAAAACTTAGGTGAAGTGAGCGTGGAGTGACCTGTCAATAGTGTCAATTCCTAGCAAAAATAAACTCACTTCACCTAAGTTTTCACGGTGAGATTTTTACAGAATCGACCGGCTGGTCTCTGCCACGATTCTGCCAAGTCCATACTTTATCTACCAGCGGTGCTATTCTGTAAAAATCTCACCGTGAAAACTAAGGTGAAGTGAGCGTGGAGTGAGCTGTCAATAGTGTCAATTCCTAGCAAAAACAAACTCACTTCACCTAAGTTTTCACGGTGAGATTTTTACAGAATCGACCGGCTGTATTCATTCTCTCTCTGTTCTCTTCTATTGATTGTAAGTGCCGATCAAAAGTATCATTGTAGCAGTTATACTTTGCTCCGGAAAGTACATCGCCTTAACGATGAAAGCCTCATTTTTCCACATAATTTCTACGCATGGTTGCCGTCCAGACTCACCGTGAACCTCAGAAAGGCTAAACGCCATCTCCGTCCCTTTTCCTCTCGTAACAAAATGCGATATGAAGGCGAGACACCTACGCAATACTACCTTCTTTATGTTGCTGCATTCCAATGATTAGTCGTCTCGTTCTTTTCACCTAACTTAGGCGGGTTTAGACAGAGAAGGGGCGACTTGCGCAGTGTCACTGACTCAGTACGACTCCGCACAGTCGTATAGTCGCTGGAGTTAGCCTTACTCGCTAAAATAACAACTAATATTCAAACGAGGTCTGTTATCGAAACGAACGAAAATTAAACGATATAGCAACTGAAATAACATCTGAAAATTAAATGTTATTTATGTTTTTGTGAGTTTAGTGTCCGGGGTTTGGGTTGAGTGCTTGGTGATTGAGTGTTGAGTTTGAAGTGTGTTCAGCCGGAGTCCCGTTGGGCCGAGTTACCGGTAAGCTCAATGAAAATGTTCAAACTACTAAACTTTTTAGACATAATTAACTTTTCTTGTTATATGGTTCTCCAATTGAAACTTTGTTTCTGTTAGGATTACAATAGAAATTAAACGTTGGCTGAGATATCGTAGGAGTTAGGTACTTTGCAACTCGACACAGAAAAGCAATGAAAGATTTTTAGTGCTACGGTTGTTGTTTTAGATTAGGTTTAGTTACAGCTTATCCAAAAACAGAATTTCTATTTTGTTATTCAATAACCATGTAAAAATTAATCAGTATTTTTTCTGACTGCGCGACTGTTTTTACAAAAATATCTCACGTGTGTTTTTTTAGCTTACCTACTACAAGGCCCCAATACCAAAGCTCTGTTATGAATTCAGATTATTATGACTTAAATAAATTAATTTATCTGTAGATACACAATTTTCTAACAAAAAATTCCAACCCAACCACAGTTTCAATGAGGCCACACCAACTCCTCAGTGAACCGTTAAAGTCACGAATTATTTGTCGTAAATCGATTTCACACGAGCATTAATTGCTAAGAGAAAAAAATGCCTGCCCTACTATTTTGAATTATGTAGAAATGGGAGCATTATTTTCCCACTGTCCCACAGTATCCTATTCAAATATTTATTCAGTTCTGTTGGTGATTCTATAAGGCCTTTAAAAACTACGATTAATCTACGAGTTATGATTATGAGCCTAACAGTATGTTAGCCAGAAAGAGTGTTGACACTACGATGTGTAATTTGGTCCTACTACGTTTAGGGAAACCTCTACAAAACGGAAACTCCTGAAAAGGGTTAAAAATGCAGATACAAAGTTGGGTTTTCGTATCGGAAAATCTAACCTTGAATCTCACCGAAAATCACTCCAAACTTCTCTCATGATTCGACGAAAATGTACGTGAAACAATGGTCGGTGTTAACGAACTTTGGTTGAAGCCAGTCGCAGGTGAGTCAATGCTGTAGCTGGCACACTGGCGCATCGTATCATGTCGGAGACAAATCACTGACCTTATCATCTTTAAAAATCTTACATTGTATAATGTTAAAGTACATAGAACTGGTTTGGAGAAGTTTTGGAAGCAAGCGAAGACATTCATATGAGATTACCTCTTGATGCTGAAGACTAAACCTTATGAAGGATTACTAAACGTTAGGAAAATCAAGACCAATGAACTTTTTTTATTTTTTTTTATTTTATCGTGGAGAAATGATCATGCATTCTGCACTAGTATGGAGATGGTGCAGTTAAGTGGGACTCTAACACCACGGTGTCCTCCTCTGTCGCTTACGGTAACACCGTGAACCCACCACTCATCCGTGAACCCGCCGCGGTTGTCCGTCATCGGACCCTCCTCTGGGGAGTACTCCCCATCACCGGCGTACCAGAACTAGCACGCCGTCACCACCCCAGGGACCAAACCAGCACATTGGCGCCAGACGACCCCGTATCTGGGCACCCTTAGTCCCCCTGGGCCCTGCGACGGATCAGGTCATTAACCCCGCCGCCTGCTAATTTTCGGCCGCAGAGGATAGGGAGAGCGGCCAACGTCATACCAACACTCCTCCCCTGCGGCTCCACCGCGTCCGTCATCAGACGGTAGTCACCCCGTCAAGGCCGCGGGAGGTAGGGAGAGCGGTGCACCGCAATACCGGCACTCCTCTCACGCCGCGGCCTCCCATACGACATTGCGGCCCGCTTCAGTTGCGAGTTGTTCAGTTGCCGCAACCTACTTGTTGGCCGCTACGTCGTCGTCTGCTTACCGGCAAAAGCCCTGACGAGTGGCCCCTCCTCGGATTCCTCTTCTTTTCACCGTGGGTGACTAAGCCACGGCTACTGAGCCCCCCGCCTCGACAATGCCGGAACCCACCGGGGGGGAAGACCTGATATGGTGACTACGGAATACGAGATTAGAGAATACTGATTACCAGTATCAGAAAGCTGGTTTATGGCTCTACGCGGAGTTGACACCGAGGAGCCTCGCTTTTGATGAGTATGTTAACTTGGTCCTTGGGTCCTCTTTACAGAAGAAAAGTCATGATTTAATAAAAACAAAAACGTTCATCACGTTTTTGAAGTCACTGTAATGTTAAATGGAAGCCCAAAAGTTAATCTTAGTGTCTAAACTAGGACTTTAGACACTTAAAGCTGCCGAGATTGGAGGTTAGTGTTACGAATGCAAAATTATGACCAACAACAAAAGGTATTTGATGATTCATTCAGAGAGTTGCGTTGAGTTCCTCTTTTTTTAAGCGTTTAACATTTTTGAGAATCACACCGTAATTTGGCGGTCGATTATGAACCAGCAAGCGTGCAAAATAATTGAAGGAAAAAGGAGGTATTGAAGACCCATTCGAAAAAGTTTAAAAGCTACTTATCAATTTTAATAATAGTAAAGACCTAGATTACTATTATACTCATTGTAGCCCTACTTCTGAAGAGTAAAGACCGAAAGAACTGCTTCAACCTATTGTAGATTAAAAGAAATAAGTCAAACTAATCGTGACAAAAGTTGGGATTAATCACGACAGGCTAAAAATGGTCCTAGCTCCCATAAACTTATAATATGTTCTGCTGTGTGGAATCAAAATAGCCTGTGATGGTCGCGTCAAACTGATTATTAATACAATGTAAAAGTTGTGTATCAGCCAGCGTTCGAATTGCCAAAGTAAATTAAATAACGGAGGTATCTGGAACGCCTGTGTGTTACCACACTATCACAGAGGTTAGTTAATTCGTCTTAAAAAGTTAGTTAATTCGTAAAATTAATATTTAGATCTTATTCTTCGGTCTGTTTAGAACAGCGTAAGCTTAGAGCCAATTAAATGTAGTTGCCCCCGCACCAGACCATGACTGTGTGTTAATATTTCTTATAGTTTTCAACTGTTGGACTTATAAGTAGCTACAATTTGATCTGGTTTGCCCACAAACTAGAATTGCTGCTATCGGTTTTTCATGTCAGAGCAAAAGGCTCAAAGGAGCAGTGTAAAAATGGCGTTATATTTCCGTATTGTCGTATTACCACGCGTATTACATTGAATATTACTTGGAAAGGACCAAATGCTTAAATTAAAAAGAAACAGAATACTCTGAGAAACTGATCAAATCAAACGCAAAACATTTCAATACCTCGAACTAAAAGAATGGGCTATACTCACAACATACTAAACACAGCGAATGAAACAGAAACGTGAGCTAAGTTCACTGACATTATTGCATTTAACAGCATAATTATGGAAGAACTTCATTTATTTATAGTATACCCAACTTAGTATAATTTTCGTTTGGTTTTGCTGATATGTAGGTATCTACTCGTCTGTTTGAGCAATGAACTCGCTCGCTCTACTTATATTATCTAATGGGTTAACTAGCACAGTGTGTGCACGGCAATTATTGCTAAAATATGGCCATATTGCAGGTTTGGTTTAGGTTAACAGTGGTTTACCTAAATTGACTTTAAATGGCCATTACTAAGTCGGTCTTTCGAGGAAATATCGACTTTTATAGGGCTCTATACCTATAGTACTTTTAGTAGGCAGTAATCGTCCACACACTTATCTCTTTAGATTAGATTTTGATCTAAATTTCGATAGGCTCGAGTGCATGTACTTGTTTTTGTTTAAATTTTACTCCTTGTTTAATCTTATAATCTTATCAGAATTGTAGGTTTACAAAGGGGTTCCGCTATGTGATCCTTCGTCCAACGCTTTAGGAGTTGCTAATGTCTTTTTATAAGCCTCGTTTGAGTACAAAAACTCTAAACCAATTCAAGCTCACGTTAAACTAATCCCTACATACCACACCCGTGTCACCCATCTTAGATCACATAACAGCTGTTAGAACTTTCTATGGCGATAGCGTGCCCATGCGCAACCCGTCAGCGTGATGTGTGGTTGTCTTTATGGCACCTGTAATCATGGTTAAAATCCCGCTATCCACTACCTGCCATTACCGACCACCTCGTGTTACGTAAACTACGATACACTGCACTTTGCGATTTGTAAAGCATCTTCACGATTGCAGTGTTTCCTAACGCGGCGATTTGTTTTGTGTTCAAAATTTGCAAACATTCAGCTGATTGGTATTTCCTTTGAGACTAAAATTGTGTGGTATGTGACTAATAGCACGTAGGCGTTTTTGGTCCTTGTAGTCTGAGAAATGTAGGCAGGCACAAAACTGGTCCTTTCTTGGACGCTACCAAAAATTTTATATTTCCATTGAGTTGCAAACTGACTTAATTAAAATATTCGTATCCTTAAAAACAACAGATTTGTTACAAGTAGTAACGAATTGAGAGAAAACAGTCACAATGCGGAAAAAATAAACGGGGGGGGACATGATTCCGAACCCCCCTGAGTTGAAATTTTTCATCTAGACTCATGTGCTGAGTTCACGGTAACAGTGTGTGCGTTGATGATGCCATCCTGTATAGTTTCTAAAATTTTCAAATACGTAATCAGAAATCTCCTACATTATCACAGTTTAAAAGTACTCGTATGTCCAACAAGCTTAGCTCGGGCCAGATCCGTATACTTAACAATATAATAAATTATAATAACATCAACTTGACTGGGACGAACCGGATTAACTAGCTTTCCAAGGTGGAGAAGAAAGCGTCCTTTATACTATTGAGCGCAGCTATTTGTAGGCAGTTCTATTATACATTCATTTATTCTGCTATTTTTTTACCAGAAGAACTGTGATCTTGATTGTCTATTCGATAGATTATCGTGGGTGTCTTAAAATGTTGCTTCCGGTAGTGGTGGCAATTTTGGCAGCAATATCATTCATTTGTTGATGCATACACATAGTATGAAAAAGGACCATAGTCTCGCTACCACGACAGAAGTGACCACTTAGGTAGGTACTTTACTTTCCCGACTGTTTAATTTCTGATACTTTTACATGATGATGACGAAGTATGGAAGAAAAAAACATGTTGCGCCGCGCCGATTCCATATTAATTGACACAAGATGACATTATGATAACGAGGGACCAAAAGTATTCGCATTTTTCTTGCCATTACCATAAAACATCACAAAAAAGTACGTTTCATCTGTTATTCAATACCAGTAACAGCCAAGACGAATGACTTTCTTTCAAACAAGGAAAGTGTTAAGCTAAACTCGTGAACACGAAGGGTTTACAATTGCCGTCGTTATAATGATGCGAATAACGTGACGAGCTGTCGTGTTTAAATACTTAGGGACTAATCACACTTGACGGCATAAATTCACAACTTAGCAGGCGCTTCTTAAACCATGTGCCATGCATTACAAAGCTGATTGAACGGCATTTGGTACTTTTCTGGTCCTTCCGTACCTTTTCCACTCAGATCATCGCATTTTATGTTGGCTACTAGCTTGTCACTCAATATGGACCTTCGTACTGAACAGAAGGTGCTACGATGGACATATGACATAATATCACGCTGGTTAACCCCAAAGGGTAAGGCAGGCGTGTACCTAAAGTAGGAACCTACATTTCGCAAGTTAAGATTAAGTTCTATGTTACAGGGGGCGAGCCTATTGCTACCAATCAGGCACAAACCTCGGCTGCTGAAAAATAAAACATTGCTAATATGAAACGAGGATAAAAAATCGGTTACCTGTAAAGTCGGTTTACTGACGATAGTTGAACGTGACAACGTCATAAGAAAATACTGATGGAATAGTTGCATTGCATTTGTTAATATTCGCTTGCACTTCAAGCCGCCATGGAAGGCTACAGAGCGAGGCCGCGAGGTAACGCTACATGAGTCATGTTTTTTCGTGAGTGCAACCAGCTTCATCGATTTATTAGACGTTGTCACGTCAAAAGGAAGCAATAATAATAATAATCCTTTAATTCAGATAACTTAGGGACTTAGGGTCTACACAGACGGACTGCATTTCAGCTGCAACATCGCAGTTTGGATGCAGTTGACTAACTGCTTCGACGCTTAGTTATGATAACTGCATCCAAACTGCGAAATTGCAGCTGGCATGCAGTTCAAATGCAGTCCGTCGGTTTAGACCCTAAGATCCAGTGTGTTAGTAATTACAAAATATGACTTACAACTATTGTTAGTAAAGTGACACAATATTGGTGATTCATTATGACATATTCATTTATCACCATCCTCACCATTTTTTTAAAAGTAGGAGAGGTAACATCCTCCCCTATTATTTTGAGGATGCTGTTGCTAGTTTCTCGTACTCTGCTTAGTTAGAGATGCAGTTTTTTGCGAATCACCTCCTGAAAGCCATCGGTTCGATTCTGCACAAACATTTCTGAAGCACTACAAAAAGGAGGCCTTCGCAACAGCATCCAATGCAATGCCTTTAAACTTTCTAATAATTATATCATGGTAGTCTTTATGTTGTTGTGAGCTGAATGGGAGAAAATCGCCCAAAAGTCGTCTTTGGCTGCAACCACGTCAAGAAACCAAGCTTCTTTGCTGACTATCAGCTTTCTCCAAGAAAGTTAGAAAACAGTCTCATAGTTGCTTAGTTTCGAATAATACCTAACAAGTATGATTATTCCCTTACAGTTGGCGCTTGTTCCACGGAGACATGATAAAGCGAGTCATTGACCTGCTTAGCAAAGCATGTTTCCTATTGTACCGTCGTATCTTATGTGTTAGTGTAACTATGACTGTACCTACCTATAGCCTACATTGTGTATAAGTAATAGGTTTGTTGCAGAATGTTGCCTATGTATAGGGCTACCAATGTTACCATTCATCCGGATTTTCCCGCTCTGATCCGGATAAACCAAATAGCATAAAGATAATCAGCGTACAATGTTCCCACTGTTGGGACACAGGCCTCCTCTCTGTGAGAAGAAGTTTGGTAGACGTCACATATCTTCGAATTTTTAGTTCTAGATTTAAAATAATAAAAATTTTAGATTCTATTCTAGATTTTTTTTTCGACTATCATGCTCCCAAAACGGTGAAGAAACATCTTTCTTCACCGTTTTGGGAGCATGATAGTCGAAAAAAAAATCTTCAATCAATACCTACTTGACCAAAATGTATGAAACAGTTGATTTTTTTTTCGTGATTTCTGAATTAGTCCCATCGTGAAAGTTGTTCATATTCATGGGTGGAACACCCTGTAAAAATTTCGAGACGGAAAAAAAATCATTCAGTATAATATGTAGGTATATTGAAGCCTTTTTTTTTAAGGATGGGAAATCATCAAATGGTCCCGCTCTGGGTGGAGCGGAAGGGAGTATAACTAAGGCTTAGATAACAGTTGACAGATATACGTACATAGTTCTTTGAAGAGAACATTTATTATTGTTATGCCGTAAAACAATAGGATTCAATAGATTTTAAGAAGAATATCGATAAATTCTACATCAAAAGGCTTTTTAAATTCAAGGGAGAATTTTACGTGATTGTCATAGTTGTCGACTCGTCCACAAATAAATAAACTTCGTGGGAGTTGCCTATAGAAAGAATAATATTATTTAAAAGTAACGATTCGTCCGATTCGGTCGTGTAAATTCGTGCGAATCGACAAATAAGCCATGGCGTCATGCGGTCAATGAAGTAATTTACTAAAAATCGTTAAAAATAATGAAATAACCAGAAGTTTGTTTTTGAAAATGAAGTTTTAAGAAAATATAATGAGTCATCGATGTCGGTAATGTCTAGATCTGTAGCTCCACTATTCATAATTTGTCTTGCATGCCATTCTTAAATTAGGCGTATGAGGTAACCCACATCTAGCGAAAATGGAAATAATCTCAAATACGAGTATTATGACGGCCTTCAAAAATTTTTTGCACTTTGAATCCGACGCTGTTGGCATTCGGAAATCTCATAAATGCTTCTGGATTTCTTTTCTGCTGTACCTGTTGTTTCATTCTAAACTTTAGCAAAAACTATAACAAGCGATGAAGGCACTTCTCAACTTTAAAAACGGAGATTATTTTTCATCCCCTTTCCACCTCGTACCTATTCATTTAGGTACCGGTTGTGCCATAACTTTCTAACTTCCATCTCCATTTTGAAAAGTGTCGTCAGTAGGCATTTCTGGATGTTGTCTTAGATAATAATCTAGATTATTACCTAGAGTCTTTAATTATCTGCCTAGCCTCTTCCCACCTATATTGGGGTCGGCTTCCAGCCTAACCGGATGCAGCTGAGTACCAGTATTTTACATGGAGCGACTGCCTATCTGACCTCCACAACCCAGTTACTGGGTAATACGAAACCCCTTGGTAACACTGGTTGTAAGAATTTCGGGCTTCTGACGACCCGTACCGACTGTCAAAGATCCACGAATGACAGCCGGGACCAACGGCTTAACGTGCTTTCCAAGGCATGGAGGCGTCTTGGACTCTTGGTATGTAAAGATGGTCACCCATCCACGGACCTACTGCGGCAAGCGTAGCTTAACCTGATCGATCGACCCATGCGGCTGTTATTATTTAGCCACAAGCCTCTCCTATTACCTAGAGTGTCTGTTGTCTAAATATTGCATTCAAAATAATTTAAATAGCATATATGAGAAGATAATATGCATTCTCTGTCTACCCTTTCTGAAAGTACCTTTTCACAGTTTTCACATAGAAATGACGACATAATAATTATGAGCCATGTCCCACAAATCATCAATAGCCGTGAAGGCGGCCACATGCCACCCAATGGTGCGTACTCTTGCGCCACACCATTGTTTGCTGCCAATTTATTATTTTGCGCATCCGAGGCCGCGCATGTAGGTGACTGCAACCGATCATCGTATCTGGCTGCTAATAAATAATTCATAATTTAAAATTGTGTTCGACAGCTCGTCGAGGAAAATGCTTTGCCGATGCACATTGCACGAAAGCCCAACCTTTGTGCAATCTTCTTCTAAAGATTAACAAAAGATAAGACTACGTATGGTCCATCATATACCAAAAATAGCAGGACTATGATCATAAGCCTAAAATTTTCCAACTATGTTGTGGTTGTTTTCCAGTCTAACTGGATGCGGCTGAATACCAATATTTTACACGGAGCGACTGCCTATCTATCTGACCTCTAATTATTATTGGGTAACACGACTATCAGACTTTCGGGTTTTTGACTAACCCAACAATTTTAATACGCGTATAAAAGGACCAAAAATTACAACAAAATCTATCTGACCTCCATTTACTGGGCAACACAACTGTCAGACTTTCGGGGTTTTGACTAACCCAAAAAATTTAATATACGAGGAACAGGACCAAAAATTAAACGAAAAAGTCTTACTAGTCCACATTTACTCTTTTCCAAATATTGCTAACACATTTTTCTCCTGAAACTTATAAATTGTGCAATCATCCATTCCGTTGGCTTTATGCAGCAAAAAAAAATTTGCAAATCCGTATATATATATGAGGGAGTTATGCCCGAACATACAAAAAAAAAATAAACATCCGAATTGATAACCTCCTCCCTTGTTGAAGTCGGTTAAAAAACTTGGATTACCTACAGTTTTATCCAAGTTGGTATGTAATCATTAAGCTGAGATGTGCATGTGTTCATTACCGGTGGCATTGACATCAGAGACGTGGGATGATGGCATCATTGCGTCATGAACTAAGCTACTGGTATCATGGGTAAATGGCCTTGTAGACTCATCAGATTGATGTGCGGATATACCTCATACATCATTCAATCAACAATTAAAAAGGTCTTCGATATTATTTGTTTAGTTTTTGTTACTAGTTTTCAGCCAGATTGAACATGTTTTTTGAATGGCTCTAGTAGTAAGAGGCATCTACAGTTTGATATGCATCTGGACTGCCTTATGGTTTAGTAGGCGCAACTGCGCAAAGGGTGACGCTGAAACTGGCAGACCAGTCTAGCAGACCGGCCTGGCGGCAATTATTTTACAAATACAAAAATTATGCAATTAAACCAAACAAAAGAATTACGTTATTCTAAAAATAAATTTTTCGAAAGACTGGCGCGCTCAACAACAGTTTTTCGATATTTTAAAATAAAAACGATACGCATAAACTCGCCGGTCTGCTAGACTGGTCTGCCAGTTTCAGCGTCATGCGCAAAGGCTATTGCTGAGCATGAGATCCTGGTTTCAAATCCCCTGTCGGACAAAGTGTTATAATTTTTAAAGTGAAAACTTCTTTAGCGGCGTTGTACACTATTTTTGTAATGGGTAAAAAATGTTAAACTCGCGTCAGGACACGTGACCTGATCGAAAATTCGTAAGACGGGTGGCCGTAGCCGGTACCGCGCGTGTTTTGTTTATAAGACGATTCACAAAATACACACGTAATTGTTCAAGTTTTCACTTCTGTCGGCACTCCCGGAGTGCCACTGTTTTTTTTTTAATCAGGAATTTTTCAGTAGCAGCCCGGAATATAGATTTGTGTTCGGTTGATGGAGTAGGCTCGCCCCTATTACAATGAGACTTGAACATAATTGGCGAAATGTGGGGAACTATAGGTACACCTCTACCTGACCTACAGGGATTACAGGCGTGACGTCATGTTATGTAGATTTACCAATCCACATTAAGCATAGGTACAGACGCCAGCACATTAAGCTACTACAATCTGTCAAATTTCTTTAATAGATTTTCAACTTTACCGCTAAAGTATAAGGTTCAAAGTTGATTGGGAAAATTTGACAATTTCCGGTAGCTTGATGTGCTGGCGTCTGTACATCATGAATCACCAAACAGAGTCAGAGTATGACCAAAATTACAAATTGATATTCTACTTCATATAATGTCCAAAACGGAAAGAGGGCCCGATATAAACACGTCACCAACATCCGCTTGTCTCTAATTTGTTACTACAAAATCAAATGTTTTGTGAAAACGGAACTAGTTTTACGGTTCATTAGACGATAATAAAAAATACGTAAACAAAGATCTGAATTTTAATTCGGTGACTGGTTTTTTCTGACGTTAGAAACCGGTGTTTTAGTCAAATAATATTTGATATAGTTACTTAAGCGGATCAATGTTCAGCTTCACTTTCTAAATAAAGACTTATTCTTGTCTCAACTACATATTGGATAGAAAGAAATGAAGTGTGGTCTCGTGGTTGTTATACATTTGTTTTTTAGACGAGTGATTTTTTCTGCGCAGTCTGTTCTTTGCTTGTGCAGTGGAGAGTCCATCAAACACCCTATTTGGTAATCAATTTGCTTGACAATTAATTTGCCTGACTTTACATTTACCAAAACATAACGAGACAGAATGATTTACCGCTGGACAATAAAATTACACTCAAGATTTTGAGGAAAACGATATGCCACAATGATAGTCTAAATTTCTATCGCATTTTCTATCCACAGTACCCGTGATTTACATATAAAGCGAACGGGATTTATAGCGGGAACCGCCAAATGGCACGTAATAACAAGATTGTTCTCACAGTAAATAATGTTCATCACTGAACGTTAGCACTTTGTCTCTGTACTTAAGGCGTTGGTCCAACACAGATGGCGTCGCTTCTGAAGTAACGGTTGCTGGAGGTTTCGTTGGAAACAAGGAAATAGTATGTCAATTCCGGCAGATATTCGACTGGGAGCATATATATAAATTTATGCATTGAATGGCGTGGGCCATCCTGTAGCTTCGCCCTCTCAATGCGGTTGGCTATATTCCTGTGAATTTCTGGAGGCGCGATGCCAGTCATTGGATTCAGCATTCGCAACGAGGTGGGTTTTAAGCAACAAGTAATATATAATCTGAACAGAATGTTTCATTTAGAGCCTGGAAAACATGTCTCATTTAGAGCTGTATCGATTAACACTAGCGTGGGCAGATCGGCTCCATACTGGACAGACATATTCACCTGCGGAGAAACAAAGTGCCATTCCAGTTTTTCGCAGGACTTTTAAGCAGATGCCCTCTATCTGATGGATGTTACGCGACGGAGTAATAAGTTATCTCTGGTACTTTTTGTTAGACATTGTCGCAGTTTCTCCGGAAGTAAAAAGGACCTATCTAAAGTAATGCCGAGATACCTACTTTGGATGAGTACTATGGATGATTGGAAACCCTTGCCATGAGATATTGAGTGTTCGTTACGAAGGTCCTAAAGTCCACCCACAACCCGAATCTCTTCAAAGTAAGAGTGAACAGGCTTCTTCTGGGTAAGCTCACTCCATCGTAGACTTTGTCTGTGTCATCTCTGACCTAGATTAGAGTCAAGAGCAAACACATTTCGAATAAAAAAAAAAAACCTGGGTTTCTGATATGAAGATCTAGTTAGACGAAACTGAAGTTCTTGTTTAGTAGAAAGAAAATTGTCTTTCCATAGACTGAAAAATCATTTTCTATACGGCGAAAACTAAAAAGATATCTTCGCCCAATTCTCGCTTAGTTTTGGATGTAGCGCCACCTCAATAGTAACAAATTTTCGCACGTTTGTAACTGAATTACTAACAAAACAATGGACCATAAGACCGGTTAACTAATTCAATATCATTTATTAACGTTAGCGTTACTCCACTTTAGTTTTGTACAATGACCGTCAATATTGAAGTGAGGTTATGGACGAATGAAGCAACTTTTGTTTCGTGGGTTGCAGTCATTGAGACGTGAGCGTTTGAATGTCATATGTACGTTTAGGTTCTTATGTTCTTTTTATTACTAAACTATGTACCTTTAATCCACCAACACGCACTGGGCCCGCGTGGTGGATTATGGCCCACTCCCTCTCATAGAGAGGAGGCTTGTATCCTAGCAGTGGGGGCATTTTAGGCTGTTTATGTATGCTATGTATGTACCTTTGGTAGTCCTGGACAGAAATTCATGTCAGTAATCAATCTAAAATAATCTTTATCTGATCTAACTAGCCTGTATTGTCCCACTGCAGGCCAAAAGCCTCCCTCTTCCATTTTCACACAATTCTGTTTTCCACTGAGGCAGGTCAGTTCTTTCCTAGGAGTCACAAGGTTGTCCCGCTATCTTCTCCCTGGTCTGTCGCGATGTCATCGTGTTTAATGGGATCCACTTGGTGGTTTTTTTTAGCCCATTTTCAATCTGACAAGTGTCAGTAAAGTAATCATAAGATATACCCACTTTGCTGTTCCAGACATAAAATTGCATACACTGAAAACACATGGTACTAATGTTTATAAGTAATAGTTTCATATGACACGATGTTATCAGCCATATGCAAAAGTGTATCATTACACCGTACGGATGCCGCTAGGAATTCTATTTCACCTTGTACGACATCAAGTTATTTCTAACATTCATAACTGTGCATCAGACCTGAACATCTAACTGATGCATTTACACTAAACGTTTGCTGCTTTCAGTTTTAATTGTTCGTTACTTTAGACTTTACGCAACTAAGATCCAAGGCTTACTGAAGATTCCTATCATCTATTTTTGTTTTTAAAAAGATACAATTAATATAATTTACAGCATGTGTTTCGCAATGCAGGATAGTTTCCTAGCGCACGCGCAACTTCTCCTGCGCAATAATGGCGGCGAACGGAACGGACGCCATTGTTTTACATTTTTATCAGAATTACGATCCAATGTGGATTAGTGTCGATGCCAAACCGATCCACGTCGACGTTGGCTTTCGCTTAACATTCAATTTTGATCGGTTACAATGATTTGCGGGATTATTGTTGAAGTACATATAAAGTTTCTCTTGCGGAGGAAAAAACATTCTTGTGAGCTTGAATTTCTATTGTGTACTGCTAACCATAATCCGCCTTCTCCTTATGAGGATTACAAAGACGATGATATTTAAGTTTATCTAGGGAATCAAATAAAAACAGCCCTGTTTTAAAATGACTTTACTAACTTAATAGCAATGACTAGTCTTCGTGTGTGTGTAAAAGAAAATTATAGTTAAGAAGTAAGAACTGATATGCATTACTTGACTAAGCAAAAGTAAAAATAAAACTAGACTAACAATTCAAAAACATTTGTTTAAATGCAGCTATTGTCATACGACATGAAACGCTAAACAGTTAATAACTGCATTTTTATCTCTCGAAGTTATTCCGGCAGTTACTACAAAAGTGTAACAGTAAATAAAACGGTATTAAGTATTTATCTAACCAAAGTGACACTTCATGCAATTAACGAGATTTTGAATCGGTGTCAATTGGTATTAACTTAAATTTCGATGTGGTGCACCGTGTTATAATTAATTGTAATTTGTTTGTGCAAGAAAGAAATAGAACCCTTTTACTAAGGTCTGGGTAATTTATAATATATAAATATAAATTTAGAGATATTCTTCAACAAAATCCATACTTGCAAGTACAATCTATATATAATTTTGAAGGATATTGCTAAACCGATTTTTCTGCTCAACAAAGTAAATAACACAATGAATGTTATTGAACTGTCAAAAAAAAGCAATTGCTACTAGGTATGTATTAGTGTGTTACGCAATTACTCCGCTGGTCCTACGGACCGCAGAGTAGCCAGAAAAAAGGACAATTTTTTATAAACGATACATGAAACGATAAATAATCATCATCTGTATCTTTACACTGTATCTATACTGGTTTATGTTACTGAGCATATGAATGTATGTATGTTCTACCAAGAGAACAAACTTGAAACTTAACTGCAAAAAGAACCCTTTCTTTTGGCAGTAAAGTTGTATGGCATTTTATCACATCACATGCACAGCTTATGAACTTATAGTCTGTTCCAAAACTATCTGATGAAAGTATAGTGGCGCTACAAATTGGCATTCACAGGTACGTTTTCTGATCCATTTGTTTACATTGTCATGAGGTACCTTTGGAATATTTGGAGTACTTATTTGCATAACACACTGACAGTAGTAATGGCTTTCATTTTGACAGTTCAACAACATTCATTGCGTTATATACGTTGTTGAGCAGACAACTTCTCCGAACATATGAAGCAATGTATTAACAATATTCTTCAAAATTACTCAGATTGCGATTGATGATGAAGCGTGTGTTACGTAATTAGGGTGCTAACCACAGGTACTTTGTCTATTACCTTTGTACAGACGCCAGCACATCAAATTACTACAATCTGTCAAATTTCTTTAACAGATTTTCAACTTTATCGCTAAAGCATAACGTTCAAAGGTGATTGGGAAAAAAAAATTACAGTTTCGGGTAGCTTGATGTGCTGGCGTCTGTACCTCAAGATACATGTGATTACACTTATTGTATACATAAAAAGTTAAAACAGATCACAGTAATTTACCCATTGTGTTACAATCCCATGAACGATTGCATGCGACCTGTTGACGTAAAGAATCGTAA
Source organism: Luperina testacea (assembly GCA_927399505.1). Classification (NCBI taxonomy): domain Eukaryota; kingdom Metazoa; phylum Arthropoda; class Insecta; order Lepidoptera; family Noctuidae; genus Luperina; species Luperina testacea. The sequence goes on along the minus strand of OV656759.1, from coordinate 18,387,283 downwards.
ATACAATCTATCGGACTGTGAGACTTAGGCTTTTGCACCAGTTTCTAGATTTAAAGAACCTAGATATTTCACTTATATTGAATTTACGCGATTCCTGAAAGACCAGAAAAGCTTTGTTAAAGGACCAAAAAGATGCAAGCACCATTCCATATTTAATTGCCTTCAATCTCTAAGGTTATCAGTAAAATAATTTGTATCGCAAACAAAAACGGTAGATACACCTTTATATTGGTAAATGCAATCTCATCAGAGTGGCCAAGGTTGCCGTTATGAACAAGGAATGCACGAGCTACCGTTACTTCTCTCGCATCTGATCTACTTCGCTGATAGTTTGGACAGGAAATTATTAGTTGTGCATTAGTTACTTTATCGAAATGCTTTTATTGTAACACGTTTTTGGTAATTTCTTGAAAACACTTTGTAGCTATAGTACAGACGCCAGCACATCAAGCTACTAAAATCTGTCAAATTTCTTTAATAGTTACATTCCAGCGAAGTAGAAATCATAAACATTTTGATAATAGAAACGATGTTTTATAAGACATTTTACTAATCGTTGCTTTAATTTCCATGCTAATCAGTAGTCCTGCTGCCAGGAAATATAGGTACTTTACTATGTCTACAGTCCATTCATCTTCGACTTCAGAAAACAGTTTCATAAATTTTATGATAATTATTACGTAAATTGGTTAAAAATAACACTTTAACACGTAATTTTTTTTATTTAATCAAAATGATTTGCTGTATTTTCCTACACTTTTATAAATATTAATTATAATTAAGTACAGTTCAGCAGACGAGAGAATGCGTTCTTGACACCTGTCAGTGTCATACAAACGAATACGTGTTTTGCGAGTGTGATCTATATTAGCTACTTGTCGTACTGACAGGTGTCAGGAACGCATTCTTTTGTCAATGCAGCAGCAGTCTTTTTAGACAGTCAAATTGTTCTTCTTTTCATTGTATTTCATGTGGCATATATTATAAGTATTATAACATATATTTCCAGTGTAACTGTGTTTCATGCCACAAACTTAATATTTAAGCAACGATTTTTGTGTGTTGATCAGCTTAAAATTCCATCACTCCTGTTTGTATCTCTCTTTTCAATTATCCACACCTATTACTGCCATTGCCTTTTTTTAAGTGTGACCTTTACCTGCCTTTACATGCCCAGCTGACATTGTATGTGGCTAGAATATTAAATACCCAGGTGATGGGCCATAATTAGGCACTTGGCTCTTCCATTGACATTGAGGAAGGTCATGTTGCCCAATAATTGTGCTGCGTGGTATGCGCCATATCAATTTTATGGCATCGAATTCCATGCCATATACGTCGGTACCTCGGTACATGTATGACCAGTTACTTCTTTGATACATATTTGTTTTTGTTTTGAAAATGAAATACACGATAGGTACAGTGCGGGCAGAACCCTACGGGAGAGAATCCCTACCGTCATCAGCTGCCTAGCCTTTTCCCAACTAGGTTGATACCAGGATTTTACATGAAGCGACTGCCTCTCTGACTTCCCCAACTCAGTTACTGGGTAATGCGATATCCCTTGGTAAGACTTGGTGTCAGACTTTCGGGCTTCTGACGACCCGTAACGACTGTCAAAGATCCACAAATAACAGCCGGGACCAATGCCTTAACGTGCTTTCCGAGGCAGGGGGGTTTTAGCGTGTATAGATAAATAGTCACATCCACGGACCAACCACTGTAAGCGTAGCTTAACCTGATCAATCGACCCGCGCAACTGTTATTATTTAGCCACAAGACAAGCCGATAGGGTCTTCAAGCTTTCCAGTGAGAGAACAGAACGCCAATTTTTTGAAGTAATTTCGATCTAAGTACTTAATTATACTGATTTAAAAAAAAATTGGGCCCCCATATTCAGCCGTTTACTTACGAAATTATTTTATAGTTATCAATTCTTAAATTGGGTTTTCAATTTATTATGCTCTTTCTGTGGCTGTGAATTATTTGTATGACCTCGCACATATAGAGAACGCTTTAAAAATCCAATCAAAATATTATCACCTATTAAGTAAGATTTATTATTATTAACATCAAAATAGATTTGCTAAATAGATTAGTGGATATCCGCCCTGTGATTAAGCAAAATTAAAAACACTCTGATTTATTTAGTTCAGCAACATTTTAGGAAGTTCAGTTTCCACATAATGTCAAGGTTCCAATTTAGTTAATATTTCAATGCAATATACGCGACGAAAGCTCGAAGCAATAAAACGGCATTCGTTATTTAATTTAATAACTTTTGCACCATGAGCAATCGTAAAAATTACCATAATCGGTGCTATTTCGTAAAGATATGACTAACATAGAGGTTCTATTACCGTCTCGATTTTTAAATACCGAACGCTTATCACGTTGTCTCTGCTCAGCTGTAAAGAGGTTGCACTCTGTGATTTCACCTTGACGTCTATTCGTATTCTGTTTAATTGGCATCTCGCCGATCGTTCCGGGCGCTTTCTTCGGTCGCATCAAGGTTACTCTAGTCTGCTCTCACCCACCCGCTATAAGCTCAGCTGTTCTTGTGTTTTGTATGCCTGATGGAGCGCGTCGCACGTCCCCCTTTTTGCAGTTTTAACTTTCGAACATCGTGACTTGGGGTCAGGGGTAGTGTGGCTGTTTGTTTTACCATCTTTGCAATATATTGCTTGGCGGGCTTAATGTTTTTGAAGTGAAAACTTCTTTAGGCGCGTTGGGCATTTTTTGAGATGGGAAAAAACCGTAAGCGACACCGAGCGTGTTTTGTTTAAAAGACAATTAAAAAAATACCGCTTCGGATGTGTTGGGCTGTCCTCGGGATGTACTCGGTTTTAATGTATATCCGATATGTCAGTGAGTGATGGCAAAGTATTCTGTTTGTGTTTTGTTTTCACTTCTGTCGACACTCCCGGAGTGCCACTGTTCTTTTTTAAAATTTTGCGCCATTTTATATTTTTTGCCTTGATTACCATACCTCGCCTATGTCTGAAACTTCAGTGCAGTGGATAAGAGAGAAAGCTTGCATTCTCCATGCGAAGCAAAAACGACATTGACATAAAATATGAGAAATCTTGAATAATTCTAAAACTGGTTTACAGATATCGGCGCGATTTTAATGATAATTATGTAAATTATTGAAACACATGGTCAATTAAATGCATAGATAATAGTTACATTCGTTGGTTACGCAACAAATATGCTTCGTAATTAACAATTCGTCGATTTTTGCGTAGCAGCTTGCAAAACAACAAAAATGTAGGTATGTTTTTAAACATGAGGTCAAAGACTTAGGCATTTAATGGAATGTTGTTGGAGGGTATTTATTTAGTTAAGTACGTATCTACCGTATAATAATATGCCAGAAGTATGCCAGAAATAAAACAAATATCCAGTGCGTAGTTGTCAAAAATGCAATTTTTAAAGGTGTGTTCTTATTTTCGATCTTTTCAAGAGCTGTAAAGACAGAAGACATTATTATTTGGTTTATTGGAGCAAGGATCGTAGCACGTGGCGTTTTTTGAGTGCTGCTTAACCCTAAAAAAGGGTGAGTTTATGTGTGTATTAAAGATATGAAAAGTCATAAAATATAATGAAACAATATTGATCCAATATCATTATTAAGTATATGAATTGTATCTTACACAGCATACGTATAAGCATTTACTGGGGGCCCAAAAAGGCCACTTTGGCAGAATCTTATAAGGATAACAGTATGAACCATAATATAGCGAAGACAGTCCGTGTTTTTCTTTTTTCGCTGCACTACGTAGGTAGGTATAATCAAAGAGATTGGCATTGGATTTGGATTGGATTGATTGGTATTTTAGCACAGACAAAAAAAATAAGTGAAAAATCCTTCACTAATGGGATTTGATACGTTTAACTTAAGGGCCTTACTCTCGTTTAGTACCGTAACACGGTCACTTTATGAAGCTTATAACTTATTAACGGTTTGGTTAGAAGGTCTGTAAAAAATATATGTTTGCTATAGATTCATGTACAACATTTTTGAAACAGGGTTTTTTCATAAGGCTAATACTTTTGCCTTAAAAAAATATTTACCAAAACGCTATTTTCGCTAACATTTGCTTATAACTTCTAAACGGCTTTGATGTTTGGAAATATTTTTACACTGAAAAATTGATGGTTAGAGGTACTACATATTTGAAATAGCGTTTTTAAATCAATCAACAGTTGCAAAGACAATGCCCCATTTTGAGATATAGGTTCAGAGGTGCTCTGCGCGGGCGCGGGCGGCAGTCGTGCGTTAGCACTGAGACGGGGTGGCTGTGTCGCTCGCTGCTCCGCCCGGCTATCGATCGACTACGCGCGTTTGGCTGTGTTAGTGCAAATATTTATGAACGAATTGTATCAGTATGCGTTTATAGATTAGCTCGCTGCAGAGGGCCATTTCTATTGTCCGCGTGGACGCTTTATTAGTGGTGCCATTTCTAAATACTGTTTTTTTTTATATTGTTTATTTTGTAAATATAAGATAATTTGTAAATAAATAAAAATGCCAAAGCAAAGCAAGTCAAGAAAAATACGTTTTCTCTACGACGACGCACCGTTTTATAGATATTAGCGAAAAACTCAAAAGTGGGAATTTTTATACCCCCCACTCCGGCTCACCTCCTAGACGCGGGGACTTTTAGTATGTTTACTCCCTAAGCACTCTGAGCAACTTTCTGAAGAAATCGCTCAGGGCCCAGCTCACGCACTCTACACCTCTTTTTGGTTATTCGTTGAGTGGACTAAGAAGTATCTATCTATCTATAGAAATAAATAAAATTGGAGTGTCTGTTTGTAATATTAAAACAACCATTTCAGGCCATTTTATTTTGACTATTTAGAAAATAACTACTTACCCACAATAAAAAAAAAAAATGTTTTCAAACACCTTAATTTATAAAAAATGAGCGTTCTTAGTTGTCAATCTACGAGTATTTGCATTACTGAGTTTAGTGATTACTACCTTCTCATATTCTTGTGCGGATTTATTTCTGTGACTGGGACTTTCACTAGCAGATAGGTGACTAAGGAGTAACTTAGGCTACTTTTATTAAAAAAAAAAAAAAAGAAAATGGGTTCCCTCCCACGAAAAAAAATTAAAACCTATGAAATGAAATATTGAATAATATCCAATTCAAATAGGGAGGTTGTATACTGCGTTTATTGTAAATAAATCATAATAAAGAAACGGAGTACAGTTTTTTTTTTTTTTTATAAGTGCATCCTATACGTGAAGATTCCTTAATCTCCAATGAAATTGATTGAAAAAATAATATACCTAGTGTTTTTGTTTTAGCCCAAGGAAATCGTTCACCAAATATTGTATATAAAAAGGCTAATACGAAAAACTAAAAATAAATAATAATTAAACTAAAAATGCAAAAACGATCAAAAAGAACTAAATGAAGTACTAAATGAAATATATGAGGGGGTGAAGCAGATGAAGTGGGATACGAATAGTCCTCGCCTACGGCGGGGTGCACCACGCGAATTTCGTCGAAGAGCGACTTCCATTATATTTAGAAGCGTAATTTCGCGACTCCAATAAGATGCACGATTGGCTCCGCACTCTACTGTCCGGATTCTCACTGCGTAATCACCAGGTTCGAATCTCAGTGGACGGCATATCTTTTGTTTTGTTATTTTTTAATTATAATGTGCTTATCTTTTGTTTTGTTATTTTTTAATTATAATGTGCATATTTTTATTTTCTTATTTTTAAAATAATTCAATAAGTAATTGTTATTTTAATAAAAACAATCATTTTTATTCCTATAGTTATTTTTCTTCAGAATCTAGAGTAATATAATAAAAATAAAATAAAAACGACAACCATTTCTTTTTACTATAAAGAAAAAACAATAAAATTGCATTATAATTGTTACAAAAATAAGAAAATCAACAAAAGTAATAATTACTGAAAATTTTCAAACAAGAAAATCGGAAAAAGTATAATAATAATTAAAAAAACATTTATATCAAATAAGAAAATCAACAAAAAGAATTATGGAAAAGTTTGAATTTGAAGTCGGGCGTTGGTGATTGATGCAGAGAACTTTAGTGATGCACGAGACCACTAGACCAATCGAGCTGTTATAATGTATGTCGAAATTACGCGTCTATAGATAATCTATACAAACAAAATATGGTGTGTACAAAAAAGTAGGTACCTACTAACTTTACAATTTGTTTCGTCGAATAAGATCTCTTTATTGCCTTCCGTTTATTTATACACTGATTGTTTATTTATACAACTTATGAGTAGAACCGAAACAGTACAAACATTTACACCAACAACATAACTTAGAAAAAACTAATCATAAAATAAAATATAATAAACAGCTTTCATCAACAAACAGATACCAAAGTACGTACACTAGGTACCGACCCGAAATAATTGCAAGACTTCAAAGTATTTTATACGGCTACTCGCTCAACTATATAGGTACGGACGCCAGCACATCAACCTACCACAATCTGTCAGATTTCTTTAATAGATTTTCAACTTTATTGCTAAAGCATAAGGTTCAAAGTTGATTGGGAAAATCTGACAGATTGTGATCGGTTGATGTGCTGGCGTCTATACTGTACCCAACCGCGTCATTTTTCGCAAATGCGATCAGGCTCCTTATCAATTAGAGTCTACGGAACAATTTCGTCTGAAAGTATTTTTACTTTAATGGTTTGTGAAAATATTAATTGTAAACGCGATTATGCTCCTTATTCATAGAAGGTAACGGGTCAATTTCCTATGCAAGTATTTTTACTTCAAACAGGGCTTTTGAATACGCGATTGTATTTCTTATTTGTATGAAGTCATGGATCAATTTTCGATGCAGATAGAAAATACTTGAAAGTATCTCGAGCTATGTTTTTTTAAGGTGGACGTACTTTGTAGCTCTGGTACTCGATTTTGCATGTACGACCCATGCCTAAACGCGATTGTGCTCCATAAGTAAGAATTCAGAGTTCAATTTCCTATGCAAGTTTTTTTTCTTCCAACAGGGCTCTTGGTTGGAATAGTAGTAGAAACTTTAATCGTCTATACTCTATAAGTACGTATTTATTTGTAAAAGCGATTTTGGTCCTTATTTGTATACAGTTAAGGTTCAATTTCCTATGCAGATAGAAAATACTTGAAAGTATCCCGAGATCTAGTTTTAGGACGTGGTTTCTTAAAGAAGTCGTACTTGTAAGCCCTGGTACGCGACTTTGCAAGTACGACCCATGTCTAGTCACTGCATTTTTTAGTTACTTATACTCTATGTATGGGTCACTGACTCACTGTCGCTCCGCGTAGAAATGAAGAAAAGCTAAAAAGACGCCGCGATGGCGCAACGTTTCGTTCGACTCGTTAGAGTTATTTATCAAATCCTTACAAATACATGTATCTTATTTCAATCGATAAATAAAAACAACAGTTCCCTTTATAGGTACATTACATCACTGTTATTAATTTTATCAAGATTTGTTTATAAATAACACAGTTACAATTGCAACGATTTCAATTTTAATGGTTATTTTATGATTTTTTTCTATCGAGAAAATTTACCGAAAACGTGTTTTGAACACAATGGTCCACTCATAAATATGATCAAGATTAACATATTTTTTTTGCTGTTCTAAAATGTATACATTTGGCTAAAATATTGTTTTGCGAAGCCTATTTTGACTAAGTACAGCGCCTTATAAAGTTATCGTAAACTCTGCGAACTCAACAATAACTTTTTTGTTAAATTCCACACGGACGATTAACAGCTAGTACAAAATATATCAGCCTTGCATCCGCCATTCCCTTCTGGAATCGTAGGCAAAAATGGCGACCTACGTGCGGCATGTCTGCGCCTCTTCATATTCTTTGATTGTAGTTTTAGTGTCGCGCGCCACCGCACACATTTTTACGTATTCGGGAGTAGGGCGTTTAGCTCCGCCCACATGCACAAGGTCAGTCCATCTATACACCTTAACAGTTAACTGTCCATTATGATTCATAATGTTATCCTTTTATGATTCGCCAAAGTGGCCTTTTTAGGCCCCCTGTACTGTTAAACACGAGCCCCTCAACGATTTGCAGGGGTCGGTTACTTCCTATTGCTATTGCAATAAGTACCTATAGGTGTATCAGCGTCAATATAAGAAACAAAAAAAAATATATATACCTACATATATACTGCGATCATGAGTCTGTTTGTTTGCCGAAAGCATCAATTACCTAACCATGTAGGTACCTTACCTGCATAAACCGGTATTTTTAGGGTTCCGTACCTCAAAAGGAAAAAACGGAACCCTTATAGGATCACTTTGTTGTCCGTCTGTCCGTCCGTCTGTCAAGACCCTTTTTCTCAGGAACGCGTGGAGGTATGAAGCTGAAATTTATATCAATTACTCAGGTCTACTGTCCCCTGAAGCTGTGAAAAAATCAAACTTCTAAGCCAACGCAATCAAAAGATACAGCCGTTTATGCCGCAAATTTTCGACACTTGCAAGGGAATCAAAACCTACAGGGTGCTTCCCGTGAACTCAGAATCTTGAAATTTGGTACGAAGCAACGTCTTATAGCATAGATAAAGGAAAAATTACGAAAACCATAAATTTTTAGTTACATCACATAATATTTTTTTTTTAATAATTTTAAACTTACTACCCATTTCCTCATAAACGCGTAGAGGTATTAAATTGAAATTCATACCAAATACTCAGGTCTATAATACCTTTAAGCTGTAACAAAATCAAACTTCTATGTCAACGCAATCAAAAGAAACAGCAATTTAAGCTGCATATTTTGAAACTCGCAAGTACTCGCAAGGGAATCAAAACCTAAAGGGTACTTCCAGTCGACCTAGAATCTTGAAATTTGGCATGAAGCAACGTTTTATAGCACACATAAAGGAAAAATTCCGAAAACCTTAAATTTTTAGTTACATTACAAAATATATATTTATTTTTTAATAAATATAAACTTATTACTTTTTTCCTCATGAACACGTAGAGCTATCAAGTTGAAATTCATATCAAATACTTAGATCTAATTGCCTTTAACCCGTGAAAAAAAAAAAAATCTAAGTCAACGCAAAAACGCAAAACGCAAAAGTACAACCATTGATACCGCATATTTTGAAACTCGCAACTACACGCAAGGGAATTAAAACCTAAAGACCACTTCCCGTTGACATAGAATCTCGAAATTTGGTAAGAAGCAATAGCTTACAGCACAGGTAACAGAAAAATTCAGAAAAGCTTAAAATTTTAAGTAGTTATACCACCAAAAAAATTGTGATTGTAAACATAATTCGCCGTCCCCGGAGAATAAAATGATAACTACAAAAATGCAACTTTTCAGGAAAAATAAAAAACACGTTTTCGTTGATTGCTTCTTAAATACTGGACGTAGACAGATGATTGTCAACTTTTAAAAAAGGTTATTTTTTGTTTGTTCTAAATGTTATAATCAAATACGCCTAAGTATCAAAATAGAGATATCATTAAAAAAATAAGAAGTTAGTCAAAATTAATCATCGTCCAAGTTGTATAATGTCGATTATCATTTTATTCTCCGTACAGCCTGACCAGGATCAAATATTGCACTCGTCACGTATCATTTTATTCTACGGGTTTTTAGGGTAAAAGTGATACTGATAATACTTTAATATCGTTTTATTCTCGTAAATATTGTGAAAAAAAAATCTGGTAAGGACTTTGAATTTGGTTTCCTAATAAAACTATGACATGGTAAATGGTAATCAACATTAGTTTTATTAATTTTAATATGAATAAAATGATAACTGCATTTATCATTATTTAGTCGAATATTTTTTCACGAGAATATAATTCTATGACTGTTTGTCATACTAACAAGTGGGAATACATTTTGATATTATTATATTAACACTTTATTCTCGTAATTTATGACCTCTTTTAAATCTTTGAATACTATTGTAATATTTTTTTGTTTCGTAAATAACTGTTTAAAAACTGCGAAAAAAATTGAGCAGATGTATTAACACCCACAGATCCCAAAAATGACATAACACTAAAACTAGGATAATGGCAGTTATCATTTTATTCTCCGGGGACGGCGAATTGTAGTTACAGCAATGACCGCGAGTTATTATACTATGTATGGGGAGGGCAACATTTTTCAAACGGCAAAGACGACCTCACTCATCGTCATTCAATCCCGATGTTTTGGTGAATGTAGCTGTATAATCTAAATGCGTCCTAACTGCTTAAAGTGTTATACTTATAATTAAATTCAATGACATTATTATATGATTACTTAAACGATAAAGAGATCTTTGTCTTAAATTTATGCTCCTCCATCTTTCCCCATTGTAATGTTATGAATTTCATTTTGCAATAAAAATACCATAGTTATGACTCGATTGTCGTAATGAACGAACTTTGTAAACCTTGCAGGTTTTTTTTTGAGGATGTTAAATCATCAAATGAAAAATCTAAAGAGGTATCAGGCTGACTTTGTACTTGTAGTCATTTTAACAACTCACATCATCATCGTTTATATATATCTTTTTGTCAATTTTCCTATCGCAGGTATCCTTGAAAAGATTTTTTTAGAAATAAGCATTACCTTTGTACATATTTTTTTTTTATTCAGCCGGTCGATTCTGTTATGGTAGGTTTACACGCTTGCCAAGCGTTAGCAAGCCTCGACAATCGCAAGCATGTAAAAAGGGCGTTTGGCTTGGCTTGCGTGAGCTTGTGGGTGCTTGCTTCCGATCCAGTCGAGTGTCGGTTTTTTTACGCAGATCAAAGGCCTTTGCGGCAAGCGCTTTCGACGTATTATGGTACGTTTACACGCTTGCCAAGCGTTGGCAAGCCTCGACAATCGCAAGCATGTAAAAATGGCGTTTGGCTTGGCTTGCGTGAGCTTGTGGGTGCTTGCTTCCGATCCAGTCGAGTGTCGGTTTTTTTACGCAGATCAAAGGGCGTTTGCGGCAAGCGCTTGCGACGTATTTACACATTGGTCGGCGTTTAGTAGCCATTGTGGCATCACGGAACTGCAACAGATAATGGTTAAATCAAAATAGTAGTTACTTGGTACGATTATGATGAATCTTTTTCATCCACCATCTTCGCTGTCGTCGAGCTCTCCTTTTTTTGTTTCACTTTGCTTACATTTCAAATAAAAGTACGTTAAACCAAATGTAATAGCCGTCACAAGTTCGGTGTCCGCCATGCTTGGATGTATGTTGCAGACTGACGCATTCACAAGCGTGTAAACGCCTTTCAAACGCCAAACGAGATTTGTGGAGGCTTGGAGCTGTTTGGCGATTGCCAAGACTTGGCAAGCGTGTAAACCTACCATAAGATTCTCACCGTGAAAACTTAGGTGAAGTGAGTTTGTTTTTGCTAGGAATTGACACTATTGACTGCTCACTCCACCTAAGTTTTCACGGTGCGATTTTTACAGAATCGACCGCCTGCTCTGTTTATATTATGTTTGTACATCAATGGTTAAATTAATATACTTTTATGAAGGGAGCAGCGCCGTAACAGCGAAAATAAGAGCATCGGTCTCATCACAAAACTTTTGACATTTCAGAAATGGTCTAATAGTAAAAGGCGGTTTATTCAAGAGGCGGTTTATTCATTATATATCATCATCATCATCATTTCAGCCGAAAGACGTCCACTGCTGGACATATAGGCTTCCCCCAAGCACCTCCACTCCAAGCACCTCCACTTCGACCGGTTCTGTGCTTCTCGCATCCAACGGGTTCCTGCGGCCTTCACAAGGTCGTCGTATTCAAGAGTATAAAATTATTTTTTTGAATTTTTGTAACTTTCTATATTGGAATGGCATAGGGATTATTTTTAACTAAGAAAGTCCTATTTTTTTAATATCCAGTACATACCTTTGTGTTCCTTCTTTATATATTTTGTCTATTATCTAAGTGTTTTGTGTGTATATACATAAACTAGCAGCCCCCCGCGGTTTCATCCGCATAAATGTCAATCCCGTGGGAATATCGGGATATAAACTATCCTATGTCCTTCCCCGGGATGCAATCTATCTCTCTGCCAAATTTTATCTAAATCCATTCGGTGGTTTTGGCGTGAAAAGGTAACATACAGACAGACAGAGTTGCTTTCGAATTCATAATATTATATTAGTATGGATAAATAAAGAAATATTCTGAAACATTACCAATGTGAAGACCGCCTGTATCTATAGCATAGTGACTATAGTGACTATTACCGCTTATGTATTCCCCGCGATCATTATCGAGGGAGGCTCCCAAGTCATCAATGTTTGATTTAGCATGAAATTGAGAACATAACGATAATGCTCCTTCATACAGGCGCGACACGACACGCGACACAAAGGCACCGCAAGTCTCTCAACCAGCGGTGCCTTTGTGTTGCGATTATATCGTGTGTCGCGCCTGTTTGTAGGAGCCTATATTATATTTAATCAGAGTAATAGTGCTTAACAGTGGTTGGTAAGTTGCTCATTTGTCACTTCGCGGCATAATTGTTGGAACACTCTTCGTCGCAGTCCATATGACGCAAATGATGTGTTTATTGCTCACTGAACTTGAGCAATTATAGCTTATAGCGTCGGCTTCTTCATTACCAGTTCTAATGTCCCGTAGAAAACGGAGCATTGACTTAAAGGAACTGTCCAAGTTTTTTCTATAGAAGTAACAGTTAAACGAACGGTTTCATTTTATTTTTGTTCTTTCTTGTTTTATAATAACTAGGGATGGGCCGAAATTCGTTTGACATTCGGTTTAACCGAACTTCGGTATTCGACCGAAAATATTATAATAAATCAACTGTTTCGACTAAACTAAAACAATAAAACTAAACCAGTAAACTAAAATCATAATCATTTATTTATTGTTTGTTCGTTGTAACTTATTTAACAATTCAATGTATTCTAATTTCTAAGCATTATCAGATGTTTACATCTAAACATTGAAATAAGTAATTATAAAAGTGTTAAATTAAATCTTATTATCTACTGGTATTAAAAAAATCCAAGGTTAGAATTCTGGATTATCTTGCAGTAGCCTGGCAGGTACGTTTTTGTAAGAAAAGAAAAGTCAAGGTAGAGGAGGTGAGAAAAATATTCGTGCCGAAAAACTGTGCAGCTTGGTGGGATTAACCGAAGTTCGACTGAACTTTTTATTTTCACCGAATGTTGGGCCGGTTCGAATTTCGTATTCGGTTCAAAAAGACGTTCGGCCCATCCCTAATAATAACGTTCGGTATAGCTACTATAAGTCTTATTACTTAATTTTGAAATGTAATATGCAAATCAATTTGTTGTCGTCATTCTTGTACAGAGTGAGTGCTGAGAAAAGATGTTCAATTTTGACCTCACAAACACGTGTAGGTAAGTAGTATTTATTTAAGGGGGAAGCGCTAAGGTAGCTCGCGAAATTCAAATTTTCTTACGATTTTTGTAATTTGCAGCTCAGTATCTGGGTGTAGGTTTATTAGAATACATGATTCGCGACTGTAACAAATATTATATGTATGTACAGAATTATAGTCATTAGAATCAGTAATACAACTTGTTAAGTTAGTATAATCCTAAATGTCAAGGTTTCTTCAAATAGTCATTCAATAGAATTACTTGGTCTTAGAGAGTTGTGTTAATGACTTTAATGATTATAATTCTGTAAATACACATTTGGTACGGTCGCGAATCATATTTTAATCAACGTACAACTTAATACTGACCAGCAAATTGCAAAAAACGTAAGAAAATTGAAATTTCGCGGGCTACTCTGGCGCTTTCCCGTTGATGTTTTACATATAAGTAGGTTATATGATAATGATATAACAAACAAAAAGGTCGTATTCGTGTATGAGTTTAGAAGAGAGAAGGGCGTGAGCATTGATCACTACCTACGCTTGTTCAAGACGGGTTGATTTCAGACATATTAACTACCAGCCGTTGCCAATGGCATGCCTTGCAAGGCCCTTTTCATTTATATTTTTTATTAAGAACCTTACGTGCACGCGAAAACTTACCAAATTTTTATCACAATCGGTTGAGCCATTTTTGAGTTTTTGCGAGACTAATGCAATTGATTTTTATATACCTACAAATTTTAACACAGCGCTCAGTTCGTCTAACCAAAGATATCCAAGCAAAAAATAAAAACACTGACTAAAGTGATTTTATTTTGACCTAAAATAATAAATTGCCGGCGCATTAGTGAATTTTCGTTAGCTGATTATTTTTCTTGTAAGTATCTAATGCGTTTTTCTTATATATTTTTTTACCATCGTCCTTATTTTGGTGGTCTAAATGATTTCTAAAAGATTGTCCATCTATTTTAATGGGACCTTATATAGAGATAGAAGATAATAGATAAGTTCAGGTTTCCTCACGATATTTTCCTTCGCTGATGTCAGTGATGTCCAAGATAAACTCAGAAGTACCCACCTGATGAATTTCTTAATTGACTTATTTACTCAGAACCCACCTGTTCAATTTCTCAATTGACTTATTACGAAGTCATCGACAAGATAAATGGCCGTTTATACATTAGAACCTGTCTCCAATCGTTCGTGTAAATAACCTTTACGGTTGACTAAATCGAGGGTCAGATGGCGATGTCTATTGTCGAATTAGTTCTAAGTCTTACTCATTTGTATTACGAGGAAAAAAAGCAGGAAAACTTTGAAGAATTTTGCTAGAACCATGGTTGCAATAACTTAGCGTAGGTAGATATAGTCACGAGCATTAATACCTTACAATCAATCGACAATCTGCCTTGCCTTTTTCCAACTATGTTGGGGTGGGCTACCAGTCTACCTGATGCATCTAAATACCAGTGTTTTACACGGAGCAACTGCCCATCTGACCTTTACAACCCAATTAGGTACAGTACCCGGCGATAAATATTGCACATCGACCTCTGGAAAGAGACAATCGGCTAATTTCGGCTTCGTAGAGCGTTATCTCTGTCGCACGAAATACAAACAGTCCGGTATCTATTAGGAGCTGTTAAAACAATTATGATTTGCTTCTTTTGATAATTATTTTTATTCCTTGAATAAAATACAAAAAAAGGTAAAGGTCGATGTGTAATATTTATCGCCGGGTGTACTGGGTAATACGATGCCCCCTGATAAACTGGTTGTCAGACTTTTTAGGCTTCTGACTACCCGCAACAACTGTCATATCTACGAATGACAGCTGGGACCAACGGCGCGGCCTAACGTCAGCCCCGGATCTACGATTTTTTCGAACCGGGGCAAAACCTTGATAGTGGCGCCCCCTCCCTTCAGTGTTTGAGAAAAACTTGCAAATTGTTGATTTCCACTACGATAATATATGATTTCACTAATAAATTACTTATTTTATTAACGCTGATTACTCGCAAACGCAATCAACCACATAAACAAACAGTGTTGTCACTTGACGTTCAACTGTTTGAATTTATTCGGCTCGGCTCGTATATGTGACGGGGATTCCCCTTGGCAGAAAGATCACGGACACTACGCACGCGTTCAAAAATTTACTTGATCTGTTAAGATGCGTTCATAAATGCACTTAGTATGTGTTCAAAAACTAACTGGGCGCATGGAAATAGAAAAGTTTGTTTTTCAAACATATTATATTAAGATTCGATTACTTGTTAAAAACCTATGAGATTGTAGGAAAAGAGGCTTCATTTGTTCGATATTTCGAATTCTTGTCTCAAGGATTTGGCGCCCCCATGAAAATGCCGCCCGGGGCACGTGTCCCGGTTTGCCCCCCCTTAGATCCGGGGCTGCCTAACGTGGTTTCCGAGGCATAAGGGGTCTCGATATGTAATGGATGGTCACCCATCTTTCGCTCGACACGTGCGGATGTTATCATACGAACCGAGGATAAATACCTTACAGTTACCAAAATACAAAAACGTTTTCTTCGTAAAATAAAAATTCCAACTTCGAGAAAAAACCTAGGTGTTCATAATAGTCTGGTTTCGATAACACTATGTTCGTAACACCTCAAAATATACATCAATATTAAGAGAAAATCGCTTCAGTATTTTGTGTAAGTGTAAGGTAATCGTGACTGTACAATACCGTGATGATTACAACTTTATCCATACTAATATTATAAATTCGAAAGTAACTCTCTGTCTGTATGTTACCTTTTCACGCCTAAACCACTAACCGGATTTGGATAAAATTTAGCAGAGAGATAGATTGCATCCCGGGGAACGACATAGAATAAAATAGAATAGAAGAATATAATACTCTTTATTATGTACACCATATAAATTACAGACATAGAATACACATACATAGGATAGTTTTATCCCGATATTCCCACGGGATCGACACTGCGGGTGAAACCGCGGGGCGCTGCTAGTTCGTTCATAAAAAACAAATGAAGTACACTACGTTTACTTTTTTAGTGTTGGTAAATGTCAGGTTACATGCTATTGGGAGGACTCTGTTCAGCATGTCGTATACGGGCCGATTATTATGATAATGGTTAATGCAAGGTGTAATTTTACATCTTTATACATGGCCACAGAGATGCTTGTTGCTATGGATATAATCAGATACATCGGGGATAATATCCACCTGCACTCACTACACTCCTAAAGCATAGAGATAAGATTGCAAGGCAGAAAGAATAGGTATAGTCTGTTCCAAAAATATCTGATGAAAATGTAAACAAATGGATAATAAAAGTGCTGATTCTCAGCCTAGTTTGAATACATGACTTTTGATTTTGATAAAGCCGTGAATGTTGAACCAAACACAACACAAAATATACTTTTCTATTGCAACTACAATATTAAAAATTACCATCTAAAAATTATTTTCCGTTGCGTGAACAATAAAAACATAACAACTTGGCCTCGTAAGTAATTACATTTTACAGCTAACTTGGCTTCAGACTCTAAAGCGAAAACTGGGCTAATCAAAACAATGTGGACAGTAAGATGACGGCACCGTGCACCGTCAGCCCAAACATTCAGAACTTACCGTAAGATAACGGGTGATATCTTAACCTTTCCGTTTTTCCCACTGCGAGACGAATCCATGTCTTGTACTCTTGACAGAACGTTAAAAAATTGGAGCATAAACATGAGGCGGCTACATGACCTAAAGCACGGTCTTTGTCGGACTGCATAGAAAAGATAGAGAAGCGCGCTGGCACAACGCTGGTAATTTATTGCAAAATATGAAGCAATTATCTATTTACAAAAAATCTATTATTTGGACTAAAAGCTTAAAACACTACTTCTTTAGTATGTTGCTTGTAGAATAATCTGACAAAAATCAGAATGATTGTATGTATATTAGTATGGTTTTTATTGTAAAAAGTATCTTCATGATTTTTTTCTATCGTATCAAATCAGTTGTAAGTATTATGTTTTCAACACTATCTATCTAGCATATATCCTGAAGACTATCATATATTTTTCTGATTTTGTTTACTGTAGTCGATCATATACTTTTATTGTATCTAAAACTTGCGTTTTTTGCGTTTAGGTCCTGTAAGAAAAACTTATCTTGGATAAACTGTTAGTAGATAGGTACCTAATACCAGCTAAGGATGAAAATTTTGATACGTTTCTTTATACGGGTTTACATTATCTAAGCACTAAGCAGTGAGCCGTAGTCTTACGAGTCAGGGATATTAATTGTTAAACAAATTAAGATCACGCTCAAACGGCTGGACCAATTTTCATTCAATGGTCAGGTCTGGTTGCTGTGTTATTGTAATTTCATTCAACTGTCAAAGAGTGACAGGTGTGATTTGTACTCAGCCTGGAATAGTATTTTTAACCGACTTCAAAAAAAGGAGGAGGTTATCAATTCGGTTGAATATTTTTTTTCATTCATCAGAAGATGGACGGTAGAGCACGGTGGAAGTACTTAACTTCCACCGTGGTCCACCATCTATCTTCACAGTGACTAGTGTCCTGTCGAATTCTCATCCTCCAATCCACTGTGCACTGTGCACATGCACTGTGCGACCCATCCCACAAATAAGGACGTTGTTAGTCAATTTACAAACTTTACTACGACATAATTAGGTATATTCCGCGATTCATTAAACATGGAACTTTTAAATTATCACACCTGCTTACAAAACATTGTCGCCATGCAAACACAGGTTTTTACATGCATAGTCAACATTACAATAGTCAATACAATATTATAATTATTCTGCTGCAATTGCAAAACCTTATTATTACTGGATTGACGTAATAATTAGAGTAAAAAGAGACCAATTATGTTATTAATTGGGGATATTGACAGACTGGCCATTACATTGTAATATAATATACTAGCTGCGCCCCGAGGTTTTATCCGCATAAATTTCGATTCTGTGGGAATATCGGGATAAAAAATAGCCTATATGTTAATCCAGGAAGGATGGTCGGCTACCTCCATTCAAAATTGGTCCAGCCGTTTGAGCGACAGCGTTGCGGAGGAATTATCTGATGCCATATTTTAGTTAATAATTACCAATTTAATTTAAAATAGAATATTACCTACATTGTTATTGTTATTTGTTAATTAGGTATACGTTGTTATTTATGCATATTTCAATTTAATTTTGAATTAACTAATTAATTTTTCCAAATGTATGTAAAACATAATATCGCCGGGTTAATTCAAAAACCAACTAACTGCCCAAATTATGGTTTTGTGGTAGGGCGTTTTGAAAGTTTATAATTATCTATAAATTTCATATACTATCATTGATAATGTTATTAGAAGAAACAGCATCTGATTTATAATTAAATCACGTATGCGTTGATTTATACTAGTTCATAGAATAGTAACAGGGTTTTACAGAATATTGCATTTTGTGCCCTAAACCCCTTATTTAGTTGTTTTTACCTCCCTACAAAATAAAGGCTTTATTTTCGAAATTAAGCGCTACTATCGAATCTCAGAAAGTTGCTGGCCATTAATTCAAGTATATACATCGAACAATAATATATTTTTCTTAATAATCTTGTTAGTTTCGAGAAAAATGCAAAAAAAATAAAATTTTAGTCGCTTTTACTTCCCGATATTTGTTGAAATTTTGTACTAACCTGTGCTGTGTCCCTTAAAAAACCGTTTTCATCATGAAAACTATCTAAGCGTTAAAGACGGATTAATAAATTGGAAATAGTTTGATTAAAAACACACCTAAGTTGAAAAAAAAATATACATATGTAAGAAAAACGAAAGCAAAGGCATGGAAAACTTATAAAAACATTATTCTTCATCAGAAGACCCATCAGACACAGTAGCATCCGATACACGATCTAGTTAAGCACTATCAGTCGCTAAATTTTCAAACCACGCATGGTATTCTTCGGAGATTAGGTACTCCTTTTTTGCACAATTTCCGCGCTGCCTTTTATACCATTTATTTCTGACCACGCAAAGCAGTAAGCTTCATTAGACGGTGCACTTTCGTAAATGGTCAAGTTGTTGACCATCAACTTGCGGCAATAATCATCATTTCAGCCGAAAGAGGTCCACTGCTGGACATAGGCCTCCCCCAAGCACCTCCACTTCGACCGGTTCTGTGTTTTTCGCATCTAACGGGTTCCTGCGGCCTTCAGAAGGTCGTCCGACCAACTTGTGGGAGGCCTTCCAACGCTACGTCTTCCGGTACGCGGTCGCCACTCCAGAACCTTTCGGCCCCACCGGCCATCTGTTCTGCGAGCAATGTGCCCTGCCCACTAAGCTGCCACTTAAGTTTGGCAATTCTTCGGGCTATGTCGGTTACCTTAGTTCTCCTGCGAATCTCCTAATTCCTGATTCGATCACGCAGGGAAACTCCAAGCATAGCTCTCTCCATTGCCCTTTCAAAGACTTTCGTCTTGAGACACTGCGGTATGTGGGACGACAATATATTGCGTAGCTTCCTGAACGCTGCCCAGCCGAGTCGGATTCGACGATTGACCTCTTTCTCAAAGTTAGACCTACCTAACTAGAAGTTTGTCCTAGGTAAACATACTCGTCCACGACTTCGAGTGTAGCGTCTCCGATCTTTATGATTTAACATGACCTTCGTTTTGTCCATGTTCATTTTACGACCCACTCTTTCAGAGGCTCTACTGAGGTCATCGAGCATTGTACTGACTGAGTTCCTCCATAGTTTCAGCCATGGCTACGATATCGTCGGCAAATCGAAGGTGAGTTATGTACTCGCCATTGATGTTAAATGCCAGCCCCTTTCCAGTCCAGAACCTTGAAGACGTCTTCCAGTGCAGCGGTGAACAGTTTCGGAGAGATAACGTCTCCCCGTCTCACACCTCACTGCAGAAGGATAGGTTTGGAGGTCTGATCCTGGAGTCGGACTAACATGGTAGCGTTTTTGTACAGACACTTCAGCACCTCGATGTACCGATAGTCGATCTGGCATCATTGAAGAGACTGTAGCACAGCCCATGTCTCGATCGAATCAAAGGCTTTCTCGTAGTCCACAAACGTTAAGCAGAGAGGCAGGTTATACTCTTCGGTCTTCTGTATAATCTGTCGCAGCGTATGTATGTGGTCTACGGTGCTAAAGCTTTTACGGAATCCGGCTTGTTCGGGAGGCTGGAAGTCGTCAAACCTGCGCGCGAGACGGTTCGTGATGACTCTCGAAAACAGCTTGTAGATATATCACCAGCTTGTAGATAGATGATAGGCTCAGAAGTGAGATGGGCCTATAATTCTTAAGAAGGGCACTGTCGCCCTTCTTAAAGAAAAGTATCACCACACCTCTGTTCCATGCTTTACCCTCGTTTTACCCATGTTTTACCCTCGAGTATGACGAAACCAAACAGTTTCTAAATGGCCTTAAGAACGGGTTTTCCGCCGGCCTTCAGGAGCTCGGCCGTAATTCTGTCATCACCCGGCGCCTTGTTGTTTTTGAGCTGCTTCAGAGTCATCCTAATCTCGTACAGGCTGACGTCCGGGATGTCTTCGGTATAGTGTCGTTCAAAAAGCATCCAATAATAGTTGACCCCCCGAATCGATACGAATAAATGGAGTGATGTATCAAGTTACAATTGAACGTTGAAAACGATCAAATTCCACTATAGAACTTCGAATAACATGTAAGCCAACACAAATTATCACTGATTACTAGACATAAGCAGATCGTTTGTCCTAAATTATTGTTTTGTAGCTGAAGTAATTACAGTAAGACGCGTGTTCAAAAAATAATCTGGAAAAATTAATATTTAGCCCAAATTTTGTTACTTCCTCCGAGTTTGAAAGTCTGGAAGAGGAGGATCAGCATCACAAGAATCCATTTTAAAATGGATTCTTGTGATGCTGATCCTCCTCTTCCGTGTTCGTGCACTAAATAGTGCACGAACACCACAAACACCTTCCTATAACTTGGAACTGAATTTTTCGCCGCCACAAAATGAATCGAGATATCGTCGGCGCGAGAGCAACAACGACTTTGACGCATGCGCGGTCGGAAACTGTGGAATTTAAACGAACTACCCGCAGTTAATGGGTTTTACTTCTCGATATTTTGTTGGGATTATGATCAATATTATAGTAGTAAAACCTACTAAACCTATCTATTAACAACGACTTCTTGATTTTGTGGCAAGTATTAATAAATAAACAACAGGTAATACATATTATCCTTTAATAACTGCTATTGTCATTGAATATTAACGCTATTTCCTCTTGTTTCTAAGTACTAAAACCATTTAATTGGATATGATTGTTTTTCTTTCCTAAAATTCCGTATATTTTGCAGGTTTTTTTATTTTGAAAACTGATTAAATTTAAGTATCTTGTTTGACTTCGATACAAATCATATTTTTTTGATTAACAAGGAATATTTGTTTTTCATATAAACGGTATGGTTAGATAGTTGGTTTCACCATTCAGTATCTCCGAAACAAAGCATCGCACAGCTTAGTATGTTATACCAGTAGAAAGAGAATAAAATTTTGAATCGGTGTGTATATTTAACTCAATATCCCAAAATCACCGAGTTAGTTGGTTTTTGAATTAACCCGGCGATATCTCCAAATACTGCGCTTAATTTTTTTTCGAAACACTTCCGACTAATAAAACGTAGTCATCGATATTCCGGATCCACCTGAGGGGCATTTCTCGTAATTTTAAGAACTTTTTTTTTTCAGGGTGGGAAATCATCAAATGACCCCTCCTGCTCTGGGTGGAGCGGAAGACTTACTGACTAAACCCCACCCGTGTTCCTTCCTTAGCCCTTTATGTTCCGGGCCAGCGGTAACCCTTTCGGACAATCCCGCTGACCATTTAAAGTACGTGCACAGTCTAATATCAGTCTCAATCTGTCAAAAATACCTCTAATTTCCCCACATTATTGACAAGTTTTTGACATTGATTGTCGCTGAGTTGAATTTGCCACTAAATTTTGAATGTTTATACTTACGGCAATTGGCCTTCTGAGGCTAGGCATTGAGACTACAGGGTTCAATAACCCTGTAGTCTTAATAATAGTCTGTAGTCTTAGTAATTAATGTTAGTAATATGGTCCCGTTTACCAATGTAAACGGGACCATATTACTAACATTAATCTATTATATAAAAATAAGTCGGGATTTCCTTCCTGACGCTATAACTCCAGAACGCACGAACCGATTTCCACGGTTTTGCATTCGTTGGAAAGGTCTCGGGCTCCGTGAGGTTTATAGCAAAGAAAATTCAGGAAAAAAATTCAAAAGAAAAGCGGGATCACGCGAGCGGAGCCGCGGGCGACCGCTAGTTACTTATAAATAACAACTTTTGTTCTATGATTTTTATTGATTCATCAGATATTAATTCATCAGATGTTCATACAAAAATAAAAATATTTCAATTCAAGGTATTGAAATATTCGATTTTCTACGCGAAGCAAAAGAAAACTGCTAGTAAAGGAAAAAAAACTGCCGTGTCTAGTACATAATTCAGTGGAAGGGAGCGGTGGTTAGATAGAACAACGAAATCTTGAAGGTTTGTTTTTGGTAAATGTACAGACGCCAGCACAGCAAGCTACCGGAAACTGTCAAATTTTGCCAATCAACTTTAACCTTATGCTTTAGCGATAAAGTTGAAAATTTATTAAAGAAATTTGACAGATTGTAGTAGCTTGATGTGCTGGCGTCTGTACCTATTATGTTTTGTAAGAAGTCATAGAACACAAAAGTTGTTGTTTATGATGTTAGTAATCCAGTCCTGCAAGGTTAATATGTGTTGTACAAATGACCCTGTTTACAGAGCTCACTTTATCGAAGATTTCACGGTGAGATTTTTACAAATCGGATGAATAATATACACAATTTCTCTAATGCGTCTAGTAAAACGCGACTATCACAGAATCAGTTCATACAGCTATCCCACGAGGTCTACGAACAGTGGCATTTTTTGCGCGGCAACACTGCAGTTGATTACATATCGGAACTGTTTTTATGGGCAAACAACAACCGGATGTCGAGCCAATAAACCATTGATTGTATGTAGTTTTTAATTGTCACAAGGATTGGCTGTAAGAATTAGTTACCTACATAACATCACGCCTGTATTGCCCGAAAGGTTAGGCAAAGGTGTACTTAGGTACCTATAGCACCAACCAAGTTATACACTGAAACAAATAAGCAGTAAATAAAAATGAAAAAACATTCATCTGAACAGCTGCTTTATACAGTTCCATATGAGCCTAACGTTCAAGTTAAGCTTGAGGCAAGAAATAATTTTTTTTAGTGCACCAATTATTACAAAAATACAAAAAAAAAATACAAAATAGTTTATTGGTTCAATTAGGTATTACATTACATGTTAATGTGTTTGGAGCCTCCATTTAGGCAAACAATGCCTGTATTAGAAGGCTCCGCTCTTTCAACATCATTGTCGTACACTTATAGTAACACTAGTTGATACTATAGTGTACTGCAACTTATGGGTAAATATGCAATGTAAGTACATTTTTTCTGTATTTATATTTAGCTTATACATTAGTTCTTGAGAAGAGAATTATTATATTCGTAATTTCGTACCTAAGTCACGCCGGACTAAACTTTCTCTCTAAACTCTAGCATCAGCTTCCCATATTTCTCTGAAACTTACTAGCGATCTCACAAACTTACTAAAAATCTCTAGAGACCTTTTTAGCTTATCATCAATGCCCAAAGTTTGTTTTTGTCAGTCGCCTTTGGAGAAGTCCCTGATATGCACTAAGCACAATGATCCTTTCTGGGTCTAGAACTATCCACCTTTGAAGTCTTTCGTTCAGTTTGTTTGACATAGTTTCCATCCTGACAACAAAAAACCGATCTGTTCGAAAAAAACTTATCTTTCAGGATCTCCTTAATATGCTCAAAGCATCATTTTCCGATGTTCTTGTCTAAGTCTACAGTCTACAACAAACGATCTCTAGAGACTTTCGTTCAGGCCGTCATCAATGTCACGTCACGTACCTCGCGGCTGATGACCTCGTTTTGTATCCGATCTAGTCGAGTAACGCTGCACGTTCAACGTAACATCTGCATTGTCGTGACACTGATCAGTCGCACGTGTCGTTTTAGGAGGCCTACTTAGTTTCACCTTACCGTATCATGCAAGGGCATTAAGTTTTTGAGATGTTTTGGTGCCATCCTTGGGCCCAGAAGTGTCACTTGTATTTATCGTCATGGTGCAACGAAATCGAGATACTATGAACTTCAGAGATTTTTTTAAGCAGCTTCTGTGTTCATTTTCGTTTGTCCGTCTTTTTACAGGTGGTCGCCATTTTTTCGCTTTAACAATCGTACTTGTATTGGGTGAAAATACTAGTACGATTGCTAAAGCGAAAAAATGCCCTCCCCGCTGAAGCTTTCAAAGTACAGACGCCAGCACATCAAGCTACTACAATCTGTCAAACGTCTTTAATAGATTTTCAACTTTGTCGCTAAAGCATAAGCATAATGTTCAAAGTTGATTGGAAAAATTTGACAGAATTGGGTAGCTTAATGTGCAAGATAAGTATCGTCTAGCTACAATTTTCCTATGTATTCCCAAGCTAACAAGACAATCTATACCTACGCCAATTTGATATGATGAATCATCATAATTTGTAGCGTCTGTGCCAGTATATAAATGCGTTACAAATAAGCATATAAAGACACGAGACGTGTGAAAGATTCGTATCGGGGGTCGATTCAAATGCTAATGACATTCACATGAGGTTACACCCGGTCAAGGTAACTGTGTCATCAATACAAGCATATTTCTAATGATTTCTTAATTAATTACCTAATTATTTTTATGTTAGTTAGGGAGAAGTTGTGGCCTCAGTAGTAACGACCGCGACTTACGAGATTTTAGGTCGTGAGTTCGAATCCCGACAGGCACATTACTTTGTGTATATTATTTAATCACCACTGCTCTCAAAATTGCAAAAGAAAACATCGTAAGGAAACCGGCATGTCCTTATAGAACTAAAATTCGAAAGCATTGTGTGACATCCACCAACCCGCACTGGGCCCGCGTGGTAGATCCGTGGTAGACCCACTCCGTCTCACAGAGAGGAGGTCTGTGTCCCAGGCCCAGAAATGCTGTGATAGTTAAGTTACGTCATGGCCCAGTGGTTAAGCTTCTCGAGCATGAGGATGAGGGTTCAATCCTGGGAAGTGTCAATTTCACTTTATTTTTAAGTCATCAATTCGACACGTATGTATATGTAATATTATTGGAACTGCATTATATTTACATGTGACAATCTATTAGGGCCTTCAAACAAATATAAATTTTTTTATAGATCTATGTATGTATGTTTGTCCACGGGTTTCTCCGCAACTATTAATTAGATCGTGACCATTTTTTTATTGGCTTACATTTACCTCAACTTATGGAACAGTGCAAGTTTCATCAAAGTCGATTCAGTAATTTTCAAGATATGGACTAATACGTGTAAGTGTAACGGCCTGGCTTATTAATATGAGCTACGGGCTACGGGATAACAAAGGGAAAAAAAAAATCTCAAAACCTTGGTCCAATTCTAGTGCAATATTTACAACAAAACTATTAGCACAATTATTACGAACCATTATTATTATTCCAGTGTTTAAATTACGAAATAAAAAAGTAATAAAAAAAATTTTTATCGTCTTCAAAAAGAAATTAACTCAAAATTATGAAATAACTTTAATTTCGGAAGTCGATGGTTAAAAACTAAAACTACAATACAGATCCCAAGACACCGACTTCCGAAATTAAAGTTATTTCATAATTTTGAGTTAGATACCTAATTCTTTTTGAAGTCGAATTTTTTTTAAATTACTTTTATTTTCTAATTAATCATCATGGCTGATGGTTAAGGAAAACAAGAATGAGAGAAACTTGGATTTACTTTAAAGGTGACTCGTCACTTATTGGCAATTTCTCAGAACTTAATATGAGCAAGCGTGGTGATTTATGCTCGTTTTTTTTCTCTGTATGAAAAGAGGTTTTGCCCTGAGGTGGTTGAGATGATCAAATGCATCCTACTGTCCCACTTCCTACTAATCACACTAATATTATAAAGCCGAAAGTTTGTGAGTGTGTGTGTGTGTGTTTGTTACTTCTTCACGCTCAAACGGCTGGACCAATTTTGATAAAATTTGGTATGGAGGTAGCTGACACCCTGGATTAACATACAGGCTACTTTTTTTTTAATCAAAATTAAGTAATTTACGGCAATTAACGTGTCAAAATACTTTGGCGCGCAGCAGTGTATACTCTATGGTCCCAAGTATTTACAATAAATTACCAAGTGGTTCGAAAGACTTGTCAACAGTGCTCATTCTGTACAATAAGTGAGTTTTTGATAGATAAAACGTACTACAGTTTGACTGAGTTTTTATCAGAGAAAAGAGTTGCCTGAGTGGGCCAAAAGCCAGTAGGCCAGATCCATCAATCCAGAGCAAGATTGATGGATCTGGACTACTGGCTTTTGGCTAAATTTAAGTTAATGTTAATAATATAAATGTTGCATGTCGAATGGTGAAATATGGCTGAGCTTTAATATATTTTAACTCCTATTATGTATTAGGTAGGTACCCATCTTTGCATAATAAATGTCTAAGTATTCTGTTCTATAAGAGAAAGGGGCACTTACTTGCGCAAAATACGTATTGTCTGAAAGTAATGATCAGGTTATTTTAAAAAGCAGTATGTGACGTAATCAATTTAATGTATCGGTTTATGAAACGCGTGGTTTTAAGCAATAAGCACAATCATTTAGCACTTACTGGGAAATCAATCACTCAATTGTTACTCGCCCCTTTTTAAATGCTGCCTTATGTAGTCATGTAACATTAAATTAAGTAAGTATTACGATACCTACCCAAATAAAACTTAACGAATGATAATTGAAAATGGTGAATATCTTGCCTGATTTTTTTCTCATGGTTGCATGCTTTTTTTCAAGCTTCTTGTAAATCGAGTTTAGAAAATTGCCAAGTCTCTCTGATATCTACCTACCTGACTTATGGAGATCTTGAGGTATTTATCATACATGAGGCATTTTTTCTTAAATTGGCAATCTTTCTGAAATCTTGGGGTTTGCAGGCGTTTAAAAGATTTCCCGATTTCCCTGATGTCTACCTATAAAACCTAGGGATGTATTGGGAAGTTTTTCATACACCAGACCACATGTCCACATGTTGTGTCTGCTGAATACAAATTAATTTACATCCTACTCTATTTATTTTGTAAGAAAAACCTCTTCGACATTCATAGATTCAGCCGAATAAAAGTGTAAGTGGCACATACATATGCATGCGTGCGTATATTTACTTTTCAAATGGAAGACATTTTTCTTCACTATCAAACGTATTGTTTTGCGATGGCCGCTGACCACTAATACTCCAATTACGTTATAAGCAGCAATCGTGTTGTGTATTCATCCGTTGCTAATCGTCTCTGCGTAAGCGCCGTCGTGTGCTCGCGTCTACAAGCCGTTAGATATTGCTAGGATTTTTGCGCATTCAGATTTAATCTAAAAATTTGGAAGCGGAATGAAGTCCTTTCAGCACATACATTGTATACACATTACATTGACGCATTTGCCCCATGAGGTTAGCAGAAACTAACGAATGTCACCTACGACGATTCTAGCTTACTGGTCTTAACATTATCTTTCTGAAAAGTATTCCCTTATTTTTATTTTTTTAATCTGGCAATACCATTATATTCCCGATTTTGCAAGGCTCACAAAAGAAAAAATATAATCACGATAAGACAATTCACGGGTTAAAACAGGTGTCATTCAGCTCAGTTGAAAAACGTAGCGACATAGCTGTTTTTCTAAGTTGTATTCTAAAAAAGAACAGAGTTAATTGACTAGGCCAATGACACCGTTTTTTAGCTCCTCGACAATTGCTTCTACTAGCAACCCTAGCTGCGCATGCGTTACTATTCAACATTCATTTCGTATCCAAGAACACTGTCTAGTTAAATTACGGCCATGGCAGAGCTGCTCATTAATTGTGAGAGAAAACTAACTCGAACCGACGGAAAGAAAGAAAGAAAAGGTGTTTGATTGATATAGGATTTGTTTTTAGATGGCTTGATTAATGAGATGGAGAAACAAATGTGCGTTCTACCGGTTTTACTGCGGCTTGAGAAATTTACTGCGAAATGCGTAGGTATTTTTATCTATAGGAAATTATGTAGAAGCATAGATATCCGTGTGTAGAAATTAATGATGTTGAAATATTTTCGTAGAATCCGGGAAATTCTAAAATAGATAACTTACAGTTGTTAGTTTAGCATCTATTTGATTATTATCAACCAATCATTTTGAATTACAGCGATTTTTTCGAGTTTAAAACAAAAAGCTAATTGAAACTAATTTAAATATCTGTTTTCAGAATTGTTATAGTATAAATAAACTAGCGACCCGTCCCTGCTTCGCTCGGTTTTTAAGACTTGACGTTACTTGATGATTTCTATATTAACACATTACTATCAACAATTGCATCTTCCGGAGTACCTACATTCTTTAAATTAAGTTGAAAACCATATCAGAGTCTGTTGCGTACTTTAGAAGAACAACGCGGTCACGCAGACAGACACGAGAAACGACTTTAGTTTTATGTACAGATGCCAATTCGTAAATTCGAGGTGTCACTTTGCAAAAAATCGCAGTCAGCCGAATTCTACAAGAATGCACAGTTTGATGGTTCGATGTGAACATTGCACCCTGCAAGACGCAGTAACGTTGCACAAATGTCTATCATATTGTAATCTTGACCCACATTAAGTATATTAATTTTAATTATAACCGACGTGCAAATTTTACTCACCCGAATGCCGCGTGCCTGCTCTTGCGCATATAACGCAAATAGTTGTATTGTTGCAACAGTATTCGCATCATTTTATTTTATATACCTATTAATTTAATAAACGATGACTTAGAAAATATTTAGTTTTGATAGTAAAAATAATGTTTAAATAAAATTTGATTTAAGTATGGACGGTTAAACTAGTTATAAAAATAATTTAAGTTAATAGTTTTATATATATTTTTAATATAATATAAGTATATTTTTTGTTTTTTTTTTACATTTTTGACAGTCTTATGAAAATACGGCCATGTTGGCGTAGTGTGTCAATCTGCTCAAAAATATATAATTAAATTTCTTGACTACATTACATATCTACTCAATTTACTTAGGAGATATTTAATTTATTCAATTTAAAATTTCTATCAGAACATCCTAACTAATATTATAAATGCGAAAATAAGTTTGTTTACCTTTTCACGCCTAAACCACTGAACCGATCATGCTGAAATTTTGCATATACATTGTCAGGTACAGAAGCGGACTTATGGTAACTTTCATCCCGAAAAAAAGTGCTATTATGCGGGTGAAACCGCAGGGCGCTGCTAGTATTCTATATATAGCACTAAAATAAGTACCCAGTAAACATGGAGAGTCACTAACTTTTACAACTAGTAGATAACATCAACACACAACACTTTATATTCTCTTGTTCTTCTTTTTTTTCTCTTCTTTTTATTTTCTTCTTTTTTCTTTTTTTTTCTACAAATAAACGATTCATATCCGTACAGACGTAAAACAAAAAGTTACAATTTTTAATGAATATTAACGTGAGAGCTCTTTTAGCAACTCATACTGGTTTTTCACGTATTTTCTTACGGCTCAATGAATCTGTCGCCACCGTTGTCGTGACTAGTAGCCGTTTGATTCTCGTGCTGTTATTGTGATCTATTACGTTCGTTTGCTAAGTTATCGTCGAATTGTTGTCACTTATCACCTCGTGCGAGATAAGGCTCGTACACACAGGCGCGTCGCGACACGCGACACAAAGGCACCGCACGTCGCGCGACTTGCGATGCCTTTGTGTCGCGTGTCGCGTCGCACCTGTGTGTACGAGCCTATAAGCAAGAAACACTAAACGTCGTAATTAAACTCAGCTGTGATTTGAATATAAATGTTGCTCTCTCGTTGATTGAATGTTATATGTTTTAGTTTCTACTAGCAGAAGTTAGTAGAAACGCGGACAGACCCCGCGGCTTCGCCTGCGTAGGTGTCAGAAATTATACTACGAGAACGTACTACCGGGACAAAAACTAGCTATCTCCTTTCCCAGGATGCCATCTTTCTCCTTGCCAAATTTTATCTAAGTCCGTTCAGTGGCTGAGGCGTGAAAAGATTACACAAAGACAGAATTACTTTTGAATCTATACATCTATAATAGGTACGATCTACACAAATAAATAAAATTGAAGTGTCTGTTTGTAATGCTATAAAAACAGATTTCTACTAAGTGCATATGAAGGTATATACAAACGAAAAAAATATATTTTAATTTTTTTTATCTGTCAGTCTGTTCCGGGTTTCCGGCTAATCTCTGAAACGGCTTGACCGATTTTGATGAAATTGGGTATGTGGATACTTTAAATCAGGATTTAAAGTATAAGATTTATTTTTTCCCCAGGGGGAAGAATATAAGATACTTGTTATTGACATACTACGCGAGCAAAACCACCGGCGGAAGCTAGTTTATAGTAAAGTTAGTAGTGTACCTACTTATGTACCTATATTGTTTTCTGCGTAGGTATCTACCATTAAACTTAAAAATAGGTAAGTATCTACTTTTGCAAGGGTCATAAAACTTTGATCGTAAATATTTTATCACTCACCACGCATGTAGAAATAATGTTCTTAATTATTGTAGCACTGTGTTACGAAAATAGCGTGGCCTACATATTAATAATAATAACAAAAGTAATGTTAGCACATAAAATTGTACATAGAGAGATAAGTTTTATCGAAGCCTAATGAATCAATATTTAATAGGAATTCGTACGTTTTAAATATCATCAATTTTAATATACCTACATTAATCTTATAAACTTTATGTTAATTAATATATTTAATTGCAATCGATTGCAGAAACAGTGGTAGGCAGCTGCATGTTCGAAAATATCGTTTCGATTCAATATTCGAATCGAGAGCTCGAATCTCGAAGTAATCAACCGATGTTCGCTGATCGAATAAATATATCGATTTATCGCTTCAAGATACTGATAGTAGAGTCGATATCTACTCGCCAGATGATTATTCTCGAGAAGGGCTGCTTGAATATTTATAAAGATTGCGACATCACTGCCAACTCATTGTTTTGCAATTCTGCAATAAAAAACCGGATACCTAAGTCATAGTTGTAGGTAGTCATAGTACAGTCAACTGCATATCAGTAGCAACACTTGCACTACGAAAATGGTACAATGAAAAGGCACTCTCAATATCAATTTGTTATTACATGTGCGGTTTACTGTACCTAGCTAGGTGTTGCAACGATTTGCCGATGATTGCTCCGGTGCGTTCATTCAAGGACAATCAATCATCCAAATCCTGATGGAAGATTAATCTGAATCCGATGAAAGACCGGTTTTCACACTGATTGATATTACTAATGGTTTTGTTGCTCAATCAAATATTGCTATTCGCATATGAATTGAAAAGGTTTTCATTACACAGATGCATTTGGGCTAAGGTTCTTTCACGTTATGAACACTTTAGGGTCTATCTTTAAAAATAAAATTATGCGTCAGATGCGTCTATACATCACATGCAT
This sequence comes from Luperina testacea, assembly GCA_927399505.1. Lineage (NCBI taxonomy): Eukaryota > Metazoa > Arthropoda > Insecta > Lepidoptera > Noctuidae > Luperina > Luperina testacea. The sequence continues at coordinate 18,355,210 of OV656759.1, read as the reverse complement.
CGTCTTCATAATTTTTGATAGGTAGACAAAACGTAATACAGAATGACTGAGTTTTTATCAGAGAAAAGAATTGTTTGAATTGCTTTGGATTGATGTATCTGGCTTACTGGCTTTTGGTTAAACTTAAGTGAATGTTAATAATATAAATGTTGCATGCCATAAATAGTGAAATATGTGACCTCTCAAGTTCCGCTAATGAGACACAATTGATTTTCTATTGTATCGTGCCACATGTAGTACACGCGGGGCTTGACCGGTTAAGACCTATTATGTATTATCCTTATTTGCAAAATACAGGTCTATTCTATTATATTCTATTCATTCATGCCCAAAAGACTGGCTGCATACAAACCGAGATCGTAAAAAAATATAGGTATAGGATCTGCTTCGTTGGTCTGGTCTTCGCAAGCACTTACTGTTAAGCAGGAGGTTCCATTCCCAGGTCCGGCATTGTTATTGGGGGTTTTCATACCAACCTACTGTAGGTATACCTCTGACAATTTTTTGGGGATTACTCTATTATCATGTTATGTATAAAAAAAAACAGTGGCACTCCGGGAGTGCCGACAGAAGTGAAAACAAAACACAAACAGAATACTTTGTCATCACTCACTGACATATCGGATATCCATTAAAACCGAGTACATCTCGAGAGCAGCCGAACACATCCGACGCGGGTATTTTTTGAATCGTCCTATAAACAAAACACGCGTGGTGTCGCTTTCGGTAACAGTGGTGCGAGTTCAATGGTTTTTTCCCCATCTCAAAAAATGCCCAACGTGCCGTAACAAGTTTTCACTTCAAAAATCGTCGTCTCTTTCTTAAAATATCCAACAGCTGACTCACAATCTCTGCCATCAACAGACACAATATTTCATAGCCCTGCTTCGGAATCTAGCTCAACGGCCCAACATTCTTGAACAAAGTAGACTAGAGATCATTCTGTTAGGGCATGAAATCACGGTAGGTACTGAACTGTAATTTGCTCTGCCCGCGTCTCTAATTTAGCCTCTTTATTCTTACGAGATCATTGGTTGAGTCTAAATAGTTACTGTGTTTGATTGGCGAAATGATCGGCAATTAAAGTACAGCTGCTGATATAAATGTACCTACAGCAGTGGATGTTTGCGGGATGATAGTCGATATTATGATGAATAAACGGAAACTGTTTGAAGGTTAGCTAGACCGTACGATATTTTTTTTATTTATCCCCGGGACCCTATTACTAAGATTCCACTGTCCGTCTGTCACCAGGCTGTATCTCATGAACGCTGATAGACAGTTTGAAATTTTCACAATTTCTGTTGCCGCTGTAGCAACAAATACTAAAAACAAAATAAAAAAAATATTTAAGGGGGCTCCCATACAACAAACGTGTTTATTTCGGCGTTTTTGCCCTTGTGGTACGGAACCCTTCGTGTGCGCGTCCGACTCGCACTTGACCAGTTTTTATTTTTTATTGCTGAATGATGGAAAGCGATGGATGAGGTCTAGTATGGTTCTTCATTTTAGCCGAAAGACGTCCACTGCTGGACATAGGTGTCCCCAAGCATCGCCACTTCGTAGTCCAGTCAAAATAGACAAAAATAAGTCATAACTTAGACAAAATTCGCATAGAGCTGAAAATTGGCAGAGATGTTAAATACATCATTATAGATGAAATGTCGAAAATCCCCTTCAATCCTACTTCTGCAAAAAAAAATATTCAAGGTCAAAAGTACAAAATTAAGGTTTTTTCCATTTTTCTCGAAAACAGTAAGTATTATCGTGAAAATAGATCAGACAAAAGTTGTAGATCATACAATTCTCTACAAAAATGATCCAGTTACTTTTTCTCTTACGACTCACCATTCGTGAGATATCGCGGTTTTAATCATTAGAAATTTCATATTTTACATAATATGCACACATTTCCGCACCATAGTACATTTTTTCTAACGTGGTTTCCCCAGTAGGTGATGGAGATAGCCCTTCAATTAACTCCCCTTGACCTGTACATACAGTAGGAAGCGGCGCTAGCCGCCATCAGGCTAATGCATCTGGGCATATGGGACAAAAACATTACCAGTCCACACGCTAAAATCCTGGACCGGGCGATTGAGTACCAGCCTCTCATCGCTGCCCCGTGTGACAGAACACCAAACCAACCGATGTTCAACAAGAACTACATTATACAAACAGTTCAGGAAGAAAGGGATCAGTCAGGAGTCAATGAAGTGCGCATTTATACAGACGGCTCTAAAACACAAAACGGTTCAGGTGCTAGCGTGCACTCCCTTGACCTAAATATTAACTTTCACATACCACTAGGCACACATAGTTCGATCTTTCAATGCGAATGTGTTGCCTTAACACAAGCTGCAACAGCAGTAAAGCGCTTAGGCATCCGGAACTATGGCATTAAATTCCTATCCGACAGCCTATCTGTGCTCAAAGCTTTAGGAAGCAAACAAACTAACAATAAGCTAATTTTTGAGTGCCATCTAGCTCTGGAGAGTTTATCGACGTCTAATCGTATTACTCTCCAGTGGATCAAAGGGCACAGTGAATCTCTGGGCAATTATGCTGCAGATGAACTTGTGAAGAGAGGCTCTGATATGAGGGTGCTAGGCCCGTACCCACTTCTCCCTTTGCCTTTCTCACAATTTCGTGCGTGGATTCGCGAAAGATCGACCGAACTTCATAACAACAGATGGTCACGGGCAACAGACTGTAGACAGTCAAAATTGGCTTTACCAATGATACACCCGCGATTAACCAAAAAACTTCTCAGCCTGAGTAGGAATAACCTTAGAATAATAATAGGTACAATTACGGGCCACAACCTCCTTAACAAACATCTTTTCAACATAGGCGCCACGGACAGCTCCCTTTGCAGGGGCTGCCTTGATGCCGAGGAATCAGCCGCCCACGTTATCCTGGATTGCGAGGCCGTGGCTTCTCAACGTGCAGAAATCCTCGAAACAATGAGGTCGCTCCGCGAAGCCTGTGAAGCTCCCAGGAAGCTTCTGTGCTTCTGGGCGGAGCTAGGCTGGCTCTGTTAGCCAGAATCCCCACGCACAACGGCCCGAATGCGGGAAAGGGAGTCCTATCATCATCATCATTCCCCAGTAGGTATACTCTACGATCTATTGTAATAAAGAAAGTTTGATCAGATCGTATCCTTTTAATTGAAAGAATCCTCGTAGTAATATTTCTAATGAGTAAAGTGGAATAGATTGTTTTTTTCCACATGTCAATATATAAGATAATTGTCTAATTCTACTTCGACAATTATTTCTTCGTCTTTATTGTCTTCTTCTTGCAGAAGTTCGCTGTTCTAAGAAAAGGGATGCATCAATTGTCTCCTCATTAATATCATAAATATCTTCATCTGTTGTATTTCTTTCAATATAACATGGAGAAAAACAACCTATTCCACTTTGATCATTAGCAATATTACTATTCTTGCAATTAATAGGATACGATCTGATCAAACTTTCTTTATAACAATAGATCGTGGAGTATACCTACTGGGGAAACCACGTTAAAAAAATGCGCCAAGTACATTATTACCTCATAGGTGGTGCGGAAATGTGTGCATATTATGTAAAATATGAATTTTCTAATGATTAAAATCGCGATATCTCACGAATGGTGAGTCGTAAGAGAAAAAGTGACTGGACCATTTTTGTAGAGAATTGTATGATCTACAACTTTTGTCTGATCTATTTTCACGATAATACTTACTGTTTTCGAGAAAAATGGAAAAAACCTTAATTTTGTACTTTTGACCTTGAATAATTTTTTTTGCAGAAGTGGGATCGAAGGGGATTTTTGACATTTCATTTATAATGATGTATATAACGTCTCTGCCAATTTTCAGCTCTATGCGAATTTTGGCTAAGTCAAATGTCTATTTTGACTGGACTATTCGACCGGGTCTGAGCTTCTCGCATTCGTCAAATTCAAGCGGTCCTTACCATGTGATTGGTTCACTACTGTAGTTCACTGTTCTTTTTTTTTATTCACCGCCATTTTCGTGGCTGTACCTGACACTTGATTAACCCTATGAAAATTGCTTTTACTATTATGAAAATAAGGGGACTACAAGACCTAAACACAAAAAACGCAAGTTTTATAATGCCTAAAAGTATATGATCGACTACAGTAAACAAAATCAGAAAAATATATGATATTCTTCAGGATATATATGCTAGTTAGATAGTGTGTTGAAAACATAATACAACTAATTTTATACGATAGAAAAAAATCATGGAGATACCTCTAAACACTTCCTTTTTATAATAAAAACCATACTAATAAACATACAATCATTCTGATTTTTTGTCAGATTATTCTACAAGCAACATGCTAAAGCACTAAAACTATACTTATAAACATTAATCATTCTGATTTTTTGTAAGATTATTCTACAAACAACATACTAAAGCTTGTTTTAATTTTTTAGTCCAAACAATAATTTTTTTGTAAATAGATAATTGCTTCATATTTTGCAATAAATTACCAGATTAATTTGTGTCATCGCGCTTCTCTTTATTTTCTATGCAGTCCGACAGTGACCGCGCTTTAGGTCAGTAGTCCCCCTAGGTGTTGGTAAAGTCAATTGCTACCATGGACATGCGGTTGACTGCACAACAGAACTACGTAAACTAGAAACGTGGAATCGTAATTACATCTGGAATTTCAAGCCTACCATGTCACTTTCCTTGGCGACAGAAAGAAAGTAGCGTGCACATTGTTTCTACTCGTTTACTTCAAACCTAACGTGTGGCGCAAGCGCAAAACCTTTTGACGTAACACAAGGCTCGGTATAGGAATTAGTTCCACATTGGGATGCATACGATTGCTTCGTGAGTAGGTACCGGAGAATTGCAGGTTCATATGCGTGACCGTTACGAATGTATAGATTATATGTAACTGCTTTCACGAAAATGAATAGTTTTCCCTTTTTCATGTACTTATGCTATGTTTTGTTTTGTTGCAGAATTGGATTTGCATAAGAGAACGCTGTTTTGCTGGTAAGTTAGAATTTGATCAACATTTTAATTTTCATCGCACTATGGTCTCTTCACCTTTTTCAGTAACATCGACCCAGACTAATTTTCTGTCCTTTCGTGAGCTCTCTGATGACAAGCAAGTCAAGGGCATAGGTAGGTTCTAAGGTTTACTCAAACATACATAGGTGCATAGAAAAAATAAAAGAAATGGAATTAGCAAGAATAAAGGCAAAGGCAACGATGACGACGGTGATATTATGGTAGAGAAAGATGACTAAATTAATCTCAAGTGTCTTTTTAATAATGTGGAACAAAATAAGTAAGAGTTACTAAAGAGTTAACACAAAGTAATAAACGTAGGCTTGCAAAATTATACTCGCAATAAAAATAATGATTACGATTAGGTACGCTTTTACGCAGTGTCCAACACAATACAAGTTTTATTAACCGTAACGAATAAGAGCTGATTACCAGCAGCGTAATGTCGTAGCAAACAATCTTAAGAAGCAGTGTAATTATAATAATGTAGAAGACCGCTGTTGACCACAAAGTCTACAATATAGGACAAATGAGCTGGACTTCTAGAATTAGCTCCAGGCTGGGAGAGATAGCGATCGGATAAGAAGACGAAAAACGGTTACAATATGATGACTTGACAGCTAGAGTAGAAAAACATAAGGAGCCCAGGTGTTCAGGGTGAAAAGTAGCATTATCAGCTACAATCAGGCCCAGACTTGGAATAGAGCTCTCAGTTCCTCCCGATCTAACTGTAATAGCTGCAAGATTAGTCGGCGATATATAAAGCTAGCTATCATTAGTGCCAAGAATTCTAACAACCTACCCACTTTCTTACACCTATTAGCAAATTACTATGCGTATTATACCCTACTATTGAGTGCTGAACTAAATCTCGCGAGATGTGCGATAATTATATCGAATTACCAACTAATCGGTCAATCGATCGATGCACTCGCGCGTGTAATGTTATGTTCTATAGGAAGTGAGTGATCGTCTGCCGCGATAGATGGTACACAACACGTTTCAGGAAGGAAATTGAAGTATGTATTATGAGAGGAATTGGTTCACTTGATGTTGGAAAAGCTTTCTTTCAGTTTCATTTGAATCCATCAAACAAATCGGCCTATTACAGTCCTCTATATAGGCTTCTCCCAAGCTGCGTCACATCACCATTTCCTCTGCTTTCCGCGTCCAGTCTGTCCCAGTCACCTTTTTAAAAGTCGTTGGTTCAACTAGAAGGGTTCCTCCCACACTACGCTTGCCGATAGGTACGTGGTCTTCTCTTCAGGCTTCGTTTGCCATCGTTCCTTCGACAACCAACAGCCCAATGCCACTTCAGCTTGCTTACTCTGCAAGATATGTCGGTAACTCCACCCGGTTTCATTTGCTGTGGTGTTAGAGTCAGTGTGAATGCCACTGGCATTATTAACATGTCCATTATTTATAAAATAAAATATGTCTATACCTTATTCCTTTAACTGTAGGTATTACTTTTACTGTTAGCCTGCATCATTACACTGCTGTGCAGTCCTCTCCCCATGACTTCCAGCTCTTTAGATGCAGGTCTTAAGTGAACCACTGGTCGTTAGTTTTCTCCAGCTCGTCCCCCCATCTTCACCTTCATATGTCAGGGCTCCGCATAGAGAATATTAGGCCCACAGATCATTGGGCATATGGCAGACGTGGCCAGCCCAGTCCCACTTCAGCTTAACGGCTTTTTGAGCAATGTCAGTAATCTGTGTTTTGGAGCGCAGTGTTGTGTTGCGAATATGGTCTTTATGTATATATTTTTTTCTATAATGGCCAACCGGCAATTGATTACACCGTACAATTTTAAAATAATAATTACTTAAATCTAAGGTTAGTGTAACAATTTCTTATAGGTTAACACCGCATGCCCCATAAGGGTAACAATTGTTCCACAAGCACTATTGGTACTACAAAATTAATAACTAAGTTGGGAAAACAAAAGAAACAAGTTTAACGTTTATTATTGATTCACAAATTGGGCAATGCAATATAACTTACATACTAGGTAAACTTAGATAAAGTTTCTTCAAGTTAACTGACACATTACAAGATATAAACGGTATCGAAGCATTAAATAATTATGATCGATCACAACTTTTACTTTCCCGTGGCATTTTCTTGGTTATGTTCGTACATTTACGAAGAAAGTTTCTTGTTTCAATAAAAACAGTTATTTTGAGATAACTTTTTATAAATAAAGTTGCAATGCCGTTGAAGCGAAAGTTCTCGTTGAATTAAATGTGCAAATGCTTGGCTGCCATCTTTTGGAGGTCAGGGTTATCGTCCGCGTTTCCCCGGATTTGTCCTGATTTGTATCAGTGTATGAATCTAAAGAACCGTGTTTTATGTGCTCAGCTCTCTCAGTTTGTACACTATCGCAAATTTTGTCAACCAGCTCTACAGTAGGTTATTACCTGTGTAAAGTTATTTGCAGAATCAGAAAAAAAAGGCATGCTGCGCTCAGCACTGATCCCAAATAAATTGGCATAAGGACAAGAGAATGATGATGATAATTTGCATGTTTAATTAAAAACTTTAATCGCTCAAAGCTATATATATATTATGATCCTGGCTATCACTTGGATTGTGTATACATCACAGATATATTTAGACCTAGATAACGCAACTATCACCATCTGTGTCAAAACCAAGCGATATTTTGACTACCTACTTTGATGTCACAAGCACTATTTAGTGACGGGAAAATCAAATCGATCCAATGACGCCGCCGCGTGCGGCACCCGTCTTGCCACACCACTGGGGCCTAGCGCCAGCGCTCACGCTCACCCAGCCGCAGCAGTACACAGGACTGAGCGCGAAAGTGGCGGCTTACGATTTTTGTACGTAAACTGGTGCGATTTTTGGCACGTGAAGTAGTTGCTCTTGCGTTATCTATACCTGTGGTATACATCTTGCAGGTTTGGTGACACATGACCGACGAAAATAACATTTCACATTGGTACCGTTGGTTACTTCAGTGACCTCATGAGGCTCATAATGGTTTAGTTTAGCTCTGTATGCTTCTTTAGGATCAGCCCTAAAGAAGCACACAGAGCTAAACTAAACCGTTAAAATAACATGACATGGCGCCTGTAACCCCCGATTTGGATTAGGCAGAGTACCACATTACGAAAGTTATGTTTAAGTACCATGTAGGTAAGGGGGCTGAAAAATTCGAAGTGGGGCTACTAGGGCATATCATGTAAAAAAGCGCAGTTTGCACATTCACAAACATTTTTTATTTTTTTTTAGGCCGCATAGTATTCAACTTTTGATGAAAAATGTAAAAAAAATACCGTCCCCCCCCCTTATCTCCGAAGTTTGCAAAGAGAAAAATCTGAAATTATTCTATGTGATAAAAGTTTATGTAAAGATTACAGGAAAAATAAAATGAAGTCTGTAAATAGCACACTTTTTCAGAAATCATCAACAAAAGTTACATTAGTTCCACTATCGGTTAAGAGATGGCGCTGACCTAAAACTGCAATATTCTACACCATAGCGTGCAGTGTTGAAATTCTCTGACGAATATAGGCCACGCCGATGAAAATTTAAAAACATGATGGAGAACCCTCGGTGCGCGAGTCTGACTCGCGTTTGCCTGGTTTTTTTTAAATAACCTTCTTATTCTTATATTATTTTCCTAAAGTTAAACCTTACCTTACCTTACCTTTACGTGGCTGTGCTGTGTGCGACAATACTACACAGCACAGTCAAGAAAAACTCGTTGACCTACTGAAGTCCCAGATTGGAACATGGAACTTGAAGCAAAAACCTTTGTGAATGAAACTCGATTGAGCAATATTCAATTTCATTCCTTTCCGATTATAACTCGATGATCGAGCAGTTTAATTCGAATGAAAGCGAATCAAAGAATCATTACTGATGGCCGCAACGTAACTGCGATTCTTTACGATTATTTTCCAATAACTTTAGCGCTCTATGTCATCTTGTAGTGTCGTAAAACTTAATAAGTCAATCTGTTTTATTGTAGTTTCAGAATACTTTCAATATTATAAATGATATTTCTTGTGGCTTGATTTTTTTCAAGAAATGAATCACCTATTTTTAAGATGCATGAGTTATTTCTGACTCAGTTTTAGTAGGTAAGTCATCATCTGCCTAGCCTTTTCCCAACTATGTATGTTGGGGTCGGCTTCCAGTCTAACCAGATGCAGCTGTGTACCAGTACTTTACATGGAGCGACTGCCTATCTGACCTCCACAACCCAGTTACTAGGTAATACGATACCTGTAAAGTCTTACAGGTATCGTATTACCCAGTAACAACCAGTCGGTTGTCAGACTTTCGGGTTTCTGACGACCCGTAACGACCGTTAAAGATCCACGAATGACAGCCGGGACCAACGACTTAACGTGCTTTTCCGAGGCACGGAAGGGTCTTGGTATGTAAAGATGGTCAGCCATCCAAGGACCAACCGCGGCAAGCGTAGCTTAACCTGATCGATCGACCTGTGCGGCTGTTATTACGTATATACTTAGCCACAAGCCCCTCAGTATGTAAGAATAACACTTTACCTAGGACCTTATATGCTCGATAATGGCGCTTGAAACCAATAGCCCAACGGGACAAAATATTTTAAAATATTACAGCTATTTTGACGGTTACTTGTTTCCGCATAACTAATGGAATTAACTTTGTCTAACCGATTTCCTACTCGTCTGTGAGAATCTGCAACATTGTGTCGATAATAGCCTTGATAGAAAGCCCGCGATCGACCCACTTGTGTAAATACATTCCTTCTCACACTGGAACACTGTTATGTAATCAGTTTTCTTCTGTAATTAAGCACCTAAGTACAGTGGCTAAGGAAAAGGTTGAGAAATTTTTAAATAGTAGGTGTGTTCCTGTTCTGAATAGTCGGCAAATCCTTTTTTCATACATTATTTTCGTTCAATCCTTTCCTGCATCTGGTTAGACTGGAACCCGACCCAAACATATGTATAGTTATAAATAAAATAGTTTATTTGCACCTTCACGTAAACCCATAAATGGTTTACAATAAAAATAGGCCTAAGGTAAGTAGAGTTGTATGTTAGAGTTATAGCCAATACCTAAGCTAAGATAATTAGATAGGTAGGTATCGGCGCCCACTCTTAGCTACTATGACTAAGCTGATGGTGATGGGAAAATCCTTTTGAAAAGTCATTTGCATTACAATGCATTTGCAAGTTTGAAGATTCAACTACAACCTTGCAAAGAGACTAGGCAGCAGCGTGTGGATGTGGAATCTTCTGCGTTGCCACCGATGATGCCGTGGAAGGAAGTCTTTTTCGTCGTGTCGGCATTAAATTTTTTTGTGGCGACAAAAAAATTAATGCAGACACGATGAAGAAGATTTGCATTGATGTACTTAGCCTTTGTATTCGTCGAATCTCTGTACAATTCGATCCAATCCGCCTTGTATTTTGTGGAAGCCGCGATATCAATAGTATTTAGGTAGATACATAGGTACTTACCTAACCGTTGATTTAGCCGTTAGGAGATCGCGTGACTCTAACTCGTAGATAATGGTGTAGGATTTAAGATATATATGGGGTTAAAGTATTAAAACTTAAAATATAACCTCTCACTTGATCACATTCACAGTTATTTAGTACAAGGTTCGCTATACAAGCTGTAGTTTTATACAATTACCAACAATTTTGAAGAGAATTGTCGTACAAAACTTTAACGTCATTAGGATTGCCGTCATTAACCAGTTTTTTTAATCTTCTTCATAGATAGAAATCTATCGCCGCGCACGCCACATGTATGAAAACTTGAGAACGGCTCGACCGATTTGGTGTTTTTTTTGTTGTGCAAAAAATATATTTCATAATAGAGGTATGAGGAACAACAGGGTGTAAAGTTCATTCATCCTCCATAGAGAAAAGGGAGGATCCTCCGACCAGACGGGTGTTGTGTCTGGCGGGCAACTGCCCGATGATTCATGTCGGGCCGTTGTATCCATGCTAGTTGCGCGGTAAACTCTGCTTGCGAGATGCAGGATTTTGCATGACGTCAGTATGACGCGTTGTTCGCATGTGGCGTTGTAGATACCGCTACAATACAAACTTTGTCCTGACGATTATAATGTCAGGACAAGGTTTGTATGATTTTTTTTTATGGAATATTAACCTTATACCTAAGTCGGCAATTTTCCTTAGCGACGCCGGGTACGAATAAAATTAAAATCCTGGTGGTTGTTGTGATTTTTTAAGAAACTAACTAAGTAGAGCATGTGTTAGTGTCTATCCAAACTCTTATGTAGAAAAACCCAACTAAATGTTTCTCAAACAGTCTCGCAAACTAAACAAATATGTTAGCAATCTGGATAAAACCCGCCCTGAGCTTTAAGGCTCCTTCAAACAGGCGCGACACGAGACGCGACACAAAGGCACCGCAAGTCGCGCAACGAGCGGTGCCTTTGTGTCGCGCGCGATTATATCGCGTTTCGAGGAGCCTTTATGATACTTATCTTAAACTAATATCTACCTAGGTACAGATATAGATAGAGCTAATCCAACAGCCTACAAATTCGTGACTAATTTTCCCGAATTGAATCTAGCAAACAACTAGAGCGAATGGGCAATAAAATAGACGGCTATTATAACTAAAAACTATGACTAATACACAAGTTTTCAAGGAAAATGAAAGGAAAACCGACACAAACCGGTACAGATGAAAATCTGGACGGAAATTGCTCAACTATATCCATAATTTAGGTTTCTATCTAGCTATTAACTTAAAGTTCAGATGTCTATCTAACTTCTAGGCTGGAATTGATACAGGCATTATTATATTTGAAGGAAATAACAAATTAAGTTCTGCACTAAACTTTAGATACGTTTCCTTACATTCAATAGCGTCCGGTTGCGATGGCGGCGACATTCCTCCAAACTGAATAATATTTTCGCTTGCGTAATGCCCCTGAGTAATAAGCGGTTAGTGATGATTCAATTGCTTGTTTTTTTATTTAGGTATTTCATGGCACTTGCTTATCATTTCACACCGTAAAAGTTTCACACACATATCAGTGTCGTGTCCAGGACTTAAGGCTCCTACAAACAGGCGCGACGCGCGATAAAATTGCGCGCGACACAAATCACCGCAAGTCGCACAATGAGCGGTGCCTTTTTTGTCGCGCGCGATTTGCGTCGCGTGTCGCGCCTGTTTGCAGGAGCCTTTAAACGGACCGAGCTCCGTAAGGGGCTGAAAAAAAAATCGGTGTGTATATTTTATATGAATTCGTTCACGCCGTGTCCGGGCCGGTTACGGAGTTGTAGTGCTTGCCTTGTGTGTGCACAGACCTATCACGTCCAGTACACAGTCCTGTTAAGTTTGGATAGACCTTTACACTGACTAGTGGTACTGAAAAGAAAATCCCACCAACTTTTAACCTTCGAAGCCTCATTCGTTACGTGCAGTTTGAGAGAAGTACATACTTTAAATGTGCATTTAACCTCAAAGAAACATTAAAAATCACACTGATATTTTTATAGGCGACAGTTTGAGTGTGTTTATATGTTTGTTACTTCTTCACGCTCAAACGGCTGGACCAATTTGGATAAAATTTTGTATGGAGGTAGTTGACTCCCTGGATTAATATATAGGCTACTTTTTATCCCGATATTCACACGGGATCGACACTTATACGGGTGAAACCGCGGGACGCAGCTAGTATTTCATAAAACTGCATATTTCTGTGTCAAATTCCGCTATCCGCTTATTTATTGAGCATTCGTAATGAAATGAATGCCATTTAGAGATGCTTAAGCGCTCCTTCGCATATTATGCAAATAATTATACACCTCGTGCATAAGAAAGTGAAATCAATATGCAAATCATCCACTTAGTAATTAGGAGAAAATCAATAAATACAAATTATCCATAAATTGTATTTATTATCGTTGAAAAAATTATTAATTATAGCCATTCGTTCAAAATGTAGTAATTTATTTGAAAGTTGGGATTGGAGTGTTTTATGAAGAGGAAACTGTATTCAAACTTGATTGATTGTACAGACGCCAGCACATCAAGCTACTACAATCTGTCAAATTTATTTAATAGATTTTCAACTTTATCGCTAAAGTGTAAGGTTCAAAGTTGATTGGGAAAATTTGACAGTTTCGGGTAGCTTGATGTGCTGGCGTCTGTACGTTGATTTTGTAGACTACATTTTGAACTAGCGTTTCGGTTTTAAGCCTAGGTACAATATTGCATAAATCCTAAAACTTATGTAGGCAAACTTACAGGAATTACGAAAACAGTAATAAACTATATACGACGTGTCACTAAAATAGCGACATTAATTTAACACACGGATAGGGCTAGTGGCCATTTCTAGATTATAATAGTATAGTAGTCTGTGGTGGCCAGTAATCATAAAAATTATAACAACATAAAATAATTCGTAATTTGAAAACTACCGCCTGCACCGCTCGCCGACATAAGGGCTCTCTCTCTTTCCTTCAATTCGCCTACTCTTTGCACGTTATTCGTTTTAATTTCATTGGCAAATGACCCCTGCGCAAGATGCTATTTTAGAAAATTGTTATTAAATAAAATATATAATATTATATCTAATATAATAACGTTTAATGAAATTAATATGTTCATGAAATGAAAATGCGAAACCGTATACCTACGTATGTAAAATTAATGTCGCTGTAGATGCAATGTATTTTACTACTGAGTCAGCCATATTCTAATTAAGTACGAGTTTCCTTGCGTATAACCATCAAGGTCATCAAGAATACAAAATAGCTTAAATCCTATACTTACTTAACGTATGTAGGTAAACTAACAGGATTTACGATAACAGTAAGATGTTGTGTTTACTGCTAAGTCAGCCATTTACTAAGTAAATACCAGTTTCCTTCCACATTACTATCAAGGATTATCTTTTGCCTGCGGCTTCGCACGCGTATTATATCGGAAAATATCCCACGGGAACGTACCGTACATACTACCGGGATTATAAGTACCTACATGTTAATCCAGGTTATAAACGATCTGTGTGCCAAATTTCATCAAAATTAGTTCAGCCGTTTTTGCGCTAATTCGGAACATCCAGACAGACGAACAAAAATTCTAAAAACTATATTTTCGTCATCAGACTCGTTCACACAACTCGTAGCAATGACGGTTTTATTTTTAAAATATGTAATGTTCAGTTTTGACTTCGTTAAATACTATTTTAATAAGTATATTTAATTATAGACGAAGATACAACAGTTATAGCTTCAATCCTTTAATGTATGTAGCTCAAATAACAGGATTTACAAAAACAGTTATACGCTAAAGATGTTCTGTTTACTGCCGAGTCAGCCATCACTAGGTACCAATTTCCTTCAATATCACCATCAGGGTCGTTATCACGGTGTAGCAGTAAGGCATCAATGATGACCATTTGCACCATGTCATTTGCTTATAGCATTACAAATTAGATGTTTCTATAATGTTATTTTAATTTACGATTTCCTATCGTGTGAATTGTTGACAATGGAAATAATACCATGGATTTCTAACGGGATGTTTTTGTAGGTAATTTTGCATTGCATTTTACAGCACCGTCATCTTTTTCGCATTTGTTCTTCATTATGTCGTTATGGTTTAGTGTCTTTCAATATTTCTTATAGTGTTGTAAGGGAAAAATTGTTGAGATTGAGAAATTATGTTAAATAGATCAGCATTTTAAAAGAATACAAGTTTCTGCCCGTGTCTTCGTCCGCGTGTTTCTTGTTCTCCTGACCCACCCCGTCGCATCGCCTTCGCCTGCCCGCGCTATTACATCGTTTACGCGTTCTTTCTGACCGTTTTTTTGTTTTTGCTCGGCTCCTAAAGGTTCTAGCGTGATATTAAGTAGCCTTCCTCAAGAATTGGGCGATCAAATGCAAAAATATTTTTTAAATCCATTCCATTTTTTAGTACTTCCTGAGATTAGAGCGTTCAAACAAAAAAGCTTTTCAGCTTTGTTATTAATATAGATAGATTATTATTAGCATAGATGATAGTATGATGCATAACGGGATGGATCACCCTGGAATCTGGATTTGAGCCCGGTTGATGGCAATAGGGCCTTAAGGCTCCTTCAAACAGGCGCGACACGCGATAAAATTGCGCGCGACACAAATGCACCTCAAGTCGCGCAACGAGCGGTGCCTTTGTGTCGCGCGCGAATCGCGTCGCGCGTCGCGCCTGTTTGTAGGAGCCTTTACATGGGACTTATACATAACTGAAGAAATGTGGATCTACCTATAGGTACAACTCTGCCTGCCTAACCCTTCGATTAATACAAGCGTGACATTAAGTTATGTTTATGATACACTCGCTGTGCCCCGCGGTTTCACCCGCGTTAAAAGTCTTATAGTATTTTTTTTTATTCCATTTGGAAATTTCACCCCCCTTTTTACACTCTTAAGGGATAATTTCGGGGATAAAAACTAATCTATATCCTTCCTCACAACTCAAACTATCTCCATACCCATCTAAATCGGTTCAGCGGTTATTGATTCCCAATACAAACTTCCACCCCCCTTTTCACCCCCTTAAATAATGATTTCTGGAATAAAAACAATCCTATGTCCTTTCCCGGGTCTCAAACTATCTCTATACTAAATTTCATCTAAATCGGTTCAGCGGTTTAAGCGTGAAGAGGTAACAGACAGACAGACAGGCACACTTTCGCATTTATAATATTAGTATGTATAGTGCATTTTTCGAGAAGAATTGAGGACATAGTTTGCTATAATTTGGTGAGAATTTTGAGATTAGCCAAATAGAAATAGAAGGAAATAAGTATAATGACAGGTATGAAGTTATAAATACTTATTGTATATGGGTAGATAGATGCATGAGGCGTCTTATTTGTAAATGTCGGTTAGCAACTATCTAACCCGTAACTTAGACATTTTATTAGAAACTATAAAAATGACAGTAGTCATCTGCGAATCTAGATTTTTATCATAAAAGATATCTCAGCATCTTTAACAATTTATCTTTAAATCTTCTCGTGTATGTGGGACATGCAATGGCACTGTTCTCATGTGTATTCGCATAGCGAAATAAACTTGTTAAGACTTGATTATGAAAGCCATTAGTGTAATGAAATGAAGGTAGAGGTTTCGCACCTCTGTGATCCTAGGTTAAAGACCGCCAGCATATTAGCCTCCTGTGAATGTAAATGATTAAAAAATTACGTGAAAAACATTAGCAACGAGTCAACAGCATATGCATAGGAAAGATAGAAAAAATATATATTTATATGTTACAGAAACATATTAATAAAATAATAATAAATATAAATAAAAAAGTAAAGTAAAAAATAGGATTTACATTAATTACAATCGAGGAAAAATTAAATTCTAACTCTAATGTAGACCTGCCTGATCTAGGTACCTATATGGCAAACCTGTGTTTCAGGCCATCAATTTACATCAAACATTTAAAAAGAAAGAAGAAGAAAGAGAAGAAATATGAAAAAGATAAGTTAATTCGAATAAAAACAAAACAAATCTATGCTGAACGTCGTGCCTATGACACTGACAAGAAGGCTATAAAGAAATAATTAGACCAACATGAAAAACGTATGTACATACATTGATGCAACAAAGCTGAGATGCGGTTAACAGAGACGTGTGGAAGAAAAGATGTGCTTAGCTAACTTCAATAAATTGGGATACAGGTGCAAAACTCAGGAGCATCTGATGTCATACATAAGTGAGCTTCGTGAAACCACCAGTCGAGTGAAACGAAACAAGGCAGTGGTCAGCGGTTAAGAAAGCGCTGTAATAAAAAAAAACACTGGCACTCCGGTAGTGCCGACAGAAGTGAAAACTTGAACAATTACGAGTGTATTTTGTGAATCGTCTTATAAACAAAACACGCGTGTTAAGGTGTGTTCCTTATTTTATAGGGTTTTTTGCAAATCAGGTATGATGACCGCTCGCATGGAGCTCGTCGTCAGTTATATATCCGTGGTTCAGCGCCATCTCGTCGTTGTTGGATGAACTACGTAGTTAGTACGCGAGGCCCTCATAGTTCTTCCCGATGTGCATAGATGGCGCTGTCCTCAACAACGCGCGTCTTACGTTTTACGTCTTACGAATTTTCGATCAGGGTCACGTGACCTGACGCGAGTTTAGAAGTTTTTACCCATTCCAAAAAAAGTACACAGCGCCGCTAAAGAAGTTTTCACTTCAACAAGAATAAGTGTAAGTTTTATTGCAACAAGAAAGTAAAATCGTTTTATATTGCTAATTTGTGCTGCGCTGAGATTTTACGGTGCATTATTGCACAGCAGACATTGAGTGCTATTTATTATGATGTAGCCGCAAAATGAGGTGTGTTGTTGTGTTCATTCCAATAGAATTGATTATTTTACGACTGTTTTCAACGCCGCCGTAACAACATATGAAACAATAAGTGTTAGAAAACTCAATCTAGACGAAATCTCCCAAGCACACAATCAATCTCACTTCGTTCCACTTATCAGCAATTCTTTTCTTTTTAATAAAGATGGAGCGACGACGACGTGTGCTTCACACATTGCGTTTACTTGCTGGAAATGAGTTCAACTGAACTGGAAATGAACTTACTGAAGCCAACGACTTTCTTGGTCACACTCATGAGAGATTTTGGACATAGGTCGCGTCCTCACCAAAAGCGATAGGCGCGCTCTTTTATATGAATATGACATAGTCGCGCGATCAATCAAGTAGCGCTTGTCAAGTTCGTCAAAATTTATACAAAATATGGCGTTGATCGCGAACTCGCGCGACTGTCGCTTTTGATTAGGACGCGGGGCTAGCATGAAAAGTTATAAGGGGATGAATATAGAAAAGAGCAATTTATAGAATGCTGGATTGGCAAGATTTCATTGACGTTTTTAATATTGAGGTAAACAAGACAAAGAGAGGAATATCTAAAGAGACCAAGACCTAATTTAAATCATAATTTCAATGATTTTGCGTTTAATATTTCCTTCACCCACTTCAAAACCTTCAACACAGTACAAGTTAGGTATGTGATAATATTCGTCGGAATGGTAACGGTACAACCTTTAGTAGGTATGTTACGTGAGTCAGCTGAGGCCTGCTAATCTGGCGTGCACGTTCAAATATCTCTGCATTTATGACACAACGCACGGGTGACTTTGAGCTGACCGCATGTGTAGGAACGTGAAGGATTTTGATTATGCAGGCCCAAAAATAAATGATAAATGATGATGTATATTGGTTCAAAAAGACTTTAAAGGCTCCTTCAAACAGGCGCGACACGCGATAAAATCGCGCGCGATACAATAGGAGCCTTAACGCGTCAAAAATTAATTAGGTATTTTTGAAAACTAGATGAGTTCGGTGTTTCCTATCCGACTACTCTAAGAAGAAAGACCGAAACAAAATTAGAAGTCGCAGTCTCTCAAAGTCCAGACATAATCTTGTTCAGGCCTTATGGGGATCATGCAGATGGCCTGCATGGTAGTCTGATGGATACGTTCAGGATGTAGAACCAAATAAATGTACCTACTGTGATTTGTCTGTAAAAAGCTGAACTATGTCCAAAATCCTCTGTTTTGCTGATTATGAAGAGTTTAGTAGAAAATTGTATGTTGTCACTTGTGGTACCTAGTAGTATCCTTGGCTTAACCAAGGATGTAGCCCGAGACCAAAATGCCTCATTTTGCGGGTAGGTAAAGATTGGTGAAACATTACATGAAATGTAACACACGTTGCAACAAATTCGCCTAGTTGTTGTGTTACAGTAAATTCGACTAGTTATTGTGTTACATTTCATGTTGCATTACATACATTAGGACGGCTTCTTGTTACGTTATTTTCATGATACGTTTCACCAATAAATGTCGTGTCATTAGGCGCAGCAATCAGAATACCAAAAAAGGCTCAATAGACCTGGGATGTTTTAGTATTGCAATTAAACCCACGAATTCTTCATAAGCATCGCAAGAAACGATCCACCTATAGTGTTAAAAAACCGGAACAGTTACGAATAATATCGGATGTTATGTTCTAATTTATTCAATAGTTGCGCTTACGCCGTTAACGCGTAACGTTACGCGATTTACAATCTCTAATTGTAGTGAATAATTGCATAAATTACTATAATAGTAAGTTTCTTGTCTTCATAATGATATTTATCTCTTTTATCGGCATAAAGATTTTCTTTTTTATTGCGTTAAGTATTTACCTTATCTGTGGATTGATTTACTTACCTTATGTTTATGAGTTTAACACGCGACTTTCTTTCGACTCGACACGAGTCTTTTCTTGGAAACAGCATCATAGTCCACACTCAGCACCTTACTACAGTACCCGGCGATAAATATTGCACATTTACCTTTACCTTTTTTGTATTTTATACAAAGAATAAAAATAATTATCAAAAGAAGCAAATCATAATTGTTTTAACAGCTCCTAATAGATACCGGACTGTTTGTATTTCGTGCGACAGAGATAACGCTCTACGAAGCCGAAATTAGCCGATTGTCTCTTTCCAAAGGTCGATGTGCAATATTTATCGCCGGGTACTGTACTTGTCTCACATAATCAGTCCATAATGCTCCCACTGCTGGGACACAGACCTCCTCTCTGTGCGAGGAATTAATAGGCCGTAATCCACCACGCGGGCACAGTGCGGGTTGGTAGATCTATCTATGTCACATGTATTCGAATTTTTGGTTCTAGGATATGCCGGTTTCCTCACGATGTTTTCCTTCGCCGTTTTGAGAGCAGTGGTGATGAAACCAGTTACACAAAGTAAAGTGCTTATATCAGGGTTCGAACTACTTGTATAGAATAATGAAAATACCGTAAGGCATGTATCTACTCATACCTATATACGAGTAGGTATACATTGTTAAAGGTATAGACTTCTTTATTGTACGGTTGAAGGCATGTCGGAGTAGAGAACAAAGAAATTGCGAAAATGACAACTTATAAGTAACGACCATAAGGTGAATGTGATTCCCATGTTAAGTTCAAGTTTATTCACAGCATGCGTGGGCGCAATGCAACAATTTATACATTAATGGAAATATATTTATCGCCACTAAATGTCTCGTGACTGTGTAGCCAACTATGTCATGATAACTTA
Organism: Luperina testacea; assembly: GCA_927399505.1. Taxonomy (NCBI): domain Eukaryota; kingdom Metazoa; phylum Arthropoda; class Insecta; order Lepidoptera; family Noctuidae; genus Luperina; species Luperina testacea. Next base: position 18,335,045 of record OV656759.1, on the reverse strand, counting down.
GAGCTTTGTCGTGACATATGACACTATTACATTGTAAATAATCATGTAGTAACGGAATGCGGATCTTAAATAACTATATTTCATGATAATTTAAACCTCATATTTCATTATTGTTAGTCAGCAAGTCTGCACACGTTCCCAGATCAAGCTCAGAATATACTTAGGTACAGTGAAACGGATAGTTAAGGAAATTGACTGTCGACTTAAAATGTCCGTTATATTCAAATAACAACAGAATTTTTGATCAGTCGAGTGATTGCTACAATCTGATAAAGAATGCATCTCCCTTGATAGGTAGGGCAGGGCCTAATATTATCAGTCAAAACTTTGGTCTAATGTAGTCATTAGACCAAGATTTTGACTGGTAATATTGGATCTTGCCCTACCAATTGTTCAGAAAGACAGCTGATGCTGCCATGGTTAGTTATATTTAGTAAAGATGAAAAGCAGCTATTCAGTCCAGTTTTTATTGTCAGTTAATTCAAGACCTGTCGGCAGCTGTAGGTATGAAAGTCAGCGATAATATCGCGTATAATTATTACCCTTGACTTTCTTGCTAACAGCTGAGGCGTGCATGATAGGTACCTTATTACATTGAGTTATAATGTAGTATAACGTAGTACATAATAACTCAATGCCTTATTAAAGGAGATAAGATGTCCCGTGAGTTTTCAGTTTAAGTAATAAACCAAAACATCAAAATAATATTATTAATATTTAATAATAAGGGCGCTCTTCCTCTCTCCTACCTATTTAATAAAATTTTGCTGTGCCCGACAGGGTACATTGATTCTATTGTATGCAATAAAGATCGAATTGAATCTGTACACAACATAATTCTGCCCACCAACATTTCCATTTCAGCAATCATAACGATAAATAAGAAAAAAGTTCAACGTCCGCCAAATCATAGCTTATCTAAGTACAAAAAACAAAAACTAACAACAATAATAAAATTGCCCACGAAGCCAATAAAATTGGTCTCGATACCTTTGTTCTAACAATTGCGACCAAGAGTGCCTACGTGGACGTGCGATAGAATATGGCGGACCACGGGTCACTCACCCCAAAGCGCCTGGCTCGCATGCCATCCCAGGTAAAAATAGCCCCTGTTCCAAGCTATATAGGCTTCGTACACGCATTGCCCATTTACTTGAGAACGGAGAAATTTGCGTACAGCATTGAAGGAATGGAGGCGTACCTAATAGAGAATGCGTGCGCAAGAGTCACGCACTGACGTTTTGTGCACACCGGATTATTTGCCTGACAATGTATGTCAGATGTAGATAATGATGGCGTCAGTAAGCAGCGAGCTACCATACTTTTATGTTGTTCAATATGCATGGTTGGCAATTTTAATAGAATATGTTTGGGAAGTATAATTCTGTTTTTTTCCCCAAAAGACCATATTCAGGTACTGATCTACATGGTCCTCTCATGATCTGACCAAGATTATGTCTGGAGTTTAAAAGAGACTTTGATCCCTGAGTTTGTTTTGCCATTTCTTCTCAGGAATAGTCCGCTAGAAAATGTCGACCTAATACAGCTTATTTTTTTTTAATATAACGCGTAAAAGTGATTTCGATATTCTAATTCCAGAATAAACAATTTCATTTCAATAAAAAAGAAAAACATACTCACATGGAATATCGATGTTTTGATTTCCATAATATTGTCGATCTCATTAAACTAATGAATCGAATCATAAGACGATTGGTATTAGCGTTTTGTTCCGCTAATAGAAAATGATTTGTTCAAGATATTTTAAACAGATATTTGCATGGCGCCTACGCTTCGAATCCCCTGACAATATATCACTGTTCAAAGTCAAGAGCCTCTTTTTTATGCAATCAAGTCGCTAACAATGCAGGCTCAGAGGTCTAACACGATTTATAACTTAGCACTCGCAATGCTGAGTCGGGAATCCTTTTATCCTTTTAATTCTTTCAATTCCCTTTTTATTCTAGACCACGTAGGTATAAGGGTTACCATTTCAAATGATTTAATCATTCCTGTCAAAAAGCCGGACATTTGTAAAAAGATTGGACATTTTACTTTTTAAACTTTCTTTTTGCACTCCTTAAATTTTTCATAATGTTTCTACACATGACTGGGAAAAGTCCGGACGGGGACCAAAAAGTAGAACAAATGCAGACGGATGGCAACCCTACACGAAGACATAGTAAATCTATTCAATTTTGTTATTTTTGTTACATTTCGCAATTAAACAACAAACTAGGTACTAATTGGTCACACAAATGTTGTAAGTGCTAAAATCTTTAGGAATTTAGAGGACGCAAGTTATGTAACGTGGGTGGCGCCCGCGCAGTCGCACATACAGAGAACTATTTAGTTAACGACGTCGGTCGTAGAGTTCGTGTAGAATTTTAATTTCACACAACCTTGACTTATTTATTTTGAAAACAATGCTGTATTTTATTTATCTAACTCGACTCTCAAGTTAATTGACACGGGTAAACAGATCATGCGAGGGTGCTTATTAGAGCAGTTTAATTACCTACTAAGTGGTTTATTATAAAGGTTCTGCTGTAGGATGTTGATTAGCTCATTTGATGTAAAGCCTGAATTGCAAGATTAATACCTACTAGCTGACCCGGCCACGCGTTGCTGTGGCTAACGTTTTTGTGCAATAGAATAATATTGCGATTATAAATGGAGATGTGAGCTATCCTATCTTTCAAGTTGGATCAAACTGCACACGGTGTACAAATTTGATTAAAATCGGTTAAGTAGTTTAGGAGTCCATCGCGGACAAACATCGTGACACGTAATTTATAATTATATTAAGATATACATACTAAAAATTATAAATTTGAAAGTAACTGTCTGTACGTTACCTTTCCACGCCTAAACTAATGAACGTATATCGATAAAATTTGGGAAGGAGATAGATGGGATACTGGGAAAGGAAAAGGGCTTGTTTTTGTCCCGGTAAACGTTCTTGTGGGATAATTTCTGGCTTTCACGCGAGCGAAGCAGCGGGCAGAAGCTTTATTTATAGCAGGATATATTTGACGTAAAATGTCGCAGGCAGAAGCTAGTAACTAAGGAGGTTCGATTTCAGGCTCCGTCAACAGATGTTAATAAAATTTTGTTAAAAATACTTACACGATGAGTTACTGCGTGACATTTCAAAGCTTCCTCATCGGTTACAACAGAGGCTAATAATATAGCATTTAAGCGCTTCATGACCCTCGTCCAAGATGCGACAGTCATTGCTATGGTAAAGCAAAGTGGTATGTCGAAAACGGATATAATTCAAGACCGAGAGAACAAAGATACAGGGGATACTCCTTCAATTTATTTCTAACTAGCTTACCCAACAGACGTAGTCCTGTCGTCTTGAGTTCATACAAAAATCCCATAGAAAAAAGGACCTATAGTATTTCACGATGTATTCCATAAAAATCTCATTCGGACTATTACGAACATTTTGAAACAAAAAATTGCCATATCGGTCCAGCTGTTTTCAAGTGATGCACTTACCATCAAACAGCATTTCATTTTTATTTATATAGATTTTAGCCCTATATTTTCCTGAACAACGATTCTCTCTGATACATACCTTCCTACGGCTTATTAGTCGATTTGCACGAATTTACTCGCCTTGCATAGATTTCAAAATGTGCCAACTGCCAAATACATAATTTCTGGAGTTGTCGGCTCGCCTACAAGTAAATTAACTTCGTGCATGTCGCATAGAGAAACAATAATATTATTTTAACGTGACGATTCGCCAATTCGGGCAAATACATTCGTGCGAATCGTAAGCCGTACCTACATTTTTCCCTCAACTCTTTGGTCGGCTAATGATCATTGAGCTCAATTAATTCTCCATCATTCGCATACCAAAACGGTTCCGGACTAAATAAATGAAGACGAATCGCTAAACTGACAAGAAATCCATCAGGCCATTAATAAAATAAGCAGCAATTGTTCTCCATCGTTATCTTCATCATTATTTATTTTTTCCCATACAATGTGCGAGAAGACGGTACATTACTCAATGACTTCATCAATAAAGCTTGTTGCAATTATGATAATGACACGCAATGTCTTAGAGAACCGGTAGTGCAGAATCACGCATCACGCCATCGAAGTAGGTGAGGGTCCTCCGGTGACTTCTGAAGTGACACTTATAGACAATAATGTATGATAATCGAGGATTGATTATTGCATTACCGGTTGGACTGGCTTAGACTAATCAGCATAAAGCTGACACTTGATTGAGCACGTAGACGAGGCAAATTACAAACAGAACAGGACCATTACTGACGATAAGTAAGCGGAGTATATATTATTGGTATTTCATTGTTTTCTTTAGTCTGCTTCATGCTACAACTTAATACCTAGAGTATCAGCCTTGATACAAAACTTATCATTAGTCCTAGATAGTACCAGTTATGCCATTATGGGTCCTAATCGTTTGAAAAACTTAAACCACGTCAAGCATTTCCGACAGCTTCAACTTTTTACCCGTCCATGAAGTTGTCATTTATCCAATTAAAGCTAGACGCGAATAATAAATCATGTGCCTAAGTTAGCACTGTTCAATTAACTGAATCTTCGTAATTGTGGAACAATGCGTTGTATGGGGTCCCACGGTTAGTTAATGGTTCTATTTACTACCACATTATCGATGTCTAGTTCAAGGCATGGTGTTGCTTCTGTGATGTATGTAATCTCTGTAGGTTCCGTTACATAGCTTCAGTATTTATTTATGATGTAAGAACTTGGTTTTTGAAGCTTCATCGTTATTCAATCTCTCAGCAGATCACTTCCGCAACACTTCAGTTAAGCCATATAAAAAAGTCGTTAATTAGTCTAGCTATTAAGATACAGGAAATTGGACCTAGGTCAAGTGGGTCAAGGGCCTTTTTTGCACCATGTATGCAGACGATTACTGTTTTTTAACAAACCCACGTACGCTCCTCCATAAGCGGAAGTGCAAACCCATGCTAAATAATAGTACCAATGACCTTCCTCACGAAAGTTGACGAACCACATCCAAATTACATCACATTAACAATATTGAATTAAAACAAATGCTCGTTGACATACTCATTTGTTTCGCAACGTCGACAATGAGATGTTGAGATTGGTGGTCGCGCACACGTCCGGTACCTAGTCAACTGTTGGTTGGGTTGTGTTGTGACGCAACATGGTGCGGCCTTTGATTCGGCATGCTAGCCGCCAGACAGTTTTTGTACGGGATATGGCCAATGTCGATCGCTGTTGGGAAATGACATGTGAACATGTCAATAATGGTTGTTGTATGCTTGGGTTTCGAAAACTACAAAGACCCCACTTGTTTTATGCAGACATTGGTATTTTATAGGGCTATTTTAGAGGGCATTTTATGGGCGGAAATGAGACCATCTTTAATATAGTCATCAGATAGATAAAATTTTGGTGTAGGTTTCCCTGTTTATGTCGTCAGTATTCAGATATAGAAAGAAGTGATAACTACAGTCTTTTTAAACTTTCCCAATAAGGAACATGTATTCCGAAGAAAGATTGTAGGTATATTTTGTCGCAGAAACACGTGCAGATATAAAAAAAGACGAAATCCAATATCTAACAGCACTGTCTTTTGTTTCAGATCAACATGAAGCATGAACACTGAATGACCATGTGTAAGCTCAAGAAACCAGAACACGACATAACATTGGAATGACACTGGTAAGTGCCATCAATCTCCTACGCATTGAATATCAAAATCAACTGTCACGCTGTCCTCATGATTGGAATTTGGAATCCGAATAACGATTGAGTCTCGATTTCTTTTTATTTTGTTTTATGGCCTTATGTCCATGAAAAAGGACGACTTTTGTAACCTTTTGGAGGAAGTAGACCTATCCCAACCCAACAGAATGTATTTAGGTAAATGACATGGTTTAATATAAAGTGATTTGACATAACAAAGACACAATCCTACGGAATATAGGAGTGTCCACTGGAGAATGTATCCGGAGATACATTCTCCAGTGGACACAGAAATTTTAATCTAATTAATTTAAAAAAGCTCAAACCCATAATGAATTCACACACAGACACAATAGAGACCTACAATGTCGCAGTCGGCGCTGGGCCTCGGCGGGGAGAGGAGGTACTCCGTGCCGTCCAATCCGCTGATGCACGACCACCGCGGCATGCACTCAGAGGATCTGCACGCGTGGTCTATTTACAGGTGACTGAATATTTATTATTACTCACACTTTATTAAGACCTATGGCTGGAGAAAAGGGGTCTTCCCAACAAGAAGAGAAGAAAAAAGCAGCTGCGATTTTGCAGTGGCCGTGTAAGAGACGAGTGATGAGAAACCACCTCCTAAGGTTTTGGTGTTCTAAGGGGCTTCGCTTCAAGAGGGCTTATAAGACATTTCTGCATGCTTTGGGTGACGTCAAAGGGTTCTCACAAAATCTTTTCACCTATAAGAGAGATAGAGATGCTTCTTACCATACCTGCCCTGTCTTCGTATTAATAGTCAAACAAATGAGTCTAATTTCAGAACATTTTTATCCAGCAGTTAAAGATGCTGCATATAGAAGAAGTTACACTTGGGAAAGTTTGATTTTGGGTGAAAATAACACTTCAATTTGGAGTAATACACATTACATTACTTTTCCAACCCCTGTACAGCTCAATACAGAGTTAATCGTAACACGATCTGACCGTCGGGCGTGAGAATCATGGCGGTAACACAGATCCCGCATATGATAAGGCTTTGTTATTAAAAGAGCGTAAAATAAAAATTGTTATTGTCATGTTTTAGGCAAAACCTGAACTCTGACTTCACCGACAGTGCGTTGGGAAGTACGGACAAGAGTCCCCTGCCGTATGGGAACTTTCAGCTTAGGGATACCACTGTGCAGTCCATACTGTCGCATCCTCGATATGGACCCAAGTAAGTGTACTTACCTACTGCTTTTTTTGTCAAAGGCTTCTTACAAAAAAAATTTTTAATGACTGTTAAGAGATGATACTAAAAAAAAGCCTTCAGGCTATGTTTTAGCTTTGAAGTGGACGTTTTTCGGCTGATATGATGATGATGATTTTCTAGTGGTTTTGTCATTCAGGATCGTTTCTTCAGGGATCGTTTGCAATGATCTGAGAAATGTTGCCATCATGTGAATGGCTACCGTTTAGCTTAGAATTAAGAAGTACTCAATTTTTTTTTTAGAATTCTAGAACACGTATTGCATGCAGCATTGTTTAACTATTAAAATTTCCATTAAAAACATACCTCATAAAAAACTGATTGTAACACACAATAACTACTACTAACAAACTTTATTACGGAATCGGCCTCGCCGTTAATGAAATTTATGTCACGGTGTTTACCTTACCTTGTCCTACAGCAAACCTTATATTTTGTCACCAGATCGGCCCTCGGCTCCAATATGTACACGTACCTGAAGTTCGGGCTACCTCGGGTGTTTCCGCCGAATCATAACGGATCGCAGCGTTCGGGCACGCCTAAACCGAAGACTTCTATTGGGAGTGGCATGAAACCTGTGCCCAGGTAAATATTGTAGATGTTGCAATGTTTGTTTCACATTCTTCTAGTCTAGTAGTTTTCTAAGAGAACTAGAATTGAGGTGAACCAGCACCCTAATTGCTTAACACACTATGATTCCCCACGCACAACGGACCGAATGCGAGTCTAAGTGCGGAAAAGGGAGTCCCATCATCATCATCACACTATGATTCATAATCTGAATCATTTTGAAGGATATTGCGAATCCATTGCTTCATATGTTCGAAAAATTTGTCTGCTCGACAACGTAAATAACGCAATGAATGTTGTTGAACTGTCAAAATGAAAGCCAGTGCTACTGTTAGTGTGTTACACAATTACCCCGAAGGTCCATATTACGTGAATCTTGACAGTAGTATTTATGTTAGGTTCCAATGATAAGAACCTTCTATTGAATCACTGACAAAATTAGTGAAAGACTCCGCTGAATGCAAAAATAGCGCACGTTTTTTTGATGCTTGTCCTTTTCAAAATCCAGCAAACCAGATAGTGATTTACCTACCTAAACACTATTTTGGCACTAGATAGTAGGCAGTGACAAGTTGCCAGCTTATCGAATAGGACATCAATGACCTGCTAACGAATACAATGGAACCACGACTGTTCTAACTTTTCATACACATTTCGTTTTTCAATATACCTAATTAGGCATGTCATGAAGATGTCATAATTCTTTGTTGAAACAAACAATTTATTATGATTTAATTATAAAATCTGTGTAGGTAATTTAAAATGGCATAATCTACTCGTTACATTTATTTTCATCTTTTTGCATTTCTTAACAGGATCCAAAGGCAAAGTCGAGGTATGCGAGAGACCTCATCAGGTTACGACAGTTCAGACAACGAGACGACCACAAACTACAAATACAGTCGGAAGTATCGCTCTGACCCGGATTTTAGGATGCAGAACGTACATCCTTCTCTGCAGGTAAATACTTTCTACGAAAACACGTTTGATGAACCAAGAGAATGTTTTCTTTTTCTGGTTAAATGTTGATCTGAGTCAAAATTGTGTCATGTACATGTGTTTGTTTTTATGATGTCATTTATTATTCCGAACAAACTGGAAATTTTACCTTTGTCACAAAATTAACTAAGGTCTGTTGCTCTTACCCTAGGTGGTATACCAACTATTACTATCTTTAAGAGAGCCCGCAGACATACAATTATAAGTTGGCCGACTAAATCGCAGAGTATACCAATAGGTATAATGACATATGCTAGCCCGCACATCTTGTCCAACTAAATCGTCCAACTAACTAATTGGGCACCGATCGTATCAGAAACGAGATTCCCTTCCGATTACGCACAATTAAAAAGTTGTCCAACTATGGGTCAACTGCTTGTTAGCACGGTACCCTATGCAAGTTCACGGACTATCCAACTTTGTTGGGCAGTCGCACGGCGGGACTTGTAACCAATAAAATAAAGTTGGTCAACTAAATTATAAAAATACGCAATTTAGTTGTTCGATAGTCGGCCAACTTACAATTGTATGTCTGCGGGCTCTCTAACGGGTGGACCCCAACTCGGTAAACTCAACTTTTCCCATTCCTACATCTTTAATCTTTTTAATATTTTCTGGCTTCTCTGATTTTCAATTGTCTTTCAGCCAAATACTGGGCTACCATTAGTCGCAATGCAGCAAGCTGGTATTCGAGGCGACGGTCAGTGGACGAATTCCCGAAACAAGTCAGTTAGTGAAGCCAACCTGTTGGGCATAGATGCGCGACCACACCAACGCACTCATTATAGCCATAGAAGAAACAGCGTCGCTGATTATGTTCCTGATGGAGACCACCAAAGGTAAGTTCTATGGAGTAGATAGGTAATACGGTAGGTGTAAGCTGACCAAGCTATTCCAAAAGAAAGTCTTAGTATACATGTTGGATTGCTGGCTGGTTATCAAGTTAGTGGTTACAACAGTGACTGACAGTGCTTTTTGTAAGAGGCTTGCTGCTACCAGTTTTCAACTTTTATATTTGTTGAAGCCATAGATATCCGAGGTTGAAGCTGTCTTTTAAGTCCGTTAAAGTAGCAAACACGGATATCGAGTAGCAAACGACAAATATTTGAAGTACCTATATATATGTTATACCCTTGTTGAATCATCGCCACATATCTGAATGAGTGAGAGACAGACTTCGTGATCCTGATTTCAAAATAAAAAGTCCTTATTTGACTTTGTTTCAGCTACCTAATGTCACCTTCCCACTTGGGCGGTCGCATGTCGAAGGCAGGCAGCCACATGTCCATCGCACAGTCCAGGAAACATTCCACGCTGAGACCGGGAGACCATCTAGACGGATACACGCATTCCGCGTATATCTACCCTAATTATTATGTGAGTACCTACTTTTGCCGCTAGCTACGCGTCCACATACTATACAAAATAATTAAAATACATTTCTGTTTTTGAATTTTTATTCGTCTTTCAAACCATTTGGTAGCATTGGTTTCAAAATTGGTACTGTAATAGAGATCCCCCTTATAAAATCAGCAGGCCATAATTTATGAAAATCTAATTTTGCTTTGCAGGTAAACAGTTTAGAAATAACAGCCCCCGAGAACAAGTCAACGTTGCTCGTGTCCGGGCTGAGCTTTGAAGTGAAGTCAGGAGAAATATTAGCCGTTCTCGCGACTTCGCACCACGAGGCCACTGGTCTACTGGATGTTTTAGCTGGAGTACGAAAGGTATGGAGCAATTTACACTCGTACCATCTTCCCCTAATATACATATTAAACCAAGGCTCAATTAATATGTTTGCTTACTTATATTAAGGCAAGATGGTAGATGGCTATCAAACATTATGTACTAAAATCTATCAAACATTGTGGGCTAAAATTAGAAACACCTTCAGGAACCATACATTATATCTACCTATTTAGATGAAAAATAGAGACTGAATTATACAAGACAAATAGCACCTTCTCTTTTTCGCACCGGAATAGTGATAGCTTCGATATTTCATAGCAGGTACCAATTGTAATCACACATTCTATCTTTTCATCCAGAAATTGACAGGTGACATAGTCCTGAACGGGCAGCCGGTCGCCTCCTCAACTCTTCGAAAGATCGCCGCATACGTTCGTAAGGACACGTCACTATGTGCCGCCATGACAGTTGAACACACTCTGAGGTTCCACGCCGCGCTGAGAAGACCAAGAAACAACGGACAGGTCAAGATGGATGATAGGGATCGGGTATGTAGTATTTGTACTACTGCTCCAAATTATAAATCAAATAGATTTTCTTGGAGATTCCCCAATACACGCAAATCTTGCATCTAAGAGATATACCATGATTCATAAATATTAGCTGCGTCATTCAGTAAGATACTTGTTGGACAAGAGACAAGTGTCGAGAAGACACTTGTCTCCCGAAACGGGTCCTGGGACTTCTTGAGTTAAACCTCCCAAGAAATAAATAAAGTTACGGATATAGGTACGTAATATTGCTTCAAAACAATCACACTGCATAATCGCAGCCTTCATAAAAACTTATGAACCATTCCAGATAAACCTGCTAATAGAAGAACTAGGACTGGAACAAGTCCGGGACACCAACGTAGGACGACTCACTCGCTCCGAAATCCGTCGCCTGAACGTAGCATGTCAGCTCCTTCTGGACATGGCCGTATTAATCCTGGACCAGCCCACGAAGGAGATGGACATATTTGACACTTTCTTCCTGGTGGAGTATTTGAGGAATTGGGCCAGTACAGGCAGAGTTGTCATCATGTCGCTACATCCACCAACCTATGAGATTTTTGCTATGCTTACTAAGGTGGGTTGATGAATGGATTTGGGTATTTTGTCCGTTTTTTTCCTGGGCCAAATTGGGCTCCAAAATATTTTCTATTTCATGTTTTCCTTGGTGTTTTAGGTGGTTTTAATATCAGCCGGTAGAACAATGTTTAGCGGGTACAGAAGGGATATGTTGCCATATTTTGCCTCCATTGATTATCCCTGCCCAGCTTTCAAGAACCCCTCGGATTATTATCGTAAGTACATATTATAGTGAATTTAATCCACTTCAAAATAGATCTTATTACTTTAGAATTTTCATTTAATTCGTTTACAAAGCTCAAAGTTGTCTTTGCTGATAAATCTATGTATCCAATTAGAGGTGTTCTTCTTGGCAACTGTTTACAAATGGGCTTTGGAGTTTATTTCGAGAGACTCTTGACCTTCCATCTTATTTCTGTTTTGTTGCTCCTGGCCAACTTTGACTATCCTTTTACCAAAGGGCTAAAGCCACTACACTAAATCCACCTTACCCCATGTTAACCCATGGTAGCGGGATCGATGTTAGGATCATCGGTTCGTATAGCAGTACTTGCTAACTTGTTCATCCCCTATCTGAGGGATGTACCATACTGAGATAAGAGTTTCATCCTAATAGTCATACCCTCGCGCACTTACAGTGGACCTGGTAACCCTAGACGACCTGTCAGCCGCAGCGATGTTAGAGTCCTCGGGTCGTATCTCCGCGCTCGCCAACGTGTTCGCGGGCGCGCACGCGGCGCCCGACCCGCCGCCGCCCGTGCCGCTGCCGGCTCCACTGACCAGGCCTAATGTGTTCGTGCAGGCCGGGGCGCTTATTGAGTGAGTATGTAGTGATATGGACTTCTTTCAAGGGTTAATGCGTGACTACGCAATAGTTTTTGGAACGATAATTTATTAAAGAGTTTGAGCGTTTTTTCAGAAGAATTTAATCGTGTAATAGGTACGTATGAAATACACGAATACGAACGGTCCATTCACAAGGTTTTAAGGGAGCTCGTACACTAGTACGTAGGAATGAATCGTGCTAAATGCACGTATAGTTTTGACGTCAAAAAACAATCCGTGTTATTGTTTATATAATTATGTTGCGTTATCGTGAATAGTAAATACGAAATGCACACTTGGGACTGCTATATCGATGAAATACTGAAGCTAAACTGGACCACACAGTTTTTCAATTAGGTATATTATTTTCTTTATCTACAGAAAGAGCCTATTGTTCACACAATCAACGACAGTCTCGAACGTGATAACGCGAGTTCTCCTAGCGGCTGTCATGTCATTGATCACGGGCACCGTATTCTGGGATCTGCCGGCTACGGATCCTAAGGTAAGATTGATTATCTTGAATTTTTCATCTGTTTTTTTGCCATATCGTCTTTTTTGTGTTAGCTACGTGATGGATGGGCTACGGATAAACTCCTGGAATTTATACAAAGGGAAGGTTTGATTATCACCGATACTGGACCGGTTTAACACGTTCAATGCCGCCGACACGCCTAGCGTGTTCTTGCGAATTTCTATAACTACGCCTTGAACACGCCAGGCGTGTCCTAAGTATTTCAGTGATAGTGCGTGGCTTTATAGGGCGGCATCACTATGAACTTCAATAAAATTATGGTGGCAGTGAACGTGTTAATTAATTCGGACATAAAAGTGGCTTTGGGATTTGTTTGCGGTCTCCACTCAAGAAGTCGGCTCCAACAATCATTGATACTTCAGCAAAATTGGCCTATCCAGACCTATTTCATCTTAATGAATCCGCTAGTTTAGACTGCCCAAACATTTTCCATCAGTTAATTCTAAGCTTGACTTCACTTGTTCAACAATTTTGTTTTTCCACAGCTAACACAAAACGACAGGGTAGGCTTCCACTACACAGTAATGTGCCTCACAGTGTGGCCGATACTTCTGTGGTTGAGTGCAAGAGAAGCGAGCTCGATGCGACATCATGTGGAGAGGGACATCGCTGTGGGGCTGTACTCCAGAACTGTGTTCATATTGTTCGATGTAAGTATAAAATACCTATTTATTCTTCGGATCGCATCGATGGTAGGTTCACGAAAAAACGTTCGCTATGCATATCGCTCGTTAGTGCAACTACGAGTAAAAGCCGGAGCCATTCCGATAGCTAAATGTAAACTCACAACAAACAACTCCTGCTTAGGTCTTAAGTTCCGAGTAAATAGGTTATTTCTGGGCAAGCGCAAGCACCCTACACAACCGCTGGCGGTAATCCGTTGCATGTTTGCCTTTTTATACGGTAACCTCTTTTGGTGCTGGTATTCAAGCCCAACAATGTCGATGAGGCTCCTCCTCGCTATTTGGCGATCTCTGAAACTTAATTATCTGTGTGTTGCGCTTGCTAGTCCATGGGTGCGCTTGCCCTACCACGCTTACCATCCTGGAAAACCACTGAAAATAGTTGTTCTTCTTTCTGTAGACTCCCAAAAAGATGGCCCGTACTTAATGTGTTAATGTTGTTTGTTTTCCAGCTATTTCTGGAGCTATGGTCGGCGGGAGTGACGTGGCTGGCGTACTTAGTGCCGAGCTACGCCATGAGCGGGCTGTACGCGCAGTCGCCGGCGTCCTTCGACGGATTTTATTTATATTTAGGTATGTTTTAACGGCTTATGTCCAGGAGCATATCCTGCTGCAACAGCTAAATGATTGCTTGCTTAACAAAGAAGTGTGAAAAGGGCAGGTTTTCCTAAGCCCCCCCATAAACGCCACATTCAGGAAGTGTTTAGGCACACACTATGCCATACTGCAAACGGATTTTATCCAATCCATATTTTCATCCGTCTTATCTTCTACCGATAGCGTTTTGGTGTTTGATCCACTACACTGAGATTTTGTACCCGTGTATGTTAGTGTATTTTAACTTAATAATTTTAAAGAGGACGCAAATAGACCAGAAAGCATTTTTCCCCAAATATTTTCTATTAATTACAATCTCACCAGTCAATCTTTTATTGCAGGTTACATGGTGCTCTATCTAATAAGTATACAAATGTTATGTCGAGCGACGATATTCCTTGTGCCAATGGAGAAGACTGCGGCAGTCATATCAGGGGTCTGTCTACTACTGAGCACCCTCGTCAACGGCGTGATGATACACGAACGGGACCTGCCTTACTATGTCACGTGGCTGCAGTATGTGTCGCCATCTAGGTGGACCTTGCCGGAACTATTGGGAAGGGAACTTAGTGAGGTGGCTTTGAGGAACAGTATTAGTAAAGATGTTCGGTGTCCCAATAAACAGGTGAGATTTATTATGTACATTTTATTTGTTGATTTAAGGTTTTGGCGTAACCGTTTTAATTAGAGAAATAAATAATTAAAATGGATTTATGTAGATTTTTTTAGTGAGAGTGGCTAAATCAGTATTCTCAGTTCGAGAAAAAGCATTAAGTTTTTCTTTGAAGGAAAAAAAAAACATTTATAATTTGGGGTTTTAAACGGTACTTCATTGGTGCGAGACGGTGTCCCTAAACGTTGCCATGATTCCATAGACAAGCTCTCTTGGGAGCATTGAGATGATTTTGATAAACATTTTATTTTCTTTCTTGCAGATACCCAGATACCAAGACATAATAGTACAATCGCCGTGCCCTCCTCCGAATGGAACACAAGTACTCTCCAACTACGAGTACCTACGATCCAACCACCTTTGGGAGTGGAACGAAGAAACGTTCCTCATCTCTCTGGCTATATTCTACGCAGTGTTTGCGTTTATAGGTCTAGTGGCGTTTATTGCTGACTGTACTAAGTACACTAAGAGAAAAGACCGCGCGTCGAGGAGAGGGCATAAGGTTAGCGTTAATACTCCTTGAATTACATGAGACTGGTGTTTGACTTTATGTGAGACTATCTGCCGGTTCCTAAAAGCCTTATGAGCAAAGATTTAAATCGTTAGATTTGCCCTCACCGTACTAAGCCGCGCGAAAAATGTCTATACTGAGAAGAGCGAGCTCTCAAAACACTAATGGCGAATCCATGACTATCAAGTCTCTGCGCCATTGTGTGTCAGAGGTGTCAAAACGAAACGCGTCCATCTTTTGACGCGGGAGGGCGAATCTACGATTACAAAGAGTATATCTGCTAGGAATTTTTTTGTTGGCTATTGTTATTGGTTGATCAATCAGATAAGCTGGCATAAGATACCATAGCAGATTTACAGGAATACGCTTTTAGAAACTGGGGTTGCGATTAAGAAAGGGTAAGCCAATTTTGGTCCTTATGATTTAATATGATGTGACTTTGCGATGTATTTAGCTGATGAAGAATTATTATTATTACTAGAGAAATCTTTCAGATTAGTATTTTAATAAAGATTATGAAATAACACTATTATAATGTTCTACGGTTATTGCTTAATCTTAGGGCGATTGTTAGCTAAATATTTAGAATGATTTGTAATAAGGAAAATAAAAGTCGAACCATGTACAAAAGTATGAATTGTCATAATAAAATTATATAATTAGGAGTAACTTTTGACTTGCGAGTTGAACAAAAAGGCTGACTGTAGGTCTTCCGTCCATATAGGTTTATCTACTGTTTTAAGGATTTATTCTGTTTATGTTCTACAATGAGGGTTTTCGTGAAAATTTACGATAGCAGTTGGCACCACTGTGACAAGAGGTCTTCCAATACAAAATATATGATGACGTTCATCATTCGATTTATTCATTCGTTCATCATTCAGTCATGACTAAAGAAAATATAGGCTCTTTGACAGATGCCTGGACCCGACGTGTCAGTGCTGCCACCTAGCGAACGTCATTTCAGAAAACCCTCATTGATAGTTTGTTCTAATGGGGTGAATAGGACGTAAGTGGTCACAAGTTCGGAGTTTGTGATATGTTCAATCTTGACTAGTTTAAACATTTAAAGTATCATACGCTTTGAAACTGTTGGGTAGGGAATGATTCTACTACTCCACCATTAGGTAGGTATACAACCTACCTATCCAACTGTCATTCGTGAAAGTATAACAGTTTCTCGCCAATAACATTTTTCTGATTTTATTGGTGGAGTAGTAAGTAGGTACCCTACAGAATGCGGCGCGGATTTGAACGCTTGCAGATCTGGAATTTCTCTACTTTTTGTGTTCTGTTTCTATTCATCCCATTACCTTAAAAATGTTTATCAATTCTATATTTACCTATACATATTTCATTGTAGAAATGTGGACATCTATCTCTTTGATACTTAATCGCTTTCTCTTCTCTACCTCTTTATTAGTAGAAAAGTAAAATAAGCAGCAAATACTGGCAATACCACCAGTTATTTTTCATGTTGCTATACAGCCTTGTATATAGAGTAGCTTTAAAAACTTATGCATAATATATACATACCTAGTTAAATTTTTATTAGTTTAAATATCAAGAAACGGGAAGGTCGAAAATCTCTGTGCATCTTATTATAAGAGAAATGTGAGATGATTGCAGACATACCCGTTACAGCGAGAATGTTGGAGTTTCTACACGAAGCAAGTAGGTTTTTCTTGTACACAAATATATCGAAAAAGTTTCATTATGAATATTAGTTATTACTAACATTAGCCAAACCCACTGATACATGTTACCCCGGTTCACTAAAAAAGCGAAAAATAAAAGTTTTTGTGTTCATAGAAATCGTTCGAGAAAATGTAGCTAATTTTAATAACTTGTAAGTGATTGTAGACATTTTGTTCAACGAGGTCTTAATTTAAGCCTTTTTTGTCAAACTAGTTTTAAAGTGAAGCCATATCACTTAATTTTAAATATTATATTTAAGTTACCTTAGCGTCAAAAGTATACATAATGTAATAATAAATAATAGTAATTTAATGATTTTATTAGTTTTATTTCATGATCATCTATTTCATAAACGAATTATTACAAAAAATATATAACAATGATTTATAATCATTTTATAAATAATATAAAAATAATAAATTATTTTAATTGAACACAACGTATTTTGTAACAAAACTTACACAATACTCTAGATATTTCTGTACAATTCATATTTAACGTAACGCAATTTTGATTAATGACATCATAATTAACGAATTAGAGGACACATGACTCAAAAAATATTGAAGTTGTCTCTACACTTAGAAATAGATCGATAATTACATATGCCAGCCAGGCTTTCTAGCAAAACTAACGTACTCTACCTAAAATGTTTCCTTTATTTTCGCGTTGCCCATTAAATCTAAGCTTAATGGTACCAACAAAATATTAATTTTACCAAGATTTTAGATAAGTAATAGCCTGAGCTTACATTGATTTTAGAATGTTTCTAGAATACTTATATCAATTTATTTATATGACGAGGTAGGTAAACTTACTGCAATATTGATCCAAAACTCTTGATCATTATTTTTATCCACTTTTGGTCTTCATATGAAACAGCTCGTGGTATCGCTTACAAATCTCGCAGACACAGGGTGATATTTTAGGCTGGAAACACTTTGTTTTCTTTTCCTTACCACCAGTGTTTGTGCACTTGTCGTGTTCGATGTAACGGCTTTCTATAACAGTCTTGGGCGCATCAGCACTATCGTCTAGACGGTTGGCGTACGGTTCTTCTGTGCTGTCCATCGATCTAGAAAGTTACATACGGATTAGTCAGTCAACCTTCTTCTTCAATCTGAAAATTCCTTCTATTAAATTTCAATTTGAAAATTGTACCTTCTAAATACAACCTAAAGTTGCAGTACCACTCGGCAATCCTATGATTATCGAATTACAATTAAATATTTTTGCTACAGCTCAACAATATTCCTATTATTGCACTACTACTCAACAGTTGCACTAGAACACAATAATCCTTGTATTATTGCACTATTACTCAACAGTTGCACTACAACTGAACAATACACTACAAGCCATTTGCACTGCCACTTTATAGTTGCACTACAACTCAAGAACTCCCCTACTATTGTACCAACAACGTTGCATAACGCATATACCTTTTAATAGTCAAACTACTATTGTAAACTACAATACGACAATTGCACTACAATCCAACAGTTGCACTATTACTCAGATTTCCTCCTAACATCGTACTCACAAGGCTGCATTAACTTCCAATAGTTGATCTACTATTGTAAACTACGATCTTTATTTATTGCAATATAACTCAAAAGTTGCACTACTAATACAACTCAACAATCCTCCTATTATTGCACTAATACTCAACAGTTGCACTACAACTCAACAATCCTCCTATTATTGCACTAATATTCAACAGTTGCACTACAACGTCTACAATTACACAATTCTCCTATTATTGCACTACAACTCATCAATACTCCTATTATTGCATTATTAATCAACAGTTGCACTAAAACTCCTACTATTGCACTACAATTCGACAATTCTACCACGATCCTACCCTTCACCACCTGTCATCGATTTCGGAATCGTGGCCCGAGTATTGGTCGGTTTTCCAGGGTTGTGTGTGTACGTTGTAGACACAGAACTCACGACACCGACGCGGGCGTCCTGGTGGCTTGCGCCGTGGCGGAGGCATGCATGTCTTTGGTCTAAGAAAAAATATACAGTTTGTTGAGCTATTTTTATTGCTGTTTTTGAAGTAAAAAACGATGGATGGACTGTGTGAAAGATGATATGGTTAAAAAGGCGGTAATGATATGGCTAATAGAGAAGTATTGAAGAAGATGACATGTTGTATTGACCCCAAATAAATTGGGATAAGGACAAGAAAATGATGATGATGATTTAAATTAGGTACCTAGTTATCAAGTTTTGGAACAACAAACTCAATGTCAAACATGATAAAGTTCAGATTTTATTGCAACCAAAAAAAAATTAGACATCATTTACAAATGTTCACTCAAAAATCATCTTAGAATGCGTGACGCTTAAATTGCCAAGTCAGTGGAGGTGGAACGTTTTTTTTTATTATGTGGAATTATTTCTTGGAGTAGATTATTTTTACTGAAGTGTAAACTTTAATGGATTCTTTGCCAAATTTTAATCATGACATTTGGATTTTGCCCAACGTGCAGTTTGTGGGAACAATATCGTTGACTTCTGTTGTTTTTGACGTGACAACGTCTAATAAATCGATGAAGCTGGTTGCACTCACGAAAAAACATGACTCATGTAGCGTTACCTCGCGGCCTCGCTCTGTAGCGTTCCATGGCGGCTTGAAGTGCAAGCGAATATTAACAAATGCAATGCAACTATTCCATCAGTATTTTCTTATGACGTTGTCACGTTTTTATTTTAAATACCTACTCTGATTTAACAGCTTGCTTTATAGCATAGTCTTTTGCTTTTAGCAAGTCTTTTGGGGCGTAGCCAAATCGAAACTAAAGCGGCCATCTTGTTATAATTTCACAAATGTTTACCAACAACGTCCCCTGTTAATTTTATTCAGACGCCAAAAGATCCTTGTAGTGTAGACTGTAGCACTCCGGAGTGATTTTGTTAAATGATAAATGATTTATTTTCTGTAAGTAGGTTTGTACAAACACTTATACATGTCAATCATATTTTTGACGTGACAACGTCTAATAAATCGATGAAGCTGGCTGCACTCACGAAAAAACATGACTCGTGTAGCGTTACCTCGCGGCCTTGCTCTGTAGCGTTCCATGGCGGCTTGAAGTGCAAGCGAATATTAACAAATGCAATGCAACTATTCCATCAGTATTTTCTTATGACGTTGTCACGTTTTTATTTTAGATACCTACTCTGATTTAACAGCTTGCTTTATAGCATAGTCTTTTGCTTTTAGCAAGTCTTTTGGGGCGTAGCCAAATCGAAACTAAAGCGGCCATCTTGTTATAATTTCACAAATGTTTACCAACAACGTCCCCTGTTAATTTTATTCAGACGCCAAAAGATCCTTGTAGTGTAGACTGTAGCACTCCGGAGTGATTTTGTTAAATGATAAATGATTTATTTTCTGTAAGTAGGTTTGTACAAACACTTATACATGTCAATCATATTTTTGACGTGACAACGTCTAATAAATCGATGAAGCTGGCTGCACTCACGAAAAAACATGACTCGTGTAGCGTTACCTCGCGGCCTTGCTCTGTAGCGTTCCATGGCGGCTTGAAGTGCAAGCGAATATTAACAAATGCAATGCAACTATTCCATCAGTATTTTCTTATGACGTTGTCACGTTCAACTATCGTCAGTAAACCGACTTTACAGACAACCGATTTTTTTTAAACTACATGAGGTCGGCGTTTCGTATCTGACTATTCTGAGAAGAAAGGCCGAAACAAACTCAGAGGTCACAGTACCTACTTACTCTTTTAAAGTCCAGACAAAATCTTGGTCAGATCATGTGAAGACCATGTAGAGAGTTAATCTGATCATACAAATAACATACTTGGGACACTGGCAGGTGTTATTGTGGTCAACGGTTTTCGGCGTCAAGCTGCAACATGACCTTGAACAGGTAGATTCTGAACGTGATCTTGACCTCGACCTCGTCAATGATGGAGTCCTTCCAGTTTTGCACTTGTTTCTGGAAATTATAATTTCAATGAGTAAACAGTACCTACCTTTAATGAAACACACATCCGTGTTTTAGAATAAGTTCGGCTTTGTAGAGCGCTGTCTCTTTCACTCACATGTGTGATAGTCTAGTCTCCTTCTAAAGGCCAATGTGCCATTAATGACAGTTCCTAAACCAACTACCCAGTACAGTTCGTAGTTAGTATTTTTATGATGACTCCTTTAGTAGGTACCTACTGTATAGTCGACCTCGTAATTGTATCACCTTAAGATTGAATACTGCTTGCACGCTATAAATCGACTTCTATTTGCCTATGCAACAGTTTTCAAATTAAATTAGTAAATTTTCAATTATGTGGATATTGCTGTCAAAATCGGTAAAGCAATATGATATCGACTATTATATACTTATACATTATTTCTTTGCCATTTTTATGATAATGAGCCTACCGCAATAAGCCTTCCGCTCCACCCAGAGCGGAATGGGGTCATTTGATGATTTCCCATCCCCAAAAAAAAAACATTTTTTTGCCTTTATCCATTTACTGGGTACCATTTTAGACCGAAGTAACAGCCAAGAGGCCTTATAGCCAAAAAAAGATAGCCATCTAAAGGGAAAGACGGCTAATAGTGTTAGGGAAATATTCTAAAAACTTATTGGGCTTCTAATGATGCAATATTTTTTAAATAAAAGCGCCTCCTTTTAACATGGCTATTTAGTAAAGGCCCCAAAATAGGAGTTATTTGATTTTCACAAAAAGAGACAAACAGAGACATTAATTATATTAGTGTTATAATTATGTACTTCTAGAAAAGCGTAATGGGAAATAATTGAGGTTCGGTTAAATACATGATATACAAGTTCTAGCTCACCTGTGATACCTCGCAGTATGGCAGACCTGCTGCTGCTGCTGCGCCTGCGATTGTCTCTTAAAGTCTTCCCGCCGGTGCGGGGAACAATGACAGGCGCTTACTTTGAGAGCGGATGGCACATTGCATGGTTGACTCCACACCTCATCTATACGCACTTTCGTTGCTATCTCGATTTTAGGGGACAGAATACCCTGAAAAAGATTTTTTTATAATGAAATATTTGACAAACAAGATATTTATTGTGCATGCATTTATTATCTGGTTGCTAATTGCAGGGATTGTTTGCTTTTGCCATATGCAGTGGTTTTATTTGGTTTTTTTGGGCAAGCAATTAGGATTCAGAGAAACATTGCACCCCTGAAGTATTTGTCTAATAGAAGTCCAATAGGTACTGGCATGCCGATTTGCTCATGCAGACGGTATAGGCGTGTTATTTTTTTATGTTGGGTATTTAAAAAGTAGGAAACAATGTTAAGTCTAAGTGGGGTTTGTATAGGTTAAAGCAGACACTGGCAAATAGAAAAACTAGGAAAAAGCAAAGTAAAAAAAATTGACTCAAAATTATTACAGGGAACTCTTTAGACCTCCTCATGAGCAAATCTACTCCATCATTCGAGCACATGTTGGGTGGAAAGAGAACATCATTGAGTGCACCGAGGTATTGGGCAAGAATTCCACATTCACTGGACGCACAGCCATCGCTCCATTGCACCAGTTCACAGTATATTGTTTCTTCTTCTGCAATTGAAATTATTTTGTGGTTATTACAAGCACCACTCAGCTACTTGGCAGTCTTAGTTAATTATTATAATAATTACATACATATTAGCAAAAGTGTAGGTAGTACTAATCCAAGGAACTTTAAAATAGGATTTAAAATACTTACTCAACAAACAGCAAATGTTATTCAACGCACAAGACTCCTGAAATCTTTTCCGGAAGTAGAACACATCTTTGAACATGAGAGGGAATATGGGCGGCAGCAGGCAAGTCTGGTAGCTAGTGCCGAGTGCATATACGGTGAGAGAGACACGGCCATCTTGACATAACCACACTCCTGGACATGATACCTGATGCATAAAATATAAGGTTATATTATAGGTTCTGTATACACCTTTATCAAATTGATAATGGTGTAAAACGTAAGTTTTAGTCTATGCAAAACATAGTATGATAAAGTACATGAACTTATTGGAACTACACTCTAGACTTCTAGTGACTTAGTAGGTAGTTACGAAGAAAGTTCAAGGAAGCAAGTTACTTACGCTCTGTACATCTATTTCCACTGTCAACTCGATAGTTTTTGGCATGTTGCAGCATCGCTTTGCCGATTTACTAGCTTTCACTACACACTCATGACTAAACACATAATTTTCGAACAAAGTCTGTCATAATGATCTAATTTCTCATCTCAATTTATATTAATCTAATGTTTACTTTTATCTAAATAAACAGTAGTACGTTTTCATTGTCCACTAACACTTACAATTAATCCCAAAGCATTGTGATTGGTTCTGAAATCAATATGTAATTACTAGACCCAATGAAATGCAGGAATGATTACGAAAAGTAGTAAATTATCAACTGTATCCAACCATGTCGTGGCTTTTTGTTGCCATGACAATTCTGTGTCAAATGTCAAACAAAGTCAAACTGTCAATAGGCATACGTTCAGAAATCTAGATTTTTATCATTTATGTTTTCTGACTGCTTCTCTTTATTTTTTTCCTATCCCATCCATCCATTAAATAAATGGATATTTTAGTGTCATGAATGGCTGGTTTCTACAGATTTCTACTATCAAAACACAACAACGACGGCGACGACGGCCGCCGACACACAAAACCACTGTACTCAACCCCATACTACACATAACACACAACTGAACACACGCACACACATAACTGAATCCTGAACGAAAAACCACAATGTCATAACTCATATCTAATGTCATTGTCATTTTTCACGTTGTCAAAATTTTGCGCGCGTTTCGTTTATAGCCATTTAACGAAGAGAGAAAAAGTTTAGAAGGGAGGTTGGTGGTGAACACATGTGGAGTTGTTTTTAATATAGCTTTTTGGCTACCTTAGGGCTTTTTTTGGTAGTTTTTGTGTGTCTTTTACGTGTTTGTGCTTGTTTCGTATTTATTTTTGTGTTTGTTGTATCCTAAGTTGCATTAGGTAAGTTTTTTTTTAATATTTTCCCGCGGCGTATGCCGAGTGATAATGGAGGATGAAGATCGGCCTCCGGGCCGCCCTCCAGATCCCTCGCATACGAACCACCTGCAATCATTGGATTTCTTTGAACACTCACCGGTTTTAACCGCTCCATTGTCTCAATTTGAGACAATGGAAACGGAAGTTGCATCCCAAAAAAGAAAGCGTTCACAACCAAACAGCGACTCAAACGACTCCGCAGGCGTCATGGACGTGAATGCTTCTGCATCCAAACGCGATCGTGTCACAGCCCCATCGTTGATTTCACGATCCAAGTACTCCAATTTAGATAAGGAACCGTATTTAGTTTATGCGTCACTTATCGAGTCTTGTCCAACTTCGGGTACTACCCTCAATCCTATTATTTTTGGTAAATTGATGCAGAGCCTAAATATTAAAAACATAAAACTGGGAGGTATTAAGAGAATAGGTAGAAATAGGGTTTCCCTTGAATTTAAGGGTCCTGAGGATGCCAATGCCTTTATTGACAACTCATCCGTTAAAGACAGGGGGTACTCTACTCTGATCCCCACTTTCAATATCACCAGGATGGGTGTAGTGAAGGGTATCCCAAGTGATTGGACCGATTTAGAGGTCATGGACAACCTGAAGTCCCCACTTGGTAAGATATTGAAGGTGAGGAGACTTAACCGTAGGGTTGTTAGTGAAGGTAAGGCAGAATGGGTCCATACAACCAGTGTTGTTCTCACTTTTGATGGTCAGGTCCTTCCTGAACGAGTTTTTTGCTGCTTTAACTCCCTTCCAGTAGAGACTTATAACTTTCCCACTGTCCAGTGTTATGGGTGTTGTAAATATGGACATACCCGGACTCATTGCCGATCCAAGCCACGATGTTTCCGTTGTGGCGGGGATCACTTTGGGGATGGTTGTTCCATAGAGGAGCCTAAGTGCTTCTATTGTACGGGTGCTCACCCCGCAAATAGCCGACATTGCCCGGAATACATGCGACAGAGGAATATCAAGGCCTCTATGGCAAAGGATAATATTTCGTATTCTGAAGCAGCCAGAATCCACGCTCCCTCCTACCGTTCCTTTGCAGATGTCATGGCATCAGCTTCTCCTCTACAGACCATTCACCAGGCCCTTATACATGAGCCACGCCCTCCACGCCCCCCTCCTCCTAATTACATTTCCCATTCCCAACCTTCCACCTCTACCTCCTATAGAAAAACCACTGTGTCCCGCCCAAAAACTCATGCTCCCCTTCACCCTGGCTATGACCGTAAGGCCCACCAGGACATTATTAATAGTTACTCTTTCCCCCCTTCTCCTAATGGCTGTGCTATAAGTGAACACCCCCCAACTCAGAATGAGTACACACACACCATTCAGTCAATAATCCGTTTACTTTCCTCCTTACTTTCCACCTACCCTTTACCAGACCACGTTGCCGATAACCTAGTCAAATCCATTCAATCCCGTCACATTCCATCTTCTGCAGTGGAACACCAGGAGCTCCCTTCCCAAAAAACATGAAATTGCCCACATTATTAACCGTTACAATCCTGCTCTATTTGCATTATCTGAGACGTGGCTAAAGCCACATCTCAATTTTAACTTTTCTGGTTATAGCACGCTCCGGGATGACCGATCTGACGGTTATGGCGGAGCTGCTGTACTAGTGAATAATGTTCTTTCGTTTTCTCCTCTATCCCTGCCTCCTCACGGAGATGAAATTAATGCTGTAGGCGTAAATATCTGTGGCATTAATTTTATATCTGTTTATATTCCCTCTCCCAATTCCTCATGTTTTCAGTATATTCGTACTCTATGTTCTTCCTTTATACCAGTAATATTTCTTGGCGACTTTAATTGCCATCATCCTCTGTGGGGATCTGACCATTGTGATAATGCAGGGTCTGAACTGGTTGATCTGTTGGACGACTTGGGTTTATGTGTTGTCAACGATGGTTCCTTCACCCGCCTACCTAGACCTGGCCATAATAGAAGCTGTGTGGATCTCACCCTGTGTTCTGCCAGCTTGACCGGCCAGTTGGAGTGGAAACGACTGAACCTCACCTACGGTAGCGACCACTATCCAATTTGTACCACTCTGACTACAAGATCCCTTCCCCATGGAGATAATCCCCCACTCCTAAAGCATAGACTTTCCGGTGCGAATTGGGACTTGTACACTCAAACTGTTGAGGATATAATTCCCACTTTGCCCCAAGTTACCACAGATAACCTGTGCGCCTGTATCTCGCAATTTTCCGATGTCATTTCATCAGCCGCTGATGATAGCATTCCCCTTAAGAATTCAGCTTCTGGCAAAGTGTCATCTCCTCCCTGGTGGGATAGGGAATGCACAGACATTATCAAATCCCGGAATGAAGCTGAACAAAATTATATTCTTGACATGTCCGTTGAAAACCTGGTGCAGTATAACCGGATTGTTGCGAGATCCAGACGTATCTTGAGGAAAAAAAAATATGAAGGTTGGAAGAAATTCTGTTCCTCACTTTCCCCTTTAACCCCTTCTTCCCTTATTTGGCAAAATTTTAAACGGTTCAAACGTGGCTGCTCTGGTCAAAACTCTTCTTCTATTCCCAGGGACTTAGCAGAACCTTTTCTTAATAAATTAGCCCCCCCTTTCGCCCCTCTTAGGGGTGAATGCCCTTCTTATCCTGTTGATGAGATAATCTCTGACGACCCTTTAGATGCTCCCTTTTTGTTGAGCGAACTGGAGGCAGTTCTCAAGCATGTCCATGACTCTGCTCCTGGTATTGACGGTCATCCTTACTCTTTTTTTAAGAAGCTGGGTGGCAATGGCCGCCGATACTTATTGTCTGTTATGAATACCTGCTTTAAATTTTCACACATCCCCGATAGTTGGAAAACACAATTGGTCATCCCCATATTGAAACCCGGTAAATCCCCGGACTGTGTAGACCACTTTCGGCCGATTGCGCTTTCACCAGTTATAGGTAAATTACTTGAGCATCTTATAAAAAACAGGCTGGAGTGGTTTGTCGAGAGCCGAGGGCTCCTATCTAGGTCTCAGTTTGGCTTCCGAAAGGGAGCCAGTACTATGGACAGCATTAGCATTTTAGTAACTGACACACGAATTGCCTTTAGCAAAAATGATTCGGTTTTAGCGGTCTTCCTCGACATCTCAGCGGCTTACGATAATGTCCTCCTTTCCGTGCTCAGAAGTAAATTACGCCAGCTGAGTATCCCGGTAAGGATGCTGAACTGCATTTGTAACCTGCTGTCTGGTCGTAGGATCAAGCTTCACACTCCGGGCCAAGGTTCTGACTCCAGAACTGTTTGGCGTGGGCTTCCTCAGGGGTCGGTGCTTAGTCCCATAATTTACAGCTTGTACACCTCGGACCTTCATGACTCCCTCAACTCCGATTGCCGGATTCTGCAGTATGCGGATGACCTGTGTTTATATATTCCTACTTCTTCCATTGTACATGCTAGGGACTCCATGCAGATATCCCTCAATTCCCTCAATCAGTGGTTAATTTCACACGGCCTTAACTTGTCTGCTCCTAAAAGCTCCATTGGTATTTTCTCACGTAAACGTGTTATCCCAAATGTAGACCTTGAAATTGAAGGATTTCCTATCAAAGTTGAAGATAATGTGAAATTTCTTGGTGTCATCTTGGACTCTAAACTATCTGGTGTCCACCATCTCAGTTATATTGTCAACAAATGCGAGAAGAAACTTAATATGCTACGTGCTCTAGCGGGTGTTTGGTGGGGTGCTCACCCCTTCACCCTAAAACTCATATATAATGCCACAATAAGGAGTTTGTTAGATTATGGCTCCTTTCTGCTCGAACCCTGCAGTAAAGTTGCAATAGCTAAACTGGAGACCATCCAATCAAAATCCCTCCGCATTATACTAGGTTGTATGAGGTCCACCCCTAAAAACGCCCTGCAAATTGAGAGTGGTGACCCCCCTCTTCTTCTCCGTAGACAATATTTAGCTGACAAATTCATTTTCAAGTCATATTTCCTCAGTAACCACATGATCCTGCCTAAGCTGTCAACCCTTGATAATTTATGTAGGGAAAGTGAGTATTGGAGACATAAAGACCCCCCTTTAATCCTTAATTCATTTAGAAAAATCCATTCTGTAGAAGAAAATTCTAAAATCTTACAGCAAAATAAATTCCCATTGTATGCAAGTCCATATGAAATTTTAAATTTTGTTCCAAGTGTTGTCCCATATATTGGCTTGCATAAGGACACCATAAATGCTAATGACCATTTTCTCGCCATTGTTAATGACAGGTGGCCTGATCACCATAAATTCTATACAGATGCTTCAAAACTAACCACTGATGGTAAAACTGGTATAGCTGTATATAACTCCAACTCTCAGATATTTCTCCAATTTCAATGCCCTCCTGAGTCATCAGTGTTTACCGGAGAGTGCATTGGGATCCTCGAGGCATGTTTATTTATTTCCTCTCACACTACCATTACAAAAGCAGTCATCTTCACAGACTCCAGAAGCGCCCTGGAGGCTATAGTTAAAAATTCATTTAAAGATAACCTCCGTAGCCCAATTATTATAGAAATCAAATCAGTATTACTTTCTTGCTCTATAAGGAGCGTTGAGGTTGTGTTGGTATGGATTCCTAGCCATGTAGGTATTAGGGGTAATGAGCTTGCGGATGTGGCAGCCAAGGGTGCTATCAGTAGTAGTCTGGCTGACAAAAAACATTACTCCGTCCAAATTTATGACCTTATCCATAAGGCTAAAATAGACCTTTACCAGTCCTGGCAAACAAACTGGTCTGAATCCTCCAAAGTAAAGGGTGGTTTGTTTGCTTCAATCCAACCCTCTATTCCTCCTAAACCCTGGTTTTATAAATTTAAAAAAGCCTCTAAGACTGTCACATCCGTAATATGCAGGATACGTATTGGCCACTGTTGTACCCCGGTTTTCTTGAACAAAATTAGAGTCAGAGATAATTCGCTTTGCGAATGTGGTCTAGACGAAGGTACGCTAGACCATATCTTCCTCAATTGCAGTTTGAACAATGCTTTTACTTTCGACCATGTTATTGCAAAATTAAAAATTCAAAAACCTGTCAATGTCCGCCACCTTCTTTCATTCTTCCCTAACCCTCAAATTATCTGTGCTTTTATTAAATTTATTTCCACTAACAAAATAAAACTTTAACAAGTAGTTAATATTCCTAAAGTCTAAAGTTTATGTAGTATTATATTAAATGTTTAATAATCATATTTATATTATTTTACTAACAATTATTAACATCTCTATGTTTTGTGTTTGTTCCAGACCTCAAAAGTTCACCACAAAAAGTTTTTTTTTTTTTTAATAATAAATATATTTAAATTAAATACCCATGAGTAATCACTAAATATGCGTCTTTGGCAGAAATTGCCGTAGTTTTCGGCAAATTGCCATTAAAAAAAAAAAAAAAAAAAAAAAAAAACGAAGAGAAGAAGAAGAAGGAGTGAATTTGTATTTTTATGTTTTTCACAAATCCAATATGTCTCAAGTTCCATCTGTTATTCATTGGTTCCGGTTAGATCTCCGAATTCACGACAACCTTGCTCTACGTAATGCTATAAACGAAGTAAGTCTTTCACCTACTCTGCCCACATGAGCCTAAAGTCCAGTAATAGAAATGGTCGGTTTTGAGTTAAATATATATTCTGATTCTCCATTAATTACTGGGATATGAAAGGAACCACACGCATATTTTGATTATTTCTTTATTTGATGAGCTTCTTTGCTATTTGTTTGTTTCAAGCCTAAGGTACTTAATAAATTTTAAATCAACGCTAGTAATTGCTAGGTGCGAACAATATAACACCTTTATAAATACCTTTGTATTATTATTTTTTTAGGCTGAGAACCGTAAACACCATTTAAGGCCAGTGTACTTCATAGATCCTGATATAAAAAATAAGGTTGGCGACAACAGACTGAGGTTTCTAGTACAAAGCTTACAAGATCTAGATGTAAACCTGAAAAAGCTGAATACTCGCCTTTACATTATAAGAGGAAACGCTGTTGAAGAGTTGCCTAAACTATTTGATAAATGGCAAGTCAAATACTTGACATGCCAAGTTGATATTGATCCAATCTATGTCAAACAAGATGAAGTAATTGATGACCAGTGATCGGAGTAGGTAGATTGAACTGGGGTCATTGATCCGAAACGTATATATTACTATGGACATTCCTCCGGAATTGGTGGTAGTCAGAATTTCATTAGTTAGCCGAAATGTATATCTATCTATAAAAGATCTAGCCATAAAACGCTAAAAATAAAAAATAAATATTAATGCTTCGATCGGAATTCGATTGTTTTTATTATTCAACAGATAAATAATGAATTAATTTAGTTTTGATACCTTCCTTTAAATTTTGAATTGAGTAGTAATAATATCACTACCAACATTAACAATATTTAATTGAATCCGGAAATACCGGAATTACTTTCCGGAAAAATGGCTTATCCATGTTATTCTTTCTGTGTGCATTTGTGATACAAGTACCAAAAATCAATCTACCTAGTCCGATCACTGTTGATGACATTGCAGATAAGAAAGACATCTTCATTGTCCGGAGGGTCCAGCACACTGTCTATGATGTTCACAGTGTATTGAAAAAGAACAATAACAGTGTTCCCCTGACCTACCAGAAGTTTCTTTCTCTTGTACAAGATGTGCAAGTAAAAGAGTGTATTCAGATTACTAAAGAGATTTCTGATCTTTGTAAGCCTACAGATGCAGATTCTAAAAAGTATGATGTTCCAAGTCTTGATGAGCTAGAGTTTGATGAATCAGGATTAGATCTATTAAAATACCCTGGAGGTGAAAGTGAGGGTCTAAAGAGACTGAATATGTATATGGCCCGAAGGCAATGGGTGTGCAAATTCGAGAAGCCAAATTCTTCTCCTAACAGCTTGGAACCAAGCACTACTGTTCTGAGTCCTTATATTAGTCATGGATGTTTATCAGCAAAGCTATTTTACCACAAGCTGAAGGAAGCTTTAAATGGCATGCCTCACTCAGAGCCACCAGTGTCTTTACTAGGGCAGTTAATGTGGAGGGAATTCTACTACACAGCAGGAGCAGGCACAGAAAACTTTGATAAGATGGTTGGAAATTCTGTCTGTACCCAAATTCCTTGGGGTAAAAATGAAGAACACTTGATAGCCTGGGCAGAAGGAAGGACAGGATATCCATTTGTTGATGCAATAATGCGACAGCTCAAGCAAGAAGGTTGGATACATCACTTGGCTCGCCATATGGTTGCGTGCTTCCTTACAAGAGGAGACTTATGGGTATCCTGGGAACAAGGAGCCAAAGTTTTCGAAGACTACTTGCTAGACTATGATTGGTCTCTGAATGCTGGCAACTGGATGTGGCTATCGGCTTCTGCCTTCTTTTATAAATACTTTAGAGTCTATAGTCCTGTAGCGTTTGGCAAAAAGACAGACAAAGAAGGTTTATACATCAGGAAGTATGTGCCAGAATTAAAGAAATATCCTACTGCTTTTATTTATGAGCCTTGGAAGGCGCCTAAAAGTGTTCAGACTACAGCAGGATGCATCATTGGGCAGGATTATCCGAAAAGAATAGTTGATCATGATAAAGTGCACAAGGATAATTTGCAAAAGATGTCTGCTGCTTACAAATTAAATAAAGAGAGGAAAGCACTTAAGCGACCCTTGACATAATTCTATAACTGATTTATTACTTAGATAATTGTTATTATTTTATAAGGAAATGTGATGTTCTTCATAAATCTGCCTCATTTGAGCTACCTGAATAAAATTAAGTAATCATGATAATATTTGATAATAAGTACAATATAGTTTAAGCACAATTTATCATTGTTTCTGTGTTTTATCCGTTAACCAGCTCCTATACACAAATATAACGTAACAGTAGATAGTGTGTATAGGAGTTGGTTATCAACATTTATCATATCACCTAAACTGAAAAGAATTTATTTTTTTGTGTTTGTTTCAATAACGGATTTGCTAGTTTGGCACATGGTGCATGGGTAGATAAACTATTATTAGGATAAGACATAAGATATTTTTTTCTGATATTTTCACGGGAAGACTAAAAAAATTGAATAATAGGCTGTTTACAATAATACCTTTGCAAGTGAAAATTTTGAAAACAACTGACAGTTCACTAACTGGCAGCTGTCATTGTCATCTGTTCGCGATCGAATGGTTTTGTTTTGGTTTGTTTTTGTAGTTTTTTTTGAAGTAAAATGTAATTAACCGATAATTCTAAACTAAAATGTAGAATAATGAATACTACGGACATAGAGGTGCTAATAATGTAACGGCGGCTTGTTCTGGGACACAGTAGGGTAAGTTTGATGATACTCAAAAGAACTTTAATTTTTCTCTATTTGCTGCTAAAATAACAATTATAGACAGCGCATTAAGAATTTCCTGCGTATCTGGAACAGTTTTGTTAGTTTAACAGCCATACGGCGTAAGTTGTAAATTAAACATATAATAGATCTTAAATGCGTAATAATATTTCTAACAGAAACGCCCACAATTTACCGTTAATTTGTCATTTATTGCCCAGTCTGATAGAAGCAGTAGTGGGATAAATATAGCTACTATCAGAAATCTTTACAAGGTTTTCTTTTCCCTATATCACATCTTTGGTCACATATTTTCTTATAAGATTTGAATACTGTTTAGCCTGAAACAGCTACTGACCTTAACTTTCCACAACCCTTCCGATTGATTGCTTTATTTAAT
This sequence comes from Luperina testacea, assembly GCA_927399505.1. Lineage (NCBI taxonomy): Eukaryota > Metazoa > Arthropoda > Insecta > Lepidoptera > Noctuidae > Luperina > Luperina testacea. The sequence goes on along the minus strand of OV656759.1, from coordinate 18,302,354 downwards.
TATAAAATAAATAAGACATGGTTCGGCACATCAATCAAGGTAATATGAGCTGTTGTCTGCAACTCCATATCAATGCTCGTATTTTGCGAATGGGTATGAAATTCGATATATACAATCCATCCTAGCTCCTCAAGGAAGGTCAGCAACATCTTGGTGTTACTTACAATCTCACGGAGGGTACCAGGGTACACTAGCCTAGTAAAATATTGCTGAATGGGCAGGCAACAGAATCACCTTGAACAATATAAAAAATTAAATCATATTAATATGTTTTGTTCATGCAAATTATCAATGGTACTTCATTAAACCTCTATGTGTATGATAGCTGGTAGGTAGCATAATTCTGTGTGATATTATTGTATGACATAACGCTAAAATAAAAGTATCGATAAAAATTATCGACCATCGCTTTCGATTCCCTAATTACATGTGTGTGCATTGAATGTACACAAATAGCAAATGTGTAAACATTTGCTATTTGTGTAGTGAATTCCCCGATGAGTCACTTCAATAAATTTGTTGATTTTCCCAGTACCCATGTAAAGTAAGATACTGGTTGGTTTACAGTTTTACACACCAAAATACAAATTAATAGATAAATAGTTTAACCAAATCATGAACTTAATCCCTGTTTGTAAATAATAAATAATTAAGGTTTAGTACTTAATTAATTTTATTTTATTTATTAATCCCTGTTGGAGCAAACATATGTAACCTCATGTCTGTCACATTAATTTGTAGACAGGCTGGTTGTGAATTTTAAAATGAGATTGTTTTTAAAATTGACAACTGTTGTTTGGAACAATAAGAAAATTTATTTTGATAGATTTATTATTGTTGTCAACGTGTGTATGTCCATCAAAGTTCGCTTTCTATATCTTTTATCTTTTCTCACATATATATTTGTTTAACACCAAATAAAGGTTTAATTATTCTGCGCTGTGTTTAATTAACTGAAGACACAACAACGAGTTCCAACAAAGGTTATGGGCCCAGAAACCAAATAAACCGAGAAATGATTGAAAACGGCGAAAATCATTCAGCAGAAACTGTAAGTAAGAATGATTCTTTGAGCATGGCGTCAATTGAGAAACTAGATGGTGCCATTAACTATAGTTCATGGAAATTTGTGATGGAATTATATTTAATACACGATGATCTATGGGAGTATACACATACTACGCCAGTTGATGAGATAGGCAAAAAGAGAGATCAAAAAGCAAGGAGTAAAATATGCTTGATGATAAAACCAGAGTGCCTAATTCATGTGCGTCAAGCAAAGACGGCCAAGGAGGCTTGGAAAGCTTTAGAGAAAGCATACGAAGATAAAGGGCTAAATAATCGCTGCAGATTGCTGTCAAAACTAGTTAGTCTTAAACTGGAGCAGTTCACGACTATAAGAGATTATATTTCGGCATTGATGACGACTGCACAAAAACTGTGTGATCTAGGAAAGGAAATAGATGACGAATTATTGGCTGCCCTAATGCTTCAAGGTTTAACAGATAATTTTCAAGCTATGAGATTAGCAATTGAAAATTCAAATATTGAGCTTACTACGGATTATGTGAAAACTAAACTTTACCAAATGGAGGATACACATACAGCGACTACGAGTGCAAACAATCATGCTCTTTTGACAAAGAAAAATACTTTTAAACAAAAACAACAGAAAAAGTTTAAATGTTTCATTTGCAATGGACCACATAAAGCGAAAGATTGTCCAGACAATCCAAGCAAGAAGAGAAATGAAGCATCTACAGCTTTGGCGATGTCGACTTCAACTTCAGAAGATTTTTGGATTGTTGACTCGGGAGCTTCTAATCATATGACTTCAAGGCGTGAATGGTTACATGATTTGAAGAAGTATGAAAGGGGAGTGACTGTAGCGTGTGCAAACGGAGAAAGGTTGCAAGGTATTGGAAGTGGCACAGTGGTATGTACGAAACCGAATGTTACAATTAATGCTATGTATGTCCCGAGATTAGCTGCAAACTTACTTAGCGTTAGTGCTGTCACTAAGAAAGATCTTAAGGTAGTATTCTACAAGGGAGGTTTTAACGTAGTAAAGAGTAGTAATTGTGAAATAACTGGCGAACCTTTACTTATAGGTGTAGAGGAAAATGGTGTGTATAAATTAAAGCAAAGCTTAAAGCACACAGCGCTGGCGACTACTATCAGTGGAGATGAGATGGACTTATGGCATAGAAGAATGGGTCACCTTGGAGTACGTAATCTTAAACTATTACGCAATATCATGGCGACAGGGGTGAGTTTTTCTAACAGTTCTAATACACTAGAGTGCGTAGCTTGTCTGAAAGGAAAACAAACCAGACAACCATTCAAGAAAAGCAGTCCAGCAAATAGAGCAGACAGTGTACTTGAGCTAGTACATACTGACGTCTGCGGACCAATGGCTGAAGAGTCATTTAGCGGATTCAAATATTTTGTAACGTTTATAGATGATTATACGCGTAAAACCTTCGTATATCTTCTTAAATGTAAAAGTGAAGTATTTAATAAACTTGAAGAATTCAAAACTTTTGCGGAATTACAGACTGGAAACAAGTTAAAAACTTTACGGTCAGATAATGGCAAAGAATATGTAAATACTCGGATGAATGATTTCATGAAGAAGTACGGAATCAAACATCAATTAACGGTGGAATATACACCTGAACAGAATGGTGTAGCAGAAAGGGCAAACAGAACAATCGTTGAAAAATCTAGGAGCATGATCCAAGAAGCTGGATTAAGCAATAAGTTTTGGGCAGAAGCTGTGAAGACAGCTGTTTTTCTGAAAAACCGATCACCAACGAAAGCTGTTAGGAATAAAACGCCTGAAGAAGCTTGGACTGGAAAGAAACAAAATCTGACATATATCAGAGTTTTCGGATGCAAAGCGTTTATGCACATACCTAAACAAAAACGCACCAAGTGGGATCCGAAGAGCAAAGAGTTGCTTCATATTGGATACTGTGAAGATGCGAAAGCATATCGTTTGTTTGATCCAGAAACCAAGATGGTACATAAAGCAAGAGATGTTGTTTTCTTCGAAAATCAATTTCAACCCATAGAGAGAAGTTCAGAAACAAAGAAAGATGAGATATCTATAGTTTTTGAACACGAAAATCCACCAGTTGTACCAACAAACACTGTGATAGAAAGTGAAGAAGAACTTCAAGAACAGAATGAGACTGTAAGAGAAATAAATACAAATGATTTAGATCAAAATGAAGAATCTAATGGCAATGAAACAGAAAGCTGTGATGAATGGGAATCCCTTGATGAAAGAGACGAAGAGGTACTACAACCAGAGCCGGTACTTCCTAGTGAGAGAAGATATCCATTAAGAGAGAGGAAACCTAAACAATTTCCGGATCACATCACATATCAAGCTATTGAAAGTGTTTTTCCACTGACAGTGGATGAAGCTTTATCACGCATGGATAAAGAAAATTGGAGAAAAGCAATTGAGGAGGAGTTAGATGCTCTACAAAAAAACAATACCTGGACACTGGTCAAACCACCAGCGTACCCTTACAACATCGTTGATTCTAAATGGATATTTCGAATCAAAGAAGAGGTGGGCGGATATAGGTATAAGGCACGCCTGGTAGCAAGGGGATATAGTCAAAGGAGAGGCATTGATTACCATGAGACCTTCGCACCAGTTGTGAGACACAGCTCACTCAGAACTTTAATAGCTCTCGCAGCTAAATTGGATCTTCAAATTGATCAGATGGATGTTAAGACTGCATTCCTAAATGGAAACTTAAATGAAGTTGTTTACATGAAACAACCACATGGTTTTGAACAAAAAGGAAAAGAGGACTATGTGTGTCTTCTGAAGAAGTCATTATACGGATTGAAGCAGGCTCCAAGAAGTTGGAACATAAAATTAGATGAGGAACTGAGGAAGCTAAACTTTAAGCGATCCTTAAATGAACCCTGCGTCTACACTAGGACTAGAGGAAAGAACATAATAATCCTGGCTGTCTATGTAGATGACATTCTGCTATTTTGGAACAATTTAACAGAAATGAAGGTAGTGAAGAAAGAGCTTATGTCAAAATTCGATATGAAAGATCTTGGCAAGGCAGAGTTGATGCTTGGTATTCAAATTAAACAAAATTTGAATAGCATAAACCTCAATCAAGAAAAATATATCGAGAAGCTGCTTAAAGAATTTGGCATGCAAGATGCAAAGACAGTTTCAACGCCGGAAGTAACTGGACAAAGGCTAGAGAAGCCTCCATCAGAACACAAGTCAAGAGATGACCTACCATATAGAGCATTGATAGGTTCTCTTATGTATCTTGCTGTGTGCACACGTCCAGATATTGCTCATTCAGTGAACAGTTTGAGTCAGTTTAATAATTCATTTGACGAGAGTCATTGGATCGCAGCAAAACGAGTACTTCGTTATCTCAAGGGCACTAAGAGTCATGGTCTAAAATATTTAAAAGGACAGAATGGACCTCTAGAAGGATATGCAGATGCAGATCATGCTGGAGAGTTTGATAGGAGATCATACTCTGGTTTGGTCTTTATAATGCAAGGTGGCGCAATCAGCTGGGAGAGCAAGAAACAAAGAACAATAGCTCTTAGTACAGCAGAGGCAGAATATGTATCGCTATCAGAAGCTGCAAGAGAAGCAATATTCCTGAGAAGGTTTATAGCCGAAGTAACTGATGGACAGGGCTACAAATTGGATGAAGCCGTGACCATTTTCAGTGATAGTCAGTCTGCCATCGCTATTGCCAAAAACCCAGTACATCACCAACGTACTAAGCATGTAGATGTGAGGTATCATTTTGTGCGTGAGGCAATTGTAAATAATGAGGTGATACTGAAGTATAAGGAGACCACATGCATGGTCGCAGATGGTTTAACGAAACCACTTCCAAGAGAGAAGTTTCAGTGGTGTGTGAGAGGTATGGGTGTGTGTGTTTGATAAACATGTATGGTGTGTGAATGGACACGAGATTAAGGAGGAGTGTTGGAGCAAACATATGTAACCTCATGTCTGTCACATTAATTTGTAGACAGGCTGGTTGTGAATTTTAAAATGAGATTGTTTTTAAAATTGACAACTGTTGTTTGGAACAATAAGAAAATTTATTTTGATAGATTTATTATTGTTGTCAACGTGTGTATGTCCATCAAAGTTCGCTTTCTATATCTTTTATCTTTTCTCACATATATATTTGTTTAACACCAAATAAAGGTTTAATTATTCTGCGCTGTGTTTAATTAACTGAAGACACAACAACGAGTTCCAACAATCCCAATGAAAACCGATTTTATTTATTTATTAGTAGGCTTTTCAACAATGGTTAAAAATTAAAGTTTAAACTGTTACTTTACAAGTACACATCAAAATTAAGTCTAAGCGCCTTATTACTTAAAGAAAAGCACAGAATGCACTACATTATGCACAGATAATAACACAAATGAATTAAAACAAGTACTAAGTACATAATATAATAATATTTGCACATACTTCTGCAATCATCAATGAATAATATTTAGAAATCTATTATTGATTCCGAACTTAGTATAGGATGATGTAATTAAATACATTCATTACCAGATACTCCTATCTAGCTCTGTATCTAGTAATAATGTAGGTAAGTACTAGGTCAATGGACTGTTTCATCACGTCACGCGAAGCTAGGTCGACTAAAGACGACCATTATATTTTGTGCTCAAGTTGTGCAAATGATCGAACTTTTGTTGCAAATGAACGAACAATGTGGTTACTATGTACAGACGCCAGCATATCAACCTACCACAATCTGTCAGATTTTCCCAATCAACTTTGAACCTTATGCTTTAGCGATAAAGTTGAAAATCTATTAAAGAAATCTGACAGATTGTGGTAGGTTGATGTGCTGGCGTCCGTACATACACGGCTATAATATGTGTGTAATATTTAACTGGGAACTTCGAAGTTCTAAATTCGAACTTTACTGTGTGTAAGTCCCTTAGCGTTCATTATATGAAGTCGGTAGAGTCGAGATGGGATGCTATGATCGAGAGATCAGCGGCAGATCAGATGCCTAGTACATGCTAACTAAGGCGTAGCATATAACCAAACGATATGTACAACTAAAGCAAGCGTAAGGGCATTATTTTCTCAATATTCTTGGTTTTTAGGGTTCCGTACCAAAATGGTAAAAAGGAACCCTTATGGTGAGACTCAGTCTGTCTATCTGTCTGTCGCAGCTGGATATCTCAAGAACTACTAATGCTATAAACTTGAAATTTAGAATAGCGTGGTTTTAGATGACGTTTGCCCAACTATTTTGCAAATTAGAAATAAATAAAAATAAATGTATATTTTTTGCAACAGGGACTGAAAAATTCGAAGTGGGGCTACTAGGGCATGTGGGGTATCATGAAAGAGCGCAATTTGTACATTCTTAAACTTTTTTCTTTTATTTTTAGGCCGCATAGTATTCGACTTTGATGAAAAATGTAAAAAAAATACCGTAATAAGGGGGGGGGGGGCTTATCTCCGAAGTTTGCAAAGAGAAAATCTGAAATAATTCTATGTATTAGAAGTTTATGTAAAGATTACAGGAAAAATAAAACGAAGTCTCTAAATAGCACTCTTTTTCAGAAATCATCAACAAAAGTTACATTAGTTCCACTATCGGTTAAGAGATGGCGCTGACATAAAAACTGCAATATTCTACACCGCAGTGCACAGTGTTTTGACGTATCCAATGGGATACAAACCCCAAATTAATTTAATAAGAGATTTAAAAAAAAAAACTGGGCGTAAAAAAAAAAATTCTCTGACGAATATAGACCTCGACGATGAAAATTTAAAAACATATGTATGATGGCGGAACCCTTGGTGAGCGAGTCCGACTCGCTCTTGCCCGGTTTTATTTTAGTAAAGACAGAATATCGAAATAATGCTCTTTCTCTTACACTCTTGGTATGGGGACATTGTGTTTGCACCTCTATCGCGAAGTGTAGTAAAAAGCTTACAAACGGTAAGAAGTAGGTATCATTTGGGTAGATCTATGAAAACCCTGAAAATATGTAAAACACGAAAAGACAGACACACATTTTCGTAATACATCAATTATTATTATTTATCAATCAACCATGCTATTATTTAAAATATTAATGTCATTCACATTTCTCTTCGATGTAAATATTTTGGTTTTGACGTGCACTCTTGATAATGCCCGTTCTTGTGACCTACAAACGAAATACTTTTAACCTGTTTTTATCTGCGACTTTCCAACCTGACTAACGCTCGAAAGATGGTCGAGAAAATGGCCCATCATGTACAGCAGTTTAGTGCAACATTTGACCAAGGGGACTGTTTAGGCGATCGTCAATATGCCTACTTTGAGTTGAATAACTTGAACTTTCTGAGAAAAGATCTTGTTTAGGTTCTTAGGTTCGATTTAATTTCAGTTACCTACCTTCACCTGGGTTGAGCTATTGGTACCTACTGTTACGAGCTTGGGGTTCGTGACAATAAAAACTGCCGATTTAATAACCATAAATTGACACTTTAATCAACAACACTAATTACAACTCAAACACACTAAATGAAACACAATTGCACTACTGATCGCTCTAAGTCGCACTTGAAGATCGCTTTCGATGTGTTCGCTTGTATCGCTGTATCCATCTATGTGTCTCGCGACCCACACCGGCCTTATATAGTGCCACAGAGCTACTATATAAACATATAGAATGTTCGAGTACATACCGGTCCCGACTGACCCGATGTCGATAGTTCTCGGAATTTCTAGGATCTTGACTCTACTAGTTCTGCTACCCGATACTAGATGGCGCTAGTAGTAACTAATGTCACCATGTACCAGGCATCAATAATTGTGGCGCGCAACAGTACCTTATTGCCGAAAGGTGGCTTTTGGCGGTATTATGTGTTAATATAGTTCTTATATAGAAATAATAAACAACAACGCTCTTCCTACTGGCCTCGTCTGTAGTACCTACCTATAAGTCTAAATTGATACCATCTGAATGACCCTATCGAAATTCAAGAGATTCCGATAGCTCATCAATATGTCTGATAAGCCTTATCCTTTTTCTTAACGCAAATATTCATCATTGCAGAACCAATAACCCGATAACATTCATCGATTGTGTCAAATATTAAAGGGCAAGATATCCGTTTACATGTTAAAATTAGAATTAAGATAAGGCTTCGGAGCTCACGTCAAGAACTATTGAATCATCCATATTATTATCATCTCTTGCTTAAGTGCTCATCATACATAGTTTATTCATAACAAGTTGTTATGACATCTGTACTTAATGCTGGTCAAAGCCCTTTCAATATTTCGCATTCAGAACATCCTTGTCTGTTTACCAGTCCGAACGTTTCTGAAGATGTTTGCACGTTTGCTAATAAGTCACACAAAACGAATAAAAACGGATTTGTAAGATGAAATCTAGCACACAGATAGACCATATCCTGGATTAGCACACAATAACTTATATTACCCTCATTAACAGAAGGCCTGCTGCTTCGATCCTAACACCTGGGGGCCTAAAAAGGCCACTTTGGCGAATCATAAAAGGATACCAATACCAATCTCTTTCATTATACCTGCGTAGTGCAGCGAAAAAAAGAAAAACACGGACTGTATTCGCCATATTATGTTCATAATGTTATCCTTTTATGATTCTGCCAAAGTGGCCTTTTTAGGCCCCCTGATCGTAGCAGCAGGCATTCTGTAGTTTCTACCTACCCCTTGGGAAGATGGCGCGAGTTTATCTGGGGTTGTATTGTTGGGTGGTTGGTCTGAACTTCGACAGCGTGTATTTTTTTAAATACCAATATCCAGGACGAAAAGTAGCCTATGTTCTACTCTAGATCCCAGACTACCTATCACTATTTCATAACGATCAGTCCACTGGTTTAGGCGTGAAAAATAGGTAACAGACAAACAGAGTTACTTTCCGTATATAATAATACCTATTAAGTATGGACTTCTCCTAAGAAACAAGTAAAAACGCGAGCTACAACCACAATTTTATGATCGATCGCTCGCGTCAACAATAGCCGTAGAACAAAATATTGGATATTTGTTTGTAGGGCTGACTAAAATACACTTGATCTATGTAGTTTCGTAAAGCACGCTGTTTCTCAACTCGTTACTAACTATTCTCAGGCAGTAGATATCCAAAGATTTTCCTTGTCGTGTCATAAATTGTTTCTTGATGTTTTTATTCGGCCCATTCGAAGTGGCATGAAGTGTGGGACGCCCAGCTAGATGGACGGACGACCTAAAGAAAGTGGCTGGAACGGACTGGATGCGGAAGGCGGAGGACAGGGTGTTGTGACGCAGCCTGGGAGAGGCCATGTCCAGCAGTGGACTGCAATAGTCTAAGTTGATTGATTGATGAAATCGATGGCAGTTATAATATGCTGTCTATTGCTATGCAACTCTTCGAACCTAACTCTGTGCTACCCCAATCCGTAATGAATGGTCGTAAATTTTCGCCAACTACTAAAGGCTCCTACAAACAGGCGCGACACGCGATATAGTCGCGAGCGACACAAAGGCACCGCTCGTTGCGCAACTTGCGGTGCCTTTGTGTCCCGTGTCGTGTCGAAGGAGCCACGTAACGGCTCAATCACATCACACTAATATTATAAACGCGAAAGTTTGTGAGGGTGTTTGTATGTTTGTTACTCTTTCACGCAAAAACTACTGCACAGATTTGGATGAAATTTGGCACACAGATAGTTTATAACCAGGATTAACACATAGGATATTTTTTATCCCGATATTTCCACGGGATCGAACCTTATGCGGGTGAAACCACGGGGCGCTGCTAGTAGCTTTAAATAATTTTGCGTTGTTTACTGACGGAATTCCTTCACATGAGTCACAAATATTTTCACAGATGTGAAGTTAATTTAGCATAAAATAACAACTTGAAGCTATTGATAAACTACCTATCCACATGAAATGTTGAAATTCTTGTCTTTGAAAGTGCAGAATACTCTGATGCACTTGGCTCGCCAGTACCTACATCATTCATGCGACAGTGGAATGACCACGGGGATTGACCGTCTGACCCGGCTATCGGTGACGAATAGGAAGAAGTGCCTTTAACGACCAGACAATTGTCCAATTGTGCGCACACCCGAACTCTCTAATCTATCGGATGACAGGATAAGAGCCTGTATTGCAAATTACCTCCACTTTGAAGTAGCACAGTGTAACTACTTACAGTGGTTCAACGGGTACGTTTTCGCAGAGCAATCGTGCGAAGGATCGGGGATGCAAGTGTGGCTGCAGAGATTTCCCGAACTGCCTCAAAATCGGATTATTCCAACTTTAACACCCTTTAAACCGAACCTCCATTGGAAGGCAAATTATCTTGAAATTGTTGAATCAAAAAAATGCTGCTTCTAATGTTTTTAATTCACAAAGGTAAAATGAAGATGCTAAGCACTAAGGTTAGTGATTACTAACCTTAGTGGTTAGCATCTTCAGAATTGTCAAAATATTTGAAATGTCACAATTTTTAACATTACAGATTTGTAATGTTAAAAATTGTAACATTTCAAATATTTTGACAGTTCTCAGGTCCTGTCAAATTTATGAGCGATGAACCTACTGTAAGTAGTTACACTGTGGTAGAATTAATGCTAGATTGATAGATAATAGACAGCGTAACGAGGAGAGATTGCGGCCACTGCATAGGCTGCGCTCCGCTTGCGTCCTTTGAAGTGTACTATTTTAGTAGGTTAGGTATACAATTTTGTCCAGATGCGACGGTAGTACTTTTCCTCTTGCTTCTCGGGTCTTTCCATTATGACAGCGAAGTTCTGATTTAGTTTTCTACCTATAACAATGCGTTAAGTCATGTAGGTTGTGTGTGGTTAGGTAAGACATTGCAAAGTCATGATTTATTGTTATTCATTGTTTTTATTTGGCACAGCTTTATTTTTAATATAGGTAGGTACTTACTTATTTAAATTGCAGATTTTTCCTTCCCTCTCCATGAGATTTTAGCGCGAATGCCTTAGAAGAAAAACAATTCATATTGTCTTGGGATTTGCCTGTACCGTGCATTAGCGATTTATTTGCCAAAAATGTAAACAAATATGAATTAATGGAAAAATTACTTTAATTACTACAAAATAAAGTTCAGTTTACGCTACAACTTCAAACATTTTTATAACTGTCAATAGTGCTAGTCACTCTGAAATCAACGGGTTACGGGTCGGTTACGGGTCGTCAAAAGCCCGAAAGTCTGACAACCAGTCTTACCAAGGGATATCGCATTACCCAGTAACTGAGGCTGTACGGGTCCATGTCTTTGCTTGGTGAGTTTTCGTTTTTTTTTTTATTTGAAATGGGTTTGCTCTTGACTCTAGTCTAGGTCAGAGATGACAGAGACAAAGTCTACGATGGAGTGAGCTCACCCAGAAGAAGCCCGTTCACTCTTACTTTGAAGAGATTCGGGTTGTATGCACTCGGAAACACAAACGCAGGTAGAGAGTTCCACTCTTTTGCTTCCAATCTTTTAGTTTTTGGACGAAATATAATAAAACTGGCACACTTACGCGGTCGCAACAATTATTTCAGAATTAGATATAGTAATTATTGCTATCAGTCACTACATAATTATTATAAAACAATGTCCGCCGCTGCGTCTGTCTGAACGCGAAAAACTCAAAAACTTCCAAACGCATTTTCATACGGTTTTCAGCAATGGACGGAATGATTAATGAGGATCGCTTAGGTGAATGATTAGTTAAGGTATTGTGTAAATTGGCTGAAATATGACGATGATTCTTGAAAATGTCGGAAAAAATCACGCCGACTGGGAACTTTACTGGATGGCGTGCGCCGCGTAAACCAGGGTTATGGAAACAATGTATTACGGAATTATTCCTCTTAAGTAATTTTAATCCCAGATCACGTCGAGACTAACACTAGAATGCCACAAGGCCCTAGAACGAATCACGGTACTAAATCGCAACACGATAACGCTACAATGGATTAGAGGTCACAGTGGATCACTTGGAAACGATGCGGCTGACGAACTTGCCAGAAGAGGATCCAGCACAAGACCCTACGGACCTGAACCCATTGTGCCCATTCCTTTCAAGTAGCTAAGAAGCTGGTTAAAGGTTCACACTCGAATACAAGCGGAAAAATGGTGGACCTCGACACCAGGATGTAGGCAATCCAAGGAAGCTATGCCATCCCTGGATACAAAGCTGACCAGGCGCCTTCTGCGCCTGGACAGAGACAGCCTGCGCCTGGTGGCGGGGACCATCACTGGACACTGTTCACTAAATAAACACTTCCATACCCTGGTAATCACTGACAGTCCCCTGTGCAGAGCATGCATGGAGGCGGAGGAAACGGTGGCGCATGTGCTTCTTGAGTGCACAGGCGTTACCAAGATTCGCGAGGAGACCCTGGGAACACCAACATCCCTTGCGGATGCCCTGAGGAGACCGGGAAGTCTAATCTGCTTCTGGAGGGAGGTGGGCTGGTTGGAGTAATCGGCCACCATGGCTCACGCACAATGGTCCACTTCAAGGACTAAGTGCGGAAACCTAAACCCCATGATAGATAGATGATAGATCCCAGAAGTACCTACGTTCCCGTGTGATATTTATTGAGGTCCACGCGGGCGGAGCCGCGAGAAAAAACTAGTTCATGATAATATCAAAACTCTGGAGTATAAATAATGAAGATTTTTCTTTTGGTTACAGATGATGAATAATGATGATGTCTCACCACGACCCTGAACATATAAACACTATGCTACCAGCTACAAAAATCTTCAGAATGAATGAATGGAGCTTTATTATGGTAAGTGGTTTTCCAATAATAACTTCATACTTTATTTATTTCTTGATGATTGGTCCTTTGATCAGACGAAAAGTTTTAGATTATATCGGTCCTTCTCTCCTTTTACAATAAAATGACGTGTACGTTACCCCAGCAAGAAAGTGTCTCCTAGAGTTATAGGAGTAGAACGTATAATATGTGCCCTATCTGCTGTAAATGTGCCCCCAAATAAAAAATGTGTGCCCCCTGTCGTTTTGGAAAAAAACGGAAAAAACGATTCCTGCTGGGGTAACGTTTTTCTAGCAGGAAAATTCTAAACGAATGATCGGAGAGAGAAAAATTGTGCATGGCCAGAGAGCTTATATGTGTGCCCTAATGTGCCCCCAAAAAAAAAATCTGTGCCCCTTCAGGTTTTCGAGATATTGCATTTCCTGCTGGAGTAACGTTTTGATGAATCGTATATCTCTACAACCATTGCATGTGCCCCTGTAGAGTAAACATACACGAGTAGCTCTTAATGTGTGCCCCTTAGTGCCCCAATTAGTTTTAAGAAAATATTTATAGTTTTCAAGTTATAGCGGTTTTATGAAAACCCGAAAAAACATCGCAGCGCCTAAATTAGACAAGAAACAAGTTCGCTGAAAACTGTATTCGGTCCTTCTTGACGCTAATAATAACCATACAAAGTTTCAAAACTATTCATGCATGCGTTTTTGCTAAAAGTCAAAACGATGGTGTCCTAACTTTGACGGCAAAATACAAGGAACCGGCTCAATCCGAAATGTGTAGGTATAAACCAAAATCATGTGCCTTTAGTCAAAAATATATGGTGAAAATATTCAGCTTGGAATGTTTCGCATTAAGTAAATATTAACAAATAACCAAAATATGTAAGCAACGGCTGGTTATCCGACCAAATTTGAATGACTACTAAAAAGCGACGGATTCATACATATCGATGACCTTCTTTATTGGACGTATTATACCTAAGCTGTTGTCCGTACAGTCGCGTTCAAAAGTTTTGGGGGCTAATTAAAAAATATATTAAATGCACCTTGTGACTATAATAAATGAAACCGCTTGTTGATGTGGAAATTATTATTTTTATTCCCTTAATTTTAATTCTTAAAGTAATTATTGCTTCAAATCACAGATCAAAGAAATTATTTGCACGTTGTGTAGTCATTATTATTTAAATCACAGATCAGTTATTCATCTAAGTCTCCCACTTTCTCCAAGCTAGACAAAGCGACTCCTTGCGACACGACGTCAGCGGATGCCGCGGGGCCAGAGATATATGCAGCGGTGTGGGGAGGCGAAAAAAGGGAATCTTCTATTAAGTAAGGTGAATGCTCCAACCAGCCCGCAAAATTCAAATTTTTTCTGTTTTTTTTGTTCCTACGCCTTTATGAACTTGGAGGGTTGTATTGGTGATTTTGATGATTATAATTCTGTAACTACATACGTCTTACAACCGCGAATAATATTTTAATCAACATACAACCTAGCACTGGCCTGCAAATTGCAAAAAACGCAAGAAATTTTGAATTCCGCGGGCTAGTTGGAGCATTCCCCTTAATGATGAAAAACTTACAATGCGTGCCACGAAAGATGAGACTTGACACACCACGTGGTTTGACATGCGCAGTACACGATTTTAGGTATCTTTAGCGATATCTAATCTCTTTCAATAAATATATATGTACCTAATATAAAAAGACAAATACGGGCTTTTTATTTATATACAAAAAAGAGCTACCTCTATTTAGTAGTAGGTATATAAATTACTGGATGTATTTTAATGAAATTTAGAATCGAGAAGATAGCTTACCTTGGAATAGCACTTAGGCTACTATTTATAATGTACTTAATCATGTGTAACGTCATAGAAACAGCTAGTAGAATATAATCCAATAACAACTTTATTTAATTACTTGTTACTTTTGTAAGTCAGTGTACTCAGGCACAACACGTGTGAACCGGTTAGTGAGTAAAGTAAAGAAGGTCATCGATATGTATGAATCCGTCGCTTTTTAGTAGTCATTCAAATTTGGTCGGATAACCAGCCGTTGCTTACATATTTTGGTTATTTGTTAATATTTACTTAATGCGAAACATTCCAAGCTGAATATTTTCACCATATATTTTTGACTAAAGGCACATGATTTTGGTTTACACCTACACATTTCGGATTGAGCCGGTTCCTTGTATTTTGCCGTCAAAGTTAGGACACCATCGTTTTGACTTTTAGCAAAAACGCATGCATGAATAGTTTTGAAACTTTGTATGGTTATTATTAGCGTCAAGAAGGACCGAATACAGTTTTCAGCGAACTTGTTTCTTGTCTAATTTAGGCGCTGCGATGTTTTTTCGGGTTTTCATAAAACCGCTATAACTTGAAAACTATAAATATTTTCTTAAAACTAATTGGGGCACTAAGGGGCACACATTAAGAGCTACTCGTGTATGTTTACTCTACAGGGGCACATGCAATGGTTGTAGAGATATACGATTCATCAAAACGTTACTCCAGCAGGAAATGCAATATCTCGAAAACCTGAAGGGGCACAGATTTTTTTTTTGGGGGCACATTAGGGCACACATATAAGCTCTCTGGCCATGCACAATTTTTCTCTCTCCGATCATTCGTTTAGAATTTTCCTGCTAGAAAAACGTTACCCCAGCAGGAATCGTTTTTTCCGTTTTTTTCCAAAACGACAGGGGGCACACATTTTTTATTTGGGGGCACATTTACAGCAGATAGGGCACATATTATACGTTCTACTCCTATAACTCTAGGAGACACTTTCTTGCTGGGGTAACGTACACTAAAATGACTTTGTGCCTCGGAAAGCACGTTAAGACATTGTTCCCGGCTGTCATTTGTGAATCTTTGACAATAGTTACAGGTCGTCAGAAGCCCGAAAGTCTGACAACTAGTCTTACCAAGGGGTTTCGTATAAGGTACCCAGTAACGGGTTGTGTAGGTCAGACAGGCAGTCGCTCCATCTAATTTTGCATGCCAAGTAAGGTAGAATGTAGCGGTAACCTTCAGCTATTTGTATCATCTTAAACTTGTACCTACATTGATGGCAAATAAATAAATCTGAATCTGAATCTAAAATACTGGTATGCAGATGCATCCGGTTAGACTGGAAGCCGACCCCAACATAGTTGGGAAATGGCTAGGGAGATGATGATGAGTGTTGAAGTTAAGATTATTTTGGAAAAAAACGCATGCAATGACTACCCGTATGACAGTATATATGTAGTAAATAGCATAATTGCCTACTACATTCGATAGTTTGTGTTTTCACAAAGAAGCCATGTGCGCGTGAGTCAATGACATATCTAACTTTACAGATAACAACATTACAAGGCAATTTTGATTAAGATTATTGCAAGTAATCGTTAGTGTATGTACATATCGAGTATTATTTTATGATTAGCAGACTGTTTAGTGTATACTTAGTAGTGAGTTGCATGATTTGTCTATTTCTGATAGTTATTGCTAGATCCTGGTTATATTCACAGGTAGAGTGACGTTTCAGTTGTTTTATTTCCGTAGGTAGGTAATGGATGGTAATCTATGTCTTGTCGACTTCAGAGTTTATTTTGGTCCTTAATGTGCATACACACGTGCGCCACGCGTGAACGGTAGAAGCAACTGCACCCGTCGCGTCGGCGAGTGTGGATGGCAGCCGTCGACGCGTCTGCGACTGTCGTCGCCAACGTGTCGCTGGTGTGTTTGAGTACGGTGCTCAAATACACGAGCGCTATGTTGTCGACGGCTGCACTTGCTTCTGCCGTTGATCCGTGTCGCTCGTGTGTGTGAGCACTTAGAAGCGAACACTGAAATAGGTCGTTGCCAGCCCCGGATCTACGATTTTTTCGAACCGGGGCAAAACCTTGATAGTGGCGCCCCCTCTCTTCAGTGTTTGAGAAAAACTTGCAAATTGTTGATTTCCACTACGATAATATGTGATTTCACTAATAAATTACTTATTTTATTCATGATTAGGTACTCGCAAACGCAATCAAACCACATACACAAACAGTGTTGTCACTTGACGTTCAACTGTTTGAATTTGTTCGGCTCGGCTCGTATAGATATGTGACGGATTCCCCTTGGCAGAAAGATCACGGACACTACGCACGCGTTCAAAAATTTACTTGATCTGTTATGATGCGTTCATAAATCACTTAGTATGTGTTCAAAAACTAACTGGGCGTATGGAAATAGAAAAGTTTGTTTTTCAAACATATTATATTAAGATTCGATTATTTGTTAAAAACCTATGAGATTGTAGGAAAAGAGGCTTCATTTGTTCGATATTTCGAAATCTTGTCTCAAGGATTTGGCGCCCCCATGAAACTGCCGCCCGGGGCAAGTGCCCTGGTTTGGGCCCCCCCCCCCTTAGATCCGGGGCTGGTCGTTGCGATAAGATAAATAGGACCTTTTCGGTAGTCATTGTCAATTGACACTTAATTACAACACTGCGTTTCTGTTTTTCCTATATCAATGCAAATCTTTAGATTAATTGCTCCAATCAATGAACCGAGCTGCACACACACACATGATAGTCGTGTATGTCTACACACACACACACACATACTTGATAGTCGTGTAAGTCTGTACGTGCCACAATCTGGACAGAACGAGATTCATTTGAAATGACTTGACATTGACATTTTAATCAATACGATCTTGACATCGACATCGGGGGATAATTGTATTTTTTCGCTTAAGGCGAAATGTGTCCCAGAGAAGATGTTTTGACGCATTTCGGCTTCACGCAAAATCAATTTTTGTCCTCAAAAACTACAAATTTGCCGTATATTTTTTCATGATTATTAAAATTGAAGATATTCTTTAGTGAATTATGAGGACCAAAACACGATTGACAGAATTTGGCTCGATACAAAAAAATCGCAAACTTTCCTCAAAATTAGCATTTTTTATGAGAAAAAACGGTTTTATTCGTTTGTAAATAAAGCAATTTCAATGAAATTTCGTCTATACATTCACCATTAAAGACTTTAGGGGATTATGGTTTTATTTTAATATAACAGAGCAAATAGGATTTTAAAAAGAAATATAAAAAGCGGGC
Organism: Luperina testacea; assembly: GCA_927399505.1. Lineage (NCBI taxonomy): Eukaryota > Metazoa > Arthropoda > Insecta > Lepidoptera > Noctuidae > Luperina > Luperina testacea. The sequence goes on along the minus strand of OV656759.1, from coordinate 18,284,413 downwards.
GCGCAGTTCGGACATCCCACCGCTCCCGCTGTCCCGTCAGTCGGCCGCAGCGCGTCTATGAGAGCACCCGTGTACAACTTTATTGCGCCCGTTTGAAATGTAAAGTTATACCTTAGTCATAAAAATGGTGAATAAAAGTAATATATATTCAGCTCAAGAAGCAGAAATTGATGAACCTGAATAGATAAATTTTATTATTTATTATCCCAAAAAATACAAATGTTGACATTTGACATTGACGTACTAACTCGTATTTATTGTATAAGCACACAACTTTCGTTTTGAAAGTCCCTTTACACAATATGCCGTGGTTGCGGCAGTGCCGCAGTGCCTCTGTATTGGTTTCCCTTGGGAGTGTAAGGACCCCGACACACGGCGCCGCGGTAGCGGCGGCGAGTTTTGATAGGTCTTATCAAAACTCGCCGCCGCCGCCGCGCGGCGCCTGTGAGGTTCATACAAATCCAAGAGTGACTGATGCAGCGGCGCCGCTGCAGCTAGATGACTAGTACAACTTCAATCAGTATCACCCAAGTTTTTTGAGTAAGCTCGCTTACTTATCTACTTATGCCCTATTATTATAACCGTCACGTCTGCGGAGTTTCGCTAGCTAATTTAATTTGACTCTGTGTACTAGAAAAAGCCTTTGAAAATACAAAGTGTTTTTTTATATCATAGTGTTTTTTGTTTTTATTTATATCTAATCGTATGCTGCACTGGCTGACGTCATCATGTCAATCACCGGCTGTCGCTGAAAACCAGCGCTGGGGCTCTGTCTCGTATAGGGTCTTAGCATTATGCTGAGCGTTGGCCGTTTTGCGTAGATGTGACGCATACTCTCTCCCAAATTGTTACTTTGTTTTTCTGTTGTTTGTGTTTTTTTTATTTTTATGCGTCATGTTTGCCGCAAATAAACGTATTTTCTTTCTTTCTTTCTTTATATCCCATAACTCTACGGGGTCATTGTACTCATCATTATGAACAACTTTTACTGTGGGCCCAAAACCTAAAATCGCGAAAAAAAATCAGCTGTTATATTTTATATTCGCATAACTCTTCAAAATGTAGGGAACACTAGATTTTTTTTGCGATTTCGGGTTCGGACCTATGGTAGTAAAAGTTATTCATAATGATGAGTACAATGACCCCGGTTTTTGGTAAAACCGGTTTTGATTCTACCTCTCATACTAGTACCCATTCATTTTCAAACAGCGAACTAATTGGGATTGTTATAGGAACTCATAAGTAGTTATTTTATTATAAGAAGGCCAGTATTTTGGTTCACGAGAGAGGGTCGCGCTTACAGCGGTCGGACTATAGCTTGCCGGCCGAGTGCGGCAGAGCGCGGGGCCCCGCGCGCCTCTTACCCGTCCGCGTCTGCTTCACCCCCTCAAAACCTGCGTGACTACGATACCATTTCGCCTTAATTAGATAAGCACCATGTGATAAAAAGATGAACTATTTATTTGTATTGTTATCTATTTTTTTAATCTTTTCGATAATGCTTCATCTGGCGCAGATCATCATCTGTCTAGCTTTCCTAACTATGTTGGGGTGGGCTTCCAGTCTAACTGGATGTAGCTGAAAACCAGTATTTTACATGGAGCGACTGCCTATTTGACCTCCACAACCCAGTTACTGGGCAGTAGCTAGTTAAAAACTAAAAAAAATCCCATTATAAAAAGGGCTAAGGAAGGAACACACGTGGGTTTTAGTCAGTAAGACTACTGACAGACCGTCAGATACTCCCGTCCGCTCCACCCAGAGCGGGAGGGGTCATTTGATGACTTCCCATCCTGAAAAAAAAAGGGTTTTAATGGGTTACTCAACTCAAATGTTCTTTTTCCGGGATTTTCCAAACTAGTTTTGAACTTACGTCACTTGAATATGAATGAGTACCTAACATAAAATTATTGTAATAATAGTTTCTGCTCGCGACTTCGTCCGTGTCCAATTTCTTGTTCCCTCAATCCACCCCGTCACCGTCGTCGCATCGCATCGCCTGCCCGCGCTATTGCTTTGTTTTCGCTTAGAATTAATTCAGACTTTTTACCCGACTGCATCAGAAGGAGGATTGTTTTTCGAGTGTATGTAGGTATGTTTTTCTTTTTGCTCGGCTCCTAAGGCTTCTAGCATTATGCTAAATAGACTTCTGCAGGAATTTGGGTCAGTGGGTCGTCTTATGGTTGGCTAGCAAATGCAAAAAAAAAATCAAATCCCGTCGGGTAGTTCCAGAGATTAGCGCGTTCAAACAAACAGCTTTATTATTAAGGCTCCTTCAAACAGGCGCGACACGCGATAAAATCGCGCGCGACACAAAGGCCGGTGCCTTTGTGTCGCGCGCGATTTTATCGAGTGTCGCGCCTGTTTGAAGGAGCCTTTAGTCACGGTAATAATATATACAGTAGTTCGTCTTCATACAAACGGACGAAACGCGGGCTATACCTACGCGCTTCGATCACCGTGTGCGCTCAGGCGGCTCGGAGTCGCGACTGTGCAACAGTGACGAACGGACGGTGTGTTGTTTTTTATAACAATAACCGCGCGATTTTTTCACTAAAAATAAGTTCAAGTACATATTTAATATGACGAGTAGGCGATATTGTGCTGTTTTTGGTTGCATGAATTCGTCAATAACGCATCCAGAGATAGCTTTTTTTACATTACCTGGAAACTCGGAAAGGTAAGACTATTTTACTTACTAGTGGGTAGGTACATAATGTGTGTCTTTTTAATGGATAAGTATTTCCTATTACCTCCGGAAAAAAAGATGTCTGGATTAATAAATAAAGTGATTAAAGTAAAGGAAAGTGATAGACACGAGTGAAATAGGTAGTTATAGGCGGTTCATGAATCATTATACGGTAGGTACGCTTGTGATAAAACCTCGGGGCATGTGTGTTTTGTTAGTTTGTATAATTCAAAGTAAAGACGTGGTTTTTATTATTAATAATAGTTGTTTATTGTACTGTGTGTATGAATAATACTAGAAAAAAATTGGTTGTCTGTAAAGTCGATTTACGGACGATAGTTTAACGTGACAACATCATAACAAAACATTAATGAAATGATTGCATACTTTTATGAATAAAATTAATTATTTTTATTGAATAACTGTTACTGTAATAAGAATAACTGTTTCATGAAATCATCATTCTTTGGACTTACATGGTCTTAGAGAGTTGTGTTGATGACTTAAATGATTATAATTCTGTAATAGTACATTACGATATTAGTGCGTTAAGATGTTATAACCAATACGCACGTATATCGTACGACGTTTTTTAACACATTTGCGAGGAAACAGAAAAAAAAAACATTTCACAATACAAGTACAAAGAAAAGAAAATTTGAGAAAAATGGCGCGAGGATTATTTTCTGCCGTGGCTGCGTGAAAATGTTGGCAAAGACACTAGAGCATGCAGCCAAGTTTTTAAATTACCGAATAAACTGTTTTTTTAATTTTAAATAAAATCAATCTGTGAATGCACACTTGCTTTCCCGCCATCTTAACAGCGCGCTAGCGCTGCCTACTGACTGGCGCCGCGCGGCGATTAGTTCGAAATTTGAATAGCAACAGCGCGCTGCTCACTAGCTGGAGTCGTGCGGCGGCGATCAAAACAACACGCATTTTTATTAAACACTTCCTATTCAATTCACAAAGTATTTTATTTGTTTATATAAAAAGAAGTAGGTATATTTATTTATTTATTTTATTATTTATGTACACACAGTAAAATACAATAACAAAACTAAATGGAAACACAAAGTAGGCAAATGTAATTAAAATACTGGAGGCGGGCAGCCCTATCGCATGTTTACGTACCGCGCGGCTGTAGGCATTTACATCAAGGTTACGGCCGAGATACAATACTGTATGTCTTTATACTGTGCTTTAGTGTACATAGATTTCTGGGACGGGTCCCTAAAAAACTTGTTAATGAGAAGCAATGTATTATTATTATACCTAAGAAGATAAGAGACAAAAGATACAATAAAGATTTCTGCACACGAGTCACTTCACAATATTTATTACAATAATTATACCTACTTAACAAATTATTATTTATCATTTGGCACACGACCACTCCTACCATAACTAACGTCACTATAAAAACATTGAACTAGAAACTTCATAACAAAATTGCACAACTTTTGAAATCAATAACTGCCATGTCATGAAAAATGACGTCACAGCCATTTTGTTCTATGATAATTTTGCAAAACACCCATGGGTAATAGATTTGCTGAATCATGCTTATAGTTTTCAGTTTACTTAAGAGGGCGCCGACCAAACGCTGACCACGCAGTGGCGCCCTCATCGTTTGTTTGGTTATTTCTTTTATTTTAGAATGAAAATGCAGAAAATAAGCACGTTGAGTTGTGCTCCATAAGATTATACGTTAATATTATTATAAACGGTAGTTTTACATTGTTTAGTTTTATTATAATCACTAAAACGGATAATAGTGGCCCCCGTTTTAGTGATTATAATAAAACACCTAAGGCACAGCCTAAGGTGTTCGTTAATACAATTGCGTTAGTGAAAACGCATAAGCATAAGAAAAGGCATAAGATTCGCTTACCGCGGTCAATCCATTCATGAGAGACCAATTGCAATGTGATCATTATCAACACTACATCCATGTGATCGTGCGTGATTTTGAGAACACATTGTAATTATTGTCATTCTTGGTTATGAATGTCAGAATTCTGAAAGTCTCACCAAAAGTCTAGCCTTAAAGTGTCCAGTATTTGAGTTGAGGAATGTGGAGGTCAGGTAGTAATTCCATGTAAAATATTGGCAGTTAGCCGCTTTTGGTTAAATTGGATGCTGACCTTAACCAGTCGGAAAATGCTAAGCACGTTTCTTAAAGTACCTGGTACCTACTAATAAGTGTTCTTCGTTTTCCTAACGTTTTCTTGATAAACGATTATCCTGTGTTTTATAGGTATGTATTAAGCTATACGGGTGGGGCGGCGCATGTCATGTATTTGTTTTTATTAACCTAGGTATTGTTCTTATTTCCTCAAGTGATTTTCCTTAAGTTTTGGAGGTAAATGGTCCATTTCTTGCTTCACCGTTTTCCCAGTCTAGTAGGTAGGTTAGGTAGGTACCTATTTTTTGCCATGGGTTGATCCACTAAACCGGTTTGTGGTTGATGCGCTAAACCATAGGTTCTCAACATTGTTTTGCCCACCGCTCACTTTGAGAATATATATTTTTTCTAGATACATACTTACCCATAATTTTTTTGACTTCGCGAATCTGAAACAGCTATTACCACGATTACCTATATTTAAACGTAAGTCGTAAGATAGGATATTATATAATTTTCTCTGGGTTTTCTACTGCCTCCCTGAAAGTCGGTGAAACCGCGGGGCGCAGCTGGTATCCCATAAAGCTTTTCAGTAAAAATCGAATTTTCCTTAGCGTTATACAGGGTGACTGGATCTGGACCCGCCATAGCAAATTCGCATATAGAGGAGGACATTTGCTAATTATACCTTACTTTCCCTAGTAAAAGTTTTATAGTTTAGGAGACAACAATTATATTGACATTAATCGGTATTTCCTTTCTTATATTTCTACTAGCTGACCCGGCTACGCGTTGCTGTGGCTAACGTTTTTGTGCAATAAAATAATATTGCGATTATAAATGGAGATGTGAGCTATCCTATCTTTCAAGTTGGATCAAACTGCACACGGTGTACAAATTTGATTAAAATCGGTTAAGTAGTTTAGGAGTCCATCGCGGACAAACATCGTGACACGTAATTTATTGTATATTAAGAAGATGGGTATTTCCAAGATTAAAGTACTGGAATCTCTTATTTTACCAGTGATTGAGTTTTTACAATACCTAGGTAACTTAATTTATTATTACTTCAGATAATTTTTATCTAAGATTATTACTGTTATTATTTACTGGAAGTAGTTGAAAGCGCGTTCTTCAAAAATATATTATTATCTAGGTATTTTAGTTTAGTAGTCTTATAGTTTTTGAAGTGAAAACTTCTTTAGGTGCATTGGGCATTTTTTGAGATGGGAAAAAATCATTGAACTCGCGCCTCTGTTACCGTAAGCGACACCGCGCGTGTTTTGTTTATAAGACGATAAAAAAAATACCCGCTTCGGATGTGTTCGGCTGTTCTCGGGATGTACTAGATTTTAATGTACGGTATATCCGATATATCAGTGAGTGATGGCAAAGTATTCTGTTTTTTTTGTTTTCACTTCTGTCGGCACTCCGCACTATTTTTTTTTTTGCCTACTATTTATATATGTTATAAATAAAATTATAACGTTTCTCATTTAAGTAGTTTTAGTTCGGAATTGATCGTTGATTTATTTATTGAAACGGTAACAAGTCTTTGGACTGACCGAAAGGTTTTCGAACTGTACAAAAAAAGCACACTGGGTTTTAAGCGACATACGCCAAACCAGACAGGCCAGGTAGCCGGTAAGTTATCCTTATTTATTTTGCTGTAGAAGTGCAACCGCGTATGATGTAGCAAATTGTGCTATGATCTCACTTAGCTATTCAATAGATAGTGTGCCTGACTCCTACACCTGACTCGTTCAGAAAACTGCTCGACTCTCATTGATATAATTACGCTGCCGCTAACACAACCTGTTATCATTCAGCGCTGTATCGCCGCCGTAGACGCGCGCTCCGCCGTATTAAATATTTACTTCGATTTTTAAAAGTTTTAGCGCCAATTTAATTTTAAAAAGTTTATTCTTTTTTATTTTCTTTGTGAAGTGTTTAGTGCTAGTGAGTCCTGTCGGTTTTTTTAAATTGTTCTTAAGCGGTAAGTCACTATTATTTAAATACATTTTAGCCATTTTATGTAACTACTTAGGTATATTTTTTTTTTGATAAATCCTAACTTTTTAATTTATTCGAGAATATAAATTACATTTAGGATTATTTTGTTCAAATTTCGCGATTTAAAATGTGAAATACTTAGTGTATTTACGAAATAAATATGGATATTTTTATTTCATAATTTTACTATGCGGATATTTACTTTTTAAATTAAACAAAAAGTAAATACTTAAGTAAAACATAATATAGATAAATATTAAACCAAGTTGATAATGTAATATAATCATATTAATCATCGAGTAAATAAAACTTATCTCTATCAAGTAACAAGTAAAAGCTAACTACCTGTAATTGAAACATTTCAAACAAAAAGTTGTATTATATTACCTACATTATAAAGTAAGAAATATCTTAATCCGGGTAATCAAATGTTCTTTAAAATCATAAACCTTCATTTCTGGCTTTACTTTAATTACTTCTGGCCTTGATACTACGTGAAACGTATATGTATGAAATTAAAATTAATTTACATAATAGGTTTTTTGTGCAAGTAATCCACTTCGAATAAATCACAATGCCATTGGAATTAAAATTCTAATCTAAATTCCATAGCGTCCTAAATTGTGTGAACAATTTTTTTTTTAATTAGCAAACATTTAATTTTGACAGCTGTCATGTTTGATAATCATCCTTGTTTTTTTTTAAGTCTGAGTTGGTAGGTAAAGGAGTTCTGTTATGGCCGTATAATAAACTGCCTGTGCTTTTGATATTATGTACGATAAGTAAATTATCTTCGTCTAATTACTTATAATTATTATTAATGAGATTTATTGCAATGGTGTTCGTGTCAGCAAGAAGAGAATCAGAGCTTTATCCTTAACTTATCTGAAGGCCAATTCTCATAATTTAAAACGTGTAAAATCTAGTCGCAGTCTCATCTCGTCGACAAACAAATGTCAAAAGCTTGTCAAAATGTATGGAAATTATAGGTATTTTTGACAGATTGAGACAGATCAGACTGTGAACGATCTTAAAATTACGAGAATTGCCCTTCAGCAGTGCGATTCTGTATCCATCTCACCGTGAAAACTTAGGTGAAGTGAGCGTGAAGTGAGCTGTCAATAGTGACAATTCCTAGCAAAAACAAACTCACTTCACCTAAGTTTTCACGGTGAGATTTTTACAGAATCGACCGGCTGGTCTAGTTTAGTAATTTAGGTCGATTATTGTTTTATTTTCATGTTTTTGGAAGTATGCGTATAAGATTTGTATTTTGTTAAACTACCTAAGTAGGTATCCCATGAAAACTACTGACGATATAGGATAAATAACGAATAAGCTTTAAATTGGTATTTCTAATTTTTAACAGACTTCAAAAAAAAGAGGAGGTTATCAATTCGGTTGAATATTTTCGAGGTACCTTGTGCCAATTTTATTCTTATGCAAATGAAATGGTTCATGCATTTTTATTTACTTATACGTTTATTGACACCTTGTATAATATCAAATATACCTACTGACCTACTTAATATATTATAAGTAGGTGAAGGATGAAAACAATAAATAAATGAGAAAGTAAGTTAGATTTCACGAAAATTAAAAAAAATGCGCCTTGTCTATTGAGGTTGGTACATAATATACCTACATACATACATAAACTTACGCCATCTTCCCATGGGGGTAGGCACAAACTACAGAACGCCACCTGCTACGACCCATACATACTCACTTCTTTTGCCTAGTTTACGTTCATACATCTGGTCATAAATACGCACGCCGGTTGCAAGTACTACGCACCTGACATTTCCAAACGTAATACCTACGTAGTAGGTACTAAAATAATTAAACTAAGCCTATTAGTAAGGTTTATTAAAACACTAGCTGCGCTCCGCGGTTTCATCCGCGTAAGTATCGTATCCCGTGGGAATATCGGGATAAAAGTAGCCTATGTGTTAATCCTGGTTATAAACTATGTGCGTGTCAAATTTCATCCAAATCCGTTCAGCCGTTTGTGCGTGAAGAAGTAACAAACATATAAACATACACACTCACAAACTTTCGCCTTTATAATATTAGTGTGATTGGTCCATAGACTTGCGTAGCTTAAGAAATATTTAAATGAACTGATTACAGTATGATTATGCGTTGGCTCGAATTTGTTAAATATTTATAAAGCATGTTTGCGATCATGTGTAATGCACATAATGTTTATCAGAAAGTGCATGAAAAATATCGTTCACTTAATCACTTCATTAGGGTTCCGTATCCAAACGGTAAAAACGGGACCCTGTTACTAAGACTCCACTGTCCGTCTGTCTGTCTATCTGTCATCATGAACATGTTCTCATGAACCGTGATAGCTAGACAGTTGAAATAATTTTCACGGATGATGAATTTCTGTTGCAGCTATAACAACAAATAATAAAGATAAAATAAAGTAAAAATTTAAAGGGGTATAAAAGAAACGTTTTTTTTCCCGGCGTTTTATGCCTTGTGGTACGGAACCCTTCGTGTGCGAGTCCTACTCGCACTTGGCCGGTTTTTAAATTATTAGTAACGCTTTCATAATTGCTACGAATAGATGATAAATTAATATTGCCAGTAAGTATAGTGTAACATTGAAGAAAGATTACACTTGGGGTCGTTGTGAAACGCCGCGCCGCACTGTATCAATTTCACGCGCGTACTTGCGTGTCACCTCACAACTCACGTGTAACGCGATAGGGTCAGTGCGTATTACAACTACCACTTTCTGGGTGTCTGATGCTCCGTTGGTGAGCGGGTAGCCTTCAATCTTCTAAACCTTCTTTGGTCCTTGAATCATCATCTGTCTAGCCTTTTCTCAACTATGCTGGAGTCGGCTTCTATTCTCCCTGGATGCATCATTGAACATGAAGTGAAATTACAGTTTTATACGCAACGAACTTCTGCCCGCGACATCGTCCGTGTTCTTGTTTAAATATAAAATAAAAAGAATTCGGAGTCAGATCCGTTAGTTACTAAGATAACTTGTGACTACTAATTTGTGAGTTTGTTATGTAGGGGTATATACAAACTTACAAATTTTACCTCTAGGTGAACAATGGTCAGTTTTTCCGCTTACGTCTTTTCCATTCTTTTGTACGATCTCCTATTTGTCATCCAGGATGACATAATGCTTAGCTTCTAGCCTAAATAAGTATAGATAAAAACAATACAATATGACACTAAGGAAAACCGATTTTATGAATGATCCTGTAACAATATTGCGTCAAATACAAGGATACACTTTTTCAGGTTTTCCCACTTGCAAACAATGAAAACCCATTCATAAATGAAATTATGAATAAAGACCATAAATACTTTCAGGGCAAATGTTTATTAATAGGGAGTAATCATCCTTTATGTCATCATGATGGCATCAATACTTTATAATACGGCCCCAGCGGAGTAATTGGGTTAAACTGAAACGAAACAATTTCTATCTAGTGAGTTGTGCTACACTAATCGGTCTCTATTAGATTCTACGGTTCGTTTAATTTAATTAATTACATTTATTGCTTGCAATTTCTTCTCGTTAAATGACAACTACAATAAAACAGTTTTCTTATTTAGTAATTATTAATTTTCTTTTGAATAGTATCAAGAAAAGAAAGTCGAATTTAAAAATGAAGTTACTGGAATAGACGTTATAATTTCAAACTCTGTGTTCACGGCGCTAAGAGCATTTTTTGCATGGCTCCGACCATTTTTAATAAATTGCTCAAATCATGGAAAACATTAAATAAATCTGCTCTTAAAAGTAAATTGAAGAGTTTACTAACTGAAAGAGCATATTTACAGTATAGCAGAGTTTATGAAAGAGGACAATTTTCCTCGTTTTTGAGATGAAAATGTTGTATTTTTTGATCTATTGTATTTTTGGAATAATTGTAATTTGTAATTGAAATTTTTAATGACAGGAACTTAAATTTTTCAATTTATTTAATTACTAGTTTGACATTGAATTGTATCTAAAAAATATACTTATTGAATTGTAATTATACCTAATCTTTTTGAGCAGGCATTTTTTTCGTACACGTAAGAAGCGCTGGGTTAGCAATATCCGTCAAAATTATTCGGACGTTACGCAATTAGAGTGCAGCTATTTACGACACAATAGATGTAAGTTACAATAGTATTTGAATGGATGACAGTAGGGATTAACTGATAGTGGACTCGAGGACCACTTGAGCTATCAAACTTGACTGTGTCAGATTATATTAAGACATCATGGATGTATAGCATGAGACTATCAGTAGTGATTCAATGAAATGTTGTACAGACGCCAGCACATCAAGCTACTACAATCTGTAAAATTTATTTTAATAGATTTTCAATTTTATCGCTAAAGCATAAAGTTCAAAGTTGATTAGGAAAATTTGACAGTTTCTGGTACCTTGATGTGCTAGCGTCTATTGAATGGCGTGTACTGTTAGAGATACTGATACTGGTCATAAGACCAGTATCAGTATCTCTAACAGTACCTACACGCCTGTCAACAAGATGCAATTCAAAGAGGAATTTGATCTGATATAAACACAAAATTATAAGCAAGCATGCAATGCATCTAACTATTAATACGCACTTCAAGGTTGTCTAGACCGGTAGTCAGTCGTTCAGATTAGTTTAACTGCGTTCCTGAGTTAGACTGGACATTATTCGCAAATTCCTAGAGTCTATTAAACTATAGCATTGGTGCTCGGAATGCATCACATCAAAGCTTCTTTGCACGAACATAGATAAGATGAGAAGATTGTACGAGAGTTTTGTTTTTGTGATATGCATTACCTACACGCCATACAAAAAGTAGCAGTATGGTTGCTAGTTTTTCTTCATCCGTAGTTAGCGGCATAAAAACCACGGTGCAGCCAAATTAGGAAGCGTAGTCATGGATGTAATGTGATCCCCCAGGGATGTGCCTTATCCCCAGGGATGTGCCTTACAGGCGTTGCACGGGGGGGTTCCGGAAGGGACCACCCCTATGTGCTGATGGTGATCACCGGGGCGGTTTTAGTGAGGTAAAAATCCCACACTCCCCGACCTCTCTCCCCGGAGGTCGGGTGCCTTTTGGCTTCCTCCCGACAACAAAAAAAAAAAGGAAGCGTAGTGAACTATACCTAATTTGTTTGGTCCTGGTAACTGGGACTGAGGAATGGTTTTCATTTTGACAGGTCAATAACATTCATTGCGATATTTTAGTTTTTCAGCAGAGATATTTTTCGAACAAACGAAGCAATGGATTAGCAATATTCTTCAAAATGATTCAGATTGTGATTCATAATGTGTTACGCAATTAGGGTGCTGTACTCCTGACATTACGGCTCCTTCAAACAGGCGCGACACGCGATAAAATCGCACGCGACACAAAAGCACCGCAAGTCGCGCAACGGGCGGTGCCTTCGTGTCGCGCGTAGCGCCTGTATGCAGGAGCCTTTAATCCCTCTCTTCTTTAAGTTCCTCAGCAAACCACACACAACAATGCCTTCAATTTTCTCTTCCATTGGTTCATGTGTTCGAGCATTATCCAAACGTCCGAACTAGAATCCCACCGTCTCATTTATAATTAGTCTGCAAAATTCCTGACCTAAGTCATAAAACCTTGGTTACCTACACTGTATAACTTTGTGGTAGGTTTACTTATCCATGTTCATAAATAGCCTGAATATTATAGCCTTTATTTACTACTTATTAAATGCCTTGTTTATAGCCTCTACTAAAATAGAAATGTGCATTCTGAATTTATGCATGAAGTTTACGTCGCCACTCGATTGCGGTAAAGTGCACCTTGCTTTCAAATCCTTGGTAAATATTAGGACCATGTCAATAAAATATTGCTTGACCTAGGGTAAGTTATTCAAGAATGCTTCCGCGGTTCTGTTCCATTATTAATATTTAGGTACGTTTCGCCAAAATTTATAGCAATTCTCGAAGGACCAGAAAATATTTTCGTGGTCCTTTTGATTAATATCTAAGTTGTAATCTGTGAAAAATGTAGTAGGTAGTATATTTGTTGAGTTATTTCCATTTATTTGCTGTTTGTATTCACTTAAAAATAAAATAAATAGATATGATTGATTCGTTTTCGTTGCCCATTTTGTATTGGTATTACTAATCTATTTATTTACAAACATGTTGACAATAGAATTCATTCCCAGGATACATAGTACTATCGTAGCAATTTTGTGTACTAATCGGGTATTCAACAAAGACCGGATTCGACGAATTTGTAAATATGAGATATACATTGGCTACTAGTTATCATGCGTTCGAAACAATGTACACATGAGTAGATCCGACATCTGAACTACTATACTTACATAGATCTTTGTAATGTTCTTGTCAGTGGCGCCCGCGTCGATCCGTCTGCACAATTCTGTCGTACGAATGCTGACTGTAACGCCCACGTGCCTTGCATCAGAAAACTTTTATTTATAAACTAAACTAATCTTGAACACACACCAAGTATATTAATATTACGGAACTGTTTGGTGCAAGAAAGTTTAACTGTGCCACTAGAAAGTGTGTTTAGTTTTCTATTGAGGAGACGATAATGTGTAGATATTTGGATGTTGTAGCTGTGATCTAGGTATTCAGAAAATATTTTGACCACTATTAAGTTTCCATTTCAACTCAACCGATTGCAGTCCATTACTGGATACAGGCCTATCTCAGGCTGCGCCACAACGCCCTGTCCTCCGCCTTCTGTATCCAGTCTGTCCCAGGCACCTTTTTTCATGTTCATCGGTCCATCCAGTTTGGTGGGCGTTCCACACTGCGCTTGCCGATACGCGGTCTCAACTCCTCGTCTGCTAAATCGGCCATCGGTCCTTCGAGAAACATGGCCATGCAGCCCACTGCCAAACTTCCTTTGACGTGTCTTCATTTATCTGATATCAACTTTGTTTTAGTCTTAATTAGATGTCCTATAAACCGTCGATATGAAATAGTGACCCACTTTTTTATCACTTAGTAGGAAAGTATGTCATTTTTAGCAAGTTTCTGTACCTATAATTTACTGTTTTTCACTGTTACTTTAAATAACATAAAAGTTTATGCGATAGATAATAATGTAATCAATAAGAATGGTACTCATTAATCAATGATAATATTTTGATTATTTGGTACTTAGGTAGGTATCCCTTCCATTATAAATTGTCAGTAAACACTTTTTAGAATATATAAACTTCTAGCTTCCACCCGCGGCTTCGCCCGCGAGGTATGTGGATATAAACTATCCTATGTCCTTCCCCGGGATGCAATCTATCTCTCTGCCAAATTTTATCGAAATCCGTTCAGTGGTTAAGGCGTGAAAAGGTACTTTTTTTTAAATTGAACCTGAGAAAAATCACAGCAATCAATAATATTATTTATAAAACATATCTTAATACTTATACTGAGATAAGTGTCTTAAAGTACATAAATCTCGAACTGTTTTTGTCTATTTTTACACACCTACTGCTATCAATAAGATCTAAAATCTTATGCAAAATATCATTGTTTTATTAATTCTGCAGATAAAATTATTAAGTATCGAACACGCAATCCCCAGTTCAAAATAACATTTCCATGCAGATCTACCTACCTCCTTGGGAATCAAAACAATGTAAGTATAGGTTTTCCTATGATACATGAACTTGTACTGTAAAATCACATGATCTAACATTTGTTCAATAGGGTAATAAGAACATAAAGAGATGTATTGATGATTTTTATGATTAATTACTAATCCATACTGATATTATAAATGCGAAAGTGTGTCTGTCTCTGTGTCTTTTACCTCTTCACGCTTAAACCACTGAACCGATTTAGATGAAATTTGGTATAGAGATAGTTTGAGTCCCGGAAAAGGACATAGGATAGTTTTTATCCTGATATTCCCACGGTATCGAAACTTATGCGGGTGAAACCGCGGGGCACTGCTAGTAATTCTATAAATGCATATTTTTGCCGTCGCGAATCATATTATTAGATCTACAATCTACATGCGACCTGCAAATAGCAAAAGACGTAAGAAAAATTGAGTTTCGCGGGTAACCCTGACGCTTTCGTCTGAAGAGTTATTTGTGTATTGCACGATAGAATCTGCTTTCAGAATTATGTTTGGTGTCGTATTGTCAATACCGCAGAATAACGTTCAACCATATTCTTTACATGTTATGTCAGAGCGAATTAAAATGTGGTACTTCTGTGATTAATGTTTCTTTAAAAAAATACTTTTGAGTGGATATGACAAAATTTTGAAAAGATTCTTGAAATATACTCGATGAATAACGATGAAGAATTCGGTACCTATCTCTGTGGATTGGGAAGTTAACATACGATCAAACTGAAAATATGCTGACCATCTTGAAATAGTGATTCAACAGTTTGTCGGCTTGACATGTAAGAATCTACTAGCTAAACTTGTTTAATTCTCTACACACCCTTTCATTAGCGAAGGGTCATTTTTTGTAAGAGGCAAGCCGGAGTAGATATCTTTAATATGATTATGTTATTTGTCTATAGAATACTGACTGTGCCATTTTTCAAAGGGAAGCCGGTAGGAATTGAGTGGTATGGACCCTTCGCCACTGCACCCTATCACACACATACACGTGTACCTTCTTCACTTTACACCCAGAGGACCTTACAACCTTTTTTTATTCTTTTGAAATAATTATGTTCGTATTATAGTATAAGTCATATTATCTGTAATTATATTTATACAGGATAACATAAACACAAGCTTTCACCATATTTATCTCTCTCTCTCAATATATACAATGGTACTTTAATGGACCACATCTATGCATTTATTAGTAAGTAATTATCATAATAATAATATTCTGTGCTCGTCCTGCAACTACTGATATATTTGTTCAATTATAGGCGAGGACGCTGGCACCCTAAACACAAGTTAAATCTTACTTTGGGTGCCAGAGTTCATCGAAATCACTCTATCCCTTAGTTGTATCGCTGCATAGTGTTTAGATAAGTGTTTTTGTACAACTAAAGTTAATAAACTTTTTATTTATTTATTATTTATTATATTATTTTAATAAACTGTTTCCTTTTGTTATTAAGCTCATAATTGCATGCTCAGTCCGAGAGCTTGAGGTGCTGCGTGCTTAAACACAGGCTACAAACCTAGTTCGGCAGCAGATGATAATAAATTAGACACAATTGTAAATGATTTACTCTTAAGCATAAAGGCTCCTTCAAACAGGCGCGACACGCGATAAAATCGCGCGTCGCGCCTGTTTGTAGGAGCGTTAATAAGTAGCTAATAAAAAAAAAAAACTAGGTTCTGCTCTCTTCTTCGTCCACGTGAAATTTCTCATTCCCCCGACCAAAGGCTTGACTGTATTGGCTATGTGCGAAGTACATGGTGGGGGTATAGTGAAGCGATCGCAGCGCTTATCGTGGCAGAAATACGCAACAATCCGGGAAAGTAAAGTCAACTTGCA
The DNA here is from genome assembly GCA_927399505.1 of Luperina testacea. Taxonomy (NCBI): domain Eukaryota; kingdom Metazoa; phylum Arthropoda; class Insecta; order Lepidoptera; family Noctuidae; genus Luperina; species Luperina testacea. The sequence goes on along the minus strand of OV656759.1, from coordinate 18,268,116 downwards.
CGGAGTTCGTAATAAATAAAAATTTTTAAAATGCCTAATAATAGATGTTGTTGTGTTGTGAAGTGCAAAAATAACGGCACAAATAGTCGGTGTAAATTCTATAAGTATATTTCCTACATTGGACTGGAAATTAAATCAAAGAAATAAATGGATAAATGCCATAAAAAGAAATAAGTAAGCGAAATAACCTTAAATTATGATGAGTTTTATTTGCGCTATATTTTATGTGATATTAATTATTGTCTTTATTATTTTAGTGTTGATGGGTCGCCATGGTATCCCAAACCTGACGACACAATTTGTAGTGAACATTTTATGGGAAACAAAAAATCAGATGAGGAAGAAAGTCCGAGTTATGCTCCTACGATATTTCCTGAAATATATCGAAAGAGGAAGGTTAATGATTCACAGGTCCTAGCTAGATATACACGCTTGACAAAACGAAGAACCACAAAAGTCTCAGATACCACATCAAGTCAAATAATAATTGAAGAAGGGAGTGAATTAAATCAAACTCAACCTCTTATGGTCGATCAAGGATAAATTATAATTGTTAATTAAAGTAGGTACGTTACCTACCATAAAATATTGAGAGTCTGTGCGGAAAGAGAACCGTCGCTTCATTACGTTTAAGGTTATGAGAGTACTTACGTTTAAACTTGATATGTATATGGCGTTAATGTCACCGATGTTTGACGAATTATGTGGGCTCGTATTAAATAACTATTGCCATTCTTTCGTAGCTCTTCAACATTTCTTACATGTTGTGCTAAAACTAATTTTTCTCCTTTCAACACGGTTTGTGGCTGGAAACGAATATTGTGTTTTACACTTTCGAAACCAGTTTTTATAATAATATCCATTATTTTATGCACTGTTTTAACAAATTCCTTTACAAATACCACTTGTCGTCTTTTTATTTATCTTTAATTTACTATATTTACTAGAAAACAATAAAATACTGATGTCATTATTTGGCATAATCCCGGAAAGTTGCGCGTTGTAGGTGGCGCTACTGTCGTGCACATAGCGAATACCTGTGTATACTCAATACGAATTTCACACCATACATGTATAATTTGGTAGGCAATAAGGTTTAGAATTCTCTAAATTACTCGCAAGTTTCTTCAGTTTGTTGAACACATTGCTGTGTGATTGTTTTGTGAAATGTGGTTACATGCCGATTGTGTTTGAAAACAAAACTGAAATAAAATTCGGTTGTGACCGATTGTTGCTTATTTAGTTTCATGTAAGTGTAAACTGCAACCTGCCATGAGATCGTAAAGTAGTTATGAGAATGTTTTGATTACTTACCTATTTAAATTTATATTTTAGTATGTAGGTATTTATGAAAATTCGGGAAACTAAAAAAAACCCCGATTTACCTACTTACTTATAAAGATATTGTGTGATTTAAGCTGTGAACATTTTGGGTTGCTTTTCTCCATTATTTATTTTATTTGTGACTATTTACACTAACTAGATACTAAATTTAAGGACTAACTTACTATACAAATAAATACAAAAGCAAAGGACATTTAGACGTGGGGTGTCCCGGTTCCTCTTAAAAGACCAATTCCGAAACCCCCCGTGCAACGCCTGTAAGGCACATCCCTGGGGAGACTGTAAAGGGGCCTTCCCTGAGCCTCGCCACGTGACCACTGTGCCACCACCGTCTTCCCTGGGGTCATTTGGTGGCGGACAGAGGCAGTAGAACAGGCCATGGTGCCTGAGACTGTCGACAGCTTCACCGCAGTGACATCGATGCGGAGCAACACAAGGTGCGCCCAAGCGGAGACACGTAGCGAACCGAAACGATGAGTCATCCATCATAATGCCGTGGATGATGGGAGCGCCTGAAGCCACAAGCCTGACTCCCATTCTCCTACAGCCAGCAGAAAAAATAATTAACTGATTATTAATTTTACAATTAATTATTGTGATAATATCACCATAAGTTACAATAAATTCGAAAATAGGTTTTTGTTAGTAAGTACCTATCTCTCTCTAAATTCTTACCAATTTAATATTTTTAAATAAAAATTTAGTGTTTAAGTAGTTGCAAACAACTTTCTCTCTTACGTGTTACTTCGAAAGTTCATTTTAATTCAATAGCCATAGGTACATCCTGGTATAATTTAGTTAGATTGATACACACAATATACATAGATACCTAATTGATTTATTTATGAATATTAAGAATGCCTCGTTGGTCTATTGGTCACAAGACAAGCGCTGGCCCACCTGGGATCGAACCCAGGACCTCATCCTGGGTTCATTGGTCGTGATGTTAATAGGCTATAGCCTTTCTCAAGAATTGGGCTATGAAATACAAAAAGATTTTTTCAAATCCGACTGGTAGTTCCAGAGATTACCGCCTACAAACTTTCAAACTTTATCTCTTTATAATATTAGTATAGATTTATATGCTGTAGAAGGAAAATCTTGTTGTGTACAGTTAGGTGCATTATTATGTGAAGCGAAATCCAAAATCGATTTTCTTAGCAATTAAAATATCTGCAAATGCAAACATAGACGATTTAATTATGTTATCGATCGTTACTTTATAGTTTATTTTAACTTCAACGTAGATAGGACTAAAATATCGTTTAGATTTAAGGCTCCTTCAAATAGGCGCGACACGCGATAAAATCGCGCGCGACACAAAGGCACCGCAAGTCGCGTAACGAGCGGTGCCTTTGTGTTGCGCGCGATTATATCGCGTGTCGCGTCTGTTTGTAGGAGCCTTTAATAATATCTCAAGTTCAAATTACATATTATGAAAATAAATAATTATCCAGCAGCATCACTATTAAATCACACTCCAGTATTGCCCGTTTCCTAATCCCAGAATGGCTTAAACTGATCCTCATTGTCTGTTGCAATAAAGGGTTGCCTGGGTAAATTCCTTAATTAAATTGAAAGTAAGGAAAAAATATTAAGGTAATAATATACTTACTAAGCAAACAATTAAGTATAAGATTTTTCTTCATGAAAATTGATGATAGTATGTAATAATGGTTCATTATATAATTCTCCGTACTTGCTCGTATCGCTATGGAGATAATGAGACACTCCAAGGTTGGACCCGCCTGACTTTACCAATTTACTCGGAAACAGTTCGAAAGCTGTCCCGTCTAGCGAGTACAGTCAGCAGCGTGATTTCCACGTCGGTGAAAATCAGGAAAGAAAGAAAAAAAATATAATGTTTTTATTAAAGATTAAGTTGAGACTACTTGACTGGGAAACTGTTTTTATTTTCTGTGATGACCGGGACTTAATTTGCTGTACTTACCTAACCTAATAAATGTTTTACTGCTGCATAATGCATACCTAGCTTGCTTGACGTTTTATTTACATAGTATCTATGATGTCGCTTGGTGTCCATGGAGTGAAGAGTGCCCATGGAGTTTCTTGCCCGTTCTTCTCCATAGGTACCTACGCTTTGGAATGGGCAACTAGCTTCATATTTTCTGACTGACCGACTTTTTGACAATTCAAAAGTGCCTGTAAATGGTTTAATTTAAATAAATGCTTTGAGTTTAAGTTTATGTCCAACATGCCTACTACCGTAATTGCACTTAATTATTATTTAAAGCAACAATTTAGTTTTCACATCTTTTTAAGTAACTTTTCATACATACTCAATAGATTTTGATAATAACTTATCGCCAAGCAAATCGCAAACAGCGTTATTATTAATAGGGAATACAAAATGAACAAGTAAAAACATAAAACAACTCCATTGCAACACCTCACAGTTTACAAAACGAATGTTTTCTAATTACATTGCAGCGTTTCCAATAATATCAATACGTAGGTATTAGCTATACTGTATGTGTGAACCAATGAACGAATTATTGTAATTCATTACCTTGATACTTATACTTCATGAACCTTTCACGTGAAAGAAAAAACTGGGGTACTAACCTTAAAGAAGGTAATTATAATAAATTTGTTTAATGTTAATTGAATGTGGCACATTGTACTATTGTTATAACTTCAAATGTACATGCTGCGCACAATGATGACGCAGTAAGATGGTTAAATAAAAACACTTGAGATTTGTCTTGTTCAATACTTACGTAATTTATTACGTATTGAACAATACAATACAATATTTTTGTCCTCCGAAAATTTATCGAGGAAGCTTCAAATGCAAGAACGTCCGAGACAGATTTCTAACCAGACAGTTTAAATTGGAGCGCCTACCTTCACGAATAATAGTTCTAATGCTGTAGTAGGTCGACCAGACACCTCGGTACATTAGTAAATTGGATGATAAGAGGCGAATCATGCAAGTACTATCAGTGTTACAAAATACGTCTGCGTTACATTACCTATTAGCCTACATACATATGTAAGTCTGAATTTAAGGAGCATTCATATTTTCTTCACATGCCATTCACCAATGCAAAAAATAATTAAATGATATTAATTCATGATGTAACTGTGCCTGACTGTATTTTCAGACAGTCAATAGGACAAAAAATGCAATTTGGCTTCAACGGCACACGGTAATGGCTGGTAATAACGGGTTGGGGGCTTTCATTTCAATTGCAATGACATCATTGGAATTTCGAACAACATTTGACATTTACTTTGTTGCACAATCTGAGACGGTTTTCCACATTCATAAATTGACTTTTTTATAGCATTTAAAGGTTTTTCATCTGCCTGGTCCCTCATACCGAAGTTGTCCTATCTATCCATTCTTTATTATTCTTTTTGAAGTAATTTGCGTGTGTTGCATAACTTTGTATTGGAACCAGATAACGAAGCCTTTATCCATCAGCAACAGTGGGTACAACATTATCGTTGAGCTATCGTTCAAGAATATTATCAGCGTTAAATATGGAAATGTGGAGCAGATCACAATCATTTGTTATCTGACATCTTGGTCCAACCCTCTACAATGAGATTATTGTCACAAGTTAATACAACGTCCTCGTTGCATTCCTACTTGCGTCTGACCTTTATGATTTTATTATATTACTTGCGCTAGGAAATCACTTCTGACTTTGTGTTCTGTCATACATATCTAATTGTGATGCCGACTGTACTTTTGACCTTATCACCAACTGCGAAAAATCAATGAATTAGTCTATCGCCTTGAATATTTCCATCTGATTAGCATCAAATTATCATGCATGAATTTCTTCTATACTATTTCACTTGTGGGAAAGGTGGTGAACTTACTGTCTTCGTAATAGTGGGACGGAAACGTATTAATATGTAGATTCCTATCTTCTGCGCCGCAGTTTTTGTTACGTCATAAGACTTAAAGAGATATAACGAACTGGCTGTTGATTTAATTGTTAAAACCATCTTTTCTTATATAACTATTTTTTAAATTCGACATTTAGCTTGAGAGTTATGTCTGCATTATGATTTAAATTGCAGTTAGACGTTAGAAAGAAATTTGACATTACGCCATTGCAATGACAGGGCAAGTTTTAATACTCAATGTACAGACGCCAGCACATAAAGCTACTACAATCTGTCACATTTCTTTAATAGATTTTAAACTTTATCGCTAAAGCATATGCTTCAATGTTGATTGGGAAAATTTGACAGTTTCGGGTAGCTTAATGTTCTGGCGTCTGTACATTGAGAAGTATTAGAACTTGCCCTCTCTTGGCTGTCAGGTTTAAGTTGATTATAATGTCTTGTGTGTCTAATCCTATTTACTAAGCTGATTGAATACAGATATAAGTAAAGAATGTTTATATTGAGGTTCCTACCACAGGACATTACCCTCCGCCTCCTCTAGTATCTACTATTGGCAAGTACGGTCTACTTAAGGGGACTACAGGACCTAAACGCAAAAAAACTAAAGTTTTATAGCGACTAAAAGTATGATCGACTATAGTAAACAAAATCAGAAAAATATATGATATATTTCAGGATAAATATGCTAGTTAGATAGTGTGTTGAAAACATAGGTAATACAACTTATTTGATACGATAGAAAAAAATCATGAAGATACCTCTAAAAACTTTTTTTCACAATAAAAACCAATGACTAATATACATACAATCGTTCTGATTTTTTGTCAGATTATTTTACAAGCAACATAGTAAAGCACTAGTCTTTTAATTTTTTAGTCTAAACAATAGATTTTTTGTAAATAAATAATTGCTTTATATTTTGCAATAAATTATCAGCGTTGTGTCAATTTTACCAATTTTAATACTGAATAAAACATTTTTGAAGTGAAAACTTCTTTAGCGGCGCTGTGTACTTTTTTTGGAATGGGTAAAAACTTCTAAATTCGCGTCAGGTCACGTGACCCTGATCGAAAATTCGTAAGACGTAAGACGTCAGACGTCTCGCCCACAGCCTCGATTCTAACTGTCAAATCAAAAAGCTCTAAATATTCGGGCGTAGACTGACAAAAATAATAAACTGTACTTAATTTTTTAAATATTTCTATTCTTTTACTACACAATTGAAGCTACATTTATTAGAAGAAGCTAAGAAAAGTGATAATTTGAAGAAAGCTCGACAGGCGAAACAAATACGAAAGTTTAAAACAATATTCCGTGATACAGATTTTATCCATATTTACAGGCTTTCTGAGGATTTAATTAATATATTGGAAGATGACTTAACTCCATATATGCGTCCGCGACTTCGTTCCAGTGGTTTAACCAAGAGGCTAAAGGTTTGTTTACATCTAGGTTTCTTGAGATATGATGGGTATACCTCACCACACACCAACAAAAGCCTATTGAATTCCTGATGTTTCAGATATTATGCACACTATCATTTTTGGCTAATGGAAGTTACCAAAAAATCATTGGGAAGAATGTAGACACATACATATCTCAGTCTTCTGCCTCTAGGGCAATCCACGAAGTTATTATTTACAATACAATGATAACTTAAACACAAGTCAAGATTGCACTTAATTCTAGCTTCATTCATTGATTTCAGGTGACTCAGGATATCCTCAAAGGCCTTATTTAATGACTCCCTTTAGTAATTCAGAAACTGAGACTCCAGAGCCATTACAACAATTTGCACAGCAGTGCAAGAAACAGTGTAGAGGACTATTGGAATCCTGAAAGGACGGTTCAGATGTTTATTAGTACATAGGGTATTGTACTATGATCCTATAAAAGTGGGAGAAATTGTGATGGCTTCCTGTGTTTTAAACGACATATGTAATAGAGCCGGGCTACCAGCTCCTATGATGATGAGACCAATGTGACTTAGATGAAGAATCTAGGTTACTTGGAATCCTGACACATCAGGCTCCAACACATGATGACTTAGAGAGTAGGCTGATAAGTAGGCGAGATTTAGTTAATCAATTATGGCGAGCATGTTGTATCTACAATTTATGCGTTCCTTTACAGATGTGGTTAACGTGTTTAGATAGAATATACTCACCATTATTGATTAGATACAATAAAATAAATAGGTATTTAAATTATTAATAAAAATATTATTATAATCAACAATTGTCATAACATTTAAGGTGTGTATTTAAAGTGTGGTGTTTAAGGTGTATATGATTAGTATAATATCAATCATCATCATCAGCCTATAATGTTCCCACTGCTGGGACACAGGCCTCCTCTCAGTGAGAGGGAGTGGGCCGTAATCCACCACGCGGGCCCAGTGCGGGTTGGTAGATGTCACATGTCTTCGAATTTTTTTGGTTCTAGGACATGCCGGTTTCCTCACGATGTTTTCCTTCACCGTTTTGTGAGCAGTGGTGGTGAAATAATTTACACAAAGTAAAGCGCCTGTCTGGGTTCGAACCTACGACCTACAACTCGTAAGTCGCGGCCGTTACCACTTGGCCACCACTGCTCTCTTGGCCACCACTGCTCTCTTGGCCACCACTGCTCATAATATCAATAGCCTATAATAATATGTGCCTATTTATACCTTAGTCCCTATTTGTACTATATTTTTAAATGGGTAAGAGTGTATACAGGGGTATGAGAAATTAAACAGATAACTGCATTATTTTCTTTTTTATTTACTATTAAAAACAATCAATCAAATCAAAAATCATTTATTCAAAATGACTTTTGATATTCAGTTAGAAAAACTTGATTCTATACAATAGTAGGTATACAAAGTAATTAACATTACAAGAAACAGGACATTTAATTAAATAATTTAGTATATACAATGAAAACTACCCAAGCAAAACAAAATTAAATAAGTACCTAAATAAAAGCCTGCAGGCATAAAGAGCATGCCCGCTAACAAACATTGACATTTACTACAAAAAAACAGTTCTTATACTTAAACTTCTTAACATCCATCTTAAATAAACTTAAAATTATCTAAACATAGTAGTAGATCCATGTTTCGGAGATTCAACTTCCTCGACTGATGGATGCTCATAAATCCTGCAGTGCCTGGGTCTGCCTTGACCATGACTCACTTATTTCCTTAAAAGTCGAACATCCTCTGCTGGTTGTCAATAAGAAGTCTCTCATTTTCCAAACACCTCTCTTTAATGGCGACAAAACATTCAGTCAGGCTCGCCATTTGGATTGCCTTTGAGAAGGTGGTGAGTGCTGGATCAGACGGCGGTGTGCCGTTCGATGCCTACGAGATGCTATGAACATAAAAATGCAACAAATTACTATACAGAGGTAAAACAAATATGTAAGTATCATCAACATCACATCACTCTCCCTCTAAAGGAATAGATATTACAATGTAGTATACATATTAGATGTAGTCTATATCTTGATTCTATTAGATGTAGTCTATATCTTGATCTTGATTGAATAAGGGCTGCTGTTGAAAAAACCTACAGAAAATCCCAACAAATTGGCCCAACCCGGGAATCAAAAGTGAGACCACTACTATGTAGTGCTTTTTACACTAAACCAATAATTAACCAAATTATAATTAAGTTAACCTTACATGAAGATGCAATTGGGGCATTACTCCTATGATGACGCATTGCAAGACTGCAAGTGGTGATCTAGCCTCAAACTGTAATACAAAAAAAAGTTATCTAAATATCCATTATAAAGTTAAAACATATTATTGTAAGACTTTTATTTAAAACTTCACCTTTTGTTCTGTATTAGGCTGGTTTTCCATTGGCACATTGTCCCTATACAAAGATGGGCCTGGTTGTATGTCCGTTCGCCCTGCAAATATAACATTACATTATTATATTTTATTAGAATTAACTTACTGGTATTGAAGGTGTGGACTGTTCGGTCTGGAGCATGCCTCTAGTAGATTGTTCTACAGGCAGTAATTGGTCAGTAGGTCGTCTTAGGGGTTGCTTAGGACTCTACAAAATTAAATATGAAAATTATAATTTCCAAGTACCTATACAGTTTTCATATTATGTAATGAAAGTATAGCACTTCTTGGCATGCTAAAACACACAATGTTACGTTACAACAATAAAGTTATACGTACATATTATAGTAAAACAATAGCTAATCATGTAATTTACTTAAATTTTATTAATATCTCGTGTATCATACAATACTCGTGGATGAGACAATAGTAATAATAGCCATATACTATCAGTGAAAAAATCATAATACTCACATTTCATTAGGTAGTTGTATTTATCCTCTTAGTCACAGAACTACCTATGTTAAAAGCACTCGCTGATACAAATAATCAAGCACCCAAAAGTTTAAAAACTACAAATTCAAGTGATTTTGTTAGCGTCGCGTCATCGGTTGTTATTGTTATGTCATGTTGACTTTTAATTCATCGTCGCGTCGCGTTGCACGAATAGAGCAAAGGAATCGTCATTCAGCCTTAAAATGTAATAAGAAATATGAAATAAGCTCTTTTAAATATGATATTGGTTATAGTTTAACTGTATTCCTTATAATACTTAAAGATAGACCTTTAATATATATTTTAAACCTATAAAACTCTCAGTCGAGATTGATCGATTATAATTTATAGAATTTGTGTCAAGCCCTACGTTCGTCTGAGAAACAGCGACGGGAGGTTACAGCCTTGGGTTCGACGACGAGCACAACCACGTTAGTGAATACGGTTTGAATCAGCGCTGTACGCTCGGTCGATCTCAAGGCTGTCTCGTCGACGAGCTCGTCGCAGCTTACAGCCATGAAATTTTTTAAAGGCTAAGGTCTGAGACCATGCTGCCTAGTCATCAGTTACTATTTTTTAGTCTAACATGACATTAGAATATGGGTGCACACATTCTAATGTATTAGGAGTATTTGGCAGCAAATGTATCGAATCAAGTTTCCCGGTAAACTTCGCTGAGGTAGCCAAAACTACAAAAAAAATCTCAGCTCCATTTTACCGGGATCGCGTCTGTTTCAATGATTCCACATATTGTCCAGTTGCGCAGACACTTGAGATACAAAACTACACCAATTTTACATCACAATATCCACTAGGAATCAATTTGCGAATAATTAAAACAGCCAACTAGACTTCACTCGAAGAAATCCCGCCAAAAACTCCACACCATAGACTTGTTTCAAGTTTTCACTTCTGTCGGCACTCCGGGAGTGCCATTCTTTTTTTTATTTATCGCGCTTCGCTTTCTTTTCTATGCAGTCTGACAGTGACCGCGCTTTAGGTCTAACGTATAAAGTTATAGTCGGAAAAAGTTTTGTTGAGCAGATCGACAATAATTATGAAAAGCCGTGTTATAGCCAGCGCGCTAATTGCGGAACACACTAAAATATCACAATCTTAATAATTTTGAAGGATATTGCTAACCCATTGAATCACAGTCATGTTCGAAAAAATTGTCTGCTCAAAGACGTAAATAACGCAATGAATGCTGTGTAATAGCCATTTCATACTACCAACAAAGAATGACAGTTATGATTTGAATGAACAGTCAATATAATTTGATACACCTGAATTTTAGGAGTTTCTCTGACTGAACGAATATTAATATCGAATGAATGCATCAGTAGTAAGTGTTTTCCCGAAGCTATTTGTAAAAGAACGAATCCCATATAGATTGTTTCTGTTTGGAAAATAGCCTTGATAGTATGACAACATTGTCACCATTGCAGCTGGTTGTATACACAAGGTAATGTCCGGCTTAGCTGTTACAATTACAATACAACCGGTCTTCGAAAGGTTTCCTCTTCAGTGTTTCCTTGTTTAGATTTTTTGTTGACGATGTGATTTTTAGAACTTGTAATTTTTTTGACTGTAAGTATATGTGAAATATTTTCAATTCATCGCCAATTTGTTGTTGGCTAAAATAAGCAGATACATTTTATTTTAAAACATATGTGGTTAACCCTGACTTGTGGACAAACTGTGAACAGAAATATGGTGACGTTCTTCAATATGAATAAATAATAATACGATCAGTTACCCATTAGTAATTTATGTGTAAAATTCAATAAGAAAATATGTATTAGGTACACAAAGATAAATCTACCACACACATGACGCATATTTAATGTGTTGAATGTTTTTCAGTTTTCATTTAGCGACCGTGATATATCAATTAGGTACTTTTATTTATTGTCTTATTTATATATTATATGTAAAACAAAGTCGGGTTAGTAACATTATTTATAACTCTAGAACGGCTGGACCGATTTTTATGATCTTTGATTTGTTGGATGTGTCTCTGCCCCGAATAGCAGAATAACTATTAAATATGGGAAAAATATGATGATAATTCATTCTCTCATAGATTTTGTATTTATTGATTCTGAAGCGGTACGAAGTGTTTCGGGTCAGCTAGTTTATTATACATATATTCATGAGTTATTTTATAATATTAAAAAAAAAAAAAAATTATGTATGTGTATTTAGATGTCAGAAATAGTGACAAGAGAAAAAAAAGAAACTGGTTGTCTCAATTTCAGAAACACTTCTGCTAGAATACAAGATAATTGTTTCACAAAATGAAATATCATAAAATTAATGAAAACACGTGTAAATTGGGAAAAGTACTGCTACTGCAGCCACATAATAAAATAACTTCGTACTGCGTCAGCGCAGATGTCAAAGTAATTGTCAAGTACCCACAAATCACAAGAAGCGACAAACATTTTGTTTTAACAATGACTAACTTACGTAAGTCTGTAAGTCATAAGAATTAGTAACAAGAGAAAAAACAACTGTTGAATGAAAGCCTTACAAAGTCACCATAGCGATTAAGTGGAAAACAATCGTAATAAATTAGTCATTTGTAAGCTATGATTAATATTCTCATACAAAAGTTTAACGAACACGTTTTTCACATAAATTACTAAGTATAAATAGTAATAAGTACCTATACCTACATGTTTTATATCGAATAATATAAAAGCCTTCATTGTTTCATTGTCAAGTTAGTAATTTCGGTAATTGTCAAAGAGGTCCACATTTTCCAATCTTTGACTTTCAGGAATTAGCAGACTGTTACAGTGTACCAGTATAGTCATCCATAGCAGAAATTCAGTAATATTTATATCTGACTAGAAGCGCCTTCGGTTTCACCCGCATAAGTGTCGATCCCGTGGGAATATCGGGATAAAAACGATCCTATGTCCTTCCCCAGGGTGCAATCTATCTCTCTGCCAAATTTTATCGAAATCCGTTCAGTGGTTTAGGCGTGAAAAGGTAACATACAGACAGACAGACAGAGTTACTTTCGATTTTATAATGTGAAAAGGTAACATACAGACAGACACACAGACAAAGTTACTTACGAATTTGTAATATTAGTATGGATGTTTCTTATTTCTTACTATTTGTATCGGAGACAATTTTATTGTTTTGCAGTTTTCATAAGGATAACGCCCATTCCCTCTCTCAGAGAGGAGGCCTGTGTCCCAGCAGTGGGAAACATTACAGGCTGATTATGTTATGCTATATTGAAACTTCAATGAGAGGTACAGACGCCAGTACATTAAGCTACCCGAAACTGTCAAATTTCTCCAAACAACTCTGAACCTTATGCTTCAGCGATAAATTTGAAAATCTATTAAATAAATTTGACAGATTGTAGTACCTAGCTAGATGTGCTGGCGTCTGTACTTTGCCAGCAAAAGGTTACAACATATCTTAATTTAAGACTAATCTACATAATGTAGGTTCTGGGTCATGGTTTTGGGTTACATTGTATTGTATTTCAAACAAGGGTCAACCACCAGTTCACATGATGTAAGTACTTACAATTTGGTCAATGATTCATCATGGTTTGACTTCAAAAGGTAGTATTTGCTAGTTGTTTTTGTAATGAATGATTGAACTATCTATTACTATAGTAAAGCTGAAGAGTTTGTGTGTTTGAACGCGCTAATCTCTGGGAACTACCAGTCGGAATTGAAAAAATATTTTTGCATTTGATCGCCCATTTGGGTTCCACATCTGCCAATCCGCACTGGGCCCGCGTGGTGGATTACGGCCCACTCCCTCTCACTGAGAGGAGGCCTGTGTCCCAGCAGTGGGAACATTGTAGGCTGATTATGTATGTATGTATGTTGGGTTCCACACAATTTACAAATGCAGATCCTTCGGGGATCTGGGCCATGCGGGCTCAATGTCCCGTCAACTAGACCACCAGTGGGTATTTAGTTCTGAATGTCTCTGCAAATTTTGCGTACGAGAACATGCGTTAGTGACAGGTTTTTATAAGTATAAATATATTATATCACAAAGTCGCTTTTCTGGTCTGTCTCATCTGTGTGTGAGACCGCTTAGATCTTTTAAATTGCACAATGCATGTTGATGCAGTTTTCACCATCATTTAGAGCATCTATTCTGGAAGGTTTATGCGTATTAAATATTACTAAGTAGGTACTAGGTTTTGGAATGGGCAACTAGCTTCATATTTCTGACTGACCGACTCTTTGACAATTCAAAAGTGCCTAAGATTAATATTAAACTTACACATAATAAAGAAATCTCAATGTTTTGTAGTCGCAAAAACCATGCGAAGCAGGGGCGGGTCGCTGGTAAATTGATAAATCGTGTTGATAAATCGTGGTCATTGAACCTCTCTGCCGAGAAAACTCGCACGTACACGCGAATACAATCAGCACACTTCGATTGTCGCGAAAGCGGCTTTCATTCATGACCGTGTCACTCGCTTCCCTTCAGTACAGGCGACGACAGCGCTGTTAACTTTACCGAGAACAATTTTATACGTATTTATTATTTTATTCTCAGAAAACGATGGAAATAGATTACGTGCGTGCTTTAATGGTTCTAGTTCACATTTTATGCGCTTTGACGGGCTTTGCGGATAAAAATATTGACACGCGGTTGATTGTTATTTGTTCTTAGCAAATGCGTTTTACATAACATACATAAAATCAGCTTATGCCCAGTAAGAGCGAGTGGGCCGTAACCCACCACGCGGGCCCAGTGCGGATTTGGTAGATGTCGCATGTCTTCGAACTTTTGGCTCTAGGACATGCCTTTTCCTCAGGACGATTTCCTTCACCGTTTTGAGAGCAGTTGTGATAAAATAATTTAGTCCGCCTTTGTACCTTTTTGTGCGAGAAGTTTAAATAAATAAATAATTAATTTACACAAAGTAAAGCGCCTGTCTGCATGCAATGCATTTTAAAATGGACTAATTTGCAGCGATAAATAAAGTATTGAACGCTGGTGATTGGCTTTAAACAGTATTGCAAAAAATGTAATCACCTAGCTGGAACATGTTGCAAAAATTAATTTCGTTAGGTTACATGTCCAAATCTTCGCCAAATTACAAATTAAGCATGATGGGACACAATTGGACAAACTATTGCAATAAAGTATAAATTGATTTAAAACCGTTGCTTTCACCTGTACAAGCTGTTAGCAACTTTTTTGTCATTTATCTGGGTAAATACATTCATAAGTTAACACTTAAGTTGAGCCCATCTCCTCGAGAGGTAAATTGGGCAAACTACTCGTTCACTTTATAAATATTTGTCGAAAAAATGTAAAAATATTTTGTAGAAAGTATTTTATGGTAATTAAGATGTTTGAAAAACCCAATATTACTTTGCCCAACCTCAGAAATATTGGGCAAAGTAATATTGGGTTTTTCCTTCAGGAATTTCTCAGTATCAGTCCGGAGTCTGTATTTGTGCCTGCGGGATAATTGACTAATTGCGTAACACACTATCAGTAGCATTGGCTTTAATTTTGACAGTTCAACAACATTCATTGCGTTATTTACGTTGTTGAGCAAAAAATTTTCGAATCTACGAAGCAATGGATTAGCATAATCCTTCAAAATGAATCAGATTGAGATTGACAGTGTAATGTGTGACAGTGACAGTTAACGCAATCAGGGTGCTGGTTAATGGCAATGGCTCGCGTCCTATAACATGGGGAAATGTGGGTGTACAAAAGGTACAGATGCCAGCACATCAACCTACTACAATCTGTCAGATTTCCAACTTTATCGTTAAAGCATAAGGTACAAAGTTGATTGGGCAAATTTGACAGTTTCGGGTAGCTTGATGTGCTGACGTCTGTACATCTCTGCCCGACCCTTCGGGTATTACAGTCGTGATGAATGTGTATGTTTTAATAATTAATAAAAGGTGTAGTCACTTTTAAGTTCTCATGGTTGCAATTAACTATAGGGGTGATTGTACTAACTGCACTTTTAAATTCTTTTGTTAATGCTTTACTGGCTACTGAAGCGTCGTAACTACCCTCTTTGTTAATAAGCGGCGTTTTGAAAAAGCCGTACTTAATTTTAATCTGTGCTTTGATTGTCAAGATTTTTTTTTTGTTCTTTGCAAAACATAATCATATGTAGATAGAGCCTTGGTGGTTCAAGTGTAGGCAAATAAACAGCTGGTTCGTGGCGGGTTCATTAGCATCTGCTTTGTTTAATGACTCATGTGATGATGTGACCTTAGATCAGAATGTCATAGCTGTTTTTTTTTTAATTTTTCCGATTTGACATTTGTCTAAAATACCGACTAAAAATGTACATATTTTTATCATATTCCAGCTGATTCTACGAACCGCCTCAGAATCAATAAATGTTGAAGTGAATTATCTTAATTTATATAATATAATAGATTTTGTCATATTTATTTATTGATGATGTTTTGTTATCAATGTTCGTTGTTTAGTATAGGATTATGTTAAAATGCAGTCTTTGTGTTCTCAGTCTAAGAAAAAAAAAGTCAAGAACATATTTTTAGTACTTGTAGCAATTTCTTCATTCGAGTTTATGAATTTATGCCAAAAAATTAAAATTGGCTCAATACTGCTTTATCGAAATAAAAACCTGTCAGACATGAACGTGAGTCTAACGATAGATAGTAACTTAGTAAGTAATCAAGAGAAATGTGAGGTATTATCGTAACTTATTTATTAAACAAATGGTTGCGTGCGCAAACGCAATAATAAAACCTTACAAGTGATGAAGTGTCGTCGATTGTGCGCGTATTTTAAAAGTTACACAAAGGCTAGGTACGTACGTACCTAGTTCCTAATGCCTGTTGTCCATAACAAACCATGTATAACAAAGGTGAAAAAAAAAATAAACAGTCTTCGTCAAACTTCAATACTGACTCGACCATTAAGTACCTATGTTAATGGTCGAGTAAGTACCTATTGAAGTTTTGTATGGGACAGTTGATTATAATTTTTGCACAATTACGATGTTGGTGCCATCGAGAAAGTTGTTCAGTTTGATGGTCTTCACCACACCCTTAAATTTGGCCACATATTTCTGATACACGCTGTATATTCTGTGGACAGGTTCAAACGTCGCGTCGGAGTTACGATTCTATACATTTTCTTCACAATTTTCGTTTCAAGATGCGTCAGGTGTTTGACCACTTATAATATTTGGTCAAAAAAGATGGAACTAATCTGAGTCAACAATGATGGACATTAAAAAATTGTCTCCATCCTGTTTGTTGCTAAAAGTAAACTGTCTTGTACCTACTGGACACGTTATTACGAAGACTACGTACAATTTACTCGACAATAATACAGTTTAAAATTTTCCATGTTTTTTACATGAGTCGTATATGTTAAATAAAAACTATTTCAAAGATCAGTGACGATGGCCTTCGAATTTGGCAAAAAATCGTTTGCTTTGTTTCTTCTTTTTGTACTATAATCAATGTTATTTTGTTATAAATATTTAATTCGAGTATTCGAGTATTTTTGTGCGTAACCGCGTTGTTCTTCTAAACTACGCAACTCAAACTCAAAGCATTTATTTCAATTTAAAGGCAATTTTAAATTATCAAAGTTTTGGTCAGTTAGTCAGATAGTTGAAGCTAGTTGCCCATTCTAAAACGTAGATCTCTAAATAGAAGAACGGACAAGACACACCGGATTCTGATGTGGAATTCACTATCATCTAGACAATCTATTCCGGAAGGTTAATGTGTCTTAGGTATACATTAATATTAAAGTCGTAAAAACCGTTCGAAGCAGGGGCAGGTTGGTAGTTGTTTATACTACATTATGTCAGTTACACAGTAGCCGTAACTCGTAATATCAATATTATCATTCAACTTTCAATTGTAATAGTCATTAGAACGACGTCTCAACAGAATATGTAATTCTTGTTATTTTCTGCATTATTCACACTCGCTCCATATTGATAAGAGACCGTGAATAATTAAAGGTTTTGCAATGAAAACGGCTGACTCAATTCAATAAAACATTTTCTTCATAAATTATATCAATAACATTATGGTAGAGAATGAAAATATTATTGAATTCAAGTTCTACGACATTTAAGCAAACACTAGACGTAACAGCTTGTTTTTTTCTTATCACAGTGAAGTATTTATAAAAACAACTGATTAGTTCTACGACATTTAAGCAAACACTAGACGTAACAGCTTGTTTTTGTCTTATCAGTTTATCACTGAAGTATTTATAAAGACAACTGATTATAGCGATGATCTTGCGTTGCATCACTATCAGTCATGTCAGTTACCTACGCAACAATAACAAACATATTTATATCTTGCATAGCATTAGTTGATTCATATCTTGAGATAGGTCTTATTGTTTTGGTCCAACGGGGTGACTACTGAGATGATTAATATGCGCTCTTATAATTTTTAACGTGACGATATTATCGTGGAAATCCACGGTGTCACGATAACACGTCAGTAAAATGTATGAAAAATATATGAAGACGATTTTCCGTCCACGATAACGATACACAGTGTTATTATTGCCCCGAAAAACGGACATCCCCTTTTTATTAACTTATTCGATAGAACAGGTTATTTTTAAAGTAAGAGTAAAATACCCGTGTGGCAATTTTGTCCCAATATGGAGATATAATTTTTTTTTTCTTTTTTCTATGGTTTCCATAAAAACCATAGAAATCGCAATTACTTTAGATCCAATGCGTTTTTGTTATGTCTTTGATCGCAATTAATTGATGCTTTATATTAAGTAAATTACTAAGCAAACGCTCAAATTTTATCGTTAACATGTTGTGAGTAACATTGAATTTTATATATTTTCGATTTTATTTTTTTATGGGCTTATTTCATGTTATTTGGATTCAACATCGAGACAAGATGTTGCTTTGGCACTAAGAAGCACCGATTCAAAATATCATATCCAAATCTTATGTTGTTTAGAACTTACAGGATTTTGAAATTTAGGCGCTAGGGTTGGCAGAAGTCGTATTTTTTAAGATGTTTTTTTTATTGCATTTTTATGTTTAGTAATATTTAAAAACGGAAAATGTGTTTAAAATAAACAAAGGACATAATAACGTGGCCACGGTTATCTGAAAGCAGTTACACTATCATTGAAAAAAAAAAAATTGAGAAAGATGCCATTACCACCTGCCGTTCTCCAGTTATTAAAACCGTACGAAATACCAAAGGAAGATGTTTCGGCCCAAGATAGCGACAGCTTAAGTGACGAAGAAGACGTTATGCAAAATCTTATAGAAGGGTGGAATGACGATAGCACTGAAGTTTTACCTACAGAAAATGATAATTAAAGATGTTTATAAATAGAATATCATAGATAAACATGATTATTAGAAACTATTAGTTACTTTAGTTGTGTTTAACAAATTAATATTTATTTGTGTACTGAATTCAAAAACATAAAATTAATCTATTTTTTATATTAGGCTGTTTAACGCTTGATACCTTTGCCTCTCCTTCAACCTGGCGAATGCAAAGCTCGAAAAAAAAAAAGAAAATTAAAATCATAGTTTCTTAATTCATGACAAAAATATTTTTCGTTATTTTATTTTATTTCTTCAAAAGTGTATTGAAAAACGTCGTTTGATACACGTGGACATTTGTTATTGCAGTTCTCGGCTCAAAAAGATTCATTATAATTCCGCCTCGAATACAATAACAAACTTTCTCCACTTGTATCAAAATGTACTATTATTTGTATTTTTGTCCGATGTAAAAATAATAAAAAGATCTAAGAATATTATTTGTAAAATTTTGTGGGAGTGGGCGTAAATATGTATATGTGTATTATTCTATGATATAAATAAAATTCAACATAAAATTAAAATCTATAAACAAAAATAATGTTTTTTGTGAAGTGATGACCCTAAAATCAAAATTATCAGAATAAAATTTAGAAGTGAATAACTCTTAAACACCGCGAGATTTGGATGCGGTTTTTTTTTAAGTGATTGGTTGGGGTCTAAACATGATTTACAATAAATATTGAATCCAACTAAGCAAAGATACAACCATGATAAATCAAAATCTAAAAACACAAAAAAACCATATTCCTTTACATCTATACTAGTTAGTACCCTTTTGTATTTTTTTTCACATATCTTTAATATAGTATTATTACACATAATAAAGAAAGGGGTAAAATAATGCGTTTTTTTTTTTGTAATTAATTAATTTAGAAAAAGTAAAAAGAAAAAACAAAATTTTTTTACTCGTGTTTGGTGTAAAATTGGCACACGGGTATTTTACTCTTACTTTCTAAATAATCTGTTCTATCGGATTAGTTAATAAAAAGGGGATGTCCGTTTTTCGAGGCAATAATAACACTGTGCGATAGAATGTGCACATGTAGCGGTATCTACAACGCCACATGCGAACCACGCGTCATACTGACGTCACGCAAAATCCTGCATCTCGCAAGCAGAGTTTATCGCGCAACTAGCATAGATACAACGTAGTCCAGTCATTTAAGCTTAAATTAGGTAAGAATCTCGGAATTCGAGATACCCAGCTGTAAGTCTGTAAGTACTTGTATATTGACACCCTAAAAGTTGTCTCAAAACGTACATGTGGTAGGGTGTACGCAACTATCACTCTTGCAGTTGCAGAAAATTGTATTTAGCAAATCTTCTGGAGCAGGTGGTAAAATTGTCATGATAGGCTCCAGGCCCGTATAATTCCCAGGTATAATTTTTGACGTAGTGGAAGGAAAATTTACAGGTTTTAAAGAAGATGCACTTAATCATTTTCTATTTAAAATGTCATTAGTGTAAATGGGAATATAATTATATTATGATTTAAGTTTTTCCATTAATATTTTTTTTATTTTAGGCAACGGTTATCAGTATTATTGAATAGATATACATTTAATGCATGAAGAAAATGATAAAATATAATATAATAGTTGACAAATATTTATAATCATTGATTTATCGATAGTTCATCAACTATAAAAATGGCGCGTTTTCGACCGGGGGCACCGGTTGACCTGAAGTGATGCTGTGACCGCGCGCTCTCCGCCCTCTATCTCGAAAACGGTTCACCGTATGAAAAATTTTTGTAAACAAAATTTGTAGAGAATTTTGTATTTTACAATATTGATAATAAATAGGGATAGCAAAAAACCCATAGAAAATGAGATATTTACAAAAAAAGCTCAAAAAACCTTTGACCTTGAAATTTAATAGTTGCGTATACTCTACCATATTATGTAGATTTTGAGACAACTTTTAGGGTATCAATATACAAGTATTTACAAACTTACAGCTGGGTATCTCGAATTCCGAGGTGAACTTACTATAATGACTGGACTAACGGCCCGACATGAATCATCGGGCAGTTGCCCGCCAGACACAACACCCGTTTGGTTGGAGGAAGGATCCTCCAACCAAACGGGTGTTGTGTTCACTCATACTCCATAGAAAAGGGAGGACCCTTTTCTATGGAGTATGAGTGAACTTTACACCCTGTTCCTCATACCTCTATACATATATTTTCATATATTTTATGGACGTGAACGTGGACGTCCACGATAATATCGTCATGTTAGAAAGGATAAAAGAGCACAATAGAGGAGTATGGAAGAAGACATGCTGCGCCGATCCCAATTAAATTGGGATAACAGTAAGAGAATGATGATTGGTCCTACCTGTGCAAGTGTGGATCAAAGGACCAGCTTCAGGTACTAACTACATATAATAATCCTACTGGACCATGAGGGGCCCGTGACTAAATGATAACAGCCGCACAGGTCGATCGATCAGGTTAAGCTACGCTTGCCGCGGTTGGCCTGTCGATGGGTGACGTACATACCAAGACCCCTCCGTGCCTTTAAAAGCACGTTAAGCCGTTGGTCCCGGCTGTCATTCGTAGATCTTTGACAGTCGTTACGGATAGTCAGAAGCCCGAAAGTAAAGACAACCAGTCTAACAAGGGGTATCGTATTACCCAGTAAATGGGTTGTGGTCGTTGTGGAGGTCATATTGACAGTCGCTCCATGTAAAATACTGGTATTCAGCTGCATCCGGTTAGACTGGAAGCCGACCCCAACATAGTTGGGAAAAGGCTAGGCAGATGATGATACTGGAACCTATCGATATGAAACCTTATCTATTAACTTACTTTTCTGTCATTACTATAATTAGGGCGCTCCATGACTTGTGACTTCATTTCCTTTCTCATTATTAACAATCAATCTTCCTTTCCGCGATAAATAGCCAAGATATGATAAGCTACACGTCTCTTATCCGATAAAAATCACAGCTGTAACAATATTTGTTTTATAATAGAGTAGGTCGGTTCATTATTGTATCAGTTATAGATGTGTCGTGGAAAATTGGTACTTTTGCTTTATATCGATAGTTAGAAAGTTGGTGTATGAACAATTATTTTGTGGTAGCGTCCATTGTTTGAGTGATATTGCCGTTTGTATTAACAGTTGGTACAGACGCCAGCATATCAAGCTACCCGAAACTGCCAAATTTTTCCAATAAACTTTAAACCTAATGCTTTAGCGATAAAGTTGAAAATGTATTAAAGAAATTTGACAGATTGTAGTAGCTTGATGTGCTGGCGGCTGTACAGACGACAGCACATCAAGCTACCCGAAACTGTCAAATTTTCCCAATCAACATTGAATCTTATGCTTTAGCGATACAGTTGAAAATGTATTAAAGAAATTTGACAGATTGTAGTAGCTTGATGTGCTGGCGTTTGTACATAAGCTACAATGGTAAGTTTAAAATCCGTTGTACATATATCTACTAGTTTGAGTAACTTCCACGTTGGTCTACTCTAGTGGTCGCAAGTGCAGCGTTGAACGTGAGTTTCTGGGTTACTAGGGCGGGCAAAGTACTATTGGGATGTTTTCTTCAAGGAATTTCTCAGCAGCAGACCGTGGATTTGTGTCTGATTGATTGCAATAGACTGACCACCTATTATTACAATAAGACTAAACATAACTGTTTTTTTTTTAGTTAGGCAGAGGCGCTTAACCTTTCGGGGAATAATGGACTGATATGATGTTATGTTAGTTCGTGTGTCTTTTCCTTTCACATGTATAGTAGCATCTGCTGCAACTGCTTTATTTGATGTGCTGTCACAGCCCATATCTTTTCATTCATTAAGTATTGCATCACAGATTCATTTAAAAGATCCTCTTTCATATTTGTTTTGTTAATTATAAAAGTTGCATTGAATCTGTGTGTCTTCTTCATGATTTAAAAAGTTACGATACGGAACATTAATTTTTTATTAAGTTTCTTTAAGGAAGTTTTGATGAATGACTGGCATTATAAAAATTTGTTTACGTAATGAGAGACTGCGTTACATATGCACTGATATTTTATATGATTGAGCATACGTAAAAGAGCATTAAAAAAATAACATCGAAAGTGTTGTTGAAAAACAACGAAATTAATTTAGAAAATTAATATTGTTTGTGATCAGGTGTTGGGTTGGTTGGTACTATACTTGGTATTGATATATATCAATATATTTAATTATCTAATTAAATAAGGTAGTGACTCAGAATCTAATATTCCCAAGCAGCAGACTCGGTTGCGAATCCTGTAAAGTCTATGATCATAACTGTATCTAGTGTGAGTGACGTTTTGACGTCTGTATCGGTGTGGCTCGCTGTCAAAATTTTTTACACATAAAAATATAAATCAAAGTCAAAGTGCATTGTTATCGGTTTAATAGTGATCATAGTGGCAATCAGCATAACATAGTTTGTAGTGAGCAATAAATAGTGCGTTTAAGGGCCGTAAAATTACAAAAACAAAAAACAAAATCAAATTAACGTAATTATATAGTTACCCACAATAAAATTATCAACAACATATTCGGTAACGTCGCCTTGACAACAGAGCCATCTGTCTTGGTAGCGGCAAACGACCTATCGACCCGTGACGAAAATCGTTACTGCCGCCATCTAGCGAACATCCTTGATACCACCTGCTGAGCAAGAACATAGGACGTAATAACCATGCCGGGCACCAAATGTGGAGGTTGTGGTCGCTTTATATCCACGTTAGAGGGCGCTAGGTGTGGCAAGTGTCGGGTGCTATATCACAGAGTGTGTGTGGGTATCCCTACCAAGGCAAATATAACCATTAACTGGCGTTGTCCAGAGTGCAAGAAAAATATTGCTCGAGACAATAGGACCGAGACTCCCGTAAGAGGTCCCACACAAAGCCCCCCCACTGATAACGCAGGGACTCCAGGTGTTACGGGCTCTAGTACGCCTAATAGTCCTGAGGCAAGTCCCAGCTATGAGCACACGCAGACTTTCAGCCCCGTTAATGCAGCCTCGACTCACCCGCCGTCAGAAATCTCAATAGCCGACGTCACCGCTCAGGATTTATCGCCTGTAGTTGGAACCGACTCGCAGGTGATCATTGGGGAGCTGAGGATGGTACGTGCAGAGATTCAGGCATTTAGAAGGGAGATGGAGGTGGAAATGGCGGAGCTCAAAACCACCTTAAATACCTGCAGCGCGCGCATCGACGGTCTGGAGGCCAGGGTGGACGCGCTGGAGCGACGTGCTGCTTCGGAGTCCACGAACTCGGCCAATGTGGACGAGATTGTGGGGGAGTTGAGGCGAGAGCTCAACGAGAGGGACCAGGATCTTCTTGCTAACGACATTGAAGTGACAAATTTGCCGGAGGGAAAGGCGGAAAATCCAGCTCACATAATTAAGGAGATTGGCCACAAGCTGGGTGTCAGCCTTGACGATCGCGACATTGTCAGTGCGGAACGTGTCGGCGGAAGGCAGCTCAACGCGACAAGCTCGGGAGGACCGACTGAATCTCGTCCGCGGCCGATTGTCGTACGCCTTGCTCGTCGGGACCTGCGTGACCAGCTTCTAGCAGGCGCGCGAGTGCGACGTGGAGCGACCACTGCTGACCTCGATATGCCCGCTCCAGCGCAGCGGTTCTTCCTCAACGAGCGGTTGACGAAAGCCAACCGTCTGTTGTTTCGTAGGGCGCGGGATGCAGCCAGTCTCCTCGACTGGAAGTTTGTGTGGACCAAGCAGGGCCGCATCCTCGCCAGGAAGATGCCAGGAGACAAGGTGCAGAGGATTCGCACTGACGAGGACTTATCCCGTGTCTTCGGGGCTGAAAAGGACACAGCTTGATTATAATTGTGTCTATTTATATATGAATAGTTTTATTATTTTTTATCCTTGGGGAAATGTGCGTCGCAACCGTTTTTATAGTGTCAGACATAGATCGGAGGTGTATGGAGCTTATTTATGTTATACTATTTTAATCTTATACTACTTTTACTTATATTATGTGTGCAAAGTCTATTCTCATCTAAACTAATTAATTCATTTTTTGTGTTATATACTCTTACAGGTATGTTATGTATTATATATTCTTGTTATAGTGCCCAACTGAACCTACACACAACACCGTCACTCATTCATTCGTGCCACATCATCACACTTTCATGTATGATACCTACAGCTATTAGCACTGATGGCTCCCAGTAAATTTGTCAAGTTTGGTCTACTAAATGCGGGCTCTCTAGGGACAAATCAGGACGAGTTCTTGATTGCCATGGGTAACCACTCTGTGGACATCATGGCAATCAATGAAACATGGTTGCGCAAGGGGGAAGAGGACCGCGCTCCTAGTGTACCTGGGTACAAATTTAGGCACGTGCCGCGACCTGTGACTACCCGAGGGGGGCGCGGCGGGGGGGTTGCTTTTTATATAAAGAATGGCATTAAGGCGCGTGTCAGAGCTCATCCTGACCACCCTGATGTGGAGCAGCTCTGGCTGGGCCTGACCATAAATAGAAAAAAGCTTCTTATTGGGACCGCGTACCGCCCCCCTTGGCAGGACTTGGAGCTTTTCCTTGACGCCATGACTGTCAGTATCAGTGCACTAGCCCCATATGATAATCTGGTACTGTTGGGTGACCTAAATGTTAATCTGTTGGATGCAAACAGCTCAAAATCAAAGCAACTTACGGACTTTTTTAATTACCTAGACCTTACTCAATTAGTTCAATCAGCGACACACTTCGTAGGTAACAGTAGTTCGCTCATCGACGTCGTATGCACTGATGCTACAACGCGAAATGTTAAGGTGAACTATATCAGTGAGCTCGGCCACCACTCCTTCATTACATGCGAATCTGTTTTTAAGAAGCTCAAGGCTAAACCTAGGGTGGTTGAGTTTCGCTCTTTTTCAGACATCATGCCGGATCACTTCCATAATGACCTGAACATGATGCCATGGTCCAATGTGAGAGATATGTGTGATGTCGATACCATGGTACATACTTTTACCTCATACATGCTCCAGCTTTTCGATCTTCACGCTCCTATCAAGAAAAAGACCTTCTATAAGCGTCCTACGCCTTGGATCACTGACAATATTCGGCTAATGTTTAAGCTGCGGGATGAAGCCAGGGACAGATGTCGTCAAACTAAGGAACCGCATCATAAGCAGTACTACCTGGATCTTAAACATGAAGCCGCCGCCGCATTAGAGAGGGAAAAGACAGCATATTTCACAAAAAACATCAACGATCAATGTAAGGATCCCAAACTATTGTGGCGTAATTTGAAGTCAGATGTACTTCCGGACCACAAAGAAAGGCTATTGCCAAGTCATTTTGACAATCCAGGTACTATAAATGCAGCTTTTTTGGATGTTCCGGGAAATTGCAATGACAATGTCTCGCAAATGTCCAGCTTCTATTCTCGCAGGCACAGTCCAGCTGAGTTCTCGCTCGCTACAACCAACCAGGAGACAATTCTGAAAATAGTCAAGAGTCTACGATCAAACGCCCAGGGTGTTGATGGTATCAGTTTAGAAATGTTAACACTGACATTGCCAACTACCCTGCAAGTCATCACTGATATCATCAACAGGTCAATAGAGTCGCGCACTTTCCCTGACCTCTGGCGACGCGCAATTGTTCGCCCTATCCCTAAAATTAGTGATCCAGCCAATTTGAAAGATCTCAGGCCAATCAGTATACTGCCATGCCTGTCAAAGATTCTGGAGCGTGTAGTGTATTTACAGGTAATTGAATACTTAGAGGCTAATAACATTCTCCCTGAATTTCAGTCGGGTTTCCGTAAGGGAAGAGGCACTGCAACGGCTCTGATAGATGTAGTGGGAAATATCCTGGAGGCACGTGATGGGGGGGAGGGGTCGATCCTGGTCCTGCTGGATTTCTCTCGAGCGTTCGACGCTATTAATACCAATCTACTGCTGTCCAAGTTAACATACTATGGCTTTGACCATGACGCTGTGGATTGGTTTAATAGCTATTTGACTGGTAGGTCGCAGTACGTGCAGATCCACAGAGAGGACGGTTCGACTGTGTCATCCTCTCCACTCCGGGTGTCCAGGGGAGTACCACAGGGATCAATTTTGGGCCCTTTGTTATACATCCTCTACAGTGCTGACGTTACTGAATCCTTTGTAAACTGCAGGTATCACATGTATGCCGATGATATCCAGTTGTACATGTCCTTCAAAGGGGATGACACAGCGTTGGCAGTGAAAGGACTGAATGAGGACCTGCATAGAGTGGTGACCTGGTCTGAAGAGAACTCTCTGGTTCTGAACCCACTGAAGTCCAAGTTCTTGGTGCTGGGTACAAAAAAACAAGTTGCTGCAATACTGTCTGCCAAACCAGAGATTCTTATTAAGGGGGAGAGAATAGAGCGAGTGGAACAGGCATGTAGTCTGGGTCTAATCCTGGATCCAGAGCTGCGTTTTGAGGCTCATTTAAGGAACGTACTCAGAAATTGTTTTTACAGGCTTAAGGTATTATATGGTATACGTAACTATCTTAGCGTACCACTTAGAAAACAACTGGTTGACAGTCTGATCCTATCTAAGCTCAACTACTGTGACACTGTCTATGGGCCCTGCCTGCTTGGTAGGACAGACAGGTTAATTCAGCGAATTCAGAATGCCTGTGTTCGTTTCTGCGTTCATGTCCCTCGTAGGCATCATGTGACACCATACATAAACCAACTCAAGACACTGAAAATGGCGGCTAGGCGGAAACTTCATTTAGCAAGTTTGATGTTTGGCATTGTAACAACCCTTAGGCCGCACTATTTATACGAAAAGCTCACCTGGCGCCAAGCTAATTACAAATATGGTCTTCGTTCTGTAGTTGGCCCGCTAAACATGCCACGACATAAAACAGCGGCTTTCAGAGGTAGCTTCAAGTTTGCGGCCACGCGCTGCTGGAATGACCTTCCACCACCAATGCGAGGCCTAAAAACAATACAATCATTTAAGTTTCAACTTAAGAAGTTATTATTGCATGTACAAATCTCTGGACAATAAGTTCTTAATTTTTATGTACAATATTGTTTTTCTGTCCTCACTCACCTCATGGGTCATGGCCTGCGGTACTTGGTTTTGGTTCTCCAGCTGCGCTGAGGCATGTCACTCAGGCCCCTGTTTGCCCGGAATGCTGGCAGTGTTTCCCCTGTCCACATCCGCTGTCCAGTGTCCACATTAATTCTATGTTGACAACCTATCTGTTGAAATACATATTGTTCATATTGGTTGTCCATGTTTATTGGTAAATATTTATTTTTATAATGATCCACTAACAATCTAATTTCAAATTAAATTCCAATAATCAAATTAAATTCCAATAATCGTATTATTTATTTAAGTAGTGTTGTTCTATTTTGTTACCTTTCCTGACGCTGACTTCCATATTTTTCATGCCTTCCTGTTTTCCTCCAAAGCTCTTTGTATAGTGTGTGACACGTCGGGTCACCCTCCAGTATCCAAGGTTTTGCCTTTTTATCGGGTCCATCTCATATTTTACTTTTAAATTTCACTCACAAACGCATAAAGCACTGATAGGTACATAACCTTTGCATAACACATTACATCATTGGCCATTTTGTAATTCCTTACATAATACATCTGACATCATAATTTTTTGGTGCAAGTTGGGTGCGCGTACGTCAATTATGACGTTTCTGAATGTTGCCACTACAATCTACATAAAGCGAAAAACGTTTATAGAGGATGATATTCTCTTAGCATGTATATTTCCTTTTGTTTGTATGTTTTTTTTTAATACTTTTTGATGAATTATTGTTTGCTGCACCGTGCGACGTCATCACGTCGGCGCCGGCTGTCGCTGAAAACCAGCGCTGGGGCTCTGTCTTGCATAGGGTCGCAGCATAATGCTGAGCGATAGCCGTTTTGCGTGGATGTGACGCATGTCAACCTTTTTTTTTATTGTTTTTATTTGTGTTGTTCTTTTTTGCGTCATGTTTACCGCAAATAAACGTATTTTCTTTCTTTCTTTCTTTCTAGTTGCTTCATTAACATCTGACTAATTAAGATAACGTATATGATGCTTCTAGGTTTATTAAAGCCTCCGTATGCGACAGTCTAAGTAGGTACTTGTAATCTTTAGGACATTAATTCTGCTGATTTCATCAATGCAATCGGATTGTTGCCAAGATAATTTTAACGATGGCTGTGCTTGATTAGATACTTCTTTATTGTTGCTATTTTCTTCAATGTTTTATAGACGTGGCGCAGAAGTGCGTGCCGTTGTTTTTTACAAACAGGACTTCATGCAAGAATCAATTTTCTAAAATCTTGTCGTCGAAAAATCAAGTCGGAGATAAACGTGTTCAGTGCACAAATACTTTAGTATTGTAAATAGGTTACAATATAACGGTAGTAAACACCAACTGTTTTTATGAACAACCTTCTGTTTTGTATTCATGAGCACCAAGCATTGTGTTACTAACTCGACAGTGTGGCGACAGTGCGATACTATCAGCCCCAAAAATGATGTTAACACCAATTAGACTCAAATAATTTGATAAAATTGCATGTTCAGCCTTCATGTAGTTTATCATTGACAAGTTATTGCGTGTAAATGAGCACACTTTCATTATATCTGATATTAAAAGGTTAATTAGTAAACAAACATGTAGGTGCTAGATAAAACAGCTGGAAGTGTTTTTATTAATTCGCTGCGTAGGAAGATTCGTTTTGAAAGTAAGTTCAACCAGTTGCACGTTGGCAAAAACAAATCGATTAAGTTGCAACGGTACATGTTCGTGCAAGTAACTGTCCTCGTGAGAAACTTTGGCCCAATATTGGCATTCTTTTTGTTTACGCAAGATGCCTCAGGCCACACTTGAATAACAAGTTCTAAACGGATGGACGCTTTTTGCTGTCCACCGTTCAGACGCGGTGTAAGTGTAACGAATGGCGGTTTCCAAACTGGTTCAGATTAGTTCGCTATTGAATCGTTTGCTAAACCGTCTATATCTTTAAGGTTGCGTTCAATTGTTAGTAATTAATCGCCAATTGTTGCTAACGAGGAGTGCATTTCCTGATGTTTATATTAGTCAAAGTTTAGATGGCTTAGAAAGATTTGATGATTGAATTCAGATTACGCCTGTGTATGGCTAACGAGGTTGCAGTGCTGTTTCCTTTTATGATAAAGGAGATAGGTACATGTGCGACTTAGTGTTCCGGCGACTCGCATTTTACCGTGTATTGGAGTAAAAACTGTTGTGTCTTGACCTGCTTCCGGACCACGGTAAAAATTACCCTCTTTCTATCTTTAACATTTTCGAACAATATGAAATAAATTAAACTCGTAAGTATGATGGATGAACTATCCATTGAAATCCCATAAGGGTACCTACTTAAGAAAATGGTAAAATTTTCGATTTATGATAAACAATGCTTTCAAATGTTCTTCTTATGCATTTCAATGTTATGTTTAGCTGACCTTTGATCACCTTTGTTATAGTCATTTCCTATATTCAAAGATGTAAAAGATGTAATAAAGAGGAAGTATAAAGATAGAAATCTAATCTTGCTTTTCGGTGAACCTTATTGAGAAGTGTTACCTCTCCGGGAGATTCTTCAAAATACCTTTGCATTCGAGGATCTTCGTACTGTGCGCGCTGATACTCCTCCATTGCCAAAAATGTGCTATTTGTTTTCGAAATTGAAAATTGAGTACTTACATATTTTTTTGCGTTCTTGATTATTGTTATGGTCACTTCTGAAATACAGTCAATTTCCGATAAATTCAGGCTTCTTCTGGTTAAGCTCACTCCATTGTAGACTTTGTCTCTGTCATCTCTGACCTAGACTAGTATCAAGAGCCCATTTTAAATACAAAAAAAAAATTGTAGAGAAGTGCAAAAATTTTGATTATTTTGTATGAATCATTAAAACCTACTAATTAAACTATTATTTTGTGGTTTTTGGTTGTTAGCTATAAGTTGATACAAAAGTAAAAGCAACTTGTTTATCCAAAAGTGACTTGATTATCAGTCGTTCCTAATTATATGTCCACTGCTGTGTGCATATGTGCCTTCTAATGGTCATTCGATATGCAGTTTTTTAATTTAATGTTTGCTGTTTACCAAATGCTTTCTCCATGTTATATTGCCACTACGTACGACTGGTAGGTAACTGATTATTATGATTATTATTTTTATTGACATTGCATGATTAGTTTGTTTTTCATTACCAACATCCGGTTATTCGTAACACGCTATTATTTTCGCTGCTTAAAGGACCAAAATACTACCTTATATAATTATTATGTAAGGTAGTATTTTGGTCCTTTGTCCATTGCGAGTTTACGTTTGGTCTTCTCGTACCTACCTGCCTAGTATTAACGGGTTTTTAACATAGTGGATTTCTTGTACCGTTCGTTTATAGAAACTGTGTTATTTTAATTACTTTGCAATCAAGCCCAAACTCACATAACTAAGCTATCAATTTGATGTCAATTACGCGAATGTAATCTTATCTCATATTTTAATGGTTTTCATATCTTTAAGATATAAATCTAATCTAAGCTAATGAACATGTTCACAGATAATTATAATGGTAACTATTAAGTTCTGGGTTAGATTATCTACTGTGTTAGTGTTATTAACCTTGAGAGCATTTACATTACAATACTTATATATATTTTTCTATATTTAGTTACTGTTTAATTATGGAAATAAACACACAAAGATCGTATCGCTAATAAAAGGTGTCGATAAAACTACTGCGGAATATAATAATTATTGTGGAAACGCATTGGTGTTGAAATTATGCAGGTATTATAAGTTTTATAACATAAGTAGCGAAGTCTAGATTATTCCCCTGCCTGGCCTTGAAGATATCTCTGGTTTTATTTCTCGGCGAAGAAGCGTTTAAGCCATAGGGTCTAAACAGACGGACTGCATTTCAACTGCATGCCAGCTGCAACATCGCAGTTTGGATGAAGTTGACGTAACTAGGTTTCGAAGCAGCAGTGCGAATCTGTAACCATCTCACCGTGAAAACTTATGTGAAGTGAGCGTGGAGTGAGCAGTCAGTGTCATCCCAACAGATACTAGGGATTGACTAAGCACATATTTAGAATCATAATCGAGATTTTAACCATATTTTTGAAGTGAAAACTTCTTTAGCGGCGCTGTGTACTTTTTTTGGAATGGGTAAAAACTTCTAAATTCGCGTCAGGTCACGTGACCCTGATCGAAAATTCGTAAGACGTAAAACGTCAGATGTAAAACGTAAGACGAAGACGAAGAAGGCGTTGTTGAGGACAGCGCCATCTATGCACATCGGGAAGAACTACGAGGGCTTCGCGTACTAACGTCAGACGTAAAACTTAAGACGCGCGTTGTTGAGGACAGCGCCATCTATGCACATCGGGAAGAACTACATGCACATCGGGAAGAACTACGAGGGCCTCGCGTACTAACTACGTAGTTCATCCAACAACGACGAGATGGCGCTGAACCACGGATATATAACTGACGACGACTTCACAAAATACACTCGTAATTGTTCAAGTTTTCACTTCTGTCGGCACTACCGGAGTGCCAGTGTTTTTTTATGCTAATTCTATTGTTCATTTTATTTAAGTAATTTCAAAGCTAGTATTTTAGTTGTCAAAACATTACCATTTTGTGGGGCTTTAAAATAGCAAAACAAAAACTAAGTCAGAAACTCGAATGTTGTATTTTTCTTTTTTTTTCCTAGACTAGTCCTTATAGTGAATGTATTTGTAGTGAATGTATTTATTTAGTACGCCACACGGTATGCTTCTAGCATTGTTTATAAATCACCGTGTCCTTAACCCATTCTACTCTTTAAGAATTAAAATGCTTCCATTTCCACATTATTTCGTTTACCGAATGTTGATACTGATCATCACATTGTGAAAGGAGGTATTTCAAAGATTAGTTGTCGTCCTATCTGACACTTGACAAATGACAATGTACATGTACCTAACACTTATTTTTGTCATGAAACAGAAGTGAATCATAAATAAAGATGACAATGTAGCCAAAACACTATAATTTGAACTTTTTGAAGTGCTATTGTGTAGCAGTAGTTGACGTGTCATTTATTGTAAGTATATTACTATAACAAAAGTCAATTATATACATGCGAACACTCTAACCTTCACGCATCGATTCCTTTAGTTAGGGAAGCCGCCGTAATAATGGTCATCCAAAATCAAATACCATATCGTACCAATACCTACAATTCCGATCACATTTAGATGTCAAGATAACAACACTTTATTGTATTAAATCGATCAAAAATAATAGAGCAGAAATTAAGTAGGTACTGCTAAAGTCTTATATGCCTTAGAACCGAGATGCCGACAACTCGCATTGGGCCCACTCCTTCACACAGAGAGGAACCCTGAGCATAGCATAGCAGTGGGAATAGATGTACTTGTATACTCGTATATAGGCTGATATATTAGGGATATATGGACATAAGTTCGAATTTTGAGTAAATAATCTGGCAATACTGGTTCTTGAAACGGATTTTTAAATCGAGAACCTTTGGTTTTTCCAAACTCTGCTCAAATCATTGTTTATGTTTTAACACGGCTATTAAAAGTCAGTGTCCTTTCCTTCAAATAAGCGTTGAAATCAATTCGCTTAGCATTCCGACCATACTCTAATACCTTCTGTTGGACACAATAAAACAAGGTTACGCTACATTTTTGTTGTTGTACGCCTTCTAAACATTGACAGTGAAATTGTATGGCAAGGTCGTCGCTATTTTAGTGACGGTGAGAAAATTAATGCTACAGTTGGGTATGACTCCGAGATTGAGGATAATGATTGCAAAATACGGGGACTTCCCGAGCACTCGAAAATGTTGTAAAACAGGTGTAAGAAAACTAAACAGAAGTTTCAAACTGAACGGTCGTATAAACCGTGATAATAATAAAAACTTGAAAATGAAAATATACAGGTATTTTTATATTATATTAGTAGATCGGGTTTGATGTAGGCACAAGTGACATGAATGCTGTGCCCGCCACTTCGTTGGCGTGGATCGGGAAACAAGAATGTGTCTCTTTACTCATTATTTTTCTAAAATAAATTAGCCTATTATATATTACTCCGTATAACATCAGCTATCTGCCAGTGAAAGTCCCGTCGAAATCAGTCCAACTGTTTCGGAGATTAGCCGGAACAAACAGACAGATACATTTTTTTAATTTGTTTTTTTTTTGTTATTAGTAGCTTATATACTTTCACATGCATATTAGTAAAAAGCTGTTATTTTGACATTACAGACAGACACTTCAACTTTATTTTTTATATAGATGTTTTATAGAGCAGGGAATTAAATAACATAAATATCGTTCTAGTGTCAATTTAGTTCGATGAATGCTTAATCTTATCACGGAATGTACATATTCAAAACGGAGAGGAGTAAAAGTCTCCCAGTTAAATATTCAAATTACTCCCACCAAAGATAAACCGTCTCATGAATATCAAAGGAATGCAATCACATATTTCAAGCATATGCAACATACATAAAAACACGATTCGATATGTTTCAATTTTCTCCGCAGTAGTAGGTTTTCTCGTTAAATGTTTTATCGCGGAAACCATTATTGGCATCACATACTTGTTCCATTTTTATTGGAACAATCTGTTGTTGAACCTGCATTGCAGTAGGTGGTATGTAATATTTAAGTTATTGTTATTTTATAATTGTATTGAAACCCTATATTTTTTCTAGTTTAATGTCTTTCTCTGTGGGAATTTTATTATCAACTAGCTTTCGCCCGCGGATTCGCTCCCGTGGAGGTCGGGAATTATCCCACGAGACCGTACTGCAGGGGTAAAAAGTATCCTAAGTGTTCCAAGTTATAAACTATCTATGTGCCAAATTTCATCCAATACTGTTCAACGGTTTCAAACATCCAAACATCTTCACAAACTTTCACATTTATAATATTAAGGGCTGATTTTTCTGCCGGGTCAGTGGGATTGTCCGAAAGGGTTAACGCTGGCTCGGAACATAAAGGGCTAAGGAAGGAACACGGGTGGGTTTTAGTCAGTAAGAGTCTGACACTCCCTTCCGCTCCACCCAGAGCGGGAGGGGTCATTTGATGATTTACTATCCTGAAAAAAAAGGCTGATTTTTCAATCGACCGATAATTTTTGTTCGTGGAATATAATTGACGTCCGACTGTTTTTGTATGGAAGAACTGTCAAAAATTCAAAATTATTCTTCCAATAAAGTTATCTGGCGTTGGTAAAATCAGCCCTAAATAGGATAAGTAGGATAGTAGGATTATAATATTAGAGGATAGTTGTTAGTTAGTAGTGTTAGTTGGTAATAATTCATCGTCAACATCAACAACTTCATTCTATTTAGTTCTTGTTACAGATCTCCTTTCTTTTGTGTTATGCTTCCCTGGTTTATGCAAGTAGTATTCCTCTATCCGTCCACCTTTCCTCAATTTGACTTGGTTTTATATTGGAATTTTTTATTCTATTGACACTCGTTTCGCAGTTGCCCTCAGCTTAGTCATCACTATAAAATACTGAATATTCTCTAGTGTTTTCATTGTTGACGTAATGTAATGCGACATATTGTTTCACCATTTCTTTTAACAATATCTTGTTATGGACCTGTTGTTAGGTATAGTTATGCAACAGTGTTGCGTTTGCTTAAAGTTCAGTAATTATCGTTTTATTAAGTTTTTAGATAGTCTGTTCAATATTCTGTCTGGTGTGTCTACTACAACTGTAAGTATTCGTCAGTTGGTTTGAATAGTAAAATATATTATGTAATCATTTTCCTAAGTGATTCTTCTTTAATCGTGTCTTCAGTTAAAGAAAAGATCTTCATCAAAAGAAATATATCAGCTAGACCTACTTATTTATTGGGTCCTATCGGAGTATTGTCCTATTACCTAAGATTTGTGTTTATGCTGCAAAATTCGTTCTTTGTGTAGTTTTTTGCAGCAGTCTCATAGTTTGTGGTTATGGTTACATCATAGTGCCAGCCAGGTGGAGCAAAGTCAAGGCTTACGAATAAAACCAACACGTGCTGTTCGTTTACTTATCGCTCGATAAGTATTTTATTGCCAATTGGAACCACGATGCCTTGGTACTGTGTGTAATGCTCGAAGCTACAGCTGTTGATATAATGGTAGTACCTAAGTATCGAAGTCTGGTAGACTACTTCTTCAATTTCCTTGGCTTCCTATTTTTTTTTTTTTTTTTTTGTTTAGCCTGTGCTGTCCCACTCCTGGGCAAAGGCCTCCCTCCACTCCTTCCATCTTTCGCGAGCCCGCGCGTCCTCCTTCCAGTTTTGATGGAACCTATCCAGCTCGTCCCGCCATCTCCTACGTGGTCTGCCGCGACCCCGCCTCACTGTCTCAGGGCACCAATTCTGCGCTATTTGGGCCCACAGTTTGTCCGGCATGCGGCAGACATGTCCTGCCCAGTCCCATTTAAGTTGGGCAGCCTTTTGAGCCACGTCAGCTATCTTTGTTTTGGAGCGCAGTATTGTGTTTCGAACAGCTTCCTATAGCGATCAAAATTACAATAGTTTTAGCATTTTCAAAGCAAGTTCCTGTTTGAAAAAGCTGTCAAACAACAACCAAGTAGCATAAATTAGATTTATTTCTATCTTAATATTAAACAGGTTTCACATAGACTACCGTTGCCGGTTTAGAAATCTTACAAAGTGAACGTGTCTAGGCCGCAACAATATAATCATCATAGAAAATGATGATGATGGGACTCCCTTTTCCGCACTTAGACTCGCATTCGCTCCGTTGTGCGTGGGGATTCTGGCTATCAAAGCCAGCCTAGCTCCTCCCAAAAGCACAGAAGCTTCCTGGGAGCTTCACAGGCTTCGCGGAGCGACCTCATTGTTCCGAGGATTTCTGCACGTTGAGAAGCCACGGCCTCGCAATCCAGGATGACGTGGGCGGCTGTATATATGTTACCGGCCAAACCCGATTTTAGGCTGAACTAGTTTCGCCTAGGCTAAACCAGTTCTCCCTACACGGGTTGCATGGTTGCGGTCGGTCGATAGGCTAAGGGCACCCCGAGGTTAGGTTAGGTTAGTTGTACATAGAAATAGGAGCCCCGCGAAGCGGGGCTCCGTCGACATAGGATGCAAGAGCGAGGGAGAACTGGTTTGGCCTAGGCGAAACTAGTTCAGCCTAAAATCGGGTTTGGCCGGTAACATATATAATCATAGTAGTTAGTTTATCATCGAAACGCTAAGAAGAAGATATATACCCATTAATATAATTATAAATTAGTTCAGATGAAAATTGGCAATTTTTATACAATGTCAAGTGTTATAAGCATAATTTTATAACATTTATTATTTACTAGCAGCGCCCCGCGGCTTCACCCGCATAAGTGTCGATCCCGTGAGAGTATCGGGATAAAAACTATCCTATGTCCTTCCCCGGAATGCAATTATCTCTCTGCCAAATTTAATCGAAATCCGTTCGGTTTTTTAGGCGTGAAAAGGTAACACACAGACAGACATAGTCACTTTCGAATTTTTAATATTAGTATGGATGAATGAAAAATGTCAAAAAAAACCAGTACAAGTCAATAGGTATACATACATACCACACACAAAGTAAGTTTGATAAAATGTAATGTCAAAATTTATAATTTAAAAATTAATTTACTGAATAGAAAAAGTTGTCTAAAAGCCAGGAA
Source organism: Luperina testacea (assembly GCA_927399505.1). NCBI lineage: Eukaryota > Metazoa > Arthropoda > Insecta > Lepidoptera > Noctuidae > Luperina > Luperina testacea. The sequence continues at coordinate 18,230,483 of OV656759.1, read as the reverse complement.
AATAATGTTTTTCTGAATTTATTTGGGGGCAACACTGATGCGTGGGGGTAAATTGTTAAAGATTTTGATTGCCATGCAATAGGAATTCCTGCAATACAAGTGTAGTCTCTGGTTACCTAGCCAGAGACTACATTTGTATTGCAGGAATTCAGGAAAAAGCAGAAGCCCAAATGAATTACTTGCACCTGCAAGTAATTCATTTGGGCTTCTGCTTTTCACTCTTTTAGAAATTTGTTCATATAATGGGAACATGTGCGAATACCTTTTTATAAACATGCAAATTTCAAAAACATATAGGCAAGAAAGTGGCTTACAATGTTCTAAATATTCTGCTCCATACACAGCTCTGACACATTTTTTTTTGTGCAATGAATGCTCTGTTCACGTTTACCGAATATTTTACCGTAAGATATTTTGCTTAGGATTTTTCCATACAATGTGCTGACATATCTGACCCCCACTCAAGGTTACACTAGTATAAATGTTGATGCATACGTACCTCATGTGTGTTATTAATTTTACTAACAGCTTTTATCGCTTAGCGACCATATATACCAACAAACTGACAGTAAATTATCAAATGATAAATAGTCGTTAGGTACATTATTATCGATTCAGAAGATATGAGCAAGTTATCATGAGAGGCTATATATATTAACCACTCTAGGAATAAACCAAGACAAAAGAAAATGCATGAAACCTTAGACGGAAAAACAGTAACCAAACGCATCTAGAACCACATCTGTTGCATGCAGCAATGCAAGGTAAAATCCAAGAAGGTCGGCCGACCTATTTACACATGGAATGACAATTTAAAACAGGACAAGATGTACTTCGACAAGGGAATCATTTTTTGGATGAATAGGTACAGCGGAAGATAGAAGTAAGATCAAGATCGCTGCCAGTGAGATTTACAAAAAAAAACCGGAAACGGATAGTAGCGAAACTTCCGACGAAGACATTGAACAGTATCATCTAACACAACACAGCAGAGCATTGACATACAAAAGAACCGAGAAAGCAGTAGAACTCCGCCAAAAGACGCACCGATGAAGCTCGACCTGAACCAACCTGGCGGCAAGGTCGTTAAAAGATGCCTATCCATAGATAATAATTACCCATCTCTCTAGTAGTATAATGCTTACTCTAGGATGCATATCCGGTAGGCTCTTAAATCCTTACGTACCCTACGGGCACGTCTTCCCTACAGTTACCGCGCCCCTCTCTCTATTCCTTGATATGCAATGGTCGCTGTAGCACCATGAACATGAGGCTACAGGAGCTAGTGCGAATCTTGGGGTTCATTCGATTAATCGAGTCTGGTTTAACCACGCCAGCTTGATGTGCTGGCGTCTGTACATTATTATCGACAAGATGTTTTTATATTAATTTTATTGCTTTGGAAAGTTTGAGTGTGAATGTGGATGGCTATTAGAGATTACGGGAAGATCAATCTAACTGGATGGATTGTGTGAAAGGCGCTAGAAAGGGTGTCAGTACTAATATTACGGCTGATCATTAATTGAAAGAAGACATTTTGCTAACTGAAGATTTTTACGAAGTGAATTTTGTTTTATTTATGTTCGGCTAATCCTAAATAAATTAGGATATGGGGGAGTAGGAAGTTGATGATGACGATGCTTGGTGAAGCACAATAATATTGCACTTAGAAAATAGATTATAAATTATAGCAGTACCTACGTTAGCTGGTAGTCTGTTGAGACCTTCTACATTACGGTATTGCCTGCTTCATTAATACAATTCGTGATTATAAGTAGCAAGCCGAGTACTTACAACTAAATGTACTTCACAGTTAGTAGTTAGCCTTCAAGATACCCGTGCGTTAGTGTCGTGAGGTAAGTTCGAATAATAAGTGATATTTAATTAAGGATACTTGTTTATGGTCAACATAAAAGGGAATCCCTTACGATAATCTGTTTTAAAACAGATTGAAAAAAATACCGTATTTGATGTTGAATGTAGTTAGACATTTAATTATTGATTTGGAATTTAAAAGTTATTTACAGTAAATAGCAGCGGTATGTAATGCAATTTAATAAAAAATAAATATACCAGAAACAAAATCTTAGATAAAGATAAGATTATCAAGTTTGTTATCATAAAATCGAATCTCCAAAATTCAAATCAACACCGCAATCTAATGTATGTGGCATTTTTTGTACTGACGTGTTTGCTGAATATTTTATTAATAACAACTTTTCCTTGTCCACAGACACTTGGAGTATAGAAAGAAAAAAAAAAGAAGATGGCTGCTCTTGCAACAGTATTGAAGCCGCGCGGAGTCGCACGCGCATCCTCTAGTCATAGCTTAAGCCTGTGTTTTGTTATTGTTTTATTATTAGGTAAGTGTTCTATTTAAATAATTGAATAAATTATGATAAAAATAGTGAATATAATGACTATTGAAATAGTGGCCCATCGGTCTATCAAGGTCCAAGTTAGGTACCGGTGGTCGAGGCCTCACTGGCAAGGCCCGACGACGTCGTGGACGTAACGAAATTTTAGACCAACAAGATGTAAAATATTGGTGCCAATACTGTTGTTCGCAAACTAAACAAAATTTAAGTTCAGTGCATCTTTATCTTTCTACGAGTATTTCATTACGAACAGGACAGAAGATAAATTTTAGTTTAGTCCTGTCAAATTAATCAGCGCCTGTCGTAAATTGAGGTAATTTTAGTAGGCAAGTTTTTAATCACGTCTAAACTTGTGTGGAGTAGTGTCAGGCGCTGATTAATTTGACAGGACTAAACTAAAATTTATTGTCTGTCTTTTTCTTAATGAAATAGATAAAAAAAGATGCACCGAACTTAAATTTAGTTTAGTTTGTGAACAAGGGAATTGGCACCATTGTAGTGCTAGCGACACGAAGAAAAGGAGAAGGACCCAGAGAGAGGAACCTCCTAACAATGCGTTCTGTATCCATGGGTACTACTTTTTGGATCAAGCTTTCGATCTACCTGCCTATTGAGAGTCTCCTCTGGTTTTAGTCGAGGCAATATTATTTCCTTTTGTAACCTAAGTGTTCAAGCATAAGACACACTTGGTACATATTTATCTCAGTCTTTTTTTGACTGTACAACAATCTGGAGTGTGCCTACGTAAAAGTTCTAAGTTCTTCTGTTTTTATTTCCAGGTATTCCAAGTGCACATTCCCAGTTAGATAAAATGTATGTAAGCGAAACGGATCTCAACATCCTTGTGGATGATACGCATCTCATGAAACTGATACAAATGTAAGTAAACACGAAACATTCCCATTCGCTTAAGTCATTGTGTAACACGGAACTCTTTTATCGATAAATAAACATCAAGTATTGTACTACAGAACACTTCCTTGTTATTTTTAGAATATTAAAATATTACAATTTTTCCACAACATTCTCGTGGCCTGGAAAATTAGCTATATTTTTCTGGCGAATAACTTCTTCAAATTCTGTTCAGCTTTTGAATGCATATGGCAGCTAGTGCCCAAGTGCCTAACCGGACGTTGTGAAACAGGTTTTAAATTATACAGACTAAAAAATTAGAGAATGAAATCTTATACATAGATTAAGAACTTTAACACTAAAATGTTATAGAGTAAAATAAAAATACTCTAATCGTTTAGACTAAAATCTTGTACACTAAATCTGATAGACTAAAATCTTATGAGACTATTATCTTAAAAAATCCTCTCTTATTTTCAGCGGCCAATACAATGAGAGCCTAAAAGTGACAGCGAACATTCAACATCCAGACATCGTGCAGTTCGTTCCTCAAACGATCGACATTCCAGGTTCCAAAGAACCCAACTCCACAGTAAAGATCACGTACGATATTTGCGCGTACGCAAAGAGCCCTGGACATTCGGAAGTTACATTCAATGTTACTCCTGCTGGGTTTGTCAAGTAAGTATAATATTATGATAAAAATCTTCTTCTATCCATAAAATACATCCCTATAGAGTGCCTTTCAAATTGTCGATTTCCCATAGTGTACTCCATAGAGCCTAGAATCATTGTAGATACCGACTTGTGCGTCGGTATATAGTCTATTATATGCAAATATTTAACATAGCCATTCTTATTTCATTTTGTGATCCGTAAGCGTTCTTTAACTTGCCTATTACCTCTGTCAACTGTTAAGACAGTGTGCGTAGTTTCGTAACATTTTGTTGGATTCATTTATTTATTTAATACTACAAGCACATAAATGTACAGAGGCGGACTTAATGCCATAGGCATTTTCTACCAGTCAACCTTTGGGTGATGCAGAGACAAACAGTGGTAGGTGCAATCATGAAAAAGAAATTAATGATCTTGTGATGGATTTAGAGTAGGATGAACTTTTGCATTAATGCCATTGTAAGAATACATGGCCTTTCAAAATAAATTCGCGTAACTTCGCAAATGTATCGGAATTTAATAACAATAAAAAATAATAATAAATATGAATTCCCAAAGTATATAGTTATAGTAGCTGATCATTCTTGAAATTATTAATTTGAAATATATATTGTTTTATTAATTTGAAATATATATTATTTTGTTTCTCGGAGTTTATTGATCCGGTCAGGTAGTGAAGTTTCGCAAATTAATTTATAAAAGACCCTGCTTAGATTTGTAGATAACCTTCACATCTACATCTTGAGCCACATATATACCACTAACTTAGAAACCTTTACTCCTTCCAGCTTGGACACAGTATTCCTCCGTATCACAGTGATGCACTCCCACGCAATCAACGTCATCTCCTACATCATGGGCTGGATCTACTTCGCGGCCTGGTCGGTCTCGTTCTACCCTCAAATCTACATCAATTTTAAGAGGAAGAGCGTCGTGGGCCTCAACTTTGATTTCTTGGCCCTAAATATCATGGGATTCACTATGTATTCCTTGTTTAACTGCGGTCTTTACTTCTCGAGGGAAATTCAGGTATGTTTATGCTTTTTTTATTTTATTATTGTAACTAGCGAACCGACCCCTGCTACGGACGATTTTTAGGTTTTGACAAAACATCGAGATTTCCTTAATATCTTTAAGTTCAATATGAATTATATATTATATATAAACCTTCCGGAATAAATCTCTAAACTATGGTGAAAACGTATCAAAATCAGTTGCGTAGTTTAGAAGAAAAAATTGGTTAGACAGACACGAAAAGCGATTATACAAGATGGAACAAGTCCTGAAAGTACTCTGTTCATAATTGACTACTGAATCGATTTTAGTAACTTTTATTTAATCAATTTTTTCCAAAATATATTTTGCCATACTGACCGTCAATTGAGCCAAAGAAAATTAAATCTTATTTCAGAGCAATAAGACTCAATATTAAGTGCATAAAGTAATGTTAGGCTCAACATGATTTTCTTAATAATAATAATTAGCTTTAAAAAATAAGTTTTCGTCATTGTATGATGCTTTTAATTCAATACTCTAATGGGGTGTATGAGGTCTTTCGTTAATTATGTTACATATCGTATGCATATATCCATGCCCAGAACGTACAGAAAAACTTGTGAATTTTCCAACTAGGGATTATAACAATGCAGGTATTTGAGAAAATATCATGTTGTACCCAAGATATATTATGTAGTTAAATTCAATTTTCAATTAATTCTTTCGGTCAAGGGAATTCCATTCAACTACAAATCATAATGTTAATGACATAAGCTGGGAGTCAGAGAAACAATAATAGTTCTAACAATTTTACTACTCACGACAATCATGATAAGCCTCGGTTAAATGTATGTTAATTGTATTCATAGGTTATCCCACATATGCAAACACGTGCTATTTATCTCAAGGGTCTGATTCTGATGATATCTACAGACTGCATCAGAAATTAAGATACAATTATAATGTGAGGGCAAATATATTGGGAGAGCGCCTGTGCCAATAAGGTATTAAAAGTGGTTTTGTATGTTTTGGGAAAAGGCAGCTTGGCCTTATAATTATGATGTGTAACTGAATTAAATTCTATTATGAAAATAGTTTATTAAAAATTGTTTACTGAATCGATTTCTGTCATTTTTAATATAGGTAATTTTTAATTACAATAATAATTATAACTGCGTAAATAACAGTCACACGTCCAGTGACAGTCAAAACAAACCAAAATGGACGAAGTACTATTACGCTAGACCCTCACACATGTGCCACTGTTTGCGTGCGTAGATTTGTAATGTAAACACAATTTTCTGGGTCAGCAGGATTGTCCGAAAGGGTTACCGCTTGCCCGGAACATAAAGGGCTAAGGAAGGAACACGGGTGGGTTTTAGTGAGTAAGAGTCTGACACTCCCTTTCGCTCCACCAAGAGCGGGAGTTTTTATCAGCCCATAATAAACTGCTAGAAAAAATGAGCACAAGAATTAATTTTACTATCTTTTTTTACGATAGCACACTGTTCTACAGTATCGTAAAACGTGTCACCTACTTAATACATTGAATTAACTGGATATTCATCATGTTTTCAGAACGAGTACTTCAGTCGCCACCCCCGAGGTCTGAACCCGGTACAACTGAACGATGTATTCTTCTCTCTACACGCCGCCTTCGCCACGCTGATCACCATCACACAGTGCTTTTTATATGAGGTAAGGTTTTTTACAATAACTATTAATTTTGGAACGAAGCGGCTTGCGGTAGAAGTTGACTGGAAGAAATTGTCATGTAAGGAATAAGCGTTATGCCCCCTCCATGCGACTTTTTCTTTCGTTGTCATGGTTCTGGGGGTGCTAAAGCCGATAGCGAGATCAAAATGAAAATCAAAGATGGCGACAACTTCAGGAGAGCTTTTAAAAACTTATACTAGATGGCTCTGTAGTAAAAACTCGTATTAAAATCACACTTCCCCTCTTTGTGTCTTTTTATATACAGGGTGTCCCTGGAAGTACGAATCAACCCGAATAGGGGCGTGGGCAAGGTCATTTCCAAACTTTTTACCCTGACAATGTCGGTGAATTTTTTTGCACAAAGAAAAAGATCATAAAAAAAACTATCAAGGCTATCTAAAAAAAAATTGATAGCCCTGATAGTTTTTTTTATGTTTTTTTTCTTTGTGTACTATTCGAAGTGATTGATTACAAATTGGTCATAACATTTGAACCATAAAAAAATTCACCGACATTCTCAGGGTTAAAAAGTTTGAAAATGACCTTGCCCACGCCCCTATTCGATTTGATCCATACTTCCAGGGACACCCTGTATACGAGTGTGTGTGCGTGCAAATATCGCGGAACGTACTTCGTTCCTGATAGGGGTCCCCCGACCGCAAACTTTTTTTTTTGTGTTCCCCTGCTAGGAAAAGCCTCCCCCCTTTTTCCTTCCATACCTAATAACTAAACTAAGGAAATAAAATCTTGATACTTACAAATTATTAGAGAACAATCGTAAAGTATAGGGCTTAAAAGATTATGTCGAACTTTATAATGTAACAAATTGTTACCGTGAGATTTGAATATCAGTAGAAACTTTTATGTCACGAAGCAACACGCGCTTTTCGTGCAGTGGGAACATTATAACCTGCGGGGTAATTGCGTAACACACAAACAGTTGCAATGGGCTTCACTTTGACAGTACAACAACATGCATTGCGGCATTCACGTTGTTAAGCAGGCAAATTTTTCGAACATATGAAGCAATGTATTAGCAATATACTTTAAAATTATTCAGATTTAATAAAATTATTACATATTTAAATATTATTATTTTTAATTATTATTTGATTTAATCTTATGAATTCATAGTGTGTTTCGCAATTAGCGTACAGATTGTGCCATGCTTTATTAACATTATATTCACTTTCATTCCAGCGCGAGGACCAACGAGTATCCACAACTGGTCGCAGCATACTGGGCGTATTCTCAGCTATCGTTATAGTGACAGCCGGAGTGACATTCTCCGGGAAACTCAAGTGGCTCGACTTCCTGTATTACTGCAGTTATATTAAGTTGTCCATCACGCTCATTAAATATTTGCCTCAGGTTGGTGTTTCAAACTATTTTTGACATAAGAACATAGTGGTTAACTCGTCATCTTCCTAGGCTTTTCCCAAATATATTTGGGGTCGGCTTCCAGTGAAGTGAAGCGATTATCTCACGTCCACAATCAAGTTACTGGGTAATATGATACAGATATTCTTTTTCACGAAGTCCGTTCGGCTTTGATTGTAGTAGTGACGTATCCCGACAAGCGCGCTCCTACAGCGGCTGCCCCTTGCTGCCGTCGCATGAGGCTATTTCCGCGAATGTTTTACTTCACCCATTGTTGAGTCTCTGTTGATCACAATGTGCATGTGCACGCTTGACAACATTCATAGCCAAACGGACTTCGTGACATAGAACATCTGTACCTCTTGGTAAGACTGGTTATCAGACTTTCAGGCTTCGGACGACCCAAAGATCAAAGATCAACAGCTTAACGTGCCTTCCGAGGCACGGAGGGGTCTCGGTATGTAAAGATGGTCACCCATCCACGGACTGACCGCGGCATGAGTAGCTTAACCTGATTGATCGACCCGTGCAGCTGATATTACTTAGCCACGAACGCCCCTTGAACATTTTCTTGTTATAGGAACATAGTGGTTATCTATAACATGAAAGAGATTATTATGCGATAAAAATGTCTCATTATTCGTGTTGTCGGAATAATCGCGTGTCGTGTCAAGACCTAACTCGATATAAAAGAAAATATCCTTAGGCAGTGTCGGAATTAATATTCGACTTTATTACTAGAAGCATAAGGTTCAAATTCCTATGAAAAATGAAACTCCTGAGTCTCCCGGTATATGTTTTTATAGATAGTTACCCAAATTACCGTTGGGTGGTAACAAAAGAACACAGAAATTGCTCACCAGCCTAGTTTGACGGAAATCTCTTTGGGAGATGATTACGTCATATACTCAAATCCCACGGAAGCCATTTCTGTAGTGATTTGTTTACTTTGCGATACCTTATCAATTTCTTTCGGAAGAATACAAGTATCATACCTTCATCTCCTCACTTTCCAGGCCTACATGAACTACAAACGCAAATCCACAGTCGGCTGGAGCATCGGCAACATCTTCCTCGACTTCGTGGGAGGTTTCCTGTCCATCCTACAGATGGCGCTCAACGCCTACAACTACAACGATTGGATCTCATTCTTCGGCGACGCGACGAAATTCGGGCTTGGCTTGTTCAGTCTCGTCTTCGATATATTCTTCATTCTACAACACTATGTGTTCTATAGGTATGTAGATCATCTTTTTTTGAAATTTTGAATAGGAGTTGTCGTGTGTTTTTGTGTGTTGATTTTCTCATATTTCTTTCTTTTTTTTTTGAGTGGTTGAAGTGTGTTTTATTTATTTATTCTTGAATGAGTGAGTTTTATTTCTTTGGTTTGAGATTATTATTTTCTATTATTCATTCTATATATATAAAAAAAACGATTTTGCATCTTTTCGGGGTTTAGAGTTTGAACGACAAAAACTTTGATTCTGCATGTCTTAGAATATTTTGAATTTTGCTCTGCTTAGCAAAATTCAAAATATTCGTAGACAAAATATTCTTCTATATGAAGCACAATAATAAAGTAAAAAATAATATAAAAGTAAAAACTACAGTTTTCGTTCAGGCTCTATTTTAAAATCATTGGGAATTATTTTAATAAAAAAAAACCTACCAAAGATCATCATCATTAAATATATTAAGTATAATAAAAATAAATCTTTTGACGCGACAACTCCTTTAAATTATTTTTTTCCGGTGCTTACTAACAAGATGTTATGTGGAATAGAAACTTTTCTTCTGTTTTTTTTCCTCTTTCATCTAAAGGCGATATCGGATCACTCGACAAAAACTTTAATTTGTCTTTCATATGTTGTTCGGTTCCTATCCTTTTTACGATTCGTTCAAAGTTTGAATCTTACAACATAAATAAAAAAAATTGAAGCACCAGTCTGATATCATCTTTAGCGGTGATGGGTCACTAACATAGCCTTAAGCGTTCTGTTTTCACTAACGCCTACTCATTAACTCACTTCCTAACAAAATGTTTGTCCTGTACTTTATATAAACTTCAAGACTGAAGAAAATAAAGATATACGAGATGACAATGCACCAAAGTTGAATCGAGAAATGTCACATTGATGAATCAAGAATGATATAGATGGAGAATCATGTTTCATGATCAAAAATGAAAATACAGGATTACTACTATTGGAAAGTAAATTTTACATAGTATTGAGTTACCTACATCTGAGAAACCGACGGAACAACAAAGAATTCCATGGTAGCAAAACGCAAAAATCCTGTAAAACAGCAAGATGAAACTTACTGTTCCATAGAAAGAGACAGAATATGACAGGATTATGAAGACATAACGGACGAAACGAGGGTGTACAAGACCCTACTGCCTACCCCTTTGAGTACAACAGGCTTTATGTTATGTCACCAAGAAGACATTAAAAAAAAAATGTGACGATACCAGAACGATCAACAAACACCAACATTCAAAAACAGAATATTTTTTGCTACAAAAAATCATACAAAAAATATTCACTCAACCATCATCGGGACCATTCGCTTAAGCTTCATGCACTTTGGGAAAAACAAAATGGCGGATTTTAAAACATGATGAAGGAACATTTTTTGTGGTTCAATTTCAGAGAGGGCAAAGAGTTTGTGAGAGTAAACAGTAGTGACGAGGGGTCGGAGTTGTCGAGCAGTAGTGATGGGAGGGAGTATTTTGTTATGGTGCAAGATTGGTATGTATATCGCCTTCTTTAACCCACGCTGTATATATGTTTTCTGTCTTATCTTAAACTTCTAGTACAGTTAGAATAGCTTTGGCTTGAGCCTTGAGGTGGCGAGTATATTGGTGGCTGTTTAATTTTATTTAGCCCACTCTTGTACAAAGCGAAATGTATATTTATATGTTTATTAAAATCGATCTAGCGAACGATTAGAGTGTAAACGTAAGTCAAATGATTCCACATTTAAAATAAATAAAGTAAAAAATTATTTTATCTAGCAAAAAAAAAAAGTTAATTAGCGCCACCTCTGACAAATATATTCATAATTTAATACTCCGTCCAGCTTTTTACCTTTTAAATACATTTTAGGCATTCCGGCGAGAAAAAGTATGATCTGGACGTCAAAGCGTGATGAAGACCACAACCAGTCCTGTGCCAGTTTTCCATAGTAATTTAGAACTTATCTTTAATCCAGTAAGATTTACTTTCGATCTACAACTTTCAGATTGTTGCTGATGTCTGATTTTAGCTTTATTAAGATATTTTTGTTTGTAATGACTTATTTACGTTTATAAAAAAAATATAATTAAGAATTGCAATGCTTTAAGTTTTAAACACATATTTGACAGATTAGAGCGAGTTTATAAAAAATGGCTTGCAAGCAGTATTCATTGGGTTAATAGGTGTATTTTCGAATAATTTAATTTTATATAAAACAAGTTTTTGGATAATTACATTTATAGCATTTGATTATAATCTGTCACTGCCATACACCGTATTTATACTCGGGATACATTGAGACACATAGCAATGCAATAATTTTATATTCCGTAGTATATTTATTTTACTAAAATTAAGACATTTATACAGTTATTATTTACTTAGGTTACTGTCCAATAAATTATTTTCTGTTTAAAACACGATAAACAGACTGATGTTCTTTGTATTTTACGCATTTATGATTTTTACGGGACTTTTTATTTGATTTTTGCAATACAAGACATACGGTACAAATAGTCAAATATATTGTTCCTTTGTTTTTTATCTTTTGAACATTAAAAGTTATACATATAAACTAATGAATGTTGCAAATTCACAGTTTTTGCTAGACTATTATGCGCGTGAGCATATAAAAGTGAATAAAACATCTTTAAAGCCTTACAAAGCTCGAAAACTTTTAATATTCTTGAGAAAAATATATGATAAATTGATAAAAACAGTTAAAAACTGAATTAATTCTATTTACAATTTATTATAATGTTTGTTAAATGACAAAGTCATTCGTTTCAAGGATCTGTGATGATAACACATTTTATATTAAAATGTGAAATGATAAATATCACTGCTGTTTTGTTTACAATCCCTTAAAAATAAGCTTCGGACTATTTTTCCCATTCCTATCCTTTGAATCCGACAAAAAACTTTACTAAAAAATATATTATTTCAATTGTAAGTTAAAAGCAATAAGTTAATGTTTAAATCTCAGTTATTTAATGTCAAATTAAGTTTATTGTTAGATAATTTACAATGTGTATTGGAAAGGGTACCTATACGTGTTCCGGACGTTATACGTAAACTTCGACCAAATGTTCAGATCATGGAAATAAGCATTTTTATTATAGACACATAAATTAATACTTATTTTTTGTTAATTTTCATATAAACAAAATACCTTGACTTAAATCACCCGATATGCATGCCTCTTTATCCGAATTGGCAACGACGTATTTTTCATTCGTAAGATTTGGCGGGCTGAAGCTTGTCAAAACTAAGTTAAGACCCTTTCTTACTACATAGCTCAATTAAATTTCATTAAATGAAATTACAAATATCTTTGTAACGAAGCCTTTTTAAGAACTATTTCATTTGTTAGATTTAATTTGTAAAAGCTATAAAAGCGTTTGAATAAGTTTATGGATAACGTTAAGAACACGGTGTATAATACATTATCAAGGGCAAAGATTCGTTATATAAAAAATAATAACAAACTACGCAGCAATTTTTATTTGATCATAATATAATTTTTTTAAACAGTTCAATTTTTTTTTCTTGCTGGTATTTTATGCCACTTATATACACACTTCACCTCGATTGTACCCTTGCCATTACACTTTGTATAGTTTTTAAGGTTTTGTTTATGGTATTCAATAAATTAATATTGGTTTGGCTGTGTTTCTTTTTTCATCCCTTGATTTCACCTAAGATAATAAACATTTCACATCACAGATATTACTGATTACGTAAAATACTCATTTTAATATCGACTTCAATAGTTGGATTAGAAATAGTCACATCTACAGAATAGGGTAGAGGGCGTAAAGAAATCCTCAAAAAATAACAACCTTGCGAACGTTGCAATAAAGTCGATATTAGATAATTTAGATCATATGCCGTTAATGCTGTGGCGTGATTGAGTTTACTAATTTTTACTTTATTTCAACCTGTGTAAGGTTGATTACTTCTTCGGCAGATAAATTCTGTGCTTCGCCTGGTCTGCACCACCGTAACATTCCGTGGTTACAGTAAGTTGATACGGACTTATATGACCATGATTTTAATAGGGGCGAGGTAAGCTAAAATTATCACAATACTTAAGGATACCATAAACGTCATCGTATATGCTGCGGCTTGCTGGTCATCGCATCAAGATGCTTCCTATGAGACGGGGCCGCATCATAATCATTTTCAGGGCAGGTCAATGAGGGTTTTCGTGACAATTTACGACACCAGTTGGCACCACTGTGACAAGAGGTCTTCCAATATAAAATATATGATGACGTACATCATTCGATTCATTCATTCGTTCATCATTCAGTTATGAATAAAGAAAATATAGGCTCTTTGATAGATGCCTGGACCTGACGTGTCAGTGCTGCCACCTAGCGAACGTCATTTCAGAAAACCCTCATTGACAGAAAGTTGTACCGCAAATTTGCATGACACTTCAGTTTTTGTCAAATTATGACCTGTTTTCTGACAAATATTGGTTACATGGTAACATTGGTGTCCCCCGGATGTGGTCGCAATGAAACACAATGTGCTCTTAGACTCACTGCGACTTAAAATTACTCTGCGAAGTTAACGCTAACAGCTGAAAGTCAATTCTCGTAATTGAAACGTTCACAATCTACATAGAAGTCGGAATATCACCTCAGCGACAATCAATGTCAACGACTTGTCAAAAATGTAGGGCAATTACCTAGAGGTATTTTTGACAGATTGAGACTGAGATCAGACTGAACATTTTTAAAATGATAAGAATCAGAGTACTGAGAATTGCTGCTCTGGTATCATTGAAGAGGTGTCATTCATTCAATAAGAGACTTCGAATTACTGTAAAAATCTCACCGTGAAATATTAGGTGAAGTGAGCGTGGAGTGAGCCGTCAATAGTGTCAATTCCTAGCAAAAACAAAACTCACTTCACCTAAGTTTTCACGGTGAGATTTTTACAGAATCGACCGGCAGTACTTGATGTCACCGGCGACCGTTAATAAGGAAATCTAATAAAATACCTACGTCATAAAACATACTGCACACAAAACAAATAATAACGATTACTGAAAACACTACAATACCTGTTTACATAACCTTATGTATTGTACAGACGCCAGCACATCAAGCTACCCGAAACTGTCAAATTTTCCCAATCAACTTTAAACCTTATTTTGTAACGATAAAGTTGAAAATCTATCAAAGAAATTTGAGAGATTGTAGTAGCTAGATCTGCTGGCATCTGTACTATATCTATAGTTAGAATATATATAGCATCAATATTGGAACAAGATCATGTGCCTGTCAAGTATCTACCTACGTGAACGTACGATATACTCGTGATAGTCGGAGTATTGAGACTTTCATAGACAAAATATACTCAATGTGGGTGACCCACAGTCCTCAGTAATAAGACTAATAAGGGAGAGAAAGTTGTGCGAAAAATACAAGACATTACCTACTGCTTCGACATCGTTAATATTGGAACGAAACTGTAGATATGACGCAGAAGCGTCTACCTCATTGGTTGGTAGGTTCCATTAGCAGACGATGATACTTTAGCAAAATACAAAGTCTCTGCCTTTTAACCTAAACTTATTAAAATACATCTTATCTGAACTTATGGGATGGTGATGAAGAAAGGGGTAACTGTTAGCAGCCTAGAAACAGCTGGGATCGGGTGCAGTTAATACTGGCTATTCATCAGGCATCCGAATTTAAAAAAATTGCCTGCTACTTGTCTAAAACTGCATTGACTGTAGGCGCAGCGGACAGATGTCTTTTAAGTATAAGTTAGGTGGATTTTTGTGGCCCGACCCGCCCCTATTGGACACTTGGACGGATGGCTTTTAAGTATAAGTTAGGTGGATTTTTGTGGCTCGACCCGCCCCTATTGGACTTTCGGACGGATGTCTTTTAAGTATAAATTAGGTGGATTTTTGTGGCCCGACCCGCCCCTATTGGACACTTGGACGGATATCTTTTAAGTATAAGTTAGGTGGATTTTTGTGGCTCAACCCGCCCCTATTGGACGTTCGGACGGATGTCTTTTAAGTATAAGTTAGGTGGATTTTTGTGGCCCGACCCGCCCCTATTGGACACTTGGACGGATGGCTTTTAAGTATAAGTTAGGTGGATTTTTGTGGCTCGACCCGCCCCTATTGGACTTTCGGACGGATGTCTTTTAAGTATAAATTAGGTGGATTTTTGTGGCCCGACCCGCCCCTATTGGACACTTGGACGGATATCTTTTAAGTATAAGTTAGGTGGATTTTTGTGGCTCAACCCGCCCCTATTGGACGTTCGGACGGATGTCTTTTAAGTATAAGTTAGGTGGATTTTTGTGGCCCGACCCGCCCCTATTGGACGCTTTAGCGTAACTGACTGCTGCCTTATTAGGAAAACATGAATTGCGTTTTTACTCTGTCCTGACTCTGGACCACACTGTCACGCTGGCTCGAGTACCTAAATAATAAGGGTTTTTCGTAGTATAATGTATAGTAAAACTGCGCAGTGCTGCACTGCCCTACACTATTTCAAGTTAAACAAATATCAACTTTATTTAAATGAAAATTAAGTTGATTTCAGAGTGACTAGCACTAGGTATTGAAAAAGTTATAAAAATGTTTGAAGTTGTAGCGTAAACTGAACTTTATTGTGTAGGAATTAAAGTTATTTTTCCATTAATTCATATTTGTTTACATTTTTGGCAAATGAATCGCGAACGCAGATTACAGTCGACCTGGTAATACATTAACCTTGAGTTGATCTTGCGTAATATGGCGTTTTAATAAAACAAGAGAACAGCTTGTACTGGTTTTGTTTCCACTGACGCGCATGACGTGCGGCCTATTACTGTAGGTACAGACGCCAGCACATCAAGCTACCCGAAACTCAAATTTTCCCAATCAACCTTGAACCTTATACTTCAGCGATAAAGTTGAAAATCTATTGACCCTTTGACCGCCACAGTCATGTATAGATGACAAACCAAAATGTGCCCAGCACGCCACGGTTCGACTATATGACAGACTTTGACGCCGAGGGCACGTTATTGATTTTTTTACGTGTGGCGGTCAAAAGGTTAAAGAAATTTGACAAATTGTAGTAGGTTGATGTGCTGGCGTCTGTACCTACTGTAGTGATAACATCCCAAATAAGAAATTTCCAAAAAGGTTGTCTTTAAAATAGCGCTCTTAGCGATAAGACCACCCATAATCACCCATTGTGTCACCGTTTGTAAAGTTTCTATGTTTATATCTGTAATTTATACAGTGTACCTAGTAAAGATTATTTTATTCTGTTCCCCTATTGAAAGCTGTTCGTATGGAATGTTTTATTGATTTGATCAGGGACGGATCTACTTAAAGGCTTTTTGGGCTGCAGCCCAGGGCACCGTGGATACAGAGGGCCCCCAACTGAACTGAAAACAATAGACGATATTGTCGATAATAAAAATTAGGTATCTAGAATTAAAAAAAATCCGATCATAATAAAATGGCAATTGGTTGAGTAATTAGGTAGGGCCCCTAAGCAGTATTAGCCCAGGGCCCCACAAATTCAAGATCCGCCCCTGGAT
This sequence comes from Luperina testacea, assembly GCA_927399505.1. Classification (NCBI taxonomy): domain Eukaryota; kingdom Metazoa; phylum Arthropoda; class Insecta; order Lepidoptera; family Noctuidae; genus Luperina; species Luperina testacea. Next base: position 18,213,670 of record OV656759.1, on the reverse strand, counting down.
TTGATAGGATGTTAGACTGTGTTTTGTAACTTTTGTCAGTTAAAATGATCCCTATTGGTCTTCTGTCTTCCATTGTTGGTGGCGGAAAAGTAGAAGCAGCTGATTGTAAGCCACAAACACTTTGAGGTTGAGGATGTTACAATATACCTCTCCACCACCTTTCGGGGAAATCAGGCGTTCATGTAAAGTTCAGGATAAAGCCCATAACTTTACACTCTCATTTACACGAAAACATTCACAAACGCTCTTCAAAACTGTCTTGGTCGACCTTACTCCTAAATCAATTCAATCAAAAATTATAAAGCTTTGTGATGAATATTTTAAGCGTTCATTTTTATAATTGTATGACATCATTACTGTTTAAATCAAAATACTTAAAACCCTAGTTATTCATTAAAAAGCGTAAAACATAAAACCTCGTTCATCGGATAAAGCTCTTTCCATAGATGCCCTAAAACTACCTACGTACTCTTACACATATTTTTCCATCAACAGAGAGGCGCGGTATATCCTGCTACCTGGAAGCACCACATCTACCGAAAACCTGGCTCCTCACTACGAAGAAAACCAACCTGATTCCGACGAACCGTATCAAGGCGCTCCCGCTTAATACGACACGAAAAGCGACACGATTATACTCTGTCTCTTTCAAACGAAACACGATGTTGAGGTGCGAGCGAGTAAGAAGATGATGCTCACGTGCGGAAGTGTTAATGGCAAACACCTCGCATGGAGCTGAAGAGGTAAAATGGATGTTAGAAACGGGAGTATATTTCCAGTCATAGGAAGCGATTGGAATATTACTAAAGAGCCTAAGTTGATGAAAGATAAACGATTCAAATATATTCCAAAGACGCACGTGAATAACAGATTGTTATTCTTAAGACTCCCGTGTCAGTAGATCATGGGTATCTAAATAAAGACTGGGATCGTTAACTGAAAACGCGGAAGTTGATACAGTACTAAAAAATAAAACAAACGTTCTTTGAGAGGTGAAAACGAAAACAGTTTCTATACGAACGAAATTGATACGTTTCTAAGAATTGGATATTATCGTGACCAATATTAAATGAGAGGCTTGAAAATAATGAAAGGATTATGCCCGTTTTTACAAAGTAATCACACATAAATAATGAAAATGCCAAAATAAAAGCATGCCATTGGATTTTCAACTCTGGGCCACTCGCAGAAAGTTGAAAATCGAATAGCACCTAATGGTGTTAAAAACTGACATTAATACAATTAATTAGGTATACAACAACGCTTAAATACCAGCTTATCACATAAAACTATGTCATAGGAATAAAAACATCTTTATAATAGTCTTAGAACGTGATAAACAAACAAATGTTGCATACATTTCAAGATAAATGAGTGAATTGTGTGGAGATAACGGACAATAAAAATGAGACTATACTGAATTGAATATACAAAAATATAATAAACTTTAGTGCAAATAGTTTGAAGAAGGACAATAAATGTTTAGAAGTGTTAATTATAATATAATTTTATTATGTTTTTAGTATTAAAGATGATGGTGTTAGCCGTGCGTGCACTGAAAGAAATAAGCAGTAAATAAAAATGAAAAAACATTGATCTGAACTGCTTCAAACAGTTCCATATGAGCCTAACGTTCAAAACAGTATTTTTACTGATCCGAAAACAGTTAAAGCTTGAGGCAAAATGTTACCGCCATGACAGTAAACTTTAACGTTTTATGTAGCTAAAAGATTACAAAATTAACTGTTTTATTCATTTGGTGATATCGTTCATTGAAATTTACGTACATTACAGTAATGGTGGATTTCCTTCTTTTTTTTTTCAGTAAATGGTATGTTCAATCATTAAAAGTTACTGTTTCGTTTTTACTGTTTTACAAACATTTTTTCTTACTGTATAAAGTCATGTGCTGTAGTAAGAAATTATTTTTTTCAGTGTGACATGGATTTTTAGCGTTAGTTTATTTTGGCATAATAATATTATTCCATCTAGATTCTAGAGTTTAAACACGAGTTTTTGTTAGTGAGCAGTGGTGGCCCATTGGTATCAGCCCCGACTTACGAGTTGTAGGTGAGTTCGAACCCAGGCAGACACTTTACTTTGTGTATTTAATTTCATTACCACTTCTCGCAAAACGGTAAAGGAGATCATCGTGAGGAAGCCGGCATGTCTTAGAACCGAAAAATTCGAAGACATATGACGTCCACCAGCCGGCACTGGGCCCTTGTGGTGGATTACGGCCCACTCCCTCTCACAGAGAGGAGGCCAGTGTCCCAGCAGTGGGAACATTATAAGCTGATTACGTACGAGTCTTTGCTGACGCCTTATAATGAGATAGAAGAAACTTTGCAATTTTTTCTTGTTTTCCTTACTTTTACATTGAATGATGTTCAGCTGTATGTAGTAATTAGGTACTCTTACTCGATATACAGTACCCGGCGATAAATATTGCACATCGACCTTTCTAAAGAGACAATCGGCTAATTTCGGCTTCGTAGAGCGTTATCTCTGTCGCACGAAATACAAACAGTCCGGTATCTATTAGGAGCTGTTAAAACAATTATGATTTGCTTCTTTTGATAATTATTTTTATTCTTTGTATAAAATGGTTTTGTGTGAAAAAAGGTCGCTGTGCAATAATTATCGCCGGGTACTGTACGTAAGTTTTTTTTCAGTTCAGATATGTACTGAAATGAAATCGTAGGCACAGAGTTCATTAGTATGACTAATTTTAGGTAATTTTTTTTCTAATACATGAAAAATAAAAATTTTATTCGTAAAAATATATAATATTGTCCTTAAAATAGGAATGATGTACAGACGCCAGCACATCAAGCTACTCGAAACTGTCTAATTTTCTCAATCAACTTTGAACCTTATATTGCAACGATAAAGTTGAAAATCTATTAAAGAAATCTGACAGATTATAGTAACTTGATGCGCTGGCGGTCTGTACCTATACTGAATGAATTAATGAATGAATGAATGATATAGTTCTATATTATACAATGTTGTGTTTAATCCCGACTTATGTCATTCAGATAATATAGATCGTGTTTCAGTTGCCTGTTGCATAATAATTAATTAAACAGTACATTCCATGCTATTGCAGGATACAATTAATTGCATTTTAAAGTACAATATTCCATGTTTGTTTTACCTATGCATTTCTTTTTATTCTTAACCGACTTCAAAAAAGGAGGGGGATATGCATTCGGCGAGTTTTTTTTAAGCTATTATTTATCGTCATGTTCATATAAAATCCATGTCATTCGGGTATTATTAGAGCAATGAAATAATAATCTTATGTTTTTATTAATAAGTAGACAAATATTTAATGAAATGTATTTTATCTTGTAACTATGTAAATGTACTAACAAAATGTATTAACATTCCAATATAACCCAAAAACATTTATTTAACACTTAGATTTTTATACTAAATATTTAACCGGACAATTTACGGAAAAACAATACTAACAAGCATTTAATTGTTTTGTATCTTTGTCATTCTTGTATGTTTATGAAGAAAAAAGAAAAAATAAGAGTAATCATTTTTTGTAAATCATATTATGTTTTATTTCACTGAAAATCCATACCAATACTATACTAAGCGTATACTAATCATAATTCGAAAACAACTCTGTCTGTCTGTTACCTCTAAACGGAAAATAGTGGCCACTATTATCCGTTTTAGTGATTATAATAAAACTAAACAATGTATAACTATCGTTTATAATAATATTAACGTATAATCTTGTGGATCACAACTTAACGTGCTTATTTTCTGCATTTTCATTCTAAAATAAAAGAAATAACCAAACAAACGATGAGGGCGTCACTAGGCGGTCGGCGTAGCTTTAATGGCTGAACGGACTTCGCTGAATTTTGGCAAACAAGTAGAACATGTCCTGGGTATGGACATGGGTTTTTTTATCCCGGTAGTACGTCCCTGTGGCATAATTTCTGATCGCGGGCGAAGCCGCGGACAAATCCAGAATCTCATAATTATTTTAATTGATGTGTGAAAGTTTGTGAAGATGTTTGACGTTTTACTTAGCGCAGAAACGGCTGAAGGGATGTGGATGATATGTACAGACGCCAGCACAGCAAGTTACTACAATCTGTCAAATTTCTTTAATAGAATTTCAACTTTATCGCTACAGCATAAGGTTTAAAGTTGATTGGGAAAATTTGACAGTTTCGGGTAGCTTGATGTGCTAGCGTTTGTACATAGATAGACCATGTCCACCACTCATAGAATAATCTTTATGGGTACATGAAGATTTTTCCTTTTGGATACAAGTAAAATCCACGGGCAACAGCTACAGTCCGGCCGTCGAGGGGATGCGTACCTGCAGTGCGATTCTGTAACCATCTCACCGTAAAAACTTATTTTAGGTGAAGTGAGCTGTCAATAGTTTCAATTGCTAGCAAAAACAAACTCGCATCACCTACGTTTTCACGGTGAGATTTTTACAGAATCGACCGGCTGACACCTGTCAGTGCCACAATTCTAGTAGCTAATAAAGATCAAATTCGCGAAACACGATTTCGATTGTATGTAACTGACAGGTGTCAAGAACGCATTCTCTCGTCGGCCGCTCTGTAGTCAGCTGCAAAAACAAAATGTCAGGTTCACAGTTGGTTAATAAACAAATATAGGTCTATAATGACACAAATCACGACGCAGTCCCTATGTTTAGGTAGGTACTAAAGAGAAGAAGATAAGGCTCTCCACGGCCCACAAAGCTCAATCATGTGACTGCGTATCTTGCAGAGGAAGAGATAGTTGGCGTAATTTATGCTATTCATAACATAAAGTCGTCTGGCAGCCATTGATAGTGTGAACTTCGCACATGCGCGTGACGTGAGATGCGTCACTGCGCATGATTTACTGGTTCTGACTTATTTATGTGTTGGCATGTTGCGATTATTTTTGTTAAAGTAAGAGCTTTTAGAGAAGAAGTAGAAGCTGGTTCGAGGTGATTCAGGAAAAGGATACGTGAAGGAATTATTTGGGAGAGACCTTTGCCCAGCAGTGGGACTGTGTGGGCTAATCGACGACACGGTTGGCGCAGTGGCTGAGCGATCGACTGCTGCGCTGCGTGTCGCGGGTTCGATTCCCGCACGCGCACGGAACAAATATTTGTATTACCTACAGGTAGTTGTTCCGGGTCTGACTGTTTGTGTATGTGAGTTTAAATGTTTATAAACGCACCCACAGTACGTAACTCCTAGTGTGGGGCAACGTTATTAAAAAAAAAATGTAATTATCTTGGGGTACTTAAAGAAAAAGAAGGTATCGTCGCTAAAGATATCAGTTTCCTATAAAATATCGGTTCAAAAAAATATTCATAAGCTTTTTTTTGTTAATTTTACCTGCGTGGCTAGGTAATAAATAGGTAATACGGGCTGGTGTCCGCGTATTTTGCGTACGGGTGGCTAGAACCAAAAATTCGAAGACATGTGAATTCTACCAACCCGCACTGGGCCCGCGTGGTCTTTTAATCACATTCTGAATAATTTTGAAGGATATTGCTAATCCATTGCTTCATATGTGCGAAAAATGTGTCTGCTCAACAACGTAAATAACACAATGAATATTGTTAAACTGTCATAATGAAAGCCTTTTCTACTGTTAGTGCGTTACATAATTACCCCGCTTGGTAGGTAGGTACATACTGCATTTTCTCATTACATATTTTGACCATGAATACTTGTAGGTCACAAATATAGATAGACCTAGATAACGCAAGTATCACGATCTGTATGAGAACCAAGCGTGCCATTTTTTTACTGCCTACTATGACGTCCACAGAACATATATACTCTAGAAAGATGACGTCACAAGCACTATTTAGTGATGGGAAAATCAAACCGATTCAAAGACGCCGCCGCGTGTGGCACCCGTCTCGCCCCACCCCCGGGGCCTAGGTCCTCTATAGTTACTTTACTCTTTGGCCTAGTGCCAGCGCTCACGCTCACCCAGCCAGCAGTACTACAGGACTGAGCGCGAAAGTGGCTACGATTTTTGTGCGTAAGCTGGGCACGAGAAGTAGTTGCTCTTGCGTTATCTATGTATATCTGTGTTGTAGGTGTAGAACATCTAACTACATACATCAATCTGATGAACTAAAAGGCAGATAAACACGAATATTTCATGCTGGCGTAACTCCAAAAATAGTAGGGAATCAAACATCAATGTATTTGGTACAACACGAAACACTAACATCATAAATCCATAGATTATCAAAGGCTATGTATAGATGGCAATGGTCTATGGTATTCCATTGATCGTTCTTTAATGGCTCGTTAAAAGAGATAGTGGATTTTTTATTGCCGAAATGCTGCTCATTTTATTGTTATGATTGTGAGTACAATTATTTTATCAGTGCGTAAGTACCTAAGGTAAACTAAAGTAGGTAAAGGCTACGGTTATGTGCTGGTATTTAATTAAAATATAAGTAGGTATACCTAGATGTCAGCGCATCAAGCTACAACAATCTGTCAAATTTCTTTAATAGATTTTCAACTTTATCGCTAAAGCATAAGGTTCAAAGTTCATTGGGAAAATTTGACAGTTTCGGGTAGCTTGATGTGCTGGCGTCTGTACCTAATTTTCTACTCAAATCAACAGAGACACAAATGCAAATAAATGAAAAACCAAACAACTGATTATCTATAATATAATCTATACATACCTATATAAAATTCAAAGTCTTGACTGACTGATATATCAACGCACAGCGTAAACCACCGGTCATAGAGAACAAGAATTTGGAGGGTGTGTTCTTTGTGAAGAGTAGGAATCCACTAAGAAAGGGTTTTTCGAAATTCCACCCCTAAGAGGGTGAAATTTCACGCGGACAAAGTCGCGGGCAGAAGCTAGTTTTCTATATTTTTAGCGATTTGCTATTATATTATTAAAATAAGTGTGTGGGATATTATTAGAATAGGTATGTGGAACGTATTTATATCAGACAACAGCTCAGACATGAATTCCTAGACATATCTACTAAATACTTTAAAACATCTCTACACCGGCAGATTATTACGCATTGGTCATCATTACGAGGTAAACAAAACTATTAAATTAATGATAGTCTGAGCCCACCTTGGTTAAGAAACTAAATAACTTGAATGTTAACTAGTTACGATAAAATGTCTAGTAAATAAGTATTATCTACATATTTGTATCAAATATGTTTATGTTGTGTCTACGGGTAAATTATTATCATTAACATATTGAATCCTAACTTCCTAACTAATATTATAAATGCGAAAGTAAGTTTGTTTGTTTGTTTGTTACTTTTCCACGCCTAAACCATTGAACCGATCATCCTGAAATGTTGCATATACGTTGTCAGGTGTACAGAAACGGATATAGGATACCTTTCATCCAGAAAGAGTGCTGTTCCCGAGTAAAACAACAATAACTTTATTATGATAATAGATGGCGCCACGTGTCTTTCGAACGGGATCGACACTTAAATGATAAATGATTTTATTTTAGATTTGCACAAACACTTTTACACGTCAATCAAATATTTTTTAAACTAGATGAGGTCGGCGTTTCCTATCTGACTACTCTGAGAAGAAAGGCCGAAACAAACTCAGAGGTCATAGTCTCTTTTAAAGTCCAGACATAATCTTGATCAAGCAAGTTATATGAAGACCATGTAGGTCGATGTCTGAGATGGTCTTTTGAGGAAAGAACCACACAGATTGAGAGGACCTGTCCAGTCAGTGCACGCATTTGTCAGAAATCGTGCAGCTCAACTCAAGACTTAAGGAGTTCAACGATTCGACGAACAATACCAAAGAAAGGACATTTGGGTAGGCCACATAAATTACTCAAACTGCCAGACCATGGAGAGAATAATAAAAAAAATATAAAATGAATAAAATAAATGACCCACATCGTCTTCACATTCACAATAATTAAAATAATGTAATACTTTACAAAGTAAGCAAATGTCATTGCTTAAAAAAATCATTAATGTAAATGTGTATAAAAAAACAAAAACTTATGCTTATGCGAGTGAAACCGCGGGGTGCTGCTAGTTATTAATAATCTTATCTGTCTTTATGAATATTGTAACATTATCTAGAAGTTTCATTATTTTAATGAAAACTTGGCTACGGTATATCTACCTATTCGTATATATACATAGGCATACATACCTACATGTCATAATAATCATCAACTTCTTTATTCGTAGAGGGTCTACGGTCAAGGTTCATTGTGCTACGGCGTAGCGTAGCGAGTGCTACGACAAAGGTGACAGAGTCTGAAAGTGGCAGTCGATTCTTATTGCATTTTTATTTTTCACGAGAAATTAATAGGTACATTATTACGTGAAGAAATTATTAAATAGTGCATTGTAGGACTTTTGATCAAAAAGTCGAGAAAATAATGGCTATTAAAATAATATTTTTGTTCTTTAATAACATTTTAGATCTCATTGGCCGTGATTCCCTAGTTGACATTGACATTATTGATACCGAATTTCCTCGTAAAAAGAAAGTTTACAAAAATAACGAAACAACATGAGTTTCAAAGATTTCCTAATTTATTTCAGATCTATTTCAAAAGAAAAACTGTTTGGGAGTCATATGATTTAATATTTTGCTATCACTGTGTGTTCTTGAAAGTACACGGCAAAGGCTTCTGTCCACAGGGTTAATTAAAGATCTCGTCTCGACTGGCGAGCTTTGTCGTCAGAAGAAAATAACAATAAATCGCGGAAAAATCGCATTGCTCGTCAGTTCGCGCGCAAACGCCGGCGAGCGCACACACGCGTTCATCTTTATAAAATGCGCGGGAAAACAATCGAAACTTAACTCGAATAAAGTGCCTTAAGTTTTGTTGAAAAATAATGTGATAGTAAATAATAAGTAATAGTGAATTAATCCCTGTGATATTGTGTACAGATACTTTTTATATTTTTAGTCAAAGTGCAATAATTTTAACATAATGGCGGACGAGAAGTGAGTATTTTCAATATGTTATTTCTGTAATGATTAATAACCATGCTGTGGACCGTCTACCAAAAGATTATGTTACATTTGTTTATTATAGGAACTATGATTATAAATTTAGTCTATGAATAATTCAAACAATACGAAACATGTTCAGCATGTGTATTAGGTACTTACCTATTTAATGTAAATTATAGACATCCATGAATATTTAAATTTTCTGTTGTACCTAATTGTATTTTTATTCGCACATCGCTAAAAGTGGGTAGGATGCGTAAACGCACGTATCTTTAGCGACGATAACTCTGTCATATGTACCTACCTATTATAGATTCATAATGTATGTACCGAGAACTGACATACCTATAAATAAACATGTCTTCTGTGTCTATGCCCTTTTAATAGATAAAAAGTTAATTTATGCGGTAGTATTTAAAGTTATGAACACCGTTTACCGTTTGCCTATTTATTTTTATTATGGAAGTTACGTTTTACAGTGATAATAAAGTAGCGAGAGTGACTTTATAGGCGATAATTGTAAACAATCTCTAATACAGAAATAGTGTACCAAAATAATATTAAGAATAACATTCGTATTTCTTGAATCAGTCAAAATAATAACAAACACATACATACCTAATCAGCCTATAATGTTCCCACTGTTGGGACACAGGCGTCCTCTCTATGAGAGGGAGTGGGCTGTAATCCACCACGCGGGCCCAGTGCGGGTTGGTAGATGTCACATGTCTTCCAATTTTGTTTCTAGGACATGTCGGTTTCTCCACGATGTTTTCCTTCACCGTTTTGAGAGCAGTGGCGATGAAATAATTTACACAAAGTAAAGCGCCTCTCTGGGTTCGAACCTACCTACGACCTACAACTCGTAAGTCGCGGCCGTTACCACTGGGCCACCACTGCTCTAAAATATAATAACAAAAACCAACGTAAACTTAGTTATTTCATTAACAGTCTGGTGAAACTGAACTTTAACGAATGCAATGTGAGGAAAAGTCGTAGGTTTATGTATGTTCATCATTGTCTATTCTCTCTCTCTCTCTCATCCATCTGCTTCCAGCCATCTTGCAAAGATCGTCGCTCCAAAGTCGCATATAGAAATTGCAAAAAAATAACTGGTAAGGCAAAAAACGAATTAGTAGATATAAAAGTCAAAAAGTCAAAGTCTAAGCATAAATATTTCAAATAGGCACGTAAAAGGCACTTTTGAACGTCAAAAATTACATTAAACAATAAAATAGAATTGATTCTAATCGCCCCTTCCAAAAGGTAGTTTTCTTAGGGAGAAAAATAAATAAAAAACTCCACCGTTACACCGTTTAATGTTTTACAATATTTTGCATACATTAATAATATGAGAAGACGATGCACCTAAAATAAAATTATATTATTTTAAATGGGAAACAAACAGATGCAATAACAAACATATAAGCATACAATTAGTTCAACACAATCCAGAAACAGTTTCCACAGATTACTATACCACAATAGGTAAAATAATTAATAATTATATATTATTTGGGCTAGTAGAATCTATTTAGTTCCAACATAGTATCTGACTTCGTTATCTAAGTAGGTAAGCGAGCACGAGGACTGATCAACTAAATACATTAACACTCATCCGCGACCACATTCTTGCACTAAAGAATATCTAAATTAAATATTGATCATTTGTGGACCAGGAGAACTAGAACTATAGTTTGCTTAGGCAAATTTTTAATACCTACCAATCTTATATTGATGGTATAAAACAGGTTGACAGAATAGTGTAACAAACGAAACTTATTTGACATGTGCATATCTTTAAAGTCAGTTCGAAATGAGTTATTAAGAAGTTTCATTTTACTGCAGCTAATTAAAAGTCGTACTATATAGCTAGCTAGCGAAAAAACGAAATCCATATTCATAGGTAGGTACCTACTATCCATACTTCCATTCTAATATTAACTGTCTGTTTGTATGTTACCTTATCACATCTAAACTACTGAACGGAATTCGATAAAATTTGACAAGAAGATAGATGGCATCCTGAGGAAGGTCCATAGGATACTTTTAGAGTCAAAAATAATCCTAAAATAGGGCTAAAAGTTTGTATGTATGGGAAACTTATCATTTCTTAAGTTAATTATTAAGGGGGATTAAAATTAAAATTTATGTTTTTGGTAAGGAATAAAAAATTATTTGTTCCAGAGTTTTTGTAAAATCGTCCCTAAGGGGGGGGGGGGGGGGGTAAATAGGGAAGATTTTAAAATTCACATGATTCTTGAAATGTTTGTGTACCTCTTTTTAAGAGACTTAAGGAATTGGTAACATGGTCAGAACTTAGGTAGGTATTATTTATTTTAGTGTTTACTTAATTCATTAAAATCCGTCCATCCGCTTAAAAGTTATAAGTAACAATTTGAAGTTATGAAATAAATTAGCTAATAAGTAGGTCAATGGCGGCGCTAGAGTAGGTATTTCAAATTAATGCTGATAATATTAAAAATAATCATTATATATTTTTAGTTAGACATTTAGAATCATAAAAACCTGTTAAATAAACATAAAAATATATTATCTGTCTGTTTTACCTTTTCGATGATAGGATACTATTTATCCCGGTAGCATGTTCCCGTAAGATAATATCGCACATCCACGCGGCGAAGCTAGTCCATACTAATATTATAAATTCGAAAGTAACTCTGTCTGTCTGTATGTTACCTTTTCACGCCTAAACCACTAACCGGAAATTGATATTCTGTGTACACCATATTACAGACATAAATATAGAAACTGTACAAAGGGTGACATAATGGGTGGTCTTATCGCTAAGAGCGATCTTTTAAAGACAACCTTAGGATGGATTTAAAAAGGGGAAGGACAGACATATACTGTAGGTAGTAGTGTACCATTTACATAATACAATAAATACATACATAAAGACATATTATACTAATCTAAATAAATATATAGAATAGAATACTCTTTATTCTCTTTTTTTTTCTCTTTATATACCTACACATACATATACATTTTTTTTGGAGTTTAACAAGGGTACGTTGGAGATATTATGGAGCACAAGCGTGTGCGCAAACACAGGTGTACAGTGCGTGCCACGTAAGAAGAGACTTGACACACCACGTGGTCTGACATGCGCAGAACACGATTTTAGGTATCTTTAGCGGTATGAGGTCTGAGTGCGGGACGGGACCGGACGTCATAGGGGTGGCGGAAAGAGGCGGGGGAGGCGGGGTCAAGTCTCTTCTTACGTGGCACGCACTGTACTCTCTGTTCCTTTACTCTCATAGTCCGATGAGGCGCAGGACTAATGGCTTTACGTGCTTTCTGAGGCACGGGAGTATCACACCGCCAACTTCCAAACTCCAGGCTGCTACTGGAAAATTCTTGATGGATAAATCCAATAACACTTTGCTCGAGCTGGGAATCAAATTCAGGACCCCACGCTCAGAAAGAAAGAAAGAAAATACGTTTATTTGCGTATCGTGCTTACGACCATGAGACCAGGCAGCGGGGCAATTACAATAGTATATACTAAATCTATGATTTATGATTATTTCACCATGCCACTGTGCCATATCATACCCATTACCAAGGTCTCATCATCATCATCTACAGGTTGTCCCGTAAAAAAAATAAAGTCGGTTTACGGACGATAGTTTAACGTGACAACGTCATAACAAAACATTAATGAAATTGCCGAACGCGGAGGCCGATTCGGCAGCGTTCGACATCATCTGTCTCTCATCGCACGTTCCGCGCTCTCGCTTGCACTTCAAGCCGCCATTTAACGCTACAACGCCAAGGCCGCGAGGTAACGCTACATGAGTCATGTTTTTTCGTGTGTGCAGTCAGCTTCATCGATTTATTAGACGTTGTCACGTCAAAAACAGCTGTTTCCTACATAGGCTGCTGCCGCTGCTGGCTGTTGCTGTTTTCCAGGTAGTTGTTCCGGGTCTGGCTGTTTGTGTATGTGAATTTAAATGTTTGTAAACGCACCCACGATACAGGAGTAATTCCTAGTGCGGGGCAACGTTTTTAAAAAAAAACAAACAAACAAACATTTTGACGAGTTATGCGAAGATAAATGTAGGGAACAGCTGATTTTTATCGCGATTTATGTTTGTTCCCATAGTAATAGTTGTTTATAATGATAAGTACTGTGACCCCTTAAGAGGTTATCCATTAATTACGGGACACACCCTGTATATCTGTTATAAATTAAAGTCGCAATTTGTGTCTATCTGTGACCGTGTTGTTCTACTGAACTACGCAACGGATTTTGATATGGATTTCATCATTATTTAGAGAATTTATTCCGGAACGTTTAAGTGTCTAATATTATTACATACCAACTTATTATTAAAAAACCTCGTTGATTTGTCAAGTCGTAAAAACTGGGCGAAGCAATGTCGGGTCGCTAGTAGGTAATAGATACTAAAGTTAAAAGGTATATAAAAGATACTAAGTTACTTACTTTTAATAATAACAGACCAGAAGAATAACACCAGTCTAGGTCTGCGACATCATTATAGAGAAATGCTATATTACATAAGATCACAAATTGTTGATTGATGTTCAACGCTTGATTAAGATTAGTATGTATTTACTGTGAAATAAATAACGTTACGTGTCAATTAGACAATTTAATAAATAAATAAAAAGGTATTTTTAACATCGTGCAATGGTGGCCAAGTGGTAACGGCCGCGACTTACGAGTTGTAGGTCGTAGGTTCGAACCCAGACAGGCGCTTTACTTTGTGTAAATTATTTCATCACCACTGCTCACAAAACGGTGAAGCAAAACATCGTGAGGAAACCGGCATGTCCTAGAACTAAAAATTCGAAGACATGTGACATCTACCAACCCGCACTGGGCCCGCGTGGTGGATTACGGCCCACTCCCTCTCACTGAGAGGAGGCCTGTGTCCCAGCAGTGGGAACATTATAGGCTGATGATGATTTAACATCGTAGTGAGTTGCGAGAATTTGGTAATTTATTTTTCAGTCTTATATTTCACTAGCAGCGCCCCGCGGTTTTATCCGCATAAGTGTCGATCCCGTGGAAATATCGGGATATAAACTAACCTATGTCCTTTTCCGGGGCTCAAACTATCTCTATACCAAATTCCATCTAAATCGTTTCAGCGGTTTAAGCGTGAAGAGGTGGACAGACAGACAGACACACTTTCGCATTAATAATTTTGGTATGGATTTTTCAAACCGATATTAATGTTTTTGGTCTTAATCATAATTTCCCAATTTAAAAGTTAACAGACATCCAAACCTACATTTCCTTGGGTAACAAGTGAGGTTATTTACAATTTTCGTCTGAGAGAAATGTCAGCCAGGTTGTCGACCGTTTCACGCAAGCATTCGCCGGTGAATGAGAGCTGGCTCTTCGCCAATACCCTTAACCTTGCCTGCTCTCTTGACTCTTGGCATGCGCAATACCGGCAGAATCTCAGTCATGTGTTCGCAAAAAAGCTGTAATGTGGGTAGTAAGAAAATGCGCTGTCATAGATATTAATATTGTATTTCAGTTTGTCTGGAATTTATGTGAGTTTCGATATAAATGTGAGTTCTTCAGAACACATTCATATCGAAACTATTGTCTTCAGACAATAAAAAAATAAGTTGTAGCTGTTGATGAACGAAGACAAATACTGAAATACAGAAAATATTATCACAGAAACTGTATTTCATGTAGAAAAACGCAATAAAATATGGATTTAATTACCTGAATTGCAAACAATAGAACATTCACCTAAATTTCGTTTTTTATAGTACCTACCTACTCAAAATGTAAGTTAATTTGATTTATAGTCAGTAAATTTCAACTCATTACTAATATCAGTTCACTTAGTTCAGTTTCAGTTGCATAACTATCGTGCAACTCATTCAGTAACTGAAAAATGGCGACATGATTAAAAAAAATCCACCAAAATGTCTATCCACGTAGGTATCCATGCGTCCACTATCCATGTAGTGTAGGTATATTCATACTACATTCTTTAAAATTGTATCTATTTACTTTCCCTACTGTTGACCAAACTTTCCCAAACAAAAATGTTTATTGTACAGACGCCAGCACATCAAGCTGCCCGAAACTGTCAAATTTTCCCGATCAACTTTCAACCTTATATCGTAGCGATAAAGTTGAAAATCTATTAAAGAAATTTGACAGATTGTAGTAGCTTGATGTGCTGGCGTCTGAACATACTTAAAGTTAGTCATACTTACACTAAGCATGATAGTACAAATGCTGTTCAAAAGCAGCTTGATCAGCTGACTCCTTAACTAAGTAAATAGATACTCGTACTTCAGAAGCCAAAAAACAACGTTAAAATGGAATACAATCTAAACCACACCTCATACCATGCCCACGATCCGTTATCGCTATCTCACCCACTCATGCTCGTATGTAAACAGTATTAATCATAATATACACACAGTATGTAATACACAAGTGCGGTAACTGATTACTTATTCGACGGACGGTCGTGGATTGATTAATGACGGGTTATAATGGACACGTTCAAGTGCTTCTGACTGATAGGGAAGGTTTGGGAGTGACGATGACGTCAGGGTACATATTGACTAGTATATTAGGACATTCGATTACAGCCGGTCGATTCTGTAAAAATCTCACCGTGAAAACTTAGGTGAAGTGAGTTTGTTTTTGCTAGGAATTGACACTATTGACAGCTCACTCCACGCTCACTTCACCTAAGTTTGCACGGTGAGATTTTTACAGAATAGCACCGCTATTTAGACTAGACCACCATAGTATAGGTACCTAAAAATTGGTGACAATACGACAATAATTTGGCTGCGTATATCTAATGTTGCCCAGTAATCAGTATGTATACAAATAACAACATACAAATTCAATCAAATATATCCAATAATTTAGTGACAGATTGGCAAAACCTATTAATAAATTTATCTTTATTTCAGACATACATCCATACATTTTTACAAAGAAAGCGTTAGTAGGGTTGTTATTAGTACACATAAAAAAATAAAATAAAAAGGTGTTAGTAATTTGTTAGTAAACAAAACAAGTTACTATAGTCGGCTCATCACTGCTAATTAGTTTGTATGAAAAAATCACTTTTTAATTCCGATGCTAGAATTGATTGTTGTTTCCACATTGTATAATCTTGATCATGACTGATACAGATTTAGTTTAAGTTATAGGATTTACAGGTAACGTCAGTTCATTCGTTAAATTAAAGTCACAAGTCACCTATGTACAGACGCCAGCATATCAAGCTACTACAATCTGTCAAACTTTAATAGATTTTTAACTTTATCGCCAAAGCATAAAATTTGGGAAAATTTGACAGTTTCGGGTAGCTTGATGTGCTGGCGTCTGTACATAACAGCCGGTCGATTCTGTAAAAATCTCACCGTGAAAACTTAGGTGAAGTGAGCGTGGAGTGAGCTGTCAATAGTGTCAATTCCTAGCAAAAACAAACTTACTTCACCTAAGTTTCACGGTGAGATTTTTACAGAATCGACCGGCTGTAACGACTATCAAAGATCTACGAATGATGGCTGGGAGCAACGGCTCTACGTGCTTTCCGAGGCATGAAGGGGTCTCGACATGTAATAGATGATCACCAATCCACGAAGCGACTGCGCCAAGCGTAGCTTAACCTTCGATAGACTCGCGCGGCTGTTAATATTTAGCCACGAGTTGCGTTTGACTTTATTCCATATTTCCCTGCTTAACTAATACACAACATTTCATTAATACTAGCATGTAAACATAAGCGATTATCTCATCTCATACCTATAGAGATTCTAATTTATTTACTTAACCTTTCCGTCACGTGATTAAAATTAATTCAATTCTTGGAAATAATCGAGTAATATATTCCTTAATTAGATAGTGATGACTTGTAACGGTATTCGAATTAATCATATAGGTTATGGCATAGGGCTTCAGGGTTCAATAACGATGATTCATTTGCATTAGTTTTTGTTGGATCAGGTTGCGTAGTATTTTCCTGTGACTGGTCTGGCTCCCGTTTACTAGAACTGATCATGAGTTTTCGAGAAGAATCTTTATCTAATTAATCTTCCAAAGAACACTACATACACATACACAGACACGTACACACAAACACACGTTTATTTCTGTAATCCGCACAGTGTACGGACGCCAGCACATCAACCTACCACAATCTGTCAGATTTCTTTAATAGATTTTCAACTTTATCGCTAAAGCATAAGGTTCAAAGTTGATTGGGAAAATTTGACAGTTAGGTGTAGCTTGATGTGCTGGCGTTTGTACTGTACTTAGTAAAGATATTCTATACTTCTAACGAAGACCATTTCCCGTAATTATTAAAAACGTTCAAAATCTAGTGAGGCAATCAATGTCAAAAACTTGTCAAGAATGTAGGAAAATTAGACGTATTATGATAGAATTTTTTAAATTATTATGAGAATTGCCCCTCTGATCAAACTTTGCGTCGCCTGTCACCATAGCGCTTGTGATTTCCATTTGAATTGAATTCGGAAACTCCCATCGAAATTTTTATTTCTAATTTCTTACCTACCTACTTATATTTCCTTAGTCCTTTGTATAACAACACAGAAATTCATAAATCTCAGTTCTCAAGAATCACGCGAGCTTGCGTAAATTCGCGCCAATTCTTACCTTTGTACGAAGTCCGTTCCCGTTGGGGTTGCCAAACGCCAAAACAAGATGTTTATTTATGTTTTGTTAACACGTGTTGGTCTCGTGTACACTGGATTTCTGGCATCGTTTCATAATGATAAATCAGACGAGTAGGTAATTGGTATCGTGAGTCCTGGAAATTATGATGTTTTTTTTCATAATTTGAGAGTTGGGTTTTAGTTGTTGTTATTTTGTTCATTTGTTTCTACTTCATTGTATTGTGCGATTTTTAGTGCATAATTATGACATAATTGAACATAACCATGTATATTCTCGACGGTACTGGTTGAGATTTTGTCACAATAGAATTGCGTCGACGATTGCGCGCACGTTTTATCGTAGGTATCTTCATAAATATCATAAAATTAACAATGACTACATTAGTTATTTGCGTAACGCGAAAATCACGATGAATTTTCCCCGTCAGAATAACAAATGGCGCCAAATTTCTCAAAACAAATAAGTTGACATTGAAATTAAATATATCTTTGTATAACGCTCCGGACATGTAACTGAGCCAAAATCACACCCCATTTCTTTTACAGTTCCACCGTCACAAAAAGCATAAAAAGTCGTGCAAGCCTGCCACAACACATGTTGGCAACATTTGGAGCCAATGTCGGCTCAAACATCAGTTTAACCAACAGCATTTTTGTTTGGCCAATATTGGCCCCAATTTGGGGGCCATTATGAAGCCAAGGAAACACGAAGCCCGATTTACATAACCAAAGTGGGTGTGGCAAAGTTATTTCAGTTTCAATACGAAGCCAACCAAAATAATGGTTGGCGATGACGTAGGGTGCCGGTAATGAGAAATGAAATACAGTGCCAAACGTTAAACATAATTAGAGACTCGTCAAAATACTTGACATTGAAAAAAAAACTGTATTTTTGTCTGCCGAGCATTAACTGTAGCTTTTGCATGACTATGCAGGCGATTGAATGCTATAATATGAGAACGAACAATTCGATAAAACTTTATTTGATCGCCAAAAAAGATTGATAAAAATAATATCAAAGAGGTTGCACTACTACAGGCATACTCAACTGAAAAATTACAAAATAGAAAACATTAAAATAATAAAAAAAAATATTATTGATATTAATTTTTATCACATAATGGCCAGTGAATAAGTAAATTCTCCTTTTAAATATTTGCCACTATAGAGGTTACACCATATTTCACAAATCGATTTGGATGTGAAACGCATACCTTTTATTTTGGCCACAAGCCATAGAGAAACATTAAAAGATGGATGTCTTCCATAGTTCTGTATGCAACTGCCCACGCGAAAGCTTTTAAAAGGAGCAGATGAAAGCATCCATCGCTTTCGTCTTAGAACATTTAATCTTGTTTGTACGAATCGCGCTGCCCTGGGTAGGTTATCTAATAAATCCCCTTGGTAATTCCAAGTGAAAATTTTCAGGGGTATCCTCTGTCTTAACCTGGTGAAACTTTATGGTATTTTGGTCCTCTAGGAACTAGAGCTATACATTGACCGAGGAAGTTGAAGACCTTAGTTTCATAATAACACAAATGTCCACTGGAACTCGTCGGCACCCTGGGCTTATATTACCTACGTTACCTACGTATATACTAACTACTTCAAGTTGTCGTATTGCTTTTGCTCTTTGCACAAAAATAATAAAGTAGACTCAAAACGGTGAAGGAAAAACATTGTGAGGAAACCGGCATGTCCTAGAACCAAAAATTCGAAGACATAATATGACATCTGCCAACCCGAACTATGCCCGCGTGGTGGATTAAAGGGAGGAGGCCCGTGTCCCAGCAGTGGGCACATTATAGGTTGAAACTGTCAAATTTTCCCAATCAACTTTGAACCTTATACTTTAGCGATAAAGTCCAAATCCATTGAAAAAATTTGACAGATTGTAGTAGCTTGATGTGCTGGCGTCTGTACCTAATGAAGTAGGTATAAACAATTAGGTCAAATTTCATAATAACACGAGCTAAATTAGATATCAAATACAAACACACATTCAAAGACCACAAAACGATGAACAGCTCCATTCTCCACTATCGCGCTATCATAAAACCATTGTTATTGATATCGGATGAGCAGATATGCTCATCATTCGCTTAAGCCATGCCTTTCATGTGAACGCCGGGTGGCAAATATAACTATAATGGACATAATCTTTCGTCAATCACTCTTATCTTATCGAAAAACGTGTTACTTAGTAAAATGTTTTAAGACGTTGCACATTTGTTGTAAATCTTGTGATTTTGATAGAAAATGATAAGGTAGTAAACGGATGTATCTATTTATAGTATTTAGGTATGCTCCTAAATGCATGTGACCTCTGAGTTTGTGTCGGCCTTTCTTGTCACTGTTAGTAGTCAGATAGGAAACGCCGACTTCATCTTATTTCAAAAATAAATGATTGACGTGTAAAAGTGTTTGTACAAACTTACAGAAATAAAATAATTTATCATTCTTTTATCAAATAGGTACCCGTGGCTAAATAATAACAGCCGCATAGGTCGATCGATCAGGTTAAGCTACGCTTGCCGCGGTTGGTCTGTGGATGGGTGACCATCATTACATACAGAGACGCCTCCGTGCCTCGGAAAGCACGTTAAACCGTTGGTTCCAGTTGTAATAATTTGTGGATCGTTGACAATCGTTAAGGGTAGTCAGAAGCCCGAAAATCTGAGTCTTACCAAGGGGTATCGAATTACCCAGTATTTGGGTTGTGGAGGTCAGATAGGCAGTCGCTCCATGTAAAGTACTGGTATTCAGCTGCATCCGGTTAGACTGGAAACCCACCCCAACATAGTTGGGAAAAGGCTGGGCGGATGATGAGATGATGAGGATATCGTTAAGAGATATGGCAGTTGTAGATAATATATATTATACCTTATAAAATATTTGCTCTAGTAAGTATCATAAACCAGGGAGAAAACAGAGGAATACGTTTGTATGGAATGAACGCCAACAGCCACTTGACCGCGTTTCCTCTTAATATTAATATCCTCAAATGTATCAAAAACAGTTTCATAAGTAAAAAAAACTTGGCTAGACATAGAGATAGCACATTAATATTTCCGTTAAATAACTTCTATTGAAACAATATTCTTTTGTCGTCTCATGGAATTGGAATGACACACCTAAGTTTTCACGGTCAGATTTTACAGAATAGTCGGGTTATTTTTTTATTTAAGACGACTTGATAGGTTTGTTATGCTGTTAGAAAATCGTGCTGAACACCTCAGCAGTAATATCTTGCACATTCATCTAAACTACGGAATTAATTTTGATGAAACTTTGCCAAAAGGTAGTTTAGTGACTGGAAATAAAGCATGATATACATAGAACAAGCATAATCAGCCTGTTATGATCCCATGCTGGGACACAGGCCTCCTCTTAGTGAGCCCTCTCACTAAGAGGAGGCCTGAGTGGGCCGTAATCCTCCGCGTGGGCCCAGTGCGTGTTGGTAGATTAGACATGTCTTCCAATTTTTGGTTCTAGGAAATTAGCATGACGTACACACGAAAATCACGTATCCGTAGCGACGTTAATTTTCTGCAAATAAAAATACTCCGATTCTCAGCAAAATAAAGAATGCAGTAAATGTATGCTTTGATTCGTAAAACACAAATAGCTTGACCTAACAATATATTGGAAACATTCCAATAATCTGTTGCCTATTTACTTTAGAACGATTTCTAAGTCTATTATGTTTATATACTTACAGATTATTCTAATGGAGTTCCGCACAATTCAATAGTGTGCATATAATCGATGATATTATGCTGTTATTTATCCAGACAATTATATTAGGAATAGATATTGGACGTAATACTGTTACGATTATTTAAAAATTGACCAAATAATTAGTCGTGATTAGAGAGTTTTCTTTCGTTTAAGAGTAAGCTGCAATGTGATAATTATAGTTAACCAGTTTCGTGAGCTAACGTTAAAAAATTATATTCATAATAAAATTTACTATATCTATACCTGTCTTGAAAATTAAATCTATCACGAGAACTAAATTTAACTTTCATTCAAATTTATTGAAGCTGCAAATTATTATGATCCTAGGGCATATTGCCAAAAACATAATCACCCTTTGATTGAAGAATTGATAGTTTGATAGTATCATGGATTACCTCAGCATCCTACTAAGAATTTTATTTTTATATACTAAATACTATTTACGAAATTTAGGTATATATGCTATAGTATACAGCACATCTTCGCCTAATTCTCCAGGTGATACAGGTGCGATATGTTATGTGATATTATTTAGCCAAGCGAAATATTGGTATTTGGCTGCATCTGTTTACACTGGAAACCGACCCTAAAGTGTTTGGGTAAAAGCTAGGCAGATGCTGGTTATTATTTAGCCAAGACGATAAAATATGAGTAGCATCGATTAGTTTTTCTGCATGGGTCATTCATTGCTGTTCAATGCAGTCTTGGATTAGCGCCATTATTTCTTTCTTACATTTTAAGGTTATCCCGCCACTCAAGATTGCGCTCGCGACCACTACAGCAACAACGCAGTCCCTGTTCATGGCAGAATTATGATTTATTTAGTACATAAATAATACCACAATTCCTGGTACATATTTACGTCTCAGTTCTCAAAGTTTGGCATTCGTCTCTAATATCCGCTTTGCGACGTTCGGTGTGCACAAAGTAATGACACCTTTGCTATTTTTAGTATGCTCTTTAGGTAAAATGTTTTGCTGAGGTGTATAATATACGATATTTGCCAACTAAAATCAGTGTTTGCATGACGGAAAGAGCAGCAATCATTTAATCATACTTGAGCTGTTCCTGAAGGGAAAGCGAATCATGAAATGTGTAATAGTGTAAACAACAATCTGTCGGATAAGGAATAAGGATTGAAAACTAACATTAAAATAAAATATGAAAAAAAAGAGAGAGATCATCTACTGTTGATAAAAAGAAAGATAAAGAATAAGATTATAATGATAATCATGTCCCGTAGAAAGCTGTTTCTGACAGTAACATCATGTCAGATGTGACAGTTGATACACTATCAGCACCCAAAACAGGTGCCTAACATAGTTTGTATTCATGAGTTCATACTCGTTAACGAGTACGTTACGTATATATATAAATATACGAGTATCTACAGCATGTACTGGGCTACCTATATGCTTTGTTTTGACGTTAATGAGTAAATCTGTTGTTATCTTCATTTAGTAAGAACATTTGAACATCGCGTGATGTAATTTGTAATAAAACTAATGAAACTACGGAAAGAAAAAAATTGTGACGCACATGTCTTTCTTGTCATGTTATGTTTCTCTACTGTTTTACCGCTCTTTATTTGTGCTTTCATCTCTGTTATACGACACCAATAGGTGGTTTTCAGAGGAAAAAGCAATGTCTTACGTTTTCAAGCCTGCATTAAAATAACATCCATTACTTACATATCATCTACAACGCCAAAGGTTATTTTGGCGCGTGGAGAAAATCGGAACTAACGGCGCCAACTTGTTTTGTCAACACAATTTCTGTGACAATTTCACAAATGTTTTACCAACAATGCCCCCCTGTCAATGTCATTCAGGCGCCAAAAGATCTTTGTAACACTGTACGTCCGGTGTATAGACTGCTACTATAATACCATTTTTACCACGGCGTAAAACTATTCTGTAATATGCTGGCGCTAGAGAAGAAGAAACTGTATAATAGCGCGGTGATTGTGTAATACACTAACATTAGATTAGTAATGGCCAAGGTAATGGTTTTAATTTTGACAGTTCAACAACATTCATTGCGTTATTTATATTGCTAAGTAAATAAATCTTTCGCACAAATGGAGCAATGGATTAGCAACACCCTTCAAAATAATTCAGATTGTGACTGATAGTGTGTTATCCACTAGGGTACAGGGTTTATTGTTTACCTATATTAATAGTCCAATTTATTTTCTCCTCTTCTGTTCCGATTTTCTTCGCTTCATCTTCTAAAGGAATTTAGCCGCCCTTAATGACTTAAAAGTTGGCATGCGATTGTGAATACCTAATGTTGGTTATGCACATTCGTGAAGTGCCGAGTGTGCCGACGTTGGTGCTATTTGAAGTACACCTCACGTGTTTCCGAGCAGCTCTTAGGAGATGATCCAATATCGGTTATGGCTTAAGATTTATCTTTTCCGTCAAGCGTAATTCGTACTTTCGGTACTAGCAGAGTTATCTAAAGACGTAAAAGTCACGGTCACTGTTCAAAAATACATCTGTAAATAAAAAGTAGTCTAAAATTACACATCAGTGACGATTCACTGATGTGTAATTTTAGACTCATTTAGCAACCCGGAATTACCGACAGTAATTCCGAGTGGCTGGCAAATACATTGAATGCTAGCTTTTGTCCGCGGTTTCACCAGCGTGCAGGTCGGAAAAATATGCAACGGGAACATACTATATGGATAAACATTTTCATCAATATCCGTTCAGCTGTTAAGGCGTAAAAAGGTAACAGACGGACAGACAGGCAGTTATTCGCTAGGTGACTGAAGTCTGCCGGCTGACTGGTGGGGCCTGTGGTTAAATGATAACAGCCGCACAGGTCGATCGATCAGGTTAAGCTACTAGTTAGCTAGTTGGTCTGTGGGTTGGTGACCATATTTACATACCGAGACCCCTCCGTGCCTCGGAAAGCACGTTAAGCTGTTGGTCCCGGCTATCATTCGTGGATCTTTGACAGTCGTTACGGGTAGTCAGAAGCCCGTAAGTCTGACAACCAGTCTTACCAAGGGGTATCGTATTACCTAATAACTGGGTTGTGGAGGTCAGATAGGCAGTCGCTCCATGTAAAATACTGGTATTCAGTTGCATCCGGTTAGACTGGAAGCCGACCCCAACATAGTTGGGAAAAGGCAGGTAGAAGACAGTAAGTAATCTCCACTATTTGCAAAATCATGACGAATACCGTTGCGAACCTGATAAACCGCTCTTCTTACACTGTTTGTTATTTCTCCATCTAAAATTTTACCTGCAAACATACGTGAACAAACAACAACATTGATAAAATTTCTACACCCTAAATATTGGAAACCCCTGTTTACATAAACTTATTTACTTTGTTGTAATGTCAGTGTTCATTAGAAAGCCACTTTTTTCTATGTAATCAGTAAGCATGATGTCATACGATAGCTCTATTTTTACAATTTACAAAGGCTTTTGGGTAAAGCGACGACATGGTCAACATAGCATGACATGTTTGTGTATCCGAATGACATTAACAAGGTTTTTGAAAACATAAGCATGCCTTTAAAAACATGTGACATTCGGACTCTGCGATGGAAATGGTTTTAGTTTTTCATGACAGTATACTTCCCATAACATTGCTGGCAAAAATTAGTATTATTATACATATATCTCAAGAGGCGTGTAAAGAAAGATTAGTTTTTGGATTAGGAGTTGGTGTATTCCACCAGGCTTTGGCTGAAAATGCCAGATTTATCAAAGTATTTTTTAACAAAGTTTACTTAACTACAGTTCGGCCGTCGAGAAAATGCGTTCCTGACACCTGTCAGTGCGATTCTTCTAGTAGCTAGTAAAGATCAAATTCGCAGAACACGAATTCGTTCGTATGAAAGTAATTAAACTGACATGTGTCAGGAACGCATTCTCTTCACGGCCGGACTGTAGCGAAGCACGGCCTGGAGAAGTTTGACTTGAAAAGGAGGTTAATTGGTATTAACCCTCTTTTTATGTCAAACTTCTTCTTCAACTGAAGTGGGTTTGTGCAAGAATACAAGATGATAATAATTATAAAAGTCAAATACCAAACGTCTTCGATATCAGAAAATGCTGTCTGAACAAATCATGTGATGATTTTACCCTAAACAAGTTCAATTAACACGAAAGTAATTGAACTAATTACATAGATGTAGTTACTCGAGTAGGTATTTTCATTTGTTTGAGGGAGTTATGTGTCGCATGACAGATAAGGATGACGCGTTTACGACTGCTCGCATTGTTAGGCAAATAGTGGCTCATTATCTTGCAATGAACTTGCCGTTTTGTGTCCTCGCTTGAGGACGTTAAGAAAGAATGATAGCGTTGAAGACTTTAATCATTGTTCTTTAGAAACTATCAAGAATTTTATCCGAGATGTTTGATTCTGGCAAGGTTCGGACTAGGTAATAACTTACTGTTTATATGTCTTTGATATTGTCTACAGGCTAACTGTGTAGTTTGGGGTTAACTGGCAAATAATATATTGTACTCATGTCGTGTCAATTTGCTGTTAACCTGTGAACCTGCTTACCTACTGTATTACCTGGACAATACAATATTTTCTATAAATTATAATTTAAAAGAGTGTCCATGGAGTTTCTTGCCCGTTCTTCTCCATAGGTACCTACGCTTTGGAATGGGCAATTAGCTTCATATTTTCTGACTGACCGGCTTTTTGACAATTCAAAAGTGCCTGTAAATGGTCTAATTGAAATAAATGCTTTGAGTTTGAGTTTATTTCTATTTTCTATCTGCTACTTTCGTGTTAAAAATCAGTTTAAATACCAGGGTTAAAGTTAGCCCAAATATAGGTTTACGCAGTGGCGTATTTACCCTAGGGCCAAATGGGCCATGGCCCGGGGCTGCAGCCTGCGAGGGGCGGTGCAAGCCGCACCTCGCCATCAGCTTTGTGTGCTTTTGTTTTTGACTTACTAGGCATGAAGAAATTAAAAAAAATCCTTACTTAAAAGAATAAAACATTACCTACGTTCCCGTTTAAGCGACGAACGTTTCAGTTTAGCTATTTGAATATAGAAGATGACTTGACAAAAAATTATGACAGTGTCATTGATGAGTTTGCTAACTAATCTGTTCACTGGAAAAAAAATGTAAATATTGAAATAAATGGTGTTTATTTCTACGTATGGACTTGTTATTTTTTCAATTATTATGATCATTCTCAGCCCACATCGACACATCTGGATTTTATTTTATATCTGAGTAAAAGTTTTTGCTTTTTTCCGTTAATTTATGGGGCGGCAAACCTTACAAGCCCAGGGCGCTGAATCTTAAAATACGGGTGGGTTTACGATGGTCTTGATTACAAGAATGAAAACTAGTAAATTCTTCATCCCTCTCTAGACATAAGTGTGTATTAAATTTTAATAATTAAATGAGTACATAGATATATAGATCATTTATTTGTCCAAAACATAAGTATACACACACATGGCATGCAAGATGTAGTTATATGTACCTAGTTTGATATTTTTTTATTGGCGTTGAAGCTTCTAGATTTTTTTCCCAAGCCAGAGACTAGTTCAAATAAAACCTTTATTGCGTAACGTACTAAAAAAATGTCAATCAAATTCACGTTTGAAAAAATTGTCTGCTCAACAACGTAAATAACGCAATGAATGAAAGCCATTGTTAGTGTGTTACGCAATTACCCCACTGGTCTTAAAGTTACGTTAAATTAGTAGATCTCCGTCGTTAAATCACCAAGCAACAACAACACTTGTTATTGCTGCTCCATAGGTTTCAAATTAACAACGAGCCCCCGCAGACCACAGACTTTTTATCGGCCGATAGTTTAGTCGGGTTGGTTTGCTAGTACGCACACCGAGCCAACTAAACAGTTCAGTCGGTGATGAGTGCGCAAACTATCCAACAGTCTGCCGACTATTTGCTAGTTTCTAACCAACTGTTGAACAGAGTGGTCGCACTGCACAATGAAAATTAATAAAACATTGTATAGAATTGTTATTATTGCTCTCATACACCGGAGGAGGAAAATTAAAAAGAGAGCCCGAGAGTATTGGGTGCATCCTATCTTATCCTCTTTTAAGTTTTTCTTATAAAGTGCAGGGCGTTTTTCGACTTCCGCGATCAAAGTTACGATCGAAGATTCCGAAATAAGCAACTGAGAATTGGGCGACACCATTTTACAAAACACGCGCGGCCGACCATTCGCTGTCAAAACTCGGAGCAAACTGAACTATCGGCTTAGTCGGCCGACTAAAAAATCGTCGTGTGTGCGCGTGTGGTAGGGAGCCAATACTGATTATACAGTCGGCCGATAGTTTGCCGACAGTTTAGTTTGAATTGAATCGGGAAGCCCATCAAACTTGTTTATCGGCCGATACCAAATCGTCATAGTGTGCGCACTTGCTTACATCTGCGTACTGATTAAGAGCCCGACCAAACTATCGGCCGATAAAAAGTCTGTGGTCTGCGGGGGCTCTTATTAAAGTCATCAAAGAACATAATATCTTATGCAAATAAGCTTATTATCACGTGGGTGTTCAATAATATAGTCGTGTGATTCCATTTCGTGCGCCGCGGTAACACATTAACACTTTGTAAACAAACAAGCATGGCCAATTACGTTTTATTAGTTTTGCACCAACTCATTGTTGGCTGTTATTGGCACCAACATTTGCTCATTTTGACGTCAAACGTTTTTCATTTTGCAAGATAAATTTTTCGCTCGTTTTTTATTTTTGACGTAAATGAATTTTGGATTACGCAAAGCGTTTTTCACAATATATACATAATTATTTATGACATGTTCAAACCTTGTGCAGCATGAAGATCCATGCTTCATGCTGCACAAGGTTTGATGCTATAAATACCCACTTTGAAGGTTGTTTTTTGCCACTTGAAGACCAAGGATGTCACAAGACATAGAATGTCTAAATCCCAACAACGTGTTGAGCGGTGAGTAGCGAAATTTTACTGAAGCAAGTGGCCGTCCATTAATCACGTGATGTTTTTTTTGGCACTTTTTAACGCCCCCCCTCCCTCTTGGTGATACATGGTGAGGTTTAAGACTTATCTCCCCCCCTATATCACGTGTATTTTTGTACCTACAAAGAATCTTATTTTTTTTTAATACCTATAAGATACAGGTATAAGTATCATCTAATTTTATTATAACGTTTAGAGGTAGACTGAAAAGGCGCAGGTTGTTTTTGAAAAAATAAATTCACGTGATATATTACTACACCCCCCTCCCCCCTTGTGATATTTCGTGATTTTTTATGGACCCCTCTAAGTATAACAATAATAACAACTTCAATTAACTCGTCTAGTTTATATTACGTATATGATAAAAAGCACAGAACAAGTCGAAGTGGAGGTGCTTAGGGGAGGCGTATGTCCAGCAGTGGACGTCTCTCGGCTGAAATGATGATGATGATATGATAAAAGTAGCTTCTGCCCGCGACTTCGTCCGCGTGAAATTTCACCCTCCCTTATTCACCCTCTTAGGGGTGGAATTTCGAAAAACCCTTTCTTAGTGGACTCTTCACAAAGAACACACTCTCCAAATTTCATGTCTCTAGGACCAGCGGTTTAGGCTGTGCGTTGATATATACCAGCCAGTACTTTGAATTTTTATAACTTAGATAAAATTTTTGGTATTTTTTAAACT
This sequence comes from Luperina testacea, assembly GCA_927399505.1. NCBI lineage: Eukaryota > Metazoa > Arthropoda > Insecta > Lepidoptera > Noctuidae > Luperina > Luperina testacea. The sequence continues at coordinate 18,184,574 of OV656759.1, read as the reverse complement.
TTTCCAACTTATATGTATCAGAAATTATTCTGTAATATTAGGTAGCCTGCAAAGTAATGCAATGTGATTTTCATCTGATCTGGTAATTTATCCAAAATTACGTACATCATCATCATCATCATCATCATAATCGGCCTATAATGTTCCCACTGCTGGGACACAGGCCTCCTCTCTGTGAGAGGGAGTGGGCCATAATCCACCACGCGGGCCCAGTGCGGGTTGGCAGATGTCACATGTCTTCGAATTTTTGGTTCTAGGACATGCCGGTTTCCTCTCGATGTTTTCCTTCACCGTTTTGAGAGCAGTGGTGATGAAATAATTTACACAAAGTAAAGCACCTGTCTGGGTTCGAACCTACGACCTACAACTCGTAAGTCGCGGCCGTTACCACTTGGCCACCACTGCTCCAAGATATTACGTACACAAACAAAAATTTCGGCAAAGCTGGATAAGGGTAAATATGGTTTTTAAAATTCAGTCGCTAATATTTCTTATTTAGGAGCAGTTTGAGCAGCCCCTATCTGGCGAAAGACTCCCATAACGAGGTGGCTTATTATGGTACTATGTAAGTTCTTAACTACCTATCTACTTTGGGTGTCGCTTTTGTCTCCATGGGTTTAGCCTGTGTTGTCTCCATGGGTTCAGCCTGATTGTCTCCATGGGTTCAGCCTGTGTTGTGTCCATGAGTGTAGCCTGGGTTGTCTCCAAACGTTTAGCCTGTGCTGTCCCAGTTTTAGGCTCAGGCTCTGTTTTCCAACGTTTCCATGGGTTTTTAGCCTGTGCTGTCCTATTATTGTCGGGCAAAGATGGCGTTCCGAGGTTCAAGTGTGTGATTTCATCATGGGTTACATATTATTGTAAGCTGTGTTGTTAGAATTTTTCTGAGAACGTTATGTTGTGTTTTTCCCATCCATGTTTTTGTTTTCATGGGTAGTTTAAGTTGCATTGTCTAGCATACTAGTTATAATTGTAAAGTAAGTACCTATATAATTATATGAATAAGATTCGGAGAACCACATATGGTCTTTTTTTAAATTTAGGGGTGTGTGAACCTTTATATTGTGTTTCGAAGTTTTTTGGTGATGGTCGGTTTATTCATCATGGAAATTATGAAGCATTACAATCATATAAAAAAGCATCAAATCTTTTTTATTTTTTATTGTATTCAGATATCGATACCTATCACGTTTGCAGAGTTTCGCTGTCTAATTCCTTAACTAACTTTTTGTAATTTGACTAATTTAATACACCTAATGAAGGAATGCATAATCAGTTCGTTTCAATGTCTGTGCTGTGATGGTTACATTATAATGTTTTTATTTTGTCCTGGGATTGTATTAAGTTCTTGTTTCAAGACGTTATAAAAGGCCTACTGTAGTCTTGTAATCAATCGGATGTTCCAGTCTAACCACTCCTTCGATTCCCCGGTTAGCATAATTACGTAGTTAATTAGGACAATTGGAAGCAGTTTCGACAGTCTTGTCGCTTCCTCTCTTTGATGATGACGAACATACAAACGTAAAACTACAATGCCATAGTATTTTCCGTTTGCTTTTATTAATATGCAGCTCTAGGAACCATAGCTATATTATGAAATCTATTTTCAATGCTAATTGAAATCATATCCTAAAACTGTTTATGTTGCTTACGTCTGACTTGAAGACTGTTTTCAACTCAAGATAAATTCAAAACCAAAGGAATAATATAGATAATTCTCCCTATCTAAAAACGTTAAGTGTGAGGTAATCTAGGTAAGTACTAGATACGTTAACCAATAAAAACATTCTACAAAAAACCAAAAAAAACGCTACAATGTGAAAAATAACTGGAATTTCGAAAGTCGGTTTCTTTGGTTTTGAATTTTCGTTTTTGCCATCTCCTTTTTTAAATTCGGTTAAAAACTAACCAGAAGGTGGCACAGGCCATCATTTTTATGCTTGAACCTTTACCAAAAATTAGTTTCTTTGTGGGTATAGATACGACTTACATATGGTTGACACTTTCCGTGACCCAAGAGCTGGCTTTGGCCTTGGCCAGAGGCTAAGCATTGCCATACAACGCGCAACGTGGCAAATTTGCTGCCACTTTCTCGGGTAGGTACATTACCAGTCGACAGCGATGCGGAGGGATATTTCTACGCAATATTTTCTACATTTTTATTTTATTAATTTGTAGTTTATTTAGTATTAGAAGTTTGTACATTTAAGACAGGTAATAAAGAGTTTATGTGCTGTATCACTTACGTATTAAAATTAAGTCAAAAATCACTAAGTAATAAAATAATCTCATCGTATTAGATTGTGTCTAATACGATGAGATTATTTTATTTACTTTAACTTCGGAATTAGAGCGATATGACGAGTTGGTAAATAAAGTAAATAATGATAGTGTGCCAGGGCCAAAACCAGGGTAAATAGTTTGACGTAAACAAATGAAAATTGCTCAGTTATCACCTATTTAGAGTTCTTGGTAAAATTCTTGACGCTTATCACTCTTTTGTTTTGCGAAAATCTTAGTTGGTCGAAAATTTTACATTCAAAGAAAACCAGGGGGCCTAAAAAGGCCACTTTGGCAGAATCATAAAAGGATAACATTATGAATCGTAATGGACAGTTAACTGTTAAGTTAATCGAATCAAATCCCATTGATGAAGGATTTTTCAGTTATTTTTTTTTCTGTGCTAAAATACTAATAAATCCAAATCCAATCTCTATTTCTTTGATTATACCTACGTAGTGCAGCGAAAAAAAGAAAAACACGGACTGTCTTCGCCATATTTTGATTCATAATGTTATCCTTTTACGATTCTGGTAAAGTGGCCTTTTTCGGCCCCCAGAACTATAAAGTGACTTATAAAAGTGCAGTAGATCAATTAAATAAAGAGAATGTTGAAACTAATATCAACCTACAGCACAGACTACCTTCAGTACTGTCTCTCCATCTGCCTTAATCCATCTAAAGGTTGTCTTTGAAATATCGCTTTTAGTGATAAGACCGCCCATAGTGTCACCCCTTGCTAAATTTCTACAATTATATCTGTAATTTTTATGGTGTACATAATAAAGAATATTATATCTATCTTCTATCCATCTAGCTAGAGTAATATAGTCACATATCGCTTAGGTGATCTTTATGGTAAGGGATCTTCGCTTTGCAATGGAATTCAAGCGGGTTTTTGTCCGAAAATTGGTCGTGTTGTGATGTAGTTTAAAAGAGCCTGCTAAATTAAAGTCTTGTGAGATTACTTAAATGTATAATGCCAAGAGTTCACAGAAGGCATCCACTGCTGGTCTATCAAGTGCAAATCAATAGTTTAAGAATAAGAAATTGGAGGTAAAACTGTCATTCACACGCATTTGTACGTAAATACCTCTAAACATCGTGTTAAGCATCTTATTACCAGTGACATTGGGTATTATCACTGTTGTTGCAATCGACCTCACACCTTTGATATTGATTGTCACTTAGATAGTCTAGACCTCTAAACTATCGTCAGTTAAAAATTCCTTTCCTTAATACGTACCTAATTGTGTATTTTGGACAACTGTTTTGCTGCATTTAGAGAATATAATCGAGGAGATAACTATATTTTTGGTTATTTGACCTTAAGCAAATTCAATTGTTGAATTATGAGTAGGTACAATATGTCATCTAGGTCCAAAAGATCTTTTCTAATTCGTTCAACGGCTTGTTTACCTTTGTTAATTTGCTAAAATATACGTTTACAAAATTGATCTGTTTTTTTTGACCATTTTTAAAGTGACGTACCTAAGTACGTCACCGTTTTTCACGTGGAAATTAGGCTAGAAGACCTGAAATAAAATCTATTATGCCTATTTTTCAAGCTTGTGCCTGAACACCTGCAAATCGACGATGGAAATGCTATGTAGTACAATGCGTGCCACGAAAGATGAGACTTGACCCCGCCTCTCCCGCTCTTTCCGCTGCCCTTATGACGTCCGGTCCCGTCCCGCACTCAGACCTCATACCGCTAAAGATACCTAAAATCGTGTTCTGCGCAAGTCAAACCACGTGGTGTGTCAATTCTCATCTTTCGTGGCACGCATTGTTCCTATGATCTTATGACTAAAAGTAGGTGAAAACCTTGATCTTCGAAACGTTTATGAGGCACCAGAAGGATCGCATTAGGTGCAATACACATGCACGATCATGTTCACATTGATAACGCGACTTAGGCCATCAATGACAGTATTTATACTCCTGATGACTTTCCTCCAGCGATGCAGAATAATAAATACTGGTTTAATAGTGATTTTCGTGGCCTGTCGTTACTTTTGGCCTTACTTAGGTAATAGGCTTGTCGTGAATAATTTATGTGTGCAGTTTACCTGTATGTTCTTGCTATGATGAAGTGTTAAATTTATTGAATCCTGATGACAAAATTTTAATTTTTATTTCGATTCTTCTCTTGCATCGGCCAGAACTATTTGAGAATAGCTGATAGCATGAAGATATTAGTTACCTACATGGTAGTAATTGGGCAAACTGCCCAGGGTGCACCTGAGGTTTATTTTAGAAGCCATTTGCGCACTCTACTTCGTTGAATGCCAAAATATATAGGTATTTGTTAAGAGACCGGGTTTTGGGATTCGCAAGACTCGTTTCACAGCATAAATGAGAAACTTTCACTCACAGATTTATTTTACAAAATTACTCAAATTCTTGTAAAAATTAGGTTACAGCAACTAACACTGTACAATAGATTCGTACACTTGACGACACACAGTGCCTTATTAACATTAATACAATAAAAACTGAGCGTGATTGCAACCTTGAACTAGATGCATCGGATCTCTTATCCAGCTTATCATTTTAGGAAAAGAAGAGGAGTCGGTACTTGCGTTAGGAAATACCTCCATTCAATTGCTCTTACGATTGTTTTAGCTCTGACGTCATCGTTAACCCCTGCAGCGCTCGCTGGGTGGTCAATAAGGCCACATAGTAACGTTTATTCGGTTGGACTCATTGATAAACCAATTTAGGAGACAGTATGGCAGGAAAACGAAGATGTAATGGAGATACAATTAATCCGATATCAAGTCTCAGTGAAAGTCAAACATAGTAAAATGAGGGGATGATGATACGTTTTATGAATAGGTACACAAGGAATTCATACAGGTATAATTTTTAGTCAAGGAAAATAAGATACTTAACAGTTAGACGAATCATTTAGTCTTCGACCATCAGATTGTTGCAAGTACAATGATAAAAAAACGAAGACATTAACTTATACGGTTTGCGCAAGACAACTTTTCAGGTTAATCCCTGCAAATCCTTCCAAAAAAATATATTTTTGCGAAAGTAAAAAATGGTTTCAAGGAAATAGGTACTACGCTTTCAGCCGCCATTTTACTCTGGTTACCAACAAAGTGACGTGATACAAGTTATCAAAGATACACACTGATCTAAGCTAACGTTAAATGATGCCAACGAAATGTAGATGACATAATAAAGTCTTCAAAAACATTAATAAGTAGTGTCATCTAAAATGTCTTCTTTCACTTTATCTAGCTGTATTAATATGTTTTCATCCACGTAGGTATTCTCAATCTTAGAACGAAGTTTTGTATTAGTTACCTAGTGGGAATTCACGCTCATAAAATTATGATTAGGAGGTAGACACTTTCAAACAAAAGGTTTCTTAGTATGTGTAGTAAATAACTGATTAATTCGATTAACAGACTGATAGACAAAACATTTTACTGAAGTGTTAAGGGGCTTACAGGACCTAAACGCAAAAAACGCAAGTTTTAGAAACAATAAAAGTATATGATCGACTACAGTAGGTAAGCAAAATCAGAAATATATATGATCAACCGGGCCATACACATACACATAATAGGCCTATAATGTTCCCAATGCTGGGACACAGGCCTCCTCTATGTGAGAGGGAGTGGGCCGTAATCCACCACGCGGGCCCAGTGCGGGTTGGTAGACTCCGGGCCGCTACTGAGAAAATTCTGTAATAAAAATATGAAAATATGTAATAGTAAAACCCCATTACCCCGTGACCAACCTAAGAATCGAGGTCCTGCCTCATGATCATGCAGTAACGCTGGAGACCACTAGACAATGCACAGACGCCAGCACATCAAGCTACCCGAAACTGTAAAATTTTTCCAATCAACTTTGAATCTTATGCTTTAGCGATAAAGTCGAAAATCTATTAAAGACATTTGACAGATTGTAGTAGCTTGATGTGCTGGCGTCTGTACTATCGAGGAAACTAACATCTGCCCAATTCGAAAACAAAATCTCGTGCACACGATGACCACATCTGTTAGCAAGCGCTATTTTAGCGGCCGAGCGATGCAAGCAAAAATAGCCCTTACGGTGTATAGATGTAACTTTCTTCGATGGTACATCCTAAATCGCTGAAGACATAAACGTCCAGCCCCCCTTAAAGTTTATTTCTTTAGTTTTAAACTAAGTCGCTGGCTAGTTCATAATACAATATCACCCTATTGTTAATTCATTAGGTATATCTCTCACAAGTTGAATGAACATTATAAATATTTTTTTAATGTTACCTCCATTACCACCAAAGAAAAACTAGCGCCGAATAGATTAGAATAAATTAAATATTTACGTTGTATTTAATTCAAGAATTTCCGCTCTACAAACGATAAAAATTATCATAAAAATATCACTGACTGCAATTTTAATACATGATGTGATGCATAATATTATCATTAAATGGCAATTATCATGTTTACAAGTCAATGTATTGTAATTAACAATATTTACGTTGATAATTAAATATTGAGTATCATTGGCATCTGAGGGTTAATGCAAGTTGAGGTCGAAAAGGCTTCATTATCGCTGGGAGATAACCCCAACACTGTCCATAGAGGTCTTTTGAACAATAAGCATAATTATTATATGGATGAGTAATTTAATGATAGGTAATCTTCGTAATTAATTTATTTTACGAGGAAAGAAATGTCAGTTAATATTATAAAGTGGATGCATGATATTGATTGAGAACTGCTATAGGTTTAAACCAGGTAATGATTTCCTAAATTAAAGTTCTATTGTAGTTTTTTTTCGGTTTTTAAGAGAGTATTAAAAATATGAGATCTTTGCTTTTTGACTGGATGTACTGTACTTACTTACTTCATTGTACTTACTTCATTTTCATTCAGCTGTTAGTTGCATAGTTAGTTACTACCGAAAAATAACCATCATTATACCGAAAACAAAAACGTTTTCCTCGAATAAAACGCCTTTTGTTAAAATGTTTTATTTATGGGATTTTCGCTTTTATCTATTCTTTAAAACATTTACAACACCCCTTCAACCAGACGCCATATTAATAATCCACCATCTTTGATTCAGGAAAGACTCCATACCCTTCATCAACAATGGAGTACCAGCCACCATCACGAAGACTCCTTTCCCCAACAAGCAGCTGGGCAAAGCAGGTCGGGGCACAGCCCTGAGGCAGGTGATGGCATCCTTCATTGCCAACTTGGGCACCATCAACACAGGCATGGCCTTCGGCTTCTCTGCCACGTCACTGCCGCAGATGAGGAGACCGGATTCCTTTATACATGTGGATGACAATCAAGCTAGTTGGATAGGTAAGAATACCAATATTTATCATAGTGTGTGTGTAGTATCACCGGCTTGACTGATCTGTGTTCTAGAAGTCGCGAGAGTCTTGAGAAATGTTTAGATTTTTGTCCCTCGAAATGAAATGATATTGTTTATTCTGTCATGTCCGGTTCACTTTCACAAAAAAGAAAATCAGTGGAGTCGACGTTTCATAATTGAACTATATTACCCCTGAGAAGAAATGTCAACCAAACTCAGCGGTTAAAGTCTCTTTTAAAGTCCAGACGTAATCTTGGTCAGATCATGTGAGCACCATGGCATGTAGATTAGATTAATGAACTCTGAAATGATCTTTTGAGGAAAGAATCCTGTCCAATCAGTGCAAGCGTTTGTCAGTAATTGCTCAACCCAAAACTTAAGGAGCTCAAAGCATGACAGTCTTGGTACGATAGTAAACTAAAGATTCATAGACGTCTAGGAAAACTAATATTTTGTGTCTTCCTGAGATTGATGTAAAAGTGAAGAAGAAGGGAAACAGAGGAGTATATGTATGTTCCCAATTAGGTTAGAGAATACGACGGTTTTTTTTTTTAACAGCCTGCCACGATTGACGATGTTTACGATTTGATTGGATACGAAGGCCTGGCCTGGCTTACGAAGACTAAAAGTATTAATCATTCAATATTTTCCACGTTCAGGCTGCTTTCAGCGAAAAGGCGGAAAGATGCGAAAAAGATAACTGATTAACCAAAAATACGCTAAAATAGTAATCCGGAAGTGATATTGCGCATTTAGCGCAGTTAGATATTAGATAATTAGATACATTTCTCTTATCTTACATACGTACAACCCGTCTTATGTAATCTCCAGATAATACTTTGTAAACACTACAAGATAAATTACCATAGACGGGTTTATTTAAAACATAATTATGTGGAACCGAGTTCTCCCTGAAGTATATTATGTTGTATAAGGCTTTATGTATTATTGGAAAACAATATTGTCTTCCTATTTAATACAAGTCAACATACAGAATCTCTAAGCTTTGACTTTGCATAGAGATTAATATGAGATTTGTTACTAATCCCATAAATACACTTTTTCAAATGAGGCGGTATTTTAAATTCTCTGGGGAACCCCAGGTTTTATGTGGCATTTTTTCGTCTTTTCTCCCATGCTATTATTATTTTCTTCGAGTCCTATGTCCATTAAAGTACCTATTAGAAGAGACAAAAGAACATTGGGGCCTTTTCCCAGCCATCTTTTAGCAGACGCTAGCACATCAAGCTACTACAATCTAACAAATTCCTTTAATAGATTTTCAACTTTATCGCTAAAGCATAAGGTTCAAAGTTGATTGGGAAAATTTGACAGTTTCGGGTACCTTAATGTGCTGGCTATCTGTACATACGTATTAGGTGTAGAACGTCATAGAACTAGCTTGCTTGTTTGCTTTGGCAAATTGTGTGGCAGTCGCCAAGATCTTAGAAGGCAGAGCTGACTGCGCCCATAGTACGCCAGAAGTACATATAGGTTTCACCACACGTGGAGGCTGTTGATCGCACCAGATAAAAACTTATTTTATTATTTACTTTTCCATTGTTTCAGCCAGTTTAAGCGCGGCCGGTACTCCAATAGGATGCATCGTCAGCGGATACCTGATGGACAACATCGGACGCCGGATGACGCTCGTCATCACGGAAATACCGCTCATATTTGGATGGCTCATGGTCGCTTTTGCACAGAATGTTCCTATGCTTTATATTGGTAAGAAAATGTTTTTTTCCTCTATTCCCTGATGATGATTAATCATCATTGGCACGCCTGTTCCACCTACCTCTGTGTATAGGCCACCGCCCTTATGCTTCCCTGATCTCTATGAGTCTCGTCCAGGTCTTCCCCGCGATCTTCTGTACGCTGTTGTCCGTACAGAAGAATTTCAAAATGAATGCTATAAGTTGCATATTAAAAGAGAGCGAGCTTTTATTGAATAATGTTTTATGTATGGTGAAGAAAACTGATATTAATTTGAGATATTTTTATTTCCTGTAGTTACTCCTCTGTTAATTAGCGAACAGCATTCGCCTGTAAAACTCCTGTCCTAGAAACGTAGAAACGAAAAAAAAATAGGAATCGTCATACCTAATTACATTATTTGTTTGTAATGACAATCAACATAACAACCGGCGTTCGAGGTCGTGCGAATAAATTGGAATCTCATTATTTATGAAAATGAAACGATCAACTCATAAACATTAAAACTAATTACAAATAAAGCCAGTATTAAATAATTATGAGGCTGTTTTCAAGCACTTATGAACTTAAAAATGCCTGCAAATTTCTTATTTTGAATCTTTGTATAAATACCCAAACTGGAAATGCAATGCTGTGCCTATAATCGTCATTTTTTCATAAGTCATTCTCAACTACAATGTACGTGAAAGATTTTAAGCGAGTTTTATGAAATATGCCTTCTCCCTAGCGTGTCGATGGCAATCTGAATTGATTCCTACAATTTGCCTACCAGTTCGGCACCTTCAGTAGCGTCCATCGTTCCTGTAAGGTGCAGACAACAGGACAAGCAGGAAATGTTATTACTATGCTAGCTAATCTGTTTATATATTACAGGTAGGCTGATGATTGGTTTCGGTTCTGGTATGGTGGGTGCGCCTGCCAGGGTCTACACATGCGAGGTCTCACAGCCACATCTCAGAGGAATGCTGGGTGCTCTCGCATCTGTCGGCGTGTCTACTGGTGTCTTGATACAGGTACGTCGTTTACTCTTGAGCATATAAAGGGGATAATATTGAGAGTATTGAAGGCCTGGTGGTAACGGCCCCGACTTACGAATCGTGGTGGTCATCAATTCTGACTCAGGCAGGTACTTGGTGGAGTTTATTTCAACACCACTGTTTTCAAAACGGTGAAGGAAAACATGGTGAGGAATCCGGCATGTCTTAGAACCGAAAAATTCGAAGACATGTGACGTCCACCAGCCCGCACTAGACCCGCGTGGTGGATTGCGGCCCAGTCCCTCCCACAGAAGGGAGGCTTATGTCCCAGCAGTGGGAATAATATAGGCTGATAATGCTGTATAAAGGGTGGGTTAGTAGGTGCCATTTTCTTTGGTTTCGATGCAGACATAGAATTCACGACCCAGCTGAAAAAGCCGGCAAAACTGATACGCGCGTGCCTTTTTTCCGGAAAGTCATGTGACTGAACTATTAGTAAAGTTCATGAGTAGCCAATTAGAGTGCAAGCTACCATGATTAGCGAAGTTCCAACTACTATTGGGTGTGAATGAAGTCTCATAATAATACTTTGTAAAGCGAGTTATTCCGGGCTGTCTGTGCACGTGCGAAGACCTCAAGCATATTTTATATTTCGAATTTCATTTTAGAATATTATACAGAAGGTATCGTATTACCCAGTAACTGGGTTGTGAAAGTCAGATAGGCAGTCGCTTCATGTAAAATATTGGTATTTAGCTGCATCTGGTGAGACTGGAAGCCGACCCCAACATGGTTGGGAAAAGGCAAGGCAGACGATGATGATATAGAAGGTGCTGAATTGGGACTTAATGTGTCTGCTAGATCCGGCTTATATCCAGATTCAATCAAACTTATCTTATGGTGCTTGTGACTACATTCACGGTAGCTTCGGTAACGTTTCATTCGCTAATTATGACGGCCTGTACTCTAATTGACTACTCATGAACTTTACAAATGATAAGCACCAATGAGATGACTTTCCGAGGTTACGGCTATGTGGCCGTAACCTGTTGAGGCATCCTTCTTCTGGACGATCGTGAGTTCGATGTCCATTTCGAGGACAGATTTGTCTCATTCTTTATCGTCCTTATCACCGTTTATTAACGTCCACACAATTTGTCCTTTTTCCCATCCATCTCTATCAGCCGACATTACAGCATTTTCTTCATCTTTCACACAACCCATCTTTGGCATCTTTTCTTGAAGATAGATGTATAGAAATAGAATACTCTTGATTATGCCATCATCATTGACAGCCTTGCTCCTCCTCCTATCTTTTGTCCCATGCTTCCCTGGTCTGTGCGAGTCTCGTCCAAGTCTTCCCTTCTTTATTATGTACACCATATGGATTATAGACATAAATGTAGAAATTTTTCATAGCCAGACATAATCAAGAGATTATAAATCAGAATGTTAAATGAGTGTGTGTGTGTGTTTATGTTAATGTAAATGCACCTATTCTTAAGAAGGTGGTCCTTCTTAAGAATATTAATTATTTAGTCGAATAGCAAGAAGCCAAAATGCAAACCACTTCGATGCGCTTATGAATTTAATTAGTTGCATGCATTTTTCAATAACAATAACTCATTAGGCATATAATGGGCACTTACAGTCACGCGGACTCAATTACCTTGACTTATATATACCTAGATGACAAAATACATTAAACATTCAATGAACTTTCTGCAATGCCACCAGGAGACCATGTACAAACAGAAAAACATGACCAAACAAAAATTCGCCTAGCATTAATAGACTTATTCCTGTTTTTGGAAGAAACCGGCTAATTAATAACGTGTACATAATAAAAACAGTAGGTATATATTTTTACAGGGTTATAAATATATAGGGTGGCAGATGCTGATCTCAGATTTGATCCCGTACGATTTTACAAGTACAGTTAATAAGCTACCAATAATAAACGTATATGAAAATTAATAATCACACTATCACACTAATATTATAAAGTCGAAAGTTTGTGAGTGTGTGTGTGTGTGTTTATATGTTTGTTACTTCTTCACACTCAAATGGCTGGACCAATTTTGATACAATTTGATATGGAGGTATACAGCCTGCTGATCTGATTTCTGAATTTTGTTAATTGCATTAAATAAACAACCAATGCTTATAAAATATTAACCTTTAAGCACCATAATTTTTAGTTTGTAGCGGTATCTACAACTCCACATGCGAACAACATGTCATACTGACGTTACGCAAAATCCTGCATCTCGCAAGCAGAGTTTACCGCGCAACTAACATACCTATACATATATACAACAGCCGATATGAAACATCGGGCAGTTGCCCGCCAGACACAACAACCGTCTGGTCGGAGGATCCTCCCTTTTCTATAGAGTATAAGTGAACTTTACACCCTGTTCCTCATACCTCTATAAGTTTATAAAATATGTATGTATGTATGTTTTTGTACGTAATATTTATAAAAATAAACTCGTTAACTCATTATTCATGATAATGAATGATGTATCAATCAATAGTGTTCCTTACGTAGTCACCACGTGATGTTTGCCCATGTAATACTCGTAATATCAATGTTGTTCCCTATATGTTTGCCCAGCGGCGACATATCTAATTTTATAGAACCAACAGTTCAATTATGATCGTTACCACCGTTGACAGCGTGACTGACATCCTGCGTGACACGTAAAGTGATTGATTAACTATATCAATATGAACTAGCAATTTTGCCCCAAGAATTATTCTAGATTAAGTTGGCAACATTATAAATACACTAGCTGCACCCCGCGGTTTCATCCGCATAAGTTTCGATCCCGTGGTAATATCGGGATAAAAAGTAGCCTATATGTTAATCCAGGGTGTCAGCTGCCTCCATACAAAATTTTATCAAAATTGGTTCAGCCGTTTGAGCGTGAAGAAGTAACAAATATATTATCACACACACATACACACACACACACACACACACACACTCACTCACACACTCACAAACTTTCGCCTTTATAATATTAGTGTGATTGTTATTTTAAAAGGATGCCCAGTAATGAACCAGCTCTCATTGCAGTGGTTCTGTACTCTTGTAACCATACTTGATACTGATGATGATTGATATGGAATAAAATTAGTATTTCACTTGATACGTTTAAGGAGTCCATAAACTGAACTAATGATAGTGAGGCGTTGCTAGGTGTCCGAATATGAACAGAATGTGATGAAAATGAGTGGAAATTGAAAACTTTGATGAAAGTACAATACAATTGTGCAATATGCGTTTGCACCGAACAGATTCTTATACAATATTTATCATTCCTTCCAGTACGTGATAGGCAGTGCAACATCATGGAACATCCTTGCGGGCATCAGTGCAACTGTTCCAATCCTCTCGTTCCTGGGGATGCTACTCCTCCCGGAGACTCCCAACTACCTCCTGCAACAAGACCAGCGGGCGAGGGCTGAGAGTTCTCTCGCGAAGCTTAGAGGGTCAACCTGCAACTTAGACGATGAGATACAGAAGATGATAGCGTTCAAAGAGAAGAATCATGTTGAACCGTAAGTATTATTTACTGACACTGCCAGAAGAGGGGGCCATACTAAGTACTGCATTCACAAATTGACAAATACTATAATAATATCGTCGAAATAATCCATTATATTATTCACTTCAAACACATCGTAATAATCTAGCGTAAACAAGTTGGTATTTTATTAAACATTTTTTTCTCATTTAGCTTTGTTTTTCATGTTTCTTAGTAAATTTAGACGTAGATAGTAGATTATACTTTATTTGGACAATGCGTCGTAATTACAAACAAGTGCTGAGCACTGTTCAATGTTTATACTATGGATTAATCAGTCCAATTACCTGCCGGTCGATTCTGTAAAATTCTCACCGTGAAAACTTAGGTGAAGTGAGCGTGGAGTGAGCTGTCAATAGTGTCATTTCCTAGCAAAAACAAACTCACTTCACCTAAGTTTTCACGGTGAGATTTTTACAGAATCGACCGGCTGTGCACAAATAGATAGTAGTTCAGTACAAATATATTTTTAAACAACTCTTTTCCCTTGTACTCTCGGGCCAGTAAAAAAGGAATAAGTCTGGGAAAAATCTTTTTAGATAAAAATATTTAAATAATTTTAAATTGGGACAGGTAAAATATACGTAAATTGTTATTAAAAGGTTATCATTTAAAATACTATGCTGCCGTCATAAGGTAAAAAGCCATAACTAAATTTTTTATCAAAATTAACTTAAATATAGATTCGGTCTTGCCAAGCAATTGTCTACCTTTCTATGTAGGTGATGTAGCTATAATTCGTTTGTGACCAAGGTTACAAGTACTATAGTTAAACGAGCATAACTTATCCCTGAAAACATTGCTCAATAAAATGAAAAGCCATAGTTTTTTCTTATTAGTAAAGCCAGTTTGCATACTTTGAAAAGCCTTAACTTTAGTTTTAGGCCTTTTCATTTATTATCGAATTTATCGATCGTCTTTTCGATATCCTACAATGAAAAGTCATAATAATTGTTACGGTTTTCCATTGTAGGATTTCATCTTTGTATGTCATTACCCCGCAATTAATGAAAAGATGAAAAGCTGTAAAATCCCTAACTATACACTTAAGGCTTTTCTACTTAGGGATTGCATAATATTATTACTTTAAAAAAAATGAAAGGGAATATAAAGTTTAAAAAAATAATCTATTTAATATACAGGGTAATTGGTAAAACATTAACAACCTCTTAAGAGGTCATTGTAGGTACTCATCATTATGAAGAACTTTTACTACGGGACCAAACCTGAAATCGCGAAAAATCAGCTGTTCCCTACATTTTGACGAGGTTATACGAACATAAATGATGTTCGTATAACCTGAAATGAAGTCCATCGACAGTGTTTCAAACCACACTTCAGACAAAACTGTCATTCACCGTATGGCGGCAGAATATTGCTCGTGATGCTATTAATGTGTAACATTTCACTCACAATGTTAATAGATCGCTGTTTTATGTTAATAAATAGAGTCACGATCTAAACTCATTTGTCTGGCGTAGATAATGGCAGTAAACGCGACGATATGCGAGATATAGAAGTACAACTGCTTATAAATATGAATACGGATGGCTGTATCAATATGCATATTATATAATATGTTTGCGTCTCCTTGTGCGATTACTTCCTTGTCTAAAATTGTTGTTGTTGTTTGTTGTTGTTGTTTGTTTGTTGTTGTTATTGTTTATTCGATTCTATTCTATTTTTATAGGCATGTATGATGCTGACTGGATGAATTATTTATAATCGCTATTAATCTATATGTATATACCTATATACATATAGATTAATAGCGATTATAAGTAAATAATAAATTAAAAAATATTAAATTAGCCTACTTACCTAGCGAAACTCCGCAAACGAGATGAATAAATGAAATAAATAATAATAATATCTAAATATGAAAAATGATTTTCATGTTTGGGATCATCGACAGCTGGTAGTGTAGTTATTTGAAATATCCGGTTAAACATCAGTATTTTAATGTAAACTTCACAGACGTGATAGGTAACATGACAAAATAAAAATAAACTTATTTTCTCAACCCATACTTCAAACTACTAGCGGTCCTTAACCCCAAACAAAAAATCATCAAGTCTTTTTTATTTTCATTTTATCGTGTTTAGATATCAATCAGATTTGATATTATCAACCCATAATGTCTGTGGAGTTTCGTTAGCAATTTATTTTGACCCTCTGTATATAGCTCTGAAAACGTTTGTTTGTTTGTTTGAACGCGCTAATCTCTGGAACTACCAGTCGGATTTCAAAAAAACATTTTTGCATTTGATAGCCCAATTCTTGAGCAAGGCAAGAATGGGGAATAATGTAAATAATATTGAATAAGACGGTCGTCCTTATGGCAGTTCCAGACTATAGGTTTGTTGGTGGCTTCCACCGAAGGAAATCTTATGATTCTTGAAACAGAACAATAGCATTATAAAATACACCGACTAATTCATTACCATCATTGTTTCAGGTTGCATGGCCCCCGTGAAATAATCAAGGCTCTATTGTCCCCCTCAACCCTGAAACCGTTCACCATCCTGGCTATCTACTTCTTCGTGTATCAGTGGTGCGGAGTCAACACCATCACTTTCTACGCCATTGAAGTTTTTGAGGTACGTACATTATTCTGTACATCACATTGGTCGTTTTCACATTGGACAATAACGATCACGACACGATAACTACACGATATCGCACTGTTAGTTTTATAAAATTATTACTAAACGCTTCCACATTATGTCGTTGTACAGATAGTGCCATCCACGAAGACGTGCGCCCCACTCTTCTTCCTAATCGCTAGTGCCAGTTATTCTGAAATCAACATAAGAGGGTGCAGTAACTGTTACATAATCATTATTAATTGTCATTACCCAAATCAAAATTCTTAAAAAAAAATCCTGTGATTACCGTCCTAAAAAAACATAACCTATCAAAACAAATAAGAAAATGAAAGCCCGCTAAAGCAATCCATTCAACGCAGAAGACTTAACATGAAGCAAATTGGCAACGACTTGATCTAGCGGTAATTTACCTAATTTTGACCGTCCTGACGAAAACAGGGCGCGCGACGACGACGACGCGCTACGTTGCCAAATCACTTGTCTGCGCTCACGTATGTGCATCCCTTTCCTTAATTACATGCTCAAAATTTTCTGCATAACACGTTCAATTAGATATTTTAATTTCGCGCACCTATTAAATTTCATTTTGATCAGATCAAGTTAAAGCCACGTTACAGGCGTGACCTTCGCTAAAAGTTTGTAAAGCAGCGATCTCATTGATGTTGCAGTGCCCTAAGCAGTTACCATTGTCCGCAATTGAAATAAACCTCTCTTCATCAAAACTGTAATTCAATATTACGGCTTGCAGGCATCTGGCGCCATGGCTGACAAATACTGGCTGACGATATCCATGGGCATAGTTCGGGTTATATTCACAGTCGTTGGTTGCATTCTCTGTCGGAGGTGCGGCAGAAGAACGCTTACCTTCATCTCTGGTGAGTACCTACCTACAGCTTAGCTATGAAAAACTGAACTTCCAAGATAAAAGATAAATTAATGAATCCATCCATACTTATCCGTACTAAAGTATGGATGGATTCATTAATTTATCTTTAAAAATAAATTGGGACAAGGGCAAGAGATTGATATATTTTTTTAAGATTTTCAGATTTTAATTTTTTTACGTATAAGTAATGTGGGTTATATACCTACCTACCTAAAAAGTACAGAATTTTGAAGCACTTTTTACCGACCTCTCTTTTTGTGGATGTTTGGTAAAACACAAAGGAGGTTCTGCTTTTGAAGGGGTTTTTAATGGATGTCTTCTGAGGTTTTCAATATTTTTATTATTTGGTGTGTATAGGTGTACCACAAGTATTTAATTAAGTTTAGTTGAGTAGTTTATACTTTTGGTAGGTCTTAATTGTAAGTCTAACTGATTCGGTAAACTAATATGTTTTTGCACAAGGTACTTTAAATTATTTTTTTTTTCTTTTTTCTAGCTTTGGGCTGCGGCCTCACAATGATAATCCTGTCGGTATACATGTACTTTGTCAAGTATTGGAAGGACAACGACCTACCACCACAGCACTCCTGGATTCCAGTGATCAGCATCTTCGTCTTCGTCATCTCCTGCACGCTGGGATACTTGATTATACCCTGGGTTATGATTGGTGAAGTTTATCCGACACAGGTAATTTTATTTGAGAACATTAATTACTTAATTACATGTTTGTAAGGGCTAAGGTCCGAAATTTGATTACTCGGAAGCGAGCGACACAACTACATAATGCGATAAACAAGCAAATAGAAGTGGCAATTGGGTATATCGTTGACTGAAGAATGCAAATCAGCTAAACTAATGTAGCCCTTCAAGTTAAGTGGACTGACGAAACTTTTACCGTAGAACCGCTTTTTTTAAATATTAATGTATATATCAACTACCTGACACAGACCCAATATGTCAACAGTATATAAAAAAGGGAGAGGAAAGTATCTTAGGGCATCAAAAAGTTTATCTGCATCGCAGTCAGCAGAAAAAGTGTCCAAAACGCCCAAAAAAAGCCAATACAGCCCAAAAAGCCCTTTGGGCACTTTTTCTTTGCCATACAAGGAAATTGCCATGCAACATGCAAAAAAATGCATGCACAAAAAGGAAAAAAACTGCATGCAAAAAAATGCCATGCAACGTGGCAATGCTGCCAGCGCAGTATTGCCATGTTGCATGGCAATGCTGATTCTTTGGCCAAAAATAGGCCTGTCTGGTTACGTGAAAAGTCGAACAACCGCTTGACAATGTCTTGAAACACTCACTCGGACCCCCTGGCCCCAGAATTTAACTTCAAACGGCTCGAACATATAAGTTCCAATAAGATTGGAATATTTAACTTACCTTTTAAATTATGTAAATGTTGTTTATCCGTATATACATATTCACAACATTTAGCACAGCAACATTTAGAATGTGTGTACAATGTGTACATTCTAGAGCACAAATAAATAATAAATGTCAACTTGAAAATATTGTCAGTGCCTACCTTATATCAATTTGACCCTGTACAGTACCCAGCGATAAATATTGCACATCGACCTATTCGATCCTATAGATTTTATACAAAGAATAAAAATAATTATCAAAAGAAGCAAATCATAATTGTTTTAACAGCTCCTAATGGATACCGGACTGTTTGTATTTCGTGCGACAGAGATAACGCTCTACGAAGCCGAAATTAGCCGATTGTCTCTTTCCAAAGGTCGATGTGCAATATTTATCGCCGGGTACTGTAACAATTTTCACGTGACGTGCAGGTGCGCGGCATCGTGGGCGGCCTGACGACGTGCGTCGCGCACATGTCAGTGTTCTCCGTGGTGAAGACCTTCCCTATGTTGAAATTCCAGCTCAACGACTACGGCGTCTTCGGGCTGTACGGGTCCATGTCTTTGCTTGGTGAGTTTTCGTTTTTATTTGGAATGGGTTTGCTCTTGACTCTAGTCTAGGTCAGAGGTGACAGAGACAAAGTCTACGATGGAGTGAGCTTACCCAGAAGAAGCCTGGTCACTCTTACTTTGAAGAGATTCGGGTTGTATGCGTTCGGAAACACAGACGCAGGTAGAGTTCCACTCTTTTGCTGTGCGCATAACTTTACGCGTTCGGGCATAACTCCATCATTAGGATTTGCAAAATTATTTTTTTGTTCGTATATTCCGAAATGGTCCCATTTAAACGTAAAAATCTGACGCTGAGTTTCGGAGACAGACAACGGAACTTTTCAATAAATGCCAGCAAATCAACCGCGATTGCTTCTATCGCATATTATGTATGCGTTGTTTACGCAATCACATAACATAACATCACGCCTGTACCCTGTAAAGGGGTACGCAGATGTGTTCAATAGCTTCCTGTCAATTATATTCACATTGCAAGTAGTGTAGTTATATGAATTTGTGTGGGGTAGGTGAGTCAACTAAAAAGTTAAAAATAAAAACTTTTTACAAAAAAAAAAAAAACTACCGTCTTCCAAAAAAAAGAAATACTAGGTACAAAGTGAAAAATAACTTTAATTTCGGAAGTCGGTGTCAAAAAACGAAAATGCGGAACCAACGACACCGACTTCCGAGATTAAAGTTATTTTTCACTTTGGAGTGTTTTTTTGGAAGTCGGTTGTTTTTTTTTGTAAAAAAGTTTTTTTAAGAAAACATCTAGAATGTTGATGATTGATATAAAATATATTCATAATTGTTTTTTTTTTCAGCGATTATATTCTTCTACTTCTACCTCCCCGAAACGAAAGGCAGGACTCTACAAGAGATAGAAGATTACTTCAGCGGCAGAACGAAATCTTTGACAAGACGCAACACGCAGTGCGAAGCAACAGCGCCGGCGTGATCGCGATGATGTTGGTGATGTGATGTGAATTGATGTGATATGATGTGTGAGGTGTGCAACGATTTCGTATGACTTGATGAGCTCTGATATTAGTACTTTTATATATTTTAAGGACCAGCAAGCCTTAAACTACCGCGCGACGACTCCCGACCACCGTAGGCGCGGGCCTGCGGGCGGAGAGTAATGGGTAGCTCACCGTCCGATCAGGACCAGGCCCGTGCCGGACAAGCGTATGTGTTCCACGCGCGCCTTAAAGAGATGTCAGCATCAAACGAAGGGGCCCGTAAGGGCCGAAGCCTGCCGGGTCAGCGGGATTGTCCGAAAGGGTTACCGCTGGCCCGGAACATAAAGGGCTAAGGAAGGAACACGGGTGGGTTTTAGTCAGTAAGAGTCTGACACTCCCTTCCGCTCTACCCAGAGCGGGAGGGGTCATTTGATGTATTCCCATACTAAAAAAAAAGCCTTAAACTACTCTTTGGAAAATATTTGCTTTTATGTGAGAAGGATTCAACTTTTTGTGAAAGAACGTACTTCACAAACGTTGGTGAATTGGCGAATGGTTTAAATGTTGGGAAGATGTTGATCTTATAAAGAACGGTATTTACTCGTAGATACATCTATCCTTTTTTATTTATTTAAACTTTTCGCACACAAAAAAGGTACTAAGGGAGACTTAATGCCTTAGGCATTTTCTACCAGTCAACCAAGGGTGGTAAAGAGATTAGATTTATCAAATATATATTTTTTTCCATTTTTTTGTATGCTTTTAACTGCCACCTGCGTATACTCAAGTTGTTATTTTGGCAATTATAAGAATTTTAAAATTTTTAGGGCTCTTCAATTTAAACGAAACAGCAGCGGTGCTATTCTATAAAAATCTCACCGTGAAAACTTAGGTGAAGTGAGCGTGGAGTGGCCTGTCAATAGTGTCAATTCCTAGCAAAAAGAAACTCACTTCACCTAAGTTTTCACGGTGAGATGGTAACAGAATCGCACTGCAGTTTGCAGTATGAAAGTGTGATGTTTTAAGATAATCGTTAAATTGTACATACATACTCTTCGGAGTTACCTATTACCTAGTTCAGCAAAGCTGCTAATTATTTGATATTAAATAACAATAGAAAATCAGGAAGAGATTTTATTACATATATTTTTATTGTAAGTACAGTATTAACTCATTCGACGTGTAAATAAATAAAATTATACAGATAACGAAAATGTAAAAACGTGTCATAATATTTTTGTTATAATAATTGTTATCGTGCAAGAAATGTCAAATATAACTACGATTTTCTGACTTAATGACTTACTAAGAAACGAAGTGCCTTTGATTGTGAGGCATTTTATTTACTTAAATCGTGTGAACGTGATTGGTTGGTTCCTCTTGTGTTGTTGTTGTTGTTTTGTTATTATTGTTTTTTTGACCCATTTTTGCGAGTTATTCCGGTCTGGGGACCTAAAAAGGGCACTTTGGCAGAATCATAAAAGGATACCATTATGAATCATAATGGACAGTTCACTGTTATGTTAATCGTATCAAATCCCATTTGTGATGGATTTTTCAGTTATTTTTTTTTGTCTGTGCTAAAATACCAGTCAATCCAATCCAAATCCAATCCCAATTTCTTTGATTATACCTACGTAGTGCAGCGAAAAAAAGAAAAACACGGACTGTCTTTGC
Organism: Luperina testacea; assembly: GCA_927399505.1. Lineage (NCBI taxonomy): Eukaryota > Metazoa > Arthropoda > Insecta > Lepidoptera > Noctuidae > Luperina > Luperina testacea. The sequence goes on along the minus strand of OV656759.1, from coordinate 18,162,612 downwards.
CATATTATAAATCATAATGTTATCCTTTTATGATTCTGCCAAAGTGGCTTTTTTGGCCCCCTGATCCGTGCCCCATTCTATATGTACCAAACGCAGCGCAACGCAGCTAATTTAATTTGACCCAAACTGCCTACCAACATAATTCCTGAATTATTGTTAGATATTAATTCCAACAGTGAATAATTATAAATTCTTTTTGGTTATAAATGTCGATGCTAGAACGTCTTTTCACCATATGAGTTTTCCCCATATTAGTCTACTGGTTTCCTTCAATGATAATATTCATTTAAAATTGTCTATAGCCTCTGCTTTTTTTGCTAGCTTCGGACTCTCGTACGCCTTCCAAAGGACCGGGGCCCCAATCGGCCCAATACATAAAAAAAAATGACAACAGTCTATTAATAATGTCTGTGTAAACACAACTGGGTTTTAACATAAGTTGTGATTTGTATGTGATGCGATATGTATGTTGTATATTTTGTGAAAGTATTATACTGTAGTTTTTGCTAAGATTAGTCTAAGTAATTATATTCTTGTGGATAATATCTACACAAATAGAATTATTTAGACTTTACGGATAAATGTGCCATTTTATAAATGTTTGAGTCACAAAAATGGTCACAATGAAATATTTTTGTAATGGCGAGGACACAACATTTTTAGTTCTAATAAAAATAAAGTAAGAAACCGTGAAATACTTACGAAAAATACAGATATTTTTTTAACTGTGCTTTATTATTATTCTATTATTTATTTCTGCTTGTGTAGAAAGTTTTTTTTTACAAATCGACCGAAAAATGTTATTGTCCTTTCCAATTTATATTTAAATAATACGTAAAATAATTAAAGTTACCATATTTCTCTGTCTTCAGCATACAATGCATTTTATTTATAGTTTAATTTATTAATACTTGAAATAGTGAAGCATTTTGTGATAGTGGTATAGAATAGAAATAGTCCAGTCCAAATGTTGAACATATCTGATTTATTGAAAATAAAGAAAAAATCATGCATACTTTTTGTTTGATTTTTAAACAGTTGCTCTAAAGCAACGAGTGAAACGTAAAAGACCCTACTAGAGATTGTGACTACTTGTGACTCACAATACTAACTTATTTGCTACCTATGATTGAATACGTGGAAAAGACATGAAATCATCTCACAGTAAACGGTAGGTATTAGGATAAACTAAGGCAGTTGTCCCACCGCTGGTGAGGAAACGACTAACTATCGGCTATATACTCGCTCAAGAAACGGACAATATATACACATTCCGTGTATATAAAAGAAATGCATATATTGATAGTTAGTCGCTGACTGTTCAAACTGTCGGCGAGAACTCGCTCCACTGGTTTGTCGCTGAGCGACAAGAGCTATCAAAGATATTACTCGTTCAGCGATTCTCGCTTGACGGTTAGAGCTCACGTCGAGAGACCAACCGACCGACAGAAACCCCTGTGGGACTAACCGCCCCGCGCGAGTGGTGCGAGTAATAAAAATAATGCCAAAAAGTTCCCACTGGATTGGATTTTTCGTTAATACTATCTCATAAACGGCGGTGCGTCGTCGTAAGGGAAAAAAACTTGTACTTACCAAATAAAAGAGATCATAAAATTTTCTACAACTTTTATTCTTATTTTTTTCCACATCCTCCTTAATCTTAGTTCAGTGTGGGAGCGAGACGGAGCAACACAGGACGTATAGATAAGAGGTGGCGGTAGGCCATCATATCGGCGAAAACACATCGAGTTTCCCAAAGTAAGAGCTACATCGTTATCGGAACTGATAACACCCATTGAACACTCCAGTCTGAAATGTGTGTTCGTTCAACAAAGTCATGAAATTAGTCCTGCTGTTGTGTTGTCTCATCTTTTTCTGCGAGGCGATCGTCAATCTGAAGAGTAACGTGAAACAAGGTTCGTTGAATATAAAACTAAACAAGCATTAAAACTAGGTACAAAATATTGAAAATAAATAAATTATAGGAAATCTAATCAACTACCCTCTACACGTCACGTCAGTGTATGTTGAGAGCATTCGCACCAGCGAATTTTGGGTTCTTTGACCGCAAAGATTCCAAAATTGAATTGGAACTTGAAATCTCCTTTAAAGTATATCGCAAATTTATGTATATCAAAAACTAGATGGCCGTGTTCAAAAATAATACGATTTTCCCTTTGTGTGGCACATCCCAGATATTGACCTTAATTGACCTTGATCGTGACTTTTGCGTAAACTTGTTAAACAGAACGCGACACGTAAGTTTATCGCCCAACCAAAACCCTGAAAGGGGGGAAAAAACTGCAAACATTTTTAACAAGAGTCACTATCACGGTCCTTTAGAGGTCATCCATCAATCTGTACACAATGATCCCGGGGGTGACATAACTCTTCTTTACTTTTGACCTAAGACGTCTAGTTTTTGAGATATTTGCGAAAAACTCAAAAAGGGAATTCCAAATCCTGGTGTCGCTGATTTTTACTAAGTAGTAAGTACTGCTTGCAAGTTCCATTATGAATGACTAGCTTGTGCCCACGGCTTCGCCCGTGTGGAGGTCGGAAATATACTACGAAAACGTACCGAGATAAAAAGTCCCAAGTTCTAACTTAGTCATGGTCCTTACATGTGCCACATCCTAATGCATTCAGCCATTTAAGCGTTAAAAGGTAACAGACAGTTACTTCCACATTTATAATATTAGTATGGGTATGGATGGATTATAAACTGACTATGTCAAATTTTATGTCTAGGTCTACAGAGAAAAAAAATCACCAAAGGCGTGGAATTCAACCAAATATCCCGATCGACTCTTCTGAAGATTCTATCAGCTTTCGAAGAAAATTTGCACAAGAACCTAAGGAACAAGAAGTTGAAGCCAGTTTTTACGGCACAGTTCGCTAATAATCGCTATACGAGACCCTTTATCTATCCAAATTTCTTCGAAACAGCTAAAGGCAAAATCCATCCATATTAAATCAAAAACTTATCCTTGAAAACTAAGGTCTTCAACCAGTGCGTCCTGCCCGTTATGACAAACGGTGCCGAAACGTCGACACTGACAGTCGGGCTGATCCACGAATTCAAGGATCAAATTCGCTATGGAGCGGGCTATGCTCGGAGTTCCTTTGACGGATAAAATCAGGAATGAATATCAGGAAAAGACCCGACGACCGATATAGCTTGCAGTGAAGTAAGCAAACTGAAGTGGCAGTGTGCTGGCCATGTTTGTCGAAGGACCGATGGCCGGTGGAGCAGACAAGTCCGAGAGTGGCGACCGCGTATCGGCAAGCGTGGTGTGGGACGCCCCCCAGCTGGATGCGGAAGGCGTGGATAGGGTGTTGTGGCGCAGCCTGGGACAGTGGACTGCGATAGGCTGATTTGATTGACATAAAAATATGTTTTTCTTTCAACTACGTAGTAATGTTATCCTTAATCACTACAAAACTGATCATAAAGGACGTATTTTTTTCTTGTAACCAAAACAGTGCAGACATGTTGTATGAAATCTCATGGTTGCACAGTTTTTCATTAATGCACTGTTTTTATTTTTTATTTAGATATAAATTTACCACAGGTTAAATGACTCCTATTAAGTTTAATATAAAATGTATGCATTAGATCAAAAATATACTGGCTGAAAATAAAAATCGGCTGGACATAAAACCGACTTGGTGAAAAAAAAAAACAAAATATTATTAACGAACTTCATGGAAAAATTGATGTTTACGTGTCATTTGAGTGAATTCGCTAGGACACTGTTATTTATTTTATGTAGATTACTGTAGGTAGTATATTTAAAGGTCCTATAAAGGACGGAAGGTTAAAGTTCCTATTACTTTGTAGAAAATTGTAAATAAGTTAGTAGGTATAGATTTGTAAAATGACCGCGCTGTCGCATTGGATACATATACCTGTTTCTAAGTTATAAGGTAGGTTTTAATAAGTAAAATTAGCATTGCCATTCAACGTGGCAAATGCTGCCAGTCTTCTGACACGTTTCCGGATGACAGCGATGCGGATGAGTATACTTCAACGCCTAAATGTCCTTTGCTTTTGTATTTATTTGTAAGTATATGTAGTATTTAATACTATGGAAAGTCTGAAATAAAAAGATTTTATGTTATTTTATTTATTTTTATGTTATAGAGTTATAGTACTAAGTTAGCTAGTCATTTAATTAAGTATCTAGTATAAATAAATAAAATGAATTCCTTTTAATAGACATAACAAGATGGCGGCATTAGTTCCTATTTTGGCCACGTGCCAATACTCCTGTAGCGTTTTTTATCATTTACCCCCTGGCCACAGCCAAGAGCGGCGCGGATTGCGGTGCGGCGGGAGGCGCGGCAAGCGGTGAGCGGCGAAAACAAATGGTAGACAAACTATGAAGTATGCCACAGCTACCGGCGACGCTCACAGCGGCGCGACTTGCGGCGCGGTGAGAGTCGCGCGGTACGCGGCGGCGACGGGCTGCGCGGGGTGCGAGTGAAACAAATGTACTAGCGAGTATCGAGGCGGCCACAGCTCAGAGCGGCGCGCGCGGCGGCATCGGTGGACGCATTCAGACATCGCGCGACCGAAACAAATCATTTTGTTTTTGTCGCGCGTTGTATTATAAAAATAATGGATATGGAACAATTTATTAGTGAAATATTGAGTAGACCAGCAATATGGATGTCAAAACATCCACATCATAAATATAGGCATGTTATAAAAAAATTGTGGGCCGAAATAAAACAACAATTTCCTCCTTTTTTCCTTTCCTTTTTTTTTTCTTCCAATTTCCCTTTTCCTTTTTTTTTCCTTTTCCTTTTTTTTCCATTTTCCTTTTTTGTGGTAGGCATTTTAATAGTTTAGCCATTCTCTAAATACGTCCACCGCTGACGCCACCGCGGTCGCAACTACTCTAGCTGTGGCATACGATCGCAAATCGCGCCGCCCGCCGCGTCTCCGGCCGCACCGCGCCCCGCACCGCCAGAGACTGTGGCCAGGCCCTTAGAAAAACTAAAAAAACAGAAGAGGGCAAGTCTGTGAAATGTATACTGCATCACACGCGCATGCTACTGATTACCAACATTTATTGGAACGAGGTGCCTTGACGCAGCTTGCGGCACGCAGCGCCATATGGAGCTGCGTCGGTCTCAGCTTCACGAGGTCCTGGTGGCGGAATGGCGGGACAGGCTTTCGCGCCCTACCGCCGGCCTCGGTACCATCGAGGCGGTCCGGCCAGTGCTCGAGCGCTGGCTCGGGAGGAGGCATGGCTCCCTGTCGTTTCGGGTGACGCAGGTGCTCTCGGGGCACGGTTGCTTCGGGAAGTACCTGTGTCGCATAAACAGGGAGCCGGACGCCCGGTGTCACCACTGCGTCGACTGCCGGGAGGACACGGCGTGGCATACGCTGGCAGAGTGTGCCGCTTGGGAGGAGCCGCGCCGTGCCCTCATCTCTCAAGTAGGCAGTGACCTCTCGCTGCCGGCCGTGGTCGAGTCCATGGTCGACAGCGAGGAGTCCTGGGACGCGGTGGTTTCCTTCTGCGAAACGGTCGTCTCGCAGAAGGAGGCTGCGGAAAGGGAGAGGGAGATCTCGTCCACTCACCCTGCCCGCAGCAGGCGCACCGGGCGTCGGCGGAGGGCGGACAATGCCCTCTTCCGGCCCCCCTAAACGGGTCCAGGGGCGACGGACTCGGGGACGTCCGTCGCCCCCCACACATCAGAACCCGAGGTGGCGGCGCGATGTGTTCCACGCGCGCCCCTCTTAGACGTCACGGGGACGTTGTTTGACGGGAGTCAAACATCTCACTCCCCCCCCTGACCAGACGGGGCCCGCTGCGGCGGGCCGGCACCAGCCGGGGGTTGCGGAAGGATCGTACGTTCCCGCGACCCCCGGCGTAGGTGTGAGATGGAACACCAGGGTGGTTTTTAGTCAGTAAGAGTCTGACAGACCCCGCCGCCCGCCCCAGGGCGGCGGACATCCATGAGGATTTTCCACCCCAGAAAAAAAAAAAAAAAAAAAGGAGTTGACTTGTAGAAACCGACACCGTTATGCACGTGTCGGAATATGTAGAGTTATAGAATATAATCTTGATTTCTTTTCCTAAATTGCATGGAATTTGTATGTTTTTCTTGCCAAACTGTCGAGAGTATTTCTAGACGAATAAGCAACGAATTCCGAACGAACCGGTGATTTGTGAGTTGGTCTAAATAAATACAATATAATAATAAGTCTAATATTGCTTTTGTGTTAAATCGAATTACGGAATATTCATGTTCTGTTTCTTTCCATTGCTAATTTGCTATTGCTTTGAGAAACGGTCCAAGAGATTAATCATTGATGTAATAACAATAATTGTTTATGCAAATGTACAATGTTTCGATAAAATACTTTAAAACAAGCTCCTTCCTTCTTCATGATGACCTAGTTTTGGGAACGGACAACTAGTTTTCTCATTAATGTATTTAACTAGGGCGAGGAATTGAATCCTGAAGACAGCACAGTATTCTTGGGCATAACTTTGGATGCTAAGCTTCAGTGGGGTCCACATATAGATAAATTGTCAAAAAAGCTAAGTTCCGCAGCATACGCTGTTAGAAAAATTCGTAATTTAACTGATATAGAGACTGCCCGTTTAGTATACTTTAGTTATTTTCATAGTGTAATGTCGTACGGCATTCTATTGTGGGGAAATGCCGCCGATATTCAGACTATTTTTGTTTTGCAGAAGCGTGCTGTTCGATCAATTTATAAATTAAGTCCGAGACACTCTCTCAGAGACAAATTTAAAGAGATTAATGTAATGACTGTGCCTTCTCAGTATATTTATGAAAATCTTTTATATGCCCATAAAAATATAAAATTGTTCAAAAAATACAGTGATATCCATAATATAAATACTAGAAACAAACACAAATTTGTTGTACCTGCAACAAGGCTCAAGAAAATAGGTGGCTCGTTCAGATGCCAATGTATACGCTTTTATAATAAACTACCAAGCCACGTTCAAGATCTTAGCCTTAATAAATTTAAATTATTCATTAAACGTAAGTTGTGCAAGAAAGCCTTTTATACTGTTAAAGATTATATTGAGGATAAAAAGGCTTGGGATTGAGCTGCTTCCAATTTATGCATTTTGAGTGTTTTTGTTGTTCTTTTGTTGTTTATTTTTTATATAATATACACATTGACATTAATATTTTTTTTTAAAAAACAATGACATTTGCTTACTTTGTAAAGTATTACATTATTTTAATTTTTGTGAATATGAAGACGATGTGGGTCATTTATTTTATTCATTTTATATTTTTTACTATTCTCTCCATGGTCTGGCAGTTTGAGTAATTTTTGTGGCCTACCCAAATGTCCTTTCTTTGGTATTGTTCGTCGGATCGTTGAGCTCCTTAAGTCTTGAGTTGAGCTGCACGATTTCTGACAAATGCGTGCACTGACTGGACAGGTCCTCTCAATCTGTGTGGTTCTTTCCTCAAAAGACCATCTCAGACATCGACCTACATGGTCTTCATATAACCTGACCAAGATTATGTCTGGACTTTAAAAGAGACTATGACCTCTGAGTTTGTTTCGGCCTTTCTTCTCAGAGTAGTCAGATAGGAAACGCCGACCTCATCTAGTTTAAAAAATATTATTGACGTGTAAAAGTGTTTGTACAAACCTACTTACAAAATAAAATCATTTATCATTTATCATTTATAATAACTGACACGCCTAATTGAAATAAATGCCTAGTCTTGTCTTTCTGTGTTTTTCTTCTTCTACAGTAACTTCATACAGTAAATAACTAGTAACCACGAGACACAGTAAATGACACCAACCAACCATTATTTATTACCTATGTAGTTTTTATTCAACTTTCTGACATGCGGCTTTATCTCTGTTTCTCTTTCTATTATATACGTGTGTGTGCGTATGTGTGCATGCGAATATCGCGTAAAGGCTCCTTCAAACAGGAGCGACACGCGATAAAATCGCGCGCGACACAAAGGCTCCGCAAGTCGCGCAACGAACGGTGCCTTTGTGTCGCGCGCGATTCGCGTCGCGCGTCGCGCCTATTTGCAGAAGCCTTAAGAAACTTCGTTCATGACGGTGGCGGTGGTCTCCTAAGCGCACCTTAAATCATACTGTGGTATGGTATCACAGCTAAAGTGGAAACATGTCAACTAACTTTTGAAGGCCACTGTAATTATTATGACCTTTTTAAAAGACAATTTATCGCTCCTTCATTACAGATTCTGCTATTTTCTTTTCGAGGCACCGCGAGGCATGACGTGTGCGAGAGTGTACAGAGTCGCACTCGTCACTTGACCTCTCGCGCGAGCGTTCTCAGCGAGACATGGCGAGAGCACTCACGGAAGAGTCTCTCGTCGAGGCACCGTGAGGCATGACGAGTGTGAGAGTGTACAGGGTCGCACTCGTTACTCGACCTCTCGCGCGAGCGCTCTCAGTGAGACATGGCGAGAGCACTCACGGAAGAGTCTCTCGTCGAGGCACCGTGAGGCATGACGAGTGTGAGAGTGTACAGGGTCGCACTCGTTACTCGACCTCTCGCGCGAGCGCTCTCGGCAAGACATGGCGAGAACACTCGCGGAAGAGTGTGCAGGCGCCATAATAATCACGTGCAGATTCTGTCAAAAATGACAATGAATGTTATTGACATTGTCACAAAAATACTTCCAAGTTGTTTGCTAATGTGATAATGTGGAAATCACAGAGGTGAAAGTAAAATCCTGCGCTTGATGGACTTACGGCATATTGGCAAAATCGTGCTGGAGCCTCTCCAAATTGGTTTGTCAACACTTCAAGATGATACGAAAGAGCAAAAGTGTATTGTATGCTCTTTCAGCATCGGAAATACAACTTGATCCTGGAATTTGCACGAGAACTGCCCGAATTCAGTTAATGTATGGATTTTGGGTGAACTTGGCACATTTAGCTATCGGCTTATGCTTTGGATTCGCTACTGTACAGGTACCGCAGCTAACGAGTCCTGACTCTGAAATACCTATCACACGGAGTGACGCATCTTGGATCGGTAAGTGTGACTGCTCAAGTAGAAATCTATGTTCGGCCGCCGCCGTGAGCTTCTTACTACTTCGTAAAGAAAATAATTTATTGGATTTTGTGACAAAATTAGGGGACGTCCATTATTACTGTTTTCATGCATGTTTATTATTTGTATGAGAACTAACACTCCGACCGTGTAAAGAACGATCTGTCTGAACTAATAATATTTATATCCTTCGAAAGTAAGGTAGAAGAACATCGCGATCAGCACTCCTTTGGCCGAAGGTCGAGTATAATGGCGTGCGATTGGGGAAGCCTTGATCCAGCAGTGGACTGTTAGGTGCGAAACACATGGCGGGGCGGGCCGGACCGGTCAATTTGACCGCGAACGATAGTGCAAAGGGAATTCTATACTACCAACGCACATAGAGGGCAAAAAGACCGCGCTCCGATGTTTGTCGGATGATGTCTCTCGCGGTCATCCGCGGACAAAATGATCGCCGTCTGCGGAGCGCCTTATGATGATGATGTTCTTTAAAAGCTAAGGATGGTTACAATACTTCACCGACTGTCGGCGCGTACGTCGTGTTTGTCGTCTATATGGACAATCATAAAACGCTACAGTGCGATACCAACCGTACGTGAACAATGCAACGAATGCTGTACGTCGGTCGATCGACCGACGCGTTATGAAATAATGAGGGCGTTCAGTGCTGCACAGACCGGAGCACCGACTGTACATACAGGGTGTCCCAGAAGTCGACGTCAAGCCGGAATCTGATAATAGCTAGGCCAAGTCCTAATAGTAATCAGACAAATAAAAATTAAGAAAATCTGCACCATGTGACAGTATTGTCACAACTGTTGCTACAAATATTAACTAAAAAAAAAATATTTTCGGTACCTGAATAAAAGCCAACTGCTCCAGCTTGGAAAAAAATGTCACTTTTGCTCAACCTAATATTCAAAATGAATACTTACCTATTACCCGATTCCGGTTTGATGTCGACTTCTGGGACATTCTGTATACGTCCATTCTATAAACAGCTGTACCTACCAGTTTGCACTGTTTATCGGTCAGAGCACTGGATGCTACAAACTGACGGTCGGTTAATGCGTGTCGTCAAGATCATCCGACCGACATGCGACACCGACGCGGCGACGGTCGTCGAAGCATTGTAACCGGCCTAATATTCCTTAATTAATTCTTTATTTTTTTTAATTTCATGATCCAGCCAGTGTGTTGCTATTATTTTGTCCTGTTGGCTGTATTATCAGCGGCTTCGTCATGGACAGGTTGGGACGCCGAATCATGATCATTTTCAGTCAAGTACCAATGTTCATTGGATGGCTTTACACCAGCTTAGCGAAAACTCCAAATCAAATTATTATAGGTTTGTAATTTATTCCAGTTTTTCAGTCAATGGGGTGGTCATACACGAGTCCTTGGACTTGGTAGAAGGCATGGTGGAGAAACAGGGCAGAACCGGCGATGCGAGATCTATTACTCCTCGCAGGACGGGCTTTTGGGGTCATTTTACAACTCGCCAGGCGAAAATGGAGAATTTTGTAAAGTTTAGGTTGGACTCGCGCGCAGAATTAATTTGGGTTTACCAGGTTGTCTCATTTGTGAAGGCTGTAGGGTTTTATCTGAAAAAGGAAATTTGCTCTTCCGTGCACCAAAAATATGAGTTTACAGGAATTTACAGGATACAGGTTCAAAATCTTCAGTTAAGCATTCTCTCGCTATTTTGAAAAGGTCCACTCACGTAAATCTCCATTCACGCAAAAGTCAGCTCGCGCAAAAATCTATTCGCGGAAACGTCTTTTCGCGTAAGTGCATCCCGCCTGTGTCAATCACGGTTAGGTAATTATTTTGTGTTACTGTTGAAATTTTAATTTCATTTTATAGCAAGGGCAATTACTGGCGTAGGATGTGGCATGGCCATGAGCCCTCCGAGAATTTACTGCACTGAAACGTCCTTGCCAAACATTCGAGGAGTTCTTGGGTCGTTCCCGGTTATGGCTTTATCCATAGGAATAACTGTGCAGGTACTGTTTATCTATACTATTACTAATAATATTATAAAGAGGTAAAATTTGTAAGTTTTTCCGTAGGAGGTAATCTTCGGAACTAGATTCGTTTCCGAAAATTCTTTCACTATAATAGAAAACCACATAAATTGCTGAGTGTCATATAGGATATATTTTAAGTTAAAACGAGCAATTTCATGCGGACATAGGCGCGGGCTGAAGCCAGTCATTGATATATAATTATTCACTTATGGAACTCGCAACATAATAATGCAGTCGGTGCTTATTCAATATTTCTTAATTTTCTTTTCCAATTTCTTTATTTTCTCCCTAGACAGGACTGACAGAAAAATAAATTGCTCGTCATTAGTGTCTCACTCACACTCATCATCTGTCTAGCCCTTTTCCCAACTATCTTGGGGTCGGCTTTCATTCTAACCGGATGCAGCGGAATACCAGTACTTTACATAGAGCGACAGCCTATCTGACCTCCACAACTTATTTACTGGGTAATACAATACCCCTTGGTAAGACTGATTGTCAGACTTTCGGGCTCCTGACCACCCGCAACGACTGTCAAAGATCCACGAATGACAGCCGGGACCCATTGGTCCCAGGTTGGTCAGCACATAACGTGCTTTCCGAGGCACGGAGGGGTCTCGGTATGTAAAAATGGTCACCCATCCACAGACCAACCGCGGCAAGCGTAGCTTAACCTGATCGATCGACTTCGACCTCGCTGTTATTATTTAGCCATGGGCCCACTTACACTAACTCACAAAATATGTTTCACCATGGCTTCTTCATGGCTTAATAAGACTCAAAGGTTCTGGAGTGGCGAGTGCGTACCAGAAGACGTAGCGTGGGAAGGTCTCCCACAAGGTGGATCGATGACGTTGTGAAGGCCGCAGCAATCCGCTGGAAGCACAGAACCGGTCGAAGTGGCTGGTGCGGGGGACGCCTATGTCTAGCAGTGTATGGTCTTTCGGCTGAAATCATGACTTCTATCAAAGCAAATAATTATAAGAAAGTAAAAAAACGACTAAGCGTTCCTGCACACGATGCCGTCACCGCGCCGTCGCCGCGCCGACGCCGCACCATTACACTGTAGATACGAGTCGCACGAAGGCCGCCAGCGCGCCGTCGCCGCGCCGCCACCGCGCGCGTTTTTACTGTTTCATTCATTCCATTACCGGCCGCGTACGAAAGTGCACGCCGCGTAATTTCCCGTGAATGAATCAAACAGATAGGGAGGGGAACGCGCGCGGTGGCGGCGCGGCGGCGGCGCGGTGGCGGGCTTCGCGCGACTCGTATCTACAGTGTAATGGTGCGGCGTCGGCGCGGCGACGGCGCGGTGACGGCATCGTGTGCAGGAACGCTAAAGGTTTGGTAGATACTGAGTGCGTGACAGGCACATGGCGAATTAATCATCCAATTCATTTACCTATAACTTAGCATAAAAAATGATCACGTAGTCTCGGTGAAAAAAATGTCAACTACCTTTTGCAGTGCGCTGTATATATTTTTATTTTACTTTACCTCTTTCAGGCTGTACTCGACATTTTTTTTAAATGGAAATTCCTCTGCTATATCTGCTGCGTCTACACATCAGCAATCTTCTTTTCGTTTATCTTTTTACCTGAAACACCTTACTTCATCCTGATAACTAAAAGTGCGGAGGACGCACGAACCAATCTAATGAAGTTCAGGGGTGAGAATTATAACATTGATAGAGAAATGGATCAACTCATCGATTTTAGAGACGATAACAACATTCGTAAGTAGGTTGTATTTTATTATAATTAATAAATATTTTGAAAATCGCTAATTGAAGCGATTATATTGTCAAGTTGATCGTCTACCAAATGCAAATAAAGCGCACGAATTTAGTCGTCCGAAACAAGCAAATCGTCACTAACTAATATTAGTTTTTCTTTATGCGACTTGCACGAAGTTGGCGAATCGACAATTCCAGAAATATGAATTAGCTAAGCAATTGGCACATTTTGAATCTTGTGCAATGAAGATTTAAAAAAATGTACACGTTTTATAATATATCATTTAACACTTCTGTGTGCTAGTGTAATTTTTTCCATATTTTGTTGCGCAACATTCAAAGTGTGCAAATTGGCAAATCGTCAGTTGTAAATAATAGATATTAGGCGTCGACAACTCCAGAAATATTATGTATAAGGCAATTGGCACATTTTTAATTCTGGACTTGTTGATTCGCCCATAAATAAATTAACTTCGTGCGAGTCGCCTATAGAAAAATTAATATTAGTTGAAATGCGAGTAAATTCCTGCGAATCGACAAATAAGCCCGAAATGATTAATTGCAATCAATTGTTATTGTAGCAATATTGTCAATCGCTTTATTTGCATTTGGTAAACGATCAATTTGCGCATCAATTTTTCGCCAATGGGATATTCCATACCCCATCGGGTATACGGCTTATCTCTTCATAAAACATTTCCATTTTGTCTTACATTCCTGTACAGGTTAACATTTTACGAAAATTTGGAAGCGTTGTGCAGTAAAGCGTCGTGCAAGCCTTTTCTCTTGATCATTACATATATTGTCCTCGGACAACTTTCTGGCAACTCTAGCCTTATGTTTTGGTCTATAGAACTGTTGACAGTAAGTAATAACTTTACTTTTTACTATCTTTGTGCTAAATACTATGGGTTTACCGCATTTTATTTAAACTCTAGACTTCTTTGATACCACAATAATCTATGGTAGACACGATAATCAAGATGAGCGTTTGTTACAAAAAACGCTCTTCAAAACCATGCTTTTAACTCTGTTTAAATCTGCATTGAATTAGAAACTTATTCATCTGTATTTTTTTAAGGCAGCAAATTCATCTTTAGATGTGCATACTGGCAACATTCTGTTGGCCCTGTCTAGAGTGCTTATGGGCGTCATCATGTCTGTACTCCTTTACCGAGTAGGGAGAAGACCCTTGGCTTTAATTTCAGGTTTTATTTTTTAAATATTATTCTTGCTTTTGCCCGCGACTTAGTTTGCATGGAAGTCGTAAGTCTACAGACTCACCAGACTTATAATGAATATCTATGCAGCATTTGAACATAATCTACCTGGTATCATTTGCGTCATGCTGGAACATACATTCAGACAAACATACAAAAATTCTATAAACTATATTCTCAGCATTAGGCTGCGTTTCTACCAGCAAGGAATGTGTCTGAAACAAACCAATAACATCGCTTCATTTTCATAGCTTGAACTAAGTTAGCGTTGTTACAGGTTAATTTTACACACATTCCTCGCTACGCATCCTCGTTCATCTCTGGTGGAAAAGTAGCCTTGAAATCGTTCCTCGTAGCAATTACTTTTCAAAAATATTCAATGTACAGACGCCAGCACATCAAGCTACTCGAAACTGTCAAATTTTCCCAATCAACTTTGAACCTTATGCTTTAGCGAGAAAGTTGAAAATCTATTATAGAAATTTGACAGATTGTAGTAGCTTGATGTGCTGGCGTCTGTACAATTTAGACTTCGTTACAATTGTACTACATAGGTCTATGTGTACAAAATAGAAAATATCATTCTGTCTCTGTCAACTTCAAAATAATGACAGAAAATATCGTTCTACATTTCAATTATTATTACTATAAGCTTATGTTGTACAACCGCAGGACAAAGTTAAATAACCCTAATTTTCTAATCAATTTAATTCTATTTGATGTAATTTTTCAGCTATTGGAGTGACTCTCATCTGCTTCACAGTAGGAGCGTTCTTAATTTCCTATAATAAACCAAGTGTGTTACCTATAATATGTTTTACACTGTATAATATCTTCGCTAATTTAGGGTATTCAACCCTACCACATCTAATGGCATTTGAATTATTGCCGTTACAAGTAAGTAATCGTTTCTGGAAAACGTTTCATCGCCATACGACGATTACGACGTAGAGGAAAAATGTACTTTGAATGTTGATAAAAAAAAACTTAAATAAAACTTATTTAAAAATTATTAGAATAAGCACCTTACCATGGCGATGAGACGCTCTGTATGATGTATTTAACAGCTATAAGGTGAGTGTTAGAGCTGAAAAGGTAGTAACCTAATGGTCGGACAAAAGTTGAGTACTTAGGTAAATTGGAAGACTGATGGAAAGAAGGTGAAGGGTCCACGGCCAAACACGGCTCTCCAAGTGAAGTCAATAATGAATGCTCAAAAAGGAATCAGCCTAACCATCGCCTTGCATATAGCATTACAGATTGGCAATCAAATGTTTGTCTTTACTAGCGTCCGAGTATTCCGTCAGTCACAACAAACTACGAGCTAGAATACTAGATATACTCTAGCAATAAGTTTAGTCTAGACCTAATGAGTTATTACAGATTTATCTCGATTTCTGCCTTTATCTGACGTACGATCCCAATCATGGATTCAGAATTTATCCAACAGGCATCACAATCCAAAGTTGTTTGTTTATACATTTTATTTATTGAAGACCATTAAGACAGCAACTGAAATATTTTAATGAAATATTCAGGTTCGAGGGATACTCGGTGGCGCATTAGTTTCTATACATTGCCTTACTATGTTTGCCAGTACTAACGTGCTACCCTTTATAATGGAACATTTAGGTGTGGATTACTTGTTTGTAACATTTGGTGGATGTTCCTTAGTGGGTAAGTAGACATGACCAGAGAATACTGGAGTTTGGTTTTTATCAAACGTATAGTTAAGTAGCAAGCGTTGAGTGATTCCTGCGCACTAATTTACAGGTTGCGTATTTCTCTACTTCTATTTGCCAGAAACAAGAGACTTGACGTTACAAGAAATAGAAGAATACTACAAAGACATTCGACCTACACTGGTTTCCCAGAGGCGTATCAATATGTCAATGGGTCTCTTAGCAATGCAGACTACCCCCAAATCTAGTTTGGCAAGACTTGATCGTGACACTCCCAGCTCAATGACCTCCAAAAGTTCTGTGCTTGCTAAATTAGAGGCACAGAGACAACTAGCTAAACTTCACAATCAGGAAGAGAAAGAAACTGAAAGTCTCAAACCAATAAAATCATCGGGCAGTAGAAAATCGATGGACAGTAAAAAATCAACGGACAGTAAAAGATCAACGGACAGTAAAAGATCATCGGGCAGTAGAAGATCACTGGACAGTAAAAGATCAGTTGTAATGTTTAATGAAAAAGAAGGTGATGATGAAGATGTTGAAAGTATAAATAGTACAAAATCAATGGGCACTAATAAATCACGAAAAGATGGAAAATATAAAGGACCTAAAGCAAGTAGTAAAGATGGCGAGCAGACTCCTAAAGATGATAAAGATGTTGAAAGTATAAAAAGTACAAAATCTACGGGCATTCTTAAATCACGAAAAGATGGAAAAGATAAAGGACCTAAAGAAAGTAGTGAAGGTGGCGAGGAGACTCCTAAAGATGATAAAGATGTTGAAAGTATAAAAAGTACAAAATCAACGGACACTAGTAAATCACGAAAAGATGGAAAAGATAAAGGACTTAAAGAAAGTAGTAATGATGGCGAGGAGACTCATCAAGCAAGTACGAGTAAGAAACATTAAAGTCTGTGGTAATGTGGTTTAGGTTGCGAAATATTTGAACAAAATGGCATATAAAATAGTGATTAGTTTATTATTTAGTACCTAAGTTTGTTTTGTAAGAAAAGTTTGTATGAATTTAAATAAATCTCTTTGGTTTTATGCGTGCTATGTTCGTACGAAACCCCAATAGGTCAGTACTATATATAATATAGATGTAGCAATTATAAGATAAATTTAATTTCGCCGGCTTCCTTATCGCATTGCTTTGCTGCTTACCTTAAGGTATATTGTAGGGTGCTCTATTTCTTGTCTTCTTCGCCACACTTGCAGACTAAGTTTCTCCATCCCCTCTTCTTACACCTTAACCTCTCGAATGTCTTATGTTACACAGTGCAACTTAAGAACAATTAACTTCTATTGTCTAAATTAATCAAACATGCGACGGGTTAAGGCATTATTTAACGTAAGTAGTGGCATCTTCTCTCAGTTTACTTATTCTAGTAAGTATATTACCTATTTTATTATGTTCTAGTAACACCGTGCTCCATTCACATTATTTTGTGAAGTTATTCATATACACAAGCATCCAGTCTGTCCCAGCTACCTTCTTTAGGTCGTCTATTTATCTAGCTAGGGGGCGTCCCATACTAGGTACGCTTGCCGATACGCGGTCTCCACTCCAAACCTCGTTTGCTCCACTGGGCATCGGTCCTTCCACAAACATAGCCAGTCCACTGCCAGTTCAGTTTGCTTACTTTGCAAGCTATGTCGGAAATTCCTGTTCTTTTCCGGATAATTTCATTCCTGAAAAAGACACCAAGCATAGCTCGCTCCATAGCGTGCTGAGCGACCTTGAATTTGTGGACCAGCCCGACCGTCAGTGTCCACGTTTCGGCACCGTATGTCATGACGGTCAGGGCGCATTGGATGAAGGCCTAAGTTGTCAAACACTGCGGGATAGGTGAAGAGAAGACTTGACGAAGCTTTTTAAATGCTGTCCAACCTAACTGGATCCTTCTGTCTCAAAGTTGTGTCTACCGAGCTGGATCGCTCGGTACTTGCCAAGGTAGACATAATCACCAGCCGGGGGTTGCGGAAGGATCGTACGTTCCCGCGACCCCCAGCGTAGGTGCGAGTTGGAACACTGGGGTGGTTTTTAGTCAGTAAGTCCCTCCGCCCGCCCCAGGGCGGAGGACATCAATGAGAATTTTCCGCCCCGGAAACAAAAAAAAAGGTAGACATCATCATTCCTTGAATGAGTGCGGAGGGTTGAGGAGAGGGTGTTGTAGCACAGCCTGGGAGCGGCCTTTGTCCAGCAATGAACTACGATATTAGACTGAGTTGACATAAGCACTCACAAGATACATAACTGCCGACTCCGTCCGGGTGAAAATTTTTGCTCGACTCGTTAATCCTTAAGGTCCTAGCATGTTGATAAGTAGACTTCCTCAAGAATCGAATCGAATATCAAATGCAAAAAGATTATTTCAAATCTGACTGGTTGGTCCAGAGATTAGCGCATTCAAATAAACAATCAAACTCTTTCTTTCTCACCTTTATTATTAGTCTAAAGATAGTTCTTTTAAGATAGAATAGCACAAAGGTACATACAACTGGCATTTCAACGGTCAATACTTTTGGTCACACGTTTCTCATGGCAAGGTCTGGTACGTTGTAAAATCACAAGTGCCAGCATTATTTAGATATTAGCAACAGCTTCAACAACTTTCTCAATAATATCAATTCCTTTCCTATAGATGTCTATATGTATTTTCTCATCGTGGGCGTGTAGTAGCACCGGAGAGTCCATGAGTGGAGAGAAGTTGATAGCTGGAATACCTTGATGGCGAACGTAACGCAAGTCCGTTGCGCCAGGGCAGGTCACACAGCGTATTGAGAAGCCCCTGAGGAAATAAGTTTACACATGAAATTGATGATGATCGATTGGCTGAATAGTGAAGTATTTTTTGGACATGTCGGAGCAATACTCGTGGGTCAATTCTTACTGCTTATTGAGATAGGTACGTGCCGCGTATTAAGTAAAAAATTGAATGGTCTAAGAAAATATACCTACATAGTAAAAAAAAACATGGCGAAAATTCATAATGTACAAGCCTCCAGTTGTGTCTTGGTTTTCTGATGTACTGTCAGGGAAATTCAATTGTTTATCAAATTGTCACACTACGTCAATTTGCCGCGTTATAGGTACTTATTGCCAAACAATTTCATATTGTCAAAAAATTATAGTTACGATTTGAATAAACGGACAATTTAAGTTAAGTCGTCAATTTGGTAAATAACCAATTTCCCTAACTTTACCCCAGGCAGTTTGTCCTACTTACATATCAGCGACTACTTTTTTCATGACGTCCCAGAAAGGCATGCTGCCATCTATTTTGGTACTCTTAACTTGTGGGTTCTTGAGTATGTACTCGAAACTCACGCCTTTACCCGCTTCCTCGCACCATCTCGATATCTATAGATATTCAAGCATTAAAGGCGCGTTTCCATTATGCAAGTGTTTTGCATACTAGTTGCAAGTTGCATGCAAATTGTATAGTGGAAACAACAACTTGCAAACAAGTTGCAACTTGTATGCAATTAGGTTTAAACTTGTACGCACAATAATCAAGTCGGCACATTTGCACGCAAGTTGCAAGCGCATGCGGTCGTGCATAGAGGATTACTTTGTTATCATACCGAAGATTCCTCACTGCGATACCTCGCATTCGCGGTTTAGCTTGCGACTTCGATGTCACCTCCATGTAAAACAAATGCAATGCTAATTAATAGACAGGAAGATACCTCACTGCGATGCATCGCGGGTTGGAGGGTTTACCTCGGATGTCTGGCATGTGCGTGCGTGTAGGTAGGTACCGTAGTGAGGCACAGTAAGTCTGTTTACACATTATGCCGTGGCTGCGGCGGCGAGTTTTGTTAGGTCTTATTATCAAAACTCGCTGCCGCCGCGCCGCCGCCGGCGCCGTGTGGAGGTTCATACAAATCCAAGGGTGACTGATGCAGCGGCGCTGCGACGACGGCGGTGCGGCTGTAGCTGCCGCATAATGTGTAAACGGACTTAGTGTGCGTTGGTTTTTAGAAAATTTACGAAAGTGATGAGGGAGGATTTTTGCACTGCGTTGCGTTGCGGCGCGGCGCACCTCACTCTGCATAGCTCTAACACTATTCTTCGTCTTCTACATGTGTATGAAGGTAAGGCGTGACTCGCTGTTGATGTCCTAGCTTTTTGTTAATGATGAATAAACTACATAAAGTCTATTCACAGTTATTTTACCTCTGACAGCTGAAACCCACCGGCAACACTATTAGAACAACGATAAAGATCACTGTGATTTTTACAAACTTGACAGCCTTCGTTGCCACTAGTACCATTAACAGTTCCATGATGGAACTACTGATGTTTTTTTTAATCACTAGTTCCATTTTATGAGAATCTGAAAATAATGGAACAAATGTTGAATTTTTATTTTTGCAGCAATCCCACAGCAACCTTATATTGTCGATGCAAAATCAGAGCTAAAATAACTGTGAAAGGCAAGTTACCTACCTACTTACCATTCTATCAAATTCATCATGGTCTACGTCTGGAGGAATTCTTATGTCAAATGATGCTGACAGCGTCTCTGGCAAGACATTAATTTGGACTCCGCCCTAGAAAAGAAGAAACGGTATAAAAAATTACACATTTTATTTTTCGATTTCACAATTACGAGTATTAGTAATTCCCGTTTATGGTGCATGCGTGCATATCTTTAAATGCACTTAGCCTAGGTGTGCTACACAATTGTTCTAATCGGGATAATTCAGCACGATTTAACATGGCCTTCAAAATATATATTTGATTTTGCTGTCCAGCTGTGCTGAATCAAGCCGAACCGAAGAAATGTGTAACAAACTCTTAGTCATAAGCTAGTCATGAACGTATCGCAGTCGAATTAGTCGGGAAACATCGATTTGCGCAATCAATGACTCCAATATAGGTGCAGCATGAATTAAGGCTCCTTCAAACAGGCGCGACACGCGATAAAATCGCGCGCATCACAAAGGCACCGCAACGAGCGGTGCCTTTGTGTCGCGCGCGATTCGCGTCGCCCGTCGCGCCTGTTTGCAGGAGCATTTAAATAACACCATAGTCTGCTAAGTGCTACCAGGAGAAGACTTAAGTCTCACAATACAGACTCCTAATCACGAGAGGAGGTGAATGATAGTATCACGGACCACGGTTAACGGGAAGAATGGAAAAAGAAAACGTGTTTCGCTGACCCCACGTAACATGGGGCAAGATCAGGAAAATGATGACAGCATTTCTGATACAGCATGTATCAGAAATTAGATAAAGTGATGATGTGTGTGAGGATCAACATTGTAATCGTGAAAAAATTATCAACATGTCCCATGCAAAACTTCAATGCCTACTCGACTCAAATGTATGGGACGGCTTATAACTTTTTCGCGATTACGATGTAGTTCCCATAGAGAAAGTTGTTCAGTTTGATGGTCTGTACCCTTCTTGGATCTCACCTTTCTGATTACACGCCGTATGAAAATACAGAAGATTTATGTAGCAGAGAACTTCATTAAAATTCTGTTGCAATTTATCTGGTCAGCTGCCGGTCGATTCTGTAAAAATCTCACCGTGAAAACTTAGGTGATGTGAGTTTGTTTTTGCTAGGAATTGACACTTTTGACAACTCACTCCACGCTCACTTCGCCTAAGTTTTCACGGTGAGATGGTTACAGAATCGCACTGCAGTTTTTTTTTTCAATGTGAAACAGCGGGGTAATTTGTCTTTCATTTTGCCAATTTCAACAACATTCGTAGCCGAGTAGACGAATTTGTCAAACATAATTAACCGATGAATTTGCAATTTCCTTCAAAATCCTTCGAATTGTGATTGAAAGTGTGTTGGTTCTCATTGTAAAAACTTACCGATAACTGTGTCAAGTTGATGGTTGTGACGTCACCGAACCGGACATTCCTGTCTACCTTCTTCATCTCTTCAGCGCGAAGAGTCATAAACTTATCGATTATGTAATATAACTGGGAACAGAATATAGTACGCTATGTAAAATGTGCTCGATTTTTGACGATCGACACGTATTATCGATACAAAATCAGGTAATCGAAATCTTTTTTTTTTCATATTTATTGGTTGGCACTGTGGATTGTTTTTGTCGATCGATTTAATCAACTTCAACGTCTACGAAATGCCAATTTTAACCTTGATGATGAACCTATCGATAACAGCCGACAGTAGGTAGCGATGGATAAAATCGAACAAATCTTACTGATCGTCAAAACACAGCATCGTCATTGCAGGCGAAAAACGTCCACTGCTGGAGATAGGCCTCCCACAAGCCTCGCCACTTCGACCGGTTTTGTGCTTCTCGCTTCCAGAGCATGGAACACAGTATAACGAGCGACAATAACGGTCGTCAAAAATCGAGAAAATCTATAGACATCTTTGGGAATTCAATTTCAGTAATACATTCGGTTCCTTCCAAAAAAGGCGGTCTAGTATAACCTAACCACAGATATAGATAGACCTAGATAACGCAAGTATCACGATCTGTATGAAAACCAAGCGTGCCATAAACTTTACTATGACGTCACAAGCACTTAGTGATGGAAAAATCAAATCTATTCAAAAACACCGCCGCGAGCAGCACCCGTCTCGCCCCACCCTCGGGGCCTAGCGCCAGCGCTCACGCTCACCCAGCCAGCAGTACACAGGACTGAGCGCGAAAGTGGCGGCTTACGATTTTTGTACGTAAGCTGGGCACGCGAAGTAGTTGCTCTTGCGTTATCTAGGTGTGTCTATATCTGTGAGACACAGAGTTTAACACAGTGTTGAGTTGAGCACCTCGAACCAAGAAACCTGTCAGCTCTCCTAGGATGAAGAATATTTATTAAATTGCTACTGACCTTTTCGCCAGCAGTGCCGGACTGGAGTAGTGAACCATGTCCGGGCTTACCCCGACACGTTACAATGATTTCTGTAACACAATAGAAAATACTTTACTTATACCCACTTACCTATCTATCTATATAAATTAAAAAAGTCAGGATAGTTACACCATACCTATTATATAACTCAAGAACCACTGAACCGATTTTTATGATCTTTGATTTGTTGGATTTGTCTCCACCCCGAATAGCCGAATAGCTAAATTCACGAAAAAAATAATAATGAAGGTAATTCATTTTTTCATACATTCGTTCTCATTGATTCTGGGGCGGCTCAAAGTTCGCCGGATCAGTTAGTTTTTATAATTATTATCTTATAATCATTGGCGGCAAGTCTGCGAGGCTGAAGTGGGACTGGGGGGTCACACTTAAGGATACATCTGACTACCCGTAACGGCTGTCAAAGATCCACGAATGACAGCCGGGACCAAAGGCTTAACGCTGTCCGAGGCACGGAGGGGTTACGGTATGTAAAGATGGTCACCCATCCACAGACCAACCACGGCAAGCGTAGCTTAACCTGATGGACCGACCTGTGCGGCTGTTATTATTTAGCCATCCGGTTAGACTGGAAGCCGACCCCAACATAGTTGGGAAAAGGCTCGGCAGATGATGATAACTTACTGGCTTATTGCGTATCTTACACACAACGAGCAGCAGTTACCAAACGCAGCACATAAATTAGTTTCATAACCTGGAACTCTGCCTAAGAATTAAGACATCATTTTACCATTGCTACACTGACGTTATCTCAAATAATTATATGTATATTTCACATACTTAAGTCATTAAATGGAGACACACAGCATTATAATACTGATTGTAATCTAGGAAAGGAGCTTACGCGACGAATTGAGCAACCATCTCTATAAAATGTTTCAAAAGAGCGGTTGGTTTCGATTATACAGGGTGGCAGCTACATCGACACGCAAACTGTATTTATATAAAAATATAAATTCATCATATGATTTTAGACTAGAGTGGAAATTATTCGTCAGTAATAAAAAAAAAAATAGCTGTTCCTTACATTTTGGCTGCGTAGGTATTGCACTTTTTTATGAAACAGCATTTTTTTTTATAACCTACGATTAATGTCTACATTTAGGAGGCCTAGAACCATGTGCTGAATTCATTCTTTATACCGGGATTAATATCCTGCAATTTGCTACGAATGTTCAGAGAGATGCTACGAGTGACCAGTCGCTACGAATGTCCTGCGTATCGGTACAGACGCCAGCACATCAAGCTACACGAAACTGTCAAATTTTCCCAAACAACTTTGAACCTTATGCTTTAGTGATAAAGTTGAAATTTGACAGATTGTAGGAGCAGTGGTGGCCAAGTGGTAACGGCCGCGACTTACGAGTTGTAGGTCGTAGGTTCGAACCCAGACAGGCGCTTTACTTTGTGTAAATTATTTCATCACCACTGCTCACAAAACGGTGAAGGAAAACATCGTGAGGAAACCGGCATGTCCTAGAACCAAAAATTCGAAGACATGTGACATCTACCAACCCGCACTGGGCCCGCGTGGTGGATTACGGCCCACTCCCTCTCACTGAGAGGAGGCCTGTGTCCCAGCAGTGGGAACATTATAGGCTGATGATGATGATGATGAGTAGCTTGATGTGCTGGCGTCTGTACAAATGCCGTCTCGGCATCGGTATCGCTACGAATGTTCCATCGCAGACATTTTATGTTCTTCGAGTCATCACTGAAGCCACTATAGCAGCTACGAAAGTTGCGTAAGTCACATCAGTTCTCCATCACCAGCGACTGTTAGTCTTTTTTATTTTATTTAAGACGGATCACACACTACAACGTGACACGCGACGGGGCGCGGAAAACTGAGCCAAATTCCCCGCGTGGAATCGTGTTTTTATTGAATTTGTACAGACGCCAGCACATCAAGCTACTACAATCTGTCAAATTTCTTTAATAGATTTTCAACTTTATCGCTGAAGCATAAGGTTGAAAATTGATTGGGAAAATTTGACAGTTTCGGGTAGCTTGAAATGCTGGCGTCTGTACATCAAAAATCCGCGGGGGCGAGTTATCTGCGCCCCGTCGCGTGGCGATGAAGAGGGAGACGAAAACTAAAGAAAGATAAATGGATTGTGTGAGGAATGACATGAAAAAACCGACCAATTGCGAGTCAGACTCGCACACGAAGGGTTCCGTACCACAAGGCATAAAACAGCGAAAGTTTTATACCCCTTTAAATTTTAACTTTACTTTATTTTTATTATTTGTTGTTATAGCGGCAACAGAAATACATCATCTGTGAAAATTTCAACTGTCTAGCTATTACGGTTCATGAGATACAGCCTGGTGACATACAGACAGACAAACGGACAGTGGAGTCTTAGTGATAGCTGGTCCCTGTTTTTACCCTTTGGGTACAGAACCCTTAAAAAGGAGAAAATGATAGAATGACAGCTGACAGGTAAGTATTAAAGGAAAAAACGTGAAACTGAACAGAATTCCGTCAAACTTGCGTCTAGATGTTCTTTCTCCGTGAAAAGCCAAGATCTCCTTGGGATGCGGGTTGGGTGCGCTCTCGTCTAACGCGAAACCAATGTTCAGTTCCTTAAACTCAGGTGATTCTGAAAACGCGCGCATTCCGTCTACACCGCCGATTTCTTCGTCTGAAAAAGAAAATATGTATTAAAAACGGTTTCCAGACTCTGAAAGCCTGATAAACGACGGCGAAGTGCCAATACCTCCTAACTGATTTTTTTTTGAGAAATTCACTTTTTTTTCGTTTTGAATTTAAAGGCGTTATTCGCATGTTTTAGTGAAATCGCAAAGTGTATTTTTATTACAACAACATTAAATTAAAATGTGGAAATACATATTACCTCCCAACTAAAACAACGTGTCTATTTTTGAACGTTTTTATCCAGTATGTGTAAATTTTTGACTTTGTCAGTTAGGAGTTATTGGCACTTCGCCGTCGATAAATCTCTTATCACTACTTAACCAGGCCTGTCGTTAATTTCATGTTTTTTCTATAGGTGACGATAGTAATAATATACCGATAATCGTTACAGTAAATGGTCTA
Organism: Luperina testacea; assembly: GCA_927399505.1. Classification (NCBI taxonomy): domain Eukaryota; kingdom Metazoa; phylum Arthropoda; class Insecta; order Lepidoptera; family Noctuidae; genus Luperina; species Luperina testacea. The sequence continues at coordinate 18,136,945 of OV656759.1, read as the reverse complement.
TTAGCGGAGAGCCATGTGACCAACACCTCAGAAGGCTCTCATTGCGCGGCCGGATAAAGGACTTGATTTAGAAAGCAGTCCTGGACATGCATAGTGAGGAGGTTCCTCTCTCTAGAGCCCTGACCTTTTTTTTAAATGTAATTAATATGTATGTATGTAGGTATAATAAAGGAATCACACTAATATTATAAAGGCGAAAGTTTGTGTGCGTGTGTTTATATGTTTGTTCTTTGATGTTTGTTATTGATGTTTATGAGCTAGGTGTCTATGGTTCATTTTATCTTTTTAATCTTTGTTATTTTTAATTTTTTTTTCCCACCTTTTTTAATGTTTTTAATACCTGTATTGTGTCTTTTGTTGCACTAAATAAACGTTTTATCTATCTATCTATCTATCTTTCTTCACGCTCAAACGGCTGGACCAATTTTGATAAAATTTGGTATGGAAGTAGCTGACACCCTGGATTAACATATAGGCTACTTTTTAAATGGAGTAGATAACTAACTCTACCGAATCCAATACTCACCAGGTACAAAAGATATATGGACAGTCCTCTTCAGCCTGACTCCAGCGGCTTTCAGTTTCCTAACGGCTTCTAGGTGCATCATACCTATGCTCTTCATGTCTTGGGTACCTCTCGCGTAGATGAAACCATCATTTGTTACGACAGCGTCGAAAGGAGGGTAGGTCCATTTTTCCTAGAACATTATAAAATCATCATCATTATCACCTTTCTGCTCTTATCCCATGTTACTGGGGTTCGGCATTTTTTGAGATGGGAGAAACCCATTGAACTCGCGCCACTGTTACCGTAAGCGACACCGCGCGTGTTTTGTTTATAAGACAATTAAAAAAATAACCGCTTCGGATGTGTTCGGCTGTCCTCGAGATGTAGATACTCGGTTTTAATGTATATTCGATATAACAGTGAGTGGTGGCAGTGTTCTGTTTGTGTTTTGTTTTTACTTCTGTGGCACTCCCGGAGTGCCACTGTTTTTTTCAGTAGCAGTCTGAAGTTGTGCCCGGTTGATGGCCCCCTATTACATAGGACTTAAACTCTGTCCACTAGGTCAACCGTTTTTTGGCAGCTGGCTTAGAACCTAACTATTCCAGCGGTGCTATTCTGTAAAAATCTCACCGTGAAAACTTAGGTGAAGTGAGCTGTCAATAGTGTCAATTCCTAGCAAAAACAAACTCACTTCACCTAAGTTTTCACGGTGAGATTTTTACAGAATCCACCAGCAGATTACGTAAAACTTCGGTGCTATTCTGTAAAAATCTCACCGTGAAAACTTAGGTGAAGTGAGCTGTCAATAGTGTCAATTCCTAGCAAAATCAAACTCACTTCACCTAAGTTTTCGCGGTGAGATTTTTACAGAATCGACCGGCTTAACTTTAAAATGCGTGATATAATAAATATATAAACTACCATATCTTATTGAATTATCTTATCATTTATGACTTCTTACAGACATTATAACACCGCAAGTGTATCAGTTTTGATAAATAAAAATATGATTAATACATATACAGAAAAATAGACATAGTTGGGAAAAGGCTAGGCAGATGATGGTGTGACCTATACAGAAAAATCTTGCATCCACTCAAATATCAATCAAATATATACAGTACCCGGCGATAAATATTGCACATCGACCTTTACCTTTTTTCATTTTATACAAAGAATAAAAATAATTATCAAAAGAAGCAAATCATAATTGTTTTAACAGCTCCTAATAGATACAGCCGTTCGATTCTGTAAAAATCTCACCGTGAAAACTTAGGTGATGTGAGTTTGTTTTTGCTAGGAATTGACACTATTGACAGCTCACTCCACGCTCACTTCACCTAAGTTTTCACGGTGAGATGGTTACAGAATCGTACTGCTGGACTGTTTGTATTTCGTGCGACAGAGATAACGCTCTACAAAGCCGAAATTAGCCGATTGTCTCTTTCCAAAGGTCGATGTGCAATATTTATCGCCGGGTACTGTATATTACTAGCAGCACCCCGCGGTTTCACCCGCATAAGTGTCGATCCCGTGGGAATATCGGGATATAAACTATATATGTCCTTTCCCGGGATTCAAACTATGTCTATATGAAATTTCATCTAAATTGGTTCAGCGGTTTAAGCGTGGAGAGGTAACAGACAGACAGACAGACACACTTTCGCATTTATAATATTAGTATGGATTTGCCAGGATACGAATTTGCCACCATAAACAAGATGTTAATATTTATCTTTTTTGACAGCAACGGTGATGAAATAATTTACACAAAGAAGGTAAAGCGCCTGTCTGGGTTCGAACCTACGACCTAAAATTCGTAAGTTGCGTCCTTTACCACTGAGCCATTACTGCTCCCTATGTAAGCTTTGATACTATATACATAACTATATTATTATTGTGATAACATTTATCTTTAGAGTAACCTAATGGATGGTAAACAAAGTATTTTTTTATTGATGTACTTTGTACTCACCTGGGTTTTATCTCTCCCGGTAACAGAATTATTTACAAGCTCATAATGTTAGGATTACTCTGTCGAGTTATGGTAAAATCTATTAATGCTGCTATGGTTCTGTTGGCGCGTGGCCAAAATCGGAACTTTCATAGTTCTCATATTACTAGACATTTTTTGTTTGTATATGTGTAGGTAGCCCTAAATAGGTATACGTGCGCGGAAGCTTTGAAAAAAATCTAAATGACGGTTCGAAGTTCGAACCCCTTTGTTTGCCCCAAAATTCTTTTGAACCGTTTTAATTAAAGTTAATAAATAAATAAATGTTCAACGTTCCTCACGACGTTTGTTTTTACTTTATTGAAGAATGAGGTACTTACTTTTGTTTTACTATTTAACACAAGAAATGTTTTCTTAACTTAAATTATTGTTGTAGGTTTTAGTTTAAATAGCATGGCTTGTAAAGATTATTATTTTTTATCTGTATTCCGTGGAAAATGTTGTTGGTTACACATTTGACCGTATATTTTTTGTATTTCTTCATACAAAATGTAATGTGTCACTATTTGTTTTCCCAAATAAATAAAATAAAATGATTTTTCAATAAATAAAAATATTACCTTGTACGGAACCGTACATTACTCTACCGACTTACGCGCCGTGCAATTGCAAATACAGCATTTGTACTTAGTATTGCAAATAAAATGAAAAAATATATTTAAATAAATCAGTGTTTTAACGAACATTTTAAGCGGTCGGTTTTATTTCATCACGCTAATTTGAATCGCCCCGTTAAAGGTCCCGCAGACAGACGCGACGCGACGGTGCGACGCGATTCCGGTAGAATAATTTCCAAGAAGTTTTCATATAAATTATTCTACTAGAGTCGCGCCTCTATGGGAGCCTTCGTCATATCAGTAAGTGTAGGGATCCCCTACAATCTCACCGCATTAACAGGAACAACATCCATATGAGAATTCAACAGTATGGAGGGTAGTTCTGGCTGCAAACCTTCCCATGTTATCACCACCACTGGTTTCTTGGGCACAAAGACATGGACAGCAACAGGCAAATCTAAGAGAGAAGCCTGCTTCTTCAAGAACTTCACACAGTCACCTGTAAAAGGAAAATTTCTTAGTTAAGGCGAAAGCGCCAGGGTCAATACTACTAAATTCCTTGGATTAATATTGACAAAAGACTTGACGGGAAATCACAAATCGAAAACCTTTGCAAAAAAAAATGTAGTTCTGCATTGCATTGCACTCTCTAGCTGCAGTGGTGAATGTAGATACCTTGATTGCGGCCTATCATGGTTTAGCTGCGTCTCACCTAAGATACGGTATCATATTTTGGGGATACTCTACCGACGCTAACAAGGCATTTAAGGCCCAAAAGAGATGCATTAGATCTATGTTTGGGCTCAAAACGCACATGTAAACCATATTTTAAAAGGTACAATATATTAACGCTTCCGTGTCTATATATTCTAGAATCTGCAATGTTTGTTAAAACAAACCCGATCTCACGTCTACAGGACATTGTACCGCGTAACAGACGGGATATGACCATTCTTCGCGTCTACCCAGCGAAAACGGCACTCGTGCGCAAAAGTAGCGTATGCATGGCACCTACTATATTTAACATATTGCCTAAACGTTGGAAGGAGCTGAATAGTAATGCATTTAAGCGCCAATTAAAAATGTTTCTATCGCAAAAAGCATATTATAATGTCGCCGAATTTCTAGCCGAAAAAGTTTTTGATTGAATAATTTTGACTTTTTCCTGACACTAAAATTAAATTTACATGACCACGGCTGTTTTTGACATAATTCCTGTAATTTTTGACATTAATCTTGTAATTTTGACATCTATCTTGTAAATTTGACATAAATCTTTTAATGACAGACATGTAGTTACTTTGACATTATTCTTGTATTTGATTGACATTATAGTTTTTTGGCTTAAATTTAATTTTGACATTATAACATTATAGAGGTATGAGGAACAGGGTGTAAAGTTCACTCATACTCTATAGAAAAGGGAGGATCCTCCGACCAGACGGGTGTTGTGTCTGGCGGGCAACTGCCCGTTGATTCATGTCGGGCCGTTGTATCTATGCTAGTTGCGCGGTAAATTCTGCTTGCGCGATGCAGGATTTGCGTGACGTCAGTATGACGCGTTGTTTTGCATGTGGCGTTGTAGATACCGCTACATCACTCCCCCCCGGAAACCGGAGGTCGATAGTGGGCTGAGTCTTGTATCTTGCGATGCTTGCCAGGCCAGCTGAGGTTCCAGTGAGTCGGAACCGGTTGCCGCATAGTTCACGGTGAGTCGGAACTGTCTGCGAAGATGTCCCCAGTGAGTCGGGGTGGCGCTGCGTTATGCTCCAGTGTGTCGGATGTGGTACAGCGCCGGGTTGAGGCTGACTGCTGCAACGACCAGGAGAGGAATTGAGCTCTTCTTGTTGACCGGCCGAAAGTGCAGTGTGCTGTGCCAAGGTTGCTGATGAGGCTGAGGGTGATGACCAGGTATGCGCGGTCGCTGCATGCTGGTGGTCAGGATACCCGTTGAAGCCGTGGGAGCTGGCTGGCTGGGTGACTCGCCGCTAAAGCTTGCGGGAGTGATGATGATGACGTCACGCTGAAGTATTTGCACGAAGGCTGCGCTGACGTTCATGTTCGGGGTCACCAGTATAGAGGTATGAGGAACAGGGTGTAAAGTTCACTCATATTCTATAGAAAAGGGAGGATCCTCCGACCAGACGGGTGTTGTGTCTGGCGGGCAACTGTCCAGTAATTCATGTCAGGTACAACTTATTAGATTAGTATAATCCCAAAATGTCAAGATTTCATGAAATAGTCATTCAGTGGGATTTTTTTTATTACTTGGTCTTAGAGAGTTGTGTTGATGACTTTAATGATTATAATTCTGTAAATACATATTTGTAACGGCTGCAACTCATATAAGATAAGATAAGATAAGATTTCTTTATTTGTTAAACATTGTATACATACAAGAGCATGCAAGATATTGTATCTTAAGATAAAATATTATAGTATCTTAGCCGTGTGCAGCGCCCCTAAGTTATGCAGTAAATGTAGTGCTGAAGGTTCATTTTTTGAACTTTGATTTGAACGGACGTGTCAAGTGGCGAGCGTTCGTTCTTATTATCATTCTATAAATTGTATGTTTTTCGTCATCCACGCGAACGAAGTCGCGGGCACAGCTAGTTAAATAATAATTATGTAAAATCAGCATGATGCTGCAACATTTAAAAAATAAATGTCGCAGCGCTGGTATTCTGATAGGGCTCGCTGTGATATCACGGGCAGTTACAGAAATAATTAAATAATATGTAAAATAATAGCAAATAATAAAATCACTACATAGTATAAAACAAAGTCGCTTTCTCTGTCCCTATGTCCCTATGTCCCTTTGTATGCTTAAATCTTTGAAACTACGCAACGGATTTTGATGCGGTTTTTTTTAATAGATAGAGTGATTCAAGAGGAAGGTTTATATGTATAATAATAATAATGTTTCCGTGCGAAGCCGGGGCGGGTCGCTAGTAAAGAATAATTAACTTAGTCTGTTGTGTAGTACTAACAGTTTTAAGACCTTCGTAATTAACAATTATCATGGATGTATGTACTAACACTAGTGTTTAAGTTGTGTATGTACCTAAGTACTAACAATTTGTATTTTATGATCTGAAAATGAAATAAATGAATGAATGAATGAATTACAGGTTTATCCTCTAAAACTCACCATAATCAACATCTGGATGGACACTGGGAATTCTCAAATACTCCCTAAACCGTTGTATAACTTCATCGTTGTCCCATTTTGAAGCCATTTTCAGTCTTTTTTTTTTTATTCACTTTTTTATTGAGCGCAGAACGCGTGTTGTTCTTCCCGTTAATAAAACTATACTAAGCGAGCCAATTGATCGAGTTTGCAAATTGTGTGTTATCTGGAATAATGGGTGTGTTTAGCGGATACAAGCGCTTACTAAGCGCTAACAGCGCTGACTAAATTCTCGGCTAGGACACGAAATTACTAAGCGCTGACAGCGCTAACAATCCAGCGAAGGATCAATTTTAGAAAGAGTAGATATACCTAAGTTTTCACCGTGAGATTTCTACAGAATAGATCGGATGTACCTACTTCACCTGCAGCGTCTGCCTATCTGACCTTCAAAATCGCAGCCCAATTACTGGGTTACACGACACCTCTTGGTTGTCAGACTTTTGAACTTCTGACGTTGCGGGTGTAACGACACACATTACGCCATAGAAATATATATATCTATGCACAGTAGCGAAGGGTCAATTTTAAAAAGAGTAGATATTATCTTTAATATGATTATATTATTTCTCTATAGAATACTGACTGTGCCGTTTTTCAAAGGGAAGCCGGTAGGAATCTAGTAGTATGGACCCTTCGCCACTGCTGTGCATTACAAACATATTTACGACATAAATATCGAACATTTCAACAGTGGGTAAACGTCAGCAAAGTGTTTATTAATATTAATTAGAAAACATGTCGAGTTCGTTGCCCTTTTTTTTTCTTTATGGGAAATCATCAAATGATCCCTCCCGCTCTGGGTGGAGCGGATGGGAGTGTCAGACTCTTACCGACTAAAACCCACCCGTGTTCCTTCCTTAGCCCTTTATATTCCGGGCTAGCGGTAACCCTTTCGGACAATCCCGCTGAAAGTTCGTTGCCCTATAGTTAGTCTTGCAAGTCAAAGAATGTTCTAGTATTACAGTAGCAGTCTAGAATCTCGACTTAACACTTTTTGTGGTGCTCTACTTTTATTTACTAACTAGTTTTGTTTGCTTATGGTATCTTGTAGATATCATTAAAATGATACACGCGTCTGCAGAATGTGTGCTAAAGTATAATGTTGATTTATTGCAGTATCTACCTTGGTAGGTGTGCCAATAACAAAGCTAAATGAAGGACGTGACTCCTATTATTGTTGTTATAAAATTCAGGTTAACCTAATGATGAACGTCATGTTAGCTTTTAATGAGATTCAAAACTCTGGGGCACATTTCTCGCTGAACGGATTTTCGATATGTTTTTGCGATACCAAAAACACACCTCGGCTGAATGACGATTATAATGACTTAAGGCTTCTTCAAACAGGCGCGACACGACACGCGACACCGCAAGTCACGCAACGAGCGGTGCCTTCGTGTCGCGCGCGATTATATCGCGTGTCGCGCCTGTTTGTAGGAGCCTTTATGCGTCGATTTAGCAACACATCGCCTCTTGGAGAAATGACTGAGGACGTACCTACTACGCTTTGGAATCGTTTGGAAGCTTCATCTTTGTGACTGACTGACCCCTTGAAAATTGAAAAGTGTCTGTAATAATTGAAATAAATGGTTTGAGTTTAATTTTCCATTCATCCGCGAACACCAGAACACCAGTACGGTTTCACCAAAGGGCGTTGTACCACTGACGCCGGTGTCAACCTAATAAAGAACATTTTTAACGCCTGGGAAGAAGCACAAGATGCCATTGGAATCTTTTGCGACCTCTCTAAGGCGTTCGATTGCGTAAACCATGAGACACTTCTGCTGAAACTTGAGCATTATGGGATTAGGAATTTAGCTCTTGATTTACTGAAGTCATACCTAAAAGATAGAAAGCTTAAAGTTCAAGTAAACGGCGTAAACTCATTGGGGTCTGAAATAGCAATGGGCGTTCCTCAAGGTTCGATATTGGGTCCATTCCTCTTTTTAGTTTACATTAATGATTTACCCCAATTACTTCAAAATCAACCGAAGATGGTGTTATTTGCAGATGACACCTCATTGATCTTTAAGATAGACAGACGGGCACAAAATCTTGACGACGTGAATAACTCTATTCTTCAGGTCCAAGATTGGTTTACGGTAAATAATTTGGTACTAAATGAAAAGAAAACCAAATGCATTAGATTTAAATTACCTAATGTTAGAAGTAGTGAATGTGACATCATATTGAATGGAGAAAAACTGGAATTTGTTGATCAAACTGTTTTTCTGGGAATCACGGTAGACGACAAATTGCAATGGGGACCTCACATAACATCTCTTGCGGGGCGGCTTAGCTCGGCCGCTTATGCTGTTAGAAAGATAAGACAGTTAACTGATGTAGAAACCGCACGTTTAGTCTATTTCAGCTACTTTCACAGCATTATGTCGTACGGCATTTTACTATGGGGTCGAGCTGCTGACATTGAATCCATCTTTATTTTGCAAAAAAGAGCTGTCAGAGCCATTTATAATCTACGTCGCCGCGAATCTCTCAGGGAACTTTTTAAAAGGATTAATATTATGACGGTACCTTGCCAATTCATTTATGAAAATATTATGTATGTAAGAAAAAATCTACATCTTTTTAATAAAATAAGCGATAGACATAATTTTAATACTAGAAATAAAGATAAAATACATCAACCATTTTTCAGATTAGCCAAGGTACACACATCTTTTATGGGGTACTGTGTTAAATGTTACAATAAAATACCTTGTGATATATTGCAATTAAATGAAAGAAAATTTAAAACTCACATTAAACGTACACTTTGTAAACAAGCATACTATAAATTAGAAGATTATATCCAAGATAAGAACGCTTGGATACATGCTGGTCCTGCTCCATAGGACAATCTAGAGTCTAGACAAAATCAAACGGGTTGCTAATTTAATTGTAAATTTATAATTATTATTTTTTATTTTTTTATTTAAATTGATTTACATTCTGTAACTACTTAACTCACACCCTGACTTATTACTTGTATTTTTTATTTTATTTTATTTAAATGAAAATCGTTTACTTTTACCATGTTTGTAAATATGTGAGCACCATGCATCTATCAGATAATTAATTTATATGTCATGGTTTCATTTTTTAATTCTTTTACCTATTGTGGTATAGTAATTTTATTTTAGGTGCATCGTCTTCGCATATTATTATGATATAATTAATGTATACAAAATATTGTAAAACATTTTAAAAGAGTAACGGTGGAGTTTCTTGCCCATTCTTCTCCATACGAAAACTACCTTTTGGAATGGGCGACTAGAATCAGTTCTATTTGTTGTAATTTTTGACGTTCAAAAGTGCCTTTAATGTGCCCACTTGAAATAAATGCTTTGACTTTGACTTTTGACTTTGAATCAAGAAAGGCTACAGATATCACATATACTGTGATAATGATAATGATAATATCACCACGTAAGATCGACATCGAAAAGCCGATAACGAAGAAGTGAATGGTGGTGATAGCCAGCTTAACGGTGTGGGCAGAAAGCCAGGCAGGTTGTGCCAATATACTTAAATAAGTTGGCACCATTTATTACGATTCGAGGAAAGTGATGAGCCTGGGAAAGGCAAACAGCAAAGTTTACTATAGGAAGGCATACCTACCTATTCTGAGAGTTAAAAAAATATTATTTACTAGCAGCGCCCCGCGGTTTCACCCGCATAAAAGCTCCTGCAAACAGGCGCGACACGCGATAAAATCGCGCGCGACACAAAGGCACCGCAAGTCGCGCAACGAGCGGTGCCTTTGTGTCGCGCGTCGCGCCTGCTTGAAGGAGCCTTAAGTTGATCCCGTGGGAATATCGGGATAAAAACTGTCCTATGGACTTTCTCAGAACTCAAACTATCTCTGTACCTACCAAATTTCATCTAAATCGGTTCAGCGGTTTCAGCGTGAACAGGTAAGAGACAGACACACTTTCGCATTTATAATATTAGTAGGTATGGATAATAATATAATAACTATATGTATATCTCAATTAGGTATAATAGATAACTAACAACTAAATTACTATACACACACAACTGACAAACAAAAGTCGATTAACACTTCAGATTTTTTATTTCAGTTATTGAGCAAAATATTTGTTCAAAAATGCAGCAGAAGAACAATGCAATTTTTAACAAATTTACTCAATAACTGGGATTAAAGAAAATTGCCGGTCGATTCTGTAAAAGTCTCACCGTGAAAACTTAGGTGAAGTGAGTTTGTCTTTGCTAGGAATTGACACTATTGACAGCTCACTCCACGCTCACTTCACCTATGTTTTCACGGTGAGATTTTTACAGAATCGACAGGCTGAAGTGTTAATATTTTGCTCAATAACTGAGATTAAAAAAACTGAAGTGTTAATCGACTTTTGTTGCTGACCTAAACTACTACAATGTATAGCAGACGCCTAGAAAAAGTAAATAGTTTGAGCTCACGTGAAACACTGCAATCCAAAAAACTGAAGGCGGCAGCATTAACGGTTTTTTAATATTCAGCCGAAAGACGTCCATTGCTGGATATAGGCCTCCCCCAAGCACCTCCACTTCGATCGGTTCTGTGCTTCTCGCATCCAACGGGTTCCGGGAACGGGTTTTCGGGTTTTTTTTTAATTTTTTGTACCTTTTTATTTCTACTGTGTAAAGTTTTCACTAATGTTAATAAATATATCTACGTAACAGTAGGCAAATAACAAAAGAACATAGATAAAAAATAAAACGGTATCGCACAGGTGGTTTTATTAGACAGTTAAAAAAAGAACAACAACAAAAGAGGTTTTCTGTAAGATGCAGCGGTATATTATAATGCTTGTTAAATAACATCAATATGTTATGCAAATATTCACACTTAATCGATTTTCCTCTCTTATTAAGATTACTGTTAACCATAAGCAGACGTACAATGTTTACGGTAATGCTTAGTTAATTTTTTATTGATAAATAATCGTTTATTACCAGTTATTCCTTATTCCGATTTGAATGTAACTGCTTCTGCAGTGGTGTCTGAAATATAGGCCTTACACTTACTTTTAAATATAGGCCTAGCTGAGGCACCAGTCTCCCACAGTATAATTAAAAGTGTTATGTATCGTTCTTGATCTTTTGAATATATTGTGGTGAGAAATAAAGCATTATCTTATCTATCTTATCTTATTATCTAATGATTTATTTACCCGAAAGGATTTCTTCATAATTTCGATGAACTTACTTAAGGGGCTGTAAAAAACCAAGGTACTTACCATCAGTTTTTTTTTAAATACGCGCCTACCCACCTAGACTGTCAAATCAGTTAATAACCAAGTAGGTGCTTTCACACCAATAATTTAGCAAACACTATTTTAGTTGGTTAGGTACTGCCCAGTTGAAAGTTAAAAACAAATTCTGCCTGGTTCTTACATCACCTTACCACCATGAATGAAACGGAACGCAAGCAGAAATCGGCGCGAAACCCTCCTACGCGGGCCTTTCAAAAATCGTCACATTCGCGAGTTACGTTCCATACCGCGACCGGCCGTGCACCTTTCGCCGCACGTCGTATACACACTGATTTAAAAAAAAATTAAATAGATTTTGAATTTCGAACGAAGACACAAACAAGCTCGCATTAAAAATTGTTTTTTTCAAAGCGAGATTTTTGACCGCTGTTACAATTAAATATTTTTGTTTATTTTAATTGAAAAGATAAAAGTGTTTGTGCAAAAATGGTTCGCAAAATCGGTGGACTCCTGTGTTGCCTCTGCGTTTTCGGTATTTCATTAAGTGATAGCGCTATATCAGCTGATACCGTAAGTAACTACTCAAAAATTATTTATAATAACTTGTAAGACCCTTGCACTCAATGGTCAATATTGGTGAATGTTTGACGTCCATTGACAGTTTAGTAAAGATTTAATTCGCTGTTCTATCAATCAATGAGAACTAATCTATGAGTGTAATGTAACTTCGTAAATCAGATTAGCTTCTAATGTGACTACGAGACTTTACAATTATTGATTGCCAGTAATTAAACTACTTACACATAGCAATTTACTTATAAATTACGAGTATACTTTCGATTGAACGCATTTTAAAGTTAAGCACATAAATCTATCTTGATTCCTGGAAATAATAAATAAGGTTGCCTAGTCAAAAATAATTAATTAATTAAAAGAATGCTCAGGGTCAATGAAAACTCCTAAAATGATGTTCTAATTTTAAAATGATCTTTTTTTTAAATCGATAGTTATTATAATTAAGAAAAAAAGAGTTTTAATGTGATTCAAAATAAATAAATCTTGGGTCTTAGGGAATTGTTTCATTATACCTAGTAAGATACACTTATTATAACTGGTACGACCTTAGTTTGGAACATAAGCTGCTCTATTTACTAGTCCGGCCTTGAGTATTGAATGTAGTTTGTCATACTGGTGGACAGTATTATAACGAGCCACAGCATAATATTATATATCTATAGGTACTTTAATTTAATTCCTAGTTTTTTCCTTGTATTTAATTGACCTCTATTTTTTTTTTAGATAGTAGGTAAGTGTTTAGCGCCAATGCGAAACTAATCAAGTACATATTTATTAAATTATTATACATTCAGCGGCCTCCAAAAGTTAGTTGACATTTTTTCTGGTCAGCTGTGACACACAACATTGATTTGAAATTCTAGTTCCAAATGTTGAACTGTACAGTCACGAGCATAAGTATGTATACACTTGGCTTTATTCAAAGACGATTTTCTTCTTTAGTTTTGAATGAAATTTTATGCTATTACGAACAAAGTATTTTCGAACCCATAGGCCCCACCCATATTTCAACGTTGCATTCGTTATTTCACGAAAAAATCGCAATTGAAAGTTGCCAAGTGTTGACATATTAGTGCTCGTGACTGTACACTAAAACGTTTGTATTGACTACCAATGACTTATTATAAAATATAATCAGATAATCCTTTAGGAATACCAAATATTTTTTAAATCATAATGAAGTATCACAACTGAAGTGGAAATAATTAAATGTACTTATAATAAACTAATATATAACTAACTTTTTTACAATAATTTAATAACAGATATGTACAATGAAGCGGGTTTGCACCTGAAAACTATAAGATTGGCTTTGCGACAGAACATCGTATCTTGTGCATAGAAGGGCGTTATAAACATGGCATTTGTGCAGAATGAACCAGTGATTCATTCACGATACATATTCAAAGATACTAGTGTATCTTTGAATATGTATTGTGAATGAACCACCCTAGTACTTATATTCTAGTGTATAATACAAGGTAGGTAAAACGTACCTAGAATAAATCATGAATTGGCTATGCCTGATTAGTTTTACAACTAAGCTTAGCTAACTTAGACACAATGTTTACTCAGAGAAATCAGGTTCTTTAGATTGGCCTGTTGGTCGAATATAAAATGAGACCTCAAGAAAGCCCAATTTCCTGAACCGACAACCCAAGACAGAACAACTTGGCGTAGGACAGTGAGGAGACCCCGACCTAAATAACGGGACCAGGGACGAAAGAGGAAGAAGACATCCTCGATAAGAAAGCAAACATCAAAGTCAAACCATACATACATAATCTTACATACATAGTGCATAATGCATTCGCGATTTATTTACCAAAAATGTAAATAAATATGAGTTTATTAAAAAATAACTTTAAATCCTACACAATAAAGTTCAGTTTACGCTACAACTTCAAACATTTTTATAACTTTTTCAATTGTGTGTTTAACTTGAAATAATATTAATTTGAAACATAAGTTTAAATAAACTTTACATAAACCCAATTTCCAATGGGGGTATGCAGATACACCAGAACACCACTTGCTACGATCCTTGCATACCTACCTATTCCTTTTGCTTCGTCCACGAAATTACACCACACCACAGTCGATATTTTCAATTCACTCAGGACTGATGAATTCTGTTTTCTTGGAGATAAGAGATGTATTCAAATATATTACTTACCCAACATTGAATCATAAATTCAAATAACACAAATTATGCAAATAAATTCAAATACCCGTTTAATTAACAATGAAACTGAAGGAAGCAGCGTAAATGCAACTTGTATGCAAACATTTACCAATAGCAGGTGTCGTCAACAATTTGTGCGTGCAAGTGAAGTAAGGTGAAAGTGCTCAGTCAACTCACTCAAAATGTTATGGCATATGCTAATTATGGAGCTGTCATTCTGAAAGCAACGCAATTAGAAATGTCAGTAATGAGTAAGGAAGGTAATATTCTAAAGAAACAATAGATATTGTTATAGATACGAAAGTAATGGCATTAGATATGCTTTCACGTTGAAACGGATTAACCGGTTTAGATCATTTTTGTAATGGTTGTATTTCGATTTCCTTGGCTACGATGGGTTAGTAAAAACGTTACGAAAATAAATATAAATGTACCTAATCTTTCTCAAAACAATAAAATTGCTTTTTAGTAATTATTCGGCTGATTGTAACAGGTACATACCTACGTTCGGTGCATAAATAGCAAAAAATTATAAAAGAATGTCTGCTTTTATTGTGTGGGTAGTTTTATTTGTTAATAAAACAATCTTTGTTATTAAGTTTACGAAATTATGCAGTCAGGTTCTTGGTACGATAAGCTTCCACCGCATTTCGTCAAGCTAGTAAAAGTTGAATTTAGACCATAGTGATTGTAATCTAACCAATAAAGTTATATTGGCATGTGATTTCGAATAAGAATAAGACCCTTCACTTCCCGTAAATGTCGTAGGAATGAAGGATTTATGAATGACTAGCCGGGCCCCGCGGTTTCACCCGCATAAGTGTCGACCCCGTAAAAATATCGGGATAAAAATTACCCTACGTGTTATTCTGATGTATAAGCTATATTACTGTAAAGTTTCATCAAAATGCGTTCAGTGGTTTTTGCGTGAAAGAGTATCAAACATCCGTCCATCCATTCTCACAAACTTTCGCGATAATATTAGTAGGTAGTAGGATGGTGGGTTAATCTGATAATAAGGACCCCAACATATTATAAGCATTGGTAGAAGAGAGATTATTATCCAATATGCAATGAATTTACTTATAATTACTTGATCACAGGTGTACACATTTCTCTATAAACAGATTGAGAGATTTTCCTTCAAAAAGTTCGACGCACGATTACATAATGATGTTGCTCCAATGCCGGCTATGGCCTCCTTATTACCGTGGTAAATGGTAATCCGCAGTAACCGAGCGACAAATCAGTTACTTTACACCGCAAGCTAGGTAACTTATTTCAGAAGATTACCACATTAAGATGCGCAAGTGTTGGTTACAACCGATAAAAACTACTTTATTCAACACAAAAAAAAAAATGGGACTGCAACATTTCTTACGTATTTAATTGGGCTTAAACAAAATATTTGGCAAATTGTATGGGAATGGTTAGTCGGGAAAACTTAAATATTACGTTACGTAAATTATTAATGTCCGCGCTAGGAGTTCTGTATAGAGCTTTTTAATTAGCATCTCCATGTAGGTACCTACGCAACTTTATCATCCCCTTTTTATAACTTCTGGTTCTGTTTACTCTGCGATGATACGTAATAAACCGTTATCATCTGGCGACGACAAAAGGTTTGACATCTCTGACGTAACAAGACGACTGTTAATTGAATGTAATGTCGTCTTATTTCCATTAACAATAATTTCCAGGTTATTATTAACGTATTTTATTAAAGGAAACGTTTGTATGATTAAAGTTATTGATGTAAATGTAAGGCCTTAGAACTGTTCGGACATACCTCTCTAAGCATTGATGTCTTCGTGTATTATTGGATCTGTAGCCATGGATGGCGTGCACTTGGAGATTCCTATGTTCAGCAGTGGACTGCTGTAGGCTAAAGATGTCTAGCCAATCCGTGCCGGTCTGAGGTGTAGCATGTACTTAGGCCCAGCACTTTTCTGTCAGTATTTCAGTCTTTATTTTTTGTCCTGTACTAATATGGCTACAATAGTTTGAATTTTATTGTTTTGTGTGCCTCCCTATTATAAAATATGTAATTATAAAGACTTTTGAATGTACAGATTTGAAGTTGGGTCATATTTCAATCCGAATACCAATTCTCATAATTAAAAACGTTCAAAATCTGGTCCCAAACTCATCTCAGCGACAATCAATGTCAAAAACGGAAAAAACGCCAAAAACGTAACTAGAGTTATTTTTGACAAATTGAGACTGAGATCAGACTGGTAACGTTCCTAAAATTACGGAAATTGCCCCTCAGATGCTGCTGCATTTTATACAGACCTGAATATACCAATTCCTATAAATAACCTGCAATCTGTCTTCCAATTATTACGAATGGAATTCATAACAATAATAAGAAACTGGCTGAAACACCGTTACGCCATTAAAATCTAGCTTTTACGTCAACAAAATTGATTCTATGTTTCATGGTGATTGGTGAAATTATTAAATCAATCATATGGTGTTTCCAGATGGCCCATGACTTAGATGGTTTTAATTAAGAGAGAAGACAGAGCGTCTCTTCGATGCTTCGTGTCCCATCACAGTAATAACATTTATAAGAAAAATCAAAATAAATTACTTCTTTGCTGATCAATGATATTATGGTAGAATGAGAACGATAATATTATGATAGAATGGTATTTTGGTTAGCCAACAGTATGCGAAAGTGTGTCTGTCTGTCTGTTACCTCTTCACGCCACTGAATCGATTTAGATGAAATTTGGTATAGAGATAGTTTTAGTTCAGGGAAAGGACATAGGATAGCTTTTATTCTGATATTCCCAAGGGAACGAATCTTACGCGGGTGAAACCGCAACGCGCTGCTAGTATACAATAAATTCCTTAATATTACGTATGTAAGTGCAACAATTACTTACAGGCTAACACCACATGCACCATTTTTGGTTTTACATTTATTATCATTATAAAGCTAATAAAAAGGGTAGTTATCATCAGAATTATTTATTTAGCTGATATTAAAACTATTTCATATTACAAAGGGCTAGGTCAGTAGGTCAGACAATAAATCTGCTTCCAAATATGCGATCAGTAATTTCACCTATCCATCACCTTCAAACAAATCAAGACAAGTAGGTAAGGTCGTCAATATCCAGGGCCAATCAGCCGTCACTCCTTATGATAGCAATAAATGGTGACGACTATAAAATAATGTAGATAAGTAATATGAATCGAAATCTAGGCAATGATGTTACGGACGAAATTGTGGACATCATTGAAATGGTCTTGTTGTTAAATCTTTACTTGGGTTCATCGCAGTTGTCTTGTATGTCTTTTTCTTTCACTCATCATCAGTCGTCATCCCCGTGCTTACTTCATATCCTGCCACATATTCTTTTACATAGTCCTTTCATTTGTTATGAGTTTTACTCATCATCTTATCAGCATTTACATACGCTTTTAAAACTGCTTGAGTGTTGCTATTTTTCTAATACTGGTGAAGTTAACACCAAACCTAACACCGAATTTTATTTCAAATACCGTTTATGAGTAATATAAGGTTTAAAACTGTCTTGTGAGTCCGTCATTGCGGCCCACACAATGCCTTATAAAGCGAGCAGATAGTCTACGCAGCAAGGTCGCACCCACTCAGGCCGAGGTGACTGATTCACATACGCCTTTTGTTAGAGAATATACACCAAAATGTTATCTTGAACATTGCTTGAGAATATTTGTAGAATTTAAAATTTGAATGAAGTAGACTGCATCCACCACATCCGGTAAGATTTTAACCACACAAGTTTTGAGTATTAAATAAGGATATCAGAGTAGGGGAAGCTTAAAGATACGATGGATGGACTGTGTGAAAAATGATGGCTAGAAATGGGATGACTAGCTGATGCCTAAGTAATAGATAGAAGTAAGGAAGATGCACCGACCTCAAATAAATTGGAATAACGGCAAGAGAATGATGATGTAGTTGACCCCATGCAGCAGTACCTACCTAGTTACGTAGTTGAAATTGCAATGAAAACATTTTTTTTTGTTTTATATCCTTAAATTGTAGAAAACTTTGGTGGGTCATTGGTATGTCGAACATTTGTATTGTCATGATCAAACTAAAACTATGTAGAAACAAAAAACAAGCAGCAATTTGTTCAAAATTTAGTACCTACTTGCTAACATAATTTTCAGTAAATTCAAATACAATCATGTTCAATCAACAAACCTTAATTCGCCTTGAACAAGTCAGTAAAAGCAAATGATCTTACTTAACGCTGCACTATCGACCGTCACGGAAAATTTTGCAAGAGACAATGTTTCGATCGTATAAGTTGCACAGTAAGTGCATAGCAATGAGCACAGCATACTTATTGTTTTTCTAATATCCTGTCCGTTTTGTGAAACTGAAAGTACGTTGGTTTTGGTAGACAGCTTAAAAATTAAAGAATACAAGACGAAATCCAACCAGAAGGGAAAACAAAAGACATTCAACTAGAGGAGGTTGATAAAATATCTGTCAGGATGAAGAGTGGGTAGTCAAGGGGTCGCTGTGTATGCTCCTAGGTAAGCTAAACATGATAACAGCTACTAAAATTCTTGATTACCATACAACGACAAGACAACCAGTGTGGAACTAGAAAAGTAAATACTAATTTCTGATAATCTTAGTATCTATAGCTGATAATTTAATCATCATTATACCGGTAACTTGTGAGACAGACGCGGAATGTTAAGCACTTTATAATACCTTACCTTTATAATATCTTACCTTTAAAATATGCTTGTCGGGATGCAAGCTAAAATCAAAAACAAAACAACAATTTAACACTAACGTTAAAATTCATATCTTTTCTCTTACCAATAAAAACTTCTTTGATAATACCATTAACATCAATGTTCCGCTAGTTACATAAGTAGCCGGTCAGGCTGGTGTTTGCGCTTGCGCCGCCAATTGGTCTCAAGTTGAACGCATTGGCTAAGAGCTAGAGTTCCGTCACTTGCATCATGATCATAGCTACACGGAGTCGGGCAATTAGGACGTAGGATTAGCATGGAAACACTAGATGCAAATTATGCATGTTAGGCAAGGCATCTATGAAGTTAGAACTTTCTGCATAATACTTTCCACCAATATAGCGTACTATATGTATGCCATATGTTGAGTATATATGTAATTTAAGTCAGCGGTCTTAAAAAAAAAGAGGGAGTAACGTAAACGAATAACGGATTAAACAAGGGACACTAGTAACGCAGCAGTAATTTGTAAATACGA
Organism: Luperina testacea; assembly: GCA_927399505.1. Classification (NCBI taxonomy): domain Eukaryota; kingdom Metazoa; phylum Arthropoda; class Insecta; order Lepidoptera; family Noctuidae; genus Luperina; species Luperina testacea. Next base: position 18,117,442 of record OV656759.1, on the reverse strand, counting down.
TGGAATACCAGAAATTGTGAAACAATCAAGGTAACATATTTTATTTAATATATTCAGTATTTCTATTAAAATACATGTTACCATAATCGAAGTTTTGATCTGATGCTCAATTTATGTATGAACCATTTCTTACAGCTTTGTAAATCTACCAGTCTTTAACAGCAGTCTCATAAATACTGTATCAAATCAATCATGCAAATAGCATATCAAGTTCATGTTTCTAGCTCGCGTGAAAGATAATTACACACTAATCGAGTTTTCCCTCGATTCCCAGATTCGAATTAAAACTTTCCACCGGTTGCACATTATAGCAATTTTGCTAAATACACCCGTTATTTGATAGCATAAAACCTCTTGAAATAACAACTTTCTACCACCAGCACTTATAAGGGCAGGCACTGATGGAACCAGTATCTAATCGTCAATGTCTTATTATTTCACATCATCATGATTTCGCCTACATGCGTGTAGTGCCTTGAATATGGTAGTGCTGATGGTCACGTCATAATGAATATTATATAATGACCCAGGTCAATTTGTTTGTTTAGCAGACGAAGCATAGTAGATTTTAAGATATCTTCTTTTGGTATGTCTTATGGTTTGAATTTTAAAATATTATTTTTAATTAGGTATTCATTCATGGCTACCTAACAAGGCTTTATCCATTGTTAGTTGAATTTTTGGAGGACACCTTACATAATATAGAACTCAGATTTTAATAAAATTCTTTGGAAACCATAGCCATATTTCTCACAAAAACCATTTAAATTTTGACTAAGATCTTGTATCCATTCATAACCGCATTCTCACGCTCTTAATGTTCTAAAGATCACTATGTTAGCAACGATATCATGTTCTATAACATAAACAATGGCTAGACAGCCAATATCCTAGACCCCACTGAAATCTGCATTAATAACAATATTTGTACTAATGTCGAAATACCTAATTTGCATACTAGTCATATTATAGGTATTGTATTCTTTTACTTTGTGAAGTAACTTTTAATTTTGATATGTCATTTGGGAGCTTAGCTTACGAAAAGTTTTTTGCAATATTAGTGACATTTCGTTCCAAATTACTGTAGTTATGGAGTGGTCGAGATGCTTTGGAAATATTTCGTTATCTGTTATTATTTATTATACTTGTGCCAAAGTCGAATGTGTTTGTATGCTTGGGTTTTAAGTGTTTTGGGCTAGGCCGCTCATCACCACTGCTCACAAAACGGTGAAGGAAAACATCGTGAGGAAACCGGCATGTCCTAGAACCAAAAATTCGAAGACATGTGACATCTACCAACCCGCACTGGGCCCGCGTGGTGGATTACGGCCCACTCCCTCTCACTGAGAGGAGGCCTGTGTCCCAGCAGTGGGAACATTATAGGCTGATGATGATGATGATGATGGGCTAGGCCGACAGAGGGACTTGGACTCGTATATTTGCAGACCTACTTTTTACTTTTTCCTCATGTACAGTTACCTAATTTCTTATTTCTCAACAATTGCTGTTTAGATTTTTATTGCACATCATTCTTCACTGTCCAGTTCTTTTTTGTCTTGTTTTTCTAAGCGATATGCTCCGCTTCATTCTCACTTAATATTTGTTTAGATTATTATACTTATTAGTACAAAACTTGACGATTTAATATGTTAATTAAAAGTAAAGTAATGCCCGGTCAATGGCCGGCCAATTTGACCAAACATTCAAGTATTACTCGTATTGTTTAGGTTAGGTTAGGGGAAAAAATGTGCGGTAGCGATGCGGGGAAAGAATGTGCGGTAGCGATGAGCGGAAAAAATGTGCGGTAGCGATGCGGGCGAAGTTTTGGATGCCCTATGATTACCGCATCGCTGTCAATAGGAAAAGTGTCCAAAAGGCTGGCAGCATTGCCAATAGCCATGCTGTTTTTTGGGCCAATTGGTAATCCTAAATTATTTCATAAAATAACTAACTTACTGTTCAGTACCTCAGTTATAGGTAGCTAACTTTACGCATCAATAGTTGCTAAGTGACATTGATAACTTACACAGTGTGACGACGATATTATATTTTATACTCACAGACCCGACACTGAAGATCACACTCTAATAATTTCTGAATGTCAAAGTAAATGCCACTTAAATTGTTTTATATATTTGTATAAATAAATTCAAATTATTTATTAGTCACAATTTGTACAAGAATAGAATATACTGTGACCCCCAAACTAGATATTTATACTTACAAGATCTTGTAACTCGGGTATCTAATATAAAAACTGTTTTAATTTAATTTCGGATACAAATTAAGCAAAGTAAGTTTCGAATCCATACAATGAATTACAATCCTTTTGCTTTGATTTGGATCTTCACTTACCGGTTTTGATGTTACCTTTTAGCTTTCAGTGCTAATGAACTTAGCAGTCATACTAAACATTACACATTAGTTTGCCCCACGTGACTCGGGTCGCTACCATTTAATTATGTATTTTTTTCTTAAATTCTCCCGGCCCCTGTCAACTGTCATTTTAACGTTCACCATAAACACTCATTCCCTTATTATATTTAAGTTATATGAATGTTCCCTTACGCAAGCCCCATCCAATAACATGAAGTCTAAGTGTTTTTGTTTTTATGTATTTTATTTTCTTTTTTTTAACTCTTACACACACTGTCTGTATCTGTATGCTGGAAGAGATTTCTTTAGAAATAAGCATCACCTTTGTACGTATTTTTTTTTATCTTTTCTTCTTGTCGTTTATATATGTTTGTATATAAATGGTTGAATGAATAAACATTTACATATTCTGTCCAATTGATTAATTACATTTAATTTTTGATAAGCATGCTTAACCAATCTCTAGACAGTTGAACTTGGAAAGAAAAAGTTGGCTCATGAAGCCTCATTCTCCCACGTCTAGTAAACATGTCTACCCACATAAAAGTCCTTGACACACCACCGCTAAACAAACGGTCATTCAATATCCGATTAGTGTAATCTATTGTCTTTCGATTGTTAGAACAATAGGCAAAAGCTCAGATTGTTTCGTTACTTTGTGGCACGAGCTAGACCATGTCTAATCTTCCATATCTGTGCCAAAAAAATTGGACTTGATTTTTTTCTGAATGGGGCGTTTTAAACAATGCCAAAGTTAGAAGAAATTGCTTCAACAACATGAGCGACTCGAGGTTAAGTCATAACAGCCGCAAGGGTCGATCTTCAAGGTTAAGCAACGGTCCGTGGATGGGTGACCATCCATTACATACCGACACCCGTCCGTGCCTCGGAAAGCACTTTAAGCCGTTGGCTCCAGCTGTCATTCATACTTGACATTACGGGTAGTCAGTAGGCCGAAAGTCTGATAACCAGTCTTACCAAGAGGTATTGTGTTGCCGAGTTACTGGGTTGTGGAGATCCGATAGGCAGTCGCTTCACGTAAAGACAGGTATTCAGCTGCATCGGGTTAGACTGGAAGCCGACTCCAACATAGTTGAGAATAAGCTACGCAGATGATGCTCTCACATCATAATACTGAAACGATACAATCTTGAGTTAAGTCTATGAACTTCCAATGCAAGAAGCAACCGTACACGTCCTAATTATGTCTATACAGTTCAAGGTCCAAGATTACTGTACCAGCCGTTTACTGCTGTAGGCAAACCTGCGTTTTCCTCGATCCACAAAACAAACTCTCCTGCTCATTAATTTATGCGTCTAACCTTGTGATTGCCTCGTGCTTTCTACTAATGGAAATGTGAAAGTGTAACATAACCATTTGAAGAACTTCTTTATGTTTCACCTGTATACGTAGTGATCTTTACGCATAAGAGTTTGTTTGATGGTGTTAATGCAATTAACTCCCGTTTTGTATGTAATGAATGTCTTTTATAATTTTCGGATTCATTTTTGTTGTTTACTTTGCCTATTAACCTAATTCTAAATAATATGGCTATAAATAGAGAATAATAATATTCTAACACACACATTCACATGCCTCACTCACATTCGTCAAAATTATATTGTTATTAGTCTGAATTGTCAAGCTTTGAGTTCAAATGTGCATTGAAAAATATCTATAAAAATAAATCAAACGTAACGACTATTCGCATTTTCCATAACAATTGCGTACATATCCACATGACACTACACTTTGGTGCATGCATAGAAACAATAGAGGAATAAAGATTTTCTACCACAATTGTTATGGCAAGTGAAAGTGCACAGTTCCCATGTGTAGGCGCAGTTTTCAACACAGACAACACTATATACTAACGTTTTGTTACTGCAAGTGTTAATAACATTACTTGTTGTGTTTATGTTGGAACTAACGTTACAGGTTGTAGAGTTTATGTGTGACAGCTTTGGTTCATTTATACGTGTGATGACATTTGCAGTATCCGCGTTCATAATGTTGTTCTTAGATGTAATAATACGTATTATAGGTACTCCGTTCTATTTGTACCTCAAGATTAAATACCGCGTTTTCTAGCTACTCATTTTCGTTTGAGGAGACTTATCATCATAAAAATATTTTAGCAGCGGAGTAATTAATAATAATAAAATAATAAATAAATAATAATTATTGAATATTTGCGTAACACACAATTAGTAGCAATGGCTTTCGTTTTAACAGTACAACAACATTCATTGCGTTATTTACGTTCTTGAGTAGACAAATTTTTCGAACTTATAAAGCAATGGATTAGCTTCAAATGATTCAAATTGAGATTGATAATAAGTTACGCAATGAAGGTGCTGTTCAGTGATCAAACTCAAGTTAGTCTGAACAAAAGTGTATATTGTTGAAATATCTCGATAGCTTGAATTATTATTTTATTAATGTCCAATCACCGAAAGAGATCCAATTTAAAAATTCATAAGTTTACTGACATCTATAAAACAGCTATAACATGAAGACGTGACATTTAAAACAAAGAAACGGTTTATATTCGTTAATAACATTAATATGACCTCTAGTTTTTGGATATTTACTTAGAAAAACAGTTTAGGCATGAAAAAAATTAATATAGAGAAGAAGATAGTTGTTGCTATTCTATTTTTTTTACTAGATCTATTTTCATTCTTTAATTCTGGTAAGGGACAGAAATGTTCGTTATACATAGAACAATAATGATCAAGCAACAATACAATTTTTGACCAGCATTTTCTACATTAGAAGTAATCCCGACAGAAATGTTATAGAGGTATGGGAAACAGGGTGTAAAGTTCACTCATACTCTATAGAAAAGGGAGGATCCTCCGACCAGACGGGTGTTGTGTCTGGCGGGCAACTGCACGATAATTAATGTCGGGCCGTTGTATCTATGCTAGTTGCGCGGTAAACTTCTTGCGAGATGCAGGATTTTGCGTGACGTAAGAATGACGCGTTGTTCGCATGTGGCGTTGTAGATACCGCTAAGTTAATTGGCGTTTTAGGTAATCAAATGTTAATAAGGAAAAAGTTAGCACATTCATTGCCAAAACTATCTTTACACAATTTTTTTCTTTCTGTTGTGTTCTGAGTATTTATTTTACTTATATGTTTTTCTCTCTTTTTCTAGGAATCAAGATGCAAAAACCCTCCCACCGCGCCACAGAAGATAGAACGAGTTATAACTCTGTGCCAGGATGAAATCAAACTCTCCATACTTAGAGGTAAGACATTAATTTAGACTATATTAGACTCATTTATACTGCCTACACAATATTACCTTATTTATCATCAATAAAAGTATACATTTCATGGAAAACACACAAGGCGACTAGACGTATCTAATCATCTTGTGTGTGTTCCAGATATTTTCTTCATTCAATAGATCCGTAGATGTACCGAGCGAAGAAAATAATTAATAAAAATAATTGGAGAAATAAGTGCAATTACTACTTTTCTTGCTAAACTCTCTTGCTCTAGCTACGTGTGACAACTATGAAGAAATGAATAGTTTTATTTCCTTGATTAACATTTGCTGACGTCTTGAAAAGGCCTGTTCCTCAATAATAAATAACCTCTGAAAAGATACAGATACAAACTTAGATATTTCTAATAATATTATCAGACCGTACGCAAAATACGCGCATTGACGTGGAGTTGCGGACACCAGCCCGTATTACCTATTACCTAATATTATCAGATTATGTTGGAATAATGTAGGATAATATTTCGAAAGAGACGTGCAGATTTGCAATGGCCAGCAAGTAACAAAAATAACGTTAGATGATTGCTAGAGGAATTATCATTAATCCTAGTGCGTTCACGAATGATGATACCTACACGCGCGATTAATAAATTGAGGCCTTTGTTTATAAGTATCACAAGATTTTTTCTCACAAAAGGAACCTTGTGCAAACTGCACTCGTAACAACATTTTTAAAGCCTTAACGTAATTCTAGTGAAGGGGACGATTGGTTTTCGCAATACCAACATATAACTGAATAGGTATGTAGGTACAGGTAAACCAGATAAGATGTGTGCTTCGTTATTCTTCGTGTTTCCGTATTACGGCTCCTGCAAACAGACGCGACGCGCGACGCGAATCGCGCGCGACACAAAGGCACCGCTCGTTGCGCGACTTGCGGTGCCTTTGTGTCGCGTGTCGCGTCGCGCCTGTGTGTACGAGCCTTTAGTAGATACGAATTTCACGCCACAGAGGCGAAACTTCTAAGTTTTTTTACTGCTGCCCTTTGTCGTAGTGTATAATTATTAGTAGTGTGTAATTATTGCATGAAGCTTTTTCCCTGTTCGGTTACCTGCTCTGGTCGCAGCTTGTCGTAATTACCTATGTCATTCAATATAAACGAAAATATTTTTTGAATTTTATAGAGTTGTTAATCTCAAATTTTGTAGTCATGGTAATTTGTTACTTTCATGGTTGTAATACCATGGTTGTATTAGGTCTTATATTTGCGCGTTCGTATTTCGAAGATGTTGATGATGATCGCCGAAGCGCATTCTCTTGCTGGGAGATCTGTAGGTATAATCTCACTTTTTGTGTTTTGTATTTTAGTAAAACGGATTGTTATGTCGGCCTACTGTTATTATATTATTTACGGAATGCTACGGGATGCTTTTCACGAAAACTTGGAATGAAAAACAGAAAGTTTCTCATACCTATATACATATTTATGCTATTAATTTTGTCTTACCATTTGAGGACGTTCATTTATAGGATTTTTTTTCCAACTATGTTGGGGTCAGCTTCCAATCTAATCGGATGCAGCTGAATACCAGTACATGGAGCGACTGCCTAATTGACCTTCACAACCAAATTAAATAAGTCATCGAATAGACTGACAGATAGGTTAGGGTTAGGTTCTGTATCAATCAACAAAATGTTATCTAAGACAATGTGTTTTTTGTAGAATTATAGAAAACTGTTTTATCCGATTATCATGCCCATCATTCAAAGTTATTTAATACGAATAAATGTTTGTATCGCAGCTAGTCAGCTTGTATCAAAACTCGATCAGTCGCGGTCACGGATTGTCAAGGTCGGCGCATGCGCAGTGAAAGTAAATGCTCACCATACGTAACGAAACAACCCGACACACGGTTCTACATTTATATACGATCTGTTACTTATTTACAATAGTATTTATCAGATCTCATCTTACCTATAAATATGTAAACAAAGAGAATTCCTTTATTTATTTTATTCATTTAGGATCTCTAACAAAAGATGTACACAATACATGACACATAAATAAAGGGCAACATTAGGCATTTTAAGTAGGTGCACTCCTTCACTTATAGGAGACCACAGCATGCACAATAAAATTAACAATTTAGCTAACAAAGTTAAAAAAAATTTAAAAGTTAATAAGCTAATAAAGATTATTATCACCACAGATTACGAACATTTGCTGTTACATTGGCCTTGCAATTGCATTTTAGCACCTGTTCTAAATGTGATTTAATACCTACATAAGTTAAACTTGACTGTCTTTACATTTAATATTGAAGGTCTATTTACATAAAAAGTTAAATAAATTTTTTTCATTGGATCAGTTTTTAGTTTCCTGAAAACAGTCATGTTTACAAGTCAATCCCATTCAAAACACATTGATGAAAGCCCGCAAAGACAGTTTTTGAAAAATTCCTAGAAGAATTCCTCTAGTCGTGCTTTTAGAATAACATGTAACACAACATTCTACATATAATAATTTAGATCACGCACATATTCGGAGATGCAACAAAACAGAACCAACCAGACGAATGTTTAAAAAGAACTTTCTAGTTCCATGCTCTGTTCAATATTTGAATGCTCTTTTGTGCAAGTACGCTTGCCGACTGCTAATGATTTCGTTCAATTAGTTTTTACAGCTGATATTGCTAGTTGTTCATTGCATTGTTATGTGACCTCGGTTTTAGAGTTCTAGTACCTGCATTTAAGTCTTTTGTTATTTCAGTTTGTTTTATTTGGTGGGCTAGAAAGGACCGCTGAAGGTGGTTCCAAAATCTTTCTTGGACTTTCGGAACAAAAGGTTTGGCTTTTTAAAGCTTAGTCTAAAAATAAGCTGTGTTTCTATTCTACGTTGTTCATATGTTTCAGATAAAGAGATACTATGCCAAATATGTAGATATGACATTCATAAAATGACTTCGTATATACAGTGACAGCAACGCAAAGCTTAAACCTAGAAGTCTAGAAGCATGAAATTTTACAAATGGGTTCTTTTAGTCCATATATTAAGATGATTTATTGAGAACTCAAATTTATTTTTAAAAAGATACACTGATTTATTAATTATGGATGATTAACATTTTATGAACTAATACATAAAATTAACATTAAGTTTAACACAAAATAGATCAAAATGGAATTCGTACCCAAGTGACCTTATCTGAAATTATCTGATACGTTCTAAAGGTTATAAGTATTTTCAAGATCGAATTATAATACATGTATCTACAAGGAACTGTTTTACTGAAAACCTTGATATTTATCTCTCCTTTAATATTATGAGATGCTTTAGGCACGTAGATCATAAATCTATTAATTTAGTTAGTTACCTACCTAAAACACCAGATATGCTACATCATATTACTTATACAAGAACTGATGATTTTTAGCTCATTCTGTAATTTAATTAGTTTTTTCCGCAGAATCTGGCTTGTTTGAACCACTGCATGCTTGTAAGCATTGTCATATACATCTCATTTCGGAAGTATTTAACCAAACAGTGCCTTAAAGGAAATGGTTCCAACGAAATAAATCATAGCATAAAAGGTTTATGAATCAATAACAATCGCATTGCTACTGTAATTTCTATAATTAACACCATCAATAACATTATTATCTTCATAGATCATTTTACGTGACAAGCTTCAGCTTTCAGCTGTCTAAATTTTCTGTTGGATTTAATATTAAAACAGGAACTCTATCACTTGTCATAACATTGCTCACTCCACCTAATCTTTGTCCAAATTCATTTCAGTCTACTTCAATCGTATCAAAATGCTTTTGAATTTCAATATAAATAGAAATTCTCATAGGCTTGAAATTATAAAAGCTAAGCTGATTTACTTCAACTTTTTAAGGGGCTTAATACCTTTAGGAACCAGTTCCTTAATGCATGCCTCACCTCCAATAATAAAGCCAAAATATCACCCGAAAAAATGACAATACCATTGTTTAACATAAATCAAGTAAAACAGGGCTAATAACCCCACATAAATGAGGTTAACTCACTATAACGGTAGATGGTTGAAATCTGTAAGTCCTACATACGTGAACTGTCCTCGATGCATATTGACAAGCAATACAAAAACGTATGAGAAGTTAGTTTCTATAGTGGTGTGGAAAAATGTTGAAAATGATGTAAATATTGCTATGGCGAAAGAGTCTTCTAAGATTGAGACAAGAATTGGAAGTGTTTGTTCTTCAATTTTCAATTATGCAAACATGGGTATGCCGTAGAAAATCAGAGTATAGTGTTAAGTTTGTTTATTATCAGAGGGTAGATAGTGTAATCTTATTTATTTAGGATCTCCAACAAAAGATTTAAATACATATAGTATGATTAACGTGACCAGACGTCCCGTTTTGAACGGGACTGTCCCTTTTTATAGTTACGTGTCCCGTTGTCCCCGAAATTAACTCTGGGACGCCAAATTGTCCCGTTTTCTGAAACGGCACGAAAATTTGAGTAGTCAAACCGGCTGGACGCGAGCGGTGTTCGAGAACGCGTCGTCGGTCGACGCGACGATAGCCGAGAGGCGAAGACGTCATCACTCGCGCTTTGTTTACTAATCGTTTGACAGATTTTTCGTTTGCCTGCTACAAATGCTCCAGTAGAAAGAGTAATTTCTATGATATGAACACCCAAAAAAAACCCAAAAAACCCCATCATCATCATCTGGGTTTTCATCTGAGAAAACCCAGTTACAAATTTCAGTTCTAAAGGCGATGTTGATAATTAAGGTGAATATAAAAAAACATGCCAAGAGTTTTATTCTTACTTAAAATCGTCACCAGCTATAATTAAAGCAAAGTTCCTCTGATAAATATAAATAAATATACGTTTCGAGTACGGTATGTATATTTTTTTAATTTAAATAACTTTAAAAAAAGTTTTTTCATTGACTACCTGTTAATAAACCTAAATAAACCAATGTCCCGTTGTGAGTAAAAAAAAAATGGTCACGTTAAGTATGATGTACGTCAGTAGCGAAGGGTAAATTTTTGTAAGAGGTAAGCCGAAGGATCCGAATCCGAATAATTCACTAATGGGAAGTTACAGGAATGCAGACTGTCATAGGATATATTTTTTGTTAAATAAGATATTTCACACGGGCGAAGTCGCGGGTAGAAGCTAGTGTTTCTATTAGGCGAGTATCTTGAATTTGCGTTTTTCCCAAAACCACAAGGAATGCCACATTTTAACCACAGTTAAAAGGGGGTTACTTATACGCAATCATTTTAACGATAAAGACATTCATAAGGAAAACGTTAAAAAACTAACACGGAAACACTTCAAATCGTCACCAGATTCAAATCCCACTAATAACCATATCCTAATTAAATGGAATCCTCAAAAATTCAGCTTCTGCCACTTGCCTGTGCATCGATACTGTGTAGGCACGTCACCTGTAACTAATAAGGAAGGTTGAAACTCGTAACAGTAAAACTGAGATCATTTTCTGACTCATGTGTCTTTTCTGAACCAAAATAGCCATACTTTGCAAATAAACGCTAGTTTTATGACATATTGTCTATATACGATGGCTTTGAAAAACACCTGAACTAATGTTAAGAGGATTTGAGATGAATTGTTCAAGAACATACATTTTAAGTAGGTCTAATTGAGTCATGCACGTGCAAGTCTTTTCTTGTTTTTGATATATTACCTTTTTATACCTTTTGTTTATGCTTTTTCTACCTTTTGGTTTTACTTTTGATTGACAGATATATATACTATAGGGGGGTGCAGATGGGAGCTACACGATATAATTGAAAAAATACTTCGACTTGAATAAAATATATTCATGATTTTACATTATCACGTTATTTCTAGCACTGCTTCTACTAAACAAAAAAAACATATTACTCGTAGAATATTTGACAATTGCTTGAACGTTCGAATGGAACACACCGGCAATTATAACCAGCCTGTACTACTGTTACGAGCTTGGGGTTCGTGACAATAAAAACAACCGATTTAATAACCAAAAAAACTGACACTTTACTCACCAACACTAATTACAGGTCAAACACACAAATAAAGAAACACAATGTCACTTACTGATCACTTCTAGTCGCACTCGAATATCGCTTTCGATGTTATCGCATGTATAGCTTACTCAAAACTATGTGTCTCGCGGCTTGCGCCCGCCTTATATAGTTCCACAGAGGTACTCTGTAAACATCTAGTATGTTCGAGTACATAGCGGCCCCGACTGACTCGACGTCGATAGTTCTCGGAACTACTAGTACCTACAGGAAGGGTCAATGTCCTAGTACCAAGGCCAAGGTATTAGTTCTGCTACCCGATACAAGATGGCGCTAGTGGTAACTAATGGCGATACATGGCGATGTATCAAGCATTATTTTTGGCGCGCAACACTGCCCCCTCCTAAGACATGCTCGTCCCGAGCATTATTGGCTCCATAATAACGCGCCAGTCGATCCACATGGACGATCTTAGGAGTACCTCTTGCACCTTTCTGTATCCGGTAGGTTACATCATTGATCTTTGTCACAATCCGGTACGGTCCGTCCCATTTAGCTTGAAGCTTAGGAGATTTCCCTTTGCTGCGGACTGGATTGTGCAACCACACTAGTGAACCTTCGTCGAACCCTTTATTATTCATTTTGCGGTCATAACGGGTTTTCATCTTTTCAGACATTTGCTGGCCCGATTGTCTGACATGCTCATAAATGTCATTCATCTTGCTCCGCAAGTCATTCGCATAATCGGTTACACTTCGTGGGGCATCAGGTGGTATTCCGGTGATCAGGTCAGCAGGCAGCCGTAATTCTCTTCCAAAGTTCGCGAGAGCTGGTGTCACCGATGTACTTTCGTGGACAGCGCTTCGATATGACAACAAAAACGGTTGTATGTGCTTGTCCCAATCTCGTTGCCGATTTTCCACAACTTTCGCTAGGTACCTCTCCAGCGTCTGATTAAATCGTTCCACCATTCCATCCGATTGTGGGTGGTAAGAAGTCGTTCTTGTTTTATGAGTACCCATAACTCGACAAGTTTCCTGGAATATTTGGGACTCAAAATTCCTTCCTTGATCACTGTGAATCTCCAAAGGTACTCCAAAACGACAGAAGACTTCATGAACTAATTTATCTGCAACTGTCGAAGCTTCTTGATTTGGAATGGCAAAGACTTCCGGCCACTTCGTGAAGTAATCCATCACAACCATGAAATACTTGTTGCCACTTTCACTCTCCGGAAACGGCCCTGCAACGTCGAGGGCTATCCTCTCCCATGGTGCACCAACATTGTACAATTTTAATGCACCCCTACTACGAGTCTGAGGTCCCTTTACAGCTGCACAACTTGTACATTTGCGACACCAATCCTCGACATCGTCCCGACAGTGGACCCAGTAAAACCGTTCTCGTATCTTCAGTAGAGTCCGTTTTACTCCCAGATGACCTCCTGAACAACCATTATGGTACAGCTGTAGAACATCCGGTACTTGAGCTTTAGGGACAACCATTTGCAAATGACAGCTGTCTCCCCGAGCATTTTCCCATTTACGGCACAGGACTCCATCCTGAACCACTAAGCTGTCCCATTGGGCCCAATAGCTTTTTGTGACCGAACTCATCGCTGAGACGTCACTCCACCTGGGCTTAGGAGCACTGGCCTTCATCCACTCCAGAATCGGCTTGATGTCTGAATCTTCCTGCTGTGCACGTTGTAGGCTTTCCTTCCACTCGTTGTTGAGGTCTGTCTTAAGCATCCTCACAGGTGCCACTTCCTTACTCTCCTGCCTAGTACAGTGCTTGCAGTCTTCAGGACAAGGTCTTCTTGACAATGCATCTGCGTTGCCATGAGATTTTCCGCTGCGATGTTCGACCACGAAGTCGTATTCCTGCAGTAGTTCAATCCATCTCGCAACTTGACCTTCTGGATTTTTGAACTGCAATAGCCATTTCAGTGCAGCATGGTCAGTACGTAAGTGGAATTTCCGACCCAGAAGATATTTGCTAAAATACTGCAATGACTTTACCACCGCAAGCAGTTCCCGTCTCGTAACACAATAGTTCCTTTCCGGTTTTGACAACGACTTGCTGAAGTACGCTATCACAACCTCTTGATCACCATTCCGTTGGGACAACACACCGCCAAGTCCTATGTCACTTGCGTCTGTGTCAACTATAAATTCCTTGCCCGCATCAGGGTAACCCAAAATAGGTGTTTTGCACAGACGGTCCTTTAGCTCCTGGAATGCGATGTCGCAACTATTATCCCAGCAGAAATGTCGCTTCTCCTCGGTGAGCTTATGCAGGGGTTTGGCTATATCTGCAAAGTTCTTGACAAATCGGCGATAATAGGAGCACAAACCCAAAAATGCTCTGACCTGCGTCTTGTCTTTTGGAACTGGCCAATCCTTGACAGCTGCAATTTTCTCTGGATCCGTGCGGATACCTTCTTCAGACACGACATATCCCAAAAAGCTAACTTGTCGTTTGAATAGTGAACACTTCTTCGGGCTTAACTTGAGGTTAGCACCCTGGATCTTCATGAGCACGCGTTCCAGGTTTTGTAGATGTTCTTCAAACGTACGGCCTACGATGATGATGTCATCCAAGTAGACCAGGCAGGCATCACCAATTAACCCGGTAAGTACAAGTTCCATCAACCTTTCGAACGTTGCCGGAGCATTGCACAATCCAAACGGCATAACTTTAAATTGCCACAGACCCTTTCCTGTCGAGAATGCAGTTTTCTCCTTGTCCTTGGGATCAATTTCAACTTGCCAGTAGCCACTTTTCAGGTCCAGCGTGCTAAACCACTTTACGCCAGTAAGCATGTCCAGCGTGTCATCAATTCTTGGTAAAGGATAGCTGTCCTTCTTCGTAACGTCGTTCAGACGACGATAGTCAACACAAAACCGAATGCTGCCATCCTTCTTTCTTACCAGCACTACGGGTGAACACCATGGACTAGATGAAGGTTCAATAACACCATCCTTCATCATTCCCTCTATCATGGTTTCCACTTCCTTTTCACGTGCTACCGGCAATCTCCTTGGCCGCTGACGGATAGGCAATTCTTCTCCTGTATTTATTTTGTGTTGAACTAAGCCAGTCCTCCCGATGTCAGCATCGTTTGCCGAGAAAACATTGGCGTACCTGAGTAACATCTTCTTCGCTTTGACCATTTCATTTTGGGACAGAGCGTTGTGGCAGTCTTCTAAAAGGGTGGTCACTCTCGTTTGTGCATCCTTGCTGAGGGTCCCAGTCGAAAGATATTGGCATCGACGCAACCAATCCACTTCCTCACAACTACCAAGTAGTGTGCCTTTTTCTATAATCTGTTCCTGATCACAAAGGTTCAGCACACGTACCCTTGAAATGTCGGTGGTTCTGACCAAAGTTCGTGCCACTTTCCATGGTAGGTCATTGTCTACCCTTTCCACGAGTACACAACGAGGAGTTCGCCCAGGATTCCGAGGAAGACTAACCGGCACAATCGTTTCCGATCTCGGCGGAAGAATAATCTTCTTAAGGCTGTACACATTTCCTGGTAACGCCCCTTCCACGAAAACTTCCTCTTGTCCACATTTCAATACACCTTGCTTAACGTCGATCTCGCAACAATTCTTCCTCATAAAGTCAAGGCCCAGGATGCAATCGTCCATTATATCAGCCACGATGACATTATGCAGGTAGATTCTGTTGCCTAGTTTCAACTCCATCTTCTTCTCTCCATGGACGGGTATGCGCTGACCGGTGGCTGTCACCAAATTAATGTGTTCTCGGTTGTGTGCGGAGTCCCCAAGGAACCGACTTATAAGTTGGGAACTGACGACCGTACGAGAGGCTCCAGTATCTATGGTCAGCTTACACGGCGTTCCGTTGACCTCGCCCTTGATGATTAGGCTATTCCCATCATGGGTTTGTGAGATCGAAATCCTTGGGGCTCCATGAACATCAGCCAGCACCCGCCCCGCAGTCCTGGCTATTACTCGTTTCCCTGCTGCTGGTGTTGGGCGGTGCTGTTAGCCGCACTGCCCTCTGGAGATCGGCCGTCTTCTCTTTCTGCAGTTCGCTTAGGGCAACTGGATCGAAGGTGGCCCCTTTCCCCACAGCCGTAGCACCTAGGGCTGTATCCTTTACTGCGCTCGCGAACTGTAGCCGCTGCAACCTCCCTGACGCGATGGGAACGATGATCTTGCCGCACAGCTTCCACCTCCAGTGCATGGGCCAAGGCGTCCTTCAGCGTCCCGTGGTGACCGAGCCTCACAGCAACTCTAACTTCAAGGTCGCGGATGCCGTCGATGAATGCCTGCACCAGGTTCCCATCAATAAGTGCAGGTACGGACTGGTACGCTTTGCGAACCAGCTTCTCCACTTCCAGGGCCCACTGCTGCAGGTTTTCATTGCTGCGTTGCACGCGATCCTTGAGCTGCGCACGGAACACGTGTTCCAGGTGAGCGTCGCCATACCGAGCCTCCAATGCCTCAAGGAGCTGCTCGTAAGTCACTTCCTTACCGAGAGCTTCCAGAACAGTTAAGGCCTGGTCGCGTAAGCCCAGAGTGAGGGCAGTCATGGCCTGACTTTTATTCCACCCGTTCGCCTTCATGACAGCCTCAAACTGGATTTTGTAGGCCGACCAGGAAGAAGTTCCGTCGAACGGTGGCACTTTGAATCCACGTAGCGAAGGTGTTGTAGCTACGGGAGCTGCGATTCCATCCCCCAATTTAAGGTAATCCAGCGTTTTCTTTACGTCAGCCATCACGGTTTGCTTCACGTCAGCCATCACGTTGTCAACCCTGTTATTCACTTGCTCGATTCGGATTTCAGCTTCCGACAGGCGGTTGTCATACTGAGCAACCTTATCCTTCATCTCCTTCATGTCTTTCCCTAAGGTAGCGTGAAGGTCCTTCATAAGGAGCATCTGCTCCTCCTGGCGGCGCGCCTGCTCCTCCTTATCACGTTGGAGCTGTTCCTCCAACCGGCGAGCCTGTTCTTCCTGTCGACGAGCCTGTTCCTCCCTGTCACGCAGCAGCTGTTCTTCCAACCGGCGGGCCTGTTCCTCCTTGTCCCGCTGGAGCTGTTCTTCCAGTCGACGGGCCTGTTCCTCCTGTCGGCGGGCCTGTTCCTCCTGTCGGCGGGCCTGTTCCTCCTGTCGGCGGGCCTGTTCCTCCTGTCGGTGAGCCTGCTCCTGCAGCATCATCATCAGAGCAGCAAAATCTGGTGCTGATGATGCTGGAGCAGCTGTGGACGGGCCGGCCTCCGTGGTCGGTAGCTGGCCTTCCGACCTCTGTGGCGTTGTTCCACCGAATCGCCTCTGGTCCGTCTCTTGCTGGCGTTGACTCCGGGTACGGATACCCTCCATGTCGTCTTTGGGTAAAATCGGCATGGTTTTTAAACCTCGCTTCTGACACCAATTGTTACGAGCTTGGGGTTCGTGACAATAAAAACAACCGATTTAATAACCAAAAAAACTGACACTTTACTCACCAACACTAATTACAGGTCAAACACACAAATAAAGAAACACAATGTCACTTACTGATCACTTCTAGTCGCACTCGAATATCGCTTTCGATGTTATCGCATGTATAGCTTACTCAAAACTATGTGTCTCGCGGCTTGCGCCCGCCTTATATAGTTCCACAGAGGTACTCTGTAAACATCTAGTATGTTCGAGTACATAGCGGCCCCGACTGACTCGACGTCGATAGTTCTCGGAACTACTAGTACCTACAGGAAGGGTCAATGTCCTAGTACCAAGGCCAAGGTATTAGTTCTGCTACCCGATACAAGATGGCGCTAGTGGTAACTAATGGCGATACATGGCGATGTATCAAGCATTATTTTTGGCGCGCAACACTACTAAAGGTAGAGCTACACAGATAGTCTCAACAATACTTTGTTTTACTACCAGAACCAGCGCATTTTAATTTCGGTAGTTAATAATGCTCTTAAGCAATGAATTCAGCACATCAGTTTAGATCCCCTAGCGTAGAGATTTATTTCGTCGGTCTTCAAAAGAAAAAATCTGTTTCGTAGAATAGTGCAGTACCTACGCGGTCAAATGTATAAAACAGCAATTTTTTTAAAAATAACCGACGAAAAATTTCAACGCAGGAGGGTTAGAATTAGAATCATACAGTACTTAATCCATGGCAACATTCTGCGCGTCGATATCCCTGCAAACCTGTAAATCCATACATAAATACTGATACAGAACGTGACAGCTAATTTCCTTAGTGTTGTATAAAGATTTGTACTTAATTTTGACGTAACAGAGAGCCGTAGCAGATCGTTGTTTGCATAAGATTTTAATCGAATAGTTACTTATCGGTGGCCGGAAATCACTACCTACTGACATTTTAAATTTGGATCGATTCTGAAAAAATTTTGTTACTCAATAAAATAGATAATATCTACATAATTAAATATATTTCATTAAAACTATGTTCAAAATTAATTATATTTTAATACCGCAATGAATATTCAATACATACGAAACTGTAATGTCGCAACTTTTCGTGAACTGATTCTGAGGTCAAATACAAGTATACATCGCACGCATGACCATTGACTACCAAATATGGTGCGATGGTCGTCCGGTCACCTCTTGCAGCACACCGCACACCAGACATTTTCGCATTACTTCACATTATTTCGCGTGATTAGCACGTAATTAGCTTGTGTAATACACCCTTAATATTGTGTTATTAACATTTACCAAAAGTCCCGGTCAGTTTTTGAAAAAAAAAGAATGCCGTAACAGAATTTAAACGGCCTTTTTTCATTTTCATAATTTTGTTGTCATTACTTTATGTAACGATAATTTTGTACGAGGAAAAACTTTAACGTTTACGTGTTTTTTTTATTTCCTGCTCTTAAAATCTTCAGTGAAATTCTAGGAATAGCTTTTGGAGGAACTATTTTAAATATTTGCTTATTCATATAAAAAATATTCTAAATATTTAATATACATACAGACATTAACATAATATGCTTGACCTTCGTCCACTTACATATAATAATTAATTTTAACATTGCAAACGTTTGCTCACGATTTTCGAAGAGGGAAAATTCTATTCAGTCTTCTTATAGTTTTTATTTACTAAAAGCCCCATAAATCAATCACGACTGGTACACGATCTTTAGGTATCTACTTAGTCAAAACAAAACGATACTAGATGTACTTAGGTACGGTCAGCAACAAAAGATTAACACTTCGGTTTTTTTAATCTCAGTTATTGAGCAAATTTTTTTTTTTTTGTTTAGCCTGTGCTGTCCCACTCCTGGGCAAAGGCCTGTTAATATTTCTAGTACTCAATAAGTGCTCAATAACTGAGATTTAAAAAACAGAAGTTTAATCGACTTTTGTTGCTGACTGTACTTGAAATATTATAATAAACACAAATCCCAATCAATTTAAAGGACAGAAATAAGGCACGTAACAATTTCAGCCGATTTAATAAAAAAAAAAACAGCATGTGTGCAATTCACACGTGGTAGAAGTGAAACCTTCAAAAACACAGTATAATGCTTCCTATCTCATTTTCTCCCACGTTAAATCTTATGAATTATTTTATTTAATAAAATAAAATAAGAATTTACATGTCTCTTTTACTGTCGCTTTTTCGTTTCATAAACTTTCAAATCACAACGATGCTAAAGAACATACATACATACATCCATACATCCATCCATCCATCCATCCATCCATCCATCCATCCATCCATCCATCCATCCATCCATCCATCCACATCCACATCCACATCCACACATCCATTAAATGTGATGTCATTTGTACTAATAAAAAACAAAAACACTGTATAATGCTTCCTATCTCATTTTCTCCCACGTTAAATCTTACATGTCTCTTTTTACTGTTGCTTTTTCGTTTCATAAAATTTCAAATCACAACGATGCTAAAAAAGTTTTCACTTCAAAAAGAACATGTATCCCTCTCTCTACACTCCCTCAAAACTTAAGGATAGTTTTGATGGGAACAAATCTTTTTTTTTTGGAGGCGATTTTTATTTAGTTTCAAGGATGAACTGTAATCATCTGTGTCTATACTTAACAAAATCTCCAATTACATCCACAAAACCATTTCCCAACGCAAAGATCCATTGATAACTCGACTCAGTAACTGACCCATAAACAAACAACATTCTAAGCCGGCGGTATGTGTGAGCAACTGACCCATATAGTTCCGTTGCGTCATGTTGCGTAAGCCGTTATAGTCGTAGTTGCAGGTTGCTGCACCGCAGGACATGCGATGTGCACTCGACTGTACTTGAGTTGTACATTTGCGAAAGTGTGCAATTGCTGTGTATAGACAGCTGTGTTAATTAGGTACCCCTCACGATTAAAGGGGACAACTGATTAGTGCAATTGACTCTACGCGTCGCGTACCTGTATATTAGTTTGATGCAATTTGTAATGGCGTAAGCTGCGTTAATTGAGTGTTACCCCTCAAGTATTACTGGCTAAAAGGGGGTTACTGTTTAGTGCAATATTATTGTCTCAACGCGAACCTGTGTATTACATTTATGCTAATTCTATTATGATGGCACAAGCCGTGTGGCCGGTGGGATTTTCCATCGGTATAAATTATGAACTTTTATACAAACTTTCTTCTCCTATTTAGCCTTTTAACGGGGTGAATTTTCAAAAACGTTTAGTGTACACTTAATGCTACATAACGAATACTTGTGCAAAATTTAATGCTTCTGGACCCAGCGGTTAAGGCTGTATCCCGGTATATTGTCAGTGAATCATCATTGTCTCACCGGATGCAGCTGAATACCAGTATTTTAAATGGAGCGACTGCCTTACTTGACCCTTGATCCTTAGTAAGACTGATTGATTGATGTCAATGAATTAAAAAATGAAATGAATTAAAAAAATATATTATGTAGATTATGAAACGTTTTTCGGAAGTTATTTGTAGAATCGGAAATGTGTAGGTAGTTGTCGAAAGTGCGATAATAAAAACATAGCCTTTAATTAGTTACTTAATGGTAAATTCTGTTCACGCCGCTTTCAGTGCAAACATGGTGAGATCCACCACCATTTTCAGTCTTATGTCTATATTCCACAACATATAGCGAAAACCAGCTGCATAAGATTCTCTAGAATGGGGTATTAAAACCAGTATTACACTAGTGAATGCTACAAGCCTTACAAAATCTGCAGGTGGTTTAGTTTACCAATCGCAGGCCGGTGATAGCAAATCTTTGGTGGTGTTATGTAAGAAACGTATATGATCGTAAACCCAGGTTCGAACGAGCGATTTTTAACGCGACGATATTTATTGCGCTCTCGATGTTCAACAAGTCGGTGTTAATTCCCAATGCTCGGCGCATTGGGAATCAAACAGAATGCATCACAGTGCTGCAAAACAATACACTGCCGAATTTATGTGTATAGAGGTATGAGGAACAAGGTGTAAAGTTCACTCATACTCTATACAAAAGGGAGGATCTTCCGACCAGATGGGTGTTGTGTCTGGCGGGCAACTGCCCAATGATTCATGTCGGGCCGTTGTATGCTAGTTGCACGGTAAACTCTGCTTGCGAGATGCAGGATTTTGCATGACGTCACAATGACGCGTTGTTCGCATGTGGCGTTGTAGATACCGCTACAACCTGAAATTTTTCCTTCTGCTGGGACTCGGGCCTCCTCTCTTCGAGAGGGACTGGGCTATAATCTACTACGCGGGCCCAGTGCGGGTTGGTTAATATTGAAACCAGTAGGTACGCGATAACAAATCGCCTGCCAGTATGAGGGCCTGGTTCTCATGGAGAAGTCTGTTACTACATAGTACTGTATTGCATTTGCGACCTTTAATCTTTATACGTGACTGCCTTATAAATTGCTGACATTTAGTCCTTGAGTAGTAATCGCTACAAGATCTAGGTCAATCCAAACAATTTTGCAGTCTTTGCCAACAATACTTCAGATTGTACATAAGGAAAAATGAGTAAATGGTGTACCTTTTACCCGTCTTGCGACAGCAAAGACAGGGGAAACCAAGACCGCAAGAACTAAAATAACTGCCATCAACTGCATCAGACTGCTTGAAAAGTGATCTTTTAACTTATTCTTTAAAAAAAAAGTTAGCTTTTACTCATCTACAACTCAGCAGAACCCATATTTTACAAGATAGGCACTCACAAGGTGATGGCTTACGAGTTGTAGGTCATGGGTTTCACACCCTAGCGGGCGCTTTACTTTGTGTACTTTCATCACCACTGCTCTCAAAACGGTGAAGGAAAACATCGTGAGGAAACCGGCACGCGTCATGTCCTAGAACCAAACATTCGAAAGGCATGTGACATCTACCAACCCGCACTGAGCCCGCGTGGTAGATTACAGCCCACTCCCTGGAGGCCTGTGTTCCAGCAGTGAGATTATTAAAGGCTGATTACATACTCACTAGGTTCTCCGAGATACAGAAAACCGCCATTTACAATGCGCGCCACGAAAGATGAGACTTGACCCCGCCTCCCCCGCTCTTTTCACCGCCCCTATGACGTCCGGCCCCGTCCCGCACTCAGACCTCATACCGCTAAAGATACCTAAAATCGTGTACTGCGCATGTCAAACCACGTGGTGTTTCAAGTCTCATCTTTCGTGGCACGCATTGTACGTCTCGGTTTCTTGGCAAAAATATCACGTTGTATAAAAAAGGCAAACAAGTTTATTTCTTTTCGTTGTCGTGTTAACACTGGTGGCAAACTGTTTCAGCTTTATAGTGGCCTCAGAAAATATTAAGAACGATTTTGTTTTATCGTATTTGGGTATCGATATGCATCACGTGAAATTTCGCTACCTAATTTAACATGACCCCGTAAATTTATTTATTTATGTAACCTTTTCGCACTCAAAAAGGTACAAAGGCGGACTTAATGCCCTAAGGGTTTGGTATATAGCTATAATAAATTTGTTTTATAATATTACCTTATTTCAAACGTAATTTCTCGTACTTTATCTATCTTTTATAACCTCCAGCCACTTAAAAAGGCATTAAAACTGGTCTGAAACTATTAATTTGTTGTAATCGTTCATTTTATTAACTCCGTTCTATATATTTTTAATTTGCAGTTGACCTCAAACATTTACGATATAACATATTATGATGAGTCGCAATTACTGGTGTGTACCGTTAAATTGCATTGTATGATTATGTTCTAGGACTGCACACTGAAATTATACAAAACACTAGTTATTAGGCAGGCAATATGGTAGGCACTTCCCTGTGTTTAGTTTGCTAAAGATGGAGTGAACAGAGTAATAATAAACTATCACATAATTCCTATAATAAAACAATGTTATGTATGTGGTTTAATCCTGAAGTTATTATAGCATGTTTAATATGTGTTTATTATTTTGTCTCACGGCGGAAGGGTTTGTGGATAAGTAATAACAGCCGCTCGGGTCGTTTGATCAGGTTAAGCTACCCTTGCCGCGATTGGTCCGTGGATGGGTGACCGTCTTTACATATCAAGACCCCTCCGTGCCTCGGAAAGCACGTTAAACCATTGGTCTCTACTGTCAATCGTGGATCGTTGGCAGTCGTTACGGGTCGTCAGAAGCCCGGAAGTCTAACACCTAGTCTTACCAAGGGGTATCGTATTACCTAATAACTGGGTTGTGAAGGTCAGATAGGCAATTGCTTCATGTAAAATACTGGTACCCAGCTGCATCAGGTTAGACTGGAAGCCGACCCGAAAATTGCTGGGAAAAGGCAAGGCAGATTATGATTACATCTCACGGCTAACCACCTGGTTTCTTGACAGAAAGGGGATTGAAGATTTTTATATGGAGCCTGGCATACCTAATGTCGCGCCATTTTGTGTTTTTTCAAAATGGCGGCCACGCATAAAACCTAATCAAATGGCGCGACAGATATGCTACGGGCCTCCAAAGCCCTTTGTCACTTCGTCAATCTAGCTGGAAAAGGAAACAAGAGAAAATATAGCCCTTTGTCACTTCGTCAATCTAGCTGGAAAAGGAAACAGAAAAAAGATAGCCCTTTGTCACTTCGTCAATCTAGCTGGAAAAGGAAACAAGAGAAAATATAGCCCTTTGTCACTTCGTCAATCTAGCTGGAAAAGGAAACAGAAAAAAGATAGCCCTTTGTCACTTCGTCAATCTAGCTGGAAAAGGAAACAAGAGAAAATATAGCCCTTTGTCACTTCGTCAATCTAGCTGGAAAAGGAAACAGAAAAAAGATAGCCCTTTGTCACTTCGTCAATCTAGCTGGAAAAGGAAACAAGAGAAAATATAGCCCTTTGTCAATCTAGCTGGAAAAGGAAACAGAAAAAAGATAGCCTTTTGTTACATCGTCAATCTAGCTAGAAAAGGAAACAGAAAAAAGATAGCCCTTTGTCACTTCGTCAATCTAGCTGGAAAAGGACACAGAAAAAAGAGCACGACTGCATAATTTACAAAAAATAAATAAGTAATCGGCTTTTCACGATAAAACCAAATAGTTAAAAACCTCAATAACTAATCGAGCTGGGAATCAAATTCAAAATCTTAACGGAGCCTCAGCCAAACTACACAAAAACTAGTTGTTGTAAAGAAGGAAGCTTGCGGTAATAGAGTTTCCTTTAATTTGCAGGATATTGTAACATACATTTATCCAATCATTATTGGTTTACTAACATTTCATATAGAGGCCAATTACTGTATGATTCGCTTACACAATCTGATAACTTAATTTATCCGGTTCTGGTACTGCAGATCTTGTATTTGATTGGTCTGATGATCGGATTTGATTATTATCAAGCCAAAAATTATAAACAAAATCAACATCATCCTCATCTGTCAAGCCTTTTCCCAAGTATGTTGGGGTAGGCCTCCGAAAATTATAAACAAATATTTTAAAGAATTTTTTGTAGCTTGTTTTATGCAACACCAGCATCTGCCCGCGACTTCGTCCGCGTGAAATTTCACTCTCCCTCTATTCACTCTCTTGGAATTTCGAAAAACCCTTTCTTAGTATCCACTAAGAAAGGGTTTTTCGAAATTCCAAGAGAGTGAATCAGAAGGTATCCACCTTCTCTTCACAAAGAACACACCCTCCGAATTCCATGTCTCTAGGACCAGCGGTTTAGGCTGTGCATTGATATATCAGTCTGTCATGGACTTTGAATCCATACTTAATATTATAAATTCAAAAGTAACTCTGTCTGTCTGTATGTTATCTTTTCACGCCTAAACCACTGAAAGGATTTCGATAATATTTGGCAGAGAGATAGATTGCATCCCGGGGAAGGACATAGGATAGTTTTTATCGACATACCTCGCGGGCGAAGCCGCGGGCGGAAGCTAGTAATGTTATGAATTCGAAAGTAACTCTGTCTGTCCGTCTGTATGTTACCTTTTCACGACTAAACCACTGAACGGATTTCAATAATATTTGGCAGAGAGATAGATTGTATCCCGGGGAAGGACATTGGCTAGTTTTATCCCGATATTGCCACGGTATCGACACTTATGCGGGTGAAACCGCGGGGCGCTGCTAGTTTTATAATTACATAAATTAAGTAAATGAATCAATCTTCCTATTACCTTTACCCAACTATGTTGGGGTTGGTTTTAGTCTCACCGTATGCAGCTGATACCAGTATTTTACATGAAGCGACTACCTATCTGACCTCCACATTCCAGTTAATAAATACGATAGCCCTTGGTAAGACTGGTAGTCAGACCTTCGGGCTACTGACGACCCGTAACGTTAGCCAAAGATCCACGAATGACAGCCGGGACTACGGCGGTTTTAAATTAAGTTAATAGCCATCAATATTGATTATGTAAATAGAAATGAGAAAACACAGGACCGAAGTCTTAATTCCATCAACAAGAACTTCAAGTGTGTCGAATATGGGGTCTATAGAACACAGACAACCCTACAGAGATCACTGACTTACTAACTACTAACTACATATGTTGTATTACTTAATCTAAGTACTTATCACATAGCTACAAGAACGATCATGTAATACTAATACCCAGTTTCCCTTACGAGGTTTTAATTAGGTATTCACGTTTCCAGTTAACGATTGCCACAGCGGCTTTGTGATAGATTACGGACCAATTACTTTGCTCGCTTTGCTAATGTGAAGCGTAATTCTTTTTCGCACGAAAATATTTTTATTTTGGCGAATGTTCGTTGGTGATTTATTGTCGCATTTGTTATGTGTTGGTGTTAACTGTATCTATTGTTGTTGTGAATGAGAATTGTGCATTATCTTTGTATGTATTAAAATCTAGTCGCAATCTAATCTCAGCGACAATCAATGTAGGGAAATTAGAGGTATTTTTGACAGAATAGATTGACACTGAGATCAGGCAATTCCCGTCCTCAGACCAAAGAAAAAACCGACACAGGGCTGTCAACAGTAAATCGAAGCCGGTTTCGTAAACATGTGTCCACCTTAGATTAATATGGTGTCCACATAGTGAGGTGTAGTTCGATTCTAAATGGTTGTAAATGTGTGTGTGTGTAATGTGTGTGTATATGTGCACTCCAAGACGAATGTGGGTAGGCACTCGTTTAAATCAAATTAGCAAGTTACCATGGCGACCATAATTGTTTTAATTCCAAGCCCGAGTAAAGTGGTGTACGATTATTTTACGCAATAAATGTTCGCTTTTGAGAATTAAAGGGTGAGGCATGTTTGTTTGTTTTCTGTGCTTTATGACTTGTTTTTTAAACAGCAGCATAATTATAAAACTATAGTTTTATAGTTTCGGATGGGGAATTGAGGAAATTAGATTGTATGTATTATTTTTGATGTGAAACATCTATAGCCGCACGTAAAACAAATTTCTGGCGTAGCGACGCATGCCGTGGCGACGCGTCGCCACGCTATATGATGGTGTATATATACAGTCACAGTCTTGTGTACTAAGTGGCGACGCGTCGCCATGCGCAATGTTTCACATCTGCCAGGCGTCCCGTGACGGCTCACTTTTTTTTTTCTACCTCTCTCTATTTATTGTCCTATCGCAGGTATGCTGGAAGAGATTTCTTATGAAATAAGCATCACCTTTGTGCCTATTTTTCTGTTCTGATTTATTTCGTGTCTGTTTATATGTATATGTGTGTACATAAATAGTAAAATAAATAAACACTTTGCCTGACCTGGTAATCGAACCCAGGACCTCATGCTGTAGCGTTTGTAACCACTAGACCAATTACTCTACAATGTGGCTGGTATTTGAACAACCTTGCGAACACTGGCATTTTGTCCAGCTACTTATAAAAGATCAAACGTTTTAGGCGCATCTTGCTTCATAAGGAAGAAACGCGTCACCTAACCGTAGAAACTAATAAATTATGTTGCGTTAGTATTTATTAGGTAGTAGGTAGTACTGTAGTATGTAGGTCAGGCGGGTCACGATCCAGCCGCAAGTTAACCAACGCTCACTTTCGATATACCTATGTAGGTACGACGAGTCTGGATTTGGAGATATAACGTGGTTTGAGCGAATATAGTGGTTTTATTGATAGAATATAGCAAAGTAAGCTACGCTAATCTATCCATCAATACGAAAAGTCTTAAATCACTTCGAACATCAATCTTCAATTATCAAGGAAAGGAATAAAATGAATAAAGATTACATGGCATCTCTACGATTACAACATTTGTATCACTTGTGTTTTGTAGCCACTAGCAATCAAGGCTTCCGACACGGTGTATGTTATCTATCTTTACAAAAGTCCGCGGAAATAAATCAATTAATGTTGAAATGTACATCACAGCGAAATCAATTGTACAGTAATTTTGGGGTTTTTAAGCAATAGCCTAGGTCTTATGATACTGCGCAACGCATTTCTGTGTGCGGTAAACTAACATAACATTTAGGTATAATTCTTCTGATGACTGAAAATCAGACCAAATAAAAAGCAAGACATAGCGCTCAGCGGGATTGACCGAAAGGGTTACCGCTGGCTCGGAACATAAAGGGCTAAGGAAGGAACACGGGTGGGTTTAGTCAGTAAGAGTCTGACACTCCTGCTCCACCCAGCGCGGGATGATGATTTCCCATCCTGAAAAAAAAAATAAGACAGCGCTGCGAAAAATACAGTGAAGCATGCAAAAACTACACCTCCGCTCTGTGCATACACGCTCACACGCACCCCCACACACATACACACACACACATCCATACATACATTCATTCATTCATACATTATTTATGTAGAAATTTGAGCTTGTGCAGTTGTGCCTCAAATGCCTGAAATCACGATCGAAAGGTACTAGGTAGAAGCGGTCAAGTACGAGTCGGATTCACACACGAAGGGTTCCGTACCACAAGGCTAAAACGCCAAAAAACATGTTTCTTGAATGTAGAGCCCCTTTAATTTTAAACTTTATTTTATGTTAATTATTTGTTGTTATAGTGGCAATAGAACACACTCTGTGAAAATTTCATATACCTATCTACCTATTACAGTTCATGAGTTACAGCCAGCTGACAGACAGACGGATGGACGGACAGCGGAGGCTTAGTAATAGGGTCTCGTTAGTACCGTTTGGGTTAACGCGTATAAACGATGGAACGGGGAATCTTCACAGATATTGGATTCGGCATCTATTTGTAACAGGAATGACTTTATATTAGTCATGGTACTCGAGAACGTAAACCCGTGATCAGCTGTTTTAGTTAGGTAAATTAAGACTTAGGAAATCGTTTTTTTTTTTTTGTTTCATAGCTTTAAGGCTTCTACGAACAGGCGCGACACGTGATAATATCGCGCGCGACACAAAGGCACCGCTCGTTGCGCGACTTGCGGTGCCTTTGTGTCGCGTGTTGTGTCGCGCCTGTTTGAAGGAGCCTTTAAGCTTATAATTTCCCAATAATAATAATAACCATTAAAGCTGTGAAGTTTCGCAGTTAATTAAAAAATCCGGTATTATATATACCTACCTGATTAATAAAAGTGCATCCCGTTAAGTTAAGGCTCCTGCAAATAGCCGCGACGCGCGACGCGAATCGCGCGCGACACAAAGGCACCGCTCGTTACGCGACTTGCAGTGCCATTGTGTCGTGCGCGATTTTATCGCGTGTCGCGCCTGTTTGAAGGAGCCTTTATTCTAACTGAATATTAGCTGTGCTGCTGGAAAGTTTGTTGCGCCACTTCTTTTTGCTTGCTAAAGCACTAGAAAGTGTTAAAGAGCGAATGATTTGGGAGACTGTCTTGTGTAATTTTAATGTTCAAAAAGTGCTGATTTTCAGACTAGTTTAAATAAATGACTTTTGATTTTGATTGGTTTTTTTCATTTTCTCTATAGTCTATTTATTTATTTATTTATTTAGGTAACCAACAGCGATACATAAAAATATTTTACAAAATATGCGTGTTACAGATATTATGGCCAATTATAGGTTTCCCTGTATAACTGGGATATATGTATTACATGCGAACGGACAGATATTTCCAATTGAAAAACAAAATAAAATTGCAATACAATACAAGATTACATAAGGTTAAATTTAGATCACATCTATCTACCTATCTTTTACCTTGCTAAAATTTGTACTGTCTTTTTTTCCAGAGGCGCTAGACGTGATCAAAGAAGAGCACACGATGCCGGCACAGAGGCGTCGAGACAAGAGAGAGGTGCCCTTCACGCATGACGAGAAGAGAATCGCTGGGGTGAGTGTCCAACACCTAATAAATTAAATGTAGGTACTGCCAAAAACACCAAAAAATTTGCCTTTACTTGAAAAAACCTGAGAGAGCTGAAAATTTGCTTTTACCTAAAAAAAAAAGCTGAGCGCTGAAAAATATAGGTGAAGCTTAGCAGAAACTAGCCTCAATCTGACATTATCTAGTAGCTCCAATTACACGGATAATTAATATAAGCTTATCAGACTAGCATTGCCAGGATGTAGCCTACTTATATCTATCAGTGTCCTGTTATCAACGACCTGATTTTGAAGACCAAATTAAACTTATTTTGGAAGTAGTCCGAAAGTCCTTTCTAGTTATTGCACTTAATTAAAACAGAAATAACATAAAGTGAACGAGTCACTGGCATCGATACTTTTCCCTTTAAAGGCTCGTACACACAGGCGCGACGCGACACGCGACACAAAGGCACCGCAAGTCGCGCAACGAGCGGTGCCTTTGTGTGGCGCGCGATTCGCGCCGCGCGTCGTTACTGTTAGCGCGCGCGCGCGTAGCCTTAAGGCTCGTACACACAGGCGCGACGCGACACGCGCCTGTGTGTACGAGCCTTAAGGCTCCTGTAAACAGTAGCGACGCGCGGCGCGAATCGCGCGCCACACAAAGGCACCGCTCGTTGCGCGACTTGCGGTGCCTTTGTGTCGCGTGTCGCGTCGCGCCTGTGTGTACGAGCCTTTACTTATAAGACGCCTTATAGGTAGGTAACCTGTTTGTGCCCAAAATATAATCTTAAATCCACTTTACTGTCCTTATTTTGTGATTATCTGTCTTCATGTTTCGTTTATCTGTGTCCATAACTCATAATTTCAGCTGAAAGACGTCCACTGCTGGACACAGGCGTCCCCCAAAGTGTCCATAACTAATCAAACATTATTTTTCTTAATTCCAGTGCCTGCTGCAGTGCGTGTACCGGAAAGTGAAAGCTGTAAGTATTAAGTTATTAACCCACTGTCCCACTGCACCCATCTATCTTATCTAAGTAACTGCTAACTCGTTTGCACCGATTAAACTGATAATACGCAGGGCTGTCATATTATGTTCAAATATAAAAAGTTATGAAAGTTTGAAAGAGTGAGAAACCGGCTTCTCTTCGTATAAAAAGTAGGCTTGGTGCCAATTCAATCACCTATAATAAAACTAATGTTTTAGGGTTCCGTATCTCAAAAGAAAAAAACGGAACCCTTATAAGATCACTTCATTGTTCTTCTGTCTGTCCGTCAGTCAAGACCCTTTTTCTCAGGAACGCGTGGAGTTATCAAGTTGAAATTAATATTAAATACTCAAGACTGCAATCCCTTGAAGCAGTGAAAAAATCAAACTTCTAAGTCGACGCAATCAAAAGATACGGGCGTTTATGTTCCGAAATCAAAACCTATAGGGTACTTCCCGTTGATCTAGAATCATAAAATTTGGCAAGTAAAAAAAATCCAAAAATCGTAAATTTGACATAACAAAAAAAAAATTACATGCTTACAAATTAGTACGGAGCCCTCGGTGCGCGAGTACGACTCGCATTTAACCGGTTTTTTACTTCTAATCTTATTCAGTAAGAAAGTAAAGCAGTGATAATTTGTACCAGCAGGCCCAATTAGCAAAAAAACAAAATCCTACATACAATCTGAACTCCAAAAACTACAGTGTCTTTTACGAAATGCCCAACCTACCAAAAACAAGAGATTATAAAGTCCGAAACTAAAGTCTTCACACTATTTTTAGTCTGTGGATGCAGTGCTTGCAAGTTTGCAACCCTGATTGTCATCAACGCATTGATACACTTTTTCTAGAGCAAAGAATGATCAAACGATCTTTCTGTTACACCGAGTATGAAGCACTTTTTATTTACCTCGATATGGAGAGAAATTCATATTGTTCGTCGTGGATTCTGGGTTTAGGGACCACATGTCATGTCTGATGAAGTGGTTGACACTTAGCGCTTTTTTATCTTGATGAAACTATGTAAAGGTGTTACAAAATTATGCAGAGAGTGGTACCTACCAGCTTAAAATTTTTGCGTGATGGATAACATCGACTGCGTAATAAAATCGACTGAGTTAACGCATAATTGCTTCATTTAAATTAATGATCATTGGTCAGTTACTTTTAAAATTACTGGCATTTACCTTCAAGTAAACTTTCTGCCAATAAGTCATTTAAAAATCAAACAAAATTGTGAAATGGACGTACGTGCCCATTGCGAACTCATCAAGCAATTACCTGCATGTGAAACACAACATCGACAAGAATAAATTAAAAAATATTATGAAAATCTCCGCATAATGTTGTGCGGCTATTCCCATACGAGGACCGAGGTTAACCCTACTCGTAAACGAAAAATAAAATAATTTTAAATCGAGTTTTAATGCTTTAGAGTTCTGTCACGAACTGATTGCTCCAATTTGTTAACTATAAAACATGAGGAATAAGCTCGTAAATCTGAAAAAGAAAAATTCGTTACTTATTTATTATACTTGAAATCCTTTGAGCCGGAATATTACGGCCATAAAAGATCTTCGGTACACGCTGTAATTTGTATTTTATTTGTGTTATATTCAAAAAGCGGTATTGAATTTAATAGTCGGGGGTCGGGCCCGTCAGTTTGTGCTTGTCATACTTTTTTTCTATATAAATTTCTTTTGTATGAAATATTTTATTCCAAGTATTACACTAGTTAGGATCGTCCAATAAAATCTCGAACGGCTTGCTATGAATCGGTTTCACTAAATGTTCTTTTTATCCCCGTAGTCATAATCGTAATTTTATTATTTAAGCGGGCTAGGTTTTCGCTGGAATCTTTCGATTTGGGCTTTATGAGATAACAGCGTATGAAAAAGGAATAAATCTGTAAATCCTTCGTCGACTACGACATGTCTTTGTGCAGCGGCAGACAAAACTACATATCCATATTTACGACCTTTAGTATTGTATTGTTATTTGATCATAACTTTAGCCTGTTCATGGAATATTTAGCAATTTATTTGACTGCCATTTATTACCTATACAGCATGCAATGTCAGACTTAAAGAAAAACCACATAACTGTGTATGCCTCGAAAGGTTAAACCAGAGGTGGACTATAAATTTGGTACAGCCACATTTAGCCACCGAAGTTGAAGTCCCATATAATTTTAGGTGAACCTATTGCCATAAACCGGGCGCAAATCTAAAGCCAGACCAGTCACCATTTTCATTTTCTTAAAGTCTGACATTGCACGCTGTAATAAAAAAAAAGAACAGTTACCAGTCAGTCAGTCAGAGGGTGAGGAGGGCGAAGGGTGACGATGTGGGGAGGGTGGGTTCAGAGTCAGTTAGATATATTTTTTTTTTTTTGGGATCGTACCTACTCAACCCTAATACTACTATTAGGGTTGAGTAAACCAATACCAAACAGAAAACCTTCCTACACAAGAATTCCTACTAATTCAAAATACATATATTTCCAGGTGGACGGCTACGGATTCCCAACACTGGAAGGTCTGGTGGGTCTGTACTCTGACGGCGTGAACGAGCGCGGCTACTTCATGGCGGTGCTGGAAGCGTCGCGAGAATGTCTCATGAAGAACCACGACAAGTTCTCCAGAACCGTGCCCATGGGTGAGTTTGTTACTTGGAAATTTAGTCTATAATAGTTAGTTATTTAGCAGTAGAACAAGAATTTTGCCATATACCCCCATATAGGCAAAGTGGCAGAACTAAGGAAGCTCTGGACGACATACCTACTCATGTATGATAAGAATCTGCCCTACCTACATCACAATGCACTCATCAATTTGCTGTCATTAATTTGACACGATCACTACCAAATCATGGCAATTCACTAAGCATTACTTTATGCAAGCATAAGATTTTAAGATCAATGAATAGAAACGTCTAATGCTATATGCTTTTTTCCACTCGCCCCTTCGTAAGGGGCGAATCACTACACCAAAATAATAAAAAACGGGGTGAGTGGAACATTTTAACCGAAAGGGGCAAGACCCAAGGGGCGAGCGGAACCCAAACCTCTGTCTCCTATGCTAGCTTATTTCGAGGTGCTAATGCTAATTAGAGCGGTTTTTTATGAAAGAAAAAAGGTTTTTTGGGAATTTCGGATCTTGAAGAATAATAATAATCTTTTGGCATTGTAATAATTTTTTTTCTGTTTTTAAACTTTTAAGGTGTTTTTTTTGCTGTTATGCCTATAAAATGCATTGTTCTTTCTGTCTAAGATAGTATATTCAAACTGTGCAGTAGTCTGCACAATTTGAAATCTAATTCAGGGTACTTTAATCATTATAAATTTCGAACGAATCTAGCAATCTGAAGTAAGCCCTATATTTGTTGGCGGGATTGTCCTAAAGGGTTACCGCTGGCTCGGAACATAAAGGGCTAAGGAAGGAACTCGGGTGGGTTTTAGTCAGTAAGAGTCTGACACTCCCTTCCGCTCCACCCAGAGCGAGAGGGGTCATTTGATGATTACCCATCCTGAAAAAAAAAGCCCTATATTAAGTATAATTTTTTTTCTGTTTACAGATAACGGTCAAAACTGTGACGTATCGTTCGACATATTCGAGTGTATTTCGGACCGCATCGGCGAGTACTGCGGTACCACGGGACTGTAATCTAGTACATTGATGCACCAGCACACTGCCTTCTTTATAAACTCCTAATAAAACTGTCGATGTAGGTATAACTATTGAAATTAACCGTTCGCATAACCATTTAAAATTCTGTAATTTCTGATGTTTAAAGATTTCTGAAGATTGTTTTTTATTTTACTTTGTCGTGCATATACGTTACTTAGCACTTATGTACTTTAGCTCAGCGTATTTCCTGTCTCTGTCGCACAATTGTCACACTACAAGTGCAAGATAGAGACCGGAATAGGTACCTTTGTCTAAGTCAAAGCACGAGATAATTAGCATTTATAGATCTCGGTCTAATATTTGTATCAAGTTATATATCATTGATTCAGCTTAATCCTGTCACTTTAACCTCTCGAATGTCTTATGTTACACAGTGCAACTTAAGAACAATTAACTTCTATTGTCTAAATTAATCAAACATGCGACGGGTTAATCAAAAGGATAATTTGCAATAATTTAACCAAGGAATTTTTGTATGAGTACCTTTTCTACCTTTTACCAATTTCAATTTATCTTTTGTACTTAAAATTCTTTATAAGTTACCATCACGAAACAAACCACTAGAATTAAGGTACATGTACATAGATTGTAATTAACTATACTAAAATGTGATGCTCAATAATTTTAGTTGTAAGGTAGCTCCATAGATTTCCCACGAAAATTTTTATGTTACACAGCTCTATGAGTTTTAAGTCTTGTTTTCACCTCTGGATAGGTACTATTTGCCAGATAAGTTACAGAATTTGTATGAAGTTAATTGTAACTTACCCAGAGGCCATGATTTTCGGCAATCACAACTCGCAAGCAGGTATAAGGTATTTCAAAATTAACCCCACAAACTTTAAGAGTTGCTTTAGACCATCGACATGAACAACTTTCACTATGAGACCAAATCTGAAATCACGAAAAAAAAAATCT
This sequence comes from Luperina testacea, assembly GCA_927399505.1. Classification (NCBI taxonomy): domain Eukaryota; kingdom Metazoa; phylum Arthropoda; class Insecta; order Lepidoptera; family Noctuidae; genus Luperina; species Luperina testacea. Next base: position 18,082,554 of record OV656759.1, on the reverse strand, counting down.
GCGGTTTCATACATTTTGGTCAATTAAGTATTGAACTTTTGTCTAAAGCACCTCTTACAAGTTTGTGGGGTTAATTTTGAAACACATTATATTTTATGTCTAAACCTTTTACAAATTGAATTGCATGAGACTATGCCAACGCTACTGTGACTACTTTTACTTCTTAAATTAGCTGATCCTTAACGAACTGATAGATTTAACATAGCTTTAAGTTCTATATAATAAAGTTCTGTATATATCTATTGTCTGTTTTATTTCTTCTCCTACTATAGTCGGCCTTTTAATTAGCTGCAGTTAAATGACAGCTTATGTGTTACTTAAGGGGCTTACAGGACCTAAACGCAAAAAAACGCAAGTTTTAGAAACAATAAAAGTATATGATCGACTACAGTAAACAAAATCAGAAATAATATATCATATTATTCAGGATATATGCTAGTTATAGATAGTGTGTTGAAAACATAATACAACTAATTTGATACGATAGAAAAAAAATATGAAGATACCTAAAAACTTTTTTTTCTACAATAAAAAGCACACTCATATACATACAATCATTTTGTTTTTTTGTCAGATTATTCTACAAGCAACATACTAAAATACTAGTGTTTTCATTTTTTAGTACCTACAAATAACAGATTTTTTGTAAATAGATAATTGCTCAATAAATGATCAGCGTTGTGTCATCGCGCTACTCTTTCTTTTCTATGCAGTCCGACAGTGACCGGACTTTAGGTCATGTAAGCCCCTTAAATGACTGAAATTGGCGTCTTTTTGTTTTTTCGCGGCCATCAACCAAATCTTGTTTTTCTAGTACAGAATAGTGTAACAAACGAAACTTATTTGACATGGTGCATATCTCTAAACTCAGTCCGAAATGAATTATTAAGAAATGTCATTTTACTGCAGCTATAGATATACGTGTACCGACCTACTCGTGCGTAGAAAATATTTTTTGTAGCATATCTTCTGTTTGCCAAAATAATATCGTCAGCATTTTCGTCCGATATTGTATTGAAAATAAATAAATTCAACGTTGCTAGTTCATATATTATCTTTATTAAAATTCTGTTCCTCAATAAATCTTCCATATATCTAAAACAAAGTCGGGTTTTTCTCAATCTGTCAAAAATACTTCTACATTTTTGACAAGCTTTTGACATTTTTGTTTGTCGCCGAGTGTTGGGGTTGAATGCCCAACTGTGAAAATGTTCAACGTTCAATCTCCTTATTGTGGATCATAGGTAGGTACACAATACAGGTGGCAGGTACATAATAAATTGTGAACAGCTATGTCCCGCCCGTAGGGCATACAATAGTCAGTACATATTATAATTATGGAAATGAAATTAACATATATACTTTTTTTTTTTCTACACATTATTAAGAATTTTACAAAAAAAAAAAAAATTAATTAATTAAGGTACATGTCAATAGGTCACTGAACGCATCACGACTGAGTGGTTATGGACTTGTTGTATGTAGGTAAGCTTGTAAGGCACCTACGTTATGTTATGTTATGTAAATGAGTAGACGAATGATTCCCTTGATGGATTTATTGCTACTAAATATAATTACACAATTGTCCTACTTAAATGTTTTAGGAATGCACAGCGCTAAACAATATTGCTGTGCATAAAAGAGTGTGACGTACAAACTACTACAAAGGTCAATGTTCAGCGTAGACCGAGATAAGACTGCGACTAGATTTTGAAAGTTTTAAATTACGAGAATTCGTCTTCTGGACACCATTTTATGTAAGGAATCATCAAAATCCACTGCTGGAAATGAGCCAGTGAAACACTAGAGTAACTAAAAGCTTGTTTGCTAGGCAAATGCCTGTAGAATCTTGTGGAACTTAACCCTCATAACACACTGAATGCTATGTTTCAACTTAAAGGCGTCGTCATGCTTTACAAGTACAGTACAATACCTGCACGCGAGCCATGACCACCATAGAATCGGGTTTTGTCGAATGACAGATTGGAGACAAATTTCTAAAGAAACCTGTCATTTTGTCTATTTTAGCGTTCTTCCGTCGACAAAACCCGTTTCTATGGTGGTCATGCTACGCGTGAAATGTCAAGGGACATTTTGGTCTTCGTTAGGTTGGTAAAGTCTTAACGAAAAGATGATTGTTATTTATTTTTATTTAAATAAATAAAAAACAATCATGGTGGTTTGTTATGGTGTCGGTTTTAGTTTAATAAAGAGAATGTTGTAAAAACTCATAATGCATTGAAGATAGAAAATATATGGTCAACATTATGATTAGTTTATCTTATTAAATGGACCAGTAATAATACTAATAACCATTTATGATTTATCGTCTACTAGCTGCGCCCCGCGGTTTCACCCGCATAAGTGTCGATCCCGTGGGAATAGCGAGATAAATATTATCCTATGTGTTAATCCTGGTTATATACTATCTCTGTGTGCCAAGTTTTATCTAAATCCGTTCAGCAGTTTGTGCGTGAAGAAGTAACAAACATACAAACACATTCACAAACTATCGCCTTTATAATATTAGTGTAATACCTACATATTATGCACTAAACCATGCGCTTGGCCCATTATGACCATTTTGATTATGGCCCAGTCCGACTCACATAGGAGACAGGATCAGCTTACAACATGGGAATGTCAACTCAATCAGTCAATCTGTGAATCAGTGGGAACTGATTCTGTTCTGTACTGGTTGTGTACTTGTGACCCCAAAAAGTATGAGATTCCTAAGCTGTCTGCTGTATAACAGTTTTTTTTACTATGCGCCTGTTCAACGTCTGTTAGCAGATTGTAGCATTAGCGCTCGCTAGAATCAACCATACCTGTTTTTATATGCAAATTCTATCTAAGCAAACAGTTTCCATAGCTAAAACCAAGAATTACAGATTTAGAAAACACCTCATGAAAATACAAATTTTACTAGAGCGACCTCGAGACTTAAGTCTAGAAATCGAAATGAAATCATTCGACTTCATATCGGTGTTAGCATTATAAGTTACCTAGGATGTTTATAGTTTCAGGAGCTCAGCAAATAGAATTGACGTGAAAAGGCTCCTACAAACAGGCGCGACAAGCGATATAATCGCGCGCGACACAAAGGCACCGCTCATTGCGCGTTTACTTGCGGTGCGTTTGTGTCGCGTGTCGTGTCGCACCTGTTTGAAGGAGCCTTAAGGCTGTTGCAGATCTCCGCATCTGTAAGGAAATTAAGGATTTTGGTATATACGATATTACTAGTAACTATACCGTGTCTACCTATCTACAAAATACCTACCGTGATAATTGAATATTCCTTCACAAGCAATCGTTGAGCGTTGCGATAGTGGTAGTCATTAGGAAGACAAAATGTTCAGCAGATGTAAGTATGTCAGACAACTAACGTGATGAGGATGTAAGCAGTCACTGAAGGTAAAGCATAAGATTATATCTACGTAACTAGTATATCACCTTTAATACGAATTGAGATAATATTTCAAAACGACCCACTAATAACCATAATTCGTCTCCCACGAGTTTTTGTTTCCTGATTCAATAAAATTTGACTTTATCAGCTTAGAAATATCAATTGCGTGTTAAAATATAAATTATTGTTAGGCTACGACTGTTCAGATCGTGAGAGATCTAAGAAACTGCAGCCAATTAGTTTGTAAGGCTTATGGCCAATTTTAAACAATGACAGTTGATTGCTGGAACTCCTGAAAGGACTGTTTGCGCAAGATTTTGTTCTCAAAGGGCCAAGAAATTATGTTACAATAGTCTTTTAGTAAAACTGACTGTGAAAAAGCTTTATGTTGATCCGGTGCACAATATAATATGTTCTTGTTAAAGCTAAGAACGTGTACCTAAAGATTAGTATTTGAATGTACATACAAGATTTGTATTGCATATTTTTACACATGTGATTGAAATATTTATTGTAATTTTTCCATAATTAGGACCCAAACTGAATACAAAGAGCTATTCAAAATTTACGTAGTTTAACTATGTTTTTTTTTTCGTGCTTCCTTTATGCGGTCCTGGCAACCTGCACCCTCATTGACACATTTTACATCACAATGCTAGGGATTTTCAAGGAAATTACTAAAAATACTTCATAGGTTTGAAAAAAACGTCTGGTCAACAACGTAAGTGACGCAATGAATGTGGCTTCACTGTCAAAATAAAAGGCATTGCGACAAATTGTCATTTTATGTGTCTTAAGCAAGTGCCCGCTGCACCGCATTTGCGCACCGCACTTTAAATCACGATCTGTGGGGTTTTGCTAATCCATTGCAATGTTTGAAAAGCTTGTCTGCTCAACAACGTAAGTAACCTACCTAATAAATCTTGTTGAACTGACAAAATTAAATACATAGCCAGCAAGTGAGTTACACAATTACCCCTCTGGTAACCTAAATAGTCAGCTTACCTACTGCCAATCTTTCAGCCAAACTGAGTTTCTTACGGAGACATGAGCCATTCTAGTATTGTCAGCTCTAGAAAAGAATTAGTGTTGATAACCACACCGATGTTAATCCAATCCTAGACAACATCCAACTCATTTAAACCCACGCTAGCACCAACACTTTATACATAGGAAAAACCTACATTTATGATAATTAAACAAACGCAAAAGGTGAACCTTATCACGCTTGTACAATTGAATTTTGTTTTTAAGCAGATTCGTAGTTAAGGTCGTGGGACATACTGAAAGACACAATGACTGATAGTGATCATCAATTTTACTCAAGCTTTGTGTTTCACGAGGCATTATGACTAGGAAACGTATACAATTATATATGCTGATTGAGTACGTAACTCTTCAAACAGGAATTTGTTTTATTTTGTAAAAAAAAAACAAATTCCTGTTTGAAGGAAGAGAAATAATAATGATGAAATTGGAATTTGAGTCTAATTAGTGAAGCTGACGTCATTGGGAAATTAATAGTTGTGGTTGGTTTTAGCTAGCCCTAGAAGTTCTTCTTTGCTATCTTCTCGTAATGCCCAGAAGACTATTGGCACTGACACAATCAACTCAGTCTATCGCAGTCCACTGCTGGACATGGCCTCTCTCAGGCTGTGCCACAACACCCTGTCCTACGCCTTCCGCATCCAGTCCGTCCCAGGACCACCTTCTTAAGGTCGGCGGTCCATCTAGCTGGGGGGTGTCCCACACTACGCTTGCCGATAGGCGGTCTCCAATTTGGGACTCGTCTGCTCCACCGGCCATCGATCCTTCGACAAACATGGCCAGCCCACTGAGACAATGAAGCACCACAACTAGGCAGTCTTTTCCCAAAGATCGAGCCAGCCCTTGGGTCACGCGAAGTGTCGATCAGCTTCAGAGTACTTTTTTATTGAGACGTTTAAATTTAATTTAATATTTGTTTATAAGTAAGCTCATTAAACCAAACCAAAATACCTTGCAATCTCCACATCTCCTTATCATCTATTAACAAGTTTTTCGGATTAAGAATCACGTGGAAATCTAGAAACACTTAATTTGTTTACAGCAAAATGAACAGGATCTTGCATATCAATGCTATCTTTGAGGAAGTTATGTTAAAGAACATTTCGTTAAACAACATCACGCAGAGGAAGTCGGTGTTAAGACTAACATATACCTACTGGGTACAGAACAAAAATACATATTGATGGAGAGATAACGCATTCTTAATACAGGTTGTGTGTGAATTCTTCATTGCCTGAGGCAAATCTTTTTTTTTTCTTTATTAATTATTAAGGACTTTTATACAATTGTATATGCCAGTCCCATCGGATCTTATAACGTAATAGTACTACTTAATAATAAAAGAACTTATCGGGCCTTATAACTTAAAACGTAATAATACAAACTTAACTAAACTATAAGCAGCTCCGGAGTCAGGTGTCGACAAGTTATGATGGAACATACAAACATCGTTCATATTATTTTATCTTGAGCTCTCTAACTAAATCCTCTCTCTTGCAGACTGAAATCTGACACGCTCCGTCAGTAAATGTAAAACATCTTCCAGCGTGCCACACATCTCACAATATGGTGAATCAATTTGTTTCATTAAAAATCCAAACATATATATTGAGCGGCATGTGTCCAGATCTCAGTCTCTCTCAATCTCAGTAGCTGTAAATCTTACAAAATGGATCGACAGACTCCAGAGCTAGAGACAATTTTATTTTATTTCTGACTCTTGAAGCCTAGAAAGAAAGAAAATAGGTTAATTTGTGCCTAATATTTATTTATTTATTAAAACTTTATTCACAAGTGTAAAAAATACTGTGATAAGGCGGACTTAATGCCTGAGGTAGAAATACCAGTCAACCTTAGGGTGATGCAGAGACAAAACATGGCAGGTGCAACATACAGGATAAATAGCTAGGAAATTACTATAAAATATAAGAATAAATACTAATACAAAGCTATCTATGTATTAGTATTTATATTCATACATATAAACAAAATGAATTGTCAGGAGAAAAAATGATCGGTAGAGGAGAAAATGAATCCAACAAATCAGCACTGGGATGTTACGGCCAACTTCTGACGGATGTGTTCACGTTCCTTCACTTTAAAAGATAACTATAACCGACTGTTTGCCGTCCTGATGTTCAGAGGCAGCGCATTCCAAAGAAAGACCGCCTAAATAAAGAAAGAAAAATTTATGAAGCCAGAACGGTGAGAAGGATATCGTAGAAGACGATTGTTGGTGGAACGAAGATTTTTAGCATGGGCAGAGCATAAATATTGAATTTAGGAAGTCATGTAAGAAGGAGAAGTGGGTTTGCCAAAAATAGAGAACAACGTAGACAGAGCCCTCAACTCTCTGCGCTGGCGAATGGGTAACCATTTTAAAAGCAGCGGGTGCTCGGGTACATGGTCATACTTACGAAGATTGAAAACGAATCGAATGCAGTTATTGAGAAGATGGTCAAGTTTATTGAGAAGATCTGCATTCAGGTCATAGTAATACACATCACTATAGTCAATTATGGGAAATATAAGGACTGTACAAGCATTGCCTTTATGTGTGAAGGGAGAAGGTTTTTCAAACGATAGAGCGACCGCAATGTTCCGATGACTTTTGACATACAGTCGTGACCTGCTTTCGCCAGTCAAGACAAGTGTCGACGTGCAGATTCTTAACATCAGAGCCAAACGGGATGACTGAGTTGTCGAAGATTACAGGTGGCACAGTTAAGCCATTCGGCTCCCTCATGCTGTAGAGGCTGCCTACTACGATAGCCTGACACTTGGTGGGGTTAACAGCCGCCCCGAATCGACCAGACCAGTTTTTAATGACATCTGAATTCCGGCTTAGCTCTTCAATTATTGTCAACACCTGCCCGGCAGTAAAGCTGCAAGTCGTCAGCATAAAGATGGTTCGCAGTCCGAAGCTCGGTGGTAATGAGGCTAAAAAAATTGAGAATAAAAGAGGAGTTTATATACCGCCTTAAGGGACGCCAGCTGCAAGATCACACCAATTCGACGAAGAGTCTCCAGCATAAACAGCCTTCTGACGTCCCCGAAGATAAGAGGAAAACCATTTCAGTACCTCCGGAGAGACCATAAAATAGGAAAGGATGGAATTTATCCATCCTTTTCCTGTCCTTTTGGACTTCGTGACTGACAGTATTAAAAGCATTGCAAAAGTCAATTCAATAAGTACCTACTAAGAATTAATACTAAGGCTGTGACTTTAGTGTCTTCTATTCCCCGCCTTACATCTTCGGTCACTTTAAATGGTATGGAAACGGTAATATCACGCATAAAAGTAAAAATAAAATACGAAAAAAAATCTAGGAATAAACTGCTAAACTTTCCTTAGTGTTAGAACTTGTCATTCATATTTAAGCTGAACCTTAGTGTCGCAGATCGTACCTAGTTTGTGCGTAACAAGCAAACATTTAATACGGGCTCCACTTAAAATAACAAGCCGCTTTCAACAAAACTTCAAGGTCTTCAACAAAATTTCCCAACATGATTGAATATCGGCTGAGGAGGATGGAGGTCGTAGGGCACAATGGCCGGTCTTGAAGGGCATCTCGCATCTTCACGGTGGGCGGGCACCGGCGCGGGCGCCGTTTGTCCGGCCACCGGCAGTTGTCAAAACGAATTCTTAAATGAGTACCATCACATAAGTACCCTCTACTTATGTGGTTGTGGTACGCACAATCATGTGCTGAGATAAATATTAGGTGTATGTACACCGCAGATCCATTTTTTTTAATTGTTGTAAGGTTGAAATACAAACGGATAAACCTGAAAGTTAAGGACTTATATTCTGAATTAAGGAATTAGAAAACTTGGAAAATCAGAAACTCAAGAACCATCCTGACCGCTACCAATAATACCTAATTTGGGATCCAAACCGTCATACATCTTATTACACATTCCATAGATTCAATTTAAATTAATTCCCAAGTCAGAATTAAATAGACTAACAAAATATTGGTTCTCACAGTACACAAAGTCTAATGAAGTATTTGGAGCAAAAACTAACCATGGCTTTGGGAATGAATAATAATTTGTTAAATACTGCTAACTAAAACATATTAATAGGTACTATAGCAGCAACAAAGCCTACAAGTGATTTGCCAAAAAGAACAATTAAAAATGTATGAAAAGGTACAGACGCACATCAAACTACTACAATCTGTCAATTTTTTTTATTAGATTTTCAACTTTATAGCTAAAATATAAAGTTCAAAGTTGATTGGGAAAATTTGACAGTTTCGGGTAGCTTGATATGCTTGTAGCTTTACTTACCATACTGAATTTTCTTGCTAATACTATCAAGAAAATCCAGGTTAAAAGGTTAGGTTATACCTACGAATTTCAATATCAGGTACCTACGCTACTTCGAATATTCGAACTAACGAAGCGTTCAGCAGTTGGTTTAACATTGAATGGGGGGTAGGAACGGTAGGATGTTGCCAAACCAATCCGAATATGATGCTGATACATTAGTGATAACTTCTGGCTGCTACCTACCATTGTCTGAAGCCACGCATTGTTTCTTCTAAGTACAAGAACTTGAATATTATAATTGAGCTGAATATACGTATAATTAATTTATCTCTGATTTAGATTGTGTCCGGTTAGCTGAGAAGTTGAACAGGATCTTGTAATCTTGCTGGTTTTTCCAGGCTAGACGAACATACTTAATCTGTTATAAAATAAATAAATGTTATATTCTCGTAGCTATCTACGAGAATATAACATGTTTTGATATCAGAGTAAATCTACCTAATATCTATATATTAGGTAGATTTACTCTGATATCAAAACAGAAATGATATATCAGCACCTCGTTTTTAGATAAATGAAACTCATTAGTCGATCTGACCATTACCACCAATGATATTTTTAAGATCTAAAATTGTATATGCAGATTTTCTTTAGTTAGTTCTTTATTTAGTGTAATCCAGCTGACTGACCAACCGTCAAAGCTTCCACCTTAATTATCGCCACTGACCAGCAAATCGCTATTGTGCTGTACCTATCATTATAAATCTTCGGGGCAAACCAAACTTATATATCGCACAAAACAATGGTACGGGTGGAAGGACACATGCAAATTCGCCACAAAGGACCACTTTATCTTGAGCTGTGTGATTAAAAGTGGCTAGAATAATTAGGTGGAGCATGTGAGGTCAAGTTAGATGTTCGCTTCACAAGTCAGCGAGTACAATTCGACACTATAATCCGAGATGATCGCACCGGAACGAGCATCGTAGATACTGTTTTCATTGTAACATGTAACGTTATACGTTTGCGAATGAGTGCTACTGTCTGTATCTCTTGTTAATAATACATAATTTTTGGAATCTCGAAAATTAAATGATTTTTATCGCCATGGTTCCGGGACTTCACCATGTCCAAAAATAAAATACATACGAAGATAGTAAATTTAAAGTCATGTTCATCGAAGCTTGCATCTTCATTATATTTCATAATACAGCAGATGAGCCCAAATTTCCTATTAATAAGTTATAACTTTACCTTACCTTCTCACCAAGTAATACATATCATCCGACATCACGCAGTACCATGCAACCACTCCTAACAAAGGTCTCTCATCAGAATTAGACATTTATTACAGCATTGTGCTACATCCACAAGGCTCGTCGGACAGGGAAGTGAAACAAACGCCGGACGCTAATATTAATTAAGTCGATATTGAATAGAGAGACCATTGGCGATGGTCTCAGTATGCGTCCTTGGGGTATGCGCTAAAAAGTGCCGCTTCAGGGAAAGAAGAATTGAAGGAAATATGTCATTCAATTATTAATTGGTTATTGTTAACCTATAAGAAAAGTTTTATTATTACTTTTCATGTTAAAACTACTTTATTGTGAAAAAAACATGCGTTGCCAATATCAAATGCTTTGCAGTAGATTAAGTTAAAAACAAAATTATAAGCTAAAAATATCTGTCAGACAATTTGTATGTGAATCTCGCTAAGTAGTATCTTATTCAAACAAATGCATACATAGGTGACTATATTATTTCTGTAGGTGTTTTTAATTAACTATAGTGTTAATAATGGTCATTGTTAGCATACATGGAGTTATTTTCTGAATGAATGCCAGTCCGTAAGAGCATTTAAAGCTTGAGAATTTTAGTTGTTCCAGCAATTCTTTTGGATACGCATAATTAAGTAGGAGCATTAAGTATCTATCATCTGCCAATTATGACCAAAAGTAGTTCTTTAGATGTGATAATTTTGTAAAGTATTCCATGATTTAAGATTTTTAATTAGCAGTATAATTCCAAAGCGTATTGATAGATTTCTAATGCTCAAAAAGTACGGCACGTTCCTCCTTATTTTGTTAGTTTGGATAAAAAATTTGGTTAGCATAATCAGCCTAGAATGTTTAATGTGACAACTGGGTCACAGGCCACCCCCTTCTGTGAGAGAATAAATCAGCTGTTCTACAATATATAATTTATTATAATATGTATAATAGATCTTCTTTATCTGTTTCAGGCTATTTAGAGCCAATCTCAAACTAGTGTAGAAAAAGATAAGTATTAGTTACAGAATTGTTATGTATGTACGAATTATCAAATAATTAGTGCATTGTCTGGTTCGTAAGTATTTAATGGTCCAATAAACTTTGAAGTGATTCTGGATTCAGTTGGGTTCCAATAAGGTTTTGTCTTAGGTATACCTAATCAAGATATCGCATTCTGATAAGATGTATGTTTATAGTTATTTCTTAGTAAAAACATACATGTATGTAAAAAAAAATATAAATAGATCTTAGTATTTTTAGAAAGATTATATACTACAACATGTCCTAAAATAGCATTGCGTCTATTTTCTGTAGCCATGTTTTCATTTTTGGGGTCAGTTTCTACATAGAATAACTGCCGTCTCAAACATCCTAATTAATATTATAAATGCGCATGTGAGTTTGTTTATTACGCGTTCACGGCTAAACGGCTGAACCGATTTTGATCAAAATTTGGTATGGGGATACTTTGAACCCTAGGGATAGATTAAGGTTACTTTTTATCTACATATAACGCAGGCGAAGCCGTGGGCAGAAGCTAGTAACCTATAAAGGCTAGATCCCTAGAGGCGTAATTTGTTTGTATTCCTGAATCTTCTTCCTGAGTGCCTAAAAGATCGCGGATAATAAACATATCCAGGTGTTTAGATCTTGTCTACCTAGTTCTAATTAAACTTTGCTAAATCTTTACAATACTCAGGTAGGCGAACGGCTTGGCAATAATAATCTGATTGCATGACATGAATGGATAAAACCATTAATATATGACGGCAAATATGAGGGACCCGTGGCAATAACAGCCGCACAGATCGATCGATCAGGTCAAGCTACGCTTGCCGCGGTTGGTCTGTGGATGGGTGACCACCTTTACATACCAAGACACCTCCGTGCCTGGGAAAGCACGTTAAGCTGTTGGTCTTGGGCGGCTGTCATTGGTAGGCCTTTGGCAGTCGTTACGGGTCATAGAAACCCGAAAGTCTGACAACGAGTCATTCCAACGGGTATCCTATTAGGTACCTGGTAACTGGGTTGTGGAGGTCGGATAGGCAGTTGCTCCATGTAAAGTACTGGTATTCAGCTGCATCCGGTTAGACTGGAAGCCGACCCCAACATAGTTGGGAAAAGACTAGGCAGATGATGATATATAGGCATGCAAAAGTGGCAGCAAAATATGATATCGAAGGTACACCAAAACTATCCGACGAGACAAGCGATGCCAAAATATAGGAAAAAAAAATACTTTCAAAAATACGTTTCAATGCAATATTAACGGACTAATTGCGTCATAAATATATGCCTACTCAGTTAAATTTAGAGGAATGTTATTTCAAATCAAACGTTTATTTGCTAGATAGGTAATATATAAATTACATTGTTTTGGTAAAGGTAAGATCTTATAACAAAAGTGTCATTGTATTCTGCCTGCAAGCAAGCGTGCAAATTTTATTAAGTTTACATACTTTATTATTATATTAGTATTAATGTTATCTACTATTACCACGCAATTATTCACTATTCAATTTACTAATTGTAAAAATAATAATAATCTAATTTTGATGCCCTATGATTATTTTGCTTATTTTTTTCATATAAATGTACATATTATTATTATTTTAAATATTAGCATAGATTTACTCATTTATATTGTTAACATTCTAATAAATATACAAATTTTCAATTTTTATGTTCCATAAATTCCTTAATACTATAAAAAACACTTTAGAAGCCACATTCGATACCTCGTTATGATCAAAATATCTGCGATCACTTTGGCAGCTTAAATACCTTACACTATACTTCTAATAGCATTAATAGCAACAAGAAATAACCACTAAGCACCATATAATTAACGTTCACATAATCCGCCTGAACTTCTTATCTTGTAGCTCTAAAGACGCGTTATTAATTTCTGAGCACATAATTACCACCATTTGGGTGAGTATTATAATGATCGTAAACGATTTGTTCCTGGTTGGTTCTATAGAGGATGTGGCCCCTGTATCTCGCGGCGCCGGCGCTGCATCTTGTTTAGACTTTGGCATAGTGAAAGATATGTCATGAAGATGTATGGTATGCACTGGTCTTTGTTTCCAGTTCTTTTTTGTTTGGTAATAACAAAACGTGGAAAAAAAATATAAATGGAAACTCGATGAATTTTCATTTTTTTTTTCTTGTATCCGTAAGATTTTAAATATGTTATTGTTTACTTTGTTAGTTTTTTAAACTACTGGGAAATCTTTGCCACCCATTGTAAATCGGGCAGGAAAAGCTGAATCGAATTTTGTTGAACAAATGGTTTCCCTTTGGGCCAAGTTATCTTCTAAACTATAAACAATCACTAAACATACATTGAAAGAAAGCTCAGATAGCCCTTGGAGAGAGGCTTCCAAATATAGTTGTGCATCACTGTAAATTATAGCAAAAGCATGAACATTTACAGCATCTGCTTACACAAACCTTTTCCTGAAAATCTACTATTAAACGTTATTGACAAGAAATTCTTATAGCCCCTACCTTTACATGACGATAAAGAAAGCGAATCTGCCTAGATAACTCTAAAGAAGCTTTACAAGACGTAAAAACAAAGCGCTAAGCGATACTTCATAGCTTCCACTACCACACGACCCTAATATTAATAACAATGACGTCCGGTCGTTTTCACGCGCTATGCCTCCACTGGACGCTCATTTTTACCGCCATATATAAGTGCAGCCATGTTTTTTACCTCCATAGTTACCCCGAATTTGAGCGAATCAACATATAGTGTGTGATGCAATAGTAAAATAATAGTATACAGTGAAAATGTATTGGACTTATAAAAGTGTGTTTGTAGTGTGTTTTTGTGCGGGAGTCAGGACTCAAGTTATTCCCGGGAAGGCTAGAACCAGTGATGGAGATTACAATAATGTGAATCCCGATGGATCGTTCGATTTTGGGTAATTATTGCGTTTATTGATTGGTTCATGATTTTTGAATTCATTACAATTAAACCCTGGAAAGTTTTAAATTCCAGTTAAGATATTGAAATAAAATTTTGTGCTTAAATTTTCAAAGAAAGTGTATTTCTTTTTTCTGTTTTTAATAAAAAAAAGAGTTATTTTGCTTATTTAATTAAATTAAAAATATTAGGTAGTAGTTGCGAATGCATATAAATGTGTAAATAATGATTAGGTGGTGATAAATATTTTGAAATTAGATATCAAGATGCTGTTTTTTTTTAAACACTTCGCCTTACTCTTTTTATAATTGGACTGGAATTTATTTCCAGTCGAAACTATGTGCAGCTTAACACCATTGCCAAGTTTAAAAAAAATTAAGAAAGCTTTTAGCTGACTTATTATAAAATCAGATAAAAGTAAGCTTCTCTTTACTTTCTTACTTTGAAATATCTGGGGAGGATTACTTGTAACAAAATCGGGTTCATCTTCGTCATCAGCCTACAAATATGTAGTATATATTATATAAAAATATATTTATAACCTGCTGGGTATAGTCCTCTCAAAATGGGGTTAAGTACCTACCACTTAATGCAGAAAAAAATCTAAAAATAAAACGAAAAATTATCTACAAATTAACATCCAAGGATTCCCAAACGGTCTATTGTCAGCAGCATTTAGGTAGTTTTTTTAGAAACATTATCGCTATACCGCATACAAAGCTGCGAATTAAGGCCGTTGCAAGTGAATGATATCTGATCGCAGGTACGCGAACAAGGACCGAGGGGCTAGCTATCACTTGGCACATGGCAACACTAATGGCGTCGTTGGTGGAAGGTTCGGAGCTAAAGACCCGGCTACAGACACAGTGAAGGAGACTGTTTATACAGCTGGTCCTAGAGGGTGAGTAAATTTTCGAGTTTAGAAATAAGTTAATGTTGAAACCATTAAATATTATATTAGCACGTTTACTGCTGAAATTATTGGCAAATATTAGCATAACACTTAATGCAAATGCCAATAAAAGGCAATCTTTCATTTTATGCGATCTCGTCTGCCAAAATATCAATCAACATTGAAACAACTTGTATTACAAGAGTAAGTTATAAAATTGAAGTGTCGACCAAAAGAATTCAGTAAAATTGTATCGTGACTAATTGATTAAAAAAAAGGCAATTATTATGGACGTCTAGACTTAAACCTACACAAATAAATAAAACAAAATATTCAAATTACACAAAGATATTCAAAAAAATTATTAATTTGACTAAACGATCCCAAAATAATCATAATATTAAAACTTCTGACAATAAAAGCAAAATGACATGGAAAATAATAAAGAACTCTAATTTAAATCTACCTAATGACTCAATGAATACTATACAAATTGACAATAAAACAATTAACAAACCTCAATTAATTGCTGAACAGTTCAACAACTATTTCATAGAAAAAATTGTGCCAATACCCGGAGCAGGCATAAGATCGAGTGCGTACATCACAAATAAACAAAAATCAATGTTCATGCCTCCATGTCAACCAATACAAATATTTAACATTATAAAATGCATTAAAAACACTAATAGCGTTGGGTATGACGAAATTTCTACTAAAATTATAAAACATGTAGCCGACCTAATCTCTAAACATTTGAGTCATATTCTTAATTTATGTATCAGTCACGGTGTTTTTCCGGATCGTCTCAAGGTCTCCATAGTGAAACCCATATTTAAAAAAGGTAATAAGCAACAAATGCAAAATTATAGACCTATTGCGCTTTTGCCAATTTTTTCCAAAATATTCGAGAAATATATTTATAATGAGCTTTACACATACTTAGAAAGACAAAAGATTCTCTGCGACGAACAAAAAGGTTTCCGGAAGAACATGACAATAAACATGGCTATTTATGACTTTTTAAATAAAATTATGACTAATATTGATAATAGAACACCTGTCTGTGCTGTGTATTGTGATATGACGCAGGCTTTTGATTACGTTGACCATACTATCTTAAGAAACAAACTAGAGTCTTACGGTATAAGAGGTAACGTTCTGGACTTATTAAGCACTTACCTTTCAAAAAGAAAACAATTTACCGCCGTAACAAACTTAAACTTTAAGACTAAAGAAGAAGTAACATACCTGTCGGAAGAACGCACAGTATATTTTGGTGTGCCACAGGGCAGTGTATTGGGTCCTCTACTGTTCCTAATTTATATTAACGACCTTCCCAAAGCTATAGACTTCCCAATAACACTCTTTGCTGACGATAGCAGTATAATAATAGCATGTAACGAACCTAAATCATATGAAGCTGACGTTAATAATGCGGTAACTTCAATAATCTCTTGGCTTAATAATAATAATCTAAGAATTAATCTTGACAAAACACAAATAATGCTCTTTGGTCATAAAAAACCTAGTTCGAAAATGGAGGTCCAATAACAGAATAAAAAAATTCACGATGTAGTTAGTGCAAAATTTCTAGGTTTGATAATTGACAGGCAGCTTAATTGGAAGGATCACATTGAAGCGCTATGTAAGAAAATTAGTAGTTCATCATATGCCCTGTATAAACTCGCCCCAACAGTTAACACAGATGCACTACTTACAGCATATCATGGTCTTGTAGCATCTGTACTAAGATATGGTGTTATATTCTGGGGTAATTCTACAAATAGAGAAATTGCTTTTAAAGCGCAAAAGCGATCCATCAGAGCCATGTTCAAACTTCAAACGACGGACAGTTGTGAACCATTTTTCAAAAAATACAAAATTTTAACACTGCCGTCTTTGTATATATATGAAATTGCCTTATTTGTTAAGCTGAATTCACACCTGTTTCCCAACTTATCAGATACAGTTAAACGTAACAGGCGGAATGATATGTTACGCGGGCGTAGAGCTAAAACAGCATTAATGTGGAAGAGCGTGTTCTGTATAGCCCCGCAAGTTTTTAACAAAATCCCAAAGCAAATCAAACATTTAAATTTAAATGGATTTAAAAAGGAACTTAAAGAGTTGCTGTATAAAAAGTGCTATTATACCTTAAATGAGTTTTTGAACGATACGACTTTGCCATCCTAATTCAATTGTAATCTTTTATATTTTGAAATCTCTCTTTGATAGTTTATAGTTTGACATTGAATTTGAATTTGACATTAACTCTCTGACATTAACCTAGATACTTAATATTTAACTGACATGCCTCATATTGTAATATTAATTCGTAATTATTTATTAATCTAATTTAAATTATTATTAATCTAATATCTCTATTTTTGTATTTGTAAAATTTTATTTGTGCCTACCTGATATTTGCGCGCCCCACGTGGCAGAATGTGATGAAACCATTTACTAATTTATAAGACCATTAATGTACCATGTTCGGACAAATAAATGAATTTGAATTTGAATTTGAATTTGAGATCTTTCTGATTAGGTACGAACAAGGTAGACAATTTTAGACGTGTAAGAATAATAAAATTACTTTGATAACAATCAAATTGCTCAATAAACCAACTCCAATCAACTTTTCTTAATACCTTTTTCTCTGACATAACACTTTCTTTCACTAAGATTCCGCGCGAAAGGACCAAATGTGCACAGAAAGATGGACCTAGACCAAAGACCCCGGGGGAACATCGGTAACAAGGATGACCCCTACTTTGACCCCAGTGAAGACCCCAGCTACTCGTTCAAGATCGACACTAGGACTTACACCAAGAATGAGAATGCTGACAGCAGAGGGGATGTTAAGGGTTTGTAGAACATATACTCATTTTCAATTTGAAGGCGAAGTAGGTGCTCGAAATGGTAAAGTTTGATTCCATTCACAGCTCAATTTTACCCATAAAATGAATGCGTTGGAAATTCTAGTAGTAGTAGTAGTAGTTTTTATTTTACCAGAAAGCAGCTTTTGTAAAGAGCAAAAAGTCATTGCAATGGTGACTTTGAATGGCAATGACATAATTGGAAATTCCGTCAATTTTCAAAATCATTTTTTCTCCTGAATTATCAATAGATTTTATTTTAATTTATCACTTAAAGAAGTACACTGTTTTTTTTTATTTTAGTATTGGTAAAGATTAGTGACCGACCGAAAGTTCGGTTTCGGTTTCGGTTTCGGCCAGTTTCGGCCAAATAATCTAGTTTCGGCCTTAGTTTCGGTTTCGGCCAGGAAATGGCCGAAACTTTCGGCCGCGCCGAAACTAGAGTGTTCATGAATTATCGTCCATCGTTCGGCGAACTTCGCGGCTAGCTCGTGCTCGCTCGTCGCGTCGCCGACCCAGTTCGCCGCCGTCCATCGTTAATCGCATGGAGTTGAGGTTGTGTTTTGCACATACGAGGGCGGTCCCATAATGAATTGGCCTAACTATGAACTAATGAAGGAAATGAAACGAAACCAATTTTATTTTTCAATATAGTCACCATGAATACTACTAACACACTTCTGACATCTGTGAATCAACATCTCTAAACCTTTATAAAAATAATCACAATTTTTAGCCTCAAAATGACCGAAGACGGCCACCTGCAACTCTTCATCGCTTGAAAATTTTCTTCCTCTTAAGTCTCGCTTTAAATTTGGAAATAAATAATAGTCGGACGGGGCCATGTCTTGACTGTGAGGTACAGTCAAGACATGGCCCCTGTGAACCCGCATTGAAACTTCTGTCAACCCGCATTGACGAACTGCAACCTTCGAAACACCAGCGGTATGAACAGGGGCGTTGTCATGGAGCAACAGGACACCTTTAGACAGCTTGCCTCTTCGTTTTTCCTTTATCTTGTCTCGTAATTTATATATTAATGAAGCATAATATTAGCCGTTCACGACTGTATTACGTTCTTTAAAATCCACCATCAAAATGCCTTGAAAATCCCAAAAGATTGTGCACATCAGTTTTTTAGCCGATTGTTGCACATTTACCTTTCTAGGGGGCTTTTCACCCTTATAACGCCATCCCATTGATTCGCGCTTGCTTTGTGGGTCATAATACAAGATCATAGTTTCATCACCAGTCACTAGCCGCTCGATCACAGTCTTTGAATTTTCGCCACAAAGGTCCAAAAACTCCGAAGCGCAGCGCACTCTTTCCTGTCTCTGTACCACTGAAAGAAGTTTCGGTACCCATCTTGCACTCACTTTTTTCATGTGAAGATGTTCATGGATCGCACGATGACGTACTTTTACGATAGAAATTTTAAATATGTTTAAGTAAGTTTCGGTTTCGGTTTCGGTTTCGGCCGAAACTAAGAGCAAGGCCGAAAGTTCGGTTTCGGTTTCGGTTTCGGCTGAAAAACCTGTTTCGGTCGGACACTAGTAAAGATACATGGTACTTAATTATTTATTACAAAATCCGGAAAGGAAACGTCAAAAAAATATTGGATTGATTTGACTTGAAAAGCTTTCAATCTTATTGAAAGTCGTTGTAGCTATCAACGATTTTCTCGCTCAAAAAGCGATAGAAAAACATCTACAAAAATTTTAGGTCCCGTGTCAGTAAATGAGATACATATTAATAGATAGTTGATTAGTGACTCACACCGCCGCGCGCCGTTGGTCGCAGCAATAAGAGCTATCAAAGAGAGTACTCGCTCAGCAACGCTAGCTTAGCCGGCAGAACACTCGCTGAGAGACACGCTTGGTAAGTAGGTACATGCGACCAATCGCGAGTAACGCTCGCCGTCGTCGCGCACTCACTGCCCGTTGCTCGTCGATCATGTTCGTGTTTGTACGTTTCTTGTGCGAGAAAATTATCGATAGTAACTGATTAGCAACAATTATTTGGTATGCAATAAACAAACGTAAATGTGTTAAATAAAAAAAAATTGGCATAAAAAATGTGTAGTACAAACAAAGTGAACACCTGGAGCTAGTGATGCATCTTGTTGAACTTAATTAATAAATACCTATAGTAAAATTGATTCTGTTTGACTGTATTCTTGTGTCAGTAGCCATAAATAAACTACGTTTTATTATTCCCAACTTCCTAGCCTCAGTATACCTAGTGATTTAGTGTGTGTGTGTGTTAAAAATACTTTAAAACAAAAATCTACTCACCAGGTCACTATTCCTTCGTCGACGATGTGGGTGAACGTCACGAGGTGTCCTACATAGCTGGTAGGGATACCGGCTTCCACGTGTCCTCAGCTGTTCCTGACAACCCCAGCATCATTGGGTCGCCATTCCACCGAGTGCCTCTAGTTAGGGGGGAGACTAAGGCCAGGGGAAGGACTGCTGTGCAGAGGGGCAGGGATGGGTCTTATAGGTATGGTGTTTCTTCTTGCAATAATGAGGTATCCAGATTGGTAAAAACAAAAAGAATTATTTATGTCTTCAAGTAAAAATTTTGCGCTGAGAAGTTTGAGCGTTCGGTTTTTAAACAGACGAAAAAATGAGGAATTGAACTCAAAAGAAAATCCAGTAACAAAAATAACTAACCATGAAGCATAGTGTACCATGAAGGCCTGATTGCTGACCATCAGATGTGCCGTCGGCTTGTTTCATGTTTGTCATCTAAAAGCTTGTAACAAGTTGATCAAACTGGATAACTTTAAACTGTATCGACGGAAATCTCTACAAAATTGTATTTCTTTAAAAAAAAATGGGCGTGTTACTGTTCATATTATTTTTCCACAGGTTTATATCAGCGGGTCCTGACCAGAGGAGGACAGAGAGCAGTGACTCTCAAGGAAACGTCAGAGGATCTTATACTTTCTTAGATGACAAAGGTGTTCAAAGGTATGTTGTCATCCCAACAGTTTTAGAAATTCAGGATGGACTGTAATGTAATGGAGGCAAAAGATAGAACTTAAGTAGGTATATCTTTACGAGATAAGAGAATTTCTGTAATTGATTGGATATTGCAATGGATAGGAGCTTTTTGTTTCTCCACCCAAACATTACCCGACATATTGTCAGATTGTGATTATATTAGTTAGGTGTTAATAATTAAGTCAGGCAATCACATCCGCTCATGAGTAGGTATGAATATCTGTCAGCTAATTTATGGCTAATTTATGGTTTATTAAAATTCATCAGCCTTACATATTAAGGTGTTACTGTTAGCCTGCATAATCCCATAGCTGGGCAAAGGCCACTCCCCATGACTCCCAGCTCTTAACATCAACATAAAGCTAAGTTCATAATTAATTTCTTCATTTCCTCCTCTATTTTCCAACAGGACAGTAAACTACATAGCGGGTCCCGGCATCGGCTACCGCATAGTAAAGAACAGTAACGACCCCTACATTCCGCCATACTTCCCAACGATCCCCAGTCAGTATGACCCTGAGTTCGTCAACGCTGGCTCCAAATATGGCGCCGGAAGCCCACCTGCTGCTGCTGCTGATGATGTGTTTAAAGGTACGACGCAATATTTATTCTTTTTGGGTGTATTAGTCTCTCATTTTTTTCAATGTTAGCACCACTTGTCCTAAGTATTTTTCTTTTAACCAAGATACTGTTGTATGGTATTTTATTCTGAATTATGCCTTTAACTTGAAGGTATGTTATGTATAAATAATACTTTGAGCTGTGATTGCTTCATTTTAACTTATATTTAGCGTCTTCAATGAATTACTCCTTCCACAAATGAGATCCAAACTTCAGCCTGACATGCATTAAACGTGGTTAATGAATCCTCTCTTACAGGACCAGATGGTACCGCTGCATCAGGTCACGTAAAACCACCTCCGTTCCCAGTCAGCGACTCAGACAGGCCCAGTAACACTGTCCCAGCATCAGGACCAGAAGCTTCAGACGCTAGCCCTGCCGATGGTAGTGAATCCCTGTACAAGCCCCCAAGCTTCACTCAAAATGCAGGGGCCGGTGATACTTCAAGCTTCATAGACGAAGATGAATCACTCACAGGACCATTCGGACCCCCTCCTCAGTCGACGAAAGGACCAGGTGATGAATAGCACCGGCAATGATTGATGTTAGTGATCTTGTTTATAATTGTAATAATATTTACCGCTCAAATTCACGGTCTTCACAAACTACGCGGTCCGAAGGACCAAATATTGTTGAAGCCGGTCCTTCGGCACCGCGTGGTCTGGGAAGTCTGTGGTTCGAGCGGTCGTATCGATATTTTTGGACAAAACTTTTTACGGAATTTTCAGCTTGTATGTTGGCTTGTAACTTGAAAATTCTGTTGAAACTTTTGGTTCTTGGTTACTGAGTTAGACTTGCGATTTTCAAAAGAAAGTTCTACACATGATTTCTAGAAAAACTCTAACCAAAATCCAAAAATTCGATCGTAATCAGGTGACACAAGATCACGAGTTTCAATCCGCTTGCGACGCCTGAAGATGCACTCGAATATTATTTATTATATTTGCTTGAACGCAATAAATATTATTCACAACCAATTTGGTTTTTATTACACCAACACACCTTACGGCACGCAGCACATACAGCACAGATCGTTATACTAAACAAGGGAATTTGAAATTATTAAACAATTGCAGGCAAACCGAGCCGACCGTCGAGCAAACCGTATAGGCCGGCGAAGAAACCGTATGTGCCACTAAAACCTTTCCAGACATCAAATGATATAAGCGACGAAGTTGTAGATGAAGTTATACATGATAAAAACACACCAGACTTTGCTATAGGATTTAATATAAACCATAATAAGCCCGGTACAACGATAATTAGGAATTTAGGAAGAGATTACTTTGGTGTCCCTCCTGGGGTGTCAGTACGGGCTCATGTGCAAAGTATTGACTTATACCCTTTCGGTTCTAAGCCCATATCGCCTGCTGAAGCGCTAGAAAAAGACTAAACGTTACCTTTGAAAAGTTACGTTTTCTACGTACGGTACTAGTACGGTTTCTATAAGTCCATCGAAGTATTATTATAAAGTTGTAAGGATTGTAATTTATGCAATAAAGATTTATGTAAATTGTGTAGTGTTTGATTTTTAGACATCTTGGTCCTTTAAGGCGATAAGTAATCAATATAATGATATAGTACGAAAATATCTTGCTTTAAATTCTATTGAACCACCTAATAATTTAAAAAGTACACACAAAACTGTGCTTTGATCCTCTCTTTACTTAGGTATAAAAATAAACTTTAGCTTTTAGACAATATCATTCTTGAATAGGGTACTTCAGACTAACGAGCTACACAATTACCGACACAACACCAACCAGCTCTCCTGAAAACTGCATTAGAAAGAATAAATAAAACACATCCAAAATTATTTCTTAAAAATTTATTCGAACAACACGACTGTAATAACAAAATGCAAAATAGTAACTGTTACAAGGAGTCGGGTTGTATGTATGTGTGTGTGCGTGACGTCATTCCGTGCCCCACTCCCGCAGTCCCCCCATAAGTCATAACGATATAGGAAATATTATGCAAAAAGGTGTAATAAAGATAACAAGAATAGGATATCATTGGAAGGGTTAAATTTGGCAATCTCAAGTAGTGAAATAGTAACAAGAAATTTATCGGTGTTAAATTAATTTATACTAAATAGATATATTTATTTTTTTTATAATTAAGTAAGTACCTAACTACTCGATTGTGAAATTGATCAAACAATGTCTAATATTTTATTCTTTAATAATTTAGAAAATGTATAATAATTGGTTACAGTTTGCTAGGACATTCAAATAATATTAATGTTAATGTGTAAATATTGTAAGACTTCTTTAATAAATAAATTTCTATATTTATTTATATACGTTTGCTTAATTTAAATAAACTATTTATAAACAGAATTTGGAATTATTAACTAAGTCAAATGTGTGCGATATTATACACGGCCACCATTTTTATTAACCCGTAATTGATCACTGTACTCATATGAGTACACCTATGAAAGCCTCAAATGAGTAGGTACGCTTAGTGTGTGTGGGTTACAAAACAATGTTCGACCCCGTTCTTACCATCAGAATTTTATAATAACTAACTATGACTCTACAACAGACAATTTCTAACTATTTCATTTATTAGAACTAGAAGACTTTTACAACTTTGTGAACATTATAAAATAAATAAGTAATAAACAAAATTATCACTTATTCGAAAAATACAGCAGTGCGATTCTGTAACCATCTCACCGTGAAAACTTAGGTGAAGTGAGCGTGGAGTGAACTGTCAGTGTCATCTTACCAGATACTAGGGATTGACCAAGCATACATTTACAATCATAAAAGAGATTTTAATAATATTTTTTTAGCCTAATCCTATTGATATTTTTATATAATTCAAAGCTAGTATTTTAGTGGTCAAAACATTAATATTTTGTGGGGTTTTACTTAGTGCATGTCGCACAGACTGCGGCCCCGCATGTAAATTACACGAATGTGCGTCAATGAGCAATTGTAGATCGAGTCTAGTAAAGACTGCGACGATGTTCAGCGTTGTTATTAACCCAAAACTATTGAATTAGAAGAGATAACCAAGTGTGTCAAGTCATCGAGTGCTAACGGATGCCTAGTTGACGGACCATAGAATGTAATCCCACGTAGTTTGTGTGGCGTGATCACTTCACCCGATTCACGACACTAAATGTCGTAAATCGGGTGAAGTGAAGGTGAAGTGATAAGATCACGCCGCGCTTGCGCGTTAATCACTGTCATTATCACATTGCAGATTGCGTGATCACTTCACCTTCCCTTCACCCGATTCACGACATTTAATGTCGTGAATCGGGTGGAGTGAAGGTGAAGTGATAAGATCACGCCGCGCTTGCGCGTTAGTCACTCATCACATTAGAGATTTGTTTTTACATATTTAACTTGTAAGGCGTCATGTATAAGAACATTAGGAAATTATGGTAATAATATTAATAATTAATATAATACACCATGGCGACCCTGCCTTAGAGTCTGCCAAGGGGCAGATTAAGCAAAGTTTTCGTTGAGCGATTTTCAAAATGTGTAAGTCTAAAGTAGAAAAAGACGAGGTATTCGTCAATCAAAACGCGGCTGGTGGAGGTGTTGTTGACGCCGAGGTGGTGTTGCCATGGTTACGAGATTCGAGTGGAGTGATATATGGTACATTCCGAATTGCACTGTAATCGACTACAGCGTGCTTACACCTTGACCCCAATTATTCTGCTGTATGGTATTTATCTATTATTCCCCGCATAATCTTACCACGCCGTACGGTTGTCAAGCGTGGTATTTTGACAGTTCAAACCGGTTTCGGTCATTGTGTCATAGAGAATACGTTTTCGCAAATTATTTATGTGAGCGCTGTGTGCGATGATGACTTAATTCGGAAGGAGCCATATTTCACGCCGCGCAAGCGCGTTAGGCGCTGGCGCTGTCTGGCTATATAAGGACTTACTAGTCTAGGGAAAAAAGAACAAGGTTGAGATTCTGACTGCGCTTCTGTTTTGCAATTTTATTGTAAGTAAAACCCCACAAAATATTAATGTTTTGACCACTTAAATACTAGCTTTGAATTATATAAAAATATCAATAGGATTAGCATTAAAAAATATTATTAAAATCGATTATGATTGTAAATGTTTGCTTGGTCAATCCCTAGCATCAGTAGGATGACAAAGACAGCTCACTCCACGCAAGTATTCACGGTGAGATTTTTACAGAATCGACATGCAGACTCAAAACTAAGATATTGATAGACATAATACAAGTAAATTTAATTTATTTGATACTACAGTAAATAAATTTCAATTAACAGAAGCTTTGCTCCTTATCCTTACCGCTAGGGATGTATATAAAAATCTATTTATATAGATAGAAACACATTACATAGAAAAAGACTATGAAAGGCAAATTAGCAAATCACGAGAAGAAGCCATTATTGAGCGAATAATTTTATGTGCGTGCTTACGATTAGATACAAGGACTATATACAAAGAATTTTAGACCGAATTCTCAAGGCCTTAATAGTCACAATACGTTGCATTCTTACCATACCCGACAAGTGGAAAAAGCACTTTTTAGAACACTGTTGATTAGACAATGTTACTTCTTGAAGTATTTTTACTCACCTAAATAATATATTTATATATACCTATTATATAGTTATTTACGATGAGTTAGATGACAAACGTTCTACAGATGAAACATTAGACCTTGAGGTGCAAAGCTACTGAATCTGAAAATCTACCTTTATGATGTCAATGTACCTATTTGGAGACTTAAGGGTGTCTCTAATACATTATTGGGCCCAAGGCTTTAAAATGTAATCTAGGCGCTAAACTTGGTCAAATATTTTCATCCGTAGAAGTACACAACGCTAGACTTACGCTACCATCATGCTATTTCTATCTTTATCACTTTCAATCAAGTGTAAAAGAGACAGATGCAGAAACGTTCATGTCATTGTCAGCATGAGAAATATAACTTGCTGTTATTACACACTTTTACATAGCTTAAACTAACCTGTAATTCAGATCTGCTGTTTTCAACTTTGTGTTTGTTAATAAACACGACATCAGTACAAGTTAACCGATTGTATACGCCTTTCAACTTCTCAAGTTTAAGGGGACTACAGGACCTAAACGCAAAAAAACGCAACTTTTATAATGCCTAAAAGTATAATATGATCGACTACATTAAACAAAATCAGAAAAATATATGATATTCTTCAGAATATATGCTAGTTAGATAGTGTGTTGAAAACATAATACAACTAATTTGACACGATCGAAAAAAATCATGAAGATACCTATATAAACTTTCTTTTTACAATAAAAACCATACTAATATACATACAATAATTCTGATTTTTTTTCAGTTTATTCTCCAAGCAACATACTAAAGCACTAGTGTTTTGTTTTTTTAGTCCAAACAATAGATTTTTTGTAAATAGATAATTGCTTCATATTTTGCAATAAATTATCAGCGTTGTGTCATCGCGCTTCTCTTTCTTTTCTATGCAGTCCGACAGTGACCGCGCTTTAGGTCATGTAGTCCCCTTAACGATAAATTGCTAAACAAATCATTTGTTCACACTTTGAATTGTGACTCTCACCTATGGGTTAAATTGTCATCGTCATCTGCCGAGCCTTTTCCCAACTATTTTGGGGTCGGCTTCCAGTCCAACCGAATGCAGCTGAGTTCCAGTATTTTACATGGAGCGACAGCCTATCTGACCTTTACAATCTAGTTACCAGGTAACACGATACGGGTAAGTCTGGTTGTCAGACTTTCGAGCTTCTGACTAAACGACTAACTCACGATCGGTTAAATTGTGTAAGATATGAAAAAAGTGTCATTCGTGGATTTTTGACAGTCGTTACGGGTAGTCAGAAGCCCGAAAGTCTGACAACCAGTCTTACCAAGGGGTATCGTATTACCCAGTAACTGGGTTGTGGAGGTCAGATAGGCAGTCGCTCTATGTAAAATACTGGTACTCAGCTGCATCCGGTTAGACTAGAAGCCGACCCCAACATAATTGGGAAAAGGCTAGGCAGATGCTGATGAAAAACCGAAAATGTATGTTAATTTTTAACTTCGATGTATTATTACAAAATCATTTACGTATGTTAACGATTACTTTATTTATTCGTCTAAATGTATCCAATAAGTATATTATAAGTTACTATGGACTGAATAATGCTTGTCAGACATTAGTTTCACAGCCAATATTTAACCTACCGATTTTACTAGTTTTATTATTAGACGAAATTGATGCAAATTATGAAGCTCAAGTTACTCGTAGTGTATTTATAAGGCTAATAAGCTAGGGTATATAAGCAGAATTGCTTTTTACAGCTCAACTAACTAATCTGCAGTCGCGATTTATTTGCCAAAAATGTAAACAAATATTAGTTTATGGAAAAATAACTTTAAATCCTACACAATAAAGTTCAGTTTACGCTACAACTTCACACATTTTATTACTGTTTCAATAGTGCTAGTCACTCTGAAATCAACTTAATTGCCATAAAAATAAAGTAGATATTTGTTTAACTTGAGATAGTATTCATTTGAAGTTAAATAGACTTCAGGTATTAGGGATAGAACATAAAAGCTTTTTATACGATTATTCTCGTTATGAATAATAGATATTTACGCCGGAGTTTTAAACTTAGACTGATTTATGGATTTTGAAATGAAGACAACCTGTAGTAAGGAGATAAATCAATTGAATTTTGGATTATTATTTTTTAAATCATGTTCTGATCCTATAACCGGTTGAATGGCGTAATTAGGTACAGAAACAATTACTTAAAAAGTCATTGTGTCTCGCGTGGATCCACGTTCCGGTCAAAGAAGAACAAAATGAATGAACGCTTTATTTGCTACTTCTCAAAGCAATTCGTTTACTCCTTTTAAGAATTAATGGATCTCAAAAATTACATTACAGGATTTAGTCGAAAACCTACAGAGCATTCATGGTAATTACGTAATTTCAGGTAGATCTACATAGAATTGGGGGAATTAGTACTATATGGACATGTTAGCCACTAAATACACGACATAATCAATAAATTTTAATTAAAACCACTGGCAACATTATGCAATCAAAATATCAAGCCTAATGACCATTAACTAAACAAAACTATTTGTGCAATTAGGTACTTGGCTTAAAACTAGGAGAAGTAAGTATTTAACAAAATGAATGAAAATATTGATTTTATACATTACAATCATTTATTTAGAAATGGTTAGTAGTAATCGTTAAAACAATCATGTTTATTGTGACATTAACTAGCGTAGCGTTAGCTCAGCGTATGAGACAGAAAAAAAATTTTTTTTTGCTAATTATATAAATGAACAATAAAAACCTACATGTTCTTATCTGGTTTTTAACATAAGTAATGTGTTAATAAAAGGCTTTAAAATGCTGAAAGGAAAAAGACAAAATGTATCAGCCAAAATCGTATTAAAACGCAATACAACACTCATACTTAATGTGCGTACACACGAGCGACACGCATCAGCGGCAGAGGTAACTGCAACCGTCAACGCGTGTCAACGACAGCCGTCAACGCGTGTCCACGACAGCCGTCAACGCGTGTCCACGACAGCCGTCAACGCGTGTCAACGACAGCCGTCAACGCGTGTCCACGACAGCCGTCAACGCGTGTCCACGACAGCCGTCAACGCGTGTCCACGACAGCCGTCAACGCGTGTCCACGACAGCCGTCAACGCGTGTCCACGACAGCCGTCAACGCGTGTCCACGACAGCCGTCAACGCGTGTCAACGACAGCCGTCAACGCGTGTCAACGACAGCCGTCAACGCGTGTCGATAACGTGTCGCTCGTGTATTTGAGTACGGTGCTCAAATACACGCGCAGTTGCCTCTGTCGTAGACGCGTGTCGCTCGTGTGTATGCACACCTAGATGATTAAAATTTGTTAACCACTAAAGTCAACTAATGAGTTCTCGTTTCTTTCAGCATAGTGCTTTGTGCGTTTAAACTAAGAAAACGATCTACAAAGAACATTTGTTAAAAGACTAGATTTCGTAAAACTATGTTATAAAATAAACCACACCCCTGAAATTTAACATTTGAATTTATCTAATTCATTGGCACCTATAATATTATATTATTAGTTTATTGCACATTCTCAAACAGAAACGCTAAAATCAATATTTTGTTACTAAGTAAATAAATATTAATTAAATTAGGAAACCATTTTCTGAGCATATTTCAAACTAGTAGAAACCTAAATGTATAATTAACTAACAATTTTAAATTAAAGAAAAATTCTATCAACAATTTTTTGTATATTTTACTAAATTCAAATGAATAGAAGAGAGAATATTTTCAATTTGGTTCTTAAGGGACAAACAACAGCTTTTATGAACTTTGTATACATAATAGATAACATACAAGTACGTTCGTGGCAAAGGAATCAACAACTATTTCAGTACGATTTTACAACAGTTTAACTTACAAAAAACAATATACTCGTGTGGATGTAAGCGCGATGATTACTTACATTAAAATAATGATAGTGGAATAATAAATCATTGTAGAGTTAAGTATGTATCTGAAATTAACAATATCATTATGAATTTAAGATACACACTTTTGCTAAATCACAACAATACATTTGTGTACTTAAGAGCGTGCGCGAGCGAAAATGTTCTTAAGTAACTTTTTAGACCTTTGTATCCTGCTTATGCGTATGAAGTTTCATTAAAATCGGTTCATTCATTTCGAAAAACATGGCTTGAAAGTTTGTATGAAATGCCGTACGGCGTAAACGCTCTTAAGATACAAAATTATTGGTATTCCTTAAACAAAACGACCTTCAAACTATAGAATTCGAAAACTATTTGCCACTTCAACGGGCCCCATCACACACGAGCAAGCAAGTTACAATATATTATCAACAAGCATTATATTATCCCTATACAACTGTAGTACCGCGCCTTACCGTTTGGTGCCCAGGCGCAGGAAGTTCAGCCAATATTACGTGATTTTCATCTTCTTGCTGGTCTCCTCCAGCATGTCCTTTATTTTCGTGAGGGGGGAGCGCTTACTATCTCCCCCTTTTCCAACGGGAGGCGGGAGATGGATGTGAAGGGGGTCGCGAAGACGGTCCAGGTCTTTCTCTAATTTTGCTACCTGTAATGGATAAGACTGTGGTATGCAAAAGGTGCTCAAATTAAAAGATCGCATAGTGTCTGTAGCGGTATCTACAAACGCCACATGCGAACTACGCGTCATACTGACGTCACGCAAAATCCTGCATCTCGCAAGTAGAGTTTACCGCGCAGCTAGCATATATACAACGGCCCGATATGAATCATAGGGCAGTTTCCCGCCAAATACAACACCCGTCTAGTCGGAGGATCTTCCCTTTTCTGTGGAATATGAGTGAAATTGAAACCCTGTTCCTCATACCTCTCTACGTGTCCTCAGACATGGATATCTCAGAATAAGGACAGTATTCAGACATTTATAATGCATACCCTCACTCACACTTACACCACACACTTACTCATTTTAACTGTTTCTGAATGTAACTTAAGTTATTAATTTTCTTTGTACGCTAGTAAATTTGAATTTCGTGCGCTTCCCCCTTAAAGGAAGCGTAGTAATTAAGATTAAATGGATAACTAGGGTCGTGCTCACCTCATCCTTGAGATTATTATAGTGGTTGATGTCGAGTCCAATCTTTTTCGCCTTTTTGTGCAGAGTCAACAGGTGCTGTCTGTCTTTAACATCGGGTAACACGTACTCCTGGAAAGATAAGTTAATTTAAGAAAATTATAGGACTTAAGCTTATCCTCACATAAGATGCTCAAACCTGGTCTTTGACGACAGTTTAGCAGATATTCAAGCTTGAGGTTTGCCAGTGAGCAATGGAGCGCAGCATTTTTGGAGTCAGATTAATGGACCGTGGTAGAAACACAATGTTTCGCTCCAAAACACAAATCGTCGACGAGGTGACAAGACGTCACCCAAAAAGCAGCCAAACTTAAGTGGGCGTCAAACGAGTTATGGGCCAAATCAACCGTTATGTGGGTTGCAGAAAACGTCCGGCGACATCGAGACAGGCCCAGGAGAAGATGGCGGGACGACCTTGACGCCTTCAGACAGGATTGGTCCACACTAACTCAAGACAGAGAGGAGAGGAAAGGTGACAGGGAGTCCTTTCCCTGCAGTGGGTGGGGATAGACTAAAACTAAAAATTAAATAATTAAGAAAATAAAACTCATACTGGCCATTCCGCAAACTTAATTAATTTAAACTAGCTGCTCCCCGCGGTTTCATCCGCATAAGTTTCGATCCTGTGGTAATATCGGGATAAAAAGTAGCCTATATGTTAATCCAAGGTGTCATGGTCAGCTACCTCCGTACCAATTTTAAAATTGGTCCAGCCGTTTGAGCGTGAAGAAGTAACAAACATAAACACACACACACTCACAAACTTTCGCCTTTATAATATTAGTGTAATAAAATATTACTGGCAATCTACTGCCGCCATATATTGCAGTTTAGAAGTGACGTGTTATTATCCTCCAACCCTAATAACGCAGCGCGCCGTGTTAGTACGCTAAATGGGATATAACCTCACCTGTTTAGTCAAAACGAAGTAAGCATAAGTGGCCATCGCGGTGCCGTACGTAACGAAGTAGGTGACCGGCTCCATGATATCCCACGAGTACTCCCACCAGGTCAGGCGGGCTAGCACCCCGAATTGCACGCCCATCAGTCCTAAACCAATCCACGTCAGGGCTGAGGTACGACGAGATGTCTCCATTTCGAGGCTCAAGCGTTTCTGGAAAGTTGATATGGAATAGGTAAGACATAACATCACGCCTGTCATGCCAAAGGGTAAAGCAGAGATGTACATAGTACACCCACTTTTCGCCAGCTACATTTAATTCTGTATAGGGGGTGAGTCTATTGCCATTAACCGAGCACAAATGCATGCTCCGGGCTGTTGAGAAATTCCTGATAGAAAAACCAAATGACAGTTTGCGCCACCTGGGAATCGAAGCCAGGACCTCATTGTCAGTAGTAGCAAAACCGTGCAACAAGACAGAATAAGTAAGAATTATTAAAAAACACGCGTTGTTTGGCAGACCAATGTAAGGCAGGGAATAGAATTGAATAGAATAGAATACTCTTTATTATGTACACCATATAAATTACAGACATAAATATAGAAACTATACAAAGGGTGACACAATGGGCGGTCTTATCGCTAAGAGCGATCTTTTGAAGACAACCATAGGATGGATTTAAAAAGGGGAAGCACAGACAAAATATACTGTAGGTAGTCCGTGGTGTACCATTTACATAATACAATAAATACATACATAAAGTATATTATACAACAACGGAAAACGAAATTTTAAAAAATCTGCTTCCAGATAATTTCACTAGAAATAAATATCGTAAGGTTTAAGGGAATATAAGTTTAAGTATTTTCACAAAATTATTTTAAAATATGGGGACTGTTAAGGGTATTTCCATGTCAATGTGGTTTTGCGCAAACATATCACTCAGGTAGTCGTATAATATCAAGGGCCCTTCAAAATTTACTAATCATTTGAGAACTTTGCTTTGAAAAAGGATAACATCTCTTTATCTTGGGAAGAACAGTTCCCATTTACGAAGGACCTTACTTCCTCCAGCGGCTGCAGCTCAGTGGACAGCTTCTCAAGCTGCGCTTTGAGCTCCCTTTCCTTCTTTACTTGGTGTTCGCGCACATTCAGCGCTTCATACAGCTGGTTCACCAAGTTCCGCACGTCGCTGAGTCGCGTCACCTCCTCTTGGCTCAGGCGCTCCTGGAAATAAATGAAAAAAAAATTAATAATTAATTGAAATGGGATAAGATGAGGTCATGATTACTTTGCATGTCACTGGTACGCTTATTTCTTATTTTGATTTTGCTTTTGGGATTTTGCTTGGGAAAAAAATAATAATATGTTCATAGGAGACTAAATTTATACGAATACGTATCGTACTCTTTTACGTCCTTGTATAAGGACAAATAATGAACCAAAATATGAACCAAGTAATGAAATAAAACTATTTTATTGGGACACGCACAGGAAATACAAATAGTAAAAAAGGATCATTTAAAACTAACAAAATTAACATTAAAAACAAACAAGAAAAAAAGCTCCTATCACAGCATAATGCTGCTAAATTAAAAAAAATTATACCGCGGCGCTGGTATTCTGATAGGGCAAATGTATCACTTGAATTTCTGCGTAAACAATGCTTCCGAAACGACGTAAGCACAATATGAAGTTAATAATTTAATGCACCTGACGTTTAAGAGGTTCCTAAGGAAAATGTATTGCGTCTCAAAGGTCATGGAACTTGTTGTTTATAGGTACAAAGGTACCAATTTGTAAGGAGGAGGGGAATGGCGCCATTTTGCTTGCTAACACGGAACGTCTAATGTATTATGGAGGCATGACGTGTCGTTTAGGAGGAACATACGCTCCAATTCAGATGGTTTCGATTGAAATTGTGTTGTTTTACATAAGTCTATTATAATGGTGCGTTGTTCTTACTGATTGTGTATGAATTGTATATTCCTGATTGATTTTCCTTAGTTAGGTACAGATTATATCATGATTAAATGGATTGTGTATAGAATAGAATACTCTTTATTATGTACACCATATAAATTACACAACATAAATATAGAAACTGTACAAAGGGTGACACAATGGGCGGTCTTATCGCTAAGAGCGATCTTTTAAAGACAACCTTAGGATGAATTTAAAGAGGAGAAACACTTATAACGAAGAATATACTACGTTATTTATAGTATGGTTTATATTATATTTACAGGTGTGTGTTTGCTTACAAAGGATTGTTTTAAGAGAATTATAATAATAATATAATACCCGAAAGAAGTAAATGTTTCCTTATTGGTAAGCAATCGTGTTTACAGAAGTTTACCTGTAAGTTGGCAAGAGGGTCGAAAGGGCCGGCAAGTTTTATCTTTCCTACTTGGACAAATTGCCGGAAACTTACTGGCTGATAGTATCTTCTTTGTTTTATACGGATTAGTGTTGGTTCAGCAAATAAAGTCCGTTCGCAGTTATTTTACGTCTGAGAGCAGCAACTTTATTGTATCGACAATAAAGATCACAATGATTTTGACAGATTTGTCAGTGGCAACAAACCAACAGTAACCTTACCAGAATGAGAATAAAGATCACTGTGATTTGGACAGTGATGCAAACTCAGAGTTAAAAAAAACTGAACAGATAAGTTTTGTTGGTAACACTTTTGCAATCAGTGTCAGTGTCGTAAACATACTCAATATGTACGGTGTCAGCAATGAAATATTATAGCGGTATCTACAAACGCCACATGCGAACTACGCGCCACACTGACGTCACACAATATCCTGCATCTCGCAAGCAGAGTTTACTGCGCAACTAGCATATGTACAGACGCCAGCACATCAAGCTACCCGAAACTGTGAACCTAATATTAATAGCGATAAAGCTGAAAATCTATTAAATCAATTTGACAGATTGTAGTAGCTTGATGTGCTGGCGTCTGTACAACGGCCCGACATGAATCATTTACCAGTTGCCCGCCAGACACAACATCCGTCTGGTTGGAGGATCCTCCCTTTTCTATGAGTGCACTTTACACCCTGTTCGTCATGCTCTATAATATAACCTAAGCCCTGTGTTAGCCCTGTGTAATTCCCATCCTCAAAAAAAAAAAAAGCCCTGTGTTAGTTACAAAATTGAATATACATACCTACATTAAGATGCTACTTCTGTACCTTTATAAATCGATGGATGACTATTTTTTCCTCACTAGGAACCTATACAACACAACAGTTTTTTAATTAATCAATCATACGCGTGTTCTTTTCATATAATAATTATTATGATGTGCTCCTTTATGTAGGAACAACTTAATCTCAAGAAAATCTCGCTGTGCAGAAAACAAAGCCATTATAAAGACGCTCCAAGGTTACCGAATTTTAACATGATGAACATTTAAGCCAAGTCAAGGCAACCGTCATTTTCCTTAAGACCCCAACATTACAATTTCGTGGAAAAGATAATCAGGAGACGCCGTATTACGACTTGAAATCACGTAGTTTTATTGCAATTTTTTTTACATTTTAACCTTCCGTATACCAGGGTGTTCTTTTTTCGCAAAGAAAGATCGGCACGAATAGGAAATGCCTGAGAGGCAATTCTCGTAATTTAAAATATTCAAAATCTAGTCGCAGTCACATGTCGGCAACAAACAACTGTCAAAAACTTGTCAAAAATGTAGGAAAATTAGAGTTATTTTTGACAGATTGAGACTAAGATCAGACTGTGATCGTTCTCAAAATTACGAGAATTGCCTCTCAGGTATTTCCTATTCCTGCCGATTTATTCAGTAAATATGTCACCGTGAAAACTTAGGTGAAGTGAGCTCTCAATGTGTCAATCCCTAGCATCAGGTGAAATGACAGCGCACTTAAATCACACTTCACCTTAGTTTTCAAAATGAGATTTTACAGAATAGACTGGTTAAAAAGAGCTTAACAAAAAAGAATCAATGCGTTTTTAATTTTCTTCAAAATCGAGCTCAAAGTTTCCTTGACTACCTTGCTCTTTTGTATACAAAGTCTAACAGAATAAACGCAAGTCCTGAAAGTAGTTTGTTTATAATTGACTACAGAATCGATTTAAGTAACTTTTAATACAGCCATACCTACTGACCGAACGATTGAGCCAAAGAAAATTAACTGTTATTTCAAGCAAATAAGACTCAATTTTAAATGCATAAAGTAATGCTAGGGTTAACACGATTTTCTTAATAAAAATGGTTAGCTTTAAAAAATAGTACATTGTTTAAAAAACAACAACACAAACAACAACAAACAACAACAACAAACAACAACAAACAACAAACAACAACTACAACAACAACAACAAACAACAAACAACTAACAACAAACAACAAACAACAACAAACAACTATTTTAAAGGCGAAAGCACGTCACTCGAGCTTAAAATAGTGTTTCTCCCGAGGTAGAAACTATAAGTGCAACTTATGAATAAGAATACATAGTAAGTTTATAATTACGAACGAAGGCAGAATGCTTTTCGCGCGTTATTTATTTTTTCACAATTTTTTGAAGTGAAAACTTCTTTAGCGGCGCTGTGTACTTTTTTTGGAATGGGTAAAAACTTCTAAACTCGCGTCAGGTCACGTGACCCTGATCGAAAATTCGTAAGACGTAAAACGTAAGACAGCGCCATCTATGCACATCGGGAAGAACTACGAGGGCCTCGCGTACTAACTACGTAGTTCATCCAACAACGACGAGATGGCGCTGAACCACGGATATATAACTGACGACGAGCTCAAATACATTTTATGTACAAGGCCAATAGTATGTAAAAATGTAACTAATATCAATCGTACCATCTACGTCCTCTTCTAATACGCCTCTGCAAACATTATGGTAATCGAACAAAGGTAACATTGTGTAAAATTTCATACAGGCTCCTTATTAGTTTATCTAGTTACCACTTTAGAAATGATTAACGAAGCACTGCCGCGACCAACACCACGAACTGAAGTCTATCCTGTGTGCTTATTTGTAAATCTGAATAAATTCCTTTCACGAGAAGAATAAACCAGTCACTTTGGTCATCATACCTGATTTGCAAAAAACCCTATAAAATAAGGAACACACCTTAACACGCGTGTTTTGTTTATAAGACGATTCACAAAATACACTCGTAATTGTTCAAGTTTTCACTTCTGTCGGCACTACCGGAGTGCCAGTGTTTTTTTTTATTTGGCTCGTGCGCGTTTTACTTTTATCATACAGCCTTGTTCATACAATGTTTGTGATTGACTTCTTTCGTGTTTGGAACTTTTACTAACAATATCCACATTCCAAATTCAAATCACTTTTAGTCCCTAGGGATTAAAGAGCTATTTTAGTCCCTGTTTACGAAGAATACACTAGCCCTTTTTGAATAGATGTGATAAAAAATAAATTTTGGTCTTTGTATCGTGCTTTTCACTCAATACGTATGTCATGTAACATAATTAATGTTACATATTGTATATAAATTAGTTTCTGTTTTCGCCCTGAAATCTCATCTCAAAAAATTCAACCTGTAAGTGTAGGTAAAGTTTAATTTAAATTCACGTTGGCG
The DNA here is from genome assembly GCA_927399505.1 of Luperina testacea. Classification (NCBI taxonomy): domain Eukaryota; kingdom Metazoa; phylum Arthropoda; class Insecta; order Lepidoptera; family Noctuidae; genus Luperina; species Luperina testacea. The sequence continues at coordinate 18,045,032 of OV656759.1, read as the reverse complement.
TCACGAGAAAAATCTCGTCGCCAAATATGCAAACAGCAGATTGTTTCATTTTGTGTCCCGACATGTTTCATTCAAAGGTTTGTGGATTGTTTACATGTCAAACGATATTAAATCTCTAGAGTTTTGATTAAAACCGAGATGTTATTAAGTTCATGAACAGCGGTGCTATTCTGTAAAAATCTCACCGTGAAAACTTAGCTGAACGTGGAGTGAGTCGTCAATAGTGTCAATTCCAATTCACTTTACTTAAGTTTTCACGGTGAGATTTTTACAGAATCGACCGGTAGGTCCAAAATAGGGGTTAAAAACGAGGTGAATGTGCTGCTGCTCGAGTTTTAAAGGGTTTTTTGTTCATTTGAACAGGTACGCAAATTAGGGGTGTTTTCAGCGTTACACGTGTGTTTCATCGTTCATAATTCTTTGTTTTCTTAACCAAATGTGTGGAGTTCATTATGTTTATAGCATAAAACTTTAAGCAAATATTTATTTAGCTAAATAATTAAAGGTAGGTGCGAAGAATAAAATATGTTTATTATATAAAAGTGCTATAATATATTCAAACGTTGCGTTTAACATTGACAAAGTAACATTTCCACTTTTGAATATATTGATGACGACCACATAGAAATAGTCAAATATTTTTATGCAGAAGGTAGTCTTTTGATTAATGAATCCCAAGTTTTACTTCGTAAAAGAAACCCCTAATAACATTGAAAACCGACCCCTGCCACTTCCGCTAACTCAATGAAACTCAATGCATATTCTACGACTGCTTAAAGTGGTCATAATGATTACAAAGTTTGGTCGAATCCAACCCTTCTTGAGGGCAATGTAAAGATGCTATCTAGTTCAACCATTAAAGAACGATCAAGTATTCATGGTGCTTTCAAAAAAGGGTGCTGGGGGTACGTAGACCTGTTGCTATTTATAATTCTTGGATGCTTTGAAATTGTTATAAATTCATATGGCGGTTTTCGTATTTAGGGCTAACTTTTTCAAACCGCTTGGGGTTTGTTTCTAATTTAAAACTTCAAGCATGTTCATGGTACGGCCCTATAAAATAGCTTATAGTACGTCGACGAACAACTATTTTTATGGTTCCGGATTATATTTCCGGATTCTCCAGACTGATTCTAGAAAAAGAAACGTAATTTCGTGCACTTAATTTTAGTACACAAATTATTTTTAATATTTTTCACCAACTCTAAAATAGCCTCACAATCTCTTTAAAAAGCTCCTTACATTGTTGAGGTTGAAAATTGAGTAAACAAACTAAAAAATACGAAACTGCAGACCACGTAGCCAGAAAACAACTTACACTGTATACATTTTACGACTCGGTACAATGTAAGCATCTAACTACTCTACACGAAGAGTCGTAAACTAACAAGCAGAAGGAGCTACTTAGTTAGGATCAAATATTCAGTCGCAGAGGCAGGTGCACCGACACGTGGTAACAGCAGAAGTTCTACACGTGTTAACTAGTGATAGGGAAGGAGGGTGGAAACTTTTGCCACGGAGAGAGGTGCTGGAAATTCTTTAATTGGTTTTGTTCGTATGTGCAGACGTTTCGTTTCTACGAGTATTTAGCTCCGACGAATGGTATATATCTAGGTACACATTCAACCTTTTCGATTATTCAAAGTCGCATAGCACTATGAACAGTCATAAAGGCGAGAGTTTTTTTTTTTTGCATTTGCCATTCTCGCAGGTCAACCTAGGAGGTTGTCGGCTGCTGAACCGGACTATCCTGTGAATGCCTTAATAAATTAATACCTCCAGCCAGGGCATAAAACTTATAAACTATGCGACTATACGCTAAGGGCACTCCCTGGTAGGAGCCTTGGTTTAGGGCGTCGCTGGGGCAGCAAGGGACAGGCAGGATCGGATCAAACAGGGCGAGTGTTTTAGATGCCGTCTTTTTACTTTCGAATAGCGCTGATTCTCACCCCTGTATAATTTTTTTTTGACGTGACAACGTCTAATAAATCGATGAAGCTGGTTGCACTCACGAAAAAACATGACTCATGTAGCGTTACCTCGCGGCCTCGCTCTGTAGCGTGCCATGGCGGCTTGAAGTGCAAGCGAATTAATACAAATGCAATGCAACTATTCCATCAGTATTTTCCTATGACGTTGTCACGTTCAACTATCGTCAGTAAACGGACTTTACAGACAACCGATATTTTGTTTTGATCAATGGACATTGTCAAGAATGTGTGTGTGGACGATTTTGTATTCATGAGCAATCGCAATCGATCATAGAGCTTAATGGAACTTCTGCTAGTACTTTATCACAACTAGCCTCGACAGCTTTCGAGTGACGTCACAATATACGGTGTCGACAGCACGTCATATATCCGTCTAATAAGCTAGCAAGCGGCGGATTTATGAAAATTTCCATCGAATTTTCAATGTTTAATATTTTCATGCGGGGCTTAAAAGATTAGAAGGGTTTTATGTAATCTATACTAATCCATACTAATATTATAAATTCCAAAGTAACTCTGTCTGTCTGTATGTTACCTTTTCACGCCTAAACCACTGAACGGATTTCGATAAAATTTGACAGAGATAGATTGCATCCCGGGGAAGGACATAGGATAGTTTTTATCGACATACCTCGCGGGCGAAGCCGCGGGCGGAAGCTAGACGTATTATACAAAGCTGAAGAGTTTGGTTGAACGCGCTAATCTCTGAAACTATTTATTGTTCCAGTCGGATTTGTAAAGGTCTTTTTGCATTTGATATCCCAATTCTTGAGGAAGGCTACAGGCTATATAACATCACGCTATGGCCCTTAAGAATCGAGAAGAAAGAAAAAAAAATGCGATGGAATGCGAAGGGGGGGGCCGGGCTAGTGAAGATACTTATTTATGGGAAACTATTAAAAATAACACATAATAACGTCACAACTATATTCGCTTGTTATGTTTAAGGCGAGGTTGCAGTACTTTTTAACTTATACCTACCTACCTACCTACCTTTACCTCTGTAAATCTAGCGATCCAACGAAAAAAGTCTTCTGGCCAGCAGGACCCGGTCGCTTCTGGACCCGCGGGTCCAGTTGACCACATCATTCAATATATTAATTTTGCGCAAATAGAAATAATTTTTTATTTTTATTATTTGTTGTTATAGAAAATTTCAACAGTATAGCTATCACGGTTCATAAGATACAGCCTGGTGACAGACAGACGGACAGTGGAGTCTTTGTAATAGGGTCCCGTTTTTACCCTTTGGGTACGGAACCTTAAAAATGAAGTGTCTTGGCCAGTACCTAAAGAAGATCTATGCAATGGCTTTGTATATTTTGATTTTTCTTTACAGTCTGTTAGGATGGTTTAGATTTGGAAGAATGTCAGTTTCTACGAAGGAACACCAGTGGCCGAATTATAAAGTATTAATACCATTATGATTTCTGAACTTTGAGCATCTGAAAAACGGATGGCGCTATCGGTCATGTATAGCTCCGTCTCCCTTTCGCACTGGAATCATAATGGCATCATCATAATACGGCCACCAGTGGAAAGTTAGAAGAGCACGCTTTAAAAGTCACATAATGCCAACATTTTACCGAAAACTACATGGTAGTTACAAAAGGGAGGAGCTCAATACGCAGCGGTGCAAGTGGGTGGAACAAGGCTGTGTCAATGATAATGATGATGACCATGGAAGGTGTAATATTGGTAATATTACAATAACACAAGTACTATTTTCAATACAATTAACTGCCATTATAAATACCCTCCCAGGAATACTAATGATCACTTCAGCGTAAATACTCGAAGCGAACAATACACTTCGCGTGTCAGAACTATGCGTTCAGGGTATAACTTTTAAGGTAATAACTGCATGTCAACATGTGGGCATGTACATTCAAACAACCTATTTGATATACAGGAAAAAAATCATCTTTTAACAACACTGCCAATACTCAATTTTAGTGTGTGCGGAATAACTTTTTTTAAGAGTTTACCATGCTTATGAAAGTGACGGGAAAATAATGAATAACTCAACCCACTCAAATTGTCTAATCTAATATTATAATATAGCACACACATACAAAAATCAATTCTTTTCTCTTTATAAAGAGAAAAGATTTGATTTTTTGTTGTGTGTTTATTGCGCTTTCACGCTCAAACGGCTAAGCGGATTTGGATGAAATTTGGCACATGGGTAGATAATGACCAGGATTGGGACATAGGATACTCTTTATCCTCATATTTCCACGGAATAGAGACTTACGCGGGTGCAACCGCGGGGCGCAGGTAATTTAAAATAAGTTGTAAGTTAGCGGACTGCGGGAGCAGTGGTGGCTCAGTGGTAACGCCCCGACTTACGAGTTCGTGGATTCGACAGGCAGGCGCTTTGCTTTGTGTAAATACACAAAGCAAAACTACTGCTACACTACACACTACTGCTCTCAAAATGGTGAAGGAAAATATCGTGAGGAAACCAGTATGTTCTAGAACCAAAAATTCGAAGACATGTGACATCTACCAACCCGCACTGGGCGGGCGTGGTGGATTACGGCCCACTCCCTCTATAATAGTGGAGGCCTGTGTCCCAGCAGCAGTGGGAAAATTATAGGCTGATTCTGTTATCGGCCTGAATAGCAAATAGCTTGTTCGACTGTAGCTACGGCTTTTACATTATTTCATCGTCTATCACGTGAAAGGGAAAATTGTATAGTACATATTAGTAAAACGAAAACATGTTCTTATGTTATACTTTGACATTGCTGCATCGATAAAATCACTTGTTGGATTGTCAATCCAATGTAAACTTGAAACCATTTAGTTTTAGGTTAACGTTAGGTTATGATATTACTATAATGGAAACGTGACTTTATAAATATGTACATGCATTGGAAACCCTAGCCGATCTATTCCGTATAAATCTTACCGTGAAAACTTAGGTGAAGTGATGAGTGTGTCAATAGTGTCAATCCCTAGCGTGACCGTTCATTTCACATAAGTTTTCATAGTAAATTTTTTACAGAATATTCCGGCTGGTCATTGATTATGTGTTACCGACTCAATCATGTTCAAAAGTCAGTGTGTACCTATCATTGTAATAGCAAGCACTGAACTAAATATACAGTATGGGAGGGACATCCCTACATTATATTCGTACGGACATATTTTGTTTATAACCTACATCTGCACTTTATCACAATTCACATTATTCTTTCTTATGAAGGCTAACTGGGTAGGCTTTGGTTAAGATATCACCATTTACCACACTTTCGTAAAATATGTAAAGTAATGGAAATATATAGAACATTATTATTCCGTCCTGATTTAATTTATGCTTCATATGAAGATGGATGTCTTCGTTTACAAGATTTATCGTATAAAGAGAAAATTAAGATTAAAGTGTTTTCGCACGCAAAATCGTGTGGATTTGTACTTGGTAAATTGGAGATTTAAGAAACGATTTTACAATTTACTAGTAGCTTTATTACAAGAAAATGATGTTAGCAGTCACTACAAAATTAGGTAGAATCTTCAGTAGAATTCCCATTTTAAGAAAAACTAATACTCGGAAAAATTTATGCAATATTAGCAATTGGATTAGCTCCGATTATAATATTTATTAAAATAATAATAAAAATTATATGTTAATTGTATATGTTATTATGATATGTTATTGGTAATATGTTATTATTTTCCACCAATGACAACCCCATGTATGGTATGTTTAATAAATAAATAAATAAATAAATAACTTTGCCCATATTTATTTTCACGCAATCACTGTCCATTCAAGATTGCCTGTGGATCGCAGAACGCGATACGGCCGCTCATTGTATATTTTGTAGTGTTAAATGTATTTTTTTGTTATGTGACGAAGACTTCAGGAGATAATTCGCTACACCTACAGTTTTTAAGTATCCAGACATTTTCTTCAACACTGTCCTACACAAATTACCCTATAAAAACTGAGAATCACCCAAAATAAAAACTGTATTCACAGTCAGGGTTACAAAAACCAAGCTGGCGAAATAACGAGCGGCAGTAACCAGCCCCGTAAAAGAAGACTTTTTCAACTGACATACCTTTTTACAGCATAATTATAGTTTCACTTTATGCTGTAAAAAGGGCTACTTATTTAGGCTTATTTACACTAGGAGACTTTATCGTCTGTGGAAACACGAGACTCGCCAGGCAATTATTGCACTCATGTTAGATGCTTTTAAAGCAATAATCGCCTAGCGAGTACCAAAAATAAATAGAGCAAAACACAAATTCGAGTAAAGTGCGTTTCACGAAAGAATTCCCTTCGCCGTAATGTTGGCACCATTGCTTTTCATTGAAGGTAAAACAATTCTTCAATGAAAAGCAATGGTGCCAACATTACGGCGAAGGGAATTCTTTCGTGAAAAGAACTTTACAGTCCGTTCACAGTTATTTTACCTCAGACATCAACAATGACAGACTTGTCAGTGGGAGCAATCCAACAGCAACCTTATTAAAATAAGAATAAAGATCACTGTGACGTTGACAGTGATGCAAAATCAGAGGTAAAACACCGGTGAAAAACCTGTAGGTGCGTTTATGTCATACGAGACTCTTTAGACGATTTTCTCAAACTGTTTTGACAACTCGAAATATTATTATCTGTTTGCTTCATGAGTTGTACGAGTACGTACAGACGCTTCCAATTTTGAAAAGCGAGGCGATTCTCGCGTTTTAACATGCAACAGTACATAAGATACCATTTCACAAGTTAACTTTTTATCTTCTCTCAAAAATCGCCTATTCGAAGCGAGAAAATCTCCCTTGCAAATGAGCCTTTGTGCTGTAAAAGGTCCTTTACAGGGAAACTCGTTAAAGCCAGACACTCATTACCGGCGAACAGGTGAGAATCAAGGAAATATTAAAGTTTTGCGCTGTTGTTGTAGAGTTTATCCTGCGAAATTTTTAATTTTGTTATGTTCGTTATTTATTTTGTCTGGCACTAGGCGCTTCGGTTGCATCGTGGGTTTACAAACACAAATATAACATTGAAAATTATTAGATATCAGACAGATAATTAACAGTCTTAGGGCTGATTTTTCTAATGACGGATAATTTTTATTCGTGGAATTCAATTAACGTCTGACAGATTTTGTATGGAACTGTCAAACATTTTAAATTATTCCTCGGATATAAATTTCGGACGTTGGAAAAATCAGCCCTTAAAATAATAATTATTATGTCAAGTATAATTATAAAAAGGAAAGAGTCATTGGTCAGTCATCAAAAAATTCGTCCGCATCGTTGTCAACAGGAAAAATGCCCAAAAGACTGGCAGCATTGCCACGTTGTATGGCGATGCTGATTTTTTTGCCAAAAATTAGGCCAGGCTTAGACAGATAGTTAGACATTATCTTATACAACATGTATCTGTATTCCATACCAGTACTAAGTACTAAGAAACTAAGAATTACCGAAACTGCTTTGTACCTTGCGTAGTTTCAAGATATATGTATAGATATCAGGAAAAATCATCCTAGGTTTTTGTCAGGATTATTGAAAAGCATCCAGTTTACTTTATGCCAGACACTTTTCAGGGTTCCTTCTATGAAAGTGTTAAGTCATAACATGGCAAAGCGGGAAGAAGTTATTTATCCTGCATTCTGCTTCATCTTTATCTCTCTTCCACACTAAAAGAATGATGACATGAGGTGCTTACGCAAAATGCAGGCATGTTGCTGTGCCATGATTTTGCAAGTTGTGTAGTAGTAATGATATCATACCGTAAAGTTCCAGCGGTAGATCAAATACAGCTGCAATGCGGTGTCTTGTTCTACTATGACAGAGAGATTGATTATCGCTGTATAATTTGAATACTGCAAAGTCTGCAACATTGCATGCTGCTGAAGTTCGATTGCTTTCATTATTAGTAAACGTCTATGAAAGATTATTTTTATGTATTTACGGTTTACTTATAGAATGTTGATTGTCTTTGGCTGTTATTAAAGTATTTCTGCTCTAAATTCAGGATTGAAATCGATATCTATTTTTTCATGTTTTCAGCGTTTGCATAGGTAGGCACCCACCCGTGTTCCTTCCTTAGCCCTTTATGTTCCGGGCCAGCGGTAACCCTTTCGGACAATCCCGCTGACCCGGCAGGATATTAGAGTGTCTAATAATATTTTTAGGAAAGCAAAATGTGAATTATTTTAGGTTTCGATTACACACTAACTTTCGACGCCTTTACACATCCTACCTAACTGATGATTTAACATAATGTGAACTTTCTATTTCCCGGTACAAAAACGGATAAAACAAAGTAAACACAACAAAGCGCTTCCAAATAAAATTATTACCGCCACGAGTAGATTTACCGGTAACCGACGAACCTTATTAGTCAGTTTGTGGTCATTAGCGCTGTTCATTTATTCAGTGAAGTTAATGGTTTTGTCCAGAAATAAATAAATTGGTCGATTTACTAATGGGAATCTGATGTGTGGAGCAGATACGGAGAGAAACAGATTTGTTATCGAATAATAAACGTTTTATGTACGTATTTTTAAGCCAAGCTTAATTCGAAATAAATTAGTTCCGAAAAAGAATCGTTAAAATTGAATAGCCAGATTTATGGAAAAATAAATACCTACTTGAGATATTTTACGCGATTGATGCAAATCAACAAAGTAAAATGTCAACAGCGTGTGATAGAATTATGTATAAAAAAAATTTTGTTACTCTGAAAATTTGTATTCCATTTTATATTTTTAGGGTTCCGTACCCAAAGGATAAAAACAGGACCCTATTACTAAGACTCCACTGTCCGTCTGTTTATCTGTCACCAGGCTGTATCTCATGAACCTTGATAGCTAGACAGTTGAAATTTTCACAGATGATGTATTTCTGTTGCCGCTATAACAACAAATACTAAAAACAGAATAAAATAAATATTTAAAGGGGGCTCCCATACAACAAACGTGTTTTTTTGGCGTTTTTGCTTTGTGGTAGGTACGGAACATTTCGTGGGTGCACACGAAATGTTCCGACGACTCGCACTTAGCCAGTATTTAAAAAAAGAGGAGGTCCTCAATTCGTCTGTATTTTTTTCTTGTATGTATGTTACGCGATATCTCCCAATTGTGGATCGATTATGAAAATTATTATTATTTATTATTTTTTAATGGATAGGGAATGCTTCAGGGTTGGTCCCATATAAATATTAATTTTGTTTCGGTACACTTCGAGTTGGCTTGAGTAATACTTGCTTTTCTTAAATTAGTTCATATTGATGATGTTATAATAACTACCTGTCACTGATATTTACATAGCAAGTAGTGATAGATACGAATTTAGGGTAGGTAGGTACAACTAAAAAGTGAAGAATAAAAACTTTTTTACAATTCGGATTACATTCGATGTCATTGGTTCCGCATTTTCGTTTTTTGCCACTGACTTCCGAAATTAAAGTTAGTTTTCACTCTGTAGTGTTTTTTTTGGAAGTCGGTTGTTTTTAACTTTGAAAGTTACTTAATTAACTTTGTTAAAATTTTACTTCTAGTTTAGAAGCAGCTTCTGTCTAATGTCTTTTATCTTTAAATGTTATGTACACCTATAATAATAAATTGTGTATACATTAGCAGTAATTGTACCTTTCCTAAACACTTTTGTGAGCCAATGTTACCTAATATATTTGCTGTTGGTTGTTCTTTGTTTGGTAAAGAAAATACTAGTTTTGAGTTCAACAGCCAGGAAGGTACCTGCTGGCCAGGAACTATTAAAATTTCAGCTAACTCGGAAACAACTTTGCTAATGAGATTTCATAGTTACCGTGCACTTGTAATTGAGGAAGTTAGAAGCTTATGACAGTAACATGATCTGGGTCAAGGAAGTTCTTGGGTTTTAACCTAGTCTTTCCGTGCTTGTAATGCCTATCTAGATAGGCATTACAAGAACCGGATGATGTGGCGATGCTTAGGGGAGGCCTACATTCAGCAGCGGACGTCTTTCGGCTGATGAATTAGAGTTTGAACTGATCCAAACAAAATGTGGTTGAATGGATCTATAACCGCTAAAACGTATGTTTTCAATACTTACATACGACTTAATCACTTACATTTTAATACTTAATCGTTACAATAATATAATCTGAAAAATTAAGGCATTCAATTTGCTAAAACAAGTCATCAGGAGCCTTATGACTTGTTTTAGCAAATTGAATGCGGCAGGCAGGTGCGAAGCGACAGTGAGATGCGACTCTAGTAGAACAATTTTTTATGAAAACTTCATGGACATTGTTCTACCAGAATCTCGTCGCAACGATGCGTCGCGCCTGTTTGCGGTAGCCTTTAGGTGCATCGTTAAATCCATGAATCAATTTATTACTGCTGTAGGTAATTAGTTACTAAATCAGTCAACATCTGGGAATACAAGGCCTGAACTAATTACGAATAGGTATTATCGAGGCTTCGCCAAGTCTTGGTTTATTGGCAAATTGGGAAGCAAGTTATTTCAGAACATTTCGTGCACGCCAGGTTGTACTATTAATTTGAAAGGAATGATTTGTGGAGGAAGTTTTGTTCGTTAAAGTTTTAATGTAAATGGTTTCTTCAAGTTATCTTTTAATTGCAGGCATGATGTAATCCAAGTTCATATCAGTATTTCGACACAGGGAGACTATAGATAGCATTTTCCATACTTCTACACTTCTGTACTAATAACCTATATAAATAAAACAAAGTCGGGTTAGTTACACTATTTATAACTCAAGAACGGCTGAACCAATTTTTATGATCTTTGATTTGTTGGATTTGTCTCCGCGGCAGAATAAACTATTAACACATGGGAAAATTTTACGAAAAAAATATTTTTAAGATAATTAATTTTATCATAGGTACCTACATCCTGAGGCAATACGAAGTTCAAGTAAAATTTGTTTGTTTGTATGTAGGGGGTAATCTCCGAAACTGCTAGTCGGATTTGAAAAAATCTTTTTGCATTTGATAGCCCAATTCTTGAGGAAGGCTATAGGTATAGGCTATATAACATCACGCTAGAGGTCAAATAGGCAGTCGCTCCATGTAAAATACTGGTTTTCAGCTGCATCCGGTTAGACTGGAAGCCGACCCCAACATAGTTGGGAAAAGGCTAGGATGATGAGTTTTATGAGACCGCAAAAGTCGAGCAGAGGTCCTAATACTGACCTCACATTGGGTTCCTCACGACTCAAGGCAAACCAGTTTAGGTAGTAACTATCTAAAGATAGGTAGGATCCCTACGACTAGGGTTCCCCGGCTTACTAGAACCCCAATCGCGTAGCGCACTTTCAATCACCATCTCAAGGATATTTCTAATCCTCTGCTTCATATGTTTGAAAAATTCGTCTGCTAAACAAGTACATAACGCAATGAATGTTGTTGAATTGTCAAAATGAATGGCATTGTCATTTTACGTGTGTTACGCAATTACCCCTCAGTAATAATAGAATGGAACTATATTCTCCCTAATATCAATTCAATCAGAAGTTACTCTAAGCTAAGCTGTGCTCCTAATTCATTTGGACATCAAGGCGAATACCCGGAAGTGATTAAAGATATCTAAATACATTAGAGACTTGTGGCTCAATGACCTTACACAGACCAAATATTTGCTGAAATTCATATCTTAATTGTGATGGACCGAAAGCGAAGATAAGGTTCGCTAACAATTTTTTTGAATTGATTCCATGTTTAGATTAAGCAATTTTTTCTTGGTCTGACCTGAGAACTTATGGGAATTTTGAAGTCGTTTCTTTGACTGAAGTAGTTTCTTTGACTGAAGTCGTTTCTTTGACTAACTGCCAATTAAATTATTATTTGGCAGTTCTGGAAAGATCCTCAATTGCCATTTTCCTTTCTATTCCTATCCCATAATGGTTTTTGTTGAAGGAATTGAAATAACAGACACATCAAAACTTTTTACATTAATTATTACTTGGCAGTTTTGGAAAGATCCTCACACACAATTACAGAATATGATTTATGGGAACATAACACAACATAACATAACATCACGTGTGTAAGCCCCGAAAGGTTAGGCAGATGTGTCCCTATGGGTGTCACTAAAATGTTCCCTTTGGAAACTTCATTGAAATCGGACGTAATACGATATCTCATTGTATCGGGACGTCACTTAAACAAAACAAGACGCTATATTCCATAGGTTATGCTGTTAGTGACAATATCTAACCCTTTAATAATAAACGTATTATATCAGATGAATAGTTACACACCGATTTCCTCTTTCAGTCGTCAGTAATTTGACTTTCGAAAGAAGAAGACAAAGCGTTGTGTAACTATACAGAAGCTATAGAACGTTTATACGTAAGAGGGTAAGAATAGAATAGAATAGAATAGAATACTCTTTATTATAAAAAAATGAAAGAAATAAGAAAGAAAAGAAAAAAAGAAAGAAGAAAAGAAAAAGAAGAAAAGAAGAAAGAAAAAAAAAAAAGAAAGAAGAATGAAAATTAAGAATGAAAATTTAAAAATGTTTTATTAAAATCGATTTAAATAATAATTGCAACGATATAATTGAAAGATTCAGCGAATTAGAGCCAGAATAATCATGGTTCATTATTTATAATCGGTTAATCTGAATATGAAATAACTAACAACAATCGAATTTGACCTTGGAATATCGGCGAATGACGCAGATGTGTACTTGGAAAGAGTTCCTCCATTAAAACCCTGAGGTTCTGAGTATATTCAATCAATACAGATACCTATAACAGTTGAATGAGTAAGTAGGTACATAAAGCCACGTGCCTGAAAGTGTTTCAGTATGACTGTGTATATTCGTGATCCTTTGTTGGATATAAAATTAATGGTAGCTTGTCAATAGATTTTGGTAAGAAAATATTAAGGCTACGCCGACCGCCTAGTGGCGCCCCCATCGTTTGTTTGGTTTATTATAATCACTAAAACGGATAATAGTGACCACTATTTGCCGTTTTAGTGATTATAATAAAATTAAACAATGTGAAACTAACGTTTATAATAATATTAACGTATAATCTTGTGGAGCACAACTTAACGTGCTTATTTTCCGCATTTTCATTCTAAAATAAAATAAATAACCAAACAAACTATGAGGGCGCCACTGCGCGGTCGGCGCCCTCTTAATACTTCACAGGTACCTTTTACTTACATTTTAACAATGTTCTTTTCTTTGAACTGTCAATAAATAATACTTTTAGGGCTGATTTTTCTAACGCCAGATAATTTTATCGGAGGAATAATTTAGAATTTTTGACAGTTCTTCCATACAAAAACTGCAAACGTCAATTTTATTCCACGAATAAAATTTATCAGTCGATGGAAAAATCAGCCCTTAGTAAATACACCATCGAATTAGACTACATATAAGTAATAATTTTACTAAAAGTAAAAAACAAAAATCTATTTTCAGGTAAACTACGAAACGGTTAGTGAGAATGGTTGTAAGTTTTTTCAGAATAACTCTGCAGTTTTATCATATTTTAGATTTTCTTCTTCTTTCGTCTCTGGTCCCGTTATTTGAGCTCGGGTCTCTTCACTTTTCTGCGCCAAGATATTCTGTCTTGGGTAGTCGGTTTTGGCAATTAGGCTTTCTTGAAGTCTCTTCTTCGTCCACCAGGAAAATAGCAGGCGGCCTCTGCCTCCGTCAGATTGACTTTGCCAGATACCAACTCAAAATCCTTATCCTTACTTACATAGATTTAAAAACAAAGTCGCCGAAATGTCTGTGCGCGCATAACTTCTGAATGACTGAATCAAATTGGATAATGATTTTTTTGTTGTGTTCGGCATTGCCAGGACAAGGTTTGTATGAAAGAAAATCACGGAATTTCGCGAAAAAATTACACCCGTGCGAAACTGAGGCGGGCCGCTATCTAGTCAAATAAGTCATAATTTACTTCATAAAACTCCAATCATATCTTTTCGAATTCTTCAAGAGTTTATAGTATACCCAAAATGTATGTTCTCGCCAGTCGAGAACACAGCTTAATTCACTGCACTTCAAGTAGGGTGACCATTTCTATATGTAAAAGCCGGACATTTGCAAAAAAAGTCGGGACATTTCAACCTTTCTTGTTTAGTTATTCATTTAACTATTTTATTTTGTAATAATGAATCCCGCAACTTGAAAAGTCTCGGACGAATGGCAAGGCCAGATAAAGTCTCAACGGGAGGCCATATAGCCGGACATGTTCAGACAAAACCGGATGCAAGGTAACCTTAGCTCCAAGCCAGTTATATGCCATCCAACTGACAGCCGGTTTAATGACGGCTTAACCCGCTCATCGAGAGATGTACGCAAGGATTAGACGATCTTCTAGAAAAGGTATCAGTTTATGATATAGCGTGAGAAGAATGTGAGTGAGTTTTAGAAAATTAATTTTGATTTAAATGGTTTTTGTGATGTATTGTCAGAAATGGCAAAAGAACTAACCTTGAGAAGGTTTCTCTGGAGAGTCTAACTGCTTGATAATGTACTCTTAGTTTGCGAACTAACCTTGAGAAGGTTTCTCTGGAGAGTCTAACTGCTTGATAATGTACTCTTAGTTTGCATACACACGAGCTACACGCGTCGACAACAGACACGCGTTGACGGTTGCAGTTGCCTTTGTCGTACACGCCTGTCGCTCGTGTGTATGCACAATTACGACTAAACTTGTTGAACTGACAGTAAATAGAATCTGACATAAGAATCACGGAAAAGCTAAGCATCCCAAAAATTAATCTCACTGTTTTTACAAAGACATACATAGCTGCAGACTGCATCATTCTAAATAGTCAGTTTAACGAGTAAAAAAGCAATTAAAAAGCTCCAAACAAACCAAATACTTTACAGTAATTAACAAAAAGCTCTATTTAAAAACCCCGCCCAAACGCACTAAATTACTGTCCCACTCCCTGTGTCCCAAACAAATAGAAAAGCCGGGCACAAAACTGACCAGGCGCAATTACAGGAGGTACTTTAGCAAATTAATTACACCATTGGGACCCTGATACAGTAATTAAGTATTAACTAATTGGTGTGCACGTAGCACGTAATGCAGGTGACATGGATATAAAGCTACTACGAAAGATCCCTGGTTGTAAATTATACTCAATACTCGATACTTTTATTGCATTCCACATGTAGGTATTCTTAGGTGGTGGTGTCTTAGGTTGTGGTGGTGGTGGTGGGTGGTGGTATTCTTTTGTTTGCCAACAATGGATTGGCTGCTAGGCAAAATTGTGTTTTAATTTTTTTTATGAAGTAATTGATAACCATATTGCAAGAAGATGGCTGATAGAGCTAAAAAGTTCCCGACCCACCATGTTCCAGAAGGTGTAGCGTGGTTAATTTTCCTCACAAGGTGGACTGGACCTACTGATCGTCTCTCTGAGTTTGTTAATTTCATATTGTGACATGATCAGCGAATGTTATCACCTACCATCTTTTACTTGTCCCGTGAGTCGCAGGAATCCGCTGGAAAGCAGGAACGGTTAATGTGGCGATGTTTGGGGTGGTCTATGTTCAGCAGTGGACGTCTTTTTGCTGAGATAATGATGATAATAGTCCTGGGTTCAATTTCCTGTTCGTGTTCGGGCATAGTGTTAATGAGCTTTTACGTCCGAATTTTCTCAGTAGCAGTTCGGTTTCTGGATTTTTGCCCGGTTGATGGCATTATTTATATACATTCACCGCCTATTACATGGGACTTAAACATATTTGGCGATATGTGGGTCTACTATGGGTACACTCTTCGGGGAATAATGACGTGACGTTATTCTATATGTTATGTTGATGATGAATTGATCATCATAATATGGAGCCTGGGGATCAATACTCATTTCCTTTCTTTGAGAAGAAGCCATTACCGTTAGTTGTAACAGTTACCCAAAGGCCGACAGACTATCTAGTATATCTTCTTAAATAGTTGCAATTACATACGTTGGTTCTTTGTTATAGGTACAATAAAGGTTTATGTGCTACTTTCCGGAGTAAGAGGGTATGTGGCTTTGTTAGGCTAGATTTATTTGGTCCTCTTCCTCTTTGGTATATGTGTCGTTAATAGAGGACAGTCGTGGATTAAAAAAAGGTCAGAAATATGTACGTACGGAGGTAATGAGATCATTCGTTTGACACTGTTTATCTGTCTACCCCTTTTCGCTCACGCCGGGAGTATATGTTGGTATTTTATACTCTACAAGCTATACCCCGTTATTTCACCCACATAAGTATCGATGCCGTGGGAATATCCGTATAAAAATATCCTTTGTCCTAATCAATGGCAAAATCATGGTCTACCCATATGCCAAATTTCATCCAAATCCAGTTAGCCGTTTTAGCGTGAAAGCGTAAGAAACATATAAAAAATCTAATTTTTTCTCATTATAATTAGTTTAAAAGAACCATTTTCCTTTGGGCTTCACCGCAGCTGGGTAAAAATAGTCCAGTAATCATGTCAATTATTAAGGTTCACCTAAAATTTAAAAAGTCACCCAATTCTCGTTTTGGACTCGCAACCCGCTGCACATACGTAGATTTTAATGAATTAGGCGGCCAAAAGCTATTTTTAGAACAACAATATAATAATGATTTAACCATTTACTCAGGTAGTAAACAGTTCCAGGTACAAAACGACACCCCTTCCAACGGTCGTCGATGTGCATGAGGTAACCCTCGAGTAGTCGGAATCCGATAGTCTCTTAACGTGTACGTGTCTGTTTTCGACAGCGCTCCCAAACTAATAACTTCTAAAGTGCATAATTATTGTTGAAATAATTGTTTTTAAGTGAAACTTATGGATTACAATAATTCAGGTAAGGACCTATGTTTTACAACAATAATATACTTGATTGTCGTTTTTCTTAATATACTTTTAATTTGTCAAAGATAGCTCTATCACATGTGCATTTTTTTTGTATTTTAAATTTTTTATAAGGCTTTTTAATTTACTTAAGGGTCCGTCCCTGTAATAATTTATTTATTTCTCAATACTTAACATATTTGTCCATATTACGACAAAATAATTAGCCGCGGAAACCCGCGCTTTTCAAAATTGAGAGCAACTGAATGTTTCAAGTCAAAATTGAGCAAAATGGCATTGTGCTGCTTTTTTATTTTAAAACAATTTACTTTTTGTTTTAGGTCCGTCTGGTGCTTCGGGTACTAAAGTAGTGACTCGGAAATATTTGTTTGACCAGATACAAAAACAAAATTTCCCAAGCTTAAGTGAAAAACTATTTTTATGAAAATTATCTCTTGAATCGTTATGGAGACACCGAAAATGCTAAAAAGTGTTTGAAGCACTAATTTACTTATGTGAAAACCGAATTTAAGCAAAGATGGTTGAAAGCCAATAAACACGAAGAAGTTTTTCTTAAAAACAACCAATCTTGATTAGAAGGAACTTATGTGATTCCAATAGAATCGCCCTCTCCTCAAGGTGACCAACTAAACCTTTTCGAGATTTAAGTGCGCGCAGCAAAAGAAGGAAAACGGAAGAAGTCCGCGCCACTTTAGACGATGAAGTCATTGTCCACGCTGCACAATCAGTCTTGCAAACTACAGGGCACAGGGATGCCTCCAAAGTTCTTAAAGAAATAACAAATTCACCAACTCGAGCGAGTAAATATAGAAATGCCTATTCTAAGGTGAATAAGAACGACAAATTACCCTGCTGACGCCTCTACAAGCACTTCATATGTATGTGGAAGCGGATCTTACTAGACGGCAATACGAAATAATAAGGGCAACAAATCCAAGACACTTCCCTTGCTACGATCTTTTATTAAAGGTGAAACAAGAATGTTATCCGCCAAAAGAAACCATGATTGTTACGGCTACTTCCGCAGAGAGCAACTTATAAAGCCTATTGGATCTTACTGTGATGCGAAATTAAAAAAGACAAATTAAAAAACCTTCTCGCAAAGCATTCCTTCCAGAAACAATAGAAATGTTGATGTCTGCCGAACCAAATATAGAGTCAATGGAGGAATGCTCTCAAAGTGAGAGTGATATTTAGTTTTATATATGTTTATATAGGTGTAGGTAGATATAGGTGATGTAATTATACCATATTTTTAATAATTTAAAATATTATTTGAACTTTGTTTTACTTTTTTGAAAATTTCTACTATATTTGTGTATAAAACTTGTGTAATGAAATAAAAAAAATATATTTTGAACTGAAAAGAGTTTATTTTAATTTGATATAGTGCGTGGAACTAATTAAAACCAAAAAATATTTTTGGCCGCCTAAATAATTAAAATCTACGTATGTGCGCTGGTTCAGAAGTAAGTTGATCCTTTGGTCAACACAAAAATATCCTCGCAAATTACGAGTGTATCTTGTTTCAAAAGTTTCTAACAAACTTAGCACTTCGGACTTTAACTAATTAATCAAAAAAGTAATTAACGACGAGAGTGATTGCATAATTGTATTGCCTACCATTAATCAAGATTGGTTTTGTTAACATCGTATTTGATAAGTTCTTAGAGAAAAGCGAAGTCCAATATTTTTCTTTCATTTTGTTTTTCAATTCAATTTCGCAAAAAAAAAATCACTATTGTTTACTAAAATGCCCCCTGTAAAAGTCATTCAAGCGCCAACAGTTCCTAGTAGCAGTGTACTTGATTTATTTATGTAATTTTATGTACAAACATATATAAACAGACAAGAAAAAAAAACAACAGAAAATGAGTACAAAGGTGATGCTTATTTGTATAGAAATCTCCTGCGTACCTGAGTGTGTCTAACTGCCAGATTTATGAAGAAAAGCTGAAACTCAAAGCTAGACATTACTAAGATAGTCCATAGAAGTAAAGATGTACAAATCTGTGAAACTAAGTGGGCATTGAACTCATCTCATTACACCAGATTAGATTAGATACTTAATCAGACCATGCCTCAGAAATCCAGTAGGTATATCCCTTAAGCCCCGCACTCACTAAATCAGAGTCGCCGGCTAATCGAAGTGGTAATGAATAATGACATCTAAGGGCTGTTCGCACGAGCCGAGTTGGCTCGAAGCCAGTCGCCAATTAGACCGTATGACAAATACAAACGTTAGCCTGACCGAATATCGATTAAGTTGGTGTATATAGACGTATTTAGGAATATATAGTTGTTGTATCTAGCTCTAGACAATGTCAATGATTAGATGTTAGTAATGTAATTGCGTCTATGTTTGCTTCTAACATTTTTTATAGACGAAACGACGGCATTAAATAGGTACCTAGCTATAAAGCTTACAAAACCTTAGACAAGGACTAAGTACTTACTACAACAAATAAATCCAATGATTCAAAATTTATTAGTGCGGAAACTGGACACATTTATGAATTTTTATCACTGAAAACTAGCTTCTACCCGCGACTTCGTCCGCGTGACATTTCATCCTCCCCCAATTCACCCTCTTAGGGGTAGGATTTCGAAAAACGCTTTCTTAGTGGATACATACTCTTCACAAAGAACACACCCTCCAAATTTCATGTCTCTATGACCAGAGGTTTAGGCTGTGCGTTGATATAACAGTCAGTCAGGACTTTGAATTTTATATAAATTAAGATATGAACTTTCGCTTCACTGACTAGGAAGCTTTCTGACGGTTGAAAGTATTATAAAACAAGTTTGCTGACGGCAACAGTTCGGTCAGGCTTGCCACTACTTAGCACGATGTTCAAAGAAGGTTTTATTATGCAAAGCTGACCGCTAGTTCAGCGCCTGACAACTTGTCGCACTGACTTTTAGTTCAGTTTTAGTTCTGGCGCAAATCTTTAAGGGTCTGACGGAAAATGCGTCAGGTGTAACTTCAATTGCATGTATTTATTCGCTCGACGCACTATAAACGCATCATCGGTTAAGTGTGAAAGGTTGAATGTTTTATCATAATATATAATTGTCTATTCTGGCGTTACGCAACTGATATAACGCGACGCATTTTCCGTCAGATATGTAGGTACCCTAAAATCTTTGGGTATACAGGGCAAATTAAATTAGCTACCGAATCTTTACCTACGTGACGGGAATCGTTATATTAACACGATAAAACATATTTGCTCAACTCATCATCAAGTAACAAGACTACAAACGGTCCTGAACCCCCCAAAAATGCCGGGTCAGCGGGATTGTCCGAAAGGGTTACCGCTGGCTCGGAACATAAAGGGCTAAGGAAGGAACACGGGTGGGTTTTAGTCAGTAAGAGTCTGACACTCCCTTCCGCTCCCACCCAAAGCGGGAGGGGTCATTTGACGATTTCCCATCCTCAAAAAAAACCCCCCAAAAAAAACATCAAACCTTTTTGTTTTTTTTTATCGTGTTTATCGATACCTATCACGTCTGCAGAGTTCCGTTAGCTAATTTAATTTGACCCTGTATGTAGTATTAGGTTGTTAGATGATCTATACTTCGAATACAAATTTGTTAGACTACTCTACCTAGTTTTCATATTCTGTTGAATTGAACAACTATGGCAACTGACTACTAATAAAACTCTTTCATACAGTATGTATGTTTATTTGTATGTACATATGTAAGTATATTCTTAGAATATTTGTTTACTTTTATTAAGGTGAATGGATAGTGGTAGACCGCGAAATTCAAATTTTCTTACGTTTTTTGCAATTTGCAGGTCAGTGTCATCAGACACTGACCTGCAAATTGCAAAAAACGTAAACGTGATCAAGATACAACCTTGTATCTTGATCAAAATATGATTCGCGACAAAAACAGGTACATATTTAGAGGATTATAATCATTGGAATCATTAATATATCTTTCTAAGTTAGATTTCTACCACCAACCACCAATCTCTTATGGAAAAGTGTTAGTGGTAGAAATCTAACTTAGAAAGATGTATTATTGATTCTATATTATTTATATCTCAATTTTTTTTAATTTTCTATAATTTTCCCACTACTGGGACACAGGCCTCCTCTCTATGAGAGATTCACCATCGTGAGAGCACTGGTGATGAAGTAATTTACACAAAGTAAAGCGCCTCAATTACTCACAGAACAAATGGCCGATGGGGTCGAAAGGTTCTGGAGTGGCGACCGCGTACCGGAAAATCGTATAAAATATATATATAACATTGAAAGGCCTCCCGCAAGGTGGACTGACGATATTTTGATGGCCGCAGGAACTCGTTGGATGCGAGAAGCACAAAACCGGTCGAAGTGGAGGTCCTATGGGGGAGGCCTATGTCCAGCAGTGGACGTCTTTCTGCTGAAATGATGAAAGCGCCTGACTGGGTTCGAACCTCGAAGTCGAAGTCGCGGCCATTACCACATGCGCCTGCACACGTCGACAATAAGTACATATTAATTAAAGTGTGTTCAGCCACAACTTCTGCCACAGACGCCAATCAAAGCCGTCAGTGATGATAGAAAACGGTGACACGATTGGTTTGTATGGAAATTGTTCCCAATGCCAGCCCTAACAGCGGCTGCCAAAGCGTATCAGCGCTTTGTGATCATGACTGCACTCACTAGGTCACAACCTAAAAGCAATGGCAGTCCTTAAGATAAGTACTGACCTGAATTGGAGTCTTGACATAATACTCTGTGTCGTTGATGATGAGCCGGAAGTCAGTCTCGAGCAGCGCCTCGATGGTGTCGCTCGCGGCGATGCGCACGCGCTCGTCCGCCGCCACGGCAGCCGCGCGCTCCACGCCGCGGTCTTCGGCCTTCACCTAAAGATAAACAGACAGAGTATTAGGACATTGCAATGTTCATGGGTAAAGTAGAGGCGGAGTCTGGAGACTTGATTGATAAGCGAACTGATTGACTGTCTGCAGGAAGTATCTGTAGCTTTTACGTACTTTCTGAGGTGAAGGTATCACACCGTCATCTTCCAAACTCTTGGCTGTTATTAGCAAATTCCTAATGAAAAACCCAATAACACTTTGTCCGACTGGGGAATCGAACCCAGGACCCCACGAGAACACCGCTCACACCTATAGGTACTAATGTTTGTAGTAGGTATGACATAAAAACTTTTTCTAACTCACCACACACCAATCAACCCTTACAATAATAATAATAATTTTATTTCAAGTAGCAAGACTCATAGTGTTAGTAACAATATACTTACAAACTATGTTAGTAATACACTTCAAAACAAAACCAAAAACAGAAAAACAGATTGTGACATCACTGATGCACGGTGACAGGCCCAGCCGAAACCCTGCAGCAGTGGTTCACGAACGCACAATCAAGCCTGCTCGCTATCATAGACAGGATGCTGTTGGCGCTGCCCCTCACCCTACGGACCAAGGATGCGCACCGCTTCCGCATCACGGCATAAAAACAGTCCACGTGAGCTTCAGCAAACATCCCTGATGCACTGCAGTACCGGGGCAACCCCTGAATGCATTATTGTATTGGATGCGAAGGGCGCCGTATGATTTTTGAGCATAATGAACCCACAGACTGCAAGTATAGAAAGACGTACAGTAAGCACTAAATATAGTGCGCTTGACCTCTTTAGAGGCACGCCTGAATCTGCGGGCAATCATGTTAGCTCTCACACACAGCGCCCTCCGCTCCCTGTCAATATCCTCATCGATCGATCGTTTAGCGGCTTATGAGCACATAAGCCGCTAAACTCAATTAAATCACGCTTATACTCTCGGCCACGACTGAAAGTTCGCTCATTACTCAAGATGGTCGAACTCGGGTGAAGTATTAAACTTAAGTAATTATCGAAAGCATCGGATCATCGGCAGCCGGTGTCTTTGAAATTACTGATAGTCTATTGAATAGTGGAGGTTTTGGGACGGATTACCAATTGGTAATCAATCTGGTTCGCCCAGTTACTTGTGTGGGAATAGTTTGTTTATTGATTAAAAATCTTAACCTAAACTTTTGCGGACTGCCTCGTTGGTGTTGTGGTCGCAAGCGCAGAGCATGAGGTCCTAAGTTGGATTTCCAGGTCGAGCAAAGTGTTTTTGGGTTTTTCCCCCTGGAATATCTTAGTAGCAGCCTGGAGTCTGGTGTTGTGATCGATTAATGGCAATAGACGCGCCCTCTGTTACATGGGACTCATAACTAGTGAAATATGGGTGTAACTTCTAACTATAGGTACAACTCTGCCTAACCCAGGGAATACAGGCGTGGTGTGATGTTATTTATAAACTTTAATTATTTGTAGAACAACAAACGCTTCGTCTCTCCTAACTCACTTATTTTGCTGTGATATACCATATGATCTAATTTATAAGTTTTCCACCTAAGAATACCTGCATGTGGAATGCAATAAAAGTATTGAGTAGAACTATATTATTCTCAAATAAGTAAATAATGGTTTGTGATTGAAAGTGAGTTCAAAATCAAAGCATTTATTTCAGTCGTAAATTTTGAATTGTCAAGGAGTCAGTCAGTTAGAAAGTTTTGAAGATTAAGCCGGATTCATATTATTTTGTTGTGTCGTGTCGTGACGCCTTCTGACGCAGTATTAGCCAATCAAAACTCCTTGTAATTTGACGTAGTCCTAAACTGATTCGTTTGATTGGTGTATCCCTAGTCACGACACAGTAATGTGTCTGTGGTTTTATCCTTTCAAAATTGAACGTAAATTACACGGCTTAGCTCTCTTGTTTCTAAAATTGGTACAAGCAAATATCGATCCCTCTTCAAAAATTGCACAGAAATTGGAGCTTTATCATCTATAGATTTGACCTAAGTCTAACGGCCCGATTAAAGACATCGTCGAATGCAAACAAGGGCCACTCAACAACGTATACAGTAACCAATAGTGTCGTGAGTGGCATCTAAGGGTCTATTATATGCGTCTGATGGGCACTTGTAGCAAGCTTCCGTGTCTATAGGGACATTGCCATGTTTGTTAGTGAATTGTGAAGAGTCAATAGTATGTGACGACAACGAAACATTTTGGTACCCGGTAAGGAATAGGAATTTGAAGGAAGACGTGGTTTTAGCCAAGATTCTCAAACTCAAACCATTTATTTCAATTAAACCATTTACAGGCACTTTTATATTGTCAAGGAGTCGGTCAGTCAGAAATATGATGCGCAGTCGCAACGCTCCTGTCTGTGGGAGCCTTTAGTCTGGTCGCAGCTTAAAACTAGTTTTTGATTTTTAGGAAAAGCCATGCGGTGAATTTTTTTTGCTGAACTGAAATTATGATGTCAATGGTCAAACACAATCTAATAAAATTAAGTTTCTGTTTCAATATATGTAGTTGGAATCATGCCAGCGGGTCTTCAAATAATGAATATTGTAGATGCAAAGGTGGACGCTAACCTGTCCATTCACCTGTTGAAATTCTGATCCCGAGATTTACTTGAACGGTAGTGAATAAGCTATGGTAATAAACTGGTTGATAATTTAATGCCACCAGACAATGTCAAAGATTCTTTTCGCTGAGCGTTCGGATATGTGACGACCACAAACAGATCTCACAATAAGTGCTTACCTATTTACTACCGGCATACCGGTACCTTTACTTCGATTTATACTTTTAAGAAGTCCAGAGGGGTACTTAATAAATTGAGTAACACACATAAAATAATTGCAATCGATCGCAATGACTTACATTTTGACGGTCCAGCGACGCTCATAGGAGACGAAGTTTTCAAACCCATAAAGCAATGGATTAGGAATTTCCTTTTAAGTCTTTTATATTGTATTACGCAATTAAAGTGCAGCGGTGCTAAGTAAAGCGGTACAGAATAGACCGGCTGATCTTATTACTTATAGATATTGTTTCCAAAGGCTTTCTCACCTGTTCTAGCAGATCTCCGACGGTCTGCGAGACGGGACGGAGTGTGAAGCGACATCTCTCGCGTCGCGACGGCAGCGGTACGGTGATCACCGGCAGGCCGCGCCGGTACGTTACCGTCACCTCTGGAACAATAGAAGGAGAATGTTAGTAATTTTACTCAAAATGATATTATGCAGGCCAGCAATGAGCCGAATCCCGTACTTTTCAGTACGCAAAAGGAAGATAACGGAATTGCTGACATAAGCGTACACTGACTGGACTGGTACACTCAAATCTGTGTAGTTCTTTGCTCAAAATACCTATTCAGACACTAATCATGATCTGACTAATAGAATGTCTGGACTTAAAAAGAGACTGTGATCTCTGAGTTTGTATATAACTACTTACAAAAAAGGCAGATCCAAATAGAACCATTACACCAACAATAATCCTAACAAAAAACAAGAAAGATTTTTCGTCGACCAGAAAACGACATACAAAGTACAATACAAAGTATTTTCAGGTATTGTAGGGGAAGATGGGTTGCTTTTCAAATTTCTTCATTATATCACAGTAATTTTAAGTTTACGGTATTTTTAACATGCCTCAAACCGCCAGAATGGATGGCTAGTCACCATCTTTTCCCATTTTAAATAAAATAAACTATTTATCATGCGGTATAAAAACAAAATTATGAATCGCCTTCACTATTTTCAGATTAGTTTTCTTCAAACCTCGTACATCTCTATCTACAAAGCAATAACATCCAAGTCTTTCATATCCTGTCCCAACATCCATTGGCTGCTGTTCAAACATTCTCGTTTCTACAGCGTCTTGTGAGAAGCACCCTCAGGCTCATTGCCGTCTTTGTCTGCGTGAGGCTCAAACACTCCACCAAAGTGGTGGTAGAACGATCGTGAGTTGACTTGGTGTTTTGAGGTTAATTGATCTGAAAGTATATTTTACAATAATTTAACTTCTAGAGCAGGAGGATAATGATTAATTATCGTATTTAAGTAATGCTTTACATAAATATTTTTTTAATATTGTTCGTTGGTAAGCACGTCACTTGAGAATGTCAAACGTGAATTTGACGTTTAAACACTGTACCTAATTTAGCAGGCTATACTTACAGATTTCATTAGAGTATTAATCCCCTTGTTTATAAACGTTTAACCGTCAATACTGTATGGTTAAACAGACGTTAATCATTAATTAATGAAAAGCAACGTTTATTCATAAAGGGGTTAATGTAAAACATTAAAACATGTCCAACAATTTAGTAATCCACTTTCTAACAAAATTATTCTAAACTAAACACAACATACGAGGTTGTAAACGGATTAAAAGGGAACGAGCAGAAACCCATTTACACTTGAGCGGCTCGAAAGCGAAACTTTTGTATGGAACCACTTTCCGAGTAGGTTTCCCGTGAAACCTTCGTTTTTGTACCCACACGCGTTGAAAGCGTTTCTTCGTTCGGGAATTTTCGGGACTCCGTCTGGTTTTCTGGACACCGTTCGAGATAACTCGAGACTACGAAATTCCGTCCGGATTTTTCCGGACACTGATTAATGTTTTTTTTTATTACTTGGATTTAGATGGTATTTGAACTGGATTACTTTAGGGTTTGCGTAGACCTAACTTAAGATTGCCCGCCGTCAGACTACCTATACTATATATAAGGTCCCATTAAAATAGATGGACAAACTTTTAGAAATCATTCAGACCACCAAAATAAGGACGATGGTAAAAAAATATATAAGAAAAACGCATAGATACTTACAAAAAAAATAATAATCAGCTAAGGAAAATACACTGTGCCGGAAAATTATTATTTTAGGTCAAAATAAAATCACTTTAATCAGTGTTCTTTTTTTTTGCTTGGATATCTTTAGTTAGACGTACTGAGCGCTGTGTTAAAATTTGTCCATCTATTTTAATGCGACCCTGTATAGCTCTATGTAAACAATGTTTTGGGGTATTTACACTAGGTCGATTTTCGCCGTGCGACTGGTCGCTTACTAAATCGCCTCACAAACCAAATCGCAACCCCATTTCCAAAAGTCGTTGAAATCGCAGGCGACTACTTTATTTTAAATCAAAATATTGACCTTCATGCGGTGGGCTGTCGCTTGCGACTGAGCATATTTACGGTCGATTTTAGTCACCGGTCGCCTATTCTATTTAGGAACTTACGACTTAGTTACCTGCAGCCTAGCCCAATTGCCATTTAGACTGTCGATTTTTGCCGTGCTGTGAAAATCGTGAGACTATAGTCACCTATGTAAAGCCCGCATTAGAGCGCACACTCGCGACAGTTTTGTTTAGGCAAAAAATACTATTCTCTCTACAAATAAAAAACCATTTTGACTCTGGTGTGCACACACCCACACGGTCTTACTAAGTACCTTAAGTACAACACACGAGTAATTAAAAAATCAACCTCGTATTTGAAATTAGAAGAAATGTTTTAAATTTTTCTATAAATAGACATATGGTTCCATTGATAATGGTGTGGAGTGGTCTAAAGTAAATTGTTTCATTATACGCGAACGGACACAACCTGATTGTCCGCACGCTCCACTTACCGCATACACTGATGCGCAAAAGTGTTAAACGCTGTAAGAATTTATGAATTTACAAGTATCTGCATTACATACTGCAGTTTTTTGTTGGTTTTCATACTCCGCATTGCCTAATTTTTTTTAGACTTATCGACTATTCTACTAAACTTTTATACCTGGAACAAGTCTGATTAATAAATGAATAAATTTTGAATTTGTGTCAATTTTATTCCACAGATAAACGATATCTGAATTTAAAAAAATCAGTCCTTAAATGTCATAACTAACGATAATTTCAAGCTTTAAAATAATAATGATAAACATTGTTGTATGTCTAAGGCTCTTAAGTAGACAAGATACAGGAACAACAATTAATTATTTCGCCGCACACCGCACAACGGGGACTTCTAACCTAAGCTACGGAACCAAATGTAGCCTGACGGACGATTTTAATATTTATGGCACATTAACATTTAAATGTATGATGTCTCCAAGTGTACGACATGAATCCTTGTCATAAACTGAGAACAATATTTATTTTCGGTTTTGTTGATAAGCGACGAAGGGAAGAGAAAAATAAAAACAACAACGCTCCATTTACGTAAGTAGCAAACAAAAGTAACAAAAAAAGTCGTTATATTCAGTATATAACGACTTCTTTTTCCGTTCCGTCAAAATGAATGGTGAATTAATTTGAACGATTCCGCACGCAACTGTACAAAATACTTTGTTAAACTTTCAAGCAGATTAATCGTTAGAAAGAGACGTACGATATTTTTTTGTGGTAAAAGTCACAAGCTACAGCGGGGAATGCTAATAAGATCGCTTCTAAAGTTTCTGGTAACTATTCCTACTAACTGCGAAGAACATTTGCGTAAGCACATAATTAGTGAAATTAAATTCTAACTCATCTGCTAATGTAACTCAGGACTTGGGAGTATGAAATTAATGCCTTCTAAGATTTAACTTGGTATACACGAACACGTGTAAATTACTCATAATGTTAAGTGATAAACGAACATTTTAGGTAACAGGCTACATGAAATTAAGTCGCTAACGGCTCCATCTGCTTGCGCAACTGTCATCCAAAACTGTAGCCAGAGCCCAATTACTAGTCTGTCGTACTTTAAAAATGCTAAGTACCCTTCTGACTGCCAGCACCGAATGTGATGTGTTTGCGGATGAATGGAGTAAAATTATGCGTATATGTCAGGTGTTCTGTGAGAGAAAGTATGCGAATTTCACTGTTTCGTGTTAGTTTTAAATTAAATTTTATACAACATATTTTTGTTAATGTAATATAAATATGTTCTATGTTAATTAATGTACATAATTGGTATTGTACCGTTTTAATTAATTATAATTAATGTGGGAACACAATAACTAAGATTTAAAAATACTGAAGTGTTAATCGACTTTTGTTGCTGACTGTACACCACAGACTACCTACAGTATTGTCTCTCAGTCTCCCTTTAATAAATCCAAAGGTTGTCTGTAAAAGATAAGATCGCCCATTGTCTCCCCCTATACAAAATTCCTAGATTTATATCTGTAATTTTTTATGGTATACCTACATAACAAAGAGTATTCTATCTATTTGAACACTTTACAGAGACTACTTTTACCATAGGACTCCCAGAATTTCTCTACTCAATACTTCCGTTATAATAATCTTTCAGGCGTTTTATAATAAGCGCCATCGCCATGATGCCAAAACCCCATAAATATAGCCCTAGTAAGTCATAAAGCAGTGACAAGCCCCTTAATAACAAAATGAATTATTAACTACCCACAGGTGGTCGGTATTCAAAGACCCTTAACGCCCTTTGCGGTGGGCCTACTTAATATCTTACTCAAAGTTACATTAAATTTTCTTTAGGACTCCTAAGACTTTGATTTTATCGAGCAAAATTATCGGCTTTCTCGGGGAAAGCCGATCTTAGCACAAAAGTATTAACATAATTAGGAAAATCAACAATTTTATCAGCCTAGGGTAATTTAGGAACAGTCACTGTATTTGAGCTATGGTGGCCCAAAGGTCGAGTTGTAGGTCGCAGGTTCGGACCTAGACAGGTTCTTTGCTTTGTGTAAATAATTTCATCACCACTGCTCTCAAAACGGTGTAGGAAAACATTGTGAGGAAAGAGGCATGTCCTAGAACCAAAAATTCGAATTCATGTGACGTCTACCAACCCGCACTGGACCGTTCTGCACGTCGGATGGTACAGACGCCAGCACATCAAGCTACTAACTACAATCTGTCAAATTTCTTTAATATATTTTCAACTTTATCGCTAAAAAAGAAGGATCAAAGTTGATTGGGAAAATTTTACAGTTTCGAGTAGCTTGATGTGCTGGCGTTTGTACAAGCAGATAACAGGGTGCGAATAGGAAGACAGGTGGTTGAAATCTTGAGGCTATTTTTGGTCGGTTATTAAAAAGAAATTAGCTCTGCGATACATTCTGACCGCGTAGGTATTGCAGTTTTCTATGAAATAGCAATTTTTGTTTTTATAACCGGCGAAAAATTTCTCCGCTTGGGGTCTAGAATTATGTGCTGAATTCATATTTTTAGTTTTCACGTCGATGTCCATGCTACCCTGTAGACCAGTAGTAGCTGATAAAGGCTCCTTCAAACAGGCGCGACATGTGATAAAATCGCGCGCGACACAAAGGCACTGCAAGTCGCGCAACGGGCGGTGCCTTTGTGTCGCGCGCGATTATATCGCGTGTTGCGCCTGTTTGTAGGAGCCTTAATGATTTTATTTAAACACTTAGATAACGTTAATCAATCATAATTAGCCTATAATATAATAAGCCTATAATAAGCCTCCTCTCTGTGAGAGGGAATAGGCCATAATGCCACGCGGGCCCAGTTGGTACCAGTTGGTGGATGTCACATTGTCTTCGATTTTTTTGGTTCCAGAACATTTCTTCACTGTTTTGAGAACAGTGGTCATGAAATTAAATAGGCAAAGTGCCTGCCTGGGTTCAAACTCACGACGTTACAACTCGTAAGTCAGGGCCGATACCACTGGGCCGCCACTGCTCCCTTAGATAACGTACTCTGATGTTATTTTAAGTTAAACATTCTCAATACATTTTCATAGCGTTTGAATTGCTTCTGTTATAGTTTTCCTACCCGCTCCCGAAGAATTGCCAAACTTAAGTGACAGTGGGCAGGACACATTGATCGCAGAACAGATGGCCGATGGGGCCGAAAGGTTCTGGAGTGGCGACCGCGTACCGGAAGACGTAGCGTTGGGAGGCCTCCCACAAGGTGGACCGACGTCCTTGTGAAGGCCGCAGGAACCCGTTGGGTGCGGGAAGCACAGAACCGGTCGAAGTGGAGTTGCTTGGGGGAGGCCTATGTCCAGCAGTGGACGTCTTTCGGCTGAAATGATGATGATGATAACCCGCTCCCGTTACCTCCTGTGCTTCACGCCGCCATATTAAGTATGCGCGTACGCAGCATAAAGCGACGCCCGCACAGTGGGCAGACGTTGTAATTGCCCTGTCACTTTCTTAATTATCATCACATTGTCCAGCGTTTCTCTCCAATGTTTGATTTATAGATATCACTTTTGCATGCGACGATACACATTGCTCTTTTTATTACCCTCGTTTTATTTATGTAATAAACTTTTGATCGAGATTGTACTTTTTTTCCTCTGACACAATTTATGCGAAGTACTACTAAACACAAAATCAAATGTTACTCATGTTCATTTAATGCAATTCATTATAGATTCATTAATGGGTTTTGTTTTACAACCTTGTTTGCGTTTTGCATACAGAAATTAATCGCACTATTATGAATATTTCAATTATCGCTGATGTTTGCTTTGGTAAGTCACGCTTCGAAATTATAGCATTATGTACTGTAACATGTTATACCAGTCCAGTGAAATATATTTATTACAAAAACAAGCACCGTACATACTGAAAAATTGACGATTTTCATTTATCGAGTAAGATTTTATCGAGAAAATTCCCAGGTTTAACCATTGAGGTATTCCACTCAGAGCCAATCAGCAAAGCGATTTGCATTTCCATTTATTTACACGGTGACATAATATCGATACATTCGATGTGTTCATCCTTTTGTTGTCGACACTCCCTATTGTAACCTTTGTTCGGCAAACGAGATTAAATATAATATGAAGTCATAATTGTTTATTTAAAGGTTTCCATAAAGCGATTTATTTTCCATTTCATTGTATTCTGGATATTTACAGTTTGACCTCGTCAAAGAAAACCAACAGAGCCACCACTGGATGGCCCAGTGGTATCAAACCTGACTAACGAGTTTGTAGGTCGTGAGTTCGAACCCAGGCAGGCACTTTGTGTATTTAATTTCATCACCGCTCTCAAAACGGTGAAGGAAAACATCGTTAGGAAACCGGGATGTCCCAGAACCAAAAAATCGAAGACGTGACATCCGCCATGTGACTACACCAACATTTATCCTTACAAAATAATGTCGTAAGCCTCCATAGTTTCACGAAGACATGTTTTGAATATCTTATTTTTAAACATGCCTAAGTCGACGAACTCAATATCCTGAACAAACGAAGATTTGGTATCCCCTTTTCCGATATTTAGGTACGTGTATTTCTTTACCTTGACATTCGAATAGCCCATGTTTGTGGAAATATAAAAGAAGATAAAGGTGCCTAGTCAAACGCACTTTCATTTGAGTAGGGAGGTTCCTAGTTTCTAACAGAAAAAAACTCGTCTATGTAGGTACATAGACAAGTTTTTTCTACCGATTTTCAATTGGAGACAAACATAACATTCATAGTATTTTAGTTGTTGAGTGAGTTGTTAACCCAAAAAATAAAAGTACCAAGTGGAGCGCATTAGCGAACTTATTAGATAGAAAAATTCATGATCTTCCTCGAAGTTAACTGTCTCGTTGGACGTAACGCTACTGCTGAGCATTATAAGGTCCTGGGTGCGATTCCCTGGTCGAGCAGTGTTATTGGGTTTTTCCATCTGGAAATAGTCAGTAGCAGACCGGAGTCTGGGTTCGTGCCCAGCTGACGGCAATGGACTCGCCATCTTTTACATGGCACTTTAACTTAACTGGCGAAATGTAGGTGTACGATAAAAACTATTCTATGTCCTTCTCCTGGACGCAATCTATCTCTCTGCCAAATTTTATCGAAATTCGTTCAGTGGTTTAGGCGTGAAAAGGTAACATACATACAGACAGACAGAGTTACATTCGAATTTATAATATTAGTATGGATAACGGGAGGCACACATCTACCTAACCATTTGGGGAAAACAGGCGTGATGCTGTCACTGTTCATGATCTTTAAAACATCAGCAAAATTCCCGAACAACAAGAGTAATCTTCCCTAATACCTCTCTATCGCTTTACGGTTTCCCCCACTTTCCTTGATTACCGCCATTTCGGCGTATGGTGATACAGATTGAAGCAACCTGTCATTATTTCTCAATCTCAACCTTGTCGCTCTGCGTATATGAGAACAAATCGATTGTCAAAATGTTCCTTTTCAGGCAATGCTGTGGAAGTAACGTGAAAGTTTTTGAGACAAAAATAACGTTATCTATCTTGAAAGTTACGATGTTTTCCCTTGTTAGGGAGAAATTCAGCTGAAAAAGAAAATCAAAGTTTGCTGCAGATCGTTATAACTGTTTTAATAACCTTACTTAGTTATCTTTAAATTAAACAATGTGGGGACAACAATACGAAAATAAATGAAAACATTGGCTAGGAGTATAGCCAAATAAATCCTAGCTTTGAAATTAAAAAAGTGACTTTTTCATACTAAATAATAGAGTTGCGCCGACTGTTTTGCCAATCTTTGACTAGGTATAGTGACTAAACTATTGGATATATTTGATTGAATTTTTGTATGCAGATTGGGAATGTCATTACTTCATTAGTTACAAGTACAAAATACCCAGTTCAATTTATTGTTGTATAGTTGTCTACATTCCCGCCTCTTCTACTTCTTTCTTTTTGAGGTTTCTTTATTATTTAAATGTAACTTTAATATTACTTTTTTATATTACTTCCGGAACAAATTCTATAAATTATGGTGAAAACCGCATTTGCATCCGGTGCGCAGTTTAGGAGAACAACGACAACGCGGTCACACAGAAAAACACGAAAAGCGACTTTCATTTATTTTATATGTATAGATATAAAAGATAAGAGGGGCTTCTGTTTAAGTAATAACAGCCGCACGGGTCCATCGATAAGGTTAAGCTACGCTTGCCGCGGTTGGTCCTTGGATGGGTGACCAATTTTACATATCAAGGTACCCCTCCGTGCCTCGGTAAGCACGTTAAGCCGTTGGTCCTGGGCGGCTGTCATTGGTAGACCTTTGGCAGTCGTTATGGGCAGCAGCATAGAAGCATAGTCGGTTGACGGCAATAGGCTGACCCATAGTGCAGGGGACTTCATGTGCCTATTTGAAATAAATTATTTGACTTTGACTTAAACATAACTGGCGATCTGTGGGTGTACAATAGGCTACATCACTGCCTAACACTTTGGGGATTACAGGCGTAATGTCATTTTATCTTATGCTCAATGATACTTACATGCTTAAGTATTAACTTAAAATCTTAACTAAAGTTATCAGAGCAAATCAGACGGATGAACGGTGCAAAATTCTAGAACAGATACTAGGTATCGACAAATTAAAATTCAGCGACGAAATAAACCGTAACTCACTAGGTATCTGTAACTTATTCAGTTAGCAAATCGGCAGAACATAAATTCAGCTACTAACTTTAAATTTGTTAGTAGCTTTTGATAAGTTTGATATTTGGAGTCATGACAAACGATTATAAAATGGTCACCGATACGTAAAAGACCACAATTCAAAAACCAAAATACCAACCACCGGAGATAGTTTTTTTTTTTAGATCGATAGGCCCACCGAAAATTAAGTCGTCTAATAATGAAACGCATGTTGATTTGTTCCTTATGATCTCTAGATTATAGTAGAAAGTCGAACAAAGCCGATCTTAGCCGAAAGGCTCTTAGCCAATGTACAGACGCCAGCACGGCAGCACCTCAAGCAACTACAATCTGTCACATTTCTTTAATAGATTTTCAAGATTTTCAACTTTATCGCTAAGCCGTAAGATTCAAAGTTGATCGGGAAAATGTGACAGTTTCGGGTAACTTGATGTGCTCCAGTCTGTGCCAATATTGAACGGTTGCTGTATTTTGAAGCTTTCTGTGATTCTTGTGTGTGTGTTTCAAACGTACGCAGCTGCTGGGAACCCTCTAGTACCTACTTTAGAATCTAATTTAAACATAATAGGGATAATCGAGTGCGTGACCGTTAATGACTGAATATCATCAATTCATCAGTAAAGTCAAACTGATAAGCAACCAAAAACTACAATCCGTTTCACGTACGCTCATTCCTGCCTAACAGCCTGGCTACAACTTGTGGCTTGGAGGGAAGTGGCGCGGCGTCTTACCGCTAGCGTTGACGCTGCGTGCGGTGCGTCGTGGCATGGTTCTTACATTTTTGTATATTTGTATATAAACAGCTGCCTACTAAATACCAGAAGTAAGCGAACTAAATATATATAATGGTAAGCGACGCCGGTACAATAACAAAAGGCTTATATTAAACCTCCCGGCGGAAATAATCAAGCCATAGTACCTTTAGGGCGCGTTTATATGGGGCAAGTAGGTAGTCTAGTACAGTAAGCAGGTAAATTTCGGTAAGGAGAAGTACTGAATTTCATAGTCAGCTCAGTAATTTAAGAGTTGCTGTTCC
The DNA here is from genome assembly GCA_927399505.1 of Luperina testacea. NCBI lineage: Eukaryota > Metazoa > Arthropoda > Insecta > Lepidoptera > Noctuidae > Luperina > Luperina testacea. The sequence continues at coordinate 18,009,985 of OV656759.1, read as the reverse complement.
GTATAAAAAATCAAAGAAATGCATATGTGGAATGTCATTTATAAGACTGAAAGTCTTAACACAGAATAATATATGTAACTGTAAAATAAAAAACTGGAACGCGACGATGCATAGCGGCACGAGCTTGAATCTTACCAGACAAGAAGACAAATTGTGTGGAAAGTGAGAAGGAGCCATTTGCCATGCAGTGGGACAAAACAGGTTAGTTAGATTAGAACTGGAAAATAGTAAGATATTGGGATTCATTGACGTTAATCGAACAGTGATTAATTTTCTATGCAATCGTACGACTTACGAAACGAAAAGGTCTCAGGATTTTGCCTGTGTGATTCTTAAGTTAACCAGCCAGTTAACATAGTACAATGCGTGCCATGAAAGATGAAACTTGACACACCACGTGGTTTGACTTGCGCAGAACACGATTTTAGGTATCTTTAGCGGTATGAGGTCTGAGTGCGGGACGGGACCGGACGTCATAGGGGCAGCGGAAAGAGCGGGGGAGGCGGGGTCAAGTCTCATCTTTCGTGGCACACATCTGAGGGGCAATCCTCGTAATTTTAAGAACGTTCAAACAAACCTCTAAAAACCCTACATTTTAAACAAGTTTTTGACATTGATTGTCGCTGAGATAGTATTGCGACAAGATTTTGAACGTTTTTGATTACGGGAATTGCCCTCAGATCTGTGTACCAACTACTGAAAAATTTAAATGGTTTTCCAGTAATTTAAATTTACCTACACTCTTCCAAATCTAAACGAATCCTTACTGCTGCTCGGTTCACAAAATGGGATGTATTTTGTGTGTTATTATTATTTACTCCGTATTTTAATGAGGTTTGTATGTAACAAAGTCGGGAACATGTAATGAGAATTCGAGGAGACTGAAAGTTTGGCCACGTTCCAATGTTATTGGAAAATGAGAGTCAATGGAGCTATGACAATTGGTTGGAAAACTTGAAATCAGCCCGAAGCGAGATATTTTGGCATATAACAATACATAACATCACGCACGTTTTAGTCAAAAGGGTCGGCAGTGCTGGGTGGATGTCCGGATCGATAATGTTCCATTAAAATACTTCAATAGTTAACAGTAGATTTTTTCAATGTTAATAGAAAAAATAATCATTTTAGTTATTTTCGTTAACTAGGCTCTAACGAAGAAGCTTCTTAATAATCGAAAAATGAAAAAAAAAATAGGCTTATTCATAAAAGGGGCAATTCTTGTTCTTAAAAGTTCAAGTCGTAATCTCATCTCAACCACAATAACTCTGAAAAACTTGTCAAAAATTTATGAATTTTTTTTGTATTTTTGACAGGTTGAGACAGATAAGAATGCAAAATACGAGAATTGCGCTGGTGGGATATTTTGATTATAATTATTAGATGAGGATAAACAATAGATCTCTACCTACTTATAATAGGTAAAAATAAACAAACTATGGAAAGATAACAAAAGCTCCTATTGACTACACCGAAGTATTTTCGTTTAATCATTATCGGTAATGACACCTAATAAATTATTAAATTATTCCCCAATACACTATTATTGTTAAGAACAACAAAAGCTATAATCACTATTTTTTGGGGATTATTGCTCCACAATACTGCTGCTATCCATTATTCATGAGCGTGATAATACGCCGATAAAGGACATGCCGCATCAACACGCGTAATGTTCGCGCATTTTGGTGGAAAATCGTCGAAATAACGCAATGGAGATAAAATATGATTTCTGGGATTAATTGGGACTTTATTGGTTTCGTACAAGCTTAATAAGGGCACGTAATTTTGTTATTAGTGGTTTTATTATTAAGTAACAAGCGTCTCGTGTTTTAATTTATAGTTATTTAATGTTTTATAGCCATTTAGTGGCATATCGTCCATTCAGCACCACATTGTTGTAGTACGTTACGTCAGGGAAGTTAATTGTTAAATAAATTGACACCCTTCATCAATTTGCCGTATTATATTCATTTTATAGAACTATCAAAGATTGACAGTTGCTATATGAATATACGGACAATTTATGTTGGTAGACAATTTGCTTACGTCGTACGGTCGTAGGTTCGAACCCAGACAGGTGCTCTACTTTATGTAAATTATTTCATCACGACTGCTTTCAAAACGGTGAAGAAAAACATCGTAAGGAAGGCATGATCTACAAAAAGAAGTGAGATGTCATCAAAAACATAAATTATGTTTTTAATGGCATCACTATGTCAAAAGGTCCCTGCCATACATACCCATTAATGTACGTCCGTTCAAGAGGCGAGGACGGTACAACTTCATTCCGGGACACGGCCCCAGGAATTCACTTATCCGCTTCACGGGAATGAAAAATGTCCGGTATTCCGTCACGTACCGGGACCTAACCCGTAATGAGCTCAAATTAAAAAATGTACCCGGTATATTAGGCTATATTTATTAAGATAAAATATTCAACACGTATTTCGTGTGATAAAAATTATTTGTTGCCGACGAACTCATCATTTTCAGTTTCGTGATGATTTGCGTTTTCAGTAAGAATAGAATAGAATACTCTTTATTATGTACACCATATAAATTACAGACATAAATATAGAAACTGTACAAAGGGTGGCACAATGGGCGGTCTTATCGCTAAGAGCGATCTTTTAAAGACAACCTTAGGATGGATTTGAAAAGGGGAAGGACAGACAAATATTGTAGATAGTCCGTGGTGTACCATTTACAGTAAGTACCATTACTTAGTGTTGTTTCAAACACAGTGAATATTACACAAGCAGTAATAATGACATTGATAAAGATCGACCACCTGTGTAGTTGTTCTAGTGCGCGCTACAGCTGAGCATGAGATCCTGGAACGGAACCCTTATGGATTCGTCATGTCTGTCCGTCTGTATGTCACAGCCACTTTTTTCCGAAACTATAAGAACTATCCTGTTGAAACTCTTGTTGGTAAGTAGATGTATTCTGTGAACCGCATTAAGATTTTCACACAAAAAAAGAAAAAAAAAAAACAATAAATTTTGGGGGTTCCCCATACTTAGAACTGAAAATCAAATTTTTTTTTCATCAAACTATGGATAGGTCTTCAAAAATGACATTGTGGTCTAATATCAATTTTTTATAAACTATATAATAGTTTGCACGAGAGACACTTCCAAAGTGGTAAAATGTGTCGTCGTCGTCGTCCCCCCCTGTAACTTCTAAAATAAGAGAATGATAAAACTAAAAAAAAAAAAAATGATATACATTACCATGCAAACTTCCACCGAAAATTGGTTTGAACGAGATCTAGTAAGTAGTTTGCTGCTACGGAACCCTTCATGGGCGAGTCCGACTCGCACTTGGCCGCTTTTTTCATCTGGAATTTCTCAGTAACAGCCCGGAGTCTGATTTGTGCCCGTTTGATTGCAATAGGTTTGCCCCATATTACATGAGACTTAATCACAATAATAACCCCGAAACCTAACAAACGATGAAATTATTTTTATACGTATACCCCTAACAGTCTGAAAGAGTTAATTAACTTTCATTCAAAGCATAAATTCCTAAAAAGCCGAAGAGTTTTCTTTGAGTTTCATTGATGAAGTCAACCTGAGCCACCTCTATTAAGAGGAAATTATAATTCAAGGGGTGGTTCGAGTGAAATAGAGCCAATCACGGTGTATATGGAACATCACTTTTTATCATTCCTTTTGTGTGCTTTGTTGAACAAGTCCGTAAATCATTAGCCTTTTTATGAAGTATGACTTTTATTGTACGAAGAAAGAATTGCTTAGTCAGGTTAGTTAATGAGGCCTCACCTTTTGAACACATAACATAACGCCTGTAATCCCTGAAGGGTTAGGCAAGGAGTACCTATTATACACTCATATTTCACCAGTTAAGGGAGCGAGCCTAATGTCACCAACACGACACGCATCCAAACTCCGGGCTGCTACTGAGAAATTCCAAATGGAAAAACCTAATAACACTTTTTTTTTCAGGATGGGAATTCATCAGATGACCCCTCCCGCTCTGGGTGGAGCGGAAGGGAGTGTCAGACTCTTGCTGACTAAAACCCACCCGTGTTCCTTCCTTAGCCCTTTATGTTCCGGGCCAGCGGTAACCCTTTCGAACAATCCCGCTGACCCGGCAGGCTTCGGCCCTGGCGGGCCCCTTCAATTGATGCTGACATCTCTTTGAGGCGCGCGTGGAACACCTAAACGCCGTCCGGCACGGGCCTGGTCCTGATCGGACGGTGAGCTACCCATTACTCTCCGCCCGCAGGCCCGCGCCTACGGTGGCCGGGAGTCGTCGCGCGGCTCCCGACGCCCGGAGCGTCTCCCGCGGCGGCTGGGACGGGAGGCTCTCTCCCTCAACCGTCTCGCCGCCTCCTTCGCTAGCATGACTGCTTCACCTAATAACACTTTGCCCGGGAATCGAACCCAAGACCTCATGTTCAGCAGTAGAGCTTGCGACCACTAGACCAACGAAGCAGTTCGTTTTTATAAGATTCACATAAACAACCACAGAGCACGAAATCGCCGCGCTGACATCGTGCTGTGTGTAAATCATACTAATATTATAAAGGCGAAAGTTTGTGAGTGTACGTGTGCTGACACCCTGAATTAACATATAGGCTACTTTGAATCCCGATATTCCCACGGGATTGACACTTACGTGGGTGAAACCGCGGGGCGCAGCTAGTAACCCATATTTCTTAAAGATATCATAGCATTGTCAACCATATGTATGTATACGTATTTGTCACTAACATTTATGGTGTGAACATTCCCACAAGTGAACCAATAAATGAAGATGTGTGTTAACTACAGTTTTGCAATCGCGGCGTACAAGAGATGCACTTAATAATCGCTTCGATAGATCAATCAAACTTCAGTTAACGTGTGATTAAGTAGTACTTTCCATTGTGGACTTCTTCTTGGATTGCTTGTTTGAAAGTCGGTCATTGCAAATTTCGAATTGTTACCAAAGTTTTGTATGGCTTGGGCCTTTTTACGACATTACGATTTTAGATTTATTCCGGTCTGATCCCCTATACCGCCAGTCCTCTGCTAGTTCGTCTTCTGTTTTACTCTCTGTCTTATCCACTTTATCTAGGTTTACTCTTTTTGACATGTAAGTACAGTCAAGTGAAAATAAAAGTTAAATGATTTACAAAATTAAATAAAGATTTTTTTTTAATGTCTCATGCGTGCTCGATATCAATTATTTCGATGAAGCTTACCTATTTGCTCTCTCTCACAGATAGGAGGCCTGTGTTCCAGCAAGGAAAGTTACAGACTGATTATGCTTATTTGTTTATGAGAGCCCTAGCTTTTGCCACACAATGTTCAAAGCTACCCCTTGGACCCTGACTGCCAAGTCGCGTCAAAAAATACCACTGACCATCGTGCCAATGGTTTCTATAAACCTAACAAATTCTCAACTGTCAAACCATATGGAAGCTGTTGTTTGTTATTGCACAAATACCAATAATTATTCATATGCTACGTTAGTTTTAACTGATAACTTTTTTTTTGCAAGAACAACACTCCTTTCAATTCACAACAACTTCATAACGGCACCAATTATTCATTCCGGAACTGAAGCGCTAAGTGGTTATTCATTAAGCACCATTCCCGCTCCACTGGCCAGATAGAGTCGTGAGGTTAGTCAGTCACCGTGGCAACTAAATGGCCATGTGGACAGTCGGCTCTCTGTTCCTTCCGGTAGCACATGCGACGTTTCCATCGGGAAAGCAGCCGCTCGTGTAATTAGAAGAAACGAGAGCGAAGCGATTTCCGAGGCGGATCGCGCAACAATTAGTAGCCCGTGGAGGAGGAATGTGAGGTGTAAGAGGGCGGCGGGTAATGGATTAGGTGTTGCAGATTGACAGAATCCCAACTAATATTATGAATGCGAAAGTGAGTTTGTTAATTTGTTTAGTTACGCTTTCTTCTTCTTCTTGTGTCGATGGTACTCTTCATCGTTTTTTTGAAGTGAAAACTTCTTTAGCGGCGTTGTACACTTTTTTGTAATGGGTAAAAAATGTTACACTCGCGTCAGGACACGTGACCTGCAGTGCGATTCTGTAACCACCTCACCATGAAAACTTAGGTGAAGTGAGCGTGGAGTGAGCTGTCAATAGAGTCAATTCCTAGCAAAAAGAAACTCGCATCACCGGCTGATCTTATTACTTATAGATGTTGTTTAATTATTTTTTTTGTTGTAATGGGTAAAAAATGTTAAACTCGCGTCAGGACACGTGACCTGATCGAAAATTCGTAAGACGGACGGCCGTAGCCGATACCGCGCGTGTTTTGTTTATAAGACGATTCACAAAATACACACGTAATTGTTTAAGTTTTCACTTCTGTCGGCACTCCGGGAGTGCCACTGTTTTTTTTTATATAGTTTGAGCCCAGTAGGTGATCCAATGTGCAGGTGAACGGGCACATAGGACACTCCAGCAAGCGGGGCATGGTCTGATCAGAAGCACCACACTTGCACTGGGTGTTGGATGGGTCAGTAATCCCCCACTTCGACAAATTGTGCTTTCACGCTAAAGGTCACAGCATAGGTACATATAAACTCGGAAAGGGTTCGTCACCGTATCGCCTTTCGCCTCGCCGTCAAACAGGCGTCAACCTAACGTAAGCACGTAACCAAAGCGGATCAGCAGCTCCGATACGTCGACTTGGCTACGGCTAGGCGACGCCGCGCTTACGGCTCGCCGACCGCTGGTTGCTGATGCTGTAGGCAGGCCGCGAGAGGGGTGAGAGGGGCAAGAGTGGACGATTTTTTTAAAACTGTAAGTACGATATGAGTTTGCAATATGATGTGAATTTTCCTATGTTCCATAGAGTGATGAATATGAAGTTGAATTATGAAATACGTAACAGCTTCTAAGTATCAGATTGTTTAAATAAAGTTTAATGTTTTTCGTTTGGTCACGAATGCAGAACGTCCTGCGCAGAAACTAGAAAGAAGTTTAAACAAAAGCTTTAATTTAGTTTTACTCGTTTATTAGTCGCAAAAGTAAAACCTAAGTTACCATTTACTGACACAACGTTCCCTGACAAAACGTTCCCTGATTCAACGATTCGAAAAAATATTTTATCTTAAAGAACCAACCAGTCGCTCATTACCTACACCCACAAACCCGCCATCAGCTTCTAACACAAACTAATTAACAATAACGTAGATCTTGCGCGTGCGCTGCGCATGCGACGCTACGCTTCACATTCGCGCCGCGAGCCGCCCGGGCAATACGTTGCGGGCTATCGTCAGCACTACGGCACCCTGAACCTTCCACCTTGAACCTCACCATACTAATTACAACCACGCGCGCTTGTTAGCCTACACGAGTCATAAAAGTCGGAATAGTCGGAGAAGTCGAAAAAGTCGGAAAAGTCATCGTCACTGTTTCAGTGTGGGGTGTCGTTGGTGGCGTGTGTCATCAGTGACGGTGTGTGTTGTGGAATGGGGTAGCAATGGGGGCAGGACACAGCGCTGAGGGCGAGGGCTGCGCGTACGCAAGCGACCCGCCCGCCCATGATCGGCGCAAGACACATAGTAGGAGGCGGAGGTTAGTTTAGACTTAAGCTTCTTTGTGAATGTTTATGATAATTATGGAGGTATGACATGTTTGCTATACATGGTGTATTAAAATGGAATTTTGTGTTCATGTATTTTAGACTATGTGATCCTAAATCACTTGTTTTCTATCGTAATAGAAAACAAGTGATTTGGGATCAACTACACGGGTAGTTTCTAAAAACGCTTTTATTCACACATTACTGTGATCTGTGAAGAGCGTACAAAGCAATTTTAATTGAAGACGTTCATAATTACAAGGCGTAAAACTAGGGCAAACTAGAGATTACAAAGACAAACGCTATTTCAGTCGCAATTTTTATCGCCATTTCGGCAGATACATAAAAAATCTTCTAAACAACGTATTTTATAAACACATAAATATTCAAAAACATGCAAATATCATTGAAGCGTTTAATAACGGAATATTTTGCGTTCTTATATGTCATAAAATGTCTATCAAGAACACATGAGCGTGAAAAAATTTTACGCATTCATACTACGAAGCCGCATTGATAGACTAGATTTAAGATAGCCAGAAGCTTAAACTTTACTTCATTATACACCTTAGCAGCTTAGTCATAAGGTTCAAAATTCTTAAGCAAGTTGCACTAACTTAGAATACGTTTTCATTGCTTTGGACTATTAACGGAGTGGGCTAAGTGATTTAGTCTGTAATCAAGCTTTCGTAAATATCGAGCGAATGGCCGATGGAATGTGAAACGGTGTAGAACTGTCAACTGTAACACGTAAACTTGTAAACAGCGCGACAGTATAGTGTAAACAAAGTTTTTGTTTAGAGAAAGTAGTATTTTGTTGTGTTTAGTGATTTATCTCGTGTCTAGTTTTGAGGAAGGAAGTTTTTAGTCAGGACTGAAAAATGCTCAGCTAGTGACGAGCAACCATGCCATGTTAGGTCTGCATACTTAATTGTTTGTATCAAAACAAGAACTAATTATGGCAAAAAAGTGCTAACTTTTGAAGGAGCACAGCTTTATAACAAATTACCGTCTTGTATAAGAAATGTACACTCTTACAATGCATTCAAAACTCAACTTACCCAGCACATAATTGAGGATCGATCACTTCTGGAGAAATGAATGCATTGGATGGGTAACTATTAGGTAAATTGTAACACTGATGACGAACATATTGTAATCTATATTTTTAGTATTGTTCTCAAGTAAGTGACTTATGTCTTTATTGGGAATAAAGTTTTCTTTAAACCGAAAATGTAGATAACGGATGAGCCATCATTCTGCTGCCCTTATACCAATTTATTTGCGGTCGGCACAAGTCTTTTTCTTCCACACTTCTCTATTAAGGCTCCTACAAACAGCCGCGACACGCGACGCGACACAAAGGCAACGCTCGTTGCGCGACTTGCGGTGCCTTTGTGTCGCGTGTCGTGTCGCGCCTGTTTGAAGGAGCCTTTAGTCGTCATCTGGGTAGTCACCCCCTCACAGTGGCGTGCATTGCTTTTTAGAATAGGTAGGCACTAGGCCGCCTGGTCTAGTCAGACACGGTCATTAATCAGAAACAACAAAATTATATGTTTTTAATGTTCAAATTATTTTCTTACCTTTTATAGTTCTATGTGCCTTATATGAACTTTAAAAACAAAAAATCTTGTCGGTCTTCAAAATGAAACAATTTTTATCTTGTCAACATACGAAAACTTAGGTACCTACCGAAAGGATTCGTCCGCAGTATAGATAAATCTATACAAAGCGATTGATCGCCACAATCTAAGCACTTTAGTTTATCCATTGCTTACACAGCACCTCAAACTTAAACACAATAAACACAGCAATTTCTTTTTTCAACACTTAGGAATCAAAACAAACAAAAAATGGAGCGCGCTCGCCGGTTATAACAATGAGTAAGGAAGAAATTCTCTCCTTTCGCGTGTCGCACTCGCACGCCCCACGCTCTCTATAATCCATCCCTTTCTTTCTTCGCGCGGCCAAATTACGACAACATTCACAATCGGTTGATAGATTTGTTGGTAGATTGGTCGGTAGAGTAGGCCTGCCTACCTAAGGGTGATAAATTGCGAAGGTCGAACGTCATAGTATTATGCGTAGGACGTACATGATATTTAATTTCGTCGTATTAAATTGAACGAATACTAGACCAATGAATGACCTTTTTCAAATATTACGGTACGGGAGCCGAGTAGGCCGTCGGGCGACTGCCTACGGCCGCGCACCGCGCGTACGTTTGTATGAAGATTGTTTGTTTCTGATAGGCACCTATGATAGTTTAGTGAGTTTCTTAATTGCGGGGCACACACACTATTAATGTACCTAATTGACAGGCTTCTGGTGATTTTTCGAGGTAGGCACTGCTTAAATGCCTATATGCAATGCACGCCACTGTCCTCGGCGTGTTTATATGGAATTTTTCACTTTTGTATGGAATGGAAAATATGAAAAATTATTACCTACATGTTGGGTTTGGTAGCCTTTTCCCAACTATGTTGGGGTCGGCTTCCGCAGTGTAACCGGATGCAGCTGAATACCAGTATTATAAAAAATATTGAAATTATATTTACATTATATAAATTATATCATTACCGGAAAATAAATACAATTAACATTTCTAGATATTTATAAATGCGTTTGTATCCGGTCGGTAAATAAGATATTTTATTAAAAACGAATTGCAAACACTTTTGGGCGCGTAGTTAAATTTGTTGGGTTCTTCAATAAAATACAAAATGTAATAGGTACGGCTTGTGGCCTCCAGGATGAAACCGTAATATTTTATTTAAATAAATTAAGCTGGAAGTATTTGAGTAGGCTACAAACCTTTTGGAAATTCTTGATCAGTGGGATCTTTATAGTATGTTTATCTTGGGATGTTCGAATTACAGAAGCTCATAGCGATGATATTTCATCACCACATGCTCTCAAAACGGTGAAGGAAAACATTGTGAGGAAACCGGCATGTCCTAGAACTAAAAATTCGTAGATATGTGACATCTACCAACCCATGGATTGCGGCCCACTCCCTCTCACCTAGTGGCGGCCTGTATCCCAGCAGTGGGAATAGTAAATATAACTTATCGACGTCACATTTTCACTGACTGTAACTTAACACACTCGTCAAACGATTTTCATCTCTAACTTTGTTGCTTTTAGGTTATTTTTGAAGTGCCTATAACAGGAACCAATACTGTTAAACTATTTTGATCTCTGACTGAAATAGTTTTAGGTTCGAGTTTGTGTGATGTAGTGTAACAAAACAGCTTGCGTAGGTGCCAAGACTAATAATAGTGTAGACTGAGTCCAGACTCAATCCTTGACCTATCATAGTCGGTTATATATTGATTTATCTCTTTGCTCCCATAATGTTTTGAACATATTAATGGTTCAAGATCTTTGACTTGTTTATTAGGTAAAATGTGTTTGAAACTGAAAGATTAGGTTATTGATTTAAAATTTATCAATGAAGTTTACGTAAGGGTGTTATATTGGTCAGCGGGACTGTCCGAAAGGGTTACCGCTGGCCCGGAACATAAAGGGCGAAGGAAGGAACACGGGTGGGTTTTAGTCAGTAAGAGTCTGACACTCCCTTCCGCTCCACCCAGAGCGGGAGGAGTCATTTGATGATTTCCCATCCTGAAAAAAAAAAAAAAAAAAAAAAAAAAGGGTGTTATATTGTGTACATAATACACTATATAGTGAGTAGGTAAATGTATACAAATAGTAAATTTATTTAAATGTAGAGAATATACCGTACGTTATCGGTTTTAATTCTTGTCTAATTATGTAGGCACCATACTGTAATAAAGGTTTGTTTAAGATAATCAACACACATACAGTTTTTTTATATAACAAGTGATTAAACTTGAAAACGGTTTAAAATAAATAAAAGTAATAATTATATGTATAAACTGTACTAACTGAAATTTTTGACAAATTTTTCGGTATTGCTCCGTTTTAGCACAGAACATTACGAAATTATCTTCATAAAGTTGTGCCAAAACTGGCACAAGCTCAAAAATTGTTTTCATCACTCATTCGTTATCTGGGAGATAAATAAAACCATGATTAGACCTGCTGTCTTGTATGGATCAGAATGTTGGGCCACAAAAGGAATGAATGAATGGCAATTGCATGCAGCAGAGATGAGAATGCTAAGAGGGATTTGTGGTGTTACACGAATGGATAGAATAAGAAATGAGTACATAAGAGGAAGTTTGAAAGTGGCACCGGTAACTGAAAAGTTGTGTGGAAATCGGTTGTCATGGTATGGGCATGTGTTACGGAGAATTAATGAGGAAAATGTCACGAGGAGAGTTGTCGATGGCTATAAGAGTAGGGGAAGACCAAAGAAACGATGGATGGACTGTGTGAATGAGGGGGCAGTGGCGTGCATTGCATATAGGCATTTAAGCAGTGCCTACCTCGAAAAATCACCAGAAGCCTGTCAATTAGGTACATTAATAGTGTGTGTGCCCCGCAATTAAGAAACTCACTAAACTATCATAGGTGCCTATCAGAAACAAACAATCTTCATACAAACGTACGCGCGGTGCGCGGCCGTAGGCAGTCGCCCGACGGCCTACTCGGCTCCCGTACCGTAATATTTGAAAAAGGTCATTCATTGGTCTAGTATTCGTTCAATTTAATACGACGAAATTAAATATCATGTACGTCCTACGCATAATACTATGACGTTCGACCTTCGCAATTTATCACCCTTAGGTAGGCAGGCCTACTCTACCGACCAATCTACCAACAAATCTATCAACCGATTGTGAATGTTGTCGTAATTTGGCCGCGCGAAGAAAGAAAGGGATGGATTATAGAGAGCGTGGGGCGTGCGAGTGCGACACGCGAAAGGAGAGAATTTCTTCCTTACTCATTGTTATAACCGGCGAGCGCGCTCCATTTTTTGTTTGTTTTGATTCCTAAGTGTTGAAAAAAGAAATTGCTGTGTTTATTGTGTTTAAGTTTGAGGTGCTGTGTAAGCAATGGATAAACTAAAGTGCTTAGATTGTGGCGATCAATCGCTTTGTATAGATTTATCTATACTGCGGACGAATCCTTTCGGTAGGTACCTAAGTTTTCGTATGTTGACAAGATAAAAATTGTTTCATTTTGAAGACCGACAAGATTTTTTGTTTTTAAAGTTCATATAAGGCACATAGAACTATAAAAGGTAAGAAAATAATTTGAACATTAAAAACATATAATTTTGTTGTTTCTGATTAATGACCGTGTCTGACTAGACCAGGCGGCCTAGTGCCTACCTATTCTAAAAAGCAATGCACGCCACTGGCCGAGGATGCCCCCAACAGCGCGCCTCCGGCTCTAAAACAAATTCACGGGGTAGGGCAAACAAGAACCACGTGGAGTCGCGATGGTCAAATTCGGTGGTTAAATTTTAGTTGTGTCAAAATTATTTATTACTTAGTAAAATACTAGTTAAGAAAGGCACATGTGACTCATTGTAACGCCGTATTGCGTGTGAAAATTAAAAAGAATAGGCGCATTTGACTCATATATGCCTTTAATTCTTATTATGGACCAGATGGGCCTTTTTATCTTACAAAATAATAAAAAATAAACGAAATAAAAGCCACATCTAAACAATTGTGACCTTTCAACGTAATCAAAGTCAAATGAGTCCTTTTCTCTTAATGTGAAAAATGGCATAATTGTGCCCTTTTAGTTTAAAGTATCTCTGAAGATCTTGCTCATATTTTTTTTTAAAAAACCCTGGCAGATGCGCCTTTTTTAAACGGTTTTATTTTTTCTGATTCCGAATATGTATTTAACTCAATTTTGGAAAAATTATAGTTGTGCCCTTTTTCGTTATGACGGCAGAGTATGTAAGTAATAAGTAGGTATACACGGTGTAACATAATAAACGCAGGTCCTGAAAGTAGTTTGTTCATAATAATTGATTACTGAATCGATTTCAGTAACTTCTAATAAAGGTATTTTTTTCAAAAATTGTGTATTTAGCCATGGCTGCCGATTGAGCCAAAGAAAATTATATATTATTTCAAGGCACTAAAACTCAATTTAGTGAAATAAAGAGGATAAAACTAGTAACAGACCGAAATAACGCCTCAAAGGAGAACTTACCAAACTGTAAAGTTGAAATAAAAATACATTAAGTATAAAAATAATTAAAAACTCAAAAGCGTGTCGTAATGGAGAACGCCAAGTTACTGGTTTCCCGGAGCTGTTTTATTAATGAGGAAAAAGTATGCGCCAGATTTCGTGAATTTTGCCCCAAGGAAGCCAAGAACGGTAACAACTTCGTCCTTAGTCTTAAATGCATTTATAACAATTATAAAGTTGATTTAGGTTCATTTTATAACAGTAACTACTTTCTTGTTCGTGTCCAATAAAGGAATTAACGGAAGAGAAATACAAAGGATAGTGTAAAATATTTTCGAACTGCGAGGGAAAATGTAAGTTAAAAATTATATCAGAAAAATTCTGCAGTCAAGCCAAAGTACCTCCGAAGTTGGGTGTAAAGCTCCAATTACGGAGCCTTAAGAGGCCGAACGATGCTCGAAATATAATATTTTTTAAGGCGACCAACGACACGAAACTGGCTGTCTTTTCCAGACAATAAAGTTATGAAATATGTTCCTAGGAATGCTGTAACTATGGTAGTTACATGCACATGTTCCGAGCTGCTAACTTAAAGTTTCGTCATTTGGAGCTAAATGTTTGGAATTGTTTCTAGATTCTGTTGGTATTTCCGTTGTTTTACTGGACAAAGAAGTGTTGCACCACTTATAATAATATACTGTTTAGTCATATTTATAGCAAACTAAAAACATACTTCAACGTATTGTACTTTGATATTTTGCCTTTACTTAGAACACATGTGATATTCTAAGTTACAAAAGCGTTGAAAACCTTCTCGAGGCAGAATATCTACTTTGTTTTGTTTACCTGTTCATGCATTTAGTGTTATTGAGAGAAATCATGAAAGAAGACGCCATGGAAGCAGGTGTTAGGTCCCATACAATTCAAGAAAGGTTTTGTTTGCTATTTGAAATACGCCATAATCACAAATCGGGAAAAAATATTGGAACGAAGGTCCTAATCGCACGTTATGTTGCTCTTTCTGCACACGAACGCGAGCAAGACCGAAAACAGTGTACCACTTTTGTTACGTTACAAAAGTGCCGTGAACTTGGTCCCAACCGGGGTGTCCCACGACACCTCACGACTCTTTATACGGTTCCATACCTCAAAAGGAAAATTGGAACCCTTATGTCAATTCCTAGCCAAAACAAACTCACTTCACGTAAGTTTTCACGGTGAGATTTTTACAGAATCGACCGACAGTGCTGTGACATTTTTTAATATGATGGACTATGATGAAGTTTGCATAAAGGAACGTGGTATTAACAGGGCTATCTATAAATATTTACTATTTTAGTTGAATTTTACCATTGTTTAGAACAGATTTTTATTTTTTTAGGGTTCCTTATAAAATCACTTCGTTGTCCATCTGTCTGTCAAGACCCTTTTTCTCAGGAACGCGTGGAGTTATCAAGTTAAAATATCAATTACTCAGGGTTGCAATCCCTTGAAGCAATGAAATAATCAAACTTCTAAGTCAACGCAATCAAGAGATACGGGCGTTTATGTTCCATTTATGCCGCATATTTTGACACTCGCAACAACCACCAGACAGCCAGTCTTACCAAGGGTATCATATTACCCAGAAACTGGGTTGTGGAGGTCAGATAGGCAGTCGCTCCATGTAAAATACTGGTATTCAGCTGCATCCGGTTAGACTGGAAACCGACCCCAACATAGTTGGGAAAAGGCTAGGCAGATGATGATGATTTTGAAACTCGCATCAATCAAATCATCACCAATCAAATCATCAGGGAATCAAAACCTGTAGGGTACTTTCCGTTGATCTAGAATCATGAAATTTGGCAAGAAGCCATGTCATATAGCACAAGTAAAAGAAAAAATCCGAAAACCGTCAATTTGTAGTTACATACCTACAAATGTACGGAACCCTCGGTGCGCGAGTCAGACTCGCTCTTGACCGGTATTTTTTTTTATCAAATTCATATTCACAATGGACGAACTATTCTTATTAATGACGTGTGATCACTGATCAAGTCATCGATTGTTCATAACTACAAGCTCTTACATATTTATATTAATAGCACCTGTCTTGTCTACATGAGAGATTCGCGTGTTTCTTCTACTTACGTGTTATTTTCACAACACTTCGCACTTTTTCAGACTAATATCGTGTGCTTAGATGATGCATGATTAACATTCTATAAGTTATTTATGTATTAGCATACTGCAATGATCGAATAGATTATAACATGATGTTCAATGACTCATGATTTTTTAGACTCACACGCTTATTGTAAGCGACTATTGAAAACATATATAATACTCGTAAGTACTACTGCAACCAGAATTTTTCTTAGTTCAGAGAGAAAATTGTTGTGATTTACAGAAATATATTTATTTTTTCTCTTTTGACAAAGGTTCAAATAGTCATAAGCATAGAGACAAGAATTATAGTGTTGTGATAACAATGCACAAATATGATCCATTGTGAGAGACTGGCGTCCGTATTAGGATATCTTATGTGACGGATCACCAGGCTCTCACCCCGAATTAAAGATCAAATATTACGAAAAATATTGCATCAGTACTTACTACTGACATACATAATACTATTGAGAAAGGCACAATGGTAGTAGGGTTTGTGAAAGGGTTCATTTGGAAATGACTGTCCTGTACCTTTTTCTGTCGAAAATCGACATTGCAGTTTTCACTTACATGGCTCATGTCCCGGGAGTATTTCAACGTAGTCTTCAAAATTGGCAATGCAAAGGCAAAGATCCTTTTACTAGAACAACCGGACTATTCTGCAAAAATTCTCACAGTGAAAACTTAATTGAAGTGAGCTGTCATTCCACCTGATGCTAGAGATTGACACTTTTGACAGCTCACTTCACGGTCTCAGTTCACACGGTGAGATTTTTACAGAAAAGACCGGATGGTGTCTAAAAATGGTGAACCAGTAACTATGTGATAGTTTATCTGGAAGTTAGTGAAAATTTAAAAAGGTCCCAAATAAAGATGTATTTGTTACCTTTTTTCTCTTATCAACTTTCATCTGTCAAGAAAAACCTGAAAAATGAAAACCAAAATCAAACGTCATTTATTCAAACTAGGCTGAGAATCAGCATTATTCGAACGCCAAAATTACACGAGCCAGTCCCCAAAATGCCGGCCGCGCAGCGCAACAAACTCCCTAGCAGAACAGCTGTCTGAAAAACCACATAACCTCTCAAATACCTCAGCAATTTTACTGAACAAACGCTTCCTGATAAAAATAATAGTACAATTATCATCGGAGCGTAGTCCATAGATCTGAGCGATCTTAACGACGTCCAGCGTGATGCGCCCGCGCACCGGTATAGCAACAATTGGAGCATAGCCTAACTGAACGTGTTCCGAGCTCCGTTATCAACGTTTTTTAGCTATCAATATGGAAAAATGCTACCGTATATAGTAATTTAATACGTGTTGGGTACTTTCTAGTGTTAATTGAAATGTGGTAATTTTGTAAAAACTCGCAAGTAATCACTTAGGCAAACGTGTAGAAGGAAAACGCAATCCCAACGTTAGATTTTTTCTTATTGCTGTACATCCAAAGGCTAAATTGCAGAATAACCTTTACTAATTTCGATCAAATTTATTAATTTATTTAATTACTAGCTGATCCCGGCGAACGTCATACCGCCTGAGAATTTTTTTCGTGAATGGTTCCCATGTTTTAATAGTTATTCTGCTATTCGAGGCGGAGACAAATCCCACAAATCAAAGATGATAACAATCGGTCCAGCCGTTTTTGAGTTATAAATGGTGTAACTAACCCAACTTTATTTTATATTTACATAGATTTTATTGTTTATGTAAACACAAGTAGGTATTGAGTACAAAAGTACTGTTTATTTATTAGGAAATTTCTTCCAGTAGATTTGCGAAAGGAGAAATGAAAAAGAATTCAGCCTATAATCTTCCCACTGCTGGGACACAGGAACCATAATCCACCCCGCGAGTCCAGTGTGGGTTGGCGGATGTAACATATCTTCAAATGTTTGGTTTTAGGACATGCCGGTTTCCTCACAATGTTTTCCTTCACCGTTTTGGGAGCAGTGATGAAGAAATTTAGGTACAAATAGTAAAATGCTTGCTTGGGTTCAAACCTACGACAACAGACAAACAAGCAGTCGTGGCCGGTACCGCTGGGCCACTACTGCTCCTAAATAACAGTAGCAACAATAAATATAATTATTTTCTACTTTATTATAAAATGTCTTCTCAACAATGGTTCTAGCTGTTGTGGGTACTTACATGATCTAAAGAATTTTCCTGTGTCCGGATTACGACTACATAAAGATTTGGAACTGAAAAAAGGTTTGGCAAATGGGGACACAAACCTTAGTATTTATTATCAGTATGCCCCATAGGATCCCTCCTCTTTTAAGTTTCGCGGTTACTGGCAATATTCCAAAACGAAAAGAAGACGTTGCACATAGTTTAGTAGTAGGTATATCTAAGTTTTTAAGTTTAAACGTATGCTTGAATATCACACTTATTAATCGCCTTTATTTAATTAACATATATATAAATTACATTTTTGAACAGAATATAAAGAAATAATAAGATTTTTTTTATAAAAAAAATTGTAGCCCACCGGTATCGGAGACAGGGTCCAAGCTATCGGCGGTCAGGACTCCAGAGAGAGGAGCCTCCTAATAATACGAGCCGTTTCCAGAAGTTCAACTGCCCAAGCTGCGTGACGAGAGCCTCCTCGGATGTGGTCGAGGTAGCTATTAAGACATTGACAGTCACGACTATCGGCACAACGATCTCTGAGTGTAGTTATTAATCTCATTAGTATTGTTAGCATAAACAAGCAAACATCAACAGCTGTACATACTAGAAAATCTTAGCAGTATATAACAGAAACCATTATAAAGACAATCCAGTGTAACGGCATAGTAGCAATTAAGCCTAATTCACATTCCGCCAGCGTTTTCATCTGAACATAAATCGTATCTACTTAGCATTATTTCCGATATAAATTATGTATGATTAGTGTCTGCGTTTTCATAATCACAAGTACTCGTAGTAGAATTAACGTATACTCATAAACGCAGTCTTCATGATTTGTGTCGGAACGTGGTGTGTTCTAAAACTTTTGAATAAAAGCGTAAACAAACCTGTTCGGGTTAAACTCTTACGGTGATTTAAAATGAGAATTTATGAATTGAGGGTTTAAGTATTCAAGTACCTACCTAATGTATTCAAATCAGTCTGTTTTTAAGCGGCACTACAATTTGCCAGCCACAGGTCCGTTTCCGGTCATCAACAAATGGGTGCCATTTGTTTAAATTTTCATCTTTTTTTTTTTTAATGGAGTATAAACGACGAACACAAGCTCATGCCGCGGTAAAAATGTTGGGTAATCATAACTCATATAGTGATATACTTATCATGTCACTGTTTAATAAAAGTGCACAGTTAATTAATATCTGGAAGCTCTAAACAAGATAATTAATTACTTTTCACGATTATAAAACTGCGCTTCATGTGATTATGTGCTAGATAATGAATTTATAACGTTATACATTATTACTGTTATCTGAATTACGAGTCACGCTGCGGTGTGTTTTTTTAAATTATTTACAGATTACGTTTTTACGTTACAGTTTGAGGAATATACGGAAGCCCTTTTTCCTTCTAAATTTCTCTGCTTAGTATCCAACTATCTAATAAAATAGTCATGTCTATCTACGTATAACTTGTATTTTTAAAATCTTACTAATATAGCACTGTAGCGGTATCTGTAACGCCACATGAGAAAAACGGGTCATACTGACGTCACGCAAAATCCTGCATCTCGCAAGCAGAGTTTACCGCGCAACTAGCATAGATACAACGGCCCGACATGAATCATCGGGCAGTTACCCGCCAGACACAACACCCGTCTGGTCGGAGGATCCTCCCTTTTCTATTGAGGATGAGTGAACCCTGTTCCTCATACCTATATATAGCACTAAGTACAGTTTACAGTTCAAGTGTCAGTTTTCAGTTTTATTTTTGTTTATTCTTTCTTCTGTCCAGCGAACATATTTTTCTTTATCAATAAATATGCCTATTTTTTCTGAAATACACACTACGTGGCGCCACATCAACACGTGTGAGTACTGTTTGGACATGACGGGAAGAGAGCGTGACGAATCGCACATACGTAATAAGTGACTACGATGTGAAGACTCATAAAGTAACATAAGACGAAATAGATCTAGGAGTTTGTTGTAAGGAGAGACTACAAGAATGCAGTATTTCAAGAAGTATATATTTAACGATGTTTTCTGTAAACATAGACTCCTATAAATCTTAACTTACGATTAAGATCTGCATACTACATAAGGCAATATTGAAAACGATTTATTACACAATGAGAGACCATGGAGGAACGGAAGTTGGTTGGTAGCTAAAGAATTTGTTTCGGCCTTTCTTCTGTCGAGTAGAGAGGAAACGCCGACCTCATCTAGTTTGTAAAATATGATTAACGTGTAAAAGTGTTTATACAAACCTACTTACAATCAATAGAAATAAAATCATTTAACAAAAAAAGTTTTGGGTGAAACTGTAATGGAGTTTTGACTGATAGAGATTGATCTTTAAAATCAGTACAAAACTTTTCCATTTTATCAGATCTAAGTACCTACCACAAAAAATATAAAGCAGGTAAATACCAGCTCCAAAAACAAATAACAGTCAAATCTCAGACATGAAAAAAAAATAAGGAAGGAAATTACGATAAGGCAAGAAAAATCACCATCTTTGCCGCATTACCGCGACTTTGGTAAGTCCGGGAAAATGGCGAATACATCGTTATTTAAGAGACCTGACGCCAGCAATCCGTGGCCTATGAAATTTCTCTTTTAGGAAAAAGACACATTCATTCCTATAAATCTAAACCTTAATGTTGTAAAAACTTTATATTCTTATCATTGTCAAGATGATTTTAATCAGAAACTAGTTATTTTTTATTGTTCTTCATAAGCTTTGTCAATGTTATTTTGATATTTATTGTTATTTTATTGGCGAATTTATCACCAATTGACTGAAACAATTTTTGAAATTCCTATAATTTTGTGCCTAATTTACTTTAAAAATTATGAGCGATTGTTACGAAGTGCCTGAGTTGGGCTTAAAAATCTGTGTCGTAATTGGTTGTCTTTACTCAATTGTTTTTGGAATCATAAAAATATTCATTGAAAGATTTGTTCTAAATAAATCAATCAGAACAATACGCTATTTATGCCTATTATTATTAAACTTACTTTAGCTCTCGAACTCTCAATCGATTTATTTTCATATGTATTCGCTTCGTAATATTCAGTGTTCCCTCGACAGCGTCAATGACTCATTATTTCTTCAGAAAGGCTTTGCCGAAGAAAGAATCTTGAGAGATACCGCATGAGCATGATTACGCAGAATCGTGCTTTGTAGGAAAAATATACAGGGTGGATTTTAACAACAGTTAAGGACCCTGTCCTTACTGCCCCATCTCAAAACACCAACCTGTATATGTACACATAACCATGTATGTCTGGAATGAATACAGCAAAGCAAAACAACAATACGAACAATTTAAAATGCGAATTAATTTATATTAAAAATTATGCGTGTTTGCATCAAAGGCATGGCATGGCATACGCCGTTCAAAGTCACGCAACACGCAATATTTTGAGGTTTTTTCTGTCATACAGAAATAATTTTGACAGACAAAACGTCAAAAATATGAAACAATTGAGTCTCATTTGTTTAAATTAATGTGCATTTCGTACACATTTGTTTAAATTAATGTGCATTTCGTACAGTACTATCGACTGGCTCAAAAGGATAATAATGTTTTTATTTTAATCAGAAATTATATTACAGCATACTCGTAATTCACACGAACAGTTTAAAGTCTTTAGTAACCAAATATTGACATACTAAAAGATAGAGCAGCATTTAGGAATAGAAACAAATTTTTCAGCCTAGATCCCGGGATTTCTGCCAATCTAGGTGGGATAAAGCGAGCTCCTACCGTGGCGCAAGGTGCCTGCAACATTCAACGTTCATACTGCAGCGTGCAGAATTCTGATAGAAAGCAAAGTACTTACGTTTAGAATTTATAGAATTAGGTATGTGGAGTGTTGCATTTTTGTTATGTTAAAGCTTTGAGATATTAACCTGAATTATTAACTGAATCTTTGTGAAGAATTTCATAGAAAAGTACCAACCTACGAGGTTAAATTGTATGAAACGGTTTTTTTTTTTGTTATATCCGACGTACGATTTCTGCTACCATGGCCAAAATGGGCATCATCCTTTGTGACTCTCCTGAAAATTTCTATTCAAAAGCTGCCATGATACCACTCTTCTACTCCAAACTCATACCTAGAATCAAATAGTATCAGGATTTCATCTTAGCTAATTTAATATTTACGACACATGTGGAAAATATAACTGTACAAATTAACTACTGTTCCAAAATAAATAAAACAATCAGGTACAGGTACTCATGTTCTCCTTAAACCCCTAACGTTTTCACTTCTAAAACAAACATAAAAAAGTCATTAAAATGGCGGTCGCGCAGAGGTGTTTAATTAAGTGTTTTTGCGTACGGTACGCCAAGTGCGCTGACTCTGCTGGTAACACTACATCACTTGTGGTCCCTATGTAAGCGGCGATTCGTTTGAGACGCTAGTTTTGTTCAACGTGGTCGCCGTACCTGCATATATTTAGGCTAAATTACGTTGGTCAGAGATCTTTTTCAAAAGGAGTATGTAAAGATCGTAGCAGGTGTGGTATGTAGGTTCTGCCCACTCCCATGAGAAAAAAGGCATGAGTTTATGTATGTGTACGTTGGTACACGAACGTTTTATTTTATGTGTGTTATTATTATTTATTCCAAATCGTGTACTAAAAAATTCACGGATATTGTATAACTATTGGTATGGGATACGCGGGCACAGCACGTTACAAACTAAGAACAGCGCAAACAAAATTTTATCCCACACACTCAATCTTCGCACTATTTCTATTATTGTTTTAAACAATAACACCTGTTTACACAACCGTTACGTTTAATGCTTACTGTAATCAGAAACGCAAACAAAAGCATGACATAACAACGCTTACAAAACGCTACCCGCTATCACTGTGACCGCTCCCCACTTAATATTATGTGTAAAAAAAGCGTTCAGCGGAGCGTGATCGCCTCTCTCGCGTTTCTCCACACCACATACTTCTCGATGACATACATGTAATGTTGAATCGCTTCACGCTAGGCGGCTGAGGCTGGCAATATCGGATCTTTATCGAAACCAAGTTATGTTCTTGTGTTTTCACTTGCACTGATGTCGTATCAGGGCTTATTGGTTGTAGATAACGTAACATTACGTTTGTATTCCGCGAGAAGTTAAGCTGAGGTGTAGGTACACATACATAGTACAGACGCCAGCACTTCAAGCTACCCGAAACTGTAAAATTTTCCCAATCAACTTTGTACCTTATGCTTTAGCAATAAAGTTGAAAATCTATTAAAGAAATTTGACAGATTGTAGTAGCTTCATGTGCTGGCGTCTGTACATACACATTTTGCCAGTATGGCAACGCGCCTTCTCCCATCAATCGGGCCCAATTCCAGACCCCGGCTGCTACTGAGAAATGTTTGATGGGAAAACCCAATAACACTTTGCCCATGCTGGGAATCAAACCCAGGGTCGTAGCTCAGCAGTAGCACTTGTTGCCACTTGACCAACGAGAATAATGTTGGATTTGTTATCCTACTAATATTATAAATGTGAAAGTTTGTAAAGATGTTTAGATGAATTTTCATCCAAACTCTCAAACTCAAAGCATTTATTTCAATTAAACCTTGTACAGGCACTTTTGAATTGTAAAAATTTAAATAGTCTGTCAGTTAGTCAGAAAGTTGAAGCTAATCGCCCATTCCAAAACGTAGATCTCTATGGAGAAGAACGGGCAAGAAACTCCATGGACACTCTTTTAAATCAAGATATTACAAAATCCTTGATACATTATTATTGTTGCTTCTATATGTGAGAACAATGTAAAAAAAAGACACAATAGAAGAAACATTTCAAAATATATCCAAATCTGTTCAACGGTTTATGCGTGATTGAGTAACAAATTACTCAATCACGCGTAAGCCGTTGAACAGATTAGGATGAAAATTGGCACATAGCCCATTTCCTGGATTAACAAATAGAATACTTTTCATCCCGATATTCCCACGGGATCGATACATACGCGGGTTAAACCTTGGAGCGCTGCAAGTATTTTCATAAATATTCATAACATTCTTCGTTTAATTTGGTGGCCTATATTTTGGACATTCCCTTCCTCTATGTATACGCCCCATAGGACGTTGACGGGATGGTAGGTTTATTAAGATATCTCTGAACAGAAGAAATTTAAGACCTTTCGGGGTGATTTATTTTCATTACTTAATAAGCTTTGACTTTGTTTTCCAAAAGGTTTATTGTAATAAAGTATTAATAGGCTCGAGAAATATTTATAAGATCCTAATTTTTTCTATTTATAACTGAACAAAAATTATGTTGATTCCTTTTCTTTTACTTCCTTTTCAAATACTTCCCTCAGAATTATGTAGTCATATATGTAATCTCTTTTTTTCTCAATGCCTGTTTATTAAATTGTTTGTGTAACAGTTTCATTGTTTTCCCGAATTAAATAAATAAACTGAACTGAACATTGTATTGTTGCTTTTACATTTCTGAACTAAACATTGTATTGTTTTCTATAGCTACCCGTAAACTCGCAAGATTTCCACCAATACCAATCCATCTGATCAACTCATTTTAAATTTTTCCCGGTTGCTACATAAAAATTTTCCGACTTCAACAACAGACTTACTTCCAACATAAATACATAAAAATCGTCAATGTATATTACATTAGCAGGTGTATATATCGTGTAACTGGTACCACACGCATCCATCAGCACACTAATACTGTTACATTTATGCTAATACAGCATTTTAATTGTTTCCATAAACAGTCTGATAGTTTCGCTTTCAAAACGTAACGCTTTTGATCACATAAGATTGGAACTAACCCTTATGTAAAGATATGTTGTATGTAAATAGGTATATGTAGGTGGAGGTGTGCTTCCGTGGTTTTAGCATATATTAAGCCCTTCTATTTTTTGTGGTTTTAATCGTATACGATTTTGTGCT
Source organism: Luperina testacea (assembly GCA_927399505.1). Lineage (NCBI taxonomy): Eukaryota > Metazoa > Arthropoda > Insecta > Lepidoptera > Noctuidae > Luperina > Luperina testacea. Next base: position 17,985,094 of record OV656759.1, on the reverse strand, counting down.
AGTTCTGATGTTAAGAGGAAATGCGGTCGGAGAGACTTTTGAAAGGGCCTAAGTAAAATGTCATAATTCGAGGTTTGACCCTCACCTATTTCCTCGTCCAATATTGGACCAATTTCATAAACTGAATAAGAAGGACATATGCTGTGTCCCTATGTTTTTCTTTTTTCATTAATAGTTGTCAAATTTGTACACTATACTTCTGTTGACAGCGGTTTAAATCGGCAATTTTAAGCATTTTTTGAGGGTTCTAGTGCTTATAAAAATAATATATCATCAAAAAGGAAAACTTAGGGACATACAAGTAGTTAATATTTATTATTCTGTAAGAAATCATTGCTTTATGGTCATTAACCAGAAATAAAACAGGCGATAGCGTTTCTATGGAGAAACAACGCGCATTTCCTCTTAATAATCATGGTGGCCCAGTGGTAACGGCCCCCGACTTACGTGTCGTAGGTTGGGAGTTCGAACCCAGGCAGGCAGGCACATTAGGTACTTTCTGTATTTTATTTCGTCACAACATCGTGAGGAAACCGGCATATCCTTGAACCAAAGATTCAAAGACATGTGACTTCTACCAACCCGCACAGAACCCACACTCGTAAATTGGAGCCGATACCACTATGCCCCACTGTTCCCCAGATTTAAATGTTCAACTTTTTAACTAACATCAGTTTCCATCCATAAAAACCACGTGTCTGTCAAAATCTAAACGACTGTTAAACACAGTTTTGTGGTGATTTGATTACATAAGATAAGGCAACAATCTAACCCTTATTTAGAAGACTATATTTATGTATTATTAACATAGTTACATAATATTATATGGTATGGTGTTTCCGTATGGTTATGGTCTGTGTTGTAGATTAGGCAACACCCTTCCTTGACGCAATTTATGATAAGGCCATTAAAAGATTGTATCAGTTATGTGACTGCCATTTTATGAACAGTACTGTGTTTTACAGAAGTTTTCGTAAAGGTTTAGTATGCAATTTCACACTTGCTTCACTGCCTCGTAGGTCTGAAATTTGAGTCGTTGGAGTGCTCGCGGCCGCGTGACCTTTTCAAGTTTCTCAAGTGATACTATGTATTATAATAATGCAGATAAAGTTTAAAATTATATGACACTGAAACTGCTCGCCGCTTCGCTGCCATCTCGGTGTGTTTTGAGCCTATGGTCCCCAAGCGCTACTGCTGAACATGAGGTCAAGGGTTCGACTGCCAGGTCGTGCAAAGTGTTAATGGGTTTTTCAGGAATTTTTCAGCAGCAGCCCGTAGTCTATATTTGTGGCCAGTTGTTAGTAATAGGCTCGCCTCATATTACATGGGACCTAATAATATTTTAGTGTCTGCATGTAGATTTTACGCAATCTACATGCAGACACTAAACCTAAACCGTAATTGTAAAAACTGAATCTAAATTTAGTTTAACAGTAGTCTCGTGTTCCGCTTGCAAAATTACTAAAATAAATATACGAGACTCAAGCGAGGTGAAGATAAAGATGAACCTGCATATTTTACAATCCTAGAACAAGAAAATTGCTTCTAAAATAGAGATCGTTAGTCTCAGAGAGAAAATGAAAAGAATTTAATTTACTTTGTCGCAATAAAATTCTTAAGTTTTTTCTAAGAACTATTTACCCTAACTAACCTATTAAGTTTTTTGTATCTGTGTTTAAAACTTGCTGAAAAGGTCTTAAATTAATGATTACACACCTTTAAGTCTATCCTATTTACCACATTAATTTCATTTCACGTTTCTTTCAAACAAAATAAGTCACCACTAAATTTTAACGTATTTTTTGCCTCAAAAGTAAGACCACATTTAAATAATCATACCCGAGTTCCCAAAATTGTCCAATCACAGCCGAAAGATTTTGCCAGACGGCAGGCTAAAATATAGATTTCCTAAATCTGTCGAAAATAGCTGAAAATGGTACGTCCCAACATTATCTAAAGTGCTGAACTCTGAAATGGTTATGGCGTATTTTTTTTGCAATTTATATAAACGTACCCAACTTAGCTTGGGTTGGGTAACCACAATAACACTTACTATATGCCCTTTTCCACTTACGTTAAACGACACCTTAATATAATTACACTGATGGATTTTCAACTACATATATCGCTGAGCCGAACGTTCAAAATCCAACAGTGCGGTTTAATTTGTGTTATGTTAATATGTTTTTAGGCATCACTTTAAATGGAGACGGATATAAGGGTTCTTCTTCTTAGCGTGTCGATGACAAAAATAACACGAAAAAATATTTATAGTTTTTTGTTTGGTCCAAAATTCAGCAACGCTAATACCGTTCGCTGACGCAGCTTAGGTTCAAGGTGCAAGGTGCAATATGGGAGGTGAGCCATTGTCTGTAGACAGACGTCGCATGAATACCGAGGTCTGAGCCCCCGAAGGGGCCCGTCAGGACCGAAGCCTGCCGGGTCAGCGGGATTGTCCGAAAGGGTTACCGCTGGCCCGGAACATAAAGGGCTAAGGAAGGAACACGGGTGGGTTTTAGTCAGTAAGAGTCTGACACTCCCTTCCGCTCCACCCAGAGCGGGAGGAGTCATTTGATGATTTCCCATCCTGAAAAAAAAAAGAAAGGTGTAAGGTAAGGGGGGGGGTAAGGGGTAAGGTTCTATTCTATTCTATTCTAAAGGTGCCCCCACTTGTGGAGGTTGTCCTTGCTGTGGCCTACTTGGATACGAAATCTATTGAAGATATGCCGAGTAAGCCACGGTAACTTGTAGCCCGGATGGGGAGGCTCTCTGATGGTTCGATAAAGAAATCAAGAGGTTTAAGCAGTCCTTGCCAAAAATCACATCTTTCTTTGAAGGGTTAGGGTTGAATAGTATTTTATTAGTCAACACCAACAGTTTCTAATAATGTATGTAAAGTATGTATAATTTCCTTCAATAATCTATTAACCCAACCCCTACCGTGTTCTGTTTAATCACTTGTTGAGTCAATTGTCCGACACCGAATGACATTTGAATATATTCACCGCTTCTGACCCCTTTTTACACGTCCTAATTTGGTGCCCCTTTCAACAATATGATTCAGCGAATTAATGTTAATGAAAAGAACAGACAATGAAATATTAAGGTAATTTATTAAATGTTTATGAAAAACAGTCGTATTTCATTTTGAATTATTGTTATATGAAAAGAAGTGTGTTAGTGTAATGGCTATTTACCTCTTAATGGACTTTTTGTTAATTATTTATTGCACAGACTTATGTTGGGGGGACATTATGAGTCTACATTAAGTATTATTGCACAAAATAAAACTTGACACAAGTTTATTGTCTCTTCTAAAATTCGCCATTCCACATGCCTATATTTAAATAGGCACTGTGCGTATTAAGTCATTTGATGGGCTCTTAGATGATAACAACCGCACGGGTCGATCAGAGACTAAGCAACACTTGCCGCGGTCAGTTCACGGATGGGTGACCATCCATTACACATTGAAACCCCTCCATGCCTCGGACAGCACGTTAAGCCGTTGATCGCAGGCTGTCATTCGCAGATCTTTGACAGTCGTTACGGGTTGTCAGGAGCCCAAATGTCTGACAACTAGTCTCCAAGGGGTCTCGTGTTACTGGTAACTGGGTTTTGAAGGTCAGATAGGCAGTCGCTCCAAATAAAATACTGGTATTCAGATGCATCCGGTTAGACTGAAAGCCCAACAAAGTTGGGAAAACTCTAGGATAAGTAAAAAAAAAAAAACATACGAAATGGTTCAGTAACAACGCGTGCGATTAAATTAGCGTAAGGTCGCCAACACACAAGTGGGGTCGCGGGTCGCGGTCGTACGATGCCGGGCGAGAACTAGTGCCAGCAAAAGAAAGAATTGCAGAAGGTTCGTGCTGTTCTTATTTTACTTTCAAGTAGCTGGATGGTTCTTTGTGTCCAATAGAGGTACAGATAATTTCTAGTCTTCTAACAGGAGATTTCGACCTCAAATAATTGTTAGTCAACTGAAACGTGATTTTGAGTATCGGTACATAGTCGGTATAACTTGCCTTGTCAGGTCCAATCGCATGTAAATACCAACAAATGTTCTTATATTTCACATGATAATAATGTTAAGAGATTATTTGTGCACTACCTATAGCAGGAAACTACTACTAGATATTTGAATGACCTTGGCTTGACCTTCTGTCTATATTATTTTATTGGAACTGATTTGTTCAAACAGCTCCAGCTCTGACCTTAGCAAATTAATGTTATGTGCGGCTCTGGCGAGTGGCGAATATCATACGTAGGTATCTACTTGTAATTTTATCCCTGACGTAGTCTTAAGCGAAGTGTGGGAGACGCAACATGTGGTTGAAACGAGGGTAGCAGTAATATAGAGAAGGTTATTTTAATGCCGATATGGAAATGAGCAAAAATCTGCTGTTTAGAAATGTTTATTGCGAATGAAATTGTACAAGACCTGTTTGCGTAAAAGATGTACTGTTGCAACTTTTCACCACTTTTCCACTCATTGGAATCCAGTTAATATTTCCGTGGTTCCACAACGTATTTGTCAATTAGAAGCACAATTAAGTAACTACTCTTTCGCTAAAACAAGTCCAAACATTCTCCCGATAAACATTTTCCCAGTACGGAGTAAGGAAAATCCGCTACAAAAGGGAAATGTTACCAAGAAAAGTATCTTAATATCATTAGCAATCTTGCTCACTTATGTCACATCGCTTCCCATTATCAGAAAACATGGATAGGTTAACGACCGTAGAAAATTCTGGAATTTAAGATGGCGCCCACGACATGTTATAGATTAGCGCGAAAAACATCGTACGATCAAAAGATGGCCGTCTTCCCTATTTTATTTATGGGGTTCTAACTCCAAAACCTTTTCGATATCACCCATTTCTCTAACAGGTAGATATGAAAGTAATAGATTTCCATAAATCATAAGAATTTAGGAAGGTGATTCAACAGGGTTTGCAAATGGTGCAAATAATGTAGAGGATCCATACCCGGGCTTTTGTGAAAGGAAAAGTAATATAGTGTTCGCGATAACGTCCCATAAATAATTTTTGTTGGATAGTTTAATATCATACATGATCGGCCGAAGCCACCGAGATTTTAATAGTTACAAATAAATAATATCAGACTGAAACTGTCCACTGCAGGGTCATAGATAATATAATCTATACTTGTAATAAAGTTGAAGAGTTTTGTTTGTTTGAACGCGCAAATTTTTGGAACTACCAGTCGGATTTGATAAAATATTTTTGTATTTGATAGCCCAATATATATATAGAAATTCTTGATGAAGGCATTTTAACATCACGCTAAGAACCTTAGAAGCCGAGTAAATGAAAAAAGTCTGAAAGAACGCTAAGCCAAAACGGCGATGCGTCGGGTCGATCGCAAACGATGCGATGCGTCGGGGTGGGTCGGGGGAGCAGGTTTTTTCACAGAAATTTCACGCGGACGAAGTCGCGAGCAGAAGCTATTGGCAAATTGTATTGTTTAGTACGTATACTTGAAAGAGAACTTTAGGACAAAATCCATTTGAATTTCGCTAAGAGTTTAGTTACAGCTATTTACCGGTGGCGGTAACCGTTTATTGTAGCAGTCTTGAAGTAAAAACAAAGCCACTTTTACACACAAACACAAAACTGTAAGAAAAAAACCATCTGAAATTTGCTTATTTTATATTCAATTACAGTTTTTACGGGTAACAGGAAATGGACCCATCATTTCAGCCAAAAGACGTCCACTGCTGGACAAAGTCCTCCCCCAAGCACCTCTACTTCGACCGGTTCTGTGCCCACTTTAAATAAAAATAAAGGACTGGAGAGAAGGTGTTTCCGTGTAGTTGTTAAGAGGATAATCCAACTTAATTTGCGTGCAGACTGGAGAAATTTACCCTTTGACACGTAACTAAGTTTCAAGGGTCATCAATTTAATCGGAGTTGCAAACTTAAACAAGGGAAGGGTGCTAGAAACTTTAAATGTTCTTCAGTTTTGTAGTAGTTTAGAAGATGTATTCTGGAAGACTATCACACACGTGTTTTTTCGGCAAATGTTTAACAATACATACCTACTATTGAACTTCAAGAAACAAAGATTATTTGGTGTCGTAGCTCTTATTCATCTATCATACATATCATAAATTAATGTCGGTGTTGTTGTCTGTTGTGACCGCGTTGATCTTTTAAACTACGCTACGAATTATGGTGCGGTTTCCACCATAATTTAGGGAATTAGTTTTGGAACTTACATAATATAGAATAGAATAGAATACTCTTTATTATGTACACCATATAAATTACAGACATAAATATAGAAACTGTACAAAGGGTGACACAATGGGCGGTCTTATCGCTAAGAGCGATCTTTTAAAGACAACCTTAGGATGGAATATACTTAATGAAGAAATCTCGATGCTTTTTCAAGTCATAAAAATCGCGCGAAGCAAAGACGGATCGCAAATTTAAAAATGAAATTTTCATTAGGAGAAAACAAAAGAGGTTCTCACACTCACACAAGACTAAAGTACCTGTTATAACCAAATCTATTAAATAATATGCGTACCCGTATTTGAAAATCATCCGAACAAAAGCCTATAAAACAAAACCGAACCATATAAAAAAACACGTTCTATTTTTGGAAACATAAAGTTTATAACTGAACAGCGGAAAGCAATCAACCGTTCACTGAGCTAATAAAGATTGGGTGTGCAATATAAACAGGAAGAAACCCTTTGATTAAAACGGTGTGTACGTAGTGGGTTGATCTTGGATCACAGAAATAACGAAGATATGTCAAAGGTACGTCAACTGTACTCTCAATATGTTCAAACTGTACTTACATATTATGTACTCAAAGATGTTATTATGTTATTTTAGCTTGTATGAAGAATATTTTTTTTCGCTAAGATTACATTCAATTGGATTGAATTCCTAGACCTCACACTAGGATTCCCTGTGTTGAGTGATCCAGATTCCTTCGTTCAGTTAATAATATAATTTTTATATAAAAAAGGTACATTTTTTAAACTAAAAATTGTAACAAAAGTGTGTATACAGTGTTGTGATTTGTGTCAGTTGTGTTGGTGTTGTAAGATAGTGTCTGAATGTTAATACGTATGTTAGTGAGTGCACATATATTTGTGAACTGACAATGTGAAATGAAAGCATTTTCTTTTTATCATCATTTTTACTATCGACACCATTTTTTGCCTTACTGCAGGCCAAAAGGCTTCTACCTTTTACATGTTTTTCCACTTTTCACTTTTCCATGTTTTGTGCACTGGTTTATCGTTTTCTTACAGCTCATATTGCAGGATGTTGACTTGACACATTCAAGATTTACTTGATACATTAGAGATTGATACAACAAATTCATTCCACAGTTTTCTATCTAACCTGTAAATTATGAAAAGGTCGTCTATACTTCGAGTACGACGACGTATCGCCTCTGTTTCCAGAATCAAGAAAGGTTGGACTATACTGGGCTGAAATATACAGGATTGGAATATGCAGAGAGGTCGGCTAAGTCTGTTATTATGGCACTGTGGCATCGTTTGTCATTCGATCGGTCGGCTCTCGTATCGTGAACCTACTAATTTCAGTTGTCGGGTAATGTATGGTTTTACATATACATAAACGGATAACCGTTATTATCTAGTTGTTTGTGACAGATTAATGTGTATTTTTTCTTTTGTTTTCATTACTGAACCCTTGATTTTAATTTATATAAAAAGCTGCTAAAGAAAACAAACCGACCAAGCCACGTCGTCTGTGAAGGTGAAGACGTACACAGCATTTTTTGTTTGTGATCAAAGGAAACACTCTTTGTTACCATAATACGGTTAGGCGAGTAAAACAAAAACAGAAAAAAAAAAACATTTTAAAAACGAAATCGCAAGGTTTTTACGCTTGTCTAATCAAAGAACGAAGCTGAAAACAAACAATTTTAACAAAACCTCACGTTCTACTTATTCATTTATTCATATCTATCAATAGCATTTTGTATGGTAAGTAAACAGAATAAAAGAACAAGGAAAAAATATCAAGCAGATTCCATTTTTTATGCGAATTATTCCGAACTGATGAGGTCAGTGGATATTATTCTAATTCCTCTCATTTACACTCTTTTTATAAAAAAAGTCTGAAGCTTCTTGAAGTGTAAGAAAAACACGGAAACACATTGAATAAAATTATGCGAATGGGTCAAATTGATCCTTCAGGAGCTTGTCGACGTTATTTTAAAAAAATTCATGAGTTGTATTTGAATCTACGGCTAATACGCAATTATTTTAAAATTGCTTTTGTTAAACAATTAACATCCTTACGTAGGTATCTTGTTTGAATTTTAAAGTCAGAAAATTAGTTATTGAAACATTATGACATTTTTACAAACTAATGTCGACGGAAAATCTATGCAGAAGATTACGATGCTTCTAAAAACGACCGTCTTTCATTTATGTATGAAGCATCCTATATGACGTCATAGTTATTTATACATAGGAAGATGCATACATAACATCACGTCTGTAATCTCTGCAGGGTAAGACAGAGGTGTCCCTGTAGTTCACCCATATTTTAGATTTCATTGTTATTTATAATGTTAAAACGTTCATTTTGACTCAAATGTCAATAAATTCCATATGACAGATATGTACACATAAATAAGATATAAAGGTTTCCCAAGCAACCTGAAAAACGAAATGCAAAAACGAAAATGTATGTAGTTTAAATTGGACTGTTAAAAAATGTAGCGGAACTTCGGAAGTTCTATTAACGAGTGTCCACTGCGTGATATCGCTGTTCAGGAGTGAGAGGGAACGATTTTAACATCTTTTTTTTAATAATAGTGCGGGAAAGACTCTTATTCGATTATAAACCCACTGTTCACTTTATCCATTTCACAGTAAAAGGAGCAAATAAACTTTTGCTATGTTGAAAAAATGGTATGCAATTTCATCGCTTTTTATTTAGAAAAAGCTGAAGTGCAAATGATAAATACAAGTTATCGTTATCATTATTATTATCTTCTTCATTTTTTTTCATACTTGCTTAATACATTTTTAAATATTTTTATTAAAAAAAAAGAAACATTTAGAAGTATAAAAAATAGTGGTCCGCCAAGCTACCGGTGGTTAAGGCTCCAGAGACAGAAACCTCCTCCCGATGCGAGCCGTATCGAGGAGAACTGCCTTCTGAATCAGGCCCAAACATATATGTATAGCATGTGTATAAATATGTTATATTTAACTTCGTATTTCGTACTTACTGTAATACTTTCAGGGGAGCAACAAGGGTTTATTTCAAATAATCTTACCTGTAACAAAAAATAAAGACAATAAGTAAAGTATTGACAAAAAGAAATCGGACAAAAGGACCGTCAATCGAAATTCGTATTATTAAAACAAAAGCAGCTCCTCGCGGTTTCACTCGCATAAGTATGGATCCCGCGGGAATATCGGGATAAAAAGTATCCTATGTGGTACTCTGATGTATGAGCTATATTACTGTAAAGTTTCATCAATATCCGTTCAGTAGTTTTCGCGTGAAAGAGTTACAAACATCCATCCATCCGTCCTCACAAACTTTCGCGTTTTATAATATTTAGTAGCAAGTTAGGATAGGATAGTAGGACTGAGATAGAAGGATCGATATCCATTTGCTTTTCTAATTAGCATAACATAACATCACGCCATGTCCCGAACGTTGGGCATCAATCAGACATAAATAATCCAGACCCGCGGGCTGTTATTGAGAAATTTTAGATGCAATATCAATTGTAGTTAGCAATATCTTTAAATAACTCTCGTCTGTATTTCTTTGTATCAACAAACGTCCACTAAAGGGAAGGTAATAGGAACTCTCGTTTACAGAAGACTAATTGGTTTAGTCCAATAGCCTGTCTCTAGCACTCATCGGCATCGCTTTTGTTAATCTTACTGTACTAACAGCCAATTAATTGATACTCGGTTTGTTTGTCAGTGGTTTATTGAATCGGAAATCTCTTGCTTAATGGGGCTTGATGGAAAGCGATGGATGAAGTCTATGATGGAACCAGCGTGCCCAGAAGATGCCTGTTCACTCTTGCTTTGAAGCAGACGGGTTAAATGTGGAAGGAAACATGTCTGTTAAGACTTGCAGTTTATGTTTAAACTTGATATTGTTGGATTATCGATATGTTTGTATAAGTAATTCACTCCTGGTAAAAATATTAGCTAGTAAGTAAACCTGATTGGTAACGAAGAGTCTACCAAGGGTGCGTTAATGTACTTCTATAGTTATACACCATTATATTACCCAAACAAATTATATGTTATCACAGCATATTCGAATCGACATACGCATATCAAGTTCTGTCTTCATCTGTTCACATACGCGCTTTGAAAACCTAAAGAAAGCTCAAAAAGGATTCAGAAATGTGAATTTTCCATACATTCTATCGGACAAGTAAGACATAAAGAGAGTTTCCTGTCTACACAGTTTTCACCACAACCTTGACGAAATTAAAAGAAAATATTGTAATTCATAATTCAGTTTAAGCTACTTTATTTTCCATTAATCTAAATTACCGATAAGTGACGATGAAGAAACTACAGGAAATTGAGGAGATTGTTGATAACAAGACCTTGAGCCCGCTGTCACAGTATAAAGACATACAGTACGAGGTCTTCATACAAACGGACGAAACGCGAGCTATACCTACGCGCCTCGACCACGGCATGAGCTCAGCATGCAGACAGTCGCGACTGTGCTGCAGTGACGAACGGACGGTGTGTTGTTTTTTTTAACAATAACCGCGCGATTTTTGCACTAAAAATAAGTTCAAGTACATATTTAATATGACGAGTAGGCTATATTGTGCTGTTTTTGGTTGCATGAATTCGTCAATAACGCATCCAGAGATAACTTTTTTTAGATTACCTGGAAACTCTGAAAGGTAAGACTATAAAATAATTTTACTTACTTGTAGGTAGGTACATAATGTGTGTATTTTTAATGGATAAGTATTTCATTTTATCTCCCGAAAAAAAGATGTCTGGATTAATAAATGAAGTGAATAGAGTAAAGGAAAGTGATAAACACGAGTGAGGTAGGTAGTTATAGGCAGTTCATGAATCATTAAACGGTAGGTACGCTTGTGTTAAAACCTCGGCGCATGTGTGTTTTGTTAGTTTGTATAATTCAAAGTAAAGACGTGGTTTTTATTATTAATAATAGTTGTTTATTGTACTGTGTGTATGAATAATACTACAAAAAAATTGGTTGTCTGTAAAGTCGATTTACGGACGATAGTTTAACGTGACAACATCATAACAAAACATTAATGAAATGATTGCATACTTTTATGAATAAAATTAATTATTTTTATTGAATAACTGTTACTGTAATAAGAATAACTGTTTCATGAAATCATCATTCTTTGGACTTACATGGTCTTAGAGAGTTGTGTTGATGACTTTAATGATTATAATTCTGTAATAGTACATTACGATATTAGTGCGTTAAGATGTTATAACCAATACGCACGTATATCGTACGACGTTTTTTAACACATTTGCGAGGAAACAGAAAAAAAAACATTTCACAATACAAGTACAAAGAAAAGAAAATTTGAGAAAAATGGCGCGAGGATTATTTTCTGCCGTGGCTGCGTGAAAATGTTGGCAAAGACACTAGAGCATGCAGCCAAGTTTTTAAATTACCGAATAAACTGTTTTTTTAATTTTAAATAAAATCAATCTGTGAATGCACACTTGCTTTCCCGCCATTTTAACAGCGCGCTAGCGCTGCCTACTGACTGGCGCCGCGCGGCGATTAGTTCGAAATTTGAATAGCAACAGCGCGCTGCTGCTCACTAGCTGGAGTCGTGCGGCGGCGATCAAAACAACACGCATTTTTATTAAACACTTCCTATTCAATTCACAAAGTATTTTATTTGTTTATATAAAATTATTTATGTACACACAGTAAAATACAATAACAAAACTAAATGGAAACACAAAGTAGGCAAATGTAATTAAAATACTGGAGGCGGTCAGCCCTATCGCATGTTTACGTACCGCGCGGCTGTAGGCATTTACATCAAGGTTACGGCCGAGTAACAATACTGTATTTCTTTATTCTGTGCCGCTGTTCTTAGAGCGAATCGTAACCATAACGTAACTATACAAGTTAATGTAAACAAAAATCATACATGATGCCGCTGGGATGCATCGTTCAGACTATACCGGTAACGGTTTAATCGGATGAGTGCTCTGCGAAGGAAATTGTGCAATTCAGTCAGCACATCTATAGGGGGTTGGCTGTGATTAAATTCGAACCAACATTTTTTATCACAATCTAATCACGTCCATCTACTCCAAAATTAACTAGATTCAATTGTGTAAAGCTTATTTCTTTACGAAATTCCGAAATTCGGAATTCGCCCGGAATTTTGGACACCTAATTCGAAATTCAAAGGCATAATCAGTTGCTACAATAATGCAAAACCGGGTAAGGACCCTTTCAAAAATGTTATCGAGCATCCAAAGGAAATCGCATTTGCGAACATTTTTGTACCGAAATTGGTAAAATAAGTCAAAAAAAAATTTCCTGAGGATTTTCTCTATACAGGGTGGAGGTATAATCAAATTTTAATCTTGTGGTCGAAGGGTAACACCTAAGATGGTATCGTTAATTTTAACGATCTCATTACAGCACAAGTGTTTGCATAAAAATACATTTTGGGGAATAAAAATAAACGGTCTCGGTTATTTTGCTGGCTTAAGGTCGGATTAATTTGTCGAAGATAAAATTAATTCTAGGTTTTAGGTCCGAGCTTTGATGCTAAAGAATTTATATTTGTTTACTTTTAAGCTTATGGCAGTAAAACATTAATTGGTAGCGAGGTTTATTCCAAGGACTGTGCAAAGAACTTTTCTCTTGATTTTCTCAACTCTAAGAACCCCCAAAAATGCTCTCTGTTTTTTTTTTCATGCACAACTTAACATAAATTTTCACTTATCCCCCTTAAAATGGAAATTATTAAATATAGTTTTATCGCATGCCTTCACAATTCTGGTGAGACTAATAAATCACGTCTCATGCATAGAAATTGAGTTAATGCTCACTGGCGATAGCTTAATGGATTCTTCCATTCATAAACTACAATAGAACTGCTCATAACTCATGAGAAATAATTATTTTCACGCCATACAAAAATATTGCTGATATTTTATTTACTTGACTGCTATCTTTTTATACTATACAAATTGTTTTTCGCACTGTTGTATGTTGCCTTGTTATTTTTAAGAACCGTATACAACTTTTTATCTAGTAAAATGATTTTATGAAATATTGCAACTACAATAATAATAAAATTACAGTATGTCTAAATGGACTATCTAACACAAACCTACCAACGTTGACGAACCTATACAGTGAACTTCCGCTAAGTTTAAGATTCTTTGAAACTACGGGCGACGCGACGGCAGTATGAACAACTTCATACAATCGAAATACATACGCGCTGCTCAAAATCCGTACCTGACGTGTATCTATTGAAACGTCGACATACAGAGGATCGTTAATCTGAACGGTAGTGTATGCCGGGACAATTCCTGAAACTCTACACTACCCAAAACCAACCGTATTTTGGTGTACGAAGATGCAATTTTAGTTGGTGTAAGTTTTTGTGTATAGTGATGAGGGCTAGAGTTGTAAAATGACTTTTGTGTTACATTTGCTCGAATAAAATTAAATGGTGTTGCTTTTTTGGTCACGTCACATTGAATTGTTTGTGTTTTGAATGAAACTAAAAGACAATTATTAGTTGAAGTTCATATAAAATGAAAGTGATGAATGGCTACAGTACTCGTATGTGGAGTAAATAGCGATCATTCATTCAATGAGTCGTATTCAAATTGATGCATCGTTCTTTGTGTTCAATGCAGAATAGTTAGTTGGTAAAGTTAGGATATTATATTTTTATTATAATATTTTGTTAGTGTTAGTAGTTTATCCAGTCTGGGTATATATTTTTATCCTAAGAAATAAAGGTATGCAGAATATAACGTAGGTAAATAAGTATGGGAAATTTCAGCGTCTAATGATGCCCACTTTTGCCTCTTTTTTAATTTTCCTTTTCTCTTCCTTTTTTCGCTGTTGGTCGCAGTAACTAAGCTAGGATACCCCGACCAATCGGGATCAGTTAGATTAGAACTGTGACCAGCCTCGCGCGAGGCCCGATTAAATGCATGCTAATAAGAGTTTCTATTTCACCAGCTGAAAATCTAACAAGCTCCATGATATTTCGTGGAATATGATGGTCATTCAATATGATTATATGAACTTAGAGGGTTGTATTGATGATTTAATGATTAAAATTCTGTAATTATACATACTTGTTACGGTCGCGAATTATATTTTCAACAAACAACCTGCCAGTGACCTGCAAATTGCAAAAAAACGTAAGAAAATTTGAATTTCGCGGCATACTTTTGCGCTTCCCACTTAAGAAACCCATTTTATACGATTACTTTGAGTTTAAATACAATGCCATCACAAATAACCCTGTAACACGAGACGACAATTTATTCTTCCACCACGTTTAAATTTTCATCTGCGGTATAATAAAATCACATAAAAATGCTTGACATACTAAGCAAGAGCTTCACAAGATGACAGTGAGATCTTTCAAGCACGTCACCATGTAAACCCCGCTGAAAACTGAAGGAATATGAGCTAAGTTCACGAATAATATTACATTTAAATAACATTAAGATGACGAAAGAAAATATTTTCATATTGTGCGTAAATGTATAAGTGTAAGGATCATCTTTGTAACTTAAAGTACACTTTGCATAATCTACTGTTATACGTTAGGACGTAATAAGATCACGTAACAGTGCTAGGGTTTAGCGTAATGTTTATAGTACGGATTTATATTTGAAATAGGATATGATACTCGTATAGATATAAGAAAGAAGTATTTTTATATTTCTTTAGGTTATGATCTTCTTTCATTTGTAATACCTAATCTTAGGTTTCTCTACAAAGTGTGGGCAGTGGTAGCCCAGTGGTTACGGCCGCGACTTACAAGGAGTTATTCCGGTCTGATCCCCTGAACCCAAAGTCAAAGCATTTATTTCAAATAGGCACATAAAAAGCACTATTGAACGTCAAAAATTACAACAAAATAGAATTGATTCTAGTCGCCCATTAAAATCCAGAAGGTAGTTTTCGTATGGAGAAGAATGGGCAAGAAACTCCACCGTTACTCTTTTAAAATGTTTTACAATATTTTGCATACTTATTTACATATTTTAATATAATAATAATATGTGAAGACGATGCAATTAAAGAAAATTAGCCCCCTCCACCCCTCCCCTCCTCGATCCCCAGCTTTTTCGTCTTCTGTTTTAATCTCTGTCTTATCCACTATAAACTTTCTCAGGTCGTTGGTTCGAACCCAAGTAGACACTTTACTTTGTGTAAATTATTTCATCACCTCTGCTCTCAAAATGGTGAAGGAAAACATCGTGACGAAACCGGCATGTCCTTAGAAACAAAAATAAGTGACATATCCCGACACCGACATCGAGAGGATTTTGAATGTTGATGGCATATATAATGAGAGCACTATTTCATATTTAGACCTGAGTTCACCAACATTCAAAACACCACCGGTTAGGTATTTAAACAGTTGGTTTACGTCAAATTTCCTAAGGAAATTTTAAATGTAGAACTGATTAAATATTTAATCAGTTGATTTAAATGTTGGTGAACACAAGGCTTAGAAGGATAGAAAATAATAGTGGGTCAGCTTGGAGAGCTGACAGAGTGCGTCATGATATAAAATCAGTGGTATCTTTTTTGGAGATAATTAATATATTACTACAAATACGCCTTTGACTTAATAATCTCCGGAGCCCTAATAGTACTTCACACATGCGGGCAGATTATACTTTACTGGTATAACTTTACCCAAATAAACATGCGATGTTCGCACAAAAGTTGCTATACGTTAATCCTTAACTTACACGGGATGTTACCTAATCTTCCCTTGATGATGATGATGATGATGATGATAGGACTCCCTTTTCCGCACTTAGACTCTCATTCGGTCCGTTGTGCGTGGGGATTCTGGCTAACAAAGCCAGCCTAGCTCCGCCCAGAAGCACAGAAGCTTCCTGGGAGCTTCACAGGCTTCGCGGAGCGACCTCATTGTTCCGAGGATTTCTTCACGTTGAGAAGCCACGGCCTCGCAATCCAGGATGACGTGGGCGGCTGATTCCTCGGCATCAAGGCAGCCCCTGCAGAGGGGGCTGTCCGTGACGCCTATGTTGAAAAGATGTTTGTTAAGGAGGTTGTGGCCCGTAATTGTACCTATTATTATTCTGAGGTTATTCCTACTCAGGTTGAGAAGTTTTTTGGTTAATCGCGGGTTTATTATTGGTAGAGCCAATTTTGACTGTCTACAGTCTGTTGCCCGTGACCATCTGTTGTTATGGAGTTCGGTCGATCTTTGGCGAATCCACGCACGAAATTGTGAGAAAGGCAAAGGGAGAAGTGGGTACGGGCCTAGCACCCTCATGTCAGAGCCTCTCTTCGCAAGTTCATCTGCAGCATCATTGCCCAGAGATTCACTGTGCCCCTTGATCCACTGGAGAGTAATACGATTAAACGTCGATAAACTCTCCAGAGCTAGATGGCACTCAAAAATTAGCTTATTGTTAGTTTGTTTGCTTGCTAAAGCTTTGAGCACAGATAGGCTGTCGGATAGGAATTTAATGCCATAGTTCCGGATGCCTAAGCGCTTTACTGCTGTTGCAGCTTGTGTTAAGGCAACACATTCGCATTGAAAGATCGAACTATGTGTGCCTAGTGGTATGTGAAAGTTAATATTGAGGTCAAGGGAGTGTACGCCAGCACCTGAACCGTTTTGTGTTTTAGAGCCGTCTGTATAGATGCGCACTTCATTGACTCCTGACTGATCCCTTTCTTCCTGAATTGTTTGTATAATATAGTTTTTGTTGAACATCGGTTGGTTTGGTGTTCTGTCACACGGGGCAGCGATGAGAGGCTGGTACTCAATCGCCCGGTCCAGGATTTTAGCGTGTGGACTGGTAATGTTTTTGCCCCATATGCCCAGATGCATCAGCCTGATGGCGGCTAGCGCCGCTTCCTGCTGTATGTACAGGTCAAGGGGAGTTAATTGGAGGGCTATCTCCTAATCTTCCCTTATTAAGCACAACAAAACTTAGGAAGATGTTTTATCGAACTCGCGAAAGTTCCGCTTACATCCGTTTCACAATATCTAACCATTGGCTAATTAAAGATACGCTTAAACCTGCAGAGTAATTACGTAACAATCTATCAGTAAGTAGCATTGGCTTTCAGTTTGACAGATCAACAATATTCATTACGTTTTTTACGATGTTGAGCAGACATATTTTTCGAGCACATGCAGCAATGGATTAATATACTTCAAATTATTCAGATTGAGATTGATCAATTTAGGCAATTAGGGTGCGGCTCATTTTGATAATGAAATGTTCGCTTACGACAGCAGTATGAATATTCATCTAGCGTACTTATAACGTGACTATGTGTATGCATCCTGAATAATTAAATAGGTACTCCAAGCAGTTTATGAAATTTTATATGTAATGAGGTAATTAATTTTTATTTATTTCCTACAGGTTATTAAAATACTTGGAGTATCTTGTTGTAATAAAATTAATCTAATAAACATATCGGTGGTTAACCTTGCTGGTGGAGTGATATTTTTTTCTAAAAACTCACTGGATGAAGTAGAATACTTATCCTATTCAATATTTACGTACTCTGCGTTCAAGTTCGATAATTATTTCCTAATCTAATAAAAGCACGATCAAGTTATGTAATCAATCATACAGATTCAATAAATGACATTATTATTTGATTAATTCGTAAAAGCTTGCTAGATTAATGAAACTTCTAATATAAATAAATATTAAACTCGTAACAAAATATTTCATAACATTTTTTTCGGAATAAATAACAATAACTAACTCAAAAGCTAGTTTAATCTTGACCCTCAAAAGCCGCTGGATTATTGGAACACCGAAAGCATATGGCATGAATTAATTGAAAGGGTTAAATTTCTTGCCAATTTCCTTGTAATTACTAAGAAGCCAGCTAATTTTGATGTTGTGTAAGGATGCTAAGATTAATACAAACTTGATTAACTTTTAATTGCGAACGTGTTTACTAAATGATTATACTAGTTTCAAACAATTATTAACATGAATTCTGGATTACCTTACCTAGATAAAAATACGGTGATAAATCTGGGTATTTTCGACTAGTCCGAACGATTTCTAAAACAAAGTATAGTCCCAAAGAACTAAGAGAATTCGGAACTAAAACTGCGGCAGATGTCGAAGTTAATACAATTGTACTACACAGTGATTTTGAGAGGTTGTCCGACCTGTCATGGATTGACTGGTACAACGCTCTTCCCCTCGCGCTTCCACGCTGTATAGTCGTGCGTGGAATAAATAATAAGTAGCTAAAATGTTGTTTTTCTTTTACTCTGAGATCAGGAAGTGAAGATGTAGAAACTAGGTCAGCGGGATTGTCCGAAAGGGCTACCGCTGGCCCGGAACATAAAGGGCTAAGGAAGGAACACGGGTGGGTTTTAGACAGTAAGAGTCTGACACTCCCTTCCGCTCCACCCAGAGCGGGAGGGGTTATTTGATGATTTCCCATCCTCAAAAAATAAAGATGTAGAAACTATAGGTATAGATATAGAGATACTGCAGAATCGATTGCGGGTCGTTAGATGCCAGTCTTACCAAGGGGTATCGTGTTACCTAGTAACTGGGTTGTGGTGGTCAGACAGGCAGTCGCTCCATGTAAAATACTGGTATTGAGCTGCATTCGGTCAGACTGTAAGCCGACCCCAACATAGTTTGGAAAAGGTTAGGCAGATTGATTAATATTGAAATTCTACAAATGATTACCAAAATTTTGTCGCGGACAAATAAGTCGGCCATTTTAACACGGAACACTGTGTCAAAGAGCCTAAAATTAAATAGAATAAATTAGTTTATTAGCCCAAGGGATATATTTTGACAAAAAGTTCTGTGAAAAACAAAACTTAAAACGGTAAGGGAGTTCAACGCGGAAGTAAAGGGTTCAAAATACGAGTCAGGAAGTGCGTACGGAGCCCCCTTCCCCATTTTCAGTTTCCGCATTGCGTCTCGTTTTAACATAATGTCAGTTATCTGTAGTGAGCGTTTTAGTACAGTATAATTATACGAGTAAAGAGTTCCTGTTCTTAGAAAACGATTTTTGAGTACGCTTTTAGTTTGATATGATTTTAAGTACTGAATAAATTACGGTCGGAAAAAATAGGTTTACTTACTCGCCTAGATGTCTATAATATTGTAGATACATCAAAGAGGCTTTCTGTAAATATTACGTTATTCTTTTTATTAGTGATCTTTACGGCGTCTGCCAAGACGGGATGTCCCTCTGCAACCTTGTTCAAATGTTTAACTTGTATTAATGATTCAACAGTCATAAATCACAGCTTGATCACTTTCTTTATGTATCTACCTATACATGTATATGGTACACAATAGTATCACACTAATATTATAAAGGCGAAAGTTTGTGAGTGTGTGTGTGTGTTTATATGTTTGTTCCTTCTTCACACTGAAACGGCTGGACCAATTTTGATAAAATTGTGTATGGAGGTAGCTGACACCCTGGACTAACATATAGGCTACTTTTTATCCCGATATTCCCACGGGATCAAAACTTATGCGGGTAAAACCGCGGGGCGCAGCTAGTACGAGTATAAAACATAACCTTCTTTGCTGTTGCGCAGTCTGGAAAAAACACGGTCTCAATTCATGGCAGTTTGTGTGACCCCTTAGACAATGCATTTTAATGCGTTTGTCACCATCACTTAGATCATTTATTGCGGATGGCTTAGGGGCCGCTCAAGTATTACGTAAGCAGATTTTTTGCTGTAAGTAAAAAGTAAGCAAAGCTTTTACCCCCCCCCCCCCCCTCACGCTTACGTAAACTTTGGTACATGCATTTTTCAATGTATTCTGGTTTCTTTATAGTTTCATGAGCAGCAGATAAAAAAGTTACACTAGAATTCCTGATAATGCGTTTCGTTTTCACGCATCGACAAGCGACAAGTAGGGTTGCCATGTGTTCCAACCAAAATCGACTAAATTTTGTAGAAAATTCGAAAAAGTGAAAAAATAAATACCGCTGACGTAATCACCATCCAGACCCCCCCATCCCCCATGTCATCAAAAATAAGCAAAGCAAAGACCCCCCCGCCCCCCTGTAGTGCTTACGTAATACTTGAATGGCCCCTTATGTGTATAAATACATTCATATTTAACTTAGATTCAGCACAGAAACCTCAAACCTGCTGGGGAGTTTGTTGCGCCATTTCTTCTTCCTAGCGAAAGCACTAGGAAGTGGTGAAGGGCGAGCGTTTTGGGGGACTATCTTTTGTAATTTTGACGTTCGAAAAGTGCTGATTCTCAGCCTAATTTGAATAAATGACTTTTGATTTGATTTGAATGTTTTGACATTTCGTCTTTGGACCCGTGCTAAGCAGGATCGGGTCGCTAGTATCCATACTAATATTACAAATACGAACGTAACCCTGTCTGTCTGTCTATTAGGTTTTTACGCCTAAACGGCTGAACGGTAATCCGTTCAGCCGTTTAGGCGTGTCTTTGGCAATCCAAACATAGGCCATGACTTGGGTTAGGACATAGGATACTTTTTATCCAGGTAGTACATTTCCAACCTCCACGCGGGCATAATTATGCATTGATCGATTAAATATCTACGAAGTATTATGAACTTCACTAGTTCCATGTATCGCCAAGGATAATCGATTCCTACGAAGGCCATTATCGCAATTTATAGCCATTGCCAACGAACCATGGGGAGTTTCTTTTTGTTACATCCTGAAACACCCCCATGGGTTTAAGCTATCAAGGTTGTTGAGAAAATACGGCTTCTTGTCTATTTTTCAGATTATTCTGTGCTATTGGTACTTTTTTCAGATTACATAACATCACGCCCATTTTCCTCGAAGGGGTAGGCAAAGGTGAACTTCCACTTTTCATGAGTTGCTAACTTATTTTTACAAACAGATTCGGAGCTAGGAGATTTTCCAAACCTTTTTTCTTTCTCGTGTCACTCTTTTCACCCGAAGAAATCACCGGTATAATGATGACACTTTATACCATGCGGGTATTTTTCAATGAACCCTGTAACCGAAACATTTTTGGTAAATAGAAGGTACTTACCCCATGTTTAAATTATTCACACAGGTATATAGAAAGAAAGAAAAAGTATTTATTGCGACTCGTACAGGAAGATCACAAACTAAACTAAACACAGCAAAATAAAAAAAGTATATGTAGGTATGTATGTGTGCGTGTATGTATATGTAGGTACTTGTTCATGTTATTATGCAATGTTTTCTTTACGCATGTATTTGCCCTCGGAATTCGGAAGTTAATTGAGAATTCATTAAATTAACGAACTTTGTATTGATGTTCGTTTTGTTTGTTGTTTTTACATAGTTATGTAATGTCTCAGTGAATTGTAAATAGGTGAAATGTTGTGGTATTGTTTCACGATGCAAATATATTATATAGAGTTTTGTAAGGAATTTAATAACAAGAGCAAGGTAGCAGACGAATTAAACGTTGTACGTAACATATTCAGATGGCCTCTAAAAGTTAGTTGACATTTTTGAACCTCAGCTGTGATGTCACATTATGATTTAAAATAAAATAAAAACGGTCAAGTGCGAGTCGGACTCGCGCACCGAGGGTTCCGTACAAAATAGGTTGGTTAGGCCCATCGTCTACGACGCTATTCAAAAGTAATGTGTTACCAACTCAAGTCACCAGTGAGTATATAAAATAATATATGTACAGTAATATTCTTTTATATACTGTATAATTTATTGGATATATTATATCGAATAAATTATACCACGTATTTGTTATCACCATTTCTGACGATATACAAAAAATGAACGAAATCGGTATTGAATAAAAATCAGCTATTCCCTACATTTTGACAAGTTATACGAACATTAATGTAGGGAACAACAGATTTTTTTGTAATGTTTTTTTTTTCAAGTATAGTAGGTATATACTCGTACATAAACCTTACCCTTACTTGATGGTGAGAACCGCATCAAAATCCGTTGCGAAGTTAGAAAGAATAACGCGGTCACGTATAGATAAACTAGTGAACCTGAGTTCAGCTTAGTTCAGTTCCCTGATCGAAAAAAGTTTTACTAGGTTTAAAACAAACAAATTTGAAAAGCTGAAGGAATCGTGCTATACATTAAAATAGGCACCGTGATCGGTATAATACAACTATGTATTTAAGATAGTAATTCATGTGCACCTCTCTTACTTCAGGCGAAAGCGCTAAAGACTTTTTGCAATTTGCAGGTCAATATCTAGTTTTATGTTGATCTAAAAAAATAAATAAAAAAATGAAACGGTTTTAATGAAAATAATGTTGTAGATAATGTACTAAAAGCTAAAAAATTATTCGGTACCCCTAGGTACCACTCATCACACCACTTTCCTCATCAATATAGGGCGTGGGGCGCGCGAAATTTCGATCAGCAGTCAACCGCTCATATAAATGCTATTTACATATTTACTCAGGTTACGTTACGCCCCACGATTTTATTTTTACAAAACACATTTACAAAACAACTTTCCTGTGAACTTAAAAAACGCTATGGCTAACCATAGGGTTTTTTAAGTTCACAGGAAAGTTGTTTTAAGCCCTAAGGCTTACTATTCACGGCATGATAATAATATTATAATAGAATATAACATTTAAAGTTATGTAATTTGCCTTTGTGAAGGGATCCATTGTATTGTATTCACTTAGAGGGATTCGCGTAAGTTGGGTTTAGAAGCTAAATGTAAACACGTTTTTGGGTTTTATTCGATTACTAAAAACTATGAACACAATATATGTATTTGTTTAAAGGGCGAGAGAGGTGCCCATTTTCTACTATATTGTATTATACCGATCACGGTGCCTATTTTTATACACAACACTTGTGAAGTACTGATCCCTAATGGATATCGACGTTATTGTAATTCCTTCAGTTTACGCCAACGCAGCGAAATTTGGCATAAGCTATATTAGTTCTTGTCATTCCATATTCTAGCATGGAATAGCTTTCACCAATTTTAATTGTAATCATTTCTCTCAAATAAGTTAGTTTTTTTTTTCGATCCACTGTCTGCAATTTACGGATTTCACTATTCCTTCAGGGGTAAAGGGTTACCGCTCGCCTGAAACATAAAGAGCTAAGGAAGGAACACGGGTGGGTTTTAATCAGTAAGAGTCTGACACTCCCTACGGCTCCACCCAAGGCGGGAGGGTTTATTTGATGATTTCCATCCTGAAAAAAAAAGGTGAACAAGCAATCGACAGGTCGTGAGTAAGAATCCCGCCCGTTACCCTGTCACTTGAACCCACTTCTATCATAAGGGCCTACAAAAACCTAAAAGTTAGATGTAGGGTTTATTATACTTAAATATAAGCGTCTCTAAATACAAAGCAACTCAAGCTTTACGTTACTTCCATAAAAAGATCTAATTCCCTGCATCTAGTACCTAAATAACATGATTGGCTTTTAGACAAACTAATTTCAGTAGGAGACTTGAGTTCATCCGCATAATTCCGCATCCGTGACTGCAAACTAAGATCTGCCACTATGACGAGAAGTGAAGTTAGTCATAGCAGTGAAGTTAGTAGAATTTCAAATAGTTTGAGAATGTTAAGAATGTTAATTTATCTGAGTAGATTTACGCCTAGGACCCATGATAATATTGTATCTAATTCTACTTAATAAAATAGTTAAATTCATTCATGCACTGACAAACAACGTACAGCCTAAACCGCTAAATCTAGAAGCATTCAGAGTTCTCATATAACGAAACTAAGCCACATTTTTGAATATACATGCCGCAGGGGATGAAAGTTTCGGAAATTCGCCATTTTTGCCGATGGGTAAACCCATCGGGTACACGACTTGTGGTTTATTATTAAACCTTAATTCCCTAAATATTTTTGTGTTTCTAACCCTAAATTTGTTAATTACTTTTAATGGTACAATTAGTTTTTTAAAAGCAATGATCGCTGAAGATACCGCTTTTTGTGCGGCAAAGTAACGTAGGTACCGGACGGTTTTAATTAAATACGTGACATCGATACGATCAAAGAAGTAGTGAATGAGGCTCTAAACGTTTAAATATACATTTAGTTTTTTTCAGAAGCAATGTTTTCAGTACTTAAGTTGTAAATTAAGATTAATTTAATGGCGTAGGTAGGTAGTAGACTTTCCTGATTAAATTCCTTTTCCCAGAAAAGTTGAAAAAAGCTTCGGAAAAAGATAACTTTTTGATATTCTGATTCATAATAGGTACCCATTAACACCATCTTCATCATCTGCCTGGCCTTTTCCCAACTACGTTGGGGTCGGCTTCTGTTCTAACCGGCTGGCGGCAGCAGCTGAGTTCCAGTGTATTATATGGAGCGACTGCCTATCTGACATCCACAACCCAGTTACTGGGTAATACTATGACCCCCGGGTAAGAACAGAGGGACAATTCTTATAATTTTAAGAACGTTCACAGTCTGATCTTAGTCTCAATCTGTCAAAAACCCCTAAAATCCCTACATTTTTGACAAGTTTTTGACATTGATTGTCGCTGAGAACACAGACTATATTTTGAACGTTTAATTAATTACTAGAATTGGCCTTCTCTTGACATCTGACGACCCATAATAAATGTCAAAGATTCACGAATGACAGCTATTCATTATTATGTTGTTGTTTTTTATTTATATCTAATCGTATGCTGCACTGGTTGACGTCATGACGTCAACGTCGGCTGTTGCTGAAAACCAGCGCTGGGGCTCTGTCCCGTATAGGTTCTTAGCATTATGCTGAGCGATGGCCGTTTTGAGTAGATGTGACGCATGTTTTCCCCCAACTCGTTATGTGTTTGTGTTCTTTTTATGCGTCATGTTTACCGCAAATAAGTGTTTTATTTATTTTTTCTTTTCTTTCTATATCATTATTGATTCTTCCACGAATTTCATTTCACGTGTGTAGGTAGTAGGTACTAAAAATACAGAAACTTTAGCCGATTTACTCGACTTTAACACATCCAAAGTTATCCAGCAGTTTAGCCAAAACGGAACATAAATCTGCCAAAGTGAGGTCTTAATATACTCGTAGGACGTTGTTTCTCGGTCAAATGTTTGGCGAACGGAATATGGTTTACGCATTGCAGGATACACGACCTCGATGCGTTCGAGGCAGTGTATACAACTCATACACTCCAAACATTATGTTTTGTATACATTTTATATATACAGTGATATTGATATGTCACTGCAGGGCATGTCGAAACTATGCAATAGAGGTAAATATTTATATTTTTGCAACAAAAAATAACACGCTTTGTACCTACAAAGGGTGTATTTTTTGTTTGAGTAGCAGTACCTACTGCTACTCAAAGTGTTAGGTTTAGAGAGATTTTATTCCTCATAATGTTTCTAAGGTCTTTCTTTAAAAATGTTTATACTATCACACTTCTTTAAATCCTCCGGTAAATCTTTAAACACTTGTGCTTCCTCAACCAATATTGATTTTTGGCGTGGTCCTGACTGAGATCGAATCCTGTAAGTGTCATGTAACTCTAACGTACATAGCTTAAACATTTTAATATTGAAATCCTTCATCCAGCCAAAGTGTAAATAAAAAAGGACGTATTTCTGTGAGGAATGCCTTTGGCATAACATCAAGGAAGTTTTGTAGGTTACTGGCACGCAAAGGAACATTTTTTTCTTTTCGATTTGGCAAAGTGCGTTTATCTGCATCGCACTTGATGCTTTTTTAATCTATATCAGCAGTAACTGTTCGCTGATAGCGACACACTACGATCATAATTCTATTTGACAAGTGTGGTAGTGGTGGCAATGTTAATATCGGGGGTGGTCATAAATATATAGTGCCACAGTATAGTGCAGCCAACAAATTTGTTCTTGACACCGCCTGTTTGTTTTATACAAACGAGTACGTGTTTTGCGAATTTGCTCTTTAGTAGATAGAATTGTCGCACTAACAGGTGTCAGGTACGCATTCTCTGGAAGGACTTTAGTCTTAAGATTAATGCTAGATTTTTCTCAGTTTCTTCCCGGAGTCTTCATATGTGCTCGGTTGATGGCAATTCGGTCGCCTGCTATTACACTGGTGAAATATGGGTGTGCTATAGGTAGGTACACCTCTGCTGAACTGTTCGGGAAATACAGGCGTGATGTTAAGCTAATCAGGAAAGCAATAGAATTTCGATCCCTTCTATCTCAATGTTTTATAATACGGAGTTTGATTGCTGGGGCCCAATTCTGTAAAATAACCAACTTCTCAATAGTGTGTCGGTAGTGTGTCAGTGGTGTCTCAATAGAATAGTCTATGACATTCGGTATTCTACAAAATATTTATGGTCATTGACTTGCCACTGTAGTGCCATTGAAACGCCATAGTAAGACTATTGTAATAATTGGTAGTCTGGTCCACTATAATGTGTCAATGGCTTCGTGATGACCAAAGTTACGGTAGTCTGTAATATTTTTAAGTGTATTTGACAGTTGTGTCTATCGTGTTTGAATAGTGTTTTGGCCATCGAATCGCCATTATGAAGCCATTGAACAACGACACCTCTTTTCGCTATTGTCTTGTTTCAATTTGTTTATTTTTTTATTTAAAATAATTGTTTGCGTGTGTGTGTGCGTCTTAACGTAGTCAATTAATAAAGTGGACGTATTTCGCCACAATGAGGCCTTCTCTATATACTTTGCGGTGGCGTATTTTGGCATTGGCTTATAGTGCCGACCGCCGACGTTTGCTTTTGCGGCAGCGCCGCAAATGAGATAGGAAGCATTATACAGTGTTTTTGTTTTTTTTATTATTACAAATGACATGGATGGATTGATGGATGGATGGACGGATGGACGGACGGACGGACAGGCGGCCGGACGGATGGACGGACGGGCGGACGGACGGACGGACGGACGTACGGCCGGAAGGATGGCCGACGGGTGGACGGACAGACGGACCGCGGACAGACGTATAGACGGACGGACCGCGGACAGACGGAAGGACGGGCGGACAGACGGACGGACGGGCGGACAGACGGACGGGCGAGCGGACGGACGGACAGACAGACGGACGGACGGACGGACGGACAGACGGACAGACAGATAGACAGACAGACAGATAGATATACATCATCGTCGTCGTTCGTTGATCACTACTTGGCGGTGTGTCTCATGGTTGCACCAAATGGGAGTCCAGCTCAGCATATGCCAGGTACAATACCTGACGTGGTTCTGCTGCATCCCGTTAGTGACACACGGATGTCGAGAAGACACATCTGAATTTCAACAAAATGGTACCTATATAGTGCGGCGCGTAATTATAAAGGTGGTAAGTACCCACAGTTGACTGTCATACGCAAGTGTGAAGTTGGTTGGATGGATGGATGGATGTTCTTTAGCATCGTTGTGATTTGAAAGTTTATGAAACGAAAAAGCGACAATAAAAAGAGACATGTAAAATTCATAAGATTTAACGTGAGAAAATGAGATAGGAAGCATTGTACAGTGTTTTTTAAGGTTTCACATGCTGTTTTTTTTTTCAGAAAGGCATAGACTAAAAATTATCGTGATAAAAATCTTATTTTTTTAACAATATACGCATCTTTTTAGTGAAATTTGATGTTTTCGATAATAAAACGTTTTTAGATTATTAAAAAAACCCTTATTATAAAGTTTTAATTGATAAAAATAGGATTTCAAAAAGTGGTAGGTTTGGTGATTTTTGTTAGCAACACTGAAAACTATTGTACTGCCACACTATCGACATACAATCGACACACTACTGAGACACCACTGAAACGCCATTGAAGTTTTTGCAGAATGCCAAATTTGCAACAGTGGCAACATAATGTCTGTAGTGTGTCGATAGAGTGTCAATGGCGTGTTGGTTAACTTAAAGTTACAGAATTGGGCCCCTGGTCCTTCTTCCCCATTTCTTTTTGACAATACTTTAATTTCTGCTACTGCCTAACCTTTCAGTGATGACACGCGTGATGTTATGTTATTCCAAATAACATGTTTTCATTGCAAAACACAATTAGCCTCAACCATATACGTAGGTCTCGGAAAAAATTATGTATTTATCAAAGAAAACATTATACCAACCACCATTATCATTTTAGTTTTAGCTACCAAAACAACAATTCCTGACACCAATACAAAGCATGTTCAAAAAAATACAAAACTGCCAAGTATGATATATGAGGCAGCAATCGAACTCGAGCGAGATAAATAAAATATCAACCAAGCGTCGAAAGTTCAGGCCTGCGTACTTTATGAGATCCCCCGTACATATTTTTTAGAACCGCTGTACATTTTTTATTAGTGAGTCCCATTCCGTTTAACTGACATGATGAAGTTTACTGTTCTTAGGAGGATTAAGATATGATGTTCGAGAAATATGCACGACCCAGGATTTTATATTTTTTTTAATTTAAGAATTTCCCGCAAATATACTCTAAGCGAACTTATTTATGCCCGATGAGATCTTTTCATAAAATTATCTCTTAAATCTAGACAATGTATATTGGAATTTTATTACGGGTTGTTTATGTTTTGCGTTTAAAAATCCTCCCGGTATACAACATTTTAGAAACAACTGTCACTTTTAGATTCATTTAAATACCCCTCTGAATCCCCATGTCACACCACATGCCATAGGGTTAAGAGACACATGGCTACAGTATTTCTCCAAAATACATAAATCTTTTTCGTTAGTTGACCACGCCATAAATTCTCAGAGGTTTAGATACTGTGGTCCGTTCGGGAGTAAAAACTACATTTCCTTTCGTCGTGCCTTTGCCATTTTTTTCCGAAGAGAAATAAAAACGATTATGCGTCACGACTATCCTTTGTGCAGATTTTTGTTTTTCAGAAGTCGGTTGCTGAAAGATACGAAATAAAACATGCTGAGAAATTGTCAATCGTATTTAATTGATAGCACAAATAAAACCAGTATAACGTTTACTTTTTCGCATTTTTCCGAAATTTGCAGCACGTAAGCCGTGCCAAGGCGCACAGAATATGTACCGGCAAGAATAAAAGTCATTTGAACGAAAACTTTATCCATTTTTGTCTCAACTCTGCGATAAAGTTAGGTGAAGTTGTGGTATTGCGTAGCACGACAGGTTGTGGTCGCTAATTGTGTTAAGGACGCGCAAAGGCGTCTTTTTAAAATTAAACATATTGACACACAACATAGAATTAGGTACGCAATTTCAGTGAAAATCACAACGAAGGTTATTGTTTTTTAGGACAAGCCTCCGTCTAGCAGTGAACGTCATTCAGCTGAATCATGATGATGTTTTAGTAGCATCCAGATTAATAATAGATCAAAGGTGAGAGTAATTCTTATGGCATAACCATTATCTTATTCAACGGATAACGTTCCCACTGCTAGGACAAAGACCTCCTCTCTTTGAGAGGGAGTGCCCTATTATCTACCACTCGAGTCAAGTGCGAGTTGGTAGATGTAACGTGTCTACTTATTTTAGGTTCTAGGACATGACGCAGCATGCGAGCTATGGTGATGAAATTATTTACACAAAGTAAAGCGGCTGGTTAGGTTCGAACCTACAACTTACAACTCGTAAAGGCTCCTATAAACAGGCGCGACAGGCGATATGATCGCGCGCGACACAGAGGCATCGCTCGTTGCGCGACTTGCGGTGCCTTTGTGTCGCGTGTCGTGTCGCGCCTGTTTGAAGGAGCCTTAAGTCGGGGCTGTCTCTACTGGGCCAACACAGCTCTCCATAGAAATATAGTTAAATAAATATATTTCTCAATAAGAAATTACAAGGACTTAGAGCATTTATAAGAAGAAGAAAGAAGTATAGTTTTAAGCTAAAAAATAGAGTGAACCGTTACATTGAACTCTCCTATTAAGTTAACAAAAGCTTATTCTTCCACCGCATTATGGGGTTAGTACGAGTACTGATTCCCCCCGTTCTTATTTCCATCCGGAAAGTAATATACTTTATTACTGTTTTGAAAACTAACAAACCTATTTACATAAGCATTATTGTTACTAAAACCAAAATACTAACAATATTATGGACCTAGTCTGAAATAAAGTTTTATTTATTTATTAATTACCCTGAATAATCGGTTCCCAAAAATTTTAAAATATATTTGGGTGGGCAACCACCCAAATATATTTTATGTATTTCTTATGTCAAACTGTCACGGGGGGAAGAGAGAATGAAATTAATTTTTTTTTTGTAACTTTCGGGGGGAAGTAAGTACTAACCCGCATTATGCGTATCCTGTGGCCTTCATTAATTTGTGAGCGACACCAACTTTTAACATTCTGCCGCATACAACGGTAATGGTCCATTAATTCTACTTAGCTGTTGAAATATTAAATTATTACAAGCTGCGGTGTGCAAGAACGCTGTTAATAAAATATGTTGATGCGTAAGATAGCATGCATTAAATATTGTGTTTACAAACTTCCTCCCTTGCGTTTCACCAAATAATTAGAAAATAAAAAAAAGATGGTTTGTGCTTATGTCCACACAATTAAAGTGAAAACCTACAACTGGAGCCGACTATATGCGATTCGGCGACCAGTATGCGCAAGTCTGCGTCACCGACCGACTGAAACCGAATATACCCAATTCAGCGTCACCGACTAGAGCGTGACGGTTCAATTTCGTTCACTGTTCATAGTACTTCATAGGCAGCGCAAAGTAGGTACACATAAAGAAAATATCACTTAAAAATAATTTTGTTATTCTTCAAAGGTCTTTTAGACTTCCAAATTTTTTGATCATTTAAAATTCACTAAATAAATTACTCGTAGGTAAGTAAACTTCTTTATTCAATTTTATACTTACAAACATTCATTGCAAATTACAAAATCAACAATATCCAGGTGCATTAAATAACGTCACGAAGCATGCAAAAACAACTGAATTGAATTAAAAAGTTGTCTGCGAAATGTAACAGCTAAGTTACCGATAAGTCACGACAAGTTTCAAGCATAACAACATTTGTTTGTTCTGTTGTCGAACGTCTGTACTGTACGTTATCAACTTGTATGTTCAATGTCGAAAATTTTGATACGAATATTATCCAATATCCGGTTATACGTCATTGTAATTTTAAAATCGATAAGAAATACCCTCAGGTATTTCTTATCGATTTAGATAATAATCCTATCAATAATATACTAAAATATATTATTCAGCTGACATTCTGAAATAAAAAGGCAAAAGTGTTTCTGAAAATAGAAATACGAGATTATTGTTTTTTGATTATTGTTATTACGCCTATACGAATATCTATTTTGGGCACAAGGGGCGTCATAAGTTGGAGAATTTATCAAAATTTTGACGACAATTAGGTGTAGGTATTGATGTAGCTATCATTAGAGCGCATCTTGTGGTCTAATTTTTCAACATTATTTTGTGTTTTTATAACAATCTAGTTAATGCGTTGCAATGCCCTTTTCATTGATATCAAGCAACTCCTCGGGCATCCTCGGGCTATTGAGCGCGAATTCATTTGCACTTTATGACGTTGATAACAAAGTGTATTATTCAATGTCGTCAACAAATCCTCTGCATTGTGCGAAGCCAAGAGAAGCCTGACCCTTACCACAATGAGCGATTGTAAGGAAATTGGTAAATTGGAGACCGCAGTAAGCCTTTATTGTTAGTAGGGGAACGATGAATACTGCCCGTTGTATTTATAGCAGATTTCATCCAATATTCATTCACTTTGGTCACCAGATCAGGGTTTAGCATTAGTAAGACTGAATTTTACTTAAAGTAACTAACCATTACTAAGCCAGACTTATATATTTTTGACGAACTATTTGAATCCTGTAAACTTTCATTGGATTTTCAACTTTATTTTAGAGCGACCGCGACGGTTCCAATATTCCATTTTATTTTTGTAAGTAGTTTTGCACAAACACTTTTAGACGTCAATCATATTTTTTTTAAAACTAGATGAAGTCGGCGTTTCCTATCTGACTACACTGAGAAGAAAGGCCGAAATAAACTCAGAGGTCACAGTCTCTTTTAAAGTCCAGACATAACCTTGGTCAGGTTATATGAAGACCATGTAGATCAATGTCTGAGATGGTCTTTTGAGGAAAGAACCACACAGATTGAGAGGACCTATCCAGTCACTGCACGCATTTGTCAGAAATCGTACAGCTCAACTCAAAACTTAAGGAGCTCAACGATTCGACGAACAATACCAAAGAAAGGACATTTGGGTAGGCCACATAAATTACTCAAACTGCCAGAAGTTTAACGTCAGTCAGCAAAAGCAAGTATTAATTAGTTTATTTGGTCAGGTACTAACAAAATAATCTCATTGCTTATTATTATGCAACAATTAGGTGTCAACTATGTACAGACGCCAGCACATCAAGCTACTACAATCTGTCAAATTTGTTTAATAAATTTTCAACTTTATCGCTAAAGCATGGTAGGTTGATGTGCTGGCGTCTGTACAATTAATGAATAGCCTGTCTCGTTTTTGTAGTGGTGGCAACAGAAACCTATTTTGAGTTCGATACTCAGCTCGGGCAAAGTGATAGTAGGTTATTTCAATTAAGATTTTTTCAGTAGGAGTATACATTTATGCCCGGGTATTGGCAACAGCCTCGTCTCATATTTATTACGTACATGAGACTTAATCTTAGGCCAAATTGAAACGAATCCCGTGCAGGATGCGGGATAAAATTCGTTATTTTTAAACGTTGCCCCATACTAGGAATTACTCTTGTATCGTGGGTGCGTTTACAAACATTTAAATTCACATACACAAACAGCCAGACCCGGAACAACTACCTGTAGGCAATACAAATATTTGTTCCGAGCGGGAATCGAACCCGCGACACGCAGCGCAGCAGTCGATCGCTCAGCCAATACGTCAACCGTGTCGTCATTTTTTTTTTAACAAGATTCCCTTGCGAGTGTCAAAATATGCGGCACAAACGGAACATAAGCGCCCGTATCTTTTGGTTGCGTGGACTTAGAAGTTTGATGTAATCACTGCTTCAAGGGATTGCAGCCTTGAGCATTTGATATTAATTTCAACTTGATAACTCCACGCGTTCTTGTGAAAAAGGGTCTTGACAGACAGACAGACAACGAAGTGAGCTTATAAGGATTCCGTTTTCCTTTTAAGGTACGGAACCCTAAAACTGTCAAAAATTCAAAAAATATTCTCAGAATAAGACTTATTCTAGGTATTAAAGTTTTGTGGAATTATGGAAATGAAAATAGTCGCGGGACTTCCTAATAGATAGAGCATTCGACGCGCGCAGTCATGTCCCGTATCCCACACGGGATTCGCCTCAATGTGGCCAAAGGTTTAACATAACTGAGGACATGCGGCACGGTCAGCGGGATTGTCCGAATGGGTTACCGCTAGCCTGGAACATAAAGGGCTAAGGAAGGAACACGGGTGGGTTTTAGTCAGTAAGAGTCTGACACTCCCTTCCGCTCCACCCAGAGCGGAAGGGCTCATTTGACGATATCCCATCCTGAAAAAAAAATAAAAGGGCCATGCGGCATGCCCTTAGGGGAATACAAACGTGGTATTATGTTATGTTATAATTAATAATAGCATTCATATATAAAAGTATATTTTCCCGCATTCCCTTGACGTTGGAACAATGATCACATTACCTCGGAAACAGGAAAAATAAACATTTTACATAACATAAATAGAATGTTGACATTACAAAGGAAACAGAATCACTTAACATTTTGGACAGTTGTACAAAACACGGTGGACATACTCGTCATAAGTCATATTATTTTATCATAATTTCATCTTCTTTCTGGTTTTTGCTTAGAAAATATTGTCAGGTTTATGTTGAAAATAAATAAACCACATTCATGGCCCCAAGGATTATCTCAGTATATCTGGACTCTATTATATTCATAAACAAAGGGAACATCTGTTGCCCATACAAATATTTGTCAAGTAGCGGAAAACACCCGCAACGCGTAGTCGGACATTGCTACGAAACACTGCTACGGCGTAGCGGCTACGCGACAGCAGCTACGCGGTCCGAATCATCGAAAATATTCCAAGACAAGCTTTAACAATTCCGCTAACAAAAGTTTTCATGTGCCACTTAAATTTTTAAAACCTTTTTTTACTTTACGGGTGTAAAAGGAAACTTCAGAGGAAATCTGTAGCGACCATAACAGAAATGACATTTTACTTTTAAGAGAAACATAAGATTGCTTTACTGATGTCGACGGGAAACATTTCTTAAGGAAAACAATGACAAAGTCCCAAAGGCTTTTATGAACGAACGAGAGACCTAGATTTCAATGCTGACTGTGGAGAATATCCCAAGTAAACAAGCGTAAATTCTACTTTGTTTGGAGATAGCATTTTCATGATATTTACAAACAATGGTAACATTTATTCTTAATAACTTAACATAACATCATACCTGTATTCCTCGAAGGGTATGGTGTACTTATAGTACCTACACCCACATTGCGCCAGTTATGATTTACATGGGACTTGAACATGGGGGGCGAGCCTAATGCCATCAACCGGGCACGAGTCTAAAGCTAAAAAAAGAGTGTCCATGGAGTTTCTTGCCCGTTCTTCTCCATAGGTACCTTTGGAACTTACGCTTTGGAATGGGCAACTAGCTTCATATTTTCTGACTGACCGACTTCTTGACAGTTCAAAAGTGCCTGTAAATGGTTTAATTGAAATAAATGCTTTGAGTTTGAGTTTGAAACTCTGGGCTGCTACTCAGAAATTCCAGATGGTTTTTTTTAATTGATTTTTCACCAATTAAATAACAGTTGGCCCGAACCGCGAATCGAACCCGGGACCTCATGTTGAGCAGTGGCGCTCGCACTAGAATTTTCTTAATAAGTACTAATATATCTGACAGAATCACAGTCTTTATCCAACACCGTTTTATAATCATTATTGTTTGCCGTAAGTAATCAAAATTAAATGATCGTTAATTGACTACCCAGGCGAGGCGATAGGCACTTACGCACAATTTTCTCATTCGTCTGGATATAATTCTGAAGGAAGTCTGAGTCTGTTATTAGCAGTCCATTCAATTGTGAAGGCAAAAATTATTACGAAGTGTAAGCTGTTAAGAAATTCAATAAAAGAGTTGGAACATGCTTTACATGTTCAAAAAAAATTTTTTTTTTTTAAGGATCACCTCACTCTGAATTTATACTTAGCTAAGACAGAGGGAACCACACCACAACTCCACCACTGCTTCTCTATGCATCACCCAAAAGTTGAGTGGAAGGAATTGCAATGTCATTAAATCCGCCTCTGTACATTTGTGTGCTTAAAATAATAAATAAATAAACAATGCTCATTGTTCATCATCAAACGAAGTGGCCGAATTCTGATCGACTCTTACATAAAATATGCGATCGGTATCGTCAATATGACGAAGAAGATCAAACGAAGAATCTAAGAAGGTTAGATACCAGGCTTACCATAAATAAAACATTAAACACATTATTTTACGTCATATAAAAAGATAATTCAAAGACGAGAAAGCGTACATATTTATAAAATTTCCTATACGCTTGTACTCTTGGACCATACGCACATGTGCACACAAAGCTTCACTTAGATTTTTAATCAAATCACTGGGGGTGGGGTAAATTATGTTTCCTCTCTTGTATATAGACAAAATATGAGGGCTGCGGAGTGCCTTATTCAATTTAAAAATGTATACATTCATGCATAATGCCATCCCAAAGAGATACCTGGAAACCCAGGAATTACTCTCTTCAATGGATAAAGCTTGTAACAACAGTAAAGGCAATGAAAGATCATGTGTTAGAAACCCACTCGTTATACCATAAACCCCTATCACGATTCACCTGTATAAGTTTAGTAACCTTAAAGAATTTAGCAGGAAAACTACTTTTGTATAACACACATTGCTAGTATACTCACAATAGTCTCAATGCGATAGATAGAACTTTTTACAACAAAGAGAGAGAGAGGGATGCGCAAAGGTAGCCCGCGTCAGTCTATTTTGTATTCGACTTAGAATTATCCTCAAATGTCATGATTTTATAAAATAAACATTAAATAGGGCAATTTGAACTTAATGAGTTGTATTGATGATTATAATGATTAGAATTCTGTAAATAAATATTTGTTGCTGTCGCGAATCATATTTTGATCAACATATTACCTGACACTGACCTGCAAATCGCAAAAAACGTAAGAAAATTTGAATTTCACTGGCCACGCGGCTTTCGCCCTAAGTCAATGGTCTCCCAAATAATTGGGTTAAGAAAACTCCAACCAATTTTAACAATATCCACTCAAAATGACGAAGTGTTATTAAAAACCCTATTCAATTTATAATTCATAAGAAATCATTTTTATATAAACCTTTGAGAGACAGGCCTTTTATCTTGAGTGAGCTTTTCTCTTGGGATAGCCTTACAATGAACCATTTTCGTTATCTTAATGGATTTCAAGAATGAACCTAGTTTTAGAACAAGGCTATTCAGTTGCGGTTCAGTAAAGATTTTATTTTGGTTTCTATTTGCTCTAGTCTGAAAGCTATTAACGTGTACGTCTTTTTACATCGTTCCCACATATACTTAATCATAAATTTAACATTACAATATTTAGTTACAATATAATTTAAAAGAGTTTGTTGCTCGTTTTTCTCCATAGGTACGCTTTGCAATGGGCAACTAGCTTCCTGCTTCTGACTGACCGACTCCTTGACAATTCAAAAGTGCCTATATATTGTTTAATTGAAATAAATGCTTTGAGTTTGAGTTTAAATTATTTATCGTTTTTTCTCATTTGTGGCACAATTTTGATTTCACGGAATTGTCTATTTTTTCCTGACTCGATTGGGGACTTAGGCTAGGACCCGAATGGCTGTATAAGATTCAATTATTTTTGCTAAACTAAAAAGGATCTTAGGCCAAACCATTTGACTTTATATGCACGGGTTGTCGTCATGTTAAAATAAGCCGAGTCAATCAATTAATTCAAATAGCTTTCGGTGGCTTCATAGCGGTTTTATTTGCTTTATTTCGGGGTAGAGAAACGGATTCCGTTGAATAGTTTTGTATAGCGGGAACCGGGAAATGTATACTATTGTTGCATTCAAAATTCAAAGGATATAAGGTTTAAAGCCAGTAAAGACTCAATGGTACAATCTAGTACAATGGAAATATTGAATACTATGTATCTTCGTCAATTTAGACTGCATACCTAAACATAATCAGCCTGTAATGTTCTCACTGCTGCGATACAGGCCTCCTCCCTGTGAGAGGGAGTGGGCCGTAATCCACCACGCCGCCCGGCCCATAGGGTTGAACTGATTAAGACAGATCATCTCTAAATTGCCCAATATTGCATAAAAAAGAATGAAAGTAAAACGCGTTTATTCACAGAAATAATATTTTGACAAAATATATTAAGTACTCCTGCCAAACTGCAAAGCAGTTTGTTGGCAGACGCAGCTCCTTTTTTTTAAGCATTTATACATATTTTATAATTTACACTTCTTCACCTATAGGTAGGTACGCTTAACTATCTATACATTCCTTAAATATTATCCTGCAGTTTGGGTATTTGACTCGGTTTGGGTATAACACCGACATTCTTATAACAATCAATATTGTTATTCCTTAAAAGAAAGAGTAACTACGGAGTTTGAAGTTACTCGCTCGACCATTTGTGTGACAAGTGCATTTACCTATATTATCTAATTGAAATAAATGCGTGGCTCATAATATATACTAATATAAACTATGTTATTAATATGTTAAACATTTAACACATTTCTTTAAAGCAAGAATTCAATTACACTCAAAGACTTGAGTATTTTGGCGTTAATTTCACGCTTCGTCCAAGCTAACAACCCGCATTTCAACTACCACAGTTACAAAACTTCTCTCATACTCTTTTTCCTTGCCCTAACTAAAACGTTTGGTACACCCAATTTTTGGTATATGCAAACGTTCATCAGTAGCAGAACTTAAATTGGAAAACCACTCTTAGTGCTACGAGATAAGGGAGCTGTCAAAGTCGCATTGTTACCACGAAGGTACCGTTGAATTTACTCGCTCATAATCCCTGGAGTGACATTGAATGTAACTCAGCGGTGAATGAATGCCTTAAATGAGATGGCGACCGACATCTGGGTTATGCATGTCGCGAATCCTGGTTTGAAAGACTACGGGTGTTAGGGATTCTGTTTGTGCAAATATTTCTGTAAGTGTGATAGTTGTCTTCTTTAGAAAGGATTGTAAAGAATAGCTGCTGAGTAAGGGATCTTGTCTAACATAATTGTTTCACTAATAATCAGCCCCTAATTGCGTATCACACTGTCAATCTCAATCAGAATCACTTTGAAAGATATTGTTAATCCATTGCCTCATATGTATGAAAAATTTGTCTGCTCAACAACGTAAGCAAATGTTGTTTAACAGTCAAAATGAAAGTCATTGCTACCGATAGTATTACCCTGCAGGTCTATTTAAGTAGGTGTATGGATTTAATACCTAGTTTGACAGTCATAACATCTTCAAAACTTTCCCGAACGGAGGTTACATACAGACAAACAAAACAAGGCGTAATTAAATAACTGAAAACATGAAGAGGTAATTGTAGGTACTCATACTTATAAAAAAAAACTTACTATGGGACGAACACTGGAATTGCGAGAATCATAGCCGTTCCCTACATTTCGTCGATTTAATGCTCCTACAAACAGGCGCGACACGCGATATAATCGCACGCGACACAAAGGCAGCGCTCGTTGCGCGACTTGCGGTGCCTTTGTGTCGCGTGTCGTGTCGCGCCGGTTTGAAGGAGCCTTTATGCGAATCGATGACTGTTCTACGACGTTATTTTCATTACAAATGTCATATTTTAATTACACGTAACGTTAATTCAATGGCTCATTGAATATATATAATTTCTGCTCCACCTAACACAATTAAGATTGTATTAAAGATTATTTATTTGAGAATCAATGAGTCGAAGTTAATTCCTTTGTTTCCAAAACCTTTGTCTATTATTAATAAGGATATTACAAACCTTATGTTTACGCAGAGCCCAAAGTTAATTAAATATTTCAGTCAGTTTATAGCTTGGTAACTTAGTTAAAAGATCGATATTTTATCTAAATAATATTTATGGTCTATCTTTACATACACGATAAGTCTTAAAGGGTCATTGTATTCATAATTACAAACAACTCTTACTATAGGACCAAACATGAAATCGCGAAAAAAAAAATCAGCTGTTCCCTACATTTTGCCGAGTCATGCGAACATAAATTTAGGGAACAGCTGATTTTTTTTTCGCGATTTCAGGTTTGTTCCCATAGTAAAAAGTTGTTCGTAATGGTGAGTACAATGACCACTTCTGATAATTCATTTTTTTAGGGTTGCGTACCCAAAGGGTAAAAACGGGATCCTATTACTAAGACTCCACTGTCCGTCTGTCTTTCTGTCTGTCACCAGGCTGTACATAAGTGACGAACAGATTCCCAAGGCAAGGACAATGGGCGCTTAGCATGCGAAGCACGTTGCCCGGGTATGCGCGCATGCGATATACACTTAACGACTCCACATTCTTCGCTGATCTATTCGCTACTTTATAAGTAGTCCGGGAGCTGGTATATTTTTTTTAAGTAATTTTCTATAACTAGACAGTTGAAATTTTCACAGAAGATGTATTTCTGTTGCCGCTATAACATCAAATAATAAAAATAAAATAAAGTAAAAATTTAAAGGCGTATAAAAGAAACGTTTTTTTTCGGCATTTTATGCCTTTGGTACGGAACCCTTCGTGTGCGAGTCCGACTCGCCCTTGGCCGGTTTTTTATAGATAGACCTTATAATTATATTCATAAGAAAAGACCATTTATTATGCCTTTTCTATCGCATCACAGCTCTTTTTGTTCCTTTATCTCGTTATTTTTACACATAACATCACGCTTCGTTTCTCCGAAGGATTAGGCAGTGGTATACCTATAGTACACACACATTTCACTATTGTCTGAACAATTCCATGTACCTTCAGCCAAATTGTAGTTTTTCATCTCACGCATTTCATCTCACAGTCGATATTCGAGAACCTGTCTTTGTAATAGTTGTTATTCTCTCGTACAACGTGTACAGTTTATTAAGTACCAGTTTATTTTTCTTAAGGATTTCTTCATTTTGAACAGCCAAATACAAAATCGAAAATATTTAGGTATTCTTAAGGCGAAAGCGCCAGGGTAGCCCGCGAAATTCAAATTTTCTTACGTTTTTTGCAATTTGCTGGTCAGTATTAAGTTGTACGTTGATTAATATATGAATCGCGGCCGTAACTAACATGTATTTACAGAATTATACTCATTAAAGTCATCAACACAACTCTCGAAGACCACGTAAGTCCAAAGAATAACTGTTTCATGAAATTATCATTCTTCGGACTTACGTGGTCTTAGAGAGTTGTGTTGATGACCTTAATGATTATAATTCTGTAAATACATGTTAGTTACGGCCGCGATTCATATATTAATCAACGTACAACTTAATACTGACCAGCAAATTGCAAAAAACGTCAGAAAATTTGAATTTCGCGGGCTACCTTAGCGCTTCCCCCTTAACGTTGAACAAGCAGGTCCCAGTGTATTGCCCATCACTATCCATGGCGTATTAGCACTACCAAACTCAATGTATGCTTCAAAGAACATAGATCAAGATTGCTTCAAAGTAGTCTTCGCAATTTCTTAGTTTCCGCACTCTTTTAAACTAGTTTGTGAAAGTCACAACACTAGTTAAGATGAAGGATCTCGTGTTATGTTTATATAAACTGGGAGCGAAGCCGTAGAGGGGGAAGTTAAGGACTTTTGAGACGTGTACGCATATGATTACGTATGGTTGAGTGTGTTGCGTGACTACTTACTCTGACCGTGGCATAGTTACCGCGCGGTGAAGTACTTTCTTTAATTAAACGGTATTAAATACTGTAATAAGTTAAGGTGTAATTAATATTCTTGAGTATTTCATTAATTTTATTTTTAGTAGCTGCTGTTTAAGAATTCAATCACATTTTATTTACAAGAAATATTTTTTGTTAGTTCTGTCTACAGTTTCTAAGAAACTCTTTCGTCTTCTGTGAATCAGATAGTCACGAATTTGCTTTACATTCAGAAGAGATGAAATCAGAAGTGTAGAGAGAGATCGTCTAATTTAAAATGCCAACCACGCGCCATCCAATGCTTGTTTCATACACATTTCAAATGTTTATACAGGATTTTTTTTAACCATTGCGCAATCTGTAACCATGAATTCTGTCTAGACCCAAGCGTAAATATTTAACGTCGGTTATCATAAAAAATCTACTGTTTCACAGAACTCATCTACTGTTTCATAAAAAATCTTCTGTTTCCTACGCGGTCTTAATGTATGGAACAATATTTATTTTGTAAACTACGAAGATTTCTACGCTAGAGGGTCAGAGAATTATAACTATTGCTGAATACATAGTACAGTTTGCGCACTGGTTATTTTTTTCCTGTATATAAATTTTAGTGGAGGGGCCTGCAATTTTAAATTAGACTAATTCTACTATTATTGCAAAGCAATCCTTTTCAGAGTTATCTTTGGGATATGGTATCCAGCTGTTTTAACCTACCGCTTATCATTCTAAATCTCATAACAAACACATCAGTGTAGATATCATCGGTACAGACTTTCTTAGCAAGTTTTACCACATTACAACATTTACAACGCAAGTTTTCGTTCCTTTTAAATTGTGAACTCAGAAAGAGACCTACCTTAAGAGGTAGCGGTAAATAATGGCGCCTAAAACAATCAAATATGTACGGAACAAAAGAGTTGTTCGCGTCGGCAAAGCGATTACGGTGAAATTTCAAAGCGCTGCAAAGCAGAGCCTCCTTTAAAAATACAACCGCTAAAGCGTGGAAGCTTTACTATACAAATCTTAATACAATCAGCCTAGCCTTTTTCAAAATATGTTGAGGTCTGCTTCCATTATAACAGGGTGCGACTGAATACCAGTATTTTACATGGTTCGATTGCCTATCTGACTTCCACTACCTGGGTTGTTAAGGTACTGGTTACTGGGTAAGACGAGACGTCTTGGTAGGCCTTATGGTCAGAATTTCGGGCCTCTGTCTACCCATAACGACGGTCACAGATCTAGGAATATCAGCTGGCTTTACGACAAAACCACGTCTTTCTTCTGTCACCAAATCTTTTAAAATTAACATTAATTTCTCTTATATAGAAGAACCGGCCGATAGATCACCACGCTTGAGTTCGAAACTATTACAATTTAACATATTCCAGAACTTTACTCTTCAAAAACCACATTTCCATTTCTTTTCTAGCTATGATAGATGTTAAGAATTCTAGATCAAATACCAAACTTCGTTTGCAAACATATTGAAGTTTTCCGTTCCTTTGCAAATAAAACTTGTGAGTACAGTTAACCAGAGTGTAAAAGGGCACGACTTATACACCTTTAAACTTTGCTATTGATATGCAAAGTAGTTTTATACACCTTAAGTTAAGACACTTCACTCAAACACGTCACTTTTAGTAACATAATTGATTTATTATTATTTAAAAATCAGTCGGAAACACCACGCTGCGCTCCATAACTCAAGTAGCAGATGTTGATGAAAAAACAGCCAGGCTGAAATGGGAGTGGGCCGGACACGTCTCACGAATGCACCCGGAGAGATGGACAAAGATCGTCACTCATTGGACGCCTGAAGGAAGATATCGAGGTAGACCACGGCGAAGATGGTGTGACGATCTAACGAGGTTTGCAGGGCCAACATGGCCAGAGATCTCTCAAGACATCCCGGTTTAATAGGAAAAAGGGGAGGTCTTTTCCCAACAGTGGGACACACAAAGGCTAACGGAAAAAGAAATAACATTAATTGATCAGCATATCTAAACAACATTTAAATGATCTCAATCTGTCATATTTTTGGCTGGCAGATCTATACTAATATTATGAAGCTGAAGAGTTTGTTTGTTTGGTTGAACGCGCTAATCTCTGGAACTACCTGTCGGATTTGA
The DNA here is from genome assembly GCA_927399505.1 of Luperina testacea. NCBI lineage: Eukaryota > Metazoa > Arthropoda > Insecta > Lepidoptera > Noctuidae > Luperina > Luperina testacea. The sequence goes on along the minus strand of OV656759.1, from coordinate 17,941,803 downwards.
AAAATTCTTTTTGCATTTGATAGCCCCATTCATGAGGAAGGCTATAGGCTAACATCACGCTATGACCTTTAGGAGCCGAGCAAAAAGAAAAAAGTCAGAAAGAACGCTAAGCAAAAACGAAGTAATAGCGCGGGCAGGCGATGCGATGCGACGGGGTGGGTCGGAGTAACAAGAAATTTCACGCGGACGAAGTCGCGGGCAGAAGCTATTATTAAATAAGTGATTACGTTTCAGTGACCACTACACCTCTCTGAGTGTTAACAATTGTAAAAGTTAGCTGCCTGCATTGTTATATATTGTTCATATAAACATTTAGTTTTGTTTTATATAAACATTCAGAACTATTACCGATTTATTCCGGTCTGATCCCCTGAACGCCCCCCCCTCTACCCCACTCCTCGATCCCCTGCTAGTTCGTCTTCTGTTTTATCTCTGTCTTATCCACTTTATCTAGGTTACTCTTTTTGACAGGTAAGTACAGTCAAGAGAAAATATACGTTCTAAGTATGTATTCATTTTATTTGTTAAATATGTGTTATTTATATCTCATTGTATATACACCGGTTGACGTTATCATGTCAACACCGGCTTCTGGGGATCTGTCTCGCATAGAGCCAGAGCATTATGCTGAGCAATGGCCGTTTTGCGTGGATGTGACACATATTTTCCCCCGACTTGTTTCCTTTTCGTGTTTTTGTTGTTTCTCTGCGCCTTGTTTACCGCAAATAAACGTATTTTCTTTCTTTCTTTCTCTTCTTCTTTCTTATTGTCTCTATCTGACGCAGCGAGTTGTATTAGATATAGCTTTGAATTCAAATCGTGTGTCCACTTAAATCGTATTGTATATTCGGGTAATAAATCCGTTCCAGCTCACTTGGCTGGCGTTAAATTGTACAGTTCATATATACCCAATACTGAATCATATGATGAATATATTTGGAGTTTCAGCAAAACCAGTACGTTACGCACAAAGTCATGTTGCTATAATAACACTATTTCAGATTTATTTATTGTTTTTGGACATACATTTCCCATCACTACATATTATAAAACTAAATACCCTCCTCCCCCCGCCGCGTCTGTCTGTCTGAACGCAATAAACTCGAAAGGTACCGAACGGAAAATCGTGCCGACTGTATTAAAACAATGTATTACGGAATTATTCGTCTTAAAAATATCTATTCAACTTACTATTTACGTTTCCGTGGGATAATTTCCTCCTCGAAGCCACGAGCAAAAGCTGTATTCTCTAAATAAATGTTATCGCAACACTATCTTACAGACATCCGCTTCTGTTGACAGGAAAGTGTGAAAAGTCGCAAAAGGATACACAATCTGCTACGCTCGTAGCTCCTTCTACGAGTACTCGTAGATATCGCTACGACTTCGTAGCACATCGCGTAGGTAGAAGCTACGTAAATCAAGTTTAAGCGCAATTCGTTCTCTTTGGCGCAAAATATTACCCTTCCAAAATGTTTAATGGTTAATTTTAAGTGTCTGGCTAAAACATGGCATTGGCATTTATCAAGTTTTTGGAAATCCATTTAATTTAAGTTAAAACATGACTGCAATCGCATAGATTTAAATAAAAGATCACTTAAAATTCACAGTTTCCATAACTCGATGTCACTGTGTGTGACGTTACGCCAATAAAAAGTTATGTCACACTTGTATGAAAATATTAAGCAAGAATAAAATATGGGTGAACGTCACCACATGACAAGACAGTAAACATGCAATATATTTGTGAAGAACAATGGTTACATAGCGGTCTGTAACTTTGTTTTATGATGGCCGTAAAGCCGGACGCGCAAAAAGATGAATAACCCGCACGTGAAAAAGCTCAGTGTCTCTTTCAAAGGACCTGAAAGGAATCCAATTTGTGCCTGAACATTATGTTTTTTGGGACAAACTTTTTATTAATAAAGTATAATGCTTTTGAGTTTGTAACTGAATATTTTGTTGATTAAAATTTTATTGTATATTTATGACAAAATGCTACTTTTTTCGAGATTAAATTAAAAATCCCTTGAGTATTTTCCTCTGAACATCAGGAAGGCAACCAGTCGGTTATCTTTTAAAGTGAAGGCACGTGAACATTTATCCGTCAAAAGTTGGCCGTAATTGTCCAGCGCTGATTTGCTGGATTCATTTTCTCCTCTACCGATATATAATTTTTCTCTCCTCACAGTTCATTTTGTTTATATGTATGTATGTATCTATCTATGTATTAGTATTTATTCTTGTATTTTATAATCATTTCCTAGCTATTTCATTTATCCCGTATGTTGTACCTGCCACGTTTTGTCTCTGCATCACCCTAAGATAGACTGGTAGAAAATTCCTCAAGTCCACCTTTGTACAGTATTTATCTTACTTGTGCATAAAGTTCTAATAAATAAATAAATATTTTCTCATTAAAATGAACCCCGGGGATTTACCGTGTTGTGTATTTTTGTTCACCTCTGTCTATAAGCCGCTAATTCCATGTAAAACAGCAAACATTACCTGGAAAAAATAAAAAATCTTCATTAATGAATATGTAAAATCAGCTAAACAAGAATAGAAAAAGGTGTAAAAAACAAAATAAAAAAGACCTTGGCGCTGTTACAAAATGAAAAAGATTATAAGGATATTCGTTTTAATGAGGGCTAACTGGGCTAAATTCGAACTTTTCGCTCATAAGAAAAAACCTTCTTGTTTTGTTACAAAAAAAAAACCGTTCATGAAAAAAATATATACAAGGTGCCAGTGACAGTGACATCATAATTCCAGACCACCAAGCGTAGAATCTTTCGTCGGTTGTCAAAAGAAAAATCAGCTATTTCATAGAAAGCCACACGCGGTTCATACCAACGCGGTCAACATGAATGGAACAGCTATTTTTTAGGGTTCCGTGCCTCAAAAGGAGAAAACGGAACCCTTATACGATCACTTTGTTGTCCGTCTGTCTGTCAAGACCCTTTATCTCGGGAACGCGCGGAGGTATCGAGTTGAAATTAAAACTATATACTCAGGTCTACAGTCCCTTGAAGCTGTGAAAAAATCAAACATTAAGCCAGATGATCTAATCAACACACTTACACAAGCACACTAATATTATAAAGGCGAAAGTTTGTGACTATGGTTCTGTTTGTTACTTCTTCACGCAAAAACTCCTGAACGGATTTGGATGAAATTTGGAACACAGACAGTTTATAACCACGATTAGCACATAGGATACTTTTTATCCTGATATTTCCACGGGATCGACACTTATGCGGGTGAAACCGCGGGGCGCTGCTAGTTTTACATATTTATTAAATTCTCGAATCGAAAACTGCTACAGCCATTAACTTCTCTATGCAAAACAAAACCTCCCGTTCCGAACATTAACTTGTGTCAAAACTTCATTATTTTAAAAGCTCTGTGGTCTGTGCACCCGATATTAGCGGCCATTTTGTTTGCAGCACAAAAGAATACTTAAGTGGCTGTAACGTGAAACTATCCACAATTTGTTGCTGGATATATATAATATATATTCGTATTATATATTTTACTGTATAGCTAAAGTTACAGAAGGACAATTCCTATAATTAAAAACGTTAATTTAGTCTCAATCTCGTCTCAGCGACAATCAATGAAAAAAAAAGACTTGTGAAGAATTTAGGGATTTTAGAGGTATTTTTAACATATTGAGACTGAGATCAGACTATGAACGAAAATTACGAAATGTTGCCCTCAGATACACTAGATAAGTAAGTAAGTATTCGCGGTTTAGTGGCATTTAAGTCTTGAAGTTTTGTCTTTTTAAATAAGACTCTTTGTTTGGATTGGCGATTTTACAATGTTCCATTACTCAGTGTTAAAACGTGGGCGAGCTTAACAACTGTGCCTACTACCTCTGGGAATACAAGGATGATATTATTTATGTAATTACTAGTATAAATGCCTTATCTTCCAACTGATATATTCACCTACCACAAAAACTGACGGCGAACATACAAAAACAGGCATAAATCATTTAAATTTATTTCGATTACGCAAATGGAACACGAGACCGCTAAAAGCTGTTTGTTATTAAAAGCTCTGAGTACGAAAACAGAAACTTTTAATCAAATTAGCGAATGAATGAAACTGAAATATTTTCAAAGGTGAATTAAAGTTTTAGACAAAACCCAAGGCCCAAGGATTTAAACGAAATGGTTCAAATTATATTCCGTATAGCTGATACGAATTAACAGGAAGTTTTCAAGGAGAATACTATTATTACTATTGTTATGAATGTGTAAATTTTACCACTGTTAAAAATTTATCAATTTTATATTTTATTTTTACCAATGTTATCAATTTCTATCAATCAATTTTAATTTTTTGTCGTTAATTTTAATCCTAGTTTCATTTATGTTTATTTCATATCTGATCTATGCATGGCCGATGTTAATTCATTTTTAATTTATGAATGTTTTTATATTTTTTATTTTTACTTAATTTCTTATCAATTTTATTCATGATACAATGTCAACCTCTACCAATTTAATAATTTTTAATCAGAATTTCCAATTTGAATTTTTAAATGTAAATTTTTACCGAAGTTGCCAATTTATAAATATTAGCGCTTATTACTAAGTAAGTTAGCTTATTTCTATGATTCATTGTTTTAAGCATGTTGTGTTTACCTATAAGTAATTGATGCACTGTTATTTTTACTTTTAAAAATGTATTATGTGGTTGTATTAGTGTAATTAATTGTTGGTGAACCTAATAAAAATAAATAAATACTGGTTTCTACGTAGGACAGTCCTAGTACTTATTATACACCTACTTAACTTAACTTTGTCTCGACAAAATGTATCTAAGTTTTAAAGTTCAGTTATTAGTTTATAAGAAGCGTTATTGCTTTTCAATACAGCAGATGTTTTGAATTCATAAGGTAGTTTAGTAAAGCGTCTGTTATGTATTATCTTGGAAAAGTGTTTCAATTATTAGGTAAAATAAACTGTTGTTTATTTTACCTAATAATTGAAACACATGAACATGAAAAGTGTTTCAATTATTAGGTAAAATAAACTGCTGTTTATTTTACCTAATAATTGAAACACTTTATGATATTTTTTTTTATGATGTTTCATACGGGGTCAAATTAAATTAGCTAGCGTAACTCAGTAGACGTGATGGGAATCGAAATGTAAACAGGATAAAACAAAAAAAAAATTGGTGATATATTATTTTTGTAGTGTTGTTAACTGAAGTATGAGTTGAGAAAATCTGTATTTTTTGAAGTGAAAACTTCTTTAGCATCGTTGTGACTTGAAATTTTATGAAACGAAAAAGCGACAGTAAAAAGAGACATATAAGATTTAACGTGGGAGAAAATGAGACAGAAAGCATTATACAGTGTTTTTGAGTGTTTTGAGTGTTTTTGAGTGTTATTGAGTGTTATTGAGTGTTTTTGAGTGTTCTTGAGTGTTATTGAGTGTTTTTGTGTTTTTGAGTGTTATTGAGTGTTTTTGAGTGTTATTGAGTGTTTTTGCGTGTAATTGAGTGTTTTTGAATGTTATTGAGTGTTTTTGAGTGTTTGGATGGATGGATGGATAGATTGTATAGTGATTTGAAGGTTTCATTTCTACCACGTGTGAATTGCACACATGCTGTTTTTTTGTTTTGTTTATATATCTGATGTATACCCCTATCATCTGCGGAGTTTCGCTAGGTAATTGAATTTGACTCTGTATAACTATTAGTCTCGGAAGAATTTAGTATGGGATGCAAAATTACAAATCATTGCATATTTTTTTTTATAATCATTAAATACTTATATTTTTAGGAGTGTTAAAATGCAGGTTTTGTTTTAAGAAAATTTAAACTTGATACTATGATTCAGCCATATTCACTTCCTGTTTCTGAGACCTTAACAAAATGTAGGAACTGTATAAAGATTTGACTTTAAATTCAACAAATACGGTCAGTACACACGAGCGGAACATCTATCTCTGTAAACTCCATATCTTCCGAAGGTCGTTATGTCGTGCATACACGAGCGGCGGCGATCGTACGAGGACTCCCACTCAACTAAAGAATTCTGATGACGACAACTTGCGGTTAACTTAGGGCCCGTTTAGACTGAACATACTGAAGTTGCTCAATGTATGGTGGATGAAGAGAGAAAGAGACAACCTCTCCTTCTCTCTCTCTTTTTTTTCTATTATTTTTATTCTTTATGGAATGGCAAACAAGTAGCCCTCGTAACTTCGTTAACCCTCGTTCTTTGTAAAACCTTAGATTATCATTCTAGAAAAAATCTGATTTTTTTCATTTGCCTTTAATTACAGCTGCATCGATATACCAACGCTGATTGGCGACAGAAATATATTCACATCGTAATACATCCTACGACAAACTCCTTCACAAAGAGATCTACTATTTCTTGCAGATGATATTTGTCTTATAATAATATGTAAATTTTCTGTAGCCTTGGAGCTGGGGTCGGTTGTATTATATTAGTAGATGGCGTTGTTATTACAATAACAGTGTGGTTACGCAGTGTCTCAATAAAGATAGGTCTGGCTGTATTGTAGTGTTGAATTTTCAACGCTCTGCACAGCGATGAAAGTTGAAAATTCAACCGCGCGCTTGTGTGTGGTGGTATTTAGGTGTGTGTCGCTTAGTGTCACCGAATGCAGTCTCGCAACTGTGGCTGGTTACGGTCACATTATACTGGTGTTGTGGTCACAACGTGTGATTATGTTGTGTAAAAACCAAATGAGACGGCTTGCCGACTTGTAGCCGTCAATAATTGCGATGAGGTTGCATTGTGGCTGCGAGCGGTGTCTACGATTAAAAACTAACACTTTATTTGAGTTTTAAACACTGCAACCGTTTCACTAAAGAAAAATGCCATCAAACTCGGGTACGTATCCTGGAGCGATGCTCAAGGATGAATCTCGAATCACAACTGTCAGATAGCATATTAAAATCCTTCTAAATCTAGTTCAAAGAGCACATCGAAAGGCATGCTTGGGTATAATTTTAGGGCGAATTTCATCAATGAAATTGATCACGATCTGGACATCTAAACCGCATTCAAGAGATGACTGAACGGAAAGTTCTTGAACGTGGTTTATATTTAGTTTCATTTGTGAAATTTCGCCCTTAGAATGTATGAAATAACGAATTTTGTTCAGAATATTCTCATTTACATTTGGATTATTTCCGCTTGCTAGATTTTTTGCAGCTGTACTATCGGAACAGGCCTTAATACATTTAATACTAAAGGAATTACGCCCAATCTAGATGTGCATTCAGATATGGACCCTGTTGCTTAAATTATTAGGGGTCGAATTATTGAGTTTAATCTGACTGAATTATCTAATAGATGGATTCCGTACGTTTTGGGAATCTGTAATGATTTATAATATTGTTGTTGTTGAGTAATAAATATTTCTTGATCCAAATATTACTCCGTTCTTATGGCATTTATTTCTTTTTATTATTTATGCTTTCGAAAAGACTTCTGAAATTAATGGTCAGAAGATCACCTAAGAAAAAAACTTACTATTTTACCAGGCGACATTTGTTCAAAAATATTTTAAACAATGTAGGAAGGTACAAACAAGCGTTCTTTATCACGATGAAATCGAAAGATGCTCATCTTAATTCGCTTAAAAAAACTTATTCTTTAATCTCACGCCACATCATTCATTTTCTTACTTATTTAATCACCCTTTTTCATTCACTGTCACCAATAAATATAACAAACAGCAACTTCGCCCGTTAATACTCTAACGAAAAAACCTAAGAATCTAAAGTGCCTATAAATCAAAGTAAATAGTCACAAAAACTTGTAAAAACTGTGATTATTCACTCGTATGATAATATAGCGTGACTATAGGTAACTGTGAACCAAATAGTTATCAGTGAAACCTGTCCAATCTTCCGTGACTGACGGTGTTCTAAAAATTGAGAAGAGATTTTTGCCTAATATGCACAAAATGATGAACAATCTTGAGTTACCCTACGATCTCTCCGTACACGCATTAGAACACGATGTTATCCTTCGCCGTTTTGAGAGGTTCGAAGCCACGACCTGCTGCGCGTAAGTCGGGGTTTCCACATTTATATCTGTAAATGTAGAAATTTTACAAAGGGTGACACAAGAGAGAGAGTATTCTATTCTATTCTCTCGAGCGAGCAGTGGTGGTCGTGAGTTTGAACCCCGACAGGCACTTTACTTTGTGTATTTAATTTCATCACTACTGCAGGTCTCAAAACTGTGAAGGAAAACGTCGTGAGGAAACCGGCATGTCCTAGAACCAAAAAATCTAAGATATCCGCCAAACCGCACTGGGCCCGCGTGGTGGGTCCACTCTCACAAAGAGGTAGGCTGTCTCTTTAGAGGAAATATTATAGGCTGATTGATTATGCTTAAGTTACAATCTCTCTATCTTTAGAGAGCCAGGTGCATGTGCGAGTATATCCCACGCTCCTAAAGCATAATAACAAGAAGAACCAAGGGATTTTAGTCGGTAGGACCAAACCCTCAGAAGGAAAGGTATCCGTGAGAATTTCTACTCAAGAAAAAACAAAATAAGGTTAGCCCACGACATGGACTTGCTTTGTGAAAAACTTATTGGTACTAAGATGAATGGGCAACAACATTCACCCATTGAATCACGTATGTGCCCATTAAGCGACAGTGTCATCAAGTTTTACACATTTTGTTAGGCAAGGAGTTACGGGTGTAGTGACTTGTAATGTCCTTTATTATTTGTTGTACTAAGAACACAATAAAGGATCTCTGAAACTAATTAAATACTTTAACAAAACGGTTCCTAAACAAATAGAGTAGTTTGTACGTTGTTTCAAGAATGGAAATACCCAAATATCCGAGGGTAAAGTTTTTGTAGAGCTAAGGGTCTAAGGGTAAGGCCATTTCCTAGCCGACGATCTTTTGTTTACTATTCACTTTTCACGCCAGGCATCACTGAAAAACACCGTTTTCAACTATTCAGGAAAAAGTATTCACTTTTCACGCTAGGGATCACCAAAAAAAACCATTATCAGCTTTTTAGGAATAAGCAACATTTTCTGGGGTTTTTGCTTCTGTAGAAATTTGTGAGTTTGTGTTTATATCCCCTACATACAAACTCACAAATTTTGACACTAGAAGAAAATGTAATCTTCAGAACTCCTGATCCAATTCAGAAAATTCATTCAATGTTTCTGTCAGTCGCAATTTCAATATGAAACGATTTCTTAATAACACGAACTCCTTTTCCCATTTCACAAGCCCTTTAAACGTTCGTTTAAATAAATAAAAGAAGAAAGAAGCCTGCCAATCTAATTTATACTTTCAATCAAATCAAGTTCTTCGTCAAATGTAACTTCACTTTGATCAAATCACTCGATCCTTTCGAATTTGTATTCAAAATGGCTACTGATTCCACGGTTAGAATAAATCTTTTTAGAAGTTCACAGCTTGACACCTTAACGCGCAAGAGCCCATTCACATGTACCTACCATGGCCACACGACATCCCAGTGATAATTATTGGGAAAGCAGTGATTACGTGTGAATAGTCTCGCTTCAACATTTTGTAGTTCTTTACGTATGTGGCAAGTAACTACAAAACCTTGAAGGCGATATAGTGGCCGGCCGGCTCGTGCGTTGTGTCGGTTGCTGGTTGTTTCATTGTAGCTGCGGTTGATGTAGATGTGGTTGATATCGTCAAAATATTTGAAAATGACAGCAAAATGTGGTCTGTGTGAATAAAACTTTACATTTTCATACTTTGCGCTAGCCCAATGTGTAATGCAGTTGTGATTGTCGTGTGGTGTGGTGTGATTCTGGTACGTGTGAAAGCATCCTTACTCCCAGCGAAGCCGGTAACAAATTGGTGCGATAGCTTCTTGAACAAGCACTTCAGTGCTTGTTCCTGAACTTCAGTTCAGGAAGATAGACCACTGAACAATGGGAGTTTATTTCAATTCTTTTATCACTTGTAGTGAAAAACTACCTGGAGTTCAGTTGAATAAATCGGTGCATATATCTACCGCAGGAATTTAACATTGCGAAACGTCTAGAGGCGACTTTTAGCGTTGCTCTTTAGCAACTTAATTTGTTTCAGAACTACGCTAGACGGAAATGTATGACTTGGATGAGTGCTCTTAAAAGCTCTGTCTTTATTGCATTAAAAACTACAGTTCCTATAGATGCTAGGCAACGCCATCTGCTAGATGTAATTTAATATTATCATAGACCAAAAACCACTTGCTGGTTTCCTTCTATACATCTACAGCAGTCGTCACCTCAGTGTTTACTATTTGCTTTTCCATTTAATCATCTTTCACACAGTCCATTCAACATTTGTTTCTTTTTATAGCCATCCATACACCAGGTTTAGAACCAGTCGTTAAAGTCGGTAAATGACCTAATCGTGATATCACACCAATGAGATTATATCAAAATATGCTCATAACGGAAAACTTCGCAATAAAAACAACATTTTGAACTCTTTACACAATCTCCCACCTGTTGTAAGTTGTCACGCAATGTGTGGTTCTAATGTCACGCGATTTGACGCATGATAGGCGGGGAACTCATTGACACGCTTTGTGAGCGATTAGAAAACATAAACAATACCACTATTGGACTTCTAAACTAAATTATAGGTAACAACCAACTCAGTCGAGGTCAAAATGTGGATTATGGATTTTAGTAAGATCAACCGCAGATCAGTAGTAATACTTTTTGCTACGAAATAAAAGCGCTGTCAAAGTTAAATAATTGTTATCTTTTACGTGCGGTCGATTGCACAACTGCATTTGTCAGGGTTATAAAAGATGGTATAGCGAGGGATTAAGAAACGTTTTAGTTGCTTTAATTGGTTTCTTGAATACGCGCCAAGTGCCAACCAAGAGATTACGTTCGTTTAAATTACGTAGATAACTGCTCTGAAGAAACGACTTAGTAAAGGCACTTAGTTATACTAAGGCACCTGTCTCACTACCGATGAGGAAACGCCTAACTATAGACTATTTTCTCGCTCAAGAAACGTAAAATAGCCAATAGCGTCAGTAAAAGAGACATAAATATTAATAGTTGATCACTGACTGCTGAATGACGAGATCACTCTCTCCACTAGTTTGTCTCAGCGACAAGAGCTATCAATGAAAAAACTCGCTCATGAAAAAAAAAACGCTCGCTTGGCTCACTGCTAATAGCTCTCCAATTTTTTTCTACTTGCTAGCTCCACTCATTTGTCGCTAATTGTAGGCGGTGGTACAGTTGCCTTAAGATATCACTGGAAAAAATTGTAGGCAATACAAAATAAATCTGGCAAAGTCTAAGTGTTTGGCCAGACTGCAAACGCAGGCGTGGGGCGGGCGCGGCGCTGCGTACTCAAATATAAGAACTTCATTTGAGCGCGCGAGCAACTCACGCCATAACTTGTTCATACAACTGGCCGTAGTGAGAGCGCGGGCGGCCCGCGCAGTGACTGGGGTTCTCAAACTAGTTCGAGTTGTAAAAATAAGTCTTATTCATCCATATTATATTTTGACAAACAGAACGAAGCCGCGCTCGACTGCGAACAGGCAGATCGCGCGCCTTCCCGCACCCGCGCCGCTCCCCGCCCCACACCGCTCCCCGCCCCGCGCTTTCAGTCTGGCCAAGCACTAAGTTAGAATCTTGATCTACAGCAGGGACTACAATTTAATCTCTTGACTAAGTTAGTCTAGCACTGGGTGCGGACAGCTGCTGAAAACAGGCCTGTCCTTAGCATAACATCATCACGCCTGTATTCTCCAAAGGGACAGCTAAAGGTGTACAGTACCCGGCGATAAATATTGCACATCGACCTTTTTACACAAAACCATTTTATACAAAGAATAAAAATAATTATCAAAAGGAGCAAATCATAATTATTTTAACAGCTCCTAATAGATACCAGGCTGTTTGTATTTCGTGCGACAGAGATAACGCTCTACGAAGCCGAAATTAGCCGATTGTCTCTTTCCAAAGGTCGATGTGCAATATTTATCGCCGGGTACTGTACTTATAGTACACCCACATTTCGCCAGTTATGTATGAGTCCCATGTAATTGAGGGCGAGCCTATTGCCATTAACTGGGCCTAAATCCGGGCTACTACTGAGAAATCTTTGACGAAACAACTCAATAACACTTTGCCCGACCTGAGAATCGAACCCAGGAACTCATGCTCAACAGTAGCACTTGCGACTAGACCAACGAGACAGTCTACAACTCCACGCACTAAATCCAGCATTCCCCCTTCTGCAACCAGTCCCCCGCTGTTATTTAATCATTTAATCTAAGTGACACTTCCAAAAGCAAACAATTCAACAAATCAGTACCTAAAAAAAGAATTTTGATCGCGTGCAGTCACTCGTCACGCCCAAACGACTGGAAGTCATTCAATTTCATTCATGTACAGTCAAGGACAAAGATATTGAAACACCTAGTTTGTTAGTTGGAATAACCACCAACTGTGTGTAGAACGCTAAGTGCGGAAACCAAACCCTCTAGCATAGATCACCTAGTATAATTCAACGATTTTATTCTAGGGTATTTATTAAAATTGTAAGGTGTTGTGCATACCTATAGCGTCTTCGTACACATACTTGTGTGAATTACTTTTTATCCGACTTCAAAAAAGGAGGAGGTTCTCTATTCGGATGTTTTTTTTTATGTATGTTCAGGCATAACTTCGTTATTTATAGACGGATTTGCATTTAATTTTTAATGGATAAGATATGCCTCAGGGATGTTCCCATATAAATTTTATTTACTTTGGTTAGGTAGTGTAGTGTTTGAGTTAGATTCGATAATACGAATTTTTGCACCTTAGTTTATATTGATGGTGTTTTAATAGCTTTCTGTCACTGATATTTACATAGCAAGTAGTGTTATATTAATTTGTTTGGATAGCTACAACTAAAAAGTGAAAAATAAAAAGTTTTTTACAACAAAAAAACAACCGACTTCCAAAAAAAATCGTTGGTTCCGCATTTTCGTTTTTTGACCCCGATATCCGAAATTAAAGTTATTTTTCACTTTGTAGTGTTTTTATTTTGAAGACAGTTGTTTTTATTTTTTTACGTTTTTATGTATACAAAATTTCAACCAATACCCGGTACTGTAGGCTTCCCGTCAGTGGTAACAAAAACAGTGTAAGCTGTTCTTTTATTCTATTAAAACTCCTTACTACGCTAGCCCAGTTCAAGTTCCAAGCGTTATCACTGACTTGTGGCCTTCTGTACTCTACGAGACTTTTATTTTCCTAAGTGTATTAATACTTCTGACCATGACTGTACTACTATGTCGATGACCTGCCTTCAAACTTAGGGTAACACCACTTTGTTTCAAATTCATGGGGTATTAACGAGGATAGTTTCATCGCCGAAGTAAGGGTTTGGCACGGTCGGTAGCGGAAGTCGTTTAACACGATATTTGCAAAACACTTTAGTATTTCGAGTTAGCTGCCCAAAACTTACTGATCGAACTGTTCTGTTGCCAACCAAACTTGACAAACACCTCAATACGAAAACTTCTACTCAATGAATATCAAGTCTGGTGTCAGAAGTACTGTGAGAGAAATTCATTAAGTATTTTTATTTTTTTAACCTGAACTATATTATATATATATTAATTACATACAATTATTTTAAAATAACAACAGTCACAACAAGAACAACATGTCAAACTACTCAAATTACCCGCCCCTAACTGTTCCCGGCGCAAAGGTGCGCAAAACGCTACTGCCGGTCGATTCTGTAAAAATCTCACGGTGAAAATTTAGGTGAAGTGAGTTTATTTTTGCTAGGAATTGACACTATTGATAGCTCTCTCCACGCTCACTTCACCTAAGTTTTCACGGTGAGATTTTTACAGAATAGCACCGCAGCATTGCCACGGAGCAGTGGTGGCCAAGTGGTAACGGCCGCGACTTACGAGTTGTAGGTCGTAGGTTCGAACCCAGACAGGCGCTTTACTTTGTGTAAATTATTTCATCACCACTGCTCACAAAACGGTGAAGGAAAACATCGTGAGGAAACCGGCATGTCCTAGAACCAAAAATTCGAAGACATGTGACATCTACCAACCCGCACTGGGCCCGCGTGGTGGATTACGGCCCACTCCCTCTCACTGAGAGGAGGCCTGTGTCCCAGCAGTGGGAACATTATAGGCTGATGATGATGATGATGATGATTGCCACGTTGGATGGCAATGGCTAACCTTTGCACTTAGAACTAGACGAGCGGGAGTCACCCGTTTTGTCACGGAGCTTGTGCTAATGAGCTAATGAGCTTCCTGGGCTCAGTATTGCCGCTATAACAACATATAATAAAAATAAAATAAAGTTAAAAATTAAAGGGGGTCTCCATACAAGCACAAACGTGTTTATTTTTTCAAGACTGTCGGTTTTATATATGTATGTATGTGTCTTTATCTTTAACTAGCAGCGTCCCGCGATTTCACTCGCGTAAGTTTCGACCCAGTGGTAATATCGGGATAAAAAGTATCTTACGTGTTAATCAGAAAATGGTCTTCTATGTGCCAATTTTCATCTTTTGACAAACATCCAAACATCTTCACAAACTTTCACATTTAAGTATAATCATCATCATCATCATCATCATCATCAGCCTATAATGTTCCCACTGCTGGGACACAGGCCTCCTCTCAGTGAGAGGGAGTGGGCCGTAATCCACCACGCGGGCCCAGTGCGGGTTGGTAGATGTCACATGTCTTCGAATTTTTGGTTCTAGGACATGCCGGTTTCCTCACGATGTTTTCCTTCACCGTTTTGTGAGCAGTGGTGATGAAATAATTTACACAAAGTAAAGCGCCTGTCTGGGTTCGAACCTACGACCTACAACTCGTAAGTCACGGCCGTTACCACTTGGCCACCACTGCTCTAAGTATAATCTAAGTGTAGTCTAAGTATAATATTAGTAGGATAACTGTACTTAGTTGATTTTTGACCGTATTAATGTATGTAATATATTGTTGTTATAAAAATAACTTTTAATAAGGCTTTTATAATGTACGTCAATCATCCAGGTCAGCCCTTACGAAATTAAAATATCTAATTACAGTTCTCACTTAATTAATATCATGTTATTAACTTAATGTAAACAGGCTTAGTGACCCATTTAACATAACTTGCGTGACACAGTTACTTTACGTTCCCAAAATAACTAAGTATGGCTTTCTTACATTTTCATACAGTAATGTACAGATGCCAGCACATCAAGCTACTACTATTCTGTCAAATTTCTTTAATAGATTTTAAACTTTATCGCTAAAGCATAAGGTTTAAAGTTGATTGGGAACATTTGACAGTTTCGGGTAGCTTGATGTGCTGGCCAACCACAACATCAAAAAACTGGCCAAATGCGAGTCGGACTCGAAGGGTTCCGTACCACAAGGTAAAAACGCCGAAAAAAACACGTTTGTTGCCCCGGAGCCCCGCTTAAATATTTATTTTATTCTGTTTCTAGTATTTGTTATTATAGCGGCAACAGAAATACATCATCTGTGAAAATTTCAACTGTCTAGCTACCACGGTTCATGAGATACAGCCTGGTGACAGACAGACAGACGGACAGTGGAGTCTTAGTAATAGGGTCCCGTTTTTACCCTTTGGGTACGGAACCCTAAAAGGCATAACATCTTTCAATATCCAGAAACAATTTTAGTTAATCAGTAACAAATTGATAGTCGTATTCCATCAACTAGTTCGACTAATTTAGTTAAGAGCCTTGCTCGTTTCTGCTCGTGTTAATATGCGGGGCACATAACGACGCCGCCTCCTGCTCCAGTGCAAGGCGGAAAATTTTCTTAGCCTTGACCCATTTAGGTAACTTAATAAATGAGTCCTCCAAGGTTTTGCTTTATGAAAAGACGTCTACGTCTTTATATTTTTTTTAAACTACCTACCAGTATTATTTATACAAATTACTAGCTTCTGCCCGCAATTTCGTCCGCGTTCGTCAAATTTCTGGTCCCCCGACCCACCCCGTCGCATCGCATCGCCTGCCCGTACCTACTATTACTTTGCTTTCGCTTAGCGGTTTTTTTTTATTTTTTGCTCGGCTCCTAAGAGTTCTAAAGTGATGTTAAATAGCCTTTAGCCTCTCAAGGATTGGGATATAAAATGCAAAGTGAGTTTTTCAACATCCGACTAGTAGTTTCAGAGATTAGCGCATTCAAACAAACAAAGACAAAACATAAGCAAACTCTTTAGCTTTAATTGTTTCTCAAAGAAATCTGCAATCGTTTAAAATTTTCAAAATCAGTTCAGTTGGTAAATAGATTCTTGCTTAGTTTTTACATTGAGTAAATATTAAAAAAAAGAATAAAATTTATTTTATTACTGCGGAAGAAAACGATGTTGCGACTGCCTTTGTTCGAAATAAAATTATTTATTTTTCTGCAAAACAGTATTTCTAAGCCGCTGCAGCACTGAGAGGTGTCATGTAATTTTTTTTTTGCGTCAACATTTTCTGTCTGACGCTTTACCTACCAATACCAAGCCATCTGAAGCGACACTTATGATCAAAAGAAGCTGTTCTTTGTGAGAAACTAAACAGCATAATCATAAAATATTTTCCAGAATATGCAAAGAAACCGTCCTTTCTCACTGCATCGCGTGTCGGATCTCATTTATTCGGAATGTTGCTAATTCCTGCCTATTTAATCCGACTTGTGGTGGCCATCACGCAACATTGCGCGCAAGAACTAACAGGCGTCGTCGGAGGAGCTATAATTCTTCATCCTAATGTCGCTTCACGCGTAGCTTCATATTGTGCAAGATGTTTTAGATGTTTATTTACTGTAGTGATCTATAAAAATGTCAATGAAATTGAATTATTGGCCTAAGAAATGGCCATACAAGATGTCTTTGATATTCTAACACAGAAGTATGAAACAAATAAGCCGTATCAAGCCAGCTCGAGACCACAAGTTTGCAAAGTTGGTTGAGACAACAGAGCGGTCGATGTTTATCTTATATACAAAGTCCCTGAACTCCCGTCTATCGAGGTTAACTACCTACTAAGTAGCTTTGAGTATTTCAGTAGGTACCTACTAAATAATTCACTAACACTCATTTGAAGTTATAAGCCTGTTAAAAAAATAGGTAGTCACGGGGTCTGCGGATAGAAGAGAAAACTTAAAGGCTCCTTCAAACAGTCGCGACACGCGATAAAATCGCGCGCGACACAAAGGCACCGCAAGTCGCGCAACGAGCGCCTTTGTGTCGCGCGCGATTATATCACGTGTCGCGCCTGCTTGTAGGAGCCTTAATACTATAAAATAACAGTGGCCCGCCTTATAGCTACCGATAAACTATTAACATTAGAACGTCGGTAATGTGAACCCATAATATTTTCTCTACCAAATATCGCTCAACGCGCCTAAAAAGTTTCCACTTCAAAACTGCTTACTTTACTACTTTAAATGCTACTTCTATGATACAAACGGACCCCTCTAAATTCTCTTGAATTGATTTACCAATTCAAGAGAATTTAGAGGGGTCCGTGGCAAAATAATAACAGCCGCACAGGTCGATCGATCAGGTTAAGCTACGCTTGCCGCGGTTGATCTGTGGATGGGTGACCATCTTTACATACCGAGACCCTTCCGTGCCTCGGAAAGCATGTTAAGCCGTTGGTCCCGACTGTCATTCGTGGATCTTTGACAGTCGTTACGGGTAGCCAGAAGCCCAAAAGTCTGACAACCAGTCTTACCAAGGGGTATCAAATTACCCAGTAACTGGGTTGTGGAGGTCAGATAGGTAGTCGCTCCATGTAAAATACTGGTATTCAGCTGCATTCGGTTAGACTGGAAGCCGACCCCAACATAGTTGGGAAAAGGCTTAGGCAGATGATGAAATGTAGATCAATTTCATTCAAAAAGCCAATAGGTAGGTGTCGACGAATTCTTCCGATGATTACCGAATCCCCGAAGGATTCTGACAATAACCCTGAACCTTCAGTTTTCATTTTCGTATAGAAAGCAATCGATCAAACTAAATCCCCAACCTATAATTGACAAAAATATTGTTTGAGTGATATAACGAAGCGAAAAGGAAATTGTTTACGAAGTTATCTTACAGTTTGAAATTAAATTATACGCACGAAGTTGAAATTATTAATTAATATTTGTATCGATAAAAAGTTCGGTCGTATCTGAAGTATAATAAAAAGCTAAATTGACTTGCTACGGGCCATATGGGACATAGTTCCAACTTTTTCAGTGTAGTTTGGTATATTAAATTCCGTAGAAATACCACTCGACAGGCGACTAGGATAAACATCGTTATGAACGAGAAAAGGCAAAGTATTAACATGTTCTTAGATGCTGATTGACCAATCACACAAATATTATAAATGCGAAGGTTTGTGAGTGTGTTTGTAAAATTTGTTACTTCTTCACGCACAAACGGCTGGACCAATTTTGATAAAACTTGGTATGGAGGTAGCTGACAGCCTAGATTAACACATAGGTTACTTTTTATCCCGATATTCTTACGGGATCGATACTTATGCGGGTGGAACCGCGGGGCGCTGCTAGTCTTATCATACGTATCAAAATAAGATGAAGATTTCGATAGTATCTTGAGTGATATTAAAAGAGCAAACTAAAGACTTAAACACATACATAAACTCACGCCTTCTTCCCATGGGGGTAGGTAGAAACTACAGATCGTGCAGCAATCACCTGTTGCGACCTTACATACAACATTTACTTCGTTTATACAGACGCCAGCACATCAAGCTACTACAATCTGTCAAATTTCTTTAATAGACTTTCAACTTTATCGCTAAAGTATAAGGTTCAAAGTTGATTGGGATAATTTGACAGTTTCGGGTAGCTTGATGTGCTGGCGTCTGTACATCTAAAGCACAATTCCCGTAAAAACGATCAAAATCTAGTCAGAATCTCATCTTAGCGACAATCAATGTCAAAAACTTGTCAAAGTATAGGGAAATTAGAGGTATTTTTGACAGATTGAGTCTAAACGTTCTTAAAGTTACGAGAATTGCCCCTCAGGTCATATCGTCGCTCGCATGACTGAAAGTACAATGCGTGCCACGAAAGATGAGACTTGACACACCACGTGGTTTGACATGCGCAGTATACGATTTTAGGTATCTTTAGCGGTATGAGGTCTGAGTGCGGGACGGGACCCGACGTCATAGGGGCGGCGGAAGGAGCGGGGGAGGCGGGGTCAAGTCTCATCTTTCGTGGCACGCATCTATCTCATTTTTCTAATTTTTAGCTAATTTGAGTCAGGACAATTACACTCTTCTATTCGTGATTCTTTACACTTCTCACTAACCGTCGTACCTCTATGTTATTTGGATCTCAAAATATGTATAACCATTTTGAAAGGCAACAAAATGTAAAGAATCACGAATAGAAAAAATGTAACCGTCCCAACCCAAATCAGCTAAAAAATGAGATAGGACTTTTAGTCATGCGAGCGACGATATATGCACGCCGGTTGCGAGCTTTACGCACCTGACCATTCCGAAGACCAATAAGGAGGTCACTATTTATGTCCTTATAGGGGCGTTGTCAACTGGACCCGCGGGTCCAGTTTGAGAGGGTCCAGTTGACCAAAGACTCCCCCTCCCAGCGTTCAACTAAAGATTTCTTCAATACGAATAAAGAATAAAATAATAATAAAAAAAAATAATAATAAATAATAAAAAACAGGCGCGACACGACACGCGACACAAAGGCACCGGAAGTCGCGCAACGAGCGATGCCTTTGTGTCACGCGCGATTATATCGCGTGTCGCGCCAGTTTGTAGGAGCCAACAACAACTGGTCGCTATCAATAACAAGAAAACCATTAAATTACATCAAAGATAACTTTTAGATAGCACAGGTTAACAAATTCTCATTGAATTTTAAAAAGCCTGTAACAATATTTCATGCTACATAATGGC
This sequence comes from Luperina testacea, assembly GCA_927399505.1. NCBI lineage: Eukaryota > Metazoa > Arthropoda > Insecta > Lepidoptera > Noctuidae > Luperina > Luperina testacea. The sequence goes on along the minus strand of OV656759.1, from coordinate 17,921,840 downwards.
ACATTCCCGAGAGATTTTTTGGCAAACGAAACTGCGTCCAGCCGCGGCGCTATTACCATACCATCTCTTTCATAACCTACTTTATAAAAATATAAATAGCTACACAAAGACATACTATTATGTAAATAGAGGTATTCAAGTGGTTTTTAGGGTTCAGTACCCAAAGGATGCCAACGGAACCCCATAACTAAGGCTCTAATGCCCGTCCGTCTGTCCGACTGTGACAGGGTTTATTGAAGTGAAAACTTGTTTAGGCGCGTTGAGCATCCTTTGAGATGGGAAAAAACCATTGAACTTGCGACACTGTTACCGTAACCAACACCGCGCGTGTTTCGTTTATAAGACGATTCAAAAAATACACACGTAATTGTTCAAGTTTTCACTTCTGTCGGCACTCCCGGAGTGCCACTGTTTTTTTTTACCGTAATACGTCAAACAATCGGTCTAGCCTTTTCCTAACTGTATTGGGCCGGCTTGCAGTCTAACCGGATGCAGCTGAGCACACGTATTTTACATAGAGCGACCGCCTATCTGACCTCCACAACACAGTTACTGGGCAACGATACCTCCTGAACCGTAAGAGGTAACAGGTAGATATTTGAAATTTTCACAGAGTGTATAACTACTACCTAAAGCCGCTATAACTTAAAATGATAAAAATAATATGTATTCTTAAATATTCTACGGAACCCTTCGTGTCCGAGCCCGACTCGCATTTGGCCGCTTTTTTTAAGGCCTTGTCTTAACGAGACTCCCTCCAAATAGTTGTTTCTAAATGATCATTAGTTTTGCTAATAGGTAACTATTACAGTCCTAAGTGCTAGTATCATTTTTATACCGTAATCATTCTTAGTGGTTCACTATAGGAGTGGGTTGTAACAGGTAAAATCGCATATCTGTTCCGCCTGTTCCTGTTCCACGTAATGAACAGTTCCAAAAACATGTTACAAAATAACAGGCTGTTATTTCATACTATGTGGGAACAAACTATTGTGTGTTTTCTGTTACCACAGCTGATACACGTACGAGTAGGTACTTCTCTTTCTAACTAAGGTGTTACATCTATGCGAGAAAAGGAAAGAGCTTGTGAAGGACGATGTAACAGGGTGTCACAGTGTATCAGTAACATTTCTTATCTTATCAGGGCGAGCGAAGCGAGCCCTGCTATATCCCACAACCTGAGCATTTTGTGGTACACTTTACGGAAAAACTATTACGCCTATTGATTTGTGCTTTAACATAATAATTTCTATTTATATGTAGATGTGTTATCAGTAAAAAAAATAATAATTTAAATTACGAAAAAAAAAATATTAAAAAAAACTGCCTTAAAGATTATTACCACGCATAAAAACGACGCGAGCCCTCACAAAGCTCTGCTTTTAGCTAGTTTTAACTAAGGTAACTGTCATAAGCATGAATAGAGAAAAGCTTGACAATCGATGGATTCTGTTATCTCGTCGTGGAATAGCAGCTGTTTTTTTCAGTTACAGTCTGTTATATTTAGCTGTTACGATATATACGCCTCACTTCTAGTTCACTAAGAACACACGCTATATTGGAAGGAATATCTGTTTCAATAATTAAGGGTATTATGTCTGGCTTTGAACTGCCAAAGTATCTAGAAAGCATTTTAGGCGCGGATTGAAACAAAATTTGCGCGAATACCGTGCGTATCAATTGAAATTAATTACTGAATGTAGACTTACCAAATTTCGTTATTGGACGTAATTTGTCAATTTATACTAAGTATATTACATGATATTACTGCCTCACTGGTATAATGGTCGCAAGCGCTACTACTGAGAAAAGATAATGATAAAATTAGTAAACGAACACTAAAATATAAGCTAAAAACTAATATCCTCAAAGAAGTGGTCGCAAGATGCGAAAATACCCACTAATTTTGTTATTTTTGTTATAATGTAAGTAATCTACTACCTACTATTAATTATTATGTGCTATTACAATTTGAACCAAAAATGTATAAAGACCAGCGCTAATCCCGCCGACAAACTGTTACGCAGTTTGGCGGGTGCATAAAATGTTTGGTCCTAATTAAATTATTTATTTATTTATTTGAACAAGAGGTCCTGGGTTCGATTCCGGAGTCGCGCAGTGTTATTGATTTTTCCATCAGGAATTTCTCAGTAGCACACCGGAGTCTGGATTTGTGTCCGGTTGATGGCAATACGATCTCAATAACATGGGACTTAAACATAACTGGCGAAATCGAAACAAAAACACCTCTGCCTAATCCTTCTGGGAACGCAGGCGTGATATTATGTTACTAAGCACATTATAGGCACAGTTATAGGTCTAGAAGTAGGTCTTTAACACAGACACACTTCTAGACGGTAACGTCTCTTTCTTCGGTGACATCATTGCTTATCGGGACTTAAAAAATATACCTATCCAAATAATTTGTAGAAGTACGCAGTGCTGCACACCCGAATTATTTCAAGTTAAACAAATATCAACTTTATTTCAATGACAATTAAGTTGATTTCGGAGTGACTAGCACTATTGAAAAAGTTATAAAAATGTTTGAAGTTGTAGCGTAAACTGAACTTTATTATGTAGGAATTAAATTTATTTTTCTATTAATTCATATTTGTTTAAATTTTTTGCATATAAATCGCGAACGCAGATTACATATATTGCCACCCCGAAATTATAAAGTCACTAACAAACAAGATCGATTCCCAACTGACCTACAAATTACTTATCTTCGAGAGCTCATTGACTACAGGGCCATAAATCACTTGCATACCAGCCAGACAAGACGACTGTAGACTTGCATCTCGGCACGTGCCAGCTACACATCTGGCAATATGGATCGACGCCCAGTATCCCAGGCACGTGTGCGATGTCACGTGTTTAAACGTTTTATTAGTCGGCTCTCTAGACAAAATTATGAGCTTTTATAGGGAATAGATGGTCGATTAAAACAAGTTGTCAACAGCCCGAAATTCTTTAAAGACCACTACAAGGAATGACTCTGTAGCAAGGAGCTGATGAACGCAGTAGATATCATTGCCATCACCATTCACTATCTCCCTCATTGTCAGCCAATAAGATTGCCTGTCTCAGCCACTCACATTCATCCAAACGTCAACTACGTCGCTCTTAGCGATAAGACCGCCCATGGTGTCACCCTTTGTACAGTTTCTATATTTATGTCTGTAATTTATATGGTGTACTTACATAATAAAGAGTATTCTACTCTATTCTACGTCAAGGCAAATCCCTGAAAAAGAGGCAGATCTCAAACCCATTTGGAATTTCTGACCTCTAATAATTCTCAAAAATTTTAGCAGAAACATCATACTATCAGACTACAATTTTCCCACTGCTGGGACACAGGCCTACTCTCAATCAGAGGGAGTGCGCCGTAATCCACCACGCAGGTCCAGTGCGGGTTGGTAGTTGTCACATGTCTTCGAATTTTTGGTTCTAACATTCCTCACGATATTTTCTGAGCTGAAAAATGGCTCTTCATAATAAGGCTCATTTTTAGCAATAGATATCTACAGGTTGATATAATGATATTATCATAATCTGTTTGACATAGCCGGTTGGCCAATTAGTTAATACATATAAAATCACGCTTACATTATATTTACATTTATATTGGAGCGCGTGCTAGTTTATTAATTTAATTAAACTGTGTTCTCTGCAGTCTGCACATTGTTTGCGGGGAGGTTAACACCGGTGGCTGCGCCAGTCATAATGTAGTGGCTTTACAATTGCAGTAGTTTGGTAGAAATAAAATAGTTTTATTTCTATACTGTATTTACTATAACATTATAAAAATAAGACTGAAAGAAAAAATGTATAAAAATACCTAAATAACGTGTTTGGCTCTAGCTGATAATATTTTACTACCACCGGACTGCCAGACGTACCGCAGGGTCCACCCGCACTTGGTTGATACCCTGACCAGTCGTAATCAGCGGATAGCGCTTCTCCTCCACATTTATTAGGTAAAGGTCGGAACTCTCTGCCGGAGTCAGAGTGTTCCCTTCCACATTTAACCCGTCTGCCTTCAAGAGTGAACAGGCATCTTCTGGGCTCGCTCTTTCCATCATAGACCTCATCCATCGTTTTCCATCAGGCGTGATCGAGGTCGACAGCAGACGAAAATCGAATCGAATCGATTATCGATCAATCAAGCTAAAATTCTGCTTAAAGAGTTGAAGAAATGGTCCAAAAGAAGTTTGGCTATGGTCACATCTTTTTCTTAAGTCATAATAAATTCTTCCTGATTTGCAAAAACAATTGTCAGTTTAGCAAAACGGCTGACGCGACTGCGGATTCAGACAATTAGTGTAATCGATTTGTCGTTTCCGAGCCGCATCCATAAACCGAATAACGAAGTGATGGTTAATTGGTAACCACTCAATTAACTCCTACCTACCTACGTAGATTTCAAACTACCGACTAATGCCAACGTGGACAGTTATCATTCATTAAGGTATTTCAGAAATCTAACGTAGTATGCGTTTGTTTATGATAAAGTGCAATAGAGCTAGGGAACGGTGACATTTATCTACGTGGATCCTCGTGAATAGACTGTACTGATGACTGTCAGCCCGTAGTGAAGTCAGGGAAATTAATTGTTCATCAAATTGTGTACAAATGTACCTATTCAACTTGATTAACAATTAACTTCCCTGACTGTACCTATAGAGTAGAGTGGTATACAGGGTAGCTTGGAGACATCGACGCACAAAACCTGTTACCTCAGATTCAGCTTGATTCTGAACCCCCCTGCGCTGAAATTATTCATCGTTTTTTTTTTTAAATTAGCGGTTCAGTACATTTTGACTTCGTAGGTATTCCTCTGCACCCTGTATTATATCCTTGGTTCGAATACGATGCCTCTTGATCTAAAAGACTCGATTTGCGTAATTGATTTTCTTCTAGACGAAGGAATTCAATTTCCTTTCCGAATCTCATTAATAGTTTGTATGTAAACCATGTTTCCCGAGTTATAATCAAAGGATAATAAAAGCTACCACCCACAACCTTCACATTAACCTTTCAGCTTGATTAAATTTACGTCATTTTCATTAGAACGTCATTAGGTACAATTATTTAAAGAATTATGAAGGCTCCTTCAAACAGGCGCGACACGACACGTGACACAAAGGCACCGCAAGTCGCGCAATGAGCGGTGCCTTTGTGTCGCGCGCGATTATATAGCGTGTCGCACCTGTTTGTAGGAGCCTTTAGTGCGTATTGTTGTGGGGAGAATATAAATATTCATAAAACTACTAGCGCCGCGGTGTCGTAACCTGAGAGAAAAACATATTTACCTCGTTATAAATATACCCACTGGGTTGAGGTATAATGTTTCAATAATGGGTTGAAATGTCCTCATGTAAGCTCTAGATCCATCAATCTGAAGGAAAGACGCACACATATCAATTTCAGTAACGTAATCTTTACTTACCTACATGAAATTGTATAAAGCAGCGGTCACTTTCACGGTCTAACAAAATTAAAGGAATCAATCTTCAGACTCAGAACCCAGAAACAAAATACCAAGATTTACCCAAGACCTTACATGAGGACATTTCAACCCATTATTGAAACATTATACCTCAACCCAGTGGGTATAAATAACGAGGTAAATATGTTTTTCTCTCAGGTTACGACACCGCGGCGCTAGTAGTTTCATGAATATTTATATTCTCCCCACAACATCATACACTAAAGGCTCCTACAAACAGGCGCGACACGCGATATAATCGCGCGCGACACAACGGCACCGCTCGTTGCTCGACTTACGTAGTAACTATTTAGTAATCTGTGCTTGCGGTGTCTTTGTGTCGCGTGTCGTGTCGCGCCTTTTTGAAGGATCCTTAAATCAGAGGGGTAATTGCGTAACACACTAACAGTAGCAGTGACTTTCATTTTGACAGTTCAACAACATTCATTGCGTTGTTTACGTTGTTGAGCAGACAAATTTTTCGAACATATGAAGCAATGGATTAGCAATATTCTTCAAAATCATTCAGATTTTGATTAATAGTGTGTTACGCAATTAGGGTGCAGGCTTTATTTTCCTTCTTAATTGTATTGCGCCGCTGAAATTTACTTCTATCGAATAGACACACGCTTAGTACGTGAAAATGTATCATGTCGGTATTGAAAAAATAGGTATTCAAAATTGATAGCAATGCTGACATGCTCAGGGTGCTGACTTGTCGTCACTCATTAAGACTTTAAAAGCACTCCATAATAATTATTTCCGTAAGATGTAAACGCTGTGAAGTGTGGTGGTTGTACATAAATATTCATGGGGCGTCGCGACGTGGTATTGGCGCGTCTAGGGTCGGGTCGCTCGCAGCCAAGAATTACATACTTTGGGCTTGATTGAGATGAAATGGGTTGCTGCACGACTAGATGAAATATGCTGAGTGGAAGTGAAATCTTCCAATAAACACTAATTAAAAAATAATGGTTCTAGTTCTGAAGTTTTGAAACCGCTGTGTGTGTGTAACTATATCTACAGAATGCGTTTCCTTCCTTTGACTTCCAGTTCCTAAACGATAAAGTAATCTCGACTTATCATTAGTGGTTTCTCAGTTTTCTATAAGCCTTCCCTTCCCTTGACCGCAGGTGACCGACGTTAAAAACCTGAAGCTTCTTAAAAATACGAACATGTTGAAACATACGCAACAAAAGAAAAAGCACAACTTTTAAAATAATTTCAATAAGAAAAGAAACTATTCCAAGTTTACCAAAGCAACTAGTATTTTCCGATATAAAAGAAGTATTAAACTAGCACATACGCATATCTACCACATACCTACATATCACTTTATATGAGATCTTATAATATGACGAATAACATGGAACTGTACTCAGGAGTCGGGGTTGACGAGGAAATCTTCTAATATTATGTAAAAGGGTTCCCTCGTAATCAAGTTATTTTATTGTTACTTGACACGACAATTCACGACATATTAAAATGTGGGGTTTATGAACAGACATAAAAATATGGGTTAACTATGCTGTTTCATATTTAACTTATAAACAGTCGGATTGATCTATATAGATTATTCTAGATTCTAGCCAAAAACCGACTACTAACAATAGGGGTACAAGGTAGAGGTACTTTAAAAGCCAAAAGGTTAGAACCCTTTTACATAAAGGGAACAAAAAACAATCTGAAACTATAACCCAATTAGGTTTGCATAACCGAAGCTAATTAATAAAAACGACAAAATATTCGTGAACTACTCGTAAAGGGTAAGTAGCCCCGGAGTTTTGTTATAGTGTAACAATAAACAGAGGTACGGAGACTACGAGAACCATTTGCTCACTTTAATGGCACCTATTCCCATTCCATAAAAGAGGATCGCGACCCGACGGTGGTTACGGGAACCGTGTTTAATGTAACCGGACAATAAGAAGGTTCCTTTCTACAATATGTGATTTAAAAAAACGACAAATCTATAAGAACTACGGCTTTAAACAGATATAGTCTCGAAATATTGCAGCCTGATGTAGAATTCCTTTTGCTGATATTATACATTAAAGAGGGGGTTTTGTCTTCTGCACTTATTTACTCTGTGTTTGTGAAAAAACTATTAGGAGTAGTGTTGCCCAAAATCGGTCTTGGTCTTGCAGTCTTGGTCTTGTTCTTGCATTTTTGCAAGACCAAGACCGACTTATTTTAGCAAGACCAAGACCAAGACTGAACCCTGCAAGACTTGTGCAAGAACAAGACTAAGCCTGCAAGACTCTTGCGTCTCGCAGTTAAGTCAAACTGAGATTTGGGCGTTATAGTAGGTATTTGGTTTCAATCCCGATTACGCGAAAATGGATGTATTTTTTTTATGAAATAGTAAATTACATTGTTGAATTGCATTCAAAACTAAAATTATTATTGTTGATAATAAAAAAATATCGAAAAATTACGTGACTATCAATACACTTCTGCACGTTTTTTTTAATCTTCTTTACTTAAGGCGAAAGCGGTATTAGGTACCCCGCGAAATTCACTGACCAGCAAATTGCAAAAAACGTAAGAAAATTTTAATTTCGCGGGCTACCTTAGTGCTTCCCCCTTAAATCGATGAAGCTTTAGAAAAATAATTATCCCCTCATAACGAATCTAAAATAAAAGTAGTAAATGGGTCATTCAATTAAGTAGATGATTAAAATGCCTCATGTGACGCGTCTGTTAGATTCATTGGGATTCATGGCCGACTCGACGCCGCGCGGGGATTCCCGCAATCTTCTGCATTTTTTGTCAGGTTCAAGCATTTATGCACTTTATTGTAATAATTTTAAAGTTTATTTTCAAATGCGTTAATAATACGAGGAGACCGCTTGGCGCTGCGGTCCCTTTGTGGCGGCATTTGAAAGCGAATAGCGTAGGTACGAAGACAGTGTTGACCTCGCAAATGAACTTTAGCGATACAGCTGATCAGGTAGCCCTTTCGAGTTTTATTTACATTGCTGTTTTAAGTGAAACAAGTGAATTTACTATTTTTTAATCAAAAATCTCATTAAGTCAGATAGAAATAATGATTTCATACAGTTTACAGTAAAAAAATTGCAGAAAAAAACGTAAAAATTAAGAAAAAGCCGACGAAAAATTTCAACGCACGGGGTCCAGAATCATGTACAGACGCCAGCACATCAAGCTACCCGAAACTGTCAAATTTTCCCAATCAATTTTGAACCTTATGCTTTAGCGATAAAGTTGAAAATCTATTAAAGAAATTTGACAGATTGTAGGTAGTAGGTTGATGTGCTGGCATCTGTACCTACTGAATCCATGGTAAGCGGTTGCGCGTCGATGTCCCTGCCACCCTGAGCAATAGGCTAATAGGTATTTGAATGTAGTCTAGTCTAAGTAGTAGAGTCTCGCAAGACTTGCGAGACTCTTGCTGCAAGACCAAGACCAAGACCAAGACTGAGAGCGCAATACCAAGACCAAGACCAAGACCAGGTGTATTGACGCAAGACCAAGACCAAGACTGGCTAAGGTCTTGTCTTGGTCTTGCATTTGGGCAACACTAATTAGGAGGACTTTTTAACTCAACTACATTGCTAGATAATGCTATATCGGCATAGTTTGAGAATGAAAAATTTGGATGTGTTGCCCAATCCAAATTTTTAGGCTTTGATAACATGAAAATTTCTGAAAAACAGTTTAAACCACATTTTGCCTTGTTGTGCTCGAATTGAAGATTTTTTAATAACGTACAGGACCTATGTGTCTATTTGATTATTATAGTTGCCTTACGCACTAGAATCATTTATATCCTGAAAACCCTCTAATTCCTCTTTCCCTCAAACTCTGTAATAACATACATATTTACACTGAAATTAAATAGTAAACTCTCAAATTATGAACCAGACAGTTCTCCAAAAGTTTCCAGCAGGGCCCTGCTAACTCACAGGCGCTCAAAACAAACCAATGACAACAAAAATAGAATTAAAAAATCTGTAATGCAGATGTCAAAGGGTACGTACTTCAGCAGAACAGTTCTCTAGGACTGTCTCCGACTCACTAACCCTCTTAGTTTTAATAAACGAGTAACTAGTCGGAACTTTATCTTTCACCAATCATAACACTGCGAAAGTTTTTTCATCAAATGTTTGGTCAACTTTGTCATTCAGTTACAGCGGTTTTGTATCAGGATATTGTATTATTTATTTAGTTTGTATATTAACAGATTCTTTGGATATGGATATGAGCAGAATACGAAAGTTTTTGCTGGAGCCTTTAAGGTTCCCGCAGACAGGTGCGACGCGACTCTAGTCAAGTCTAGAACAATTCCTATGAAACCCAGAACGCGATTCTGATAGAATAATTATCATGAAGTTTACCTGTTTGCGGGTGCCTTTTATGATACAACATATCGGCTGGGACAGTGGAACTTATCATTATTGGACTGATCGCGTTTATGGTTATTATTAAGTTTTAGGTACCACGGGTCACGAGCATAAATAGGTATCTTACAGCTACGCAAAACAATTTTCTAGTGAAATAAATATTGTAACTTTGAGAAAAGACTATTTCATAATAGTATGGTTTCGATAATACTATTATATGTTCGTAACCCAATGAAATATAATCTTACTTTACTTTAGGAAAAAAACGCTTTTGAATCTTGCGTCAGTGTGGGGTATTTATACTTGTTTGACGCATATTTTCTTCCAACTTGTTATTTTTTGTGTCATTTCTTTGCGTCACGCAGCCGCAAATAGACGTATTTTCTTTCTTTCTGACTGTACTTATAGAACCGCTGACAACAAATTGCAATATGCCACAGACATGTACCTACCTATGTATCTATGGTATGGTCAATACAGTATGTAGGTATTCGTTGTGACTATTGTCAGCAGCATCCAATCATTCTTTATTGCGATTCTCGATGAGATCTTCTATCAATACGGGAGCGGCAGCAATATTTACTTATGGAATGAGATATGTATGCAGCGTCATTCTGTGGAAATATGTTGCCACGTGTTTGCTTGTTCGCATTCAGTTTGAAGCTAAATTGTTGCCGTCTAATACATTTTCTAATGTAAATAACAAACAAATATAATAACACTTTTGAATTGTCAAAATTAAATAGTCGGTCAGTTAGTCAGAAAGTTGAAGCTAGTTGCCAATTCCAAAACGTAGATCTTTATGGAGAAGAATGTATGTACGTATTATATTACCCACTCCCAAAATATCTCCAGATTTTGTTCCCTTGATGTATGATAGCTTGTAACAAGCATTCCCTACTTTCCAGTGAGTGTAATGCCTGTTGTCAATGTTTTAGCAACTTGACGCTTAAGCACGGCTGCGGTCTCTAACAATGCGTTCATGTTGTGTCGATTCAATTAACTCTAAACCACAATGTCGTACTCGGTTTTCTATCTTCCTGAAGAGAAGCTATCTACGTGTCTACGTGTGTGAGTTTAGAAAAGGGATAAGTGAAATACGATCTCAATATAAATTACGGCCTTTTTATTGTAGGCTTACTTACTACAGCTGTAATGGCTTAATTTGATACTTGAATTTATATTATAATATTATTTATTTATACTTTATTGTACACTACAAAAATACATAACATAAAAAATACATCAAATGATCAAACACTACAAAATATACAATGGGCGGCCTTATCGCTTTCTGCGATCTCTTCCAGGCAACCTTGGAATGGACCCGGACTTAGGTAGGAGAGCAGTTACAATTGTTTTCGCAAATATATACACAATTTCCCAAAAACTACGTCAATTTCTACAAAAACACGTAAAGGCGGATACAGACATCGCGAGGCATGCGCAGCGCACGGCGCTCATCGCATGATTCGCAATGTGTGGAGGTGGACGTTCATATTCGTGGTGAGGCATGTGCTTCCACATGCTTTAATAAACCCAACTAAAAGCTTAACTACCTACAAACTTCATCAGCCTTACGAAAAGGTCTAAGCAATTAAAACCTTCCACAAAAACAAGTATTTCATTAGGAGTTCCTTTCCACCTGTATTTCGTCCTAACGTCCCTAATATCTCTTGTTCCCCGAACTGTTCCCGTCACGCACGTTAACACCGAACATTCTAGAACTAATTGGTTCCGCTCACTCAATTACGGAGTTGATAAAACTATGCCTATGAATTTGTTAGTGAGGAACTAACAGATTTAGGTTGGACTATGAATATATTAGCGAGGAAAGTGACTGTTACACAGTATTAGTTTTAATTTTGTATTTGGTTGCAGCTTCGTTACGTGGTTCGTTGCTAAGTAATAACCGCACGAGTCGATCGATCAGGTTAAGCTACGTTTGCTGCGGTCGGTCCGAGGATGGGTGTCCATCTTTACATACCAAGACCTTTATGTGCCTCGTAAAGCACGTTAAGCTATCGTTACGGTGTCAGAAACCCAAAAGTCTGACCACCAGTCCAAATTTGACATATTGTAGTAGCTTGATGTGCTGGGGTCTGTACTTGGCTTGACACGGTACCGCGTGTCTAGATAGAGGACTGTTGGACGATAAAATAGCTTAAAGGTAAGGCAACTAGAATCAGTTTTATTTTTGTAATTTCTGACGTTCAAAAGTGCCTTTTATGTGCCTATTTGAAATAAATGCTTTGACTTTGACTTTGCAGGGGTAACTTAGTTACAGTACCCGGTCGCATGGCACCAACATATATATTTTTTGAAAGACACTCACACCAAGTCGATCTTTTGAACCCCCGACAGAAACATAGAGGTGTTATAAGTTCAACGTGTGTACCTGTGTCTGTCCATCGGCATCGTAGCTTCCAAACGGCTGTACCGATTTTGATTGTTTTTGTTTTGTTTGAAAGGTAACTTGATCGAGTGTTCTTATCTATGATTCAAAAAAATAAGTACGTTAGCACAGCGGCATCCGACCATTATTAGCTCTTTTACTAAAACTCAATGTGCCATTTACAGGGTTGAGTTCTCTACAAAATGTTTATTCTATACAAAGAACAGAAATGATTGTCTACATAAGAACACAACTCCCGCAAATGTGACAAACAACAAAATTGGAACAAACTGTTACGTTTGGCGACTTTTACGGACGGAAGTTTAGTCAACTTTTTTCATAAGGATCCTATCGTGTGTCAAAAAGAAACGACTTTCTTTTGTTATCTGCACCCTTTGCACGAACGGGGAGTTTACAACAATGTAACGTAGTTTTTCTAATATATTTGTTAAGAAATTTGCTTCCAAAAACGCTCATAATAGCGTCAGTATTATCTACGTAACCATTAAAGTATACCACACAATAGTTACTTATGTAGCATATTTAGCCAATAATGCTCCCACTCGTGGGACACAGGCCTCCTCTCTGTGAGAGGAACTGGGCCGTAATTCACCACGCGGCCCCAGTGCGGGCTGGTGGTTACTTACGTAAACTTTTTACTATTGTCCCTTGATATTTGTGTTAAGTTAGGGGCACTATTTGGGTTCTCAAATAACAGCCTTCAATGAAAATGATACCCCGTGAAGACAAACAACAAGAACGAATAACAAGAACTTGTCACAACTACTTAATTAGCCGAAAGTTCGTTCGTAAGTTTGCAGTTCTACTTGTGTTTACGCTTCACTAAGTTTCAATCTAACAGCCACTCAGTTCGGAATAAAGGATTCGTTCTTAAACTTTCAAAGATAAAAACAGAAAAGCAATTTTAATGTTAGCATTTCAAGCTCTGCCCAAACTGAGGCGAATCCCACGCGGGATTCGGGAGGAAATTCGCTCGCGCCGATTATAACTAACTTGTATGGGAGTATTCAAACTGTTTAGAGCGTTCTGCACCCTGATACGTAACACACTATTAATCACAATCAGATATTGCCAATCCAATGCTTCGTAGGTTCAAAAAAAAATCTGCTCAACAACGTAAATAACGCAATGAATGTTGTTGAACTGTCAAAAAGAAAGCTATTCCTACTGTTACCGTGTTAAGCAATTACCCCGCAGTTTCATTACTGAAATTCGCCCTAAATCATTAAAACAATCGATACACGCAGTCGCTTTCCGCTTCCCGCTCGGGATTCGCCTCAGTGTGTCCAGAGCCTTTAACCGAGGCCGTTTTCTTTTGAACAAGGTTCTATTTGCGCATTTCACCAATGGAACTAAACGCGATAAACACATCTAAACCGCGTACAAGAGCTGTCACTGCTGTCAGTGTCAATATTCCACAACAATGATGACACTGAAAGCTCTTCAACGCGGTATAGATGTGATTGTGCAGGGAGTCGACTCTCTAACCCCCTTACTAATAAACGTTGTATAGCGTCTGTATAGTTACACAACGCTTTGTCTTCTTCTTTTGAAAGTCAAATTACTGACGACTGAAAGAGAGAAATCGGTGTGTAATTATTCATCTGATAGAATACGTTTATTAGTAAGATTAGTAAGTCTATTAACGAAGAAGAACCCCGAGGGAGAGCTCGAGAGGAGGGAGGAGTTCCTATTACTTTTTAGATTATTAATTTTAATTCTTTATATTATATTTAAATTGTAAATGATAATGTTAGTTATTAATAACAGATTTGTAAAATGACCGCACTGTCTCATTGGGTACATGGTGCATGTACCCAATGCGACAGTGCGTTGGTGCAGTGTAATGATAGTTGTAAGGGAGATTTTAATAAATAACTAATAAATAAGATACGGGCCCGTCCGAAAATAGTTGATCTAAAAAGAAAGAAAATAGATTTATTCAGCACTGACTAAAAGACACAATACAACAGATACATAAATCAGATAACAACAAATGAAAATCAAATAGAAAGATCTGTCAAAACAATTGACAAATTCAAATTTCCGAACGGGCAAAAACACATCGCGAGTAGGGACAACTGTTAGTCATTCATTTTTTTAGTTCAGGCTTCGAATTAATTTCATGACCGTAGGTAATACGGAATAAGAAACTACTGATTTCATGCTAAGGGAGTAAACCCACTCGGTTCGTTCAGTTTCATTGGTGAAACGAGAAAATTATACGCTACTAGGAAATAGTATTCTCCCAAAAAGGTCTAATATCCCGAATGGAGGAGACTATCCTCATAAATGGTAGTCGCTTAGTCTGTAAGTTAATGCCATTTTAATGGCTAAACTACTGAACTAAATTTCGTAAAACAATGGCAGAGATAGAAGTATTTCTGTAACTACTTTTGATCCCGTAGTATATTTTCGGCTACCACTGCAACCCGCGGAAAAAGCAAAGTGGGTTTATAATCCAACCAGGTGAAGGGAAAATACTATCAAAATATCGATAAATACTAATAATATAAAATGCTAAAGTGGCTTTACCTTTCAACGGGCTATACGGATTTCAAATCTGTTACCCAAGTGACCTGGGTTAGGACTTAGGATACTTTTTATCCCGGTAGTACGTTCTCGTGGGAGAGTTTACGACCTCCACGTGGGCGAAGCCGCGGGCAGAAGCTAGACTTCTATAAAAATTTAAGAATGTATTGAAGAATTCTTCATCCTATCTTAAGTACTCTATTTATTCTCACATAAAATCTATGGACCACAAAACTCAATAGCTTAATAAAATCACCTGCATTTCCTCCTTTTATATGTCGTTTCTCCACTTACTATTTAGTGACCCGTCGCTGCTTCGGATGGTTTTTACGACTTGATAAAACATGGAGATTGAAGTGATTCATCAATGTGTTTATAGAGGTATGAGGAACAGGTTATGGGTATGGGTATGTAAAGTTCACTCATCCTCCATTGAAAAGGGGGGATCTTCCGACCAGTAGGGTGTTGTGTCTGGCGGGCAACTGCCCGATGATTCATATTCACAGTATAATATGACACGTTGTTCACATGTGGCGTTGTAGATACCGCTACATGTAGTACACATAAACCTTCCGGAATAAATTCCCTAAATGATAGTGAAAACCGCATCAAAATCCGTTGCGAAGTTCAGAAGAACAACGCGGTCTCACAGACAAACACGAAAAGCGACTTTAATGAATAACTAGCTTCGGCCCGCTACTTCGTCCGCGTGAAATGTCTTGTTCCGCGTCGCATCGCATCGCCTGTCCGCGCATCGTTTTTGCTTAGCGTTCTTTCTGACTTTTTTTTCTTTTTGCTCGACTCCTAAGGGTCCTAACGTGATGTTCAACAGTCTTTAGCCTTCCTCAATAGTTGGACTATAAAATGCAAAAAGATTTTTTAAATCCGATTGGTAGTTCCAGAGAGAAGCGCGTGGCAGTCGCCTCCTTCTGCGAAGCAGTCATGCTAGCGAAAGAGGCGGCGGGACGGCTGAGGGAGAGAGCCTCCCGTCCCAGCCGCCGCGGGAGACGCTCCGGGCGTCAGGAGCCGCGCGACGACTCCCGGCCACCGTAGGCGCGGGCCTGCGGGCGGAGAGTAATGGGTAGCTCACCGTCCGATCAGGACCAGGCCCGTGCCGGACGGCGCGTACGTGTTCCACGCGCGCCTCAAAGAGATGTCAGCATCAACCGAAGGGGCCCGTCAGGGCCGAAGCCTGCCGGGTCAGCGGGATTGTCCGAAAGGGTTACCGCTGGCCCGGAACATAAAGGGCTAAGGAAGGAATACGGGTGGGTTTTAGTCAGTAAGAGTCTGACACTCCCTTCGGCTCCACCCAGAGCGGGAGGAGTCATTTGATGATTTCCCATCCTGAAAAAAAAAAGAGAGAAGCGCGTTCAAACAAACAAACTCTTCAGCTTAGTGTAGATATACTCGTAGATGTATAGACTTACACATCTTCTGAGATCGTAAAACCATCGGAAGGATTTTCCCGACGCTTACGGCTTTAAGTAAGAATGTGAAGTGCTGCCATCTAACGAAGTGGATTAAAGTTAAATAGTTCCGAGTTTACGGTATACTGGTCAGGAAATCTCTTGAGAGCATTACTGGGAAGCTATAAAAAGGCTGATGTCTGTATCTTTTAACAATTTTGCTGGTTAATGCAATAGTTTTAGATGTTTATAGTATTTTTTTAATCCTACTGATTAATACTTCATGAAAAATAGGATTATATGAGCTTAAGGGGTTGTATTGATGATTTAAATGATTATTATTCTGTAAATACATTCTTGTTACGGTCGCGAATTATATTTTGTTCAACATACAACCTGACACTCACCGTTTTTCTTTTTTATGTTTGTGTATTTTCTGTGTTATGTGCACTACAAATAAACGTATTTCTTTCCTTTTTCTTCCTTTTTTTTACTTACAAGAATTCTTTAGCTTTAATTCCACTTTCAATATTTTAGTTTATTTACTGTGGGAGATTAAATAGATGGTCGTTGGGTACTGTCAACAAAGATTTAAGATATCTCCTGTCTAATTATGCCATGACCGTCTATTTGTCTGTACAAAATATCTACAGAACCTGTTAATGAGGCTCACTTTCGCTTTTCAGCTCTGAATTTACATTGGCTTTTCTACGTACATTTGGCTTTCATTTTGCACCTAAGACTTAAATGTAGATACGTATAAAAATGTATGTATGTGTGTGTCTCCCTCTCACCTCTGTGAGAGGGAGACACACACACATACATACATTCACACAGGCCTCCTCTCCAAGAGGCCCGTGTCCCAGCAGTGGGAACATTATAGACTGATTATGTGTGTTGTGTACTCAAATGTATAGGCCTCGTTATTGCTTTACCACCTATCTACCGATACCTATTACTTATGGCACCTGTCCCACCACCGGCGATTAACGAGAAGCGAGTGGAGCTAGCAACAAAATGAGTTAGCGAGCAACGAGCAGCGGGTACGGCGATTAATCGCTTATATGCGCATACCTAGCGTAAGTCTCTTAAGGGGCTTACGTGACATACAGGCGCGACACGCGATATAATCGCGCGCGACACAAAGGCACCGCAGCCTTTGTGTCGCGTGCTGTGTCTGAAGAGTATCATATATTTTTCTGATTTGGTTTACTGTTATGTAGTCAACCATATACTTTAATTGTTTCTAAAACCTGTGTTTTTTTGCGTTTCGATCCTGTAAGCCCCTTAACAAGTGTTCTGCCCGCCAAGTGAGCGTCGCTAATCGGACTCTCTTTGATAGCTCTTGTCCTGCGACAAACGAGTACTCGCCGACGGTGTGAACAGTCAGCTATCAACCATTAATATATGTATCTCTTTTGCTTACTCGGAACCTCTAATGGATCTATTGAACGTTTCTTGAGCTAGAAAATCGTTGATTTAGCTTGTCACTTCCTTGTCGATGGTGGGACAAGTGCCTTAGGTTGAATGCCAATTGCACGTCATGCAGCGATACCACTATGTGACAATTGCACGTCATGAAGCGATTCCATCTATTTGTCTATGTGACAATTTCACGTCATAAAGCGATACCATCTATTTGTCTATGTGACAATTGCACGCCATGAAGCGATACCATCTATTTGTATATGTGACAATTAGTTATTAGTAACCTTATTGAAGTTCCAATTTACTGGTAATTGTTGTCAAAAGTTGTATGGATATCCGACCTCGTAATTGCTTAAGTACCATTAAGCAATTACGAGCTCGGCTATCCATACTAATATGTATTATAAATTCGAAAGTAACTCTGTCTGTCTGTCTATATGTTACCTTTTCACGGATTTCGATAAAATTTGGCAGAGATAGATTGCATCCCGGGGAAGGACATAGGATAGTTTTTATCCCGATATTCCCACGGGATCAACACTTATGCGAGTGAAACCGTTGGGCACTGCTAGGACAAACATAAATCTTGGCAAACACTTAGGACTGAAGAGCTGACAGTTTCATATTACACAACAATGATGACACTGACAGGTCTTGAACGCGGTTTAGATGTTATAATTGCGTTCAGTTTTTACGTGCGGATTTCTTTAATGAATGATTGTTTGATTGAATGAATGAATGATTGATGATGAATATATTGAGAATGAATGAATGATTGATTGATTGAATGAATAAATGAATGATTGATGATGAATATTCGTAAAAATAGACAGATTCATCCACAAGTTCTAGATGTCAACGACCTGGGTAGGTAACTTTGTTTGTCTTAGGGCTAGTTTTTCAATCATCTGATAACTTTATTCCTAGGAATAATTTTGAAATTTTGACAGTTACTTCATACAAAAAATTGCCAAACGTCAATTTTATTCCTCGAATAAAAGTTATCTGGCGATGGAAAAATCAGCCCTTATATAAATAAAACTACCCGGCCGAGTAAGCTGATCCAAATAAATTATATATCTACTATTATTATGTTGGCAGTTTCAGAGGGAAAGACGATCTTGGCCCATTAGAGAGAATTGGTTCAGGTTGTTGATAAAGAAAGAAAAACAAAAATATTTACCCATCACTATTTGGAGATGTTAAGTTGTCTATTGTTGTGGGTCATTGAGAGTCTTTTATATTGTGAGAGCTAAAGAGTGTCGTCTAGTTTCTAAGTCAATTCTCATCGAGACTCGGAACCAATAGTACTTATCTACAAGAAGTCCTAAATAGAAATTGCTATTGCTATATATACCAAGTTTGTACAAGATTACAAAATACAAAAATATTCGTACTGAAAAGACGTATGATAATACCTTCACCTAAGGGCCTGTACACACCACGTTTTTTAACCGCGCCGTTGACGCGCGTTTGTAACGATACAGACGCGATAAGCACGCGAGTCAGACGCAGCCTGTAGACCTTCTGTGGGATAAAAGCGCGCCGTCGACGCACGTTTCTAAAACGCGCGTCAACGGCGCGTTTAAAAGACTTGGTGTGCACAGGCCCTAAAAGAAAAACGAACAAACAGTCGTTACAAAGACACACTCCTACTTGATCTCAAGATCATTACCTTCCTGCCGGTCCCTTGTTACTTGGGGCCGGCGCAACACGTTTTTATCCTCCACTCTCCCCTCGGCTGTCCCATTTCAAAACCTAGTAAGAGACACTTTTTACACAAATCGTTTTATTGCACAATCTTGCTAACCTAGAAGGTCTCTACCAAATACAAAAACACCAGCGTTTTAAACTTACATAAAAGGAAATATATTTAAATATCGATACCTAGTAAGTGCATCTTTCACTCCCTAGTGACCATTTAAAACCTAGTCACTTTAACCAATTCAAAAAAATACATTCCATAGGCTGACCAATATTACGTTTAAGCGCTCTCCTGTAAAATTTCATTTTAAGTCCTTACTAGGTTTTGAAATGGGGCAGCCGCCCTGTCAACCGTCACGCTATCATTCACTCCCTTCTCTCACATATCATTCCTCACATAATCTATCCATCGTTTCTTGGGCCTCCGACTCCCTCTCCATTAATCAACATTTATACTCGTATTAATACTTACATAAGACTCAGGCTTACTCATGATAATGTGTATAAAAAAAGCGGCTAAGTGTGAAGGGTTCCGTAGCACAAGGCAAAAAACGCCGAAAAACGCTTCTTGTATTGAAACCCCCTTTAATTTTTAACTTTATTTTACTTTTATTATTTGTTGTTATAGCGGCAATAGAAATACACACTTTGAAAATGTCTACCTGATAAGATACAGCCAGCCCGCTAAGACGGACGGGCAGCGGAGGCTTAGTAATAGGGTCCCGTTGGCACACTTAGGGGACGGAACCCTAAAAGTTAAAATAAAACCTTTTTTGTCTGAGTACGATTGAACGAATAAATAATGCCTTTTGAAGAAACACATTTATATCATCAAACAAACATTTATACTATCAAACAATAAAAAGCTTTTAAGTGATATTCCCGCTAGTAAAATATGCAATATTTACCTCCCTTTCAACGCAAAAACTCGCTCAATAGCAAGTAAGTAAAGTGCTCTGTGATTTCAAAGAACATGACATAACCTCACACCTGTAATTACCGAAGGGTTGAGCAGAGATGTACCACCAGTATACCCACATATCGCCAGTTAGATTGAAGTTCCATGTAATTGGGGCAAGCCTATTGCTATCAAATGGGCACAAATCCAGACTCCAAGCTACCACTTAGAAGTTCCTCATAGAAAAACAACTTGCCCGGGCCTCACGCTCAAAAGTATCACTTGTGACTACTAAACCAACGATGCAGTGGATTTCAAGGAAGGTGTAAAAATCCGAACGGGGAAGCCAAACAAGTATTTAATGATCAAACAGTGCTCGTGAAAGGCAATGAGCAGAGATTCAATGAGAAGAGATGACAGATAAGAGTGAGCAGTGATTCAATAAGTGATTCAATCACTGCTCGCTCGCTCACAGAGATGCCAGAACATATTTTATGAATATAAGATTAAATGAACGTGAAATTTTTGACTGCATTAATAACTCACTTTGCGCTCGATGCGATAATCTACTATTTATCAAATCTATTCAAAAAGAGCTAGTGTATTCTTCGCAAACAGGGACTAAAATAGCTCTTTAATCCCTAGGGACTAAAAGTGATTTGAATTTGGAATACGGATATTGTTAGGAAAAGTTTCAATCACCAAAGAGATCAATCAAGAACATTGTATGAACAAGTAACAGGCTGTATGATAAAGTAAAAAGCGCGAGCCAATTTAAAAGAAAGTTTGTGAAAAAATAAAAAACGCGCGAAAAGCATTCTGCCTTCGTTGTAATTGTTTACTCAAAATAGGATATCACTTAGTTTTATAAAAAATTGTATGTCTTCCTCAAGTAATTGTACGTAAATAAATAAACGTACTATTCTTATTTATAAGTTACACTTACTTATTTTTTCACAGAGGGTGATAAAAAGTAGAGTGTCCTCCTCGGGAGCAACACTATTTTAAGCTCGAGTGACGTACAGACGCCAGCACATCAAGCTACCCGAAACTGTCAAATTTTCCCAATCAACTTTGAACCTTATGCTTTGGCGATAAAGTTGAAAGTCTATGAAAAAAAATTGACAGATTGTAGTAACTTGATGTGCTGGCGTCTGTATGTACATTGAATCCCTCGCTGCGCTCAGAATTCAAAGAAACACTCTCGCCTTCAAAATAGTTGTTTGCTCTCTTGGCAAATAATCTACAATTTGAAATCCGAATTGTAGTTCCAGACATTAGCGCGTTCAAGCAAACAGACTTTTCAGCTTTAATATTAGTATCTATACTAATATTATAAAGCTGAAGAGTTTGTTTGTTTGTTTTTTTGGTTGAACGCTCTAATCTCTGGAACTACCAGTCGGATTTGAGAAATTCTTTTTGCATTTGATAGCCCAATTCTTGAGGAAGGCTATAGGCTATTTAACATCACGCTATGACCTTTAGGAGCCGAGCAAAAAGTAAAATAGTCAGAAAGAACGCTAAGCAAAAACGAAGTAATAGCGCGGGCAGGCGATGCGATGCGACGGGGTGGGTCGGAGTAACAAGAAATTTCACGCGGACGAAGTCGCGGGCAGAAGCTAGTAGATAATCAGTCAGTATTGTCCTACAGGGTAAAGGCCTCCCTTTCCTTTTTCCACTCAACTCGATCCTGAGCCAATATGGACCATTTTTTTTTATTAAAACTTCTTAAAGCGCATTGGGCATTTTTTGAGATAGGGAAAAAACCATTGAACTCGCACCACTGTTACCGTAAGCGACACCACGCGTTTATAAGACGATTGAAAAAATATCCGCTTCGGATGTGTTAGGCTGTCCTCGGTTTTAATGTATATCTGATATGTCAGTGAGTGATGGCAAAATATTCTGTTTGTGTTTTGTTTTCACTTCTGTCGGCACTCACGGAGTGCCACCGTTTTTTTTTTGGGTGGGAAATTATCAAATAACTTCTTCTACTCTGGGCGGAGCGGCAGAAGTTCAGTTTTGTGTCAGACTTTTACTGACTTAAAACCCACCCGTGTTCCTTCAGTTGCCTGTGCCAGGGGCCTCGGTATCTCTTTCGAACAACCCGCGACCCTGGCAGAATATGGACCACCCATCCTATAAGCGTCACGTTGGATATACACGCTTATACCAGGGATTGGTTTGTAATAATGATAATAATTGCAATAGTCAGTCTCCATTTGACTTTTGATTCAAGAATGTCAAATAAAATTGACATTCGTTGAAAACTCGTGACAAACGCTTGATTTACTTGAACGTGTATTTTATTTGACCTTTGGGACTATTCGTCTTGTTTATTTATACGAATTTGGACGACATTGGCCATATACAGGGTGAAATTAAATTCATGGGCATCCTTTTAAGGGGTCATTGTACTCATCATTATGAACAACTTTTACTATGGGACCAAACCTGAAAACGCGAAAAAAAATCAGCTGTTCCCTACATTTATGTTCGTACGAGTCGTCAAAATGTAGGGAACAGCTGATTTTTTTTCGCGTTTTCAGGTTTGGTCCCATAGTAAAAGTTGTTCATAATGATGAGTACAATGACCCCTTAAAAGGATGCCCATGAATTTTATTTCACCCTGTATACATGAATAAATCACGCCTTCTTCCCTAGGCAGAAAGAAATCGGTCGCGAAAAAAATCGGCTGTTCCCTAAGTTTTGACGAGTTATGCAAACATGTAGGGAACAGCTGATTTTTTTTTATTTTTAATTATATCGTCAGAAAAGGCGATAACAAGTATGTGGCATAATTTATTGCATATAATGTGTTTTCCATAATATATAGTGACCATATTGGTAATGTTTTTCAAAAAGGCTAGGTGCGTCGTAGTATTCGCAATCGGCGTGCGTGTATAGCAAGATGTATAAACGTAAACGAAGCAAAATGAATATGTAAGGATTGTAGTAGGTGGCGTTCTATAGTTTCTGCCCACCCCGACGGGAAGAAGGCGTGTATGTAAGTATAGAGTATTTGGAGTCTAATCCAACTTATTTTTCAAATTAATATTAAAAACAAATATCACCTTTATTTTAATGGCAATTAAGTTGATTTCAGCGACTAGCACTATTGAAAAAGTAATGAAAATGTTTAAAGTTGTAGCATAAACTGAACTTTATTGTGTATGATTTAAAGTTATTCTTCGATAAACTCATATTTTTTAAGTTTTTGGCAAATAAATCGAGAAAGCAGATTAGATTAGATGAACAGCTCTTTACTATGAACGACGTAAGATGGTCAGGCAAAAGTAAATAAGCCATAATGGCTTATTTACTTTATCAATTCGATAATAATATACAAAGCAACTTAAGATTTGTCAATTACTGCGTAAACAAACAAAAAACTTATTACGTTCACTGTAATTAGAAAATAATTGAGGTAGAATGTTGGTTTAGATGATTCGGTGTTTCCTAATACCTTGACCTAAGCAAGTACAGTCATATGTCACACGTCATATGACAATGGGGCGGCCACATGTATGTTTATTTGTTATAGTATAAAGATACTACTAACTTAACAAGCGAGGGGTCGATTGCCTTCGCTATGCAAATACCATCGGGACGGCGAAAACGGTTCTTAGATGGGTACTGCATAATGCAAATAGATTGGCGAAAGCCTGCTGGGCGTGCGGAAAGACCTTGTAACGTGTATTGGGTTGTATAGCTACGAAAAAAAAGTTTTTGAAAATAACTCCTTTAACGTGGCTTGCGGTAGGAGTAAACTGGTAGAAATCGTCACGATACGAAAAAGCATTATACCCCCTCCATGCGAGAGAGAGAGTGACATAGTTTTCATGGTTTTCGAGGGTGCTAAAGCCGATTGTGAGGTCAAAATGAAAATCCAATAAGGCAGCTGCGAAAATTTTTTTTTTAAATCCTGGATGTCGTTTTCATAGTTTTTGAGGGTTGTAAAGCCAATAAATAGTGAGATCAACATTTTATCTTTGTTAACAATAGGATAGGTACTTAACATAGCAGGTGCATAGATTTCGAAAAGATGATCCATTGAATATCTGCTAGGAACATGAATCTGCTTGCATAATCATCATTCATCATCAATATTCCTCTCGTCGTGTCTAGCAGATATTCAGTGCAGCATCTTGCTTTCAGATTGCGCGTCGATGTCCATGCCACCCTGTATATGAACCGAATTTCTACATTATCTAAAGTCTGTTCAAACTTATGTTTCAAAATAATATAATTTTTAGTTAAACAAAATAATATCAACATTATTTTAATGGGAATTAAATTGATTTCAGAGTGACTAGCACTATTGAAAAGTTATAAAAATGTTTGAAGTTGTAGCGTAAGTTGAACTTTATTAGGATTTAAAGTTAGTTATTTTTCCATAAATTTGTTTACATTTTTGGCAAATAAATCGCGAATGTAGATTATTAATTCTGCAACGAAATCAAATTCAACTAAGGTATGAAAATATCACCCATTTATCATAGCCACGAAAAGCCTGTCGTGAGAAAATGTATCTATTTAAAATGTAATAAAAACGTTATTACCCCTAACTGAGTTATGACATGCGAAGAGATTCGAAAGCCGAAAACGTGATCAAACTACGTAGAAACTTTGACATTATTGAATTGCCTCACACTTTGAACAGTCGACCTCGTAAATGCATTATCACCTTAAGGTGTACTAGTCATAAACTGACAAGGTATTTTTGCCTATGCTGAAGGATACCTCACTGCGATATATCGCGGGCTGCGTGGGGGTTTACCTGGATGCCCGTCATGTGCGTGCGTGTCTATTAACATGCATTTGTTTTACATGGAGCATCGAGGTAGCGAGCTAAACCTGTATCTTCGGCATGTAATTACCCGCGATAGTTTCAACATTAGTGAAGCTTCAATAGAATGAGAATTGTTCTCAAAAGTGGCAAAGAAATTTTGAGATCGACTATAGAGACTTTTCTGGGCTAAATAAAAATATCGAGTAGCCAATTTAAAATGTCTTGAGTACGGAGCTGCTAAGTGCTCTGTTGTCACTCTATTCTTGTTTTAAAATCTACTTCAAATCAACTGCCCTTTGCAGAGAAAATATTTCACACTGTAATATTCTACGAACCAATGTTCCTTTTATAGAAATAACGAACTTTATAGGAAAAAAGGCGAAGAAGTTTATTTATGTATGTATGTAGGTACGTACTGTGCTATCTTAATGTTTTTTTGTTTTACATAATTTTTTTGTTATTTGTTTTTTATTCTTGTTCATATGGTCTGCAATAAAGATTTTTGTTATTTGATGGTATACATTTTTATTATATCTCGGCACTAATCTGTCGGTTTAAAAGGGAAGCACGGGACTAAGTCAATAATTGGTATCAATATGCTGGCAATTTGAGAGTCTAGATTTCCTTTTCTTTTTATTTTTTATGCTGATTGGGTCTACTCTTGACCTCGATCACGCTTGATGAAAAGCGATGCATGACGTCTAATGGAACGAACGTGCCCAGAAGAAGCCTGTTTACTCTTACTATGAAGTTCATTGTTATCCATGGGTTGCTTATTGCTACCTTCATAAGACATTGTAGTCTAGATATCAAATATTCTTTTAGACAGAGATATTTACACCATACCAAAAACTGCGCAGTCTCCGTGAAAAGTTTCTAAACGAAGCCCCTTTTTATGCGCTCTTGGGACACGCAACCACGTCGAGCGAGCTTGATAAACTAAGAACATTATCGCTAAGCCTATAAAACTACATACTTTATGTCAAACTTGTAAAGATTCAAGAAATATCTAGTTTGAAACATGATAACTTATAATATAATGTGCGGAAAGAATATATCAGTGATTTACTGAAGAAGCTTGAAAACTTTATCTCCACTTATTTTCATGGGAAGGGATAAACAACCTTATATATACATAGCCTTTTGGATAGAACTTAGTATAGACCCTCCTTAGTCTGAATTTGTTCCCGGTCCAGACGCCAGGTCCACTGCCTATTATTATTTGATGGTATACAACTTGCGTTTTTTTTTTTTGCGTTTAGGCCCTGTAATCCCCTTAAGGCTCCTACAAACAAACGCGACACGCCATATAATCGCGCGCGACACAAAAGCACCGGTCGTTGCGCGAGTTGCGGTGCGTTTGTGTCGCTTGTCGTGTCGCGCCTGTTGGAAGGAGCCTTTAAACTAACTTGTGACATGCCGGTGTAGTGTAGGTACCTACATACACGTCTGTCAAACTCTTCGAGGAATACAAGCGTGACGATATATAATGTTTGTTAGTATAGGGAACGGTCTAGAATATTGTGCTATTGTTTCAATAGAGCCTTGAATTTGTAAACAAGAAAATGTGTGAAGGAACCCGAGGAAAATCTGTTGACACGCTCAAATAATAGCTGTACATTTTATATAATAGTGTGAGTGCTTATGTGTAACTCTATAGGTATGTTTCTTGTAATAATACACTGAATAGTGAATAGATAGTTATGTACTCTACTCCTTAGTGCTGGAACCTAGACTTAAATAAGTACTTACTTTTACTCTCATCATACTAAGTCAAGCGAAAAAGTGTCCACACTGAGAAAAGTGAGCTGACACAATATTAATGGCATTTCCGTGACAAATTACTGCAACATTATATCAAAACGAAACAGAAACGCGACCTTCATTGGACGCGGTAGGGCGAATCTAACTACTTATTTTAAATCTCCTGGAAGTGCCTAATCCGAAAAACATTTTTAATTTGAAGTGAGGATGCAACTATTAATTTTATAAAACCCGATTAAGCCGAGATGACCATTGTATCCTCTTGCACGTCATGTACCTGCAGTAAAGTTTTCTATTAACACCTCCATATCTCGTTTATAGGCTATCAACTGTCCAGTTTTATAGTTTGTAGGCACATAAACCTTTGTCTTTACCGACATCTGAAAACAAAGATTCCGATGATGATGTGAATGGAACATCTGAAGGCCAACTCCCTTATTCAAACGTCCAAAATCTAATAACAAGCTCATCTCAGCTACAATCAATTTAAAAAAATTCAAAAAGTAAAGCATATTTTTTAATGTTTGACACTGAGATTAGAATGCGAAAATACGTGAATTGCCTCTCAAAACAACACCATATTCAATAGGCCCATCTAAGAACTCATTTTCATTTATGTAAAAACAAATAAGCCTATAATGTTTCCTCTGCTGGGACAAGACTCCTCTTTGTGAAACCACGTCACCACGCGGGCCCACTGCGGGTTAGTGGATGTCACATGTCTTTGAATGTTTGGTTCTAGGATATGCCGGTTTCCTCACGATGCTTTCCTTCACCGTTTGAGAGCAATTCTGATGAAATAATTTACAAAGCTTGTTTACAAGGTGCGATGCTACCAGAACAGTAGTGGCCCAGTAGTAACGGCCCCGACTTACGAGTTATACGTCATGAGTTCGAACCCATACAGGCGCTTTACCTTGTGCAAATAACTTTATAACCACTGCTCTCACAACGATTAAGGAAAACATCGTGAGGAAACCGGCATGTTTTAGAACCAAAAATTCGAAGACATGTGAAATCTCCCAACCCGCACCCGCGTGGTGGATTAGGGTCTACTCCTACTCCCTCTCCAAGAGAGGAGGCAAGTTTCCCAGCAGTGGGAACGTAGGCTGATTATGTGATGTAATTACAGTACCCGGCGATAAATATTGCACATCGACCTTTGGAAAGAGACAATCGGCTAATTTCGGCTTCGTAGAGCGTTATCTCTGTTGCACGAAATACAAACAGTCCGGTATCTATTAGGAGCTGTTAAAACAATTATGATTTGCTTCTTTTGATAATTATTTTTATTCTTTGTATAAAATACACAAGTTTCCAAAGGTTGATGTGCAATATTTATCGCCGGATACTGTAAACTGACTGCTTGGGTTAGAACTCACGACCTACGTCGACTCGTAAGTCGCGGCCGTTACCACTGGGCCACCAGTGCTCAAAACAAACACATAAAGGAAACTATTAGCAAGATAAAAAGAATATTCATGCTGATTCCAAGCCCTTAATTACATGAGAACAAAATACGTAATTCAGTAATACATGACCATTTACATAAAATTAAATACGTCTTCGCCTTGCATCTTCACGGTTCACATCTTTCAACACAACAATGACAAGTAGATAATGAGTGTATCCGGTCACGAATGTCAACGACATGAAATGCTATTAATATGATGGTGGATCACAAGACTTACATATGTCCAAGTATTACTGCAGTGTGACTTGTTAAACCAGGGACATGTGAAGGAAATAATTTAGATGCAAATGGTAAGAAAACCACTGGATATGTCTAGTTAGTCTTGCCAAAGTAAGTATTAAAAAAAATTCCTCCAGACCGTATTTGTGTGCGCGCAGACATAGGTGCACTCCCTCTTCCCTCACTCTCATAGTCCGATGGGACGGCAATCCGACACGACCGGAGAGAGATCAGGCGCAGGATCAACGTCTACGGCGGGTATCGTATTACCCAGTAACTAGGCTGTGGAAGTCAGATAGACACTCGATCCATATGAAATACTGGTATTCAGCTGCATCTTTATTCAGGTTAGACTGGAAGCCGATATCAACTTAGTTGGGAAATAGGTAGGCATAATATGATGAGCTATGAAATCTTCAAAGAAATTGACATTCCATATGAAATACTGGTATTCAGCTGCATCTTTATTCAAGTTGGACTGAAAGCCCATCCCAACTTAGTTGGGAAATAGGTAGGCATAATATGATGAGCTATGAAATTTTCAAAGAAATTGACATTCCATATGAAATACTGGTATTCAGCTGCATCTTTATTCAAGTTGGACTGGAAGCCCATCCCAACTTAGTTGGGAAATAGGTAGGCATAATATGATGAGCTATGAAATCTTCAAAGAAATTGACATTCCATATGAAATACTGGTATTCAGCTGCATCTTTATTCAAGTTGCGACTGGAAGCCCGTCCCAACTTAGTTAGGAAATAGGTAGGCATAATATGATGAGCTATGAAATTTTCAAAGAAATTGACACACAAAGTGTCACAACACCTTGCTCAGGCATCTGCACTTTATACATTAACCTGTAATAAGGCAGGGTGAAGGGCAAGCTTTTTTAGGAGCTGTTTTATATCATTTTTTGACGTTCAAAAATTGCTGATCCTCAACATAATAAACGACTTTTCATTTTGATTTTACGGTCTGTACTCCAGTGCTTTGTATTAAGCTCAGTTTGCAAGATTGTGAATGTTCACTGCTACTACATTGTAAACCAAATCATCATCTGCCTAACCTTTTCCCAACATGTTGGGGTCGGCTTCCGATCTAACCGGATGCAGCTAAATACTAGTATTTTACATGGAGCGACTGCCTATCTGACCTCCACAACCCACTTACTGGGTAATACGATACCCCTTGGTAAGACTGCTTGTCAGACTTTCGGGCTTCTGACTACCCGTAACGACTGTCAAAGATCCACGAATGACAGTCGGGACCAACGGCTTAACGTGCTTTCCGAGGCACGGAGGGGTCACGGTATGTAAAAATGGTCACCCATCCACAGACCAACCGCGGCAAACGTAGCTTAACCTGATCGATCGACTTGTGCGGCTGTTATTATTAGCCACGGACCGTCCATTGTAAACCAAATATTAAGGTTAAATATTCTTCCTTCAAAATCTCCCGCGTTTTACCAGCCCGCCTGTTTGTATAGATTTGTCTCCACGGCCTTCATATGTTCATAGATCAAGCTTCAAGTACTATTTAAATGACGAGAATAAATACGTTTTGTATGGATTATAGTTCATGACAAGTGATTTTCGGGACTGACTTATGTAATGAAAATTATCTTTTGTTTGTTGCAGGTAAACAAAATGTCCAATATTATCTTTATGGTCCTTTATAAGGTAAGTAGGTGTATAAGAACAGAGTTTCAGTAACCATCCACAGTAAATCCTGTATACAGAACTAGTGTATTCTTCGTAAACTGGGACTAAAATAGCTCTTTAATCCATAGGGACTAAAAGTTATTTGAATTTGGAATGTGGATATTGTTAGATAAAACCAAAAATAAATAAATTTAATGATTTTGTGTAATGGCGTCATGGACCGCAATAGGTATGTGAAGTCACCTGAAATATCATTTTGTTTTTTATAAACTTCACAGACGTGATGATTTTCGATATCTAAACGCGATAAAACACAAGAAAACTGATTTTCTCAACAAACACTTCAAGTAACAACACTGCTAGCGGTCATTGTTATCCACCAAATCTTTTTTATTTTAATTTCATCGGGTAAGATATCAATACTTATCACCTCTGCCAGAGTTTAGCTAGCTAATTTAATTTCACCCTGGATATTCAAGCATGCAACAAAGACTCGATACAATAGTACATTACTTCAGAGGGAAGAAAGTGACAGTTCCATACCGAGATTATGGCATTTGCGCCACGAGCTTGCGAGGGGCGCAAACCATTTGAGGTATGGAACTGTACTTTATCCTGAGGGATGTATAGTGCTTTTTATTACACCTACGAAAAAAATTATGGACATAAATGCATAGAAATGTTTATATTTAGTTAAAAGTACAATTATTAAAAGTGCAGCTATTTTTTACACGACGCCTTAGTAACAAAAAATACTTAGGTACACGTTGAAGTGTATCAAAATTCAAAATCATACATAATCAGTCTATAATGTTCCCACTGGTGAGACACAGGCCTCCTTTCTGTTCTCAAACTCAAACCATTTATTTTCAATTAAACCATTTACAGGCACTTTTGAATTGTTAAGAAGTCCGCGTTTTATATACAAAAATAATTTCGTTTTTAATTTTCTGTATGCACCAAGGAGGTTGGTAACTGGTAAAAAAAAAAAACTGTATGTGGCCAGTAACAATTTACTTTAAATTTAATTAGTAGACAGTTAAAGTCTCTTGGCAGTATGACTGCTGACAAATTAAAAAAAAAAGAAAAACCGGGTATGTAATGGAATTTCATACATATTTCCCACCCTTGGGTCGGAAGGATTTTCATACAAACTTCCATACCTTGGGATGAAACGATTTGAAGGGCGGGATAAAGGCGTTTCTTCCCTCTAATTGGTATAATTAGTATGTATTTTCAGAGCAGGTGTGATAAAAAGAGATAATTATACTCTACTGTTCTGTGAGTAATGGTACAGTCATTTGTAATCCCCGACTACATCCGAAAGTATACACTGATACTTTCGGATGTAGTCGGGATTTCAAATGGTCAAACCAAATATCAACAGTAGATGAAACACGAGATATAATTAGAATCCTAAGTTATGTATTTGTAAAACTTCCTCACAACCATGCGCCACCAAGCCCACAGAAACAATTATCATAATAATGAAATACATTTTTCAGAAAACAACGTTGTTTTAATGAGCTCAGAAAACAAATTACGAGAATCATTTCCAGCAGAACATCTATTGTGGACACACAATATGATGAAACATCAGATATCCAAGTCAACTATTGTTCGAGTGTTGAAAGAGTTTGTCTAATAAAGTCTAATTTGTAACACAACGTTTGCAAAATCCTCTCGAAGATTGTAAGACTGATCGAATAGGGTTGATTTTAATTCCACACTACCTGATCAATCTACGTCTCCGAAATCATCTCAAAGATAATTCGACGACCTTTTTCGTGGACCCAAATAATAAGAATGGTTTTGACTCTGAGATCGGATTTGGATTTTGTTAATCAGCGAGAAAAACCAAATTATCAAAGGCTTTAAGCCGCGTACAGACAGCGCACACAAATCATAAGAAAATAAAGTCTATTTCAATTAATAGTAGTACTCCAGACCGTATTTCGGCCAATCTTAACAAAGACTAGACTTCGGCGCGGGAGATATTATATATAGTGAACAAGAGTGTGCGCAGACAACGGTGCATTCCATCTTCCGTCACTCTCATAGTTCGATGGGACGGTAATCCAAGACGACCAGAGCAGAGTGATTAGGCGCAGGACCAACGGCTTAACGTGCTTTCCGAGGCACTGGGGTAATCACACCGCCAACTTCCAAACTCCGAGCTGTTACTAAGACATTGCTAATGAACCAACTCAAAAACACTTTGTCCGACCCGGGTCGAAACCAGGACCCCACGGTCAGAAGTCGCGCTTGCGAAACGAGACCAACGGGACTCTTTCCATTATTAGAAATGCGAAGACCCTCTGCTGTATAAGTTTTAAGCCGCAGTGCGCATCGAGACTAAACACATAACACTATATCCTTTACTTCAACGGCCATATTCATATAGATACTCTAACGTGTAAACAACCCTTTGACAAAGCATTCGGTTACCATACTCATCCCTACAATACCCTACTCATGGATCGAATGCCCGAAAACCGTTAATCTATGTTCCAATTTCGTTTGTACATGTAATGGCATCCACGGCAGAGGTAATCCTGTGTGTGCTCTGAGTATGATGTATCTGAAGTGGTGAGCGCGTATCAGGGGGCCTAAAAAGGCCACTTTGGCAGAATCATAAAAGGATAACATTGTTTAGCGCACCTGGCTATACACAGACTATTCTTGGAGTTGTTGAATAATAAATGTGCGCTGTTTAGAGTGGCACTATTTGGAAAGAGTGGAAAATAAGGTTTTACGTTCTTTTGTTTTTTGCAAATAATTATATTTTATGGCTTAGTTATATAGTAAATCTATGTATGTGAGGCTGGTATTCCAAGTAAAGTTTATAAAATATTTGTCTTAAATGCGACAATAATGTAATTCTTTTGATTATAAAGAATATTATAAATAATATTTACAATAAAAGGTTTAATATTCAGAATATTAAACCTGATACTCTGAAGTGAACCTCAATACTGCCTAACAGGTGTAAAGAAGGAAAATATTAACAAGTTATATTTTAAAAGGAACAATACGCAAAAATCTCCCTTATCGAGCATAAATCCGTATACAAAAAATCCTGCCACGTTGCTATCATCCTAATATTAAACGTGTATAATAGTCTCCGTATAGATATGAGAGATATCATTATAATAATGCCAGGTATTATAAAGGATGGCGCCAACGAGTATACACGTGGAAAGATCACCATGGTTACCGACGAGAGGTCGATACTATAAGTAGCTCCAAACACCCTCAGGCAATCTTCAGGGTAATACTGTAGGTAATGAACATAACCCTACGTTATAGAGGACGACAGGTCCCTACTAGTTGCGTTACAAGTGTTGAATGCTGACGCTCTGACTAAAATACTGATGTTGAACTTTTGAATAAGTAGTCTCGTTGCTTCGAGACAAAAAAATGCTACTGGTCTCAGTAATTCAATTTGTGAAAACGTCAAAATGTCTCTGAAAGTCTGATTTGTGATTCCGCGTTTGAATTTTGAGTTAGCTCTCGTGATTGGCTGACCAAAATAAAAATAACCAATCATAGTATCTGTCATAAGATTTGACAGCAGTGAGTAGTTTCGCAACCCGCGTGCGAGTATGGCCAGTATAGCTATTCACAACCACTCGATAGGCTTCCATACCGTATCGACCATCAATCAATACTATCGTTGGAGTCCACTAAACGCCGTTCACACTCCAAAACCCGTAAATTTTGTCAATTTACGAGTAAATCTAATGACGACCGCTTTTCTTCCGACAGCTGTTTGGTGTCGGGGGCAAAGCAAATCACGTTATCGAAATGTGTCATTTTCGATACGATAGCATGTCGGATGATTGTGAATATACAGATAATATGTAGGAATGTAAACGAAGCAAAAGGAATATATAAGGATCGCAGCATGTGGTGTTCTATAGTTTCTGTTATGGGAAAAAGGCTTGAGTTTATGTAGGTATGAGTAGATTAACTGGGATGGTCGTTCAGAAGCTGCGGCTAAATATACTACCAACTAAACCCAGTATTCATTCACTAATTTGTAACTTTAATACAGCGAAACAATAATAATTAGTTTACCAGTGAGCTGTGACTCTAAAACCACATCTTGTTAAAGTAAGGAGTTTCAAAGCCTCGGTTTCCTCGCGGCTTGCGGGCTTCCCAACTTATACAAAATTCAACAGTTTTACTCAAAGTGCGAACAGTTTGAGCAAATATTTAGAATTATTTGTGAACGATTCGGCCACAGGGGCGAGTAGTTTCGCGGTGGTAATCATGGGTTCTAAGAACGCGGATTATTTTATAAGTTCTGTGGTTCGGAGGTTTGGAAGTTCGGACAGTCAATTTATTGTTGAAAGTTGGTACTTTCAACAATAAATTGACAATGAAATTCTAAAAGTAGGTAGGTACTAGGTACTGGTGTACCTAGTACCTACCTACTTTTAGAACGTGCTGTATTGCCTGAAAAGATTGTGCAAAAATTAAATACGTTCCCATAGTAGCAGTTCATAATTTCAGATAATTTAGATCAGTTATCTGCTTTAGTGAAATGAAGTTGATTTTTAAGTGACCATTTGTAACAAAAAGGTCCTAATAAGTTTTTGGTTGGTTAGTGTTTTGAAAATTATCTCAAAATTCTTAGTTTAAATATAAGTACCTAAATACGTTTGTTAATTAAATTGACGAGCTCCCGGATTTTTTTTTTCTTGCAAAAATAACGCCCTCCATATTTTTAAGCCTATTTTTCAAGTATTTGTTTTTACGATTTTTCCCAAAAAAAAAAAATACAAGTCGGACAAGTAGGTACATAATTACGATAATGTTGTCAAAACACTCCCTCCATCTCTTGACAAAATAATGCAACAAACAAATAAAAATAAAAAGACAATCGGAGACAACCCTCACAATTTCTGAGTCTTGAAACAGAAATAGCCATACAAATATTAGAGGGGCGATCTAATCAAGGCTATGAGATTGCTCCTCATATGTAAGGTCACCAATCATATTACCTATATATTGACAGTCTCTGCCAAATGAAGACGCGTTATTAACATAACATCACGCCTGTATTTCAACAAGGGTTAGGCAGAGGTGTACACTGTACAGTACCCGGCGATAAATATTGCACATCGACCTTTACCTTTTTTTGTATTTTATACAAAGAATAAAAATAATAATCAAAAGAAGCAAATCATAATTGTTTTAACAGCTCCTACTCCTAGTAGATACCGGACTATTTGTATTTCGTGCGACAGAGATAACGCTCTACGAAGCCGAAATTAGCCGATTGTCTCTTTCCAAAGGTCGATGTGCAATATTTATCGCCGGGTACTGTACCTACACATTTCGCCAGTTATTATTAAGTCCCATGTAATAGGGGGCGAACCTATAGCCATCAACCGGGCGCAAATCCAGACTCCGGGTTGCTACTGAGAAATTCCAAATCGAAAAACACAATAACAGCGCACACCCGGGTCGAACCCAGGACCTCTTGCTTAGCAGTAGCGGTTGCGACTAATAGACCTACAAGGCAGTGCATGGATGGTGTTGGATTTAATTCGCTATAATAGATTTTTGGGGGTGTTTTCCTCAGAAAACGTATGACCCGTATGACCCAATAATGTAATAGGGGGTCAGCCCATTTGTGGATGCGAATCTAGACTTCACCGGGTTTCACGAACTAATTTCAAAATAACAAACAAAACAAACAATAAATTGCTGTAGGTAAAAAGGTAAAACGGGCTGCTGTCCGCAACTCCACGTCAATGCGTATTTTGCGTACGTAAATTGCTGTAACAAAAAATTCCAGCCGGTATTAAAGGGTCAACGAAAATGGTTTTGTCCCTTAAATATCATGTGACGTGTCCGAGTCCTCGTCATGTGGTTCCAATTACAAATAAATCTTCCCGTCACTTCCCATGGGTGCCATTGGAAGGGACTAAGGGATTATGTTTCAGGGACGAACACAAACATTTTCCCTTTATCTAGGAAATCATGTAGATTGCACACGTCACTAGGATATCTCTTTGATATGATATCTTACGGTGCATGTGTTCGGAATCTGCTTTTCAGAAAAGGCCTTTAATACGTGACTTCAAACTAAGCAATGCACGTCTTAATGTGTGGAATTGTCTAAAGATAACAAACCGCTGACTGAACTAAAATCAAACCATAGATAATTTTAGTATAGGCAATCATGCAGAAGCAACAGACTCCATATAAAATGGAGACAAGACAATCCTACTTTTTTTGTCTATGGTTCACAGTACTTTAAAATTGGAACACGGCGTAATGTAACCGCATTTTAGATGCAACATTAAATTCGAAATTCAAAAACTACTAATCACCAA
The DNA here is from genome assembly GCA_927399505.1 of Luperina testacea. NCBI lineage: Eukaryota > Metazoa > Arthropoda > Insecta > Lepidoptera > Noctuidae > Luperina > Luperina testacea. The sequence continues at coordinate 17,885,332 of OV656759.1, read as the reverse complement.
CATTTTCTGTGCAAGCAATCAAGGCAACGAAATTAGATTCACGTCCAAGAAAAATTCTGGTTTAAATTCGCGAGGACTTATTACTATTTATGCAGTATGAAGTAGATAAGGGAATGATTTAAGAGGTACAAGCGAATGTCACTTTATTTCCATCCCCAAGTTCAGTTTACTTACTTTGGTAATAAAGCCCGCAGTCTCTTTGGAGACTTAGTGGAGAGACTATGGATAATTTGGGTCGAAAAGTCAAAAGGTTTTATTACTTTGTGTAATTTTAATCATTTCTGAGAAGGAATAACGTTTATGTGAGAAGTTTATATTGCGTACAGACAACGGCAAACAATATTGTGATCATACTGTGCCCTAATTAAAGCCTTCTAATAAACGTATAACAAATACATATTTTGAACGACTTTTTACATCAACTACCAATGAATTTTCCTAATTAAATTAATTGAGCAAACGCCCGAACAATTTCAAAAGAAATCCTCCAATTAGTATAAATGTTCAGTTTGCAAAAACCGCTCCATAAAAGAACAAAGTTAATATTAGCAGGCATTTCGAGCCGTTCGCGAGCTCACAAAGAGAGCTGGAGATCAAAAGCAAATTAACTGCGAGCAGTTTGTCAAATACTAGTGAAACACTTTAGTTTGGAGGAAAATAAAGTTGTCTACGATTTTGTTTCAACAATTAATCAAGAAATAGTATCGGCCAGACAGGACAAAGTCGTCACGTCACTCAGTAGGTGCCTGCAGACGGGCGTCGTCACCGAGGCAAGCCTAAAAAACGCTGGCGTGACAATTTGGACTTGTTTCTAACCGATTGGACGGAGAAGGCACAGGAAAAATAAAAGTGAAAAAATACGAGGGATACCTTTGCCCAGCAGTGCAGGGACAAAATAGGTTGACGGGAAAAAAATCGGCACCTTTTCCTGACATTATGTCGATTGCTAATCATCATAAACCCGTCATAAAACTGGTCCTTCGAATCGAATGACTACGATTTTCCAGTCTCGGTGACTGCTAGGTTTGTGGTGTGACATATAGTAAAATTATTCCCGTGTTAATTAATTAGCACACTAACAATCACAATCTGAATCATTTTGAAGAATATTGCTAATCCATTGCTTCATATGTTCGAAAAATTACGAACTTCGCCGGGTCATAATAGACTTATTATAAATTATATTCGTTTTTCGTGTCTGCCTGTGTGACCGCATTGTTCTTCTAAACTACGCTTTTACGTATTTTGATGCGGTCTTCAACATCATGTAATGAATTTATTCCGGAAGGTTCATGTGTACCACTAAGCATAACGCATTAATATTATTTTTATTGCTGAATGGACCCGCTCTTGACCTTGATATTTGTTTTGTCAAGTCGTTAGAACCGTGCTAAGCAGGGGGCGGGTCGTTCAAACGTCTTTGTTTTAACTTAAAGCAACGTTAATTTAAACGTTTATACATGATGAATGTTTTTAAACTGTCAAAAAGAAGCCATTTCTACTGTTATTATCATTACGCAATCACCCCACAGTTTGCCCGAGGGCTGCAAAAACTGCAGAATAGCCCTGGCGTATACCTATTGTAAATTTTTTTCTTTAAAAAGACTGTATACGTATCGATTATACAATAAAATGCAGTTTAAATGCAGATCCACCGAGTATCCATTTACTCCAAGCCTTGGCCGTGTGTCAAATTAAATATGAATGGAAAATCAATGGTAGCGGGATATTTTTAGACTGAATTGGCACTGCCATATGGTACTTCACAAACATTACTATACTTAACTGAGCTGTTTTCCATCGTTCGAATGACTTAATTATATGACAGCCAGAAGGCATGATTTACAATGAGACAGCTGTCGTTTGGAAATATTTTTATAGGATCTGGTCTTCTTTTAAAAACCTATTATTTAAAATTATTATTATTATTAAAAAATAAAAAAAAATATTATTAAAAAATAAAAAAAATATTATTAAAAATAAAAAAAAATATTATTAAAAATATTAATTTATTATTATCATTATTTAAAACATATTTCAACCGCAAGCTCGGACTATTTTTTTATTATAACTTACGTTACTTAACCGCATTTCCAAGATAAGGATTGAAAGTATATTTACCTGAAACAATAAAAAAACAAATCATTATTAAATACGGATAAAATTCACATTATTCATTGCCCAGTTACGCATTGTGAAGCGGAGGTACGCTTCAAAATTCATAACTGGGCAATAAAACCTTCCCTTAAACTCCCCATAAAAGACATAATAATTTAAATTACCTAAACCACAAACTTCAGAACTTATGAACTTATGTTCACGACGTACAACAACAATTTTATTATTGTTAAAATATATAAAAAATGTTACTTTAATCAAAATGTTTATATGTAAAACAGAGGTGGGTGTAAAAACAGGTGTTGCAAATAAATAATGTATATTTAATAAATATGTAATTGCCCCACTATATTTTACCGTTGACGATGCAGCAATACTAATGAAAAAGGTAACTTAAATTAATACATATATTTTTTTACTTTCTTTTTCGTCATTTCAAAACAAAAATACATACTCGTAGGTACATTATACTACAATGCCAAATATATTTTCATAACAATAACTCACAGTAATCGCCTATTCACGCTTTCAATACGCCACAGAACAGAACAGTTTTCAATAACTTTCGGACCTGTATTTTCATACTTTTCAGTTGACAAAAAAGGTCAACCGCAAGTTTGCAACTCTATTGTAAGATGTCGATACAATATTATGCAACTTTATTAAATTTTTCGACAAAGTAAAATACTGGTATTCAGCTACATTCGGTTAGACTGGACGCTAAACGGTTAAAAAAAGGCTAGGCAAATTTGGATTTTATTAAGATAAATTACCCGCTGGATTAAGCAATTACAGCGCTGGAAAGACAAACGGCCTAATCCCTGACAGATCGACATTGTTGATGTTTCATTACGATAGAATCTAATTTAGGTAAACTTCGCTAACAGGATTGTAAAGACATCTTACTTTGATTAAGTAGTATTAAGGTCATTATTTATGTCAATATTAAGGCTCCTACAAACAGGCGCGACACGCGATATAATCGCGCGCGACACAAAAGCACCGCTCGTTGCGCGACTTGCGGTGCCTTTGTGTCGCGTGTAGTGTCGCGGCTGTTTGAAGGAGCCTTTATTTGAACAAAAAGGAAATATATTTTTTACTAAAGCTGTTAATATCATTAGTTCGCTTCTGGGAAATTGGTTTAGTAGCTTATCACCAATCCATAGTAATATTATAAAGAGGTAACATTTGTAAATTAGTATGTTAGGTAATTTTCAAAATTACTAATCCTATTCTGAATTTTACTACTGAGAAGGTATAGAGTGCCATAGGACATATTATATGTTAAAACAAGAAATTTCACGCAGATGAAGTCGCGTGCAGAAGCTAGTTTTTTTATTAGTTTATTGATTTCGTCATCTTAGAAGACATAAATTCTGAGAATGACAAAGTTAAAGAACAACAATGCTTGTAAAATGTCAAGTAACGATTAGGTACTTAACAAAGTAGAGAAAAAATTGGCAGAACGGAGACAATTTTGCCCTAAGTACTTGACTTGGCAAGGTTTTACTGAAAACTAGGCTAGAATTAAGCTGAACAGGGTCGTTACCGGAGGCATAGGAGTGCAGTTCAAAGGACCAATTATTGGCTTGGAGAAAAGAGCCATTTCGTAGATGGTGATAAAGACTATTGAATAGGGTAACTTTTAATCTGAAGCGAAGTTTTTAATCCCCCATTTTGAGTTTACGGTAAAAAGAGATAAGAAATAATGGTCGACAAAGGTTATAAATGGTTTTTGGAGACGACAGATCAGATTTCTATTTGAAGTTAAGGTACAATTAATCTGCCTAGCTTTTTCCTATGTTGTGGTCGACTTCCAGTCTAACCAGATGCAGCTGAATACCAGCGTTTTCCATGAAGCAACTGCATACACTTACCGTGTCATGCACATAGCTTGTGACGTTTCATAAATGCCCATGTAGGTTTATGTGAAGTAAAATATTTTGATTTTATCTGACCTCCACAACATGGTACCATTGTACCTACCCCTTGGTAAGAATGTTGGGCTCCTGACTACCAGTAACGACTGTCAAAGATCTACAAATGACAGGCGGAATTTTAATTAGACTAATTTGAGGTTTAGGTACATAGTTAATTTAATCAAGAGAACTGTTTTTCAGTTTTAAAATAAATTTTAGACTTCCCCATGAGTAGGTAGGACTCATCATTGACAGAATGACAAATGAAACTCAACCGACACAACAGTGTTTTTTAATTAAGTGACAGCCACAATAAAACCTTCATTCAAATGAATTCAGCACTCTCATTAATCATCCCGAAAAGCATAATAAAAAGACAATGCAAACAAATGAGATTTTTATAAACGTTTTTATTGCGTAAACGACAAAAATGACTTTACAATGAATACATTTTAAGTACCAACGGGAACTTAATTCAGGGATTTTCCAGCTGTAATTAGGGAACTGCCTTTGATTACAGCTGAAAGGGCGTGCCAATTAAAGTGAAATGCGGTTCTACGGTCTCTTATCTAACGCTTGAGCATTTCAAATGCAGCTAATTGAATATGCAGTGGAGTAGTAAGGGAGTAAAAAATTGCAATGAGGTTCAAGTCAGGTTCTACATTTGACTAAATGTATGACTGTTTTGTGAGTAGGGTAAGTATTGGCCAAGACAGATCTGATATTCTTTGGGAAGTAACTGTTTCAAGAAATTTTCTTTTTTTATTATTACCAGTTGGTTTTCTGCTCTCAAAACCATGAAGGAAAATTTTGTGAGGAAACCGACATGTGCCAGAACCAAAAATTCGAAGTCATGTGACATCTACCAACCCGCAGTGGGCCCGCGTGGTGGATTACGGCCCACTCACCGAGAGGAGGCCTGTGTCCCAGCAGTGGGAACATTATAGACTCATTATGTTTACGCTACTAAATAACCTTTAGTGTCGAAGAGGTTGATATTAAGATTTATATGCTCAATACTTCGCAAACAGTAGAAAAACGTATTATAAAGCACTTCTTCCAAAGTAGCTACAAAAAGTTAGTTTTTGTTGGACAATACCGTCGCTAAAGACCATCTAAAAACCAAATGTTTCGATAAAAAATCTGTCTGTCATACCACTAACATCCTACTACCAAATACACAAATAACCTTATAATTGCTCATCATTATTAGTGATCATGTTTTTCGTAAAGCACGTGCTATCAATAGATAGAGACAAAAACAATGAGATGACGTAAGTACTTGAAGAGCACAAGTACCTATTCTATTCAGTTAGACAGTGACAGCTGTTGAGAAGTATTACTTAGGCAAGTAATACTTTGGTTAAACATTCAGCAAGCAAATATACTACGAAATCTTCTTTCCGAGTTTTATTTTGGCGTGATGTTAAGTAATTTTTTAATCCGACTGGTAGTTAGTGGAGATTAGCGCGTTCAAACAAATTCTTCCGCTTTATTATTAGTTTAAATAGATATAGATCAGAAAGGAACTAGAAAGTCTATCTGATAATGGACAAAAAACAACGGTTCTTTAAACATTTTTAAAGAATTTTCTAAAGAGCAATGTTAGTAATCGAAACGGCTAAATTATCCAGAATATGAGAACATCCTAAAGAAACAAACGAAAAACTAACTTTCCACATTACAAAGTTCGAGGGAGACTTCCTTCAAGGACACATGAGCACGTGAGTTACGATAACTGCTTGACGGTCCCTCTTCACAAGTAAACAAATACTTCAATGTTATCTATAAGTATTTATTAATGAAAGAAAGTTAACAAAGAAAAAGAAAGTGAAAACATAAGTGGTTTCCCTGAAAGTGAAGTAAAAATGAAAAAACAGAATGTTAACATGAACATTATTCAGCATATTTGGGCCGACAGCCTCATCGTAAGGCTTTTTCTGGAGTTGATGAGACCTAAGGCTCAAAGTGTAACGATAAACTACGAAAGTAGTTCAGTTTATCTTCAGGTATTTCCTTCTAAAGCCTTATTTATTCTGTACCAAAACATGTTTCTCTTAAAATTTATTGGTGCTTCGAATCCCCGAATGGAATACAAACCAGCCAAAATAAAAAGACCATAACTTCACATAAGTTGACAGGATTAAAATGAACGTTTAGAAGAACCCGGGTGTTCCGTGGTCCCATCTTATGGAACTACAATTTTATACTGACCTAGTTCACGTTTCTAAACTGCAACGGACGTGATGTCTTGACGTGTGCTTAGCATGCATACGAAATTTAAAATGAAGTTTTTTTTATGCTCGGACATTCGCTTACAAAAATAAACTTTGAAAATAGCGAAGGGTGTAAAGAAAAATGTGGAATAGGATATCCGGGGTAGTGTGAAAGGACATCGCAAGAAGGGGAAGTTACAGAGATGGCGCGTGGCGGATAATATAGACTATTATAGACCATAGGTTCTCACCGTGGGCGTTTGAGGCTTTCAGGGGACAGTAGAAGACCCAGAGAAAATTATATATCGTATCTTCTCTTCTTCTTGGTCGCGCACTTCATTATTGAAGGTCGTGTCCCTGAAAGGCTTTATCCTATCTTACGACTATATCATATTTCACGTTTAAATATAATCCTGGCAATAGCTGTTTCAGATTCGCGACAGATGGTAAGTTAACAAAATTGAGGACTTTTGAAGAAAAAAAGTTGTCGGCGGGCAAATTTAGGTTGACAACCTAAGATATAGACGTAGGTACGGAAGAAGACAATATGACCGAAAATGAAATAAAGACAAGAGAATGATGATCGAACGATCAAACATAAGCTTGTGCCAATGGCTCTGTTCGTGATGTATGATAGCAAACATTATAGAGATAGACGATACCAGTACTTTATTAGTAGATATCTTTTCTGTTCTAGTGTTTTTATGTTGCTCTAGGGACCTGTTTGCTATATGAAACGGTACATTAGTCTTTCTATAGGATATATAAAAAATAGGCTTTGCCAACACCGTACTGTGTTACCATAAAGTTCGTAGTACATGTAGTTTAACTGCCATGATTGAAAGAGGAATAATAATATTTTAATTATTCTGTTTACACTAGATATTAAATTAAATGACTAACTTACTACACAAATAAATACAAAAACAAAGCACACTTAGGCGTCGAAGTACTCGTCCGCATCGCTGTCATCCGGAAACGTGCCCAGAAGACTGGCAGCATTGCCACGTTGAATGGCAATGCTAATTCTTTGACCAAAGAACGACCCAGCCCACCAGCCGGCAAGAAACACTCGGAGCCCCATTACCCGAGCGTTTCGACCCCAAACGGCTCAAAGTTGTAGTTACCCATAAGGTATTTGCACCGCTTGAGGGTCTCAGCAGCCGCAGCAGCTGCGCTAGCACAGCCCACCGTGGTAGGAACATGAGATGGCGCAAGGGTATCGACACACGAAGCCTGCCGGGTCAGCGGGATTGTCCGAAAGGGTTACCGCTGGCCCGGAACATAAAGGGCTAAGGAAGGAACACGGGTGGGTTTTAGGCAGTAATAGTCTGACACTCCGTTCCGCTCCACCCAGAGCGGGAGGGGTCATTTGATGACTTCCCATCCTGAAAAAAAAAATGGGTATCGACCCACGTTGCGTCAAACACCAGAGGCCTGACGTTGTTGCCACCTTCCAAGGCTACAACGTCATGCCGTCTGGTCTCTTCAAATCGTCACGTACGGTGACGAGGGCTCGACGAATAATATCGTTGATGCTGACATGCCGTGCTATGCAAATTACCATAAAGATGTTTTGTTAAATGAATGAGCTTGTTGAAAAATAAAAGCGTTTAGTGACAGGCAATGCCAAAGCCTTTAGGAGTTAAACTGAATATTCCACTAGAAGCTTTGCATATTTTTTACCTTCTTTTGTTTTATTTAAAAGCATCTATCCATCATTAAATATTGATCTGGTAATATTATTGTATCTATTCTCACTTCGTTCCGAAGTTCATTGAAATGTCAGGTATTGTTAGCTATTCAATACATACGCTACAAAGTTTCCTAGGAATGTTTTCCTCAATCTTGTAAGTGATAAATGGTCCATTGCATATCGGTTACATTTCAAACGCCAAGCCACGGAGCTGTCTCGATTTCTATAAAATATTTTACACTTAAGTGATGAATGGAATTGAGATTTCAAAAAGGTAGGCTATTACTGCAACCTTCACGTATTTAAGTACACTTCGATATAATAAGATGAAACTGCAGCTGGGAGTGACCTCCTGTTTGCTATCGACAACATTCTTGACTGCGGCAATTTCCCCTTTAGAAACCTCATCCTTGTAATTCCGGTGAAAAGATTTCAGCTGTTGACATAAATGAATGGGATTACGGGATGATACAGTGTTTCTTAGACCATGGGTCTTATCTAAGCCCAGCAATTTAATTACACCTTAACGTATTACAAGAAGGAGAATTTCCTGAAAATTCGAAATTATACCTACTACAAAATTCATAACTTCTGAAAGGTGTAACAAGATGCTAATGTCCGCGTTTAATTACACTGAATTTATAATCCTTTGCATAACAATCAAATTATTATGAAATGTACCTACTTAATTACATGGTCGGACCCTTTTTATTATTATTAACTAGCTTTGCCCTACAACTCTGCTCACAGTTTCATAACCTACAATTCAATTATCTATTGCCATTTTTCTTCTTCGTCTTATCGTTTCGACTCCTGTCATAATTCAAAGGACCATTCAATATTTGTAATATCTAACAATGAGCTCCACAAGATGTACGACGACCCTAATGTAATCAAAACCATCAAAATAGGACGTCTTCGATGGGCAGGATATGTCGCAAGAATGGAGCAGAGTACCCAAACGTTTACTGGATAGTAAACCGAATTGCCGGAGAAGTCGAGGTCGACCCAAGCTCAGATGGTTGGATGGCATTCACCAAGATTTAAGAACTCTTGGAGTGAGAAATTGGAGACAAAAAGTCGGAACTAGGTCACGTTGGAAAAATATACTTGACCAGGCTAAGGCCCACCCGCGACTGTAAGGCCTTTTTTTTGGGTGGAAAATTATCAAATAGCTCCGCCCAGAGCGGGAGAGCGTGTCAGACTTTTCCTGACTAAAACCCACCCGAGTTTCTTCAGTTGCCTGTGCCAGGGTCTACGGTATCTCTTTCGAACAACCCGCGACCTTGGCAGGCATCGGCCCAAGCGGACCCCGTCAGTTAGTGCTGACATCTCTTTGAGGCGCGCGTGGAACACAACGCGCCGTCGACCCGGGCCTGGTCCTTACCAGACGGCGAGCTGCCCATATAGATAATGATAATTAAATACTTGTAGGTATGAACCATTTTATTATGAAAACGTTGCAACAATAGTAAAATTACTCAATGGTTGGCTGACATCATTTTCACGGTTTAATTAATATGAAATCTGCGACGATAAAATTAAATTTTGTACATTCATTTCGCTTCATTTATTAAATATCGGAAGAGAAATTATTACCTAGGTAAAATGTGACAGCGCTGAAATGATTTGGACCGTTGATCTACTTTGACGTTATTATTAAAACTTTCATTAACTAATGGATATATTTTTATGGAGCTATTAATAACAATCATAAACATTATAAGATTTAACCCTGTATTATTCAGACTTTAAACAATAGCCTCACAAAATTATAGCCGTGTTTTAGTATTAAGAGGACTACAAGAGCTAATTGTGTCCTTGAGAAACGCATGCGCATACACAATCGACGCTAACGCCATCTAACGACGACGCAAATACTTAACTAAAACCGTCGACTATATCGTTCATCTAGTGGTCGCACGCGCTACTTCCGATCATGAGGTCCTGGGTCCGATTCCCGGGTTGGGCAGTGTCATCGGGATTTTCCATTTGGATTTTTTTAGTAGCTACCCGGAGTCAGGATTCGAGATTCGCAATAGGCTCGCCCTATGACATGGGACTTAAACATCACTGGCGAAATGTGGGTATACAATAGGTGCACCTCTGCCGAACCGTTCGGGAAATACAGGCGTGACGTTGTTACTTCATTAAAAATGTTACTGAATATTTTTCCTTAAATGAAGACTTACTTCTATTCATTATGAACTTTTCTTCACTTCGAAACAAATTAATGTTTGGTTTGGTTCGTTCATCAATAGTTTTTATATTTAAACTAGCAGCGCCCCGCGGTTTCACCCGCGTAAGTTTCGATCCCGTGGGAATTTCGAGATAAAAACTATCCTATGTCCTTTCCCGGGACTCAAACTATCTCTATACCAAATTCCATCTAAATCGGTTCAGCGTGAAGAGGTAACATACAGACAGACAGACGCACTTTCGTATTTATAATATTAGTATGGATTAAATTTACATAAAATTACCAGAATACTACGCAATACCACTTTACAAACGCCAATTCTAGATCAAATAAAAGCGTGAAGTACCAACACAGTGAGACTACTGCATAAAAAGTGTAGCATTGAGCAAATCAATGCAATTCCGCTAAGTCCGACCTTCGCAATTCACAACTGTATGACGCTCTCAGCTGATCAATTTGATTTCAAGTGATATCATCTTCCTTCTTAAAAAACATTCTTATATTTACGTTTGATTGCTGAATAGGTACATCTGTCATTGTTCGGTAATGTTGGAAAAAAACATTTGCCCGTGCGTTTCGTCTCTTATTTTTTTTTGGGAGACTCCACAAGGAAACAGGGTTTATTATTTAAGGTTTGTTTCCAAAACGTCATTATTCTATAACACGTTACAATGTCATTCGAAGGCCTTATGTGGCGGAGTTAGCAACATCTTCACTGAGCTGTCATTCTTTTAGCAAGTCTTCATAGTCTATTCCAACGATTTAGTTTGTTTTTCATAACACAAAGGCATATTAGCTGTCCATCCTTCCACACACTACCTTAAATAAATCACTTTGCTGTACCGTCAGTCATGTTTGACCTCCATGAGAATAATGAATAATTGGTGCAGATTATTCTAAATTCGAACTGAGAATGTGAATATTTAAAATATGGCAACTTGTTGGCGTTACTGCCAGCATTAAAATGTAGCTGGTATGAAAGAATTAAAATGCAGAAAGAAGATTTAAAATGTAACACATTCGAATATAGTGTAGATTTAACAACTCATAGATAAGAGAGACTACTCGTGATACGTACGATGCCGTTTGCACTACATAATAATGAAGTAACTGAGCATCCCTGTTGGCTAGACTAACCGTGCGGAACGAGAACTGACTTCATTTGTTTACATCGAGTTGGTTAAACAAGAAACTGTTCATTTATCATGATAGTATCAAAAACCGTATTGAGGTGAAAAAACAAGTAAGTCTTTTGATACGAAACGTAGAAAAACAAATCCATCTAAAGATTTTTTCTAATTCACTTTGGATAACATTTCCAATGAACATTTTAAATAAAAATGTGTGAAACATTATATTATTGTAGCAACCAATACAAAATTTGAGGAAAATGTAAGAAAAATCACAGAAGTTAAAAAAAAAAAAACATTGCGTCAGCCAATAGGACAAGGAACAAAACTTTTTTCACGGAAAAACACCAACATTAACGCTACTAGGCTTTTATTTCAATTACTTCACCAACCACGTCGTGATTGTAACTGGCCATAATAAGTAATTATTTTTTCTTTGTTTTCATTTGCCGCATCATTAGCGGCCTTGACTCCAAAATAATGGACAATCAATTTGCTCATACATTCAGTAATACGTTGCCATTTGTATGTACATTCCATGTGGCAATGCTTGCACACACATTCTTGTTTATTTAACATACAGAGATAAGGTTATGTTTGTTAAAGCTGACTGATAAAGGCGATGATTCAAAACGCGATATTCTCGTATAAAGTGCAGGTGATTTCTGAATATTACGTGGAATCTTATCTTTATACGTCGTCTTTTTCTTACGACTGATGCAATATTAAAAAAAAAAAACAATCAAGTAAGTACACACGGCTACACATCAAGCTATACATTTCCAGTATAAGCTGACTTCTCGTTGTACGAAAAACCAATACAATGCGAGGTCTGCTAAAACTGGAAACGTGTAACTTGATAATTACGAGTATGTCGTCGCGGGTTTAACAACCATACCAAACGACCAATATTTGAACACTTAATCTGCAATAAACGCTTTGACGTACATTTTTTAAATGAAAATCATGAGTAATTAGGCTTGATATTAGGCTACCTAAAACAGCCATTATAAGTTCAAAAACAATTTTCCTCTCAGTGGTTAAGGACCAATTAATTTAAACAAAGACCGCACAGAAAGTCTTAGGGTACGACGACAAAGTACAAAAAAAAATATAAAACTCCGCTATAAAATCCCGGCGTTAAACTAAGAGAACACACTATAAATCGCGTTGGGACACTAAAAGGGTATTTTAAGAGCTCTATACGGGTAATAAAATTTTAATTCAATAAAATGTCCAGGCGTTCAATGGAAGCGACACCTTAACAGTGGGCTGGGATTAGGTGGCAGTACCACGACCTATAGGATAAGCCTTTAATAGCCCGGTGATCCCCTCTGTGATCTCCACGGCTTTGTTTATGACGTAACAAGTGTTGATGCGATCTTGTTTTTGAACAAACATACAGGTTGAAATTGAAAACATGCGACCAACCGAAATGGGAGATTGTACTCATCATTATGAACAACTGTTACTAAGGGACCAAAGCTGCAATGGCGACAAAAAAATCAGCTATTCCCTACATTTTGACGAGTTATGCGAGCATAAATGTAGGGAACAGCTGATTTTGTTTTCGCGATTTCAGGTTCCTAATAAGCATTGTGTATAGTTAGTTCTAAAATTCAGACATGATATGGCTTTCATGGTCTAAATCGTCAGTCAACACGCTAGCAGTACGCGGAGCTTGACCACGCTTTGATTTTCCGGAAAACTACATATTTTTCCATAAAAACCTGAGTCGAACTATTACGAACATTTTAAAACAAAAAATAGCCAAATCAATCCAGCCGTTCTCAAGTGATGAGATTACAAACGAACAGCATTTCAACTTTGATATATATATAGATGATATATAGATAGCATTTCAACCAACATCAATCCAAAAATCACTAAACCAAATCAAGTGAGGTCAAAGTTTACAAGAACTTTTGAAATAAGTAATAATTAAGTACCAAGAATAAACTTTCCTATTCAACTATCCTTATATTAAAGGTAGGAAAACAGCAAGTATACCCCATGTTTTTCTTTAAGTACCCTCAGATTAGAGCAAAACTTTTTGCTAGTGAAACAGATTGCGAAGAGGAAGAGCAAATAGAGTCGGGACGTGTCGACTTCAGATTAGCAAATAACAACCGTATGCAGGGATGTGACTCTCCTAAATAAAAAACGTTCAGAAATAGAAGGTATTTTACTAATGGTAAAGAACTTCGTGTATAATCGTAAGGTAACTTTATACTATCGTCTCTTCTTTATACTATCGTCTCTTCTGTGTAAAATACCACTTCCAAAACTTACATTGTTCCAACCTTAAGACGACCCAAGGAGTTGCATCAAGATGTCGTGCAAAATTAAATTTATTACATAACGTAGCATCACGCCTGGATCCCCAACGTTTTAGGCAGAGGTGTACCCATAGAAATGTAAAATTCTTATATCTATGGGTGTACCTATAGTACTACTCACATTTCGGCAGTTATGTTAAGGGGACTACATGACCTAAAGCGTCACTGTCGGACTGCATAGAAAAGAAAGAGAAGCGCGATGACACAACGCTGGTAATTTATTGCAAAATAAGAAGCCGTTTTCTTTTTACAAAAAAATCTATTGTTTGGACTAAACAATTAAAACACTAGTGATAGTATGTTGCTTATAGAATAATCTGACAAAATCAGAATGATTGTATGTATATTAGTATAGTTTTTAATGCAAAAAGAGAGTTTATAAGTATAGGTATCTACGTGATTTTTTCTATTATATATAACCTGAAGAATGTCATATATTTTTTTGATTTTGTTTACTGAAGTCGATCATATACTTTTAGGCATTATAAATCTTGCGTTTCTTACGTTTAGGTCCTGTAGTCCCCTTAAGTCCCATGTAAAATGGGGTGAGGCTTTTGCCATCAACCACGCACAAATCCAGACTGCTACTGAGAAATTCCAAATGGAAAAACCCAACATCACTTTGCTCGACCCGGAAATCGAATCTCATACTCATACTAGACCAACGAGACAATTAATTTCGTGCAGGTTTATTCTGTGCTTATAACCATAATATACTTTTCAATCACCATTACCTTTGCCTTATGTGGCAGCAATATTTCCCAAAACACTCGACTGTCCTTTAAAACAGGCTTTTAAGAACGCTATATACACAGTGACGTCACACCCTTCCAAAGTAGTAAATTATCATTAGGACCTAATTTAGGTAGTGTTTGAAATGTGTATATATAAATTAACAGCATGACTTAACCTATATCGTTCAAGTTGAGGTTACTTAGCATTGAGCAAGGACGGGTCAAGTACATGCTTACGAGGTACGATGTGCAAAAATAAACATTGCAAAAAAATAAACATTCGTGCTAAAAAGCTTTTGCGCTATGTTCCAGACTTAATGGTTGAAAATATGCTTTTAAACACCCATTGCTTTTGCAAATAAATCAGTCTTGAACGAAGAAATATATGCAAGTTTATTAAGTATGTTCCTACGCGAAAACAACCTCACGTAGCTCGGGAGCATCCGTTTAAGAAAAAGAAACGGTACGCCACTATTTATCTAGGGTGTCGCGGTGAAAATGTGAAAATATTTTATTTTTCTATTGTTTTTCAAATTTTTTTTAGACTTATTAAGTGTATATGTATAAGTAGTGTGTGTGCAGTAATTCGTCTTTTAAAACTTTTTCCTTTAAAAAAAGTTTTTATTTTTCACTTTTTAGTTGTACCTACCCCACAAAAATTCATATAACACTACTTGCTATGTAAATATCAGTGACAGGAAGTTATTAAAACAACATTAATATAAACTAAGTGGAAAAAAATCGTATTATTGAAGCTAAATCAAAAAGTACGCAAGCAAAGTTAATAAAATTTATATGGGACCACCCGTGATATACCTTATCTACTTATTAAAAATAAAGATTTTTTCAAATCCGTCTATAGATACTATATGTATATATGACGGAGTAGGTAATGCCCGAACATACATAAAAAAAATAAACATCAAAATTGAGAAGATCCTCCTTTTTTAAAGTCAGTTAAAAGGGTAAGGAATTCCCAACGAAAGGGAATTAATTCCATCTGAATTACTCCATGAAGCAATTCAACCCGCATTACTGCTGTAGAAAACTCATTCTTTTCCTAATTTACATATTATTACAAAAGGCTCGCATACTGCCAGTTTGGTCCATAAATTAACATAAAAATTGCCTATTACAAAGTTGTAACAAATTGCATAGAAGACCGCACACCATTCCGTGCATAATGTCGTATTGTAGGTACGTCAGTCTATAAAAAGTAAAAACGATTGTCCATGAATGGAATATTACCTGTTGGCAGTGTCTGTGAGCGCGTGATAAGGCGGACAATGCCGGACATCGGCAAACGTGACTCCTTCATAAACCCTATACGATGTTTACCGTCGTATTTATGTATATTAGCACTGCAATATTAACATTGTTAGGTAAACGATACCTAAATATAGTCACGACCTTTGTCACTGACATTGCAAGGTAAATCCAGATATTTTGTCAAACTTTTAGTTAAATATCAATTTCAGCACGGAGTTAGTCGAAAACTTACTCCCAGGATGGCAAACATTTGTCCAATTTGTAAAATCAACCGTATTCAAAGACGACACACGCTCTTCTCTCAAAAACCTAAACTTAAAACCACTAGAAACGTGGTAATTTCTGATATTTAGGATGCCTCACCGTTTTCATAAATTAGATGCGCCGCGCGGTTTCACCCGCATGAGTCGATATCGGGATAAAAAATATGCTATGTCCTAATCCAGCTCATGGTCTACCCATGTACCAAATTTCACCCAAATCCGTTCAGCCGTTTTAGTGTGAAAGCATAACAAACAAACATACAAAAAATCTAAATTTGATTTTTTGTATGTTTTAAAGATTTAATCTTTTCTGTTGATTAGTTTAGATGACCTGCTTCTACGAAACCTTTTCATTTTTGGCTATTCTGAAGGCTCACTACGGCCCATTCTCAATCCGGTAACTTATCGTGCTAAAACCAACAGCTAAAATGACGTAAAAATCTATCAAGCACTTTTTGTGCACCAAACAAATCTTTGGATTTATAACATCGCATGACAAGTATGATCGTTATTTAACCGAACATTTACGGCATTGCACAAACAAAATGTAAAAATAGCGCACGTCAACAGTAATACTGAATAAATTACTCGTAACAACCACATTTTTAACAACGATTCCTATTTTATACGATTATATACGCAATTACATTACAAATTAGTGAAAGTGATAGGGGTAAAATACGAGATAAATAGTGCGAATGATTCTAATAGAAAAGTATAAAATGCATTGACAACAATGTGACGATTTTCACTTTACGTTGCGAAGGAAAAACGCACGCTAATAAAGTTCGGGTTCATTTACTTCCCTCATGAATATTGATATACGAAAGAATGACTGCCGTAGTGAATAGTAATTCAAAACATACATGGAAAGGTTGGCCGATTCCCAGTTCCTATTTTCCTAACGAAATGGCAAGGAAAGTCCATCTGTTTACATGCCGAACAAGTGTTCGTGCATATATTTGCTTTGCTCTACGCCCTCTTTGAGCGATGCACAATAAGATTTCAGTGTACAGCGCTTCAAGCACTTCAAGCGTGCTTTGTTTAGTTCCCAAACATCGTTCACTTGTTTCACTGTCTGATTAGTTTCCTGATTGTTTATATGCAAAAAACTGAAACTTAATAATCCAGAAGTTACATAAACTACTATATTTAGTAGATTTGTAATAACTACCTTTCTACACCTTATCAATAAGGCTGCAATACATTTCGTCAGATGCAACCATTCAGTGAATCGTTGGAGCGTGAAAAGCCCCGTTAGTTCCCTACTTGTCCGCGTAGTGGCGGGCTGAGTGGCGCTGGTGGTGCACGCACGTGATGTATGCGCGAGCGCAGGTCAGACGCGCCGGTGCCGCGCGACAGCCTCCCGTGCACAACTGACAACCACACTTATCACGCGAGTGACATAAAAAGTGAATATTTTTTATTTTATTTTATTTTGTGTGAAACTGTGCCTAATCAGTGGGATTTATAACATGTTTTTAAAGGTAATGTTCTATTAAGTTATGCTTAACTTATCCTTGACTTTGAAAGGTCAGGTTGTGTTTAATATTAGTAAACATTGTTCACGTAACAATTAGTGGTTGTAATTAGCTGTTCACATGCCTAACGATGCTTATTGTTTTCTTCACGTATTGTCAATTTAATTATATAATAGTTTTAATAGAATGATGGGAATTTTTAGCTACCATCATTGTGTGACAATAATGCAGAAAAAATCTTTTTACAATTGTTTACATACGCGCATGATGGATGTTGACCTCAATGTCATAGAAACTTTAATAACTTAACGTTTAATGCTATTGTGAACTAACTGAACCGACAGTCGTTGCCATTCGTTGCCCAGTGGTAGGTATATACTTCATACAAAAATACCACAGCAAAAAGAACTTTCAGTTATTCCCGAATTAGAACATTTTCCGGGAAACTTAAATTTTTTTTTTCATAAAAACGTAATTCACAGACTTACGGATTACAAACATTTTAAAACAAAAAAAAATAGGTACTTAACCAAATCGGTGTAGCCGTTCTTAAGTGATGCGGTTACCAACGAGCAGCAATTCATTTTTATTTATTTAGATAGAAATAAAAACATTGAACTTTTTAAGGATTAATTCTCGATAATAATAATTATACAAATCGTAACTTTTAGCTTCACCGGGTATATTAAATACAGAACATCATGGAACTCAAAACATCTAACCAGAGAATTCCGCTCAACAAATTTTCCTCAATTTTCTGGATCAAAAGCGGTTTGCTAATAGATCGTTCGTGAAATAGCAACAATAATAAACGGAACCTTTGTTTTTAGGCGCTTTGTTGCAGCATTGGTACACGGATCAAAATGTTTCAAATCACTATTTTTTAGACAATCGTCACAATGTGTTCATTCTATTCTTTTGCTGCTATTTCAACTACACGTAAAGACGTTGGCGTCACCTAATATGGCAAACACACATCCAATTCCAGCAAATACAATTTTGTCGAACAAGTATTGAGCAAGGATATTCGTGTAACTTCATATTACAAAATATTTGCTATCGACAAACTGACAATTCCGAATTTCCCGTACCCATTCTCAGATACGAAGATAGATCATAACTGATAAAAGATTCGTTATCGTTCACTCCTCTGCAAGATTATTTAGCTAGAGAATTTTAATGTCCTCGTGGTTGGTTTAATAGAAAATTCTTTGCTACAATACTGGACATTATTTACTGGTTACAAAGGGTTCTTGGACAAGACCAAACGAGGCCTCAAGATGAGCGTTGCAAAAAGCAGGAAAAATTCCCGTTTGTTTCCAATTCCGTTGTTTTTTTCAATATTTCATTCGAGAGTTTCAAGAAAATTTGCCAGTACATATTTCATGTTTTTTTTTTTCAATAAAACCGAATATTATGAAAGAAAACATGTTTTTTTTTTTCAAATACTTGCGTAGGTAAGTACCTACGTATATTTAGCTAAGGATTCTATGCTTTAACTCTCTACTAATAAAATGGTGGGTAAAATAAAATAAAAATATCAGCGCACTAGGCGCGCCGTCTTCCAGAACAACTTAATAAACTTGTTTACCGGATCTTTACATTAATTAATGCAAGCTGAAATGGAAACTCTAATTCGAACTTGCACCATAATTGCGTAATACACTATTAATCAAAATCAGAATGATTTTGAAGAATATTGCTAATCCATTGCTTCATATGTTTGAAAAATTTGTCTGCTCAACAACGTAGGTAATGAATGTTGTTGAACTGTCAAAATGAAAGCCATTGCTACTGATAGTGTGTTACGCAATTACCCCGCCGGTGAAGCTGACGATTCTTCGGACTGTAAAATTGAGATTGTGGCCGAGGAGAGCTAGATGGATCTATTATTATGTGTTTTCTAAAACACACAGTGTTGCTTGATGAAGAAGCTGATGTAAATTTGCCTTTATATTGATATCTATGGTTAAAACTTACCGAATTATCCATGGTTTTATACCTGTCTCTCTCTCACACCAGCATGCGTCCTTTTCTAATCAAGAAGGACGCTTGGCGCGAAGCTGTCAATGTCATAGCGTTTGTAAATTTTGCCGCTAAAACGTCGAAAAATTTTCATATTTAAAAATTATGTGTTAAATACAATAATTTATCGTATCAAATTAACACACAGTGTCAATACAGTATACGTGTCGGGTTTTTCCGTTGTGAATAAGTGTACAACATAGAAAACTCCGTCAGGAGTATTATTGTTCTGTGATGAAGTGTTGGAAGTGAGCAAGGTTCGAATGTTGAAGTTTCGGATGGAGTTCAGCACTCGAATAATACGAGATCGAGTGACTCATTGTCATCATCTTCTTCATCCTCGGAGGATGAGGGAGGAGGGCATAGCATTAGGTACCTCCGCCCAACAAAACACGAAAACTTTCATGTAAGTACTGATGTGTCCGGACCCGCGTGTAGACGCTCATGCAGCAAGTGGGGTTTACATCTAGTTACTTAAATAACTTGCCGTTACTAACGACTAATCTTAGTACTTACATCAATGCAGGAACAACAAGAGAGTGCCGAATCCAACCCCATCTACATCTCATTTTGTGAGAAATCCTACACTTATTGTAAACTTTTTGTTAAGGTGTACTTGTACAGAGTTTTATGAAAAAACTATTATTACACAAGCTGACAAAGAACAATTAAAATAATTGGTCAGTGGGTCGTCTTAGGGGCATTAGTTACCCGAGTAAAAGAAAAGCTCTACAATCTTGCTTTGCTAGTCCCGGTTTTGTAGGTCTTAAACTTAATGACGAGTTGTGACATTTTAGTAAGAGCAAAGATTACTTGGCTTCCACGTATCAATAAAATTATTAGCAGTCTTATCCAACAATATTTTGGAACAAAGACAACTTGTTAAGTCAGGGGTATAAGAATTGCTCGAGTGGACATCAGCAAACTGTAATAGTTTAAATATCAGCACATTGTCTGAAAAAATTTCTGTTACTTTTGGTTCAGGGTCCCCGTCTTATAAAAATTCGGAGATTGCAATGCAGATTGCGTGTGGTAAGAGGGCGAAATGCATTGAAATTAAACGGGGTCGTAATTTAAAAGAAATTTGAAATCCAAATTTAAAAGATACTGTCATACTGTACATGATGTTTCTTCTAGCCAAGCATATGTTTATAGCCGAGATGCTTTGCAGCCTATCATAGCTTCTTTAGGTGGATCTCAGGAGTGAAAAAAAAAAAAAAAAAAAAAAAAAAACTCAAGACTCCACCTTATGTTACAGAGAGAAAAACCTTAAATACATCTGATGATTCAAAGTTACAAAAAAAAAAAAAAAAAAAAAAAAAAAAAAAAAAAAAAAAAAAAAACCCTCCAACACTAATAATAAACATGATTAACAACTGACTATCAAACCAAAACTTTTAGAAGGGGTTGTCAGCAGGACCATGGCAATTTATGGCAACAACATACCTGTTGTTCCTCCCGGAGGCAATTATTTAATGAAATTATTAACAGGTGGCCGCATCCCATTCTGAAAGACTTCAGTATCCATACAACCATGTGTTCAAAATATTTGCAAGCAACATTACAAAGGACATGACGGACATGATCCTCTTCATAAAACAAGATAAATCATTAAGAGACGCCGCCAATCCCAGGTTTTCTAGGGAGAATGTTTCTAATAAAAAAAAAAAAAAAAATAAAAAAACTGATGGAGGACTACGTCCCATCACCTCAGGGCCTCAGGCCCTAAGTATGACCTCAGGGGTCTCAACTCGTATGTGTCAGTTAAACATTTCTATTTCGCCATCTTCCTACAGACAATCGATTGCTTAGGAAAGATAGACATTCACCAGGCCTACAGGAGGTTCCTCTGAATGATTTGCAACAACGAAGTGCTACAATTGGCAGCCTTGCCATTTGGCCTGTCATGGGCCCCAAAGATGTTTGCCTGGGGATTGCGGAGATCCTACGAGCATTAGTTTTCCGCATAATTGTGTATTTGGACGATTTTATCCTGGTCAATCAGGATCGGACCATACTGGTTTCTCAGGTTTCGGAAACACTGAGTACGTTGAAAACTGCCGTCCTAAAGTTATTACAAATCTGTTCCCTCTGGAGCCCTCTCAGGAGGTAGAATATCTTGGCTTGGCTTGGAATACTCGGCAAAACTGAGTAAAACTTCCTCCCAAGAAAATAAAAAATAATAATAATTATAATAATAATTTCCAAATTGTTGAGCAATGGAAACAGTTCTCTGGGACAAGCTCAGAGTATATTAGGTTTGCTGAACTTGGCAAATTACGCAGTATCAGCGGATCGACTGCGCTGTCGCAGAGCCTAATTTTTTCTAAAATTATTAGACCAAAATAGATTAAGATAAAGAAAAGATATTCCTCTACCAATTCCGCAACCCTAAAATGGTTGTGGTTAAAAGCTGTAGATACAGTTAGACACCAGTAGTCAAGAAAAGTGTTATTCACTTCTTGACCAAGAATGCTGCAGACTTAGGGTAGGGAGCTCAATTAAACATCACTTACCTATCAGGAAAGTGGGCCTCATATCAAGAGCACCATCAACAGTCAGCGGATGACTCTGAAAGGTGCGCACATTCATATTCAGTCGGAAAACTGGACCCTGGTCACATACCTTAAGAACGAAGGGGGACACATTCCCTGGCACTGCTAGAGTCCTAAAACTTGCAGAATAGTTACTTTTAACTCTCTCAGCCACTACCTCCCGGGGAGTGTAAACGGAATTGCGTATCGCCTATCAAGGGGTCGCAAAGTACTAAAGTGGTATCTTCTGCCCCAAGCCACGGAGTCTATATTCAAATTGTGGGGTGTCCCAGACGTAGATCTGTTCGCGTCAAGAGACACGGCTATCGTACCAAAGTACGTAACATTGGATACCAGAGATTGTTCAGCAGTCTTCTGTAACGTATTCAGCCGAAAAAGGGACTATCATCTAGGGTGGGCATTTCCCTCACCCAGATTATTACCAAGAGTACCAGCTCTCTTGAACAGTGCAAAAGGAATTTACATCCTAATAGCACCGGAGTGAATCAAATGTTTTTGGCTACTCGACCTGCGAGCGAGAGTAGAGCCACTTCCGACAAAAAACCTGCGGAAGGTCCTAAGAGATCTAATAGATCGGACGACAGGCAAATGCCCTGCACAATGGGACAAGTTGACTCTTTTTGCCTGGAAAATTGGGGGTGGGCCGATCATGTTGCTCACTGGTCCATAGAGGAACAGAACTTCTTGTTAAAAAGTAGCTGGCGGACATCTACTTTAACAACATAATTATAGTACCCCTATTAGAAGATTGTTATTGTGGTATGATACCAATAAAATTAACCCAAAAACACCGGAGGACCAGCAGGTAGCTAGATTTTTGGCAAAGTTAATTTTAGAATATAAGTTAGCTTATGAAGCTATTCTTCTTCATAAATCAGCTATTTCTACTTACTGTGCAACAAAAAAAAAAAAAAAAAAAAAGTATATAAGTACCTATCTCAAAACTTTTTTTTTTTCGTTCGTCATGTTCTAAAAACCATTTCATTTGCTAAACCTGCAATACAAAAACTACCAGTTTGAGACACTGCAATTTTGTTTAACTGGCTAATGACTACAACAAATTCGGATTCTTTATTTGAAATCGCTAGACGCACAGCTTTAATACTCTTGCTGTCCTCAGGTCGTGGGATTCATGATCTCACATTTTTAGAAAATAACCCTGAGAATCTAATTACTACGGAAGATGAGATTACTCTGTGGTCAAGGTTTGTCTCAAAAACAGTTTCGAATACACACTGACAGTCAGGTTGGTTGTTGCGGAAACACCCAGACCATCGTGTCTGCCCTGTCAAACACATTAACAACTTTATAGAAAGTTCTGAAATTAAAAGAAGCGTGGACGGGACTGTCTCAAGTCTTTTAAATATTTTTTCTCTATCAGGGAAATTAATGCACGTTGAATTCATAGCATTTTTAAAGATGCTAATATTGATGCCCTACCAGGCAGTATCAGGTCAGCAGTAGCCTCTACAAATTGGTTGGAGAATATACCTGTTAAAAAATACTTTAAAATACCAAAGGAAACTAGTATTAAAACTTTTCAAAAAATGTACTGTTGTCCAGTGAACAGAGTTGATACTTAATACAACTCTAACAACTCTAATGTTGATTAATTTTATTTATTTTTTTCCAGTGTTGGTTAAATTTAAATACATACATAGCTTTTATAAAGAGATTTACTTAAGTAATTTATTCCTTGATAAAGGATTATTTAAGAATTAATTATTTGTTTTCTGTTTGATTTTAAAGAAATTTATATGGTTTCGTTACATTTGGACATACACAGATGTTGTTATAAAAATTGCAATAAAACTGATCTATTTTCTAGAACAGTTGTATAATCTATTCATCATAGCGTTTGTATTTACCACCAGCAGATACCAAACAGGTCTTCATCAAGCAACACTGTGTGTTTTAGAAAACACATAATATGACTGTTTTGCATTCCAACAAAACAGGTATTATGTGTGAATAAAACACACAGTGTTGCAGCTATTCTCTAGCTGGTGAGCTGAAGACTCTATGACATTGACAGCTTCGCGCCAAGCGTCCTTCTTGATTAGAAAAGGACGCATGCTGGTGTGAGAGAGAGACAGGTATAAAACCATGGATAATTCGGTAAGTTTTAACCATAGATATCAATATAAAGGCAAATTTACATCAGCTTCTTCATCAAGCAACACTGTGTGTTTTATTCACACATAATACCTGTTTTGTTGGAATGCAAAACAGTCATATTTTTTACCTATTTGTTCCTTAATTCACCTACTTATAAAAAAATATTTTAATAAAACTTTTATTTTTCAAATTTTCAAAACATCAAACGAAAAATTCGAAAGAATCCTGTTTCTTTCCAAATAATTCTTTCTGTAATTTTTCTATGTAACATGCGAAAAAAAACGAAGAAAAAACAACAAATTTTTAGTTTTTTTTTCGGTATTTTCAACGCTACTCAAGATCGTAATAATAAAATTCAAGATCGCAAAATTTTCCGCGAAGTGCTTGGAGCATTTTGCGCTCAATATCGAATTATGAATGTAAAATAAAAGTTCCAAGTTTATTGAGAAGCATTGCTAATGTGCTTGCGATGGTGCGATCGGAGCGAGCTCTCTGCAAAGATTGATGAACAGACGTTGACGAAGCGGAATCGATATAGCCCGTGTGATAAATAGTCCTTCGCCGTGTAACGTGTAGGAAAATTTCATGGTTGTTTAAGTATCGGAAGTGGGAACATCTTCTAGCCAATTGCCTCGTGTCAATTTCGTTTAGATTGAGTTTGTTTTCCTTTGGCATTGATTTTGTTTTCGGTTCGCAAAATTGTTCTACTCTTTATGTTTGACCAAAAATTTCAGTGTGTTTTTCTTCCAACTGATTCATGTCTCGTTTAATAAAATTTGCTTTTGGTAATAGTTTAGCCATTCTTTGAAAGCAATATAGTGAACGAATTCGTGACTAAAGTCTATTAAATAACTGAAGTTAACATTTACATAACGAAATTAAATCACTGCACCAGGTTTTACACGATGAAGTTAATCAAATTCTCCATCTCACACATTTGTAATAGATATTACGCGTACACAATGACATCATACCAGATTCTTTTCACAAAAATAAACTAAGAAGGCCTTTGAAATTCATCGAGTCCTCACGTTTATTCAGGTCGTGATAATTATTCAAGAAAATTATCACAACCGCGCCAACACGGTCACAGAGATTCAAATTCCACGCGTGACTACCTAACTTATCTCCCGGAGAAACTGTATCAAGGTCACGGAAGGATTTCACGGGAGGATTTTACTTGGTAAATCTACTTTCTCTGCATCTTAACTGGCCTCTTTCTTAAAATACCTACGTGCATGTTTTGATAATTTGGCGTAACCGGAGTGATGCGATGCCGGTACTGCACATGAAGTCCGTCTAAACGCTTTGCCCTTTTTTTCTAATGGCGCATCTTGCGTAATTTTATGAGCATTGAATACTGATGACCCATTCGCTTTAAAGTAAGTTTACATTCTAATTAGTTCCGTATTACTTGCTTTACTTAATTTAAATACGTTCGTTTTATTAGATAGGTTACTTATACCACATTATGTTTCCCAGAGAAAGCGATTTGGCGAGTGTAGGTATAGCAGGGTTGCCAGGTTTGAATTAATGAGATAATAAAAACAGTACATTTAAATGAGGTAATTTTGTCGCTGTGTGCACTATTTCGAACTTTATTATAGCTGTTTGTGGCTTCTATTGTTTGTGAATCGTAACTTACATATAATTTGTTGTGATTGTGTCCCGTAAAATGCAAATTGGTTGTAATTTAACAAGAATTTAATGGCGGCATTGTCAGCAAGTTATTTTATTCTGACATAGTTGTTTAGCAAAGAATTATTTGTGTCGTATTAGATTTATTTAGATAGTTTCTATGCGATACTATAGGATTCCATTAAAAAAAAATTGCTATCTATTGCTATTTATCTTTTTCTTTCATAATTGGAATGTTTATAAACAAAATGATAATCCCTTTTCGGTCTTTATTTAGCTACAGACGCCAGCACGTCAAGCTACTACAATCTGTCAATTTTCTTTAATAGATTTTCACCTTTATCGCTAAAGCATAAGGTTCAAAGTTGATTGGGAAAATTTGACAGTTTCGGGTAGCTTGATGTGCTGGCGTCTGTACTTTTAATGTTTAACTTTAACGCTATCTAAATACAAAATGTAGAATGGTAGCCCAGGGCGTGTTGTAAACACGAAATAAATGTTACACAAAACATTAGTCGTAATTAACCTGTGTCCTGTAATTAGGTGAACGTGTTTTGTCACAGATCAAGTAAGAGTGAAGGTGGAATTAGGCAAGATCGTGTGCAAAGCGACTATTACGTTATTTGAACGTGATAATCACGTATGACTTGTCTTGACCTGTCACCTGTTATACTTGGGTACATATTAAAATCGTGGACCTTGTTGGGCAATTCAGTTGCCATATATAACCATAACCAAGCAGTAACTTGACCCACTTAAAGTTTCATAAGGAAATAAACTTGCAGAACAGGCAATTTTTGTGTGTCTTCGCGACCGGTTTTTACAATAAAAGGTTATGGCTTCATATACAGTAGGTACATTTACAACTTTCGTTCTCATGTTCTTCAATAATTATCTTTTTATTTTGTATCTGGAACTTGGACAGTAATAAAATGCCAATTTTGATTTCAAAATAACCAATCACCCTTTCAAAATAGTGGAAAATCGCATTTACCCGCGCTTGAATGTCAGAAACTGCAACAACTTTGGAAACAAACAAACGGTCGCGTTCAGAATTTGTAAGCCGATTAGACACTAACAAAACAACAAACAAAACAATTGTTGCCAGTAGAAATAAAATTCTGCAGAAATAAAATCCGTTTAGAGGTTCCAAAGCGAAAATTGCACTGAGTAAAAGCTTAGGTATAAGTATTTTATTCTATGACGAGTTTCAATACTAAATCGTTGGTTTTTATATTACTACATTTTTTGAGCTTATAAATAATATCATATAGGTAGTGCTTATGTTTGTGATTTGCTAACATCGGCATTTCAAGAAAAGGGTGTCCACAATGACCAAAATTAAAAGCATAAAGGCTCCTTCAAACAGGCGCGGCACGCGATAAAATCGCGCGCGACACAGAGGCACCGCAAGTCGCGCAACGAGCGGTGACTTTGTGTCGCGCGCGATTAGCGTCGCGCGTCGCGCCTGTTTGCAGGAGCCTTAAGTCGGACCAAAGTTATTTCAATTGTAATTTTATTTAGTACAAAATTTAAAATAGTGTCACCGACCCTCAGTTCTAAAACTGCATGTTATTAAAAATGTAAATTCAATCACCATTATAAAAACCTCCAAAAAACGTGAATTATTACATCAACAGCTGTTATCACGTTACACGATCAAACTCGCGTATTTGTGTAGAGACAATGCGGCAGGAACTATGCTCTGCAGGGTAGTAACTATCATCTTCATCCAACTTCATCCTTATACAAGAGAAAATAAGGTTTAGATTTAAAAACATGCAATTTATTTAGGTTTTAACTAATTTGCGGCGAGGATACTCCCACACGCGCTTATTCTAATTTTGGTGACGTCACCGCTTGTTAATTCATCAAAACGGGGTCGTAGAACAGAGCGCCATTTTTTTGTTTTGAAAAAAAGAACAATGGTTTGTTTTTGTTTTTAGTTACAGAGTTATTAGCTGTGAGATTTACTGTGATAGTTTGCATAATGTTTTTTTCAAACTGAATTTTGTTACAAAATAGAGTGAACATTCATTGATGAAATAAATGAGAAGAGACTACGCTGTTTTTTCAATGAACGACGTATAATAATACTATTACCTACTACAGGTATCGACTTTCTTTAGTCTAGAAAATCAGTCCACATAGCACGTCCTGTATATAATTAGGTATGATTCAACTCACGATTAGGAGCAGTTAGGTCAGGTAGGGGCTATTACATGTGAAAGTGATGCTCTATTTATCGAGGGTTGGCACTAATGTTTACTTTCGTAATAAATGGTCATGGTATTCATTAGCAAAATTGGTAGGAATTACTTTTCGTGTATGTTTTTGAAGTGAAAACTTCTTTAGCGGCGCTGTGTACTTTTCTTGGAATGGGTAAAAACTTCTAAATTCGCGTCAGGTCACGTGACCCTGATCGAAAATTCGTAAGCCGTAAAACGTCAGATGTAAAACGTAAGACGAAGACGAAGAAGGCGTTGTTGAGGACAGCGCCATCTATGCACATCGGGAAGAACTACGAGGGTCTCGCGTGCTAACGTCAGACGTAAAACTTAAGACGCGCGTTGTTGAGGACAGCGCCATCTATGCACATCGGGAAGAACTACATGCACATCGGGAAGAACTACGAGGGCCTCGCGTACTAATTACGTAGTTCATCCAACAACGACGAGATGGCGCTGAACCACGGATATATAACTGACGACGACTTCACAAAATACACTCGTAATTGTTCAAGTTTTCACTTCTGTCGGCACTACCGGAGTGCCAATTTTTTTTTTCAACGTAGGTTTAGTCTATGGCACGATTTTTCATCCCCTGTTCTCCTTTTTTCATGTTCGACATGAAAACACGGTGATCGAATTAGTCCATAGATTAAATTAGTTCATATTATTAAAGGGATCGCTACTATACAGGGTGGCAGGGACATCGAAGCGCAACCTGTTACCGTGGATTCAGTACATCGATTAACCTGTCATGAAATTTTTCATGTTTTAAAAAAATCTGCTGTTTCATACAAAAGTGCAATACCTACGCAGTCGAAATGGTCAATCTTTTTTTTTCTAACCTATGAAAATTTTCATCGCAGTTGGACTAGCCACCATGCCACCCTGTATACATATAATATGTAGCTTTATGTACACCTACGTAACGATTACGTTAACTTAAAAAACTCGTCACTATTCACTCCTCACGTACACCCCCAAAAAAAAAACATACCTAACAGCTTTTACTGCCAAAACTACAGATTACAAAGTAGATATTACCCAAGTTCTAACTTAAATTAAGTCCTATAACACCATAATTTATTGCAGCTCTTATATAGTATTAGTTGACGACCCTGATTCAGAGTTACAACTTTGTGACAACGTAATAACTATGGGAGATAATGGCGGATTACAGTTTACAGTATGTACAAGACTAGTTTAATTGTAGGTATGTACCACAGATATAGATACACCTAGATAACGCAAAAGCAACTACTTCGCGTGCCAAAAATCTCACCAGCTTACGTTCAAAAATCGTAAGCTGCCACTTTCGCGCTCAGTCCTGTGTACTGCTGTGACGTCTTAGTAGGTAGTCGAAAAATAGCACGCTTGGTTTTTCTTGGTTTTGGTGCTTATGTTAGTCTGAAGATATTATACTTGAGAAAGGCACGAACCGACTGTGATGGTGCAGGTGATCTATATAATGTTAATAATTGCTGTTGTCAAATGTGGCACTTATTTAATTTTGTTCAGCTGTTTTTTTTGCTAGCCACGAAAGGCGTGTATGCTAGTTACACTAAAACATGAGTTTGATAATACCTCTATCTCTCCTAATGGTGGATGCTAGACGGAGAAGTAACGTAGGTACGCAATCAAAAAGAACCTTTCCCCAATCACTGCAAAGTTGTTTACCTACTGCTTCAATATTGTTATCACAACTTATAATAATATCATTTTCTGTCGCCCTGGCTGATCAATAAAGCTATTTGCAAAGTTTTCTCAAACTTCCGTCTTGTGTATACCGAAGAGAGATTGTTAGTTCTCATAATAATTATCAGCTTTCGAATCATTTTGCCAACCCAAGGCTCTATACTAATAAAAATTTCGTTTCGTTTAAATATTTAGATTGGCCCACTCAAGCTCCATAAAAATGACGACGGTGAAATTATTTTGAGAATAAACCTTGCATAAACCGACGAATTTTCGGTGTCATAATCTTGAGACACCGGTAAAACGTCAAGAGCGAAGAAAAACAAAATATTTTATCCGCAACACTGAGCACCAACCCGAACCTACTCAAATTCTTCTTATCCCTAAAACATTTCAATAAGTTCCCGAAATCGGGGTTACCAGACCAAAAAATATGATCCCTTTTTATAGCTTAGTCCTAGAAAAAGCCAGTTGAGCTTTTACGCCCGTCAAGTTTTTTCAGATTATGTCACTACTCGCTAGGTCATCCCAGAACGTGTAAGGTTCTGAAATGCTAAGAAAAATAAGATCACAGTGCGTGACGACATAACCTTGCGTAACTGTCACAAAAGATAAAGGAAATTTATCGAGGATGTTATCAAGAGTCTACTTCGGTTAAAAATATTGTAATATTTTTTTGTTGTAATATTTTTGATTGGATCACCATTATAATAATGCCTCAAAACCTTTGAACCGCTCTTTGTGCTAAACACGAATCTTTACTCGTTTTAAGGCAGGTCCTTTCTCTTGTAGATTCTTCAACATGCATGATTAAAACAATAATTTCCACACCTTAACTACAATGGCTCCACTTGATTCATAGAACATTCCCAGCATCCGATGTAACAGTGAGCGGGTAAATAGATCAACTGTTGTTTCATCGTACAACAGATCATTCACGCATCATTAGGTGCGTATTAGTACTGTACCATATGTTCCATACGCGGGTGAGATTAGAATTACAAAACATTTATCGAGAAGTCGAGGAATATGTTAGTTTTTGTCAGCTTTAGCATTGTTGGAAGAAGGGGTCTTGAAAAGCAAGACATCTCGGAAGCATCGAAAAATACTGTTCACTTTTTTGTTGCATACCAGTCTGTATAATTTAAGATAAAAATCTAGAGTATGTAAAAGTAAAATTACACA
This sequence comes from Luperina testacea, assembly GCA_927399505.1. Taxonomy (NCBI): domain Eukaryota; kingdom Metazoa; phylum Arthropoda; class Insecta; order Lepidoptera; family Noctuidae; genus Luperina; species Luperina testacea. The sequence goes on along the minus strand of OV656759.1, from coordinate 17,854,523 downwards.
TGAAAGATTTGAATCTTGTGCATTTTTTCACGCAAACGACCGTTTCTTTTCAATTATTCTATCAACAAAATGAGTTAATCGGTGATTTATGAGTTTTTCTAACATATTGCTATCAGCGTTCCATTTCGAGGGCGGATTTAAACTTAGGTATCACCTTCTAGAACATTCATCTAAGAATCTACTTCATCATGTACATAATTTTATTAACTGCTGAGTATATTTAAGTCTCCAGTCCGTTTCGTCATGTTTTGTGTTCTTACCAGTAAAAGCCTAGGTATAAACCCCGTGTCTAGCAGCGGACGTCAACAGACTGATTTTATGATTAACAAAACCGCTATAAAATTGTACAAGCAGAGACAAAACGGGACAGACCAGCTTTCACTGCCAAGTGCCACCTGTCCCAGATATCCAGGCACAAGCAAAAGTGGGCTTCTTATCAGAAAATGAGATCACTTTTGATGTCTCTAATTATTTTAAACTCCAACTTGAGTAGGCTATTACTGAAAGAGCTCTGAATGTTTTAGGGTCCGAAATAAATCAGACAAATTAAATATTCAAAGGTTTAGTAAGGCTGGACAATACCTTTAGACAGTAATGGGGGATTTACACTCGGTCGATTTTCGTCGTGCGACTGGTCGCTTATCAAATCGTCACCCCATTTACACAGGTCAATAAAAATCACAGGTGACAAGTTCATTTTGCATCAAAATTTCGACCTTCATGCGGCGGGCCATCGCCTGCGACTAAGCATTTTCAGTCTATTTTAGTCACCCGCCGTAAGCGACCTGTCACCGCACGATAAAAGTCAAAACCTACTCTACTTTGGAAAAATCTGCGGCTATAGGCACCTGTGTAAAGCCCGCATAACCAAACTGGGCAGAGTCCAGGCTTTGCTTGTTTATATAGGGACAGCCACGGACATCAAAATACACTAAACTATCATGGCCACTAACCGATTTGATAGACATTGCTTGTCTTTTTGGGGACAAATTTATACTCAGCAAAAGACATCAATATAGCTGTACTATACAATAAAGCTGTAATCAGATAAAAAGGACAGGACGATATCTTCTCCCTGACTTTTTCACTAGTTTCCAGGTAGGTCATTTTGGCATTGCAGACATGAAATTCCACACTGTCGCAACGTTGTTTTACATACAGATTGCGCTGAACGGGGATGTTTGCCAAGCACACGTGTAAGGAAGGAAAGTGTGGAAGGAAAATTGTGCATTTATTAGCAGTGTGAGCAGCGTGTTCACCTTCCATAATCGCATAAAGTTCCAGTCCATTTGCGTTTACCCTATTCGCATCCTAGGCCGTTGTTAAGAATGTCTTTATCAAAATGGTTATTTTAAAACATTACACAATGTACCAACACCAGTAAAGAAACAAACTATTTATTCAGTTACCTAGACCTACCTACTTCGTAGAGATAAACTTTACAAGCGGGTCCCTAATCATTTCATTAGCCTATATCACAGAGAAACTCTAGATACACTATAATTGGTTTATAGTAGGTACCTATTATAGATGTTATAATTGAATAATTACATCAAGAGCGTCCTTGAAATCATAAAATTGAAACGTAGGGAGGTAATTCTAATTCTAAAAGCAATTACGGCGAAGGGCGATTTTAATTTGGTGCGAAATTGAATCTTTTGCGTACCTACCCACTTTAAGGCTCTTTCAAACAGGCGCGACACGCGATAAAATCGCGCCTGTTTGTAGGAGCCTTTACCGTCCAACAGCACTTCAATATTAGCCATTGTACAACGATCACAGACAGACTGAACGATCAAATCATTATTAGAACCAAGCAATGTTCCTTGGCTCTACCTTGAATAATAAAATTCAAGAAAATATTGCATTGCCATTTGAGAACCAATTTAATATCGAATCTTCTTTTGTATTCAACATCCGCTTTTCATGAAAACAAAAGAATAAATATTTGATTAAATTGCAAAGCGTTTTCAAGTTACAAGTAACTATCCTTTAGATATAGTATTTTTGTCCTACGAAGCGACGCGCGCTTTACTTGTGGTTACCAAGCATACGAAAACGCTATGAATGTGTGTGTAAGCGCAGGAGCTCTCGGTACCATCCGAGACAATGGCCAAGTTGGAGGTGTATGTGTGTGTGTGCGCATATGTGTATTATGTGCTGACGCTACTCGCCTTCACGCACACTTTCACAGCGTGTTTGTACACTTGGTTACCACAAATAAAGCGCGTGTCGCTTCGCAGATAAAAATACTGTAGAAGAAGATTGAACGTTGTACAGACGCCAGCACATCAAGCTACTACAATCTGTCGAATTTCTTTAATAGATTTTCAACTTTATCGCTAAAACATAAGGTTCAAGATTGATTGGGAAAATTTGACAATTTCGGGTAGCTTGATGTGCTGGCGTCTGCACCATCAAATCGCACGATTATACTTCAATTTATAAACGAGAACGAATTTTCTAATGAAAGACGTCTAAATAATTAATCTGACTGATAATAACGTGTCTTGATTGGGTAATTAAAACGCATGCCTTATTGATTAGATTCAAACTAACTACTACTAATTTCTTATGAATATGTTAATGTAACGCCATATCTATAGAATTAAGGAACATTCAAGTGACATGATTTCATGTTGTGAAAATGATGTCATGGTTGAATCGATAATTGCGATTAATCGTGTAATTACAGTAGGAGAAATTGCTAGAGAAATTATAGAACGACACAAATCCAATCAAGTAATTTGACTCTACTGTATTGTAGTTGCATTTTTAACATTTGCTTAAAAATAACCTATTCCCCAAACTCGACGCAAATCATGAAAAAAGTGCTCCAATAGTGAGTAATATCTAATCTGCCTAGCCTTTTCTACAGTACCCGGCGATAAATATTGCACATCGACCTTTGGAAATTGGTGTATTTTACACAAAGAATAAAAATAATTATCAAAAGAAGCAAATCACAATAAAATTGTTTTAACAGCTCCTAATAGATACCGGACTGTTTGTATTTCGTGCAACAGAGATAACGCTCTACGAAGCCGAAATTAGCCGATTGTCTCTTTCCAAAGGTCGATGTGCAGTATTTATCGCCGGGTACTGTACACTATGCTGGTGTCAGCTGTCACTCTAACCAGATGCATACCTACCAGTATTTTACATGAAGCGACTGCCTATCTGACCACCACAACCCAGTTACTGTGTAACACGATACGCCTTGGTAAGACTTAGTATCCAACAACAAATATTTAAGAATACCCAGCAACAGCCATTGTGTGCAAGCCTTTACACGATTCAGAGCCATCAGCTTGCAGATTTCGACTCGGCGATAACATCGGTGCAGCGCTGATGTCACTACGCGATAAGACACGTTATTCTTAAAGCTTTCTGTTATCATGCTCGCCTTCTCGTATTCAGGCATAATATGTAACTGAATATTAGAATTTACATGGAACTGACTTTCAAGACTTCGCAATCAATGACTTGGTGATACGGTCCCCAAAATTATTTTGAAGATTTATTTATTGATTTATGTTATACCCTTACGACTACTTTCACAGATCTTAGAATTAATTCGATAGTATCTAGTAGATAGGCTAATCAAATATTATATCAATATTTGAAACGTTATGATTTTTTTTTAATTTTAATTAATGTCTTAAATTATTCACTGACTGATGATCATTCATTCACTGACAGACAACGCACGGCCTAAACCCCTGGGCCTAGGAGTTTGTAATTTTGGACAAGTGTATCATAAATATCGAAAGTGAGGACTTTTGAATATTCATCCCCTAAATAGGATATACCATCCATATTATACCATCGGGCACACGACTTGTAGTCAACTAAAATTAAATAAAACCTATCTAACTACTAAAGATTTGCCTTTTACCGACGAACCTCTCGTGTGATCCTCTGTTAACATTAGCAATTCACAAGATCTGTCGGAAAGTTTTTATTTAATTTTACGGGCCATCTGATTGTCCTAATTTAACTTGGACAGAGTCCGAACTTGGCTTGTCAACAAAGTTAAGGGTAGTTATTCTTGGATGTGACTTACTCGAGCGCACTGACTTGTATTTTGTGCTCTATTTGTGGAAAATGGAAGGTTATGTTGATCTAATTATAGTCTGTTGACCATAAAATCAAAGTTAGAAATAAGTATATTTTATTGTCTACTTGCTAATGCCATGTGATGCAATGCCTTTTTCATACACACTATATAATTTATTTTGTTAGGATCCTTCTCCGGTACTCACGCAACAACTTACCAAAGTTTCGTCGCTATCGATTGAGCCATTAACGAGTTTTCGAGACTATAGAACGGCAAATTGATTTTTATATATATGAAGAAGATAACTAACAACATTTTCTGCTTTGTCTTCTCGCAAGCATTACTTTTACGTAAAAAAATAAAGTTCTTAGTAAAAATTTCAGCCATTCTTAACGGCTCTTTTCTCTATGGCTTTTTTAAAAATGCTAAGCTCTGGCCCTCGAGAGAGAGAGCCTCGAGAGAGGCCCAGAGCTTAGCATTTTTGAAGTGAAAACTTCTTTAGCGGCGCTGTGTACTTTTTTTGGAATGGGTAAAAACTTCTAAATTCGCGTCAGGTCACGTGACCCTGATCGAAAATTCGTAAGACGTAAAACGTAAGACAGCGCCATCTATGCACATCGGGAAGAACTACGAGGGCCTCGCGTACTAACTACGTAGTTCATCCAACAACGACGAGCGCGTTGTTGAGGACAGCGCCATCTATGCACATCGGGAAGAACTACGAGGGCCTCGCGTACTAACTACGTAGTTCATCCAACAACGACGAGATGGCGCTGAACCACGGATATATAACTGTGTGCTTATTTGTAAATCTGAATAAATTCCTTTCACGAGAAGAATAAACCAGTCACTTTGGTCATCATACCTGATTTGCAAAAAACCCTATAAAATAAGGAACACACCTTAACACGCGTGTTTTGTTTATAAGACGATTCACAAAATACACTCGTAATTGTTCAAGTTTTCACTTCTGTCGGCACTACCGGAGTGCCAGTTTTTTTTTTCTATTCTGGCAATTGTCGCTGAAATGGCCCTCTGAATCGAGGTCCGGCAGTCATATTCAGAGGAATCCAAGCGCACATTCGAACAAAAGTTATGGAAAGGTCACACGACCAGGAATTGAATTTTCCGATAGGAATCGGATCAAAAGCCCGTTTGTGACAATATTGGAGGGAATATAAATTGAAATACCGGTTTACTGAGCAGGCAGAAACATATCAGTAAATTTTTATCGCCATTGTAGAATTGCATCGATGCTAAAAGATAGACGTGTTCTTACTTCGAAGTAGCAGACGGTTGTGATCCGACTTTGAAATCTTGTAGAACTCTTGACTCGTTAAGAAGTCAAGGAGCCACTGAGCGGACCGTTGAGAAAAGTTAAACATTTAACGATTATAGTATTAGTTTGACTTTTAACTTTAGTGAACACTTTGTTTCGGCAGGAAATCACAAAATACACTCGTAATTGTTCAAGTTTTCACTTCTGTCGGCACTACCGGAGTGCCAGTGTTTTTTTTTTTCTTGTTTTGATTTGTTTTGATGTAAATGAAGGTATGATATTCAAAATTGATGGAAGTTCGAAACGTAATATGGTCTGAAGAGCAATTAACCTAAAATAATAAAGCCCTTTGTTGGCACACACTTAGTCTTGCTATATCAACAAAATATTCATTAATATCATCCCAAAAAAGGTAATTTATTCAGTTAAGAACAAATCAGACAACTAGAAATTAAATACAAAAAAACCCGTGACACGCGCAAAACACAAAGATTTAAAGATCAATATCCACACGTTGTAAACACGTTCCCAAAGCTGTTTATCCACAGAGCACACTGGCTCACAAAACAATTCTGTCACGAGCGAAAAAGGAAACGATAATTTCCTTTCAGCGCACCACAATCGCATCTCTACATCTAGAGGCTTGATGGATGCCGTGTCCGTGCAGTGAGCACAGAGCTTTAGAACTGTTTCCACCAATAGAAAGAGAAGTGCATTTATCAACGTCTCTCTTTCAGTTCAAGATACATTCTTGAGATTTGAAGTGACTTTATTTAGCGCCTGAAGAATTCTCTTTTGAATGACTACGAACAATTCTCTCAAGATAAATTCACAATCAAGAGGACATATTACTCCGTCGCAACCTAGATCCATCTGAAATACGACTTCTAAAGCTAGTACATACTTTGAGTAACGAATTATTAGCCACCTGTATGTACTTTGCTCATATCTCAAAAGCGACAGTTTCTTCAGTTTGTTGTTACTTTAAACTTCAACAAGTAATGAGGAATGAGTCGACGGAACAAAGTTGGAAGCTACTGCATTGTTGATATGCAATTTCGAAATGTTTCGTAATGGAATTAGAACTTTAAGGACACAGTAGGAAAAGTTGTTATGTCAATTAAATATTAACTTACCTATTTGTGCAGTCTTATAATTGCAATAATCAGAAGTTTGCAATAGCGAAGGAACACGTACCAAACTCGGTTAATAATTCTACAAAAATATAATACATACTTAATCGTGCTATCACAAAATTTTGCAATTATTAAAGAAATCTAATTATGTAAAACGTAATTATACGTGGATATTATTTGTCAAAACACAATGTGTAATAATGAACACGCAATAAGACACCAATTAGATTGCCTATAGAATTTGAGAATCTATACAAATCTTGTTTCAGTTATGAAACTAAACAACGCAATATCAACGTAAAAGCTGAAGGCCAATTCCCGTATTTAAAAACGTACAAAATCTAGTCGCAATCTAATCTGGGAGACAATTAATGTCAAAAACGTAGGGACTTTAGAAGTATTTTTGACAGATTGAGTGAGATTAGACTGTGAACGTTCTTAAAATTAAGTTTAACCCTCTCTTATAATAAATAACGTTAAGTAGCAAAGATAAAACATTTTCAATTCAGACGATGGTCCAAAAGCTTGACTACGTAACATAATGGATCAGTAGATCCTTAACTAAATGAGACTGTGACAGAAATTACTCCTAAGTCATTAGAAAACAAAAATAATTCTTCAATGAAGAGACAATCGGAACAAATTGCTTAACTTAATTTTAAAAACCAAACTCTATTATGTAAAGCTTAAATTCAATAAACATTGACAAATAACTTAGTCGATCATTTAACATTCAGTCATGGCTTAGGTCCCGTTCAAGTAAACCTTTCAATGAATAAATGGAAGTGACAATTTCAGCGGAAACAATATTTGCTCCTTCAGCTCTTTGTTAAAATGTCAACAGAGCTAAGATTTATTTGTGACATAACTCTGTTTGTCTCATTTGTGTTACAAATATTGCAAATGGTAGGAATATCTTTTTACGAATGCTAACTCTATATACCAGCATTAACAAAATTAAATGTTTTTCTAAACAAATTATTATAGTAAGCAATTTAGATAGCAATTAGGTAGGTACACCGAATTGTGTTCCAAAGAGACACTTCAGCCAATTTGACCAGCGATACTCCTAACGGATACGAGGGTCAGTGGACGATACGCTATGGAGGATAGAATTCATTAAAAGAAATGATGCACGAGACTTAAAATTACCAGAAACGATCCGTAAAATAAAGGAACTGGGTACACTAATAAACCTCGAAATTGATCAAACAGTATCAAAATTAAGATTGCTGAACAAATAAGTTTGTAGGTACAGATTTCGGAAACCTAATCTATTTCTAAATCTAGACTATTGATTCGTTGAGCTAAGTTCACAGTAGTCAGGCAATAGTCTCCTCAGACGGTTACGATTAACAGCGATGCAAAATTTTGTTATCGTGAATTAATTACCTATTGCCTTCTGAAGGAAAATAGATTTTGTATACTTTACAGAACTACTAATTTCGCCTAAACACGGTATTAGATATGGCTGATTGTTTTGTCTTAAGAACAACAGTGGATGATGTAAACAGTTGTTTTTGTATGTATTATTCAATACTTCCTAATAATTTGTATCAAATTAATGAAGCCTTAAATATAATTCGTAGGTACCTACTAAGGTGTCTTTATGGCATCTTCAGTAGGTACCACATGCTCAGTTGATTGTTTGTCTTTAATAAAATGGCCTCACACACTTGTTCTAATTAAGTAAATCCCTATCAGCTAAATTCATTTTCTTTGTTTATTTTCTTGTTATCTTACGTAATTTTTTAGTGAACCTTTGCCTTGTTTTACGTTCACTCTTCAACAACAGAAAATCAAGATTCGTTTTAATATTTCTTTAGCCGCCGAAACCATTTCTAAATTTCTTCCTTTGATGTTTAAATAAGAATTTTTTTCTCGTATTTTTTGTTGTGGCAACATTACACAAGACGTCAGACCATGCAAAGGCGTGACTATTGATTTGTTAACAGCCTTCTACAAAACACGCTTTCGCTAAATGATATGCAAATCAACACATATCTAATACAAACGCTATTTTCAGTGAATAGGGTAAGGATAAATAAATGCAATACATGACGCCGGTAATTAACAAACATAAAGACTGGTCAAGCGATATTGCACTTTACTTGAAAAGCAATTATGACCGTTTTGATTTAATATTAGATAGATACGATGATCTAATAGATCGTGTTCCAACATTTTTGTAAGGACTTAAAGGATTTGCAAAGCCTTGGCATTGCGTATTATTGTAAGGTTTAAACACAGTGTAGGTCAAACAAAACATGTTGTTCCACATACATAAACCCGGCAATACTGCCTGCTTCGAACTTGAACTGTAAATAATAAATGGATTTACGAGATAAAACAGAAGATAATGACGTTTACGTTGAGACTGGCAACACAAACGAGGAAGGTAAAAAAGAAATAGTCGGGAATACTAAGAAGTAGGTAACTTTGCGGAAAACCTTTTTCCTTAAACATCATAGAGGGTCACATCAGATAAAATTAATATCGCAGTTGTAGGTTTGTTTTATGTTATATTTTATGGAGTAGGTAGGTACAGACGCCAGCACATCAAGCTACCCGAAACTGTCAAATTTTCCCAATCAACTTTGAAAGTTATGCTTTGACGATAAAGTCGAAAATCGATTAAAGAAATTTCACAGATTGTAGTAGCTTGATGTGCTGGCGTCTGTACCATTGAGGAAACTTACATCTATACGCCGTAAGGGCTATTCTTGCTTGCAGCGCTCGGCCGCTATAGTAACGCTTGCTAACCGATGTGGTCATCGTGTACACGGGATTTTGTTTCCAAATTGGGCAGATGCAAGTTTCCTCGGTACTACGTAATGTATTTGACATAAAAAGCGTAGCTATTGCTGGAAACATCTACTAATTTTTAAAGACAGGAAAGATGATGGATGATTTCCTCGTTGGTCTAGTGGTCGTAAGCGCTATTGCTGAACAAGAGGTCTTGAATTAGATTCCCGGGACGGGCAAAGTCATATTGGGTTTTTCCATCTGGAATTTCCCAGTAGCCTGGAGTCTGGATTTGTGCCCGACTGATGCCAATAGGCTGGCCCCCTATTACATGGAACTTAACATAACTTGCGAAATGTGGATGTACAGACCTCAGCACATCAAGCTACTACAATCTGTCAAATTCCATTAATAGATTTTCAACTTCATTGCTAAAGCCCAAGGTTCAAAGTTGATTGGGAAAATTTGACAGTTTCGGGTAGCTTGATGTGCTGGCGTCTGTACGATAGTTACACTTCTACCCAATCGTTCGGGAAAACCAGCCATGATGTTATACTATGTAATGTTTAAAAGAAAAGCTGATGGTTTCAATTAACCGATTAAAAACGAAATAAACAAACCTTCGCGATTTGTTCGGGTGCCCTTGACACGATTGTGAACCCAGCGACAATGACACGATATAAACCAGTGATGCGGGCAGTTTAATTGAATACTTACTAGCGATATTTTATTCCTCCGCTTAGCCTTCTAATCGATTCATGAACGAGTCGCATCATGAATTCGAGACTAATTTGGATACTGGGATTAGAATTTTAAATTGATTTTTTTCCTATACAGCATGTAGAAATGTGTGGTCATATTTATTAGGGGCTTACATGACGTAAAGCGCGGTCACTGTCGGACTGCATAGAAAAGAAAGAGAAGCGCGATGACACAACGCTAGTAATTTATTGCAAAATATGAAGCAATTATCTATTTACAAAAAAATCTATTGTTTGTACTAAACAATTAAAACAGTAGTGCTTTAGTATATTGCTTGTAGAACAACCTGACAAAAAATCAGAATGATTGATGTATATTAGTATGGTTTTTATTGTAAAAAGAAAGTTTTTAGAGGTATCTTCATGATTTTTTTCTATCATATCAAATTAGTTGTATTATGTTTTCAACACACTATCTACCTAGCATATATCCTGAAGAATATCAAAATTTTTCTGATTTTGTTTACTGTAGTCGATCATAACTATTTTTTTTGCTTCTAAAACTTGCGTCTTTTGCGTTTAGGTCCTGTAATCCCCTTAAGGGTGTGGTACAGACCATCAAACTGAACAACTTCCTCCATGAGGCCAAAGGCGTAGGTCTTCGCGAACAAATACCAGCTGTTACACACAAAACTTCAATACTTAAGGCTCGTACACACAGGCGCGACGCGACACGCGACACAAAAGCACCGCAAGTCGCGCAACGAGCGGTGCCTTTGTGTCGCGTGGCGCGTCGCGCCTGTGTGTACGAGCCTTTACTCAAATGTATGGGACAGCTGATAATTATTTCGCGATTACAATATTGGTCCATTGGAGAAAGTTGTTCAGTTTGATGTCTGTATCACACCCTTAAATATGACCACATCTTTCTGATACATGCTAAATACAACCCATATTTTTGACGTGACAACGTCTAATAAATCAATGAAGCTGGCTGCACTCACGAAAAAACATGACTCATGTAGCGTTACCTCGCGGCCTTGCTCTGTAGCGTTCCATGGCGGCTTGAAGTGCAAGCGAATATTAACAAATGCAATGCAACTATTCCATCAGTATTTTCTTATGACGTTGTCACGTTCAACTATCGTCAGTAAACCGACTTTACAGACAACCGATTTTTTACTAGGTGTGAACCTACCTATGTGACAAGAAAAGTGTTAGGTACGTATGTAGATGGCTAAAGAAAAGATGGTGGATTGTGGGACAGATGCTAAGGCAAGGAAATAAGTGTACTCAGAGAGGATATAGATGAAAAAAAACTTGCAATCTGCAACTTCTCCAAATAAATTGGCATAAGGACAAGAGCATGAGGCTAATGATTTTACAGTAGGCCTTTTTATACGTAGAAAAGAATCTAAATAAATATTATTACGTAAAGGCACTTCAAAATATAGATAGCATTAAGTATTAATGAAGCAGATAGTGCATTATGTCGTGAATTACCTACTGACAAGATAATTACTATCAATATGTTTTTGATACGATAGTCGGTACTATATAATTATCTAATCGATACTATCACGAACGATCGCAAACTATCAAAACAATATGTATCAATAAATTAATCGATTTTACTGGAACATTGAATGAAATACACATTCGTATAGGTACTGTCTATTAAAAGTGGGGCAGTGTAATCGACTTTAGACCTTTTCCAGTTGAAAATAAGATCATAAATTGAACGGCACTGTTGCAATTTATGAAAATCTTGGTCGCACTAATGAAATGATTCAGCGTTATGCATCCAAGTCATATTAAATTAGAGAGTCCAAATCAACATGAATTGACAATTTAATTTTTAATTATTTTCTGTCTTCATAATTACTTCACTTCTTCCTTAATTAAACCTTGGTGTGATATTTCGTTTAATAATATTACACTTTCAGCTATTAATTCTAAAGATCCTTAGCAATTGTAATTCAAGTAACACACAGTCTTCATGAGGACAAATGTCAAAGACCTCGAAATGGACAATAAATAATATTATTACACAACACAATCATCTATTTTTTGTAAATTTTACGGTCAGCGATTACTTTATTTGATTTGTGATTTCGCACTAGAGTCGAGACTCTGTTACAAATTAAATAATATCTACAATACATTGTCTAATTTGTTTTAAAATAACTATACAATTCATTTAATTGGTTTCATTGGTTGATGTGGTATATTTCATTTTTTTTAAACTTTATTGGTGTTACATATTACAATTTAAGTGTGACAAAATAAATTAACGAAATAATGATTTATAAATAGTTTAATGTGTGCGTTAATTACATAGAAAAGAAAGAAGTACTCATACGTATTTTGAAATAATAAATATTATTTGGCTATTCTAATACCTAATTCTACATACGAAGCCATGAAACGATAGGTACTTACGGTTGACGAGAAACCTTGCGGTCACGAGTTTATACCTAGGTTAGTGTTCTGGAAAACTAACTAAGTTTTAATACCTATGAGAAGTTAACTTAAAACAAAAGCGATATCTTCCGCAATCTACATATCTGGTGCGGCATATTTGCTTTGGCATACCTCGGAACGTGCTTTAGCGTGCACACAGGGAATTAAAAGCTAAGCTTGATCTAGGAGTAGGTAAACTCAGCTCTTTAAACAAATACACTTGCAGGCTAACCAACGCTACCTCAGAACAAATAGCAGAACAGTTGCGCGATAAAACGGCAACGAGCGAATGATATCGGGAAAAGGCGAACGCTAAAATATATTTTGTCTTGAAATAAAAATAGAACACTTGTGAGTTCAACGCCACACCAATTTTATAGGTGAGTACTGCCGTCCGTGAAGAGACTAGGGAGAGAGAACAACATCACTTCTAAAGCCTTGTACGCACTTGTAGACATGTACGTCGCAACTTGTCTTCAGACATGTCTCCGACGGACGCCATTTTTGTTCCGTGACAACCAGACTAATTTAATGTCGTGATGTCTCAGAAAGAAATAGTGTTGTGTTGTAGTTACTGCACATTATCCCCCTTGTTTATAGACGTTAAGTAGGTAATGATTGATTTATTTTTGTTGATCCTACTTTTGAATCCCATTTTTTAGCTATTAACATGGGTGCCATTTGCTATTTCCATTGAATCCCACCTATTTATTTTATTTTTATTGCTCAATGGGCCCGCTCTTGACCTCAATCACGCCTGATGGAAACCGATGGATTAGTTCTATGATGGAACGAGCTACCCATACATTTTTGACGGTATAATGTCTCTTAACTTTTAGCAACGATTATTGAGGGTTTGTTACCAGGCATGTCGCGGAAGACGTCAACACACAAAACAAGTCTCGCGAAAAATCGACAGCCGGCGTATACAGAGCTACATGTCTTGCGATCCATTTTTTTTTTTTCTCAAAAATGTCCCGGGACTTAGGTCTCTGGCGTGTACGAGGCTTAACAACGTACTATTTCATAGCAATGTCAGAGGAACACAGGGGTCAATGTCGTGAACTCATAAATACTCATAACAGTCGACATTGAGGATAAAAATTACGTCAATATACTGCCTCATGGGAACAGCCGTATGTTTCTCATGACAAAACATCGGGAGACTGAAATAACATTCACTTTCTCATAGTTATTTTTTTTTTTAAATGGGTTTGGTCTTGACTCTAGTCTAGGTCAGAGATGACAGAGACAAAGTCGACGATGGATAGCTCCTGTGTTTTACTTTCAATTCCAATAATGTAGGTACCTAGTTGGATTTTATTTAAAGCTTATATGTAGTTAGCATTGGTAGAACTACACAAATTCTAATTAAAACAAACTCTCTCGCACGTAGTTTCGTACTCTGTTTAATAACCGCTTAGTTATAACTCTCTAAGTTGATTTAGACTTGTCTAATAACTATACTATATAGTCGACTCGACTATAAATTATTCATAGTTTAACGCCGCCTCTGTTCATTTATGTGCTTGAAGTATTAAATAAATAAATAATTTATTTGGCTAATTTTTTACGTATCTGTCTAACTTCCTAGACACAAAGAAGTACATATTATATATTAATGATAGTCATCAAGCTTAGGCAACATCGTTAAAGTCCGGAATAAGGAAAAGTGTTTACATAGGTAATAATAATAAAAATGTAGTACCTACCTATCATAGGTACGGTCAGGGAAATTAAAATGTCCGTTTAATCAACAACTGTCATTTTTGACAGTTCTATGAAATGGCTGCATCAACGCAAATTGACGCAGGGTGACAAAATTTGCATTTTCATGACTTTATATTACATTTCCTAAGTAGGTACTACTTAGGAAATAAATGCTGGCCTGACAAGGAATACGGAGAATTCAAAGGTCACGTCAAATAGTTAATCAAATAAACATGTTTAATTATCCATACTTATTCACAGTAAATAACTTAAGCGAAAAGGATAGCAAGTATTACAAGACCATAGAGCATCAATTGCCTATTGAGATATCTACGAGTTTAGGATGCAAACCACTTGAACGGAGACTAAATTGTGCCTATGTAGCTATCGCCCCGACCGTTTCATACCTACATACAATTTATCTTGTTAACTCTGCCGATCTCACACAACGCAATCACGTTTATATCACTGTTTATATGGTACTAGCTTCGTCACATCGCGTTACCTGCCCGTGCTAACACATCGTTTTCACTTAGCGTTCATTGTTACTATTTTTCATTTAGCTCGGCTCCTTAGGATCATAGCGTGATGTTAAATAGCCTGTAGCCTTCCTCAATAATTAGGCTATCAAATGCAAAAAGATTTTTTCAAATCCGTCTGGCACTTCCAGAGAGTAGAGCATTCAAACAAACTCTTCAGCTTTTTTATTATCATAGAAAGATGTCCCAAGCAGATAATATCATCAAGTTCGCAGAAAATCAAAACCATTTTCGATTCGACAAACGAAATTTGGTTCATTTCCAGCCGCAAAATTAATTAGTGCTTCCGTTTATAAGCTTCATTTAGCTAGTTAAGTTGCCTAATATTTGCGAGTGTGTAAACATGGCGTCAACGCATTAATTACAAAGCAATTTGACTCTATCAAAACTACCACTGTTTATTAGGCTACATAATCAACCTATAAAGTTCTCATTGCTGGAACACAGGCCTTCTCTCTGTGAGAGGGAGTGGGGCGTAATCCACCACGCGGGCCCAGTGCGGCTGGGTAGATGTCATATGTTTTCGAATTTTTGGTTCTAGAACATTCCGGTTTCCTCACGATGTTTTCCTTCACCGTTTTTAGAGCAGTGGTAATGAAATTATTTACACAAAGTAAAGCGCCTGTCTGGGTTCGAACCTACGACCTACACCAGAAGTCGCGGCCATTACGAGTACCACTGGGACACTACTGCTACAGGCTTGACTAATTTACCTTTAATAACTCTACAAATGAAGTCGAAAGCTTTTAAATTAGTACACCGCAAATTATGCAGATTATAATCTTAATACAAAGAAAACCGCTACATACATTGGGCAATACTTAACAAGATTAAGACCACCGGCTTCACCGGTTGCGGTATACCTTGGTTTTTATTGTCGGTCAATGTGAAAACTTAATGAGTTGGCAAACAAACCTGTATGGATTACGACGTAAATGGCTGCAATTCAATGATTTGCTCACAAATATGCTGTAATTTAATTAGGTGTTTTTGTTTGGCGCTTGCTCAAAATTTATTTCTAGAAATGAAAGCTATTATGTGATTGCCGGTTGGATGTTAACCACGTAAAGGGTGCTCGTTACTTATAACTAAGTTAACTGAGCAATATGTATTGTTACGTTTCATCCAATCGCAAACATCTTTACGGACTGTTAAGAAATACTTAAACATAGTATGTATGTACATTCTTTTGTTGCCTATTTTTTCCATTTTTCTGATGACTACCCTTACAGCATATTTCCGTCTTTCAGAAAACACATACAGTATGTTAACTAACAGAGGGCGTTCCCGTTAACCCGCAATAGTATAGCATCCATACCTACATGCTAAAAAAAATATTACCATTCGAAAATAAAATGTTTTTTTTTTTTTTATATTAAAATATTCACTAAAAATCGTAAATTGATACGTTAAAGAAACACTGTACACGCGTACTTGAAGGACAGCAATGTCGGAATTTATTTAATTAAATAAATTAGAATTAATTAAATAAATAGAGTATCAATTTACGATTTTTAGTGAATATTTTAATATAAAAAAATATAAAAACATTTTATTTTCGAATAGTAATATTTTTTTAGCATGTATGGATGCTATACTATTGCGGGTTAACGGGAACGCCCTCTGTTAGTTAACATACTGTATAACACCTTGATTCCACACATAGTACACCTACATTTTGCCAGTTATGTCTAAGTACCACGTAATAAGGCGCGAAAAAAAAACAGTGGCACTCCGGGAGCGCCGACAGAAGTGAAAACAAAACACAAGCAGAATACTTTGCCATCACTCACTGACATATCGGATATACATTAAAACCGAGTACATCCCGAGAACAGCCGAACACATCCGAAGCGGGTATTTTTTTTTTTAATCGTCTTATAAACAAAACACGCGCTGTATCGCTTACGGTAACAGTGGCGCGAGTCCAATGGTTTTTTCCACCTCAAAAATGCCCAACGCTCCTAAAGAAGATTACACTTCAAAACTTAAAATTGCGTAGAGCAAATTTAAAGAAACTCATAAAGACAAATGACTGCTAAACTTATGCAAAAGACCTATCACTTATTATACCTATTACAAAACTCAAACGACACAACACATTATTACACAAATCTCGATTTACGTTGATAGGGTATATCGCAAGACCATAATTGCGTCTTGTTCGCGTTGTATTCAACGAGTATGATACCTACAGATATCAAATTCAGCCACTAAACGACTAGATTAAGAGCCACCGTGCCGCAGATGCTTATTAAGGTGAAATTGCTTGTAGTTAGCGTTGGGAAATGTCGGTTATGCTCAAAGATTTTACTAAAGTAGTCTCGTTAGAAGGTATGTAGGTACATTCACTTAAGTTCTACTGCTGTGTTAATTTGTATTGACTTTTGTGAAAGTGCTAGAATAGACTAGAATTTTATTAACTATTATTTACACCATATCTATAAATTACAGATATAAATGTAGAAAGTTTACTAAGGGCTAATTTTTCCTACGCTAGATAACTTTATCGGATGAATATTTTTACGTTTTGACAGTTCTTCCATACAAAAACTGTCAGACGTCAAATTTATTCCACGAATAAAAATTATTGGTCGATTGAATAATCAGCCTTATCGCTAAAAGCGATGTTTTAAAGTAGGATTAGCACAGTAAATGCCTATTCCAAAGTACCTCAAACTCTTGAAGTAAAGTTCCAAATGAATGTATCTATTTCTGCGAATGATAGGAATACAAAGCATGATAATAAGTAGGTATTAGAAGTAGATGCTGGAGCGAGACCTCATCTCGACGAAAACTAACATCTGGCTGAGAAACCATTCCCCAGAGAGAACACTTACTGTTTCATGAATACAAGAAACTTTCCGTTTTAATCTTGAGATAGGAACCGAAACTTTTGACACGGCATCATACTAAATACTAAACATAGGTAGGTACCTAGGTAAGGTAGCTAGGTAGGTACTGAAACCTAAATACTCTTTGTGTAGTCGGAAATACTCAGAAGCCCGGCAAACTGCAAATAGTCTCGTACGTGGTTGTGACATATTTATCAATTGAAAGTTTTGTATGAAGATTCGAAGTTTTGTATGAAAACGGAACCAAGCTTTTAACAGCAGGCACCTGGTCCAATAAGCTGGAAAACATGGTTTCACACTCGGCTGGGAATAAATTCGGTGGTAGGATTGCATTATAAGACTAAACATTGGCAAAATGTACCAACTCAAGAGAATTTCGAGCTGAAATTACAAATCAGCGAACGGTAACTTATTTCGTTGAAATACGATCATTTAATCAGACATGTGGATGCTATACAAGCGGCTTTATATCTTGAACTGTACATGTAATAACAAGCCTGGAGTACCTGTAGATAAGTCGGAGCTTCATGAGAACTTTTCATACTTATTATATTAGTAGAAGATATTGTAGGCGTGTACGAAAATAAGTGTATAAGATGATTTTCTTTATTTACTCGATTTGTTGGTGTTATGTGGTAGATGGATATTTTAATTCCTAAAATAAGACTTGCTATCGAAAATAGACTGCACTGTCTTTTGCGATCATTAGCAGTTAGAAACTTATTATTTTATGCCTATCCGCAAGTCTAGCTCGAATTGTCACGCGATGCAGTATCAATTATACGTAGCGTTATAGGATCGCTTGTCATAAAATCATAACATTTTTTTTCACTTTTTCCCGCACACAAATAGATTTTAACGGTATTTCTATACTTAATATATTACTATCACTCGACGTTGCGTACTACCGTAACTAACGGACCATATTATAGCAACAGAAATACATAATTAATAAATTCGTTACTTCTGCCTCCAATACGGGTTTCAAAAAGTTCACATAAATTGGTCATTCTGTCAGCATTGGTGGTCTGGGAATGACGTTAGTTTATTTTAGACCTAAGTGCGTTCCTGATCATTAGAATGCCAGACAAATGACAAGCGACAGCTTAAACAATTATTCACTTAAAAACTATGCGCTATGTCCGCATTTTTGTGCATTCTAACGTGGAAATAGAAATTACAGTAGGTAAACAAAAACATTGGAGTGAATTTGCTTTGGGTTCTTGCGAATATTTTGACATTTTTTTCCAAGGTTATAGTGATATTCACTTGTTTTAGTGATATTTACATATTTGTTTTTGTAGACTTAATTTTTTTCACATTAAAAATTCTCATTAGATCCATTTTACTTATTTTTTTATATAAATAGACCTAATGAGAAAACAATCGTCACTAGATCCATCATGGATCTGGCCAATGGATCTTCTGAGATTGAACGCATATTACGCGTTCTGAATAGTTCTGATTGTCAACTGCCAAATCCAAGCTCTTGGCACCTTTTGTTCGAGACGTGCGAAATCGAACATTTTATTCAGATTTTTCTTGGTCTTACGACCAGAAAATACAACTGTCTACATAATTTTACTAACCCAGTAAACTTAGCAGGGGTAAAGGTCAATAACCCAAAAAAGTCTATTTATTTTCTTTTGGCTAGCGCCATGTTTATTTGCTTCAAGGCAAAAACAATTTTCTCGTTTTCTTAGCTTCTTTTTAAGCACCTATTTAGGTAATATATAAAGGAAGGAATAACTGCGTTACTAAAACAAAAATGCGATCTAAAGTTCGATTGCAGGAGATTTAAGGTCCCGAAAAACCTTTCGGAAAGACGCAATAGTTGATGCAGCATCTTGCTACGGATGCTGCAGATGAATCAAAGTAAATTAAACTAGATACCGTATCTTGATGAAGCCAACGCTTCATGACTTCCTCGTTTAACTTCTGCAAACTACAGAAGTTTGTTTAGTGACAATCGGCTGACAGCTCCGACAGACGGTTTCACAACTATTAAATTCTAAAAGCATATCGAAGCAAACCGAAATAGATTAGTTGCTATTTCAGTAGTAATCGCTTCAGATTTGATATTTGGCGGTATTTTGATAGAAATCAAGGAACAGTGTTCTAGGCATTCTATCATATCTGTCTACAAATGAGAAAACTTTTGTTCACATTTGACATTGTTTATTCGAAAATCAGGAATTTCGATCATAACTCGGTTCGTTTTCATTTTGGTTGATATTAAGCGCGAATGGCTTGTTAAGTCATCTGCAGAATATGGCCACATGTGCTATTAGGCGATATTGATCGAAGCCGTTGTTCTGCCCACAACAAAATTACAGTGTAAACAACAAACAAGTCCATATCAATTAAACTGATACCCTATATATACGCGCGGTAAGTTAATTGAATAATTATGTGTTGGGCACAGATCGCAACTGGGGTGTCACGGCCGGAAGAAAGCGGACACGACGGATGTGGGCAAAAAGTTATTGCATTATGGCCGACAATGTACCCAGATAGGGTTGCCATGCCATCTTTATTTTATATGGCAATAAATTACGTCGGTAGTTTCTGGGATTTTGGTTGGATGATCATGTTATTTCGTATATTTTGTCGCTCCGACTGTCATTATTATGAGAAAAGATGACAAGGAAAAAAAATACAGTCAACTTATAATCTTTCATAATCTAGTCCAACAATATGCAATAATGTAAGCATTAATTATGTGAAGTAATTATTCATGCATACCAACCCTAATTACGATAAACAGATGGAAAACACGCGTGACTGACAGGTAAGCATGACAGCGTTTTACATATGAATTAGGTTAATTAATACGTTAACTCGATGAGTGACAACAGATAAGCGTGCACTAGGTATAAGCATATCAATATCTACTGGAAGGTCGTCTACACATTTGCACTTTCAGACTTTCGAATGATAGATACTCGTAAGTGGGTAATATTTTCATGAATAAGTCCTATTCAAACTGCATCAAAAGCAGTTAAATGTTTATGGCTAGTTTCACCACCTGCGATTAAGTTTCAGTTGAATTACTTTGGCACATACATACATAAACTCCAGGCTTCTTCCCATGGAGGTACCTAGGCAGAAACTACATACTTTGGCACATAAATTTCAGGCAACATCTGTTCCATTTTTGTGAGCAGGCAAGTACTTGGTGGCTATTACTGGCTATTTAGACATTGTGAACCAAATAAAAAACAAACAATTTCCTTTTTTAAAAGAGCTTTAAACAGATGCCTAAGGAAATTACAAAATAATTTGGAATCTACAAAACACGTTCGCTTGTCAGCCTTCTTTAATTTTATTTCGTTTACTTGAAGGCTTTCATCATAAATACGTACGCCAGTTGAAGCACAATTAAATGAAACGGAGTTTGAATAAATTTATGAAACAGCTGTTACCATTTTATTACTAAGACTGGAGAAATGTGGGTAGGTCTTCTATAGGATAGGTAGGGACTTACGTAAAAAGCTAGGATATCACTTTGCCCAGTATAATATTAACTTAAAGTAGGTACGTAACTGTATGATCTAATGACACAGCAATCCAGAAAGTAAGAACCTACATTAATATTATAAGCATCATAATATTATAAGCATTCCTTTAGAAGCACTCGATCAGTTAAGTATTAACTACTCTGCTATCATACCATCGTGGCTGTTAGAATCCAACCTGTGAATAAAAACGTTAAAAAAAGCTTTAAAAACTTCTTCAAATATATAGCCGGTTGAAG
Source organism: Luperina testacea (assembly GCA_927399505.1). Taxonomy (NCBI): domain Eukaryota; kingdom Metazoa; phylum Arthropoda; class Insecta; order Lepidoptera; family Noctuidae; genus Luperina; species Luperina testacea. Next base: position 17,833,278 of record OV656759.1, on the reverse strand, counting down.
CATTAGTTAGATTTTGTTTATTTGTTCGAATCATTTGTACAGAGTACCTAATATTATATCGACTCTATTGGCTACGGAGCTTTCATTTTATATTTTTTTAAAGGTTTGACGAAGATATACCTAAACTAGATCCAGCATGTGATAACTCCACACACTGTTACTGTAACATGTTTATCTGTTTAGTTTCTAAAAATAATCTCTGACATTGAATCACGAATCTTCTATCTTTACGGTTTTCTAAAAATACTATTGGCGGCATCGCGCGACGCTTACGCTGAGAAAAAGTATTTTTCATTTCTCATACTCGGAAAGTAGTGTTTGTTTGATCCGAATAGCGGGTGAAAGACGCGGCTTCCCACCTTTGGGCGGGAAAGAGTCATAGTAATTGCTTCCCTCTCTAGGGCGGGAATTAATTTTAATAATAGAACTTTTGGTTAGGTATAGCCAGCTACCAAATTTTATACATAATTAAGAAAAATGCTGCGGTCTTGTGACTGTATATACAGCCAGTGTGAATTAAGCGGTGTGTTCCATATTTAAAGTTTTAAAAAGACTATTAAATAGGTATATACTGTTCATGTTATTATTATCTATCAATAAATATTTTAGAAAAACTACATTTTTACTTTCCTTATGAAATAAAATAATATGAAATGAAAAGTAAAGTGTTTAACACGGGTGAAAGTCATCAATTCCTACTCGGACTATCATCTAAATACCTCGTATGGGAATTGATTCCTTTCGACCCTTGTATAACAATCTACTATTTTTCTGCCCTAAGTATTTACGTCATTTTATCCCTTCGGATGGGAAAGTAATCTGGGAAATTCAATGACGTCTGAATAGACTGAAATAACAAATTAGGTTCTTATATTAAAACAGGAGATACGACTGTTTATAAATTTGGCGGGGATGCAAAATAATTTGAATTCTTTTGGTAGGTATTTAACTCAAGGTATTTGAGAAACTATGAATTAAAATATTTAGAATTTCGTGTCTTTAAAAAAAAAGGTAGACGATTGGCATACCTATATAACACAGCTCAAACAATTAAGGAATTATTCGTGTCTTCGTTTTAAATAATTGTTTAACCAATTACGTACAGCTATCATAATACATAATATCCTTGAAAGCTTTTTTCTACTGGGTCGCTAAACTTGCATAAATGCTCCACTGAATAATTACCAAGCCCAAATTATCGGTTATACAAAAAGAAACAAGTTATTTGGTTATGAGTTGCCAATAGACTTTGTCTGTCATCAATTTGGCACCCATTAAAATTAAAATAGCCCCATCACAAAATATATAATGCACTGAACTCACAAAACGTCAGTTTTTTTTTTTTACTTTTGGTTTCTGTTGCCATCACCCAAAAGTAAAATGCCTGATGTCCAAGATAACATACTGTTCACCGGTAGGCAAAAGAATAAAAGAAAAATATGGTAGGATCAACGATGTACAAAATAGCTCCATTAAACCATTCCGAAAGAAGCATAAAATGTAGATATACGAGTGTGATAACGTAGAATGAGTAACGTAACAGCCTATTACATAATTACACTGCCAGGCTTCCCTAGGAAAATAATTAGTATCTAATAAAGGAACCTAACTAACACATAATTACGCGAGATCGTTTGGAATTAAGTTAAGACGCCTACTCTGAAGGTGCAAGCAATAAGTTACGGTTAGAGCACACTTGTACTTGAGTGAATGGAATATAAATCAGAAAACCAACGTCTTCTATTACCTACAAATTTACATCACGAAAGTTATGTAGACAAGTAGTCTGGAGGATTCCGGAAGATACCAAGTCTTCATATGCTTTAAGTAGGTACCGAAATAGTCTAAAGTGCCGCCTTTTTTACGGTCAGGTCACGTTTATCTCTTCAAGCTCGCATTTTAGAAGCAGGAAAGTCATTCGAAGGCCCGAACAGACTATTTTCGGGAATTGAGGATCCATTAGGGAGTATCTATAGTGAAGCCTTCTAATTTCCTACGTATTTAAAGATTTATCTTTTTCAAACCATCAGGAGGAATTTCCGTAAGGGGTCTATGTGGTGGTTTTCCTTAGGGAAGTAACTATTGTGAAGCTTAGACAAAAGCTATAAAGTCGATCCCTTCCTCAGTTTAATGTCTCTATAACGCTTTTCACGATATAATCGGTAACATTTACCACAAAGACAAACTAATCTTTCTTGGATCAGAAGTAATCTCAAGAGATTTCCTTGTTACGTGTTAACATGCCTTCTTCTTCAACCTAGTCAAAGGGAAAATCTTTTAAGCACTTCAGTGATGGATAGAGACAAGAGATTTATTTGATACCTATAGTCATCTCTATTGATTCTTTGAAAGTAATAAAGTAGTTTTTTAAATTATCTTTAGTATAGAATAGGTACCTAAATCAAAGGTCCTAAATCACTAGCTCCGGTGGAGTAAACTGAAACCATAATGACTAATGTATAAAATATTTTGACGGTAGTCATGTTTGAGTTAATACAAAATTGAATACGATCAGCAACTTAATCTTTGATGTGTAGGTGTTTGAACTAGGGTAAATAATGTTAACATAATCAGTTTTTACCACGAATGTGTGTTCAACAATTTACCGATTAAACAAAGCTATATAATAGGGTAGTTGGAAGTTTGGACCCCTTATACCTAACCACCCTTTCTTAGGGCTCGTTTCACCAAACTTTTATACAAAGAATAAGTCTTATACTGAGAATTTGACAGTTTTTTCCATACTACAACTGTCACTATGTCAATTTTATTCCACGGATAAAAGATATTTGACTTTGGTAAAACCAGCCCTAAAAAGTTCCCATAAAGCGCGGGTTCATTTAACAAATATTATTTCACTGAAAAAGAAAACCGATTTGAAGCGTTGTTCTGAATATTTCAGCGAGTGCATTAGAACGGGGCTGCGGTACGTGCCAGGAATAAATAGAGATTATTAAACGCTCATAAGACGAGAGAAAAAGTGAGTGTTCGTACACTACAGATCGGAGAAAAAAAAAGTAAAACAAACATTGAGACGTAAAACTTTATTTTAAGATCCAGAACTCGAGAGCTTATCATCTGTCGGTAGATGATATATTATTTACACAAACAAAAATGACACACGCGTTTTGAAAATACCCTTAGCTTCCTTTTGCATTTATAGGTAATTGGAAAAACTGAGCGTACCGATGCATTAAAAATCTTCATTTCCTCTACTTAATAGACTATTGTTCATCTCTGCGTGAAACACTCTGTAAAATTGAGGTCATCCTACAGTGCGATTCTGTAACTATCTCACCGTGAAAACTTAGGTGAAGTTAGCGTGGAGTGAGCTGTCAATAGCGTCAATTCCTAGCAAAAACAAACTCAATTCACTTAAGTTTTCACGGTGAGATTTTTACAGAATCGACCAGCAGTATGGAGTGTCCGAAAGCGTCATTTACATCCTAACTACAATCATTGTCTGTAAAATGATCACTATTGAACCTAGAACACTATAGAATTCCTATTGTGATCGGGAGATATTCTCTATCAAACGCTCAGTTTGTTTATTGCAAGCTCACGATTCCCATAGCTTTAAAGGGCTCACTTTAGCGTAAAGTTTAATATCATCCAGATATAACAGTATTGTGTAGTTGTCTTTTTATATTTCAATACTAGCTTCTGCCCGCGACTTCGTCCGCGTGAAATATCGGCCCTTGACCCACCGCGTCGCATCGAAATTTATTTAATTTATTAGTGCGAGTGGGCGATGGGTCCCCCACTCGCACTAATACCTCGTTTTCGATTAGCGTTCTTTTTTTTTCTTTTACTTGACTCCTACGGGTCGTAGCGTGATATTATAGACTACAACTTTCCTCAAGAATTAGGCTATCAAATGCAAGAAGATTTTTTCAAATCCATCTGGTAGTTCCAGAGATTAACGCGATCAAATAAACAAACAAACTCTTCAGCTTTATTACTAGTATATACAAAACAAAATATTCGTTCAGGTGGATAATCGGTTTATCCGATTCAATGTTGACAATTTATGGATTCTCCAGATGAAGGAATAAAATACCTGAATCTGAAAGCTCTCTTTCCACTCAAACAAATTATTTGGAGATAAACACCGGCCGATTTAAGTCAAACCAAACGGTTCTGCAGTTGACGGGATGACCTAGATACATTTGCCAGATATAATCAGAAAAAGAACAACCCTTTTGCTGTCACGAAAGCAGAACTAACCTAAAATAATATAAATTAAAATTCTATACAGCAAATCATGGCTAACTTATAAGCAATTACTGACACTATTCACGCTTATAGAAAAGAGCTAGTAATCAACAGAATTTAATACCGAATACTAACATTAACTCATGTTGTACGACGCCAACGTGAGCAGCAGACGTAATGGCCGACCAAGCATGAATAAAAATAAAAGAGGAAGCTATGCGCACATAGCCCACTAGTTTTGTTTATTCCGTAAGGAGCAACAGCAAATAAAAGATAATAATGTATGGATATCTCTCTGTGGAACCGAATTTATGGTAATGCGTGTTTACCACTGACCTCTATCATACAAGCGGTCTTGTATAATACAGGTCAGTGGGGTTTACATATAAAATGGTTGTAAAAATCAGACTTTGTTTTGTAATAGTAATCCATTTTAGGATTAGTTTTCTTTCTTGCTATGGGTGATGATTTGCGAATATTAAAGTAGGTATACCTACCTTAAAATCAAAAATTAAAATTTTTAAATTCCCAATATCCTTTATGGATGAATTTTTAATAATGATAAAAAAAATCTGACAACATGGTGAGATGCTAAATATTTGATGCGATGCAAAGTTATTTCGGCGAATGCATTTCTTTGGCGCAAAAATAGCAACGCTCAATGAAAACGCTTGGAACATCAGCTGTCTAGTCATACTTGCGTATCTTTCGATGATTTCCCGCCAGTAAAACAGACGTTTTTATTTAAATACAGCACAATAGCACCTATCTAAAACCCCGCAAAAGTTGCGAAACAACATCGTTTTTCAAAGCGTTACGAAAGCTTCAGTAACTCGAGAAAGTCTCGAGTGACCTGTCAAAAGATAGCAGACTCGCGAGTGTCGAGAATTTGAATATTTATAGAGAGGCGGCGGAAATATAGACAACCCACAGTGCAAAGTCACCGCTGGCAGTTTCGCGGGATACTCTTTCATTAATTGTTCTTAATGTCGTAGAATGGATGATACTTTTAAAGGAAGATATATAGGTATGAAGCAATTTCATTTCTATCTAGATTATCTACTGCTTGTTTTTGAGCTACCAAGAATAGGTACTACATAGCGTAACATCACAACTGTAATCCCAGTAGGGTTAGGCAGAGGTGTACCTATAGTACACCCACATTTCGCCAGTTATGCTTAAGTCCCATATATCTAAAAGGAGGCGAGCCTATTGGTGGCCTACCCAAATGTCCTTTCTATGGTATTGTTCGTTGGATCGTTGAGCTCCTTAAGTCTTGAGTTGAGCTGCACGATTTCTGACAAATGCGTGCACTGACTGGACAGGTCCTCTCAATCTGTGTGGTTCTTTCCTCAAAAGACCATCTCAGACATCGACCTACATGGTCTTCATATAACCTGATCAAGATTATGTCTGGACTTTAAAAGAGACTATGACCTCTGAGTTTGTTTCGGCCTTTCTTCTTAGAGTAGTCAGATAGGAAACGCCGACCTCATCTAGTTTAAAAAATATGATTGACGTGTAAAAGTGTTTTGTGCAAACCTACTTACAAAAATAAAATCATTTATTGCCATCAACCGGGCACTATTTCGGACTCCGGGCTGCTACTGAGAAATTCCTGATAGAAAAACCCAAGAATACTGCCCGACTTGGGAATCAAACCCAGGACCTCAGGCTCAGCAGTACACATGCGACCATCGAGGCAGGCATTTAATATTATTTCGAAGGAAAATTTCTTTGAATCGCGAAACCATTAATCTTAGAAAACGGTACCTACAATTTGTATACGCAACACAACAATTTACTTGTGTTTGACGTGTAGAATACTTACGCTTTGTTTATTGATATTTCAAAGCATAACTTCGCGTTATATACCCGCACAATACTCTTTTATGAACAACAGAATATCCGCTTATCTTGTTTCCGATGTTACGTGCGAATTCCGGTGATCCTACATCGGGTACGTGTATGAAAGGCATTAGGCAGTCATCACACGAGTCTATGCGCCAATTACGGGCAGCCAGATGCCGTCGGAACTCGGCTAATCTGATCGGGATGTGTCCATGCATTTCCCACGTATATAGCATAAACACATTTTGTACTAAAACAAATACATATATCATAAGCCCGTAGGCTTTCCTCACTGAATTTATAGGTTCAATTACAAGTCTCGCGACTAGCACGAGCATTTATGATTTGATTTAACTCTTGAATAATTGACATAATACGGAACATTGAACTTTGTGAAATTACTATGTGAACGATATTAATAATATTTGTCCAAGTGTTTTATAGAAGTTTACCGTTTCCATCGATCTTCTCTAATACAGCGTATTTTGAGCCTTTAATACGGTAAGAGTAAAATATCTCCCTCACAAGAGCACCACAGGTTGTAAACTAGCTCATTGCTTTTACATGATTGCCGTACTTTACGATCTCACTTCTCAACCCTCGAACGCAGAATATAGGGGGCATGGGGGCAAAAGGGCTAAACACACGAGGGTCCTGAAATTTTAAAATTCTTAAACGTACTTCCTATAACCATTCTTCGTAGTATACAAAGCGCCAGCTCTTTATTAGCGACAGGCCCATTTTGGCATGGTTTCAAATGTTCGCTGCAGATGTCATAATATGCTTAAAGGCTCTTTAAAATATTGTCTTAGAATTTTGCGGCACAAAGCTCATTTGTTAGGAAGAGTAAGCAGGTTATGATATATTTAATTTCGGAGAATTTTGAACACCTTCCTTTGCAAAAATCTTAGGATATCTTAAGTATCATATAATGGCACAGCGTGTAATTCTGAGTTTGTTGAAAAATTAACAGATTCTACTTTTTTACGGGACCATGCCTTCTTTGATTGATATGGTTCCCAAATTTTTCCCTAAAGATATCCAGGTCAACTTGAACGAATCATTTCAGGCCATTTTTATTATAATAATAAGACACGTTATTTATGTAATTTGATTATAAAATGTTGCCAGTCATCGGCGACATTTTAAAAAGTAACACAATAAAAAGTTATCACCGGCAGGACCATTCTTCAGTAAGAATGGCCCTGCTGGTGATAACTTTTTATTGTTTGCCCCGACGTCATTTATTCCAACTCGGTTATGAAAACCGTTGCTTTATGACGATAATTTGAGAAAACCAATTTTATGGAATTCATTTATTTCGTCAAACCCCAGAATGTGTAATTTCGTATTTTATTTTATCAATGAATTAATCATCATCATAAAATTATTACTGAAGCTAAACGAGTGCCAAGCGGTGTGACTTTTCAAATTCAAACATTCACAAAACATATTAGAAATTGTTCAATACGATAATTAACCGGTTGAATGCCATAATAACAGAAACAATTAAAAGTCACGCGTGGATCCACGTTCCAACATTCGAAGGTTTAAAGAGAAGCACTTCACACAGACATATACTTCTGTTGTCAACGAAATAGCTCTTGTCGTTGGCAACGTGCCAGAATCGTACACACCACATATCGTCTAGTTCTCTGAGTTCCTATATCATACTGGGATACCCACAAATTACGCTCTAGGATTTTACTCAACACCCATTGTGTACGATGTCACCCTAATATCAATATTTGACCTAGTTGATGTCATAAAAAAAACTATGACTCAACTCAACCACGCCAAAAGATACATAATATCTCATGCAAACAATATTATCAAGCTCGTAGAAAATACATCTTAATCTAATCTATGATGTTTTGCGTTTCAGACACTCGGTGGACTCGGTCGCGTCGTATTCTAGCCAGAATCACGTTGACCGTATAAGGGCACAGAATTTCTCAGCGGCTTCTTGTCAAGACGAAGGCGACTTCGGGTCGATCAAGACAAGCCTCTTCAGACGGTCGTCATCCAATTTAGAATATCCCAACAAACGACCGGAGAGCGTCACGTCCAACACCAGCTCAACAAGAAGCCGCCTTCGAGAACTTGTCGAAAGGAAATCGAGTCAGGACGAGCACAAGTCCGCGGCGGACACCGTCGGTGATATACAGTATTTTGAAAACCCTACAGAAACATTAGAGTTTGACAAACCGCGAAATTCGCTAGAATCTAAGAAAAGTCAAGAAGAACGTCCCAAAAAGAGGAAACTATCAAAGAGCAAAGAAAAAGATAAAGACAAGGATAAAGATCTTTGTGAGAATAAGAACAAAAAACACGAGAAGTATCAGAGTAAGTTAGCAGAATACTACAAATTACCCGTACAACTGCCTCAGGACGAATTTTATCAACATTTGACAAGGTCTAAAGCGGCAGAGGAACTTATACAAAAACGTTTCTCGAATTCCGATACTGAATTCAGCGGTAGCTACGGAAGATTGTGCAAACATAAAGAGCCTGAAGGTGCTAATTTACGACGCAGTCGAAGCTTGGCAGTGATAAGAGAGGAAACCTTCACAGATCTCCAGATACAAAACCACGCCAAAAGCAAGAGATCCCAGTTAATACCCCGCGCCCGCTTGTTCGACAAGCCTTGCTTCAAAGACAGGTAATTTATTTTATCTCTTCTTATTTCAAGTCAGTTTTATTTTAAACTAAAGTAAATAAACAAAATCGGATGCTTTTACGACGTGCATGTTGATTATTTACAAGTGTAACTCATCACCAACACCATGTTACGATTAGGATACGCTATTTGTCTGTTGTCTTTAAAAATTGTTAGTTAGTACACAATTCATACACGCATTTTAGAGAACTAAATGCAGTTTTTTTATCAGAAGCTATACCTATGCCTAAAACCTATGAAAATGTATTAATAATCACAGATTATTTATTCTAATTGATAAAATATAAATTAGTAAATTGTTAAAATAATATAATTATTGCACTTCCGATAACAGCTGCTTCATATTATTATCAAATAGACGCACGGTTAGAATGGGAATGAAATAGGTTCAACGTATAAATATTTGAGAAAGCCATAGATAGATATTATCCTATGACATCGCAAGTTATTGAAGTTAATTTAACGCAAGTTTGTATCTCATTTCAGGTTGCCAGGACGTGCAAAATACCAAACGAAAGAGGAAGTTCTGGAAAGCATATACATTGATAGCACCGCTTCTTGTTTTGGGGATATAAACGCGCAGAAAGAAAACGAAACACCAGAAAACACAGAGAATAGATCGGAAAAAGAAGAAGTCGTATCGCGAAACGAGAGCCATCCTTCGAGATCAGTTAGCGGAAGTTGGCCGAACTTGAATGAAGAAATAAAACAAACAAACCTGTCTGAAGATAGCATCGGACATTCCCGTAACCCGAGTGAAATTGATAGTTTAGATTCTAACTACGTAAGAAAACATTATAATTTTGAAGCTCATAGAAAAAATTATAAAGACAGTTCACCTGAATCAGATCGATCTATTGCATCGCCAAATCCTAGCAAAGAACTTTATGTAACCACTGACGAACACGGGACTGATAACGAAGATAAAGGAAGATCGAAAAATAATACACCTAAATCATTTACAAACGACAGTCTTACGCGGAGTGACAAGGATAAGCCAGTCGAACCTGAACCAATAAGTTACACAGAAACCTATGACAAAATTTCTGTAAAAAATATAAAGAGTGAAGAAAATACAAGTCCAACACCAGCAGTAATCGTACAAATAGATGAATCAAAAAACGATGATGATATACAATCTATAGCCTCTGAAAACGAAGAAATCGTGTCAAGCCCCCCGGATAGCATAACTTCCTATATTTCAATTTCAATCGCTTCGTCGGACAAGTCGCACAAGTTAGAATACTTGGCTAATTCTCTTGCCGAAAAGATTGACGAATATTGCGATTCTCAATTTAAAGAAAACACTTCCATCGCATCGCACACCATACATTCTGAAAATAATAATCAAGAGACAGATCCCATATATACTCAAGTTAACAAGAAAAAGACCTTCGCAGACATTCGTAGAGATTCTTTTTTAAAGAAGAATGGGAACCTTTTCAACGAAATATTAAAAAAACAGAACAACGAAGTGTATGTCAGTAACACATACATTGAAAGTGATACGTATTCTACAAAAAGTCACTGCACTTCTAAAAACATTACAACTGAACCTTTTGTTACTACCCTTATCGAAAATCAGTACTATTCGCTTCCTGATATTAATATCAGCAAGTGCTTAAGAAAATCAGAACGTATTGACGCTCAATTAAGAGAGGAAGATCCAGAAGACATACCTTGTGAAAACACATATGAAATAGCACAAACACATTTTCGGGAGATATTATCTTCAAAAGGCACTGAAAATTACGGTCAGTTAAATAAAACTTTTACAAAGCCAACACATAACATAAAAATTCAAACAAATAATTGCATTTACCTTCCAGAATATACAGAACCACAATTAATACAAAACTTTAACAAGCTTGATGACGACTTAAAGTCTATTATAACTGTCGATAGTTCTAACGCTGACGATAAAGAAACTAATTATTTTCGTTCGGATAACCATCAAAACGAAAGAGAGATAAATGAAATAGAAGGAACAATAAGAAACAACAAAATCATCACAAAATCGGAAAGCCTGAAAATATCAAATTCCGACTACAGGCCAGAAATAAATATAACAAAATCTTTGTCTAACGATAATATAAATAAATCTTTTCAAGACAAGAAGCCACGACTAGGAATAATAAAAAAACATTATTCTCTTCGACAACGGGACCCAACAGAAGAAGACGAAATTATTCGAATACCTAGCCCAGACACCGTAGAAAAAAGTATTGTTAAAACAAGTGATTCCACGACAACGAAATCCTCCACAACTGAAGAAACAAATACCCGCTCACTTTTATCAAGAGTTCAATCATTCAAGACATCAGCAGAATCTAATATTGCATTGGTCCCTTTAAGTGGTCACCAAACAATTGTTATAGATCCACCGTTGACACAAACACCAAACGAAAATAACATCCGAATAGAATTGAATCCCCAACGAGAATCAGAATCAAAGACAACTCTACCAGAAGTAAACAATTTGATAGAAAGGCAACCAAAATTTGAAGTAAAAACTGTTCCGGAGTCCGTTACTGAAATTCCTAAAGAAGTAAGAAAAGTAACAGCAGATAATTGTATTGACACATCCAGTTACTATACACCCAAAGACCCTTTCATAACTATTAAATTAAATAAAGTTGTTAAAACCACTATACCAAAACTCAGAAAAGAAACAACTGAAAAAATTGATTTTGTGCATCACAAGTTTGACAAACCACCTCCAAAGTTGATAATAAAGGACAACAAAAATTGCCAAGAACAACCATTACATACATTCAAAAAAATAAACACCACCATGTCGAGACCTCAGGTATTACAGGTGATTGATTCTAGATGTAAAAAGCAAAGCATTGCAGCAAAAATGGAAAATACCATTGAAACAAGCGCTGCAGTTAGTAAGAAACCAGATTTCCCAGTTGAAATTAAAGAAGAGATTAAAACTCCTAAAACTGAAAGCAGCGTAAAAGAAAAACTTAATAACGCAATTAAAACCGATATCGAATATCAAGAGAAACTAAATTCAGTTAAAAACTATTGGTCAAAGCTTGTAGATAAAAATCCAGATGGCAATGAGAACATAAATAAACAAGAGTTAAAAGTTCATCAAGAAGATTTTAACAACAATAACGGCAGTGATTTTGGAGATGTAAAAGAAGAAAATAATCAACAGAAGAACGATGACAGCAAATGCTTGTCAGAGATATCAGTGGGAAACATTATCAAGTCTTTGGAAAGCGTTAAAATTGTAGACAGTATACGCAAAATCAGTCAGGCTAAAATACAATTATGGAAAGATGAAACCGAAAAAGTAAAAAGTGACTCGGAAATAGAAGAATCAACATTGGATAAAATTGTTAAGGACTGTGATCCAATTTTTTATGATAAGAGTGAAGTGAAATCTGAAATAGATTTATGCAGAGATACTCCAGAGATAGAAATAGTAGAGTTAAGCTGCGATGATAACCAAAATCAGAAGACTCAAGCTACGCTTATAAAAGCAAAGGGTTTCGAAAATGGATGTGATGATTTCGATCACGTTAGATACAAGGTGATGAAATCAGAATTATTTAAAAACAGCATGATAGCTAATTACCGCAAAGAAGCTCAGTTTGACGGGTTGTTACAGTATCTACAAGATTACAGCTTTCAGGAACTGTTGGTAAATAACAACATCGTAATTATCGAACCAGTTCGTACTAAAGTTGAACCGGCACCTAGAAAAAATACAGAAACATGTAAAATTCCACCAACTTTACTGAAGAAAAACGATAATAACGCTTCCACTGATAAGCCTAAAAATGCAGTACGGAGACATTTCTTTTATCATCCCATAAGAGTAAACAAAGAAATTATAGAAGAAGAACTCCCCAACCCAGATACGGTGAAGAAAGTAAGAAACTTATTCGAAGATACATTGAAAATGAAAAGTCCTATGACGCATGATCCACCATTGGTTAATGAAAACATAGGTTTGACAAGACGAGCAACGTCTTATAGGAATCTTAACGAAGAAACAAAAGGGAGCAAAAATGGTGGTAGAAAGAAAATTATACGACAACTGACCATAGATACAAACTTTGGCAATAAGAAATGGGATAATGCTAGTCTTTCCAGTGGTGTGTCGAGCGGAGATCTCAGCTCAAACAACGAATATGAAACTGATGGACTAAGCCCATACTCACAGAAAAATTTAAAAGATAATGTATATAGCTCAAGCGAAGAATATCTTTGCGATTCAATGAACCAGGATTTTTGCTGTGAAAGTCAATACGTAAGTCCAGATATTTTAAGAAAAATAAGAGAGTGTGGAACTTCAATAACATACTACGGAGGAAAAGTATTAACCTCAAAAACTGGTTCAACCGTAAGTCCTATGACGAAAGCTATAATGGAAGAAATAAAGAGTCTTCAAAAAAACTGTAGTAGAGATTGTTATTCGTGTCAAACCAAATGTCGAGGAGATAAGTGTTCATGTCTCGTAGCAGACAAACACAAGCAAATGCTTTCGGAAAAGCAAAATTCCAATACGAGTTTAGATTCAGGAAATCAAAACCAAGACAAAAACAAACGAACGGAGGGGTTTCCAGGTTTTAAATTTAAATTAGTAAAATCGAACAGCTGTAGCAGTCGTTTAGAGCTCACTGGTACAGATGATAGCAAAAATCCTCGAAACAAATTCAAAAAACAAATATCAAAAGATGACCCCCCATTACTACATGATGACGAAAATTCAGTTAAAAATAAAATCTGTCGTCTTGAAAGCTACAGTAAAGGTATTGTTAAGACTCCATTTGACAATAAAGACAGCGGAATTATAAAGGATATAGTTAAATCCAAAATAGAAGCTATAAAACAAAATGATGCTATTATTAAAAAGAAAGAAGCCGCTTTACAACAAATGGTAGCCGTTACGGAAACTAAAAAAGAAGCAATGATCCCGGAACAACAAGACGAAAGTACAGAGGAAGATAACACAGCGGTGCAAGCAGACAAACAAGCGGCTAATGCCCATACCTTCGAAAAGAAATTTTACTATGTGAACGATAACTTAGACCAAGGCAAAGTGACCACAGGAAAATTCGGAGAAATGGTGTTCGAAGAGTTTGAAGTTTTAGAGTCTTGCTACGATAGTTTGAATAGCAATAAGTCATTAAAATAATGAAATATGTCTACATTATTATCATAAGCTTTTGCTTACGTAAAATGTGATCTGTATTCAAATAACACTAATAAATTATTGCTAGTAAATATAGTACCTATTAATATAAATATTTCGCTTATATTCATGTATCTAAATTAGTTTTAGGTGTATTCTTTTAACATAGATAGCTGTTAACGTTAGCGATCAAAGTGTACCGTATTATTGGTGATGGTCTCTATTTCTGTAATAAATGTATTTTATGGATGCTGCGGGTTGTTTAGTTTCCTAGATCCTTACCCTCTGATTTTTCGTGCTCGACTTTTGTTGGCGTTTTAGTTCCATGTGTACATACACTTGTGAAGAAGGAGCGGCGCACGGGCCGCCAACGGCGACACCACGACTCCTGGTAACAAAAATATAACATCTTTAGAACGAAATATCATTTTTTAAATAAATTTTACGTATCTGACCAGCAGTAGACCTTTCCTTTCGAACACAGCCGCCACATATTATTTGTGTCTAGTTAGAACATGATTAGGAAAAAAATAAGTTAATAAACAGTATAGAGAAACGGATGTTTTTCAATCTTTGTTAACATTACGCGTTTATATCCGAAATAATGATTGACATTTAGTTAGGAGCAAATCTGTTTTACTACCTATTAACGTCAATGTCGACAAGCTGTGGCAATGTTTAAAATAACAACTGGCAAACCGCCGTGAAAGATTTTCGAATAAAACAGAAATGCATTTAAGTGATCACAATTAGATACACATACATACATTCATCATAATCCTCCAGCCCTTATACCAATTTATTTATTTATTTATATATACTTTATTGTATTTAGTGTGGTGCAGCATGTCTTCTTGCAAACATCTCTATCAGCCGTCATCTCAGTTTTCACCTCCTTTCTAGTTATATCATTTTTCACACAACCCATTCATCATTTCTATGGTTTTCCCCTACCGATCATCATTTCAGCCGAAAAACATACACTCCTGGACATAGGCCTCCCCCAAGCACCGCCACTTCGACCGGTTCTGTGCTTTTCGCATATAGCGGATTCCTGCGGTCTTCACCAGGCGATCGGTCAACCTTGTGGAAGGCCTTCCAACGCTACGTTCCCCTACTTAGATTCATATATTTAGCAAGCTAAAAATTGCAGTACTAGATAACAAGATCGCTCATTCCATTAGTTAATTACTATTTTGTAGCATTTAACTAATTAGGTTCTCCAATTGGTGAAAAACTTTTTTACGGAATGTAATTGTTTGTGTCTAAATGATTTTTAGTTTGTATTAATCGATCGTGTTGTTTTGTTTCCTATGTTATAGGTATTCTGTAGCGACCTTTTTTGTTTCCAGTGTTTATCAGTGGAAACTTATAAAGGGCCTTCAAATGTATATTGTTTAAGAACACTGTTTATAATAGCTGTAAGTTTCCCGAATAGAAAAAAAATAAATAAATGCTAATTAACGAGACACAATATGTTCGTGTCAGCCATACAAAAGAGAGCATTTAGAATGTTCATATGGCATGGATGGAGTACACACAATAATTAATCACGGAAACGACGTAGAAGATAGATATATATGAGAGTAGTAGACACGACTGTTAGTCATAGTCTGTAACTTATTAGACAGCTTCTACGCCTCAGCAATTACTCAATTAATCAGAATTTTATTAAGATAGATCCAAAAATTATAAAAGATAGATTCAATGATAGAAAATAATTATATTATGAGTAGTAAGAAATGAAGAATCAAAATTACGTAATTGCTAATTGCACTAGTGCCTCACCACTAACTTTATGGTCCTGGCTTGCAACGACACTAAATCACATGTCCAACGACCGTTTGCTTGCTGGACCGTGATAAGAGTATTACGTTTACGCTTTTGAATCACTACGCTAACTGGAGGAAATGTTACGTTATTTTAGGAGTTTTGTTTAACATTTAAGGTTATAAATTAATGTATAAAATCGAAGAGCAAATCCCGTATTTTAATAAGAACATTCACATTCTAATCTCTGTCCTCGATCAGTAAACAAATTTATGGGGTTTTTGACATTGATTATCGCTGAGATGAGATTGCGAATAGATTTTGATTTTTGGTTTTTATTACGAAAATTAGCCTCCTGTTGTTGTTCCTTAATCTTTCCTACGTATGAGATCGTTGCCATCGCCATTAAGAGATGTCTTAAAGCTCCTGCAAACAGGCGCGACGGGCGACGCGAATCGCACGCGACACAAAGGCACCGCTCGTTGCGCGACATGCGGTGCCTTTGTGTCGCGCGCGATATTATCGCGTGTCGTGCCTGTTTGAAGGAGCCTTTATCGTGCAATGCACCAGAATTTCGTCTGCCTTCCTTTGTTAATTATTGCGCACAATTTCAAGATTTTCGTTACAAAAATAAGTAAGTAATAGACATTTGACCCGTAGTGAAATTGTCAAGACTGCGCAATAGAAGTAATTTTAAGATTTGACATTCTTTGTAAAAATTGAAGATGTTACACAATCATGTTTCTTCCTTGTTGTATTTAGGTAAGAACGTACTACAAGTAGGTCCCTACTTACAAAGAAGCAATTTATAGTATTTTTGTTCAAAGTAATCTTTTTAAGAATTCCATTACTATTGGACGTGCTGTATTCCTGCCAGACGCAAAGTTACGTTGAAATGAAAATAAACTACATATTTGCCGGAACATTAAATTAGCCAAATAACCGTCAAGCTACCCTGTAGCTCGATTTAAATACATTATTTTGGCACCTTCGTTTCAAAATGTTTACATTAGTCTCATTTGATCACAGTTTCAGACTGTAAAATAAAACTATAAATAAATTATAGTAAATTAATAGCATACGCGATTGTCGTATGAATCACTGTACATTGTGTAGTGTTTGGGTCATTTTTAACCAAGAAAAAACAGAGAAGGTTCTCAAGTTGACGTGTATTTTTTTGAAGTGAAAACTTCTTTAGCGGCGCTGTGTACTTTTTTTGGAATGGGTAAAAACTTCTAAATTCGCGTCAGGTCACGTGACCCTGATCGAAAATTCGTAAGACGTAAGACGTAAAACGTAAGACGCGCGTTGTTGAGGACAGCGCCATCTATGCACATCGGGAAGAACTACGAGGGCCTCGCGTACTAACTACGTAGTTCATCCAACAACGACGAGATGGCGCTGAACCACGGATATATAACTGACGACGAGCTCCATGCGAGACCAACACCACGAACTGAAGTCTATCCTGTGTGCTTATTTGTAAATCTGAATAAATTCCTTTCACGAGAAGAATAAACCAGTCACTTTGGTCATCATACCTGATTTGCAAAAAACCCTATAAAATAAGGAACACACCTTAACACGCGTGTTTTGTTTATAAGACGATTCACAAAATACACTCGTAATTGTTCAAGTTTTCACTTCTGTCGGCACTACCGGAGTGCCAGTGTTTTTTTTTAATACAAAATATTGACCTACTGTCTCTTCAATGCAGACGTGCAGTGTTAATATTATCGTACATTCTAAAGATCAAGCATTATTGGCACAGCTGATGTGCATTTGTTTAGTGTAATAACTGCATCAAATGACAATCTATTAGGTAAATAAATGGCCATGTAACATCGAGATATAAGTACTAACGTACTAGAGAAGACACCGTAAATTCCTACTTTGTCTCGTTCAACTGCGGTGATCGTGCCGCACCTCACTCAGTCGCTCTCTTGCTCTTTCGCGCCTAGTACTTCCGACAATAATAAATTAATTCATAGAAAAAATCGACGAAAAATGCCTTGGTGTGTGTTGAGATATTGTACTAATAATTCAAGGAACACGGCAAAGTGCAAAGGAATTAAGTTTCATCGGTAAGTAAACTAATTTCCTTGTTTTACAAATTAAATAATTACCACGCGCCATATTGTATTGTTTGTCATAGACTAATCAAACAGAGTGCAATGTAGGTAGATTAGACTGACATTACGGTGAAAATATCGTATGTTGTGTTTTTAATGTTGATATTAATATTTAGTTTTTTAAACTATCGCACTTTAAACAGATAATGTGAGTATCAATATAATTTTTTTTAGCTATTCGTTTAAAACATGAAGCAAAAACAGATCAAAGCGTTGATTATTCCACGAAAAGGCAAAAGATGACTAAACTCATATTATTTAAGGGTAACTAAA
Organism: Luperina testacea; assembly: GCA_927399505.1. Classification (NCBI taxonomy): domain Eukaryota; kingdom Metazoa; phylum Arthropoda; class Insecta; order Lepidoptera; family Noctuidae; genus Luperina; species Luperina testacea. Next base: position 17,815,202 of record OV656759.1, on the reverse strand, counting down.
TAAAATACTTATATCAAAAAAATAAATTGTCTATTATTTATGAAATAAACCCTGTAGGCAAAATACCTACGTTGTCCATTCTGTAGTACTCCTGTCATAGTCTATAGGGAAGACATGTTGTTGCACTTTGTCGAAGAAAACGCGTAAGTGCCGTGATTTACATGGCGCTTAAGACCTTTTTGCCGAGAATAAATACACTTCTGCAGCAAATCTAGCGCTGTGGTAAATTAGTTACGGTTTAGACGAATTGTTATTATTTTAGCGCTGCAGCGAACTAAAGATTCAAATTACGAAGAATAGGACAATTCAGTTATTTGACGTAGCTTCTCTAGTACGTTAGTACTTATATCTCGATGCCATGTAATTGTTCTAACAAAAGATCGCTTGTAAGTGTTCTAAGAAAAGATTCAAACGAATTGAACCACGGAATAATTTATTGCAATCTTAAATAAAAGTATCTCATACAAGAACAGGGTTATCTTATTTAACAAATAGCTACTAGATAAAATAAACATTATTCGTCGGTACATAAAGCTACTAATCAACCATATTAATTCACTAGATTCTAATGAATCTGCCAGATACTAATACATATAGGTAGGAATCTAAGCTGAACTACATAGATTCGATTTGAATTAGGTACAGTGCATTATAACTATGGTTTGTAATGAAATGTAGGTGCACAGTGATAGATAAGCTAATAGATATGTTGACCTTTTTAGGGTTCCGTAACAATATGGTAAAACGGAACCCTTATGGTGAGACTCAGTCTGTCTGTCACAGCTAGATATCTCAAGAACTACTAATGCTATCAACTTGAAATTTGGAATAGTTTTAGATGACGTTTGCCCAACTATTTTCAAATAAGAAAGAAATAAAAATATACTTATGTATATTTTTTGCAACAGGGACTGAAAAGGTGTCTGAAAAATTCGAAGTGGGGCTACTAGGGCATGTGGGGTGTCATGAGAAAGAGCGCAGCTTGCACATTCTGAAACATTTTTTTGATAGGCAGCATAGTTTTCGACTTTTGATGAAAAATGTAAAAAAAATACCGTTCCTCCGCCTTATCTCCGAAGTTTGCAAAGAGAAAAATCTGAAATCATTCTATGTGATAGAAGTTTATGTAAAGATCACAGGAAAAATAAAACGAAGTCTCTAAATAGCACACTTTTTCAGAAATCATCAACAAAATTTACATTACTTCCACTATCGGTCAAGAGATGGCGCTGACATAAATCTGCAATATTCTATACCTCGGTGCACAGTGTTAAAATTCTCTGACGAATATAGGCCTCGCCGATGAAAATTTAAAAACATATGATGTTACGGAACCCTCAGTGCGCGAGTCCGACGCGCACTTTCCCGGTTTTTTTATCGAATGAACCCACTACACAATAGATAATTATACCGTAACACAACCAACAGGTTTAAGGTCATCGACCCGTGAATTGATTGCGAGTACAAGCATAACCTTGGCGATATACATGTGTAGGAATCATGTTTTTTAGTTCACTGTTATCAACGGTTTATGGTACAAAGTGTACTTTTTAACTAGAGTTGGCTTTTTAATAAACGATGAGGGTTTTAACCTCGCGTTCTTTTGTTTTCCATAGAGTTAATTTGAAAAATGAATCGTAGCAAAAAGAACAATGATGACAATGGTTTCAAAATATGTTACGTCGACGTACTTAATGACAGTTTACAAGCAAATAATGTTACATTACTTCCTTGTAGGGACTAACAACCTTTTTAACTCGAGTGCTCTTTTATTCTTATCAAGCTAACAATACAGGACAAAGGGAACATTCAATTGATATGCACACTTGGCAACAAGCCGAAGCTAGCGAAGTGATGTCATAAATTAAACCATAAATAATATCAAACGAAAAATTAATTATAACTGACTTATTAATTAAACTCGGCTATATCTAATCAAAAATTATAGCCATCTAGTAATTTTATCGATCGTTTTCAATTTTCCTGATTTTTTTTTTATTTTGAGTTCATAGAAACTTGATTACGGTATTGAATATCTAGCTATTCATATTATTTGAAGTGTATTCAAACAAAACAAATTCAAAGTTCAAACCATCTTTAATTAAGATGAATGAAACCAATAACTACTGGACCGGTATTCATGAGACCACATTACAGCTGTTATTATATACTAGCTTCTGCCCGCGACTTCTGACTTTTTTTGTTCTTGCTCACCTGCTAAGGGTCCTAGCGTGATGTTAAATAGCCTTCCCCAAAGAATTGGGCTATCAAAATATGCGACTGGAAGTTCCTGAGATAAGCGCGTTCAAACAAACAAGTAGATTTATGTTCTATGATGGTTCTGCTTGAAATGGTCATATAGCAACAATGTGCCATTTTCAGTGCGTTCAAAACTACATATTACAATATTTTGCAGTAGTGCACATTTAAATAGTAACGCGATTGTGTAACTTGCTTCGTCCATAGTAGATAAATGTCCTGGTTTACACAATTAAGCTACTGCATCACACAGAATCTGAGCATTCCTTCTGCCACATATTCATTAATTTACTCTTCGTTATCGCTCATAACTTCTGTTGTGTACATCCAAACCTTTTGCTGCTGAAAACTCTACATTTGCGTTTTTATTTTATTGGTATCTTTAGGTACTTAGTGTACTTACTTCCGTCTCGATCTTCCTCTTTGCGTTTGTTTTTCCTTTTATTATGGTGGTTACAAGGTTATCGTGCAAAACATAGATACCTATGCAACATGGTTACTTGTTGGAGCTAAATGAAGCCACAGCATCATCAAATTAACAAACTCATCCGTAACGCTGATTGACCACGGAAAATAACTCAGTTAATGATAAACAGCTGCAAATAAACCGAAGTTTGCCGAACAATATTATTTAAATACGTTTTAGATTAGATATCTATAATTAGTATTGCAATCAAACAAACACTTCATTGTCTTTGATTGACACTAGTTATTACATTAGATGATTCCTCTACTCACATTCACATAATTATCTAGCAATCGGATCTAATGTATGTGAGCAATGATTTAAACCGGAAAATACTTAGTAACTGTAATTCTACATGACGCGACTTCATGACGAATAGCATAATAATACGTCATACTCTTGATGTGGTTAAATAATAAATACCTGAGAAGTGCATCATATGGTAAGTATCTTATATCTGAGATATAAGTAAAGAAGAGTTTCAAGGCTTTTGAGTCCATGTTATTAAGAATTATGCTTGCTATAGTGAATTTGGCAAGCTGTTGTTGGTAATGTAGGTCAATAACCAAACGGACGAACAGGTCGTTTACCCAATAGTCATGTCACGCGACGTGTCAACTTGTGGAACGCTGGAACTGAAGATCTATTAATAAGTAACAGAACGTTTTTGGTGTGGTTCCTCATGGTGTTGCCTATCTGATATTTAGACTCTAACCAAAGACCCGGCCCACAAAGGAAGGACTTTCCAATATCCGATATGACTCGTCTTATTAGTCATGATTTTTTATAAGAAATACTCACGTGGGTGATTTCCATAGCGCTATGATTTATGATTTCTTCTTGTCTCTTACTGCTATTCATACCAAATTATGACTCCTTTAATAAGCGATATGTATTCCGAACCTTTTTTTTATTTGCCACAATGCTTTTCTTCCTTGCCTGGTCCTATGTTCCTTGGACACAGAGCAATATGTTCTTATTTTTCGGCTTTGCCAGCTTTCAGCTTATCATTCACACCTTCTTCATTCATAATCCCCACAATCATTTCATCTTATCTTAGGCTTCCCTCTCAATTCATCTATTCTCCAATTTATACGTTTCAGCCCTTCTCATATTTTTATCTCTCTAATGACCAGAATATTGTACTATACCTTCTATAATCGATTAACTATTGATGTTAATCTTTATTTAAGACGGCTGAGTTAGTACGTAATTATTTACCAACGTGAATAATACATTAGCAAGATACTAATTCGTAAAGCCAAGAAAATTTGGTGTGGATCTGAAGAGAGCAAGTAACTTTGTAACGTGGTGTTTAATCTTGATATGTTTAAGTTTTGCCTGACTTTAAGTTCACATCTTCATATAATTTTGCACGTGTACTGTGTTCTTAAACAGGAATGTTTTCTCGTATGGGTATATCGTAAAAGATTTTTAGATAATCACGAAGATTGGTAGACGACGACGACATTTTTCGTTAATTTGTAAAGAGAATTATCTAAACTTTGTGAGATAATTTTATGACATATGCATTTTCAGGATTACCTAATGTAGATTATGATGGAAAAAATATCACCATGTTATCTAAGGCAGCTTACATTGAAAACATAACAGATAAGATCACATCGATCATTATGTCGATGCATTGTGATAGGTACCGAAATATTTTAGGTTTAGTAAAATTGTGAAATGCTTGGGTTACATAATAATTATAGGTAGGAAATGTTGATCTTATCATTGATGGCACAGTTTTTGTGATATTATTATTTGCTTATCCGGGACATTATACTTAAAGAAGTTTCGTCTCCTACTTGTAACTACCTCCGCTTCCACTTTTTCCAAGCGTCACGATAATCATAGCGTGATTCTGTCGTTTATCAACTGGACAGATAACGGGGATTTAACTGTGGCTGTTAGAAGATAGACCTCTTTATTCATAAACTTTGCTTAAAGTTAATTAGTGATTAGTGACTGTTTAACCATAAATTTTTGACGTTTGAACGACACTTACACTATTTGCGCTGTAGCATGGTGCGGGTGACAGTTTCAGTAACATTTCGTTTCACTCTTGAAAGTTGCCGCGATTTACAATTTATGACTTAATATTTCAGTTGTACCACATTCGTAATATATTAAATAATTAATAACTGTAGTAAATTAAATTAAACCCAACCAGAATGTTCTAATCAAGAAATAAAATCAAATTGAATGAAAAATTAAGCAAAGTGTTATGCGTATAACGTAACGCCATAGACGTATTTAGTGATGGGATGTACTGCTACGATGGATAGTCGATATTTTTTATAATAAAAAACGTATATTGTGCGTAGGTCAATTTAAAACAAACAATGAAATCGTAATACGTGTCACATTAAGTCACAATATAACGCGCTTGCACTCGTACTCGCACTCACAGCATCGCACGGGTAAACAACATGGCCGCCGCGCCGATGCACCATAGAGCAAAAATGTTGTCACGAAAAAAAAAACATAAACCCGATTTTGATTATTTTATATAAGTACAAAGATAATTATGTAGCCATAAAACATTTATATTGACAAGTTTATACACGTAGCACACACGTAGTTACACTGCACAACTGAATAATACACTAATTTTCATAACAATATTAAAGAGAACTAGATTCACGCTGCGAGTATCGTTAGCGATAAAAATGAATTGCATAACCTCACATCCCTATGTACGTGGTACTGACAAATGTCAACGTCATACGGGCAACTGTCACCCGCACCATGCTACAGCGCAAATAGTGTAACTTAAATCATCGTTATAAATAAACCCCGTAGGGCCCCAGCCAATTGAGAAGAAAATCATAACTTCTACGTTTGTTGATTACTATCTAAATTGATCATTGAATATTTTTTTGCACAAGTGACTACTGACCAGATGTCGCGAAAAAGAAATAGTGTGTGGTGTAAACAAAAATAATGAGCACTTCATCTTAAACCTACCTCCGATTTATTTTAAGAAAAAACGCCGTGGGAGATTTTGCAGAAAACAATAGGTACAATAACGCTCATTAGATTGAAGATTCTGAAAGTTTAAGGTTCTTCGGTCCCTTGTAATTAACGACATTTAATAACCCTTAGGGGACCTAATTCTACATTGTACAGACGCCAGCACATCAAGCTACCCGAAACTGTCAAATTTTACCAATCAACTTTAAACCTTATGCTTTAGCGATAAAGTTGAAAATATATTAAAGAAATTTTAGAGATTGTAGTAGCTTGATATGCTGGCGTCTGTACCATTGTACTGGCCAGTGTTTTACAAGCAATAAATGAGAAATATTTGTTGTCTTATCTATGGACTTGAGTACACAAACAAAACAATACCATTGGTATTAGTGATAATGATACTGGCTGGATTTACAGTTTTTTATGGGGGATGATAGATAGATCCTTTTGGTTATTTTGTAGATCACGAATTACTACATACGTGGGTAAATACCTACTTAATTGTTTCCAGCAATAAAATATGCTATATTTACCTTCATTAATTATTAGTAGGACCGAAAGTTAAAATCTGATGACCTTGTATATTTTTATTTTACCATATTTATGGAAAAAATAAATTGAAATCATTTATCAATACCATGATTATATACCATTATAATAATAAATGCCTTAGGTTTTTTAGCTGCACCTAGATATTATTTTTTGTAACTGTAATAAAACCTGTATAATCTCATAAATATTATTTAAATAAACTGACATTTGGAGCCAGTTTTATAAATCTAACCGGTATAAGGAAAATATGTAAATAATGGGGCTATATAAGAAAGTTAAGTGACGTTTAAACGTCAAAATGTATGAATAAACAATCGCTAATCACTACTGAACTTTATGCAATGTTTATCAATAAAGGGGTATGTTAATAAAAACAGATAAAGCATAAAAAATGTGGCTTTCTGATTAGATTTTATTATTAACGAGCAGAACAGCTAATTTTAGTATCGTCAAATCTAAAAAACGTCAAAAGGTTTACCATTCCTGGTGTTTGTAATCAATAAAAAACTGTTATCCACAAATTAAAAATAATAACAATATTTTTGACGTTTGACAGCTGCTAACTACATAACTAAAAAGTAGATATGCACGTGCATATACGAAAATTGGTCTCTAAATCGGCAATCATATATGAAACACTACCTATAAAACATGGTAAATAAAAGAAAAACAATAGACACTTACCCTGCTATTCGACAAATCCCTAAATATCGGTGATAAACACAAACCACGATTTATTTCTAATTTTGCCAACAGTCGGCATCTAGAAACACACACCGTCGACGCCATCTTTACACTACGTATGTACAATACTGTAGGTATGTATAGTCTATAGTAACACCGGTCACCGGTCCGGTCACACTGGCGCCGCGGAGCGAGAAAGTAGAGAGGCGAGCTGAGCTGCTGTATTGTCAAACCAAAATACATCAATTTGTTATTCTTCAGCTTAGCGATTGAATAGAAATCAAATTCTTTCCAAGCACACTGTAGTAGCTTCACAATGCTTCGGCTTTTCTTCGCCGAATAACTAGATTTAATCCTCACTGAATAATAATTTACTACTTCCTATATTTTTACCACCATGTAATCTTGTTCATTAAAGTTATTTACCATGATTGTTTATTAAATTATAGCTTTATTGCACTTTGTAGACTAAAAATAATGTTTTGAGTTGAAATGCCCGCGCTAATTTTATTATATTGGCAGACTTGCAAAACTAACATCAAACATTTCGTTCAGAAATAAATTTATAGAATAGAAAGATGAAAATAATTTTTATTGATCGTTAATCAACCATAAAGGTCGATTAACGATCAATAAAAATTATTTCACCCACAACGTTTTCAAAATGTAGAAGAAATAGGTATAACTTTACATAATATTATGCCTGTAATCCGCGAAGGGTTAGGTAGAGGTGAACATATAAGTGGACCCACATTTCGCCAGTCATGCTGTTATAGAAATAGATAGTTTATGAGAAAGCGAATTTCTGTTTTGAAAGACCTTCCTCTCACTTTGATTTTTGTACATGCGTACCAACCGAATGAAAACAAAACCCTATGGCAAAACGAGCATGTCTTTGCTACTCTTCAATAAGTTTTTAAAAAACTTGCCACCAATGACAGCATACGTCAACATGACATGACAACTTTTGTTCGCCGCGATTGTTTCGGATTTTTCTCTGCGTTTTGAAAATAAATACGTTTCCAATGGCTGTTCCTGATTATAAACTAAGTGCTGTATTATGCGGCCACTCACTGGATGTGCGATGTGTAGCCACGACCAAAGAATTTTGTATATTATCCGCTTCACGCGACAGGACTGCAAAACTGTGGCATCCGGAAGGGTTGGTATTTCTATCCCCTTACGCTGTATTTAACTATCTGAAAGTTAACAAAACTTTTCTATTGCAGAATGAAGGACTTTGTGAACGTGGTGACGTATAAAGGGCATAGGAATTTCGTGTCATGCGTTTGCTGGCTGCCTCCCTGTGAAGCTTTTCCCGATGGTCTAGTTGTGTCAGGCAGCAATGACAATACAATATTGGGGTATAACCTGCAGGACGGCGCGATCCAGGTGACGTTGGAGGGCCACGAGAATGCCGTGTGTAGTGTCACGCCTGGACGAGACTCTGGCGTTTTGTTGAGGTTAGTAATATCCTTTGTTTTCATGTGGCAACTATAATACTTAAAAAAATCTCTATCGTAGATAAACGAGAATTATGGGTCAGTGGGTCGTCTTAGGGGCATGCAATATTTGACAGGAAACTAGTTTTTCTATAAATTTTTAGATACCCAACATCATTCATTTATTAAAATCATGCCCTACTTAGCTACTATCTAAGCTGGTAGACACAAAAACTATATACATAGGAGGCATACATATTGCAATATCTATAATCAAAAGAACTAATCTAAAATAACCTATGTTCAAAATCCTAAACACCTACCTACAAATTACCTAAGTTTAGAATACTGATTGGACTAAATATTAAATGTTTAAAATATCAACAGTTATTACACCTAAGTTTGATACACCAACATTTGAAATACCAAATGGTCAAAATACCTAAAATGATGCATCACTTGCAAGCTATTTGTATGAAGTAGTAGATCAGATTGAAAAATAAAAATGAAAACAAAAGTTCAGGTCCACCTGATTTTATCTGTTTTTGTGCTTTTGAACCAGAAGAATACGGTCGACACCCCCTGAGATTCAGTTTGGTTAGGTTATACATAAAATCTCAAATAGTGTAGATAACTATATACAGTAAAACCCGCTTAAGACGATTTCTCAGGGACCCTACCAAAAACGCGTCTTAAGCGAGAAAGCGTATTATGCGGGATAGGGAAAATAAAACATACTAAATATTATTATGTATTTTGTTCTAATTTTGGTATATTGGTATTAAATTATACATTTATAAATTACATGAAATACGTAGTGTAATTATAATTACATTATTTAAAATAATCACTTATTTTGGTTTGACAGAAAGATTTTGATGCATTAGCAATTAAAAGATTTTCAACATAATTCAACTTTTCCAATGCGTCTTCGCTTTGATCCAAAGAAGCTACATAGCGTCTTAAATCATTAACAGCTGATAATGCCTGGGCGTTTGACAAAACCGGAGTTGACTCATTTTCGTTTTCATGATTATCACTTAGGGCCTCGTTTTGTGTGTTATTCACATTCTCAATAAAATCTTCAATTGATTGAATTTCGTACGGTGCTACATTGTCATCAATGGTAGAATATCCAGGAAAACCCTGCAGTATGTCGGGTTCTTCTGGCTCGGGCTCGGGCGTATTAAACGGGATGACGAATCGTATTAAGCGTTAAGAAATGTATGAAAATATGTCTCAAGTTGCAGGGACTGGCGTAAAGTGGCGTATTATGCGAGAAATCGTATTAAGCGTGATCGTCTTAAACGGGTTCTACTGTAGTAGTATATATAATAATATAGCGTATATATCTACACTATTACTGTTACTAAACTGTCATAAGATATTTATATAGCAAACTAGGCATGATACATTAGGTAATAAAAAACATACAAAACCCACCCAGATAATGTTATACATAAATTATGGGAATACAAACCAACAAAAACTCCTCAAAATGCATAACCTCCTCCATTTTTCAAGTCCATTAATAAAATACAACTCATGTGGCTAAGTAGTAACAGCTGTGCGGATCGATCGATCAGGTTAAGCTACGCTTGCCGCGGCTGGTCCGTTGATGGGCGACCATCTTTACATATCAAGACCCCCTCTGTGCCTCGGAATGCATGTTAAGCCATTAGTCCCGGCTGTCAATCATTGATCATTGGCAGTCGTTACGGGTCTTCAGAAGCCCGGAAGTCTGACAACCGGTCTTACCAAGGGGATCATATTACCCAGTAACTGGGATGTGAAGGTCAGATAGGCAGCGACTGCCTATCTGACCTTCACACCATGTAAAATACTGGTACTCAGCCGACCCCAACATAGTTGGATGGCAGGTGATGACTTGTAACTTATTGAAAACTGTAATGGTATTCAGCTGCATCCGGTTTGACTAGAAGCCAAACCCCAACAGAGTTGGGAAAAGGCTAGGCAGATGATGACAACTCAATCGTTATAAAATTAACTCATAAAATTACTAATACTTAATTATCATTCATCCTCCACAGTTCAAGTTGGGACAGCACAGCGAGAGTATGGAATGTGAACGCAGTCCGCGTACCTCCACTGACTCTCAAAGGTCACCAAGCCGCAGTGTGGGCGGCCATAGAGCTGTTCAGTGGTACCTATGCCACAGCATCTGCAGACAAAACTATTAAGTTATGGATGAAAGATGGCACTGTTATTACTACTCTAACTGGTAAGGATATCAAAGATAACTTTTAATGGTTTAGTTTTTTTGTTTTATTAAATTGTGAATGTTGAAAGAAACTGAAGGCTTTGTTAATCATTAGATATTCACAAGTAGGAATTTGATTTAATTTTAAGAGTAGTTCTGAGCATTAGATTACTTCAGTGACAGATTTTTGGTGAACAGATTTGTGGGTTGTAAGTTGCTGGCAGTATCTTATAAATGTATGTAGAATAAGCACAAACTGGAACGCTTATCAATTATCGTGTCATTTTTTGTAGCCTTTAATTATAGGTACCCAACCAATGGCAAGAAAGGGGTCCCTCTTCTTGTTTTTTAGTTGGTCATTTTTTTCTTTCATTTTGGTGCACTTATATTCATATTTACTTATTTTCATTCTGTATTTCAGGCCACACAGATTGCGTAAGAGCTCTAGCCGTAGCAAACCCTGAAACCTTCCTTAGTTGTTCCAATGATGCCTCCATAAAGCTCTGGACTAACAAGGGACAGTGCCTTAACACATTCTACGGACATTCTAACTATATTTACAGGTAAGGTATACAATAGGGTCGCCCACTATTACATGGAAATTGAATCATAACTGGTGAAGTGTGGGTGCACTATAGGTACACCGCACCCCTGCCTACCCCTTTGGGAAATACAGGCGTGATGTTATGACATGTTGAACTAGGATGCAGTTAAATACACAGTTAATTTTATCAACAGTTTTAATTGCAGTTCATTTTTGTGTACAACTAGCGACCCGCCCCGGCTTCGCACGGGTGCAATGCTGATACTAAATACACTACAGAAAAACTGTGAACGTTGTATATAAAAACATAGCGGCCCGCTCCGGCTTCGCACGGGTATAATAGTACATTACTTCAGAGGGAAGAAAGTGACAGTTCCATACCGAGATTATGGCATTTGCGCCACGAGCTTGCGAGGGGCGCAAACCATTTGAGGTATGGAACTGTACTTTATCCTGAGGGATGTATAGTGCTTTTTATTATACCTACGAGGAAAATTATGGACATAAATGCATAGAAATGTTTATATTTAGTTAAAAGTACAATTATTAAAAGTGCAGCTATTTTTTACACGACGCCTTAGTAACAAAAAATACTTAGGTACACGTTGAAGTGTATCAAAATCATACATAATCAGTCTATAATGTTCCCACTGGTGAGACACAGGCCTCCTTTCTGTTCTCAAACTCAAACCATTTATTTTCAATTAAACCATTTACAGGCACTTTTGAATTGTTAAGAAGTCCGCGTTTTATATACAAAAATAATTTCGTTTTTAATTTTCTGTATGCACCAAGGAGGTTGGTAACTGGTAAAAAAAAACTGTATGTGGCCAGTAACAATTTACTTGAAATTTAATTAGTAGACAGTTAAAGTCTCTTGGCAGTATGACTGCTGACAAATTAAAAAAAAAAAAACCGGGTATGTAATGGAATTTCATACATATTTCCCACCCTTGGGTCGGAAAGATTTTCATACAAACTTCCATACCTTGGGATGAAAGGATTTGAAGGGCGGGATAAAGGCGTTTCTTCCCTCTAATTGGTATAATTAGTATGTATTTTCAGAGCAGGTGTGATAAAAAATATATAGCCTATGTGATTAAAATCGATTCAGTAGTTTTGATTTATTCATTACTGCCCGTGGCCCGCACGCGTTAAATTTGGAGTAAAACAATCCCCCTTTCCCTATACCATGAAGATTTCCTGCTATCTTTGGAATATCTAAATTCATACACTACATTTTTACTTATTATATTTACATACATTTTTACTTATATTCAAGGTATTTAATTGGTTAAGGATTAATGCTGTATTGGTTAAAATCGCTTCGAAAATTAGCCATTATTTGTCGTAAAAAGTAAATGACAAAAAAAAGCTATTGTGGGTTATCCATAAGAGATAGACATATACCATCACGGACTTTTCTGTAGACCTTTTCAATGTGTACAATACTTAGTACATTATTTTGATAAAACTCGTAGGGTTAAGCCTGCGTTTGCAATGTAAGCGGAAAAAATGTAATTATTTACGACATCACATTAGAAACCTCAAAAATAACAGTACTTCTCCACTATTTAATAGATGTTATTATACATATAAACCTTCCTCTTGAATCACTCTATCTATTAAAAAAAACCGCATCAAAATCCGTTGCGTAGTTTCAAAGATTTAAGCATACAAAGGGACATAGGGACAGAGAAAGCGACTTTGTTTTATACTATGTAGTGATAAAACATATGAATATATTTTTTTTAACTTCTGTAGATAGCTACAGAAGTTTAAAAAAATGAAAAGCAATGGTTTTCCTCAATTTTAGGCAATGTTTCGAAATCATGTTCAACTTTGACCTTTTCTTATATAATATAACATAGCACTGATTGTAGTGTCGGGATTCCCTAAATTTTGCAATGGGTAGGTAACAATAATTTTTAAGGGGTATTTTTTGTTAGTAAAATAAATCAACAGACCCTTATCTGTTCAATCTATTTTTATTAGTTTAACTTAAATAAGATAAACACAAATTCGTTCATCAATTCGGTCCCTTTCTCACTTGTTCATGTAGTGGTTTTGTTTAGAAACTTTGCTTAAAGTTTTGTAATGATTAGCGACTGCTTAACCTCATATTTTTGACGTTTACATGTCTCATAACTTCAGAATTTGTGGATATTTAGGTAGAAAGCGACTATTCTTTCTACCTAAATATCAAAAAATTCTAACACGTTTGTTATTGCAGTATCAGTATGAACCCAGGCGTCCAACAAGGCTTCGCAACAAGTGGCGAAGACGGCAGTGTGCGCCTGTGGGCTGGCGGCGACTGTGTGCGCGACATACGGCTGCCTGTGCAGTCCGTGTGGAGCGTCACGTGCCTCGACAATGGAGACATTGTTACTGGTATGTTAGAGGCCGCAGAAACCCGTTGGATGCGAAAAGCAGAGAAACGGTCGAATTGGAGGTGATTGGGGGAGGCCTATGTCCAGCAGTACTTTCCAAAATCCCATATAATGTGTGTTATAACTATAAGTGCATGACAGGCTTGATAAGACAGTCTCTTTTTTTTTTTACAATAGTATTGCCTTTTATGTTTGTTAGGGGAAGTTTTAGGACTGTAAATATATTTCACCGTTAACAAAAGTATGATATTTAATGCATATCGTTGAAAGCTGTTATTACTGTTTTATGAACTTAAAAATTTCGGAATTTTCACTTAGGGGGCATTTCACGTGAAGCGGACAACGTAAAAAAAAATGAGGACTTTAAATTTGTTTATATTCCGGTCAGTTATACTTCTAGTAGACATAAATATGTACACACATTTTTTTTTTCGTGTGAGGTTTTATTGCCGAGATATGGTCTTCTGAAGAATTGGCAAAGTTTGAGGACACTCATTTTTGGGCGTTTTTTTTTTTTGGTATCAGTTTTGATGGCTTTTTATTTTACTATTCTGTTTACGTACAGATACAATTATAATAGGAAAAAACGATATCATGTTTAACTTTGAATGTACAGACGCCAGCACATCAAGCTACCCGAAACTGTCAAATTTTCCCAATCAATTTTGGACCTTATGCTTTAGTTTAGCGATAAAGTAGAAATTTGACAGGTTGTAGTAGCTTGATGTGCTGGCGTCTGTACAATGTTAAACAGTGGAGTAATACCCTCACGAGATTTTTATGGCATAAATATCGACTAGTTGGACCTTAATCCGTTTCATTTGAATCTTTAAAAAACGTACAAAAGTTAGAGAAAAGTATCAAATGCATTATGTGAAAGTGAGTCACCTAATGTGTATGTGTGAATCGTTCAGAAAACGACGCGGCGGTCGTGCGTCGTTTTAGGGGCGACTGTTATGTGAATCAACTCGAGAAGAAAATGTTATGCAGTCACTATCTAGTCAGTCATCAAGTAATTATTCACAAGATAAACAATCCTTGTACAAAAAATTTGATTTATTTTGATCTAATCAAGATTAAAATAAAATACATGTACTAAAATATTGTGAACGGCTAATTATAGAATTACATACCTATACGTTGTATTTATGATCTTGCGTATACCCACCTAAGAGCGACGCCTTGCACTCTATTTAATGTAACTCCTAAACTAATGACGATCACGTTATAATTTTTTTGGTGAATTATTTATAAACTTCACGCTTTAATTTGAAGTTAAAATATTTGAAAAAAAAAGTGTCGAACGCGCCTGTGGGGGAGAGCATTTGTAAGTAAGAGATAAAGAAATAAAATTATTTAAAAAATCTTTACTGACAGGTGCAAGTGACGGAATCGTCCGTGTATTCACGAAGGACCCAGCGAGATACGCAGACGAAGCAACACTGAAACAATTTGAGGAAGACGTCGCGAAGATGCAAGCTGCTTCTCAGCAAGAAATTGGTGGTTTCAAACTTTCTGAGTAAGATGGTTTCTAATTTCGAATTTTATATCTTTTTGTTGTTAGCGTCGTCAATGTTTTCATAACTTACCAAAAGACCAATACCCGTAATTTTAAAAAATCATAATCTAGTCACTATTTCATCTCAGCGAGAATCAATTGAGACAAAAATTTGTTTTTTTTTTTTGTAAGAACCATTTTTTAAATAATTAATTACAATTAGCCTATTAATCTATTGATTCCCGCTAATGAGACACCATTGATTTTCTATTGTATCGTACTACAAGGGTACGCGCGGGGCTTGACCGGTTAATCTAATAAGTATATAATAATTTTAATCTTACGGCTTATGGTGTACAGACGCCAGCACATCATGTTACTACAATCTGTCAAATTTTATTAATAGATTTTCAACTTTATCGCTGAAGCATAAGGTTAAAAATTGATTGGGAAAATTTGACAGTTTCGGGTAGCTTGATGTGCTGGCGTCTGTAATAAAGAGTATTCTATTATATTCTTACTTAATTTTTTACATGGCAATTAGAATGCGAACTTTCTTATAAATACGGAAATTGTCCCTCAGGTCTTGCAAGGTCCACGCAATCAAATCCTGATTGTAGTCTTCTTTTGAAATTACCGTTGAAATAAAAATCAAAAAGCCATCCGCTGTTTGTCAGCAATAGCCACAATTTTTTAATTTAATTTTTACCACATATACTTTTTTTTAGGATTCCGTACCTTGAAAGGAAGAAACGGAACCCTTATATGATCACTTTGTTGTCCGTCCGTCCGTCCGTCTGTCCGTCGGTCCGTCCGTCCGACCATCCGTCCGTTTGTCCGTCTGTCTGTCTCTCAAGACCCTTTATCTCGGGAACTCATGGAGGTATCGAGTTGAAATTAAAACCATATGAGTACTCAGGTCTACAGTCCCTTAAAGCTATGAAAAAATAAAACTTCTAAGTTAACGTAAAAAAAAAAGATACGGCCGTTTATGCCGCAAAAAACGTATATTTCGACACTCTCAGGGAATCAAAATGTATAGGGTACTTCCCGTTGACCTAGAATCATGAAATTTGGCAAGGAGCAAGGTCATTTAGCACAAATAAAGGAAAAATTCCGAAAACCGTGAATTCGTAAATACATTTAAAAAAAAAACCGTGACAAACTATTTACATACCTACAAATTTGGACAGATCCCTCTGACTCCGACTCGCTCTTGACCGGTTTTTTTTATATGTACATATATTGATTTTATTCTAGTCCTCTAATCAATATTATATTCAATTGAAGATTTAAGTAAGAACGAAGTAGGTTTTGCCTACAGTAGCATCTCAGCACCTGTTATCTCAAACAATCAGTAACATATTGCAATGCTAAATACCATTCCATTGATAACACAATCATCTTTCCTTTTCCCCAGATTACCCGGCCCAGAAGTTCTCCTAGAGCCCGGCAAAGCTGACGGTGTGACGAAGCTAGTCCGTCGCGGTACCAACGTGAAGTGTTACTCCTGGAGTGTTGCAGAGAACACCTGGAACGAGATCGGAGACGTCATGGGAAGCCCACCCTCCAGTGAGGGCAAGACTATGTATCAGGGGAAGGTGTGTATGATGTTACTTAGTCCTTCATCTCTATAGTGATTATTTCTGACATGCTTGTGGAAATAAAGACCTTTATTCATTATCCTTTTGGAAAAGCAGATTATTGAACTGTCACAGACTGATTAAATCACAGAATGAATGTCCTACAACGGTATACAGTGCGTGCCACGTAAGAAGAGACTTGACACACCACGTGGTCTGACATGCGCAGAACACGATTTTAGGTATCTTTAGCGGTATGAGGTCTGAGTGCGGGACGGGACCGGACGTCATAGGGGCGGCGGAAAGAGTCTCAAAGAGAGAGGGAGGCGGGGTCAAGTCTCTTCTTACGTGGCACGCATTGTAATTATGACGATGATGGACGTTCGGTGGCTACCCCTGTTATAGACACTGGTGGTTGCCTTCTAGCCTCTTTATCATCCAGCAGCATTTGCATCTGCGGGCTCCCACATAATAATTACGACCAGACTGAAGGCATAGCCAAATGTTTCATAACATAGCGTGTCCACTTGCCAAATGTCTGTTTGCCTATCTCGTGCAAAGTTAGGGGCTGTTCATTTATTACGTAAGAAGATTTGAGGGGAAGGGTCCGAAAAAGTTTTATTTTTTTCTTACGTAGAGGTGTGGTAGGGTTCTAGATTGTTCTTACGTAAGATCACAAAGGCAAGCAAAAATTCTAAGTTTCAATTTTTATGATAAGTAAGTACTTTTTCTTTGCAATTTTGGTTGATACCGATCTTACGTAAGATTTAAACTTAAGGGGGAGGCGGTTCATCCAAGTCTTAGTTTTTGTCACGTAGGGGGAGGGGGGGGAGGTCAGAAAGTGGTCAAAATTATCTTACGTAATAAATTAACAGCCCCTTAATGTGTAGGTATCAAAAAGACTAGTAAATTTTTTTTTTCCAGGAATATGACTTCGTGTTCAGCGTAGACATCAAAGATGGAGCACCGCCAATCAAGCTTCCTTTTGACAAGACCGAAGACCCTTGGGTAGCTGCCCAAGCGTTTATACACAAGTAAGATATTTAATAACTTTCATAAATTCGATCTTAATAATAGGTAATTTTATCAGAGCACCTAAATTGACCAGAGGTGAGGCAAATTTCGGAAGTCGGTGGCAAAAAACTAAAACTAAAATACAGATCCCAAGACACCGACTTTCGAAATTAAAGTTAAGTATTTTATAATTTTGAGTTAATTTCTTTTTGATGCGCAATATTTATCGCCGGGTACTGTAAATAGTTTGCTTAATTTTTTTACCAACTAGTAATACAGTATAATCAGGGTATAATGTTCCCACTGCTGGGACACAGGCCTCCTCTCGGTGAGAGGGAGTGGGCCGTAATCCACCAATCGGGCCCAGTGCGGATTGGTAGATGTCACATATCTTCAAATTTTTGGTTCTAGCACGTGCAGGTTTCTTCAGGATGTTTTCCTTCACAGTTTTGAGAGCAGTGGTGATGAAATTATTTACACAAAGTTCAGCGTCTGTCTGGGTTCGAACCCATTACCTACAACTCGTAAGTCAGTGATAACGACCACTGGGCTACCACTGCTCAGTACAGTAAAGTACAGCATGTTGTTAATATTTCAGGAACAATCTACCTCAAGTATATTTGGAGCAAGTCGCAAACTTTATAATCACCAATGCCAAATTGGACTCACAACCTGTATCAAGCAATGGGTGAGTTTTAATTTCACTTTCAACACTTTTTAGATAAATACTTTTCAAAGAAACTCGCTAAAGGCTTAATAAATTAATTGATACTGGTTTCCGTGAGCTTAATAATTAAATATCAAAGCTCATTTTATTTGCTTCTACCGTTGAATTACAAAAAAAAACGAATCATTAATAGACCGAAGATTTGACAAGAGACAATTGTAGTTTGATTTTCAGAAAGTGAGTAATTTGTTTTCTGTTTTTTATCACAGCCCGCTATTGACGTAAGTCATACATAACACTCACTCACCTCATCGCTCACTCACACTCATCTAAGGCTACGGATCCTAGAAGAGGGGACCGCCACATGCGGCGTTACAGCCGAACCCAATTACCTATCTATCACCAGTTTAGGCGTACTGGAGGTAGAAAACCTATCAATCTCTGGTTTTAACGTCCCAATAATCATCAGTAGCGATCTGCAGTGCGATTCTGTAACCATCTCACCGTGAAAACTTAGGTGAAGTGAGCGTGGAGTGAGCTGTCAATAGTGTCAATTCCTAGCAAAAACAAACTCACTTCACCTAAGCTTTCACGGTGAGATTTTTACAGAATCGACTAGCTGTATGATTATTATGATACTGGCAGTTAATGATTATACTGGCTACCATCAATACCGACCACATCTAGTTTTCAAAATATGATTGACGTGTAAAAGTGTTTGTGCAAACCTATTTACAGAATAAGATCATTTATCATTCGATTAAATTCATACATTTTTAACCCCCGACAAAAAGGGGTGTTATAAGTTTAACGTGTGTATCTGTGTGTCTGTCTGCGCCATCGTAGCTCCCAAACGGCTGAACCGATTTTGTTTTTTTTTTTATTGGTTGATAGTAGGTTATTGGGTTCGTCCGTGAATATCCATGTACAAAGCGTTTTATGACACCTTGATGTCAAATGCTGGTGAAAATAACAGATTTTCATGACGTCCGTTATAAATGTGAACGGAATCGCTCTTTTAAGAAACCCCGTAACTTTACTCTTTGACATTTCACTGTAATGACACACACTATTGACTGCATGCTTATATTATTTTGGCGGGCCATAGCTTCACATTTTTTTTTTCGGTTTTATAAATTTATTTCACCTATGTACCACAAAGTAGGTATTCAGAATCCTATTGGACACCTGGCTTTTAAATAAATAATACATTGCCTCGGCATTCAAAGTAGACTAAATACCTCCACTGACCTCTTATGTCATCACAGACACTAGTTTCTTCATCTTTTTCTTTTCTTTCTTTCATCCTTCTCTGCAAGGTCTTCATATGGCCTGACCAAGATTATGTCTGGACTTTACACTACCTATGAATTTCGGTTCGGTCTTTCTTCTGAAAGTAGTACGATAGGAAACAACGAACTCATCTAATTTTAAAACATAATTTATTATTGACATCGGTAAAAGTGTAATTTTTTTTTAACAATTTACAGAAATAAATATCATTAATTCGTTGCAGCTTCGCGGACCCGTTCACAGGCGAGTCCCGGTACGTGCCGGGTTCCGGCACAATACCCGGCCTCCCCCCTCCTTCGCATGCCGACCCTTTTACCGGCGCCGGCGCATACACCACGTCATCTACCAGTACGACCAGCGAGAAGATGCTGATACCTCATGATGCTTATATTAGGTGAGTTGCATTTTTGTTATAATAATCAAGAACAAACTTAAAACCAGCTCTGGAATTCGTATTTACTCAAGTGAACTTTAAACTAACCTAATGTGAAATTGTTCACTTTGACCCAACTAAAGAAGCTACTTCTGCTATTGGCATCATTAAAAAATGCCAGAGAGTAGATTTAGTTTGTTCACAAAGTCGCATTTAGGGCTTGGACCACATTTACTCCCGCTGAGTGTAAATTCCCCCATAGCAAATGCTGGTGAAGATTGCATTAGGCCCAGTTCCAATGGCAAAAATCTGACCCGAGCTTTTGAAACTCAGGCTTGAGATCCTTCCATGATCCATACAGCATTGGGAAAAAAGTGAGCGTTACATGGGAACTGCGCCTTACTGCAATATGAAGGATTATTTTTATGGGACTGACGTAACCGAGCTTCTTTTGGACATATTTACTATCAGCAAAAAATATTAATTTATTTCTAATATATTACACGATAATTTCAATATCTCTTCCTTACTCCTGACTCTGCAGTAATTTATCACAAATTAAAATTATTTATAAACAAATAATTTCAGATTCGACCAAGCAAACTTGAAGGCGATTCACGAGAAGCTAAAGGAATTCAACAGCAAAGTGGGTGACGGTCTGAGCGCCATGACAGAGGAGCAGCTAGAATCTGTAGTCAAATTGTGTGAACTGGTAAGACGTCATTCTTAGTTCCTTTGAGATATTCAAGCAAATGCGCGTCTTACGGTGGTCTAGTGTCCTTTGATGTCCCGCTTGCTGCTACGAATGACCATCGACGCGGCGGATTTTCATCGACTAACTACGTATGTTGTACGAACCCCGTCCGATACGCCGCGACTTGCTACGAAAGTCCTAACGTCTTGTAAGTTGCGATAAATGTCTGGCGCCTACAAAATTTTGCACTTATCTAACAGTTCACGAAAGTTTTAGGATTGAATAATGAATACTGACAATTGTTAGAGTAATGACATCCCACAGCATTGATAACAAGACAGATGGTGAGATAACATACAGTGTTACATAAATAGATAATAACATTGTGTTTGTGTGTTATCTTTGCAAAGAAAGAATAATGTCAGTCATTGACAATATGGGTGTCAATTAAATGGTTAGCATAGTATTGTTATTTCTGTGAGCAGAAAAATATAATCGGTGAGCAGAAATAGCTAATTGGTCAGCAACTCATGGTCAGCAAACATTTCAAAATCAATCAGCAATTTATGTCATTCTGGATGCCTGTAATTATTTTTGTACTTACAGCATAAGGTGGTCGATAATAATAACGACAAACGCACATATAAACTTTTATTAGTGGAGAACGTGCTGATATTAGAACAAAAATGAGTGACTACGAAAAGAAAGAACTTCACTCGCTCTTGCATCCAATGTCGACGGAGCCCCGCTTCGCGGGGCTCCTATTTCTGTGAAAAGGGTTTAAAGTAACCTAACAAAACCGAACCTCGGGGTGGGAACATCATATGAACATTATACATTTTGATCAACAGCGCAAATGTTGTTATCGCAAATAAATATTCGATGAAATGAAAATTATGTTACCTTTTCACGCCTAATCCACAAAATCTTGCCGCTCAAGTAGTTATTTTGCGGACTGAATGTTTATTATGCAGACTCATGTTATTGTTGGCTGCCTATGTATGATTTAATTTTTGACCATTATCAAAATTAGTTGCGGAACAAGAATTGCTGCCTGATTTTTTTTATTGCAAACAAAATCTTTGTATGCTGACCAAATTATTTAAATGCTGCTTTTGGGTGGCTCGCCAAATTTTATAATTGCTGACCCATTTAATTACATTTCTTGACAATATTACCAAATTATTCATCAAAACACCTACCTAGTCTTGCTAATTTATGACAATAAAGCGAGAAGGTAATAAATAGCACCACCAATTTAATTAGAATTATTTTATCAGTATATTATTATGACGTTTTAAAAAAAAAATTGATCAAGAATTTATTTTGTTACAGAACAATGCTATCAACAATGAAACCATTTTGATATTGAAGAAAATGTTGGAGTGGCCCAAAGGTATGACATTACAACATTACAAAATATTTATTAATCATCATCCACTTTATTGGAAGTCCCTCTATTCCTATTTATTGGAAGGCCAGTGTTGTAAGTCTTCTTCATGTTATTCCTGGATTAACATAGGTATTTATAACATTAATATATCTGTGGGAATAGACTCGCCCTCTATTAAGCCGCGTCCCCACTAGGGCGTGAGTTCTTATAATGGGGACGCGTTGCAATAGCAAAAGCCTCACGAGGCCGGGCCTCGAGAGGATTTGAGACCGCGCAGCTCGTAGTGGGGACGTGCCTTTACATTTGCGAAATGTGGACGTTACTGTATATACACCTCTGCTCAGCCCTTCGGAGGCTACAAGCGTGATTTTATGTAATAATAATTACATATATCTGTTTTCTTTACAGAAATTCTCTTCCCCGTACTAGACGTAACTAGGTTAGCAGTTAGGAATAAAGAAATAAACGCTCAGATATTCGACACGGCGTACGGACCGTCGTTCGTCACATATTTACTGTCGCTGTTAGCACCAGGTATGTGTACTTTGTGTGTATTCTTTGATATTTTGTGATGAACTTGATAGTCATGCGAGCGGTAAGAATCGCGTGACTTGCCATAGAATTATTGTGCTAATGAGTATAATTAGCAAAAAAATAAGGTCATAAATCTGAGGGTCAATAGCTGCAATCTGAAGCCTAATTCCCGTCCTCAATTAAAAACGTTTAGTCGCAATCTTATCTCAGCGACGATCAATGTCGAAAACTTGTCAAAAATTTATGTAAATTAGAGGTATTTTTGACAGATTGAGACCGAGATTAGAAAACTCCCCTCTCCCTCTCCCTCCCCTCACTTTATGTCGCGGGATAATTGGGAAATTTGCTGGTTATGAACGTTTTACACAGACGGATACGCTGATTGGTTGTTAGCTACATTCTTCTCCGTTTGCCTATACTATCGCAACGCTAGGCTTCTCTTTTCTCTAGGCTATGTCATGAAAACATCCAAAATTGCCTATTCTATAGATGCAGTTTGACATTACTAGTGCAACGTTTGCAATGGGTTTTTTTAAAAGGACTTTTTCTCTATACTTACAAAACTAAAGTATGTCAGCACTAAATCTTGTCCTATACTTTCAGATAACCTGCCAGCTAATCAAATGCTAGCGATGCGTGTCCTTGTCAACGCGTTCAGTGCTCTTGCTGGAGAGATGCTGGTCCTTGCCGCGAGAGAGAGCGTCATACACTCGCTCATATGTCTCACACAAGTTAATAATAATACCCAGGTAAGGCCACCATGGCTCACGCACAATGGTCCACTTCAAGGACTAAGTGCGGAAACCTAAACCCCATGATAGATAGATACCCAGGTAAACTTACAGTCTACGATTATAGTATGGACCGTCACACAAGTAGTGATATCATAAATATGTATGTGAATAACATAGTATATGTTTAGAGGTAAATGTTGTTTGTGTATATCCAACAAGGGGACAGTTATAGCAGCGGATGGAAGAATAAAAATCTAACTTGTCTTCGAGAAGTTGGTCAATGCAAGCATCCCGAGTTGCAGTACTGCAGCTCGGGATATACAAATTGTCTGCTATGACTATGTTGACCACCACCCTATAAAAACAAAGGAAACCTGTTATTACAGGACAATGTATGGAATTGGTATATACATTGGCATTATACATTTCAACATCTTCCTGACCTATGTTACTTGGGGTTGGCGCAACACGTTTTCTTCTTACATTCTCTCCTATCAACCATCACGCACTCATTTACACGCTATACATTTGGCTAATATAATAACTTTTTCCGACAGATCGCGGCCACATCGTTACTGTTGAACTTGTCAGTGGCACTGGCGCAACAGTCTGACAGTGTCGACCTTGCAGACTGCTTGGTGCAGCTACTCACCAAGATTACTGATAACGAAGCTTATTTCAGGTAAACTTTGCAACATTACTATGCCATGAGTCTATGATTGACAGTTTCCAAAAAGCGGAACTTTTTCTAAACCTTGATGTCCCATATTCACGATTGCGTGTTTGTAGCTTCTATTGGCGCGTTGCTGAAATTTGAACTAACGCCGTCATCCTGTTTTTTTTTTTCGTTACATTTCCTAAAACAAGTGCACAAAATATGTTTGCTAACAATGCTCACCTGTCAACGTCATTCAAGTGCCAAAACGGGTTGTTTCAGTGTTCTCAAAAGGGGTTTTCTTGGGAGATTTCAGACAGATAGGCAATTAAACATAGCTTTTTGATGTCTCTTCATCTGTAGTACTCAATAAGACGCTGTATTGCCGTCACCACATGTCATTGGCAGAATAGTCGACATCGGCTGTTGCTAAAGACAACAAAAAAGATGATATTGATGAAACTTTTATGTTTTGCTTTTCAGAGGTTTGGTAGCTCTTGGCACTCTCCTAGCTGAATCACCCAACAAGCTTCAAATACAAACTAGAATAGTATCCAACTCCCAGGTCCACAATAGGCTGAAAAAAGACAGTGGCAACATTACGGACCCAAAGACCGCGAAAATAGCAACACTGTCGCAGCAAATTATCAGTCTTTTATGAACAAAACCATCTCAAGTCCTCCATAAGGCTGTTATTTATATTATTAGAATTAAAAGATCATTTTTGTATGTTCTTATTGAAATCCGCGCACTGGATTTGAATAGCTGATCTTGGCTCCTTGTTAGCGCCTTTTTTTATTTATACTTTGATAGATTCGGTGATTTCAAACAGCTGACGACACGAAAAACTGTCTCAAATAAGCAATAATATGAGTTTGCCTATAAAGTGCATATTTTAGGATAATTCTTGCTATCTTATTCGTAAAAATGATGTATCTATCGCTAGGCCCTGCCACAATGATGTGATGATAATTATGAGATGACGATGTTATAAAGAATATTACGTAGATAAATGTAGTACTCCATTTTGTCTCTCAATATATGAATAAGGTAGTAAACATCTAGATTGTTTGTACGAAGTGATTAAATAAAATATGGTTATAATAATAAAATGTTGGCACTTTGCTCTTTTAAATCTATTTTTTAATATATATTCAGGGTTAAATAAAACAAGGAAATAGATGAGATGTATATGTATTTCATAGTATACATATTATGATAACACTATACATCCGCTTGCTACCCGTCGTCAATGGAAGCATGGTTTTATAACAGACATTCGCAGCAATAATAAATTGTATAAAATATTAATTAAAATAAAACTCTTTTATTTCATAACCTATACTTTACACATACCTATATTTAACTAGATATTTCTTCATTTTTATTAAAAGACTAAACAGTAGACATTGTTTTTATGAGAATGGCATTAGAAATTGCGATGCTTCTATCGATATTTACATCTCAGTCGCACGTACTCCAAGCAAGCGAAATGCAAATAGTACGTCCGCCGTTTTTCATCCCATTCTTATAAAAATGGTGACCATCAGAATGGACGGTCACCTATCCATACTTTACATCGAAATAATTATGGAAAGTTGCTACCTAGTTTCTACTAATCGTTAGATAACTGCTACCCCCGATTTTTTTTAAATAAACTACTTTTTAAGGTGACGGGCCATTCTGACATCAGGATGGCTGGTCACCTATCCAACGAGAACAAACTGCACAAATGAATCGAGTTTTTTTAACCAATAGTTGCTACTAGACTGCTACCTTCATATACATCGTTTTGGACCAAATAGTTTTTAGGGATAAAAAGTTGTTATAATTTATTATTTCGATGCCTAAGCCCATGTGAAATCAAATATTTTCGATGGAATTTTATTAGATTGCTCGCTACATAGCACAGATGAGAAACAAACGTGTACCTACCAACTTAGTTTGCCCCATAAATAACGCCATTAGAAAGTATCCGTTTTGCGAGTTCCCAACACACCTATCACTTATTTATTTATAAGCCGCAAATTCACTAATTGACAATGTTGACATGCCGCATGCCGTCGTTGCAGTTGCAACGGTATCAAACTATTTGAATTAACTTTACGCGATATTATTGCTTTTGAAATTTCAGATAGCAACTTTCGACTATTTCGATATAAAATATGGGTAGTGACCGTCCATTCTGACGGTCACTAAAAATGTTATATTTTCACATTTCCTAATTATGTAACGGTTAGTTATAACAACGTAAAAAAAAGCTAAATATTTATACTAACACTTTCAATCACATTTATATTACAGGGACCGGCAGAAAGCCAGATTAATAAAGTAAATAAAAAAATACAGATACATATTTGGTTTTACATACAGGAATCGTCATGCGACGACCAGTCTTAACATAATTAAAAAAGAAAATTAAATTAAGTGTTTCATTAATTACTAGACACGTGTTTCATGAGAAAAGCTTGTGACTTTTGTTGATTGATTTTCATATCACATAAGATAAAATTAGCCGAATGAGGCAACATGAATAATTTTTTTAAAGATAGAATACCCGATATTTGTTCAAAAGAACTTGAGTGAAGGATTTATATTAAAGTATTGGGGTTAAGACCTATTTTAATTCATATTCACGAAAAAGTGAGCATTGACCAATCTTTACATAAGCCAGTCACATACTTGCGGGTTTTTTTTTACTATATTGTCTCACATGTAACCGGGGTGGGTTCAAGTGGGTACAATCCAATCCAATTCTAATAAGGCATAGACTTAAGGTTTCCTAGCACTATCAAGCAGAACCATCATCTAGATCAATATGATCAGATCTATACTCGACCTAATCCCGCGCATATGCGACTAGCAATCAAGTTCACTTTCTTACTTTTTCTTCTTCAATTCTTCAAACCGACGGTTCAGGTCATCAAAGTCGATTTCATCGGGAGCGTTGGGCGCGTTCGGCTGGTTGTTTGTGTTCGAGTCGTTGCTATGCGGCACTGAAGGCAGGATCAGGTCTGATGGTACCGATGGCAGCTCGGGTAACTCCGGGAAGATATTCGGGGGGACTCGGGATCGCGGCTGTGGTGTTGGTACGTGGGGCGGCATCGGTGTTGAACTGTGCGGAGGCTGAAATTTGATGAATATTATGATTATTTTAGTGATGTTTGATTATGATGTGAAACAAAGAATTTATTCAGTGACAAGAAAATAAGCCTTGTGATGCTTCGTTTGTTTGTGGCCGTTGTATTGCAACGTGAGAGATATTAAATTAAGGCTTATACGAAAACTCAAGAGACAATAGATGCATTTAAAATTATCTTTTAACTTGGTGTATAAAGAACATTCATAGGGGTAATTATTTTTAGGTATGAATGAAATTCTTGCAGTGATGATGGTAACGAAAGCCAAACAAATAATAAAAAATAAAATAAATACCAAATCGTGGTGGATGCTGTCATAAGCAGGTGGCAGATTGCTCATTTCATCCTGAAAAAGGAATAAAGTAGGTTCAAGCGTAAAACACTCAGGCATGCATTTAATTGGTGTACTTATTCAAAATTGGAATAAAAATAAAAAATGATTTAGTAAAATAATTACAATAAAGAATGAGATGAAAAGCAGAACAACATTTATAATAATTAATAGATCAATATACAAATTAATCTATAGACCTCATAAAAAATAACAAGAATTCAAATTCCGAATATATCCAAAAAATCTTTAAAACCAGTGTTTTTTTTTTTTGTTAGGACTATCAAACAATCTGCCTAGTTTTTTCCCAACTACGTTGAGGTCGGCTTCCAGTCTAATCAGATGCAGCTGAATACCAGTATTCTATATGGAGCGACTGCCTATTTGACCTCCACAACCCAGTTGCTGGGTAACACAACACTCCTTGTCGGTGAAATGAGGGTTTTCGTGAAAATTTACGACACCCGTTGGCACTGTGACAAGAGGTCTTCCAATATAAAATATATGATGACGTTCATCATTCGATTCATTCATTCGTTCATCATTCAGTCATGACTAAAGAAAATATAGGCTCTTTGACAGATGCCTGGACCTGACGTGTCAGTGCTGCCACCTAGCGAACGTCATTTCAGAAAACCCTCATTTCAAACCTATAATTTCGATATTGCGTACATTTTCGATATTTTCTTACCTGCAGGAAACTATTGCTCAAGGACTTAGAATCAACTCCGGGAGGCAGGTGGTACCCCATAGGCGGCTGGCTGGGTTCGCCGTACGATGACGGCGGCGGCGGCGTTGCGATAAACCCACCAGCTTTACCGCCAGAGGGTTGCTAGTTTTGAATTAGTCATAAATTAGTACAGGAAGGTTTAGAGCTATAAAAGCAAGTTATAGGGCTATTTTCTCGAACGAAAATTATCGCAAAATTAATGCGACAAATTTTGCTGTCATTGGTTGAATGATTTATCAACAGCCAATCGCAGCAATTAATGAGTCCCTATAATGCACGTCACTGTAATGCACGTACCAGCAATGCACGACACTGGATTGTACAACACAGGAATGTACAACACAAGAATTGGCGACATCGCGATGTCTCCAATTCCTGGGGTGTACCTTGATGGTCCGACCCGAGAGTGTACAACACATGAATTGGCGACATCGCGTGATTGGCCGATTGGTTGGCCAATCAGGTGACTCGAAATTTTGGGACTTGGATACTAGGTAATTGAGCTAGATAGTGCTGTTCCGAAAAACGATTGATTGCGCGATTGATAAGTTTTTAAGCAGAGAAGTCTTTATAAAAAGAGTTTTGTACAGCATATTAATTATATAAGCTGCAATCAGCTGCTCATGTTTAATAAAATTTTGGTAAGCACTCAGAGTGTAAGATAGGTCGACGGAGCCCCGCTTCGCGGGGCTCCTACTTCTGGGTGGTTTAAAAAAAAATAACCACGAAGGCTAAGGCGGGAGCTCCGCTACGCTTCGCTCCCGCCTTAGCCTTCTAACCTAATCTATCCGAGTCGGGGTACTCTGAGTCGGGGTGTTAACCATAATGTAGCGGCACAGTACATATCCTTCTTATCCAGTTTATGAAATATCTTTTAAATTGGTTCAATATTGGTGAAGAAAATAGGCGAGAGCCAAACCTCGAAAATGTGACTTTTTACTTAGGCTATTCAGTCGGATCTGCAGTTGTCCTTATCGCACGCATTAGAGGGCGGGGGCTCGCAGAGCGACAGCGATAGTTTCTTCAAATACCTAATTTTCAAAAGTCGTTCCGCCCGTATTTCCTCTTAACGAATAGTTCACAGATTTACTTCAATAATAATTGATTGAACGTCAACCACACGTCAAATGAAACAAAATCAATCAAAATCAATCCTTAATCAATCAAAATCTCATCCCTAGTTTCACATGGCTTTTTACTTTTTTATTGTGACGTCACTGTTTGTTTTGATTCCAATTCCCGTGCTGTACATTATCAAGCCGGACACTCTTGGTCCGGGCCGAGAATGCGCGACATGACAATGTACGTCATTGGAATTCAAAACACGTTCATTCCAATGTCGTGCGTTCTCGTGCCGTGCATTGCTGTGTTGTGCATTGCTGGTTCCCCAATTAATGCGCACTTGACAATTTGTCACATTAATTTTGCTATAAGTAATTTTCGTTCGAAAAACTAGCCCTTGGAACAATTAAAAGTTAACTTGAGGTAAAGAAATATGTGAAAAACAGAAGAATGGGTTGTAAATAGTGGAACCAAAAAGGCTCTATTAGCATATTATTGCAAAAAAAATAATCTGTGCAGTTTAAGAATTAACCAGCACATATGGTTAATTCTTAAACTGCACAGATTTTGTTCTCTTGAACAATGACAATTTAAATGAGCACTTTATACAAAACTAGACTTTATTTCAATTTGGAATTCTGATTTTGTGAGCAAGACGTGCCTTTGTACTTACAGAAGGGTATGAGAACGGCTGCATATTAGGGGGAGGTGGAGGTCCTCCGCCCGGCGGCAGGTTCGGCATGTTCATGTTGGTCACGGGCGGCTGCTGCGGGTAGCCGATGAAGCCGGGGGGCATGGGGGGGCCGTTGATGTCTATGAGCATGGCGTCGCGACCTGCGAGTCATAAATACAATATTTATTTGGAAAATATTTAATTGATCCTCTAAAAACTTATTCACTTTCTAATTATGTATGGTGTTATAAATTAATGAACCTCTAAACCTTTTTGGGCTTCTAATGATACATGCTTTTCTTTACATGTCAGTTCATCTAAGAATATCATCATTTTTAAATTTTTGACCTCTTCTCACACTTGGTCGCAGTAATTAAGCCGTAACCTACCCGTGCCATACCCTAGGGTACCCTGACCAAATGGGCTAGTAGGTTAGGTTAGAACTGCGACCATCTGCAGCTGGTTGCAGTTATTTCATTATTTAATATTTTTAGGACACCAAAATAGGAATTTTTTGAGGTTCACAAAAAGACGCGCATTTATTATATTAAAGTGTTCATTAATATTTCAAAGAAAGCAAAATGGGAATTATTACGTTTGATTAAATACCTACATGCCATTTTTATTCAATTAAAGCAATCCTCTGGCTTTCGGGCTTTTTCAAACGATACATCCTTTAGCTAACAACAATGATAAATCATAATTTTTTGGTTCTCTGCCGAGAGATAATAAAGTTTAGAATAATGTGTTTTTAATTGAAAGCACAATCAATAAAAAAGGATCCTTGATACAAGGTGATACAACAATGCGACAGTAAATTAAACTTCGTTTATCTAATAATGTTCCCAGTCTCCATACAAAAATTCAACCAAATGTACACAAGAGTTTAGTCAGTTAGTCAAAGATTGGCAACCATTGTATAGGAACCTTTTTTTTGACATTAGTCTATTTAGCTCTGTTGATAAGTAATAGGTAGGGTAGAAAAATGACTAGGTTGAAAGAAAATTAGTGAAAAAGTTGATTTATATATGCTAAGAGAAACCAGTGACTCACTGGTTTCTCAAAGCATATTTCAATCAATTTGTTCACTAATTTTCTTTTTCAATGATTAATAATGATAAAACACTTATAATACCTTCTTCTTCTCTCATAACCTGCTCATCGGGTGTATACTCCACATTATAATTCTTGGCTATCTCTATCAGATACCTCTCAATGAGTATCTTAGGAGGACTGTGTACAGACATCTTGTGTTTGAGTTTGTCACTTAGTGTATTTACATTCTCATTCCTGCAGGCATCAGCATATATTTTGCCATACTTTGCTGTCAGCAAGTCTGATATTATTTTCAATTCCTGTAAAAGATAATGTGTGAAATTAGTCAATTTATTGACAAATTCCTGCTGGAGATCGGTAGTAAGTACAATGTTGGAAAGTAGTATTTGTTTTTCTTTTCTTGGTATTCTCAATATTTTGTACAAAGAGCTAAGTGAAAGGAATTTCAAGAACTGCCTAATTGTTTTTGTTATATTATACTACCTTTGATTGTGGCTTTGTGGGTATGGAGGTCGAAAATTATCCTATGGGATAAAAATCATCCTGTGTCCTCTAACCCAGGTTATAGTCTATCTGTGTGCCGAATTTCATCCAAATCCATTCAGCCGTTGAAGTGTGAAAGGTAACAGACAGACAGTTACTTTTGCATAACCAATCATTGCTATTAAATTGCTCATCATAATGAATGATGCACTGATAAGGATCATTATCCAAAACAATAATAATATGTTATTTTTCTAATAGGATTTAATTAATAATCTATGTCAAACAATGTTAAAATAACAAACAAATGTTCTGTCTGATCTACTAACTACTGCTTGCTACTTTGATGATTATGGCAGTTTTGTATGGAAATGGGTATAGTAAACAATGACACCGAAAAAAAGGAGTAACTTTGTACCCTTTATTTCTACCTGTATTTTTTTAGTGAAATGGGCTTACTCCTGACTTCAATCTCACCTGAAGAATAGTGATGGTTGACAAATACAATGGAATAAGCTTGCCGAGAAGATGCCTGAAGGCCAATTCTCGCAATTAAAAACGTTCAAAATCTAGTCGCAATTCCATCTCAGCGACAATCAATATCAAAAACTTGTCAAAAATTTAGGGAAATTAGAAGTATTTTTGACAGATTGAGACTGAGATCAGACTTGCTTCTGTTCACTGTTGCTTGTTAATAACAATAGATTGCTGCATCGAGCGCAAAATGAGTTGTTAATGCACGAGAGTTATGTTGGTGCCCAAGGGCACTAAATTAACACGAGTGCATTAATTACTCACTTTAGCAACATACGTAATCTACTTTTCTTTCAATTACCAATCTACCTACTGTGATAAAACACACCCACTCAAAATAAAAACTCAAGTTAATGAAAAAAAGTTTTCCTAAACTTTTAAATATTTATCCCGCAACTTTTGCGGCATAAAGTTATTAACAATTTCATTTGCAGCTGTTTTTATACTTTCTGGAGTTGCATTCATATCGCTTTCGCTATTTCCATTTTTCTAATCTTTTCTTGCTAAATATGAAGTATCAAAATTTTACAATGGTACAAAATGCGCACCATTTGTTTTTTTATTGGAGACATTAAACCTCTTTAGTCAATTTATATTTAATTAAAAAACAGTGCATTAATGAAAAACTGTGCAACCATGAGATTTCATACATTCCTGCACTGTTTTGGTTCTAAGCAAAAAATATGTCCTTTGTGAACAGTTTTGTAGTGATTAATGATAACATTACTACGTAGTTGAAAGAAAAATATTTTAGTCAGTTTCCATCAACAGCTTACCTGTATATCAGTATGCATCCTCGGTGCCACCCAAATAAGTGTGGATATGGCCTCCGCAAGCCCTTCGTCAAGCTCCTTCATCTGCGTCACAAGTCCAAACCTCGCCAAAATAAGGTCACAGTACATTTCCACTATTTCCATAGCTTCCACCATGTAATCCTCCCTGAAGAACGAATATCATGAATCTACCATTCAAAAGAGGTCTTGCTGAATGGAAAGGTTTGTTATGTAGACTTGTACATAGGAAGGAGTCATAGAAATATGTAGTTCAAAGTTTGAGATGTAACAAAACCTTATTCAGAAATTTTGTCTGTACAAAATTACAATGATTGTGAGTTGTCTCAAATTGGAGTTGTTTGTAGAAATACATGTTTTTGATATTGTTTGCATTTATTTGGTAATTCCAGATGATGGCTTGCTGATTAAATTAAATCTACGCAATAAAACCCAGCCTCTTCTTTTCTAGTGAATGCCCAGCCTATTACGACATGACGCAATGCTTTTTATTAAAGTAATAAAATTCTTTCAAGGCCAGATTTGTTTGCAGGTATTTCTTTCGTCGACTACAGAAAAACGACCCACTGACCGAATTAGTGCATGTTCTTACCTTATGATGTGTTCCACTCGTATTTTAGCTCTTTCACTTTTACCAGCAGCAATGTATTCTGCTATTTCCTTCCTCGCTTTCTGCGCTAACTCCGTTTTCTTCTTTTCTATCAACTTAAGCCTATTTATAGCTAGTCGCAAGTGAGTTTTGAGTTTAGTATAGTTGGGATTTGTAGAAAACATGTTGGAAATTGATATTTAACAATAATTTAAAACAGGGACGTGATTGCGAATGACTAACGCGGATTTTACTATTTATTGTTTGGATGAATCACCGCTCCACCAAATAATCGGTCAGCTAAAAATCTCCACTACGTCTACTGACGTGACAAGTGACAGACAATTTCACAACTGACATTTGACAGCAGGATACAGTATATTAATTACTTCGTAAATGACAAGGACAGAGTTTAATTCATGCTAAACAAACAAGACTTTCAAGATTTACTTAAAATATTATCCATGTTTTTTTTTTCAATTGAATGATTGTCAAACTCGTAGACAGATAAACTTTTAGTTTACTCTGTCTACGGTCAAACTGATGTTACGTTCTGTTTATTTTATTGCTACCAAAAATCACTAAACCCATCACTTTCATACGTTTTTCTTAATGATTTTGTTAGTTTAAATTGATGGTGAAGATAGCTTTGATTTGAACTAAAAAGATCGCTATTATTATCATACGGTCTGTCATTATTAACATGCTTTTATTAGCTGCACAGCTGCACTTGTATCTAACTAACTAATTGTCACACACAAGTCGCACAACTGTAATAGGTACACATTGTAAACATTGTATTTTCAAAACATGTAAATAACTAAACGGGACTCCACAGCTATTCGCAACCGTTCGAACTTCTAAGTTTACAGAAATTGTAGGATTTTGAAACTAGTATTTTAACAAATAGCCCAATGCCATGTTACGCTTTAAAAAGATACGGAACATTTGTTATTTTATGTAAAATTAAAATTTAATCCACGTATTTAATTAGGTCTACGCGCGATTGCCGAACATGATTCGATTCCCAATTCGGGCAATGTGATTGGATTTTTCTGGATTTGTGCGATTTAGTTGTGCCTAGTTTATGGTAATAGATTTGCCTCACAGTTCTCAAATATAATAATTGGCGGAGGGCATAATTATGTGTCTACGTGCAGACGTCTCTGCTTACCCCTTCGGGGAATACAGGTTGTTATCTTATTATCGATTGTGGTTGTGTTGCGCAATTAGGGGACTGGTTTCTTAAGTCTTATTTTTCTTTCGTAGAATTTGGTAGTCAAACATTTTATTTTTATAGTCCTCCAGACCAAATTTCGGCTATGGATATGGCAACCAATCTCACTAGAGACCAGCCTTCGACGCGGGAGATATTATAGTGCACAAGTGTATGCGCAGACACAGGTGCACTCCCTTCCCTCACTCTCGTAGTCCGATGGGACGCCAATCCGACACAACCAGAGAGAAAACAGGCGCAGGACCAGCGGCTTTCCGAGGCATGGGTGTATCACCTCTCCACGCTGTCGCTGAGAAATTCCTAAAGGAAAAACTAAATGACACTGCCTGACCCGGGAATCGAACCTAGGACTCCCACGTTCAGCAGTCGCGCTTGCAACCACGAGACTAACAGGCCAGTCAGATTTTTATATAACTTGTAATATTTAGAGTATTAATAATAATTGGAGTTTCAGTGGCAATCTTTATATCCTCAAAGGTGCACTTCCGACACTCAAGCAGTGGCATGTCTGGGTCAGGAGCACCCATCTCGCACTAATCTACTGGAGCTGGAACGATCTATAATCCTCCATTTTGGCAAGTTGTATTTTTTTCATCTTGGGTGAGCAGAAGGGCCATATGGCAGTGGGCTCAACAAAAAAAACTACAATTTCTTTTTACAAAAATTAACATTTTATTTTGTTTCTTATGCAATCATTATGTTACTATTAAGTTTGTCGCTACCGTGGGCAGCTACCCAATTATCTATACTACATTAAGAATAATACAGTAAGTCAACATTCGATACATCTGATTAGTAAAAATCTTATTTCGTAGATTTTATACATCCAAATCAATAAATAGTTCATGTGTTATGAACTTAAGAAACAGTCTAACTTATTTTCTTTTATAATAGTTACTATTATATTTGATATTCTTAACACACATCATATTATTATTTTCTATGATCATCAAATGGTAACAATTTCGTAACAAAAATATTTTGTTATCCAAGCTTTGTGCAATTTTTTAGGCGTTATCTTAGTTTAGTCTAGTCATATAAATGAATTAAGTTGACTTAACAAATTATCGTCTTCTGCGTTGTATAAATAAATGCATCACGAATCAAGTTTTCACGCTTGCGACAATTAAGTGTTCATGGAGGGAGGTGAGAATGATTGAGAATACCGTCAGTCCGTCACACATCGAATATGCTCGTGACTAAAGCAGTGACCCTGCTGGCACTGGCCCTGAGGCCTACTCAAACTATTAGATCGATAATAGCTTTACTTAGGCCGCTTGTACCACAAATCACTATAGTCCGACTTTTAATTAGCTGTAGTAAAATGGCATTTCTTAGTATAAACTCATTCCGGACTGAGTTTAGAGATATGCATGTCAAATAAGTTTCGTTTGTTACACTATTCTGGACTAGAAAAACAAGATTTGGTTGATGGCCGCGAAAAACAAAAAGTCGCCAATTTCAGTCATTTAAGTAACACTTATAAACTGTCATTTTACTGCAGCTAATTAAAAGTCAGACTATAAATACATTTAGCGCTATACATATTTGAAAAAACATCGTTCTCTACCTACCAACTTAAACAATTGAACAAATAGAACGATGTTTTAAATTCGTTTAGCGTTATACATATGATTTTAGTCATTTGTGGTGCAAGAGGGCCTTAATAATGTACTTTTTTAATTTAAATCACTACTTGACCGAGTAACTTATGCGATTTTGCGACTGCAAGAATGTCATTTAGTATAGGTACGGAATTACGGATAGAATAAAACGTTTGTTTATTCTAGTCATTGGAAGAATGACTCCATGACGGTATCCTTACCTCTGGTTGTATTCACACGGCGCGGAATCACGCGGCAGGAAATTTAAACGTAAGTACCCATGCATTGAAAAAATATGTGCGTGGGAACCTTGCCGAATCCCGCACAGAGCTGTGTTGTATTCGGATGGCAAAATTGTTTAAAAGCCCAAAAAGTGGCATTAAAAGTACGTGTGTAAGTGGACACTGGTGCAGATTCTGTTGTTCACAAAGTAAACTAAATTTATGTTCAGTGCATGTTTTTCTATCTATTTCATTAAGAAAAGATATATTTTAGTCACGTCAAATTAATCAGCGCCTGACGTAATTTTAGTATGCAAGTTTTTAATCACGTCTAAATTTGTATGGAGTAAATTAAGAGTTTTGTCCTGTCAGGCGCTGATTAATTTGACAGGACAAAACTGCAATTTATCTTCTATCCTTTTCTTAATGAAATAGAAAGAAAAAGATGCACTGAACTTAAATTTAGTTTGTGAACAAGGCAATCGGCACCAATTTCATTACATTTAGTCAAATACGTAGACGATAAAATACATATATTTTAAGTAATATGCATTAACAATTTCATCGAGGATGTGAATTGACATTAATACTTATATGCTTATAACAAGAATACATCAATAAAATAACAGTGCAAAGTAACATCAAAATACTTAAACAGGTATAGAATTGTAAATTCTAACATTAAGTACGGTAGGTACATTATACAATTTTATCAGATCGCGATAATATTATAATGTATAGCTTATAAGTACATATTAGAAATAAGTAAATACTTATATTTCTGAATGGGAAAACAATGTTTGTTTTATGTATGTTATGTAACTCAACATGCAAGCTAAGCTCGTTAAGATCTTATATAGTCCCATGTGGATATTTATGTGATAATTATTGTCACATCGATCATTTCTATGAATTGATATTTAAACTATAATTCACGAGTATTTACAAAGTCAAAACTACAATAGTAAATGAGTAAAAACAGCAATTAACATATTATAAAAATAAAAAAATAATACTGGTTCATCGTTAAAAAAATACTTCAAAATATGCCTTAAAAGTAGGTACTTAAATAACTAGTTCTAACATTCAGTCATTTTCGGAAACTTTATTATTACTCGTATCACTAGACTTCTTAACAATTTTATTGTGAGAATTTTCGTAATCGTCATGCAAAACAACGGTAGTGGCACTAGCATTCGAGGGACTACGAGAGTGTGTGAGATTCGTTCGATTGCTGTCAGCTAGATGCTCTAGTTCGTGGCTCTCTAAATTGGGTACCCCTGAACACACAGAGCTTACTCGTGATACTGATTTTCGCTCCTCAGTGGGAGACTCTTTTATTGAATTACGTCCAACTAAGTGTAATAAAGAACACAAGAAAAATGTTGCATAGGTCCAGCTGACTATCATTATCAGAGCCAAAAACGAACCTATTTGAGAATAAGGCAAGAGATTCGAGCGCAATAAAAATATACCAGCAAAGCCAGTAGTCAGCGCGGCTGCAGCAGTTGGACCTGCCGATGATGACAATGCACATTTGACTCTCGCGGACTTTAAACCATTAGCATTTGCATAACTAAGCGCATAATGAAGATTAAAATCCACAGCTAACCCTGCCGAAGTTGATATTGCTACACTTTCTAAAATATTGAGCTTCCAACCATTTAATACTAGAATAGCTATAGTTACAGTTGCGGAAAATATCATGGCTGCCAAAGCGCACGTGCTAATCACGAGGCTTAATGTTGCCGGTACAAGTACTATAAAACCTAATGTAGCCGATAGGATTAGGGCAATCACAGTTCCGCTAGCTAATGTTTTTTGTAGGTCGTAAAATTGTAAGTCTGACAAAAACCAACCGCATTGCATTCCTGGTGGAGCAGATTTCAACTCTAGCTGTGTCCAATTTTCTACCTGATTGTAAAAATAATCCATTTCTTTGTACGACATAGAGTAGGGTACGACACTTTCAAATTCTACTACGATAGCTGAGACTGTTGGGGGAGTGGCACTTCTAAGAAATTTAGGTCCAGCCACGCCCGGCATAAACAGCTCGCGGGGAGTTTGATACAAGGACTCCATAGCTTTTATGATACAGAAATCGAATACCTCTTTTTTATAGGGAAAAATAGAAGTTTCACAGCATGGTGTCCTATTTATTTTGTCAATATGGTCAATACACCGTCTACTCATGTACATTTTAAAACTTTCAATAAAACAATTGGGAAGCAAAGGACCCAAGGTTTGCTGGAAAAATGGTTGAGCTTTAATTCTAGTACAAAATCCAGCCAACCACTTTTGAGAATCAGGATCCGATATTGAAAAGTTTTCATCAAACTCTAAGTGGCCCTTTGAAGCAGGATTCATATGATTTCCATTATCTATAGCTTTTACCCCCCACACCCATCTAAGAGGCATCTTACTGCCTGTGCCAATATCTTTTCCGAATCTTTCGAATAGGAACCTACTACTGTAGAGCATGTCATATTGCTCAAAAGGATGGGAGGTTTGAAAAAGTTGAAACTGTTTTGAATCTGGCAATTGAAGGCCAGGTGAGTAGAAAACTATGACAACACTGCCAATTCCAATAGCACCCAATACTATAAAAAACACTATGTACAATCTTGTGACACATGTTATAATAAATATATTCAGTATCACCCTAATATCTTCGCAAAATACAGTAATACTTTTATGAATTACATCTAAAAACTGTCTTCCCTTTGTACACAGTTTAACATCTATTATAAATACTGATGCAGGCAACAAACTTATCATTAAAAAGAAGTTGACTAGAACAGCTGTACCAGCAAAGACGCTAAAGCAGTTGATGGCTGGAATGTAGCTTACATAGGAGGCAAGAAAAGCTACTGCAGTGGTCAAAGTGGTGACGCTCATAGTCGTTATAGAGTGCCTCATGGTCTCCACGAGTATTTGTATGAGTATAGTCTCACCCGCACTGGATACATTCTTTATGTCAC
The DNA here is from genome assembly GCA_927399505.1 of Luperina testacea. Classification (NCBI taxonomy): domain Eukaryota; kingdom Metazoa; phylum Arthropoda; class Insecta; order Lepidoptera; family Noctuidae; genus Luperina; species Luperina testacea. The sequence goes on along the minus strand of OV656759.1, from coordinate 17,775,795 downwards.
TTAGACCATTATTCTGACAAACGATATTGTCTCGAATGAGCTGCTTGCTAACCATTTTCCACACTTTGACATAAAGAAATGCATCATCTGCCCCAATACCTATCACAACAACTATTACTAATAAATTCATAAAGGGAAAAAATTCCAAATTGAACACATAGATATACAAGAAGTATGCTATACCAATTGAATATGTAATCGCTATAAATAACAGCAGAGTGAGAATAACAGATTTTGTATAGAGCCACACACACACAAATACAAACACACCACCTAAACCTATCAACCAGGTATCTTGTATTACCCATAAGTCAAAAAGTGCATTTTTCAGTCCAAAGTCCATGGCAGGTATAACAAGTGTTTCATAAGATAAATTTGAACTTTGCAATAGTTCGTAATAAGGTAACACGGTGCTACTGCTTGGTAATGGGAGGAAGAGCATGACGTTTTGTACAAAGGTCTGTGAGAGATCCGAGGGTGTGAATGCTTGTGAATCTATTAAATAAAATAATAAATTATATATTGCATCATACTGCGAACAATACTTAGGTACTTTACACCTATCTAAATCACAGGAGGCCATTAGTGAGAAATCATGAAAGTAACCTGCACATTTCTTTAGAATTGTAACTGCACTACTCACATCTTCTCTGCTTAAATTCTCACAGGAAGTCTTGCCGGACATTAAAGCTATGTAATTTGGCACACTCCACACTGGACAGCAGAGCTCTTCAGAATGTAGATCCCTTTGGCACATTTTATAGTATTCCATTCTTCCAAATTCTACAAGCTTTGATTGTAATCTGCACATTCTTAGTACATTTTCAAATGTTAATAAAGATGTGTTGTCAGTATTTGTTATAACTAAATGAGCATAATCTGATATGGGTGGTCCACAGGTCCCCGATGCATAGTTTTGATTTATGGGTTGGTCAGGCTTACGTTGCATTTCTTTTATTGATACCCATTGTTTTCTTGTGTGGTCTCTAAGGAAAACTGCGTTCTCATCTTCAAATGTCTTGTTTTTTCCAAAACCCCAATGTACATGGGTATTAGATATGTTAGGTTCTGATGGTGGCCAACTCTTTTCAAAATTAGTGTCATTGTTGTGGTCAACTTTTTTCTTTTTATTACGTCCTTTGTTTTTCGAGCGCCCACGACCCGATCTTGGTTTATCCTGGCGCGTTCTATTGTTATATGTTTGGTTCATGCGTCTCTGATCTTCAATTTCCTTTGGATTTACTGCAAGTCTTTTAGAAGGTCTCGTTTCATCAATAAGATTTTCCCATGCAATGAACCGATGGGCTAGGGTCGTCCCTCGCGTTTCAAAGCCTACTATAGGATCAGAAAATGATGGTAAATCATGGCATACTAGCGGGATCACAGTAAGGATGGTTGAGATCCCAGTTACAGTGAAAAGAGCAAGGTAGGAGTGGCGGACGATAAACCTGGCGTAAGCTGACAACATCTTTATGTAATGACTTCACGGGCCTCATAGTTATTTCACTACACCATCTTCTCATATCACCGTAAGTGTAACACATACCCAACTTAGTTATGCTAACGTAAATAAACGTAAAAGGGGTCACATTTTGCAAAACAAAATACACAACACATTAGAAAAATGGAAGGAATAAAAGTTTACCCCTACACAAAATACACAACTATAAATAAAGTGCCACAGAATATAAACAATGTCTGAATCTGAAAGAAACCGAACGTCAAACAAAGGCCGCATTCCGAATTAGCGATAATCGCTCACAGCGCTCGCGCTCACATCATCTCACATGCGTTCCGTATTAGATATTATGATTATGACAGCTGCTGAGAGCTGCAACAATTCGGAACGCTCGTAAACGCGCTCACAGTGCTTACTCAATGTAAAAACGGTATTATTACAGTATTTCCTTGTATAAACACCACATTTCTTCTTTGCTTAGGTGGCGACTGTCAGCCAAAAGCACAATTTCAAAAATGCCACGTTAGTTTAATTAAAAGAAGATGCAACTCAAAACAAAACACACACACACATCCTCACACAAACACTGTCATTTTTGACAGCGCTCACAGTGATATTATTATTCTAAGGCATGGTAGGCGCTATCGCAAGATTGCGCATGTCATGACGTCATCTATGACGATTCACGGGATATCGTTATCGCGCTCTCACGCTAATTCGGTACGGGTTTAAGCACGCTCAAATCGATTATTTCCCAGCTCGGAACGCAGGGCAAATTATTACGTAAAAATAATATGACAGCCAGTATCAGTGACAATCTGATGAACATTGTCGGATCCATGCACAGTTCCATGTCGGGTATGTCAGGTCAGACAGTGGGTCAAAAAGAAAAATAAAATTGCGACTAATTAACGCGACGAGAGACATGGCATGACTGGTCTAGTTTAGTTTAAACTGTGTCGAATACCTCTGTATTCGACACAGTTTAACACATTGCGGGACACTTAACGCCCCTCGACGTAATAACAATAAAACTTCTATTGTGTCTCGTTCAGTGTCCTTCAATGTGTTAAGGGGGAAGCGCTAAGGTAGCCCGCGAAATTCAAATTTTCTTCGTTTTTTTGCAATTTGCTGGTCAGTATTAAGTTGTACGTCGATGAAAATATGATTCGCGGCCGTAACAAATATGTATTTACAGAATTATAATCATCAAATTTATCAACACTACTCTCTAAGACCACTTAAGTCCATAGAATGATGATTTCATGAAACAGTTATTCTTTGGACTTACGTGGTCTTAGAGAGTTGTGTTGATGACTTTAATGATTATAATTCTATAAATACATGTTTGTTACGGCCGCGAATCATATATGAATCAATGTACAACTTAATACTGATTAGTAAATTGCAAAAAACCAAAAAAAATTGAATTTCGCTAAAATAGTTGTATTCATATGGTAATTGCATGGCATGGAATTAATATGTACTATAAATTGATTTGCGGTCAACGTGGGCTATGGCCACAGACATAATTATAGAGTAGGCTATGGCGGCCATTAGACGCTCAATCCGACTATTTGACTCACAGCATTTGATTGATCGATCTTTGATCACAGACTGAAGCGATGCGCGATGCCCAGACGATCAGTCACTAGCAACTTTAGTCAGAGTCCAAAATCCGGCTGGAGAACATGGATATTAAAGTTAAAGCATGCGTTACGTGTATCCTTGCAATACCGCACAAATTCTACACCTTAGTCCAAATGTGAGGCTTGGCCATTTCGTTACTACAAGAACTATTGTTTATCAGAAAAGTAATGAACACTATGCGAAAGTAAGGATTTCGGTCAAGTGGTAAGGGCGGGCTCGGATACATATCTAACATTAATTATGAAATGAGAAAGACGATAGTGTTGAAGCAGGATCGATTTGTTTTTGCCATAATCCAACACGCCCCCTCAAAAATAAATCCTTTTCTTTTTAATTACGATTTATAAGATATCAATTTTTCACCTTACGCCCATGTGATGGGAGCGAAACGGCTAAGCCACATATTATTTTGACTAAAGTGTAGAGTTTGTGAAGTTAAGGCTTGTAGAGTAAGGGCGTGTAGAGTTAAGAAGCTTGGCTCTACATGAGATCTGACATTTATTTGACAATGCGAGCCATATTATGGTCTCGTCTTGGCAATAAATTACATGAAAATTTTTGGTGGATTTCACTTCTTTTTGTAAGTTGCTTCTGACAATTTTTTTTTAATTTGTTCATTATTTTTCCAAATTCTAGATTATTTTTTTGTTGTTTGTGTACTAATACTAGCTTACATACCAAATTTCAGCTTTCTAGGACTTCAGGAAGTAGTACCTTAGGAATTTTGATGATCATCAGTGAGTCAGTGACGAAATCGGGGTTTTTTAGATATCAATAAAATTTAAAGTAAGTTTAAGAGCTATGCAATTGAAACTTTATATTATGTTTAATAAGTCCACTATTTACATCATATCCCGAGAATTTTGTTTATCTGGTCCAAATCCGAACCCAAGTTATTTCAAAAAAACGACGAAGTTCTTCGAGAAAAGGTAGGTAGTAGTAGTACCCTTGCGCTTTGCTTGGCTCGTCTTGGCGGGGGCACTACTGTGCTCCCAAATAGTGTCTGTCCTCATTGGTTACTTTCTCCAGAGCGATAATATTAAAATACTTACTATTTTTGTTTGTGAGGCCTGACTCATTACATGGTCTGTGGCCCGACTCACACTATTTTACGACCACTGTTTACGACTATTGTATTGAATCTCGAGAGAATATCATATTCTGTCGAGATTCAACATCGTATTCTGAATATGCCTAAGTCATAGACAACACAAACATGAACAAACATGAATGACGTGATTAAAGGTGAATTATTTAAATGGCAACAAGGAATTAAAATTCAATTGGGTCATCATTTATTTGAGGGCATACTTAAGCAGTGATAAATACAAATTACAATAACATTTAATTGTTTTTGTGATTCTTAGAAGATATCATTAATTTATATTCAGTGTTTCGTAACCATCAGAAAAGATCACAAGAACTGTAATTTAACAAAATTTTTGAATGGTAACTCTTTTATCGTCTATGACAACTTGTGATCACAAGACCTCTCCGTTTTTGAGTTTTCTGTCAAGGCAAAAATTGGGCGAAAAAAGGCCGTCCCTTTCGGGAATATCGGGTAAAACAGCTCCAATTTGCTAAATAAAATATTCCAAGATGAGGTACTTCCTATCTTACCTGTTCGGGCTGCTGCTGCTGATCGTGATTCCGACTGTTTCTATGTTCTATCTTCTCCAAGGAAAGGGTGAGCAATTAAGTATTGGATGGTACCTGGAGAATACTTCTCCCTACATGTGGGGAACGTTGGGCATCGCGTTCGCCGTCTCTCTGTCCGTGGTGGGCGCAGCCATGGGCATCCACACGACCGGAGTGAGCATAGTCGGAGGAGGTGTCAAAGCTCCCCGAATCAAGACCAAGAATTTGATCTCCGTCATCTTCTGCGAAGCCGTCGCCATCTACGGTCTGATCACTGCTATCGTGTTGTCAGGAATGTTGGAAAAATACACTGAGCCCCTGAATAGTGTGTTTATCAAGGAACAAAACTGGATGGCTGGTTATGTGATGTTCGGAGCTGGATTGGCCGTGGGCACCGTCAACTTGTTCTGTGGTATTGCTGTCGGTATCGTCGGCTCTGGTGCTGCCTTGGCTGATGCAGCTAACGCTGCTCTCTTCGTCAAGATCCTCATTGTAGAGATTTTCGGCTCAGCCATTGGTCTCTTCGGTCTTATTGTTGGTATCTACATGACCTCAAAGTGCAAAATGGGCAACCAGTAATATAAGAATAAAGTAAAACTTGAATCTAAAGTGTAAGTATCAATTTAATATTTGCATTTATAAGATTTGTAATTATCTAGTAATTAGTAAATGTGAGAAATGTGTAACTTGTTAAAAGCTATGAGCGTGATTCATTGCACATGTTTGAAATGTAAAAAATTAAATCATTTCTAGGGATTCAGTATTGAGTGTAAATCTTTATCATAAAACTACTAGATGGACATGTTAGTACTATACACTGTTTTCACCCCTATTAGTATTAGAATAATCCATATTGAGAAATAAAATTGTCAAAATTCTGAAATACTCATTCATGTTCTGTTAAAAAAAACTTAAATTTCTCATTATTTTGTAGATGCTACTGCCTCTTATTATCTTCATTGACACATAAATATCTAGCATTTCTATCCTCTTGGTTTTTAAATTATATATAAAATAGGTTTTATATCTAGGTCACATGATCTTGAGAGTACAGAAATCTTAGTGTCTGTTACAGCATGTTTTAGTCACTTGACATACAGTTATTATACTATGTAACATAAATAATAATATAGTTCATACCTTTGTTTTCCTGCTTACATACTGTGTGTAATTGAATAATTGATTCTTAAAAATAAATAGTTGTATAATTTTACTTGTATCTATACCTAATTAAATTTTTTTAAATAATAATCTGAGTTTTTTTTTATATTTTCAGTGTACAACAGCACTGGCCGTTACCAGCCTTGACCTACCCTAACAATCAGTCTCCAGTGCTCACATACTTATTATTCCATCGGAGAAGCTTCAAGTTTTGATTGCAGTGTTGAACTTGTGTATCTTTCCTGCCTGCTCTTTGTTGGTGTGTTTATATAATGTAAATTATTTTTTTAATCTTAATGATCAATGAAATATCTGATCTTAGCACTTATTAGCGGAGTAGCTTAAAGTAAAAATAAATTTTTGACGTTATAACTGTACTATACACTAATTTTAATTGTTGTTTCATATAATAAGGCGTTTGTGCTAAGATTTCAGATATTTGAACTGAGGTTTGGATTGTATTGCAGTATTTTATTGACAACTTAATAGTATACAGTCGAGATTGTGTTGTATTGAACCATAACAGTGTCCTAATATTGAAATGACTAGGTACACATTGTTTTAGAGTTTCCGTGGCCTAATATAAAGCTCTGCCTTGACATAACTACAGTACCGTACCTAGTCATTTATAAGGCTTATACATTCCATAAAACCTTGTTTCAAGTTTTGTAAAAGCTTTGATTGGTCAGTCTGTAACCCATGTTATACATAGTAAAATTTAATGTACATACTTAAATTTCGTATTTGGTGTGAGTTATTTTCCATTCGACATTCATATAAAACATGGGTGATGTTGATGGCATTGTATACAGCTATCAGCAACACCCTATTGTTATCTTAATATTGCAGAGCACAAAGTCTTACATTTATAATAATATAAACCATCTTTGATGACAGATGAAAAGAAATGATTGTTGAATAGATTTTATTTGTAAAAGCTGCCTGTGTCTGTTTGGAAAATATCTAAATTGTTAATGTTCTCTGGTATCGATAAAGCACTGTTTCCCTATTAAATAAAAAAAAAATCTTATTATTGTAACTCCCAATTGTAAATATTAGTTTGCTTACCTTACTAATTTATTGTATGTACTTGTAAATTCATCTGCATAAACTTAACTATAGGAGAGTTGATATGTAGCCACGCTGATGGTGTTTGATATATCAATCGGGAATCGACATTGGCTATTAGCAGTGTTCACATTTCGGAACAAAACGAACGAGAAAGTATTATGTCAGTCTTAAAACAGTTTACTGATGTAATTCTAAGTAAAATATATTTTATTTGTGCAAATGTAGATATTATGTATGTTGATGAATAAATAGATAAAAAGTTGCTATGTTATTTCTCTCATACGTTTAAAAAGTCTGTACGGTCAGCGACAAAAGTCGATTAACACTTCAGTTTTTTTAATCTCAGTTAATAAGCAAAATATTAGCACTTCAGTTTATTTAATCTCAGTTATTGAGCAAAATATTTGTTCAAAATTGCATTGTACTTCTGCTGCAATTTTGAACAAATATTTGACTCTACGAAGCAGAGAAGGCTTCGAAATTGTAATAAAACAGTTTTGTTCCATTTTTAGCATATACATATCGCCTCTTTACTTCAATAACGCGATATGTCTGAGCATTTCAATATTCAAGATAACACATTATTGAAATAAAGAGGCGATATATTTTCTATCGTAGCGTGTAGCGTGGTGTAAATATCGGTTATTCCGTTTATCCACCCTAAGTGTCTAAACACTATGGCGAAGGTACGAAACTGACGTTCCACGTCCGATTTTACGTTCCGACCTATTCGGCTGATAGGATAATTTGAATAAGTGCCGAACTTACGCGGCAGAAATTCAGTTGCGCACAAACGGGGCGCGGGCATGCTTGCCTCCCGCTGCTTCTCGCCCCGGATCTTGTTTGGCAATCGAACCGAACTTCGGTCGCGTAGTGTGCTCTACAGAATACGTTGCCGCCGAATTGCCGCTGAACTTACGCCCGACCGAAGTTCGGCTGTAAGCTATAACGCAACGTCATTTCGGCATAATGTGTCGTCAGTAATTCAAATAGCATTGCAGGCGTAGTCATGTCGAACTGTCGCGTACCTTCGGCATAGTGTGTTGTCAACTTATCGCCTTTCGCCTCGCCGTCAAACAGGCTTCAACCTAACGTAAGCACAACCAAAGCAGATCAGCAGCTCCAATACGTCGACTCTGCTACGGCTACGCGGCGCCGCGCTTACGGCTCGCCGACCGCTGGTTGATGCTGCTGTAGGCAGACCGCGGGGGGAATGAGAGGGGCAAGGGTGGACAAAGAGAAGAAAGCGTGGGGTTGACGAGTCGTAAGCGCGGGAACTGCAAGTTGACCACGCAGCGCACCGCGGTTCGTGAGCTTGTCCCGAGGCGAGGCGATTACGTTACGATTCCGATTAGTGTGCAGTGTGCGTTGCAGTACATACAAAGAATAGGTACCTACTGAATGGCTCGAGTTGATACGATGACGATCCCTTTCAGAGTTGATTTGTGTGCTGTGACCTTTAGGTAGATACACGGAAACGCATACTACCAGGCCTAGGGAGGATTCTCGGACATGTGTTTCCGCGTATCTACCTTAGGGTGGATAAACGGATTAACCCGTAATTTATATCTAACACCCTCAAAAACCTATTGGGTAGGTACTGCTGGCATTCTATGCAATTGTAGCAACACGGAAATGGCCCTGAAAATGATAGAACAGAAGCATTGACCCTGGATATTCTCATGGCAGACACTGTCAATCAGTGGCACACCTACATACTTGAGTAGGTATTCTATAACCGTCTAGGAAAATTGGAAAAAGTTTCCAATTTTCAGTTTCTTAATGTAATTACCCTGATTGATTAGCTAGGGAAAATGGTTTCCCCCTATAAACTAGGTAATCAATCCAGTATTGATTTTGGCATTATCTCGAATGCGCGTGAGTAGTGCTTATTGTAGAGTGTGATTGTGTCCGATAAGAATTATAAGTAACATGTTAGTGTTTACGTCGCCGTCGGTACAAACGCTGCTGGTGCGTAGGTAGGTATAGCTTTAAAATCAAATGTTAACGAAGGTACGTAGTGGTAGAGGAACCGAGAGGGTTTTCAAGCATATGTTACATGCAGAGCGAAAAGTAGCTGAGCTGAGTAGGTGCGGCATGATGAAAGAACACCGAAAATATATTTTAATTTTTTTTTCACTTCCATATAAAAATACGCCCTTTAATTTGCGTGCTTTACTTTGCCGTGATTCAACAAATCGAATGATGCAGTTTTAGTTTTATTAAAATCGACCCCGAGACTCCTTTCTTTACGTATTTTTCGGTGTTACCTATAGTTTCGAATTTGGTCATCCATGCTGACGTGAAATGAAACATTCACCATGTAAGTACCTATAGGAACGAATTGAAACGAACGAACGAATACGAAATTTGTACATCAAGCTGGAACTACTTACCAAAATTTACGAAAACATTAAACTATCGTCTTGTTTACGTCTTAACTAAAACTTTTCTATTCAAGTTTTTATTGTAACTACGAACCTGTGGGCTCGATATTGTTACTGATATCGCCCCCAATTTTCAGTGAAAGTTCGGTTCATTTTACTTAGGCCGCCGCCAGCTGCTAGTTACCCAACAACTAAGATGAGGTACAGACGCCAGCACATCAACCTACTACAATCTGTCAAATTTCTTTAATAGATTTTCAACTTTATCGCAAGCAATAAGTAAGTTGAAGGTTGATTTGGAAAATTTCACAGTTTCGGGTAGCGTAGCTTCATGTGCTGGCTGGCGTCTGTACCTAAGACTTAGTAAATTTTTTAAGTTTTCGAGTTATTTTTAGTTTATACACGTGACGTCACACAGTTACTCATCCCCCCCTTTGTTGACGTCGCTCCCACCGCCTTAACGTGTGACGTAAATTATGGATGGCTCTGACTAGACATATATTTCCTTTTATGCAATTGCAGATTGCAGTATCTGCAGTGTTCACCAATACAGACAGGACGTAGGTTTCTTCCTTTAACAATAATATGGATAGGTAAGGGGAGAGGAGCAGCAGTGCCGGATTAAGACTCTTGATGCCCTAAGCGATGCCTTTGGGCCCTCGTATCCACTAGTAAACTAGTGATCATCATCTGCCTACATTTTCCCAACTAGGTATGTTGGGGTCGGCGTCCAGTCTAACCAGATGCAGCTGAATACCAGTATTTTACATGGAGCGACCGCCTATCTGACCTCCACAACTCAGTTATTGGGTAATACGATACCCCTTGGTAAGACTGGTTGTCAGTAAACTATTGTGACTATAGTATCGGTCTTAAATTTTTTTAACGTGTTCAAAATTTTGAGCATTTGTGCTTCTATGCATAATATTGATAAAGCATCAAGCCTTTCCAACGTCAACGCAATGACATCTCCCGCCGACAAAACGCGCGGGTTAATTTTTCGTTGCTTCTTCTAAGGGTTGTGTGTTCTCCACAGACGTGACGCAAGCAATTGCTTTGCTTTTTTTTTTTTTTTTTAAAGATAAAGATATTTTATTTTGCAAATACGGGTACAAGATAAGGTGTTACATAATATATTAAATACAGAAACAGCCATATTTTACCAATTACAAGGCATGCAAAAGTATCATGTTTAGGTCCATTAAAATTCATAATTAATATTTACTAATAATACATAATAATATTCTAATTCATTAATAAAAATAATCAGTCAATAATAAAATTAATGTTACAATTTCTAATATGTAGTTATTTAAATACAATATATAAAATAGTCAAACAACTTCTTTCTCCAATAAAAACTCTTCAACCCTATAATAAGCTTTGCCTACTAAAAAAATTCTTAGCTTTTTTTTGAATAATGTCAAATTATAGTCCTTCCAACAACTTGGTATTTTATTATATATCACCGGTGCCATGCAGCAGACACTCCTGCGCATCAGAGTTGTTCTAGCACTAGGGATACACAGACAACTATTGTCACGCCTATTCCTTGGAAATACGTCAGCCATTCGTGCGAAGCGATCCGGGTTTAATTTTACGAACACTGCCATTTCTAAAATGTACAAACATGGTAATGTTAATAATTTATATTGTTTAAAATATGGCACGCAGCTATCAGTGCTCTGCAATTTAAAAATAGATCGTATGCATCTTTTTTGCGCCTTAAATGCAGTTTCTTTTTCTGTTGATTTGCCCCAAAAGATAACTCCGTATCGCAGATGGCATTCAACTATACCATAATACGCAGTAAGGCATGCATCCAGATTAACAATACCCGATAAGGTATATAATAATGCGTATGCAGATGAACTTAGTTTCTTACAAAGTAACTCAATGTGTTGTTTCCAGCTAAGTTTTTTATCTATTTCTAGCCCGAGAAATTTAGTACTAACTACCTCTTTTATTTTATTCGCATTATATTGCACATTGAGATTATCTATTATATATCAGTCATTCATTGGTTAAATTGGATTAATTTTGCTTGTGGGCTTACTAATCCAGAACTGAGGAACAGTAGTATTAAGCCATGGATTTACCCTAATTTTAGGTAGCCTCTTAGGTAGTGCGACAGCAGAGCACCAATGAAAGTGTTCCATTAACCAGGCTGGAAAATATGTGACAGTACAACCCCCAAGAGTTAACTTGAGTGAGTCCCCCCGAACCCCGCACTGTTACCGCTCTCGCCATCGACGCCTGAGCACCGCCCGCTTACGTTCATCCACAAGAACACCTTGCCAATGAATGGTTAATATCTTAGAAATAAAACAAAGAAAAGATTTTAGCAATAAAATATTTTATTTCATTAAAAAACAAAAGGTTTGTACCACTATTTTATAAACATAGCCAGTAAAAGTCATAGAAATTGGTGAAAAAAATACAACACATAATATCACAAAATGGAATGTAAGATATAAAAAATGAGCCGAATGTTATTTAAAAAAGTGGCAAATGCAGTTATACAAAGCAATCTCGAACTGCTTAGAAATCTAAAATGATGTAATACATTATATTTGAGCAGAATAAACGGAATAATCTTATTTGTGATGTGATGAGTGATTTAAATGATTGAAGGCCGTGTGCCTCTTGCGCTTCGTCAGGTTAAGCTACGCTTGCCAAGATCGGTCCGTGGTTGGGAGACCATATTTTTCATAAAGACCCCTCCGTACCTCGAAAAGCACTTTAATACCCGCTGGCCCCGTCTGTCATTGTCATTGACAGTCGTGTCAGGTAGCCAGAAAGTCTGACAACCAGTGTTACCCAGTGACGGTTGTGGTCGTTCGATAGGCAGTCGCTTCCCGCAAAATACTGGTGTTCAGTTGCATCAGAGGGGTAATTGCGTCACACACTAACAGTAGGAATGGCTTTCATTCTGACAGTTCAACAACATTCATTGCGTTATTTACGTTGTTGAGCAGACAATTTTTTGAACATACCAAGCAATGGATTAGTAATATCCTTCAAAATGATTCAGATTCTGACTGATAGTGTGGTACGCAATGAGGGTTTTCGTGAAAATTTACGACACCAGTTGGCGCCACTGTGACAAGAGATCTTCCAATATAAAATATATGATGACATTCATCATTCGATTCATTCATTCGTTCATCATTCAGTCATGACTAAAGAAAATATACATAGGCTCTTTGACAGATTCCTGGATCTGACGTGTCAGTGCTGCCACCTAGCGAACGTCATTTCAGAAAACCCTCATTAGGGTGCTGGTTAAACTGGTAGCCAACCTCAATATAGTTGGGAAGAGGTTAAGGCTAAAATACCTATTCTTGAACATTCATTTGACAGGCGGGGAAAACTTGTCGGTTTATTACATAATTATTAGGCAAGTACCTATTAGGTACCATGTAAAGCATGGGTAAACAAGATCAGATAAAAAACTTTATTAAACACCAATTGAAAGAAGTCTTCTTAATTTATCTAATGCCAGGAATTAAATTGCCACCATCATGAAATTAAATTAGGTTACGAAGAAATGCCTGATTTTATGAAATAGCAAACATTAGCAGTTCAGAGAAAATATTCATCAACTTTGTTCATATTCATAGTGCATTCTACGAACTCATTAAATATTAATTATGGCAATCTGACACTATAGAATATCTAAATAAAGCTTTCACTTAATATTCCACTATTATCGTAGTCCCTAATTTAACTACTAAAAGTGTAAAAATCTATTATTTACAAAATAGGTGGACTCTTCGTTAAAACGCTAGAAATGCACACAACACGCTATTTACATAAAGTTTGATAAGAACTTCAGAGCTAGAATCATCGCTTTTTATTAGAAAAATAATAACAATCCCAAATATGGAAACAAAACTGCATAACATGAGAATCATCATAGCTTTTGGTAATTAATGAAAAAGGGAGATAGAATCTACGCACAGTTTAAAAAAACCGCTTTCACACAAACAAGTAAATGACAATTTCATTCACAATTACACAAACAATATCTTTACCTACTCTTATTCCTACGCTGTTTACAAACGATAGTTTTGGGTTTTTTATATAAAAATAAAATTAATTCTTTTTGCACTAAAATATTTTGAAGTACATTTACCGGATTAAATTCCAAAAGTATTTTTTTATTCCTTCCGAGATGTTTTTAAAGCATGTTTTGTGAAAAGCTGTTTTTGTATTCAAATTATATTTTGGAAAATAATTCGGCAAACGTCTATTAAGCTAACTTATCTATATACATGACTGACTTTGGATGTCATTCTTACTTCATTATAAGCATGCATTATTTCTCTATAACAACCCACGCTCAAATAAATTCTTTATAATTTCTCTACTACATTTGAGTGTTTGAATAAAGATTCCTAGATTATTATATACACGTCTAATTGGTAGAGGTATGTGATCGCAATATTAGCATTATACCCAGTTGCAGGGCACATTTATTTAGGTATGCATAGTGGATTTGATACACTTAGGTGAGATACCTATATTTGCATTTGTTTACAAGTTTAAACCTACTTATGAGCAGACTTTCAAACGCTAAACCCGACAAAAAATGAGTATTCAATAATTAAACTCTACTGCAGTTCCAATATAGTTACTACTTAAAGCATAGACATAAATTCAAAATAAATACTCTTTACTCTACACTATGGCAGTGGGTACTGATTGAACGACAGTCTTTGCGTAAATGAACACTAATTATAATAAAATTACTAAGAAGATTAAAATTAAATTAATAACTAATTGAGATTCATTGGAAATCTTGTACTATTTAGCGTTGTTATACTCTCGTCTCCACGTCGTCTTCAGTAGTAGATTTCCTGTAATAGTTGGAAGTTTGATTTAATTTTTTTATTCAAACTGAGACTCAAACAAAAGAGATCCTAATCAACCCGATAGGAAAATACCACATGAATGACAGTTTTTTTTTTGTGTAAGTAACAAAATCATCAATTTCGATTCCAGAAACTCTTTTCGAAAATATGAAAACCAACATTGAAATACATAGATTTACAATTAGAGTTTAATAAATTATGTCTAGCAGGACCGCATTCAACCTACCAATTATTTATTTATATAAAATTAAAAATTAAACTTTCTGTGTTTGACTAGTACTTTTAAGGTAGGTAAGAATGTGGTCAGACTATGAATAGGGTAAATGCATGATTTTTTTTTATTTAAAAAATTAATCCTCATTCATGTAATAAACAGTTTAGTAAAACTGTTTTTCGGATAACTATGAAATTAAAAAAGATACGAGCCATCGAAGATTTGTTTCTATCTCTTTCTCACAAAACGAAATTTAACACGGAGTTTATATGGCCGTAGTGACATGTGACGTCACAGTCTATGTCGGATCTCTCTGTCTAATTGGTGTGTAATCAATAGTTTTAAATGCTCATATCGGCCGTGTTTCTTGGCCGATTTTAATTTTAATTTCACTTTTTGTCATCTCTACTACGGTATTTTCATATTTTGTTAATAAATGCCATGAAAAAAATTCATGCATATTCCCTGTTGTCTATGAGTAAAGAACATTAAATTACCTCCTCCCTAAATGGTTGAAGATGATTGCGCGGCAACACCACCGGTTAGCAAAGCAAAAGATGATTACAATGAGTGTTTTTCATACAACCGCCACCATCTATTGACAATGTTATCATTATGGCTGGATTTAAAGGAAAATAATAATAAAAACCTATGAACGATGTTCAGACCCAATCTATAAAATGATCATCATTTTATTTACAATTTCAGAGGGTATATTTTGATATCTAGTACGTTTGTGACTCCTGAAATACGTTCCATGCAGAATTCCGTACCAAGGCGTAGTTATGAAACATTTTTTACTAAATTAATAGAATACTTAAATAAGTTTTTCTAACCCTCTTAATAGTACCGGGCATGGACATTTTCATATTGCTATACGGATTTCTGAGTAGCTTATAACATAAAATGAAAAAGTTTTACAAGCTTACAGTGACCATGCAGACAGAACAGGATTCACACTTACTCGCTCGTCTCTCCCATACTCGCTAGTGGCGCCCCCATCTGCTGTTGTTGATTCTCAGCTAAGAGAAAACAAAACACAAAATGTTATAGATAGATAATTCACCAAATCTATAATGTCTAAAAATATAACACTGCACATAACGTGAAACTAAATGCGAGGCTTGATTCTGCAATTATTTACAAAAAAGCCGAGAACATACTTTGGTTAGGGAACACAAAGATATCTAAACTCCAGATGGCACAAAACGATGTTAAAAGAAGAAGTTTCGTATAATCTATACTTGGAAGTACAGATTATACGAAACTTAGGGTACGTTTTTACCTAAATTCGTCATGCCTACTTGCCTAGCCTGTCGCTAGTAGGTATTATTATGAGAGTGACGATAGCATTGTTATGCTAGGTACACACACAGCTAGTTTTTACATCACACGTGACACGTCCACAAACACGTTTTTAGTCGCTAGCGACAAATCTATCGACAAGTCTGTGTGTGGACGTGATATTTTGAAATTACCAGCGAATCTCTGGCGACTAAAGTTTGTACGTCTGTACAGGAGCACTAAACATACTAAGCTATCAGCCAAAGTGTGTCCTTAGCTGTAACAGTTACCTGGATGTGCCATCTCACTACTACGGACTTGCGGTGCCTGGTTGATCCCACGCAAGTGAGCGTGATCTTCCTCAGCTAAAGCAAGCAAAATAATAAGGTCAAAAGCAGTTCATCACTCTCAAACGCTAGATAAGCTTGGTTGAAGAAAAATTAACAAAAAAATAAAAGCACACTCTCAAAGTACAACGTCAATGGATACTAGTAGGTTTTGATATTGGCCAGCTTTAAAATAATATCTCTGTGTTGCTGTTTTATAAATTTAGAATGTATATAGGTAAGGACGCTTTTTAAAATAGGTCAAGTAATAAAATTAAAAAAATATATTCATTAGAGACACGCATATTTCTGGAGGATATTTTTATTAATTTCCGAGGTTCAGAGCAAGGTCATGAATGTATCGTTCTTTCCGAATCAATATAAAATGATATGGGATTGGGAATAATTATGTGTGTAACAAGTGAAGCAAATACTCTGTACAAATACAAAACCAATTACAAAACAACATCCTTCACATACCTGTGTAGGGGAACAAATATTTATCATGATGCTTATCCGATCCCTCTGACATCCTATCAGTATAGTCCCCACCATAATTATGACTATCCATCTTTCTTTGATAGTCATTCTTCAACATGGTTGCTATACCAGAATCTCTGAAATCCCTTGGCGGGTATCCATCATGTTCTCTTGTAGATACTCCTGAGTCTCTAAAATCCCTGGATCCATAGACATTTTGGTCTGAATTCAAATATTTTGTGGGGCTGTATCCATAGTCTGATGTTCGCGTTGGTAAGTAAGTTTTGGACCCGTAAGGATTGCCTGGCAGTCGGTACATGGTCGGTGATATCGGGTAGTTTGGATCATACGGTATTTGTTTCTCTGTGTCCGTTGGAAGGACTCCGTACATCAGTTCGTCGTCCATTACGCCGTATCTGAAAAGTGAACGGTAAGTCACGAGATGTATATTTAGTAAAACCCTAGTACAATATGAAACGAACAAGGTGTTATGTGATGGCCAGGACAATTTCGGACAACATTTTAGATTAGTCTTAGTTCAACAAGACACAGCTGACATACTACGTCGGACGTCGACGTCGACAGCCTATCTGTGCTTAAAGCTTTAGGTAGCAAACAAACTAACAACAAACTAATTTTTGAGTGCCATCTAGCTCTGGAGAGTTTATCGACGTCCAATCGCATTACTCTCCAGTGGATCAAAGGGCACAGTGAATCTCTGGGCAATGATGCTGCAGATGAACTTGCGAAGAGAGGCTCTGATATGAGGGTGTTAGGCCCGTACCCACTTCTCCCTTTGCCTTTCTCACAATTTCGTGCGTGGATTCGCCAAAGATCGACCGAACTCCATAACAACAGATGGTCACGGGCAACAGACTGTAGACAGTCAAAATTGGCATTACCAATGATACACCCGCGATTAACCAAAAAACTTCTCAGTCTGAGTAGAAATAACCTTAGAATAATAATAGGCACAATTACGGGCCATAACCTCCTTAACAAACATCTTTTCAACATAGGCGCCACGGACAGCCCCCTCTGCAGGGGCTGCCTTGATGCCGAGGAATCAGCCGCCCACGTCATCCTGGATTGCGAGGCCGTGGCTTCTCAACGTGCAGAAATCCTCGGAACAATGAGGTCGCTCCGCGAAGCCTGTGAAGCTCCCAGGAAGCTTCTGTGCTTTTGGGCGGAGCTAGGCTGGCTCGGTTAGCCAGAATCCCCACGCACAACGGACCGAATGGGAGTCTAAGTGCGGAAAAGGGAGTCCCATCATCATCATCATCATCATACTACGTCGGAAACTTCCGAAAGTGTGAGCGCGGACCGCGGAGGTATTATATATATTATTAAGATATTTGTATTAAGGAGTGACGAGGTCATTGAAAATACACATCCATTAGTTCAACTTAGATCATTTGATTTATTTATCCCGTTACCACTTCGCTATACTATCAGATACTTCAGATAGGTATTATGACGTCACTGACCTATTATCAAGCGGCAGTCTGCTGGCGTCCACACTGGCCACGTACGTGTCGTGCACGTTCTCCAGGATGGACGGCTTCAGGCGGCGCCGGCCGAGGTACACGTCGGACGTGAGGTCGGGGTTGGGCAGCGGGTGCGGCGACGGAGAGGCCACGCCGGGGTTGCCTTCGGTGTCCGAGCCCGTCTCTTGCGACCAGCGAGCCATGTCCGGCCGGTTCGGGTCTGGTGAAAGGAATGAGATTTTTAAGAAAGAAAAAAAAATATTGGGACTCGCACACGTAGAACACAAATTATATAGAATGTCATAATCATAGAACAAAAAGAAAAATTAAAACAGAAAGTCCTGTACGAGGCCAAATTGCTCCTATCTTAGCATAAACCAGCTTCTGCTAGGGCTCGCTGTGACGCCACGGGCAGATACAGAAATCAATAAAATAGATATAATTATGAAAAATATTAACAAATGAAAGATTTTTTTTAAAGTATAATTTTATTATAAAATATAATTTTATTATTAATGTAGTCTGCGTGTCAACGCCGGACGTAACCTCATTGTCTGTTCTACATAGATTTGATACAACCAACGGAATTTGGTTGAACAGCGATACATAAACCAATGACTGATTTAGATCGTACCTTCTCGTATATGCGCCGGCCATCTTGGTTGGATGGCAAGCGGTGCTCCTTCAGTGATGTTCGGTAGATAGCTCGCCGCACTGACACTTGTTGCTCGATCCCCTAAAAAAATATATGTATGATAACATCTGAATCAGAATGAAAATTCGCGTGATTAAAAACGTTTAAAATCTAATCATAAAAATTTGTCAAAAATTTAGAGAAATTGGAGGTATTTTTGACAGATTGAGATTAAGATTAGAAGACGACCGTTCTTAAAAATACGGGAATTGCCCTTTAGATCATCGTTAGATAGACCAAAAACTAATCCCACTTGTAACAGTTATCTTTATGACTACTCCAAGACATATAGGCACAGCGGTGCTATTCTGTAAAAATCTCACCGTGAAAACATAGGTGAAGTGAGCGTGGAGTGAGCTGTCAATAGTGTCAATTCCTAGCAAAAAGAAACTCACTTCACCTAAGTTTTCACGGTGAGATTTTTTCAGAATCGACCGGCTGTACTGTAGAAAGTTATATGCTTGATGTTAAAATTATCTTTGCATATCTTAGTTTATGGACAAGTCGGTGTGGAATTTATTTTTTAAATATCGCAGCTCATGCTGAGGTAGGAGCCCGCATAGATCTTTTTGTATTTATTTATTACTTTTCGCACAGAAAAAGGTACACAGGCGGACTTAATGCCTTGGGCATTCTCTACCAGTCCAACCATGGGTGGCGAAGAGTTTAGATGGAAGGTGCTTTAGAAACTCCTCCTAGAAAATAAATTATTATGACAATGTGTTGGAGCACGGAAGTGAGGCATCGTTTTAAATTAAAACAGGTTTCTGTTCTGACTCGTTTCGGAGAATTTCTTTATTTGCATAAGAAGGTCTATCATGCGGTCATGTCACTTATCTATTTATCAGTATTTATTTATTTATTGTTTAGTTTTGCAATGTTACTCAATATCACGCTTTTTATACATAGGTACCTATTCGTTACTGTTTTTATGTGACACTAATTTATTTTATTTATTTACTAAATTATGCATACACATTACACACATCACGATACAGTATAAAACTGATTTACATCCGTCACCTCACACATCAGGTCCAGTTGAAAACCAGCGTCAGGCACCAGTTGTCTGGCATTTTTGCTGAACTGGGCCTTTTTGGCGCAGCCGTGAGGCACACTTTCCTGCTAATTTCTTACATCGGACTTTGCACGTTTTATTTTTATCTTATTTTTTATCTGATGTACAACTAATATCTAACTACCTGGTGTATTGTGTGTCTCTTAGTCTGTGCTAAATAAATGTATTTTCTTTCTTTCTTCTTTCCTCAATGTCAAGCCCATTATAATTGGTTTGGTAACGGTTAGCTCTCTTCCTCCTCTTGTTTTCTTCTTAGTTTTCATTGTTTTCCTAGTTTTAAATGCTCCTTTTTTATTGTTTGTGTTCCCTGTGCGTGTCCCAAATTTTTTTGTCTTCCTTTCTAAAGTAAGTAATACTAACTGTTAGCAGAAGGTGGGTGACTGGATCGCCGTGTGCTGGTCTCGTCATCATCCGAAGAGTGACTGGAGGCCAAGTCCAGGCTTCTAGCACTGCCATCACTGTCGCTGTCGGTGGCCTCGGTAGCTTCTTCACCGGTCTCTCCTGTTGTTTCGCCGTCTATGGCCGTTTTGCGGCGGCGGCGACCTTCGTCTAAACAAAACAGAGTGTGGTTGCGAGGTAGAAAATAAGAGGGATGAAATAGAAATAGAAATCATTTATTTGCCCATAATGTAGGTATACAGATATGATGGTAATTTCCATGAGAGTCCCGATACATTTTACCGTACGGCATGCAAAATTATGATGAATTATGATTATTATTTATTTATTTATATAAACAATCACAACAAAAAGATGAATATAAAGGTGAATTTATTATTTGATGATAAGTAATAAAACTTTGAAGAACTTAAAATAAAGGAAGCTGACGGGTTACCATTTCGAAATTAGAAAAAGTGATCAAGAATGTCCCGACATTTTACTTTTAAATCTGTCTGTTTACTGTAGGTTCAGGTAGGTCATTTAACGTTTTTGGAAGAGTACTGAGTAGTTTCGCGAAAAGTTCGGAGAAATGTCGAAGCCGGACGAAGTCCGGACGAGAGGGTTAAAAGCCGGAAAAATCTGGACAGACCTTAGGTAGCATAGCCAAAAAAGTATAAAGGAAGTATTATTTACCGTCTTTCCTAGTGTGCAGTGACGAGTCGAACCCTCTGAGGTACGCGGGCATGTCACTCGCGCTCGTGTTGTAGTTGGACGTCGAAGTACTCGTGTGACGGAGTTGGCCGTCACTGCGACTGTGTCAAATATTACACATATTAGATTTTGTCGCAATAAAGAATAATTTGAACCTTATGTAAAGCAGTGTTCATAATGTTAGAGATTCCATCAGTTAATCAATTTTAGTGAAATGTATTCTAAGTTGATTTTTTGAGTGACCATTTGCAACAAAAAGGTCCTAATAAGTTTTTGGTTGCAATGGAATATGAACTTTGTTATGTATGACATTCAGTTTGTTGTTCCATAACTTGAAAATTATCTCATATTCCTGGCTCTAATATAGTTGCTTTACGAATTTGACGCCTTTTTGTGAAATATGACGACTTTACGCGTGAAAGCTTTATCTATAAACCATATTTTAAAAGCCTTATCAAGTCTCTGATTATTTAAACTGCAGTCAGCGGAGAATGAGGGTTTTCTGAAATGACGTTCACTAGGTGGCAGCACTGATACGTCAGGTCCAGGCATCTGTCAAAGAGCCTATATTTTCTTTAGTCATGACTGAATGATGAACGTATGAATGAATCGAAGGATGAACGTCATCATATATTTTATATTGGAAGACCTCTTGTCAAAGTGGTGCCAACTGGTGTCGTAAATTTTCACAAAAACCCCCATTGCGTAACACACTAACGGCAGCAATAGCTTTCATTTTAACAGATCAACAAAATTCATTGTGTTATTTACGTTGTTAGCAGACAAATTTTTCGAACATATTCTTCATAATGATTCAGTTTGACGAGGAATTTCCTACATTGAATATTCGTTCAGAAAAAAGAAAAGCCGATAAAATACAAATTAAGTAAACGAAGTCCTTACCTGTAAGGACTAGAACTAGTTTTAGTAGTAGATCTAGAAGTGGTCGATGATGCAGATATACCGATGTTCCTCATCTGACGTCCCGGCTCCGTGCTACTGTGATACGCCAGGGCAGATCTAACGAAATATAACATTTAAAATTGAACTTTAATTTGTAAGTTATAAAGTTGAAAATAGATGTTAAGAATGGCTTAAAAATTAGATAGTTTTGTTGGAAAATAGATTTATTTTCAATGTAATAAGGTTGAAATTAGTTTGTGTAGGTTACCTGTTGACTTGTGATAAGTTTTGAGCACTACTGCTGATTATGACTGATGTGTCGACTAGAGGTACTTTCTTGCCCAAACATCTTAGTATCGTCCTGAAAAAGATTTGGTAGATAATTTTGTTGCATGTTATTTATATCATTAATAGGATTTTTAAAGATTGAGGAAATTAAATCTTAGTTGAGACTTTATAAGGATAAGTTTGGTAATAGCGGTATCTACAACGCCATATGCGAACTACGCGTCATACTGACGTCACGCAAAATTCTGCATCTCGCAAGCAGAGTTTACCGCGCAACTAGCATAGATACAACGGCCCTTCATGAATCATAGGGCAGTTGCCCGCCACACACAACTCCCGTCTGGTCGGAGGATCCTCTCTTTTGTATAGAGTATGAGTGAACTTTAGATCATATTCCTCATACCTCTACACCTGTTTCAAGATTCTGTTTTTTATTTATACCATCAACAATTTTCGGAGAGACAGCTAACATGATAAAGCTAAAATAAAGGCACACAAAACCGACCTCCTCAAGTTGTCCCTGACCCGCACATTGAAGGCGAGGTGTCCCAGCGCGGCGGCGGCCGCGTGCGCCGCGACGCCGGCCGCCAGCGCCGCGCCCAGCGCCCCGCGCCGCGCGCCCCCCCCGCCGCCCCCCCCCTCGCTGCCCAGCAGCAGCGCGCTCGCCCACGACACGCACACCAGCGGCATGCACACCACGCTCACGCCCAGGAGCATCCTGTTCCAACATACATTCATTTTTAGAACGTTAGAAGAGTCCGACACAGAAGTTAAATTGATATTTATATCGCGGTCACTATTGGCCGATCACTTAACTGAGACGTTGCCTGAGGTAGCAGCGCGGTGCGGGAGGAGTGTGGTGACGTGATGCGAGAGCTCAGAGATTCGTCAACTTATGACAACTATCACCCCTCCCGCACCGCGCAGCTACCTCAGATAACGTCTCAGTTAAGCGGTCAGCCTATAGTGGTGGATCACTTTTCAACCTTATTACTAACGACATAAGGATGAAAAGTAAACCGCCTTTGTCCACGGTTGTATAGACGGCAGCATATCAAGCTACCCGAAACTGTCAAATTTTCCCAATCAACTTTGTACCTTTTACTCTACCGATAAAGTTGAAAATCTATTAAAGAAATTTGACAGATTGTAGTAACTTGATGTGCTGGCGTCTGTACATAAATACATTAACAAAATTCCCATCCAAATTAGGACTCAGTCAAATTTGTTTATGGCTTGACACGGTTACTTCGATCCGAGTTCACCAATCATTGTTAAAGTTACATAAATATAAAATGATGTATGAACTGGGCACTGAAATCTATTGATTTCAGTGCCCAGTTCATACATCATTTGAGGGTTGGGGTTTGGGGTTTTTTATTTCATTTGAGGTTGATATGTCCTATTTACGCCTGGGTACGTAGGTATGTGCAATCGGCGTAGTGTGTTGAAAATCCAGTGCGCGGTAAAAATCACCCATGCGTACAATGCGTGCCACGAAAGATGAGACTTGATACACCACGTGGTTTGACATGCGCAGTACACGATTTTAGGTATCTTTAGCGGTATGAGGTCTGAGTGCGGGACGGGACCGGACGTCATAGGGGCGGCGGAAAGAGCGGGGGAGGCGGGGTCAAGTCTCATCTTTCGTGGCACGCATTGTACGAGGGCTTAGAAAGAGTGGTCGCTCTTGAAAGCCGAATTCTTTCTAAAACTCGAAATCTTATGTTTATTACGACCAATTTCTATGGTGCTAGTTTACAATAAGTCAACAATCAAAAAGTGTTCCTTACCTCAAATTCCCAAAGCCTATGATATGGTCTCGTACGGTGAAGGCAGCTCTTGTAGCCCCCGCAAGAAACACTAATGCAGCACCAGCATACACTGCTGCTGGTATTACCACCCACCATACAACAGGCTCGTGGCAACTTACCCAGCAACTGTATGGAAAATATAAGGAGTTATGATAGAATAGAAAATCTTTATTTATAAAATTTATGAGATAAAATCTTTGTTGAGTTTTTTATAAAGACAAGATTGGTCAATACAAAGGATACTTTTTATCCTGGTAGTTCCAATGGGATAATTTTCAATAGTAATATTAGTAATTAGCAAAAGGTAGTTAGTTATTCTACTTAATATTATAAATGTGAAAGTTTGTGAAGATGTTTGGATGTTTGTTACTCAATCACGAGTAAACCGTTGAACAGATTTAGATGAAAATTGGGCCATAGATAGACCATTTCCTGGATTAACAAATAGGATACTCTTTATCCCGATATTGCCACGGGATCAAAACTTACGCGGGTGAAACCGCGGGCGCTGCTAGTACAGTACCCGGCAATAAATATTTCACATCGACCTTTGCCTTTTTTGTATTTTATACAAAGAATAAAAATAATTATCAAAAGAAGCAAATCATAATTGTTTTAACAGCTCCTAATAGATACCGGACTGTTTGTATTTCGTGCGACAGAGATAACGCTCTACGAAGCCGAAATTAGCCGATTGTCTCTTTCCAAAGGTTGATGTGCAATATTTATCGCCGGGTACTGTAAATAAATAAATGCAAAGTCTGTAATCGCCCATGTGCCTTGAGCAAGCGTGATTAATGAAAGTGCCTTCTTTGTATGAGAAGAGGCATTTGCTCCACTGTCGGATAATAATCATCATCATCATCATAATCATCCTATAATGTTCCCACTGCTGGGACACACGCCTCCTCTCTGTGAGAGGGAGTGGGCCGTAATCCACCACGCAGGCCCAGTGCGGGTTGGTAGATGTCACATGTCTTCGAATTTTTGGTTCTAGGACATGCCGGTTTTTCCTCACGATGTTTTCCTTCACCGTTTTGAGAGCAGTGGTGATGAAATAATTTACACAAAGTAAAGCGTCTGTCGGGGTCGAACCGACGACCTACAATTCGTATGTCGCGGCCGATACCACTGGGCCACCACTGCTCACACACAGGCTGGTGTAATGTAGACTCACAAGAGCGCATTCCCGTACTGGTGCTGGTGGTGGCTGGCGGCGAGCGCCAGCGCGACGGCGGGCGCGGCGTAGGCGGCGGCCAGCTGCGCGGCCAGGCCGCCGTGGTTGACGTCGCGCAGCTCGCGCAGCAGGCGCCGCAGCTGCCACGCGTCGCACGCGCCCCACGCCAGCGCGCACACCCACCAGTAGTGCAGCGACATGGCCATCAGCTTGCACAGGAACTGCGGGGTCAAGTATATGTATTTTTGCTATTTCAAGTTAAACAAATATCAACTTTATTTCAATGATTTAAATGAAAATGTTTGAAATTGTAGCATAAAGTGAACTTTATTGTGCAGGAATTAAAGTTATTTTTCCATTAATTCATATTTGTTTACATTTTTGGCAAATAAATCGCGAACGCAGATTAATAATAACGATGCAAAATGGGCACTTTAGGGAGAAATGGATGGCCCGTCATATATATTCAAAAGACGAGGTTTTCTCTGTATAAGTAAATAGTTCTACAAACATTTAAGACAGGTAAACGACCAACCAAAAGTAAAAAAAAGAAAGGAAATTTGTTATCAAATCTCGGCATAATCGTTTTTTTTCAGCGTATTAAAATCAGTGGTTTTTACACTATCAATAGTTAACACCCAGATCCAAACTGCTTGGTGCAAACCATATCTTGAACGAAACACACAAATTAGATCATGCCCTTCAATCAAACATTCACCAAAGAACTCCTGGCTTTCTAAGCCGTTCGGTCATAAACACGCAGAAAATGAGGTGCTTACACTAGACACAATGTTGCCACGTCACGAAAAGTTGTAAAAATATGCTAATAAAACCTAAACGTGCGGAAAGTGGGATTGTTCACAAGTCACAACCAAACATAAATTGGGCTGCGATCTTCAACCTTGAGGAACCACCTAATAAGGGCCATATTACCATAATGACTTACCTCATTCTGTACCAAAGAACTCCTAGCTTTCAATGCAATAAGATACAGCAGCTCAGCCATAAACACGCAGAAGATGAGGTGCTTGTGTATGGAGTTGGAGACGGTGGCCGCACCACCACGCATCAGACAGAGAGCTGTCCAGGTGATGAGGAGAAGCGGCAGAGATATGCTGAACGCAGTGTATGATGTCACTGATTCCAGGAGTGAGGGTTCTGGGATAAACTGTAGGGGCGTAAACATCAGATGTCAAATGAATTTTTTTATTTCTATCGAAAGTACTCTTCATTTTCAGCCCGCCTTTTTTGTGAAAAAAAAAAATAAAGTACCTACTCAATTTCTTTGTGATTTTTAATTTCAAGGTGCATCTCTACCATATGCATTAATTTACGAGAATTTATTTGCGACCATTCGTTCGTGAGCTTTACCTTGGATGCACTGGAATTCATGGAATTAAAACTTTTTTTGCCGCATATCTGAATATTTTATTAGTACCGTACTTAAGAAATCAGACGCTTACCTCAATATCAACCTCATCAACCAAAACAGCGAATGTAGACAGATGATTGCAGGTGCAGTTGATAAGCAGCGGTTCATTGGAGTACGGAGACCAGTCGTAGTCGATCTCTGTGTGACAACCAACGCGAGACCATTCGCCAGACCTGGTAAAAACGAAAATAAATCAGCGGTGCTATTCTGTAAAAAATCTCACCGTGAAAACTTAGGTGAACTGAGCGTGGAGTGAGCTGTCCATAGTGTCAATTCCTAGCAAAAAAAACTCACTTCACCTAAGTTTTCATAGTGAGATTTTTAAAGAATAGAGTTCCAAGAGGAGTAAGTGATGAAATAAGGTGATATCATTAGAAATGGGAGACATCAGAAAATTGTATTTTGAAGATTGTGTTCTACTTTTAGGAGTTCCAAAATTATGCCACAGTCAAAAATATTTAGAATTATGGTCTGAGCTGGTAGAGCAAGTGCTGGTTTCTATATGAAAACCCTTTAGCAACGTCCTGTGTCTAATTGTGGGGTCTTCCAGATTGATAATAATCTGGGATCATAAGGAAATCTCACAGCAATAATGATCTATTTTTCATTTATTATTTTTTTTTTCACTAAAAATAATTAAGACTTACCCTCGCAAAGTTGACCAATGCACGCACTGGGGATTAGTCCTAGACCCGAACGTATCCCGATCAATATCGAGCCACATCTGCAGCCTAATCGGCCTCTTTAACCGAATCCCACTCAAGCTTTTATACACCAACTTCTTTTTCACACCGTCTTTTGTCAAATTCCCGCTTTCCATTATCAGGGCCATTGCTTTCGGTCCATCATTTGATTCTAGTTTCTCTGCGACGTAGGATGATTCGTTTTCTTGTAAGTCCTCACTTGTAAAGGATTTTTCTTGCTTTTTGAAGGTTGGTTGTATGACCACAGGGCCATGGTTGTCATGGTTTTGGGAGTCCTCGAGGGGCCACGTGTTTTTTGATTGGCTGTTCGGGTTAATGTGGTTCATTTGTTGGTGGTGTGCGTTGCCTTTGTTTGCGTAGATTATGCCTGTTGAAAATAATCGTGGTTAAAGAATTTTTAACGTGGTTTGACATTTTAAGTTGCCGATTTTGCTAAGGTTGAGGTTGAGAAACTATCTTGTCATACCTTTGTGTTAAAACCATTGATATATATATATATATCAATGGTTAAAACTGAATAATATGTAGTAGATTGTTTGCCAAGGGGGCAAACAACTATTTTGAAGATTCAAAGTACGTCACTCGAGCTTAAAATAGTTGTGCTCCCGAGGTGGACACTACTTTTTATCACCCTCTATAAAAATATAATTAAGTGCAACTTATGAATAAGAATAGTACGTTTATTTATTTACATACAATTTTGAGTAAATTACGAACGAAGGCAAAATGCTTTTCGCGCGTATTTTTTCACATTTTGGCTCGCGCGCGTTTTACTTTATCTGATCAGCTTGTTAGGTACTTGGTCATACAAAGTTCGTGATTGATCTCTTTGGTGATTGGAACTTTTACTAACAATACCCACATTCCCAATTCAAATCACTTTTAGTCCCTAGGGACTAAAGACTTAGACTTTAATCGCTAGGGATTAAAGAGCTATTTTAGTCCCTGTTTACGAAGAATACACAATGTTATACACAATGTTATATTATAGTTTTCTAAGAATTTAAAAACAATAGACGTAAACGGGCTCCAACCTGCTGTTATTGGCCATTTCCCACTAAGTTTTGTTACTTGTATTTGACGTTTGGAACCCACAAAGGATTTCAGTTTTCAGCCAGACTTTCCGACCCGCATCGGGTCCGTGTGGTGGGTTACGGCCCACTTCCTCCTCTCACAGAGAGGAGGCCTGTGTCCCAACAATGGGAACATTATAAGCTGGTTATGCTTTCCAAGATCCTTACCTTCAACATCATCCATGTTACTCTCCAGCGAGTTATCTTCGTCGCTGGCCTCCTTGGTCCATACATACTCGGGCACGAACAGAGCCAGCTGTATGATAGGCGAGCCCACTGTGATGTTGACGCCCCAGCGCTGACTGATGGACTCGTCCATACGGAGCGGCATCAGTTGCGATGTGTTGCGAGAGTATTGTAGGTACGAGAATACGGCGCGGGATTCGTAGTTTAGGTCGAGATTTTCTGGAATTATTTTGTTGTTTTAATGCTGTCATGAAATTATTGAGTTTTATAAGAAGGTATCAGAAGAGCTCACTCAGGTAATAGAAAGTTGAGTATAGTTTTAAAATGTTTAAACGGTGTTTGTACTAATCAAGCTATCGGCATTGCGGGCAACATCTATGCATTTGGTCTGGTTTTTGGAAATCAATAAAATTTAATCAGAGTGCTACACTAGGTACAAGGATCTTTTGGCGCCTGAATGATATTGACGTGGGGCGTTGTAGGCAAACAGGGCGTTGTTGGAGTTTCTTGCCCATTCTTCTCCATACGAAAACTACCTTTTGGAAGGGGCGACTAGAATCAATTCAATTTTACTGTAAGTTTTGACGTTCAAAAGTGCCTTTAATGTGCCTATTTGAAATAAATGATTTGACTTTGACTTTGAAACATTTGTGTAATTGTCACAGTAATTGTATTGACAAAACACGATGGAGGTATTAGTTCCGATTTTGGCCGCGCCCCATAAGAAACATAGTAGGTAGTCTTGTACTTGTACTGTTAAAAATCTTATCTGACATGACTAGGTACTATAATAGAGGTATAAATGTGCCGTTGGTTGTTCTTATTTTGGTCGTTCAATCAGACAATATAGCATGACCTAGCTTACCATTAGCTATAAGATGATAAATGATAGATAACCAGGGGACAGGGGTAAAAAGTTCTTGAAATAAAAAAAAAATGTTTTTGAAGAATAAATGAATAAAATCAACTCACCTTGAATATTACTATTAGTAATTCCAAGCAGATCCAATGGCAGTAGCACCCTCGTATACTTATCAAACTTATTCTTGCTCTTCACATAGTTATTATACTTCGGGAACGACACGGTAGGGCTGGATGGCTTCCTATACTTGTTGATCTTGCCATTAGCATGGTATATCGGCGTTTGTATGGGAGAGTGTAAGAAGGATGACGTGTCGGGTAATACGACGCGTTCGGTCGTGTAGGAGTCTATGTTGTACCGATTTAGTTGGGTCGGCTCGAAGCCGTAGATCGATTCTGCTGTTACTATATCGACGCCGATTACTGAAAATGTTACATTAAACACTTCTTAAAAGTAGGCATAGGTGGTTTAGGACTTCATGTTGTTTAAAGAGTGTTAAAAGTGGAATAGGTAAGTATAATAGGAAACAGATTTCCCAAAATAACTGATTCGACCTTATTCATAACTACATAAACCTAAGATTATTTAAAACAAAAAAAAAAAATAATAATACGCAGAGTAGGGTGCTTACTCTTCAATATAATTCCGATAGATCGACATTGGAATTGTGACGTTTCGTACTCTTGAGTTCGATGCTAGCGCTAAATGATTTTTAAATTGGGTGTCTATTTTGGAGAACTAAGTGGAACTGGGTTCGGGCTTGGCGTGGGGTAATTGTTGACAATATTGTTTTCAAGAGTACCGAATCACGTGACTGTAACATTAACATTGAAATCATTTTGGCATCTCATTGGAATTAAAATTAGTTTGAAGAGTAAGCCCCCAGGGCCTGAATGTGGTACTTTAAGAAGAGTATCTATCTGTACTCTCGTTTTCTGATACTGCTGGAAATTTTTTGATGAGCTCAAGAATCTAGAGTATATCGGAAGGGGTGCCCATTTTCTATTATTAACCCAAATCACTAGTGCTGGTACTCAACGGTAGTTTTCAAAGGAAATATTGGAGCCCTTTGGAAGGCTAATCAATAAAACTTACCTAAATCACTAGTGTTGATCTCGAAGGGACTGGTGTAGGTATCATGTTGGCTTTCGGCGAGCACTGCGATGTACTTGTCGAACCTCTGTAGTAACAGCTCCATGCCGTGCCCGGTCAGTTCTCGAATGCGACGCCATTCTTTGGAATATTGAGCGTTCAGGATTGTGTTGGCGGATTTTATTACGTTCTGTAAAATAGTGAATGGTTAGATTCTTGTTGCAAATGACTAACAAGTAAGTACACGAAAGGAAACCTATAGTGGGTGCTCGGATACCTGTCTACTCCCGGCCTTTAGAAAAGGGGTTTTGTTTTGGCAATTATAATGTTCCCGAGTTGTCATACTGTAGCTCGGGATACGACGATAGATATTTTTATGTTTCGAAAATGTAGATTTTTTTCTATTAAAATTAAGCTTGTACCTCAACCTCTCACTAGGTTTCTACTATAACGTAGATGCTTTTGGGCTTTGTCCAGCAATGGATTACATAGAGTTGATTGATTTTTGGGAGTGCTGCAAGGTCACAATAAATTAACAAGATACTTATATGAAGATATTTTTTTGTAACTTTCGTCAAGGTTTAGAGAATGTAAAGATTATTTTGTTTCTTCTACAAGTACACACATCTGCTTTTTACCTACAGTACCCGGCGATAAATATTGCACATCGACCTTTGGAAAGAGACAATCGGCTAATTTCGGCTTCGTAGAGCGTTATCTCTGTCGCACGAAATACAAACAGTCCGGTATCTATTAGGAGTTGTTAAAACAATTATGATTTGCTTCATTTGATAATTATTTTTATTCTTTGTATAAAATACACCAATTTCCAAAGGTCGATGTGCAATATTTATCGCCGGGTACTGTACTTTAGTTGTGCCTCATCTCCTCATATTGCAGAAACTCTAACAATAGGCCCTCAGCTACCAGGGTATCAGCTCCATACAGATGTTAGTTAAGTATGTAAGATGGTCCACTCACCCGCACATAATCCTTATCCTGACTATGCGTCAGGTTCAAGCCGGCCTGCCTCATTTCATACTGCAGAAGCTCTAATAATATACCCTCGGCTACTAGGACATCAGCTCCGTACAGAAGTGGTGTATTAGCACACGCGGAGGTAAGATCGGCGGCTAGACGGACGCCCACGAAAGTGTTCACAGATAACTCGCCGGTTTCGATCTTGTTTAGCTGAGGAAAAAGTTTGTCATGAAATGGTTTCTAATGGACTATCAACTTTAGCGTTATGTACGCAAAGTTATTTTTTGAGTGATAAAAAGCCCAAATAAATTTTGGCTGCAATGGAATTTGAACTAGATTGATTGGCTATAGTCAAATGTTCGGAATTCACTCATGATACTGAAGCTTCAATACTCGTGGTTGTTTTTTTAAGAGGACTAAGTGGTTTGAATGGTCTATCAGCCGGTCGATTCTGTAAAAATATCACCGTCAAAACTTAGGTGAAGTGAGTGTGTTTTTGCTAGGAATTCACACTATTGACAGCTCACTCTACGCTCACTTCACCAAAGTTTTCACGGTGAGATTTTTACAGAATAGCATCGCAGACCACTTATTTCTATTGATTCGAGCCGAAAGTAGGCTCTACCATTTATTAAATGTGATAACATTAAAGCACAAAGGTTATTCATTATTCGTCTGTAAATACCTGTTTCCTCAATTGATAGAAGGTGGATGTGGTACAGTTGAACATGTCTGGTTCCTGCCACGGGACGACTTGAGTTTCATCACACATACGAGTCGCTTTACCACTTGTACCTAAAAGAATAGGAAAGGAATTATATCTTAACTAGCTGCGCGCCGCGGTTTCACACGCATAATTGTGCCCATGGGAATATCGGGATGCAAAGTAGCCTATATGTTAATTCAGGGTGTCAGCTACCTCCATACAAAATTTTATCAAAATTGGTCCTGCCGTTTGAGCGTGAAGAAGTAACAAACATATAAACACACACACACACAAACTCACAAACTTTATAATATTAGTGTGATCTTCTTTTATCACAACCATCATACAGTTAAACCAGAAAAGGAATGCGCTTCAGTAATCTGAAGAGAGACGATGATTGCCGAAGCAGTGTGCGCTTCGTTATGCTGCGAGATCTGTACTATACTTATATAGTAACGTATGCAATAATGTGCAAATAAAATAACTTACCAGCTGGACAGTCCGTAATCGCTTCAATACCAAACTTTGTCCGCGGCCACCAGACGCCATGTGAAAAGGAGCGGGGACATCCATCGTAGACCACTGTTAAAAGAATATTATATTATGTGCTGATGTAGGTCTGTATGTAACCACTGTTATGTGTAGGAATATTCTGGATAGGTTGGTTCTGGTGGTTGGTTCTGGTTCTGGTTGGTTGGTTCTGGCTGGTAGGTTGGTTGGTAGGTTGGTTGGTTGATTCTGGCTGGTTGGTTGGTTTCTGGTTGGTTGGTTGTTCTGGTTGGTTGGAAGTTGGGCAGTTATAAGTATTCGATAATGTTTCCAGAATGTTTGAAGGTGTTCTCTGTTAGCTATGGCAGTGATAGCTGAATTCGAAGCTACTCGTATGCAAAAAAAAAAGATACCGACGAATGAGAACCTTCTCCTTTTCTGAAAGGCGGTTAAAAATGCAACAGATAGACGATATTAAGATCCTTTACCTTCACAGCCAGTATTAGGCGCAACCTCCGCATACAAATTCGCACAGGAGTCGCAGGCGCGTCCTATAACGCCGGCGCGGCAGTAACACTGGCCGGTCAGCACTTCGCACGAGCTGTTCACTGAGCCGGCCGCGTAGCACTGGCATGGGAGGCAGTCAGCTGAGCCTTCTGGTTTGTAGTGGTTCTCCTGATGAGGTTGGTAAGGGTCAGTTTTGCTTACAAAGTTTTGGGCCCGGGATTAGTAAATACATAAACCAGTTATACGTGGAAGGGTTTAATATAAGACAATATAAAGAATATGAGATCACAAATCTGTTTACACACACACCGTTCCCCCCCCCTTTCGCCCACCCTCCCCCTGCCTCGCCCTGTCTTCACAGGGCATTGATGGTTGTAGATTTATCTAACGTTGTTCGAAAGCTGTACAGTCACGAGCATAAATACCTTACGAGCTCTGTAAGTTCTTATAAACAATCTGAACAGGCAATATGCCTGACTGCCTGTACTTGACTGGAAATGAAAAGCAATCTTGTCTACGATTATTAAGTTCTTTCTCCAACAGTAGGACAGAAGAGGTTCGAGCGGGTAGGTGGACCTATGAGGTCGCGGGCGCACAGAGTGGGGACTCTGTCCGCCCACCAAGTGACCCCAGGGAAGACGGTGGCACAGTGGTCACGTGTAGGGATTGCAATCCCGCAGCTCACTCAATCCCGCGGGATTGATATGCGGGATTGATTAATCCCGCGCGGGATCCCGCGGGATCCCGCATATTTGAAATTATTCACAGTAGTTCAACTTTTTGCCCCGTTTGTATGTAAGATAAAGTATTAATTTTTTGATCTTATAGGGCTATAAGATCGAAAAATTAATACTTTATCTTATTTAAAATTATGTTATAAAATCGAATTGAAACTACAGGTTTCTGTTTAAAAAATTAAGTATTATTAATTAAACATGTCTTACATTATGCAACAAAAATTATTTGTTTTCTAACAAAATAACAATGAAATTATAACTAAGTACGAGTAATCAGCCTTATTAGACCTTAATTTTTAAATGTTAAGCATCAACAGTTTTGTTTAATTTTACCCTTACATCTAACAACAGTTTTATGATGTTTGTAATTCAGTCTAATAGTCTTATTCATATAATGACTAATAATTATTAGTCATTATATGACTATATGATTAGTTATTATGTGATTAGTTAGTTTGATTATAATCAAATCACAACTTTCTCTTATCTTCTAAAACTTCACGAATGTTTTAGCGGTAAATTTAAATTTGCGGGATCCGCGGATCCGCGTTTTGAAGGTGCGGGATCCAGCAGATTAATATGTGGAGCGGGATCCCGCGGGAATACCGGATCCCGTTTTGCGGGATTGCAATCCCTAGTCACGTGCTGCCGTGCATAGCGAGGCTCAGGAGAGACCCCTTTACAGTCTCCCCAGGGTTGTGCCTTACAGGCGTTGCGCGGGGGGGTCCGGAAGTGGTATTTTAAGAGGAACCGGGATCATTATCAGCACATAGGGGATGTGCTGATAATGATCACCGGGGTGGCTTTAGTGAGGTAAAAATCCCATACTACCCAACCTCTTTCCCCCTAGGTCAGGTGCCTTTTGAAGGTTTCCCTTGAAAAAAAAAGGTTATAGTACTAATGAGTCGTCGCGCGGCTCCCGACGCGACGCCCGGAGCGCCTCCCGCGGCGGCTGGGACGGGAGGCTCTCTCCCTCAGCCGTCCCGCCGCCTTCTTCGCTAGCATGACTGCTTCGCAAAAGGAGGCGACTGCCCTCCACTCCCTCTCGCCCCGGACCATGGCTTGAACCAGGCCCGGACGCGAGAGGTCGCCGCCGCTGCCAATCTTCTCTACGAGAACACGGCGGTGCTCCGCCCAAGCGGGGCAGACCTCCACCGTGTGTTCCACCGTGTCCTCTGGGCGATCCTGGCAATGGTGACACCCGGGCGTTTCCTCCCACCTGATGATGTGCAGGAACCTCCCGAAAAAATAGTTTACCTTGCAGTGACATTGGCCGGTAGTGGCGTGGCAGTGCGGGTGGTACCCGCGCGCGGCGCAGGCGCACGGCCCGCACGCGCCGCGCGCGCCGCCCCACCAGCCGCGCGCGCACTCCGCGCTGCCGCGCTGCACGCAACCTGACGCTGGGGGGGGGACACAGGTTTACATTTAGAATACGCCCATAGACAACATGGCTTTCTAACTTATAGTTATAGAGGTCAAGAAAAACATTAGGCAATGAATTGACCAGCTGTCGTATTTAGTCAATCTGCTGCTAAAAGTCATGTCAACTTCTTACGGTTAAAGATATTTATTTTCTCAAAAGAATTACAATTCACTTATAGAGAAAACATAAATAGGTTTAGAACAATGTTATCTGCCAGTAAGCGTAGATAAAGATTCTTAAGATTGGTTTTTAATTACATGGATTTGGACAGCAGATTCTCTAATCAGATACTTACACAGAATTCCAGAACCAGGGGTATCTATTCAAGTCACATAAAGAATATCACACTAGCCAGTGCAGCTCTCACATTGCATCCAAGCCAAAGCAACAATCAAATCTGTGGCACTCTAAAGTCTCTAGAAAAAGGCTTACTATAACACAGCCACCTGAGTCGACCGAAAAGTTACAAATTATGTATATTAAAACTCACCAGTCATCATATACCCGTCGTCGCAGCTACAACTATACCCCTTGTCGGTGTCGCGCTGCGTGCACAGCGCGTGCTGCCCGCACGGCTGCAGCTCGCATGCGGGCACGCACTGCGGGCCCACTCGCCCGCTCGAGCACACACATTCTGTGTTGTCCCATGATGATACGCATGTGCTCTGTGAATGTTATTATTGGTTAAGAGTATGTTGGCGTATGACAACCATAATTAATCCAATGCGAGAGAGTGATGGGGCTACAGGAAGAATTG
The DNA here is from genome assembly GCA_927399505.1 of Luperina testacea. Lineage (NCBI taxonomy): Eukaryota > Metazoa > Arthropoda > Insecta > Lepidoptera > Noctuidae > Luperina > Luperina testacea. The sequence continues at coordinate 17,739,766 of OV656759.1, read as the reverse complement.
CACATCCCTCTTTCGCAACGGACCAATGATGATTTCCCTTGAAATAAAGACCCTTGAATACTCGAAAACATAGTATTTAACACAGCTGATTCTGTAATCAGCTGTGTTAAATACTATGTTTTCGAGTGGCTGCAGCCCTGTGGCTGCAGGGTCAACAGCCGCTGATATTATTATAATAATTATTATTGTGGAAGTTATGAGCTTAGATGTTTTTTTTTATCATCATTAGATGATAGCCATGACGTCTATGAACGAATTATTAAAAAATAAATTCAAACGGAATTTATTACTAGCTTCTGCCCGCGACTTCGTCCGCGTGACATTTCACCCTCCCCCCATTTACCCCCCTTAAGGTTGAATTTCCAAAAACCCCTTCTTAGTGGATACTTACTATTTACAAAGAACACACCGTCCAAAATGCATGTCTCTAGGAACAGCGGTATGGGCTGTGCGTTGATATATCAGTCAGTGAGGACTTTGTATTTTATAAATATAGATTTTCTACGCAATAAGTTGAGATGAAACAATATATTACAAGTTACTTACATAAGGTGGACAGATGGACAGCATACAATCGGATCGCGATTGACAACCATCCCTCACGTTTTCTCTGACTGTCGGTCGGTTGAGAAGAGATTGAGCAGTTCCTACTCTCACATCCTGAATGAAAAATATGTAGGTAGTTAGGTATTTTATGATTTGTTTACAAATATTTCAAAATCCACTCCGAATAATAAACTCTTTGAATTGAATTTTGCCTTTTTTTGTAAACCATACTGTCCAAGTGTAGGACAAAATAAAAGCCTCTTTAGAACAGTTACGTGTCGTTTCTATCAGCATTCAATAGAAGTTTACGTCGAATCGGATCATTGAACTTTCCAAAAACTATTGACTACTTTTATTTTTTTACTAACTGCGCCCCGCGGTTTCACCCGCATAAGTGTCGTTCCCGTGGTAATTTCGGGATAAAAAGTAACCTATATATTAATCCAGGTTGTCAGCTACCTCCACACAAAATTTTATCAAAATTGGTCGAGCCGTTTAAGCGTGAAGAAGTAACAAACATATAAACACACACACACACTCATACTCACAAACTTTCGCCTTTATAATATTAGTGTGATTACTAACCTGAATACATCCTTCAAAGTACCCAACTTCAGAAGCCAACAACCCCGCCGTACTATCCGGTCCACCAATCAGAATCTTGCCGATATACTGTCCTTGAATCTTATTGGCCAGCATCGGCAGCAGCACAGTCCTTAGCCCGTAGTCCACACTGACGGATATATCGGTACCCAGCCATTTGATGTCAATGCGATGCCATTGGCCATCGGAAAGGGTGGTAGTGGGTAGGAACATGGATTCTTCGTTGTATGCGTAGTGCAGATGGCCGGATTTTAGCTATGGAAGAGAAAAGAAAAATTATTGAACTTGAAATAGCGTGTTTGCCGTAGAACCAATCCCTCTTACAGCAAATATAATAATATGTAGTTGGTTCTGTTTTATCGTCGGGCTAGTAACTATCGGGACTAGTCGCCTTTCCTAACGTTAAATAAATAATCATCATAGTATTGTCCCATTGTAGGGCAAAGGGTTTTCCTTTCCTTTTTCCACTCCACTCGATCCTGAGCCACAAGCTAGTTAAGGGGGAAGCGCTAAGGTAACCCGCGAAATTAAAATTTTGTTACGTTTTTTGCAATTTGCTGGTCAGTATTAAGTTGTACGTCGATCAAAATATGATTCACGGCCGTAACAAATATGTATATACAGAATTATAATCATTAAAGTCATCAACACAACTCTCTAAGACCACGTAACCCCAAAGAATGACGATTTCATGAAACAGTTATTCTTTGGAGTACCGTGGTCTTAGAGAGTTGTGTTGATGACTTTAATGATTATAATTCTGTAAATACATATTTGTTACGGCCGCGCATCATATATTAATCAATGTACAACTTAATACTGACCAGCAAATTGCAAAAAACCTAAAAAAAATTGAATTTCTCGGGCTACCCTGGCGCATTCGCCTTAAAACCCCAGTTTTATCCAGGGTTTAGCCTTAGATAGTTTGGGCATACAGCACCTCCAGATCTTAACTTAGAAACCGTTTAAGGCACCAAAAAAATGTCACCAGAGAGCAGACATAAAAATCAGGCACTCGTCAGCAGTCATCTCAGGAAGTTAGACTATCTCCTGGATACCCCCCACTGTTATCCCACCATCAACAAGTTTCTCAATGGCAGAGTAGAAAAAAATGAAAAATTTGGCGCTAACTTAGCTTCTATTTACACCCCAACAGATGAATTAGGTCTGTACAGTACCCGGCGATAAATATTGCACATCGACCTTTGGAAAGAGACAACCGGCTAATTTCGGCTTCGTAGAGCGTTATCTCTGTCGCACGAAATACAAACAGTCCGGTATCTATTAGGAGCTGTTAAAACAATTATGATTTGCTTCTTTTGATAATTATTTTTATTCTTTGTATAAAATGGTTTTGTGTAAAAAGGTCGATGTGCAATATTTATCGCCGGGTACTGTATGTATGACAGTCTCTTGTACAGCTATAAATAATGTTTTATCTATAAAACTCACAGTAATCAGAATAGTGCTGTTCTGTCCGACTTGTATGGACATCAGGAAGGCGTCCTGTTGTCTTGTCCTGAGAGACAGCGCGTTGAGCCACGGCAGTTGTATGGGACGTAGCAGTGGGTTGAACGATAGCATGCCGTCGCCGCTGAAGCGCCAGGGTGGGTTTGTTGCTAGAGGGAGATGAAGAAGGTTAGATAGTTCCTGCCGGTCGATTCTGTAAAAATCACACCGTGAAAACTTAGGTGAAGTGAGTTTGTTTTTGCTAGGAATTGACACTATTGACAGCTCACTCCACGCTCACTTCACCTAAGTTTTCACGGTGAGATTTTTACAGAATAGCACCGCTGGATTACAAATTCAAACGTTTAATAGTATGGATATTTTTACAGAATGAGGCTAAATGCAAACAGTTGTTCAGTGAATCATGAACGTACATCAAGAGTACTTAACACTTGAACTAAAAAAATCGCAGCTAACGGTGCGAACTAATGGCGCAGTTAAAGTAAAATCGTAACCATGGAAAGCGGTTGACTGTACATTTTTTATAGGTATTCGTTAATTTCTGATAGTGTGATAAAAAAGATTCACATAAAGATTATTTCGAAAAGTAGTTCAGCTATACTACATTTAATTAGATTTTTATTAAGTCTCTTAGCATTTATCTAAAAAAAAATGAAAAAAATACGTCAACCGATCAAAAAAATATAGCAGCAAAAACCGTGTTCAAAATTACAGTAGTCTCTCATAATCAGAGATCGGAATTGGGTGTGTGAAATTACCTAAAGTTTGCAGCGAGACAACATAGAGCTGTTACAACCACTTAAGTTAACCGGTTTTGAAATTTACCGGTTTAGTTTCGGTTTTTTGTTTACCGAACCCCCCCGTTTTTTGAAACCGAATTTTAACCGGAAAAGTACAAAACAAAAGTTAATTTAGAACTGTATTAGCAGCTTGTAAATGTTTATAGTTCGGTTTTTCAAAGGTAAGGAACATGTACAACAAAAAAACCGAAACTAAACCGGTAAAATCCAAATTGTAACAGCTCCATATTATGTCCCGCTGCGAACTTTAGGTATTTTCACACACCTAATTCCGATCTCTGCTCATAATCTAAGAAGCATAAAGAGTACTCACAATCAGCACAATCCTTCCCCGTATAACCTTCAGTGCAGTCACAAAGATAGGTGTCCCACAGGTCTTTACACTCTGCCCCATTGTAACAAGGCGCGGAACTACACTGCGACCTCTTTTCAGGACATCCCGCTAAGGTGCCGTTGTCTGCCACGAAACTGTTTAGGTCTATAAACTTGTGGTCTATGAAGAGGTCTGATATGCAGCCGAAGTAGTCTTTGTTCTTTACTTGGAAGCTGCTCGGGATGTTGGGCAGACCACCGATCTGGAGGGGGCCTGTTAGGTCGAGGAATCTGGAAAAAAATCATGAATGTTATGTTAGGAAATTGGACATATTTTTTCTGGCTTAGCGTATTGTAAGTTGACTTGACTAGATTCTGATACTGTACCAAATTCTTTTAAAATGAACATTAACAGAAGTTTAATTAAGAGAGCATTTTTACTTTCGAAAAACACGAATGTCGCACGTCAGCATTTGTGGCAAAATAAGAATGAGCTCAATAATTTTTAATCATTAAGTCATCTTCCAAGATTTGCGGCTTTCGTTAGTAAAAAATTTAGTTAAATCTTATGTTGTATTTACCTGTGACATGTTTCCGTAGCTATTTCACATCGCGGCGGTAAGACCTTCCTGGAGAAGTTGGCGCACGCGTATTTGAGACCGAAGTCTGCAGCTCCAGCCAGAGATAGAGCTTTATCACAGTCGTCCAGGATCAGTGTAGCAGTCTACAAGAATAAGTTAAATATAACACTAGGTGCTGTAATGGTTGATATACCTACCTACGAACCACGAAACCTTACCGTCAGAAAAAAAACTTGGAAAAGCTGTATTTTATGGAATTTAGCATACAAAATTGTAAATTCTTATTTAAATAGAGAAATTGATAGATTTTTTATTTATTGCTTTATGCAATGGGAGCTGACTACAAAACAGTATTTTGGGTTTTGAAGATTGTGTTCAAATGGTTGAACACAATTTTTTTTTGATCTTTCACACGCTGTACGTAAGGTTTGCCAAAAGATATATTCATGTCTTATGCTAACTTCTTCGTAATTTCAGCATGACAGTATGACTACTCACTCTATTATAATACTCGATCTCCACAGTGTGCCAGGCGCCATCGGCCACAGTGCCGGCCACAGTGACGTCCACCTTCCCCCCCCCCAGCGCGAACGTGAACCTCACCCCGGCGCCGCCCGCGGCTCCCGCGCCCGAGCTGATGGTCTCTAGGGCGAGGAAGTCGTGACGCTCGTTGTACCGGCCGTTGTAGAGGAGTAGGCCGTTCGGGGATTGGGTTGCGAACCTGATAGAAAAAAATCATATGATTTTTTTAGGTATTTTGATGTTGAAAACCTCAGCATTAACTACATGATTATTTTTTAAGTATTTTGATGTTGAAAACTCAGTTAATAAAGACTGAATACGAAAGAACCCAAGTCTAAAAAAAAACGTGTATTTTATTTCACGACTTGTTTCGGACTCGTACAGAGCACATAATTATATATTGGGAAAGTCCGGTAGGAAGGCGAACGATGATATCAGCAATTTTGTTTCAGCCTTTCAGATTACTCAGAGTTATTACTAAGTGATATACCCTGTGGTTAGACCCCTCTGCATATTGGTCAGACTGTAAGCTTATAGCCTACGAAATACCAGCTCCGGTTACAAAACTTTATACGACAAGTACTTAAAAAATTTCACTTACTTCAACTTCAAATGCAGTCTATTCCTCCGCTTCAGCCCTGGAAATGTCAAGAAAGATGCCGTAGGAAAGCTTCTGGCCCTCAGTTCACAGAGCGGTGTGGTATGATCAGCTTCTATAGCACATCCTTGACAGACGAACCCCCCTTCTCTGACGGACACGCACTGGGAACCACTGCGGCAGACGGCGGATTGGGAAGCGCAGGTTACTGTTGTTAGGATTGTTTCACAGTTTAGACCTATTAAATGGAAACAGAAAATCATTATATGGTTACTACCGTTACGAGAGACGACGTTAGAGTAACGGTGGAGTTTCTTGCCCATTCTTCTCCATACGAAAACTACCTTTTGGAAGGGGCGACTAGAATCGATTCTATTTTTTTTATTGTAATTTTTGACGTTCAAAAGTGCCTTTTATGTGCCTATTTGAAATAAATGCTTTGACTTTGACTTTTTTTACTTTACGATATTATGTGTATTCGATTCTATAAAGAATCGATTAGGTAAGGATTACCATTTAGATTCATTTTTAATCAGAAGTCATGACTCTAGTTTTAGGATAACTTTATTTTTAGACTGAGTAATGCATGACGTCTGTTGAAAAATGGATGGAAACTGGGCCCATAAAATGTATTTTGGTCGTTGTTTCAAATATAAAACTAAGGGGTTTTGAAACGAAGTTCTTTAACGTGGTTTGCGGTAGCAGTAAACTGGTAGAAATTGTCACGTAACGAAAAAGCGTTATGCCCCCTTCTATGCGACTATTATTTATATAATAAAAAGAGACAGAGAGAAAGAGAAATAGTTTTCATTGTTTTCGATGGTACTGAAGCCTACGTGCGACAATGAGGATCTTCAAAATAAAAATCCAAGATGGCTGCTGCGAAAACATTCAAATTATTCGTCATTGTGTGTAATTTCGAGGGCTGTAGGTGATGTCAAAATGAAAATCCAAGATGGCGACAACTTTATGGGAGCTTGTATAAATTTATACTAGATGGCTCTGTTTTAAAAACACGTATTAATTTATTTATATTATACTTACCTACATAAACAGTAAAATAAAGCAATACATATCAGAAAATCATTAATTTTATTCGGCTATGACTATTTACCTGTATAACCCGCTGCGCAAACGCAGGTGTAGCCTCCTTCGCGTGGGACACAAGTTCCGTTGTTGATGCATGGCGAAGAGTAGCATAGATCCACTTCTGTATCACACATGTAGTGTTCTCGGGAGCCTGAAGAAAAAAAAATGTTGTGACTAAAGGACACGTCACGATTATTTGTGTCACAATTTTAGTAACACATTACAATTTTTAGACTGGCATGTGTCAGTTTTGTTGTAACATTAACAAACGTTATTGTCCAAGAAAAGGTTCTCGTCTAAAGTTCTAAACTTAGTACCTGTAAATCCGTGCGGGCACTGACAAGAGAACGTAGTAACAGGATATATCGGTCTGAAGAGCACGGAGTCGCTATTGATGAAACCCGACGCGTTGCCGAACTTGAGCACCGTGAGGCATTCCTCGTAGTTCAGACACGGTTCGTGTACACAGATGTTGTCGTCAAATGGTAAGACCTAGGGAGAAATATTGAGATTATATCTGGGGAGATTTTTTGCCTTTTCCGTCGGCAAAGATTGACGAGATTATGACATCACGCTAATTTTGAAGGATATTGCTAATACATTGCTTCATATTTTCGAAAAATTTGTCTGCTCAACAACGTAAATAACGCAATGAATGTTGTTGAACTGTCAAAATGAAAGCCATTGCTGCTGTTAGCGTGTTACTCAATTACCCCGCAGGTCATGCTGAGATTGGTTAATGAGGGTTTTCGTGAAAATTTACACCAGTTGGCACCACTGTGACAAGAGGTCTTCCAATATAAAATATATGATTACGTTCATCATTCGATTCATTCATTCGTTCATCATTCCGTCATGACTATAGAAAATATAGGCTCTTTGACAGATGCCTGGACCTGTCATAAGTCATAAGTCATAAGTCATTTATTCATTTGTTAACATAGGTAGGTACAAATTACAGATGTTATGAAAAACAAAATATACATGTGCTCTATGTTATACCAAAAAGGTGTACAAATGTCCATAGATTCCATTACATACATTAAAGCAAAAAATAAACATTGCAGACAAAAATTAAAATAAAACATGTCAAAAGAAAAGAATATAAAAATAATGTCAAAGAAATATAACAAATTTTTACATGCAAATAAAGATAAGTTATTATAAGTACGATTAAGTCAAGTAGTTTCAAAATTATTTGTTAAGTAAATGTGTCAAAATTAATTCAGATTTAAACAAATTATTATGATTTATGACTACAATATAGTCAAGGAAGCAAATTACATAACATTACAAAAATTACAATTAAAAAATGTCAAAATTTATCTAATAAAAAATCTGATACACTATAATAACATTTTTGACACAGCATACTTCTCAGTTTTTGTTTAAATAAATTAATATGTAGTTTGACGTGTCAGTGCTGCCACCTAGCGAACGTCATTTCAGAAAACCCTCATTAGCAAGGTTACTTACTGTCGAAGCTGAGAGCCCAGTGCGCCAAATTTAACTTAACAGTCGTCACTCGTAGATTCTATTCTGATATAATTACCCTCAAGAATTCAAAAGCCTTTTATGTATTTCATTTGCATATTTTTAAAGGAAAGGGGCATCTGGCTAAAATATGGAGAAGCCTTAACTAACTTGAATTGATTCATTAAGCTAAATCAAATCAAAACTAAGTTTAGAAAACATTACCCTCCAACTCTGGGCTTCGCTGTAGTGGGGTGGAAAGTTTGACGTCATGGATTTTGGTTATCTATGACGAATAGTTAATTATGACTTAGAAACTAACCTGTACAGTAGCAAGCCTGGCTAATGTAGCTCGGTGTAGATAAACCCGCTCCCTTAGATGTGTCGGAGAATAGTACTGCGAAGTATCGCCCGCAACGCCGATTTCTGCGTCCGGACGACGAGCGGAGAATGACACGTTTAGAATGTTGCCTGTTACGTCTGTGTCGTCCTGTTGAAAAATACAGTTAGGATAAGATTATGGTAAAAAAGGTATGGGGTCATACGTAGTTTCAGATATGGGACAGAGTTGAATTGAGGTGAACATACGAAGGGCAAGCAGTCAAGATTATCACAGAAATTTCGAACAGTTATGTTGTTGGAATGCATTATGCATCTGAGATCTTTGGAAAATGCCTGCATCTTTAATTTCAGCATTTTCTTTAATAGAAGAATAAGCGATTATGTAGTCGTCGCAAACCATGACATGAGTATGATTGACATATTATAAGGTTAAAATAGCAATGATAAACGTGTGGTCGTGAAAAGCAACAACAGTTGAGGTGGTAAAAGTTAAACCATCTATAATGAAAGCTCCAGATTTTTAGGCACTGTACATACCTGAACACTAAAAATATAAATATTCTCCTTCGGACACGGTATGATAGCCGCGAGCCCATCAATGAAGAATCCCAGCAGCGGTGACAGGAACTGTTCGGCCGTCATATCGTTCAGTCGCACGGTGATGGAGTTGAATAGCATCTGTTCTGTGATGAGGCGGACTGACAGTTGCATCATTGCTTTTACTTCGTTTACCCCGTCTGTTGGGAAAATATAAAATATTAGTCTATTACTACTTCTTGATGTGCAGACGTCTGTATACGGTAGGTACGGTCAGCAATAAAAGTCAATTTACGCTGTCGCATTATATAGTAAACAATGCAGGAAAAGACTGGATGAGTAAAAGCGCAGACAAAGAACTATGGAAGCAGCTGGAGGAGACCTTTACTCGATACGACATTCATATCACTGACAAAAATAACTGTACTAACAATAATTAGTACTAATACTACTAACAACATTTGAATTGTAAAAATAAGGAAAGATATGAAAATAAAGAAGTCTTTATTATTATAAGGCTGTCGCGTTTACACATCATCAAAATTGACATAAATGATTCTATACACTAAAGCTAAGACTTTATATTCTTTAAATAGGTACCTACCTATTAATTCTGTACTGATAAAAAAAAGCGTTAACCGATTTTTGTTGATGACCGTAACTATCAGAATTTTGTAAAAATGCTGTATAAAGGAGAGTTAGTTGTGGTTTCAGCATTCAATAAATCTTGACGACGAGATTGGCTATTGAAGTCATGTTCTGCTGATAATTTGGCAAATCGTAGCTATTAATTTGGGCAAGCGGGCAACCAAAATTGGGACTGTGCCGCCGCTCGAGCATTCAGACTCGGTTGAGGGGTTCGCCGCACTTGGTGAAGGGACCCGCTAGGCATGGCGGGATGATACCAATTGGAGAGTGCAGCGAATGTACAAGTAACTCCCGGTTCCCTGACTCATGGTACTGGTAATTAGACTGACCATCATCTGCCTAGCCTTTTCCCAACTATGTTGGAGTCGGCTTCCAGTCTAACCGGATGCAGCTGAATACAAGTATTTTACATGGAGCGACTGCCTATCTGACCTCCACCACCCAGTTACTGGGTAATACGATACCCCTTGGTAAGACTGGTTGTCAGACTTTCGGGCTTCTGACTACCAGTAACAACTGTCAAAGATCCACGAATGACAACCGGAACCAACGGCTTAACGTGCTTTCCGAGGCACGGAGGGGTCTCGGTATGTAAAGATGGTCACCCATCCACAGACCTACCGCGGCTGATCGATCGATCTGTGAGGCTGTTATTTTTTAACCACGGGTAATTAGACTGACCTGTAACGGATATCTCCATAGTGGCTAATTTGGGCACGTTGGTATTCAATTGCGGCGACAACGTCATCTCTCCGGTTGTTTCATTTAGCAGCACTAAGTTGGCGTTGTTTCCAGAGAGAATACGGTATTGAAGCTAGGGACAAAAAAAAAAACTTTTGTTTATGGCTTGTGTAAATTAAAAGAGTTCGAAATATGAAGTAATGCGGTTCTACAGTTTCAGTGTTAGTAGTTACTTCTGACTACAAAACTGAATAAGATTCGAATTCTACCTAAAATGATTCTTCATTCGTTTTTAAAAGGTGTTTCAAAATTAACCCAAATATCTTTAAGAAGTGCTTTAGACGATCGAACTGAACAACTTTCACTACGAGATAAATTCTGAAATCTTGAAAAAAAATCAGCTGTTTCATACATTATGGTCAAGTAGGTATTGAATTTTTGTATTAAACGGCAGATTTTTTTTTCGTGATTTCGGAATTGGTCCCATAATGAAAGTTGTTCAGTTCATTGGTGTAAAGCACGTTAATTTTGAAACACCATAAATAGATAGAGTTCGAATCTTGTCAAATGCAACCAGTAACTTGATGTTAGTAGTTGATTTCGACCCCAAAATTAAAGATAACACCCCACGTTAACCTAATCACTATATTTCACTATATGAAATGGTCAGCAACAAAAGTTGATGAATACTTCAGTTTTTTAAAATCTCGATTACTGAGAGAAATATTCATCAAAAAAATTAAGAGTATTATTTCGTGACATGAAATGCAAAAAAGAAATGTATCGAATTTAGATGATAATAATGTAAAACATTAAAGTGTTTTCGACTTTTGTTGCTGACTGTACCTTAACTAAAGGATAAAGTACTTTCCGTTCGTACTTTTACCTTTCGTATGCCGAACGTGGATCCACGCGAGACACAATGACTTTTTAATTGTTTCTGTAGGTAATTCAACCGGTTAATGATAATTAATGAAAAATGGCCTTACCTTATCAGTAACATCAGCATCATAAGCCGGCACTCTTCCAAACGGCCCCACAGGAAAGCAATCCTTATAATTATTAAAGATAATCTGAAAATCCTTCATCATCGGCGCGTTATCATTGACATCTGTCACTAGTATTTCCACTCTGACGTCATTCCACAATGGCGGGCTGGCGGCGCGTATGATGAGCTCGTATTTCTTGCGAGGAGACTCGTAGTCGAGGTCTACCATTGTTACTAGTTCGGCTTTATCAGAACCTTGGCGCGTTTCGAGTGAGAAGCTGTTGGAATCGTCGCCACCTGGGGGGAAAAAAGTAATGGAAATACCAACCTATTAGTCAGGGCAATGGTATTTTCTCAATCAAAGAAGGCACGAGCATTGATCATCACGATGTTCAAGACTTATTATTAAATAGTTGAGAGGTTGGTATAGACGGTCCTTGATTCTTAGCATTTGCTTTTATTTTTTTTCTGAATGAGGGTTTTCGTGAAAATTTACGACACCAGTTGGCACCACTGTGACAAGAGGTCTTCCAATATAAAATATATGATGACGTTCATCATTCGATTCATTCATTCGTTCATCATTCCGTCATGACTAAAGAAAATATAGGCTCTTTGACAGATGCCTCGACCTGACGTGTCAGTGCTGCCACCTAGCGAACGTCATTTCAGAAAACCCTCATAAGACGTGATTTGGTATCGAATTAGAAAATGCTGTTGGGGAATATTTTTAGGTTGTTTAGGATAGTTGCCCAAATGACATGGAAGCATTTTTGGAAAAAAAAAATACAGTCCGTAATACATAAATCGAAGTGAGGCCATATTACAAGCTTTTTCAATGAGGGTAGGCAGAACTTCATATTAAGAAGCTCTTATCGATTGCCTCCCAAACACATTATTTTTACCAAAACAAGAGACCTTACAAATTCTCATTCAACAAAGAAAGTTTGAAAGAAAGAAAGAAAATACATTTATTGAGCACAGACTAAAAAACAGTTTAATTTTTTTCTTACCTTTAATAGAATAATGCACAACAGCATTGGGTCCTTCATCAGGATCATGCGCGTATATCTCTCCCACAGTGGTTCCTATAGGGCTGTTCTCGGCAATGTAGTACGTCAGGCAGTCGCTTTCAAAAACCGGTGGGGAGTCGTTTATGTCTTCTACTTTTATGTGGACTATCACCTGAAAAAATATCATTTTGTGAATTTATGCCTGTGTAAAGCAAAGACAAATAACTTTAACCTTATAAACCCGCCCAACTTCATATCAGCCGGTCGATTCTGTATAAATCTCACCGTGAAAACTTAGGTGATGTGAGTTTGTTTTTGTTAGAAATTGACACTATTGACAGCTCACTCCACGCTCACTTCACCTAAGTTTTCACGGTGAGATGGTTACAGAATCGCACTGCTGTTGTCGTGCCCCCAGCGCCCAGCACAGTGAACCGAAAAATAAATACCTGATAGAATACAGCTAAATTAAATTAAAAAACAGATCACACGAGCTGTGGCATTAGGTCGTAAATATACACTGTAAATATGCGAAATAGACACGAAAATATTTGTCGGATTAATCCGGCGTAAGCGGTTAAAAGGTTAATGGGCTTGGATTTAGCGATTGTTGAATTTAGTATCGCGTTTTTATTTTTTTTTGCCGTTAAGTCCCTCCCCTCCGGGGGTCGTGCAATAACGGATGACTTGCTTGCTTGATGTGTCTCATTTATCAAAGTTTGATAGGATAAAAATATATATCCCATCTTTTTAATTATTTAATGTTACGTCCAATTTTACGTAGGTACCTATTCTACAACTAACTACCAACAATTTAACAAAAAAAAATCTCCAATGTAAAAACCTGCGTCTATCTTCAATCGTAAATTAAAAAAATTGTAACTTACAGTAGAACTCATGGGCGGCGTCCCTCCATCAATGGCTAGCGCTTTCAAGTCATACGTCGCCACGGACTCTCTGTCCAACGCCTTGTTAGTCCTTATAACTCCAGACGCTGGGTCCACTACAAAGGAACCTTCCTCACGATCTCTTTGTTCCAGCTCGTAGTGGACTCGACCGTTGAGGCCTACATCCGCGTCTGTGGCACTCACTTGAGTTACTGAGGTTCCTGTTGGAGATAATAGAATGTTAAGAATAAAGCTAAACATTGCTAGACGAAAATATGAATAATGAAAACGAATATAAAAAAAATTCTTCACAAATAAAATATGTATATTTAGTATATTATCAAATAGGTAGTCTTCATTAACTCTATTCTGCTATAAGCCGACTGCTTAACTGATATGTTGCCTGAGGTAGCTGCGCGGTGCAGGAGGGGTGATAGTTGTCACAAGTTGACGAATCAGTGAGTTCTCGCATCACGTCACCACACCCCTCCCGCACCGCGCTGCTACCTCAGGCAACGTCTCAGTTAAGCGGTCGGCCTATATACTACTCAGCAAATTCTACAAGTAGAACACACGTTAATCTATACTAAAAATAAAGCGAAAGAATTTGTTTGTTTGTTTGAACGCAATAATCTCTGGAACTACCGGTGGATTAAAAAAAAATATTTTTGCATTTGATAGCCCAATTCTTGAGGAAGGCTATAGGCTATTTAACATCACGCTAGGACCCTTAGGAGCCGAGCAAAAACAAAAGCGGAAATGAAGTAATAGCGCGGGCAGGCGATCCGATGCGATGGGGGAAGAAGAAATTTCATGCGGACGATTTCGCGGGTAGTTTGACATAAGAGTAGACTCTTTAACCTTATATTCTTAAGCTTATCTAAAGAACATGAACTGAAGTTTAGAACAAAGATTCATTGAGATTCGATACTTCCCTGAAGAGAAATAAGGCCTCAAGAATGTTTGTACCTCCTACAAGTAAAATTCTGTTGAATTGTCTCACTCACCGACTAAAGCATCCTCCATGATAGTGGCACTGTACAGCTGTTGTTTGAACACCGGCGCGTTGTCGTTTACATCGACCACGGATATCTCCACGTCTGTTGTGTCTGACAGAGACGGAACACCTCCGTCTCGCGCTGTTACAGTTAGTAGGTACCCTAGAAGTAACAAAAGTATGTTATTTATGACTGACAAGTCATCTGTCTAGCCTTTTCCCAACTATGTTGCGGTCGGCTTCCAGTCTAAATGGATGCAGCTGAATACCAGTATTTTACATGGAGCGACTGCCTATCTGACCTCCACAACCCAGTTATTGGGTAATACGATACCCCTTGGTGACTGGATGTCAGACTTTCGGGCTTCGGATTACCCGTAACGACTGTCAAAGATCCACGAATGACAGCCGGGATCAACGGCTTAACGTGCTTTCCGAGGCACGGAAGGGTCCCATCCACACAGATCAACCGCGACAAGCGTAGCTTAACCTGATCGATCGACCCATGCGGCTGTTATTATTAAGCCACCCGCCCCTCCTAATGACGGACAGATAGGGCAAAGAACAGAAATTTAGCAATTGAATTTTATCACCAATAATGGGGCAGACAGAGTTGAGGGTATGTATCACAACGTCGTTGATTGAGCTTTCTGCGAGGATGACCTTAATATTCCCGTCAGTTTAACCACAGAATAAAGAAATACAGTATTGTTACTCGGCCGTAACCTTGATGTAAATGCCTACAGCCGCGCGGTACGTAAACATGCGATAGGGCTGCCCGCCTCCAGTATTTTAATTACATTTGCCTACTTTGTGTTTCCATTTAGTTTTGTTATTGTATTTTACTGTGTGTACATAAATAATTTTATATAAACAAATAAAATACTTTGTGAATTGAATAGGAAGTGTTTAATAAAAATGCGTGTTGTTTTGATCGCCGCCGCACGACTCCAGCTAGTGAGCAGCAGCGCGCTGTTGCTATTCAAATTTCGAACTAATCGCCGCGCGGCGCCAGTCAGTAGGCAGCGCTAGCGCGCTGTTAAAATGGCGGGAAAGCAAGTGTGCATTCACAGATTGATTTTATTTAAAATTAAAAAAACAGTTTATTCGGTAATTTAAAAACTTGGCTGCATGCTCTAGTGTCTTTGCCAACATTTTCACGCAGCCACGGCAGAAAATAATCCTAGCGCCATTTTTCTCAAATTTTCTTTTCTTTGTACTTGTATTGTGAAATGTTTTTTTTTTCTGTTTCCTCGCAAATGTGTTAAAAAACGTCGTACGATATACGTGCGTATTGGTTATAACATCTTAACGCACTAATATCGTAATGTACTATTACAGAATTATAATCATTAAAGTCATCAACACAACTCTCTAAGACCATGTAAGTCCAAAGAATGATGATTTCATGAAACAGTTATTCTTATTACAGTAACAGTTATTCAATAACAATAATTAATTTTATTCATAAAAGTATGCAATCATTTCATTAATGTTTTGTTATGATGTTGTCACGTTAAACTATCGTCCGTAAATCGACTTTACAGACAACCAATTTTTTTGTAGTATTATTCATACACACAGTACAATAAACAACTATTATTAATAATAAAAACCACGTCTTTACTTTGAATTATACAAACTAACAAAACACACATGCGCCGAGGTTTTAACACAAGCGTACCTACCGTTTAATGATTCATGAACCGCCTATAACTACCTACCTCACTCGTGTTTATCACTTTCCTTTACTCTATTCACTTCATTTATTAATCCAGACATCTTTTTTTCGGGAGATAAAATGAAATACTTATCCATTAAAAATACACACATTATGTACCTACCTACAAGTAAGTAAAATTATTTTATAGTCTTACCTTTCAGAGTTTCCAGGTAATCTAAAAAAAGTTATCTCTGGATGCGTTATTGACGAATTCATGCAACCAAAAACAGCACAATATAGCCTACTCGTCATATTAAATATGTACTTGAACTTATTTTTAGTGCAAAAATCGCGCGGTTATTGTTAAAAAAAACAACACACCGTCCGTTCGTCACTGCAGCACAGTCGCGACTGTCTGCATGCTGAGCTCATGCCGTGGTCGAGGCGCGTAGGTATAGCTCGCGTTTCGTCCGTTTGTATGAAGACCTCGTACTGTATGTCTTTATACTGTGGTTTAACCGTTGGTAATCTTTACAAATTTTAATAGAAATCTTTTCTTGTTTCGGATCGCACATCACATAGTTTAGGTAAAATTAAGAAAGATACATTGGTATCGAATGATAGTGCAAGCATGAAATTTGGCTTGAACTTCAAGAAGTCTCCAATGGGTTGTCGTGACTCTATGGTACTCACGTACCTACTATTCAGTAACACCAGAAAACCAAGCTTAAAATTGTATACTTAGCTGGAAAAAAGAGAGGACAACAAAGAACTTTTCCTATGGTTACTTACCGCTCATAGTCTCTCTATCCAGCAACTTGTTAGTAGTAATAGCTCCAGTCTGCGGATTGATGATGAACTCCTGGTCGTGATGAGTAACAGCCTCGTTAGATATCTCCGAAGAGAGGCTGTATGTGATCTGTGCGTTGACACCCACGTCGCTGTCAGTTGCGGAGACTACTAGGACTGTTGTACCAACGGGCGCGTCTTCGAATACCTGGATGGACAGGAAATTATTAATAAAAGTTTATTAATAAACGTTCCAATTCGATAATGTTAGCCTATGAACTGTGCAAATCTCTAAATTTTATGGTTATTTGAATAATACTTACCGACGCCGTATAGGGAGCATTTTCAAACACAGGCGCGTAATTATTAGCGTCAGTGATATTGATATGGACCATCGCAGTATCGCTCCTTCCTCCACTGTCAGTCGCGGTGACTGTCAGTACATATCGTCGTTCTTGCTTGAAGTCCAGGGGTTGAGCAACAGTGATCAGTCCACGGCCATTTTGAGACGTGATCGAGAATCGGCCGCGAGTGTTGCCACCTGTTATCTCGTAGTGTAGCCTGGATAAAAAAAAGTTAAAATGATGATGTGAAATTCAACATGAACGATAGGAATGGATTTTTGCAACGTTGTTCTTTAAATACAAAAGTAGTCAACTGGCCATTGAGATTATTTTAAGTACCTACCTAATCTCTATTTAATTTTTATTACATTTCTATAAAAGCGGTTTATCTGCTATCGAAGAGATAGAGTAGTATTTAGATCAGCGAAGTCAAAACTTAAAAAAAAAAGTTATCATTTACGTAAGCGGTTGAAATATAATAAAAATTCAATTCAATCTACAATCGTCATATTTTTACGATCGTCAATTATTGTTTTTATGGTGACAAGAACCTGTCATTGTCCTGTGGCTCATGTGGACACCAGCGTCAGTCCATTTATCCTCTTACACAATTCGTAATATACATAATTATCTTATACTTCTAAAACTCACCTATTATCTTCATCAGCATCAGTAGCAGTGAGCGTTACCACAGGAGTGCCGGGCGGTTCATCCTCAGCCAGTTCTACTTCATATTGTGGAGGGGAGAAAACTGGGTCATTATCGTTCACGTCTTGAACTACCACTACCACAGAGGCTGTTGCAGATCGGGAAGGGGAACCGCCGTCTGTTGCTGTTACCTGCACAGAAATAAACAGAGTTAATGGTTTAATAACCATTAACTCTGTTACATACATACGAACAACACAAGCAGTAACATACATACGATTTATGATAAGTGAGCGATTTATTTAAGGGATTTTTGTACAGACGCCAGCACATCAAGCTACTACAATCTGTTAAATTTCTTTAATAGATTTTCAACTTTATCGCTAAAGCATAAGGTTCAAAGTTGATTAGGATATTTGACAGTTTCGGGTAGCTTGATATGCTGGCGTCTGTACATATAAGAGTATGCGACGAAGATTCTCGAAGACTCGTTATAGGTACCATTATATTAATTATTCATGTCGTTGCAGATTACTTTTTTTAAATGGTTTCTCTCTACTCTACATCGATGTTGTAATACGTATGATGGTTACTTACATATGTAATATTATCATAACTAAAAAATAGTAGATACTTATTGTTAGTTGTCTCTGGACGATCAAATAACTAAGAAGATATTAAAAATGTTTTAGCTTTAAGCACTGACTTGTACCTATGTACAGACGCCAGCACATGAAGCTACCCGAAACTGTCATTTTTTCCAATCAACTTTGAACCTTATGCTTTAGCGATAGAGTTGAAAATCTATTAAAGAAAGAAATTTGACAGATTGTAGTAGCTTGATGTGCTGGCGTCTGTACTTGTTTTTTAGAGCTCAGTGGATTTAAGGGATTGAGAAAGTAAAAACAGCAGGCATGATTCTAAGCAAAAAGTTTTTAGTGGATCGTATAGGTAGGTTTTTGACGATCAATTTTAATTTCGTGACATTCAATAGGTATCACCTTCTTTAACATACTAACCATCAACTGATACTTGGCTTGCACTTCTCGATCCAGCTGTGATGACGTGAACACCCATCCGGACCGAGGATCGATGCTGATTGGCAGATCATTGTTATTGTTATACTCCTTGTCAGCCAAAGAGTAGGTTATCTCCGCGTTCATGCCTTCGTCTGCATCGTAAGCTTGCACCTGGAATAGTCAAGGTGATATTAGAAAATAGTGCTACATTGGTCTAGTGGTTAAAGAGTAAATGATCGGGGAGCGAAGAGTGCTTCGATTCCAGAGTTGGCACAATGTTATTGGGTTAAGATATCGGATCCATTATGGAATTCTTATTAACAGCCCAGGACCTTAATGGATCCAGAAGGAAAAACAGAGTGATTTGTGCCCGGTTATAACTGCCGCTTCCGTGGATAGAGGGCGTGATATAATGTATCAGCAAAAAGTTTCCTTTGCTTGGTACGCCGTACGGGGCATCTTAAATTGACTGTAGTTCTTAATAGCGCGCAATAGATGGCGCTGCCTGTCGAGTCTCGACTTTGTTTTAGTTTGAAACTAAAGTTTTTACTTTTATGGAATTATTAAATTACATATGAATAAATTACCCAAGGGGTATTCAGAGGATGGTATCATATTGTAGAAGTAAATTAAATAGATCAGTCCTTTTGTTATACTTTTTTACAAACAGGTCATAACTTTTGGGACAATTTTATGAACACAGCCATATTTGTCACATGTATAAACACATGTGTGTATAAAATAAAGACGTTACAATGTAATGATATGATAAAATTGTAATGATATATAATAAAATTCTATGACCAAATTCAATAAAGTATAATGTCCAATAACCGCGACTACTACTTCTACGACTTACTAATGTGCCAATTACACATTATTCTTTTCAACACACTTGCTCGTAAAGTGAGCCTTATTATATCGTTCTTAGGGCCATAAACCGAACTATAACATACACGTGCATAATAATATTACACACTAGTGCATAATAGAATGATCCCTACAAAGTTAAGTTAGTACCTAACTGCAAATTATATGCGAGTAAACAGAGCATTTTCAATTTAACCGGGTAATACAGTTTTTTTTTTTTTTGTAACAACAAAGAGGTTTTATGCCACCGAAAATCTATTTACATTTTTGAAATAAATAAATGTGTCCCTAATTAAGACGAAAAAACATTTATTATTATCAAATTATTTATAATTCACAATAATTTCTTATAAAATATTTGCATTTTATCACAAAAATTATCATTTTGAAGTAGGCTGTATGGCTGTAATCAATCAACTTACATTAGGCGCGTGCAAAAAAAAAAAAATTGCGCGCCATTTCCCAATTTTCCCCTAATTTTCATATTTTGTGTGTATCGCATTTGTTGCTGTGTGGTAAATAATTATAAAAATGTCAGGTTTTAGTACAGAAGATGAACAATTGATTGATTTAACCCCGCCAGAAATACTGACGACACGGTTGGCGCAGTGGCTGAGCGATCGACTGCTGCGCTGCGTGTCGTGGGTTCGATTCCCGCACGGAACAAATATTTGTATTGCCTACAGGTAGTTGTTCCGGGTCTGGCTGTTTGTGTATGTGAATTTAAATGTTTGTAAACGCACCCACGATACAGGAGTAATTCCTAGTGTGGGGCAACGTTTAAAAAAAAAAAAAAAAAAAAAAAAAAAAAAAAAAAAAAAAAAAAAAAAAAAAAAAAAAAACTAAATGCAGCACAAAATGCAAACGAAAGCCTAATACCTGCAAAATCTAGAGAAAAGTATTTAGCTGCTTACGATAGTTTCCTGCAATGGAAGAGCAACAAAAAAACCCAGTCATTTTCTGAAAATGTGTTTTTGGCGTATTTCTCTGAACTCGCCAATACATACAAACCTAGCTCCCTGTGGTGCATCTATTCCATGTTAAGAAGCATGGTTAAGCTCACACATGGTGTTGATATCAAAACGTACTGTAACCTGATGGCATTTTTGAAGAGACGCTCGGATGGATATATTGGTCGGAAATCTAAAGTTTTGTCACCAGCCGACGTTGAAAAGTTTTTGAATGAGGCTCCGGATAGTCAGTATCTAGCAACAAAGGTACGTTTCATATTTTTAATCGAAACGAATCTACAATATACAAGTGTGTAACTTTAGCATAATTTCTTAGAACTAATTAATTGATTTCTTTGCAGGTTGCCTTAATATTCGGTGTTACTGGTGCTTGTAGACGACAAGAGCTGTACAATATTACAACAAAAGATGTAGAAATCCACGGAGATATGCTTCTTGTCAAAATTACCCAGACTAAAACCAAGATTCCACGATCTTTTACAATCCAAGGAACGTTTCGTGAAATAGTGAAAAAATACCAAGATCTCCGTTCAACAAAAACAAAGAATAACCGCTTTTTCCAAAACTTTCAGAAAGGAAAATGTACTGCACAAACAATCGGTATTAACAAATTTGGTAATATGCCAAGAGAAATAGCGAAGTATTTAGGTTTGCCTGAGGCCGATTTTTACACTGGACACAGTTTTAGAAGAACGTCGGCTACAATGTTGGCTGATTCGGGGGCTGATATACTAACTTTGAAGCGACATGGTGGATGGCGTTCTGACGCAGTCGCTGAATCGTACATAGAAGACTCAATTCATAACAAAGCAAAAATCAATGACAAAATAACGCAAGCCATTAATTTGGAGCCAAAGGCAAAAAAGTTTTGCCCCGAACCAAAACCATGTACATCTACTAGCGTGAGTTATTTGGTGCCCTCTCCTTCCAGTAATTTGTATGATTTACCTTTGTCGCCGACATTTACACAAGAAGTAAATGAAGGTACTAAAGAAGTGGCAAGTACCAATGTAACACAAACTGTGAAATTGCCATCAAAAACAATCCAATATCGTTTTGAAAATTGTACATTCACCAATTGTTTTAATAATTAAACGATTTATGCAATACATATTTGTTTTTTCCTCGCAAGTGTGTTGAAAAACGTCGTATGATACACGTGTGTATTGATGATTACCGTCCTCGGCTCTCTTAAGACCCTCACCTGACGGCTCGGGTCTCAATGGCGCCTCAGCGGTAATCACCAACATTACACACTTGTACCATAATGTACTATTATAACACTATTCATATTATACGGGATTATGACCATATTCTCCGGCGGCCGTTCATTGTCGTCCATTCAGACGTCCGTGTTCAGTAGTAGAAGACGTGGACGTGTTTGATCACAAGACACAACACAGCCTACCACGGAACGGATTTAGGTATCTATCGTATGCCTCCGTACGGACTCATAACTAACTATCCCGTGCGATGGAACCTACTGAAGATAAGGAGATATCATTTATTATAAAACTAGCTTTTGCCCGCGACTTCGTCCGCGTGAAATTTCACCCTCCCCCATTCACCCTCTTAGGCGTGGAATTTCGAAAAACCCTTTCTTAGTGGATACCTACTATTGACAAAGAACACTTCCTCTCGATCAGAGGTTGTGCATTGATATACGTAGGTGTCAGTCAGTCAGGACTTTGAATTATATATTATATAACTAGTATTTGGGCGTTGCGCGAGCTGCAAGCAGCTCGCGGGGTCGTGTTTTTGAGGAGTATTTCTTACCCTTGTAAAAAGTATTTGGGCGTTGCGCGAGCTGCAAGCAGCTCGCGGGGTCGTGTTTTTGAGGAGTATTTCTTACGATAGGGGAAGGGGGGGAGAGGGGGGAGTTTTGAAAAATGATTTTGACCAACTCTGGGCCCCTTGATATGAATCTGAAAAAAAAAAATTTCCAAGTCTCTTAACTTCCGAGATCTACCTAGAGGGGGGGGAGAAGGGGGCAAGGGGGGCAACTTTGAAAAATGGATTTTACTTTTCCGAGCCTCCTCTATACGAATCCGTAAAACAACAAAACACGGGACTCTTAGTTTCCGAGATACGATAGGGAGGGGGGAGAGTGGGGTGGAAAAGGGGAGGTTTGGGATTTTTCCCATACTCGTGAGAGTTACTTCTATACGAATCTGTAAAAATATACCCACCTCCCCCTTCACCATCTGGGAGAACAATTATGTCAGTGAGTGAGTGAGTCAGTGAGTGGTAATCGAGCTTTATATAGTATAACTAGTATTTGGGCGTTGCGCGAGCTGCAAGCAGCTCGCGGGGTCGTGTTTTTGAGGAGTATTTCTTACGATGGGGGGAGGGGTGAAGGGGGGGAGAGGGGGGAGTTTTGAAAAATGATTTTGACCAACTCTGGGCCCCTTGATATGAATCTGAAAAAAAAAATGTTCCAAGTCTCTTAACTTCCGAGATCTACCTAGAGGGGGGGAGAAGGGGGGCAAGGGGGCAACTTTGAAAAATGGTTTTTACTTGTCCGAGCCTCCTCTGTACGAATCCGTAAAAAAACAAAACCCAGTTTTCTTAATTTCCGAGATACGATGGGGGGAGGAGCGAAGGGGGGAGAGGGGGGAATTTTGAAAAATGATTTTGACCAACTCTGAGCCCCTTGATATGAATCTGAAAAAAAAAATGTTCCAAGTCTCTTAACTTCCGAGATCTACCTAGAGGGGGGGAGAAGGGGGGCAAGGGGGCAACTTTGAAAAATGGTTTTTACTTGTCCGAGCCTCCTCTATACGAATCCGTAAAAAAACAAAACCCAGGTTTCTTAATTTCCGAGATACGATGGGGGGAGGGGCGAAGGGGGGAGAGGGGGGAATTTTGAAAAATGATTTTGACCAACTCTGGGCCCCTTGATATGAATCTGAAAAAAAAAATGTCCCAAGTCTCTTAACTTCCGAGATCTACCTAGAGGGGGGGAGAAGGGGGGCAAGGGGGGCAACTTTGAAAAATGGATTTTACTTTTCCGAGCCTCCTCTATACGAATCCGTAAAACAACAAAACACGGGACTCTTAGTTTCCGAGATACGATAGGGATGGGGGAGAGTGGGGTGGAATGGAAAAGGGGAGGTTTGAATTTTGAAAAATGGTTTTCACTTTTCCGAGCCTCCTCTATACGAATCCGTAAAAAAACAAAACCCAGGTTTCTTAATTTCCGAGATACGATGGGGGGAGGGGTGAAGGGGGGGAGAAGGGGGGAAGGGGGGCAACTTTGAAAAATGGATTTTACTTTTCCGAGCCTCCTCTATACGAATCCGTAAAACAACAAAACACGGGACTCTTAGTTTCTGAGATACGATAGGGAGGGGGGAGAGTGGGGTGGAAAAGGGGAGGTTTGGGATTTTTCCCATACTCGTGAGAGTTACTTCTATACGAATCTGTAAAAATATACCCACCTCCCCCTTCACGAGGGGTGAAGGGGGGGAGACGGGGGAGTTTTGAAAAAACTAATTTTGACCTACTCTGGGCCCACGGACATGAATCTGAAAAGGAAAATGTTCCAAGTCTTAACTTCCGGGATCCGCCTAAAGGGGGGAGAAGGGGGAGAGAATGAAATGGTTTTTACTTTTCCGAGCCTCCTCTATACGAATCCGTAAAAAAACAAAACCCAGGTTTCTTAATTTCCGAGATACGATGGGGGAAGGGGGGGAGAGGGGGGAGTTTTGAAAAATGATTTTGACCAACTCTGGGCCCCTTGATATGAATCTGAAAAAAAAATGTTCCAAGTCTCTTAACTTCCGAGATCTACCTAGAGGGCGGGGGGAGAAGGGGGGCAAGGGGGCAACTTTGAAAAATGGTTTTTACTTTTCCGAGCCTCCTCTATACGAATCCGTAAAACAACAAAACGCAGGTTTCTTAATTTCCGAGATACGATGGGAGAGGGGTGAAGGGGAGGAGAGGGGGGAGTTTTGAAAAATGATTTTGACCAACTCTGGGCCCCTTGATATGAATCTGAAAAAAAAAATGTTCCAAGTCTCTTAACTTCCGAGATCTACCTCTAGAGGGGGGGAAAAGGCGGGCAAGGGGGGCAACTTTGAAAAATGGATTTTACTTTTCCGAGCCTCCTCTATACGAATCCGTAAAACAACAAACACGGGACTCTTAGTTTCCGAGATACGATAGGGATGGGGGAGAGTAGGGTGGAATGGAAAAGGGGAGGTTTGAATTTTGAAAAATGGTTTTTACTTTTCCGATCCTCCTCCATACGAATCCGTAAAAAAACAAAACCCAGGTTTCTTAATTTCCGAGATACGATGGGGAGAGGGGTGAAGGGGGGGAGAGGGGGGAGTCTTGAAAAATGATTTTGACCAACTACGGGCCCCTTGATATGAATCTGAAAAAAACAATGTTCCAAGTCTCTTAACTTCCGAGATCTACCTAGAGGGGGGGGGGGAGAAGGGGGGCAAGGGGGGCAACTTTGAAAAATGGATTTCACTTTTCCGAGCCTCCTCTATACGAATCCGTAAAACAACAAAACACGGGACTCTTAGTTTCCGAAATACGATAGGGATGGGGGAGAGTGGGGTGGAATGGAAAAGGGGAGGTTTGAATTTTGAAAAATGGTTTTTACTTTTCCGAGCCTCCTCTATACGAATACGTAAAAAAACAAAACACGGGACTCTTAGTTTCCGAGATACGATGGGGGGAGGGGTGAAGGGGGGGAGAGGGGGAGTTTTGAAAAATGATTTTGACCAACTCTGGGCCCCTTGATATGAATGTGAAAAAAAAAAATGTTCCAAGTCTCTTAACTTCCGAGATCTACCTAGAGGGGGGGGGGGGGAGAAGGGGGGCAAGGGGGCAACTTTGAAAAATGGATTTTACTTTTCCGAGCCTCCTCTATACGAATCCGTAAAACAACAAAACACGGGACTCTTAGTTTCCGAGATACGATAGGGAGGGGGGAGAGTGGGGTGGATTGGAAAAGGGGAGGTTTGAATTTTGAAAAATGGTTTTTACTTTTCCGAGCCTCCTCTATACGAATCCGTAAAACAACAAAACACGGGACTCTTAGTTTCCGAGATACGATGGGGGGAGGGGTGAAGGGGGGGAGAGGGGGGAGTTTTGTAAAATGATTTTGTCCAACTCTGGGCCTCTTGATATGAATCTGAAAAAAAAAATGTTTCAAGTCTCTTAACTTCCGAGATCTATCTAGAGGGGGGGGGAGAAGGGGGGCAAGGGGGCAACTTTGAAAAATGGATTTTACTTTTCCGAGCCTCCTCTATACGAATCCGTAAAACAACAAAACACGGGACTCTTACTTTCCGAGATACGATAGGGATGGGGGAGAGTGGGGTGGAATGGAAAAGGGGAGGTTTGAATTTTGAAAAATGGTTTTTATTTTTCCGAGCCTCCTTTATACGAATCCGTAAAAAAACAAAACCCAGGTTTCTCAATTTCCGAGATACGATGGGGGGAGGGGTGAAGGGGGGGAGAAGGGGGACTTTTGAAAAATGATTTTGACCAACTCTGGGCCCCTTGATATGAATCTGAAAAAAAAAATGTTCCAAGTCTCTTAACTTCCGAGATCTACCTAAAGGGGGGGGGGGGAGAAGGGGGGCAAGGGGGCAACTTTGAAAAATGGATTTTACTTTTCCGAGCCTCCTCTATACGAATCCGTAAAAAAACAAAACCCAGGTTTCTTAATTTCCGAGATACGATGGGGGGAGGGGTGAAGGGGGGGAAAGGGGGGAGTTTTGAAAAATTATTTTGACCAACTCTGGGCCCCTTGATATGAATCTGAAAAAAAAAATGTTCCAAGTCTCTTAACTTCCGAGATCTACCTAGAGGGGGGGGCGAAGGGGGGCAAGGGGGCAACTTTGAAAAATGGATTTTACTTTTCCGAGCCTCCTCTATACGAATCCGTAAATCAACAAAACACGGGACTCTTAGTTTCCGAGATACGATAGGGACGGGGGAGAGTGGGGTGGAAAAGGGGAGGTTTGGGATTTTTCCCATACTCGTGAGAGTTACTTCCATACGAATCCGTAAAAAAACAAAACCCAGGTTTCTCAATTTCCGAGATACGATGGGGGGAGGGGTGAAGGGGGGGAGAAGGGGGACTTTTGAAAAATGATTTTGACCAACTCTGGGCCCCTTGATATGAATCTGAAAAAAAAATGTTCCAAGTCTCTTAACTTCCGAGATCTACCTAAAGGGGGGGGGGAGAAGGGGGGCAAGGGGGCAACTTTGAAAAATGGATTTTACATTTCCGAGCCTCCTCTATACGAATCCGTAAAAAAACAAAACCCAGGTTTCTTAATTTCCGAGATACGATGGGGGAGGGGTGAAGGGGGGGGAAAGGGGGGAGTTTTGAAAAATGATTTTGACCAACTCTGGGCCCCTTGATATGAATATGAAAAAAAAAATGTTCCAAGTCTCTTAACATCCTAGATCTACCTAGAGGGGAGGAGAAGGGGGGCAAGGGGGGCAACTTTGAAAAATGGATTTTACTTTTCCGAGCCTCCTCTATACGAATCCGTAAAATAACAAAACACGGGACTCTTAGTTTCCGAGATACGATAGGGAGGGGGGAGAGTGGGGTGGAAAAGGGGAGGTTTGGGATTTTTCCCATACTCGTGAGAGTTACTTCTATACGAATCTGTAAAAATATACCCACCTCCCCCTTCACCATCTGGGAGAACAATTATGTCAGTGAGTGAGTCAGTCAGTCAGTGGTAATCGAGCTTTATATAGTATAATAACTAGTATTTGGGCGTTGCGCGAGCTGCAAGCAGCTCGCGGGGTCGTGTTTTTGAGGAGTATTTCTTACCCTTGTAAAAAGTATTTGGGCGTTGCGCGAGCTGCAAGCAGCTCGCGGGGTCGTGTTTTTGAGGAGCATTTCTTACGATGGGGGGAGAGGGGGGAGTTTTGAAAAATGATTTTGACCAACTCTGGGCCCCTTGATATGAATCTGAAAAAAAAAATGTTGCAAGTCTCTCAACTTCCGAGATCTACCTAGAGGGGGGGAGAAGGGGGGCAAGGGGGGCAACTTTGAAAAATGGATTTTACTTTTCCGAGCCTCCTCTATACGAATCCGTAAAACAACAAAACTCGGGACTCTTAGTTTCCGAGATACGATGGGGGGAGGGGTGAAGGGGGGGAGAGGGGGGAGTTTTGAATAATGATTTTGACCAACTCTGGGCCCCTTGATATGAATCTGAAAAAAAAAATGTTCCAAGTCTCTTAACTTCCGAGATCTACCTAGAAGGGGGGGGAGAAGGGGGGCAAGGGGGCAACTTTGAAAAATGGATTTTACTTTTCCGAGCCTCCTCTATACGAATCCGTAAAACAACAAAACACGGGACTCTTAGTTTCCGAGATACGATAGGGATAGGGGAGAGTGGGGGGTGGAAAGGAAAAGGGGAGGTTTGAATTTTGAAAAATGGTTTTTACTTTTCCGACCCTCCTCTATACGAATCCGTAAAAAAACAAAACCCAGGTTTCTTAATTTCCGAGATATGATGGGGGGAGGGGTGAAGGGGGGGAGAGGGGGGAGTTTTGAAAAATGATTTTGACCAACTCTGGGCCCCTTGATATGAATCTGAAAAAAAAATGTTCCAAGTCTCTTAACTTCCGAGATCTACCTAGAGGGGGGGGGAGAAGGGGGGCAAGGGGCAACTCTGAAAAATGGATTTTACTTTTCCGAGCCTCCTCTATACGATTCCGTAAAACAACAAAACACGGGACTCTTAGTTTCCGAGATACGATAGGGAGGCGGGAGAGTGGGGTGGAATGGAAAAGGGGAGGTTTGAATTTTGAAAAATGGTTTTTACTTTTCCGACCCTCCTCTATACGAATCCGTAATAAAAATAAACCCAGGTTTCTTAATTTCCGAGATACGATGGGGGGAGGGGTGAAGGGGGGGAGAGGGGGGAGTTTTGAAAAATGATTTTGACCAACTCCGGGCCCCTTGATACGAATCTGAAAAAAAAAATGTTCCAAGTCTCTTAACTTCCGAGATCTACCTCTAGAGGGGGGGAGAAGGGGGGCAAGGGGGGCAACTTTGAAAAATGGATTTTACTTTTCCGAGCCTCCTCTATACGAATCCGTAAAACAACAAAA
Organism: Luperina testacea; assembly: GCA_927399505.1. Classification (NCBI taxonomy): domain Eukaryota; kingdom Metazoa; phylum Arthropoda; class Insecta; order Lepidoptera; family Noctuidae; genus Luperina; species Luperina testacea. The sequence goes on along the minus strand of OV656759.1, from coordinate 17,711,269 downwards.
CTCGGGACTCTTAGTTTCCGAGATACGATGGGGGGAGGGGTGAAGGGGGGGAGAGGGGGGAGTTTTGAATAATGATTTTGACCAACTCTGGGCCCCTTGATATGAATCTGAAAAAAAAAATGTTCCAAGTCTCTTAACTTCCGAGATCTACCTAGAAGGGGGGGGAGAAGGGGGGCAAGGGGGCAACTTTGAAAAATGGATTTTACTTTTCCGAGCCTCCTCTATACGAATCCGTAAAACAACAAAACACGGGACTCTTAGTTTCCGAGATACGATAGGGATAGGGGAGAGTGGGGGGTGGAAAGGAAAAGGGGAGGTTTGAATTTTGAAAAATGGTTTTTACTTTTCCGACCCTCCTCTATACGAATCCGTAAAAAAACAAAACCCAGGTTTCTTAATTTCCGAGATACGATGGGGGGAGGGGTGAAGGGGGGGGAGAGGGGGGAGTTTTGAAAAATGATTTTGACCAACTCTGGGCCCCTTGATATGAATCTGAAAAAAAAATGTTCCAAGTCTCTTAACTTCCGAGATCTACCTAGAGGGGGGGGGAGAAGGGGGGCAAGGGGCAACTCTGAAAAATGGATTTTACTTTTCCGAGCCTCCTCTATACGATTCCGTAAAACAACAAAACACGGGACTCTTAGTTTCCGAGATACGATAGGGAGGCGGGAGAGTGGGGTGGAATGGAAAAGGGGAGGTTTGAATTTTGAAAAATGGTTTTTACTTTTCCGACCCTCCTCTATACGAATCCGTAATAAAAATAAACCCAGGTTTCTTAATTTCCGAGATACGATGGGGGGAGGGGTGAAGGGGGGGAGAGGGGGGAGTTTTGAAAAATGATTTTGACCAACTCTGGGCCCCTTGATATGAATCTGAAAAAAAAAATTTCCAAGTCTCTTAACTTCCGAGATCTACCTAGAGGGGGGGAGAAGGGGGGCAAGGGGGGCAACTTTGAAAAATGGATTTTACTTTTCCGAGCCTCCTCTATACGAATCCGTAAAAAAACAAAACCCAGGTTTCTTAATTTCCGAGATACGATGGGGGGAGGGGTGAAGGGGGGGAGAGGGGGGAGTTTTGAAAAATGATTTTGACCAACTCTGGGGCCCTTGATATGAATCTGAAAAAAAAAATGTTCCAAGTCTCTTAACTTCCGAGATCTACCTAGAGGGGGGGGAGAAGGGGGGCAAGGGGGCAACTTTGAAAAATGGATTTCACTTTTCCGAGCCTCCTCTATACGAATCCGTAAAACAACAAAACACGGGACTCTTAGTTTCCGAGATACGATAGGGAGGGAGGAGAGTGGGGTGGAAAAGGGGAGGTTTGGGATTTTTCCCATACTCGTGAGAGTTACTTCTATACGAATCTGTAAAAATATACCCACCTCCCCCTTCACCATCTGGGAGAACAATTATGTCAGTGAGTGGTAATCGAGCTTTATATAATATAACTAGTATTTGGGCGTTGCGCGAGCTGCAAGCAGCTCGCGGGGTCGTGTTTTTGAGGAATATTTCTTACCCTTGTAAAAAGTATTTGGGCGTTGCGCGAGCTGCAAGCAGCTCGCGGGGTCGTGTTTTTGAGGAGTATTTATTAAGATGGGGGGGGGGGGGGAGGGGGGGGAGAGGGGGGAGTTTTGAAAAATGATTTTGACCAACTCTGGGCCCCTTGATATGAATCTGAAAAGAAAAATGTTCCAAGTCTCTTAACTTCCGAGATCTACCTAGAGGGGGGGAAAAGGGGGGCAAGGGGGGCAACTTTGAAAAATGGATTTTACTTTTCCGAGCCTCCTCTATACGAATCCGTAAAACAACAAAACACGGGACTCTTAGTTTCCGAGATACGATAGGGATGGGGGAGAGTGGGGTGGAATGGAAAAGGGGAGGTTTGAATTTTGAAAAATGGTTTTTACTTTTCCGAGCCTCCTCTATACGAATCCGTAAAAAAACAAAACCCAGGTTTCTTAATTTCCGAGATACGATGGGGGGAGGGGTGAAGGGGGGGAGGGGGGAGTTTTGAAAAATGATTTTGACCAACTTTGGGCCCCTTGATATGAATCTGAAAAAAAAAATGTTCACAGTCTCTTAATTTCCGAGATCTACCTAGAGGGGGGGGGGAGAAGGGGGGCAAGGGGGCAACTTTGAAAAATGGATTTTACTTTTCCGAGCCTCCTCTATACGAATCCGTAAAACAACAAAACACGGGACTCTTAGTTTCCGAGATACGATAGGGAGGGGGGAGAGTGGGGTGGAAAAGGGGAGGTTTGGGATTTTTCCCATACTCGTGAGAGTTACTTCTATACGAATCTGTAAAAATATACCCACCTCCCCCTTCACCATCTGGGAGAACAACGCTTCGCTTTACCGCTACCTAGTTTCCGAGATACGATGGGGGGAGGGGTGAAGGGGGGGAGAGGGGCGAGTTTTGAAAAATGATTTTGACCAACTCTGGGCCCCTTGATATGAATCTGAAAAAAAAAATGTTCCAAGTCTCTCAACTTCCGAGATCTACCTAGAGGGGGGGGGAGAAGGGGGTCAAGGGGGGCAACTTTGAAAAATGGTTTTTACTTTTCCGAGCCTCCTCTATACGAATCCGTAAAAAAACAAAACCCAGGTTTCTTAATTTCCGAGATACGATGGGGGGAGGGGTGAAGGGGGGGAGAGGGGGGAGTTTTGAAAAATGATTTTGACCAACTCGGGGCCCCTTGATATGAATCTGAAAAAAAAAATGTTCACAGTCTCTTAATTTCCGAGATCTACCTAGAGGGGGGGGGGAGAAGGGGGGCAAGGGGGCAACTTTGAAAAATGGATTTTACTTTTCCGAGCCTCCTCTATACGAATCCGTAAAACAACAAAACACGGGACTCTTAGTTTCCGAGATACGATAGGGAGGGGGGAGAGTGGGGTGGAAAAGGGGAGGTTTGGGATTTTTCCCATACTCGTGAGAGTTACTTCTATACGAATCTGTAAAAATATACCCACCTCCCCCTTCACCATCTGGGAGAACAACGCTTCGCTTTACCGCTACCTAGTTTCTTAGATACGATGGGGGGAGGGGTGAAGGGGGGGAGGGAGGGGTGAAGGGGGGGAGAGGGGCGAGTTTTGAAAAATGATTTTGACCAACTCTGGGCCCCTTGATATGAATCTGAAAAAAAAAAATTTCCAAGTCTCTTAACTTCCGAGATCTACCTAGAGGGGGGGAAAAGGGGGGCAAGGGGGGCAACTTTGAAAAATAAATTTTACTTTTCCGAGCCTCCTCTATACGAATCCGTAAAACAACAAAACACGGGACTCTTAGTTTCCGAGATACGATAGGGATGGGGAGAGTGGGGTGGAATGGAAAAGGGGAGGTTTGAATTTTGAAAAATGGTTTTTACTTTTCCGGGCCTCCTCTATACGAATCCGTAAAAAAACAAAACCCAGGTTTCTTAATTTCCGAGATACGATGGGGGAGGGGTGAAGGGGGGGAGAGGCGGGAGTTTTGAAAAATGATTTTGACCAACTCTGGGCCCCTTGATATGAATCTGAAAAAAAAATGTTCCAAGTCTCTTAACTTCCGAGATCTACCTAGAGGGGGGGGGAGAAGGGGGGCAAGAGGGGCAACTTTGAAAAATGGATTTTACTTTTCCGAGCCTCCTCTATACGAATCCGTAAAACAACAAAGCACGGGACTCTTAGTTTCCGAGATACGATAGGGAGGGGGGAGAGTGGGGTGGAAAAGGGGAGGTTTGGGATTTTTCCCATACTCGTGAGAGTTACTTCTATACGAATCTGTAAAAATATACCCACCTTCCCCTTCACCATCTGGGAGAACAATTATGTCAATCAGTGAGTCAGTGGTAATCGAGTTTTATATAGTATAATAACTAGTATTTGGGCGTTGCGCGAGCTGCAAGCAGCTCGCGGGGTCGTGTTTTTGAGGAGTATTTCTTACCCTTGTAAAAAGTATTTGGGCGTTGCGCGAGCTGCAAGCAGCTCGCGGGGTCGTGTTTTTGAGAAGTATTTCTTACGATGGGGGGAGGGGTGAAGGGGGGGAGAGGGGGGAGTTTTGTAAAATGATTTTGACCAACTCTGGGCCTCTTGATATGAATCTGAAAAAAAAAATGTTCCAAGTCTCTTAACTTCCGAGATCTATCTAGAGGGGGGGGGGAGAAGGGGGGCAAGGGGGCAACTTTGAAAAATGGATTTTACTTTGCCGAGCCTCCTCTATACGAATCCGTAAAACAACAAAACACGGGACTCTTAGTTTCCGAGATACGATAGGGAGGGGGGAGAGTGGGGTGGAAAAGGGGAGGTTTGGGATTTTTCCCATACTCGTGAGAGTTACTTCTATACGAATCTGTAAAAATATACCCACCTCCCCCTTCACCATCTGGGAGAACAATTATGTCAGTGAGTGAGTCAGTCAGTCAGTGAGTGGTAATCGAGCTTTATATAGTATAATAATAATACATTATAAAAGGAAGCCTCTCAGTAGTTTCGGCTGTGCGTTGATATATCACCCAGTCAGCTTAACATTTTTTTTTGTATTTTTGTTTTTATTCACAAAAAGCTTCATGTTCATGTGCTTCGTGTTCTTGTGTTTGGAGCCTCCTTTTAGGCAAACAATGCCTGTGTTAGGAGACTCCGCTCTTCCATATCCTAGATGTAGTGTTACAATATATCATAGTAATTATGTATACCTATATAGATTACAAGCCACTCCATTGCTTGTTACATACACTTTTCAAATGTTAGTTATTAGTGGAAGGGACTTTTATAGTAAACGATCTCTAACAAAAACTTGACGTTTTACTTATTTGGTGGCATGATTCCGTTATTCATGCCACTGATAAAAGTTATTTTGGGAACAACTTACATAACCAAGAAAAAATAGAAAAGTTGTTTGGCGTTTTCATAACACCAATCGATAGCGTATCATTAATGATACCTGTGCACTGGCCCCAGCGATTTTTAATTCAATAGAAACAAAATAAAACCTTCTGTGTCAATTGTACATGGGTTTTTTTTTCCACCTCATGCACAGAGATGTGGAAAACTGATTTAGGTGTTGTGCGAATTCAGAAACAGGTTCTTAAATAGTAAAACCCACTGGGTTTTTACTAATTAAGAATCTGTTTCTGGATCCTACTTTCTCTACTCAGATATCGTTTTACAATATGGACTTAAATCTTAAAGATTGAGTGTTCGATGTAAAAAGTCCATTGCCCCGACAACTGTAAGTTCTGTATCATGGCCTGTAATAAGCGGCGACAGTCCTGCAATTACAGGCGCTCGAGCGAATTGCAGCGGGTGGTATTTAGAGCGATCGATGTAGCAATCAAATTACCAATGGTCAGAACTTCCGTTGGAAAAAATGTTAGGTAGTTCTGTGACGCCTTATTGTAAATACTTTTTCTTTCTTTCTTTCTAAAGGAGTTGTTTACAGTGGCCTCCAAAAGTTAGTTGACCTTTTTCCACCTCAGCTGCGACACACCATATTATGATTTAAAATTGTAGTAGGTAATCCAAATGTTTGATGAACTGCTATAATGTTTTAATTGACTAATTCAACTACCTTTGACTTATCATAAAAAAATAATCAAGTAATCCTTTAGGAGAGTCTGATTTTTATTTTAATTTTAAATCATAATGTGGCATCACTGCTGAAGAGGAAAAAGTCAACTAACTTTTGGAGGCTTACTATATGTGCTATTTTCATGCTGTGTTCACGTAATGTGCCAAATAATCACATAACATTCAAGGGTGTCACATTTAAAAATGGTTGAAAAATTATATACTTATGTAAGCTTTGTTTTATTAGCCCTAACGTCGGAAAGCTGACCAAGAATGAGTCATACTCACAACTCGCACGTAAGGCAATTTCCAAGCTAGACGTACAGACAGCGTCAGTATGTGCTAACCCCTCAAGTTTTAAAATGTTATACATTAAATTCCTTACAAACAATCTAAAGTATACTTCAAAAAGAACCCACATTGTTTCGACTCAGATTCGAACCATCGCATCACCGAACGTCGTCATACTCATACCGGCAGTTTGACGAACTAGCCAGCGAGCCCATATGAATTGCGTTGAAATTGTTATCTACTATGGTCTGAGTCATTTTATCTTTAGGTGGGGATGTCTAATCGATAGATGTTATAATTTGAGGGTATCCATTAATTTTACTTACTTACGTTGTTTTTATAAAATTAATCCATACCCTCAAGTTATAACTACAACGTTTGATGTATACGTTCACTTAAAACGGCGAAGAGTAAACGACTACGATTTATCCATTAATTTTTTAAATGATTTATGATTTTATGAGAACTAAAATTGTAGTTGTTCTGTGTGAACAAAATGTGAGCATAAAAGGAATTGCGAGACAGCTTGGCATAGCAGTAAGTTCATTATAATATTAATTGTGTTCTCCGATTTTTCTTGTTGAGCTATTTGCGGTATCTTGTGTGTGGTATTTAATAACTTATTTAAAACCATGTTTTTCTATACAGAGACAAACGGTGCGCTTATGGGTGCGCAGATTTCAAGAAACCGGCGATGTTAAGACAATGTCCATGGGTCGGAGAACTACTGGGATCTATACGGACCAATCTGAACATAATCGGGATATTGTTAAGGTTCACACTACACCGCCGTTTACATCCACTCGTTACAGTTCGCAACGGCATGGAATATCTCTGTCCACGGTTCGAAGACATTTACACGCAGCGAACATTCACAGTTATCGACCTGCAAAATATGTCTAACAGAAGAACATCGAAGAGAACCAGAAAAAGCAGTTATATTAATTAAGTATGACAACAAAATAAACAACGAAGACATTTAACTCATTTGATTCCACTATTTTACTTTGTATAGCAAAATATTCTAAGTAGATATCATGAGCTAATAAGAGATGTTAATTGATTTATCTATTGATAACATGTTTATTCACTTATTATGCTCATGATTGTAATCCTGAATCAGAATCAGAATCAGAATCAGAATCAGAATCTTTATTTGTGAAACATAGGTATTTACATAAAGGTCTGCCAAACTAACTTCTAGTTCCTAGACAAGTTGCAAATGCTTCAAAACTTGTCTCTTTCGATGTCACTTGTCAGACTGTCAAATGTCAAATTTGTATACTGAGACGGCATGACAGGTCACGTGACATTTCGTTAGGTTATGTCAATCTAAAATATTTCTACCGCTTACTATTTTATCGTTTACGTTAATAGGATGCTACTTGTCTAGGAACCCAATTGTATCAGTTGGCAAAATAGTATATTATGATAACTGTAAATAAAATTATCAAATCAAAATAAATCTTTGTTGTAAAATAAGATCATAGTTTTGTTAAATAATAGCAATAATAAATATTATTATATGATTATTAAGGTATTTTATTTTTCTTTATTTTTAAATTCTTTATAAATAATTACTAAAACAAAATAGAAAAAATATATTAAAATAATAATTATAATGAACAAAAAGCACATTTTCGTGCCTATGATTTGAACTCCCACTCATAGGCACGGCAAGCGGTCTTGAAACCTCTAGTCTATTTAAACGATGAATGAAACGTTCGTAAATGTTAACCCTATTTATTGCTTGTCGTTTTCGCAATAATAAAAGTATTAACGTTTTATTGAAAAAAACAATAATAAAAACAAATTTAAAAAAATAAATATTATCTTAAACTTAATTATTCACTAAAACAATAAATTAATTAAAATAAAATGTTTTTGCAAAATACAAAAACCAACTTGGGCCTATCACGGATTTGAACGCACATGTCTTTTGGAGGGGTAATCACTTAATGAAGCTGTGTGTACTTGCACTTTGTCGTTATTGCGACGGTCCTCCATAAAAGACATGAACCTGAGTGCCTTATAAATCACGACGCACCATGTAGATCACACCTAAGATCCCTCCTTAAAGGCTCCTTGATAAAATTTGACAGAGAGATAGATTTCATCCCGGGGAAGGACATAGGATAGTTTTTATCGACATAGCTCGCGGGCGAAGCCGCGGGCGGAAGCTAGTACAAAACATGAAATAAGTTCTAGAATGATATCACTCACCCGAACAATGCTGTATCCAACCGGAACGTTTTCACTGACAGACTCTTGAAACAGTGACGTATAGAATCTCGGCGCGTTGTCGTTCACATCCTTCACGTTTACAAGCAGCTGGGTTGTATTGGACCGGGAAGGACTGCCGCCATCTGGAATATAATCAATTATTGATATCTCCGTAGGTACGATAAAAAATAATAGTCGTTCTTTTCGGGGCAACTAAAGTTGGACCCACAGGCTTTTGTAAGAACTACTACGGTGTAGGTTTTGCGTTGCTCCCAAATGTCAGTCTTTGCCAATCCTTGCACTGTTTTACTAGATATCCAAGATATATTCGAGCCATTTTCGTATTATACGGATAGGCAATAATACCATCCACATAATTTAATAAATGGAACAGAGTTTTTAGGTCAATCTAATTGTTTACTTGGAAAGTTAACTGCAACTTATATGAGGGTAGTGAAACAGTCCATTTATCTACATTAATTTGGGCTATGCCCGTACTCTTACTAAGGTAAACAAAAATACATTTATGAGAAAAAGTTGTGGAATCTTTTACAAACCTTGAGCTCTAATAACCAGTCGATAACTCCTGACTTGTTCATAGTCCAGCGGCTTCACTAACGACACGTCTCCGCTGAGACTGTCTATTGAGAACTGCATCTGAGTGTTTCCCCCGATGATCGCGTAACGTATTGCTGCGTTTGAGCCTTCGTCTGCATCTGTCGCTCTAAGGAATAGGGCAATGTATTATTGACACATAGAAAAATTACCTTGTACTTATTATGACATTGTTTTTGTTTAAGTATAGGAATCAACACTTTGACGACCACTTCTTTATGACTACACAAAGTAAATAGTTGTGTATGGTCGTAGTTGGAATATATGCTTTATCTGAAGGCTTAGAATGTCTCGACAATTCTTGAGTGTTTCAACTATTAGTGAATCGCCACCATGTAATATTTAAAAGCAGTTTAGACAGCTGGAACAATCAGCCGTATATAGACGGTCGAAAATTATGTATCAGTTTAGTAGGTTCCAATATAAGAGCATATAAAATTGAATATAAAAATCAGCGTGAATCACAAATTGTATTCCCAGCATCGCTATGTTACAAAAGTATTTAATTTCCAAACATTCGACGCTATCAAAATTAATAATTTCGTGCGAAATGGTATACAAATATAAATTTCTAACGGCTTACCACAATGGTGGGATGAAATATTGATAGTTGCAGTTGTCCGGGAGTAAAACAATAAATATAAACGTGGGGCTTTTGTAACAATTTCTATAACGATTTATGGCAATACAAATTTGAACAGCAGACGCTGCTTCGTGGCAGGGGAAGATTGCCAGCTGAAAATATAGCTTTATTGGACCCTGTTGGGTACCGAGACAATGTTCTATTGGAAAACGTTTAGCGGAGTTTTGAAAGATATACTGTGATTGTAAATGTGTCTTGGAGCGGCTTTCACCGATTACTGCCTAGCTTTCGTATAATATTGATTGCAAAACATAAAATTTAAGCCAGACATTCATAATAGACTAATTTTAACTTCGAGTACAGAAGTTGTTGACTTAACAAAACCATCGTTTTCATAATGTGGTTTGGCCTCATTAACCCGAGGATTTCACAACTTGTAATATATGAGCAGCCGGTCGATTCTGTAAAAATCTCACCGTGAAAACTTAGGCGAAGTGAGTTTGTTTTTGCTAGGAATGATACTATTGACAGCTCACTCCACGCTCACTTCACCTAAGTTTTCACGGTGAGATTTTTTCAGAATAGCACCGCTGAACGTAAATTTAATTGGCATTAAATTAGTACATACCTTCTTAGCATAGAACCCTGACTTAAAAGTTCAGTAGCCAAAGAAGTTTCTATTGAATTAAAACAACGACCACATTTTTCACACCTCTTGCTTGAACAATTCTATGATATAACTTACTTGATCCTTGCAACGACTGGGTTATCGTTAGCACTGATGTCCTCATCGACTGTTACTGTGTAGGTCTTCTCACTGAATTGAGGATAGTTGTCATTGTCATCCAGAATGTTCACGTGGACTGTAGCACTGAGGAGAAAATATTCTTATAGGTAAAAATGGAAAATTTATATAAACTAGATTCATTGAATATATCGTCCTTAAAAGTGTTTCCTGTAGGTTTGAGCGGATCCTCGTAACTTCAATATAAATAAGACCGATGCAAGAAGGTACCTACTGCAAAGGTCGGCTTCATTAGTTTACCACTAAACACAGTTTTCTCATTTAATAAAATAATCGTTAGTTTCGAAAACAAATGGCCAGCTGGAGAAAACAAATGACCAGTGGTCCACTTTAGCCCTGAATCGAAAGAACTGGAAGTTATGGGGAGAGGCCTTAGAAGTGGGATGATGCAGGCTAACAGTAACAGTAGTTTCGGAAACCATTGATATCCACTTACTATTTATCATCTTCAAGCCTTTGTGGTGTCTATTTATTTTGAAATCCACTTCCATTGTAACTAGAATGAATCATAAAGTGGCCTACTCAACACAACCGATGTCAGGTCCTGGTATGCGAACACTGCGTACATTAATGGGCTGGGAATTTTATTATGTGGGACTTCTGAAGAATGTAATTAGAACCTCATTATTAACCGAGACTACGCGGTAAACTTGAGTACCTAGTAGAATTATGGGTACCGGTTAATTATGTCAAGTTACTACATGAAATAGATGTATGGGCCAGAAAAGATTGGACTGCAACAGCAAAAATCCGCAAAAACTGCAATGAGAGAGACCTTTGGTCCAAAAATAAAAGGTCAAGGTATTATTTCTTAAATATACGTACATTTGCCAGAACCCTTACATGATTTAAAAAGAACAATTTTTGAGTATGATGATTTATAAGTTTAAAAGTAGCGGTAAGAGTGCGACGAAGCATAAACATCTATCTAGCTCCCTTAATTTTTAGGCTTTGGCGTAATGTCGTTTATGTAGCAAAAATAATAAAAATTTGCCGCGTTCACTTGTAAACTTTTTAGCTATGTCATCTTTTTTGCCAATGAGCGAATATGTATGAAAATTGGTTTTGTAAATAAAAAAGGTGTAGAGACTCTACGTATTCTCGTTTACGGCGCACAAATATCAAATATGAAAACAAAATAGGATAGTAATACATGACCTAATGATTTTATAACAATAATAGTCAAGGAAGGTACAATAAGAGAAGAAATTTAAGCAAATCCTTCGAATAAATTGAATGTAATAAAGTCAACCTGTGTGGTAGGGGTAGGTTTGGCAACTTGCCACGAGGTACAACGCAGGGCGAATTATCTGATTTCAATCTTATCACATAAAGTATCCAGTGTCGCTTTGGGACTTATATTGAATCATCAAAAAGCCAAAAAATATATAGGACAGGTTTGGTACAAATTCACTAAGGGGGATCTATTAAGAGACAAATGTCAATGGGATACACATACACAGCATCCCCTTTTGTGCTAATATGCCTTCAGCTATACATTTGGGGAGGGCAGGAAATAATGCTATATCTATCAAGCGTAGTATTTATGGGCTCACTAATGACTGTTCATTGCGGAAATCGTTTACGATTCATAAATACGATTCAAAAATATATGTACAGGATGGTGGTGGATCGATGCACAAACTTCAAATTCATGGTTACCAGAAATTCAAGCCATGAGTCTAGAACCTCTAGCTTAAAAATCAAATGTTTCATAGAAAAGTGCAATACCTACGCGGTCAAAATTTATGGAACAGGTAATTTTTTTTTATAATCGACTAAAATTTTCAACACCGCGAAGTTCAAAATGAAGTACTAAATCCGTGGTTACAGTTTGCTCGTTGATGTCCCTCTGTTACCCTATTTAAGTGTCTTTTTTGTAGATATAGAGCTTTTTGTAAAGGAGCTCGTCCTCGGGTAGTACTACTACTTACTACCACCATACCTTTTCTGCCGTGAATGCAACATTACTGTGTTCTGGATTTAAAGGCAGACGTACCAGTGTTATTCAGCAGGTGAGTCATATTTGCGACGTCTCTGGTAAACACACTAATATTATAAATGCGAACGTTTTTGAGTGTGTGTATGTTTATATGTTTGTTACTTCTTCACGCTCAAACGGTTGGACCAATTTTGATAAGATTTTGTATGGAGGTAGCTGACACCCTGGATTAATATATAGGCTACTTTTTATTCCGATATTCCCACGGAATCGAAACTTACGCGGGTGAAACCGCGGGGCGCTGATAGTTGTAAATATCCTTAGGTGGGGTGACCACTTACCATAGGTCGCTCGCTTATTCACCAACAAATAACAATCATGAAAAATAAAGATGAATAACTCACGTGCTAGAAAGTCTATCAGACACAGGACTAGCCTGATCCGTAGCCTTCACAATCACAGTGTATCGAGCCACTTTCTCTCTATCTAAAGGTGATCTGGTCAGCAAGGCTCCACTTCTTCCGTCTATCCGGAAAACATCTTGCGTTTCTATTTGTTCCGAATTGTCTATTGATTCGTTGGTGTCTTCTGGGTTTAAAGTTTCTGCTGTTACTGTTTCTATTGAGTACTCCACCTGAACATGGAGTCTTATTATAGTATTGGGTTAGGTGACATGCAATGAACCATTTTCTTTATTATTTTTATTGACGCTCTCAACCGTGACTAGCTAAAATCTGAGTGTTTACTTCAAGTAATGTCAGTTATGTGTTTTACCTCAGCATTCTTTCCAATATCCTGGTCCGTGGCCTTCAGAGTCAGAACAGTTGTTCCTGGGCTAGCACCTTCTCTTACTGAAGACTCATATTGCTGCATCTCGAAGACAGGTGAGTGGTCGTTGCAGTCGAGCACATTTATCTGTACATAGGAGTTATATTACTATATCAGGTATATTGTGTGTGGACGACACAATATCTTTGCATTGTATCAACTGCAAGTGACTAAGGCCGTTCGCTGCGTTAAGCGGGTGCACGGAGCGGGCGCCCCCGCGGCTTGCTGTTTTCTATTATCAGCCTTAGAGCAGCGCTGCGTGAGGCGGGTCTCCCGTCACATGCGGATAATAGAAAACAGCACGCCGCCGCGCGGGCACCCGTGGACAGCCTACGGGTATTGTAAATGGGATACATGTATAAGATGCAAAAGTTTTGTAAAATTGACAGTAGATAATATTACGGAAATCAAAATCTCAAGTCTAGAAGGAAATAAGTGATCCTATTTTCCCATGCTATAAAAAAAATATTCCTGATAAAGGCCAGAAAAACGCTATAATAATGATATTTCTTCTCACCTGTAAAGTTGTAGTACCACTCCTAGGCGGAAAAGTGTCATCCTGAGCCACTACTCTAAAGTAATGCACATCCAGTCTCTCCCTGTCCAACCTTGCCTGAGTGGTCACCACACCAGACCTTGAGTCTACTGCAAACATGCCAGCAGACCGGGAGTCCAGGAGACTCGACATCGAGTATGTTACTGGACTGTTTTCTGGGTCCCTACAAAAAAAAGTTTGATTAAGTTTATACACAGACACTTGAATTGCCACCTAACTTGAAGGTGCATACGCCATAAAAAACCAAATCATAAAAAAAAAAACTACTTATTTAGAGTAGAACAGAAATTCCAGTCGATGAGTCGGGGATATATAGAGATCAGGGGTGTCCACTGTTGACTTGATATGATCGGTAGTCAGTCGACCGTGAAGGCGGGTTTGTTTATGTAAGTTGTCAGGTAGGACGTCTATGAAAGGTGTTTTTACCTCTAAGGTTAATAGGAGCAGGTCCGAATATATCGTGTCGTCTATGAAAGGTGTTTTTATATGTATCTAAGTAAAGCCGGATGGTCTGACTTTCCTTTTCCGAACGATAAAATGTCCCTGATTGTATGTCGGTTTATTAGGCAACAAATAACATACCTTTTGTACAAAACACACTCTAATAAGAATAAATACGAATAACTGCAAGGAATTTAATCATAGAAAACTTAAATAGAAAAAGAAAACTTATCCAACGGTAGAAATGCGAAGTAATTATGTTATACGGCAAGTAATGTACAAAGTGAGTTCAATAACAAGTCTTGTGGCGCAAAACCGATGAGAGTAGCAATTTAAAAATGTTGAAAGCAAATAACGTCTGATTACACACGTTATTACTGCAATCCTTCGGACGTGATAAACCTCGGAAACAGAGGAACGAAGGGGAAATTTTATTAATCTACTGTGGCTCGTAGCATATATCTATTCAATAACTTTAATTTTCTGAAAGTTCTATAGTAACTTTTCTGATTGTATTGTCCTGTTATAAATTCTTCGTCCCGTCTGGGCTCATAAACAATGAAATTTATAGAAACAAGTTTGTTGAATATGATAAAGTACTTCGGCTTCAAAGCGGTTCTATATTTAGAAACCTTTAGAGCTTTACCCTAATACAACAGGAAAATTAATCCTTACATTCCAGATTTAGAAATCAAATCCAATGAGGCATTCAGAGAAAGACTTGAACCTATTAAGCACCTAATAGAGTAAAATCTGACACGCAATGATCTCGTTAGGAACAACTAAAATGACGACGTCATCATAGCAAATGATGTGATCATACGAGTACAACCGCCCCAGTATTCGCCGACACGTTCAATGGCCCATGACAGCGGTTCTGGACCGCATAAAATAGATGGGTCCATAAAGACCCAGCTTAAAGTCAATTAAAAGGACAGATGGTATATGACTATGTGTTATGTCCTGACGTTGATTAGGATAATGCTCACGTCCTGTTTATTAGTACAGGCATAGGGAACTTCAAATTAAAAGGTTTAGAAGTCATTAGTCATCATTAATTCCTAGACTGCGTGACTCTGTATTATTTTGTAAAGATATAGGAAGATTTAAGCGAAGACTTAAGCGTCGGGAAATCCAATTGATTGGTAAGTTATGTATTTATGTTAATGTAGTAAATCATTAAGTACTTACCGTGCTCTTACTGCGGTAACAGTAACGCCTGGTGGTTGCTCCTCCGCTACGGATGCCACATACAATGCCTGCTCGAAATACGGCGACTGATTTCGAAGCTCCCTCTTCACCCTCCGCGCAATGTCAGTGTCATTCAGTTCTTGATGATGATACACTATCTTCAACCTATGATCGGAATCCACAATGTTGATCTTGTCACAGTTGAACGTGAAGAGTATGGACACTTTCCACATAGGTTCCTGTATACAAATATCTTCACTAGCGACCAAATCACCCTGGCTCGCTTCAATCATAAACCTCGGATCACTCACATGTAAAAACTGCACTTTACACATCTTTTGAACCGTCCTAGGTAAGAAAGCTGTAAGGGAATTCACGAATTGCGATTGCTTCAGACAAATCCCTTGCCATCGATCCGTTGTCGGGATAGCGAAACTAGCGTATGTTTCCGATATCCATTGCTTCGCTTCAGCTATTTTTACATCTATGGCCATATCGAAGGGTATTAAACTGTGAGATCGTTTCCTCCTACTATTATTTTTCGCTACGAAGTCCTCGAACATCATGTTCGACCACGGATAAGCCGTGGATAGGACATTATATTGACTAGAGACTAATTCTTCTCCTTCTAACAACCTCCAGTCTATACTCTCTTGATATATCGCTTCTCTTTTATCTCTGGTCGGCTGATCCTCATATTGTAGCGCTGCATCGTTCTGGTCGTAGACGCGATCGAAATCTATGTCATAAAGTTCAGCGTGTCTCCTACTACAGTCCTCGCCGGTCACCAGGATTCTTATAGGTAGACTGTAGTAGTCGATGTCACGGATGCGTTCCGATGTGGAGTCGACATAGAAAGTGAAGAGGTTAGGGTAGAGCACTCCGTCACATCTAAGCCTTTTCCTCAAAGTGACGAGGCCACTGGTTCTGTTCACTTTGAGGATGTGATGGACGAAGTTCGCTGTTCGGTGGACATCGATGTTGTAGTTCCGCTCAGAGCCTAGTTTGTAGACGGCGGCGTCGAGGACCTCGTGCCCTGGCGGAGCGGTGTCGGGGATGAGGATGAGGTAGGCGCGAGTGGTCACCAGCGCGAGCATGGCGACCACTGCGAACACCCACGCCCGCGCCATGTTGCTCGCTGTTCACCTACAGCGGTGCCGCCGCGTACACCAACCGCTTCGGTTCTCCATCTATAACAAAAGAAATTGTATTCATAAAACATCGTATTTCCACAATGGTGACATTACATTAAAGAGACATTTATCGATTGGTTACAAATAAAAAGTAATGATTATGGTGCATTATTGATTTATTACCTATAGTTCTTTTCACGCCAGGGGTTGAAAATTACAATGGAAACTTAGTAGACAGGCACACAATATTTTATCGCCACTCGATGTAGTTTATGACGAATAAAACGATCGTCAAAAAGATATATATTTTAGAAGATGTTTCGACATAAAAAAAGAGTCGATTTAGTATCGTAAAAGTTTATTATTTAGCCGTAATACACAGCTACTTCTTACAAAGCAGTTTTATATTACGAGCGATGTAAAAGTGAACGGAAACGCGAGGTAAATCGAGTGGAAACAACGCAACTTCAGCATGTTTTGTTTACCGGAAAAGAAAATTGAAAGAAAATACAGACACCTGTGCATCGACTTTTAGGTCCAAACTACTTGTACCTCCCGTGGATTGTTTATACACATTTCTACGTATAAGTGGGAAATGATAAATATTTAATATTATAAACACTCCTAAGCAAAGAGACCTAATGCCATTAAGAAAGCGCTACCTAATAACAGGCAATTACGCGTGTTCGGGCTTTGTCGGCCCTTTCCGTGAACGGTCGCGCAGAAGTGTCGGTTACGGTCAAAAGATTAATGGCATCAATTAATGGAGCCGGTCCCATTCCCGCCAATATCCGCGTTTTCCAATTTTCCATGAGGGGGAACATCATTTTACACCTGGGCATCGATGTTTCCGATAATGTTGACGCTTTTAATTAATATACGGGTTGCTGCACGCAACATGATTTAAGCTTTACGGAAAATGTTGAAATAACCTTTAATGCTAAAAATATATTTTTTTTAATATTTTATTAAAAGCTTTTTACTGAGACAAATCATATTTTGGTTTCTCTACCCAACATTTATAATTAAGAACGGTTTTTAATACTACTTCTATAAGAGCCCCTTTTGTGGCTTTTAAACAACCACACTAAAACTATAAAGAGGTAGACATCAACTTAGATTACCTTTCCACGCACCCATAAAACTATCTACCTAGACCCATTCACCTAAAAGCCTGTGTGGTTTCAACTGCAAGTGCTTTTAGAAAGAGACCGTTGGACATAAAAATAAAGCGTATTTTTCTTTGGACTTGCGAATTGCGATGGACCCGACTGAACTCATAGACGAAAATGTGAAGCAACTAGTCCTTTGATAAAGAAGTGGGGACCGAAGTTTAGTAGGGTGACATAATTATGTTTTACTAGCGGCTTTGCACATAGAGGAGTAGGTAGGTACTCGGAAGCGTTCCACGGAAAGCGCTTTGAGTTGTAATGAAAGGCGTTTCAAAGACCGACGTGTAATTTTTCATTTTGTGACTAATTTAAAAAAATGAAAATGTAGTCAGGCTGAGATTCCGAGACGAGAAATATATGGAAAAAAGAAAAAAAAACAAAGTAATAATTTATTGCCAGCATTTAAAAAATACATAGGTACGTATAAAAATAAATGTGTACAGTGTAAACACGTACAAATTTGACATCATTGTGTCAGCACTTTACTCGCTACGCGCGGCCTATACTTTAGTACACAAATATCATTCAAATCGCGTGCACTCATTATCATTCAGTTAATATCATTATCAATAAATTCTATTATTACGTATTCTTGCGTATCACTCAACTATCATCATTAAAAGGTGTAAAGATTCTACAAAATGCATATTTATCAGCATGCATGCATGCAGTGTGCCGAGCTCAGTAAATATATGTAGAGCTGCATTTTCCACTATTTTGAAATATGTACTGTAGACATGTCACTGATTTGCGAGTTTTATTTCAGAGTATACCCTGTGTTTTTAAAAATGGCAACACCGTTTAACGACTTGTTTCGGATATATCACAGGAAATAAATTGTTACGTTCATTTCAGTTACGGCATTCAGTAGGTAACCGTTTAAGCAAACAGATTAATCGTTTTGTAAACCACAGAGTACCTACCTACTGAACAACTAAAACTCGAGAAAATGATTCTAAAACTTTTGTTAAACAATATTGTGTTAGGTAGATAAGTAATAAAGCGAAGAGAAGAGCGCTAAGTTGCTTGTTTACTTCGTCTTTTATATTTTATAACACAGATTACGTTACCTATTGAAAAAGAAGATTATTTGAGCTACGAATCCACCAACCCGCACTAGGCCCGCGTGGTGGATTATGGCCCACTCCCACTCACTGAGAGGAGTCCTGCGTCCCAGCATTGGGAACACTATAGGCTGATTATGAGCTATGATGATCAAAAATAGAATATTGATTTTGTGTTGCCAGTTCCAGTTATAAAAAATAATGCAAAACATTTTTTCAACCACGTTACAGTGATAATAAATCATAAAGCACCAGAGTAAGTAGTATACCTAGTGTTGATTATGCGAAAGTTTGACAACGTATTTTGAAGTGAAAACTTATTTAGGCGCTTTGGGCATTTTTTGAGATGGGAAAACACCATTGAACTCGCGCTACTGTTACGGTAAGCGACACCGTGCGTGTTTTGTTTATAAGACGATAAAAAAATAACGGCTTCAGATGTGTTCGGCTGTCCTCGGGATGTAATCGGTTTTAATGTATATCCGATATGTCAGTGAGTGAGAGAAAAGTGTTCTGTTTGTGTTTTGTTTTCACTTCTGTCGGCGCTCCCGGAGTGCCACTGTTTTTTTCATATTCTGTTCTCAGCAAAACGGGTTTGTGTTCTGTTTGCTCTATTGCGCCATATTGAATACAGTTATAAAAAAAAAGGCTTAAAGGCTCATTATAAAGGCCACACCAGCAATAATTGAGAGCCGTTCCGTCTCTCACAAGATCTAACACTATTAAGCCTTTTCCAACATAAATTGGATATCTCTCAACTCTCGATACTACTTAGGTGCTATCTTTTATAGTAGGGAAGCTACAAATTACATTTTATTTCCTTCTATCCGACAATCTACAGTGTTGTAGACACTGTAGTGCTAATGGTGCTATCAATTAAACGTGGCAGGAATAGCCGATTGGATTCCCATCGCGTCCCTTTAGCCGGTCATTCGATTTGGCACCCTTTGGATAGGCAATGGTGTGCTTTTATGTCAATAGGATTATGCTGCTCTGTCCGTATACTATCTATTATGGCTTTATTGTTGGTGATAACAAATGAAGGTCTAGGTTTAGTTGAGTCAGAAAGCCAATTCCTGTAATTAAAAACGTTCAAAATCTAGTCGCAATCTCATTTCAGCGACTATCAATGTCAAAAACTTGTCTGAAATGTAGGGAAATTATGGTTATTTTTGACAGATTGAGACTGAGATCAAGGGGCTTACTCTCCAAACTAATTTTAATTCCAATGAGATGCCAATATGACTCCAATGTTAATTTTACAGTCACGTGATTCGGTACTCTTGAAAACAATATTGTCAACAATTACCCCACGCCAAGCCCGAACCCAATTCCACTTAGTTCTCCAAAATGGACACCCAATCTAAAAATCATTTGGCGCTAGCATCGAACTCACGAGTACGAAACGTCACAATTCCAATGTCGATCTATCGGAATTAAATTGAAGAGTAAGCACCCTGACTCCGAATGTTCTTAAAATTACGAGACTCGCCCCTTAGATTGTATCGTTCCATAAAATAATAAATATGCTTTATGGGAACTGGTAATAAACGTAACAAAAATGAACGTTGATAGATATCTGTAAATTAAATTAAATTAAAATGTTCACAAACTGATTTTCTAATCAGTAACCTCGCTCCACTTAATTACTAATGAACATGAATTCACTCACTTCAAAGTGCGTTCCCGATATTGTTTAATAAAATGAGTAATAAAACTTTTACTCAAGAATCCCACGAGGTATTAAATGATTAAACTCTCTCTTTGAGAGTTAAGGCTCGGGCATGATTCGAAACTGAACTATTTCACCTTTATTACATTAAATTGGTATTATAAACAGTGTGACCAGCCCAACTAGCTCACATTGAAGGTATTTTATTCAGATTTAATTGTCGGCTACTGGTTTTATTTCGATAGTACAGTTGTAATGTGTCGTTTCGATGGTAATGGTTAAAATATAAGTGTCGGGAAAACACGTGATTGTGAAACTTTACAGCCGTGTTATCGGGCAAGCGCTATCGGGGTAGGTACTTTTTAGGAGATATGCGCCATAAAAGTAGTTTTTTATTGAAATCAAAGGTTTTTATATGATTTTAAGTCAGTTATCTGTCCGTTTCATTAAATCTGAGCAACTTGTTTATTTATTCTAATTCAAGTGGCTTATTGGTAGGTAATTAGGTAATGGAAATATAATTAATTATTTGTATTTAGCAATTAGGTACAGCTTAGCTATCTCAATTAAATTTATGTAGATTTTCAGAGTTTAGTTGGTCAACAGACGACACAAGTAAGAAGAAAGTTCCAAAGTTTATGAATAAATCAATCGCAAAGATTTTCAAGTGATCATGTTCATGGCACACAGTTTTTAAATTAAGGCCAGGATCTTCGAGCGTAGTAGGCATTTAGCGTTACCTCCGTCCTCGCGTGGCAAATGCCGCGAAAGCGCAGTTCGAATGAACTCGCTGACCCCTGTCACGGTTATTTTTATAAGTAATAGTATTGTGAATCGGCCCTATTCTTGAAATATAGGGCTGCTCGTCTACAGTATTTTAATTTCATCATCCTACTTTAGTTTCTTTCTAGTTTTGTGATTGTAAATATTATATTTTTAACCGACTTCAAAAAAGGCGGAGGTTCTCAATTCGGATATTAATTCTATTTTTTTTTATGTATGTTAGGGCATAACTCCATCGTAAATAGACAGATTTGCAATTTTTTTTTTAAGTGTAAACTTCTTTAGCATCGTTGTGATTTTAAAATTTTATGAAACGAAAAAGCAACAGTAAAAAGAGACATGAGATTTAACGTGGGAGAAAATGAGATAGGAAGCATTAGGTATACAGTGTTTTTGTTTTTTATTATTACAAATGACATCACATTTAATCCTATGCTACTAATTTGTGGTGATGATGGTGATGGCGATGGCGATGGCGATGGTGATGGCGGTGGCGATGATGATGATGGCGATGGTGATGGCGATGATGATGACGGCGATGTTGATGGCGATGGCGATGGCGATGGTGATGGTGATGGCGATGGTGATGGTGATGGCGATGGTGATGGTGATGGCGATGGTGGTGATGATGGTGATGTGATGGCGATGGTGATGGTGATGTTGATGATGGTGATGGCGATGGTGATGGCGATGGTGATGGTGATGGTGATGGTGAAGGATGGATGGATAGATGGATGGATGGATGGATGAATGGATGGATGGATGTTCTTTAGCATCGTTGTGATTTGAAAGTTTATGAAACGAAAAAGCGACAGTAAAAAGAGACATGTAAATTCATAAGATTTAACGTGGGAGAAAATGAGATAGGAAGCATTATACAGTGTTTTTGAAGGTTTCACTTCTACCACGTGTGAATTGCACACATGCTGTTTATTTTTGACTTTCTTTTTTATGACTTTCGGAGACAAACAACGGAACTCTTCAATAAATGCCAGCAAATCAACCGCGATTGTTGCTATAGCATAAATGTAACCGCAATCACACAACATAACATCACGCCTGTACCCTTCAAAGGGTAAGGCAGATGTGTTCAATAGCTTTGTTACTGATATTCACATAGCAAGTAGTGATAAATGAATTTGTTTGGGGTAGGTAAGTACAACTAAAAAGTGAAAAATAAAAACTTTTTTACAAAAAAAAAACCGAGTTCCAAAAAAAAACACTACAAAGTAAAAATAACTTTAGTTTCGAAAGTCTGTGTCAAAAAATGAAAATATATTCTTCACGTTGTAGTGCTTTTTTTTTTGAGTCGGTTGTTTTTTTTGTAAAACAGTTTTTTTTGGTTGCTTGAATTCGTCAATAAGTTTTTTTAATTAAATCTACTAATCAAAAACACCACAATACGTATTTTTATTGAACTCTTCCTGTTTCATTCACAACGAATTTCATATTTTTAAATAAAAAAACAGCATGTGTGCAATTCACACGTGGTAGAAGTGAAACCTTCAAAAACACTGTATAATGCTTCCTGTCTCATTTTCTCCCACGTTAAATCTTATGAATTTACATGTCTCTTTTTACTGTCGCTTTTTCGTTTCATAAACTTTCAAATCACAACGATGCTAAAGAACATCCATCCATCCATCCATCCATTCATCCATCCATCCATCCATCACCATCACCATCACCATCGCCATCACCATCTCCATCGCAATCACCATCACCATCATCATCATCATCTCCATCGCCATCACCATCGCCATCACCATCGCAATCACCATCACCATCATCATCATCGCCATCGCCATCACCATCACCATCATCATCATCGCCATCGCCATCACCATCGCTATCACCATCACCATCGCCATCACCATCACCATCATCATCATCGCCATCACCATCGCCATCGCCATCGCCAACACCATCACCATCATCATCACAAATTAGTATCATAGGATTAAATGTGATGTCATTTGTAATAATAAAAAACAAAAACACTGTATAATGCTTCCTATCTCATTTTCTCCCACGTTAAATCTTATGTCTCTTTTTACTGTAGATTTTTCTACTGTAGCTTTTTCGTTTCATAAAATTTTCAAATCACAATTGCTAAAAAAGTTTTCACTTCAAAAAAATATAATATTTTTATACTATATAAAGCTCGATTATACTATATAAAGCTCGATTACCACTGACTGACTGACATAAATGTTCTCCCAGATGGTGAAGGGGGAGGTGGGTATATTTTTACAGATTCGTATACAAGTAACTCTCACGAGTATGGGAAAAATCCCAAACCTCCCCTTTTCCACCCCACTCTCCCCCCTCCCTATCGTATCTCGGAAACTAAGAGTCCCGAGTTTTGTTGTTTTACGGATTCGTATAGAGGAGGCTCGGAAAAGTAAAATCCATTTTTCAAAGTTGCCCCCCTTGCCCCCCTTCTCCCCCCCTCTAGGTAGATCTCGGAAGTTAAGAGACTTGGAATTTTTTTTTTTCAGATTCATATCAAGGGGCCCAGAGTTGGTCAAAATCATTTTTCAAAACTCCCCCTTCTCCCCCCCTTCACCCCTTCCCCCATCGTAAGAAATACTCCTCAAAAACACGACCCCGCGAGCTGCTTGCAGCTCGCGCAACGCCCAAATACTTTTTACAAGGGTAAGAAATACTCCTCAAAAACACGACCCCGCGAGCTGCTTGCAGCTCGCGCAACGCCCAAATACTAGTTTTACCTATACAATCACAAAACTAGAAACACAAACTCAAAAAACTCAAATTTTGCAATTGAATATAAACCTTATTCCGTTGTAGTAAAGTTGAAAATCTATTACAGATATTACGATAATTGTAAATTTATGGTACCGACCTGCTACTGCTAGTACTGTGACGAAAGCAAGAGAACCTATACAACTACAATATTATTCTGTCGCGTCGTCTTATGAGTGGGTAGTTATAAATACGTAGAAAAATAATAATCAAACTTACCTTATTTTTTTAAGCTTTGCAGTTCAATGCTGAACATTTTTTTTTTCTTTCTTCTGTTTTTTTTCCCCATAATTTAATCTTAATTATCACTATATATTACAACTATATTATAACAAAATAATATTTAGTTTAATTATTAATACTAGAACTTAAACAATATTTACAGACTGATTTTTGAAACTAATACACAAACACGGAAATTAACAATAATATAAGGGACTAAATTTTAAAAGTGGAATTTTGCGCGTACTGGCATGCAGCACTAGTATTTACAAAAAATATAAATATTTATAGGTTCTAGAGTAATATTTAGACTAAGTTATAGGTCTGCACCCGATTTTGTTAAAATCTAATTACAATGAATACGTGAAAATTGGCTCTAAACACCAAAACTCGTCAGTTTTCCGGTTGTAACTGGCCTATCTTTTTTTACTCAAAGCCCTTTAAAATAACATATTTGTAGAATAAAGTGATAATTGTCACTAAAACTATAAACTAGAATAGTTTTCTGACTGTTTAAGACATATTGTAAACATATTTCACATAATAGATAGGCTTACAATCGTTTTGCATTTTGCCACTCGGTTTTGAGATAAAATTCCGGCGAGATGTATTTCCTAGTAAAAACACACATTATCAAAACTTCACAACGTTGCCGCTTAGTAAGTTAGAGAAATGCACCCCGCCCCGCACCCCGCACACCCTTTGAAGGACTAAAGTCCCTCGGCCCTTTAGTACGGTCGCATCAATCGACGAGGAGAGTGCCGTTGCCAGCCGATTTGTAAATGATTCTTAAACTTTGGTAAATGATTTCTATCGTAAGTTTTTAGATAATTTGTTTTATTTTAATGTAGAACGATGAAATATTTGCTTAATTTATTGATTTATAAGGTTGAGATTTTAAAAATATATTTTAAAGATCCGTTTTTAGCCAAAAACTCCTCGATCATCAGTATTTCACGTCAGTATTCCATTATTCCGACTGGCAGAATACTGACGGCTTACGGAATACTGATGACGGCTGGTGGAATACTGAATTTATCGCTTCATGTAAGAGTTACCAAAGTTTATGAACCACGAAACCAACATCATACACTAGTACCAGACACTGAAGGCACTGAAAGAAAACATGACTGAAAAGGATGCAGTGATCCATTGTGACTTTAGTGAAAACTATTGTACAAAATATGATGAATAAATTCAGTCATTCCACTTGGGGGATCACGTACTCAACTGTCTCTTCACACTGTGGTCAACAAAGTGCTACTGTACTGTTTTAGATAATTTGTCACACAATAACAAGTTTTCCGAAAGTCAGTATTCCTGTTTTTTTTCAAATTCCTTTATTTTTGTTATTTCTTATCAAATCGGCTGGCCGGCTTCAAATCCTAATAAAGCAACCCAAAAGAGTTCCCCCAAGTTAGGATTTAGCGAAAAAATCGTCAAAAAAGTGCGTGCCGAAAGCATTCCTTAATTATTCCACTCTTGAAATTTAGTCCCATAACGTATATTTCGATCGATTAGCGGGAACGCGGCGAGCCAGCAAAAGCGACACAGGTCCTACCTCGGTAACGCCCGGCGGGCTACTGAAGTGAAGCGCGCAGGCCGCCTTTTTAGATTATATCTTGTTAAGACAATAAAAATCAGTTTTGAGAAAAATTAACCGTAGAATGTTCTACTATACATCATTGCCTATTTTTTCATATATTTTTTGCGAGTAAAAGTTAAGTCTACTTCAAATACGACTTGAAAAACGATTAAAAACTTCGCTGTTTTCGATTTGTTTGCGATTTTTTATGATCGAGTGAAGTTGTAAATATCGTGTTTTGAACCATAGAATAATCAAGAATGTTAGTTAAACTATGCCATATATTTTTTTCAGATTAAAACAAAGAATATTTGATTGTTTAATGTTGAATCAAAAATAGGTCGATTCCGAGATTTCCGAGAGTCCTGGCCTTCTTTGAAGTTACTAAAGTACAAACCAATTTGTAATAAAGAAAAGTTAATAATGACAAAACAATACCCGATAACCATGAATTTGAATATCGTAATTATCTTTCATAAGACGCTGAAGATATAAGGCAAGTAAATAAAAGCGTGTTAAAAAGAAAATTGGTCGGTATTCTTTTGAAATCTTTATGCAAGAGGGTTTCTTAATTTACTTTTTCACCATTAATTGGTGGTCTTAAAAATAATTGCTCGACGCACGAAGCTCGATGCTATAAAGTAATTTTGACAAATTAATTAATGAAGGAGAGGAGGAATGAAATGAATGAATGGAACAGTTACAGTCTGCATCCGGAGATAGAACAAGAGCTTTGCTTATTCTGTCAGTTTATTATATATGTTTGAAAAAAAAAATATTGTCACAATTTGTAAATCACCTTTTTGTCTTCAGAATATAGACAGAACCAATAAAAAAGTTTCACCGATTTAAAAATTAATATTCAATTATACACCGACCCATGTGTGTTTTTGTTACCTACAGCAAAACTACAGGCCAACCGTTATGTGTTATAGTGCTCAGAAGTGAAAAAAAAAAGTTCCTATTGCATTGCAATAAGTAAATAAACTCTACTTTGCAATATCTAATTTTCTTCGTTTTCCAACTTTGCTTATTACAAGTTGGATGGAAATTCCCGATACACGCAAACTGCTGTAGTAATTGAGCCTTAGCTGCAGTTAATAGACTGGTAACAAATCGATACAATAGTGTCGAGTATAGCACGTTAGCCCTAGAGTGGACACTTTGAAAGTTAATAACATTATTATAGCAAAGCAAACTAATGCCACGCAATAAATTATTTTAAGCAATTTTCTTGAAATGAAAACACATATTGCTAAAATTACAATAATATAATAATACTGTTATTCTTGGGGCAATAATGGAGTAATATAATTCAGATACATTTTACCCATTTTCACGTTACAGCAAGTGAAATGTGTAGTTAGTTAAACATAAAACTGTACACATGAAATGAATTGTATTTTGGTAAGTACATTCAACTGTAACAAATAATGTTCAGATTAATATCTTTGGTAATCATGAATCATTCCAATATAATTACTGTTTATTTAACACAAAATAAGTTTCTTAAATATACAGCATGATTCAGAGAGGCGTGGTACAAACCTATTTTTGATACACGCTGTACAATCTGAAGGAAAAATACTGAACTCATTTTTCCTGTAACCACGTTGCCATTTTATATCCTGAATTCCTGGTCTCAGCTACAATACCAAGAAAATTTAATATCGTAATACGAATTTCACATGTGTTTGAAAGACAGTAGGTTTGAAGGTAGGCAAATAAAAAGTGGGAGTGGGGAGTCGACCTAATCTGCATGCAACGTAGGGCCGCGCGTTATTCTGAATCGGGATAAACGGTTTCATTTCTGTATTAAACTTTTATAGACGCGTTTTATTTTTATTTCTAAATTTTTTACGTTGGCTACATTTTTAACTGTAATGTTTTTGTGTGAGGTGCATTCAATACTGTGTTTCCTCGGCTAAGAGTTACTGTGTTTCCAGTAAAGTTTTATGGGAAACTGCATCAATTTGTGAACTAAGAATCACGACAATAAATACAGAGGGATTACGAATACACACGATTCGATTAGGGAAGTTAATTAATTAATTCAAATTAAAATTTATTAATTTTAGGACAACTCAAAATCCAAAGGTTAGTAGGAATACAAAATAATTAAACTAAATGTATGCTGCCGGAAATGCAGCCGATATTACCTACCGTTGATTGACGCAGCTTGTGGGAAAGGTAACACTTGGTCTAACCCCTTTGTACTTAATGCATTTAGAACCAGCATTTACGTAGAAACGTTTACTAGCAAAATAGTTTTATGTTTACCGTAAATTTACGAATACGAACATACCTATTAAATTAAATAATTTTTAAAATGTATAACAGGACAATAAATTAACATTTAATTTATTATAACCATTCAACACAAATTGTTAATTGTTCAATATAAATCTAAATGTACGAGTAGTAAAGTCAGGGAGTTTAGTTTAATTAAAGATTTTTATGGCATAACTAACGATTTAAAATAGGAGCATTTATGTAATTAATGATTATTGTTATTTTATAGGCCGTTTACAAGCTGTAATTGAGGTTTCCTCTGTTTTTTAATCGTCTGTTTTGGATTATAAAGTGGGGGACGAGAATTCAAATATGTAACTGATAAAGTCTATTCAAGTATAGTTTTGTTGCCATAACACGTGTTTTACACGAAAGAGATAATCTCGAATGCAGCTCTATCGTATATTATTTTTATTACTATGCAACAAAAGTCCTGCCTACCACTATCCCTACCCAACTTTTCAAAACAAAACGAAAAATAAAAGAAACAACGTGAATTCGGCACGCATACATTTTCGAACACACACATCGGAACCGTTATCCCAGCTCTAACTCTTTTTCACTTTAAAAAATACAGCGTGATTTGTTAGGCCGCTCACGCACTAAGTTCTCCAACGCAGGGGATGGTAGGAATCGTACAATTACGTACGGACGTACGAATCTGGAGATTTAACCCTCCCGTGTACGTTTGATGAATAGGGACGTTCCGTGGATGGAAGTCGTGCGATCTTGGAGACAAAGTTTCGAAATCTCGGGTTGATTTACTTTTTCATTTCCTTACTTATAATACGGGGCGGGATAGGATAATTGAATTATGAGACTCGGGATGATTTTTTTGTTTCTTGAAAAGTTTTGATGTTTTTAACCTTGTGATTTTAATAGAAAATCAAAGTATTACAGTACCCGGCGATAAATATTGCACATCGACCATTGGAAAGAGACAATCGGCTAATTTCGGCTTCGTAGAGCGTTATCTCTGTCGCACGAAATACAAACAGTCCGGTATCTATTAGGAGCTGTTAAAAAAATTATGATTTGCTTCTTTTGATAATTATTTTTATTCTTTGTATAAAATACACCAACTTCGAAAGGTCGATGTGCAATATTTATCGCCGGGTACTGTATATAGGTATTTGATATTTGTAACCGTTTTATGATAGCAATGAAAAGCGTTATGTTCCTAACTTCCTACCCACTTGAAGTCTAACCGGTTGAATGAATGAATGCAGCTTATTGCTCTATTCAAATGTTATTGCACTATTTCCTGTTGAAAAGGCTTTAATACCTTACAGCTTTAGAGTACATTTAGAAAACATTTATCTACCCCTGATTGCTATAATTCTGTTAATCTATAACTGGATTAGCAGATGTAGGCATTATACTTGCATTAGGTGTTCAAAGAACTTCTTAATCGAAGAAATTACTAAAGAGATGCAGAAAATACAAAACAACTTTTATAAAAACGACAAAACAAACGAGTTTCGTCGAAAATTTTTGCATTCCTTATGAAATCATTAAAAAGAATATCATAATAAATAAGGCATGGATTTTAATTGGAGCCCAAACAGGCTCGTTTACTTCAAGTACTTAACAGTAAAAAAATACGATATTTTGATGGCTTCATATAAGTTCTGGCCGTTTTTATTGCGCTCTGATATTTTTACAACTTTATGCAGTCGCTTTGGTTTAAGGCTCGTACACACAGGCGCGACGCGACACGCGACACAAAGGCACCGCAAGTCGCGCAACGAGCGGTGCCTTTGTGTCGCGCGCGATTCGCGTCGCGCGTCGCGCCTGTTTGCAGGAGCCGTTATTTACGTTAGCTTTTGCACGGCAGGTAGGTAGGTACTTTCAAGACTGGCTAATGCCGGCAAGTATTCAAGTAATTGCTTACTTCGTACTAGTAATTTGCATCTAGTAACCCGTTTTAATGATAGCGTATTATCGCTTAATTAATTAAATATCTTGCTCCGCTATAAAATAAAAACTTAGCGTGGCATTTAAGTATATTCAGCGACAAGCCAAGTTGATAAATAAGGAGTCTTACGTCGAACACATAATCACATCATTCAAAGGTCGCATACCTTGTCGAATAAAAAGGATTTTAGAATTTGCAATTTTATAAACACAAGACCGTAATTTGACCAATTATTTTCAACAGAAACTTCTGGAAAACTCAATTTTCTCTCTAAACTACATATTATACTTCTGCAGTCAATAACTATTAAAAAAGCCAGTAGAACATGTCTCTACGTTACAATGTTTGCACTAGGGATGCATCCGATACCGATACCGATATATCGGCGATACTTCAGGTTTGCCGATATATCGGTATCGGCGATATTTTTATGGCCGATGCAACGATACTTTTACGCTTTAAAAATGTAATGTAAACGCGCGTGTTGTCCCGTCTATTTCGTTGCAAACGAGGCACGAACTAACTATGCTCGGGGAAACCCCGCGCTTTATTCAGTGTTTTGTTTCGCCCGCCCGCTTTGGCCTCGCACTCGCACATCTATCCCATTTCGTTAGGTTGAATGTTGTTGCGCGTAGTATCTTTCCATGCAAATAAGATTTTTAATTCCATAAAAATCTTATAAATGTTAATTTTGATTACTAAAACTATTAATTAATTGTGTTTTATTTAATCTACCTTCCTTTTTTAATTCAGTAAGCGTATCGGTATCGGTATCGGTATCGCCGATATTTTTATAAGAGTATCGGTATCGGTATCGTATCGGCAAAAAGGCGTATCGCGGCATCCCTAGTTTGCACTTTCTACATATCGTCGACGTGTATTCCAGTTATTTACTTATGTAGATCAAACAGAGGACCCGTTTGGCTCGTTCCTCGGATCATTGGCTTTCTGTGCAAGATGCCTGCCTCTGGCAGAATGCCTATATACACAAGTACCTCTTATAGATAGGTATGATATTAATAGGGTTTGTTAAGGTAGCTTCTATGAAAGTAAAGAGGTATTAGCGTGTCCAGAGGTCTGAAAAAGAGATTGGGGAGCAAAGCAAAATGGCATGAAAAAAAGTAATTTCGCGGAAACTTCTATTTTTATAATGTAAGTATGTGTGTGTGTGTGTAGTGTATGTTTTTTATGTGTAGTCGTAAAATTGCAAGTCTAAGGGCCCGTGCACACCACGTTTTTTAAACGCACCGTCGACGCACGTTTGTAGCGATACAGACGCGATACGCACGCGAGTCAGGTGCAGCCTGTAGACCTTGTGTAGGATAAAAGCGCGCCGTCGACGCACGTTTCTAAAACGCGCGTCAACGGCGCGTTTAAAAAACGTGGTGTGCACAGGCCCTAAAATAGCATTGTTTAATTCTGCTAAGCAGAATGTCCAACGGATGAGATGTCCCACCGTGTCAGATCATTAAAGTAAGAAAACTGTCTCATTATATAGGTATAGGCCTTTTCTCACAAAAATATATTTTATTGGACGTGCTATTGCCCATTTAATACTCTAAACTACTTTAGTGTTAACTTCGTTTACTGCAAGAGGGACCAATGTGGGTCAAAATAAAAATAGATTTTCTCATATAAATGTGTGAGAAATGGCGAAGAAACCATCGCCGTGGAGGGCCTTGTCAATTTATACCAGACGATATCTCCGCTTTAATCTCCTCAACGATTCTTCAATAGATAGCATCCCATACTTTATACACTTACTTGCGAACACGATCGTCTAGTGGGAAACAGATAAGAAAAATCTTCGAGTAAAATCTCTGGCTAAAGAATGCCGGTTGTTTCACCTGCCGAATAGTGTGACGAAACTAAAACAACAATCGATTCGATTCGTCCGCATAATCGATGATAATCAATCGATGGTTGCCCGTTACTCGATCATGGCCTCATAGACAATACGATGGTGATGTAGAAAGAAAAAAGCACTATAACACAAAGCAGTATCGACCGCAAGGGGTCGCCGGCCTATGATTGCTGGCTTCAGTGACGCAGTGGCACTTACAAGAGAATTTTATATTCAAACCAAGGATTTATTTGACCCGACTGCAGGTTTACGAATGCATAAACATTTATTTTCAGAATAGATCTTAAAAATACGAATAAACGAGCTGGCAAGCGAGGTACGCAAACTTCGTCGTTTTTCTACAAAAGTTTAATTGGGTTTTCCTGTTAGGAAAATCTTAGTTTTAGGAAGTTTTGGCTTAGATTTGTTCTAGTTTAAGAGGTGATAGGCCATCCATCTAAATATATCAGCTATCTACTAAGTACTTACTAAATAATTCACATAATGTGTTGTCTAATTGGTACCACATTATGTGAATCACACTAATATTTTAAAGGCGAAAGTTTGTGAGTGTGTGTGTTTATATGTTTGTTACTTCTTCACGCTCAAACGGCTGAACCAATTTTAATAAAATTTTGTATGGAGGTAGCTGACACCCTGGATTAACATGTAGGCTACTTTTTATCCCAATATTCCCACGGTATTGACATTTACGCGGGTGAAACCGCGGGGCGCAGTTAGTTATTTATGAATGCCATAATAAATGCTATTTGCCTTATTGCCTTAGTCTTGCACCGGAGCTCGGAGTCCTGAAAACTTTTTTACATTTATTTTCAACTCAACAACTCAATGTTTTAACTATATTCCTGGTGAACCCATGCTGTGCCATGGCCAACAATAAACATTTATGTCTATTAATGCATACCTACAACAACCGCCTAAAACCGGAGTTTCCTAGAAAAATCGATTGTGCAAACACCGTATGCCTTCAACTGGACTCTGGGTCGTCAGAAAATCAATTAATTAAAGTTACGTTTTTCGAATAGTCTTCGTGGAAGAAACTGAAATAAACTGTCACTTTTCATACTTTACCTACGGGACTTTCAGTATTGCAATTGCTAAATTACTTTGAGAAAACCCTCGTAGAAATAAAATTCAAGCACTCATTATATTTTTTTTAGGAACTATTCTACAATAATGGCACTTTACTACCATAATATTGGTACCTATCTACTACTCTAGTACTATCTTCTCATAATTTACCAGCTTTTTTAGCTTGTCTCCTTTTGGGCCGTAGCATGATGCCTTTAACTTTGCTCAAGAATTGTGCTATCAAATACAAAAATATTTTTTTAAATCCGGCTGGTATTTTTCACAGATTAGCGCATTCAAACATACAAACTCTTTAGCTTTATAATAATAATTATTATTAGTAAGTAAGTATAGATTTATTACTCAAGGAATGCTTCTCAAACATTGTTACAAGTGTATTATCATAACAAACATCTATTCGTTTGAAGTAGTTTATCTGCGAAGCCCACGTCTTGGTTCGAGCACCCACTTGATAGTGTCGGAGATTATTTATATGTATGACATGCGTGCTACTTCATTACGCAGTGTATGCATAAAAGTAAAAGAAAAACAAAACTACATAGTAAAATAAATTATTGTTATGAACATTACCTACAACATCTTTTTGAAGAATAAAAAAAAAAAACCACAAATAATATTAATAATAAAAAACCAAAGACAATGAAACAATTTTGGCGGGAATTTTTTATCAAATAATCTATACTAATATTATAAAGCTGAAGAGTTTGTTTGTTTGTTTGTTTGTTTGGTTGAACGCGCTAATCTCTGGAACTACCAGTCGGATTTGAAAAATTCTTTTTGCGTTTGATAGCCCAATTCTTGAGGAAGGCTATAGGCTATTTAACATCACGCTATGACTTTTAGGAGCCGAGCAAAAAGAAAAAAAGTCAGAAAGAACGCTAAGCAAAAACAAAGTAATAGCGCGGGCAGGCGATGCGATGCGACGGGGTGGGTCGGATTAACAAGAAATTTCACGCGGACGAAGTCGCGGGCAGAAGCTAGTGTTTTATATGAACAAAATATATTAATTGCTCTGGCTCGGCGCGTACCACTGCTGCACTGGTGGCACATTACAATAGAAAATAAAACCTTTAACTATGTATATAAAACTGCCTTAACTAGTTAATTTGCCGTGAGAATGTAAATCGTATTTTAATTAAAAATAACTGCTAATGATGTAATTGGGATCCCGCAAATCTGTTAACCTTGAACTGTTCACACATAATCACGATGCGGTCAATGACCGAATGACGTTTCATGCAGCGAGTGCTTTTTATTGTCTGTGGCCGCTAATGGGTGAGGTGTTAAGCAGAAGAATAACTGTTTGCACGAGCGCTTTAACACTGCGTCTCGTATGTTCAACGGTTCTACGAAATATTTTCTTTATTACCATATCGATCCAAACTGTGTGGCAGACTAGGAATGCTTTAAACGTTAAGACGATCGATTGCTACGATAAATTACAGTACTTGCGCTAGTATTCCAAGTCGGTTAATGTTCCTAAATTATTGTTTACTCAGGTGCTCGTTAAATGGATTGCTGATGGTTGATCCTGTAATTGGAGTAGGTATATTTAAATAGGTTTACATACATATATAGTAGGTATGGGTAACGGAATCGCATTCGCATGCAAAATTATACAGGTCAATCGGCTCACAGCAAATAGGTCAAAATTAACTTGCAAAATTGCAGTCCCAACGAAAGGACGAACGGATAAGTTTAATAAAAGCTTTCAATAAAATTGTACCTACAGACTACTGTATTAACATTACAAAAGCGGAGCATTTACTTTTGTAAGTTCGCAAAAAAAAAATCCAAGAAGTCGATGAAACCACATAAATCAAGAACAGCAAATTGAAATTTATGAATTCGTTCTTCTCCTGACTTCCCAGCTATTTTTACGTTCGAAAAAGTACACGATTGTTCAAAATAATTTATTGCTTGTGAAAAGGCTGGTTTTGTCAATGGCAAGGAAAGGAACCAACCATTGTCTATGGAAAATATTTCTTAAAACGATATAGTACATACTAATTCCATTATAAAATAAAATATTTTGGGAATTAAAGTGGTACATACTAAAATAGTAGGACAAAGCTGGCAAGTACTTAAAAAAATTAAAAAAACAAAATTTTGAGGATGTCAAAATAATATTACAGTAAACAGTTTCGTTCTGATTTCGCTTCTTAGACGAGTTATCCTAATATTATGAGTCAAGTTGAAGTATTAATAGGTTTGTCCATTGGGAACTTCTTAGTACCAGCATGGAGTCTGTATTAGTGCCGGTTGACGGCAATGGGCTCGCCCCGTATTAAGGCTCCTGCAAACAGGCGCGACGCGCGACGCGAATCGCGCGAGTCAAGATAACGAGGTCAGACAGTCAACAGTTGAGATAACGCTACTACCCGATAACAACGGGATAAGCGGAGTCGATTATAAATAAAGTAATAAATATAAATAGGATATTAATATTGAGTCAAGATAACGAGACCAGACAGTGGAGATACCACCACCGCCCTAATAAACAACATCAATAAACGGAAGCGATTAGATAAGTGAATTGTGGTGACAACCATTCTGTCCCCACCACTGTGTTAGCTGATAAGACTTAGTATATAAACTAACCCAACTAACCCCGACAAAAGTCAAGCGGTTCTCTATTCGAAACCGCGACACAAACCCATCCCCCCCCGACCTATCACCATGTTCGGCAAGCCGATCCCTTGGGAGAAGCAAGCCAAATATCTCGGTGTTATCCTCGACAGGCACCTCTCCTTCTCAGAGCACATAAAGGCGGTTCGCTCGCGCGCCGCCTTCGCTCTCGGTAGCCTCCACTCGATGCTCAATGCACGCAGCAAATTGTCACTCAAGTGCAAATTGCGTATCTACACAGCGTGCATTCGCCCAATCATGACATATGCCTGCGTAGTTTTTGCTCACGCAAAGCCCCACCACATCCATAGGATGCAGACCCTCCAAAACCGTTTCCTCCGAAAGGCTACGGGAGCCCCTTGGTTCGTCAGAAACGAGATCCTCCATGTCGATCTCAAAATCCCCACTATCCACCAATTCATGAAGCGCCTTTCAAAGCACTTCTTCGATTCCGCCCCCAACCATCGAAACCCGCTGGTTGTCGAGGCCGCCAGATATACTCCCTCCAAAATCAGTAAATTCCGCCGTCCAAGGCATGTTCTCACCGACCCAGACGACCCCATAACCCTCCTCCAAGAGAGCAGTAGGGCAACCAGTACACTTAGGAAAAACAAACACAAGATATACCAGCCTCGCCGACGAGGTCCCTCGCGACGTCCCCATGTAAATGCCCCCCACCGACCCTTGCTCGATGTAGTGCCAGCCCGCGCCGCAGCTGAGCCAGTAGATTTAAATTCCCGACTCTGACCTCTGAGTTTGTTTCGGCATTTCTTCTCAGAGCAGTCAATTAGGAAATGCCGGCCCCATCGTTCGTTAAATAATCAAAATTAGATCCAGCCTGTCCCAACTTGCTGCCCTCCCCCCAGCGACGCCCAAAGCCGAGGCCCGTACCCCACAGGGGGTGCCCTTAGCGTGTAGTCGCTTAGTTTATTTAGTTAGTTTTAAGCCCCTGGCTGGAGGCTTTGAGTTCTCTCAAGGCAGCCGCAGGATTGTCCGGTTAAGTAGTCACGACCTCTCAAGGTCAACTACGAGATGCCATATTATAAAAAAAAAAAAAAAAAAAAAAAAAAAAAAAATTTAAGCACATTATTGTATTGACTCTACAACATACCACTGTACTACTAACACGTTTTGAGAATAAAATTACTTTTATCTCCATCACAAGTCTCAGTCTTTTAACTGGCGCCCAACGTTACGGGCATTTCTTGAAGAAATTATCAATCAAGGCGACGTGCTGAATTGCTGTATCTCCGCTACCAGACACCGAACCAAGAAGATTACTCTATCAAACCTGCCCAGAACCTACAAATAAAGAAAAAGATTCAAGACTTCTCCTGCAAGGTGACGCTGACTCAGAGAAAAACTCTTCTCCGTACACATCAAGGTGACGCTGGCCAAGAAGAACTTCTCTTCGTACATCGCAGTATAGAAGCTCATCGGAGTAAATCGACGGACTTCAAAGACCCGACTCTACGAAGCCTCTACTACATCCAGATGAAGACAGTGATAGCCCTCATCATTCTCACAACACAACTGTAAGTACACGTGATTATTTCCCGGTTAAAACTACCTCAAACTGGCATTTACTCCTTCAGGTAGAAAATTAGTAAACAACCCAAAGTTAATTATGACGTCATCCGTAGATTCCAACCCTCAAATTAGACCAGAAAGTAATATTCCTATTCCCCAGTTCTCTGGAGAAGGTGGAGAAAGATACCTACACGGTTTTATCACCGCAGTAGAACGTTTTATTCAAATAACCTCTGGCACAGATGCACAAAAAGTCAATATAATCTTGTCAAAGATAACAGGCAATGCGGCTACTCTCATATATAGCTACCCCCATAACTTCACTTGGTTAGAAATTAAAGAAATCCTAAAACAACAGTATGGATCATGGAATAGAACGATAGGAGATGTGTTTCAGGAAATTAATAACTTAAGACCAAGCTCACCAAGCTTAACTAACGTTATATACGAGTTACAAATGTTAATAGCTGAAGGATGTACAATTAACCAACATGTACACACCGGTTTAAAGGAAATAGCTAACCAAAAGTTAATATCACTCCTACCACCTGAATATAAACCAGCCTGTGAAAAACTAGACTTCCTAGAAACTTGCCTTAGAGCTAGAACTCTTGACAAAGAAGGATATGTAATTAACATCAGAAATACGGGAAACAAACCGAATGGTCATACTCAACCTTTCGTTAAAAATAATATGAGCTCAACCCCCCAACAACACAACGCCCTTGTGTATAATTCAAACCTTGGTAATAGACCTGTTCAGCAAAAACACGCATATCCAATCTCACCTTTCTCGGCTAGGATTCGGATGCAACAAGCAGAACAAGCTAAACAACCTTGGTATGGCAACTATAATAATAATCAAACTCACGCTTACCCTAAGCGTAATTTCAATAATAATGCTAATAATTTTAATCAAAGACCTCCATGGCAACCAACTCGGCCCAACTGGCAACCAAAACCACAAAATGCCGAACTACAGGATAAAGACGCGACTATGCGTACTGTAACAGAACGACCTCAATTAAAAAGAAACCGAGTATTTAACATCGACGAACCTGAATGTAATAGTGATGACTATCCCGATACCCCTTTTGAAGAATACATGCAGCAATGCGCCAACGAATATTTTACTAACATCAACCCTAGATATGAAAACAATGATCAA
Organism: Luperina testacea; assembly: GCA_927399505.1. Taxonomy (NCBI): domain Eukaryota; kingdom Metazoa; phylum Arthropoda; class Insecta; order Lepidoptera; family Noctuidae; genus Luperina; species Luperina testacea. The sequence continues at coordinate 17,673,356 of OV656759.1, read as the reverse complement.
ATCTATGAGCCAACACACGAATATGACCCAAACTCGGAGGATTTTCAGACGGATTTACCCCAGAATACCCCAACATAAATTCTACACCCCATCATACCCAACTACCATACATTAAAATACCTAATACAGACGAAAAAATACTAATAGACACCGGATCAACACGCTCATTTATTAAACCCAATATAGCTAAAGAATTAATATCGGATGGATACGTGATTTATATTGACGAAACATTTTCAGTCCAAACCCCGCACGGACTCTCAAAACATAATGGTAAAATAATAACCTACCCCATGGTAAATATCTTCGGACAACACAGTAATCCAATAGAATTTTATATGTTCGACTTCTCTAATAACTATGAATACCTAATAGGATGGGACACATTAATTAAACAAAACCTATTAATAATTCCTAGCGAGAACAAAATAAAAACACCAGACGATATAACTATACTATTACATTATCAAGAAAACAAGTCGATTACGTTAGGACATATTCTAACAGAGAAGGGACTCAGTCCATGTCCAGAAAAAACCAAAGCAATAACCAGATTTCCACCACCTAAAACAACCAAAGAAATCAAGTCATTCTTAGGACTAGTATCCTATTATAGGAAATTCATACCAAACCTATCCAAAATAGTAAAACCTATAACTGAGTGTACAAAGAAAGGAAAAGAGATAAAACATGATAAACCATTTTTAGAAGCTTTCCAAAGAGCAAAAGACTTAATCATTAACCCACCAGTCCTAGCATATCCAGATTTTAATAAAATATTCACAGTAACGACTGATGCAAGTGATATAGCATTAGGAGCTGTTATTTCACAAGAAAATCATCCTATAGCATACACATCTCGAACACTAACGGAAACGGAACAAAAATATAACGCGACTGAAAAGGAACTACTAGGTATACTTTATGCCCTAACACAATTTAGACCATACATCTATGGGCGACACTTTAAACTTGAAACAGACCACCAACCACTAATATGGATAACCAAACTTAAAGAACCAAACGCTAAGCTTACCAGATGGAAGTTAAAACTGCAAGAATACGACTATGAAATATCGCATAAAAAGGGAAGTACTAACCACGTAGCAGACGCTCTGTCTAGAATCGTACTAATGCATAACTCAGACCAAGCAACCGTACATAGCAACTTCGATGACTCAGATGAAGGATTTATAATAAAATCAGAACATCCCCCTAGGCGTATGAATAGAATATTTGTAACGACAGAACCATATCAAGTGAAAGTAATACAAAAAGACAACCACACCTACGATTATAATCTAAAAATAAACAATCCCCAAGACTTTATAAAATTCTGTAAAGAATATCTCGGATCAAAAAGATATGCTATAGTAGGAAATAGTAATAAACTCATAGAACAACTGTCTGAAATATACAGGAAACATTTCAATAATAAAGAACTCACAATCATTTGGTTTACACAACCACGTGTAGAAATCACAGACAAAGAAGAAATCCTAAAAATAATTAGATCAACGCATGAATTTATGGATAGACATATAGGAAACCCAGCTTTAATAAAGGAAATCTCTAAAACATACTATATCGAGAACATCAAAAAACATACGCAAAACTATCTGAATCAGTGCGAAACATGTGCTAAAGTAAAATACGATCGACAACCATTTAAACCGCCCTTTGAAAAAACCAAAACACCAACAAAACCAATGGAAAAATGGCAAATAGATACGTTCCACTTTAAAAAGAAAACCTATTTAACCGGAATAGACACATTTTCTAAGTGGACTTTCGCCACAGAACTAGTTGAAAACAACTCCCTACAAGTAATAGAAACGCTATTACGACTCTTCGCTCTAATAGGAACCCCCGACCTAATCTCAACAGATGAAGAGACTATACTAATATCGGAAATAGTAAAAGAATTTCTAGCAGGATTAAAAATCAAACATCATGTGACAACACCCCTGCACCACACGTCCCATGGAGACATAGAACGGTTTCACTCCACCCTAATAGAGAGATTAAGAGTACAACAGGAACTAAAGAAAGAAGATGTTAACTTAGCAGTACTAGCATATAATTCCACTATACATAGTGCCACTAACAAAACACCTAACGAATTACACTTTTTACGAGAAATTAACTTACCCGTACAGAACAAACAAACCTCTGACTACCTAAAGAAGATAAACGACAAATTAGAAAATGTAAAAGAAAGCACACTCAAAAGGAGTAATAAATTCAGAACGCCTGTGACTAAAGAAATCACCACGGGAACTAAATTCTATATCGCTAAGCATGATAGATCAAAACACGTGAACCCCTTCAAAGGCCCATACGTAATAAAAAAAATACTCCCACGAAATAAATTCTCCTATGACTCCAGACATAAAGAACATCAAATTCACATTAGTCAAATTCGTGTTACAGATGCGACGCAAACATCATCAGATTAGGACAAGGGATCAGTATCATACCTCAAAGGAAAGTACAAATACAAGAAGACGAATGGAACTTAATCTATCCTATTAATCTAGAACCGCTCCAAACAAATTACGAGTCTATAACGAACCTATATAACAACGAAAGACTAACTAATGATATACGACATCAAAGAACAGAATATTTAAAAACACACTTAAGTGAATGTCTATCACGAATGCAAATCAAACGATCCAAACGAGGACTTATTAATGGATTAGGATCTATAATTAAAGCTATCTCAGGAAATCTAGATAATGACGACATGATAAACATAGAAAAGAAATTTAGTCTAGCAGCCAACGCAATGACCACAATGAATCACAAAATAAATAATGTGACCCATCAACTTAACCAGTTAATAACAATTGTAAACCGTAAACTCAGCTCTAGAGAGTACTTCTTACAAGAAGTGATCTTAGTATACGAAACACTGAAAGACATCTGCGAACATCTCGAAGAAGCTTACGTCCTAGCCCAACACAATATCTTGCAACCCGCAATATTTAACGAAATACATTTACAGCAAGGATTAGATAAAATCCCCAGCAAAATTAACGTAGTACGAGACATAAACAAACTACAATCCCTAATAGTCCCAAGCGTTGCTATACAAGGCAAACTATTAATATTCCAATTCGCTATACCCATAGTCTCTAAAGAACAATATAATCTAGAAACAGTAATTAGCGTAATCACCCCATCTAACCAATATTGTCAAATGCCTAGTATTAAGAACGGCCAGTATTTAACGGGAATCAATCATGTGTATAAAGTAGACAAATGTAATAACAATATATGTACAGCTTCACCAACAAAGAAATGTGTAGAAGAAAGCATTCTGAAACAACGCAACAACTGTAGCGTTATAAAAATCTACTGTCCAGCACGATACTCATACAAAATTCAGAATGACTTATATTTCCAGTTCAGATTAAAGGAACAAACAATCTATGATAGATGTGCCGACAGAAGCGTGACCATCGTAGACTCATATATAGAAGATAACACCAAATGCGGAAGCACTCAAGATCCTGTGGATATTCAGACCTTTACTGAAATCACAGAACCAGCAAACGAGTTACCAATGACGTTACCAGAAAATATGGACAACATAGAAGAGCAGATCGCAGCAATCAATAGACCCGACTTAACCTCTGATAAGATCAAAGACATAGGGATCCTGACCTACATAACGATAGTCACCATAATCTTGTTAACTATCGTCTTTTTAACTCGTCGAATCATAAAAACCCGACAGAGTACAAAAAGACTAGGAGGGGAGAGTCAAGATAACGAGGTCAGACAGTCAACAGTTGAGATAACGCTACTACCCGATAACAACGGGATAAGCGGAGTCGATTATAAATAAAGTAATAAATATAAATAGGATATTAATATTGAGTCAAGATAACGAGACCAGACAGTGGAGATACCACCACCGCCCTAATAAACAACATCAATAAACGGAAGCGATTAGATAAGTGAATTGTGGTGACAACCATTCTGTCCCCACCACTGTGTTAGCTGATAAGACTTAGTATATAAACTAACCCAACTATAATTTAAGCACTCCCCCACCGACCCTTGCTCGATGTAGTGCCAGCCCGCGCCGCAGCTGAGCCAGTAGATTTAAATTCCCGACTCTGACCTCCGAGTTTGTTTCGGCATTTCTTCTCAGAGTAGTCATTTAGGAAATGCCGGCCCCATCGTTCGTTAAATAATCAAAATTCGATCCAGCCTGTCCCGACTTGCTGCCCTCCCCCAGCGACGCCCTAAGCCGAGGCTCGTACCCCACAGGGGGTGCCCTTAGCGTGTAGTCGCTTAGTTTATTTAGTTAGTTTAAGCCCCTGGCTGGAGGCTTTGAGATCTCTCAAGGCAGCCGCAGGATTGTCCGGTTAAGTAGTCACGACCTCTCAAGGTCAACTACGAGATGCCATATCCAAAAAAAAAAAAAAAAAAAAAAAAAAAAAAAAAAAAAAAAAAAATTTAAGCACATTGTCCGGTTAAGTAGTCACGACCTCTCAAGGTCAACTACGAGATGCCATTTTCAAAAAAAAAAAAAAAAAAAAAAAAAAAAAAAAAAAAAAAAAAAAAAAAAAAAAAAAAATTTAAGCACATTATTGTATTGACTCTACAACATACCACTGTACTACTAACACGTTTTGAGAATAAAATTACTTTTATCTCCATCACAAGTCTCAGTCTTTTAACTCGCGCGACACAAAAGCGCCGCTCGTTGCGTGACTTACGGAGCCTTTGTGTCGCGCGCGATTTTATCGCGTGTCGCGCCTGTTTGAAGGAGCCTTTACATGGGACTTAAACAAAACTGGCGAAACGAGGGTGTACGATAGGTACACAGTAGTCTAACCCTTCGGGGAACGTGAGGTTATGTGAAGGTATGTTGGGTTAAAGTCGACTCATCTCAATCAGACACGCTTCAAAAATAATCGATAAATAATTGATACCACAACCTGGGAACTACGAGTGAATAAGCAACGTGCTTCTAATCCATCAAATGTTTTCCCTTTCGTGAGGGGATCAAAAGGAATTGCTAACAACTGTGTAACAATACTTCCTCTATAGGCTTCAGCTCAGCCTTCATGAAATATTCTGAACAAATTTTGTTCGCGGTCGCGATCGCGATTATAAGCTTGTTGTAAATTAGCTGATGCTTTGGTAAATAACTTATTTTGAAGTAAAGTAGTAGTAGTTAGTAGTAGTCGTTGAGAAGTTTGTGGCTAAGTAATAACAGCCGCCCGGGTCGGTCGCTCAGGTTAAGCTACACTTACCGCGGTTCATCCGTGGATGGGTGACCATCTGTACAAAACAAGACCCCTCCGTGCCTCGGAAAGCGCTTAAAGCCATTAGGCTCGGCTGTTATTCGTGAATCTTTAACAGTCGTTACGGGTCTTCAGAAGCCAGTCTCATCAAGGGGTATCTATCGTATTACGCAGTACCTGGGTTGTGGAGGTCAGATAGGTAGTCGCTCCAAGTAAAATATTGTTATTCAGCTGCATCCAGTTAGACTGGACGCTGACCCCAACGTAGTTGGGGAAAGGCTAGGCAGATGATAAGATTTTGAAGTAAAATAGAGCCATGTTATAGAACTACATATTTCGAAAACTAATTCATTTCATTACCTACAGAATGTAGAAACATATATTTTTTAACCGACTTCAAAAGGAGGAGGCATAACTTCTTTGTTTATGATTTTTCTTTAGTTAGAAGGGGTATAAAACATACTTAAATAAAAAACACTACGAAGTGAAAAATATCTTACTTCAATTTCGGAAGTCGGTGGCAAAAAACGAAAATACAAAACAAAAGACACCTAAGTTATTCTTTCCTTTATTAAATAGTGTTTTTTTTTTAAGTCAGTTGTTTATTTTTTCAAGAGTTTTTAATGCAAACTAGCACCTCTTAAAAATAAAGAACACCTCACCAAAAAAGAAAAGAGCACCAAGAGCTCCTCTTAAGAACTATTCTATTCTAAACAACTTGATTTAAATTCTCTCTTCTAACCATCTGGTTAGTCAAAGTGATTACGTTGACAACCTCCCGTTATCTTAATAACTAGAATACTCTAGTTATGCATATTTTATAGTCCAAGGAAAGATGTAATTATCTCTCTAGTCTTTAACAACCTAATAAGTTTAAATTTATTTGTGAGATAACAGTAAACCTGGTAAATAATATTTTCATAATACATTAGCCACTTTTTAAGTTATATATAAATTCTGGAAGAGATCGCAGAAAGCGATAAGGCCGCCCATTGTATGTTTTGTATTCATAATTGTATTTTTTTGTTATGTATTTTCTGGTGTACAATAAAGCATATATAAATAAATAAATAAATAAATAAATAAATAAAAACATTCAATGTAACCCAATTGAATATCCTGAATTTTTCAAATAAAATACAAAACTATTAGAAACATTGTGCATTTTTGAACAAGCGGCATACAGACGGAGTTTTAGCGATACCTCATTTACTGGTACGCCGAAAACAGAAACTACTGAGAAAAACAAAAATCTATGCAACGGAGTCACAGACCCAATTTTCCGGAAAATTAATTAAATATAATAGAATATAGTTTTAAATCAAAAGTTCATGAAAACTCCTAGTTTTTGCGGTAACCAAACCAAATGTTTTATTTTTTAACATCATCCTATTTTTCACAACAGAATGAACGAAACGTGCGCAAAGGCAACCAGCTGACACCGACCGATACAAAATTTTGTACACTCGTAAAATTAAAAAAATATGGCCACACAAGGATTCTGATAGCCATAAATTCAAAGCATACTAGCAATACTCTTATTTTATAGCTGCCACAACTGGTGGCAATCCCGTTTTCCAAGGCTAGTCATAACGGTATTACAACCAGTATTCCCATACTGGGTTCGGAATCCAGTGCCACCATACGTGCTAATAAGTCGAAGTAAATTAAACTTAATTGAGACGTAATAAGCGCTATGAGAACTGTAATGGGTAAATTTGTAAAGCTTGGTATGGAAGGACAGATGAGGTTTGAATTCGAATGATATGTTCATGTAAGTTGTCATAAGTTTATGTCTTGTCTTTAGGAGTGTGGAAAGTAAGATACTGGTATGAAAACAACTTGAGTATCAAAGTGAAAACTTTAACAAACTTTCCCTTTCTTGGTATTTACAGGTAAAAAGAAAAATTATGATAAAATTATTGTTCCTGAAAATGCTCAAAGAATTGAGTATTTTTGTAACTCTGAATTATTGCCCACCTACGTAAAAAATTAAATCACAAGTCTTGTGCTTACGTGAAAAGGATGTGAATATTTTTACTTTCTCTGACTTATGATTAAAACGAGAGAAACACATTTAATCTTACAGAGAGGCCGCCATGCGCAAAGATAAATGGCGGGAACGGCGTTATCTTTTTACAATCATCTTTTTCATACCCATTTCATGAAGTCAACGGAATAAGGTATTCAGCCTCTCATGCTATTTAATCAAGCGAATTTGTTTCATCCTGTCCGTGAACAGTCAACCAAGCATATTTTAAATTAGTTTTCTTTTTTCAAGTCGGCGAGAACTTTTGCAAAGGAAAACTGAAAAGTGTGTAGTGTTGATATGCATAAAAAATACTAAAGTGAGTCTTGTCTTTAAAATTTTCTCTCCTTTAGTTTTCCAGTGCTAAAGTGACTTTTATAGAATACTTTATGCTCTACAAAGACTAAAACACAACTTTATGATATTCCCCGAAGCAAAATATGCAGCTGAGACACGTACAAAATGTGAAATGACACTCGCACTAAAAAAGCAACAAAATGTTTAACATATGGCAACTTTAAGTAGAAAAAAGCAGGCGTAATAACCGAGAGAGGTTCGTTATCTCGGCGCAGACGGCACACGTCTGAATGGCCTCCATTGACGTCGGCGAGAAGCATTCGAGTATTGCCCCCCTTAATTAAGAGGGACGAAGAGTGGTTTGAAAGCGTCGGCGGTATACAATGCCTAGGCATCCTGGTTGTTATGAGGGTCTTCATTGTTCCTGGATCGCTTGCGTTTCCACCTGGAGTGAGCGAGTGAGCCTCTAGTTTGACTTCACAAAGAGTTTTGCGAACGTACTGTACATGTTCGTAGCTATGCGTTTTAAGATGCTCGCAATTATTTTTAATTGCTAAGAACTTTTTGTGTGAGGTGTGCAGTTTTAAAAACATGCCTTTGATTTTTGTTTTTCTTTGGTGGGACGTCCTAAAATATTATGGTTTTCTTTCTTACATGTTTTTGTAAGAATGAAGATTGCAATGTTTCTACAAAATGACTTGTCTTGCTTTCTGCATTTGCGAAAAAGTATCATTAAGGGGCTTACAGGACCTAAACACAAAAAACGCAAGTTTTAGAAACAATAAAAGTATATGATCGACTACAGGAAACAAAATCTCAAAAATACATGATATATTCTTCAGGATATATGCTAGGTAGCTAGTGTGGTGAAAACATAATACAACTAATTTGATACGATAGAAAAACATCATGTAGATACTCGTACCTCTAAAAACTTTCTATCTACAATAAAAATCATACTAATATACATACAATCATTCTGATTTTTTGTCAGATTATTCTACAAGCAACATACTAAAATACTAGTGCTTTAATTTTTTAGTTCAAACAATAGATTTTTTGTAATTAAATAATTGCTTCATATTTTGCAATAAATTACCGGCGTTGTGTCATCGCGCTTCTCTATATTTTCTACGCAGTCCAACAGTGACCGCGCTTTAGGTCATGTAAGCCCCTTAAAAAACAACTTTACAAGATACATGTGACATTCTACACCTACTCGTAGTACGTTTAGCATGACAAAATACAGGAATAATTTCCCTCCAAGCATTGTTTTAGGCTGTCAGCATCCAACAGAGTAGAAGGCGGAACAAAGTATCATATCCCCGAAACCCAAGTAGGTATCACGTATGTACCTATGTTGACGAGATAAATCCGGTATATCAACAAAAGCGTCCGATTCTCTTTTGTTGTAGGCAATTTTCTGTGAAAATCATATCAGAGGGTTCCTTTTGAATCGGTGTAAGAGGGTTTAGGCCGTCCCATTCAAGCCTTAGTTACACTTGCCGAGTTGCGACGTTAAACCAATGCAGTGTGGCGTGGGGTGTCTTCAATGGGATAATGTATGGTGTTTTGTGAAAGACGCGGAAAACATTGAGTTAAGGTGATAGTGTTTAGGGTGTGCTGCGGAGTTTTTTAATCGCGGTTCTTTTGTGAGTCTTTTTATAGGGGCGAGACACGGTAAAGTTTCTAACAAAATATAAAAGCACCCTTATGTGAAGTATCTATAAGGTAGGTATTTATCGATGGCTGTCGACCTCCATAACTAATGATAGGACGTCGTTACTCCAAATTATTGTATTAAACACTAAACTATCAAACCAGACAATAGCATCACATAAAACAAATCGGCCAAAAGCACAACACGATCGGCTATAATCCAGATACACCATAAAATATTATGTCGCAGTAAAAACGATATAGTTTAATAATACGCGTTACGTAACAAAGGAAGTGTATACGCATATAAATCTTTGCACCTCGATCTGCTATGATTGGACGAATTACATGGCCATATCATCCAACCAGTGAACTAAGACCCCTCATATAACACCCATTGTCCTTTCTTTGTAGCGAAGTATCGTGGTCTAAAGGGGGTGGGGAAGGTCATTTGTGGTGGTGGTGATAGGAATTGCTCGCATTCACTAGCGGACAATACGCTCAATGGGACCTTATACACAATAGCTGAAATCCACAAAGCGGTTTCCTTGATGTTTTTAGTTTGGACTCTTTAGTTTGGAATCTTGTGGCATGGTGGGGTGGGGGTTTCAAGTTTGTTTGATATTAAAGATTACCGTGGCAGGTGTGGTGACAGAAAACAGTCCAAAATGGTGAACGAATGTCAAGAACTTCACACGTTTCAAAGACGTTTGGAGTAAAATCGCAAAGGCGCATCGGTAAAATAAAAGGTGCAGTCTGTGCGCTGCTTATTTTTATCGACCAAGAACCGTGTAGAAAAAAAAATGTCGAAATATTTGTTTAATCAATATGAACCTAATATCAAAAGCACGTTTATCAAAAAAAAAAAAAAAAAATCTCATACACAGACACACGTTTCACAAGCAAGCGCCTACCTAACATAAAAGCTCAAGCTGACATAACCAAACCAAATTATTTGACCACTTAATGCGAGTTTGCACTCCGCAAATATTATACAGCGCAAACAAAAACATTAAACGCTAAAATAATAACCAGAAAGTGAAATAAAGAAACCTAGATATGCTACGTGTTAAATCCAGTTAAAACTGAGCTTTTACTTAATATAATATGTTAGTATTTCGGTATCTCGCTTAATTGGTTGCCACACCGCTTTCACATACCCATGCGAATTAACATTTCCGAATGATTTTCTAATTTAAACCGTAAAATTAATATAATAAGGTACTATTCCTATTTTCGCCATGAAAATATTCTGCAATGAAGGAACACGAGTTGGCACCATACGGTGAAAGAAAACTTGGAAAATGTTTTCTAGGGTCGAACGAACATTTATTTTAGCTTCATATTTTATTGCTCTACTTGGAACGCTAAGTTTCTTAGAGATTTATTATTTTTTGTTTAACATTGGCAAAAGTGTGAAGAAAAGTCAAACAGGGAAGTGTATAGCGAAGTCAAATTACTTAGCAATTTGTGATCGAAGTGAAGTATCAGAAAACTTTAACAAAGAAAGTCGTCGGGGTTGTTTAGCTGATCCAATACAAAGGAGAATTCCTCGCACATTGCGCCTGGTTTTGTTTCCGTTAAAAGTTAATCTATACGACGTCTCATCACAATGATTAATTTCGAATCGAATGATTTATATTCAGAACACCATTGATGTGTAATACACCGTAAATTGTACTAAAATATTGAGTTCAACAAAGGTCTTTGTTAAAACAGAACACAGTAAATCAGAAGTTTAAAATAAGAATAATATCATCGTCGTAATGGCGCTCAGTCGTAGCACTGACGTGAAATAAATTGCGAAAAGACGATAAAAATATCGTAATGGCTTTGTCGACTTCTATCGTTTGCAATAAAAAGCTTCAAGACTTAAAAAATATGATTTCGCAACGCAGCCAAGGAATTCTCCGAAGAGAGAGATGTAGAACACGGCTAAAACTACGAAACTTAGATTATGTGGAAATTGAGTCTTATAAGAAAGAGGTACGGTTTGAATTCCTTTACCTGTACAATTTGGTAACTTTACACACGAGATGTTGCAAGCTCGCCGCCAAAATGAAAAATATTAAAGGATTCCTGAATTTCAAACGGCCATTTCCTATTGTACAAATTGAATGGAATTTCTTGATAATATCTCGTGCCCTTATTAAAACAAGAAAGAATGTGCAATGAAACATTTTGATGTGGAAATATTTGATGTTCCTGGTGCTTCAGTAGATAAGAATTGCTGAATATTGGGCAATATAAGAACAATTTTGTTCTAAGAAAATAATTTCATTTTTAATATCGTTAAACATTGGCTTCATGTAATTGTATAATTTACAAATAGTAGCTACAGATTGCATCTCAGCTTAGAAGTAGGTACTGGCAGACTGAAGTAATTTTCCAACGCTTTCAAACATAACAATTACCTTAAATGAAAGCCGTAGAATCTGCTCCAGACTTCCACGAACCCTGAGGCGAACTCAATCATAATAGCAGCAACTTTGTCTTACATCATAAATCTGACGAAAATGCAGCCGGTTCTTAAATTCTTAATTGCTACAGAAATAAAATTTTACAACGCCGCCGCCATAATATTAGCATAGGAAAACTCTTACTGGAGTACTCAAAAGTGTTATAGCTTTGCAAAGTATCGGGGACAGTCGAGGACCTAAGGATTGGAAGTATAGAGGGTCTTCAGATGTCAAGTGTGAGTTCACCGGTTCTCTCGCCTTGGTGAGGGCTGCCTCTTATGTCGTGGGAGTGAACAAGTGTCCATTGAGAAAGTTAACATTTGCGATGTAGGCACTTCACGTTTATGATCTGGTTTTGGATGGTGTTCTTTGAAAACTCTCGTGTTGAAGATTTTGCTTGCTTGTGTTTTTTTGTCTATTTATTTGCTTGCAAGATGGTTAGTGTTGTGCTTTTAAACTTCTGCTTACTTGCTTGCGGAGTAAACTTTGACGGAACGGTAGTTCAACTTATGTTTTTGTTAAACGCAAAAATATTAGCATCGTGTCTGTAAAACAGAGTCTGTTTTAGTTGCATAAATTAATTGCTAGGTTAGCTAGGAGTTTTACAGCTGGTATATTTTAATTCGACCAAACTTATCTCTCCATGAATAAAAAAAAATGTACACTATGTAATGCACTAAAATGTACCGTATTCTGCAATTCCTCAGTTTGTATTGTTTTTGTATTTAGTTCTATATTGAGTTAGTTAGTCATTTAATTTAGTACATAGTGTAAATGAGTTAAATATTGTAAAAGTTTAAAACATAAAAATAAATAAAGAATTCCTCAAACACAATTATGTCGTTAATACAGCTTCCTATTCGATAGAAAAACAATAAAATTGCAATCACGGCCACGTCTGTATTGCCTGCGCGCATTCATCTTACTTAGTAGCACTTATCTATCTCTTAGTCCATTAAAGTAGATACTAAGAACTCAACGCGGTTCAGACTTCACACGCTGGTTAACAGCTAAAACATGCCTTGAAACGTCTGGTTAAACCTATCGGTAACGAATAGAAGGCTGTTGGGTTACTTTATTTGATTAGCCCATTTTCATTAGAAATTTAACTAATTACCTTTGCCACTGAACTGAAAAATTCAACGTCAGGAAACGTACCAACTATTTCTATGTATGTCAAACATAATATCCTCTGTTGGGACTTAGTAATAAGATATAGTCGACCTCATAAGTAAATTGAAACCTCATTAAGGTTGAAATTAGTATGTTAACTAACAGAGGGCGTTCCCGTTAACCCGCAATAGTATAGCATCCATACATGCTAAAAAAAATATTACCATTCGAAAATAAAATGATTTTATTTTTTTTTATATTAAAATATTCACTAAAAATCGTAAATTGATATCTTAAAGAAACACTCTGTACACGCGTACTTGAAGGACAGCAATGTCGGAATTTATTTAATTAAATAAATTAGAATTAATTAAATAAATAGAGTATCAATTTACGATTTTAAGTGAATATTTTAATATAAAAAAAAATTAAAACATTTTATTTTCGAATGGTAATATTTTTTTTAGCATGTATGGATGCTATACTATTGCGGGTTAATGGGAACGCCCTCTGTTAGTTAACATACTGTATAGACAAACTAGTATTTGGGCGTTGCGCGAGCTGCAAGCAGCTCGCGGAGTCGTGTTTTTGAGGAGTATTTCTTACCCTTGTAAAAAGTATTTGGGCGTTGCGCGAGCTGCAAGCAGCTCGCGGGGTCGTGTTTTTGAGGAGTATTTCTTACCCTTGTAAAAAGTATTTGGGCGTTGCGCGAGCTGCAAGCAGCTCGCGGGGTCGTGTTTTTGAGGAGTATTTCTTACGATGGGGGGGAGGGGTGAAGGGGGGGAGAGGGGGGAGTTTTGAAAAATGATTTTGACCAACTTTGGGCCCCTTGATATGAATCTGAAAAAAAAAATGTTCCAAGTCTCTTAACTTCCGAGATCTACCTAGAGGGGGGGGAGAAGGGGGGCAAGGGGGCAACTTTGAAAAATGGATTTTACTTTTCCGAGCCTCCTCTATACGAATCCGTAAAAAAACAAAACCCAGGTTTCTTAATTTCCGAGATACGATGGGAGGAGGGGTGAAGGGGGGGAGAGGGGGGAGTTTTGAAAAATGATTTTGACCAACTCCGGGCCCCTTGATATGAATCTGAAAAAAACAATGTTCCAAGTCTCTTAACTTCCGAGATCTACTTAGAAGGGGGGGAGAAGGGGGGCAGGGGGGCAACTTTGAAAAATGAATTTTACTTTTCCGAGCCTCCTCTATACGAATCCGTAAAACAACAAAACACGGGACTCTTAGTTTCCGAGATACGATAGGGATGGGGGAGAGTGGGGTGGAATGGAAAAGGGGAGGTTTGAATTTTGAAAAATGGTTTTTACTTTTCCGAGCCTCCTCTATACGAATCCGTAATAAAAACAAAACCCAGGTTTCTTAATTTCCGAGATACGAAGGAGGAGGGGTGAAGGGGGGGAGAGGGGGGAGTTTTGAAAAATGATTTTGACCAACTCTGGGCCCCTTGATATGAATCTGAAAAAAAAAATGTTCCAAGTCTCTTAACTTCCGAGATCTACCTAGAGGGGGGGGGGGAAAAGGGGGGCAAGGGGGGCAACTTTGAAAAATGTATTTTACTTTTCCGAGCCTCCTCTATACGAATCCGTAAAAAAACAAAACCCAGGTTTCTTAATTTTCGAGATACGATGGGGGGAGGGGTGAAGGGGGGGAGAGGGGGGAGTTTTGAAAAATGATTTTGACCAACTCTGGGCCCCTTGATATGAATCTGAAAAAAAAATGTTCCAAGTCTCTTAACTTCCGAGATCTACCTAGAAGGGGGGAGAAGGGGGGCAATAGGGGCAACTTTGAAAAATGGATTTTACTTTTCCGAGCCTCCTCTATACGAATCCGTAAAACAACAAAACACGGGTCTCTTAGTTTCCGAGATACGATAGGGAGGGGGGAGAGTGGGGTGGAAAAGGGGAGGTTTGGGATTTTTTCCCATACTCGTGAGAGTTACTTGTATACGAATCTGTAAAAATATACCCACCTCCCCCTTCACCATCTGGGAGAACAATTATGTCAGTGAGTGAGTCAGTGGTAATCGAGTTTTATATAGTATAATAATAATAATGTTCCAAGTCTTAACTTCCAAGATCCGCCTAAAGGGGGGAGAAGGGGGAGAGAATGGGGGGAATTTTGAAAAATGGTTTTTACTTTTCCGAGCCTCCTCTATACGAATCCGTAAAAAAACAAAACCCAGGTTTCTTAATTTCCGAGATACGATGAGGGGAGGGGTGAAGGGGGGGAGAGGGGGGAGTTTTGAAAAATGATTTTGACCAACTCTGGGCCCCTTGATATGAATCTGAAAAAAAAAATGTTCCAAGTCTCTTAACTTCCGAGATCTACCTAGAGGGGGGGGAGAAGGGGGGCAAGGGGGCAACTTTGAAAAATGGATTTTACTTTTCCGAGCCTCCTCTATACGAATCCGTAAAACAACAAAACACGGGACTCTTAGTTTCCGAGATACGATAGGGATGGGGGAGAGTGGGGTGGAATGGAAAAGGGGAGGTTTGAATTTTGAAAAATGGTTTTTACTTTTCCGAGCCTCCTCTATACGAATCCGTAAAAAAACAAAACCCAGGTTTCTTAATTTCCGAGATACGATGGGGGGAGGGGTGAAGGGGGGGAGAGGGGGGAGTTTTGAAAAATGATTTTGACCAACTCTGGGCCCCTTGATATGAATCTGAAAAAAAAATGTTCCAAGTCTCTCAACTTCCGAGATCTACCTAGAGGGGGGGAGAAGGGGGGCAAGGGGGGCAACTTAAAAAAATGGATTTTACTTTTCCGGGCCTCCTCTATACGAATCCGTAAAACAACAAAACACGGGACTCTTAGTTTCCGAGATACGATAGGGAGGGGGGAGAGTGGGGTGGAAAAGGGGAGGTTTGGGATTTTTCCCATACTCGTGAGAGTTACTTGTATACGAATCTGTAAAAATATACCCACCTCCCCCTTCACCATCTGGGAGAACAATTATGTCAGTGAGTGGTAATCGAGCTTTATATAATATAATAATGTTCCAAGTCTTAACTTCCGAGATCCGCCTAAAGGGGGGAGAAGGGGGAGAGAATGGGGGAATTTTGAAAAATGGTTTTTACTTTTCCGAGCCTCCTCTATACGAATCCGTAAAAAAACAAAACGCAGGTTTCTTAATTTCCGAGATACGATGGGGGGAGGGGTGAAGGGGGGGAGAGGGGGGAGTTTTGTAAAATGATTTTGACCAACTCTGGGCCTCTTGATATGAATCTGAAAAAAAAAATGTTCCAAGTCTCTTAACTTCCGAGATCTATCTAGAGGGGGGGGGAGAAGGGGGGCAAGGGGGCAACTTTGAAAAATGGATTTCACTTTTCCGAGCCTCCTCTATACGAATCCGTAAAAAAACAAAACCCAAGTTTCTTAATTTCGGAGATAGGATAGGGAGGGGGGAGAGTGGGGTGGAAAAGGGGAGGTTTGGGATTTTTCCCATACTCGTGAGAGTTACTTCTATACGAATCTGTAAAAATATACCCACCTCCCCCTTCACCATCTGGGAGAACAATTATGTCAGTCAGTGAGTGGTAATCGAGCTTTATATAGTATAATAATAATGTTCCAAGTCTTAACTTCCGAGATCCGCCTAAAGGGGGGAGAAGGGGGAGAGAATGGGGGAATTTTGAAAAATGGTTTTTACTTTTCCGAGCCTCCTCTATACGAATCCGTAAAAAAACAAAACGCAGGTTTCTTAATTTCCGAGATACGATGGGGGGAGGGGTGAAGGGGGGGAGAGGGGGGAGTTTTGTAAAATGATTTTGACCAACTCTGGGCCTCTTGATATGAATCTGAAAAAAAAAATGTTCCAAGTCTCTTAACTTCCGAGATCTATCTAGAGGGGGGGGGGGAGAAGGGGGGCAAGGGGGCAACTTTGAAAAATGGATTTCACTTTTCCGAGCCTCCTCTATACGAATCCGTAAAAAAACAAAACCCAAGTTTCTTAATTTCGGAGATAGGATAGGGAGGGGGGAGAGTGGGGTGGAAAAGGGGAGGTTTGGGATTTTTCCCATACTCGTGAGAGTTACTTCTATACGAATCTGTAAAAATATACCCACCTCCCCCTTCACCATCTGGGAGAACAATTATGTCAGTGAGTGGTAATCGAGCTTTATATAATATAATAATGTTCCAAGTCTTAACTTCCGAGATCCGCCTAAAGGGGGGAGAAGGGGGAGAGAATGGGGGAATTTTGAAAAATGGTTTTTACTTTTCCGAGCCTCCTCTATACGAATCCGTAAAAAAACAAAACGCAGGTTTCTTAATTTCCGAGATACGATGGGGGGAGGGGTGAAGGGGGGGAGAGGGGAGAGTTTTGTAAAATGATTTTGACCAACTCTGGGCCTCTTGATATGAATCTGAAAAAAAAAATGTTCCAAGTCTCTTAACTTCCGAGATCTATCTAGAGGGGGGGGGAGAAGGGGGGCAAGGGGGCAACTTTGAAAAATGGATTTTACTTTTCCGAGCCTCCTCTATACGAATCCGTAAAAAAACAAAACCCAAGTTTCTTAATTTCGGAGATAGGATAGGGAGGGCGGAGAGTGGGGTGGAAAAGGGGAGGTTTGGGATTTTTCCCATACTCGTGAGAGTTACTTCTATACGAATCTGTAAAAATATACCCACCTCCCCCTTCACCATCTGGGAGAACAATTATGTCAGTCAGTGAGTGGTAATCGAGCTTTATATAGTATAATAATGTTCCAAGTCTTAACTTCCGAGATCCGCCTAAAGGGGGGAGAAGGGGGAGAGAATGGGGGAATTTTGAAAAATGGTTTTTACTTTTCCGAGCCTCCTCTATACGAATCCGTAAAAAAACAAAACGCAGGTTTCTTAATTTCCGAGATACGATGGGGGGAGGGGTGAAGGGGGGGAGAGGGGGGAGTTTTGTAAAATGATTTTGACCAACTCTGGGCCTCTTGATATGAATCTGAAAAAAAAAATGTTCCAAGTCTCTTAACTTCCGAGATCTATCTAGAGGGGGGGGGGAGAAGGGGGGCAAGGGGGCAACTTTGAAAAATGGATTTCACTTTTCCGAGCCTCCTCTATACGAATCCGTAAAAAAACAAAACCCAAGTTTCTTAATTTCGGAGATAGGATAGGGAGGGGGGAGAGTGGGGTGGAAAAGGGGAGGTTTGGGATTTTTCCCATACTCGTGAGAGTTACTTGTATACGAATCTGTAAAAATATACCCACCTCCCCCTTCACCATCTGGGAGAACAATTATGTCAGTCAGTGAGTGGTAATCGAGCTTTATATAGTATAATAATGTTCCAAGTCTTAACTTCCGAGATCCGCCTAAAGGGGGGAGAAGGGGGAGAGAATGGGGGAATTTTGAAAAATGGTTTTTACTTTTCCGAGCCTCCTCTATACGAATCCGTAAAAAAACAAAACGCAGGTTTCTTAATTTCCGAGATACGATGGGGGGAGGGGTGAAGGGGGGGAGAGGGGGGAGTTTTGTAAAATGATTTTGACCAACTCTGGGCCTCTTGATATGAATCTGAAAAAAAAAATGTTCCAAGTCTCTTAACTTCCGAGATCTATCTAGAGGGGGGGGGAGAAGGGGGGCAAGGGGGCAACTTTGAAAAATGGATTTCACTTTTCCGAGCCTCCTCTATACGAATCCGTAAAAAAACAAAACCCAAGTTTCTTAATTTCGGAGATAGGATAGGGAGGGGGGAGAGTGGGGTGGAAAAGGGGAGGTTTGGGATTTTTCCCATACTCGTGAGAGTTACTTGTATACGAATCTGTAAAAATATACCCACCTCCCCCTTCACCATCTGGGAGAACAATTATGTCAGTCAGTGAGTGGTAATCGAGCTTTATATAGTATAATAATGTTCCAAGTCTTAACTTCCGAGATCCGCCTAAAGGGGGGAGAAGGGGGAGAGAATGGGGGAATTTTGAAAAATGGTTTTTACTTTTCCGAGCCTCCTCTATACGAATCCGTAAAACAACAAAACACGGGTCTCTTAGTTTCCGAGATACGATAGGGAGGGGGGAGAGTGGGGTGGAAAAGGGGAGGTTTGGGATTTTTCCCATACTCGTGAGAGTTACTTGTATACGAATCTGTAAAAATATACCCACCTCCCCCTTCACCATCTGGGAGAACAATTATGTCAGTGAGTGAGTCAGTGGTAATCGAGTTTTATATAGTATAATAATAATAATGTTCCAAGTCTTAACTTCCAAGATCCGCCTAAAGGGGGGAGAAGGGGGAGAGAATGGGGGGAATTTTGAAAAATGGTTTTTACTTTTCCGAGCCTCCTCTATACGAATCCGTAAAAAAACAAAACCCAGGTTTCTTAATTTCCGAGATACGATGAGGGGAGGGGTGAAGGGGGGGAGAGGGGGGAGTTTTGAAAAATGATTTTGACCAACTCTGGGCCCCTTGATATGAATCTGAAAAAAAAAATGTTCCAAGTCTCTTAACTTCCGAGATCTACCTAGAGGGGGGGGAGAAGGGGGGCAAGGGGGCAACTTTGAAAAATGGATTTTACTTTTCCGAGCCTCCTCTATACGAATCCGTAAAACAACAAAACACGGGACTCTTAGTTTCCGAGATACGATAGGGATGGGGGAGAGTGGGGTGGAATGGAAAAGGGGAGGTTTGAATTTTGAAAAATGGTTTTTACTTTTCCGAGCCTCCTCTATACGAATCCGTAAAAAAACAAAACCCAGGTTTCTTAATTTCCGAGATACGATGGGGGGAGGGGTGAAGGGGGGGAGAGGGGGGAGTTTTGAAAAATGATTTTGACCAACTCTGGGCCCCTTGATATGAATCTGAAAAAAAAATGTTCCAAGTCTCTCAACTTCCGAGATCTACCTAGAGGGGGGGAGAAGGGGGGCAAGGGGGGCAACTTAAAAAAATGGATTTTACTTTTCCGGGCCTCCTCTATACGAATCCGTAAAACAACAAAACACGGGACTCTTAGTTTCCGAGATACGATAGGGAGGGGGGAGAGTGGGGTGGAAAAGGGGAGGTTTGGGATTTTTCCCATACTCGTGAGAGTTACTTGTATACGAATCTGTAAAAATATACCCACCTCCCCCTTCACCATCTGGGAGAACAATTATGTCAGTGAGTGGTAATCGAGCTTTATATAATATAATAATGTTCCAAGTCTTAACTTCCGAGATCCGCCTAAAGGGGGGAGAAGGGGGAGAGAATGGGGGAATTTTGAAAAATGGTTTTTACTTTTCCGAGCCTCCTCTATACGAATCCGTAAAAAAACAAAACGCAGGTTTCTTAATTTCCGAGATACGATGGGGGGAGGGGTGAAGGGGGGGAGAGGGGGGAGTTTTGTAAAATGATTTTGACCAACTCTGGGCCTCTTGATATGAATCTGAAAAAAAAAAATGTTCCAAGTCTCTTAACTTCCGAGATCTATCTAGAGGGGGGGGGAGAAGGGGGGCAAGGGGGCAACTTTGAAAAATGGATTTCACTTTTCCGAGCCTCCTCTATACGAATCCGTAAAAAAAACAAAACCCAAGTTTCTTAATTTCGGAGAATAGGATAGGGAGGGGGGGAGAGTGGGGTGGAAAAGGGGAGGTTTGGGATTTTTCCCATACTCGTGAGAGTTACTTCTATACGAATCTGTAAAAATATACCCACCTCCCCCTTCACCATCTGGGAGAACAATTATGTCAGTCAGTGAGTGGTAATCGAGCTTTATATAGTATAATAATAATGTTCCAAGTCTTAACTTCCGAGATCCGCCTAAAGGGGGGAGAAGGGGGGAGAGAATGGGGGAATTTTGAAAAATGGTTTTTACTTTTCCGAGCCTCCTCTATACGAATCCGTAAAAAAACAAAACGCAGGTTTCTTAATTTCCGAGATACGATGGGGGGAGGGGTGAAGGGGGGGGGGGGAGGGGGGAGTTTTGTAAAATGATTTTGACCAACTCTGGGCCTCTTGATATGAATCTGAAAAAAAAAATGTTCCAAGTCTCTTAACTTCCGAGATCTATCTAGAGGGGGGGGGGAGAAGGGGGGCAAGGGGGCAACTTTGAAAAATGGATTTCACTTTTCCGAGCCTCCTCTATACGAATCCGTAAAAAAAACAAAACCCAAGTTTCTTAATTTCGGAGATAGGATAGGGAGGGGGGAGAGTGGGGTGGAAAAGGGGAGGTTTGGGATTTTTCCCATACTCGTGAGAGTTACTTCTATACGAATCTGTAAATATACCCACCTCCCCCTTCACCATCTGGGAGAACAATTATGTCAGTGAGTGGTAATCGAGCTTTATATAATATAATAATGTTCCAAGTCTTAACTTCCGAGATCCGCCTAAAGGGGGGAGAAGGGGGAGAGAATGGGGGAATTTTGAAAAATGGTTTTTACTTTTCCGAGCCTCCTCTATACGAATCCGTAAAAAAACAAAACGCAGGTTTCTTAATTTCCGAGATACGATGGGGGGAGGGGTGAAGGGGGGGAGAGGGGAGAGTTTTGTAAAATGATTTTGACCAACTCTGGGCCTCTTGATATGAATCTGAAAAAAAAAATGTTCCAAGTCTCTTAACTTCCGAGATCTATCTAGAGGGGGGGGGAGAAGGGGGGCAAGGGGGCAACTTTGAAAAATGGATTTTACTTTTCCGAGCCTCCTCTATACGAATCCGTAAAAAAACAAAACCCAAGTTTCTTAATTTCGGAGATAGGATAGGGAGGGCGGAGAGTGGGGTGGAAAAGGGGAGGTTTGGGATTTTTCCCATACTCGTGAGAGTTACTTCTATACGAATCTGTAAAAATATACCCACCTCCCCCTTCACCATCTGGGAGAACAATTATGTCAGTCAGTGAGTGGTAATCGAGCTTTATATAGTATAATAATAATGTTCCAAGTCTTAACTTCCGAGATCCGCCTAAAGGGGGGAGAAGGGGGAGAGAATGGGGGAATTTTGAAAAATGGTTTTTACTTTTCCGAGCCTCCTCTATACGAATCCGTAAAAAAACAAAACGCAGGTTTCTTAATTTCCGAGATACGATGGGGGGAGGGGTGAAGGGGGGGAGAGGGGGGGAGTTTTGTAAAATGATTTTGACCAACTCTGGGCCTCTTGATATGAATCTGAAAAAAAAAATGTTCCAAGTCTCTTAACTTCCGAGATCTATCTAGAGGGGGGGGGAGAAGGGGGGCAAGGGGGCAACTTTGAAAAATGGATTTCACTTTTCCGAGCCTCCTCTATACGAATCCGTAAAAAAACAAAACCCAAGTTTCTTAATTTCGGAGATAGGATAGGGAGGGGGGAGAGTGGGGTGGAAAAGGGGAGGTTTGGGATTTTTCCCATACTCGTGAGAGTTACTTGTATACGAATCTGTAAAAATATACCCACCTCCCCCTTCACCATCTGGGAGAACAATTATGTCAGTCAGTGAGTGGTAATCGAGCTTTATATAGTATAATAATGTTCCAAGTCTTAACTTCCGAGATCCGCCTAAAGGGGGGAGAAGGGGGAGAGAATGGGGGAATTTTGAAAAATGGTTTTTACTTTTCCGAGCCTCCTCTATACGAATCCGTAAAAAAACAAAACGCAGGTTTCTTAATTTCCGAGATACGATGGGGGGAGGGGTGAAGGGGGGGAGAGGGGGGAGTTTTGTAAAATGATTTTGACCAACTCTGGGCCTCTTGATATGAATCTGAAAAAAAAAATGTTCCAAGTCTCTTAACTTCCGAGATCTATCTAGAGGGGGGGGGAGAAGGGGGGCAAGGGGGCAACTTTGAAAAATGGATTTCACTTTTCCGAGCCTCCTCTATACGAATCCGTAAAAAAACAAAACCCAAGTTTCTTAATTTCGGAGATAGGATAGGGAGGGGGGAGAGTGGGGTGGAAAAGGGGAGGTTTGGGATTTTTCCCATACTCGTGAGAGTTACTTGTATACGAATCTGTAAAAATATACCCACCTCCCCCTTCACCATCTGGGAGAACAATTATGTCAGTCAGTGAGTGGTAATCGAGCTTTATATAGTATAATAATGTTCCAAGTCTTAACTTCCGAGATCCGCCTAAAGGGGGGAGAAGGGGGAGAGAATGGGGGAATTTTGAAAAATGGTTTTTACTTTTCCGAGCCTCCTCTATACGAATCCGTAAAAAAACAAAACGCAGGTTTCTTAATTTCCGAGATACGATGGGGGGAGGGGTGAAGGGGGGGAGAGGGGGGAGTTTTGTAAAATGATTTTGACCAACTCTGGGCCTCTTGATATGAATCTGAAAAAAAAAATGTTCCAAGTCTCTTAACTTCCGAGATCTATCTAGAGGGGGGGGGAGAAGGGGGGCAAGGGGGCAACTTTGAAAAATGGATTTCACTTTTCCGAGCCTCCTCTATACGAATCCGTAAAAAAACAAAACCCAAGTTTCTTAATTTCGGAGATAGGATAGGGAGGGGGGGAGAGTGGGGTGGAAAAGGGGAGGTTTGGGATTTTTCCCATACTCGTGAGAGTTACTTCTATACGAATCTGTAAAAATATACCCACCTCCCCCTTCACCATCTGGGAGAACAATTATGTCAGTCAGTGAGTGGTAATCGAGCTTTATACTATATAATAGTATAATGTTCCAAGTCTTAACTTCCGAGATCCGCCTAAAGGGGGGAGAAGGGGGAGAGAATGGGGGAATTTTGAAAAATGGTTTTTACTTTTCCGAGCCTCCTCTATACGAATCCGTAAAAAAACAAAACGCAGGTTTCTTAATTTCCGAGATACGATGGGGGGAGGGGTGAAGGGGGGGAGAGGGGGGAGTTTTGTAAAATGATTTTGACCAACTCTGGGCCTCTTGATATGAATCTGAAAAAAAAAATGTTCCAAGTCTCTTAACTTCCGAGATCTATCTAGAGGGGGGGGGGAGAAGGGGGGCAAGGGGGCAACTTTGAAAAATGGATTTCACTTTTCCGAGCCTCCTCTATACGAATCCGTAAAAAAACAAAACCCAAGTTTCTTAATTTCGGAGATAGGATAGGGAGGGGGGAGAGTGGGGTGGAAAAGGGGAGGTTTGGGATTTTTCCCATACTCGTGAGAGTTACTTCTATACGAATCTGTAAAAATATACCCACCTCCCCCTTCACCATCTGGGAGAACAATTATGTCAGTCAGTGAGTGGTAATCGAGCTTTATATAGTATAATAATAATGTTCCAAGTCTTAACTTCCGAGATCCGCCTAAAGGGGGGAGAAATGGGAGAGAATGGGGGAATTTTGAAAAATGGTTTTTACTTTTCCGAGCCTCCTCTATACGAATCCGTAAAAAAACAAAACGCAGGTTTCTTAATTTCCGAGATACGATGGGGGGAGGGGTGAAGGGGGGGAGAGGGGGGAGTTTTGTAAAATGATTTTGACCAACTCTGGGCCTCTTGATATGAATCTGAAAAAAAAATGTTCAAAGTCTCTTAACTTCCGAGATCTATCTAGAGGGGGGGGGAGAAGGGGGGCAAGGGGGCAACTTTGAAAAATGGATTTCACTTTTCCGAGCCTCCTCTATACGAATCCGTAAAAAAACAAAACCCAAGTTTCTTAATTTCGGAGATAGGATAGGGAGGGGGGAGAGTGGGGCTGTAAAAATATACCCACCTCCCCCTTCACCATCTGGGAGAACAATTATGTCAGTCAGTCAGTGAGTCAGTGAGTGAGTGGTAATCGAGCTTTATATAGTATAAATATACACTGTCGGTTAAAGACGCGCAAATGACATTCACCCAGTGTCTAAACACACTATGCCGAAGGTACGCTACCGAAGTTCGGCATGATTACGCAATATTATTTGAATTAAAGCTACAAACAGGCGCGACACGCGATATTATCGCGCGCGACACAAAAGCACCGCTCGTTGCGCGATTTGCGGTGCCTTTGTGTCGCGCGCGATTTTGTCGCGTGTCGCGCCTGTTTGAAGAAGCCTTTACTGACGGCACATTATGCCGAAATTACGTTGCGTTACAACTTACAGCGTACAGCCGAACTTCGGTCGGGCGTAAGTTCAGCGGCAATTCGGCGGCAACGTATTCTGTAGAGCACACATTGTACGCGACCGAAGTTCGGTTCGGTTCGACTCTTCTAAAGCCTCTGCAATTGCTATTACTGTGAAATAGTCCATTTTTCGCGTTTCGCACCTCAAAAGTAATAACGGAACCCTAACAGGATCACTTTATTTTGTGTCTGTCTGTCCGGCTGTTTAGATAACATGACACGAAGCCACGACAGCGGTCGAGACACTGAATACACACAAAGTTGCGCAACTGAATTTCTGCCGCGTAAGTTCGGCACTAGTTATGGTGTGTCGTATCAGCTGAATACGTCGGAACGTAAAATCGCCGCGGAACTTCGGTCGCGTACCTTCGGCATGGTATGTTTAGACACTAAAGGCATTTTGTACACGGTACGGTTTCTTTACGAAAGTACGGTAAAAATGATTCTGTGAACTAGCTTCCACAGTGATCAATACAACACTGACGACCGTGCACAGCGCGAATAAACCGTAGTTTTTGACGGCAAGAAAAACGTGTGTGTACAAAGGGTTTTAGCATGGTATCAAATAATTACGTAATCGACAATACGTACATCAAAATCAGACGCACTCTAGCACACACATAGCTCAAATATTTATTCCGGTTCCAAAATATCTTCTGTCACAGAAGCTATTATTAGCTCTGTATTGTTTTTAAAAACATTCATAAAATGTAAGACAATTTCCTGACAAGCGAGCTATAGTATAATAATACTATAGCTTCTCCCCACGACTTCGTCCGTATGAAAGTTTTTGTTCCCCTGACCCACCCCGTCGCATCGCATCGCCCTATTACTTCTGACTTTTTTTAGTTATTGCTCGGTACCTAATAATAAATTAAAATCCGACTGGTAGTTCCAGAGATTAGCGCGTTCAAACAAACAAAACTCTTTAGCTTTATTATTAGTATAGACGTGTGAGCTGTGTATAATCTGCATTCAATCATTCATTCATTCATTTTTAGCAACGTTGCCCCACACTAGGAATTTCTCTTGTATTGTGGGTGCGTTTACAAATATTTAAACTCACATACACAAACAGCATTCATTCTCTTTAGCTGCACTTATCTGCCTCTGTTTAACCCAGTAAATCAGTAGCACTTAATGCTTCTCACAGATGTACCGCTAAAACCAGTCCAGGGCTGAACAAATATTAGTTCCGGTCTCGGAATGTCTTGATGAAGCTCATGTGAGCACAGATTATCAAATTACTGAAGCCGGGACAAAACGAAGGAAATAAAAGGGTACAATTACTGAGTTTTTAGACGTATCTGTTACGTTTTTTGACTAAATATCCTGGGTATAGGACATCCGTTTTCGAGGGAATTTGTGGTGAAGAATTTACCTGACACAATTTTATACGCTAGAGACACCTATGCATGGAATAGTTTCAAGACAAAAGTGTGTATATGTAAGAAGGTAGGATATACGACAAAGTTTTGTTCACTGGCCTGTAAATTGGAAACCAAACCGCAGGAAGTTATATGGCCTTAATACGACAGGTTACTTAATCTCTAAGGAAGTCAGGTTAAAAATATTACGTTTTTTTGTACAGCTTACATGGCTTCTTATGTTGTAGGGAAGACATGGTACAAACGATCACGCGAAAACACAAAGTCAATTCGGAAATTAGGTAGAATTTCGAAGAGTAGGTAATATGAATTATATATATCAAGCTTTATAACACAGAGACATTAAACCTAACAACAGCAAAAGCAATGACAGAGAAAAATACTCCTGTCGCCACACAAGATAAATGAAACAAAATTACGGTAAAGAAATAACGTCATAAGCGGACACAGTGCATGAATGTCCGTGGCGTGATGGCGGGCCGAGCTTGACAAATTGGAGTCCCAGGATTATCCTCTCAATGTGCTATATTACGAGACCCGGGGAGAATTATTATCAGAGCAATCGAATACCACGCTTTGTTTCATTACATTCCCCGAGATTTTTAAACGGTCCCGCCAATTTTGAGCTGGATTATACCGAGAGATTATTTTCATTGGCTGTGTTTTAATTGGGGGCATTTGTTCGTGCGCCATTTTTGAAACGCGGTTTTTGACAGGACGTTTCGGGTTTATTTTATTCTCTTGCGGGATTGGCACATTTCATTGCGATACTAGCTTTTGCCTTTTTTTTTCGACGTCATTCGCATGAGTCAAGTAATTGTTAGCTGTTCCTTATAAGAGCTAATTCGAACTATTTACTAGTCTCTAATGATGTCTATGATTGATTGATTTTATAGGTCACGGTCTCTTTTCCAAATTGATATTAAATGTCCTTTTCTTGATGAAATACATCGAGCCTGTAATTTATATGGTATGATCGATAATACTCAGTAATTTGTGATATATATATGACAGCCGATTTTTCAGCGTTATATCCAGGGAAAATGGAAAATCCGAAATAAATGTGAGGCGTGCAAGAGTGTTTTCCGTGCAATTTATAAGCGGAGAGCGATAGTTGAACGAGTAAGCTTGGAGTTTGGACTCGATTTTGCGGAAAACAGGGTGTACAATACCCATCACGAAGCCGCCATCTATGTACGTATTCTGTATATCAAATGAAGCAATTATGTGCAAAAATAATTGCTGGGAAGCAAATTTAATTCTTGTTGTCAAAAATCGCTGTTTACCGTAACCTAATGCGTTATGTAATGCATGAACAACATTGTGCTTATGGTGCTTGCAAAGGTACGGGGATTGTGGGAGTTTTAAAAGTTAACTTATAACACTTAAAAAATGTTGTCGAACAAACGTCAAAAAAAGATGGATTTTTGACCTTCAATATCTCTGTAACCAGAAGGTTTCAGGTACGGTAAAGTACAAAAAATAATAGCGGGTTATGTACCTACGTACAGTCAACAAAAGTGATTAGTATGCAGGATCGTCGGATATAGTTGAAGTTTAGTAAGAAACCAATTATATTTGAGTTTCTTTATTACATTTATCTACTTTAAATAATAAGAACTGACGTAGCCATATATTTGACATTATTTACGTAGATAGTATTTCATAGCTGTAAACATTTAGGTACAGTGAATATGTAATAGTTATATTCGCGCTGGTACTGAAAATATGTTTCTTGCGCTCCGTCTTATACTTTAACCCCATCTTAATATTATAGACGACATGTCGTTTGTATAAAAATGGCCGGCGAAAGCCCCGGATAGGGTCTCCCAGGAAATGAACCGTAGACTTTGTGCCCCTTAAGGTTGGAACACGCCAGACCCCGCCGATTAGAATCCATATCTATACATAAAAAAAATTGAAGGGTCTATTTGTAATGTAAATAACAGCTTTTTAATAAATGCATATGAAAGTATAAACGATACGGTTCTTATAACATAAAAAAAAGTTTTTAAATTTTTGTCTGTCTGTCTGTTTGTTCTGGCCAATCTCCGAAACCGCTGGACCGATTTTGACGGAAAGTTTCACTGGCAGATGTTTGGTGATATAAGGCGTAAGGCTCCTTCTAACAGGCGCGATAAAATCGCGCGCGACACAAAGGCACCGCAAATCGCGCAACGAGCGGTGCCTTTGCCTTAACTAAGGAGCATTTTTATTTTAGAAAAAGAATTAGGGTTCCGTGCAAAAAAATTAAAACCCATGAAATCCAATTTGTTTTCACACATGCAGGCGTACGAAGTCGCGGGCCCAGCTAGTTACAAATATATTTCACACAACGTCTTCTTTAGAATAAAGTGAAGGAGGAAACGTTTTCCACACATGCTTGCGTATCTCTTACTCCATTTATATTCATCAGGTATTACTTTTGACAACCCTATCTTGGTTTTGCCCGGTTCAAAATAGACCTTACATTCCAAAGGGATAATGTTATGCCACATTATAAAGATGCATGTTTGACTCCATTAAAATTATCATTCGAAAATATAGCGTTAGGAGCACGCCAGCCCTTGCGGGATCATTCCAAAACAGTCTAATTCAAACCTTATTGGTGAAAACGGTAAGTAAATTTTAGTTTAATGTGTGAAAGGGGTAATTTGGTAAACTGTTTACGCTAATACAAGCCTCGGGGACCGGTTGCACTCGTATTTACCCGCACGCACACCCTGTCTTTTCCTTCCCTTTTTTGTAAATATCTCGTTGTACGTCCTGTTATGGTTTATTTGGTTGACTGTGGACGTGAGCTAGTTACGGATTGAATTAGTTTTTTACTCTGTGGTTTTGAATACGGAGGAGATTGCGTTGAATCGATTCGGGTTACTCGAAGAAACATTGGCAGTTTTGTTTATTTTCTGTTTGTTTAATATGTGGTTGTTTCGTAAAACCACTTACATAGGTTGTACCTATCCGACAGTACAGCAGTGCGATTCTGTAATCATCTCACCGTGACAACTTAGGTGAAGTGAGTTTGTTTTTGCTAGCAATTGACATTATTGACAGCTCAGTCCACGCTCACTTCACCTACGTTTTCACGGTGAGATGGTTACAGAATCGCACTGCTGTAGTGAGTTGGACTAGACGCCTTAGGTGGATTTGACATCAGAATCCTCGTTGCGTAACACACGATCAATCTTAATCTGAATCATTTTGAAGGATATTGCTAATACATTGCTTCATGTGATCGAAAAGATTGTCTGCTCAGCAACGTAAAGAACGCAATGAATGTTGTTGAACTCTCAAAATGAAAGCCATTTCTATTGATACTATGTTATGCAATTAACTCGCTGATTGAATGAAACAACGCCAAGATGGTTAGGTTGTAATTGAAATGAAAAAAAAAAACAGTGGCACTCCGGGAGTGCCGACAGAAGTGAAAACTTGAACAAATACGTTTGTATTTTGTGAATCGTCTTATAAACAAAACACGCGCGGTACCGGCTACGGCCATCCGTCTTACGAACTTTCGATCAGGTCACGTGTCCTGACGCGAGGATAACATTTTTTACCCATTACAAAAAAAGTGTACAACGCCGCTAAAGAAGTTTTCACTTCAAAAAAACTAGCGGAGATCTCCAAGAAAGATAATTTAATTGTTAAAGCATCCTTTTTATGTACTATGCACCTGTTAAAATCAACTCCTTGGCATTCCTAAGATCTGTATTTAAGATTCGCTCGATAAATAAGTGGAGATAAAGATGTGGTCATTTACTGCAAAGCTGTAACAGTTATGGCCAAGTGGTACAGTTAAATGTTAAAATTGTTACTGTAATTGCCTGACCACGGAATAGTTAAATTTGCTGTTTGTGTATGTGAATTTAAATGTTTGTAAACGCACCCCACGATACAGGAGTAATTCCTAGTGTGGGGCAACGTTTTATAAAAAAAAAAAAACACTGGCACTCCGGTAGTGCCGACAGAAGTGAAAACTTGAACAATTACGAGTGTATTTTGTGAATCGTCTTATAAACAAAACACGCGTGTTAAGGTGTGTTCCTTATTTTATGGGGTTTTTTGCAAATCAGGTATGATGACCAAAGTGACTGGTTTATTCTTCTCGTGAAAGGAATTTATTCAGATTTGCTCGTCGTCAGTTATATATCCGTGGTTCAGCGCCATCTCGTCGTTGTTGGATGAACTACGTAGTTAGTACGCGAGGCCTACGTAGTTAGTACGCGAGGCCCTCGTAGTTCTTCCCAATGTGCATAGATGGCGCTGTCCTCAACAACGCGCTCGTCGTTGTTGGATGAACTACGTAGTTAGTACGCGAGGCCCTCGTAGTTCTTCCCGATGTGCATAGATGGCGCTGTCTTACGTTTTACGTCTTACGAATTTTCGATCAGGGTCACGTGACCTGACGCGAATTTAGAAGTTTTTACCCATTCCAAAAAAAGTACACAGCGCCGCTAAAGAAGTTTTCACTTCAAAAATGATATCGAGGACTGAAGTAATGAAATCAAACAACATAGGGTGTATGTTCTCCTAAGGAGAAGAAGATAAGTAACTATGTACCTATTATGTATTTACTAGTAACCATAACGTCATTAATTGCCATACTTAAGTGGCAGTGGACAATGTGGCCTCATTGCTCGCAGAACAGATGGCTGATGGGGCCGAAAGGTTCTGGAGACGTAGGCCGTAGCGTTGGAAGGCCTCCCACAAGGTGGACTGACGACCTTATGAAGGCCGCAGTAACCCGTTGGATGCGAGAAGCACAGAATCGGTCGAAGTGGAGGTGCTTGGGGGAGGCTTATGTCTGAAATGATGATGATGATAATGACATATCAGACAGGCGCTTGTTAAATGAATGTCGGAAGTTTTAATTATGTATCATGTTGTCTGAATGCAGCTTTATCTCTTGTTATTATCTGTATGGTCTATGTTTATCTAAAAAATCATAAAGCAAAAAGAAAGACAGAACTACCTTTTTCGACAAATCCTTTTCCGTAGCTGCTCGTTTCTGTATGCATGCATGAAATTTTGTGTATGCATGCTCATAAGTGGTGTGTATGTGTTTGTTGTGTTTTGTGTGCATGGGTGAGTGTGTTGTATACTATGTATGTGTAAGTCTGTGTGTGAGATGGTTGTGCTTGGTGACTGGACTTTGGGTTATATCTGAAAGTTTGTTTACCTACATAACTATTTAATTATCTAAAGCAGCAGTGATCTTTAATTTTGAAAGGATTTAACAACAGATTTGTCAGAGAATAAGATGAGCAAGATGGAGTTAGAACTAAGAAGCAGTTAAAGTTATTTCAAGTTTTATTTTAGTCTGCACCCCTACATGAATGTAGACTTGACAAACCTATTCTCAAGTAATCTGACGAAGTTAGAGCCACATACAAATATGTACCAACATTCTACAAACACCTTATTACTACCCTCTAACACAAAGTTTCTGCGTTAAGTTGCCAACTTAATCAAACTTAGGCATTACGACTTAGCGACTTTAGTACGAGACAAGATTGACCAAATATAATGTCGGAAGTATGAGTTAAGTTACGACTTTCGAGTAGTGCCTAACGTAGGGTCAATGTTTTATCTTAAGCCGAATTTAGGCCCGCAATGGCCAAAGCCGAATTTGGCTAAAGTTTCGTAGGTATTGGATAAGTTTTAAAAGGGTTCGGTGTGGTTTATGGTGCCTTATCTTATCACAGAAATACAATAAAATCTGACTAGAAAATACACATTTTTGATTTTAATTTTGCGACAGCCTTTTTTCAATTTGGCACAATTGTTATCGTTAATTTTAACAATGTTTGATTTGTCACTGTGTAGTATTTATTTTAGGAGTAACTACCTAAGATCCCTGACGTTTTACTCAATTATTTTTTTCAATTCAGTTCGTCTTTTGTTGTTTAATCAGCCAGCAGCTCAAGCCAAGTTCAAAATTCGACTAAACCCGAACGTATTCCCGAAGATAGCCGAAGCTAAATGGACAACGACGCGACGTCCAATGGCCGAATAGCCCTATTCCGTTACACGCATCATAAACTAAACATGTAATCGACATACATGGGAGTGAGTCCGGGGACATTGGCAGTATCGCGTTAAGGCGAAAATTACTACGAATGGGTCATAAGGTTTTGTGTCTAGACTGGCCATTCCAAATGAGACTTCACCACACCAGTATAGGAAAGCCTAATAAAATTACTAATCAGTAAATCTGCAAAGCCAAAACTCATATTTGCTGTTGTTTAAATTACTATTACTGATTTGAGAGGAGAGTAAATTGAACAGGTTTTGAGACAGTTTGGGCTGGTTCTAAATATTACACAGCAATGTTATAAATATTTTGTACAAGGTATTTTAAAGAGTATAACAAAACTGTTCAACTAGAAAATATTCTGGAAGGAAACAAAATAATCATATCTGTTATTGTGTAATGAACATGTGAGGGCGTTTTTAGTGAGACTTGCGTTATGAAAATTTGCTCAAAACTACAAAGTGAAACTAGACTACATTCAGTAAACGCTTTGTTTCAAACTAATATAAG
This sequence comes from Luperina testacea, assembly GCA_927399505.1. Classification (NCBI taxonomy): domain Eukaryota; kingdom Metazoa; phylum Arthropoda; class Insecta; order Lepidoptera; family Noctuidae; genus Luperina; species Luperina testacea. The sequence continues at coordinate 17,640,627 of OV656759.1, read as the reverse complement.
GTACATTTGAATCAACGCTTTGTTTAGCAATCACAAGTTACGTGTTCATAACTTTCAATATAAGTATGTTGTAATATATGTTTTTTTATTAGAATTACACTTCAATTTGAGAAAAACAAGAGTATCATAACATCGTTCGTCTGTATTAATATAATAAAATCCTTAAGTCATAAAACTATCATAACATTCACTAAATAAAACAGAAGTTACACGAAAGTCTATAAAGCAAGACCAAGAAAAGTATTGCCGAAAACATGCCATAGAGCTAAAAGGCAAAACTTTTCGCCCACGTACGACCAGCTAGCAAAACTTCTACTCACGTTCAACATAACCCCAAAAATTCTACTTTTGGTACTAAAACAAGGAGTATGGGAGGTCAGGTGGTACTGGATACATGTGGTAGACGGTCCTGTCGGAATTGCAGGGCCTTCATCCTTTTAATTGCGTCTATAATTAAGTAGCTTAGGAACCGCCTGCGTTTGAAGCCTGTCGGGGATTCTGACGGTATTTTATTTGTGTGGATATTTGTTGTGATCTGTTTGATAAGCTTTTTGCATGGCGATGGCTAATAGTATGGGATGGTAGGATTGGTAGGAGCGTGTTTTGATTGTGATTTTAGATTTTTACAGTCGATACTCAGAGTAAATTAGGTTCTAATTTTGTTAGGCAATCTTTACCAACCAAAGTAGTGTTACTCATCATCTGCATCATCTGCCTAGCCTTTTTCCAACAATGTTGGGGTCGGTTTCCAGTCTAACCGGATGCAGCTGAGTACCAGTATTTTTCATGGAGCGGCTTATCTGACCTTCACAACCCAGTTATTGGATAGTACGATTGCCCCTTGGTAAGACTGGTTGATACATTTTCGGGCTTCTGACGACCCGTAATGACTGTCAAAGATCCAGAAATGACAGCCGGGATCACCGGCTTAACGTGCTTTCCGAAACACGGAGGGGTCTTGGTATGAAAAGATGGTTACCCATCCACGGACCAACTGCGGCGAGCGTAGCTTAACCTGACCCATTGTTTGGCTGTTATTACTTCGCCACAAGCCCCACCAAAGTGCCTAGTGCCAACTAACTTCCACATAAAAAAAAAATTGTTTTTACTTTTTTTTTGACTTGGTAACTCTATTAGGTATATAATCTTGCTTCCGTGTGAAGAACAACCTACGTGGCTGTCACGGTAATAAAACCTCAAGTTTTTGATATAACACGTGTTCAAAGATTAAGGAAATTGGTGAATCACACCAATTACAATTTATTTTCAAGGTCTATCTCTCACCATCTGAACCCTGAGCAATTTAACGCCTCACGCAAAAGTAACATGATCTATAGCTATACTATATTATTGGTTGTAATCGATTATTCGGTCAAGTCACACAGACGATCATTAACTCTATCTTTAGTTAATTAAGAGCATTTATAAGAAAACCTGAACGGAGTAAAAAATAAATCGAGTTGTATATTGTTATTATATCGGAACGTCTCGATCGTGAGAGTAGAGGTCGCCCAGTGATAATGGCCCCCTTTCGAGTGGTAGATAGTGGGTTCGAACTAGGGGTCGCAATACCGAATCATTTAAGCAAAACCGGTATTTTCGGTATTGGCTCCAGACCAATACCGATAATCCGGTATTTTCGATATTTCCGGGATTAAGCTACCTACCACATCGTTTTTACGACAAATGGTTAGTCTGAGACAAAAAACCACCAAGACACTTTTAGCCTTAGATACCTATAGGTACTACTGATTATTATGAATAAAAGAAATCTAAACAAAAAAGATATGACTTTGAATAATAGTGTAAAAGATGGTTATGTTGAGAAAATATAGGAAAACAAATAAAAGTATAATAGATGTTTATTGCTACTGACATTATGAAGTTGAATGCTTCGGAATTATGAACATTAGAGACAGTATTTAGGAATTGTGATTGTTAGGATGAAAAATGTTAGGAAGAACATTTTCGGACTTCCAATAGGGAATATGCATGAATTTTTTTCATGGCATTTATTAACAAAATATGAAAATACCGTAGTAGAGATGACAAAAAGTGAAATTAAAATTAAAATCGGCCAAGAAACACGGCCGATATGAGCATTTAAAACTATTGATTACACACCAATTAGACAGAGAGATCCGACATAGACTGTGACGTCACATGTCACTACGGCCATATTAACTCCGTGTTAAATTTCGTTTTGCGAGAAAGAGATAGAAACAAATCTTCGATGGCTCATATCTTTTTTAATTTCATAGTTATCCGAAAAACAGTTTTACTAAACTGTTTATTACATGAATGAGGATTAATTTTTTAAATAAAAAAAAATCATGCATATTCCCTATTATCGGAGTTGAAAATTTAGGTGAACTTTGGCGCACCCTCTCCCAACAGTCTCAACATAAACAAAACGAACAACGAACCAACAAAATGCACTTCTAATTAATTATCATAAAACATAAAAATAATAAATTCTCATAAAACATGTAATTTGAATTAAATGGCGCGTAACTTCTTCTATTTGTATTTGTTTTTTATTTATTTTACTAAAACCGAAAATACCGAATATCCCGGTTTTTGTGAAATGAATACCGGTATTAATTAGACCTAAATTTGGCCCGGTATTCCGGTATTTTCGAAATTCGGTATCCCGGTTTGCGACCCCTAGTTCGAACCCAGGCAAGCGCTTTACTTTGGGTAAATAGTTTCATCACCACTGCTCATAAAACGGTTAAGGAAAACATGATGAGGAACGGTGAACGCGCGGAGGAGCGGTCAACGGTGAAGTAACCGCCATGTCCTAGAACCACAAATTCTAAGACATGTGACATCTACTAACCTGCACTGGCCCCGTGTCCGCGTCGTTATAGTCCACTTCTTCTCGAAGAGAGGATGCCTGTGCTGTGTCCTAGCAGTGGGAAGATAATAAATAATAATGATAATGTCTCGATCATGTGAACGAATGAATATTTGTGTACCTATAGTCTTAAAAGGTAGCTTTGGCGCGTGGCCAAAATTGGAACTAACGCCGCCATCTTGTTTTCTGAATATATTTCAAGTGACATTTTACAAAAAAATTGCACAAATGTTTACCAACAGCGCCCCTTTGTCAACGTCATTCGTGCGCCAAAAGATCTTTGTAGCAGTATATCTTATCTGTTTTGGTTTATATTTTGGGTATTAAATAAAGTCTGTGGTGTAGTGAATACATATTGCGATTCGATATTTAAAATGCAATTTTACTTAAAAAAAATATACCTAGTATATTTTTAAGAGGTCTTTGTAAAGCTTTTAAAAACATAAAAATGATGAATGAATAAACTTCCGTTTCATGCAGTCAGTATAAAAATAATATCGCGGATATTTCCAGTGCCCCAATAAAAAAAGAAGACGCAATTACGTTTTATTCATGCACAGTAAAATTTCCTTCAAATATAGTCCTTAGAATAGAGCGTTTTATTATTGCATTCTTCTTTACTAGGAAAAATTTTACTCGCGAATGTAGAATTCATCTTGTGCTTATTTTCTGTGAAGCTGCGGGTGGGTGTCAACTACCAGCTCAAGTGGGTTATTATGACGATGGCGCCTGAAGGGCACTGCTCTACTTACTTGTGCAATTGCATTTTTAAACTATTTCATAGTTTGTTAAATGGTGTACCTAACCTATATTAAAATAGTTAGCTAATCAAAACAATTTGTGATTTAGCGACGAATATGCCTAAACTTATTAGTGAGAGATGAATTAAGTATTAACAAAGCCTCCATGATTTGAATACGTCCACCGCACTCTTTGAATGTATTATTAGGAGAAACGCCATGACAGATGGCATTTGGCGATGACAGATGGCATTTAGCGACGTCACCTGACGGCTAGTCTATAAAAGCGCTGTCTAGTGAGCAGATCGGTCTTTTTCGTGGTCGGCTCTCGTGCGGGAAGGTTGTCAGGTGATCGACGCTATTTATTATCTGTCTTTCTTTTGTCTTGTTTTTATCTCATTGTTTATGTGTGCATTTAAATTAACGGTTGTTTGCTTGTGTGATTTTAGTTGTGTTTATTTGATTAATTTAATGTTAATTAAATTAGTAAAAGCTGCGTGTTTATTCTTTTTTTTATTATTTTCTACTTCTGGTTCCTAAAATCAGAAGTGGGATTGGCCTAAACCCACTTTAAAATTAAAAATCCGTTGAACAAGCAAAACAACCGTTAATTCAAAAATCTATCATGCCTCGACCATCTCGTTCGCGCAGTGGTTCAAATGAAACACCACCGCATAGATCGGATGGGAAGCGGAGTAAATCGCGTCGACGCCACCGTGGGTCTCGGTCGCGTCGTGTCCGGTCTTGTGGTTGTGATAATTCCGTGAGACAGGCGTTGGGTGCGATTAAGAGCTATAGAGGAAAGCACCGCGAGCGTTTCACGTACACCTTTGCCGTCTTATCATGGCAACCAGGTGATGGTGCGCCAGCCACAGCAAAAGTACTTGCTGATGCGCTTGTTGCTATTCAAACGAAACCGCACAATTATTATGTGTCGAATTTTGATCCCGCTATCCACCCACAACTTTGGGGTGTGGTGTGAGGGGGTGGAGCGCGTGCTGCAAGCAGCAACGGTGAGTGGATGTTTGCGTCGTACAACTACCCTCAGGCACGTTAGAACATAAAGGTGAGGTGAGGTGGTGGTGGTTGTTTTAAGATTCTGGTTTTGAATGCTCGTCAGTAAAAGCGAGTTGTGCAGCCAAATTAAGTGGCAAACGAGTTAATAATGTTGTTGCGTTGACTGGTATTGGTTAAACGCGTGTATTCAGTACAGAACAAATTATAAGAAGCGTTGCGAATAGCGAGCCACAACTTGAGATTTTATTACATTTCTACATGACATTTACTTGCAAAGTAATATTTTGGGTAGGCTATTTTGTGTTATTAGAAAATGAAGGGTAAAATCGGATTATCAGACTCATCTAGATCGTAAGTCTATGCAGTTCCTGAACAATTATTACCAAGGCTTAAAGGAATCTTTTGTTATCAATGATTGTTATTGTTTTTATTAAATGTGGTCAGAATTGGCCGAGTGGAACATGCACTGCTGTTGATTTTTTTTGGGTTAAAGGTTAACACACAAGGACATGTGCAAGCAGAATGACAGTGGTGGTACGAGCGCTACCACATCACCGGTACGAGCTCGAGCTGCCTGCTGGCTCATGCGACGGGGAAGCCCGGGCCGCCGCAGAACATATGGTTCAGTGGCGTGGTGAGTGGACTCTGGCATGCGCGGTCCATATAAGATCGTGCGTGCACTGCCTCATCAGCGCTACGAGCTCGAACTGTGGGCTGGCTCGTACGGCAAAAAGACGCAAGTTGCTTGCCGAACATCAGCAGCGGCAGGATGCGTACGTCAACGAGCGTCGCCGTCAGCTGCGTACAAGGTGGTGCGTGCACTGCCTCATCACCGTTACGAGCTGGAACTACTTGCCGGGTCATATGGCAAGAAGACCCAGACGGCTGCAGAATACATGGTGCTGTGGCGAGGCGAGTGGACGCGCCGGACACTTGCTCAGCTTTCTTTAGGTGTGGTGAGTGACTACGACGACATGCAAACTTTGGGCCTCTGTCGTGGTTACATGCATGACATGCGAACTTTGTGCCTCTGTCGTGACTACATCTATGACATGCGAACTTGGGGCCTCTGTCATATAAGACTATGAGGTGTGTGGGGCGTTATGCTTTTCATGTGTATAAATTAACTTTTTACGGGTGTTCGACTGATGGAAGTCCGGAATCCCATCATTCGAATTTACTCGCTTATAGTTTTCTGAAGTTGCTTATGATCCTTTACTTGTGGGCGCTTGAGTGCACGCTTGCGCCTGCAACAAGGGATCAGTTCAAGTAATACTTTGCTTTAAATTTAGCTTTCATGTATAACTGAAGGTCAAAATTAAACCTTGCTGGTCTCATTTTTTTTTAACGTGTTATGCTTTTCACATTGCAGGAGATGACGTAACGAATTGTGATCACAGTGGTAATGAGCTATGAGCAAGCCTAAGTAATGGGAACCACGCGAGTAGGGGTTCTTTATCGGCCGCAGTAAAAAGTGTGTAGTCGCAAGGTGATACACGTGGATCCATGCGCTGGATGTGTGAGAGCAATGCGATTGCTGGTCGGCCGGAGTGCCGTGGTGTTAGAGTGGTTTACTCGTGTGTAGGTTTCCAGGTGTCTAAGGCTCTTAGTGAAAAAGGTGATTGTTGCAATGATCCACATTGCAACAATCACCTTTTTCACTAAACGATGGTATATGGCTCTGGTTGATGTTTTTTTTTTGCTATGATTGATTAAAATTTTGATTACATGGCTCTAGTTGAATCAAGTACACTCATGAGGCTGAGGCATATGCCATGGCACAGGCCAAGGGATCAGAGTATTAATGACGAATTTGAGAAAAGCAAAGTAGAAGTCTTGTTGATGAAACAGAGTAGAGATTAAGTCGAGTGATAGTGGTGTTATGGTGTATCTTAGTTCGGCTGGTCGGGGACCGTACCAGTAGTTATTACAAAGTCGTAGCCCGGTAGAAATCGGTGTCGAAGGTCGGGTCTTGTAGAGACCATAGTCAGTGGGACTCGGAATTCAGGAGAATTCAAAGAAACAAACATGAGGTTTGTTGTAGGGGCTTAATGAAAAGCCACAGGCCACGAATAAGATTCCTGTTGTGTTTTGTTATGTCATATGTTTCAGATATTCAATAATGCATACTTGGTGTGTAGCCGGAGACTAAAAGCTTAGTCTGAATGGCTGCTGGTCACACATTTTATATGTGTATTGGACATTAGTCCTGCAGACACATTTTATATGTGTATTGGACATTGGTCCTGCAGACACATTTTATATGTGTATTGGACATTAGTCCTGCAGACACATTTTATATGTGTATTGGACGTTGGTCCTGCAGACACATTTTATATGTGTATTGGACATTAGTCCTGCAGACACATTTTATATGTGTATTGGACATTAGTCCTGCAGACACATTTTATATGTGTATTGGACATTAGTCCTGCAGACACATTTTATATGTGTATTGGACGTTGGTCCTGCAGACACATTTTATATGTGTATTGGACATTAGTCCTGCAGACACATTTTATATGTGTATTGGACATTAGTCCTGCAGACACATTTTATATGTGTATTGGACATTAGTCCTGCAGACACATTTTATATGTGTATTGGACGTTGGTCCTGCAGACACATTTTATATGTGTATTGGACATTAGTCCTGCAGACACATTTTATATGTGTATTGGACGTTGGTCCTGCAGACACATTTTATATGTGTATTGGACATTAGTCCTGCAGACACATTTTATATGTGTATTGGACATTAGTCCTGCAGACACATTTTATATGTGTATTGGACATTAGTCCTGCAGACACATTTTATGTGTATTGGACGTTGGTCCTGCAGACACATGGTGTATGTGCCTTGGACGACAGTCCTACACAAATACCAATGTGTGAAATTGTTCTGGTACACTCTAACATTATAGGAGAGAAGAATGATCGAAATGAAATTTATGTTCGATGAAGTGTGATTGGATGATGAAAGATTAGAAGTACAATAAGAAATATTAGTGTGTGTCAGACCGAATGAGGGCCTTGAAAGAGAGATGAACGAAAGAATAGGAATTCTGTCATTTAACATGAATGCTAATAACGTTTTAATTTTTGTCAGATACTGATGACGATGACATTAATGACGCAGGAGCAGGACCATCTTCAGCTCCGTCTGAGAACTCCATAGCCCAAGCTGACTGCAACAGAGGCATCAGCGAAGATGTGCCCGAGGACGGCGCACGGTCAGGAGAGGCCGTATTAGGAGAAACGCCATGACAGATGGCATTTGGCGATGACAGATGGCATTTAGCGACATCACCTGACGGCTAGTCTATAAAAGCGCTGTCTAGTGAGCAGATCGGTCTTTTTCGTGGTCGGCTCTCGTGCGGGAAGGTTGTCAGGTGATCGACGCTATTTATTATCTGTCTTTCTTTTGTCTTGTTTTTATCTCATTGTTTATGTGTGCATTTAAATTAACGGTTGTTTGCTTGTGTGATTTTAGTTGTGTTTATTTGATTAATTTAATGTTAATTAAATTAGTAAAAGCTGCGTGTTTATTCTTTTTTTTATTATTTTCTACTTCTGGTTCCTAAAAGTATATATAAATGTACGTCCACCGCACTCTGGGCAGTCAGCCCTAGACCATTGAAATGAAATTGTGAAATAACTTTAGCACGTCATATTTAAAATAAATAACAAGCTAGATGGAGCCGAAATTCCCTATCTGACCCTTGAGAAGAAATGGCGAAATAAAGTCCTGAGTTTGTTTCGCCATTCATCGAACTCAAACTCAAAGCATTTATTTGAATTAAACCATTTACAGGTACTTTTGAATTGTCAAGGAGTCAGTCAGTCAGAAAGTATAAGGCTAGTTGTCATAACAAAGGGTAGTAGGTACTTAGGAGAAGAACGGACAAGAAACTCCATGGACACTCTTTTAAATTATATTGTTACAAAAATATTAGTTACATATTCATTAAATATCAAAAATATCGTGTAACAAAATGCAGGGTAGCGTCCGGAATGGCTTTTACAAGAAAGAGGGCACGGATGCATCAGCTATTTTGGTTTTCTTATCGAATAATAAATCGTATCAATAGCATAGGCTAGGTGCATTAGAACCCTTACTTTTAGTTCTAATACAGTGAAAGCATTTCGCCTGTTCTGAAATGATGTTTGTTGTTTCTGACATAACATTTGGCTACCTGTTGTTTGAAACACTCCAGTTAATCTGTAGGGCCTCGAACTTTGACTGGTCAAAGGCAGATCAGACGGAAATATTTATAGACATTTGTTTAGATCTTCAGATCTATTTGCATAATAACTTTTCATGAATGTGCTTTTGCTTGTGTATTGTATTTCTGGAATTCCTTGGTATGTACACCTGTAACGTATTTCGTGAAAAAGTAAGTAGGTATTTACTACTAAGGTACCTAGGTACTGGTGTAATTCAGATGTTTCTAGCCTGGTACTTATTTACAAACAAACTATACGAAATCACGAATATTTCGCATGTTAAGTAATCCAGATGTTTATATCCTGGAATTTTTTTACAACCCAAGTATTCGCAATCATGGCATTTAATCATAGGTAACTAGTAAATATGCATATTTCCAGTAGTTTCGAGGAGTTCATAATATGAAAACCATGAAAACACTCAATTTAGTTACAATTTGCTGAACGATCGCGGTGTTTGCTTTACGATCTCAAAGGCAAATAAATCAACATTTATGACCAAATTATCTCAAAAGCGTGGTCCGTTCAGGATGCATGGGTATCCTACAGGGAAGATTCAATTACCAGCCGTCACGTGCCATGGGGGCCATCTATGGTTAACGGAGTGTCCGTTAGTCTCTCTCACATATCTCCATGTTCCTTTACTTATGTAGTACCTATTATACAGTATGTTAACTAACAGAGGGCGTTCCCGTTAACCCGCAATAGTATAGCATCCATACATGCTAAAAAAAATATTACCATTCGAAATTCGAAATCAATTTACGATTTTTAGTGAATATTTTAATATAAAAAAAATAAAAACATTTTAGTAAGAAGTACCTATATGGTAGATACTATTATCACTTAACATTTAAATGGAAAGTTGCTCGTTATCGCGCATATGTAACGTATATACACCTCTTTTACAGGTATAAATGAAATAACAATTTTCCCGTTTAGATATCAAAAATTTATAATATTATAATCAAAAATCATCATGGAATTCTAATTTTCTCTCCAATGATTCGTTGCTACGTAATTTTTGTTGTTGATTAATATGGAAATTGTTTATAAAATGTATTATTATGATGAAATTCTCTTTCTATAATTTTTTTCAATAATTGCCCTTTTGAGAATTAAGTATTTATAGAAGTGGCCGTTTTGCGAATTAGTCCTTTATAGAATTAGGCATTTTGAGAATTAGTAATTTATAGAATTAGGCATTTTGAGAATTAGTCATTTATAGAATTAGCCATTTTGAGAATTAGTCCATTAGCGACTCAGTTGCCATTTTGAGAAGTGGGCATTATGCGCCTAAATCATTAAATTTAACGTAAACTCTTTTAAAGCGTTCGATCAACCGTTGTGACCTTTTATTGAATTTATATTCAAAAGAAGAAATGATAATATTGAAATATTTATCATGGCAACACACTGATGGCTGAACAGATGATTTTTTAATTTCCGCAAGAGATGTTTGGCGTCTGTGCCGGTCCGGACATCGGGACGAAGGCAATCGTTCGGAAATACTCGGCAGGGTTTATTTGCATCTTTGCACCGCATCTGAATCGGGAATTTGTGTTTTGTTTTGTAAATTAATGAATTTGGGAGACGGTTGTACCTACCTTATGAATAGGGATTTTATGCTAAATGTGATCTCGATTAGTTGAGAATTGATAAAATAAAATGTAGAATGGTTATTTTGAACTCTGCTGGGAAAACCTTTAAGGCTCCTTCAAACAGGCGCGACACGACACGCGACATAAAGGCACCGCAAGTCGCGTAACGAGCGGTGCATTTGTGTTGCGCGCGATTATATCGCGTGTCGCACCTGTTTGTAGGAGCCTTTACTTTTCGATTGTGATTTGGACAGCTACATTAGGTACCTTGTACCTTAGCATAGTAATGCATAATAATATAGCATAATCAGCCTGTTCCCACTGCTGGGACACATGCCTCCTTTCTGAGAAAGGAAGACCCTTAGGACATGTTTTTTGTTATCAGTTTGTCGAGAGTATTCAGCCCTACAGGCAATTCCGACGCAACCAACACTAAGTTATCATGCCATCAAATCGAAGACAAACAAACGAATGATAACTGCAAAAACAATATGCCTAAAATAAAACAACAACACAAAACAGGATGTTCTAAAGTTTCAAATCGCCTGCATACTCTCATATATAAACGTATAATAATGACTTTACGGACTCCTATTTACATGTAGGTATTAGGTGTGTACGCGTCGGAGGCGGTAAACTTATCATTTTATGGCGTCGTAAATACCGGTACATGAGTATAACAGCGGACTACACTACTACGGAAGTTGTGCTGTGCAGTCGGGTGGTTTATTAGCAGAGGAGATGATAGAATGATGTCCGTATTGTTAACGTTAAGGCTCCTTCAAAAAGGCGCGACACTACACACGACACAAAGGCACCGCAAGTCGCGCAACGAGCGGTGCCTTTAGGCTTCTACAAACAGGCGCGACACGCGATATAATCGCGCGCGACACAAAGGCACCGCTCGTTGCGCGACTTGAGGTGCCTTTGTGTCGCATGTCGTGTCGCGCCTGTTTGTAGGAGCCTTTATGTGTCTTTCTGGAACTGGGGCAGATAGAATATAGGTATGCTAAATTCATTAGAGGGGCCAGAAGAGCATAATTTGCGTCTCTCTAACCTAAATTTACGATTTTTGACGTGACAACGTCTAATAAATCGATGAAGCTGGCTGCACACACGAAAAAACATGACTCATGTAGCGTTACCTCGCGGCCTTGCTCTGTAGCGTTGTAGCGTTCCATGGTGGCTTGAAGTGCAAGCGAGAGCGCGGAACGAGCGATGAGAGACAGATGATGTCGAACGCTGCCGAATCGGCCTCCGCGTTCGGCAATTTCATTAATGTTTTGTTATGACGTTGTCACGTTAAACTATCGTCCGTAAACCGACTTTACAGACAACCGATTTTAGTACACAATTGCGCCCTACAAAAAGAGTCCTAGCGAAATGGCGCAATGAAATAGCGAAATGAAATTGAGTGACGCAAATTACATCACCCGTAAACAACTGAACATCCACAAGAAAAATGTTGATTGTTGTCAAAATATTTTAAGAAATAATCGAATCACTAGGTAAGTACAACTTAATTAAACATGCTTCTATTCAATGGGGTAATTGCGTTCATTTTATTGTTCAGCCACGTTTATTGCGGTATTTATGTTATAGAGCAAGGCGAATTTTTCAAACCTACAAGTATGAAGAATGGGAATGGATTGGGAATATCTTTCAACACCCTTAGATTGTGATTGAAAGTATGTTACCCAATTAGGGTACCTACAGAAATTGATCCATGATGATGGGTCAGTCTGGAAAAATCTGATGAAACTAATAGGTGTAGAGAACCACGACGAATATACTTAAGTTGTAGATATATCAACCAGTAAAGTAACATGACACCATTTTTACATACTACCAGTAGATAAATAAACCGAGAATAACTGCTGCACTTGCAGCGCACTTCACTTTGTATATTTTTGCATAACCGTTGTGCAACACAGTTCACAATTCGTTCCCAGCTGCCGTCACTATAACGAAACTACTTGAATAAACAAGATAACTATTTTTAACTGTCAGCCCCTTTAAGACATAACAACGAATTTAGCCAATTTTAGACTCTTTAGCCAATTATTAGCATATCCTGCAGTTATGTCATATGATAGCCCGCATCTGCATGATGATAACTCTTTCAGTTCATTGCTACGACACTAGAAAGGTTGTCTTGGTTAATTGATCGTGAGAACGTGAAGTAAAACATAGCACAACATCACGCTTGTAATCCCTAAGGGTTGAACCGCGCGACGACTCCCGGCCACCGTAGGCGCGGGCCTGCGGGCGGAGAGTAATGGGTAGCTCACCGTTCGATCAGGACCAGGCCCGTGCCGGACGGCGCGTACGTGTTCCACGCGCGCCTTAAAGAGATGTCATCTTCAAATTGAAGGGGCCCATCAGGGCCGAAGCCTGCCGGGTCAGCGGGATTGTCCGAAAGGGTTACCCTTACCGCTAGCCCGGAACATAAAGGGCTAAGTATGGAACACGGGTGGGTTTTAGTCAGTAAGAGTCTGACACTCCTTTCCGCTCCACCCAGAGCGGGAGGGGTCATTTGATGATTTCCCATCCAGAAAAAAAAGGCTATTACTGAGAAATTCCTTGAATAAGTGATGAGATTGAAGTAAAACCTACACATGAGAAAGGTCGGTTATTATCTTTCGGATTCTAGTTATAGGCAAATGCCAGTGGGCTAGGCTATTTGGTATCTACTAGATTGCATTGTGTAAGCTACAGGCGATAACTAATATTTTGTAACTAATATTTTTGTGAAATATAATTTAAAAAGAGTGTCCATGGAGTTTCTTGCCCATTCTTCTCCATAGGTATGTACCTACGCTTTGGAATGGTTAACTGGCTTCATATTTTCTGACTGACCGACTTCTTGACAATTCAAAAGTGCCTGTAAATGGTTTAATTGAAATAAATGCTTTGAGTTTGAGCTAATCTGTTCCAGGCTTATTAGTCGATTTGGACGAATTTACTTGCGCGAATCGGGTGAATCGTCACTTTTAGTAGAAAATGATGAGTTAATATACAGGGTGTCCCACAAGTCGACCTCAAGCCGGAATCGGGGAATGGGTCAAGTCATAACATTTATAAGAAAAATATTTAAATACTTAAATCTAAGTTGTGCATTTCAAAAATTATTGGCATTAAAAAAAACGTGGACGTTCACGATAGAAACGTCATGGTAGAAATTATAAAAGCGTACAATTCTTTACCTAGGAATGGTGTACACGATTTGAGTACATCGTTTCACAGATATATTTACGATACTCACGTAATTGTGAAAATGGGGAAATCAGCATAAAAACTTGTTGAAACCACTAGTTGATTCTCGCTCTACGTCAATGGAGAGTTAAGGAAATTGCTCCACTTACCTACGCGTTTCCTCTAGCTAATTTATATAATTACCAGCTTCATAAGTTCTGTTAATTAGGCAAAAACTTTAATCATCCAGATGTTTATTAGTGGAGAACTTTCTGAAACCTAACCACGGGTAACATAATTGATTAATAATTTAGATATACTCGTATGTATATAATACCTATAGATATTTAATATAGATCCACCCTATTTTTTTATATCCACGCAATCACTGTCCATTCTAAGGTTGCCTGGAAGAGATCGCAGAAAGCGATAAGGTCGCCCATTGTATGTTTTGTATTCATAATCGTATTTTTTTGTTATGTATTTTCTGGTGTACAATACAGTATATATAAATAAATAGATTGAAAAATCTGCTTCTGACTGCCTCGTTGGTCGTTGGTCTAATGGCCGCAAGCGTTACTGCTGAGCATGAGGTCCTGTATTAGATTCCCGAGTTGGGCAAAGGTTTATTGGGTTTTCCATCTGGAATTTGTCAGTAGTAGCGAGGAGTCTGGATTTATGCCCATTTGTTGGTAGTAGGCTCGCCCCCCTATTATTAAAATGAGAGGTAAACATAATTGGTGAAATGTGGATGTACAGACACCAGCACATCAAGCTACTACAATCTGTCAAATTTCTTTAATAGATTTTCAACTTTATCGCTAAAGCATAAGGTTCAAAGTTGATTGGGAAAAATTGTCAGTTTCGGGTAGCTTGATGTGCTGGCGTCTGTGCTATAGCTACACCTCTGCCTAACCTCCAGGGACTACGGGCGTGTTGTTATATTATGTTGTATATTCCAATCTCTATAATCATTAGTAGATCAGATATTAATTTAATCTGCATTCGCGATTTATTTGCCAAAAGCGTAAACAAATATGAGTTTATGGAAAAATAACTTTAAATCCTACCCCATGAAGGTCAGTTTACGATACAACTTCAAACATTTTATAACTTTCTCAATAGTGCTAGTCACTCTGAAATCAAAGTAATTGCCATTAACATAAAGTTGATATTTGTTTAACTTGAAATAATATTAATTTGAAAAAGAAGTTTGAATAGACTTTACGAACTATCTTTGCTAGCAAGCCCTAAGACTCATAAAACTATACGTATACGTGTGAGAATGTATTATACATTACACACAAGAAGATTTGATTAATAGATAGATGGTTATGAGCCAGACATACGAGAATGAAGTAAAGCCCCTTTTATATTCGTCATAAAAGAAGGTTATGATTATATCTTCATTAACATTATTATACGTGTGAGGATGAGTACATAATATGTATACCCTTGAACTGAGCCTTTGTAACTTTAAGACAGACATGAAAATTAGTAGATTCAGGGCCTTGTTTCCCAGTGTCTGGATTAAGTTGAGGATTGGATTTAGACTGGACAGGTCCACTTAAATCTGTGTGGTACTTTCCTCAAAAGACCATCTTAGACACTTATCTGCATGGTCCCCATATTGCTTGACTTAGATTAAGGCAATTATCAAACTGTCACGCATCACGCAACGGGGCGCAGATAACGCACTCACGCGCATGTTTTTTTACATACAAATTCAATAAAAACGCACCCACGCGCGTGGAATTTGGCTCCGTTTCCCGCACACCGCTGCGTGATGCGTGGCAGTGTGATAATTGCCTTACTCTGGACTTTAAAAGAGACTATGAACTCTGAGTTTGTTTCGGTCTTTCTTCTCGGAGTAGTCGGATCGGAAACACCGAACTCACTCATCTAGTTTTAAATCACAGGTTATTTGACATGTAAAAGTATTATTTCGAACCGGTTTAAAGAAAAAATATAATTATCATTTAGGTATTCAGACACTGGCCTATCCACAAGATAAATAAAAAAAAATGAACAGACTTTGTATGTGATTTTTTCGCTAGAAGATTTAACAGGCACTGATCCTGAGTTGAGGTAACAAACCATTTACACCAGTAGCGGCGTAGATCTGATGTTCAAAATGTTGCATCTTAAAACCTTCTAGGATTCATACTAATCGGCAAACCAATAGACCCACCCATAACTCCTAAGATAAAGCGAAAAATTCTCCCCTTTTAATCTATGCACTCACATAACGCTTCCATTTATAACACTAATTTAATGCACATAAAACCTCAACTCGCGATAACTCTCTTGATAACATTGGAATCCGTTCCCCGAAGTAAGGCATAACTGATTTGCATGTAGAAGCAAAATAGCCTATCTTCATTCTGTTAGATTAATGTTAGTTTACATCCCCGATGTTAGCAATTTGCTTCGAATAATCCAATAGAATTTATCGAATCAATTATTCGAAGTAGCGGTTTCTGCTTTCTCGATTAATCTGATGTTTATTATGGTATTCGATATCGTGTTGATAACGTGCATCGTTCATCCCTTATGTGTAACAGCAGGACATATCGATGCTAATAATTTATTGATTAAAATGTGCTCTTGCGTAGAGGATCAATAGTGATACATAATTCCACGCAACCAACTACAGCCTTAGAAAAAAACATAAAACCTAGAACTAAAGACATTCACGGACAAAAACGGTTTCCGTAGCAATAGGATTGTGGCGATTTAATTTGGGAAATATGGCACATGCTTGGAAATATGTTACAAAATTATATTGGATTACATTTCAATCACAACCAAAATGGTAGACAAACGATGAAGATACTGCCCAATTCCATGAAACCAGTATAACTGGAGAAATATTGTTATACTAGTTTCCGTCCGCGACTTCGTCCGTGTGAAATTTCTTGTTCCCCCGATCCGCCCCGTCGCGTCGTCGCGTTGTCGCTTCGCATCTCCTAGCCGCGCTTCGTTTTCTTACTTTTATTCTTTTTGCTCGTCCCCTAACAGTGCTAGCGTGATGTTAATAACCTATAGCCTTCCTCAATAATTAGGCTATCAAATGCAAAAAGATTTTTTCAAATACAACTGGTAGTTCCAGAAATTAGCGCGTTCAAACAAACAAACTCTTCCTATTGATTATTATTAGTATAGATTAAAAAATACGCACATAGAACTGCTCGTAGATACTTGGTTTACCTATCAGAGAGTTACAGTTCCAAGCTAATAGATTATGACTACTTCACAATGCATGTTTGTTTGCTGCAAGAAGTAGAAAAGTAGCGATATCACTTTCTTTTATTCTCACGACGGAAAGTAATCCATTTGCAGATGTCATAGCAAACATGGTAGGTACCTCGATAAAATGAGACTGTTGTAAGTTAATGATAAGAAAATACTGGTTCAGAAGCGATGGATAAATAACTTGTCGACATACACATTTAGAGCAGTGGTGGTGGCCAAGAGTTGTAGATCGTGAGTACGAACGAAGGCAGGCACTTTACAATGCGTGCCACGAAAGATGAGACTTGACACACCACGTGGTTTGACATGCGCAGTACACGATTTTAGGTATCTATAGCGGTATGAAGTCTGAGTGCGGGACGGGATCAAACGTCATAGGGGCGGCGGAAAGAGCGGGGGAGGCGGGGTCAAGTCTCATCTTTCGTGGCACGCATTGTACTTTGTGTAAATAATTTCATCACCACTGTTCACATAACGGTGAAGGAAAACATCGTGAGGAAACGTGCATGTCCTAGAACTAAAAATTAGAAGACATATGACATCCACCAAACCGCACTGGTCCGCGTGGTGATTACGGCTTAAATAATAATACAATCTTGTGTCCCAGCAGTGGGACCATTTTAGGCTGATTATGCATATACATTTACCTTTTGTTAACTAATAAGTGAATAATGTACAACATTAGAATACTAACCATTCATTAAAAAGTATAACTCCAAACAATATTATGTATGTATTATATTTGCTTATTATAAACCGCATGCGTAGCCCCAGGTACGGAAAACCCGATGAGTCAGCAACTCATTTGTTTTAGTATCGACTAACGATCCTTAGAATATATGATTCACGCAGGTAATTAACTACACACATAAGCATATAGTGAGCCCTAGATATGAAGAGAAAGTGACAAATGATGGACATGTATCGCGAGCCGTAGTGTAGCATAAAGAAAGGTCTTTGATAGGTGAATATAACTTGATAAATGGTAAGAGCGAAAGTGGTTAGTTTAATGTTTCATACGTTCGATTTTGACAACTAATCTATATATTATTACTAATAAGAAAGCTCAGCAGTAAGGCGCAGTGATGACAGGTGGAGTAAGTCTGTGACAGATGAGACGAGACGACGAGATATCGGTTGTCCGCCGAAATAGGCAGACGACATTGTTGCTATCGCGGGCAAATGTTACAAACGCACGGAGTCTACCAGGAGACTACGCATCAGCGGAAGCAGTGGCGTTACCGCTAATGTAATAATGTATTTTTCATGAATTAAATATGCATGAAAAAAATTAACGTCACGCTAGGACCATTAGACCCCGAGTAAAAAGGACGGGAGAGCAAAATCTTTCACGCAGGCGACGTCGCGGGCAGAACCTAGTAAAAGTAGTTGTTTTAATGATAGGTTAACAAAAACTTTACGCATGTCAGATTTCTGGTTGACGAACAATTTATCAATGGAAATATCGTAGGAGTTTGTTTATGAAATGATACCCTTGAAGGTAACAAATTCACCAAGTAATAACTATCGAAATTCAGATTCGTTCAAATCAATCGTTCAATCAGAGCCAAATAATTAGTTGTTACAATAATTTATGTGTACGAAACCTGATTAATATTTTATACACAAAATATAATAATATTTTAACGGCTTTTTGGCTAGCCACGTCCGGCGCACCGTGTGTAGGAAAACTCTTAGAGTTTTCCTACACACGGTGCGCCGGACGTGAGTGGAGGTTCTATAATACGTGTAGGTTCACCAATTTTCCGTCTCTTTTCAAGACAAGCCTGATTTATACAGTGCGATTTAATTGCCTTCATGCCAGAAGTCAAAGCAACGATAAAAGTTGACGACGATGCAAGTCACATGTTCAACAATCAACTCGGCATACTGCAGTCCACTGCTGGACATATGTAGGCCTCTCCCAGGCTGCGCCACAACACCCTGTCCTCCTTACGCATCGAATCTATCCCAGCCGCCTTCTTAAGTTCGACGGTCCATCCAGCTGGGGGGTCAAACCACGCTTGCCGATACGCGGTCTCCACTCTCGAACTCGTCTACTCCACCGGCCATCGGTCCTTCGACAGACATGGCCAGCCCACTGCCACTTCAGTTTGCTTACTCTGCAAGCTATGTCGGTTACTCCAGTCCTTTCATGACTTCATTCCTAATTTTATCCTTCAAAGAAACTCCGAGCATAGCCCGTTAACTTGTGGACTAACCCGACTGTCAGTGTCCACGTTTCGGCATTGTATGTCATATGTCGCTTCAATTTTATTGTATGCCACAGGCAAAAAAACTTTATCGTGTAAATGGGGCTTTAATAAAGGCTGCATGTGACTCAATATTCCATAAAAATTAAAATTAGAGCTTGAAAAAAGTTAAGGCTTAAGGGAAATATAGTTTTCTTTTACAGAACCTTTAATGCTGTCTAGCTTTCCTAGATCTTCTAATTCGTTCCAATTCGTCGACTTTAGGTCTTTGCAAGTTTTAATTTAAGAATTACATTTTGTTTCCTGTTACCAAGGAGAAGTGTTTAATTTAAAAGAGTTGGTTCTCATTGTGCTAAAAGTTAATGAGGCGACTCCGATGTTTGTTTGTTTTGTTTAAGAGCGAGAGAAAAACAGTGAGTGAAGGGAGAATTATTATTAGTTACGCTTGTGGATGTGGGAAGTAAGGAATTGTTTACAGTAACTTAGGATAATTAAATCCAGCGTAATTTGAAATAAGTATTCCGAAGAAGTCATCATCTGCCTAGCCCTAACCCAACTTTGTTGGGGTCGGTTTCCAGTCTAACTGGATGCAGCTGAATACTAGTATTTTAAATGGAGTGCCTATCGAACCTCAACAAACCAGTTACTGAGTAACACAATACACCTTGTTAGACTGGATGTCAGACTTTCGGGCTTTTGACTACCCGTAACGGCTGTCAAAGATCTACAAATGACAGCCAGGACCAACTGCTATAACGGTGCTTTCCGAGACATGGGTGGCTCACCCATCTACGGATCGACATCGGCAAGCGTAGCTTAACCTTGAAGATTTACCCGTGCGACTGTTATTATGAACCACTATACTATGAGCCCCTCTGCCACACTGTCCCAGTGTTCTGAAAAGTGATGATTCATAATAAAAGCACATTTTGTTGACAAAATACAAGTAAATAAGTCTTATTTCTGGTCTTAATTAGGCAGGCTCGAGCTCCGAGTTTTTGGGGTAGTAAAGGGTTTCAGTAATCCCATAAGAAATGACAAAGTTTAACCAAGCATACACGGATTTCACGCGTGAAACGCAACAACCCGGGAATGTAGCTACTGCGTGTGTTGTATCGCGAATTTTTGAGTAACTGAATTGCTTTCTTTTTTGAAATTCAGCTTCAATTTCGGTAAAGAAAGCTATTCAGTAGATTTTCGAGTTAAAAGACTTAGAAACACAATTTCATGTAGAGACAAAGTCGATATTTTTGCTACGAAGTTCCTTATCGCGCGTAATGAATTTCAGTAAGGAAACCAATTCGGTTTAATTTCGAGGTAAAAGATTTAGACACACAGTTTCATTTAGAGACAATGTCGATATTTTGCACACTTGGCGAATGAGAGCTACACCGAAAAAAGCGTAAAATTTTGACAGTGATGACAATTTCGATTTACAGTTAGTTACTCTTAAACGTTCTTTATTTATTTCATAGTGCCTATTTTTAATACATAATATACAGGTAAAGTAACTTCGTTCCTAACGGCGGGGTACTTGCGTAACACACTAACAGTACAGAGGCCAGCACATCAAGCTACCCGAAACTGTCACTTTTTCCCAATCAAATTTGAACCTTATGCTTTAGCGATAAAGTTGAAAATCGATTAAAAAATTTGACAGGGCGTAGTAACTGGATGTGCTGGCGTCTACGCGTCTGTACATTGGCTTTAAGGGCCTTACTCTCGTTTAGTACCGTAACTCGGTCACTTTATGAAGCTTATAACTCATTAACGGTTTGGTTAGAAGGTAAAAAAAAAAAAAAATATATGTTTGCTATAGATTCATGTACAGCATTTTTGAAACAGGGTTTTTTCATAAGGCTAATACTTTTGCCTTAAAAAAATATTTACCAAAACGCTATTTTCGCTAACATTTGCTTATAACTTCTAAACGGCTTTGATGTTTGGAAATATTTTTACACTGAAAAATTGGTGGTTAGAGGTACTACATATTTGAAATAGCGTTTTTAAATCAATCAACAGTTGCAAAGACAATGCCCCATTTTGAGATATAGGTTCAGAGGTGCTCTGCGCGGGCGCGGGCGGCAGTCGTGCGTTAGCACTGAGACGGGGTGGCTGTGTCGCTCGCTGCTCCGCCCGGCTATCGATCGACTACGCGCGTTTGGCTGTGTTAGTGCAAATATTTATGAACGAATTGTATCAGTATGCGTTTATAGATTAGCTCGCTGCAGAGGGCCCATTTCTATTGTCCGCATGGACGCTTTATTAGTGGTGCCATTTCTAAATACTGTTTTTTTTATATTGTTTATTTTGTAAATATGTATAAGATAATTTGTAAATAAATAAAAATGCCAAAGCAAAGCAAGTCAAGAAAAATACGTTTTCTCTACGACGACGCACCGTTTTATAGATATTAGCGAAAAACTCAAAAGTGGGAATTTTTATACCCCCCACTCCGGCTCACCTCCTAGACGCGGGGACTTTTAGTATGTTTAAGTTACTCCCTAAGCACTCTGAGCAACTTTCTGAAGAAATCGCTCAGGGCCCAGCTCACGCACTCTACACCTCTTTTTGGTTTATTCGTTGAGTGGACTAATAAGTATCTATCTATCTATACTTAATCTTATAAATAAAAATCTTTAAAACTTTATCTAATAAATAAAATTGTAGTGTCTGTTTGTAATATTAAAACAACCGCTTCAGGCCATTTTATTTTGACTGTTTAGAAAATAACTACATACTTACTCACAATAAAAAAAAAATGTTTTCAAATAAAATGAGCATTCTTAGTTGTCAATCTACGAGTAGGTATTTGCATTACTGAGTTTATTGATTACTACCTTCTCATATTCTTGTGCGGATTTATTTCTGTGACTGGGACTTTCACTAGCACATAGGTGAATAAGGAGTAACTTAGGCTACTTTTATTTTAGAAAAAAAAAAGAAAATAGGTTCCCACGAAAAAAAATTAAAACCTATGAAATGAAATATTGAATAATATCCGATTCAAATAGGGAGGTTGTATACTACGTTTATTTAGGTACTTAACCAAATGTAAATAAATCATAAATAATAAAGAAACGGAGTATAGTTTTTTTTTTTTTTTTATAAGTGGATCCTATACGTGAAGATTCCTTAATTTCCAATGAAATTGATTGGATAAATAATAAAATAATATAGTGTTTTTGTTTTAGCCCAAGGAAATCGTTCACCAAATATTGTATATAAAAATGCTAATACGAAAAACTAAAAATAAATAATAATTAAACTAAAATGCAAAAACGATCAAAAAGAATTAAATTATGGAGAAATATTAGAAGAATTTCAATAAAATTAGCATAGGTATTTCTTTACGTGGCGGTGAATAGACGACTTTTATGTATTTGAGGGGGTGAAGCAGATGAAGTGGGATACGAATAGTCCCCGCCTTCGGCGGGGTGCACCGCGCGGATTTCGTCGATGAGCGACTTCCATTATATTTAGATGCGTAATTTCGCGACTCGAATAAGATGCACGATTGCCTCCGCGCTCTACTGTCCGGATTCTCACTGCGTAATCACCAGGTTCGAATCTCAGTGGACGGCATAATCTTTAGTTTTGTTATTTTTTAATTATAATGTACTTATCTTTTGTTTTGTTATTTTTTAATTATAATGCGCATATTTTTATTTTCTTAATTTTAAAATAATTCAATAAGTAATTGTTATTTTAATAAAAACAATCATTTTTATTCCTATAGTTATTTTTCTTCAGAATCTAGAGTAATATAATAAAAATAAAATAAAAACGTCCACCAAGCTTGATTCGGAAAAAATTATATACCTACAGTGTTTTACAAAAGAGTGTAAGCAATAATAATATAGTCTGAAAATTTTCAAACAAGAAAATCGGCAAAAAGTAAAATAATAATTAAAAAAACATCAAATAAGAAAATAAAAAAAAACGACGGGTTGCACTCCGGGAGTGCCGGCAGAAGTGAAAACTTGAATATTAACGTTGTGCATTTTTAATATTTTGGAATGGTTAGAGAATAATTTTGTACGAATTGCTTTCATTATCAGTATAAAAGTAGGTACTATTATTTATGTGGTGGAATACAATATTCATTTATTGCGCTATCGTACACAAACATGACAATTTATATTACATTAAAAATTTAACACTTCAGAACTATTACAATTATTTTACATTAAAAAGTTTATCTCTTAGGAAAATCAACTTCCATCCATAATTTCAACGACTTTTTCATCATCATCATTACCAGAACCATCATCGCTAATCACATGGTACTGAGAATTGAGAAGAAAGAAAACTGAGAGTTTTATAGGTTTAAAATATATATTAAAGGTCTATCTTTAAGTATTATAAGGAATACAGTTAAACTATAACCAATATCATATTAAAAGAGCTTATTTCATATTTCTTATTACATTTTAAGGCTGAATGACGATTCCTTTGCTCTATTCGTGCAACGCGACGCGACGATGAATTAAAAGTCAACATGCATGACATAACAATAACAACCGATGACGCGACGCCGCGACGCTAACAAAATCACTTGAATTTGTAGTTTTTAAACTTTTGGGTGCTTGATTATTGTATCAGCGAGTGCTTTTAACATAGGTAGTTCTGTGACTAAGAGGATAAATACAACTACCTAATGAAATGTGAGTATTATGATTTTTTCACTGATAGTATATGGCTATTATTACTATTGTCTCATCCACGAGTATTGTATGATACACGAGATATTAATAAAATTTAAGTAAATTATTGTTTTACTATAATATGTACGTATAACTTTATTGTTGTAACGTAACATTGTGTGTTTTAGCATGCCAAGAAGTGCTATACTTTCATTACATAATATGAAAACTGTATAGGTACTTGGAAATTATAATTTTCATATTTAATTTTGTAGAGTCCTAAGCAACCCCTAAGACGACCTACTGACCAATTACTGCCTGTAGAACAATCTACTAGAGGCATGCTCCAGACCGAACAGTCCACACCTTCAATACCAGTAAGTTAATTCTAATAAAATATAATAATGTAATGTTATATTTGCAGGGCGAACGGACATACAACCAGGCCCATCTTTGTATAGGGACAATGTGCCAATGGAAAACCAGCCTAATACAGAACAAAAGGTGAAGTTTTAAATAAAAGTCTTACAATAATATGTTTTAACTTTATAATGGATATTTAGATAACTTTTTTTTGTATTACAGTTTGAGGCTAGATCACCACTTGCAGTCTTGCAATGCGTCATCATAGGAATAATGCCCCAATTGCATCTTCATGTAAGGTTAACTTAATTATAATTTGGTTAATTATTGGTTTAGTGTAAAAAGCACTACATAGTAGTGGTCTCACTTTTGATTCCCGGGTTGGGCCAATTTGTTGGGATTTTCTGTAGGTTTTTTCAACAGCAGCCCTTATTCAATCAAGATCAAGATATAGACTACATCTAATAGAATCAAGATATAGACTACATCTAATATGTATACTACATTGTAATATCTATTCCTTTAGAGGGAGAGTGATGTGATGTTGATGATACTTACATATTTGTTTTACCTCTGTATAGTAATTTGTTGCATTTTTATGTTCATAGCATCTCGTAGGCATCGAACGGCACACCGCCGTCTGATCCAGCACTCACCACCTTCTCAAAGGCAATCCAAATGGCGAGCCTGACTGAATGTTTTGTCGCCATTAAAGAGAGGTGTTTGGAAAATGAGAGACTTCTTATTGACAACCAGCAGAGGATGTTCGACTTTTAAGGAAATAAGTGAGTCATGGTCAAGGCAGACCCAGGCACTGCAGGATTTATGAGCATCCATCAGTCGAGGAAGTTGAATCTCCGAAACATGGATCTACTACTATGTTTAGATAATTTTAAGTTTATTTAAGATGGATGTTAAGAAGTTTAAGTATAAGAACTGTTTTTTTGTAGTAAATGTCAATGTTTGTTAGCGGGCATGCTCTTTATGCCTGCAGGCTTTTATTTAGGTACTTATTTAATTTTGTTTTGCTTGGGTAGTTTTCATTGTATATACTAAATTATTTAATTAAATGTCCTGTTTCTTGTAATGTTAATTACTTTGCATACCTACTATTGTATAGAATCAAGTTTTTCTAACTGAATATCAAAAGTCATTTTGAATAAATGATTTTTGATTTGATTGATTGTTTTTAATAGTAAATAAAAAAGAAAATAATGCAGTTATCTGTTTAATTTCTCATACCCCTGTATACACTCTTACCCATTTAAAAATATAGTACAAATAGGGACTAAGGTATAAATAGGCACATATTATTATAGGCTATTGATATTATACTAATCATATACACCTTAAACACCACACTTTAAATACACACCTTAAATGTTATGACAATTGTTGATTATAATAATATTTTTATTAATAATTTAAATACCTATTTATTGTATCTAATCAATAATGGTGAGTATATTCTATCTAAACACGTTAACCACATCTGTAAAGGAACGCATAAATTGTAGATACAACATGCTCGCCATAATTGATTAACTAAATCTCGCCTACTTATCAGCCTACTCTCTAAGTCATCATGTGTTGGAGCCTGATGTGTCAGGATTCCAAGTAACCTAGATTCTTCATCTAAGTCACATTGGTCTCATCATCATAGGAGCTGGTAGCCCGGCTCTATTACATATGTCGCTTAAAACACAGGAAGCCATCACAATTTCTCCCACTTTTATAGGATCATAGTACAATACCCTATGTACTAATAAACATCTGAACCGTCCTTTCAGGATTCCAATAGTCCTCTACACTGTTTCTTGCACTGCTGTGCAAATTGTTGTAATGGCTCTGGAGTCTCAGTTTCTGAATTACTAAAGGGAGTCATTAAATAAGGCCTTTGAGGATATCCTGAGTCACCTGAAATCAATGAATGAAGCTAGAATTAAGTGCAATCATGTGTTTAAGTTATCATTGTATTGTAAATAATAACTTCGTGGATTGCCCTAGAGGCAGAAGACTGAGATATGTATGTGTCTACATTCTTCCCAATGATTTTTTGGTAACTTCCATTAGCCAAAAATGATAGTGTGCATAATATCTGAAACATCAGGAATTCAATAGGCTTTTGTTGGTGTGTGGTGAGGTATACCCATCATATCTCAAGAAACCTAGATGTAAACAAACCTTTAGCCTCTTGGTTAAACCACTGGAACGAAGTCGCGGACGCATATATGGACTTAAGTCATCTTCCAATATATTAATTAAATCCTCAGAAAGCCTGTAAATATGGATAAAATCTGTATCACGGAATATTGTTTTAAACTTTCGTATTTGTTTCGCCTGTCGAGCTTTCTTCAAATTATCACTTTTCTTAGCTTCTTCTAATAAATGTAGCTTCAATTGTGTAGTAAAAGAATAGAAATATTTAAAAAATTAAGTACAGTTTATTATTTTTGTCAGTCTACGCCCGAATATTTAGAGCTTTTTGATTTGACAGTTAGAATTAGGAGTGGGCGATACAAATCGTATATAGATACAATATCTATATATCGATACAATATCCAATACCTATATATCGGACAGTACTGTATCTATATTTCAGGTATCCGCGTACCTAGAACGAGACACTATAACGATATCGTATCACATGATCTATGATATTCGGTTCAAACTGATTCCGGTACAGTAGTAGTTATACGGTTGTAGGTACCGTATCCTTGCGATGCGCGCGGGCGGGAGTGATGTAGCTAGAGATGAACGAGCGAGAAAGCGCGTTAAGCTAACGTCTAATACTAATTTTAAACATTATATACAGGAGCATAGAGTTTAATACCGAATACATTATTTTGTAAACACTTGTAAACAGGTAACCATCAATAAACGTCAAAGGGTTTTAAATCGTACCTATGGCATTCTCAACAAAAAAGTGAGCCGTCACGGGACGCCTGGCAGATGTGAAACATTGCGCATGGCGACGCGTCGCCACACAGTACACAAGACTGTGACTGTATATATACTTACACCATCATAAAGCGTGGTGACGCGTCGCCACGGCATGCGTCGCCACGCCAGAAATTTGTTTTACGTGCGGCTATAGATGTTTCACATCAAAAATTGTTTTGAAATCACTTTACGTGACCCTTGACCTTGATTGCACTTTGCTGTTTTCGTCAGTCTTCAGTTATTAGCTTCACTCATGACTGATGAATAGATACTTGACCTATTTAAATAATTGATAAAAATATAAATCTAGAAAACCGAAACGGCTGTACTAGTTTCATTTCAGAGTGCCATATTATCAACAATACATTCACTGATTTCGAATATACAGTTACAAATAAAATACAATGATGTAATGAATCGAACAAAACCGAAACCTAAATATCACAGTACCAATTTCGATTCCGAGTTCCACACTGATTCAGCCAATATATAGATATTGAAATATATAGATACGATATCCGATATTCTAAACCGATACATAGATACGATTTGATATAGTGTAAAAGCGATATTACCCATGCCTAGTTAGAATCGAGGCTGTGGGCGAGACGTCTGACGTTTTACGTCTTACGAATTTTCGATCAGGGTCACGTGACCTGACGCGAATTTAGAAGTTTTTACCCATTCCAAAAAAGTACATACACAGCGCCGCTAAAGAAGTTTTCACTTCAAAAAACCAAATATGGAAAAGTTTGGATTTGAAGCCGGGCGTTAGTGACTAAACTATAGTGACGTGACGCACGAGACCACTAGACCAATCGAGCTGTTGTAATGTATGTCGAAATTACGCGTCATAATCTGTACAAACAAAAAATGGTGTGTACAAAAAAGTAGGTACTTTACAATTTGTTACGTCGAATAAGATCTCTTTATTGCCTTCCGTTTATTTTCTTGTTGACCATTTTTTATATACTGATAGTACAAACATTTACACCAACAACATAACTTAGAAAAAACTAATCAAAAAATAAAATATAATAAACAGCTTTCATCAACAAACAGATACCAAAGTACGTACCTACACTAGGTACCGACTCGAAATAATTGCAAGATTTCAAAGTATTTTATACGGCTACTCGC
This sequence comes from Luperina testacea, assembly GCA_927399505.1. Taxonomy (NCBI): domain Eukaryota; kingdom Metazoa; phylum Arthropoda; class Insecta; order Lepidoptera; family Noctuidae; genus Luperina; species Luperina testacea. The sequence continues at coordinate 17,612,427 of OV656759.1, read as the reverse complement.
TCAACTACATAGGTACCCAACGCGTCAGTTTTCGCAAATGCGATCATTCTCCTTATCAATTAGAGTCTACGGAACAATTTCGTATGAAAGTATTTTTACTTTAATGGTTTGTGAAAATATTAATTGTAAACGCGATTATGCTCCTTATTCATAGAAGGTAACGGGTCAATTTCCTATGCAAGTATTTTTACTTCCAACTAAGATTGAAAATAATAATTGTAAAACAAAAGAATCTTCGTTTATTTGTGGAATATTTAACATAATTATTGGTTAGCAACTCGGCATTCTTATTTCACGTCTAATATGTACTTAAAAAATATTTTTCATGTTTGATGTGAGACTCGAACCCGAACGTTCGCCATGCGAGGTACAGCGTTAGCCACTTTGGCCACCGTAACGCTTACGATCCTTATTGAAATTTGTAATAACAATCATGTGGCCAATTTGTAGTGTTGTCAAACGTTCTTATAGAAGAAGGTCATTAGTACTAATATTGCTATGCCATAGTTTTGTGAGATTGCTAGTCGACTTCTGACTGTTTTTGTAATATACCAAAATATTTTTTTTACAATTTTTGTCTGTCTGTCCGTCTGTCTGTCTGTTTGTTCCCGCTAATCTCTGAAACGGCTGGACCGATTAAGGGATGATTCTCATTAGAGCGGGCCGTGCCCGGGGCGGGCCGTGGACGTGGCCCGGACGGGGCACGGATTTGAAACGTTACATACATTTTGTATGAAGCAATTTATATTACACAGTGCATGTTCCGTGCCCCGTCCGGGCCACGTACACGGCCCGCCCCGGGCACGGCCCGCTCTAATGAGAATCATCCCTTAGACGGGACTTTCACTAGCAGATAGGTGAATAAGGAGTAACTTAGGCTACTTTTATTTTAGAAAAAAAAAGAAAATAGGTTCCTACGAAAAAAAATTAAAACCAATGAAATGAAATATTGAATAATATCCGATTCAAATAGGGAGGTTGTATTATACTCCGTTTAATTAGGTACTTCCAAATGTAAACAAATCATAATAAAGAAACGGAGTATAGTTATGTTTATAAGTGGATCCTATACGTGAAGATTCCTTAATCTCCATATAAATTGATTGAATAAATAATATAATAATATAGTGTTTTTGTTTTAGCCCAAGAAAATTGTACACCATATATTGTATAAGTATAAAAAGGCTAATACGAAAAACTAAATATACATAATAATTAAACTAAAAATGCAAAAACGATCAAAAAGAACTAAATGGAGAAATATTAGAAGAATTTCATTAAACATGCATAGGTATTTCTTTACGCGGAATACAGAATTAATAAGTTATCGTAAACTCTGCGAACTCAACAATAACTTTTTTCTTAAATTCCACGCGGACGAAGTCGCGGGTAACAGCTAGTACAAAATATATCAGTCTTGCATCCGCCATTCCCTTCTGGAATCGTAGGCAAAAATGGCGACCTACGTGCGGCATGTCTGCGCCTCTGCATATTCTTTGAATTTCGTTTTAGTGTAGCGCGCCACCGCACGCGTTTTACGTAGGACGCTTAGCTCCGCCCACATGCACAAGGTCAGTGAGCCATCTATACACCTTAATTTTGACAGTTCAACAACATTCATTGCGTTATTTACGTTGTTGAGCAGACAAATTTTTCGAGGATATCAAGCAATGGATTAGCAATATCCTTCAAAATGATTGAGATCGTGACTGAAAGTGTGTAACGCAAATAGGGTGCAGGTGTCCCACGACACCTCCCGACTATTTTTACAACCTCAACAGAAAGTTTTTATAACAAAACACAAAAATAATAACTTACAATCCTATTCATTCATATCTGTTTTAAAATCCAAAGACAACACTAAAACTCAACCACTAAATGTATAAAATTTCACTTACACGATGTTTTTCTTGGGTTGAATGGACCAGGAGCACAATAGTAGCAAGGAGGCGGCCCCAGAGGAAGCTCCAATGAATAATGTAGGTCCGAGCGTATGTTGTTGATAGCGATACCACGTAACTAAGCTCGTTGTACAGTTTCACCAACATTTTTGTTGCTTTTTGAGCTTGCTTTTATGGAAGGTGGTTGTTTTAAAGTGGTAAGTGCATTAGACTTTTGTGTTTGGGGACAACATGTTTGCCTTTCAGTTACTGTAGTCATGATAAGGCTACGCCGACCGCCTAGTGACGCCCTCATCGTTTGTTCGGTTATTTATTTTATTTTAGAATGAAAATGCAGAAAATAAGCACGTGTGAATGTGGATGTGGGCGTAATCCACCACACTGCGGGTTTGTAGATGTCATATGTCATCGAAGTTTTTGGTTCTAGGACATGTCGGTTTCCTCACGATGCGAGCTTCGCCGTTTTGAGAGCAGTAGTGATTACATTAATTTACACAAAGTAAAGCGCCTGTCAGGGGTCGAACCTACGACCTAGAACTCTTAAGTCGCGCTCGATACCTCTGTAATCTAAAAGTTTTAGTGTAATAAAAACTAAATTTTTTGGTAGATGGACTGTATGTTCAATTAGGGAAATTAATTGTTGAGAAAATTGATACCCCACTTAAATTTTCCGTGTTATAGCCATTTCATACAACTGTCAAAGAATGATAGTTATGTGATTTGAATATACGGACAATTTAAGTTGACAGTTAATTTTCTTAAGAATTAATTTCCCTTACTTTACTATAAAAAGCACAGTTATTTTGTAACCAAATGCAGACAGCATATTTTAGTGTGACGTCTTTTTGTTATGTCATTTGTTATCATTTAAATGTTTTTGTGTGTAGTGTGCTACATCTTTTATGTGCACCAAATAAATGGTTTATCTATCTAAAAGCGTATCTTTTCTTATTTCTCTGAAAATACACTTTTCAAGGGAGACGGGCTAAAGGTAAGTACGTAAGGTACCGTTCAACATTATATAACTCCGAGTTAACTGCGTTCAGCGTTTTCCACAAATTGTGATAAACGAAGCTTCCTGTTTTAATGGAAAACCTTTTAAAGATATTAACCTCTTGTAGCTCCTTAGGGAAACGTAATGCACTTTGCCCATATTTATTGCCTCTCGTTATGGTTACTCAATCAACTCTTTCTAGATAATAAAAATCAAAAATATATATATATTGACCGCTAAGAGTGATTTCACTGTTTCGAAGAATACAGTGTACGTAGGGTTTGTGGATTTTTGACAGTCGTTACGGGTAATCAGAAGCCCGAAAGTCTGACAACCAGTCTTATCAAGGGGTAACGTCTTATCCAGTAACTGGGTTGTGGAGGTCAGATAGGCAGTCGCTCCTTGTAAAACTCTGCTATTCAGCTGCATCCGGTTAGACTGGAAGCCGACCCCAATGTAGTTGGGAAAAGGCTAGGCAGATGATGATGACAGTGTACGAAGGGTTACCATTTCAAAATTTGAAAAGTACTGTCAAAAACCGGACTTTTAACATTTTTTTTCTAAAGTTCCCTTTATTCGAAAAGTCTGACAAATGATAAGGCCGGACAAAATCCGGACGAGAGGCAAAAAGCCGGACATGACCGGTGGTGACCCTAAGTGTACATGGTAAAAATATAATAATGAGGGTTTTACCTTTAGGATCGCCAATCGCCGTCTTTGAAAATCTGAAAATAAAATAAAAAACAATGTTACTAAAAGTTGCTAAAAGGTCGGATGATTTCATATTGTTATTTCGTAATTGGGGGCTTACAGGACCTAAACACAAAAAACGCAAGTTTTAGAAACAATAAAAGTATATGATCAAATGCCTATGGCAATGCCTATGCCTATGGCATTAAGTCCGCCTCTGTACATTTATGTGCGTATTAAATAAATAAATAAATAAATAAATGATCGACTACAGTAAACAAAATCAGAAAAATATATGATATTGTGTAGTGTTTTATTCAGAGACTGCTATGAAATGTTATTAGCTATGATAAATTCTTTATTTATTTTAATTTTTGGCTATCTCCTTTGTGTACGCTCGGCATCACATCAAGCTGCACGTAACCAGTTTAAGCTGATTTCAGATTGTACGAAAATCCTACTCAATGCGAGGTCAGCTAAAATTGGAAATTTATAGCTTGATGTGTAGCCGTGTGTACCAAGTGAATAAAATATTAAAATGTATGAGTAAACACGCTTGAAATTGAAATTTGAAAGGAGAGTATCCCAAACAAACAATGCGGTGATGTTAGCTAATTGTCGGGCCATGAAATACAATACAAACACGCCACCCTGGCGGCTCTACACTGTACAGTCGCCGACAGATGGTCATAACTTTATGATTACATTTTTTTGTTACGATTTTAGTTGCTACAGTTTGAGTAATCAAATAAGTTTCGATTGAATTTTATTAAATTTCTTCGAATGTCTGGAAATTGCTGTAATCTAATGCAATACAATGAAATAAGTTCAAAAATTTAGTTTTGCACATGTAAACGTTTTATTTAATGCGATTTTTGGAAACCCTCTGCACAAGGAACCTTTCCCAGTCGTGGGTGAAAATGGGTGGGAGAGGAAGAGTATTTTAAGTACCAACCTATGTTATCTTTGTAAACCTTGTCCTCTATTTATATAAAGACTAAATACATACACAGCTTTAACCACAATCTTTGTAGTAATTATACATCTCGGTAAAGGAAAGCACAGATATTAATTAGCGTATTTGTACAGTATACAAAATATAAATAGAATGTATATAATATAAATGCTGTTCGTTGGTAAGAGCATGACTTCAGAACGATTGGACCGTTTTGGTAAATTTTCGCTTTTAAAATTAGGTTTTTACGGAACACAAAATTTTAAAAGTTGCCGGGAAAACTGAAAGTGCACTTTCTATGGGAATTTTGTATGAATTATTGAAATTTGGACAGGACAACATCCATAGGGTCAGCTAATATAATAATAAAATATTACTTTGCATAAATATTTAATTAGTATCTTAAATACATGTATAACACCGACTACCTGAAAGATCGCTCTTAGCGATAAGACCGCCCATTGTGTCACCCTTTGTACAGTTTCTATATTTATGTCTGTAATTTATATGGTGTACATAATAAAGAGTATTCTATTCTATTCTACCTGATATATGTTATCAGCCAGCCAGCCAGTCGGTCAGTCTTTCAGTTGCGTTTTCCACTGTACTGTAGGTAATATAAAAAACTCACACAATCACAGTCGCCGCTGGTTGGCGCGGCATTGTTTGCGATCGTTCTCAATTAGATTTGTTTCACAGCCAGGCATTAATATCGCAGTTTATCTATTACCTCGATTTCCGCACCTAGGGAACTATTCCATTTCCTGCTGGAAAATACTGGAATAATTCGATTCGATTTTATGATAAGTTATCTTGATTAAATCGGAGTTCGAATCGTTTTAATAGATCGAGTGTTTTAACTAATGAATATCATAAATTGATTTATGAGATTTACCAAAGCGGTAAAAGTTTGCAGTTTTAATTTGATTAATAGTAAACATTTGCCTGCTGCAATATTATTTCAATAAAATAAACTTTGTGTTGCACTGTACCTACCTCATAATTTAATATTTTGATTTCAAATTATTATTAAATGCGAGGTTCATAAAATATTTATGTTTTATTTGAACGATGTGTTTCGGAATGCGTGGTTAATATTAAAGTTTTATGAAATAATAAAATAATAAGCTGTCATGATTACAATTTAATGGTTATAGGTACCTATATTAAACGATATCAAGGTAATCTCATAAATAGTCACCATTTACGGCTAGAGGAAATGAAGAGGTCGATTCGCAATCAAGACCTCATATTAACACTTAGAAACTACCGTTCAACCATAACGAACTAGTTTAATAGCTGCACCTCCTTCTTTGAAGACATCAACCAGCTCAAAGGGTGATTAATTTTACACCGAGACGTTTCATCGCCCGAAATTAGTACCGCGATAAATTAGGTACAGACGCTAGCACATCAAGCTACCTGAAACTGTAAAATTTTCCCAATCAACTTTGAACCTTATGCTTTAGCGATAAAGTTGAAAATCTGTTAAGGAAATTTGACAGATTGTAGTAGCTTAATGTGCTAGCGTCTGTACAACATAATCCAGAAAATTTACATAATGTGAAGATTCCCATTCTGCCAGACCTTACGGTTTAAGTGCTTGCTGTGGCCTATTCTTAATTAGGACCGAACAGTGCTGCCACCCTTCAAAATGTATGTGCCCACATCTTGGAATATATCTAGACTAAGAAAATTGTCGGGAAATTCTATAAAGACGTTTCCATACAAAAGGAAATGGCTGGATTTTGGGTAGATTTATTTTAATAGGACGCTGCAGTGTTATTTATTGGAATGGTTTTATTTAAGTATTATAAATGATGGCCAGTAGCGGGAGGGTTAAGAAAATTGACGTCGTAAGAGGCTGTAAGTGCCGTCCTATTGTGAGTTACGATTGTATTATATTGTAGGAGAAAAGTTAATTGAATGTGATATCTGCAGATAACAACAACAATAAAATTAACAACCTTAGTTAGGTAAAACAAAACCTTTCCAAATATCAACAATTAGTATTGCTTATCAACCTGTTGCAACACTACGAAGTTTTCTAAAACATTTCCACCAGGTTAAATTGATGTCAAAACGTACGAGATGTTAGTGAAACTCGGAGGCCCTGAATTAACGCGGAGACCTGTGTTGCAAACACAGGTCTCCGCGTTAATTCAGGGGCTCCCAAGTGCGAGGGGCGAAGCGCAAATTGACATCTTTATTATATTCTTAGGGAGCGACACAGAAACCTCACTACGGGTCTACGCCGCGAGCCGCGCCGCCTCCGCAATCAAAGTTGCCCGCAGATTTTTCGTTCGTGACGAGCGAAATTTTTTTTTTTGGTTGTTTTTTAGCTTTTTGGAAGTAAGCTCATTCTGCTGTGGGTGCTTTTTGGGTGACTTTTGATGTTAAAGCGACTTTTTAAGTATGTTGGGACTATTTATTTTGCCTAGTTTGGATTTCTTTTCACCGCCAGGAAATTAGTACCTACCTACGTACTTCGATAAATTATGCACGACATAATCCACTATTTCTTTTGACTAGCTTTGGACTTTTTGAAATGAAACTTCTTTGGCAGCGATTCGATAATTCGACGAGATTTGAGAGTGAAATTTTCAAGGATGCGATACGTTTAGGCACATTTCGTTACATAAGAAAGAAGAAAGATATTACTCCCTCTGTCTCTCATACAAAATCTCTCTTATTCTTAATTTATTTTGTTTTGTAGCTTTTTTGAGTACCTAATCTCATTTTGCTATGGGTGTTTTTTGGGCGATTTTTTAAGTATGTTGCGACTATTTCTTCTGACTGCTGCTTTGAGTTTGTAAGGCCGCATTACCAACATACATTAACCTTATGAAGCAGTTTGCAAATAGAGTATGACAATGACATTCGCTCGCATGTGTAAGACTGATGTAACTAATGCTTGCAAGCAAAGAGTGGGTTCGTAAGGTGAGATATTGAATAAAATTTGGTTTTTCTAATTGTGTAACTTGTTAAGTATGTGGAATAGGAATTTAACATTTTGGTATATGATTTTTGACCGTTTGGTCTAGTATCATGTAAAAGGAATACACGATTCAATGAATTTTTCTCGATGCAAAAAAATTGCAAAGTTGTATCTATTTTTTTACTTCTTTCGATATCACGGCGTAACGCTTAAGAGTTATTCAATGGAATTTACTTTAAAATATAGAGAATTATTATATCAAAGTTTACTCCAAAAAAAAAAAACAAAATCAAACACAACAAAAAAACACACTCAAAATTTAATTCATAATTTTGTTAAAAAAGGAGTAAATTAATTTTGGCACATACGTCGTTTTATTCCGAGCGCACGCACATTATAGCCTCTAACTCTTCTTTTGCGTTTCAAAAGTAATTGCATCACTTTCGCTCGCTTAGTAGGTTTTCGAGAATTTTGAATTTTCGAGGTAGGTACCTAGTTGTATTCTAGAGGTAAAACTGCAAACTATCTAAAGAAAATATTCATACCGTAGTCTCGAGATTCGCTATCACTAAAACAATTCACTGAATAACAAACTAGTGCTCCCAGCCTGAAAAGTAAGGGTATAAACCAGAAAATATAAAAATGAAGACTTTCTGCTTCAGAACTAAAGTCTGATTTTATTTTATTTATTTGGCTCACCAACAATTGAATACACTGATACAAAGATATGAGATACATCCAATAGACTCATAGACTAGTGTACCAATTTTTTACAGGTAAGCACATCATGCATTAAGGTTCCTTCAAACAGGCGCGACACGACATGCGTCAAGGCTCCTGCAAACAGGCGCGACGCGCGACGCGAATGCGCGCGACATAAAGGCACCACTCGTTGCGCGACTTGCGGTGCCTTTGCGTCGCGCGCGATTTTATTGCGTGTCGCGCCTGTTTGAAGGAGCCTCTCTACGTAACCCTTCGGAGTAACAAGGCCTGATGTTTTGTTATGTACAACCATTCAATGAATAACTAATATAGTTTAGTGCTCCCAGCCTGAAATGTAAGGCTATAAACCAGAAAATATAAAAATCAAGAGTCTACTTCAGTAAGTAATAACGTCTGGTAAACGCTAAGTGTATTGCTACTTTAGTTAATTTTATTTATATACTAAAAGTTAGGTTTTTATTAAATTGGACACTGTTAGAAGATGGAATACTTTTTATCCCCGTAGTACGTCCCTATGTATATTTCCGACCTCCACGCGGCGGAAGCCGCGGGCAAAACTAGTGTAATAATTATAGGTATACAACTAGCTTCCACCCGCGGCTCTGCCCGCGAGGTATGTCGATAAAAACTATCCTATGTCCTTCCCCGGGATGCAATCTATCTCTCTGTCTAGTTTTATCGAAATACGTTCAGTGGTTTAGGCGTGAAAAGGTTACATACAGACAGACAGACAGAGTTACTTCCGAATTTATAATATTATAGTATAATAATATATATATAGGATATATAATAGTATGGATAAACAAAAAGCTTTTTATCTGATTGGAATCTCGGTCAAACAAACTAATTAGTTTACATAACAAATTGTAATTTATTACAGTGATCGCGCAATTAGAAGGGAGCATCTGTGGCCCCAGAAGGGAGTCGAACCCGGACCCTCGCTTTGAATATCTGATGGAAAATGTGTCGTTTGTCAATGTCCATTAGTACTACGTTCAATTTGTAACCATTAGACGTGAATTGACAATTTTAATTTTTCTTTATTGATTTTCTTTCTTGAAGATTGATAAAGGAACTTTACATTTTGCGATAGTGATGGATCATCATCATCTGCCTGGCCTTTTCCCAACTTCGTTGGGGTCGGCTTCCAATCTAACCGGATGCAGCTGAATACCAGTATTTTACATGGAGCGGCTGCCTATCTGACCTCCACAACCCAATTACTGGGTAATAATATACGATACCCCTTGATAAGACTGGTTGTCAGACTTTCGGGCTTCTGACTACCCGTAACGAAAACTTGAGAACGGCTGGATCGATTTGGCTGATTCTTTTTTTGTTGTGTTTGTTTTTGTCATGAAAAGAACCTACTCCTGACAAAAAATAATAATTATGAAAAAAAAATTATGAAAAAAAAAAATAAAAAAAGTCGGAAAAGTCGGTCCGACTTTTTTTATTTTTTCTTTCATAATTATTATTTTTTGTCAGGAGTACACTACCCCTACCCTACCCTACCCTACCCTACCAATGTAGGGTAGGGTAGGGTAGGGGTAGTGTAGGGTTTGGGTAGGGTATCGGTAGTGTAGAGGTAGGGGAATCGGTAGGATAGGGGTAGGGGTATTGGTTGGGTAGGGGTAGGATACCACGCGAACGAAGTCGTGGCGGGTCAGCTATTTCTAAATAAAACACTGTTCTTAATTTCCTGTGGAACATCTCTATTATTAGTTCTACACTCGTTCAATTATTAGAACCTACACAATATCACTACAGTAGTACAGACACACACAAATCACAAGGGACCGGTAGTCATAACTAATGTAGGTACTACTAACTCACCGAGGTACCTCACCTAATTCCATATTCTACTTGTTTTCCAACCTTTGATGCTCGGTTCACCTCTACGAATCAGCTAGCTAATACCGATAGTAATTCCAAGATGTACTGAATTTATTTTCTAGGTATTTACTGAGGGAATAGTAATGAAGCTTATTAGTAGAACAGGTAAATAAGAGCAAGGATTTGTGTACAGACGCCAGCACATCAAGTTACTACAATCTGTCAAATTTATTTATTAGATTTTCAACTTTATCGCTAAAGCATAAGGTTCAAAGTTGATTGGGAAAATTTGACAGTTTCGGGTAGCTTGATGTGCTGCCGTCTGTACATCAGCTCCCTAATTGCGCAACACACTTTCATTCGCAATCTGAATGATTTTGAAGGATTTAATGGATGATTTATAAGAAACTAGCAGTACCCTGCGGTTTCACCCACATAAGTTTCGATCCCATGGGAATATCGGTATAAAAACTATCCTATATGTCCTTTCCCGAAACTGAAAGTATCTCTTTACAAAATTTCATCTAAATCGGTTCAGCGGTTTAAGCGTGAAGAGGTAACAGACAGACACACTTTCGCATTTATAATATTACTAGCAGTGCACCGCGGTTTCATCCGCGTAAGCTTCGATCCCGTGGGAATATCGGGATAAAAACTATCCTATTTTCTCGGGACTGAAACTATCTCTTTACCAAATTTAATCTAAATCGGTTTAGCGGTTTAAGCGTGAAGAGGTAACAGACCGACAGACAGACACACTTTCGCATTTATAATATTAGTATGGATAACGCAATGCATGTTGTTGAACTGTCAAAATGAAAGCTTTGCTACTGTAAGTTAGTGTGTTAAGGCTCCTTCAAACAGGCGCGACACGCGATAAAATCGCGCGCGACACAAAGGCACCGCAAGTCACGCTACGGGTGGTGCCTTTGTGTCGCGTGTCGTGTCGCGCCTGTGTGAAGGAGCCTTTACGCGATAAACCCCGCAAATATATTAAGACTATCTCCATAGATGAGGGTTCATGGACAGCTCAGATTTCAAGTACTTATGCGGCGTCTCCCCACAGATATTGGCCTACCTTCCATCATGCGCCACATGCTGTCTCCTGTGCACTCATCTCTCCTGGGAAATCATCAAATGACCCCTCCCGCTCTGGGTGGAGCGGAAAGGAGTGTCAGACTCTTACTGACTAAAACCCACCCGTGTTCCTTCCTTAGCCCTTTATGTTGATGACCTTATGACTGCGTCAACGTCAGTGAGAGGAGTTCGCGAAGCTGAATTTTCTGCCAAATATCTATGATCTTTTTACCATCAATACTCTCTCTCTCTATATAATTATATTCTGTTACTTTTTACTCGTGTATGTTATTTTTAGCTAAAGATACCTTGTCTCTATTGAAAAAGTCAATTACGAGACTTTTTCAATAGACATTTTTTTCCGGCCTCACAAGATGGGTATGAGAATTCATTTGATTTGATTTGGTATTAGATTAATCATCATTATCCAAGAGGATAAGCAAGTCATTATTTAATATTTTTTTCATTAGACGCAGCTGTACGTATGTACGTATTAATCATTGATGCAGTACATGACATACATTATATATTTTTTGCTTTAAGATTTTATGAAAAATATCGATTTTTTTTAAGCCCAGTGCACCGATTGAAAACAAGCCACTTAGACAGATCAAACTCTACAGCGCGCAAACGGAGCGCGGGAAACGGGAGCCAAATTCGCGCGGAAACACGTTTTTATTGAATTTTTATGTAAAAACACACGCGTACTCTGTGATCCGCCTTAGCATAAACATTTTTTGTCAGTGTGTTATGTAGAAGTTCAAGAAAATTAAAGCCCCCAAAACAAAAATACGTAACCAAAACATTAGAAAATACGACCATTCTGTTTAGTCATCATATTATTATTGCCTTTATACGCTTCGTTTATTAAGTAAACCCCCGTTATTTACGATATAATAGTCAGGGGTTCTTTGTGCTGTTGCCAGTAATTAGAGAGCTGGTTGTTAAGAGCTTCCTAGGCGGTTACTTGCATATTTTAATGCCTTTATCAAGTTGTTCATTCTCTAATCGCAACGGGACATCGTCTTGGTGGACACACTGCTTTGAAGTGTGAAGAGTAATTTTATTCATACAAGGGTTCTCTTTTAAAACCCGTCGTTCTAAACTAAAAGTATGTTGTCAAGGCGGTTTAATTTTCTTTTGCATCGACCTGATTATGATATTAGTGCAAAACATAATCCTAGCTAGCTTAGTTCGAATCTTTTTTATAATGAAAAGCAAAAAATACTAGTAGCACTGGAAGGATTAATTTTACGATTCTGTATCCTATATACATGGCGTTGTCACCCCTATTTGGCAAATAATATCGTCTCTATAGAATTGGGGCCACCACCCCGACTCACTGGGGCATCTTCGCAGACAGTTCCGACTCACCGTGAACTATGCGGCAACCGGTTCCGACTCACAGGAATACAGCTGGCCTGGCAAGCATCGTAAGATTCAAGACTCAGCCCACTATCGACTATCGATCTCTGGAAGGGAGTGATGTAGCGGTATCTACAACGCCACATGCGAACAACGCGTCATACAGACGTCACGCAAAATCCTGCATCTCGCAAATAGAGTTTACCGCGCAACTAGCACATATACAACGGCCCGACATGAATCATCGGGCAGTTGCCCACCAGACACAACACCCGTCTGGTCGGAGGATCTTCCTTTTTCTGTAGAGTATGAGTGAACTTTACACCCTGTTCCTCATACCACTATAAGTTTATTATCTGACACAGGTACGTGAAAATTGTCTTGCTTTCCAGCGGGGCTATTCTGTAAAAATCTCACCGTGAAAACTAAGGTGAAGTGAGCGTGGAGTGAGCTGTCAATAGTGTCAATTCCTAGTAAAAACAAACTCACTTCACCTAAGTTTTCACGATGAGATTTTTACAGAAACGACCGGCAGTATAGGCCTTTGGCCCTAGACCTTGCCACCCTGCGCGGTTCAGTGCTTCACTTCTCCTAGTAATACCCACTGTTTTTCTAACGTCGTCCTCCCATCTACGATGCTGTCTCCCTTTTTTATTTTGTGTTATCTTGGGCACCGCTTTGTTACGTCCGACCATTACATATGGATCATAGAACTGTTACATTTTCCCAATTATAACGCAAGTTGTACTAGTTACTAATTCGATTGAATTCAAAATAACAAAATTTCTAGAAGACATCTGGCCATACACATTGAATCGTTTTATAAGTAACCTCTTAACTGAAAGATATTTAGACCTAAACTCCGTCACCGCACATGTACGCAAACTTGTTCCCCAAACTCCGTCACCCTATGCCACCTGTTATCTTCGCCCGCAGATACAGTTTCCCCTTCGAAGCTATATTTCATACAGTTTCCCCGCTGCCGGAGCATAATGAAGGTATTGGAGACGATACTTAGGGAACTTGGAACACGTGTGCCGAGACGATTTGGCTGCCGGCTTCTTACAGTTAAATTTCATTATACTCTTGTGACTCTACGCGCTTAAGTTCAGTCTTTAGTGATTTTGTTTCAGTTAGGCGAGCTGATTTTAAGTAGGAATGAACGAAAGGGACTAATTTTAATAAAAGTAAGTAATGGTACCACTTTGAATATAAGATAACTTTAAAGGAAACTTCAAACAAAAGATTTGAATCGAAAGACGAAGGATAGAAGCAAGGAGAAAAGCAGACCAAGAAGAAATGGTTTAAAAATTTAAGGAGAAGATAAATTATGTTGTTTTAAATGTGAATTGTACATACCTAAGAGAAATTAAAGTACAGACGCCAGCACATCAAGCTACCCGAAACTGTCAAATTTCGAATTTTAAGCTGTAGCGATAAAGTTGACAATCAATAATTAAAGAAATTTGACAGATTGTAGTAGCTTGATGTGCTGGCATCTGTACTGTGATTCCTACTCCTGAATTGTCCTACTTCCTACTATCCTACTAATATTATAAACGCGAAAGTTTTTGAGGAAGGATGGATGGATGTTTGTTACTCGTTCACGCATAAACAACTGAACAGATATGGATGAAAATAATTTGGCACACTGCTAGTTTATAACCAGGATGCAAGTTACCATCCCTACCTAGTTGCTATTCCACCAATTCGCACTAAGCTTTTTCAAATGTCCTTTATAATGCGCACAGCAAAAAAGTGGAACTCTCTACCTTCGTTTGTGTTTCCGAGTGAATACAACCCGAATCTCTTCAAAGTAAGAGTGAACAGGCTTCTTCTGGGTGAGCTCACTCCATCGTAGACTTTGTCTCTATCATCTCTGACCTAGACTAGAGTCAAGAGTTAACCTATTTCAAATAAAAAAAAGGATTAACACATAGGATACTTTTCATCCCGATATTCCCACGGGATCGTAACTTATGCGGGTGAAACCGCGGGGCGCTGTTACTTAGAAATAATTTGGAAATCCAGTTCAATTTAATTTATTTATTCATTTCGTACTACAATATAGTCCATTTTGTTTATAAAATATCTTATAACTAGTGTTAGTAAACACAAAACTAGGAGAAGAATAGTAGGTGACTTTAGAATGATACATTTTCACGACGCTGGAGACCGATTTGTTTCCATATCATGTAGCTTATGGGCTGCGCTTAAGGGTTATTGTACAAGAGATGCAAACTACCCTAATTTCTCATGGTGTCGGGTACTTTAAAATAATACGCTTGTCTTTTCATCATGGTCGTAGGCGGTTGAAACAAAAACGTGAAACATTGAACTTGTCATACCTACATAGTAAAAACATTTTTGATGCCTGAATATTCTTTTTCAAGCGTGGTTTGGGCTACATAAAGAAAATGAAGAATCAAAACAAATACATGAAGTGCTTTTTTTTTCTTTCTCAACTTTTGGGGACGCCTTCATAAATTCAATGATTTAATTTTGTGATTTATTACTGTCATAAAAGTTTTTTTGGAACGAAGTTCTTTATCGGAGCTTGTAGTACTGTTGTGGACTGGTAGAAATCGTCACGTAACGAAAAAGCGTTGTGTCCCCCCTCCATGCGACTATTTATTATTTTTAATAGAAACAGACAGAGAGACAGTAAGATAGTTTTCATGGGTGCTGAAGCGAACAGTGCGATCAAAATTAAAAACCAAGGCGGGTATGTTAATAAAAAAAAATCATCATTGGTGTCGTGTTTTTATGGTTTTCGATGGTGCTAAAGTGGATAGTGTGGCCAAAATGAAAATCTATGATGGCTCATTTTGAATTTCGTTCCTGCCTGGGAGTCCCCAAACACCATTTTTTTTTTTGTAAATAGTAAAATACCTAGGTACATACCTACACAAGAATTATAAGACATCGTGATTATTCGTGATTTTGATTTACAACCGAGAAGACAATCAACTTAAAGAAGTTTGAAAGTATCGTTTATTTAAATTCAGAACAAGATTGTATAGAAGGCGTTCAGCATAACTTAGTATTCTATTTCAAGAACTGCATTTTGCTCCGATGCTCCCAAGAATTCAAACTCGGGTGTTGACAAGTTAAATAAATAAACTATTGCGAGTCGCAGACGCAGTCGCGACTTGCAAATGAAAACTGACTTCAACTAAATATTTTGAAAATGCATAAATAATATAATTGTGAAGAGCTTTCCCTTGTTTGTATAAGTTTTGTTCTGACACTTTATGAAACGGGAATTTATACTAATAATAAAGCCGACGAGTTTATTTTTTTTTGTTTGAACGCGCTAATTTCTGGAATAACCAGTAGGATTTGTAAAATTATTTTTGTAAAGTCAAAGTCAAATCATTTAATTCAAATAGGCAGATTGAAGGCACTTTTGAACGTCAAAAATTACAATAAAATAGAAATTATTCTAGTCGCCCCTTCCAAAAGGTAGTTCGTATGGGCAAGAAACTCCACCGTTACTCTTTTACGGTGTTTTGTACACATTCATTATATTATTATGAGTGAAGGCGATGCACCCAGAATAAAATTAGTCTACCACAAAACTTCACAAAAGGTAAAAATAATTAAAAATAAAGCAATGACAGGTAAATCAATTATGTAATAGATACATGGTGCTCACATATTTACAAATATTGTAAAAGTATATGATTTTCCTAGAATTTTAACAAGTGTGTGAGTTACTGTAGTCAAAGAATGTAAAGATTAATGTCATGAAAATTTAAAAAATATAAATTATATTAGCAACCAGTTTGATTTTGTCTAGACTCTAGGTTGTCGTATGGTTCAAAGTTGATTGGGAAAATTTGACAGTTTCGGATAGCTTGATATCTCATGGCTTCTGTACTTTAGATAATCTGAAAATTTTTCATTTTTTTTTAGTTTATATATTCAATTTATTTCTAGTATTAAAATTATGTCTATCACTTATTTTATTTAAAAGATGTTGATTTTTTTCTTACATACTTTTATAATATTTTTTAGTGAATCCGATTGTAAATGGCTCTGACAGCTCTCTTGCATTTGATAGCTTTAGGATGATGCGTGATGTTAAATAACCTATATAGCCTTAGAGGCTTAGCCTTATAGGTTATTTAACATCACGCTATGACCCTTAGGAGTCGCGCAAAAAGAAAAAGAGTCAAAAAGAACGCTAAGCGAAAACGAAGTATGTGGTGGGTGGTGTGGTGTGGTGGTTTGTGGTGGGTGTGGTGTGGTGTGGTGTGGTGTGGTGTGGTGTGGTGTGGTGGTAACATTAGAAATTAATGTTCCAATGTTTCGGCTTTATTTTAGCTTGAAAGAATTTAAACTTTTATTATCTTGGCAGGCGGATTAAGAATGAATTTTTATGATAAAAGTTCATTATAGACGGTGGTCCTTCTAATGTATTAAGTAGGCTAGTAAAACCAGTTAAAACATTACCTTTTTTTTGGCGCAGTCAGGTAAAAAGTTGCAGCATTAATGTGACCCTCGACCTCGTCACTTAATGAGCTCACATATAGGAGCAGATCTAAAGTAATCGGGTTGAACTGAAATAAATACGCGAGTTAAACCGTAAAAAGTAGTTACTTACTTATCGTTTATCGGTTACTTACCAATAAACGATAAGTAAGTACATAACTACTTTTTGTTTGAATTTTTTTTATTTTTGTATGTTAGCACCTTGTTTTTATAATTTATATTCATGTAATTTGTTATCATTTAATTGTGCTTTTGGGTGTTGTGCTGTGATTTTTGTGTGCAATGAATAAATGGTTTATCTATCTATCCACGCAACTAAAAATAAAGAAACTTTACGCCATTAATTCCATTTAAACAAAAGCCCCTTAACCGGAAAACACCCAAAAGACAACTCGGCACTGCAGAAAAGTCCCGAAAAGTCAGTCAAATCCTTTAATCTAAGTGTCACTCGTGTTACGGCAGTCGCAATTGACCCCATGCAAGCAGACCCACACGCGACTTGAATACAAATATTTTCGCAAAGTGCACTTTGTCTTTTTAGGGTTCCGTACCCGGGACCCTATTACTAAGGCTCCGCTATCCATCCGTCTGTCTCTCACAGGGCTGCATCTTCTGAACCGTAATAGGTAGACACTTGCAATTTCCACAGAGTATATATTACTATAGCCACTATAACCAAAAGTTTAAATAAAATAAGGTTAAAAATTAAGGGACCCCATGCAAGAATTTTTTATTTTAAATAAACAATTTAAACAAAAACATGTAGTGTTAAATATTGTACGTTGGTACGGGACCCGGTCACAGGCGAGTCCGACTCGCACTTGGCCGCTTTTTTATTCGCTTTACGATTGTAATCTCAAGTTTACCGACCGTTAAGCTGGAGGTAATAGAGACCCGAATTAAATTGGTATCTCGCTTTATTGAGATCCACGACAATTACTCTTTTATGATTCAACTAGCTGCGCCCCGCGGTTTCACCCACGTAAATGTCGATCCCGTGGGAATATCGAGATAAAAATTAGCCTATACACTACCGCTCAAAAGTATTTGGCCACCTAGTAAAATACATTTTGTAAAGTCTAATTGAGTGAAACTACTTCATAACTATTTTAACATGTTTTTACCCATTTTTAGACATAGCAAGAGCTATGTCTAAAAATGGCTAATAAACATGTTAAAATAGTTATGTAGTAGTTTCATTCAATTAGATTTTTACAAAATGTATTTTACTAGGTGGCCAAATACTTTTGAGCGGTAGTGTATGTTAATCCAGGGTGTTAGCTACCTCCATACAAAATTTTATCAAAATTGGTCCAGCCGTTTGAGCGCGAAGAAGTAACAAACATATAAACACACACACACACTCGTCTTTATAATATTAGATGACGTATAGAACCCAGGTTGGCCGAAGCAAGGAAAACCTGTTCAGGTGGAGATTCATAGACGACTCCGCCTTGTAGTGTAAATGTGGTGCTGTTCCACAAACGATGGGGTACTTATTATCATGTCCTACGTGTCCTGTCAGCTGGACGTTACAGGAACTGATGGACGCTGGTGATGGCGCCAAACACGTAGCCGAATTCTGGGCCGTGTCCATTTAGATTGTCATCGACACGCTTCGTTCATCCCAGACGGAGGGTTTCCATGAGGATTTCACTACGAAAAAAAATAAAAGGTTAGGGCCCCCTTGGAAAAAAGCCCTACATATGCCAATGGGGTCCTCCAAGTGGACCACGAAAGGTTACACTCTTCAGGGAGATGCAGTGGACTGCGAAAGGCTGAGTTAATTTACAGCATAGACACATATGAATACTTGTAGAGATTGCATACACTAGGTATGCTTGGAATGTGAGCAGTAACGTTTGTTAAAGGGAGCTTTGCCCTGTTAACTTTAATATTGCTCGCTTAAAAAGTTGTGTAAGTAATTGCTCCAAAGTTAACCGCTCTAAAGAGATTAAAATTTATTGTTCTTGTTGTTTACACTTCTAATCCACACGGAGGAGAGATAATATATTTACAGTCATACATTTTAAATTAATTAGATTTGTTTTCACTGTTTTGTTGTTCTAAGAAAGGAGGGAAAGCTAATAATGTATTTATGATTTAAATCTGCTGAAGCTTTCATCCATACTAATATCCATACTTACATACTAATATTATAAATTCGAAAGTAACTCTGTCTGTCGGTATGTTACCTTTTCACGCCTAAACCACGGAACGGATTTCGATAAAATTTGGCAGAGAGATAGATTGCATCCCGGGGAAGGACATAGGATAGTTTTTATCCCGATATTCCCACAGGATCGACACTTATGCAAGTGAAACCACGGGGCGCTGCTAGTATGAGATAGATAGTAGTAGATAGATTCAGTCGCACTGTCAGGTAATGTTATAATGACTGAATGATTTATGTACCTATTTACATAAAACAGTCTAGAACTCTAGACTATCTAATTATCGTTTTATAATCGCGAGTAGAGTTTGACGTGGCGAGACTACCTACATGAGTAATGTAGTACAGTCAAATAAGGAGATAGGTAGCTAACTTTCAAGCATGTTTTAGTAGTAAACACGAGTCTGCACGAGCGATTTTTCCCGCGCCGATTTTTTTCGCACACTGAATTTTTAACGCTTTGCTTAGCGCCGAGAATTGAAAATCCAACAGTGGCGTCGATTCCCTTGTTCACAAAGTAAACTAAATTTAAGTTCATTGCATCTTTTTCTTTCTATTTCATTATGAAAAGGACAGAGGATAAATTTTAGTTTAGTCCTGTCAAATTAATCAGCGCCTGACACTACTCCAGACAAGTGTAGACGTGGTTACAAACTTGCCTACTAAAATTACGTCAATTTACGTCAGGCGCTGATTATTTTGACAGGACTAAACTAAAATGTATCTTCTGTCCTTTTCTTAATTAAATAAAAAGAAAAAGATGCAATGAACTAAAATTTAGTTTAGTTTGTGAACAAGGGAATCGGCACCAGTGTGTTTTGTTGACGCGCTGGGAAACATTCTGTTGATTCTCAACGCTCGGTTCAACACTGAGAGTAGAAAATCCAGTGTGCTATAATTTATAGCACACTGGATTTTCTACTCTCGGCGGGATTTTATAGCTTATAAAATCCCGCCGCCAAGTCCGTGCGAAACATTACTACAAGTTTCGGCGCTGAGGTAGGCGTTGAAAATCCAACAGCGCGCTTTCATTTAAGCATTCATTTACGTTTCGCCTAGTGTTCATGATAACAGGTATTAATGGAGTGATTTATATGTAGAGTTACTATACTAAGACGTACTAGAAAGCTACCTGTATACATACCTATCTCCTTGTTTACACACACAATAAAAATAAATTGACGATGCCTAGTCCCTTGACTAGGCATCGTCAATTTATTTTTATTGTGTGTTTGTATTCTTTTTCTGTTATATGTATAGTAGATATGTAGTTACTTAACTTAATTAAAGTAAAATTTTTGATACAGTACGGTGGGGTTGGCATATCCGTAATTCCGTATGAAGTATTGTAGTGGAAAGATGAATATTGGCCTTTATATCTAACTCTTTCGTTGAATGTACACGACCCACATTGAAGCATTGTTATAGCGTGCATTGCACCGGCATTAATGAGAATACACTTTTATGAGATCCTTTGAATTATGTTGTTTGAGTACGTTTCAGTGTTATTCAGTCAGTTTTTATTTCAACACAAAGTATGAAAGGGTTATTAACCCTTTTAAACTTGTAAATTCTGTGCGATGGAGAAGGAGCCTTGTTCATAGATATTTATTATTACAAATGTAAAACATAATTATTTGGATGAAAAAAAATGGTGTTACGAATTTACGATAGTATCTATCGTAAATTCGTAACACCATTTTTTTTGCACACAGCGTGTGCTAGATTAAAATAAAATCTCAGTTTATACAAGGTGGAGAGGACAATAAATTTAATTAAATTGGCGCACCTAAAAGACGTATATCTAATGCCTTTCCCACTTCCAGGCTGCATACGAAAATTTAAACGAATAAGTATATCCAAAAGTTTTGTCACTTTTTCATTAAAAAATCACTTCTTTATTTCGATGTTAGGATTTATTTGATAGTGTCAAAATACTCTTACGATAAATGTAATTCACTACCCTTATTCAATTAAGTATTCTGTCTGTTCATTTTCGAACAACCTGAAATTAAATTTAAGTTATTTAACGCAATTTAGGCCCCAAGATACAGGCGCTGCCTAGTTTGGGGACCACTGTTAAAAAACTGTGTTGAATATTCTAGTTATCATACAATATTGTTATATTTTTAAATTTATTTTGTAACAATGGACCAATTAATAATGTTCTTATTCATTAGCACATGATTCTAGACAAAAAAAAATCGGTTATCTAAAAAAAGTCAGCTGTTTCATAGAAAAGTGCAATACCAACACGGTCAAAATGTATGGTAACAGCATTTTTTTTTTAAACCAGCCAAATATATAAATGCGTTGGGGGTTTCGAATCAAGTGCTAAATTTATGGCAACAGTTTTCGCTTCGATGTCCCGACACCCTGTATTTTTGAACTCTAGAATTAAATGCAATAAAATCCGTGTAACATAAAACTATGAACATAACGTTGTAGTTTGTTATTCGGATATTCCCACGGCAGTATTGGAAATGTTTATTCGTTCGGAAAATACAATTGGTTTTCACACGAGCAATTCCAATAAAAGAAATTATAGACGCAGCAAATATATGTGTTTCTAAGAAAATATTTGAAGCACTTCAATTGAGTAAGTAAATAATAAAACGCGAAGTAATTTCGATTGCACTTGGCGTTAGAAAATTACTATCGATGTGCATGTTTACTTTTAAACCTGTTTTATTACCGCATCAGATGTATCCATAATTTGTAGGTAATCATAGTATGACTTGTAGGTCGTGGGTTCGAACCCAGGCAGGCATTTTATACTGTGTAAATAATTTTATCACCACCACCCTCAAAACGGTGAAGAAAAACATCGTAGGGAAGCCGAATATCTCAGAACCAAAAAATTTAAGACATGTAACATCTACCAACCCGCACTGGGCCCGTGTGGTAGATTATAGCCCACTCCCTCTTGAAGAGAGGAGGCCTGTGTCCCAGCAGTGGGAACATTATAGGTTGATTATAATACTTAGTTACACTTACAGGAGTTACAGGTGCCTTGACCTTCAAAAAAAAAATGAAAACTCGTGTACCTACTAACTACCCATATCTACCAAATATAAGAAAAAAAGGTCTACAATTTTGCTAATCATCTCAATTGACCAGCCGACTGAGATGATAAGCATTTAATTCTAAAAAACATTGGACAAAAGACAGCCACGAGATTATTTTGTTGATACAACAACGAAATCTAGATAGCGTAGACATACTGATCTCTGACATCATTGGAAACAAACAAGCCGGATAATAATCACAGACCACAAAATTATTTTATGAAAACAAAAATGTCGATGGAGTAACCTGCTCGCAACTTATAATTTAAAAACTCTTTCATCACTCCCAAACTTCTAAA
Organism: Luperina testacea; assembly: GCA_927399505.1. Classification (NCBI taxonomy): domain Eukaryota; kingdom Metazoa; phylum Arthropoda; class Insecta; order Lepidoptera; family Noctuidae; genus Luperina; species Luperina testacea. The sequence goes on along the minus strand of OV656759.1, from coordinate 17,589,911 downwards.
TTAAATAATTCCCTTTACCATAAATTATCACTTTCTTCCTTTTATTTTTCCCGCAATTCCACAATCAAAATTGTAGCAAGTTGAGCGTTATCAAGCCTCGATGCTCACTTAGATAAGCCGAGGTAACTTAGCAGCAACTTAGAGATAACTTGGTGTTGGACGCGGTTCGCTTCGGGTTAACATCTAAAGTCCGGCTTTGCTCCCTTTTACGATAAAATGTACTACGTGACTTTATTGTGTGTTTTGGGTTGAAAGTATTAAGACTAGTTTAAGATTTTGGATACGATTCTAGTATAGGCTTGGGAATTTTTGGTAACATGCTGGCTAAGCAATTACGTTTTACCAATTAAACTGAACTCCATATGCACCTCTAAACCAAGTTCAAGAGCTGTCAATGTCAATAACATACAACAATGATGACTCTGACGGCTCTTGAAATATGCTGATCGTGTTCAGTTTCATTGGAGAAAATCGCCCTAAGGCAGAATACAGACGAGTAGCACTTTGCGGTCGACAGAGCCAACTTCAGCTGTCGACAGAGGCAAATGCAGTTCCTGGGGCCTTCGAACTGGGCGTTTTGAATCGGCACAATAAACAACTGTCATTTCGTAGAGTATCGTTAGTTCAGCGTACTTGTATGATAGAGGTCAGTGCCTCTATGATACAGTACTTTTATGATACAACAGGTCAGTATTCATAAGTCAAACTGTCAATAACGTTTCATTCCTCCTCTCCAGCGTTAACAATTTGTTCAGCGAAATGCAGTAAAATCTTGTATACTTGTGTACTATTTACTTACGGACTTTGAATTTAATATAAATCATAACTTTAATCCAGTCATTTAAGAATTTAAATTTAATGAAGTTTTTTGTATGAAAATTCTGTAACGGAACGCACGGGATAAGAAAAGTATAGAACCTTATCTACGAGTATAATTGTTGTCGCTAGACTAAAGTTGTTTTTTTTAATTAGTCACAAGGTTTATTTAAATAAATAACAAAATTAAAATTAAATACTAACTTAACTAAAACTATACAGAAACTAAAAAATAGACAGATATATGTCGCTAGATAGATAACCTTTATTGATGATTGTGGGACGACCTTCAAGAACAGATATGATTATACTGATTTATTCCGGTTTGATCCCCTAAAAATCCTCGATCCGCTGCTTGTTCGTCTTCTGTTTTAATCTCTGTCTTATGCACTTTATCTAGGTTTACTCTTTTTGGGCTGTCGTCAGTAGCGATCTGTCTTTAACTGAAAAGAGTTTATTGGGTTCGACCGTTAATCAAGTCGGGACACATTATGCCTTTTGAAGCTACGACACCGAGCAGACTATAGTATAGAAGACAGTCCTTTCACAGTTATTTTCCTTTGTATTTGCATCACTGCTGACATCACAGTGATCCCTATTTCAAGGTTGCTACTGCGTTGCTGCCACTGAAAAGTCTGTCAAAGTCACATTGATCTATATTGTTGTTACAATAAGGTTCCTGTTAGGTTGCTCCTGTCAGAGCTAAAATAATTGTGAAAGGACTGGACTATATTTATTGAATTGATTACATAGATCATAACAGCACACATACACCTTTGCGCAATGTCGAGTTGACATCAAGATATAACCATTTGGTTGTGACCGTAGTCTGCACTGACATTGTACTGCCTGTACTCGTCGACGTGGAAACTTTTTAAGTTATTGATGGGAGAGGACGTATACAGTAACCCGCTTGCCTGTAACCGTGTGAATAAAGGCATTGTTTTCGATTTAAGGCCGCTATCCCACTGGCGTTTTACGAGAGTCGGCGTCTCTCGAACGTCGTCTACGACGTTGACGTCGTGTCGTCGCGTGACAAGCATTAACGTCCGCTGAACGCGACGTCGACGTCGCGTCTGCGCAACGTTAACGTCGCGTTTTATGGCAACAGGTACATGTGCGCGACGTTAAACGTCGCGTTCAGCGGACGTTAATGCTTGCCACACGACGACGCAACGTCAACGTCGCGTCTGCGCGGCGTCGACGCTGCGCAGACGTGACGTTGACGTCAACGCTCGTAAAACGCCAGTGGGATAGTGGCCTAAGGAGAAGCCTGTGATGCCTTTGGCATTGCAAATACCTATAGACAGAGGTGACCACACGCTTTCAGGCGGGCCTTCAACTAATTTGCTACCCAATAAAAAGAGCCGGAAGAGAATTTTAAAATGCCGTTGCTCGTTGTACACGGCACGGTTTATTTACAGTACGGCGCGGCGTGACAACCGCGCCGTAGAAAACTCGTGTGAGCTTGTATATGTGCTCCGGTGACGACGCCGTGCCGTAGTGCCGCCCTGTCTTTCAACAAGCTTCCATAGGGATCCATACAACACTGAAGACTGTGCCTACACACGGCGAATCAACCTTAATTTTTTAACGGCAAGAAAAACGTGTGAAAAAATCATGGTGACAAATCTGCATAATTTTCGATCCCGAGAGAATATCGGGATAAAAACTATCCTATGTCTTTTCCCGAGACTCAAACTATCTCTATCCTAATTTCATCTAAATCGGTAAAGCGGTTTAAGCGTGAAGAGGTAACAGACAGACAGACAATTCTTTCGCATTTATAATATTAGTATGGATGTTAGGTAAGTTCTACTTTATGGCTCACACATATCAAGCCTAATCTAAAACACCGCTTTATGACTGCAAACACTCTAACCGTCCATTGAAAAACAATTACACTCCGTTACAGAAAAACAAGCAAGTTTTCTGTAAACTAACTCCCGGTTCGTTAAGTTGTCTGTAGAGATAAACTTAAATACAGTATGTTAACTAACAGAGGGCGTTCCCGTTAACCCGCAATAGTATAGCATCCATACATGCTAAAAAAAATATTACCATTCGAAAATAAAATGTTTTTATTTTTTTTTATATTAAAATATTCACTAAAAATCGTAAATTGATACGTTAAAGAAACACTCTGTACACGCGTACTTGAAGGACAGCAATGTCGGAATTTATTTATGAATGACGGGCGCGGGTGCGGGCGGGGCGGGGCGGCCGTCTCACTCGGCTTCGTGAACTCTCGGAAACGCTCGGCCAGCATCGTGCGCATTGCGTTTGGGCATTACTACTACGAATACTATTCCGCGCTACTATTTTGATTTTAAACAGGAGGTTTCGAATTTATTGACAATTAATTATTTTTTTTAATTCGGATTATTTTATGCTTATTTTTCTATGCTGATATTTTTATTTTAATCTATTAATGATATAGATTAACGAGTTTAAGGGAACGCCCTCTGTTATTTAACATACTGTATAAGTAGTAGTCACTTATCTTCTCGAGGCAGTCGTAAAAGGTAATTACGGGCACTGGCCACTAATGTTTTAAGGCAACAGGTTACTAGGTCTTGTTTTAATCACGAGAATGTTATGCTGCTTTATGACAGCTTCAAACAGATCGGTTTCAAAGCTTTGACAGTTGCGATTATGTTTTCTTAAAGCTGATTTTACACCCTTATTTTTTTTTTCAGAGTGGGAAATCATCAATTTTTGGGTGATTTCCCAATCATCAAATGACCCGCTCCCCGCTCCCCGCTTCCCGCTCTGGGTGGAGCGGAAGGGAGTGTCAGACTCTTATTGACTAAAACCCACCCGTGTTCCTTCCTTAGCCCTTTATGTTCCGGGCCAGCGGTAACCCTTTCGGACAATCCCGCTGACCCGGCAGGCTTCGGCCCTGACGATGACGGGCCCCTTCACTTGATGCTGACATCTCTTTGAGGCACGCGTGGAACACGTACGCGCCGTCCGGCACGGGCCTAGTCCTGATCGGACGGTGAGCTACTCATTACTCTCCGCCCGCAGGCCCGCGCCTACGGTGGCCGGGAGTCGTCGCGCGGCTCCCGACGCCCGGAGCGTCTCCCGCGGCGGCTGGGACGGGAGGCTCTTTCCCTTAGCCGTTGATTTTACACCCTTACTTAGCAATTAAAAAGCAAATTCATAATCATCATCTGCCTAGCGTTTTCTCAACTATTTTGAGATCGACTCCCAGTCTAACCTGAATACCAATACTTAAATGTAGCGACTGCCTACCTAAACTCCACAACTCAGTTACTGGGTAGCTCGATTCTCGTACCTACCTCTTGGCAAACCTGGTTGTCAGATTTTGAGGCTTCTGACTACCCAACTTATATTTTTTTTCAAACTAAACTTGATTTTAATAAATGGATCACTTTCGTACGAATTTCATCATAACAACAACCACGTAAGTTTTGATTATATTTTGCAGGGCGCTTGCGAGAAATAGCATATTTTACTTTTTAATTAAAAACTTTCATGCGGGTAATAAAAATATACTTTACCATGACGCGGACGGTAAGCGTCAACCTCGTCAGAATGCAAGTCCCATATACACCTCAAGTATATTTAGAGTCCATATACCCAACGCTCTGTGTATAAACGACTTCTGAATACCAATCGTTGTCACACTTGTTACCATTCAGCGGAAGAGGTGCTTTTGCACTGCTGCAGTATGCACCGCACATTCTACACATACGGTGGTCATACACAGGAATTTGCACATAGGTAGCTACAGTCAAGAGCATACATAGATATTTATGATCTTGATTGTACCTGCCTATGTGCAAAACCAACTATGTGTACAGTACCCGGCGATAAATATTGCACATCGACCCTTACCTTTTTTTTGTATTTTATACAAAGAATAAAAATAATTATCAAAAGAAGCAAATCATAATTGTTTTAACAGCTCCTAATAGATACCGGACTGTTTGTATTTCGTGCGACAGAGTTACCCTCTACGAAGCCGAAATTAGCCGATTGTCTCTTTCCAAAGGTCGATGTGCAATATTTATCGCCGAGTGTACTGTAATGTTACGGAAAATTTTAAAGCTTTTTCTCGTGAAATAAAAATTACAATGTGGGAATTCGTGACCGCGTGGACAAGTAATACACAGAAGTGAGTTGTAAATAAGTAACGATTAATTTATTTAAGATATCAAGTAACTAAAGCTAGTAGTTACACTTGACACGAAAAGGTAAAATTAAATAATGTTACATGAAGAGTAAAACGAATAGAAACACTAGGTTACGGCGAGCTTCAGCGAGTAAAATATGATCGGGGTCAGAGAGGACCTCGCACGATCTTGGTTAAAAACCGACTGAAGCTCCGAACCAAAACTCTCCCAAATCTGCCGTTCACTAGACAAAGGAAGCGGCACAACGATTTTACACAAAGGACGCAGCAAAACGATTACATTTTAAAAGTACAATAATAAAACACGAGAAATGCAAATGGGTACAATACAAGACAACTAAAAATAACAGAACAATGAACCTTAACTAACAATAGCAAATGGGTACAATACAAGATAACTAAACATAATAGAACAATGAACCTTAAAAGTAAAGAATCATGAAAGACAATAATAGTACCTATAACTTAAATCGCTTGCAGATGTGATTCGTGGGAAAAACACAAAAATGAAACTTTCTAAGAATAATTACAATAAGTTCCTCTATAAAAATATTACGTTCTTAAAACTATGCAAGGGATGGGTACGTAAGACACAGTCCCCACAGTACCCCCCTACCAGTGATAAAGATCACGAAACACCTGCCTGATAGTAATCAGGAAATTTAACTCGCCTACCAGAACGGCGAGGAATATGCTGTTGCTGTGGTTGCATGTTGCTATCTGCATTAAGTGGTTGATCAGAAGCAGCGGTTTGGTGATCGTTTTGCTTTACAATATAAGTTGTGATATTCTCGCTAGGTGCAGATTGACCTTCTGACAGTATATGAGCCGGTTTTAACCTGTCAATTGTGACTGTAACGTCACGGTCCCTAATTCGGATGACAAATGTTTTGTCATTCCTTGTAATGACTTGGTAAGGCCCATCGTAAGGCTGTACTAAAGGGGCTTTAACAGTGTCATTGCGCAAGAAGACATGACTGGCTGTTGCCAAGTCTTTGAAAATGAAGCTCTTTATATCACCATGTGCAGAGCCATTTACTGGTTTTAACGAATTGAATTGAGTTCGAAGTTCTTGAGCAAAGTCTGACGCCACTGTGATATTATTATTTACCGAGGGTGCTAAAAACTCACCCGGCAGTCTAATACCTTGACCGTATAACATTTCAGCTGGAGTAGCTTGAAGATCTTCCTTCCAGGCTGACCTAATACCTAACATTACTGTTGGTAAAATGCGTACCCAATTTTCAGTTGGTAAGTGACATTTTATTGCAGCTTTGAGTTGCCTGTGAAGACGTTCTACCATTCCATTGGCAGATGGGTGGTACGCAGTAGTACGAAGATGCTTGGTTCCTAATAGGGTATTGAGATTCCTAAATAGGTGCGATTCAAACTGTCTGCCTTGATCTGTAGTAACACGTAAGGGAACACCGAAGCGTGATATCCAGTGAGTGTAAAATGCACGAGCAACGGTTTCAGCTTCTTGGTTTTCTAGAGGTATGGCTTCAGGCCAACGTGAAAAACGGTCGACACAGGTTAGACAGTATCTGCATCCATCTGAATAGGGCATTACAATTAAGTCTAAGTGGACGTGCTCAAACCTAGCTGAAGGAGGTGCAAAAGTTCCTGGTATTGAATGGACATGTCGTGAAACTTTAGCACGCTGACAATCGATACATGCCCTAGACCATTGTTTACAATCTTTATTCATAGAAGGCCACACAAATCGCTTCGACACTAGCTTCGTTGTAGCTCTAGCACCCGGATGTGATAGTTTATGTACGGAGTTAAAGGCTGCTCTACGAAAAGATTCGGTTATAAAAGGGCGAACGTTTGGTGTACTAACGTCGCAATAAATAGGTTCAGTTATTCCAGGTAGACATACATGCTTCAGTTTTAAGGAAGAATTATTATTTTTTAGTAGTGATTGCAAAGATATGTCACTGCTTTGCGAAACTGCCAACTCTGACCAATTTATACATGAGTCGATTGTTTCGATCCGCGATAAGACGTCAGCTGGTACATTGTCTGTACCTTTAACATGGCGAATATCGGTTGTGAATTGACTAATGAAGTCCAAATAACGAAACTGTCTAGGCGTATTTTGCTGATCTTTCTTTCTAAAAGCATATGTAATTGGTTTATGGTCAGTAAAAATAACAAAATTACGCGCTTCAACATGATGTCTGAAATGTTTTACTGCAGCATAAATAGCGAGGAGTTCGCGATCATACGCTGAGTACTTTTGTTCAGCAGGTGATAATTTTTTGGAAAAGAAGGCGATAGGTTGCCAATCATTACCTACTCTTTGTTGTAGCGCGGCGCCTATTGTGAAGTCAGACGCGTCAGTAAAAATGGCTAAATCTGAGTCTGAACGCGGATGAGCTAACAACGCGGCTTGAGCTAAACTGAGCTTACAGTTTTCAAAAGCATCTTTGGCTTCGTCGGTCCAAGCGATTGGTGTTTTGCCTTTGAGGTTGCCTCGTAAAAGTTCACATAACATAGCTTGACTACCGGCTGCATGAGGTATAAACCTTCTATAAAAGTTTAACATACCTAGGAACTGACGCAGCTGTTTTGCTGTGGCTGGAATCGGGTAAGTACGGATCGCTTCGACCTTTTCAGGTAGAGGGCGCGTACCATCGGCTGACACAAGATAGCCGAGAAACTTAATCGTTGATTGACCAAACACACATTTAGACGGGTTTACGACCACGCCATAAAGCCTTAACCTATTGAATACTGTCTCTAAGTGTTCCAAATGTTCTTTTTCACTACGCGAGGCGATTAAAATGTCGTCAATATAACAATAACAAAAGTCTAGATCGCGTAGCACTTCGTCCATAAACCGCTGGAAGGTTTGGGCTGCATTACGTAAACCAAACGTCATGTATGTAAATTCATATAGTCCAAACGGCGTAGTTATCGCGGTTTTGGAAATGTCTTCTTCCGCGATTGGAATTTGATTAAACGCACGCACTAAATCTAGAGTCGAAAACACTTTTTTATCACTAAGGCACTGTGCAAAGTCTTGGATATGACGCACTGGGTATTGGTCCGGTTCCGTCCTGGCGTTGAGTGCACGATAGTCGCCACACGGTCTCCATTCATCATCCTTCTTAGGCACCATGTGTAAAGGCGATGCCCAGGGGCTTTGCGAAGGCCGAGCGATGCCTAGCTTCAGCATCGCGTCGAACTCCTTCTTTGCAGCGCTGTATCGATCCGGAGCAAGACGTCTGGGTTTCTGCGCGACGGGCGGTCCAGGAGTAACAATTATATGATGTTTGGTATTATGTTTCACTTGAGCCTTGCCATCAGGGCGTGTGATATCTGGGTATTTTGAGAGCAGCTGGTGATACGGCGATGAGCCCGTTATTGTTTTTATGGATGGCTCTTGATGGCCAGCTACCTGTCCGTTAACAGACAATGTGGTTGTACCATCAATGAGTCGCTTGGCTTTTGTATCGACCATAAGGTTGTAGTGTTCTAGGAAGTCGATACCTAGTATTGGCTTGCTTACGTCGGCAACAATGAATACCCAAGTAAAATCTCTGCGTAGGCCCAAATTTAACGTGAGAGTTATGGTACCATAAGTTTTGATGGGTGTGCCGTTAGCCGCCACAAGTTCGTAGTCGGTATTCTTTCTAAAAGGTAGAACTAACTGGTGAGGAAAGACACATAGCTCTGCTCCAGTGTCTACTAAGAATTGTGCTTTCGATATACAGTCGTAAACGAAGATGCGACGTGAGGTGGGCTGGGAATGTGCGTCATCCGCCGCTAGTGACTCCCGCTGGCGTTTCCCGGCTGCGACTGGTTTCGTTTGTATGCGCACGGCTGTATACACTTATGAGCCTTCGCGCCGAACTTGAAATGATACCAACACAAGCCCTCACCATTGCGGCTCTGCTGCGACGGTGATGCTTCACGTGGTCGGTAGCTGGATCGTGATCGTGACCTCTGTCTAGGATATCTACGATCGGTCTGCATTATTTCTCCCAACATAGTCATGGTTTTTACCAGCATTTCTGTTAACAACGTATTATTGGGAGGAGGCTCAACGTTAACGGCTGCAATGGCTGAGCTGCTGCTACACTCTGGCATTTGTTGCGTCTCTAATATGGTATCCGCAAGCTCTGCGGCTTTTTCGAGCGGTACATCCTCTTGAGTGGCCATTATAACTCTCATGTTCTTGGGTAAACCTTTGACCCATACTACGCGCAGCGCGTCTTCCGTTATCGAATTACCACACTGATGTTTGAGGTGACGCAAATATTGAGAAGGCGTTCGATCACCCATCGCTTGATCTTGAAGAAGCTTTGTAATTCTCACGTTTTTCGAGTCGGTGAAGCGTTGGATGATTTTTTCTTTAAAATATTGATATTCGTCTCGCCCGACAGGTGTTTGTTCCAGCACAATGTCTCGTATGTCTTTTAATACACGGTTGTCTATGCTGCGTAAACAGCATGTTAACATGTTTGCAGGGTTTGTCACTCCAGACTCCGCCATTGACCTTTCTGCTATTACAAACCATAAATCTGGACAGTCTGGTGTAAATGTCGACAGCTTACAATACGACACGTTGCCGTTCTCTGGACCGTTCGCCATTTTAACACGTACTTTGATTTAACACTCGCGAAACTCTTTACGCACTGTCACGAACTCACGCTATATGATAGTTTTGATCACGTCGGGGTCACCACTGTGGGAATTCGTGACCGCGTGGACAAGTAATACACAGAAGTGAGTTGTAAATAAGTAACGATTAATTTATTTAAGATATCAAGTAACTAAAGCTAGTAGTTACACTTGACACGAAAAGGTAAAATTAAATAATGTTACATGAAGAGTAAAACGAATAGAAACACTAGGTTACGGCGAGCTTCAGCGAGTAAAATATGATCGGGGTCAGAGAGGACCTCGCACGATCTTGGTTAAAAACCGACTGAAGCTCCGAACCAAAACTCTCCCAAATCTGCCGTTCACTAGACAAAGGAAGCGGCACAACGATTTTACACAAAGGACGCAGCAAAACGATTACATTTTAAAAGTACAATAATAAAACACGAGAAATGCAAATGGGTACAATACAAGACAACTAAAAATAACAGAACAATGAACCTTAACTAACAATAGCAAATGGGTACAATACAAGATAACTAAACATAATAGAACAATGAACCTTAAAAGTAAAGAATCATGAAAGACAATAATAGTACCTATAACTTAAATCGCTTGCAGATGTGATTCGTGGGAAAAACACAAAAATGAAACTTTCTAAGAATAATTACAATAAGTTCCTCTATAAAAATATTACGTTCTTAAAACTATGCAAGGGATGGGTACGTAAGACACAGTCCCCACAACAACTTTGAGTAAAGACCTATTTCATAATAGTAAGGTGTTGGCAATACTATTTTAACACTATGAAATATTCATCAATATTCTGGGAGAAAATCGATATTGAATCTTGCGTAAGTGTAACATATTCATGCTTGTGACTGAACTCAGATATGAGTATTTAGCTAGCTCGGTCCTGGGTACCTACATGTAATTGGGGTGAATATTGCACACACATAATATAAGGAATGTCTGTTCAAGACCACTTAATCATGCATATGCTAACTCGCAGCTTCACTTACGTGTAAAAATAAATATTGAAACCTAGTAGAAAAAGTAACACATAACATAACAGCACGCCTTTATACCCCGAAAGAAAATATAATAACGCACCGCGGTTTCACCCGCGTAAGTTTCGATCTCCCGTGGGAATATCGGGATAAAAACTATCCTTTGTCCTTTCCCGGGACTCAAACTATCTCTACACCAAATTTCATCTAAATCGGTTCAGCGGTTTAAGCGTGAAGAGGTAACAAACAGACAGACACACTTTTGGCATTTATAATATTAGTATGGATATGGATATTAATAAATATTATAAGCGAGTTTTTTTAATCTAAATCGCATAGGCACCACTACCAAGTGGTTCTTCAGCCCTCGTAAATACAATAGCGGACAAAGAACTATGCCTTGTAATATGTGAGGGATTATTAATATTGAATACATCTTCATAACACCAGCAAGCTATAAAATTAAATGTGTGAATATCAAAAAATACGTAGAACAAAACTGTTTAACTTCGATGGGCCATAATCGTCCAGGTAGAAACCAGAATCATTAAAATTTCAGTGAGGAGGTATAATAATTATATAGTTGAAAAGGATATAGGGTTTATGGTGGGAGTAATATTATGTGTAATTGCTGCTTATTGCAGTTTAAATAGCACTTTTAATCTTCAAGATAATGTGGTTCCTTTAATAAGAGATAGAGAGAGAACGAGGTATAATGCTTTCTTCTTCTTCAGTTGAGTCAAGTTTGAATATACAATGATCCTGATCCTTAATGTCAATGAACGATACTGTTAAGAATATTTAATCGCAAGTAACACCCTGAGTCGTGCCTTTTTGAAGAATAAATATCTTTAAACCTAAACCTAAAATGATGACAAAGACTATGGGTTAATGCTGTGTACAGTACCCGGCGATAAATATTGCACATGGACCTTTACCTTTTTTTTTCATTTTTACAAAGAATAAAATTAATTATCAAAAGAAGCAAATCATAATTGTTTTAACAGCTCCTAATAGATACCGGACTGTTTGTATTTCGTGCGACAGAGATAACGCTCTACGAAGCCGAAATTAGCCGATTGTCTCTTTCCAAAGGTCGATGTGCAATATTTATCGCCGGGTACTGATGTGTTTAGTTGACCTTTACATAATTAAAAACCTAAAGGAGTAGCTGCACAGAGACTACTCCTATTCTCGGTATTTCTCGGCTTGAAAGTATCAGGGGAACTCAAGACGAAAAGGAGAGGAAAAGATATTTATACACAAACAAAAAAAAAGGGCAGTATTAAGGCTCCTGCAAACAGGCGCGACTCGCGACGCGAATCGCGCGCGACACAAAGGCACCGCTCGTTGCGCGACTTGCGGTACCTTTGTGTCTCGCGCGATTATATCCAGTGTCGCGCCTGTTTGAAGGAGCCTTTAGGCGACCATGCAAGCTTACAAGAAAATATGGAGTTGCTAAGATTTTGATAGGACATTATAATACCCAGCGTTCTATAATGAAGTTTGAAACTTCTATAAAACTTCAATTAAATCTACCAATCCGAAAAACCCATCTCACGGTGCAACATCCAAAAGCAATCCCAACTTCAGGAATGACTTCGGAACTTTAATACCATGAAAATACAGACAAAACTGCAAATACAGACGAAGACATTTTGGCCAGCCGCCTAATGGCGAGCGACGTGAATTGTTTAGCTGCATTCTGTTAGCTGTTGCTCCATGTAGACAGGGTTTTGCATATAAACGCCTGTCCGGCCGTACGCCCCGCAATATGGGTACTTTAGTTTGGCTACAGAGTTAGGAAGAAAAAATTGAAGTTTTCCAAATAATGCTGGAGGTAAATAGTACATTATTCCCGAGGAGAGAAAGTGACCATATAAAACTTTGAGTATCAATGGTACTTACAAATTCTTGGTTATAAAGTTCAACATACTTACTACCAAAGTAATTAACATTGCTAAAGTAGAATAGTCAAAGTTTTAATCCAAATAATTCGTGGCACTTAATATAAATAATCCTACAAATAAATAAATAGCTCTAACGTGATCTTAATTTGGTAACCAAGAACTATAGATATTAATTTAGACAAAATACTAGAACCCATTACAAACCTTATGGTTATGTTCTAAAAAGCTAAAGTAAAAGGGTGTTATGGTACAGACGCTAGCACATCAACCTACCCCAATCTGTCAGATTTCTTTGATAGATTTTCAACTTTACTACAATGGAATAAGGTTCATATTAAATTGGGGAAATCTGACAGATTGGGGTAGGTTGATGTGCTGGCCTCTGTACAACTAATGAAGTTATGACGATTATAAATCTTATGTTAAAAAACTTAATGTATTTTCATATTAATAAATCGACCACACGTAACAGACAGCTGTGCTGCTGGGAAGTTTGTGGCACCACCTCTTCTTCCCAGCTAAAGCCCTAGGAAATGGTGGGGCGGGCGTTTCGGGAGACTGTCATATGTAATTTAGATGTTCAAAAAGTGCTGATTCTCAGCTTAGTTTGAATAAAATGACTTTTAAATATAATTTTTGATACCGCTCGGCCAAGTTGTGGAGCGGTGGAAAGGCACATCTTTACAGACTTTTCATAAAATCTGTGAACAGGGAATTTACCCAAGCTATTAGAATAAACAACAAAAGTTATTTATTACCGTGGGTAAGGAGGTACTTAAATATCCAGTTTCGACGTAGAATAGTAACAATACTCGTTCGTTCATATAACCGTTGGCGTCGGCAAATTACACTAATAGTAAGAATTTATAGCTTTCACATAAATGTCAAAACTGTAATTAGTATTTAAATATGTTTGCCATAAATACTGTCGAATATGGAAATTAACAAGAAAAACAAGAATTTATTAAAACTATGTCAATAAAAAAACGTTAGGCCATAAAACTTCCAAATCTGTTGCTGATGGCTCAATTCTACACATTTAAATGTCTATGGAACAACGCAAGAAATTCTCGACGTAATATTATACCGTGTCAGTTTGATATTCAACCCTATTAACTGTACAGTAGATTATAATAAAGATAAGAATACATTTTTAATGTCTTCATCTTAAGGATGGGGACACGGGAATGGGAGCCTAGGTGATAAAGAGAAAAGGATACATTTGAAGGACCTATCAAGATAATAATCCTAAAATTCAAAGATTGTATCGAGTTACAAAGTAAATTAAGTTCTGAAATTAAGAGATAGCGTTACCAAAAGCCGTTTAAATCTGATATCAGACCCCGAAGAAACCGAAAAATTATAAATAACAAAACGAAGATAATGAAACCGTATTATTATTATACAAACAAAATACACTCCAATCACTTCGATAAGGATCAAATGGAAAATGTAATCTCGAAAAAGAGTTCCAAAATAAAAAGGACAACAACTGAAGTAGAAAATGAAACAATCGCTATATTTCAGAAGTACGAAAAACATTGGACAGAAACGATCTAAAAAGAAAATCCGATGTAAAAGATATTGCTGTACCTTACCGCGGACTGTCTCAAATGGTTCCTATTACTATAAAGCTTGAAGAATCCGATGCTATAATGTAATCTCCCGATAATAATGTTGTTGGTATAATAATGGTAAAGGTACAATCAATGATGGGCTTCGATAGACAAGCCCCGCTTTTGACCCATGCTCATGATTGACAATTTTCAACCATTAAAACGGAACCCTTTGCGTCTTTGTCAGATTGTCAGCTTTATGTTTTAGTGGCTGTAGAAATAAGAAAAACACACAGATTTTAATATTCGCCGCTGGAATTGGGTTAGCTACAAAGTCAAAGGCTAAAATTGTTGTTCACAGTGTCCTGGATTTTTCACTCCTATGTTTTCAAAGAAACTTTGTTGCAGTACAAAGCATTGATTGTGATTTTCACGAGAGAAAATTACAAAAGGGAGAGAGGGAAATTGGATTAGTTTCGTAAAGGAATTGAATTTTTTGCTTCCCTACAGAACTTGCTTTCTATAATTCTAGATAATGATAGGAAATGGAACTAAATATAGAAATCGCAAATTGTATCTCCCTCGGGGTATAATTTGGCGTCAGCACAGATGGATGGACCAAGTGTTGTTTTCAGTTGACATCTGCGAGAAACAATAATTTTAAAGCCGGCTATATGAAGATAATGTATCTCCGGGAGAAGTCCTAACTGGTTTGGTCAGGGTCTAGAAAATTGCCACGCTCCACTTTCATAGCTAGCAAGTAATTACATCACGTGTGATGCGATGTAAATAAGTTATGTGCGTAAGTTTATGTTTTTAGGACTCATGTTGAATTATTATTTGAATTTATTTACTTCCACAAACATTTAGTGTTGCTAGCATGGTTGAAAGCTTATTAAACTATTAATATAATTTCTAAATTACAAAATTTTTAGTCTTTAAGACAGCCCATGTCTTCTTAAGGCTTACAGGACCTAAACACAATAAACGCAAGTTTTAGAAACAATAAAAGTATATGATCGACTACAGTAAACAAAATCAGAAAAATATATGTTATTCTTCAGGATATATGCTAGGTAGATAGTTAGGTAGTATGTGTTGAAAACATAATACAACTAATTTGATATGATAGAAAAAAATCATGAAGATACCTCGAAAAACTTTATTTTTACAATAAAAACTATACTAATATACATACAATCATACTGATTTTTATCAGATTATTCTACAAGCAACATACTAAAATACTAGTGTTTTAATTTTTTTGTCCAAACAATAGATTTTTTGTAATTAAATAATTGCTTCATATTTTGCAATAAATTATCAGCGTTGTGTCATCGCGCTTCTCTTTCTTTTCTATGCAGTCTGACTTTGACCGCACTTTAGGTCACGTAGTGATAGGACCAGACACGGTTGTATTCTGGATTTCTTGAAGGATAAACTAAGAACTATTTACGCGTATGAACAAGTACTTAGAACACACTAGCGCGTAAATAACGATATAATCATTATAAATCAGATCTAGATTTAGTGCCTAGTTTTGTTTAAGCGTTATTAGACTGGTTTGTACCAGCGTGTTATTTAGATTTCTGATTGGGACTAGAATTTTACACCATTGCTTGTTAGCGTTTAGTATCTCGGCTATGCGTTAGCTTAATATTATTTATACTGATATAATAAAGTTAAACTGTTTGAAAGCGCTAATCTTTGGAACTACCTGTCGTATTTGAAAAAAATATTTTTGACTTTGATAGCCTAATTCTTGAGGAAGGAACATCATGCTACAACCCTCAGAAGCCAAATAAAAAGAAAAAAAAAGTCAGAAATAACGCTAATCGAAAACGAAGTAATAGCGCAGGTGGGCGATGCGATGCGACGCAGTGTAGCAAGAAATTTTCGCGAGCAGAAGCAAGTTTTAAATAAAAACGACATTACCCTTGGCTTCCTTATGAAAACTTGTGAATTTTTTACACCCCTTTTTGTTTCTGAAAATGCAATGGGGAAATGTGAGAAAGTACCCATCTGGTGACGTATCCGGGAGTTTTTCCTGTCACATATTGACAAAATAACAAAAATCTCCGCGCGTGAAGCAGCGAAGCAAACTTACACGTTCCTACATTTATTATGCATATGTGGTGTATTGTCTAACAGATATACATACAAGAGTAGATTGAGGAATGTAAAAAGAAAACAAGTAGAAACAAACAGTCGATACTTTTAGAATTTTGGTTTCATACTTGAAAAATAACACAACTTTAAAAAGAACAAAATCAAATATAGGTACAAAAAAAAAAACAAATGGCTTAAATAAAAAACTATATCTAAAGCAATACCCGTAAAACGAGATCCTTCCCCAAAAAGGTCCGCCGTAGGTGAGCGTAATAAATTGAAAGCGATTGATAACCCGTCCTGTCCATATCATTACGTGCGACAGAACGAAAGACTAATCGTGCACATGAGGAGGGTCCTGATTAATTAGCTACCCAATGAAATGACGTAAGACTTCCCACCGACCATTAATATTGGCTGGTTTCTTCCTAGCCTTGAAACCAGGGCTTTGAGGCAAGCCTAAGTGCTCACGGCGTTACGTCATCCATCGATTTTCTGTCAGCTGCTACAGAAATGTAGATTTCCCTGGAATTAGTAGAAGATTAATTAATTTGAACCATTGAGAACTAGAATTTGTGTTTCATTCATAGATTTAGATTTCACCCAAAAGTGCTCTAAAAATAAATCAGCAAATGCTGGCAAACTTTTCATTAATTTTTAAAGTTTCATTTTAAAATAAAAATATCATCTCAATTTTGCCATGCCGCGTAATCTGGTAAAAGCCACTTGACCAGACATTTTAATTTTTGAAAAACAAAATACTGTCGCAACGGCACACTTGAATTTGGACATCAGTTTGCATTTCATTAATTAAAACCTTTCCGTCAACGAACCACTCGTGAATGTGACGAATGAAAAAAATTCGGCGGTAAGGGTTGCGCCCTCGATGGCGAAATCTGTTGGTGTATGTTAACGGGAGCCGTCGATGAATAATTCATAGCCCGTCATTCTCGCTCTTACATACTGTTTTATACAACAAGCGTATTAATGATTTGTCATCAGAATGTTGTTAATTGGATGTCAGACCTGCTCCGGCAAATGATTGGATGCGACTCGAGATAAAGCTGAGTGAGAGATTAATTGAACAGGGATGACAATGTGTGAACGAAAAATAAAGAAGAATTTACTAGCGTCAGTATTATGCATGAATCAAGGGAGGTACAGAGTTAAACGTTTGAAGGCAGAACAATTGATGCAAAACAGCTTTGAGCAGATTTAACGTGTGCAAGGAGTTACATCCTCCGCTCTTTAGCATTGCATTAAGCTTAAACTGTGGCAGGTTTAGTGGATAAATGGCTTGTCTATTCCCTTTCGGAATGAATTCGAATACGCTAAGAGGATTTTATTCAGCAAAGCTTTCTGCAATTTAGACGGTGGACAGGTCGATGTCGAAGCTTCGAATAGTGTTCGTGTAAAACTCATCACTTGCATATTCCGAATTCGCCAGTGATTTCGACTGGAATCTGTCGTTTGTGAGTGATGACTTTTTCATGCTTTCACGAGTGATTCGGTAACGAACGGAATATTTGTGAAGCGTCGAAAACTCGTAATGAAATAAGAGTTACATGCGACAGATTGTATTGCAGTTTAAAATGTGGACTAAAGGCTCCTGCAAACAGGCGCGACGCGCGACGCGAATCGCGCGCGACACAAAGGCACCGCTCGTTGGGCGACTTGCGGTGCCTTTGTGCCGCGCGCGATTTTATCGCAAGTCGCGCCTGTTTGAAGGAGCCATAATGCGTGTTGGACTCGCACACGGGTTCCGAACCACCGTTTAATATTTCCGACTCGACGGGTTCCGAACCACCGTTCAATAGTTTTTAACACTCCATTTTTTTTTTTAATTATTTAGTAAAAATTAAACGTATACACATTTCTTATATGGGGATCCTTTTTAATTTAAAACTTTATTTTATTTATTGTTATAGCGGCCAAAGTAGTACACGCTCTGTGAACATTTCCAACAACCAACCAACCAACCAACAAACCAACCAACCAACCTGTGTCTATTTATATTTTTGGATCAATAAACTTATTATTATTATTTTTTTATTTATTTCAAGTTTCTAACTACATATTATGGTTCGTAAAAAATACATCAACATTCAACTCAGTCTGTCGCAGTCTACTGCTGGACATAGGCCTCTCCCAGACCGCGCCACAACAAGGGTGTTGTGGCGCGGTCAGGACAGGGGTCTTCCGTCACCTTCCGCATCCAGACGAACGGACGATGGACGGACGCAAAATATGTCTTTTTTGCGTCCGTCCATTTGTCCTTTGTCCTTTGACTTGGAGTTCCGGACACCAGCCCGCATTACCTATTACCTACGGCTTAAAAGATGCAAAACCCTGTGACAGACTGATGGACAGCGGAGCTTTAGTACAGATATTCTATTTCACGAGGTCCGTTCGGCTTTGATTGTAGTAGTGACGTATCCCGACAAGCACGCTCCCACAGCGGCTGCCCCTTGCTGCCGTCGCATGAGGCTATTTCCGCGAATGTGTATCTTTTTACTTCACCCATTGTTGAGTCTCTGTTGATCACAATGTGCATGTGCACGCTTGACAACATTCATAGCCAAACGGACTTCGTGACATAGAACATCTTTAATAGGGTCTCGTTGCCACCCTTTCGATACGGAACCCTAAAAACTATAGTTGGTAAGGCTTTAATAAATTCTGTTGGTCTATACACTGTCCAGTTTTTTACGATGGTATGCCCAACATGACCCTTCATAAAACGAAACAATGTCGGCACAGATTAAACCCGTATTGTGGTGCCCTAATATGTATGTTATATTTTGCGTTATATCCAGGACAATGTACAGATACATATCCAGTATTTATGAGTTTTGGCAGGTCTGGGGATTGCCTGGGCGCCCTTATAATTTATGTTTGGATTAAAATTTTATCCACGTGTTTGACCTGGCTAGCTAAAATACTGGGTGTTGTTATTAGAATTATAACAATGGAATTGTGATAGATGATTTTTCACTTTTTTGTAGGCAGATTGTTTTTTGTTATCCTATCATATTACGACGATAACTTTATAAGTCAATGCTTTTTAATTCTAGATATTACGTCTTTTTTTCGTTCGTACACCATCTTTATTTTAATTAATTATTATTTTTTGGACTAAATAATTAGTAGTGCACGTCTCGTCTGCCATCACGCGTGGACTGCACTGAAACAGCTGGCGCTATCAATCGGTGATTAAGTTTTACTCATCAAATACCAATTTCTTATGCGAGTATGAAATAAGTATAGGTTGAGTTTTATTATTGAGATAAAACGCCACATTAAGGCTCCTTCAAACAGGCGCGACACGCGATAAAATCGCGCGCGACACAAAGGCACCGCAAGTCACGCAACGAGCGGTGCCTTTGGGTCGCGCGCGATTCGCGTCGCGCGTCGCGCCTGTTTGCAGGAGCCTTTACTATGGCAATTTGCGATTAGGTATTTTATGAAGTTATTATTAAGAGGGAACAGGGCGTGCGATTCTCCATACAAATGTATTCTCCTTTTTTCTTCCCGAATAAATGCCTGTAGATTCTTAAATTCAAGGTCTCCTGTAAACACATCCCTGTCATTTTCTTTTTTCAGCAACTAATTAGTAATGAAAATATGATCCTCTAAAAATTCCAAAATATGCCCTATTTTTACCGCCGTGATTAGAGGACAACCAGACAAATCAAAAAGGTTTTAACATAAAAAAAAATAGGAACCTAAACATACTCTTTCTTAAAATGTTAATGTAGAAAGTAATTGAATCGTTTCAGTTTTCGAGGAGAAAAACAGGAATACGAAACGTCGATCTCGTCAAAATTTTTGAAATAATTTCGGTCTGAGTTGCATCTGTCCCTATCACACACTACGGGGGCAGACGGTAGGTACGGAGGTAATGCGACGGCAATAGTTTCTTCAAATACCTATTTATCAAATTCCTCGCAGGCCCCGTCCCCTCTTAAGAACTAATTATTACCTATTTGTGAGCGATCTTTCTTGGACGTTCGTTGTAGGCTTGTAGGTAAGTTGTGAAAAACAAATGTAAAAGACTGTGTTGTTTCACATCAATCCACGTAATATGATCCGAGTTACCCATTAAAACTACCTAATGCTTTATAAACCTTTACAAGTGAACAGTTCATTATTAAAATCACGTAAGCACTTCTGATGAATTGTATTAATTAGAAGGATTATAATCATCTGAGAACTGCATACTCATTAGAGTCGGATTATTCCATTTGCTCGACACGGAATTCGCATTCCCGATCACTATGGGGAATAACGACATGAAATCATGAAAGCTTTGAAGACCTACGTCATATTTCTAATATAATTTTTCGTAAATAATAATTATTTATTTCAGATTTCTCCATATAAATTGTTAGTAAAACGAAAATACTTAAGAGCGAATGTTAGTAAACAAAACAAATATAATAAAACATAGATTTTAGGATAATCTGACACCAGAACGCATGTATGCTACTTTATTGCGTGCAGCCGCACCCAGCGCTCTAGCATCGGAGAATCCCACCGGTCCGTCAATACGCTCAAGATGCTGTTGGAACTAGCTCGCATGCGAGTTAGGGTCGATGTGCAACGTTGACGCATGATTGTCGCAAAACTGTCGACGTTGGCCTCGGCAAGCATGCCGGAAGCAGCGCAAAGAAAGCGGTTAAAATCCATAGGCATACCATTTTGTTACCTAAAAATATTATTGAACACTCTAATATGTATTATTGAATGCGCCTCTTTTTATGAACCACAAATCATTCCTATTTTGGGGACGTAAAAGTACTAAATAGCCTAGTAGCCTTACCAAATAATAGTAACTGCGACCAACTTGGTTGTACAGACTCCAGCACATCAAGCTACTACAATCTGGCAAATTTATTTAATAGATTTTCAACCTTATCGCTAAAGCATTAGATTCAAGGTTGATTGGGAAAATTTTACAGTTTCGGGTAGCTTGATATGCTGATGTCTGTACCAATTGGTGTGCATCCAATTATAAATGTCATTTATTCAAAAATGGATAAAAAAAGAACTGTTCTGTAGGTACGGTTCTTCACCACTTATTTAGATTGCTCCGTTATTAATTCAATGGAGTACATACAACTCAAAGTTGCATAGGGGACCGAACTTTGGTAAATGATGGATGGGAGACGACATCCACCTGCGTTCAGCAATGTCTTACTATTGACATGTAAATGGATCTATAGGATACAGTTAGTACCTTAATAGATAAAAAAGAAAACTGTTTTTTTTTTTCACAAATAGCTTCATATATACAAAGAATTGTGTTTGGAGCCTCCTTTTAGGCAAACAATGCCTGTGTTAGGAGACTCCATTTATTCTTAACGAGCCTATAATGTTCGCACTGCTGGGACAGAGGCCTCAGTGGGAGTGGGCCGTAATCCACCACGCGGACCCAGTGCGGGTTGGTGGATGTCACGTGCCTTCGAATTTTTGGTTCTAGGACATGCCGGTTTCCTCACGATGTTTTCCTTCACCGTTTTGAGAGCAGTGATGATGAAATAATTTACACAAAGTAAAGCGTCTGTCTGTGTTCGAACCCACGACCTACAACTCGTAAGTCGCGGCGCCGCGCCGTATCCACTGGGCCACCACTGCTCTACTAAAGCTCCATCGAATATTAATGAAGTAACAGTAACAATATTAATGGCATGTATTTAATTGAATCTCAAATAATAAAAATTTTGCTTTTCTATAAATATTAATGAACACTCTAATATAGGTAAATAATGAATGCGCTCTTTTTGTGAACCTCAAATAATTCCTATTTTGGAGTCCTAAAAATACTAAATAGTAACTGCGATAAACTTGGATGGAGAGCTCGCCACCCACTTATCACATTTTGTATTTCAATAAGTTTTAGAGTCAGTAGAGGATTAATTAAATATTTTCCATTATAAGTTGAAACAAACAAGTTGGCATACAAACTTAAAAACATAATTCCCTGACATCCTCGATCTAAAATCACAAAAACCCACTCAAGACGGCGTCAACAACAAGCACCATCCAGATCTCATTATTCGGGACATCAAAACATTGACCACTTCACAATCCGACAAGGTAAGGAGACGCTCCAACAGATCTGAAAGATAAATTATACAGCCGAGAGCCTTCTCCAAACATTTTCGACCCTCCAAGTGCTACCCCGTTTGGCCGACCCTTCTGTCATGAGCTTAATTTGAATTATGTCGGGGCAGACGACCCACGATATGTAGGTATAAAATTCACGTTTATTTCACCCCCGGGAATGCGACATTGGAAAATACGCTACTCTTCTCGATGACTTTTAGTAGATAAATTATTTTTTTATTGATTTTCGGTCGATATTTATTGATGTAAATGATATGGACTCCAATTGGATATCATTTCAGCCAAAAACGTCCACTGCTGGACATAGGCCTCCTAAATTACTAATTACTATACCTACTATTAATTGGATATAATTTTTTATTAATATTTGTGCTACTGTTTCAAGTGACAGTCACGTGGATATTTATTATTAATCTTTGTTGATTGCCGTTGCGGTTTCAAATGGCTGGGTATTTTACGTTCTGAATAATTTAATAGAAATAAAGTAAACTAGAAATCAATGCGGGTAACATTAAACGTAAACGAAAACCTGCGTTGACGTCCAATTTGGTGGACAACTCATTTTATTGTGAATAATAAATGCCATCCATGCAAGATAATCCTTTCCTCACTAACATAATCCTTTGGTGATAGAGTCAATAAATTTACTTTAAACGACATAATCCAAAAAACAAATCCACAACTTAATCTTATTAAATAAAATAACACTAATAACTAATTCAAGAAAGAAAACTGGTATCGTAAAATCCAAAACATTTTACTCGTCGCGTACGATCACAAAACTTTTACGATTGCTATCGTAAACTATGAAGACTTTATTAAGTTCTGCAGAAACCGGTCCAGGCCGGCATTACGGTACGGTTGCATCGGGTGTGTTGCCGTAAGCCGGCAACGGCAGACGACAACTCAATATCAAATTCAAAATTAGACCCCTTTGACGTAACGTGGACCAAGTTTCAGTCAATCAGCTGAAACGGAATATACAACGTTAGGCTCGATAGTTTTGATGGTAATCGTGGAATGATGGATTGGATTTTAGTTAGGAAGAATTAATGAAGCAGTGACTATTGCGATTTGCGATCTTTAGTGTGAACTCTTTGTTTCTAATAGATACATGTATTGGAGTAGTGCAGTGCCTCACTTAGTACGATACTATAGACCATCAAATGATCGTGAAATGGACAAGCACTAACAGTGTACAATAACAGTAATAAGATATAGTGATGTTCACTAATTCCAATACATCCCGAAACCATACATGCAGACAGTCTGTCTCTAAAAGTGCACGAAATCGCATTAGACAAATCAGGAAGGCAGTAAACAAAAGAAACTCGATACATATCCACACACTCACTTATCCTTAGGAGGGTGAGGATAATCTCCTTTAGCAGGATATCCTTGTCTATCCGGCCATATGCCCGGATAACAGTCATGCCCAGTTCATTAGACACATATCAGTTAACCGGAATTGGATCCCACAAACATTATCAGATAAAGAGACCATTTTCTACGCTAAATATAGAATGGGAGGGAAAATGACGCAATTTAACAATTAGGAAAGTCGAATTCGAACGAAATGCACGAAAGATATGGAAAAAATGAGGATGAAAATAAACGGAAGAAAGAACGTACAAAGAAATAAAATTTTATTGCACACGCTTGACAAATAAAACAGATAATGCAGCTGCATAATGAATACTCCAGATTTTTATAATAGAAGCAAAGATCTGCAATTCCGTAATGAATTTACTTAACAATTCTAGTCTGCGGACAAAGTGGAAAATGAAGGTAAAAAGAAAACAGAATATCACAGTATATTCTTTCAATTCTTTGTGTCAGTTGATAAAGATAAGTTTTCGGACATAAAATATTCACCACTACAACTGATCATTAAAACTTCAGGTAAGAAAGACGAGACTTTCGTCTTAAATATAGCTCATTACTCGTGTCCCACTTTTCCGAGGTACAGAGGAACATGTAATCCCCCGTGCAATTGTACAGCATTAAGATCTGACATAACTGTCTTTGCTAAGTTTGTTAAATTGCTTCGTCGGTAATAAATTGTTAACTGAAATTTCAAAAGTTGTGGCAACAAGCGTACCCAGAGCTCTACTTAAAGTTTGTGCGCCTTCAACATTGTTACCAAGGTTTCTTACATCTGTTCGGTTATTTAACGTACCCGTACAATTCCGAAAGTTTTTTCAGTTACTTTAATTTGATTAAACTTATTCTCAAACATTCGTAAGTCAATGCCATCAACCTATTTTCGTACATCATAAAAACGTCTGAATTTATATCTAGTACTTTCTGCTTTAGTGAATTCTTAACATTTCACAAACAAAATTAAATTACGTGGCATCATTAAATATTAAAACAACATCGTTTTACGGTCTCCGCGTGTTTGAACAGGCGTCACTTAAAAGCAATGGCCGGATTTTAAGGAGATTCACATTTTTACAACCCCCAGGGCTGGTAACTGACGATAAAAAATCGTTCAATCTCTGCTGTGCAACAGGATTCACGAACCAAATAACGTTAGGACACACTATAAATCATTACGTCACAGCATCGTCACGCTGTCACCTCGTTGAAGGGTCCGAAAACAAATATTACCTTTATGGAATAGTGTTTTCCAGTAACCATTTTATGTAGGCATTTGCCTAAAAAGTTTACTTTATATTAACGCAACACGTAACATACAAATTACTTCATTAGAATTAGAACTGAAACAGTCTAGGAGTTTAGACAAAACTTGCTACTCAGTCTAGAAAGTTCCATAACTAACCATTATTCTCAGAACTGAAATTAGCCTTTGTGGCTTTAGGCTGAATATAGAGCAAAATAATAGCCATAAATTCAAAACAGTTCCAAGTAAATTAAAAGGTACAGTAGACACCTCAATTATTGGATTTTAATTACCTACATAAAAACCGTATTTAAAATCCAATAAACACATTTAATAAAGTAAAGTCCAAATAATAACTGGACTCAAGGAAATGAAACGCAATCAATCAAAGTTAGCCTTCGATTATATCCTTTTGGTTAAACATTAACTCACAGCCCTGGGCCACAAAAAGTTCGACGAAGTTAGGTAGCTATAGCAAAAGAAGTTTGGTCTTATCTGCAATTTCATTGGTTCAAAATATGTAAATAATAACTTCAAACGATTTTGAAATATAGCAAATATTGAAAGCTGTACATATAAAATATCTGTTCATTCGAAGTAAAATCCTAAATATAGCACAAGATGACTAACTTTGAATGCCTAATCCGAACTTGGGAGACATAAACATGAATAGCAAATTCTATGACAGGATTATTCAAAATTCCTGCGGCGACTTTGTATCGAAGGAAGTCGCCGCTCGTCGCCTGTAGTATGCGTAACAAGACGTGTTCTGCTCCACGTAGTTTATCATCTATGAACAACTTAATAACATGTTTCACTTCGCAAACAAGCTGCAAACACTGATAAAATCTCGTAAACTGTTTTTCTTCCATTCCCACGTCGGCATGAAACAATTCTTTAAATATTTATTGTGTTTGTATCCCCTTGCGAATCAGATATACCTTTATTTAAAATTCTTTTGCACGGACTCTTGTATTGCTCTGTGTCATTGTAAATTGTCCGTAGCTTTGTATAATTTTTTTTGATATTTATTAAAAATCATTCTTTGTTATTTTACTGGCGTGGTTTACTCATTCGTATGGTTAAGGAGAGTGCGATTACTGCTTTTAATAAAAAAAAAACAGTTCTCTTCTGTTCTTCTCTTATGCATGTACTATGTATGGATAAAATGGATCCAAATCTAACATTTTACCATTTATAACCCCTCCCCCACTGTCTTTGAAGCTACTTCAAATTCTATTAAATCCTTTTATTTATCTATGCCTGTTTATTGGTATATTTCTGACTGCCATTCAGTTCCCGTTTACATTGTAACTTGGGGCGAAGTTAAATGATTTTTGTGAACAAATCTACACAAAAAGCAATTTGTGAAGCGCCTCAGGTCAGTATGCAAAGCCACTTCTTTGAGTTTCCTTTTGATGGTGTTCACTGAGCTTCTTCGTTTTTTGTTTTAGATACTTTAATATAAATTATTTGGTTGGAAATTATGGTTTGATGTTTTATTATTGTTAATAATAAAAATGTTTTACGAAATGATTGTGTAGATACTGAGTTGATTGATGATAATTATACGCGCGTTTGTAGGTAGATATATCTGGAACTGTTTTATTTAAGTAAAACTGTATTATTACCATCGCATTCATAGTTTAATGGTCAGTCTTGATTAAATTATAAATTCATTCTAGCATTATTTTAATCTCTATTATTATAATGGAATCATGGTTCTTTCGACCTCGCAGCATTTGAAAAGGAATGGATCGCTTTGTTAAACTGGTGTAGACTTGACAATTCCAGTTACGCGGAGCAAGATAATCCAGTTCAGTTAATCGAGAATGAATTCCTCTTTTATTCTCATAATATTTTTCATAAATGCTTGTTCTTCTAACACTATATATTCTTTTCCCATGTGCTCTAAAGTGTGTGTTGCCGTTTACGATTTATTTAAACTACTAGCTTCCGCCCGCGGCTTCACCCACGAGGTATGTCGATAAAAACTATCCTTTTTCCTTCCTCGGGATGCAATCTATCTCTCTGCCAAATTTTATCGAAATCCGTTCAGTGGTTTAGTCGTGAAAAGGTAACATACAGACAGACAGAGTTACTTTCGAATTCATAATATTAGTATGGATTTATAATGTATTGACTTCTCTACTCCCTTGTCGTATAACGATATTTGATGTACATCCATAGACCAAATAATGCTCTTTGTCCTGTATGTAGAACTAAAGTCGAAAAGCCTTCAGTCTATGTCAAAGTCACATAGGAACATGTAGTAGGCGGTTCTCGTCAGACGTCTGACAACATAGAATGGGGAAACTTCAGGTAAAACCTATTTGTAGAACCATCTCGGATTTTCACAGAATGAATACTGTTTTTCCTACAGGACATACATACAGTATTCGGCGATAAATATTGCACTTCAACCTTTACCTTTTTTGTATTTTATACAAAGAATAAAATTAATTATTAAAAGAAGCAAATCATAATAATGTTTTAACAGCTCCTAATAGATACCGGACTGTTTGTATTTCGTGCGACAGAGATAACGCTCTACGAAGCCGAAATTAGCCGATTGTCTCTTTCCAAAGGTCGATGTGCAATATTTATCGCCGGGTACTGTACGTACGTTAGGTTCTCAAGGTTAAACAGTAACTCTAAGTGTACCAGAAGTGTAGGATTGTGTCCATCCGATATTCCCAACGGTCTGTCTCAGAGACATCCGGGTATAAGGGGAACCGTTAGGTAAACTCGGGAAGCTTTTCTCATACCTACTGACGTCACGGCTACGGAGGCTCTCAGCTGGGAAAATGTAATAGGCGGTTCCCGACGTAAATCAGGCCTCGGAAAACAGAGGATGGAGAGGACCTCAAAGGAAACCAGCTCAGATTTTCACAGAATGGTACAAATACTGTTTTCCCTACAGGACATACATACGAGTGTGTTAGGCTCTCATGGTTTAACAGCATCTGCATGGTCTAATTGTACCGAATGTATAGAACTGTCATCCAACCAAAACTCCCAAAGGACTGTCTCTGAGACATCCTGTTATCCTGTCAATTCAGAAAGCTCTTGACATACTGACGTCACGACTACGAAGAAGTATCTCAGCTTGAAAGTAGTGTCAGTTCTTTGTCCACCAAAATAAATCAAAACGGCGAAGAAAAACATCATGAGGAAATCGGTATGTCCTAGAACCAAAAATTTGAAGACAACCAACACATCTACCAAGACATCTACCAAACCGCACTAGGTCCGCGCGTGGTGGATTACGGCCCACTCCCTCTCACCGAGAGGAGACCTATGTACCTGCTGAGTATGCTCTCACAAGAGCAGAATTTCGAGCCAAACCTTCCTCGTAACAATTTAGTGTTTTATCCAGACTTGTAGTCCAGAACATCTAAAAAAGATAATACATGGTAAACTTTCATCACTATTTCCACTGACTCCGTAACAAAAACTCACACTCAATAAACTAATCCCATTCCCGCCTCACAATACGCGTGAACCGTGACGTAATGGACACGTATGTATAACCGTCGTGGCCCATCGTGGCGTATGGTTGGCCGGTGGACCGTATCACCTCGCTCTCGAGACCGACTCCGTAACGTAACGTTACGTGAAGGACGCCTGATGACGTCATTAGGACAATGGCTCTTGCCATTAAAGGTGACGGTTATTGGTAGGAAAGACTGATCTTTGAAGGGTTAGGGGAAGGAGAGGGGGCGATGGTTTGAGCCGATAACGGTGTTAGCTGTGGACCATTTGTGACCTGTCGACCGATGTATGGGTTCAATTCTATTGGGGGTTATACAGCGTGGCGGTACAATGGTGACATTAATTTAACACACATATATGTTTTCACATTTTCGTTTCATGAAGAAATTATGTTTCCATTAAACGTTATTATTTGCGGATTTATTAAAAGTTTTCTAAAATAGCATTTTGGAGCAACCTGTACTTAAAGAACTGTCGCGCAGCGGTCATTTGCCGGGTCACGGATCATAACATCGGCATCGCATCAATGAAATTAAAATAAATAAACAATACTTTAAAGTAACGTGATATCCCTTTGTCGGCGAGCGGGCGGCGCAGGCGACGCGTGCCCCCCCCCCCCCCGCCCCGTCGCGTCGCAGCGAAATCCAATTCTTTTTTTTGCATTTCTAGTGCTAGCCTAACTCGTGCCCTTGACACACTTCTTCACAGTAGTGCACATAATTACGTCGACTAATTTTGTGAATGTTTCCGCGAAAAAGACGCTTACCTATTGTTTTATTTATTTATTTTTGTGTAATGAACTAATGAGTAATTAGATTATGGTACTGCGATAAAGACGCTTTGTTTTGTTTTCGTTTTCTAATTTAGTAGGTACGTTGACATCTCTTGCGATACGGGCGCTTTTATTTGTGTTATTAGTGCTTGTGTAAACTTGTGATCGTGATGGCAAATACACATCCGAACTACACAGCAGCTGAATATGCGGACATGATCCTAATTTACGGAGAATGTCGTGAAAATGCCGCTCTTGCCATAAGGACATATCGCGAGAGATATGGCGGTTCAAGACAATGCCCTACTAATCCTCGCACTATTGTAGAGCTCTTCAGCGCATCCGCGAAAACCGGCCAGTGGATCCTAGGTCTCAACGCCCTGATCGACCACCTACACGACAAAACCCAATCCAGTTAACTGAAAATGTGCTACAATATTTCCAAAACCAACCCAAAACTAGCCTCCGCCAGAGCGCTAGGCATTTTCAAGTTCATCACAGTACCTACCGTCCATACGATATTAAAGCGCGAAAAGTGGCAGCGCGTGAAGCGACGCGTTGCCGCTCCGAGTTAACGTAAGCCAGCGTAACGTAGGTAAGTAATTTCATGAATGATTTTTTGCAAGGGTGATCCCAATTTTAGTTACATTTTTATCATTTAGTTTGTTTGAAAAAATTTTTTTTTCAATTTACGAGTTATTTTAACCTACTAAAATTAATATGATTAAAGGGCACTAGCCCTACACGTGTGTTAAATTAATGTCACCATTGTAGCGCCACGCTGTATTTGTTATTATAATACAATTAGTGTTCATAGGAAACGGGAGTTTTACTAAATTTTCGCTCTCATACCTACTAAGAAAAGGTCTGAAATCGTGAGTCGTGACACGCCAAAGGCTCCTTGAAGTTGAAACAGGCGCGACACGACACGCGACACAAAGGCACCGCAAGTCGCGCAACGAGCGGTGCCTTTGTGTCGCGCGCGATTATATCGCGTGTCGCGCCTGTTTGTAGGAGCCTTAAGTCGCTAACTGCATAAAATTTTCTTATTTTATGCTAGCGGGTTGGAGATGAATAGAACAGAGTGCTTAAAACTAAGCCAATTGGTTTGTTACACAATGGTAAAACATAAAAAATAATCATGATATTTATTTATTTTTGATAACCGACTGAGAAATGCCTTATAGAACGTAACCCATTGATCTAAAAAAAATATTGGTTATAACTTTTGAAACAATATTGTTGTTTTGCAGTATGAATAGAAATGTATCTATTAGGTATTTCGTTACATAATAACATTGCTTGAATATTTAGTAAAGGTTTTGTGCCATTTTGTGTAGCTAACCTAAGTGAGGTCTACCTTTTATGTCTCTCACTAAACCTAGAGGACTTACATAAAATACTTTTGTGTTTCCTTTGTTTGTGCCTATTATTGTTTTATTGTTTGTGCCTATTATTGTTTGTGTTGAAATAACTATACTTACATACATATATAGATTACGGCCCACTCCATCTCACAGAGAGGAAGCCTGTGTCCCAGCAGTGGGGCTGATTATGAATCTAGATTAGAGATACTTGTTACGCAAATAAGATGGTATCTTCTTCAAAACACATCCTGCGGTGCTATCCTGTAAAAATCTCACCCTGAAAACTTAGGTGAAGTGAGCGTGGAGTGAGCTGTCAAGAGTGTCAATTCCTAGCAAAAACAAACTCACTTCACCTGAGTTTTCACGGTGAGATTTTTACAGAATCGACCGGCTGATTTTCATGCTGTGTTTTTTTAAAAATTACTAAAACTTACTTTGGGTACAGCTCCTTTTGTTGTTATTTTTCTGATAATTTTTAATATGGGTCTTACTTACCTGAAATTAAAAAAAAATATTTATTTGTTCTCATGATTGTCACATACCTACTCGTACATATTTTACAATACATTCATTGACGGTTGTTGTGTATGAAATTGCAGTATACAATACAATGTTAGTTTGATGTTGAGTTAGAACATTAAGTTCATAAAATCAATCAAAAATCAAACCACAGCTTGGAGTAGGTATTACATACTTAAGTAATTTTAAAATTCTCGATTCTCGCGGAACGCCACAAATTGCACGACTCCTAATTCTGATACGAGATTACCACTTTCAATGGGAAAATTAAACAAAACAATGTAATCAGGGATAGGAAAGTGAATATTACGCGCAAGACTAACCAACCGCAAGTAACGGGTTCAAATTACAAGACGAGCCATAAACAAGGACCGTAGTCTGTAAGACTATGTATAATATGGTAATTTGTAATAATAGTTATTAGAGCAGTGATTTATGAAGCGTGGGTTTTGAATTTTCATGAGATAACAAACGTTCTAATACCTATTATATGAGAAAATATTGTAATTAATTAATTTGTTATTGTTCAATTTGCAAATATTTAATATCTACCTATTATATTGTAATAGAAATTGTATTCCGCTTAGGTACATCGTCTTCAGGTGGCGGTCTGTAGTCTCTACCTACCCCCATGGGAAGAAGACGTGAGTTTATACAGTTATTAATATTTAGGTACAGTACCCACCTTTTTTTGTATTTTATACAAAGAATAAAAATAATTATCAAAAGAAGCAAATCATAATTGTTTTAACAGCTCCTAATAGATACCGGACTGTTTGTATTTCGTGCAACAGAGATAACGCTCTACGTAGCCGAAATTAGCCGATTGTTTCTTTCTACTACAATCTGTCAAATTTCTTTAATATATTTTCAACTTTATCGCTAGAGCATAAGGTTCAAAGTTGATTGGGATTGACAGTTTCGGGTAGCTTGATGTGCTGGCGTCTGTACATAATCAGAGTACAGTATACGTCACGAACCCCATAAGGATCACGAAATTGGTAAGCAAGTCTTTTTGAAAAATAATCATGGATCTTGTTGAATGTTTTGGGCTGAACTGAAAAGCACACTGAGCTTGGGCTTAGACGAAGAATAAAAGCCATAAAAGCGCTCTTCCCCTTTCCTACTTTTTTTTTTAATTTCGCTGTGCCCGACATGGTACATAATTGATTCTATTGATTTATACTGAAGATAGAACTGAGTTGAGTAATTTTTGACATTCAAAAGTGCCATTTTAATGCTCTCG
Organism: Luperina testacea; assembly: GCA_927399505.1. Classification (NCBI taxonomy): domain Eukaryota; kingdom Metazoa; phylum Arthropoda; class Insecta; order Lepidoptera; family Noctuidae; genus Luperina; species Luperina testacea. The sequence continues at coordinate 17,557,580 of OV656759.1, read as the reverse complement.
TTGAAATATACTAAGTATTTGACTTAGGGCTGATTTTTCAATCATCTGATAATTTTATTCGAAAAAGGATTTTGTAATTTTGACAGTTGTTTCATACAAAATCTGTCAAACGTCAATTTTATTCCTCGGATAAAAGTTATCTGGCGATGGAAAAACTAGCCCTTAGACTAGTAATTAAATATCTCCCGGGTCCCCGACTTATGGTATGGATTTTCCATCAAAACCAATAAAAATGACAAAAACAAAAACAATGCCAATAACGACAAATGACGAAAACAAAAAATATGTAAAAAATATCTCGAAATCGGATGAAAGATATGTATCTATATTTACTACAATACTACCTAATTCGGGCTATTACATTCTGGTAATTGTATCCAATCAGATTACAGAATAATCCAAATCTCGACATTCGATAAGTCTGTCTGAAAAAGAATTAGTGATCTTGATTGTTCGGGGCTTACATTAGGCTTTTTATGTAGTTCACTACATAAAAAGCCTAATGTAAGCACATTGAGCTTAGGCCCTAGACGAATGGCCTTAAACTGGGCCATTTGTCTAGGCCTGAACTCTCCATCTCCTTTTTTATTTTGACCGTCATTGCAAGATGAGGCGACGTGATGGAAGATCGCTGACAGGCGTTAAAGGTATTTATTATTGTTGTTTGCCACCGACTTCCGAAATTAAAGTTATAAAGTCGTTTGTTTTTATTTTTCACTTTTAAGTACTTACCCCACGCAAATTCGTATAACACTACTTGCTATGTGAAATATCAGTGACAGGAAGTCATTATAACATCATCAATATAAACTAAGTGGTAAAAATACGTATTATTGAAGCTAACTCATAAACTATCCAAGCAAAGTTAATACAATTTATATGTGACCACCCACCCCCCTGCCCAAGTAACACAAAATCGATATAATGGAAAAAGTGATGACCAGAAAATTTCTTCTAGCTTCGTTATAGAATTTGAAGGGTTTTAGCAATGTCTTGCTTCTGTATAACAGCATTTTATTAACTTTGTAGTTCCTAAAGCTATATAATCCTCTTTTTCAATCTTTTGTGCAGCTAAAGGTTTTATTTTAGACATAATTTATGTCTCTATACAGCTTCTAATACAGCTGTAAGCATTATACAAAAGTGTAGGCCGTATGTAAGCCTTAATTACGGCTTAGGCTATTAAAAAGCATTTTAAAATTCTTTAAAACTGCTCTATGTTTTATAACGACCTTTCGCATGGGTCACAGCTGTTTAACGGTGTACATTGGTGCTGTTTTAATGCCAGCTTTTTAAAAGCATTTCATCATATTAATATAATATAGCCTTTATCTATACAAACGTATAATGACAAGAATTTTAACAAGCAATAAGTCGTATGCATGTCATCCGCATGCCTAAAGTTTTTAATTATGCTTACGCCATTTTGCTTTTTGTATCGATAATATTTAAAATTTAATTTTATGGTAAATAGTCCTTTAGAAAGGACTTCAACCTATGGTATTGACCGGCCGGTACAATACAGGTATCATAATGACTAAAACTAAAGATTTCTTCGTAAGAGCATAATTTTTTTTACATTTCCACATATTTTTATAATATTTTTGTAATAAATAGCTCTTTAATTTGAAGGCGCATGAAATATTTGATTCAAATATATACATACTTTCACAGTAAACTGATACTCGCAACCTTAATTCACTCATAGAGAACAAAAACAAGAGTTTAATTACTTGCCTTGTAGCACTTATATTTTTTTGTATCCATGTTCTTTTTACACAAGATTTATTAATAATAACAGAAATTAAAAATAATATTTGAAAATGTTTTTATTTTGCCTTTGTAATGGTACAAGCTGTATAAGAGCCGCATTTAACATATGCGCACTGCTTTAACCTGTTTTCACAGCCCATTATAATGCGTTTATCATTCCGGTAGACAACCAATATAATGCTGCTAAAATGCCATTCTTACACTTAAGGCTGTATAATTTGGGGCCCAAATTAGCATTACAAGAGCTGTATAGTGGTTTATAATGCCTATATGTAGACTTCTTATAAAGCTATAATAATATGCTAATTCTGTTATCCATCGATTATAAAGCTATTTTGTGCTACTTGGGTGAGGCATAGGTAACCTAACCACTAAAAAAAATATTTTTTGAAATCGATTTACAATTGCCGGCGATATAGCGTAACAAACAAAAAAAAATCAACATACAGTCGAAAACTTCCTCCTTTTTGAAGTCGGTTAAAACTGGTCCAATTACACGAAACTCGCAATCATTACGCTAAACTACCTACTAAAGTTTCATCGCTAAGCATTTAGTGCCACAAAAGGCAATCTAGTTTGCAATAATAGGACATCTATACGAACTTTAATCAACTTAATGGAAAATTACGTTATTTAGCTTCAACCACTGGCACACAGCCTAACAAGCTGCCTTGTAATTTGTATCCGGAGATAGGCCCTGGCTCCTATTACGTAGCCCCTTACTCCGGACCAAAACAGCCGCTGAATTAAACTGACACCTTTTATTTTATGCATTAAATGGGAGTAAGGTAGCAGGAACAAACTCAGAAGGAAAATACATAGTCGGGGTTTCAACAATGTTCTCTTGTTGTAATATAAAGTGTAATATTTACCGAGTTATGCTAGGAAATTGAGAATTATAATTGCTGAACAATGGAATATTTGAAATGAAGTGTTTTAATGCTGGTTTGGTTTTTAGTCTTATCTTTTTTATTGAACCGAAAGTTGCGCCTTGTTGTTCGGAAAGTAAAAAGCCGTTTTGCTGTCCAAATGTCGAGTTAATGCAGGTGTCTAGAATATGGAGTCATTGTATTAATCCGTCACAAAAATATCCGGGGGTCTACTGTCTACGCACGAAATCCGTAGTTTCAGACAAAGTTACGGGCGTTTCTTACTCCATTACGCCGACGGTCGTAAGATTAGTTCAGAGCCATCATCATCTGCCTAACTTTTTTCCAATTATGTTGTCGTCTTCTAGTCTGACCAGATGCAGCTGAATACCTGTATTTTACATGGAGCGACTGCCTATCTGACCTCCACAACCCAGATACTGGGTAATACAACCCCTTGGTAAGACTGGTTGTCAGACTTTCTCTTCGGACTACCAGTAACGACTGTCAAAGATCCACGAATGGCAGCCGGGACCAACGGCTTAACGTGCTTTCCGAGACACGGAGGGGTCTCGGTATGTAAAGATGGTCACCCATCCACAGACCAACCGCGGCGACCGTAGCTTAATCTGATCGATCAATCTGTGCGGTTGTTATTATTTAACCACGAGCCCCTCTGATAACTCCCCTTTATTAGATTAGTTTAGAGCCGAAATTAAGAATAAATGACAACTCAATTTGACAGTTGTTCCTACTCGCGATGTATGTAGTGAAGTATGTACATACATATTTATGCCCGCCCGAAAAATTTAATTTGTCACTTGTTTGGACGGATCAACTACTTTCCGACGGACCCATATCTTCGTTGACGGACTTAAACCCCTGTTCAGGGGTTATTCCTGGCACTTAAAACCTTGTTCAGGGGTTATTCTTGGCACTTATCCCTTGTTCAGGGGTTATTCTTGGCACTTAAGGGTTTATTCTTGGCACTTACGCCACCTTCTTTATTTTCTTTTTTCATTATTTACAGCAGCTGATGACAAGTGTCCTGAAGTTTGCGACCAAATGTTACGTAAATTTCAACCCGTCAAGCCTTCAATTCGAGAGATACCAATATGGATCAAACAGGCCATGTACAGACGCCAGCACGTCAAGCTACTACAATCTGTCATATTTCTTTAATAGATTTAACTTTATTGCTATAAAGCATAAGGTTAAAAGCTGATTGGGAATAATTGGCCATTTCGGGTAGCTTGATGTGCTGGTGTCTGTACCTATAGGCTAACCTAACTGTACTGCAACGTATCAATGAGACAGATGGCGCCTCAGGCAGTCAAGTTGTAGCCGCCACGAGATGTAAGTACCGTGACATCCACACGCGTGTCAGTCTGACTAACGCAGACGGTTACCAGCCGTCGGATTGGTTGCTATGCTTGGTTGAGCTAATGTGTTAGCTTCCTAGTTCCTAAGTAATACTGACGATTCGTTCAGCGTACAGATTGGGATTAATATGGATAAGTTAAGGTTTCTCGCAAGCAACTACAGAGTACACCTACAACTTACAGAACTATTGACACTTTTCATCCAACTGCAACATATGAAAGATATCTTTTTTGCGAATTAGTCATTTAGAGAATTAGGTATTTTGAGAATTAGTCATTTATAGAATTAAGGCTCCTGCAAACAGGCGCGACGCGCGGCGCGAATCGCGCGCGATACAAAGGCACCGCTCGTGTCGCGCCTGTTTGCAGGAGCCTTTAGCCATTTTGAGAATTAATCAATTAGAGACTCAGTTGCCATTTTGAGAAGTGGGCATTCTGCGCCTAAATATTTTTTTCATGTTTTGTTTGATAGATCGTATTATTAGCCCATACTGTCCCATTACTACGCATGCAGAAGTCTACTCCCGCTCTTTTTAGATAATATTGCAGCTTTCTGTATCGATACTACACAATCATGTAAGTTTTAAAGATTTGAAAGCAAAATTCACACAAAATCAGGTTTCTACCTATCATAATCCTCTTCCTTTTAGGGCTGGTTTTTTAATCCGTGGTTAACTCGACCTATTGTTAGGCAGAGATAGGATAGTACACTATTTGGCTTAATTTGAACGCACATTTTAATTATAACATTGCCATTATTCACATGGTAAAACACGAAACCCAAGTTTTACAACCAAAAAAATCTTTAATCCAAATAACCGAACAGCTGAATCTCCCCAGAAGCGTGCTCTAACGAGTGGAATGTCCAGCAAAGAGTACACTGGTTGGTAACAAAAGAGGAACGGTAGCACAAAAGCAAAGGGAGCGCACCGGCTGCCCGCGAGCTGAGAGTGTGTCCACTGTGATACGAGCTATAATTATTTGTAAGAATTTATTTTTTTAAGTATCCATAAAAAAAAAATATTGTCATTTTGTCAATTTATTTTAGACACTTCTGAGTTAGATTTAACATTAGGTACATACAACCGCACAAAAGTGATAACACTTGCACTACAATAAACACCCTTACTGCTACGACATATTCAAAGTTGCCGTTGGTGTTCGGGTAACTGCATGTCGATTCTGTAAAAATCTCACCGTGAATACTTGCGTGGAGTGAGCTGTCAGTGTCATCCTACTGATGCTAGGGATTGACCAAGCAAACATTTACAATCATAAAAGAGATTTTTTGATTCCCACGTAGTTTGTGTGGCGTGATCACTTCACCCGATTCACGACACTAAATGTCGTAAATCGGGTGAAGTGAAGGTGAAGTGATAAGATCACGCCGCGCTTGCGCGTTAATCACTGTCATTATCACATTGCAGATTGCGTGGTCACTTCACCTTCCCTTCACCCGATTCACGACATTTAATGTCGTGAATCGGGTGGAGTGAAGGTGAAGTGATAAGATCACGCCGCGCTTGCGCGTTAGTCACTCATCACATTAGAGATTTGTTTTTTACATATTTAACTTGTAAGGCGTCATGTATAAGAACATTAGGAAATTATGGTAATAATATTAATAATGAATATAATACACCATGGCGACCCTGCCTTAGAGTCTGCCAAGGGGCAGATTAAGCAAAGTTTTCGTTGAGCGATTTTCAAAATGTGTAATCATAATAATCATAATCATTTTTTATTTGTCTAACATAGGTAGTAAATACAGTTCTTAAATTAAAATTCATAGGTCGCTATGTTATGCCAAGAGGCGTACAAATATGGTTGCATGCTAATTAAATACAATCAACAATATGGAATCATTTCTACAGTCAATGCATAAATAAATAATCATAAATTAGAATTAGTCACAATATTCAATTAAAATTAGTTAACTCTAAAGTAGAAAAAGACGAGGTATTCGTCAATCAAAACGCGGCTGGTGGAGGTGTTGTTGACGCCGAGGTGGTGTTGCCATGGTTACGAGATTCGAGTGGAGTGATATATGGTACATTCCGAATTGCACTGTAATCGACTACAGCGTGCTTACACCTTGACCCCAATTCTGCTGTATGGTATTTATCTATTATTCCCCGCATAATCTTACCACGCCGTACGTTTGTCAAGCGTGGTATTTTGACAGTTCAAACCGGTTTCGGTCATTGTGTCATAGAGAATACGTTAATAGCAGATGTAGTGATTAGGTTATTAAGGAATTGACGTGGTTTCGAAGTAACGAATCATTAAGTGGTCATAGTGAATTAGGGCCCTATAACGATGTCCCGTGAATCGACATATATGAAGTCATGGCATGTGCCATCTTGCGATAACGCCGACTACCGACCATGCCCTAAAATTTAGGGCATGGTCGGCTTTTCATTTAGGGCCTAAATTAATAATTATCACCGATCTTTAAACTAACGTGGCATTTTCGAAATTGTGCTTCTGGCTACAGTCGCCACCTTACCAAAGAAGAAGAAATTCGTGGTGTATACACAAATAAATACTATAATCCAACCATGAGTAACTATTCAAGTGAATAGGTATATTACTGACTCTCAGCTGCCATAGTGGTGATTTATCTAAATCGGAAAGCAAATTATTCATGTGAGCGATGATGACTTAATTCGGAATGAGCCATATTTCACGCCGCGCAAGCGCGTTAGGCGCTGGCGCTGTCTGGCTATATAAGGACTTACTAGTCTAGGGAAAAAAGAAAAAAAAAAAACAAGGTTGAGATTCTGACTGCGCTTCTGTTTTGCTATTTTATTGTAAGTAAAACCCCACAAAATATTACTGTTTTGACCACTAAAATACTAGCTTTGAATTATATAAAAATATCAATAGGATTAGCATTAAAAAATATTATTAAAATCTCGATTATGATTGTAAATGTATGCTTGGTCAATCCCTAGTATCTGGTAAGATGACACTGACAGTTCACTCCACGCTCACTTCACCTAAGTTTTCACGGTGAGATGGTTACAGAATCGCACTGCTGAATATAATGTATAAGAAATGAGATTTGGGCTGATTTTTCAATCATCTGATAACTTCATTCGAGGAATAAATTTGAAATTTTGACAGTTCTTTCATACAAAAACTGTCATACGTCAATATTATTCCTCGAATAAAAGTTATCTGGCGATGGAAAAATCAGCCCTTAGTGAGTTTGTAAGGCTCGTAGTAGGACTCGTATGCTAAAGATACGAAATTTTTGCTTCAAGATGAAGAAAAAAAAATGCTTGGGAACTGGTTTTATTCAACGTAAGGCATAATGATTGAATCTAATATTCACTGGCGAATCATGCGGTGACTCGTTATAGTGTTTTTAAGCAAGTGTTGCCTTACACGAACAAAACTCTTTCCCATTTGCAAAATAATAGTGTAAAATAAACATCTACCATGTATGCCTATGAATAAAATTATCGTTAGCTTAGCTTGAATATCATTTGTATGAAATGGACTAGACAGAAATTAGATTTTTAATCGGTCGATTATATGTAGTTACCTATTTAAAGAATAGCCTCTTAGCCTCTCTCTCTCTCTCTCTTAGCTCTTAGCCTGTGTAGCCTCGCTTCGCCTCTGTTGGCGATCCAATAAATAAATAAATAGAATCACTGTATTATGCAAATCAGTGTAATTTAAAGAAAAAATATTTCACACTAGTATTTACCAAAACGTCGTTAGACAATGGACACGTGCGAAACAGGTTTACTCGTATGCAAATTGACTCCGGCCTCCCTAATTCAACCCCCAAGGTATTTTATACCCTAATATATTAAATTAGGATTTAAAATTGAACGTAATTAGGTTTGCAGACTGCTTCTGTGCTGTAAAAAGTGTAGAGTATCTGGTATCGGATAATTAAAATGAAGCCCTTGACGAAACCTTAGTATGCATGGATGCAATGACTTTTATTTCAATTGCAAGAGGGTGAAATGATACGGTAGGCTTGTCATCAATCTTTTTATAGACGACGCGTAAGCAGTGGCGCGACGGGACTATACAAATGACATGAAATGAAACTGTTTATTCTGAAAATAGAACAGAATCACTTTTACACGTCATATTATTATAAAAAAATAAGCTAGATGGATTCGACATTTTCTATCTGACTACTACCCCTGAGCAGAAATGGCGAAACAAACTTAAGGCTCGTACACACAGGCGCGACGCGACACGCGACACAAAGGCACCGCAAGTCGCGCGACGAGCGGTGCCTTTGTGTCGCGCGCGATTCGCGTCGCGCGTCGCGCCTGTTTGCAGGAGCCGTTAAGGGTCAAGGTCTCTTTTAAAGTCTTGACATAATTCTGGTCAGATCATGTGAAGACAATTTTATTTATATAATAATGTGATATGTGTCTACCCATGTGTTCTTTCTTTGGTAGTTTGTCGAGTCGTTGAGCTTCTAAAGTTGTGAGTTGAGCTACTTGAGCTACACGATTACTGACAAATGCTTGCATTGCCTAGACTGGTCTACTCAAATTGTGTGGTTCTTTCCTCAAAAAAACATTTCAGGCTCCACTCTACCATTGTGTATGTGTGGCGCAAACTGTTAAGGCTCCTACAAACAGGTGCGACACACGATATAATCGCGATCGACACAAAGGCACCGCTCGTTGCGCGATTTACGATGCCTTTGTGTCGCGCACGATTTTATCGCGTGTAGCGCCAGTTTGAAGGAGCTTTAACGGTGGAGGTTTTTTTCCTATTCTTCTCCATGCGGAAACGACTTTTTGGAAGGGGCAACAAGATAAGAATCCATTATATTTCATTATGAATGTTGGCGTTCAAAAGTACCTTTTATGCGCCATTTGAAATAAATGCTTTGACTTTGACTTCAGGGAAAATACTTATTCAAAAATATTTCATAAAAATAAAATAGTATCATGATAAAACAATCGTGAAACAGAGTTCAAAAATATATTTTCCATCGCATTATTCTCAAATTTTTTAGCGTAAATTATCATATTTTATACAATGTAATGCTAATGATATTAAAGGGACTTCAATCAACTAAACTTTGGCTGTAACACTACTACTAACTATTTTTAGCAAATGTTTTCTACTAACTTTTTAGACCCTTGTACCCTGCTTATGTGTATGAAGTTTAATTAAAATCGGTTCATTCATTTCGAAAAATAAGGGCTTGAAAGTTTGTATGTGTGGGGACTGTGTCTTACGTACCCATCCCTTGCATAGTTTTAAGAATGTAGTATTGTATAGAAGAACTTATTGTAATAATTTTTAGAAAGTTTCATTTTTGTGTTTTTCCCACGTTGAACATCTGCAAGCGATTTAAGTTATAGGTACTTGAAAAAGATGAGGATGTGGACTGTTAACCGAATATGTAATAAAAACGTGTAAATGAATATATTATGTTATTTTTATTAATATGGAGAAAAATCACACCTTTGACAGCACCGAACCGTCACATAGAATCATAATGTAGAAAAAAACAATTTAAATTTAAAATACAAAGAGAAAAATATAAAACACCAAAGAGTACGTAACATCCTGCCCCTCGTGCAGCACTGCACCAACAGTCAGGGTTAGAGAAGCCTTATGTGGCAAGCTTTACAAGTTTTTTGAGGGGCCGGCGTAACGTACCTCCGGCAGTCGCAACGTCCACCACCCTATTAACGCCGTCTTTTCCAGGGAACACCTTCACTATACGGCCTCGTGGCCATGTCCCTCGTGGTAGCGATTCGTCGACGATAATAACCACGTCTCCTATCAGGAGGTCTTGACCACGATCTCCCTTAACCTGGGTTCGTGTTTGCATAGTCGGCAGCACTTCGCGCACCCAGCGGTTCCAAAAATGATCCGATAACTTTAATGCCTTCTTCCATTCAGAGCGTCCTATCAGGTCATGGTCTTCCAATGTCTTTGGCAGGGTTTGGTTCGATGAAGACCCGATGAGAAAGTGGAACGGTGTCAACGTGGTTGGGTCATCTGGATGTGTGGACACATGCGAGAGTGGGCGTGAATTTACGATCGCCTCGGCTTCTGCTAACAAAGTCAAAAATGTTTCCTCTTTGGGATATCTTTCGTTCAATGTAGCGTTCAGCGCTACTTTTACCGTCCTGACGAGGCGTTCCCAGCATCCTCCGAAAGTAGGCGCCGCCGCTGGGATGAAACTCCACTTAATGCCCTTTGTGGCGGCAAAATCTTGCACATCATTTGTGTAAAATTCGCGTAGAATCCTGTTTGCGCCAACGAATGCGGTTCCATTATCCGAATACATAGTCTGAGGGATCCCGCGTCTGGCAAAGAAACGCCTGAGACCCATGATTGCAGAGTCCGCGGATAGGCTGTGTACCAGTTCCAAGTGGAGGGCCCTGGTCGTGAGGCACGTAAAAAGGGCCACATATCGCTTCTCATGGCGGCGTCCAACGGTTATGTTGACAGGACCGAAATAATCTACACCAGTGAAGGTAAACGCTCGCTGGTGATGAGCTAGTCTTTGTGGTGGAAGATCTCCAGTAGTTGGATTTAGCGGCTGTGATTTACGAATTCTGCAGAAGAGGCATTGGTTTGCTACAGCTCTGACCGTGTCGCGAAGTCTCAACAACCAGAATCTTTGCCTTATCTCATTTATCACGGACTCATGATTTGCGTGACCTGCTTTGCGATGGTAATATTCTACCAATAACCGTGCGACTGGGTGGCGACCGTCAAGTAGGATCGGGAAACGGGAGTCGGGATCGATGCCTTCTACAGCCTTTATCCTTCCAGCCAAACGCAAAAGATTATCTTCTCCCAGAGAGGGCGATAGTTTGATGAGACGGCTGCTTGGAGGAATTGGTTTCTTGTTCAAAATGCAGAGAATTTCTTGCAAAAAACTGTCTTGTTGAACCCGCTGCAACATGTGCCTTTCAGCGGCTTTTATTAGATCGGCATTCAAGGGTGTAAGAGTGGTCGACGTTGGTGAAGAGTGGGAGCAAGGGTGAGCTATCCCACTGTTTGATTTAAAATTTCGAATGGTTGCCAAAATATTTCCAAAAACAGCCGCAGCTTGGTGAACCCGGGCTATGGCACGCAACAATCGTAGCCAGTCACTGAAGCGAGCTAAATGCGCCGTGACAGGAGTAGGTAAGGCTGTGCTTAGTGAAGTTAGTCCCACCAGCTCGTTCCGTTGACACTTAAGCTCTTCCCGAACTGGTGCGACGCTAAGTGGCTCCGTGGGCCAGTCCTCTGGGGATTTAAAAAGAAATGATGTGCCGCAAAACCATCTGTGTGAAGGTTCCAAATGAATTGGGCGCAATCTGGTTGCATCATCAGCGACATTCAGATCTGTCGGTACCCATCGCCAATCTTTGACCGAAGAATTTTCTAAAATTTCACCTAGCCGATGGGCAACGAAAGGTCTAAACGCTCGCGCATCACTGCGCAACCATTGGAGGACAGTCATCGAATCAGTCCAGAAGAATGTACGCACTGACTTTTTTCGATGGCTCTCCTTAATGACAAGTGCCAATCGAGAAGCTATCAAAGCGGCTTGAAGTTCCAAACGTGGGATCGACGTTGGTTTCAAGGGCGAGACTCTGACTTTGCTTGCGATGAGAGCGAGCTTGATGCTGCCGTCAGGGTATAACAAACGCCAATAGGCAACGCAGGCGTAAGCAAGCTCACTTGCATCTGCGAAGACGTGAAGTTCTCTGTGGGAAGGCTCGTAGCCCTGCGCATTTGCATACCAACGCGGTATCTTCAGTAAAGAGACTTTTTTCAGGTCTTGAAACCATTCGAACCACTTGGATGCTTCTGATTGTGGGAGCTCTGTGTCCCAGTCGATATTAGATCTCCAGGTTTGTTGAAACAGTATCCGTCCTTTGATGACTATGGGTCCTAATAAACCTAAAGGATCGTAAACACGCATAACGTGTGACAGTACCTTGCGTTTTGTCAGTGAACTAGACACTGTTTCAATTAAGCCTGTTCGAAAACCCAAAACATCGGCGGTAGGGTTCCATGCAATACCTAGGGCTCGGATGCTGTTATTAGATTCGCCAAGATCAATTTCCAACGGTTGAGTGGCCCTGAGCTCCTCAGCGACAAGGTTTAGTGCCCCTGGCTCATTGGAAATCCATCCTCGCATCTCAAAGCAAGCTGCATTGTGCACGGTCACAATATCTGCCGCTAACTGGGCTGCTTCGTCAACGCTATCTTGTGAGTCGATGTAGTCGTCCATATAATGGCTGAACAAAATAGCGTCCACGGCTCTTGGATGTGTATGTGCGTGCTCTTGAGCATTTTTGTTTTTTATAAACTGTGCTATAAAGGGGCTACAACAAGCACCGAATATGACAGATGTCATCCTAAACTCCTTTATGACATGTGATTTATCAGGTCTCCACAGATACCGAAGAGCGTCTCTGTCCTGCTCTCTAACCCGAATCTGAGGAAACATCTCTTTGATATCCGCGGTTATTCCGATGCGACCCTCCCGGAAACAAAAAAGAATCTTAAGTAGCGGCTGGAGTAGGTCAGGACCGGAGAGCAGTAAAGAATTCAGGCTGACACCTTCATTCCTGGCTGCTGCATCATGAACTGCCCTGACTTTTCGTTTTTGGGGGTGGTACACACCAAAATGTGGTAGATAAAGACGAAAACCGCCAGATTTGCTGTCACGTAAGCCGTCAGGTTTGATACCACAGTGTGTGTAGTATGTATCTGGAGCACATTCCTCTGCATAACCTTTCGTGAACATGTTGTCCATGAACGCATTGTATGCTTTAGCAAACTCGGACTCTTTAGCCATACGTCGTTCTAAACTTAAAAAACGTGACATCGCCTGTGGATAGCTGTCTGGAACACGCTGTATATCGTCGCGCCACGGCATTCCTACTTCAAACCGACCAGTAGGCAATCGTTTGGAAGTCGCTTCCAAAATGTTGACTGCGCGCTGGTCTTGTTTACTATGCAGAGTTTCCGTTTTAGTAATGCCTATAGAGTCGAGTTTATACTGTTCCTTAATCAACGATTCTAAATTGTCATCATTATTCGTATCCATGTGCGTATGATTAACGAACTCAATCAACTTCGTTTTGCTAGAAGCAACGCCGTATAAAGTCCAGCCCAAAGCTGTCAAACAGGCAACGGGTTCGTTCCTTCTACCAACTCGAACTTCGCGATTGATTGACAAATGCCAATGTTCTGCTCCAATGAGGATAGTTGGAGTTGCGTCGTCGTATGTCAGAACGTCAACCAGATCGGACAAATGTGAAAAAGACTCAATCGTTTCACGTTTGACCGACTGCGGACGCAAACACAAAGACTCCATAGATCGAGCATTTTTTACTAAAAATGTTTCCTGTGTGTATCTACCTTTAATGAAAAAGTCTACATATGATATTGTGGTATTTCGCTCGAGACCACCTATGCCATTCACCGTTATGATCTGTTGTGGCCCGGTCGCCCCTATCAGTTTGGCGATGCTGGAATCTATGATGGTCGCGGTGCTTCCGTCGTCAAGGAGCCCATACACGTTGCAGGTTCCAGCAGGGCCCGAGACTGTAACTGGTATTATTTTTAAATAAGCACGAGGGCGAAGAGCTAAAATAGTATTCGGTTTTTGTGCACCTGTCGAGGTTGTAGACACAATCACTTTTTCACCGGTCGATTCAGAAGCATTTGACGTAGGGTGTGTATTATGTTCAACAGTTATCGGGTGTGTAACGGTATCCGTGGCTTGCTCGTTAAGTGTATTGACGAGCGGCGGTGATGGCTGCCGGTGAAGAAGCGCGTTATGCCGAAAAGGGCAGCCATCAACGCCACACGGATTCACTTTGCACGTTTTCCACAGGTGTGAACTAGCCCTTAAGCACCTATAGCAAACCTTTGCTTCACGCAACCACTGCCATCTATCGTCGATGGACAAAGATTTAAATTGTGTACACTCCTTAATATTGTGATCTTTTTTGCAAAATACACACTCTCGTTTTGTTGTAGACCCGGCTTTAGGAGTATGTTTTGACTTCATAACAGCATTGTGAACATTTTCACGCTTTAATGGTTTGTCAAAAGAAATATTGAGTTGCTGTTGTGTCGCACTAAACTCGGGTGACATACCAAAACGAATGTGTTGATCTAACTCACGCTTTAAAAAGTCGGACAGAATTTCTAGCTTCGGGCGTCCTGTAGTGTCCTGTGCCGCAAAATCTGTCCACCGAATTTTCATAGTGGGGTTAAGTTTTCCAAGAACAGCGTGGAACAACTCAGGTGAACTCAGATATTCTAAGTGGTTCAATAACTTTATTGTGGATATCGAATTACGTACCCGATTAGAAAGGATTCCGAGTTCTTTAAGATCGTTACCTAGGCGTGGAAGGTTTTTTAACGAATTAACCTCCTTGTAAACGATGAGCTCGGGGCGCGCGAAGTTATCTTCGAGGGCGCGCATGACTTCCTCCGGGTCACCCGTCGACATCAACAGCGCCGCCACGGCCTCACGCGCGGGCCCACGCAGCGCAATGTCAAGTCGGTTTATGTTATCTAGCGGAGAATAATTAGTTTTTGTAACATTGTAGGTACGTTTGAACTGTAGCCAATGCAAAGTATTGCCGTTGAACTGAGGCAATTCTAGTTTCTTTACACCGGCCGCAGAGGCGAGAGCCTTTGCGGCGGCCGCGGTATCAGCTACAGCTTGTAAAAATGTGGCAGGTTGGTCAAGCTCCGTGGAAATGAGCGGGGCCGTACAGCCAACCGCCTCGGATGCTTGAGTGACATTACGAAAGAGTTGTGTTCGTCTAGTGTGAGGGTTAATAGAGATTGCAGTTGTCCGCGTGGTCATCGGTGGGTGTTCCGAGTGACCGGGGGGTGTGCCAGGAGAACCTTGACCACATCCTACTGCAGTGACGTCTCTATCAACACAGCTGTCAAGATTGTGATTTTCTATCCATTTTTTTGTTCTATCTACGCTCACCCGTGTAGAGCTCCGATGGCTCGCTCGGCTTCCTGCGCCTGTAGCGTCGGCATCGATAGCCGCCAGCTCGGCTTGCAGCTCGCACTCCTCGACCTGGTGCTGTAACGCGGCAAGTTCACGTTCGCGGTCGCGCTCACGTTCGGCGAGTACCTGCTCGCGGTCGCGCTCATGGGCGGCGAGCTCCTGCTCGCGCTCCAGGCGGCGACGTAGGACGAGCGCTTCTGCGGCTGCTTTTTGCGCTCTCACAGTTGCCGACGAATGTGATGAGCGGCTTTGCGCGGTGTGTTCACTGCGTAAACTTCTGGTCGGCAAACCGGAGCTATGAGGCTGAGGAAACACTGTGCCGGGGCCGGGATTGGCTGACATAATTTTGCCTTTGCTACGGGTGATCATAATTATCTAACTACGTGGATGAAAGCTAATGGAACGAAATGAAAGTAAGTGGGTGACTATGTTCTGATGAAAAATAGGCACTGAAAACTAAAACGAAGGACCAATGAAAAAGATGAGGATGTGGACGTGGACTGTAAACCGAATATGTAATAAAAACGTGTAAATGAATATATTATGTTATTTTTATTAATATGGAGAAAAATCACACCTTTGACAGCACCGAACCGTCACATAGAATCATAATGTAGAAAAAAACAATTTAAATTTAAAATACAAAGAGAAAAATATAAAACACCAAAGAGTACGTAACAGTACTATTGTCTTTCATGATTCTTTACTTTTAGTTAAGGTTCTTCATTGTTCTATTATGTTTAGTTATCTTGTATTGTACCCATTTGCTATTGTTAGTTAAGGTTCATTGTTCTGTTATTTTTAGTTGTCTTGTATTGTACCCATTTGCATTTCTCGTGTTTTATTATTGTACTTTTAAAATGTAATCGTTTTGCTGCGTCCTTTGTGTAAAATCGTTGTGCCGCTTCCTTTGTCTAGTGAACGGCAGATTTGGGAGAGTTTTGGTTCGGAGCTTCAGTCTGTTTTTAACCAAGATCGTGCGAGGTCCTCTCTGACCCCGATCATATTTTACTCGCTGAAGCTCGCCGTAACCTAGTGTTTCTATTCGTTTTACTCTTCATATAACATTATTTAATTTTACCTTTTCGTGTCAAGTGTAACTACTAGCTTTAGTTACTTGATATCGTAATAAATTAATCGTTACTATTTACAACATACTTCAGTGTATTACTTGTCCACCACGGTCACGAATTCCCACAGTGGTGACCCCGACGTGATCAAAGCTATCATATAGCGTGAGTTCGTGACAGTGCGTGAAGAGTTTCGCGAGTGCTAAATCAAAGTACGTGTTAAAATGGCAAACGGTCCAGATAACGGCAACGTGTCGTGTTGTAAGCTGTCGACATTCACACCAGACTGTCCAGATTTATGGTTTGTAATAGCAGAAAGATCAATGGCGGAGTCTGGGGTGACAAACCCTGCAAACATGTTAACATGCTGTTTACGCAGCATAGACTACCGTGTATTGAAAGATATACGAGACATTGTGCTGGAACAAACACCTGTCGGGCGAGACGAATATCAATATTTTAAAGAAAGAATGATCCAACGCTTCACCGACTCGAAAAACGTGAGAATTACAAAGCTTCTTCAAGATCAAGCGATGGGGGATCGAACGCCTTCTCAATATTTGCGTCACCTTAAACATCAGAGTGGTAATTCGATAACGGAAGACGCGCTGCGCGTAGTATGGGTCAAAGGTTTACCCAAGAACATGAGAGTTATAATGGCCACTCAAGAGGATGTACCGCTCGAGAAAGCCGCAGAGCTTGCGGATACCATATTAGAGACGCAACAAATGCCAGAGTGTAGCAGCAGCTCAGCCATTGCAGCCGTTAACGTTGAGCCTCCTCCCAATAATACGTTGTTAACAGAAATGCTGGTAAAAACCATGACTATGTTGGGAGAAATAATGCAGACCGATCGTAGATATCCTAGACAGAGGTCACAATCACGATCCAGCTACCGACCACGTGAAGCATCACCATCGCAGCAGAGCCGCAATGGTCAGGGCTTGTGTTGGTATCATTTCAAGTTCGGCGCGAAGGCTCATAAGTGTATACAGCCGTGCGCATACAAACGAAACCAGTCGCAGCCGGGAAACGCCAGCGGGAGTCACTAGCGGCGGATGACGCACATTCCCAGCCCACCTCACGTCGCATCTTCGTTTACGACTGTATATCGAAAGCACAATTCTTAGTAGACACTGGAGCAGAGCTATGTGTCTTTCCTCACCAGTTAGTTCTACCTTTTAGAAAGAATACCGACTACGAACTTGTGGCGGCTAACGGCACACCCATCAAAACTTATGGTACCATAACTCTCACGTTAAATTTGGGCCTACGCAGAGATTTTACTTGGGTATTCATTGTTGCCGACGTAAGCAAGCCAATACTAGGTATCGACTTCCTAGAACACTACAACCTTATGGTCGATACAAAAGCCAAGCGACTCATTGATGGTACAACCACATTGTCTGTTAACGGACAGGTAGCTGGCCATCAAGAGCCATCCATAAAAACAATAACGGGCTCATCGCCGTATCACCAGCTGCTCTCAAAATACCCAGATATCACACGCCCTGATGGCAAGGCTCAAGTGAAACATAATACCAAACATCATATAATTGTTACTCCTGGACCGCCCGTCGCGCAGAAACCCAGACGTCTTGCTCCGGATCGATACAGCGCTGCAAAGAAGGAGTTCGACGCGATGCTGAAGCTAGGCATCGCTCGGCCTTCGCAAAGCCCCTGGGCATCGCCTTTACACATGGTGCCTAAGAAGGATGATGAATGGAGACCGTGTGGCGACTATCGTGCACTCAACGCCAGGACGGAACCGGACCAATACCCAGTGCGTCATATCCAAGACTTTGCACAGTGCCTTAGTGATAAAAAAGTGTTTTCGAGTCTAGATTTAGTGCGTGCGTTTAATCAAATTCCAATCGCGGAAGAAGACATTTCCAAAACCGCGATAACTACGCCGTTTGGACTATATGAATTTACATACCATGACGTTTGGTTTACGTAATGCAGCCCAAACCTTCCAGCGGTTTATGGACGAAGTGCTACGCGATCTAGACTTTTGTTATTGTTATATTGACGACATTTTAATCGCCTCGCGTAGTGAAAAAGAACATTTGGAACACTTAGAGACAGTATTCAATAGGTTAAGGCTTTATGGCGTGGTCGTAAACCCGTCTAAATGTGTGTTTGGTCAATCAACGATTAAGTTTCTCGGCTATCTTGTGTCAGCCGATGGTACGCGCCCGCTACCTGAAAAGGTCGAAGCGATCCGTACTTACCCGATTCCAGCCACAGCAAAACAGCTGCGTCAGTTCCTAGGTATGTTAAACTTTTATAGAAGGTTTATACCTCATGCAGCCGGTAGTCAAGCTATGTTATGTGAACTTTTACGAGGCAACCTCAAAGGCAAAACACCAATCGCTTGGACCGACGAAGCCAAAGATGCTTTTGAAAACTGTAAGCTCAGTTTAGCTCAAGCCGCGTTGTTAGCTCATCCGCGTTCAGACTCAGATTTAGCCATTTTTACTGACGCGTCTGACTTCACAATAGGCGCCGCGCTACAACAAAGAGTAGGTAATGATTGGCAACCTATCGCCTTCTTTTCCAAAAAATTATCACCTGCTGAACAAAAGTACTCAGCGTATGATCGCGAACTCCTCGCTATTTATGCTGCAGTAAAACATTTCAGACATCATGTTGAAGCGCGTAATTTTGTTATTTTTACTGACCATAAACCAATTACATATGCTTTTAGAAAGAAAGATCAGCAAAATACGCCTAGACAGTTTCGTTATTTGGACTTCATTAGTCAATTCACAACCGATATTCGCCATGTTAAAGGTACAGACAACGTACCAGCTAGACATGGGCGCCGCCTTAAAAATTCTCGGCGGCGGCGCGCTGACCAATTTCAATCGGCGGCGGCGTGGCGCCGGCGGCGTAGTTTTCTACTACCTACAGCTAAAACTCGCAATCTACTCCCTATCTTCTTTAAGCCGGCCGGCTCCTTAATATCGTTTCAGGCGGCTGACAGGAAAATGTCAGTCCTATGCAGTACAGTAAATACCTTGTCCAGAATTCCAGATCAGGTCATCAGGTACCTACAAAAAAAAAAAACTTTTTCCCAAGGAGTGTCCCTTGGGAAAAAGTTTTTTAGCCTCGTAAAAATATATATTAATTAATCAAAGTATGCACCGTTGTCATCTATGCACTTTTGCCATCTCATAGGTAGTTTATTGATCCCTTTACTAAAAAACCATGGGGGCGAGAATCAATGAACTCTTTGAAGGCGGTTTGGACTGCCGCATCGGAGTTGAATTTTTTTCCTTGTAAGAAGTTGTCCAAATTCCGGAAAAAATGGTAATCTGTTGGAGCAAGGTCCGGGGAGTACGGTGGATGTTGCAGACATTCCAATTGTAGCTCATCTAACTTAGTGGTTGTTTGTTGTGCAGTGTGTAGTCTTGCGTTGTCCTGAAGCAGCAGTGGCCTAGAGCGATTGACCAATCTCGGTTGTTTAGCAGCTAGTTCTTCCTTCATGGTTTGCAGTTGCTGACAATAGATATCTGCCGTAATCGTTTGGCCAGATTTTAGAAAGCCACCGACAACGACACCGGCGCTAGTCCACCAAACACTCACAAATAACTTTTTCCGAGTCAATTTTCGTTTAGGGCAGGATTTGGCTGGTTCTCCAGGGTTCAGCCATTGCGACGAGCGCTTCCGATTATCGTACCGTATCCACTTTTCATCACAAGTAATGATTCGATTTAAAATCCCTTCATTATTGTGTCGGTTAAGCAAAGTAACACAGCAGTCGTCGCGTGTTTGCAAGTTCGATTCACTCAATTCATGAGGTATGTATGTACCCATCGTTCAAGTTTTTTATTTTTCGATTTGCTTCAAGTGGATTAATACAATTTTATCACTTACCCCGAAGCCTGCAGCTATCTCTGAAGTGCTTTGTGATGGATCCGCTTCCACAATAGCCTTTAATTCTTCATTTTCCACTTTGGTCTCCGGCCGTCCACGGGGTTGGTTCTGAAGGTCGAAATTTCCAGAACGAAAACGTTGAAACCAAAAACGTACCGTGCTTTCTTTTGCGACACCAGCGCCGTACACATCATTAATCCTTCGAGCTGTTTCTGCAGCACTGGTGCCACGGTAGAACTCGTACTCGTAAAAACGCCAAAGAAAAAAATAATGAGGAAAAAACAAATGAATGACTGTTTTCAAAACTCAAAATGTACCAGCTAAATGAATATATAAATTTGAATTTGGAATTCTTAACCAAAGAAGAGATATTTCAGATCAAAGTGGTCAGTACGACAAAACGCTAATTTCATATGTAAGGACGTAATAGGTACTATGTTTCCTTGACAGTTTGTGCAATAATGATGTGTCAATTACATTACTAGTGCTTATACTGCCTGCGTTTTCGGCTAAAGCTTCTGGCTCGTTATTAATATTTATGATTTCCCTGATGCACGAGGAAAGGAATGATAAAAAACCCTTATAGAAAGTTTATTCATTGTAGTTTATGATAATTCAGTAATTTTGGATGAGTCAATCACGAAAACAAATACACGTCTTTACGCCACTCACGCCGCGCATGAATGTCGGCGGCGGCGGCGGCGTGCGGGGGGCACGCGGCGGCGCCACGCCGGCGCAGCGCCCATATCTAGTACCAGCTGACGTCTCATGTATAAATTGGTCAGAGTTGGCAGTTTCGCAAAGCAGTGACATATCTTTGCAATCACTACTAAAAAATAATAATTCTTCCTTAAAACTGAAGCATGTATGTCTACCTGGAACAACTGAACCTATTTATTGCGACGTTAGTACACCAAACGTTCGCCCTTTTATAACCGAATCTTTTCGTAGAGCAGCCTTTAACTCCGTACATAAACTATCACATCCGGGTGCTAGAGCTACAACGAAGCTAGTGTCGAAGCGATTTGTGTGGCCTTCTATGAATAAAGATTGTAAACAATGGTCTAGGGCATGTATCGATTGTCAGCGTGCTAAAGTTTCACGACATGTCCATTCAATACCAGGAACTTTTGCACCTCCTTCAGCTAGGTTTGAGCACGTCCACTTAGACTTAATTGTAATGCCCTATTCAGATGGATGCAGATACTGTCTAACCTGTGTCGACCGTTTTTCACGTTGGCCTGAAGCCATACCGCTAGAAAACCAAGAAGCTGAAACCGTTGCTCGTGCATTTTACACTCACTGGATATCACGCTTCGGTGTTCCCTTACGTGTTACTACAGATCAAGGCAGACAGTTTGAATCGCACCTATTTAGGAATCTCAATACCCTATTAGGAACCAAGCATCTTCGTACTACTGCGTACCACCCATCTGCCAATGGAATGGTAGAACGTCTTCACAGGCAACTCAAAGCTGCAATAAAATGTCACTTACCAACTGAAAATTGGGTACGCATTTTACCAACAGTAATGTTAGGTATTAGGTCAGCCTGGAAGGAAGATCTTCAAGCTACTCCAGCTGAAATGTTATACGGTCAAGGTATTAGACTGCCGGGTGAGTTTTTAGCACCCTCGGTAAATAATAATATCACAGTGGCGTCAGACTTTGCTCAAGAACTTCGAACTCAATTCAATTCGTTAAAACCAGTAAATGGCTCTGCACATGGTGATATAAAGAGCTTCATTTTCAAAGACTTGGCAACAGCCAGTCATGTCTTCTTGCGCAATGACACTGTTAAAGCCCCTTTAGTACAGCCTTATGATGGGCCTTACCAAGTCATTATAAGGAATGACAAAACATTTGTCATTCGAATTAGGGACCGTGACGTTACAGTCACAATTGACAGGTTAAAACCGGCTCATATACTGTCAGAAGGTCAATCTGCGCCTAGCGAGAATATCACAACTTATATTGTAAAGCAAAACGATCACCAAACCGCTGCTTCTGATCAACCACTTAATGCAGATAGCAACATGCAACCACAGCAACAGCATATTCCTCGCCGTTCTAGTAGGCGAGTTAAATTTCCTGATTACTATCAGGCAGGTGTTTCGTGATCTTTATCACTGGTAGGGGGGTACTGTGGGGACTGTGTCTTACGTACCCATCCCTTGCATAGTTTTAAGAATGTAGTATTGTATAGAAGAACTTATTGTAATAATTTTTAGAAAGTTTCATTTTTGTGTTTTTCCCACGTTGAACATCTGCAAGCGATTTAAGTTATAGGTACTATTGTCTTTCATGATTCTTTACTTTTAGTTAAGGTTCTTCATTGTTCTATTATGTTTAGTTATCTTGTATTGTACCCATTTGCTATTGTTAGTTAAGGTTCATTGTTCTGTTATTTTTAGTTGTCTTGTATTGTACCCATTTGCATTTCTCGTGTTTTATTATTGTACTTTTAAAATGTAATCGTTTTGCTGCGTCCTTTGTGTAAAATCGTTGTGCCGCTTCCTTTGTCTAGTGAACGGCAGATTTGGGAGAGTTTTGGTTCGGAGCTTCAGTCTGTTTTTAACCAAGATCGTGCGAGGTCCTCTCTGACCCCGATCATATTTTACTCGCTGAAGCTCGCCGTAACCTAGTGTTTCTATTCGTTTTACTCTTCATATAACATTATTTAATTTTACCTTTTCGTGTCAAGTGTAACTACTAGCTTTAGTTACTTGATATCGTAATAAATTAATCGTTACTATTTACAACATACTTCAGTGTATTACTTGTCCACCACGGTCACGAATTCCCACATATGTAATGCCGTACGGCGTAAACGCTTTTAAAGACTTCCTACTTCCAGTTGTATAATGTTCTGTAACGGGGTGTGTCTTGTACTTCCTAATGAGCATGACCATGCAGCTTTAAACTAAGCTACGTCTACACAGTTCAATCCACGCCCCTTAGAAACAAACTCCAAAGATACCATAATATAAAGCCATGTGCTCACAGTTAAGTTGGTCACGACATAAGTCACATTTGTCACAATAATAGCCGAACTAACGAAGTAATAAAGGTAGGGACAATACGGTGCCACGACAATCGTCTTGACTAACTAGTTACTAGTTTGACCATTGAACAAACCGAGCTGTTCCTGTTCTTATTATTTGAGGTACACGTTGAGTAAGGCTTTGTACACATACGTTAAGGCGAAAGCGCCAGGGTAGCCCGCGAAATTTGTTTTTTTTTAGGTTTTTTGCAATTTGCTGGTCAGTATTAAGTTGTACGTTGATTAATATATGAATCGCGGCCGTAACAAACACGTATTTACAGAATTATAATCATTAAAGTCATCAACACAACTCTCTAAGACCACGTAAGTCCAAAGAATAACTGTTTCATGAAATTATCATTCTTTGGACTTACGTGGTCTTAGAGAGTTGTGTTGATGACTTTAATGATTATAATTCTGTAAATACATATTTGTTACGGCCGCGATTCATATATTAATCAACTTACAACTTAATACTGACCAGAAAATTGCAAAAAACGTAAGAAAATTTGAATTTCGCGGGTTACTTTAGCGCTTCCCCCTTAACGGTAAAGCACTATTTTTCAATGGCAATCACTGTATAAGCGGGTACAGATCCGTAAGTAACCTTAACTGGAATCTATGTAGAAAAAGGGCTCAACAATTTAATTATATATATTTTATAGATATGTAAAATGATTTATGTTTGTATGTATTTGTATATGTAAATGCACACACCAAATACTACCTGCAGTATTATCTCTCCTTCTCCCTTTAATCCATCCAAAGGTTGTCTGTAAAATATCACTTTAAGCGTGACTGCCCATTGTGTCACCCTTTGTAAAATCTCTACATTTATATCTATAACTAGCTTCCGCCCGCGGCTTCGCCCGTGAGGTATGTCGATAAAACCTATACTATGTCCTTCCACGGGATGCAATCTATCTCTCTGCCAAATTTTAGCGAAATCCGTTGAGTGGTTTAGGTGTTACATTCGAATTGATAATATTAGTATGGATTATTATGGCAGCACATCAAGTTACTACTATCTGTAAAATTTCTTTAATAGATTTTCAACTTTATCGCTAAAGCATATGGTTCAAAGTTGATTGGGAAAATTTGACAGTTTCGGGTAGCTTGATGTGCTGACGTCTGTACCTACATAATAAAGAGTATTCTATGTATCTATTCTATAAATTCCCGTATGTCTCCACCATAGGGAAATAATTCAAAACGAAAGCCACCCCATAAAATTTTCCTCATTTTACACCTGTAGCCTGTGGGTACATTTTACGCAGAGATCGTACAGTGCCCTTCGCGTGCAATACAATAATGCTTTCAGGGTAGTGATGGGGCTACCTCGCTTCTGTAGCGCATCAGGGATGTTTGCGGAATGGCGTGTTGATTGGTTTTATGCATTAATGCGTAAAAGATGTACGTCCTTGGTGCGCAGGGCGCGAGCCAGTTCCAACAGTATCCTGAGAGTTATTGCTGATAGGCTGGACTGCTGTATTTATAAGTCGTTGCTCCAGTATCTCAACTGGAAAGCAGAAGCAGTGATTGTTTTGTTTTGTGTAATTGTATCACTATCATAGTTGTAGGTAAGTTTATTTTATTGTTACTAACACTGTATGCGTCTCTTGGTTACTCGCAATAAATAATTTAATTTAATAAAAAAAAAACCTTTCACAAATAATTCACGTACAATTATATTAATTACAATGTTTGTAAAATAAATAAATAGACTCTACGTCACTGGTATATGTGTATTATTTTAAAACAGCGAAACATTCTACCCAAATCCAACAATACAATTAAAACCCGCAACCCCAGGTGTTTGATACACAGTCTGCCTTTCCAGCGCTCATTCTAAAACCGTCCGTCTAAACTTACCCTTTTTTTTTTTTTTTTTTTTTATCGTGGAGAAATGCTCATGCATACTGCACTACCACGGGGAGATAGTGCAGTTATGTGGGACTCTAACCCACTAAAACTCCACGGTGTCCTCCTCTGCCGCTTACGGCGGGAACACGGGCACGCGTTAGCACTCATCCGCGAACCCGCCGCGGCTGTCCGTTGCCGGACCCTCCTCTGGGGAGTACTCCCCATCACCGGCGCACTAGAACACATAGCACGCCGTGACCACCCCAGGGACCAAACCAGCACATGGGCGCCAGACGTCCCCGTGTCTGGGCACCCTTGGTCCCCCCTGCGACGGGTCAGGACATTGGCCCCGCCGCCTGCCAATTTTCGGCTGCAGAGGATAGGGAGAGCGGCCAACGTAATACCGACACTCCTCTTCCCCTGCAGCCCCACCGCGTCCGCCATCGTACGGTGGCGACCCCGTCAAGGCCGCGGAAGGTAGGGAGAGCGGCGCACCGTAATACCGGCATTCCTCTCCCGCCGCGGCCTCCAACCCTCAGCCGCGATGCCTCAGGTACGACATCGCGGCCCGCCTCAGTTGCGATGTCGCCCAAGCGACACCGCAACCTACTTTTGGCTGCTGCGTCGTTGGCTTGTCGGCAAAAGCCCTGACGAGCGGCCCCTCCTCGGGTTCCTCTTCGCTTCACCGTGGGTGTCCAAGCCACGGCTACTGAGCCCCCCCGCCTCGACAATGCGGGAACCCACCGGGGGGGGTCTAAACTTACCCTTACCCAACTTTGCACATCGATGTTGCTGCGAACGGGTTATATATTACCCGACAAGTATTCCAGCTAGCGAGATTTACCTCGCTAAGTACATAGTCTACGTTGCAAAGTGAATAAAATACAAACTAAGCTACACTTATTCTAATTCTCTTCCAGCTAGAAATAGCGAATCCATTTTGAAAATGGAAAATGAGTTGCCGGTTTCTATTTTGGAATTAGATTTTAATTTTAGTAACGGTTAACGATAATTTTATGTTGAAAGGCCATGCTAGGACCCTAAATCTACGCGATGTATTTTTAATTATGGGCATTCTTTTTTAAAAAAGGTTACGATATAATCATGTAGCTCACACAATGTGTCAACAACCAGAGGCGTCTTTACCTATGGTGCAGGGTGTGCGGCGCACACGGGCGCCGGGTCTAAGGGGGCGCCGAGCGCCCTGCGCAAGGAACATATTTACTCTAGGAGGCCCTGCGCCCTCTAATGCGACACCTCCAAAGATGCGTCGATGCCGACGCGGCGACGCTCTCAAAGACCCTGCGCTCGTGTGCGCCGCACATAGGGTTGCCAACTTTTTTTTAGAAGAAATAGAGTATATCTGATTTTGAAGGAGGTAAATAAAGAGTACGGACGTACAAAAAAGAGTATCATTTATTTTGTACTTTTAAAAAGGTATTTTTTGTATTTTTTGCAGCACAACAATTTTTCATTGTTCTTAAAGGAATTGTATGAGTCCAAACATTCCAACTCTAAATATAATTATATCAAGAACTCATTTTTGATCAATTTCAATGAAGCTCTATTTCTCTGAAGCTATATTTTCTGGCAAAAATTAAGTCGTTTAAATTCATCTGCTCTTTGCTTATTTGGTTTGAAATTTTAAGCAAGATAAATATAGTTAGCAAGGCCCTTCAAAAGTCAGACGTTGTATTGTCTGAAGCGGTGAAAATTATTGATAATGCAAAAATAAGTTTGTCTGAATTCCGTAATGAGTCCGCTTTTGAGGAGCTCCTTAACCGGGCGAAAACTGTAGCGGAAGAAGTCGAGGCAATAGTAGAATTTCCCACACCTGCACGCCCTCGCGATCGTAAAAGGTTTTTTAATTATGAGGCGGAGGATGAACTGAAAATACATTTTAAAGTAAATTTTTGCTACTATTTGTTAGACACCGCAATTTCTAAGTTCGACGAACGGTTCGAGCTTTTGAATGAAAATAATGTAATTTTTCATTTCTTCAAAAATTGAAACACTGGAAAGATTTGGACTCTGATACAAAAAAAAACACATTGTTCTAATTTAGAAAATAAACTTTGCCATGCTGGCTCTTCAGATGTGGAACAGTTGGAGCTCTATAATGAAATCGAATTATTACCGATGTTTATTGATGATTCCACTACGCCGTTGGATATTTTAAATTACTTGTTTACGAATAAATTAATTTCAGTGTTCTCAAATCTGTCCACAGCACTGAGGATATACCTGACACTTCCAATCACGGTTGCACATAGCGAAAGGTCATTTTCTAAACTAAAAATAATTAAAAACTACCTTAGATCAACATTGTCGCAAAGTTGACAAATTTATAAAATATAACTGTTAGTATTCCATTTTGACCCCGCTCCTACTAGACTAGAGGGCGCCAGGGTACTGGTTGCACACGGGCGCCACAAGGGCTAGAGACGCCTCTGTCAACAACTTTGTTACGTTTTCACTGAAAGAACTCCCAATACCAACATAGCATAATTAGCCTATTATAATGTTCCTAGTGGGTCACAAGGCCTCCTCTCTTCGGAGGAGGGAAGGGAGTGGACTACAATCTAACTTTACATTTCGGTTCTAGGGCATAGTTTCTTCACGATGTTTTCCTTCACCGTTTTGAGAGCCGTGAAATTTAGACTAAGTAAAACGCCTGGCTGGGTTTATACCTAGAACTCGTAAGTTGGGGTCGTTGCCACTGAGCCACTACTGCTCTATGAACATTGGAAGAGGGACAAACAGCACAAACACAAATAATTTTTGTTTGTACTACTTACATCTGGCTATTATAGGTCAACATTTTATACGAGCAACACACACGTTATTTTAAATCATACATGTAAGTAATGTAACATGTAAACGTGAAGCTAATTGTCTTTTGACAACAAACTTTTTTAATATCCACATATTCCGCACGCAAAAACTACATAAAACTCGTACTACGTACAAAAAAATGGCGTAGTAATTTCATTCACTAATTCCACAAAAAACGCCGACAGAAATATTTTTGTTCATCGTCCTATTAAATCATCTGTGTCTATATTTGCCTAGAACATTCATTTTAATAGTGACGCGCCAATTGCTATGCGAATTAAATCGATATTTTTTTTTTGTGGCAGTGAGTCATTCAATTATTTTACCGAATGACTCAGTAGTTCATTACCACAAATTTTAATTTGCAGTCTCATTGAACTGTATTCGGAGGAATAGGTATAAAAGGATACGGAGGAATGAGGAAAATGTCGTGATGAAAGTTTTGAGTATGA
This sequence comes from Luperina testacea, assembly GCA_927399505.1. Taxonomy (NCBI): domain Eukaryota; kingdom Metazoa; phylum Arthropoda; class Insecta; order Lepidoptera; family Noctuidae; genus Luperina; species Luperina testacea. Next base: position 17,529,416 of record OV656759.1, on the reverse strand, counting down.
ATGTCGATGGCTATGAGGGTAGGGGAAGACCAAAGAAACGGTGGATGGACTGTGTGAATGATGATATGGTTAGAAAGGATGTGACTACCATTATGACGATTAATAAAGAAGTATGGAACAAAAAGACATGTCGCGCCGACCCCAATTAAATAGGGATAAAGTTAGAATGATGATGACTGAACTGTATTCGAATAGGAAAATCATTCGAACGTATTTATTCACATAGACTTGTAGAACAGACAGAATTGTATTACGTCTGAGCCATACGCACTCGAGTGACTTAAGCCTTGTAAAGGCTTAGAGGAACCTTTCTTCACCAAATCGTTTAAATGTTTAACACTACATGAGCATTGCTACCGTTTGTTACTGAAACCTTTGACTAAACATAGACTGTGCGCTAAATCAAGCTTTCACAATGAATTACAAATCGTCTGTCTTGTATTTCAAGCAGTTTAGGTTTCTAACGTCACTCGAATAAGCATCGTGTATTTCGACTATTCCACGTAAAGCTATTCGAGTCTTGCAACGTCGCATCACTAATTCAGATTTATCGCAGAATACAGTTAGAGACCGGTTTGGAGGCAGCTTGGTATTGTGATACTTTACGGTGTGAGGCTATGGGGTATTCCATGAGTTCACTATATTTTATTTAAGATCATATTTAACTATGATCCTTATACAAACTTAGTTCAAAGTATTTAAAAAATAACTTTGGACATTTATGACTGCCTTGAAGGTCTAGTGGTCGCAAATACGAGGGTACGATCCTCAGGTCGGGGAGAATTACTGAGTTTTTCTTAGTTTTTCCATTAGGCAATTATCAGAGCAGCGGTGGCCTAGTAGAAACAGGCCGCGACTTACGAGTGTAGGTCGTAGGTTCAATCCCAGACAGACGTTTTCTTTGTGTATTTTCATCACCACTGCTTTCAAAACGGTGAAGGAAAACATCGTGAAGAAACTGGACGTAGGATGAAAAAATTGAAGATCTGTGACGTCTACCGACCCGCATTGGGGCTGCGTGGTGGATTATGGCCCACTCTCTCTCACAAAGAGAAGGTCTGTGTTGTTGGTGGTCTGTCTGTTGCAGTGGGAACAGTGGCATATGATGCTAATTATCAGCAGTAGCAGTCTGGATTTATGCACGGTTAATTCAAAAAATCAATTAGCCCAGAAAGGCAAATTGAATTTTTGAAAGCAACTAAATGTATCTATCAAAATATGGTTGTATAAACTATGAACGAAGATAAAACTTTTCAAAGATTTCAAGTTCCACTTCCCCGCCTGACGCAGCTAGAGCACTTTACACACTAGCTATGCTAAGAGTTTGTTAAAGACTGTATGATTAGTTATAAATTGTAAACCTTACCAGGGCGGCATAATCGCATACGCGACAAAGCCTTTTTCTAGAATTAAAAAAAAACATCTTATAAGAAAAAGCGCGGGAAAAGAGTTCCTGGAAGGATTTGGGGGAGGCCTTTGCCCAGCAGTGGGACAGCATAGGCTAGTAAAAAAAAAAGAAAAAGCCTAACTTTAAGATGTGTTGTCCCATTTATTCCGAATTCCGATGTTGATACAATTTCGGAGTCATCCCCAGTAAGCCTTTGACTGAGTGATGGATAAGGGAAGCGCGTGGATTTTCATGATGGATTGACTTGTCACGACGAAGAATTGGATTTTTTGGCTATGTAATGTGCGTGGAAGCCTTTTTAACGTCGTCATTCTCTAAAAAAAACTTTGCAGAAATACTTCTGAAGAAGGAAACCGTTTCTTCAGTTTGGTATAACATCACGCCTATATTAAACAAAGAGGTTGGCAGAGGTGTAAACTACACCTATGTTTCGCTATTCATCCATACTTTCCATATTATCCTATCCGTCCTACTAGTATCACACTAATAATAATATAAAGGCGAACTTTGTGAGTGTGTTTGTATGTTTTTTATTTCTTCACGAACAAACGGCTGGACCAATTTTGATAAAATTTGGTATGGAGGTAGCTGACACCCTGAATTGACACATAGGATACTTTTTAACTCGATATACCCACAAGGTCAAACTTATACGGGTGAAACCGTGGGGCGCTGCTAGTTTATTTTATAAATGCGAAAGTAACTGTCTGTATGTTACCTTTTCACGTCTAAACCACTGAACGGTTTCGGTGAAATTTGGCATACAGGTAGATTATGACCTGGGTTAGACTATAGGGTACCTACTTTTTATTCCGAAAGTATGTTCATGTGGGATAATTTCCGACATAAACGCGGGACAAGCCGCAGGCAGAAACTAGTATGTTATCAGTTCCATGTTAAAATGTATAAGTTTATTACATCAATCAGCCAAAAAATCCAGATTCCGGGCTACCTACTACTAACAGTTTCACATTGGAAAACCCCTTTCCCTAAGTTTAACATAACACAAACAAACACATACACGCGCAAAAAAAAAAGACACACAACAAAAAAAAAACAAACACACAAAACACATAACACAATAAAGAGTACATAATAAAGAGCATTCTATTCTGTTCTTTAATAATATGACGAAAAATTTTATTACAATACAGTCCAAAGTTTTCTTTAGCTAATAAAACAATGTTTCAAGCACTAAAGGTGTTAATAGCTATATACACGTTATCTTTGGTCATAGTAAGCGAACCATTAAAAGTTTCTTGGAACTTCGTAGTAGTGTTCTAAAAAGAAAAAAAGGCTGTTAAGGCTCCTGCAGACAAGCGCGACGCGACGGCGTAATGCGACTCTTGTGGAACAATTTCTATGAAAACTTCATGGAAATTATTCTAAGGCAGTCACGAAGCGCCTGTCTGCAGAGCCTTAAACTGCATTTTCTCTACCTGTTAACTTCAGTGTTTGGTATTCGATTTTTTTTTCTATAGCCTATATGGTGTCCCACTGCTAGGCAAAGGCCTTCAAACAACAACCGACTTCAAAAAAACACTAAAAAGTGAAAAATTACTTTAATTTTGAAAGTCGGTGTCAAAAAACGAAAATACAGACCCAACGACACCGACTTCCAAAATTAAAGTTATTTTTCACTTTGTAGTGTTTTGTTTATTAATCATTTCCTATTTGCATATCTCCAAATGCTACAAGATTTTGAATAAACGAATATTTGAGTGAATTCCAATGAGGCGTTTGCGTGGGTCATTTCAACATTCCTAAGTAATATTCTATCTATGGCTTCGAACTTCTGACCGCATTATCGAGGTAGTTGATAATTTTCTGCGAAAGTCTAGTTTCCGCAAAGGTTGAAAAGGTCAAACAGCAATTATTTCAGGTAAAGTAGACCACGATTAAAGATACTAACTGGAAACTTTCTAATGAGTGCGCATGTTCCTTTAAATAGAGCGAAAGTTATCGATAGCCTGCCACGCAAGGTGAATGAGACATTCAAAATATCTGCGTCATTACAAATAAACTATATTTGTTTCAATTAACAATAATGAAGCATGCTTGCCTAATAATATTATCGGTAATAATTTATTTGTATATGTTGCAGTCAAAACTCTTAACCAGTCAAAAGAACTATTGACTAGCAAAATCAGTCAAAAGTACTTTTGACCGTATGCTTTAGTCAATAATACTTTTGACTAAAATAACAGTTAAAAGTACTTTTGCCCAATGGAGCTGGTTAAAAGTACTTTTGACTAAGTGATTCCGTCAAAAGTGGTTTTGACTGGTTGTATCAGTCAAAACTCTTAAAAATTATTTAGCATATTTATTTCTTTGAAATAATGTCATTTGACCGAATTTTCAAATGCACTAATTTGCCTGTTTAATATGATATGAGGTACCTAAAGGTATTTGTATTCTCATTCACTCGCTCTTGCATCCAATGTCGACGGAGCCCCGCTTCGCGGGGCTCCTATTTCTGTGAAAAGGGTTTAAAGTAACCTAACAAAACCGAACCTCGGGGTGGGAACATTACATTAAATGAACATTATACCTTTTAATCAACAGCGCAAATGTTGTTATCGCAAATAAATATTCGATGAAATGAAAATTATGTTAATCGATATTATACAAATTGATTATTTTCCTAAACGTTGTTCGAATTAGTAACATTACATCAAAAGTTGTTATACCAAACAAGGGTGAACCTCTTTTTTATTCACATCTAACGAGTTAATAGTGCTTTTGACTGATGCTTTATTGCAGTCAAAACTACTTTTGACGAAGAGCGTCAGTCAAAAGTACTTTTAACCGCAAATTTGCAGTCAAAAGTACTAATAACCAATAATTTTCAGTCAAAACCACTTTTGACCAACCTATTCAGTCAAAAGTACTTTTGACTGATTTTGCTAGTCAATAGTACTTTTGACTGGTTAAGAGTTTTGACTGCAACATATATGTATATATTTAAGTACAAACGAGATTTTTTTTAAGCTACTGAAATAAAACCTTGTACAGTAGGTAGGTACTTATGAAATATTCTATATTGCACATACAAATACGGGTACTCACAGTTTACATATTAAGGCTCCTACAAACAGGCGCGACACGCGATAAAATCGCGCGCGACACAAAGGCACCGCTCGTTGTGCGACTTGCGGTGCCTTTGTGTCGCGCGCGATTATATCGCGTGTCGCGCCTGTTTGAAGGAGCCTTTATCGAGATTAATTAAAATATCACTTCTCATCCTTTCACAGTTCATTTAAATATTATCCTTTATTTTAAAAGCAACGTAGCCAGGCAAGTCATATAAATGAGTGACGTCAGATTAATGTTAAACGAAGCGTTAACAAACCACGGCACATCAGTCTGCTACCGCTTTATAACGTGACCTTGGCCGTGACCTGCCCTTGAACTGTGAACACAATGCGTTATTATACGTTACGTTTAACGTTTATTTTTATTAGGCTTTGAGCATTTTTTATCATTTCTAATACAACACTATTGCAGTAGTTTTAGCCGCTAAGCCTTTGTCATTTCAGACCCGGTTGTCATTTTTAAATCGTTGACAGTCATTACGGGTAGTCAGAAGCCTGATAGTATGACAAGTGACAACCAGTCTTACCAAGGGATATTGTATTACCCGGTAACAGCGTCGTGGTCAGATAGGCAGTCGCTCTATGTAAAACAATAGTATTCAACTGCATCCAGTTAGACTGGAAGCCAATCCCAACTATGTTGGGGTTAAAAGGCTAGACAGATAATGAGTTTGTGAGCTTTTGGGAATATACGCAAAGATATTTGAGAGCACTAATTAATATTTCCGAATCCAGGTTTTTTTTCCCTGTTTTTTTTTTTCAATTTTTGCTTCATTAAAACCGTTATTTTAGGAAGTTATAAAAACTTTATAATTATTTCTGAACATATCTATCTGACTTTCAAATTCCATGTAAATATTTGTCACTTGTCGTGTTACATGTAAATAATCGTAAGCAATAAATAAAAAGAAACTGTTTATAGACATAGTAAATCAACGTCAAAGTATCCGTTTGATAGTCTCATCAACGCGGTTAAACATATTTACCCTACTTACCTACTTTTTACCCAAGTACGGCGAAGAAAAAAGGAGGGTTATGATTTTTACCGGTATGTATGTATGTATGTTCTTCTGTTCCCTCATAACTTCAAAAGTTCTTATAATAATTTGACAAATAAGGTATCTTAGAAGCGTCTTGACCGTCCACTGGTTATAGACTATGTGACGTAACACTAAATTCAATATGGCGCTCTCTGAGGACATAAAGTAAGTAATGAATTTAAAAATAAATATTTTGGAATGGTATCTTGTTGGGTATCAAATGAAAGGGCTTAAATACATTTAAAAAATATAAATATTACTGAATAATGCCCAAAATAATGAAATATAAGTTTAACAAAAGTTAAAAGTTTTTATTTTTTACGGTTATTTAAAAAAAGATACACATATACCGATAACCGCATTTTTAAATCTCCATTTACACGATGCAAGTTTTATCTTTCTGTGGCTTATATATATAATACAATTGAATATAATACATATAGCATTGCTATACAACGTGGCAATACTGCCAGCGTTTTGGGCACTTTTCCTGTTGACAACGATGTGGATGAATTTTTTGTTGCCCTATGATTCTATCCATTCCCTTTTTTATAAAATTGTACATATTGTTATTTTAATACTGTTAGCTTTCAAATTATGTAAGTAAGTAAATATTTTTTAGATAAAATGGTAGCAATAAATGACATAGCTTACCTAATTCTTATTGTGTCAAGTTATGGTAAGAAACAGGTAATTAGAACGCATCGTGGAAATCAGCAACTTATTGCGTTACACACTAACTTTGAATCGCAATCCGAAGGATTTTGAAGAAAATTCATAAGCCATTGCTTCATATTCTTGAAAAATTCGTCTGCTTGACAACGTTAATTACGCAATTAAATTAATTACGCAAAATTCATAATGTATCTTTAGTAAGTAAGTTTGCATGCTTTAGTATTAAGCAAAACATGTCAGATCTAATGTCTTTTTGTTCAATAACACCTTGTATACCATGTTTTATGCAAATAAAATAAATAAATAAATAAATAAATAAAATAAATAAATGAATGTTGTTGAACTGTCCAAATGAAAAATATATGAATAAACGTATATTCTTACTTTTCTTAAATTAAAGGTATTGTTATTGTAAATGTGTTAAGGCTCCTGCAAACAGGCGCGACGCGCGACGCGAATCGGGCGCGACACAAAGGCACCGCTCGTTGCGCTACTTGCGGTGCCTTTGTGTCGCGTGTCGCGTCGCGCCTGTGTGTACGAGCCTTTTCGCAATTATCCCGCAGGTGTAAATAACGACTTTTGTTTTTAACAGCCTCAATGGTTTGGGAGTCGCAAATGCGACTATTGCACGTAAGATCCTGCGTTCGATACTCCGGTCGGCCTTAAAATATATATTCAATCATTTCCATTTAGAAATTCTCAGTAGCACCCCAGAGTATTGATTTGTGCCTATGCTCACGCTTTTACTAATTAACTAGGACTTACAACATTTCTGGTGAAATTCTGGTGAAATGTCGATGTGTCAACAAAACGAACCCCTTCGGGGAATCCATATGAAGGCGTATAAATGTAGGTAAGTATATTCTATTCTTGTTGAAGCCTATAAGTAGAAGCATTGACATCTGATTAATGTCTGTTCAAAAAGTATCTGATGAAAGTCTAAACAAACGCTGTTCAGGTTAAATGCTTACGCAATCACTCACTAAAGGGACTTAGTACTTAATACAAATTCATCTGTAGGACTTGATATCCTGTCACTTTTTCCGAAAATTATTGTCAGAACAACATTAAATTGTAATTGAAAAGTTGATGATGGCGGGATGAGCTGGAGAAAAGAAACGACCAGTGGCCAACTTTAGCCCCTTTTTTTCATTTTTCAGGATGGGAAACCATCAAATGACCCCTCCCGCTCTGGGTGGAGCGGAAGGGAGTGTCAGACTCTTACTAACTAAAACCCACCCGTGTTCCTTCCTTAGCCCTTTATGTTCCGGGCCAGCGGTAACCCTTTCGGACAATCCCGCTGACCCGAGAGGCTTCGGCCCTAACGGTCCTCTTCAATATTTTTAAGGTGATTTTATATTAGAATTACAGCATCCTAATTACGTAACACACTATCAATCACAATCTGAATCACTTTGAAGGATATTGCTTATCCATTGCTTCGTATGTTAGAAAAAATTGTCTGCTGAACAACGTAAATGACGCAATGAATATTGTTGAGCTGTCAAAATGAAACCCATTCCTACTGTTAGTGTGTTAAGGCTCATGCAAACAGGCGCGACGCGCGACGCGAATCGCGTGCGACACAAAGGTGCGCGACTTGCGGTGCCTTTGTGTCGCGTGTCGCGTCGCGCCTGTGTGTACGAGCCTTTATGCAATAACCACGCGGGTGTAAGTATTCAAATAATCAAATCAAAGCTTAATTTGTAAGTGGCACTACATAATTATTAGCATCCACAGATACGTTTTCCGATCCATTTGTTTACATTTTCGTCAGCTACTTTTGGAACAGATCATAGTAACTTCGCAAAAGGACGGATCCTTCATTAGCATACACAAGACCTGTTCCTTTGTCGTTGGAGGTTACATGTTTCGAATCTACCTATCTATAAACAGCGCCATTCATCTAACTTCCATTCAACAGAATCCACGGCTAAATATAGAATTACAGATAATTGAAATTGATGAAGCACCTCTGAACCATGACGAAGATCGACAAAAGATCTTCGTAGCTCAGTTTGAAAAGCTTAAGTAGCAGACAAAAGAAAGGATTTTGACCTTTCTCATATAATACGGTATTGTTTATTATTCACTAATGATTCGTGAACTGAAGCTGTAGGTACAGTCAGCGGCAGCAGTCAATTAACATTTGTGAAATGTGCTCTGATGTAACAAGAAAACGGTAATGAAACGGTATTGTTTATTATTCACTAATGATTCGTGAACTGACGCTGTACTGTACAGTCAGCGGCAACAGTCAATTAACAGTTCAGTTTCTTTTTAAAGCTAAATTATTGAGCTTATAAAGGCTCCTTCAAACAGGCGCGACACGATACGCAAACAAAGGCACCGCAAGTCGCGCAACGAGCGGCGCCTTTGTGTCGCCCGCGATTATATCGCGTGTCGCGCCTGTTTGTAGGAGCCTTTAGTCGTCTCGCCACCTCTTGCTAGGCCGGCCTGGACAGCGCCGTTCATCCTCAGGCATCCACCGTGTGAGATATTGTTTTTTAACATATATCTATAAATCATCGCTACTCGTCAAAGCCCACGGGTTTCTCTTATTCCAGCTAGTAATTTACATATGTAATGTAAGTAACATTAGAACGAATAGGTATGTCTAAAAGAAAAATTTGAGTTATAAATGTTAGGTGCAAATGAGCGAAGACCCTTCTTTGCAACGTGCCAATGTGTACTAAGTGGATGTCGCTTACGATAATGGTTAGTAATATGTGGAGGCGACTGTACTTCTGAGAAAAGAATAGGTACGGTTTTCTGTAGAAAATTGAAATAAAATATTTTTCGTATTGACATTATTAGATATACCTATATAGACCTTAGTAAGTAGTTATAAAGTCTTGAGAGAATTAGAAAGAAATAAAAGACGTAAGTTTATTTGCAGTACGTGACGCAGAAAAAGAACACGAACACAAAAAATTAACAAGTTGGGGGAAATATGCGTCGCATCTACGCAAAACGGCCATCGCTCAGTATAAGTCAGCTAAGACCCTTTGCGATACAGAGACCCAGCGCTGATGGAATTGCCGAGCACTCATATTTGCAGATGACCTTTGGCAAAATGCATCAAACATTATTTAGGTTTAAGGCTCGTACACACAGGCGCGACGCGACACGCGACACAAAGGCACCGCAAGTCGCGCAACGAGCGGTGTCTTTGTGTCGGGCGTGATTCGCGTCGCGCGTCGCTCCTGTTTGCAGGAGCCTTTAGGCCATGTTCAACCACCACAATCTTTACCCCCGACCATGTTGAACCCTTAAATGTTTAACATCCATGTTTAACCCCCAGGGATTGAACATGGATTTCAATACATTGGTCATCTTTTCTTTGTCCATATTAGATAACTAATAAAGACATTAAAGTAATACTGAGAGCAAAAGTGTATTTATTTTCTTTACAATTCTTTTAGAGGTTAATAGTAGCAGTATGGGTAAAAAAAACATGGCTTTTTGGTAAACATTGATGATGATGATCTACTTGGGGTTTATTATCTGTCAATAAATCTGCAATTTTAAACGTCAAAGGCTACAAAAAAAAAAACAGTTCCCAACGACAAGGTTTTAAGAGAAAATAAGCAAAAATCCAAACTTCTCTCTTCAGCCGGTCGATTCTGTAAAAATCTCACCGTGAAAACTTAGGTGATGTGAGTTTGTTTTTACTAGAAATTGACTCTATTGAGAGCTCACTCCACGCTCACTTCACCTAAGTTTTCACGGTGAGATGGTTACAGAATCGCACTGCTGATCCCAGAAATCTCACTTACACAACTGCCAACCAAAAGCATCAAATAAACCAACTAAGTACATAAAACACGATTAATCCACTCACTCCCGGCGTGGTATAACCACACATTAGCCAAATTGCACCGAGACATACAGATTCATCTTAAAGATATATTCAAAGGCTTAAAATGAAGAGAACGGGTCTTAAGACCAGAACGCGGAGACTTATTCATTAAATTTTCAAGTTTCTGCAAGTTCCGCAGGACGACATAAGCGGCTTCCCGAGCCGGGCTTACCACTACACCGCCAGATGACTGAGGTGTCTACGTAGACTAGGGAAATAACTAGACGGCTGAGGTGAAGATAGGTTTTGTGTCTTACCCATACTAATATTATAAAACGGCCCTGTTGGTCCCGTGGTCGCAAGCGTGACAGCTGAGCGTGGGGTACAGTGCGTGCCACGTAAGAAGAGAACTCAAACTCAAACTCAAACTCAAACTCAAAACATTTATTTCAATTAAACCATTTACAGGCACTTTTGAATTGTCAAAAAGTCGGTCAGTCAGAAAATATGAAGCTAGTTGCCCATTCCAAAGCGTAGGTACCTATGGAGAAGAACGGGCAAGAAACTCCATGGACACTCTTTTAAATTATAGTTGTACAAATATATTAGTTACATCAATAATGTGAATTTATAATTATATGTGAGAACGATGTACAAAAGATGTACGCGTTAAAAGTGTCCAGAGTACAACAAATGGCAAGAAAACAACAATTCAATATTAAAATAATTAAAAATATGCCGAGGCAGCTAAGTGATATGACCAGCCCCAACTGACGGCGCCCGTTCACGAACATGACGCATAGATCGGCACCATTCAGCTCAACCATTTTGAAGGGAGCTAAATGATCCAACACACACGCCACCGTCAGCGAGACATTTGTGTGAGCATGACATACTATCAGCCGCCAGGGCACATTCAAGTCAATGAAAGACACATTACCCGGTAAATGGTACATAGTGTATAGTATATACATAGAACTCACATCTGTGCTATGCAATTATACAATACAAAGGAAATTGAGTTTATACAATGCAAAGATAGTCTTACAATCTTCAGCAGCTCCAACAGAATCTTCAAGTGTTAATCAATTAGTTGTGGTTGTGGAGCAGGACCAGCCTTTGACTTGACACAACACGTGGTTTGACATGCACAGTACACGATTTTAGGTATCTTTAGCGGTATGAGGTCTGAGTGCGGGACGGGACCGGACGTCATAGGGGCAGCGGAAAGAGGCGGGGGAGGCGGGGGAGGCGGGGTCAAGTCCTCTTCTTACGTGGCACGCATTGTAAGTACTGGTTTCGATTCCCATGTCGGTCACAGACAAAGTGTTATAGGATTTTTCCATTAGGAATTTCCCGAAGCCCGGAGTTTGGAAGTTGGCGGTGTGATACCCCGTGGCTTGGAAAGTACGTTAAGTCGCTGGTTATGCCCTGATCTCTCTCCGGTCGTGTCGGATTGCCGTCCCATCTGACTGTCAGAGTGAGTGCATCTGTGTCTGCGCCACATTTGGCACTACAATATCTCCCGCGTAGATGGCTAGTCTCCGCTGAATTTGGCTGCCATGACCGAAATTCGGTCTGGAAGACTATTAATATTATATAAATTCGAAAGTAACTATTTGTCCGTCTGTCTGTAACCTTTCAAACGATGTCGATGAAAGGCACACAGGTAGCTCATGAGTCATGTTGGTCATGACCATACATAGGATAGGTACTTTTTATCTCAGTAGCACGTTTCCGCGGGATAATTTCTGACATCCACGTGGGCGAAGCCGCGGGCATAAACCTAGTTTGACAGTTCTCTTTACAAGTTTATTCCTAAAAAATTCTGACAATGTTCGGTTTAAGCTTTAATAAATTGCCAGATTGATCTTGAAACAATTTTAACTTCAACATCATCATCAGTAAATAAACTCGTATCAATTTTAAATAAATACTTCAGAATACAAAATCCTCGGAATTTCCCGAAGTCAAATAGAAATTAATGGAGACTTAAAAAATAAAGCGCAAAATAAATACAAAACGTATGTAATTTGCATCCAGATGCGCCAATTAATTCGATGTAACACTCCACAAACGCTACAAGGCACAACATATTAAATGAAGCGGTTTAAACCGGTTCAATTAGAACAAGATGGCTGTATAAATATTTAAGGTGAATGGGTAGTTGAGACCGCGAAATTTTAATTTCGCGGTCTACCACTATCCATTCACCTTAAAGGATTATTTTCGCGGTATAAATCAATGGCACATGAGGTATATATATCTGCCTAGCCTTTTTCCAACTATGTTTGCGTCGGCTTCCAGTCTAACCGGGTGCAGCTGAATACCAGTTTTTAAATAGGGCGGTTGCCTATCTGACCACCACAATCCAGTTACTGGGTAATACGACATCCCTTGGTAAGACTGGTAGTCAAAGTTTTGGACTTCTGACTACCCGTAACAACTGCCTAAGATCAACAAATGACAGCCGGGACCAAGTTCCAAGGGACGGAGGGGTCTCGATATGTAGGTAATGGACAGCCACCCATCCACGGACCGACCTCGGCAAGCGTAGCTTGACCTTCGTTCGATTCGTGCGGCTGTTTTTATTTAGATTAAATAGGATGTTTACTGCGAAAATAATCCTTTAGAAGGATTATTTTCGCAGTAAACATCCTATTATAGTTTGACAGGTGTGAGTCGTGACGAGGGTAGTTTTTTGTGTGAAGATTATTGAAGCGTCACACGGTACAATGGCGGTGTTGCCTTTTCTTTCCGTTGTTGACTCTGGCTAAAGAGATTATATTTGGTTTCTTTTTTTGTTGCCAGATTGACGTCACAATATTTGGTCTATAATCTTTTAGTGTAATCGTTGTGAACGGCAGGATGCTAATGCTGGGAAACTTCAATCATCTTTAACAGAAGAACAGAAGCATAGTAATCTAACTATGCTTTTTTATTATATCTTCACTTTATTATATCATCTAATTCGCTATAACTTATCTGCAGTCAGCGACAAAAAATCGATGAACACTTTCGTTTTTAAATACATACCTACTTAGTAAATATTTATTTAAAATTGGAACAGAAGTGAAATTAAAAGAAAATTAATTCTTAGCTACTAAAAAGCCGCCAAGTCGAAGTGGGACTGGACTGGCCATGTCTGCCATATGCCCAATGAGCTGTGGGCCAAGATAACCACTACTTGGACCCCTGACACAATCAGAAGGTGTCGCGGTAGCCCCGTAGAAAATGGCGGGACGAGCTGGAGAAAACAAACGACCAGTGGCCCACTTCAGCCTTGGATCGAAAGAGCTGGAAGTCATGGGGAGAGGTCACCACATTTATTTGGATCCACGTTCTCAGTCCGACAGATTGACAAACAAACTTGTCGATGTCATGTCAACAATGTCGCCTTGTTCGAGAACACCGAGAACACGGAGAACAAGTCTGTCTGCTATTCCGAGACGACTTCAAACAAGTTAAGAGATGTCTATCAACAGTTTTACGAGTTAAGTATAATGAGACATTTCTGGGTTATAACGATGAAAATATGTTTTGTGAATTCTGTAACAGACGCTATTGTGTTGAAGTTTGAGATGTAACAATGTTTTGGCAGACTTATTTGAGTAAATATGTCATTATATCTTGGAGACAGTGGATGTGCTTAGAAGTCTATACTTTACCAAGATTATGTCTGGACTTTAAAAGAGACTGATGCCTCAGTTTGCTTCGCCATTTCTTCTCAGGGGTAGTCAGATAGGAAATGTCCGCAAGTCACGCAACGAGCGGTGCCGTTGTGTCGCGCGCGATTCGCGTCGCGCGTCGCGCTTGTTTGCAAGAGCCTTTAGGTTAATCCTGTTATGATAGTTGTAAAGGTAATTAAAAATAAATAAATACTTTTAGAGCAGACTGTATTGTCACTATGCTCAAGAGTAGATACAAGAAACTTCTCCATCAGAGATCACAGACAAAACTAGTTTACTGCGCAGTGGACCGGCCTAACTAAGTTAGCCGATGTTTAGCCCAGTTCCCCAAGTTCGGCTCTTGTTCTGTTTATTAAATTGTGCATCTCGAGACTTGCATTGTTAGCGTTGCGACGGCTTGAGCCCAGTTTATGGTGTAATCTTATTGCTGTGTCGTCAGCGAATGATAAGTCTGCAGTTAGTTTTGCAACTGTTGTTGGCTGTGGTATAGAGTTATGGAACTCGATAGGTTTGTTTGGGTGCCTGATTTGCAAACTAGCATCCTTTTGATACTACTAAGTAGTAATGCATCCGTTGATTAGAACTTGGCAGTGCAGCTGCAGCATTAAGGCTCCTACAGACAGGCGCGACACGCGATATAATGTGCGTGTCGCGCCTGTTTGAAGGAGCCTTTTTTTTTCAGGATGGGAAATCATCAAATGACCCCTCACGCTCTGGGTGGAGCGGAAGGGAGTGTCAAACTCTTACTGACTAAAACCCACCTGTGTTCCTTCCTTAGCCCTTTATGTTCTGGGCCAGCGGTAACCCTTTCGGACAATCCCGCTGACCCGGCAGGCTTCGGCCCTGACGGGCCCCTTCAATTGATGCTGACATCTCTTTGAGGCGCGCGTGGAACACGTACGCGCCGTCCGGTACGGGCCTGGTCCTGATCGGACGGTGAGCTACCCTTTACTCTCCGCCCGCAGGCCCGCGCCTACGGTGGCCGGGAGTCGTCGCGCGGCTCCCGACACGCCCGGAGCGTCTCCCGCGGCGGCTGGGACGGGAGGCTCTCTCCCTTAGCCGTCCCGCCGCCTCCTTCGCTAGCATGACTGCTTCGCAGAAGGAGTTTGAAGGAGCCTTTAGTATGAAATGACTTGCAGACTTGCAACCTGCTACTGTAGGTACCTGCCTACTTACGCATCATCCACAACTACCTACATTAGAACCCATCTTTGCACAAGCAGTATACATAACATACATAATCATACTGTTCCCATTGCTGAGAGTAAGGCCTGTGTCTCTGCGTCCTCTCTTCACGAGGGAGTGGACTGCAATCTACCACGCGGGTTGGTTAATGTCACATGTCTTCGAATTTTTGGTTCTCGGACATGCCGGTTTCCTCACGATGTTTTCCTTCACTATTTCGGGAGCAGTGGTGATGAAATTATTTACACAAAGTAAAGCGCCTGCCTGGTTTCAAACCCACGCCCTACAACTCGTAAGTTGGAACCGTTAGCACTGGGCCACCACTGCTCTCAGCTGCAGTGTTAAAATGAAATGATTTGCAGACTAGCAACCTAGTGCTGTAAGTACCTAGGTACCTTTAGTAAAAGTGCGCAGTGCTGCAGACCCCTACCCTATTTCAAGTTAAACAAATATAAACTTTATTTCAATGAGAATTAAGTTGATTTTAGAGTGACTAGCATTATTAAAAAAGTTATAAAAATGTTTGAAGTTGTAGCGTAAATTGAATTTTATTGTGTAGGAATTAAAGTTATTTTTCCATTAATTCACATTTGTTTACATTTTTGGCAAATAAATCGCGAACGCAGATTAAGTACATTAGATCCAAGCTTTGCACAAGCAGTTTAGCTTATTCTTATTAATATTATAACTAGCTATTGCCCCAGGCTTCGCCCGCGTGGAAGTCGGAAATTATCCCCAAAAATCTGGAACAAAAAATAACCGGAAATTATCGGGAACGTACTACCGGGATAAAACGTATCCTGTGTGTTAAACAATAATTTCGTAATACATTGTGTTTTCATATAACTCTATTGGTTTACGCGGCGCACGTCAGAAAAGCTTCCAGTCGGCATATTTTCCGACATCTTCAACAATCATCGTCATATTTCAGCCAATTTACACACACCTAAACCTTCCCCATAAATCAGTCCGTCCATTGGTGACAACCGTATGAATAGCCGTTCGATAGTTTTTGAGTTTATCGAGTTCAGAGAGACATACAGATGCGGCGGGCGGGGGGGTCTTTGTTTTATAATTATGTACTGATTTAATAGTGCATACGATCTTCCACTATATTAGGTAGAGTTTCTATATAGTACCGTAGTAGTTGTTAAAAATGTCACAGAAGGTAGGATAAACATATTCTGTGGTCATTCTAAGAATATAACTTCGTAGTGCACAGGAGGTGTCCATCCGATAAATTATTGAATAGTCTGGAGCCGTGTACAGTCAGGCACATTATAGTGTTATGACGGCCGCCTGCTCGTCCCATTATTCGGAATCAGAACATTTGTATGCCACACGTACACTCGCGCAGACAACGCTCCTATCGGAACGGGACGGTGACAATTTTGAATTTAAACTTTTGTATTATAATAAGCCTCATCAGACTTTGATGGTTAACTGGAATTGAGAATGGCTTTGTTTCTGTGTGTATCTTATTATTAATAGCTATATGTTTTTTTTACTTAACTTTGTGTTGAAAGAATCATAAATATAAAAAAAACAATTCACGGAATACATACATTGGAATTACATGCATAAGTGAACTATCTACAAAAGAGAGTGAAAGTGACCTAATACAAGAAGAAAGTTCGGTAATCACTTAGGAATGAACTGTATGCATGGGCCTGGGTTCGATTTGTGGGGACTGTGTCTTACGTACCCATCCCTTGCATAGTTTTAAGAATGTAGTATTGTATAGAAGAACTTATTGTAATAATTTTTAGAATGTTTCATTTTGTGTTTTTCCCACGAATCACATCTGCAAGCGATTTAAGTTATAGGTACTATTGTCTTTCATGATTCTTTACTTTTAGTTAAGGTTCTTCATTGTTCTATTATGTTTAGTTATCTTGTATTGTACCCATTTGCTATTGTTAGTTAAGGTTCATTGTTCTGTTATTTTTAGTTGTCTTGTATTGTACCCATTTGCATTTCTCGTGTTTTATTATTGTACTTTTAAAATGTAATCGTTTTGCTGCGTCCTTTGTGTAAAATCGTTGTGCCGCGGCCTTTGTTTAGTGAACGGCAGATTTGGGAGAGTTTTGGTTCGGAGCTTCAGTCTGTGCTGAACTACGATCGTGCGAGGTCCTCTCTGACCCCCGATCATATTTTACTCGCCGAAGCTCGCCGTAATAGTTTACGGCGAGCTTCGTGTTTCTATTAGTTTTACTCTTCATGTAACATTATTTAATTTTACCTTTTCGTGTCAAGTGTAACTACTAGCTTTAGTTACTTGATATCGTAATAAATTAATCGCTACTTATTTACAACTCACTTCAGTGTATCACTCGCCCAACACGGTCACGAATACTCCCACAGATTCATGGGTCGGGCAAAGTTTTTTTTTTATTTTTTTTTTATTGGGTTTTTCCATATGGAATTTATCAGTATTGATTTGTGCCTGATTGATGGCAATAGGCTTGCTCCGTATTACATTGGACTTAAACATAACTGGCAGTACACATTTGACCTTTGCCAACCCTTTGCGGAATACAACCGTAATTTTACATTTGCAAAAAAGACCATCGCAATCCAAAACAAATGCACCCTACTCCGAATCCATTCATAAAATCATCGAAGACAGTTAATCATACAAATATCGTTTAAATTACAGATATTGTAGCCGAAATCTCATAGCACCTCATAATTATAATAGCATCTAAATCCCATCAGAAACACAACTCACACGTTAATAATAAGCATGTCCACGATTGTTAATCAATCAGACATCGCCAGTGGTAGCAATAACTACTCTCATGAAATATGCACATCGAACAAGCATCCTCACATACATCCCCACCATCCACAGTTCCACATTAATGTAGTTGAATATTTGATCAATCGTAACAACGCTGTGCCCGACAGTACCGCAATTTTAAGGAATACCGATTCTGTTATCCGAATACTATTCCGAAAGATTGTAAACGATTATTGGATTAGGATCGCTGTGTTATGTTAGTTTGGGGTTAGCAATTTTGGCCTCTAGGCAGACTATCGTATTATTTTGCATGTGTTACTGAATTACTTTTCGGTGTTTTGCGGGAGTAGATTATTTACTTAGTTTCATTGAAGTTAGTAATATTGCAAAAAAGTCAGTGTCAAAAAAATTGGTAGGTGCCTACCTCTCCTGCGTTCGCAATTTGTTTTCCAAACATGTAAACAAAGGTTTTTTTTTTACTAACTGTTATAACGATCAGTTTGCGCTAGGTACATCATTTTTTTTTTCACTTTTTCTATAGTATTGTAGCGGTATCTACAACGCTACATGCGAACAAAATGTCATTCTGACGTCACGCAAAATACTGCATCTCGCAAGCAGAGTTTACCGCGTAACGTAGCATAATTATATACAACGGCCCGACATGAATCATCGTGCAGTTGCCCGCCAGACACAACACCCGTCTGGTCGGAAGATCTTTGAACTTTACACCCTGTTCCTCATACCTCTACAGTGTTAGTCATTCAGAAATTAACTTAATCTAAACTTGGTTAGAGTTGTTATTTATTTAAGTGGAAATAACATCAGTTCGAACATTGAAGTCACTAGCCACAATAAAGAAAGCTACCGACACGGCTTCATTTGTTAGGGTATATTTTTAGCTCACGATCGCCTTATAAACTTTCACCACAAAAAATATAAACAATATTCTTAAAATCTTTGAATATAATATTGAGTATTTTAAAGATATTTACGGTTTTGTTTTTTTCACAAAATACTTCGATATAATTCGGAATTGACAACAAAATTGTCTTTTCAGTTGAAAATCCCCTAGAATTCGGTCGAGCACCCACAACCACAAAACGCTTTTGGGGTTGGAAAGTCCATTAAACTTTTTGCCCTATCTCGCATACAGGATAATTACGGAGCATTCAAGGTACAGACGCCAGCACATCAAGCTACTACAATCTGTCAAATTTATTTAATAGATTTTCAACTTTATCGCTAAAGCATACTAAGGTTCAAAATCGATTGGGAAAATTTTACAGTTTCGGGTAACTTGATGTGCTGACGTTTGTACTTGACCTCTGGCTTGGGAAACTATTGAACTTATCGTATTGAAGTTTGAAAAGTAAGTGCTCGTTTTGGGGCAGCCGTGAGATATACACTATTGTTAAGTATTGTTGCTAACACATTATTTTCACTTTTTATTATACATATACTAGCTTCTGCCCGCGACTTCGTATTAACGTAGCCAAAGGAACGTGAACAAGGCAAAGACATTTTAAAGGATCTTAAACAAAACTGTGTAATCCGAGACAGCTCATCCCCATTTAATTAGATAGAAACAAAAAGATGGAACTGACCGATTCTGCGTTCAGAGTGTTGGTCGATACATTTTTCCCACATTACATACATTTTTCCGACAGTATTCCTAATATGAAAATTTTCATAAAACAGCCTATCGAGCTCAAAGCTGTAAGTACAAAGTAAGCATTTGTTCAACCAATAGAATTTAAGTATTACACTTTTTAAGACAAAGAAACAAGCGTCTATTAGCTTTTACAACCACAGGCCGACAGATACAGGCAGCTTCATTATTGCAATTTATAATAATTAGCCCAGATACCCATAGATAACTATTGAAATACCAGTGGCCGTTCGAGACATAAATTCTAGAAACTGTTCAGATTAGTGCACATTGATTGTGAAATACTGACACTGCACAGGTAATACGATAATGCTCTCACGTCCAGCTTGATCGAATATCGGCCCAATGAGCTTAATAGTGTAGAATAGGTAGGTTACAGAAGGCCGGTTCCAAATAACGAGCGCAAATGCACGCATACATAGACATGCGGCGATTAGGCTGTTCCAAAAGTATCTACAGTACCCGGCGATAAATATTGCACATCGACCTTTACCTTTTTTTGTATGTTATACAAATAATAAAAATAATTATCAAAAGAAGCAAATCATAATTGTTTTAACAGCTCCTAACAGATACAGGACTGTTTGTATTTCGTGTGACAGAGATAACGCTCTACGAAGCCGAAATTAGCCGATTGTCTCTTTCCAAAGGTCGATGTGCAATATTTATCGCCGGGTACTGTAATGAAACTGTAAACAAATCCTGTCCTGCACCCTAATTGCGTCACACACTTTCAAACACAGTCCGAATAATTTTGAAGGATATTGCTAAACCATAACCATTGCTTCATATTTTCTATAAATTTGTCTGCTCAATCACTTGAATAACGCAATGAATGTTGTAGAACTGTCAAAATGAAAGCTATTCCTACTGTTAGTGTGTTACGCAAGTACATTAAATATTTTTTAAATAATTAAATTCTTAAACAAACATGCATTAAAGGGAAGTAATAACATATTCATCTGTATTTACAAGGTTTCAGTTTTATATCTCAACACTTTTCCCAACAATAATTCTTTGAATAGCATTATAAATTAATTGTTATTGAAAAATCATCGACGTAAATTGGGGTTGTAAAACTAACCTTAATATTGTCAAATGTAAAACAGCTTCAAACGATGATTTAAAATTAGGACTTCGGGCTTAAATAAACAAATCTGAGCACTTAATTTGTAAGTAGTACTACAAATTACGAGAGCAGTGGTGGCTCGACTTACGAGTGGTTCATGGGTTCGACCCCAGCCAGGCACTATACTTTGTGTACTTAATCCATTTCATCACCACTGCTCTTGAAATGGTAAAGGAAAACATCGTAAGGAAAATGTCCTAGAACCAAAAATTCGAAGACATGTGACATCTATCAACCCGCAATGGGCCCGCGTGGTAGATAACGGCCCACTCCCTTTTACAGAGAGTAAGCCTGTGTGCAGTTGGAACGTTATAAGCTGATAATGCTACAAAAAGGCATCCACAGGTATGTCTTCTGATTCATTTGTTTACATTTTCATCAGATACTTTTGAAACCATATGTACCGCGAGTGCAAGCGTACTCGTGAATGGCATTTATTTTGAGGTAGTTCGAGATCGCTGTACGTACGCGTGATTACGCGTTTATGTGTGCGTGAGCTTTTTGCTCGTGGAGCATTAGAGCCGGCTGGGTTTCTGTAACAATCTATTCTGTGGTAATAGGCTTTCAGGCTGGCACTATTATTTGCGTATACTATATTCCAACGAGTCTATAACTATTTGACGTGATATGTGGTCGGGATTAGCTTATTAAGCGCTAGAATTTAATTGGTCTTCAGTTAATCTATGGGATCATTTTGATGATAAACTATTGTTTATTTGATCTTGCTAGTTATTGTACTTTGTTTGGAAATAAAAATCTAGAACATCATCCTAACTAATCCATATTAAAATAATAACATCCACATGGGTCGATCGATCAGGTTGAGCTACGCTTACTGCGGTTGGCCCGTGGATGGGTGAACATCTTTATATGTCAAGTCCCCTACGTGGCTCGAAGAGCACGTAAAGCCGGTGGTCCTGGCTGTCATTCGTAGATCTTTGACAGCCATTACGGGTCTTCAGAAGCCGAAAAGTCTGACAACCAGTCTTACCAGGGGTATCGTATTACCCAGTAACTGGATTGTTGAGGTCAGATGGGCAGTCGCTCCGTGAAAAATACTGGTATTCAGCTGCATCCGGTTAGACTGGAAGCCAACCCCAACATAGTTGGATAAGGCTAGGCAGGTGATGATAGCACTAACTGGAGAAGGGGAAGGGGAAGACTGGAAAACTATGGGGAAGATTGATTGACCCTCAATATCACTTCAAAATACCCCACACTAAGCAATAATCAAGCAGTGGTTGCCCAGTGGTGACGGCCGCGACTTATAAGTTGTACAGTACCCGGGGATAAATATTGCACATCGACCTTTGGAAAGAGACAATCGGCTAATTTCGGCTTCGTAAAGCGTTATCTCTGTCGCACGAAATACAAACAGTCCGGTATCTACCAGGAGCTGTTAAAACAATTATGATTTGCGTCTTTTGATAATTATTTTTATTCTTTGTATAAAATCGATAGGATCGAATAGGTCGATGTGCAATATTTATCGCCGGGTACTGTAGGTCGTAGGTTCGAACTCAGTCGGGCGATTTTCGTCAATTATTTTATCACCACTGCTCTCAAAACGGTTAAGGAACACATCGTGAGGAAACCGACACGCCCTAGAACAAAAAAGTTGGAGATATG
Source organism: Luperina testacea (assembly GCA_927399505.1). Classification (NCBI taxonomy): domain Eukaryota; kingdom Metazoa; phylum Arthropoda; class Insecta; order Lepidoptera; family Noctuidae; genus Luperina; species Luperina testacea. The sequence goes on along the minus strand of OV656759.1, from coordinate 17,507,349 downwards.
TGACATCATGTTGAGTTGAGTTGAGCTGCACGATTTCTGACAAATGCGTGCACTGACTGGACAGGTCCTCTCAATCTACATAATGTGGTTCTTTCCTCAAAAGACCGTCTCAGACATCGACCTACATGGTCTTCATATAACCTGACCAAGATTATGTCTGGACTTTAAAAGAGACTATGACCTCTGAGTTTGTTTCGGCCTTTCTTCTCAGAGTAGTCAGATAGGAAACGCCGACCTCATTAAAAAATATATGATTGACGTGTAAAAGTGTTTGTGCAAACCTACTTACAAAAATGAAATCATTTATCTACCAACTCGCACTGGGCCGGCGTGGTAGCATACGGCTCACTCCTTCTTACAGAGAGGACACCCAGCAGTGGGAACATTCTAGGCTGATTATCTTATCAATAATCTTCTGTATTGAGGGTGCCCCTAAAGATTACCATAACAAAGGTAAACCTAAATCTTGTTAGTAACTCGGTCACCATTTCAAAGATCAATCTTCTAAACAATTATCCGTTCCAGGGCTCTCGGAATTTCGTTGTGAGAGTCACTAGCAAGTACCAATCAAACACCCGACTCCAATAATTTACTCGATTGAAACACTCGCTATCTCAATGTATCTCAACTTGAAAATAAATTTAAATTTTCTAATTTAAATGGTACGAATTTTAAGAGGACTAAACTGAGCAGATTATCGGTACCTACTTCTTCTTGAATTTTATTATCAAGTTCTTTAAGAAGGTAGGTAGATATTATTGAGTTTGGCCTTAGAAGGGATTTTAGCTTACTTTTCAACGGATAATCCTGTGATTATGAGATGGTTTTCTACGGAGTTTCTACCCGCTATACGATGACCTGTAAGGGATGGGATTACTGTTCGATGGTTTGGTTGCCCTGGTGCTCCTTGGTGGATGTTTTGGGCTATATTTGGAACATGCTGTTGACCTTTCATATCTTCTATTTTACTTAAACCTATCTATGATACCTTTTTGTTAGCCGTTGTGGCAGATATGACTCGACCAATAGGTTTGTCGTAATAGTATGATCACTAAACTCAACTTCTCACTAAAGTTTTCTATAGAAACTAGTAACAATGCGGGGATAATAATACCATAAATCCACGATCCAAGATACGGGTAACCGCGACTCCTTATATTGCAGTGAATGACACCATAAACTGTATTCTCTCTATATTTTCTCATGATGAAGTAAAGGACTACAGACATTCTTCCTTTAAGTCCAGTAACCTAATATTAAAATCGCATTGCTTACAAACCTATAGCAATGTTTGTTACACCCCACGCTCGTAAGACCAATCTTAAACAAAACACAACAGGTATTCAGTTTGTTTCTGAAAGTAGATCTTTTACGACATATTTACACGTACATTTATTGGTCAATTATCTTTAAAACTAGATGACACCGGTATTTCTTAGCTGACTGATACCTGCGAGGAAATTCCGACACAAATTTAGAGGTCATGTGGTCTCTTATAAAATCCAAATATTCAGATTTTATGTGAATATTTGGATAATATTAATTAATATTAATAATATTTATATTTATTTTTTTTTGTTTACAATGCAGGCAGAGCTAAGTATTTTGAAGAAAGAACCAGGGCAGCATTAAATTAAACCACTTCTACATACTTTATCACACGTAACTTATTACTAGATAATCTGAAGATGAAGAGGTGTTATAAGGTTGCAAGTGTTGTATTTTATCATACTTAGATTCGTATTTATAAAAATGCAGTGCGTAGGCGCACATTAGTTTAATGCTTAATCTATATTTCCTGTCGCCATTTATATTAAAAAAAAGAACCAGAAGCTCTTTATAATCTTGCGCAAACTAAGTGGTTTCGCATTCTTTTGAAAAGTAAAACTTGATCTTCATAAATGCGTGCTACGTTATCATAAATCTCGATCTCGTTATGCTGTGTTACTTTTACAAAAACTTGAGTTGAACATCATACAATTACCTGTTTAAAATTCTAGTCTTCTAGTTGCTATTGAGTAATACCTGAGGGAACAACTCCATTGCACTTAGGGGTCCATGTGCAAGAGAGTGTTTCGGTACCCGGGCCACAGTTCAGCAGTCTGTCTTTTTTTTTTTCAGGATGGGAAATCTTCGAATGACCCCTCTCTGGGTGGAGCGGAAAGGAGTGTCAGACTCTTACTGACTAAAACCCACCCGTGTTCCTTCCTTAGCCCTTTATGTTCCGGGCCAGCGGTAACTCTTTCGGACAATCCCGCTGAGCAGTCTCAGACTTGCGACCAGCCTTACGAGACAGCTGCAGAACACAGTTACATGTCTTCTCCAAAAATATGAAGAAGTAACTTCTAAATATGATATAACACCTATAGTGCCCATGGTATACCCATTTTTCGCCAGTTACATTTAAGTCCCATGTAACAGGCAGCACACCTATTGCTATCAACCGGACACATTATCAAGACTCGGGGCTACTGAGAAATTCCTGATGGAAAAACCCATTAACACTTTGTCCCGGGAATCGAACGCGACCACTATACCAACGAGATAGACTACTTCTTCTAAGCACTTTACTCCAAAGAAACACAAAATCTGACACTTACATCTACATCATCACACTAATATTTTAAAGGCGAAAATTTGTGAGTGTGTTTGTATGTTTGTTACTTCTTCACGCACAAACGGCTGAATGGATTAGGATGAAACTTGGCACACAGATAGTTTATAACCGGGATTAACACTTCGGATACTTTTTATCCCGATTTTCCCGCGAAATCGAAACTTATGCGGGCGAAACTGCGAAGCCCAGCTAGTCCATAATGAAGAAGCTTTTATAAGGTAACAGGAGATATTCCATCGCCGTGTATATCGATACAATGGGGCAAGCAGCCGTCTCGGTCCGACGCATGGGAATCACCCGACCCCGTGAGTTCACGGGAACACGGCGTTAATTACCTCTTACATCTATTTTTATCATGTTCGTTAGAAAGCGTAGATTGGCGACAGTTATTTTTATTATGAAACTAGCTGCGCCCCGCGGTTTTACCCGATTACAACTACGTAGAAATAGAGAGCGCAAAATACTACCGCTGATTTTACCTTTAAAAACAAAGAAAAAATGCAGTCTTCACACAAATAAACCATCTATAACATAGAGCTACTCCCAAAACTCCCGTCCAACTTTCCTTCAAAATTTTTAACGTGGGTAGGAGTTTAAGTTTCCACACTTCCCTCGGTGAATGGACGCGTAAATCGTGACCAAGCTGGGTAGTGAAAACACAATACGCCACCAGGGAGGTATTTGTCTCAGCAACTTGGCCGGGTCGAGCCCCGTGTGTTATTTATCGTAACTGAGTCTGCAGTGAGCCATTCCTTTTTAGCTGTTATGTTATTTAACTTTGAGAATTATTCGGTACTATGATAGCACTCGTTTATGGGAGAATGAACAGAGAAGGGGAAGGGAAAGACTGGAAAGCTATCTGGAAGGCCGTTGACCAGCAGTGGGCGAATACCAGCTAAATATTAAAAAATCTTTTACCGTTTCAAAGTCAAATCATTTATTTCAAATAGGCACATTAAAGACACTTTTGAACGTCAAAACTTACAGTAAAATTGAATTGATTCTAGTCGCCCCTTTCAAAAGGTAGTTTTCGTATGGAGAAGAATGGGCAAGAAACTCCAACGTTACTTTCCACCACCATTGCACACAAAACGGTGAAGAAAAACATCGTGAGGAAACTGGCACATCCCAGAACCAACAAAAAACGAGGACATGTGATCTACCAACCCGCACTGGGCCCTTGTGGTAGATTACTGCCCACTCCCTCGCACAGAGAGGAGGCCTGTGTCCTAGCAGTGGGGACATCATAGACTAATTATGTACATAAAAAAAAATATAGCAGACTGAATAAACCACGTACAATGGTCTAATTGAAGGATTAAGTGCGGAAACAAAACCCTTTACATAGAACAAAGATAAATAGCGAAATTCGGCGTTGTTGTGAGGCTGTAAACGACCACCACTGTGAATTTTTTGATAGGCACGTACCTAAGTACCAAGAAGGCTGAGTTTAAAGTAGAATAAAAGCCGTAAACGACCATAATTGCTTTGTTAAGATTACCCCATAAACTCTACCGCAAGCACTTTTTGTTTTGCGTAAACGAACAATGCTGATCGTAAGACGGCTATTGCGGGAAATTGCCTGAAGACCCATGCTTGGAAATGGATTCTTGATCACATCGGCATGTTGTTATCTTAGGATAGGTTATTCTGTTGTTGCTGAACATCCTCAAAGTAAAAAGTGAGAGTTATTTTATACATTTTTTGCAAGCGGTTCCGACCACGTTGAGGTCGGAAATTGTTTCATGGGATCGTACTACCGGGATAAAAAGTATCTTATGTCCTAACCACAGATATAGATACACCTAGATAACGCAAGCTATCTTCACGTACCAAAAATCGCACTGGCCAGCTTACGTACAAAAATCGTAAGCCGCCACTTTCGCGCTTAGTCCTGTGTGCTGCTGGCTGGGTGAGCGTGAGCGCTGGCGCTAGCTAGGCCATGGGGGTGGGGCGAGACGGGTGTCGCACGCTGCGGTGTCTTTGAATCGATTTGATCACTAAATAGTGTTTGTGACGACATAGTAGGTAGTCAAAAAATTGCACGCTTGGTGCTTTCATACAAATTGTGTCTATCTATATGACAAACATCAAAATCTGATTACCCAGGAGTAAAGTTAACAGATAGACATACCGAGTTATACTTTTTTTTAAAGTTAGCCTACACTGTTGCTGCTGAGTAAAGGCCCTCTCCAAATCCTTCCAGGCATCCTTTCCTAGAGCTACCTCGATGACCCTTGCGGTACGCGTGTAGGTCGTCTATACTTTCGCTTCTATAATATTAGTATGGATCATCATCTGCCTAGCCTTTTCCCAACAGTTAGGGTTGGCTTCTAGTCTATCCGGATGCAGCTGAATATCAGTATTTTACATGAAGCGACTGCCTATCTGTCCTTCACAACCCAGTTACTGGGTAATACGACATCCCTTGGTAAGACTGCTTGTCAGACTTTCGGGCTTCTGACGACCCGTAACGACTATCAAAGATCCACAAATGACAGCCGGGACCAACGGCTTAACGTGCTTTCCGAGGCACAGCGAGGCAGGTCTCGTTATGTAAAGATGGTCACCCATCCACAGACCAACCGCGGCAAGCGTAGCTTAACCTGATCGATCGACCTGTGCGGTTGTTATTATTATATTAGTATGGATATAGGAACAAATTCCCGAAGCAGAAAGGTTGGGTACCGGGGTACCTGAGTACCCCGACCCCCAAGGCCCTCCGCCCCGGAGAACCCCGAATACGATAAATATGATTACATTTTTTTTTCTATTGTTAGTGGGCGAAGTAAGATAAAAGTTTTGAATGTCTTAATTTATTCATTGAACACAAACAGCTATGAACTCACTGTTCTTTAACAACCTACATAATTACAACCAATCATAATGGAACATCATTGATTACCTTCCACTGATTGGAACGTGTGTGGGATTGCAATGCCACGTTTCTTATTCACTTCCAGTTTAACATGATACGATGTAATCTGAGACATTTTGCACGCTATGCCGTGTGGGCCTGGCTTAGAATAGACTATCCCGTTAATATCTAAGAGACAAAGTGTACCTACCTATTTTGTTCATTGTTTTTACCCGACTACGGCAAAGCTAAAGGAGGGTTATGATTTTAACAGGTTATTATGTTCATCCTCACATCGGAGTCGTTATTATTGTCATGTAATCCATACTTATGTTATTAATTAGAAAGTAACTCTGCCTGTCTGTCTGTATGTTACCTTTTCACTCAACTCAATTTGGTGTAGAGATAGTTTGAGTCCCGGGAAAGGAAATAGGATAGTTTTTATTCCGATATTCCCACGGGATCGAAACTTACGCGGGTGAAACCGCGGGGCGCTGCTAGTTTATTATAATCTAGGAACTAATCAGTCGATAACCACAAATGACTACACTGAAACCTGGCCTCAACATAATTTGGAAAACAATACACTGATGATGTAATGATATTATAACTATGTACCAAAGACTAAAGAGTTATGTGGTAAGTAACACAATACTGGTTATTTGCAATGTCAAACTCAAACCATTTATTTCAAATAAGCCAATGACAGGCAATTTTGAATTGTCAAGGGTTCAGTCAGTCAGAAAGACGAAGCTAGTTGCCCATTCCATTGCGAAGTTGGTACTTATGGAGAAGAACGGGCATAATCTTCAAGGACATGGATTTCCAAATAAGCCGTGACAGCTAAGACCAGTCGATGTGCAGAACTGCAGAACATTATCAACCGGAAACCAGTAAAGGCTCCTTCAAATAGGCGCGACACGACACGCGTCACAAAGGCACCGCAAGTCGCGCAACGAGCGGTGCCTTTATGTCGCGCGCGATTATATCGCGTGTCGCGACTGTTTGTAGGAGCCTTAAAGGAGGGAGTACATATATATAAAATTAGATAAAACAATATTCTTACCTACTAAACCGCTGATATCCTTATAAGGATAGAGAAATTGCTCGTAAAATATCCTTTTCCCAAGTCGAAATAGGGTGAAGGTAATATGGATTATTTCTGCGTCTTAGGGTAGCCTGTATTCATCATGTCACGAATCATCTGACGACCCTCTTCATAATATTGTATTCGCTAGGCTTTGTTGACATAATGCGTCAACGGCTCATTTACTTACTCCTCAAATTCTTTTGAGACTGCTTTTTTTGAAGCTCTCGTGTAAGTGTAACGCAATAGAAATCTAAATACAGAAATCTAATGGAGTGGTTTAAAGTGTCATTTAAACGTTTTAATGTGTTGGTTTTATGATACTTTATGGTCTTAACAGCTTAATTTTTATTTTGAAACATGAAAACAAATTAATAATCAATTAATCAATTATTAATTAATTAATTATTGTTTTTTTATGATTTAAAATCTTAAATAGCCCATAATACCTCGTCATTTATTAACCAGCCTTACCTAGGGGTATTATGTTACCCAGTAACTGGGTTGTGGAGGTCAGATAGGCAGTCGTTCCATGTAAAATACTGGTATTCAGTAGCATCCAATTGGACTGGAAGCCGTCTTCAACATAGTTGGGAAGTGACTAAGCAAATCTTAAATACCCTCCCCCAAGCACCGCTACTTCGAGCGGTTCTGTGATTCCCGCATCCACTGGATTCCTGTGACCTTAACAAGGTCATCGGTCCATCTTGTGGGAGGCCTTCCAACGCTACGCCTTCCGGTACGCGGTCGGCACTCTAGAACCTTTCGGCCCCATGGCATTTACTAATTGTTTACTTATTACGTGTTTCGCATAAAACCAATTCCTAGCCCAAACATAAACCCATAACAATAAACTTTATCCACCCGTCAAGTGTAGCCGCCAGCTTTACCAAAAAAGCATATAAAATTAAAACTGATCAAATAGCCGTAAATAAAATGCTCAGCACGGAGCGAGCATTCGTTTAACAGACCATTAATTAAAACCTAGTTCTGCTCAACTTTGGCGGGCGAAAAAGTCGCGCTTCAATGCACATAGGTACCTAATTGTTCGTCTGTTGTTGGCTCATGTGTGGATATGCCATTAAAACTGGATTTTCTGATCGATTGAATGTTGGTAGGGTTTCCAAATCTATGGTAAGATATATGCATGTACAGACGCCAGCTGCACATCAAGCTACCCGAAGCTGTCAAATTTTCCCAATCAAATTTGAACCTTATACTATAGCGATAAAGTTGAAAATCTATTAAAGAAATCTGACAGATTTTGCGGGGTAATTGCATAACACACTATCAGTAGCAATGGCTTTCATTTTGACTGTTCACCAACATTCATTGCGTTATTAACGTTATTGAGCAAACTAATTTTTTTAACATGTGAAGCAATGGATTAGCTGTATCCTTCAAAATTATTGAGGTTGATAGTTTTTTACGCAATATAGGTGTTGTTGTTAGGCCTACGTAATCTATACTTATACATAATTATTATCAGGGCGAGCGAAGCGAGCCCTGCATGCCATATCCCACAACCTGAGCATTTTGTGGTACACTTTACGGAAAAACTATTACGCCTATTGATTTGTGCTTTAACATAATAATTTCTATTTATATGTAGATGTGTTATCGGTAAAAAAAAATAATAATTTAAATTACGAAAAAAAATATTAAAAAAAACTGCCTTAAAGATTATTACCACGCAAAAAAACGACGCGAGCCCTCACAAAGCTCTGCTTTTAGCTAGTTATAAGTTAAAGTAGCTTTTACTGACTTTCTGTGTGACCACGTTGTTCTTCTAAACTACGAAACGGATTTTGACGCAGTTTTCATCACCACTTGGAGAATTTATTACAGAAGGTTTATGTGTATAATACTTACAACAATATTAAATTAAAACCTAGCGGTCCGCCCCAGCCTCGCAAGTGTGCAATTTTTTTTAGAATTTTCGATTTTTTTTTCGTATAAACTTTGTCCTGGCAATACCGAAAATGACAAAAAAGAATCATACGGAAGTTATGCGCATACAGACATTTCGGTGAGTTTGTTTTCTACGATGTAAGGATACATAGGTAGGAATAAAGAAATCTCGATGTTTTGTCAAGTTGTGAAAAACTATAGCTACATAACTACACCAGTTATGAATAACTTTTCAAAAGTCGGCTAATTACCGAAGCAAATTCGTATATTATTTAGAGGAATTTTATTTAGTTTACTTTGGTTCATGTTTAGACGAGTACTCAATATCATAAACTTCTACATGCGTAATGGTAGGTTTACACGCTTGCCAAGCGTTGGCAAGCCTCGACAATCGCAAGCATGTAAAAAGGGCGTTTGGCTTGGCTTGCGTGAGCTTGTGGGTGCTTGCTTCCGATCCAGTCGAGTGTCGGTTTTTTTACGCAGATCAAAGGGCGTTTGCGGCAAGCGCTTGCGACGTATTTACACGTTGGTCGGCGTTTAGTAGCCATTGTGGCATCACGGAACTGCAACAGATAATGGTTAAATCAAAATAGTAGTTACTTGGTACGATTATGATGAATCTTTTTCATCCACCATCTTCGCTGTCGTCGAGCTCTCCTTTTTTTTGTTTCACTTTGCTTACATTTCAAATAAAAGTACTTTAAACCAAATGTAATAGCCGTCACAAGTTCGCTGTCCGCCATGCTTGGATGTATGTTGCAGACTGACGCATTCACAAGCGTGTAAACGCCTTTCAAACGCCAAACGAGATTTGTGGAGGCTTGGAGCTGTTTGCCGATTGCCAAGACTTGGCAAGCGTGTAAACCTACCATCAAATGTTCGAAAGCAAACATTATCACAACTCAATTCTAAGAATAGTTACAAACATGTCACTCTATCGCCTTTCGTTTGTTTAAACCGAGTACACATCACATCGAATGTTGTCACTTGTCAACACAGCTTTAACATAACATGAACACACAAGAGCGAGCTTTATAACGCTCCAGATTTTCCAAAAAAAAAAAAAAAGACCAACCGTTTCGAAATTCGATCACTTGAATTGAAGCTACGTCTCAGACCGAACGTCTAATTAAAGCTGAGACCACACACGCGATAAGTTCGTAAGAGTCCCGGTAAGTCTCGGCGACCTCACACTTCCTTGTCGAGATTTTTCCTTCCCGAGGCATAATCCGGATTAAAGAAGGATTTGCTCTCCTATTAAAACTCTCTTGCCTTTCGACCTTTAAGGCTTTCGGCAAAAGTGTTTGGGGCAATTAGTTGAGACTTATAGGAGTGTTAGAACGGATTCATTTCGTGTGGATTTAAAGTATAGAGGGCAGGTTATTAGCTGTTTCTCATAATTGGTGTAAAATCAGGTGCCCGTTAATATTTTTAGTACCTATGGTGTAAAGATAGCTCATAATTCACGCAATTTCAAGAGCCTATGTTTACTTGCGTGTTTTATTTTTCCTAAAGGAGCTTACATGACCTAAAGCGCGGTCACTGTCAGACTGCATAGAAAAGAAAGAGAAGCGCGATGACACAATGCTGGTAATTTATTGCAAAATATGAAGCAGTTATTTAATTACAAAAAATCTATTGTTTGGACTAAAAAATTAAAACACTAGTATTTTAGTATGTTGCTTGTAGAATAATCTAACAAAAAATCAGAATGATTCTATGTATATTACTCGTATGGTTTTATTGTAAAAAGAAAGTTTTTAGAGGTATCTTCATGATTTTTTTCTATCGTATCAAATTAGTTGTATTATGTTTTCAACACACTATCTACCTAGCATATACCTAATATCCTGAAGAAAATCATATATTTTTCTGATTTTGTTTACTGTAGTCGATCATATACTTTTATTGTTTCTAAAAGTTGCATTTTTTGCGTTTAGGTCCTGCAAGCCCCCTTTTTTTGGAAGAGAAGCGGAAGAAGCCAGAAGCCCCTTAAGTGTAATTTCCGCAAATCGTAAAATCAGCGGGGTAATTTTATTGCGTAACACACTAAAGACTCCTTACACAAGCGATATAATCGCGCGCGACACAAAGGCCCCGCTCGTTGCGCGACTTGCGGTGCCTTTGTGTCGCGTGTCATGTCGCGCCTGTTTGAAGGAACCTTAACAGTAGGATTGGCTTTCATTTTCACAGTTCAACAACATTCACTGCGTTATTTAATTTTAAAGAACATAATTTTTGAAGCAATGGTTTAGCAATATCCTTGAAACTGATTCAGATTATAATTGCTAGTGGTTTACGCAATTAGGCTCCAGCGATGCTATTCTGTAAAATCTCACCGTGAAAACTTAGGTGAGGTGAGCGTGGAGTGAGCTGTCAATAGTGTCAATTCCTAGCAAAAACAAACTCACTTCACCTAAGTTTTCACGGTGAGATTTATACAGAATCGACCGGCTATTCTGTAAAAATCTCACCGTGAAAACTTAGGTGAAGTGAGCGTGGAGTGAGCTATCAATAGTGTCAATTCCTAGCAAAAACAAACTCACTTCACCCAAGTTTTCACGGTGAGATTTTAACAGGATCGACCGGCCGGTATAGATTTATCAGACTCGGATATTAAAAAAAAAAAAACTGCAGGAAAATGTCGTGAGGAAAGTTTTGAGTATGAATGTGGGTGATTGCAATGATGGCTATAAGAGTAGGGGTTAAACCAATTAAAAGATGGATGGACTGAATGAAAAATGATATGGTTAGAAAGGGATGCAGAGATGTAATAGAGAAGCATGGAAGAAAAGACATGTTGCGTCAACCCCAAAAAATTTAAATAGGGGCAGGAGAAGGTAATGACAAATAGGTAATAATAAAAAAAAAAGGCAGGAGAAGGTAATGACAAATAGCTACAGTACCCGGCGATAAATATTGCACATCGACCTATTCGATACTATCGATTTTATACAAAGAATAAAAATTATTATCAAAAGAAGCAAATCAAAATTGTTTTAACAGCTCCTAATAGATACCGGGCTGTTTGTATTTCGTGCGACAGAGATAACGCTCTACGAAGCCGAAATCAGCCGATTGTCTCTTTCCAAAGGTCGATGTGCAATATTTATCGCCGGGCGGCCGGGTACTGTAGCTAGCTAAATAATAACAGTCTATAACAAAATACCTACCTTATTAGAATCTACATTTAAATGGCATCCGTAAAACATTGATCTTCACACGTGCATCATTCGTGATCATTCACACCATGTTATATCGATACTGTGGTTCGAACATAAGGTAACGAACAGACTCCCAAGGCAAGGACAATGGGCGATTAGCATGCGAAGCACGTTGCTCGGGTATGCGCGCATGCGATATACACTTGACGACTCCACATTCTTCGCTGATCTATTCGCTACTTTATAAGTAGTCCGGGAGCTGGTAATTTTTTTTTTGGAAGTAAATTAATTGTGATTTTTTAAATTTTATATTGAAGACCCTCTGTTTCGACAAATAGTCATAGTCGTTTTAAGGGTTCCGTACCCAAAGGGTAAAAACGGGACCCTATTACTAAGACTCCACTGCCCGTCTGTCACCAGGCTGTATCTCATGAACCGTTATAGCTAGACAGTTGAAATTTTCACAGATGATATATTTCTGTTGCCGCTATAACAACAAATACTAAAAACGGAATAAAATAAATATTTAAGGGGGCTACCACACAACAAACGTGTTTTTTCGGCGTTTTTGCCTTGTGGTACGGAACCCTTCGTGTGCGAGTCCGACTCGCAGTTGGCCAGTGTTTTTAGTCATAGCCTGCAAATGTGTGTACATTAATGTGCAAATAAATAGGGAATTAAGCTTATTTATACAAACGGTCTATTCTTTATAATAGGCAGTGCGTTTGCGTCAATTTGTGTGTTTTGGGAATATTTTCTATATTAAACGTCAGGAAAAAGAACAATTCAAAGTTTTTTACTGAACAAGTCAAAGTTTTTTACTGAACAATTCACTGTTGTTTTTTTAAATATTTTAGGAACTCAAAATTTAGCGATATTTCGTTTAAATTTGTTTGCTTTTTTTTGTGCCTTCGTTTCCAGAGGGACTACTATGAAAAATTTCAGACTGCCAAAGATACTTTCCCAAAATTCATTACCAGCTCCTCGTCTACAATTCGACATTTGCAAGTTTAAAAGTAGCCTTTCTTCACCGCAGTCTTCGGATGTGACGGCGCATACGCCTAAACGATTTAATCGGAAAAACATTAAGCAAAGGCGCCGACTGTCTGAAAAGATAAAGCGTGCACTCCGGTCGAAGTTGCTACGTCACCGATTTAGAATTGCTTCGATTTATTCGCTCGAGGAGCTAAGAAAACTCGTGACGATAATTTTTTATAAGTTCTTTATTCTAAGTATGACTGAACCTACATTTATAGGACGCAGTTTTTGTTTTCATTGGCTTGGAAAAAAATCATAATTGGAAATAATCACCAGTAATAGGCACCTATAAAAATATGTTATACACAAAACTGAATTGGTTGATTTACCTTACATAGATGTTTCTCTTTCTACATACACGCAGTCTATACTCTATACAAATAAATAACATTAAAGTGTCTGTTTGAAATGACAAAATAATAGCTTTTACTGAATTCATATGAATGTATGTCTTACAGTAGGTACTTATAAAACATTTTAAATATTGTGTGACTGTTTGTTCCGGCTGATCTCTGAAATGGCTCAAAACGATTTTGACTGGACTTTCTCTGGCAGATAGCTGATATTATATGGAGGAACTTAGGCTATTGTTATTTTAGAAAAAGAATTAGGGTTCCGTGCAAAAAAATTAAACCCATAAAATCCAATTTGTTTTCCGACATGCTTGCGAGTTGCGACCGAAGACGCGGGCACAGCTATTAGGTAATATAATTGATACTCTGGTATACCTATGAGGGGTTTTCAAGCATACATAAATAGATCAAACTATTACCGACCGTAATTGAAAGCCGAACATTTTCCACCAAACATAATAGCCGTCTTTATCGTTATTTACCAGCAAGCACCCTAAATTATTTTAATTTCGGGGAACAATAATGGCGGTTCGGTAGTAGTCTAAAAGCTTAAGCGATTTCCATATCGCTTACGGACAATAATAATCAATCAAGCGGCGTCTCTACGGTTGGGCGGTAGTTGTGAATCGCTGCAATTAGTCGCCATGTTGCCCCCTGCGCGCTCGCGCCCCCCGCACGCTATGTCGTGTGACTTATGCGTTTGTTTAAACCAGACGAAGTTCGATCTAGATAAGTATTAAATATTTATGTGGACGAAGGAGTTACGAAATGTGGCGGTTTAATGATGGAAACCCACGAATTTTGTGTTACTTGGAAATGTAGATGACGTGATGTCTGAGACTTGAAATTACTAGGAAAGTTAATGGAGAAAATTACTCGTATGTAACTTTGTTGTAAAAGTAAAATTTTCAAACGTAAGTATAGTCGAGTTCTGGACGATTACAGCCCAGAAACTCCACCACAAGCAAATTCAAATTACAACAGTAGTTGTCAAGAAAAAAAAAGCATGAACCAAACGCGTGCGTCATTCACGCACGATCAGATAGAAACGACACATGCCTACAAAATCGTTACGTCGAATCTTATTACATTTTTACGTTACTAATAAAATCTACATATTCATTATGTATTCAAATTTTAGATCATCTGCTATCTGGCCGTCACGTCAGGAATTTAAATTTGGAATCGGGGGTGGGATCACCCCTGGGTTGACCCTACTACCCGATAATTGTAAATGACTCACCGGGTCGAGCTACTGGCGTGTGACTATGGCTAACGAATAAAGTAATAAACATGGTAATATGTTTAAAAATGTATGGTTTTTTTAAATATGGAGGTCGATATTAGATTTGTATTTATGTTGCTATGCTGTGCTGTATCTCGTATATATCGGGAAGAAGGCGAGAATTTAATAGATGGGTCAATAATTTTTTAATCTGATAAAAACCCAACTGCAAATTGCCCCAAAAGTAGGAAAAGAATTTCGTGAATCAGCAGCGAATCCTTCTGTACAAAATTGCTCTACGGATCTTTTGAGTCGAATCTGTTTACCCCTGTAATCTAAATTGTAAGCTAGTATCGTAAATATGTTAAACTAACGATTAATTGCTTTCTGAACACAAATGATTCAGTATCGTGCTCACATTAATTTTAGATTCGGGCTAACATTTGATTGCGAAGCAATTGGCGCCCAGCGTGGGACTCCAATTTGATTCATTGATCCTTTACTGTGATTTATTTACGTTTATTTGTATGTAAAATACGGTAGGGACTTACATTTGGTGCTGACTCTTGAATTATTTTGAAGGAGACCTGAAACAACGTAAATATTTCATGAGAAAAAATACAGACGAAAAAAAAACAAATTAATTTTAATGCTCCAAAAAGCATTACCGAAGGTAAAATTCAAATACAGTTCCATCAAACCAAGTAGGCAATTTCATAGGTAAAGGTATAGATAATATCAACTTCCGAATATGAATTTAAGATTTGTTCAGAAAAAAAAAAGTTGGTAAACTCATTTAAATTCTGAAGCAACACAGCAGACCCTTTTCGTTCAATAATCGAATTTACAAGTTTTACAGAGAGTCTGACAAACTGTCTGATGGTGGCAGAAAGTTGTTTTATATCACCATGTAATGAATAAGAGCGAAAATCCGCACATACATGACATACGTCTTATGAGTCATAGTTGCGACTCGCGACTGCGAACTTGGAATTGAGTTCGCAACTTCAGTTTACAACAACTTATTTTAACATTTACACGACTACCCGACAAAATTGCATTTAGAAATACACGTTTAAGTTTAAAGGACCTAAAGCTCTATGCAATATAGTGGTAAAAGTTGTGAAGGTGTTGCTAGAAAAATGCGATTTAAATACATATTCGTAATTTCGCATCTTTTTCGACAGGGTCGTGAACCTAGACATCCCAATGATTTTTGTCAAACGCATTTCCGCCAGCTTGGTCACGCGCTCACTTCAGATAAATTAAAACTCATTTGCCCACCGACTTCCACCCTATAATCGTATTTAGACAGGTTCATACCAACTCAGTCGGCAGAGTCGTCAAACTAGATGTTCCGGATGTCTTTTGTCAAATCGTCAGACTGAGGGGGTCCATTTGAGCGAATGCACTCGCGGGACTGCTAATGAGATTAGCGCGATGCTCAGCGGGGGTGCACTGGGGCAAATTAACGCCTGGGGTACTTATGTACCCCGTTTGTGTGGACTATTTTTCTTGGCTTTGAAAAGTTGGTAGGCGTTGAGATTTATGATTTAGGTGTTTTAATTACCGTTCCTTTGTGACTTTTTAAATGTGTTAATGTTTTTGACGTTAAGGTGTTGTGATGTCTAGTGCAACTCTGGTATAAATATCATGCCTTTAAAAGAGTTTAACTCTGTTTTTCAAAAATCCTGTTAAATTATACGCTTCTAAAGGCAAACCGAGCTGAACTTTTGCATTCGAAAAGGTTTTTATCCCGAATACTTCATTATTCCGAGCGTAGAGCGTGTTTACCGCCATGACAAGATCCTACATCATTCAGTGAGTCATGCCGAGAGCCCGGATACTCAGTCGTAAAACGTACAAAAACTCTTCGGGAACTCCACTGAAAACATCCAGTTTAACTTGTAAAGAGTTTCCGGTGTACGACAGAATTATGAGCCAAGTTTACGCTTAACTGCAGAAAGTAGTCTGGGGAGAAAACAAAAATATATTACCTTACGTAAATTAGAACGCAACTTTGATGGCGGACATCTTAAAATACGCTATTCATTGTAGAACTTGCGATGAGGCACATTTTTGCATACACATAAATATAAACTCACGCTTTCTTCCCATTGGGGTAGGCAGACACTACCACCCTTACAGGGGCGGTACCTTCATAGAAGCCGAAAAGCCCGGCTTGCCCTAATAAAATCATAATTCACAACAACAAACTTACTTAAACCTATAAATAAATATATTAAAAAAAAACCAATCAATGAACTCGAACACAAACATTAATAATTGAAAATCAGCCAATCCCTCAGTTGGGCGTTTTTTTTATACGTTGAAAATCTGTGGGCTTGCCCTAATTTTGACCCCTACGCACGCCACTGCACCCTTACATACTCTTTTGGCTTTGTTTAAGTTCATACATCTAGTCATACACGGTTGCGAGTACTAAACACCTGATCTTTCTTAAGAACATTAAGGCTCTTACAAACAGGCGCGACACGCGACATAATCGCGCGCGACACAAAGGCACCGCCCGTTGCGCGAGTTGCGGTGCCTTTTGTGTCGCGTGTCGTGTCGCGCCTTTTTGAAGGAGCCTTTACCAATAAGGTCACTAAATGTCATTTAATTGCGTCCCCCCCCTCCCAGCGTTTCCACACCACACACATCTGCTTCGTACTTTATAGTAACATCTCTAAATTAAGAATCTCCGATATACCTAGCAACCACTAATCTTTTTTATTTACCAGCTTCTTCTTTCAACAAAGAAAAAGCATTAAAACCAGTGCGTTAATACAATTTAGAGCTACGCTTAGTAAGAAACACTGCAATCTAAATACTTGTATGGGACTTTACTTTAACAGTACAGCAATAAGTAAATGACTTTACAACGCCAGTGCAGGTTCTGAACAAGTGTTGTATTTTACACTATTTTATATCCAACTTAGCACATTGCAAGTAGTTATGTCGCCAGAGATAAGCATGAAGCGTTTTCGCGCTCATATTTTAATAAACTTGCGTGCAAAAAAATTGGCCCGATTTTTGAGATAGCGTCTCTCAAATTTGAGAGAAGATATCTCAAAAATTGTAATGAATATAATTTATTACTTTATTTTATGTGAAAGTAGGTAAAGTTCAGTTTAATTCAACATACACTATATTTTGATACAAGCAATATTTTTGCAAAAATCGACTGGATTCTTCAGGTGTCCTCATCACTCACTTTTGCTCGGAAAACTTTTTTTGACATTGAAATTGACAAACATTAAATGTTGTTTATTCCCGTCTGTTTAATCAAAATTGAAGTTGATTTTGTTAACGGACTTCAAAAAAGGGAGGTAAAGATCCTTCTTTTTCTTTGAAGTCCGTTAACAAACCCCTATTTGTAAGTTCGCGGTTTAAATACTCAAAAACTAATGAATCAGTTTTGATAATTCATTTGCTAATGTAATATACATAAATTCAGGAAAGTTTTAATTTACAATATATTAGATTACTAGCAACGCCCCGCGGTTTCACCCGCGTAAGTTTCGATCGCGTGGGAATATCGGGATAAAAAGTATCCTATGTGTTAACCCAGGAAATGGTCTACATATGTGCCAATTTTCATCCAAATCTGTTCAACGGTTTACACGTGATTGAGTAACAAACATCCAAACATCTTCACAAAACTTTCACATTTATAATATTAGTAGGATTGTTAGAAAAGCTTGTTGAATTATACCGTTTCAAATCGAAGAGCATTGGGTGGGTCGATTTTTTTGCACGCAAGTGTATATGGCGGTAGGTTATTTTTAGCAAGGTGGAATTACTATGAGCTATCTGTTAAGCTAAGGTTTCACATAACGGCCGCAGTAGCGGCAGTCAAGTAAATGGTGGCACTGGGATTTGACTTTACGGTGCGCGGTGTCAAAAAACGCTCTCTAGGAAAACAAAACAACTTTCATAAATGAAGATGTCAAACAACAACCAAACAAATTCAGCGAAGTCATTTGGCGGTAAATTGCGGACGCTATGTGGCGCCCACCCCACCGGAGTCTTAGGAAACTCTAGCTTAATGGCTCCTTCAAACAGGCGCGACACGACACGCGACACAAAGGCATCGCAAGTCGCGCAACGAGCGGTGCCTTTGTGTCGCGCGCGATTATATCGCGTGTCGCGCCTGTTTTTAGGAGATTTAAGGCCAAAATAAATAAACATTACTTAGCAAGTGCTTCAGCTGAGCAATTTTCCTCTCACTGTCGCACAACTGTCGATCTACAAGTGTAAGATAGAGATGGGAACATCTAAGCTAAATAAAGCATGTGGCACCGTTAATCATTATCGGTCTTAGAAGAATAAAGAACTTATTTTTATTTTGCTATCGTTACTTCATGTCAATAAATGGGTTCTTGGGAATAAATTTTAATGAGAAGTGTCTAAGGTGCTTCTTAGAACGCATTTTCTGTCGAATAATTGAAATGGCTTCGGATAACATCAACACGTGTGACCTCTTTTATTGTGCCCTTTAAGTAAAAAGCTTTCGTTAGAAGATCAAATAAAAATTGCAAAATATCTTTTTAACAAACAATAAAAAGTTAACAACGCTATTGACACAAAATACAAAATCATTTCATATAAAAACGTGACTAAAAAAGCGCTTTGCATCACAAAAAGCGCTTGTAACCACCGTGCACTAGGGTGGCATGCACTTAGGGGTAACATCCCCTAACAAAAGACGGTTGGCAACGCATTTGTATCGATTTACGCGAACCGGCCGCTGCCACATGGTAATAAACTGTTGAACGCAAAGCAAAACTTTGATCGTTAGGAATATCAAAACAAAGGAACGAAGTTAGAATAAACAAGGCTGTAATTTAATTAATTATTTTAATCAATAATGATATGAAATGGCTTTGTACTTCATAGGCAATTTAATTTTAAAAAACTTGAAAAATTTAAGCTTTTGGTAATATTACTGAAGCAGTAACAAAAGCGTTATTACATTGAAAACGTTCAACAAACAGTTATAGACATTGTTTTGGACTTCTGAAATTAAACATTCTAGGCTGACGCAATAAAGCAGATTATTCAATGAATTGAATATGTTAACGAGGACGTTGACACAACGTGAAGATATAACTTTGAACCATTACCTCTTTAATTGCTACATCCTTTTCAAGACATAATAAGTCGCGATTTATTATTTTCTTGTTACTACATATTTGAAGCTGCAAGCTTGTCTAAAAATATATTTATGCAGTTATAGTAAGCAACGAAACAGTTAAGAAAACCTAAAACACAAGCAACCACTTAACATTAAGACAATGTTATCCAGAAAGTAGCTGTCAAGCATGCAATTAATGCAAAAGATAATGAGAAAACAAAACAACATCAGCAACCGACCTTGAATCTTATCAAGGACGTTACAGTCAACTGGTACATAATATGCTCTACAGGAAAACAAGAACAGTAGCTTGCAGAAATGAAGACAATACTGATGATAATGATGATCAGACCACAACAATTGCTGAAACAAAAGACTCGGTAGACCAACATGCATCGACGTACTACAATGTCACGGATTTCAATAGGACCATTGATACAATTATTCAATTGTCAAGGCCGTGTCGGATGGAGCTAATGATGGACTGTGGGCGTCCACGGTCACCCGTATATAAACCTATTTGACTAAATTACTGTAAGTAGTGCAGAAATGGCTTTACTCTCAGTTACCGTGTTGTTTGTTGGAGCTCTGCTGGGATGGAGCGTCGCGGCGCCCAGCGACCGTGAGTAATTCAATAAATACAATTTTAACGGAGATAGGACAAAAGGATCAAGCACTTTTGCTGTCACGAAAACACTGGAACGGTGAAATGGGAAAAGGGATGAAAAAGAAAGGATTCGGTCGAATACTTACGTTGCAAACCAATTTTATTATAGTCTCTAGCGAGGACGATATTAAGCATAAAATGTGATGATGAAACGTTTTATGATTTAACAAGGCCCCCATAGACGGCTATCCATTGATAAATCTAATTAGGCTTTGTTCTAAAATAACATACGAACTATTGGTCTCATAAATTTCGTAGAATATTATTATTCAGCACGCAAAGTTTCCATGAAGGTTCATCTCGTTTGAAGTATGTCTCGGTTGTGATTGGATAGAGCCTCTCGAAATCCCGACATGGGGCTGACGTGACCATTCCAACATAAATTTTAACCGGGGAACTTCTATCTACTACAATATTAATCAGTGGCCTTTGCAAAGTTACTGAAGCTGTTTTAGAAACCTAAAGTCGGATAGCTTTTAAAGTTTGTTAATTATTAACAGATAAAACTAGATACAATTTTGCAGGCCTTAACAGTTTAGAATGACTGAATAATTATCAGTATTTTAGTATAAAAATACATAAGCAAGTGAACAGAAAAAGAATCTACATCTAAAGTTTATCCTCTCAAACGAAACCGTGCAAGGACTCGCCAAGGAGTCATGGATCGATGCTAAAAATGCGTATAGTCTATAAATAAAGTACGGGAAAATTGTACGCGATACTGAATCACTTTGGAGGGGACTTTACCTGGACTTCCTTTTAGATAAAACAAAAAAGTTCTGTTATTTATTTGTGCTAACAAATTGAAATTGAGAAGTGTAGGGCGTTGGTAACTTACTATATTTTGCCTTGAGTGGATTACTCGAATATCTATAAGGACGCTTACAATTTTCACACTAGAAAGTTTCTTAGGAAGTTGTATGCTTAAGAATTAGAAAAAGTACTTAATTAAAACAAAAAAATCAATGTGAATGATCTCAAAAAGCAATTACTTAAATACTTTTTAGCAGACGAAGATAGTTTTACAAAAGAATAGGAAGATAACATAGATAAAGATGAAATGACAAAAACATAACTCGCGACGGCAGCCAAGAAGTGAAAAAGATCAAAATCACAATTGAATTCTAAACAATCACAGAAGTAAAAACGGTGATTTTATCTTCACACGCGAATATACTGTTCAACTTATAAATAGTAGTCTGAATTGCTTAACGGTGTTTGTAAGCGATGGTAGCAATTGGTAATGACGCAGTAATGACTTTAGAATTGCTCAGTTAAATCCAATATGATGTTATTAAATTCGAGATACCTGTCGCAAAGCAACACACAACTTCACTAGATTTTAAAGGTTTACAATAAAACATGAACAATGATAATACACTTTACACAAGACTAAAAGAGATCATGTACTCTGAGGACTGAGGTTGTTTGGGCATTTCTTCGGAGGGATCAGTCAGCTAGGAAACGCCAGCGCCATCTAGTTTTTAAAATATTGACCGAAATTTACGTATAAAAGAGTCTATAAAAGATCTATTTACAGAAATAAACACTACATTACATTTCACGTGTTTTAAATATTACATAATAATGGACATTGTCACAATGGCGAATCGAAACCAAATAGTAGAACTACCGCAAAGTGGATCAAAATCAAGGTACTTTTAGCACCATAATACAAAGGCATAGTACGGCCAATAATTGAAAGGTGACCGTGGCAAATTATGTGAATTCGCGTGCCGGAAAATTGTATTGGACCTAATATAGTAGTACTAATAATATCCGGTTTAATTTCGAGATCGAAATATCTGATATCAAAATTATATCGACGGTTGAAAGGCTAATTGGTCTAAGCGACATTTTGTAAAACTTGCAGGAGGACGGATCAAAGTTTTTTATTTTGTAAAAAAATTCGTAAAAAATCAACTATTTGATAGACTTTAATTTATTTAATACAGTATATTCCTAATTAAGTAAGGAAGTTTTTTAAGTTATTACTGTTGAAAATCATGTTTTATTTTAGAAAATTTATGTTGGTTAGCCCAAAATGCATCAAATTTAGCTATTTTTTGAGAAAGGCAAAATGGTTCAAATGCCTACCGTAAATAAAATAGCTGAAAGTAAACTGGCTCAAGGATCGACCTAGAATAAAATAATACGAGAGAAAATGAATTTAGCGCCAAGTCAACTGACAGTTGAATATACCCAATGAGCATAAGCAACATGATGGTGTTCCAACAGAGTGAAGTAGTTTGATGCAGATGCCCATTAGAGGGACTGCAGGATGAAACAAAATGAACCCTTACTAGATTATAGTAGATATTGATGCTTAGGCCATCATAATTCAGCAAAGTCCTTATGATATTTTTGAGGTTGGTATGCCACTTTATACAATTATTTTAGACAGTGTCTTATAAAATTAAAAACAAAAAACATTTTTGTGTAGAGGAATCATTCAAGATAATATAAGGTGATATATCAACCTACGCTTAGGTAGTAGTATCACCACGGAATACATTGAACTTTTTAGTATCACCCTATAAATAAAACAAAAAATAAATTGTTATTAATTATAATTTATTCAAAATCAGTCTTCAACATGGACGTACCTAATTTAAATCAGTAAGTAACAATCAAACATTAATATAAAAAAAAACTTTTCACGTTGTGATAAATCAGAAGTAGAAAAAATAACAATCTCGTCAGAAAACAAACAAAAGTTAACATTCTTTATCAAAAAACAATAGAATATCGGCATTCTTTATAAGAAAAAAAAAACAAATAATTATAGATTATTATCTATCATCAAAAAGCAAAAAGAAAGAAAATGTAACATTTAATATAAAACAACATTTTAAATGTTGACAATGACAAAGAACCTTAAGCTTCTATCTCATCTTCAATATGATCTGTATCTATCAGAACATCTTTAGCAACGCGGTGCGGAAATTTGTGTATTCTAGGTGAAAATTTTTGGGAATAAATAACCCCTGTATCACACAGCTTTTTAAGATCTTTGTATTTGGCCGTAGTTATAGGCAAAGATGTTTTATACTTCGGCTGGACTACCTTTGGTCTTGAAATTATGGCTATAGAATTGGTATCAGCATCTTTATCCATGCTGTATTTGACAGTCATGACATTGGGTGACGACTTTTTGAATGTCGCCCGAACCTTACTAATCTTTCCGGTTAAATTGCCTTTGAAATACTTTTCTGATAACTCTTCGTAATTCATAAAGTCCCCAAAAATAATCAAAGATATTTTTTCTTTTTTCTTCAGAAACTTCATATTTACGAATGGAAATCTTAGGATTTGGTCATAGTAGGATTGACTTCCTAATAGTGTAACATCACAATCTTCATCAACTCCATTATTTTTACTGTTTTCATTTTCTCTACTTGTAGGTACTTTAATCTTCTGTTCAGAAAACTCTCTCACTATCTGTTTCTTAAAATACAACCGGCGCGCCCGCGCCGGTTGTATAGTTGACACCGCGGCGTCGTGATTCCATAGTTGCTGAAATGAAATCAAAACCGATTTAAGAACATTTTATATTCATAAGTAATTCTAATGTACAATGTCTCATTATAATTGAAAGAGAGACTTAGGAACATCTAGGAGACCTAACAAGTAGATAATTATAAGCTAAAAACAATGAATTAGGAATACAAAGACGTAGTGTCTTTGTATTTCTAATTCATTGTTGTTAGCTTATAGGTACCTCATGACTCTGTGTACCTAAAGTTAAAAAGGCTTTGACAAATAGAAAGCATGGCGAGGCGCGATGCCGGTCTAACGTTTTTTAGCGTGACGTTTTCAAACAAAACTCGCCATGATGTTGGCGAGAGCGTGAATTGTTGTGTGTGTGATTACTTTTTCAATTTTCATAATAAGTAGGACCGCCAAGAACACGCCAAGCTGGCATTCGCGCCTCGTCACGCTCTTTATTTTACGAAGCCTTAAGAGCGTTTACGATGTACGGCATTTCATACAAACTTTCAAGCCCTTATTTTTTGAAATGAATGAACCGATTTTAATGAAACTTCATACGCATAAGCAAGATACAAAGGTCTAAAAAGTTAGTAGGGAACATTTTACGTATTTTTCTTTTCTTTTGAAAAAAATTACGTACCTAGTACCTACTCGTATCAGTTTACCTATTCAAGTATCGTTGCAGTACGTACTTTGTTTTGGGTTAAATACCTATTTAACCCAAAACTACGTAGGTATTAGTACTGCAAAGTACTTTTACTATAATTCACTATTTTGACATACAGAATTTCTAATTACGACTAGGTAGATAAATAATTATTTTTTTCACTCATTTGGATACATACCTACACTAAGAATATTGAATTTAATGTAGATACCTATTGTAAATCAAAACAATGTCTGCCTTATTCTATATTACGAGCTTAATTACAAATCTTTTCATTGATTATCACTTATATGTATAAAACAAGTTAATTTTTGTACTTACCAGAAAATCCACCGTCTATCTTCACAGCTCGCTCGCACACAACGCACTTCCTTAAATGTTGGCGGCTGACTGACGCGCCCACGCGGGTGGGTGAGGTACTCGTAACGGACACTTAAAGAGCGCGCAATGAATTGAACTTAGTTCCAAGCGACTAAGGAGTAACTAATCTCATTAATTTATTGGGCGGCCTATGTGTTAAAACCGTTTTGATAAAATGATGGAAATGCCAATTCTACAAATACTGAATTGAATCAAAATGTTTCAATGGCCATAACACTAATGAGATAGTTAGGTCAACATCGCCGAAGTGATATTACTCATTATACTTAATAGAGGCTAAATGGGTCAAGAGACATAGTTAATTAATATAACTTAATGCAAAATGCTTCAAACGACACGGTTTTTTAATGTAGTTGAATGCAAAATGGGCCAAACGACATAGCTTATTGTTTTGGCTTATTGCAAAATAGGCCAAACGCCAAAACCACAACCATGGCGAAAAAGCCAAATGTCTTAATCGACACACGTTATAAAAGTTCGAAAAATCAAAATAGCTTAAGTCATCGAGTCCTCAAATTTGTCCAATTTTATGCCGTATAGATCAATGAGCTTAGAAATGAGGCCTGTTTTGCAGTGGGTGCTAAGCGCCAAAAAAGTAGTCAAAAAAAATTGAAACCTATCTCAAACGACGGAGAAAAATTCGCTGATTCCGAATATGTATATAACTCAATTTCGCAAAAAATGTCGCTTAGACCAATTAGCCTTTCAACCGTATGACTGAACGCCGTCTCTGTGCAACGTGCAATGCAAACTCGAAGTAAACTACATAATTATATGAATTTACTACATAATAAGGTTCGCGTCGCTCTGCTATGCGGGTCATATGCCAGGGAACACCATGGGCTACAACGAGAACGGCCTGGTCTTCTCCATCAACACTCTTAGTCCCTTGATTCTGAAGCAATTATGTAGTAAATTCATATAGGTAGTTTACTTCGAGTAAAAATATTATCGCCTTAGAAACATATTATGTTTAAAAGGCTATATTCAACCAACCATAAATCAAAGGGTGTACAGAAAAGAACTTGATGAAAACTTTTGTGAAAAGGCGAGATAACCACAACCATTCACTTTTTATTTGCAAACACCATGATCCTTTGATAGAGAGATATTTTACTCGGCCTCCGATTCTTCTATGCACAAGTTCGTTATTGCGAAAAGGGTTGTTCTCGCCCCGAGGCCGAACCCCATAAAAAGTCTGGAGGTCTAACGTCAAATAAATTGTTCCACGGTAGACCCCGAGGTTTACGAGTTACGAGCGAAAGACTCGTTGTAATGTGAAACTTTGGCTAACACCAAAAAGTGTGGCGTGTTTGTGCTTTCATTTCATTTGCGTTAAAATAACTTAGATTGCATTATCAATGTTGCGTTTTTCGTAAGATTAAGAAAAATAAATTAAGTACCAAAAAGTACCACCGGTACAGTGACGCGAGTACTTTCGCCTCCAGGTCCCAGGGCGGGGATCCGGCCAGTACACAAGCCGCCTCGTAGGAGATCGTGCGATACCCCCGGACGACTCTGACGGCCATCGCTCTCTGCGGCTTCCGCATGACTGCGATGCTACCGGCCGTCAGGTCAGTCGCCCAGATCGGGGCCCCATACAGGGCCATGGATCGCACGATCCCCACGTAGAGCCGCCTACAGGCGGCGCTCGGGCCCCCCAGATTGGGAAGCAGCGTTGACAGCGCCCCAGCGGCGCCCAACAACTTGGGCGCCAGCCGCCGGAAGTGGGGGCCGAAATCCCACCGGCTGTCGAGCACCAATCCTAGGTACTTCATGGTGGACTCGACAGCGATCCGAGCCCCCCCGACCACGATGTGTGATCCAGGCGGCGGCGCCCGCCGAGGGCCATGAAAGACCATGGCCTCCGACTTGTTGAGGGCCACCTCCAGGCCCAGGCGACGTATGCGGCTCACCACCTGTGACACCGCAGCCGTCGCCAGCAACGCTGCCTCCCTGTGCGAGCTCCCCCGGGCAGTGACCAGCGTGTCGTCAGCATAACACGTAAGGTCCACGCCCGGTTGGAGCTCGCCCCTCAACACCCAGTCGTACCCGATGTTCCACAGGAGCGGGCCCAAGACTGAGCCCTGTGGAACACCGCACGACATGCGGTGCTGGTGTCCGCCATCACGTCCCACGTAGATGACACACCTCTCCGACAGATAAGCCCCAACGACGTGGCGGAGGTAGGGAGGCACCCGATGGCCGGCCGTGGACGAGTTGATGGTCGACAGCGAGGAGTCCTGGGACGCGGTGGTTTCCTTCTGCGAAACGGTCGTCTCGCAGAAGGAGGCTGCGGAAAGGGAGAGGGAGATCTTGTCCACTCACCCTGCCCGCAGCAGGCGCACCGGGCGTCGGCGGAGGGCGGACAACGCCCTCTTCCGGCCCCCCTAAACGGGTCCAGGGGCGACGGACTCGGGGACGTCCGTCGCCCCCCACACATCAGGACCCGAGGTGGCGGCGCGATGTGTTCCACGCGCGCCCCTCTTAGACGTCGCGGGGGGAGTCAAACACCTCACTCCCCCCCTGACCAGACGGGGCCCGCAGAGGCGGGCCGGCACCAGCCGGGGGTTGCGGAAGGATCGTACGTTCCCGCGACCCCCGGCGTAGGTGTAAGATGGAACACCGGGGTGGTTTTTAGTCAGTAAGAGTCTGACAGACCCCGCCGCCCGCCCCAGGGCGGCGGACATCCATGAGGATTTTCCACCCCGGAACAAAATAAAAAAAAAAAAAGGTACAAATACGTGAGTGTTAGCCTGTAGGCGAGTAGCGTCAGCACATAATGCACACACACATTACACTTCCAACTTCGCCATTGCCTCGGACGGTACCGAGAGCTCCTGCGCTTACACACACATCCACAGGGTTTGTACACTTGGTAACCACAAGTAAAGCGCGCGTCGCTTCGTGAGATAAAAATACTAAAACTTAAACAGACTAAGTAAAATAGAAATAAGAAACTAATCTAGCATCTTTACCTAAGCGTTTGAAACTTAAAACGAATTTAAGAGATCCATGTTTTTATTCAAACAGTAAACAGTCACAGTGGCGTACTTACAGAGAGTAATTAATAAATATATTATTTCATTCAAAAAAGTAGTCCAGCGGTGGCTACTCCAATCCATCGCGCCTGCTCCAGAACCAGTTTGCCCAGCACAAAGATGGCCTTATAATTGATTCAACTAATACAATTCATTTTTTACCTTAGCACCTTAATTTTATGTTTCTTTTTCATATAGCAGGGATGGCGCATCCGGCCCTACCCGTACATTCTTTTCTAATTATTGGGTTCAAAATAAAAGATAATTTAAAGGTACACTTAATAACATATTGACTTTGATGTGATGCAGCCGGAGTGCGTCAGATGCAGTTGAATAGATCAAGAATGCTTAGTAGATGTAATAAAGATAATTTAGATAGATTTAAGTGATAAAGACAAATTTTATGAACTCATTATTGTGACTACGCGATAAGTGGTCGTGGATGGAAATGATAACCATCCTTATTTTTGTTCGGCAAAGGTTTGTTGGAATCATAGATATAAGAACTTTTTTATGTACTACGTCTATGGTTGGTCATAATCTTAGAATTATACAGTGTCTACGAGTTCTTTGACGTTAAAATTGTTTTCTAATTTATTTTGTAGCGTCTATGTGGGGAATGGTTATCGTGGTTATCCTTAGGGTCAGTTGTAGTCTGAGCCCATAATACATGGTGGCAGGGACATCGATGCATAACAACAGATGATTTTTTTTTAATAACGGACGCATAATTATGTACTGAATCTATGGTAACAGACCATAGATTTAGTACATAATTATTCGTACGTTATTAAAAAAAATCATCTGTTTCCTACCAAAGTGCAATGCACTACGTCGATTTTTTTTAAAATAAAAATTCATGGCTTCTACTCGTTTTAAATTTGAATTCTCACCTCGAAAATATGTGGAGTATTGAAAAAATATTTTTATGAGAAAAAAATTAACAAAGATATACCTAAAATATAATGTTCAGATTGTTTTTGCTGTTACTCCCTAGAAATCCGAAAAATAACGTCTCCGCAAGTTAGTATTTCCAATTTAACTAAGTAATCCTACAGGTAAAGTATTGTTTTACGTGATCAGTGTATAGAAATAATATTCTCATTTTGTTTCTCGCCTACGTTCATTATTTCTTATAAAAATGGTTCCTATTAATCTGCCAAGTTTCCAGGTAAACATTTTTTGTTCTCATTCGCACCCAAATCAAAGTTAATTACAAACCAGAACCGATTTCACGTGATAGCAGATCGTTTAGATTTGAATGAGCTATGGATATTGGGTACCTTTAAAGAAATCCGTTTAAAATGTTAAATTTGAGACTGTTTTTTTTTTAATTTTAATTCCTTTTTTATCTTAAGTTTTATTGCTAAAGGCTTGGAAAGCAGCTGCCTGAGATTGATTTTGACACCATTTTGGGATAGACCGGTAGCTAATATATTAACGCTTTTCCATTTTAATTTCTTTATCACACCAAACAAAATGAACCCCTATTAAAAAATCGGTTGTCTGTAAAGTCGGTTTACGGACGATAGTTTAACGTGACAACGTCATAACAAAACATTAATGAAATTGCCGAACGCGGAGGCCGATTCGGCAGCGTTCGACATCATCTGTCTCTCATCGCTCGTTCCGCGCTCTCGCTTGCACTTCAAGCCGCCATGGAACGCTACAGAGCAAGGCCGCGAGGTAACGCTACATGAGTCATATTTTTTCGTGTGTGCAGTCAGCTTCATCGATTTATTAGACGTTGTCACGTCAAAAGTCCATAAGAATAGATAAGCTATATATCAGCCAAGTCGATCGATCAGGTTAAGTTACGCTTGCCGCGGTTGGTCCGTGGAGAGGTGACCATCTTCACATATCAAGACCCCTCCGTGCCTCGAAAAGCACATTAAAGCTCCTACAAACAGGCGCGCCACGCGTTTTAATCGCGCGCGCCACAAAGGCACCGCTCGTTGCGCGATTTGCGGTGCCTATGTCTCGCGCGCGATTTTATCGCGTGTCGCGCCTGTTTGAAGGAGCCTTATGCCGTTGGTCCCGGCTGTTATTCGTGGATCTTTGACAGTCGTTACGGGTCGTCAGAAACCCGAAAGTCTGACAACCAGTCTTACCAAGAGGTATCCTATTTCCCAGTAATTGTCGCTCCATGGAAAATTATGATATTCAGCTGCATATGGTTAGACTGGAGGCAGACCCCAACATAGTTGGGAAAAGGCTAGGCAGATGATGATAAGAATATATAGGTACCTATCTTAGGCCAAGGGGTTCAGTCAAATGTACAGACCCCAGCACATCAAGCTACTACAATCTGTCAAATATCTTTACCTAATAGATTTTCAACTTTATCGCTAAAGCATAAGGTTCAAAGTTGATTGAGAAAATTTGACAGTTTCGGGTAGCTTGATGTGCTGGCGTCTGTACTATCTACAATCGAGAGTGAAAGTGTACTAATACAAGAAGAAAATCGTTAATCTTGTGATTTATTTATAAACCAGTTTTAATCTCGTAATTATGAAATAACTGAAGCTTCATGCAGACCAGTGGTGGCCCAGTGGTAACGGCCGCGATTTACGAGTTGTCGGTCGTAGGTTCGAATCCAAACAGGCGCTTTTCTACGTGTAAATTATTCCATCATCACTGCTCTCAAAACGGTGAAGGAAAACATCGTGAGGAAACCGGCATGTCGTAGAACCAAAAATTCAAAGACATGTGACTTGTACTAACCCGCACTGGGCCCGCGTGGTAGATTATTGCCCACTTCCTCTCACCGAGAGGAGGCCTATGACCAGCAGTGGGAACATCATAGGCGGATCATGAAGAAAGCTTCATGTAAGTATATTAAAGTAAGTTCAACAAGTCAGGGTACACGATAATACAATTACAATTAGACTAGCACTAGACAAATTATCACAGGCCGACCATTTTTTTTCCCAGAAACCAGACTATACTTTTCCGAAGGTTTTTGACGCGCTGAATTCAAATGTCCTTTATAATGCGCACAGCAAAAGAGTGGAACTCTCTACCTGCGTTTGTGTTTCCGAGTGAATACAACCCGAATCTCTTCAAAGTAAGAGTGAACAGGCTTCTTCTGGGTAAGCTCACTCCATCGTAGACTTTGTCTCTGTCATCTCTGACCTAGATTAGAGTCAAGAGCAAACCCATTTCGAATAAAAAAAAAAGTATTCGAATCTGGCTCCTCAAAATTGCTCTATCACGTCAGGGTTTCGAGATAATATCCTAATCAAAACGTGCAAAAAATACCGTTTTTTCTCATTTTTGAGGTTATGTAGCACGGCCGATCCTATTTTCTTTCAAAAATTATTAATAGCATCTCAAAAGACTAGTCTTCCTCTTTAAAATGATGTTGAGTTTACTCAAATATCTTTTTTTTTTCGCTGAGATATCACATTTTGAAATTTTCGTGTACGTGGATTGTTCTACGTTTGAGAATTCATACACATACAGTCTATTGGAAAATTTCAAAATGCAATTTCTCAGCAAAAAAAAAAAGAAGATATTTGAGAGATTCGAATTCAGCGCGTCAAAATCCTTCGGAAAAGTATAGTCTGGTTTCTGGGTAAGAGTGTTCGTCAAATTTTGTCGACCTGTGTTATTAGGAATTCGAGACACCTTTTAGGCACGCGACCGCATCAAAGACTTGGTGAGGTCGACGTTCCAGCCCGCAAATTAACTAGACATTTCAGAGCTCACTAGTAACACTATCACACTAATATTATAAAGGCGAAGGTTTGTGAGTGTGTGTGTGTGTATGTTTATATGTTTGTTACTTCTTCACGCTCAAACGGCTGGACCAATTTTGATAAAATTTGGTATGGAGGTAGCTGACACCCTGGATTAACATATAGGCTACTTTTTATCCCGATATTCCCACGGGATCGAAACTTATGGGGGTGAAACCGCGGGGCGCAGCCTGCTAGTTTGTACATAATTTGTACGCCATGGATAAGGTAAGCGCGCACTACGAATTAGTAGTTTTAGCCTACCCCCATTTGAAGAAGGCGTGAGGTTATGTATGTATGTGTTATTAACCTATACAAATAATAAACCAAAAGAGTTTGTTTGTTTGAGCACGTTAATCTTTGGAACTACCTGAGATTAACATTTTAACAATCCGTGAAATCTGTTATTGAAATCCCCATTACTGCATTTTGACTCTCGGTCTATAACGGAACGAGTGGGAAATAAAAAGTTCCAATCGTCACCATTGGGGAGGAACGAAACTTTTTTTCCCATTCGTTCCCACTGGGGACGACAAGGTGGGGACGACCGGGAATAAACCGCGCGCTCAAACAAACAAACATTTTTGCATTTCATAGTCCAATTTTCGAGAAAGGCTACTTAACATTACGATAGGACCCTAAGAAGTCGAGAAAAGAGTAAACTAGTCAAAAAAGAACGCTAAGCGAAAACGAAGTGATAGCGCGGGCAGACGATGCGATGCGACGCGGTGGGGCGGGGGAACAAGAAATTTCGCGCGGACGAAGTCGCGGGCAGAAGCTAGTTTTTAGATAAATTAGAGCATTTTAACCTAATGGTATGAAATATGAATCTTTAATTGTACCGAAACGTTATTAAATTTTCTCTCGCAGCCACTCTACAGATTAAGCCAAAGAAACTAAATCTCTTGGGGTCATCTAAACACGCAACACACTCGTAAAATCTAAATTATTCCACGCCTTGTCTAACTAGATTTACAAACGTGACCCTAATTCCGTACTTTAAGGATTGTTACAAACTACCTACATTATAGAAACGCCTAGATTTCTAGCGTTAGGGCTGGAGTTAGAAAATTAAGTATTATTACAAGCTTTGCGATGTCGGGGTATGTAATATCATTAAACTTTATGGAATTACTTTATTGTATACTTTGTATGTGAATCCTAAATCCCTTTTTAATATTTAATTTGGTTTTCCTTTACAATTCTACTTTGTGAGGTCGTGATAAAATTAGAAAGTTGTCATACAAAAAAAAATACATAATTATTTTTAAATCCTAGCTGTTTTTTTACGTACTGTAATTAATAAATTCTTTCTTTCTATTAATAAATTCATTAAACTTTATGGAATTACTTTATTGTATTGTTGGACTTTGTATGTGAATCCTAAATCCCTTTTTAATATTTTTATATTTAATTTGGTTTTCCTTTACAAGTCTACTTTGTGAGGTCGTGATAAAATTAGAAAGTAGTTGTACAAAAAAAAACATATTTTTTAATCCTAGCTGTTTTTTTCGTAGGTACTGTAATTAATAAATTCTCGTTAAAATCTATCTACTACACTATAGAATATAACTTTCATTCTACAAAGAGATACCAAGACAATAAAGGCACGCACCGGGGTCAAATTATTAAAATGACCCCAGTGCGTGAGGTCACACTATTAAAAAGAATGAATTTAACATTGAATTCCATTACTATTCTAGTTCCAGTCCAGTCCTAATCTATTTCTAATGCGAACACGATCAGCCCTTCACACGCCGACGCGCGTAATCCCACCCCATAAATTTTATAAATTTTAATCCCTTTATCGTGCGGACCCATACAACTCTTTGTTAGACAATCGGGGTCAAACGGGAATAGGTAGGATTAGGGCGAGCCTAATGTTTCAGGGATTTAACCGTCTCGCTGCTCAGGGTCAAAGCGGTCCGATATAATCCCAATATTGTGACGAATCATTGAATTTGTTTGAAGTCTAACTTTTGGTTTCATCAATGTGTGGGTTTCACCCTTCTCATGGAAGGTTAAAGTATTGCAAAATGAGAAAGAATTAATACTGAGTGACCCGATATTAAATTAGGATCAATTAGAACGAGCCACAGATAAAAAAAAAATAGATCTGATACTTTCTAACGATGTCTCGTAAAGTGTTAGTATTATAATTGAGGTTGTGGGTTACATATACCCACAACCATGGTCGTATTTAATTTACCTAACAGTCAGTTTCTTATAAACAACACTAACTTGAAGGGGAACTGAGAACAAAAGCGTACCGTAAAGGCTCCTACAAACAGGCGCGACACGCGATATAATCGCGCGCGACACAAAGGCACCGCTCGTTGAACGACTTGCGGTGCCTTTGTATCGCGCGCGATTTTATCGCGCGTCGCGCCTGTTTGTAAGAGCCTTAATTATATGCCATTAAATGGTAAAGTGTAATTATATCATCAAAAACAGTCGTAAAATCGTAGTAGACATGGTTTATTCAAATCGTCACGCACATAGGGGTGCCTATAAACATTGATATTTTATGATTATTGCCGCACTTATGACATTTATGCTCTGAAAATATAACTGCCATGTAATACATTTAGGGACGTAAAATTATTAGTACCTGAAATATTTCTGAAGTGTGTAAAACTAGGTGAGGCGAGAAATAAATTAAAAGATTTTCATAATATCCTGCCTAGCTGGTTTGTGGTCGCAAGCGCTAACGCTGGAAATCGACCCTAAGAGATGTCTTAGGGTGGATTTCCAGCGCTAGCGCAAGACAACACGCTCACTGCTGAGCATACATGATGATGTATGCTCAGCAGTGAGCGTGATGTCTTGGGTTCCATTCCCAGATCGGGAAAAGGGTTATTGGGTTTTTCTGAGACTGGATTTGTGCCCATGTATTCTATACAAATATTATAAATGCAAAAGTGTGTCTGTCTGTTACCTCTTCACGCTTAAACCGCTGAACCGATTTAGATGAAATTTGGTATAGAGATAGTTTGAGTCCCGGGAAAGTACATAGGATAGTTTTTATCCCGATATTCCCACGGGATCGACACTTATGCGGGTGAAACCGCGAAGCGAAGCGCTGCTAGTATATGGGACTTGAACGTAACTGGTGAAATGTAAGTACCATAGCTACACCTCTGCCGAACCCTTCGGAAACAAAAGAACAAACTTCAAAAATATTTAGCTTAAGCTTAAATACGTTTTGCCTTGTGCAACCGACAGTACTTGTCTGCCGTCATCTATCAATGGATACCTACCTAGATACAGGTACTGAAAAACGTTTAAATTAATCAAAATGTTCAGACGGTCCCTTAGGTGAATGTTTTAATTCTGAAATCCATTTACAAATGGAAAACCCATGCCTCGGAGAGGGCCTCAGGACTCACACCCTCTAGAAAGCTGAACTATAAAGTATACCGATGAATATTTTATTCAGAAACGCTATTTGTAACCGGAGGGCGATTTTATTGCTACCTTTGTAATAGATTATCTCAGCATGATTATTTATTAATAGGTAAGATTGTTGTTGAGGGTTTGTTCTGTACTACGGCCTTGAAATTAATAAACTTAATCTCGCGTAGTAAAATCTCAAATTCAATATAAAGGGTGGCAAGCAATTCAGCACACGATTCTAGATCTCCTAAGCGACGTAGAAATTTTTCGTCGGTTATCTATCAAATAAAATATCTACTCTTTCATATTAAAGTGCAATACTTACGCGGTATGTATGGAACAGTGGGGTTCAAAATCATTGTGCTGAATTCATGGTTGAGGCTCCTTCAAACAGGCGCGACACGACACGCGACACAAAGGCACCGCAAGTCGCGCAACGAGCGGTGCCTTTGTGTCGCGCGCGATTATATCGCGTGTCGCGCCTGTTTGTAGGAGCCTTTACTCCACCACGATGCACCACGATACCATAATCCACCACGATGGCCCAGTGCGGATTGGTAGATGTCTCATGTCTTCGCATTTTTGGTTCTAAGACATGCTTGCTGCCTTTTACATGCACTAGGCACTAGTTGTCTGGCATTTTTGCTGAACTGGGCCTTTTTGGTAAAGCCGTGAGGCACATTTTCCTGCTAATTTCTTACACCGGACTTTATATTTTTTTATTTGTTTTTATCTGATGTAGGTACGTCTCTGGTGTGTTTAATATATACTAAATAAATGTATTTTGTTTCTTTCCAGAGGACTTAGACATAGCTCGCAAAATGTACGAAACATTCTTACCTACCCCCT
Organism: Luperina testacea; assembly: GCA_927399505.1. Taxonomy (NCBI): domain Eukaryota; kingdom Metazoa; phylum Arthropoda; class Insecta; order Lepidoptera; family Noctuidae; genus Luperina; species Luperina testacea. The sequence goes on along the minus strand of OV656759.1, from coordinate 17,471,724 downwards.
TTGTAGGCAGCCATGATGGTTATAAAATATTCGGCATTATTATCCGCTGATGACACAGCAAATAGGTAACTTCGGATGGAATTTAATCGAGCATTGGTCTGTACGTGACTCCAATAAGCATTAATTACGTTTTCAGTACTTTCCAGAGTACACGGGCACGTATGAAAAAGATAATATTCCTTTGATTAACGGCTTCGTTACTGCTAAATTATTCTTTAAGATTTTTCTCTTTTTTTGCTCTCGGGTTCGGGTTTATATTGTGACTTATATGATACATGCGTTGGGACCATACATATAAAGATTTTATATTTCTATGGGAGGGGACAGTAGGACTGGATATCGATTTCAACTATTCAACGTTGTGTTAAAAGTAAAAGAAACGTTAGGTAAGAAAGAAAGAAAGAAAATTGCGTTTATTTGGCAAAACAAAAAACCCTTAAAAATAAACAAAACAAATTCAAAATGATTAAAAATAATAATGCCAAAAGGGCCTCAGCTCAGCATAATGCCAGATGGCAACACAAAGTGCACCACCTGACGCTGATTTTCAGCTGCTGCCCATGAGTGCCATACGCTCGAAAATATAAACACATTTAAAAATTAACATTAGAAAACATTAGAAATAATTATATAAAGTTAAAATAAAATAAGTAACATTGGTAAAATTGTATAACGTATAAAATTAACAAAATGTATAAAACTGTATAACGTATAAAATTGATAAAATGTATAAAATTGGTAACAATAATAAAAGTAAAACAACACCAACAATAGTAAAAGGAATTGATAAATTAAGACACAATATCAAAAAGTTAAAATTTACAGTATGTATAAAATTAGTAATGAAATAAAATTAGTAAAATTAGTAACACACTTTAAATTGGTAAGTACCCAGACTTTTCAGAAAAATATCCATGTTGGAAAAATAACACTCATTGTTAGTATTTTGTAAAAGAGTATATTAGAGGGATAAAATCAGCAACTCTGACACTAATGTTTTAATTTTTCGTGTAACTTTTCTGAACTACGTATTTTCTTTGTCTAGCTTTATTTCCATAATGTAGAAAGTTACGTTGATGTAAATGGTGTTGCTTTAATTAATTTTCTTAAGTTTTTTACCCTAATAATCATAGTTTTTAATTAGTAGCTAGGTACTTATCTGCGGGTTAACTAACTACTGTCAACATTTATCACGTAACCAATCCTTTACCTCATAAGCACCACAGCAGTGGGAATATTAAAACGGCTGATGATGCAGCAGACTTAAGGCTCCTTCAAACAGGCGCGACACGACACGCAACACAAAGGCACCGCAAGTCGCGCAACGAGCGGTGCCTTTGTGTAGCGCGCGATTCGCGTCGCGCGTCGCGCCTGTTTGCAGGAGCCTTTACTCTCTGAGTGCCGTAATCTACGCGGGCCCAGTGCGGGTTGGTGGATGTCACATGTCTTCGGATCTTTGGTTCTAGGCCATGCCAGTTTCCTCACGATGTTTTCTTTCACCGTTTTGAGAGCAGTAGTGTTGTAATAAATTACACAAAACGCCTGTCTCGGTTCGAACCTGTGACTCGCGGCCGTCACCACTGAGCAACCACTGCTACTACTCCCAATCATTTACCTAATCACAGAAAATCATTCCGTAATCTCTCCTACAATTACTGATAACGCTATAACTATTCGCAATTCTGTTATACCTAGTCACCTACCAGGCTCCCATAATCCATCGCACGTCGAATATAAAGTCACCGTGTGTGATGAACACCATGAAATATGGAAGTAGCGGAGAGAGCACGTGTGTGTGACAGCGCTCCGGCGATATTGTTGATTTTTGAATGTTGATAAATTGCCCCCCTGAGGGCTTGTTTGGTGGAAGATGTTTGTTACTTTAGTAACTGTGAAATAGAACTGCAAGTTCTTTACCATGAGAGCGTTAAGTAATTAAAATGATTTTATTTCTGTAGTTAGGCTTCTACAAACACGTTTAAATAGGGACTTTTCGTCGCATACACGGAAAAATACAGGCTGGCATACATCGACGCGCAAACTGTTTTTTTTTTATTTGAAATGGGTTTGCTCTTGACTCTAGTCTAGGTCAGAGGTGACAGAGACAAAGTCTACGATGGAGTGAGCTTACCCAGAAGAAGCCTGTTCACTCTTACTTTGAAGAGATTCGGGTTGTATGCATTCGGAAACACAAACGCAGGTAGAGAGTTCCCCTCTTTTGCTGTGCGCATTATAAAAGACATTTGAAAACACTTAGTGCGAATTGGTGGAATAGCAACTAGGCAGGGATGGTAGGTAACTTGCAGTGCGCATGGATGTCCGAAGATAGAAGGGGGCCGGTGGAATGAGGTCGTGGAGTTCTTGGGCACACTCACCGAAGTACAATCTGTAGAAGACCGACAAGCAGGCAACCTTGCGGCGATGAGCCAAGCTATGAAGCTTGGCATCCACCAGTTTTACGTCGCCAATGAGCCTCTTAGCTCTGCGTTCCACCGAGTCAAGCGCGATGGGTTATATATTTTATATTTTGATTTTTCAACCGTAACCATGAAATCAGCACATTATTCTAGATAGCGTAGCTAGCGTAGAAAGTTTTAGACGGTTATCAATAAAACGCTACGTCTTCCAGTGCGCGGTCGCCACTCCAGAACCTTTCGGCCCCATCGGCCATCAGACGTAGCGTTGGAAGGCCTCCCACAAGTTGGACCGACGACGTTTTGAAGGCCGCAGGAACCCGTTGGATGCGAGAAGCACAGAAACAGTCGAAGAGGTGCTTGGGGGAGGCCTATGTCCAGCAGTGGACGTCTTTCGGTTGAAATGATGATGATGATCAATAATAAAATCCGCTGTTTCATAGAAAAGTGTACCCACGCGATCAAAATGTATGGAAAAGCACTGTTTACGCTAGCAACCCTACGCCCCATCTAGCCACCCTAACGGTGGGGGACCATCATATCATCACATCATCTTCAAGGCTTCTCATTGGTTCAAAATGACGTGATATCTGTCGGCAGCCAATGAGAGGCCCACAATTTCGTCGTCGCCATTTTTTTCATAATTTTAATAAAACTTAATACACGCTATTGTTCCCGCACCCAACGCACCTCGATTTTTGTAAAAACAAGTAAAATAAATCAAAGTTCAATTTTCAAGAAGTAGCAATTATTTATACGCCTCAAGACCTCATAAACATCTTGATCCATTCGAGCCGGAGCAACGATAAAAGCGCAAGAAAACGAACCAGCAGACCAGCAAAGCCGTTGAAGGTACGGTCAGCCATCCTGCCTAATTCCCCTGTGACTCCATTTCCACTGTGTAATACCGTGTCCTTTCTTACGATGCGGAGTAGACTACGCTGGGCCTATTTTTACTTTAAATCGCAAAGGCAGAGGCTCAAGGCTAGTGAAAGGTTACATATGTTTATTCGTTTGTCTCGTGACTCGTGCGGTGCACTTAGAACTAGTGAGTGACCTGTCCAGTGATGCTTATCTACTAGCGCTAAAGAGACTGATTTCTCGACGCGGTAAACCCGCTGAGATTATGTCGGACAATGGTAGAAATTTTGTAGGTGTAGCCAATGAATTTTCAAAGTTTTTATCTACTTGTTCCCCTGCTATTATTGATTATGCGACTAGCCAAGATATAAAATTTACCTTCATCCCCCCTTATGCGCCTCATTTTGGCGGGTTGTGGGAGGCTGGAGTCAAATCGTGCAAGCATCACTTGCTACGAGTGGTTGGTAATGCTCACCTTACATTTGAGGAATTTAGTACGGTATTAACACAGGTCGAAGCTATTCTTAATTCCCGACCTATCAGTCCCATGTCTACCGATCCCAACGACTTCATTCCTTTGTCTCCTGCCCATTTCCTGGTTGGTCGTCTCCTCACAGCGCCGGCATCTACAGAGCTGCTTGATGTTCCTGTTCATCGATTAACACGCTACGAGAGACTCGAACAGATGCGACAACACTTCTGGAATCGCTGGAGCAAGGAATACATCTCAGAGATGCAGGTCAGGAATAAATGGAAGGAGAATACAACTGATCTTCAACCTAATACATTGGTCGTCATTAAAGAAGACCACACACCGCCATTAAAATGGAATTTGGGACGAATCATCTCCATAAGACCAGGGAAGGATGGAGTGGCCAGGGTAGCTGATATACAGACTGCATCAGGAGTTATCAGACGCGCATTTCCACGCATTTGTCCGCTGTTTATCGAAGAATGACTGTTGGACGCCAGTGCTTCCAAGACCTCATAAACAAGCACTAAAAAAAAACAATGGCACTGCGGGAGTGACGACAGAAGTGAAAACAAAACACAAACAGAACACTTTGCCATCAATCACTGACATATCGGATATACATTAAAACCGTGTACATCCCGAGGACAGTCGAACACATCCGAAGCGGGTATTTTTTAATCGTCTTATAAACACAACACGCGGTTACGGTAACAGTAGCGCGAGTTCAATGATTTTTTCCCCATCTCAAAAAATGCCGAACGCGCCTAAAGAAGTTTTCACTTCAAAAATAAATGACGAAAATTTCAACGGATGGGTTTCAAAATCATGTACAGACCGCCAGCACATCAAGCTACTACAAACTGTCAGATTTCTTTAATAGATTTTCAACTTTATCGCTGAAAGTTTCAAAGTTGAGTGGGAAAATTTGACAGTTTCGGATAGCTTGATGTGCTGGCGTCTGTACCTACTAAATCCATGGTAAACAAATAAATAAATGGTGAAAGGTCGTCCCTGCCACCCTGCATATTTGTGAAATTATTAAACATCTACCTACCCAAAATATTTCCATAATGTTCATTACGGAACCATTTTTTTTTTATTGAAGAATTTATTACGAGCTCGTTTAAATAAATGTCTTGGACTGACATCGAAAATACATAGGATAAAAAATAGCAAATGTTACCAGCTGCTACAGTTTAAATAATAAATTCCTTTTCCAGCAATCTAATAATTTGTAAAATCAAAGATTACAAATCAGCGGATACATTACTTAGGTAATCTAGTTTACTTTCATCTATTTCCTGATTATAACATGGAGAAGCCTTATTTATCTCTGACCACTGCCTTAATTTACGGCGACTTTAATACAGATTGCTGCTAATAAAACTTAACGATAACCACTCTTTAGCTTTCTTGATACTTCATACTGAAGTGGATAATATTTATAGAGTAAACGTTTGCCCATGGTTTCGCCCGCGTAGATGTACTACTGTACTGCCACGAGAACGTACAGACGCCACAATCTGTCAAATTTCTTTAATAGATTTTCAACTTTATCGCTAAAGCATAAGATTCAAAGTTTATTGGGAAAATTTGACAGTTTCGGGTAGCTTGATGTGCTGGCGTCTGTACTACTTATCGGGATAAAAAGTTTTCTATGTCCTAATCCCTGGGTTATGACATGGTCTACCTGTGTCACAGATTATTACATGTGTTGTGAATTTTTCTTAGTCGTCTACTTCATTACTGAAACATCACACAGAAACCCACGAAGGCCATTCAGGTGTCCCTGAATGGCCTTCGTGGGTTTCTGTACGATGTTCTTCCACTTCGTTTGGTTCTAAGATTTTCTCAGGGCGGTCGTGTCCCTGAATGGCCTTCGTGGATTCCTGTACGATGTTCTTCCACTTCGTTCGGTCGAGTTTTTGTTTCTAAATCCAAACTTATATCACATACTCGTACTGTATACAAACAGTCTTCCTTTACAAACAATTGCATAAGATTCTCCATCACTCGTATTTGTAATTACATTGCCGTTTCCAGGGTATAAAACAGAATGTAGCAAGCTTATCGTGGCTGTAAAAGTCAGCGAAGAAAAGTAAGTAATGGACTGGCAACCTGTTACTAGAGGCTATACTGCATCGAGGGATGTATGTACTTAAGTCGACTTTATACTGGACAGTTTATAGTTCTGTATGTGTTGTCTTGGGTAGGTTGGATATTACAGGGGCTATAACACAAGTACTGTGGAGTATACTGATGGATAGGTGAAGATACCTACGTTGTTGTTTGATGTTTGTATTTTTAACCGACTTCAAAAGAGGAGAAGGTCTCAATTTGGATGTTCATATTTTTTTTTAATGTATGTTCGGGCATAACTCCGTCATATACTAGACAAATTTGCAAAATTCTTTTTTGTTCGAAAAAGGGTTTATTCCGAAATGGTCCCATTTAAATTTCGTAAAGATCTGATGGTGAGTTTCGGAGACAGACAACGGAACTCTTCAAAAAATGCCAGCAAATCAACCGCGATTGCTGTTATCACATAATTATGTACCTATGCATTGTTTACGCAATCACACAACATAATATCACGCCTGTACCCTCGCAAGGGGTATGCAGATGTGTTCAGTAGGTATACCAGGTATACCACGGTACACTCTCATTTCTGTCAAGGTTGTTATTGGGGTACCTCTAATCTTGCAAGTAAATTCGGATATAACTTTTTTGTTTTTTTACCACAGTCACCATGTGCCTAGCCTTTTCCCAACTATTTGGCAAGCAAAACATTATTCTGGTATACCACCCGCAATTTCCCGGTAATGCTACCGCCGTACTTAGAAGGTAATAAAATCGGACAGCCACTGACAAATGTGTTTATCCGCTATGCTTGCAATTAATATGTTTGGTGTGTGGTAGGAATAGAGATAATTGCGTTTTTTTATTACCTAGGGAGCAACTTCTTAGAAAAAATCGGTTGTCTGTAAAGTCGGTTTACTGACGATAGTTGAACGTGACAACGTCATAAGAAAATACTGATGGAATAGTTGCATTGCATTTGTTAATATTCGCTTGCACTTCAAGCCGCCATGGAACGCTACAGAGCGAGGCCGCGAGGTAACGCTACATGAGTCATGTTTTTTCGTGAGTGCAACCAGCTTCATCGATTTATTAGACGTTGTCACGTCAAAAAATTGTATCTCTTAGATGAGTAGGTAAGCTACCTTGTCTGAGGTCGGTGTTTTAAATTATTTGCATGGAATTTAAACAATGATTGCATTTCATACAAAAAAAATTGCCTATGTTGTTCCATCGCAGGGCAGAAGGTTTACCTTTCTCCTTTCCACTCCCCTCTATCTATAATAGCTAGTGTGAACCAATCCCGTCAGTAGGCGTCAAGTTCGTTTAAGTTTTTCCGGGGTTAGAATGTGGTTAGAATCCATGCTTTAACTATTATAACCCGCTGTCAATTCTATCATCATTCTATTCGAAATTTAAAGAATATTTGCTTTTGATACTAATGATTTTTTTTTGATACTACACACGGTGCCTTAATAAATATATACAATAATATGTCCACAATTTACTACGGCCCATTAAACAATGAGATATAAAAGTTATGAAGTTCTTTCTTTTCGTATCCATGGTACTCTTAGGTACTGGTTGTTTTTTTTTTTATATAGTTTGAACTTAGTATATGGCCTCGTTGATTGCGGCATTCTTTAGGTCATCCGAGGTGCAGGTGAACGGGCACTGGGGAGACTCCAGCAAGTGGGGCATGTACCATGTGAACAATCCGCAGTCTAGCATTAATACTTGACAAACTTCACAAGCACCAAACGCTTATGTCTTGCACCACAAAACGAGAGTTGGCAAGAGGGAGCCCTGAATGAATCATACAATCGATCCGTTTCGCCGACTATAAGTTGTTAACACAACTCCGTGAGTCAACCTAATCATTTTGTTTGGCTGCAGACATTTACAAGAACATACGTCATTGTTTTGGGGAACTTATGGAACTATTTTTTGTGGGTGGTGTTTCCTGAGGAAATTTTGCTAGTTTTCCTTTAAGATATAACATTGACTTAATAGCGAGCGAGATCATACTCGTAAAGGCTCCTACAAACAGGTGCGACATGCGATATAATCGCGCGCGACACAAAGGCACCGCTCGTTGCACAACTTGCGGTGCCTTTGTGTCGCGCGCGATATTATCGCGTGTCGCACCTGTTTGAAGGAGCCTTTAGTCCAGTCGTCGCAAGCTTTACTACTGAGCATCTAAGGTCGATTCCCGGGTAGAGCAAAATTTTATTGGGTTTTTCTATCTGAAATCTCTCAGTAGCACCCGGACGGATTATGCCCGGATTTATGCCCGGTTGATAGCAATAGGTTCGCCCCTATTACATGGGACTTAAACATAACTGGTGAAATATGAGTGTACTACAGTGACACCTCTGCCTAAACCTTCGAGGTGAACACGCGTGATGTTATCACGCTAATATTATAAAGGCGAAAGTTTGTGAGTGTCTTTGTTACATCTTCACGCAAAAACTACTAAACGGATTTGGATGAAATTTGGCACACGTATACTTTATAACCAGGATTAACACATAGGATACTTTATATCCCGATATTACCACAGGATCGAAACTTATGCGGATGAAACCGCGGGGCACTGCTAGTGTATAATAAGCTGGATGAATGCTTGTCTACAGACAAAGATACACACGTACAAAGAGTAAGCAAGACGAGATGCATTACCATTAAGGCACGTATAGACCACGCGTCTCGCATATTGATCAAGGCAGTAGCCTAGCCGCAGTGACAGGTTGTTCGTCTAAACCTGGCTTTATATTATAACCTTAAGTAGGTATTTATATTATTAATTATTGCTACGAAAGTTGAAGAAGGCATAGGTATAGTACAGGTGCTGTAATTAATATAAATTTAGGTACAGTCAGCAACAAAAGTCGATTAACACTTCAGTTTTTTTAATCTCAGTTATTGAGTGAAATATTAACTATTTGTTTAAAATTGCAGCAGAAGTACAATGCAAATTTCGAACATATATTTAGCTCAATAACTGAGATTAAAAAAACTGAAGTGTTAATCGACTTTTGTTGTTGACCATACATGTTTCAAAATTGACCGGATTAACTGTTTTAAGAGGAAATGTGGTGACGTGGTCTCTGGTGTTCATTCTATACTACTCCTATGTACATATATTACCTAATTCATAATCAGCCTATAATGTTCCCACTGCTGGGACACAGGCCTCCTCTCGGTGAGAGGGAGTGGGCCGTAATCCACCACGCGGGCCCGGTGCGGGTTGGCAGATGTCACATGTCTTCGAATTTTTGGTTCTAGGACATGCCGGTTTCCTCACGATGTTTTCCTTCACCGTTTTGAGAGCAGTGGTGATGAAATAATTTACACAAAGTAAAGCGCCTGTCTGGGTTCGAACCTACGACCCACAACTCGTAAGTCGCGGCCGTTACCACTTGGCCACCACTGCTCTCCATTACCTAATTAAAGACGCAAAAAAAAAAACAAAACAGGATACATGGTAGTGGATATACATTAGATCGTAGAAAAAAAATGGACTAGTATCATTAACCAGGGCGAAAACAGAGGAATACGTTACTATAGAATAAACGTAAACGACGATGTCATAGAAAAAACAAATAAGAAAGGCAACTCGAGCCCGGAGCGAGCGATAAAAGCCTAAACACGTAGGGCTGTCACTTATAATTTATTCAATAGTCAAAAATGCATAGCCAATCTCTATACAAAACAATTTTCCCCTCTAGGGTAAGCATCAGGGATCTTCAATACAAAGTTTTTTTTTTATTATTTTTTCTACATAGACCAGGAACTGACTACATTTTTTTCATTACCTACCTACCTACGTCATGTTATCTGTTTTTTTCTACATAGGCCAGGAGCTGACTACATTTTTTCATTTCCTATCTACGTCATGTTATCTGTTTTTTCGACATAGACCAGGAGCTGACTACATTTTTTTCATTACCTACCTACGTCATGTTATCTGTTTAGTTATTTGAAAAATTACGATCGAAATATGATTAATTAAAACGTGGTTTTACTGAATCATGTGTTTATTAATAAAATAAAATGATTATGAAATTGTATTTTTTACTTTTTCATTTATAATGAAAATTATTATCTTTAAATTCGGAAATTGAATATATTTTTACAATAACCTCAAATAACAGGCATTAAATTTCGCGTGGGTTCGATTCCCATCTTAGGCATTTAGATTTTTTCATTTTATCGCAGGCGGTATTACGTACGGGCGGCGTAGCCACGACTGACGCACCTTTAGCATCGATAAATTTTGTCAGTGTGTGCGTGCGACGACGTATACATACGAGCGCGCTCACGTACAAACCGTGTTCGGAGCGTATGTACTATGTATGAAGATATCCTACTCATTTGTATTTACTCTGACCATGTGAACGTTAAATACGGGACTATGCCAATGCTTCCTGTGGTTGCCATTAATTTTAAAATAAAGTTAACCACCGACTTGTAACATAACAGGAAGAGGCATTACAAAATGTCACGCAATATGACAAAATAACACACTAAGTCAAACAATACAATGTGTGATATTCGTGCTTTTTACCGGTAATAATATTATTATATCCTATGTGAGCTAACACGGCGGGTATAAAAGTTTAACGTACGTATACGGCTATAATTTCCACGGAAGTCGTAAAGAGACCCGCTCGACGCGCCGCCATATTGAAAACATGGCGTGTGTTTTCGCGGGAAAACCTGACAGCATAACAAAATGTTGCGTTTTCTTTAAAAAATGTAAAGCTATCGTGTTTAGCTAACTGGAAGCTACTAGGTATTTATTGAAATTACTGGACTAACGAATAATAAATTACTGCCGAAATGTAGTGTGCCTAACTCTACGGGGAGTGCAGGCGTGATGTTATGTGATGTTACTGAAATAACGCAAATTTCTATAGTTAGATAGGATTTAATGGTATTACAATTTACAACCAGCCGGTCGATTCTGTAGAAATCTCACCGTGAACACTTAGGTGAAGTGAGTTTGTTTTTGCTAGGAATTGACACTATTGACAGCTCACTCCACGCTCACTTCACCTAAGTTTTCACGGTGAGATGGTTACAGAATCGCACTGCTGAACAAGTGATTTAAAAAGATACAAAACACTATAGAGTTTTCATTAAACAAAATTGGTTAAAACTTTTCTCTAAAATAATGTTAACATAGTTTTGTTATCACTACCTACCAATTTCGAGTTCCATATTACGATAACCGACCCGAAACGCAATTATAACTTCAAGTGACTTGATAATATTATTAGTCGACGACTCCCGTAATAATTAATTTATAATCAATATTATACAATATACAGGGTTATTGGTAAAACATTAACAACCTCTTATGAGGTCATCGTACTCATCATTATGAACAACTTTTACTATGGGACCAAACCTGAAATTGCGAAAAAAAAAATCAGCTGTTCCCTACATTTTGACTACTTAGGACAGATTTTTCAATCATCTGACAACTTTATTCGAGGAATACCTAATTTTGATATTTTGACAGTAATTTCATACAAAAACTGTCAAACTTCAATTTTATTCCTCGAATAAAAGTTATCTGGCGATGGAAAAATCAGCCCTTATACGAACATAAATGTAGGTAACAGCTGATTTTTTTCAGAGCGGGAGGGGTCATTTGATGATTTCCCATCCTCAAAAAAAAAACCCTCCTGCTCTGGGTAGAGCGAAAGGGAGTGTCAGACTCTTACTGACTAAAACCCACCCGTGTTCCTTCCTTAGCCCTTTATGTTCCGGGCCAGCGGTAACCCTTTCGGACAATCCCGCTGAGGTACCTAAGGATTATGTAATGTATGTATTTCAAATGAAAAGACGCATTTCATGATCACACAATATGTAAATTCATGGTTGTTTTTATCATATATGTACAAAGCTCTCGCTAAACACCCGCTATAGTTATTTAAATGTGATGTTGAAATGGTTGAATAAAGTGGGGTTGACGTGGTGTATCCATATTAATACGACGCGGGCAGTGGAGCGGGATATTTATATTATCATTACTCGTACGCATTAAATTGTTATTCATAATGGATGCAGAAGGCTGCGTCGCTAGGAAATGGGAATGTGCATGTCTGTGTGATTCGTGGTATATATTATGAGAGTCACATTATAATTTATACCTGATTTAAGGCTCTTTCAAACAGGCGCGACACGACACGCGACACAAAGGCACCGCAAGTCGCGCAACGAGCGATGCCTTTGTGTCGCGCGCGATTATATCGCGTGTCGCGTCTGTTTGTAGGAGCCTTTACACGATACCATTTGAATTGCCTGTGGCATATGTGTAAATACAATAAAATTGAAACAACATAAATGACTTGCGTTGTCTAAACTGTTTAGACGGTGCAACTTGTATTGTTGCCTACTTCAACTTGTGGCATACCACAAGCAATTAAGCCGGACCATTTAGTTAAAACAATAATATTTTCATCGTTTAAACACTGCAAGTCATGTGTTGCTTCAATCTTATTGCATGCCACAAGCAAAAAACTTGCATCGAGTAAATGGTAAGCTAGAGATATCCATACTAATATTATAAATTCGAAAGTAACTCTGTCTGTCTGTATCTGTATGTTACCTTTTCACGACTAAATCACTGAATATATTTCGATAAAATTTGGCAGAGATAGATGATTGCATCCCGGGGAAGCTGCGGGCGGTAGCTAGTTTTTGTATTAATTGAAATTTTGCTCAACGTTCACCGAAAAAAGTAGATGCATTTTGTTTTGGTATTATTTAATATTCACTTTGAAAAACCTCTACAATGGAAGCAAAAAGTTTAAACAAACACCAACACTAGATATCCATACTAATATTATAAATTCGAAAGTAACTCTGTCTGTCTATCTGTCTGTATGTTACCTTTTCACGCCTAAACCACTGAACGGATTTCGATAAAATTTGGCAGAGAGATAGATTGCATCCCGGGGAAGGACATAGGATAGTTTTTATCCCGACACTTATGCGGGTGAAACCGCGGGGCGTTCTGCTAGTATCATAATAAAATTCAATATCTACAATGACATTAAAATATAACATGCCGCAATAAAAAAATACGATATCCTCGGTCTCGCGAGTGAAATATTCTAAAGTGCAATGCAATCCCAGCTCCCCCAAAAGTTAGGACAAGGCATTTTGTTGAGTCACGCCAAAAAAGTTTTTTGCGAACATTGTTAGAGGGCGGTCTTTAAGCTGACATTAAAGAGGGACGCAACTTGATTTGGCGGTTCTTTAAACTTTGACGTCAGTGTTCATAGACGATGACAGGGAAATGTACAGTAGAGGCATAGATGATTGAGTATTTTTACCCATTAACTGGGTTGTGGTTGTGGAGGTCAGATAGGCTTTCGTCTATGTAAAATACTGGTATTTAGCTGCATCCGGTTTGACTGGAAGCCGACCCCAACATAGTTGGAAAAAGGCTAGGCAGATGATGATGGTGAGAATTAGATTAGATTGTAGGTATACCTAGTCAATCCGGATGAGAAGTTTGAAGTTTTGAATATAGGTGCTTTCGGCAGGAAACTTATTTAATAGTATTTTTTATCACGATAAGTATGATACAATAAGTTCCACATCCTATTTGTGACCGAAAGACAAATGATCACGGAAAAATCTTAATCAATGAAAACCAGTATGTTTAAATGAAGTCCTTAAAATCCGTTGGAATTATAACATTTTATCAGTCTGATCTAACGAGTGGTCGAGAGAACCGGTATTCCACACGCCGCTAAAGGTATTAAGCTTCGTTAATAATGACACAGATTTATTAAAGGATTACTGCTACATTTTAGATAGAAATACAACTTTATACGATTAATACACATTTGTTTCTGACTAACTTACCGGCACGAAAAGTTTGTTTATACGTTTAAATTACTTGTTTGAAATCGACGAATTAAATATTTAGGTTTAACTAATGCCTTTCTAACATTTTATATTAAAAAAATACTTTATTTAAAAAAAATACTTAAGTATTTTCTCCAGTTGAAATCATTCTAATCTAAAGCTGTGTCTAAAGCGTTTGAATGCGTCATTGATGTAGGTATAATGTGTTACCGTCTAGTAACCAATTCCGGCGCTGGTTTACGCTGGTACAGTGACAGCTGCGACATAACAACGTAGAAATATGCTAATGATCAAATCGACTAATACATTGCCGCTTACCGCGCCAACTAAATCCAACGGAGTGCGCAGGGCACGCATTTAGGACCCATGTTATCATACATAGTTATAACAAAATCCAACTCATAGTTACATAACTCCATTATTTCAACATAAAATCTTTGATAAGACACAAATCCATACTAATATTGTAAATTCGAAAGTAACTCTGTCTGTCTGTATGTTACTTTTTCACGCTTAAACCACAGAACGGATTTCGATAAAATTTGGCAGAGAGATAGATTGCATCCCGGGGAAGGATAGGATAGTTTTTATCGATATACCTCGCGGGCGAAGCCGCGGGCGGAAGCTAGTAATAAATAAACACAACAGTGTTAGGTACACGGATATTTATTTATTTTTAATATTTCATTCCAAAAAAACAAACTTTATAGCAGATCAGCGAAAACCCCAGATCGATAGATATGAGTGTAGAGTGCATGGCTCGTACTGTACCAAGGGTACGTACCGCAATATCTACGTGCAAGGGTCCTCCCCTCTGACTCATAAAGAGGGTGGTCTCCCTCTCACTTTTGAGGGTTTGGTCGATATTGCTCTCTTTTGTTTTCGCACTTTGAACGCAATGTGTACCGTTGAAACTCGATTTCGTGATAGTATGTTAACTATTTGAAAAGTTGGATAGGTAAACTCGATATTATCAGTTAGGCGGAGTACATTTATGGCCGATTCCTATAACATACGGACTGTTAAAGGTTAAAATTAAGACTCTTTTATCTTTACCAATAATGAAGCAAAGATCTCAGAGCTTTGCATAGTAGACCCTAGTAGACCCATAACTATGGAAGCAGCTATCACAGGTACGCTTATATACGCAGGTACGCTTAGGTAGCTTACGGATCTATTTATATTCCCAGTTTGGCAACAAGAAAATGCTACTATTGGTAAGCAAAACCATCGTTTTTGTTTATAGGAACCGAGCATTAGACAATCTGTTCGAATGTTGTTTTAACGGTAAGGACGTACCTACACATACACAAGGTAAAAAAATATTTATATAAAACATGGCTAGTTTCTTGAAATAATCTTAAATTATGTAAAAGACGATGACTCATATAACCTTGGAAACTATTTTTCTACCTATATTTCATACTTACCCAAAAAATAATTAGAAAAAAGATAATGAAATGCTGTTAGTTGGTAAGCGCATCTCTTCAGAACGGCTGGACTGCGGTACTATTCTGTTAAAATCTCACCATGAAAACTTAGGTGAAGTGAGCGTGGAGTGAGCTGTCAATAGTGTCAATTCCTAGCAAAAACAAACTCACTTCACCTAAGTTTTCACGGTTAGATTTTTACAGAATCGCGGGATATCTGAAACTGCATTTTCTGAATTATTCAGACAGACAGGACTAGGGCTTTCAATACCGGTATTCCGGGATCCCGTAATACCGTGATCACGGATTTTATTTTGGCCTTTTACAATACCGGTATTGACGCCCCAATACCGTGATTACGGTATTACAAACATTAGATCTGAAAATTATGTGATCTTATTCTCACACTTGTTTTCTTCAGCGCAAGCGTCCCGCTGTTATCTTAAGCTCACCCTCCCGCACCCCGCCTGAGACAATGCCCGAAATCGAGCTGTATTTATGTGTCGTTTTTGTTATTGTCACTATTGTCAGTCAGTTTAGCAAAGGCGACGCGATAACGCGTCTAATTACTTTTACATTATTTCTGTTTTTCAGAAATTGTTATTAACGCTTGATTTATTTTGTTACTTGTTTAGTTTTTGATTGTTTTCTTATTACATAATTATTAATAATGTTACTAAAATGATTGCTAGCTACTTAGCTAGTTAAGCTATACTTAACTTACTTGCATTTCTACAAATAATGATACCTATGTTGATTCATTTTCTTACTTGTTTAGTTTTAGATTTTTTGATTGTTTTTATAACTTAATTATAAGAATGTTACTAAAATGATTACCAAATGATTGCTACTAGCTAGTTAAGGTACACTTTACTTACTTACATTTCTACAAATAATGATACCTATATTGATTTTTACATGAGACATGATGACATTTAGGTAATAATAAGAAATATTTTTTTTTATATTGTGCAAACAAAGTCTATGTGAAATGCCTTCCTGCAAAAAGAGTAGATTCAGTTTAAGTTTTCATTATGTTCCTAATTCGTAGTCCTACCTAAATAATCAACCAACACCAAATTATTATAAAAGAATTAAGAAAGCTATGTATAACGTATTTATTTTAGTATTTTCAATAAAATAATAAGAACAATACTGATTTGAAAATACAAAAAGGCGTATTTTATTGGCTTTATTAATGTCCTAATTGAACTTGTGTTCAATACCGGACAACCGGTATTGATACCGGGATCACGGTATTGACTTTTCCAATACCGGTATTGATACCGGTATTGAAAAGATCCGGTATTTGAAAGCCCTAGACAGGACAACGTCTGTCGGGGCAACTAGTTCAATAAATAAAGTAAGTAGGTAATTTAAGTAAAAGCATTTCCTTGATGTAAAGTTAGGAAAATTGATTGTTATATTACTAGGTCTAACTTATTTTGGTCGTATATTAAAATCATAAGAGACATTCTTTGACAATGGTATGAAATTTCTGGGCCGAGTTCATTTAGATTGACATCGACACGCTAAGAAGAAGTATGAAATGGTTATGAGCACAAATTGACGTAAATTGTAGGGTGACAATTTGCTTAAGGGCTGATTTTTTAATCATCTGATAAATTTATTCGAGGAATAATTTTGAAATGTTGACAGTTTATTCATACAAAAACTGTCAAACGTCAATTTTATTCCTCGAAAATAGATATATAGATATAGACGTTTACTAGCTTTTGCCCGCGGTTTCGCACTGCGCCGTCAGAAAAAAATCAGCCCACGGGATCTTAAGGGCCTTACTCTCGTTTAGTACCGTAACTCGGTCACTTTATGAAGCTTATAACTCATTAACGGTTTGGTTAGAAGGTCTGTAAAAAATATATGTTTGCTATAGATTCATGTACAGCATTTTTGAAACAGGGTTTTTTCATAAGGCTAATACTTTTGCCTTAAAAAAATATTTACCAAAACGCTATTTTCGCTAACATTTGCTTATAACTTCTAAACGGCTTTGATGTTTGGAAATATTTTTACACTGAAAAATTGGTGGTTAGAGGTACTACATATTTGAAATAGCGTTTTTAAATCAATCAACAGTTGCAAAGACAATGCCCCATTTTGAGATATAGGTTCAGAGGTGCTCTGCGCGGGCGCGGGCGGCAGTCGTGCGTTAGCATTAGCACTGAGACGGGGTGGCTGTGTCGCTCGCTGCTCCGCCCGGCTATCGATCGACTACGCGCGTTTGGCTGTGTTAGTGCAAATATTTATGAACGAATTGTATCAGTATGCGTTTATAGATTAGCTCGCTGCAGAGGGCCCATTTCTATTGTCCGCATGGACGCTTTATTAGTGGTGCCATTTCTAAATACTGTTTTTTTTATATTGTTTATTTTGTAAATATGTATAAGATAATTTGTAAATAAATAAAAATGCCAAAGCAAAGCAAGTCAAGAAAAATACGTTTTCTCTACGACGACGCACCGTTTTATAGATATTAGCGAAAAACTCAAAAGTGGGAATTTTTATACCCCCCACTCCGGCTCACCTGCTAGACGCGGGGACTTTTAGTATGTTTACTCCCTAAGCACTCTGAGCAACTTTCTGAAGAAATCGCTCAGGGCCCAGCTCACGCACTCTACTCCTCTTTTTGGTTTATTCGTTGAGTGGACTAATAAGTATCTATCTATCTATACTTAATCTTATAAATAAAAATCTTTAAAACTTTATCTAATAAATAAAATTGGAGTGTCTGTTTGTAATATTAAAACAACCGCTTCAGGCCATTTTATTTTGACTGTTTAGAAAATAACTACATACTTACTCACAATAAAAAAAAAAATGTTTTCAAATACCTTAATATAAAAATTGAGCATTCTTAGTTGTCAATCTACGAGTAGGTATTTGCATTACTGAGTTTATTGATTACTACCTTCTCATATTCTTGTGCGGATTTATTTCTGTGACTGGGACTTTCACTAGCAGATAGGTGAATAAGGAGTAACTTAGGCTACTTTTATTTTAGAAAAAAAAAAGAAAATAGGTTCCCACGAAAAAAAATTAAAACCTATGAAATGAAATATTGAATATAGGGAGGTTGTATACTACGTTTATTTAGGTACTTAACCAAATGTAAATAAATCATATAATAAAGAAACGGAGTATAGTTTTTTTTTATTAATTATTATAAGTGGATCCTATACGTGAAGATTCCTTAATTTCCAATGAAATTGATTGGATAAATAATAAAATAATATAGTGTTTTTGTTTTAGCCCAAGGAAATCGTTCACCAAATATTGTATATAAAAATGCTAATACGAAAAACTGAAAATAAATAATAATTAAACTAAAATGCAAAAACGATCAAAAAGAACTAAATGGAGAAATATTAGAAGAATTTCAATAAAATTAGCATAGGTATTTCTTTACGTGGCGGTGAATAGACGACTTTTATGTATTTGAGGGGGTGAAGCAGATGAAGTGGGATATGAATTGTCCCCGCCTTCGGCGGGGTGCACCGCGCGGATTTCGTCGATGAGCGACTTCCATTATATTTAGAAGCGTAATTTCGCGACTCGAATAAGATGCACGATTGCCTCCGCGCTCTACTGTCCGGATTCTCACTGCGTAATCACCAGGTTCGAATCTCAGTGGACGGCATAATCTTTAGTTTTGTTATTTTTTAATTATAATGTACTTATCTTTTGTTTTGTTATTTTTTAATTATAATGCGCATATTTTTATTTTCTTATTTTTAAAATAATTCAATAAGTAATTGTTATTTTAATAAAAACAATCATTTTTATTCCTATAGTTATTTTTCTTCAGAATCTAGAGTAATATAATAAAAATAAAATAAAAACGTCCACCAAGCTTGATTCGGAAAAAATTATATACCTACAGTGTTTTACAAAAGAGTGTAAGCAATAATAATATAGTCTGAAAATTTTCAAACAAGAAAATCGGCAAAAAGTAAAATAATAATTAAAAAAACATATCAAATAAGAAAATAAAAAAAAAACCAAATATGGAAAAGTTTGGATTTGAAGCCGGGCGTTAGTGACTAAATTATAGTGACGTGACGCACGAGACCACTAGACCAATCGAGCTGTTGTAATGTATGTCGAAATTACGCGTCATAATCTGTACAAACAAAATATGGTGTGTACAAAAAAGTAGGTACTTACTTTACAATTTGTTTCGTCGAATAAGATCTCTTTATTGCCTTCCGTTTATTTTCTTGTTGACCATTTTTTATATACTGATAGTACAAATATTTACACCAACAACATAACTTAGAAAAAACTAATCAAAAAATAAAATATAATAAACAGCTTTCATCAACAAACAGATACCAAAGTACGTACCTACACTAGGTACCGACTCGAAATAATTGCAAGACTTCAAAGTATTTTATACGGCTACTCGCTCAACTACATAGGTACCCAACGCGTCAGTTTTCGCAAATGCGATCATTCTCCTTATCAATTAGAGTCTACGGAACAATTTCTGTGAAAATATTAATTGTAAACGCGATTATGCTCCTTATTCCTAGAAGGTAACGGGTCAATTTCCTATGCAAGTATTTTTACTTCCAACTAAGATTGAAAATAATAATTGTAAAACAAAAGAATCTTCGTTTATTTGTGGAATATTTAACATAATTATTGGTTAGCAACTCGGCATTCTTATTTCACGTGTAATACTTAAAAAATATTTTTCATGTTTGATTTGAGACTCGAACCCGAACGTTCGCCATGCGAGGTACAGTGTTAGCCACTTTGGCCACCGTAACGCTTACGAATCTTATTGAAATTTCTAATAACAATCATGTGGCCAATTTGTAGTGTTGTCAAACGTTCTTATAGAAGGTCATTAGTACTAATATTGCTATGCCATAGTTTTGTGAGATTGCTAGTCGACTTCTGACTGTTTTTGTAATATACCAAAATATTTTTTTTTACAATTTTTGTCTGTCTGTCCGTCTGTCTGTCTGTTTGTTCCCGCTAATCTCTGAAACGGCTGGACCGATTAAGACGGGACTTTCACTAGCAGATAGGTGAATAAGGAGTGTAACTGTTTGTTTTGTTACTTTTTTTTATATATAACTTGGTTTTTTATTTTGCTGTATTTAGTTTGTGATCTTCCTGTACGAGTCGCAATAAATACTTTTTCTTTCTTTCTTTCTTTTCTTTCTTAGGCTACTTTTATTTTAGAAAAAAAAGAAAATAGGTTCCTACGAAAAAAAATTAAAACCAATGAAATGAAATATTGAATAATATCCGATTCAAATAGGGAGGTTGTATTATACAGTATACTCCGTTTAATTAGGTACTTCCAAATGTAAACAAATCATAATAAAGAAACGGAGTATAGTTATGTTTATAAGTGGATACGTGAAGATTCCGTAATCTCCATAGAAATTGATTGAATAAATAATATAATAATATAGTGTTTTTGTTTTAGCCCAAGAAAATTGTACACCAAATATTGTATATAAAAAGGCTAATACGAAAAACTAAATATAAATAATAATTAAACTAAAAATGCAAAAACGATCAAAAAGAACTAAATGGAGAAATATTAGAAGAATTTCATTAAACATGCATAGGTATTTCTTTACGCGGAATACAGAATTAATAAGTTATCGTAAACTCTGCGAACTCAACAATAACTTTTTTCTTAAATTCCACGCGGACGAAGTCGCGGGTAACAGACGGGAATGGCGGATGCAAGACTGATATATTTTGTACTAAAATATATCAGTCTTGCATCCGCCATTCCCTTCTGGAATCGTAGGCAAAAATGGCGACCTACGTGCGGCATGTCTGCGCCTCTGCATATTCTTTGAATTTCGTTTTAGTGTAGCGCGCCACCGCACGCGTTTTACGTAGGACGCTTAGCTCCGCCCACATGCACAAGGTCAGTGAGCCATCTATACACCTTAACACCGGGATAAAAAGTATCCTATGTCCTAACCCAGGTCTACTTGTTATCGCGATATTTCGGTATCGCGATCTTGTTTTTCACTACATTTCACAAAACATTATTAAAAATTAATGTAAACGTCATTCGAGAGCTAATAAATCCTTATAGCAGTGTAAATATTATTGACGCAACTCGCGCACAATGGTCACTCAAAATGATTTTTTTTTTGGTGTTTTGAAAAGTGTTTTAGTGTTCTATGATTTATAATCATCTATATTTACTTATTATTACACTGCTGTTTGTTGTCCCTAATTATATAAATAAATAAATTGATGGCGGGTAATATAGTTACAATTTTAATATTTTTTTATAGAGATCGTAAACATTTTTCTAGAGAACTATGTGCGTTATTTTGAAAGTCTTGTGGTCCCTCAATGGGTGTATGTATGTAGTATTTTTATCTATGATGGGAACGCAAATATTTTGAAAATCCTCAGCAAGAAAACGATGATAACTTTAGTAGCCAAGCGTTGTTTATAAACATAGATGATGATTTTCATAGAATTCAAACAGCGTTGTATTTTTTATTAATAGTATATTAAAGTCGGTCCACCCTAATTTTATAGGGGGCTGCGTGGTCATTGAACTTGGGGGTGCAATCATCAATGCGTTGCGTAGATGGACAAGGTACAGCCGGTCGATTCTGAAAAAATCTCACCGTGAAAACTTGGGTGAAGTGAGTTTGTTTTTGCTAGGAATTGACACTATTGACAGCTCACTCCACGCTCACTTCACCTAAATTTTCACGGTGAGATTTTTACAGAATAGCACCGCAGGATATTGCACTTTACAAAACAACCCTATTTTAAGGAGTCTATGCTCGAAAATTCATACCAAATACGTAGCGTGACTGGGCTGGCTTTAAGTAGGTAAGTACTTTCCTTCAAGAAATCAAATAAAAAAAATAACAAATGAAAAATAATTTAATCCGGACACCAAACTAGCTCGTACACAAAAAGCAACACTTCAACGCTCTACATAACTCGATGCTCAATAGACAAGGAGACGACACTGCAACTGCCAACAAAAATAAAATAATATCCATAAATTGCCTCCATACTTGAAGAATAGTAAGACAACGCGGGTAAGACCCAGCGCATTTGTAGTACGCGCTAAGCCACGGCTTCTTTCTTAGCGAAAGCATGAATGGGCTCCATCCAAAGCCACAGCCCGGATGACGCCGCCAGGACGGCTTTTTAGGATGAAATCCTTTTTTTCGATCTGCATTATTAGAATGTTTCCCGACATTAGTTACAGGATAATCCTCGAGTATTTCTGCACCCGCCTTTACACATTTCGTTGCTTGACATCTTAACTTTAAAAATTTTAGTGTTTCTACGCCGGGTCCGTTGTTAGTCGGTTTTTGGATCTTTTTCCATGCGCGCATAGAATCGCGTAGATACGACTGACATTTTCGGTATGTACCTTTAGGATCAGAGATTGCTTTATGCAAATTACTTAAAATGTCTCCTGTGCTCTTTAATTCTAATTTACTAATATCTAAGACTGATTCAGCTACAAGCAGAGAGTCAGGCGTATTTTTATATTTCGTGAGTTTCCTTGACTTTCCCTTTATTTTGTTTTCTATGACTATCTTTTTGTCTTCTGCTTTATGAAAATTTCCACGGGTTTTAGCTTCTTGTTCCAAGTTCTCCTTCTTCTTTTTTTGATTTGTAGCCCGATAGCATCCGGATTCCGACACAAGGGCTTCTATCATAGATACAGCAGGGCAAATCGACGTTCCACATTGTCTTTTACATTCGATACATTTTGCATGGTGTGCGTTTTCTGCACATCTTTCGGATTCTCTTTTACATACTGCACTTCCACATACGCCGAGGCAATCTTTTTTACCTTGCTTGGTATTTCGCTTAGAGACAGACTTACAGACGCAACATGGACAGGATTGTTTATTTTTTTTCTGATTTTCCTGAGCTAATTCAGTTTTCTCTTCAGGTATATCAATTTTAGTAGTTGGTATCGCAATTAAATCTTTCGATATAACAGTTGTTATTGCATCTTCACTGTATTCTAATAATTTGTGCTTTATATCTAAAATGTTGCTAGCGGGTGGAAGTTTTCGTATTCTTTTAATTCCTCCACAACAAGAGCACAATTTAAGGTTTTTAATATCCTGAGAGTTTTCAAATTTTAAACTTTTGAATAAAAATGAAACAGGCTTGGTATCATTTTCTTGTTCTGTTACTATGGCATCCTTAGGCTTACATTTTAATTCTTTATTAGTACGCAACGTAGTGAAACGAACCTTATCTTGTATAGGAATAGTATGCTTGAACTTAATTTGACAATGTTGACAATTTTTTTTAAATTTTACGCCAGTATTTTGTGATTTAGTGACTTGGTGGTCTCCAGACTGAAATCGAGAATATTTATTTTTATAATCATCCTTTCCACTTACTTTTGCAGCTTTGAGGCTTTTATATTTTTTAATATCTGCAATAGCTGCTTTGTTTGGATGACGTTCACTTTTGGAAGGTTTCAAAATGTCAATTAATGGTTGTTTATTGGTTGCTTTTGTTTTTAATTCCATGCATCTTACCGTATTCTTGATATTTTGTTTATTAGATCGTTTCATAAACAAATTCTTACAATAATAAAACATTTTTTTTAAAGTAGATTGTTTGGTCTCCGAGTATTTAGGTATAACCTTTAAGTGTGCTCTTTTATTTGTTAGATCCACACGATTTAAATTAGTTTTGCGACAAGATCGACAGTCGTTATTATTGTTAATTTTATCATATCGACTGGGTGCATAAGACATTATGGTTTCTAGTTCTTCAGGATTCGTTTTAAAATATTTTGTTGGTTGCTGTGTTTGGTATTGAACCCAGTAATCTCTTGGTCGAAAACATGACATTGGCCTTATTTCTTCTACTCTACATATAGCTAAGGATTGACGATGAATCGGTTTTTGTAATTTTGAAGAACAGAAGCATTTTCTTAACATTGCAACAGGCGATGATGTGGTTTCTGTTCTGTCAGATCGTGACTGTAGTTCGGTGCTGTATGAATTTTTTTTGTCGCCATAATGGCCAATTTTTGTGTCACGAACATTTTCCTTTTTTAGACGTGGGGAGTTCTTTTTGTCTACTTTTTTGACGTTGTCCACCACGGGAGGTAACATTTCTTTAAAAAATTCAATATTAAAAGAAAAGTTAGAAGAAATTTTTACGCCTTGTCTTGCATCTTTTCCATGCAAAAATGGATATCGAGGTTCTTCTACTATACTGTCTATGTTTTCTGGTGAATAAGGTTCTCCTTTATATTTAATTCTTTTATGTGTATAACCCGGTATGAATTGAGCAGCCATGCTAGAAACACGTGAGGTTCGTTTTGAGCGCGTGTCAGGTGTTCCAGACATGCGTCGAGTTCTCTTTTTAAGACTCCCATAGGGAGAATATTCTCCTGGTTCAGACACCCCTTTAACAGATTCAACAGGTTCAAATTTATGCAATGGATCGTACTTTCCTTTCGTCGAAGTTTTCTTATCTGACGTTTGAACTGTTTCACACGCACATGATTCATTGCTTTTGCTCTTCTTTTTTTTTGTCATTTTTTGACATACACATGTTTTCACAGTATTGCATTTGCATTTTCTTGCTTTAGGACCATTATCACATGTACAATCCTGTCCATTGCATCTGCATTTATTTTGTTTATTACTTTCACTCTTATCTTTTTTCACTGGAATAATGTTCTTATCTTGTTTCATACTCCTCGTATTGCATTTGCAGCATTTGCATTCTTTCCCTTTTTTACATGGAAATTCATTTAGTTCCAGAGCAGGATTATTGCTTTTAGAGTATTTGTCATCTTTGCTTTTTTTAAATCGGTACTTATTTGATTCTTTAATTGATGTCACAGAATATGTATTGCATTTGCATTTAGAGCATTTGCAATCTTTGCCTTTTTTACATTGATACCCATTTGATTGCAGAGCATAAGTATTGCATTTGCAGCATTTGCATTCTTTGCCTTCTTTACATGGAAACTCATCTGGTTCCGCCTTTTGTTCAGTTTCACATAAGCATTTCCTGTTTTTAGTATTTTTTTTAGTATTGCATCTGCAGTTTTTATTTTTTGTTTTAGTACCTATTTCACGACCTACTGGTTCAATTTCTGCTTTAGTTTTTGATTTAGTGTGAGTAGACACACATTTAAAGGACGCTTCTATTTTTTTTGGAGTAACATATCGCTGTTTTCCCTTCTTTTCGAGTTTTAACGTACAAAAACATCTTTTTAATAAAGGTGTGCCTATTCCTTTAGTATCAGTTCTTTTAAAATGTGATTGTGATTGGACGTTCCGAGAACAGTCTTTTCTGCCACAAGAGGACATACTCTTGGTAATTTTCGGTCTTGCCACTGTTCCTCTCTTGGTAATGTTTGATCTTGGCACAGCTTTTCTCTTAGCATTCCTCCCATTCACTTTGTTCTTTTCTTTTTTGATAATTTGATTAACTTCACGCACAGATGGAACTTGTGGTGACTTATCTTTGAAAAATTCAATTTTAAAACTGAAATTCGATCCAATTCGTACTGCTTGTCGTTTAGGACTAGTATCGACTTGGAACTGATCTCGACTAGTCTTACCACTTCTCCAACTTGTCTTATCGTTTCTCAAACTTGTCATATCACTTCTCCGATTTGTCTTTTCATATCTCCAACTTGGAGAATAAGACCTAGCTTTTATTCTAGGTCTATGTTTTCTTCTTTCATCTGATGAGCTAGAAATTGATCGGCTTCCAGTCACATCTTGACATTGACCATCACATCGAGAAGTCTTAACATTTCTCCGGCTTGGATAAGATTTGGCTTGTATTCTTCTAGGTACATATTTTATTTTTCCATCTGTAGAGCTAGAAATTGATCGGTATTTATACGAATCAGTACTAGCCTGTTTTGAGTGCATTCTTCTTTTTATTCTTTTTATACATTCGTATGGGTCACATTCGCCAGGCACACAAACGCCAGGTTCACATTCATACGGCAAAAGATTTCTGCCGGGAGATTGAGCTTGTTTTCTAGAATAAGAATTTCTTTCTACGTTAGACGTCACTCGTTTTGTTTGGGATTTTACTTTTTCTCTTTTTGAAACATCACTCAAACAGTCAAAGGGGGTTCCTTGGTTTTCTGTTTTACAGTGTAGTTGTAATGTGCAAAAACATCTTTTCAGGAATGGTGCTACAGTTCCAGTCATTGTAGAGCGCATTGATGGACTCAAAGCTTGAGAATCCATATCTCGATTTGCCCCTGAAAGCTGCACTTTCTTGTTTCTAGAATAAGTCGATCGCCATCCTGTAGATCTGCTACTAGTTCTTCTGGGTTTGTCATATGCTACGTCTCGCTTTATTGGCCTCGATGTTACAACAGGGCCATCGTGTGATTTATCTTTAAAAAATTCTATGTCGAAGTTAAAACTGGATCCTAGCTTCACTGCCTGTTTTGTAGCTTTCTCAACCACGGTACTTCTATATTCTATGCTTCTAGATTCCGGTTTTCTTTCTCTATAATATGCTCTTCTTTCTCTATGTGGTCTTCTTTCTATATATGGTCTCCTTTCTCTATACGGTCTTATTTCTCTATCCCTGGTACGAGTATCTCTCGTCCTCATTGGTTTTTTTCGTTGCATAAAAGATTGCGTTTCACTGTGTCGGTGTCCACGAGCATAGTCTGTCATGTTCGAAGTCGATCTTGTTCCTCGTCGATCGGTCGATGTTCCTGATGAGTACATGAATCGTTTATTAATCAGTTTTAAACACTCATAAGGATCACACTCACCAGGCACACAAATACCAGGTTCACATTCGTAAGGTTCTAATTTATAGGGAAATGCTTTCCTTTTCTTCGGCTTTTTCACTGCCACGATACTTTCATTCGGCTTTTTCACTGCCACGATACTTTCCTTCGGCTTTTTCACTGTCACGATACTTTCCTTCGGCTTTTTCACTGAGACGATTTCCTTTGTCTTTTTTGCTGTCATGACACTTTTAGTGTGTAAAGTTGCAACCTCTTTTACAGGAGGAGTACATAGGCATTTATTTTTTTGATTGGACTTTTTACTTTTTTGGCTTTCGGTTTCTTTTGGTACCGTTTTGGGGTCGGCGCCAATGTCGGCACCGGTCTCGGCTTTGGTATCAACTTTGGATGCGGCTTTGGACGCGGCTTTAGTTTCAGCTTTGGATGCGGCTTTGGATGCGGCCTTGGTCTTGGCTTTGGACGCGGCCTTGGTCAGAACTTTGGTTTTTCCTTTGATTTTAGCTTGTTTTTGAAGTGTTAATGTACAAAAACACCGTCTCAATATTGGGCCTAAACCTATGTCTCTACTTTTTGTTGGATCCATCTGAGAGTCACGACTTAGTGCTGGAAATCGTCTTCCTCTCAATCCCCTATCTCTGGTTCTCATTCTACGATATGCACCATGACCTCTATTTCTCATACGTATCGGTCGAGACCTTTTAACTAAAGGAGCAGCCGCTTGCACATCGAGATTATTAGAACCCTTGTCTTTATAAAATTCTATATTGAAACTGAAGTTTGAACCAATTCTAACGGCTTGCCTTTGCGGTGACACGGGCGACACAACTGGTTCTTGAAGAACCCTTTCTCTAGAAGCATAGCCTCGTCTTCTGCCTCTTTCACGACGGCGGGCTGGTCTCGCTTGTGTCATTTTTGCTTTTGGCCAAACTGATCTTGATTGTGTCATTGTTGCTCTTGATGGTTGAGATGACGAAAAACTCGATGATGTTGATGTGGTTTTTGATCCTGCAGTGCCAGTACTTTTTTCTTTTCCTAATCTTTTTCTTATTAATTTTATACATTCATGAGGATCGCAAAAACCTGGCTCACATACACCAGGTTCGCATTCATATGGCAAAAGGGCTGGGAAACGTTCTCGTGTTTGCGTCATACCAACTCGTTTATCTGTTATAGGAGTCGCTCTTTCATGTCCCACGTTACCATCTCGGCGGCGTCTTTTAGACGCAGACATCAATTTAAGATTACAGAAACATCGTTTCAATTTTGCCAATGACCGATGTTGTCTTGCGCCAGTCGCTGCGTCAACATTAATTCCTTGTAACTTTGCAGTGCAAAAACAGCGTTTAAGAAAACTACTTGTCATTGTGGATCGACCGCGATGGTATGTACCTATTTGGGAATCGTCATCACGAGTTCCCTTTCTATGCTGTGAAGAGCTTTCTCTCATACGTCTATGAGCGTATACTTGTTTTGGAGCTTTTCTAACTTCCCTCGGTGTTTTTTGTACATAGACCTCCGACGGCCGCGTATCAGAATCATGGCAGGAACCAGTCCTATCTTTATAAAATTCAATGTTAAAGCTAAGGTTGGAACTGATTTTGACTGCTTGTCTCGATGGTTTACTTGTCCTTTCCTGGACTTGCCTGTCCTTTACTGGCCTGTCCTGTACTGGCCTATCTATAGAAATTACAGAAGAGTTAGATCTAACTGAAGTATCTCTAGATCTAACTTTTTTTGCTCGAATATTTCTTGACTGTATTCGTTTCCTTTTTCGTTTTTGACTAGATGTCATGCTTGAGCTGGATGTGCTGGATGCCATCGAGTCTGTTCCAAAGTCTTTAGTATGTTTATTTCTTCTTTTTATCAACTCCAAACACTCATAAGGGTCACATTCACCAGGGACGCAAATACCAGGTTCACATTCATATGGTAATAACTCCGGTGACCTTCGTTTTCTCTTTGTATTCTGCCCTCTTTCAGTTGTTCTAAGAATAGGTTTTTCAACACTAAATTTAGGCGGTGTTGATGTACCATGATCAGTACCTCGTAACTCCCGTTCTTTTTGTTGTCTCCCCTTTTTTTGTAATTTTAATGTGCAAAAACATCTTTTCAACATTGGTGTAACACTGGAAGCTCTATGACGCATTTGTTTAATCATCGTTTCGGTTTCTCTGTGATGCCGGCGACCACCATATTTTGTACCTCTATTCATACCATGTCTGTGATAGGTTGTAGAAGATCTGGACGATATCTGGCGTTTTGGTACTTTGACAAAATCTGTAGTAGGTGCTGATTTTGAGCTGCCTTTAGAGAATTCTATATCAAAACTAAAAGCAGAACCAACTCTGACTGCTTGTCTATGTGCTGGTGCTGGCGCTTGGGCAGTTCGGGGTAACGTCTGGTATTTTAAGCCCTGAGGGCGGACAGGTCTTGGTCTTGATCTTGATCTTGGATTGTAGCCCCTTGTACGATGTTTCGGTTCACCAAAACCTGATTGAAGTTTTTTCGCACATAAACCGGTTGACGTAGTCTCACAAGAACTGTTTCTAGATCTGCTTTCAGTGCCAGACATTCTTGAAACTTGTCTCATTAATCGCTTCATTATCAATTTTTGGCATTCGTATGGGTCACAATCGCCTGGTATACAAATTCCTGGCTCACACTCATAATCCAATAGCGTCCTTTTTTGACGAGCTACTTGTATGTTCATGGTACAATAACACCTTCTAAGTAACGGTTGAACACCGGTTAGTTGAGAAAATTGCGTTATATTTTGAGCCCTTTCCGTTTTTGGATTTACCGGTGTGTGTTCTCTTAGTTCAAGCGTGTCATTTTGTGACTGTGCAGTTCTTAGGGTCTGTCTGTTTTTAGAACAGATGTTTTTTAAATAATCTATTTCACAACTGAATGCAGTTTCAAATCGCACAGACTCATTTGAAGCAAAATTAAGTAAACTTTGATCTCTGGAGCTGATTTGCAATAACTTATATTTGCTTTCACGAATGTATGACTGCACATTTTTAGTTTTAAATGCAATCATTGATATAGACAAACCGCTTGATGGACTTTTATTGAAATATTGCCACTGTTTATGACTTGCCGTGTTATTTGAGTAGGTAGGATAATAAGAATGGATGCAAGGGAAATCATGATCAACTTCTAATATTTCTGGTGTTTTTATTTTATTTTCGGCAATAGCAACTGTACTCACGGCATAAACTTGTGTTAGTTGCTTTGTTCCAAATGGTAATAGCAATTTATTATCTCGAAGCTGTTCATCCATTTTTGATATTTTTAATGTACACAAACACCTGTTTGGTATGGGACTAACTCTTTTGGTATCTAGGTGGGTATTTCGATGAGAACTATATCTTTTGGTAAGAAGATTACATTCCTGTTTATTGTGTAAAAAATGAACGTTTATGTTCTTTGTCCTGTTTTGGTTATAATTGTTTTCGGGTGTTATGCCTTTATAAAACGCTATATTGAAGCTAAAATTAGAACCCATTTTGACACTTTGTTTCAAAAAGTTATCTAAATACATTTCCCTGCCACGTTGAGGCAGGTGGGACAAATCAGAGTATTTCCTCATTTTCTTAAACTTTTGTAATGAAGTGTTCCGCTGTTGTAAGTCAGACTTTACAAATAAAAGTTTTGATGTGCTTCTTAACGCACGTGTATCACTTGACTTTGATTTCATTTTAACTTTATCAGTTTTAAATCCAAAATGTTTAAAGGTGTTACTTTTATTATTTTGTAATACAAACGGTTCTAAACATTTTGATTCGTAGGGCCTCAGCTGATCCGAATATTTCGATACTGTGAGTTTTGTGCCTTTTTGTAATTTCGGATTTATTTTGTCTGCAATTATATTAGATTTTGTATCATTTTTTACAAGACTGCTTTTCTTGAAGTGTTTTCCTTTCTCATGTAACTTAAAAGTGCATAAACACCGCTTTCTTGTGAGACCAAATAATGAACTCTGCTCTAGTTTTTCGTTCCGCAATAGCATAAGTTTTTGTAAGTCTTTTGAAGAACGGATTTTACTATCCTTATTCATTTTAGTGTCTTTGTCAATCGGAGAACAAAGACAATAGGAACGCTTGCTTTTAAATAATTTTCTTGAAAAGATTGATCTTCCTTGGTGCGTCGTAACATCGGATGGTTTCGTTTTGTTTCTCTTCAATATAAGTGTAAGAATCTCACTATTAGGAGAAGTTAAAGTAGAATGTATTTTTTTGGTTCTAGGTAATTGCATTGATCGGGAAGTTAGACTAAAGTAAGATCTTGATTTAGTTTTAATACGTTTTTTCAAATTTCTTTCTTCTCTCTTGACCAATTCAACCTTCAATCGCTGTGAAAAGTATCTCTTGGGATTGCGAATACTGAAGTCATATTTATATGGCATTTTATCGTGCCTCACTATTTTAAGTTTAGCTCGAGACTGAGACCCTTCAACTTTATGGGTTGGCTGAATCATTGTCACTTTTCTTTGATTATATTTTTTCTTTTCTTGTTTATCTAATTGTAATGTACAAAAGCATCTGCGTAAGCCGTGTTTAGTACTCGTAAATTTGGATCTTTGAGTAGAACTGCTTGTTTGTGATTGCTTGTTTGGTAGTTGTTTGGTTCCGTCATCACATTTGTATACAAACTTCACTTTGCTTTGGGTTATTTTAAGACCATTATTATAACCTTCATTAAATAATTCTATACTAAATCTTGGATTGCAAGTATTAGGTTTTTTTTTTTCTAGTTGCTTCATAGAGATTTCTATTTCTTGTTTTTGCTTAGAAGTAATATTAATTACTGTTTGAACAGCTTGATTTTGAAGTTTCCGTGGTTTTTCGGTCGTAATAGATGCATCTTTTTTTACAATTGATTTTGACTTAAGGCGAGTATTTGATTTACCACGTTGATCCTTGAAATGAAATAATTTAGGATCATTAGAAACATGATGATTGGAAGTGGATTTTACCTCAAATTCAATGTTTGGTTGATTATGTCTATACATCAATTCTTCTAATTCATCACAAATACAGTCACTTATAGATGCATGAATTGATAGATTTTTTTTATTGGAAATATCTTGTGCACGGTCATATTGTATTGATTTTTTATCGTTAGTAACATTATATTTTATTTCAAGGTGAGCGTTACTCTCTTTTTGAGTTGGTCGTTTATTTCTTCTCATTGCTTGATTTTGATTAACATAGTCAGAACACTCACATTTAGTTGCATGACCTGACATGTATATAGGGTCATGAAGATTTAAATTAGACGCTTTTGTCAAAGTTTTCACGGAGGACAGCGAATTCTTTGAGTTGATACTTTGATTATCTTTGACATTTAGATTCTCGTTCAAGACATTTTTACTAATCTTAGATTTGGTTTCATTTATTTTTAGTTTTACTGTGCAGAAACACCTCTTAAGAGCGTGGCTGCCAGACTTTAAATTTTTTTTAAGGCCAGAGCGTTTCTTATGACGAGCAGGAGCAGGTTCCTTCAGCAGGCTAGTTTCTTCTCTTATTTGAAGATGAGGCCTAGAGCGTAATGGTGCTGATAACAGTCTAACTTTTTTACGAAATGAGACCGATGATCTCGATTTCAATTTAGGTTTGTTTATTTTATTCCATGAATCCGACGATGTTTTGTTAAAGCTAGTCGGATCACTCTTTTTAATCGAGTCTATTGATACTGATTTTCGGATACCTGTTATTGTATCTGTATTAAATTTGATTGGATCCTTTCCTGGAGTAGTACGGATTGGCAATTGTTCTTTAATTTTATTGGCTACTTCAGTAGGATCCTTTTGTGGCGGAATTTTGCTTTCTTTTGACTTTTGTACTTGACTTGATCCTCCTAAAGTGTAAGATTCTTTAGCCTTTTTTGAAATCTCTGTGTTAGATTCAGCTACACTAGCTGCTTGCTGCAGAAGCTTTTTGTTGCGTTTTTTCGCTTTTGAGAGATTTTGTTGTCGTTCGTTGTCAGTTGTGGAATGGGCTTCGGGGCTTAATGTTTTGTTAAAGCTAGTCGGATCACTCTTTTTAATCGAGTCTATTGATACTGATTTTCGGATACCTGTTATTGTATCAGTATTAAATTTGATTGGATCCTTTCCTGGAATAGTACGGATTGGCAATTGTTCTTTAATTTTATTGGCTACTTCAGTAGGATCCTTTTGTGGCGGAATTTTGCTTTCTTTTGACTTTTGTACTTGACTTGATCCTCCTAAAGTGTAAGATTCTTTAGCCTTTTTTGAAATCTCTGTGTTAGATTCAGCTACACTAGCTGCTTGCTGCAGAAGCTTTTTGTTGCGTTTTTTCGCTTTTGAGAGATTTTGTTGTCGTTCGTTGTCAGTTGTGGAATGGGCTTCGGGGCTTAATGTTTTGTTAAAGCTAGTCGGATCACTCTTTTTAATCGAGTCTATTGATACTGATTTTCGGATACCTGTTATTGTATCAGTATTAAATTTGATTGGATCCTTTCCTGGAATAGTACGGATTGGCAATTGTTCTTTAATTTTATTGGCTACTTCAGTAGGATCCTTTTGTGGCGGAATTTTGCTTTCTTTTGACTTTTGTACTTGACTTGATCCTCCTAAAGGGTAAGATTCTTTAGCCTTTTTTGAAATCTCTGTGTTAGATTCAGCTACACTAGCTGCTTGCTGCAGAAGCTTTTTGTTGCGTTTTTTCGCTTTTGAGAGATTTTGTTGTCGTTCGTTGTCAGTTGTGAAAGGGGCTTCTTTTTGAATAATTGTGTTAGATGTGCTGGAAGTGTCACTTATTTTACCCATAGATTCATTTGCATTTTCTTTTCGAGCTTGATTTTGTTTTCTTGATCCATGTAAAAGGCTTTTTTTCAATTCGGGACTCGGTGCCTGGCGTTTACCAACTTGGTCTTTTAATGTTTTCACGGTCTTTTTAACACGAATCATACATTTACATTCTGCCCCAACCATTGAACTCGCGACAGGATCTTTTTGTTTTAAAGTTTGTCGATCCTTTTTAAAACCATCTAGTAATGTTTTCTGAGCAAGCTTTAACATTTCTGTTGATTTCTTTTTTTCAAGAGCAATTGTTTGTTTGGATTTTCTTATTATTTTATTTCCACCTTCGCCAATATTTTCCATATATGGAGACGGACAGGCTTTGGCCCGCTTAAGTTTATGATATGATTTTCTCAATTTTCCATTATTAAGAGACATCAATTTATGGTTATTCGAAGCTGTAGAAAGACGATCTCGTTCAATGCTTTGTTGTTCGGGGCAGATTTTCTCAGTCATTTCCCTGGATTTCTTGATATTTTCATTTTTATAACAAGCACATGTGCAGGGCTCAGATTTAATATTCTTCGCTTCTCCAGTTTCTTGCTTTGAAACAAGACTAGATCTTGAAGCGATGTTTCCACCAGCATGGGCTTGTCTGTTCCTTCGACCTTTCTGAACATTTTCGTAGAGTCGGAATTTTGAACTACATGTACAACAACTGCAACATTCACTTAATTTTTTCAGTCCAATAGCAGCACCTTTGTCCACTAAATCCACCAATTTAAAAATATCACTACTCTTCTTAGCTTCCGCTTTTTTAATTTCTCTAGAAGACTGACTTGGCTCTAATTCAACTGTGCTACTTTCAGTGCTGGAGAGCAACTGACTTCTCAGGGCATCGTACAATGCTCTTGTTTTGATTAATGTTTCCAATAAATTACTATCTCTTAAATGTATATAAAATTTACTAGTCAATAATTTATTTATTTTAGATCCCTGGACTAGCAATCTCTTCAATGTTTGGCGATCTGATTCACTTTTAGAATCGCATGAACTGCAGGAGCAACTGTTGTTGTTCACCGAGTCTCCTTGCAATGGCTTCATTGTTGCATTGCCTTTTCTAACGGTTTTGTCAAAGCCATTAAAATATTAGAGGCGAGTATGCTCGAGTTTTTAACGAATACAATGTCACATGAACAGTTTAATAGAACTTCGTATACCTACTGCGTCACAACATAATTTACCTGAAAAATACAACGAAGTAAATATCAATGTTAAAGCCCATTATTTCTGTTTTACACTCTGACAGTGATAGTTGGACTAATTTAGAAATTAACTAGTTAGTAACTGAAAGTCATATTTGAAAGTAGACCTACGCATGCTGATATCCCTGAAAACCTGTGGAAAATCTAAGGAAACCAAAATTACATATCTGTTGTTCGAAACGCTAATGACCAGAATTGGCGACCATTAATGAAACTAATCTTTATAAATAAAACAAAGTCGGACTAGTTACACCATTTATAACTCAAAAACGGCTGGACCAATTTTTATGATTTTTGATTTGTTGGATTTGTCTCCATTCCGTATAGCAGAAGAAAAAAACACAATAGAAAAAAAATAATGAAAATCATATAAATTTTGTATGGAACGGCTTTTTTGATTCTGGCTCAGCTAGTATGACCAATCATTATTGGTCGCCAATTCCGGTCAAATGGTCCAATGAGTTACTAACAAAATATTGCAACATGGTAAATCTTAAAATTGAGACCGAACTGAGTATCAGTTTAAACAGAGTGATCATATTTTCCGATTCATTTGAGGTTGGAGAAATTAACTTAGATGAACGTAAACGCGATTGAATAGATATTTATAAAAACTAGCACTGAGTCTTCTGGGTGCAACTACGGCGATCAGAGCTCTGGAGAGAACCTCAACCTCGACCTCAAGGACCTTAAGGTGCCGGCTACCTACTGATTTCAGCAGTGCGATTCTGTAACCATCTCACCGTGAAAACTTAGGTGAAGTGAGCGTGGAGTGAGCTGTCAATAGTGTCAATTCCTAACAAAAACAAACTCACTTCACCTAAGTTTTCACGGTGAGATTTTTACAGAATCGACCGGCTGTATCGAACCTCCTCAAATTTTGGTCGAGGTTCTTTGCTATTATATTATTATCATTGGCTGTACTGTAACTTATAATGATGCGTAGGTATATTGTTATGATTACATATATTATAACCCCCTTACTAATAAACGTATTATATCAGATGAATAGTTAAACACCGGTATCTCTCTTTCAGTCGTCATTAATTTGACTTTCGAAAGAAGAAGACAAAGCGTTGTGTAACTACACAGACGCTATACAACATTTATTAGTAGGTAAGGGGATTATACATTACTTAATAAACTAAGTACGTAGGTATTTTAATTTTACTCGCGTGGTTTGTCTACGGCTTTCTTGCGTTCACTACAAGGCACACTGTAATCTACGATTCTCATAAGCTAATAAAATAGTTACTCACTTACTAAACTATTACAATGAGCGACCACCGGTCCACCACCAAGGACCGGGTATCAAATAAATAAACTATTTCACAACATTTCTGTATGGTTTACTCCCAAACATGTTAATGCATATCGCCTCCCTTTACAAATAATAAAATTTCTCAATCGATTTACATTAGTATTGAATTAATTTAAAATTTCGACATTATCACCGCATCATGGGGAAAAAATTTGACACAAGTGTCAAAATGTCAGGAAGACAGTCATTTTAAAAATTCACGAATTTTCATGTTATGACAGCCGCAAGCCAGTTTTTATAAGAAAGTACCTATCCTATCTATTTCTCTTTCTCTTGCTGTCAAAAATAGGACAGCTGGTAGACCATGTTACGCAAATTATCCACTTCTGTTATTATGTCGGTTGCGCCTAAATCATTGCTGTACTCCAGTCTTCTTGACCAAGCTTAAGGTTAGAGATAGTTCTCTGTGCGAATGCGGTTTAGATGAAGGAAACTTAGATCATATTTTTTTCAGCTGTCGTAAAATGCGTTTCTCCTTGCATGATTTTCTTCCTTGTTATATTCCCCGCCCCTCTTCTGTTAAATGCCTTTTAACTCTTGTTTTTTCCCGATTTGTGTATATATTGAGATGAGTAAATATATTAGAGTAAACAAAATTAGATTATGAATTATTGTTATTAGTTAGGTTATTAATTATACATGATATTTTTTTTTATGTTTTAGTATATATACTAAAAAAAAAAAACGAATAGTAACTGAAATATATATATTTCAGTTACTATTCGTTTTTTTTTTTTTTTTTTTTTTTTTAATTTTGCCTGTAAATAGTTGTGATTGTTAGGAAATAAAAATTATGTTTACGTTTATCCTCCTGTGTTTGGTGGCTAACCCGAGTACACTTGACATTGGCTAAATTGTGGTGGTTTTTCCGCAAAAGCCATTTAACGAAGAGAAGAAGAAGATTCATGGAATAGCTATGTACACGCTAGGTATTTACCTACTATGATAGATCTAAGCGATCCGATAGCCATTTAGCTTGTAAAACTTAGGTAGAGCCCAAAATAAGCTGCTAAAATCGGCCAGACTGAATGCAGTCGAAAAATTTACGACCATAGGTAACAGTGCAGCCGCACGGGTAGATCGTAGGTTAAGCTACGTTTGCCGAGGCCGGTCCATGGATGGGTGATCATCCATTATATATCGATGATACACGTTAAACCGTTGCTTTCATTTTAGGTAGATCGTTGACAGTCGTTACGGGAAGCTAGAAGTCCCGAAAGTCTGACATTTCTGACAACCACTCTTAGTCTTACTAAGGGTATCGTATTACCCAGTAACTAAGTTGTGGAGGTCAGATAGACAGTCGCGCCGTGTAAAATACTGGTATTCAGATGCATCCGGTTAGACTGGAAGCCGACTCTAACATACTCGTAGTTGGAAAAAAGCTAAGTAGATGATGAGGAGGTAGCCTGGGACTGCACTGGATTCGATACCACAAATTGGGCAAATTGATGAACTCACTACGGGACCTATAGGTTCCGAGTTTGAAAGGAAGGTAACTGCTCAGGTAATGCAGGAAGCGAATTCACAAATCCTCTGTGTCACCCTTTTTATTATTCGTAGGTGTCACCTCAACTTTCTTAAAAACTTTTATCTCGGTTTAAAATCTTCGCTCTCCTTTTGGATTAAATTGCCTTAGCCCGCAATTTAATTAGGTATCAAAGAAACAAAGTTCCTACTTACAAAAACACTTTTAGTTTAAGCCAATGCTGTTTTAAATACTTCAAATGAACGATGCCCACAATCGGCAAGGACACGAGTGGAACCTGTGGAACTAATAATACTTACTTATCACGGCCAAATTACGACAGACGTATTCAGGGCAAAACTTGCGCGAAAAAAAATGTAACACCCATATTCCAAGACGTTTCCTCGAAACTTCCTCGACTCCACTCAACCTCAATCAAGGAAATCGGTATTCACAGTTGTACACAATCACCTTCACTTGGCGTCCCTCGACATTTTTCCTCAGTCAAGGTGAGGAAACAACTGTCAAACTCAAGGTACATCGCGACGTACCTTAAGGAACACTCAAGGAAGATTTACGCCATTCTTTACGTTGTTTTCGCTCACGCTTGTAAACAGAACAGATTAATTTATTTGAATAGTTTTGCTAAAAGTGTTTTCGATGGATTTCCAACAGTTTCTGAATTATCTGTATGATAATCCGTACGATTACCCTGCACGCCGTTATTTGCGGAATGCAGAAAATCCCATAGAATTTTATGACATTGAAGAATTCCAAAGACGCTATCGTTTTAGGAAAGAAACAGTGCTGAATATGTTGTTACCGCTTCTGTTCAATAACAGAGCTATACCCAGTAACAGAGGACTACCCATTCCGCCTATAATTCAGTTGCTAATTGCGTTAAGATTTTATGCAACTGGAAATTTTCAAGTAAGTAAAATCTTGCTGTTTGCCTTGCCTATAAACCATTATTTGGTTATGTTTTAATAATTATTATTGATGTACCTAACATATATTTTTTTTTTACTTTACAGATTGTATGTGGAGATTTGCACAAATTAAGTCAATCTGTAACATCCAAAATTGTTGCTAAAACATCAAAGAGCATTGCTCTTAAAATAAGACAATTTATTAAATTCCCCACATCTGGTGAGCAGACAGAACTGAAACAAAAGTTCTATCGAGTAGCAGGATTTCCAGGTGTATTAGGGTGCATAGATTGTACACATGTTCCTATCAAGAACCCCGATAGACGAAACGGGGAAGTATTTCGTAATCGCAAAGGTTGGTTTTCGATTAATGTGCAATTAATTTGTGGACCTGACATGAAAATTTACGACATTGTAGCTCGTTGGCCGGGATCAGTACACGACTCGCGCATATTTATTAACAGCAGGTGTTGCATGAGATTTGAAGAAGGTGTACTCTCAGGCATATTAATAGGAGACAGTGGATATGCCCAGACGTCATA
Source organism: Luperina testacea (assembly GCA_927399505.1). Taxonomy (NCBI): domain Eukaryota; kingdom Metazoa; phylum Arthropoda; class Insecta; order Lepidoptera; family Noctuidae; genus Luperina; species Luperina testacea. Next base: position 17,432,514 of record OV656759.1, on the reverse strand, counting down.
TATGTTTACACCAGTAGCGAATCCACAAACACAGTCAGAAATAAGATATAACAGAGCGCACATAAGCACTAGAAATATTATAGAAAGATTGAATGGAGTTTGGAAGCGGCGGTTTGCTTGCTTGAGCAGAAAGCTCCAAAATAATTTAGTTAATACTTGCAATATAATTGTTGCCTGTGCAGTCCTCCACAAAATCACTTTGCTAACCCATGAAGATCTCATAGCTGAGCCAATTGAAGATTTACAAGAGGTACCAGTACCACATGTAAATGCCACTGAACGAGGTAGCTTAATCAGAGCTGCGTTTATTAGAAGACATTTCTAATATTGTTTTGCTGGTTTTATTTAAATAAATCAGTTTTTTCTATTAAAATTAAAAAAAATAACATTCTGTGTGAAATTCATAATTAAACAGTTATTTATTATTTTGTGTTAATTAATTTGTGTGCTTTTCCATAAACAAACTACACAGGAAGTGATTGTCAATACAACTGCTACACAAGTTTTGTTACAACATAGGCACAGGGGCAATCACTGAAGAAAAGCTTTTTACAACGGAGTGAAACTATGGAAGCGAACCTCTTGAGAATTATGCCTATCTTGGAAAACGATTTTCCATACTAATAGTGATTAAAGTTGGTTTAATTTTGAAACTGATATGGTCACCAACACTATTATTATTATTACTATTATTAAAAAAATAGTAACTGATGACTAGGCAGCATGGTCTCAGACATTAGCCTTTAAAAAAAATATCTATGATTCAATGACGTATTTAATGACGTTTTACCTCGACTCGACCTCGACTCAACCTCACTGGAGGATCCTCAAGATTACCTCATGACAAGACCGAGTTTTAACTAAGAATACCGATTTCGAGGATTCCTTGAGGTAGTCCTTAAGGTAACCTCGAATGAGTGGAGGTGGAGGAACTTTCGAAGTTACTTCTTAGAATATGGGTGTTAGTGTCAAATCTACAAATCACAACTTAAATCAAGTTCAAATCGCCGCATCCAAAGACATTATTTAGGTATTCATCAGAGGTTAGTGACTTGCGAGACACCTGCGTGACAGGTTGCATGAAGTCAACGGACAAACTTACCGAAGTTCCAGAAGTAACAGCCTCCAAAAGTTCCAACTTCCAAATATATTTACACACACACCAAACACAGCACAATTATATTCACAAACATAACACACATAAAGTAAGTGAGAAATAAGTTATTCGCGAGTTTCAAACAGCCACTGCACCGAACAATAACCGACTCACACACTCGGGAAGCAAACGCAAACTAAGTGGAGACTTGGAGAGCGGGCCGGCATCAGCACGGCACGCACAAACTTGGAATCCAAGAGCAAAAAATAATCTAAACTTTCGAATGGGAGGCAGTAGCTCCCTCTAGCCAACGTAGTATGAAACTTTTTATAAGTTCGTGCTGTTAAACAGATGGCGCTGCGCACCACCACCAATGCGTAGACTAAAATTTTCATGAATGCTTTTTAAGTGGTCTAATAGAGGGCGCTTTTTATAATACATATACAAAATGCAAATATTAGCTTGATCGAATGGAAAGTTGTAAACAGGAACTTCAATAAACTTTTTCTCTTCTAGAAACTACGATATTTATCGAGTTTAGTAGTGTACAAACAGTAAAACAATTTTTAATTGTATTTTGAGCAACAATTTACTAGCATAATTATGTTCTTCGCACTTTATATCTACAGGAAAAAAGGAATTAGGCAAAAATATCAGACTTAATTATTAAGAATTATTTTATTAGTTATTTTTTACACAATTATAATAAATACACAATACATAATATATAGTCACAGTTTGTATTATGTTAAGTATCACAGTAGTCAACAATTTTACATAGACTGGACTTAGTGCATTAGCCTATAGCTAAAAACTACTGTAATTTATTTTGGCGCATTGATCCACAAAGACAAAAAAAAAACGCAGAATCATCTTATGCCCACTTTTCCGCATAGCTTAGTGTGAAATGGATTATTTTATTTAAAACTAGCTAACCTGGAAAACTTTGTAGTGCCTCACAATCTTAAATCATTATTTTTTTTATTTTCCCAGGTTTTAATAGTTATTCTGCTATTCGGGACGGAGACAAATCCAAAAAATCTAAGTTCATAAAAATAGGACCAGTCATTCTTGAATTCTTAATGGTGTAACTAACCAGACTTTGTTTATTTATACCTGATATAATGTTCAAAATTATGATTTAACACCGTCTTCAGATTCTGTATCAGATTCAGTTGGGGGCCACATTTCCCGGTCATCCTTTTCATTCCTAGCTGCTTCCAAATACTTTTCTTGAGCTTCTAACACACTTTTGCTATCAGTACATGCTGCATACAACTCAAGGGCTTCCGAATTAAGTTCTAAGAATGAATGTCCCCATGAAAACTTTGACAAATAAAACTTAGCTTCTTGTTTATGTCCTGTGATAACCATAGCAGCTGCTAAGGCTTCTACACAACTCAGCTGATATGGCTTTCCATAATTTATAGGGTTTGCAGCCACTAGAAATGGTAATAACCTTGGATTTGGTGATTTCATTCTATCAAATGGAGTCTCGTCAATTTTAGCCCATGAACAGTCTATAACAGCCAGTCCAAATTTTTCAATAATGTCCTTGTCATTTGGGCTGACACACTGCTTGCCAACAGGTGACAACACAAGACCGCGGAATTGCTGACCAAGTTTTAAATTCTTGATGAGGTTATGACGTGAAAGTTTTCTGCCGGAACACTTCTTTGGATCGCAGTGATTCAAGTCCCACATGCTAACAGGAAAAGTAGGTTCCACACCTTCACCATCAGAGTCACTGCCATCTGAATTACTTTCTTCTGAGGATTCTAAACTCAACTCCGTTAGTCTTTCTGCGTACTCTCGCTTGACATGATGATTTGAACGTTTGCCGTGTACGTGGCCCTTCTTTCCCGGCGCCATTATAATCTACCAGCGGCAAACAAATTGAAATTATTTATTCAAGTTATTTGGTGTACAAATCCAGAAAAAAATTCGGAAAGAAATAAACATAACCTATTAGATACTAACAGCTAACAGTGGAGTGACACTTGAATATAAACACTGACATTAGACTGACGGCAACTGACGGGCGAGGCCTTGCAGTGACGGTTGATCTACCTATGATACGCTACGCCATTTTTGTGACGACACTGCCCGACAGGATAGCGATCATTAAAATAGTGTAGCTTAAAAATGGTACAGTCAGCGACACATTAGTGGTGACACTTGCACTACAAAAACGTAATTAGTGCCACGACATAAAGGCGCTGTCAATTGCAATAACAAACTCATTTGATACTTTTCGCTTGCTGTTTCACTGCCACCCCACTGCATCTGTCCACATACATAAAATAAATATTAGGCCAATGTGTGACGTCTGTCCCGTGACGTACTCTAAGCGTACCGATTCCTAAGGTGTATTCACTTTATGGTATTTTCCACTAACTGTGCTGTAAGAATGTGATAATCTGCAGATATAGGTTTATATTATCCTATTGAAGAAATTACACGTTTAGATTTTTTAAGTCTACATTTAAACAAAATAATTGTAAATAAAGCCTTTTCTAAAAACACAACAATACAAAACAATGCTCTTAAAACTATTGGCAGCGTAATTAAATTATGAAGCCTGTCATTAAAATTATAAAAAAGGGTTCTGCTGTCAATCATTTACTAATCATTCTAATTGGATAAATAGACCTACATTTTATTGAGAATTAGTTTGATAATTAATTCAAGATTGATTTTACACGCGGAAGAATGAGCAGTGCCTCCATGGCGGGTAAGTTTAAAAAATTATTTCGCCTAGTTTTATTCACAATTTTTGGTCGGATAGCTCCAGAATATTTTTAATGGAGGCTGAAATTATTTGACTTGTCACAAAATAAATGGTTCAAAATAACCTAGTTTAAAAAAAACGTACTGGTTTATGTAACAAATAAGTACTTATGAATATAAATGAGTTTCAATTTTGATGATTACTTAACGCAAAATTTTAACAAGTTCACGACCACACGAACTATGGAGACCGTAGCGTAGTCAGAGCCTTCTTATATCTACATAGGTACCTGACACGGTTTAACACCGTTCATTATCTAAATTGGCTACGACTAGACAATTTGCTGGACGTTCTACGCAGTTACCAGTCTACCCATTTTATGAGACAAGGTTTAAGTAGTGTAGTAGATGTTATTTCTCCGTAGCATAATCAGCAATACCTAATGTACCCAGTCTTCGAGAGGGAGTGCAGGCCTGACAGTTGTTCGGGACCAGTGCGGGTTGGTAGATGTCACATCATGTCTTCGAATTTTTAGTTCTAGGACATGCTGGTGTCCTTACGATGTTTTCTTGCGTTTTGAGAATAGACACAAAGAAGAATAGATAAAAGAAACAAAGTAAAGCGCCTGCGTGGGTTAGCACTGGGACACCACTGTTCCCCCAACTCTAAAGCGCTTTGCAGATGAAGCAAGTTTAGTTGAGGCAACTATCAACTTTTTGAAATACGAGTATATCCTTTAAAAGTTGCCAGTTGCTTCGACAAAATACCCCGAGATGTATGTTAACAGCTAGATGCCAGTTGCTGCAATAGTTGCTTCGTCTGCAAAGCGCCTTACTCCTTCAGATAGGCTACGCCTACGCGAATGTCTCTCGACTCAAAAGACTTCCGTTGAGCTTCATTAATTTTAGATGACTAAGCTACTTAGCGACTTTTTAACGACTTTTAGCTACTTAGCATTTAGTCGTCTAAATGACTAAGGTATTGAATTTAGACAAGTGTAGGTAATTGGATTCAGCAAGTTAGCAATCTAAAAGGTCACCTTATTAGAAAGAAGAAAGGTCGCGAATTCGCGATACGTTCGTTTCTGACGCACTTTAATCTACGGACCATAGACAGAATAAACTAGTTTACTCTGTCTACAGAGTAAACTAGTGTACTCTGTCTACAGAGTAAACTAGTGTACTCTGTCTACAGAGTAAACTAGTGTAGGTACTCTGTCTACGCTACAGACGGATTCAGAAACTAATTTCGTGTAGTGTGTACAGGTTTCTAAATAGCGAGATCTATTCCTAAGAAGTCGAATAAAATAAGATGATTGAATTCAGCCAACTAGACTAGGCCCTTAACAATACATACAATACATCGTATTACAAATTCACAATGATGCAAAAATACAGTACCCGGCGATAAATATTGCACATCGACCTTTGGAAAGAGACAATCGGCTAATTTCGGCTTCGTAGAGCGTTATCTCTGTCGCACGAAATACAAACAGTCCGATATCTATTAGGAGCTGTTAAAACAATTATGATTCGCTTCTTTTGATAATTATTTTTATTCTTTGTATAAAATACAACGACAATATTTATCGCCGTATACCGTTTACCTCCTCCATCAAGCACTCGACTCCTCTACTAGCTTCATCATTATCATTATTTCAGCCGAAAGACGTCCTCAGGCCTTAGGAATGTGCTGCACCTATTTCCTTGAATAATTCGTGCCGGTATGACATAGAATATCAGTCTTCAGTATTGTATCAGTCATCATAATCAGCCTCTAATGTTCCCACTGCTGGGACACAAACCTCCTCTCTTTGGAAGGGAGTGGGCCGTAATCCACCACGCGGGCCTAGTGCGGGTTGGTAGATGTCACATGTCTTCGAATTTTTTGTTCTAGGACATGCCGGTTTCCCCACGATGTTTTCCTTCATCGTTTTGAGAGCAGTGGTGATAATTTACAGAAAGTAAAGCGCCTGTCTGGGGTTGAACTTACGACCTACGAACTCGTAAGTCGCGGCCAATACCACTGGGTCACCTCACCACTGCTCTCTATTGTAGTATTGTATCAGTTCATTGCGTTATCTCTTCATTAATTCTGTTTTTACGAGCTTTTATTTAGCTTGCACTGTTCGTATGTAAGTAAGTTGTCCGTCAAAATTTGCAAACCATTTTTCGACCATTTGTTGGTATCCGATTGCGCTGAAATTTTGCATACACCTCCTTTAGTTCTGACACCAATACAATTTGCAACACTCAATATTGTAATAATTTCAATATGGCCACCGCTCTAAGATGGCGGATTACATACTTTTTCTCAACCCCCCTAAATCCCTAATTTACATTTCTATTGTTAGTTCTCTCGCTCTTTTTCGTGTGGTACAATGTTGAGAACGAAAAATGCCTGTTCACTCTTGCCTTCGAAGCAAGACTGAACAGGCATCTTCTGGGCACGCTTGTTCCATCATAGACCTCATCCATCGCTTTCTATCAGGCGTGACCGAGATCAACAGCAGGCCCATTCAGCGATTAAAAAACGAAAGTTCATTTTTAGTTGTAGGTAAGTAGTAGGTACAGACGCCAGCACATCAACCTACCCGAAACTGTCAAATTTTGCCAATCAACTTTGAACCTTATGCTTTAGCTATGCACATCAACCTACCCGAAACTGTCAAATTTTCCCAATCAACTTTGAACCTTATGCTTTAGCTATAAAGTTGAAAATCTATTAAAGAAATTTGACATTGTAGTAGCTTGATGTGCTGGCGTCTGTACATGCAATTTGTGACTTAGAAAGATTGTTAGTAGCAAAGCGACTTGCCAAGAGAGAAAAAAAAAAAAAAGATTCATAAACTTTGAAAAAAAATCGTCCTACTTATCTACCTAAGCTTTTTATGTGGAATTCCAAAGATGCTAATTCCCGTAATTGAAAACGGTCCAAATCTAGCCGCAATCTCATCTCAGCAATAGTCAATGTCAAAAACTTGTCTTGTAATTTGAAATTAGAGACATTTTTGACAGATTGACTGATTGAGTGAGACTGAGATCAAACTGGACGTTCTTAAAATTACGTCTACGTGAATTTCCCCTCTGAAGTTAGTTACTTGGGTGTCTCACGATACAAAAGAAAAACAGTGGACATGTAGTTTCTTAGTGATTACTTTTAAGGAGGTACCAAGCTACTACATAGATACAGCAAAGCACATAAGTAAATGAAGGAAAGGAGTAGATACATAGATAGCATACATTTCCCCTCCAAAGAAACCTAGTACTGCGGCGTTGCAGATGTCTTGGAGGTCGCACCCTAGATACATATTATGTCTGTCAGGTAAATTATGCATGAAGTGGCTCTGTCCTTGAATACGTATGTATTTGTCGACAGACGACCTCCGATCGATAGAATAAATCATAAAGTATCATACCGTGGTATCATAATTATAACAACTGCGTGTCTCATAATGACCGTGGAGGTTCACAATCACAAATTGTCTTTTTTATCTATGCTAAGTTGATGGATGGTTTTGTACTTTTGTTTGCTCGATAAGAAACTCTTTACATAATTATTACGATACGTTGTTATGTCCAATATTATATCGTGTTTTCTTTTTTTGTTTGATGTTGCAGTTCCGTCGTTTGGAAACTAATATCATTATGGAAATTGTAGTGACATTATAGCGGGTGTTCAGTATTTGCTGTTAGGTATTGATTGACTTGGTATTTTATAGCAGGTGCAGATTGGGATGGGATGATAAGATATTTTTAACCACATACTTCTATAGACTTTTTGTCCAGAGATTTCATGTTAACATTCTATGCTTCATATTTTATTGATGGTCGAGGGGATGATGCTTGGGGGAGGCCAATGTCCAGCAGTTGACGTCGTTCGGCTGAAATGATGATGATGAAGTTTTATTGATGCTCTATAACTTTTGCGCTAGATCATGTCACATAACACAACAATTTATACAACATACATACGTTATATAAAATACTGCAGTGACCATGCAGACTTTATTCTTCAAATAAGGAACAAGGACGTCTCACGTTCAATGCCTTGTGAGTCATTCCATCTTCTCATCTCAACTGTATAACATGTTGCGTTTACCTACTTTCAAAAAGTAAATTAAAAAGTACATTAGTAAAACATACCCTGTTGTTCGCTAAACATATTAGTCAATTTGATTGGTGATCGATTTTTCATCGTGTGACAGTGTCGGTAACGCGGTCATAGGCATTATAGAGTCACGGGTGGACGGTGCTGGCTGTATGCTCTTCGTGTCTTTGCCTCACTTTCAACCGAGTTGCTGTTAGGTGAGTCTATAGAAAATATTGTTTTGATTTTCTATTAAATTCTATGTTTAATACCGGTTTATTTATGGTACCTATTTGCAATTGAATTACTTAATTCAATTATTAATTTCGAATGTTACCTGTTTGGACACTACTTTGAATTTAGTTCCCGCCACTAACTTAACCTTTTTAATTTGTGAATTGGCGCGAAACACCAAAATGTATGGGTACAGTTAAAACGTTTGTTTGGTAATGAATTAATCACTCATTGTTTTTCCTCAACAAGGGAAATTATAATCCTTAGTATCGTGTCTGTTTAGACTACTGGGTATGCCTATTTAGAAGAAATGTCATCGTTCGTTCGTGTGCTTTTATTCGAAACGTAATTTGTGAACGTAACTTTATAACTAATAGGTAAAGTTACAAATTGGGAAATATGTTAACTTGTTGTTAGTAAACAAAGCGTTGTTTATTAGGCAATATTTTGATAGATACAAAACTACAAACAATCGCCATTACCTATTACAACAATGACAGAAACATTTAAAAAATCAGTTCACTTCTGATCTTATTATTGTAGATGCTTTCTTGGATGTTTTCGTTTTAGAAATGGCTTCCACGACTTACGATTCCTAAGTAAGTTGGAGCCGATTCCACTGGACTGGACCACCACTGCTTTCGCCCTGTCCTTCAATTGTATAAATTAATACAAAGTGTGGACTGTAGATTAGTCTTTAGACTTCAAGAGCATTTTCTATTAAAATCTAATCGCCTCTAGATTGTTCGCCGGCGATGACAACAAGCCAAGTATTAGTCAGACTAATTTATTAGCATAGGTTTACCTGTGACTCATTTTGTAGGTAACTAGTTACACTTTGTGTGACGATGACTTGAATGCTTCTCTGGTGATTGTCGTAAAAACATATGCTCAGGTAAATATGTAAATAATTAACGCTGTTAGTCGTTGAGTGATGTCAGAATATTGTTTATTTTGTTCAATAGATAACGTAAAGATATTACAACGATGATGAATTTAATAAAAAACCCACAACCGTGGGGTGTGGCGCAGATCTGGGAGGACTGACCCCAAATTAATTGGATGATAACCAGGAGAAAGTAGAAAATGAATTTAATCATATTTCTCAATTAGGCAACGCGGTAAACATAAATGTAAAAAAAAACACGAAACCAAGACAGAGCGCTGTCAACAGTAAAGTGAAGCCGGTTTCGTAAACATGTGTGCACATAGTGAGGTGTAGTTTGATTCTAAATGTGTGCGTGCATGAGCGTGTATGCACAAAGCGGAGGTGTAGTTTTTACATGCTTCACTGTATTGTTTGCAGCGCTATGTCTTGTCTTTTTATTTGGTCTGAGCTTGTAGCTTATTCTTTTAAATAGAAATAAAAAATGCCGACATGTTTTTTCACGCGAGGATGCCATGCTACGCCAAATAGTCTACGACGCGCTACGCCGGGGCTACGCTGTAAGCCCAGCCGTCCTCGGTAGGTCGTAAGACAGGAAACCGGCATTGTCCACAACACGCCTGACATACGACAAATGTGTCCGGTCTAACCTCATTTATGCATGGCAGCATTCTGGGTGACACTGGCAGTCAGTTTTGTATGCCATATTTAAGTATAACTAGCTTATACCGAAGGCTTCGCCTAAGTGTAGGTTGGAAATTATCCTACGGGAACATACTATCGAGATAAAAAAGTATAATATGTCTTAACCCAGAAAACCAATTCCCGTAATTAAAAACGTTGAAAGTCGAAAACTTATCTCAGCGACAATGACAAAAAAAAATTCAATAATGTAGGGAAATTAGAGGTATTTTTATTATCTGCTTATTTAAATGTTATTATTATTTATTTTGACAGATAGAGACTGAGATGAGACTGTGATCTTTCTTAAAATTACGAGAATTGCCTCTCAGGTCATGGTCTATCCGTAGATATGTCAAAGGAGATCAGCCATATTGGGCTCAAAATCCAAAATGGCCGGACAACGGAAAAATGTATTAGGATACCTTGGTCGGGGAAGTCCTCCTTATCGTTTTTTACTATTGCGCCGAATCTCTACGACCATTCCTTCAGCTGTTGTTTAAAGTTGAAAAATCATGTTTAAAGGCATTTAAAAAACCTAATTTTAGAATTAAATATGTAATAAAATAGTTATAGTCCAGTCATTTTAGGCATTTTAAACCCCAATCTGCGGAAAAATTCCTAGTGAGCTGAATTTTTGTACACACCTTTATTACGACGTTGTAATGAAGATGTGAAAAATCGACATTAATATCGTGCCGGCTAAAAGAGTTATAAAGGTCAAAAGGTCACGAAAATCAGTTTTTTGCAAATATCTCGCGACCTATTGGTCGGAGGTCAATACAGTCATTATAAAAATTGTTTGTCGTGAAATTATCTACAAAAAATGCCTCTTGCAATTTTCTGTAAAATTAACCGTTTTTGAAGTAGAGCGCTGAGAAAGCGACTAGAATGCACTTACATACAGTATTGTATACCGTATACCAAGGCGTAAACTCTATTGTTTTTTATTTATGTTTTTAAGTGTCTTAAAAATTTCTATCTGATATTTGGGCGTTTTGTGAAAAGTATACTTATATTATAGAGGTTTGGAACTTAGTAAAATCTACTATTATTATACAAACGACCTCCGATGGCAAATGTTCTGTATTTTATTGTTCCGAGACCCGTCCCTTTATATCTGCTACTGTCTGTCGGACTGTGTTTAGCTCAGTTGAAAAATATTTCTTGAGTATTAAAGGCGTTATTTTAGTATTTCCATGCTCTTGAACAGTTTTCATAATGAGTGATACATGTTTTATTTGCAATGAATTTATTATCGGATGGTGATGTAGTAGAAGTTAGGCGTGGTCTAAACAATTCTGCAGAAATATTCCAACAAGAAAATTGCTCTCGAGATGACATTGTTAATGCTGGGATACATTTTCTACTAGCAATGTATGGTGCTCCAAAATCAGAACATTCGATAGATAATTATAGATACTTTAGCTTTGCTAAACTACGAGTAACAAGACTAAGCACAGCTGTGAAATTTCCATTATTACCACCTACTTCTTCAGCAGCTCAACAGCATATTTATCGAGTGTATTATCAAATACAAACCTGGTTAGGAAGAGAAATTGATCCAGAACAGTGGGGTTGGGAGTTACAAAATAATATATTACAGCCAATAGGTAGGTAATAATAGGTAATACGGGCTGGTGTCCGCAAATCCACGTCAATGCGCGTATTTTGCGTATTACAGCCAATAACAACATTATTACCACCAGCACCCGATGACATACTGAACACATAACACATAACACATTTTTTTCTACGTCTTTTGTCTTTAATAACGTCTTTAATACTCAAGAAATATTTTTCAACTGAGCTAAACACAGTCCGACAGACAGTAGCAGGTATAAAGGGACGGGTCTCGGAACAATAAAATACAGAACATCTGCCATCGGAGGTTGTTTGTATATATATAGTAGATTTTACTAAGTTCCAAACCTCTATAATATAAGTATACTTTTCACAAAACGCCCAAATAAGTATCTGATAGAAGTTTTTAAGACACTTAAAAACATAAATAAAAAACAATAGAGTTTACGCCTTGTTATACGGTACAATACTGTATGTAAGTGCATTCTAGTCGCTTTCTCAGCGCTCTACTCCAAAAACGGTTAATTTTACAGAAAATTGCAAGAGGCATTTTTTGTAGATAATTTCACAACAAACAATTTTTATAACGACTGTAATGACCTCCGACAAATAGGTCGCGAGATATTTGCAAAAAACTGATTTTCGTGACCTTTTGACCTTTATAACTCTTTTAGCCGGCACGATATTAATGTCGATTTTTCACATCTTCATTACAACGTCGTAATAAAGGTGTGTACAAAAATTCAGCTCACTAGGAATTTTTCCGCAGATAAAATCTAAAATGACTGGGCTATTATAGGAACACTCGCAGAGATACTTGTTAAAGGTCGCCTTTCATTTATTTTCGCCAGTCGCTAGTTTTTTATCTTATTAAAATGTATAAAACTATATTAGAGATACTTTGGGTTTTGGGCCCAACTTCGTATGAAACGTGACTGGTCTCCTTTCAACCAAATCCGTTCCAGGAATCGGCAGACAGACTGACAGAGTACGCATTTATAAGTGTGGATATTATGCTGAAAAACACACCTTCAGTCCTACATTTAAATATCCCGCAGTGGGTGTGTCTAATGTTTGTAGGACAGTATAATTGTAAAGGGAATGAGGTACAATTCTTTTGTTCGCCATGCTTAATCTATGGGGATTACTGTCCATAACACGTTAATGGTGACATTGGTGATAGATACTTACTTGGGAATTATGTAGTAACATGAAATTCAAAATGACCGTTTCGATTTCATTGCGTTCGTTATATCCGTATTTATTATTATTTAGATGTATATCTGAAGGTTATACTCAGTTAGGTACCTTTTATGATATTTATGTTAAATGATTATCTGCAAATTATCTATTTGACCTGCCATGCGAAGGTGATGCAGTAGTACGTATCGTTTTGCATGATGAATGTTACTTTTTCACGCTTGCTTTTGCAATTTATGTAGGTACACTACTTAGCTGTTACTGCATGGCGCAGTAACCTCAAACCCCGTGGTTTAGGGTTTATTTTCACTGATATCTTACAATATCCTCTGTGCTTCAGAAAGCATAATAAATAAGCCATACGTCCCGTTTATAATTGGAAGATCTCTGACAGCGCTGCAGCGGTTTGATAATCAGACGCCCAAAACTTTTACAACCAATCTTACCAAGGAGTGTCGTGTTATTCGTGTTACCCAGTAACTAGGTTGTGGAGAAATTTGCTTCATGTAATAGCTGCGTGTAAAATAATCTATATTATATAAAAATGAATCCCTATTTCCCTTGGTCACGGCATCACGCCTGAACGGCTGGACCGATTTCGCTAATTCTTTTTTTGTTCTGTTCGTTATTATCAGGAGAAGGTTCTTATGAAAGAAAAAATTTAGGAAATTGCGCGGAAAATTAGAAAATTTAAAATTACTTAACCACCATATAAAATTATTTAATGTAACCTTTTTAATGTAACCTTAAGACATTTGACAAAAACATTTGAAAAAAAAATGACGTTTAAAACGGATTCTTCTGTCAATCTTATTTTATTGATAAACAATACATTTAAAATAATTAAATTAAAGGATCTAAGAAATCTGATTTTCTTAGTTCACATGAAGGTTACTTTAGAGCCATCAGGCCTAATATTAAAAGTTCAATTTAATATGGAATTTTGGTAAGTTTGGATAGACTAACATACACGTTATTAACATAACAAGTGGTATATACCTACTTGGTTGTAAAGAAGAATACAATAGTTTTATTTTAATTTACAGATGAATTTTCGTTTATAAAAATGCCAGCAGCTAGACGTACAAACTTAAGTCGCAGAACTCGAGTCAAAATGACGAGCAACGCGAAGCGCGTAATGAAGTAGAAAGGAATCGATAGAATCGAAATCAACTATGTACATAGAAATGTTGCGTTTAACCCCTATCGAGCTGCATTCAATTATAACGTGGAAATAGATTACAGTTCACAACAAATCGTTACTATTGGAACAATGAACGTTGTGTGTCAATATTGCAAGGCATTTAAATTTAAAAATGAAGCTCCTGGTTTGTGTTGCGCGAGCGGTCAAGTCAAATTGACGCCATTGGAACCGCCACCAGAGCCACTACATTCACTGGTTTCCGGAAATGGGCCAGATTCTAAACATTTTTTGACTCATATCCAGCAATATAACAATTGTTTTCAAATGACGTCATTTGGTGCAACAAAAGTTATTCAAGAAAACTTTATGCCAACTTTTAAGATTCAGGGTCAAATATATCACCTAACAGGTTCCTTATTGCCAACGCCGAATAATGACTACAAATTTTTGCAGATTTATTTTATGGGCGATTTACCAAGCCAAGTCAATCAGCGTTGTGCACACAACAATTCGGTGAAAAGATCAATTGTGGAACAACTCCAAACGTTTTTTCATCGACATAACGAATTGGTTGCATTATTTACGACCGCTTTGGACCGCATGCCGTCTGATAATCACAAAATTGTCATCGAAGCTGAAAAGACGCCTGCAGGACAACACGCGAGACGTTTTAATGCGCCAACAATTGACGAAGTCGCTATTGTTGTCGTGGGTGAAAATTTAGAAAACCGAGATATCGTTTTACATCGGCGTAGCAATCAACTGCAGCGTGTGTCCGAAACACATCGATCATATGATGCGTTACAATATCCTATCTTATTTTGGCAAGGTGAAGATGGATATCACTTTTCAATGAAGATGATAAATCCAGTTACAGGTTCCGAAACTAACAAAAAAGTTAGTTCAATGAATTATTATTCATACAGACTGATGGTTCGGGAAAATGAGGACAATCATATATTAAAATGTCGGCGTCTCTTCCACCAATATGCTGTGGATATGTACGTGAAAGTTGAAACTGAGCGATTGACATTTATCAGGTTGAACCTAACTTAATAAAATCAAAAATCTGCTCATTTATGGCGTCTAAGGCGGAACAAAGTTCGCCGGGTCAGCTAGTTACTAATATTTAACTGCATCCGGTTAGACTGGAAGCCGATCCTAACATAGTTGGGAAAGTGTTAGGCAGATGATGATGATTTTAAACCAAATATTATAAAACCGTCTTCTTTAGATAAAAGGTCAAAAAGGTTAACATATTTTTATGTCGATACTGTATACTTTTGATCACTATTGTGTTCAGTTATTTTTTGTGGGAAAATAATGAGTTGAGCGTATTGTCTATTAAATCGATAGGCTTCAAGGCTTGGTAAGGACGCAAGGTCGCGAAGGGGTGTAGAAATTAAAGCACACGATCCACAAAGGCATTGTCTTGTCACTCTTCCCCGAAGTGGAAAGCACAAATATACCCAAATGTCAAAGTTACGGTCTGGGGTTTTAACCCTATGCAATAATTTTGGACATATTCCAACCCACCCAACGCTCCAAAAGTTAAAAGTCTTGATTATTATTGAATATTTTTATAGATAAGTATAATATGTTTTAGGTATGTAAGTATGTTACTCAACTTAGCGCTCGCGCTCGCGCATCCTGGACAGTCACCACCCAACACCTTATTTGACTGGCCAATTCTTCCCTTGCGGTGGTAGTGCTAACGCCCGCCTGGTTTGCAATCACCCTCTCACCGGAGTCCGGCGTCAAGCAGTCTGCTGTGTTTCGTCGATGCGTGGTAGTTCCAGCGCCTTAGACATGTTCTGGGCACGCTCGTTCCATCAAAGACCTCATCAATCGCTTTCCATCAGGCGTGATCGAGGTCAAGAGCGGGCCCATGCAGCAATAAAAGAAAAGGTTAACTTTTTAAAAGATCGCTTTTGGCGATAAGACCGCCCTTTGTGACCCCATGTAATATTTCTACATTAACCTACATAATATCTGTATTTTTTATAGTGTACATAATAAAGATTATTCTATCTGTTTATGCCTTACATTGTGCTCGGGATGTTGCAGTATGGTTTTTAAAAAGAGAAGCCTCGTTCTTTTTTCGGGAGGGACAGTGGAAGCGTGACCATTTATATATTTTTATCAGAGCGGGACGATGCGGAATTAAAAAAAAAAAGTTTTTTTATTTTATTACAATATAATATTATACTTATTATATTTATTAAAAAGAGAACAGGACATAAAAAATAATATACATATTAGCTAAGTATAATTATGTAATTTTAACATTACACTGCGGTGGAAGACCCATTTGTTTTGTATTAGTCGGTGGAGCAAATTAGTTTTAAAATGTCGGGTCTAGCAGTAGCGAAGGGTCGATTTTTGTAAGAGGTAAGCCGGAGTAGATATCTTTCATATGATTATATTATTTGTCTATAGAATACTGACTGTGTCATTTTTCAAAGGTAAGCCGGTAGGAATCGAGTTATATGGAAACTTCGCCACTGGGGTCTGTTATTAGGTAGGAATGGAGCTTACCACATGATTTGTCGATGTTAGTTTTTGTAATTAAAATTTATCGACTTGTGCTGTCTTATATTTGATATTCAGATACAATGTAAGTTGTTCATGAATAAAGGACATGTTATGAAATGGGCTTAAAATATTAATTTTTTTGAACAGCTGTCATGTATGGTTTTTCTGATAGGGACACTTATCCAGGTTGGCCTGACAAAAACAGAAAAAATATTAAAAGCACCATTATTGAGTAAATACATATTTTAAATCCAGATATTTTTGGTGTCGTAATATTATTTTTGCACATTGAAACAAAGAAAAAATGGTTAAATATCATTTTTTAAAGCAAATTATACACCTTATTGTTATTTAAAGTAATCTAAAATAATATTAGATGGCTTAAAATAAAACCAACTCCATGATTTGTATGTATGGCATTAATTCCTTTGCCTCCTAATGGAATCTATGAAAATATTACCTGTGCCAGTAAGGTGGTCATACTTGTCAGCTGTCAGTACACAGGTCAAAATTGAATTGAATTTGACACTTGATTGACGTTCACAATTCAAAATGACAATAAAATGACATCCAAATGAAAAGTGTTACCAAAATCAATAATTACTGTGGGTTGCAATTTGTTTTTTAAATAATGATTATTAAAATGTATAATTATTAAGGAAAGGGTGCTTTCAAAAAAAAATTAAAAAATATACAAAGTCTCCTTAATTTATGTACTTTCATAAAAATATGATCTCTTCCCTGTTCACAGTAGCTTCGAATAAAAGCCCAGCCTCCATACAAAAACCTAACATGTCCTTTATTTGAATAACGTTTGGTCCCTTTGCAAAAGCGGGACATTTTTGCTCTGGTTGGGGATAACGGGACAGACCGCCTGAAAGCGGGACGAATTGTCACGTTAAGTATACCTATATTTCCGATCCTAAAAAAAAAAAGGTATACCTATAGAACCTTAATAGACTTACCTACTTCTTCCTACCCATATTGTTTCTATTATTGCGATGCTTGGTCATCATTAATAATTATTCTTTTGTTCGCAGCCTGCTTCAACTACGACACCGTCTCCAACTCAAAAGGAAAAGGAGATAAAAACGACGTCATGGATAGTGGTAAGTTTTGTACATAAGTATTTTTAATTAGCGCTTAAGTTCAGCGGGTTACGGCACAAAATTGAAATTATGATTTTGCTATTTGCTGGTGTAATCTACTGCCCATCTGAGTAGTAATGTCAAATCTACTTAGCTGAAGTTATAGCATAATCAGCCAGTTTGTTTGTACCAAATAAGCTCCAAAACTTCTGGACCGATTTGAACCATTTTTTCACAAATAGAAAGCTAAATTATCAGGAAGTGCTATAATTTAGTTTGCAATACGCGAACCGTTCGACGCCGAATGCTCAATTTGCGCACCAATATGTGAGCACATCCAACGTACAATATTATGCCCGTCATTTTCCAGAAAAGTTGCATATACCCTACTTGGAGAAGGAAAATTTCCTTCTACAAATGTAAACTGCCACCAAGTATTTATTATTAGTATTTATTATTAGTATTAGATAATGGATTAGGTCAAATTGCTCATAGCTTAGAACATCTTATTAATGCTGTCTATCCCGAAATCGAAAATCTACCTACAAGGAACTATAATTGGCTTTGCTCCACAGCAATATTGTCACCACGACATGGTTCGGTTAATGAAATTTATGATATTACTAGCGACCCGCCCCGGCTTCGCACGGAAACATTATTATTATATATATATAAACCTTCCTCTTGAATCACTCTATCTATTAAAAAAAACCGCATCAAAATCCGTTGCGTAGTTTCAAAGATTTAAGCATACAAAGGGACAAAGGGACAAAGGGACATAGGGACAGAGAAAGCGACTTTGTTTTATACTATGTAGTGATACTACAAAAAGTACCAGGAGACATTAAATGCTACAAGTCCATTGACACAGCGTGCAACATCGAGGACACTGTCCACTATACTACCCTTAAGAATTTTTATACTCTTTAAATCCATCTGGTCTGCCGCCACACGCAAAAACTAATGAACCGATTGCGATGAAACTTGATAGGTACATAGCTGTTATCCATAGCTGTTACTTTTTATATCGATATTCCCACGGAATCGAAACTTACGCGGGTGAAACCGCGGGACGCAGCTAGTAATCGAAAGTCATAAATTAACTAACGATCTTGATAATCATAATAAGGGTAATCGTAACGCTTTTTTGAGTAAGCTTAGTAAAAACAAAATCCAAGAAACATTACCTTTACCTAGGTATCTACTCTAGGTAATGTTTCCCGGAGTTTCTTTCATTTCTACCTAGAAATTTTTCCCGAGAAATAATGTATACGGAATGAATTTCCTTTTTCCCGGGAAATATTGCGAAACGATTTTCCGCAATGCAGAGATCTAACAATAAGTCCTACTTACCTGGTTCCAAGATGGAAGCTGTTCCCTGTATCGATTCATAATTATCATCTAAATTGGATCTTTGGATGCATCATACTGATTTATGATTCCAAAATATTTACTGAAATGGGTTAAAATGTCCTTACATAATGCTGATTTGTTTTATAGCCTTAAAATTATACTAAAAACAACAGCGGTAGTGACAGCTAAGTATACACATAACATAGGTACCTACATAAGTTACTAAGAATTAGGCTAAGTTATTAATTACAATTAATTTAAAATAACAATTTAACAGAGTTAAAGGCCACTTTGGCAGAGTCATAAAAGGATAACATTATGAATCATAATATGGCAAAGGCAGTCCGTGTTTTTTTTTTTTTTTTTTCGCTGCGCTACGTAGGTAGGTATAAACAAAGAGATTGGGATTGGATTGATTGGTATTTTAGCACAGACAAAAAAAAATAACTGAAAAATCCTTCACCAATGGGATTTGATACGATTAACTTAACAGTTAACTGTCCATTATGGCCTTTTTAGGCCTATGGTTATGTAAATATAGTTGTTGGAACTACATTCGCTCGACGTAGGTAAACAAGAAATGCAAATGTTTTCTTTTCAATTGATTCTACCCTTTCATGTAGGTACCTAATTGCGTTTGTAATTCTTTATTCTGGTATATTTTATTTTCTGATTGTTTTTATTCATATGATGTAATTGGTGTACTTACATAATAAAGAGTACCTAAGAATTCTATTTTATTCTATTTCGGAGTTATAAAAGTATAAAAGAGGAATAACAAACGTAAAACGTCCACAGAAATCAAACAGTGATGCATATAGGTAATTTGCATATGATTGAGAAACATTAGTATGCTAATGTAAATTTTTTGCAGACATTTTTGTAGCTAATGATATCATTAAAACTGCTGTCCCACGGCCTGTTAACTGACAAGCCACGCCAGACGTGCCTCGCCTGACGTGCCACGCCTGTTGAGGCCTGTCACGGCTCGTGCCGGGCATATTCCTACGTGTGTGTTGGCCTGGTGCGGCCTATTGGCCGCTATTCTAATATGTCAAGTGATACAGATCGCATGGCTGCGTGTGCAGCCGCAGTGATTTTATTCAGTGGTCAACAATAAACAGCAAAAAGAAACGCGCTCGTGGAGGCCGCGACAGACCTCGTGCCGCACCGCGCCGCGCCTTTGCCCTAAGCGTTCCTGCACACGATGCCGTCACCGCGCCGTCGCCGCGCCGACGCCGCACCGTTACACTGTAGATACGAGTCGCGCGAAGCCCGCCACCGCGCCGTCGCCGCGCCGCCACCGCGCGCGTTTTTACTGTTTCATTCATTCCATTACCGGCCGCGTACGAACGTGCACGCCGCGTAATTTCCCGTGAATGAATCAAACAGATAGGGAGGGGAACGCGCGCGGTGGCGGCGCGGCGGCGGCGCGGTGGCGGGCTTCGCGCGACTCGTATCTACAGTGTAACGGTGCGGCGTCGGCGCGGCGACGGCGCGGTGACGGCATCGTGTGCAGGAACGCTAACCGAGTCCCGATGGATCGGACGGGCGACGACAGGCCACCGCAGGCCTCATACCGCAGGCCTGTGAGAAAGCGGGCCATGGGACCGCAGCATATTACACATATGTGTGTCGTATAGTGTATCGCCTACATTATTATGCATAGGCATACTAATAAAAATACCTACCTAATTATCAGAGCAGTAGGTACCTATCTAAACCGCTGAAACTTACTAAACGCTAAAGAGAAAAAGATTACAATGATCAATGAAAACTAATCTAAGTTTAAATCGCGCGACTAAGAATTTCCCTAGAAACTTAAACGACGACGGGTAAACTGGCACAGAATTAATGGAAGTTTGTAGTAATTGTTAGTTTAATTACGTGCTAAGGGCAGAATCACGCGACCGCCACTACACGGCATACGGGGTTTCCATTATACAAAGCTGGAGGCAATGGCCCTTGAACAAATACTAGTAAAAGATTATAAAAGATTACAGAGCTACTTGTGTATTGCGACTGTTTGTGAAAGATAGAAAATGTGGAAAAATCCGATGTTTTATTCATAAGGGCTTTTTAAGTTCAATACACCTTATCTATCTACGAAGGTACCTACTTGTACCTACCTATATCTCAAATGGATATACTTAGGTATGTCTTATTTGGAGCGGTGAATGCTCAAGCGAATTCCACACCCCCAGCCATAGGCAGAGGTGGAACAATGGGTTGTTTTAGCCGGTAAGAGCATGGAAGTTCATGAGGAATTCAAACGCGCACCAAAAAAAATAAAAGGTAGGTATGTCTTATTTGTCGAGCAATATTTTATATTTATCAATAAGGACAAGAAAAGACAACAATATGTCGATAGTTTTGAATAACAAAATTTAGTTTCTAAGAGACTATTAAAAGTCAGAGGGGCAATTGGGTACCTATGTAAAATTTCTTTCAGGTATTTTTCATTAATTTATTTATTTCATTTTTTATTAGTCATTAATTTTAAATAAATTTTCTAAATTCTACTTCAAAAGTATGGTGAAGAGTTCAATATATTTGCTACGTATATATAACACAATAATGAAAATCCTAAATTTGACGTTTTTTGCTTGACATCAGAAACTTCAAGCATGACACTTGTCAGTTTCAGAGGTGGGAATGATCGACATAATCGAACATTTACTTATTACTTTAAACTGATCGATTATGAAATTATTAAATCGATTACAGTTACTAATTTTGTATATTATTAATATGTCCTTACCAATCGTTAGATATGCGAGTTTAGTAGCCTACTGTTGCCAAGACGGATAGTATCTACTATGTACCTAGAGGTGCACAACTGTGAGTGGTTTCTCTTAAAACTATATTCTTCGGGACAGGGATACGTGAGTGGTTAAAGGGAATGCATTTTATTTAAGCTATCAATATATTGATTAACGATCATTCAGAACGATTTAGATTTTTTGTGTGAATTGATTTTCAACATTTGATTTTAAACAATTCAAAGGTTGACATTTTCGCATGATTGCATTATAATAGAAAAATAAGGTTAAGAATCCTAAAAGCTCGCAATGGTTTTGGAATCAGCGTAACATTTTTTTTGTTCATACAGAATTCTCGTAATTGTCTTTCAGAAGGTTCATAGTCTGATCTCAGTCTCAATTTGTCAAAAATACCTATAAAATTATAGGTATTTATGACAGATTGAGATATTATTGACAAGTTATCTACAGTAAGTATGTATAGTACGAAGACGACGACGACGACTGTACTGTATGTATTTTGAACGTTTTTTAATACGGGAATGGCCTTCTGTTGTCGAAATCGCTAGGTAACCACAACAACATTCGATTTTATAACAGGTTCAAAATCACTGATGATTTGACAAACACCCAAATTGCGTAACACATTATCAACCACAATTCCGAGGGTTTGAATGAAATTCCCAATTCATTACTTTATAGATTTGTTGAAAATTCTTCTGCAAATAACGCAATGAGCGTGGTTGAACTATCAAAATAAAAGGTATTGCGATCAATGGCCATTTTATGTGTGTTACGCAATAAGCTAAACAGAAAGTTTTCAAAAACCTGGGGTTAGTAGGTACCTTCCATCGTCTACCATTCCAATTCAATAAAGCAACGTTAGGTGGTAGTGCAGTATGCATGAGCATTTCTCCACGATAAAAAAAAAAAAAGTTATACTTCAAGTAAAACGAAGATAATAAAACATGTGTTGACATTTTATTCAAATTCTAAGTAATTTGTTCGTAGCTTTGTGTTGAAAAGTATTACAGTATTTTTTCATACATTTTACAGTTTTCACGACGCGCGACGCCAGCGTTGATACCATCCATCAAGTTTTTATAAGAATTCTATGTTGATTTATCAAAATAGCGGCGAAAAAGGGTTGTCGCTTTCTTTTTAACCGACTTCAAATAAAGGAGGATGTTCTCTATTCGTTAGTTACGATTCGGCCTAAGTTGAGTTTCCAGTTGGCATATGAAATAGTAGAATGACTTTATAGATAACTAGCTGCGCCCCGCGGTTTCACCCACATAAGTTTCGATTGCGTGGGAATATCGGGGTACCTATATCCTATGTGTTAATCCTGGTTATAAACTATCTGTCTGCCAAATTTCATTCAAATCCGTGCAGTGGTATTTTGCGTGGAAGAGTAACAAACATCCGTCCATCCTCACAAAAGCTTTTATAATATTAGTAGGATGGTAGGAAATAGAATTGGTAGAATATTGAACGGCGTTCGAAATCGCATTGTTGTTGAAACACGGTTGGACTTGTAACGTTGCAAATTAGTAGAATCGCCCTCCTGCAGTGCGATTCTGTAACCATCTCACCGTGAAAACTTAGGTGAAGTGAGCGTGGAGTGAGCTGTCAATAGTGTCAATTCCTAGCAAAAACAAACTCACTTCACCTAAGTTTTCACGGTGAGATTTTTACAGAATCGACCAGCTGATCTCAGTCTCAATCTGTCAAGAATACCTAGCTCTAATTTCCCTACACTTAAGACAAGTTTTGACATTTTGTTTGTTGCCTAGATGAGACTGCGACTAGATTTTTAACGTTTTAAATTACGAGAAGTGGTCTTCTTGTGTCTGGAAGGCAGACCATCACGAACATTAAATAATACGCTCTGTTAGAACTTAGATTTCATGTCGAATGCTATGATTGGTTTACTAATACCAGTCTTGAGTTACCGACAGATTATATTTAGCAAGAAAACGGAAAATCTTGTTTCTTCAAGCTAATGCCAACCCTAAATCCACTGCCTTGTTATATATTCGCGTGTTTATGGTGTTTCCACTAATTGTACGGTATTCAGACTCTGATACGTTTTCTTCATTATAAACAAAAATAAATAAAAAAAGGACTAGTGATTTTAGTAATTCACTACGTTCGCGTGTTCTATAAACTTGGCTCTAATGTAGGTAAGAGGGTAGAGAGGTAAGGCTGTGTTAGCCCCTGCCGGGTCAGCGGGATTGTCCGAAAGGGTTACCGCTGGCTCGGAACATAAAGGGCTAAGGAAGGAACACGGGTGGGTTTTAGTCAGTAAGGGTCTGACACTCCTTTCCGCTCCACCCAGAGCGGGAGGGGACATTTGATGATTTCACATCCTGAAAAAAAAAAGGATGTGTTAGCCCAGTGCAGTGGTAATGGCATCGACTTACGAGATCGTGGGTTCGAAGTGCAAACCCAGACAGGCTCTTTGCTTTGTGTATACTTTCATCAACACTGCTCCCAAAACGGTTAAGGAAAAAATCGTAAAGAAACCGGCATGTTCTAGAACCAAATTCAAATTCGAAGAGATGTGACATATACCAACCCACTGGGCTTGGCGTGGTCGATTATAGCCTACTCCCTTTCAAAGAGAGGAGGCTTGTGTCCCAGCAGTGGGAACAGTATAGGGTGATTGTTTGATGTAGGTAAGTAACCTAACCTACGTCGCGTCGGTAAAAAAGGCTTACTTGTAAATACTGTTGGCACTCAAACCGAAAGTTATACATCAAAACTACAGATGAGATCAAAACCGATAGTGTTCTCGGACCCTGCCGGTCGATTCTGTAAAAATCTCACCGTGAAAACTTAGGTGATGTGAGTTTGTTTTTGCTAGGAATTGACACTATTGACAGCTCACTCCACGCTCACTAAGTTTTAAGTTAGTTAAGTTTTCGCGGTGAGATTTTTACAGAATAGCACCGTTGGAGGGATGTACCTATGTAACATTGTGGATTTTTAGACTGCAGAGATTATGCGGATGATCTGCACTATATTACGACACAATTTAAAGTCGCTTTATCTCGTTATTTAACGGTTTACTAAACTACTTCTATCAAATTACGCAATGGACCTCGTTCTGGTGGACGATGATTAAATTGAACTAAGTAGTATTGTTACCGATTATGTATTTCATTTTGCTGACAAAAAGAAAGAGAGAGGGAGAATTACCTGGATGAGACTCGCACATACCAGGGAAGCATAGCACAAAAGAGGCTCACTAGTGAGTGAAAAAGGCTGCCAATAATGACGGTGATGAAGAGTGAGAGAGGTAGATGAACTTCAGCTAAGGTTGATGCACAATAAAATATCTGACATTAGGACTATTGCTTATTTTAAATAAAATAGCCAAAAAATAGCAATGATTTTAATTTTGTGGGTGAACAATACTAACTTAACATAAGAGGTACTCACGACGACATATCAACTATCAAGTTATACATTTCTAGTATAAGCTAACGTCTCATTGTACGAAAAGCCTCTATACAATTCGAGGTCAGCTAAAACTGGAAATGTATAGCTAAATGTATCGGACGTGTGTGTATTTCCATCTGGTATCGACAGTTTATGTAACTAGTTCATAGTTTAAAGCTATCTAGGTGCGTACATTTCCTTATCACGGTCCATTTACGGCGATCGATGTTCCGGTATGATTCCAATTCCAACCCATTGTTTTGATTCATGTCGAAGCCATTTTGATGTCTTCTATAATGAGATTATTTCCTGTTATGGACTTTAAGTACTAAAACTAGGACCTACTTTATTATTTAGATATATGCATAAATTTATGCTGTTTTTTTTTTCCATCATCATTTCAAGCGAAAGACCAACCAGCCAGCGGTAGGCCTATGTCCACTGCTGGACATAGGCCTACCCCAATATAAATGTTTTTTTTACGGTGACAATAAATATTAGGATAAAGTTTTTTTTGCTTTTTTCGCTTTGTGTCAAAAGCTATGACTGAAACACTAACCCCTTTATTCATAAACGTTGCCTAAAGTTACGTAGTGATTAAACATACATTTTTGACGTTTAAACGTCACCTAATTTTAGTCATCGTTTATAAATAAACCCCTAAAGAATAGTTGAATTATAATCAGATTACATTGAAATCAGAATGCTGATGCTGCCCGTAACGGTCGTAATCGCTCAACAACAAAATTATAAATGCTTGTACAGACGCCAGCACATCAAGCTACCCGAAACGGTCAAATTTTCCCAATCAACTTTGAATCTTAAGCTTTAGCAATAAAGTTAAAAATCTATTAAAGAAATTTGACGGATTATAGTAGCTTGATGTGCTGGCGTCTTCTGTACCAGCGTTCGTCGTTCAAATCTACTGCATTGTTCTGAATCCAAACTATGATAATAATTTTATTAATAGCTGTACATTTAAGTTCCTCGTTATTTTTTCAACTAAACATGTAACTTTTCGCTTTTGGGTTCGTAAGTATTCCGTCTCACTTCGCAGTTCGCGCCACCCAATTTATAGAGGCTGGCGGCACTCGGGGTCGGCGGCAGTCAGTCAGTAGTGACCGTCGAAGGCTCAAAGACGTACAGTCCTAAAACATTCCCCCGTCTTTATTAAGTAATGTTATGTGCCAGATTCTGATCACTTGTGTTGTGTGTTGTTTATAAATTATAGTTAGTGTTGGACAAAATGTATCTTGGCAAACTTAAAACCGCATCGAACAGTAAGTTTGTTTATTTTTTTAAATGGTTTATTGTTTGCCGGCGTTGTGCACTGAATAAAACGTTTGTTCTTGTATTAGAAGTGGCTTCTTAGTTCTCTCGTGGTATTTTATTAAAATATGCTCTAATTTTATAAACGGAAAATATTAGTCTAAGAGTACCTACTTGGTATTTTGTTTTCTTGGTGTTTGAATCTTACTTCGGCATAACATCTTGAGTGTTATTGACAAAGATGACGATTGGGCTAACGTTTTTTATTTGTTAACAAAATTAAACCGGGTTCCGGTCCCTGCTGCGCACAACCCGCGGGGGAGCAGTCCCGCCCTTAAAATATAACAACATTTTAACTTTGGAGGTTAACTTACGCGTGGAACCAAAAGATAATGTTCGAAATTTAACTTTACCTTAGAGAATTAATTTGTTAACGGCATGCACGACAGCTGATAAACTTCCTAGCAGTGTAATATTTGTTGTACAGTTAAATTCGAACAACGGAGTGTTGAGAACTGTATCGATTTGACCGAGTAGGTGGGGCGCCTTCGTGACTCGGTTGCCAACCCCCATGTTACGAAAAAAAATGTGTCATGCGGGACTATAAACAAGAAATAATTACTTGCCAGACAGCGACAGGTGTGACTGGAAAGTTCTCGTCATTTAATTATCGAAATTACTTTGTTCGATATCTCGTTAGTTCGGAGTCGAAACGATTGGTCGCTTTATTTTTATCGAAATCGAAGACTTAACAAATTCAAGGAATTTGGTTCAACCTTCTTACAATAAGGGCTTCGAGGTCAAGTCTGGTCAAGTGTCTACTTAGGTAGCTACATATCGAGCTGCTCCCTCGTATTAGGAACCCTTTCGGTAGGTATTGGTTGGTACCAATGTCGTATCTACTTATTTTTTTTAGTTTTTTCACATTTATCCGCATTAATAGTGTTGATAACAGTCTAGGGAACTGTTACCAGGCAACAATATTTTTGCCGCATTACATTAAAAAAATATTTCAATTATTATATGGCTAGTTTCCATTAGTTTTCATGAATTCTTCTTTTTTTATTTTTGTAATGCCTTTTTTATACAACCTGGTACCTAATAATAATAATAAAAAGGGTAGACCATGACCTGGAAAAGAACATATGCGAGGTACTTTTCATCTTAGATCGCAGACGAAGTCGCGGGCAAAAGCTAGTCATTGATAATACGATAATAAAAACAACAACAGATGTAAACTGGTTAAATGTAGGTCAAGGACCTGTTTTTTTTTATTTTATCGCAAAGTTCGCGATCGCGTGTAAGTTTGTTTTGTACAGACGCCAGCACATCAAGTTACTACAATCTGTCAAATTTCTTTAATAGCTTTTCAACTTTATCGCTACAGCTTAAGGTTCAAGGTTGATTGGGAAAATTTGATAGTTTCGGGTAGCTTGATGTGCTGGCGTCTGTACATAAACCGATTCTAAATGTTTCAGTAAAGTGCCGTAGATTGACGGAACATGCTTCTATTGATATTTATGTTTTGTTTATATTGTTACTTCACCTTACAAGTTAAAAGTAGTGGGTTTTAAACGACGTCCTATTACGGCGTCTTTATTGGTTAATTGAAGCTTATTTTGTTTGCCGTTACTGAATGTTTATACATCCATACTATGCATGGGCGTACCCAGCTTCTGGCGTAGGAGGGGGCAAGTCAGATTTTTTAGGTCGGATCGTCCGCGGCTGTTTTGTCATACACACTACACAAACACACCTACATGAATCATTAGGTGTATGTAGTGTAGTGTGTAGGGCAAACAGCCGCAAATGATCCTGCTTTATAGGTAGTTAAATAAATAAAAGTAAATTTGACTATGCATGCATTTTTATTTTATTTAAATCGCTTCTACTTTAAAAGTAATTTTCGAGGATCTTCTGCAAAACGGCTTATAACGTCTTCCGTGAAAGAATCGCCCATACTGTTTATAAGTTTTTTATGTATGTTTGCTCAGTGGCAAACAAAGTCCATTTAACCTGTCTTCAATCATTGTTGATCTCAGCCACATTTTCACGCGTCTGAGTGTACTGAATGATCTTTCAATAGTAGCCGTGGAATAAGGCATTGCCAGTAAAATTTCTAGGCTTAGATGAATGATTGGTCTCGCTGCAGTCGAGTGCAGCGAGACCAATCATTCATCTAAGTTTCTAGGGCTGTTTTCACTTTCGGATAAACATTTTGCTTCTTGGATTAATTCCGTTATCTCACTTTAATTAGTAATTAGGCGAGTTCATACATTTCTGTTCTGCGAGATTTCCAAGGGGGGGCAGCTGCCCTCCCCTGCCCCCCCTGGGTACGCCCATGATACTATGTATAACGTCTGTATGTATGTCATTTTCACGCCTAAGCCACTGAACGGATTTCGAAGAATCAGTAATACAACTTGTTAGGTTCGTATAATCCCAAAATGTCAAGATTTTATGAAATAGTCATTCTGTAGGATTACTTGCTCTTAGAGAGTTGTGTTGACTGTAATGATTATAATTCTGTAAATACATATTTGTTACGGCCGCGAATCCTATTTTAATCAACGTATGTACAACTTGACACTGACCAGCAAATTGCAAAAAACGTAAAAAAAAATTAATTTCGCGGGCTACCCTGGCACTTTCCCCTTAAAGTTGATTGGGAAAATTTGACAGTTTCGGGTAGCTTGATGTGATGGCGTCTGTACATACCTGCAAAAAGTAGAACGTGGCAAACAAAAAACATTTATAACAAATAAAAGCAGGGTTCGCTGATATTTATCAGTGGACTACCTGACCCGACAGACGTGGTCCTGTCTTAACTACGAATATTCAATTCGAACTGGTATAAAAAAATATATATATCTTGAGGCTGCCCTTGCGATTTATTTATTGACATTACAAAATGTAAGCCGCACTGGCAATTGATAACGTAATTTTAACGTCATGCTCATGATATATCACGATATGATTAACTTGTTGCGAAATTCCGCAATGTGATGGTAGGTATCGATACCTAAACATGATAATAAAAAAAAAATTTTTTGGCGGTTTTAGGTTACACACGGGCTGCATATTAAAAAAAAACAAGAACTTACGAAAGACTGGTGAAATCACCTAGGTATCGGTAAATACAGCAATGCGACTATAACATGTACTATTATTTATTCTGTGCTATAACTGCAATCTGCAATGGAGGCAATCTATAACTTTCAATTTTCTAAGGGCTGATTTTTCAATCATGTGATAACTTTATTCGAGGAATAATTATGAAATTTTGACAGTTATTTCAGACAAGAACATGTCATACATCAATTTTATTCCTCGAACAGTTATCTGGTGAAATATAAGCCCTAAGTCGAATCAGCTGCTGTGCAGATGTTTTCTACATACCTACCAACACTGTTCTGACTAGGACACTACCTATAGCTTAGATTAGCGTTAGGGCAAGGGCAAGGTAAGGACAAATAAACGGCTAAAATTCACTAACACTTGAGATGAATGAACGGGCTAAGGTAATAATAGCCCTTCCTTGACAACGACGAAAAAGGAGGAGCGGGCTATTGGGTTGAGCTCAATACCATTTTAGTTTTCAAGAGTTTTTAGTTGTCGAAACGAATATTAGAAAGAGAAAAGGTTTGATTCTTTTGTATGTTTGTATGTTACGCTTTCGCTAAAACCGCTGAACGGATTTGGATGAAATTAGAAACATGGGTAGACCATGACCTGGTTTAGGACATAGGTAGGTTACTTTTTAAATCGATATTCTCACAGGATCGAGACTTAAGGCTCGTGCACACAGGCGCGACGCGACACGCGACACAAATGCACCGCAAGTCGCGCAACGAGCGGTGCCTTTGTGTCGCGTGTCGCGTCGCGCCTGTGTGTACGAGCCTTTATGCGGGTGAAATCGCGAAGCGCAGCTAGATGTTAATAAATTACTAGTATTTACTCGTAGTTACATAATTATAGATGCTGTTCAAGATCTAACATAACTTTCACACATTGCTATTTCAATGACTAAGTTCAGATAATACCTAGTGCCTATCATTGATAAGCTTGTAGATAATATAATTATTTTATTCTGTTGTTATCCGAGGTTATAGACCTAACGGGCATGCGTAAGCGTACGCATGGAGCGACTGAAACAAAACTATTGTTTATCTCCCTCTAACGTTTCGTCATCATTCTAGTCGTTTCTAGAGTGTGGGTTCGGATTACGATCCCACAAGATACCCACGCTTGGATATCAGCATTCAATTTCCGGCCTACATTACCTTCAGAAATGCCATATAGTGGAAATAAATACTATTAATAGATCAGAAGTTGCATAGTAGTTTCATAATCATAACACATTCATTCATGATAACGGTTTATCCGAGCACGTTTCGGAGTAGCTAGGGCTGCCATCCGGAGAGCGCCCGGGAGGGGTTTTTAAATTGTGTCCGGGTTGCACCCGGATACTATTTTAACACTTTGTGTTAGGTGGCATCAATGAAAATAAAAAATTGAAAAATGTAAATTGAAAGCAAGTTATGCATGTCACGAGCGCACGGGTATAATTATTTGCCGAGAGGCGAATTTTGAACTAGAATTTACCTTTGCTTTCATTTATTGCAGAACGCTCTTCTTTTTGTCATCAATGAAAATTATTTTTGTTAAGTACTAGAATACCTCCCACATAGAGAAGAGTGTATAATTAGTAAAGTTAAGCGTTTCATTTGTATAGGGTTTAAGTTGAATTTCTATAAATAAAGAAAAAATAATCCATGCTAACATTATAAATTCGAAAGTAGGTAACTCTGTCTGTCTGTCCGTCTGTCTTTCTGTCTGTCTGTCTGTCCGTATGTTACCTTTTCACGCCTAAACCACTGAACGGATTTTTATAAAATTTGGCAGAGAGATAGATTGCATCCCGGGGAGGGACATTGGTTATTTTAGTGTAATTTTTTTTTTCGAGGGATTCCGGGTATAAATCTTTATTTCACCGAAATGTCTGGGGTTTTTGCAGTTTTTATCCTGGGTCCGTAATTTAGATGATAGCAGCCCTAGGAGTAGCCAACTAGATTAGAACTAAAAATATTGACGCCTGCGCGCCTGTGCTGTTTTACCGATAGACGAACTCCTCCGTGTATATGTTCAACCTCCGTGGTGGGCTGTTACCAATGTAAGAGGTCTGTCACTTTGACATGAGCTTGTGAAGAGGCCTGACATGGGATGGGCACGTTATCTTCTGAAATGTTTGGTGGTAAACATTGGTATTTAACCCTCTAGGGACGCCTTTTTAATAACCTGACCCACCCCGTCCACAATCCCTTATTATTATGCAAGGTCGCGAGTCGACAACTTCCATGTTCGATTCGCGAAATCCGATAATAATCATAAACCGCCCTATAATTTTGGCTACACACAGCATAACATTACGCCTGTACTATTTCTCGAAGGAATAGGCAGAAGTCTTTATGCACCAAGTCCCATGCACTGATGTACTTAATAGGCAGCTAAGGCAGCGAGCATATTGAGTCAAACAAGTTGAGCTAATAGTGAAATTCAAAAGGTAAGATATCCTTTATTCAAAAATGAAAAAAAAGTGTAGAAAGGGAAAATTAGAAAAAATAGTGGAACATGAGATAGGTAAAGGCTCTGGGATGCCGCTGTAAATCGCGAATTGCCTCGAAGTCGATAAGTCTCAAACGAGATTACTCAGCAGTCTGTGGGTCTTGCTGATTTTAATGTCGAGGTCGGCCAGACAGGCAACCTTATTGGTTTTTTTTTATCTAACGTATTTTTTTTATTGCAAATACAGTAGCATGGCACAGACCGATGTCAGCGACGTCACGACAGGAGGAGGAGTTAATGCAGAAGTCTGCCCGCGCGCTGTCGTCGGCCACGGACCCTCTGGAGAAGCTGCGCCTGCTCTGTTTGTCGCGAGGAGCCTCTGGCATCCTCGGACTTGGGAGGTAAGTATACATTTTGAAGAATTTATCATCATTATAATCATTCTGCCGAAAGACGTTCACTGGTAGACATGGTAGACCTATGTCTACCAGTGGACCGGCGGCGGGGCAATTGCGTAACATATTATCAATCGGAATCGGTTTCATTTTGATAGTTCAACAACATTCATTGCGTTATTTACGTGTTGAGCAGACAATTTTTTCGAACTTATGAAGCAATGGATTAGCAATTTGCTTCAAAGGTGCTGTACAATGCGCGCCACGAAAGATGAGACTTGACCCCGCCTCCTCCGCTCTTTCCGCCGCCCCTATGACGTCCGGTCCCGTCCCGCACTCAGACCTCATACCGCTAAAGATACCTAAACTCGTGTACTGCGCAAGTCAAACCACGTGGTGTGTCAAGTCTCATCTTTCGTGGCACGCATTGTACCATGGACATCGTCATCGTCACGACCGGTCCTGTGTTTACCGCGTCTTGACGACCTTCACATTCATTGCTCTACATTATGGGGCTACCCACTCTCTGCACCTTCCGGTACGCAACCGTCTAGAACTTTTCGGCACCATTGGCCATGTTTTGTGAGCAATGAGCCCCGCCCACTGCCAATTACGATTGGGATTTATTTGGGCTATGTTGTTTATAGTGGTTGTCCTCATTTCTGATTCAATCATGCAGGGAAACTTCGAGCATAGCCATCACCATGATAAAACCTATTCTAGCGTCAGTCGTGCTAATACTGGAGAAGTAAAAGCTATTTTGTGTACATGAAACAAGTCTACTTTTAGGAGACATTGATCAAAAGCTTTATTTTTCGATTTAACTAATATCCGTAAAATTTTACTTGCAGGATCTTTCGATCAATGGATGACGATGGCAGCAGGCAGTTGACCCATGAAGAATTCATTAACGGACTCAAGGAAACTGGACTGGAGCTCAGTCATGAGGTAAAACCATTATTTTCAAAAAAAAAAAAATGTTGAGAGTTTGTTGAAAATAAAAATCGTCGAAGTATGATGTAGCTTCAATCGTTAGAAAGCTAGTTTTCCAAAAGAATATTTGCACCACAAACAGTTAAAAACTGGCCAAGTGCGAGTACGAAGGGTTCCGTACCACAAGGCAAAAACGCCGAAAAAAACACGTTTGTTGTGTAGGAGCCCCCCCCTCCCCTTAAATATTTATTTTATTCTGTTTTTAGTATTTGTTGACAGACAGACGGACAGTGGAGTCTTAGTAATAGGGTCCCGTTTTTACTCTTTGGGTATGGAACCCTAAAAAATAAAACTATTGTTCCCCTTATTTAACTCCCTTACGTTGACGAGACTGACTATATCTATACCTGCATCCCGGCGGTAAACAAAGCCTCCCCCCGGCGTTAAACAAAGCCTCGTCCCGGCCGGCCTTGCAAAGCTCTCGGGTGAGATAAATGTGACTCATACAACGAAATGTGGGAATGGGACGCAGCATTCTCGCCCAAACAAAAAAATACTGGTCTGCGAAGGACCGTTTGCAAAGGTAGCTTTTATGCTTTTATTGCTTCGTCCGAATGGATGCTTGGAGGAATGAAGATGGATGAATAGATGATTATTTTATAGATTTGTGACTTTGGTTGTTACTCCTTCCAAACAATACACAACATTTAGGCGATTCTCATACTACCACGCGCACCCACGCCACGGTAATAATTATTATCTACAGCTGGTGGCGCAAAAATAATGTCATAACTTGAATTGGCTGCCATTTTATTAAAAACTAGCTTCTGCCCGCGACTTCGTCCGCGTGAAATTCGTAATTTCCCCAAAAAATTTCGAAAATTATGTATAATTATGATCTTTTTCATTTATTTCTAGATAAATAAGTATTCGGGCCAATTTTTAGGTTTACAAAACAAATGAAGAAAGAATATGGGGAGGCCTTTGCCCAGCAGTGGAACAATAATAACGAAAAAGAAAAAATAACAAATAAATATTGATTTTTCATAATAAACTGGATCCCTGCTTTTCACCCCCAGAGAGATGGAATACGAAAAAATCGTTTGGGGGTGGTCATTATTTAACTGATAGATTATTTATAACAATTTTCGAGTTAATCATGCTACGCAGTAAAATCCTCCTTGTAAAATTAACTACCCCTTTTCCATACCCCGTTAGGGATACATTTTCCAAAAACCATGATACACGCAATGATGTATAAAACTATAGATACGTTGTCCGCACTCTAAAATGGCAACATGAAATGAAGCCAATTGCCACATTTGCGCTCAGTCACGCACCAACCTGTCGCGCGACGCGACGCGACGTATGTTTGTTTTTAATTTATATCGTATGTGAAAACCTGTGCAAAACATAAAGAAAATATGCCGTCGTGTGTTTTCAGAGGATGTAAAAATTATACCCCAAAAGTTAAAGACAAAAATGTGTCATTTCACGCGTAAGTTTACAAAACTAGATTATTTTATTTTATTTTGTACGACGCTGCGTCTAATGGCGGCCGGCGCATGAAGTGACTCTGATAGCTACGTCACTCATGCGCTCGACCAATGAGCATGTAATTTGACTATTACTTATCCTGTGACGTAACTGAAGATGTTTATTTATCTCCCTCTAGCAACAGACATCCCGCCGTACGGTGATATATTTTCTTTCCCTTTCTTTACGCGTATAAGTAGTTATCTAGTATTTTCGCCGTTTTTAAGCGCCGAGATGTTGGTTGATAACGTGTCTATATATAATACGTCATTGGATACACGTTATGCTTTGCTTATGTCTTAAGTATAAATACTAAGTTTAGAATTAATCGGACAGCTCGTTAAAATTCTTCCATACAAATTTTGACACCCCCCAATCCCCCTCTAATGGGTAGTTTAAAAAAATGCCATACTTTATAATTTACTTAGATAAATATTCGTGCCAAGTTTCAAGTTTATTAACTCGAGGAATAAGATTTTTTATACAAACAAAGTCCCTCCATTTCACCGTCTTAGGGGTGGTATTTCAAAAACCCCTACATACAAACTTTACCTCTTTATAATATTAGTATAGATGATGGATGAGATATTACTAAAACATTTAATTCAAAAAAGCAGTTCGCTGAGCACAACGGTTTCGTACGTAGCCAGTAAGCCGACCGCCCGGCCCGGCTGAGCCGCGCGGTGCGGTACCTATGGTACCTCGCAGAGCTGCCGGCCGCCTTGCGAAGTTATTTTAAAACTATGATATCTCCTAAGATATTCATTGAAATCAAATGCTGTCAAGGGTAATTTTGTTCAAAATTAAATACTTGTGATGAATAACGTATTTATTTGGATAAAGATCAATATCATGTTTATAAAAACACCTTCGCAAGTAATGCATTATTTTAGAACAAATTTGATTACCCTAAAAAAGGTAATGGTTAATCAACCTTAACAGATAGATATATACTGTTGCGGACTTTTTTATAGGACTTTTATAGAGGAACAATTGCGTCCTACATGATTTTTATGTAACTTTAAGCGTTTACGCAGCGTACGCAACGGAAGCTCTCAAAAGGAATATTTTTTCCCGTTTTTGCAACATTTTTCATTGACGCTCCGCTCCTTTTGGTCGTAGCGTGATGTTATATAGCCTATAGCCTTCTAAAAAGCCCGTTAAATGGACTATCCAACACAATTTTTTTAAGAATTTTTCAATTCGAACCAGTAGTTCCAGACCGCAAAATTATTATTTTTTTTTTGTATATACTTTTCCGGGATAAAAAGTACCCAGTGTGGTGCCCAGGATATTAAAGAATAATTATACCAAGTTTCATCGTAATCTAACCGGTAGTTTTTGCGTGATGCCTGAACAAACAGACAGACAGACAGACAGACAAACAAAAATTTTTTTAATCACATTTTTGGGTTCGGTGTCGGTATAGTAACACCCCCTGCCATTTATTTTTTTGATATTTTCAATGTACAGAATTTTCACTTCTACAGATTTATTATAAGTATAGATGAAACAAATTGGATTCTGTTTTCATGAAAAGTTTATTTGAAAGTGTAAAATTCATGACATTAATTGGTAAAACTTTTATCGCTCAAATGGCCACCTCCGTTTTACGTTGTGCATCGTTTTAGGGCATTTTGAATTGTTGCTCGCAAAACATCTGGCTCCATATTGGCCACTTCTTGCTAGGTCTAGGCCCAGTAGCACGTGGCGCTCGGCCAAACGCTTAATTGTTCGAGCACATGAAACACGACGACGAGGAAAACGACGACGAAATTCAAACTGCGTTAAAACAGATTGAAAATTTGTCAAATAAGCAGTGACAATAATTCCACGTTCTTGAGGTGTGTATCGCTCCATGACTTGTTGACAACTAATTCTTTATATATCTTCAACATAAATGTCAAAGCGCAGTAACATTTGGCGCCATCTGCAAAAATTAAGGCACATTCACATTATGACATTACTTTTGCGCCACCCGTTATAATATAGATAATATTATCGTGCCCACGCGTTATTTTTACATACCTACAAATTGAATAAACGCGTTGCCGCGCGAGGCATTTGACTGTTTCCCATGCCCCGTCGCGTGGGACGTTGTAGTGTTAGATCCGCCTTACACTAACTATGCGTTTGCACTAGAAAACATTCAACATGTAGATGTTGAATGTTGAAAATTATCCCATGAAAAAAATCTCTAGTTTGTTTTTTTTTTTTTTTAATTTGCGTTCGCACTGCTGACTGCACTAAACATGCGTAAGTGATTTAGGACAGATATCAAGATTTGTTCCTATAAGCTACGCTCGCACTATCTAGAAACATATTCAAAGATGACATGATGAATGACAGCCGGGCCAAACGGCTTTCCGAGGCACGGAATCCTTGGTATATAAAGATGGACACCCATCCACGGACCAACCACGGCAAGCGTAGCTTAACTTGATCGATCGACCCTTGCGGCTGTTATTACTGAGCCAATTTGTGAATGTTTTGCTAATGCAAACGCACAGTGCCATTAAGCAATGTCTGAAACAAGTTATAAGTTGAAGATACAGACTAACCACAGACTATAACTGTCTAGTTTGGGGCTCACTGGCAATATTAATTTGTAAAATTGCAATAGGTAATACTGTACTGGGGCCTAAAAAGGCCACTTTGGCGAATCACAAAAGAATAACATTATGAATCGTTATGGACAGTTAACTGTTCAAGTTAATCGAATCAAATTCCATTGATGAAGGATTTTTCAGTTATTTTTTTTTGTCTGTGCTAAAATACTAATCAGTCCAATCCAAATCTAATCTCTATTTCTTTGATTATACCTACATAGTGCAGCGAAAAAAAGAAAAACACGGACTGTCTTCGCCATATTTTGATTCATAACGTTATCCTTGTATGATTCGCCAAAGTGGCCTTTTTAGGCCCCCTGTTCAGCGTTAACTGTTGAATAACAGTGCACAGGTAGGAAGAATATCTTACCTGTGCCTGTGTTGTATTACTTACCTGGGATTAAATATATTTTTATTTCTAGTCAGTTATATCTACAGACATTATGACTTTATGACATGTTTTTGTATTTTTTTCAGGATGCAATGGAGCTTTTTGAAACATTCGACAGTGACAAGAGTGGCTCCATAAGCCTTGACGAGTTCCTAGCACATATTCGTGTAAGTATTGGGCTCCTATTTTTTTTTGTCACTTTCAACTAGTAAACCATAATGTAAATCTATCGTATATCTTTGTATAAGTATTAATAATAAAGCTGAAGAGTTTGTTTGCTTTTTGTTTGTTTGAACGCGCTAATCCCTAGAACTTCCAGTCGGATTTTCAAAATTATTTTTGCATTTGAAAGCCCAATTCTCGAGGAAAGATATAGTCTATTTAACACGGTAGGATCCTTAGGAGGCGAGCAAAAAGAAAAAAAAAAGAAAGAACGCTAAGCTAAAACGAAGTAATAGCGCGGGCAGGCGATGCGATGCGATGGGATGGGTCGGAGGAACATGAAAGTTTACGCGAATGAGGTCGCGGGCAGAAGCTAGTGACTTTATAAAACTTAGATTGAATTTATTCAAAAAACGTTTGACTTTGGTCCCAATCCCATGTGAAACTATTATTCAAAATAGGAAAAATAGATAAATAAACTGTAAATTTATTTATCTTTATCATGCTAAAGTAGACTGGTATAAAATGTGTGAGGTATTAAGTCTGACTTTGTGCAGTTTCATACTTCTCAATCAACTCGGCTTATTCTCAGTCCACTGCTGGACATAGGCCTCTCCTAGGCTGCGTCATTACACCCTGTCCTCCGCCTTCCGCATCCAGTCTGTCCCAGCGACCTTCTTCACCCAACCCAGAACCCACCGTGGATAGAGACCTGAAGAGAGAGCAAGCGTAGTGTGGTCACCATCCAGCTAAATAGCCAATATGTGGTCTGCACTCCAGGACACACTGCTTTATACTTCTATTTATCTAGTTATGTATTATCTGGGCAAATGCCTCCCTCGCCCACACACTTCTGTCCACTGCTATTGTGGGCCTTAATAGATGTTGATAAATGTTTGCAGCCCCCCATGTCAGAATCACGCCGCGCCATTGTGGAACAGGCGTTCAAGAAGCTGGACAAGACCGGAGACGGCGTCATCACCGTCGCGGATATTCGAGGAGTCTATTCCGTTACTGCGCATCCCAGGTAACAAACATTTATACTTATGTACAGACGCCAGCACATCAAGCTACTACAATCTGTCAAATTTCTTTAATAGGTACATATAAAGAGGTTCAAAGTTGATTGGGAAAATTTGACAGTGTCGGGTAGCTTGATGTACTGGCTTCTGTACTTTACCATTAGTTCCAAAATTTGGCGGTTTGTCAGAATCACAGAAATGCATCATCATCTGTCTAGCCTTTTCCCAACTGTGTTGGGGTCGGCTTCCAGTCTAACCGGATGCAGCTGAATACTGGTATTTTACATGGAGCGACTGCCTACCTGACCTCCACAGCACAGTTACTGGGTAATACAGAAACACACAGAAATACACGAGCACCTAAAGATACTATTGGATAGGAAACCTACAGAGGCGTGAACTGAAAGACGGAATGATTAGTACTAGTGCTCCAGCTGAGCACTGCAGTGCACAGCTGTCCTTACGTGACGGCGGCGCAGTCACATCTATTCTACGTCTATATATAGGTGCATATATAGCAGATATAATAAAATACCACTCGATATTCTTCAACTAAATAAGAAGAAATTTAAAACATGCATTAAACGGACACTATGTAGACAAGCATATTACAAGTTGGATGATTATATCGTTGATAAAAATGCTTGGCTTAATTCTGGTCCTGCTCCACAGGCACTTGGGCTCACTAAGGTGGAGTCATTTTAATAGGTAACATTTGACGTCTGTCAGTTTTATCCTCATAGTGAGGTGACCTGCTTATAAACATCGATTAAAGTGAATGAATCGATACGAACTTGAAACATATGCGAATTTTAAAAATCATCAGGCGAATCCCTGTCCCATTATTATTATTTTTTTCGTAAATTTAAGGAGCAAAATAAGACAAGTACACAATTTAACAAAAAAATTGCATTTATTCAGTTGAACTATCAGAACTGTTAAAAGTATTGTCATCTTCATCACTGCTGTCAGCACTCAGAGATATTATTAATTCATTTTCAATAATATTGTCTATTCTCACATCTCGTTCAAAATCTTGTAAAATTATTTTCTTTGTTTTCTCTACGACTTTTTTCCAGTCTTCTGTAGTGACTTCTGCACACGCAGTTTTTAGCAGAGACATCATTTTAGCAGTACTGAAGGGTGGTTCAGTATTGTTCCGCGCTGCATAACCCTTTATTTGTGCCCAAATAAGCTCGATGGCGTTATACTGGCAATGGTAGGGAGGCAATCGAATAACTTCGTGTCCATGCTCTAGGGCTAGTTCATCGATTACATAGCGGAGCTTGGACGGCTTAGTTGCTTTTACTAGATTTAACAACTCAACTTTTAATAAAGTTGGACTTGCATCCACACCATTTCTTACCAGCCACGAGACAATTTCTTGCTTTTTATTTGCTTGAGTTGGTGGTTTATCAACTTGTACAGAATGATACGGTGCATTGTCCATTATAATTTTCGATGGGTTTTCTAAGCTGACTAGCAGCTTCTCAAACCACTCTTTAAAAACCTCAAAGTTCATTTCCTCATGGTAATCACTTGTAGTTTTAGAGGCGAATGCGAGGAGGCAGTCTGGAATAAAACCTTGAGAAGCTGATCCCGCGTGACATATAATAAGTCGGGCTCCTTTTCCCGGTGGAACTTTTGAGGTGGACGCCGCTGTATCATCGGTCCATGTCCGCAAAACCGTATGGTTCACATTCAACCATACGTAACCAAGACGTAAGAATGTTACTCTCTTCAAAATAATATCGTAGCGTTCTAGCAGGATTTTCCGCTTGTCAGATTTTTTAAAACTAAAGCCAATCGATTTCAAAACCTTTGATAGAGACGATTTACCGCCAAAAAAGCCTGCGTCTTTTAACGAACTTATTAGCTTTTCCCGTGTAGGATATTCTTTTCTCGAGTAATATCCATAAATGTGGTTGCGAATTGCAGCAGCATCAAAATTATCAATGCCAACAATTTTCTTGTCCCTCTTTCTTTTTTTCGGTGTACGTAAAGTATTATCTTCTGAGCCTGATGGTCCGTATTTCTCTTTCAGAATTTGAGTTACTGTCCTCTTCCCTATTCCCAATGCTTCGGCAACGCGTTCTCTCGGTTGTGTCAATGGTAAAAGAGGCCCATCGTTAATTGATTCCCGTTCAAAATAATTGTACAATTTCACCACTAGTTCGCGAGATTGACTGTTTAGCGTTTTCCCCCGTTTCGACATGGTAAGACTGTAATGTTGTTCTTGTTTACTAATCGTTAAGCAATCGGAGTCCAATTTATAGCCAGGTAAACGTAGTCAGTAAGATCAGTCCAATAAAAAAGCCGGGTCAGAAGAAAATAACAGAGAGCACACCAAAAACGCACAGTCACTTCGCACAACGACAAAAGACTGCGTCATGTAATGGCGACATGACGTGGCGTCATCGACAGGCACTGGTGTTGCCAGCAACATACCACCTAAATTGTACCTAACATCAATGATTTTTCTATTTCATTATTTTTTGTAAATTTATACCTAGTTAGTTAAAAGAATAATAAATAAATGTTTTATTATAATCACAACGTGGTTATTAATTTATGGTGATATTTCTTCACAAGTCATCATTGCATTCGATTCTACTTATCAGCTTTCGATTTTTAGAGTAACATCCCTAGTGTTTAAAAAGAAAAATGGTTAACTGACGTAACCTTGTAACGACGTTCAGTTCTTTAGATCAGAAATTGTTTATTATGTTTAGAATGGTTTATTAATGAAAGCAAATCGTAAAATTACTCGTATCGGTCATTATTACAATAAATATGTAATCGTAATTGAAAAAAGGTAAGCAATTGTGCAGTTCTAACAAAACGAAAAAATATGTTATTTTATGCCCGCCGTTACAAGGTTACGTTGTTGAATATTTGATGAATTGTCAAATGTTACCTATTACAATGACTCCACTATAGTTAAAATTTCAATAATTGGAAGAGATGCTTCCCTTTTTCTTTTTTTGGTGTTTCTGACATTACGAACATGATTTATTAAGGCTTATTTAAAAATAAGCCTTGGCAGCCTCATTCATATTTTGAATTGTTTCTTCATTTGTGTCTTTTTTTTACATTGTTCTCACATATAGAAGCAACAAGAATAATATACACATTCAGCTGAATACCAGTATTTTGCATGGAGCAACTACTCTGACCTCCACAACGCAGTTCTGGGTAACACGGTATCCCTTAGTAAGGCCGGTTGTCAGTTTAATCTTGCACACTTAGTGCAACGTGTCATGCTGAAAGTAAATAAAAAAAAAATGTAATATTGAGTTGATGATGTTAGTATCTTATTTTAAATTCCAGATACATGAGCGGCGAAGAGACGGCAGATGTTATTCTGAAAAAATTCCTCGCCAACTTTGAGTCTGATGGGCAGGTGGATGGAAAAGTAAGACAAAATTACTATGAATATTAATACCTATCAATAATTATGTTATATGTAGGAGCAGTGGTGACCCAGTGACATTGGTCCTGACCAGGCAGGCATTTTTCTTTATGTATTTAGTTTTATTACCACTGCTCTCAAAACGGTGAAGGATAACATCGTGAGGAAACCGGTTTGTCCTAGAACCGAAAATTTGAAGATATATGACATTCACCGACCTGCACTGGGTCCGCATGGTGGATTATGGCCCACTCCCTCTCACAGACAGGAGGCCTGTGTCCCAGCAATGGGAACGTGAGCATAACAGACAGTTTCATATTTCAATTTCAAAGTCTTTCGTTCTGCACGATCTAGTATTTTTTGATATCTACCAAACAATACGATACCAAGTCAATTTTGATACAAAAGGAATAAAACTATGAGAATGTCTTCCCGATTCAGAACCTCACGATGATATCACTGTGAGGTTCTGAATCGGGATGCTTACGTTACCAAAACTTGGAATAATAACATTGTTTAGTTTTGTGCGAATATCCAACTTTCATCTTCCTGTCCCTGTGTTATGTTACTTAGGATCAGCGCAAAATGTTTGCGTCTTTCTCCCACAATAACCGTTACGCTATCATTCACTCCCGTTTCGTTTATATCATTCGTCAGATAATCTGCTTAACCTTTATTTAGTCTTCCTTTCCCTCTCTATACATCAACGTTTCCCGCAACTTGTTCTTTTATGTGTTTGTATTTCTTTCTTTGCGTCATGTTTACCGCAAATAGACGTATTTTTTTAAATTTATATTCATTACTCTTTTAGGGCTGATTTTTCCAACTGCCGATAATTTAATCCGAGGAATAATTTTGAATTTTTGACAGTTCTTCCATACAAAATCTGTCAGACGCCAATTTTATTCCACGAATAAAAATTATCTGTCGGTTGAAAAATCAGCCCTAAGTCAAATACGTTACATCAGACCTCATCACACGCCCATAGAAACGATTCCCTTTCAACTTTCTCTATTTATCGTAGTCATTCGACATTAATTTCGCCTACTCATTCGAGAATGTTCTAAAATAGAAGTTTACACTTCCCACAGGTGACTTTGGAGGAATTCATGAACTACTACAGCGGCATCAGCGTGTCGATCGACAATGATTGCTTCTTCGACCTGATGATGCGTCAAGCATACAAGCTGTAACTCTTCACCTCGCCTGGACGAAAGCACGGACACAACGCTTCGTACACTTTCTTTATACAAACCACACCTTGTCGGAATTTATTATTAATTTTTAAATTCTGATTATAACTAATTAGTTTTAGTTTTTCCTCTTAGTTTTTAACTTAAGAGTCAATTTGATTGTGAGATCAACTTCAAGACTTTATTATCTAAAAATATAGATACTAATTTGAATTGTAACGGAAATAGTTATATAAGGGTCTATTAAACTGACTTAAGTGTTTTGATTGTTGTAATGTTTTCTGGGTTCTGTTGTGATTAAGAACGTCTTTTATTTTTGGTGCAGCCGTCCGTATGACCGTCCATACATTTGCAATTTACCAGAAAACTTATATTGAGCTATTAATTTCAATTTTGTTACCATCTTGTTCAATATTATTGTTTGCTTTCAAATGTTCTCTCTATGTATCAACGATTCTAGTTCATTACGCAACTTTCAATTCTCATTAATCTTATTGTTGTAACATTTATTATAATTATTAAATTTAGTGTCTCGTACTTTTGTAGGCTCTTGTATCACCCTTAACACAGCACCAACTATCAAAACGTCTATTTAGACCTTGTGTGCACTTACATTTCTAATGTTAATTTAATACAGTATTATATTTTTATTGAATAAATTATTATCGTGTGGTATGATATTTATGTTGATTTCATTAAATTATTTTGATTTTAATATGTTTTTTAGTTACTTCTTCTGTTACCTTAGCTATAGATTTTTTCAGGTCCACTAATATGGGTTAGCTTCAAACATAGATTTCCTCTATAAACAGTTACTCGAAGTTGGACCAACCAAACGGGTCAGTTTGTCCTAGGTAAAAATAGGGTAGGTATTAGTGTTCTGTGAACATCTTCACAATTTCGAATTAGTCTTCGATCTTCATGAAGGTAGAGATAAACGTCTCCCAAGACCTCGCTGCAGAATTATAGGTCTCGAGGTCTGGTCCTGGAGCCAAACTGACGTAGAAGTGTTTTCATACAGACGCACTTCAGCACCTTCCTTTACCGATAGTGAAGATGGTAGCACCGTTGAAGAGACTGCAGTACAGCCCAAGTCTATCGAATCGAAAGCTTTCTCGCTGTCCACAAACGCTAAGCAGAGAGGCAGGTCGGACTTCTGTATAACCTGCATACGGTCTACAGATTCCGGCTGGTTCAGGAGGCTGGAAGTTGTCAACCCTGCACGCGAGACGGTTCGTGATGACTTGAAAACTGCTATAACTACAGTAGACACGGCTCAGAAGTGTTATTCTATTCTATTTTTCTCTATGGCAATAGTGCCGACGTCGACAATTCTGCCAATGTCAAATGTGTTATGAGAAAACGTGGGGGAGACAAAATAATAAGATTCTTAAGCAGGGCGCGGAAACAAAACGTACAGACGCCAGCACATCAA
Source organism: Luperina testacea (assembly GCA_927399505.1). Taxonomy (NCBI): domain Eukaryota; kingdom Metazoa; phylum Arthropoda; class Insecta; order Lepidoptera; family Noctuidae; genus Luperina; species Luperina testacea. Next base: position 17,387,762 of record OV656759.1, on the reverse strand, counting down.
GCTACCCGAAACTGTCAAATTTTCCCAATCAACTTTGAACCTTATGCTTTAGTAATAAAGTTGAAAATCTAAGAAATTGGACAGAATGTAGTAACCTGATGTGCTGCTGTCTGTACATTTTGATTAAGATGTACGGTTTGTAGAGACCTTGATGTAGAGTTAGGGCCTTGGCTCTACATTAGATTTGATAACTTTTTAACAGTGAAAAAATATGTGAATCTTGGCTGCTTAGTTTACATGAAATATTTTGATGATACCTTTTATCCCGTTCCCATAGTTAAGAATTTGAATGTTAAAAATAGTATAAAAACCTAGTTAGTGAGTATAACCAAATAAATTTCATTTTATTAAGTGGCCTCTGGCTGACCAAGTACCAAACGCTGTAATGATGATTTCAACACCTCAAAACTGAATAACTAATTATTGCGTAAGTAGATTACATTAATTATTATGAGCTCGAGGGACTCGGTGTTCTGTGCAGCGGACGTACCGGCCCCGGTTCATGGTTTTACGTCCGGTAATCAAACTTCATAATCTGCTACAAGGATCTTTCGGCGCTCGAATGACGTTTACAGGGTGGCGCTGTTGGTAAACATCTGAGCGATTATTTTGCGAAATGTATTGAATTAACAAGATGGCGGCGTCAGTTACGATTTTGGCCACGCGCCAATAAATCATGTACAAATCTATAACATTCTTAACTGAAAGCACGCTAAGCAGTTGGTCCCGGCTGCCATTCGTGGATCTTTGGTAGTTGTTATAGTATAGGCCATCAGAAGCCCGAAAGTCTGATATAACCAGTCATACCAAGGATATCGTATAACCCGGACTGGGTTCTGGAGGTCAGATAGGCAGTCGTTTCAGCTGCACCCGGTTAGATGGGAAGCTGACTCCAACATAGATGGTAAAAGGCTAGGCAGAGGATGATAACTTTTTAACTGAAACCATAGAGACAGAGAAAAAATACAATTTAAACTCATTTGTTCAATGACAGTAGTTATTCTCTTTCTACGCCATATCTACTCTGTGTTCATATATATTATGTCATATTTTTAGAACATATGTTTTTAAAACAATGATTGTTTTTTATGTATTCATATTACTTAGTTACTAAATAAATACTACAAACCGATGAAACGGACTGGATTTAGTCTTTCTCGACCCCAGAAAGAGAACAGGTAATATTATGTATTATGTACATTGCAATGAATTAAAATAGTTTTGCCAAATAGGTGTCTGACTGCATGAACCACCCACTCCCGCGAAAATCCGACACAAATCCAGACTCCGCTAGTAGCCATTCCTGTTGAAAAACCTCCAATTACACAGTCAGCCCGATCTGGGAACCGAACCCAGGACCTGATGCTCGGTAGTAGCGCTTGCGACCAATAGATTGTCGAGGTAATGTTGGTAAACATTGGGAATTAAAAGTAAACTCCGTTGAAATAGTAACATTGTGATCTTTTCTTGAAATTACAGTTTTTTTTTTGTAATATTCCTTCTTGTAACTGATGTCACTTGGAAAGCTGCTACGCTAAAATAGAATTGGTCTGGACACATTTGTCTGACGACCAATGAGTCAAACTTACGACCCAATGGTACCTCTCAATGGCAAGCGACATCGCGGCATACCTAGACGGAAATGGCGGATTGAGCTGGACTCCTTCAACAAGAACTGGTCCTTAACAGCTTTGAACAGAGAGAAGTGGAAAGAAAGTAGGGAGGCCTGTGTCCTGCAGTGGGACATCTCAAACTAAAAATAAATTATAATAAATGTCCTTCTTGATCCTGATACTGGTACTTATATGAATCGATTTAAATCAGACAATATATTTTTTCCAGATACTCCGTAAACCATGTGTCGCACAGCTCACGCGATTCTATCAACCATAATATGCGGCGTACAAATGTTAGTGAGGGTCTTCATGACCGTGATCCTCATGATTGAAAACGTGATAAGAATGCTCCTGCAAACGTTATACAACTTTATATCATTTATGCTGCAAATGATATCACTCATACCGATCTGTGTCGTGTTCCTACTGACGGCCAGGCTTAAATGTTTTATATGCGGCGGTGGAGGGCCTTGCCCAGTCGGAGCGAGAGGCGGCACCTGCGACTGTATCATGTCCTTTATGGCTGTCGGTATTATCTTATTTATATTCAGAGCCACTGGGGTGCTTGACAAGGTATTCTACGCTTTGGGCTATACCAAAGCCGAAACACCTACATTCATGAAATTTATCCCAACGGCTGGTGAACTCACAGAATGCTCTAGGAATGATACTACAACTGGACTTGGACCTTCTTCTACTATGGGTATGAGCGATTGGATTGTAAAGTATAGTCATTTATTCACTAGCACGAAAGAAGACAGGCGAGGGGGAAACGATGATAATACGGATATATGGGCATTATGGACACCTTCTACAGGGTACTCGACAGGTGATACTCGAAGCACAGGATCGAATTGGACCACAGTAATTTATTATCTGGCATAAAATTTGTTTAAAGCTACTGATTGTTTTTTTCTGTGGTTTTCATATAGCTACAGGGTTTTTCGTAGAGGTAAGTTATTCAGAAAATAAGAAATTGATATGGTTACGCATAGATAAATGGTTACGTGCGTTGTTTGATGGCAGATCGAATTCTGCTTTGACAGTGTTGTCGGGTCAACGCAACGTTGTGGCTGCGACGTCGCCTTGATGTGGTCATCGCACAGTGTACGTTACCCCAGCAGGAAAGTGGCTCCTAGATTGATATGAGTGGAACGTATAATTAGTGCGTAATCTGCTGTGAATGTGTGCCACATAAAAAAATGTGCGCTTTGTCGTTTTGGATAAAAACGGGAAAAGCGATTCCTGCTGGAGTAATTTAATTAACCGGTTCGTTTGAAACATGTTGTGCCTGAGTTCACTGAAGTACGAATCCGTCGCTTTTTCGTAGTCCTTCGAATTTGGTCGGATAACCAGCTGTTGTTTAGGTACATGTTATGTTTTTTATGTTTATATCTCATCATCATCATCATCATCAGCCTATAATGTTCCCACTGCTGGGACACAGGCCTCCTCTCAGTGAGAGGGAGTGGGCCGTAATCCACCACGCGGGCCCAGTGCGGGTTGGTAGATGTCACATGTCTTCGAATTTTTGGTTCTAGGACATGCCGGTTTCCTCACGATGTTTTCCTTCACCGTTTTGTGAGCAGTGGTGATGAAATAATTTACACAAAGTAAAGCGCCTGTCTGGGTTCGAACCTACGACCTACAACTCGTAAGTCGCGGCGGTTACCACTTGGCCACCACTGCTGTTTATATCTACATAATGCGAAACATTCTAAGCTCAATATTTTCACTATATATGTTTTTGACTAAAAGCACAAATTTTTGGTTTACTCCTACACACCTTGGTTTGAGCCGGTTTCTTGTATTTTGCCGTCAAAGTAACGACACCGATGTTTTACCTTTTGGCAATATTATTCAATAACGCATGCATGTACTCTTTTGAAACTATGGTTATTATAAGCGTCAAGAAGGACCGAATAAAATTTTCAGCGAGCTTATACGTTTTTTCATTTAGGCGTTGCGATATTTTTTTTGTCCATTCTGTTATAGGTATTGTATAACTACTAGTATAACTAGATGGACTGACCCTATTTTTTCGGGTTTTCAAAAGAGCGCGATTACTTGAAACTTATAATTATTTTCTAATATCTATTTCTGTCACAAATACGCAGAAATGAGCTACTCGTGTATCTTTATTCTACAGGTGCACATAAAATGGATTTACAGATACACGATTTTGCAAAACGTTACTCCAGCAGGAAAAGCAATTATTTCGAAAACCTGAAGACGCACAAATTATGTTTTCGACGCAAATTTTTGCACAAATATAAGCTCTGCCCATGCACAATAATTCTCTCTCCGATCATTCGTTTAGAATTTTCCTGCTGGAAAAACGTTACTCCAGCAGGAATCGTTTTTTTTTCTTTAACGACAAAGCGCACAATTTTTTTATGTGGCGCGCATTCTCAGCAGATTACGCACTAATTATATGTTCCACTCATATCACTCTAGGAGCCACTTTCCTGCTGGGGTAACGTACACCATCGCACACGGTTGATTCAGAAGGCCAAAAAAAAAAAAGAATTAATATACAGGGTGATTGGAAGAAGGGAGAAAAGCTTTAAGGTGAAGATAGTACAGAATATTTAGTACCATTTAAGCCATGGTTGTCTCAGACGAAGACTTACCAATTTTTTTTACCAAATTGTTATGGTTTTTATGTCGTAATGACACAAAGTCTAAAACATGTTTTGCTAGATTGCTTACACATTACTAAACCACATTTTTGTACATATATCACCTTAACAGGGTGGCGCTGTTGGTAATCTGTGCGTTTGTTTTGCGAAATGTACCTATTGAAGTTACAAGATGGCGATAAACCACCTGTTCGCGCCGTTTGATTCTCACAGTCGAGGTTGGAACGAGAAGACTACATCATACTATTTCATGCATCCTCACTTGTGGCGTCTACCGCGAGGTTACATAAGGGGTGGCACGCTCGCAAAAAAGTCAGTCTACATTACCGCCGCTAATTAACAACCAAATTAACATCCTCGTCAATTTTCGGTTAGAGTACGTTAATTACATATCAAATCTGTCCTCATTAAACGCTCCGCAAGTTAACATCTCGCTAAGCTGACCTGGGTCCCTCGGCTAGAGTACGGGAGAATCAGCAAGATTAAACATAAATTACTCGGGGGCGCCCCCTCAGCATCGAGGATCCAGAAGAACAGCCAGAGTTGGCGCAGAAGAGCATAAAAATTAGTGGTTTCATAATTCCGTCCTTTGGTTGTGTCATAGAAGTTGAATATAACCGGTCATAAGGTTCCGTGATTTCGCGCATTTACCTTTAATTTAAAGTAATTTCACCCCATTTATAAATAGAAAATAATTACCCGCATTTATAGTCCATCGCCCGACAACCACCACAAACCACGGTTCCAATTTTGGCCGCGCGCTTTTGCTTGTACATGTACAAATCTATGACTTTTTAACTGAAAGCCAAAGAATAGCTGACGTTGCTATCAGCGCCAAAATGGCGAAAATCAGATGTCTTCATTTTGACATCGATAGTATGAAGTCCAGCGTACTTGTATGATAGAGGTCAGTGCTTATGGCATAATCATTTGTTCGATGACAGAGAATAGTTATTCTCTTTCTACGCTTTTTTACATATGTCATATTTTTTACACATATTTTTTTTAACAATTATTGTTTTTTTATGTATTCATAATATTTAGTTACTAAATAAATACTACAAACCGATGAAACGAACTGGATTTATTCTTTCTCGACTCCAGAAAGCGAACAGGTAATATTATTATGTGTTATATACATTGCATTGAATTAAAATAGATAAATCAGGCAGTAGATGCCTGACTGGATTTCCCATGAACCACCCACCCCCGCGGAAATCTGACACAAATCCAGACTCCGCTATAACTTGGCTAGTAGCGGAGTTCCTGTTGAAAAACCCACAATTACATTCAGCCCGATCTGGGAACCGAACCACGATCTGATGCTTGGTAGTAGCGCAATAGAGTGTCGAGGTAGTGTTGGTAAACATTGGGGCTTAAAAATATCTTGAATTGACAGTTTTTTTTTAATAATATTCCTTCTTGTAACTGATGTCACTTGGAAAGCTGCTACGCTAAAATGGAATTGGGCTGGACACATCTGTCGCATGTCTGACGACCAATGGCTTAAACTTACGACCCATTGGGTCCCTCTTGATGGCAATTGACGTCGCAGCAGACCCAGATGGATATAGCGGGATGAGCTGGACTCCTTCAACAAGAACTGGTCCTTAACAGCTTTAAGCAGAGAGAAGGGGAAAGTAGGGAGGCCTTTGCTTTGCAGTGAGACATCTCAGGCTAAAAATAAATATAATAAATGGCCTTCTTGATCCTGATATCGTTTTTAAATGAGACAATATATTATTTCCAGATACTCCGTAAATCATGTGTCGCACAGCTCACGCGATTTTATCAACCATAATATGCGGCGTACAAATGTTAGTGAGGGTCTTCATGACCGTGATCCTCATGATCGAAAACGTGATAAGAATGCTTCTGCAAACGTTATACAACTTTATATCATTTATGCTGCAAATGATATCACTCATACCGATCTGTGTCGTGTTCCTACTGACGGCCAGGCTTAAATGTTTTATATGCGGCGGTGGAGGGCCTTGCCCAGTCGGAGCGAGAGGCGGCACCTGCGACTGTATCATGTCCTTTATGGCTGTCGGTATTATCTTATTTATATTCAGAGCCACTGGGGTGCTTGACAAGGTATTCTACGCTTTGGGCTATACCAAAGCTGAAACACCCGCATTCATGAAATTTATCCCAACGGCTGGTGAAATCACAGAATGCTCAAGGAATGATACTACAACTGGACCTTCTTCTACTATGGGTATAAAGGAATGGATTAGCAAGTATAATCATCTATTCAATAACAAGAGAGCAAGCAGGCGAGGGGAAGACGATAATAATACGGATATATGGGCGTTATGGACAGCTGATACAGAGTACTCGACAGATGATACTCAAAGCACAGAATCGAATTGGACCACAGTAATTTATTATGTAGCATAAAATTACAATTCTGTCCAAAGCTACTGATTGTTTTTTGTGTACGTTACCCCAATAGGAAAGTAGCTCCTAGAGTGATATGAGTGGAACGTATAATTAGTGCGTAATCTGCTGTAAATGTGCGCCAAATAAAAAATTTGTGCGCTTTGTCATTTCCGAAAAAAAAGCGGAAAATAACGATTCCCGTTGGAGTCGTTTTTTCAGCAGAAAATTCTAAACGAATGATAGGAGAGAAATATTGTGCATGGGCACTAGGGGCAGAGAGCTTATTTTTGTGCAATTTAATAGAGGAATTCCAATTTTCAGCCGAGTCAGAGTCGCTGCCCCACTTCCGAATAACGACAGGAATAACCCACCTGCTCCATAAATCAGGTAGTAAACCGCGGCTCCCAACAATAGGGAATATGCATGATTTTTTTTTATTTAAAAAAATAATCCTCATTCATGTAATAAACAGTTTAGTAAAACTGTTTTTCGGATAACTATGAAATTAAAAAAGATATGAGCCATCGAAGATTTGTTTCTATCTCTTTCTCGCAAAACGAAATTTAACACGGAGTTTATATGGCCGTAGTGACATGTGACGTCACAGTCTATGTCGGATCTCTCTGTCTAATTGGTGTGTAATCAATAGTTTTAAATGCTCATATCGGCCGTGTTTCTTGGCCGATTTTAATTTTAATTTCACTTTTTGTCATCTCTACTACGGTATTTTCATATTTTGTTAATAAATGCCATGAAAAAAATTCATGCATATTCCCTATTATAAACCGATCATTTGTTTACCGACGATCTATAAAGTTCTTACATCCATTTTGAGAGCTAAAGTTAACAAACATATAGACACCAACTCCATCATGTCATCATCATCATCATCTGCCTAGCCTTTTCCCAACTATGTTGGGGTCGGCTTCCAGTCTAACCGGATGCAGCTGAATTAATACTTAGTTAGTTAGTTACTTAATGAATACATAGTTAGTTAGTATTTTACATGGAGCGACCAATTCTGTCTTTCAAAATGGATGTAAGATCGGGTCCCGGGGTACTAAGGAGCTGCTCCTCATTGATATGGCCATTAGCCAACAGGTTCGTCGTTTCCGAAAGGATCTATCGACATGTTGGATAGATTACAAGAAGGCCTATGACTCGGTGCCACATACATGGCTCATGAGGGTGCTGGAGTTGTACAAGGTAGATACACTCTGCGTACCTTCCTGTTGTCGTGTATGTGTTGTATGTCAATGGAGTACGGTCCTTCGCTATCCAGGATGTCGAAATATGCAAAGGAATAGCGAGCCGATAAGGATCGAGCGAAGCATATTCCAGGACGACAGTTTGAGTCCGCTTTGGTTCTGCTTAGCCTTGAATCCTCTAAGCACTTTGCTTGAGGATTCAGGCTAGACCTGAATCCTCCAGCAGTGTGCTATCGGCTGTGGAGAGGGTCGGGTTAGTTACACCGTTTATAATTCAAGAATGACTTGACCGACATCCATATGGGTTAGTAAACAAAAAGATAACTTATACCTATGTTAGTAAATTTATTATCTATTTGGAAACAAGGCTGTTGTTCGAAATACATCTTCGAACAACCATACCACATCATAACACAATAACACACGTAGGTACATACCTAAGTGTACCTCAACCATACCACATCACAGCGACGAAATGTGGGCATGTGCTTGTCCACATTTTGTACTCATCACTATTATTTACTAGGCAAGCCATGTGGTTATGTGTAAATAGTGTCGCTGAATCATCTGGCATTTGCGTTGTGGTAAGTGCAAAATTTCGATGAGGTTGCATATTGTCGCTAGTAGATTTGATATGGCTACGTTGTGACTTGTGTTTGAAGGCAGATCGACTACTGCTTTGACAGTGTCGTTGGGTCAACGCAACGTTGTGGCTGCGATGTCGCCTTGATGTGGTCATCGCCCACACGTTTGATTTTGAAGGCCAAAATATAAAAAAATAATTTCATTTTATTAAATAATAATAAAAAAAAAAACTTCTTCAAATGAACAAGTATTTTTTCACTCTCTTGCGTTTCGCTAAAAATTTAAATTTAAATTTTTAGCGAGACGCAAGAGGTACAATTATTTTCAATGGATACCTAAGTAGTAATTTGGGTATACCATCCCCTCGCGAAATTTCAACAAAATCGTTGTTTGTTGGAAATATGGTCCGTCTGTATAGACTATGATATAGTCTATATAAAATATTATTTTCATACAAATTAGCGCCCTAGCACGTGGTGTCGTTGTGGCGTGGTTGTGGTGTATGTGGTCGGGCCCTTACAGTAGGTAATTGCATTGAGTGGGTGAGCTAACACCACAACAAAATACTACAAACATCGATGGTCACGGGCTCGGGCATGGCAATATGCATGCGATGTTTCTGGTATTTCGTTGTTATTAGAACAGAACATGTCCTAACCGGTCACAGGGACAGTTCATTGAGAGCAGAAGAGCGAGCCAGATCATCCCATTCTGCTCCACGACTGGACCGGAGTGTAATAGGTAGATATAATACCTATCATGGAAGCAATGTCTATATTTGCCAGCCCGCACTGGGCCCGCGTGGTGTATTATGGCCCACTCCCTCTCTCCGAGAGAAGGCCTGTGTCCCAGCAGTGGCAACATTATAGGCTGGTTATACTTATGCTTCTTCTTCTGGCATGACTGAATTTATATCTTGATGGCCCAAAACTTTGCCACTTCCACAGCTTCGTCAGTGGCAGCGCAGGGGTTACTTTGACTGAATGTTTTAGGACACAGAGGGCAGGATTGGAGGTGGAACATGGTCTGCGACATAGCTCTACAATCACACCCTACTGCTGTTCCGTCAAGGTAGCCGCCTTTAGCAGGTTGGATTTACATCTTCCCACTTTTGTCCGGAGATGGTGAGGGAGTTCTAAGTGGACCATGGAAGATTACATCCTGCAGGGAGATGCTCCTTAAGTAAGAGGGGGAGGGGGGGGGGGGTAAGTAGGAGGGGGAAGAGTATCCTGAAATAGTTTGCAACGGGCATCGGCCAGGTTTCCTGACAGAGACGTGTCGATTTTAAGAAGCTGTGCCAGCTTTTTAGACGTTGCGTTGGTAGCTGTGCGCCAGGTAGTGAGTGTCTGGTATCAGATTCCTGTTTGACTTTCTCCACTGCGCTTGCTACTTCTCTTCGGACTTGTGGTGAGCTATGCCAGCTGTAGGATATAGTGCGCTGACCGGCGTCGGTTGCAGGCAGCCCGTAATCGTACGGCAGGTTTCGTTTAGAGCAACGTCTACTTCGTTGCCGTGAGCAGAATGGTGCCACACTGGGCACGTATGTTCGCCCGCGGAGAAGCAGAGTACTAGGCCAGTAGTCCGGAGTACCTGAGGCGAAGCACCCCAGGTAGTTGAGGTTAGGCACCTGAGCAAGTTGTTACGGAAACCGACTTTTTTGTTTTGAGACAATGGTTCTTAAATGTCAGCGCCCTGTCAAGGGTAACTCCCAAGTAGGTAGAGTTATTGCAGTACCTACATGTTCTTATTGCAAATATACTCTATGGAGTCTGGTTTATGCTAAAATGCTAAATCATAAATTATTACAAAATCTGTCAGTTTAAGTCAGTTAAAAAAGCCAAAAAAAGCTATTATGCTAAACAAATAACAATAAAAATCTAAGATAAAAATCGAAAAATTAAAAGTACTACACAGTTCACAAAGTGATGTATTTATAAAATAATTGTAAAAATATTGTTAACATAATAATTTTGAGTTAAAGTAACATAGTAGCGAGCTAAAATCAAAATGTGTTATGCGATGCTGGTCGTGCCAATTTTCTGCACTTTGCAGACAATATTACGCGTTATAATGACAATAGTCCTTGCGGTGGAAGATATATTACGCATGGTTATTCTAGCAGTACACAGCTGGGTATCAACGACTATCCACGCGCTGGCTATGATACCCTTGTGCTTGGTCTACTGTTGTTCAAAGCAATATTTCCGCTCCACATCGTGCTACACACCGGGGTGCTACTCCACGAGAACCAGCTGCGGTTGCATTTTGTTCCTAACAATGATCATAGTCTTTCTTCTTGTCTACTTCTTTACCAACTGGTTTGAGGATATCTTTGCAACATTTGAGATACATTTTCCACATATTTTTGAGAAAATAACAGACATTACCATACTTCAAGAAGCTAATAAGAATAAATCTCAGATGAGTGTTAAATCGGCACATAAAACAGTTCAAAGTCCACAGTATTCTGTGCATGAAGCACATGAGGATATAACCCACTCAACAGAATCTTCCAAGCATGTCAGAAAACGTCTCCGAGATATAAGACGTGAAATGAAAAACGACTTGGACTTTTCTTACATAGATCACTTTAAAGAAAAGGTCAATAAATTCAGATCCGATGAAATGAATTTCACATATGTAACTGTGATAGTTAAAGCAATTCTACAAGAACCTGATGATGAATCAACGAGAAGGTAGTATTTTAGATGAATTGAATTTGAATGACTTTTTCAACAAAAAATAAAACCTTAGAGACTATTTAGAAATCGTTTTGTAAGAAGTTGTAATGTTTATATTTAAGGAAACTGACAACTATAGATAAATAAAAAGCGTTTTTGTTAAAGTATTATTTTCAAAAATGCCTGATTTATCACGCCAGGTGGCTGCACAACAATGTTTTGGCGCCAAAATCAGGACCAACGCCGCCATCTTGTTTTTACAATATAATTGCTGTTACAATTTCACAAATGTTTGACAACGACGCCCCGCTGTAAATGTCATTCAGGCGCCAAAAAATCCATAAAGCACTTGCAAAAGCGTGCAGCCCTTTTCTGCAATAAAGAATGGTTAAACCATATAGGGTTCAACGATTTTATAATAATAACTAGCTGTTGCCCGCGACTTCGTCTGCGATCCAGGATAAAAAGTAGCCTATGTCCTCCAGGTTATGGTCTACCCATGTGCGAAATATAATCCAAACCCGTTCAGCTGTTTTAGCGTGAAAGCGTTATAAACAAACAAACTTACTTTCGCATTTATTAGGATTATTATGCTAATGTGTAGGTACATAACGAAATACTTGCATATAAAAAAAAACGGCCACGAGCGATGTTTTTTCTTGGGTTTGTAATTATATTCTATTAAATTAAATTTCAACTGAATAGCTATGTTAAGATAGCGGTTATAGCGGTTCTTATGATTGTGGCAGCCAGACGTACAGACATAAAAACGGCTAGACAGTGCCGCTAAGTTATGTTAAAAGTCCCATTGTCATCCTATGGGTACGGAAAACTGAAAAACAAAAAAAAAAATACCAAAGTTCGTTCGTACACCTAAAAATCGAGCTACATGACGTAATTTTCAACGATTTATTTTCTAACTAATTTAAAAACACTGACCTGTATTATACACTAGTTTTAGAGATCAGTGTTCAAAAATCATTGCAAAACTCTTTGCGTAAACATGATGTTCCGTCGACTATGTACTTGTTCCGCAGGTAGATGGCGCTAGATAGGTACACACGCAGCAGCACCTTTAGTCGTCGATGATTTGCTGCCGATAAAATCCCACGTCCACCCACAGGTGGATAGCTGATTTGTCGCTAGCGATGGCAAAATCTGACGTGCAGCGAAAGTGGCCGGCCACTAAAATCTCTGGTGTGAATCCAGCCTAAGGACTTCTGTTATATTTTCAGGCAACACTGACCTGTATTATATAAAGAGAGATCAGCAGTGTCAGGCAATGATGCTGCTACTGGCTGAAGAAAAAACATATAGGTATAGTCACTGCCACTTTGACACGAATCCATCCATTCCATTGAAAATCATTTTTGAGAATGAGATGACAGGAAAGCAAGAAGATTTACTTTTAATTTCTATTTACTATATTCCATTCCAAATCGCGTAATGTGATTTTGTTTAGAATACCCTTGATACCTAGTTTATAAAGGATTCAAAGATGTTTTCACTAAATTCATTATGATATTTGAAAAAAATCGTTGCCCTGGAGTCTACATTCCAATATTTGGAGTGTATATTTTGTAAGGGTACGTATTCACTGTTTATTTAAGCGATAGGTGCATTTCCTACTCTAAAATAATAATATGTATTAAAACCAATTTATTTGAGGTTCCGCCCCTAAGAGGACCTATTGACCGAGGTCTTCGCGGTGCTTCTTGGACTTTGGTCAAACATCTCTTCAGTAGTCAGTGTAACAATGATTTTAGTAATATGTTAGTCAATGCAGTGTAATCCACTCTTTTTTTAGGCATTAATCCATCCATCAGATCAATACAATCAATTTGTATTCGGAGTCAGTATCAGATTAGTCGTTCACTCTTGACAGAGTGGTCGTGGTTGATGACTCTGCATTTTCTTTGGCCAAAGCAGTCCTCGCGATGCTCCTCCACTTATTCCGGTCTTTAGCGTCTCGGAAATTCTGAACTATGGAGGTTTGTGTTGACGCTTTTATAAGGTCTGTCCAACGCGTAGGTGACCGACCGCGTGACCACTTGCCCCCCACATGTCCCTGAACTACGAGTCGTTCCATGGAGTGTTCATTACGAACCATGTGGCCGAAATATTTGATAATTCGTGTTTGCACAGTCGACGATAATCTCTGCTTGACTTAGTATCAGATATCGGAGTGAAAAAGCGAACATAGACAAAATAAAGCTTGCTAGCTTTATGCGTCTTGCCATTTTTTTTTCTTGGCTGCTTTATAACGGAATAATGTATTACAGCAAAGCATAAAAATCTGTTCAGATCGAGTTAAATCAGGCGATGGCGGCATATCAGAGCTAAATGTGCGGTGTGCTTTTTTGCAAAAGAGATCGGGTTCGATTCCTGGCTCAGTCAGAAGCATTTGCTTGGACGTGTATTCTCATGTACTTGCCTGCATCAGAACGTGAAAGCAAAAGCGGCGTTTAGTTCTACGCCATATGTTTTAAACGTTGCCATTCGCACGAGGCTCGAGTTGACCAATGCGAGTGTGAGCATGTGCGGCGGCATAAGGTCTAGCTCAGCCCAACCCCATCTCATCTATTTATGCATACAACACACTCGATTTATTACAATCATTGATATATTGGTTTAACGGACTAATGTCCGAGGGCGTATTTTGCAAAATTACATGTTCCATGTTCATTTCGTAGTCAGGAATGTTGTGGATGTCTTTATTTTTTGAGAAAAAAGTCCCTTCGAAAATAATTCAGAAGTTCCTTTATTAAAGTCATTTTTACGAGGCGCAAGCCCCGCAACTCCACCCGAAATATATGGAATTCGCTCGTAAAGGTGAATGATTATATCTAGTAAGTGCTAGTAGCTTACTAAGTACTAACACAACTTAATTGCTAAAGAGCCGTGGGAAAGCTGGAGCGTGCGCACGCCTGTCTTCAATTTGAACGTAGGCTCCTCGAGAAAGGCCATGGTTGCACTGATATACGGATCAAATGATTTTACTGAATAATAATATAGTAGTATTATTTCCTACTTATGTAATCAATATTCTTAATGTTGCAGGTTTTTTACATTACAAAATTCGTGACGTCACTGGAAAATTGTATTGTTATTGTTATGTTCTGAAGTATATTTTTGGATTACGGTGTGTTTTAACACTGCTAAATTACATTGCGAAGCTAATGTGTAATTTGTAAATAATTGCACAATGAAGCCATTCAGCGTACACCCTGCAAGTTGCTCCTGCACCAGTTGTATATATCGGAGCAGATCCAAGGAACCCAAAATTCAACAAATAATACAGGGAGGGACCGATATTGACAAACTTTATTACGGTAAATTTTTACCATTACGAGAAAGGAAGCTGCTTGAAAAATTGATAAGAACTCGCGATGTCTACGATGACGTGCGAAATCGATTGTTATCAAGTACAAGCAGTGATCTGACAAGTCAAGAACATAAAAGGAAGAGACGAGACGAACTAAGCACAGACAAAAGCAGTGCGGTATTAAAAATGGTTGATCTAGTTGATAGAGGGCAGATGGGATCTGCAAATACAAGCAAATTAAATAGTTGCTGTAGCTGTTGCTCTTGTGAAACTTTGAGGAAAATTAGAAAACGTATGGAAAAGGATAAGCCTAAGCTTCCCCGTGTTCACAGACACATTGTGACTTGTGAAGACATAGCTAAGTATTGTGCTGAAGCTGAAGAAAAGGGTAGAAAGCGACGAAACAAACTTAGTACAAAAATAAGTTCAAAATTAAGTTCAAAAATTGGAGCAGCACGTTTGAAAATGAAAAGAAATCTATCTGAACCTTGTACATGTAAATTATCGCTGAGTAGTGTGGCAACGCGCTCATCAAAACTTTATAGAAAACTTCTATCAAAAAAGAAGGCGACGGAAAGTGCTCAGGCTAGAAAAGTTGTGACAAACGACCAAGATACTAAAATTGCCAAGCTGCCAAGAAAACTACGAAAGAAAGTAAAATATATACAAAGCAGCACTACAAAAGACAGTGGGACAGAAGTGAGAAGTCTAAAAGCCTTTAAAATAAAAAAAGATTCTATATTACTGTTCAAAGAAAAGTTGCTGAAAAAACGAACTTACGAGGAGAATCAAGACGTGGAGTGTGAACCAGGAACTTGTAATACAGATGAATGTATACCTGAAGAATGTTTCAGAAAGGTTAAAGCTAAAGGCGTTGGAGATATGAGGAAAAGAAAATATCATACCCGACATTCTGAGACAAGAAGAAACAGATCTCATATTTCAATGAGCTCCCGAACCGAAAAAGTGAGAGTACGATACTCACAGGTTCAGGATGGACCTATTCCTAAATCCTCTCAAACAGTAACTACAATCCTTAAAACCAAAACAATGCCATCGTTTTCGAAATCGGAAATAAAAGGAAAAAGGTATATTTCACCAAAACAATGGCAACGATTTGAGAAAGAAACTGGAAAACAAGATAAAGCATATAAAAGAACTAAATCATCTGCCTCAATGACGTCTATTCCAAAATCGAAAGCAAAAGCCCAATCAGCAATAAAAGAAGAGAAAGTTGCACCTAAAGTGAAACCCAAGGCCAAGCTACAGGTTGTGGGAAAAGATAAGAGATTAGAGGAAAAAGGTATACGGGTGCAACTTTCACCTCAATCTAATATGGCCACTTGTGAATGTAAACTTACCACAAAATCTTCTTCCTCATTAACATCTGTTCCAAAGCAGAAAGCTTCAAAATCTCATTCTAAACGTATTAAAAGTCATGAAGTAGCTTCATTATCTACACGACACAAAAGAGCCCGTCAAAAATCTACACTTGAATCATATCAGAATTTCATGGAAACAGATTTACAAGAACCCATAGAACACGTTAAAGCTAAAAGAGGAAAACGTACGAAACCAACTCACGGTAGGATAAAACAGCACAGAAAACACAAACATAGCAATACGCAATTTACTGGAACTTTATCCGAAGGAAGTCAAGAATCTTATTTGCGTGATTCTGGCAGTCAGGCAAAAGATTTGCCATTCCCGAGGGAATGTGAACCTTTAATGTGTATACCATATGAATGTGATCCTGAAAAATGTGCCGAGATATTTAATTTATCAAGATCAAAATCTCGAGGTAAATCTGTTATGACGAGCATGGATCGCTTAAGACGTAAATCGGTAGGAAGTGCCGCCTTTTCTCAAAGAACTTCTCAAAAAACAAGCTCAAGATCGCGCACAAAATCTAAAGATAAACAATCAAAAAGTGCGGAAAATTTTATAAGAAAATCAAAATACGTTTCAAAAGAACCACCTCCCCAAATAGTGGAAAAGTGCTATCCCGATAGACAAGCTGTCAAAATTACATCCAGTTTCAGTTTTGACATTGAATTTTATAAAGATACATATCCTTGCGTGGATGACGATGAAAAAAAAGATTTGGTATCAGGACACGAAAAGAAAATTAAACAAAAAGAGCATCGAAGAAAGTACAAGGATCGTGGAACTGGATATATCAGTTCTCGGCAAAATATGTCATCTGAATCTGAATCATCACAATCATTTAAAAACATCCAAGTCGGACACAGATTAAAACGTTGCTTTTGTACTCTAAAACTACTGCCAAAGAAAAAACAAAAATTGAAACATGTAGTATCAAAGAGGACAATGGCATCATTGCATAATAAAGAATTTGATATGGGACCTCGAAAAAAACGAACGCAAACTAAACCTTCTGGAATTGCTTACGTGGTACCACCTGCTACATCAACCCAAGCCTCGCTTCTACCCTACAAGTATGAACCAGATTTTTGTTCGCCTGGCGAATGCGCAGAAAGAATCAAACAACGCAATCGTCGAGCTGCTAGGCACGTTTCTAAAGATACAAATACTACTGTTACTCCGAAAAAATCTAAATTAGCTTCGACATCACAGTCCGTATCTAAATCGATATCAAACGTAGAAGGTTCAGGTGACAAATCAGAAAGACAAACAAATGAGAATAGAAACATAAAACATAAAGGAAGGCATTCCCCGTCATTAAACGTAGAACGTAAAGTTTCAGAAAAACAAGCAGTGCGGATAGGTTCGAATTTTAATTTTGATATTGAATTTTCCAAAACAAATATTAATGACCAGGAAGGTGCAGATACATTGAAATCTGACAAGTCAATGAAAAGGCAGAGAAGGCATTTTCAAGAAAAAGGAATAAAGACTAATAAACCTCATGTTCATCATGAGACTTCAGAAACCACCAAATATGATAAAACAAAGCAAACCAATACCGAACCCTTTTTGCAAAGGTGCCTTTGTACACTAAAGTTACTGAAAAAAAACAAGAAGAAAGGAGAAACACTTTCTCCTTGGCGGAATAGAAATGAATATGTTATGCACATGCAAAAGAAGTATGTTACAACTAACAGAGCAGAGATTCGTTATAACCCTGAGCGATCAAAGCTTTTACCTTATGAATGGGAGCACGGCTTATGTATTCCAAAAGAATTTGATCCATATAATTGCGAAAAGCTTATAAAATTGCGTCATATGCTATTACAGCATAAATATTCAAATTTATTCTCTGGTGATCTTGGATCTCGATCAACATTTAGTAAAACATCGAGAACCGTGACTTCTAAGCCCAGAAATACTCAATCTTTTACAAAAGAATGTCCTCAAAAGGTTAAAAAGAGAAATCAAGATTATAATGAAATCAATATTATGCCGAGTCACTTAAAACAACGATTAATGCGAATTGTTTCCAAGTCGAGTTTAAAAATGTCGCACTACAAAAGCAAAGATAATTTTATAACCTCTGAAAACATGATTAAGAAACATACCCAGAACAAAGATAAATTATACTCAATAGGGTCTCAACAATTAAAGTATCCTGCTCATGAAAACTCAATAGACGCAGAAGCAAAACCTAAAGAAAAGGGAAGTTATGTTTTTTCGGCGATTAAAAGATGTTTCAGTACTCTTAAGTTTCAAAAGAAAAGAAACAAACCGGGACTGGAAAACAATGACGTGATATGTGAAAGTATAAAAACCTCATATCCGTTACAAAATTCTCAGATATACGAATATAAAAGTACTCGTACAAAATTAAGTAAAAATGGTTTGAACAGTTACAAGTGTGCGCCAAATTTCTGCATCCCAGGAATGTGTGATCCTCATAATTGCTACGAAGAAAGTAAGCGTCGCGAGATTAAAGGATTACACGATCACTACGTCAGCACAGATAGACGTAAAAGAAAATCGGCCATGAGTCTAACTACAAGCGATTTAAGTGGTACCACAATGGCAAAAAGTACAAAATTTAGATTATTAAAACGTAAAACAAAAAAAGACCAGAAAGTGAGGGATAAACAAAGAGATATAAACGCTGCAGGTTCCTTGTTACCTTCGCGTCAAGCAGCCCGTAAAGGATATAACTTTAGTTTCAATAAACGAATTTCAAAATATCGTTTTATGCATCGAGTTGAAAAGAATAACACAGTTAGTGATATATCAACAGTCAGCAGGATGACAGATAAAGGTATGAAAAATAAACGAGTTGCTTTAAAACATGACCTTTCAAAAGCAAATGAAATTGGAATCAAGGCATCCAATGCAGGATTTTTACTTAAGAGATGCTTTTGTACATTGGGTGCTCAAAAGAAAAACAAACCAAATTCTGAATTTTGTTGGCATCAACCCATAACGACGCAATTTGTACAAGTCAAACAAAACAAACACGATATAAAAAAACCGGGATTTAAAGTTCTAAACAAGACGTTGTATGGAGGAGAACCTTTAAAATTAAAGTTACCAGAAGGTGATCAACACTTTAGAGAAAACCTTATTGGGAATCAAAGTGCCAAACATTTGCCAAACGGTCGTTCCTTTTCAAGACGAGACCATGTTAGGTCTCGTATCGAATTAAATTTTGATAAAATGAGAAGCTTACTCAATACACAGAGGTTTAATCCATTTTATCGATCATTTTATGCGTTGAATGTAAAAGTCTCTAAATCAAAAAAATATATATCGCAAAATAAGTACCGTGCCCTCAAGGACAATGAAAGGAAACCTGATGAATCCCCGCCAAATAAATGCGACCCAGTAGAGTGTTCAAAGATAGTTAAGCTGTTAAAACGTCGTTCCAGAGCTACTGATACCATCAGTCTGGATTCTCGGTTTAGTTGCTATAGAAAATGTAAAGAAGAATTTGCAAAACAAAGAAAGAAAGGAGCGGATAAACCTATTACTTTTGGATCTGATTTAAGTATTAGAGCGGGAGTTTACAAAGACACAGATCCATACAAAAGTCAACGTTGCCAAGCCATTCGTTTAGGATCAGATGTACGCCTTAACTTTGACTTTTTCAAAGAACCACCATCACGTGGTTTTTGTCGTACAGGACCCATACCATACCATGCGAGAAAAGAAGCTGACTTGCAAGTGAATAGCGAAACTCAAAGTAAGGTTACAGGAATATCGCATTTTATAAAAAGATGTTTTTGCGCCTCTAAATTGAAAAACGCTACTAAAAGCGATATAAACCAGAATAGAGATGTAACTAGGACGGTTAAAGGTAAGTCATGGAATCAGACGCTAAGCCCGGTATAAACCCGAAAGAAAGTTGCGCAACATTGATTCAGCAACATGTTTGTATTGTGGGAAACAACGTTGCTGGCCACATGAAATATTGCAGCGTTGCTGGCAACATGCTTATGTTGAGATAAACAACAGAACATCTCGCAACATCAAATGTTGCGGAAAACAATGTTGCGTGATTGTGTCTCAACAATGTATCCGGTGTATACAGGGCTTTACTTTGCGAAAACCTATGACATACAAAATGTTGTGCAATTAAAATATTTAGGATACGTATGATTAATTTTAAAATTTAAATTCAGAGTATTGATGAAAGTTCTAATCTCAGATGATTTAAATTGCAACAAAACGCTTTTCCGTGATAATCAAAATCAGAATGAGTATTAAATTTTCTTTGATTGTTTTTTTCCGTATCATTATTTTTTCATAGAATCATGTTTCCGAAATTAGAAACAAGCGTGCAACCCAACATGCAAATAGGCAAACACGCACACAAACAAGCATGCATTAACAACACTAAATATTTAATATTATAATTTCTTTTATAAATTGCATAACATTTTAAAAGGTTGGTGCAAAGGCTAATAAATGTTTCTTTCTCGGTGTTGGTACAGATAACCCAAGATACAAGTCCACTACACGTCTTTCCTTTAGAAAAGAGAAGAGAGAGAGGGGCTTAAAATCAAAATCCGTTCAATATAACGATTATTCACAACAGCATCGCAAAAAATCTCGTAGACCTACAGATAGAAATAATGTATCATTTTGTACAAACGTAAATTGTGTGGAATTTTACAACGATCGAAATCAATACAAAACTAAATTCAATCGAGCACAAAGAGGAGGAGAGGGCGATGTGGGAAAACAAAAAGGTATTACTTTTATTTAAAAATAGCTGGCCCGGCGAACATCGTATCGCCTCAGAATCAATAAGAACGAATGTATGAGAAAATGAATTATCTTACTGCCGTTTACTTAAAATATTTTATTTTATAGGTCCAATGGCAGACAAAAAAAATGTGATAGAGCCTAAGAGTAAGAAAAAAGACAAGAAAAAGAAACTCGGTAAATTTATAGACAAATGCTATTGTACTCTAAAACATCTCAAAGGACAAAAGAAGGGTAAATATTTAACGCCAAAACAAAGCATGGAAATGATTGGAAAAGGTAGCAAGAAATCCAAGCATCTTGATGAAGCTGAAAGGAGAATGGAGACTATTATGCCTTATTCAAAGAAAAAATTCAAAAAACTCGATAGCCAATCAAAACTTGGCCAAGACACAAATGAAAACACCAAACAAAACCAACAAGAGGTTTGTCCTTTTTGCCAAATACATTGCCAACTTATAACGCCTGATTCAAAGAAAAAAGTAAAAAAACTCGATGGCCAATCAAAACTCGCCCAAGGTACAAATGAAAACACCGAACAAAATCAACCTATAACGCCTGATTCAAAGAGAAAAGTAAAAAAACTCCATGGCCGATCAAAACTCGCCCAAGGCACAAATGAAAACACCGAGCGAAACCAACCATTAACGCCTAATTCAAAGAGAAATGTAAAAAATCTCGATGGCCGATCAAAACTCGCCCGAGGTACAAGTGAAAACACCGAACAAAATCAACCTACAACGCCTGATTCAAAGAGAAGAGTAAAAAAGCTCCATGGCCGATCAAAACTCGTCCAAGGCACAAATGAAAACACCGAACAAAACCAACCTATAACGCCTGATTCAAACAAAAAAGTAAAAAAACTCGATGGTCGATCAAAACTCGCCAAAGGCACAAATGAAAACACCAAACAAAATCAACCTGTAACGCCTGATTCAAAGAAAAAAGTAAAAAAACTCGATGGCCAATCAAAACTCGCCCAAGGTACAAATGAAAACACCGAACAAAATCAACCTATAACGCCTGATTCAAAGAGAAAAATAAATAAACTCGATGGCCGATCAAATACATGCTTCTGTCCAAAACATTCGACTTCAATCGGATGTTTGTGTTACGGAGACGCTATAACTACTGGAAGATTTAGTAAAACCAAAAATAAATTGCTATGTACGTGTAAATCTATGGGAAAGAAAATTAAAAAAAGTGTAGGTTCTCCTACACCTATTTTAAAACGCGCCCAAGGCTCAAATCAATTCACCATACGACACCTACAAGGGGTTTGTGATACGTGCAAGTTACAATACTCAAAGAACAAAATAAAAAATCTCGCCCCAGGCACAGGGCTCTGTGAAAAGTGCAGAACACCAGGCAAAGAATCCCTTAATACATGCTTCTGCCCAAAACATTCGGCCTCATTCGAATGTTTGTGCTACGGAGACGGGCATCTTATAGGGCAATGTCCCGTTTGCAGTGCTATAGCTACTGGAAGATTTAGTAAAACCAAAAATAAATTGCCATGCACTTGTAAGGATCAATATCTGGGAAAGACAAAAAGTGTAGGAAAAGGAAAGAAAAAGGAACCCAAAGAGCCAACAAAGTCAGTGGTGGACAATACGCCGCTTTTTGAAATGACGGTCAACAAAACTAATATGAAAATAGTAAACAAAGATGATGTACTTAAAAATTTGGGATCATCTGGCAAAGAGTCTAAAGCAATGAAGAAAGCCCGAGCAGGTAAGCAATTTTTCAAATCTAAACTGTTTGGAATAAAACTTTATTTTTTTACGAAATTCCGCGTGGAAAATGCCTGAGGCATTAAGTCTGCTTCATACAGTTGATTTATTTGTGTGCAGAACTTTAAAAAAAAATAACATAACATAAGACTCACGCTTGTATAGGAAATACCTACAAGCGTGAGTCTTATGTTATATTATTTGAAGGTCCGGCAAAGGTGTATTGTAACACACATAAATAAATGTTATATCCTCATTATATACAGCGTGGAACAACACAAGTTCTAATAATTATTTAGATGCAATTCTTTAAGTTTATGCAAATTAGCCCCATCATGATTGTAGTGTACGTTACCCCAGCAAGAAAGTGTCTCCTAGAGTTATAGGAGTAGAACGTATAATATGTGCCCTATCTGCTGTAAATGTGCCCCCAAATAAAAAATGTGTGCCCCCTGTCGTTTTGAAAAAAAACGGAAAAAACGATTCCTGCTGGGGTAACGTTTTTCTAGCAGGAAAATTCTAAACGAATGATCGGAGAGAGAAAAATTGTGCATGGCCAGAGAGCTTATATGTGTGCCCTAATGTGCCCCCAAAAAAAAAATCTGTGCCCCTTCAGGTTTTCGAGATATTGCATTTCCTGCTGGAGTAACGTTTTGATGAATCGTATATCTCTACAACCATTGCATGTGCCCCTGTAGAGTAAACATACACGAGTAGCTCTTAATGTGTGCCCCTTAGTGCCCCAATTAGTTTTAAGAAAATATTTATAGTTTTCAAGTTATAGCGGTTTTATGAAAACCCGAAAAAACATCGCAGCGCCTAAATTAGACAAGAAACAAGTTCGCTGAAAACTGTATTCGGTCCTTCTTGACGCTAATAATAACCATACAAAGTTTCAAAACTATTCATGCATGCGTTTTTGCTAAAAGTCAAAACGATGGTGTCCTAACTTTGACGGCAAAATACAAGGAACCGGCTCAATCCGAAATTTGTAGGTGTAAACCAAAATCATGTGCCTTTAGTCAAAAATATATGGTGAAAATATTCAGCTTGGAATGTTTCGCATTAAGTAAATATTAACAAATAACCAAAATATGTAAGCAACGGCTGGTTATCCGACCAAATTTGAATGACTACTAAAAAGCGACGGATTCATACATATCGATGACCTTCTTTACTTTACTCACTAACCGGTTCACACGTGTTGTGCCTGAGTACACTGACTTACAAAAGTAATAAGTAATTAAATAAAGTTGTTATTGGATTATATTCTACTAGCTGTTTCTATGACGTTACACATGATTAAGTACATTATAAATAGTAGCCTAAGTGCTATTCCAAGGTAAGCTATCTTCTCGATTCTAAATTTCATTAAAATACATCCAGTAATTTATATACTACTAAAAAGAGGTAGCTCTTTTTTGTATATAAATAAAAAGCCCGTATTTGTCTTTTTATATTAGGTACATATATATTTATTGAAAGAGATTAGATATCGCTAAAGATACCTAAAATCGTGTACTGCGCATGTCAAACCACGTGGTGTGTCAAGTCTCATCTTTCGTGGCACGCATTGTAAGTTTTTCATCATTAAGGGGAATGCTCCAACTAGCCCGCGGAATTCAAAATTTCTTGCGTTTTTTGCAATTTGCAGGCCAGTGCTAGGTTGTATGTTGATTAAAATATTATTCGCGGTTGTAAGACGTATGTAGTTACAGAATTATAATCATCAAAATCACCAATACAACCCTCCAAGTTCATAAAGGCGTAGGAACAAAAAAAACAGAAAAAATTTGAATTTTGCGGGCTGGTTGGAGCATTCACCTTACTTAATAGAAGATTCCCTTTTTTCGCCTCCCCACACCGCTGCATATATCTCTGGCCCCGCGGCATCCGCTGACGTCGTGTCGCAAGGAGTCGCTTTATCTAGCTTGGAGAAAGTGAGAGACTTAGATGAATAACTGATCTGTGATTTAAATAATAATGACTACACAACGTGCAAATAATTTCTTTGATCTGTGATTTGAAGCAATAATTACTTTAAGAATTAAAATTAAGGGAATAAAAATAATAATTTCCACATCAACAAGCGGTTTCATTTATTATAGTCACAAGGTGCATTTAATATATTTTTTAATTAGCCCCCAAAACTTTTGAACGCGACTGTACGGACAACAGCTTAGGTATAATACGTCCAATAAAGAAGGTCATCGATATGTATGAATCCGTCGCTTTTTAGTAGTCATTCAAATTTGGTCGGATAACCAGCCGTTGCTTACATAATATTTTGGTTATTTGTTAATATTTACTTAATGCGAAACATTCCAAGCTGAATATTTTCACCATATATTTTTGACTAAAGGCACATGATTTTGGTTTACACCTACACATTTCGGATTGAGCCGGTTCCTTGTAGTTTGCCGTCAAAGTTAGGACACCATCGTTTTGACTTTTAGCAAAAACGCATGCATGAATAGTTTTGAAACTTTGTATGGTTATTATTAGCGTCAAGAAGGACCGAATACAGTTTTCAGCGAACTTGTTTCTTGTCTAATTTAGGCGCTGCGATGTTTTTTCGGGTTTTCATAAAACCGCTATAACTTGAAAACTATAAATATTTTCTTAAAACTAATTGGGGCACTAAGGGGCACACATTAAGAGCTACTCGTGTATGTTTACTCTACAGGGGCACATGCAATGGTTGTAGAGATATACGATTCATCAAAACGTTACTCCAGCAGGAAATGCAATATCTCGAAAACCTGAAGGGGCACAGATTTTTTTTTTGGGGGCACATTAGGGCACACATATAAGCTCTCTGGCCATGCACAATTTTTCTCTCTCCGATCATTCGTTTAGAATTTTCCTGCTAGAAAAACGTTACCCCAGCAGGAATCGTTTTTTCCGTTTTTTTCCAAAACGACAGGGGGCACACATTTTTTATTTGGGGGCACATTTACAGCAGATAGGGCACATATTATACGTTCTACTCCTATAACTCTAGGAGACACTTTCTTGCTGGGGTAACGTACACATGATTGTATGCCTTTTTCATTTTCGATTTTTTGTAAGAATTAGTCTGGCCGCCTCCGTTGCTATAAGTAGGTTAATTAAAATTCATCAATTAGCGTGTGAAAATTATGCACATATTAAGCATGGGCATCCAATTTTTTTGCCGTAAAATTAAAATGGCTTTGTAACATCCGGGCAGACTAATAGACAGACAGACAAATATGACGAAGTTATATGGGTCACGGATATGTCTACGAAACTCCAAAAAAGGGTTACACGATGATTAATGAATGAGTGCCGTCTGTAAGCACAGGTCAAATCAAAGCGGCAACAGCTTTTTCTTCGGAGGCCTTTCTAGACATTAACCTGTATTTTGAAGTCACTTAGGGCTGATTTTAAGAAAGATATCTTTTGTCCGTAGAATAAAATTGACGTCTGACAGTTCCAGTATGTAAAAATTGTAAAAAAAAAATCAAAACTTATTCTAAGATACGACTAATTCCTGAGATTTGGTGGTATTCGTCCTTAACATCCATCATAAAGTCTGAACTTCAAAAAGAGCATGACCTCTGGCTTTGTTTCGGTATTTTCTTTTCAAGAACGTCAGCTATTTACTTATGTCAAGATCAAGTAACATAATTGTTACATTCTTGTTTATCTACACAAGTAAATCTCGTGACAAGCTTTTATATGATATGATTGCCATTACAATCACTAATGAAAGGTGAAAAATTAGAATTGTCTGTATATAATGTCAAATAATAAAAAGATTGTCAAAGAAGTATGTAAAAAATAAATAAAACTAAATATCGTAATTTGAGAGCAGTTAATAGACATTTACTTGATTTTTAACAAGTTGAAGAGGAATGTTTTTCCAGTTCTAGTTACCCGTTATGCACAACCTTAGACGCTCATCGCTACCATTATTAAGCTGTTCTGAAATACTTCTTGTTATGAATAAAAATGCATCCTTTTGTCAAACATTCATTGCTCTTTTAACAATAAGAAACTCGTCATCGGTCATGTGCTGTTCTGGACGACCTTTAAGGCATGCATTTGATTAAAAGCATTATCTAGTTGTCTGTCACGCTCTCTCAATGTCTCCAAGCGTATGTTATTTTTACGGAGATGAGATTCTCTTGCCAGAAAAGCTTCTCTAGCTGTATCATAGTCAACGATTAATCCGCTCTCATTTCGATACGGAACATACTGAAGAAGCAAACTACAGTAGGTAATAATTTTTTGGATAACTCGCAGCCACAAAATACGGCACGCTAATGACGGCAGGAACATTCCTGATTACCATTTTACTACTATCATTTAGTGTAATTGCTGTCTGGTTTGCTTTTCTAGTTCATATACATCGACACATTCTTCGGGGTCTTGGTTTGATTTTATATAATGAAGTTCAAATAGTATTGCAAAATCGTAATTGGGATGCTCAGTGGGCCGTTTTTCGTAACGTTCGAATACGCGTTGCTACATTAACCGGTAGCCGATCCGTTTTAATCAAATTTAAGGACCCTGTATCTCTGTTCAGGCTTTCGTGTATTTAAAAATGTGCATTTTCTCGAACTGTCCCTAAAATTCAAATGTCAGAGTCTAAAAGCACATTCACATGCAGAAACTTGCCTTTCCTTCAAAATGCGCATGCATACTTTATATAATTTACGTGATATATCAGTCTGTTTCTTCACGTTGTATTTCACGTATAGCTTGCGCTACACTACTATCAAGCTGAGTAGGCTCAGTTCAAGAAACATATTTGGCTTTGTAAAATGTTATCGCTTCATTAGTTCCGCATGGCTGAATATCCATATTGGCATTCCAGACTTTTAGAAGATTTGAGTTATAATTATTTACCCATCGTAGTCATTTCGTTGAAACCTAGTATCGTTCCTTAGAATTCTATATTGGAAATAATCCAGAGGTGAAGTCTTGGTATTTCGTGGTTGATTTAATACATTCACTCCGTAAGGTAGCAGGAAGAACCACGCAAATTCTTTTGCTTTCCGTTCATGGCGTTCATGCGCGACTATCTATAACCTATACCAAGTTAAGGTGTTTCAACTCTTTAAGGTGGCCATCTTGTTTTTCGCCATTTTGAATTTTTTTAAAGAGAATTTGCCTAGGGTATTGGTTGACATTAGTTAAGATACAACCCCGCAAATTTGTTATGTTTAGCTGGCCAGTAGTACGCCATCACTTCGAAGGGTTGAACGCAGACGTCAGTTTATTCATATTCTTCTTAGCAAACCCTTTCATTTGATATCCATATCATGGGAGTGAGAAAAAAATAACTATTCCGCCATCTTAGACCGTCCACCATATTAAATTTAGAATGACATAACTAAGCTAACTAGCATTGTCATCCAAGCTAAATGTGTATGCAAAATTTCATCTCAATCGGTTGAGGATAACTACTTTAAAATTCAGTTACATGATTCGATACTAACATAATACATAGGTACATTGCAAGTTAAATAAAAGCTTTTAAACATGGCGGCCGCGCATGCAACATAAAAATAATCACTCTGTATGTTCACAGTTTCAAACATCTATGCAATAAGATGTAAGCAAGTAAAAAATATTGTGTTACGTGATCAACTTTGAACGTTAATGTCTTGGAAACGTGACCCTTTACGGGGTAGCTCCTATTAAGTGTTCTGTTGATATTGATATCAGCTATAGATTTGTATAACATTCATGCGAGGCCGCCATTTTGAAAAAAAAAACAAAATTATGGGCACTGTAGCGTCTGTAGCTAAGCCACGGAGCGCATTAGAAAGGGCTTTTCAAAGCCCTCTCTAATAATCGCTTTCGGGGTTTGACTTATCTTAATCACACCTCGTCGATGCGTCTTGGAAACTGTCCTTTCGTGAGTAGAACTTAAGGTAGGTCGCACACCGAACATATAGTCACGAGTATGTAGAAATATGTATATTACTATGAACAGCTCTGCAATAGTATCTAATTTCATAGGTTCATCCATTAATATCTGCCGTTAAGATTTATGTAAGGTTTGGTGTTCTTTCGATGTCACATAATGTGCTGCCACTTGTATTGCCTTCCCCAAATGGTCAAATATAGGTAATGGGTCATGTATGAAAATATTAAATTGTCTCGATTTTTTTTCTGCGCTTATGAATAAGCTAATACTATCTACAAAAAAAGTATCAGATTTATCTGATTAGTATTTCCAGAGAAATAAATTAAATTCTGTTAGAGGCGGCCATCGACAGTAACCCACGGATTTTTATTCAATTTCCTTAGCCTACTCAATTAAAAAGTAAAAACTTGTCAATTTGTCATAACATAACCTCACTTTTCACCTCTTGCTTTGTGTTTGTTTGCGATTTTATGGATATATCTTTACGATTACGATACGATTTATCTTTATTTTATTCAAAGCGAGAGGGTCGTCGTAAAGATATATCCATAAAATCGCAAACAAACACAAAGCAAGAGGTGAAAAGTGAGGTTATGTTATGACAAATTGACAAGTTTTTACTTTTTAATTGAGTAGGCTAAGGAAATTGAATAAAAATCCGTGGGTTACTGTCGATGGCCGCCTCTAACAGAATTTAATTTATTTCTCTGGAAATACTAATCAGATAAATCTGATACTTTTTTTGTAGATAGTATTAGCTTATTCATAAGCGCAGAAAAAAAATCGAGACAATTTAATATTTTCATACATGACCCATTGCCGTCATCTTTACGACAGACATTAATGGATGATTCGGGAAATCAGATGTTACTGCTGTATTGTTTCGTAGTAGTATATTAATTTGTGCTCGTGACTTTACATTTGTGGGTATTATGGCAAGCCCATTATAGGGAATATGCACGTAACTTTTTCACTTATTCAATAAAAGACAGTAAAAGGTGTTTATTTTACTGTTTTAAGAAGAATATTAAAACTCAAAGGAGACCAACCACGTTTCATACAAAAGTTGTCTAAAAACCCAAAGCCACCAAAAAAAAATGTATACCCTTGTCGGGAAAGTCCTTCTTTTTATTATTTTTTTCTATTGCGCCGGATCTCTACGATCATTCCTTCAGCTGTTTTTTAAAGTTGTAAAATGTAGCTTTATACATTTTAATAAACCATAAAACTACCGATTGACGAAAATAAATGAAAGGTGACCTTGAAAACAATTATTACCTAATATGATAATAAACCTATGCGAGTGTTCCTATAACTATTTTTTTGCATACAAGGTGTCCCAGAAATCGACGTCAAGCCGGAATCGGGTAAGAGGCCAAGTCATTATCAGAAAAAAAAAGATCTCAGTTGTGTATTTTAAAAATTATTGGCATTTAAAAAAATCGAGAAAATCTGCACCCTGTGACATTCAGATTCAGATCAGATTCAGATTCAGATTTGTTTATTTGCCATCAATGTAGGTACATTCCTTTCACTCTTGTTGCTACAAACCTTAAATTAAAAAAAAAAAATGTTTTGGAATCCTGAATAATGTTTCTGTAAACTCTTGCCTAATAATTTTATGTAAAACCAACTGCTCCAGCTTGGAAGAAAATGTCACTTTTTGCCCAGCCAAATATTCAAAATTAGAATCATAAAGTTACGGCCTTGAGGAAAGGCTTTTTTTTTTTTTTTTTTTTTTTTTTTTTCAGGATGGGAAATCATCAAATGACTCCTCCCGCTCTGGGTGGAGCGGAAGGGAGTGTCAGACTCTTACTGACTAAAACCCACCCGTGTTCCTTCCTTCGCCCTTTATGTTCCGGGCCAGCGGTAACCCTTTCGGACAATCCCGCTGACCCGGCAGGCTTCGGCCCTTACGGGCCCCTTCTTTTAATGCTGACATCTCTTTGAGGCGCGCGTGGAACACGTACGCGCCGTCCGGCACGGGCCTGGTCCTGATCGGACGGTGAGCTACCCATTACTCTCCGCCCGCAGGCCCGCGCCTACGGTGGCCGGGAGTCGTCGCGCGGCTCCCGACGCCCGGAGCGTCTCCCGCGGCGGCTGGGACGGGAGGCTCTCTCCCTCAGCCGTCCCGCCGCCTCCTTCGCTAGCATGACTGCTTCGCAGAAGGAGGCGACTGCCCCCCACTCCCTCTCGCCCCGGACCATGGCTTGAACCAGGCCCGGACGCGAGAGGTCGCCGCCGCTGCCGATCGCCTCTACGAGGACACGGCGGTGCTCCGCCCAAGCGGGGCAGACCTCCACCGTGTGCTCCACCGTGTCCTCTGGGCGATCCTGGCAATGGTGACACCCGGGCGTTTCCTCCCGCCTGATTATGTGCAGGAACCTCCCGAAACTTCCGTGTCCGGTGAGGACCTGCGTCAGGCGGTAGGTGAGGGCGCCATGACGCCTCTCTAGCCACTCCTCAAAGAGGGGTCTTACCGCCGCTATCGTGGCGTGCCCTGCGCTGGGTTGCGACAGTCGCTCTTTCCATGCCGCCATGAGATCGCGCCGGAGGTCCGTCCGCTCCGCCGCAATTTGCTGCGGAAGCGGAGTTTCCCCCCGGCGTAGTGCCTCCGCGCGCCACTCATACAGGCGCGCGAGGACTATCGCCTCCAGATCCCATGGCGGCAGTCCGGCAAGGAGGCTTGCCGCCTCGCCCGAGATCGTGCGGTACCCCCGGATCAGCCTTGTGGCTACCACCTTCTGGGGCGCGTTCAAATAATGGGCGGCTCGCCGCCGCAGTGAACGCGCCCACACCGGGGCCCCGTATAGGGCCATGGACCGCACGACCCCCGCGTAAAGCCTCCGGCAGGAGGCGTTTGGCCCCCTCAGGTTGGGCAGGAGCCGCTTAAAGGCGGCCCCGGCCCGTTCCAGTTTGGGAGCCAAACGTCGGAAATGCTCAACGAAGTTCCACCGGCTGTCGAGGACGAGACCCAGGTATTTCATCGTCGTCTCGACGCCGATGTGAACCCCTCCTACCGTTAGTTGGGATCCCGATGGTGGCGTGTTCCGGGGCCCATGAAACGACATGGCCTCGGACTTGTGCAATGCCACCTCGAGACCCAACTGCCGGATCCTCTCCACGACTATCGCAACCCCGCGTGTCATCGCGTCGGCCGCCGCCTGATGCGACCTCCCCTGCGCCAGGACTAGCGTGTCGTCAGCGTAGCAAACCACGCTGACGCCATCAGGGAGGTCGGCCCGCAGCACCCAGTCGTAACCGATGTCCCACAGGAGCGGCCCCAGAACCGATCCCTGTGGGACACCGCACGACATCTCTCGCCGGTTCCACTCCCCATCGCGACCGGGGTAGATGACGGCTCTGTCCGTCAGATACGCCCCGACTACTCGACGGAGGTAGGTCGGCACCCGGTGATACCGGAGTGCCTCCCCAATGCAGCCCCAGGGCAGGGTGTTAAACGCGTTGGCGATGTCGAGTGACACCGCCACGACGACCCCACCCCGGGACACTGCGTCCCCCGTTGTGAGGGCTCTCACGCGCATGATGGCATCCACCGTCGAGCGCCCCTTGCGGAAGCCAAACTGGCTTTCCGCAAGATCCGGCCCCGTCCTCACCAGGTGCCCGACGAGGCGGCCCGCAATTACTCTCTC
This sequence comes from Luperina testacea, assembly GCA_927399505.1. Taxonomy (NCBI): domain Eukaryota; kingdom Metazoa; phylum Arthropoda; class Insecta; order Lepidoptera; family Noctuidae; genus Luperina; species Luperina testacea. Next base: position 17,355,885 of record OV656759.1, on the reverse strand, counting down.
AAAGAGCTTGCCCACCTCGTCGAGCAGCACAATGGGCCGGTATGCGGACGGAGAGTCCGCAGGGCGCCCTGGCTTCTGAATGAGGACCAGCTTCCCCGTTTTCCAACGGAGTGGAAACTGGCCTCTCTCCATACATGCGCTTAAGAGCGCCTCCAGTCGAGGCCCGAGAGCCCTCGAGGCCAGGACCCAGGCTTTACCTGGCAAGCCGTCGGGTCCTGGGGCGGTATTTTTGGCCTTCAGCCTTCCTACCGCCGCTCTCAGATCTACCCCGGTCACTTCGGGGATGTCGTCGTCGTCCATGTGGTCCGCTTCGGGCACCGCAAGTGACGGAGCCATAGGCGGGGGAATGTGCTCCCCCCGTGAAGGGAACAGAGCGCTCACCACCTCTTCCACAAGCTGGGGGCGGAGACTCTGCGTCAGCGGGGGGGCCCAGGTGCGGAGTTTATTCCGCACCATTTTGTAAGGGCGCCCCCATGGATCTCTGTTCAGAGTCTCCACCATCTCCTCGCGGGCCGCATGCTTGGCCCGCTGGACAGCCTCTTGGAGGGCGGTCTTCGCCGCTCTGTACCCCTCGTACAGCTCCGCTTCCGTGGCTTCCGCACCCGGAGGGCGGATGCGGAGCCTGCGGTGCCTGGTGTACAGGTGCCGCGCGTCGACGCACGCCTTGCGTAACGCCTCCACCTCCTGCGACCACCAGTACACCTGACGTCGGGCGCGTCCTGGCCGGACTCGGGGCATTGCCACGTCACATATCTCGGACATGGCCTCCCGGAACCACTCCGCCTCATCATCAATATCGGCAGGCCTGTTCGGTGATGTCACCCAGGCCTGCACGATCGAGGCTTCCAGGAGGAGCTCCCGGTCCAGCTGCTTCAGCGCCCACCGCGGACCACTCGGGGCCTGTTGGACCAGCGCGCTGGAGGTCTGGGTGGAGACGTCGAACCGGATATACCGGTGATCGGAGTAGGTCTCCACCTCCTCCATGACGCGCCAGTCAATAACACGCTGTGACAGAGCGGGGCTTGCGAACGAGATGTCCACCACTGACTCCCCCCGCATCCGCACACACGTGGGAACAGAACCCCGATTTAGGACGACCAGGCCTGTTTCCAGAGCCCAGTCTTCCACCATCCTGCCCCGCACATCCGTGTAACGGGAACCCCAGGCCAAATTTTTGGCGTTGAAGTCTCCGAGCACTAGCACGGGGAAGGAATGGTTTCCCGCGACGACGACACTCAACTCTGTTAGAGAGTTGTGGAACTCGGCGAGAGTTCGGCTCGGAGAGAAGTACACTCCCACTACTACCGTCTCTCCGAACCGTGCTGCTACGCACCCCTGTCCCTTCGTGACGCTTTCGAGGGACGGGGTGCCGGCGGCGGCCGACGAAATGATGGCCACTGAGCCGCTCAGGTCCTCCACCCAGTCATCCCTGGGCGGGACAAAGTACGGCTCAGCGACCACGGCGATGTTAATCGACCACTGCGCCATGCTCTGGAGCAACAGGTCCTGAGCGCAGGCGCAGTGGTTGATGTTCGCCTGGAGGAGGCGAAATGGAGCTATTACTCCTCCATTTCGGCCTCCTCCCGGGCACCTTGCGAGGGCCCCTCGACGGTGGTGGTGACGGCGGCGGCGGCAGCGGCGGCGGCGGCGGTGGTGACGGTTGCGGCGGCGGCGTTGGCGGTGGCGGCGGCAGCGGCGGCGACGGTGGGGGTGGCTACGGCGGTGGAGGGCCTGCCTTTTCTCCTGGTTCCGGCGGGTGGAGCGCAGGTCTTACTCCCCGCCCGGTGATCGGCCGGCTTGCCAGCAGCCGCACATGCGACGCAGTGCGGCGCGGCGTTGCACGAGCCAGCCGTATGGCCGGGCTGACCGCAGCGGAAACACAGAGTGCTACGGTCTACCTCCGAGGTGCATTGGACGCCAACGTGGTGCCCCACATGGCATCTGAAGCACCTCAGAGGCTTGGGTTCCAGCAGTTTGACCTGCGCTGAGACCCAGCCCACCAGGAGCCTTCGGCCCTCCACTATTGTTCTGGCCGCCGTCACGGGGCAGCTTACCGTTACAGTTCGCATTCCCGTGAAGTCAGGACGTATGGTGCCCGCCTTCACCTGCTCAGCCAGACACCCGCCCGTCCTGACAATGGCGGCAACCACCTCTCCCTCCGTCACGGAGTCATCCAGGCCCAAGATGCGCATGTCTGCGCACTTGACGGGCCTGGAGACTCGGGCCTCTTCTGCATTCAGAGACGCCCTTAGCTTCTCAGCTAGGGCGTCAGCGGTGGGGCCACTCGTCGCCCCGGGGATCTCCAGCATGCGGGCACCAGTGGCGGTCACCCTATGCCGGAGTCCCCCGGTGATCCCCAGCTCTCGGAGGTCCACAGTCTCCCTCGCTTTGGTGAGCACGTCGCAATACGTCACGCCCCTCTTAACCGCGTCCGGCTGTAGCGTTATAACTACAGCCGCGGTCTTCGGGGCGCGAAGCCTAGCCGCGACGGCTCGCTCCTTGCGGCGCCGCCTTTGCGCCTTTTTCCTGCCTGCCTTGGCCGCCTTCTTCTTCTCCCCGACCACCTGCCATTCGGCATCGGTCTGGGGAGGATTTTGGGAGTGCAGAGTAGGCTCTGGGGCCTCTGCCTCCCGCGCCGTTCCGCCTCTCTTCCGGGCCGGCGCCGGTTTTGCCGGCGCCGTGGCTCCGCTAGCCGACACCAGTTTCGCCGGCACCGATTTCGGCGCCGGTTTCGCCGACACCGGTTTCGCCGGTGCCGGGGCTCCGCCAGCCGACGCCGGCTTGGCCGACGCCTGGGCTTGGCCAGACGGCCCGGGTTTGGAGGCGGGAGATGCCGCAGCGGCCGCGTACGAGGCCGCCTCTGGCCCCGGAGCTGTTCTGCCTGCAAGGGGGGGGCGCAGGACTATGCCCTCCAGGAAGGAGAACCGCGCCTGGAAGGCCGCCAGCTCCTTCCGAACCAGGCTCAGGACCTCGTTCTCTACCGGGACAGGCTGGCCCGGTTGGTTTGCCTGCGCGCCCCCGGTGGCCCGCAGGCCGGCCAGGTCCGCTCGGAGCTTCCCGTTCTCCTTTTGGAGAAGCTCCATGGCGGCCGTCAAGCGGGCGACCTCCGCCCGCAAATCGGCCACTTCGCCGGCCGCAGGGCTGGCGTAGTTGGCTGCCTCCGCTGCCGCCATGATGGAGGCCGTCGCCGAGACTACGGCCCGTTTCTTTGAAGCTTGAAGCTTCTTCAGGGCCACGTCCCGGATCGCGGCCCCCACGACCGCCGCAAACCTTTGCTTGCGGTCCGCTTCGGGGCCTCCAACAACCGCACCCGCCTCGTCGCTTGAGGGCCCCGAAGCGACCGCGCGACCGGTCCCTTGAGGAAAGGCTTGGGTACACTAGAATATTTTTTAAGTAAGTAAGAAAAAGTTCAAAACTAGGTTTCTTTGCAAAAGAAGAAATTGTCCACAATTATTTATAATAATAATAATTAAGTGTCATAGTTTCGTTATGTTATTATGTAATGTTATTTGCCAAACTTGCAAGGTAGGTACATTTTTTTCCGGTACATCAGTCGGGCGAAGTATTAATTTTGAATATTTGGCTGGTAAAAAGTGACATTTTCTTCCAAGCTGGAGCAGTTGGCTTTACATTTTAGGCAAGAGTTTACCTAAACATTATTGAGGATTCCATAATTATTTTTTTTTTAATTTAAGAATTTTAGCAGCATGAGTGAAAAAACTGTCACAGGGTGCAGATATTCTCGATTTTTATTTAAATGCCAATAATTTTTAAAATATACAACTTAGTTTTTTTTATATTTTTCTGATAACTATTATGACTTTTACCCGAGGATTACCTGATTTCGGCTTGACGTCGACTTCTGGGACAGCCTGTGTGTTATTACCTGCAAATAAGTAATGCATTAAAAATATAAAAAATAGCTATTTGTTTCTTGACTCGTATACAATTTGCCTATTTAAATAATGAAAAACATTTGAATTACTTGCGTATTCCCTATTATATTTACGAGTAAGCACACACGAACACATATGCAGCGGGTGCGGGTTTAGCGACAATGTAACATGTCTGCACTAGGGCACTAATTGGATTGGGCATATGTATCGTGCACATTATCTGAAACAGATTTTACAACTAAAATATTTTTTTTTGAATTCGCAGCTCGTGCCGATACATTGGCCCGAAACCATGTTGCGACTTACAATACAAATGTGGCCTGGTGTGGACAACCCATTCACGTAGCGTGCTTGTGGCGTGTGAAACATGGCCGAATATTTGAACACACAGAAAAAAAAAACACGGAAGGTAAAAGGCCTCCCATAAATTTTAATATTGTCATAGTCAAAATCAAATCATTTATTTCAATTAGGAACTTTTTATTAAGTTCAAAAGGAGATGTCCGCTTTTTTTTATGGACGTTGGTTTTTTATTCCGAGAAAAATCTAACCAGAATCAAACTACACCCAAATAAAAGCTACAAAAATTATGGAACTTGAAACCATTGAAATAATATTTTTAGACACCCCCCATCATTTAAGAGAAAAATGATAAATTATTTAATGTTAGTACATTTTATATGCTAATGTTGATGGCAGTCCAAATTAAACCTCCCAAACACTTTGACAATGTCTTAATCGACACTGTCAAAGTGTTTGGGATTCAGAAGGATTCTATACCTCTGTCAAATTTGACAAAGTGTTGACCGCACAGAGTACTTAAGTCAATATAGGGTCTAGAAATCTTATGGATGATTCAAAGAGTATAATAATAATATAATACGGGAGGAATGATTTCAAACTTGCAAGAACTATTTTAAACGATTTCCATCCCGTGTTGGCTGATCGTCCTGATGTCCAAACTATACAGGAAAGAGCTAATCAGAGAATGAACATTATTTAGCTGACCATGTGATTGGGCACCAGCTTAATAGACGCCGAGCCAGTTTCCTCCAGATAAATGCTCGAATACCACAGTTCAATATGTTCGACATGTCAGTTTTACTTTTATTTACATTAGGAATTTATCAACTGAAACAGGCTCGGTCTTATTGTTATGGGGAACCGAGAACATAAATGCCCGAACGGTACTTTTACTGTAGAAGTAAGTCAAGAGTTACATTTAAACATTCCAGGCGTTTCGTCATCACATGATACATTTTTGATCAGAGGACGAATATAGTCAGGCCATTATAGTAACTTACACACAGTGTATATTTTTGCACAATTGGGAAGCTGCGCTCATGTGATGACAATTGTCTGGTATCTTGGATGGGCTTGGCATCAAAATTATATAACTCAACCTGCTCAGTTTCTCGACAATGTTTTAATAAGAGAAGACATTGAATATGAAGAAAATCAATAAATGAAATACCAATTTATAACAAAAAAAAAAAGTTTTATTTCATTCACAGAACTGTAACACTTGCGTCCAATTATAGCTTGGTAATTCAGTTTTAAATAGGGTAATTGTCAAAAGGCTTTTCATCCACTTCCGATTTCGATTTCAAGTCATTAAAAAGGAATTATCCTGCGTAATTTGTTTATTTATTGGAACGCCAACAGAGGCTACAAAGTTAAATGCATGTTACGAGAAAAAATATCGTTCCGAAAGCGAGATAATTAAATACGGCGTTCCTCAGGGTAGGGTGCTAGGACCCCTCCTTTTTTGCTCTACATAAATGACCTTCCGAGGCTAATAAAGCACCCCATACTATTCGTCGATGATTACACCGTAATTATTAAGTGTGATGATCCCAATACTTATGAAAATGAAATAAATGTGACATTAAATAGAATTATAACGTGGTTTGACAAAAATAATCTAATTGTAAACTTAGAAAAGACTAAAATTATGCATTTGTACCTAAGAATACCAGATTAAATTTATGGACAAAAATAGAATCAACTACTGCTACTAAACTTGGTATTAATATAGACAACAATTTGACTTGGAGACCCCAGACAGACGAAATATGTGAAAAACTTAATAAATTAACCTATGCTCTCTATGAACTATCAAAAACAGTATGCCTAGAATCCGTATTAACAGCCTATCACGCCCGTTCCACGCCTACGTTGCACCAACACTCAGATATGGCGTAATATACTGGGGCGATTCAATTGATAGAGAACTCGTATTTAGAGCCCAAAAAAGATGTTTCAGAGCTATGTGTGGCCTTAAAAGTACAGACAGTTGTCAACCGTTCTTTATATGTCTAAAAATTCTTACCTTGCCATCGCTGTACATATACGAAACAATATGTTGTCAAATCTAACATTTCATTACACAAAATAACTACTAAAAGTCACTACAGAAAATTACGCGATAAAAATAACTCAGAACTCGAAGTGACTTGTGGCACAACTGCACTAATCAGTAAAAGAACCTTCTGTATGGCCAAAAAATATTTAACAAACTACTTGAAAAAAAAACATCTGGACAATTTCAAAACAGAACTATTAAGAATATTGATAAATAAATGCTATTACTCACTACAGGAATATTTGGACGATAATTCTATAATAACAGCTTCAGAAAATTGTACATCATCTCACCTATTTTGACGATATAGAATGTTACGAGTATTTGACATTAGCATTATTATGACATGTAACTTAATCTATATGACATTTATTGAAATTGATTCTACATATTTTCAATTTGTATTGATATGCATGTACCTATTAATATTGATTTTATTACGAATGTGATAGTTTACATAATTTTACTACTTCATGATTATCTCAAAAGTAAATTGCTGTTAAAAGTAAAAAAATCGACAATTTTGATTAAATATTACTACTAGTACTCTGGGCTAAACATAGAGGATCTACCTACCTGTAACATCTCGTACACTATTGCAATTTGACCTATGTTTACAAATAAAGCATTCTGATTCTGGATTCTGATTCATACAAGTGTGCGCTTCCAATTATAGGATTATTATTATTAGTTAAAAAATGTTCTCCATCAGTAGATACTATTATCATTTACTCCTGCTAAGCAACCCCTGTGAACTATGCTGAAACATGCACATTCGAAGTAGCCGTAATCAATAGAGTACACTTTCAGTTCTAAAATAGTTATGCTTCACATTTTTGACTGAAAATATCCCGTTCCATCTTATTTCTTACTGGCTTATCCGCGACTTCGTCCGCGTTATGATTACTTACTTCACTTCTATGCTTCACTTTCCCTTAGTGTTCTTTCTGACTTTTTTCTTTTTGTTCGGCTCCTAACGGTCATAACGTGATCTTAATGTATTCGATTTCCCAATTATACGAATCCGACTGGTAGTTTCAGAGATTAGTGTGTTTAAACAAACTTTTCAGTTTTAGGGATGATTCTCATTAGAGCGGGCCGTGCCCGGGGCGGGCCGTGTACGTAGCCCGGACGGGGCACGGATTTGAAACGTTACATACATTTTGTATGAAGCAATTTATATTACACAGTGCATGTTCCGTGTCCCGTCCGGGCCGGGCTGGAATTGCTTCATACAAAATGTATGTAACGTTTCAAATCCGTGCCCCGTCCGGGCCACGTACACGGCCCGCCCCGGGCACGGCCCGCTCTAATGAGAATCATCCCTTACTATTATATAGATTATTTTATTGTAAATAAATAATCGGATTAGATTCGTTTCGTTCACATTGACATACTCTTTATAACAATATTTGACAAGTTTATTATTTTTTCGCGTGTATTCACTTTATCTTATTTATAATTAGAAAGGTTTGTTCGTTTTAGGAGTAAATTTTTATTCCTTATAATGTCACTGTCGAGTCACATATTTATGTATAAGGAATAAAAATGTAACAACCGTTGAATACCTTAAGTAGTTCTCTAACCGGCAACCTTTCTATTTAGTCAGATTATTGACTGTCATGTCATGTTTAGCATAGGCGATAGCAATACATTTTAAGCACATAATTATGCCGTTCTCTCTTCTTATTACTGAGAAAGAAAGAAACAAAACTTAAGGAGTGAAGTTACCTAGACGACACGATCTATCGAGTTTATCTTAGCATCTGCGTAAGACTCCGTAAAACTCATGGTGCAAGCATTATCGAAATCTATTCGATCCACGTTAATACGCTAGAGTCAGTTTTCGATAACAACTCATGGTAGACGTACTGGTCGAGATGGAGTCGTGGTTGGTTGCAATTTTTTTTCTTCGGTTGTTTTTCCTTTATCGATGCGATAATATTTACAACTTATTCTCAGTTTGAAAACTATTTAAAGGCTTGTTCCCGTTAAACTTTTATTTTGACAAGGATCTAAATGTTTAATGGTGAATATATATATATATCTTCATTTCAGCTATTAAAACAGGAAACGTGGACGCACCGGTTATGGAAATGATAATAGATAGCGGGAATGCAAGTATTATGAACTCTGAGCAAGTTATGAAACAATACAATGCAAATATTTCGAAAAAAGCCAAAAGCGTTAAAGCTAGAATGTCTTTGGAACCGGCATCAACCTCGCAAACTAAGAAGTCGGTTAAAAAAGAGCGCAGATTTGCGGTAAAGTCTCATGGTAGCAAATGTAAGTGTTGCATTTGTCGCGGCATGACGAAAGGTAAAATATTATCTGGAGCACATTTGTCAATGCATACCCAAAAGTTAAGGCCTTGCGTATGTGGAAGTGTTTTATGCAAAAAAGATTGGGATAGAATAGATCACGAACAAAAGTCACGGGCTGCTGTGAAAGTACAAAAATGTGTCTGTGGAAGTACTATATGTGCAGAAGAGTCTTCAAAAATGCCTGAATTACTCTTAGAGGGGGCGCGACAAGCGGAACGTGAAAAAGCATTATCAAATCGAGCTATAAGGAAAAAGAAATTGTATAAGAAAGAAAGAAAGAGACGTGCAAAAGAGCGAAAGCGAGATTTTAAAAAGGAACGAAAAAATAGAAAGAAACAAGATAAGCGTGAAATGAAATCAGTTAAAAAAAACAAAAACGTGGGAGATATTAGTATTATAGCAGAATCGTTAATAGATTTAGGCACTTTCGGCTCTAAGGCATTTTGCGACATTGCGGGATATGTGTTTAGATCTATTAGATACCCAAGAGACACTGCCCATGACGTACGAGAAGCGATAAAAAAACCTGAAGTTGCAGCGAAAGCTATAGAGAAAACTGTCAAAGGAATGGGTTTATTTTCAACATTTGCTAGAATTAAACAAAGATTATTGAAGATGCCAGCAGCAAAGGCGGGTATTACTAAATTGGAAGCTTATCCTACAACAAACTACTTGCTCCACATGGCTGATAAAGACCCTAAGAAACGAATGAAGAAGTTTAAAGCTAAACGTACGAGAGAACCATTTGATTTCCAATGTAGTGTATACATGGCATCAATGAGAAAGAGGCCTTGTTTGCGAATATATTACATGTGTCCGTGGTTTTACCCTCATTGTATGAGTTTGCTGAATATCTGGAAACAACTTATGGATATTCTACTATTCCTATTAGCCGTTACAGTATGGAGTCCATGCATACTGTGTATGGAGCTTTGTAGAGGTTGTTTGTGTTGCTGTATGTGTCAAGGATAAAGATAAATTATTATAGTTTTTCTTTTTAATAAAAATTTGGAAAAAGATAACTAATTTTATTTAACTTTTGTCACATTCATGACCAAGTGCGATGCGACAATGCGACGTGATTTGGGTCAAGCGACGCGAGCGCGTCTTTATGGCCACGACCTGTAAGTGGCTATGGTGACTTGTCAAACCGAGCTCGCCGGTCGCATCCGCTCTAAAGTCGTGGCCACCGCGGTGTTAGCATTACATTTGATTCACTCGCGCGCCACATCACTCTTCACCTGTTTCTGATGCGCGAGTACTATGTGGCTGTGCCAATCAGTCGCTCTGCAAGTCGACTAGCGGTGACTAGTGGCACGCTACAAACAACTTTTTTCATTTGTTTTTCCGCAGTCGCGTGTTGTATGAGCGTGTAGGTAAGACGATAACTTTTTAGTCCGTCTTTCGTCCAAACATACAAATTTTCATATTTATAATATTAAAAGGATTATTTAGATTCACATCAAAAAACACAACATAGGGACATGTCATTGGTAGGTGCGAGTCTAACAATGGAAGGCTATGCCTAGAAAGGCCTTTTCAAGAAAGAACCATTGATCTTTGAGTTGACCTATCCCGACAGACGGCTAACATCCATCAGCCTCAACCCTATTTTAAGGAGTTCAACGACCCATCACACAACGCTACCAGATCTGCAGGACATTAGGCGTAGGCCACATAAGAAGTACTCAAAACCACACAGGACAGTAAAGTTATAAAGACATGTATTTTATCTTCATTACATATCATACCGTAAGCACTTTTGTCGTCCATGTATTCTTAAACTTTTATGAACCATTTTTGACAGAGTTTCAGTTCAATAAATGTAGGTACCTAAATGATTTAAATTTTTTGAGGCGAGGAAGTTTGTTGTAGAAACGTATGCTTTGGCGCTTAAATTTATTACCAAAACACTGCTTTTTCGAGTTTTTAAACAGACGTTGTTATGCACAGTAACAGTTTTACTCGAAAAAAAAAACGGTTTAGTTTTTTTAAACGGTACCTATTTAAAATATTGTACGCTGAAGACAATTCTTAAAAGCTAGTTCTAGCTGATATTATTTATAGAAAATACGTATCGTATATATATCAAAAAAGTTTTAAAGCGAGTTCCCCGCGGTGATAGCTATACCTCTAGCGGCGCAACACCTAGCAGGTTGCGTTCGTCTTGCCACCCGCGAGAACCTTCCCTTACAGAATTCTACATGTACAAAAGAATTTGGCAACCAAAAAGACATTAACTGCACAAATTAAAGACAACTGTAATATTTCGGCTCATAATTTAGATTCAAAATTGCAGACACAGTGATATACTTCATCAAGAGGTTATATCACATCAGATAGAATCTAAGTTAGGGGAAGGTGACATTAGCGGAGCAGCCAGGATTCTTTTTAGTAATGATGTGGTGGCACCGTGTTCTCCAGAAGGACTCGCAGCTCTGGAGAGCAAATACCCTACCGCAGCGGATGGCCTTCCTTTCCCCGACCCTCCTGATCCTGATAACCACTCCCTCACCATTACAGGTCAAGAGTTGGTCACAGCCGTTTGCTCCTTCCGGAACAGCTCTTCTGGCGGCCTCGACGGCCTGAGTCCTCAGCACCTTAAGGACCTTATTCGTTCAGGCGCCGGGGCAGCTGGTGAGTTGCTCTTGAAGGAGCTTACGGCTTCATTAACCTTATGCTCTCCGGTAAGGTGAACGAGGCCGTCATCGATGTTCTGTACGGGGCCAATCTATGCGCCCTGCGTAAGAAGAATGGCGGCATTCGAGCCATTGCCGTGGGCACTACTTACCGCCGTATGGCAGCCAAAATTTGTTGTCAATTTTATGGTGAGGTTGTTTCGGAAAAATGTCAGCCCCTGCAGCTAGGTTACGGCTCCAAAGGGGGCTGTGAGACTGCCGTACACGCCTTGTCGACCTACCTAAATTCTGGAAAAGGAGAGGTCTTCCTGAAGGTTGACATAAAGAATGCCTTCAATTCTAATAATAGGGACACCTTGCTGGCAGAAACTAGAAAAGAAATATCCCAAATTTATAGTTTCATTTGGCAATGTTACAGACATCCTTCTAAATTACTGTATTGGGACAACCTTTTGGAATCTGTTGTTGGCTGTCAACAAAGTGGGCCCCCACGGGCCAGTGATTTTTAGTTTAGCCATTCACCCAATTATTAGTCAGCTAAATTCCAAATTTAACGTTTGGTATCTCGATGATGGAACCTAGGGAGGCGATGCAGAAACTGTATTACATGACCTTCAATTTTTTAAAAGTGAACTTCATTGCATTGGCCTTGATCTCAATCTTTCAAAATTTGAACTATATTTAGCGGACAGTACTGACAGACATCTGACACTTACCAAATTTAACGCAATAGCTCCAGAAATCAAAATTATTGAAAAAAGCTCTCTTCGCCACCTTGGGTCTCCAATCTTTGAGAATTCCTTTCCCATTTTTATTGAGAAAAAAAATCCAAAATTTCAATGACGTTTCGGAAAGATTGTTCCAAATTAATATGCATTCGGCCATAACTTAATAATAATCCATAATCCGCTACTGCTGTTTCGGCCCTAAATTAACTTAATTCCTTCGCGCTCCCCATTTTTGGAAGCACACACACCTTTTAGATAAAATGGACCAAATTATCAGGCATACATTAACTTCCATTTTTAATGTGGCCATGGACGACCGAGCTTGGGCACAAGCTACTCTTCCCATTCGTATGGTTCCCCTCGGTGTCTGCAAAATTTCTAGTATTAGTTTACCTGCTTTCATATCTTCGGTACACGGCACTGATAAATTAATCAGGAAAATCCTAACCTCCACACTGTTTAATTCTGATGTGCCGTGTTTCACCAAGGCTATGGATGCCTGGAGACTCGCTTGCCCGAATACAGATCCACCCGACAATTCAACTTCCCAGAGACGGTGGGATGAGCCGCTCTGCAGATTAGTACAGAACAATTTACTTAACTCGTCTGCTAATACTGCGGAACGTGCGCGCCTGCTAGCTGTGGGTAGGTGGGAGTCGGGTCTTTGGCTTCATGCACTACCTTCGTCGAACATGACACTACTTTTCGCTTCGCTGCTTCCCTACGACTAGGCACTCCTTGTTGTTCTCCCCATCGCTGTCACTGTGGCGAAGATGTCAACAGCCTCAAACACCACGGCCTGTCTTGCAGCCGAAGTGCGGGTCGCTTAGCACGGCACGCGAACATTAATGACACCATCCGACGAGCTGTTGTCACCGTCGGCGTTGCAGCTGTATTACAACCCAATGGCTTGGCACGCGACGATGGCAAGAGAACGGACGGTATGTCTTTATTTCCATGGAAGGTGGGTAGGCCTTTAGTGTGAGACGCAACGCGGTTCGATACTCTTGCGCCATCCCATCTTCCTGGCTCGGCATGGTGTGCTGGCGCTGGTGCTGCGGCTGCGGAAAAACCTCAAGCGGCGAAAATATTATAACCTTATCGGAAATTATATTTTCAAGCCGTTTGGGGTTTAAACCTTTGGGCCGTGGGATCCCAGTGCTCATGGTCTTTTTAAAGAAATTTCTAAACGGCTGGTTGACACTTTCCGTGACCCAAGGGCTGGCTTTTACTTTGGCCAGAGGCTAAGCATCGCCATACAACGTGGTAATGCCACCAGTCTCTTGGGTACATTACCAGTCGACAGCGATGCAGATGAATTTTTCGACGCAATTTGTTAGTTTCTGTATATTATTTTTGTTTCATTACCAATTTTTGGAGCCTAGTCAAAATAAGCAAATCTTTGATTCTGATGGCGTATAGGTGGGCACCTAATTGGGCGTCGTGCTCGTAGGCCATATTCATACAGCCTATTTGTCACGGTTTGGTGGCTAACAACAACACTGCTTGAGAATTGTAGCTTTAAACCTATCTCCCGGGCGGTTAACATCGGCTGACGTCTTGAAGTCAGTTGTATGTATCGGTCCTGTCGAGCAGTTGTAGGTACTCCTTCCATGTCCTGGGTGCTGCTCAGCAGGATCCCCAGTATTAACGTAACGCTGCCATTCACATAAAAATGCCGAGATACCTGGGACCGATTTCTTCCCGCTTGTAATATTCCTACAGCTCTCTGTATTTCATCAGCAGTCAAATGGCGTCTTAAACGCTTTTAAGCAACACGCGTCTTGCGACAGCCACTGTAGAGAAAACAAATGAAAGAAGTTATTACGAGCGTGCCACAAGGCCCACAAGTCACCGCGACGCGGTTTGTGGAGCGACGGTTTGGCGCGTATAACCCGCACAGGAAACAGTACCTAATGGTATTCTGTAAAAATATCACCGTGAAAACTTAGGTGAAGTGAGCTTAAAGTGAGTTGTCAATAGTGTCAATCGCTAGCATCAGCTGGAATGACATCTCACTTATGTTACCACGGTGATCTTTTTACTGAATAGCACCGCCGCGCTGGTGACGAGTGATTTGGTGCGTGAGTGAATAAATGTGATGTTCTCTTGTTTCGCTGATAGAAATTACATAGAATTTCGTTTCGGAGAAAATGTTTCATATATTTGGTCCTTGTATTTTTATTTCGAATATTATTGTTTCAATGACTATTTAGGTACTTGAATTAAACATATTTTCACAGAAACACAATTCAATGAATTTTATAATCACATATTTTTTTATGTAACAAAAATCAAACAGTGGAATTATTTTTTAACGAATATTGTTTGTTCTGTGTATTTTTCCATGGTATTTGATTTCAACGAAAATATAAAAAAATAGACGTTATACTACACTCAGTCCCAGAAACACACAAGATTGAACTTGAGAACTTAGGATGCAAGAGCGAGCGAAGCGAGCTCGGGATTTGGGGCACCTCGACTCGGACCTACGTTATGTTCCTTTAAACCCTGTAGACAGAACTACGCAGCTACGCCCTGCGAAGCGGGTTTCCGTCGACTACGTCCTATTAATTATTAAAGACAATTAACTATCTTTTTATACAACCTCATTGTATAATTTAAAAATGCCTTGCATATGTAGTCACTATTAATGAGAATAACAAGATTGTTTACCTGATTGACTAGAATTTACCCGCATTGTTTTCGTGAACGCGGTGTTGTAATTTTATAGGAGGGTGAAGAATGATATGAATTATTGAAACGTTTAGAAACTGTCACTCGAAAAAATGTTTTTCTTGGTAATAAGTTTTATATTAACTAATCAATATGAGGATAAAGAATATTTTGAATTGTTATTCTATGATAAGAATATGGAAACATTAAATTTTATTTGTAACAAAAATCTATGATTGAATTTTGTTCAAAGTAAGTATTTGCGTATTGATTATTCTATAAAATTATAATATTAGAAAAAAATTATGGGAAACGAAATTCTATAAAACTGTTGTCTATAAAATAACGTACAACCATCAAATGTACTAGCTAATAGCGCGGTGGCCACGACTTCAGAGCGAGAACGACCGTCGAGCGTGATCTGACAAGTTACTGTCACCACTCCACGGTCGTGGGCGTGGCATGACATAAAATCTCGTGAATGTCGCTTGACGCAAATCGCGTCGCAAATCTCAACGCCCGAGGCACGGTAATACAATATTGTGACTCGGCCCTGTTCAAGAAATAAGTACCTACAGCCGCGCGGTACAGTCGCCGTCAGATATATTGTAGCAGGCAAGGCGACCAAATACTTATGAACAATTATAAATGTCAATAAGTTCCATACACTACAAATTACCATTAATATCTGAACATTAATTACTTCATTAATATCTGAACAGAATGCTTGTCAATAGTTTCTATACACACAATTAACCAACAATTTCTATACACTTACAACGTCAAGTGCAGATAGGGTGGTCTTAAATATCTGAGCAGTTGAGGAAAAATTGCATTATGAGTTTAGTGTTTCCAACTTTATTATAAATTATTGGAAATAGGAAATAATAAAAAAACAATTAAAACACAATTATTTTTCATTTATAGCAACATTTCCTTTTCTTTTTATACAGTTCTCCTAAGATATACGTTACTATTACACCATGTATTTACTACCTAACTAAAGTGTTTTATTGATATTGCTAGTTTTTTGTAAGGTATGTATGTAACTAGTTGTTAAAGCATTCTCCATTTTTTTTTTCAGTATTTCTAGCTCTAGAACCGGCGAAGGATGAGCCTTGGCCGGTTCTAGAGCTGGAAAGAATGTAAGTACCTATTGCATATGGCGACTTTTGTAACGTAGTAACGTTATTAGGTTTGGCGCCAACGTTCAGGTCAATGTTCACCGAAAACCTTTTTACAGACATTTCCCGTTAGGCTTTCGTTTAATATGGATTTAAATGTTAATGGTGAATCTATAATTATCTTATAATTTCAGCTATTAAAACAGGAAATATGGACGCTCCAATTATGGGAATTATAATAGAAAAAAAGAACGCAAGTATTATGAACTCTGACCAATTTATAAAACAAATAAATAATCCAAAAAAAATTAAAAACGTCATTAAAGCTGATAAAAAAACCAAAGCACTGGATCAAGCTGGAAAAAAAACCAAGACACCGGAATCGGCATCAACCTCGCAATCTAAGGAGTCAGTTAAAAAAGAGCGCGGAGCTGCGGTAAAGTCACATGGCAGCAAATGTAAGTGTTGCGTTTGTCGCGGCATGAAGAAATACAAACATCAACCTGGAGCACAATTTTCAATCAAGCCCCACAAGTTAAAGCCTTGCGTATGCGGAAGTGCTCTATGTAAAAAAGATTGGAATCAATTAAAAAAAGAAGAAAGGAATTGGCAAATAAAACAATCATTGAAAATAAAAAAATGTATTTGCGGCAGCTATATATGTGAGGAAGAGTCACAAAAACAGCCTGAATTACTCTTCGAGGCTGCGAAGCAGGTGGCCCATAACAAAGAAAAGCGAAGAGAAAATATGATGAAAGAGAAACTGTATCAGAAAGAGAGAAAGAGACGTGCAAAAGATCGAAAGCAAGCTTTTAAAAAGGAACAAAAAATTAGAAAGAAACAAGATAAGCGTGAAATGAAATCAGTCAAGAAAAACAAAAACGTGGGAGATATTAGTATGATGGCAGAATCATTAATAGATTTAGGCACTTTCGGCTCTAAGGCATTTTGCGACATTGCGGGATATGTGTTTAGATCTATTAGATACCCAAGAGACACTGTCCATGACGTACGAAAAGCGATAAAAAAACCTGAAGTTGCAGCGAAAGCTATAGAGAAAACTGTCAAAGGAATGGGTTTATTTTCAACATTCGCTAGAATTAAACGAAGATTGTTGACGATGCCAGCAGCAAAGGCGGGTATCACTAAATTGGAAGCTTATCCTACAACAAACTATTTGATTCACATGGCTGATAAAGACCCTAAGAAACGATTGAAGAAGTTTAAAGCTAAACGTACGAGAGAACCACTTGATTTCCAATGTAGTGTATACATGGCATCAATGAGAAAGAGGCCTTGTTTGCGAATATATTACATGTGTCCGTGGTTTTACCCTCATTGTATGAGTTTGCTGAATATCTGGAAACAATTGATGGATATTCTACTATTCCTATTAGCCGTTACAGTATGGAGCCCATGCATACTGTGTATGGAGCTTTGTCGAGGTTGTTTGTGTTGCTGTATGTGTCAAGGATAAAGAAACAATATTTTTTTCTTTTCTTTAACATAAAGTCTTGAAAAATATCTGTTTTTATTTATCTGTCCCCTTACCCATTGGCCACGACTAACACACTCAATGCACTCAAGCGACACGCGTCTTTACATTTACATTTCTAAGGTATTGTTAAGGCCCATTGACCCTAAAAAAGTATTTTTTGTCTTTGTCATTTGTATGATAATGTGCGATAGAGAAGGCGCTATACTAACTCGTCTCCGTGAATACACTATAAGAGCGTGGCATGAGTCCCCGCGACGAGAGACGACAACTTACGGAGCGACGCCGATGACGGTTTGGCGCGTATCACTCGCACAATGGAAACAGGTGATGAGCGATTTGGTGCACGAGTCAATCAAATGTACAACTTTACTGTCACAACTTCAGAGCGGGTACAGTACAGATATTCTATTTCACGAAGTCCCTTTGATTATGTTTGTAGTTGTGCCTGCACATGCACATTGTTTTAGTGTGCGTAAGCTCAGGAGCGCTCAGTAGAGGGGGGCAAAGTGTATCATTTATGCGATTGGTAGGTACATTTACATCTCGATCACTGAAATGATCCGAAACAGTCATATTGTTTCATTTGGCTCATTTGGATCATCGGTTCAAAGGATATAAGATACAAAATCTGTGAGAGTATGAGTGATACACATCTCATTTGGTATCTCATTCTGACTTGTATAGATTGTAATTATGTCGCCCGCTCACACGCGACTCTCGAGTCTATAGTTAAGTAACTCAGTGTATCTCAGTCTCCCTCTCTCGCTCGCACACTGCTTAGTCGCCTCGAGAGTGACGCGTGGCGCGGAATGAGCACAGAGCAAAATAATGTTTCAGATCCAAATGATGCATTTGAAACATTGTTACTGAACCAATCTTTTGAATCACTTCAATGATCCGGATCAGTGAGTCGGTTCCGTAAAGAGTTACACACCCCTAGCGCGCATTCGTTATTGCGACGCGGTCCGGGTCACTAGTGCTTATTGTTTTCAAGTCAGATTTTACACCGAGTACCGTCAACAGAGAAACTAAGCGAAGACTTTCATAGTGAGATAAGATCAGATACGTCAACAGACAATATAACGTGTTTGAGTTTTTTTTATTACTTTTTTAGAATAAGGCTTTTGGCATTTCTTTCTATAATATGTTATTAACATTTTATAATTAACATTAACAACATTTTCATAATTTTTAATATCAATTTACCTTATCACATGCAGAGCCCAACTGTGATTTGACTGATTTATGAAATATTCCGCAGCGCACACGCAGCAACACAACAAGAAAAAAAAACTGTGCAACGGATATTATAATAATATATCGCTCATTTAGAGAAACATCGATGTAAATGTATTTATTCCCAAAAATGAGTTAAATATGACAAAGCACTTAGAAACGTATTTACGTTAGGAAAAGCAAAGTAAAATATCAGTTGCGTTGATGTTTCTCCAAATGAGCGATATTGCAAAGAATATTCAACAAAATCTCTTAAGTATTGAAAAACTGACTAGTGAAAGCTTGAACCCATTACCAAAGCAGCAAAACTTGGCATTAACCATGTGAAAATGCAAAAAAAAAAACAAAAGTATATTTAAAATATTTGGACCTAGATTTCGAATTAATAATTAATTTGCAAGATAATACCGTCCTAACCTACGGTGCTTAGACTTGAAGGACAATTCTCGTAATTTTGAGCGTTCAAAACTGATTTCAGTTTCAATTTGTCAAAAATACCTCTAATTTCCCTACATTTTTGACAAATCTTTGACAATTATTGTTTTTTCGCCGATATGAGACTGCGACTAGATTTTGGAACGTTTTAAATTACGAGAATTGCCCTTCTGGTCACTCACCGGGTCGCAAAAGTTCTGCCTTGGAGTTCACCAAAGACGTTCAGGTTCAAAACGTCCAATTCTCAAAATGTCCAACGGTGTCAAAACCTCCAATTCTCAAAATGTCCAATTCACAAAACGTCCAATTCCCAAAATGTCCAATTCTCAAAACGTTCAATCCCAAAATGTCCAACTCCCAAAATGTCCAATATTAGAGAATGTGGTAAATTTTGTTCAATAAAGCACTTTTTTAATACTTACGTCAAACAATAACAATAAGCATTCTGTGGGTGTAAAAAGACAGCACAGGATTCAGAACACCACTCTGCGTTCCAAAACGGGCATACATCCAGTATGCCCGTAGGAAAGAAAGCTGCCAGACTCAAATGGGATTAGGCGGGTCACTTCAGCCGCATGCACGATGACTGCTGGGTAAAAGTCTCCACGCAAAGGGTGCCTGAAGATGGACCGCGCCGCCAAGGCCAGTCCAGAAAGAGATGGCGAGATGACCTGGACGCGTACCGCGAGGGCTGGTTGGAGGTGGCCCGGGAAAAGATTTCCTGGAAGGATTTGGCCTTTGCTCAGCAGTGGGACAGTATATGTTAACAAAAAAATAAAAACAATAAAAGATGATTCCAACGACAACAAAAGCGACTCTACATTAATTAATTTTTTTTTTATTGCCTTACTTTCATAATTTTCTCTTTGTTTCGTTTATTTTAAACAATTATTTTCGTTCTTCAAATAAAAATAAATAATTAATTCCATGTTAGGTTTTTATTGCTAACGCTACCTATGTTCACATACCTACACAAATACGCATACCTATCGGGACACGCCACTACTACAACCTAGGCTGAGCGAACTTCGTGGGATCTATAAGTCTGGCGAGCGCGGTCAGACATGTCACCGCCGCCGCCGCCACTTACAGGAGTTACAGGTCGTGGTATGGCATGAAGTCGCGCGCATGTCGTTCGATCGCTCGACGCAAATCGCGTCGCAAGTCTCATAACCCGAGGTCGTGATCAAGACCTTCGACAATATATAATATTGTCTTTTTTGCCCACCTTGCTTCCTACGGTTTCGTTATCGTTAAAGTCATACGTTAGTGATGACATCGATGCTATTACCATAAGTTCTTAACTTTTTTAAGACTGAGTGTACTTTTTCGAGATGGAACTGCAGGGCGAAGCCTGATGATGTAATAAACCGAGAAAAAGGATAAAAACAGTTGTGGAACGAGTCTATAAATATATTTCTAGACACTGTATTTTTCCGTCCTCTTATTATAGGGCTTTGAAAATCCGTGGCATACTGCCATCTCGCAATTTTTTTTAAATGGCGGCGTCATAAAACCTATGTCAATGTCACATGATCAACTTTAAACATTAATATCTCGGAAACGTGACACTTTACGGGTTTTTTTTTACCATACCATTTTTCGACCCTGTATGTCCAAACCAACCCGCAAATAAGCCAGGCTCTCCACCGGGATCACGCAACTTAAAGCCAAGTTACCGAGCTGACATACATTTATGTGCCTACATGTGTGCCTTACCGATCAACGCTCACACAAACAAACGCTTGTTTAAGGGGCTTACAGAACCTAAACACAAAAAAACGCATGTTATAGATGTTTCTTAACATGCGTTTTTTGTGTTTAGTTATCATATAAAAGTATATGATCGACTACAGTAAACAAAATCAAAAAAATATATGATATTCTTCAGGATATATAGAAGTAACTAACGCTAACGACGCTAACTTTAGTAAGTGACTTATGTCTTTTTTGGGAATAAAGTTTCTTTAAACCGAACCGATATATGCTAGGTAGATAGTGTGTTGAAAACATAATACAACTAATTTGATACGATAGAAAAAAATCATGAAGATACCTCTAAAAACTTTATTTTTACAATAAAAACCATACTAATATACATACAATCATTCTGATTTTTTGATTCTACAAGCAACATACTAAAATACTAGTGGTTTAATTTTATAGTCCAAACAATAGATTTTTTGTAATTAAATAATTGCTTCATATTTTACAATAAATTACCAGCGTTGTGTCATCGCGCTTCTCTTTCTTTTCTAAGCAGTCCGACAGTGACCGCGCTTGAGGTCATGTAAGCCCCTTAAACTCGTTTTTCTCATTAAGTACTTATTGATTGAATTAATATGGTTTTCGTATTTTAATTTCATTTATAGCAATAATTCCTTTCCTTTTTATACAGTATACTTCCAAGATGTAGATATGTATTTGTTAGTATTGCACTATGTACCTATTTGTTACCTAAATAAAGTTTCGTTAGTTTTCTATGTAAGGACCGTCATTAGTTGTGAAAACCACCTACATTTGTTTTTATTATTTCCAGCTCGAAAACCGGCGAAGTTGCATGGCAGAAACTGTAAGTGTTGCATTTGTCGCGGCAAGAAGAAAGGCAAACAACGATCTGGAGCACAATTTTCCATGAAGCCCCACAAGTTAAATCCTTGCGTATGTGGAAGTGCTCTATGTAAAAAAGATTGGAATCAATTAAAAAGAGAAGAAAGGAATTGGAAATTAAAACAATCATTGAATATAAAAAAATGTGTTTGCGGCAGTCATATATGTGATGAAGAGTCTCAAAAAATGCCCGAATTACTCTTAGAGGCTGCAAAGCAAATGGACCATGAGAAGTATATGTCACGACAAGCTATAAAAAAAAAGAAATTGTCTCAGAAAGCAAATAAGCGACGTATAAAAGAGCGTAAGAAAGCTTTTAAACGGCAAAATAAATTGAGGAAGAAAGAAGATAAACGTAAAATGAAATCAATCATGAAATTAAAAAACCAGGGAGATATTAGTTTGATGGCAGAATCATTGATAGATTTAGGCACTTTTGGCTCGAAGGCATTTTGCGACATTGCGAGAGCTGTGTGTCAAGCTGCTAAACATCCAAGAGACGGTATCAGTGACATTCGTGAGGCTATAAATGATCCTGCTCATGCAGCGCAAGCTATGAAGCAAAGTGTCGAAGGAATGGGTTTATTTGCTACATTGGCTAGAATTCAAGCAAGGTTAAAGAAGTTGCCGGCAGCAAAGTCTGCTGTAACTACTTTGGAAGCTTATCCTGCAACGAACTATTTGCTTCACATGGCTGATAAAGACCCTAAGAAACGAATGAAGAAGTTAAAAACTAAACGTACGAGAGAACCACTTCATTTCCATTGTAGTGTATACATGGCATCAATGAGAAAGAGGCCTTGTTTGCGAGTATATTACATGTGTCCGTGGTTTTACCCTCACTGTATGAGTTTGCTGAATATCTGGAAACAATTGATGGATATTCTACTATTCCTATTAGCCGTTACAGTATGGAGTCCATGCATACTGTGTATGGAGCTTTGTCGAGGTTGTTTGTGTTGCTTCATGTGTCAAGGATAATATGGGTTTTGTTTTTTATAAAAGTCTTAGAAAATGCAAATGGTCAATTTTATTTGATTAGATTTAAGAGGAAATGCGGAGAGACTTTTGAAAAAGCCTAAATAAAAAGCCACAATTCGAGGTTTGGCTCTCGCTTATTTCCTCCTCCAATATTGGACCAATTTAAAAGGTATTTCATAAACTGTATAAGAAGGATTATTTTTCATTAATAGTTGTCAAATTTGTGTACTAGGTCTCTGTTGACAGCGGCTTACAACGGTATTTTTGAGAGTTCTATTGCTTATAAAAATAATGTATCATCAAAAAGGAAACCATAGGGACATTCAAGTAGTATATTTATTATTCTGTAAAAAATCATTGCTTTATTAATTATTGCTCATTAACCAGAAAGAAAACAGGCAAGAGCGTTTCTATGGAGCATTCGCATTTCCTCTTAACTAACTGCATACAAACTTTCAAGCCCTTGTTTTTCGAAATGAATGAACCAATTTTAATGAAACTTCATACGCATAAGCAGGATACAAAAGTCTAAAAAGTTACTTAAACATTTTCGAAATATCTTATATAAAAAAGATAACTGGAAATCTCTGTTTCTATGGAAAATTTAAAATCGGTCTAATTTGACTTTAACACTATTTTTCGAAAACGTTCTTAAGTAACTTTTTAGACCTTTGTATCCTGATTATGCGTGTGAAGTTTCACTAAAGTCAGTTCATTCATTTCGACAAACAAGGGCTTGAAAGTTTGTATGAAATGCCGTACGTCGTAAACGCTCTTTACTATATCTCTCTTTCGATGATTTTCCAGCTTTAATACTGTACATTGGCGTGACGATGATGTACATTATATAAATCAGGATAATGATGTTATTCATTCGAAAAAAGATGTGTTTAATGAGACAAAGGGTGTGAATGATAACGTGACTGTTGATAATTGTGTTAAAATTTAAGAGAAAGGAAGCAATTTCGCCTTGCCTTTGTCCAGCAGTGGGATGATACAGGCTGGCAGTAAAGGTGGACGTATATTGGTCCGCGCCGAACACGTCGAACGAGTCGAGCGCGGTGATATACTAGATAGTGCCACCCACGAAGACGCGGCCCAGTCTTCTTACTAGTCGCAATGTGTGTATCGGGGTCCATATTGGCTCACCTAAAGTTCTTTACCCGAAATTGTTCTTCCTAACGATTTGTAATCCGAATGATCACTCTTCCTAAAATTTTTCATCCTAAAGTTTTCATTCATACTATTTGTAGTGCTACCGGCGATGTTCATAACACTCATGTTTCCGAAGATTGTAATAATTAATAATATCATTAATGTAAATATATTTAAACTCCTACTGCTTTTTATCATAACGCTTTTATCCCTAAACATCATTGCCATAACATTTTCATTCATACTCAGAAACATTTACCAAGTGTAATAAAAAATATATGCGGGTAGAAGATGATTTTATAGTTTTAATTTGAGGGTGAAATTATTTACGCATAACAGCTTACGCATAATTTTTTTACGCATAATTTCTCTAATCATAATAATGATTAAGCATAAAATTCTAAAGCATACATTTTTTAAGCATAACTTTCTAAAGCATAAGTTTATTAAGCATAACAATAATAATAAGGCGTAGTCGACGGAGCCCCGCTTCGCGGGGCTCCTATTTCTGTCTGCAGGGTTTAAAGGAACCTAACACGAAGGGGATGACGGGGGCTCGTTCGCTCGCTCCGCTCGCTCACTTGAGCCCCCGTCATCCCCTTCGAACCTAACCTGTCCGAGTCGGGGTGCCCCAATTCCCGAGCTCGCTTTGCTCGCTCTTGCTAAAAATATACACCTAAAATAAAAATACATAGTTAAGTTACATAATGTTTTGTATAATAAATCATTAACGTGGAAATCCAAAATAAATACGTAAAAATAACTCAAATTTGTTTCCGTTATTTCTATTAATTGTACCTATGCCTTATACTAATAATAATCATTAGGCCTATTAACGTTATGCGAATTAAATTTATGCTAAAACAAATTAGCCTTCAAGATAATTATGCCAACATAAACTGTATGCCAAAAAAAAATATGGCAAAGTATTATTATGCCAAAACTAATTATGCCAAAATCGTTATGCCAAAGTATATTAGGAAAAAGAATATTATGCGAAAAGAAGGGATCCCATTATTCTTATATGTTATACTATACATGTTATGTGAAAATAAAGTTACGCAAAATTAATGTATATAATACTGATTACCTATTATGAATAAAAAGAAATCTAAACAAAAAAGATATGACTTTGAATAATAGTGTAAAAAATGGTTATGTTGAGAAAATATAGGAAAACAAATAAAAGTATAATAGATGTTTATTGCTACTGACATTATGAAGTTGAATGCTTCGGAATTATGAACATTAGAGACGGAGTAGTTAGGAATTGTGATTGTTAGGATGAAAAATGTTAGGAAGAACATTTTCGGATTTCCAATTATCGGAGTTAAAAAATTAGGTGAACTTTGGCGCACCCGTGTAGGGTTACCAGACGAAAAATTTAAAATTCCGGAGATAAAGCCTGATTTTCTTTAAAAATCCTGAGAATTTGTCGCAAATTCAGATTTTTTCACAAACGTAATGTACAGTTTAAGAAGTCATATTATTAATGATTTAGTGCGCTGTGGGTCTCGATTTTCGGGGGTCATGCCCACACGTTGAGCGCCTCCGAACCTCTTGCACACCAACCTCCCGTAAGGCATCATCACAAAAAAAAAATGAAAAATTAGTTGAAAGTTTCATATATATAAATAAGTATTGATTTCATTTGTGCAATTAAAATGACCAAACTCGATTTTTTAATTATTAGTCACTATTTAACTACCTATTTATTATCATCGCAAAACAAATATGACAAAGTAGTTTAAAGTTTCATAGATAATTATGTGTTGATTTTATTTGTACAATTAAAATGACCGAACTCGATTTTTTAATAGTCACTATTTATGTATAAAGAAAATTATTTTCTGTTTTGTACCTTTTTAATAAAAAGATCTAATTCTACTCTATTTTGTTAAAAATTCTGAAAATCCTGAGATTTCCTGATGTTTACAAAATCCGGCCGTAATCCTGAAAAGAGTTTAAAAATCCTGAGATCTCAGGACAAATCCTGAGATATGTGACCCGTGTGTATCGCTAGTTAATTCCGCTAGTGTTTTAGTTTTTTGATACACACTAATTACCCCCTAATAAGTAATTACTGACTATCGACAAAACTAATACACTAGCGGAATGTACTGTAAGCGATTAGGAAGAAGAGTGGGGCGCGTCTTCGTGGATGGCGCTATCTGTACAATGCGCGCCACGAAAGATGAGACTTGACCCCGCCTCCCCCGCTCTTTCCGCCGCTCCTATGAAGTCCGGTCCCGTCCCGCACTCAGATCTAAAGATACCTAAAATCCTGTACTGTGCATGTCAAACCACGTGGTGTGTCAAGTCTCATCTTTCGTGGCACGCATTGTACGTGACGCGCATTTATGTATGTCCGCGCCGGACCTAATGACGTCATCCGGATTCGTTTGGGATTTGCATACCTTCTTCCGAATAATAGCGATTCGTACGATACAGCGCAGCTTAGTGTGCGAGGTTTTATAGGATTTCACAAGAATAATTCCAAAGTTCGGCTCGTTGGAACGTTCGGCGCAGGCAAAAAGTGCGTCGACCTTCACCAGTTACCAAAGTAACATTGGACAAGGACAGGTAGAAGAAGACCAGATAAAAATATTGGTAAATGTCATCATGTGTGGTCCTATGGTGCACATAGGTGGCGCTAGTTTCTTTACAGACGCAAATGACCCGTTCCACGGAATAAGATTGGTCTCTATTTCAGTCTACCAAAAGTTACTCTGTGACACACATGATAACATTTACCAATTATTTTTTTTAAATGATGCTCATTTTTTGATATGTGTACCTAAAAAGATTAATGACAGGGTGCCGAAATGGGAAAGAGTCGTAGGTATGATAAATAAATTCATGGGTGCCGAGATGGCACTAAACCGATTTTACAGAGAACACACGTCCCAAGTAACATTTTAGGTTTTAGAAAGGTTTTGAAAAGGTTCTAGAACTTTTGTATGGAAATCTGTTCGTAAGTCTTAATAGACTTAATAACCTTATATTAAGCTTATATTAACCTCCTGAGTGCAAAAAGGGCCCAAGTTTTAGAACCTTTCTGAGAGCTACAGCAAAACGTATAGCTCAAATTCAAAACCTTTCAAACTACTTACACAGAACCCAAATATAACCTTCACAACCTTAATTTAACGTTAATATGACCTAACAAGGCAGCTTTTAAGTTCTAAATTAGTCATGGATGTAACTCAATGACAACTTAAAACCTTTTTGATGGACATGAATTAATGCCTTTCCAGGCCTCTCAGGTTTTAAAATGTTTCTGTGTAAGATTTATTTTACACAGAAACACCAATCGTGGATATAAATACTTATTTATAATGGCGCCATTCCCTGTCATTATACCAAGTTTCAAAATGGCTACATGTAAGTGTTATTATATTCATAAAAAATAATAAGTTGCTTGCTGAAGTCAGGAAAAATCAAAAAAATAGTGCGACTGGCACTTTATCGTGAAACTTTAGGATAATAGTGCTGTATACGAGACGGGCCTTTCGTAAGTAAAAAATTTAGAAGATATTTTAATGAAATAAAAATTATAAAATTAGGTGGTTGGTAGTAAGTTGCATTAGAAATAAAACTTCTATTCATATAAAAATCATATATTTTAAATCACATAGCACACGTTACTTAATTTTGCCATGATGACTTAAAATATTGCTTTTTGTTTAGATTTTTTTCATTTTAGTAAAAAAATATGGCTGGCGTTAGGAAATTACTAGAAAGCATTAAAATTAACCTTTTCAGAACTGTTACAGCTAAAAGCTCTTAATGTTTGCCAAAATAAGAGCTACAGATCATCTCGCGGAGCTACTTAAAACTACAAGGATGTTTTCGCAGCTTTAAGGTTATCGCCAGGAGAAGTTCAAGACTTGCGAGTCGCGAAAACAACCTCTGCGCATAATTAGTTGCTTTTAAGTTTTGGTTGTAGGAGGGACGTGCGTTCGACGGTTTGACAAGAGTGCTGAACAAACAGCTACAGGCTGCTCTTAAATTTTTTTATTTTTTTTATTTGTACCCGAACTCACTGTTTTGCTATAGCTTTTAATTTTGTTTTATGTTTTTAATTTTCGTGTATTGTATGGTGATTTATGTCAAACTTGTTGTACCCACCTAGATGTTAAGTGAATGATGTGGTCGCCTGTAATTGGAAGCGAACACTTGTATTTGTCCCTATTCATGTTAACATGTAAGTAACTGTGTAGCCTCTGTTGGCGATCCAATAAATAAATAAATAATTAAAAAAAAGTAAGTTTCTATTTTTTTTCAATTATGTTTTAGGTAGGTACTTACTTACCTAATTTATTTATTAGGGGA
Source organism: Luperina testacea (assembly GCA_927399505.1). Classification (NCBI taxonomy): domain Eukaryota; kingdom Metazoa; phylum Arthropoda; class Insecta; order Lepidoptera; family Noctuidae; genus Luperina; species Luperina testacea. The sequence continues at coordinate 17,327,883 of OV656759.1, read as the reverse complement.
GGCCGGGGCTGAAAGTTCCGATTTTCAAATAACATGAAAATTTATGATGAAAATGACAAGATTTCAATATTGATATTAGATTTTATTAAAAAGTCTTAATCGGTTTCTGTAATAGTACAGTCATTTCTGCTAGTTTCTCTATATTTTTTAAAGTACAGGCATATTTTTGCAAAATTTCGGAAGGGAACATTCAACCCCACTTTGGGGCGAGTTGTTCCATGTATGGGGCAAATTGTGCCACTTAGATAATATTAATAAAGTATAAGGATAATGTATGGTTTCTCTAGTTAAATAAAACAATAAATAATTTCTATAGTAAGGTTCATTTATTTAGTTGTTATGCAATCCTATAAACTTAAAAGAACAACGAAAAAACATTACTAGCTACAACTAGATTCAAATTTTGTATTGGTTTACAAAAATTGAGATCTATTAGCTTACAAATCTTACTACCTACATACTTAAGGATACAAAAAATCGTACTGGAAAGGATACTCAAGATAAACACTTTTTTATAACTAAAAAATATTGGCAATTCCATAACAGAACTTAAAAAAAGACAACAAAATATAACTGGAAATCTTTAGATAAATGTTTCTTTTTTTAATTAAACTATAATAGAGATTTATCAAGTTGAAAACCTTATCACAAACATAACTGCACTTATTTTAACTACATAACACAACAGGTTGCCTTCATGCACACGTTTCATTAATAAATTTAATGATAAGTGAGATCAAAACATACAATTATAATTAAATACCAAAATGAAACTGCTAACGTTAATACCTATTATTTATCATAAAAACTTACCGATGTATTAATTATTCGTAAGAAATTTTTACGCACTTTACGTTTAAAACTTCCACTCCATTTTTTTGATAACACCCTGTGTCGGTTCATCTTGCAATACAACGGAATGCTTTGAAGTCGCGGACACAACTAACATTATTTGAGGATGCCTCTAAGGCTTTAAAATATTCTTGTAGGACTTTAAGCATGCCTTCAGCTCATAAAAATAGCTTATTGGTTTAGGTTTTCACCACGCAGTCCTAATTTGTTTACTTAGACAACTATAACACTGCCTATAAGTTTTAAGCAGGTTTTAGAAATTACTTATAAGCAATTTCAACATTCCATAACTTTATGGTTATATCAAAGTTAAAAATTAAACCTTTAGATCTCACTTTAGCATAATGCTAGCCTTTCCAGAACTTAATCAAGAGTCTACGACAACTATAAGTTTCTAGGACTATATGCTCTTGAAACACAAGTCAAAATAACGTTAATTTAGACTCTTGTCAGCGGCTCCAAGGTTGTAATAATAAACAATTAGTTTTAGGACTTATTAATCATTCTCAAGTACTTAATATGACTAGATAGCAAAGCATTAACCTTTTTACGACCCTTAGAAAACCTAAAGGCATTTTCTACAACCTAGGCCCGAATGAAATGTTACTTGGGGTGTTCACTCAAGATTATAAATGGATATTCATAAAAGAAAAGCCTGTATGCTTTTTGTTGAGAGGTATTTTATGGATCGAAATGATAATACTTACATAGTTCATGTTGAAAATATTCTTATTGAGTTATTGAAATAACAGGAGTGACAGGACAAAAATAAAATATAATAAAATAGGATTAGCGACTCATTAATGATATTGAAAAACTATAAAACTAACTAACTCATCGTCTGCCTAGCCTTTTCCAACTATGTTATGTCTAACCGGATGCAGTTGAATACCAGTATATGGTACACTGTGTGTCTTTCAAATACGAGGATATGGGTAGGTGAAACCTTCTTAAAATGTTACCTTCGTTTGCAGCAGTATGGACAAGTCTGTGAATATGACAATACCCAATGGTCAATTTTGACACTTTTAGTAATGTATTAAGCGTATCTCGAAGCAAAGTGGACGATCTAATTATTTATTAGTAATAATATCATATGGCATGGTATTGTTCGCGCAAATAAGTTTGCTCGTAGGTACCCGGCGACTCATCATATTACGCAACGTTTGAAACCATGCATCAGCATTTAGCAAATAAAATTTAGTTTTTACTATATTTGGTAAGCAATATTTTAATTTATTATTCGGTTTTCCTACCGCGAATTGAAGCAAATATCAAATATTAATGCTCTATCCTGTTTATTTCAGATTTAAATATACTTTTCATACAAATGGTTGGATATTTATAACTAAAATCGATTTCCATTCCAAAATTCATGGTTATCTATGAATCATTTTGTAAGCTGCTTCCTCGTCTGCCTCGTCAAATTTTGGAGAAGAAAATTAAATGCTCTTCACCCTACGTGTAAATATTGGTGATTTATTACTTATTTTTTTGAAGGATACGTACTTACCTTATCAGGTACTGAATGCCCTTCTGGTTGCCAACCCTGAATGTGACGTGTTTGCGGATGAATAAATTAAAATTATGCGTATATCTGGAGTTCTGTGAGAGAAAGTATGCAAGGGAGTCCACTGTTCCATGTTAGTTTTAAATTATATTATTGTGAACGAAATTATTGTCGCTAATTTAATAACATTGGTGTTTCACCGTTTTAATTAACTATAATAAATAAATGTGGAATAGGTATCATTTTCATCAACAAAGCCACTTATTTAGTAGCAGGTCACATTATTACTTTTTAAGTATACGCTTGCAGATTATTAAAACACATTCACATAATCTTAGGTTAGCTGCAACTCTTGTGTTAGCGGGCTTTTACAACAACATCACGAAATGTAACAAAAAAAAGATGAATATGATACTTAATAACCTACCTACTTATTGTTTCCAGAGGGCAAGTGAATAACAAATTAAAATAATAACTAAGTCTCAAGAGATGATAACATCAATAAAATCGTAGTCTTGATGCACTTTTAAACAGATAAATCTTTTGTCAAGCGTTATCAATGAACTTCCGTAAATAAAAGCGATATTCAAAAAATTTAAACATGTCTGATTCAATTAATGAATCTGAAGAAAATGCTAAGAAACAATATTTTGAATCTACGAGAATGCATAGATCTAAACATCCTGTGTTTGGACCTAGTAAGTCAGTGGTTATGCATGTAGTTACTAAAACAAGATCTTTTAACAAAATCAACACTAGCGAATGTCAATCTGAGTCATGCGTCTTCGGTAAGAATGATCAGCACAAACGCAATAAACGTACAAAAAAACGACGGCTGGCATTGAAATCAACAAAATTTTGTGGTATTAATAACAAGAAACGGGTCTCACAAAGTCTCAAGTATTATATATCGGGCAAATATATGCCTCCGGATTATTCTCAAGCAGATCAGGTAAAAGAGCGAAATTTTGGTCGAAATGCAAAAAAACAAATGAAGAACACTTCGAAGTCCACATTGAGAACGGCAATGAAATCAAAATCATTGAGCACAACTAAAATTAAAACAAAATACTCCAAATTAATGTGGAAAAGGAAACGAAGCTTACACGACGCAGAGTCGATTGGTTTAAAAAGAACAAAGGAGGTAATCTTAACAAGCAGTATTGGTGATGGAAGAAATAAATATTCCACCAAAACTTCGCGCGTAACATTTGAAGAAGATCGGCGAGCTAATATCAATATCTTATTAATGACTGCTATGGAACTTCTTAAGAGAGAGGAACAGTTCGATCTAAAACAGACTTTCAAACGTAATGTTCCAAAATACACGTCAACACCCAAATCCGGATTAAGTTTCCGGACGCAAAAGCGTAACAAAATTCATCGGGATGTTGATCAAGAACCAAACGAGATAATGCTTCACTTGAGGAACATACTTCAAAAATATGACAAACGAACAACAATATTAGACAAGTTACATACATTGAAATGTGGCATGCCGACTACTAGTAAAATAGAAGGTTATGATGGAGAAGACAAATCACACAAAAACTCCACTTATTTGTGTTCTGACATACATTCCGACAATAGTCCGGGACTACCGAAAAACTCAACAACTACTACTACATTTACAAGTACTTCTCAACTCAGAACTTTTTATGGCATTAAAGATCTAAGCGATGCAGTACGATTTGAAAATAACAGAGCAGATGCTTTTAAATTACAAATGGAAAGAGCAAATGCATTAAAATTTGAACTAGAAAGAGCCAATGCATTAAAATTTGAATTGAAAAGAGCCAATGGATTAAAATTAGAACTAAATAAAGCTAATGCGTTAAAATTGGAACTGGAAAAAGCTAACGCAGAAAGATTAGAAATGGAAAGAACTGATGAAGAAAGATTACAATTTCAAAGAGCTAATTTAAAAAGGTTAGAAATAGAAAAGGCTTACGCAAGAAAAATAGAAATTGAAAGAGCTAATGCATTAAAATTAGAAATGGAAAGGGCTAAGGCAGCAACAGACAAAAGTGAAAGAGCTAAAGCAGCTTTACAAGAAGAAGCAAAAGAACTTGAAACTATAATGCTTTATTCGAAAAAGAATGTGGCGAAACCATCTCAGAAAATTAAACCGTTAGAAGATGAAATGTCAATTATTTATGATAAAAGAACACGTTCCTATATTTTCGATACTGAAAGAAAAAAAATATATAAAAGGAAGCCACTGCCTGAACAACAAAATATTGAACTAAGTTCTCGTTCCTCAAAAGATTCAAGCACTTATTTCAATTTACAAAGAAAAGATAACAAAAAGAGTGCAGAAGAATACAAGGTCAAAAGAAAGTTTTCTGTGACTACATCTGGCTCTAGTAATGATAAACCTAGCCACAGCAGTAAAACATCTAGCTTCAGTTCCAAAACTTCCTGCTCGGTCATTAAAAAACCTAGCTCGACCATTATAACATTAGGCAATAAAGTGAGCCAAGTGATAAAGAAATTTGGATTGAAATCTTGGAATTTTTTAAATAAGTCTTCTGCACAAGATGTTAATCCTAAGAGGAAAGAACGTGCAAAGAATTTACCTAATACACAGGATTTATATCTTGCCGTTTCACGTACAGAAAGTTCAAGAAAAGCCGAGATAATAAACATAAAAAAGACCCTCAAAGGTTAGCACTTAGTGTTTTTGTACTTTATTTAAATGTATTTTTTTCCTTAAAAAGACACTAAAATAATGTATATAAATATACCTACCTAATAATTATTCATTACCTTGTATTTTAATTTTTAGCCATAAGGTATCAAGAAATGCACATTTAAATAAGAATTATTTCTATTTTAGCCATAGTAGAAGGTAAAGTAACGCGATCTATGATGGCACTGATGATTGATAAGGGCAGTATTTTACACTCATCAGAAATTATTAACATTCTTGAATCAAGGAATAAGCGTAAAGCCAACAAAGGTTGTTCGCCCTGTCCAGATAAGAAAACTACAACATTAGAGCCTACTGTGAAACGGAAATGGAGAGACTCTTCACAAAGTAAGACAGGTCTGTTTCAAAAAAATCTGATGAAAGTGTAAACAAAACCTGTTCAGTGCCCTAATTGCGTAACATACTATTGATCCCGGTCTGAATCATTTTGTAAGATAATGCTAATCCATTGCATCATTTGTTCAAAAATTTGTCTGGTCAACAACGTAAATTATAACGCAATTAATATTGTTGAACTGTCAAACTGAAAGCCATTGCTACTGTAGTGTTTTACGCAAGTACCCCGCAAATTAAATTCTTACGCAATGACTCACTCAAGGGAATTGGTAACACATTCTGTATACAACTTTATAATTTCAGCCAACAAAGGTTGTTCGCCTTGTCCAGATAAGGAAACTTCAACATTAGAGCCTACTGTGAACCAGAAATGGAGAGATTCGTCACAAAGTATGACAGGTCTGTTGCAAAAGAATCTGATGAAAGTGTAAACAAACTCTGTTCTGCAGTGCGATTTTGTAACCATCTCACCGTGAAAACTTAAGTGAACTGAGCTTGGAGTGAGCTGTCAATAGTGTCAATTCCTAGCAAAAACAAACTCACTTCACCTAAGTTTTCACGGTGAGATTTTTACAGAATCGACCGGCTGCACCCTAATTGCGTAACACACTATCAATCACAATTTGAATTACTTTATATGATTATCCTAATCCATTGCCTCTTTTGTTTGAAAAAAAATCTGCTCAACAACGTAAATAACGCAATGAATATTGTTGAACTGTCAAACTGAAAGCCATTCTTACTGTAGGTAGTGTTTTACGCAAGTACCCCGCAAATTAAATTTTTACCCAATGGCTCACTCAAAGGAATTAGTAATACAACTTTATATATTTCAGTTAACAAAGGTTGTTCGCCTTGTCCAGATAAGGAAACTTCAATATTAGAGCCTACTGTGAAACGGAAATGGAGAGACTCATCACAAAGTATGACAGGTCTGTTACAAAAGAATCTGATAAAATTTGTAAACAAACCTTGTTCAGCGCCCTAATTACGTAACACATCATCAATCACAATTAGATTTTTTTTTTGTAAGATAATGCTAATCCATTGCCTCATTTATTCGAAAAATTTGTCTGGTCAACAACGTATATAACGCAATGAATATTATTGAACTGTCAAACTGAAAGCCATTTCTACTGTAGTATTTTACGCAAGTACCCCGCAAATTAAATTCTTACACAAAATGACACTCAAGGGAATTAGTAACACATTTTGGTTTCAATTCAATATATTTCAGCCAACAAAGGTTGTTCGCCTTGTCCAGATAAGGAAACTTCAACATTAGAGCCTACTGTGAAACGGAAATGGAGAGACTCATCACAAAGTATGACAGGTCTGTTTGAAAAGAATCTGATAAAAGTGTAAACAAACCTTGTTCAGCACCCTAATTGCGTAACACACAATCACAATCTGAATTATTTTAACACTCTGTCCACTAGGTTGTCCGTTTCTGGGCCGTCTTTACCCGGGGGTGCAAGGGGTGCATGGCACCCGGGCGCATGGTCTTAGGGGGCGCAAGCCAATCCTTAAACCTACACGTGCCATGCGTAAGCCTTCTCGAAATTAAAACGAATAAAAAATTACTTACGATTAACTATGACTCAAGTCAAGATAGATTGACAAATTTGGCTATACCTATCGAATTGAAAGTTGATTACAAAACAGACGATATCATAAAAAAGATTGTCGATTTTAAAGCCGGAAAAATTTAATTTGATGTTTGAAAATGTACCAAATTTTATTGTAGAGTACCTAAGTATTAAAAAAAAAGAATAAGACACAAAAATTGGGGGCGCAGGCTGATTTTCGCACCCCGGGGCGCCCAACATGGTTAAGACGGCCCTGGTCCGTTTTTTGACACATGGAACTAGTGATTGCAGCAATGTAACATTTCGATTATTTACACTTTAATTTGTATGTAGTAAGTATCAATCAAGTGGACTGCTATAGGCTGATGATGATGATGATGATGATGAAGTATCAATTATCGATTTCTTAATGTCGAATAAAAAATGGTGCGGTTCCTATGCCTATGCTTATTCAATTTGCCTAGCTTTTTCCCAAAGATGTTGGGGTCGGTTTCACCAGTGTTTGACAAAAAACAAATGACAAAATATGATCATTATAAAAATTACATTACCTTTATAAACTAATCATTTGACAAACATCTCATTTCGCAAACATATTACTTTTTTTATGGTTCCCGCCTGCTTCCAACTTTTATTTAATTTAAAATGGGCTTGTTTTTAGCTTTTCAGTTTTTGTTAACTTAAGTTTTTTACCGCAGAAGAGTTTTTTATTTTTTTTTTATTACTTTTTTTTTATATTATGGATAATCTTTGTTCAGCAAACAAGAAAAACGGAAGCAGCACACGTATAGCTCCAAAAAATAAAGATGGCATATCCGACAAGACAAGAAAAATCCTCCACAAAATCCGGAAAGGTAATAAGGGAACATAATGGGGTCCTAGCACTAAAAATTTGTTAGGCGGGCCTTAAAATATCAATTCTATTGCACAATATACCTAGTTGCGCAATGTTTTTGACCGTTTAGGGTTAATATCGAAGATTGCGCAAAGATTGAACAAAAGTTTGAGGGAGTTGTTTTTTTTTTGCACCGCATAGGATAAGTATTGCGCAGGTCTTGTTGACACAAAAACATTGAAGCGTATGGGTCGTCAACGATATTGCATGAAAATAATGGATCGTTAGAGTGCAAGGGCTAATTCACTCTTATTGTGTAACAGTGTAGGTGCGGGCGCCGCCGTAGACACTAATTGTTCAACGCGTAGTCTAATGTTGGTCCACGCAAAACTCCATGCATGTTGTAAATGTCGCGTTATTACAAGGCTAATAAAGTAATAGTAAACAATAGTAAACGTAGCTCTCTGTGCACTAACACCTGCACTGCAAGGTAACGTAGCTCTCTGTGCACTAACACCTGCACTGCAAGGTCTTCCACCTTCGAGAGGCCAAAGTTAATGCTATCGATCGAAGTGGCCGAAGTCTGGTCGAACCTAATTTAAAACAAAGAAATGGAATCATCGAATCGACGAAGGAGAACTGACAAACACAGGTTTCTTTATTAAAAGTCTAATTTATTTCACAATGAAACAAGAACATCTGTAAAGAGCGTTTACGCCGTACGGCATTTCATACAAACTTTCAAGCCCTTGTTTGTCAAAATAAATGAACCGATTTTAATGAAACTTCATACGCATATGCAGATACAAAGGTCTAAAAAGTTAGTAAAGAGCATTTTCGAAATGTCTTATTTAAAAAAGATAACTGGAAACCTCTTTTTCTATGGAAAATTTTAAATCGGTATTTTGGCTGTAACACTATTTTTCGAAAATGTTGTTCTAACTTTTAGATAATAATAATAAAATATTGATTTCAGCTATAAGTAAGGGGGACATAACCCCATCAGTGATTGAAAAGGTTCTAAACAAAAAAGATAATTCACGTTTAAGAAAATTAGGGGGAAATCTATTTTTGAAACCAATGAACAAGAAGGACATAGCCGACAAACTCGGCACTCCTAAGGGTAAGGATGAAATCATGAAACATATTGAAAAGGGTAAGTTTACAAAATATCGATCAAAACCTTTTTGCACTCTGTTACGTGTGGCCACTGACGAATAAGGTTAACAAAAAAAAAATAAATAACCGCTATAAAAAAAAACCTGCGGTTCGTTAGCCTAACAAAATATTTTATAAGCAATTTTTTGTCTTCATAAGTTCACAATATGACTTAATTTTATGGTGACACCTCTAATTTTTATTTTTAACCTTGGCAACCGTTAAACCATGACTACAGCCATGAAGAAAGATCAAGTATCTCCATCACAAATGGAACTTTTAGAAAGTAAAGTTAAAAGAAAACCATGGAACAAGTCTGATATAGTTTCCAAGCTGGGGACTGATGATGGAAACGCTAAAATCCTGAAAAGAGTCACTAAAGGTAATAAACCCTAGGCTTGTATTTAATTGAACTACAAATAATTCCTATTTTGGGACCTAAAAATACTATATAGAAAAGAAACTGCGACCAATTTAGATGTAGCGCTCGTCGGCCGCTGCCGCGGCACCGCTAGCTTCGCTCGCTCGGCTCGCGCGCGGTTGGTCACTGTTCTAACCTAACCTATTAGGTGGGGGTGCCCTAAATTAGTTGCTCCAATTTAGTTCGCGCGTGGTTGGAAACAGTTCGCCTGGCAACCGATCAGTGCCGTTGTCCTGCGGCCAGGTACGGTCCACCTGCAGTGTGCAATAGTTCATACAAAATGTACTAAAGATTTTTCTAATGCGATGTGGCCCACCCAAATGACCGCGAGCCTTTTAAGTTCAACTTAGTAGAGCGTCATCTCTTTCACTCATACCAGAATGACAGTCTCTTTGTAAAGCTCAATATATCCTATCTACTCATTGGAACTTTACCTTATTCTACGAAGCTTAAGCTTTTTCTTAATTTTAAAAGTTTTTTTAACCTCCAGCCATCAATAAGGATCGAGTATCGCCATCCCTCATAGAACTGGCGATTAATAAGAATATTGATCACACGGAGTCTGGATTATGTGGAAGCCTAAAATGTCAGGATAAGAAACAAATATTAAATAAGGAAGAAATATTGAAGAAGTTAGGCACCCGTACTGGTCGGGCTGAAATCTTGGAAGAAGTCGGTAAAGGTAAAGTACTTCTTTTTAAAACGTTTACTTTTGACGATGATGATGAAAATGTCAGAAAACTAGTGAGTAATGCAATCCGTTACTTGAAAAATAGCAGTGACTTTGTTCACTCGCAACAACAACACGAACAATTTTTGTTTTTTTTCAATCACTTCGCATAGTGCTCAAAGAAAAAAATAAAACAAAAAAAGAGGTATCAGGGCTATCTAAAAAAATTAATTGAAAGCCGTGATAGTTTTTTTTTACTTAATTTTATTTTCTTTGAGCACTATGCGAAGCTATTGAAAAAAAAACAAACCTTAGCGACCAATTTTTGCACCTTAAAATAAATTCACCGACATTCTCAGGGTTAAAAAGTTTGGAAAGGACCTTGCTCACGCCTCTTTTCGATTTGATTCATACTTCCAGGGACACCCTGTATATTAATTATTTATTTTACCAAAAGTAATACAAGGGATAACACATACTTATAGGGCACTACTCAGGAGGCAGCATTGTCAACACTTTTGATAAGCGTGTCACCGTTTGCTCGCATTACGGCACACATGACGTACTGACGCCTTTAAAGGTGGTTCGTGATGTTTTGCGGTCAACGCATTTGTGTGAATTGTAAATGTACTGCCATCCCTAGACGCTGCCGGATAATTCCGTGCTCTGTAAAGGAAAATAATATTGCTTCCGAAAACAAATTAACTTCCGGCAATCTATGGTTGAACGTAATACTAACTAAGTTGTGTTAAAATGAATTACCGAAAAATTAACACAAAATTACCGGACAAAAATTTTAAATTTAACTAACAAAAAAATACTAAACTTCCAAACAAAAATACTAAATTTCCGACAAAAATACAAAGTTTCCGAAAACATATTTATGAACGAGCTCGGGGTGCCCACCTCCTGCTTGGGTTAGGTTAGGTTACTTTCCCCCCCGGAGGGTTCCCGCATTGTCGAGGCGGGGGGGCTCAGTAGCCGTGGTTTTGAGCCCCACGGTGAAGCTAAGAGGAACCCGAGGAGGGGCCGCTCGTCAGGGCTTTTGCTACCAAGCCGACGACGTAGCGGCCAAAAGTAGGTTGCGGTGCCGCTTGAGCGGCATCGCAACTGAGGCGGGCCGCGATGTCGTAACGGGGGCGTCGCGGCTGAGGGTTGAAGGCCGCGGCGGGAGAGGAGTGCCGGTATTACGGTGCGCCGCTCTCCCTACCTTCCGCGGCCTTGACGGGGTCGCCACCGTAAGATGGCGGACGCGGTGGGGCTGCAGGGGAAGAGGAGTGTCGGTATTGCGTTGGCCGCTCTCCCTATCCTCTGCAGCCGAAAATTGGCAGGCGGCGGGGCCAATGTTCTGACCCGTCACAGGGGGACCAAGGGTGTCCAGACACGGGGTCGTCTGGCGCCCATGTGCTGGTATGGTCCCTGGGGTGGTCACGGCGTGCTATGTGTTCTGGTGCGCCGGTGATGGGGAGTACTCCCCAGAGGAGGGTCCGGTAACGGACGGCCGCGGCGGGTTCACGGATGAGTGCTAACGCGTGCCCGTGTTCCCGCCGTAAGCGGCAGAGGAGGACACCGTGGAGTTTTAGTGGGTTAGAGTCCCACATAACTGCACTATCTCCCCGTGGTAGTGTAGTATGCATGAGCATTTCTCCACGTGAAAAAAAAAAAAAAAAAAAAAAGGTTAGGTTACTTTCAACCCTTTATATATAAACAGGAGCCCCGCGAAGCGGGGCTACGTCGACATAGGATGCAAGAGCGAACGAAGGGCACCCCGAGGTTCGGTTTGGTTAGGTTACTTTAAACCCTTATCGTAGAAATAGGAGCCCCGCATAGAGTGCAAGAGCGAGCGTATGAGAATTAGAGTGATTGATTAGAGACTCATAGTTTTCAGTAGAAGTTAATCCGGTAGAAAAGTATATATAGCAATAAACATTCATGTTTATTTTTCGAAGATTTTAGTATCTCATTCGGCCGTTTCGTCATTTTTATTCGGACAAAAGTAGTCGGAAAGTTAGTATTTTAGGCAGTAGATTTAATATTTTAAGTAAGAACAATTCTTATTTTTTTGTCGGAGCTTTTATTACTACCCTTCTGTAAATAGCATAATCGGCGTATAATGTTCCCACTGCTGCGTTACAGGCCTCCTCTAAGTGAGAGGTAGTAGACTGTAATCTACCGCGCGGGCCCAGTGCAGGTTGGTAGATGTTCTGTGAATACTACCGACCATTTTTAACCAAGTGTCCTGTAGATTTAATGGAAGATTTTAGCAGTAGGTAAAAGTGCAAACTTCTTTTCAGCAATGGAGAGTGGCAACATTTCACCTTCGCTTATAAAATTGATGATAGATAAACCAAAGAAGGAAGGAGGAAGGGATATCTGTCTCGGTCCCTGTTCCAAATCAGGAATAAAACTGCCAGATTTACCAGTCAAACGTAAGTTCTAAATGGTGAATGGTCTCTGGTCACACTGAGGCACCCACTGAGGCCAATGCCACGCGGGACGCGACGTCGCTCGTCGATTGTTGTAATATATAATTCGCCACTCGACTATTCGCGACAGTTTGAAAATTCCAAACAAGTTAAATGACCCCAGATCCTGCGCCGTTGTCCAGATACAAAATCACGAACAAGATTCGAGATTGAAGAGGTTGCTGATGAGGCTGGGGGTGATGACCAGGTATGCGCGGTCGGAGCATGCTGGTGGTCAGGATACGCGTTGAAGCCGTGGAGGCTGGCGTATGACGCGTAGTTTGCATGAGGCGTTGTAGAAACCGCTACACTATCACCTGAATTACTAATTTTCGATGTGATTACATAACTGAAGTAATAATCATACCTAATTGTAACACATCATTCATCATCTGACGAAGGGGTGTTCAGCATTAATTAATATTTAGGTGAAAATATTTGGACTCATTAAAGCTATCTTTAACTCTATTATCTCGGTAATGTGAAGAAGATAACATGTTACGTGACATTTTTTGTTCTTCTATATTAGTGTTGCCCAAATGCAAGACCAAGACAAGACCTTAGCCAGTCTTGGTCTTGGTCTTGCGTCAATACACCTGGTCTTGGTCTTGGTCTTGGTATTGCGCTCTCAGTCTTGGTCTTGGTCTTGGTCTTGCAGCAAGAGTCTCGCAAGTCTTGCGAGACTCTACTACTTAGACTAGACTACATTCAAATACCTATTAGCCTATTGCTGGGTGGCAGGGACATCGACGCGCTTACCATGGATTCAGTACATGATTCTGGACCCCCATGCGTTGAAATTTTTCGTCGGCTTTTTCTTAATTTTTACGTTTTTTTCTGCAATTTTTTTACTGTAAACTGTATAAAATCATTATTTCTATCTGACTTAATGAGATTTTCAATTAAAAAATAATAAATTCACTTGTTTCACTTAAAACAGCAATTTAAATAAAACTCGTAAGGGCTACCTGATCAGCTGTATTGCTAAAGTTCATTTACGAGGTCAACACTATCTTCGTAGTTCGTACCTACGTTATTCGCTTTCAAATGCCGCGACAAAGGGACCGCAGCGCCAAGCGGTCTCCTCGTATTATTAATGCACTTGAAAATAAACTTTAAATTATTACAATAAAGTGCATAAATGCTTGAACCTGACATAAAATGCGGAAGATTGCGGAAATCCCCGCCCGGCGGCGGCGTCTTTGTCCGTAAATTATCAAATAAGTAGGTACGTAATACACTGACCGACCAACAGTTTATTCGCGGAACGTCATATTTTGCCAATCAACCATGAACCTTAATGCTTTAGCGATAAAGTTGAAAATCTGTTAAAGAAATATGGCAGATTGTAGTAGTTTGATGTGCTGGCGTCTGTACCATAACATCGGCTGGCTTAAAAACTGCTACTAGTACTAGACCTACTCGACTTGCTGTTAGTTTTAAATTTTGCTGAATAGAAGAATAATATAAACTTTGAAACATAAATACCTACATAACTTTTATCAACCTACTAACGTTAGATCTGCTCATTAGACTTCTACAAGTATAATATAATACTCTAAGTAGATATACCTACAAGGTATGAAATGAACTTTGCTAGATAGTTATGCTAGGTACATTTTTATCACATATAGGAACAAATTTGTAAGTAACACGCTACCTACCTACTTAATAAATAGTCGAAACATATAATAATCAATACCTTTTAGTGTTATGACGATACGGTTTTGATACTGGGGAAGGTCTATCAAAATCGGGATTGAAACCAAATAGGTACCTACTATAACGCCCAAATCTCAGTTTGACTTAACTGCGAGACGCAAGAGTCTTGCAGGCTTAGTCTTGTTCTTGCTCAAGTCTTGCAGGGTTCAGTCTTGGTCTTGGTCTTGCTACAATAAGTCGGTCTTGGTCTTGGTCTTGGTCTTGCAAAAATGCAAGAACAAGACCAAGACTGCAAGACCAAGACCGATTTTGGGCAACACTATTCTATATGTCCTTTATCTATAAACATAGGTATTATCGTGCCACACCATTTAAAAAAAAACATAATGGCGGACCTAAGCGAGGCCAAGGTTTAAAGCCCTTTGGCAAGAAACAATGTCATGTAAGACAAGTAAAGGGCAAAATTCGAAAACCGTAAATTTGTAGTTACATACCTAAAAATTTCAAAAACCGGAAAGGTAATAAGGGTACTTATGAGTCATCAGCTTCATATTTTTCGGACTGACCGACTTCTTGACAATTCAAAAGTGCCTGTAAATGGTTTAATTGAAATAAATGCTTTGAGTTTGAGTTTGAGTTCATAACTTAGATATTTGTTGAACTCGTGGACCAATTTATTGTTGATCGACGCTAAACTCCAGACATATGTTAATGTCGTGTTTAATAACAGCCGGTGTATTCTGTATAAATCTCACCGTGAACACTTAGGTGAAGCGAGCTTGAAGCGAGCTGTCATTCCACCTGATGATAAGGATTGACACTAGTGACAGCTCACTCCAAGCTCACTTCACCTAATTTTTACAGAATAGGTCGGCCGTTTTGCCTTTAAAACTGCTAAGCACAGTTTTCTGTAATAAGTATAATATTTGATTTATTTCATAACGAAACAACTGAAAAGGCCAAATATGTAAAAATAATACCAGATAAGCACTTATAATTGATTACGTTCGAAATATTGATTGCAGCTATAAGTAAGGGGAAAATAACACCATCTTTGATTGATAAAGTTCCAAACAAAGAAGATAAACCATCAATGAACAAGAAAGATTTAGCCGACAAACTCGGTACTCCTGAGGGTAAGGATGCAAGCATGAAAATTATTGAGAAGGGTGAGTTAACAATTTCTTTTTCAGTTTTATTATTTTTTACCTACTATGTACTGGCTATAGTGAAAAATATATGGTTGATAAAAAACACCAATTTTATAAGCTACAGAAATAACTTGTGGTTTGTTATTCATCCAATTGTTTTTTAAATACGAAAACTTAATTACTAGTGACAGCTCACTTCAAGCTCACTTCACCTAATTTTATATTTTTACTGAATAGGTCAGCCGTTTTGCTTTTTAAACTGCTAAGCATAGTTTTCTGTAATAAATATAACATCTAATCTATATATTATTTCAAATTCAAAATCCTGACTGACTGATACATCAACGCACAGCCAAACGCTGGTCCTAGAGATATGAAATTTAGAGGGTTTGTTCTTTGTGAAGAGTAGGTATCCACTAACAAAGGGTTTTCGAAATTCCAACCCTAAGAGGGTGAATGGAGAGAGCGTGAAATTTCACGCGGACGAAGTCGCGGGCACAAGCTAGTTTATTTCATAACGAAACAAATGAAAAGGCCAACTATGTAAAAATAATACCAGATGAACACTTGTAACTGGTTACAGTCGAAATGTTAATTCCAGCTATAAGAAAGGGGGAAATAACACCAGCTATGATTGATAAAGTTTCAAACGAAGAAGATAAACCATCAATGAACAAGAAGGATATAGCCGACAAACTCGGTACTCCTGAGGGTAAGGATGCAAGCATGAAAATGATTGAGAAGGGTGAGTTAACAATTTCTTTTTCAGTTTTATTATTTTTTACTCTGCTCTGTACTGGTCATAGTGAAAAATATATGGTTGATAAAAAACACCAATATAATAAGCTACAGAAATAACTTGTGATTTGTTAGTCATCCAATTATTTTATTTTAAGGTAACTTCTAAGTCAATAAAAGTTCAACTTGTTTTCCTTCACCGTTTTACACTCGCAAGGGAATCAAAACCTATACGGTACTACTTCCCGTTGACCTAGAATCACGAAGGCAAGAAGCAATGTCATGTAGTACAATTAAAGGGAAAAATCCGAAAACCGAGCCAGTCCGACTCGCACTTGACCGGTTTTGTTAATATTATGGATAATTTTTATTTTAGCAAAGACGATAAGCGAAACCAGCGATCCCATAGCTCCAAAAAATAAAGATATAGTGCCTGACAAGCCAAGCCGATTTCTCCTCAAAATCCGGAAAGGTAATAAGGGAATATACAAGAGTCATAAACATAAAAACTATAAAAACTGAGATACTTGTTGACTGCGTGGGCGAATGTTGATCGACGCTAAACTCCAGACATATGTTAATGTCGTGTTTATTAACTGCCGGTGTATTCTGTATGAATCTCACCGTAAAAACTTAGGTGAAGAGAGCTTGAAGCGAGCTGTCATTCCACCTGATGCTAAGGATTGACACTAATGACAGCTCACTCCAAGCTCACTTCACCTAATTTTTTATTTTTACAGAATAGGTCGGCCGTTTTGCCCTTAAAACTGCTAAGCACAGTTTTCTGTAATATGTATAACATCAAATTTATTTCATAACGAAACAACTGAAGAGGTCAAATATGTAAAAATAATACCAAATGAACACTTGTAACTGGTTACGTTCGAAATGTTGATTGCAGCTATAAGTAAGGGGGAAATAACACCATCTATGATTGATAAAGTTCTAAACAAAAAAGATAACGACTTTGGGGAAGAACGCGTTTTAAAACCAATGAACAAGAAGGACTTAGCCTACAAACTCGGTACTCCTAAGGGTAAGGATGAAATCATGAAAATGATTGAGAAGGGTAAGTTAACGAAGAAAACCTTTTATTTTGTTTTATTATTTTTTATTCTGCTATGTACTACAAAAAAAAAATAAGCTATAGAAAAAAATAGTGGTTTGTTAGCCATCCAATTATATATTTTATTTTAAAGTAACATTTAAGTTAAAAGTTTACAATATGACTTTGAATTTATGTTGAAACTTACACAATATAACATAAAGCATATAAGCATAAATCAGCCCATAATGTTCCCATAGACTGATAGGGCACTGGTCTCCTCTATTCGAGAAGATGTGGGTCTTAATCCACCACCAGGCCCAGTGGGGGTTGGTGGATGTCACATGTCTTCGAATTTTTGGTTCTAGGACATGTCGGTTTCCTCACGGTGTTTTTCTTCACCGTTTTGAGAGCAGTGGTAATGAGAATGAAATACACAAAATAAAGTGCCTGTCTGGGTTCGAACTCACGACCTACAGCTCATAAGTCGGGGCCGATACCACTGGGCTACCACTGCTTTGCAACATAAGAAATAAACGACTTTTTCCAGTTTTTGTTTTGAACTTTGGTAACCGATAAACCATGATTACAGCTATGCAGGAGGATCAAGTATCTCCATCACAAATTAAACTTTTGGCAAGTAAAGTTAAAAGTAAACCATGGAATAAATATGACATCATTGCCAAGCTGGGGACTGATGATGGCAACGCTGAAATCCTGAAGAGGGTCGGTAAAGGTAATAACAGTTTATCATAAATTATAGGCACCCGATCGTAAATATGACATATCCGGTCTTATTACAAAACAATATATGTGGCTTAAACCTAGCCTAGATGATTTTCGAACCTCGAATTTTATTATGGGTAAAGTCGTGTCTAAAGTCAGTTTTTGTAAAGCTAACTGATTTTTCCGCTGATTCGTAGAAGAAATTGTAGGTCCCGTGTCAGTAAAAGAAATATAAATCATTTCAGTAATAGTAGATATTTATAGTTAATCGCTGACTGTTCTAACCGTCCTAACTCGTTTGTCGCAGCGAGAGCTCTCGTGACCCAAGCGAGTGAGCTCTCGCTTGGCGGGCTGAATACTCACTGAGAGATTAACGCTTGGTACTCGTACATACGCATACCAGCGAGTAATCGCTCGTTACCGTCTTGCACTCGCTGCTCGTTGCTTGCTAACTCGTTTTTAGTTGCTAACTCTAGTCGTTTCTCTTTAATCGCCGACGCTCGACGGCCTTAAGTCTTTTTTTTCCAGGGTGGGTAATCATCAAATGACCCCCCCGCTCTGGGTGGAGCGGAAGGGAGTGTCAGACTCTTACTGACTAAAACCCAACCGTGTTCCTTCCTTAGCCCTTTATGTTCCGGGCCAGCGGTCTTGTCCCTTTCGGAGGTATTGTCCCTTTCGGACAATCCCGCTGAGCGGCCTTAAGCCTCAATTTTATTTTATGAAAGTTACCTCAGTCAGACAATCAGATTCGAAATATAAAAGCGGGTTCGAAGGTTTAAGTTTGGACAATCTTAAGAGTATAATGTACCATATTCTGGCAAACAAGTAAATGAATAAGATTATGATGACTAAAGTTAGAACTCATTTTATCGAATCCGATCGAGTTCTAGAAAAATTTCGGCTTAGTAGAGCATCGTCTCTGTCACTAATAGAAGAGTGACAGTCTCCTTATAAACCTATCGATGTATCATATCTACGTATGAGAACTTTACCTTGGAGCTTGGATTTTTACTACTTATAAAACTTTTCTTTGACCTTTAGGGTAAGTGCACATGAGCCACCGGTCACAACCACTGGTGGCTATCGTCACTTGCTGTGGTGTTGAGTACTACTGTAGCGAGTGGTCACCACCGGCCTGACGTGTGAAAAAGGTTTGAAAAAGCAGGTCCTTGCAGCCGGTCCAACAACTTCTTGTTCCTGGGTGGTTACTGTGGCTGGTGGCTCGTTTACGCCTAGCCTAAGCCATCAAAAAGGGTCGAGTATCTGCAACCCTCATCGTAAGCATTTCAGTGCTTACTTTACTTAGGAAATTAAAGACAAAGGGCGGTCTTCGAATTTTGTTCTGAGCGTCGTGGTCGTTTCTGTCACTCATACCAGGAGGAGTAACAGTCTCTTAGCGCAATGTGTTATATCTACGCATGAGAATTTTACCTTATTGTAGAATAAGATAAAGTTCCAATGCGTAGATATTGGAGTCGAAGGAGTATGGGGTATTTTTTCATATTTTTTAACTTATTTAACCACCAGCCATCAAAAAGGGTCGAGTATCGCCATCTCTCATAGAATTAGCAATTAGTAAGAATATTGATCTCACGGAGTCTGGATTGTATGGAAGCATAAAATGTCAGGATAAGAAACAAATATTAAATAAGGAAGAAATATTGAAGAAGTTAAGCACCAGAGCTGGTCAGGCTGAAATCTTGGAAGAAGTCGGTAAAGGTAAGGAAGTAGTTCTTTTGACGTTGACTTTGGATGATGATGATAAAAATGGTAATAGTAATTATGACGTAATCTATTACTTTGAAAATAGCAACATTGACTTTGCTTACTCGTTATCTCCATATGCAAAAGGTAACAACGTCTACCCAGATCCAATTCAAACCTATCAATACTACCACACAGCACGGAGACGCCTTTACAGCCGCTGCAAGAAGCGGCATTGTCAACACTTTTCACACAATCCAACGCGCTTTCAGCACCACGAATTTTATTAGTACTGCTGTCTCTATACGCTGCTGGCGCGGCGATTCCATGCTCTTTGGGTACTTTTGTTGCAGCATCTACATCTGTACAAAGTCCCAACATCAATCCTGCGGCAGTTGCCCACGAGACACAATATGCATCTGGTCGGAGGATCATCCCTTTTCTATGGAGAATGAGTGAACTTTACACTCTGTTCCTCATACCTCTATACTACCAACCATTTTTAACCAAAAATGTCCTGTAGAGTTCATAGAAGATTTTAGCAGTAGGTAAAAATGCGAACTTTTTTTCAGTTATAAAGAGTTGCCATATATCGCCTTCGCTTATAAAATTGATGATAGAAAAACCAAAGAAAAAAGAAGGAAGTGTTGTCACTCACTTTCCCCGTGCGATATCAGTAACAAAACTGCCTGATTTGATAGCAAAACAAAGCTGTAATAGTTGTAAGTCTTAAATTAAGTACAGTACCCGGCGATAAATATTGCACATATCTTTACCTTTTTTGTATTTCATACAAAGAATAAAAATAATTATCGAAAGAAGCAAATCATAATTGTTTTAACAGCTCCTAATAGATACCGGACAGTTTGTATTTCGTGCGACAGAGATAACGCTCTACGAAACCGAAATTAGCCGATTGTCTCTTTCCAAAGGTCGATGTGCAATATTTATCGCCGGGTACTGTAGCTCGGTGGTCTATTATTATTATTAAAAGCCTGTAATGTCCCACTGCAGGGTAAAGGCCTTCCTACTCTCTTTCCATTTCTCTCTCGCCATCGCCGTCTGAGCCTGTCGCAATGTCGCTTGCAATTAAGAGGGACCCATTGGGTCGTAAGTTCAGCCCATTTGTCGCCTGACATGCGGCAGATGTGTCCAGCCCAATTCCATTTTAGCGTGGCAGCTTTCCAAGTGCTTCAGTTATCATTGTGATGGAACGGATGGTCGTAGAATACTCCGTTTCATAGCCCTCTGGCAAACCTCGAGCGTGGACTTCTGCCGATTTCTCCGAGATCATGCTTAGCCACCATATAAGGTTGGTAATCAATGAGTCTCTTCTTGGGGACAAAGGAAGATCACCTTTCATAAGATCTTTCATGGCCCAATAGCTTTTTCAGGCACTCTCGGTGCACCTTGTCTGTGGTCTATGGTTAAATTATTATAAAGCCGTGGTCACACTGAGGCACCACTGAGGCGAATCCCGCTCAGGACGCGACTGCTCTCGTCGATTGTTTTAATAATTCATCACTCGACTTTTCGCGCCAGTTTGGAACACCTCCATACAAGAACTTGACACAATTGGCGTGACTGAATTTTGTCCCGGATCACGCGCGGGGTCCCCCTCATTTGGCCAGAACTTAAGTTTAATCACTCATTACAAATTGTGGAATTAAAACTACTTAATACATACACAGATATGTTATTCATAAGAACTAGATATTTTATTATTTCCTATAGAAACCTAACGTTGTCTAAATAAGAACTAACTGTTTTTGTTATTTTATATCAAAAAGAAGGCAGACCTGGCTTTAAGAGTTTCAGATACCCCTGTAAAATAAAAGCGATGGCTATTAAATTCTTATACTACAGCACAATTTTTTTTCTGATTTAAGGGATAAAAAAATCAAAACTGATGCCACCTCAGTCAGACATACCTCTTGGTTTGCAGAGCTCATCTGCTGGAACGCCGAATCTGGTGCTCAAACGGGGCTCCAGTAGTAAGAATATGAGCAAATGTAAGTTAATTTTGCAGCTGTATGATAATGTGTTCGACCTCTGTGCATGATTCGTTTTCATTTGTTGATTATTTTTATTCCGTAGACCTTTGATGAATACTCTAGATAAGGGGCAGGATCATGACCAAATTTTTCATTGCTCATTTTCTTCTAGTCAACGAAAAAAAACAAAAAGAGCAACGAACATTGTTGCATAGGTATCTCTATGCAACAATGTTCGTTGCTCTTAAGAATTTTGTTTTTAGATCCGAAAAAACGTCAAGAATCGCCATCGTGGAAGGACATGGTCTTGAATAAAGAAAAAATGTCTAATAAAAAGTGCGATAAAAGACGTAAACCATTGTTAAGAGGGATGGGAAGCAAACCCTATTTGTCACCAGGAACCAAACTGCATGAAATATTTTGTAGGGGACGTACAAAAACTAAAATACCGTTAACATGTACAGACAAAATATTAAAAAAAAAAATAAGTGTCGATGGTACAGAACATAAATCAGTAGTCACGAAGTCTAGTCTACCATTTTTGGAATCAGAAACTGAATTACAGAATATATTCCCCTCGAGTGATTCGTCTAAGACCAAGAAACGGGGATGCAAATGTGAGTAGTATTATTGTACAGTCAGTGAAATTTAATGTTAAGCAAATTGCCACCACCTACGTCAATCTGCCGTCTAATAAGCATTTCATACAACTGTCAAAGAATGACCGTTGTGATTTGAAAATACTGACAGTTTATGTTGACGAGAGAAAATAGAAACTGCCTTACATCAGCGGGTTAATTGCGTAACACACTATCAGTAACAATGGCTTTAATTTTGACAGTTCAACAACATTCATTGCGTTATTTACGTTGTGGAGGAGGCAAATTTTTCGAACATATAAAGCAATGGATTAGCAATATCCTTCAAAATTATTAAGATTGATAGCGTGTTACGCAATTAAGGTGCTGTAGTAACACTTGAACTACTAAAACCTTAAACCGACCTAAACTCAAAAAACGCATGTTTTAGAAACAACAAAAGTATATGATCGACTACAGTAAACAAAATCAGTAAAATATATGATATTCTTCGAGATATATGCTAGGTAGACAGTGTGTTGAAAACATAATACAACTAATTTGATACGGTAGAAAAAAATCATGAAGATACCTCTAAAAACTTTCTTTTTACAATAAAAGCCACGATTTTTGTCAGATTATTCTACAAGCAACATACTAAAACACTAGTGTTTTAATGTTTTAGTCCAAACAATATATTTTTTGTAATTAAATAATTGTGACAATTACAATGCGCGCCACGAAGATGAGACTTGACCCCGCCTCCCCCGCTCTTTCCGCCGCCCCTATGACGTCCGGTCCCGTCCCGCACTCAGACCTCATACCGATAAAAATACCTAAAATCGTGTACTGCGCAAGTCAAACCACGTGGTGTGTCAAGTCTCATCTTTCATGGCACGCATTGTACATGAAGTTAAAATTACTAGTTCGACTGTACTTATCATTTCATTTTATCAACATCAGTACTTAAAGTTTGGCGCTGAAAACAGGGTGGTAGGAACCTCGGCGCGCAAACTGTTACCATGGATTGAGTACATAATTCTGGATTCCCAATGCGCTGAAACTAAAAAAAATGCTGTTTCATACATTTTGACCGCGTAGGTCACACTACACACACACACACACACGCACTTTTTTTATGAAATAGCAGATTTTTTCCTGTCCCTGCCACCCCGTATATTTCTTCTTGCAGTATGAAATGTAATGACACTAACATAATGCTGATTTTAGGGTTAAATAAAGGAAAGGATGTAAAGTTTATGAAAGATGGAAGCAAAACGGTAATGTTACCGATGACTATGAATGAAATCCTCACTAAGTTGGGCACTCAAGTCGGCGAGGCAGAAATTATGTATGAGATCCGCAACGGTAAGTAAAAAAATCGGTTGTCTGTAAAGTCGGTTTACTGACGATAGTTGAACGTGACAACGTCATAAGAAAATACTGATGGAATAGTTGCATTGCATTTGTTAATATTCGCTTGCACTTCAAGCCGCCATGGAACGCTACAGAGCAAGGCCGCGATGTAACGCTACATGAGTCATGTTTTTTCGTGAGTGCAGCCTGCTTAATCGATTTATTAGACGTTTTCACGTCAAAACCGACCAAGTGCATGTCGGACCACGCACAATGAAAGGTTCCGTAGTTGGAATGAATTTATCCCAAGAACAAACTTAACATTGTAGTTGAAAATCATGTTCTTCCATTCATTGCAACTGCAAATGTAAGTTGGTCGACTATTACTCGTAAACTTGTAAAGCCTACTTTACCACTTTGCGGGACACTTAACGCCCCTCGACGTAATAACAATAAAACTTCTATTGTGTCTCGTTCAGTGTCCTTCAATGTGTTAACTGTGATAGTTTTCCTTTTAACTTCGTTAAATATACTACTACCATCAATTTTTTTTATATACCTAAATCAACAATTTACTCTGACAAAAATTTCCACTTTAAAGCTTAATATTTCACAAACGGATCCCTGAATCGAAAACACACAAACCGCAATATGTTGAAAGACCTATCCAACGATATCCCATACCATGGGGTAGATAAAAAAAGACATCCCCACTTTACGTGTACAGGAGGTAACCTAAAAAAATTTTTTTTCGTGATTTTATTTTACCACTTTGTCGGCGTGATTGATTCGCTGCTTTCATTATCTTTGTGGTCTTTAGCATAGTAGCACCTACTTGCAGCTAATTTCTTTATTTATTTCAGCTATAAAAAGAGGGGATATAGCGCCAGCACTCCTGGATATCGTGATAAACAACGATATGTATCTCGGGGTTAAGCAAAGTAAATTATTAGAAAGATTACGAAGCAGGAGTCGTATGAAAACAATGGACCAAAATGAAATATTTTACAACCTAAGAACCGATGATGGTATTGATGAAATTATTGATCATGTTGCTAAAGGTATGTAAAGTGTATTCCACTGCTCTCAAACGGTTAAGGAGAACATCGTGAGGAAACCGGCATGTCCTATAACCAAAAATTCGAAGACTGGTGACATCTACCAACCCGCACAGGGCCCGCGTGGTGGATTATTTATTTATTTATTTCAGGAGACGCAGACCCAAATATAAATAACTTAATCTTAACATACGAGTACATATTTGTATTATACAACAGTACTTCACTAGCTAACTCTTGAGCAGTATGTCCCACTCCCTCTCACAGAGAGGAGAATAGAATAGAATAGAATACTGGCCTAGGAGTGGCGTTCAAATAGTGCTGACTCTCAGGCTAGTTTGAATAAGTGACTTTTGACTGAGAGTTTTTGTCAAAGGTAGTAAAGCTCTTTTATGAGGTCAAATATTAAATAGCATTAAATAGCATGATTTCATTTTCAGCTATAAAATTGGGTCAAGTATCACCGTATCTCGTAGAACTGATGTTAAACAAAGATAAAGCGAAGGTATTCTTAAGAACGTTGGAAAGCAAACATCTTCTGAAATCAAATACTAAAGCTCAAATATTTGAGAAGTTATGCACTCGTGAGGGCAAAGCTGAAATTTTAAAGGAAGTCGTTAAAGGTATTAAATAAACTGCCATACAACCAATCGGGTGGTTTTTTTTAGAGATGAAGTAACTACGTATATATTTATGCAAACTAATGCACTTCTAACTTTGTATTTACTGTAATTCCATATCAATAATTCCAGCTATAAAAAAAGGTAAAGTAACACTTTCTGTCATAGACGATATTTTAAATAAAGGCAAACAAGAACCAAGTGCTAAAAGATTTTTAGCAATAAAATCTAACAGACCAATGAACACTAAAGAAATACTAGCTAAACTGGGTACTGAAGATGGGGAATCTGAGATTTTGGATGAAATCAGTAAAGGTAAGTTGGCAGAAAATTACGAATATTATGAAATACAATTCAATCAACTCAGGCTAACGCAGTCCACTGCTGGACAAAGGCCTCACCCAGGCTGGGCCACAACACGTTGTTCCGCATTCAATCTGTCACAGCCCCCTTTTTAAGGTCATCTAGCTGAGGAGCGATGACCCACACTACGCTTGCCGATACAAAGTCTCTACTCCAGGACTCGTTTACTTCACCATCTATCGGCCCAAAGTTACTGACATAGCTTGCAGAATAAGCAAGTTGAAGTGGTAGTGGACTGGCCGTGTTTGTCGAAATACAATTAATTAGGTTACATTATAATCGTTTCGTATCGTTTTCGTCGTTTTATCGTAATTCATGTATCGTATTATGATGAGCGATGGCCATTTTGCGTGGATGTGACGCATATTTTCCTCCTCTTGTTTTTTTTTTGTTTACCACCAATAAACGTATTTTCTTTCTTTGTTTCTTTTATCTACCATAATAGGCACGTGAGGTTTTCTTCCATATTTAGAGTTACATGAAAACAATGATGCGAGATATCTGTTTTAAAATTCAAGAGACCCATTTCTTATAGTTTTTATAGAAAAAACAAACTTATTTATTTTATTTTAGCTATCACAGCAGGACAAGTATCGCCCTCTGTCCTTGAATTGATGATGAATGAAGACAAGACAGAACAGAATACAGAAACACCAGAGAAATATGAGAAACGAATGAAAAACGAACAAGAAGACGTCGACCCTGAAATCATTAAAGCGATGGATAAAGGTATGTTTTCAATAACATTCTGTAGCCATAATAAAATAAAATAATAATAAAAAAATGTCTATCGTAGCCATGAAAATGGGGGAAGTTACGCCATCTTTGGACAATCTGATCAGAAATAGAATTAAAAATAATGGAAAAATGGATACTGGTACTAACACGAATTCGGAAATCATCAGAAATCTCTCTAAAGGTAATCTCATAAAAATCTTAAAATAAAAAACAATAAGGTATCTAGGCGAGCCCAAGTATCTATCACTCCTTTGTTTATAATGTAATTACAGAAGAGAAAAAGCCAAAAGTGAAAGAAATACAATTAAGTACACCATATTCCCCGAAGTGTTGGGCACAGGAGCATACAGGACTCATACTAACAAAATTGCCAGGCCTAAAGTTATCCAAAAAAGGAAGAAAAAGTGGATTGTCGCAGAATCTTTCAAACAAGATTATATTTAAAAAACCAAGTGTCTACCCGAAGCCAATACCAAAAATCAGTGAACCTGAGGATGACAAGAGAAGTCGTGAACTTGAGAACAAGAAGAAAAGTCGTGAACCAGAGGACGGAAAGAGAAGTCGTGATCCTGAGATCGAGAAGAGAAGTCATGAATCTGAGGACGGGAAGAGAAGTCGTAATCCTGAGGACGGGAAGAGAAGTCGTGAACCTGAGGACGGGAAGAAAAGTCGTAAACTTGAGGACGGGAAGAGAAGTCGTGAACCTGAAGACGGGAAGATAAGTCGTGAACCTAAGGGCAAGAAGGGAATTCGTGAACCTGAGGACGAGAAGAAAAGTCGTGAACCTGAGGACGGGAAGAGAAGTCGTGAATCTGAGGACAAGAAGAGAATTCGTGAACCTGAGGACGAGAAGAAAAGTCGTGAATCTGAGGACGGGAAGAGAAGTCGTGAATCTGAGGACAAGAAGAGAATTCGTGAACCTGAGGACGAGAAGAGAAATCGTGAAGGTAACCCATTGTAAAATAACTTATTAGGCTTCCTGTATATGACGCCGGAGCCGCACCAGCGCCGGACCGCATATTTGTGTATACGAATGAATATCGTAAGTGCGCCGCAACGGCGGCGGCGGCGCCCGCGCCGGACCGGAACTGCATTCATGCCGAGTTAAATAGTAAAGCAACGATCACAGTTCAATAAAAGTATACATATATTGCCAATGAAACTGTCAAGACATCTACTTATCATTTTAATAGTGATATACCTTTAATGTGAATTTCACGTACTTTTTGAAAAAATTATACATTTTGAAGATTTTTCTTTTAAACTTGCTGTTTTGCTAAACATTTTGCGAAGTAAACTACAGAATCAAGATATATGCGGCGTAGTATTACTGCAGCGGAAATACTGGTCAACACCTTAACATCAGAAAATCATATATGATCAGAAATCCTTGTGTTTTGAACTGTGATCGTTGCTTAGGTATTATTTAAAACTCGGCATCAAAGCGGAGTACGCGCGGTTCCGGCGCGGCGGCGGTGCGGCTTTTGCACGATATTCATTCGTTTTCACAAACATGCGGTCCAGCGCCGGTGCACGTGCAGCTCCGGCGTCATGTACAGACGCCAGCACATCAAGCTACCCGAAACTGTCAAATTTTCCCAGTCAACTTTGAACCTTATGCTTTAGCGATAAAGCTGATAACCTATTAAAGAAATTTAACAGATTGTAGTAGCTTGATGTGCTGGCGTCTGTACAATGAGCCTAAAGAGAGATTCCATAATTTCATAATTGAACATCTGCTGGAATACATTTCGTTTCAGAAAATGAAAAGAATTTGCTACTGCAAGTAGTCCCTGAATTTGAAAAGCCATTACGCAAGTTAAAAATGCGACATATTAGGGACATTAGTAAATCAAGTTTTTGGAGGAGATTACCTACAAAGGGTAATGTGTACCAATGTAAAGTCAGGCATCAGCACAATCCAGGTAAATCGAAATAAAAAAACAGCCTATTACTGACCCACTGCAAAGCAATCGCCTGTTCCCATACAGAGAAGACGTGAGCGTTGATTACCACGCTTGCTCAAAGCGGGTTAGCTATTATAGATGCATTTGAAATCGAAATTATTATCATGAGATAAATAATTAATAATAGTTAGTAGCTATAATTATTTTGCACCAATGACAACCCCATTTTGCAATCACTGTCCATTCCAAAGTTGCCTGGAAGAGATCGCAGAAAGCGATAAGGCCATCCTATATGTTTTGTAGTGTTCAATGTATTTTTTTTTTGTTAAGTATTTTTTTTTCTGGTGTACAGACGCCAGCACATCAAGCTACTACAATCTGTCAAATTTCTTTAATAGATTTTCAATTTTATCGCTAACATAAGGTTCAAAACTGGTTGGCAAAATTTTATAATTTCGGGTAGCTTGATATGCTGGCGTCTGTACAATAGAGTATAATATATATAATAATAAATAAATAATAGATAGGTAACTATTATTGATCCCACTTTTGTAATACCTTAATATCAGTTTCAGACTTAGAGAAGGAAAATATTTCATGTACACCACTCCGTAAATTAATAGAAGAAAAAGACGAATCTCCGATTATGAAGAAAATTTGTAAAGGTAGGACGAATAAAAATCTCTTAAATTTTGGTCATAAACTACCGTCGAACTTTTAATTAGCTGCAGTAAAATGACAATTATGTTCTGATCCCAGTATTTTCTTTTCCTATTTTTTCTTCTTGATACTCTAAAGCGAATTAAAGTTATTCAAAAAGGTGAATCTTCTTGAAATCACTCACTGATTCGTACATTTTTAACTAACTATATAGACGACATCCAGCGTTAAAATCGAAGGTTGAAATGCGGGACACACGTGTCACACGTTGCGTCGATGTGATACACACGTGTAAGACGTCTCAGACGTGTGAATCGGCCTAATGTAGTTCTACCTTTACTATCATTTCGTTAAAAAATGTTACCACGTTATCTCTACTGGTGATGCGATTAAAACGCAATGAAACATCGTTTTAAGGCCAAGATATTAAAATTTTTAAATAAAGCTTTATTTATCTCCAAATCATTTGATTGTTTATCAGGATATGTATTTGTAATCACAATTGGATTTTTTTTTATTGTCCAATTTTGCTTTTACCGTAAACATTCAAATATACTTTGTGTTGGTTGGATAAAAATGTATATTGTAGTTTCATTCACAGTCTTGTATATTTATTGTTCAAAAAATTATATTTACAACTTTACTCGATCATAAAATAAATACGAAGAGAGGCCGATTTTAATAATTTTTCTAGTCTAGTAGTAAAAATGTATCAACTGGCGATGGGAAAATCAGCCCTTAGAAGAATATTTAAGAGAAATATTTGTGACCGATTAGACAATAATTAAGCATTGCGCATTTTTTTTATTGTAAACGTATTTTATTATAAATATACCTACTATCCTCTTTTATAAAAACAAATTAACATTGATCGATTTTGAAGTGAATATTCATTGAATTCCGTGAGGAAACCGGCATGTCCTAGAACCAAAAATTCGAAAACATGTGACATCTGCCAACCCGCACTGGGCTCGCGTTGTGGATTACGGCCCACTCCCTCTCACCGAGAGGAGGCCTGTGACCCAGCAGTGGGAACATTATTGGCATATTATGTGTTATGTGTATTCATTGAATGAATCGATTCTTTTGTGACATCTCTATTAAAATTTCATTAAAAATTTACTTATAAGCTGACATTATACTACAGCTAATTAAAATTCCGACTTTACATTGTCATTGGCATAATCTAGAAATCGAAAGCGCGGACGTGGTAGCGGTCTTAATGCCTTCGCCGTGTCGATGGCACGACAGTGTATTAAATTTTGGTGGCCCTAAATTTAACCACTTCCATCACGTCGTCGTTCTCGTTGATAGCAGAGGTCGCCTGCATTTTTTCAAAATTATTGTGTAGGTAGATAGTTTAATAAATAAATAAAAAGAGAAAGATAATAAATGCATCTGACCAATTTTAAAACAAACAATATACCTACACAAAAAACAGAAAAATCTTAGTTATAACATATAAAAAGAAAATTAAACTATCATCTGTCATTTCAGCCAAGCCAAAAACAGAACCATGCGGGTCACTCGCTAAATTGTTAAAAGAGAAGGATGCGACGGAAATTAATGAATTATTCGAAAGTTTACGCAATAATACTTGTTGTCCGACAGGAGGGATCAACACCCTCCGTAAAGGTAGGTCTATTACAATGTCTATTTCAAAGATCTGGGGGCCTAAAATGGCCACTTTGGCAGAATCAAGAAAGGATAAAATTATGAATCACAATATTGTGAAGACAGTCCGTGTTGTTCTATTTTTCGCTGCACTACGTTGGTATAACCAAAGAGATTAGGATTGGATTTGGATTGGATTTATTGGTATTTTAGTACAGACAAAAAAAATTGCTGAAAAATCCTTCACTAATGGGATTTGATACGATTAACTTAACAGTTAACTGTCCATTATGATTCATAATGTTATCCTTTTATGATGCTGCCAAAGTAGCCTTTTTAGGCCCCCTGAATCAGGCCTACTCTCTAAGACCGACAATGAATAATATGGGCCCGTCCGAAAATACTAGATCCGTCAAAACTACATTATGTCATTTTCAACATTTTAGACTGGCAAAAACACATCGGGAGTAGAGACAGCTGTCAAATTGTGTCGTCACTCATTATTATTTCGGCCCTCGAACTAATCTTGTGTCCGTATATAATTATGTTCTAGGAAACTCCCGTAACTTCGGCCAAAATTACTGACTTTGTACTTAGAGAGTAGAGGTGTCTACCTCTACTCTCTAAGTACAAAGTCAGTAATTTTGATACGGTAAGGGTAAAACTGAAGGGTAGAGGGTAAAGTAGAAGTGTGAATATATAATACATTTTCACACATAGGTATGAGTGATGATATGATATTAAGTGTCCCATACTTTGTGGAACAGCACCACATTTACACCCCAAGGCCGAGACGAGTCGAAGCCGTCTATGAATCTCCACCTGAACTTCCTTACCTTCTTACGTTCCTTCCTTCCTTACTTCGGCCAACCTGGGTCCGGAGTCTGTTTAAATACTTCCAGGTTACCCGAGGTAACTCATGTCCAGATGGGAGATCTTCAGCGAACAGTTTCAGCGAAAGGGTAGAATGAATGGTACGGTTTAATGCGTCGAAACCGTTAAGGGCCGTCGCACACCGAAGTGACTCAACACCACGATAATAGCTCACATTTCATGTTGATGTTGAGTTATTTAGTTGTGCGACGGTCATAAGAGAGGGTTGAGGTACAGAATAATCGCTCAATGCGGAAGTTTGTTTAACTTTCACGTCCATTGCAGCGGCTGAATCGGGGCAATTATCACCCTCTGTCATGGACATACTCGTCAGAGGAAAAAAGTCTGAAGCTATGAGAAAGACCTGTAAGTGTTAGATAAAAACGTAGGTACTTAATAATATGTAGATTTTATAAAATCGTTGTTCTAGTGGAGGATGAAATAACAAAAAAAAAAAATTACATTTACTTAGCGGGATTCATTCGGTCCATTCTGCTAAGATTCTATCTCAAAGCAAGAGATTACAGTATTACTCCAAACTATCATAATTATTATACTACAGCGTAGATTGCAATAAAAAAGTGTCGTGTTAATCAGTACCTGGATTGTGGAGGTCAGACCGTTCACTCTACGTAAAATACTGTTATTCAGCTGCAGACTGAAAGCCCACTCCAACATTGTTGGGAAAAGGCTGGGTGAAACACGGCCAACGAGAAGCGCTACGAAAGTTCATTCACCTAAAATGCGACCGTGGAGTTGACAATCTATACCTATCCTTCCATCTTGTGTATTTGACATATTGTCTCGTTCTCTCGGTAATAACGTTTCAAGTTCAAGTCGGGTCATGTTGATGTTTGTTCTCAGTTGTTCATTCGTAATTACAGCCATAACAAGTAGGAGAATCTGTTCATCGCTCGCCAACTTGCTTAAAGACAAAGATGCGAAGGAAGTTGATGATATACTCGAATATTTACGCCCCAGCGGCTCGGAGGCTGCAAGAATGAAGAAAGTCCGTAAAGGTATGTCGAATGGATTGCCTCACTTATTGTCTTATGGCGAGAGGATTACGTATCAATCAACTATTAAAATATCTCGTGGCAGGCAATGTCACGTCCCGGGTTGTTGAGCTTTGCCGAGCTTTAAAAGAAAGTTGAGCTGTACGTAGCTGCTACTGCTTCTACGTACGGCTCAACTACAGCTATTCGAACCATTTTATTACGTTTTCTTCAAATAATAAATGTAAATGTTGTCCTTGTATATTTTGGGTCTATTAGAAGTATGTGAATAAAGGAGAGATTGTTTCGGTGTTACATTTTGACACTTGATATATCTCATTTCAGCTGTTAAAACAGGCCAAATAACGCCATCGCTTTTGAAGGTATTAGGAAGAATGGATATGGGCGACATGGGAGAGCCTATTGACACATGCTACAAGTCAAAAATTCTGAAGAATATCCACAAAGGTAAATTGACCTTTTAAAATAAATAATGCACTACTATTCTGTCAGTGTACATTTACGCAAAATACAAAAATAATGATTGCAAGTTTGATAAAAGACCTATTTCCTAATATTATGGTTTTGTAATACCATGAACTTTCTATCGACATTTTTTGAAGATACCTATCGCTTTTGAATCTCGCGATAACACTTTCAATGTCATTGACACTACATTTTCATACCAAGAAAATACCACGCCTTTTAGCCAGACTGCCGTAAAAAAACAAATCAAATACCTGTAATATGAAGCTACATGACTGGCGGCATAGAGAACTAACGTCTTGAGGCGCATCGTTGCACACACATCATGTTATCTATGGGGGGGGGGTCTCAAAATGTATTTTTTTTGTCTTGACACTAGCAGTGCTTGCAATACGACACTAAATCACATGGCTTCTTAGTAATGTACGCAAATTTACACAGCTATAGGCGATTTGTCTGTTTTGACTTCGTAAAAGAAGTCGGTTAATTAACCGCCTGTGGACGTAGCTTCATATAAAAAACGCGCACGAAAAAAATACGCCTCTGGCCGTGACGTCAGTGAACTTGTGTTGTAACCCTTCTACTAATATTCCAGCTGTGAAGAAGGGCCAAGTATGGCCCGATGTCATGGTTGATTTATTGGAGAATATACTTCCTAGCGATAGTAATTCTCAAGTCTTGAGAAAGGTTCAAAAAGGTGAGTAAAAGAACATCCTTTTATCTCAAAAGAAATGGGACACTGCTAAAGATATAGTAGTTTATAGTATAGTGCTTGTGGCACAATTACTACGCTTATGGGGCATGCGGTGCTACCTTATAAGACATTGTTACACTAATCTTTAAGTTAAATATAATTTTAAAATTGTTGGTTGCCGTTAAAGAAAAATAAATAAATAAAATATATTGTTAATTTTAGCGATAGCAAAGAGGCATATTATGCCGGGTGTGATGGATGAAGTATTCAGTACTGTAAAACCGTGTGATGGTAAGGCTGAAATCTTAAAGAAAGTCCGGAAAGGTAACTATGTCGAGAAAATATCAATTTTTTTTTTTCAACTTTCTTCACACTAATAGTTCCCCTGTATTAAGGCTCCTACAAACACGCGCGACACGCGATATAATCGCGCACGACACAAAGGCACCGCTCGTTGCGCGACTTGCAGTGCCTTTGTGTCGCGCGCGATTTTATCGCGTGGACGTCCAGGATAACATCGTCACTTTAGAAATAATAAATGTGAACATTGGCGTAAAAATACATAGGCACTTATGATTTATTTTAGCGGCACAAAAAAAGCAAATACCGCTCGACTGTTTGGGTGAAATGCTGTACGATATACGCGCGACGGACAAAAAACACGAAGTCATGAACAAGATCCGTAAAGGTAAATTGATAATCGTTATCGTGCTTATAAATAATAACGTTTCATACATTCATACGAAAAGATCACGACTGCAATCCCCAAAGGGGTGAACCTAGTACAGACACTTCGTCAGTTAGAAAGAAAGAAGAAAGAAAGAAAAAGTATTTATTGCGACTCGTACAGGAAGATCACAAACTAAACTAATTACAGCAAAACAAAAAACCAAGTTATATAAAAAAAAAGTAAAAGGAAAATGAAACAGAAAGTCCTATACGAGGCCAAAAGGTAGCAGGCAGGCAGGCAGGCAGGCAGTTGTGTCTATGTCCCATGTCATAAGGGGCGACCCTATTGCTGCAGACTTTGGGCTGAAAAATTCCCGATGGAAAATCCCAATTACACTTTGACCGACCTGGGAAGTGAAACGACCAGGACCATGCTCAGCAATAGCACTTGCGGTCACTAGACCAACGAGGCAATCACGTTTCACATGTTGAAACATGCAACATAATATTCTCCTATTGCTTTTAGCAAAAAGCATCTTTTGTAACGCTTTGTGAGGCTATTTCCTGGGCTACCTATAGTAAAAGTGCGCAGTGTTGTGCAACACTGCGCACTTTTACTATAGGTAGCCCAGGAAATGGGGTGTGGAAATGAGTGGGGGTGTGTACCCCCACTCTATTTCAAGTTAAACAAAATATCAACTTTATTTCAATGACAATTAAGTTGATTTCAGAGTGACTAGCACTATTGAAAAAGTTAACAAAAAATTGAAGTTGTAAGAATTAAAGTTGTAGTGTAAGTTTTTTCCATTGATTCATATTTGTTTACATTTTTGGCAAATAAACCGCGAACGCAGATTAATTATGGTAGCAAGGGGAATCTCCCCAAGGAAAAAAGGCAATAGAATTTTTAAAATTTACTATAGCAAATTAATGTTCATAAGATCAGCAGGGTAATTGCGTAACACACTATCAGTAGCAATAGGTTTCATTTTGACAATTCAACAACATTCATTGCGTTATTTACTTTGTTGAGCAGACATATTTTTTGAAAATATGAAGCAATGGATGGCAATATCCTTCAAAATGATTCAGATTGAGATTGATAGTGTGTTTGTTACGCATTAGGGTGCAGATAATTTACATTCCATCTCCACTTAATCAGTTATCTACTTTAGTGAAATGTATTCTAGGTTGATTTTTGAGTGACCATTTGTAAGAAAAAGGTCCTACAATGCGTGCCACGAAAGATGAGACTTGACACACCACGTGGTTTGACATGCGCAGAACACGATTTTAGGTATCTTTAGCGGTATGAGGTCTGAGTACGGGACGGGACCGGACGTCATAGGGGCAGCGGAAAGAGCGGGGGAGGCGGGGTCAAGTCTCATCTTTCGTGGCACGCATTGTAATAAGTTTTTGATTGCAATGGAATATGAACTTTGTTGAGTATGACACTCAGTTTGTTGTTCCATAACTTAGAAATTTTCTCAAATCCTTAATGCAAATATATGTGTAGATACTTACTTATTTTATTCATATTCTGATCATTACAGCGATAGAAAAGTGGCATGTCCCGGCAAGTGTTTTAGATAAAATCTTCGGTAGTCAACCACAGCCAAAACCTTGTGGTAATTTAGCAGGTATGGCAAACAACACTCGAAAAGGTGATGTAATTTTCTATATTAAATGAACAACGATTAATTATTTTCAATGGCATGTATTTCATCAAACCTCTAATAATTCCCTTTTTGCGCTCCTTAAAATATTAATGAATGTTTTAATATAAAGATTGCGCCTCATTTCGTGAACCTCAAATAATTCCTGTTTTGGTGTCTTAAAAATATCAAAATTGGTTTCAAACTGACCTAACCTGTTTGGCGGGGGTGTCCTAACTTATTTAATGCGATCTAATCTGAGAAAAGGTCAGTAAGTTTAAAAGGGGCTCAATTATTTAAAAAATCTGAAAAGTTTTTAGAGGTTCATTAATTTTAGAAAGTGTTCATCGTTAGAAGGTCAATAAGTTTTTAGAGGATGCTGGCTCTCTTGGGAGTCGGCGGTGTATGTAAGTACAGTTCTACTCGATGGTGACATTCCTTCTCATTTCAGCGATAGCAAAGAAACCCGTCGCTGCCTGCACCACGTCGGACGACATTCTTGCAAAAGTTCGAGATGGTAAGACTGGAATCATAAAGAATCGTTCGTAAAATAATGACTCAACTTTATCCTGCTATGTGAACTAAAATCATTTCACGAAACATTCCCAATTTAACTAAATCATTTTAAATTTAACAGAATAAAAACAGCGCCTGTTTGCAGTAGCCTTAAGGAGATCAGTCATATTGGGCCCAAAATTCAAAATAGCCGGCCAACGAAAATAAAAGTTCGGGAAAGTCCTTGGTCGGGAAAGTCCTTATTATTTTTTACTATTGCGCCGAATCTCTACGACAATTCCTTCAGCTGTTTTTAAAAGTTGGAAAATCAAGTTTTATACATTAAAAAACTTGATTTTAGAACGAAATATGCAAAAAAACAGTTATAGGAACACTCGCAGAGGTTTGTTGTCATATCTACTATGACAACAAACCTCTGCGAGTGTTCCTATAACTGTTTTTTTGCGTCTGTTTGTCTGTTTTTTACGTCTTGTTTAAGTTTACCTTTCATTTATTTTTGCCAATCGGTAGTTTTATATTGTACTAGCTTCCGCCCGCGGCTTTGCCCGCGAGGTATGTCGATAAAAACTATACTATGTCCTTCCCCGGGATGCAATCTATCTCTCTGCCAAATTTTAGCGAAATCCGTACAGTAGTTTAGGCGTGAAAAGGTAATATACCTACAGACAGACAGACAGTGTTACTTTCGAATTTATAATATTAGTATGGATTAAAATGTAGATTTTTCAACTTTCAAAACAGC
The DNA here is from genome assembly GCA_927399505.1 of Luperina testacea. Classification (NCBI taxonomy): domain Eukaryota; kingdom Metazoa; phylum Arthropoda; class Insecta; order Lepidoptera; family Noctuidae; genus Luperina; species Luperina testacea. Next base: position 17,290,790 of record OV656759.1, on the reverse strand, counting down.
TAAATAAAATGACCATAGAGATTCGGTGCAATAGTAACAAAATGATAAGGAAGACTTCCCCGACCAGGGTAATACATTTTTTTTCGCTGGCCGGCGTTGTATGAAACCCAATTTTCTATGAAATGTGTCTGGCCTCCTATAGGATTGACGTAGAATGTTGTCTTCTTCTATGGAGTGTCTTCTTTCTTTTTTTACAGCCATAGGCAAGAGACAACTGTCTCCCGCTGTCATGGATGATATACTCGCTAATGTGAGACCCCATGATAGTCCATGTGAAGTCCTGAAGAAGGTTCGGAAAGGTAAATTGATAATTAAAATAGAGATAATACTATATTTTAAGTTTTAAAAATGGTCTCTAGTAAGTGTAATCTTTGTAATTTCTTATTGAGATATAAAATAAATAAATTTTATTATAAATAAAATTGGATATGAAGTGATGGTTATGAAAAAAATGGTTTATGAAATAATTTTGCACACCGAATAGTTCACACACTCAAGAGTTCCTTGGTGAAGTTTTTTATTTCATTTTTTTTTAAAACGTTGGAATTTGGAATTTGTAGGTGCGTTTATAAAATAAGTAGTCTGGCGTAAATATACAGTGCCCCAATTGTGTAACAAAGTAGTCGGGCGTACATATGTATATATGCGTACACACTTTCAACCATAGAACAATTAGAAATACTCAAGTATTGTCTATGAATAGGTTTTTAGAACCTTGTGCGTCCGCGCGCACTGTGAGACCTCATAGTATTGGCCCTTTGCTTTAACTGGCACGTTTCTCTTGCCGTGATAATTATCTATGGTTTATTCGCTGTGTGTAGGCACGGTCGTCAACGTTGTATTGATCACTGTGGCAGCTTGTTGACTGGCACGCTTTTTCTACGGTGCGGTTTAAATGCCGCACCGTAAAGAAATCATGCCGTGTATAAAGGGCCTTATAGAGTCGACGCGCTACAAACCCATACTTTTTGTAAAACTCAGCCATATTGTAATTAAGCAAAAACTTCTATAGTGAGCTTTTAATAATAATTTCAGCGATTGAAAAGAAACATGTCACTTGTGTCGATAAGGATGCTGTCCTTGCCAAAGTACGCCGGAGTGACAACAAGTGTGATATCATAAGGGATATCCGACAAGGTATGTGGAAACTCCAGACGGCTTTTCTTAACATAACATCATGCTTTGTTTCCTCAAAAGGTTGGAGATCAAGCTACCCGAAACTGTCAAATTTTGCCAAGCAACTTTGAACCTTATGATTTAGCGATAAAGTTGAAAATCTATTAAAGAAATTTGACAGATAGTAGTAGCTTGATGTGCTGGCGTCTGTACTTATAGCACACACTCATTTCGCGAGCTATGTTTAAGTCCCATGTACCTGTTACATGGGACTTAAACATAATGCGAGTGAGCCTATTGCCATGGGACGAGCACAAATCCAGACTCCAGGCTGCTACTGAGAAATTCCAGACAGAAAACCCAATAACATTTAACCTGACCAGGGAATCGAACCCAGGACCTCATGCTCGGCAGAAGCGCTTGATCACTAGATCTACGAGGCAGTCGGCGGCTATTCTCTGTGCCATATCATCAAAAAAAAAACTAAATGAATATCGTATAATTTTAGCGGTAAAAAACGGGCAGCTGCCTCCTGATATTGTAAGTGAAATACTTGCCACTTTAGAACCAAAAGACACTAAAAGTAAAATCCTGGAGAAGGTCCGACAAGGTAAGTAAAAAATAAACATTTAAAATTAAATCTATATATTCTTTTATAATAAGAATTATATGTTCTTCACTACATAGTATAAAACAAAGTCGCTTTATCTGTCCCTATGTCCCTTTGTCCCTTTGTCCCTTTGTATGCTTAAATCTTTGAAACTACGCAACGGATTTTGATGCGGTTTTTTTTAATAGATAGAGTGATTCAAGAGGAAGGTTTATATGTATAATAATAATAATGTTTCCGTGCGAAGCCGGGGCGGGTCGCTAGTTATTTTATATTTTAAATATATATTTTATCAATCAATTTATATTTATTAATATTTTCCGTACGCAAAATACGCGCATTTTTTTTTTCGTGGAGTTGCGGACTCCAGCCCGTATTACCTATTAATTTATTTTTTATTAAAAATAATTAATTAACTAATTTTCTTTCTTTAGTAGGGGATTACCCCCTTCTATATTTTTTTTTTTAAATATCATCGCGCACTGTTATTATACATAAGAATAGTTTTTGCTGATCATTTGATTAATTCGTTTTTTTTTAACGATGTTCTTAATCGCACGTTATACGAGTATATACCCTGGACACTTGGCGAATGAGAACTAGATCGAAAAAAGTGTAACATTTTAACTCTCAGTCAAAGTCATCGTATCGTAGTGTTTTACGAAGTAGTCAAAATGAAGGTATTGCAAAGGCAAAGTCAAAATGTTTTTATTCCATAGATTCTACCTTTTCAAGTCTTACCTTAAATACTTATTAAAAATATTTCGATGTGATTACATAACTGAAGTAATAATCATAATTTGTAACACATCAGTCATCATCTGGACGAAGCGATGTTCAGCTTTAATTAATGTGTTTAATATATCATTAAAACTGTCTTTATATAATTCTATTTATCTCGGTAATGTGACACTTTAAGATCTTGTTCCTCTCTATGTCCTCTATATATATATATATATATATATATATAGGTATTATCGTGGGACGCCATTTTGAAAAATAATCAAAATGGCGAACCGGGACGAGGCCAGTCTCCATACAAAAAAGTTCGACCCATTTGGCACACATTGGTAGACCATGACCTAAATAAGGACATAGAATACTTTTTATCTCGATATTCCCACGGGATCGAGAGTTAAAGCTCCTTCAAACAGGCGCGACACGACACGCGCCACAAAGGCACCGAAAGTCGCGCAACGAGCTGTGCCTTTGTGTCGCGCACGATTATATCGCGTGTCGCGCCTGTTTGTAGGAGCCTTAATTCGGGCGCAGCTATAACATTATATGTATACATTATACACCGCGAAAAGAAATTAGTCCCAACCTATTGTCCCACGATAGCTCTCGACTTTTTTTAGGTGTTTTTTTCTTTTGTTATGTTAAAGAAATAGGTACTTAATTTGATTATATTGCAGCGATATTAAAGAGACACGTCCCACCATGTGTCATGAATAAAATCCTCACTGGTCAACAGCAGAGTAAGACAGACGTTCTTAATAAAATCCGTAAAGGTAAGTAAAAACAGGTTCAACATACAAACAAATAAAGAAAAGAAAGAAAAATTGTTTATTCTCCACAAACAAAATACACCTTACAAATAAGAAATAGACATAAAAAAAAATAAAAATATAAAAGACAAATCTACGGATTTGATTCCTGAGAGAGAAAGAATTTGGTTTGTTTTAGTTTAGTCTTTTCTCTCAAATGCTTTCGTTTGTCAATTGTTTATTTTTATTTCTCGTCATACCTTTACTTAATTATAGGCTTAAATAAACAACTAGAATATACACAAAAAGTTTTATTACAGCAATAGGAAAAGGACAACTGACACCTTCTGTCATGGATGATATTCTATTCAATGTGCGCCCTAGTGATAAAGAGTATGAAATCACAAAGAAAGCCCGTAAAGGTAAGTCAAAAAGTTCTTTCAAACACATTTGTAATGAAGATATGTTGTTTTTTCATTTATGTGATTGTTCTTCGTATATCGCTGCTGGCGCGACACCGACAGATACTAAATTTTGTTCGCCCAATACTTCACCAATTCCACGGCGTTATCGGTGCAGCGCAGAGGTCACATTGGATGCATGTTTCTGGGCACAAAGGGTAGCATATGAATGTGATATTATGAACATTATTTGAAAGAAAGAAAGAAAATGTGTTTTGTTTATTGTGACTCGCAAACAAATCAAAAATAAAACTAAACACATCTAATTCTCTAACACTGTTAAAACGAAATTTTAACGAACGTTCAGAGTTAGAGGGTTTAAAAATGTGATGGAAACTATGTAGGTATGTAGTATGTATATAATTCTTGTTTAATAAAACTGAGTTTACATAACAGTTAGGCATGAAGTTTACCTATGTCCAGACTTAAGTTACTTTTTCCAATTCCAGCTATAGAAAAGAAGCATGTCACTCCCTCTGTCCTGAAAGATGTACTTATGAATGTATATGGAAGTGAAAGCAAGTCTGATGTCATTAAAAAAGTCCGCAAAGGTACCTACTGGGAAAGTTAAAATGCCGTAAAAGCTCCTGCAAACAGGCGCGACGCACGACGCGAATCGTGCGCGACACGAAGACACCGCTTGTTGCGCGACTTGCGGTGCCTTTGTGTCGCGCGCGATTCGCATCGCGCGTCGCGCCTGTTTGAAGGAGCCTTAATTCGTCTTTGTATAACTACTGAAGTGCTCATATACATGATCGCCACGCATCAACGACAGAGGCAACGGCAACTGTCGACATTCGTCGACGGTTGCTGTCAACACGCGTCGGCGGCAGCCGTCAACCACATTCCCCTCATGTAACAGGCACAGTAGTAGTTGCACGTATCGTTGACGCGTGTTGCTCGTGTGTATGAGCACCTGATAACCTGACATTCAAACCAATTATTATAAATCCAGCGGTAGAAAGTGGGCAACTTCCACGTGCCGTTCTGATTGAATTACTTGGTAATGTGCGTCTGAAGGACAAAAAGAGTGCAGTCATCACGAAGTTTCAAAAAGGTTCGTCGTCAATTTATTATTTGCGTTGTTTTCTTGAGATACACAGAGTGGCATCGACGTGCAACTTTGACTGCCCCGTTGGTCTCGTAGTTGCAAGCGCGACTGCTGAGCGCGCGGGTCCTTTGATCGATTCCCGGATCGGACAGTGTTAATGGACTTCTTAGTAACAGTTCGGAGTTTGGAAGTTGGCGGTTTAATACCCCGGTGCCTTGGAAAGCCCGTACAGCCGTTGGTCCTGCGTCTGATCTATCCCCGGTCGTGTCGGATTACCGTCCATCGGAATATGCGAGTAAAGGAACAGAGATTGCATCTGTGTTTACGCACACACTTGTGCATTATTATATCTCCTGCGTATCGCTAATCTCCGTTGATATTGGCCACTGTGACCGAAAACGGTCGGGAGGCGATTATTTTTTTACATGATTCTTGTCGAGAAAAACTTGCTGTTCCATATATTTTGACCGCGTAGGTACAGTACGCGGCGATAAATATTGCACATCGACCTTTACCTTTTTTTGTGTTTTATACAAAGAATAAAAATAATTATCAAAAGAAGTAAGTAAGTAAGTAAGTAAATTTTATTTGTTTAAACATGGTGTACATGATACATTGCATGCAAGATAATAATAATATACAGAAAAGTTCTAGCATGTTTAGCCGCATATTGTGGCGTACAAATTGGTAGGAAGAGATGGTGCATAAACCGTGATAATATTCATCAAAATTACATTACAGAAATTATGTATGTCCTTATTAAATCATCATTATTTATTAGAGATTAGGTATCATTTCAATTCAGCAAGTATAATTATTTAGATTAAATTAAATGTCAAAGTAGTCAATAGATACATTAGTCAATAAAAATAATATGAATACAATACAATACCACTAATACAATACTATCATTAAAATGTCAATTCCAAATTACAATACAACAAATTACAATAACATGTCAAAAATACAACATTGTCATCTCAAGAACGAAGAAACTTGTCCTCTTTTATAAATTCTGCTATACTGTAATATGCTCTTTCAGTAAGTAGACTCTTCAATTTATTTTTAAGAGCAGATTTATTTAATGTTCTCCATGATTTGGGCAATTTATTAAAAATGGTCGGAGCCATGCAAAAGATGCTCTTACGCATAAGAGTAGTTTTAGCGCAGTGAACACAGAGTTTGAAATTATCACGTCTATTCCTAGGGACTGCATCAGACAATAGCTGAAATAAATGAGAATTTGATTTAATGAACATAACTGTATCCAGGATATATAAAGAGGGCAATGTCAATATCTTATGTTTTATAAAATACGATTTACAGCTGTCCATTGTTTGCAGTCTAAACATCGATGTAATGCACCTTTTCTGTGCCCGAAACGCTATTTCATTGTCCGTGCTATTCCCCCAAAATATGACTCCATATCTAAGAATTGATTCGGCTAATCCGTAGTAAGCAGTAATTAGCGCATCTGTGTTGAGAACCACAGCAAGCTGTTTCAGAGCGTAGGCTGCACTACACAATTTCTTACTAAGTGCCTCTATTTGAGGTTTCCAATTCAATTTAGAATCTATTATTAGTCCCAGAAATTTTGTTGAGTTAGCTTCATTGATTTTAATATTATTAAATTGAATGTTAAGATGATTGTTAATTGTTTGTGTACGTTGTGTAAAGTACATTAAGTTAGTCTTTTTTAAATTAATTATTAGATTATTATCGTTCAACCAATTTATAATAGATATTAATGAATTAGCAAGAAGAATTAAGAAGCACATCATAATTGTTTTAACAGCTCCTAATATATACCGGACTGTTTGTATTTCGTGCGACAGAGATAACGCTCTACGTAGCCGAAATTAGCCGATTGTCTCTTTCCAAAGGTCGATGTGCAATATTTATCGCCGGGTACTGTGCTGTATATTTTCTATGAAGCAGCAGATTTTTTTTTTGTTAACCGACCCAAAATTTCTACGCTACTGTCGGCACTCAGTACCGACTCAGTGTCGGTTTGCGCACTGCTTGATTTCTACCTGTATTTTACTTTTTATATTACCTATAATGTCCAAAACCATGATTTCAGCGTTAATAAAGAGATACGTGCCAATGCGGGTCATGAATGATATTCTCGCCAGTCCGAGTGACAGTCAATCAGAAATTGTAAGGAAAATCGAGAAAGGTTTGTATTAAGTTGTCTTGATAAAATGGGGTGCAGCTTAGAGGCCCATACATTAGGTAGCCAGGTATTTGTTATTTATTAAAGAAAGAGAGAAAAGATAAATAATAAAATAGGTACAGAAAAAATATGTACTACCATGCCAATTTTTAACCGACTTCCAAATAAAAAGGTTCCATTCGTTTGTTCAGAGGGGCCCGTGGCTAAATAATAACAGCCGCAAAGGTCGTTCGCTCAGGTAATCTACGCTTGCCGCGGTTGGTCTGTGGATGGGTGACCATCTTTACATACCGAGACCCCTCCGTGCCTCGGAAAGCACGTTAAACCGTTGGTCCCGGCTGTCATTCGTGGATCTTTAACAGTCGTTACGGGTAGTCAGAAGCCCGAAAGTCTGACAACCTGTCTTACCATGGGGTATCGTATTACTCAGTAACTGGGTTGTGGAGGTCAGATAGGCAGTCGGTCCATGTAAAATACTGGTATTCAGCTGCATCCGGTTAGACTGGAAGCCGACCCCAAGATAGCTGGGAAAAATGGCAGATGATGATATCTCAGAACTCCGTCAGAAGCCGGTTTACAAAATCCGGAACTCGTAAAACAAAGAAAATGCAAACCCAACGACAATGACTTCCGAAATTAAAGTTATTTTTCATTTTGTACTTTTTAGTGTCTTTTTTGGAAACTGGTTGTTTTTTTTTAATTTTTGTAAAAATGTTTTTTTTTTTAATTGTATTGTTATTAACTTAATAAGCTGACTTATGAATGTGTGTTATAAAATATAAATTATTAATGGAATTAATTACAGCCATAGGGAAGGGAAGATTGTCGCCTTGTATTTTGGATGATATTGTCGCTAATACAAAGATTGGTGACAGTAGAACGCAAGTTCTAAAGAAAATCCGTAAATGTAAGTCTTAGTAAATAGGTAATTGGTTGATAAAATTGTATTACAAGGTTGACAATTTCTTTAATAAAATACTTCAGTTACAATGCGACCGACGAGAGAAAGCGTTCTTGACACCTGTCAGTTTCATACAAACGAATATGTTTTACGAATTTGATATTTATCAGCTGCTAGAATTATCGCACCGACAGGTGTGAGGAACGCAGTCCCTCGACGGCCGGACTGTAGGTATACAGCGGGTATCAGAAAGGTGTGCTTATATTTAAGAGTGTGTTACAGTTACAGAACATCAAACTGAGCAACTTTCTCATTTCGACGAACATCGTAATCAGCTGTCCCATACAAAACTTCAACACTTACTCGACCTAAATGACATGCAATGCGTGCCACGAAAGATGAGACTTGACCCCGCCCCCCCCCCCGCTCTTTCTGCCGCCCCTATGACGTCCGGTCCCGTCCCGCACTCAGACCTCATACCGCTAAAGATACCTAAAATCGTGTACTGCGCATGTCAAACCACGTGGTGGGTCAACTCTCATCTTTCGTGGCACGCATTGCATGTCATTTAGGTCGAGTAAGTGTTGAAGTTTTGTATGGGACAGTTGATATTTTTTTCGCGATATGTTGTTGGTCCAATGGAGAAAGTTGTTCAGTTTGATGGTCTGTACCACACCCTATATTAGCAACGTATGTCTTTAGTTATACTTAAACTCATAATTGTTTTACCACTTTTGATAAAAACTCCCAGTACATTGAAACTTCACTAGGGTTGAAACCATCTAACTGTCACCTTGTTCTTAAATCAAAAATAGAACTTGACGTTGTTATAACGTGCAAGAGACATTCAACCATAAGACCTTATGTTAATTTCAGCGGTAGGCAAGAAGCACATGACTCCCTCGGTGATGAATGAAATACTAACTGATGTAAGCAACAGTGACGATTCAACTGAAATTATGAAGAAAGTTCGTAAAGGTAAATCAAAAATTATACAAGGGGTACCTAATTGAAATAACAGAAAAAGTTGTTCATAATAATGAGAACAGTTAGGTACCTACCCGTTAACTGTTCTCATTATTATGAACAACTTTGTACAATGACCCCAAGAAATTAAAAGCTATTTCAATTACGATTGAATAATGATTTATATCATTATTTACCATCACGCTTTTATTAATACCAACCGTCTACCTTTAGCGGCAGACAGGGGACACATACCGCCTTCAGTTATGGATGATATACTGGCACACGTCTACCCTGACGACGATAAGTCGGATGTCGTGATGAAAGTCCGTACAGGTACGTTCATTTTATCTTTTTGTTTAATAATATCGCTTCCTCCAAGAAAATCTCTCGTTACTGAACAGTTGTTGTTTGTATCATTTCATTTTCAAATATGTATCTTTATTTACCAATGGAACAATAAACAAAATGCACTTATCCTAAGTTACATTAACTCATTAAAATTAGGCACTTTATGAGGCTAGCGATTCACCTTTCAAAGCTTATGACAGATACGTTGTTTTAACTGCTTACAATATACACTTTGCACACAATAACCATGGGTAAATGATGACAATATACAAATTCTTTAGTTATAATTTACTGATTGCAAGGTATAACAAAAATTACGTTCATTTTATCATTTTGTTTAATAATATCGCTTCCTCCAACAAAATCTCTCGTTCCTGAACAGCTGTGGTTTGTGTGTTTATGGGCTAGACGGGGGTTGACGTTCTTAATAAAAACGGATCAAGTTGTTACCTATATTTTATTAGCCGTAAGTGTCCCACTACTGGGCAAAGGTGTCACTACTCTCTTTCCACCTCTCTCTGTCCAGAGCTTCCAAGGACCAACCTTTATGAAAGGAGTCCCAACTCTTCCCGCCATCTCCGTCTGGGCCTGCCGCAATGTCGTTTGTTTACTTACTACCATTACTAAGCATTAATAAAAACCAAACATATTTCAGCCTTAGAAAAGAGCCAAATACCAAAAGAAATAATAGAAGTAATAGCCGAAAAAATGCGCCCTGAAAATGAAGAGGCAGTCATGGCACAGGCCCGGAAAGGTAACTACATATCACCCAAAGAAAGTACATGCGCTTCTGCAATCATCGTCTGTCTTCGGAAAACGAACGCCCTCTGTGTCGCAAAGTTCGTACTAATTCGGACACACGAAGATTACCGAAGCGCAAAACTTTTCTGTTATAACTTATAAGTGCTTCTCATAAATATTAGATAGCTTATCTATTCTATTATTTTATCTTTCCGTAATGTACTAATTGCTAATACAAATACCATTTCAGCGGTAGTAAGAGGAAAAATGTCGTCAAAATTCGTGAAAATGTTACAGCGATTAAAAAAAAGTGATTCAAAATGCGATATTGTCGATAAATCTGCAGTATTAAAAAAGATTCGTAAAGGTAAGATTTAAATGCTGGCTAAAATAGTTAAAAAACAGTAAGTTGTACACTTATCATTTATTGAAATACTGCATAATTGGAATTAAAATTAATTTTAGTTGTAGCAAGGGGGAAGCTTTCGCCCGCTGTTTTAGATGATTTAATCGCCAATGTAAAATCAAAAGAAAACATGTCTGAAGTTGTCAAGAAAATCTGCAAAGGTAACTCGTAAAAAAATAACTTTAATAATTAACGCATTGTTTTTTATACTTTGCTAATCTATGCAAGCTTTTTATTACCTTACTAGCTGCGCGCCGCGGTTTCACCCGCATAAGTGTTGATCCCGTGGGAATATCGGTATAAAAAGTAGCCTATATGTTAATCCATGTTGTCAGCTACCTCCATACCAAATTTGATCAACATTGGTCCTGCCGTTTGAGCGTGAAGAAGTAACAAACATATAAACACACACGCACAAAATTTCGCCTTTATAATATTAGTGTGATTGCTGTGTTCGTATTTGTTTTCGGTTGCTCTGTTTTTTGCTATACCACCAACTTAAGTGTTCATACAAGGTAACAGCGTTCATACAAGGTACAGACGTACCAGCAGCCGCCGACACTCGTCGAGACGTCTACGCCTGCCGTCGACAACGTGCCGTGCCGTGCTCGTGTCTCGACGCGTCGTCGCCGGGTGTCGTCGGCTGCAGTTACCTCCGTCACGGGCCGTTCGTGCGTTTGCACACTAAATAGATTACCTACACCTTCATAGATTGCATTGCTAACAGTTCACGACATCTTATTTGTTAGAAATATTTTATCCTAAATTATTATTATAGCCATAGCAAAGAGACATATATCGCCATTTGTCTATGAGGATGTTCTCGCCGATGCCGCCGCTAGCCATGATGGACCTGAAATTGTGAACAAGATTAGAAAAGGTAACAGAAAGATAACAATTTATGTATACGTGTAATACCTAATAATTTGCGAGAAGAATTGGATATAATTCAGCTCATAACATGAACTTTACGACACGTCTTTGCTCCCAGTTCCTATCTACAGACAATATTTCGGGTATTCCCTTTGTCCCCACCGCCGTGGCCCTACTGGTGGGGACAATGGGAATGCTTTTATTTTCCTTTGCATTGTCTTCACTGATCATGTTGTTGGGGACAACGGGAACAAAATTATAATTTTACTATATTCCTGTGTCCCCTCTTGTAGGGACACTGTGGAGGGAATACACGTTATTATTGAATGAATTTCTCATATTATATAAAACGTTTGTAACGAAAATAAAATTTACCTAATTATTTTAGCTGTAGACCAAGGTATTCTGCCGCCCGATGTTATACATGACATTCTTAAGAATGTACGCCCGAAGGACACCAAGGAAGAAGTGATGAAGAAAGTCCGTGATGGTAAAACTGATTATGATTTAGAAAATATACTCTATGTATTTGATTTTGAACATAAAATTGATTACCCATGAAATACTCTTTCAGCCTTAGAAAAGAAAAAAGTGTCCCCTCATGTTTTGGATGAAGTACTTGGAAATCTACAAAAAAGGGATAATAAGGTTGAAGTTATTAAGAATATTCGAAAAGGTATACTGGCTTCATTACGTTTAAAAACATCTAAATGTTACTTTAGGCAAGCGTGCATCATCGTCAACCACGTCATGCTCACACACCATCAGGGACCTGACTCACTATGACCACTATGTGATTCCTTACTTCAAGACCACATCAATTCTTTAGCTAATCACGCCAATCGTCGGGATCGTTCGTTCGGGTTCGCCGAACAAAAGACCACGACAATCACGTATTCGTGCGACGATCGCTTTTTATTAGGACACCAGCCGGTCGATTCTGTTATAATCTCACCGTGAAAATTTAGGTGAAGTGAGTTTGTTTTTGCTAGGAATTGACACTATTGACAGCTCACTCCACGCTCACTTCTCCGAACTTTTCACGGTGAGATTTTTACAGAATAGCACCGCAGCACAGCTATTAAATAATGATCAAAAAAGCCGCCTCTATTTATCGGCTTTTTATTGCCTCATTGCAGCGGTAGAAAATGGGCAACTGTCACCGCATGTCCTGGATGATGTACTCGCTACCGTTCGACCTACTGACACCCAATCTCAAGTCATGATGAAGGTCCGCAAAGGTAAGTGTTGATTTCGTATAATGGCGCCCTCAACTTTATGAAGTTTTATTATTAATTAAATAATTTATGTTACCCTTTCTGTATACTAGCCGGCAATCTCTTTGTAATCTTGAATATCTGGTTATAAAAATTTGCCCAAAAAATGGACGTGTAAAAGTGTCTTAAAAGATTTACTTACAGAAATAAACATCATTTCATTTAATCAAACAAATGGAGCTAACTGCGCAAATCCCGCTCTGACTTGTATGGAGAGGCGCCCATCACCTAGTACGTTCCTGAAACGACCTGTACTATAGTTTTCCATGCAAGTTATTTGCTGGCTATTATATTCTCTATATGCAATACTATACTTTTAAAATTTTAATTATGATAGGTTGTTACTTTGAATTCTTCATTGAAGTTATTTCATAAACAGTTATGAAAAAAAAAACTTTTATTTCAGCGGTAGCAAAAAGGCACGTGTCTCCATCTATCAAGGAAGATGTACTCGCACATATATGCGCCAGTAAAGATAAATCTGCAGTTATGAAGAATGTACGCAAAGGTACGTAATCAGACATAATCTGATAGGTTTTCTTTTGTTTTTGTTCATCATCATTCTATATGGCATAGTGGGTACCTACTTATTTGCCATGCGCTCCAAAATGTTGTAATACAAATGAAGGGAGACAATGGAGTCCCTCTGAGAAGCTCCAAAGATTTGAAAGTAGGCACAGTTTATAACTGTTTCCCTATTTTGGATTTAGTTAACATTATCTTAAATATTTCAACATTTAAAGATATTGATACCAACTTCCTACGAAAGTTAGTTTTTATTAGCTCTGATCCAGTTATCATTACAATAACGAAATTTTTCCTTCAGCGGTAGAAAGGGGAGAATTACCGCGTGACGTCTTGGGTGAAGCACTCGACAATATTAACCCTGATGACACAAAGTCTGTAATTTTGGAGAAAGTTCGTGAAGGTAAGAAAACAAAACAGAAACATAGCAACATACTATACGTATATTAATTAAAAGTCCCATATTAAATATAATCAGTCTAATCATATAAAATACTGTTATTCAGCTGCACCTGCTCCCTAATTGCGTAACACACTATTAATCAGAATCTGAATCATTTTGAAGGATTTGCTAATCCATTGCTTTATATGTTCTAAAAATTAATCTGCTCAACAACGTAAATAACGCAATGTATGTTGATAAACTGTTAAAATTAAAGCCATTCCTACTGTTAATTGGGAAAAGACTAGGCAGGTGATGATGATTCATTGCAAACAAAAGTTGAAAAACTACTAGTTACTAAACATTATTTCTCGTAACTTCAAATGATACTGGAAACAATGCTGCGCAACCGTTTTTAACATGAATACGAAACTTTACGTACATGTGCCAACAACATTGCAACAATCCACGTTGCAAGCCTCGAAACACAAAAGATGTTGTACAGACGCCAGCACATCAAGCTCTACAATCTGTCAAATTTCTTTAATAGATTTTCAACTTTAACGCTAAAGCATAAGGTTCAAAGTTGATTGGGAAAATTTTACAGTTTCGGGTAGCTTGATGTGCTGCCATCTGTACATAACTTTGTTTCAAATCCCATGAATACGGGGCGTGTATTTGAATATAATATGAATAATATTATTTCAGTGATGGAAAAGAGACAAGTTCCGCCAAGTCTGATGGATGATATCGTCCTTAACCTAATGCCTAGAAGCGCAAATAAAAATGAAGTTATAGCAAATATACGAAAAGGTTCGTCAACCCTGGAAACTCTGTAACGTCAACAATTTTGTATTCCTATTATACCGATTGTATTTTAATTTTTTCGAGTCTTGATATCAGCATGTCTTAGAACCAAGCATTAGAAGATAATGTGCCATCTATCAACGCGCGCTGAGCCTGTAGTTGATTACGGTCCTCTCCCTCTCATAGAGAGGAGGTCTGTGTCATTAGTACTGTTGACTGTACGTACCTATGTAATCATAATCAGCCTCTAACGTTCCCACTTTTGGCACACAGGCCTCCTCTCTATGAGAGAGAGTGGGCCGTAATCAACCACGCGGGCCCAGTGCGGGTTGGCGGATGTCACATGTCTTCGAATTTTTGGTTCTAGGACATGCCGGTTTCCTCACGGTGTTTTCCTTCACCGTTTTGAGGGTAGTGGTGATGAAATTAAATACACAAAGTAAAGTGCCTGGCTGGGTTCGAACTCACGACCTACAGCTCGTAAGTCGGGGCCACCACTACTCGTACGTAATACTTATGTATATTTCAGCTGTAGAAAAAGGACAACTGTCGCCTGATGTCTTGGATGATGTACTACTTAATGTACGCAATTATGACAACAAGTCTGAAGTCATGAAGAAAGTCCGTAAAGGTAAGTTACATATACTCTATTGGCATTATGTTATAGATAGATAGATAAGATAGATAAAACGTTTATTCAGTGCAACAAAAGACACAATACAGGTATTAAAAACATCAAAAAGGTGAAAAAAATAATAAAAAATAACAAAGATTAAAAAGATCAATTCGACCATAGACACCTAGCTCATAAACATGTATAACGGTCGATCACTACTGGGCGGTGTGTGTCTCATGGTTGCACCAAATGGGAGTCCAGCTCAGCATAAGCCAACATATGCCATGTTGGCATTTTTGTTTTTATAGGTACAGACGCCAGCACATCAAGCTACCCGAAACTGTCAAATTTTCCCAATCAACTTTAAACCTTATTATTTGGCGATAATGTTGAAAATCTATTAAAGAAAATTGACAGATTGTAGTAGCTTGATGTGCTGGCGTCTGTAGGTGACATGTGTGATCTGTCAGTCTATTCTGAAAAATCTCATCGTGAAAACTTAGGTGAAGTTAGCTGACATTCACCTGTAGCTAGGTTTTGACACAATTCTATTTACATAAAGCTCACTTAACCTAGTTTTCACGGTGAGATTTTTACATATGTCAGACTTCGCCTGTTCTGTTATGAATAGGTATATGTTATAGGGACTTTTCGTAACCTCTATGACTATAGGTAAAGCCAAGCAAAATTAGTGCTCAGCAAATTATCCGTGAATTAAGATCTGTCATTTTTTGACAGAATGAAATGACTTTAATATGGCAATTTGACGTAGTGTGCCAATCTGCAGAACTATTGATTTCCCTGACTATACCAAACTTGTTTCATAGCTAAGTTGCGGTCTTGCATCGATTGCTTTTAAACACTGAGTTGTATTTCTAAGTTACCCAAAAAAGAAAGTGATACTAAAAATAATAATTTAATATTATTTGCAGCGATAGCAAAGAAACACGTAACACCATCAGTCGCGAATGAAATGCTCGCCACTGCAGGCGCCAGCCGCAATAAATCAGAACTTATCAAGAACCTTCATAAAGGTAAGAAGATAATTAAACGAACATCACGGCCGAGATTAAACGTTAGCCCGTTCTTTGGCTTAGCATTACCTATATCTGTCACTGTCGCACAACTGTCAAAATACAAGTGCAAGATAGAGACAGGAACATGGGAAAATTAATCAAAGAAAAAGCATTTGGAGCAATTCTTGCCTAACCGAGTTGTAACAGTATGGAATAGGCTCCTGGCAAATGTTGTGACGGCTCCTATACTGAACTACTTCAAGAACCGACTAGGACTGGACAAATTAAATTTAGGTGAATGCGCAGTTGAGGCCCACGAAATTCAAATTTTCTTACGTTTTTTGCAATTTGCAGGTCAGTGTCAGGTTGTATCTTGAACAAAATATGATTCGCGACTATAACAGGTACGTATTTACAGAATTATAATCATTAGAATCATTAATACATCTTTCTAAGATAGATTGTTCCACAAGAACAAATCTCATAAGGAAAAGTGCTTATGGAACAAATCTAACTTAAAGAGATATAATTATTAATGATTCTAACGACTATAGTTCTGTAAATACATATCTGATAAAGTTGCAAATCATATTTTGATCAAGATACAACCTGACACTGACCTGCAAATTGCAAAAAACGAAAGAAAATTTGAATTTCGCGGTCCACAACTGCACATTCACCTTAATATCTCCAAACAAATTGAAACACACGCAACAGCTAATTAGCTGCTAGTGTATCTTACCAAATAATAGCATAATTATCTAAGCCTAAACAAGCCAAGTGACGTATCAATCTTGACGTAACATTTTCCCCATCACGGCATCCATTGTTTTATACATAATGAAAACTTTGAATTGTAGCGGTAAACAAAGGAAAGATACCGCCAGATGTGGTGGATAATATTCTCGCCACTGTACGTCCTAGCGATGATAAGTCTGAAATCATGGAGAAAGTTCTTGCAGGTATGGAATACTATATTATGAGCGTACAACTGTAACATTTATTATTCCACTAGCTGCCCCCCGCGGTTTCACCCGCATAAGTTTCGATTCCGGATATCGGGATAAAAAGCTATATGTTAATCCAGAGTGTCAGCTACTTCCATACAAAATTTTATCAAAATTGGTCCGGCCGTTTGAGCGTGAAGAAGTAACAAGCATATATAAACAAACACACACATACACACACAAACTTTTGCCTTTATAATATTAATGTGATAGTTGATCGCTGACTGTCAACACGGCCGCCGCCGGCGACTATATACACGTTTGTCACAGCGACAGGAACTACCAAAGAGAGTACTCGCTCAGCGACCAGAACACTCACTGAGAGACTCAGCTGAGAGATTCACGACTCGCATTTATCTGCGAGTGATCGGTGTACCATATGATAGGTGTAGTACTACACCCACATTTCGCATGCTATGTTTTAGTCCCATATACTAATTACTATTTAACAAATTATAATTTCAGCGGTTAACAGGAGACAAGTGTCACCTTATGTCGTGGACGATATAGTCGCTGGCGAAAATAAAGATGAAATCATACAGAATCTCGTTAAAGGTACGAACATCTCTGTAAGATCCAAAAGCACATCTTTTATAAATCACTTGAACTGGCTACGCACAACAATAGCCATGCAATTCTGTAAAAATTTCACCGTGAAAACTTGGGTGAAGTGAGCATCAAGTGAGCTGTCTTCGAGCTGATGCTAGGGATTGACACTACTGTTACACGATTAGATTTTTACAGAATAGCATTGCAGGTCTAGACTAACGTCAGCGGGATTGTAAGGTCAGCGGGATTGTCCGAAAGGGTTGGCCCGGAACATAAAGGGCTAAGGAAGGAACACGGGTGGGTTTTAGTTAGTAAGAGTCTGACACTCCCTTTCGCTCCACCCAAAGCGGGAGGGGTCATGTGATGATTTCCCATCTTGAAACAAAAAAAGGTCTAGACTAAGGCCCATTTGAACAACAAATTACTAAACGCATTTAGCGCTAAACCAATTTACAATATCATTCTGTCTCCGTCAACTTCAAACGATGGATAGAAACAGGATCATGTTTTAAATTGCTTTTGTGCTAAACGTTTTTGGTGATTCGTGGTCCAAATGGGTCTAAATATTCTATATTTAAATAAAATACCATTATTTATAATACATATTTTTTATTTCAGCGGTAGATAACGGGGAATTAGAACCAGCGGTCATGAATGAAATACTCGCCGATTTAAGTCTAACTGACGATCAGTCAGATATTATGATAAAAGTCAGAAAAGGTAACTAATCAAATTTTATAAATATACGTATACTATAAATTCGTCTGCTCGACAGGCGTAAATAACGACTTTGGCTTAGCACCTTCAGTAGCAGCCATCAGCTGGTCGATTCTGTAAAAAACTCACCGTGAAAACTTAGGTGAAGTGAGTTTGTTTTTACTAGGAATTGACACTATTGACAGCTCACTCCACGCTCACTTCACCTAAGTTTTCACGGTGAGATTTTTACAGAATAGCACCGCTGCGCTGTTCCTGTAACGTGCAGGAAACAGGACACGCTGGATACGATATTAACTGCCCCATTGTCTGTGGGACGATACCCCACAGGTTTATCATAGGTCGACTTCGTAATTGCTTTACCACTTTTGACAACAGGTCCCAATAAATTGAAATTTCACTTAGGTATAAACTAAGTATTTACTTAAGTGACATTCAACCTTAGGGTGGTAAAGCAATTACGAGCGTGACTATTCTATGAAAGCTTAAATATCACAATTATCATTATAAAATCGGCTATTCTTATTTGTGGTTACGACGTGTATGTTAAATATGTTTGTTTTAGGTTTGTTAAAATACTAGCAGCGCCTCGCGGTTTCACCCGCATAAGTGTTGATCCCGTGGGAATATCGGGATAAAAACTATCCTATGTCCTTCTCCGGGATGCAATCTATCGCTCTGCCAAATTTTATCGAAATACGTTCAGTGGTTTAGGCGTGAAAAGGTAACATACAGACAGACAGACAGACAGAGTTACTTTAAAATTTATAATATTCCTATGGATTTAATTTCAGGTATAGCCAAGAACTACTTGACACCATCAGCGATGAATGTGGTCCTCGATAATGTTCGCGCCAGTGACAATAAGTCCCAAGTCTTGCAAAACGTCCGGAAAGGTAAAACTCAATTTTTTCTATAGCTTGTCAATTTATATTATTTTTGAACACCACAAGTGGAGTCATATACTTTGGATTTTAAGTCACACTATAATTTTGACGTTATCTTGGGAGGTAATTTCGGCTAAGTAATCACAACCTCACGGGTCAATTGATCAGGTTAAGCTACACTTGCCGCGATTGGTCCCTGGATGACCATCTTTACACACCTCGGAAAACACGTTCAGCCCCGGGTCCCGGCTGTCCTTCGTGGATTTTAGACCGACGTTACGGGTCGTCAGAAGCCTGAAAGTCTGACAATAAATCTTACCAACACGCCCATGTCTTGTCTATTAGACTGTTATCTGTGACTGTGACTGTTATTATTGTCAGTTAGACTGGAAGTCGACCCCAACATAGTTAGGAAAAAGCTAGACAGATGATGATGTTCTAATGACTTACAAGATCGAAATACTGATAGTACATAGTTATGAGATATTTGTTTCAGCCGTAAAGAACGGACAACTACCACCCGCTGTGTTGGATCAAATACTCGAAGAAGTGCGCCCTACTGATAATATGTCTGAAGTCATACAGAAAGTGCGAAAAGGTAGGTCTAATTAAATTTAACGTAACAATTTACCTTCTAGTAAAAAATCAAATGGAAATATTTGATTGATCCTCTTAAAAACTTATTGACCATCTAATGATGTATGCTTTTTGGACGAAGTTCTTTAACGAAGCTTACGGTAGGAGAAATCGGCACGTAACGAAAAAGCGTTATGCCCCCGCCATGCGACATTTTATTACCTAAATAGAGAGTATCCGAGACAGAGAGATAGTTTTCATGGTTTTCGAGGATGCTGAAGCCGATAGTGAGATCAAAATGAAAATCCAAGATGACATATGCAAAAACCTTCAAATTTTTCATCGTCGATGTCGTTTTTATGGTTTTCAAGGGTCAATAGTGAGGTCAAAATAAAAATACAAGATGGCGGCTGCAAAAATTTTAAAATTTTCGCAGCTGCCATCTTGTATTTTCATTTTCAACTTCGTTCTTGTCGGGGGTCCCCGACCCCACACGTTCTTTGTTTAATCTAATGAACCTCTAAAAACTTTTTGGGCTTCTAATGATGTATACTTTATTAAATAAATAGGCCTCATTTAAAGAAAAAAAAAACATCTTTATTTCATATTGATTTGGCAAACAAAGATGTTTTTTTTCTAGCCTTTCACGGTCGGTCGTAGTAAGTAGGGTACCCCAACCAAACGGGTTAGCTTAGATAAACCATCGACGCGCGAGACAATTTTGTCGCAGTAACAAAGCTAGATAGCTAGAGCACCCCAAGCAGGTTCAATTAAATACACGCCAAAATATAGTGCATGTAATGAAAACAGCCAAGATCAAGCGTTCCTTCAAATTATACTTTAATATATGTTCATAAGGTATCTAATATAGATTATTTCATTTCAGCGATAGAAAAGAGAAAAATGCCAAAACATGTGATGAATGATTTAGTCGCAAAAATACAACCAACTGACGATAAGGCATATATTATGAGGAACATCCGTCGAGGTTCGTCAAATGTCATCATTATCTTTTACGATAATCTATGATATTTATATTCTTGATAATCATGCATTACTGAAGCCGTTTTGGAACAGCGATTGTGCCAGTGTGGGAGAAAGATGTAGCTATACTGCGTGGTAATTGCGTAACACACAATGGCAATGCCTTTCATTGAGGTATTTACGTTGTTTAGCAGAGGATTTTTTCAAACCTATGAAGCAATGGATTAGGAATCTTTCAAAAACCTTCGGATTGTGTTTGAAAGTGTGTTTCGGAATTAGGGTGTAGGGCGGATAGCGCCATCTCTTTCTCGAATCGGCACAATTATGGTTTTAACTCCTCATAAGACGGCCCCTATTCCAGCGGTTGCAAAGGGACAACTATCACCTGGTGTCCTGGATGATATACTCGCGGATGCATGTCCTACTGATAATAAATCTATATTCATGAAGAAAGTCCGTAAAGGTTAGTCATATAAAATATTTTTTTAATGGATAGTATTGTGACTGAAACACGTATTTATAATTAAAAATTAACCAATGTCTCCCATAATCTGCAAGTAGAAACATGAAATAAAGTTATTTACGCTCTTGCAGTCGACCTCATAATTGCTTTTGACAAAAAATTCTAAAACTTTACTAAGGTTGAAACTATCTAACCGTCATACAATAGCCAAAATAGACCTTGTCATTGTATGTACGTAACCAAAGTGGATCAGAAGCACCGATACGTCGACTCGGCTACGGCTAGGCGACGCCGCGCTTACGGCTCGCCGACCGCTGGTTGATGGTGCAGCAGGCAGACCGGAGGGGTCAGAGGGGCAAGGATGGACGAAGAGACGTAAGCTCGGGTACGGACAGACGTAAGCGCGGGGACGCCGAACCGTATGCGCTGGGACGACGAGCCGTAACGCACCGCACCGCAGTTCGTGAGCTTGTCCCGAGGCGAGGCGATTACGTTACGATTCCGATTAATGTGCGTTGCAGTAGGGAGTTTCATACAAAGAATACTGAACGGCTCGAGTTGATACGGTGCCGATCTCTTTCCGATTTGATACATGTGCTATGTATGACCTTAAGGCATTAAAAGCATTGTATTCTTTCTGTTGTTTTACAGTTTTATAGTGTTATTGTAATGCCAATAAACGTATTTTTCTTTCTCCATTTATATATATTATACCTACATAAATACATTTCAGCAATCTCAAAGCGGCACGTTTCGCCTTCCACTATGGAGGATATCATGGCTACAGCACGCGAAGGCGACAATAAAAGTGAAATTTTGAGAAACATTCTCAAAGGTAGCTCAATGAACAGTTTATAACAATATCTATGCCCTTCGAAAGCTTAAATTATGAAATTAAGAAGCATAAAAACTCCATTCGATGACGTCACGGCGTCTGATTTATACATTTGATAGTTTTTCCTCTCTTTATGAATGTTATTTAACAAAATAAATGGTCTTGGTTTGGTGCCTACCGACCAGCTCCTAATATCGCAAAATTGCATTATTACATGTAAGTATGTATATTTATGTATATCAGCGGGATTGTCCGAAAGGGTTACCGCTAGCTCGGAACATAAAGGGCTAAGGAAGGAACACGGGTGGGTTTTAGTCAGTAAGAGTCTGACACTCCCTTCCGCTCCACCCAGAGCGGGAGGGGTCATTTGATGATTTCCCATCTTCAAAAAAAAAAAGTATATTTATATAATTTATAAATAGCATTGTGGTCAGCAATCACACACACAACCTTAGTACAATATTAATAGAATCGTAATTAAGTATCAGCAAAGTTAAATTAAATAGGTACTTATTGCTTATGTTTTACCATTCTAGCGACAGAAAAGGGGCAACTTCCACTCGATTTCATGAACGACCTTTTAGACAATGTAAGATCGTGTACCACTAAGTTTGGAGTCTTAGAAAAACTCCGACAGGGTAAGCTCATACAAATAAATATGATAATGTACGGTAGAAGGACTGTCGTATATCAGGGAGCAGAACTCTACAATCAATTGGTTACCTAAAGTGATTAAGGAATAAACATCTCTTCCAACTTTTAAAAGGCTATTAAAGCAATTTGCAATTTTAAAGTGAAAATGTTTAAATTGTAAGTTTTTACCAATAACTTAATAATTATGATGTATTTAATCATAGAAGTGAACAGTTGTAGTCAAATCAGACAGAAATAAAGTGCTTCTCGAACGAACTAAGGTGTCGGAATGCGAGAAGCATGGACAGGTCGATGAGGCAACGCTTGAGGGAGGCCCTATGTCCAGCAGTGGACGTGTTGTGACTGAATGATGATGATAATAGCACTGTACCTATAACTTGGTTACCCCTCTTTTGGATAATTATCAAATGAGATAGGCAGTCGCTCCATGTAAAATAGGTACTGGTATCAAGCTGCATACGCCGCCGACCCCAATATACTAGTTGGGAAAAAGGCTAGGCAGATGATGATGAAATATGATGGATGTGACCCAAGCTTTGAGAGTAATTATTATACCCGTTCTTAACAAATAATTCTTTGAAATAGTATGCCACTTTTTTATACTACATATATATTAATTTTAGTGCTTGAAAAGAGGAAAGTGACGCCATTTGTTGTGGATGAAATTTTAGCACCTCCACATCAGCAGCCAAGCGAAGACCGGGAGGAAGCTTTGCAAGTGATCCGTGATGGTAAGTCAGAATACAAGCTGTTCGCTATTGAAAAAACATAAAACTATTTAAAAAATTTGAAAATCCCGTCTGCTACTGAAAAGGTCTTTTTTCCAAAATATCAACACGACGGGTGACGATCCTCAGCACTGAGAGAGCGAATGTAACGAGAATGTGTTATTTTATTGGAATCGTCTCCTCAATCTCTTTATTTTAGATACTCACATGGTCTTATTTCTTGGTACTAAACTTTTTTTTCAGACGTTACTTTTTGACGTCTATAATCCGCCATTTTGATTTTATAAATAAAAAAAATACTATCACACGTCCTACACGAGTCGATAAACACCTCGTGTTTTTAAAACCATCCAGCTGTTTGGATGCTTAAAGGGTATAAAGAATCTCACATACTTACACTGATATATTTTGGTTATGTTTTTTTAAAGTAGATACGAGAGTAAAATATAATCCTGTTTTAGGTACCTGTCGCGCAGGCAGATAAAAAGGTGCGCGTTCAAAATCTCGGTTTAAGATTTACGCTAATTTCATACAGTCAAAACGTACATACTTATGTCGAGATCTCTGTATGCACTACACATCAAACTAAAATAACCAGTATAAGCTGATATCTGATTGTACGAAAAACCTATACAATACGAGGTCAGCTAAAACTGGAAATGCCCGTGTGTACCTTTATAAAATTCATGAAAAATATATATTTCAGCGGTAGAAAGGGGGCAATTATCATCCGATGTCATGGATGAGGTAATTAAAAAAATAATTCCAAAGGCCAGAAAATCTCAAGTTTTAAAGAGATTCCGCAATGGTAAGTTCAAATAATACCGAAATAAAAGTAAGCAACAACATAGTATATATAATATGTAAATAATGCAATAAATACTTAAGTCATGGTGAAAATAGTGTATGGAAAATTTCCATACACTATTTTCACCATGACTTAAGTAGGTAGGTACTCGCTCCTCATTAAAACCTAATACATTTTAATTTCAGCGGTAACACAGAGACATGTGACACCATCTGCAATGGATCAGGTACTGACCGAATTAGCCAAAGATGATGATAAGTCTACTATACTGAAAAACCTCCGGCAAGGTAGATATTAAAGAATTCTTAGTGATCTTATCTTCATTGTGTAAATATAAATGAATATGATGACTATGGTTTAACTGAAATAGTTTTAGTTTGACATAATAATTAACTATCGTAACTTTTTCAGTCGTGATGAGTATTTCCAAAAACTAAAAAAAAACCATAAAATCACGCCTGTATTCCCCGAATAATTGGGCAGAGGTGTAGAATAGAATACTTTATATTATGTACACCATATAAATTACATACATAAATGACATAAATATATATATTTAATGACAATATAATATATATTATGTAAATAATATAGAATATATAATATAATATATGACATAATATAATTTTACAAAGGGCGGTCATAGAGCTTATGAGCGATATTTTAAAGACAACCTTTGGATGGATTAAAAAGGGGAAGAAGAGAGGTGTACCTAGAGTTCACCCACATTTGGCCAGTTGTATTTCAAGTCCCATGTAAGGCATAGGGGGCGGGCCTATTGCCACCAACCGGTCCATATTCCAAATTTAAAAATCCAATAACTCTGCCTGACCCGAGAATCGAACCCAGGACCTTATGTTCAGCAGTAACGAGACCAACGAGGAAAAAAAAAAGCATAATTTTCAACTAACTACGGGCGATATGAAGGATTTGACCTCATAATTAAACATTTACGCAAAATTATGATGTTATAAATCGTTTTTATTGCTATATTACCGTCACGTGAAGTTTTTCCAGTTATTTAAAAAAAAACACCCTGTATTTTAGTGGTAGAGAAGGGGCGTCTACCGCCTGATGTTCTGGACGAAATACTCGACGATGTGCGCCCCGGTGACAATAAGTCTGAGGTCTTAGTGAAAATACGTCAAGGTATAATTTATTTATATGTTTTAAAATGTTACAGATGTTCTATGTCACGAAGTCCGTTTGGCTATGAATGTTGTCAAGCGTGCACATGCACATTGTGATCAACAGAGACTCAACAATGGGTGAAGTAAAACGGTACACATTCGCGGAAATAGCCTCATGCGACGGCAGCAAGGGGCAGCCGCTGTGGGAGCGCGCTTGTCGGGATACGTCACTACTACAATCAAAGCCGAACGGACTTCGTGAAATAGAATACCTGTAACTGGTATAGCCCTAACTGGTTGGATGCCGTAATTATAGAAACGAGATATCTAGGAAGAATAAGAAATGTTGCGCCGACCCCTAATAAATTGGGATACGGGCAAGAGAACGTTGATGATGAGTCCAAGGACTGAAATACGAGGTGTTGGTCGCAGGCAAAACCTGGATTACGCTGGCACAGGAGCGCGGGTATTGGCACAAGAAAGGAGAGCCCTATCTCCAGCAGTGGGTGAACTTGGGCTGTGGACGATGATGATAATGACGAGCATTTATCTAAAAAACAATTCAATTTTCAGCCTTAAAGAAGAGGCAATTATCGCCACTAATCATGGACGACATAGTCGCCAGATTAGAACCTGACAAGAAGAGCAAGAAGGCAGAAATCAAGAAAAAGATCCTTAAAGGTAAATACTTAGGCGGCTTCATTCATATTTCTTTTTATTCGTCTTTGTGTTTTATAGTCTCATCCGTAGCTGCCCGTGGCATCACATCGGGCCCTATCAGTATCAATTCTCATTATTTAAAAAAAATTCACAGTCTGATCTCAGTCTATATCTGTTAAAAATACCTCTAATTTCCCTAATTTTTTGTCAATGATTGTCACTGAGATGAGATTGCGACTAGATTTTGAACATTTTTAATTACGTGAATTAGCCTTCTGAATATTGTCAAGGAAATCAAATATAACTGTAACACTAGGTTAATTTGCTGTGTTATAGCCATTTCATACGACTATTACAGAATGTCAGTTGTGATTTGAATATATAGACAATTTAAGATGGTAGTCAATATATTTTTTTTTATTGACATTTGTCTATAAATGTTGCCACTTTAAACTGAGATAGAAGTCTTTTTAACCATGGATAAGCCTTATAAGATCGTTACTGCTTATAAATTTATCATATCATCACCTTTGCTAAAACAATAAAAAAACAAACAAAGATGTACCTACTTATGCTTAATTTAGCGGCAGATAAAAGGAAACTGGCGCCTGGTGCCATGGATGATTTAGACGCCATTGATGTTACATCGTGTGACAGTATACCTCAAGTGATGAAGAAGGTCCGCAATGGTAAGTTCTAATAAATCCCTCAGAATAGCATTAAAATACAGACTCCAACAGGCAATGTACCTACCGTCAATGGAAAATACAGAGTGTTACAGTCCGTTCACAGATAATTTACCTTTGACAACAGCAACCCAACTGCAACCTTATTAGAATGAGAATAAAGATCACTGTGAGTTTGACATTGATACAAAAACAAAGATATAATAACTGTGAAAGGACTGTACAAAGATATTTTGTTGCCTGAATGACATTGACGTTGTTGGTAAACAGTGTCACAGAAATTGTATTGACAAAACAAGATGGTGACTTTAGTTCCGATTTTGGCCACGTACCACAATAACGAAGTTCGACGGCTCACCTCGCTGTATTGACGTCACCACATGACGCTGGCAGAATAGTCGACATCGGCTCAGATGCAAAAGAAAGGAAAAAAGCCTTGTAGTATGTGTTCAGTGGTGTAGTTGTAGGTCGTAGGTTCGAACCCAGTTAGGCGCTTTACTTTGTGTAAATTATTTCATCACCACTGCTCTTGAATGTGAATTAAAACATCGTGAGGAGACCGGTATATCTAACTGTCAAACTAACCGAAAATTTTAATACATGTGACATATACACCACACTAGGCTCGCGTGTTGAATTACGGCCCCACTCCCTCTCATAAAGAGTAGGCCTGTGTCCCAGAAGTGGGAGCGTCGTCGCTGATTATGTTATGTTTTCTACTATAGTAGGTATGAATTGAAATTACGAGGTGTTTTGCACAATATTTGCTCACTACTATAATGAATTGCTTTTCAATAACCACGCTCATCGAGAAATTCACTTTTGAATAAATTTTGGTTTATTTAGATTGATATCTCCACGTACAGACGCCAGCACAACAAGCTACTACAATCTGTCAAATTTCTTTAATAGATTTTAAACTTATCGCTAAAGCATTAGGTTCAAGGTTGATTGGGAAAATTTTAAAGTTTCGGGTAGCTTGATGTGCTGACGTCTGTACATATAATAGTTTTAACAAATGGACCTACATATTTAGGGATGTAGCCGCAATTATAAACTCTCATTATTATACTCATGTTCCTGTCATTATCAAAAACCACATATGTGCGTCATATGCATTTCTGGTGTTTCCTGGAAACAGTTGTAGCTCTATGATGAAATTATATCCCCTTTTATTTATCCCAAAAATAAAATTTACGATAACCTAGCAGCTCCAGTTAAATATAGCCACTAATTATAAAAAATACAGTCTTCGAAGCTTGATCTTCATTATAATGTTACATTAATTTCGTAATCAAATGTTTGTCACACCAGGAAAAGCTTATGAAACATTAGACAGTAAACAGGAAGATGAGACATGAGTACCCAACCCACACACATACATAATA
Organism: Luperina testacea; assembly: GCA_927399505.1. Lineage (NCBI taxonomy): Eukaryota > Metazoa > Arthropoda > Insecta > Lepidoptera > Noctuidae > Luperina > Luperina testacea. The sequence continues at coordinate 17,262,956 of OV656759.1, read as the reverse complement.
TTATACATTAGACGAGTACTATGTCATGTTATGTAAACATGTTTATTTTAAACTGAATTATCTTTTTCTTACGCATTCGTTACTGCCAACATGTTTTACTGAGGTCTCCTACTGCAGACTGGGAAATTTTTACTAAGAATTTCGCTTTTCCCTTACACTTCTCTTTTAATTTTTTTTATACCCTTGTGTGTATTTTATAACCTTGCCTACTTGTGCTCTTTGAACTTGTGTATCGTCATCTTTTCATGCTCATAACCTCGTGTTAATCTACAGTTTCGTAAAAGACTGTTGGCCGCCACATAACGGCCGCAGTGACAACTGTCATATAAGTGATGGCAACGGGGTTTGAATTTACGTTCTCAAAAAACGCTACAACGTGTTTTATTTTTATATTCCATAACTCCTGGGTTATTTATATTCTATAAGTAAAAATAATACAAAAAGTCCTAGAATATGTGGTAAAAAATGCATAGTTTCGAAGATAATATAAGATAATAATCATGTTTCTAAGTTTCATTGATAAATACGAGTAATTCATTTTTATTCAAACCAATAATTCATATAAAGCTAAGAAAATGCGACGTTGTCATATTTCACGTAAGGTTATTTTACATTAATAATCGTGACTTTGTCGAATTATTTTGTATGAAACCAAAAAAAAATGATAATTGAAAAATAATTCATATGCCAGTTGATTCTTTGATATGGTCTCATGCATACCCTAGAGTTATGGGATATCATAAAAAAAACACCTTGTATACTATATGGAAACACACCAACTTATTTTCATAGATAATGGTGCTGATTCTGTTGTTCAAAAACTACTAAATTTAAGTTAGAAGAAATTTAACTAAATCCAAGTTCAGTACACCTTTTTCTTTCTATTACTTTAAGAAAAAGACAGAAGATAAATTTTAGTTTACTCCTGTCATATCAATCGGCGCCTGACGTAAATTGACGTAATTTTAGTAGGCAAGTTTTTAATCACATCTAAGATTGTATGATGTAGTGTCAGGCGCTAATCAATTTGACAGGACTAAACTAAAATTTATCCTCTGTCCTTTTCTTAATGAAAAACAAAGTAAAAGATAAACTACACTTACATTTAGTTTGTGAAGAAGGGAATCGGCGCCAATGTTTCAGTAACTTTATTCGATGGTAAATTGCCGACCGCAGTCTTAGAAAACCTTCTTGTCCGACTTGTCTCTAACTAAGCCGAATCGTCCTCATTTCATGTTCATTAATTTAAAACGAGCTTATCGACTGTATAACCTCGTTTTAAATTCTGCATTAGTCATTAGTAGCACTAAGTTAGGTATACATATACCTAACTTAGTGCTACTAATGACTAATGCACATGCACAGTTGTTGTTTTTATCATATATTTTTTCGGCCCATTCTATGCATGTCTCTGGTGTACTGTGTGTCTTTTAGTATATGCTAAATATATGTATTTTCTTTTTTTCTTTCTTTCTATATATACATATGTAAATCTTAATTACAGCTTTAGCAAAGAAGCACGTTGTAACACCCGCCCTTGCAGACGAAGTAATCACCGAAGCTCGCGCTACTGAAAATAAATCTACAATCATTTGGAATGTCCGTCAACGTAATATGATAAAAAAGTATTTATGTAGTGTAGAACATAATAATGTGAATATAAGCATTTAATCCCTCTACAGCGGGACAATTACGTAACAAACACAAAATGGCAATAGATCGCAATGTATTTCATTTTGATAGTTTAGACACGTTCATTGCGTGATTTACGTTGTTAAGTAGACGAATTTTACAAACCTATGAAGGCATTAATTACTATTGATTGCCATTTTATGTGTGTTACGCAATTGCGCGGGTCAAAGAATTTATAATACAGAAGACCTCATTTACTACAGATATATAAGGTCAAATTAAATTGATAAATTTAATATTGATTTTTTTATTAATATTGATTTCCCTGACTGTATACATCAGAAATTGATCATTTTAGGAATCAATAAGGGAGAACTGCCACCAGCACTCCTAGATGAACTACTTGCCTGTCCTGATGACAAAAAGTCAACAATTATTAAGAAGTTTAAAGAAGGTAAAACTATTAAAAATCATACAAACGTACTAGATCCTGAAAATTATTCGCAATTTCACTTTAGCAGTTTAGTTTTCACTATAAAGAAAGCACGCTAAGCCGTTAGACCCGGTTGTCATTCGAAGATCTTTGACAGTCGTTACAGGTTAGTCAAAAACCCAAAAGTCTGACAACCAGTCATACCAAGGGGTATCGTGCACAACTGGGTTGTGGAGGTCAGATAGGCAGTCGCTCCATGTAAAATACTGGTATTCTGCTGCATCAGATTAGACTGAAAGCTGATCTCAAAATAACTGGGAACAGGCTAGGTAGGTTTTTTTTAAAGAAAAGTAGTTACGAATATTTTGGAGTACCACAAATAAAGATAGACATTTTTATTCCCGCTAGAATAAACAATTGAATCAAAGTTGCTTAGCCGAGACTACGCAAATAAGTGGTCATTCTCATGGCATATTGACTTTAGAAAAAGTTGGGGTTTTCTAGGGAGCCTGCTCTGTCACGCTGTGTGGCAAATTTTAATTTTATTAGCCATTTGTCCCACTGTTGGGCAAAGGCCTCCCTACTGTCCTACCTTCCACCTCTCTCTGTTTAGAGCCGCCAAGGACCAATCTTTTATAAAGGAGTACAGCTTATCCCGCCATCTCCGTCTCGGCCTGCCGCGATGTCGTTTGCCAATAAGTGTGACAAAAGCTGAACTTCTTTCTAAAACTGGATGCGTAGGGCTACAGTAACGTGCTGTCCCCAATTTAACATCACGCTAAAAACCAATAGGAGTCATGAACAAGAGCGTGTCGGGCCACGCTCAGTGTAGGGTTCCGTAGCTTCCCGTCCGTCACAATAAGTGTTCCCACTTATGAGTTTAAAAGTAAAAAATTATACTACAAACTTAGTCCAGAAATTATTTTGTACAACTTTTTGTCTTTTTTGTACAAAAACTGTTGTTTCCATCAAGTTCAAAATAATTTTCCTAGAAAGTCCTTATAAAGTTCTACTTTTCAGATTTTTTTCATATTTTCTAAACTTATGGTTCAAAAGTTAGAGGGGGGGGGACACATTGTTTTTTACTTTTGGAGCGATTATTTCCGAAATTATTGACATTATCAAAAAATGATTTTAGTAAACCCCTATTCATTTTTAAATACCTTTCCAACAATATATCACACGTTAGGGTTGAAATTAAAAAAAAATCACTTCCCCCTTTATATATGGGGGGGCTACCCTAATAAAACATTTTTTTCCAATTTTTATTTTACCACTTTGTCGGCGTGATTGATATACATATTGGTACCAAATTTCAGCTTTCTAGTGCTAACGGTCACAGAGATTAAGCGAGGACGGACAGACGGACAGACAGATTTGGCGAAACTATAAGGGTTCCTAGTTGACTACGGAACCCTAAAAACGAAGTAACACCCCGGACACGCTATGCATTGCGACGTGAATCGAAAGGAGTTTTATAAAAATGTTGTTGTCATTTTAGTTATAAATTGTGGTGTCTTACGACTTCCACGTGAACGAAGTCGCGGGCAGCAGCTAGTCTTCTTCTTCGTGTCTCTGGAACGTCAGTTATTCAAATTTTGTTCGCCCAAAACTTCGCCGTTTCCACGGCGTTATTGGTGGCAGCGCAGAGGTCACTTTGGCTTCATGTTTTGGGATACAGAGGGCAGGATAGGAGGTCTCAGCTCCACATTTACACCTATCTGCTTTCGAGATAGCCCCACTTACAAGGTTCGACTTACACTTTCCCACTTCGGTTCGGAGAAGTTCAGGAACTTCCAAGTGAACCACGGAAGGTTACACCCTACAGAAAGATGCTAGTCTGGTGCGTTAGTATTTAATGAACATCATAGATACCATATTGCTTTCTATTCAGCAACTACAATAATCCAAATTTCAGCTGTAAACAAGAGGACGTTGCCAGCCAGTGTCTTGGATGACATAAAGAAGAATTTAGAGCCTCCTGATTATAAGGCTGATGCCGTCAAGAAAATTCGTAAAGGTAAGTCGAAAAACAGGTCCAACAAAGTTTTAGAACAGTTGAACTTATCTCAAAACTAGTCTAAACCTTACTGTATTACGAGTAAATAGCACTAATGGTCATAGGATTGCTCGCAACGAGCTCCCTAAAAAAGTGGACCGATAACCTAATGTAAGTCGTAAGAAACCGCTGGATACGGGCAGAGCGTGACAAGTCGTTACTTTTGAGGAAGACTTATACGACGACGAAAGATAGGGAAAAGAACGAAGGCGTACACTGCTAAATAAATATCCAGCACCGGACGTCGTAGACGTCTTTCGACTAAGATGATGATGATGAGCAACATTACGTATAGATGCCAGCACATCAAGCTACCCGAAACTGTCAAATTTTCCCAATCAACTTTGAGCCTTATGCTTTAGCGATAAAGTTGAAAATCTATTAAAGAAATTTGTCAGATTTCAGTAGCTTGATGTGCTGGCGTCTGTACATTTTAATAACAAACATTTGAATCACATAACTTTTAAGAATGTTACTTCTAGCGGTCGAGAATGGTCAACTATCACCCGCTGTCTTGGACGATATACTCGTCAACATACGTCCTACTGACACTAACTCTAAAGTCTTGAAGAAGGTTCGAAAAGGTAAGTCCGAAAAACTTAATACCAATGATCTACTAAAATATAGTAATTTGTATACATGATTACCGTTTTAAAATGTAGATATAATTTATTGTCACTAAAGTAGCACTGAAAATAATTCTCTAGAAGTTAAACCGAAATCCATTCTTACAATGGTAATCCTACAGTCAGTAAGAGCAATGGTGGCCCAGTAGGAACGGCCGCGACTTATGAGTTGTAGGTCGTAGGTTCAAACCCAGAGAGGCGCTTTAATTTGAGTAAATTATTTCATCACTTCTGCACAGCTCTCAAAACGGTAACGGAAAACATCGTAAGGAAATCGGCATGTCTTAGAACCAAAAATTCGAAGACATGTCACATCTACCAACGCACTGGGCCTGCTGGTGGATTACACCCACTCCCTCTCACAGAGAGGTCTGTGTCTCAGAAGTGGGAACACTACAGGCTGGCTATGCACTAATTGAGAGCATTAAATTTTATTTTATTTTTGCAGCGATAGCAAAGAGACACGTGTCGCCATCCGTCATTGATGAAGTGATCGCCAATGTACGCGCTGGTGAACACACGTCGTCAGTCTTGAAGAATGTCCGCAAAGGTAATCAATAGAGGAAATAAGTTTAGGTAAACGAATAGAAAACGATTTAATTTCAACCTTCAATCATATTAGGGCGACGCACTGATTCCGTCCCATTATGAATCTGGAGTGGAGACGCATATCGGCAAGGGTAAGAAAGTGTCTGGGACATATTGGATGCGGATGATGGAGGATAGGTATTGTGGCGCAGCCTGGAAGAGGCCTATGTCTATCAGTGGACTGCGATAGTCTGAGTCGTTTGATTGAAATTTTGAGAGCCAGAAAATCACTTTATATTTATTTTTCTTCTATAACAATTATATTTATTACAGCTATTAACAAGGGACAACTACCACTCGATGTCATGGATGAAATAAAGACCAAAGTCAGCCCAGCTGACAATAGATCGGAAGTTATAAAGAAGGTTCGAGAAGGTAAAGCAGTATTCTATTATACGAATAATATTACAGCTGATACTGAAAGGGATGGTTCAATGGTGACATATAAACAATGCATATGCTTCGTATGAACGTGGATCCGCGAGACCCAATGGCTTTTTGTTTCTATAATTACGGCATTCAACCGGATAATGGTTTTATCAGACATTTGTCATAACCAAGCCTGGGTAACGAATTTGTGATCTTATTTTTTCAATTTGTTATACTCCCGAAATCGCCTTAAGGAAAAGGAAGAACCAATAATTGGAACTATATACGAAACTAGAGAGGATATTGATGTTGCCGTGTGTTAGCTGATATATGGCAAATAATTTAATGTAATGTTTTGGGTTTCGTAATGTCATTTAATTATAGTTGTATAGAATCAAATTCTAACTGAACAGACATCTGTGCTGCTGGGGAGTTTGATGCGCCACTTTTTATTTCCAGTTAAAGCACTAGGAAGTAGTGAAGGGCGGGCGTTTGATGTTACGTCTAAACCTAGTTTGAATAAATTACTTTTGATTTTAATGTAAATCTAATATTAGGAAGTTTTGCCTCACGTAATTTGTAATAAAATGCGTTTTTCAAGCTTATACCATAATATATAAGGCACTTTACTATAAGTGAAACGAATACATTGTTGTTAATTACTATAATTACAGTGATAGAACAGAGGAAACTGTCGCATTCAGTCAAGGAAGACATAATGATCATTTTAGAATCAACTGACCGTAACGAAGGAGCTATAAAAAACGTCCGAAAAGGTGAGACCATAAACAAGTTATATTGAAAGTACAACAAAAAGAAGATCTGAAGATTAGTATCGATATTTAATCGATACTAATCTACAGGGTGGCCCCTATCGACGTGCAACATGTTACTCTGTAAGTATTCAATACATGATTCTGAACACTTCAGCAATAAAAGTTTTCGTCAGTTAAAAAAAAATTGAGCTCTTCCATACATTTTGACAGCGTAGGTAAAGCAATTTGCTAATTGGGAATATGCATGAATTTTTTTCATGGCATTTATTAACAAAATATGAAAATACCGTAGTAGAGATGACAAAAAGTGAAATTAAAATTGGCCAAGAAACACGGCCGATATGAGCATTTAAAACTATTGATTACACACCAATTAGACAGAGAGATCCGACATAGACTGTGACGTCACATGTCACTACGGCCATATAAACTCCGTGTTAAATTTCGTTTTGCGAGAAAGAGATAGAAACAAATCTTCGATGGCTCATATCTTTTTTAATTTCATAGTTATCCGAAAAACAGTTTTACTAAACTGTTTATTACATAAATGAGGATTAATTTTTTAAATAAAAAAAAATCATGCATATTCCCTATTGCGCATCGATGTCCCTCCCACACTGTATACCAATAGGTACTAATAAACAATGCTGAAGAGTTTGTTTGTTCAGTCGAATTTGAAAAAATCTTTTTGCATTTAATATTCTTGAGGAAGGCTACTTAACATCAAGCTAGGATTTTGAGGAGCAGAGAAAAAATAAAAAAAACTTTAGGATGAAAGCTAAGCGAAAACGAAGTGATTGCGCGGGCAGGCGATGCGATTCGACAGGGGTGGGTCGGTGGAACAAGAAATTTCGAAGACGAAGAAGCTAATTTTAGATAAGACCAACGCATACTTTTCTTTTACGACATCCGGGAAACATAGAGTTTGTTCGCTATTCTACCTGGGAATATACTACTGAGTAAATTATATTAATTTCAGCGGTAGAAAATGGCCATCTGGCGCCCGCAGTCTTGGAAGAAATAATAGCCAATGTCCAGACCGATGACACTAACTCAACTGTTATGAAGAAGATCCAACAAGGTACGTCGTACATAATCTTTAATAGGTACAGAATGTATCTTTTGGAATTTATGAAGATGATTGAGCAAAAATCTGTAAAATTATAGCATTTTTTGTTTTTCGTATTTTCACGTTTTGCTGCCCTACGAACTATGCTACGGCGTAGCTCGCTCCATGCTACGACGTAGCTCGCTCTATCCTACGATTGCGTAGCATCTACTGAATGCTTTTTTTTTCATTTTGTGATCTATTCTAGTCTATCAATTATTTGTTTTTTTTTTAAATTAATTATTGATTTCGACAAGCATATTTCAATTTAAAAAAACTACTCGATTGCTTCGAAAGGATGGTTATATTTTTTTTACAAGCATGTTTACTAAATACTGTTGTTTTTTGTTTACTTACAGCTATAGAAAAGAAACACGTAACATCATATGCCAGGGCAGAAGTACTTAGAAAAATAGACAAAAGTGATAAGAAATCGCAAGTCATTAAACACGTCCGCCAAGGTAGTGTAGTCTCAATTCGTTTAAGTAGAGTACGTTCATTTTGATGTTGCCTTAATTTGGCCGTTCAAAATAAGACATAGTTTTATTTTTAACTTTTGTTACTGCCTTCAGAACCAATTGTTTCTTATTTATATCAAGGTGAACTACTCGAGAATTTGCCTCAAGGCTCATATTGTTGTATAAGGATCTTTTGGCGCGTCAGAACTAACGTGCCATCTTGTTTTTTCAATACGATTTTGCGAAACAATGTCACATCACAAATATTTACCAACAAATCACCAACAAGGATTGAATGACATTGACAGGAGGGGCGCTGTCAAAGTCATTCAAGCGCCAAAAAATCCTTGTAGCCCTCTACTTACTATTTTATAGAAAATCCTGGTGGTATGTCAAAGTGTACTAATCGAGAACGACAGAATCCCCACGACTATACATGGTTAGTTTTCAAAGACCAGCCAAATTTAAGGGTGTGGTACAGACCATCAAGTTGAACAATTTTGTCGATGGGACCAACATGATCGTAATCGCGAATAAAAATTCAGCCGTCCCATACGTTTAGCAGGTATTGAAGTTTTCTATGGGACAGTTGTTAAATTTTTCGCGATTACGATATTGATCTCATGGAGAAAGTTGTTCAAATACAATACAAAATACAAAATAGTTTATTGGTTCAATTAGGTATTACATTACATGTTAATGTGTTTGGAGCCCCCATTTAGGCAAACAATGCCTGTATTAGAAGGCTCCGCTCTTTCAACATCATTGTCGTACACTTATAGTAACACTAGTTGATATTATAACTTATGGGTAAATATGCAATGTAAGTATATGTTCAGTTTGATGGTCTGTACCACACCCTTAAATTTGGCTGGTCTTTGAAAATAAACCCTGTAAAAGGTGGCAAGGACATCGATTCGCAAGCTGTTACCATGGATTCAGTTAAATAGCTGTTCCATACATTTTGCCCGCTTTGGTGTTGCACTTTTGTATTACGGTCGATTTTTTTGTTAATAACCAATGAAAAATGTCTGCGCCTAGATTGCAATTGTTTAGAATCGTTTGCTGGATTCATGGTTACAGGTAACACATTGATGACCCTGCCATATACCACCCTGTATTATTACCTTATAAATAATAATTTATTTAAATTAAAATATTTCAGCGGTAGACGACGGAAAACTACCGCCAACTGTATTGGACGAAATACTTGACAATGTACAGCCTAGTGACGATAAGGCTGATGCCGCGAAGAAAGTTCGCAATGGTAATGACCAAAAAATTATTATAGGTACAGCAAAGCACGACAATAATTGGTTTAGACACCTTGTAGAAGACGTTATAGCCGTAAATAACAAGCATTTTATTCAACATAATATGGCTCATAATTTACAATTTTTTTTGTTTTTTTTGGATTTTTTGTTAACTTGCCATTTTACGGGACCTCGTGAGTTTTCTTAATGTTTTTTTATTATTTTTATTAGAGAAATAAATGTATTTGTGTGTGTATATGTATCAATATTTATTTTTAGAATTAAATTAAATTAAAGATCTTGGTAACTTGGTACCAAGATTTTTGTATTTTTCTTATTGTATACCTACTCATTGATAAATACAAATTCCAGCGTTAGAAAAGAAGCTGATACCACCGCACGTCATGGACAAAATAATGGATGATATAAAACCTAGTGATAACAAAGAAAAAGCGATGGAGAATGTACGTAAAGGTAAGTCAACGAAAGAATCGTAAATAACATAAACCGCACTTTGAGCAGAAAATGCTCGAGAAGTTCTAATTGATAAATGAACTAAATTACAACTGAAATAAAGTTGAAAATAGTATAAATAATAAGCCAAAACGCGTTAAAGGGCTTGCGTACCATTTAAGACACTAGTTGTGCCTTTTTTTCTTAATGAAAACTGCTCGAGCTTTTTGTCGCATATTACGTACGTTAGTATCTAGTAGCATAGTAGGAAGCAGATTTTGCGAATACAATGCTTATACATAATATTAACTTTAGCGGTAGAAGAGGGACACATATCGCCCGAGGTTATGGATGAAATAGCCACCAGTGTACGTCCCGGTGACAACAAGTCACAAGTCAAGAAGAAAATCCGAAAAGGTAAGTTAACAGAGACTCCTTTGTAAATTGTACATGTAGGTAAACGACTTATGAAGAAGTTTAGTACTAGTGGGCGTTTAATACCACAATTATGGTGAAGTCCCACTTACACGCACGAATCAGCATGTTTCTGTGGTTCTATCTTATTCTGTCACTTCGAGGCGTCATTTGCTAAAGCGAGAAGTCCGCTCGCAAGCATTCGCAATCAAAGCGCGTTTAAGTGCGGATGGAATTTTCGGTTTCAGGTATGACGCCACTAAACGACAGAAAGAGATAAGAAATGCAAGCATTTCTGTGATTGTATGTCATTTCACGTAAGTTTAAGGTTGATTTTGATATGTTGATTACAGCGGTACAGAAGAGGTATGTGACGCCGTCTGTTGCAAAGGTTGTCCTCAAAGATATAGGGAAGGGAAAAAATAAGTCTGCTGTCATGAAAAATGTCCGCCGAGGTTCGTTTACTTTATTTATAGCTACTTAAGAAATAACCAGTACAGTTAACCTACCCAACCATAAATATGACTCATCAAGGTTTAAGACAAAATCAGTTTTGTAAGCTTTATCTTTCGTTCGTCTTTGTCTTTCAACCCGGGTGCTATACCTACCTAAAAGTTTACCTTAAGATCTAATTTCTCCTAAAGACAACTTGAATTCATTACAAAAGCTTCTAACTTCACTTTCGAATTATGGCAACATAACATAACAACGACTTTTCCACACAATTTTGTTTATAGCTATTGCCAAGAGAAAACTACCACCCGAAGTTTTAGATGATATTAATGCTGACAATGAGCCTGGCGACACTAAAGCTGAGGTCATGGGTAAGGTCCGTAGAGGTAAGAAAAAATATAAATATAACATTAACAAAAATCTGTGACACTCTTGATATCTTAGGTCTTACCGTTCTTATAGTAAAACCTGTTCAGTTGGAGATTCATAGATGACTCCGCCCTGGAATGTAAATGTGGTTCTGATCCACAAATGATGCGACACATAAGGTCGTGTCTTGCGTGTCCTATTACGCACGTTACAGGAACTGATAAACACTACTGTTAGCGGTAAACTCGCACCCGAATTCTGGGCTGATGTGCAATCTACATAGAGTTTATTTAGATTGCTATCGACTCGATAAGAAGAAGGAAACCGTTCATAAATTCTCTTTACGACAGTCAAAATATATGTATATATTGTGCTAGGTTTATTGTTGGTTATTTGGTATACCTAAAATATTACTTTCAGCTGTCGAAAAGAGAAAAAAGACACCGAAAGAAATAGATGAACTAGTCAACGATCTGCGACCTACTAACGAGAAGTCTGAAGTCCTGAAGGATATCCGTAAAGGTATATTAAAACTCTTAATTTAATTATAAAAACGATAATCTGTGGTATAATAAATAATAATTTAGATTTCATACCATTGTAATCTAGTGTAAAACTAATTGTTGATAATATTACAGCGGTAGGCAAGGGACAACTTTCGCCCGCTGTCGTAGAAGATGTGCTTGCCAACGTACAACCTGGTGACAACAAGTCAGTTATTTTGATGAAGGTCGAACAAGGTCGGTTAAAGAAAAAACATAATAAGTTATAGGCACACGACGTTATAACTCTTCTTCATTCATAGTGTGAAAGACGACATTAATGGAAAGCAAGTGATTGATAACGTGACAGCTGATAGGGGAGAATGGAAGAGAGAAACATTACGCTGTTCCCGAGTAAATTGGGACCAGTAGGCCTAGCAAGAACGCGCGGAGTAAACGATATATTTATTCGAACTTCTTTAAAATAGAATAAACTCGTCTCGCAAATAATAATTATTTACTAAGTTTTATTCATATTTATGGGTGATAACAGAAGGTATCGGAAAAATAAAATTCTAAAAGTATCGATTCACAAGCAACGAACTATTCTTGACACCAAGTATGTTGTTAATTACAGCGATAGCTAAAAAGCACGTGACACCATCGAACGCAGAGAAAGTAATTGCTGATGCTAGCACTGGTGACACCAAAGAAGAAATCCTTAGAAAAGTCCGTAAAGGTAAGTCGAAAAATATGATGACACAATACAACGTTAGTTTGATTGAATTAGTTGGCAAAACTTCACAGATATAATGTAAGTGTATAAATTCGAAATATCATCATATTTCTAACTGAATAATATTGGTTTTAATATTATTGTATTTATTTTAGCGGTTAACAACGGACAGCTTCCCCCAGGTGTTATGGAAGATATACTCGCCGATGTTACGCCTGATGACAAAAAGGAAACCGTCATGAAGAAAGTAACAACAGGTAAGTCACGACCTCCCATTAACATAATGTCCAGTAACAAAGTGTATAAGATAAAGTCAGATTTAATTAACATAAAAAATAACATTACAGCAATAGAAAAGAGGAAAATACCTGAAAATGTTATGAAGAATGTAGTTGCTTCAGCAGAGCCCGATTATAAGAAAGAAGCCTTGGAGAATTTACGTGCAGGTAAACAAACCTTAAATCCTTTTTGAAAATCCGGTTTGAAAGAAAGAAAGAAAAAGTACGCACACACACATACATACATACAAACACACACACACACACAAAATAAAAAGAATGAAATCCGAACGACGACGACGACGACGACGACGTTAATATGGCACATTGAATTTTATGAGAATGTCACACTGTCACAAAATATCTGTAAACGGACTGCCGTTTACAGATATTTTACCTCTGACAGCAGCAACCTAACAACAATCTTAGAGTGATGAGAATAAAGATCACAATGATTTTGACAGACTTGTCAATGGCAGTAATCCAACAGCAACCTTATTAGAATGAGAATAATTATCACTATGATGTGGACAGTGATGCAAAATCTAAAGTAAAATAACTGTGACAGGACTGTTTGAATGTCAAAGAGGCTGTAGGTACAAAGCTGACTATGTAATTTCTAAATATATGCCGTATCAAAGATGTTGATGGTGATGATGATGCTGTGGTTAATGTAAATTAATGTCTAACTTCGACCGTGTGTTATTTCAGCGGTGGATAGGGGTGAATTGTCACCTGCTGTACTGGAGGATGTAATGCATGATGTAAATCCGGGAGACACAAAGTCTGTAATTATGAAGAAGATTAATAAATGTAAGTTGATTTCCATAATTACACTCAGAATTATTATTGTCTTGTTAAAGTTCCACCATGACCTAACTTCACCTAACGTATGCAGCAAAAATGTCAATAATTCTAAGCATATGAAATGCAAGATCTAAGAAATTTAGGTGATACAAAATTGATTTTGATTATTAAGAAAATTATAATATGGACTATCTGAGAGAGTAAACTTTGAATCTGACGCAGAGAACTCAATACTTTCGACAAAAGACTGAAGAAGACGTATAACGTGATATATTATTGACGTGACAACGTCTAATAAATCGATGAAGCTGGCTGCACACACGAAAAAACATGACTCATGTAGCGTTAACTCGCGGCCTTGCTCTGCTGTAGCGTTGTAGCGTTCCATGGCGGCTTGAAGTGCAAGCGAGAGCGCGGAACGAGCGATGAGAGACAGATGATGTCGAACGCTGCCGAATCGGCCTCCGCGTTCGGCAATTTCATTAATGTTTTGTTATGACGTTGTCACGTTAAACTATCGTCCGTAAACCGACTTTACAGACAACCGATTTTATTATATTTTATGTGCTTTGATGGCCCAACACAGTTTGTAAAAGACAAGGCAGATAATGATGATAGCAAATCATGTTCCAGCAATTGCTAAGAGGCAAGTATCGATGTCTGCTGCGGAAAAAGTACTGACTGATGTAGAAAAAAGTAAGGATAAGGAAGAAGTCATGGCGAATGTCAGAAAAGGTAAGTAGATAAACATAGATCTGTTTGGTGAAGGGTAGTGACCGACGCGGAGTTTGCGCGGCACAAAGTGAGTTGACGGGATTACGTTGCACATGGTCGCCACCCAAAATGAGTCAAGTTAAAATCAAAGAATCATATGAGTAATTTCATGACACATTTTCCGTGACGCAAATTATGCTGGCTTACAAACTGCACCATTATTTTATAAGGAAACTATTGGTTTTTGGACAACAAATGGTTATTATTTCACATCAATCATCAATTTAATATAGTATAGGTAATACAAAATTATAATTTTAGCCGTTGACAAAGGACAACTGCCGCCCTCCGTCCTAGCTGAACTCGAAGACAATGTAAAGATCAGTGACAGAAAGTCTGAAGTTATAAAGAAGGTCCATAAAGGTAAATTCTACTACAGTCCCTGCAATTCACGAGCGCGCGTCAATTGACTCTTGTATGATTGTTATACGGTATAAACTGCAATGAATCACGCACGTTCGTGTAATGTAACAACTATACACTTTCATCTTACAAAGTTAAATTGCTTCTCATTTTAACTTTGGTACCTCTAGCACTTACTGTTTAAAAACTACTTGTAGATATTATATCAACATCTGGTTGCCTTCATCACTGATACATTTAGAGTTAACATCAAGTTCATTTAGAGCTATCGTCAAGATTATGGTTTCATTTTCAAGCCAGGCTATTTTTAAATACATGGTTCTAAAATGGACACGATTTTCATAGAATAAGCCGAACTTCGCACGGACGCGAAAATAACGTGGCAGAATTTTATCGCACGCTGGATTTTCAACATCGGCATTGGGCCGAGCATTGGGAATCCAAAAGAGTGCATCCCAGCGCGTCAAAAAACCACACTGCTGTCCATGGGGTCATGTATGAAAATATTAAATTGTCTCGATTTTTTTTCTGCACTTATGAATAAGCTAATACTATCTACAAAAAAAGTATCAGATTTATCTGATTAGTATTTCCAGAGAAATAAATTAAATTCTGTTAGAGGCGGCCATCGACAGTAACCCACGGATTTTTATTCAATTTCCTTAGCCTACTCAATTAAAAAGTCATCCATCATAACTTGTCAATTTGTCATAACATAACCTCACTTTTCACCTCTTGCTTTGTGTTTGTTTGCGATTTTATGGATATATCTTTACGACGACCCTCACGCTTTGAATAAAATAAAGATAAATCGTATCGTAATCGTAAAGATATATCCATAAAATCGCAAACAAACACAAAGCAAGAGGTGAAAAGTGAGGTTATGTTATGACAAATTGACAAGTTATGATGGATGACTTTTTAATTGAGTAGGCTAAGGAAATTGAATAAAAATCCGTGGGTTACTGTCGATGGCCGCCTCTAACAGAATTTAATTTATTTCTCTGGAAATACTAATCAGATAAATCTGATACTTTTTTTGTAGATAGTATTAACTTATTCATAAGTGCAGAAAAAAAATCGAGACAATTTAATATTTTCATACATGACCCATTACGGAGTTTACCTATGAGATACAGACACGCTATCATCAGTCAGGCAAATATAGTAATTGTAACAAAATGACCAACCCTACCCTACCCTACCCTATAGAGAATATCTCACCTGTTATTCGCGTGATTGCGCAACCATACATACATTTTGTTGGCAGCTCTAACTGCCTGCGCGGCCATGGCGTCCCAGTGAGGTATATGGACCTTAAGCTTCTTTTGTGTCTCGTTCAATGCTCACCAAACGATTAAAGGAATATGTAAACATACGATAATTATAATTACAGCGATAGAAAAGAAGAAAGTGTCGCCAGTTGTCGTGGCTAATGTAACCGAAGATACTGCGGCAAAAACTGTAAAGGCTGAAGTCATGAAGAAAATTAGTTCAGGTCAGCTTTACGAACTATTGTATTCTTATTAGCTTAACGATGGCAAATAATTCAAACATTTTTGGCCCAAAACTCAGCTGTGCGAACTCCGCTCACAAGGTGATACTAGGGAATGCGGCGCAGCATGGAAGGTGGGCCATTGTCTGTGGGCAGGTGCTGCATAGCTACTTGAGATCTGAGCCATCCGTGAACTCTATCTGTGGAGATTGTACTTGCTCCGGTCGACTTGTGTTCGAAGTCTATTTAAATATTTATAGTCTAGACTATAATATTGATAAAAGGGCATTTGCTTTCGCCAATTTTATCAGTAATGGCATGTACTTAATCGATCTCCAAATAATTCTCATTTTACATACATACAAAACATCACGCCTGTAATCCCCGAAGGGTAAGGCAGAGCTGAACCTATAGTACACCCACATTTTGCCAATAATGTTTAAGTACAGACGCCTGCACATCAAGCTACTACAATCTGTCAAATTTCTTTAATAGATTTCAACTTTATCGCTAAAGCATAAGGCTCAAAGTTGATTGGGAAAATTTGACAGTTTCGGGTAGCTTGATGTGCTGGCGTCTGTACCATGAAATAGAGGGCGAGCCTTTTGAATATACAGGGTTTATTTTCAAAGACCAGCGAAATTTAAGGGTGTGGTCCAAACCATCAAAATTCATTTAAAAAAGCGATCATCATTAGAAGATCAAAATGTTTTTAAAGGATCAAAGAAATATTCCCCATGAGTTAATAACTTGTTTTGTTTAACCATAGCTGTTGAAGACGGTCATCTAGATCCCGCAGTCATGGAAGAATTTATGGCGAACGTAAAGTCTGGTGAAACTAAGTCCCAAATTATGACAAAGGTTCGCAAATGTAAGTACCAAGTCCTTATAAGATCCTGAAATTTTTCTATATAATAAAGTCGGAAGAAACTATTGTTACACTGATCGACACACAATGCCATTCGCCGCACTATAGTCTATTCTATTCTATTTTTAATTATGGCAAGTAAAGCCGATGTCGACTATTCTGCCAATGTCAAAAGTGAATTGGAAAAGCAAGTGCATTATGTATCAAAAAAAAAATGTATATAAATATGATACAGTTGAACTTTGTAGATCTTGTGGGCGCGCTATAGTCGTGTCATATGGCTGTCAAAGAATGACAACTGTAATTTCAATATAGGTGCGGGCAATTTAAGTTGACAGTAAATTTTCTAATCTTTGATTGACCTCTCAAGTTCCGCTAATGAGACACAATTGATTTTCTATTGTATCGTACTACTCGTACATAGAGCACGCGCGGCGCTTGACGGGTTAAAATTCAGCATGAATAATATTATAGGGTTATGATAACGGTTACTAAAATAATCGTGAGGGTTTTCTGAAATGACGTTCGCCAGGTGGCAGCGCTGACACGTCAGGTCCAGGCATATGTCAAAGAGCCTATATTTTCTTTAGTCATGACTGAATGATGAACGAATGAATGAATCGAATGATGAACGTCATCATATATTTTATATTGGAAGACCTCTTGTCACAGTGGTGCCAACTGGTGTCGTAAATTTTCACGAAAACCCTCATTAGCACTGTGCATAATTAAACACAAAAAATACAGTACAAAACTGCAATGTGATCCCAATATTATACAGTAAAATATCGTAACAGGCGCGACGCGGCTCTGGTGGACTAATTTCTATGAAAACTTGGAAGCATGGAAGTTTTTCTACCAAACCCGAGCCATAACGCCGTCTAAATGTAGCCTTTAAAAATATTAGTGTGATATTCACATTTCATTATAGTTACTACCATCTTATTGTTGATTTCAGCGATAGGAAAAAGGTATGTAACACCTGGAGTCATGGAAGAAATACTTGCCTCTGTAAATGAAACAGACGATAACAAGACAATTATACACAAGATACGTAAAGGTGAGAAAACGAAAGGTAGAACAAATATTGTGATGGGTGGGAAGCAGTGGCGAAGGTTTCATATAACTCGATTCCTACCGGCTTCCTTTTGAAAAATGGCACAGTCAGTCTATAGACAAATAATATAATCATATTAAATATATCCACTCCGGCTTACAATGCGTGCCACGTAAGAAGAGACTTGACCCCGCCTCCCCCGCTCTTTCCGCCGCCCCTATGACGTCCGGTCCCGTCCCGCACTCAGACCTCATACCGCTAAAGATACCTAAAATCGTGTTCTGCGCATGTCAGACCACGTGGTGTGTCAAGTCTCTTCTTACGTGGCACGCATTGTAATTTGTACCTCTTACAAAAATTGACCCTTCGCTACTGGTGGGAAGTCCACTCATAACCCGCTTTACAGGGGATTTTGGTAAACAACGTGGTAGTTAGATAATGAAGTCTTAAAATATATAAAGATGTGGGTTAGTTCTGATTCCCCCCGTTCTTGTTTCCACTCGAAAAATTATACACTTTATAATCCCGTTTTGTCAGCCGAAATCGAGGTAGTACAGTCAAAGAAAAAAGTACTAACCCATTATTAATAAGTTATAATTAAAATACAATATTAATATAAGTACATATATGTTGTATTGGTACAACTTTGAGTAAAAATAACTTAATTATATTTTGGTGTGCATAGTTATCATTGAGCTGATTTCTTGCAGACAAATATTAAAATCAAAATTGGTTCCTAAAAATAATATTTGTACGGGTGCACTTTCTCGTTTCACTGTACCTACTTAATTTTTAAATTTCAAGAATCTAAGTAAACGATATTTTTAACCGACTTCAAAAAAGATGGTTCTGTATTCGACCCGTATGTAGGTATGTATGTTCGCGATTTTCTCAAAAACTAATGAACCAATTTTTTATTATAACTTTCGGGGGGAAACAGGAACTAGCGGTAACCCAAAGCTGTACAGACGCCAGCACATTAAGCTACCCGAAACTGTCAAATTTTCCCAATCAACTTTGAACTTTATGTTTTAGCGATAAAGTTAAAAATCTACTAAAGAAATTTGACAGATTGTAGTAGCTTGATGTGCTGGTGTCTGTACATTAAATTAATTTACACGATGCGATTTAATTAACTGTGACATACCATAAGTTGCAGCAACAACAGATTTAAGTAGGTACCTGTTATCTACATCATTACGCCGCACTAATTGATGCAAGAATAAATCATATTTATTTGTTCTTCTTCCTTTTGTATGGCAATATTGAAAAAACTAGCGACAAAACATCTGAACTAGCTGACAACACAAAAACTCTAACATAGAGTGCTACAAGGTTCTTTTGGTGCCTGAACGACATTGGCAGGGGGGCGTTGAACTTGTTGGTAATCATTCGTGAGTATTGACAAAACAAGATGGCGGCTTTAGTTCCGATTTTGGCCACGCGCCAAATAACCTTGTAGCGTTGTATGCACGACGACACATCAAGCTACCTATAGTTTTCCAGTATAAGGCTGATTTCTCATGTTACGAAAAGTCAATGAGAGGTCAGCTAAAATAGGAACGTGAGCGAGTACCAATCCTAACAACAAAAATTATAATTTTAGCTGTAGATAATGGTCAACTACCCCAATCTGTTCTGGATGATATTCTCGCCGATGTATCGCCTGGTGACGATAGAGAAAAAGTTATAGCAAAGGTTCGCCAAGGTAAGCCTACAGTTTTATTAATAAAAAAACGGGTTTCTGAAGAAGTTCCGATAGATATTTGTAACTACATCTCCTGACTGACTGATATATCAACGCACAGCCTAAACTGCTGGTCCTAGATGACATGAAATTTGGAGGGTGTGTTCTTTGAGAAGAGTAGGTATCCACTAAGAAAGGGTATTTCGAAAATTTTAGGGTTTTTAGGTTTTTCGAAAAAATGTTATATATTTGGTACCAATTGTATTTTTAAAATGCTCTAATAAAACTTTCTATTAATATCGTTCAGCCATAGAAAAAAAACAAGTACCACGAGAAGTGATGGTTAATATAATGCTGCCCAGTGACGATAAGGCGCCAATCATAAACAAAATCCGTGTCGGTAAGTTGCAATGTTCGCATAATAATTCTAGTGTAAAACATTCCTGCGAAAGAAATAGATAAAGAGAGAAAAAAAGAAAATATATAAGATTATTCGAATTCTCTAGGAATCTACTCCCTAAGCACAAAATCTGTAGTGTCGGTAGTTAGTACGACATTTCATACAAACTTTCAAACCCTTATTGTTCGAAATGAATGAACCGATTTTAATAAAACTTCATACGCTTAACACATTGAAGGACACTGTACGAGACACAATAGAAGTTTTATTGTTATTACGTCGAGGGGCGTTCAGTGTCCTTCAATGGGTTAAGCAGGATACAAAGGTCTATAAAGTTAGTACAGAACATTTTCGAAATGTCTTATTTAAAAAAAAGATAACTGGAAATCTCTGTTCCTATGGAAAATTTAAAATTGGTATAATTTGGCTGTAACACTATTTTTCGAAAATGTTCTCCACCTAACTTTTTAGACCTTTGTATCCTGCTTATGCGGATGAAGATTCATTAAAATCGTTTCATTCATTTCGAAAAACAAGGGCTTGAAAGTTTGTATGAAATGCCGTACGGCGTAAACGCTCCTAAAGCTGAGTAGTAATTACTAATCACCGACTGTTTAACAATACATTTTTGACGTTTAAACGTCACGTAACTTTAATCATCGTCTATAAATAAATCCCCGAGATTTTAATAGAATAGATCGGCTGTTCAGCTTTATCTCTGGGATGGCAATACTGTGCCATGTCTCTGGTATAGCAGATCATCAGAATCATCTGACAACAGGTGAGCAATTTGCTTGCTTGCCAAACAGTATGCCATTAACATTAATTTCAGCCATAGAACAGAAGAAGCTGACGCCATCTGTCATAGATGATATAGCCCTCCATGTAAGTCCTGATGAAAGAACTGAAGTCATGAAGAAAGTCCGAAAAGGTTAGTCATAATCTATATACTTATACTTACTAGTAATAAGATTGAAGAGTTTGTTTGAACGCGCTCATCTTTGGAACGACTGGTCAGATTTTTTTTTCTTTCATAGCCCGATTCTTAAGGAAGGTTATAGGCTATTTAACATCACGCTACGATCTTTAGGGGCCGAGCAAAAACAAAATAAAAGTCAGAACGAGCGCTGAGCGAAAATGTATAATAATATGTGGTGTCTTACGACTTCCACTCGAACGAAGTCACGGGCAGAAACTAGTGAAATAATAATTCGCCTACCAGTACGTACATTTTCAAAACATTATTATCGCATGCAATAAGCAGAACGATACATATATTGAAAAGTTTCCGCTTAGTTTTTGGCTAATATGACCACAAGTAGGAAGGAAACGATTATTTTTGATATGTTTAACTCTCTAAAATCTCGATATAACGTATACTCATAACGTGGGTAATGAAGGTTTTGATTTACATAAATTATATTAGGTAAGTACAATGTATCACTTCCACAATTCAAAACCTTATTGGGTGCCAGTATAGTACGAAAAATGAGTGCTATGATGTGGAATTGCGAACAATAGCCGTATTACCGATTACCAATTACCTACAGTACCTATATTATTGTTGGCCCGGTTGGGCTCATGCTGTGCCTGGGGGTCCTAGGTTCCCAGGTCGAGGAAAGTCTTATTGGGTTTTTCCATTAGGAATTTCTTAGTAACAGCCCGGAGTTTGGAAATGTGATACCCCCGTGTCTCGGCAAGCACTTTAAGCTGTATGTCCTGCGCCTGATCTCTCTCCGGTCGTGTCGGATTGCCGTCCCATCGGACTATGAGAGTGAAGGATGAGGGAGTGCACCTGTGTCTGCGCACACATTTGTGCACTATAATATCTTCCGCGCAAAAAGCTAGTCTGCGTTGAGATTGTCGCCATTTCGCCAGGTCGCCATGTCGGTCTGGCGGAATATTATATTATTAAAAATCAAAAAAAATCAAACAAACTATGACAAGCGCTATCTACCTATGGTATTGAATGTTTTAAATCAAAAAAATTAAAACAAAATCTCGAGATCAAGGGGCCTAAAAAGCCACTGGCAGAATCATAAAAGGATAACATTATGAATTATAATATGGCGAAAACAGTCCGTGTTTTTCTTTTTTTCGCTGCACTACGTAGGTATAATCAAAGAGATTGGGATTGGATTTGGATTGGGTTGATTAGTTTTGTTACCACAGACAAAAAAAAATAACTGAAAAATCCTTCACCAATGGGATTTGATACGATTAATGTAACAGTTAACTGTCCATTAAGATTCATAATTTTACCCTTTTATGATTCCGCCAAAGTGGCCTTTTTAGGCCCCAAGTTCTAAAGGCAACAGCCATATTGTTTGGACCATAAACCATTTAGAAAGAAAGGTGCTTTTCATAGTATGGCAACCATGAACTGAGAGGCGAAGTACAGCATAGGTCTCCGCTACATGGGACAGATAGTGTGTTAAGATCATAGGCAGCCGCAAACCACTTCGTTGAAGGGAAACCAAAATCCATAACGAAATCCAATGTCCAAGAGTGTAGCAATGGCGGTAAAAGGCTAACTATAATATTTTAAAGAAAACTAAGTATATTCGTTATCGGCTGAAGGACACTGAATGAGACACAATAGAAGTTTTATTGTTATTACATCTGAGAGCGTTTCGTCTCCCGCAAAGTGTTAATTGCTTCCTAATAATTATGTAATGGTCATTTCAGCGGTTGAAAAGGGACGTTTGTCGCCATCTGCCGTGGAGATGATACGAGACATAGATGAAGCTAAAAAATCAAAAGATATGGACAATGTACTCGATGATCTCTATCGCAGTAAAGATAAGGCTGAAATCATGAAAAATCTCCGTACAGGTAAGTCGAATAATTAGGTTTCAAATAATAGTTGCCTTATTAACTAGGGATGTACAAGTAATCATGATGAATAAGAAACTATAGCAAAATAACTTATAGACGTAGAACTTTGCTTTAAGTCAAACAAACTGACAAAGATTGTACTAATTTACGACACGTACCGTCTTATTATAAAACAAGGTTGATTTCTAGACCCAGGTTTAGCCCACGAAGCTGTTTATGAATTTCGTACTAAATTCCGACTACAGTAGGATTCTGTTTACAAAACTGACAAATTAGTATCAGTTCTGTATAACGAACTGTACTAGGTACGAACCATAGCTAGGTTCCTAATACAAAAACTGGGAAGGTGGTTTAAACCATGTCAGAAGAAAAACCTCGTTTTGTAATAAGACGAACAATGTTTCAGCGGTAGACAATGGTAAAATACCACAATCTGTCATGGATGACGTAGTTATGAACGTAAAACCTTCTGACAAGAAAGAAGAAACAATAAAGAAGGTTCATAAAGGTTAGTCGTTAAAAATATACACCAAGCAATTTAAAAAAATATATAATGGATTGCAATTATACGCTCTTTTAGTTCTACTTTTTAATAAAAATCCTTTTTCCAATTTGTGGTTACTGCACTCTCTTGTCTATGGAGAAGCCCTTTTACCAAATTGTTATAAGTTGATAATACATACTGTTATAATCATCCATTGGTGCTCCATGGAGGATATGTTAATTAATTTTCAGTAAAACACACACATTATTCTCATTTTCAGCTATAAAAAAGCGCCAATTACTGCCAAAGATAATAAAACTAATGAAAAAGAAAGAAGGACAAGCTAATGAGGCAATCGTCAGTCTCAGTCCTAGTGATTTAAAAATGATCAATGAAGGTACAACTAACTATTTAAAACTATCTATAATATATATTTATTTTTTTTAATATTAATTAATACTTTATAAAAATAAAAATTTGAAAAAATTATGAAATTTTGAAAAAACATATTTACTTACCCCTTTGTTCAATGATGAAACTTTCTTGGAAGCTACGCATTTATTTTCTGAATATTTCCTCATTAATTGCAGCTGGAAAAGCAGGAGAAATTTCGCCGTCGGTAATGAAAATACTAAAGGATGTAAACTGTGATATATGTTGCAATACAGAAAAAGAATCGCCATTGAATATGCTTCTGAACAGAATACAAAATAAAATCAATATCATCGTTCGCAAGAAAGATATAGTCGCACATATGACCGGTGCCGACACCGACGGTCAGGTCTTACAGAGGGTCAGACAAGGTAATTATCAGCCTATCTCAGGTCCAGATTTTACGCTATATTAGGGACAAATTTCACCAAACTTTTTAGAATAAGTCTTATCCTGAGAACAAAATTTTTAATTTTTTACAGTTTTTCCATACTAGAACAGTCAGACGTCAATTGTATGCCACGGATAAAAGATATCTGACTTAAAATCAGCCCTAAGGAAAATAGAGATCACTCTTTTCCTTAGTATTAACATAATAATAGATTATACATATCTATCAAATCTATGGGTCAATTCATTAATACGTTATTTATTGCAGCAATAAAAAAAGGAGAAATTACACCATCTGTCATTAAAATGTTATTAGATAAAGATAATGCTGGCATTATATTTTCGGAAGAAGTTCTTCGTGAACTATGCCATGAAAAATGTAAGCTAAGCAAAACTAAGTTAAAGACATTCAAAAGCTTAAAAACAACAGCAGCAAGGGAGTGTTCATCACTCAAAACATGTAAAAGTGAACGTTCCACGGATGCTTCGTGCAAAAACAGAAAAAGAAATCCGTTTTGTCCACAACTTTCTTGCGATTCCAAACATAACTTTACATGTGTCGGTGATGGTATGCGAAAATATTCGATAATGTCTATCGGCAATATTCTAACCTGGCCCAAACCTTGTCAAGCTGCAAAGATACAACCTTGTAAATGTGGAAGTGAAATATGTCGAAAACACCTAGAAAAAAATAGACCGTCGCAGACGAAACTAACTGCAAGCGAGGCAAAGCTTATAGCATGTGTATGTGGGAGTGACATATGTGAAAGAGAGCGTAACAAGATACTTGAAGCTCTTTTAAAAGCCAAACAAGCAAAAGCAATGACAGCGGCTAGTGAAAAATATAAGAAAGAGAACGAAAAAAAAATGAAACTAAATACAAACAAGCAAGTAAAAGCAAGGCTAAAGAGAAATAAATTCCAAGAGAAATGTAAAAAAGTGCGACAGAAAATAAAAAAAAAATTGGATAAACGTGCTTTGAAAGAGGTGGATAATAATCAGGCATCAGATGGTGCGTTGGCAGCCGAGTCAGTTTTAGATCTTGGCAGAATCGGCTGGAATGCTTGTTCAAAGTCTTACAGAATCTTGACGCATAAGCAGACCCAATGTTTCTATCATGATGAGGAACAAATGTATGAGTCAGCAGCAAGAATAAAGCATAGAATACGTTTTATAGCTCAGAAGTATTTCAAAAAGAAACGGGTGAGACGCGTGAGACCTCCCAAAATAGAATGTGACACAGTGTATCAGACCTATGTGCACACGCGAAATAAAAAACCATTTTTGTGGGTATTTCATAAGTACCCACAGTTTTACCCTAGATGTATTTCTTTGTTTACATTTTGGAAACAGTTTTTTCATATGATTCTTTTTATATTAGCTATTATTGTATGGAGTCCGTGTTTACTGTGTACTGAACTTTGCTCGCAAGCCCTTTGTTGTCGATTCTGACTGTGATAATGTTGTATATCAAATTGAATCATCAATAGTGTTGAAGAAAATGAAGTATTTTTTCGATTGAATTTTGTGTTTAATTATATCTTCTATGCTCTGATATCTCTGTCAAATAAGCAGAACAATACAGGAGAATCTAGGAAAGCTTTCTATCCCTATTTCCATCTCATTGCTTATTTTACTGAGCTATTATTAAACTAAATAACGGGCCTTAATATTGCAGTTGTGAAATGTTTAGGAAAAAAAATAAAAAAATGGATTATTATTTTATTTATGTAGATCACTGACCTCTATCATACAAGACTTGTATAATACAGGTCAGTGATGTAGATCTTTTAAGACATTTTAAACGTCAATATTTTTTGGCCAATATTTTAAAAACTAGCCCCCTTTTTTAAAAACATTGCTTAAACTTAAGTAATGATTAGCGTCCATATATTTGCTGACTGATCCCTGAGAAGAAGTGGCGAAAGAAACTCAGAGATCATGGTCTCTTCTAAAGTCCAAACATTATATTATTAGGATTTTATATGAGTCTAACAATGCAGGCCTGGAAGAGCATTTTGAAGAAAGAGCAATTGCAGCTTTGAGTTGACCTGTCCCATACAAGCAGCAAGCATGGATCAGTCATCGTGTAGCTCAATCCTATTTTAGAGAGCTCAACGACCCGTCACACGCTGTTTTCTATTGAAATTGATGGCACCGCGAGACTATCGATTTTCGATGCAATCAATAGGTAAACGAGTATGATAGGTAAAATAATACGCAAACGTCGTTTCTGACTATAGACAGATAGTAGTGCCTTAACTAACTAACTTACCGTGAAAGGAACCAATGGACAATAGGAGCAAAACTAATAACAATAACCTACACTATTTGCGCTGTAGCATGGTGCGGGTGACAGTTTCAGTAACATTTCGTTTCACTCTTGAAAGTTGCCGCGATTTACAATTTATGACTTAATATTTCAGTTGTACCACATTCGTAATATATTAAATAATTAATAACTGTAGTAAATTAAATTAAACCCAACCAGAATGTTCTAATCAAGAAATAAAATCAAATTGAATGAAAAATTAAGCAAAGTGTTATGCGTATAACGTAACGCCATAGACGTATTTAGTGATGGGATGTACTGCTACGATGGATAGTCGATATTTTTTATAATAAAAAACGTATATTGTGCGTAGGTCAATTTTTATTTTTAAAAGGTCTAATTATACAACAGAACATTTATAGGGTAAGGTTGCTTAAAAGGTTGCTAAAAAAAAATACATGTTATTCGTCTAAACTCATATCAGAGTCAGGAACATCTGAATTGTCACTCAATTCATCATCTGAATCTGTGACGGATATTATTAACGATGACTCAATTATGTTGTCAATATGTATGTCACGATCCCAATCAGACATAATGTCCCTTTTTGTTTTATTCACGACCTTCGACCAGTCTTCAGGTTGAACATTGTTGATGGCCTCTTGTAATAGGGCCAACATCTTATTTGCCGTAAATGGCGGCGAAGTATTATTTCTTGCGGCGTAACCTAAAAATAAACGAACTTATAAAAAAAAGTATTCAAATAATCATCAATCAGCCTAATCTAGTATCTGGTAATGTTTTTAAACTAGGTACATGCTACGATCGGAAAGCTGATTTTTTTATAAAGCTTCAAAATGGGAATTGAAATTAAAAGCATACCTTTTATTTGGGCCCAAATCAGCTCAATAGCGTTATACTGGCAATGGTAGGGTGGTAGTCGAAGGACCTGGTGGCCTTTTTCTTTTGCCATCTCGTCCAGAGCATAGGTAGGAGTTGGTGGCTTATGGCGTCGGACTAAGGCAATAAGCTCCGTCTTTAACATTTTTATATCTGCTGTAACTCCGTTTTCACTCAGCCACTTCACCAACTCGCTTTTGCGGTTGGATTGGTTTGGGGGTTTATTAACTTGCACCGAATGGTAGGGTGCGTTGTCCATTATTATGGTCATAGGCTCTTTTAAATTGTTTAATAGACCTATGAACCAATCTTTAAATTTTTCGTAATTCATCTCCTCATGATACTCCGTAGTTTTTTTTGACTTAAAAGCCAGCAAACAATCAGGGACGAATCCACTTGCTGTACCTGCGTGACAAATAATAAGGCGTTCGCCTTTGCCTTCCGGCACTTTGGTACACGATTGTGCCGTATCGTCGGTCCAACTTTTACCCACTGTGTGGTTGGCGTTTAGCCACGTTTCATCCAAAAAGACAACTTTGCTCCAATCACTTATGTTTTTGGCCTTCCTTAAAAATCTACATATCTTGCTAGGGCAATGTCAGTCCTATCCATAATAATCTTTCTTTTGTTAACTTTTTTGTAAACAAAGCCAATATCTTTTATAACTTGCCGTAGCGAAGTAATACCTCCTTTGAACAAGTCAGCTTCTTTTAATGATTTTAGAAGCTTGAGCAATGTGGGTAGCTCCATTCTTCTATAATAATCATAAATATGATTTCTAATAGCAACCTTAGCAAAATCATCCAAATCTGTGATTGGCTTCACCTTGGTCCGCTTTTTGTTGGGTGTCGATAATTTATTTTCAAACATCCCATCTTGGCCAATTTTCTCACGTGTTATACGCGAAACAGTATTGCGGCCAATATCAAGAGCTTCGGCTACTCGTTCTACAATATGATTCAATGGTAACAACGGTCCATTATTTTGTTGTTCTCTTTCAAAGTAGTCTCGGAGGCGAACAACAAGCTCCCTGGCCTGACTACCCAAAACAGTTTTTTTTGTATGCTTAGGCATGGTAATAACAACAAACTCAACAAACTTATAACAAATAACAATTTAACAAAAATGAAAACAAACAATGAAATCGTAATACGTGTCACATTAAGTCACAATATAACGCGCTTGCACTCGTACTCGCACTCACAGCATCGCACGGGTAAACAACATGGCCGCCGCGCCGATGCACCATAGAGCAAAAATGTTGTCACGAAAAAAAAAACATAAACCCGATTTTGATTATTTTATATAAGTACAAAGATAATTATGTAGCCATAAAACATTTATATTGACAAGTTTATACACGTAGCACACACGTAGTTACACTGCACAACTGAATAATACACTAATTTTCATAACAATATTAAAGAGAACTAGATTCACGCTGCGAGTATCGTTAGCGATAAAAATGAATTGCATAACCTCACATCCCTACGTGGTACTGACAAATGTCAACGTCATACGGGCAACTGTCACCCGCACCATGCTACAGCGCAAATAGTTGTACGGGCATAGCTTTTTACAGGCATGAGCAATAGGGTGTCCCGAAAAATTTTTTTTTCGCTTTTCGCTACTCAAGCCCCCTCAAAAGTCTCATTATTAGTTTTAGATTACCGTAAAAATAATAAAAAAAACATAAAAAAATATCTTGAGGGTTCTACCGGCATTTTTTTTAATTTTTTTGGATTCAAGGATCTGAATCAGGATCTGAATCTGAATCAGGATCAGAAACAGGATCAGAATCTGGATCAGGATCAGAATCAGGATCAGAATCTGGATCTGTATCAGGATCAGAATCAGGATCAGGATCCTGGATCTGAATCAGGATCTGAATCAGGATCAGAATCAGAATCAGGATCAGAATCAGGATCTGAATCAGGATCTGAATCAGGATCAGAAACAGGATCAGAATCTGGATCTGAATCTGGATCTGAATCTGGATCTGAATCAAGATCTGAATCAGGATCTGAATCTGGATCTGAATCAGGATCAGAATCAGAATCAGGATCAGAATCAGGATCTGAATCAGGATCTGAATCAGGATCTGAATTTGGATCTGAATCAGGATCTGAATCAGGATCTGAATCAGGATCAGAAACAGGATCAGAATCTGCATCTGGATCTGAATCAAGATCTGAATCAGGATCTGAATCTGGATCTGAATCTGGATCTGAATCAAGATCTGAATCAGGATCTGAATCAGGATCTGAATCAGGATCTGAATCAGGATCTGAATCAGGATCAGAATCAGGATCAGAATCAGGATCTGAATCAGAATCAGGATCTGAATCAGGATCTGAATCAGAATCTGAATCAGGATCAGAATCTGAATCAGGATCTGAATGTGGATCTGAATCTGAATCAGAATCTGAATCTGAATCAGGATCAGAATCAGAATCAGGATTCCGAATCAGGATCTGAATCAGGATCGGAATCAGGATCAGAATCAGGATCTGAATCAGGATCTGAATCAGGATCTGAATCAGGATCTGAATCAGGATCTGAATCAGGATCTGAATCAGGATCTGAATCAGGATCTGAATCAGGATCAGAAACAGGATCAGAAACAGGATAAGGGTGCTTACTCTTTAATTTAATTCCGATAGATCGACATTAGAATTTTGACGTTTCGTACTCTTGAGTTCGATGCCAGCGCCAAATGATTTTTAGATTGGGTTTCCATTTTGGAGAACTAAGTGGAATTGGGTTCGGGCTTGGCGTGGGGTAATTGTTGACAATATTGTTTTCAAGAGTACCGAATCACGTGACTGTAAAATTGCCATTGGAATCATATTGGCATCTCATTGGAATTAAAATTAGTTTGGAGAGTAAGCCCCCAGAATCAGGATCAGAAACAGGATCAGAATCTGGATCTGAATCTGGATCTGAATCAAGATCTGAATCAGGATCTGAATCTGGATCTGAATCTGGATCTGAATCTGGATCTGAATCAGGATCTGAATCAGGATCTGAATCAGGATCAGAATCAGGATCAGAATCAGGATCTGAATCAGGATCAGAATCAGGATCGGAATCAGGATCTGAATCAGGATCTGAATCTGAATCAGGATCAGAATCTGGATCAGAATCTGGATCAGAATCAGGATCTGAATGTGGATCTGAATCTGAATCAGAATCTGAATCAGGATCAGAATCAGGATTCCGAATCAGGATCTGAATCAGGATCGGAATCAGGATCAGAATCAGGATCAGAATCAGGATCACAATCTGGATCTCAATCTGGATCTCAATCTGGATCTGAATCTGGATCTCAATCTGGATCTGAATCTGGATCTGAATCTGGATCTGAATCGGGATCTGAATTTGGATCTGAATCTGGATCTGAATCTGGATCTGAATCTGGATCTGAATCTGGATCTGAATCAGGATCTGAATCAGGATCTGAATCTGGATCTGAATCAGGATCTGAATCAGGATCTGAATCAGGATCAGTATCAGGATCAGAATCAGGATCTGAATCAAGATCCCTATATGTACCCTATAGCTACCATTTACCGGGTAATAATATGTCTTTCATTGACTCGAATGTGCCCTGGCAGCTGATAGTATGTCATGCTCACTCAAATGTCTCGCTGACGGTGGCGTGTGTGTTAGATCATTTAGCTCCCTTCAAAATGGTTGAGCTAAATGGTGCTGATTTATGCGTCATGTTCGTGAACGGGCGCCGTCAGTTGGGGCTGGTCATCACTTAGCTGCCTCGGCTTATTTTTAATTAATTTATTTTTGGATTGTAGTTTGTTAAGTACTATTTGTTGTACTCTGGACGCTTTTAACACTTACGTTTTTATTCATTTTTTTACATCGTTCTCACATTATATAATTTTAAAATCAAAAGTAATGATGTAACTAATATTTTTGTAAAATATCATTTAAAAAGAGTGTCCATGGAGTTTCTTGTCCGTTCTTCTCCATAGGTACCTACGCTTTGGAATGGGCAACTAGCTTCAAATTTTCTGACTGACCGACTTCTTGACAATTCAAAAGTGCCTGTAAATGGTTTAATTGAAATAAATGCTTTGAGTTTGAGTTTGATCTGAATCAGGATCTGAATCAGGGTCTGAATCAGGATCTGAATCAGGGTCTGAATCAGGATCTGAATCAGGATCAGAAACAGGACCAGAATCTGGATCTGAATCAGGATCAGAATCAGGACCGGTCGATTCTGTAAAAATCTCACCGTGAAAACTTAGGTGATGTGAGTTTGTTTTTGCTAGGAATTGACACTATTGACAGCTCACTCCACGCTCACTTCATCCAAGTTTTCACGGTGAGATGGTTACAGAATCGCACTGCTGAATCAGGATCTGAATCAGGATCAGAATCAGGATCGGAATCAGGATCTGAATCAGGATCTGAATCAGGATCTGAATCTGAATCTGAATCAGAACCTGAATCTGAATCTGGATCTGGATCTGAATCTGGATCTGGATCAGAATCTGGATCAGAATCAGAATCTGGATCAGAATCTGGATCAGAATCATCAGGATGTTCTTTAGCATCGTTGTGATTTGAAAGTTTAAGACACGAAAAAGCGACAGTTTTTACATGTTGTTTTGTTGTTTTTTTAGAGACATGTAAATTCATAAGATTTAACATGGGAGAAAATGAGATAGGAAGCATTATACAGTGTTTTTGAAGGTTTCACTTCTACCACGTGTGAATTGCACACATGCTGTTTTTTTTTTGTCTGTGTAAAATACCAATCAATCCAATCCAAATCCAATGCCAATCTCTTTGATTATACCTACGTAGTGCAATGAAAAAAAGAAAAACGTGGACTGACACAGTCAGTGGAAAGATGACGTAAAACTAGTGACGGAGGCTTCTCAAAGCGTCACGGACGCTACAGCTCGGGATGGTTTTATTAGGAACAGATTAAAATCTCGCTCAGAAATGCCTAATTTTGGTCACAAAAACCAGTTCCGTTTTTAAAGTTGCCATTGATTATTTTGTCTTTCAACTATTTTAAACCTTGCTTTAACTCATTGTTGTACCCTTAAATTTAATAAAAACCATTTAAATGTTATTTTTGTATGATTTATAGTTTATATTAGGAACCCCTAAAAATAGCAAATTTGAAAAACTTCAAGGACTGGTAGAGGCCTCAAGATGCCGGATATCTAATTAAATTTTATAATAATCGTAATATAATTATGTGTCAAAACGCAACTTTTGATACCTCTTGCGTAGCCGTAGCTCAATTTTTTTTCCCCCATACATGAACGGGATACCCAACGGGACAATGAGCAATGGTGGCCCCGACTTGCGACACAGGACTCAGGTCATCAGTTCTTACCCAGGCAGGCGCTTTACTTTGTGTAAATAACTTCATCACCACTGCTCTCACAACGGTGAAGGAAAACATCGTGACTAAACCTAACCTAACCTAACACCAAAAGTTCGAAGACATGTGATATCTACCAAACCGCACTGGGCCCGCGTGGTTTTAAAGCCCACCGCCTCTCACAGAGAGGAGGCCTTTGTTCCAGCAGTGGGGACAGTATCAGTATACTCCTTTGAATTTAAGTTCGTCATAAATTGGCCTCGCTTCATATACGTTCCTCCCGAAAAAAGGCAAATGATTTTTCAAAATTATTATTAAAATCATGTTAAGGAGCTACCTCGAAAATCTAAAATCCTCGAAATCCTACTAAGCGAGCGAAAGTGATGCAATTACTTTTGAAACGCAAAAGGAGAGTGATGGCTATAGTGTGCGTGCGCTCGGAATAAAACGACGTATTTAGGTACTCCTTTTTTAACAAAATAGGTAAATTAATTAAATTTAAAACTACTTTGAGTAAACTTTGATATGATAATTCTCTATCTTTTAAAGTAAATTCCATTGAATAACTCTTAAGCGTTACGCAGTGATGTCAAAAAAAAAAATTGATATAACTTTGCAATTTTTTTGTATCGAAAAAAATCATTGAATCGTGTATTCCTTTTACATGATATCTAGTATCATGTAAAAGGAATAGGTACACGATTCAATGAATTTCCAAAGAGTCAAAAACATAATAAAATGTGAAATCCCTATTCCGCATAGGTACTTAACAAGTTACACGAAATAGAAAAACAACATCATGTTCAACATATTATTACCTTAAAGTTTATACGACGATATAGCTTTATACTGTTTTATACGATGGAAGCACAGACTACAATATTATGATGGAGAAGAAAAAAGAATAGGTACCATAAATCCGCGTCACATAATTATGCCATTTTTGACATATTTATTTAATACGTTCGTTGTAATGTGCTAAGTATAAAGGGAAAATACTTTATTATTATTATTATGTATCTTAATGTGGTCTGGAGAAATTAGTATTGTATTTACCTGTGGACTTTAATATATATCTCCTATTCTTCAGATTAGGAGCCACAATGCATCATCTACTAATACTTACAAAGTTTTTTATCTAATCTTAATATATTGGTATGTCCACGACAATATTACAATAAATCCGTCCCATGAGACTATGATAGTGAGGGAAGAGAGAATGCACCTTTGTCTGAGCCCCTAAACACACACTTGTGCACTGTATTATCTCCTGCGCTAAATGCTAGTTTCTAAAAATAGGGTCTAGAAATACGGTCTGGAGGACTATCATTATTACTTTAAATCTTCATTATATTATCGCACTAATTACGTAATCTTCCCGTACGAGTCCCAACAAATACTTTTACTTCATCGTTTCACTAAATAGGTAGATAAAGGCAATAATAAAATAACAGTTTTTTTTTCAGAATTACCATTTTTTACCAATGATTAAATGTGGAGGATAACAAGATACAACATTTATAATAGAATTAATGCTAACTATAACACCAACATAACATTAGGCCTGTATTCCCAGAGAGGGTAGGCAGAAGTACCCTAAGTTCGCCATTTCATGAATAATTTGGGCAATTTATTTTTAAGACAAACTTTGATCTAAATCCAGGGATGGCAGGTGCAATGCAAGTAATGGACGTCATATATGAAAACACGTCTAATCTTTGAAGCCGTTTTTTGTATTGTTGTTTAAAGTAATTTTTTGTGTACCTAATCCCATTTATTTTGAACACAAAAATGCCTAAGAGCCGCAGACTATTCTCCGTACGCGGCCAACCAACATTATGCAGCAATTTCTATAAATCACGTGAACAAGAAAAAACGATACCCTTAGAAATAAAATCTACAAGTGAATTCAGCGTCAAAAACCCCACGGAATCAAAGCCAACTTCGTTACGACGCAAGGATTTGAAATCTTTGACACATTTGACCAACTCTTTTAATGAGAGTAACCAACCTATTCCATTAAAGTCGTGTCTTTCATCACAAGGGCACAATGAAAAAATAAAGATGAAAGTTAAATTTTATCTCAAGAAAGGGAACAATCAATTTCGTGACGCAATTCACACAAGTTCTACACATGAAATAAATAAGAACATAAGAAAAAGAAAAGAATTTGTAACAACGCACCAACAAAGTGCAATGTTACCTAACAACAAGATAGGATTTCATAGAAGAGGTATGGCAGGTGACAATGACTGCATACAAATGAATATAAAATCAAAACAAAAACCACATTATGAGAAAACTGGAGCCAACAATCAAATTAACATGTCATTCTTGAAAAAATCCTTTGCAAGCAAGATTAAGAATATCATTGTGGAAAAGTCTAAACAGCTATCAGACACAAGTATAAGATATAGACATATGCGAAAATCTATTAAAATAAGATCTTTTAATAGCTATTCATCTATAAATTACGATAAGTTTAGAGAAAGGTTGAACAAGCGTGGCATGAAAAATCAGATTCTGAATAATATTAAAAATACAACAAAATATATTTCAAGTGCAAACCATTCACCGAGCTCGAAATATAATCCAGTTCCGATAAACAATCTAAGACGAACAAATATCTCTAAACACATTTATAGTCACTATGACGTAGGCAATTTGCCTAATAATCAAAATTGTCAACGGGAAAATTATGAAAACTTGGAAAACAACTTGTCTGCGATAGTTTATCAAGATATTTGTGTTACAGGGAAAAAGCTTGAGCTATGGAAAAATCAAACTAAAAATAAAAAGAGACGGGAATTCTCCATAAAAATCAAAAGGAATACTTCTAGCAATATTATTAAATACTATTCCAACAAACAAAGCACTAAGACAAGTAACAGTGCGCTTAGCGAAGTGAATATGTCTAAAGCAAATAATGACTTCCTTGAGAATCAATTGAATTCGGCAGATAAGAAATTAAAAAAAGAAAATAACAAAAAAGGACACAAAGCTATGAGCGAACAAGTCGATCGAACCTCTGAAGTATTTAGAGAACTTTTTAAAGCTCATGCATATAACTCTTCAAAAAAATATACGTCTACTATAATTGATAAAACTTCATATAATGAACATCCAAATAAATTAGAAGTAAGATTTAAAAATTCTCACTACAATAACGATGTTAACTGTCTAGAAGGTGCCACTTGTACAGGAAAACGACAAGAAAAAGAATGTGAAGAACCGCAATTGTGGAATGATCTTTTAGAATCTTCCATCAGAAAGAAACATGAAGAAGGCTTATTTATTAGAAAAACACGTCAAAAAGTAAGCCCATTATTATTTAAAGAATTGACCGATCAATTATCGCCTGTTGCGAAAACTAAAACCCCGAGAAATAACATAGAGAGACAAGGTAAGAACGTTAGGGGGCAAATATGTATTTATCCGAACGATAAACTACAATCTAACTTGACAATGCACAAAAAACAAAAACGTTTAGCAAATGATGGTAAAATTGATGATGGCAATCAAAAGTCAGAAAATTTGATAACAGAAAAACAACTATCTAAAGATATAGGACAGAGGGCTAGAAATGATGCTAATCTAACAAAAGCTGAAGATACTAAACATAATAATTCTATATTAAATAAACTGTCAAACGTACTTAGGAAACTATCATTTTCTTCTATAAGAAATAATAATTCCCATTTTGAGAAACATACCTATAAACCAATGGTAAAAGAACCAAGAAAAAAAATATCTGAAACTTCAAAACAAATGAATAGTCTCGAAGGTTATATCAAGATACATGAACGCCTAATAGATGTATCACCAAGAAGATATTGCAAAGAACACTCAACAGATAAACTTGGTAAATCCGCGTGTAGCTATAATGGGAACAAACATGCAAGAAATCATTTGATTGACAAACAACGGTCAAACAAATTTACTAACAAAAAACTATCCAAGGAAATAACTAAAAGCAAAAATAAAACAGATGATGACAAACAATTAAACCGGGCTATGAAAAAAAACCTGTCAGATGAACTAAGTGAATCTGCCAATAAAATTAAGCGTGATGCGCTGAGTTGTAAGGTTCCTTCGCAGAAACACAAACATTTAAAAATAATTGTTTCAGGAACAAAGATATCGAATACAACCAAATATAAGATAAAACATAGTAGCAGTCGTGATAATTTACATAAAAAAAATAGTACAAAGCGGATCGATAAAACAAAACCAATAAAGAAGCGGCCCACTGCTGAACAGAAAGATTCAAAAGTGAAATATGTATCTTCAAAGAATAATCGGTTTTTAAAAGAAAAACAACAAATGTTTAATGATCAAAATAGTATAATTAATAACAGTCTTCACAACAAACGTACTGAACATTTATTTTTATGTGAAAGTCATCTGGACGGAATAAAACAACAAATTATCCGCAAATGTAAAAAATCGCGTTTTGAATGCAAGTCTCTCCAAAATCAACACCGAGAAATTGAATGTAGTAACCGAAACATAAATAAAAGGCCACAGACCAAATGCTTTGGAGAACCAAAAATGTGTAGTAATAATTCCGATAGCGACGTGCAACCTCTTAAATTACGACCACAAAGTATGAAAGTACACCCATCATCAATAAGAAAAGGTGAAAGATACACTGAGTCGTACTTAGATGCTGCAGAAAAGAAAAACTTAAACAGAAATTGTGTGCGAAGTGGAAATTGTACTAGATTAAATAGCAAACAATCATCAGGATGCAAGTGTTCTCAGAAACAATACTCCAAATCTGAGCCTTTTTTTGAACAACATGGTGAAAGAAAATATTTAAGTAACCATAATCTATATGAAAGTAACCATTCTGTGGATTCTAAATGCAAAGAAATGCAATCGGAATCTTTAAAAAGTGACATTTCTTGTTGTATATGTAAGAAACCATCTCCAGAATGTAAACGTACTGAACGTGAACATGTTCATAAACAAAAAAAATATTGTATGTGTTTTAATGTTCACCAAATTGATCATAATTTTTTTGGCATTCCTGCAAATGAGTACACCAAATCATTAAGTAACCGTTATTTGGTACAAAGTAAACAAAAACTAGATCCTGAATGTGTTATCAACCAACGGACTACAGGTACAAGTAACTTTCATCTAAATGAAAATAAACATAACGCCAGTTATGAATGTAAACTACTTCCCGAATGCGTTATTAACCAACGGACTAAAGATACAAGTAACTTACATCTAAATGAACTTGACAATGTTCATAAACAAAAAAATGATTGCATGTGTTTTAATGTTCACCAAATGGACCATATTTTTTTTGGTATTCCTGCAAACGAGCATACCAAATCATTTATAAGTAACCGTTATTTGGTACAAAGTCAACAAAAACTAGATCCTGAATGTGTTATCAACCAACGGCCTACGGGTACAAGTAACTTTCATCTAAATGAAAATAAACATAACGCCAGTTGTGAATGTAAACTACTTCCCGAATGCGTTATTAACCAACGGACTAAAGGTACAAGTAATTTACATCTAAATGAACTTGACAATGTTCATAAACAAAAAAATGATTGTATGTGTTTTAATGTTCACCAAATGGACCATAATTTTTTTGGAATTCCTGTAAATGAGCATAACAAATCATTAAGTAACCGTTATTTGGTACAAAGCAAACAAAAACTAGATCCTGAATGTGTTATCAACCAACGGACTACAGGCACAAACACCTCAAGTCATGAAAATAAAAAAAACGTCAGTAGTGAATGTAAACTGGATGAACCGACTAAACGTAAATCTCCCAGTAACTTGCATCTCAATAACAGTAAATAATATCTTTGTGGATGGAAACAATTTTTTAAACAACGTACTACGTGGGGATTTATAAGTAAATTATTTATTGATTGTAAATATTCTCTCTTACATTCTAGTGACGATAAATCCATAATTAACCGGGATCGGCACCAACGTAAAAGTAAACAGCACACTAAGCATGAAAGTAAAAAATCAGGAAAGTTTAAAAAGCTTTCCCAACAATCGACCAATAAGAAACATAGAAAGAGTACCGACAAAAAGATTCAGAATTCGAAGAAGACAAGAAAACGTAGCTTATTTAGGAATATCCAATTTATTTCAAAGCGTGTGGAAAGGGTATGTTGTCCCTTCCCAAATAAAGATAATATGGAGTTTTGCATCGACACATTCCAGCGGAAGCCACCTTTATTATTCATATATAAAATGTTCCCACGTGCCTATCCACAATTTTTACATTCTATCCTTTCTGTCAAACAAGCTTTTCGCTTCGGTATGCATTTTTTGGCCTATATGACTTGGATTCCATGGATTATAGCACTGTTATTAGCAATGTTCATATTTAGATTAGTTTTTTGCTCATGATCAAGTTTAAAGCAAATGTAATCACAAGAAAGATTGATTTTTGAGGATACCTTAATTTTGTGTACCTATTACGTCACATAATTGAGAAGATTTGAAGGCACGGCTTGGGGCTCAAACGCATGGATGGCGTGCATACAATTTGTGTAAATGTCTTTGTTGATGGTAATGTACTGGTAATAAGTTACTTTCATCTCTAGTAGTGTTATCTTGTGTGTTATGTTAGTGTTATCTTATTAGCCTTCGCTCAATCGCGTATGAAACTAAAATCGCACGTGAATGAAAGCGTGTTTTGATATGTTAGACCGGAAAGGCAGGGCCTAATTCCGTGTGGTATCGTGTACGCTATCAGCCCTCGCGAAAGAGCGTATGTATAAAAGTGACATTGTAAAATATATATGTACAGACATCAAGCTACCCGAAACTGTCAAACTTTCCCAATCAACTTTGAACCTTATGCTTTAGCGATAAAGTTGAAAATCTATTAAATAAATTTGACGGATTGTAGTAGGTTGATGTGCTGGCGTCTGTACATTGGACGTTTCGCAATATCCTCATTTGTACAGAAATAGTGATGTTATCATTTTATCCTCATTGCAATCATGCTGTTTGAAACATTTTTATGTTACCTACCTAGTTTTGGTTATAGTGGAATGCAGATTCTCTCTTAACGATGAATTATTGGTAAGGATGTAACATGAAAACTATCGGGCATCTTTAATTTGTCGTCTACATTAGCGGGGGGTGCTCACTCATATTTTCAATACCTATCACGGACATACCGCACTGTCAAAAATCAGATCTTTTAGACATGCCTAATCAAGTCGAGTCGGTAGTTTAGTCAACCTTGTAATTTCTTAACCACCCTAAGGATAAATGCCAGTTGCACATCGTAAAACGTTGCTTTAACCTGTCATATGAACGTAGATCAACATTCCAAATTAAGTTAGAGTAGGCTGCTAGAGCGTATACAGGGTTACAGGTTAAGTCGACCTAGATCCTTTAAGAGGTTTTAGTTTTCATCATTCCTAGCTGATTTGACTATGAAACACCCCACCCCAAACCTAACCCATATTGAGATATTGGATTTTGATTATTTTTTAAATAAAATGAAGATTTTTTGTATAATTGTCCTTTTTTTCGGATTTTGTGCCTCTAATTTATAATGCTTTTGCTATTTTTGTGTAGTAGATTAGTTTGTTTATTACTCTCAATACAAAAAAAACGGGTAACTGAACCAACTGGGTAGTAGTCGACGATTGAAAGTTTAAAAAATAAACAAATTTGTATAAACATTTTTTTTCTTTTAAGAATATTCCAAAAAAAGTCTATGACAGTTATGCTGCAGATGTACTAAATAAAATCTACGTTTCTTTAGCTATCCAACAAGGTATAACAAGCTAGGGTATTATCACAATTCTTAGAAAAAAATTGCATAAAAGGGACCCAGGTAGTAGCAAAAATTACGGTACTATTGTCCTTCGATGGAGCTGTGGTGCGTGCAAGCGGGACGATTTATGTAGGTGTGAGCGAGATAGATTATTTTCGGCCATTTTTTGTTATTCTGTTTGGTTTTAGTTTTTCTTTTTAGTCTGCTTACGCGATTCGTCCGTAGTAGATGTGATACTTAGTGCTCGTGGATTCTTACTCGACTTGGCTTGTTTTTCTGGACTGTTTTCCCTTCGATTTGTGACTGTGTTTGTTAACTGGACTTTGATACGTGCTTCTGATTTGAAATTGTTGACGATGACGACCTTCACGAACGAGGAATATGCGGATATTTTAATTTGTTACGGGTACTGCAACTGTGTATCCGCGCGAGCTCGGGATGAATACATTGCACGTTATCCCGGGCGCCGAGTACCGGATGTCAGTGTCTTTGACGGAGTTTACCGGCGACTAAGAGAGACAGGCTCTGTTTCGAGGCGACGATCAGACCTAGGCAGACCACGTGTCAATGATGACGATGAAGAGCAAGATAATGAAATAGTGCAACGGTTTAGATCGGATCCAACTACTTCCACTAATATTGTTGCCCGAGAACTTGGACTATCGCAGTGGAAAGTGTGGTTTACAGTGAATACTGCAGGCCTTTATCCCTACCATTACACGCCGGTACATGTTATCGAAGA
Organism: Luperina testacea; assembly: GCA_927399505.1. NCBI lineage: Eukaryota > Metazoa > Arthropoda > Insecta > Lepidoptera > Noctuidae > Luperina > Luperina testacea. Next base: position 17,221,815 of record OV656759.1, on the reverse strand, counting down.
AGGAGATCCTGTGAGGAGGTTAGATTTCTGCAGATTCATGCTCAACGCAGATTTAGAAAACCCAGCATTCTTGAGACACATCTTGTGGACAGATGAGTCAAAATTTGATAAAGACGGCATTACCAATTACCACAACGCTCATTATTGGGCTCCGAAAGAGGACAGAAATCCCAATAAGAAGCGAACAAAGGGATCACAAAGACGGTTCAGTTTGAATGTCTGGATGGGAATAATTTCAAACCATTTGATTGTGCCATATTTTCTGCCTGACAATTTAAATGGGGAACATTACGAAAACTTTTTAAGAAACGATTTACCTGAATTACTGGAAGATTTACCCCTCAATTTAATCCAAGATATGTGGTATCAACATGACGGTTGCCCTGCACACTACCGAAGAAGTGTCAGAGAGTGGCTAGACACTAATTACCCCAACAAATGGATTGGAAGAGGTGGACCCATACCGTGGCCAGCCCGAAGTCCCGACCTGACCCCCATGGATTTTTATTTGTGGGGCCATATGAAAAGTTTAGTTTATAATGAATCTCATCCGATCTCATCTGTTAATGTCTTAAGACAGAAAATTATCGATGCGGCAAACGAAATTAGAAGAGGCTTAACGACTGGTGTGGTTAAAAGTGGACTAAGGCACAGAATGCGAATATGTGTGCGGAACAGAGGCGGACATGTGGAACATGTATTGTAAAAAAATAAATTTTAAATGTTGTTAAAGCTATTTAGTTTGTTTTATTTCGTTTGCTGACCCAAGTGATAACTTTGTCCATAAGTACAGTTATTTTTTACTACTGCCTGAGAGCATTACATCACAGTTTTTTTCTGAATATCATGATGATACCCTAGCTTGTTATACCTTGTTGGATAGCTAAAGAAACGTAGATTTTATTTAGTACATCTGCAGCATAACTGTCATAGACTTTTTTTGGAATATTCTTAAAAGAAAAAAAATGTTTATACAAATTTGTTTATTTTTTAAACTTTCAATCGTCGACTACTACCCAGTTGGTTCAGTTACCCGTTTTTTTTTGTATTGAGAGTAATAAAGAAACTAATCTACTACACAAAAATAGCAAAAACATTATAAATTAGAGGCACAAAATCCGAAAAAAGGACAATTATTCAAAAAATCTTCATTTTATTTAAAAAATAATCAAAATCCAATATCTCAATATGGGTTAGGTTTGGGGTGGGGTGTTTCATAGTCAAATCAGCTAGGAATGATGAAAACTAAAACCTCTTAAAGGATCTAGGTCGACTTAACCTGTAACCCTGTATATCTACGCGTTATCTACTATTGCACTCGCGTACCGTATGTATTCCGCGGCAGACAGTGTTTTGTGTGCGCGTTGTGGCTGCAGTGTGAAGGATCAAGGGACCAATGTGACTTTCAACTCTAGTCGTTTCAGTTTACTGGGAGATTTTGTCAAAAGAGATAAAGTAACTACGAGGTCGATTATACTTTGTAGGATCAATCCATTTAGGTAAATCGAAACAGTGTTTGTTACTGTACCTAACCAAAGTTGACAATACATTATAAAATAGTTTAATGTTCATAAATATTGTTAACGTTACAAATTGTATGAAGTTATGTAAATAAATTATAGTAAGTATATATTTTTCCGTTTTATTTACCTAAATACAGAAGGGCGATGAGGTTATCAGATTAAATAAATAGGTTAAAAAAAAACAGGTGGGGTCTGGGGATCCCCCGGTAGGAACGAAGTAAAATGGCGTGAATGAGAGCATCATGAACGATGGTGAAGATTACTTTGAAGATTATTTAGATTACTTTGGTGCAGTGACAACGGACGTCAACTCGACGTTCACTACGCACCGCCAACTGTCGGACTAAAATTACGATACTTGCAAGATGCTATAAGATAACATGACCAAACCATCTAAGTATACTCTAAGACTTCGGGACTAGTTACATGAGGGTTAGTGACCTTATTGGTTATATTCTTAAGAACGGTCAGGTGCGTTGTACCCGCAACCGGCATGCGTGTATGATCAAATGTATGAACGTAGGTAAATGAAGCAGAAGGAGAATATAAGGATTGTAGCAGGAACCGTTCTGTAGTGACCGAACCGTTCTGCCTACCCCCAGGCCCCATGGGAAAAAAGCGTGAGTATTTATGTAGTTGCTAGCTTGCGACTTCGTCAGCGTGAAATTTCTTGTTCCACCGACCCACGCCGTCACATCGCATGTTCTCGTTCGTTTTCGCTAAGCATTCTCCCTGCCTTTTTTAGTTTTTGCCCGGCTCCTAAGGGTCTTAGCGTGATGATAGGTAGTCTATAGCCTTCCTCGAGATTTTTTTTCAAATCAGAATGGCAGCTCCAGAGATCAGCGCGTTCAAACAAACAAATTCTTTAGCTTTATTATTAATACTAGCTGACCCGGCGAACTTCGTACCGCCATCGCCATCGAAATCAGTCAATCCGTTCTCGAGATATCATCAAAAAATGCGTTCCATACAAAATGTGTGAGAAAATTAGTTATCTTTTTTTTCGACAATTTTTTCCCATGTTTTTATAGTTATTCTGCTATTCGTGATGGAGATAAATCCAACGAAACTATGGTCATAAAAATCCCTCCAGCCGTTCTTGAGTTATGAATGGTGTAAGTAACCCGACTTTGTTTTATAGATATAGGTATATATATGTAGATATAGATAGATTATCATAATCATAACAGACGTTCCTGTATTATATTGTAGTCTGTGCGTTCAAGTCGCGCATCCAGTAGGAGAGTAGGTACGCTGCAATTCGGGCGCCTTATAAAATATCTGAATATAAAAAAGCGCTAGTCATGCGTAGTAATATTTAATATTCTAAGTAACCATGGAATTAGTGTATACTATACCTATACAACAATTTATTTCATCACCACTACTCTTAAAACGGTGAAGGAAATCTTATAACAATCTCTTCTTTGCCGAGTTGTGAATCAGAGACATCCACAGACCTCCATGACCAAATTCATAGTCAGGGAAAAACCAAGCCCGTGACAAATGTGTGACAATTGACATAATATTTTTAGTATAGACATTCGCTGTAATGTGCTAAGTATATTTAGGGGAAAATAACTTATTATTAAAATGATGTAACTGAATGTGGTTTGGAGAAATTAGTTTTGTATTCAGCTAGCTGTAGACTGCGCGTGCATATTATCTACCCTTAGTGTAGATGCCATCATGCATCATCTTCTGACTCAAACATAGCTTAAATTATTGGTATGTTCTTCACATCATTGTATTCATTTTTTATTATATCATTCTCCTGCCCTTATACAAATTTATTTGGGGTCAACGCAACATGTCTTTTCTCTCATACTTCTCTATTAGTCATCTTGGTAGTCCCTTTCTAACCCTTCTAACCATATCATCATTAAATTTTCACTATATGAATGCACTGAACATAACAATATTCAACAGACGCTTGTTTTTTTTTTCAGATCAACTATATTTTATACCGATGATTAAATGTTAGGAATAATAAATATTCCACTTGTTATAAAATTCATGCTTAACACAGGCTATTAATTTATTCTAGCCTAGGCATATTGGAGCTAAACCCAGAAGTGGCAGGCACTGATAAAAGTAATGGACCTCATTTAAGAAAAAACTTAAATAAATCTAAATTTTGAAGCCTATTATTGCTCACAGTAACTTTTTGTGTAATCCCATTTACATTAAACACAAAAATGCCTAGAAACCGTAGATTAGTTACAGCACGTGACCAAACAACATTAAGCAGCAATTACTATAGATCACGTGAACAAGGAAAAACAATACCCTTAGAAAGAAAATCTACAAGTGAATTAAGCGTCAAAAACCCCACGGAATCATCACAAAAGCATAGTGAAAAGATAAAGATGAAAGTAACATTTTATCTCAAAAAAGCCAACGATCCTTTTCGTTACCCAACTCATGCAAGTTCTGCACATGATATAAATAAGAACTTAAGGAAAAGAAAAGAATTTGTAACAACACACCAACAAAGTGCAATGTTGCAAAATAACAAAACGGGATTTCATAGAAGAGGTATGGCAGGTGACAATGACTGTGTACACATTGATATAAAGCCAAAAGAGCATCGTGAGAAAAAAGAACCAGTAACTCAAATTTACACATCGTTAATGAAAATATCCTTTGCGAATAAGATTAAGAATATAATTATCGAAAAGTCTAAGCGGCTTTCAGATACGAGTTTAAGACGTAGACGAAAGCCGGTTAAATTAAGAGAGTATAACAGTTATTCAAGCGTCGTAAGTTGTGACAATCGTAAACTAAAGTTAAATAAGAGTGACGAGAAAAACAAGACCCTGAATGAACATAAAAAGGACAATACACTAAGCGAGAAATATAAAATCGCTCCTACAAAATATTTAAGATGCCCGAAAATATATGACAGATTAGATATTACCAATGAAAATATACTTATCCCAAATCAATTATCAATGTCAACTTTTGACAAAAAAAAGAAGTCGAATAATACACTCAATTATTTAGATAGAGGCAAATCACGTAACAATCGAAAATGTCGACTGAACCACTCTGATAGGACGAAAAGACCCTTTCCTGTAATAGTTTTTGAAGATATTTGTGTTACGGGCAGAAAACTTAAGTTCTGGAAAAATTACAGTAAAAATAAAAAGACACAGAGATTATCCATAAGAATCGGAAGGCAAACTTCTAGAAATAATTTTAAATATTATTCCGATACCTACCTATCCGATACGACTACCAATTCGATAAAATATAATTCCGATAAGCAAAGCGCTGGGACCACCAACAGTACGCTTAGTGGAGCGTTTTCTCATATCGCTAAGGATGTAATTAATGCATGTGTAAGGAATACAATTAAGGTCTGGGCAAACAAACAATTTAATAATGAAAATATCAACAGAAGGAGAGAGCACAAATCTAAGAGTCCAAAAGTAAATCAGACCTATTCTACTGAAGTAAATAGAAAGCTTTTAAAAGCTCTAGTCGATAATCCTTCAGAAAAACATAGGTCTAGTATAATTGGGCAAAGTACAAGTGATGAGGTTTCAATTAAAACACTTAAACTTGGTAACAACATTCATTTTAATAATACACGAATGAATGACACTGAATGTCAAACTAAAATCCCGAAACCTACTTTAACTAAGATTAAGCATTCCAACGAAAGGAATAAAAATAGTGATTCAGATATAGACCATATTCATTGTATAAAAATTGCGGTCACTTCAAATAATGAAGCTTCTCAAGATAAAGTGCAAACCCAAGAATTATTGAAAAAGCAAGTGTCGAATGACCTTTTAGAATATTCAAATAAGACGCAAAACGTAAACTCACCAATGAACAAAATACATCCGTCTGCATATAAACAGCAGTTAAACTTGAATATCAACAGTAAATTATCTGAAAAAAATTCTATTGCTTCAAATAATATTAATACAAAACTTCTTGATAATAAGAAATTTGACGAATGTCAGTCTAAATACTCGTTAAATACCAAACAACAAAAATGCATTTCTAAAGATATGGCAGTGTCTGATCTTCCTCAACATCCTATGTTTAAATTATTACAAAAACTTAAACTTTTTTTTTCAGTTGATCTTGCAACTGAAAAAAAAATAAAGAAAGCAGAAAAATATAAGAAGACACATACAATTATAAACAGACAAGAGAATTCATATACCTTACCAACAGTAAAACAGATACAGTCTATTCCAAAACTAGATCAAAATAATATAATTTATAGAATTGACGAACAGCAGTGCGACAGTTCAATAAATCTAAAACTATTTCATGAAATAACAAGTAAACAAGACACCACTTCGGGTTCAGATAAAGGGCTAATTAATATGGCAATAATGAAGAAGCTATCTGATACACTTTTCAAATCTTCTTCTAAGAAACTGTCTACTAAACTCTGCGAATCTCCCAATAAAAAGGGAAATAACAAAAACTATCATAACCAACGTCAAAAATATCAAGGCCTTTCAATGGGAAATTTATCTAAAAGCATACAGATACAATGCCAACAATCATCTAATAAAAAATGGCTCGTAGGAAAATTCAAAAATGTATTTGGGCCACAAAATAAGCACAGACAAAAGTTATGTGAAAAGCAAAGTAACACTACAGATCAGAAAATTGAAAGTAACCCAAGTAGCGCTCATACGAACGACAAACAGCAAGAAAACATTTTAAAAAATAAAAAAATAGCCAAAGATTTGCTAACTCAGAACGATAAAGATATTTCAATAAAAAATATTATAAGAAATAACCGATTCCAAAAAACAGATATTAAAAAAAGTTCGAAGTCTTTAGGAAATCTCAAAAGCATAAATAAACAAAAAAACTATTATGATAACACTTCGCAAACACAGGAACAAAATAATTTTGTGAGTCATTTGTCTGATAAAGGAATTGAAAAAGAAAATAATATTACTATTAGTAATAAATATCAAAAATCAAGTTCAGAACGTGGACGGTATCTCAATAAACATGAAAGAAAACAAGTTACTTCTAGAAGGCCTCATAGTACATCCCTTAATAAACCATGTTGTATATGTAATAAAATACCAAGTCCTTGTGAATATTTTTTGCAACAACACAGTAAGAAAACATTATCACCATTATGTTTATGTCCTTTAAAACAACGCAGTAAGAAAACACCATCTATACGTAAATGTGCTTTGCAACAACACATCAAGAAAAAAGCTACATTACGTGAAAGTCCTTTGACACAATATGCTGAATATGTTGGATGCCTTCGTAAACAACTTTGTGGCTGTCGATTTTATTTATTAAATCAAATTCAACGTTTTCGTCCAGGCAAATTGAATTTAGTCATTTGCAGTGAATGTAAAACAACTCGATCTGAATGTAAACGCAAAAAGCAACGCAATAAAGGTAAATCATTAAGGTACCGCCACATAAATAAAAGTCAACAACAACTTTCAAATGAAAATGTGAAACACGTGTGTAATAAAATATCGTATACATTATCTGAAAGTCCTACGATACAACATAGTAAGAAAATATCCTGTACATTATTTGAAAGTCCTACGATAAAACACAGTAAGAAAATATCATGTACATTATGTGGAAGTCCTACGATAAAACCCGCTAACAAAACTTCGTCTACATTATCTGAAAGTCCTGTGAATTATTATGGATTTATTCGTAAACTAGTTTATGGCTACCAAGTTTTTGTACTGCATCAAATTCAACGTTTTCTCCATGGCAATGAAAATATAGCAATTTGCAGTAAATGTGAAAAAAGTCGATCTGAATCTAAATGTATTTCAAAGCACACAAGCAATTTTACAAGATGTATTAGAGGACGTCAGACACGTTCTGACTGTGGTCGTAGACAACTTCGTTGTATTCGTAAAAAAAGAAAATATAGTAGTAACCATCAAATGCCTCCGATCATTCCGAAACGTTGTAGAGGCAGGAGGAACAGAAGTCGTAAGAAAAAAGTGTGTGAAAAAAGAAAAGGCTGGCGGCATTCGAAAATCTTTTCGAAAATTATTCGTACTGCAAAATGTGTGTCATTAAGACTTGAAGGTGATTGTAAACTTTTCGCGTGCACCCTAAAGAGAAAGCCGTTTTATTGGATTTACAAAGTGTGCCCAAAAGCCTACCCACACGTTTTATCTTCTCTAGCTTTTGTTAAACTGGCTTACCGATTATGTTGTTATAGTTTAGCCGTTGTAGCCTGGGTGCCGTGTCTTTTATTGCTGAGTATTTTGAGAACATGCATTTTTTCTATTTGTTGTTTATAAAATATCTATTAATCAATTAACATTTTTTTTTTAATTATTTAGTTACTAATGTTTATTAGATACGTCACAAGGTTGAGGACAGGCCCAGATCGATGCCAAGACACGAAGACTATTTGTGTTACTTTGAAACTATTCTTGACGAATTTAATTACCAGCAGCGCCCCGCGGTTTTACCCGCATAAATCTCAATCCCGTGGGAATATCGGGATAAAAAGTATCCTATGTGTTAATCTTGGTCATAAACTATATAATATAATTATGCGTGCCAATCATTCGAAATCAAAACCGTTCAGTAGTTTTAGCGTGAAGAAGTAACAAACATACAAAAACACTCACAAACTTTCGCCTTTACAATATTAGTGTGATAAATCAAGACAAGCTTGCAGTTCGTCTTGATTTCTTATCTGTGACGGTAGGTACGTTTCGTCTGCGAAAATATAGGCTTTAAAAAGCAATTACGCGACAATGACAACGTTAAATATCCGTCGCTAAGGCGTGAATTATACACAGACGGCGTAAGGTGACGGCGGCGTAGGTAAGTGTAATTCACAACACGTCGCCGCGTCGCCTTCGTACATTGTGTATGAAAACGTTTTGAAGCGGCATCATGCGTACGCCGCGCCTTCACCTTACGCCGTCTCTGTGTAATTCGCGCCCTAGACTGATGCAAAGTATACAAGATGCTAGGTGCCTAATATAACTTGGCGCGCTAAACTGCCGCTGCTGCAGCGGAACACAATATGTAGCGTAAATATAACAACTTCGCTCATCTCCTTTTTAAAGAAATCACCAAGTGGTGATTGCTTGAAATCACCAAACGGGGGGCTTGAGTTCCCGTGACCAAAGGGCTGATTTTTACATTGGCCAAAGGCGCATTGCCATTCAACATGGCAATGATCATTTGGACGCGGTACCAGTCGATAGCGATCCGGAGGAATTTTTTTATTCCCTATTTTAGTTTTACATAGTCTAGCGACATATCAAAACATCGAGATATCAGGGAGCCTAAAAAAGCCACTTAGGCAAAATCATAAAAGGATAACTGTCTTCGCTATATTATAATTCATAATGTTATCCTTTTATGATTCTGCCAAAGTAACCTTTTAGGCCCCTTGTGCTAGAAAAACCGAGTCACTAGTTCTCCCCGCCATTGTGATCTTTTTTGTTCTGGACAGAATTGAAGGTCAATATTCTAACGCAACGTTTCGAAAGAAAACTTAACCTTGTTTTCAGTGCATATTTATTTATTTTATTGTGTTTGGGTGGCTTACGCAAAAGTAATAGGATGAAGTAATTCACGACAAAATATAGCTTAAATTTTACTCTTGTACCTTGCATTGCATGCAACCAAAAGCACAATATTATGCGTGTGTTACATACATTGCGCGCAGCGTTAAACAGCGATGTTTTACACCAAAAGACGTTTTCCAGCAAACATTTTTGCTTAATAAAAATAAATACTAAAACAAGTTTGATATTGTATAGATAACAGTTAGGTGATGGGTAATTCTACAACCAGTATGTAAGTTAAATATTAATGTGTCTTTTTCAGCGTGTCGATAGCACGGCTGCCCCATTTCAAAACCTAGTAAGGACTTAAAATGAAATTTTACAGGAGAGCGCATAAACGTAATAGGTATTGGTCAGCCTTTGGAATGTATTTTTTTGAATTGGTTAAAGTGACTTACTAGGTATTAAATGGTCACTAGGGAGTGAAAGGTGCAATTACTAGATGTCGATGTTTAAATATATCTCCTTTTATGTAAGTTTAAAACGCTGGTGTTTTTGTATTTAGTAGAGACCTTCTAGGTTAGCAAGATTATGCAATAAAACGATTTTTGTAAAAAGTGTCCCTTACTAGGTTTTGAAATGGGACAGCCGAGCAATCTAAATGGACTCGGCCCAGAATTCAGCTACTTGTTTGGCGCCATCACCAGCGTCCATCAATTCCTGTAACGTGCAGCTGACAGGACACGCAGGACAGTGTCCCATCGTTTGTGGAACAGCACCACATTTACACTCCAAGGCGGAGTGACGGAGTCGTCTATGAATCTCCACCTGAACAGGATTTCCTTGCTTCGGCCAACCTGGGTCCGGAGTCTGTTTAAAGACTTCCAGGTTACCCGAGGTAACTCATGTCCAGGGGGTCTTCAGCGGGTGGAACGAATATTTTCATCATTATAACAGAATTCTGGTCAGACTCTATTTAGATTGCCATCGACACGCTAAGAAAAACAAGCATTTCATTTTAATATATATTATAGAGTATAGATAGATCAAGTCAGTCTGTGTAGGGTATAAATTATCTTGCTATTTGCTATGGGAGATAGACAATATTGCATTACATTCGTATTTTTCTATAGTTTACCGCAAATTATAAAAAAGCGAGACAAAATGTTAGAATATTGCAGAGATTCATGACATAATTTAAGGGGCTTACATGACCTAAAGCGCGGTCACTGTCGGACTGCATAGAAAAGAAAGAGAAGCGCGATAACACAACGCTGGTAATTTATTGCAAAATATGAAGCAATTATTTAATTACAAAAAATCTATTGTATGGACTAAAAAATTAAAACACTAATATTTTAGTATGTCATGTTGCTTGTAGAATAATCTGACAAAAATCGTGGCTTTTATTGTAAAAAGAAAGTTTTTAGAGGTATCTTCATGATTTTTTCCTATCGTATCAAATCAGTTGTATTGTGTTTTCAACACACTATCAATCTAGCATATATCCTGAAGAATATCATATATTTTTCTGATTTTGTTTACCTACTGTAGTCGACCATACACGTTTATTGTTTCTAAAACTTGCGTTTTTTTGTGTTTAGGTCCTGTAAGCCCCTTAAGAACGGCTTTTTTGTTCTTTCGATTCCCAATTTGATATTTTCGTAATTCTTTTTTCTAACACTTTTTTTATAAATAACAGTACGTTGTCATTATTCCGGACTGGTATAGGCCTCTCCTTTTTTAGGGTTTCATAGTCAACAAAGAACCCTTATAGTTTCGCCGTGTCGGTCTGTCCGTCCGTCCGTCCGCAGCTTAGTTCAGAGACTCGTTAGTACGGGTACCTTCTGTACACGTAAAATGGGGATGTCTTTTTTGAATAAATCTTCCAGAAAATCATTTTTCGATTCAGAGATCCGTTTGTGAAATATCAAGCTTTCAGGGATTTCAAGAGAATCTTTTGGGATCCCCAAGTAAAAAAAAAAATGAAAATTCAGATTTTAATTTTATAAAGTATGTATCAGTATTACAAACGCTACTGCATACACCCTAAACAGCACACACAGCCACGACACACTTCACAACACAAAATACAAGGCGTCCAAACCACAACAGCTAAGCAAAACAAACACATTTCAAATAACTTGATGAAATTCGTCCTCAAACTCAAAAATCGCGGGTAAAAGTCTGGACATATGTGGTACACCCACAAACATGGTGTTTTCCTCATAGTCACTAACAGTATATCGCGGCATCCATGCACAGCTGCTTTTCTTCTTTTTCGAATTCGTTGCTGTATTCTTTTCTGTTGTGCTTCCAACAATTGTTTCTCCTTTTTAGTTGCACCTTTAGGTGCAAATGATGTATACATTGCAGACTGTTTAAACTCGTCGGTAATAATGGTAATAGTTCGTGAGCCTTTCAATGATCTGCTTATGCGAAACCTTTGGAGTCTCCACTTGTTTGTTGCCCAACTCTGCACTTTTTCATATGTGGTACGTGGATTTCTCATACATCGTCGAGCATATCTGTAACTTCTTCTTGGACGTGTAATTATTTTGTATACTGTATAAAGGAGACTGTGTACAACAGCAATTCCCAGATTGCAAAGTCCTATAAAAAAGTCAGCAACACAATTAGTGTCTCCTGCTTCATCATGTTTGCTTAATTCTTTCATTTCTTTACGTTCTTCCTTCAGCTGTTTAGCTAACAACTTATTTTGTTTCTTTTGATTCTTAAGTTGTTCTTTTTTTAACTTCTTGTCCTCGTTCTCAATTTCTTCGTCTTCCGCCTTTCCTTTTTTTATTTTTATTTGTTTCGCTAACTCTTTTGCACATTCACATGCACTGAATGATTGCGATTCATTGACAGGCAGCGAAGGTTTGTTTGGCTTGGAATTTTTGTTTTTTTTTTCGACGGCAGCTGGTTGCTTTAACTTAGTAGGCTGTGTACGACTAAGTTTTTTCAACGGCAAATTCAACCCGCTCCTTTTATGATAATTTGCTTTAATCACTGGTAGCTTTTTTCCCTCCTTTAAACCTGATAACGCACAACTCGTTCGCTTAGTGGCTTCTGATCCATTCCAGATTTCTGAAGTTCTTTTAAGTCGATCACAAATAAAGGAAAATATTGATTTTATTTTTGATATTTCATTTGTATCAAAGGGCTCTCTTTTCATTTTATTATTTGAACCATAAATTTTTTTATTGGTTAATTTTGACATCCAATAATACAAGAGATCAACTGGACCTTCTTCATCTACACATGTTCTTTCAGAACATTCTGTAATTTCAGGTTTTTTTTGCACACATTTGCATTTGAATAAGTTTCTGTTTTCGCATCTTGCCACTGCACACGTTCCACCAGGGCAAACTTCATTAGCCTCAGCTTCTATTTTAGCAATTTTCCGATTTATTTCTTCAGAATTTAAAAGGCACATGCTTTTAGCGTCGAACTTTACCTCAAACTGAGGTTCAGACATTTCACCCGATTGAATACACCTCGTGGAGCATTTTTTATGTTTTCTTTGAACAATTTTACTACCGCAAGTTCTATCGGTGCATTCTCCTCCCTTATCTATAATATGCTCACATTTACAATTAAAATGTGTTCTCTTATCTTTAAACATTTTTTGACAAATCCTTCCTTCACATAGATTTTTTGAAAGGTATTGTTCTCGACGATTGTTATGTGAAGGACAAATACAAGTACATTTCCCTGTAGTCTTTTGACTTAGATTTGTCAGTCTGTGCTTTATTTCATCGGGGTTTAACACACACCTCTCAATAGCATCAACTTCTATTTTGATTATTGGTTCTCCTGCTTGATCACCAGCATCTTTTGGGAATTTATTAATACAGTCACGTTTTACTGTTTTCTTGAGTGATTTATTGTTTTTTATATGACAAGGATAAATATATGCCGTGTTATGAAAAGGACTAGTTGGGTTTACTTTATTCTTTTGACTGAGATCTGTCAGTTTGTGTTCTGGGCATAAGACATTCCTGTCGATAGCATCATCTTCGATTTCGCGTATTTTTGCTTTCTTGGGTGATTTCTTGTTTTCTATTTTACTTATGAAGCAAATCTTTTGATATTTTGGCTCATAACTATTATCCCTTTTATCCTTTATTGCGACTTTAATGTCTTTTTTGTAAGCATCAGGTTTGCATTCGAAGCAAATCCTTTGATATTCTGGCTTTTTATCCATTATTGGTTTGGCATTTACTGGTTTATGAAGTATCTTCTTATTCGATAACAGTTTTTTTGAATTATAACATAAGCATGCTATTAGACTCCTAATCTTTTTAATGTCTATCAGACTTTTACTTTGTGCGTTGTTGTTCATATTAGAAATAGCACAAGTTTTAGCCGTGCATTCACCTAGCTTTTTCTTACGTTTACAAACAAAATCTCTGTTTTCATTAGATGCTTCAGCACAAATACCCTTACCGCAATCTTTATATTCTTTACTTGACACTTTTTTGTTCTTCTTTGAAATTTTATTCATTTTATATTCATTTGGACGTACATCTAATGTATAACTTATACATTGTTTGTGACATTTGATGTTATTGGAAGCATCAATTTCATAGTCTTCATTTACTTTCCGAGGCCATAAGTTTCTGCATCGACGTCTACGTTTTTCTAGCCATTTACTAGATTTTTTAGTTTGCACATTTTCAGAAATTTCTATTTCATTTAACTCACTTTCTGTACAAAGGCATGCGACATCCAGTTTCTTTTTTTGCTTGGAGTGTTTTGATTTGATATTTCTAGAAGTGTCCATTTCCTCGGCATCATATTTTTCTTTTGACTGTGTGTAAATATTTTTTTTCTTAAAAATTCCGGTACTTTTATTCTTTGTTTCGTGTACTCCATTGGTTTGTACTATTGTGTCAATATGAATGACTTTTCCTATACATGTACATTCCGGAAGGTTAGCATTTGCTTTCCTTTTTTTGTTGCTGGGCGAACGTTCCCTTTGTTTTGTTGTATTGTAGTCCCCTTGCATGTTAATGTTAAGTAAATCATTAGTTTCTTCTCTTTTATCATTTATTCTGCCTTCAGGATGGGCGAGATAACGTGTGTCTAAAGGATATTTTCGTGAACATGCGGCATTTTGACAAAGTATATACTTATTTAACTTTTTTACTCCCTTTTCCCCAATGGCTTGCTTTAAAGTAACATCATCTATGCAGTAATTGAAAGAAGGTCTTTTGCCGTGTTCCATGTTTAACGATTCACTAAAATTTATGTTGTCTCACCCAAGGCAGCTAGAATGCAATGTTTACGTATTTATTTATGCATTCATTTTTATACGCTAAATTTTGATCATTATAGGCGATATAAATTAGATATTTTTGCTTATCTTAATTAGTCATGTCAAATTAGACTGATGAAAATTATTTAATTGATTGATGTCAAAGGGTGCTAATCTGTGGAATATTATTTTTAAACTACTGAGATGGGACAAGTATTGAGAATATCTATGGTTATACCTACAGCTTATGCTAGGTATACACGCAGCAACTTTAGTCGCAGGCTACTAAATTGGCGGCTTCAAAATCTCACATTCCCAAATAGATATATTTGTTGCTAGCGATGTAAAAATCTGTGTGTGCTGAAGATCCGACCTTTTGATCTCACTAAAATAGTACCATGTTGGCGTACCGGCTAGATTAATCGCCTAATTATAATGCGGTGTCGTCGGGCGTGATTACCTACGTGAAGCAAATAACTTAAACTAAAACTAACTTTGAAAGGTTTAAGGGCTGTAGCAGACACCATACTTTTATCATCTTTTGGCAACTCACGGCCCGAGGGTTTCAACCCCAAACGGCTCGAAAATATAAGCACTTGAGGTTTTCCGTAGCCGCACCAGCAGGAAGATGAGATGGCGCAAGGGTCTTTCAAAAATACACGATTGCGTCCCACACTAAAAGGCCTACCCACCTTCCATGGAAATAAAAACATGCCGTCCAGTCTCTTGCCATCGTCACGTGCCAAACCATTGGATTCTAATTTAGCTGGAACACCGACGGTGGCAAGAACTCGTCGGATGATGTCATTAGAGAAGGTGGTCATTTAAAACAGTTTCTGCATTGCCTCCCAAGATTCCATCATCGAGATACCAAACCTTACATTTGGAATTTAGCTGTCTATTCATAGCTAAACTAAACATCAATGGCCCGAAGGGGTCACCTTGTTGACAGCCAACAACAGATTCCAGATTGTTGTCGCGATACAGTAATTTAAAAGGGTTTATAAAGCCGTCATCTACGTATTGTGTACATCAAACTGAGTAACATTATCCAAAAATAATTGCTGGGAAACGAATTTTGTTTTGGCGTGAAATATTATGTCTGTATACTTTATACGCAATGACGCTTGGATCAAAATATTACCGAAAAGGTTGCATGCTCTGAGATATTACCTATAACTTATACATGCAGTGCACTGACCTGTATTATACATTTGTATGATAGAGGTCAGTGATGCAGTGTAACCGGGATAAGTGGGATCTCAAATAATCCCAAGGGACTGGGATATTTATCACTTCATTTATCCAGTTTCCCAAGTACTTAGTCAGGTTTAATGATATTTGTCTTGTTTACATAAGCAGCGAATACAGGTCGAAATGTACCTCATTCGGTCGTAGAGATTCATTTAACAACAAAGGTGAAAATGTTCAATAAATAATGAACAAAATTAAACCACAAAAAGTTAAATTATTATTATTTGTCATAAAAATACAAGCTATTGAACTAAAAAGTCCCAATTATAGATGTAGAAATCGAAAAAATCTAACAAATGCATACTCTGATAAAAAGGTTTAATTATGTCGGGACCTCATTGTAATTATCAGTAGTAGAGGTTTCTCAGGTTTCCAGGACCCACTTAACCAGCACTCTAATTGCGTGAAACACTCTCAATCACAACCTGAATGATTTTGCTAATCTATTGCTATATATATTCGAAAAAAAATCTGCTCAACAACGTAAATAACGCAATGAATGTTGTTGAACTGTCAAAATTGAAAGCCATTGCTACTGTATGGATAATATTTATTTACTTAATCAAAATAATATTAACATAATATAAGCTAACATTTAAAATAATAATATGTACAATGCGCGCCACGAAAGATGAGACTTGACCCCGCCTCCCCCGCTCTTTCCGCCGCCCCTATGACGTCCGGTCCCGTCCCGCATTCAGACCTCATACCGCTAAAGATACCTAAAATCGTGTACTGCGCAAGTCAAACCACGTGGTGTGTCAAGTCTCATCTTTCGTGGCACGCATTGTACCTACAAGTACGAGTACATGAAAAAATAAGCAAAAGAATCATAGAGCATCGAAAAATTCGTCCACATCGCTGTCAACAGGAACAGTGCCCAAAAGGCTGGCAGCATTACCGTACGTTGTATGGCGATGCTAATTCTTTGGCCAAGAAACAGGCCAGCCCTCTGGTCACGTGAAGAGTCGACTAACCGCTTGGCGATATCTCGAAAAACCAAGTAGGCACTCGGACCCCATGGCCCTAGGGCCATGGGGTCCGAGTGCCTACTTGGTTTGCCGACAGCCGTTTGGGGTTGAAACACTAGTGTTTCAACCCCAAACGGCTCGAGCATATAGCTCCCAATCAGGTTGGAATATTTTCGCCGTTTGAGGTTTTCTGCACCTACAGCACCCTCCCAAGCACAGCCCACCGAGCTAGGAAGATGGGATGGCGCAAGGGTGTCGACACATATTGCATCCCACACCAAAGGTCTGCTTAACTTCCAGGGCGTTATGGTCATTCCATCTGGTCTCTTAATTCCCATCGTCACGTGCCAGGCCGTTGGGTTCTAAAACAGCTACCCCGGCTGACAAGAGCACGACGGGTAATGTCATTAATGCTGGCGTGCCGTGCTATACGGCCTGCGCTCCTACTGCAGTACTGTAGGACAGGCCATGGTATCCGAAGCAATCGACAGCTTCACCGCACTGACAGCGATGCGGAGCCCGCAAGGAGCGCCTAAACGTAGACAGGTAGCGAACCGAAAGGTCCAGTCACCGAGCCTAGTGACTATGTTGGGTGAGGGGAGTGCTTGAAGCCAGAAATGCTACTGTTAGTGTGTTACGCAATACCCCGCAAGTTACACTGTATATTTTTTTTAGATTTTAGGCCCTATTACCAGTCTATCGAAAAGTACTCTGTGGTCCCTACCTACACCTTTGTTAATTTCGCCGGATCTCAACACGTGACCGGAGTGCACAAAAGACCTTATTAGGTTAGGTACCTATTCGATGTTACGTGTTTAAAGTCGTATATAACAGAAACTAAAATTCACAATAATAAAATAAAATTCACACTCATGATGGGGAAAACTAAAATTAAATACGTTTGAAATGTAATACCGGAAAAGTATTCAGTATATTTATGATTAATAATGGGAATTGCCGCACGTACCATTTAAGGAAGAAAATCAGAATACAATATTATGTTTATATAAATTAATTATGGCCACGTCACTCAGTCTGTGATAGTGTCATTGGGCGATGAGCTTTAGTGCCGTAAACATGTGTCGACTTGTGATAACTGTTATTGTCATCTCATTTGTTTCCTGCGGTAAGCATTTTTTCTATTTAATTTTCTATCGTGTGTAAATCTGTAAAGTACACAGGGTGGTATGGACATTGACGCGCTACCTGTTACCAATGGCTTTAGTAAGTGATTCTGTCGAAATAAATTTGCCGTCGGTTATTTTTTTTTTAAATTGCCATACATTTTGACCTCGTAGGTATTGCACTTTTCTATGAAATAGCAGTTTTTATATAACCGAAGAAAAATTTCAACGCTAGGGGTCTAGAATCATAAGCAAAATTCACGGTTAAAGTTTGCGCGACGATGTCCCTGCCACCTTGTATACTGATTTATCCCTATTTTTTTCTTGATAGGTAGTGCGTTGGTAGGTTGACTAGTCGATATTTTTTCCATACAAATTTTGGGAGAGTATTACTCCACTGTTTGACATTTTGCATTCAAAGTTAAACATGATATCGTTTTGACATATTATTAATTATGTATCATGTACGGAAACAGAATAGTAAAATAAAAAGCCCATTAAAAAGTTATGAGCCAACAAAGATTCGTTTTTCTTGTTATTTTTAACGTAACTATGGGTGTAAATAAGTAATAAAAGAACTATAAAATCTTCAAAACCAAGTCCGTACCGAGCGTACCGTATATTTCCAGATAAATTAAAAGTATCAGTAATAAAGCCAATTTTTAAAAAAGGGGATAATTTAAACGTCAGTAATTATAGGCCCATAGCTATTATACCTATATTTGCTATGATTTTTGAAAAAGTTATATTTAACTCCCTGTATAGGTTCTTTGAGAGTCACATTAATATATTGACACCCGCTCAATATGGCTTTAGGAAAAATAAATTAATAAATGTGGCCATGCCCATATATAACTTTTTATATGAAATTATGACTAACCTGGACAAAGGACTCCCTGCTGTAGCTCTATACATGGATATTTCTAAAGCTTTTGACCGCGTGGATCACAACATCCTCCTAAACAAAATGTATGCATATGGTCTAAGAGGTAATGTTTATGATCTCATTAAATCATACCTCACAAATAGGAAACAGTTCACTGAAATAAAAAAGCTAAATCTAGCAACAAAAACTGAAGAAGTCTATGCTTCAGAAACAGGAACTGTTCGGCTGGGTATTCCACAAGGCACTATTGTAGGCCCGTTATTCTTCCTCGTCTTTATAAATGATATGCCTTCCGTGTTAGACTATGAAACCATACTTTTTGCAGACGACAGCACTGTTTTATGCACAAATAACAATCCCAATAATCTAGAAAACGACATTAATCAATCTTTGACTTCCATAATGAATTGGATGAATAAAAATAATCTTAGGTTAAATATTGATAAGACAACAGTTATGAATTTCCGAATAAGAACCAGCCGTACCCCCCCCCCCCCCTTTAAATATTTTAATATGTACAGAATAATATAGCAGAAACCGAAGTGACAAAGTTTTTAAGATTAAATATTGATAATACAATTAATTGGAAAATACATATTCATAAATTATGCAAAAAACTAAATCAATATTCATATGCACTCTACAGATTAAGAAAGGTGGTCAACAGGGCAGTGTTATTAACAGCGTATCACGAATATGTAAGTTCGACTCTCAGATATGGCTTAATATTCTGGGGGAACAGTGTAGACAAGGAAAGAGCATTCAAGGCTCAAAAGCGTTGTATTAGGTCATGTTTAATTTGCATCAGACCGATTCTTGTCAGCCATTTTTCACAAACCTTAGAATACATACTAACATTACCATGTTTGTACATATTCGAATGCGCGGTATTTGTAAAGAGCAATATTCACTTACTTGAATAGGTACCGCAGCCATCAGGATAAATTGTGCACAATCACGAGCAAGACACGTTTTCTGCAGCAAAATGTATTGTGGGTTGCTCCAACAATATTTAATAAAATTCCAAAACATATTACAAGCATCTCAGAAATTAAATTATTTAAAAAGAAACTTCATGACCTGTTAGTCGACAAATGCTATTACTGTTTATAAGACTTTATGTCAGACAAGTCCCTTTAAATTATGTTTAGACCAAGACCATGGTGCAGTCAGTGCTACTTACCTACTATTAATTTTAAGGATATTTAACTGATCTCTATTTTGTGTTTATTTTTTGTTATAATATTAGATTGTAACTACACACCTAACCAGTTAATTTAATTTTTCCTTAAATTGCAATAGTAATGTTATTTTTTGTTTCTTTCTTTGTTAAATTAAAATAGTAATGTTAATTTCTTACATAATAATAGGACACAACGTTAATAATTTGAATAATTTGTATTGTATGCCTAAAAGGCGAGACATAGCTGATCAACATCACTGTAATTCTTAACACCTGTATGTATTTCTGTACCTATGATCCACAATAAACATGATTGATTGATTGATATCTGATATTCATTTATTTAATACGTCAAGCACACAATTGTACCTTTGTTTGTACGGAGGCAGATTCTACTCCTTGGTTCTGAATTGATCTTATTTCCGCATAAAGAAATATCAATGTTATGTTAAAGTAATATGTTGCTTTCAGAATTACTAGTTTTATTAAACAGTAATAAAACATTAATTTGTACCGTACACTACGCCCTGATTGCGTATCACACTGTCAAACTCAATCTGAATCATTCTGAAAAATATTGCTAATCCATTGCTCCATAATTAGGTAGGAAAATTTGTCTGCTCAACAACGTAAATCCAATGAACATTGTTGAACTGTCAAAATTATAGCCATAATTAAATAAATAACATAACATGAATTTATTTTAAAATTTGGTAGATATAGACGATTTACTCTGCATGATACGAATCAGTTTCCCTATTTAAAACCAAACCAAATTAGGAAAAAATATCACTTGTTCCACACAAATCACCCAATGAGCGATCAGCTGTTTGAAAGCGTGATTTAATTCCATTTGTCGACTAAATAAACATCTCGAGGTTAAATTATTAGGTACTTATTTTATACCTAACTACATTTTATTTCGTTTTCAGTGCTAGCAGAAACGGATGGTGAGAAAAAAGCAAAAGAATGTTTGGCTAATCCAGAGGTCAAAGTAAGTAGGTACCTACGTACCAAATTTTTAAAATTATGTTAGTACCATGGACCTATAAAAAACCTTTTTTATAGGTCTATGGTTAGTACCTATAGTCTCTTGAAAAAGGGAGTTTTTTGGCGGGATTTCTTCGAGTGAAGTCTATTTTAATTATTAGCAAATTGATTCCTAGTGGATATTGTGATGTAAAATTGGTGTAGTTTTGTATCTCAAGTGTCTGCGCAACTGGACAATATGTGTAATAATTGAAACAGACGCGATCCCGGTAAAATGGAGCTGAGAATTTTATTGTAGTTTTGGCTACCTCAGCGAAGTTTACCGGGAAACTTGATTCGATACATTTGCTGCCAAATACTCCTAATACATTAGAATGTGTACACCCATATTCTAATGTCATGTTAGACTCAAGAAAAATGAAACAAAGACGTGGCTAAAAGGTCTTAGCAACCAGGCCATAAAATTAATTTATAAAAAAAAAAATCTTGAAAAAGTTGCCAACCCTTGCTTGCGATTATGATGTAGTCTGTGGCCAGCATTTCGGCTGGTGATGGCGATTAGTTGCATTCAAACAAGCCCATTTTTAGATGTCCGTTACGCTTAGTGGCCATTTTTTTTAAACAAGCCGACCGCTACTGCTTGTCAGCCACGTTAAAACAAAAAGTTATTAACTGATTAATAAATCATAGAAATCATTTACATATTTAAATAAATGATAATTCATTTATTTCAAAATTTTTCAGATTGATAGTGTGTTAATCATGGGGTACCCATATCCTGCCTACCTCACAGAATTTCAGGAATTTGATGGCCTTGTTTATAATACCTGATACTTACATTTATTTTTTTAGGCTAGCAAACAAGGTATGATGAAATGCTTGAATAACACTGTGGCTGTACACTTAAACTCAAGCATTATACCAAATACTGGGTAAGCAGTAAAACCTTACTATCCCGCACTTAATCTAAGTAGGTAGGTACTTTGGTAAACAAATAATACATAACTGACGAAATGTGGGTGCACTATTAAGTACCCCCTCCCCCCCCTAACTCTTCGGGAAAACAGGAGTGCGATTCTGTAACCATCTCACAGTGAAAACTTAGGTGAAGTGAGCGTGGAATGAGCTGTCAATATCGTCAATTCCTAGCAAAAACAAACTCAGATCACCTAAGTTTTCACGGTGAGATTTTTACGGAATCGACCGGCAGTAATTGAATAGATGTGATAAAATATTAGATTGTTTGCCAAGGGAGCAAACAGCTATTTTGAAGACGAGAGTGTTTCTTTGAATTGAAACCGGAGCGAAGGATTCTAGAGTAGAATCCCGTGGGCAGCGAGGGGTTCTAAAGTAGAATCCTGAGCGCAGCGAGGGATTCAAAGTGTTTACGAAAACTAGGTATACCTACTAGTGTAAGGCAACGTTTAAAAAAAAATGTTTCAATCATCTTCCAGTTCAGTTTGTGCATCAACAACAACAAACACCAACAACAACTACCAACAACAACAACACCAACATCAAACACCAACAACAACAACTGCGTCAACTTTAAACATTTTTATAAGTTTTTCACTAGTGTTAGTCACTCTGAAATCAACTTAATTTCCATTAAAATAAAGTTGATGTTTGTTTAACTTGAAATAACATCAATTGTCAACATAAATTTGAATAGACCTTACCTATTACGTTTTTAGGGTTCCGTACCCAAAGGGTGCCAAAGGGCAAGGCTCCGTTATCCGTCCGTCCGTCAGTCACAGGGCTGTATCTTTTGACCCGTAATAGGTAGACACTTGAAATTTTCTGAATGTGTTCTACTATGGCCTCTATAACAACAAAGGGTCCCCATACAAAACAGTGTATTTTTCGGCGATTTTTTAACTAAAATATTTAAATAATACTTGTGTTAAATATTTTACGGTGGTACCTACAGAACCCTTTTTCGTTTATAACTGCTAATATATTGTTCTCATCATGTATTTAACTAATTGCTTTCAGAGAATGTCGAAATGCTTTCGATTTTGGCAAAAAGCTCAACGAACATATACACACGTTGAAAAAAACATGCGACAACATAACAGTATCGTTTAACACGACAGAATTCATAAAATTTGTAAATTACAGTTTACGAAATGATTCTTTTAAGAGTAAGTTATGTTTTAATTATATTATGGTTTTAATTTCTTTTTTAATCGCGCATAATATATAGGTACGACCTGCACCCTAATTGCGTGATACACTTTCAATTACACTGAATCATTGCTTCATAATTATGTTCGAAAAAATTGTCTGCTCAGCAACGTACCTACATAAATACTTAATGCAATAAATGTTGTTAAGCTGTCATAATGAAAGCAGTGCTACTGATAATGTGTTACGCAATTACACCACTGAAAGTGAAGGACATCATGGTATACCCAAAAATTAAAGCGCCGGCCAGAATAAAAAAGTAGGTAGGTACTATTTCCTTATGGGAAATATGTACTCTTCACAAAGAACACACCCTCCAAAATTCATGTCTCTAGGACCAGCGGTTTAGGCTTTGCGTTGATACATCAGTCAGTCTGGACTTTGAATTTTATATTATACATCTTGAGCATGTTTTACTATTACAGCGAAAGTCTACAATTAAACCCCGGCTGCTATTTGAGATAGAATATGCCAAGAATCATATTAGGTATTATATCAAGTGTTTTAAAAATAAGCGTTAGCACACGCTGTGCAATAATGGACTACTTAAGTCACACATATCGTAATGTAGGTAGGTACTATTCAAAAGTAGCGTGTAATAAAGTAAAGTTGTATTTTTGTATCCCGTTATCGGCTAACTACATATGCCTTAGTTTACGTTCAAGTTTCTAACCATACTGCACCTTTTCCAGAATTTTACGACGACTTTTCTTGTGTGAAAAACCTTGAATATAATATAAGTAACACCTGTGTGAAAGGTGTAGTGGGATTCTTCAACATAACAAAAGAGAGAAAACACATTCTGAGGTACCTCAAGGCAACACCGCGATACAATGTAAGTCACTTTTTATTTTATTTCTAGCTCGTATTTAATCCACCACTGCCATTGGTCAAGTACAGGCGCATTGAGGCCTGCGGGTGCACGCAAGCGGGCCAGTCCCGCGTGCTTGAGCAAAATGAGCAAATCAAATCACCATCTTCCTTTCACTACTGAACTACCAGACGTAGGTGCATGGCTACCCTGCAGTACATCTCCGTATCCGCGCTTTGTGTTTTGCTTGATATCCGGACCACTCGTACTCAGCGGTTCTCCTCCACATTTATTATGCGCACGGCCAAAGTGTGGATCTCTGCCAGCGTCTGTGATTCCACATACAACCCGCCAACCTTGTAAGCAAGATAGAACAGGCATCTTCTGGACACGCCCGTTCCATCGTAGACCTCATCCATCGCTTTGCACCAGACGAGATCGAGGTAGATCGAGAATAAGCCCAAATCGCAATTTAAAAAGAACATTAATTTGATATATTTTACCTTTAGAAAATTCAGTTAATTAAATCTATATTTTTGCTGTCACCCAATAGAAGTTATTTTTAACAGTTATATGCTATTATTACAGAGTCAAACATGCACCGCAATTAAAGGTGTGAAAGAATGTGTGGAAAATACACTAAAAACATGTGATAACTCTACTCGCGCGTACGTCGCGTCACTATTTACATATGCGCAAGAACTCGCAGATTGCACCCTGATCGAAAGTAAGGTACCTACTATTCCCCCGCCACGTGGAAATGTTGATAAAAATGCAAATGTGAGTATGACAATAATATTATTAGACTAATTAAAAGGTAGTGGAAGCAACAATGGTAGCAGTCAAAGCGACAACATGCGATCGAATCATCCGATCCAATCTGTAGAGCAACACGATGTACTATGCGATCAGTGATAAGATAACACTTGCACTACGAAAATCGCCCGTACTGCTACGATATAAGGGCACTGTCAATGTTATTTATTTACTGCTGATGTGCGGTTGATAGAATCTCTCAGTGCGGCCAAATGTGCATATCGACCAGCATTATGGCGAAACTATAACCAGCGACGAAACAGTGGCTCTGACTGTACAGTGCATTTAAACTTGCTTGCCTTATACGGTAAAAAAGCAGGTCCAGCTAACTTACGCGCGCATTAGGGTTTTGTTTTCGCATCGCCTCGCGCTGAAGCGAGACATGACTATGCGTTAACAGTAATTATTCAACGAGGGGATAAAGTAGTGTCTTTTGTCACCGAGCGTAACGAAGGATATTAATTTTTAAGTTCGGCCTAGACAGACACCTGTATCCCCAAGAATAGGTAAACTTTTCACACCTTCTGCAAAGTAATAAAAAGCAATTCGATTTTATTTTTAAGTTTTCATCATACGGTTCATAGGTTTCAAATTCAAATCACATGATTGACCAGCGGGTATTAATGCAACTCAGTACAATATTATTGCCTAGCTAGACCTGAGGGCTATTATGACTTTCTTTAGGTACCTACCTAAGGTTTTCATGAAAACACAAAATGAACACACAAAAAAAAACACAAAACTATGGTATCGCTCAAACTTCCAAAATCTCTCTTGGTCCAGTCATCCTGCGCAGACCATATTGTAGGGGTATCTACAAACGCCACATGCTACTTAGGCCGCTCGCGCTGGCTTTTATGTTAGGTAAGGTTGTAAAGTACGCGCACACACAAAAACGTTTATAGTTTTAAGGTGCATGACCTATGCGTTTAGCGATTATCAGCTGTTTGGAATATACATCGTGTTCAAACGTGGCAAAAACTTAAAAAATCATTTGTGACTAAACTACTGCTCCTATTTAAACGATTTTTGGTACAGAGCTTGAAAATGGTACCTAGTATAGGCAGTTTAAAGAAATGCTCCTCTGTCGTATCAACATTGTATATAATGGCCCGGCATGAATCATCGGGCAGTTGCCCGCCAGACACAACACCCGTCTGGGTCGGAAGATCCCCCCACAGAGTATTTTTTAATAGACTATCCCCCCTTTTATATGCAGGATGAGTGAACTTTACACCCTGTTCCTCATACCTCTATAATATAATTTGTCATAATCGAGCAGGTGATGTGAAAATATATTATTGTTAAGTTTCAATGGTCGCGTCGTCGCATTAAAAAAAGAATGAGTCGGTAAAATGTTATGCACCAATTATTATTTTTCAGGGTGGTGCTGTGCCGCTGACTGCTTCTTGGTTGTCCGTACCAGTAATAATCATAATTACAGTTTTAAAATGTAAAGATAAATAGGTAAAATGTAAGTAGAAGCTACCCACATGAGGAAGAAATATCGACCTCGCTGATATTCCGTTTACAATGCTCAATCATTATCACCTTTATCACTATACATAATATGTTCTGCACTCTCTATTTGTCATCTCAATATTCATATAACCCATCCATCAGTTTTTTTTTCAATATCATTATCATATCCATTATCCTTAGGTACTCAAAACATTCCTCACAACATGTAGTATCCGGCTCGAAGGACCAAAATAAATGTAGGCATCCCTTCACTTAGTTATATGATAGCCAAGCGATTCTATTGGGATGATAAAATAAAACCGACCGCCGCCACCGTGAATGTTCGTTAAACAATGATTTATTGAAATATATTCTTACATATTATTTGCAATAATAAATCAAATGATGTGTGTACAGAATGCACGGCGCGTAAGTCGTTGAAGTAATGTACGGTTCCGTACAAAGTACTTCATTTGACACACAATATCGCATTCCCATGCCATGACGATCGATTTCCATACAGCTTTTCGGTCACTGGCACCACTTTCAACTTTCTGTCTCATTTCTAATCTTATATATATTATATTATATTTGCGTAACACATCCTTTATCATATTAGCACTCTGATCTCACTATCTAGCTGCATGCATTTGGCATTCATTTAAGTATATGGTAGTACAACATCTCCCGCGCCGAAGGCTCTCCGCTGAGATTTGCCGCCATAGCCGAAATTCGGTCGGGAGGACTGTTATTATTATCTGGTGGTTCAAAATTAAATAACAGTTACTGAAATTGCGAAATGTTGTAACAAAAACATGTATTTCCTAATTTCTCATTTCGTTCTCCTAACTCAAAATACTGTTTTTGAACATGTATAGCTTTAGTAAGTACCCGTATGAGAGTAGAGCAGTGGATGCCGAGTGTCATGGGCGGCAATTAACGATTTGTAAGTCATAGGTTCGAACCCAGACAAGCACTTTACTCTGTGTAAAATATTTCATCACCACTGCTCTCAAAACGGTGAAGTAAAACATCGTGAGGAAACCGGCATGTCCTAGAACCAAAAATTCAAAGACATGTGATATCCACTAATCCGCACTGGGCCCGCGTGGTGGTTTACGGCCCACTCCCTCTCATAGAGAGGAGGCTTGTGTCCCAGCAGTGGGAACATTATAGGCTGATTATGAAGTATGAAATGTTATGTAAAATAGATGGTACAGTTAAGCTTAGTAGATACAGTACCCGGCGATAAATATTGCACATCGACCTTTACCTTTTTTTGTATTTTATACAAAGAATAAAAATAATTATCAAAAGAAGCAAATCATAATTGTTTTAACAGCTCCTAATAGATACCGGACTGTTTGTATTTCGTGCGACAGAGATAACGCTCTACGAAGCCGCAATTAGCCGATTGTCTCATTCCAAAGGTCGATGTGCAATATTTATCGCCGGGTACTGTACTAAGTCTAACATAGCTCGTAAGTATACATAAGGCTCTAGTACTAGATATCTAGAAGTAAATAATTTATTATAGTATATACCATGGCGGATTCGGCGTGTACCTATCGGCAGGAGTTTCCGCTCTCTGGAGCATTAACCCCCTGAGGCTAAATTATGTAATGCAAATAAATAACATGCCAAGTGTATTTTAAACTTTATCCCAATTGACATAGGATATATTTTGTATTGCATAAATAACGCCAATTTTTGGCTTGGGTTATAAGTACTCAGAACTGAATTCTAAGTTTGTTATTGGACACGCGTGCCCTATGTGATTTCCCATCGGCAAAAATTACAAAATTTCATCCGTTTTTTAAATTCTTTAGGGGTAGTGTTTACTTTCGCTATACAATATATAACATAATTAACGCAAGACATAAACCCCAATTAGTTTTTAGTTAAAAGCACAATACAATGGCCAAAACAATTTTTTAAAGCTATTATTACTAAGAAAATCGTGTTGACCCTAGCATTACTTTAAGCATTTAAAATTCAGTCTTATTGCCTTAAAATAAGATTTAATTTTCTTTGGCTCAATCGGCAGTCAGTAATCAGTATGGCTAAATACATATTACAATTTTTGAAAAACACCTATATTAAAACTATTAAAAGTTACTGAAATCGATTCAGTAGTCAATTATGAACAAACTACTTTCAGGACTTGCATTTATTTTGTTACATCTTTTTTAAGGAAATGTTGTGCTTAATGCATAATGCTTCTATACCCAGCGGGGTTTTGCCTATGCATTGAATGTCAATGAATTTAAGATTTTTAATATTACGTCCATCAACATTGGGTAAACGTGACAGGCAAAATTAATAGACCGTACTGACTGTATTATGTATGTATCTAGTAATTTTTAATGTTATTTTTACTTGGCCTAAATAAATAGTTGTATAATTATTATTATCATTTTCATATAATGATTAGTTACTATTTAAATTAAGTTATTGTGCCCGATCTAGTTAGTGTAAAGGTCTTGTAATACACAAATAAACGTTACTTAAAGTTAAGTAATTGTTAGCGAATATTTAACGATACATTTTTGACGGTTAAAAGGATTTTAACTAAATCCATCATACAATAAAGTATTGAGTACGTAGTACAGTACCCGGCGATAAATATTGCACATCGTAGAGCGTTATCTCTGTCGCACGAAATACAAACAGTCCGGTATCTATTAGGAGTTGTTAAAACAATTATGATTTGCTTCTTTTGATAATTATTTTTATTTTTTGTATAAAATACAAAAAAGATAAAGGTCGATGTGCAATATTTATCGCCGGGTACTGTACACGACATTTTAAGCTATGAATTTCCAGTTTTAGCTGACCTCATATTTTATAAGCTTTTCCCGGAAATGTATTGTTTGATATTGATATGGGCTATTTCAATCGTTTTTAAAATGAAATGAACAATTCTTACACTACACTCAGTAAAGAGAATTAGTAACGGATTCACCTGTATTTTGGATGTTTCAACTTGTTCTTTCAACCATATTTGTTTGATTAAAATAAACAAACTGTAAAATTGAAAACTAACCACTCAAATCTAATCAGTAAATTTGTAAATAGCACTGAAGTTAACGCGTTTGATATAAGTTTGTTTTACATTTCGGTTAAAATGGATAGAAACAGCCTTTATTTAGGTTGTTGCAATACTAAATTGCGAGCAATCAATCTAATTAGCCCATGTTCGCAAGGACGTTTTTCCCGCGGCGATTTTTTTTCGCGCACATTATTTTCAACGTACTGCTTTTCCTCTTTAGCGCCGAAATTTGAAAATCGAAGTGTGTTTTTTGGTCACGCTAGGATGCGCTCTGTTGGAATCTCAACGCTCAGCTCACCACTGAGAGTTGATAATCCAGTGCGCGATAAAATCCCGCCGCGCTATTTTTACGATCGCGCGAACGTGGGCTTATGTGAGTTGTTGCAATACTAAATTGCGAGCAATGATCATTTAATTATATGAGTAGTAAAAGAGAATTTGTAATTAAACAGTACTTATTTATTCTTAATTAACTAATAAAATAAAAATTATTAAATATATTATTTGTACAATGAGATTGAGATGATGATTTTATTTACCGATGTTAGCTTAGTCTTTCCTGAAGGGCTCTTGCAGATGCTTCTAACGCACATTGTATGCCTTGCAATGTTCGGTTCATTCGCTCCTGCGCAATATGGATTCCTTGCAGGGCACTCGCACAAAATTCAGTGTTAGCCTGTATGCCTTCCAAAGCTCGTGATGATTTCTCTTCCACAGCGATCCTTCTTTCCTCAATATGTCGGATCCATTCCGCCGCAGGAGGTGCTGGGCGATCTGGAATTGAAATTAGACTGATTACTACATTTTTTTGACACTCTTTTATCTCTTACCTAATGCCGAATCGTGGCGCCATTGTGTTGCGAACTGAATTTTCTGGTGCACGGAAAGAGTCGATACCGATATAAAAATGTCAAACTTGTTTATATCGATGACGCCTACTCACGATCAAATTTTAATGACGTAGAACCATTGGTAAGTCATTGCAATGTAGGTAACACTTAACTCATTGTGATAAAGTATAAATTAGAATGATTATAATTTGTACCTTACCGAGATAAGCATTATATTGCAATGACTTACCTACTAATGGTTTTACGTCGATCGTGAACGTCCTACCTACGAGACCTCGCGCACTACGCTGACCAGCCGTGGTCATGGTTGCAATCTTGACCGCAGAAGCTCCGACCAAGTTGCTTTAGTTTTAGTATTGGTCGCAACTGGTCGGACGACTTTTGGCTGGTGCAGGCAAGTGCGCGATGTGAATCTGTTTACTATAATTTAACCTGTGACGCCACTGGCCGTGGTCGTAGCCGTGTAAGGCGCGAAGTCCCGCTTTTGCATCAAGCGTTGGCCCAGCGTATGCGTAACTAGGAGTCGCGCAATAAATGATAAAATATTTAAAATATTTCTACGCAATTTCATAAAGCTTTTGGAGTGGTAGATGGCGATCTGCGACCGGAGTAGGTAACCCAACAGAGAGAAAGCTCCATACAAACGCTTATTAATAGGTAGGACCTCAAAGCACAGCAGTACAAAAATTAGAAGGTCTCTGTTGGGGGTTAATCTGTAGCACTATGTTCGTGCTAATTCAGAAACATGAAATTTACCGAAGCGCATAACTTTTCTGGTGTACCTGTATCTTGTTGACTGTTCAAGTTTATAACACATTTAATATTAGGTCCCCACCTATGAAATCAGCGTTTTGTATGGAGAATTTTAAAGAAGTTGCATTTTTCATACTAACATTTTCTTAATTTATTTAACAACCATGAACACTAATGTTTTAAAACTTTTATGCACTAATGTTTAAAAACTAAGATAACGTATGCCACTTAGATTAAGCGACAAAAATAAGTTTTGGCTAAGTTAAAACAACTAGATAGTGGTCATTTCTACTAACAAAAAGGAGTCATTTTTAAGGTATTTTTTATGTTTAGAAAACTATATGTACTAAGGTTTTTTTACTATTGGTGGTTGTCTATGATGCTCATAATCCGATAGAATATCAAGCAATTGATGAATATTTTAAATAATAGAAGTGACAAGGTTCTTTATTTGTGAGAAAAAAATGCCAATTTCATAGGTGGGGACCCAATATTATTAATGAAAAATGGATACTAAACTATAGACAGTATAGACTATTTCAAAGACAGGTTTGGTAGGTAAAGGGGAGGCCTTTGCCCAGCAGAGGGTCACAATGTAGATTAACAAACAAAAAAGTATTAAAAAATTCAAGAGACAGAGAGTAACTTACATCGTTTCCTTGTGTGTCCATAAGGGGCTGAATAAACTCTTGTTGATGAAGCTGTTGATTCATAGGCAGCTGAAAAAAAATAAGTAATAGTAATATAAGTAGTAATATAAAAGTAGGAGCATACCAACACCAGTATTATACTAGTGATGTGACAAAACTAACCTTCTAACAAACAATAGAGTATACATATAGAGTGGCACAGATATCAATGGGCAAACTGTGACCATAAATTCAGCACATGATTCTAGAACCGCTGGCAAAGAATTTGTCCATCGGTTATTAAAAAAAGATGATCAGCCGTTTCATAGAAAAGTGCAATACCTACATGGTCAAAATGTATGAAACAGCAATTTTTTTTAATAATCAACTACGTAAAAATTTTTGGCAGGTTCTTCCCGTACATGAAAAAGAGGGAATAAAAAAAAATCAATGCACATAAACGCGTGATGTAATGTTGGATCCCCATATTTAAAAAGATTGTTTTTTTTTTAATTTAATTCAATAGTTTTTGCGATACGGGATCTTTTAGGTTACAACCGAGTGATAACTTTGTTTTACATGGTTTTTGTGAGAAATACTATGAAATACAAGCTTATTTTTGCAGTCGGTAAAATCAATACTGTGCATAAGTAAATATTCATCCCAACAAGGAACCCTTCACTGTACTCACAGTGAAGGGTTCCTTTTTAATTCTTTTTAATTCTGGTTTAAAAACTGGCCAAATGCATGTCAAACTACTCAGTTTGACATGCATTTGGCCAGTTTTTAAACCAGAATTAAAATAAACAAATACCTTTTCGTTTCATTGCTCGGGCCCAAGCTAGCTTGGTTGGTGGTGGGCACATTTCAATAAGCGGTGTATATGATAAATCTGATTCTGATTTAGCTTCACATTCTTCTAATTCTGATCCGACTTTTGGCTTTAATGGATCAGCCAATCCTGGTGATTCTTCTGGAGGTGGTGGTAACTCGGGTAGTGGTAAATCAGTTGGTGAAGCATAGGGCTCTGATGCATACGGTTGTATTATATCTTGTGGGGACTCAAGTACTCGAAACTCCGGTAACGGAATCCCCAGAAGTCTTAGCACCCTCTGCTCATTTTTTGTTAAAACCAATAAGTTTATTCGTTCTCCTTTCATGATTGCTTTCAACTGTTTCCGAATTGTACAAACCTTCGTTCGTGCTTTGTATTTCGCTTGATTCCAGTACTAGGAAGAAAAATAGAAAATGTTATTTAAAACAAATACTCACTAATCACTTTTCAATAAGACTTGATTTGATTTGTAGAATTATTAGGTTTGATAATGATAGTTATATTGTGTTATCAATATTCCCATAGGTTTGGTGCTATTTGGTTTCATAAGACAAGATCCAATTTAACTAAACCAAGACGTTCCATTTTTTTTTTTTTTAATCTTTCATACCATTGATTATATTTAGCCATTTTTACACAGTGGGAGCTTATTATTTTCTTGTAAGTATTTACTATTACTGTGTTGATAGTCTAAAGCTTTTAAATAGGTCACAAGTCTTCGAATGTACAATCCTGGGACTCAAAGATAAGGTGTATTAAGACTTATATAATAATATGTTTATGGCAGTATCAAATCAATGATTTTACTATTTGGGTTAACCACTACATAATATAATTTTAAATGGCTAGGTACAGGATTTAATGGTATGTAGATTACTGATAAATTACGCTATTAATTAGAAATTGCACTTACATCTCGCCATCCTTTTTCGCTCTTTTTACAGCTCGGCGATAAAGCATTTAGTCTGCACATTAACTCATTCCATTTGGTCCTACTTTCATATCTTACTGTGAGCGTAGCCAGATTTGGGTGCACACCCTTGGCAAAATCAGGGTTGGTCTCCATATGATGAAGCAAAAGCTGCCATTGGCGGTCTGTGATACATTTTTTTGCAGGCATATCTGAAAAATATGAATGAAAAATTAAATGGTAGGTATTCTAACAGCTAATTTACTCGAAAATAAATTACGAACCGTAGGAATTCGAGGCAAAGAGCAAAGAAAACTTTCTATAATTTCCAAACTCCAGCAGAGAAGTAGGCTTCACATTCACAAGCACCTAGTCCACTTTCACTTTCACCTGTGAAGTGTGATGTAAACATTAGCCACAGATAAAAATGCTAACATCAGACAGCAAAACGTTTAGTTTACGCCTGTGGTTTATCCTGTCATATTTATCAGCATGTTGTTGATAAAGATTTTTTGGGTACAGTGTGATTGGTAATTGGGTGCTTGAAATGATAATACCCAATAATAATATAAATTCAAAAATAAAGTAAAATACAAATCTTAGAAATAGTGTTACAAAATATAATCGGTATGCCAGTAATAGGATAAACCTGTATTACAGGTAGCATGAGGTCTTTACAAAACCCATAGTCGGTCTATGACTACTATTTAGTTTGTTTGAAAACAGGTTCTCTCGGGCGGTGGAGCGCAAAAAGTCTCGTTTATGCACGTTTTCTATGAAGAAGCTTCATAGACAACGAGCGGGTGTAACCTACGTTCAAAATCCCTAAAATCTAAATAGGTACCTACCTAATGTTTGTTTCACTTATATTCAAAATACCGAAAGCTTAAATTAATGTCAAATGGATATGTTACTGAAGTACATAAAGCTAAAACTTGAAATTGCTATGTAGGTACAAAGTTCCTTAAATTGGTTTACCTCACCGTTAATTGACTAAAATGAAAAATACCGATCTGAGTACCTATGTAAAGTTCAAAATCGAAATACGCGGGGCTCATATTTCTGTCTGCAAGGTTTAAAGGAGCCTAACCAAACTGAACCTCGGGGTGCCGGTGCCCCTGACGTCGACAGTCTTCTTCTTGTTTAAAAGCACAAAAACACAATATCAGGTTGATCTGATCTTTTGTTTTCATTTTTATTTTTCAATCTACCCTCTTTTACGCTCGCATAACCTGATCTACTACTTCATACAAATTGCTCGCAAGTGATGAATCATTTTAGGTATTTTGACCATTTGGTATTTCAAATGTTGGTGTATCAAACGTAGGTGTAATAATAACAGTTGATATTTTAAACATTTGATATTTAGTCTAATCAGTATTTTAAACTTAGATAATTCGTAGGTGGGTGTTAGCTGCTTAGGTATTTAAAAACATTAGGTATTTAGATTTTTGGGGATTTTAAACGTAGGTTATTTTACGTTAGTTCTTTTAATTTTAGATATTGCGATACGTACCCAAACGAGCTTTTATTTATCGCATTGCATCTGCAATCTGTGGTTCAGGCTTGATTGGATCAGATTGGATATTAGAATGAAATGAAACATAATGATACTCATTAACTTAATACATTTTAATATCTTAAAGTACATTTTTCTATAATTTAGTTACAATAGTACTGCTTATTCTTCCTAGTAGGTATGTGTTCTAATGACATCTACAACTGTTTCTAAAGTTTAATCATACGATTATAGAATTTAATCACACCTATCTAATATGCTCACACGCAAGTTGATAAATACGTGTTCAAGTGACAGTTTCTTTGGAACGGAGTTCCTTATCGTACGATAAACTCTGCACATGGCGAAGGAGATTATGTGAGCTAGACGGGTAAAGTAAATATGTTGTGTAACAAGCCAACACAGAACGTAACACATAAGTTTCGTAACTGTCAAAATGTTACACTTTTTTCGTTCTAGCTCTCATTTGCTATGTGTGCAGGAACTTCTTTCCAACCGGCGGGCGGAGTAATTGCATAACACACTATTAATGGCAATGGGTTTCATTTCGACATTTCAACAACATTAATTGCGTTAATTACGTTGTTGAGCAAACACATTTCGAACCTAAGAAGCAATGGAATATTCTTCTTATTAGATTGAAATTGATAGTGTGTTACGTCATTAGAATGATGGTGTTCCACGACACCACTGGAGTTTTTTTATTTGCTAATTGCGTCTTTCCTGCAGGGCTCTTGCAGATGCTTCCAACGCAGCTTGTATGCCCTGCATGGTTTTGTTCAAGCACTCTTGAGCATATTGAATTCCCTGCAGAGCGTTCACACAGGATTCTGTGTTGGCGTATATGCCATGTAGTGCCCGTGCTGACCTTTCTTCAGCAGCAATTCGTCTTTCCTCAATGTCTCGTACCCACTCTGGCGCAGGAGGCGCAGCTTGAGTATCTGGAATCAAAATAGGACCGATTATTAGGAAGGTAGAGACCGACTTATTTGAAACTATCTGCTGCCTGCGACTTCGTTCGCGTGACATTAATACCTTTTGATTTTCCTTCATTTTATTGTTTCTAAAATAAAAGTAAGCCTAAGTTACTCCTTATAACATCAGTTATCTTATCAGTCAGTGAATAGTTAGCCGGAAAAACAGGAAAAATTAAAATTATATAATTATATAGACGCCAGCACATCAACCTACCACAATCTGTCAGATTTCTTTAATAGATTTTCAACTTTATCGCTAAAGCATAAGGTTCAAAGTTGATTGGGAAAATTTGACAGTTTCGGGTAGCTTGATGTGCTGGCGTCTGTACTTAAGTACTTTCATATTTAGTAAAAACCTGTTATTTGTGTTACAGACAAACACTTACATTTTATTTATTTATATTATAGATAGAGTAAGTACAGAAAAAGATAGAACGCCCCTCCACAAAAAAAAATCTATACTTACAAACATTTGAAATGTGTATGCAAGAAGCAGTTGAGGGGCGTGCAATCATAAATTATTAGACAATCTCTACAGATATCAGATATCCCAAGAAAAATATGCGCTTCGGGAATCTTCGTCTATTTTCGGAAATACGAACGCGTGATGATGAGATCTTCTATGACAACTGACACCAACGGCAATAATGGGCATTGTTCATATTTTTTTAAATGTTGTAATTGAAAAACCATTTCGAGGAATAGCGTTACTGATCATTACGGACTAATTAATTTTGAAAAATATTCATATGTTATTGATATTTTTGATAAAATACGATTGACCTTCTTTGCCCTTCAAATGACGTACGACTTTGGCCGTACAGTTTTGTATCGTTGCCTCAGAAAATAAAAAGTAAGAGGCAAGTATTGTCTACAATCTGTCAAATGTCAAATTATTGTAAATATGTCAAAAATATAAACATTCTTGTTTATATCTCATTATTACATTACATACATTATTTCAACACTCGACAATATTTAATATACTGGAAGAGTTATGGAATACAGGAAGTGCTTTGTACCAACTTGCAGCAATAATAGTAATTATGTACTAGTAAGGCAACGGCACTTAATCTTTATGCCACTGGATGACGTCACCTACCTTAAAAACTTAAAATACATAATTAAATAATTTTTATTAAAATAACTATTGAGCCAATCATCAAAATATTCAAATTAGTTTCTCAAAATGCTCTAAATTTACAAAAAATAAAATAAAATATAATGGTTAGAAATTTTGGACAATCCCCATTATCTATTTTCCATACTACATATTATTAAAAAAATATAGATTAACAACTCTATTGAATTCCAAAACACTTTTCTAAACTTTTGAGTGACAGATGACGATCTGCGACAGTCTGCGACTGGAGTAGGTGTGTAGGTAATCCGAGAAGTAGATTAACCCGCGTCCTAACCAAAAGCACAGTATAAATAAAGACATACAGTATTGTATCTCGGCCGTAACCTTGAAATAAATGCCTACAGCCGCGCCACATTGATTCATTGAACAAAGAGTGCATGTGCGTTTGCATTTCGTCAGAACGCGGCTTAAGAAAGAAGACTTCATACAAATGCGCAAAGAGAGTGTAGAGCTTTGTACTACATAACTTACAAGCTCTGTCTCTGTGTGGGGGGGATTTCTCTGTGGCGCGACGACGTTCATGCTAACACGAAGATTACTCGATTATCTGTAGAGATCATCTAATTCAAACTAATTTAAGAGTTTCAAATGTACAGACAAACATACCGTCCTGTAAGTACATTAGTTTGCAACTCTTACATTATTACCCCCAAATGGAGGACAGGCGGTGTCCTACTGGTAAAAGGCCCCGACTTCTGCCGTTGTGGAAACCCGAGCAGAGGAGAAGTTTATTTTCAGAGGGTGCATCTTCAGCTCCAAGAAGCGAGCTCGATCATTTTTGCACTTCACCTCCGATAAGTCTATGGTTTGTCCATTCATACAATGAGTGACTTTGTCGACTTATCCAAGAGCGAGCAAAGTGCGCTGTATTTGCATCTCGCCTCGAAAGGTATAGTTTTTATTTTGTCCATTCATACAGGAAAAGGAATCACTGTGTCCATTTATACAAAGAAGTTTAAGGATTAAGCGAGAGTAGGATGCAAGAGCGAGCGAAGCTAGCTCGAAAGTTTTTTTTTTTTTTTTAAAGAATGTTGCCCCACACTAGGAATTACTCCTGTATCGCGGGTGCGTTTACAAACATTTAAATTCACATACACAAACAGCCTGCCTAGTGTCGATTAGATATTCGGAAACAGGACTTCAGTACTTTTGTCGACTAATGCACAAAAGCTGTAGAATTGAGAGATTGCAGATTTTAAAACGAAAATTTTAGGAAGTTGGCCTGAATAGTTAAGTTCTCTATTATTGTATTAGGCGTTTTTGGATACTTTTATAGTTTTGATTGTTTTTTAGGGTTCCGTACCTCAAAAGGAAAAAACGGAACCCTTATAGGATCACTTTGTTGTCCGTCTGTCCGTCCGTCCGTCCGTCTGTCAAGACCCTTTTTCTCAGGAACGCGTGGAGGTATGAAGCTGAAATTTATATCAATTACTCAGGTCTACTGTCCCTTGAAGCTGTGAAAAAATCAAACTTCTAAGCCAACGCAATCAAAAGATACAGCCGTTTATGCCGCAAATTTTCGACACTTGCAAGGGAATCAAAACCTACAGGGTGCTTCCCGTGAACTCAGAATCTTGAAATTTGGTACGAAGCAACGTCTTATAGCATAGATAAAGGAAAAATTACGAAAACCATAAATTTTTAGTTACATCACATAATATATTTTTTTTTAATAATTTTAAACTTACTACCCATTTCCTCATAAACGCGTAGAGGTATTAAATTGAAATTCATACCAAATACTCAGGTCTATAATACCTTTAAGCTGTAACAAAATCAAACTTCTATGTCAACGCAATCAAAAGAAACAGCAATTTAAGCTGCATATTTTGAAACTCGCAAGTACTCGCAAGGGAATCAAAACCTAAAGGGTACTTCCAGTCGACCTAGAATCTTGAAATTTGGCATGAAACAACGTTTTATAGCACACAAAGGAAAAATTCCGAAAACCTTAAATTCCCAATCAACTTTGAACCTTATGCGTTGGCGATAAAGTTGAAAATCTATTAAAGAAATTTGGCATATATATATTTGTCGTAATGAACGAACTTTGTAAACCTTGCAGGTTTGTACGGAACCCTCGGTGCGCGAGTCCGACTCGCACTTGGCCGGTTTTTACACCTATATTTTCTTTTGAAGCAAGCCAAGGTGCAATCTCTTGCACCCCGCTCCCGGTGCTCATATCATTTACTTTTTGCAAAAGGTTTACCTTTTCGTTCCAATGGGACCCAATTAAGTGGTGAAGCAAAACATGGTGAATCTGGTTCAGCTTTAATTCGTCGACTTGGTATATCTGGAGATGGAGTAGCTGGTGGTGACATATCACACTGTGGCAGTGACGCATCTGGTGGTGATTGTGACCCATCCGGAGTTGGTGAAGCTGGTGGAGATTTTATTTTCATCCTGTGTACCTGTCCTGGTATCGGTATCCCCAGACCTTTACCTTTTCGTTCCAATGGGACCCAATTAAGTGGTGAAGCAAAACATGGTGAATCTGGTTCAGCTTTAATTCGTCGAGTTGGTATATCTGGAGATGGAGTAGCCGGTGGTGACATGCCACACTGTGGCAGTGACGCATCTGGTGGTGATTGTGACCCATCCGGAGTTGGTGAAGCTGGTGATTTTATTTTCATCCTGTGTACCTGTCCTGGTATCGGTATCCCCAGACTTGTAAGCACCCTCTTTTCAGTTTTCGTTAACAAGAAATACCTGTGAAGAGGTACACCGTTTGGTGTTCCTCTCATTTGTTTCCAGATAGTGCAAGCCTTTTTGCGCGCCTTGTACTTTGCATTATTCCAATACTAGAATGAAAAATAAAAGATTTGGCAATGTGTTTATATAATTTTTAGAGGTTCCTTTATTATTAAAGAGTTTTGTTTCAATGGTTAAGACATAAAATGTAATCTCAGAGTGTAAATAAAACATATATTATGAAGAGGTGTATTAACAACCTCTAACACAAAAACCAGTCAGGTGAAAGTTAGTCTTGCATATTAAGAGTTACATCAAAATGGAAATTTCAATTACCTAAATATTACATTTCAAAAGATACAGTCCCATGATAAACATAGATAGGGTCTCTACTCCACATTTTTAGGTATGGAACCCTAAAAATAGAGTATGTCAGCTGACATACTCTATTTTTAATAACTTCAGAACTAACAAACAAACAAACACAACAGAACAAACTTCTGAAGTTATTTACATGTTATTACAGAAATATAGTATGACTTTATACAGGTAAGTTTTGAAACAGGCATTATTATGATGTTCGAATTTCCAAATACATCTAGCTCTTCAAGCATAAGTAGGCCAATAAGGGTTTTTACAGCTAAAAATGCCTGCTGCCCTGTTCACAAACTCACCTTCAGGTCAAGATAATTATATAAAATTATAAATAATTGCCACTACACTTACTTCTCGCCATTGACCATAATTCTTTATGCAGCCACTCCCGACGTTATTCAACCTGCATGCTAAGCGTTTCCATTGGGCATTGTTCAGTTCCTTGGTTTCCTGCCCGCTCCTAACACCGGCTACGCCTTTAGCAAAAGTTGGATTGGCCTCCATGTAATCAAGCAAAAGCTCCCATTGGGCTTCCGAAAGAATTTTTTGTGCAGGCATTTCTAAAATATTCCAAATAGGAAATGGTATTATTAAAGCTTGTTATTAAACTACTTCGAATACTCCGTGAAATGTACGAATCCAAATTATTACTTATTCCTAAGTTTCCAAACTTTCACCTGCACCTTCGGCCAAGTAAGCTTTATTTGAGTCAACTTGAGTAAAAGTAGTTCAGTGCAAAAGTTGAAAGAGAGGAAATACTATCACTTGGTTTACATTTTACTTCACTGCAGTGTGATGTAAACATTGGCCATAAATTGACAGTAGACAACTAATTACACACAGAATAAAAATAAGTAAAAGTAACTTGCACAGATCTACAAAAAAGGTAGCACGTAGTAGCATGGTTGGCATACGTATATAGTTTAATAATATTAGCCCTTGTTAGAGAATTAATTCTCCATGCCAAAGCAAAACTAGTAGAAATGGTAGACAATAAGGATTTTTGTCCGTACATGGTTCTCCGGTTACTAACGATTCTCCGCTAATGCTAGGTTCACACACTTTAGTCACCGATGACTCGCTGGCGATTTCAAAATCTTGCCTGGACACAAAGATTTTAACAGCATAATCATAATCTTAAAACTGGAAGCCCAACATAGTCGGGAAAACACTAGGCAGATGATGATGATGTATCATACATAATTAATCATATATTTATCTCAACATTAATTACAGGCAGTGGATTTAAGATGCACATTCTTAAATAGAAAAGGTGTACATGTAGAAAACAGGAAACCTGCGCCGATGTCAGTCCCTATCGGAACCAGTCTGTGCAGGTAGTCGGTGCAGGAAGTCGATACCGAGTTTCTATACGAAGTGCCGAACCAGTGCCGATAAGCCCCGAACGTGGCCGACAAGTACCAACTTTGTTGCTTTTTAGATACACATTTTACATAATTAATTAATTACACATTATAACGTAACGTGACGCCGTGAGTCTTCGAAGAGTTGGTACAGGTTTTATCTATGTTAACACACATTCACACAAAAAAACCTTCGTGCTATGAGCTTGAAATTTTGCACGGTACTCACACAGCCAGTCCCTGCTTATATCCGCTTGCTTTATATAGCGGTTATCTGAGCAGACCAGTAACTATAAGTGCTGGTAGCGTTTTCTACGTGTATACTTGAAATTGAATTTCGCGGGCTACCCTGGCGCTTGACGCCTTAAGGGGGTAGTGCTAAGGTAGCGTCATCAGTATAGCTCTTTGGGCTCTGTCTAAATTGATCATTTGTATGATAGAGAGGTACCGCCCCATGATGTAATACAATATATTAGCAACTAGCAGCGCCGCGGTTTCTCTCGCATAATTGTCAATCCCGTGGGAATATCGGGATTTAAACTATATCATATTATGTCCTTTCCCGGGACTCAAACTATCTCTACAGCAAATTTCATCTAAATCGGTTCAGCGGTTTAAGCGTGAAGAGATTTCTTTGGGCGCATTATGTTCAATTTGTAAAATGTCTAACTGTCCAATTCTCAATTGGTCCGGTTCGAAAATGGACCATGGTCCAGTTCGCAATGTAACAGACAGACAGTGAGACAGACATACTTTCGCATTTATAATAAATTATACTAAGGATAGATTACAAACTGCTGGCAGTTTTGTCGCTAGCAATTTCAAAATCTGTGTGGATGTAAGATTTTTAAATCGCCAGCGAGTTGCTGACGTCTAAAGTTGTTGCGTGAGTAACTGAGTACCTAGCCTAAGACGTCTTCGTCTCAGTTCGTCTTATTCAGCATTCAGTCTAGTATAGTGGGCCAATCCGTCCAATCAGTTTGGCAGTCGCGTAGTCACACAAGGCAGTCACGCTGGTTAATAGTGTACCTACTCTGAGCCAGTGGGTATAATCCGTGACATGGGGGCCTAAAAAGCCACTTTGGCAGAATAATAATCCAATCCAAATCCAATCCCAATCTCTTTGATTATACCTACGTAGTGCAGCGAAAAAAAGAAAAACACGGACTGCCTTCGCCATATTATAATTCATTATGTTATCCTTTTATGATTCTACCAAAGTGGCCTTTTAGGCCCTCTGTACTTGTGGACTAAGTATAGTGTTCTGTGACTAAGTCAATATTCAGTCAACGAAGATCATCGATTCTATTTCGTTCATTCAATTTGTTCATTGTCAATTTTGACACATGAATGTCAAATTTATCATCATTCAGTAATGAATGAGCATTCAATCACAATTCCAACCAATGAATGCCCAACCCTCCCAAACCCCATTCAATGTGAGTGAGCAGGAGAGAAATACTGACACTGACAGAAAAGAAAGAGCATTGTCCGGTTGTCCCATTGACTATTAGATATAAAAGTACTCTGTGACTATTAGCTATTTAGCTTTGGCCTGCCTGCCCTGTACAAGTTGAAGTTATTATAATACTCTTTGGTTGCAAGACGTTTGCTGTGCTGTGTAGTAAAGTCTCATATATTATAATATTAAAGTGAGTGGTAACGTGAATCGAGTGACCATTCTGATAGAAAAAAAGAAACTAGTTTCACATAATGGCTTGGATCTTCCTCATCTTGTCCGTTTTTATATGTAAGTGTGCATTCTTTGGAAAACTCATTCTGCCGCATTCGCAAGTAATTTGTAAATTGTAACAGCGATGTTTTTTCTTCACACTTAGCTAAATGCCAAAGGTATTATGATTGTTTATTATAGTGTCAGTATCTCTCTGCATTTTACTCGATTTTCATTCGATCTTTAAAACATGAGAGGGTAACCACACAAAGCAAACAGAAACAATTGTTGACCATTGAACTGATTTAATTCAAGATTCGAGCAACCTTGTTTACGTTGATAGCCAATCAATAGATTCTAATTACTGTATGATAAAAATTAATGAGATTCTGATAATGGTGGTGAATCCTAACATTTTCGTTTTTTTTTTTATTCCTGGTATGCATAGTTAATTTTCTTGATTTCCCGCGTAAAACATTTTTTAATTTTTTCGCAACTCTGTTGTTGTTAATGTTGTGAAAGTAATTGGTAGGACATTATATTATATTATTCCCTCTACATTACTTACTGGTCTATACTTACCTACCCCTAATTTGTTTTACTGTTCTTATCTAGCATACTTTTTATGTAGCCTGAGAATGGTTAGGTAATTAAAAACAATGTTTAAAAAAACAAAACACCAGCAACAACAATCTGGCCATATAATTTAAGTATGTTTTTTTTACAAATGCCAAGCAACACTAACTCAGTCTTACTCTTAAGTGTTATGCCTCTGCAGATTCGAGAATACCATGTACTTAATTGGTCAAACTTAAAATAAAGTAAATTCTTCAAAATATATTGAAATAAACTGTTTTATAAGCCTACCCTACATAAACAAAATGGAAAAATTACTATATGAAATTATACTGGCAGTCAGACATTGTCTGAATCTGTCATTAATTGATACTTAATTTAAATGAGTATGGCTTTGGTACTGTTGCGTTTTCTGTTCAGCCCTCATTCAGCTACATCTGACACAGTCAGCAACAAAAGTAGGTTTGCACCATCAGAAAGTATAGAGATTGTTAAATGAAACCTTGCAAATATTGACTTCTTTGGAATAAATGACTGAAGAGTAGCTAATGCTTAAAGGACTAGTATTTTGCATAGATATCTAAGAGAGTGACTCATAATATTAAGGGTATTGTGATATATTTAAATAAATAATTATTTTTTGCTTTTGATGTGCAAGAACAAAAGGGCAGAACTTGAACACTGGCTGTCCAATATTACCACTGTTTGACTGTTAAAAGCAGTTAAATGTGACATTTCATGATAAGATGTAATGTAGCTGAAATC
This sequence comes from Luperina testacea, assembly GCA_927399505.1. Lineage (NCBI taxonomy): Eukaryota > Metazoa > Arthropoda > Insecta > Lepidoptera > Noctuidae > Luperina > Luperina testacea. Next base: position 17,177,722 of record OV656759.1, on the reverse strand, counting down.
CTTTTCTGCTCAGTTTCAAGTTAATATGGAAAGATTATTCTGGTGTCACTGAAATTGGACCCTGCTTCCAATTTCAGTGACAATAGTCTGAATTAAAGCTGATTCATTTTGTGTATACACAATAGTTCTCAAAACCCTAAAATAATTGATTATGATCAGTAATGAAAGCATAGATTCCAAACTATTGACCAGTAATTAAGAGGTCTTGTTACAATAGTCTGAATTAAGGCTGATTCGTTTTATGTATCATATTATCCAGTAACTGGGTTGTGGGGGTCAGATAGGCACAACTCTCCACATAAAATACTGGTATTCAGCTGCATCTGGTTAGACTGGAAGTTGACCCCAACAAAGTTGGGTAAAGGCTAGGCAGATGATGATGACTTCACAGAACCATAAATTGATTTTAATGTCGGTAATGAAAGCGTAGATCCCAAACTATTGACCAGTAATTAAGAGTTTGGAGAGGTCGAGAGGAACTACGCTTGACTGTTTACATAAAAATGAGGATATCAATAATTCTCATTTAATAAAAAAATATACTGACTATGGGCCAAGGACAAAAAACTTAGACAATTTAGTTTTTTTGAGGTTCATATGTCCATATTCCCTTTCATATAAACTGTTAAAAATAAGGACAGAAATTGTCGTAGGCTTCTCAATATAGGGCCCAACACCAACAGCCCAAACCCCAAAATAATTTTATTATGGGATCCCCATAATTTAAAGCTCTTCTGTAAAACCCTGTAGTTTTTCTCTAGATATTTGAAAAGATTTTCTCACAATTTAAAAACTTTATAGGTACTGCAACAGCTCAGTTTGATGATGTTTCATCGGCAAACCCCATAACATTGCCACCGGAACTACAGCAGAAATTCAATGAAACTGAAGTAGAAAAGTACAAGACGCAATACTTGGAACAGTTCAAGAAGAAATGCGAGCAAAACGGGCATCCTGAACTATTTGAGAGTGCACAGGTAAGTTATTTCTGGCTATTTGAAAATAATAAATTAGTTAATAAAGGTACCTATCAGATAGCAAAAATATCTAAATACTTAATAATTAGTATCGTTGTTAAACTACGAAGCCATATACGTACGAAGAGTCTGCGTACCAAGCCTGGGTCAAGGCCCGCGACCGCAATGTTAGAGCGCGTAGAGTTCGCGCGAAGAAGAAAAAGAGCCTTTAATTTTGTCGCTAAGTTCTGCAAGCGGGTTTTTCGTGAGGCACGTTTTGACCATGTCGGACGTATTGGGATCAAACCAGCATCGCACCCTCCAGGAAGTAAACAGTACTGGTCTGTTCTGGTCCCTGTCTAAAGCGGTTAAAACGAATTTCTGTCGTCCCACTTTACCTCAAATGATGAAACCTGATGGGTCGCTGGCTCACTCTGCAAGTGAGAAAGAAAATTTATTTGCATCTCTCTTTGCAAGCAATTCACGTCTGGACGCTGACTCCCAGCAACCACCTACTGTACCTTTTACCGAGGATAGTGGTAATTAAAACAGCGTTAGTATAGGAATTGAAAACTATATTTATTAATATAATGACCTAGCCTACATACACATTTTGGGTAGCACTAGTAGTACCAATGCTACCATCCAAAATATACCATATAATATTGTTGACCAATCACGAGCGGGCTGCCGCGCCTGTGGAGCCCTAGCACCTCGGTGGCGCGCTACATATAAATATCGCGCTCTGGCACACGCGTGCCTCAGTGTCCAATGAGCGCGCTTCGCGGTGCGGTGGTGTCGTCGATGCTTGCAGGTTAGTTGGTACAACCTCATTGTGACTCCTCGATACCGGAGATCGCAGTTCACATTAAAGAGGTCCGAAGAAGTTTGTGCAGTCTAGATGTGAACAAGGCAAGCGGGCCTGACGGTATTCCAGCGAGAGTGTTGAGGCAGTGTGCGCCTGAAATGTCTCCTGTGTTGACACGCTTGTTTCGCCTCTCTCTTGAAAAAAGAACGATGCCAAAATCCAGGAAGCTTGCAAATGTACAACTAGTGCCCAAAAAGGGCGATGGTCCGATCGCCATTACCTCCATTCTGTGCAAGGTTATGGAAAGGGAACAGAAACGGAGCGAAAAACGGAAACTGAACAGTAAGTTTCTGACCTACCTTGAAGACAATGATCTCCTCAGTGACCGTCAATATGGCTTTCGCCGGGGACAGTCACCCGGCGATCTTCTTGTGTATGTCACGCACTGTTAGGGCGAAGCCATCGAGAAAAACGGCGAAGCACTTGCTGTATCTCTTGATATCTCGAAGACCTTTGACAGGGTCTGGCACGCCGGTCTACTTAGCTAGCTTCCTGCTTATGGCATCCCAGCTGATTTTTGTAGCTTGATATCAGACTTCCTTAATGAGCGGTCGATCAGAGTAGTCGTTGACGGCTGCTCCTCTGACCTAATGGCTATTAATGCCGGAGTTCCTCAGGGGTCTGTTCTCTCTGCAACTTTTTCCTGTTGCACATCAATGACCTACTTCAGCCTTGTATTGTTGGGTACGCAGATGACAGTACTGTTTCAGACAGATACTTGTCCAGCACAAAAGCCAGAGGGGCCGAAGTTCGTTTCTTGAGAGAGGACATGGTAGAGCGGACAGATTTGACCTTAAGCCTTGTCTCCCAGTGGGGTGATGACAATTTGGTTTCTTTTAACGCCACCAAAACACAGGCGTGTCTTTTTACCGCCAAAAGGAGTCGTTTCGACCAGACTCCTACTTTTCGGGGTGCATCTGTTCCTGTAACAGATCGGCTCGAGCTCCTAGGCATGGAGTTGACATCTAGTCTCAACTTCGGCGCCACCATTTATACCACATAATTATTGGTATAATATATGCCTTTTCCCAATCAACTTTGAACCTTATGCTTTAGCGATAAAGTTGAAAATCTATTAAAGAAATTTGACAGAATTTAGTAGCTTGATGATGTGCTGGCGTCTGTACTTTGTACGCCAGTACGCACGGCTACACATCAAGCTATACATAACCAGTCTAAAGCTGACTTCTGATTGTACGAAAAACCTATACAAGGCGAGGTTAGCTTAAACTGGAAATGTGTAGCCGTAAGTACACTACAGTCGACCAACAATTTCCTCCATATTTTACTGCTTCGGCAATTATCATTACATTAGCTAATAACAAGAAGATAAGATTAACTTAATTAATAATATTTATATAGTACCTACCTATAATATTTATCTTGGTGGCCGAGTTAGCGTTACCACTATATCATATCGTCATATCGTGGGATAATGAGCTCGAAATATTTTTCTAATGATTTCAACGCCTCAGAATGTTTCGAGTACTTATTCTCGAAAGAACGACTCCTTTATCTTCAGAGAGGTACGAGTCTACGACTATAATTAAGTGTTGATAAATAAAATGAATATAGGATATTTAATGGTTAAATAATAATAGCCGCACAGGTCGATCAAAGGTTAGGCTGCGCTTGCTGCGGTTGGTTGGTGGATGGGTGAACCGTCCGTGCCTCGGAAAGCACGTTTTGAGCCGTTGGCCCCGGCTGTCAGCCTTGGATCTTTGACTGTTGTTTGGGGTCGTCAGAAGTCCGAAAGTTTGACAACAAGTCTTACCAAGGGGTATGGTGTTACCCAGTAACTGGGTCGAGAAGGTCAGATAGGCGGTTACTTCATGTAAAATACTGGTGCATTCAGCTGCATTCGGTTCGACTGAAAGCCGACCTCAACATAGTTGGTTAAGACCAACGCCAAAGGACAAGACCAAGGCCGAGGTTGGTTGGGACATGGTTGGGATGGTTCGTTTGTTTTAGTTTGGTTGGTTGGTATAGAAGGTAATATGTATTAACACAAATAGGTAAGCGTTCTTCCTCCTCTCTCCTACTATGCAGTTGCCGACAAGGTTCATAATTGTTTCATTAATTTGAAGCCTACTAACTGTTTTACTAATATTATGGAATGCAATAAAGAATTGAGAATTGAATTGAGGCTAGGTAGATTGGTTTAAGTGCGATACATAGGTAAACTTGTGGATCCTAAGGCCAGAACATTGAAACCGAGTGTCAGACAAAATTGAGCAAACCATTCTCATACAATTTTCCATCATATTTCGGTAGGTAAGTATAGAAATGACATCTAAACTTTATAGTTGGCACATAAATCTGTCTATCGCCAGATTTCAAAATTGAAGTTCTATTTCCTTCGCTAAAATTAGCACTAATTTTAATAAAGATTTTGTATTAGTGTCAAGAAGTGATAGGTACTGTAAGTTATTATGAACGGATGTTTATGTGAGAAGCTAATAAAAACTACCGGTTCTGTAATGTAATGAGTGACCTTCGTTAGTTGACGAGGTTGAGGTTCCAAAGATCAACATAGATTTTCTTCTAAGATTCTCTGGCTTTAGTTGAATACATTCTTAATATGGATTTTCGGGTCTAGGTTTAATGCTTTATTTATTACTAGCTTCCGCCCGCGGCTTTGCTCGCGAGATATCTCGATAAAAACTATCCTATGTCCTTCCCCGGGATGCAATCCATCTCTCTGGCAAATTTTATCGAAATCCGTTCAGTGGTTTAGGTGTGAAAAGGTAACATACCGACAGACAGAGTTACTTTCGAATTTATAATATTAGTATGGATGTTTAAATTCATTGTTAACGTTATTTGAACAGTTTGAGGTGAATTTTGTGCACTTGTTTTTAGTAATTATTATCTGAATGTTTTCTTTTTGCCCCTTCTTTTAAAACCCGGGAAATATTCAGATAATAATGATTAAAAACAAGTGTTAAAAATATAGAATATACCTTGAGCTTACAAAAATACGTTCATGCATTTCCGAAAATATTTTCAGGACCAAGAAGTTAATTAGCGTCTATTAAGGATTAAAATAAAAGGCAGTCTATTAATTACTCAGTAACTACCTACTATTATTTTATTTTAACCAAATCTAAAACTAAACAAAATTAAATTCTAACTTAACTAAAACTATACAGAAACTAGAATATAGCGTCGAAAAATTCATCCGCATCGCCGTCGACTGGTAATGTACCTAAGAGACTGGCGGCATTACCACGTTGTTTGGCGATGGTTAGCCTCTGGCCAAGGTAAAAGGCAGCCCTTGGGTCACGGGAAGTGTCAACCAGCCGTTTAGAAATTTCTTTAAAAAGACCATTTAAACACTATTAATAATACATTGGGGAAAATAAAAACTAACGTTACTAAGCGCATTTGCCTATTATCATTAACTAGTGTCATCACAAAATAATCTACCTAACTACCAACCTATTTCATTACGAGATATCGATTAATAAGTCTGTCACAGAAGGTCGAATGGAAAGTTTTCTCCTTCCGCCCACGTAAGGAGTGTCTCTATGTACCAAAATACCCGGAAAATTGGGTCGTCTGCGCAATTTCGTACGTTTGACGATAACAACCGTGTTGTCCCTCGGCTAATAACTTTGAAGTACATCAGTCAATATAAACGAGTAACATAAAAAATATCCAGATATATTATGGTTGTTATACACCAGCTTATTATTGTCCCTATACAGCATAACAACTGTCTTTTCTCATACAGAGATGGCACGAGCATTGATCACCAAGCTTGTTCAAGAGGGGTTGGTGATTTTCGAATAGAATAGAATACTCTTTCTCTTTACATTTTAACTATTCTCTCAGATTTACATTTTAACTTTAAAATAAGTCCTATGTTTCCTCACATTGTTTTTCCTGAAATTGATGCAATGCAGTTCAGTTGTTTGGACGCTTCTTATTAGGGGGCTTACAGGACCTAAACACAATACCTAAGCGCAAGTTTTAGAAACAATACAAGTATATGATCGACTACAGTAAACAAAATTAGAAAAAATATATAATATTCTTCAGAATATATACTAGGTAGATAGTGTTTTGAAAACATAATACAACTAATTTGATACGATAGAAAAAAATCATGAGGATACCTCTAAAAACTTTCTTTTTACAATAAAAAACATATTAATGTAGGTACATGCAATCATTCTGATTTTTGTCAGATTATTCTACAAGCAACATACTAAAACACTAGTGCTTTGATTTTTTAGTCCAAACAATAGATTTTTTGTAATTAAATAATTGCTTCATATTTTGCAATAAATTACCAGCGTTGTGTCATCGCGCTTCTCTTTCTTTTCTATGCAGTCCGACAGTGACCGCGCTTTAGGTCATGGAAGCCCTTTAACCAGCGGGGTAATTGCGTAACACAGTACACTAACAGTAGTAGCAATCGTTTTCATTTTGACAGTTCAACAACATTCATTGCGTTTTTTACGTTGTTGTGTAGAGAATTTTTTTATGAAGCAATGGATTAGCGATATCCATCAAAATGGTTCAGATTATGATTTATTGTGTGTTACGCAATTAAGGTGCAGTTCTCCGCGAAACGTGTACACCTGTTTTTATGAGAATTTTCGAGTTTTTGTAAAAATGTGCTTATAAAACATATATTTTTTTATACGATTTTACCTAAGCAACTAGGTTGTTGTTTTGTCAAGCCTATACTGTTCCACACTGCTAGGCAAATGCCTCCCCCAAGTCCTACAAGGAACTCTTTTTCCGAGCCACCTCGAACCAGCCCTCACGGTACCTACGCGTCCGTGTCGTCTCGCCACCACTTTCTGGGAGGCCTCGGGGGCGCCTTTATTTTAATTTAAATTAATTTTCTCGTGTATTAAATTAAATTTTATTGATGTTGAGGTCGGCAGCAGATATTTATTGACACTTAGGTATGATTTAACGACACCGTCTAGTTTTAAACAATGGAAATCTATGTCCTTTGTTCCAACACACAAGGCTTCCGGGTAAACCGTATGAAAAACTTCAGACCTCGAGGTCGAGGTATTTACGTGACAGTATTTGTCTGTTTCAGCATCACGCTAGCTTTTTCGAATCGTCGTGAGGTATTGCAGCCTGAATAAATTAAAGGTGTGTAATTAAAGGTGTCTCTAATGTAGCACGATACATATATACTTCAGAAACTCTCATAAATAATGTTTCTTAAGTTTCGATTCTCAACTCTATCAATATCTGGTAATTTAGGAACATGTAAGAGTTAATTTTTTTGGCACTTTAAAAGATTTAACTTCACAGAGAGCTGTCTACAACACATCGTCTGTTCCCTAACTCAAAGTACAACACGCAGGGCTAGTATTTTTACTCCTAACTTAAGGGGCTTACAGGACCTAAACGCAAAAAGCGTACCTAAGTTTTATAAACAATAAAAGTATATGATCGACTACAGTAAACAAAATCGGAAAAATATATGATATTCTGCAGGATATATTCTAGGTAGATAGTGTGTTGAAAACATAATACAACTAATTTGATACGACAGAAAAAAATCACGAAGACACCTCTAAAAACTTTCTTTTTACAATAAAAACCATACTATACATACTTACAATAATTATGATTTTTTGTCAGATTATTCTACAAGCAACATACTAAAAAACTAGTGCTTTGATTTTTTAGTCCAAACAATAGATTTTTTGTAATTAAATAATTGCTTCATATTTTGCAATAAATTACCAGCGTTGTGTCATCGCGCTTCTCTTTCTTTTCTATGCAGTCCGACAGTGACCGCGCTTTAGGTCATGGAAGCCCTTTAACCAGCGGGGTAATTGCGTAACACAGTACACTAACAGTAGTAGCAATCGTTTTCATTTTGACAGTTCAACAACATTCATTGCGTTTTTTACGTTGTTGTGTAGAGAATTTTTTTATGAAGCAATGGATTAGCGATATCCATCAAAATGGTTCAGATTATGATTTATTGTGTGTTACGCAATTAAGGTGCAGTTCTCCGCGAAACGTGTACACCTGTTTTTATGAGAATTTTCGAGTTTTTGTAAAAATGTGCTTATAAAACATATATTTTTTTATACGATTTTACCTAAGCAACTAGGTTGTTGTTTTGTCAAGCCTATACTGTTCCACACTGCTAGGCAAATGCCTCCCCCAAGTCCTACAAGGAACTCTTTTTCCGAGCCACCTCGAACCAGCCCTCACGGTACCTACGCGTCCGTGTCGTCTCGCCACCACTTTCTGGGAGGCCTCGGGGGCGCCTTTATTTTAATTTAAATTAATTTTCTCGTGTATTAAATTAAATTTTATTGATGTTGAGGTCGGCAGCAGATATTTATTGACACTTAGGTATGATTTAACGACACCGTCTAGTTTTAAACAATGGAAATCTATGTCCTTTGTTCCAACACACAAGGCTTCCGGGTAAACCGTATGAAAAACTTCAGACCTCGAGGTCGAGGTATTTACGTGACAGTATTTGTCTGTTTCAGCATCACGCTAGCTTTTTCGAATCGTCGTGAGGTATTGCAGCCTGAATAAATTAAAGGTGTGTAATTAAAGGTGTCTCTAATGTAGCACGATACATATATACTTCAGAAACTCTCATAAATAATGTTTCTTAAGTTTCGATTCTCAACTCTATCAATATCTGGTAATTTAGGAACATGTAAGAGTTAATTTTTTTGGCACTTTAAAAGATTTAACTTCACAGAGAGCTGTCTACAACACATCGTCTGTTCCCTAACTCAAAGTACAACACGCAGGGCTAGTATTTTTACTCCTAACTTAAGGGGCTTACAGGACCTAAACGCAAAAAGCGTACCTAAGTTTTATAAACAATAAAAGTATATGATCGACTACAGTAAACAAAATCGGAAAAATATATGATATTCTGCAGGATATATTCTAGGTAGATAGTGTGTTGAAAACATAATACAACTAATTTGATACGACAGAAAAAAATCACGAAGACACCTCTAAAAACTTTCTTTTTACAATAAAAACCATACTATACATACTTACAATAATTATGATTTTTTGTCAGATTATTCTACAAGCAACATACTAAAAAACTAGTGCTTTGATTTTTTAGTCCAAACAATAGATTTTTTGTAATTAAATAATTGCTTCATATTTTGCAATAAATTACCAGCGTTGTGTCATCGCGCTTCTCTTTCTTTTCTATGCAGTCCGACAGTGACCGCGCTTTAGGTCATGGAAGCCCTTTAACCAGCGGGGTAATTGCGTAACACAGTACACTAACAGTAGTAGCAATCGTTTTCATTTTGACAGTTCAACAACATTCATTGCGTTTTTTACGTTGTTGTGTAGAGAATTTTTTTATGAAGCAATGGATTAGCGATATCCATCAAAATGGTTCAGATTATGATTTATTGTGTGTTACGCAATTAAGGTGCAGTTCTCCGCGAAACGTGTACACCTGTTTTTATGAGAATTTTCGAGTTTTTGTAAAAATGTGCTTATAAAACATATATTTTTTTATACGATTTTACCTAAGCAACTAGGTTGTTGTTTTGTCAAGCCTATACTGTTCCACACTGCTAGGCAAATGCCTCCCCCAAGTCCTACAAGGAACTCTTTTTCCGAGCCACCTCGAACCAGCCCTCACGGTACCTACGCGTCCGTGTCGTCTCGCCACCACTTTCTGGGAGGCCTCGGGGGCGCCTTTATTTTAATTTAAATTAATTTTCTCGTGTATTAAATTAAATTTTATTGATGTTGAGGTCGGCAGCAGATATTTATTGACACTTAGGTATGATTTAACGACACCGTCTAGTTTTAAACAATGGAAATCTATGTCCTTTGTTCCAACACACAAGGCTTCCGGGTAAACCGTATGAAAAACTTCAGACCTCGAGGTCGAGGTATTTACGTGACAGTATTTGTCTGTTTCAGCATCACGCTAGCTTTTTCGAATCGTCGTGAGGTATTGCAGCCTGAATAAATTAAAGGTGTGTAATTAAAGGTGTCTCTAATGTAGCACGATACATATATACTTCAGAAACTCTCATAAATAATGTTTCTTAAGTTTCGATTCTCAACTCTATCAATATCTGGTAATTTAGGAACATGTAAGAGTTAATTTTTTTGGCACTTTAAAAGATTTAACTTCACAGAGAGCTGTCTACAACACATCGTCTGTTCCCTAACTCAAAGTACAACACGCAGGGCTAGTATTTTTACTCCTAACTTAAGGGGCTTACAGGACCTAAACGCAAAAAGCGTACCTAAGTTTTATAAACAATAAAAGTATATGATCGACTACAGTAAACAAAATCGGAAAAATATATGATATTCTGCAGGATATATTCTAGGTAGATAGTGTGTTGAAAACATAATACAACTAATTTGATACGACAGAAAAAAATCACGAAGACACCTCTAAAAACTTTCTTTTTACAATAAAAACCATACTATACATACTTACAATAATTATGATTTTTTGTCAGATTATTCTACAAGCAACATACTAAAAAACTAGTGTTTCAGTTTTTTAGTCCAAAAAACAGATTTTTTGTAAATAGATAATTGCTTCATATTTTGCAATAAATGACCAGCGTTGTGTCATCGCGCTTCTCTTTCTTTTCTATGCAGTCCGAGAAAGACCGCGCTTTAGGTCATGTGATCGCCTTAATGCAACAAACAGTCTACTGTTTGTTACCTTCTAAGGTACCTACATTTTTCTTTCACAACACATCGTCTGTTGTTCCCTCTAACTCAAAGTACAACACGCAGGGCTAGTATTTTTACTCTTATCTTAACGCAACAAACATTAGAAGGTAAGCTGCATTACTCATTTTAGCAAATATGTATTATAACGGTGAAGGAAAACATCGTGACGAAACCGGCATGTCCTAGAACAAAAAATTCGAAAACATGTGACATCCGCTAACCCGCACTGGGCCCGCGTGGTGGATTTTTAGAGCCCACTCCCTATCACAGAGAGGAGGCCTGTGTGAGTGTCCCAGCCGTGGGAATGCTTATGCTCTTCATCAACAATACTAGAACTAGATTTCCGATGAGCGCATCAAAAACGGGCAGGAAAATAAGACCATTTAATATGTTGTGGTCTTATTTTGGAACATAATTTTTTCAACGTTATTTTATTGCTTGGAAATTATGTTTTATTTTTCCATTACTATTTTTGTTTATAAATACGTTTACTTCTTTTCAATCAAAGTAGTAAATATATTTGAAATGATAATAAACTTTACGTTTTTATTTAAAAGTTAAGGTTTATAATCAAGTTATATCCAATCGCGGCCTCTTCAGCGATGCGTTTTTGTTCCTAATCCTTAGGGCGGGTTGTTTCACGTCCACTTGATGCACGCGTATACGTCAAAAATGGCGCTATCGTCAAACTAAAAAACGCGTTGTTTATAATAATTACAATGACAAAAATATGGCCTTGACTTACGTCAAATAATAGAATAGAATACAATGATATTTTAGTAATAGAAAAGAATACTCTCTCTCTCTCTTAATAATAACGATTACATAATCGTTATTATTTGACGTACGTATGTTACGTTAACCAACCGTTTGAAACAACCGGCCCGTGACCTCTCAAACTCCGCTAATACAATTGATTTTCTATTGTATCGTATTACATAGGATACGCGCGGAGCTTGACGGGTATAGTGATATTATTGTTAATTATGCTATTAGTTTATATAGCACATTCACACGACAACATACTAATTATATTTGTAATCCTCGGTTTGTTCAACAAATCTAATCAGTAATAACCTTGATTTATCAGTCAGAGTACTAGCTAGCTGTTATTCCTAATTGCATTTGTCAAGAGGATGTTGATAATTAATCGTTGATAAGTGTCGGGTTTCGATCTACATGTTGTTATGGACGTGTGATAAAAACAGATTAAGTGTAGGTTAGTAAGTCAGTTATTTTACGAAAATCATCTACATATATCCTAACTAGGTAGCAGGGATTCAGCTCATTCTAAAAATTGTACGTCGTTTATTATAAAAAAAAAAACAACTGTTTCATAGAAAAAAATATTAAATAGACCGCGTAGGCGATTATTGTGTAATTATTATATTGTTGATTATTGTAAGTATATTTATTACATTAGAGTGATTACTGCTAACATCTATCATATACAACAAGATGCAGGCAAGTCAAAAAAATATCATGTATGTCACGTGATCAACTTTGAAGGTTAATTATCTTGGAAATGTGACACTACGGGGTTTGGTCTTATCATGTTTTCTGTTTGCATTGATGTCAGCTATTGATTTATACAGGTTTTCATGCGCGGCCGCCATTTTGGAAAAAAAAAACAAAATGACGAGTTCGTCATTTTGTTTTTTTTTTTTTTTTAAACTGAGCAACGATCTAGAATAAAGCCAAACTCAGCTGAACTATGATCAATGAGTCTATGCTTGAGGAATGTTCTAAAATTAAATTTGACTCAAAATTAGTTTTAAACAGAGACCCATGCTTGAGTTTCCTTCTGTAATACAAACCTTGTTGTCTTCCACTTCCTTCGACCGCGTAGTTTTGTTGCATCTACATATTACCACACACGTATTTCTAAACTATCAAAAGTCGATTTGCCTGACTAAGAATTTTACCAGTTTTCAAGCTATCGTGTAGGTACTTCAGACTACACGGGACTTTGATATCACACAAAGTACTTTAAAGGACTCCTAATTAAAATAATGGGTAAAACCTGTTATCTGTATGTGTCATACTAGTAAATTATTATCCATTTATTTCAGGCATCAAGGCCCATATAAAACAAAACAATAAAAGGGTCGGCAGTTGAATCACTCCCTGCCCTACATCGTGATGACACATGACATGCATTTATTGCGAAACAAAGCAATCACAGTCGTGGGTGGAGCTGGGAGATTCCCATACTGTTTATCTAAAAAAAATCTCTCATTAAATTTTGCCACATTACTGTCTTCAAAATCTTCTCCTGATGATTTTATGTAGAATTTCCTGAAATTTCCTGTGACTCAGCCAACGACCATATCATATAGATTCAGCGTATGAAGTGCTAAATATAATAATTGGCAAAGAAAGATGAACATGGATCATTTGATCACAAAAATAAAACATTTCCATAAAATTAGAAAGATGATAAGATAATAATTTATCAATTTGTTATCTTATCATTTAATTGTGCTTTAGTGTCTTGTGCTGTCTTTTGTGTGCACTAAATAAATGGTTTATAAATCTTTATTTATCTTATTGGAGCTAAGAGACCCTACATGGATTTTTCTCATAAATAAAATCAACATGGTATTCGCCACACTTAGCGAATTTAGTCCGGAGATTTCCAGTTTCTTAGTGTTTGTTCAGTGAATGTTTAGTCTAAGGGTCTACTCTTTAAGTCCGTTAACGAAGATATGGGCCCGTCCGAACGTAATAGATCCGTCAATCGGGGACCGAATAAAAATTTTCGGACTCGTAATTTTTCACATCGAGGCAACTGTCAAATCGTGTTCTCTTTCAATCTAAGTTTTGCCGTTAGTACTATTAGTTATTCTGGGGTTTTCTCCGAATATGTCCGTAAGTGATACGGAGTAGGTGACGCCTGTAACTTCGGCCGGCACTACGGAATTCGTGCTAGGTCCAATTTATTGATGTGACGAGTCTGCAAAAGATAAATAAATAGTTGGAAGTTCAATATTCTTGCCCTTTGGCGTAAAACGTGCGTCAATATTATAACTCAACCGGTTTACATAAGTATGTATTTACTTTTAATGTAAGAAGCGGCTTTATGTTATTGGTTTTTCGAGATATCGCCAAGCGGTTGGTCGACTCTTCACGTGACCAAAGGGCTGGCCTAATTCTTGGCCAAAGAATCTGCATCGCCATGCAACGTGGCAATGCTGCCAGGCATTTGGGCACTGCAGCGATGCGGACTTTTTGATGCTCTATAATTTTTTGCTTCTTTTTTCATAAACATATACATACATACATATTATTATTTTAAGTCTGTTAGTTTATATTATGTAAATACCTATTAGATGTGAAATAAATCATTGTTTTTACACTTATATTTACAACTATGATAATAAAAAACAACATTTAGAATAATTAAAGACTAGGTAGTATACAGTATCTCCGGTTTCGGACTGTACAAATTTAAGGCTCCTTCAAACAGGTGCGACACGCGATAAAATCGCGCGCGACCCAAAGGCACCGCAAGTCGCTAAACGAGCGGTGCCTTTGTGTCGGGAGGACGGGAGGTAGGTACTTAGGTAGTTTGCTCTTTTTATCAATAAAATTATTCTACATGTCGGGTCGGAACCAAACCCTCTAAAAGTACTTTAACTTTGGAACTTAATGTCCAATTATCATAAAAAAAACTTAACAATTGAAAAGTGTTAACAATGAAAATGGGTTTTAAGTTTGTAGTCCGAAAGCGGACTGCATACTTCGTTAACAATTTATTTTATTACTAGCACTACTAGCAGCGCCCCGCGGTTTCACCCGCGTTCGCGTTAGTTTCGATCCCGTGGGAATATCGGAATAAAAATATCCTATGTATTAATACTGGTTATAAACTATCTGTGTACCAAATTTCATCCAAATCCGTTCAGTAGTTTTTGCGTGAAGAAGTAACAAACATACAGACACCACTCGCAAACTTTCGCCTTTATAATGTTAGTATGATTTACCTAGTGGATTTATGGTGTCATAGTGCGTTTGCCACACAGGCATAATAATATGTACATAATTATCATTTCATTACTTCGATCAATTTAGGTTTGCTGCTGCTAACATAGTTTTACATAGTTAAGCTAAAACCTAGAATTTACTCGCCCGAAGCGGGCGAATCGACACTTTTAAATATTTATAATATTATTTTCTGTAGGCGATTTGCACGAAATTAATTTATTTGTAATTTATTAATGTATCGAACAGAAATCAACGGCTTACTTATTAGTCGATTCGCAATTCGTCAGTTTTAAATAATATAATTTTTTCAATAGGCGACTCGCACGAATTGGCACATTTTTAATCTTATACAATGCAATAGAGTAAATTCGTGCGAATCAACTAATAAGCCAAATCAACGACCAATAAACCCGTCAATTTTACCGACAAATAAAAACTCTCATATAAGTAGGTATTTATTTAAATCTTGTTGTTTTGGTGGTTAAATGCACGAAGTGTAGGTACCTATTAAGTACAATATATGTATAATATTAAAACTTTAATGCGCATATGATTGCAGAAACAATTTCCCTTTTATTTTACACCTAAGTATCTTTTTTTTTAATGTTTTCGCCGATTCGATGTTTAAATACTTAAAAGAGTTTTCTGTCATTATTTGTGTACAGACGGCACATCAAGCTACTACAATCTGTCAAATTTCTTTAATAGATTTTCAACTTTATCGTTAAAGCATTAGATTCAAGGTTGATTGGGAAAATTTTACAGTTTCGGGTAGCTTGATGTGCTGGCGTCTGTGCATTTATAATAATATCGACAAATGAATAAAAATACCTCTAAAAAAATATAAAAAAGCACGTTTTGGTTATAAATTAATTACTATTCTGAAGGTCGTCGACCGGTTGCCTGATTTGGGTAAACGAAGAACGAATTCTTCAGTACATTGACCCGTAGTGCCCCTAATCAAGACATATCTATTGAGTTTATCGACATACAGGGCCAAATTATATTGACCTAAATACGTACAGACGCCAGCACATCAACCTACCCGAAACTGTCAAATTTTCCCAATCAACTTTGAACCTTATGCTTTAGCGATAAAGTTGAAAATCTATTAAAGAAATTTGACAGATTGTAGTAGCTTGATGTGCTGGCGTCTTTACAAGCTTGGGTGTATTATCGTTGGCCCTTATTTACTCGACTATACTGAGTAGCTTGCAATAACAAGACTAAGTAGATTTAAACAGACATTGGAGCAATAAGATTTTATAGAGAAACACGCCTTTCTAGACCGTTCGTCTCGGCTGCCATTTGAAGACTATTGACAGTCGTTACGGAAAGCCCGAAAGTTGAAGCCCGTTGTCGTTACCCGAAAGTCTGGCAGCTAGTCTTACCAAGGGGTCTCGTATTACTTAGTATCTGCTTTGTGGAGGTCAGATAGGCAGTCGCTCCATGTAAAATACTGGTATTCAGTTGCATCCGGTTAGACTGGAAGCCGATCCCAAAATGGTCGGCAAAAGGTTAGGCAGAGGATAATGACCCCTTCCTATACGTCGGCAACTTACATAGCAAGGTAATGTTAGGTAAAGTCAGGGAAAATTATTGTTGAGCAAATTGACTAACAACTTAAATTGTCCGTATAGATATACAAATCACAACCGTCATTCTTTGACAGTTGTATGAAATGACTATAATGCTGCAAATTGACGTATTTGGTCAGCAAAGAAGTCGATACCACTTATTTTTTTTAATAAAAGTACCTTTAGAGTATTGAGCACAATATTTCAAGAATAAAAAACACATGGAATGAGCACTGAACGACTTCTGTTGCTGACTGTAGGCACATAGAACTCTAAAAGTATCATATTCAAGGAACCGACACAATAAATTAACATGTTTTATTCATCGAATGAAGGTCTAGGAAGAGTATGTAGACACAAACAAAATGATTTGCAGAAAGTCCAAATGCTCTTTATAAGTTACGAATAATTTGGTAAATGTAAAAAATACATTAGGTAATAGGCTTGCCCCCTGTTACATGCGACTTTTACACAGGAGGAGGAGGAGGAAGGAGGTTCTCAATTTGGATCAAATCAAATCAAATTTATTTCTGAACCAAAAAGTTTTACATTAGTTGGTGATTGGAGCCTCCTGTTGAGCAAGTAATGCCTGTGGATGTGTATTCCTATTATTATTTTTATGTATGTCCGGGCATAACTCGACGGAGTACCTGTACCTTTCTGGTTCAACAAAGGAAGGAAAATCCGTCTATATATGACGATATATAGACGGATTTTCCTTCCTTTGTTGAACCAGAAAGGTATAGGTATTGCGTTGGTATTGTTTTAAAAGTTTAAATTCCCTGATTCCTAAAATTATGATCGAATCCACTAATGTATTATAAAATTGGTTGAACAAAACGTCTATCATTATATCACTTAAAAAGAGATGTACCTACACTACCTACGAGTATATAGCAACGGATTTAAATGCGTTTAAGAAACCATTCAGTTAAAAGAAAAAATAATGTAGTATGTCCCGTAATGGGTAGGTAGGTATTATATATACCTTTTGCCAGCTGTAATTAGTATGTGGTACTAGCAAAGAGGTTTAAGATAATATTCTTAAGTAAATAATTTAATGTCTCAGGGCACTAGGAATCAGCTCAAAAAATTGGGCTCTGAAAATAATCAGGAAGAAATGGAAATATTTTATTTTTACAAAAGATGTAAAGCAAAACAACATAAAAACTTCAAAAAACTAAATGGTTATTTACAATCAGTACATAAAAAAACAATCATATAAAAAATCCTTAACATCTACCTGTGACGGAACTCCACATGTCTGGCTGCTCAAAACTGATACCTGAATTGAAAATGAAGAATCAAAAAACGTCACCTAATTTGATCAAGGTAACAATGGCTCAGAGTGTGCCTTCGTTGTAGCAGGATGTCACCTTGTGGGTCTCATTGGGCGGAAGGTCAACCTATTAAGTCAGTCCTCATTAAATGTATTAAGAATTTTTAGAGTCAAAGTCCATTCCCATTCCATGCATGGTTGCTATCTAATCAGAGTCGGATGTGGTTATTAATAGGAAATATATAATAATTGCGGTTGCGTAGTACTTAGCACCTACAGGATGTAAACATGTGATTAGCTGGTAAGTAGCACTATATTTTTGAATGCTGTTTCATCGTCACGTTGGAAGAATGAGTGATGCAGCTTTATTTATTGACTTTATAGCTTTTGCCCGCGGGGAACATACTACCTACCGGAACAAAAAGTTCTTTGTGTTAACCCACGGGAAAGTAGGTACTACCGGCGACTAAAAAGTCTTTTTTCTTTAATCCAGGTTATAAACCATATGTGTGCCTTTCATTCAAATCTGTTCAGCCGTTTTTGCGTGATTGAGTAGCAAACATATAAAGTTTCACATTTATAATATTAGTAGGATTAACTTTACTAAGAGCTGATTTTTCCAACGCCGGTTAATTTATCCGAAGAATATTTTTGAATTTTTGACAGATCTTCCATACAAAATTTGTCAGACGTCAATTTTATTCCACGAATAAAAATTATCTGTCAATTGAAAAATCAGCCCTAAATCAAATAAAAGTCGTTTATGTGGTAGGTACAAAACACGAGTATGATAATATACAAAATTTCAGTGCAAAGACACATTCCGCCATGTAATGATGGCATGCGAATATTTATGTATTAAAAGAACAGCAACAACAAAAAATACATTTGCAGCTTTGTTTGAATGTGTACCCACTTAATGTTAAAAATAAAAAACAACAAATTGGATAACCTACAATGTACAAGGTCAATTAAATACCTGGCGATATAAACGTGATCTTGTGATAAATTATGAGTAAACTATTAATTTTGGTTTTTATCAGCAATATCGATACGGTCTGTTACGTTTTGCCAGATATTGTAATTTGACTTTGTACTTTTAAGTCTGAAAGTGACACCGGGGTGATTGAAAAGTTGTATGGAAATCGGTTGTCATGGTATGGGCACGAGATGCAGAGGATTAAGAGCTATTACGCACTGTCGACTGGTCGTCGGCGACTCGATCCCTCGGCGACCAAAACATAGGCATCATCTGGCGACCAAGTGCGTAAATACCTATTTAATCTGTCGACCGAGTCGCCGGCGACCAATCGACAGTGCGTAATAGCTCTAAGGCGAAAGCGCCAGGGTAGCCCGAGAAATTCTATGTTATGTATGTTACCTTTTCACGCCTAAACCACTGAACGGATTTCGATAAAATTTGGCAGATTGCATTTCGGGGAAGGATATAGGATAGTTTTTATCGACATACCTCGCGGGCGAAGTCGCAGGCGGAAGCTAGTATATTTATATTTCTATGGGGGAGACCATAGAAACGATGGTTGGACTGTATGAAGGATGATATGGCTGGAAAGAGAGTGAATACCGAGATCATGAGTAATAGACTTTTCTATTAGGTACATAAAATTGTGGAAGTAAAATACATGTTACGCCGACCCCATTGATATAAATTAGGGTACCTCAGAAGAATGATGATGAGGTTTGTTGTTGTTGTAGTTTATTGCGTTAGAATGTATGGTAGATATGACTTCGCCTTGTATGCATCACTGCGATCGACGATATAATGTGCGCCTCGTGATTAGAACTATGGGTCAAAAGTCAGAACTGCTCTTGCATCTATCTTACCGAGCTAGATAGTTGACGATATATTGTTAGGTAATTCATCATGGAAACTTACTTATGCATGTCTAGTAAACTGG
Source organism: Luperina testacea (assembly GCA_927399505.1). NCBI lineage: Eukaryota > Metazoa > Arthropoda > Insecta > Lepidoptera > Noctuidae > Luperina > Luperina testacea. The sequence goes on along the minus strand of OV656759.1, from coordinate 17,158,442 downwards.
TGTGAGATTTATAGTTTTTTTTATTAGTGTTATCTTCTGTTTAGGTGTTTTTTTTAAATACCTAATACTTCGATCGACTATTGTAATCTAAATCTTTCACCTCGTGATTAGAACTCTGGGTCTAAAGTCAGAACTGCTCTTGCGACAATCGTTACCGAGCCCGACAGATGACGACATGTACTTAGTAATGTTTCACACTTTTTCGCACCATTATATTCGCGTCCAAGGTGTGCTAACTGCTAAGGCGCTTATAAATAAAAATAAAAAACCGGTCAAGTGCGAGTCGGACTCGCGTACCGAGGACTCCGTACAAATTTGTACAATGCGCGCCACGAAAGATGAGACCTCCCCCGCTCTTTCCGCCGCCCCTATGACGTCCGGTCCCGTCCCACACTCAGACCTCATACCGCTAAAGATACCTAAAATCGTGTACTGCGCAAGTTAAACCACGTGGTGTGTCAAGTCTCATCTTTCGTGGCACGCATTGTAGGTAGGTATGTAAATAGTTTTAAAGTATTTTTTTAGTAATGTAACTACACTGATATTAGGAGTTTTTCCTTTACTTGTGCTACATGACATTGCTTCTTGTGAAATTTCATGATTCTAGGTCAACGGGAAGTACCCTAATAGGTTTTGATTTCGGAACATATAAGCCCGTATCTTTTGATTGCGTTGACATAGAAGTTTGATTTTTTTCACTGCTTCAAGGGATTGCAGCCCTGAGTATTTGATATAAATTTCAACTTGATAGCTCCACGCGTTCCTGAGAAAAAGGGTCTTGACTGAGGGACAGACAGATGGACAACGAAGTGATCTTTTAAGGGTTCCGTTTTCCTTTTGAGGTACGGAACCCTAAAAATAGTTTTTTCTTGTTTAAAGGTTTTTTAATTTACCTGTTTATAGTATACTTACTTAAAAGGAATTAAAAAAAACATACTTACAGCTTGGTTTAAGTGCCTACGAATATTCGTTAATTTAAACATTTTCTTGAGTATAGTTGATTACAACTTTTCCACAAACAAATTTTGTAGGTATAATAGTAAAAAGTTAAAAAGAAGTTCCTTATTTAACGTAATTATGATATTTTTTTCATCTTAGTCATAAGAAGATAGAAGAATCATAGAAGATTGTTTCAAAGATTGTAGAAGTGACTCCTTCATATTGATAACCTTTAAAGTAAATAAAGACTAGTTGATTGTAATATTTATAAACTAAGCTGATTACACTGTCCATTTTAGTCCGACGACCTTTGCATAGAATACAAAAAGTAGGAAAAAAAACTAAATATCTACGTCACGAGAAACTTGCATAGCTAGGTAACGTATTTTATGGTAATGTAAACGTTAACTAGCGTTGCTTGCAACACAGTACAGTCACGTGCAAACATATTATGTTCCATTGGCCGTAATTACGGGTAGTCAGAAGCCCGAAAGTCTGACAACCAGTCTCACTAAGGGGTATCGTATTACCCAGTAACTGGGTGGTGAAGATCAGATAAGCAGTCGTTCCATGCGAAAAACTGGTGCTCAGCTGCATCCGGTTAGATTGGAAGCCGACCCCAACATAGTTCGGAAAAGGCTAAATGAAATTCAAAAGCGATTGTCTTGTAAATGAGGTGTTATACATTCAGAATATTTAAACTATTTCTATAACATTTATTTTTTTGATATAATCGATACTGTACCTAAAATTGGTTTGATGTTCACTAAGTGTGTACAAGTTTTATGCTATGCACAGGTGAGTTGTCACCTTTGCGTAGGTACCTATTCACGATAAATAGTTATTTTAGCACGTTTACAATAAAATGACTAGGTACTTATTAGTCTCAAGGCTCTTTCAAACAGGCGCGACACGCAAAAAAAAGGTACCGCAAGTCGCGCAAAAAGCGGTGCCTTTGTGTCGCGCGCGATTCGCGTCGCGCGTCGCGCCTGTTTGCAGGAGCCTTTATGCTGTATTTGATTAATATCTTTCTATCACATTATACAGGGAGGCACAAACCATAACCTTCAAGGTTATGGTTTGCGCCTCCCAGTTTCAGCACATGATTCTAGACGAAAAATTTCTACACCTTTGTGTTCAGAATCATGTATTGTATTGTGCTAAATTCATGGTCCCATAACAGTATGCGCGTAGAGGTCTCGGCCACCCTGAATCTATAACACTTCTCCTATTCATGGGGGAGCCCAGTAAGGCTAGGCACAAACGAACCACCGGTCTCAGCCGCCGGTAGACCAGCGACAAGCAGTTCACATAATTTTTCATACGTTTTGTATGGATTCGTCGCACACCTGGTGGCGGCCACCTGCTACCGCACAGCAATACTCAACACCGCAGCAAAGTGCGACAGCCACCAGTGGTTGTGGCCAGTGGCTCGTGTGCGCTTACCTTAAGTGATAAAGAAAGAAAGAAAACTGCGTTTATTGGCATTAGAACAAAAACAACTTGAAAACAGAAAAACAATGCGTATAATGCCAAATGGGCTTCAGCTCAGCATAATATCTCATATAAATATCATCTACAATTCTACACCAGTTGTAATTTTAATGCCTTCTTTAATTTCAGACAGCGGCCACCAATCTCATGACATGCTTCAACGAATTGGTGAACGTGGAAGTTTTGCAGCAGGAGATCGAAGATGCCAAGCCAACCGGACAGGTCGATGAAGTGTTTAAGAAGTTAGTATTAAACATGCAAATATGGATCTTGATGATCATAGGCATAAATGTGATTTTCTTTTATACGCGACTCGCCACAAACAGTTTGTCTCGACTCGAGCATGGCTTCTGAGACATAGGGTCTTCTTGGCCGCAATCGCCAGGTCGGGCTATGTGTTATTAGATTTTTTCATGCTGGACGCTGTATTTGTGTGGTTGATGTATTCATGGGACGTCAACATAAATAGAGTAACGTGAGCTGTCTCAAGTCGACTAATAAGAACAGAGTACTATCAACGATCCGCCTGACATAGATAATAATTACTTCCCTTTACAACGTTGCAGTAAATAGGCCATGCTCAAACAAGACGGCTCCGAAATATGTACAGACGCCAGCACATCAAGCTACTACAATCTATCAAATTTCTTTAATAGATTTTCAACTTTATCGCTAAAGAATAAGGTTCAATGTTGATTGGTAAAATTTGACAGTTTCGGGTAGCTTGATGTGCTGGCGGCGTCTGTGCATAAACATAGAAATAATGAAAATACGTTTATTTGCGGCAAACATGACCCAGAGAAAGATCACAAACACAATCAACAATAAGTTAGGGGCAAATATGCTATGTGTTTGGGAAAACATGCAGATGTGTTCCCACAGCCCACACATTTGGCCGTATGACCATACCATGCCTAGATACCTATATAGAATATATTCTTATCTAACTGACCCGATAGACGTTGTCCTGTCCAAATTTCAATAAATCATACAAAAATCCCAGAGAAAAATACAACATTCCTAATGTTTATTTCACTAAACACCTTCCTCTTTATTTGTTATGTTGAACTTGCGTCACCTTGAAATCTGAAGAGCATGACTAATACAAAGCGCCCTATTATGTCGTACTTGCGGCACATTTAAATCATTGACCACCATGATTAATACAAAGAGCCCGTTGTCGCTGGCACCGCCGCCTCCTCAACATTTTCGATAGCGTCCATTGAAATCTGAAGACCATGATTAATACAAAGAGCCCGTTGTCGACGGCACCGTCACCTTCTCAACATTTTCAATAGCGTCGACGGTCGACCAATCTTGATTCTCACATCGAACAATTGTCACGCGTCCTTTGTAATTATTTTTATGAATCAAATAGCTTTATGCAAATTATCGGTTTCCTTTTACATCCTCCTGCAGCCGAACGTAATTTATTCATAAACATTGCTTTAAGTACAGATTAGTTAGCGAATCCATACATTTTTGACGTTTGAACGTCTCCTTGTTCGTCTGCAGTATTTTAGTTTTAATAAATAAATAATCATCGTTTATAAATAAACCCCCATATTACGAATGTTTTAAAACAAAAAACCGCCGTTCTCAAGTGATGCGCTTACCAATGAACAAGCATTTCATGTTTATTTATATAGATTGTAAACCATATGAGTATGACAATTTTATTATTATGAGAAATATTATTTGATGAGTATTCTATTCTACAATTTATAATATGAAGTTCCGCACTATACTACCCACAGGCAAGTTCTAGAATAGATAGTTCCGTCGTAGATCTCTTCCATCGCTTTTCATCGGGCGAGTTCAAAGTCAAGAGCGGATCCATTAAATAATAAAATAAATATGCGACTCTCATACAACGCCATTTGCCATACGACTATAAACCTTGAAGTCGAGATAACTCAGTTCAATTTGGTTTCCAGATACTGCGTCAAGACACCGCAATTCAAAGGATGTTTTCGCAATATGACAGAGACGATAAAGCCTTGCTTCACGGCCCCTGAACAGAAAAACTTCAAGATTTTGTACAACGTTACTGAGCAGCTGGCCGACTTTATCTGTTTTAAAGATGGCGACCGGATCGCATGTAAGTTTGTACAGAAATGTTTTATTTAAAACTGAGCTGCTGTGCTAAAATGGAATCGGGCTGGATATATCTGCCGCATGTCAGACGACCAATGGGCCAAACTTACTACCCAATGGGTCCCTCTTAAGGCCAGGACTCTCGGAAATCTCGGAATCGACCTATTTTTGATTCAACATTAAACAATCAAATATTCTTTGTTTTAATCTGAAAAAAATATATGGCATAGTTTAACTAACATTCTTGATTATTCTATGGTTCAAAACACGATATTTACAACTTCACTCGATCATAAAAAATCGCAAACAAATCGAAAACAGCGAAGTTTTTAATCGTTTTTCAAGTCGCATTTGAAGTAGACTTAACTTTTACTCGCAAAAAATATATGAAAAAATAGGCAATGATGTATAGTAGAACATTCTACGGTTAATTTTTCTCAAAACTGATTTTTATTGTCTTAACAAGATATAATCTAAAAAGGCGGCCTGCGCGCTTCACTTCAGTAGCCCGCCGGGCGTTACCGAGGTAGGACCTGTGTCGCTTTTGCTGGCTCGCCGCGTTCCCGCTAATCGATCGAAATATACGTTATAATATTGTTAGTTAATTTCCGTGTTTGTGTATTAGTTTCAAAATTCAGTCTGTAAATATTGTTTAGGTTCTAGTATTAATAATTAAACTAAATATTAGTTTGTTATAATATAGTGATAATTAAGATTATGGGGAATAAAAACAGAAGAAAGAAAAAAAAACGTTCAGCATTGAACTGCAAAGCTTAAAAAAAAATAAGGTAATTTTGATTATTATTTTTCTACGTATTTATAACTACCCACTTATAAGACGACGCGACAGAATAATATTGTAGTTGTATAGGTTCTCTTGCTTTCGTCACAGTACTAGCAGTAGCAGGTCGGTACCATAAATTTACAATTATCGTAATATCTGTAATAGATTTTCAACTTTACTACAACGGAATAAGGTTTATATTCAATTGCAAAATTTGAGTTTTTGAGTTTGTGTTTCTAGTTTTGTGATTGTATAGGTAAAATATTATATTTTTTCGAAGTGAAAACTTCTTTAGCATTATTGTGATTTGAAAATTTTATGAAACGAAAAAGCTACAGTAGAAAAAGCTACAGTAAAAAGAGACATAAGTTTTAACGTGGGAGAAAATGAGATAGGAAGCATTATACAGTGTTTTTGTTTTTTATTATTACAAATGACATCACATTTAATCCTATGCTACTAATTTGTGATGATGATGGTGATGGTGTTGGCGATGGCGATGACGATGGTGATGGTGATGGTGATGGTGATGGTGATGGCGATGATGATGGCGATGGTGATGGCGATGGTGATGGCGATGGTGATGGCGATGGTGATGGTGATGGCGATGGTGGTGGCGATGGTGATGGTGATAGCGATGGTGATGGCGATGATGATGATGGTGATGGCGATGGCGATGGTTGTGGTGATGGTGATTGCGATGGTGATGGCGATGGCGATGATGATGATGGTGATGGCAATGGTGATGGCGATGGCGATGGTTATGGCGATGGTGATGGCGATGGTGATGGCGATGGCGATGATGATGATGGTGATGGAGATGGTGATGGCGATGGTGATGGCGATGGCGATGGTGATAGCGATGGCGATGGCGATGGCGATGGCGATGGTGATGGTGATGGATGGATGGATGGATGGATGGATGTTCTTTAGCATCGTTGTGATTTGAAAGTTTATGAAACGAAAAAGCGACAGTAAAAAGAGACATGTAAATTCATAAGATTTAACGTGGGAGAAAATGAGATAGGAAGCATTATACAGTGTTTTTGAAGGTTTCACTTCTACCACGTGTGAATTGCACACTTGCTGTTTTTTTATTTAAAAATATGAAATTCGTTGTGAATGAAATAGGAGTTCAATAAAAATACGTATTGTGGTGTTTTTGATTAGTAGATTTAATTAAAAAAACTTATTGACGAATTCAAGCAACCAAAAAAAGTGTTTTACAAAAAAAACAACCGACTCAAAAAAAAAACACTACAACGTGAAGAATATATTTTCATTTTTTGACACCGACTTTCGAAACTAAAGTTATTTTTCACTTTGTAGTGTTTTTTTTTTTGGAAGTCGGTTTTTTTTTGTAAAAAAGTTTTTATTTTTCACTTTTTAGTTGTACTTACCTACCCCAAACAAATTCATATGTCACTACTTGCTATGTGAATATCAGTAACAAAGCTATTGAACACATCTGCTTTACCCTTTGAAGGGTACAGGCGTGATGTTATGTTGTTTGATTGCGATTACATATGCTATAGCAGCAATCGCGGTTGATTTGCTGGCATTTATTGTAGAGTTCCGTTGTTTGTCTCTGAAAGTCATCATCAGATCTTTACAAAAATAAAAAAAACAGCATGTGTGCAATTCACACGTGGTAGAAATGAAACCTTCAAAAACACTGTATAATGCTTCCTATCTCATTTTCTCCCACGTTAAATCTTATGAATTCATGTCTCTTTTTACTGTCGCTTTTTCGTTTCATAAACTTTCAAATCACAACGATGCTAAAGAACATCCATCCATCCATCCATCCATCCATCCATCCATCCATCCATCCATCCTTCACCATCACCATCACCATCGCCATCACCATCACCATCACCATCGCCATCACCATCGCCATCACCATCGCCATCGCCATCACCATCGCCATCGCCATCACCATCGCCATCACCATCATCAACATCGCCATCATCATCGCCATCACCATCGCCATCACCATCGCCATCAACATCGCATCACCATCATCATCATCGCCATCACCATCGCCACCACCATTGCCATCACCATCGCCATCGCCATCACCATCATCAACATCACCATCGCCATCACCATCACCATCGCCATCACCATCACCATCGCATCACCATCATCATCATCGCCATCGCCATCACCATCACCACCACCATCGCCATCACCATCGCCATCATCATCATCGCCATCACCATCACCATCACCATCGCCATCGCCATCACCATCATCCTCATCATCATCATCACCACAAATTACTAGCATAGGATTAAATGTGATGTCATTTGTAATAATAAAAAACAAAAACACTGTATAATGCTTCCTATCTCATTTTCTCCCACGTTAAATCTCATGTCTCTTTTTACTGTTGCTTTTTCGTTTCATAAAATTTTCAAATCACATCACAACGATGCTAAAGAAGTTTTCACTTCAAAAAAAAAATTGCAGATCTGTCTATTTACGATGGAGTTATGCCCCCCCTAACATACATTAAAAAAAAATAGAAATATCCGAATTGAGAACCTCCGCCTTTTTTGAAGTCGGTTAAAAATATAATATTTACAATCACAAATCTAGAAAGAAACTAAAGTAGGATGATGAAATTAAAATACTGTAGACGAGCAGCCCTATATTTCAAGAATAGGGCCGATTCACAATACTATTACTTATAAAAATAACCGTGACAGGGGTCAGCGAGTTCATTCGAACTGCGCTTTCGCGGCATTTGCCACGCGAGGACGGAGGTAACGCTAAATGCCTACTACGCTCGAAGATCCTGGCCTTAAGGCGAAAGCGCCAGGGTAGCCCGCGAAATTCAATTTTTATTAACGTTTTTTGCAATTTGCTGGTCAGTATTAAGTTTTACGTCGATCAAAATATGATTCGCGGCCGTAACAAATATGTATTTACAGAATTATACGTTTTATTCTATGCAGTGAAGTGATTCTTTTATTTCGCTACAGTATGTTACGTTAACCAACAGTTTGAAACAACCTGCCCTAAATCTAATGCTATTGTTGATCAAAGAGTATCACTATTATTTCTACCGCCAAGCACCGTTGCTGTGTCCTTTGAAGGGTATGGGTGTCAGTGTAATTAAAGGCAAATGAGTCGTTTCCTAGCTTGTTTGTCGTTCAATAACATAAAATCAATGTAATGTAAGGCAATATAGTCATAAGGAAGGATAATATAGGATGATTTTTTTATCGGTTCCAAATTGTTACAAGGTATTCTTTCTATCTATGAAAGTGAACAACTTTCACTATGGGACCAACTCTGAAATCACGAAAAAAAAAAGTCAACTGTTTCATACAAAAGTTCAATACCTACTTGACCAAAATGTGTGAAACAGCTGTTTTTTTTTCATGATTTCAGAATTGGTCCCATAGTGAAAGTTGTTCATATTCATGGATAGAACTGCTTGTAAAAATTTGGAACCGGTAAAAATATCATTCTGTATAATATGTATATTATAACAGACGCAAAAATTACCTACGGCTACGACCTATACCTACCATCAAGGTGTGCCGTTGGATTATACAAGGTGTAACAGAATAAACGCAAGTCCTGAAAGTAGTTTGTTCATTTGACTACTGAATCGATTTCAGTAACATTTAATAAGTATATAGGTATTTGTTTCAAAAATTATTTATTATTTTGCCATACTGACCGCTGTGTGAGCCAAAGAAAATTAAATCTTATTTCAAGGCAATAAGACTTAATTTAAAATGCATAAAGTAATGAAATGCAAAACGTGTTGACCCTAGGTCAACACGTTTTGCTTAATAATAATAGTTAACTCATTGGGGTGTATGAGTACTTGCGTTAATATTGTATACCATACCAATTACTTTAGAATAAACTGTGAAAGTCGTATGTTTAAAAAACCTTTTTTTTTTCTTCAATATTTTCAGTATTCATCGCAGAAGGCGGCAAGGAGTGCTTCCAAGACAAATCGGAACTCATTCAGAACTGCTTGAACTCGACTTTCGACTCAGAGACGACCGAGAACCTTAAGAACATCAGCGAGTCTGGAAATTTGCAGCTTGAGTTCAAGGTAAGAATAAGAAAATTATCAGAGGGGTTATTCTCGTAATTTTAAGAACGTACACAGTATCGGCTGTCCCATTTCAAAACCTAGTAAGGGACACTTTCATAATATTTGCATAATCTTGCTAACCTAGAAGGTCTCTACCAAATACAAAAATACCAGCGTTTTAAACTTACATAAAAGGAGACATATTTAAACATCGATACCTAGTAAGTGCACCTTTCACTCCCTAGTGACCACTTATAACCTAGTAAGTCACTTTAACCAATTCAAAAAAATACATTCCATAGGCTGACCAAATATTACGTTTATGCGCTCTCCTGTAAAATTTCATTTTAAGTCCTTACTAGGTTTTGAAATGGGGCAGCCGGTTTGATCTCAGTCTCAATCGGTCAAAAATACCTCAGAATTTCCTACTATTTTGACAAGTTTCTGACATTGACTGTTGCTGCGATGAGCTTGCAGCTAGTTTTTGAACTTTTTACGGGAATTGGCCTTCTGATCATCATTAACAATTACATGTTAGGAGCTATTGACGATACATATTCGTTACGGTCGCGAATTATATAAAACCTGACACTCGCTGCAAATTGCAAAAAACACAAGAAGGTAACCATAGTGCATCTCCCTGAAAAAGAAAACTTTTATGTATTTCTTTTAGCTCTTTCATTGATGGAAACTCTTATTAGAGTACACGCTCAAAGGATCTATAAAACCTAAGCATTGGTTTTTTTTTTTGTTTTTAAAGGATTTGTCACACTGGATGCGATCTGCGGTCAGGTCAAAGTGAACACAGCCCGTAGCATGTATGAACAACACTTCACTTTGACCTGACCGCAGACCGCAGAACGCATCCAGTGTGACAAGCCCTTAAATCGTCGGAGTCGGCCAATAAGGCACCTTTCGCATCTCGTGTTGACGTTCGTCAAACAAATGTATCGCTGTGCAGCGACGCCTGTCGATGTATAACGCAACTTCGATGCGGCATTAACGCAACGACCACCAACGCTTTTCCTGCTATAATGTTATTTCTCTATAATAAAACATTAAATCAAAATTTTTATATTTTCAGGAAAAGCAGTGCAACCAAATGACGACATTACAGAAGTGTGTCGTCAACGTACTAGAAAAGTGCCCTAAGCCGACATCTGCTAACATCGTGGACTCACTGTTCAACTTTATTAGGAAGGCGACGCCTTGCAAGCAGTTTGTTAAAGTAAGTTAATTTGTTCATTAAATTGTATAAAGTAACATCTCAGCCTTCGTATTTAACGTTGACCCAGCATAGGCGTTCGTCGAACGTATACGCTGCACAAACGCGACGCTAACGCTGCGACAAGTTTAATCACGGTAATCCGATACAATCTACGCATCGCTAGCGCAGCGTATGCGTTTTTGTGGCGTCTCCGCGGCTTCAACGCAACCTATGCTGGAAATACGCTAAGTGCGAAACACACCATTAAGTGGATGTGTTTTTAACAGACTTCTTAAAAGGAGGAGGTTCTCAATTCGGATGTTTCTATTTTTTATTTAATTAACTAAAAACTCATCGCACAAACATTATGATAATAATGCCTTCTTAAGTCTAGTAAGAAATAATATCTATTTATTATTTAACTGACTATCTTTGCTATAATTTTATATATTTTTTAACAAATGATTTCTATTTCTTATGTAAATAACACCTATTTCACATTGCACTTAGCACTGCGACAGTTTTGCTCACAGCAATATTGTCAAAACTAATTTATGTGTTGCACTAATATGTTATTATCACGCATGTTTTAATAGGCGACTGACAAACCCAAAGGCAGAGGTCAGATTTCTGTAAGTTGTATATCATGAGCACAAATATCTATAATCATTATATCATAAAGTGAACGTCTGCTAAATCGCAATCAATGTACTACACAGAGAAATTCAGAAATATAAGGCTGCCTGAAAATGAAATAATTGGTGAAAGAATATATTTAATACACACACACAAACTCAAACTCAAAGCATTTATTTCAGTTAAATCATTTACAGGCTTATTAATTGTCAAGGAGTCTGTCAGTCAAAAATATGAAGCTAGTTGTCCATTCCAAAGCGTACTAGGTATATATATGGAGAAGAACGGGCAAGAGACTCCATGGACACTCTTTTAAATGATATTGTTACGATTTACGAAAATATTAGTTAAATCATTCATGTTGATTTAATAATATTTTATATGTTTGAACGATGTAAAAAGACACACACGGGTTATACATGGGACTTAAACAGAACTGGCAAAATGTGGGTGTACAATAGGTACACCTGTAGAGGTGTACCTATTGTACACCTGTATAGGTGCACCTATTGTACACCTGTAGAGGTGTACCTATTGTACAGATGCCAGCACATCAACCTACCCGAAACTGTCAAATTTTCCCAATCAACTTTGAACCTTATGCTTTAGCGATAAAGTTGAAAATCTATTAAAGAAATTTGACGGATTGTAGTAGCTTGATGTGCTGGCGTCTGTACACCCACATTTCGCCAGTTATGTTAAAGGGTGGATAGCCGCCCTTTCGCGGAAACAAGGCGTGATGATATTATGTGTTGTGTATGAATATATTTATTAGTATCAGTAGAAATTATAATGTTAAAATCCTATTTTGAGTTTGACCTTTTCACCTTTCTTTGACGGCTTTTCACAATGTACAGAAATTTTCCCAATCAACTATGAACCTAATGGCTTTAGTGATAAAGTTGAAAATCTATTAAAGAAATTTGACAGATTTTAGTAGCTTGATGTGCTGGCGTCTGTACCTACGAAGCTGAGTAGATTTCTGTTTTACGTTTTCGATTCACACTATCAATCGCAATCTAAATAATTTTGAAGGATATTGCTAATCCATTGCTTCTTATATCCAAAAAAATTGTCTGCTCAACAACGTAAATAACGCAATGACTCTTGTTTAACAGTTAAAATGAAAGATATTGCTATTGTTAGTGTGTAATTAACACACTTTCTCTGTTCTGTGTATTACGCTCTTGTGCTTTGCAATATCAGTCTCGCTCCTTCCTTCTTTATCAAAAACATGATACTACTCACCTGTGTTGTCTTTTTTTTTGTTGTTCACCTTATTTCAGAAAACCACAAAAAAAAAATAAAAAAAAAACAAAAAAATCACAAAAAATATGGGATCCATTAAACATTTTATATGTGACGGCTCAAAAATTATACTCCACATTTTAACATTTTTATTTCAATTTTCAGGCTGAAGAAAGTAACTCGCCCGGCGCAGCCAGCGGCCTCTCAGTGACGACAGCAACGCTTATTACGGCTTTAGCTGTAACATTACTCGCTTAAACACTTATACTAGATTAAGCTAAGCACTCATACAGTTACAACTTTAATTACTACAACGCTATGCGAATACAATCATAAACATACCTAATGAGGTACAAAAATACAGGTCGTATGCGATCTCAAACGCTGGTGCTGCCTCTGTAGTAAAATAACAACAAATATGTTGCAAGCATAAAAAAAATCAGAATGGCAGTTATAATTATAAATATTTTAGGGGCATTTTTTAGATAATTTTAAAGACGAAGTCGCATATTTCTCTTTTTATGTGTTTTTTGGAAAGGCGTGGGATAGAACAAAGTACGTAATTGTAAGGTGTATACGATTGTTGTGAAACGACACTATAAAGGTAAAAGTCCTAGGCTCGGAGTAGTAAGTATGGAGTGATACCACATCAAATAAGTGCCGAAATTTAACCACTCGTGTGTTGAAATGAATGTCTGTCATTGGACAATCGCTGACATCGCGTCATATAGCTCATTTCCTATTGGCCACTGCACATATGATCGCGGCGTTCGTTTTAACATTATTTCTTTATACTTACTACTTCAGAACCAATCAGAGTTAAGTGATAAAATAAAGATAATGTACATAAAAGGGCTCGAGTTTTGTCACCAACACGAGTATAGGTAAGTCTCGACTTGATTATTAGGCAAAATCGGCGAAATATATTATCAGAAAATTATCATTAATATTATATTTACATTCTATTATTTTGAAAAGGGGCCCGTGGCTAAATAATAACAGCCGCACAGGTCGATCGACCAGGTTAAGCTACGCTTGCCGCGGTTGATCTGTGGATGGGTGATCATCTTTACATACCGTGACCCCTCCGTGCCTCGGAAAGCACGTTAAGCTGTTGGTCCCGGCTGTCATTCGTGGATTTGGACAACCAGTTAAGACTGGTTGTCAGACTTTCGGGCTAGGCAGATGATGTTATTTTGAAACGTTTATATTGTGAAATCGAAAGAAATAATGTTTTAAGAGAATCGTGCACTTTTAATATTTTTATAAATTATATTTAAGTACATTATTTAGCACTTAATTTTTTCAGGTGATTTGCGATCCTTTAAAATCATCTGCCTGGCCTTTTCGCAACATAGTTGGGGTTGGCTTCCAGTCTAACCGGATGCAGCTGAATACCTGTATTTTACATGGAGCGACTGTCTATCTGACCTCCACAACCCAGTTATTGAATAATACGATACCCTTTGGTAAGACTGGTTGGACCCCTAGGTAAGACTGGTTGGATCCACGAATGACAGCCGAGACCAAGGCTCAACGTGCTTTTTTAAGTATATTCTAAATTAGCATAACATTGCTAATGCTTAAAGACTGTGATTACAACACTTATAATATTACATTCATATTATAATCATCCAAAATTTTACAAAAAAAAGTGAGACATTTATCGCAATGTTACATATCGTTACATATTTTCATAATATATTTGCCAAATAAATGTGGCCAACGACATCGTAATGCTTAGCTTGGTAGCATAAGTCAAAAATGTAGAAAAATCGTCCTTTACGACAGATAGATAAATTTAAAAGACCTACTACAGCATCTATAACTAGGATGGAATCTAGATGTAACCAGCATTAAATATTAAAATGCTTTTTTGCTTTTATTTTTTTTTAACAACAGCCGTCCGAAAGATGTACTTCATCATTAAGAGCACATCTTCAAACACCAGAATGTCCTTATGGCGAAAGAAACCGGAAACACTGTAATATGAACTTTAGTGTGTAAGTTATAAAGTCGATAATAGCAAGTAAAAATGACAAGTCTCGCTTAGTAATTATAAATTTGATTACTGCTTCTGTCCATTATATTATTGTTTTTAGGAGTCAACGAAATTTGGTGTTAGGGTTGGTGTTTTAGTGGAATAGTTTTAGGTATGTATGTAGATGATATAAAAAAAAACAATCATGGAAAAAGAATTATTTTTTTGTGAAATTACGTGGAGCTGGGTATATCATACTTCCCGAGAGTTTAATAGCAGTCGTTTCGCTTTTTGTCGGAAGTATTACTTCCTTTTCTATGTTAACTTAGATGCCCAGCAACTTTTTTGTCTCCGTCTCCTCGCCAAGATTTGGACGATACGCACACGGGAGCGTCAGCTACACTACTTTTTTGTAAACTTTTCGATTGAGCGGCAACTGGCTAGCCGGCAACTTTTTGTCGCCGTGCACACACTTGCGTTGCAACCAATAAACGGGCGACAGTTGCGTCCAAACCCGCGGACAAAAATGTCTTCCAGCTGTCGCGTCGCTGCATGCGTGATGTGAGAGACAAATTAGTAGTTGCGGACAAAAGTTGACAAAAAACAAAAGTCAAAAGTGGCTTATGGGCGCTCCCAACTGAACATTTTATAGTCAATATGTATGATTAATGGGACCGAAAAGTCCGTTAGTTTATGTAGTTATTAAAAGAAACATTCAAACTGAAGGCAGGTATGATAAAATACATAGACATGCAGTCTATGTATTTTATAATAATGATTTTCACTGAAAAACCATGGCCTCCGCATTTAAATATATAAAATCAGATTGTGTTTCTATGTGGTAAATCGATTGTATGTATTCTGTTAAATAAATATTTTTATATTAATATATCCTTATTATTTTATTGGTTTGGATTGTATACATCGTGCGGTGGCATTTCATAGACCAAAGGCATATTTATGTCACATTTATTATAGGCCGACCGCTTAACTGAGACGTTGCCTGAGGTAGCGCGGTGCGGGAGGGGTAGGGGGTGACGTGATGCGAGAGCTCAGAGATTCGTCAACTTGTGACAACTACCACCCCTCCCGTACCGCGCAGCTACCTCAGGCAACGTCTCAGTAAAGCGGTCGGCGTATAATACGAATTTTCATTTAGATCATTATGTGTTAGTCTGCGCTGCATCTTAACTGGGATTTAGATCATTATGTGTTGGTCTGTGCTGCACCTTAACTGTGGTTTAGTTTAAAATGTACAAGCCGATTATGTCAATCAACTACCTAGTTTCCGTTTAGACTATCTATCCATTTGAACGGGGAAAACTGAGTTAGTACTACGAATTTCCACTGACGGCATAATTATCTGTGGCATTTCATTGGTTATTTATTTCCTGCGGGGTGTATGTATCTTCTGTCCTTCTCAAAATAAAATAGAAAGAAAAAGATGCATTGAACTTAAAATTAGTTTAGTTTGTGAACAAGGGAATCGGCGCCATTGTTGAACGGATAATTTGTTCAAACTCAAACTCAAAGCATTTATTTCAATTAAACCATTTACAGGCACTTTTGAATTTTCAAGAAATCGGTCAGCCAGAAAATATGAAGCTAGTTGCCCATTCCAAAGCGTAGGTACCTATGGAGAAGAACGGGCACGAAACTCCATGGACACTCTTTTAAATTATATTTTTACAAAAATATTAGTTACATCATTAATGTTGAATTTATAAACCTATAAAGCGATGTTGTTATGAATTTCTTTTAAAATGGGTGATTGTGTGATTCCCGCTCAAATAGACAGACAGCCTTATTTTACTGATGTGACAAAATACTTAGATAGCTATTTTATTTCATTTTAACTAATAGTAATGGATAATTATGTAAAATGTATTTTATTTGTACACAACAGCTCTAGAAGACGTTTTTTTTTCGCCGTTTATAAACTGTTGCATCCTTTGAGTGCCATCACCTATCTCTAAATTTGAATTCTTTAAAACTATAAAAATAGCACGTTTTTCTTCTATAAACGGATTAGATACAGAAATAAACTAGGTATTGCTTAATTGACTGTTTAATTAATAAGAGCCATATTATTGTCTATGTCAATAGGTGCGTAGGGTCGATGTCCGGTAGGCAACTAGGAATTTGTATATGTTGCTACGTGGTTTCTAACCATTTTACAATATTTGCAAATAAATGGTAAAAAATAGGTATAAAATAGTTTGTTTTATTTGTTTTTAATCCTAATGCTGATTTCCAAGTCAATTATTTTATTCCTACTAAATAAGGAGTGCTATACATTTTGTCCGGGTCGGTCTGATTCGGTGAGGATAGATGTGCCGTGCCGAATCTGTGCCAAATATATGTGTGTAGCACCCCTAAGTGCTCATGCACACGAGCGAGACGCGTTAGGCGATTGGCACACTACACCGCATCGCGCAGCGGGACGTAGATAACGTGTCCCCGCGCGTGATTTTTTACATACAAAATCAATAAAAACGCGCTTCCGTGTAGGGAATTTGGCTCCATTTCACGCACCCCGCTGCGTAATGCGGTGCAGTGTGCTAATCGCCTTAATGACATTGGTGTCCACGGCTGTCATTAACGCGTATCTGCGGCTGCCGTCAACGCGTGTCGGCGGCAGCCGTCGACAACATGCCGCCCATGTATTTCAGCACCGTTGTCGACGGCTGCAGTTACCTCTGCCGATGGCGCGTGTCGCTCGCGTGGATGCACATTTACACAGCATATTGCTTGAATTCCTCGAAAGGTATAGACAGGTGTACAATATCAAGTTTAACTAGGTGAGTGTTGAATTATATTATCTGTAAAAATGCATACTTACGGTTTTAGGTTGTTTATTTCAATTTACAAGTTAACATTAAAATATATACACGTAGATATGTAATAAGAAATTAAAGAAAAAGGGAGGAGCTCATTGGCCAAAAAATTCGTCCGCATTGCTGTCAATGGGGTAATTGCCCAAAAGGCTGGCAACATTAACACGTTGGATGGCGATACTGACTCGTATATATTTACTGCCAATTTTTCACAGAACTTCATTAGCTATTCACATATAGAACAATAAGCCTATAATGTTCCCTCTGCTAGGACAAAAGACTCCTCTCTTCGTGAGGGATTTTCGTATAGGTAACTTCTGCAGAAATCAATAGTAGATAATATAAAATTCAAAGTCCTGAGTTCCTGACTGATATGATATATCAACGCACAGCCTAAACCTAACTATAGACATGAAATTTGGAGGGTGTGTTCTTTGTGAAGAGTAGGTATCCACTAATAAAGGGTTTTTCGAAATTCCACCCCTAAGAGGGTGAATGGGAGGAGGGTGAAATTTCACACGGATGTAGTCGCGGGCAGAAGCTAGCAGTAGATATTACGGTTGATAACTTCAGGGGGACGGGCAATGAGTAAATAATGCTCATATTGGTCTTATGTTTATGTATTGAAAGTTACAGTTCTTGCACAGCGATTTAACATTACATAATTATTATTATTGGCACTTATAATCACACCCAACTCTTGGACAATCAGCGACGAATCAGTTCTTCTGTAACAAAAAACAAATCAGTCAATTTATATTCAACCGAATTGACAACGTCCTCCTTTTTTTGAAGTCGGTTTAAAATTGAATGAATGCAAAAGTTTATTGTAGAAATGGTGGATCTGTGTTTCGTTCGCAAAAGCAATAGACAAAACAGACCTAAACGTATAAACATAGAAACCTCGACACAGTACCTACATAGCTTAGGGAAACAGTGGGTTGTACTACCAAGTTTAAAATTATTCTTGTCAGCTTTCCGGGCTCCTAAACTAGGTACGCAGACCTGCGACTATCCTGCGGGGTACCTAGAGTAGCAATGGCTTTGATTGTGACAGTTCAACAATATTCATTGCGTTATTTACGTTGCTAAGCAGACAGTTTTTTCGAACATATGAAGCAATGGATTAGCAATATCCTTCAAAATTATTCAGATTGTGATTGAAAGTGTGTGTCACGTAATTAGGGTGCTGTTCTGGACTGTAGCATACTTATTATGCTATTCTTTTTCATAATCGGTATTCTGTTGTCGCTATTTAACCAAGAAAAACCTTTTTTTTAATAATTTTCGAGTCGTCTTGCTGTCAGCATATGTTACTGACTCAACAGACAGCCAGTGCGATATTGGTGCTCCTGACCAAACAATGTCCCATGTTAGAATGTCCAAAGTGTCCATATAGGTACACCTGCACTTCCGAAGCCCTAAAAATCGCCACCGATGCTGCAATGGGCGTGGTCACTACCCCGCTCATCTAAGATAGGTACTTAATTTATTTATTTTCACTCGAAAAGAAGAAGAAGCATGTTACGTGTAGCTATGAAACTCAACTTCGTTTAGTATCATTACCTGCTACTGCAAAGCAAAAAAAATCGAAATTAAATTACTTATAATCCATTCTCACCAGAAATCAAACTTTGTTGTCTTTGTTGCACGGCGATCCTTTGCGTACAAATCTGAAGAGGGACTCGGCCATGTTGCTCGGGGTGGGTGTTTCACAGCCTTCCAACTTTGTCACAATACAAGCAGACAGTTCGTCGAAAGTCGCGCACTTTTGCTGTGTATCAAAATAAAATGGAATTAGACTTATTTCAAGTAGGTAATGATTAATACGTAGGTAATCATTTAGAGTTTTTGAAGTGAAAACTTCGTTAAGCGCGTTGAGTTAGTTTTGGTAGGGCTTGTGGGCCTTTATATCCCAGCAGTAGAAAACAACCTCGTTGTTGTTCATGTGTACCTAATAGATATTGCACGTAGGTAAGTAGGTACTTCTACTAAAACCTTGTCCTACATTGTGTCCCACTGTTGGGCAAAGCACTCCCCTTTTTCTTCTAAGACTCTATTTTGTGCAATCTCTGGTCATGTTGGCCCCGGAAACATGATCAGATCGTAACACCACATTAGCTGTGATCTAGACGGATCTGTGAGTTTCCATCTTCAAAAATACAAATACTGATTAGAACTTACGTCAAGGCTGAGGGCCCTAGCGGCTTCGATGCTGGAGAACTTGTCCTTGATCTTGTTGGCGCACTCCCTGACTTCATTGGCCTTGCTCGTGAAGCACTGGGGTCCACCTTCGGCGATGAACACTGCCAAAAAAATACGAGATTAGTACAAGGGCAAGGGTAGGTATGCCTATTTCACCAGTGTTTGTTATGAATGGGTAGGTTAAAATAATTTAATAGTGTACCTACCTAACAAAATAAGCAAAAAATACCCCAATGAGAATCGAGGTGTCGAATGAATAGCAAATGAGTGAGGTTCAAAAACTACTTTTGACATTTTCAGAACTTTCGTTTGTTCTAAACCTATTGCACTGTTCGTTCTGTCCATGCAGTTTCCAGCGGATTCGCCAGATTTCGATCAGAAGTTTTTTGAGTGGCAATGCCTATTTGTATAGGTACATATATATTTTGGCTCCAGAAATCACATAGCAAGTTGAGCTGCCATGCTCAAGGCAACCATAATAATAACTGATTAACGTAACGCAACGGAAATTGTGGATTTTGGAGTCCAGAACAAGTCATTTCTGAAGTGAAACTTCTTAGGCGGCGATTCGATGATTGAACGAGAAATGAGTGAAATTTCAAGGACGCGTCACGTTTAGACATATCGTTACTGAGAGAGAAGAAATATATACCTACTTACTCTTTCTGTCTCTCACATCAAGGCTGGCCGCATACATATGTTCTTATATTTTCCGGACAACACAATATTTAAGCACGTAAGCGCCTAGAGACGATTTTGTATGAAAAAAATTCATTTTTTTAAGAAATTTCATTTCTATCGCGCGTACGGTGCTTCATGCGCATTTTTTTAATAGGTAAAGCTATAAGTACAGCTGGATAGTTACTTACGGGCAATCCTGTCACCGTCTTTATAGCAGATAAAGTCGATGAACTGGTTGGTGCCGTTCTTGAAGGAGGACATCTGGTCGCGCGCGTTGGTGTCTATGCAGGGAGACACGCCATCCAGCAAATTGTAGATGCATGTCTTCAGTTCAGGAGTCTTGGCGCAGTACCTATGGGTTAGAACGATCGATTAGATTTACCTAGTTAAAGTCTGCTTTAAGGAACTAGTGTTCCTATAGCTTCTGTCGTTCAAAAAATGTAGCGCACGGCCATTTAGACCTTTCCAGGTCAGGTTTAGTTCCCTAATTATTTTTCTTTTTAAGAGAACCCGGTTCTGGAACCGGGTATTTTTTAATCGGTGATCTGTCTAATAGTCGGCCTCGGAATTGCTTTATCATCACAAAACGACAAGGTCTAATTCTCTGTGGTAGTTTGATAGTAACCTAGTGAAGTGTCAATTTCCTTTGGGTGTTGTTGTTAAAAGTTGTCGATATTAATAAGTTGTATGTATACCTAGGTACCTGCGTTATGATATCTCCATAAACAAGAATCGTCGCCATACAGGTTCAGAAAATCAGCTTAACGATTTATAAGTAAGTATTAGTATTTTTTTTGTAAGTATGTACTTACTTCTTGAAGACCTCATCCAGAGCACCATTGGGCTTGGCTTCCTCGATTTCTCTCTGCAGCGTCGGCACGTCAATGAGTCCCTTGATGCACTCCACGAAGGCCTTGCCAACATTCTACAAATAATAAATGGTACACTTTATTGAAAATGGAGATAGTCTGGACAATATTTTAACGGAAAATGCCCATAACTTGCATGCAAGCAACGTCGATTTTGGCAATTTTCTTGCATTAGATTGGTACCTACTTAGGTAAGTGTATGATACACCATACACATAATTATATGTAGATGTAGCTGTGGTTGTTATATAGTAGCATTTTTGAAAGCCCATTTTCAGGTTCTAGATGAGACATCGGCCCTAGGCTTTGTTTATTAAATTCACAATACACGTGAGGTGGTGGATTTGACTTTTTATCTTCATAGCTAAAAACACGTTTACGGCAGATGCAACTGCGGCCGCCGGCAAAGTGCCGCTCGTATCTTTGAGGACGGTGCTCAAGTACGTTGTCGACGGCAGCCGTCGACACGTCTACGGCTGACCCCGACTAGTGTCGACGGCTGCAGTTGTCTCTGCCGTTGGCAACGTGCTGCTTGTATATTACCTATGAACACTTAAATCGAGCCACCCTGCACTTGTTAAATAGAAGTAGGTATATTATAAGTTTTTAAATGGTCGCGAATTCTAATTCGGAACAATGACGACACCAAAATGATGGCCAGTACCTATGTATGGCTTCTCATTGATTCATCATTATTTTGATGTTTTAGACCTTTATACTTCACATGGGACCGCGAATGTATGTCTGTTTTGTTCGCATATTCTTTGTAGTAGAAACACTAGCCATTTTGACAGGCACGTTTTCATGGCAAGACTGGCCATAGGCTACAAACCGTAGTATGGAATACCCATATCTTATCAAAAATCACGACACGGGGGTTTCTGGAATTGGTCTTTTAAGAGGAACCGGGACCACCCCTATGTGCTGATGGTGATCACCGGGGTGGTTTTAGTGAGGTAAGAATCCCACACACCCCAAGAGTCTCTCCCTCCCCGGAGATCCGGTGCCTTTGAAGGTTTCCCCCCGAAAACAAAAAAAAAGCTACCTATCGTTTATCTCACAAAACATGAGATCGGCAGGGGTTCCGCGTTTGGTCAAAGATGGCCCGAATATGGGCTAGCAACCTCTTTAGTATTCCAACTGCCTCAGTTCAGCAGTATTTGATGTTAATTACCTAATACATATAGCGGCAAAAATTCTATGAACAGATGTTACTTCTTATTGTCATGTTAATGGACGGTAGATATTACGTATGCCAATTTTTGAGTTTTCGTTTAACATTTATTTGCACTTTGATTCACTAATAATGCTATGAAACATAAATTGTAAACATTGGAGTATTTTCTACATTCGTGGTCCATATGTAGGTATACCTAGGTAGCTACAGTTCGCGTCAAATACTTTGCCGCTCTGAAGCTAGGCTTTTCGCTAGCCGCGCATGCGCGCTGCTGTTTTATTCATAGGATTAACTACTGCGCAGTGATTTGTTGCCTACTTCAGAGCGGCAAAGTTAGATATTTGACGCGAACTGTTGTTGTTATTATTTGAACGAATCTACTGAATTACCCATTGTAGGTACTTATGTAGAGATAACGTCGTAGAGCGTGTCATAGAATATTGGCTTACTTAGTACGCTACTTAGTACATTTGCATGACGGTAAAATACAGGAAGAGAATTATGAAAACCACCACCCACAGTTTCTTACTTCTTACAAACTTTCTATCAACCACATTTTCTTTTAAGAAAGTTCTACTGAATTGTGTAAAAGTGCATTTTGACACTATTTTTAGTTGTTGTTGTTGTTCTTTGTTGTTGTTGTTGTAACGACAACAACAACAACAAAGAACAACAACAATTTCACGTGATAGACAACGGTCTATCACGTGAAATAATAAGGTAGACTTAAATTGCTTAATATTAGGCTAGATTGTAATCAATTTTACATAAGTATCTCGGGACCATGGGGTCCCGGTCCTTTGGAAGGCGTGCGAGGGGCCGAATCCAACTCGCAGAGGCAAATTTTAATGAAATACGGCACCATCCGACGATTATCCCTATATGCACTATGCAAGTGCACCCAAGGATAACCCCCGGTTGGTGTACGCCTATTGCAGGATATGGAAAAATAAAAAGTTGGACTAATGGTTTGGGTGGCTAAAGTGGACTGGTTACCAGGAACTATGGAAGAACTATGACCCCTGCCTGATCAATGTTTTATATTATAATAGATACTTATATATATGTAAGTATATATATATACATATATATAAATAATTATTAAAAAAATTAAAAACAAACAAAAAAAAATTAAGTAGGTATTAATATTATTATTATATATTTTTTTATATTTTTATTATTAGGCTAGATTGTAATCAATTATTATTAATACAAGAAAAATTACGTTTTATTTAACTGTCTTCGTTTTAGTCTATTTTAATCCACTCCCCTACGCTAGCTTGAAATCCATCATAGAACTCCTTTAGAGTTCCAACAGGTACCTACTAGGTATACTTCGTTTTTTAATCCGAGAGACTAATCTGACAGGTGTAATGTCAAACTTCTATACTAAAAAAAACGCAAACACTAAATACTTAAATGTCAAATTAGGCTCTGGGATAAAAAATCGAACTTTAAGTAGTCTTTAAAAATATTTTTCTTTCTTTCTTACCTCAACTTGCTCTACTTTGTCTTCGGCGTTGTTCTTTTGGCATTGTGCTCTGAGCATCTCACGTAGTTGAGCGCGCTTATCATCGGGTATTGAGTAATCGTCGGCCAACACGGCTGGAATCAACAAATTTATAAATAAACACGTATTCTAGGAAAAAAATAAAAGAGAAAAGGGGTATGTAAAGATCGTAGAAGGTGGCGTTCTGTAGTTCTGCCTACCCCATGGGAATCGCATGAGTTTATGTACCTATGTATGTCTAGGAAAACTACTGCATTTATTCGAGAGCTCTTTAACTTTTAAAATATCACTAAGTATTATTAGGTAGGTACCAACCTCCGTGATAACCAAAGAATTACCTACCACTTACATTATCGGGACAAAGAGAGCAAAAATTATAACAATTTAATAATATTGTATTTACTATTACAATACAATAATATTTATTATAAGATAATTTATTGCCCATTCTGTTTCTTAGAACAAACTTATCAAGTGACACCGATTCGATTTAACCTCTTTATGTCAGATAGGTTAAACAATATCGAGATTATTAAAAAAAATAATTACACAAATATGAAAAAAATATATTTTTCACTTTTTCATTGGAAAGAAATGTATTTAACCGACTTATTTATTTGGGTTTTGGTAACATGATTCGGTGTACAGACGCCAGCACATCAAGCTAAATTTTCCCAATCAACTTTGAAGCATATGCGTAGCCATAAAGTTGAAAAAAATTGCCAAAAAAATTTGTTAAAATTTAAAAAAAAAAATTGACAAAAAAAATTGGGTGCTAATTAAACAGGCTTCTTTTTAATAGCATTATTCGCCTCTAAAAATTTATGTTGCCGTCTAAATTACTAAGTCAGCCACAATTAACGAGCATCTAAATAATACTATCTTAGCCACTAGTTATCTTCTATGTAAGCCAATCTAAATTCAACTCAGTATGATGGTTATTTTTTAGCATCTAAATTTGTAACATGCATTCTAACAGTAAACTTCTAAAATAGTAATATATGACATCACAAAATATGTTTATTTAGCTTCTAATTTTTTAACTCGGTACGTTTAAAATGTAACTCATCCCACATTCATTGATCGTCAAAATTTTGCTAAAAATGTCATCAATAATAGTATATTGGCCATTAATATTGGGTAAGTAATAGATGATATAACAATAAAATCTCTAATATTAACAACATATAACAACGGAACCTATAATTTTATTTAATATAGCGATTAGTTAATATAATGAACGATTGATATAATTTTAAAATAACTAATTTTTATAAGCATAACATACATTAAATATAACATGGTTTGACATAACATACATTAAATACAAAATCGTTTGACATACCACTCAAAAGATATAAAACTTATTTGGTATAATATGATGAAAACGCCTACTTTAAAACTTAAAAAAACTTTGTTTTATTCTTTGTAAGTTCTATCGTAGTTATAGGTTATAATAATAATAATATAGGAATAGTAACCTAAGTAGATATTAAACATAACTAGTAACTGATTACCACCTTTTTTGTTCCCGGGGTGGAAAATCCTCATGGATGTCCGCCGCCCTGGGGCGGGCGGCGGGGTCTGTCAGACTCTTACTGACTAAAAACCACCCCGGTGTTCCATCTCACACCTACGCCGGGGGTCGCGGGAACGTACGATCCTTCCGCAACCCCCGGCTGAACTGATTACCACCTGCGCTAAGATGGCCGACGACGGAGCCCCGCTTCGCGGGGCTCCTACTTCTGGGTGGTTTAAAAAAAAATAACCACGAAGGCTAAGGCGGGAGCTCCGCTACGCTTCGCTCCCGCCTTAGCCTTCTAACCTAACCTATCCGAGTCGGGGTACTCTGAGTCGGGGTGTTAACTATAATGACTTTTTTATATATATTAAACGTTAGACCTAATGATTTTCGATACGAACGCACGAACGACAATAACAATTACACGTCATCAACTCAAGTCGTCGTTACATTAATCAAATGGCGCTCTCTGATTGGTGCAAATGGCCGGTCGCTGTCGTCTCGCGTACTCGCGACAAATCATGCAGTGGCATTTTCACGATAAAAGAATATGATGTATTTATTTTACATGATAAGTTATAATAAATGATGCTGTCTGTAGAAGCTTGATTTATATATTTTTGAGGACATTGTGTTGAAAGCTGTACAACGTAAAATGGTGACGAGATATAAAATCCGTGGCCGAATTAGTAAATAGGTGGCAATGTATAAATAATAAGGACAAGTCACAATAATTGATGATCGTTACTTGACGCTTTCTATAGAATATTTAGTTGGCGTTGTAAAAAAGACGAATTAGTTTATTAGAGGCTATGTCATTTTCTCGTTGCTTAGTTATAAAATTAGAAGTTTAATCACGTGGCCAATAAATAATTTTGTGGCTTGACTTATAATATCCCAAAAAAAATTACAGATTATAGTAGCTTGATGTGCTGGCTAATGTACATCAGCCGTTGTTTCTGCAGAAACAAGTGCGTAAAAAGCTCACTTCACCTAAGTTTTCACAGTGGGGTTTTTACAGAATAGATCGGCTTGGTTCTAACGTCTTTAAAGTCCGCTCTCAAATCTCCACTAACCTTGAGTATTGCTACGTCTACAGTTCGTTCACAGTCATTTTACCTCTGACAGCAGCAACCTTATTGTGATGAGAATAAAGATCACTGTGTTTTTGACAGACCCCTGGCATTAACCCAACAGCGACCTTGGAACCTAATACGGCCAATTTGGCAGAAATCAGAATCATAAAAGGAAAACATTAAGAAATACAATGGACAGTTAACTGTTAAGTTAATCGTATAAAATCCCATTGGTGAAGGATATTTCAGTAATTTTTTTTGTCTGTGCTAAAATACCAATCAATCCAATCCAAATCCAATGCCAATCTTTTTGATCATACCTACGTATTGCAGCGAAAAAAAGAAAAACACGGATTGTCTTCGCCATATTTATAATTCATAATTTTATTCTTATATGATTCTGCCAAAATGGCCTTTTTAGGCCCATTATTAGAATGAAAATTAAGATTAGAATGAGAATTAAGATTTCTGTGGTTTGGGCAGTGTTGAATGTAAAGACTGTATTTATGTATTAAAAGTATTTATTAATAATCTTACAATGCTTATAGTATGTTTTACCACCATTGATAGCTTTTCTCTGACATTTGTCCACCTGACACATTATTGCGCGGGGACCACGTTCCGATACACATAACATTCCCCTCCTTAATCATCGAACATATATCGTGTCGGAGGTTTTATAATTCTACCTGACCTAGTTACATAATTATGATCAGTTAACACATTATCACTTACATTATTATCACGAGAATTAAATGTTGCAATATTTTCTACAGTATCATTATTTTTTACAAAAGTCTTGTTATTTTCTTCCTTAAATTCTGCTTCATAGTGAGTATCAAACTTATCATTACTTAAATATCTATTTTCGCTATTGTCTCTGTCATGTCCTGAATATGTTTCATCATCATCTATTTCTTCAAATATGTTTATATATTGTCTATTTCTACGGTATGTATTACCCTGATCGTCTTCGATTAGATAAGAACGAGGATAAGGTAACTTTCTAATAACTCTTCCAGGAATCCACAATTTATCATCACTTTTTTTTTAAATGTAATTCTTTGTCCAACATTACACTCCTTCAGAATCTTTGCATCTTTATTATAATGTTCTTTAATTTTATTTTGTTTTTGTAGATCAACTATAGGATCACGTTGAAATATTTTTGGTCGAAGATACTCTTCCGATAGAGGGCACTTTGTGTTTAAGTTTCTATTAAATAAAAGGTTTGCTGGAGAAGGTGATCCCTCTTTTGGCTGACTTCTCAAATTTAGAAGAGCAATGTATGGATCAGATTTATCATGAAGACATTTCTTTAATAATGTTTTTACAATTTTAACACTAGCCTCAGCTAAGCCATTAGATTTTGGATAATTTGGAGAAGAAGTTTTATGAACGAAACCATATTCTTTTGCAAACTGTTCAAATTCTCTGCTACTATATTGTGGTCCATTATCTGAAAATAGTTCTAAAGGAATGCCATGTCTTGCCATTATGGACTTTGTTTGAATTATTACACTTCTTGTCGATAAATCATTTAACTTTGCTATCTCTATGTACTTACTATAATAGTCAACAACTAACAAAAAATATTCTCTATTAAATTCAAATAAGTCTGACCCAAGTTTTATCCAAGGTAAATTTGGGACTTCATGGAATTGTATTGGTTCTTTACAATTGTTGACTCTATGAATTGCACAAACTGAACAGTTCAAACAAACTTCTTTTATTTGTGAAGACATATTTGGCCAAAACATTACAGATTTTGCACGCCTTACGCAAGTATTAACACCAAAATGGCCTTCGTGAATTATTTTAATCATCATTTTTTGTAAAGTTACAGGAATAACAATGACATTATTTTTTAAAATAATTCCATCTACAACCTCTAAATCATAACGAAAATTCCAAAAGGGTTTCACTAAATCACTAACACTGTTTTTGTGACTAGGCCACCCAACTTGAATATACTCTATTAATTTTTGCAATATTTGATCCTTTCCAGTTTCCTCTCTAATCAAATTTCTTTTAGTTTCAGATATAGGTAAACTATCTATCGATACTTGTACATGACAAACTATTTCTTTATTTAATTCTTCATCAAATTTATCTGATTCTTTATTCACAATGGGCAAATAAGACCTGCTCAGAAAGTCAGAGATAAACATTTTGTTACCTGGCACATATTTTACACTAATATCATATCCTTGAATTTTAAGCATCATTCTCTGTAATCTTGCAGGTACTTTACTTAAAGGTTTTTTAAATAAAATTTCTAAGGCGGAATGATCAGTTTCTACATTCACATGTCTGCCCAATATGTACTTATGAAATCTAGTACATCCAAAAACAATAGCATACATTTCACGTTCTACTTGTGCATAACCCTTTTGACAATCTGTTAATGCTTTTGATGCATATGCAATTGGATGACCATCTTGAAGTAAACATGCACCAACTCCTTCAGAACTACAATCTACTGAGACTGTAATATCTTTATTACTATCAAAAAAATTTAATATAGGAGCATTGGTAAGTACTTCCTTTAATTTATTAAATGAATTTTCTTGGGCTTGATTCCACTGGAATAAATTATCTTTTTTTAGAAGTTCTCTTAGTGGAGCAGTGATGGTAGAATAATTATCAATGAACTTGGATAAATAGTTTGTCATACCAAGAAATCTTTCTAAATCTTTTTTGTCTTTAATGGATTTAATCTCAATTATAGCTTTAATTTTTGAGGGATCCGGACCAATTCCAATCTTGCTTACAATTGTACCTAAAAAAGTAACCTCTTGTTGTAAAAATTTTGATTTTTCCTTATTAAATCTAACATTATTTTTCAAAGCAATTTCGAAGACTTCACTTAATATTCTATTATGATCAGCGATACTTTTGGCATGTATTATTAAGTCATCACAATAAAATTCGACACCCTGTATATGACTGAAAGTACTTTCCATGCGTTCCTGAAATGCTTCAGTTGATACTGAAAGCCCAAATGGTAATCTTTTGTATCTATAATTCCCAAATGGAGTTGAAAATGTACATAATTTTGAGCTTTCAATATCCAAAGGTACAGTCCAAAACCCACTGTTGCAATCCAATTTAGTATAATACAAGTCTCCTGACAATTTATCTAAAACATCTTCCACCGTTGGTAATTGTTTGTGCTGTCTGATTATATAATTATTTAAATACCTAGGATCAATACAAATACGAAGTTTATTATTAGCTTTTTTAGTAATTACCACAGAGTTGACCCACTCCGAAGGTTCCTCTACTTTCTCAATTATATTTTGCTGTAACATTCGATCCAGCTCATTTTTCAATGGTTCACGAAGAGCAATAGGAACTCGGCGGGGTGGATCCGCTCTTGGCGTTGCACCATCCTGTAATTTAATGTTATATGATTTATCAAAACATCCTATACCCTCAAACAATTTTGAATATTTTTTAATTATAGAATTAACATCCGCACATTCTACAGCACATACTTTATTTATGTGATTTCTTTTAATCAATTTCAAACTAATGCATGACCTTAGGCCCAAAATTGTTGTACTATTAGAATTAAGTATCACAAAATCTACATTATCAGTTTGGCCATTCTCTAAATAGCATTTTATAGTGCATAGTCCTTTTACTGAAATATTTTTATTATCTAATGTGATTAATTTAATGCGCTTCTTTTTGATGAATTTTGTGTCTAATCCTAGACTCTTGTATGTATCAAAAGACATGCAATTTACTTGTGCACCTGTGTCCAACTTAACTTTTAGCTGTTTTCCTCCGATACATAAATACTCAAACCACTCACTTTCACATTCAGCCTGAACGCTTCCTATAAAAAATGTCTCCTCTTCCTCTTCTCTTACATGTGCCACACGCTTTGCATACTGATTTTCTTTGCTACGGCACATCTTAGCATAATGATTCCGGCCTTTACATTTTTGACAAGTCGCTCCAATTGCAGGACACTTGTGTGATGGATCGCATCTCTTGAATCCACATCTGTAGCACTGCTTTTGCTGATACTTATTGTTGACTGCCATTACATTGTTTTCCAGTGTTGATGTTGAATTGACTGCTAAGACCTCCTCCGTTTTGTTTTCAGTGAATTCAGCAAGTTGTTTTTGCGATAACTCTGATGCCTTGCATGTTTTAATAGCATTATTGAGATTTAAGTCTTCCATTCTCAAAAGCCTCTCTTTTATAGTAAGGTTATTTAATTTATGCCAATAATAATCATGTCTTTGATTAGGCTCTCCCGCAGTTCTTCAAATTCACAAGAAAGACTCTTATTTTGTAGATCGGTCAAAAAACTCTCAAAACTTTCTGAAGGACCTTGAATTCTAGTGAAGAACTTATGACGTTCAACACTTACGTTTTTCTTTGGGATGAAATGTTCATCATATAGTTTTTTGACTCTTTCAAAGTATTCTTCTTCCGTTTTATCCTTTTCCGAAATGTTAAAAGAGTTGAAAATGTCTAATCCAGTGTCACCAATAAGATTTAATAACAATGCAACTTTCCTCGTATCATTTGCACATTGGAGTTCATTTGCAATCAGAAACAGTTCGAATTTCTGATACCATTTCTTCCATGCGAGGCAATCATTGTTACCTGTGATCTTAAGCGGACTAATGTTACTCCCAAACCTTACAGTGGAGGTGTTTTCGTTGTCCGACATTTTTCTTCTTTTTTTTTTTTTTTTTACAATTGTATATATAATCACGCGTGGTACGTAAAACCTGACACCATGTTGAATGTAAAGACTGTATTTATGTATTAAAAGTATTTATTAATAATCTTACAATGCTTATAGTATGTTTTACCACCATTGATAGCTTTTCTCTGACATTTGTCCACCTGACACATTATTGCGCGGGGACCACGTTCCGATACACATAACAGGCAGTAACGCAAAATCAAAGGTACATATGTCTGTATTGTATCCACAGATGGACTAATTCACTTGAAATGCTAGTGAAAATTACACAATCATGATGGTGGCTACTTATAATATACGGAACCGATTTTCTAGGGCACCGTAACGTTAGTGCGTGTGTGTATTTGATGACCCAGAATATAGTGCATATTTTAGCGATACTTTCGCTTTTTCAAAACGAAGCCAGTATTACTTATCTCCCTAAAACAGGAAAACGAAATCACAACTACAGCTGTTAGTAATACCTACAATGTAAAATGGAGTCGTCCTAAGACCTAAAACGGTGTTCCATAAAACAATTTGCTAGTCTGGACCTTGCCCTGTGCATCGTTGCATCGTGTCTCTCAAATAACACAGCGGTGACACTGCGAGCAGAGTTCAAAGGATAGTCTTGATCGAGTAAATTGGTAAATGGGCTGATGTAGCTCACAGGAAGTGGGGGACGAGTCGAGTGGCCAACTGTGGCAAATATACACGTCATCATATATATGTATTTTAGTACATGCGACCTGACAATGTACTCGTGGATGAAGAAAGTCGTATGCTGTAGTCCTTTGTAACTGGCTGACCAATGAACTGGGTTATTGTTGGCCCATTAGGCAGGTATACGAAATGCATTTGATGTTGCACGGGCTTTGCAACGTGTTGCTGATCGTTGACTGAACTTTTTAAAACTACTTACAGCTTTATGGATTTATTTTTCAAAGAAAAGGGTTTCTGAAACTACTGAAAATCTGAAAAAAAAAATGATAATTTGCTGGCGATGCTCACCTATTTGTATCGCGCTTTAAATCTTTAACAAAGTGTTCTTGATTCATGGTTTGGGTCATATGGTCATCTACTTACTTACCTACCTAAAATAATTTCCTGCCCGATAAACAAATTCAGTACTAAGTTATTGTTTAAGTTAATTTTGCAAAATAAAAATACCGCGAATTATTGAGGCCATATCTCAACGGGTGCAGCCGGATTTACTAAAGGTCAACAATAACATTAGTTATTGAGGCTAATTAACTAAGTGCATATTTTTATTTCATTGTTTATTTAAAAATCGTCATCCGTTATCTAAGTATGTGTACGAATACCTAATTAACGTAAAAAGTTGTTGTTGTTCTTAACCCAAACTAGGCATTTCACGTATCAACATTATCATTTAAATTATCAACAATTCTCTTGTTATTCTTCGAATTGGTAACTTTATTTTCACTGTCGCAGACCGAACGACACAACTAATTATTTATTTAATACTTCAAGCACATAAATGTACAGAGGCGGACTTAATTATGATCGAATAGGAGTGATTTTGTTTGTTTTTGAACAAACAAACAAATTCAATTCGTAATTGCTTATCAAAACTGCATATAGGTAATATCAATAAATAATTACCTAATTAAAAGTTGTATAATTTAACACATTTACTAACGTTGAATAATTAATTGTAACTTTATTGACAAAGTTCAAAGGCCTTTTGACAGATAAGATGACGGAAGGGCGCGAACGCCAATCAAGCAGTAAAAGAGACATTATTACACAATTTATTGTTTCCCGGGAATTGCACATGGCGACACTTGAGTGGGCTAATTTTTTAACGACCGACGTCAACTGCCTGTCTAGATAGACACATAGCTACGATACCTAGCCGCGTATGTATGTTGTTCCGAAATATATAACTGCAATTAATTAACTACCTACCATAAACACAAGGGCTACAAATAGTAGGTAGGTACCTATTTCATGATAAAAGAAAACGAAGCAAACGGAGTATGTGAGGATGGTAGCAGGTTCAGCGGGATTGTCCGAAAGGGTTACCGCTGGCCCGGAACATAAAGGGCCAAGGAAGGAACACGGGTGGGTTTTAGTCAGTAAGATTCTGACACTCCCTTCCGCTCCACCCAGAGACGGGAGGGGTTATTTGTGGCGATTTGTAGTTTGTGCCTAGCCTCGGCACACAACGAACAACAAACGCATGCCTTCTTCCCATGTCTTCATAATTAAAACATGAATAATAGTTGGTAACTTCTAAATTATGTCCATTGACACATAGACCCGTTGTTGTCGTGTACTTCAGACAACAACAATATTGTGTATGTGGAGATAATTTCGGCAAAATTAAAGCGATTATATAACATTCTAACATTTGCTACTCTAAGAAATGCCGACTAGTACAGTCAGCAACAAAAGTCGATTAACACTTCAGTTTTTTTAATCTCAGTTATTGAGCAAAATATTTGTTCAAAATTGCAGCAGAAGTACAATGCAATTTTGAACAAATATTTTGCTCATTAACTGAGATTAAAAAAACTGAAGTGTTAATCGACTTTTGGTGCTGACCGTACCTATGTCAAACAATCCAGCATAAAACCGGCTGAAAGAAAAGAAACAAAACTACACTTATTTGCAATAAACAAGTAATACCATTGATGTATTCTTCCTTTTATCTTCTAGATATCTCGATGCTTTATAAGACATAATATTGATATGTAAGATATCTACAATACCGAGTTATGAATTTCTAAATTTACCGCAGAGAAGAAACCAAGACTTAGAAAAACTAATTTCAAACTTCACCTACTAATCTCAGATATACTTTAGATAAAAGCCGAGTGAATCATACTTTTCACAATTATCAAAGACATCGGGGCCCTGAAACTTACGTAACGAAACTTACAGAGCCTCGTTAACTATACGCCGACCGCTTAACTGAGACGTTGCCTGAGGTTGCAGCGCGGTGCGGGAGGGGTGTGGTAACGTGATGCGAGAGCTCAGTGATTCGTCAACTTGTGACAACTATCACCCCTCCTGCACCGCGCAGCTACCTCAGGCAACGTCTCAGTTAAGCGGTCGGCCTATATAGTTAACCTTGAAAAGCACACGCCAGTTCATATCCAAATTTTTGAAAGTATTCTTTAGAACGCATCATCAGCTTATGATGTTCCCATTGCTGGTTACTAGATGTCACATGTCTTCGAAATATTGGTTCTAGGACATGCCCGTTTCCTCACGACCTTTTCCTTCACCATTTTAAGATTTTTATTTTTGATACTTTAGAATAGTCGTAACAAATTAAATGTTGTACATTGTAATATTTTGTTATCCAGTTACTGGGTTGTGGATGTCAGATTGGCAGTCGCTCCATGTAAAATACTGGTACCCAGCTGCATCGGTTGACTATTTTTTTAATGAGGGGTCGTCAAATAGTGACGTTGTCTATACCTCTACCCCAGCTTGTTACGTTGCCGCCAGATAACAAAACAATAAAAGTCATTGATCCGACTTGTACCAAAATGTCCAAACTTATTCGACATAGATCGCTCGTTATACAAAACTGTCGCTAATACTGCTTCGGTCTAGTTTCATAATAGCGTCAAGGACGCCCCTTACCTCGGTACGTTTATGTTGATCGCGTTAGCGACACTGCCCTTACATTTTTTTTGTATCGTTTAGAAATATTAAAAAACATTGGTAGACGGGTGTCAACGACTTTTATTTTTTTGTTATCTGGCGGCAACTCATATATTGTTGCATTGTTGATGTAACAATAGGTAAGAATGATTACTAAGGACAGGCGTCGTTGATGATGAAGCTGATGACACATTAGTTATGATACCTGTATTAGTTTACAAAGGTGCAATGTTTGTTTTGCTTATGTATGTTTGTTACATCAATTTAGCCCTAAGCGTTTAAAAGAAAACAATTCTTTATTGAATTTAAAGATTGACTACCTAATGACCTTCTCTTTGTTGGTATTTCTTATTGTAGAAATATTACAGTTGTTTGAGATGAAAAATATTCAGGCTCTTTCATGATTATATCAAAGTTACTGCCTACTCTCCATTGGTTAAGAGCCTGCAATATGTTATTAGCTGATGATGAGATCAAGAGATCTGGATCTCCAGATCTAAGGGATCTCCCTTATCTGAAATCAGAAGTCATTTGATTGAGGCTGCGAATCAACACTATTTGAACGTCAAAATTACATAAGTCAGTGCCCCTAAAACGCCCGCCCGTCACATCTTCGTAGTTCTTTAACAGGGAAGAAGAAGTGGCGCAACAAACTCCCCAACAGCACAGCTGCTATTCAGTTAGAAAAACTTGTGTCTTTACAAGTGTCGTAAAAAGCAACTTCCTGCTAGAGGACAATTCCTGGTGGACTATAAAATTCATACTCTAAATCTATACTTACTCAATGAGTATATTGGGAAACAATTTGGCCCTTAGCTAATAATTACCTTCATTTTTATTTGGCTCTTGTTATTCTATTGATCAGATGCACTGATCAATAGAATAACAAGAGCCAATTCATAACACCTCTTGCGGGTCTTACAGTTGTGTCCATCATACTAGGAAACAATTATTATTCTGTTGCAAGATGCCTATACAAGATATATAAGTAGCTAAAGACAATTGGAAAATTGTAATATAGCATAAAGTAGCATCGACCTAGAGAACCATTTTTGCCCGTTTTCCATAGATGACTTATGACTTGCGTGTAGGAACTCAGATAAAGATAAGTTTCCCTTCAGTTGGTAAGTGTTTATGATTTCCGAGAGATAGAGGAATTATTGCAGAGCACGTAGATATATTTTTGTGTTGCAAATGCTTCCGATCTTAAATTGACTTCTTTTCCTATAATTGACTTTTTTTCTGAAGAAATCTGCAGTTTTGTTCTTTCGTGTTTATTGCAAACTAGCTGTGCCCGCGACTTCGTTCGCGTGGATGTCAGAAAACATTATTGTGTCGCTTAGGAAAGGTGTAATTGCCACTCCTTCATTGAAAAGGAAGAATCTTCCGATCTTGCCTGGTAAAGCTTCCCTTACCTGGGGTTCTCTACCACAGCCCTTTCGACTGCAGTCACTGAGCCTTCATGGTTCATAATGACAATGCGACGAAGTGTCACTTAGATTTTTGAGAATAAATAAAAATGAAAGCGCCTGCCCACCCGTGTTCCTTCCTTAGCCCTTTATGTTCCGGGTCAGCGGTAACCCTTTCGGACAATCCCGCTGACCCGGCATTTATTCTGAGATTGGGATCGGCTTTCAGACTGTATCTAGATGAGACTCATTATGAGCAATAGGGAGTCATCCGACCTCTGTAATACGATATCTATGCCAACTGTTTTCGGGCTTCTGATAATCCGTAATGACTACCGAGAAATAACGCTGATTAGACTCGCAAAAAAAGTTTCACTTCAAGTTTCTTGATGTTCATTTTACCAAAGCGAACAGCGGTGCTATTCTGTAAAAAATCTCACCGTGAAAACTTAGGTGAAGTGAGCGTGGAATGAGCTGTCAATAGTGTCAATTCCTAGCAAAAACAAACTCACTTCACCTAAGTATTCACGGTGAGATATTTACAGAATCGATCGGCAGATATAACCTTTATCACCTCTCGAAAAATTGATTACTTTTTACAGTGACATGAGACATGTAGCTAGAGCTACTACAAATACTTTTTTTAAACTAAACATAAACCTAGCTATATTATACTATGCACCAAGTATTAAGTTGATTTTTAATAGAGTTTTCTAGGATTTATTATTGCCTATCGTCATGAAAGTAATAAGAATAGGACTCTCAAGGTTCTTACTTTGAATCACCCCTTAAAACTTTACAACCGGATGCTGCTCTAATGAACATTAAGCATCGAGGTAGGTACCATCTTAAAAAGTTTTCTCGAGAAATATAAATTATACTTAGTTATAGATCTTTTCTCAAAATTAACTTTGAGAAAAGAACTATTTCATAATATGGTTATGATAATACTAAGTTCGTAACACCATAAAATACCTATTAATACTTTAGAAGAATATCGATTTTGAATCGGGCGAAAGTGTTAGAAGGTATTAATGCTCGTGACTGTACTTTACTTTATATCGAATAATTCCAGCCTAGAAACCAGAATTGTACCTCCAGACAGGCTGGGTTAGGTTCGAATGAAATAACGCCAAACCCATTCGTGTTGATTCTAAATCAATTAAATAATTAAGAGTATCTTTATTGTCATCTTAATAGCTGTTTGTCCCGAGATAACTTATTACAAGCATAAACCTTCTGTGCACCAGTTATTTGAAGTAGGTACCAATATTTCAATTATTCACACAAAAAAAGATCCTTTTATTAGAACCGATAATTTTTAAACTATTTGTAGTAAGTACTAATTTATTTATTTACCACCAAACCCATTACACATTTAAGAATTATACAGATATCTTTGTCTTTATATTTTAGATCAAAGAATTAATTAATCACACTGTTTTATTGTCTCTATTTATACACGCCAAAATTAGTTATAAAATCACTTTAAAAAAAATCCTTGACAAAAACTTACCCACTGCCAGTACGGCGAAAACAAAAGTTTTCAGCATCATTTTATAGCACGGTTTAATACTTTGTGGTTACAGAACCAATGCCGAACGCGGACTGAAGCTCCGTCAGTAGTATATCGCGTTTTATACACACGGTATTAACACGATAACTCACTGATGCGATGTGGACGAGTGTCGCGAACGCTACCGATGTTACATGAAAATTCAAGAAGTTACGTGTAGCAGCTATCTTAAATAGGCATTTAAGATAGCTGCTACACGTAACTTCTCGGAAATTCCCTCTGTAAGAAATTCCTTCAAATTCTATGTTCATTTTTAATTAATGAGGAATATAAAGATTTCAAATATCTTCCTATAATATGTATATAAAAAGTCGTGGATCAAACGAAATAGGGAGATAAACAAGGAATATCCAACATTTTCAAAGTGAGAACTAATTTTTGGTAAGGCTTTAAAATTTTTGGAAAAAAATTAGTTGCTCTTGAAATTTGGTACCACAGCCGCAATAGAACATTTGTGATACTGATACATTATCTAGTAATAATCCAACACCGTTTGTTTTATTGTTTTAATTATAACATTCTTTTTAAATTAGTCTTTGTAAAAGAACTCGGTATACAAAAACATTCATAACTTTTAGGGCAATTGAATTATGGCCATGCTGCACAATGATTTTTTGTTGGTAATGACCTCCTGACTCCCTTTTTCGTTTGATCCACGACTTTTTGACCAACCT
Source organism: Luperina testacea (assembly GCA_927399505.1). Lineage (NCBI taxonomy): Eukaryota > Metazoa > Arthropoda > Insecta > Lepidoptera > Noctuidae > Luperina > Luperina testacea. Next base: position 17,120,098 of record OV656759.1, on the reverse strand, counting down.
GTATATAGATCTATCTATAAGATAGATATAATACTTTTTATTATGTACACTATTAAAGTTACAGATTTAAACGTACAAATTTTGCAAGGGGTGACACAATGGGCGGTCTTTTCGCTAGAAGCGATCTTTTAAAGACAACCTTTGGATGGATTTAGGGAAAAGGAAGGTCAATACTGCATTTGTGCAAATATTATGAGAGGCAAAATAACTTCCACAAAATCTGTTTATTTTATTTCTTACAGCGCACTTTAAATTCTGGGAATATTTATAATCCTTTACTGAAACGAAACGACATCTTTAGTATTTGTGATTAGACTCGTCGCTAACTTTCTAAAGAAAATAATACGTGTTACGAATTTTGCTTAGTCGATGTATTATCAAATACTTAACTAAATCATCATAATATTCATCGTCATTTTAATAATTATAATTCTGTAAATTCATACTTGTTAAGCTCGCGAATCATATTTTATTCAACATGACACTGACTTGCCAATAACAAAAAACGTAAGAAAATTGTAATTTCGCGGGCTACCTAGCGCATCCCTCTTACTAAATATTTATGTAAATTCTTAAAGTATTACACATAATGTGCGAATCGATAAACGTAAGGTAGGACGCCCTCAGGCTAGGTGGAGCGAAGATCTTCGCAGGACAGCTGGTAGCAGCTGGATGAGAGTTACCAAAAATCGAGTTGAATTGCGTGCAATAGGAGAGGCCTATGTCCAGCAGTGGACTCCTATAAGCTGATGATGAACATTAACATGTAACGTTTCTGTTATTTGAAATTGAAGAGTAATTCAAAACATCAAACATTTTCTAATTAGACAGTCGGCTCAATACACCACAGGCAGAACAAATCTGGAAGAATCGTACGCGTTCGTTACGCCATAGTCAGCAGCTGCCTTTAATATGACAATAGTCGTCTTCACATTAACTGAGACGATATCTGAGTGTCGACGACAACTGGTGGACAATATGGTGGACACACGCATGTTTTTCACCATATTTAAGCATACAATTTCTTCGGCAAAAAGGCGATGGGGTTATCTAACATTCTATAGGTACATAATTATAAGTCTCCTCAAGAAACGCAGCTGATTTGGGTTAACTTTTTGTCAGAACGAAAAAAAAATAAAAATAAAGATAATCCCTTCAACTAAGTACCCGCAGCCAAGGAAATTGATTGTTATGTAAATTGACAACCTTCGTCAATTTGCCGTATATAGCCATTTGATACAACTGTCAAAGAATGATAGTTGTTATGTGAATTCGAGGACAATTTTTTTTTGTTAAAAATATTGAAACTAAATCTTATCGATTACGCTACCTAATAATGTTCCCACTGCTGGGACACAGACATCCTCTCTTCGAGAGGGAGTGGGCTGTAATCTACCTCGCGGGCCCAGAGCGGGTTGGTAGATGTCCCATGTCTTCGAATTTTTGGTTCTAGGACGGCCATGTTCTATGGTTTCCCATGGTTTCCTCACAATGTTTTCCTTCACCGTTTTGAGAGCAGTGGTGATGAAATTATTTACACGAAGTAAAGTCGTGGGTTCGAACCCAGGCAGGCGGCCTGGGTTCGAACCCACGACCTACAACTTGTAAAATCGAGGCCGCTACCATTGAGCCACCAGTGCTCACAATAGCCTAAAATCTGGAAAAAACAGTGGCACTCCTGGAGTGCCGACAGAAGTGAAAACAAAACACAAACAGAATACTTTGCCAATCACTCACTGACATATCGGATTTAAAACCGAGTACATCCCGAGAACATAGCCGAACGCCCATCTCAGCATAATGCTGCGTAATTAAAAAAAAAAAAATACCACAACGCTGGTATTCTGTTAAGGCTCGCGTTATCCTTAACTTTGAAATGATTAACTTGAGTAATAGTCAGTAGTGTCAGTACCTAATAAGAATGATGTAGTAAGAATACGCAACATCCAGTGTTGCAATGTCCTTTGTGTTGTCACAACTAGGTGCATTTTTTTCCTTAACCAGAATTGCCATAAAGCATCACCTGTTTGATTCATAGTCTGTTGTTTTTATTATTTGCAGATTGTGCAAGAAAATGTTGAGAGGAAAATACTATGAAAATGAGGGGCCAACTATGTGTGGTCATTTAGGTAGAAGAAGTAAGAAGATACAATGCGTGCCACGTAAGAAGAGACTTGACCCCGCCTCCCCCGCTCTTTCCGCCGCCCCTATGACGTCCGGTCCCGTCCCGCACTCAGACCTCATACCGCTAAAGATACCTAAAATCGTGTTCTGCGCATGTCAGACCACGTGGTGTGTCAAGTCTCTTCTTACGTGGCACGTATTGTACTTATTGCGTTAGCAGGTAACGTACTACTTCGTTACCTCATGGTAGCAAGCGAGCATGAGGTCCTGGATTCGATCGCCATGTCCGGCAATGTTATAGAGTTTTTCTGTCCGGAATTTGTCAGTGGCTGCCCGAAGTCTGGATTTGTGCCCGGAGGAAAAGCTTTTTTTGTATGGCCCAAAGAGTAGGTCTAGGTAATTAATAAGTTACTTTGCTCAATAAAATTTCTAAATTTAGTATATTTCAAGCGTAAATTACGTACTATATTAACACAGAAATTTAACACAGAAATGTTACTATTGTCTCAGTGAATATTTTGATGACAGGTCTTTCAATATTTGTTTCGTAAAATGTCTGTTTACGCATGTCGACTCTAATAGCAATTCTGTGGACAATGTCAATTTCAAACATTTTTCTTATCAGTAATTTATTGACATTATAATTATTTGTCATTGACATTATCGCATTTCGTTAAATATTGTCATTACCAGGCATTACCTATTGCATTTTATTAAATTACACAAAAAAAAAACGATATTGACATTAATCAAAAAAGAAATTGACATTGATACTACTGAATTACTATAAATTAAGATAGGTACCTAATTGGCAAAAGCCTCCCATAAATGTATATTTGTACGCCAAATGGCAAAACACAGAGAAACTATAATATAACAATTGTAACATCTTGCACACTGTTGGAACCTATGTTTACAAATAAATATAGATTGATTGATAGACTTGGACATGGAAGACTCAATGCACATTTAGCCATTTAGCCAGAATAAAAAAACGAAAACACAAAAGACTTAAAATGTCAGTTTAGTCTCTAAGATTAAAAAACAAACTTTAGTCGATATTTTTTCCATACAAATTTTGGGAGAGTATTAGGTACTCCACTGTTTGACATTGTGCATCCAAAATTAAATATGATATCCTTTTGACTTATTTTTAATGTTGTCTGTACGGGAACAGAATAATAAATATAAAAAGCCAATAAAAAGTTATGAGCCAACAAAGATTCGTTTTTCTTGCTATTTTTAACGTAACTTTGGGTATAAATAAGTAATAAACTGTAAAATCTTGAAAACCAAGTCGGCATCGACAAAGCTCAGTTATCGAAGAGTTCAATAAAAATTATTTGTAATTGATTTATGCAGTGTTATTTTCATAAAACTCGATTTTCCGAAGCATATAGCACATAATATGTGCTATATGCTTCGGAAAATCGAGTTTTCACGCACAGAAACACCGTCCGAACTCATATGAGTTCGGACGGTGTTTCTGTGCGTGAGAACTAGACGTTGTTCGGTAGACTAGCGTCTAACTTCTCATCACTGCTACTATCTCTGTCGGACACTAAGCCAGATGAGACAGCGTGCTTTTTGGCCATGACCACCAGTGAGTTCGAGCTCGCGACTAGTTTACTCTTAAGGGTAAATATTACTATTTTATGTTACTGTTCCACAAAAAAATTGGAAATATCATGCAGTTGCTCATATTACTTTTATTTTATTACTTCTTCTCTTTGTCTTATTAATTTCATGAAAACGATTGGCAGTTTTTGGCCCTCGCTTAAGTACTGGGAAAATACGTTTTTCGAAAGTTTTTCTTCTTTTGAGTATTTTGTTGATACTTTTTTTTAATGTATTTTCCTCTTAAATTAACCTAAAAGGAGGCAATTTTTTTGTGATAATATTGGTTATACCCGAACTAGACAAGATTCTATGAATTAGGTATTTACCTTTATATAGGTAACTAACTTTTTATCAACAACATTTTTCTAAGCAATATCAATAGAAAAACATATAATGTAGGTAACCTTTAAACTAGTAGGTATGATTAAATATTCCAAGATGTTAAATAACTTATTAGAACCAGTTCTACTTAAATAGACTTCGTCCTTATCGGTAGGAATAGTTTATAAAGTACTTTTATTCATTAGTAGGTACCTACATAAAGAACAATAAAATTAGTTAGCATAAGGATTTTATTACTGCTCCTTAATGAGGGTTCATCATAATTATTAGAATCAGTAATACAACTTGTTAGTTTAGTATAATCCCAAAATGTCAAGATTTCATGAAATAGTCATTCTTTGGGATTACTTGGTCTTAGATAGTTGTGTTGATGACTTTAATGATTACAATTATGTAAATACATATTTGTTACAGCCGCGAATCATATATTAATCAACGTACAACTTAATACTGACCAGCAAATTATAAAAAACGTAAAAAAAAATGAATTTCGCGGGCTACCCTGGCGCTTTCGCCTTCAAGCTACTATTCGATTTGTCACTAAAATATAGGCTCGCCTCTATTATATTGAAATCTGGATGCACAGGTATAGGTGCATTTCTGCCTAACCCTTCGGGGAATACAGGCGTGATATTTTTTTTGTTATACAGGGTGTTTGGAAAGTGAGGAAAGGGATTGATAGTTGACACCATTTACCATTTTTTAAATAAAAAACAACATACCAACTATAATTGGGAATAAAAATAAAAAATATACTTCGTCTCAGACATGTATGGCTCTATATAGTGTCAATTATGCTTCCAAACACCCTAAATATTTGTTTTATTTTTCAGTTGTCGTCTTCGACACGAGCATAATTATTATAAATTGGGGATGCCCGACAAGTGTCGAACTTGACCCTTGTGGTCACACGGCAAGGACAGAAGGCTTGCAAGCCAGTCATACGCAAATAATTGCTTTAGCCGTAAACAAAATTAAGAATAAAGGTCAACGCACACGTGTATGCACTGCAGGGCATCAGCATCGTCTCAACTCGAGCCGTTCAGGATTCTTTTTATGAAACTCTATACTGTTAAAAGCATCGCCTCGGCTCAGGATCTGCGGTGCTATTCTGTAAAAATCTCACCGTGAACACTTAGGTGAAGTGAGCGTGGAGTGAGCTGTCAATAGTGTCAATTCCTTGCAAAAACAAACTCACTTCACCTAAGTTTTCACGGTGAGATTTTTACAGAATTGACCGGCAGGGCACGTCGTGGATGCCTGTGCGTTTAGATTAATATTAAAATAATTGTCCCTCTAACTCACTGAATGTCACGAAAGGAGACGATTCGGAACAAAGAGGTACATATATTAGAAAGGCAGAAAGGTTTATAAGTACGAGTCTACTACAGGGCAGTGTTGAATAAAGACTTCCCTGGTTTCTCCAATTATAAACCACTGAGCATGAACCTCAATCACTCTTATACAGGATGGTAAGGAAATCGACTCGTAACCTGCGGGGTAATTGCGTAACACACTATATCAGTAGCAATGGGTTTCATTTTGACAGTTCAACAACATTCATTGCGTTATTTACGTTATTGAGCAGACACATTTTTCGAACAAATAGAGCAATGGATTAGCAATATCCTTCAAAATGATTCAGATTGAGGTTGATAATGTGTTACGCAATTAGGGTGCAGTTACCGTGGATTCAGTACTTACATGATTCTAAACCCTCATTCGGTGAAATATTTCGTCGATTATTAAAAAAAGTTGTTGTTCCATACATTTTGACCGCGTAGGTGCTGAACTTTGAAATAGCAATTTTTTTTTTATAACCGCGAAACATTTTTACCATAGGGGGTCTAGAATAATGTGCTGAATTTATTTATTTAATACTTCAAGCACATAAATGTACAGAGGCGGACTTAATGCCGTAAGTAGGCATTTTCTACCAATCAACCATGGTCATGGTCATTTATGGTTACTGTTTGTGCGGACGTCCCAGCCACCCTTTATTTTCATATATTACAAACCATCCTGCGAAGATGTCCCTGTCCTGTGTGTCGGTGTCCTATGTGAGGTGTGTGACCTAGCTACTGGCAGATCCACTGAATATCGCGTACTCCTAATAAATAATAATACTAATAACTGTTACTGTCCCTGCTAGACCTCTTCTCATACCGAGAAGGCACGAGCAATAATCACAACGCTTGTTCAAGGCAGCAACTTGAACATAGAGAAGTGGAAAGAGAGTAGGGAGGCCTTTGCCCTGCAGTGGGACATCACAGGCTTTTAATAAAGGCGAAAGTTCGTGAGTGTATGCGCGTGTGTGTGTTTATGTGTTTGTTACTTCTTCACACTCAAACGGCTGGACCAATTTTGATAAAATTTTGTATGGAGGTATTTGACACCCTGCATTAACATATAGGTTACTTTTTATCCCGATATTCCCACGGAATCGAAACTTATGTGGGTGAAACCGCGGGGCGCAGCTAGTATTTACTATAAATCCTGGTTTCCCCAAAATGTTTTCCTTCACAGATGTCAGGGATGTCTAAGATGAACTGAGTAAGTACAGACGCCAGCAATGCAATCAAGCTGCTACAATCTGACAATTTTTTTTTAATTTTAAATACTTATATCTTTTAGTAATATTTTATGAAATTTGTGAATTACCACCTTAGACATATGTCATCACGGACTTTTTTACATGCATTTTTGTGTTGTGTGTGACTGCTGCTTGTTGTTGTTTGTTTGTGTTGTTAACTTTAAGATTGTCAGAATTTGTCTTCCAATCACACCTACCAACTTATAAGTATTGTAGTTATTAGAGCGTTTCACAAGCAACTCATTATTTTATTTATGTTCTGCGAAACGATAAAAAAGGCATTTAAAGCTCGAAGTTTAGATAAATTAAAATGATTAAATAATTCGTTTAATGACCTTATGACAAAGACACATCGAATCATAATTAAATCGCCAAGTATTTAGACTGCCCATCAAATATTTGGATTTGTTTCAAACTTTTGATTCACACCACATAATAAGTAGTATTCATAAAAGTGTTCCAATGGTTCCATTGCATATTGCACTTAGATTGGGAGCCCATGAAAGTCAACCACGATTTTTTCGGGTTTTTATTCTGTACAGAATTCACTATGTAGACGAGATTAACCATTTACATTTTCGAGATGCCGCAAGGCAGTATACTTGGACTATGTGTTCTTTCTAGTGACAATACTTGAATATAATCTGCTAGTACTTCATGGACTGACCATAAATATAGTTAAGTACTTATATATTATTTAATCATTTTTGGGAACCCGTGTGTGGTAATCCACTTAGTTTTTAATGATTGTAATTTGTAAGGTTGTGATAAAGACTCATTGTTAATTTGCTTAGCTTCAACTGCTTCACTATAACTTTATAAAATAACAAGAAATTCCACTTCACAGTTTGTATTTACTCACCTTCCCTTATTTATTTAATGAGTTGGAAAAATATTATTGCAGTAGATCCTGTCAATTATCTGTAGTTACTCATGGCTGCTAAGATAACGTCTCCTCAAGTGTTTCAATATTTAAGATTTGTTTAATAGGTGCGCCTGTAACAACTCTACAGCAAGTATCAGAAAGGTGTGGTGAAAAAGGGTGTGGTACAGACCATCAAACTGAACCACTTTCTTCATGGGACCAAAACGTCAATATCTACTCGACTCAAATTTATTGACGACGGCTGACTGATTATTTTAGCTTAAATGATTTTGAATGTTATTATCATACCCTTAGCTTACACATAAAGTTTAAATCATCACAAGGGGACTTGAGCATACCTAACGTGATCATTCGTCCCGGTTTGGGCGGGACAGTCCCGCTTTCAGGCTGTCTGTCCCGTTATCCCCAACCAGAGCAAAAATGTCCCGCTTTTACAAAGGGACCAAACGATATTCAATTCATTACTGAATATCAAATATAAGACAGTACAAAACATAAAACGTAAAAAAAAGTAGTCGATAAATTTTAATTACAAAGACTAAAATCGACAAATCATGTGATATGCTCCATTCCTACCCGGAATAACTCTTAAAAACTAGAAATTACATAATACTTATATTTATGTCCTTTTCTCTTTTTAATAAATACCTAGAAAAAAATATTTTCTTTGTTTAATTTCGCAAGCGTCCCGCTCTGACAAAAAAAAAATGGCCACGTTCAGCATACCACAGGGAGGCTTCGGCTACACAAACGTTAATGTTTTGCCGTGCCACCTTAGTGTCCACCATCCTTATTACTTAATTATTAAATAACAAAAGGTAATCAGGAGTCGTCGACCACTCAGGCGCTTCGTCCGATTCTGTTTGTGTGTCTCTTGACCTTAGCTCATACTCATGCTGATAGTAAGAGGTTATCAACACATCTGAGTCACACGTGATAAGACGGCGAAGCTAGGAAAATTTTATAACACCACGCTTTTGAGACGTATTAAGAGGAACTATTGTGCTAATATACTGTATAGTGTTTTGTAGAGTTACGATAGATATTTATCAAATACAACAAAATTTCAATGTCAAACAAAAGTCAAAGGTTTGTTTACAGTATTTAACCTCTGTTATATTTTGCCCTGACACACTTACAGGATACATGATATGAGGCATGATAAGCCTATAACTTGCCCACTGTTGGGACTACTCTCGGTGAGAGAAAGTGGGCCGTAATCTACCACGCGGTCCCAGTGCGGGTTGCTAGATGTCTCATGTCATGTCTTCGAATTTTGGGTTCTAGGACATGCCGGTTTACATGCCGGTTCAGTGGTGATAAAAGTGGGAATGAACCTTACGACCTACAACTGGTAAGCCGCGGCCGTTACCACTGGGCCACCACTGCTCTCTGATATGAGGAATATGACAATTTTGATTTGAGTGTTACCCCTCAATGTGGGTATCGACCATTGTCTACCAGTAAGTGTAGCCAAAAGCTCTTCTTTTTCTTTTTCGGCTCAATTCACACCGAAATGGCAGCGGCCGGCAGCAAAGCGGCGAGCTGTTTCAGTGTAAAACAATTTAAAATTTTATCTACTTTACTAAAAATAGTATCACTTGGGAAGTTTGAAGACTCGCGGCGCCGCGAGCTGTCCAGCGACCACACAGCGTTGTTAATGTAGAATGTAAACTGTCCCAATGTATACCGCGAGACCGCGTCCTATGGCGACACTAGTTATCGAGATTGACACAATATACAAACCTACATACCTGTTTATAATAGTAGTGTAAATGTATGATTCAATGATGGGTTCACATCCTTCATCAGTGTATTCAGCATCTCGTAATGGAGGGATGTCTATTGTCTGTATAACCAAATAAATTAAATTAAAAATTCTATCTCTGGTTCATTTGTTTTTGACCTTTTGATTTCGTTATCAAGACTTCTATGACGCAGTTCACTGTCATTATCATTAGACTGGGATACTACAACACACACTCTCTCCTCTGTTTTAATATCTCAGTCTACGGGCAATCCCTATCACTTTTATTATATCCCGGGAGGTCAGTACAAGATTGTGCGGTGTATAAGAGTACAGTAGAAATCATCCTACTGTCATTTGCCAGTACATTATAATCGACCTACGAGTATACTGTTCCCACTGCTGGGACACAGCCCTCCTCTCTGTGAGAGGGAGTGGGCCGTAATCCACCACGCGACCACCCAGTACGGGTTGGTGGATCTCACATGTATTCGAATTTTTGGTTCTTTGGTGTTTTACTTTTTTTTTTTTGAGACCGTTTTGAGAGCAGTGTTGATGAAATTAAATACACACAAGTAAATTGCCTGCCTGGGTTTGAACTCACGACCTACAACTCGGTAAGTCGGGGCCGATATCACTTAGCCAACTTTGCTCTCAGCTGCAGCATATGCCAGTAATCGACTAAAAATAAAATTTAACCTATTTCTGTGTGAACATGAAGAGGTGGTTAAAAATAACAACGCACAATTTTGTTCTATTTTTTATTTTAAACATTATATGAATATAAGTGGCAATTTGTGGAACTCTACCTGACTGAGTATAATTATAATATACTGCACTGCAGATTTTCAGAATCCAAACTGCACAGACAGAAAATGCTTATTAGTTTTAAATTAGCTGAAATGGCTTTTCGTGCTTGGCTATCATATTTAGGCGGGAAAAGTCGGGACATTAACTTAAGAAACAAGTTATAATTGGTACAAACAGCTTACTGTCATTTTAAACATTGATATGATGTCCATTTTTGATTTGTCATATATTTGTATACGCTGAACGTCTTATATAATATATTGCAAAGCAATAATTAGGTATTAAAATTCCTTGCCATCTTGACAAGCGAAGGCAGAATGTTGATTAAAGCGCGGCGACATTAAAAGAGAAATGAGAAATGGCAAGTGTAAATTTCGTTTTGCGTTCATATGGTATCATCGAGTAAGTACTTCATTTATAGTTCCTAAAAAAGCTCTTCTAAAGTTCTAAGTGTTCTGTTAAAGATAGACGGGTAGGTAAGAACATTTCTCCTAGAATGCCAAATGCTCTGAATCAACACCCTGCATCTAAACATCATAATTATCTCGTATTAATATAAGGTTATATAGACATTACTTAGGTTTACCATAAACCATTTATCAAGTCTCTTCCATTTCAATAATATTGTTCAAAACAACACAGAATACAAATTAATTTTGTTCAACGGAAAATCGTCAACTAACATCTACCACAACGATTAGAAAAACATTCGAGTTCTTGTCACACAAGAGTATGTTTGTTACAATAAAATCACAGGTAAGTACTTTATCACTAAATACATTTAACTGCTATAATTCTCTTTAAGAGAACGAAAGGTTTAGCCCATGGAGGACGTGAATATTTCTAACACATATGAGATCGAGTATATTACGCAATCACGAACATATAAAGGGAATAAATTAAAAGATAAAGCAAAAAAGAAAGATCACCACATTAATAAAGACTTAGGCGGTAAGTTATATATTATTATTAAACTCGATTTTTTTTGTCGCTCCCAATTTTGTCGTCATCATCGTCAATCCAAATATCCAAAGCGTCAAGCTTCGTCCACATCGAGGTTTTATTCTACTTTTTTCAGGTCTCGTAGTTATACACATATAATAGTTATATAACTATTTTTAGAAGTAGCTTTAACATTTAATAAGATTTAAAATACAGGGGTACCTATATGATCGAAAATTTCTTAGAGTACCCCTAATTGATTTTGTCATAGTTTTGTATTATGTACATGCCATAGTTTACACATATTTGAATGCCATTCATTAGCCACAAGTAGTTTCTACAGAATCCCCAAATATCGTAACACCAAATACGTTTGAAAATCCGTCAAACGAACCAATCAAGTCCATTTTCTCCACAAAATTGTGGTATACTTTCCCATCCCTACTTATATGAGAGTACACTCAGTTGCAAAAGTATTAAAATCTTTATCATCTATAATAACAATAACTGTACGTTCAGCTACGAATATTCAATTAAATAGCTTTTGCAACTATTTGTACTAAACCGCAATAGTATTATTATATTGTATATTATTAATAATGTAAAACATTTAACGTGTTTATTTAGTATATATGAATTTATTTAACTAATAACTATATAGATTAAATACTGCTTGTACTTTGCTTCAGAACCTGTTCTTATTATTATGTTCAAATGTATTGAAAATCAGTGTTTTTTTACATTGTTTTGGTTACGAGTCAAGTCGAGTAGAGGGCAGTGAACAGTCAAAGATTTACAAGTTTTTCATAATTTTGTAGCATATTTATTATTCATATTTCTAACATGTACCAGTACTACATCAAAGTCTATTAAATAATATTATGTACAATATTAAATTGGGGGTAATTGCAATATTAATTCAGTGGATCAATTTTACCCTTAAGGTCTGAATAAGCACTAGCGCAAAACTTTTCTAAACAGTTTACAAAACGTTATTATGTATAGTTTTTCACATAATATAAATTAGGATTTAAATACATATTTCCCTTTATTAACTGTCAATAATTAGACCGAGGCTTAATTTATCTTGACTGCTAAGTTATTATTATGTACAATTACAAAATTGTATAGAATGACAATATTTGGCACTATACAATTTCACAAATAGGTAACCAAAAGCAATTAAAATTTAAACCCGTAATATCTTGTAAAGACATTGGGGCATTAGTACTGAAATATATACCAATTCGACAATATACATACATTAATTATATTAAAATATTCGGAAGCACTAGATTTTGATGACGTCATTTTCGATTACATAAAAATGGTTGTATTCACGCCGAATCAACAAATAAATTATTTGTAACGAACTCAATTGCCAAATAAGTTAACATATCTTCCGTTGACTACTCTGTACACTATATTATTTAGTATGAGAGAAATTAACATCAAGACATCGATACAGTAGTAAGTATAATAATATTTTGTTATACTTATTCATTAATCATAATTTTATTTATAAAACATGAACAGTCTGGAAGTGACAACCCTATCCACAGAGTACGAATATATAGAAGCGACACTGGCACTCCGAAAGAATTAAAAATGCTTAATAGTCTCGTTGTCATGGTGTAAGACAAGTTCAATGTAGTGATGGTTGTATCGTCGCTTGTGACAATGACAATGCAAAACTGGTTGTGACAAAAGATAACGCGGCCTGAGTCGTAGACACCATTCACAGATTTTACTTCTCGATTTAGCATCACTGTGATCAGTGGTCAGTGATCTGTAATCTCATGACAATAGGGTTGCTGTTGTGGTGCTACAACTGTTAAATCTGTCAAAAGCACTGGATCTTTATTGTTGTTGTTAGGTTGTAGCTGTCAGAGGTAAAAAAACTGTAAAAGTACTGTAGTGGGGTGGCGAATTATTTCGTCAGAATTGGAGCAAAAGACAGTACTTGAGTCTCGCTTCTATACGGTTTCTAACTCTATGCCTTTTACAAAATAGGGCTGTCGCACATATTATGAAGTGCTTTTACAACCAAGAAGAGTTTAAATGAGGCGCATTTGTTTTGAGCACTTTTTATTTTTGGTTTACTTCGGAGTTTGATTATTAGTTAGTGTTTTCTGTTTGTTAATAAGCGCGTTGATGAGTTTGATCCTGGCTTTGACAGCTTTGTATCTGAAGTATTCGTCCTCGTGGCCTTTCTTGTCATCTCTCTGCACCTTCCTGCTGTTCTGGAGCTCGAAGCTGACCTCGTACTCTTTTATGGTGCGGCGTAAAATCTAAAAAATAGAGGGAGAAAGAACACTTTGAAAGATTTTTACAAAGTTGTTCACGAAACCATTAACTACTGTAGAGCCTGTAGCACAATTTCTAGCGCTCATTATACAAAAACCTGACCAGTAAACAGCTGTAAAGTTGACGAGAGATTCGACAAATGATTATTTCTTTCCACAACTTTTCTTTCGACTTTTCTGTCTAACAAGATGCCAAATATCGTTGATAGAACCTGTACAGCTTACGAAAAACTGAACCCATTAACAAACCCAGAAACTCAAAAATCAAACTTACAGATTTCTGCATCTTAGCTTCAGTGAGAGCTTTGTTCAATTCTTCAAGGCTGAGGCAGTGTAGGCCTTCGTTGGAAGGCGTAGCCTCCTCGCTGGTGGCAGACTGAGCTGACGACGTAGAGGAAGGAACCTCCTCTGGTACTACGGCACTGTCACGTGTGGGGGGTGACTGGAGGGGTGTATCGGCTGTCTCCTAGAAAATGAGAAGAACGTGGGTTATGTTTGGGGTCTGGGCGTTTGTGTTTTGAAAGATTTCTGTATTTTACTCATGAGCGACGAGTGGCGGGGGCTTGTGGGTAAGTAATAAAAGCCGCACGGGTCGATCGATCAGGTCAAGCTACGTGCCTCGGAAAGCACGTTAAGCCGTTGGTCCCGGCTGTCATTCGTGGATCTTTGACAGTCGTTACGGGTCGTCAGAAGCCCGAAAATCTGATAGCCAGTCTTACCAAGGGGTATCGTATTACCCAGTAACTGGGTTGTGGAGGTCAGATAGGCAGTCGCTCTATATAAAATACTAGTATTCAGCTGCATTTTCGGTTAGACTGGAAGCTGACCCCAACATAATTGGGAAAAGGCTAGGCAGATGCTGATGATGATATTCACGAGCGAAGAGTATAAAAAAGAATTCGTCGCTACGTTAGCTAGCAATAAGGAAAAAATGCTTGACTAAATAATTATGTCGTGATTTATTTTCTTATCTTTATTATTCCATTATCATAAAGGAAAAATAAGATGACATATTTCAGCTATAAGGATAATCAGAATATAAAAACGTCCTGATGTGGCTGAGTTATAACAGCCGCACGGATGGATCGATCAGGTTAAGCGACGCTTGCCGCGGTTGGTACGAAGAGGGTGACTATCTTTACATATACCCCTCCGTGCCGAAAGCACGTTACGTCGTTGGTTTCGGCTGTCATTCGTGGATCTTTGGCAGTCGTTACGGGTCGTCACAAGCCCGAAAGCCTTACAAGCAGTCTTATCAATGGGTATTACCCAGTAACTGGGTTGTGGAGGTCAGATTGGCCGTCGCCTCATGTAAAATATTCATATTCAGCTGCATCCGGTTAGATTGGAAGCCAACCGCAACATAGTTGGGAAAAAGCTAGTTCCTTATCCTTAGGTCTGATATAATTTATTCTGAAGAACACAATTTGCATAAACATCCTCAGAAAACTTTACATTTTTGGTAATTGAGGTAAATAACACACGCAAATATATGTTTGCGTGTGTTTTTGCGGTAACACGGTGGTAATGCGGTATCCTCAAGGTATAATATCTGGTACAAACGAGGACAAAATCAACCTACAGCATTTACATTGATTAGCATCTATATTAATCATATTTACCTGAGATGAGTCTGAAGGTTTCTCCTGGGAGTCACTGGAGCTGTCGACGCTTGAGTTGAAGAGCATAGTTTCATGTTCATGGATCGTTGCCAGTTCACCGTTGGTGCAGCCTATCATCTAGTTTTGACAAATATTGCAATAATGATTAAAAGAGTAAAATTTTCTGGATCTCACGTCATACAATTCAGCCTTTCAAGGAAAGTTAATGCCGAGGAAAATGTGTTACTTAGCAAGGTTTGGCCTGTTGCGAAAGGTGTAGACTCAGTGTGTGTCAGATAAACTTATGTAGGTATTGTAGTTTATATTGTGTAGCATTTGTGGTAGAGCGTTGTGTATATTAACATTATAATTGTTAATGTGATTGGTGTTAAACCCTAATGAAGTACAATTTTTAGCATTTAAGTGTATACAAAACTTACAGCATCAGGTCTAGAAGACGCAAGCACCCTCTTGACAGCCCTGTACCGCTCGTACAGGTGACGTGCCGCACCACGCTCCGCTGAATGTGCCGGTGGGCGACCCCGGGCTGCTTCCAGCCGTAGTAGCACTCGCTGGACACAAAGCTTCTCAGCAGCCAGCTGAGAAGACGTCCAGGTCGCCTCAGTTGATGATGGCCGCCCTGACGCCTGGCGACATCCCTCTAACCACTGGAGAAAGGACCACAATAAATCTGTGCAGACACTTTACTGACTATCCGAAAGACGGTAAAAAACATGACTTAAAACGCGGTCACTGTAGGACTGCATAAAAAATAAAGACAAGCGCGATGACACAACGCTGGTAATTTATTGCAAAATATGAAGCAATTATTTAATTTTAAAAAATCTATTGTTTGGACTAAAAAATTAAAACAGTAGTGTTTTAGTATGTTGCTTGTAGAATAATCTGGCAAAAAAATCATAATGATTGTATGTATATTAGTATGGTTTTTATTGTAAAAAGAAAGTTTTTAGAGGTATCGTCATGATTTTTTTCTATCGTATCAAATTAGTTGTATTATGTTTTCAATACACCATTTACCTAGCATATATCCTGAAGAATATCATGTATTTTTCTGATTTTGTTTACTGTAGTCGATCATATACTTTTATTGTTTCTAGAACTTACGTTTAGGTCCTGTAAGCCCCATAATTAATGCTGTGATGTTTAAGCCAATTATTTTTAAAGAAATAGTGATTGTTTAATTTCAAGCAAGACCTTAGTGAGAAGATGAATGGTGGCAAAAATGATTTGGTGAATTGCTACCGTGGTTTTATATTGTGAACAACTTTATTTAAAATTAATGTATTTACTAAAATGCTATAAATGTACTATTTGTTGGTTTAAGCTATAATAAACAAAATTGATTGCAAAGAAACTAAGTCGGTTTTATTTAAAGTAAGCGAGCTAAAGGTGGAATATTAACATTTCCCAAAATCACCTCTTCAATGTCCTTAACGATATCAGTCATAGGTTTGTCGCTCTTCAGCGATTCTTCGAGCTTGTCATCTCTTTCCTTCTGCTGCTTGGCTGCTTGCACCTTTAGGGCATACTCCACCGGGTCAGTCTTGATGAGGCGTTTCTCTGCCTGCAGTCTGCGCAACGTATCATTCATTCGTGTCAGAGCTACGTCTGTGATCCTGTCACTCTGTGTCAAAGGATGACCGTTCTTGGTTTCAAACTCGCTTTCATACTTGGAGATGTTCTTCTTGAGTACGGAGATCTGGAAATTGTAAAGAATTATTTCCTACCTCCCTTTTTAAACCCTGTTTTTTTAAGTCAAGCTTTTAATAGGTAGTTGGATAGAAAAAGCAATATTGCATACAAGTGTGCCAAAATAGACTAAAGGATATTACTTCGTTAGATACCTTCTTGTTGATCTTCTCAAGCCGTCGATCAGGTACTGGCTGCTCACGTCTTACGACGTTGAGTGGGGCGGCGCTCCGCTCGTCACTGCGGGCCCGCTCGGCCTCCGCGCACAGGGCCGCGCCCTCCTCGCCGACGCTGTCCGTGCGGCCCACTACCCTGTGCAGCGCCCCCGCGTCCAGAGTCTCCGGTTCCTCGGATACTGCAAAAATATTCTAACTGTCTGTCTGTGTATCTACGTGAACGTCTGTGCGTTTAAGGAATGCAGCTATCAGCTAGTTTTCCCCCACCTCCTTATTTTCCTATACTTACGTTGTGGTTTCTGCGCGACGACGTAGTCGAAGTGTGGCGGTGTGCTGCATCTGATCTCTTCAGAAGTTGTGAAGCACTCGTTCTCCTTCGGGTTCTTGGGAGCACGGGGCTGGGCACGACGTCGCTTGCCACCGAACTGCGGACGACGAGCACGAGAAAGCCGCTCGGCACGACGTTCCGACTGCAAGTGGTTGAGAGGATTGATTGCGTCTGGATTGAACAGTGGCTGTGGAGAGCTAGAAGGTGCTGCTCGGACTTGACGGTTAGATCTAAAGTAGAAGAGCAAGAAGCTTAGATAAGGTTCTCTATACTGCTTTCCATTTAAAAACACTTTATGGCATGTCATGTAATTGTATCAGCCGTGTGTAAGATTTGAGTAACTAAACGCTAGATTAATCCTCAATGCTCTGCAACTTTTTGTGATTTCCGCTTGTATAATCTGGTGTATTTCCTCGATCTTGGTCGTGAACTTTATAATAATAAATAATTATATTAATCGCTTTATTGTCAGGCATAGATAAAGTAGGTACACAAATAATCTGCTAAAATAATAAAGATTTACATATTAAAAATAAAATAATTATTTTATGCATCGGTCTCTTACCTCAATGCGGTTATGGTCGTGTAGCGGAGGCGGCGGCGGGGGCGGGGGAGGTCGCTCCTCGCTGTGCGGGCGCCGCTCTTTGCGCTCGTGCGCGCACCCCGAGTCGCGGCGCTCGCGGCGCTTCCTTGCCTCTCGCTCGCACTCGGGCGCCGCCATATCTTCTGTCCTCTCGCGCTCGCGTTCGGAGCACTGCGCACGCCACCCGAGCCCAGATATTACTACCCGATGCTCGCTCGAGCGCTCACTTTCCTGTCCGTACCCCTAACGTATCCAGTATGAGTCAATGTTAGTGTAATGTGCGAAGAAATGTAAATTTTCAGTGTCAAGAAATAAAGTTGATTTTGGAGTGGGTGGGGTAAGCTGATGTTTGCGATTCGTATCGAATAGTGAGGAGAATGATTAGTGTTGATCATGTATGATACAGTAAATTGTATAGATATATACGTAGGTACATATTAAGTAAGGATATCTTTGCTTAAAGCTATATTTCTAAATCTATCAAGGGACACGGGTTATTGAAAGCGTTGGTTTTCTACTAAACGGCTGTTACCTACTAAATTTATACAGGTTAGTTGGGTAAGCAACTCAAATACTTGTAGGCAACTACTAATTAGTTGTTAGTTATCTAACCGTTAAGAATGGCATATAATATACATACAATTTCCCAGTATGCCCATGTAATTACGTATATATTGCAAAGCGTATATGTATAGGTATAAGCTAATTGTTTATATTTATAAAACGAGAAACTATTAATTGTTAAAGTTACTAAAATGATATGTGAAGCCCCAGTATCTAATTTTTCAAAATACCTGTAAAATTTCCAATTGTACCATTTTCGCTAACTTGGAAAATATTTTCCAATTTCCAAAAGTTTTCAGCCGTTAATGGGACGATTCTGAAATTAAATCATGTTTTGGACTAACGCAACTCAACGCATCTAAAAAAAAAAGCTTCATTGTCTATGGCTCAAACAAAAACCTTCATAGATGCGACCTAACGGACTTCCCTTGTTACAAGTTTAAAATTAGAACTTTTACTTTAGTTTATAATAAGGCATACTCACAATGCAGTATCTAGCAGCACCAACTATGGAATCCAAGATTCTGGATATGTTTTCTCTGGTACGGCTGGCCAGGGTCGCACTGGGGCCCGCTCGTGGGCAAAACCCCAACCAATGATCCACAACCAATCACTAAACCACCGGGCTATTGCTTATCCTTTGATATAAAACAAATTGAAAGAAACAAAACGAAACGGCAGTGCAGAAACGCGCGCCGTTTTGACGGAAACTTGACACTAGACTATATAGACACAGCTGTCTTTACGTCCTGTATAAAACTTTATTTGATGATGTCACTCCTCTGCACCGACATGTCCCGATCACGGCACATATTGGTACGGCACAAACAGTCAATGGAGAGTAGGTACTTTAACAATTTACGGCTGCTTCAAAAAATGCGTTGAAACCAATCTGTAATTTAGCATTGATGGTCCGAATGTGATTGGTAGAGCTTTGTAGCCCTAAATCGCTGTTAATGCGACGTATTCATTATCAGAACTGCCGAAGTATTTATCAAGATCGTGAAGAGTTTCACTTTAGCGGCGACACGGCGTCGTCAATTGTCTTCTATCATATTGATGTCCATGTTCGAACACTTCACAATATTTTGAGTCGGAATGAGTTGGCAAGTTCGTTTACGGCAGTTTGGATCTGAAACGGAAAAGAACAAATTTTTAATGAGTTGGAAGCATGCCAAGAACTGAAACCAGCGGGCTATAGTCCAAAAGTGGTGGTGAGAATCTGAGTGTGTTTCAAATTCAACGCTCGTATTGCGTTGGAATTCTAAACAAGCTGAAACCCGCTGCTTTCCTACTTTTATAAATATTAATGAGCTTGAAGAATTTTACATATATATACAGTAGGCTGTATGTAAGTTACTCAGCCAATTAAATAAGTTCAGCCATTTAGTAATGGCTGAACCTATTTATGTAATTGCCTGAGTAATTTAAATCCACAGTAATGTGATCGAAGTTCACATAACGACAGGTGTAAGCCATAGCGTTTTATTTCAATTATAACAAGTTACAATTGACCTTGCCTACAACATCAAAGGTGGTCCCTTATGTGACATAATTTTCAGTGTCTGATATAATTACAATTCTGGGAACAATTAGCTAATTGTCTGTACACACGGTGAGCCCATGGCCGTTGAAAGTCTAGTGTTAACCGATACACCGTCGATCACGCCACAGCATAAATAAATGTATACGTATTTCATGATTACACTGTCACTTTCAGAATAATTGACTTTCAAATTTTGTTTACTCGCAGGCGTGGTGAATACGTTATTTAGTCTGTGCTGTGATACCGGTTATCTGTTCGGTCGATGGTAAAGGAGATCACCATTTTGATAAAAAATAAAAAGTCGGCGGCCAGGAATGAATTACATTTTATTTGAATGGTCGCAGTAGTAGAAACATTAATTTGAATGGCGACAACGCTGTAATGAATTTGAGAACAAAGATATACGACGATCTTGAGTTATATGTGTACTTTAAAAATATGTAATTATAGTTGAAGGCCGTTAAAATCATAATCCAATAATGGGTGATGTCCTTTCGTGGCAATTTATGCCTGAAAGTAAAGATCGTTTGATATGATCGACATTGTATCAATATTAAGTGTAACCTTGTGGAAGTAGTCGTGTTAACTCATTTTAAAGGTTATAGTTTATGTGGTATTACTTTGACTTGAAATCCATAACACATAATAAATGTATCTTTTTCTTCAGAATATAGTACATTACGATATTAGTGCGTAAAGATGGTTATAACATGCGAGGCGGAATTTCAGCCCGAGCCGAAGGCGAGGGCGTAATTGAGCCGAGCATGTTATAACCATACGCACGTATATCGTACGACGTTTTTTAACACATTTGCGAGGAAACAGAAAAAAAACATTTTATATTTTGTTCATTTTTAATTATTGAAACAGTGAAATTACAATTGTTAAAATGATACGTAGTTGTAGTTGGTTTTTATGTTTTTATTATTATTATTACTATTCATAATGTCATTGTTTTGTGTTAGGGTAAATGTTGGAGACGACGAAACTTCTTGAAAGGCGGCAGAAGAGCATTGTAATTCGTCATTAGTTTGTAAATAAAAAAGTATCATCAGTAGAAGAGGGGCGCGGCTCAGGGCAAAACTTCTTCGTTTGTGGCTCCAAATTTATTGTCTGAGTTATTTTGGCACTTATATTTGCTTTGTTTTGGATGGAATCTTTAAATTACCGAATAGTTAAACTGTTTTTTTTTTAATTTTAAATAAACTCAATCTGTGAATGCACACTGTTGCTTTCCCGCCATTTTAACAGCGCGCTAGCGCTGCCTAGTGCCTACTGACGCGCCGCGCGGCGATTAGTTCGAAATTTGAATAGCAACAGCGCGCTGCTCACTAGCTGGAGTCACAGCTGGAGTCGTGCGGCGGCGATCAGTTCCAAATTTGAAATGGCAAATAATGCTGTTATGGAATTTGTATGGACTATAACTTAACTATTTGCTTTGGTAACACACGCGTTTTTTATGACCCTCTTTACATATTTAAAACCGGTGGAATTACATCAGCTTTACGAGCAAGGGTGTTAAAAAATATTTATCCTAACCTTTTTAGTCGAGCTAATCTTTTACTTCACTATTTATTTTGACTATCAAAAAGGTGCATACCTAAACTAAGACCGCGATTCATCGATGACAAAATATTTCACCTCATAATATGCCACACGATACCTTGCACCTTAAAATCACGTCCTATTGTAAACGTAAAACTAAGAAGTACATCACAACTCAAACCAAAATCCAATTTCAATCACGAATATAGACCTAGCGAATCCCCAAACGAAATTAATTATTACGATTCTAGTTAGCCCTACGTTATTTCAGTTCAAATTCTAGTTCTCTTATTGATTATTCAGCCGGCCAATCCTATTACTGGGTTCACTCACCCACGTGGTAGATATCGCTCAAATTGTATACAATACGGCACAGAGCAGCGGGTGAGACTGGGAAGTATGAAGTGAATTTTAATGGAGTGATTTGGAGGTATTGTTGCGTTTTGCCTTTGTAAGTCTACTTACAAAGGCAAAACGCAACAATACCTCTGGTACTACAAAGATGTTATGTCAGTCTTAGCCAAAACTTAGTCGTGGAATTAGATTTTATGTGCATTTCAATGAGGCATCAGACTAGGGTAATTGGCTAGTTATTGGTATGGACCCATATTCCTGGCAAAGAGCGTAAATACAGTAAACTGTGAATAAAAGTTGGTTATTAATAAAGAAATAAATAAATAAGTAATTATTACACAAGGTTTCAAAGTTTTTTGTTACGAAATATGAATCGTGTAGTACTATCCAAACGTACATCCATACTAATATTTTAAATTCGAAAATAACTATGCCTGTCTGTCTGTATGTTACCTTTTTACGCCTAATCCAGTGAACGGATTTCGATAAAATTTGACAAAGAGATAGACCGAATCCTGGGGAAGAACATAGGATAGTTTTTATCGACATACCTCGCGGGCGAAGCCGCGGGCGGAAGTTAGTATAAATTATAAATGCTTACCTAGGTACATAATAATGTTAATTGCATCTTAACCAAATTAATACCCAAAAACATAGTTTTACTCGTATTTAAAACTGAGCTATTATTTATAATTAAATTACAAGTTACTAATCCCAATAAAAGTGTCTATACCTACACAAAAGGCTTTGATAATTCGTCAGCATTTTAATGTTATACAATGTTTATTTACGTTTGAAACAGGGTTCGACTGCTTGACCGGCCACCGCGGGGAATCTAGCGTGACGTCAGCACATGTCTTTTACAGAATGCTCTGGGAATGACACGTTTATAGTGATGACATTCTTTTAGGGCTAACGGTAAGAATAACCTGGTTTTATATGATAGGTGACAAAATATGAATAGCAATGATAAAACTATTACACTATTGGGTTATTCACCTTTCAGCTGCAGTTAACCCGAATTTTGGGTAGGCAATTTCAACTTCGCAGAAATACACATACATTGACATAACCGGTGTGAGTGTGTGGTGAGGTGTATGAACGTAAACCAAGCAAAAGGAGTATGTAAGGATCACAGATATAGATAGACCTAGATAAGGCAAGTATCACGATCTGTATGAAAACCAAGCGTGCCATTTTTTGACTACCTACTATGACGTCACAAGCACTATTTAGTGATGGGAAAATCAAATCGATTCAAAGACGCCGCCGTGTGCGGCACCCGTCTCGCCCCACCCCCCTCACCCCACCCCCCTCACCCCACCCCCGGGGCCTAGCACCAATGCTCACGCTCACCCAGCCAGCAGGAGACAGGACTGAGCGCGAAAGTGGCGGCTTACGATTTCTGAACTTAAGCTGGTGCGTTTTTTGGCACGCGAAGTTGCTCTTGCGTTATCTAGGTGTATCTATATCTGTGGTAAGGATAGTAGCAGGTGGAGTTCTGTAGTTACTGCCTACCCCATTGGAGAAAGGCTTCACAGAAATATTCAATTCCATCTTGTTTATAAGGAAACTCGAGTGAATGTAGATGAATGACACGGTTGCTATGGCTATGGAATGTTGCTAATAACAGCAAAGTTAAATAAAACATCTTCCAATAAACCGCCAGAAGGCTAACTAGAAATATGTAGCCATTCACCCTGTTTACTGGTCATAACAGAATCCACTATACAAGTAATACACAATATTCTGCCAACTTTATTGTTTTCGTTTCGAAATTCAGTCTAGTCTCATACGAACTCATACACATTTATAGGCAGTATTGTATAAGCGACATAAATATAAAAAACAAAGTAATACACGACCACATTTTAGTACTGTGATACCATACTAAATAAAGTCTGCCGAATACAGAAAAATCATATAATGGAATTCAATACGAGCTTTACCTACTGAATGCGAATAGGAATAGTCCAATTCACCTCCATTTATCCTTTTAGTCACGCTAAGTATTGTCGAAACGAAAACCATTTCAGCTCAGATAAATGTAACATTTGCAAAAATGTTACATAACTTTCGCGTAGAGGGTGAGCTACGCCGTAGCTGGTGAACTACGCCGTAGCCCGCGGGTAAGTGCCACGTCGTAGCGGTTACGGACTACGAGGCGAAAATATGTGAGAGCCTCACATTTTGTTTTATTATAGCTGTATACAAAAATGTATCTAGGTGTAAGCCTACGGAATACGTAAGTATAGATTCTGTTTCTGATAAGTCATTACTTCAATAGAGATATTGCTTGCATAAAAATGTCAGGCGTTAACTTATAAAAAATTGGTGAAGACTGAGAGAGAGGTAAACTTGGCATTACAAAGCATATTATATAGTCTTAACGTATTGCATAAAATATGAGAGACACATTTATTTTCTTATGTAGCACCTTTAGCTGGGCAACTTTGTGTTCTAATTAATAGGTACATCCACAGAATAGTTACAAGAGGTGATACATCTCTGATTCTTTCATAATTAAAATAAAGTTCAATGCGAATTCTAATATATGAGTAAAGTATACGCTCAATATAGCAGTACAGAAGCGTACCGTTTAAAATATCACATCCTAAAATAACAATCAATAAATTATTTTATGAAACAACCAAAAACGTACAATAATCAAGAAAACGTTCGTAGCGAGGGATGAGAGCTACGGCGTAGTAGCTACGATGTAGTACGCTACGGCGTAGTTAACCTTTCCCGCTACGTAGCGGTTGCGTATTATGGACCCCGAGTCGATTTTCTGAGAGCGGGGTGTATTTTATAGGGTCTGAATTTGGCCAGAGATAATTCATTGATGGATAACAAACGGGATGGGGGTTCATTCAAAGATGGATGATGAATTGATGAGACAAGTATGATGTCTGGAGTTTTGTGAGATGAATTTGTTAATCTAAGAGTATGCTTAGATGGTTTGGTCACGTTGAGAGGATGAATTACAGATGACTATCAAAAGGGTTACACAAGGCAGATGTAAGTGGACACGCGGGGAGGGGACGTCCTGGATGGACATTTACGCTTTTTTAATCTTTTCCAACGATTGTCTTTACTGTAAATGGCCGAAAGTGTTTTATTATTATATTTTATTTATATTTCAGACAACAAGATCCATTTTGTTAGTAAAAAAATATGTTAAAGTAAAATAAATTAATAATCAATGTAAAAATATGTTTAACGAAGCCGAGAGTCGACAGAGACGAAAGAATCGAGAGTGGCTTGTAAATAGTGATTATTCGCACCGAAAATAAAAGTCGTTTCTCAGCAATTATTTTTGTACAATTTTACTTTGTTTGATGAACAGAATGTGTAAATGACGGCTTTTTGTAAACCCTATGGGTATAGTTTTAATGGTATTAGACGAGTCAGGAAGAAGCTCGTCTGTTGAAATACTACCACCATAAACCTAAAACTGCTTCCAAGCAGCGTTGCTGTGTTCCTGTATGTATGGCATGAGGCCCAATGTAATTACAGCCTTATGAGCCATTCCAGCTTGGTCTTTGAGCTTTGTCTCTCATTGTGCTTCCTAGAGGGGCGATTTCCGCATTTTTCAGAACGTTTGCATTGTAATCTGTCAAATCTGTCAAAAAAAAAACATAAACTGGCACTCCGGTAGTGCCGACAGAAGTGAAAACTTGAACAATTACGAGTGTATTTTGTGAATCGTCTTATAAACAAAACACGCGTGTTAAGGTGTGTTCCTTATTTTATAGGGTTTTTTGCAAATCAGGTATGATGACCAAAGTGACTGGTTTATTCTTCTCGTGAAAGGAATTTATTCAGATTTACAAATAAGCACACAGGATAGACTTCAGTTCGTGGTGCGCCATCTCGTCGTTGTTGGATGAACTACGTAGTTAGTACGCGAGGCCCTCGTAGTTCTTCCCGATGTGCATAGATGGCGCTGTCCTCAACAACGCGCGTCTTACGTTTTACGTCTTACGTTTTACGTCTTACGAATTTTCGATCAGGGTCACGTGACCTGACGCGAGTTTAGAAGTTTTTACCCATTCCAAAAAAAGTACACAGCGCCGCTAAAGAAGTTTTCACTTCAAAAAAACTCATTTAGGAGTAGGACCTACATTTTTGACATTGATTGTCGCTGAGACAAGACAAGTTCGTGCAATATTCCCGTGAAAAAAAATTAATAAATGGATAACAAAGTGGATGGACTTTATTGATAGATGTGGACGCCTATCCATTACAGTCTGTTATTTTTACTAGCCATACACAAAACACGTTGACCTTATTCCCATAGTTTGTTTGCGACTGTGAGCTATTTTGCGACGCCAATAACTATATTGATTGATCCTAAAATACGACGGACTGCATGGTATGTACAGTGGAGTCATTTTAATAGGTAACATTTGACGTCTGTCAGTTTTATCCTCATAGTGAGGTGACCTGCTTATAAACATCGATTAAAGTGAATGAATCGATACGGACTTGAAACATATGCGAATTTAAAAATCATCAGGCGAATCCCTGTCCCATTATTATTATTTTTTTCGTAAATTTAAGGAGCAAAATAAGACAAGTACACAATTTAACAAAAAAATTGCATTTATTCAGTTGAACTATCAGAACTGTTAAAAGTATTGTCATCTTCATCACTGCTGTCAGCACTCAGAGATATTATTAATTATTAATTTATGGTGATATTTCTTCACAAGTCATCATTGCATTCGATTCTACTTATCAGCTTTCGATTTTTAGAGTAACATCCCTAGTGTTTAAAAAGAAAAATGGTTAACTGACGTAACCTTGTAACGACGTTCAGTTCTTTAGATCAGAAATTGTTTATTATGTTTAGAATGGTTTATTAATGAAAGCAAATCGTAAAATTACTCGTATCGGTCATTATTACAATAAATATGTAATCGTAATTGAAAAAAGGTAAGCAATTGTGCAGTTCTAACAAAACGAAAAAATATGTTATTTTATGCCCGCCGTTACAAGGTTACGTTGTTGAATATTTGATGAATTGTCAAATGTTACCTATTAAAATGACTCCACTTTAGTGCCTACACGAACAGCATAATAAAATCAAGTCAGTTAGTAACATAATGACGTGCAAAATTGTTATGATGTTAATAAAACATGATCCTTTTATACACTGTTTGATTACGCATAAGAAAAAATTTTTTAACAAAAAAAAACAACCAAATTCCAAATATAACATTAAATTTGCTCTATAACTGAGATTAAAAAAACTGAAGTGTTAATTGACTTTTGTTGCTGACCGTACATATATTTTAATTATTAAAGGACGCTATGTGTAGCCGTCATCGGCGTACAAATATTATCTTGGTACAAACATGCTGATTATAATAAATTATCACACATCACACTAATATTATAAAGGCGAAAGTTTGTGAGTGTGTGTTTATATGTTTGTTACTTCTTCACGTACAAACGGCTAAATGGATTTGGATGAAATTTGGCTCACAGATAGTTTATAACCAGGATTAGCACATAGGCTACTTTTCATCCCAATATTCCCACGGGTTCGAAACTTATGCGGGTGAACCCGCGGGGCGCAACTAGTTATTAAATAATTCTAATTCAAACGTACTTAGTTCTTACCAAGTCTAATTTTTAGCCTTCGCAACTTACTTGACTGTGTCTGTAATAACAAATCCCTAAAATTGCTATTTGTAACTGTACCGAAAGAGGCCAAACGTGGGAGTAACTGAGCCCATTAATCCCCAAATTGTTAGACAGAATGGACACGTGCCCAAATTATCAAGTACACATTGTTATTATATAGCTCAAAAACCGGCAATAAACTTGTAACCACTGACTATGAACTCAAACTCGAAGCATTTGTTTCAAATAAACCATTTAAAGGCACTTTTGAATTGGCAAAGGAGTCAGTACATTTCAGGAAGAATGTAGCCAGTGGCTCATTCTAAAGCAAAGGTTAGGTTAGTATCTATGGAGAAGATCGGGCTAGAAACTCTATTGACTCTTTTATTTATTTATTTAACAATTTATATAAACATAATAAGAAAAAAAGGACAGACAAATATGTGTACCTGGGATAGAGAGTAGATAAAAAGAGATTTAGACAACGTAGGTACCTTACTAATAAACGTATTATATCAGATGAATAGTTATACACCGATTTCTCTCTTTCAATCGTCAGTAATTTTACTTTCCAAAGAAGAAGACAAAGCGTTGTGTAACTATACAGACGCTATACAACGTTTAAGGCTTCTTCAAACGGGCGCGATACGACACGCGACACAAAGGCACCGCAAGTCGCGCAACGAGCGGTGCCTTTGTGTCGCGCGCGGTTATATCGCGTGTCACGCCTGTTTTTAGGAGCCTTTATTAGTAAGGGAGCTAGGCAGAAGAGCAAAATACCTAAAATCAAAAACAATTTAATAATTTAAAATATATATGACAGAGAAGGTATGTGTCTCTTGATATCATAGATAAATTAGATTATAATTTACTAACAAGTTAGTCACACTAGCGAATCACACACTGTAGGTACACGACACGACGATACCGAACGCGAGACTGTTTCTGAGCATATGTTGACTCCCACGAACTCAGGCTAGATTCTGTCGAACGGCGCCTGGCGCTGGCGCGGACGCGAGCGTCCCGTATAGTCAAACGAATGACTCCAGCATACATATAATTATTGTTACAAAATATTAATTACATCATTAACCCTTTGTATTTCCGGAACGTGGATCCACACGAGACACAATGATTTTTTAATTGTTTCTGTAACTACGGCATTCAACCGGTTAAATAAGTAGTACTAGAATATCTATAATTATAATATCTTCCAATTCAAATTGTAAAGACCTTTTTAACGTAAAATGAATTGTTATTGCAAACCACATAGCATTTCAGCGGCAAAGTACCGCTACAATCTATTAAATAGCCCTACTAAATAATTGCTCATTGCGTTCAATTTATAAAAGACAACTACATTAACTGAGCTATTTATAAACTAACAATAGTTTTGCACTAGTGCAAGCACTAAACAGAATTGCTGGAATAGTTTACTTAATTGCAGCCTGGATGCGGAATGCGGAAAACAGAACGTTTGTGGAGTAATTTAGGTCAGAACGTATATCCTGCAATGACGGGCAATAAACTAATTCCTGGGATTTACATACGTATAAGTTTTGTTTAGGAATTTTAGTAAGTATTATGAGCATTAATGAGCTTTCAATAATAACTTTACGAGTATAGTTAGCCCCGCTATAGATCATGCTGGCTAGATGAATCTATTTGACCATGTGAGCTATTCTTCTTTGAAAACTAAGGAAAAAGGATACCCAGGTTAGGACCTAGGTATCCTTTTTATCTTTTACTATTTATTTGAAATGGGTTTGAAAGAAAAGAAGAAAGAAAGAAAATTTGTTTATTCTGCACAAACAAAAACGGTTTTCTCTTGACTCTAGTCTAGGTCAGAGGTGACAGAGACAAAGTCTACGATGAAGTGAGCTTACCCAGAAGAAGCCTGTTCACTCTTACTTTGTAGAGATTATGATCTGCATGGTTAATATATTCTAGTATATAAGTAAGCATAATGGCATAAAACTATGGCATATAAACGCCAATATGAATTTAGAAGGCAGGAAAAGGAATCAGGGGTCAGTTTAGCTGACAAACGATGTCATGAAGGTAATATTTTTTTTAAACTCAAAACTCAAAGCATTTATTTCAATTAAACCTTGTACAGGCACTTTTGAATTGTCAAAATTAAATAGTCTGTCAGTCAGAAAGTTGAAGCTATTTGCCCATTCCAAAACGTAGATCTCTATGGAGAAGAACGGGCAAGAAACTTCATGGACACTCTTTTAAGTCAAGATATTAAAAAAATCTGGGTACATTATTCTTGTTGCTTCTATAAAATGAAAAACCGGCCAAGAGCGTGTCGGGCCACGCTCAGTGTAGGGTTCCGCTCAGTGTAGTTTCCCGTCCGTCACAATAAGTGTTCCCACTTAGTTTAAAAGTGGGTATCCATTATGTTCGCGTAATAATCGCAGTCGATCATAGATCTTAAAATATTGGGATTCGATTTGAATAATTCTTTTTTTGTTTTTTGTTTTAAAAAGATACGATACGATAGTATTCTATTCTATACGTTCAGGATAATAAAATATGTAAACGAAGTTAAAAAAATGCTTGCATATACGATTATACTACAAACTTAGTCCAGAAATTATTTTGTACAACTTTTTGTCTTTTTTGTACAAAAACTGTTGTCTCCATTAAGTTCAAAATAATTTTCCTAGAAAGTCCTTATAAAGTTCCACTTTTCAGATTTTTTTCATATTTTCTAAACTTATGGTTCAAAAGTTAGAGGGGGGGGGACACATTGTTTTTTACTTTTGGAGCGATTATTTCCGAAATTATTGAAATTATCAAAAAATGATTTTAGGAAACACCTATTCATTTTTAAATACCTTTCCAACAATATATCACACGTTAGGGTTGAAATTAAAAAAAAAATCACTTCCCACTTTACAGATAGGGGGGCTACCCTAATAAAACATTTTTTTCCAATTTTTATTTTACCACTTTGTCGGCGTGATTGATATACATATTGGTACCAAATTTCAGCTTTCTAGTGCTAACCGTCACAGAGATTAAGCGAGGACGGACAGACGGACAGACAGACATGGCGAAACTATAAGGGTTCCTAGTTGACTACGGAACCCTAAAAAGACACACATGAAGAAATAATTCAAAATATAAGATTAAAAATAAGCCTTGGCAATTAAGAGATGACCAGTCTCAACCGACGGCGCCCGTTCACGAACATGACGCGTGGATCAGCACCATCCAGCTCAACCATTTTGTAGGGAACCGAATGATGCAGCACACGCGCCGCCATCGATGAAACATTTAAGTGAGCATGACAGGTTCTCAACTGCCATGCTCTTTCAAGTCAACATCAAAAAATCATAATAAACGGATACATGGTTCTTACATTTACAAAATTAAAAAAAAAAACCTTCTAAATTATACAAAACTATAGTTTGCAATTTATTTAAGAGATTAATAGAATTTTACTACCAAACAGGAAGAGATATTTAATATTGAAGTATTCAACAATTAAAACTTGATTGAATAAAATAAATAATAAATTAAAGTTCGTAAACTATTTCGTAATAGGTAATTATTTATTTTGTCAGAAAGGTATTATTTAATTGATGTACCTCTCTTACAGTACCTAAGTCTAAATTAATTCCTGAAAGAAGACTGCAGCTTTTGATAAGTAAATATTTTCAACAGATCAAAAATCTGCTTTGTCAACAATGAAAATAACACGAGACGAGACAAGATAACAAAAGTCGGGCCTAAGCAAACATAAACACAATATAGCTAAACATATGGCCTAGTTTGACCGCAGCAGAACCACAACATCCACAAAACACGGTAAATGAAGTTTCGGTAAATAAATAAATGTCTGAATGTTCTGTGTTTGGCTACGCTGAAAGGAAATGCTGCCAGCCGGGCACTCTGCCAAGTACCCGTAGACGCGTAGCCTTGAGAAGGAGTTTGTCATACTACACTCAAAGCTAGGAACTGCGAGCTCCAACATCCTGGAATAAAATCTAGACTTACTTGCCAAAAAGCTAATCAAATTGCACAGTTTTTATGAGGGCTGTCTCTTTCAATGTCATCAGCATTTATTTAAAGGTTCTTGCAATTTTGATAAGAAAGAGTACAGATTAATATTAATTGTTTAATGACTAACTAACTTACTATACAAATAAATACAAAAACAAAGGACACTCAGGCGTCGAAGTACTCGTCCACATCGCTGTCAACCGGAAACGTGCCCAGAAGACTAGCAGCATTGTTAATGTTCAATGCATTATAAATCTGCGTAGTCTTTTCCCAACTATGTTGGGGTCGGCTTCCAGTCTAACCACATGCAGCAGAATACCAGTATTTTAAATGGATCGACTGCCTATTTGTCCTTCATAACCCAGTCTTCTTACCGTGTCGATAGCAATCTAGGACTCGGCCCAGAATTCGGCGACTTGTTTAGCGTCATCACCAACGTTCATCATTTCCTGTAACGTGCAGCTGACAGGACACGCAGGACACGGCTAACTTAGTTACTGGGTAACATGGTACTCCTTGGTAACACTGGTTGTCAGACTTTTCGGCTTATAAAATACCCTTGTCGACTGTCAAAGATCTACGAATGACAGCCGCAACCAACGGCTTCAAGTGCTTTCCGAGGCACGGAGGTCTCGATTTGTAATGGATGTTTACCACCCCAGGAACCGTCCGCAGCAAGTATAGCTTAACCTTCAATCGATCAGTGCGGCTGTTATCATTTAGCCATTAGGTAATGCATGGAGTCCAAAATTAATCAACTGGCATATCGATAATACTTCAATAAAACAACCAGTTGGTGGAATTTCAAAGTTCAGTTTCTATAACATATAACTTAATTTTTTTCAGCGGACTGTCGGTCTACGCTTGGGTCTATGTCAATGCCTCCTGTAATTTCTATGCCTTAATTTAAAAAAATACTTTAATAAAACAATGCCTTAGTCTGCCTTAGGCCTTTCAGGTTCAAGTTTGGTTCAATAAAAGTCTATTAAGATAAAGAGAGTCTTGTTACGAACACATTTTGTCAAGGTTTTCAAGTTTCGGCGTTGTTTGTCATAACGCCCACAAAGCGGCACGTAGCTGGAGTAGGTAATCCAAGATAAAACAAAATGACAACAAAAGTGAACAAAACTTGTAGCACTTAAAAAAGTATTACCATTTTTTAAGTGGTAGGTGCAAGTTTGTGTAAACGAAAGAGGTTAATTTATCAGTATTTACATTCTTTCTTGTTTTTTAAACTTAAAGAATATACAGTAGTGACTTCTACATAATATTTATTAACAGATTATTTTTTTTTCAAGAAAGTCTGTTAATTTAATCGCATAAATCTAAGGTTTAATCATTACTAAACTAGTTTCAACCAATCAAATGGCTTTAAACTAATTTTAAGTAATGCTTGTTTTTTGAGTGAGTTTCTGTAATAAACGCCTAGAGGTGGCAATCACGGCATAATTACTCACACCCTTATGTTTTTTTAAATAGTCAAACATCAGATATCCTAGCTAATAAAATCAGACCAAAAAATTCCATAAAACTTACTTAATTTCGAGCATTTCATAGCCACAATATTGATCGCTAACCATACATAGAACCCTTTCAAAGTGTATTCCATTAACTTTTAGCTAAAACGATTTAGTTGTCGGATAAAATGAGTTATGGCTGGAGCGATCGACAGTAAAATTACTTGTCATGTACGTAACTACGATCCTTAACACTATAAACATTAGTGGTAACAATTGGCGCCTTTATGTCGTAGCGATAAGGGTGATTTTCATTGCGCTAGCGTTACCACTGAGGTACGATCGACTTTACGTACTAAACTGCGTTATAAAGCTGTTTTTGATTTTTGCTACAAATATTATGTGAAAATACATATAGGGTGTTTGGAAGCTGGATACAAAGCCTTAAGGGTGTGATGTTTACACCATTTAGAGCATTTTGAGCCATACATGTCTTAGACAAGTATGTTTTTTATTTTTTCCCGTTTAAAGTTGGTATGTATGTTATTTTTGACCAAATGTTTGTAGTTAAAAATAAAAAAAAAACATACTTCATCTAAGATATGTATGCCTCAAAATGTTGTAAATAGTGTCAACTATCGCTCCCTTAAAGCTTTGCACTCAGCTTCCAACACCCTGTATATACTACGGCTGACTATTTTTACCGTATGGACAAAAACAGGTTTATTTATTTATTTATTTATTTATTTAAGGACAACCAACAAAGCATACACCAAAAATACATGTTAGAATCCCCATGTTATTATAACATTTTATAGTGTAGCCTTAATTAAAGGCTGCCACGGCATGCATTAAACATAGGATTAGGAAATATAGTTACAAAACATATTTAACTTATATATACAGATTATATAGTTTTAAGTGAACGAGAAAACAAAAGAAACCACACTATTAATTTTTCACTCTTAAGATAAAGCCCTATACAGGGCAGCCTTGAACTTATGTAAAGAGTAAGACATATCAATATCTACGCTGGGTGAGCATGACAGGCGACAAAATTGAATCTGCATTCTGTTAATGGTGGAAAAATGACCCAGATTGGTTTTAAAGCCCTTAGCGCGGAGCAACAGATACCTGGACCTACGAGCAAGCTTGTAAGGTACATACAAATTTATTTGACTTAGCAACCGCGAGCAATCAATATGAGTGTTCATTATTTTGTACAGGAACAGATGATTCAAGAGCATACGGCGATTTTCCAAACTCATAAGTTTGAAATGTTTCAGGCGTGTACTGTAGCTAGTTAGATTTCTGGCCCTACTGCAGTGATTTGACAAGTGCCAAAGAACAGGTTACATTCAATCCTTTGATTGCAAAGGATTGAATCATTGAATGTCGCTACGAACTCATTGATAATTTCCGCGCGTAGCGTGAGTGCCTTAAGTTGTTTTTTTATTACGTATATTTGTTTTTTTTTTCGGCGCATATCACTCGACAGTTCTTGGACGAAGTGAATATATGGACAATGGACTGGCCTGCACTCAGTCCAGATATGAATCCCATCGAGCACTTATGGGACAAGCTCAAGAGAAGGGTCCGGGCCAGAAAACCAGGCCCTTCAACCATAGAAGAATTCTTCTTCTTAGCGTCGTATCGATGGCAAAAAGTTTAAAACATTTTTAAAACAGTTTAAAAAAAAATTTTGGCCTAAAATTCAGCTGCGCGAACTCTGCTCACTGACACAGTGATAATAAGGTCATCAAGTGACAGGGCATTCGGGGCAGGATGGAACGTGGGCCATTGTCTGCGGGGAGGTGCCGCATACGTATTTGAGATCTGAGCCGTCCGTGAACTCCATCTGTGGAGATTAGATTCTCTTTGCTCCGGCCGACGTAGGTTCGAAATCTATTTAGAGATTTCCAAGTGGACACGGTACCGCGTGCCTAAGCGGAAGGCTCTCAGACGGTTCGATAAAATTGTCAGGGGTTTATACAGCTCCCGCCATAGCTTACATCTTGCTGTGGAGGCGTTACTATTGGCTGTAAATAGTACCCAGCCAATAGTATAGAAGAATTGAAGGCGGCATTTTTAGAGTGGGAGAGGAATTCCTCAAGAACCCTCAAAAAATGGATCAGATCAGTGACTGCAAGCTATGACGGGGGGCAATACAAAGTACTGACACAATAAATTATTGTATGTCTTCTAAAATAGTTTTAGTTTAATTTTTTTTAATAACTAACCACAACACATTTTCCTAATTTTCCATTTTCCCTCTATTTTCCCCCAGATAGCATTAATTTTAAAAGTATTGAATAAATGTTGACAATAATGGCTATAATATTTAATTCATTGAAATGGTTACACAATCTTATTATCATGTGATTTCGTCTGTGTAAATGTTTTCACCATATTAGGTACCTATAACAATTTGGGCATTATTTACGTGTATGCTAAAGTAAGTATACCGGTATAAACACTCGCGAGCAACCAAAGCGACTCAATTCAAAAGCTCTCAAAAATATATGTATTTTTCGAAAAATACATACCTTATTTATAAAAATCATATAGCATTTAAAAAATTGCGCCTCAGCTTTAAGGTGAATGCGCAGTGGTAGACCGCTAAATTCAAATTTTCTTACGTTTTTTGCAATTTGCAGGCCAGTGTCAGGTTGTATCTTGAACAAAATATGTTTCGCGACTATATAATAAAAAAGTATAAATTATAAAATAAATAATTATTATTATAATTATAAGTAGGGCAAAGGCCTCCCTTTCCTTATTCCACTCAACTGGATCCTGAGCCAATATGGACTATACCCTCGTACCTATAGGCGTCAAGTTCATCCCGCCATCTACGCCTGTTTCTTCCGGGATGCCGTTGGACGTTTTCAGGCACCAAAGCTATGGAACGCCTAACGGCTGATTTTTCCTGAAATTATCTGGCGTTCCAGATAATTTTATCCTAGGATTAGTTTTGAATTTTTGACAATTTTTGTAAGAAACAACTGTCAAAATTTCATAATTATTCCCCGAATAAAGTTATCAGATGATTGAAAAATCAGCCCTAAGCACTATTGCACTGCTTCAATTCTATGCTTTTATTTAGACATTCAATTAGGTGTCACATAGTAAAACGGGTAGGTATATTGCAGTCTGTTATAATTAAAATTTTTAAACATTGCAGAAAACAGTTTGTAAAGAATCGGGTCCATTTTGTGATTACATTTTTGGTAATTATCCGCGGAACTCCTCAACGACGCATTTAATTTACACAGCAAATATTCCTAAGTGGGTATAGTCCGAACATTCATAACTCCCGGGAGGTGGTTCACCCTTTCAAGTGAAAAAACCGGCCAAGTGCGTATCGGACCACGCACAATAAAGGGTTCCGTAGTTGGAATGAATTTATCCCAAGAGCAAACTTAAAATTGTAGTTGAAAAACATGTTCTTCCATACATTCCAACTGTAAATGTAAGGTTGCACGCACAATATTGAGAGATTTACCATATTGTTTTAATACCACAGACTTCTTATAGGTTTTCCTGTAATCTATAGGTATAGAACTATTTTCTGTATTTTTTTTCAAAATTTTAGGTCAGTAGTTTCGGAGATAAGGGGGGGAATGGTAAATTTTCGTCTATTTTCTTAAATAACGTTAATACAATTTACATTAAAATTATTTTTTTTTAAAGTTGATACTAGCAGCGCCCCGCGGTTTCACCCGCATAAGTGTCGATCCCGTGGGAATATCGGGATAAAAACTATCCTATGTCCTTTTCTGGGACTCAAACTATGTCTATATAAAATTTCATCTAAATCGGTTAGACAGACAGAGTGTTCAATGCGTGCCACGAAAGATGAGATTTGACCCCGCCTCCCCCGCTCTTTCCGCCGCCCCTATGACGTCCGGTCCCGTCCCGCACTCAGACCTCATACCGCTAAAGATACCTAAAATCGTGTACTGCGCATGTCAAACCACGTGGTGTGTCAAGTCTCATCTTTCGTGGCACGCATTGTACCTTATTATGTAATACGGGTTGGTTTCCGCAACTCCACATCAATGCGCGTATTTTGCGTACCTTAAGCTACCTTATATAAAACAAATAAATAAATGTCCTCACCTACCATCATCAATCACCTTCAACCCTTAACTTCAGAGTCAGCTTCCATTTTACCCGCATTTAGCCTCAACCATTATCACAACGAACATTCCCATTCCCACAACCAATATTTCGAGCACATTTTTTACCTGTCCTTCCTTATTAATTATTCCACTAGTACACTCAGTTCATTGACCCCAGTAAATAGGGTCACTCGCTAGATTAAAGTGCCTCGGGATACGCTGCCGGCTAATTGCTGTGAATTTTTAAATTGAGCGGCTTTTTTAGGGTTCCGTTACTCAAAAGGAAAAAAACGGAACCCTTATAGGATCACTCTTGTGTCTGTTCGTCCGTCTGTCACAGCCAATTTACTCCGATTCTAATGGACCGATTAAGTTGAAATTTGGTACACGTATGAATCTATGACAGACGTGTATCGTAAATAAATGAATTTTGAATAAGGGGGTCATTTTTGGGGGGTAAATAGAAAATTTAAAATCAAGTTTCGGCAATCTGTACCTTGTGAGATATTAAATGAAGGGGTATTACTGTGAGGATCCATACTAATATTATAAATTCGAAAGTAACTCTGACTCGTCTGACTGTCTGCTTGTCTGTCTGTATGTTACCTTTTCATGCCTAAACCACTAAACGGATTTCGATAAAATTTGGCAGAGAGACAGATTGCTTCCCGGGGAAGGACATAGGATAGATAGATTTTATCCCGTCATATAATAAATAAAAATAAATAAATAAATATTCATAAATAATATTAGCACTTTTAGAATATTCACACATTCTGGGATTTAGTACAGCAATGCTATTATTGAAAATAAGTTTACTTAGTCATGATTCCCAAGATAATGTGTAATGATCTGTCAAGGTCTTTCCGCCGAATTTTTCTAGTCTACTAGTCCTTTCTATAAATAGGTATAAATCTAAACGTACCCTAAAGTTGATACTGCCTCGCAATGGACCGTAACGACATTATACATTAGAAAAATTAGGCCAAGGAGACTATATACAGACAGATAACTTTCTCTACCGAGATACATGTAACGAGACACTGCTTGTGAAAAAAAGTCTCGTTAATCTCTTGGGATTGAGCTCTTGAGATGCTTGCTAATTTTATGTGACATCATTAGTAGTTAGTTAGTAGTTATATCCCAGTGGGGTGCTGACAATTTGGTTTCTTTTAACGCCACCAAAACACAGGCGTGTGTTTTTACCGCCAAAAGGAGTCGTTTCGACCAGACTCCTACTTTTCGGGGTACATCTGTTCCTGTAACAGATCGGCTCGAGCTCCTGGGCATGGAGTTGACGTCTAGTCTTAACTTCGGCGCCACCATCGAGTACAAAGCCCAAACTGCGGCCAAGAAGCTGGGCATCCTTAATAGGGTGAAGCGATACTTTACGCCTGGACAGCTTTTAACTCTTTACAAAGCACAAGTCCGATCCTGCATGGAGTATTGCAGCCACCTTTGGGATGGCTCAGCGAAATACCAACTTGCCGCGCTTGACTCGGTGGAACGCAGAGCTAAGAGGCTCATTGGCGACGAAAAACTGGTGGATGCCAAGCTTCACAGCTTGGCTCATCGCCGCAAGGTTGCCTGCTTGTCGGTCTTCTACAGATTGTACTTCGGTGAGTGTGCCCAAGAACTCCACGACCTCATTCCACCGGCCCCCTTCTACCTTCGGACATCCAGACGCACTGCAAGTTACCATCCCTACCTAGTTGCTATTCCACCAATTCGCACTAAGCGTTTTGAAATGTCCTTTATAATGCGCACAGCAAAAGAGTGGAACTCTCTACCTGCGTTTGTGTTTCCGAGTGCATACAACCCGAATCTCTTTAAAGTAAGAGTGAACAGGCTTCTTCTGGGTGAGCTCACTCCATCGTAGACTTTGTCTCTGTCATCTCTGACCTAGACTAGAGTCAAGAGCAAACCCATTTCAAATAAAAAAAAAAAAATATATCCTGTTCGGTATTACGCTTGAAGGATTTTCTCTTTTATCCTAGAATCGCTATAAAATTTTGCCTCCATGAGTGGCGTACTGCAGCGTACCTAAACTACCTAGTCTCGCTTCCTCTTTGCTGATTGGGTAATTATATTTACAACAATGTTTATTGTTAGCCCTTTTTACACATATGTTTTCGCAGTGAAAAATTACGGTTCGTTCGCCGTGTAGGGACGGTCTTCAGTGTTGTATGCATGATCACTATGGAAAATTGTTGACACACACATTTTTTCTACGATAAAGAAATCGAGCCATATACAAAGGGCACAGTTCAGTTCAATTCAATTTATAGTTTACCAAATAATTTTAAAACCGTTCGAATTTGATTCTTTAAATTGTTTTTAAAATTAATTAAGCATTTCGTCTTACTACAAAACACACAAACCGATTTACCTATACCTATTCAGTTTATGGTAATTAGATATAAGTAATTTATTTACAAATCAATGTTATTATCCGATAAAAAAAATAACAAAGAACGAATTTGTAAGCCCTTTATTTTTGATCCACCCACTTCATTGTAAAACCAAACTCTGAATTTTATGTAAAACCAAATATTTGAATACAAAATAGGTTGGTCATACATATTAAAGAGCGCGCAGATCTGAGCACTAATGCAGATAAAGAGTGTTTGTGGTTATGTTTCTACCAAAAAGGTGCCTAAATATTTCTTCATGACAATAAAAAGGCATTTTAACAACTGTATACTAGACTCGACACCCATGCTTGAAGATAATGATAATAATAACAACTATTCTGAAGAAGAAAAAGGGGAAGATATTAATACTGTGTTGGATGAAGACTATACGTTTCAAGAACCCCAACATATTAAGAATATTGATTCCAAATAAAGTTGCCAACAGCATAATCAATATCAGGGATTCAATACCACGAAACAATAATATACAAGTTTACAGGGACTTCGACGCGCAAAATGAAACGACGCAATCAGCACTATCAGGTTATCAAAATAAAAATCACCTGTTTCATAGAAAAGTGCGCGGTCAAAATGAATAGCAATTTTTTTTTAAATAACTGACCAAAAATTTTAACGCACGGTTCAGAATCATGTACAGCCGATCGATTCTGTAAAAATCTCACCGTGAAAACTCAGGTGATGTGAGTTTGTTTTTGCTAGGAATTGACACTATTGACAGCTCACTCCACGCTCACTTCAACTAAGTTTTCACGGTGAGATGGTTACAGAATCGCACTGCTGAATTCATGGTAACGGGTTGCACAGCGATGTTTCTGCCACCCTGCATATGAGTATAGGACACATTTCTGTCAATATCCTATTATACTATCTTATGCAAGACTAGTCAATAAGATAAGTTAAAGAAACGTCAAAGAAAACACTGGAGCATCAACACACGAGAGACAATGTTAAATATTTGCAAGTACATACAAATGATTATATTCCTTATCTCTACTTCCTTACTCGACAATGGCGCATTTAAGATAAGAAATTCATCTAGTAAATATTAGTGCTGAAAATTCCGACTTTTATCTAGCACTAGCTTCTGCCTGCGACATGGTCCGCGTGAAATTTCACCCTCCCTCTATTCACCCTGTTTGGGGTGGAATTTCGAAAAACCCTTTCTTAGTAGATACCTACTCACAAAGAACGCACCCTCCAAATTTCATGTCTCTAGGACAAGCGGTTTAAGCTGTGCGTTGATATATCAGTCAGGACTTTGAATTTTATACATATACATTGTATACAGGGTTATTGGTAAAACATTAACAACCTCTTAAGAGGTCATTGTACTCATCATTATGAACAACTTTTACCTGAAATCGCGAAAAAAATCAGCTGTTCCCTACATTTATGTTCGTATAACTCGTCAAAATGTAGGGAACAGTTGAATTTTTTTCGCGATTTCAGGTTTGGTCCCATAGTAAAATTGTACATAATGATGAGTACAATGACCTCTTAAGAGGTTGTTAATGTTTTACCAATAACCCTGTATAGACAAGCGACCAATCCCTACTTGGCCCGGTTTTACGATTTGAGAAAACATCGAGACTTCTGTGCTATATACAAACCTCCTGGAATAAATACTTTAAATTATTATAAAACCCATATTAAAATCCATTTTGTAGTTTAGAAGATCTAGCCGGCAGGAGAAGAGGATTTGTTTTATTGTATTATGTGTGTGAAGATTTGGTATAAGGGACATATTCGAAACATATATATTATATAGCCTTGGTATAGTATGTAAAATATCCAAGACTAAATTAGGTATCTTGAATGAATATTTTACTGGTCTGG
Organism: Luperina testacea; assembly: GCA_927399505.1. Classification (NCBI taxonomy): domain Eukaryota; kingdom Metazoa; phylum Arthropoda; class Insecta; order Lepidoptera; family Noctuidae; genus Luperina; species Luperina testacea. The sequence goes on along the minus strand of OV656759.1, from coordinate 17,078,815 downwards.
TAAACAATATCAAGGTATGGATATGATGACTATTGAAGCAACTGTGCATTAAAACATGCTCTACTTAAACCTACACAAGTAAATCGACCAATAAATAATACCTAAATTCATAACTACTAATATTATAAATTCGAAAGTAACCCTTTCTGAACGGATTTCGAAATTAATAATTATTACCTAGCTGAGCCGAAAGGTCGAAAAGCCAAAAGGTTCTGGACTGGCGACCGCGTACCGGAATACGTAGTGTTGGAAGGCCTCCCACAAGGTGGTCCGACCACCTTGTGAAGGCCGCAGGAACCCGTTGGATGCGAGAAGCACAGAACCGGTCGCAGTGGAGGTGCTTGGGCTCCCCCATGCACCTCTACTTCGACCAGTTCTGTGCAGTGGACGTCTTTCGGCTGACATGATGATAATGATGATGACCTAGCTGGGAATTTTTTTTCGTGAATTTTTCCCATGTTTTAATATTTATTCTTCTATTCGGGGCGGAAAGTTGAGTTATAAATGGTGTAACTAACCCGACTTTGTTTTATATATATAGATACATTTGGCAAGGAGATAGATAGTATCCTGGGTAAGGACATAGGCTACTTTTTGTCCCGGTAGCGTGTTCCCGTGAGACAATTTCCGACACCCACGCGAGTGAAGCCGCGGGCAGAAGCTAGTTGAAGTAGAAATAAATAAGTAAATTCTCGGGAGGTTCTAAGTCCGGAAGTTGATGCGGTCGGCAACAGTTCTATAAGGTGTTTCAAAATTAACCCAACAAACTTTAAAAGGTGTCTAAATCATCGAACTGAGCCACTTTCACTATGGGACCAACTCTGAAATCACGGTCTAAAGCACCTCTTAAAGTTTGTTGGGTTAATTTTGAAACACCTTGTATAAACGAAGCCACTGCTCACCTCCACAACCCGACAAGTCGGGAACACTGACAACCGTCGGCATAAGGTCAGACCATTTGTCAGGCTTCTAACAACTGGCAACTTCTATAAATATAACGAAGATCAGTATACTTTGGGGCCTTTTATAACCGCAAGGGAACCCCCAGTGTTTCTGCGAAAAAACTTTACCTATTAGAATTGGCGCTTCAAGAATTTTATTATGAAAAGTTTTTACAAGGTTTTATTTTTTTGTTATATTTCGGTTCACTGATCGACGACATAACTAAAGGCAAATTGCCGACCGTGAAAACAAAGTCGTAAGGCAAAGTCTCACCCACGCGTGTCATTTCATACCAGATTTCCTTCAAACCGCAGCACAGCAATGCTGCTTGGAGCCAAGAATAGGTACCTATAGTAGAAGCGACTACTTTTCCAAAGGAACCTTTCGTAATAGCTCCCTACTCATGCTACAGCGGTGTTATTCTGTACAGATCTCACCGTGAAAACTTAGGTGAAGTGAGCGTGAAGTGAGCTGTCAATAGTGTCAATTCCCAGCAAAAACAACTCACTTCACCAAGTTTTCACGGTGAGATTTTTACAGAATCGACCGGCAGCTTTTAATTATTTTCAAATCTATTCAATCAATTTTGGGATCGGCTACCAATCTAACCGGTTGCAGCTGAATATCAGTTTTTTTGCATGGAGTGCCGTCCACTACCCAGTTACTGAGTAACACAATACCTCTTGGTGAGACTGGTGGTTAGATTTTCGGGCTTCTGACTGCCCTCAACGACTGTCAAAATCTACGAATGACAGTCGGGATCAACAGCATTGAGTGGATGTAACACCAGCCTTAAATGTGCGTGACTAATTCCCGAGCCCTTTAACTCAAGTTATTTCCTGCCTTCCTTTGGGTGAAGACATAAATAATCATAGTCATTTGCATTACTTCTTGCTTATGACATTCGACGCATAATGAAAAAGAAATTTGCATACCAAATGTCTTTTTACGTCGCCGCTCTAATTTTTTTTTTCATAAATAGATAAGGAAATTGTCGAGCCGTCTCATATTTCAAATTGGTGGCTATAAAGCTTCGGATTTCACGGTTAACGAAGCTAGCATTTTTTTTTAATTTTTAGTACGTATTTCTTTAGGAGTAAATATAAAAAGCTTTTAGTACATACTTAAATGCAGCCGCCAGCCACGCCCGTATTCCTCTTGGGAGCAAAGATATGTTTATTATTGTTGTTTTATTTTTTTTTTCATAAAACTGGATATTTTAAAATCCTTCACTACCTTGTCTTTTAAATCTTTATTAAGAGTTCATAGCGCCATAACACTTTTTAATAGCCTTTTGGGCACTTTTTCTATTGACAGCAATGCGGACGAAATTTTTGATGCCCTTTGATAGTTTCCCCTCTTTTTTTATATACTTGTTCATACTATTATTATTATTTTAACTTTTCAAATTATGTAAATACCTAGGTATTAATGATAAATATAAAATTAAGGCTTTTTAATAAGAGGCTTATAATAATAGATTAAGGCCTTTAACAACATAGGATCCCATGTGATAGGAACAGCCTTTGTTACGACACAAACTACGAGCAACTCCGGGTTACAAATGAATAATTTACCAGAATCCAATAAGGACCAAACTCACGATGCCATAAATTCCCGGAACCGCATGCGGCTATAAACCCGCACCTTCCGTGCTTTATTTTTTTTTTGCAAAATCAGCTTTTTTGAAACCCTTACTATTTGTTTGAAACAGAGGACGAAACCATGGAAAAAGAGCTTATTGTTTAATGCACAAGTTTAAGAACGATATTTTAAAAGTTATGATTGATTGCTTAATTAAGAGTTGTAGGTTGTGAGTTCGAACCCAACCGGGTACTTTAATTTGTGTATTTAATTTCATCACCACTGCTCTCAAAACAGTGAAGGAAAACATCGTGAGGAAACCGGGCGTGTCCTAGAACCAAAAAAATGAAAGACATGTGACATTCACCAACCTGCCGGTCGATTCTGTAAAAACTCACCGTAAAAACTTACATGACACTGACAGCTCACTCAGCTGTCAGTGTCATCCCACTGATGCTAGGGATTGACCAAGCATACATTTACAATCATAATCGAGTTTTTAATAATATTTTCTATGTTAATTCTATTGATAATTTTATATAATTTCAAAGCTAGTATTTTAGTTGTCAAAAGATTACTATTTTGTGGGGTTTAAAATAAAATAGCAAAACAGAAACTTAGAATCTTAATGTTGTTATTTTTTTTTCTTTTATTTCCTAGTGTTTGCGATAAATCAAACAAAGAAGATTTTCGTTTTTTACAGGTTTAATGAACCTTTACAATTATTATAATTTTGAAAATAATTTCGTTACGACGGAGCAGTTTCTTGGTTGATGAATGAATGAATGAATGAACATAGATTAAATTAACATTGAACGATGATTGAGTGATTGAATGATGAATGTGAGCTGAAGGAATGTGTCGTAGACATCCTCGGGGGCTTTGAAAGGTGAAGCTTTCAAGATTCTTAATTGTTCGTATGATCTGGTGATGGCAGCAGACACAATCTGTTGATGGCTCTTCGAATGGTGCCTTGTGAGGTAGATACGTCGGCGACTCGTGGCACACCATCAGCGCCGGGAAATAGCTTCGAGATTCTTCCAAGGCGCCAGCATAGTGGAGGAGCCCTATCATCCTTGATCAGGACCAGGTCGTCTATCTTTAATTCACGGCACCGCACCTTCCACTTTGTGCGCTGCTGGAGCTCCGTGACGTACTCTGTTGACCACCGCTTCCAGAAGTGTTGGCGCGCTTGCTCTAATCGCTGAAAACGGTCAAGACGGTTTGTGCTATAGTCCAGCAGGTACGGCGATGGCAAAGACGTCAGCGGCCTACCAATTATAAAGTGGCTCGGGGTGAGTGGAGATAGATCTTGTGGTGAGGGACTTAATGGGCATAAGGGTCGGCTATTAAGTATCGCCTCGATCTGAGCAAACAACGAACTCAGCTCCTCGAACGTCAAGTGAGTATCTTTAAGCACTCTATATAAGTGAAATTTCGCGGACTTGACCCCGGCCTCCCACAGACCACCAAAGTGAGGAGCGTATGCTGGTGAGAAGCGGAATTCAACGCCTTCGCGAGATGCAGAGTCAATAATAGCGTCGCTGTTGGACTTAAGAAAGGAATTTATTTCTTTTGCTGCTGCAACAAAATTTCTACCATTGTCGCAGTAGATAACCTTTGGTTTACCCCTGCGGGCTATAAATCTTTTTAATGTTAGGACAAATGCATTCATTGTTAAATCACTGACTAACTCTAAATGAACGCATTTGTACCGAAAGCAAATAAAAATGCATAGATAACTTTTAGTTATCTTACAGCCTCGTCCCTTGCGGTCCGTAATAAGAAATGGACCGGCAAAGTCGGTACCTATCGTGGAGAAAGGAAAGTCGGCTTCAACGCGATCTGCAGGTAAGTTTCCCATAATATTATCCATAGTACGAGCATTGAAACGACGACAGGTAACGCACTCGCGCGCTGCACGTCTAGCTAGAGCCCTGCCTCCTACAGGCCAATAGCGCTCCCTTATAGATGCCAGGAGATGCTGTGGACCGGCGTGCAACAAGCGTAGATGCTCCTGTTTGAATAATAACTTTGTTATATAATGACTGGAACACAATAAGATAGGATGACGTTTGTCGTACTGGTAAGTAGATGAATCGATGCGCCCTCCAACTCTAATAATCCCATTTTCATCTAAAAATGGATTAAGAGACGAAATAGCGGCTTTAGAATTTAAAGATTTACCCTTTTGTAGTAGTCCTAATTCTATAGGAAAGGAATCTTTCTGTGCTAACCTCACTGAAACGTTGTGAGCGTTTTCTAACTCGTAAACTGTGAGTGGACCTTGTACTCTGTCTGATTTTTTGTGTGACCTACAATTGTTGGCGAACCTTAAAACTCTAGCTAGAACCCGAATAATAGTAGTTAAATTAGAATATTTTGCTAAATTCGCTGATAAATCTGGCATGGAAGATGCATCCTCCCCCCCTAAAGTATGGTGTGTCTTAAGCTCTGGCAATTCTATAATAATAGATTCCACAGTGCAGGCGGGCCAGGAATCTTCGGATTCTAAAAGAAATGATGGACCTTTCCACCATATAGAGAGATCTACCTGGTCTGGATCGACACCCCGGGAGACTAAATCAGCGGGGTTGATAGAAGTAGGAACATAACGCCAATCTGTGGGATTTGTTAGCTCATTTATAGCAGCTACTCTGTGGGCAACAAAAGTTTTAGTTTTATTAGAGTTAAGCCAACCTAATACAACTTTGGAGTCTGTCCAATACACCTGACGTTCAATAGGGCACCGTAATGAGGATAAAACTGTAGCAGTTAGTTGAGCTCCTAATAGGGCAGCGCAGAGTTCGAGCCGTGGTATTGTCGTGGGTTTGATAGGTGCCACCCGTGATTTTGCACATACCAGGCTAACTTGTATGTCGCCGCTAGTAGTAACAGACCTCAAATATATACAGCTACCGTAGGCACGCTGCGAAGCGTCAGAAAAACAATGTACTTCTACAGAGGAAAAATTATCAATTAAAATGTATCTGGGAATCCTTAAAGACGACAAACATGAAGATTTAGTAGAAAACCTTAACCAGGAGGACCTTATTTCTGGAGGAACAGGTTCGTCCCAATCAATTTTGTGACTCCATAGTTCTTGTAGCATAATTTTAGGTTTAATTGTGAAAATTGACAGAAGACCAAGTGGATCAAATATTTTAAATGTTGAGGAAAGTATAATTCTCTTCGTGACATTTTCAGAAGCCGAAACATCATGCTGAAAGTGAAGTTCATCCGATGACGGCGTCCAACCTACACCTAGCGTGCTAGTCGCATTACTAATCATGAGATTGCCGCTTTCCAGGTTAACGGAGTCTGCAAGCAACTCGGGTAAGTTTGAACGGTATTTACGCAGATGAAACCTTCCCTTCGCTAACTCGGAAGACACTGAAAGATGGATATGACGTAACTCCTCCTTACTGTTAGCACCGGTAAGTAGATCATCACAATATAGATCATTTTGTATTACAGTTTTGATCTTCTGATCTGAACACTCTTCACCTATCTGCCAAAGAGAACGAGTAGTGAGAAAAGAGGCACTAGCAAACCCGTAGGTAACCGTATTTAAACGAAGTGTCCTTAAATGCTTATCTTCACTATCACGCCACAGTATCAGTTGAAGATTGCGATCAGATTCCTTGAGAAGCACTGAGCGAAACATTTTCTCTATGTCCCCTGTCAAGACGTACTTATGTTGTCTGAAACGAACTAATATATTAAACAAAGGTTCCTGCACCACTGGTCCCACCATTTGCAGGTCGTTAACAGAAACACCAGAAGAAGTACGGGCCGAGGCGTCAAAAACGACGCGTAACTTAGTCGACTCGCTTTGTTCCCGTATCACGGGGTGGTGAGGCAAGAAATAGGCATTTAATGGCCTAGACTCGGGAGATTCCGATAGGTGGCCTAATGCTTCGTATTCGTTTATGAATTGACAATATTGTTGTTTTAATTCTGGTTGTTTCCGGAAACGAGCCTCTAAATTAAAAAACCTCTTCTTGGCTAGATTATAGGAGTTGCCCAAACAGTCTATGCTATCACGAAGAGGCAACCCTACACAAAATTGACCATTACTAGTGCGAGTAGTGTTGACGAGATAATGTTTCTCACACAACTTTTCTTGACTACTCAGGGGCTTTTTTTGAGGAAAATTTTCAAGTTCCCAGAATTTAGACAGCTCGTCATGTATGTTACTAGAAGTGTCACCATTTGAGACGAAATTGACCATGACTGAGTTATTTTTATTTTCATTAAAACAAGGCAGTGATCCCGTAACGAGCCATCCTAACTTTGACGCTTGAAGTTTAGGATAACCAGATCCTAACGAATGCTGCTGGGCACTAATGATGTCCCAGAATAAGTCAGCACCAATCAAAATATTTACTGGGGATGGTTCATTTAAAGTGGGATCTGCTAACTGAAATCCATGAATATTTAAATTTTTTAAATCAAAATATGACTTAGGTAAGTCGCCGGTAATCTGCGGCAAAACTAAACATGAAACTGTCACATTAAAGGAACTTGTTTCAGAATTAATGCGTAGAATACAGCGTTCTGTGTTAATATTTAACTTGGTGTTACCAATGCCTACTATGGTAGTGTCTGATGGCTGAGGAATTAGCTTTAAACGGCGTTTTACTTCCTGTGTAATAATTGTTGACTGACTCCCGCTGTCGAGCAAAGCTCGCACTATCATAGTCTCGTTGGTGGCTGGGTTGGTAACTTTTACTCGAGCAGTGCACAAAAGTACTTCTGAAGAACACGCCGAGGACATAATAACGGAATTAACAGAATTTTCAGTTTCTTCTGATTTATGAAGAAGAGAATTATGTCGCGATTTGCAATGACGACATTTAGCTGAAAGGCGACAACGTTTAGCAATGTGGCCAGATCTCAAACAATTCTCACATAATTTGTTAGAAGACACAAAGGCTAATCTATCCTCTATTGAGCTCGACTTAAAAGGCGGACACTCATAAAGGCGATGACTGTTCTTACAGAACAAACATTCCGGTATTTTAGAAGTAGAAGTGTTGCCTTCATTTGGTGTAGCCACTAAAGACTTGGAGCTGTTATGTTTGTTTTGATTAGTAGAGGATTGTTTTTGTTTATTGTCTTGATTGTCATGTTTATGGCGATAAACGGTCTCCAATACATCAGCGCGACGTTTAAGAAAACTGAAGAAATCATTAAGCGAAGGTATGTCACTCAAACTATTGCTATGTTCTTCCCACTTGAAATACGTACTACTATTTAATTTACCCGCAATAATATATATGATTAAAATTTGCGCGCGCAAATTTTTAGTGACGTGGTCAATAACATATCTTAAAGACTTATAATTTTCTTGCACGGAATTAATGTTGAGCAAGGACTTGATATGGTTATTTATTAATTGACGCTTATTGTCATAACGTTCGCATAAAAGTTTCCATGCTTCAGGATAATTATTATGGGAAACCTCCAAATTGGCAATAACCCGAGCGGCTTCTCCATCAAGATAAGATAGCAAGTAGTGGTATTTATGGATGTTTTCAATTTGGTTATTGTTGTGAACTAAGGAAACAAACGTTTCCTTAAACTCCAACCATTTAAAATAGGCACCGTCGAAGTTTGGAATTTTAATCACCGGTAATTTAAAATTAAAACCTAACATATTACAACTGTGATCGTTATGATGACAAGTGGCCATAGAGGATTTAATTTGAGAATTATTCTCGTCATCTTGAACTGCAGAATTTTTCTTAATTAATTTTTGAACTAACGCAATACAATGGTAGAAATCATTTTCTATCAAATCTCTAGTAGCTAACTCGCTACTTTGATCATCTGCATTGTTAATTTCTATCTGATTCTGCACCTCATCGAATTCAATGAACAATGTCTCAATTTTTGACAGCTTCAATGCGAGTTTACTTACTTCTAATTCTGAAATGGACTCTAATAAGGCTAAACTGTCAAGACTTGACTTAAATTTCGTTACGCGTCCTCTAATAGAACCGCGTTTGCTTATTAGTTCCCTTAACTTTAAAGGCTCGGTCATTGTAGCAAACTCGTAATGAGCTAACAAAACAGATGTTAATAGATAACGAAATAGGTATATAGCATACGATACGCTCCTCGCTTTGTTGATCAGCTGATGCTCGGGGCTCTCATAGACTGCACGCAATGGTGAGCTGTGCAGGCGGGGCGCGCCGGCAGTCAGGTAGCAGCGATGCGCAAGCGATGCCGTGTCACAAGTCACAACGCACGATCGCTGGAATAGATCAATTCCAGGCGTCTTAGTAAACTGATAAAAACAATTCGTATGATGAAAGACGACGGTTCGTAAGTTTACAGTTAAACTCGGGAAGTATTCACTATCTAAGTGATTTAAAGGTTGGAATGAGTGTTATAGTGATAATAAATCGATAATAGTGAAATAGTTTTATGAATATTACTTGATTTGAGTAACGATAGTAATAAGTTGTAGTTGAATGTGCAATAATATTAAAGATGGCGGTAGGTCGCTAAGTGAAATTAGTTAGGCCAATTTGTGCGTCGCCTGTCCCAATTATCCTTATTTCAAAGATACATAGAAGCTGGTTAGGCAAGATAGACACAAATAGAAAGGTAGGAACTTCACTTGGCTTCGCGAAAACTGAATCCGCTAAATGCACAGAATAAAGGACAACACAGTAGGTAGGTGGATAAGTTATTATGAAGATGGAACGAGCTCACTTTAAATAGGCAGACAGCTACTCTCAGCAGTCCAATTGTGGGCAGTAGCACGTTCTGAGGGCGGACTTGCTCGATCGGAGTTCCGTAGTAGTCTCTGCAGTTTCCCGAATGGCTTGACGAAGGTGAATTTCGCCGCTGGTAAAGTGGGATGCCAGTCCACAGGCACGGCGATCCTTTTCTCAACACGGCCTTCCGTTGGTAGGTACTGGTAAATCTCGACGGCGTTCTTCGAGTGCCCTTGACGCGGGCTTCGGGAACAATCTGAGTGACGGTGAATCCGACGAATTGCAGGTCCTGTCACGGTCGCCAATTTTGTTTGCGATAAATCAAACAAAGAAGATTTTCGTTTTTTACAGGTTTAATGAACCTTTACAATTATTATAATTTTGAAAATAATTTCGTTACGACGGAGCAGTTTCTTGGTTGATGAATGAATGAATGAATGAACATAGATTAAATTAACATTGAACGATGATTGAGTGATTGAATGATGAATGTGAGCTGAAGGAATGTGTCGTAGACACCTAGACTGTGCAGTAATCACGCCACACAGACAATTTGGGATTAAATTCTATTGTCCGTCACAAAAAAACATAAATGATCAATAGAAATAGCATAAAAAATATTATTTAAATCTCGATTATGATTGTAAATGTATGCGTGGTCAATCCCTAGTATCAAGTGGGATGACATTGACAGCTCACTCCACCCTCACTTCACCTAAGTTTTTACGGTGAGATGGTTACAGAATCGCACTGTTGCACTGGGCCCGCGTGGTGAATTATATCTGCTCTCTCTAACAAAGAGGAGGTCTGTGTCCCAGTAGTGGGAATATTATAGGTCGATCATGGTTGGGTTGTCTTTAAGAGTTTGCTTTTAGCAAAAAGACCGCCCATTGTGACACCCATTGTAAAATTTCTACATTTATAATATCTGTAATTTATATGGGGTACATAATAAAGAGTATCTTCTGTATCTATCTATTGACGTAAAGGACCAATTAATGACTTCAAAAAGCAGAACTAACTACAAAGAGCTTATTGTATTTGCATTGTTATTATAATTATTTCGCATTGTTCATAATCTCAAATATATAATTTACATTCCATCGCCACTTAATCAGTTATCTACTTCTGTGAAATGTTATGTTGATTTTTGAGTGAACATTAATTGTAACAAAAAGGTCCTAATAAGTTATAGGTTGCAATGGAATTTGAACTTTGTTAATTATGAAATTCAATTTGTTGTTCCAAAACTTGAAAATTATCTCGAAATCCTAATTCAAATATAGCTAGGTACTGAATACTGATAAAGCTCTTACATAAATTAGACCCCAATAATATTCAAAGATCAAAGTGCTGATAGCTCTGCGTGTCTGATTTAAAAGACGATAAGACTTAGATCATAATAATCAGGGAGTCAATGACCAAGCAGGCATAAAACTAAAAACTAGAGCCTGTCAAGCAAGATTTATAAATCCCTAGCAGCGCCCCGCGGTTTCACCCGCGTAAGTTTCGACTCCGTGGGAATATCGGGATAAAAACTATTCTACGTCCATCCCCGGGATGCAATCTATCTCTCTGCCAAATTTTATCGAAATCCGTTCAGTGGTTTAGGCGTGAAAAGGTAACATACAGACAGGCAGACAGAGTTACTTTCGAATTTATAATATTAGTATGGATAGTATGGATTACCATTTACATTTTTTATTACAGGTGGAAACCCAATACAACAGATGTAGTCACAGTTTCCACACTCGGGAACATCACCCAAACACCAATTTTATACCACTACCAACAAAAATTAAATTTCTTTAAACTGTCCTAAAATGAATGTAGCTAATTTATATTACAAATTGATATTGATAAATTGATATTTAGATTATAAATTGTTATGGCGCTAGAACTAAAAAATTCGCAGACATATACATCTACCACCCACACTGGGCCCGCGTGGTGGATTACGGCCCACGTGTCCCCGCAGTAGAAACATTATAAGCTGATTCTGCTGTGGTGTTACAAGCGACCCGCCTCTGCTAAGCACCGGTACAAAAATGGCGGCGTGAAAAAACTTCGAGATTTCTAAGCTCGAGATTTCTGAGCTCGAGATTTCTGAGCTAGAGATTTTTAACTATTACCTTACCAAATAATTATTATGTACCACAAACTATAATAGGCTGATCTCAATAAAATAAAAAGTTGTATTACTTATTTAATAGCTTATTGTTAATTTGTGTCCTATATTTATTATAAGATTACATTTTATACCTTTTGCTGTGCCCTACAGGGTCCATAATTCGATGCCTTAGAGTGAAAACCTCGTAGGTAAGTGTAAAAGAAGTAATTTGTCGGGAGGAAAAAAGAACTGTGTGCTGTAATTTTTTTTTATTTTATGTTTTTTTTACCGACTTCAAAAAAGGAGGTTCTGTATTCTTATTAATTAATATAGAAATTTAACCCGCTTTAATATCCAGAACTGTTCGATACTATAAGATTATCCGAAATGCATAAAAAGAACACATACATTCCCGAGGTTTTCACTCTAAGGCGACGAATTGTACCTTAACTTTAAGCCATTGTAACACCTCTACAACATTATGGAATGCAAATAAATATACGAATATGAATATGAACTTAAATATATTAATATTTAAGTTAGAAATCTCTAGCTCAGAAATGTCAGGTTTGGACTTTAATCCCATGTACCCGATGGAATTTACCGTCGGCAAAGATGTCGAAAAATTTCCCTCCTTAGTGTTTAATTTCGTTATACTTACACCTACAAGGAAGCCTAGACCCAGCGATTGAGGCTGAGAGTTGTCTGTCATTATATTAAATTATTATGTACTTATTACCATTATTTATTTTATTTATTTACCATTTATGTACACACATATATAAACAGACACGAAATAAAACAGAGCAGAAAAATAGGTAAATTAAAAAAAGGAAAATAAAATAAATAAATAATAATAGATAAATAAGTAAATTATTATTTTTATTAAATAGGAGATTATACACATTAACCTTCAGTAATAAATGTTCTAAATGATAGCGACTTTGTTTTGTACTATGGATATAGATAAACAGCCGCACGTATCGATCAAAAGTTAAACTACGCCTACCGCGGTCGTTCGTGGATGGGTGACCGTTCATTACACATCGACACCAGTCCGTGCCTCGGAAAGCACGTAAGACGTTGGTCCTGGGCTGTGTTCGTAAATCTTTGTCAGTCTTTACGGGTAATTAGAAGCCCAAAAGGAGTCTTACCAAAGTGTATTATGTTACCCAGGAACTGGGCAGTGGAGGTCAGACTGCAGTCGCTTCATGTAAAATACTGTTATTCAGCTGCATTCGGTTAGACTGAAATCCAACCCTAACGTAGTTGGGAAAAAGGCTAGGCAGATGAATATTGTATGGATATTGTGTAGATATACCTAGAAGATGCAACCTCAGTGTTTACTTTTTCCGAACTAGGTACAGACGACAGCACATCAAGCTACTACAATCTGTCTAATTTTTTTAATAGATTTTCGACTTTATCGCTAAAGCATAAGGTTCAACTTTGATTGGAAGAAGTTGACAGTTTCGGGTAGCTTGATGTGCTGGCGTCTGTACTTACTTTCATCATTACCGAAAAGTAATTTAAGCGAGACGGTTTCTACCCGGACCGGCGCCGGGCCGGTGCCGGGTAAGGCTATTCACGAGCCGGTGTCGTTAACAAACCTCCATAGTGGCCCATATCTAACTGACGACCGGACGTAGACACGGTTTAAAACCGTACCTAGATCCGGCGGAAAACCGTCTCGTTAACAAGCGCCCTTACGGTGTGACGCACGGTATATTTTATGGGCAGTCAGTTACAAAGTAAACCTTTACATTAGAAAGGCTGTTAAAACTAAGTAATGATCAATAATTCTGACGGAAAAATAGAAAAAACGTTGCGTTGCGGTTACTATACCTATGAATACAGGCGATTGCATCATTGTCTGCGCATGTAGGGACAGATAAATGGATGTGGAAGGACCAAAACAAGTAGGTATGGATGAAACAGGACGCGATTTTATGCGGATCTTAAACGAACAAAGCGTTAGAGATCTACGATCAATATATTCAGTATATATGTATCAGTGCTTACATACTGGGGGCCAAGGCCACTTTGGCAGAATCATAAAAAGATAACATTATGAATTCTATTGGACAGTTAACTGTTAAGTTAATCATATCAAATCTCATTGGTGAAGGATTTTTCAGTAAATATTTTTTTTTGTCTGTGCTAAAATACCTATCCAATCCCAAACTCTTTGATTATACCTACGCAGTGCAGCGTAAAAAAAGAAAAACACGGACTGTCTGAGCCATATTATGATTCATAATGTTATCCTTTTATGATTCTGCTAAAGTGTCCTTTTTAGGCCTCCTGATATGATTGGCGAATAATATCGAGTCGGACTTACACAATTAAGGTTCTAAACCAAACTACACTCAGCAGTCTGTGAAATGGACGCTGGCGTGCCGTAATTACTGTACTGCGCGTAACTAATATACATATCTGCGTTAGCTCCTAAACTATACAAAATGACATAGTGTCAAGGAAAAAATATGGTTATGGTATATACAGATATGATTCAGCTGCATCTAAGAAAAAAAACGTGATTATAATTTTTACTGTTTCGTGTTTTTTTTTAACTTCAGAACAATAAAAGCAAGGGAAGAGAGAAAATGTGGTTTTTAACCAGAAAAAGGGTTTAGGTCATGTTCTCATTCAATCTGAACCGATGACGAAAGTCGGTTCCAGTGCAAACGAAAAAAGCCTTTAGTAGCACATGGATCAATCTATATTAAAAAAGTCGGTTTACTGACGATAGTTGAACGTGACAACGTCATAAGAAAATACTGATCGAATAGTTGCATTGCATTTGTTAATATTCGCTTGCACTTCAAGCCGCCATGGAACGCCTCAACGCTACAGAGCGAGGCCGCGAGGTAACGCTACATGAGTCATGTTTTTTCGTGAGTGCAGCCAGCTTCATCGATTTATTAGACGTTGTCACGTCAAAAATCCAATTGCCTTGCCTTAGTCTCGCAAAAACTCGAAAATGGCTCGACCGATTGTGATGAAACTTGCTACAGTACCCGGCGATAAATATTGCACATCGATCTTTGGAAAGAGACAATCTGCTAATTTCGACTTCGTAGAGCGTTATCTCTGTCGCACGAAATACAAACAGTCCGGTATCTATTAGGAGCTGTTAAAACAATTATGATTTGCCTCTTTTGATAATTATTTTTATTCTTTGTATAAAATACAAAAAGGTAAAGGTCGATGTGCAATATTTATCGCCGGGTACTGTAAGTTGGTGTGTGCGCGCGGAGAAGATTCCTAACAATTAATACATACAATTATAAATATAAATGGTATACATACAATTATAAACGGTACACGGTACTTGCAGTTTATTGGCCTATTTTGTTTTGTAGATAATTTTCCAGATTTAATCGTCAATATATGAGAGCAGAGATAATGCCTAATGGTAATGGGTGCGACTTACGAGCTGTAGGTCGTAGGTTCGAACCCAGACAGGCGCTTTACTTTGTATACAGACGCCAGCACATCAAGCTACTACAATCTGTCAAATTTCTTTAAATAGATTTTCAACTTTATCGCTAAAGCATAAGGTTCAGAGTTGATTGTGAAAATTTGACAGTTTCGGGTAGCTTGATGTGCTGGCGTCTGTACATTATTTCATCACCACTGCTCTCAAAACGGTAAAAGAAAACATCGTGCGGAAACTGGAATGTCCTGGAACCAAAAATTCGAAAAAATTAGAGAATATGTGACATTTACCAACTCACGTGGTGGATTATGTTATGAGCCCACTTCCTCTCACTAAAAGGAGGCCTGTGTCCCAGCAGTGGGAACATTATAAATGCTAGCTGATTATGCTAGCCATCAATATATGAGTCTGTTTAGTGATCCTAAGATTTCTACTACATTTTCTGTTTTTACCCGTGAGAACCTGTAATTGGTTTTATATCTCATATACTATTATTATGCTTCTGTTATAGCTGTTTGTTCTCCTATAAATAAATAAATAAATAACATTTTAGTGCACTGTGCACGTTTTTATCTCTCGACTCAAACAAACGCAGCAGACGCAACCCTATATTTACAAATGCAAATACGTTAACGCAAATTGTTTGGATTCCAAGGTGTTGTTAAACGAATGCTTACATAATCATCGGAACTGGTTGGTGGTTGACCCGATTACCGCGGGTTCGTTGTTCGCGAGTGGGCGTGTCGTTCGTTCATATTGACTAACATTCACTAAGGAACAGGTCTAGTGATGTAACGCTTCTAGTTCGAGCGCGGGTGAAGGTTTGTGTATCTTCGGTGCAGGGTGAAACGAGTGCAATTTTGACGCGTAGTAAGCTCAAATTGAAGTTTCGGAAAAATTGCATATATCTGCTTAAAATAGATATGCTATGCATTGAGAAGAAGCAGTAAAAATTTCGAAA
The DNA here is from genome assembly GCA_927399505.1 of Luperina testacea. Classification (NCBI taxonomy): domain Eukaryota; kingdom Metazoa; phylum Arthropoda; class Insecta; order Lepidoptera; family Noctuidae; genus Luperina; species Luperina testacea. The sequence goes on along the minus strand of OV656759.1, from coordinate 17,063,045 downwards.
AAGTCCTGGAGATTTGAAAATATTTGAAAAAAAATCTGCTCCAGAAAATATATATAATTACTAAGAAAATAGTTTTATATATTATAAGTATACTGACTGACATTCTGAAGAATATGAGAAACGCAGTGCTAAAACCAAACTATTTTCGATTAAGATTAGGCGAACTACGCAGCATCTACAAAAAGCCCAGCCCTATGCACCTACAATGTAGATACCGCCTCCTTTGCCTAGGTCAGGTCTGAAACGTAAAATCCTAACGTCGTCACTACTCCGCTGATTTATATTTATTTACATTCACCGAAACATCAACAAAACATGTCAACAAAATATTGAAAGTACCTACACTCAAAAATGAATGTCATATAAGTAGGTATGCACCTATATGCAGTAACTGAACAGAAACGTCCTTGCGAGGCCATCCCGTTTTAGGCATCTTAAAATAAACATCTGTGTTTACTGTAAAATAAATTAAAAATAAACTCACCAAAAGAAAACTGCTTGTTCACACGATATTTCCGTATTTAAAATTCGAATGATGAATGAGTAGGAAGTGTTTAGTGCACGGAATGGCGCCGCGGTTCAAGATGGCGGAGGGGACGTGCGTTCGCCAGCGCCCTGCGGACTCAACTGAAGCCTGCCTGAAGGGAGGTTGGGCGGAGTCGCCGCTGATCAAGCGAATATTTTATCGATACTTTTGCTTTAAGATAGGAAATGAGAGACAATTATGTTTAACTAGCGATTGTGAAGTTCAACTATGCTATTAAAAGGTGGAAATGCAGCGTTTTATTGAGTTGCATCATGCTATGTTATAAGTGGAGTAATAGTTACTGCGTAATAGATTTGATGCATCAGTTTTGAATGAAAATTTTTCATTTACCTACGGATTTTTACGTTAATTTTAACATATAGTGTTTTTAGATTTCATTGAACCGAAATTGCTGATGGGACCTAAAGTCAACCCCAAAAAGATTAAAATCACACACATCTAATAAACAGACGTACTATAAATTTAATATGTAATAAGCGTAACCTTAAGCTTCAGAGGTGATGAAGACCATCCATCAACATAAATTTATGCGATATATCAATGCAATGTAAACATGTCGAAGCGCACGTTTGCCGGCCGGCGAGGCAGGGCATCCTAGAAACCATCAAATTCACCCTTTTATCTTCAGAACGAAACATTACATTTTCGTTAAAAACTAAATCCATTGCGACTTACTTAATTTTTCTAAAGCTAACTTTTAATATTAGGAAAATCGTGTTAATCATAGCATTGCTTTATGCATTTAAAATTGAGTCTTATGGCCTTGAAATAAAATTTATTTTTGAAGTTAGTTACCTATTTCATATTCGGTTGGGTCCTTAGTTCTAGCCTTGAACACTTCAAAGACTCCCCCTAAATAGACCCCTACATAACTCATACTACCTAACCCAAACTCTCAGGCAGTTGAAAACTAATAGAATCAACACAGAGCGAATGTATTGAGTAAACACAATCGATCATCTCGGAGCAATAGCTTAGGCTCGTGTCTCCCCGAACTTGTCGGCATAGAAACATTCGTGTGCGGTACTGTTGTGTTGTGCGGATTTACGATTTGTTGTCGGCTGTGAATTAGTTCACGTTTATGAAACGAGGAAGCACGTCAGAATGTATTTATTTGTAAACAAGCAGATGTGTGACTACCTTAAGCTGTGACGTGGAGGTTATTAGGTGGGTATAGTATGCAATGTGTCAGTCTCTTCTGACATACTGCATAACATCATGGGGTGGTGCTCCGAAATCTAACATTTTAAAATTGGAAAGAGCCCAAAGGATGGTACTGAAAGTAGCCTGTTTTCTGCCATACTTGTATCCTACTGTAGAGCTTTACAAACACTTCAAAGTCTTGTCAGTGAGGCAACTTTTTGTTTTATATACTGTTCTCAAGAAGCATTCCTCCTGAACATTTGATCCCTCCTTTACCTCAGGTAAACGCCGATACGACTAAAAGTCTAAGAACAAGTTTCTCTCAAAGGTTTTATACTTTCTTAGCTTTCCACTTATATAATAAATTAAATCGTCTTACAACGATTTATCATCTAACAACAAAGGCGTGTAAGATTACTCTGGTTGATTAGCTCCTTAGTTTAGATTATAAAGCAACTGAGGATTTACTAACTCATCCAAAATGTCCAAAATAGTCCAACCCCGTACTTTCCCTACACATATTAGATCACCTTTTTTCGACGTACCTTTTTGTTTTATTGTTCTAAATCCTTGTGTTTTTTCATTGAGTTTATGTTATGCCCTGTATCCCTTCACATTTACTAAAAAAGTAATCTATGTTCTCATACCGTGTGGTGGGACCCTGGTGATCTGCTATACAGGTATTCCTAGTGCAGACACCAGTCTCTCACAAATCAGTTTCTAAGCTTGTCTAATTTTTATGATACCATTGTTTTGTGAAGAGAAAATAAAACAATTTGAATTTGAAGCTCCGCTTCCATTTGGTACAGTTTGCTACAGACACAAAACCGGCAAACAAATATTTTGACGAAATACGTAGACAGAAGTTTATCGTTTATTTAACGTAGGGTTGATTTTTCAATCATGTGATAACTTTATTCGGGGAATAAATTTGAAATTTTGACAGTTATTTCATACAAAAACTGTCAAACGTCAATTTTATTTCTCGAATAAAAGTTATCTGGCGATGGAAAAATCAGCCTTAAGTACACATCTATAATTATATACTAACCAAACAGGACTACCTTTAGACATTGTGTGTATGTAATATTTAAATCTCATATAGCAGGTGGCTTTCTATAGTTTCTGCCTACCCTAATCGGAAAAGGCGTGAATTTATGTAATGTGTACCTATCTGATAAAACTCCAAAAGTCACTCTTGCAGTAAACATATTATATTACACCGCTATTAATATCACAGTCAAGACTGCAAAAAAAGAGCACTTTCTCGTACAGAATTAGATTTCGTACATTCTTACTACATTGAACCCGAATCTATGGCTACCAAGTCACAATAATTCACACAACAATAACCCTAAAAACATGACCAACAACAATGGAAATCAACCTTGAAATCAACTCAACATCCAAACTTCACGTAGAGTAGTAACGTGCAATATTTATGACCTTACCCACGAATAAATTAATACTGCATGTCCCTCACAAACTCAGTATTATATTGGTGAAAACCTGAGCGTATTCCGGAGAGGAAGAGGCTAGAAATAGAATCGGTCGCTGCAGTTCAATATTGTCGTTAGTACATACTAGGTATACCGTTATCAATACGGTATTGAATTTCTTGCGCTCTGAAATATAATAGGTACTTAACTGTAACACAGTAACAGTCACTTGCACTGTAGCAAATATGAAAGTATAAGATTTGTTGATGGAGAGCGTAAAGGGGCCGGCGAACTACACATGCCAATGCGTAGTTGATACAAACGTAATACCAAAATAATTTGTGATTCAAACATATTCTTAAGGTAGTGTGTATTTATTCCGATTGGATTACAGAATATCTAGGTTCCCAAATATATATTTTGAAAGGACTCTGATATAAAGACGAGATATGAGGAATTTCAAATGTCTATAGGAAACTTATTTTTCTCATAACTCGTCTTTAAATCAGTGTCCGGTGACGGCTACGTCTTTCGCTGTGGTCGCCACTCCAAAACCTTTCGGCCCCATCTACCATCTGTTCTGCGAGCAACTGCCCACTGCTACTTAAGTTTGACAATTCTTCGGACTATGTCGGTCAACTTGGTTCTCCTGCGAATCTCTTCATTTCTAATTCGATCACGCAGGGAAACTCCAAACACAGCCCTCTCCATTGCCCTTTGTGTGACTTTTTGCCTTGTAATAAGGCCTATTGTGAGCGACCACGTTTCATAGGTCATCACTGTCAGTTACAATAAATAAAACTGTATATATTCAATGATGGCCCAAATTAAAAAAATGGTTTAATGTCAGTAGGCATTCATACAATTGATGCCGCTCCAGTAAACATACAACAGTCATCCAGCTTCGATTACCTAAAGATGTATTAGAGCGCAAACGTATTTAGTTAATAAGGGGAATGGTTTTTTATTGTGTTCGTAGCGATATGTATACGCTCGTAGCGTGTGTTGTGACTTTTGATGCGCGTAGCGATAAATATCGCTCGTAGCGCTTGGCGTAGCAATCTGTCCCCAGTTACATAAAGCTATTGTGTACCTATGGTGCCTGCCTGGCCTTTTCCCAAATACGTTGGGGTCGGCTTCCAGTCTAACCGGGTGCAGCTGAATACCAGTATTTTACATGGAGCGACTGCCTATCCGATCTCCACAACCCAGTTACCGTGTAATACGATACTACTAGGTAAGATGGGTTGTCAGACTTGACGACCCGTAACGAGTGTCAAAGATTTACGAATGACAGCCATATTTTAAACCAAAACGTTTGTAAATATTTATTCTATTAGACCCACAAAGTAAAAACAAAAGAAGCCAAATAAGTACCACTAATGACATTCAAAACTCACAAAAGTACCTTTGTACGACGAAAAATTACGGCTTCTATTGAATTACACACAAAAAACATTAAATGCAAACTTTTACTGTTTGGATGTTATGAAACTCAGTCAAACAGCCATTATAATAATACCTTTTAGAAAAGTTTTTAAACCTACTCGTGAAAGGAACAAATCAATCTACATTTGAAGTTATGGTTGGCGTAATAAGTGCCAAGTTTTGTTCTCTTTGTCGCTTAGGTCTGTCAAAGAATTTCAAGTCGTAACTCAGAGGCAGCGTAATCATATCTATCCTTTGTTTGGGTCCTGTGAGCACTACATTCAGCTTTTAGAGGAGGGGGAAGGGGGGACAGTCAATAGCTTCACGCCTGCGCACTTTATCTTCCTAATTTAATTTAAGGTGAAATTTAAACCTTATGCCAATGGTGTAAGGTAGTCTTACCGTGCAGCTTTATCAATTGGACGACAAAGGTGTCTGGGCGCTAGATTCTAGGATAACAAAGAAAATTGCCGGAAATTGCTTCTTATTTTCAGTTCAGGCGTTGCTTTGTAAACATACTAATTGGATTTAGTATCACAAACAAATAATCAATGCATTTTGTTAAGTAGGAAAATTTTTCGCGGTATCATAATTCTCTTGTCCATCACCTATTTGTACCTAATTGTACACCGTAACACGCTATGAATCTCAATCTGATTCATTTTGAAGGATATTGCTAATCCATTGCTTATGTATATTAAAAAAGGTGTCTGTTCAACAAAGTAAATAACGCAATGAATGTTGCTGAACTGTCAAAATTAAACCCATTGCTACTGATAGTGTGTTACACAATTACCACACATATCCCCATTTATTCGGGGTCTGTGCAATATACAGTATGTTAACTAACAGAGGGCGTTCCCGTTAACCCGCAATAGTATAGCATCCATACATGCTAAAAAAAATATTACCATTCGAAAATAAAATGATTTTATTTTTTTTATATTAAAATATTCACTAAAAATCGTAAATTGATACTCTATTTATTTAATTAATTCTAATTTATTTAATTAAATAAATTCCGACATTGCTGTCCTTCAAGTACGCGTGTACAGAGTGTTTCTTTAACGTATCAATTTACGATTTTTAGTGAATATTTTAATATAAAAAAAAATAAAAACATTTTATTTTCGTATGGTAATATTTTTTTTAGCATGTATGGATGCTATACTATTGCGGGTTAACGGGAACGCCCTCTGTTAGTTAACATACTGTATTTTCTTCTTCCATATACTTACTTCTCTATTAGTCGCCAGGCGGTAATTCCTATTTTTTTTTCTTATTTTTTATGACTTATTTTGCGTATGCAATCAAGCATTTAATTAAAGCCTAGAATTTTCTGTTTACCTACGCCCTGTTCTTAGGCTCTACCATTGACCAATTACGTCCACAAAAATAAATACTGAAAACATACCTACTTACAGTACTTACTATTTTAAAGGCACTTATGCACTCCCTCAACGAGAATATATTCCACGACATAAGTTACATAAGGCTTTTCCTTCAATGCACTATTGGGGATTTAGTGAAATGAAATTATAAAAAATATACTGAAGAGTTTGAAAGTAAACAGATGACGTCAAACTTTGCAAGATTGAGGAAAATTATATTTAGGTGAAGTCATAAAAACACGGCCTTATAAAAAAAACTCAAGTGTTACTCCTTCTCTATCTAAATCGGAACGCATGTGAGTGCTGTAAGCGATTATAACTAATTCGGAATGCGGCCTAGATTGCCTAAAGAGGTGTTCCATATTTTTGAACACTTATAATGGTGTTAGAATGCTTGGATACCGTTGGCGGGATGACTGGTACCATATTTATGGCGGTTTGACTGAACCTATCTATATGACATTTTAAATGTCTCGGCCTTTTGAGCGACTATATTGTTGACGACAATAAGGAAACTTTGTTTGTACCGATATTATTGACTTTTTGGTTGCGTCTATTTATTTGAATACCCTGAGCGTCACTAACTACGCTGACTAACTGACGTTGATTGTACTAAATTAAAAACTGAGGCCCAATGGTAAAGGCCACGACTTACGAGTTGTTAGGTCGTGGGTTTGAACCCAAGCAGGCGCTTTACTTTGTAAATAATTTCATCACCACTGCTCTCAAACGGTAAAGGAAAACATCGTGAGGAAACCGGCATGTCCTAGAACCAAAAAATCGAAGACACGTGACATCCAACAACCTGCACTGGGCCCGCGTGGTGGATAACAGCCCACTCCCTCTCACAAAGAGGAGGCCTGTGTCCCAGTAGTGGGAACATTATAGGCTGATTTTGCATGTATGCATACTAATTAAATACAGTGTGGCAGGGACATCGTTGCGCAGTCTTTTACATGGATTCAGTACATGACTCTGAACCCCTCTGCGTTGAAACTTTTCTTCGGTTATAAACGTACAGTACCCGGCGATAAATATTGCACATCGACCTTTGGAAAGAGACAATCGGCTAATTTCGGCTTCGTAGAGCGTTATCTCTGTCGCACGAAATACAAACAGTCCGGTATCTATTAGGAGCTGTTAAAACAATTATGATTTGCTTCTTTTGATAATTATTTTTATTCTTTGTATAAAATACAAAAAAAGGTAAAGGTCGATGTGCAATATTTATCGCCGGGTACTGTAAAAATTAGTGCTGTTCCATACATCTTGACCGCTTAGGCACTTTGCTAAGAAACTTTTTTGAACCGGCGAAAAATTTCGAACGTAGAATTCCATCGGTTAAAAAAACAAAACTGCTGTTTCTTAAAAAATTCTAATGTCATGTGCCATGGTTACTTTTTGCTTGTCTGTGGTCCCGCTACCCTGTATCTATAAATAGATGAAATCTAAGATAGCAAAGCCTATTGCATTCGCAGTCCATTACTGCTTGATTCTCCCAAGATGAGTAGGTAACTAGGTACCTTACTACTACATCCAGATCTTTTTTTTAAACCCTAAAACATAATATAGCATCAGGCCTGTATTCCACTTTGATTCAGTAATTTTTCACTTTGTTATTTTTGTTCATTACATCATATCAAGGACCAAGCTTTATATTGTGTTTATTAATTAATTAAAAAAAAAATGATAATAGTTAATCATCTACCAAAAGGACAGCGACAGATATAATATTATTTATTAAATTTTATCCCCAATGAAACTAATGGTAATACCTGCCTTAAGTCAACTTAATAACATAGATACCTATACAATGTAGGTACGTACCATAATAACGCGCGTCTCAATTTACTCTCGCTCATTAGTCAAAAACATTTCACCCCTGAGGGTAGGAGATAGTATTACATACTCAATGTCTCGCTGGAGCGTGCACATTGTTTGTTACTTGTTTCACGTTTGGCAGGACTCCATTAGAAAACAACATACCTACGTTATTTACAGTGCCTATGTAACTGTATCGTAAGTAACGAATAAGTACCTATTTTTTATTTTAACGTATGGGCTAGGATGCAACTAAAACCTAAGTGTCCAAACACACTATGCCGAAGGTACGCGACCGAAGTTCCGCGGCAGATTTTTTATCAGCGCATTAACGCAACGTAAATTCGGCATAATGTTTCGTCAGTAATTCAAATAGCATTGCAGGCGTAATCATGCCGATCTTCGGTCGCGTACCTTCGGCCTACTGTGTTTAGACACTAAATGGCTGGGAAGTAGAGCAATTTAATTTAACACTCCCGCAGACAGGCGCGACGCGACCCTGTTGGAACAATGTCCATGAAGTTTTCATAGAAATTGTTCTAGCGAGGACTAGAATAATTTCAGTTTACTATACACGCTGTTTAGCGTCGTAATATAGTGCATAAGTGTATGCGCGGATTGCCCGATGAGACGGCAATCCGACACGACCGGAGAGAGACAAAGAGAGAGGATAAAGTATCGACAACTGTTATATTTAAAAGAAAAAACTGAATAAAAACTGATAAATTAGGTTGGTAGGCAGTAAAATTAGCTTCACGTAGGTAGGCACTGTTACCTAGCTACTAAACTGGATTTAGTTTTCTAGGAAGTCTATTCCTGCTATAGTGTTGTAAATAGATCTTTGAAATATACAATAATATGTAGGTAGGTATGTATATAGAGCCAGTTCGCTCTATCTACGATACCTGTGACGATACCGAACTTATTTGTAAACACGTAGGTACGGTCTACTTAGGTAGCTTATATTCTGTACCATACAATTTAATACTGATATGATATGATACTGATAGGTGCAGTAGGTAGTTACAGATCATTATCTTATTAGTGAAATGCCGCCGTCTGTGACACTAATGCTGTTATGAGTTGCCAACTATTAATCCTATTTAACATGCTAAGCAGTATGCCCATGCTGAATAGAATGTAAACGGATCAGTTTCGTGGGGAGTCTAATTGGTTCAAAGTTACCTTTGTTTCAAAGTTATAAACCGACTTACCAAAGCCATGCAAAGGTTTTCGAAATGTATTTACTCTTCACGTGACCAGAGGGCTGCCCTATTTTTTGGCCAAAGAATCAGCATTGCCATACAACATGGTAATGCTACCAGCCTTTAAGGCACTTTTCCTGTTGATAGCGATGCCGCGATGTAGAAAAATGTTTGTTGCCCTATTTTTGATACACATTGTTGTACACATTACAATATTGTACTTGTACATTTTACTATTATGTTATGATTTTACAATAATATGTAAATATTATACTTTATAATACCAATCCAAAATTTTAAAGATATATTTATGATAGGTTAAAAACAAAGAAAAGGAGCCATATTTTTCCAGTTTGAGTTTGGTCAACAGTGCAGGATATCTTGCATTCTCTCGCTATGGCAATATGCTTCAGGTAATAGTACTACCTACTACTAAAGTATAGGTAACTGATAACTAGAGACCTACCCTAATGTTTATTTATAATTTTATATCCGGTATATTTATAGCTGCATTCGGTTAGACTGGAAGCCGACCCTAACATACATAGTTGGGAAAAGGCTTGGCAGATGATGGACGATGATGATCCGGTATATTTACGAGGGTGCGTTTTTAAGTTCGCGGAATGGGGGGGAGGGGATAACAATAGGTCATTATCGGGATGGCCACAACTTCAGCCACTCAATATTAGTATAAATGCCAGGTTTTATCTTAATTGGATCATTGGTCTTTGAACTATCGTCAAGCAAACAACTCAATCGGGAAGAAAGTGTGAATTATGGAAAAAATCGAGTACCGTGCCGTAATAAAGTTCCTTACCAAGCAAGGAAAGTCAGTTCAAAATATACTGGAAGAGATGGAATCCGTTTACGGGGACTCTTGCCCGGGTAAAACCATGGTTTACAAGTGTCACAGTCTCTTTAAACAAGGCAGGACCTCACTTGAAGACGACCCACGGGCCGGACGGTCAATCGAGGTGACTACTCAAGAAATCATTAAAAAAGTCGAAAAAATAATATTGGAAGATGCCAGACTAAAGAAGAAACAGCTTGCAGAAATGGTTGGAGTATCGGATACGACAATTTTCAAAATTCTACACGATCATCTTGGCATGACAAAGGTCAGTGCAAGATGGGTGCCAAGAATGCTCACGCCGCCTCAAAAACAACACCGCGTGGAGTGTTCTCGCACGTTTTAGGACCTCTGTAACGAAGATAAGGATGGACTATTAAGTCGAATTGTTACTGGAGATGAAACTTGGGTTCATCATTATGAACCTGTGTCGAAACAGGACTCTATGCAGTGGCACAAAAAAGTCACACCACCACCCAAGAAGTTTAAAGTGTCACAATCAGCGGAAAAATCATGGCAACAGTGTTTTGGGATTCAGAACTGATCCTGTTGACCGATTATAAAGATAAGGGCGTTTCTATAACCGGAGAATACTATGCTTCTATCCTCGAAAGGTTGAAAGAAGGCATTAAAGAAAAAAGGAGGGGTAAATTGACCAAACGTGTCCATCTTCTTCACGACAACGCGCCTGTTCACAAGAGCCGTGTTGCGTTGGCTGCCCTGGATAAGGTGGGCTTTAATATTTTAGACCATCCACCCTACAGCCCAGACCTGGCTCCCAGTGATTATTACCTCTTCTCAAAACTGAAAAAAGAACTTCGTGGGAAGAAATTTTCAACTGATGAAGAAGTGAAGGACGCAATTTCAGCTTATTTTTCGGACAAAGACAAAACATTTTTTTATGAAGATATACATAAGCTAATTGAAAGATTTGAAAAATGTATAAGGGTAGCAAGTGAATATATTGAAAAAGAAAAATAATTTAGTATTTTTATTTTCACTTCTTACCCTCCATTCCGCGAACTTAAAAACGCCCCCTCGTATAATGTGTGCAACTTCTCAAAAGCGGAAAGAATAAGGGTAGGTAGTTTTCAGGAAAAAACTTTCTATGATCTAAGATCATAGAAAGATTTTTTTTCCACGGATAAGCGTACCTACCTACAGGTACCTACGCTTATCCGTGGAAAAAATAAATAAACAGTAGGTAATACCTACGTACCTTATTATGCGGAGTTATCTTTAGGTATAGGTACTTACTTATTCAATTTTTTTTAATGTTTAGTTACTGCGTAGCTCGACCAGTATTCCCAGGGCTCGGTACGAATAAGATGCAGCGGTGCATCGATCGAGTACGACCTACTTGCAGGTCAAACGGGCAAAGGGGTGCACCTACTTCCAGCCTGACCCTGCCTTCCCCACCCACATTCATTTGTTTAATCCGGATGCAATGGCAATCGTGCGGGGGAAATATATGCAATTTTTCTATGCTGCGTGAGTTTCAGGGTCAATAGGGGACCCATGTGTGATGTTGAGGTGTACCGACATAGTGAAATCCGAGTGGCAAACTTAATTGTTTATCGACCTAAGTAGCGCAGTGGTGGTTGCCAAGAGTATTGCCATTATTATTAGATAAACAGATACTCCCATTATTATTAAAATTTACTAGCGTGTACCCTAATATGACTCGCCAGATTGAATTTGGTTTGAAATACCCGGTCACAACTAATGCAATAGGGTTGGCCGGCAGCGGCAAAGAAAAGTGTAACTAAGTAAAGGAGGGCTTAGGCCTAAAGGCTTCTGCAAACAGGCACAACGCGCAACGCGAATCGCGCGCGACACAAAATCACCGCTCGTTGCGCGACTTGCGGTGCCTTTGTGTCGCGCGCGATTTTATCACGTGTCGCGCCTGTTTGGAGGAGCCTTTACGTAGATGGCTTTTTCGGGTAGTATATCGAGTCGCTTATATATAGGTATATAGTTTAGACATAGTTTAAATTCAATGATCAAGAGAACCAAGTGGCATAGGTACAAAATTAAAATACAACTAGTCAAAACTTTCCAACTGACTGTATTGAAAAATAAAAGATAAGGAAATTGTAGGTACTTACCCAGACAGAATCTTGTACATTTTTAATGGTTTCTAGAATCGGCTTAGTTACTTTTTGGATTTGTGTGGGTGTGATGGATTGTTGAATTTTTTTGACCTGACAGACTCTTAGTTTAACTGGCAGGAAATGTCAAGCCACAGTGTCAAGGTATCCTATGGATTGCAAAGAGGTAGGTTCCCTATGAGATGAGTTATCAAATAGGTTGAACATCGAAGAATGGACGCGGTTCTGTAAAGACCTCGTTTAGGTACATGTGGGTAAGTAAAGTGGACCTTCCTACCTGCTTGCTATACCTAAGCTTCAAGCGCCACTTTAAGCTTCCGCAAGCTGTAGGTACCTACTCGACCGGTACGGTATTCATAACTTTTAAGGGGTGGGTGGGTCCGTCCTAGAAATAGTCCTTCGGTTTTAATGTAGGTCATGGCTTTATTTCATATCGTCGCCTTAGAGTGAAAACCTCGGGAATGCAATACCTGGTAAGTAGCATTTTATGCATTTCGGACAATCTTATAGTATCGAACAGCTCTGGGTATAAAAGCGGATTAAATAAAATTAATAATAATACAGAACCTCCTTTTTTGAAGTCGGTTAAAAAAACATAAAAGGTGGTTCTGTAACGTATTTTTATTAATTAATATGGAAATTTAACTCGCTTTTTTTATCCAGAACTGTTCGATACTATATATAAGATTGTCCGCAATGCATAAAATGCTACTTACGAGGTATTGCATTCCCGAGGTTTTCACTCTAAGGCGACGATATTATTATGCGCCAGTGATCACACTCACGCATCCATACTAATATTATAAATTCGATATTAACTGTCTGTCTGTATGTTACCTTTTCACGCCTAAACCACTGAACGGATTTCGATAAAATTTGGCAGAGAGATAGATTGCATCCCGGGGAAGGACATAAGATAGTTTTTATCCCGATATTCCCACGGGATCGACACTTATGCGGATGAACCTGCGGGGCGCTGCTAGGATGAAATAAAGCCATGACAAGATAGGGTCATATTATGTGTAAAATAAAATTGCGATTAATCGTTATTATAGAGATTATGATGTGCATGGTTTGTGGCATGAAACCTTTTTGGTAATTATAAGATAATAGCAAAATAATAATATTTTTTTAAGAACCATATGGTTTCAGTTATAATTTCCAGTTATTTATTTATTATATTTATTTGGCAGGAGAGGTGTGTGTGCACTCGCGCCAGTGTTCCACTAGCATAGCTTTAAGTATCTACCTTCTAACATAATTATGGACTTGTATCAATAACTGTGTGCTTGGTCTGAAATAGGTATCTTTTGTTTCAATTTTTAACTAGGTACCTACATTGATAAAGGCCAATACGAATGGAGAAGGCAGAAAACGGTAGGTGTGTCACATTTAGCTGATAAGGGGATGTCAATGTTGATTAACACTTTCAAGGACACTAACACACGACTACTATTTTCCTGCTCAAAATAATTCTAAATACAAAAAAAAATCTCCCCCGCCGCTGCCGCGGCGCGGACAAACCTTCCTATTAAATACACGAATAAATAATAAATAAATAAACGGTATCCGATTTAATAGCAATAAAATGTAGGTACTCTGTGGCTATAGCCGTCATAACAATAATACTTCTATTGTCTCGTTTACCGCGCCAAAACAAAAAAAAAAGATCATGATAATTAGGTACGCTATATAAAAATAAATCGTATTTTATTAATTAACCGTGGCACAGTTAGCATCCATCCGATGCTAACATTATTAACTAGGGGAAAGATTGAAAATTTAAATAAAACAAAAAAAATGCATTTACTCTTATATTTCAGCAAACAACACAAGCAGTATTGTTTTCGGAATACATGAACAATTTGACACTCATTGATTGTTTAGTTTAGAACCGTTTTGCTGAAAGCTTGGCTTTTCATTCCGTTTCTGATACAGTATAGGTACTTTTAAAACTTAAGACTTTTTTCTTTAACATTAAATACTATAAATACACATGACATGGGTTTTCATCCGCAAATTCTTATTATTCCTTTTATATTTATAACCTTTGCAGGACCGACTTACATTTCAGCTGTGCAATTTCAAAACCTATCAACAGACAATAAAAAAATCGGTGGTTTTGCATATTTGACTTGCTCTAAGAAGTAATAACAAGTCAAATATGCAAAAACACCGATTTTTTTTTGTCAGTTGCTAGGTTTTGAAATTGCACAGTAGATTTCTGCTTGAGGTTTTAGTAATCTTTATACTTAATACAATGTTTTCTATTAAAAAATAAATCCTTACTTATCCATATTTTTTTATTTCTTCTAATATCTGATGTTTTTTTCGTCTTGATTAGACTGTATTCTCAAATCAGCGGTGCTCAACCTTTTTACCTGACTGGGCGACAGCAAAGATAGAGTAAAGCTACGATTTTCTAAAAGTGCGGTTGTCGTATTAGAACGGCCATCATGAAAATCTGTCATTTTCACCAGTACTTGACATGTGTCAAAAAAAACGCTCTGTATTTGGACAGCCGTCAGTCATTGACCGTGCACCGCTTTCTCAGGAAACCAGAGGGGCAATTCTCGTAATTTTAAGAACGTTCTTACGTTATGTTCGTTCGTAGGTACGTTTTTTTTTTTTTTCTGTTAACATTCTTAAAATTCACAGTCTGATCTTAGTCTTGAATCTGACAAAAATACGTCTAATTTCCCTACATTTTTGACATTTGTTTATCGCCGAGAACGAGAATTGGCATTCAGAGCTTTACTGATACTGTGACGGTTCGATGTTGTATTCCATACCATGAAAGTATATCTAACACCCTTGTTTTATAAATACGTATCACGAGAACCAAATAGACTAAAATTATATTTACAAGAATAACCTAACTATAAAAAGGGCCGACTTTTCAACAGTCAGATAACTTTTATCTCAAGAATAAATATGACAGTTTGACGTATTTCATATACAAAAGCTGCAATATTGATTCTTCAGATAAAAGTTATCTGACTGTTGAAAAATCAGCCCTAAAATAAATCTTTCGCGTGACCAAAGACCGAGCAACGCTGTTTTGGATAAGAAAAAAAGAAAGTAATATGTTTAGTTCATATTTTACAGAAGTTGAACCGCACCCAAGTGACTTTCCAATTAATGTAGGATTTACATTATTTATAATTAGTCTTATTTATTTAACAGTAGAAAACCAGATTTTTATTGTATATTATACTGTAATTCTAATACAATTTCAGATAGTACATATTCACAATAATAAGCATTAATACAAAGTATAATCGCTCTTAAAAAAAATTATATTATTGATAAAAAAAATCTTATGCTAATTCTGCTATTTTTATGTCAATTATATTATATTGTTTAATGTTCTCTATGTAAATGTATAAAATATTTTACAGTACTTATGCATGGTATAACTTAAAAATATAAAAGCAGGCTTTTTTATTGGCAACAAAATATACTTACTCATCTATACTAGAATAAGTGCCCATAGAACAAACAAATACCAAAAAAATATCAGTTAACACTCCAATATTTTTATTAATAAAATTGTCCCATCTGCACTTAGTACATTATCACATTGCACAACCCTATCCATTGTCTATGGTTACATTGTTTCCATCTTTGTTTTCTAACTTGGACACTTATTCTAGAATAGATTATACTTGGCTTGTTGTGAGTGTTGTGACAAGTTTTTATTACATTTGTATGCTTACTATTTAATTGCTTGGAAAGCACATTTTTCTTCAAACACATTTTTCAAGAGAGTAATTAATTTCTTAACTGTTGTATACAAGAGTATTATTATTTCTATTCTACATTTAATTGACTTCACCTAATATGCTATGGCAGATATATGTATTATTTATTTTATTTTATAACATCAATGCTTACAAAATTGTAAATATAGTATTTATTTCTGAGCCGATATAACAATTATGGAATGCGTAATTTAAAACCTATTTTTATGCTTATTTTATATTGAGAGGTCTTATTCTAGGCGTATATTTAGTTGCCAATAAAACAGCCGATAACTTTCACTGTACACAACATTGTTTTTGCACTAAAACAGTTTTTAACACTGCACAACTTAACCCTTTTTACTGTCACTGGTTTGTTCACACATTATGGATTACATGAGGTGTTGAAGTGAATATTATACCTTATTATAATTTTATATCTGAGAAGATGGCGAATATTCCGTCAGTCATCAATGACACAAATTTTCGAACAAAAATGTACCCGAGTGAATATGTTACAAGTTCGATAATTTGCCGTAACTCTTAAATTTATTGGTTACTTAATCAGTTTTTTTTAATGAAGTGGTTTCGAGATGCTTTTGTGATTTATTTGATTGCGCGAAGAATACGCGTTTAACTTAATTTGGTTGGCCGCGATAAAAAATGTTTATACAACATCATAAATGATACTCACTTAAGCCGTTATAGACATATTAAACTTTTAACAGATCTAGTTAGTTATGTTATTCAACTTTTAAAAGCGACTATAATCTTAAATCCTGGGTCGTGGCCCAGTCCGGCCTTATTTTACAGTTGACTTAAATTGACTTTTCCGATGGCGTAAACAGAGAAAAAAATTGCTCTATTTGGATTTGTTTACATTATTGGAAAATCATATTAAAACCGACTATACTCAATTCCATTTATATAAACATCGCATCGCACTGCAAACCTTAAAAAAAGTAATTTCTTCCTACAGGATGTATTTATTCACTTCATCAGCTCATGTACGAGAGCCCTCAGTAGTATGTGCTTCATGTGGTGCAATTGTGGGGAGCGCGGGGGGCGCCGCGCGGCCGAGGCTACGCCGGCTTGCCGGACTGCCGGCGAATGATTACTAGCTAATAACGGTGACGGTTCGGATATATGTTGGGGTTCTGAACATTGCTGGACTGCTGAACCGGATACCCTTGAGTTATGCTGCCCGGTTTCGCCGTCTGAACAAAAAGTTTGATTAATCGATCGTCCGGAGATACCTTTTGACCACCATTCATTAAAATCCAATCGATTGTGAATATCGCCTTGAAAAAAGAACAACGAAATAATGCTACATTCAAGTATGAGAAGATGTTTTGGAGATATGAAATTATGAGAAGAGCATGCAAACAAAAGCATTGTTGAATGTTTGATCAATTTTGACAATGGCGACGTATTATCGTGCCGTGGGCAGTCAAAAGGCTGAAATTATAACACATACACACACATTTATGTTTGAATTTAAGTTCTGGGGCATAATTACTATTTTTTTAATTATTCAGTTGTGCTCTTGATTAGTTTTTTATAGAGCTGTATTTACAAAATAGCTTCACGCTCTTAATCTTTTTAGAGAAGAACAGAAATCCAAGCGGAATTATTTACACTTGGGTTTAAAAATCACAATTATGCCCTAGGGCTATATCGAGGGTAAGTCTTTAAAAAGGACAACACATAGCTCGTTGTCCTTATAGTGTTACCTTTTACTTTGAGGTGAGCGACTAGCATAACAGAATATAATTTACACAAAGTAAAGCATCTGTCTGGGTTCGAAACTACGACCTACAACTCATAAGTCGCGGCAATTACCACTGAGCCACTACTGCTTCTAGAGCGACTAGCAGTAAATTCTACTAATGAAGGTATTTACACAGAATTGTGATCAATAAACCCAACAACTGTTTAGTAGGGTACAGACGCCAGCACATCAAGCTACCCGAAACTGTCAAATTTTCCTAATCAACTTTGAACCTTATGTTTTAGCAATAAGGTTGAAAATCTATTAAAGAAATTTGACAGATTGTAGTAGCTGGATGTGTTGGCGTCTGTACTTGCCCGACTGCGCGACAGCAAAAACAGGGTTATTATGTTTTTAATTCATTCATTCGCTAAAGCTTAATCTGCTCACCTCGTAAAGGACAACGAGCGTAGAGATTAATAAAAAAGTCTTACAAAGTTTTCGAGTAGGAAATCCGCTACGGTCTATTTGGTTCTGATATATCCAGTAGCATTAAAATTATATGGAACTTGTAACAAAATGTTAAGGTATGCACACATGACGCTGGCCGCAGCGGGTCACAACTACCAAGGTGAAAACATTAAGGGACAAGCGCCAATGTAGCCCGCGAAATTCAGATCTTCTTACTTTTTTGGAATTTGCAGGGCAGTGTCAGGTTGTATGTCGAACAAAATATGAATCGCGAACGTTACAAAGTATGTATTTAGATAATTATAATCATTAAAATAATCAATACAACTCTCTAAGTTCATATTACCGTATTGAATGACTATTTCATGAAATCATAGCGGCCAATTCTGACTTACGGAATTGTATTGCTGATTCCAATGATTATTATTCTGTAAAGCAATATTTTTCACGGCCGCGAAACATATTTAGATGGACAAACAGCCTGATACTGAACTGTAAATTCTGACATGGCAGATTGGAAAATAGATTTTTTTGTTGTTAAATATTTTAATTAATAATTTTATCATAACAAGAATCGACTGGTGTAATATAAAGATTAAAATGTCATGCAGATTGGAAATTTATATAGATTAAAGTATAATATATATATATATACATAACAAGCTTCCATAGATACAGAGTTTGAACATGACTTACGTTTACATAGTTTATTTATTTAAACTTTTCGCACAAAAAGGTACAAAGTAAAGGTACATAGTTCAAACCAAAATAAAAGCATATGTAACAGACTAGAATATTTTACGATACCTTAAAAATTAAACAACCAAAAATAAATATAATACAAGCCTGAATATCATTCACCAAACCAAAAAACTCCACAGGAAATCCGGCCTAAATGCTATTTATACTAAAATTAGAATGGTATGTACCTGCATATTGTTGTGTTGTGGTGGCGGGTGAATGGAGAGGTGGCGGGACACGGGCGGCTGCGCGTACGACACGCCGCTGCTGACGGACGGGTGGTGTGCCTCGCTCAGCCCGATCAGGACTTGCGGCTGACGACAATGTGTGGGGTTTTTTTTTTTTGTTACATATGAGAGAATGTAAAGCTTATGTCGGGAATGAGGGTTTTCTGAAATGACGTTCGCTAGGTGGCAGCACTGACACGTCAGGTCCAGGCATCTGTCAAAGAGCCTATATTTTCTTTAGTCATGACTGAATGATGAACGAATGAATGAATCGAATGATGAACGTCATCATATATTTTATATTGGAAGACCTCTTGTCACAGTGGTGCCAACTGGTGTCGTAAATTTTCACGAAAACCCTCATTAAAGTCTATTCTTCTTATCAATTAATACTGTTTCCGTATATTGTTGATCAGAACATGGCAAACAACAATAAAACGTATGTGTCATGTAATACTAAATAATATTTCTATTTCAAAAATTATGTATGAATTCACTTTTACATTCAGTGGCCTACAACAGTTTGTTGACATTTTTCCACTTCAGCTTTGACATACCGAATTATGATTTAAAATTCTGGTGATCCAAATGTTTGAACTGCTATTATTCAACTGCATTTGACTTATCATGAAAAAAAATAAGTAATCCCTTAGGAGTACCTGATTACTTTTATAATTTAAATCATAATGCGGCATCACAACTGAAATTTTAGAAGCCATTGTTCATACAAACACAACATTATGCAATCATGCTGTCACAATCTTCAATTGGTCATTTCATAGGTCCGTTTATCGACACTGGGTATGTATTTGGCGTCTATGTGGCCTATCTTTGAAGTTACAGCTACCTGTAACCCAAGATTCGAGCTACCAGTTCGAATGGCACGCGAATCTGTTGTCACATCCTTCGATCTAATTGACTCTTGCTTAGGAAAACTACACAAAAAAGTAATTGACTACATTTACAACCCACGCACCTGAGCTTCTTTCTTCTGCTCTTGATGCTGCTGTCCATCTCTATTCTTCAACATATCGAGGTACAGTTGCGGCGGCTGCGGCGCGGGCGCATACATCAGGTTGGCGTGGTGCGGCGTGTGCGGCGTGTGCGGCGTGTGCGCGTGGTGCGCGTACAGCAGGGGAGGGGGGCGCTCGCCCACCACGCCCACTACGCCGGACGTCGGCATAGCGTAGTACGCAGTAGATGATACGGAAGAACCACCTGATCCATATTGAGCTGGCTCTGCGAATTTGTATTACGTATGAGTATTAATTTATTTAAAAAAAATGTTTTGGTGTTTTTTGAAGATGGTGGTACAATATTAAACACACGTGAGCAACAGATTGAGATCGGAAGTGTTTTGATTCCGTAGCCAATAAGAGCGGTTTTCGTAATTGACGTGCTGCTACCGACTGACGTGCAGTTTAATTCACTGTAAGCGCTTAACACACTATAGTACGGTTTATCAACGTCACGAATGCGTGCGTCGCTCAGCAATTGTTGAAGGGGGGGATGCGCTAAGGTAGCGAAATTCTTCACTTACGTTTTTTGCAATTTGCATGTTAGTATGTTTAGTGATTAAAATATAATACGGGCCATACGGTTATTAAACAGCGCCTGACAAAGGCTTGACATTTTTAACTGTACATTGGCGGAATTAGTGAGGGTGACTCTCGATTTATTAATTAGTAAATGATAATTATTTAATCCATTATCGCATTGAGTGTGAACCTGTAAGGATAGTGTAAGATGGTATAAATAAATAAACAAAATAAATAATTCGCGAACGTAACAAATATGGCTTTACTTAATAAATATCATTAAAATCAGCAATACAACTCCTAAGTTAGAAATCGCCTCAAATGTCAAAATTTCATGAAATAGGCATTCAACAGGGTAGATAATAACTATGAATATAAAGATAGATGTATTGATGATGTTTATGATTATAATTCTACAAATAAATATTTGTTACGGCCGTGATCATATTTAGATCAACATACAAACCTTGATACAAACTGACCTGCAAATTGCAAAAAAACGTAAGAAAATTTGAATTTCGTGGGCTTCCCTGACGCTTCCACCTTAACAACTTTATAAAGAGAGGTATTCATTAAAGAACTATAACTACAAACACAAAACGCCAAACATTATGATCATGCAAGTGTTAAAGATAGAAATAAAAGTAAAACAAAAATACAGTTTTGAAGGTCTGATAAATGTGTATATTAATATTATGGATAAATAGAATAAAGATTAGGGAGGAAAAAGGAATACAAAAAGCTGCGATAGATTAATAGTTGGTTATACGAATGATGATATCTTGTAGACAGTGGTGAATTTTAAGATGAAGGCTAATACGGACGAAGGCAAGAAATAAATTGTGTTAAGGGCAGGAGTTAAACGGTTGAATGCCGTAATTACAGAAACAATTAAAAAGCCATTTTGTCTCGCGTGGATCCACGTTCGATACGAAGGGTTAATAAACTGAAAGGGCAGTACACAAGCATGAAGATGAGAAGCTAGAGACAATACAGTGACACCTAGTAAAACAACTCACTGTTCCAAAGCACTGCGCGGGCCATCTGACGGTTCATTCGGCTATCTTGGTCTACCTCTGCAAAAGAGTTATATAATACATATGTTACAATATACTTATATAGGATTTAAATACAGTCTAACAATGTGTCGTAGTAAATAAGTGTTTTATTATAGTAAATAAATGTTTACATAGTAAATTGCCTACTATATTTTAACGCTTTTACTCTGCAGACTAGTGTCATTTTCTTCTTTGGCCGATTTTCATAAATACGAAAAAGATAAATGATTCTTTATAATAGGATATAAGGGCCAGATATCGCAAAAAAAATTGGCATTTTATAAGGTTTTCTGTAAACAGTCTGTCCATCACATTTATTTGGCAGATCAAAGTGGATGTTGTAACTGGCCCCTACCTTTTTTCTCTAAGGGCCGGTTGTTTCAAACGGTTGGTTAACGTAACATACGTACGTCAAATAATAACGATTACGTACTGGTAATTATTTGACGTACGGCAAGGCCATAATTTTGTAATTTGAAACAACACTTTTTTTTTTCGACGTATACGCGTGCGTCAAGTGGACTTGAAACAACCCGCCCTAATTCGCTTGGCTTCACTTTTTCTCAAAAATCGAGAAGGGATAATAACTCACTATGATCCGAGTAAACTTGCTGATGCTTCATCGGAGGCTGGTGCAACCGATGCGCGTAGAGTGCATAAGTTGGTGAGGGACTTCTTGGTCTTTTCACACCACCAGACTGTATCGGACCACGCACAATCGTCTGCTGTTGTGGAAACAACATGTGGTTTGAGTGCTTATGCTTAAACAAAGGAGAATAAACACGGTAATACAAACAGGTGCAACTAGTGGAGTGGTTTTGTGATGGATGATGGACTAGCAATGAGGTTGTTAGCGGTGGTAGTTTAAAAGTTGGGAGATAAGAGATGAAAAGTAATTATGCAGTCGAAATTGCCAGTGGCCTACAGAGTCCACTCAACAAATAACCTTCAATCAACGAGTTGTTTACAGTTTACTCCGTAAGCACCCTGAACAACTTTCTGAAAAAATTGCTTAGGGCCCAGCTCACGCACTTTTCAACTCCTTTGTTAAGTGGACCATACAATAGTTTAATTATTACACAATTTGAAGTGAAATTATGATTGTTTTAGTTACATTGTAGACTTCATAGTTTTGATACATACTACCGGTGTTCTTTATTCTGGGTTAAACAATATTGAAATTGGTCTAAAGATTGGTTACAGGGAGAATGCATCAAAATGAGAACTCAACGCAACTGGAACACGCAACTTGCAAAGGTTATAAAAATTACATTCAAAATGTAATGTGCAAAGTCAAATCAATGAAACTATTTTCACACAGTGAGGTCCAAAAAATATTGTTAATAAAGAAGCTAATAAAAGCACTCTGCATGATGATGATCAATAAAACTCCTAAAGCCACAGACACATTACTGTGTCGTGTTGTGTCGTGACTCGGGATACACCAATCAAACAAATCTGTTCAGGACTACGTCAAAATACAACGAGTTTTGATTGGCTAACACTGCGTCAGTAGGCGTCACGACACGACACGACACAGTAGTATGAATCCAGCTTTACTCATAAACTACTTATACCTTGGTCATCATATGAGATGTAAGCGGTGGAGGTCGTCCTTGATTCTGTTGCTGTTCTTGCCCAGTACTCGTAGGCATCGGGAACATAGGGATCTGAATGTTGCCCATTGGCTGCATCTTCATTGATTGCATCTCACTGGAAAAGTCGCTGTTTTGTTTTTTTGGGGATCATTAGTTTGTCTACAGAGTGGCAGTGGTTAGTAAGTTTTGGGTTAATAGGTTGTTAGTTTTACCCTGAAACCTGTTGTTACATACAGGTTTCGTAGAAGATAATTAGACACTAATTTCTAGATTTCTGGAGCATTAAGAGAATACTTCAGCATCTGCTCTTCTTCTTGACTTTTCTTGAGATTTGTTTTTTCAAAATAGCAACATATTTTATAGGTACTTTTTTAACCAACTGTCCCAGAAAGAGGTTAATGTTTTTTTTAAAGATAAGCCAGTTGTGTTGAGTGTTTGATACTCTTATAAGTTAGAGCTATAATTTTTAAAATAAAATAAAAAAAATCAATGAATACAGTCACATAGAAGATTATTTAATTTTTTTTTTTTTTCCCTTCAATTTTACCAATTTTAATAGCCACTTCTCACCCACTACAGAAAGGCGCCATACTACCATCTAAATGGCCAGAAACAAAAAAAAAACAGAAATTGTTTATAGAACAATCATACAGGTTTCCCATACTCACTTAGTTTCCTTTTGTTGCTGTCTCTTTCTGATTTCATCTTCATTCAGTACTTTCTTGAGTTGCATGAACAGTTGTTGTTTCTCTTTCTCAAGTTGTTTTAGTTTCTGTTCCAACTGTTCTATTTGTTCCTTTGTTTCCTCTGAAATAGGAAAGATTAGATTGCAGATGTTTTTTATTTTCTGTTGTGGAGACTAGGTAAGTATAACATGACCAATTTTTTTTCAGGGTGGGACGCTTGCGTAATTAAACAAAAAAAAAAATATTTTACTCTGTATTTATTAAAAAGGACATGAAAAAATAATAATATATTAGCTAAGTATAATGTAACTTTAACATTACATTGAGGTTGAAGAGGCATTACTTTTGTATTTATCAGTGGAGCAAATTAGTTTTAAAATGTCAGGTCTAGTTTTTATTAAAAACTAGACCTGACATTTTAAAACTAATTTGCGACAAATCATGTGATAAGCTCCATTTGTACTTAAAGTACAAATGGAGCTTATCACATGATTTGTCGATGTTAGTTTTTATAATTAAAATTTATCTGCTACTTATGTTTTGTGCTGTGTTATAATGTTGATATTCAGATACAACGTAAATTGTTCATGAATAAATTGAACTGAATTGAATATTGTTTGGTCCCTATGTAAAAGCGGGACATTTTTGCTCTGGTTGGGGACAATGGGACAGACAGCCTGAAAGCCAGACTATCCCGCCCAGAGCGGGACAAATGGTCTAACATGACCATTCGTTAATCATTTGTTAAAGGACTGGATGAACTTAATTTTATAGCTGACTTACCCATTTAGCCTCAAGGTCATTTTAGAATGTTATACTTAAAGAAAAATTACAATAAAAGCACAATTTGTAAGACATATTACCAAGTGTCATGACATCCTGTCTCTCTCTCGCTTCCCTTTCTTTTCGGAGTCTTTCTTCTTCAACCTCGGCTTCATATTCTGAAGACAACAAAACTTCCAGTGTTTAAACAAAACAGTGTTTAAAGCCTAAGCCTGTTGGTTTATAAGTCAAACAACTATTGAAAGTGCAGTATAAAACATCAAAACTGAATTAAGTAATAATATAATCCTAAGTACTAATATTATAAATGTGAAAGTTTGTGAAGATGTTTGGATGTTTGTTACTCGAATCACGCGTAAACCGTTGAACAGATTTGGATGACAATTGGCACATAGATAGACCATTCCCTGGATTAACACATAGGATACTTTTTATACAGATGTTCCTACGGGATCGAAACTTACGAGGGTGAAACCGCAGGGCGCTGCTAGTATTTGCATAATTTAAAAGCTAAGTTTTTAAATGATAGTAGAAGTATAATATAAATAAAAGAGGGCAAATAATCATACCTTCTTTCTTCCTTTGCCTTTCACGTATAATATAGCGCTTTAGAGCGCTCCACATCTTCTGATCTGCTTCATTTTGCTCCTCTGTAGTTGCAGTTACAGCAGGCATCTTGTTAGGATTTCAATACGAAACCTCCATGAAAATAAGATTCTTTGTAGCACTTTTTTGTTTATAACCCCGAAGAGAGCATTCTAACTGAAAGCGTAGAAAATAATGTCTATTTTGGGTTTATGAGGTTCTATTTTATTAATTTCAAGATTTCTTGACGATTTCAAGCTTCAAGATTTATTTGCGTTAGGTTTTAGTTAGGTGTACTTCTACTGGTGTACGTATTTGACAGACAACAGCGCAGTGTGACCATCTTACAAATGGCGAATCTGCCACAGACAGACGGCAAAAAACCTGCCAAAAATATGCCTTCATGGAAACGGAAAAAAATACACAACGAATTCAATTTTTCTTTAATCAACTAAAATAATATTAACACAAGTTCAATCTTAGCTTGGGTGTCAGAGTTTTATAACTCTGTATAAACCTACAATTTATAAGACTTTATTTGGGTATGATAAGTAAAGTGGTAATGTAAATTGTTAAACTGGAAAATAAAGATTATTATTATTATTTAACAATACAGTATTATTTTCTGGGGAAGTTATTATTATTTTCTATAAGCAAAACTGTACACGAGTGAGACGAATGAACGGACGAGTTACTGTCACTGATCCGATCGGAAGGTTGTCATTACGGGTTCCTTGTGGAATAAACGTGGACATTCTTAACCTACATATAATAAGACTTTGATTTCCGGGACTCCGTAACCTTCCAGGATCAGACGAGGCAGTGCTCACTTGGGGGTACACAAGCCGCATACTAGTGCACAGCAAAGGTACGCTAGCACGCGACAACCGGGACCCCCAAAATTCCTTGTCAAATTAAATACATATAATTATATTGTACGTTGTGCATTTTATGGAGATCAATTTTGCCCTTTACAGCATATCATTAAATTGAATATATCAGAGAACACCCTCCTCATAAGTGACACGACTTTTTTTCGAATGACGGCATGAAAACCGTCGTCCGTCAGTATGAGCCTGCGCGAACATATCGGAGGTACTGCAGAAACGATGAAGTCCTAACATCATCCTGAAAATGTTATTGTATCGGATGCGCACTTGCGCAGTGTGTCCAGGGATTTTTTGGTATAACTAACCCATAGACTACCCGTATACAGACCCTGATCTTGACTTGGTCCGTACAGCGGGCGAATCTACCCCGTAGATTCTACGGGCCAGCATGTTGCCACGGACTGACAGAGCCCCTGACCCTATCTAAGTTAACACCCATTCAAAATAATGGGTGGAACAGATTCAGGACTTATCAAACATGGAATAGAATTGCGTTTTCGAGTTTCGTTTTTAAACGACTGTTTTGTAAACGAAAACGAACGCGGAACAAGAGACGACGCGACGGACAATTTGTGTATGATAGAGTTGAACCGTTGCATTCTCGACTGTATTTTCATAGTCGTAAAATAAAAAATCGCACCAAGTAATTCGAAGACTGGTTTGTTCAACGAAGACTGTTGGAACCGACGTAAAACGGTTGCATCGTTGCGCAATGCAAAACGGTCTTTGTATACGGTTCGTCGTCGCAACGCACACCCCTAGCACACCTGGCTGGACGACTACACCATGACTGTCGTGAGTCGATGCTCGACAATCGGCTGCACCGGCTTCACAGAGTACTTTTGACTGGCTTGTTTCGCAAAACAAGCAACTGGAATTACTGAACGACTTTTATGCTGTCAGTGTCAACGTCATCCATCCCCGTTCCGACCCCCCTTGACCCCTCTCTCATTCAGTGACCCCCGCAGCCCGCTGTTTCTGTCTGATAATCCGTCATCCGATACCACTGATACCAGTCAAATTTTAATGCATGCTAAAATATGCAGTTTTTGTAATTAACTAAGCTGAATTTCTTGTTTCTAACGTAAAAGTTCTTTAGTGACGCTCTGTGAGCCCCAGAAATCACGTAAAATGGACGGACCATCGGGGCCAAAGAAAAAACTCAAAACAGTAAGTGTAATTTAGTATTTTATTTAGGTACTACTGTACTATTGCGCTATCTTGTAAATAAATACATTTTCATTATCGATGCCATTCGAGCCTTTCTTATTTGTAATTTTGAAGATATTTTAAGTGTTGCTACGAAATGCCTGTCGAAAAGAAATTCAGTCAAGCGGATATTAAACTCGGTGTCTGCCCATCCCATAAGACGATGCTATGACTATTATTGTGTAAACAACTCACAATGCAGATCTTGAATTAGACTACAGTCATAACACAAAGCGATATGATTGCAGATAACATTCAACACTGCCTTGTTGCTATGATAATCTTAGTTCTGTTAGTGCTAATAAGTAGGCCAAACAAAATTTTTATTAGAATAATGAGATATCAAGAATGAATCTCTTTTGTGGAAAACATAGAGCGGGCATTAGTAATTTAAAAAAAAACAAAAAATAAGGTATGATTTAATCAAATGTCTTCTGCCTTACGGGCAAATAAAAAAAAATAATCAAATCTCTTGTATTACTTATTTATTTACACTCTCTACTTTATTTTAAGGATTCAGGGAAAAAGGGAACTAAAAATAACTGATTTTATTACACAAGACTCATATTGATTTTCCTGCATCGAAAATTTACCATAGTAAAATGCATGTAAATACATAATGTAACAATAATGTATTTTGGTGTATGATAAAGTATATTCCATCTTTCTGTCTAGGTAATATATAATATACCACCCACCACCCACTAGGCTGATTAATTAAAAAATATTGGCATTAGATTCCATTCTATTTTTCTCTCTACTAGCTCAACTGTCACTAATGAGGCACAATTACTTTTTCTATTGTTGCGACATAGGAGCAGCTATTACAACTGCAAACTTACCTCTTGTGATCTAGTTTCTGGGTAAAAAGCTTTTGATATGAAAAGCAGTGTCTTTCAAAACCTAGGGGGCAATTCTTTTTTTTTTTTTTTTTTTATTCGAAATGGGTTTGCTCTTGACTCTAATCTAGGTCAGAGATGACACAGATAAAGTCTACGATGGAGTGAGCTACATTCACAATCTGATCTCAGTCTCAACCTGTCAAAAATACCTCTACAATATTTACCTACACTTTTAACAAGTTTTTGACATTGATTGTCGCTGAGAGCAGATACTAATTTGATTTTGAATGTTTTTAATTCCGAGAATTGGCCTTCTGAGAGTTTGTAGTTTATTAACAGAATACTTCTATTAGTATTAGAGTGTCTGTAAAATGTTTATAGTCCACAGAGGTATAGAGGTGTACTTATTGGGCGTTCTTGAAAATTTTATCTCTTTAGTATTTCGACTGTATGTTACTTTACCATTATTAATATACCCTCAGATGTTTATAGTCCACAGAGGTATAGAGGTGTACTTATTGGGCATTCTTGAAAATTTTATCTCTTTAGTATTTGGACTGTAAGTATGTTACTTTACCATTATTAATATACCCTCAGAAGGTTCTTGTTTTAGCATTTAAATTTTTTATATATGTATGTATTGCAGTAACTTGAAATATTTAAAATGAAAAATTCTATGGACATTTCATATTTTCTTCTCTGATTGAAATCAATTTTATGTGCAAATATATGTTTTGCACATAAAATTGTTAATAAGTCAAGCTTCTGTATTTTCTACCTTTTTTCTGTTCTAGAATATAGCCAGCAACATAATTATCGTCTAAAACTTTGATACAGGTACTATATATTGTCACTTTTCAGTTGTTTTGTTTTTTCTTTTAAATTGTGTTAGATAATTTTGTAATACTTACTTAATTTTTCAAAAACTGGTCAATTGCGAGTCGGACTAGCACACGAAGGGTTCCGTACCACAAGGCAATAACGCCGAAAAAAACACGTTTGTTGTATGGAAGCCCTCTTGTTATACCAGCAACAGAAATACATCATCTGCGAAAATTTCAACTGTCTAGCTATCACGGTTCATGAGATACAGCCCGGTGACACAGACAGACGGACAGTGGAGTCTTAGTAATAAGGTCCCATTTTAACCCTTTGGGTATGGAACCCTAAAAACTAACGACTTGATCCACTTTCATTGCTGAACATAACAGACATAATCCAAAGCACAAAAATATGTGATAAAAGAAAAACAACTGTTACTTAATAATTTGTAGTACCTATAATATTTTTTATCATTGTGTAGTTTAATATTAATAGTCATTTGGAAGAAACTAAAATAAATTATTTATTTAAATGAGCTAATAGATTAGCAATAATTGTAGTAAATCAATACTCCCTTGATTCAATCAACACCTATGCTCTCTTTTATTTGAATAGAATAGACAATAAAATTTTGCAAATAAGGGTATGTATTAGGTGTTAGGAATCTATTATACATTAAATCGCAGCCACATTTTTCATCATTCAGCATGCAAACACTTACATTATTATTCACTGAAGTTTAACTAAAAGCCAGATCCATCAATCTAGAGTAATTCAGCCAATTGTTTTCTCTAATAAAAAACTCAACAACACAACAAAAGAATAAAAGTTGGGGTTTTTTCTCATTCAATAGAAGAGATTGGTGAATCCTACTTTTTCTCTGCTCTTGACCTATTTATGGTGAACCAAATTCCACAATATGATATGGTTTAATTTATGCTGTTTATCAGCACATAGAAACCTATCATTTCACCTGAACATGTAAGTACATATACTATCAGCGAATGATAAGTGTTAACGTAGTTCTATGATAAGCAGTGGTTTTGGTAATGAATTTTTTTACCAATATTTAAA
This sequence comes from Luperina testacea, assembly GCA_927399505.1. Classification (NCBI taxonomy): domain Eukaryota; kingdom Metazoa; phylum Arthropoda; class Insecta; order Lepidoptera; family Noctuidae; genus Luperina; species Luperina testacea. Next base: position 17,033,132 of record OV656759.1, on the reverse strand, counting down.
CATTTACGAAATTTCTTCCATTACGCCCAAAAATAGAGCTCTTCTGGTTTTCACGCAAAATTCGCGCTTATACGTGGAGTTGTGGACGTAGCCCGTCACACCATTCGCTCTTCTGCTTCGGCACGAGCTAATTGAATAACTCAGAAAGCATTAAATGACGCAGTAATTTGTAGCAGGGTTGACTGCCTTGCTTGGGCATGCGCTCATGTAGATCCTCCTAGCACTCCGAATGGATACTCTCCATCTGCTGCCTTCTACATACAAAAAACTCACTGTGGCCGTCCTCAGCACATGTGGAGGTGTTATCCTCAATTCAGTGGAGTACACAACAAAATATTCACTAAAAATCGTAAATTGATACGTTAAAGAAACACTCTGTACACGCGTACTTGAAGGACAGCAATGTCGGAATTTATTTAATTAAATAAATTAGAATTAATTAAATAAATAGAGTATCAATTTACGATTTTTAGTGAATATTTTAATATAAAAAAAAATAAAAACATTTTCTTTTCGAATGGTAATATTTTTTTTAGCATGTATGGATGCTATACTATTGCGGGTTAACGGGAACGCCCTCTGTTAGTTAACATACTGTATACAGTGTCCATAGAAAAAACCGGTAAGCAAAATGAAAATGAATGCTTAGAAGATACTTCTGATTTGGAGTCATTAGCATCGGCGTCGTCGTCTGCTAGTCAATCACAAACAAATGATGGCTATGAAATGGACCAACCTACGAGAAATCGTAAAAGACAGCTACAGATGACATTTTTGCCAAAAAATGACTCAATAAAAGTACATAATATTTAATTAATAAATGCAAAGTTTACTGTCAGAGTACTAAATAAAAAAAAGACTGATTATATTGATGACTGATTAGATTAAAAAGACTGATTATACCATAATAATGTTATTATTTACTTACTGTCCTATCGTCATATAATACTTATGAACCGAAAGGAAGCTTTCGAGAAAAAATAAAAAAGTACTCGAGTCTACCAAAGTACTCGAATACTCATGCTGGTACTCGAGTACCTATCCGAGTTCCGTGACACGAATCCTGATTCGATTCCTTTTTTAACGAGTACCAAAATACTCGAATACCAAAAATAGCCGACTCGGCACATCACTACTTAAAATATACGATGACGTTCATCATTCGATTCATTCATTCGTTCATCATTCCGTCATGAGTTCATGACTAAAGAAAATAAAATATAGGCTCTTGGATGGCGATTCTTTCCGAAAAAGATCGATTTTTAAATCGATCCGAATCGTAAGTGGATGTATCGATTCACAAAAAAATCGAGGTCTAAAAGATCGATTTCTAAAAAATCGATTTTTTTTCAAGTTTGCATTTATAATGTAATATAAATCCATTTTATGAAAAACAAGAAACATAACATAATAAATGATCTCTTATCAAGTTATCAGTAGTCAGTCAATTTTTTTTAGTTCAGGGAATTCGATAACAATCATTTTTATTACCATATCAAAGTCAGATCAGGTATGAAAAAAGACATTTATTTTCAAAATGTATTTATTACATGAAAAAGTTAAAGCTCCCAAAGCTTCATATCTAAAGTTTTTAAAAACAATAGTCTGTCAAGTCTACTGGGATCCAAGCGGTTCCGCTCATCACTTGCGATGTTGCTGGCAATTGAAAAAAGGCGATCCAAAACAACAAAAAAAATCGAATGGCGATTTTCAAGGTGAAACATCGATTCACTGGATCGATTCAGTACTGCATATCGATTTAAAAAATCGATCTTTTGGGCCTGAAAAATCGATTCTTCGATTAATCGATCTCAGATCGCCATCCCTAGCTCTTTGACAGATGCCTGGACCTGACGTGCCAGTGCTGCCACCTAGCGAACGTCATTTCAGAAAACCCTCATTGCCAGACATATTTTGTCTAACGCTGGTTTTCTAATGGACCTGTAGTGACCATAGGGATCATCGTACCATCCTACTCCTTTTGGAGCATAAAACTCTCGTAGAACAAGACAGTCTTTTTTTTTCTAACCCCTTTTCTTCCACTGCTAGGAAATCCTCCTTGTACCTACCTCGTTTTGTTCAGATCTGCGTAGGACCAATTTTTGTTAAAGAAGGCCTACTGATCCCGCCTTCTCCACCTGGGCAATCTGGTCCTACCACGAATGACAGAGTCCTGATTTTGGCCCATTCATCGTCTAACATACACTACGCGAACTAAAACATTCTCAACCTTATGATTCATTAACGTGTTTCAAAACTGATTATGACACCAACAAATACTCACGATATCCTAATGCTTATATTAATTAATAACGTAAATAGTGAGTCATTGTTTTATCGTTTCATCATAGGGTTTCTATGAACGCTATCCCTGATAACAGCTCGAAAATACTTTAGTCTGAATCGTTGGATTGTATCGGCTATCACATTGTTTTCGTCTCGTGATGAGTCTACCCGATCGAGTTTAAGAGCGTTTGTCCACCCCCACCGTCAACGGGACCTCAACGAGAACGAGATGACGGCCCGAAGTAACGACACATAGTACATTTACTAAGGCCGCGTGTCCTGGACATCACGCTCTGTTCGAATAATCTCGTTTCTCGTTGACGTCCCGTTAGCGGTGGTGGGTGGACAAACGACGTAAACCAGCCCCTATTCGTGACAGCTGATTACGAATAACTACCTCAGTTCATTAGGAACAGATATCTGGTCTCTTTTTTGGGTATAGAATGTTAAGAGCCATCTGCTTTAAATCAGCTTATTTCAATTACAAAGTGGGAATAACTACCACTCGAATTTACTGTACTTATTACGTCAGTCGTCAATAATGAGTAAAAGGAGATTTGGTCCATGGTAGCACTATGAGAAGTGACGTAGCATATCTGTAGATTGTCGTGTCTGCAAACGTATCCAACATGTTTTCTATTTCTGTGGTTAACCACAAGCAAGACCGCAAATTAAAGTATTATTGGGCCTGCGGTGTTTGCCTCAAGTCAATAAAGTTTGCGTAGGCCGAAATTACTGAACCTTTTTTTTTTGCGAGCAGAAGAGCAATTGGTACAGTTGCGGTTAAACTACGACTGCGGACTGGTATGATATGGTGAACCCTAAAAAAACTGGAGAATGATTAGATTGGCTCCACAGTAGGCGGAAGTGTAGATTTCCGAATGAAGTGGATGGGATTTCACTCTAAATCAACAATACACAGACCTTGTTAGTCAATCAGTGAGTTGTGTATAAGAAAATTTTGTCTGAAAAAAGATTAGCTGTTGCTAAATGTGATCCGGAAAAAAGTCGAGGGATCTGATTTTTTTTCCGGATCCCGTTTAACAATAGCTTTTAACAATATTTCAAAAATGGTTGTATTGTAGGTTACACCTAATAACTTTGTAAATTGTTTTCGGTTAGGTACTTATAGGTATTCTTCCGTTACGTACTTGCATTTAAATTCATTTCATAAGATGACCTATATCTTACCTACACCAAGTACCGTTTGCTGAAGTAGGTACTCGGGCCTAACTTGGCTCTGTCTGGGCTCCAGAATAGCATCGCCTTTTTGTTCCATTTTATTTTCAGCCTGCAAACTTGAACACAGCGACGTAAAGTTGGCAGCCAACTAAATTAAAATTTTGAATGGCGCGAATATATACTCCCCTAAAGTGACAGGCTTGACCAGTAATGCGAAAAATAGGTAGTAACTACACAAAAGCAAAACAAATGACTGTTTTCCGGATATACAACAATCATTTTCTAACAAGGCTAAAATGCAGTGCAACTGTTCTGTCTTCCAATATACTACTACCATTATTTACTAGCAATTTAAAATACAGTATCATTCAGCGAGCGCGCCAGTGTTGTGCACAAAGGCGTGAGCGACGTGCGTGCTGCTGCGTTCGTTGTATAACCGGATTTTCTCGAACGCACCCGTTCACGTTTGGCGGGAAAGTTTTATTTGACGTTTGTTTTATTAATTGCAATTATGAGTTTGGAGCAAAGGAACAAGAAGGTGACGGACGTGTTTGAAAAATATAAAATTGCGGAATGGGGCAACGGCCACGGGCCTAAAAGAGCGGTTAGTGATTTTGCTTTATAGCTTCTGAAATAATAATATTTATATTTTGCAATAATTCTAAATATGATTCTAAATAATGGGACAAAACTTGTCTATTAATACTACTTGTCTTATAATACTACTTGAATATTTATAACCATTTAAGTATATATTAGGAATGCCGATAAAAAAGTGTTGATTATTAGTGAAGTGATTAATCGCAGATACTAGTAGTAGCTATTAAGTAGTATTTAATTTAGAAACGCCACTATTATTTGAACTTTATAACAGTAGGGAACCTTAATTAATACTTTTTTCCTCTATTACATCAGGGTAATGCTTTCTCTGTTTACGTTGTTTCATTAAAACTTTTAAAAGCACTTACCAGCTTTCTATCCGGTCTTAAATATTTTACTGGGCTTTCGCTCACAAAATTAACAATTTGGTTAATAAAAGTACCTATACTTATGAAAATATAATATCCATTCCCACTACCACTACTTCCCCCTACCTACATAGATTCCGCGTTTGTTGATAACGCGAAAGTGTTCATTGTTGTGTTTGTTGTGAGTCTAATCGGATTTATTAAAGGCCTTTAGCAAACAAAAATTAATTGAATATTTCCATAATAATCTTTCTTTGCATTTTTTTTCTGTCTTTCATTGACTAAATTTAGTCATAATATGTGGCCAAAGTTAGTCAAATTGTCCTCAAAAACATCCTTTTATGATTTTATTCCATTTCATGTTTTTGCAATAGCGCGAGCGTAGCGTTACATTCTCTTTGACGTTCAAAAGTGCCTTTAATGTGCCTATTTGAAATAAATGATTTGACTTTGACTTTTGACTGTATTCTCAATCGACTTCGAGAAAACAAGTTGCTTAAAAAAAAAGAAGTTTTTACGTGCACCACTAGAATTTCTAAACCCCTGCAATTCTTAAAAACTCATCATTCCTACCTCCTTTGTTATTCTAGAATACCGTAGCAACAAACAAAAGCGATATTTTTTATAGTTCAATCATAAAACAATATTTTGCATTTATAACGTAATCTGAGTGTGTAACAATATAATCTTGATAAGCTAAACTAGTCCTTAACTTTTGATAACTTTTACGTAAGTAATCTCTTTTGTCTCCACCTTCCACAAGTGGTCTCCCATAAAGTGAACCGACGACCTTGAGAAGGCCGCAGGAACTCGTTGGATGCGAGACGAACCACAGAACCAGTCGAAGTGGAGGTGCTTGGGGAGGCCATGTCCAGCAGTGGACCTCTTTTGACTGAAATGATGATGATGAATCTCTTTTATTGCGGTATTTGTACTTTTCTACTTAAAATCTTCCATGATATCATTGATATACCTACCACGATATGCTCATATTTTGTAATTGACGTTTCAAAGTGATAGAACAAGTACTCTATCTGGTAAGGCGCAATTTTTGTTATCTGAGTAGAATGATATTAGCATGTGGTTTTTACCGAATAAATTGCCAAAACAGCGTGGCATGTTTATTTTTGTTGTTGAGTGTACTTATAACTGGGCACTGGGGCAGTAAATAAAGAGCAGTAAAAACTTAATATTGTTAACATGGAGACTTCGTACAACTTGCTCTGCATCCATATAATTTATTTATGACGCATGTTTGGAGAACGATCCTTTCCTTTTTGTAGCTAGCTAGTTCGACGTCCGGCCTTGCAAGCGAAAGCCCTGATGATGATGATGGCGAAACAAGTTTTCTTATCCTAAATTACATTTGAGTATTGAGTTTTTTATTGGAGGTACTTTCCCTCGTGACATCTGTTATTTGTACAGTATGCTGGTATTACTATGACAAGTATCGGGGTTTAGAAAACACTGCCACCCGGGCACTGATGTACAGTACCCGGCGATAAATATTGCACATCGACCTTTGGAAAGAGACAATCGGCTAATTTCGGCTTATCTCTGTCGCACGAAATACAAACAGTCTGGTATCTATTAGGAGCTGTTAAAACAATAATTATGATTTGCTTCTTTTGATAATTATTTTTATTCTTTGTATAAAATGAAAACAAAGGTAAAGGTCGATGTGCAATATTTATCGCCGGGTACTGTACCTAGTATCTCCCGGGCCCCCGACTCATGGTAGTGGAAGGAACCGTGGGGTATTTGTCGGTAGGAGTCCGACATAACCCTTCGTTCTCCCCAGACGGAAGGTATCTAAGAGAATTTCCCCATAGAAAAAAAAGTATGAGTGACAGACACGTCACACTACAAAGCCGAAGTTTTTCTCATACTCGAAGTGCTAGGTACAGTGACGCGTGCTGGCTGCGATTGTCTATGTCGTTAAACCCAATCAGTTCCCATCGCGGAAGAGCACAACAAGACACATCCGCTTGTGGCAATGGCAACTGGTTTCTCAAGTAACATGCACAGTTCGTACTCGTATGTTATATAATAAATATTCGAAAAACAAAAAAAACTGATGGTAACACTCTGTAAGCCTGTACAACGAGGAAAATCCAAACAATCCAAAACCCTGAGGTAATGAGGATACAGTTTCTGGTAAAATAAACTAGAAAATATTGTTAATTTTTTAAAAGGATAAAACTGTTTTGTCCTGCACTAGGCGTGTGTTTTGTGCAAACTGTAGGTACAGCCCGGCCCGATTCAAACTTTATGGCGGCTCTGAAGTGCGCTAACACTGCGCAATACCTTACCCCTCACCCCCGCGGACAGGTGAATTTGTGACTCGCCTCATGTTCCGAGTCGCCATAAAGTTTGAATCGGGTTGTATTGGCGTAATTGCGGAAAAAAAACCAGCTGCTCTATATATATTTATATTCGCATAACTCGATATAATGTAGGGAATAGCTGATTTATTTTCACGTGTTCAGGTTTTGTCCGGTAGAACAAGTTGATGAATACAATGACCCCCTTGGAGGTTTTCAATTACACCTTGTATAGGCTAATTACCGAGTGACGCAGACTCAAAAGATCAGTGGATACTCTTTACTTGCAGGGAAATGGAAGTGAGATTCCACGAATATACGTACTTCGTCGCAGTTACCACTTATTGCTCTAAGTACTCTTTTTTCGTTAATCTAAGTGAGAAAAATGGTCATATCTGTCTGTTTTATGTAGACAAGTAAACATAGGCGTTGTGGTATCCTATTACGCATAGTTGCACTCCTTAATGCATCGTTTCTCATTAATTCAGCTTTATGCAGGTGCAACTTGCAGGGCTCTTGCATCAGAACTCTGCATACTGGACTCTATAAATCATAGGAGAGCTAAACTTAACAGTTGATTTCTATTAACCGATTCTTTGGTTTTTGATGTCCTTATTTATGCAGGAATTCTAAAATACACATACGATATGCGGAAAAGATTCGTGAATTCTCTTAAACTTCCTAAAATTACCTAAGTCAACCGTTGAACGGTTTTATTTTATTTTTTATTAGAATTTTATTTTATTTTATTAGAATTTTATGAACGGCAGAATTGTTTTAACAAGGCCCGGGTCAAAAATATGTGGAAACATTAATATACCTACAAATAAATGGGATGCCGAAATGAGTTGTACTTAATAAAAAATATAGTGATCTTCCCTATCTTCTATTGCTTAAGTACACGGTGTTGCTGTGCCCGCCATGGTCCATAATGATCACGTCTTTGTATACCTACTACCTAAGTGCTCATATACACGAGCAGCGCGTCAACGGCTGAGGCAGCTGCAGTCGCCGACACGTTTACGGGTGCCGTCGACCACAGGTATTTAAGCACGGTGCAGTTGCCTCTGCATGCCGTTGACGCGTACCGCTCGTGTATGAGTACTAAGTTCACATTGTGGAATGAAATAAATGAATTGAGTGCACTGTCACCACACAAGCCTAACAAAGAGCTCCAGGAAGATACTCGAATCGGTCAACAGAAAACTCTTCACTTCACCAATAGGTACACTTTCCTAATTGTTTACCATTCCCGAAGTACGGACATTCTCGTCTAAAGGCGAGAATGTTGGCTAATAAAATCAATTTATTTTTAGGGTGTTGCCTGTTTACACGGTTTCCTTCGTACTCCGAACGTGTTATGTTTCGTCCGGGGAAAGGAAAAGGAATTATAAACAATGTTGTTTATCCAAAGGCAATGTAATAATGATCTAGGCTGCGGCTAGCTCTTTCACCACATTTACGATTTGGGCAATTTGCGAATTGGACAAATTGCGAATTGGACGTTGTGAGAATTGGACATTTTGAGCCCACTGGACATTTTGCGAATTGGACATAATGCGCCCAAAGGATATGGAGTAGGTATATTAGCTTAATCGTCATTTCATGTTCAGTGAAAGATCGTTTTTTTTTATCTCTTGCTAACAGTCTCCGATTAGGTACACCACGCTTATAAATTCATGTTATGGAAAATTAACTAGAAATGTCCTTTTTATATGTTTTAAATCTGCTTATTTTTCTCTTTCGCTAACAATCTCCGATTAGGTACACCACGCTTACAAAATCATATTATATTATAAAAAATAACTAAAAATCGATCTTTTATGTTTAACTACCTATAACTTACTAGCGACCCATAGCTATTCCCACATCTTTTCCCCGTTTTTAATCTGTTTTCTTGCCAAGAGTTATCGTATTACCCAGTAATTGGGTTGTGGAGGTCAGATAGGCAGTCGTTCCATAGAGAATACTGGTATTCAGCTGCATCTGGTAAGACTGGAAGCCGACCCCAAAGTAGTTGGGAAGAGGCTAGGCAGATGATGAGTTGATTCCCTTTTCCTTACCGTTCCGTTCCGTTTTTTATCCGTTTTACTGTACCGCGCTGTCAGTTTCATGTTGCTAATACATTGATCGCGCCATTTCGTAAACTTGTAGTAATGAAAATGCAATTAAATCTAATTCGCCCAAACTTGTAGTAATGAAAATGCAATTAAATCCAATCACTGAACGTGTTCAAAGCGTATAGTAACAACAGTTTCATTTTGCTGTTTTTATTATACTGTCAAATTTTTATTTCTTCACGTGTAGAGGCTATGCATGCAATGCTAGGCACACGGTGGATATTGGATTATTTTGCGAGTAGCTTCTGCACGCGGCTTCGCTCGCGTGGATGGATGTTGGAAATTATCCAACGGGAATGTGCTATCGAGACCAAAAATAACCAATGTCCTTCCTCAAGATGTCATCTATCTCCATGCCAAATCCATCACCAATTTATCGAAATCCGTTCAGTGGTTTAGACGAGAAAAGGGAACATACAGACAGTTACTTTTGAAAGATTTATTCCGGTCTGGATCCCCTGAACTCCCACCACTGTTTGTGTGAATGCTATAGTTGTGTAGTTCGCATACAACATTATAGCATACAGGTGTGTAGCATTATGTCACAGTTACGCTACTGGCATTAGATTTACGTAAACATTTGACTTTCTCCACATTTCTCGCGCGGATCCATACGAATCGGAGGGGCTAGCTACTAGCCACTCACGCAGTGCATAGATTAGATACTGTAGGTACCTACTGGTTTTTAGATTAACAGTTATGACGACAATGGTGCCGATTCTGTTGTTCATAAACTAAACTAAATTGTAAGTGCAGTTTTCTTTCTATTTCATTAGGAAAATGACAGAAGATAAATTTTAGTTTAGTCCTGTCAAATTAATCAGCGCCTGACACTACTCCATACAAGTTTAGACGTGATTAAAAACATGCCTACTAAAACTACGTCAATTTACGCCAGGCGCTGATTAATTTGACAGGACTGAACTAAAATTTATTTTCTGTCCTTTTCTTAATGAAATAGGAAGAAAAAGATGCACTGAACTTAGATTTAGTTTAGTTTGTGAACAACAGAATCAGCACCAATATTCTTCGTTGTCAACAGAAGCTATACAAGAATAGCTGCTTGATAGCGGGGCAAACTGCCATCCTCGCAAGACGTTGTTAAGTATCAAGGTAGACTTACTCCAGTTATCCAAGAAGACATAATAGTTCTAATGAAACTGAACTAAATACATAACATATAATAAACATTAACTCATGCCTTCTTCCAATGGGGTTAGGCAGAAACTACAGAACGCCACCTGCTTATACATTATGGTCCTTAAATACACCTTTTGCTTTATTTACGTTCATAAATCTGCGGGGTAACTGCGTAACACACTTACAGTACCAATGGCTTTAATTTTGACAGTTCAACAACATTTTTTTGAACATAATATGATTCATTGGATTAGCAATATCCTTCAAAATTATTTAGATTGAGAATGTTAGTGGTTTCCGCAATTAGGGTGCTGCCGGTCGATTCTGTAAAAATCTCACCGTGAAAACTTAGGTGAAGTGAGTTTGTTTTTGCTAGGAATTGACACTATTGACAGCTCACTCCACGCTCACTTCACCTAAGTTTTCACGGTGAGATTTTAACAGAATAGCATCGCTGGTCATACATGGACGTCGGTTGTGAGTGCTACCCACCTGAACTTTGAACCGAATAATTATTTTGAATTGATCTTAGACACTCGTTTTATTTGTGTTGACTTCATTATTCCAGTTTCTCACGTGTACTTAAACAGCCAAACAAATGCCTGTCCGTATCTGTTTTTATTTTCCCATCATTGTGATCAGCGTAATGTTGTTTCACTACAATGCATAATGTTAATAAGTAATAACTAAATATTTACTTAGCTATGTAAAGCCATTGAAACAATTGCTGACTGAATTATCATCGAGTTATTTATTTAACATTATTACCTGCATTATGGATACATCAATAGAGAGATAACAGCCGGTCGATTCTGTAAAAATCTCACCGTGAAAACTTAGGTGATGTGAGTTTGTTTTTGCTAGGAATTGACACTATTGACAGCTCACTCTATGCTCACTTCACCTAAGATTTCACGGTGAGATTTTTACAGAATAGCACCGCTGATCCTGATCGGACGGTGAGCTACCTATTACTCTCCGTCCGCAGGCCCGCGTCTTAGGTGGCCGGGAGTCGTCACGCGGCTCCCGACGCCCAGAGCGTCTCCCGCGGCGGCTGGGACGTGTCCCTCTCCATTGCCCTGTGGGTGACTTTTAGCCTTTTAATAAGGCCCATTGTGAGCGACCACGTTTCAGTGTTAACTACCATCCACGTAAAAGAAAAAGATACATAAGTACAAAAAATTGATTCACAACAATAGTAGGTTTATTCCATTTACATTCATTTTCGAATGCAATGGTTATTGCATTTAATAACTTGTCCAAGCCAAGGTTGTACTATAATGCCCTTCACCGTTGAAATTGCACATAAATTTATCCAATTTGCATTTCAGAAATGAATTAGACGAATGGTATTGGATCTCGAGTAATTATTATGGTATTTAGGCGAATGAGCTTTACACAGTAACAAGTTTGACTGAAATAGTCTATTAGAGCTGTGTGGAATATTTACAAACAGTGTATCGGATATAGGGTAGTAAACTCTTATGGTCTAAACAGACGGACTGCATTTGAACTGCATTCCAACTGCAATTTCGCTGTTTAGATGCAGATGACCTTACTAGGTTTCTCCTGCAACATCGCAGATTGGTTTATCCAATCTGCGATGTTGCAGTCCGTCTGTAGGAAGCTTTACTAATAAGATGTCTAACCCAGAGTTCAAATATCATTCTCTTCACTGTCCTGCCCTTATCTCAATTTATTTCTAGCTGTTGGAGCAATTGCATTTGAACTGCACGTCGACCGTGCAGCTAGCTTGCAGTCAGCGTGCAGTCGTTGGAACTGCACGCCAACTGCACACCGACTGCAATCGGGCTGCACGGTTGGTTTTCAGTTTATTGCAGCCGTACTAACTGCATTCAAACTGCAAATTTGCAATCGGAGTGCAGTTGAAATGTAGTCCATCTGTCTAGAGCCTTAGTAGTAGGTAATGTGTGCATGTATGGCTTGCACGAAGGTTTACGCCACGGGTCATTGGTTTTGTTAATCATGCCAGAGTACCATGATAAAAGATTGTATATGCTTCTGTGAAATCTGGACACTTGAATGTCCTTGGTGTTTGAATGTAAAATATTTCAGCTATATTGCAGAATAATTGGTCCTTATTATTATATTGTATTAGTATTCGGAAAATTGCAAAAGGTTTTGTAATTAGGGGCCGTTCAAGTAGTACGTAAGCAGATTTCTTGCAATTATTAATCCCCCCCTTCCCCATTGTCAGCAAAAGTAAGCACAGCTCTTACCCCCCAATGCTTACGTACATGCATTTTTTAATGTGTTCTGGTTTCTTTATTGATACATGAGCAGCAGTTATAAGTCCCAGTAGAATCCGTGAAAATGCGTTTCGTTTTCAAGCATAGACAAGTAGGGTTGCCATAATGTGTGTTCAAATCAAACCAAAACCATCCAGACCCTCCCATCCCCCATGTGATCAAAAATAAGCAAAGCAAACATAATATGTACTTGAATGGCCCCTTAGGAAAATTTTAGAAATAATTAGTAGTGATAAATTTATGCAACTTTGCATTTCTGCGGATGCTTTGGGGTCTACATTTAAACAAAAAATTACACATCTAACATTTCGTAACTCATCATTTGCCAAGCCTACGACAACTACGTTATGGTCGGCTTCCGGTTAAACCGGAAGCAGTTGATTACCAGTATTTTACATGGAGCGACTGCCTATCTAATACACCCCAGTTACAGGGTAATACGATCCCCCTTGGTAAGTGCAGTCAGACTTTCGGCCTTCTGACGACCCGCATTATAACGACTCAAAGATCCACGAATGACAGCCGGGACCAACTGCTTAACGTCCTTTCCGAGGTACGAAGCTTAGGGGTCTCGGTATGTAAAGACGGTTACCCATCCACGACTTGACCGCGGCAAGCGTAAGCTTAACCTGATCGATTGACCAGTGTAGCTGTTACTACTTAGCCATAACATTCCCAAACTAAATCTACATATTCTAAGGAAGAGGAAGTTATTTTACCAATGATTGAAACATTGTACTGTTATTAAAAAAACAATGTTCAAACGTGTATACAGCACATGTCTGACCTTAATCGAGGCCGAGACACCGAGTTTTTTGATTGTGTTTATAGTTTCCAATCAAACCACTCTCAATGACCATCGGGCACTTCGATGTATGCCTACATAGTTTCCTGATTGCTATTTTTGGTTGCAATTAACTAAAATAGATATTGGTTGCTATTTTTAACTGTACCGGAAAATAACCTGATAATTCCTTATACGGAACTTTATTGTTATTTAAAAATAAGTGTGTTCTTGACCTCGATCACGCCTGATAGAAAACGATAGAAGAAAACTTTTTCCATGAGATTTATCTGCGAAATGTTCTTTTAAGAAGATCAAACAAGCATTACTTATTTTATATCGGCAGAAAATAAACTGTCTAAACCCGTTTCATAAGGTTACCTGCATTTCAAAAACGTTTTAAAACGTCGAATGACACATCAGACCTTTATTAACCCGAATGTTATCATATTTAAATTTAACCTTATTAACATGCAACGTTTTCTATTTCCATTTATTTATAAAAACAAATTATTTTTTGTTTCAGTGCGCACAAGTGGCGACAAATGTGGTCGAGCAGAAGCACCAGGTGTCTAGAGCGAAGAGAAGTCGTGCGCTTGGAAGCCGGGCTTTCAGAGGCAGCACAGTATGGTTCACAGGACTCAGCGGGGCTGGGAAGACCAGCATAGCGTTCGCGCTTGAAGCTTACCTGGTTTCTAAAGGTTGGTATCGCTTGTAGTGAAAGTCTGAAAGACATGGTAGAGATGAATGTAGTAGGGCCAAAAAAACCAAGTGTTCAGACTTCCAGAATGTAAGGATCAGTGTTTCTGAAATCTCAGCATTTAGATGGTTTCGGTGCTACCTCATGTCAGTCATAAAAACTATTAGTGCTATGAAACGTAATTTCGTGGAGAACTTAAATAAGTTTCTCAACAGCTGGATCAACTTTAATAAACAATAGACCTCCTAGTAGTCAGGAAATGCTCAAAGAAGTTTGTTACATTCTGAGAGATGTTCACAATGCATACATTTACAAATTAATTTCATTAGTCGTTAATTCGTCATACTAATCAATTTTTAATTAATTAAGCTTGTAAAACTAAAGCGTAAACGCGGCGTTTACTTTAGCTTAACTGGGCTTGTGTCTAAGCAAACACTTTAACAAATAGGTAAGTATCTAGAACAAATAGTTTGGGTGACTCTAGCCTACTGGCTAGAGTCACCCAAATGTCTCTTAAGTTTATAACGAACGATACTTCGTTCAGTAACCCCAACTAGGAACGGAAAATGTACTTGAAGAATTTTCTTTATTTACCTAATTAAATATTTTTATTTATGTCCCAATCTATTATACAATCAGATGTTTAAAAATATATTTCTATAATGTATTTTTAAAACAACTTGCCATGTTTTATGCAAATATATACATTTAAAAAAAAACAAATATTTTGCTTATATCATAGCTGATAGCATGCGAATATTTTAGGTTATATAAAAAATTATAGGTTTTGTTACTTAAATGTAACTCATAGTTTACTGATTATTAGAACACACGAACTTCATTATATAAAGTAGGTAATTAATTAACTAAACATGTGTAGACTGGTGACCCACATAAGGTAATTTAAAACTGTAATTGGATACTGTAGTATTAGATATTTGTGTAAATGTACACGCCTTCACAGGCATAATTATATAACTAAAGAAGCAAATAAAATAATTATAGTATATTTATTATTCTTGATTCCGGTTATAATCAATCTAACTGTAGTTTATTTAACCGAATCGAATCCCAAGAAATGTTATAAGTACCTAGTGTAATTTAATTCGTCTTAGAAATATTATTCGATTTGAAAATAATTGTATTTTATATGGTTGAAAAATGAAAACGGAGAATCGTTTTTCCTCTGTATTCTTCGCGGCATTGACGACACTTATACATAGGCTTTTTTTTAATTTTTTTTTTTTTTTGAGTATTGGAAATCATCAAATGACCCCTCCCGCTCTGGGTGGAGCGGAAGGGAGTGTCAGACTCTTACTGACTAAAACCCACCCGTGTGACTTCCTTAGACCTTTATGTTCCGAGCCAGCGGTAACCCTTTCGGGCAATCCCGCTGACCCGGCAGGCTTCGGCCCTGACGGGCCCCTTCCATTGATGTTGATTATGGTACTTCACATATTAGAAAAATTCGGTTGCTCGACAACGTGAATAATGCAATGTATGTTGTTGAACTGTCAAAATAAACGTTATAGCCATTGTGTGTTAAAAAATAATGTAGAAAATAAAAAATTATTATTCTCAAAAGAGCTTACTTGGTGTAGTGCTTAGTCAATCATTCAGTGTTTGGTGTTAATTACAGGAGAATACATAATCGATCAAACAAAACATTTAAAGTTATAATACGACGATATTTCTAGATAATAATGTCACATAAATAACTCTTGTGGGTTAAGGACGGATAAGTCTGGAAAACAGACTCTCGATTTCTCAGAACCTTTGTAACTGTTTATTTGTATATGCGAAGTCAATTTAAATAACATAAATCGAAGGCAACCTTAGTATTGTTATCTTACTGATAAGGTTTAATAGTAAGCAGGACATGTCAAATGTTTTGTAGCTCAATTTCCCTGATAGGAACCTCTTTCACCACAACTTCGAATTTGGAACAAACAAAGTTGAAAGGGCAACTTTATTTGTTCAAAATTCGAAGTTCTCACAGAGTATTAGCATAGAGTTTTCAATTATACTTTTTTTTTTCTCAGGTATCCCAGCATACGGCCTCGATGGCGACAATATAAGGACTGGTCTGAACAAGAACCTGGGATTTAGTAAGGAGGATCGTGAGGAGAACATTAGAAGGGTGGCTGAGGTCGCCAAACTCTTTGCTGACAGTGGTGTCGTATGCCTTTGTAGTTTCGTCTCGCCCTTCGCTGAGGTAAACATTTAAACAATAACAATTTTAAGATATAGTCAGGGAAAGTTATTGTTTAACAAATTGAGTGAATATAAACTAAGTAACTTATTTAAAAGTTGTTAGTCAATTTGATAAACAATTAAAATGACCTCCACAAATTAGTTGAAATTTTTCCACTTCAGCTTTGACACACCATTTGATTAAACATTCTAGTGATCCGAATGTTTAAATTTGTATAACGTTATTATTAACTAATTTAACTACGTCTGACTTATCATAGAAAATAACAAGTAATCCCTGAGTCATAATGTGGCATCACAGCTGAAGTGGAAAAATGTCAACTAACTTTTGGAAGCCACTGTAATTTACCTGACGAAACCCTCGCAGATTAGTCAATTTGTCGAGATAAACATTCACTTGCTGATCAGTCAATGTGAATTGAACCTTTTTGTACTATTGAGAACCTTCCTTGAATCTGAGAACCTCTCGACTTGCTGCTTTTAATTTATTATTTTTGTTGTGCCTCATAATCTTAATGTCGATAATATTTATCTCCAGTTCAATGACATTTCGGACGGGCTGGGTAAGCTGGGTTATGTCGAGAATGGGTCAAAAATATTTATAAAAAAATGATTAACCTCGGAAATTACAATCTTTATAATTATTATGTTTCCTAATTGCGAGTGATCTTTTCATAACATTAGATAGTCGACTAGTCATCTGATACTACGCTTCGCATCGATATAGTGCTCACTTAGATGTAGCCCACTTAGGCGGGAGCGGCGCGGGTGCGGGAACGCGCGCGGTTTACCTCTCCGCAGTGGAGCGCGGCTGCATTCTGCGTGTTGTCGTGTACTCGTGTCCATCTGATAATTTTTCGCGATTACGATGTTGGTCTCATGGAAAAAGTTGTTCGGTCAGTCTATTAATTAAATATAAGACCACACATTTCTGACACAGGCTGTAGACTCTGGCAAACACTTTCACTCTTCTTGGTCTTCCTAACTAAGCAGAATTTCTCAGGTCTTAAAGAGACCTTTTCTAGCAATATTGTAATACTGTGTATAATTATTAAAAAAAAACTGCCTATAATGTTCCCACTGCTGGTACAGATGCCAGCACATCAAGCTACTACAATCTGTCAAATTTCTTTAATAGATTTTCAATTTTATCGCTAAAGTATTAAGGTTCAAAGTTGATTGGGTAAATTTGACAGTTTCGGGTAGCTTGATATTCTGGCGTCTGTACATAGGCCTCCTCTCGGTAAGAGGGAGTGGGCCGTAATGTGGGTTGCATTGCAGACCAAGAGCTATGCTCAGTTAGTCTAGCTTGGCTCGCATAGCAGAAGTAATTTTTCATACTTCTACATAGTTTGCGGTCTGCACACAAGTATGTTTCGGGTAGCTTGATGTTCTGGCGTCTGTACATAGGCCTCCTCTCGGTAAGAGGGAGTGGGCCGTAACGTAATGCGGGTTGCAGACCAAGAGCTAAGCTCAGTTAGTCTAGCTTGGCTCGCATAGCTGAAGTAATTTTTCATACTTCTACATAGTTTCCGGTCTGCACACAAGTATGAAAAGATGAAAACTAAGCAAGCTAAGCTAAACTAACATTAGCTTAGCTCTTGGTCTGCAACCCGCATTATTCACCTCGCGGGCCCAGTGCGGTTTGGTAGAGGTCACATGCCTTCGAATTTTTGGTTCTAGGACATGCCGATTTCCTCAAGATGTCCTTCACCGTTCATAATTATATTGATGAGAAATGAAACACAATAGCTCTATTAAATAAACAACTCGATTCAATTTGTTTCAGTGTTTGCTATAAAAAATCAACAATACACATTTTAATTAAAACATCAATGGTTGCTATTTAACGATTTACATTTTGATAAAATTCTGATTGTGTGGCACTCTCTAATTTATTATAATGACTATTATTTTTAACTTTTGATGATAAATGTGGGAAGTATTTACATGATGTTGAATGACGCAAATGTACCTTTTGTTTAAATAAATAACAGATGAAGTAAATGTTTCTTAATTTTCAATTATAATTTAATTATGCCATTAGTATGGTTGAGTAAGGTAATTTGCGTATATTTGTTACATTCGTACCTACCTTCTATTTACGTCAAACCCTGCTCTGTCAATGGCAAACAAAAAACAGCTGTATTGTCTTGAGGCCAAACACACCTACCTGCTAAAAACAGGTGCGAACACTACATTAGAAAGGAAATAAACACTAACTACCTACTTGTCTTTGTTATGAAACTAGCTCTTAGCTCACGTCTATTTCATACTTTTCCCTACGACCTTCAAAACCCCCTCCGCCCCCTTTTAGGGTCATTACGATCTTTAGTATTTACCTAGAAAATATACCTACAGTGAAATGTGCCTTTGCACTTTGAAGTATACCGGAGAACATGATAAAAGAAAAAACTTGAGATACCGTATCGCGCATTATTTGATTGTAATGAGATCAAATGTCAGTGTTTTATGTTACTAATAATTACAAACAGTTACTGCTGTAGTGCCCGTTTTGATTAAAGTACAATGACATGATTTGTAGATTAAAATACGTAAAATGTCTTCGTGGAAACGGCCGCGAATTGAGAGTTGCAGTCTAGTCAAATGTATGTTTCAAAATGATGTTATTTAAAGTTAAACAAATATCAACTTTATTCTAATGGTAATTAAGTTGATTTCAGAGTGACTAGCACTATTGAAAACTTATAAAAATGTTTGAAGTTGTAGCGCAAACAGCACTTTATTGTGTAGGAATTAAAGTTATTTTTCCATTAACTCATATTTGTTTACATTTTTGGCAAATAAGTCGCGAATGCAGTTTAGGTCGTTTGTTCGAACCCAGGCGGCCAATTTGCTTTGTGTTATACAATATTTCATGACCATTGCTCTCAAAACTGCGAAGGAAGAAACATCGTGAAATAAACGGGATGTACCTCACTGAGCCTCTTCCTCCCACAGAGAGTAGCCCTGCGTCCCGGCAGTGAGTACAATATAGGCTGATTATGCTTCGCGATCACGACACGCGTTTGGCGCAGTGGCATCCTCTCTACAAGTCTATAAATATAGAAGTAAGCCATAAGTTGATGCCGGGTCAGCGGATTGTCCGAAAGGGTTACCGCTGGCCCCGAACATAAAGGGCTAAGGAAGGAACACGGGTGGGTTTTAGTCAGTAAGAGTCTGACACTCCCTTCCGCTCCACCCAGAGCGGGAGGGGTCATTTGATGATTACCCAACCTGAAAAAAAAAAGCCATAAGTTGATCCGAGTCAGGAGCCTGGGTTAATCTACGAGTATACAGAGTGTCAGAGACCCCTCTTGCGCTAAAATGTTTTGGGAGGTTATTGAAAAAAAAAAACCAGCTGTTCCTTACATTTCACCGCGTAGATATTGCACTTTTATATGAAACAGCTGATCTGTTTTTTTCTAACCGACGAAAAATTTCAACGCAGTGGGCTTCAGAATCATATATACCTACCTAATGAACTCATGGTAACAAGTTGCGCGTCGATGTCCCACCCGACCACCCTGTATAATAATTGCGTCAGTTATTATCGCATTCATAACTCAGGAGAAATTCCTAGTGTATATGATGGGGCAAAGTTTAGAAAAAAGATAAGAAATAATTATAAGTCTAAAGCGCACCGAACGATCGCATTAGTCATGTTGTGTGAACAATACAAATACAGTTCAATACAATACAGTTCAGTATGCAAAAAAACCATATCGCTAAAACTCGAACAAAAAACTAACTGGCCTAGCATTATTTGACACTTTCGTTAGTAAACTTATCAGTAGCTAACACGGTTATCGTTCTACGTCAAAGTAATGACGCATTCTATAAATATTAATCATAAATCTAAGCTATCTTCCTACCAACTCTTCGTGTGCTATTAACAAGTAATCGCCAAAAGTGATGGTTTCTTCTTATGTCATCATATGCCTAGCCTTTTCCCAACTATGTTGGGGTCGGCTTCCAGTCTAACCGGATGCAGCTGAGTACCAGTATTTTACATGGAGCGACTGCCTATCTGACCTCTACCACCCAGTAACTGGGTAATACTGGTTGTCAGACTTTCGGGCTTCTGACGACCCGTAACGGCTGTCAAAGATCCACGAATGACAGCCGGGACGAACGGCTTAACGTGCTTTCCGAGGTACGGCGGGGTCTTGGTACAGTACCCGACGATAAAATATTGCACATCGACCTTTGGAAAGAGACAATCGGCTAATTTCGGCTTCGTAGAGCGTTATCTCTGTCGCACGAAATACAAACAGTCCGGTATCTATTAGGAGCTGTTAAAACAATTATGATTTGCTTCTTTTGATAATCATTTTTATTCTTTGTATAAAATGGTTTTGTGTAAAAAGGTCGATGTGCAATATTTATCACCGGGTACTGTATGTAAACTATGTAAAGATGGTCACCTATCCACGGACCAACCGCGATCGAAAGACCCGTGCGACTGTTATTAATTAGCCACAAGCCCCTTTTATGGTTTCTTCTTATGTATTTACTTAAAATAGTATCTTTAAATACCTACTCTACAAGTTGCTCAATACATGAGACGAGGCTTATGAATGAATAAAAATTACGGCCCAATACTGCACCTTAATTACATAAAACACTAGTAAGGCGATTGGCACACTGCACCGCATTACAGAGCGGGGTCCGTGAAACGGAGCCAAATTCCCCGCACGGAAGCCCGTTTTTATTGAATTTGTATGTAAAAAAAAAATCACGCGCGGGGAGGCACGTTATCTGCGTCCCGCTGCGTAATGCGGTGCAGTGTGCGAATCGACTAATTGCTTTAATCAGTCTTTCTAGGGCGTCCCCTCCTGGCGCTTCGTGTAACATCCATCTCACAAATTCCTTAAGAAGAAGGTAATTTTCTTAACTCCCCATTTTTCTACACAGGACCGTGAGGTAGCTCGTCGCATCCACACGGACTCAGACTTGCCTTTCTTCGAAGTCTTCATCGACACTCCACTAGAAGTGTGTGAACAAAGAGACACCAAGGGACTCTACAAGAAAGCCAGAGAAGGATCCATTAAGGTTTGTGATAATATTATCCTTATCAACAGTTTATATTGTTGCCATCGTTAGAACCTCCTGTAAGAAGTGAGCCGAAATCCACCACACAATTCGTGAAAATCAAGTATAATAGAATACTAAAGTTATTAAAAAAATTTTTGTATGTCACTCGACTGAATGACAGTTACTAAATTGGTTGTTTACTCAGTTCGGTCGGGGCACTCAATATTAATAACACATCTGGGTGTTCAGAAAATCTACCTACCTGAAATTGAATATTATTATATATATTTTTTGTAAATGGGTAAGTATCTTTCTAACCTAATATTGGTATAATTTGCGGTTAGAAAAATTCTGCGTAATTCAAAATAAAGGATGCGCTTGTCATGGTTGCAAAAAAAATCCTGTTTGTGGCTACGAATTAATTGATTTATTAAGCGCGTAGTAGTAGGTTGCCTAGAAGTAGAATTTTTATATTGTTTGTTGATTTAAGTAATTGTTTTTTTATTGTGAAGAAAAAACCAGAATACCAGCGCTGCGACACTTAAAAAATAAATGTCTCAGCGCTGGTATTTTGTCTCATCATGCTGAGATAGGAGCGTTTTGGCCTCGTATAGGATTTTCCGTTTGATTTTCTTTTTGTTACTTTTTATTTTACATAATTTGTTTTTTTTTTACTGTGTTTAGTTTAGTTCGTGATCTTCCAGTACGAATCGCAATAAATAATTTTTCTGTCTTTTAAGGGGTATATTAATATTTGCTGTATAAGGATACAGTCATACAGCACATATTAATACAACTGTTTCTTAGTGTTCGGATAGGCACTACACTAGACACAGAATCATTTTGAGATTATCAGGTGCCAGATAAGTTAACGGACTTATACGAAAGTTGTAAAACAGGCTACTACAAGCTTTCTAATCGTATTCCGCAAGTATTAAGTGTATAATGATATTAGTGTATATGAGTTGAGCTGCATGATTTCTGACAAATGCGTGCACTGACTGGACAGGTCCTCTCAATCTGTGTGGTTCTTTCCTCAAAAGACCATCTCAGACATCGACCTACATGGTCTTCATATAACTTGACCAAGATTATGTCTGGACTTTAAAAGAGACTATGACCTCTGAGTTTGTTTCGGCCTTTCTTCTCAGAGTAGTCAGATAGGAAACGCCGACCTCATCTAGTTTAAAAAATTTATGATTGACGTGTAAAAGTGTTTGTGCAAACCTACTTACAGAAATAAAATCATTTATCATTTATTAAAATATTAATATTTAAATAAATATCTTTGTATCACAGGGCTTTACAGGCATCACACAGGTATATGAACGCCCCGAAGCGCCGGAGCTCATCGTGCAGACTGTGGAGGACTCTATCGAGGAGTCCACCATGCATGTTGTACGCCTACTCGAATCACAGGTAATACTTATGCCCTTTATTTCTTTTTTTTTTGATGATCGGCCTAACACAGGTTTCAAAAGACCTCTTTTCAGGTCCGTTAATCAATGCTTGATTATCGATCTTGGGGCCTTTATTGAATGATCGTACTTATTTTTTTTTTCTCGTTTACCAACTACCAACAACAACGTTATATATGTTGCAGTCAAAACTCTTAATCAATCAAAAGTACTATTGACTAGCAAAATCAGTCAAAAGTACTTTTGACCGTATGCTTTAGTCAATAATACTTTTGACTAAAATAACAGTTAAAAGTACTTTTGCCCAATGGAGCTGGTTAAAAGTACTTTTGACTAATTAGTGACTCCGTCAAAAGTGGTTTTGACTGGTTGTATCAGTCAAAACTCTTAAAAATTATTTAGCATATTTATTTCTTTGAAATAATGTCATTTGACCGAATTTTCAAATGCACTAATTTGCCTGTTTAATATGATTTGAGGTACATAATCTCATCCACTCGCTCTTGCATCCAATGTCGACGGAGCCCCGCTTCGCGGGGCTCCTATTTCTGTGAAAAGGGTTTAAAGTAACCTAACAAAACCGAACCTCGGGGTGGGAACACTACATCAAATGAACATTATACCTTTTGATCAACAACGCAAATGTTGTTATCGCAAATTCGATGAAATGAAAATTATGTTAATCGATAGGTATTATACAAATTGATTATTTTCCTAAACGTTGTTCGAATTAGTAACATTACATCAAAAGTTGTTATACCAAACAAGGGTGAACCTCTTTTTTATTCACATCTAACGAGTTAATAGTGCTTTTGACTGATGCTTTATTGCAGTTAAAACTACTTTTGACGAAGAGCGTCAGTCAAAAGTACTTTTAACCGCAAATTTGCAGTCAAAAGTACTAATAACCAATAATTTTCAGTCAAAACCACTTTTGACCAACCTATTCAGTCAAAAGTACTTTTGACTGATTTTGCTAGTCAATAGTACTTTTGACTGGTTAAGAGTTTTGACTGCAACATATATATCGTCCACATACGTACAGGGTCCAAACTGGCATGTTTTGCCTGTTAATCAAAAAAGGTCAAAATGCCATGTAGATCGGTTCCTTTTCACACCAACAACGCTAATACCTTATGCTTAAATTCAAGCTGTTTAGTTTTTTTAAGGCTCGATTAAAAATTAGTATATATTATTGTAGCTTGATGAACCAGAAAATAATCCCTGGCTATCAGACTGAAAATAAAAGACGCACAACGTTGAAGATATCAGTAAAATTGTTGATATTTAAAACATTGCGTGCTTGCTCACAAATCTGTAATAAGTATTCTACATTAAATTTCACGTAAATGGGTCTTTTTTTATAAAACTTTTAATTGAAGACGTCGTTTCTTTATTCTTTTTTTTAAAGCATACCGGAAAATCCACACTGAATTAATTAATCCCATAAAATATTTTTAATTTACAAAAATAAAAATAAACCCATTCACACGTTGAACAGCCTATTGTTTTATTTTAGTACATTCTCATAATTGAATTTAATTATTAAATAAAAATACTTAACCTTGATACTTAATATTATATTATGTTTCCTGCCTTTCTCCAGACCTTGGAAATACACGACCCAGATGGATGATTTTCCTCATATTATTTACCCACACAATTCCCAAGAAAACAAAAAGTTTTTAACATTTTTGTTTCTTTTTTGTTTGTATTTTACAGCCATTCCCTTCTCAGGGCCAGCATTGAATATATATGACTAGGCAATATAAATAAAGTGTTAAAATAAAACCTAATAACAATGATTACTTCCTGCAATGATTTTAAAATTGATTGCATTTTTATTGCGTCAGTAAATTGTAATAGTGATTCGTGGGAATGCTGTTAACTGTATTGTAAACGCAACAAGTTATTTTAATAGGCCATGAAGTACAAGTCTAAGATAGATCTTTAATTTGTGATTAAATAAGATTTATTTATTTAATTGATCAAGGCATGGGCCTTGATTAATAGAAAATACAATACAAAATCACAATAGAAAATCAATTGTGTTTCATTAGCGGTGATTAAGCGGTTAAAGGAATTTGTCTACAAGTGATGCACTTTCTTATTTAAGTTAGGAAAGATCTCCCTTCAAATATAAAAAAAAACTCGTTACTATTGGAGGGTTTATTTACTATTTATTTGCGGTTTTTTACTTTATCTTTTCATACACACAATAATAGAGCGTGACAGGGTCATCAACGCTGAAACTGTAACTACGAATTCAGCACATGATTCTAGGGTAAAAAAAATTAGTAGGTTATAAAAAAAAAAAAAACACTGGCACTCCGGTAGTGCCGACAGAAGTGAAAACTTGAACAATTACGAGTGTATTTTGTGAATCGTCTTATTAACAAAACACGCGTGTTAAGGTGTGTTCCTTATTTTATAGGGTTTTTTGCAAATCAGGTATGATGACCAAAGTGACTGATTTATTCTTCTCGTGAAAGGAATTTATTCAGATTTACAAATAAGCACACAGGATAGACTTCAGTTCGTGGTGTTGGTCGCGGCAGTGGTAAGAGAAGCAAGCCGCTCGCATGGAGCTCGTCGTCAGTTATATATCCGTGGTTCAGCGCCATCTCGTCGTTGTTGGATGAACTACGTAGTTAGTACGCGAGGCCCTCGTAGTTCTTCCCGATGTGCATAGATGGCGCTGTCCTCAACAACGCGCGTCTTACGTTTTACGTCTTACGAATTTTCGATCAGGGTCACGTGACCTGACGCGAGTTTAGAAGTTTTTACCCATTCCAAAAAAAGTACACAGCGCCGCTAAAGAAGTTTTCACTTCAAAAACAATCACCTGTTTCATAGAAAAGTGCAACGCGGTCAAAATGTATGGAACAGCAATTTTTGTTGCTCAATCAAATCAAAATATATTTACTCAGACAACAAAGATCCATAATGTTAGTAATATCTTATAGCTAGTGTTTGTAAGTAAAATTATTATTAGGAATTTCAGTTTGAAGCCTTTTGCACGGAAGACGGCCAAGGTACAAGTTTTTCACTTGGCCATCCTCTCCTCAAAATGGGAAATTTTGGGCAATTCTCTGTCACTGTTTTCCGAATGCTCTTGCTACTGGCCCGTGTTGTAGTTACTAATGATGCGACTTTTTTTCGAATGATCGCATGAAAGTCATCAGTTCGATTCTGCGCAAACATTTCCGACGCACTACAGAAACGGGGCAGTCTCAAGAGTATTCTGAAATTATTATTGTATTGAACGCGCATGACATCTGGCGACCTTTTGGTGTAGCTGGCCCACAGACCCCCCATGTACAGGCCCTGTCAATATGCCTTGAATAGTGTTATCTTGACCTGGTCGGTACAGAGGGAGAATCTACGTGCCAACATATTACCTCGGACCGCCAATGCCCTACGCTCCCTTTCAATATCTACATTATCTTTAATAGCGGACGAAAAATTCCAACTGAAGGGGTTTCAAAGAATAATGTAATGAATCCATGGTAACTGGTGGCGCGTCGATGTCCCTACCACCCTGTATTACAATCTATATTATACAGCCAAGTTTCTGCAGTTATGTAGACGACCTTCTTTACCACTTTTGACAACATTTCCCGGTAAATTTCAATTTACTATGATTCAAATTATCTTACATACATAGACAAGTAGAACTTGTCGTTTTATGATGTGCAAGGGGGATTCAACCTGAGGGTGGGTGGTAGAGAAATTACGAGATCGACTATTAATATTATTTATATGTAATTGATTATTCTTTGAGTGAGACTTGGACGTTTTTGAACATTGTTACTTGCTTAAAATGAAAGCATGAATAATATCTAAATATCTTTTCACAGGGCATCATCCCCTGTATGGAGAACAGCCGCAAGGGTGTGGAGGAACTGTTCATCTATGGCAACAGACTGACCAGCGCTGTTGAAGAGGCTGCAAGACTGCCGCAGATTGAAATCAACACCTTGGACTTGCAGTGGGTGCAGGTAAGGAAGACTTTAGTGATCTATATTGCATAACTAGATCCAGGCTTGATTTAAGCACGGTAAGTCGTTGCGTCTGCGCCTGGTCTCTCTCCGGTCGTGTCGGATTGCCGTCCCATTGGACAATGAGAGGGAGGGGAGAGAGAGTGCACCTTTGTCTGCGCATACGCTTGTGCACTATATGAGATGATAATAACTACAGCTGTCATGAGATTACACTTTTCCTTTATTTTACTTTATTTGATAAATTCTCGATACCGAAGTCCAAGGTTACATTTACAGGCCAATAATGATAATTCGGAGTTGCATAATATGGTATAAACGTTGTTTAATCTCTTTTTGAGAAGATAAAAATATTGGCAAAATATCAGATTAGATTATAACAATAATTGCAATACATGATTACTTGCGTAATAAGAATATTGTTGATTGTGATTATGTTTGTTTCAGGTTCTGTCCGAAGGTTGGGCGTACCCTCTCAAAGGATTTATGAGGGAACATGAATATTTACAAGTAAGTATAAAGATGCAACTATAAAAACGAATATGGAAGAATTCGGCCTTGTAAAAACACAAAACTCTACTTTAAAGAGTAATTTTTCCACAACATATTCTAGTTTTTTTGAGCCTTATTACAAAAACCAGAGGGGCAATTCTCGTAATTTTAAAAAGGTTCACAGTCTAGTTTCAATCTGTCAAAAATGCCCCTAACTTCCCTACATTTTTGACAAGTTTTTAAAATTGATTGTCGTTGAGATGAGATTGAGATTTTGAACGTTTTATTTACGGGAATTGGCCTTCAGATTTAATTTCTTGAATTAATTTAATAGTCTGGTACCTACATCTAAAACTTTATTGCGAAGACTAGTGAAAAAAAACATTTTTTTATACATTCTTTATTGAGTAATGCCTAATTGGAGACCTCTACGTTAAAAATCTTAAAAACCGGAATAAAATTAAAACTGAACTTTTTTGTCTTCCAGGCACTCCACTCAAACTGCCTAACCATGGCCGATGGCTCAATAGTCAACCAATCAGTGCCCGTAGTTCTACCCATAGCGACAGAGGTCAAGGAACGTTTGACAGGTGCTAATGCCATCGCACTTACATACAACGGCAAAGCTGTGGCGGTACTCAGGTCGCCTGAGTTCTACCCGCATAGGAAGGAGGAGAGATGTTCCAGACAGTTCGGGATCTATCATGCTGAACATCCTTATATCAAGGTACGTGTTTCTTCTTAGTACGTCGATGGCTATCTAAGACCTGCGGGGTAATAGCGTAACACACTGGGAATGGCTTTCATTTTGGGAGTATAACAACATTCATTGCGTTATTTACGTTGTTCGGCAGACAAATTTTTCAAACATTTGAAGCAATAGATTAGCAATATCCTCCCTTTTTTATGAAATATATTTATTATTTCTTTATTTATTTTTTTTACAAACTAATTACATTTTTAAATATTCTTTACAAAAAACAATAAAAAAAAATATTTAAAAATATAAAAAAATGTAGCCCACCGGTATCGGGAACAGGGTCCAACCTACCGGCGGTCAGGGCTCCAGAGAAAGGAACCTCCTAACAATACGAGCCGTGTCCAGGAGTACCGCTCTCTGCATCAAGCCCTTGGTCCAGCTGCCTAACGAGAGCCTCCTCAGGTGTTGGTCGAGGCTCTTGGCAATTAAGCTATTGGCTGTAATGACTATCGGCACAATGATCGCTGAGTCCACATCCCACATGTCGGCAACCTCGCGAGCCAAGTCAAGATACTTGATATTTATTATTATTGTATCCTTCAAAATGATTCAGATGGTGATTGATAGTTTGTTACACAAATAGAGTGCTAAGCCTGCCAAGCCAAGTCTGTTTAAGGACTTTTAGGAGTCGTACTTTGACGTGTTTATGACATTATTATTCCGTTGTAAAAAATGGATAATACTCCTCGTCCTGTATAGCTCCATCTCTCTCTCTCACACTGGAACAATGATGGCTTTAACACTTTATAGAACCTTTGCGGAGGTGACAGATTGTTAACTTTAAAAATATTTATGTTTGCCTCTAAAATCTCTGTTGTATTTCTCCTTTCTCTTCAGATGATCAAAGAGGCCGGCGAATGGTTGGTGGGCGGTAACCTGGAAGTGTTCGAGCGTGTTCGTTGGAACGACGGCTTGGACTCGTATAGGCTGACGCCCAACGAGCTCAGACAGAAGTTCAAGGAGCTTGAAGCTGATGCTGTATTCGCTTTCCAGGTTAGTACGTATTTTTAAATAATAATTTGCTAAATTGTTATTTGCATTTAAAAGAAATTAC
This sequence comes from Luperina testacea, assembly GCA_927399505.1. Taxonomy (NCBI): domain Eukaryota; kingdom Metazoa; phylum Arthropoda; class Insecta; order Lepidoptera; family Noctuidae; genus Luperina; species Luperina testacea. The sequence continues at coordinate 17,004,382 of OV656759.1, read as the reverse complement.
AAAATAAATAATTATTAAAAAAAAAACCGACATGGGCACTTATGAAACGTCAGAAACTAGGTGCGCGGTTCCAATTGGTCGTTTCCTTTGGAGACGACCGGCAAAAAGCAGCTTTTTTATTATTTTTTTATTTAGCCCACGCTGTACCACTGCTGAGCAAAGGCCAAATCAAATCCTTCCAGGCATCTTTTCTAGCGCCATCGCCACCTCGATCCAACCCTTGCGATACGCGCCTAGATCGTCTCGCTACCTCCCCGGGGGGCCCCCTCGGGCCCCACGTGGAGCCTGTTGCCCAGCGACCACTGCGCACGTGACCCGCCCATTCCCATAGCAACTTATACAATGTTATTAAATTACAGTGTTGATAGATATGTGCGGATAGTGCAGCCCTGTAAATATCCACAGATTATGATAAGATTCATAGCGTGAGCGCTGATACTGCATTGACGCATTTTATGAGATTGGTATTATCGCTAAAGGATCAGTAATAAACCAAGATTGAGTAATACCAGCAATACACTTAATCTACTAAACAAGCTAGAAAGTCCTTGACGGAAATAAAGAAAGGTTACTAAATATCGATGGTTGGTAAAATACGCGCTCGTACTTGTAAATAAAGATCAATTTTATTTGTTTCAGCTACGTAATCCCATCCACAACGGCCACGCGTTGCTGATGCAAGACACGCATCGTCAGTTAGTCGAGAGAGGATTCCAGAAACCGGTGCTTTTATTGCATCCTCTTGGTAAATATGTTACAAATTTGTCCTCTAAGATTTTTGACATTTCGAAGAGCATTCATTAAAAGACCGTCTACGAGTGAGGATAATTACATATGTGTCTCTGGTGCACCTGGGCCGTAAACAGAGTCATCTGCCGAGCCTTTTCCCAACTATGTTGGGGTCGGCTTCCAGTCTAACCGGATGCAGCTGAGTACCAGTATTTTACATGGAGCGACTGCCTATCTGACCTCCACAACCCAATTACTGGGTACGATACCCCATGGTAAGAATGGTTGTCAGACTTTCAGGCTTCTGACTACCCGTAACGACTGTCAAAGATCCACGAATGACAGCCGTTAAGCAGTTGCTTAACGTGCTTTCCGAGGCACGGAGGGTCTCGGTATGTAAAGATGGTCACCCATCCACAGACCAATCACGGCAAGCGTAGCTTAACCTAACCGATCGACCTATGCAGCTGTTATTATTAAGCCACGGGCCATGGACAGAGTAAATTCACTAAATTAAATAATAATGAGACATTGACACACTTCTTACATACAGTATTAAGAGTAAATGAGACAGAAATAGTTACATATTCTTCTCTATCTCCTTTACGTATGCAAACTTTTTATCTGGCCCCAGTTGTTGAACCCTACGAAACGGCTGCCACGGTACGATTTCTTTGGAAAGTATTACCCGACCGCGTTAGATAGTAGTACCAATTTACAGGGGACTGTCAAAGACTGTTGCTATCTCATAAGGCTACAGTTTGCTGGCAGTGAATCTACACAATTCTTTATTTACAACCTGGGCCTTTTACAACTAAGAGCATTATAAAACATACAAAAATGTAATTATGTGTAGTCGACCTTTTTTTACCAAAAACTCCCAGTAAATTGTAAAAACTATTTAACTGTCACAATAGTCTTAAAAATATGTCTTGACGTTTAAGACGTGCAAAAGTTATTCCACCTTAGATTAATTGTGGGGATAGATTTTTGATCACATCATCATCACATCATCATATTTTTGGAGACACATCAGCCGCAGTAGCGAGCTGTCTCACGTGTCAGAGAGATTTAATTTTTTCATTTAGTGGATTTTAGTACGTGAAATTGGCAAAATTGTGGTGGTTGTTCCACAGAAGCCATTAATCAAGAGTTGAAGTTGTAGTTGATTAATTGTGGTAAAGCAATTACGAGGTCGACTATACATCTTAACATATTATAACAAAATAGGTTCTAGCTTATAAAGAAAACTAAGTTACTTTGTCTTTCACTAGGTGGCTGGACTAAGGACGATGATGTCCCTCTAGACGTGAGGATCAACCAACACAAGGCAGTACTGAACGAAGGTGTACTGGACCCGCAATCCACCGTGTTGGCTATCTTCCCTTCACCTATGATGTATGCTGGACCTACTGAGGTATGTAGACTATGGGATGTCATTATGCAAAAGTAGTCTTAAGCGTGTGTTCAATCATAAATTTAAACAGGATCAAATTAAATTCGCACGTGAAATTCCACAGACTTGCTGGGTATTAATATCTAAACATGATAAAACAAAAAAAAAATGATGTCTTTTTTGGGGTCTATGACCGCTGGTAAAGCCATGACTTTTTTGGGGTCTACGACCGCTGGTAAAGCCCGATTCAAACTTTATGGCGGGTCGGAACATGGAGCGAGTGGCTGCACAGTAACAAATTCACGTGTCAGAGGGAGTGACCGCTGAGGTACTGCGTAGGGAGTGGCGCACTTCAGATCCGCCATAAACTTGGAATCAGGCCGTACTAGTTACTAGAAAATATTATTAAGGTAAGTGGTAATAATAAAAAATGCTCGGGATTCAACGTCTTAGTATTTTGAATATTTTTTTGATAACGTATTGTCGTTTAAATATTGACTTTTAGTTCGTAATAAAACCTTGCGACTCTGAGCAGTCAACGATTCTGGGGTCGAGAGAACGGACTACTCGGTCATCCTACATTATGAATTTTACTACAATATGAATAACCCCATTTATTCCCCCACACTAATGGACCACTCGTCACCAGGTACAATGGCACGCCAAGTGCCGCATGAACGCAGGAGCCAACCACTACATAGTGGGGCGCGACCCGGCCGGCCTGCCGCACCCGGCGGGCGGCGGGGACCTGTTCGACCCGAGGCACGGGGCTATGGTACTCAAGGTGGCGCCCGGGCTTAACGAGCTGGAGGTAAAATAATAACACCTGATTTAATTCTTTAACACATATTCTAAGCCGGGGATATACAGGGTGGAAACTTTCAGCGGGGCAGTAAGGGGAAGTACCTTATCCGTTGCAGCTACGCGAAAATGGTCTTAGGAGACTATCCATAATTTTTTATGGAATTTTGATCCCCATTCACAGATTAAAAAAAAAAAAAATTACAGTTAGCAAGAAAATAGCCATTTTACACAAAAAAATTTTTTGATGCCAATCGATCCTGTTTCTAATACTGATCAAAAACTTAACCAACCATCGTTGGAGTACTCAAAAAGTCACAAATTGCAGAAAACTTTTCCCTTAGTCTCCTAAGACCATTTTTGCGTAGCTGCAACGGATAAGGTACTTCCCCTTACTGCCCCGCTGAAAGTTTCCACCCTGTATAGTCAATACATGTGGGATGGTTCTTAATGGAGAACCACCTCATGTAATAACCGATGACAGATTAAAATAGAGAAAAAAAGATCTAGGCATTGTCAATTTCGGTACAAAATAGGGCATTTCTATACCATCATTCATTCATTACTATACCATCTAGATACTACTAATAAAACAAAACCTCTACAGATCATTCCATTCCGCGTAGCTGCTTACGACACGTCAGTTGGCAAGATGGCGTTCTTCGATCCCACTCGCAAGGAGGACTTCGACTTTATATCCGGAACTAGGATGAGAGGTAATTCGGTTGTTGTGACATATTCCTCATAAACATATTTGATTTCTAATGACATTAAACTCAACATTAGCAATGCTCGCATCAACCAACACAATAACGCACAATAGCGGCTTAATTCGGTAAAACAAAATACATTTTACTCGTCTCGTAACGGTATTTTGCTGGAGACTATAATATATTATATTTGTAGTAAGTCCAATGTGACTAGCCGAGAAAATGGAAAGCGAAACTTGACTTTATCCATACACATGGCTACATTGTCTTTAACATGACGAAATGCGTATTTGTGTAGCCCATCTTCAGCTTTCAGATTGGCTTACCACCTTGTAAAAGGTAGGTTTAGAACCAGCACTTTTTGAAGGAATATCTAAACAATATTTTATTTTTCAGGTCTTGCCAAATCCGGCAAGGAGCCACCGAAAGGCTTCATGGCAACATCAGCATGGAAGGTTCTCTCAGAATACTACCAGTCTCTGAAATCCAAGATGGACACCAACTAAACTATCGAACTTGGCAGCTTAATCTAAGTATTATTTAAAACTGTCACAATAATAAAGGCCTCAATGCGTAACACTAGATTTTATCAGCGATGAATAAAGAAGCTTTATTTTTATCCAGAATTTATTGCTTTTCGATGCTTCGATTGAACTATGGTAAGTGAATATTTTCACCTTTTGTCGTACCTTTGACTTTTCTGAACAGAATTTGCACAATACAATTTTTTTCTAAAAGTGACACATTTTTTGTTACTAGCAATAATTTAAAATGGCTAGATTACTACTTCGATGTATTTATTTCTTTTACACATTTCGATGAAATCAGGTTCCTTTTTTTACCCATCTTTTTAAGCTAGAATATCGTACAGCACCTGGCGATAAATATTGCATATCGATCTTTGGAAAGAGACAATCGGCTAATTTCTGCTTCGTAGAGCGTTATCTCTGTCGCACGAAATACAAACAGTCCGGTATCTATTAGGAGCTGTTAAAACAATTATGATTTGCTTCTTTTGATAATTATTTTTATTCTTTGTATAAAATCGATAGGATCGAATAGGTCGCTGTGCAATATTTATCGCCGGGTACTGTACTCTTTATAAAAGTGAGATTTTAAAACTATATTTGGTAGATCATATGGGGCGAATGGTAGGTTTATTTTTAAATTACCTTCAAAATACAATTTTATTTCGTACTTAAATTATTTACATATAATATGCTGTGCAATATTTTTGTTATTAAATTATGTATATTTTATTTACTTGTGATAATATACACATTCCTTGGAACGCAACTTTATTGTGTGTATGGATACACATTTCTTTTGTTTATATACGTATTTTAATTCTGAAGTTGTGCGTTGAAGTATGAGACAATAAATCCGATGATTGGACACTATAGTTTATTCTTAGAAATATAATGGAACTTTTTAATATCTATGTAGGTTTTATGTGAACGTTAACATCTGTCAATATGCAACCTTTTAGCTACCAAGCTGGCCTTCCTAAAAGGTTAGTGTCACAAACTTATCGTTTTAGATACCACTAAGAATGCTAACTTCTTAAATATTTATTGTTTTAATATTATTGGTACGTTTGTAGTGATTAAAGCGCGTGTACTCAGGTTCACTGCAATTGTCATATCTGTCAAAAATCATATATTTTTTTGTAATATACTATTATTGTATTGTAATATAATATTATTGTATTGTATGTATAATACCTATTATAATATTACTTATAAAATCCCACATTTCGAAGTTTCATTATACTTATCTGTATGACATTATGATTATTAAAAGATCAATTAATAAAATACAATGTAATATGAGATTGTATTAATTTGTATTTTTTTGTAATTACGTAATCAATACAATGATATTGTGAAGGGACGTATTGTTAATTTATAAGAGGTTTAAATATAAATTGTTGTAATATTAGTGAATAAAGGTGCTTTTAAAATTAATGTAAAATAAATATAAAAGTGATATTGACTCCGTGTTTTATTCATAGGATAAAAAATTAAAACCTTTTAACCGACTGCGCGACAACAAAGACAGGTATTTATTTTTCACGCCTATCTTGTTTATCTAGGGAGGTAGGTATCTGTGTATCTTTGTATGTGGGATTCTATATACTATATATTGATATTATTAATGGACACATTGACTCGTCTAGGTCGCTCGTTGTTTTTGTTTTTTTTTTTTTTTATGAAATAAAAACTGCCACGAACTACTCAGACTGCTTGAAAAGCGAGCGTTTTCGGTTTTAGTTGCTTTTTAAAATTTTTTTAATGAAATTCCGGCTCTTTAAAATTTTATTCTCATGAATGTTGAACCTGAAAACTGCAGAGTAATTTTAGGTATTATTTGTTTTTTAGCTAGGTACTTAACGTTTTTTTCTTACACTTCTCATACCTACCGTGATTCTTAGATCTTATCGCCAATGATTAGATTATCTTCGATTAATTTGACACCTACGTACCCAGTGAGGACTCAAACAATTTATTCCAGATAAAGTTTTAATTTTATAGATTTTATACAAAAACAAAAGTATGCATGTATAGTTGCCCTCGTAATTGCTTTATCACCCTAACGTTGAATGCCACTTGCACGTCTTAAAACGTCTTGATATATACGTCTGTGTACAATGCGTGCCACGAAAGATGAGACTTGACACACCACGTGGTTTGTCATGCGCAGTACACGATTTTAGGTATCTTTAGCGGTATGAGGTCTGAGTGCGGGACGGGACCGGACGTCATAGGGGGGCGCTTTCGTGGCACGCATTGTATAACAGTTAGATGTAAGGGTTGGATCGAGGTGGCCATGGAAAGGGCTTGGAAGGATTTGGGGAGGGCTTTGCTTAGCAGTAGGACAGTGTAGGCTAGCATTAAAAAAAAAACAGATAGTTTAAACATTCATCCTTACTCATGGTTTACTGTAAATTGTTGTCAAAAGTGGTAAAGTAATTTAAAAAGTCGATTATAGGGAGTGATAGAGAGCATCTCATCATCACACTGTATTTGTATTTCTACAATTTAATTCCCCGCCCTTTTTGTGATGCGCATAAATATTCTACATTTACGTTATGTATATAATGGTAGGTATATGACTGGCTTTGACCCTGACTTTTAGATTTTAACATAAAAGTCTACGTCGTTCACTTAAACACATGACAAAATATATAATCTTATTACGTTAATTGTTATCAAAGCTCAATCGTTATCACCGAATGAGTAATTACAACATATTCCTTCACGTTATCTTGTTTATCAAGCGAATTGCGTCGGTATTATCGATACATAGAGTATTTTTTGAATGTTTAACTTCGTTCGATAGTGGTTTAGTTTGTTTGCTTCTCAGTACCGCGTTAACTTTATGCAAGGAAGGTCGCATTGCATCGCTATGGCAGTTCGTTTAGGTTGTGTTACCAGTATTTTACGTAAATGTACGAGTAAAACCGGTACTCGATGCATGTCTCACTATCCGATCGACGAACATATTTTTGGACTTTCGAGTGAACAACAACAGGCAAGTACTTTAAAGTAATTATTATTATACAAGAGTTGAATAACATAATGATGCTTCGATAATACAGTTGTGTCGTAATAAGTTAAGTACCTACTTATATTGAAACATGTTTATCGATGCCTCTACAAAAGTGAATAATTGTACTTATAAATATTGGTTTAATTTATGAACCCGGGTGACCCGGATTGAATAACTCAACAATCAATAATGAATTTTGTATTATTGTTATTACCGAATTCTCATTCACAATATCTATATCTACCGACTGATAATGGTAATTACCTACCTATTCTAACGTTTCTAACTGGCAGTTTTTGTGATTCTTGAGCCCATTAATTACAAACGTAGCTACAAGGACCATAATTATTTAAGTACTCTATGTGTACTATTTATTCTGTGTTCTAGGGAGCGTAGCTATAACGTACCTATAATACCAATTTATATTACTTACTAGCTAGCAGCGCCCCGCGGTTCCACTCGCATAAGTGTCGATCCCGTGGGAATATCGTGATAAAAACTATCCTGTTTCCTTCCCCGGGATGCAATCTATATCTACCAAATTTTATCGAAATCCGTTCAGTGGTTTAGGCGTGGAAAGGTAACATACAGACAGAGTTACATTCGAAATTATAATATTAAGTATGGATAGTATAGTATATCTACAGACACAGACAGGGTTATCGATAAAACATTAACAACCTCTTAAGAGGTCATTGTACTCATCATTACAACTTTTACTATGGGACCAAACATGAAATCGCGAAAAATAAATAAGCTGTTCCCTACATTTAGGTATGTTCGTTTAACTCGGTCAAAATGTAGGGAACAGCTTTTTTTTTCGCGATTTCATGTTTGGTCCCATAGTAAAAGTTGTTTATGATGAGTACAACGATCTCTTTAAGAGGTTGTTAATGTTTTATCAATAACCCTGTATACTATAATACTATTATACTATAGTATACTATCCATACTTAATATTATAATTTCGAAAGTAACTCTGTCTGTTTGTCTGTATGTAAACCACTGAACGGATTTCGATAAAATTTGGCAGATATAGATTGCATCCCGGGGAAGGCCATAGGATAGTTTTTAATGCATATAAAATGCATATTTTTGATTCACAGCTTCGCCAATCCGTGTTTGACTTCGCCCAAAAAGAGCTGGCACCGAAAGCGAATCAGATAGATAAAGAAAATTATTTCGCAGAACTAAGGGAATTCTGGAAGAAATGTGGCGAGATGGGACTTTTGGGTGAGTCTTTGAAACATACTGGCCCAATGCACTGCAAAACATCGTGAGGAAACATAACGTAATACCTATAATCAGCCCATAACATTCTCACTGCTGGGACACCTGTCTTCAATAGGGAGTTTATAATCTACCACGCGGACCCAGTGCGGGTTGGTAGATATCCAATTGTCCATGTCTTCGAATTTTTGGTTCTAGGACATGCCGGTTTCTACACGATGTCTTCTTTCACCGTTTTACTAACAGTGCCAAGCCAAGATAGCCAAGATCCCTACCGGCACTTACTGGAATACTTCCTTCCTCCGAGAACGTTTGTTCTTGCGAATCTCCACTTAAGTCGGCCAATAAAGGCAAGAAAGAGGTGGGAGCTTTTTTCTCGTCAGTGTTAACTCCAGCCGGCCAATAAAGACAAGCCTGAGGTGAGGAACAAGACTATTCCCGGGAAATAGGGTCCGTAGGGTCGCTGGTGCCTAACAGCTAGCCCATGCTGCCCTGTGGGTTTCTGTATCTCTCTTGCTCTCGCTCCTAACCCTAGACCTGTTAGAGCAAAGTAAACTTTACCGGCACAGACCTAGAGTCTTCCTTTCTTTTTTCCATACCTACATCGGTATGGACAGAAAAGAAGCGAAAGCCTTATTCACGGCAATTGCTGTTTGATTTGTGAAGTGTTTACCGCAAATAAACGTATTTTCTTTCTTTCTTTCTATTTGAATTCCTTACGAGGGAAAGTAGTTAGTTCACGGTTCGATAGAGCAAGCTAGGTTCATAGGGTATTTACTTCAGACCAGAAACACATTTGCGTAAAGTTCAATAAATACAAATTTATTTGAATAATACCACTTTTCCTCTACAAAGGTGCATACTACTATTTGACGTAGATTACCTACCGTGGATTAACATACGTTTCGTAATGTTTCAGGTATAACAGCGAATCCAGAATATGGCGGTACAGGAGGGAAGTACTCTGACCACTGCGTCATCATGGAAGAATTATCAAGGTAACATTTATCTATTCTAACTACCTACTAATTACATCATTGGACTGGGTTTTTCCCAGTCACGATGACAGTTTCACCGGAAAAAAGAATGACTAAGATGACTCCGACCGTTCTCGACTGGATCCCATTTAGTAGTGATGACCCATCCAGGGACTGATACGAGAGATCGCAGCTAAACCCTCAACATGTATGTAGTTAATAAACGCTTTAGCTGTTATACATAATTTAAACACCTAGTCAAATAATTGAAACGCAAAAATACAAAACAAAGTTCGTTTCAGGGCCAGTGGTGGAATAGCGCTATCGTATGGGGCACACTCCAATTTGTGCATCAACCAAATTAACAGGAACGGAACTGACGAACAAAAGAGAAAATATTTGCCAAAAGTAAGTATCTTAGCCCAGCACCTAAATCTATCCTAAACTCCTGGCTGCCATGGTACTGTGGGGGGTGTAGATGGGAGCTTCACAATATAATTGAAAAAGCTTCGACTTGAATAAAATATATTTACGACTTTACATTATTATGTTATTTCTAGCACTGTTTCTCTACTAAAACAAAACTACCTTATTAAAATATTTGACACTTGCTTGAACGTTGGAATGAAACACACCGGCAATTATAACCAGCCTGTACTGCTAAAGGTAGGGCTACACCGATAGCCTCTACAGTACCTAACTCTTAAGAAAGTCCGTACTGTCCAGAATCATGATTCTAGCTGTAAGGTTTTGTGATGAGACTCCTGGGTAAAATGTGAAACTATGAGAAGTAGAGCCAAGAGATCAAAAATACTTTCGGAGAATATTAAAAATTGCATTGTTAGACAACCTATTTTTAAAAAGCACTCAGAAATCCCAAGATTATTGCAAAATAAACAAGCAGACTTATTTGTGCTAAGCCATTACAAAAACTTACCTGTCCTAACTCAGGTACGCTGAGCGCATTTTCTTTAAACAGGGGTCGTAAATCGTAATGAAACAATTAATGAAATAATATAGTCATTTTCAATTCACAGTTATGTTCAGGAGAGCACATAGGCGCTCTAGCCATGTCAGAGCCCGGCGCAGGTAGTGACGTCGTGTCTATGAAGATGCGCGCTGAGAAGAAGGGCGACTACTATGTGCTTAATGGAAACAAATTCTGGATTACCAATGGACCTGATGCTGATATTCTAGTGGTAAGCTTCTAAGGCTCATATCATATTTACTATGTGAAAGTTTGGATTTTCGAAACTCGTTCATGACGAAAAGGCTGAGAGAATTTCTATAAAATGTAGTACGCAGGTGACTATAGGATCTGGAATACCACACGGGATACTATTGCCCAAGAATATGGTTTTAAAAAGGTTCGAAGGGAACTGTGGGACCTGCAGCGCTTCAATGGCAGTGTGGGGGTACCTGTATAGTAAAGGGATGTTTTTTTTAGAATGGAGCATACATGGGATTCTACCCAATAAATTCCCTGGTAAATTCAAATTTTGGGTAAATACCGGGTATTTACCCGGATATATTCCCAAATTATGGGTAAGTATTTATTTATATAAGAACGAATTTATTCAATAATAACTTTTTGGTTGATGAGAGCAATAAAACGGGCGACTTTAAATATGTCGGCCATTATTAGGTTTCACCGCTATGAAATTTACCCATAGTTCGGGTATTTTCTCGGGTAATACCCGGTATTTACCCAAATAGATATGTTCCCTTTGGCTATTTTGGATTGTGGAGGTCAGATAGGCAGTCGCTCCATGTAAAATACTGGTATTCAGCTGCATCCGGTTAGACTGGAAGCCGACCCTAACATAGTTTGGAAAAGGTTAGGCAGATGATAATGATTTTCCCTTTAGGTATTTACTTGTCGCCCAACTCTAGAATGAAGTGACCCATTCTAAAATGTTGGTTTATAGTTTAGCGATGACAGTATATTGATCACTTTTCACGACGCAACTGTTGCCCATGCTAGAAGAATCTTAAATCATCTGCCTAGCCATTTCGCAACTGTGTTGGGGTCGGCTTCCAGTCTAACCAATGCAGCTGATGAATCTTAAATCTGAGTAGTAATTCAATCTTTTTCCGTTTTACAGGTATACGCCAAAACAGACACATCAAACAAACCTCAGCACGGCATATCAGCTTTCATCATTGAGAAGGACTTCCCAGGGTTCAGTACTGCACAGAAATTGGACAAGCTTGGCATGAGGGGCTCCAACACTTGCGAATTAGTGTTCGAAGACTGCAAGGTACTAATAACTTAACTTCCATACTTTACTTCCAACACGCCTGCTTTCCATAGAGTTAGGCTTCCACCAGAGATGAGCGAGGATGCGTAGCGAGGGATGTGTGTGAAACCAGCCAATAAGATCGCTTCATTTTTATAGCTTGAACTAAGTTAGCATTGGTATTGGTTAGTTTTCCACACATTCCTCGCTCATCTCTGGTGGAAAACCAGCTTTAGGCAGAGGTGTACCGACTTATAGTACACCCATATTTTACCAGTATTATGTTTAAGTTCCATGTAATTGGGCGAAAACCTATCGCCAACAAACGGGCACAAATCCAGACTACGAGCTACTACTAAGAAATTCCTGATTGAAAACTCAGTAACCGGGCCCATCCCAACTCAGAAATCGAAAAGCGTTATTATACTGCTGAGAATGAAATCCTCGCAACACACTAAACCAACGAGGCAGCACTATTGACTAAATTCTTATACTTAGCATCATCGTCTCAGCCACGTTATAAAATTTGTATGTACAGACGCCAGCACATCAAGCTACTACAATCTGTCAAATTTCTTCAATAGATTTTCAACTTTATCGCTACAGCATAAGGTTCAAAGTTGATTGGGAAAATTTGACAGTTTCGGGTAGCTTGATGTGCTGGCGTCTGTACCTAAGTCTACTTTATCTCAAAAACTAACTGACCCGGCGAACTTCAGACCGCCTCAGAATCAATAAGTAGGAAATGAGAAATTATCTTCACTTTTTTTTGTGAATTTTTCCCATGTTTTAATAAGTAGTTATTCTGCTTTTCGGGGCGAAGACAAATCCAACAAATCAAAGTTCATAAAAATTAGCTAAGCCGTTCTTGAGTTATTAATGGTGTAACTAACCCGACTTTGTTTTATTTATATAGAATAACACAAGCAAGGCAAACGAGACGTAAGGCCCATACAAAACTCATCTACACTAGCAGACGCTAATGTAGATGAGTTTTGTATGGGCCTTACGTAAAATGAAACATTACTAGGAGACCCTAGTAATGTGTTTCATTTTCCAAACCCAGGTACCTGCAGCCAACCTCCTAGGAGCAGAAAACACACAAACACAATATAGAATAACACAAGCAAGGCAAACGAGACGTAAGGCCCATACAAAACTCATCTACACTAGCAGACGCTAGTGTAGATGAGTTTTGTATGGGCCTTACGTAAAATGAAACATTACTAGGAGACCCTAGTAATGTGTTTCATTTTCCAAACCCAGGTACCTGCAGCCAACCTCCTAGGAGCAGAAAACAAAGGTGTCTACGTGCTTATGTCAGGTTTAGACCTAGAACGACTGGTACTAGCAGCTGGACCCGTCGGTCTGATGCAAGCGGCGATAGACACTGCCTTCGAATACGCACACACTAGGAAACAGTTCGGAAAGAGTATTGCAGAGTTCCAGTTATTACAGGTGAGATAAATAAGGTACCTACCTACCGATTCATGGGTTTTAAAAAGGGCTGTTGTAAATTCCAAGGATCGATGCCAGCAGTCTTGACCAGACCGAATTGCCAGACCGAATTTTGGCCATGGCGACCAATCTCAACGACCAGCCTTCGGCGCGGGAGATGTTTTAGTGCACAAGTGTGTGTGCAGACACAGGGGCAATCCGACACGACCGGAGAGAGATGAGGCGCAGGGCCAACGGCTTAACGTGCTGTCAAACTGCCAACAAAAAAAAAATAATGACCAAATTTCCAGGCTGTTACTAAGAAATTCCCAATAGAAAAACCCAATAACACTTGGCCGATCCGGGAATCGAACCCAGGACCCCACGCTTAGCAGTCGCGCTTGCGACCACGAGACCATAATGGGGAAAGTCAAACAATAACAAAGTACATAGAGGGTTAAAAACCCACAATCTGCCTTTTCCCATGTTGCATTAATTCCATTGTGACATTTGAACTATGATAGCTAAATTAAATTGCTTATTCTTTTGTAGACGGTGCAGTTTTTTTCAAAGGATTTTTCATAGTACCTTCGTTTTTAAAACGAGAATATGTTATATGAATATAATGAAATATAATATTAATATGGTTTATGAAATGCATTAATTTCAGGGTAAAATGGCAGACATGTACACAACACTAAGCGCTTGCCGAAGCTACCTCTACAATGTCGCAAAGGCGTGTGACGAGGGACATATCAACAGTAAGGACTGCGCCGGAGTCATTCTGTACTGCGCTGAAAAATCTACGCAAGTTGCTCTAGACGCTTTACAAATACTTGGTAAGTAGGCTACAGTCTACACTACAGGTTGAGTCTTTATATGAGGTGTTTTTTAGGGTTCCGTATCAAAATGGTAAAAAGGAACCCTTATGGTGGGACTCAAGTCTGTCTGTCCGCCTGTCACAGCTGGATATCTCAAGAACTACTAATGCTATCAACTTAAAATTTGGAATAGTTTTAGGTGACGTTGGCCCAACTATTTTGCAAATAAGAAAGAAATAAAAATATGTGTAATTTTTTTGCAACAGGGACTGAAAGGGGGTCTGAAAAATTCGAAGTAGGGCTACTAGGGCATGTGGGGTATCATATGAAAGAGCGCAGTTTGCAGATTCTCAAACGTTTTTTCTTTTTTTAGACCGCATAGTTTTCGTCTTTTGATGAACAATGTAAAAAAATACCGCACCCCACCCCTTATCTCCGAAGTTTGCATACAGAAAAATCTGAAAATAAATATTCTATGTGATAGAGGTTTATGTAAAGAGTACAGGAAAAATAAAACGATCTCTCTAAATAGCACACTATTGGTCAGGAGATGGTGCAGACCTAAAACTGCAATATTCAGGATAAAATCTATCCTATGTCCCGGGATGCAATCTATCTCTGCCAAATTTTATCGAAATTCGATCGGTGGTTTAGGCGTGAAAAGGTAACAGACAGACAGAGTTACTTTCGAATTTATAGTATTAGTATGGATAACCCTAGAGTTATGGGATATAAAATAAAATTATGAAAATACTGGCTCATAAACGATGTCTGATGAAGGGTGGCTACGGAGGGTATGGATGTTGGGGTCCATACAAAATACCTCATGGTCATTTTAAGATTTAAAAGAAAAACCGACTCTTCAAGCTAAATAGTAAATTTTGTGAAACTAAGTAGTAAATTTTGTGAAACATTAAAAATAATTATAGTAAATTGTTGTTCATGACTGTTTGATAAAGTCATTTCAATGATTTTTCTGGTACGGAATGCTTTTTGAATTATATCGTGACTATTTTCATTCATTTTATAGAGTACTGAGGAATGTGTAAATGTAAACATGCTGTAAAAGTCAATGCAGAGTAGATTTTTTTCATTGAGGTATCATTTGTTTTTCTTTACCCAGGTGGAAATGGCTACATAAATGACTACCCAACAGGCAGGATACTCAGAGATGCTAAGCTTTATGAAATCGGCGCCGGGACCTCAGAAGTCAGAAGGATGCTAATCGGAAGAGCACTGAATATTGAATACAAATGAAATAAATAGTCATTATGTTATAACAAACTTTGTAATTATTTATTAAAGTTCTAAAAAAACTTAATTAAGTATTTTTTTATTTGTGTTATTGGTAAGTATAATAATCAGAGATCGGAGTAGGTAGAGCTGTTTTTGCTACTTGCGACATGCGGACATAACATGGATATGCCAAATATGTCCTGGAATCCCGGGAATTCTCGGAATATATAATAATATTTCCTTGTGCAGTAAAGTATATTTAGTATTGTTTCTAACAGTTTTACTTAATTAATTCATATTTCACGAAGCTATCTCTAACAACATTCCAGGATCCCTGTGTGTGTATATAAGTAAGTATATATTGTTTGGGTGCTCACCTACTACCTGCTCATAACTGCCCACTTACCCATATTAACTGACTTAAATAAATTGACAATTTCAAAATCCCAGGATTTCAGAGGCATATCCATATTAACATCAATGTTTGCGGTCATTCACCCCAAACAGCTCTATTTACTCCGACCACTGATAATAATGCACTTGGGTTATGCTTAATTGCTATTTAATTAGCTGCCGAAATTCCTTTATAAATGGAAGACTTGCCACCTTAATTAATACTAATAATATTCTAAAGTGATTAAAAATACAAATGACTAAATAATGACTGGCTAAAAATGTTTACAGGTGTTGAGGTCAACCATCTTTCATAATTCTTTCCTTTGCCATTAAAAAATCTGGCATTGTAGCCAAGTAAGCAACACACCTGCATCATCAAAGATATCATTCCCACCAAAAGCTTACTGAAAAACTAATGGACAGTGACTCAACAAAATGCCACCATTTTGGTGGAATATAAAGCATTTGTCCCGGTTTTAGAATGCCGTAGTATGGAGTAGCACTCTTATATTTAGGATATTTTTCTAGATCTGGCTGTCTGGGATCTACTTGAGCTGTATTATCCAGTAATTCATGATCATGTGGGTATAGGTATTGTGAATCTGAAGGTGAAAATAAAAATAGCTGTTTTTCTCCTACAACTTGCGTTAGTAAGTTCCTTTTTGGA
The DNA here is from genome assembly GCA_927399505.1 of Luperina testacea. Classification (NCBI taxonomy): domain Eukaryota; kingdom Metazoa; phylum Arthropoda; class Insecta; order Lepidoptera; family Noctuidae; genus Luperina; species Luperina testacea. The sequence goes on along the minus strand of OV656759.1, from coordinate 16,988,190 downwards.
TCATGGTGGAGTGGTGAAACTGTGCCCTTAGGACCATACCATGCCATAACATCTACAGGGTCAGTACTGTCAGAAAAACAGCAATATTCTGGCTCTGTGATATCATTCTTCAGTTCAGGGATTTGGTCAAACAGCTGGTACTGGGCAAGGTAACCAGTTGGGCCTTTGGTCTGGTAAATGTACTCTTTGATAAACTCTTCTATTGTTATAAGTCTTTGTGTCCAATCAGAATCTGTATACTTGCTTCCAATTTCAATTGATACTGTCCGCCGTCCAGCTAAATTAAGGAAATAGTTTTGATCTTTCCATTTTTTTAAAGCTGGCCAGTGATTTATACAGTTATCTAAAATAACAGGTTTTTCCATACAAATGTAATTTTTAAGAAAGTGCTCCATGCTTGGACAATCAATGATTTCTATTGGGGTCGCATTGAATCTACAAGCTTCTGTAGTAGAATTACTGGGTGCACTATCTTTATTTGATAAGTCCTTGAATATCTGGGTACTTTGTTGAACATTTACAGAACTTAGAATTGTCGCACAATTTTGCAATAGTTTGGGTTCTTTTTCCAAGGGGCATCCGAATAGTATCCCGAAGTCTATTATTTTGAAAGCCTGCTTTACCACTGTATCCGTATCTTCATTGTAAAATCTCACATGAGCTAATAACTTTAAATATGTGGCAATAGTTATTGCTTTTCTTATGTACAGTTTTACCTCTTTCCAGTTGCCAATATTGATCTTTTCATACATGTAATCCAGGATAGCTTGAATTCTTATGAGAGAAGAAGGATCTGTTGACTCAGTACTGTCTATATACCTCTGTAATAACGATTTGGATGCTGCATCTAACTCGTCAATTTCTGGTAATGATGTAGCGACACTGGCTTTATATTCTTCTAACTTAATACAAATATCGCGTAATGCTAACATTGTGATTTTTTTCAGTAATTTTCGAATTGATAAAAAAACGGCTCTTTAGTTGTTGTTTACAATTTTATAACCTACAAATCAGGAAAGATCCGAAAGATCAATGACATAATGACATGACATCATTCACTTTCCCGATGTGTTTCAGTTTACGAATTCATTTTGAACACCCTTTCGATTTTAAAGTCAGATGAAAATATGAATGTCACCCAACCCAAACTACAATGTAAACTAGAAATTAAAAAAAAAAACGTAAGAAAATTTGAATTTTGTGGGCTGCCCTGGCGCATTCACATATTAATAATATTAAGGCCATAATAATTATATTATTTCTTGCTAAGTATCAAAATGTTCATTGTTCCTTCTATACTCAGTGATACCACATGATGATATTATTATGAATATCATATTAGATGGCACACACACTTTGGCTCTTAGAAGTTAATCCCGAAATATAATTTTTTAACGTCATTACGAGTCGCTCGGTATCATATCATAATGATATGCTACCGAGCGACTCGTAACGACGTTAAAAAAATTATAATAAGTCTTTGAGTCTGCTTGTAAAGAATTAGTATCATGATGTCTATGGTTGAAGGTTGCTGTACTTCGATGCGCAATTAAAATGCAGACATTTTGATTACAAAAGAAGTGTTATTCTTTCTCTGTCTACAATAAAGATAAACAAAATAATGTCAGTAAATATTTGTGACAAAAATAGAGGGGATTTCATTGACCTTGACCTTACAGTAAAAGTAAAAACTTCTTGTCTATGCCAAATCATATGACTTTTGCACGTGATCTGACATATTATTTACATTAAAACAAAGTGTTTCAAAAAGTTTTTTAAAACAATCTTTTCCTAATTAGAATGCCGATGAGATGTTATGAAAGTCCCGCAATGAAAATGTCGTGAAATGTTACGTGTGACGCAATGGCCCTTTTCGACAAACTGTTTTCTCTCAAGAGAAAACTTGATGATCGCGAACTACGAAACCGCGACAGGTACGTCATGATGAAACACTTTTCATTCATTTTATTCTATTTTTGTGATTGATCTGGTGTGCGGTGGTGGGGTTGACGCACGAAGTGTTCACCCGTGCCGGGAGACAGGTCTTCACGAGGGCACTATGTGGACCTTCGCGTAGAAGAGGTGACGCACGCCAGTCTGGCAGTGCAGTGCGACGAGCATGTGATTGTGATGAGTGAACCAGTGGACGCGGGGCGCGGGCTGCGGGCGTAGGCGAGCCGCTAGCGCGATCACGTCACTCGCGAGAGGGGCGGGTCGCGCTCTATGTTTACTTATTATTTACATGAAATGTAAGCTAGTACACCAGCACATTCCACTGCAAACGGACGCTCGCCGGCTGATACTCGCCTATCGATGTGCATTTAGTGTTATTCATTATCAGTGGTTGCATTTCTTTGATCAGTGAGTGCATATGACACAGTTTTGTCTCTGCAAACTGCAACTTTAATATTTTGGTGAGCAGCCGTGGACAGCTGATGTGACTATGAAATAAAATGAAATTTAGGTAACAACTGTTTACTTTGTGCTTTCGTTAGACTTAGGCAAGAGTGTTGGTTGTGTCTAGAATTTAATTATTATGAAGTCATTTAGATTGCTATCAACACGCTAGGAAGAAGAATTATGAAGTCAGTTGCTCTGTTTATTAAAGTTTGTATAATGTTTAGTTTGAGGCAGTGTGGACTTGTTTGAGACAGGCAATCATAGTCACATTCTAATGGAGTTTGTAGTGTGAATGGCAATGGCCATGTTGAGTTGATTTAGTGTCTGCTGGTGTTCTGATACATCAACATGATTGCTGGTAGATATTTTATTGAAATTCTACTTGAATTTATCAGTAGCACTCAAATGTACACAGTGATTTTGACACGAGAGAAGAGAAAGTTTTTACATTGTTTACTTTTTATTGAATACATAGTACTTCCTCACATGCAGGTTTTTGACCAATTAGATTATAAATAAATGTAGAGTTTAAATAAATACAAAATATTTTCACTGGGTTTTGTTTTTATTTTTTTAAACTATGGTCACAAAAACATTGATTACATATTTTTTGTGGCAAACATTCTACTGGTTACGATTTATGTTGTTTCTTTGGTATCTTAGGCGAATGATATTCTAATTAGTTTTTTTTTTATGAAATCATATTATATTCATTGACTAGTTCCATCTTATCTTAAATACTTGGGACTTTATTTTCACTTGTTTTCCAATCATAACGTCTGACTACCTCAATGTGAGTGTAATGAGTGACTAATGACAATATTTAAGATTCTTATTTGAATAATTCGGGAAAAATATAATTTAAGCTGTTTCTTCAAACAAGTGCATTAAAGGACATTAAATTAAATATTTACGTTTTTATTTATCATAATTTAAACTGTTCAAGCCTACATTCTTTGTATTGTGATTAAGTTATCAACTAAGTTAAATATGGCGGAAAATATAGTTAAATTATGTTTACAATAACTTTTATTATCAGTTTGCAAATAAAAGCTTTGACATTCCTTAAGTTTTAATAAATCATTTTATTAAGCTTGCATAAAGCTGAATCATTGTCTGAGAACATAAAATTAATGTCTCCTGATATTATAGATAATATAGGTGTGTCTCACTATATTCACTTCTTACTAGTCAGATACTTATTAGTTGTGCTATTTTTGACAGTAGTACTTCTTCTTCCTGTCCTGATCCAATGTTACTTGGGGTTGGTGCAACAAGTTTTTCTCTCTTCCTCCCCTGTCAGCCGTCACTCTAACATTCACAAATTTTTCCTTCATGTCATATCTCACACAATCCTTATTCCAATCTTTTCTTTAATATTCCTCTCTATAGCGATCCATCAATATTTATATTCATCACTCTTTTAGTTATTGCCTTTCATCCCTCCACATCACATGCCCATGTCCAGGCAAATGATTCCCTTCTAACTTTTCTGTAACTGGTGTTCACCTTCAAGTTTCCTCTAATCCAGAGTGGCATGGATGTCGACGCGCAACGTGTTACCATGAATTCAGTAAGTACATGATTCTGAACCCCTGAATTGAAAATTATGGTTGTTATTAAAAAAAATATAAGCAAAAATTTCAACTCTGGGGGCTTCAGAATCCATGGTAACAGGGTACGCGTCGATGTCCCTGCCACTCTGTATAGTCATTTCTTACTCTATCTAGTCTTGTCATTCCACATTTCCATCTCAACATTAATTTTGGGATAAAGACTTACTTTTTTTATTGTAGAATGGGCCCGCTCTTGACCTTGATCACGCAACAAACACAACACGCATCACTAGATACCTAAATAAAAAATCCTCTTCATTTCTTAAACTGAAAGTTTTAAGTGTTTGGCACAGTCAGCAATATTTCAATTGTTCCAAGCCAATTTTTATTGATACATATTTCAAACCAATCGATTCTTTCCTATCCTCCCCTTTAGCATCCAGTGTCAATCAAAAATCTTAACTTAAATTATGTTATATCTATTTGGCGTATTTTGCCCAACCAGGTCCTGTCAGATAAATCCGGAGCAAGTGCGGCTGCTTCTATTCAAGGAGTGTGACTGGAGGGGCAGGAAACTCTTGTTCGACTCTGCTGCAATACAGAAGATCCCAGCAAACAAAAATGACAAGCCAAATGTCAGACAGTCGGATGAAGTGCCATGCATTCTGGAGGTGTCTGAGGGGTTCACATATCTGGTAATTATAACCAATGAGTTGTGTATTTTATATTAAGTTATGTTGACCTTACTATTGATAAAATAATAGTATTTCGTGCATTAACGAAACAGGATGTATTACACGCTCTCAGCTCTGTTTCGTTACGTTAACGTGGGCGTATTATACTCCCTGTTTCGCCCGAAGTTGTTGCTAAAAAGCACTATTTTGAAAGCATTCAAAACGTGACTTTCGGTTTTATACGTTTTAATATTTTTATATGATGTTTTCTTTGATTATGGCTGTAGTTGATCCCCATAAGTTTTCATGTACCTACTTAAAGGGAACTGAGTAGGCAGATCGATTGCCTAGCAGCCGATTGAATAAATTGTTTTCGCCAAGCATTTCGTAGAAGCACCAATAATCATAATATACTTCCGGGAAGATGTAAGACATTCTTATCACATGCAAAGCTTGGATCCACACAGAATTATAAACAAGCGAAGACTACGACTTCCTGTTATTTAAACCATCTCCTCCATTTCCTGCTAAATTAATATCCACCAAAATCTTCGAAGACTACTGACGTAATCTCCTCTTAATGTTAACAGGAAACTCAATAAGGAAAGTCGTGATACAAAATAAATAAGTAACAGAAGCCAAGTTTACTTATCGATAAAATTAGGAGCACTACGATAGTAGAGTAGAGTACATGAATGAGTAGGATAATAATAAGACTGACGTAGTAATACATAAAGCTACAGATACACATACCTGAAAATTTGCACAAAAGTAGGTAGATAAGAAGCTTGAATGCATCTTCTGATTGTTTACGGTCCGATCTAGCCTGTCCCTTGCTGCTCTCCCACAGCGATGGCCTAAGCCGAGGTCCGAACCCCACAGGGTTGCCCTTAGCGTGTAGTCGCTTATTATAAGTTTTATGCTCTGACTGGAGGCCTTGTTTTCTTGACGCTTCCACAGGATATCCCAGTTAAGCAGCGAACCCCCTTCTAGGTTGATCTGCGAGATGCCATGCCAAAAAAAAACTTATTAGTGAAGGTCACTATGGCAAGCAAGCTCTACTTGCATACTTTTTCGCAAGTTACGCGCATGTGTATTACGTGCTTTAGGAGATATAATGGTGCTCTAGGCCTTTGTTTAAAGGACACCGTGAAATAGCAATTATATGGACTATTGTTGTAGTTTCACTTGTCTGTATCAATGATGTGAAAGAACAATGTTGAAAGTTCTTGACGAAATAATACTTGTGATGGTAATTGGTCTAGAATGAGATTTATAGCATTACATCTAAGCCATAGCATAATAAGCCTATAATGTTCTCACTGCTGGGACACAGACCTCCTCTTTGTGAGAGGGAGTGGGCCATAAACCACCACGGGGGCCCAGTGCGGTAAAATAAGCCATACGATACTTATTATAAATATCTCATATGTTACAGACTAGCTTCTGCCCGCGATATCGTCCGCGTGAAATTTCATCCTCCCTCCATTCACCCTCTTAGGGGTGGAAACTCTTACTCACAAAGAACACACCCTCCAAATTTCATGTCCCTGGGACCAGCGGTTTAGGTTGTGCGTTGATATATCAGCCAGTCAGGACTTTGAATTTTATATAAATAGATTAAGACAATGTTGTGTCTGTTTTGCTTTCTAAAATACAAAATAGACGTCTTATTTACTATCTTCTTTGATATTTTAATTTAATCATTGGACAAGTATCTAATCCACTAATAATAATATGTTTTACTACAACAAATTAATCCGTGTCGTATTAAAATGAATTATGATTGTACACATCGTTTTAATATTTCCGAGACTCTCGAATGCGTATGTAGGCCGTTTACCTTAGTGTGTGATAATAATAATACGGCCACGAACACTGAAGCACGTGACTAGCCAGCTGCTTACGTTCATACCGGCAACACGATGACGCGACATCGAAACCGTGCAGTATTAATCAAAGAATTACAGAAACTTAACTCAATTTGTGAACTCGCCAATTTTGGTACGGGGCCAAGGATAGGACCTTTAGGGAACCCAAGTCGAAATATTTTATTTTCAAACTTTATCTATGCTATATCGATAAGATAGTATGTCAATGTACTTGATACTATGTATTTACGTGATGTCACAAACGGGATTATCTCAAGTAGCCGTTGTAACTTGTAGAAAGCTGAGTACATCGACTGATAACGCCGATTGAAAGCTTTAATAACAACATTAAACAATTATGGATAAAAGTTAATGCTGTTTTGGTTCTGTTTATGTATTTTTTATTTACTTTGTTTGTTCGATTCTACTCTCGCCAAGAGCTCGTCATAACGCGACGGTAAGATAGAGATACTTAGTATCTTCATCGCTTAAGTCTGTATTAGTTTAAACAACTGAAACAATTTACTCAAATGGTATATCCTTGAAACTCAGCATCAGCATCTAGAGCCGGCCTAGTTAAAAATCCCTCGTATTTATAAAACTTGCCTTGTCATCATGAGATGGACTATAAATCTTTTGCATCATTATCATGTTCTTGGCAATGTAGAACGGTAGTAGCCACATGCAGTGGGAATGGAATTAGTATGATGGACACGTAACGTATCATGATTTCTAAATCCATACAGTTCTACGCAGTAACACTTGTCTTAGGTTTAGTTTGATATTATTTTTCAAAAAAAAAAAAAAATGTTAATTGACAGTAGTGTCTCGTCGTGGTGGAGTTCCAACGAGAACTTTATTTTTTTGCACAAGAACTTTATCAGCATAACGTGCTGCATACACATGGAGTGTGAGCGAACCTACCATACCATCGCGATGAATATATAAAAATAACACAACAATCGACACACGGAGCGGTCACAAGACCGACAATTTACTCTAACATTATCACTGGAGCATTCTATATTTAGATCACTTAAGATGTTAGTCTTTTCGATTATAAAGTGTGCCGTAAGTGAGACTTATGTGTGCAGCTGGACCGTAATTTTAGCTGGATTCTAATTAATTGGCATCACATGTCCCATTATAGTTGTGACAATTGTCTCTCTCATCTATATTTACTTTGGAAATCCACTTTGTCACGTGATAATTTATTGCCCATTACACTCCAGGCTGTAGTTAGTTATGGCTTGTCTAACTCAGTGTTTATTTATAGACATTATCTTAATATGGAATCTAAATTGTTATGTTCCGTGTGAGAATCGTTTGAAAGGGTTGCCAAAGTGCGTTGTTTTAGATGACGGTTATTTTGAATGAGAAGTTCGAACTTTTTGTGTCCTTACCCTTGTTTTATAAATAAACTACTGCTACCTACTTATGCAAAAGGAAAATCCGTGTCTTATTTGGGCACTGAAGGTGTGTGCTGTTTTAATTAGGACAAAAATTAAGGTCCTTTCTATAAATGGTATTGTTTTGTCACCTTTGTTGTATTTCACATTTGTCTTTTAATTAGTAAACTACATAATTATGTCATTTGCTGGACAAGGATTTATTAACTATGTATCGTGTACGTCTGATCGGATGTTAATTTCTCTATCAACAAGAGACATCGCACCTTAAAAGTTTACCGAGATATTTTTGGAAAATATTTCTCTAAAAAATATTTATCACTTTACCGTGTTACGTTGACGTGGGCGTAGCTGTGAATAAAGATATTATTTTTGGCCTCCTTTGACGTATTTGGTCGTACGACGTTTGTACCCAACCTGTCATGTAAATCATCGCCTTGATGAATGAGTGGGCCTTGTTTTGATCTGTCTTGGAAGGTCGAATGGTACACGATGCCCTTTTTCGCCATCGTTGCAGATTTAGAAGGTTCTGAGACTGACATTTTTGAACTTTAAGAGGGCGCCGACCAAACGCCGACCGCGCAGTGGCGCCCTCATCGTTTGTTTGGTTATATCTTTTGTTTTAGAACGACAATGCAGAAAATAAGTACGTTAAGTTGTGCTCCACAAGATTATACGTTAATATTATTATAAACGGTAGTTTTACATTGTTTATATGTATTATAATCACTAAAACGGATAATAGTGGCCACTATTTTCCCAAGTTGTGCACTTACCTACTTGTGTTTAACAAATAGGAGGAGGGGCAAAGAAACGTTTAGAAGATGTAAATTGGTCCAGTATGATTCAGATAATAAATTCTAAATATGTACCTAATTCCAAATGCAGAAGACACCAATTTAATCGTATTTACCAATAAATTAACTGATAAAAACTTTAAAACGCCGTAAGTTCACAATCTAGGACCTAATGACCAGTTGCTTTTACAATTCATCTACCCCAAGCCCGAAACCGCGTCTTATCAGACAGTTACGAAACATCACATTTTGAACAGCCCTCGCAGTCAAGCCCTTATTCTTTGTACAGTCTTGTACTAGCTAATTACCACGGAGTCCCCGACGGTATTTGTATAAATATTAGGTGTTTAAATTAATGATTACGGGGGCCCAGTGTGGTAAGATAAGCTATACGATACTTATTATAAATATCTCATACATGATGTTCCCTGTACATCGTCATTATCATTCAGCCTACAGAAACACGTTCCCTGCTGGAAATATGCCTTCTTTTGGATCGCAATTCCTGGATATATCGAAAGCTCACTTTTATGTTACAGACTAGCTTCTGCTCGCGACTTCGTCCGCGTGAAATTTCACCCCCCTCCCACACGTGTTCCTTTCTTAGCCCTTTATGTTCCGAGCCAGCGGTAACCCTTTCGGACAATCCCGCTGACCCGGCTAGGGGTGAAATTTCGTAAAACCCTTTTTTGGTGGATACCTACTCTTCACAAAGAACACACCCTCCAAATTTCATGGCTCTAGGACCAGCGGCTTAGGCTGTGCGTTGATATATCAGTCAGTCAAGACTTTGAATTTTATGTACTCGTACTGTGTAAATAAATGTTTTGTTTTGTCTGTACAGTACAAGGGACCGGCGGCCGATGCGAATGTACTCGGTGAGATGATATTCGGCGCAGTCGCAATGAACTACAAGAGTGTATCGTTGAAAATCCACATAATGGATGAACCAAGAAGGTAATAGACTACTTCATATATTTATTGGATTACACAATGTGAACTTAGGGTGGGAGGTTTTACAAAGACATGATCATTGTGGACATTGTTGGGCACCGCAAAATAGGAGGTAGGAAGAGGGCTTTCATTTTATTATTAGCCAGCGGGGTAATTAGGTAATACACTAACAGTACTCAATAGGTTTCAAAAGTTTTCACGGTGAGATTTTTACAGAATAGCACCGCTGGACTATTTGTGATACACGCGACTTAGGACATCATTTACAACTGCGAAATCATTTATAAAGTGCTTCGTCGTCATTATTATGCTCTTATTCCAATTTATTTAGCATTTAGCATCGCCGCAACATGTTTTTTCTTCCATACATCTCTTAACAGTCGTCATCTCGGTAGTCACTTCCTTTCTAACCATATCATCTTTCGCACAGTCCATCCGTCGGTTCTTTGGTCTTCCCCTACTCTTATAGCCATCCACATTTAAAACTTTCCTATTATTCCCAGGTTGATGTGCTCAAAAGTGTTTTGCGTGCCATCGCGACGGATTAGCCGAGTGGACCGTAACCATGAACGGAGAGAAGCGAGCGGTTGCGGAGACAATGGCGACCAGTCCAAACCGTTCAGTGTTCCCGTTGTGAGGGAAGAAGGAGTGTCGTTGAGCTTCTCGCTTGATAGGGGAGACTCGGGTAAGTTGGACTTAATATGCATTTAGAACACATTTTTATATCTTAAAATATTAAAAAGACCAGTTTCCTCATCTGAATGATATCCATACCAGGTTTTTTTTTGGTCCTTCGAATTGTTCTTAGCGATATTAATATTCTACATATTCTATAGGTTTTATCGATACAAACCAGCTGCGCATATATCAAAAAATGACGTCTTGTGGTTTTAACTACCAGATATTTTTGGTCCATAAATATGCTTGCTACTAATTTTGTTGACATCGTTATCAAAAAAGAAGCTGTTAATCTTACATATTTATTTAAAAAAAAGAAAGCTTGAATACTGTTAGGTTCTTGTGGTTTTAGCGACCAGATATTTTTGGTACTTTGAGTCCACCAGTATGCTTTGTTTATATTATTATATCCATTGAATGTCGAATCGACATTCAATGATTGAATGTTGTCATTGTCGATATTTATTGGAAGCCTTGCTAGTAATTTTATTGATATCATCATCATCATCTAAGCTTCTATCGATGTGAAAACTGGAGGCATTTTTGACAGATAGAGACAGACTTAAAACTATGAGAATTGCCCTTCTGAGTGTAACGCATTGCGCCTAATTATTTGAGTAGCTTTAATCCATAATGAATGCATCCATCCACTTATTGACCGCTTCTCTGTTTAGTTAATTAATTCATATTATGTACATAGAAAATAAGGATAAGAATTAAATGGATATTAATAATTACCAATTTAATTCCGTTCGGTTTGGCTCGGCGAAACGGGCCTTGACTCCACAAAAGAGCAAAATTACGTTTCTTCCTCTATGAAATGGTTTCTAAACCATTTTATTGACATGTTTAATATTTTTCAGGATATTATGGAGATCATTCGCCTTACAGCAGCGTGGGTTCCACCCACGATTACTTTTCAATGTGCGATATTTGGGATAGCAACAACCAAGACGATTTCTGCTCCTTCCATCGTAAGTATACTTTTAACATAATTATTATTATTGAACCATCCCCACCCCCAAGTTTTGCTTATCACACTAATATTATAAAGGCGAAAAATTGTGAGTAGGTTTGTATGTTTATTGCTTCTTCACGCACAAACGGCTGAACGGATTTAGATGAAATTTGGTACACAGATATTTTATAACCAGGATTAACACATAGGATACTTTTTATCCCGATATTCCCACGGGATCGACACTTATGCGGGTAAAACCGCGGGGCGCAGCTAGTATTATACATATAAACATACATGAACTTACGCCTTCCCATGGGGTAGGCAAACGTTACTGTTTAGTCTTTTATTGTTTTACAAACATTTCTTCTTACTGCATAAAGTCAGTAAATCATAATGAAATCACTTTAATGTGGTATCTGGTGTAGGTCTATTGAAAAAGTTATAAAAATGTTTGAAGTTGTAGCGTAAACTGAACTTTATTGTGTAGGAATTAAAGTTATTTTTCCATTCATTCATATTTGTTTACATTTTTGGCAAATAAATCGCGAATGCAGATTAGAATCATGTGATGAATCTATGGTGACAGTTTGCACGTGGATGTCCCTGCCAGCGTGTATGTATTATAACACCACAATTTCTCTTGTTGGACGCGTCAGAAAGGCTAATAAAAGAGGCTGATATTGACATGAAAATAATGCGAAAGTTGATAAGGAAGTCAGAAGTTTTTAAAAAGAACTGGAATTTTAATATTCAAGTTTACTTGGGATGTTTATTTGGACAGTAAATGTCAATATTTAATTTTATTAAATTACTAATAAACCAGTTTATACTTTATTTGCAAGATAAAATGTGCATTTGGAAGGATATGACGTTGCCTTAAGCATGTAAATAAGAATCATGTGCCGCATATTATTAAACATATTTTTTTTTTAATAAAAAAAATGTGTTACGCAATTGCCCCGCGGGGCTACTCTTAGCCAGATTCACCCTGCGAAGATCATCTTCACGTAGTTATAGCCGTCCCATACCCTACGTTTTCTGATTTCCGGCCTTCAATATGCCTTCTAAAGATTATTTCATTTGTATCAGTGCCACCTGGCAGAAAACTGAGTACCTCAAGCAACGGCAGTTGGCAGCGGAGAACGTTCCAGAATATGGCGACCAAGTTTGACGTCGGACATCAAAGTGGCAACACTACCAACCTGCTAGGAGTTCCCACCAAAACTAGTAATGCTGCCAGTTCCGATTCACAGGTTAGTTGTTCGATATTCAAAATGCTTTCATTTTTTCTCATTTACATTTTTAAAGGAGAAAAGGGTTTTTTGGAGGAGGATGTTTAAGACTTCTGACCTTTTTGTCTTTGCCTCATTTCTAGGACATAAAAAAATAAAGTAAAAATGTATTCCATTTTGTGATACAGTCAACATTATTTCCATGGTAACAATTTGACATTAACAGCACATTTATTTTGTAGGAGTAAGAGTTTTTGTAATTTTAAGAATTAACTGACGTGCAGTTGATCATACTCTATTTTCAAAATCCCTTTTGCATAACTTTACACATGTTTTCCCTGAACGTTCTAGACATCAATATTGGCAATATATCTATAGAATAAGTAATAACATCATTTCCACAATCTATTTTCCAAATAGACACGTCATAGTAAATATTGAAACGGTGCTATAACAATATAACTGTCTGTCAATCAAATTATTTGATGACGTCAGAGCTCTCGTGAGAAGACGCTTCCTGTTTGATGTAAATTGCATGTGATAGACAGTTGCACAGGTAAATGATGGATTGGCTCTGATACTCGATGTAATGTATGTCAGAATTGAAATAAAACATGGACAGAGGATCTTCTTTAGACTTATAGAAAAGTATGGAAAGAAAAGACAAGTTGCACCCATCCATACTAATATTACAGCTGTAGAATTTGTTTGTTTGAAAGCGTTAATCTCTGGAACTACCAGTCATTTGAAAAAAATATTTTTGCATTTGATAGCCCATTTCTTGAGAAAGGCTATAATAGGCTACTTAACATTATGCTAGGACCCTTAAAAGCCGAGCAAAAATAAAAAAAGTCAGAAAGAACTAAGGGAAAACGAAGTAATAGCACAAGCAGGCGATGCGATGCAACCGGTGGGTCGCGGAAACAAGAAATTTCACGCGGACGAAGTCTCGGGCGGAAGCTAGTTTCAAATTAATTGTCATAAATCCAAGAGGATGATGTTATTTACAGACGCCAGCACATCAAGCCACCCGAAACTGTAAAATGTTTTGCAATGAACTTTGAACCTTATGCTTTAGCGATAAACTTGAAAATCTATTAAAGAAATTTGATAGATTGTAGTAGCTTGATGTGCTGGCGTCTGTATTTAGGTTTAAATTTTTGGAAAGTAGAACTTGCAAGCAGCATTGTTGACTCCCGATTTGAAATTTCAGGCTTATGAGACACTAGATTCCGCCCGCGGCTTCGCCCGCGAGGTATGTCGATAAAAACTATCCTATGTCCTTCCCTGGGATGCAATCTATCTCTCTGCCAAATTTTATCGAAATCCGTTCAGTGGTTTAGGCGTGAAAAGGTAACATACAGACAGACAGAGTTACTTTCGAATTTATAATATTAGTATGGATTTCAACGTTGACTTTGGCATAGCTACGCATTGCCTTGCCTATAGTATTGCAGATTTCCATAGACGTCGATGACTAATAGCTTCAGCGGGGTGGCCTGCTTGTTAGCAACCCAGTTACAACACAAAATACGCGCTTTGACGTGGAGTTGCGGACACCAGCCCGTTATACAATGTAACCGTAACAAAACAACAGTAACAAAAGAAAGCCGGCGAACCAGACTGAACATTTCGGCTGTTGTAGATCTACTTGAGATCCACCAGCGGGGCAAATGCGTAAAACATTGTCAATCGGAATCAGTTTCATTTTGACAGTTCAACAACATTGATTGCGTTATTTACAATGCGTGCCACGAAAGATGAGACTTGACCCCGCCTCCCCCGCTCTTTCCGCCGCCCCTATGACGTCCGGTCCCGTCCCGCACTCAGACCTCATACCGCTAAAGATACCTAAAATCGTGTTCTGCGCAAGTCAAACCACGTGGTGTGTCAAGTCTCATCTTTCGTGGCACGCATTGTACGTGTTGAGCAAATAGATTTTTCGAACTTATGAAGCAATGAATTTGCAATTTGCTTCAAAATTATTCAGATTCCGATTAATATAGGTAGTGTGTTATGCAATTAGGGTGCAGCGGTGCTATTCTGTAAAAATCTCACCGTGAAAACTTAGGTGAAGTGAGCGTGGAGTGAGCTGTCAATAGTGTCAATTTTAGCAAAAACAAACTCACTTCACCTAAGTTTTCACGGTGAGATTTTTACAGAATCGACCGGTTGTTCATTGCGATAGGTTGAGTTGATTGATTGATCAAAAAAAAACAAACGGGTGATATGAATAAGTACATTCACATCCAAAATTCACACTGACAGCAATCTATAACCATGAATTCAGCACATAAGTAGTAGTGTTGAAATTGACAAGTTATAAAAAAATTTTAGTAGTAGTGTTGAAATTGACAAGTTATAAAAAAATTTTAGTAGTAGTGTTGAAATTGACAAGTTATAAAAAAATTTTAGTAGTAGTGTTGAAATTGACAAGTTATAAAAAAATACTGTTTCATAGACAAGTGCAATACCTACGCGGCCAAAAAGTATGGAACGGCATTTTTTTTAAATAACCGAAAACGCGGCTCAATCCATGGTTACAGTTCGCGCGTAGATGTCCCTTTCTGTATATTTCGCAAATGGCCAGGCCATTTTTGAAATATACTTACTAATAATTTACGGTTTTAGTTTGATGTCAACTCGACATTGGTCAAAGGTATGCTAATTTCATATTTTTTATATAATTTCTTTGCAATAGTCGGTTCAGTGCCGTGTAGCTTCAAAATGCGTCCTGACTTGATAAACAAAAAAGAATATGAAAAAAAAAAATCAAGAAAATAAAAACAATAAGGAAAAACAAATTTTTAAATTTTACTACTGAGGAAAATATATAAAACTTGACTGCACCTACTATCAAACAAAAACAAATGCTCTCGATAGCTACGATCGATAGTCCTAAAATAGGTTAAAGTATCACTAGGGGCCATTCAGTAATTGTTTACAAACAAACATTATCACCATTATCTCCCCCGCGTGATGCCGGTCACATGATGTCCAGACTATCATTCAGTCATGTGAGCCGTTATCAGGACAATGACAGAATGCTGAAGGTACTTCTAGAGCTGCACCCGCTTTTGTTATGTTTGATTGTGATCGGTGATACAATTAGTAAGATGTTTTTATCGCAGGACTGTTGTTTTAGTAGTAGGTGCCATGTAAGGTGGAATTATTCCTCGGTATATCTCTAGGTAGGTATGGGTGTAGGAAGTAGGTATTCTTTTTCTTTCATTCATACTGGCCATGACTTGTGTCTCGTGCTGTGATAAAAATATATCACTCAGAAAAGTTTTCGCGGGGAGGACTGACGTAGGTGGATGGTTCTCTATTCGTGGGGGTTCTTTTAAAACACCCCAGACTCTAGGGGTATATCAAGATTTAAAGCCAACGTTACCCGCCACCAATGCAAAAAGCATGAATAACCAAATTATAAGCAAATCATAAGTCTTGAACTTATATCTCTATGATCATTATTTAAGGTTCAAAATACGTAAGATATTTTGAATTTCACGGGGTATATTGGAGAAATCACCTTAAGTTATCCTAAGGTAGAGATTGAACAGTTCTCAACTTGTAATTTTCAAATCAGAAACTGGGTATGAGACCATTACGAAGTTCTAAGAGTAACCTTGGTCGAATTAGAATGAGTTTCTACAAATCTTGACACATACGACAAGGGATAAAAAATTGCTAAGGTACAACGGATGCCATCAATTACATTAACTCGCTTTGTGGTCCTTAATTACTCTTCCGGCATATAAAAAGCTGCAAACACAAGGAAATGCTTGTTTTTATGAAACTGTCAAAACATGTCTATAAATTTTCTCCTTGTATCATGAAATAACATCTTGAATTTATATATATCTACGTCAGTTCTATAAATAATATGAGAACTGAAAGTCAAAACCCTACCGAATTGTGGCCGAGGGTATGAAAAGTGAATAAAAATACTTAAATTAATTTAATTCAAGACCGTAGTATCAGAAACCGGTTCCAAACAGAAATACCGAGGTTCGGTCAGCGACTTGAATCACGTGAGGGCAGGGCAAAGCAATTGCACCCTCGAATGGAAGTGGTAAAGGTCAAATGTCTCCAAAAAGGATGCCGTTTATCGTGTTGTATGAAACTGAATATAATTTTAGAATGAATGAATCTTTACCTGTAAATGTATTAGGCATTAAACCTGTAAAGTTATTATTATTGTTATCTCCTTTATTTATTTTGTAACAAACTTTTATATTTTTAAATATTATTTACAAAAAAAAAAACAATAAAAAAATATTTAAAATATAAAAAAATTGTAGCCCACCGGTAGCAGGAACAGGGTTCAAGCTACCGGCGGTCAGGGCTCCAGAGAAAGGAACCTCCTAACAATACGAGCCGTGTCCAGGAGTACCGCTCTCTGTATCTGACCCAGCTGCCTAACGAGAGCCTCCTCAGGTGTTAGTCGAGGCTCTTGGCAATTAAGCCATTGGCTGTAATGACTATCGGCACAATGATCGCTGAGTCCACACCCCACATGCCGACAACTGTATTATTATTATTATTGTTTATTGTTAATAACACCAAAGAGATTTGAACAGGTGTGGTATACAAACATATTTCAAATACTTACATGTAATTAGAGGACGCCCTAGCATACTTCTTTTCACAAAACTTCAGACATACACGCATAATTCTACTCCATTCATCGGCAAACAGATCACATTCAGGATTGGTGGTCAGGAGGGTGTTAAGCATCCTTAAAGTACAACACACTGGGGACTCAGGTCTGGCGACAGTTTTAGATGACGGCGGCGGCGCAAACAGATTTTGTCGACGGTTTTGGCGATGTCGGATGTATTTGTCGGGAACATATAGCCGACAGAAAAGATCGTAGAGTTCGGGACTGTCGATGCGTCCTCTAAGAGTTTTGCAGGCTACTGTGAGCTGTTGAAAGCCACGTCTAACCTCCAACGAGTTATAGCCCAACACTCCTAGGAGGTAATTAGTAGGGTACATGAAAGGAAAGTAGTGAAATGTCTTTTTGTACAGAAATCTCAGGAAAGTTTTGTGTACCTTTTCTAGCGTTAATGTTTGAGTCGCTGGTTAGTAAAGTTGTAGACTCGCTTGACATAGCATAGGTACAGATGCGAGTGATCCTCATCTGTCATTTTGTGCGGTCAGATAATACAATGACTGACCTAATGAGTGACCTAATACCTGCGTCAGCGAACGGTATTCGTGATGCTGAATTTTGAGCCAAACAGATTTAAAAAACTATAAGAACATATATATTTTTTCGTGTTATTTTTGCCATCGACATGCTATGTAGAAGATATAATAACGCATAATCCTTTGCTCTGTCTTATGCAAGGGTCAGACGGTAGATGGTCGAAAGAAATATAGATTTCCGTTGTATTGCAGGTGAAAAATGTTCTTTTAATCGAGTGCCCTTTTAAAAAGTCAGGTCCTGGAACAAATCCAAAAAAAAAAGAACGGCAAGGTACTTGGACACGCACCTAAATGGAAAGTAGACGAAGTTCGTCTGTAGGAGCCACCGAAAACACATTTCAGTATTAGGTAAAATACTTGTTATCTCGTGATGTGAAACCGAAATGCAGTTTGTTTGTAATTTTGAGAACGCAAACATGTCAGCATTTTGCGTTTTGTTTGTTTATTATCCTTTTTGGCATTGATATGGATTTGCATGTCGTCATACCAAGGTAACTAAGCTAAAAATAAACTTGTAGACACAATGAAAAACCTGTATTACCTATGCACTTGAAAATAAGGCAGGTTGGATTTTATAACACTCGAGACTCAAGTGTTTTCCGCGATGTTTGTTGATAAAAAATATTCCTACGATACTTTTCCATTTCCGACGTTAACGTATGTTGAAGTAGGTACCGACGAAAATCAAGACCAAATGAGGGTAGTTGAAAAAACTCTCCCTTCATTAAAGTAATGGTCAGTAACGTGCTTACTTGTGAAGTCTCGTGACCACTGGCCAGTGCAATTCGGTTGCTAAGACTACATTGTCGGGATAAGGCGAACTACATACACTTCGCGCGCTCGTTCTAGCACACCGCTCGACGTCTCGCTGTATAACAGAAAGCGCATTAAGGGGCTTACAGGACCTAAACAGAAAAAACGCAAGTTTTAGAAACAATAAAAGTTTATGAAAAATATATGATATTCTTCAGGATATATGCAAGGTAGATAGTGGGTTGAAAACATAATACAACTAATTTGATAAGATAAAAAAAATCATAAAGATACCTTTAAAAACTTTCTTTTTACAATAAAAACCATACTAATATACATGAATATACATACAATCATTTTGATTTTTTGTCAGATTATTCTACAAGCAACATACTAAAACACTACTGTTTTAATTTTTTAGTCCAAACAATAGATTTTTTGTTATTAAATAATTGCTTCAAATTTTGCAAAAAATTACCAGTGTTGTGTCATCATACTTCTCTTATTTTTCTATGCACTTCTACAGTGAGCGCGCTTTAGGTCCTGTAAGCCCCTTTTAAGCGACAATGTAGCCGTAGCAGGACAAACGTCGGCAATGTAAAGGTATCGCACTTTTGGTCGAAAAATAGATCTTTATCCATGTCAGACGTGCTCAAAATACGAATACTATAATATTAAGAAAAGGCGGATTAGATTAGCACTACTGCAATCTAAATCACGATCACGACCTACCGGATCGACTTTTGTTCTAACACATGCACTATCAGTTCGCCATAAAGTGCCTCATACAGCTAAATCAACCAGACAATCTAGAACGAATTCATTTGCCTAGACGTCTAGTAGATAATCGTTCCCATGTGTTACTCGAACAATTAGAACCGATTAATTGCTCGAACGGAAACGTTGGCAATGCATCACGTGCTTCTTGCATTTGCATACGTTACTAAGTAATTGAATAGTCAAATACAAAACAGGCTGTTGACTTTCTTTTTGGCAATAACTTGTGAATGTTGGACGATTGTGTGATGTGTGATGTGTGATATATTGTTTAGCGACGTTTTATGAACAATGATAATTTATCGATTTCAAGTATTGCAATTTTAGCAGCATAGCAGCAGCGTATGTTTACACATCGTAAACACACTGTATGTTTGTTGTAAATCTCGATATGTTTGTGGACGTCTTGCTTTTACCTACGGCTTCGCCGAAATCCGTTCAGCCGTTATGGTGCGATAAGTTAACAGACAGACAGATAGACAGTTACTTTTAAAAAAAAACAGCTGTTTTATACATTTTGGTCTAGTAGGTATTGAACTTTCGTATTATACAGCTGATTTTTTTTCGTGATTTCAGAGTTGTTTCCATAGTGAAAGTTGTTCAGTGCGATGGTCTAAAGTTTTTTGGGGGTAATTTTGAAACACCTTATAGATACACTACCTACTACATAAGCCACAATTAGCAACTATGCGCTGCAACATTGGAGAAGAATCAAAATGGCGATTGACTATGCCGCTTGGATTATATGTCCTTTTACTCACTTATTAAATTCCCTCAGCTACTCCAGTTTTCTTCGACTTCTCTATATTTTACCATATATTTTTGTCAACAGCTATACAGTAACAGCTCGACGAGTGGTACAAACGATAGCATAGCCAGCACAGGGTCAGCGATGGTGCACAGGAAGAACAAGCTCGGCCTAGCACTGTTGATCAGCGTCAATGATTCCACGCAAATGTGAGTACGGCTCTTTCTTTTTTTTTTTGTTTTTTTTGGTCCTACCTACCTTTCTTGGTCCTTTACCCGTACAATAGGACCAATCTTAGTTTACAGTGCGGCCGACGAGAGAATTCTTTCTTGACCCTTGTCAGTTTCATACAAGCGAATACGTGTTTTGCGAATTTAATCTATATTAGCTACTAGATTTGTCGGACTGGCAGGTGGAAGTCGGTGGCAAAAAACTAAACTAAAATACAGATTTCAAGACACCCACTTCCAAAATTAAAGTTATTTCATAATTTTGAGTTAATTTCTTTATGAAGTCGATTTAATTAAATTACTTTTTTGTTACATCACTCAAAACAAAAGCGGCATTCAAAAGAGGTCTCGATTTAATGTAGGTTTAATAACATGTGTGTTAGCTCTAAAATATTATAAATAGATGCTAACCTTGTCACGGGAAAGGATTTATTTATGTTTACGAAGCTCTAACTTGACGTGAGATGAGTCGGATCGGAAGGTCATGCGAGTCTATGAACCGTTCTATAGGTAGCTAATTTGTTTTTTTGCTCGAGTATCGTACCTATCATCACTGTGTAGTTAAGAGTAAGCGGTAAGACCAAATTATGTTTGGGCAAAAATGTTAGTCCAATATTGTGCAATTGCTTCGTGTCTTATGGACTTTCAAATAATAATATTTCTATTTAACAATACAATAGTTTTACACTCATCGATTGTCAAACTCCATCTAGCTTGTTATGAAAAATAAATTACGTTAAGTTACAGGTACTTGGACTTTCTTTTGGTTATTAGCGGTCAATCGCTACTTGTCTGTGAATGTGTAGATATTTTGGCGTGCATTTTCAGGGAATATTCAACAACACTTTTTTGGTCCTTTCGTCCGCAAACATAAGCACGCCTGCTAAGCTTATTGGTTTCGTGTAAAATTATGATAGCCACGAGTATTCCTTTACTTTAGAAGCATATTTGAAAGTTCAACACTTCGTCCATATAATAAATGTCCTTATCATAATTTTCCAATATTTTGTCCAGTGACGTAGTAAGGCGATGTCTGGAACACTCGCCGCAGCTACAAGCACTGGTGTGTCGGTTGCGACTGGCGACTTTAGCGGCCGGCGCCACCGGCGGCCGCGTGTCTACGTTGTACCGCACAGCCGAACATGCGGCCAGCTGGTGAGTGACATATATTATGTGTGACGTAGTGACATGTCTGGAGCACTCGCAACAGCTACAAGCACTGCTGTGTCGGCTGCGACTGGCTTTCGTAAAGTCATAGATGCTTGTTAAACTGCGAAAAAATGGTCCTTAGATACCCTTTGATTCAAAAGACCAAAAACCTTACTACTGATCTTTTCCTCGAAAGGCGAGTTTCGCCAATAAAATTGAAGCTATGACCACCTGAACCGCGTTCAAGAGTTGTCAATGTCGTCATTGTTGTTGGATATTCCCACTGACAGCTCTGAAACGCGGTTTAGCTGATCGCGTTCCGATTCAATAGTGAAATTCTCCATAAAAGACATTACGCTTGGCTTAAAAATCCTCGTATAATACCACCTTTTTCTTTAGGTTATCAGACTTGGTGTACGGGCCTCGGCTCCAACCGGTGTGGTTGAATCTAGTCACGGGCGACTCGCGGGCGTCCAACAAACTCGCCGAGACTCTACTGTCCGATCTCTGCTCTGTACTGTCTGTGGGAGACACAAAGACCACCAATTTGTAAGTTATTTTTTATACTTAGTTTTAAGTTACTACTTGATTCCTTTTATAAAATATGCTAGCATCATCTTTAGAAGCTGCGGATCTAATTACTAATTTTTTATTAGCTACTGAAGTTATAGGGTATAGTATTTATATACTTTAAGAAATTTCTTCAAAACTTACGAACTCAACTAATCCGTGGAAGCATCACTATCAAACCCCAAGTATCATTGCTGAATTTCGGTTTGATGAGTGTTTTAGGTATCCATAAGCGGCTGTAACCACTTTCAATCAGAAAGGCCCGTTTGTCAACCAACAGCATAAAATTATCGCCTAAAAATTAGGCTTTAGACATCGATACATGAGTCAGATGCTATCAATATAATTCCTTAGTCATCGTAACAATATAGGAGAAGCTAAAAGTTTATAAATCGTAGTCGTCTATTCTTGTCTAGGTTAGCCCCATTATCAACTATTTTCAACAAGAAAAAAATATATTCGCACGATAAAGTCTAATCCAAATAAATTGTAGTATTCTTATGCCCACGCAAAACTGAAATGAATGAAATACTGAATAGAAATTCTGTTTGCTATCTCTAGCGTGAATTGTTACGATCGATTGAGTTAATCGGGCCACTATGATAGTAAGTAGGTACCTATGTACCCATACCCTGGAATGTACAGACTATTTCAATAAAATGCTATATTATAAAATTCGTTTTTATTTAAATAATATGAATACTTTCGACGCACAACCTGTAACCATTGGATGCCGTAAATGATTCTGAACCCAGCGTTAAAATTGATGCCGGTTTTTTAAAAAAAATCTTTAAAAATTTTCAACAACCACTTGAATAATAAAATGCTAAAGTGTGTGGTGGATTTCGAAGAAAAATAAAACAAATTCCAATTATGTTCATTAATTAATTAATTTAAAAGAAATTGATTACAGTAGCTACAGGGGCCTGACTCGCACCGGTCAGCTAACCCATTCTGAACCGCTACAATTAGTGTTAAATCACTTAATAAAAAAAAAACCATTCTTCCATTATAAAACGGAACAAAAAGGTCAGATTATTCAATAAATCGAGAGATTTGTTCTTATAATTTTAATCATCAACACGACAGCATTTAATTAATACAACCTACGAATATATTACTCTAGTTTCAACTTTCTACGCCCAAATAGCTGCCTTAGTGACTGTCTTCAACAATTATTTTTATCTTGATAGTGGCTCGATCACATGATGTTAGTACTCGCACAATGAAAGAGATTAATACGAATGGCGCAGAAAGTGGGTCGTTAATCACGTAGTAGACATACCTATAATAAAAATCCGAAAGGAAAACATGTTGTAGACTACAAACTATTTGAACAATAAAAGTTAAAAAAAAAGTTTTAGTCTTCTACTTCCTCGTTTTGCTGTCACGACAGTATTTCAAATGTGGAAGTTCGAGTAATAGTAGCCGGTATTGACTACCATACCTGCCGCTGCCGCCAAGCCTTGTTGCAGTCTAGTTGAAAACCAGCGTCAGGCACTAGTTGTCTCGCATTTTTGTTGAACTGGGCCTTATTGGCGAAGCCGTGGGAGGCACAATGTCCTGCTAACTTATTACACTACACTTTACACTTCTTTTTTTTTTAATCAAATGTATATATATAATATAATATGCTTTTTAGTTACTGACGTCACGTTTTGCTAAAAAAATGTATTTTCGTTCCATCTTTTTTTTTTTCTTTTCTGAGGAGCATAGTGGTTTGAAGGTGGCGCTGTTAACGGGCAGATGAGACATTTCAGCTTTGTCTCTGGAATGGCAATGCAACTGCTTCTGGTTTTACCGATGTCCATAGGTGCTGGTGACCGCTTACCGTGACCTCTAACTTTTTGCTTAAAGAGATGAGTCAGTCAGGAAATCACTACATGTTTTGAAACAAAGTCTCCCCCATGGACGGAGTGATTCTTGAGGAAGGGTTAGGTGTATTCGTTAACCTTTCTTCTGGTTTTGTGTAAATTGGCTGAAATATAACGATGATTGTTGAAGATGTCCGAAACAATCAAGCCAATAGTTATATGAAAACAATTTATAACGGAATTATGCCTCTAGGGTACTTTTAATCCCGGTAGTACGTTCCCGTGGGTATTATTCGACCGACCGCAAAAGCTAGTAAAGTATAAAAGTAGTTTTGCCTAAAAGGTAAATGATCACGAGTCACGATCAACATTCTAAGCGACGAATCATTTTGTTGTAAGAACTGTGAAGGATTATCACATCTTCATCTTATAAATAGTACACGGTCGCGAATTAAGAGCAAACAAAAAAGAAATAAACATTTATTACACAAATACGCGTCACATCCGCGCTAAAAATGATGGAAGTAAACACAACAATTTCACCAGGATGGAAAGACCACAAATAAAAAGCATGGGGGGTAGTAGGACCAAAAATAATGACGCATGCGGATGGGCCTTAAAATTACAACAAAGGTTGCGGATCATCATCATCACTTCAGCAGACAGACGTCCATTGCTGGATATAGATATATATATTATATAATATAGTAATCTGTGGAAAATGTTGTGGGTAGTATATTTGTTAAGTTTAATTTAAAGACAACACTGTTTATGCTTAATATACTACTGTTTGTTTTCCCAAATGTAATAAATAAATAAGTAGATAGTTGTCCCCCAAGCACCGCCACTTCAACTACGACGTACTGCTTGCTGGTTGCGGATAGAAGGAATGCACTAAAAGGACCGATTTTCCAATCGTCAGATAATTTTTATCAGAAGAATAATCGCTTATGCCAGACTGCCATTAGCTGTTAAACGGCAAATTTAATTTCTCAGAAATTAGTTATCTGAACATTGTAGAATCGGCCCTAAATCAGTCAATTGTAAATTCTGCAAACAATACACATTTGAAATAATACACAAATAAATAAGTAGTTAATCTATGTCGGGTGAGGAGAAAGAAGTATTTCATTATTTTGTTGGTAAAACGTCTTGATTGGTTGATCTTAAATCGTGATGACAAGTCCCACCCACTAGGAAATTCCTAGAGATTCAAACGTGTATCGTTTAGTAATGCCTTGTCTTTTTAATACACAGGTGTTTTTGGCAGCCCACACAAAAATGTTTCATCCATTTATTCCAGAAATAATGCTTATTATTAACTAAACACATAGATCATTGTTAAATAAAATCTAAGTCTTATCACTACATGTTATAAAACAAAGATCCCGCGCCGTGTCTGACTGTCTGAACGCGATAAACTGAAAAACTACCGAAGGAATTTTCGTACGATATTCACCAATAGACGGAGTGAATCATGAGGAAGGTTCGGGTGTATAATTCATTAAAGTTTTGTGTAAATTGGCTGGATCATGACGATGGTTGTTGCAGATGTCACAAAAAACTTGTCGACTGGGGCTGGCGTGGGCCGCGTAAACCAATAGTTTTATGAAACGACATCCACACACATCCCGTGGCTAAATAATAACAGCCGCACATGTCGATCGATCAGGTTAAGCTACGCTTGCCGCAGTTGGTCTGTGGATGGGTAACCATCTTTACATACCGAGACCCCTCCGTGCCTCGGAAAGCACGTTAAGCCGTTGGTTCCGGTTGTCATTCGTGTATCTTTGACAGTCATTACGGGTCGTCAGAAGCCCGAAAGTCTGACAACCAGTCCATACCAAGGGGTATCGTATTACCCAGTAACTGGGTTGTGGAGGTCAGATAAGTAGTCGCTCCATGTAAAATACTTTTAATTCAGCTGCATCCGGTTAGACTGGAAGCCGACCCCAACATAGTTGGGAAAAGGCTAGGCAGATGATGATGATTTCCCACATCTACACAGGCGAAGCAGCGAGTTTAAAATCTAGTTAGTCACTGAATGGCGAGCCGTTGGTAAATTCTCATTCACAAATAATTTGGCTCGAGTTCCTAAATAGTGTAGAACGTATGGAAGTCAACTGACGTAAAGAGAAGGATTCATTAGCGATAAATTACGAACTTTCTGTACAACATCATAAATTTTGGTACTGTAGCGGTATCTACAACGCCACAAGCAAACGACGCGTCATACTGACGTCACGCAAAATCCTGCATCGCGCAAGCAGAGTTTACCGCGCAACTAGCATAGATACAACGGCCCGACATGAATCAACAAGCAGTTGCCCGCCAGACACAACACCCGTCTGGTCGGAGGATCCTCCCTTTTCTATAGAGTATGAGCGAACTTTACAACCTGTTCCTCATACCTCTATAGTACTTTAAATATTACAACAACTCAACCAATGGGTCATGTATGAAAATATTAAATTGTCTCGATTTTTTTTCTGCGCTTATGAATAAGCTAATACTATCTACAAAAAAAGTATCAGATTTATCTGATTAGTATTTCCAGAGAAATAAATTAAATTCTGTTAGAGGCGGCCATCGACAGTAACCCACGGATTTTTATTCAATTTCCTTAGCCTACTCAATTAAAAAGTAAAAACTTGTCAATTTGTCATAACATAACCTCACTTTTCACCTCTTGCTTTGTGTTTGTTTGCGATTTTATGGATATATCTTTACGACGACCCTCACGCTTTGAATAAAATAAAGATAAATCGTATCGTAATCGTAAAGATATATCCATAAAATCGCAAACAAACACAAAGCAAGAGGTGAAAAGTGAGGTTATGTTATGACAAATTGACAAGTTTTTACTTTTTAATTGAGTAGGCTAAGGAAATTGAATAAAAATCCGTGGGTTACTGTCGATGGCCGCCTCTAACAGAATTTAATTTATTTCTCTGGAAATACTAATCAGATAAATCTGATACTTTTTTTGTAGATAGTATTAGCTTATTCATAAGCGCAGAAAAAAAATCGAGACAATTTAATATTTTCATACATGACCCATTGAAGATTCTATATGAAACAGTTGATGACCACTGTATGAGGTTATGGACCTCAGGTGACCAATCGCGTCGCAGAAAAATATACTTTGCTTAACTGCGCGAGCGCTTGCAAATGTATCAAGGCTTTTTAGTACCCATAGCGTAACATCACGCCTGTAATCCGCGAAGGGTTATGCAGAGGTGTATCTTATAGTACACCCAAATTTGGGCAGTTATGTCAACTTGTTCCGTTTGTGTACTTGCTTTGCGTCATGTTTACCGCAAATAAACGTATTTTCCTTTTTTTTTTCTTTATCAACCGGCCAGACTCCGAACTGCTACTGAGAAATTTCTGATGGAAAACCCAATAACTCTTTGCTCGAGCTCGGAATCGAACTCAAACTCAAAGCATTTATTTCAATTAAACCTTGTACAGGCACTTTTGAATAGTCAAAATTTAAATAGTCCGTCAGTTAGCCAGAAAGTTGAAGCTAGTTGCCCATTCCAAAACGTAGATCTCTATGGAGAAGAACGGGCAAGAAACTCCATGGACACTCTTTTAAATCCCCAGACAGAACCCAGGACTTGATGCTCAGCAGAAGCGCTTGCAACCACTAGAACAACGGGCAGGAGGCTTAAAATTATTTATTATTATTTACTAGCAGCACCCCGTGGTTTCACCCGCGTAAGTTTTGATCCCGTGGGAATATAGGGATAAAAAGTATCCTAAGCGTTAATCCAGGAAATGGTCTATCTATGTATGTGCCAATTTTCATCCAAATCTGTTCAACGGTTTACGCGTGATTGGGTAACAAATATCCAAACGTCTTCACAAACTTTTACATTTATTGTTAAATATTAGTAGGAAGTAGGATTTATTTATTATTTTTAAGCTTATGTTGTCCCACTGCAGGCAAATGCCTCCCTTTCTTCTTTCCACTCCTCTCTGTCTTGAGCTAGAGTGGACTATCCTGTCTGTAGGCGCCAAGCTCGTCCCGACATCTTCTATTGTATCTGCCTCGGTGTCGCCAGACGTTTTCTGGGACCCACATGGCGGTAGATTTGGCCCATAACTCATTTGACATGCGGCAAAGGTATAAAAATTGCACGAAAAAAAAAATAAAGTGCCAGGCATTTTGGTATACGGTTGTAATGGTTCTCATTTCAAATAAAGTTCCGCATTTAACTGCCAAGCGTCCTTCTACGGATTCCTAACATCGTGAAATTCTTGCGTTAATATTTTATTATTTCCTATAAAATTCACGTGATGTGTGTAGGCGATAGAGAGAGATATTTCACAGTCGTTAAATACGTACTTCGCGGCGTTGATTATACGGCTCAGCAGATAACTGGGCATGAAAACAATCACATGATTTTCTCAAAGCTCCCACAATCTGTTAGCTGTTGTATAATGTTTTACAAACGTTATAAATGTGTTTGCTTTGCATATGAAAGCGGGTGTTTGTGTTACAGCTGTATTTTTTAAACGAGTTATGCTTATACATTGAACTGCATGCGGCCATTTTGCGTCATTGCAAGAGCTTAATATTTCAGATGGTTCATGAATCATGATTTACTGGGGTTTGAGAACATGTATAGATAATTTGCTATATGAAAAGAACTATATTACCAAATATCTAAATTTATTTTATTGCAAATTAAGTCGTTTTTACGCGTGATTTCTCCTTTATAAGTTTGATGCTCAATCTCTGAGTAACATCAGTCACCTCAGGGTTACAAAACAGTACCTAGCATTGCACAAACCACTTGTACACATACTCTCGCAAAAATATTGACGTTGTTTCGTCCACAAATATATATACATATATTGTATATGTATGTTATATGTATGTTGTATATCTATGTGAGAGGGAGTGGGCCATAATCCACGCGGGCCCAGTGCAACCCGCACTGGGCCCGCGATACGATGACAAATCTACAAAATCCGCGTAACATTAACATAAACAGTCCATTATGTTTAAATTAAAAGTCGTTTCATTACTCATGTATCATATTATTATCAGACCGCATCGCACCCACGCGACAATTATGTAAGTTCGATAATCAATCTTGACTCCAGACGTGACTATCGCCTCGTTCACCGTTTGGAACGCGTCCAACACCGCCGATTAATGACGAAACTTAAAAAAAAATACAACAAAAACTATGCTTACATTTTGGCGCGATTGCGCGTGTCAACTAACTGAAACAAAGTGTGAATGGAAATGTTGTCTGTGTCTTTTCTTTAGGTTATTTTTCAAAGTTAGTCAGGTAATGCTACTTAGCTATTCCCGTCGTAATGTTTACGCATTAAACTCACGTGATTCCTGATGTTTTTTTTTTAATAGATTGACGTCCGCTCAACAAATTGCCCGACATTGTTGTGCAACATAGGTCTTCGAAAGAGTTCGCATAGCTAGAAATACATTGGCAATGATTTGAACACGTTTCCGAACTATTTATCTAATACTAGCTTCTGTCCGCGGTTTTGCCTGCGTAGATGTCGGAAATTATCCCACAGGAACTTGCTACCGGGACAAAAAGTAGCCTATGTCCTGCCCCAGGATGTCATCTATCGCCTTGCCAATTTTATCGATATCCGTAACATATATACAAAGTTACTTTCGAATTTACAACATTAGTAACTATGGATTGAATAGATAAATCAAACAGAAAAAAAAATTGTCTATGTATATTTTATGTATATTTAAAGAATTGTCTTTAAATATACCTACATAGGCGAATTTTTTATCTCTTTGTTTTAATTTAAAATCATGGACTCGAAAGTGTTAATTGAATTAGTTTTATCAGATTATATAAATCGAGTCAATTGAAGCGTATATTGAATTTGTGTTATTTGATACAATTTCTACAGTCAATGTTTTACGGATATTTACATTAATTCGACCGAAGGCTACTTTACTTAAATACCTTTACTTTTTCAATTAGGTACTCAGTGCATATTTATAATGCGGCACATTCTTATTATGCAATTATGTTTAATTTAGGTAATCGTGAATCGTGATCTGTTAATGAGCGAACCAAACACCGATTCGATCGTGATCGTGACTTCATACGACATTCTAACGTGATTTTTCTTTCGTTACAGTTTCATCAGCACGCTTCTAACGCACGTGCTGACCTACCACCTGGGCTGGGTGGCCACTGTGAGTCCGTACGACACCATCGATCACCAGTCGAGGCCACAGGACTCAATCGAGGCCTACAAGCCTTACAACGCGCTCTGGGCGCAACTCAACGATCTCTGCGGAAGCATCGGCTTCCCTCCCCGCGCCGCCCGCACCGTCATCAGCGGCCCAACCAACACACAGTTCCTCAACAGGCTTCTCGCAGTACTCACCTACTTCTTTCGCTGCGGTGACGTCAAACGAAACGACTTCCAATTCCAAGACTGCATCATCAAAGAAAGTAAAGTCGTAAGCGTGACGCCGACGCCCGAGCCCACCGGCCTGCGCAGGACCGCCACACACGTGACCCAGCTCGGACAGTGCGCCGCGGACAGTTTAACAGTGCCGTCAGTGAATACTCAGAACAGTGATAGTAGTGTCAGTACGTTAGCGGCCAGCGAGGTCAGCATCAAGCGATCGTCCACGCTCGCCAACTTAGGTCAAAAGCTCTCTAATGGCTCCGAGTTCGCAGTTATAGATTGTAGTTCTACGAGCGACGTACCAGTCCCCAGCCAACTGAAGAGAAACCCGACCAAGATACTGTCGCTGAAAACCTCCTCAGATTCTAGTCTTAACTCGTCGCTCTCAGAGAACGAGACGGATGAGAAGAAAGTCGTGTTCGTGTTAGGTGATAACGACAAACTTGTGGGGCTGAAGAACAAGTCAGCCGACGGGAAATCCGTGAAGAAGTCTTCCAAAGTCCACAATGAACCACTCACCCTTGAAGTACCAGAGGAGATAACTGAAACGTGCAAGAAAGTAGGCTGTGAGCAGGACAAGCGGGCTGACAGTCCGTCGAAATGCTGCGGGCAAACGCTTCAACATTCCAAACCAATCAAACATTCCGGTTTTAAGTTTGAGTTCGATAAGTACCCTCAGATAGTCACTAATTATATGAAGAGCAAAAATTTAGAGATATTAGATAGGCACTATATTGGTAAACCGGGGAATTTGAAGTTGGATAACTTCCAGTTTGACCCGACAATCGTGCCGCCGATACAGGAGGAGCGGTGCGAGACTTGTGTGAAGTGTCAGATGATGGAGTCGTTGCTGCAGACGCCGACCAACGCTTCTGAGATGGAATATATGAACGACATGCCTCGTCAGATAGAACCTCAGTTCGCTAAGGAAACCATTGTCGAAACATCTCCTGAAAGAGAAGTGTCACCTAAAACATTTGTGCGTCAACGTAAAGAAAACACAGTCGTCATTAACTTCGTGAAGTCTAAAGAAGAAGTATGCGAGCCGAAAAGGCCTGAAAAGAGGTTGAATAGGCAGAAGGCTGCGGAGAAGCTGGTGGACGTGCAGCAAGTGGTGGAGTTCCCGACGGGACCGCTGTCTGCGTGCGGCGTGCGCGCGCGCTCCGGGTTCGACGCGTCACTGCTGGGAGCGGTCACCGATCACTATGTACCTGATTTAATTTTACAAGGTTAGTTTATGCTGTCGTTTTTGTTAAGCTGAAACACGATCCTAATACGTTTGCTGGGAACTACGAATAATGAAAGTCAAGAAATGTCACCGCAGTGGGCGTTGCCGAAAAGGCCACCGCGCACCAGGACCAATCACAGCGCTTGCCGGAATACAACGCTTTACGCGAGCGCAGCTGATTGGCTTATTTGCATGTGTGTTCTTTCGTTCGAATACTCGACGTATTTTGTCAATGTAGTGAAGTTTGGAGCCGAATTTCTCGTTGATTTTGCTCATAGTTACGCTTCCTGACTTTTTATTATTCGTAGGCTGGGAAGCTAAGATTAGGAGGATTATTTACGAAAACTGGCTATTTATTTACTTATCACGTTTTAGTAACCTATATTAATAATAAAGCTGAAGTGTTTGTTTGTTTTAACGCGCTAATCTCTACAACTAAAAGGCGGATTTGAAAAATTATTTTTGAATTCTATAGCCCAATTCTTGAGGAAAGCTTTCTATTTAACATAACGCTAGTAGGACTCTTAAAAAAAGTAAGAAAGGACGGTAAGCGAAAACGAAGTAATAGCGCCAGCAAGCGATGCGATACGATGCGACAGGGTGGAACGGGGAAACACGAAACTTCACAAAGACATAGTCGCGTGCAGTAGTTAGTATCCTTATAATTTGGAATGTAAAAATGAGTCTGCCCTTCAGGAATTATTCTATCGCACTTTTAAGTACTAGATCAATTTTTTTCCGCGCATGTTGTTCTGGCTTCGTCGGAGACAAATAAATAACAAAGTAATAATAAGCTAACTACTTTCACTGTCACATACAATTTATGTAATATATTCCGTTGTCATTACAGGAACAATTGCCAAACCGAGTGCGTGGGAGCCAGAGCTACGTCGCGACTTGGACCTGACGTCGTATATCAACAAGACGACGGAGTCGCCCGTGCAGTCCGTCGCTATCATAGGAGATATTAATACTTGGTAAGGGGATTAAAGATTTTTATATAGAGCCTGGCATACCTACCTACTGTCCGCCATTTTTTTTTTAATGGCGACCACTCATGAAACTTATTTCAATCGATAGCTAACATCTATGCAAGCAAAAAACATAATAGGACCAAACCCCGTAAAGGCTCCTTCAAACAGGCGCGACACGACACGTGACAAAAAGGCACCGCAATTCACTCAACGAGCGGTGCCTTTGTGTCGCGCGCGATTAAATCGCGTGTCGCGGCTGTTTGTAGGAGCCTTAAAGCGTCACGTTTCCGAGATATTAACTTTCAAAATTGATGACGTGACATTTCATATTTTTTTTAACATGCGTTCATCTTGTTGCATAAATGTTTGAAATATTCACTCTGAATGATTAAAGTAATCATCTTACACACGGCATTTCCATGGACCTTCAAAGCCTCACAGTTTATAAGACAAGCATTTTTACATTGATGGGACGAGCATAATTTTTTGATTTCTAATTAATTCCATCTACATATTTTCAAACTAAAATCCGCTAAGTATACTGCTTCATGATCACTTAAGTTTTCGTGCGCATTAGATACCGCAAAAATCCCTAGAGTATGTATTTTTGAACAGTGACAATCAAAACTTTCATTGCCGTCTGTAGTCGCCTGTTTCACAAGAGTTTGTCTAGTACAGAATATTTCCATAGCTAAAATGGTCTGTACCGAGAGCAGTTGCAATGAATTTTAGAAACGTTGATCCTGGGTCTTTTTTTCAGTGATTTCGGATCGGATACACCGTTCAAGTAATATAGTTTAAAAAACAAAATTTATTTTTTATGTGTAAAAGTGTTTTTTTGAACAATTTACAGAAATAAATATCATTTATCCTACTGTTCGAAGAATCACCGTCCCCCACCTTAGAGTTTTAATATTTTTATTGTCCTCTTGTAATCTAATGTTCATATTTGTCTTGTTCCCAGGGAAGTGCGTGTAATAGGCAGAGACTGCGGCTCAGGCGGCATGTCGACACTGGTGGGTGCCATGTTGGACACACTACCCGCCATGTGGAAGGCCAGGGTGCCTGCGCAACAGGTGACTATTACATATGTTCTTTATCTGTGAAAGAATGATACATATATTAATATTTAAAAAAATAATGGAAAATGATGATAATGAATAGGTACTTAATGAGAATAATATGTAATATTAGTATCGCCATATTAACTATAGTTCTGAAAACATAAACAAAAAATATTTAAACATCGCACATTACAGATAAAGATTTATAACGATTACGCTACATTTTATTATCTACATAATCTACTTTAGAATAATCATTCAACAATCAAAACTAATAAATCATTAAATAATCATTCACCAAAATACCTATACTTTGTATATACTTTTTATAGGTACATATTTGTATCTATTCTAGAATGCAAAGAAAAAATATTGACTAAGGGCTGATTTTTTAATCATCTGATAACTTTATTCGACGAATAATTTTGTACAACAGTTATTTCATACAAAAACTGTCAAACGTCAATTTTATTCCTCCTGCCGATAACCGAGCCCTAAATTATATAAAAATTAGATTTCAATTTATTCGTCATCGTCGAGATTTGTATCCATTTTTACTATCTTTCATAGAAGATCTAATATCAGTATTTTCTTCTTTTCCAGTGTATATCCTTCCTCGAAGGCAAACTCCGTGAATTCTGCGTGCTATCAAAAACATTAGCCGACATGCTAATGTCTACCGACTTCTGTGACATCGCCACGTTGACAAAATCACTGAACATTGACGTGAACGATGTACCTTTGCTACTAGCAGTTGCTACCACACATACGCCACAAGTCGCGACAAGATACGGTCTCAGTTATGGATAGCATTGAAGAAGCGTGGGTTATACCACGCTTCGGTTTGGTTGAGTCAACAGATAAAAGATAGAGTGTTTGAAAAGTTTTACCGTTCTGCTGGCAGACGTAAATGTCTGAGTGTTCATTAGGTAGAGGAAAACTTCTTACAAAGCGCAGATACAGTCGGAAAGTTTGAATTAAGCTAACTACGTAGGGATTGACTTTATCTACTAAAGCGGCATTGTGTGATGAAGCCTGGTCTTACAAATTATAATAATACAGTTTATACATTCGATAAATTAAAGTTCCAGCGGTATGTAATATTGCGGCCCGTACAGCAATGTAGTATGGCATCTGTTTTCTCACATTTAGTAGCCAATAATAACGGAAACTCATAAAAATGAGCAATCATCACAAGCCATCAAGCAGTGTCGTCTTTATAGTACGCTTAAATTGTACCTATGTACGGAAGATTTTTTCTTAATTCGGACTTTTTAAACGAGCTTTTTGAATAAGCTATATGTTACAATAAAAATCACAAATTATTATATACGCACTTTTTAAATGACGTATGCCATATTTTAAATCTATTCAAATTTCTTTTGCGCTTGCGTCGGCTTGCGACGTCGCTACGTATCACGCTTGCGTCACGGAGTAGTAAATAAATTGAATGCCAATGTTGCGTCCAATGTCCGCAGAAGCAGTGCGTGTGTCGCTGATAATGGCCATCCCAATGCAATTTGGAATGCTACACTAGACTGTATAAGGCGCCATGACACGTGCGGTCTCTTCCGCAAACGTCATCAAATTTCAAATTTTATTCTCCGAATTGCGTGTTGTTTTTTTAATTGCTACGCGCATCCGTTGTCAACGTAGAAGGAATTCAACATCCAGTATCAAAGTACACAAGAACACTTTTATATAATCACTACCAAAGTCTGATGACACAAGTATCAGTCTGCATTGCTTATATTCCTTATAGTTATATGACCAAGTTGTATTAGGTATGAGTGGCAGTCAATAATTATGATCCGGTGTGTAGTTTGAAAGGATCTAAAATGTAGCTGATGATTCCCTACGCTTGTTGGTAGCTATGGCACAATATTCTTCTTATTACCTACTGTAAAGGTATAAAATAAGATGGCATAAATTAATCGTTAGGCAAATCAATATTGGAAAGCGGAATTTTAGCGGCCCGCGCAGTATTGGCGTATTTATTAGTGATCTTTCATAGTACCCTGCTGGGAACTCGCGAAAGTAATTATTTGATTGTATATAGGCAATTAAAAAATTCGCTAAAATGCATAATAATCATTGATGTTATAAAATTATTAAAACTTGCCATAATGTTACAACAGTATGACATATATTAAATTCTTACTATTTCAGAAGTTTAACTTTGAAATACAAATTCTTGCAAAGCGTTGCGCGGGAATCTGTGATGTTTTATTTATTTTTTTAATATCCAATAATTTTTATTTTTGTAACTGTTGCGGGCGAAGTCCACTAAATATGGAATGCGGGCGTGTTCCGGGCGATCGTTGTCAACATTTTACGAATAGCGGACTTCGCTCGCAGCAAAGTATCTATTTTGATTGTGATAAATCGTATTATAATATTATTGGAGTGTTGGTTATTGTGATTTTAAATCAGTTCAGGTTTTAAAAGGCCTACGTATAATTGTGATAGTCAATTAAATTTTATAAATTTATTTACACATTGTAAGCTGTCAAGATATTTTATGATAATATATTTTTGT
This sequence comes from Luperina testacea, assembly GCA_927399505.1. Lineage (NCBI taxonomy): Eukaryota > Metazoa > Arthropoda > Insecta > Lepidoptera > Noctuidae > Luperina > Luperina testacea. The sequence goes on along the minus strand of OV656759.1, from coordinate 16,952,172 downwards.
TTATGAGCCGCGTTGTCGATGCACAATATGTTCAGTATAATCGCGTAGATGTAGGAAATTGGCAGTACTCGGCAGCTAGGCAGTGATATAAAGCGGCAAAAAAAAATGCTGCCTTCGTATTAAAAAAATAACTTGTCAAAATTAGACATTATACGAAATAACGTATAAAGTTAGATATATTATTCTACTAGCAGTGAAGTTACCGGTACAAAGGGGATTTCGATAAATTGAACAAATAATAATCAAGACTTAATAAAAACTAATTAGAATGGCTCTGGCCCTGTTGCGCACCGTCACAACTAAACTTAAAATATTGCTATCTCATTCTCTTATACGATAGAAGAAGAAGATGGAAGTAAATGACAGCTGTCAAATTAGGTGAAGCCAAAACATAGAGACGTCAGTGAAATAGTTTGACAGCTCTAAACGGTTACTATCCCTTTCTTGCTTACGCTAGTGGTAAAGTATAGCAATACTCTTAGTTGAGTTGATGTGCCATAGAACCAGTACCAAGTATTCTTCACAAAATATAATACTCATCGATTTTATAATAGAGCGAAGTTGCCAATCACGACACTTTCTATGCAGAAACATTCCATTGCGTGTTTTGATATGCGCTTTTTGTAGTAGTTGTTAGTAATAGCGTGATGGAGTATTTGGAGTTTCGTGCTTGGTATATTCGTAATGCCAATCGCATACACATGCTAAAGTCCGTTACACATTAGCTCATTAATGATTAAATGAAGAAAAAATAAAATAAAGCAATTCGAGTAGCTCAACTGTCACTAATGAGACACAATTATTTTTTCTATTGTTACCGATCTTTAGGAGATTTTGCGACATCGGAGCGGATATTACGATAGTAAAAATCATTCAAATATTAATATACGGGCTGGTGTAAATTATGTACTAAAGTTCTTCATTTTAAACGCTTGAAAAATTGTTTATGAATAAATCTTTGTATCTCTAGCGGCTAGCGCAGATATTACAGTGATACTTGCTATATAAAAAAAAACTTATCTGTTTATTATAGCTACGTGTGTAGCGGTCTTTATCTATTATTAGAGCTGCATGCTGTAATTCGTAGTTTAAATATATTCGCCCTAATGTTCGTTATGTAATAAGGGACATAGCAAAGTATGACTTTAACGTATAACGTTCTTCCTTTAAAAAATTAATTGTATGCATCGATTTGGTTTGCGTCAGTGCTTTTATCGATCGTAAATTCGAGAATTTTGCAGCTTCTTTAATGGTGTGGCATTTTGGGCATTAAATTGCAAGTCTGCATCGATGTTCTTAGAATAATGACAACTAATTACATCCTACTCTAACTACCACTTTTAAGTTTTATTTTCGACCGATAGAGGCGCTGATGTCTATCTTTTCAATACTTTTAAAAATTAACATCATATTATTAAATTAATTTGCCAACCTGTGTGTGAAAGGCAACTCCTGTATTAAGTCTGGAATACACATGCTACGTAGTAGTACAACGCATGCTGATTTCGAGCAGATGCTATCCAGTAGCACACAATGTAGTATTTTTATCTCACGAAGCGACGCGCTCTTTACTTGTGATTGCCAAGTATACAAACACGCTGTGAATGTCTGTGAAAACGCAGGAGATCTCGGTACTGTCCGATACAATGGCGAAGTCGGAAGTGTGTATTACGTGTTGACGCTTGACGCTACTCGTCTTCACGCATACGTTCATAGCTTATATTACACTTGGTGACCACAAATAAAGCGCGCGTCGCTTAGTGACGAAAAGATGATCATTATTTTACTCACGCGGATAGCGTTCTATAAATAAGCATGCTACTTACTATCAAACAACTGTTTGCTGTCAAAAAGCATGTGTATTTCAGCCTTGACTATAAAGTTATATACATATCCGTTTGTACGTATACCCGTACCTACTATTACCTATCTTCTCTACCTAAGTACCTTGTCTGTTTTCGTGAGGGTAATATGTATAGTTATTTTATAAGTTCTCAATTTTAAAACAATGAGTAATATTTTTTTTTATACTTTAATCTGATAATAAATTATTTTTTTCATATTGAAAATGTGTTTTAAATACAAATCTCTTTCCTGAACCTCATTGAGGATGATCGTATAATAATGTGCATCTGCACTGAGGGGAACTTCTAGGCTGGCAACAAAAAAAAAAAAAACGTACAGACGCCAGCACATCAAGCTACTACAATCTGTCAAATTTCTTTAATAGATTTTCAACTTTATCATTACAGCATAAGGTTCAAAGTTGATTGGGAAAATTTGACAGTTTCGGGTAGCTTGATGTGCTGGCGTCTGTACGTTAACACGACAATAAATGAAAACACTGGCAATAATTAGTGCATAGGTGAAACTATAAAATAAAGTCCTAACACCAAAACTTAATAAAAAACAGTGGCACTCCGGAGTGCCGACAGAAGTGAAAACTTGAACAATTACGTGTGTATTTTGTGAATCGTCTTATAAACAAAACACGCGCGGTACCGGCTACGGCCATCCGTCTTACGAATTTTCGATCAGGTCACGTGTCCTGACGCGAGTTTAACATTTTTTACCCATTACAAAATAAGTGCAACGCCGCTAAACAAGTTTTCACTTCAAAAATAAAACAAAGTATTGGGCCGACTACGAATGAGTTTTTCTGATCAGCTGACTACCTATAGCAAAGATCTATAAGTTATTATAGTGCGCAAGTGTGTGCGCATACACAGGTGCATTCCCTCTTCCCTCACTCCCATAGTCCGATAGGACGGCAACCCGACACAATCGGAGAGGATTAGAAGAGTAATTCTCATAATCATCGGTATCACACCGCCGACTTCCAAACTCAGAGCTGTTACTAAGAAATTCCTAATGGAAAAACTCAGCAACACTGCCCGACTCGGGAATTGAACCCAGTACCCCGCGCTCAGCAGTCGCGCTTGTGACCACGAGACCAACGAGGCAATCAGATTTTTTATTATCATCGATCATTATGATCGATTTTTTTTAATGAAAATTTGTCATAGGCTTCACATTGTGTAACACTGCTGAGTGCCAATACAGCCCAGCCTAGTTCTCTATGAGGAAAAACTCTCCTTTGTACACATTAATTAAATTTAGGCAATTTTCAAACTACATAGCTTAGTTGTTGAAGTTAGAGAGGGTTTCGCCGACTCATTCCTGCCAAACTTGGCTTACATTGGGGCCAAACTTGTCTTACCAAGTTAAGGGTGTAACCACTTCTGTATATAATTACGTAAGCCCTGTTTAAAAGTTGCCTACCGTCCGTTTTATCCACAGAAGATTAACGAGTGAGTGATACGGTCAGAAAATATCGTCGATTCACATTATTACTTTCGCTTAAAATGTTTTAAGAAATGACACGAAATTATTAGGAACACTGGTTTTCAGCTTTAAATGTATATACATATATATATTTTTTAATATTAGGTATGTAAAATTAGTACCTAGAAACTTACCTATTTATGATTCCGAAGCGTCAGGGTAGCCCGCGATATTTAAATCTTCATACGTTTTTTGTAATTTGCAGGCCAGTGTCAGATTATATAATAATAATTATTATTTATTTATTTCAGACATAATTCTAGTTCATAGTTTAAAATTCATACATTTATAAGAGTGTCCATGGAGTTTCTTGACCGTTCTTCTCCATAGGTACCTACGCTTTGGAATGGGCAACTAGCTTCATATTTTCTGACTGACCGACTTCTTGGCAATTCAAAAGTGCCTGTAAATGGTTTAATTGAAATAAATGCTTTGAGTTTAAGCTTGATACTCATATTAAAATTACTTATAAAATATAATATTAAATTCAAAACAGATGAAAACTCAAAATAAAATTGTGATCAATTAAAAATAATAAGTAATTAATATGTAAAAAAAATATCAGAATTGAATAAAAAATAAAAATAAATAAATATATTATGTTGAACAAAATATGAGTCGCAACCATAACAAGTTTTAAAGAATATTTATAGAATTATAATCATTAAAATGAGTAATACAACCCTCAGTTCATATAACCCTATTGAATAACTATTTCCTGAAATATTCATTGTGAAAGTTACGCTCGCAAATTTTATTTTGTTCGACATACAACCTGACACTGACTTGCAAATTGCAAAAAAAATAAGAGGGCTGGCCTGGCGAAAAGTAGGTGTAGGTCTGTACCTACACCCACTTTTCCTTTTGGCGTCTGTACGCCAGCACATCAAGCTAATACAATCTGTCAAATTTCTTTAGTAGATTTGCAACTTTATCGCTAATGCATAAGGTTCAAAGTTGATTGGAACAAATTTGACAATTTCGGGTAGGTTGATGTGCTCGCGTCTGTACTAGACATTAGTCTGTGTAACCCTGTGGGGAGCACGCATAATGGTTATGAAACTATATAAAAAAAAACTAAAGCTATATTCGTCTTTCATTGCGGACTGTACCTACGACCAACACAACTTTTATTATTTGCGGTTTGGATTTGAGTTTGGTGCAAAAAGTACCTATTACGTATTTTTTATTTTAATGACGGGAAAACAAAACTCATTTGAATTGCCTTCGGGGCTATTTGTGGCGGGCATTGTAATTTGTTTTTGTAGGTAATGTAACAAATTAATGTATATTTTGTGATGAAGCTGTATTTGTATATTGTTTTGCTTTGGAGGCTGAACATACGCAGTTATTTCAAGGCATAATTACCGAGAGCGGGAAAATTTCAGCATTTTCATCGCTCTTATAATCCTTTTAAAAACAAAACACGGCTTAACGTGCTTTCCGAGGCACGGACGGGTCACGGTATATAAAGATGGTCACCCATCCACCGACCGACAGAGGTAAGCGTAGCTTAACCTCACTATATACCCGTGCGGCAGTTATTACTTAGCCACGGGCCCTCAAAAAAAAATACCTTATACCTTGTGATTAATTCTGAAATAATACCTAATATAAAATTTGTACCGACTTGGTTACCAACAGACCACCAATCCTATTAATAATCCACAACTTTTCAGTATAAAATTTCTACCTGAAAATAATATCTTGATAAACAAAAATACGTTAAACCTACGAAATAAAAATCTTGGTTTTATATTCCTTACAAGATGTTTTACATTTTTGCGGTTTCTTAACAAAACAAGTACCTAATTTTCAAGACTAAATTGAGTCGGCAATTTATATTTATAGATAGGATCATCAATTTGAAGGCCACTTCTCGTAATTTAAAACGAAAATCTAGTCTAAATCTAGTCGTAGTCACATCTCGGTGACAAACAAATGTCAGTGTCAAAGACGTGTCAAAAACGTAGGGAAATTAAAGGTATCTTTAACAGATCGAGACTGAGATCAGGGGCCTAAAAAGGCCACTTTGGCAGAATCATAAAAACATAACATTATGAATCATAATGGACAGTTAACTGTAAAGTTAATCGTATCAAATCCCATTGGTGAAGGATTTTTCAGTTATTTTTTTTGCCAAAGTGGCCTTTTTAGGCTCCTAGAGGGGTAATTCTCGTAATTTTAGGAATGTTCGCAGTCAGATCTGAGGCTCAATCTGTCAACAATAATTCAAATTTCCCTACATTTTTGACATTGATTGTCGCTAAGATAAGATTGCGACTAGACTTAACGTTTTAAAATACGGGAATTATTAGCCTTCAGACTGAACGTTCTTAAAATTACGAGAATTGCCTCTCTGGTTTCTGATTATAATCACAGGGATCTGCATAGCGATTCTGTAACCATCTCACCGTGAAAACTTAGGTGAAGTGAGCGTGGAGTGAGCTGTCAATAGTGTCAATTCCTAGCAAAAACAAACTCACATCACCTATATTTTCACGGTGAGATTTTTACAGAATCGACCGGCAGTTCTTTAATTTACAATTCTATAGAATTTAATGAATGATTGGACGTAGATAATAACTAAGTAACGGGACGATGCTGAAATTATTTTCTTTCAGTGACCGAGATTTAATCAGTGGTTCAGGATTAGGTACAGACGCCAGCACATCAAGCTACTACAATCTATCAAATTTCTTTAATAGATTTTCAACTTTATCGCTAAAGCATAAGGTTCAAAGTTGATTGGGAAAATTTGACAGTTTCGTGTAGCTTGATGTGCTGGCGTCTGTACCTATAAGAAAAGATATGACTCCGTTTTTATAGATCGAAAAATCTTGTGATTATTAAATCTAAAAGGAGATTGAAACAACATACTATCTCTGTCCTTCAACACCATTTTTTTGCACTTGTCTCATGATTGTAATTGTATATTTTTATAATATAATATGCAAAAGTATAATATGTTTTTGGTATATGTACGTATTTATTGTATACGTAGGTATATGTAAATGGTACAGCCATGGTATCTTTGGGTACACAGACTACCTTCAGTATTGTCTCTCCTTTCACCCTTAACCCATCGAAAGGTTGTCTTTAAAATATCGCTTTTACCGATAAAACCGGCCATTGTGTCAACCTTTGTAAAATTTCTACATCTATAGTTTTAGTTTTTATCTGTATTTTTTATGGTATAAATTACTCATAATAAAGAGTATTCTGCCTATCTACCTTATTGTAAATATTCAGCTACATTGTGTTCCTACATGTATGAGATCATACATTCTTTAAGCAGGTAGAATAAAACTGGAAAACCTGCATAATTTTGGTCGAAATATCCTCAAAACCACAACGTTTCATACCACGTTAATAATTTCCCAAAGTAATTACACTACCACACAAAATTTCTGCATGTAACCCCGCGATGCTCACGTCCCAGCTAAGCTAATAAGTAAAGCGTACTGCGTAGGCTATTTCACTAATTAGCCTCGCGCGGCCCAGCCGGGCCATTACCGGGATTACCTTCGCACAAAGCTAATATTTTATGAAAGGATCACTTCACCCCGTTACGACTGTGCCTCATAGCTACGTAGGTTACGTTGGATTGCACTTTAATATTGATAATGGATCCTTTTAGTGCGAATTGGAGGCAGTCATTTTATGAATAGCTCAAGAAATGAGAGTCGTAGGCTGCTACGATTGCTACGCCGTAGCAGCGTCGTAGCTTTATGTTTTAATGTTGTAATCGACGTTTAATGTTCTATTTTGATGATATTTTCAAACAGAACTCCGGAGGGTAGGCAGAGATAAAACGTAGTTAATGAATTAATGACGTAAAAACTCAACGTTGTGCGTACTTATTAGATTTAATGTATTCTGTGTGAACAACCCATTCTTTTTTTCGACAAAGCGAGGAATTAGAAGGATTATAAAAAAAAATTTTGTACAATAAAAATAGGCACTCTCATTTCTAGTTTTCCACCACAAAATACCTATGAACCCTACTGTCCTTCAAACAAGTCATAAAATATTCCATTAGAGTAGGTAATTTAAAATTTTATCGCGTAACCGTAGGGTTTTCTAGCTAACTGACAGAAACACTATGGGCGGGCAATTTACGAGGTTTTTATAGCCTATTTTTATCGCTTACATCCTCTCTGAGGTAATCTCATGTGATTATGTAGAAATATAGCTCTTAATGTAAGTAATGTTATGTATGTCTTAATGTTATATAGCTGGTAGAGTGACTTGTTGAATGGTAATAAATGGGATTTTACACAGACGCAATTTTGTCATTCAAAAAGATTTATGAAAGATATGGGTAGGTCCTTACGAGTAGGCAGGACAAAGTTTGATCTAGGTTATGTACCTACATCAAGTTTTTTTATTACCACAGCTCCGGCATGCAGCTGATTGTATAATCGAATTGATAAAGGTATTGTAATGATGGTGCGTTAAGGCTCCTGCAAACAGGCGCGACGCGCGACTCGAATCTCGCGCGACACAAAGGCACCGCTCGTTGCGCGACTTGCGGTGCCTTTGTGTTGCGTGTCGCGTCGCGCCTGTTTGAAGGAGCCTTTAATCGGGTACCTAGTTAAAATGTTCTTTAAGCTAAGTACACATCTGCCGGGTCAGCGGGATTGTCCGAAAGGGTTACCGCTGGCTCGGAACATAGAGGGCTAAGGAAGGAACACGGGTGGGTTTTAGTCAGTAAGAGTCTGACACTCCCTTCAGCTCCACCCAGAGCGGGAGGACTCATGTGATGATTTCCCATCCTCAAAAAAAAAAAAGCCAAGTACACATTACAGCCGCAAAAGGCCGCAACGCAAAGCTCAACGCATTTTCATACAGCAAAGATCAGTGCGATCTGCCTGTTGTGTGCGTTAGTTCATAGAAAATGTACGAAAGTGATGAGGGAGGATTTATGCAATGCGTTACGTTGCGGCGCGGCCTGCCCCAACCTGCTTTAGCCTTTTATAGTCAACACGTCACATTATTTTTTTTTCCTAGTTTCATCATGTTCTAGAATGATAAAATCGTTAGTTGTTTATCGTCTAAACCCAACATTATCGATCACAGCCGGGTATGTTACCTTCGATGAATAAATGATCCGTTCTCTTTCTTCTTACAAAGACACAAATATAAGACAGAAACACAGCTTAAAAAGAATTCGTTATAAACGTTTCCACGTACGCCTATTACATATTTACCGGCGTCTACCCGCGAAACAATCCAATTAGTGAAGAGCCCGGGCGTAGCTTTTTCGGCACTCAACCCTCGGCGGCTCGGAACCGCTGAAATACCGACCGCGTATGAAATAATCTCATATTCTAGTATTGTTATGAAATATTCTTTCGCCGTGTTTTGTCCGGGTTCCGTCCGACCCTTAACTTGGTATGTAATAATGTAGTGAGGTGTATAAATGTTTAAGCAACCTACCTACCTAGAATTGAAAATAAACCTACAATGTGACCTCATAGCTATAATGGTTCCTACAACCATTGTAACTTGTTATGTGTGAATTGAATTATTTGAATAAATAAAATAATTAAGAAAGAAAAGAAAATAAGTTTATTTGATCCAGGTTTAAAGTATGGTGCACAATAACCCACAAAAACAAAAAAAAATAGAAAAAAAATAGTATTGTGTGCCTCACGGCTGCGCCAAATACGCCCAGTTCAGCATAAATTAGACACCTAATGCCTGACGCAAATTAGGCCCGCCTGAATTAGGTTACAATGTTGGTAAGTAGATTTAATTTTGTATCGTTAAAATTCCTGGGAACGTGTCAACATGTTCATAATAATACGAGTGATTTGGTAACGAAAACATAAATTCCTTACTCAAATATACTCGCACATAAAATAACACTAAGATTGCGATAAAAGATTAACCACCCTTCTTGATTTCCATAAATGAACGCAAAATATAAAAATAACGCGTAGTTTTTCATACCCTTTCATCTCTTGACAAGCCCAAAAATTATGTGCACATACTTGTATATAACATGACAACCTAATAATTCTCGTAACATGGAAGTCCCTCTTAAATCATGTCAGAAAAGCGCACGATTCAATCAATTCTAGCTATCGAGAATAAATAACGAATGGCTGTCTAAAAAACTTGTTCGAGTAGTTTTCGAAACATTATGCGTTATGATTTACTGGGCCATAATAATACTGGTTGGTATAGTAAACATTTTGAAAATTGTAACAATTTTTCAATCATCTGATAACTTTATTCGAGGAATAATTTTGAAGTGTTGACAATTATTTCATACAAAAACTGTCAAACGTAAATTTTATTCCTCGAATAAAAGTTATCTGGCGATGGAAAAATCAGCCCTAAGATAAATAAAATAAAAACATATTTTACATGAGCACCTTGACTTTACTTAAATCTTATTTAACTATGAGATAAGTACGAGCAGGCGGGTACCTTTATTGTGCGTCATATTATCACACTAATATTATAAAGGCGAAAGTTTGTGTGTGTGTGTGTGTTTATATGTTTGTTACTTCTTCACGCTCAAATGGCTGGACCAATTTTGATAAAATTTTGTATGGAGGTAGCTGACAACCTGGATTAACATATAGGCTACTTTTTATCCCGAAATTACCTAGGGATCGACATTTACGCGGGTGAAACCGCGGGGCGCAGCTATTATTTATATAAAACTTAAGATATTTATTCATAACACAAAATTGCTTCTTCTCATTTTAACTTAAACAAATTTTCTCATTCGGCAACATATTAACAAAATTTAGGAACTTAGGTACCAACATTACCAATAAAGGGAGACAAAACGTTGTAGCAACCTATGTAGGTACCTATATTTTACGAACAAGCCATGGCAAATCGATTTAATTTATTCAGAGTAATGAGGAGCATCCATTTTGCGAACGTGCGGTGCGTGATATCGAGTGGAGGCAGCGTTTAACCGACTATTGCATGATCTTACCCGATCCTGCGTTAGTTTGTTAAGAGATGGGCGAATTCCCATCTCATTACAAGTTAGTTTGTACATGAGATGGGAATTCGCCCATCTCAATGGATGCGTTAGTGCATCCATTTCATATTATGGTTAAAAAAAAATTAATACACTTTAGAACTTTGCTAGGAAAGTGTAGCTAGCAGACAGATAATAATTATCTTCATCTTTTTTTAGGTTCGGTATCAAAATGGTAAAACGGAACCCTTATGGTGAGACTCAAACTCTGTCTGTCACAGCTGGATATCTCAAGAACTACTAATGCTATCAACTTAAAATTTGGATTGGTTTTAGATGACATTTGCCCAACTATTTTGCAAATAAGAAAGAAATAAAAATATCTGTATATTTTTTGCAACAGGGACTGAAAGGGGGTCTGAAAAATTCGAAGTAGGGCTACTAGGGCATGTGGGGTATCATATTATGAAAGAGCGCAGTTTGCACATTCTCAAACATTTTTTTTTGGGCCACATAGTTTTTGACTTTTGATGAAAAATGTAAAAAAAAATACCATCCCCCCTTATCTCCGAAGTTTGCAAAGAGAAAAATCTGAAAATATTCTAAGTGACAGAAGTTTATGTAAAGATTACAGGAAAAATAAAACAAAGTCTCTAAATAGCACATTTTTTCAGAAATCATTAACAAAAGTTACATTAGTTCCACATCGTTTAAAAGATGGCGCTGGCATAAAACTGCAATATTCTATACCGCAGTGTAGTGTTAAAATTCTCTGATGAATTTAGGCCTCACCGATGAAAAATTAAAAATATGATGGTACGGAACCCTCGGTGCGCGAGTCCGACTCGCTCTTGACCAGTTTTTTTTACATAGTGATAGGATCTGTATAGCATTGCATCACATTTGTATATGTATTGAAAACCACGAAAGTTTGCTTGCTAGAAAAGGTACAGTATTTTATCTCACGAAGCGACGCGTGCTTTACTTGTGGTTACCAAGTGTACTAACACGCTGTGAACGGACACACACACACACACTTCAGACTTTGCCATTGTCTCGGACGGTAACGAGAACATAGACAATAACTGCTTATTGTACACTTGGTAGACACAACTAAAACGCGTGTCGCTTCGTGAGATACAAGTTCTCTACACTTTGCTTGGATTACCGCCCAGACATAGTACAATATGATTGTAGGTACCTACGAAATAAAATCTTTTCTTTAGGTACAGCTATAACCAGGTATACCTAGCTTGATGTGATCGAAGAACCAAAGAATGTTTAAAATCCAGGCTTCAGTTTCAGTAAATTGAACATCGAGAATGTACTGTTGTACCTACCTACCTATCAAATAGAGTGGGTTTTTTAGCGCCTCATTAAAATAGCGTTTGTTCGACTAACCAAGCTGGTATGTTGTATAGGTATAACCAGCAAAACCCCACGCTACACTCAAATTAATTGCGTGAAGTTAATTGGCGTATCGTTCTGCGATCGGCATGGAAACTCGAAGCTTTTGCTGAAAAACGTGCTTTCATGTACAGTCAGGGAAATTAATTGTTAATCAAAGTGTCACCCTACTTCAATATACCGTGTTATGGCCATTTCATACAACTGTCAAAGAATTACAGTTACGATTTGAATGTACGGACAATTTAAGATGCTACTTAATTTGCTGAGTTATTAATTTCCCTTACTTTACTATGGAAGGAGTTCGGTAATTATATTTTTATAAACAAGAAATTAAAATAATTAAGTAAGTGACGTAAATTAATAGAATTTTCCGAAAGTCACCAGCTTGAATCTTGACCAACTTAACAGCTTGATGACGTCATTGTAAAAAAATTGCATAGTAATCAGCCTATAATGTGCCCACTGGTGGGACACAGGTCTCCTCTTTTATTGAGAGCGAGAGGGCCGTAAACCCACACACACTATCACATAATTGCTTCATGTAAAAAATGTTCAACTCTGCAATAGGGCTAAAATTATGTAATAAATCAGGACTTATCAGGTGGTCAAGAAACTACCTATCATCATCATCATCATCTGCCTAGCCTTTTCCAATTATGTTGGGGTCAGCTTCCAGTCTAACCGGATGCGGCTGAATACCAGTATTTTACATGGAGCGACTACATGGAGCGACTGACCTCCACAACCCAGTTACTGGGTAATACGATACCGCTTGGTAAGACTGGTTGTTAGACTTTCGGACTTCTGACTACCCGTAACGACTGTCAAAGATCCACAAATTACAGCCGGGACCAACAGCTTAACGTGCTTTCCAAGGCACAGAAGGTTCAAGGAACTAACTATATGTTTTGAATATTGCTATTACAACAGCTTCTGGTTAGAGAGTTGTCACGCAAGCTACGAGTAGGTATATCTCTATATCTCGTAATGGGACAACATTAAAAGAATATGGAGGCATGAGGAATAGGGTATCTATAAAGTTCACTCATATAGGTTGTTTTGGCGTGTAGTGTACATGGCGCTACAGGATAACACTATTGCGTATTTAGAAGAAAAGAGTCTCGGCTATAATAGAGGTCGGCTACCGTCTTGCTTGACAATTATGTGAGATATGTAGTTTTATTTATAGAAACAATATTCCTTTATTAATCCATACTATTAAATAAATGCGAAAGTGTGTCTGTCTGTCTGTCTGTTACCTCCTCACGCTGAAACCGCTGAACCGATTTAGATGAAATTTGGTATAGAGATAGTTTAAGTCCCGGGAAAGGACATAGGTTTATTTTTATCCCGATATTCCCACGGGATCGACATTTATGCGGGTGAAACCGCGGGGCGCTGCAAGTGTAAAATAAGCCTTTTATTTATTTAAACTTCTCGCCCAAAAATGTACAATGACGGACTTAATGCCTTAGGCATTCTCTATCAGTCAACCAAGGGTGGTGAAGAGATTGGATGGCAGGTGCTTTGGTTGAGAGGAACAATGATAATGAGAGCAGTGGTGGCCCCGTGGCAACGGCCGCGGCTTACGATTTGTAGTTCGTGGGTTCGAACCCAGACAAGGCGCTTTACTTTGTGTAAATCGTTTCATCACCACTGCTCTCAAAACGGTGAAGGAAAGCATCGTAAGGAAACCGGCATGTCCTAGAACCAAAAATTCGAAGACATGTGACAACCCGCACTGGGCTCGCGTGGTGGATTAGGTACAACCGACTCCCGACGACGACTCGAAGAGAGGATCGAGGCCTGTGTCCCAGCAGTGGGAATATTTCAGGCTAATTATGTATGTTATGTAAGCCTTTGTAGGGTACATACCATATCATTTAGTATATTTATTTATATTTTAATAAACTTACACAACGTAACATCATTGACGTGTAAAAGTGTGTACAAACCTACTTACAAAAATAAAATCATTTATTATTATCGTTGAGTCGAAATGTCAACCGTACGTACAATGTGTATTTTGTCAGGTAAAAAAAAAAAACCACGCCATTGTCATCATCATCTGCCTAGCCTTTTCCCAATTATGTTAGGGTCGGCTTCCAGTCTAAATGGATGCAGCTTAATACCAGTATTTTACATGTAATCTATTTGAATAACTGTTATTATTGTGCTGTGACTATTGTGACTGTGTGTGCCTATTATCATCCCAACTATTCTCCTTCTGACTGTTTTCTGTGTGTGTTGCTCAATATAACCGTGAGTACTATTAGCAGACTTCATTCCTCTGCCTATTACACACTCCTGATAAGCACTATATCTTTATTAATTTCGGTACTGTAAGAGCGCTAAGCTCTTGTAGTACCTATCTACCTACTTAATTACGCGTAGATATGCAACACAAACTCAACGTCTTCCACTTATCTCGAAGATCAACACAAGATTTAACTAAGTAAGTCTGCATCGTATCGAACTTGCTAACAAGGACATCCGAGATATCGATCTTAATTAGAAGATCGATTAGACATCTAACTGGCGAGATGTGTCGGTAATGCATTTATCTTGTTCCAGTATTAACGCGGGTTCTCTTATTTACTGAGAAATACTGGTTCCGAAAATGTGTGGGTGTTAAATTAATTACTTTTTAGTTTAGTTTTGATCGGAGAGTTTAAGTAATGACTCTAAAATCTAGTTGGTTTAAGATTTCATTAAATTGTTAACAATCTTTGTTTTATAATATTGTATCAATGTGTATCTAGGTGTACCCACAAAACATTACGCATTGGGTACCTACTTACTTAATTGTAGCGACATACTTCTGTATAAGCACAGTATCATGGAATGATGGAACATAAATTGTAGACGATCAATCAATCAATTGTCCATGTACCTATACCTACAAGAATTCATTCGTCCTTCGGTTTCTTGTGTTCTTGTGTACAGTATCTTTTTAAGGCTGTCTGCATCTACCTATTAGTTGGGCTTTCTCTGGATTGGTGACGCACCTACAAAGCCTCTGGTAATGCGAATATCCTAAGGTAGTTGTGACCCAGGAAAACAGCTCACTGCTTTGCTAACTAATAACGTAAAAGACTAGAATTTAATCCAAACAGAATAGCTTTCCACGTTTCTGCGAAAATAACATAAACTTGATTGAATATTGCTTTTATATCTTCTATTTTATACGAACGAACGCCGTAAAGTCGCGCACTAACTGGACCGAGCGCCGCCGGCGCGGCGGAGCGGATTATTGCAAGATGCGCCATTGTAATCCTATTTTATGCGGCAGGTCTGCGTTATTGATATTACGTGCGGTAAAGTGGATTATGCTTGAATTACGTACCTGTATCTAAATATTGGTTGAACGTACTTAGTTATAAGTAATGTTTGCAACTTTGTATGCATACCTATTAGAAAATCTGGGCGAATTTGTAGGTATACTCAACCCTAGATCAGTTGTAATACTAACACTAAGAAAATCGTCTCTACAACTACGGCGCGGCGGCGCTTCCTAAACCTAGGACACATTAGACGAAGTTCCCGGGAGAAGCTAGTACCTATTTCAAAACAATAAAATAATATCATTATTAACAAGCATAAAACAGCGCTCATTACATATTTTTCATCGCATAAGTAGATAATTCTCAAAATTTTGAACGTAAACTATCATATTTTGATAATAAAGGGAATTCAATCAACTAAAGAAATAACTAAAAATTATTCCATTGAGTTGCTGGTTGGTACCACAGGATCACCACTACTCTTTTTTTCGTATTCCATATTGGATGTTATTATTTAGACGTCATAATACATTTCTTACGACAAGTTTCCGTGACTAAGTCCCAATAAAGTTGTACCTACAACTGTATCTGTTGGCACGCACCAGCAAACGTTAATGTAAGCCAACTACAGAACACGTTGAATCACAGTTTAACTTGGAATACGTTAAGGTATTACCAAGTATAGCCCATGACAACAAGTTCTGTTACAGGAACTAAGTTGAAACGAGCTTGCTATTTTAATGTTGACCTTCTTTGGTAAGTTGGGACATAAAATAAGTCGCGATGAGCTTTTGTCAATTAACTAAGTTTGTTTCTTACCGCGCCTTAAAACTTAAAAGCTCTGTCAATGTCAATTTGTTGCCTGCCAGTAATGTGCGGTGACTGTCATCCTCACCCTCACACATACGAAGGGCTAACTTTCGAGTGAGCCTGTGTGAGTGTGTCCAGATAAACGTATTTTCTTATAAATCATCATCATAAATTATGAAGGCAAAAGAACCCTTCACTATTTTTAAATTTCGACATCTAATGTATCTCCTGCGTCCCTCCTACCACCTACCTTTTGAATGATTATCGTCTTGAACGAACATTTTTTCACTTCAGTAGCTCAAACATGTAGGTTTTGCTGCGTGAAATCAGTGAGCAAAATGCGATTTTGCTCACTGAGTGAGACAAAGTAACTTTTTAATTATTTTTTTCAGAAAGCCTTGAATATATTATTCAGCCTTGGGTTAATCATACAATTCGAAACATTCACACTCCATCTCTTTCCCGCCATTAGAAAGAGAGAGAGACAAAGACCAGCCCTTTCGAAGTTCGGATTTTGAATTCGACCTCAAAGACAAACACGTTCGGAATTTCGTACTAACTAAAGTTTTGCAAAAAGAAAATTTATTGAATTTTTTACTTATTGTTGTATTTAAACGAAAATAAGTATTTACTGCAAATAAAACTGATATTTAACTTGTAAATATTTATTTCTAGTTTCAATAAATGTTAGGTAGGTACGTAATATATTTTGAATAATAAAATATCATGGGTGCTATTTCCGAACACGCCTTAATTTAAATAACAGAGCGGGAATAAAATTTCGTGACTGGCGTACAGAGTTGAATAAGTTAAAAAAATATTAAAATAATCGTAAAATATGAGTGAAACTAGCGACGAGAACAGTATTTTAACACCGGAAGAGTTAAAACAACAAGTTATTAATGCAGAATTAAGTTTCCTACCTGAGAAGTCTCGCGAGAAATATCTGAAAGCATACCATGTCTTCAATGAATGGAGACTTACAAAGGGCGCAAGCAGTTTTTCGGAATTATTTTTTAGATTTTATAGAATAGGTATCTACCTATAATGTTGATTATTTTGATTCACAATAAATAGTTATTTCAATCTATTCCTGTTTATTATTTTATCTCCTAAAGTGTTCTCGCTGCTGAAGTGAAAAGTTATGTGTGTTACACGAGAGCAAAATTTTTTTGCATCTCGTGCCTTTGAATCTCTCGCCACACTCAGGATTCAACTTTAGAATCACTCGCTACGCTCGTGATTCAATCGTTGAATCCTTCGCTTGCTCGGGATTCAAAATCAGCACTCGCAGCAAAAAACTACTTTGCTCTCTTGTTGCACAAATAACTATTGACCAGCCCACGGCTGACTGTTGGATGCCTCTGAAAATGGTGTACCTACGAGTATGAAAAAGAAGCACAAAAAATATCAGTTTATTGTTAAGAATCGAAATTAGGTTTGCAAAGCATTATAAACATAACTGTCATGATGGTCTGCTTAGGTCCGTAAAGGTACAGCGGGATGATAATCTTTTTTATTTTACTCCCCTACCTGTCCCACTCCTGGTCAAAGGCCTCCCTCCACTCCTTCCATCTTCCGCGAGCCCGCGTCCTCCTTCCAGTTTTGACGGAACCTATCCAGTTCGTCCTGCTATCTTCTATGTGGTCTGCCGCGACCCGCCTCACTGTCTCTGGGCACCAATTCTGTGCTAATCCCATTTAAGTTGGGCAGCCTTTTAAGCCACGCCAGTTATCTTTGTTTTGGCGCGCAGTACCTATTGTGTTTCGAACACGATCCGTAAATTAGTTGGCTTATCACAAGGTTCATAATTTATAAATAATCTGTATCTATCTGTTATATTCGTTCGGGCTGATTTTTCAATCATCTGATAACTTTATTCGAGCAATAATTTTGAAATTTTGACAATTTGACACAAAAACTGTCAAACGTCCATTTTATTCCTCGAATAAAAGTTATTTGGCTATGGAGAAATCCGCCCTTATTAGAGCTGAATTTTTATTTTTTTTATTATTATGTTAGTTTTTGTATGAAATAACTGTCAAAATTTCAAAATTATTCCTCGAATAAAGTTATCAGATGATTGAAAAATCAGCCATAAGTGAAGTAATGGAATAAGGGAAGTATTTTCCGATTTTTTACTTTTCTATTACTCAAACCTCAGTTGGTCTGATTCTCCAAGGATGACTGTTGTAACATGCCTTTGAAAAATGGTGTATCTACGAGTATGTACAATATGGAGTAATGCCTATATCTTGCTACTTCACATTAACGCTAGACCTCCCAATGGGATAACGTGTGTCGAGTATCGGGTTTTAACTCGATTCAGTTCGTCTTTGCTTGTCCCTAAAGAATGTAAGTTTCAAATGACTTTTTCATATTCTTTTTATTTTGTCATGAAAGTCTCTCGACGAGGAGTTTTGTTGCTAGGAAAAGTAACAAGGAATTTTTTTGTTTTTTTTTTGCATTTTTTTTTGTTTTTTTTTTTAGATAACTATTTCTAGTATATCTAAATGAAAGGCCGTAAAATAAGTACCTACAAGTTACTGTTACTATTAGCCTGCATCATACCACTGCTGTGCAAAGGTCTCTCCCCATGACATAGGTACAGACGCCAGCACATCAAGCTACCCGAAACTGTCAAATTTTCCCAAGCAACTTTGAACCTTATGCTTTAGCGATAAAGTTGAAAATCTATTAAATAAATTTGACAGATTGTAGTAGCAAGTGATGTGCTGGCGTCTGTACATATTGAATGGTGTTATTAATTAACTACTGTCATCATCATCATCATTTCAGCCGAAAGACGGCCACTGCTGGTCATAGGCCTCCCCAAGCACCTCCACTTCGACCGGTTCTGTGCTTCTTGCATCCAACGGGGTCCTGCGGCCTTCACAGGTCGTCGGACCACCTTGTGGGAGGCCTTCCAACGCTACGTCTGCCGGTACGCGGTCGCCACTCCAGAACCTTTCGGCCCCATCGGCCATCTGTTCTGCGAGCAATGTGCCCTGCCTACTGCCACTTAAGTTTGACTACTGTACTATGAAGAAAACACCAGATAAAACAGCAAAGAAAAACTACTACTTAGTCTAGTCTGCTGAGAGCAAATAGAAATTAAAAGAAATAAAGAAAGGAAAAAGTGCGAGCATAAGAATAAATGCAAATCTTTTTCAACATTTTCTCCCAAGGTGTTCTTCGGGGAAATTAAAATGCATTATTAATTAAGTACTTAGCTAAGTGGACCACGTTACAAAGTCATATTATATAGTAAATAATGTATTAGCACCCCTACCCAACCCTTTAGGAAATATTCATATCTTTATTTGCATTATGTTTAAAGGTGTTACAATGGCTTAGAGCTAAGATACACCTACGGACACTGTAGGAGACATCAAAACGTAATGCGTGGCGTGATGTTACGAGTATGTTTGTATATAAACAACAATATTTAGCTTCCTCCAAATTTGGATATTGTGGATATGCTTAAAGCTGTACGTATTCCGGGTTTGTAAAAGTGCATAGAGGAGAAAAACAAGTGCAAGTTGGTCTCGCACACAAAGGGTTTCGTACCATCGCACAATATTTAACACTACATATTTACTTAATAAAAAAAATACTTTAGTTTCGTTTCTTGTAAGTATAATATATAAAAATAATTTTATTATTTGTTATGGCCATAGATAGTAGCAAATTCTCTGGTTAATTTCAAGTGTCTATGTATTACGTCTCAAAAGATACAGCCCTGTGACAGCCGGACGGACAGAAGCTCAGCGGAGCCTTAGTAATAGGGTCCCTTTAGCAGCCTTTGGGTATGGGACCCTAAAATGTTTCAAAGTAAATTCTGTTCCAACGTGTTTCCAACTTAACGCTAAACTTTACCAAAGAGGCTGAAATAAAAAAGTCTGCCCCACTAAGCAGGCGCTAAATAAAAACGAAGAGAAAAAATAAAAAAAAAGCACCGAGTTTCAATGACATGGTTAAATATGAAAACTTTGGAAAGTTTGAGTGAGACGGTCGGAGTTTGGTTTACGGCCGCGTCCTATATTCATGGAGATACCGTATGTTACGCCAATTTGTTAGAATTTTGAAGTCTTGTGTCTCTCTCTTCGTATTTCAAGGAAAATTACTATTTTTACTGCATGTCTAGTGGTCACAAGTGTTACTGCTGCGCGTGAGGGTTCCTTTCCCCCGTCGGTTGGACAAAGTGGTTCGAAACCGATGAAAAAACACGAGTTTTTCAATCAAGGATATGGACGACATTAATCAATTTTCTGATAGGCACTAAAGCTAAGTACTAGTTAAATTCAAAAGGTATGTTTAAAATTATCTGCCAGAAAAAGATAACCAGACCATATCAAGAATTTCTAATTTAGTTGTCGAGAAATCGCAATTCACAAAAATAAATAATCAAAGTCGGTTCAGCCGTTTGAGAGCTACGATGGCGCAGACAGACACAGATACACACGTTAAACTTATAACACCACTCTGTTTTGGTCGGGGGTTAAAATAGGTCAGGTGCGTAGTACTCGCAACCAGCGCGCGTCATGTGTGACCAAAGGGATCAACGTAACCAAGAAGGAAAAAGGACTATGTAGGTGAGGATCGTAGCAGGTGGCGTTATGTAGTTTTTGGGAATAAGAAAGAAAAGGGAAGAAGGCGTGAGTTTATGTATGTATGTAATCTGCATTCGCGATTTATTTGTCAAAAATGTAAACAAATATGTGTTTATCGAAAAATAACTTTAAGTCCTACGCAATAAAGTTGAGTTTACGCTACAATTTCAACCATTTATATAACTTCTTCAATAGTGCAAGTCGCTCTAAAATCAACTTAATTACCATTAAAATAAAGTTTAAATATTTGTTTAACTTGAAATAATATCAATTTGAAACATAAGTTTGAACTCACTTTGAACTCATACACCTCGTATGAGTTCAAATTTAAAAGCATTCCTAACTTTTGAAAAATCGTCAATTCGTAAGCGCAAATTCTGTAGTTTTTTTTTCTTTCTGACATCCTTCCGTCTAACTTTATCTTTGAAAAAAGTGCAATAAATCTAAACTGACAAAGAACAAGAGAAAGTTAAACAAAGAATGCAAACCCTGGCCTTTATTAAATGCTTAAAGTATAACAATAAAACGTCTGCCAGGGTGATTTATATTGCACTCGGGCGCAGGGTATAAATTACCCCTCGCTTAGCGGAGTGACACCGGCGTTGAAAGGTAAGCTGCGAACTAATTCTGTAATACGAGCAGGAATGTTAAGCGGGATTATATAAGCTAGAAGCAGCTTAAACGCAGGAAAATATGAGGAACAAGGGATATTTAATTGATCTTCTTAAAATGAGTTTTTGTCAATATAAGTATTGACCTTCTTACCAAGGGGTATCGTATTACCCAGTAACTGGGTTATGGAGGTCAGATAGGCAGTCACTTCATGTAAATTACTGGTATACGGCTGCATCCGGTTAGACTGGAAGCCGACTCCAACATAGTTGGGAAAACGCTAGGCCGATTATGATGAAGTATTGACCTTCTATTGATGTACCTCTCTTAAATTAATGAACCTCTAAACATTTTTTTGGGCATCTTATGACGCATGTTTTATTAAATAAATGAGCCTCTTTTCTCAATTTTAGATTAGAAAAGTAAATTCGGAATTATTCGAAGTTCGATTACATGCCCGTACAAAGTTAACTATGTTTCGATTTTTGGCCGTAAATGGTGTTTATTAGGACGTAGTTTACCACGAGACAAAGTCGTGGAAATCGGGGTAGATATTGGCGCTCACAGAAAATTTTGCTGTGCCCGACAGGGTACATAATTGATTCTATTGTTTTATACTTATCACCTGTATGTGTACTTTATGGATGCAATAAAGATTGAATTGAAATTATTACCGACTTCAAAAAAAGGAGGTTATCAATTCAACACGTATGTATGTAATATTATTGGAACTGTATTATATTCACATATGACAATATATTAGGGCTTCCAAACAAATATACAAAATTTTATAGATGTATGTATGTATCTATGTTTGTCCACGCATTTCTCCGCAACTATTAATCGGATCGTGATCATTATTTTTTATTGGCTTACATTTACTTCAACTTGGGGAACAGTGCAAGTTTCATAAAAATCGATTCAGTAATTTTCAAGATATGGACTAATACGTGTAAATTTGTGACGGCCTGGCTTATTGATACGAGCTACGGGTGTAGTGTCAAAGGGAAAACATCTCAAAACCTTGGTCAAATTCTAGGGAAATATTTACATCAAAACTATTACCTACTTATTACAAATAAAATTTCCAGTTTTTACTTAAAACATAAAATTACGAAATAAAAAAAAGTAATTTAAAAAAAATTAAATCGTCTTTAAAAATAAATTAAAACCTACGGGGATTACAGGCGTGATGTAATTGCTGTAATAGATAAACAATGATGATCTACAATTGTTTTTGTGTATGTTATACACAAAAAAAACGCCAGTCGATATGTTTATATTGCACGACTCATAACGAAAATGGCTCTTTTATTCAAAATTGTTTAATTATTATTAATAAAAAACGAACTAATTTAATATCTATATTATGGTTTTTTTATACGATCAAATGAACATTATGAGTTGTTCACTATTGGATTTTACAATTTTGAAGTATGTAATTCTTTTATTTACGCTGCGAACAATAACAGTGGATACATTTTTACCGTTATTGCAGCCTCTACAGTATTTTTTTGAGATGTCGTTAAAAGTTTATGTAGTTGTTTTTGATCAAAATTTACTGCGCGGTTAGCTATCGTTTTTTTTTCTTTTTACAAGCATCAGCATCAATACTATTACATCAAGCTTATTTTATTCTAACCTCGTTCGTCGTAGTCGTAACCTGTTCTTTAAAATGCCTGGAGAGGAAATCAGTGATTTGAAAACACCCCTCAATTAAAAACTAACATTCGATATTTCACCTACTTTAATCTTATAAAAAAGAAGATTATTTTTCAAATCAACTTGTCCTCTAAAGCTCAGATTTAATTATAACATCTTATAAATAAAAAACCGAAAAAACTGCGTGACTTCGCTTCTTATAATATCACAAGTCCCGCCACTAAGCTGCTTAGTCAATACTATAAAACGTCTTCCTTGCTTCCGCTAAATGGCGTTCTTAATGTTCTTATTACACAGCGGATTAGTCAGTCGTGGCACGTTTACCGTCTAGTTAGGACGTCTCGCACCGAGCTCCCCGAAGTCGGTGGCGGTTTAAGAGATTAAAATGTTTTTTAGATTGTAGGTAAGTTTTATAAGAGTTGTTGTTTGAAAGGCTTCTAAGTCAAATATAGCGTCTTAGAAATATTTTTGTATATAAGTAGGTAGGTAATACGGGCTGGTGTCCGCAACTCCACGTCAATGCGCGTGTTTTGCGTACTATAAGGTAGGTAACAGAGACGACGGATACGAGTATATTATGTACACAAAAATAGAAAGAAATTATTTGTTATCTTAATTTTACAGAAGACAGACTAATGACAACGCTGAACTAGTGAAAATAGACAAGGTACTTTTTAAAATAATTCTGTATAATAAGATGAAGTCATAAAGTAAATAGGTATTACTTTTTATCATGAATAATTTTCCTCATTGAAAATTTTATATTTTGTGTTATAAATACTGCTACTTTGTGCATAATGAAGTGTGCCAGTACCTAGGTATTTCATTACCTAAATACTTAGTGCCTTTTCACACGTACCGGCAACCGGGTAGCCGGTGCCGACTATCCGGCAACACTTGCCAGGCAAACTACGCCGGTACGTGTGAAAGCTAACGTACAGTCGGTGACCAACATTGTCTGACCCACCCAACATAATGGGTTAGATAATGTTGGCCACCGACTGTACATGGCTATACACTTCGTCGCCGGGTACCCGGCACCAGCTACTCGGGACGTGTGAAAAGCGCCTTCGAGCCCTCATTTCTCAAAAATGAGCCCTATTACAGCCAGCAAAGTATTTAATTTCAAGCCTTGAAAATTTTGAAAAGTGAAAAATGAAAAAGTCGCAGTGTAAAAAGAATTCATTGGGGCAGGTCCGCTCTCATTTCGCTCAGTTTTCGCTCGACTTTCGCTCCACAAAGCGATTGCAACAGGTTGCAATGTAAAGATTTTCTTAAAGCTTGTACTTATGTACTTACTGTTTTGGGAAAGTGTGTCGGATGAAATATACGGCTGTTGATGTTACGTTGATATTATTTTTGTCATTATAATCTGTTGTTTCAGAAATACTGCTCTTTTATAGTGATTGGTCGGTTTTATGGCTGTGATGTTTGATTTGACTGATTGATGGCGTTTAGGTGGGTCAAATAAAACGACTATTAGTACTTTATTTGTCTTATTTATAACGTAAATTAATCGTCCATATTTTTTGCAAAGAATAAGACCTATAGGATTGTCATCCATGCCTTACCCAAACGATTTGTTCCACACGCTGAAGATCGCCCACCTGGACATTAAACAAACTCCGGACCCAGGTTGGTCGAAGCAAGGGAAACCTGTTCTGCGGTGCTATTCTGTAAAAATCTCACCGTGAAACTTAAGTGAAGTGAGCGTGGAGTGAGCTGTCAATAGTGTCAAATCCTAGCAAAAACAAACACACTTCACCTAAGTTTTCACGGTGAGATTTTTACAGAATCGACCGGCAGGTGGGGATTCATAAACGACTTCACCTTGAAGTGTAAATGTGGGGTCCACAAACGATAGAACACTTAAAATCATGTCCTGCGTATTCTGTCAGTTGCACGTTACAGGAAATGATAGACGTTAGTAATGGCGTCACGTAGCTGATTCTGGGCCGAGGCCATTTAGATTGCCATCGACACGCTGAGAAGACGAGGCTTAAGTTGGTTATAAAACCGGCATCGGACTATACAGGATTATAACAAGTCTCGATGGGTATATTTTATTTCCTTACTTAGAAATTGACATAAATACAAGAGATTTTGATAGTTTTCTCCAATTGGGAAAAAAAAAAACAAAAATGGAGAGGGGAAGGCTTTAATTTCCCAATATTGAAAGTTATCGAACGAAGTTCTAGCTTCATAACTAAACGTAGGTACTTCCAACGCAAAAATATAATTCAGAGCAAATATACAATATGTCAAGATCCTTTTATGAGAAGTTTATTGTTATGTCACAAAGAAATGCTCTGAGGGATACGAGGGTGCCTCAAGGAGGTACGGCGGTGTCTACTCTATAGCCCTTATGTGGTGGTTTTGTACTCCTACATACGGTGGTATATACTTGAATAGAAAGTTGTAGAGTAAATCGCGCCATTGGAAAAAAAGGCGGTGACCACAGTGTGTTCAAAAATGATAAAGATGCCCGAATATTCCCGATTAGTAACACTTTTTTAATAAAACCTTAACACTTGAACTAAGAAGCATAGTTATGTACGATCGAGAAACCTGGTTGATGGAGTGGACGTGCTCAGTAGTAGAAAGGCTGCGACGAGATCCGGCTTGTTCGGGGGGCTGATGTTTGTCGAGGGCTCCGGCTATTCTGTTCTCGATTACTTAATGAAAGCTTTGTACAGGTGCGAAACCATACTGATAGGACGGTAATTGTTTATGTCTGTTTTGTCACCCTTTTTGTGGAGAAGAATTGTGCGTGGCAGAATTCCGGTGTTTAAAATACTGTTGAAAAAATTTGTAACATGTGGAAGAAGGACAGGCTCTCTTATTTTTAAGGCTGCAGTGGTTAAGCCATCGTCGCCTGGGCTCTTACTATAACTTCATGCTACGCAGTGCCTTTCCAGTGAATTTCCCAGCGTGTGAAAGGTGAAATGTTATCGGAGCACGAATATACAGTTGCGTTAGGTTGTACAGTCGGTTTCGCGTTTCTTATAAAATTCTGTACAAATGTTCAAAATTTTGTCTCTGTCGTTCTGTTTCACACCTGCACAATCCTTGAAACACGCAATTGTAGGTCGTCCTTTGCTTGATATTCCTTGTTTGGCTGATTTTAGTGAGGTGTTTTGTTCTAAAGTAATCTCTATGAGGTGTGTGTTACGGTTTCTTAAGCCCAAAATCATCAACCAAAATTGGTTTATACAATCTGTCAATTATTGTTGAGGCAGCAATATGTTCCTTAATCTTCAAATAAGTTGTGTTTACGTAACGAAAATTACGAGATTGTATTCTACAATATTTTACGAATTTCGCGATGTGGATTACACAGATCGATAGAGATTTAAAAACAGAGTGATAATAGTATAAAAAGTCAAAATGTTCTATACGCCCTTTGAGCACAGAGGTATTGATTTATTTATAGGAGAGCCAATAGCTGTAACAGATGAATAATTTGTATGTGAGGCATAAAGCCAGTTATAGATTGTTAGTTTATGGAAGGAAGCATTTCTATCTAGTTTTTCCAAAGCAGTTTCCTGTACCCACGCCACGTCCATGTCCTCGAGTCCTCGTCACGAGAATTTTCTTACTCATTGTAGCATTTTTTCGATATCATGATGAGTTTTATTTAAAAAAAAACACGTTTTATCAGAGACTTACCAGTAAAAAAAAAACATGTGGGGTCAGGGGGTAGGACCAAATTTCAAAATGAAAATCCAAGATGGGAAAGGTTTTGAAGGGCCGTGGCATACCTACTGTCGCGCCATTTTGATATTTTTTTCAAAATGGCAACCACGAATGAAACCTATTTAAACCGATAGCTGACATCAATGCAAACCAAAACATAAGACTAGGTACACTCGTAAAATGTAGGTAGTACAATGCTCAGACCAAATAAAAAGTCAAGACATAGCGCTGCGAACAGCATGTAAAAACTACACCTCCGCTCTGTGCATACACGCTTACATGGACACATTTATAATCAAACTAGTGACCTCACTATGTGTACACATGTTTACGAAACTGGCTTCAGTTTACTGTTGACAGCCCTCTGTCTTGGT
This sequence comes from Luperina testacea, assembly GCA_927399505.1. Classification (NCBI taxonomy): domain Eukaryota; kingdom Metazoa; phylum Arthropoda; class Insecta; order Lepidoptera; family Noctuidae; genus Luperina; species Luperina testacea. The sequence goes on along the minus strand of OV656759.1, from coordinate 16,925,414 downwards.
TTTTTATTTGTTCTGAGGGTCAATGACTATGCTAAGATGCGATAAATATAATAAATTTATGAAATACTAGCTGCGCCCCGCGATTTCACCCGCATAAGTGTCGGTCCCGTGGGAATATCGGGATAAAAAGTAGCCTATATGTTAATCCAGGGTGTCAGCTACCTCCATATAAAAATTTATCAAAATTGTTCCAGCCGTTTGAGCATGAAGAAGTAACAAACATATAAACACACACACTCACAAACTTGCACCTTTATAATATTTGTGTGATTTTGATAAGAAAACAGCGATCACGTCCTCCAGATATGTAAACGTTTACAAACACATAACCACAAAACTGTCAGACCGCGTTACCGCCAACTGATGAGACCTCCCTTATCTCAGTCATACGTCACACGTGTCTGGCGTGGGTTTACTAATTAAATTAATTAAAATTCTCCCGGGCAACACTCCCGGACGCGAAAGTTAACCGGCCCTAAGGGGCCTTTACTTTAACTAATAATGTTTGCTGTTAGACATTTAAGATATTGGAAGGAGGGAGCAAGAAACTTCTTAATAATTTAGTTTTATTCCTGAAAAAATAATTAAAATGAGAGGTTTTCAGAGACTAGGTACTCTTTTATAGCCAACTACCTTCTGCCCACGATTTTATCCGCGTGAAATTTACACACTACACACACACACCACACACACACTACTACTACTACTACACACTACACACTATTATTTATACACTTGTACGATAGAGGTCAGTGTCGCTGACCCATCCTGCCGCATCGCATCGCCTGCCTGGGCTATTACTTATTTCTCTTTCGCTAAGCGTTCTTTCTGACTTTTTCTTTTCTCTTTTCCTAGCGTGATATTAAATAGCCTATAGCCTTCCTCAAGAATTGGGCTATCAAATGCAAAATAATTTTTCAAATTCGACTGGTAGTTCTAGAGATTAGCGCGTTCAAATAGACAAACAAAACTACAAACAAACTCATCAGCTTTATTATTATTTTGTTATCTAAAAGTTGAAAATGCAGATACTATGTTTTCCTACGCCGACGACACTGCTGTTGTCTTTCATGGGCACAGTCTGATGTTAAAATTAAGGCAGAGATAGTTATGTTATAAATTGCCACTTGGCTCGATAACGACCTTTTCACGCAAAAACCAACAACATAATTATGCTTTTCCGTCTACTTGTGCAAAAGTTCACAACCAGATGAAGTGTTCAATATTAAAATACATTCATGTGATAAAGCTATCAATAACAATTGCAACTGTCCCATAATTAATAAAGTTTTGGAAACAAAATATTTAGGTGTAATTGTTGACCAAAAATTGTCAACATGAACATATGTTACTGGACGAATTAGGAAAATAGGGTGGATTTTTAAAACCCTAAGATATATTTCGCCAAGAAATGTAAATAAGAAATCAGCCTCTCACATAAATTTATTAAATGAAATACACCTTTACATTTTGATCGTTTTTATCCTTAAAATTTGTTCATAATGATGACTACAATGACCCCCCATTGTAGTCATCATTATGAACAAATTTTACTACGAGACCAACCCTGAAATCGTGAAAAAAAATCAGCTGATCCATACATTTATGTTCGCATAACTCGACACTAATGTATGGAGCAACATTTATTTTTTCACGTTTTCATGATTGACTGATTGATGACTGATTATAGAAACCGATTTCATTTTAGTGCCTTGCTGTCGAGGTCATCCATATTTGAGGGTGACCTCTGTGTTAAAGAAACAATAAACATTAATTAACGGGCACTAAAATTGTAGGGGACATAATTAAAAGGTCTCTTTTAGGAGGAAAACCCTTTATTCAAATCCAATTAACGGAAAATTAAAGGCTAAAAGCAACAATTTTGTCAAAAATTACATCATTCTTCAACAAAAGGGGAATTTGTCTTCCTTTTTAACCAAAAATGTCGTAGGAATCTGTTTTAAAAAATACATTCGTTAGATTCCTTTGTGGAGTTTTTCCGGAGCGTTCCTTTCTGATTTGCGTGGTTAGGGGCCGAGACAATGTTGCTGGGGGTATAGCGAAATGCCATATTTATTTATTTTTATATTTAATTACAAGTAACAAAGGACTCAAATAATAATATGTAAGTAACAATATTTCTAAACAACTACGTTAGTAAATTTAATCTATACACATGGCCTAAGGCCTTTTACACATTATGCTGCAGCGGCACTGCCGCCGATGTCACATGTCTTCGAATTTTTGGTTAGGTATAGGAAATGCCGGTTTCCTCACAATGTTTTCCTTCACCGTTTTGAGAGCAGTGGTGGTGATATAATTTACACAAAACGCCTGACTGCTTTCGAACATACGACCTACAACTCGTAAGTCGCGGCCGTGACCACTGGGCCACCACTGCTCTGCCTAAGTATGATATACATATTTACGAAAAAAAACAGATTAAAAGCTGCTTCAGAAAGCTCAGGTGCGTAGGACTCGCAACCGGCGTGCGTGTATGACCAGGATGTATGAACGTTAACGAGCCAAAAGGAGTAAGGATCTTAGCAGATGGAGTTCTGTAGGTTCTGCCTACCCCCATGAGTAGAAGTCGTAAGTTAATGTATAAATAAGCCACTTTACTTGCCGAATTAAAACTTTGTTTTCATAGAGGAAAGCACTATATAAATCTGTAAAATAATCTTATCTAATACATAATCTCTATAAGAGGAAGTATCACGTACGCAAAATACGCGCATTGACGTGGAGTTGCGGACACCAGCCCGTATTATCTATTACCTAAGAGGAAGTATCAGACACTAACGAGCAAGTCGGAGTCTGCTTTCTTGCTTGTTATTAAGAAACCTAAGAACACTGGAGTATGAACAGTGAACAGGATACTCCACACTATATTGCAGCACTTATAGTATGAAAATTAATGAGCTTATTACTGGGTATTGATTAGCATAGTACTTACCTATTGTGTATTTTTTCTTATTATTGGGTCCCCACCTATGAAATTGGCGTTTTTTTCTCACAAATAAAGAACCTTGTCACTTCTATTATTTAAAATATTCATTAATTGCTTGATATTCTATCGGATTATGAGCATCATAACCAATAGTAAAAAAAAACTTAGTACATGCATTATATGGTTTTCTAAACATAAAAATACCTTAAAAAAGACTCCTTTTTTGTTACCTAGTAGAAATGACCACTATGTATTTGTTTTAACTTAGCCAAAACTTATTTTATGCATGCGTTATCTCAGTTTTTAAACATTAGTGCATAAAAGTTTTAAAACATTAGTGTTCATGGTTGTTAAATAAATTAAGAAAATGTTAGTATGAAAAATGCAACTTCTTTAAAATTCTCCATACAAAACGATGATTTCATAGGTCATCATAGGATTTCAAGAGTCAGTTGTTTGGTATACCCTATTTGGTCAGTTGTTTTGCTGCACCATACATTTATGTCCGCGAAATTCGATACAATTGAGAAGTTAAACAATGTACATTGTAATTTAATTTTGAGGAAGTACTCGTATAGTCATAAGCATATTAAATTGTACACTTGTACAATGTTGTTCTGAGATTCTGGAGTGGCGAAGACGTAGCGTTGGAAGGCCCGATGACCTGAAGGCCGCAGGAATCCGCTGGATGCGGGGAGCACAGAACCGGTCGAAGTGGCGGTGCTTGGGGGAGGCCTATGTCCAGCAGTGGACGTCTTTCGGCTGAAATGATGATGATGAATGAATGATTCTACATTATTGTACAGACGCCAGCACATCAAGCTACCCGAAACTGTCAAATTTTTCCAATCAACATTGAACCTTATGCTTTAGCGATAAAGTTGAAAATCTATTAAAGAAATTTGACAGATTGTAGTAGCTTGATGTGCTGGCGTCTGTACATGATAAAATAATTCGATCTAGGTATTTACAATATTAAACCAAGAAAAAGTCAAATTATTTATTCGCATATAAAATGCGAATAAATAATTTGACTTTTTCTTCGAAATATTCATGTGGCCTTTAAATAGTTATTCCGAAAGACTGGATTTAGGTCTTTGTGCACAACCTATTAATACCAAACCAACTGAACAAACCTCGCTACCTGAAACAATGACCCAGAAGCGTGACACCAGAATGTTCTATGAAAAACGTCCCAGGTTTGAGTTCCGCACCTGAGGGCACTTTAGATAACAAAGGGTTATTCTGCAGAACACGTGGCACGGGATGACGGGAGGGACTCCCCTCAATCACCCCCGGGGCGCTGCTAAGCTGAGAGCTTGTGGCGCGCTTAATAAAATAAAGGTGCCGTGACGGAGCGAGTTTCATGTCCGTATGAATGTACTATTACGTATATATTCTGTGGTATGAGTTGGGTAGGTAAGTAATTAGAGTGGAAATACATAGTTGTACGGAGGGTTTTATATTAGTTAGGGAATTTGGGGACAATTTTGTTTTTAAAATGCGGCGTGCGTGTATGACCAGATGATTGTATGAACGTAAACGAAGCAAAAGGGATCTGAAGGGATCGTCAGGTGGCGTTTTGAAGTTTCTTACCCCGATGGGAAGAACGCGTGTGGTTATGTATGTATGTTGGCCTTTAAATCCGGAATGATATTATATTTATTTGCAAGAATATAGATAGCTAACATATTAAGTTCTTAAGATCTATGAGTTTCACTGGGTTTGGGTGGTTTGGGGTTGACTGTGATCCGGCAGAGAACCAAGGTTGTCGACACAGCTCACAGAATAAGCAAGCTGAAGTAGAAATGGCCGTAGAACCCATGACTGCTGGGGTAGTCGTGTTCTTGAGTGAAGATCCGATCACGAATCCGCAAACGTAAGGAATGACGCCCTCAGGCTAGGTGGAGCGACGATCTTCGCAGGGTGGCTGGTAGCAGCTGGAGAAGAGTTGCCAAGAATCGAGCTGATTGGAGTGCAATTGGTGAGGCCTAAGTATGTCTAGCAGTGGACTGCTGTAGGCTGATGGTGCTGATAGAATTACTTTTTAAGTTTCTTTACGTATAAGTATGTTTGAGCCGTTTGGGGTTGAAACACTAGGGCCTTGGGGTCCGAGTGCTTATCGAATATTTCGGGACATCGCCAAGGTTTGTTGACTCTACGTGTGACCAGAGACCTGGCCTATTTTTTGCTTAAAGAATAAGCATTCCCATCCAACGTGGTAATGCTGCCACCCTTTTGGGCACTTATCCCATTGGCAGCGATGCGGAAGAATTTTTTGATGCCCAATGAGCTCCTGGCTTTTTCTTTTTTCCTTTCTTATTATATATTTACTTGTATATAATATATTTTAGTGTTAAATTCTAAAAAAGGCTAAGTGTGTTAGAAAATAATAAAGTTCGTATTAAGTGAATTTCAAAAACCTTCTCAGATGGATGCGTCTTATATTGCTAATCATCTACACTAATATTATAAAGAGATAAAATTGTTTGTTCGATTCCAAAAATACTTTCACTGATAGTAAACAACACTTTTACCGAGTGCCATAAAATATTTTTTATGGTATAGTTTGTTGCTACGGAACCCTTCATGGGCGAGTCCGACTCGCACTTGTTTTAGTCTGTTCGCGACAGCACAGCGGACGAGCTTGTTTTAATTGAGAGGATTTATGGGCAGGACATGTGCTTGGAAATCAATGTTATGTTTGTTTTTAGCTAATGAAGTATGAAATTATCATGGCCCGTGGCCGTCGCACTTGGCCTGTTGTAAAGGGTACAAAAAACTAAATTATAAGGTAACGTAAATAATTACATAGGTACAAACACTAAACCTGTTGACCGCCATAATAGATTTAATAATTTTTGGGTTACAATAGATATGGAGGATGTGCGATGGATTATGGCCCATTGTCTCTTACAGAGAGGAGGCCTTTGACCTAGAAGATGAGAACGTTATAGGCTGATTATGACTTACAGTATAAGCAAGATTGGTTATTTGACGTGTGATTCTTTAGGCATCGCCCTAATAGAACGCAAATGCGCGATCATCGTAGGTTTGTGCCAATTTGCCGTACGAACGCGCGATCAAACATATTGAACTCGAATAGGTGTCCTAACTGACAGTCGCACGACACGGTCGCGCGACTCAAATGTTTGATAATCTATTCGCGCGAACTTAGTTCGTACGAACGGGCGATCAAACTTATTGAACTCGAATAGGTGTTCTAACTGTCAATCGTACGACGCGGTCGCGCGACTCTAATGTTTGAAAATCTTTTCGCACGAACTTAGTTCGTACGAACGCGCGATCAAACAATACTGAATTCGAACAGGTGGCCTAAATTTGGTGCTAGTGCCAAACTAGGTACTCTATGGTCGCTCGCGTCGTAAATTCGCGCGATGATCACGTATTCGCGTTCTATTAGGACACCCAGTTTTTGCTATCGCGCGAACACGCGATGGTCGCGTCGCTTACTCGCGTGATGATCGCGCATTCGCGTTCTATTAGGACATCCAGTTTTTGCTATCGCGCGATCACGCGATGAGGGTAAAGAAAATACACGGCTTCCACAGTTGGATCATGTGGTATTTTGTTTTTAACATTGCTTGAGCTATTTTTGTCTAGCTAGTGCTGACGCAAAAGAAGAAGCCATGCAAATGCAATATTTTTCGAATAATTAAATCAGAATACTTGAAAATTAAAAAGTCGACAACCCCTTAACTCTATTTTAAGTTCAGGAAAATGGAAAGGGCTTTTAAGTATAAAAAGTAAAAGAAGACCCACATTTTCTCCTACTAAAAATATCACAGTCCTACTAAAAAGATCGAAACGTTCGGAAAACGTTGCATTAAAGACACATTTCTTTAAGGAAAAACTAGAATCTACGTGACACGATTTCAATGTAGAAAAAGGAAAAGAAGTATTGGGAATTGGCATCTAACTCTCAAAGGCGGATATGGCCGACAGGTCACACGTGGCATGTCTGGAAATACTCTCAGAATTTCACGTCTCGGCACTTTGGCAGTACGTCCATTTTTTATTAGTTTTCGACCAAGCGTCTTGTTTGAAGCTTTTGGAGGTGAAACAACTTGCTAGTGAAACTCTATTAAAAATTCATTTTTCCGAAAGTTTTTTATTTATGCAGAGGTTTATAAAAAGTTGCTTTTAAAACTTATACTGGCAATGAAACTAAACAGAGGCTTGTGTACGGATCATAGACATTTCTTTCATATATCTGTGGTACGGACGGATAAATCACTGCATTATTACTCTCATTAAATCCTACTATAGCATTTTTATCTCGCGCTTTACTTGTGGTTACCCAGTGTACAAACACGCTGTGAATGTGTGTGCCTGGAGGTGCTGCTCTGTAGCAGCACCTCCAGGCCCGCAGAATCACACGGAAAATATGAAACAAAATGTCTGTACATTTTGTTTCATATTTTCCGTGTGATTCTGCGTGCCTAAGCAAAATCAAATAAAATATTAGCACCATTTTATCGACATAAGCACAAAAAGTAATAATTTATTGCCGTTAACAGAAGACGGGACACTCACAGCAAACATAGATCAATGTTGATTGGTGGGTGTCCCGTCGTCGTGATAGCTTTATCTGAGAACAGAAGCCTCCGATAACAGGCATGCTATTCTGTAAACATGGAATGACAACCGACTTAAACCTCACTTCACCTAAGTTATCACGGCGAAATTTTTACAGCGGTGCTGTTCTGTAAAAATCTCACCGTGAAAACTTAGGGGAAGTGAGCGTGTAGTGAGCTGTCAATAGTGTCAATTCCTTATTCAAATTCTTTATTGCGAACTAAGTGTACAGAATTTTAAATTTAAATTGCAATGCCTTAACGGGCAACTAAGTTCTAAGTAGGTTCTTAGAACTTAGTTGCCCGTTAAGGCATTGCAATTTAAATGATTATAAATATTAAAAAGTATGTAATACGCAATATTACAGTTTTACAGTTTACATTAAATTACTTATATAATTATATCCTAGTAAAAACAAACTCACTTCACCTAAGTTCGACCGGCTGAATAGACCTGCAGGCATATGTTTTACCAACGCACCCTGGTATCTCGCCCGATGACGTCACCCTACCCAAACTTACATAATTGTTTCTGTACTTTCTTTGAGATCTCCCTTCAGTCTTCCCTTTGAAGATAACAATCTACGATGATTAAAGGCTTCTCCAACTTACGGTACATTTGCCGTCAGTTTAACGCTTTTCGTTGTTATATCGAAATATTCAAATACTGCTAATTCATGCTCGAATAAATTGAGATAAAGATGTTGTGGTAGCTTATTATACGATGTTAATTATTGATATATTAAGAGCGAAAATATTCCAACCTGATTGGGAGTTATAAGTTCGAGCCGTTTGGGGTTGAAACACTAAAGCCATGGGTTCCGAGTCCCTACTTCATTTTTCGAGATAAGTATTGCCAAGCGGTTAGTCGACTCTTCACGTGACCAGGGGGCCGATTCTACTAATTTGCAACGTTACACGTTCAATTGTGTTTTAACGACAGTTCGATTTCGATCGGCGTTCGATAGTTACCTATGAAGTCATTCTACTATTTCATAACTGAATCGTAGCGGGAACGTAACAGCGTGTAACCTGTGTTACCAACATGCCAAATAGTAGGTATGTTTAATAATATCACAGTAAAAAAGTTAAATCTAAAAATGTTACTAAATACGAATACATGTCACCGAAAGTATTTTCGAATACAGAATGATATTTAGACCATAATTTATACTTTTGTATTGTATATTTTTTTGTTACACATAGAACATTTCAACTTTGTAAATAATAAAAACTCAGAAGAACGTTTCGTTCTACGCCACTTGCTGGCCAATGATTGAAACGAAACGTTTCGGTTATGTCAAAGACAATGTAACGTAACAGCAATTTTTTCTTGGCGGCTTGGCGGAAAGCAAAGAAGTTCAATCTATCTACGAATTACTGTAAGTATTCGTTTTAAGGGGGAAGCGCTAAGGTAGCCCGCGAAATTCAAATTTTCTTACGTTTTTTGCAATTTGCTGGTCAGTATTAAGTTGTACGTTGATTAATATATGAATCGCGGCCGTAACTAACATGTATTTACAGAATTATAATCATTAAAGTCATCAACACAACTCTCTAAGACCACGTAAGTCCGAAGAATGATAATTTCATGAAACAGTTATTCTTTGGACTTACGTAGTCTTAGAGAGTTGTGTTGATGACTTTAATGATTATAATTCTGTAAATACATATTTGTTACGGCCGCGATTCATATATTAATCAACGTACAACTTAATACTGACCAGCAAATTGCAAAAAACCTAAAAAAAATTGAATTTCGCGGGCTACCCTGGCGCTTTCGCCTTAAGATATTACTGATTATTTATTCATCAAATCAAATATCGCACCAAAGACCGTTATTGTTAATCTATAACCAACGTTAAGGAACGGGACGAATGACCTCTGGCTAATGAGACACAATTGATTTTCTAATATAGGGTAGGACAATTTTTTAAAATACTGTTACAGATACTGTTAAAGATTTCCCTGCAAGTGTTATTCTGTTTATACTTATTTTACACGTAATTTCAGGCCTAATGGAAGATACCAGACGAAAATCTATGTCAGTTGGGCAACTGGATTTCCACATCACAATAATTGATTTTCTATCAGAGGTTAGGACTATTTTTTTAAATTTGCTGTTAAATTTATTCTCGCTGCAAGTGTTATTTCTGTTTATACTTATTTTACGTTATTTCAGACCAAATGGAAGATACCAGACGAAAATCTAGCTTCTTTTTTATATACCTACATGTACATATTATTATTTTAAATGTTAGCTTATGTCATGTAAATATTATCTTGATTAATAAAAGTAAACAGTAGATATTACGATGATGTTATTTAATATTCCCCTTAATAATAAACGTATTTTATATTTCCTTCCCTAAGGTTTGCGTGTCTACTGAGCACCGTGCGATTAATTTCGAGTGTGTACTTATCTACTTAAATACGTCCAATATTTTACGAAGACTTACAATTACGAGAACGTATTTATCTCGGCGTGAAATTCACGAAAGACATCAACCAAGCGTGATTCTGTTTGCACGGGAACATTTGATGCGTTGTCATATGAAATATTAAACTCATTACCCACGTTTTTTACCACGACATTTATTTTTACCACGACAGTTGGTAAAAATATACCAAATTCTGCATAACGCCGCAACATGGCGTATACAAATGTATCCTGCGGATAAGTAGGTACTTGTAACGAGTACCTTCCTACCTACATTATTTAGTACCTATAAGATAACAAACGCTGAAATGGATTAGGGAAACAGATGGCAGCGGATTGTGGCGTAGAATTATATTAGGTATAAGATAAATTACACAATTTATGGTAAAGGAAAATGTATAATTTATAGGTAAGCTCGTAACTTGCTACAGATATTTAAATCTAGTTGGCTAAATATGACTACATTTGTTAACATGAATATATGTCATTGGTTCTGAAATTCATATTTGTTATATAGTTCGTTATATATAAATATTAATTATCAATTACAGATTCCTACTTCCAGCTGTTTCTAAGTTTAAAAAAGTTTTTCTACTCACAATTTAAAATCAATAAAGAATGAATTTACTTCCCCTATTAATCTATTTCCCTCAGAGTCGTAAATCTCTCTGAAAACGACGTATCTTCAAGTACAGGCCGTAATTTCTACAAAGTTGTTCGTGCTATCGGTACTACCAAAGTCGTGGTCCGTACGTACCACGTAATTACGGACCAGCCTCCTAAGAAGTACTTCCCATTCTATAGGGTTGATAACAGTAATCAAAATTATAACTTTTTGATGTTAAAGCAGAAATTTTACCATTGACTACCTGTAATAATGGCTCTTGTTGGAATAGTAACATCAAATACTTATTATAGTTTATGAAAAAATTAAGATCTTAGTTATACTCTTTGATTTAGATTGTCTGATAAATCTGTCATGTCACTGTTTTAAGATTTACTGTCAATGACAAGCCGGTCGATTCTGTAAAAATCTCACAGTGAAAACTTAGGTGATGTGAAATTGTTTTTGCTAGGAATTGACACTATTGACAGCTCACTCCACGCTCACTTCACCTAAGTTTTCACGGTGAGATGGTTACAGAATCGCACTGCTGCGGTGATATTCTGTAAAAATCTCACCGTGATTTCTAACCTAATTAATCTAAGCATACAAACAGGCACGTATCCATCAACACTTAAAACAGGGATTGTCAGACCGATTTACAAAAAAGGAAGCAGGCTGGATTACAACAACGACAGACCTATTACTATATTGTCTGCTATTGATAAAATAAAAGAAAAATACATTTGTAAACAAATACACGAATTTTATGAAAAAAATTAAATACTAACTGACAAACAACATAGATTTCAACCAAAAAAAGAACCTCTCAACTGTTATCGACGTTCACAGATAGTATTCATAAACATTTAGATGAAAACAGCACGTTTTAGTAGTATTTATAGACTACAGCCAGGCATTCGATACGCTCAGACACGAGCGGTTATTGGAGTGTCTGCATGACAGCGGAATTAGAGGCAAACTACACGATTGGTGCGGAAGCTATATTGATGACAGAAAATACATGGTTAGAGTCCGTGACGTGACCAGTGAACCAGTCATCGTAACGGAAGGAACGGCACAAGGCTTGGTCCTTGGACCGCTGCACTACCTCACTTATGTAAATAGCCTTGTTAATGTCATAAAAAACTGCGAGATCTATCAGTTCGCCGACGACACCTGCCTTGTAGCTGATGGACGGAGTGTTAGTGATGCTCAAAGGCAACTACAAGAGCACTTTGACTTGTTGACTAAATGGCCTCATGACGCCGGTCTAGTATTAAACGCTAGTAAGACCAAATTGATCTACATCAGTTCCAGTCAAAATAGAAGCTTTTTCTTGCCTAAACTAACAGCCCACTGTCATGAGTGTTTGCATGACAATTGCCCTAATAAAGTAGCCAACCCTTGCAGCTGTGACTCCATAGATCTCGTAGATAGCCAAACATACATAGAACTTACCATTGATAGCCTACTTAACTGGAAGGAGCACATTAACGGGGTGTGTAATAAATTGAGATGTATGCTAGCTAAATTTCTAACAATAAATGCAAAATTCCATATCAAACTCTGTTAAAGGCTCCTACAAACAGGCGCGACACGCGATATAATCGCGCGCGACACAAAAGCACCGCTCGTTGCGCGACTTGCGGTGCCTTTGGGTCGCCCGCGATTTTATCGCGTGTCGCGCATGTTTGAAGGATCCTTAATGCTTTACAAAGCCCTGGTCGAATCAACGATATTATATGGACTATCGAACTATGGTAGGACATATAAGACACACCTTGATAAAATTTGCGCAATACAACTACGTATATTAAAAACAATTATAATTGTTCCGCATAACATTAAGAAGAAATACAAAAATGACTACCACAAATTATTTGAATTCTGCAAGATAATACCAATACATGAAATAAATCATCGCTCTTGAATTTTCTCGAGTCAATTCCATTTTCTCAACGACTAAACAAGTTTGATAAAACCTTGTGACAAGACCGAGAATCTTTTTTTAAAATAAATAAATGGTATTCGATTTTTAAAACCAAGGAGTTTTCAATTAAAGAGATTTTAATATGACAGGAACAGTGGAAATATTCCATTCCCGATACTTTTAGTGCAGCCTATAAACCTACATAAGTGGTTATAATTCTCTAAATTATGTAGTCAACTAGTCAATGATTTTGGTGCACGGTAAAACTCTAATGAGTTTGTGTTGGCACCAACTTAAATGTATAATATGTATTTGTGTCCTACTGCATAAATAAAATAAAAAATATATAATACCAATAAGATTCTTATACCTGACGCAAAACTAGCCAATAATATATACAGACGCCAGCACATCAAGCTGCTACAATATGTCAAATTTCTTTAATAGATTTTCAACTGTATCGCTAAAGCATAAGGTTCAAAGTTAATTGGGAAAATTTTACAGTTTCGGGTGGATTGATGTGCTGGCGTCTGGCCTCTGTACAAGCTAAACTTTATTACTGGAAATGCTTATGCTATTTCATGTGAAAGTAAAACAGACATTGATACACGGATATAAAGAGATTAGAATCATGTGCTGAGGGTATATAACTATCACCAATAAAGACATTGATACTGTCTGTATACCCTATTGTGAAGCGAAACAAACACGATTACAGTCTCCAAATTCTGGTTCATTTCATTTCGCTCCCAATGTTTCCGAAACAGAGTAGCAGTAGCGAAGGGTACATTTTTGTAAGAGGCAAGCCGGAGTAGGTATCTTTAATATGATTATATTATTTGTCTATAGAATACTGACTGTGTCATTTTTCAAAGGGAAGCCGGTAGGAATTGTGCTGTATGGATCCCTCGCCACTGCAGACTAGTATATTGAAAACTCCCTCCGACTTGGCCCACCGAGCAGCAGTGCTATTCTGTAAAAATCTCACCGTGAAAACTTAGGTGAAGTGAGTTTGTTTTTGCTAATTCACACTATTGACAGTTCACTCCACGCTCACTTCACCTAAGTTTTCACGGTGATATTTTTACAGAATAGCACCGCAGGACGCTTCCGGGGAAACCCCGTCGTATGGCACCCCTAAGTGCACAGCTATAGGTACTACAGGTACTATGGTACTTTAAGTACCATTACGTAGGCACCTAAGTACGTATACGTAATTAAATTGGAGCCGGCTTAGTTGTCGGCTCGAATACGATTAGGTCTGCTTTGTAAGGGTTGCCACGAATGAAGGTTTTAAAGGCTTTTAAAAAGGGTTGGTGGAATGAAATTGGGTTTATTGGTGTTTTCCTTCGAATTTTATTTTGAGTAATGAATTGAAAAGTGTTGGAGAGTTACGAGTACCTATATTGAATTGAGCTAAGACTTGAACTCAGGTTGTGTTCATGAAAAATACATGCGGGATCATGTATTTTTCATGATTAGGATTAGGGTACGATTGTTTTTTTCCGTACGCGAAATGCACGCAGCATTTCGTGTGTGAAAAAACAATCGTGGACGCATTGGCGTAGAGTTCTCTACGCCAATGCGTGCATGCGTGAACTCTACGCCAATGCGTGCATTTCGCGTGCGGAAAAAAAATGCAACCCTAATCCGTGTGCAAAAGAGTTCCATAAAGTTCATAGACGAACCCCAAGCGCCCAAGGGGAATATTGTAATACAGAAAAGTAAGATTACTTTTGGATTCTTTTAGTAGAAATGCGGCCCAAAGCTGCGCAGAAACAGTCAGCCAAAGTTTATCCGCTTATACGAAGTTAATGTTAATCGTTGTACCGAAGGAATTAGGAGCACTTGTCCTTTAGTTTTTTCTTACAGAATTACTTTTTATGTGGTTTTATCTGAGAGATAAACTTGTTTTTCGCTGGGGTACCTAATGAACGAACGACTCATTTCGTGTTCACATTTCTAACTCCACACATTTAAGTCATTTGGTAGGTCTGATTTGAGATGATTTTTGTAAGTAGAAATTAAAATGTTTGTCGTGTAAAGAGTATAAGCATATCATAATTAGGCTGTAATGTTCCCACTGCTGGGACACAGGCCTCTGTGAGAGGGAGTGGGCCATAATCCACCACGCTGCTGGCCCAGTGCGGGTTGGTGGATGTCACATGTCTTCGAACTTTTCGTTTTAGGACATGCTTGTTTCCTTACGATGTTTTCCTTCACCGTTTGAGAATGAAGCAAAACAACGTGAATAGATAAACCTAGGTATTTTCCGAAATAATTGAAATATTATCTGTCGCTTTATATTTCGCCAAGTTTGTTCACGTAAGATTTTCTGAAGTGTCTCTTGATTAACGCTGAAGTGGTAGCTCCTGACAAACACGTGAGCAATGTACCTAATAATGGAATAAATATATTGAGCGTTTATATTGAAACAAATTAAATGATAATTAGACTGCTAAATCACTGACATTTCTTCTTAATAGCAAATTAAAGGAATTTATTTGACCCTCCGGCGTTTAATCGAGTCCCGGCACCATTCATCGGACAAAAATATAGCCGCAGGTGAATATCTCAAACGGTTCTTTTAAATAAATTGTTTCAATTAGAAGCCATTAAAAAAACGGGCATTTTAAAAGGCAATTCCGTTTGAACTGAGCTTTCTTTTTTAATGTATTAACGTGCAATAGAAAAGGGAGTTTCTGCCATTACTTTGAGAAACATGACCTAAAGCGCGGTCACTGTCGGACTGCATAGAAAAGAAAGAGAAGCTCGATGACACAACGCTGGTAATTTATTGCAAAATATGAACCAATTATCTATTTACAAAAAATATATTGTTTGAACTAAAAAATTAAAACACATAGTGCTTGATTATTCTAAAAGAAAGTAAACGTTATCAGATCTCATGTAGAGCGAAGCTTCTAACTCTACACGCCCTAACTCTACAAGCCCTAATTTCACAAACTACACCTTAGTCAAAATATGAGGCTTGGCCGTTTCGTTACTAAGGAACTATTGTATAATGGAAAAAAATAAATTTTTCACCTTACGGCCGGCGGCCATGTGATGGTAGCATCAAAATTTGCGGAAGTCTCATACAAACATCCCCTAGTTTAAGGGGTTGGAGGTAAAAGTTCGAAGTTTTAGATTTTTTGTTTGTGTACTAATACTAGCTTACATACCAAATTTAAGCATTCTTGGATGTCAGGAAGTACCTTAAGAATTTGATGATCATCAGTCAGTGACGAAATCGGGGTTTTTTAAATATCAATAAAATCTAAAGTATATGAGCTATGTAATTGAAACTTTATATGTCTAATAAGTTCACTATTGAAATCATATCCCACGAATTTTATTTATCTGGTATAATCCAAACCCAAGTTATGAGGGTACAAAAAAACGACGAAGCGCTGTGAGAAAAGGTAGGTAGTGCCCTTGCGCTTCGCTTGGCTCGTGCTGGCGGGGGCACTCCCTTTCCCCAGATATTTTTCTGTAGTCGATCATATACTTTTAGGCATTATAAAACTTGCGTTTTTAGGGTTCCGTATCTCAAAAAGAAAAAAACGGAACCCTTGTAAGATCACTCGCGTGTCTGTCCGTCCGTCTGTCACAGCCAATTTACTCCGAATCTAATGGACCGATTAAGTTGAAATCACAGACGTGTAACGAAAATAAATGAATACTGTGAGGATCTCAAATATATATTTTTTATAATTTTAAAGTAAATTGTCACTTCGAGATCACTTCAACTGAGTTTTCTTAAATAAAAAACAGTATATATAATCAGTAAAAAACTTTCTGTAAATTTTTTACTGATTATAATATACTGTTTTTTTTGTCCGTTCCTGTTGTACCTCCGATCAACTATTGAAAAGAAATCTTATAACCTAAGTGGTTATTTGCTACTGTTTCAGAAGCTCACTAGCGTTTGAACGAATTATTTTCCAAGTTTATCTTTTTTAGTTGACAGAGATATTTTGGTAATATCTAGCTCGTACTTTTATGTAAGTATCATGAATATTAACGATATTGTCACTTTATTAATAAATCCGAAGGTTCCATGTTTTCGAGTCATTTTGTCAGATGGAGAAGAAAGAAGAACTTTGAAATTATTTCATTTATTTTTGTATAATATAATACAACGATACTTTAGACTTTTTCGCTTCGACCTCGAAACTTGGAATACAATGTTACGTGACCAAAATAAGGGTCGAAAATACGTATTGGACGAGCCTTTTCCCCTAGAATCGTTTATTTATATAAACGTGAGAAAAAAATCTATAAAAAGAAATTGTTGGATTCTTTTTTTAAAAGCTTTTACTCTATAAAGATTTCTAATCTCCTTGCTCTGTCCAAAATCTTTGAGAAATGAGAACGGTTTGAGTAATGTAACGCGGTATTTCCAGAATTTAATTCTGTAGTTAGCTGACGCGGCAGATTTCAAATAACCGAAAGTACTTAAAAATGGTCGTAAACGCAAAATGATGGTCCCAAGTTACTTAACAGCGTTACGTATTAAGGGAATTTAGTCATTTTCGGGAGAGAGAGAGTGATTAAATTTTTAATCTCCATAAGTTTTTGTCTCTCCCTTTCAATTATTCATGCCGTGTTCCGAATTTAGAATATTTCGTGAAGGAGATTGTTCTTTAAATTAGGATGAAGGTAAATTGGATTATATTGAAGTTTGCTGCTCTGAATTATGAAGACGGTTTCGTTGTAATACTTTTGTGTGTCTTTGGAAATGTAGGCACCTCGCCCTAGTCTTTATATTGTAATCATTGTTTTATGTTTTAGAGTTTTACCGTGTACAAGTACAAGTGGTTTAAAGTATTTGACTTTGAAAATTACATCGCTATCTCTCGCCGGTTTTTAAATATTTTTGTCGTTTTATTTGTTTAGCAGCTTAATTAGAGGGTATAGACGGACAACTAACAATCGGTTGGAAAGCGTTTCGTATTTCTATAAAGACTTTCAATTACATTGAGTTATATTAATATAGCTTATGTTAATTCAATACATTATTAGGGTTTTATAATATTAGTTACATTATTAGAGTGTTAACCTTTGGGTAAGGCCCAAAGGTCTCAAGGTTTGGGTAAGGGAGGGGTTTGGGTAAGGGGGGACTCTTCGTCTGTCTGTCTATCTGTCACTAGGCTGTATCTCATGAACCGTGATAGCTAGACAGTTGAAATTTTCACAGATGATGTATTTCTGTTGCCGCTATAACAAGAAATGTTAAAAACAGAATACTATATATGTATATTTAAGGGGGGCTCCCATACAACAAACATGTTTTGTGTGTTTTTTTCGGCGTTTTTGCCTTGTGGTACGGAACCCTTCGTGTGTGAGTCCGACTCGCACTTGGCCAGTTTTTTTACTTTTCTTTCATCGTTATTGCTGATAGAATGTCACGGTCTAGTCTCTCAGGATAAATTGCAAAGTTTTTACTTCTTTAAAACGTTTATCAATATAAATATGTACCAATAAGTTTATAGTGCAGTTTTATAAGCGACCCGCGTTTTACTTGTGGTTACCAAGTATACAAACACGCTGTGAATGTAGGCGTAAAGACGAGTAGTTGCACATAACATAAGCATGTGACACACGCACACGCACACACACACACTTTCGACTTCGCCATTGTCTCGAACGGTACCTAAGTACCGAGAGCTCCTGCGCTGACATACATTTTAACAGCGTGTGTGTACACTTGGTAACCACAAGTAAAACGCGCATCGCTTATAAAAATAGTGTAAACTTATTGATACATATACATAGTGACAAATGTTTTAAAGAAGTAAAAACTTTGCAATTGTAGTTTGGTGAGATAAGATACATACAAGTCAACGCCTGAAGCTAACCTATCTCTTCTTTCATCCCACAGAAAACAATATACATATCGTCGGCGTCGATTAAAGTTTCACCACTTAAGGGGCTTACATGATGATGAGTGCGGTCACTGTCGGACTGCATAGAAAAGAAAGAGAAGCGCGATGACACAACGCTGGTAATTTATTGCAAAATATGAAGCAATTATTTAATTACAAAAACCTATTGTTTGGACTAAAAAATAAAACAGTAGTATTTTAGTATGTTGCTTGTAGAATAATCTGAATGATTGTATGTATATTAGTATGGTTTTGATTGTAAAAAGAAAGTTTTTAGAGGTATCTTGATGATTTTTTTTATCGCATCAAATTAGTTGTATTATGTTTTCAACACAGTATCTACCTAGCATATATCCTGAAGAATATCATATTATATTTTTCCGATTTTGTTTACTGTGGTCGATCACATACTTTTATTGTTTCTAAAACTTGCGTTTTGTGCGTTTAGGTCCTGTAAGCCCCTTAGGGCTGGAACCAATTTAAGTTCAAACAGCAGATAGTGTCCGTAGATAGTTCAGCCGAGTTATACCGCAATTAATTCACTAAACTCGGCTAAGTCAAGGAGCCAAAGTTCGTAAACTTTGTCAATAACTATAAATAATTAACGAAATAACCGTTTTGGTCTCGCACACTAGGCCGTCCCGCATCAGTGATAACAAAATCGGTATAAAGAACAATATGCGCGTGAAGACCAACTGGATTTTGTGGGTCGAGAAGTTGGAGTCGCGTCACAACACGAACTTCAAGTCGATCGTGGTGCATGTTCCGACACATCATCTCGAGAAGTTTCTAAAGGCCGAAGGGTGTTGTGTACCGCTGAAATGCCATACAAAGAAATAAACACCATTTATTTTAATATTTACATTTTTTTTCCGATGAACAGATTGCTTAGCAAACTTATCAATGACACTGTCATAATTTATTAACGGAGTTTGTCAAGTAAGCTTCTCATAGAATAGCTAAAATGTTTAAACGTTCTTCGCTTAAACGGGAAAGTAGATATTTTTTTATTCTTTTTAGTACGGGTTTTTTTTATTTCTTCATACCTAGTAATTCAAAATGAAAGGCGCACAAAGCTGAGCGCGAGGTGCGGCTTGCACCGCCCCTCGCAGACTGCCGCCCCAGGCCATGGCCTTTTTGGCCCTAGGGTAAATACGCCACTGGCCTATAGCCTTCCTCAAGTATTAGGCTATCAGATGTAAAAATATTTTTTGAAACACTACCGGGATTTCCAGGTTTTAGCTCTATTGGTAAAATGGGGGTGGTGTACTGTAACAGTAGGTTACCTCTGACTAACACTTTGTGGAAACAACCGTGATGTTTTTTTTTTTTACTTTTAGAGATGATTAAAATAAAAATATTTTAACCGAAACATTTTGCTACGCATTTCAACAGTTTTTGAGAATTTCCTGACCTTTCTCCGGTTTATAGTTGTCGCGTTTTAGCATGGCAATAGCGGTCATAACCCACCTACGTTTTCTAGCGTTTGTTATTTCAACAACTGGAATAAAGTCCGTTAACGTTCTGAATCAATAGCTATAGTGATCTTCAACATGTTCTAATAACGAAAAACCATACAAGCTTTATTTTTTGGGTTTCTACGGAGAGATATCTGGGAAAGGGCAATGACCGCTACTGGTATTGCAACTATAGGCCAACTCATGGTCAAAGTGTGACCAGATAGACGTGCGGTCGACTGTACTTCATATGTGATGGAGGTCACTGAAAGTTCGCGCCGTAACCAAGAGGTAAGGTGAGGAAAGATCAACAAAGGTTGAGCCGATAGGATTAGGTTTGTTTTCAACATGTACCTGTAGGTGTTTGGGTAGTTGTGTTTGAGTTAGGAAATGAACAGTAGGGAAGAGAACGGGAGGCAGTATTAATGTTATCGCCTTTTGTTTGAAAACACAAGATCAAGTAGGTAAGTATTTATGGTCCCTACATTT
The DNA here is from genome assembly GCA_927399505.1 of Luperina testacea. NCBI lineage: Eukaryota > Metazoa > Arthropoda > Insecta > Lepidoptera > Noctuidae > Luperina > Luperina testacea. Next base: position 16,905,052 of record OV656759.1, on the reverse strand, counting down.
TGAAGAGTTATACGAACATAAATGTAGGCAACAACAAATTTCATACACGCGCGAAGAGTCGCGGCGAGCGCACGTATTATAAATAGTTAATATTCCGTTCTTAACTTTTTATACATCTACCCACGTATTTTCGTATTATCCAAATGTTTACTGATAATGGATAAAGTGACGGATGTCGGTTGTGAATCGAGTGGGAGTGACAGTGTGGAGGAGGAAATATTAAAAGAAAGTGAGCAACAAGTTAATCCATGCATAATGGAGAAGAGCTGTAGTACTCCGATGGAGATTCAGAGGGTCCCAGAGAAAAGAATTAGAGAGGATAGTGAGGAGATTATAGAAGACGAAGATGGATTTATAACCGTTAGAAGAGGAAACAAAAAGCTAGCAAGAAGATTATCCAGAAAATCTGATACCAGTGTGAGCGGTGAAAGAAGTGTACAATCACAGGGTCATGTCATGAGCATTACGGGAAAAGATACAGTATTACCAAAACAATTTGGTTTAGCTAAGTTATTACGGTCAGAAAATATCATAAACATAATCAAAATACAGTATAAAAACGCATACAAAGTAATTTTAGAATTTGAAGACAGAGAGAACGCTGAAAAACTGGTTAAGTGTCAAAAGTTTCTAGATATGGGGTACAGGTGCGAATTTGTAAATGAAGTCAATTTATCCTATGGAACTGTGAAACAGATAGATCTAAAGTCATGTCCAACAAAAGTAATACGCTGCCCAAAATGTGGGGAAAATCATAGCAATTGTGAAACTACAAACTACAAATGCATAAATTGCAAAATGCCACATATGGCGTTAGAAAAGTCATGTCCTATGTTTATTAAAGAAAAGAAAATACGAGAAATAATGTGTGATAAGAATACTACATACCGAAAAGCCCTGTCCACATATTTAGAAGGAAGAAAAACACCAGTTGAACATCAGACTACAGAGAAAATAACACATAATGAATCAAATTATTTAAATAATGATAAGACTTCGTATAGGGACATTTTAGTCACAAAAGCTCGCCCAGAGAAACAAATTCCGGAAAGAAGTGAACTAAATAATAATAGTGAAGACAGAGAGGAAAGTGTGGAGGAATCGGTAAATTCACTCATTCTAGGTAAATCTGTAAGAAAACAAAAGAAAAAGAAAAAAAGTCAGATCAGAGTCGTAATTTCACAATTGATAATAAAGAGGAATCCCATCTACAACAAGAAAGTATGGAAAGAAAGAAAGAACCCACAAAACGTAATGTAGACTATAAAATATTATTTCATAAACTAAAAGAAGTGTGTTTGTCCGATTGTAGCTTCGATGTCAAAGTTAAATTAGTATGTAATTTTATATTTGAACAATGTTTTCAGTTAGTTTGGAGATTACTTAAGGAAGGAGATGTTTATAATACAATTATTTCTGTGTTTAAAGATGGCTTGTTCACGTAAAAATATCAATTTGAATATAATGCAGTGGAACGCACAGAGCTTAACACCCAAATTAGAGGAATTTAAATGTTTACTGTTGCAAGAAAAAATACATTTAGCATTAATTAGCGAAACTTGGCTTAGAGAAGAGGTCTATGTAAATACTAATCCATACAATATTTATAGAAAAGATAGAGAGGATTCGTATGGTGGGGTTGCTATCGTGGCTCATAATTCATTAAAAGTACAGGAATTACAGATAAATTCAAATAATCCGGGCATCGAGATATTATGTATTAAACTTGATAATTGTGGCTATATTAAGCATATCATTTTAATTTATTGTCCTAGTTCCGTTCATACTACACAATCAGATTGGGATAGAATTTTTTCTTTGTTTCCAAATAATTGTTTAGTTGCGGGAGATCTTAACGCTCATCACACTAATTGGTCGTATAAAAATGATAATAGAGGTAAACAAATTTTTGAGTCAGCATTAGAATTTGGTTTTACATCTCTGAATACAGGACAGCCCACTAGGATTAAATTAGTGAATAATATCTTGCAATCTTCTTCACCCGATGTTACATTTGCATCTGTGGACATCGCTATTAATTTTGACTGGATTGTTATGAACGAAAACTTAGGTAGTGATCATTTATTCATTAAATTTAAAGTAAATTACTACGAGGATGTTTACTTCCATAAAAAACGCAACTACAAATTAGCCAACTGGACTGGATATAGAGATGGTCTTCTCGATAGCTTTCCTCTTTCCGATGCGGACGGTGATGTTCAGGTTTTGTACGATTATTTCACCTGTCAAATAAATAGAGCAGCCGATGAGAATATTCAACTTATTAAATTTTGTAATATACCAAATAATAAGTTTAAGCCGAAGGGATATTGGGGTCCAGATATATCTAAGTTGGTTGCAGAGCGTCGACTGGCACTTAAAAAATTTAGAGGGAATCCAACACCAAGGAACCTTGCATCACTTGAAGGAAAAACTTTGAAGGCTAAACAGTCTATTCAAAAAGCGAGATCTAATCATCATAAGAAATTGTGTGAAGACATTGATTACAAAGTTTCAGCTTCAGACATGTGGTGTCGACTGCGATGGGTGAAGGGTTATAGGAAATCTAATACTCAGTGTCCTCAGGAGCTAAGGAGAGAAATGTTATGTGATCTTGCACCAGATTATGTCATTTCGCTAAAACCTATCTTTACATCTAGACATGTGTTGCTCGAATCTGAGTTTACATTGCAGGAGCTGAATAACTGTTTAAAGAAAAAAGATACTGCTCCAGGCGATGACAAGATTACGTATTCCATGATTTTACACCTACCACCAATTGGCAAATTGTTCTTACTCAAAATCTATAATATCATATTAAATTCCGGTAATTTTCCATCGCAGTGGCGTGATATTAGAGTTATCCCCATACCAAAGCCGGGTGCTGGCTCGTATGCTAACGGCAAGCCAAGACCTATTTCATTGATGTCGTGTACATGCAAAATTTTTCATGCTATGATTACCAAAAGACTCGAATGGTATGTGGAGAAGAATCGGATTTTGTCGCCAAATACAGTCGGTTTCAGGAGAGGACAATCCAGCTATGATTGCCTTACACGTTTAGTGACTCAAATTCAGATAGGCTTTTCAAAGAATCTTTCAACTCTTGCTTGTTTTCTTGATATCAAAGGTGCATATAATAATATATTAATAGACAAATTATTGCAGGTTCTTGATACCTTGGGTGTTGGTAAAAATATTTGCCAATATCTATGGAACTTTCTTAGTGAACGTCACCTTAAAGTTGCTGATGAGTCTGCAATTGATATGGTCAGATATACGCGAAATGGCTTAGCCCAAGGTGATCCCATCTCTCCGTTACTTTTCAATATAGCCACTTACAAGTTTTGTCGGGATATTGTCGATGTGTATTCATGCCAGTACGCAGATGACTTCGTATTGTATACTACTTGTAAGGATATCGCAGAGGGTCAGAATAAAATTCAAAATGCTTTAAATACTTTTACAATTTTATTGGACGAATTAGGACTTGAGCTATCTATAAGTAAATCGAAATATTGTGTTTTTAGCAGGGGATTTAGACAACAGCAAATACAACTTCTAATAAATAATAATGAACTCAACAATGTGTGTCTTTATAAATATTTGGGCGTTTGGCTAGATAAGACATTACGCTGGGGTAAACAAATCAACGAAATAGTCGAAAAAATTCAGAGGCATCTTAATTTACTTAAAATTCTTACGAGTCCCTCTTGGGGTGTCCATCAGACTCATCTTCGTAGACTCTATATAGCTTTAATTAGAAGTAGGCTAGACTACAGGTGCTTCTTATATGACAATAGTGCTAAAACAAACATTTACAAACTAGAAAAAATACAAAATCAGGCTTTAAGAGTAGTAGGGAGTTTTATAAGAAGCACTCCGATACACGTTATGGAGTGCGAGCTCTGTGTGCCTCCACTGCATGTTAGGAGAAGATGGTTAGCATTCAAATATTGTTTAAAGTCGTATTCTACATCCGATAATTTAGTAATAAAACAGCTATCAGAGCTTAGCGCTATTAGGCACACCAGATATTGGGCAAATAAAAAGATTCCACTACTTGTTACTGCTTTTGAGGAGGTTAGGGAGGAAAGTATAAGTTCATCTCCGATTTTAGAAATGTTCTCATTGGATGTATGGGTAACTAGGATTAACATCCAAAATATAATAAAGATTAATTTGGACTCAATTAAAAAACCTAAAAAGTCGTATGATGTCAACTCAATGAAAGCAGAAACTTTGAGAGAAATATCGGGCAAATATAAAGATTATTATAAAATATATACTGATGGGTCTAAGAGCGCTAATGGTAATGGCGCTGCTTACTATGATCCTTTGAATTCGGCAAATACCTGCTTTAAAATAAATAATAATGTGTCAGTTATGTCTTTGGAGCTCTTTGCAATTTCAGAAGCACTTACGTATATTATATCCATTGAAAATAGAAAAACATTAATTTGTGTAGATAGCAAAAGTGCACTACAACATATAGCTCGATGCGCCTCTGGTTACAGAGGTGCACCGATAGCTTATGAAATTCTTTCTAAAATACACTATCTATCTGAAAGAGATATGGATCTGAAGTTGCAATGGGTTCCCTCACATATAGGTATAAAGGGTAATGAGGAGGCTGACCGTTTAGCAAAGTTGGGTATTGTTGGTGGAAGAGAAAAAAACATTGGAACTAATTATATAGAAATATTGCCTAGGTATAAACATAAATGTCATGAAGTTTGGAAAGAGTATTTTAATCAAAGATCGAAAGATAAAGGGATTTGGTACAGGTCCATAGTTTCGGAGCCTCCTCATATACCATGGTTTTGTAACTCTAGGCTAAGCAGAAAAAATATAGTTACAGCTCACAGACTGAGATCTGGACACATGCCGCTCAATATGTTTGGAGGATTTAGTTAGAGAGCTCAAGATAAATATGAACGATGTTTGTATGTTCCATCATATCTTGTCGACACCTAACTCCGGAGCTGCTTATAGTTTAGTTAAGTTTGTATTATTACGTTTTCCGTTATAAGGTCCGATAAGTTTTTTTATTATCATGTAGTACTATTACGTTGTAAGGTCCGATGGGACTGGCATATACAATTGTATAAATGTCCCTAATAATAAATAAAGATAAAAAAAAAAAAAAACAACAAATTTTTTTTCGCGATTTCAGGTTTGTTCCCATAGTAAAAGTTGTTCATAATGATGAGTACAATGACCTTTTAAGAGGTTGTTAATGTTTTACCAATAACCCTGTATAGCATATGACGGAGAAGGTACGTGTCTCTCGTTATCATCAGCCATATTCTTTCTTCTTCCCTCTTTTAAAAAAAAAAAACTTAGCCCCACACTAGGAATTTCTCCTGTATTGTGGGCGCGTTTACAAACATTTAATCTCACTTAAACAAACAGCCAGACCCGGAACAACTACTTGTAGGCCATATAAATATTTGTTCCGTGCAGGAATCGAACCCGCGACACGCACGCGCGTATTTTAATTACTGTGGGTGTACCATGGGTAGTTTTGGTTTATTGCGCAATAGAGTTTTATATAGGAGATTTACAGTTCAAATCAAATTATGATTTCATGAACAAATTAATCAAACAAGCGAATCACACACTGTAGGTACACGACATGACAATACGGAACGCGAGACAGTTTCTGAGCACAATGTAGTCCGTACGATGTCCAATGGTCAAGAGATGCCGCACTCTCGCTCTCTCTCGTTGACTCGCACGAACGTCAGGCTAGACATGCTGCGCTTGCGCCCCGATCAGTCCAACCACAGACCAACGCATTTTTGTACCGTCTGAACATAAAGAGATGCTTTCATTCACATGACATATCATTTGACTTGTAGAAAATGCCTCAGGCATTAAGTCCGCCTTTGTACAGGATTTTTTTACTTGTGCATAAAGTTTTAATAAATAAATAAATATCAACACGCCTGTATTTCCCCGAAGGTACTATGCTTTCGTTCATTTGATACTAATCGTGTGGAAACTTCATTCCTTAATAACACACACACAAGTGGTTTTAAAAAATTCTAGCACTTTGTATATTCGTGGCTTTTATCGGAAACGTTACGTGACGGTTTTGGCATAGGTTGTATTTAACTTAATGGAGAATTGTTCAACTATTCATTGAACGCCATTGTGAAACGATTTTATTTAAAATTTCAGACACTTTAATGTTCCAACTTACCAAAGAAGGTCAAATCAAAATAGCAAGCTTGTTTCAACTTAGTTCCTGTAACAGAACTTGTTGTAATGGTTTAAGTTGGAGCTATAGTTCGTAATACCTTACGTGTTCCAAGTTAAACTGTGATTCAAGGTGTTCTGTAGTTGGCTTACTTTAACGTTTGCTGGTGCGTGCCAACAGATAGGTACATTAATTGTTGTACAACTTTATTGGAGCTTTGTCACGGAAACTTGCTGTCTTGCTATAGCAAATGTTTATAGACGTCTAAAAATAATACCTACAAATGTAGATGAGTTAAGGAAAACAGAGCAGTGGTGACCCAATGGTGACGGCCCCAATTTACGAGTCGTAGGTTCGTACCAGAATAGACGCTTTAATTTTTGTAAATTATTTCATCACCACTGCTATCAAAATGGTGAAGGAAAACATTGTGAGGAAACCGGCGTGTCCTAGAACTAAAAATTCGAAGACATCTGACATAGATTTACTAACCTGCACTGGGCCCGCGTGGTAGATTACGGCCCACTCTTTATAGTCAAAGTCATATTATTTATTCAAATAGGCACATAAAAGGCAATTTGAACGTTAAAATTTACAAAGTATAGAATTGATTCTAGTCGCCCCTTCCAAAAGGTCGTTTGGTATGGAGAAGAATGGGCATTAAGAAACTCCACCATTACTCTTTTAAAACGTTTTACAATATTTTTTATACATTAATTATATGTGAAGACGATGCATCTATAACTATAGTTCTATATAGGGACATAGTATATATCCTTCTTACTCTGTTTATGAAATATCTTTTAAATTGGTCCAATATTGGAGGAGAAAATAGGCGAGAGCCAAACTTCGAATTATGACTTGTTACTTAGGCTTTTTCGAAAAGTCTCTCCGACCGCATTTCCTCATAAAGTACAGAATATAAAATCAATGTCATAAAAATTAAATTAGCAACTAGTTTGATATTGTCTAGATACTGAGAGGAGGCTTGTGTCCCAGCAGTGGGAATATTTTAGGCTGATCATGCTATCGGTTTGTTAAATGGTTTGTTCAACGTTAAAGTAACGCGTATCTGCCATTGCTGACTGCAGACGGTAACGACAAACAATAAACCACATCACTATGGACTATTGCTTCTCGGTGTATGCTATAACTTCTAGGACGCTCGTAACTCACAGCGTATGGTTTGTTGCAGTCTGTTACAGTTTATCTTAGATCATCTATTTCGAAAGCGTCTGGGTATCAAACGAAGTTGTATGTTGATTTAAACAAAATTCGCGGCCGTAACGATATTACCACATTGAATGACTATTTCATGAAATCATGACATATTGCTGATCATAATGATATTATTCCGTAAAGTCTTATTTGTTACGGTCGCGAATCATATTTTAATTAACACACAACCTGACACTGACCTGCAAATTGCAAAAAACGTAAGTAAGAAAAACACCAAGACTTTAATTTAGTGTAGACTAGCCGGTGCCCGCGACTTCGTCTGCGATCCAGGATGAAGATGTCCCTATGTCCTTCTCCAGGTTTCTGCTGTTTTAGCATGAAAGCGTAGCAAACAAACTTACGTACGTACTATCATAATGAATATTGTTTATAATGGCCTACGCATATGAAATATCCCTAGACGAAAATAGATCTTCAAGTAAATTTTCAATAACCGCCTGTCCAAAGTTAAGTCGTTAACCGGAAACCGCCGTCCCCTTGAAATTGGAGCGTTTACATGAAATCACTCAGATGCAGCCTACCCTACCTGTCGCGATAATGAAGAATGTTACCTAATTTTGATTATTAGCACTCCATATTCTCTGTCAAAAATAAAAAATACTAGTGAAAGAATTACTTCGATACGTCAATTAGTTTCCGATTTAGAAATAAAACAAGTTGTAACCGCGCGACGCGGGCTGCCGGTGACGGAGTGACGTCATCGCACAACACGCTCAGTCTGGCTCACTCAGTCCGCTCGCGGTCGCGCGCCCGTGCCGTCGAAATTATACCTAAATACTTAAAAAAATTATATTACTACACATATAATTCACCGGAAAAGTTGTTTTTTATAGTTCCAAAGGACGTTAAAATGCGAAAAAAATGGATAAAAGCTATGAAGATTGTTCGTTCGATTGAAGCGGTGTTCTGGCGTGCTTCTACATTTAACCGTACATACATCACCTACTCTTTTTACTTGAACATAACCAATAGCATCATCGCCATAGCAGTATCTTGCCGATCTGAAATAAGTTTCAAATAAAAATAAATGGCCTTACGTATTTTGTTAGTAAAAAAAATACAAATAAATAAAAAAGGTTTAGTACATCCGTTCGAACATCTACATTTGCAATAAAAATTTAATTAAATAAAATGGCCTTACGTATTTTGTTAGTAAAAAAATACAAATAAAAAAAGGTTTAGTACATCTGTAACGTTCAACCCACTACATCTACATCCTAAGTACCTATCCTACTTCCTACTAATATTATAAATGCGAAAGTTTGTGAGTGTGTGTGTGTTTGTTATTTTTCACGCAAAAACTACTGGATAACGGATCTAGACGAATTCTGGTATAACACATAGGCTACTTTTAATCCTGGGAAAATGTACAGTTCCCGAGGGAAACGGGGGCGAAGCTGCTGGCGGAAGCTAGTTTGCAATAAATCAATGTATGTATTCATTTAAATTTACTAAGAAGAGCAGTACCTACCTATTATACATACGTACCTACCTATAGCTACAAAACTATAATACATTTTGTTGTCTTTAAGGTAAAAATTTAATGGTAGGTAGGTACTTCTACTATTTGAGTTGCATTCTTCCATTACGACATTAGTTGGGTATTTTGTTTTGATAAAACAATTTAGAACAGATAAACTATTAAGCTTACTTTGCATTTTTATTCCTCGCATTTCAGCGGCAACGAAATCACTAAGTATTTGTAGATAAATAATGCGCAACCATTAATCCATCTATTTTAGGCAGATTATCCGATTGCCCTTTTTCGAATCCTTCATCCATTTTATTAATCGAATAATATTTACTATTATTAGACTATTAACGGACAAAAACACAACAAAATACTGCGCAAGCTATTACACCTATTATAACCGCTGGCGACTTGATACTAAGCGGGCCGCGGCCCGCGCGGGGCGTTGTGACATGACATCACAAGCGGTCACGTGACTGTTAGCGGGTCTCGATATTTTTCGAAACTTTGAATGCCTATAAAATCAAAACTACTAGGTATTTTTGACTACAACAAAAACTAGTGTATTTGTATACATACAGGCTTTACTGTGACAACATTTCAAGCGATTTGGCATACCTAGTAACATTCTTCATTGTGGAATCCAATCAATTAAAACTTTTCTACAGGATACCTACATGACAACTGTGTAAGTGTAAACAATCGGAAAGTTTTCTCATTTTCTCTGCGCCTTGCGAGCGGGATTAAAAGTTGTGACAGATACAAGTGAACGGAAAAATATTGGAAGGGATTTCTTTGTAGGGTGTTTCGTGTTGTGACAAGTTTGAGATTTAATACTTGTCGGAGATAACAAACAGGTGCACTAAGCCCTATTTGCACACATAAATCACTTAATAAGTTTAGCGCTTAACGAATGTTAAATCATTCGTTCAATAGAATGAATGATTTAAAATTCGGAATACCCAACGAAACGGCAACAGGGATTTGTAGCAGTTTCGCAAACTATGATCCACCTCCTATCCTGCCTTCTTTGCCCCACATCATGCAGTGAAAGAGGCCTCTGCGCGGCCACCGACAACATCGTGGAAGTGGCGAAGTTTTGGGCCAACAAAATTTAGAATTACTGTCGTGCCAGTGACACGAAGATGGAGATTTTTCTATTTCTATAATCAAATATTTTTGAATATGTATGGAGACAGATGTTTTAAATATATTTAGAGCTAAACACATTTTGTGATTTTTGGTAGCGGGCCTAAATATATAATCTCACAGTTGATTATAAACCAACAAGTGTCATAGCCCATTGGTGGTCTTTATCGTAATATAGTGGCGACATTGTATTGCTTGAACCTGGTCACGTCACTGACAGCTTTACGGTAACAATAAAATCTTATAGGGACCACTTTTCCGTAAATATTCACCCACTAGCCTCTGCCCGCGACTTCATCCGAGTGTTTTAAAAAAAGACGTCTTATGGCACTCGCAATAGCGTAGCTTTCTAATAGGATATTACATCCTAAATTCGAACTCTACCTCTTGATCATTTTGGTGTAGTAACTAAGAGCATCCATCATGGCTATATATTTCAGAGGACTGTTGGGATAGACGTGCTCTTGGGTGGAGACCGCGAATTGGCAAACGTAAGGTAGAACGCCCTCAGGTTAGTTCGAGCGATGGTCTTCGCTGTCCAGGCGGCTGGTACGAGTAGCAGCTGGATGAGAGTTGCCGAGAATCGAGCTGACTGGTGTACAATTAGAGAAGCCTATGACCAGCAGTGGACTCCTGTAGGCTGATGATGATGTATGATGGATGTCACCAAATGAAGTCTATTCATTGCTTTAATGAAGTGAATATCAATAGCTAGAGCTATTGAGCACTTAACTGAAGACTATAATGAAGAATGTTACCTAATTTTGATTATTAGCACTCCATATTCTCTGTCAAAAATAAAAAATACTAGTGAAAGAATTACTTCTATACGTCAATTAGTTTCCGATTTAGAAATAAAACAAGTTGTAACCGCGCGACGCGGGCTGCCGGTGACGGAGTGACGTCATCGCACAACACGCTCAGTCTGGCTCACTCAGTCCGCTCGCGGTCGCGCGCCCGTGCCGTCGAAATTATACCTAAATACTTAAAAAAATTATATTACTACACATATAATTCACCGGAAAAGTTGTTTTTTATAGTTCCAAAGGACGTTAAAATGCGAAAAAAATGGATAAAAGCTATGAAGATTGTTCGTTCGATTGAAGCGGTGTTCTGGCGTGCTTCTACATTTAACCGTACATACATCACCTACTCTTTTTACTTGAACATAACCAATAGCATCATCGCCATAGCAGTATCTTGCCGATCTGAAATAAGTTTCAAATAAAAATAAATGGCCTTACGTATTTTGTTAGTAAAAAAAATACAAATAAATAAAAAAGGTTTAGTACATCCGTTCGAACATCTACATTTGCAATAAAAATTTAATTAAATAAAATGGCCTTACGTATTTTGTTAGTAAAAAAATACAAATAAAAAAAGGTTTAGTACATCTGTAACGTTCAACCCACTACATCTACATCCTAAGTACCTATCCTACTTCCTACTAATATTATAAATGCGAAAGTTTGTGAGTGTGTGTGTGTTTGTTATTTTTCACGCAAAAACTACTGGATAACGGATCTAGACGAATTCTGGGATAACACATAGGCTACTTTTAATCCTGGGAAAATGTACAGTTCCCGAGGGAAACGGGGGCGAAGCTGCTGGCGGAAGCTAGTTTGCAATAAATCAATGTATGTATTCATTTAAATTTACTAAGAAGAGCAGTACCTACCTATATATACATACGTACCTACCTATAGCTATAAAACATAATAATAATAATAATACATTTGGTTGTCTTTAAGGTAAAAATTTAATGGTAGGTAGGTACTTCTACTATTTGAGTTGCATTCTTCCATTACGACATTAGTTAGGTATTTTGTTTTGATAAAACAATTTAGAACAGATAAACTATTAAGCTTACTTTGCATTTTTATTCCTCGCATTTCGACGGCAACGAAATCACTAAGTATTTGTAGATAAATAATGCGCAACCATTAATCCATCTATTTTAGGCAGATTATCCGATTGCCCTTTTTCGAATCCTTCATCCATTTTATTAATCGAATAATATTTACTATTATTAGACTATTAACGGACGAAAACACAACAAAATACTGCGTAAGCTATTACACCTATTATAACCGCTGGCGACTTGATACTAAGCGGGCCACGGCCCGCGCGGGGCGTTGTGACATGACATCACAAGCGGTCACGTGACTGTTAGCGGGTCTCTATATTTTTCGAAACTTTGAATGCCTATAAAATCAAAACTACTAGGTATTTTTGACTACAACAAAAACTAGTGTATTTGTATACATACAGGCTTTACTGTGACAAAATTTCAAGCGATTTGGCATACCTAGTAACATTCTTCATTATGTAGGTACCTACGTACAATGATGCAACTTGTTTTAAGAGAAGCTATTAATGCTAGATGCATTAGAGACAACAGTACTACAGTTTGAAATGATCCTGTTACATTGTGTAGCGGATGTTTGAATGATCTACGTGTAGTGCAGGATAAGGTAGTTTACGAGGTAATCATACAAGTTTTGACATCGTAAAAGCTGTAACTATGTATCTTGTAGTTTAATTCAGGACGATCATAAAATGCTGAAGATGGAAGAGAGTAGGTACAGGAAGCTAATAAAATACTGTAGACACTACGCTATTTCTTCACCAAACAGAAGTAAAGCTTACAGATCCGTCGGAAAAATCTGGCAATATGATCTAATCTGGCCTTTGGCGTCCCCAAACAAAATTCTCCAAAAAAGTTAGCTACATAGGTACAGAGAAGGAGATTAACATAGAAAAGTCATAACGTTCAACTTCTAAAAGGGGCTGTGGACATTTGTTGATGACCAGTTCACCTTTTCCTATATTGCAAGACGTTGACGATAAAACAAAGTAGTTTTTTTTTAATTTAAACATATGTTTTCCTCTCATGATTCGCCACTCGTCGGAGGCTATGTTCAAATAGACATATCAATGCTGTAACCTTTTAGAATCTCAACATGAAGAAAATATGTACCTAGATAGGAAGTATATAATAGTTTCGTTCTTCATACGCATAACTCTTGAACCTGGATTTCCCAGTGTTTTTATTGGCTTTAGTTATTTCTGCTCGTGGAAGTCGTGGAAGCGTGTGTAAGCTAAACGTAAAATTGTTATGTAGACGCCCTGAGCTTGGGTTAATGATGTACTTTGTATTCCGATGTTTAATCTCGTCCTGTTTTCTTCTTATTATGGATAATTTTATGACGAGAACTTGTTAAGGTATCTTAGATGAAGGTTTGTAAAGCATAATTTATTTTTTAACTAGCTTGTGCCCGCAGCTTGACCCGTTTGGATGTCGGTAATTATCCCATGGGAATGTACAGACGCCAGCACATCAAGTTACTACAATCTGTCAGATTTCTTTAATAGATTTTCAACTTTATCACTAAAGCAAAAGCAAGCAGGCAAGCAAGCTAAAGTTGATTGCGAAAATTTTACGGTATCGGGTAGGTTGATGTACTGGCGTCCGTACCACAGGGTTAAAAGTATCCTATGGCCCACCTGTGTGCCAAACACATCCGATTAGCCTGTTTTGCGTGATTGAGTAACAAACATCCAAACTTTTACAATGCTTAGGATGCTGACATTATTTTCTGTGGTTCTGTGTTCATGAAACATGACTTTAATAAAAATAAACGATGTTAAATACGATTAGTTGTTAAACTGATTGTTTTGTCAAATGAAATAGTTTCGATAGTTTGATTGAATTTACGAATAGTTATTTATTTTGTTCTTACGTTGCAGTTACCTATTCAATCATGAAATGCGGTCAGTGATTTGGTGATAATTACCGAAGTAATATCAACACATAACGCATAATAACTTAAAAGTAATTAATTACCAGAGCCCCCACTGGAACAGTGACCAAGTGATCTTAGGTTCGAACACCAACTGGGGCTTTACTTTGTGTAAATTAACTCAAACTCAAAGCATTTATTTCAATTAAACCATTTACAGGCACTTTTGAAATGTCAAGAAGTCGGTCAGTCGGAAAAAATGAAGCTAGTTGCCCATTCCAAAGCGTAGGTACCTATGGAGAAGAACGGGCAAGAAACTCCATGCTCATTTCATCACCACTGCTCTCAAAACGGTGAAGGGAAACATCGTGAGGAAACCATGCCGGATTCCTCACGATGTTTTCCTTTACCGTTTTGTCAGTACAAGAAACAATAAAAAAATAATGACATGTGACATCGACCAACCCGGTCTGGGCCCGCTTGGTAGATTACGGCCCACTCCCTTTCACCGAGAGGAGGCCTGTGTCCCAGCAGTGGATACAAAGGCTGATAATACAATTCAATACCGGTTTTAATAATGGAAATCGGTGCCTAACTAAATCTTTCCCCGGAAAATGAAAAGGTGTTGTCTCAAGAAGTCTGAAACATAAGCTCATATTAAATAGGTATTAAGGTCGAAAATAGAAGTAGGGCGTAAGTAATGTAAATTTGATAGGCCATCGCCGCCGAGTAACTTAGTAATCAATTTCCATCGAGACACTTATAAATTAGGGATGTCAGCTATTCTCAAGTGCCAAACTAAATTACAAAGTAATTGAAGATCACTTATGTATATTAAATAAGTGTTTAATCTTTTAAATTTATTTTCATTTACTTTGTAATTCTCGGTACAGATATTCTATTTCACGAAGATCGGCTTTGATTGTAGTAGTGACGTATCCCGACAAGCGCGCTCCCACAGCGGCTGCCCCTTGCTGCCGTCGCATGAGGCTATTTCCGTGAATGTGTACCCCCATTGTTGAGTCTCTGTTGATCACAATGTGCATGTGTACGCTTGACAACATTCATAGCCAAACAGACTTCGTGACATAGAACATCTGTATTAGTTTGTATCAGTAGCAGCCTGGAGTTTGGACTTGTGCTGGTTGATGATAGCAATGGACTCTTTCATATGGACTTAAACATAGGTAGGTAATTATTGGCGAAATCTAGGTGTACACCCTCTGAATTGATAATTCAGGCTTTTGGCTTGGCCTTTTTTTTATCGTGGAGAAATCCTCATGCATACTGCACTACCACGGGGAGATAGTGCAGTTATGTGGGACTCTAACCCACTAAAACTCCACGGTGTCCTCCTCTGCCGCTTACGGCGGGAACACGGGCACGCGTTAGCACTCATCCGTGAACCCGCCGCGGCCGTCCGTTACCGGACCCTCCTCTGGGGAGTACTCCCCATCACCGGCGCACCAGAACATATAGCACGCCGTGACCACCCCAGGGACTTTTGGCTTGGCCTAAGCCAACCCGAACGACCGATACCCGAACGCGATCGATAGGTCGACCCATGCGGCTGTTATTATTAGTAAATAATAACAGCCGCACAGGTCGACCGATCAGGTTAAGCTACGCTTGCCGCGGTCAGTCTTTGGATGGGTGACCATCTATACATACCGATACCCTTCTTGGTCCCGGCAGTCATTCGTGGATCTTTGACAGTCGCTACGGGTTGTCAGAAGCCTGAAAGTCAGACAATCAGTCTCACCAAGTGGCAAAGTTACCCAGTAACTGGGTTGTGGGCTGGGTTGTCAGGTATGCAGTCGCTCCATGTAAAATACTGGTATTCAGCTGCATCCGGTTAGACTTGAAACTGAACCCAACACAATCATGTAGTTGGGAAAAGATTAGGCAGATTAATTGACTTTCCTGAATTTGTATCTGTCATCTGACTATCTAAAACCCTAATTATTTTCCATTAGGTATTCATTAGTTATGTATATATATTTAACTAGCTGCGCCTCGCGGTTTCACTCGCATAAGTTTTGATCCCGTGGGAATATCGGGATAAAAAGTAGCCTATATGTTAATCCAGGGTGTCAGCTACCTCCATACCAAATTTTATCAAAATTGGTCTAGCCGTTTGAGCGTGAAGAAGTAACAAACATAAACACACACACATACACACACACACTCACAAACTTTCGCCTTTATAATATTATTGTGATTAAAAGAAGAACAAAGCAATATAAATGTGTAGGTAATAATAATAGCCTCCCAAGCAAGTTCGGTCACGGTGGCCAATCTCAAAAGAGATTAGCCAGGTGCGATGTAAGTACGTGTTATCTTTTAATTCCGGATCAGGCAATCAGCCTTTCATTACCATATTGAATTGTGGCATCCCCTCCTAACCAAATATGTAGGTACCGAAACCACTCGAACACTTAGAAAAAATCATACTCGTATTAATATTATAAATGCGAAAGTGTGTCTGTCTGTTACCTCTTCACGCATAAACCACTGAACCGATTTAGATGAAATTTGGTATAGAGATAGTTTGAGTCCCAGCAAAGGACATAGGATAGTTTTTATCCCGATATTCCCACGGGATCGACAAAAATCGGGATCTAATGAAAATGTAAACAAATGAATCAGAAAAAGTACCTGTGGATGTCAATTTGTAGTGCCACTTACTTGCGTGGGTGTGTACTATAAGGTCACCTCTGCCTTATCCTTCTTATGTTATGTTACTTAGGGTTGATTTTTCAACCATCTGATAACTTTATTCGGGGAATAATTTTGAAATTTTGACAGTTAATTTCATACAAAAATTGTCAAACGTCAATTTTATTCCTCGAATAAAAGTTATCTGGCGATGGAAAAATCAGCCCTTTAACATACAAATTGAGTGCTTTGATTTGGATACTTAACCCGTAAACTTACTAGAGATTTTTCAATTGACAATTGAGGTTAATTTATAACCTCAATTTTCGTCGGTGATTTTTCATTAATAATTTAACAATATTATTCAATCAATACCTGTTAGAAAAATTGGCTAGATGAAATATAAATTTATAACCTTTTCAATACAGATGAATGTGTAACTTTTATATTGTTGACTATCTTTTTCCAAGGTAGTAGAAAGCAATCAGAATTGTGTCAGCTCAGAACTTACGACGAGTATTTCAGTATCAGTAGCATCCATTAGTTCTTCTGAAGTAGGTGTCAAGACACGCTGGACGTAACGCCAAATGTTTCATCGTTTGCAGGACACGTCGAGTTTATTAGACGAGCAAATAAAAATGGAACACGTAAACGGGTACTGAAAAAACCTTAAGGAGTATGTAGAAATTTTCGGTTTTATGATAAAATCGATGATGATGATGAATCGAATGATTCGAGAGTTAAGAGAAAAGTGATAGGTATTTTAGTGACGAAATTTGGAAAATTTTCAAAAATACATTAAAATGTATTTTTCTCATCCCATTTTTTTTTTTTATTTTCGCCTAGTCTATATGGGGTGGTTAATTGTAGCAAATGGATCACACTATCACGTCCTGAATGGAATACGTCAAATTACAAGTAACCCTGTATATCAGCGGGATTGTCCGAAAGGGTTACCGCTGGCCCGGAACATAAAGGGCTAAGGAAGGAACACGGGTGGGTTTTAGTCGGAAAGAGTCTGACACTCCCTTCCGCTATACCCAGAGATGATTTTCCATCCTGAAAAAAAAAACAATATATAAATAACCCTGTATACAAGTACTCATACAATAATAATTAGCTTTTTGTTTGAGATCAATGTCATGGTAATTGGTCACAGTTTTTAATTGTTTTCGTAATGAGAAACGTGACACCGCAAATTAATTATACTTTTGGAATTATGAAATTTATGCTGAGTTTTAAATTAATTTGGAATTATTAGATTTATGATGGCGATATGGTCGTGGGTTTCACAGGATGCACGTATCGAAGACCTAGCCGATACTAAGTGGGTGGGTAGTTCAAATTATTCGACTCTCAAGAATTTTCCCCCTTGGTTTAGTTTTTTATAATCAACATAACAGTCGTAGTAGTTTTAGTGATTATGGGCCACCACCAGATAAGGTCCCGGTTAACTTATCTATTAGATAGAACCTATCCGCTATACTATGAGACAGATCCTATGCTTCTTTATTTTTTATTAAAATCTGTTTCAGTTTTCACACAAAACCCGTGCTACCTGACATAAATTCAGGTGTAACGTTATTTCTGTTTAACCACGATATGTAGGTATGTACCAGTGCAGTCTATGTAGCTATTACATACGATGAAGCCGGCTAGATAGCGAATGTAACTAACGTTCCTGCAGTGGCCATGGCTCGGGAGTTATTGCCTACCAAATCACTAGCGAAGTGAATCTTGGGAGAAGTGAATAGAATTGGAATGAGCGCCAAATTTTATGATGTTGAATTTCTTGGAAATGAGTAAAGATTTTTCAGGGGATATTAATGTGAGCATTGTGTAGTGGTAGTCAAGTTGGTAAGTAAAATCATGAATGGATTCAGATCTGTGCTTTATTTTTTTATTGCGGAAAGGTTCTGCTCTTTTTTCCCTTGCTCGTATTACAATGTTTAATTGAAATAACTGAAAACCTGAAAAGGGATCTTTTTATTCATCAGCTCTTGTTAAGGGATGGGACCAACACTAAAGTCGCGATAAAAAAAAAACAGTTTCATCAAATCACATACGTAAATAATAAAAAAAAATAGGGAACAGCTGATTTTTTTGCCATTTACATGTCAATTAAAAGTTTTTTCAAGTATTCTGTTGTTTTAAATACACCTTAAATACACATTCTATAATCTGCCAATTTCCATTAATACCTTGCTAACTTTAAACTTAACCCACATAGAGTTTGGAGGGTTAATTTCTATACCAGAACAAGACGATCTAAAGCTTGGGGTTCTTACGACATCGGTGACCGCCATTTAACAGCCGCAGCTGTCATGAAAATGGTCGCACCTGGGTTTATGGTGTCAAATAAAACGCTCTCTAGGGAACCACATCAAATTACTTTAATAAATAACGTTTCAGTGACGTCATTCGACAGTAAATTGCGAATGCTATGTGGCGGTCATCGTAGTCTCTGGCAACACTAGCTTAAGTATGTTTAAAGAAAGCTGCAAATCCTAAATTATTATTATTTTATATATATTTTTTTATTTTTAATAATACAAAATGCGAAATTAAATTTGTTTGTTTATTTCACGCCTAAACCACTGAAACGATCATACTGAAAATTTGCATACGTTGTCAGGTGTACAGAACATAGGGTACCTTTCATCCCGAAAAAAAAGCGCTGTTCCCGAGGAAAACAACAATAACGTTATTATGATAATAGATGGCGCCACGTGTCTTTTGAACGGGATCGACACATATGCGGGTGAAACCGTGCGGCACTGCTAGTAAAGTATAATAATGACACAACCAAAAGAGATATGTCTCTATTACCTACCTCATAAAAGTAGTCCTGAGTATGATCTAAAAAGAAATTTATTGTACAGTTTATAAAACCTAATCTTGAGTACATTTAGCATAAAGTTACATCGCAGGTGAGCGTCGCTTGTACGAGAAAAATATGCTCGAATGGTTTTATTTATCTGCTTGTACTAACATTTGAACTTTACCTATGTGGCGCAGAATGTTACTCTTTTTTTTTCAGCGATTTGATTTATTCGTCGAAAATAATATTATGTAGTTACAAATGCAGGATAAAAAATGTAGGTAGGGACTGCAATTTATCGTCGTTTTACAGAAAGTTAGAAGTAGAAGTGTACTATAGGGGATGCAGATGAGAGCTTCACGATATAATTGAAAAATACTGCGACTTGAATAAAATATATTCCCGACTTTACATTATCACGTTATTTCTAGCAGTGCTTCTACTAAACAAGAAAACCATATTAAAATATTTGACAATTGCTTGAACGTTCGAATGGAACACCCCGGCAATTATAACCAGTCTGTACTACTAAAGGTAGAGTTACACAGATAGTCTCTACAGTACCTACGGTGTCGCACAAGCGTGCATTCGAACTATGGTGAGTCGCAGTACAGTTATGTCGCACAAGTGTTATTCGCACATCCATTTGTTAAGTTTAGGTACTTAATAGGTCTCGAAAGACCAGAAGATATCTAAACGTATCTTTTAAAATCCAGAATTATTCGAACTTTACTTAAGTGGAACACAATGATATGTACTTTTTAAATTTTTTTTTTTACTCCTTTTTTCAGCGATTTGCTTTATTCGGTAAATAGGGCGTAGGTTAACAAAATACGTACGTACAAATTAATCTTCTCCAAGTACATATATTAAAATAGTAACAAAGTCAAAATTGTACATTGAATATTTTTGAAAAAAAAAAGTCAGTGCTACGATGTGTGAGAACGAGTCTGATGCTGAAAATATAATTTTTTAGATTTTTTGTCTGTTTGTCTGGTTTACCGGTTTGGCGCAAAAACGGCTGAGTGGATTTGGATGAACGGCACGCAGATATTTTATAACCTGGATTAACATATAGGGTACCTACTTTTAATACCGATAGTATGTATTCGTGGGATGTTTCCCGACATCCGAGCGGGTGACGCCGCAGGCAAAAACAAGTGTGGAATAAGGACGGTTACGTACTGCTATTTTTCGTCGTTTAACAGAAACTATGCAGTAGTACAGTGCAGTACCTACCTACAAAATTGTTCATTCCTTAAAGTACTAAATAGGTTTCCAAAGACCAGAAAATATCTACTTGTACCTTTTGAACCTCCGAAATTATTTACCTACATAGCGTAGTCACACTTATATCACACTAATATTAGAAAGGCGAAAGTTTGTGAGTGTGTGTGTTTATGTGTTTGTTACTTCTTTACGCTCAAACGGCTGGACCAATTTTGATAAAATGTTGTATGGAGGTAGCTGACACCCTGGATTAACATATAGGCTACTTTTTATCCCGATATTCCCACGGTATTGACATTTACGCGGTTGAAACCGCGGGGCGCAGCTAGTTTGAAATATAAATAATACCGTGTGTACTGAGCTTGTCGACGACTTTGTTTTACATAATTTATTCGGGGCTCCCGCGAATGGCTTGTGGTCAAGCGGGCGGTCAAACACAGATGTGCCCGGGCAAACAGTGGTACCAAAATGTTGTGTTTTGTTTCCTAAAATTTTGGTACTAACAGAATACCTACTGAATGAGCTGTGTCAATAATTAAAGTGGGTGTGAATATTTTGGCGTTTCATTTGCTGTGAAAAGTTGGCTTGAATATGACGGGAATACTTGAGTAGGTAATCGAAATGAATATAAAAGTGGTGGAAATATCGTCGCTCGCGTGACTAAAAGTCCTACCTATATCATTTTTCTCATTTTTTAGTTGATCTGTATCAGGACAACCACACTCCTCCATTCGTGATTCTTTACATTTTTCACTAACCATCGTACCTCTATGTTATTTGGATCTCAAAATATAACTATTTTGAAAGGCAACAAAATTAATGATGATGATGAATCACGAATAGAATAATGGAGCATTTTTTTTTGTTTCCGGGGTGAAAATCCTCATGAATGTCCGCCGCCTTAAGGCGGGGGGCGGGGTCTGTCAGACCCTTACTGACTAAAAACCACCCAGGTGTTCCATCTCACACCTACGCCGGGGGTCACGGGAACGTACGATCCTTCCGCAACATAGAATAATGTAGCTGTCCCAACACAAATCAGCTAAAAAAAAAATGTGATAAAACTTTTAGTCATGCGAGCGACGATATGCGTCAGCGTCTTACTGGAAGACGATTACGTAGAACCATGGTTGCTGTTGTTAGTGTAATGTAATGTAGTATTTCTAGTATTCTCTATTTCGAAGCACAGAACCGGTCGAATTGGAGGTGCTTGGGGGAGGCCTATGTTCAACAGTGCGCGTCTTTCTGAAATGACTCTCTATTATAATCATTTACCGAGCGGTCTACACTGCAGAAGACCGCATAATTTCGAGACGCGTCGTATGTGGTCGCGATCCTCAGGATTGAAGGAACGGCGAAAAAGAAGGTCTCTGGGATGTTTACAAAATAGGCACTGGACAAGAAAGCTCACTGGAACTGGACCTATTTTAAGGGTTAAAGGGCCAGTAGATGAGTAACCTATTAACGCAGAGGGCCAACCTTTTTTCTTCACAATTTACTGTTGCTACGAGCTAAAATAAACATGTTCCACTTCTACAAGTAACTTTAAGGCTTGTTACTTCAACAAGTAAGAGAAGTACATTTCTCTCGTATATTCTTGTACTTACTTAGAATATCACGACAGCGCACCGCTTTGGGACATTTACGTCCCGCTTTCACAGTTTATGTACCTTGAATGTCCCAGTCTTATGTACCTTAAATGTCCCAGTGTTCGCTGAATGTGCTCGTAATTATAAAACCCTTTTATATTACAGAGATACGGTACGGTGCTGTGTATGGTTAGGTATATGTGTATTTGAATGTAAGTATTTTTACATTATCTTTATTGCTGTAAAGTGTCTACCTACTTCTATGTATGATAATTACTGGGATTGTACTGCAGATTGTAACTTAAAAGACTGCGGCACCTACTAAATAATTATGTTTCTGAACAGTTTTATTTTGTACCTGATATCAGAATTTCAGGTTAGTTCAAAGTTCTTTCATACTTAATCTACATTCGCGATTTATTTGCCGAAAATGTAAACAAATATAAATTTGTGGAAAAATAACTTTAATTCCTACACAATAATGTTCAGTTCACGCTACAACTTCAACCATTGAAAAGCAGGCATAGCAGTTTTATTGTAGATGTTTTCAGACAGTGAAAACTAAAAGCTTACTTTCCTACTGGTGCACCAGCTTAGTGCGTGTAAAAACACATACTATAACATCACGCCTGTATTCCCCACAGGGTAAGGCAGAGTAGGTACACCTACAGTATACCCACATTTCGCACGTTACGTTTAAGACCCACGTAATAGGGTCGAGCCTATTGCTATTAACTGGGCGGAAATTCAAACATATGGAAAAAAAAAGATAAATTCGTGATGGAAAAACCCAATAAAACTTGGCCCGACCCGGGAATTGCACCCAGGATCTCATGATCAGCAGTAGCGCTTGCGACCACTACACGAACGAGGCAGTCAAAGGAAAAGAAAGGAAAAATAAAGTACTTACTTATCCGCTGGCCCGAAACATAAAGGGCTGTAAGGAACACTGGTGGATTTTAGTCAGTAAGAGTTTGACACTCCCTTCCGCTCCAAACAGAGCGGGAGAGGTCATTTGATGACTTCCCATCCTAAAAAAAAAAGAAAAAAAGTACCCTATATATTTAAAAAAAAGCAATTTTTTTTCATTATTTTTTATTAAAAGATTCAAACTGCAACTAAATAATGTTATATACATATTTCGCAACCTCATAAAAATGATCACAAATCTGACATCATGGACCATCCACAGTAATATCAACTAGAATTTTATCCTCAGAAAGCAAACACAAATATGAAATAGTAGGTATAACAGTTAATAAGAAACGGAATGGAAGCCCTCTGCGGATTTCCCGTCTTAAGCTAGTGACAAAAAAGGTTATAACACCGTGAAAAATACACATAATATTTTTTGATTACCCTACCTATCCGCGTGAGGTTTGCCCCCCCACATGTAGACTCGCCATTATTCTTGATTTCCTCGGATTTGTCCTCATTTCGGTTTCTTTGTTTGCATTCGAGAGCAAGACGAATGCCTGAGAAGAGCGTCGCGGCGACATTTTATATTTGTTTTATTTAACACTTTATGTACCATGGGATCCAGATCCGTGTACTGCGTGTGAGTACAGACGATAATTTACAGGTAATTTTCTTTGGAGTCTCGGAGGGTTCCCTTTATTTGGCAGAATTTTGATGATCAGAAATTTATTTGGCATAGGTAACACACATGGTATAATCGTCTTTAAACGAATGTTATTAAAGTTTAAAAAATTGTTTAATATAATTATTGTTTGGCCGAATATTTACATGTCCGAATTTAAAATGGCATACTTTTAAGATGACAGAATTTTATTTAGCATAATTACCTTGGCAAAGTTAAAATTCCGCATAATTTCGTTTAGCATATCGTTTATTTAGAGTGACGATTATTTGATACAATTTCACTTGGTATACTATGAAGATGGCAGAATTTCATTTGGAATAATTTTATTAGGCAAATTGCCAGATGTATAAAATAGCATTTTGAACCTTAATTAAAATTAAAATATTGTCTTAAAAAGTTAATATGTTGTGCTACAAAATTTAGTGATACTAACGAATCTCTGCAAAACCGACTTTAGGTAGTCTTGTCTGCCCTACCCCTAGCTAGAGTGTAATTTACGCGGAGGGGCGAGGCGGCCTGCGAGTGTGGAAAACATCTGCGACGATAAGCTCGCGTGGGATCGCCGCCTTCGCGCCGGAGCTCCGCGGAGCCGTGATAGAAACCATGCCTGCTGCATGTTGCATGCTCGCTTGCATGATGCATGGTGTATGCTTGTTTGCATGCTTCTTACAGGGAAATAAAAACCACATAATGTTCACAATCAACTGTTTTGTTTAGTGATAATTATGATAGTTGAGTCTTTCAATTATTATGGATATGAAATGTATGCCAAAAGATGATTTTAACTGTAAACTTTCTGAGATATGATAGTTCTGCCTTTTAATGACTATCGATATGAAATGCATGCCTAAAGACGATTCTGACAGTGAACTTTCTGCGATATGATGTTCTACATTTTAATTATTATTGATATGCCATTTATGCCTAATGATGATTTTGACTTACAGAATTATAAGTTTTGAATGTATGATAAATGAGTGTTTGCTAATCGATTTTCTGCGAAATTAAGTTTGTGCTATCCGCTTATAAGCAAAATAATATTATGACATAAAAAGTTCTGCTATAAGGGTGGACCCAGTATCAGATAACACTTCTCCGGCAACCGTAATAAGCCTTTGACACTTAATACCAACGACTTTTCTTCTTTTTGATCAGACAAACCGTGTTACTAAGCTTTATTAGTTGGCTACTTAATAATCAACCTACCTATAATGTTCACACTGCTGGGACACAGATTTCCTCTCTTCGAGAGAGCTGTCATGTTCCGCGCGGGCCCAGTGCGGGTTGGTAGATCTCACTAGTCTTCGATTTTTTGGTTCTAGGACATGCCGGTTTCCTCACGATGCTTCGTACACCTTTTTGAGAGCAGAGTTGGGTAGGTACTTGTTCTTACCAAAAAGAGTTTTCAGAAAAAACATTTTTGCTTATCCATTTACAAAAATGTTCTACGGCTCCACTATTTTTTATAAACTTCCTTCAATATCACGGATGATAAAAATCATTTTATCCTTACAGAAACAAATACGTCTCCTGGCGACCCTACAGCAAGTAAGTACACTAGGTAGGTATATGAATGGCTCCCTGCCCTCCTATCTGCCACTTGCGATTTTTCCCTGTCGTGTGCGTAATAAGCGCAGACACTTCCGCGCCTCTCATTAGACCGGAGATCGATCTGGGCGTTATCCTGCTTGTAAGTTTATGAGAATTTTTTGTAGGGGAGTCTTTGAAGGGGAATGTTTTTAGATTTCATATTGACGACTTTTACTGCAAATAGGTAGTTATTGACAGAAATATTTTAACACGATTTAGTTGCTTCAGGAGGATTTAATAAACATTTTACTATGATGTAAAATTTCAAACTGAATGTGCTAGAAACCACATTAACTACATATGCTATCCGTTACTTTCATACATGCACCATTAAAATAGCTTACCTTTGAGAGGAAATGTAGCAGGAAAACCTCTGAAACATGTGATTTCATGAGTAAGAGGATTTTAAAGCATTGCATACAATAAGCGATAAAATTATGCATCTGCAGTAGGTAACAAATAGTACCTATTTAAGAACTAAGGCTCAGTAGTTAATTCCTCGTTTCTAATGCACGAGGACGTGGGTTCAAATCTTGGCAAGTAGGTACCAATGTGACTGTTTCAATTCATAATAATTATTATGTACTTTTTGAGTTTATCTTGGACGTTTCTGTCATCGGTGAAGCTTGATTGAAGCTTGATTTCTTGAAGGTGAGGGACTAATGGCTAGGTAATATCAGCCGCACGGGTCGATCGATCAGGTTAAGCTACGCTTACCGCGGTTGGTCCGTCGATGGGTGACCATCTTTACATACCAAGACCCATCCGTGCCTCGGAAAGCACGTTAAACCTTTGGTCCCGGCTGTCATTCGTGGATCTTCGACAGTCGTTACGGGTCGTCAGAAGCCCGACAATCTAGCAACCAATCTTACCAAGGGGTCTCGTATTACCCAGTAACTGGGTTGTGGAGGTCAGATAGGCAGTCGCTCCATGTAAAATACCTACTGGTATTCAGCTGCATCCGGTTAGACTGGAAGCCGACCCCAACATAGTTGGGAAAAGGCTAGGCAGATGATGATTACTGTCATCGGTGAAGGAAAATGAGGTAATGAGATGAGGAAACCTGAATTTACTTTTATTTAGTACATTGTAAATTGTACTGTTTAGAATCAATATCTATGTATGTTATGGGTTTGGTTTCCGCACTTAGTCCTTCAAATGGACCATTGTGCGTGACCATTAGAGTCAATATTATTATATTACTAGCTGTTAACCGCGACTTCGTCTGCGTGGAATTTAACAAAAAAGTTATTGTTCAGTTCGCAGAGTTTACTATAACTTATTAATTCTGTATTACGCGTACCGAAATACCTATGCTAATTTTAATGAAATTCTTCTATTTTATGAATGGATATTTTGTTTTTGTACATATTTCTCCATTTAGTTCTTTTTTTCGCTTTTGCATTTTTAGTTTAGTTATTAGGTTAGTTTTTCTTATTAGCTTTATTGAGAAATTCCTTTATAATATTTGGTGTACGATTTTCTTGGGCTAAAACAACAACACTATATATTATTTATTCAATGAATTTCTATGGAGATTAAGAATTCTTCACGTATAGTATCCACTTAGAAACAGACACTTCAATTTTATTTAATGTATAGATGTAATTTGATATATAGCAGTGCCCTTACAGGGTACATGTCTTAATACTCATTGTGTCATGAAATTTGAATGCATGCCTACTAACCAGTGTCTTACATGTTAGCACCACACACCACGCTGTGCTCCATAACTCAAGTAGCGGATGTTGGAGAAAAAACAGCCAGGCTGAAATAGGAGTGAGCCGGACACGTCTCACGAATGCACCCGGAGAGATGGGCAAAGATCATCCCTCACTGGACGCCTGAGGCAGGACATCGTCGTCGAGGTAGACCGAGGCGCAGGTGGTGTGACGGTCTAATACCATTTGCAGGGCCAGCATGGCCAGAGATCGCGCAAGACATGAAGGTTTCAAGAATAAAGGGGAGGCCTTTGACCAGCAGCGGGACACAAAATGGGCTAACAAATAAAAAACAGTGGCACTCCGGGAGTGCCGACGTGAAAACAAAACACAAATAGAATACTTTGCTTTTTTTTACTCACTGACATATCGGATATACATTAAAACCGAGTACCTACATCCCGTGGACAGCCGAACAAATCCGTAGCGGGTATTTCTTGAATCGTCTTATAAAGGAAACACGCGCGGTGACGCTTACGGTAACAGTGTCGCGAGTTCACTGGTTTTTTTCCCCTTCTCAAAAAATGTCCAAAGCGCCTAAAGAAGTTTTCTATTAAAAAAAAATGTTAATAATATGAGTCTGAAAGCGCCTACTCGTCTTGAGCAAGCGTGGTGATCAATGCTCGTGCCTTCTCTGTATGAGAAGAGGCCTTTTTCCTTCAGTGGTACAGACGCCAGCACATCAAGCTACCCGAAACTGTAAAATTTTTCCAATCAAGTTTGAACCTTATGCTTTAGCGATAAAGTTGAAAGTCTATTAAAGAAATTTGACAGATTGTAGTAGCTTGATGTGCTGGCGTCTGTACAATAATAGGTTGGTATTATCTAAGACTGCATGCTACACGACGAAACCCGACTACATTCTAATAATCTCTCACCGAACATGCCATCAAAAGTTCCCGAAACCACCAACTTGCACTCAAACATCTGTCCTTCAATCGCATGTGCATCAGAGCTCCGTAATTACAAGTTGAGTTCGCTATAGTTTTGATGCACAAGACATTAACAAGTTTAAATGCCTGTCGAGACCCGTGCACAAAAGTTGAAGCTAGGTAATGATAGTTGTAGAGAAGGTAGCTGTTACAGGCACTGATGGAAATGGTATTAAGCGGGAGACGTTCTGAATTTACTTTTGAAAGCTTATTGCGGTCGCTTTTCAGGTTTGTTTGAATGCAGATTGCGGTGTAACAGGGTTGAAAGAGTAGTTATGCAGTTTAGAGAGGATGAGTTTTGTTTGTTTTTGGTGTGGGTTGATGAAAAGTTAAGGTAGGATAGGTCCTTCAGAATTGTCAGGTGCGTAGTAGTGCCTTTTGGCCTCGTATAGGACTTTCTGTTTCATTTTCCTTTTGTTACTTTTTTATATATAACTTGGTTTTTTATTTTGCTGTATTTAGTTTAGTTTGTGATCTTCCTGTACGAGTCGCAATAAATACTTTTTCTTTCTTTCTTTCTTTTAGTATGTACTACAAATAGATGCATGAACGTGCACAAAGCAAAATAAACATTATAGATTGTAACATGTACGAGTATCTAGTTTCTGCCACTCCCTGAGTCCCCGCGTGTATAAGGCGTGACGGCGAAAAAATACAGCCCTTTTGCAAGGTATTTTAATCAAGCGGTACCTAACTCACGACACCTTGCACGTAACGTGTCATCAAAAATTCTTCCCCAGAAAATACGAAAAACAACCTTCGTCATAAAAAGCTTGTAAAAAGTATATAATTATAGGTAAGCATGTGGGTAGATAGCCCGAGGCTGTCGGCACTGTCATGTCGCCTGACATCACGCCGAGCGCTGGACAAACCTGTCAGTTCCGTGCTTCGCTGTACTTACTCTGTTCACAAAACACTAATACCCTAGCTCTGTTACTCTGTACACACTGAATCGAGGGGGATGGTCCAAGTGAGGAGAGGACGCGGTGAATTAGTAAAATACTGCATAAAGTTATAGATGTTTAGCGACACAGTCCAGCTTCAAACACTATGACTTGATATAAATCGAGATTTCTATACCTACTATAACATGAAAATTTAATAACACACATAAACCTTTGATCATTATCATCATTTCAGCCGAAAAACATCTACTGCTGGACATAGGCCTCCCCCAAGCACATCCACTTTGACCGGTTCTGTGCTTCTCGCATTCAACGGGTTCAAACCTTTGTTACTAACAACTATGAACATGTAATTAGTCTGAAATACATGGGTTTAATTTTTTTATTAATTGATTAATTTTTAATTAATAAACCTTCCGGAATAAATTCTCTAAGTTATGATGAACATTGCATTAAAATCCGTTGCCTAGTGGTCATCATCATCATCATCATCATCATTTCAGCCGAAAGACGTCCACTGCTGGACATAGGCCTCCCCCAAGCACCTCCACTTCGACCGGTTCTGTGCAGGAGAACCAAGGTAACCGACATAGCCCGAAGAATTGCCAAACTTAAGTGGCAGTGCCTAGTGGTTTATTTAGCTTTATTTTATCCCTTACATTTAGTTTTATATTTTATAATGTTGTGCACTTATTTATTTATTTGTTAGTTATGTTAGTGTTTGTACTTAAAATAAGATTAGTATTGTTAGGTGTAAGGGCCGCCTTTTGCGGTGAAAGCCTCCTCCAAACTGCGTGCCTAGTGGTAATAACTTTAAATAAAGCCAAGTTTACCTACTTAAAGGTTTAATAACTCCGTACGCAAAATACGCGCATTGACGTGGAGTTGCGGACACCAGCCCGTATTACCTATTACCTAAAGGTAATAACTATAACAGATAGTTTTAACTAAGTCATTGAAGCATACTTATTACTTATTAGCTTTGTAATCGTCCATAGGCGAAAGCCTGTCGTTTTAATAAAATAACCCACTCCAACGAACTTGAGTCCACCATTCAAAAATTTGCGCCCAGCGAAAAGTCCGCCCATTGTAATTATGTTTTGTAGTAATAGTCTTATTTTTTTGTTGTACAATAAAGTATATATAAATAAATAGATAATGTCGTCAAAAAAATACGAAATATATTCGATAAATTGGAAAACGAATTTGACGAATTAAAAAACGTCTTTTTCTGGCTTCTCTTTCACCTTGCACCATACAATTATATATTATTTCACCTGAGTGGTTTTCATACAGTATAGATGGGTCAAATATCGCTCGCCACTCTGCACGTTCGTTCCCAGAAACCTTATCCTTGCTTCGTTCTCAAGTATTCATGTATTTTTGTTTTGCGTTTCCTTTTACATTGCCATGTAAATAATAAAAATCGCATTTCTTGATTGCTTCATGAAAGATATCGATTCTAGTTCCATCTGAGTTAGATCGGTACTTGTTAGGGCTAGCTAGATGTTTATTATGCTAGATTCGGCATAACATTTTAAACTGTGTTAATGATATTAATAACGTAAAGGTAAAGAACAGAGAAAATCTGAAAACCTAGAGAAAGCCTTTACCAAGGAGGGGCCCAAACCAAGCAAAACAAAAAAAGCATGTGTTTGTGCAAAACATACGTCGTGTATGTTGTTATCTATTAGTGAAATCCAAATACTTCGTCTTGTGAGTACTATTATTTTTTGGTTTTGGAAATTACAAGGCTTTATTTTTTAAATTTATTTAATGCTAAATAATAATATATTAATGGGACCATTGGAAACTATGCAACATGAATTGAAAATCGGTTAGGGCTGGTGGAGTTTTGTTGCGTTTTGGGCGTTTGACAACTTGGTTATCAATTTTTCCGGAACGAATCAGAGATCTAATTTCTCGTAGCAGTTAACTTACCTCCTACGGTCCTGCCAACGTTTATGGCTTCGAAATCGTAAATTCGACTGTTACCTGACATAAAATACCATAAATATAACAGACATCGGCATCTACAGCATTTGGAACACCGTTCTTGGCAGTTGAAGTACCCACTAGATCCACCCTTAATCTTTTATCAAACATAACGACCTGCCGGCCCTCCGGTATTGTCCTTTGAAGCGGGTGTTCTAAAGTAACTTACGATGAACTTTAGAGAGCTGTCAGCGAAGCCTTAAGTATACTTTGCTAAGTCCAAGATTATTTTGGGCGTGACTGATAGGGACACAGAGGGGCTTGTGGTTAAGTAATAACAACCGCACGGGTCGATCAATCAGGTTAAGCTACGCTTGCCGCTATTGGTCAGTGGATGTGTGACCATCTTTACATACCAAGACCCCTTCGTGCCTCGGCAAGCACGTTAAGCCGTTGGTCCCGGCTGTCATCCGTGGATCTATTGACAGTCGATACGGGTCGTCAGAAGCCCGAAAATCTGACAACCAATCTTACCAAGGGAAGGGGTATCGTATTACCCAGTAACTGGGTTGTGGAGGTAAGATAGGCACTCGCTCCATGTAGAATACTGGTATTCAGCTGCATCCGGTAAGACTGGAATCCAACCCCAACATAGTTGGAAAATGAGCGGAAAAGGGAAAGAGATGTGTTTGCTCAGCATTGAGGCAATGTCGGCTAAATAGATAGAAAGAAAACTTAGAAACGAAATAGAAGACTTATCGAGATGTGCAGTGTTTGGGTACAGGACTACAGGTAGGTACACCTCTGCCCGACCTTTTGCGGAATACAGGCGTGAAACATGATAATCGACGAATTACTTCTAAATAAATTTTGATGTGAAATAACCTATAAAGATGTGTTTATATCACATGCGCGTTGTCATATGCAGATTCAAAGTTATTTATTAAAATCCATGCAAATATTTGGAGTGTTCTCATGTCAGCGGGCTGGCATCAAATAGGTACGTGGCGGTTAGACTGGTCGCTCAATACTCGATGCGACTGCATTTTATAATGTTCGCTGAAAATATTGGATACTACCGCAA
Source organism: Luperina testacea (assembly GCA_927399505.1). Lineage (NCBI taxonomy): Eukaryota > Metazoa > Arthropoda > Insecta > Lepidoptera > Noctuidae > Luperina > Luperina testacea. The sequence goes on along the minus strand of OV656759.1, from coordinate 16,873,177 downwards.
TGGCAAATAATGATATGACTCACTACCTCATTATAGGTAATACAATATAGCAAGTTTTTCCCACATTTACCTGTTTTGTTCATACAATCATGCTTCTATCAGTCCTATCAGACTATCATCTAATCAGTCAGTTTCATTTCTATTAGCCCTTAATCCAGTTGTATTTAAACGTTTACGAAGGAGACATAATCCTTAAAAAAACTGGCCAAGTGCGAGTCTGACTCGCACACGAAGGGTTCCGTACCACAAGGCTAAAACGCCGAAAAAAAAACACGTTTGTTGTATGGGAGCCCCCTTAAATATTTATTTTATTCTGTTTTTAGTATTTGTTGTTATGGCGGCAACAGAAATACATGTCATCATCTGTGAAAATTTCAACTGTCTAGCTATCACGACTCATGAGATACAGCCTGGTGACAGACGGAGAGACGGATAGTGGAGCTTTAGTAATGGGGTCCCGTTTTATCCCTTTGGGTACGGAACCCTAAAAGTCAGCAGACGACCTTACCTTATTTTCTGGTCCCTAGATTGCAAAAGGGTTGATTCTCTGATCAAACGACTGCTTTTTTATCGATATGTAAATCAAAGATAACACAACCTATCTCATTGTGATACCTTACGGCGCAAAATATCAAAAAATTTCCATAAAATACTCGTAGATTTTTCGAGTACACTTCCGATGTCAGTATGCCGGAATCCAATCAGTGTTGGCTCCAGTGAGGGCTCGTTACAACCATTTCAATCGCAGATTAAACGTAAACACTGCTTGTTTTTCTGTAATTACTTTTACGATATAAACAACACGGCCTATCTCATGATTAAAACAAAAGTTCCAACACAGAAATATCCGAAATTATTAAATAAAATTCTCGTACATTTATCGAGTGTGCTCGAACCGTCAGGGCTGGCACCCAATCAGTGTTAGCTGGAGTGGTCGCTCGATCCGGCCGTACTTAATCTCTGATCAAACGTAAACAAACCCAGCCCTACATGTTACGGGCGACATACGCGACAGGATTCAATTAAGCCTCAAATATTTTTTTCGCAAAGAATACAACAGCAGTTATCGGGTAAAAAATGTTCGGGATTGGAAGTTGATTGAAAAAACGTGGCTCAACTTTTATTGTTTTAAGGACTAAATTGGGATTATAGTTCCCTTACAGCAACTAAAATTAAAATAGCTTTCCGTTTCGTGTCTGTGTGTGTTCAAAAAGTTGTATTTGTACATCCTATCCTAACTAATATTACAAATGCGAAAGTATGCTTGTTTGTTACCTTTTCACGCCTAAACCACTGAATCGATCATCCTGAAATTTTGCATATACGTTGTCAGGTGAACAGAAACAGACATAGCGTATCTTTCAACCCGAAAAAAAGTGTTGTTCCCGAGGAAAACAACAATAACTTTATTATGATAATAGATGGCGCCACGTGTCTTTCAACAGGATCGACACTTATGCGGGTGAAACCGCGGGGCGCTGCTAGTATGTATATAATTTACTGAGTGTTACCGATAGTATCGCAATCATTAGAATTATCTACAGAGTCAGAAATGCCTTCTGCATCTACATATCGACGCCTTAGAGTGAAAACCTCGTAAGTGTAAAAGAAGTAACTTTTCAGGTGGAAGAAAGAACTGCGTGGTTTAAAATTTTTGTACCGCGTCTTTTATGTTTTCTTTACCGACTTCAAAAAAGGAGGTTCTGTATTCTTATTAATTAATATGGAAATTTAACTCGCTTTTATAGCCAGAACTGTTCGATACTAAAGATTGTCCGAAATGCATAAAATGCTGCTTACATTCCCGAGCTTTTCACTCTAAGGCGACGATATATAGGTATATTAAAGAGCTACTAATAGGTATCTATCCAACTTGGAACTTAGGAACAGAAATACTTTTTCTCTTTTGGTTAATACTTTCACTGTAGTATTCAATGTGGTCTGTAGGTACATTTTCTAGACATACCTATCTGTATGACGATTTCTTGGAACATTTACAGTCGGACAGTCTTAAAAACGTTTAAAACAGCAGAAAGACATTACCCTCCTTTCACTTTGTTTGTCAAAGGACATCGTTTTACACAAACCACTGACTATATCCACGTATAATAAAATCTCAGCCTTTTATAGAAGGAATCTTACGCGTATTTACCTATCGTAAACGTCTTGGCTTTTATGAACCATCATTATTTTTATGCCCCATAATCTCCCCTGAAGTTTCATTAAACAAACTTTGCACATAAAAATATGATACCTATTGCCAAACAGACGATTGATTTGAACTTTATTGCTACGTAATAAGGACTTGTTTGCTTCTGACCATAATCACTATAAGGAAAACGAGATAATTATAATCCGAATAAAATGTTTACTGAACTTTATGGGTATCTTTATTTTATTTGGATATCCGATTTCGTAGCTTTGAGTTTATAGAATTTAAGATATCGTTGGCTTCATAATTTACCAAAAAATAAATGCGGATTAAGCTTAGGTAGGTATATCACACTTTGCTCTGTATTATAAAATACTTTCACACATGGTTTGGTCAAGTTGAGAGTATGAATTAAAGGCAACTAACAAAATGTATTTACAAGGGAGATGTGATTGGAATCGCTGGGAGGGGACGCCCTAGGAGGACATATAGTGACCCTATAGCTGACGTTTTTCAGAAGGGCAGGTGAGTAGTACTCACAACTGGTGTGCGTGTATGACCAGGTGTCGTATGAACGTAAACGAGGGAAAAGGAGTATGAATGGATCGTAGCAGGTGGTGTCCTGTAGTTTGTGCCTACCCCCATGGGAAGAAGGCGTGAGTTTATGGATGCACGACCAAATGCGGTGCTCTTCGCGTTCCAGACCATATCTCTTTTCTATAGGATTCCTTTTTCTATAACATTCCATGGAACTCGAACGCTCAGGCAGAAAAGAAAACTCTTCCCGGACCTCTCGGCGGCGTCTTCAGGCCACCTTGGGTTACCCAGTCGAACATTCGCTGTAAAAACGAGGGAACGAGGGAAAGGTATTAAAATTTGTTTGCAATTTATGTTATTTTATGTTAAACAAATATCAACTTTATTTCAATGGTTATTAAGTTGATTTCAGAGTAGCTAGCACTATTGAAAAAGTTATAAAAATGTTTGAAGTTGTAGTGTAAGCTGAACTTTACAGTGTAGGAATTAAAGTTATTTTTCGATTAATTCATATTTGTTTACATTTTTGGCAAATAAATAGCAAACGCAGAAAGTATAATATCACATGATTATCCCTGCCGCGGCCAGTCTGCCCACTTATACCTTAAGACCCGAAACGGGCAGTAATTTAGCACTAATTAAGAGGCAACTCGGGCCGCGTTAAGCACATTTCCAACTCAATTTGTAGAGGTTCGGACTCGTGTTACCTGGTCCTGTTACATTCAGTTACTTTTGAGATACGAGTAGAGGAGTATAAATTCATTTGATATTTGTAAGGTTGTTTGGGTGAATTGAACGACCCTTCAAGTTGCACCCTGAAACAGTCAGCCTCGCTAACATATTTGCTGACTGGCATTTTTTTTTTTTTACTTTTAGGGAAAACCAACAGTGACACATTATATTTTGTAGGAAGAAATACAAAAAGACACGGCCAATTTTGTAATTAACAACATTTTCCATGGAATACACATAAAAATTAAAAATCTTTACAAACCATGCGATTTAAACTAACACCTAATTTAGGCTAATATTTTTAATACGATATTCTAGCTATTCTTACGACGATAGGACGTGCCGACACGATAGAAGAAGAAGATTAAGGATTAACCTACTTATAATATCATGTATACATGACAAACCAAAATGTGCCCAACACGCCACGGTTCGACTACATGACAGACTTTGACGCCGAGGGCACGTTTTTTTGTTAAAAAGGGCCGCATTACACATTTCATTATCACACTACCTTACATCTCGCAGAAATCGAAATCTGGTATATCTGGAGGCACGGTAGTGCCCGGCCAAGATGAGCCAAGCGAAGCGCAAGGACACTACCTACGTTTTCTCAAAGCGCTTTGTCGTTTTTTTGAACGTTCATAACTTGGGTTTGGATAATACCAGATAAACAAAATTCTCGGGATATATGTCAATAGTGGACTTATTAAACGTATAAAGTTTCAATTGCATAGCTCTAAGACTTCGTCACTGACTCACTGATGATCATCAAAATTCTTTTTCTTCCTGAAGTTCTAGAAAGCTGAAATTTGGTATGTAAGCTAGTGTTCACATGGGCGTAAGGTGAAATATTTATTCACTGTTCATTACTTTTGTGTTTTGCAATAGTTCTTGTAGTAACGAAACGGCCAAGCCTCATATTTTGACTAAGGTGTAGACTTTGTGAAGTTAGGCGATGTAGAGTTAGGGCGTGTAGAGTTAGAAGCTTGGCTCTACATGAGATTTGATAACTTTTGACAGTGCGAGCCATATGGTCTCGTCTTGGAAAATGTTTTTGGTGGGATTATTAATATCTGATACTAGCTTTTGCCCGCGGTAACGCCCGCGTGAATGTCGGAAAACATCCCACGGGAACTACCAGGATTAAAACTACCATAATTTATTCCATCATCATCATCATCATCAGCCTATAATGTTCCCACTGCTGGGACACAGGCCTCCTCTCAGTGAGAGGGAGTGGGCCGTAATCCACCACGCGGGCCCAGTGCGGGTTGGTAGATGTCACATGTCTTCGAATTTTTGGTTCTAGGACATGCCGGTTTCCTCACGATGTTTTCCTTCACCGTTTTGTGAGCAGTGGTGATGAAATAATTTACACAAAGTAAAGCGTCTGTCTGGGTTCGAACCTACGACCTACAACTCGTAAGTCGCGGCCGTTACCACTTGGCCACCACTGCTCACCTTTTATTCCATAATTAAGTACAATGTATTTTACGGATAAACCAACCAACGTTGGTACGTTGGTTGGTAAAAAATACGTTTATTGGTGGTCCAATAAACGTATTTTTTCTATCTTTTCATCACCAATTCCTTTCTATCTTTTCATATTACTCTATTAGTTTACATGGCGCACGCCAATAAAGCTCCCAGTCGGCATGATTTTTTTCGATTACTTCAATAATCATCGATATATATCAGCGATCTATCAGCCAATTAATACAAAACTTTAATCAATTATAAACTGAAACTTTCCTCATGAAATACTCCGTCCATTGGTGAAAGCCGTATGAAAATCTGTTTGGAAGGTTTTGAGTTTATCGCATTCAGACAGACAGACACGGCGGGGGACTTTGACATAAAACAATTATGTTGTAGTGAAATAGGTCGCTTTTTAGGTCATAATGTTAGTTTTTATGGTGATATCTAGAAAACTGGTCGAACACAGTTGAGTTTTAACAATAAATTATATTTTTTTTTATTTCTGTAAGTAGGTTTGTACAATGGTATTAGTAGATTGTTGCATCGAGCGCAAAGTAAGTTATTATGCACGAGAGTTTGTTGGTGCCTGAGCGCACGCGAGGGCACTAAATTAACACGAGTGCATTATTAACTCACTTTAGCAAGGTGCGTAATATACTTTTCTTTCAACTACCAATCTACCTACCGTGATTAAACATATCTACTCAAAATAAAAACTCAAGATAATGAAAACAAAAGTTTTCCTAAGCTTTTAAGTATTTATCCCGCGACTTTTGCGGCAAAAGGTTATTAACAATTTCATTTGCAGCTGTTTTTATATTTTCTGGAGTTGCATTCATATCGCTATCGCTATTTCCGTTTTTTAAATCTTTTCTTGCTAAATATGAAGTAATAAAGTTTTACAATGGTACAAAATGCGCGCCATTTGTTTTTTTTTCACTAAGTCGGTTTTATTTATTTTATTTTCAGCCAGTATCTTTTTAATCTAATGCAAACATTTTATATTAAACTTAATAGGAGACATTTATAAACCTCTGTGGTAAATTTATATCTAAATAAAAAAACAGTGCATTAATGAAAAACTGTTCAATCATGAGATTTCATACAACATTTCTGCACTGTTTTGGTTCTAAGCAAAAAATACGTCCTTTGTGATCGGTTTTGTAGTGATTAATGATAAAAATACTGCGTAGTTGAAAGAAAACTCTTTTACAAGTCATTCATACTTTTAAAACTAGATGAGATCGGCGTTTCCTATCTGACTACGCCGGAACGAAACTCAGAGATCTTTTAGTCTAGACATAATCTTTGTCATAATAATCGTAATCATGGGAAAACCACGTAGTTTAGTGTCTGAAATGGTCTTTTGAGGAAAGAACCTGAGACCTGTCCAGTCAGTGTACGCATTTTTCAGTAGTCATGCAAGTTAACTCAGAACTTAAGGAGCTTAAAGATTCGACGAACAATATTAAAGAAAGGACATTAGGGTAGGCCGCAATAAATACTACACAAAATAAACGGAAACCGTTTCGTTAAAATGAAGAGGATAGACATTTGGCCTATAAATTCGGATAATACGTCAAATTAAGTTGTAATCCATAAGGGATCTGTAATCTGGATGTAACATGATTGTACATGAATTATGTACAGTTTTCCTTCTTGTGAGCGATATTAAAACCTTTTTGATGGAGGTATTGTCTGTTAATTTAACAAATTCTGATTATTATTTGGAATGAGAGGTTCCTAACCACGGAAAAAACTCAACTGAGTTATTTTTATTCCGTGGTATGGCCTCTTTTAGTGTTTTTGAAGTGAAAACTTCTTTAGCCGCATTGGACATTTTTTGAGATAAGAAAAAACCAGTGACTTGTATATGATAGAGGTCAGTGGAAAAAACGAGTTCAATTGTTTTTCAATTGAACTCGCAACACTGTACCGTAACCGACACAGCGCGTGTTTTGTTTATAAGAGGATTAAAAAAATGCACACGTAATTTTTCAAGTTTTCACTTCTGTCAGCACTACCGGAGTGCCACTTTTTTTTCTTGTAGGTTTCCAAGATGCCTCATCTGCTTAGAGTAAAAAAAGTTTCAAAAAAGTTTCCATTCCAATATTTCCAATAGAAAAATATCGTATTACTCACATAGGTACCTACTTAGGTATGTGATTTTCCAGTAACACTAGTTTTTATATTATTATTTATTTATTGGTATATAAAAACCTACTGAGGGGCGTGTGGCTAAGAAATAACAGCCGTACGGTTCGATCTATCAGGTTAAGCTACGCTTGCCGCGGTCGGTCCTTGGATGGGTGACCATCTTTACATACCGATACTCCTCTGGGCCTCGGAAAGCACGCTAAGCTGTTGGTCCCGGCTTTCATTCATGGATCTTTGACAGTCGTTACGGGTCGTCAGAAGCCCGAAAGTCTGACAAGCAGTCCTTACCACCGGGGTATCGTATTACCCAATAACTGGGTTGTGGAGGTCAGATAGGCAGTCGCTCCATGTAAAATACTGGTATTCAGCTGCATCCGGTTAGACTGGAAGCCGAACCCAAGATATTTGGGAAAAGGTTAGGCTGATGATGGTATATTAAAACCTACATCAATATTACAAGTAGAAAATAGCAACGTCTGATATGCGTTAGTTATCCAGAAAAGAACCGAAGTTACCGACATAGCTTGCAGAGTAAGCATACTGAAAGTGGCAGTCCGTTCGCCATGTGTGTCGAAGGACCGATGGCCGGTGGAGCAGACGAGTCCTGGACTGGAGACCACGTATCGGCAAGCGTAGTGTGGGACCCCCCCCCAGCTAGATGGACGGACGACCTAAAGAATGTGGCTGGGGTAGACTGGATGCGGAAGGCGGAGGACAGGGTGCTGTGGCGCAGTCTGGGCGAGGCCTATGTCCAGCACTGGACTGCGATAGGCTGAGTTGATTGACATACAGTACCCGGCGATAAATATTGCACATCGACCTTTGGAAAGAGACAATCGGCTAATTTCGGCTTCGTAGAGCGTTATCTCTGTCGCACGAAATACAAACAGTCCGGTATCTATTAGAAGCTGTTAAAACAATTATGATTTGCTTCTTTTGATAATTATTTTTATTCTTTGTATAAAATGGTTTTGTGTAAAAAGGTCGATGTGCAATATTTATCGCCGGGTGCTGTACGTACCTTGGGCAGACAGCCTTTATAAATATTTAGCCGCTATCAACTTTGCCGAATGACTCACTTCTGCCACGACCTATCTATTCTCATATGCGAGATAAGAATATGAACCAACTAGCTTTCGCCCGCGGCTTCGCCCGCATGGTATGTCGATAAAAAACTATCCTATATCCTTCCCCGGGATGAAATCTATCTCTCTGCCAAATTTTATCGAAATCCGTTCAGTGGTTTAGGTGTGAAAAGGTAACATACAGACAGACAGACAAAGTTACTTTCGAATTTATAATATTAGTATGGATACTATGTAGTTACTTACTACTTTACTTATTACTAGTTACTGTAAAATTCAAATATGAATAACTCAAAGACCTCGGTTGCCAATACATAAAAAAAAATTATATAATACTTCACATTACATTCGAAAGGTGTTGAAATAAATAAATAGGTTAATGTTATAAAGCGATGCAACAATAATTTAACCACAGGAACAGATTGTCTGGGGTTCAAAATGTCCTCTGCACCAGTGATCACTGTATTGCGTTGGGACAGTCCGCCTCTTCCTTGTCAACTGTTAATTTAACGTAATTATTATTTGCGCTAAACCTCATTAATCCAAGTACTGCTAATGCTTAACCTAGCATTAAAAACCATACACGCAGCGACTTTGATCGCCGGCGACTCGCTGACGATTAGATAAGCTTCACAATTTGTTAACATATTTGTAGTTTCTGAGCTATAATGAACGAGCAATTTTCTCAATTTTACAGCTGTTTTTCCTGTATAAAGATATCATTAAAGTTAAAAAAAAAAAAAAAACAATATTTATAATTATCAGGTGTTTAATTGATTAAATAAATTTAAAAATATAGCATTAAAGCGATTCAGGTAAACAGGTTTCCATCTTTCTTTTTCTTGTCGAATCATCAATTTATGAACTTATACTTAGTCGCAATTTAGTGCCCAATTTTTTGCTGTGAAACCTCCATAACTTTCTAGTATTTGCGTTGCCGACTACCCAAAAAGATATGGAGAATGCACATTGGTACATCGAAACTATATTAGCAACAATTAACGTAGTATTTATGATATTTTGTATGTGGTTTATTTCCAGAATAACTATTTTAAACAGGTCAATGACCATCTGTTGGAAGCAGAACAGAAAAATCAGCATTATCATGACTAGGATAATTCGTATGTTTTTTTTGGCATTCATATTATTTTTTAGAGCAGATCTGAGAGCTAAGATTAGTAGCACTGCATTTGCAATTAACATAGGCCACTTGATTATGAATATATACATGAAAATATACCTGCGGAATGGACCGTTCCCGACAAGAAACATACCGTGTAGTAAAAAGGCAGGAGTGATGGGCCCAAGCCACGCACATAACGACACTTTCCAGATACTCCATCTTTCGGTGGTGAACACTTTAACTAAGCTGATGTATATTTGGCGACTGAACACAAACATCCAAGCTACGAGTGCCATTTCCGTATAAATTATGAAAACAATGTCCAATAAGACAATGCGACCAGAATAAGGGCACATCTTTAAAAGTTTCAGAATATCTCCGAAGAATCTCACGAACGTGTACACAAATCTTGCGAGCATGAACTGAATGAGCAGCTGATTTTTGTAACTCTTTCTCCAGTCAGCGAACAGAACGGCGGTCAAAATTAGCAGCAACAAAGCTGCTGCTGATAACGCTATTCCCATCGAACTCCATGCTAAAGTAAAAATGGTCCAGAATGATGTGGCATTCTTTGTAGTGAAGATCACGTTGCTCTGTTCCGCTTCTATCAAATGCAATTGCAAATTGAAATCGTCACTGTACTGTTTATTTATTTGACATGAGCTGTTATTGTTCATATTTGGGATTATTTAGACACTTTAGCACATCATTGCACACTCTGAGTTATCTGTGGATAAAACACTATCTCCCGCCTGGTTTTATTAATAATTATGTTAGTATAAAACCGTCTCCTGCGCGTGTTTTTTGAAACATTACACAAAAACATCAAAACAAAGACGCGTGGCCATACACATTTGTGTATGAAAATACAATGTTTTTGTTTTCCGAGCTGCATGCAAAACATTCTCAACGCAGGTGAAGAGGGGAAGGGTTTGTTTCATTTTCAACCGCCACGCGCACCGCGCATGTCTAGCATTTAACATTTTGAAAGCTTAATTCCAAGTGACAAAGGTTTTGAGGTTTAGTGAATAGTTGACACTAATTTAAAATATTTTTATTTGCAGGAGACAGTTTGTGTTTTAAAACAAATGTTTGTGTGTAAGGCTTTTTGTGTAATGTTTGGAAAAAAACACGCGCAAGAGACAGCTTAACACCACTGGTACATGTTTTTAGCTCCATTATATTGCACTGGGATATCAACTAAACTTTTCGTTGTAAACTGCATCAAAGAAGCAAAAATGTTTCTTCTATAAACAATTGATCGCCAGACGCGTCCACTGTTTGAGAATAATTTATAGATTGTGAACAAACAGTTACTAGATAACACTTTTTTATCTAGCGTGGATTAGATTGGATATTTTGGTATCGAACAACATACTTAAAGATAATTATGTAGTTAATTAACATATAAATAAGTTTCACCTACGGGATCATGATATTTACTTATTAATTTCAGGTGTCATTAACATGGATTACTTTTATATGGGGATATAATTATGTATGTACTTGAACTTTTGAAGATCGCAACAATTCTGAAATGAAAATGTAAGTAGAGCCTCAATTACAAATAATACCTATTGTGTGTCAGACACACAAATAATGATCATTACTCTCAAATTATTTTACAATACTATATTTTTCTACCTCGATGGAATTCTAAAAATGAGTTTCGTCTGGCACGATCAAAATTGCGTAGAAATGAATTCTGCTGCCTAGAAAGCGATTTAAAAATTGTTTAGCATTCTATAAAAAAAATAATGATTCGCAATGTAGGATGGTTTAATAAAAACACTATATTAAGAAACACAGAGGATATATTTTCAGATATAATGCCACGACAGGTCAAAAACAAAACTCACATATGTGAGGAATAAGAAACGATAAATATATAAAACTCTATACAAATAGTTAACAAGGTGACAGTGTCTAACGATTATAGTATTAAAATTTATTGCATTCCTACTGTACACTTGAGGACAATTAATTGTATTACAAATTTGACGAATTGTATATACTTCAGCTTTAAAGTTAAGTCCGTATCCTTTGTTATGTTTGTTTACGAGTAGAAATTTTACTTTCGTGATTCACTTCCTATGTTATTCCGTCCTCAAGTGTAAACATCTATTGAATTTCCCTTCAAAACACTTTTAGCTTGTTTGTGACAGATTGATATAAGAAGCGCAGAGTGCCGAGCCTTGTTTGTTTGTTTGAATATATTTGTTCAAATGCTATTCAGAAGAGTAATCAGTTGCCTATTCGTCTACAAGTAAGTGCATCTACTTATGAAATATTATTGCATCGTCTAATTTATACATAAGTACATAAGTAACGTCTAATACCAACATTAAAATTTTAGAAATTCTACACAATAAAATTTATTCTACTAATAGCATTATTACTCGCTGCTTCAATCAAATTTTAACTAGATAACTATAATCGATATTTAATTAACGAACTACTATTAAAACTGACTGAATTAACAGAAGTTATAACCCAGTTCAAATTCAAACACGAAGTCAACAGTTTTTTTTATATTATCAGACTTAAAAACAATAGATAAGGAAGTTAATACATTTATAACAGTTTCGGTAAAATTTTTCCGCAGTGTGTACAAGCGTAATAAAATGTTCTTTTTTTACAAACATCGATTTTAATCTTTATGGATTAGATATAATAATACTATTGTGTACAAAGTTGCCATTGAAAAAATTTTAACTTCTCGTTAGTTCTTATTTGTAATTGTTAACATTAATTTGTCATACATACTTTTTTAATAAAATTGTGTGACGTTGCAAATAAGAAATTAGAAAAGATAAAAAGGTTGTTTTTAAGTTATTAAAACATTTCAATAAGTAGATTGTGTCTAATAGACGATAATATTACACTAACTATTCATAAGGACAACTTTTTGTAGTTTGAATACTATGTGTACTTATATAGAAGTCTTTATAAGGGATCACAGTTGGAAACACTAGTTCGATACACAAATCGGGGAAATTACAATCTATATCTAATTACACTACGCTTTTATTATGTAATTTAACACTATTTATACTTATTTTTAATTAATATTATTAACAGAACACTGTTGTTTAAAATATCAGATTTTAAAACATTTTAAGGAAATATTAACAGAATACAGAATATTCAACAATTATTCAAATTAGGGTAAAATTAGAAACATTTTCATGACGAAGGTTAAATACTTGAACTTTACGGACAAATTAATAAAAAACAAACGCGTAAACCCATAATGAATACGTAACTTTTTCACGCATACTTTATTTTAAACAAGGTACTAAATTAAATTAACTTTGGAGAAAATATTAACGAAATAAATACCTAAAACAAGTAATTTTATTTTTACAGCAAATTCGTTAATAACACCGAATAGGTGTAAATTAATAAATATAATTATGCTTAATATTTTAAAACTAATTAATATAATAAAATCAGTGATACGTAAAATCGACTAATTGCTTTAAAACAGAGGCTTAAGGAATACTAAGTTGCTAAGTACTTATTTCTAAAGTTACTCTAAGTTGTACCTACGTAATACTGTTTTTACTTACGTGTCTTATTTGAAAAACAAAAATGGCGTGACATGATTTCAATGAAGCACTTTTTGATATAATCAATACCGTACCAGGTAGAATAGCCCGGACTATCCCGACCATACATGTAATTGAAACGATTATCTCAATATATCGTATGAAGTTCTTGTTTTAAGGCTCCTGCAAACAGGCGGGACACGTGACGTGAATCGCGCGCGACACAAAGGCTCCGCTCGTTGCGCGACTTGCGATGCCTTGTGTCGCGCCCGTTTTAAGAAGCCTTTATAGTGTTATTTATAGAATGTTTCGAATTTTTGGTTCAAATTTTTAGTTTGGTAGGTGTAGTTTAGAAAGATTTGAACGTTCTTATTAACTGAAAGAGTGAGATTGATGCAAATGCGACAACTCGCGATTTTCCTATGTGTTTGTTTACCAAATCAGACATGTAAGAAAAAACACACTATACATAACAATGTGCCGACACAGTTTCATAGCGTGAATCAAAGTTACAGTAGAGTGAACTACAAAAGGACCAGTTTCCAATATTTTCGTTCAAAATTGGTATATTTATTCTGAAATACGTTGTTGGACATCGATATACTAGTTTATGCTTTTAAAAGTGGACATGTAAAGTGCTTTTTCAATAAAATTCGCTTAAAATATATTTTGTTTTAAAAGAAACTGGCCCCAAAAGGAAGCTAGTAAAGTCTAGAAGATCACAATGCGTACACGTTAATTTTCTTATTATAGTTTCCTACAACAGTATCAGCAATATTAGCTTTAAATATTTACTTGATTCGTAATTTTTATTCTAAAGTCTACTTTTCGTAAACGTACTTCGTAATTTCTCAACTTTTAGACTTTGTTTTTGATGGGCTAATTAAAAAGATAAAACGCAAAAGCTCTTGAAATGTGTGAAATAACATTTTTATTGTGAAAAATAATTCAGATATTTCAGAGACATTCCTATGATTTTCGAATTTTCATAGAAAGGGACGCTTTTTGATATTTTTAAATGCAAACAAGATCAGTTTAAAGTTCAGATGTCAAAGTTTGAGAACTAATTAAATGGTCCGTTAGATATTAATTTAGTTCTCACAATCAATCATCGGTCGTCAAAAACTAATCAAACAGCAGTTTGCGATTAATATTACAGAAGCGAGGCCAGCTGTTATTGAGGCAATTAAAATTTTGATGATATTTTAAATTGGTAAATTAACATTATTAAACCTTTTCCAATTACGCATTACTCGACCATGTGTTCTGTGAAAGAAAGAAATAAAGGTGATTTTTATTACATAAATACACATCCCGACCATGATAAATGATAAATGATTTTATTTCTGTAAGTAGGTTTGCACAAACACTTTTACACGTCAATCATAAATTTTTTAAACTAGATGAGGTCGGCGTTTCCTATCTGACTACTCTGAGAAGAAAGGCCGAAACAAACTCAGAGGTCATAGTCTCTTTTAAAGTCCAGACATAATCTTGGTAAAGTTATATGAAGACCATGTAGGTCGATGTCTGAGATGGTCTTTTGAGGAAAGAACCACACAGATTGAGAGGACCTGTCCAGTCAGTGCACGCATTTGTCAGAAATCATGCAGCTCAACTCAAGACTTAAGGAGCTCAACGATTCGACGAACAATACCAAAGAAAGGACATTTGGGTAGGCCACATAAATTACTCAAACTGCCAGACCATAGAGAGAATAATAAAAAATAAAAAATGACTAAAATAAATGACCCACATCGTCTTCACATTCACAATAATTAAAATAATGTAATACTTTAAAAAGTAAGCAAATGTCAGTTTAAAAAAAAATATCATTAATGTCAATGTGTATATAAAAAAAAAACATCAAAAACACTCAAAATGCAGAAATTGGAAGCAGCTCAATCCCAAGCCTTTGTATCCTCAATATAATCTTTAACGGTATAAAAGGCTTTCTGGCACAACATGTGTCAGGGACATCGACGCGAAACCTGTTATTGTGGAATCAGTAGATGATTCTGAACCGCCTGTTGATATATTTCGTCAGGTTAAAAAAAAAATTGCTGTTCCGTACATTTTGAATGTTTATTCTGACTTGGTATTGCACTTTTCTATGAAACAGCAGATTTTTTTGATAATCAGAATCATGTACAGACGCCAGCACATCAAGCTACCCGAAACTGTTAAATTTTCCCAGTCAACTTCGAACCTTATGCTTTAGCGATAAAGTTGAAAATTTATTAAAGAAATTTGACAGATTGTAGTAGCTTGATGTGCTGGCGTCTGTACAACCTCGCCCTGTATACCGAACGCTGAAAAATATATAAAAGGAACGAAAAGTTTCTTCAAATAAGAAGATAAATCGATATCGCTATAAAGATGAAACGACGCATTCATGAACTGAAATTAAAAAAAAAGTTTATCCCGACTTTGTATGCAAAGTATATCGTCAAAGTTTTTAAATGGATTTTAATGTTGAACCTTTACTTGAGTATAAATTTTTATATTTCAATATAATATTTTATAATTAAATTTCCAAAATATCTATCCTTATTAAGTTACTTTTCGGTTTTCCTGCTAGTATATAAAATAATTATGTTTTTAGAGATATAAATAAATTTGTAGTCCCTCAAAAAATATGTGCTAAGTCGTTATAAAAACAATAACTGTTCTACCAACGGAAACAAAATAGCTAGTTTTAACACCATTTATGCTAACAAAGGATAATAATAAAACAACGCAATTGAGAATAAATTTAGAGGAAGTTACCTTGTTCCTCTACAGGAGTGTGCTCCTCATCCGACGAGTCGAATCGACTCTCGATTAGCGAACTTTGTTTTTGCAGCGACTGAAACAATAGATGCAATTATCAACGCTATATTAGAGGAACATTGTTTTTAGTAGGAATTTTGTTATTTCCGGAACTCGACTAATGCTTTTAAAAATGTAGAACTCAAATTATTTAAGTTGTCTAATTTTGTCGCTTAACTGGCAAAATTAGACAACTTAAATAATTTGACTTCTACATTTTTGTCATTGTCTTCTACATTTTTCTCATGTTACATTTTTGTGTGTTTGTTCGTTTACATTTTTGTCTATAAGTCATTATTTTGTAATTGAGCAGATGTCTGACCAATATTACGTTAAATCTTTATTATAAATAAAATAAATTTGAAATGTAAAATAGCCCATATTTAAACCCGGCATTTCGCTATAAAATGTCCACCATACCTTATTGGAACGTCGTCTCGGCGGCGATATCTTGTTCCATAAAGCCTCAAGCTGATCGAAGTGCTGAGATTGCGCTATCGCCGCTTCTTCAGGTCCTAAGCTCACCTGCACATAACGGTTTGTGTAAATTTTAAAGTTTACATCAGATAGTACATATAGATATTACTAGGAGTTTGGGTTGTAGATATTACCTGTGAACCTAAGTCTTTGTTCTTTGCTTCTTGTATTTTTGATATCTCTTCCATTGATGCGGAAACGGAGAATCTAAACAAAAACACGATTTCAGATAAATGAAAAGAAGAGAATTCTATGAAAGAGTGTTTTTCGAATCGCAAAAAAAGATAGAATTTAAATAAAAATTAAAAATAGAAAGTAGTGTTTTACCTCCTCTTCAATCGTTCATCTACTTGAGCCATCATAGCTGCTGAAGTAAGATGTCCATATTTCTTCTGCCACGTGTAAGTATCCAAAGACACTTCTTTCTTCAATAACCTTCTCATTGGCCGCTTTGGTGCAAGCGGACGTAACTCTGGACAAATATATAACATTTTAATTCTTATTCTTTTAATACCCTCATGCAAGTTCAATACGAAATCAATATTTTCTTTTCTCCATTAAGTAATGAACTTCGCTTTTATAGTAGGAGTAAATAAAGGAAATACCAAAAGGTTCCATTACCGTAATTAAATGTGCTTTGATGGCATAATGTTAGATGATAATGTCGTTTTAATATATCAATAAGTATAAGTAATTGTATGTCTTAAAAATTGCATGTGTTAGTAAAAAAAGCTGTAACTTACTTGACTTACCATCAACATCTTTAGGGGCAGCGTAAGTAGGTATCTTAACGTACGTCGCTGGTGTATTATGTAGGCAGATCATCGGAAGACAACCTGGTGAAGACTTTGATGTGAGTCCAAAGTATTGTTAAAACTATTAAATAATAGATTAAACATAATCAGCATTATAATGTTTCCACTGTTGGGCCTCATGATCTCTATGAGGAGTGGGCCGTAATCCACCATGTGGACCTAGTGCGGGTTGGTAGATGTTATATGTCTTCGATTTTTATTTGGTTCTAGGGCAGGCTGGTTTTCTCACGATGTTTTCCTTTTCATGTTACCGGTTTGAGAGACTGCTCTCAAACCACCACTCACCACCACCACTCCACCTCTTCACCACTGGGTGATGAAACGATTTACACAAAATAGAGACCTACAACACGTAAGTCGCAGCTGTTACCACAGGGCCACCGCTGCTCTAAATTAAACCGTAAATTGATAAGTGTTTTTGGTTAAAGGCTCCTTCAAACAGGCGCGACACGCGATAAAATCACAAAGGCACCGCAAGCCGCGCAACGAGCGGTGCCTTTGTGTCGCGTGCGATTCGCGTCGCGGGTCGCGCCTGTTTGCAGGTGCCTTAAGTCACAGCAAAGTGAAAGAGGTAAAAAAGAAACATTTGGTTGTTTAGGAATAATTTATGAAATACTAGCAGCGCCCCGCGGTTTCAACCGCATAAGTGTCGATCCCGTGGGAATATCGTGATAAAAACTATCATATGTCCTTCTCCGGGATGTAATCTATCTCTCTGCCAAATTTTATCGAAATCCGTTTAGTGGTTTAGGCGTGAAAAGGTACAGACAGACAGAGTTACTTTCGAATTTATAATATTAGTATGGATAAGCCAGCTGCAGGTATCTAAGGACCACTATATTACTTTTTACACCGTAAGGTCTCAATATACTCGTTTGCTAAACACTACAGTATTTCATTGATGTATAAATAAAGAAAGAACAAATTAATCAAATAGAAGTGTTTTTATTACACATAAAGAAGGGATCGTACCTCTATCCAAAAGATGGATGGCGATACGTGCACAGTCACTAGTGATCTGAAAGCCAAGTAGAGGCACGTGGAGAGCCAAAGATGTCAGAGCCAGACCTCTTTTAGTTTCCCAGATGATGAGTGTTTTATCTTCAGCACCTATTTTGTTGACAACAATACATTTTGTAAGTAATTGTGTTTGAGAGAGGTATGATATTGTAAAGTTTTCATACAAAAGAATAGATAGAATTAAAATTATGTTTGTATTAAGTCAGCAACAAACTTAGGAGAGATTATTTAATTAAAATTTGCCAATTATAACTTGTTGTTATTAGGCAGAAAATACTTTGAAATGTTGTTTTTTGTTTATATGTAGGTACTTGAAACATCAATTATGTTAAATATGAAAGTATTATTCGAAAAGGCAATGGAATTTCTTTGCTGATTGTACATTTTGAGAATGTAGTATCTTTGTTTATCAAAAAGGCAAAATGTGAGAATGTCTTTATTTTAATAACAGTTTTTTTACTTACTAGACACGCCAATGGTTCCATCTCCTGTGACTTTCACGCAGGTGACTTTTCCAAGATGTCCAGATAACAAATGCAGGTCTGAACCTGTGTTGATGTCCCATACTATGAGGTTGCAGTCCCAAGACCCGGATACGATCTGAGTCTTGTTCGTGATCGACACAGCTACACAGGTTACTATGTCTGAGTGACCAACTAACACCTGTTGAAAATATTTGTTGTACTTGCAAATGAATATGTATTTGTTGTAACAATTTGTACCAAGGTTGTTGACGCTAATCTAAGAAACTAGTAAGGAAGTACCTATTAATATCCCAGAAATCAGATAAAATTTAAACGTAGACGTAAGACTTAGTAACAAGAACATATTACTGAATTGAATAATCCCATTCGAAGTCAGGTTGCAATATATATATATATATATATTGCAACCAATATATATATATTGCGACGAAAGTCTTTAAAAATTTGAATCGGATATAAATATACCTATATAAATATTTATATAGGTATATTTATATCCGATTCAAATTTTTAAAGACTTTAGTCGTGAATCGGATCTTTTCAAACACTAACCTGGGACAATTTCCCTCCATCCAACTTCCAGACTTTGAGCGACATATCCATAGAACCAGTGACTACATGTTGTGAGTCTGCCGTCAAAGCGAAACAAGTGATTCGTTCTGCGTGAGATACGTTCCTTTTTTCTTCTCCACTGTCCCCACCAGCTAATGTCCAGATACGAACAGAATTGTCACCGTCTGATAGTACCTGTATGATATCAACGTTATTGAAGACAGCATTGTCAATTTCAGCTAGATTTGAGCTTAGCAAACAAAGGCGGCAGATTGTGTTGTTACAGTAAGTTACTAAAGGCTCCTACAAACAGGCGCGACACGCGATATAATCGCGCGCGACACAGAGACACCGCTCGTTGCGCGACTTGCGGTGCCTTTGTGTCGCGTGTCGTGTCGCGTGTCGTGTCGCGCCTGTTTGAAGGAGCCTTAAGGAAGTTTCATAATTGGTAATGTAACAAATATGAAGTAAACCATAAAAAGCTCTTCAATATTTTTTTGATTATAAAGTAAATTATGTACAGCTAGAAATATTAGTAGAAGTAGGTAATTAGAGACTTTATCAACACTCATCGTTTACTTTGACTTTATCAAACATTAGATACATAGACAATCCGAAACACAGGAATATTGAACATTCAACTCGTAAAACCTGGAATCTATCACCTTAATTCAGTCAAATTATTTTTTAAATGTCGTAGCATCATGCTGAGATAGGAGCCTTTTGGCCTCGTATAGGACTTTCTGTTTCATTTTCCTTTTGTTACTTTTTTATATATAACATGGTTTTTTATTTCGCTGTATTTAGTTTAGTTTGTGATCTTCCTGTACGAGTCGCAATAAATACTTTTTCTTTCTTTCTTTCTTTCTAATGTAGACTATGCCTAACTTAGTCTCCGAAGTTAGTTTGAAACTTACGGAGAACTTCATGTTCAGGGTAACATCGAGGCTTGCAGTGGGTGCTGCGGTTGAGTGCAGAACTATTCCGGAGTCGACAAGCCACACGTGAACATTCCGAGCTCGGTCGCCCGACATCGCACGTCTCCCATCTGACATCATCAGTAAGGTTTGCAGAGCCGCTGAATGTCCCTGCAAAACTCCACTCTGTTTATCTCAATAATTATAAGATTGTTGAAAAAAACGAAGTTTTGAAGACAAAGATAGAATGTTTGCTAACAAGACGACTTTTTTAATTAAATGCTCTAGACTGAACCTGAAAGTTTTGGGTTAACGACCTTTATTTCTAAAGGATCTTGTTTCTTATATCTATACTAATATTATAAAGCTGAAGAGTTTGTTTGTTTGTTTGGTTGAACGCGCTAATCTCTGGAACTACCAGTCGGATTTGAAAAATTATTTTTGCATTTGATAGCTCAATTCTTGACGAAGGCTATAGGCTATTCAACATCACGCTATGACCCTCAGGAGCCGAGCAAAAGAAAAAAAGTCAGTTAGAACGCTAAGCAAAAACTAAGTAATAGCGCGGGCAGGCGATGAGATGCGACGGGGTGGGTCGGGGGAACAAGAAATTTCACGCGGACGAAGTCGCGGGCAGAAGCTAGTACCTAATACAAACCTCGAATATAAACTCTTGCGAAGATTCTGGAAATGAAACCTTGTTCTTACTAACCTTATACGTCAATGATGGTGAATTATCAGCCAGTTGCCACACAACAATAGTTCTATCTTCAGAACCACTCAAAACCAGCAGATTGTTAGGAGAGAATGTCACACAAGTGACGTGTCCTAAGTGTCCGTTTAGCGTTGTTTGAAGACGATGAGTAGAAAGATGCCATACTCTGACGAGGCCACGGGCACAGCCGCTAGCAGCCAGTTGACCATCTCGGGAGATTTCTAGACAGCTGATTGGGATTAGTTCGCTTTGTTCTGCCTGTTAGTGAAAATAATAATGATGTATATATATGTGTGTATAAGACTATTACGATATATATTCATTCCGATATAAATCCATGCCTTTAATCTTTGTTGAGGCTATTATAAGCCAACCTTCCCTTAATCTTATTTCTATCTCTATAATCCGTGTTGCCGTAGTAGCAATCAATATTGTGTCGATATATTTTTATCCTTCATTGGAAGAATAAAAATATATCGACAGAAAACTATTTGCAGAAAGATGGATAAATAAATAAATATACGCTGGGATTTATATCTGTGATCATTATACCTGTAACATTGTGACATTCGTCATGGATTTCGTCTGGCGTCTTTGCCTCTGTTTTGTTGGTCGGAAATTAGTCAAGTTATCTTCTGTGTGGAATGAATATATCGTTACTCGGTTACCGCCTGAAAATAAAAT
Organism: Luperina testacea; assembly: GCA_927399505.1. Lineage (NCBI taxonomy): Eukaryota > Metazoa > Arthropoda > Insecta > Lepidoptera > Noctuidae > Luperina > Luperina testacea. The sequence goes on along the minus strand of OV656759.1, from coordinate 16,851,882 downwards.
TATTACGTTAGCAAGTTATCCTATAAACAGTGTGTAGTATCGAAAAGCTTTAACAATTTAATTCAACCTGTACTGACCGTATTTGTCACAGTTAGGTTTCATTGCATGGTTTACAAGAAGCTATTATTTGTTGATTTATTAAACCATTATACATAGTAAACAGACAAGAACAAAAGAGTATAAAAATAGTTATAAACGGGGTATGGGTAGTAGGTACATAATTAAAATTGCAAAATAAATATCCTGTGCACGTCCTAAAGGCTCCTACAAACAGGCGCGCGCGATAATATCGCGTGTCGCGCCTGTTTGAAGGAGACTTAATGCAGTGCTTTAGAAAATATAATTATTTAACAGTCGACCGTTAAAATAAAGAAATGAATTAAAAGATAGCTCTTGAAAAACACCTATAAAAAATTAACGTCTTACCAGCAGCCAATAAAAAGTGATCTTTATCAGCTACGGCCAGCGCCGCTAGATCATGCGCTACCGCCAGCGTACGCAAAAGTGTTGCGGTGTGCAGACTGTACAAGTAGATCCTCTGGTCTGCACAACCAACTGCCGCTCGAGACGAGTCGTGGGCCACGCAGAAACATTTCACCTATAAGGGTTAACTCCTAATAGGTTATTCGTTCCTGGTATCAATAATTAGGTATGAAATCGAAGTCAATTAAGTACATAATATTAGTCGGAAGGGACTACTGAGCCGAAAAGGTATTAAAGTAATCATGGAAACGAATTAAGTTTTGTTATACAACGTTTCCCAAAAGTAAAGGGTTTCAGCAATATCACTGTGCCAAGATTTTATTATATTAAACCATACCTACGTAGACACTTAAGATTAGCTACAAGTTTAAAGGATTGTGATTCTTTTGGAGAAATGAAAATAGAGATCTATATACTTTATTTCCATAAAAACGGATCTAAACGGTATCTCCGTTAGGGATCCTAAGTTTTAGAGCTTTACCAAGAAAAGTATTGGTTTGCTCTTCAACTTTTCTACAAGTATAGCAATTTCGAAAACTCTCTTTTTGCAAATATCTTCTCTTTCTAGACGGCTGAAGCATAAACTTTCTTCTTGTGGAATTAATTAAAGCATCAATTAATACTTGATCAAGTCAAAGTTTTCCATTCTATCCGCTATTAGTTGAAAGTTCGTGATATCCGCAAGTGAACACCTGAAGTAATTAAATTTTGTCTCTGGATTTATTTCTGGATAGTTGTGAAAATAGCTATTTAATTGTTCGTTTCGAAATCAATGTTGTAATGAACAATTTTCAGATCGGTGGAAATTACTATCGGAAAAGCACTCTATCATCGATCAATGTTATGAAATCATAATAAATGATGAACTTAATAACACAGATGTAGTGAATATCTATGAGATAACTTCACTTTCCCAGAACTAGTCACTGATAATAGGCTCTATCTACTTGTGACTACAGGACTTGTAACAACAGCATTGTGTTACTAGGAGGAAAATAGACGCTGCCAATACTGATATAATTCCTTTGACTGACCGCACTATACAAGAAACTGGTCAACAGTAAAGATGAAATCTGTACTACCAATAATGTAATATTGTGATATTACATTCCTGATATTGCAAAACTTGTAATACTCCAAGAAACTGCCTTTACTCCCATAAACAAAGAAAGTTCCCTTATCCACATTATCGATGTTAACGTAATAGCACCGCTTAGTGGCGCTTCCACAGAATGTAATAAGAAATGGGTCAAAGAGCACTTAAAAGAAATCGGTGGTAATCTATTTTCTCTAACGAATAAAGAGCTAGAACCAATTTAGTGATCCTCAATAACGTAGGTTGAATGTGCCGTAGATGTAAGGCTGTATTGAATTGAATTTTCCGGGGACAACAATTTGGTCAAGGCTTTCAGGAAGTTTGGATTTATTAGGAATTAATTATTGGAATCTGAAGTTATTGGGGTGATAGAATTTCGTTAGTAGATTTATAAACCGATTGAATAAAATGTTCTTCGAATTCACTGAAAATGTACCTACTTATTTCTTGAGCTTTTGTAATATTAGTGACACTAATAGCAAAATAGTAATACGAGTATATTGTGTATTTTGTTTGGTTTGCCTGTAAAATCTAAACCTTACCAATTACCATTAAAATATTATAAGTACCTATGCGTATATTTAATCAAAATCAACACGATGATGCAAGATCGCACCAACTTTAAAAACTTATCAGGCCGTATCTATTTAATTTAACTTAATCCTCGCATCGTAAGGTGAGTTTAACGTTGTTCCAGATAATGGGAAGGTAATGCTGAACAAAATTTTAAGACAAAGTTATGTTCGGACGCTACAGCTGGGTTCCCCTTTGAATAAACTTGTTCTTTTTTACACCTGACTGAAAAAGAGGGGTGTTATTGCTTCCAGTAAACAAAATGAAAGAGATTTAATAAAAATAAAAGTGTTCTACGTCGTGGCGGTTGAATTTGTGTAGGAAATCAGATTAATTTGCAGGGACTGAGCGCAGCAGATCACTAAGACTGGCCTAGCCCCTACAATAATGGGTCATGTATGAAAATATTAAATTGTCTCGATTTTTTTTCTGCGCTTATGAATAAGCTAATACTATCTACAAAAAAAGTATCAGATTTATCTGATTAGTATTTCCAGAGAAATAAATTAAATTCTGTTAGAGGCGGCCATCGACAGTAACCCACGGATTTTTATTCAATTTCCTTAGCCTACTCAATTAAAAAGTAAAAACTTGTCAATTTGTCATAACATAACCTCACTTTTCACCTCTTGCTTTGTGTTTGTTTGCGATTTTATGGATATATCTCGATTACGATACGATTTATCTTTATTTTATTCAAAGCGTGAGGGTCGTCGTAAAGATATATCCATAAAATCGCAAACAAACACAAAGCAAGAGGTGAAAAGTGAGGTTATGTTATGACAAATTGACAAGTTTTTACTTTTTAATTGAGTAGGCTAAGGAAATTGAATAAAAATCCGTGGGTTACTGTCGATGGCCGCCTCTAACAGAATTTAATTTATTTCTCTGGAAATACTAATCAGATAAATCTGATACTTTTTTTGTAGATAGTATTAGCTTATTCATAAGCGCAGAAAAAAAATCGAGACAATTTAATATTTTCATACATGACCCATTGCGTCATCTATGCTCAGTGATATTAGATTATCAACTGTACAAGCGACAGGCCTGTTGGGAAACTACTCTCTGTTATAATACCTACGGGATCCACAGCGGGTTAGTAAGACAAAAGATTCCTTGTCTTTAGATAAGACAATAGGACCCGTTGTTGTATTCAAAGTTAATTAGACTGGTAAGTATTTGTTTCATTTTTCCAAAATAGCTACAACCGTGATTAATTAAATTATATTTTGTTGGCTGTTATTTTTAACGTGTTTTGTCTAAAGGGAGCAATGTTTTGGGCTTATAATAATTAGGCGTTACTTATCATGCTTCAGTAAAATAAAAAGTAAAATAATAAAATGGAATGTTTTATGTAATTTGGTTTTTTATTTTTGACTGCGTTTGTTTAGTTTGTGATCTTCCTTTACGAGTCACAATAAATACTTTTTCTTTCTCTTACATTTCGGTACTGAGCGCGCATCTTTTTTTTTTTAATTATAAATATCATCTTGCAGTTCAACCTATGATGTTGACATTTGCTTACCCGGGCTTGCCTCCGGGACGCCTCAATAAAATAAGGTCTCCAGCCAGGTCGAGCGCGCATCCGCGCAGTGAAATATGTAGTAGGTACTTATATTTTATTTATTAAAAAATCAAAGTAACAATATTTTTTTTTTAATTCATGTTGTCAATGCAATTATTGACAACTATTTTGGTATAAATACTGCGTGAAAATGATGTAGAAATTCGGAGATATTCAGACTTGTTTCCAGTAGAAAATTGAATTAGGTCCAGTCGTTTCTTCTTTATTTGTAAGGCATATAACCAAAATGTATTCTATTATTATAAAAGTATAATAATACGATATTTGTGTTATGATAAAAATTGTTTTGATGGATTATATTCAAACTATCTTTATGAATTAATTATTATTTATACCAACCAACGAATAGTATTAAATTTCAACGAGGAAATAATGCATCTACGCGCATTTTTGTAATACTCCTCATAAAGAAATACATTGTCAACCGTTTCTTTTATAGCATGTACCGTTATGAAACAAAAAAAATTTGTCTCCTGTCACTTCCATAGCACCTGCGAATTCATCTATCTATACAAATAAATGAAATTGTGGTGTCCGTTTGTAATGTCAAAATATCAGCTTTTTACTAAATGCATATAAAAGTACATATATACATACAGTAACAAAAAAAAAAAAAAAACAATTGTACAATTTTTTGTCTGTCTGTCTGTTTGTTCCGGCTGATCGCCGAAATGGCTGGACCAATTTTGACGGGCCTTTCACTTGCAGATAGCTGATGTTAAACGGAGTGTTGACGGGTCGCGGGCAGCTAGTCCTATAGTAAACTTACAAAATGTTCCATAAGCTCTACTTACCTTAGCCTTATGCCTCTTCAATATATGCAGATGTGTCCCAGTGATAAACGTTCTGACATGCAGTTCGTTCTCTCCTTGCAACGTTATAAGGAATACATTGTCGTCTGTCACTTCCATAGTATTTATCGGTACTCCTGCGTTCACAGTACTGAGTAAAGTGAAATTGTCGACGTTCCACGTGCATACTGTCCCGTCTTGGGAGCAGGTGACGAGGATATCGCCATCTTGGATGACTTTGACGGCTGTTACTGAGCCTCGGTGATGGTCCAGTTTTGTTACCTGGTGAAAATGGTTGTCGTGAATAGGGCTGCCCCAAGTTTTAATGAAGGATATCTTACGTTTTATTGGACAATAAAATCTGAAAGCTTTGAATGTGTTTATGAAATGGTCCACTCATTTAGTGCATCATGGAAAATAATACAACGTAGACTTCTTTAAAGCAAAAATATTTCATCATCGTCATTATTTTCGAATAAAACGAAAGTACTTTTATTTACTTATTCAATGTTACATAATTAACGCAAGGCCTTACTTGATACAATGATTAAAACAATTTTTTTTATAGCTAACTATTTATTATTAAGAAAATCGAGTTGCTTTACTTTATGTACTTATTTAAAATTGAGTCTTATTGTCTGGAAATAAGATTTAATTTTCTTTGGCTCAACCGGCGGTCAATACATTATTACAATGCATTATTTAAAAAAAAATACCTACTTATATTAAAAGTTACTGAAATCAATTCAGAAGTCCTTTATGAACAAAATACTTTCAGGACTTTTATTCTGTTACACCTTGCATATGAGTCTAACAAAAGGTTCGATTATTTTACCTAATACAGACGTTTAATTTCAGTAAAACACACAAAACAAAAACATGAGTCCCTCACCAATGCGCCATCAACAAGCGAAGTGACAATAACCGCAGAGTCTTCTCCCCCGCTGATCACTAATGACCTGTTGACGATGGCTGCCACGCACAGCACCGGCGCTATGTGTTCTCTGACAAACAAAACACATTGCTACATAAAGATATGTGGGTATGTAGGTACAGTCGAACAAGAGGATTGGTGTACAGGCAAAAATTGGTGTTCACATTTCCACTCCACTACACTGCCAATATTCATTTTTATTGTCAGCGTAATAAATTCTTTCCCTTATTAAAAACCAGGTAGTAGGTTGTATACCAAGTTAAAACCTCGAAAATGGATGTAAACCGAATATACTGGTGTAACTTTACTCCGGGTTTTAAGGGGTTTAAACTTAAGACAAACGACTTTAAAGAGTGATGTAGAGTTCTAGACTTGACAAATTCATCAAACTCGCAAGATTATTTAAAGTAATCTTGAGTTAGCTGCCTGATTCGCCTATCTATTTATTTGACTGTACAATTTGCATATACTTATAAGGTAAATACATTAATATGTAAATGAACAATGAGACGAAAAAATTAAAATGTCTATTTAAACTAATATTTATATATCACATAAACTTAGGTCTAAGATAACAAATTGTTCAAACCATAACATTGTGCCATTGTGCCCACTCAGTAACAACACTGTAACCACTGTCTCACAATAAAGATCTTTGACTTTGACTAACTTTGACTTGACGAGGAAAGTCGAACTACTGAGGAGAGCACGCACGCACTTTTAGGCTCTACATTTACTGACTTCTTCTGTCAAAAATTTGAATAAAATACGTATTTTTTTATTCATCTTTGGGAGGTCATTTTATAGATATTTAAATGATTATGTTACTTAGAATGATTCTTAATACCTACCTAAAGTTCTTATTATTAAAAACAGTTCAAATATCTAACCGGATCTAAAACGAAAAGATTCAAAAGTTTGTAATAAATTTTCAAACTCCATTAGGTATTATTGCCCTTGAAAATAATAGTAGTTTGTTCACGTTACAATTTTTCCGAGGCCGATTACCTTAATTAAAAACGTTAAAAATCTAGTCGCAATTAGCGACAATCAATGTCAAAAACTTGTCAAAAATGTTGGGAAATTAGAGGTATTTTTGACAGATTGAGACTGATTGAGATCAGACTGTGAACGTTCTTAAGAGCGTGTATACAGAAAGTGGGCAACGTCGCAAATAGCTGTCAAATATTTCGCTGTTTAGATTAATTAGTCAATATTACTGTATGAAAATAAGAAATATGGCTAAGTAATGAACTAGAATATTGATTATGAAATGCAATAATAATTAATATCGTAACACCGAATATTTAGTTTTAGATGTAAAAAAGTATTTGGAAATTTTACAAATGCCTTTTTTACACCTAAAACGGTTACAACATCAAATTCAGTGTTTTAATTGCAATTCATTATTAATATTCTAGTTCATTAGTTAGCCATATTTCTTATTTTCATAGAGTAATATTGACAAATTAATCAAAACAGGGAAATATTTGACAGCTGTTTGCAACGTTGCCCACTTTCTGTATACGCGCTCTTAATATTACAAGAATTGCCCGTGTGAACTAAGTATATGTTCAGTAAAACGACTCTTGTAAGTAGTATCTTCAAAAAGAACTTATTTGGTCTTTGTTATAAGGGATAATGGACTGAAAGTATCATGTAATGTTGTTAGTACAATGGAACAAGAGATCAATTAGGTAATTGATTACTTGTTCGCCGTGTACTTAATCTTGAACATGGGGAACCTTATTGGTGGTGTCGTTTGTTAAGGCGTGATTATATGGTTCACTTAATTCTCCTTGTGTTGTTTAATTAAAAGACAAATCTCTTTGTTCAAACACTAAAGAGATGTTATAACGTAGGTAGTGTATCTAAAACCTCTCACTTAGTTACAAGCACAAGTAAAATTTTTAATGTATTTTCATAGGTAAAAATCCTACATTCGCTGACCTCCCTCCCCGGAGGTCGGGTGCCTTTTGACGATTTACCATCGAAAACAAAAAAAAAAGTATAAAGGATGTTTTATAATGTATTTTTTATGGTAGGGACTTTAAAAAAAAATATTTACTTGTATCTTATGTAAAGGCAAGGAAATCAATTGTTAAGCAAATTAACTATCAACTGAAATGGTCCGTATGGTCAAATTACAACTGTCATTCTTTGACAGTTGTATGTCTATAACACGGCAAATTCACGTAGGGTGTCCATTTGTTTAACAAATAATTTCCCTAACTGTACCAATAAAGGAGGGATACGTAAAGCTACTTACAGTATTTTTGTCTTGACTGCCAGCGTGTGAAGATCCCAGACAATGACGCTGGTATCTTCAGAACCAGTCAAGAGATATTGTGATTCCCTTGTTACGCACATGCATAGGATCCTTCCTGAATGACCTGGTAACAAAAGAAGACGATAAATGACAATTACAAGATAATAGATTATTAACGGGGTATGAAGTGAAGAAAGAATTTCCACTTTTTCTGCAGAGTTATAATGTCAATGTGTCTCTTTTGTAAACCTTCTTGTAACAGTAAAGTTGTTTTTGTTGCAAACTGGCCATGCAAATTAGATTTCATAGGTTTTCATCTTTTTGCGTGGAACCCTAATTCTTATTTTTTAATAAAAGTAGCCTAAGTTACTCTTTGTATCATTAGGTATCTGCCAGTGGAAATCCCGTCAAAATCGGTCCAGTCGGTCGTTCGGTCGGAGATTAGCTAAAACAAATAGACAGACAGACAAAAATTTAAAAAATATAAAGCAATTATCCATTTACAAAAAATCTATTGTTTGGACTAAAAAATTAAAACACTAGTACTTTAGTATGTTGCTTGTAGAATAATCTGACAAAAAATCAGAAAATTTATACACCCAAAAGCGCAGAGTAAGTGGTGCCCAGGATAAATCTGCAGAGAAATTTACCCAAACACCGCCCGTCGTTGACCGGGATGTGTCGGTATGTCCTAACGTGAACTAGATCGAAACTGCATCGTAACTATTTCCGCTGTGTTGCCCGAAAGACGAGCGCGGGTAGAAAATATTGACGTGGATATTTGCAAACTTCACGTTGTTTGAAGTTATTTGTAGTGAAATGTTTCACATGATTTTACATTTCATTCAGTATATATGTAGAGAGAAATAAACGCCAGTGGACTACGTTTTGCTGCCCTGGCTCAATTCCTCATAAATCAAGGACTTGATTTTTGAACAGGACTTGATATATAAAAGAGTGGTATTGACCAAAGCCGTAGGCAAGTGTATCGTATGCTACGACGTAACTGACGTAGTTGCTACGCCGTAGCATTGTGTTGAAGCTAATTCCATAACTACGCAAGAGACCCATACAAACTGACGACTTCCTAACTTAAATCCACAAAGCTACAATCAAAATTATAGTGAAATTATCAGGCGATTAGCTCTTCACGTTTGAAAGGTTTTTAACTATACAATAATGTTTCCTTTTACACAATTTATTCAGCACCGGCATACCCACTAAAACACCTTATCGATTAATAACCCAAAACCGTTTAAAAACATATCATACACGCTTAAAAACCACATTAAAAATATCCATTAGGCTTTTGTTAAACAAAACACCATCGGCCAATGGCGTTATAACGATTTTAAATTCTATTAATAACCTAAAACCATTTAAAAACAAATCATACACGCTTAAAAACCACATTAAAAATATCCATTAGGCTTTTGTTAAACAAAACACAATCGGCCAGTGGCGTTATAATGATTTTAAATTCAATAATATACGCTAAATGGTTACCAATGTAATTGACCCGGAGATAGGAAACCGAACAACGTGACTGGATAAGCAATAATATTGAGTCAATAGCTCACCGATCAATCACGATAATTACAAATGGAACATGTTAATTTTGTTAGTGATGCGTGAAAGGTAAATATTATATTCTGGATGGACGTAATTTACGGTATAATCTGTGAAAATAAAAATTAAATGCGTCGATAAGCGCTTCACTTGAGAACGGCTGGACCGATTTGCCAATTTTTATTTCAAAATGTTCTTAACAGTCCTAATTAGATTTTATGGAAAGAAAAATTTAAAAAAGTTGCCCGGAAAATTGGGAAATGCGGGAAAAACTGTACAGGTACTTTTTCTATGGAATTTTTGTATGAACTCAAAACCATATTGAAATTTTGCCAGGGCCAACGTCTGTCGTTTCAGCTGGTGCTCAAATAAAACTTAGTTTTAAGAAGTCGTTAAATCTCATGACCTCTCTGTCACTTTAAAATGAACTGGACTAATAGAAAGACTTTTAACAACTTCTTTGACTTATCTAAGTGGTTTTTTAGCAGGTATTTGGATCGTCTCTTTTGTCGTGAGTTTTTGATCTTGTAAGAAACTTTACCTCTGTACGATAACCGTTCAAATTTCAAACTACCTCCTATGAGAAATAGAGCAAAATGGTCAAATGAATTTTGTTTGAATAAGGGTTTGGAAAAATCTACTGCAATTTTAGTTTCCTAAAAAGGTGGAACCCATTTTTTTTAAATCACAGTTTTTTCTAGCTACCAACGATAGTACCTACTGCTGAAAGTACCTTATAAACAATGCTTCAAATCATCGCAACATTTTACGATTAAATTAATAACCTTAAGGCTCCTACAAACAGGCGCGACACGCGATATAATCGCGAGCGACACAAAGGCACCGCTCGTTGCGCGACTTGCGGTGCCTTTGTGTCGCGTGTCGTGTCGCGCCTGTTTGAAGGAGCCTTTATACCTATACACCTATATACCTTATATGAGGTAGAAATGGGTTTTGCAAAGAGGGAATCTAATCTTATAGATTGATCTTGGACATCGTCCTCGCGCTGATATTGATGGCTCGAAGTAGATTATTGCAATAAAATTGGTATAGGTACTCTTCTGTTACATGAGCGGTGGGGCTGCAATTTTTAGACATTATCGCTGTAATATTTAACAGCGCAGTGGCTGGGTAGTTGATTTGTATGCTCATGGTTTTGTGTACGTACAGAAAAAGGGGATACAAATTATTATTGTTTTTTGAGGGGCTTTTTGCTAAGTAATAACATCCACAGGGTCGATCAATCAGGTTAAGCTACTCTTGCCGCGGTTCGTCCGTGGATGGGTGACTATCATTACTTACCAAAACTCGGAAAGCACGTTAACGATCCCATTTGTAATTCGTGGATCTTTGACAGTCTATGGTCGTCAGAAGCCCGAAAGTCTGACAACCAGTCTTACTAAGGTGTACCGCAATACCCAGTAACTATGTCATGGAGGTAAAATAGGCAGTCGATCCATGTAAAATACTGGTATTCAGCTGCATCCGGTTAGACTGGAAGCCGACCCAACATAGTTGGGAAAAGGCCAGCCAGATAATGACACAAGTGACTGAGACGACGTTCTACAATGCTTAGCAATGCTTAATACTTTTTCTAAATCTTGATATACTATTCCTGCCCAGCACCTAGTTGTGTAACACGCTTCAATCTCAATCCGATAGTTTTTAAGGAATGAGGGTTTTCGATATCTTTACAAATTATCTATGAAAACGTTTCAAATTATTGTGGAACTTGGGTTCATTATTTCACAATGTTCCAATTTATTGCTAAATTAAAGCAATTTATATGAAAAGCCGAATAGAAATAAATTGCGCTGAAATAGATACCAACTGGTAATTTCATTCCAACTATCGAATTACTTTATAAGAAAATCCCATTTTAGTTTCTTGAAACACTTCAATGAGGGTTTTCGTGAAAATTTACGACACCAGTTGGCACCACTGTGACAAGAGGTCTTCCAATATAAAATATATGATGACGTGCATCATTCAGTCATGACTAAAGAAAATATAGGCTCTTTGACAGATGCCTGGACCTGACGTGTCAGTGCTGCCACTTAGCGAACGTCATTTCAGAAAACCCTTATTTTATAGGTTTGAAAAATTCGTCTGCTAAACAACAATGAACGTCACTGAACTGTCCAAGTGAAGAGTGAAGTGAAAGGTATTGCCATCGATTGCCATTCTATGTGTATTGCACAATAAAATTACGCCACAGGTTCTGTACAGTACCCGACGATAAATATTGCACATCGACCTTTGGAAAGAGACAATCGGCTAATTTCGGCTTCGTAGAGCGTTATCTCTGTCGCACGAAATACAAACAGTCCGGTATCTATTAGGAGCTGTTAAAACAATTATGATTTGCTTCTTTTGATAATTATTTTTATTCTTTGTATAAAATACAAAAAAGGTTAAGGTCGATGTGCAATTTTATCGCCGGGTACCGTACAGCATTTTGTTACTCAAATATTGTGGAGGGATTTGTTATTTACTTAGTTATAATGACGAGACGAGTGCAAAGTTATTTATGGAAGAAAAACAAAATAAAGTATGCGAGCAACACTTGATTTATTATTTGAGTTCAAAAGTTGAGCGCTTACCAGTTTTAATTGCTTCAAAGTTTTTAATTAAACGCTATTTGTAGTGACATTGTACAGTAAAAGTAGTATAATATACGCTCTACTGAAGGTCATACTTTTTACTGTACACCTACTTAATAATTTTGAAGCAAAAAAAAAAAACATCTTATTGCCGTTCGTACCGCCGCCGGGCGTAACGCTTTCAGTAAGTTAAAATTTTAATCTGAAACTTACGTCGGAAAGACCTTCAATTTAAATATTGTTCATTTGCATGCTGAAATTAAATAATTTTCATAGCTTATGTATTGAAAAAACTTATTTCTTGGATTCTTAAACAGGGTATGGTTTTTGGGCAAGAGAATGTTGATGATGATCCTATTGGAAACTAAATATTGGAACTAAAATTCAAGAATAGGAAACAAACACCCAAACGGATTTAAAAAATATACAATACTTAAAAGATTTTTCTTACCTTTAAAAGTATGAACTCTAGAGTTAGACATGACGTGCCATAGTTGAGGATCTCCAGCCGATGGTGCAAGTACCAGGTGTTGTCCTGATGGCGCCAGTTGCAGAAGGCGTGCACCTGCTCCAGGAGTTGACCCACCCACGGAGAGCACCCGAACTGTTGATGCTATTGGTGGTTGAAGCCTAGGAGAAAAAAACAAGTGAATATCAGGTTTAAAATACAGGAAAATTTTATAAACTCATAATTTCAAGTAAATACACTATCAGCGGCCGTTGACCCTGTAATCAGCTGTGTAGACTTAAATTGAAATGACGAGTTACTACTGCATACTTAACCCGACTTGACAAAACATCAAGATTTTTTAATAATATTTATAAGTTTATACACATATAAACCTTCCGGAATAAATACTCTAAGTCCCGTATTACAGAACGTCACTCAATACTCAAGCATTAATTAAAAATAGTTTCAACCAATCAAATGGCTGGAATCTAGTTTTAAGTAGGTAATGCTTGAATAATGAGTGACGTTCTGTAATACGGGCCTAAATTACGGTGGTGATCACTTAAAAATCCGTTGTAGTTTAAAAGAACGACGGAGTCACAATGTCAGATACGAAAAGGGACTTTAATTTATAATACCTATGTATGTATAAAAGAAAATGTTTTTTTTTTTGTTTTATCGTCATAAGATATCGATCGATACCTCGTCGAGATACGATGGTTGGTCTGAAAAGTTTTGCCAGATATTTTATTTAATCTTACAAACCATCATCATCACCTGCCTAGCCTTTTCCCAACTATGTTGGGGTCGGCTTCCAGTCTAACCAGATGCAGCTGAATACCAGTATTTTACATGGAGTGACTGCCTATCTGACCTCCAATCTTGTATACCTAACCATATGTATATCATAATGCCATTTTACTGCTGCTTTGACGTCTGACGACGTCATAGCAGACCTGTAAAACATTGCCAAATATGAAAAGTTACGTCCTAATTGTATTGATGTGACTTTTAGTATTAGCAGACACTGGTATCTATTTTGTAAGATTTTGTAACGTTTTTTTTTTTAACAAACATCGTACTTGGTATTTACTTTAACAACTTCGAGTATAAACGAATTAGGACACTGTTTCTAAGAAGAATCCTTCTAAAGGCTCCTTCAAACAGGCGTGACACGACACGCGATACAAAGGCACCGCAAGTCGCGCAACGAGCGGTGCTTATGTGTCGCGCGCGATTATATCCCGTGTCGCGCCTGTTTGTAGGAGCCTTTAATCTAAATTAAAGTCGCCGAGTAAAGTTATATAAAACGTAAATAAACGTTTGTCCGTTAATAGGCCGCCGCGCTCGGCTGCTTGCAGCGTATTATGCGATGAAATGCACGGATTAATTATTTATGACAATGTGTTGGAACGTGGAAGTCAGGCATCTTTTAAAACGGGTTTTTTTTTGTTCCGACTCGTTTCGTAGAATTACTTTATTTACATGCTAACGAAGGTCTATTAAGCGGCATACTCATTTATCAGTATTTTTTGTTTATTTTTGCAATGTTATTCTATACATACTAGCTTCCGCCTGCGGCTTCGCCCGCGAGGTATGTCATAAAAACTATCATAATATGTCCTTCCCCGGGATGCAATCTATCTCTCTGCTAAATTTCATCGAAATCCGTTCTGTGGTTTAGGCGTGAAAGGTAACATACAGACAGACAGACAGACAGAGTTACTTTCGAATTTATAATATTAAGTATGGATTCGTTACTATTTTTTATCTGACACATATTTATTTTCTTTAAGTACCTACACACGTCACGTTGCAGTGTAAAACTGATTTACATCCGTCACCTCACACATCAGGTCCAGTTGAAAACCAGCGTCAGGTACTAGCTGTCTGGCATTTTTGCTGAACTAGGCCTACCACGAGCTCTTAACGCGATCCATTTAGGACCTAAACTGAACTGTTGTTCTGGGCCTTTTTGGTGCAGCCGTAAGGCATACTTTCCTGCAAATTTCTTACATCGAACTTTACACTATTTGATTTTTATTTGTTGCTATCTGATGTATTTATCTGGTGCATTGTGTGTCTTTTAGTCTGTACTAAATAAATGTATTTTCTTTCTTTAGAGCGGTACAATATTCTTCAAGAAAGAAAACAATAGCATATTCTTTTCTTATTCATTACAATTATTTTCTCTGGATTTCTCATTAAGGATAATCATCTACTGTTGTCCCCGGGAACATTCATTACGAAAACTTAATGGGAAAAGATAAGGGGAGTGATTATCAAGTTAATTAACAATAAACGTCTAAAGCCGACCTTTTAGGCATTTTTGGGTAAAAAAGTAATTTGTATTAAAATTGACTTTGTAATGTAAAATGCGTGTATTATTAACTGTTATTATTCATTTGTGATATCTTTACAAATTATCTATGAAAACCTTTTAAATTATTGTGGAACTTGGGTTCATTATTTCACAATGTTCCAATTTATTGCTAAATTAAAGCAATTTATATGAAAAGCCGAATAGAAATAAATTGCGCTGAAATAGATACCAACTGGTAATTTCATTCCAACTATCGAATTACTTTATAAGAAAATCCCATTTTAGTTTCTTGAAACACTTCAATTCTTTACGGCTTTTATTTCATTTATTACAAAATATTGAATCGGGTAATTTTTACGATAGCTACCGATACCGAGGCGTACATACATTATAGAGGATAGGATGACTGAACTTTACACCCTGTTGCTCATTAGAGGAATGAGCAACAGGGTGTAAAGTTCATTCATCCTCCATAGGCAAAGGGAGGATCCTCGGACCAGAAGGGTGTTGTATCTGGTGGTTCCCGACGATTGATGTCGGGACGTTTTATAATATGCCAGTTACGCAGTAAACTCTGCTTGCGCGATGCAGGACTTTGCGTGACGTCAGTATGATGTATAGTTCGAATGTGGCGGTGTAGATATCGCCACACCACTATACTATTTTAACTTTTTTCTAAGACAGTTGGTCTACTCTGTAAAAATCTCATCGTGAAAGTATAGTTGAAGTGACCTTGAAGTGAACTGTAAATAGTATCCATCAGGAGGGCAGGGATCCCTGGAATAGACGGCGACCCTCTTGGCCGGAACCCGCCTTGGGACCTGGAGGCGAGAGCACTCGCGGTACTATATAAGTGGTGCGGGGAGGCGCTGGAGCGGGGCGAGAGACCCCTGCTTCGGGTTATTAAAGTACGGCGGTATGAGCTCCACCGGGCCCTGAAGGCGGATTGGAAGACGCGACTTGTGCAAACCACTGCTGGGCACGCCGTTATAGCGGTGGTAAGACCCGACATGGAGGCGTGGATCGAGAGACGGCATGGCGTCCCTCAGCTTCCGGCTGACGCAGGTACACGCCACTTAGGCCACGTCTGCTTTGGAAAGTACCTGTGTCGTATAGTTCGAGGGCAGACACCGGTGTATCACCAGTGTGCGGCTTGCCCGGAGGATATGGCGCCGCGCACGTTGGAGGAGTGCCCAGCTTGGGTTAGGTCTGCGCCATCGCGGCAACAGGTGGGAGCGATTTCTCGCTCCCGGCCGTCGGTCAATCGATGGTCGAAAGCGGGAGCGCATGGGACGGGGTTGCCTCCTTTTGCGAGGATCTGCGGCCTCCATGAGAGGTGGCCTGCGGCGGGCGGCACGCCAGGGGCGTCCGTCGTTCGACCAGACGGGCTCGAGTTGGCGCCGTTCCACGCGCGCCACTCGAGAGTCGGTGCGGCCATTATGGTAGTGGCCGCACGGGGAGATCGAGGCCTGTCGGGGGAGCGGTGAATGCTTATGCAAATCCCGCACCTCCAGCTATAGGCAGAGGTGGAACACCGCGGTGATTTTAGCCGGTAAGAGTCCGGCATGCCCCTCTGTCACCCCCACGATGGAGGGAGTCCAAAAGGATTTTCACCGCGCACCAAAAAAAAGGGATCCCTAGCATAAGATGGATTGACAGCTCACTTCACATAAGTTTTTACGGTGGGGTTTTTTACAGAATAAACCGGTTGTTATGCATTTGATTCCAAATTGCCATAGCGCCATTGTACCTATAACTAAAGTGTATGTAGGTAGTGATAAGTCATTGCCTTATCACTCTAGTGACTACGCGTGCCATCGTGAAAATAACCCTTTTCTTTCGGTTGACATTTATAGATTGAGCAGGAAGGTAACGATTCCATCTTTGTCTGTTTTTTGCTCCAAAATCTACGAGTAAGCATATACTGTAGGAGCTTAAAGGTACATAATTCTACTATTACGTATATTATGTTGCTTGAACTATGTTTATCCCTTTAGTTCTGACCTTGAGTTAAAGCCTAGCCACCTGATTTAAGTTCAGGTAGAGTGCCTATGTAATATTTTACTGTTTTTTACTGTCTTTTAAGGCAGTGGTGGCCCAGTGGTAACGGTTCCGACTTAATAGTTGTGTGTGAGTGGTCATGGGTTCAAACCCAGTCAGATTTATTATTTTGTAAAAATAATCGCTTTCAAAACGGTGAAGGACCACATCGTGAAAAAACGGGCATGACATGGAACCAAAATTTAGAAGACACGTGAAATCTACCAATCCGCATTGGGCCCGTTTGGTAGATTACAGCCCACTCCCTGCCGAACAGAGGAGGCCTGTGCCCCAGCAGTGGAAATATTATAGGCTAATGCATTTAATGTTTAATTGATTCTACTGTTTTTATCTATTAGAATTTCATATCTTGGGTTGATATTTGAATTATTTCTTTTCAGTTTAACAACTCAATAGCTCTTAGTTAAATCAAAGAAACGATAGCAATGCAACGTGTGTCGACACCCTTGCGTCATCCCATCTTCCAAGCACGGTGAGCTGTGCTGCGGCGGCAGCTGCAAGTGCGGAAAACCTCGAACGGCGCAAATATTCCAATCTCTTTGGAATTTATATGTTTGAGCCGTTTGGGGCTAAACACTAGGGCCTTGGGGCCCGAATGCCAACTTATTATTTCGAGACATCGCCAAGCGGTTGGTCGACTTTTTACGTGACCAGAGGGGTTGGCCTATTTTTTGGCCAAAAAATCAGCATTGCCATACAACGTGGCAATGCTGCCAGCCTTTTGCGTACGTTTCCTATTGACAGCGATGCGGACGAATTTTTTGATGCCCTTTGATTATGTCCCGTCCTTTTTATATATTTTTATGAAAGTTAAAAACTATTCGCTAGCAGTTTAGCATAAAACACCGAACCGTTATTTAACCCGTCGGAAATATGCGTCCGGATTTTCCATTTGGCTTACTAAGCCGTTTTAGGCTTGTTTTCATAGTGTGCGGAGTTCACTTTGCTCTTTGTTGGTTACATTCCCTTATTCCCATGTGAGCTATTCCGCCAAGGATCACATCTTTTCTGAATTATTCGCGTTGTGAAACAGTAAGTGAGTTAGCTGCAAAACGTGATTCGAATATTTTATAAGGGGAATAAATGGGAAGTGTAATATTGGAAAATGAATGATACTCTTGAGGGTAGATATCGATATAGGATGTTTTTATTCTTTTTTTTATTTTTTTATTCGAAATGGGTTTGCTCTTGACTCTAATCTAGGTCAGATATGACACAGACATTTATTCTTTTGAAATAAATTTGCTTTTGTGTTTTGGTGTTTTCATTTTTACGCGTTGGGTGTTTGTCATGCATTTTTTTTTGCTATAAATTCTTTGACAACAAAATTAAGATAATACAGAGTGCCGATTAGGTATTATCACATTAAACAGTACAGCGATTATTACAAGTTGTTATAAGCCTGAAATAAAAAACAATTTTACTAAAAATAGAAAACTATACCCTACTACCCTTGACAATAAGGTAAGCGCGGGGCTATGGTGTCAATAATTCAACACAAACTTTATGATCATCATCTGCCTAGCCTTTTCCCAACTATGTTGGGGTCGGCTTCCAGTCTAACCGGATGCAGCTGAGTACCAATATTGTACATGGAGCGACTGCCTATCTGACCTCCATAACCCAGTTACTGGGTAATACGAAACCCTTTGGTAAGACTGGTTGTCAGACTTTCGGGCTTTTGACGACCCGTAACGACTGTCAAAGATCCACGAATGACAGCCGGGACCAACGGCTTAACGTGCTTTCCGAGGCACGGAGGGGTCTTGGTATGTAAAGTTGGTTACCCATCCACAGACCAACCGCGACAAGTGTAGCTTAACCTGATCGATCGATCATTTCGGCTGTAATTACTTAGCCACGAGCCCCTCCAACACAAACTTAACTTACCAAATAACCAGTTGTTAAATACTCAAACGAAAAGAAGGTCCCACGGCTAGATTGTTAATGGTTATTAAATACTAGCTTCTGCCCGCGACTTCGTCCGCGTGAAATTTCTTGTTACTCCGGCCCACCCCGTCGCATCGCATCGCCTGCCCGCGCTATTACTTCGTTTTTGCTTAGCGTTCTTTCTGACTTTTTTTCTTTTTGCTCGGCTCCTAAAGGTCATAGCGTGATGTAAATAGCCTATAGCCTTCCTCAAGAATTGGGCTATCAAATGCAAAAAAAAATTTTTCAAATCCGACTGGTAGTTCCAGATAATTAGCGCGTTCAACCAAACAAACAAACAAACTCTTCAGATTTATAATATTAGTATAGATTTGAATCGTGTAAGTTTAAAATACATAATGTAGATACGTGGTTTCGATTAATGTGATAACCTAATCCTCAAACTATTGACGTAGGTAGGGCCCCTTTGCAATTAGGTCTCATTGTTTAACAATGTATTAAAATCAAAATGTAAATAATCAAAACGTAGCACAATAGAACCTTTTTCCTAATTCCCTTATAACAACCCAAAACTAATAGCTTTTCAAAAACTTACTCCAATTTCAGATTAAATTTTGCGCTTCACGTGCGATCAGGTGCGCTTACTCGTGTTCAATCCAACCGAGTAGCTAGTCTGTAATTTATTTAACAGAACACTGGTAAAAGATGAAATGGCTAGACAGGGGCTCACTACCGAGATGGCTATTAATAGAGATTAGAGAAGTATGGAAGTGAAAGACACGTTGCGCCAATGAATGATAAATATCTATACTAATATTATAAAGCTGAAGAGTTTGTTTGTTTGGTTGAACGCGCTAATCTTTGGAACTACCAGTCGGATTTGTAAAATTCTTTTTGCATTTGATAGCCCAATTCTTGAGGAAGGCTATGGGCTATTTAACATCACGCTATGACCTTTAGGAGCCGAGCAAAAAGAAAAAAAAGTCAGAAAGAACGCTAAGCAAAAACGAAGTAATAGCCCGGGCAGGCGATGAGATGCGACGGGGTGGGTCGGAGTAACAAGAAATTTCACGCGGACGAAGTCGCGGGCAGAAGCTAGTCGTTAAGTAAAACATTCGACATCGATCAATTGGAATCTTTTTGCCATACACCACACTGCTCATCATCGATCTTACCGGATACATCCGAATACCGGTACTTTACATGGAGCGACTGCTCTGACCTCCACAACCCATTTACTGGATAATACGACACCCCTTGGTAAGACTGGTTGTCAGACTTTTTGGCGTCTAACGACCCGGAACGACTATCAAGGATTCAAGTATGACAGCCGGGATCATCAGCTTAACGTGCTTTCCGAGACACAGAAGGGCACAGAGGGGGGGGGGTAGGCTACGCTTGCCGCGGTAGGAGACCGCGGCTGTTATTTCTTAGCTGCATTAGCCTGAAGTATCGATTCCATTGATCGACCGCAATCTGGTCTCACCTTTACCTTAACGAAGCCTGATTAATCACTTCTAGTGTTAGTTTTGTCTAATTAATGACTTTACCAAATGCTTTGGATTTCCTCCAAAGTGTTGGTTTATTAGAATTTATGTCTCTCGCTATCTGTAATGTCTCTCCGGTGCCGACGTCTTGTGTAAGGCTATAGAAGTTTGGCTTACTCCAGCCATAGTGTGCGGGAACTTAGCCTTCGTTTCAATGTATCTGGATTGTAGTTTAGTTTTAAATATATGAACCTAGTATCGATTTGATCTATCTATAATATAGGCTTTATCATATTTCGTAAATAGAATACGATCACCTACCATGCACCTACTATGGTTTTTCTCTACATAACCCTAGGGCAGATAGGTAGAAAATGCCGAGGCATTAAGTTCGCCTCTGTGCGGTTCTAGTTTTGTATAATCCATACTAATATTATAAATTCGAAATTAACTCTGTCTGTATGTTACCTTTTCACGCCTAAACTACTGAATGGATTTCGATAAAATTTGGCAGAGAGATAGATTGCATCCCGGGGAAGGACATAGGATATTTTTTATCCCGATATTCTCACGGGATCGATACTTATGCGGGTGGAACCGCGGGGCACTGCTAGTACGTAATAAACAGCCTACAAGGTTTCCACTGCTAAAGCACAGGCCTCCTCGGAGTGGGCCGTAATCTACCACGGGCCCAGTGCGGGATTGCATAAAGTTACATTAATGAATACCTACCTAATAAACACTTAGGAATATTCCTTACCTGAACGAGACGCTTTTTTATTTCAGGATGGGAAATCATCAAATGACCCCTCCCGCTCTGGATGGAGCGGAAGGGAGTGTCAGACTCTTACTGACTAAAACCCACCCGTGTTCCTTCCTTAGCCCTTTATGTTCCGGGCCAGCGGTAACCCTTTCGGACAATCCCGCTGACCCGGCAGGGGAACGAGACGCTGATGAAATCATTCAGTATTTATTTATTGATTTAATACTTCAAGCACATAAATGTACAGAGGCGGACTTAATGCCATAGGCATTTCCTAGCAGTCAACCTTTGGGTGATGCAGAGACAAACAGGTATTTATAGGTTTTCAATGAGCTACCTATAAAGCTTATGTGATTTTAGAAAGAAATCTTTCAATTATGAAACAATATAATTTGACATTTAATACTCAAAAATAATTTGAAAAACAGTAATTGCGATGGTACAGTCAGAAACAAAAGTCCATTAACACTTCAGTTTTTTTAATCTCAGTTATTGAGCAAAATATTAACACTTCAGTTTTTTTAATCTCAGTGATTGAGCAAAATATTTGTTCAAAATTGCATTGTACTTCTGCTGCAATTGGGACTTTTGTTGCTGACCGTACGTATCAAAACATGTGAACCCTACTTTATTCATATGTCTTAAGAGGTGACTATGACATTCCGCGAAAGCATGGGCGTACTCAATGTACAACCAGGGTATTTGATTGTTGAGCAGATTGAAATACTACATCAATTTTCCGTGCAATAGTTTGAGAAATTAACCATCGTACTATTTGGTCCTGTCAATCAAGTTTTTTGTTTTGACAATAATTATCTAAAAATAACGAGTCACGCAATAACTTACCATCCATTGAGTGGTACAAGTATTGGTTTGTCGTAGCCATCGCACCACGCCATTGCGGCTGTCACCAGCGTTGCTAGAACTCCGCGTCGCGCCACTGCAGGCCGGAGCCACGCTATTATCTACGAAAGAAGAAAATATTATAGATATAACTTACTAAAAACTATCTATTTGGCTGGGTGAAATGAAGAGAAAGATAGAATACATACTTCATAGTGTACACTATAAAATTACAGATCTATTTATTTATTTATAATTATATACTTCATTGTAGGTACACCATAAAAATACAAAACAAAAAATAGATTGTACACTACAAAATATATAATGGGCGGCCTTATTACATAATAAAAAGCAATGTCGTTTGATACAATGTACAAGAAAGAATGAAAAGGAGTAATTGCGCTTAAAGTTACTAAAGAACTGACCGGTGAAGTTCGAAACTAGCCGAGGAAACCCGAAATATAAGCGTGCATAAACCGATATTATACCACTGAAGTTTAACTCAATGCTTTGCGCAATAATAAAGATTTTACCTAATACAGAATTCGGAAGCTGATAAGCCGATACTCAACACAAAACAGAAAAAACACAGAGGCCTCAGAAATCTTACAAAAATCACGAGAGTCTAACAAAATATAAAAATACGAAAGTAAAGCAAGGGCTATTTACTGAAGGAAAAGTAGGTATCAGTTCACATTACTTATGTTTTAAAATAAAGTGAGTCTCATGACTTTATAGCTATCTATTGAGTTTGTGACTGTACGTAAACCAATTTCGAAAGTTGGGGAGAACAAAGGTTTATTGAAACTCGTTAAAGGGCTTTGTGGGCCCTGCTGACAACGAGGGCACTTTATTGATTGATACTTGATCCGCGATCCGATATCTATCTTACGTTGCTCCATATATATTTTTAGGGATGTATTTTTATAGGCTTTTCGTAAATTATTTTTACTATGTGACTGTAATATTGGGTACAGTTTACTAAGAAATGGATTTCTTGAGAGAGTAAGGTGATACAAAGACAACACTGCCAAAGATTTCTATATTAGACTGTGTTGGAAATATAAAACATAATTTGTTTTGATTTTTGTGGCGTTTTGTAAAATATATTTATTTTAACCCTTTCTGACACAAGGGTTAGGTCAGTGATCTAAGAGTAACATACTTGTCTTGTTAAAACAGTGGCACGTACCTATTTAACTTTAAAAGTTTGTTGTGGTAGTGGTTTATGGCAAACCACGGATGCTATAAGTATTAGGTTTTCCTTTGTTATCTTAGACCTTACATTTTCATTTCGAATTTATCAATTTACGCTTGTTTTCTTCTTTTCCAACCAACCTTTTATTTACCTTGTCTCTTCGTAGGTAATTATTAGTTACTAGCTGCGCCCCGCGGTTTCACTCGCATAAGTTTCGATCTCGTGGGAATATCGGGATAAAAAGTAGGCTATATGTTAATTCAGGGTATCAGCTACCTCCATACCAAATTTTATCAAAATTGGTCCAGCCGTTTGAGCGTGAAGAAGTAACAAACATATAAACACACACACATACTCACAAACTTTCGCCTTTATAATATTATAGTGTGATTATAATATTAATGTGTTAGCACACTAATTTATTATCACAATAAGCAAGGCTACATTACCTGAGCTCCCAACTGCATAGGATCCCTGGTGAGGATATCACTGGACTTCCTGACTGCTCCGTACACTAGTTCCACGTCTCGGTCCAGGATGTAGCATCGCACGTGCTCCAGGATACACCGGAGATACGATATCGTTACTGTTTGTACCTGTGGGAGATAACATTATGGTTAGTTGAAAGGAATGTGCAATGTGCATAGTTTTTATTAGGTTAGGTTCAAGCCCTAAAGATTCTTCTTTTAATAAATCTTTAGTTTGTATGGATGCTGTTACTTCGATATGTGTTGTAATACTTTCAGAAACATGGTGTTACAAACGATTTCCGAATGGCTTATCAACAAAAAAAAAGTTATGAGGTCAAAAGTCACAAGCATGTTAACTGCTTTAAACAATAATTTACCAATCTGTTAGTTGATTTTCGTTTCGATTAACCTTAATGAAACCGGCTGTGAGTGTGATTGGTTTAATTATCTAAAAATAGCCGGACACAGTGTCATTCATTTTGAAAATAACATGTTTCTAAATCGGTTTGCTTCCGGTACGTAAAAAGGCTTTAGCTCATATATCATTCCATTAGTAATTTAAACTAAAATTCAAAATACACAACACGATCGATACAACGAACAAAACAAAAAGGTTAGCTCTGATATCCATTAACAACTAACAACACTTTGTTTACAAAAACAGAATATACCTATAACTAACAACTGCAGGTAACTTTCTTTAATGATACTATACAATACACTGTATTGTTTCCCGACCATTAAACTTGGTCATTTCAGTCCACGAATTAACGTTTTAATGGGTGTTCCGACTTACGTAAACTTCGTAGGTTACCCGATTCCATTAACAGCGAAACTTTGAAAACTATCTGTTACGTAGCTACGAGGGTTCGACCGGTACTAATTACACCTCTGGAATATTAAAAAATGACTGTCTGTTAGACGAAGCGTTTTGTAATCGTCCGTTGGATCGATGAACAATAAGCTTGCTGAAAGAAGTTTCTTTTAACAAATTAAATGGAATTGCTTGATCGGAAAAGCAGATACTTAAAATGAAAATGGTAGAATCTTAAAGTTGAAAGGCGTCGGCAATTTTCTACCTAAGAATAGAATGATTTATGGCCCGTAATGGTAATAGAATTACGGCCTAATGTTACGCTACTTTGTCCATTAAATGGCGTACCTAGCTCCAGGGGACATCAAAGGAGGTACGACTCCCGACAGAGATGGGAAGAAAATGAAAAATGTTTCCATGATTGCCATTATTTTTACCGACGAGTTTTACGACGAGACCGCTTTTGTGGATTTTGTTTTATTTTCATTCATTTAGACTTTCTGTCGCTCAAAGAGATTTTCTACATATAAATGCGGTGTTCCTGTAATTTATGTGGCATTCAATTCAATGCAAGCCATATATACTAAATAATTATTTATTACTGAATAAATAATTATTTAGCTACTGGAACTGCTATTGAAATTCTATCCTTTGACATCAATAAAACGATTAGTTTAAAAGTACGAAATAGTTTCGATGTTTGTTTATCTTTTCAATAAACGAATTGTATTCAATGGACGAATATTGGTTTTATATAACCATTTAAATCAATGGTTGCTTTTTGTAACCAAATTGGAAATGTTTACACTTTGTGAAGAATGAAACAACTTACCGATGCTAGTAAAAAGTCGAAATTGCAGACAGTGAGGTCCTTTAGCTTAGAGAAGTCTCCAGCCAGTAGTAGATGAAGCCAGGATTCTTCAACATGTCTCTGGGTGAATGCAGCCGCTGTTCTGCTGGCCGAGTGGAATGGGGTCGAGTCCAGGAGGGCATCGTCGTCGTTCTCCACGCAACCTATTAGGACACGGACTATTTTTGGGTTTAGTACCTATAGTTCTGCATAACATAGTTGACAATATTATAATATTCAAAATTTAGAAAAAATGCATGTCATTTATCGTCATATACATCGTACTTTAATTTATCAGTAACTGAATCTTAAATGTACTTCAAGCTTTCAGTTATACATATAATAAAAATACATAAAAGTTCCTGCATTTACTCGTAGGTACTCGTCATGAATGTCTATTACGATACATAAAACACATACTGATACATAAAATATCCATTTATTTCAGAACTAATCCACGAGTGGACGTAATCGCGTCCCTCAAGAGCTTTTGTGTACAAAATCCATTACATTACTCGTACCTATGTTAAAACTTGACATTTTCAATGCTAAAGTAAACAACAAAGTGTGTTACCCAATGATTTCAAAAGAGTATATATATAAGTCAATGGTGTTACCATTCTGGAAAGTGGAAACAATACGCCAATACGCCCGACTGAAATACGACGTGAAATATCCGCTTAGGCTGGAAAGGTTTGGTTTTCATCATCTCGGATATCTAAAGGAGTTTTCTTTGTGTGAAGGCGCAATAGATGTACGGAATTCAATCAAAAGGAATTGAATAGCAGTTTCACGTTTTGGTGTATTTGAGGATACGTTTTCGTTTAAACTGATAAAGTATTGTGCACCTCGCATTTGTTCCGTTCCGTCTATGTTTGAGACGGATCCTATTTATTATATTCCTTTTCACAATTTTGAGGGAAACTGGCATTTCTAACATACCAGAAACAAGAATTGGAATTTAATATGAAATTATTGGCGTTTCGGCGCGCGTCGTCGATTATGTCAATGAGTTTATTAAAACGAGCTTACGTGGTTCATTTGCTTAGGATCAGCGCCCTGATGGAATTTTGTAGGCATTATGAAAAAGGCACGCGAGAGGTGGATAAGTGTACGGGGTGAAGGTATTTTGATTTCAGCACAATTTAGTAATAAATCCACTGACTCAAAGTTAAATTCAAGTACTCAACTAAAATCTTGATGGTACGAGAAGCATGAAATGCAAGTTATATTTAAAGTTTACCTGTATCTTGTAAAATTAAAATGAGTAGGTATGTTTGTCTTCAGTTTGTAAATTATCAAATTTCAGTTCATGTATTGTAAAGAAGTTTGGACCGAGTTTATCTCCCTGAGGGATGCTTGGGCTTGCTATGCACATTAAATGGCGAAGGAATTGATGACTGTCGTTTAGTATTTTTTGGAAATACTTTGTAACTAGTAATAATTTTGTGCAAAGATTGAAGATAAAAGTTTCCGCCTTGATCTTTTACGGCATCTACATCTATAGCGTCTTTAGAATCTAAGAAGAATAATAATCCCCTGTGAGTTCCATTTCTAACCATTGAATATTTTTTTATACTATAAAGAAAACTCACCAGGTTCCTGAGCTTCAGAAGTATCCGTATCATTATCCTCTTGCAGGAAATTAGCGAAATGTAACGCAGCCAGGTCCGAGTGTGCATCCCGAAGAGCAGCTTGTGATCGCACGTAGCGACGTCGAGCTCGCGAGCTAGCCGCCGCTGCTCGCCAACGCCACGTACACCGACCCGATACTACGTTCTCCGATATTAAGTTTCCTGTTGAGAATTTAGCAGGTTAGTAAATATTGAACACATTTTTTGGAAAGCAATGTGTTAGTCCTATGATAAATGATAAGTGATTTTATTTTTGTAAGTAGGTTTGCACAAACACTTTTACACGTCAATCATATATATTTTTAAACTAGATGAGGTCGGCGTTTCCTATCTGACTACTCTGAGAAGAAAGGCCAAAACAAACTCAGAGGTCACAGTCTCTTCTAAAGTCCAGACATAATCTTGGTCAGGTTATATGAAGAACATGTAGGTTGATGTCTGAGATGGTCTTTTGAGGAAAGAACCACACACATTGAGAGGACCTGTCCAGTCAGTGCACGCATTTGTCAGAAATCGTGCAGCTCAACTCAAGACTTAAGGAGCTTAACGATTCGACGAACAATACCAAAGAAAGGACATTTGGGTAGGCCACATAAATTACTCAAAGACAGAGTATGAATAAAGAATGAATTATACAGGTTACAGGAGTAGAGGAAGACCAAGAAAGTTATTTGAATTATTGTGGGGAAGATGATGGGACTAGAAAGAGGTTTACTCTGTAAAGATGGCGACAAACAGAAAAATTTGTAAAAAAGAATGCTGGGACGTCTACAAATACTCGTACATTGGAACGAATGATCCATACGACCAATGATCTTTATGTAGCTACAAAATGGTTGATTAACCTCCACATACATATATGCGTGATAGTAAGTGGTTAATGTTGCTATTTCTTTGACAATGAGCAAAGATAAAAATTGCAAATAGGCTACGCTAGCATAATAAGCAAGCTTTATAACATTATCTTATCCACATAAAAACGCAACAAAACTCGAATAAAGACAATAAAAAGTAACAACCAATTTATATTTATGTATTACGAATCGATGTTGTTCCATAATCCGACAGCTTTGCAGATAAAATGAATAATAACAATGAAACAAAATTATTGGAACGAATGTTATTAGCGATATAGAACACGTACCCTGTAATAATATGAAGTAAAAAGTAGGTGAATTGTAATAACATGACAACAAAGGTGGAACAGGTGTCACAGAGAATATTGTTAGTTATCGAAACGCCAGTTGTAGTTTGACAATTTCGATATTGGATTTCGTACGACCCTAGACACAAAAAGTCTGACGGTGCGAATAGACCCTGAATGATAAACCTATGTCTCTGAAATAGGTTTATCCTAATGCTTTTCGCTCAGATGATTTGAACTTTGATTTAGCGGTAGGATGTTATAATTATGTTCGCTTTTTGTCTTCTGGTATCGAATGATAAATGACACACAGACATACAGATACAGATTTAAGTAAGCGTAATATTTAATTATTTAAATCGAAAACAAAAAACCAACTATGTTACAGTAAAAAATAAGGACAGCATTTATTTCGACAAGTACCTATACGTTTTTATTTTGTCTCGAAAACAATATGAAAACAAAACTGGCCTAATCTGAGGATTAAGTTATGCCAGTGAGGCTCGACACTGATATTGGTGCGGTTCAATATTATTATTATTGGACAAACAATGAGGACATTATTGATATTTTACCAACACTAATTTCGTGTAATCAAAATTGAGGTCCGCAAAATTCATGAAAATCATATTAGAGATAATATTTAGGAAAGAAAAAAGAAAACAAATGTCTATTAGGATGATGATTTTGATACCAGCTTCCTAATAATACGCTTTCTATTATTGTTATAGGTAAATGATAAATTATTTTATTTTTGTAAGTATTTTTGCACAAACACTTTTAAACGTCAATCATATTTTTAAGCTTCAAGATGTGATTTGTATACATACATATCAATTGAAGAGATGTTCGTATTCATAGCATGTACTTGTGTATTCATAGTACTAAGACCTCTCTTCATGGAAGCGTGAAAGTGGAGTGTGGAAGTCGAAGCTTTTCATTGTAGTGAAATAAAGATACATTCCCTGGCGAGTCTTCTTGTAGTAAGAAGTTTAGTATAATGCATAGGTACGCAGGTACCTACGCATTTAAGGCATACTTAAGGATAGGGTAGATTTTTAATACAGATTCTACTGACAATGGATTAGCTATGCCGAACTCTTAACCAAATTCTAGGCCGACTCCCATTAGATTGCCAACGGCACCAATGATATAATATAAACTATAGATATGTTGCCCGCGCTCTGTAGTGACAACTCGAATGGAAGGTAATTACCGCACGACCATTTAGTCGCGTACCGACCTGTCCCGCAGCTGTACGTGACAATAAAATGACTAATTGTGTGAATAGCTTCCTCAAATATAAAAAAATGCCGTCTTGTATTTTTAGGAAATGTAAAAATTATGCTGCAACTGTGAAAGATAACAAAGTATCATTTCATGCATAAGTATCAAGAAAAATGTATTTTATTTTATTTTTTTCGATCTTCTAATTGCGATTCTTCTAATGGCGGCTGGTGCATGAGGTAAATCACGTGCTGTTAGGGGAAGCTGGGATACTTTGCATCAGTATTATTTTATAAAACCTACATTGTTTTTATTTTGATGAATTATATTGTTTGAATATAATTGTGTTATGAATCCTAATGATCAATATAATAATTAGATGACCTAAAGAATGGGCTTATGAGTGAAAAGTAGTTAAGCGTTATAAGGACTCAACGGCGGCGTGAAGACAATTGGCTACCCACAAAATACTATACCTACTCTCGGGTCTGCTCGGAACATTTTCTAGCCAGCGACATAATAATATCGAAGAATATTTTTTATGTATATAATATTACATTATGTTTTATTAATTAATTAACAATAATTACTCTTGCGAAATACTACATTCATATTTTTAAGGATCGAAAATAATTTATTATTTTACCCGTAAATCTACTATCTATAATAAATCAACACGAGAAAATCGAGTGACCATTTTTCCCCACATGCCTCCTTTTTTACTCGCTCGGCCAATGAGCATACATGATATGCACCACAGAATGACAACGTAATTAAAGAAATATATTTATCTCTCTCTAACAATAAAAATTCCATAGATGACATTTAATTTTCTTTCCCTTTCTTCATGCGTATAAGTAGCTAATTAGCTACCGATAGTATTTACGCTGTTTTCGAGTGCTGTGATGTTCATGCATGACGCGTCTATTTATATTACGTCATTGAACGGCACGCTTATAAGAAGCAGTGGCTGTTTCTTCGTCTTCCAAACACACACACACACACACATAACATTGTGATCGACTGACAGAAACCATAGTCTAAACCGCTATGTGGAAGATATGGTCAGAATAGATATTTTCAAACTCGACCACTGCGCGGATCCAAATAGTAGTTGAAAGTTGTATGCGAATGAAATGACAGGTACAGCCCGATTTAAACTTTCTTTTTAGTGACTCAGAACATGAGCGAGTCACTGCGTAGTAGCAAATTCACCTGTCAGCGGGGGTGAGGGGGAGGTACTGCGCAGTGAGTGGCGCACTTCAGAGCCGCCATCAAGTTTGAACCGGGCTAAAACAGACCCGGTAGCTACATATGAAAATAGCACAGAAAATGGGACTGAATTTGATTATATAATACTTACTCATCATACATTTGGCGACACAAATAGTAGAAAAGTTAAAGTTGGCTTCCTTCAGCATTATAACTGCGTCACTGTTACTAGTCGGCATCAGCAGTTCCAATAGTTCTAGTTCAGTCAGCCCGAACTCCGAACAAGTTATGTAACCTACGGACAATGTGAGAATTGTAAGAGACAGTTTTGGGAGATGTAACGTATTGGATTAAAGTTTGAGTGTGTATGAAGGTTTCACAACAAATTGGATGAATAATACAACTAAATAAAAAATACAACTTTGATGAAAGGAGCACATATAAAACAAAATATTATATCGGAAAAATCAATCTGAACAACTAAGTTTTTATGTTTTTATTCTTGTTTGCATTCTAATATATTGTTATTGTTGTATTGTACGTATAAAGTATAACTATGTTCGTATAACTCGTCAAAATGTAGGGAACAGCTGATTTTTTTCGCGACTTCAAGTTTGGTCCCATAGTAAAAGTTCTTCATAATGATGAGTACAATGACCTCTTAAGAGGTTGTTAATGTTTTACCAATAACCCTGTATACCTAGGTATTCATTTTATCTAAAAGCAATTACTCTTGTCTATCAATCTTAAAACTACTAAGTAGATACTTACTTGCTAATTTGCTAAATGCTTTAGATCCGAAAACCACTTCTAAGTTATCGAAGGCACCATCAATAAAGTCTCCGTAGCTATTATTCTCCGGCGTCTCCTCTATCGCGTCCAACAAATAGTAGCAGTTCTGAACTTTGAACTTTTCTTTCTGAGCTGGCGTCAGCTGCAGTTGCTCTAACGATACGGCACTAGTACACACAAGGAATACATTTCTTGGCAACGACATCGGCAGCCAAGATAAACCCGTCACTATATCACACTCCAAAGGATTCACTCTATGAACATTATCGATAAATATCAACAATATCTCATTTTCCATCTCCTCACATTTCCTAAGCAGACTTTGGAACCAATTGTTAATATAAAGAGGATCAAAACTCGCGTCTTTTGGCAAGTATCCTTCGGGAATGTTTAAAATTATCGATATTTGTTGACACATCACTCGTAGCAGTTCCAAGTTATAGGCCGATCTCGGTGTGGAAGCAGAAAATCTTACTATCCTCAAAACAGGCTTCGGGAAAATTTCCTCGCATTTGAAGTAAAGGTGTGTCAATAAGGTGCTTTTTCCTGAAGCATCTGGGCCATATATTAAAGCCGGTGGATGTCGTGTTCGATTTTCGTAATTTTCCTTAGCGTTATTTAAAATACTTTTGGCTGCTTCTTCAATTTGCTTAACGTTAACCTTATACAAACGATTATGTTCTATACATATCCTAAGATGAGTGATGTGTTCCAGAAATACTTCCTGCAAGTTGAAAGGAAAGCCAATAAATTATTCATGCGAGGAAAGTTGTCACATGAAGGCAGTTAAGTTTGTTCGAAATTTGAGACTTTAAACTTGTGAGTCTGTTATTTGATGTCTTCTGGGAGTTACTTTAAATTTTGATGACTTAGATTTGGTAGAATGTTCAAACGTATTAAAATTACCTGTACAGTCTTTTTTCTTCCCTTCCCCTGATCGGGTTCGGTGCTAAGGCTCTCGTCGATCAATGAACTGACCACAACTTGTACCTTCTCCCTGAAAGGAGCCAACTTCTCTTCGTTGTCAGATGCTCCGTCTGTTCTTGACGAATCTGCTGACAATGACCTAAGGAGAGAGACTACATATTTAGAAAGAAATATAGTAAGAAATACTATTCTCTGGTAAGGTCAAGATAGATTTGAAAAGCTCTCGGCATTCACTCGACTTTGATAAATTGTATCCACTGCTCTTTGACTTTATCTAAGAAATTGGCAATGACGCTTGCCAAAAACTTTTACCGAGTGTCCCGTATTTGAAAATTTTGTAAGAAATGTTATTACAACAGTCTATCTAATATTATATGTTTGTATATCTAATATTTCATTTTATTTGTTGCTATGTAAAGCTGATGTGCTTTCTTAATTGCATTAAAGTTCTACGTAATTTCTTTTACCTTCATAGCCTCATTTTCAACGTTAAGAGCTTTTTCCAGAGACAAGACTAAACATTGATCTTAATGAATTTATAATTTGAAAGCCTTGAACTTCATTAACTTTTGAGAAAGGTTAAAAGTTCAGTCTTGTAGGTCTCGAGCTATTAATGTAATCATTTTATACTTAAAGTATGACGTAGAATAATGGCTAATTTTGAGTAAAATTTTCAATGCGACCAATTTTAATGAACCTGAAATTCATTTAAATGATTAATTATGGTTCTCTTGTCTAACTAATATTATAAACGTGCCGAATATGAGTTTGTTAATGACATTAATAGCTTATTCATAAAATAATTAAATGTAGAGGTACTATCATTGTTTTGTATTGTAAAACGAAAATGAGTATGACGGAGAAGGTATGTGTGTCTCGTTATCATCAGGCATATTTTAATTACTGTGGGCGTACTATGGGTAGTGTTGCTTATTGCGCAATAGAAACTCCGTTTACAGTTCAAATCAGATTATAATCTTACGAACAGTTTAATCACACTAGCGAATCACACACTGCAGGTACACACTCAACGATACGGAACGCGCGACAGTTTCTGAGCACATGTTGTCTGTACAATGTCCAATGGGCGTGCAGCGGCGCACTTGACGTGCGCCGCTGCACCCTGCACGTTGTTCGACCCCCCCACGTACTCAGGCTAGACTCTGTCCAGCGCCACCAGAAGGCGCTGACGTTCCGAATAGTCAAACGAATAACGTATTTCCTACAACTACATAATAATATTATCCGAGGACTTGCAATTTTTGTTCTGTTTTTATAAAACCTCACTGAGATTATAATATGTTCAACATATCTGTGCGCGACGCACCTTTTTTATAGTTTTCTTTTTAATGTATTTTGTACAGTGTTTTATATTTCGAATGCTGTTTATTTTTGATATTTTTTCTGTCGATTAAATCAGTCTACCACCGGCGATCACGGCGTTTACTTTAAAATATAGAGAATAGTCCGATAAAGAACTCCGTTCACTCTACGGGAACACAGCTATGGAATATGCAGCGACGGAGAAAATCAGTTGGCGCCTCATTCCCCCGTCATCTCCGTTTATGGGTGGAGTATGGGAGCGACTGGTGAGAAGTGTGAAGACGGCACTCCGAGCGACCCTCACCGAACGTGCTCCGACAGAAGAAGTTCTCCGAACCGTGCTGGCAGAAGCAGAAGGGCTCATCAACTCTCGCCCCCTAACGCACGTCTCGGTAGAGCCCGGCAGTGAAGAGGCGCTCACTCCAAATCATTTTCTCCTTGCAGCTTCATCGGGACGTCCTGTTCCAGCAACCTTGACGGACCGAGATCTGGTGTCAAGAAGCGGCTGGCGCAAAGCGGTCAGACTGGCGGACCACTTTTGGCAGCGCTGGGTTAAAGAGTACTTGCCGAATCTTATTCCCAGACCAGGGCAAGGCGATGTTCCAGAGTTGGCTGTGGGCGATCTGGTCCTGGTGGCTGACGGCAACCTACCGAGGGGCTCCTGGCCGAGAGGGCGCATCTCAGCGACTTACCCGGGCCGCGATGGGGTGATCCGAGTGGCGGACGTCAGGACTGCAGTGGGCACACTGAGGAGGCCCTTGAAAAAGCTGCTCAAGCTGAGGGCTTAACTTTGGGGGGAGGAATGTGCGCGACCCACCTTTTTTATAGTTTTCTTTTTAATGTATTTTGTACAGTGTTTTATATTTCGAATGCTGTTTATTTTTGATATTTTTTCTGTCGATTAAATCAGTCTACCACCGGCGATCACGGCGTTTACTTTAAAATATAGAGAATAGTCCGATAGTAGGAACCAGCACTGGTGTTCAGCTACAGTCCCCTACAATATCATTACGTCACACCTTGTTTCTTGGACAGAGGTGCACCTATAGTACACCCACATTCCCCCAGTTATGTTTAAGTCCCTTGTAATAGGGGGGGGAGTCTATCGCTATTCACCGGTTAAAAGTCCAGACTCCGCCGGGCTGCTACTGAGAAGTCCCAGATAGAAAGACCCAATCCATCAATATGTCTTAGGGAACCACTTATTTTGCTTATCAGCCAAATAGTTGATACAGTGCAAAGAAATAAAAAAAATCACAGAAATATGAAAGAGATAAGTACCTATGCAGGATCGTCGAATATAGTTGAAGTTTAGTAAGAAACCGATGGATGTTGTCGACTGAAATTTAATTTGATAAATGAGCTGTTTGTCTTCTATTAATAAAATTAAATTTTATTCGA
Source organism: Luperina testacea (assembly GCA_927399505.1). Lineage (NCBI taxonomy): Eukaryota > Metazoa > Arthropoda > Insecta > Lepidoptera > Noctuidae > Luperina > Luperina testacea. The sequence continues at coordinate 16,817,163 of OV656759.1, read as the reverse complement.
GAAGTTCCATCGATTTCTTACTAAACTTCAACTATATCCGACGTTATTGCATACTTATCTCTTTTATTGACTGTACACATGTTCAAGAAAATACACTATTATTTTGCTAGTAATTTCTATTTCAAAGAAAATATTTTTTCGTTTATTCTCTTTGACATAAGTTGACTCGTAATATGTACGTCGAATAGAACCTTAACTGCGATAACGACTGACAATACTGAAAGGCAGGAAAACCTTTTGTTATATTGTCTTTTGTTATCTTAATCAGAAGCCAGAAAAGTCACGCAGACAAGGTCAAAGGTCTTGAGGAATTTATCATGGATGATAAGGAAAATATTTTTCATAGAACTAATTTCCTGAGTACAATTTTACAGTAAGGAAAATGAGTTGGGAAAATTGTCATTTTCATTCTCTGTACATAATTTCGAAAGTTATATTATTGTTATTAAGTAGTTATCTTCTATATACATAAAACAAAGTCGGATTAGTTACACCATTTATAACTCAAGAATGGCTGGACCGATTTTTATGATCTTTATTTTGTTGGGATTTTTCTCCGCCCCGAACAGCAGAATAACTATAAAAATAGAGGAAAAAATCACTAAAATTTTCTCATTCATTCGTTCTTAAAATTATGTTCGTAAAATTATGTTCTTGCGTTAAGCGTCTTCCTCTTCAAGGTGTGGTTGTGGTTGAAAGTAAATGATAACTTCTTGGTGAAATATTAGAAATTTGGTTTATTGCAATTTTGAGTTAGTATTCGGTACAGTATTTAAAGTTTGATATAATGAAGCTAAACAGAGCAAGGTCGATTTTAATGTGTTGTGAAGTAGCGTAATCTATAATATTTTGTGAACATTCGGAAAGGAATTTTGAAAATAAATTCATTAAGCCAACAAAATTCCTTCCATTGTCTGAAAAAATGTGTGACGGTTTTCCTCTGCGTGAGACAAAACGTTTGAGAGCCAATAGATATGCGTCTGTTGACAAGTCACCTACAAGTTCTAAGCTAACCGCGCGAGTAGTGAAACATATAAATATGCATATGTATGCCTTCACGGTTCTAGCACCCCTACCCTTACGGTTCAATATGAGAACTGGTCCCGCATAATCCACACCTGTAGTTATAAAAGGAAACCCTGGAGACAAGCGTTGTGCAGGTAAGTTACCCATAATAGGTGCAATAGGCTTGGCACGAAATCTAGCCATCGAACACAACTATGCACAACTTGTTTGGCGAGATTTCTCCCTCCCACCGGCCACCACGTCTCTCTGAGTGTGTACAAGAGGGCCTGCGGCGCGGCGTGCAGTAGTCGCTCATGCTCGGCAAGAAACAGTAACCGTGTGAATGTGTGCTTGCTGCATAATAGTAATGGATGCTTCTTGCTATACGAAAACTCTGGTGAATTACACAAACGTCCCCCGACTCTAATTAAATTTTGTTCATCTAGAAATGGATTTAATTTTGTTAAATTGTGTGAGTGATTTAAGGTTTTGTGTTTAATTAAACTCTCTAAAATGTCGGGGAATGATTGTGTCTGTGACGCCTTGGTTAGAATAGTTAGTGCCTCGTTTAACTCGCTGACGTTCAATGAGCCAATACGCTTAGCGGCTTTGTTTTGCACATTATGCACAAAACGTAACATATAGGCACAAACACGTTACCACTGAGCCACCATTGCTTCCTACTGCTATTGTTACTTGAGAAGTTCGGTTTGTTAACCTGCATGTCAGGACTATATTTTCTTGGAATACGAATGGGTACTTACTCTAATGTTATGATGTGTGTCTCAGGCAACGCATCTTCCATTTTTCTTCTTAATTCTTTTAACCTAGTATGAGCCAGCACTGTTAATTTGGAGTCATCTGGTTCCAGGTCTGGTACATCTCTTACTACGGCTACCACCCCTTTTGAATGATTGCCACTTGTCAGGAGTTCTGAAAAGAGATAATGGGTTAGTTTCAATGAAAATTGTTGTTTACCGAGAGTTGAAGAATAATGTAATGGAATAGAATACTGATGTAAAAGCAGCATAAGTAGACTATAGTGCTCCCACTGCTGGGACACAGGCCTGTGACTGCCTGGCTTTGTGAGAGGTAGTGGGCTATAATCCACAACGCGGGCCTTTGAACTTGAACTTTATTATGTAACATTTAAAGTCATTTTTCAATAAACTCATATTTGTTTACATTTTTGGGAAATACATCGCGAATGCAGATTACGTATGTATTAAAATAAAGTATTCTTTACCTAAGGCTAATTCGCATTGTAATTCGATGGGACTTCGGAGCAGATCAGCTACTTCGGCGCCATTCTCTAGAGCTTCAAGCACAGTAGCGTTGAACGCCTTTTGTACCTCGAAGAGTCGACTCCGCTGTTCTTCGCGATCCATCAAATCGCTGAACCTGTGAAAAAATACTGGTGTTAATGAAATAGATAGGTACAACCAGGGAAACTAATGCGAATGGACACCCTATCTTAATTTTCCGTGTTTTGCCGTGTTGTAGATATTTGATACAATTGTCAAAGAATGACAGTTGTGATTTGATTTGAATATAGGGACAATTTAAGTTTTTAGTAAATTTGGTTAACAATTAATTTCCCTGACTTAAGATTATTTCAGCTTACTTGACCTAGGAGACCTGGGGGCCTAAAAAGACCACTTTGGCAGAATCATAAAAGGATAACGTTATGAATCATAATATGGCGAAGACAGTCCGTGTTTTTTTTCCGCTGCATTTCGTAGGTATAATCAAAGAGATTGGGATTGGATTTGGATTGGATTGATTGGTATTTTAGCACAGACAAAAAAAAATAACTGAAAAATTTTCACGAATGGGATTTGATACGATTAACTTAACAGTTAACTGTCCATTATGATTCATAATGTTATCCTTTTATGATTCTGCCAAAGTGACCTTTTTAGGCTCCCTGGTATGGGCAGGTGATACGGAGGAATGACGAAAATGTCGTCAGGAAAGTTTTGAGTAAGAACGTGGGTGGCTATACGGGTAGGGGAAGACCGAGACACGCGACTACACTAAAAAAAATAATTTCTTACTACAGCACATTAAAGCGATTTCATTAAGACTCACTGACTTTATACAGTAAGAAGAAATGTTTGTAAAACATTAAAAGTCAAGACAGTAACTTTTAATTATTTGAACGTCATACTATTTATTGAAAAAACAAGCAAAAAAAAAAGGAAAACCACCGTTACTGTAATATAACAAAATTTCAATGGTTTGAACGATATCACCAAATTAATAAAACAGTTTATTTTGTGACTTTAATGTGATCTTTTAGCTACTTAAAACGTTAAAGTTTACTGTCATGACGGTAACGTTTTCGGATCAGTAAAAAATACTGTTTTGAACGTTAGGCTCATATGGAACTGTTTAAAGCAGTTCAGATTAATGTTTTTCCAATTTTATTTACTGCTTATTTCTTTCAGTGAACAGTGACCATTGATGTCTTGGATCAGCGGTGCTATTCTGTAAAAATCTCACCGTGAAAACTTAGGTGAAGTGAGCGTGGAGTGAGCTGTCAATAGTGTCAATGCCTAGCAAAAACAAACTCACTTCACCTAAGTTTTCACGGTGAGATTTTTACAGAATCGACCGGCTGATCTTTCTCTGATTGGGTCTGCGATTATAACAATAAATAAAATACCCTCCTGATTTCACTTGCAACCTAATGTAGGGATGCCGAAGTATTATCCCTTATTTTTAACTGACCTCAAAAAAGGAGGAGGTTCTCAATTCAGATGTTAATATGTTTTTTAAGTATGTTCGGGCATAACTCCGTCATAATTATAAAAACGGATTTGCAAAATTCTATTTTTGTTCGAAAGAGGTTTATTCCGAAATGGTCCCATTTTTCGTGTGGGGTAGGTAGGTAAACGGTAAACAACAAAAAAGTGAAAAAAAAAACAGTTTTACAACAAAAAAAAACAACCGACTTCAAAAAAAAAACTCTATTAAGTGAAAAATAACTTTAAATTTCGGAAGTCGGTGTCAAAAAACGAAAGTGCAGAACCAACGACATCGACTTCCGAGATTAAAGTTATTTTTCCTAAATACCTACATTAGTTTGAATAGAGAACTTCTTTTCATAGGTGTCAATGTCATAAAACTGAAGTATGACTGAAATTTTCAGTTACTTAGATATAATTTTCAAAGTTTGTGACAATTATCAAGGGAGTTCGTAGTTCTTACAGAACAGTTATACTTATACCGAAGTAGCTATAAATTTACATTTTGAACTTATCATCGGGCCAAATACATGTCGTGAGAAACAAAACAATACCACCTATTGTTATTGTAATTTAAATAGGAGTTGCTTGGTTACATAACTTGAAGATACTTAAGTATGAAAATACATTGTAGTGTTTTATGTTAGTTTTCATAACAATGACTGCTTTGTATTTACTCTTCGAGTCACTTGAGCGGGTGTATTATAAAAACTTTGCTAAGGAAAAGCTTGTAATGGTCATTCATTATTATACAAAGACTTATGTTAGTGACAAAGCTAAATTATACCTATTTTTTCAGTGACATTATTACTTAATAAATAAGTGACTAGGTAAGCTTATTATATCTCTTACATTATTATTACAGAAAAGGTACGCTTTGTCGTGAATGTAATAAAGAAACAAAGGAAAATAAATAGAGCACCTATTGTGAGAAGAGAATCCCTTATCATCGCATTTATTTTTATCCGCCATTGTTCTACTAAAGTACATAAAGGTCTACGCGAGCGGTCCTTCAGAATGGTCCATTTCCTCCGTGTCTATTGCTTCTTTCTACCCTCATATTTTGGGTTCCCTTGTCGCCGCAATAAAATATAACATGTGGGAACCACTTGAAGGTGTAGCAATATTTATGTGAACGGAACCCTCGGGTCAGACAATAAATTATACTATATTTTACGATCCCGCTGAGTAATCGGACCACGTGCTAAGGTACCGATCGTAAATTGATACGGCCTAAATAGATGAACGCGATAAAGGATGATTCACACTTTCTTTATAAATTATTGAAATAAGTTGTTGTTTCCTTATCAAAATATTTTGATAAGGATTACTTATTATAATACAACTTTGGTGATGAGGAAAAATTATGGTAAGTTTCGACCCATACATTCAAAATGGTTAAGGAGTGTTGAACTTAGTTTTAAGTTTTTTATTCAAAGCTATAGTTGAGAGAACTTGAGAAAGGAATAGTTTTTTTTCGTACGATTATAAAACTCTATAGTTCTTTATTTCAAAAATATTTTATCTCTCCCAGACGTTTTTTCATTGCAATTTTTTTAATGAGATATTAAACATACCTAATTACGAAATACAGGACTATTGGGATTTATTCTGGCATTTCAGAAATTATTTATAATTAATGTTCTGTGCTTGTTGATGCTTAATAATAAACGGGCTTTAATTTTAAAGCACGTCACTCATGTCGTTTTGTTGATATTTGTCACCCAATTATGGCGCTTATTATTACTGAATTGTGACGTTTTAATTGGCTGCTTCAAAATCAATAGAGCGTAATTAACCCTTAAGCCTTTAGGAATATACCCTTTGTTAAATAGGTTATAATTATGCCGTCTGCCTGGAGTTTGTATTGTTCGATATCCACATCATCACTTAGGTACTTATCTTACACACCATCAATAGCAATAGCTTTTATTTTGGCGGTTCAATGACATTCATTGTGTTATTTACGTTGTTGAGTAGACAAATTTTTCGTTTATGACGTGTTATGTAATTAGGGTGCAGTTGTAAATTTGGTAAAACAAAAGCTTTAAAGTACCCATTTGTATTACTGAAATACATAGTATCTTTATAATCTTTAATCTTAGTTTATGATGATCTCACCCCAACCCCGAACATTGGTCCTTCGAGCCGGATATGCTATCCGAATACGTACCGACTGTCTTTACTTAGGTAATACATAAAATAGTCAAGGCATAGCGCGCGGTGTCGCAATTACGCTGACATGTTTGTTATTGTTCGGTGATTGACCCGAACAACTTCCATACTAGCACACGACAGGAATTTGCATTCCTTTGCGTTTTGAATTATCCCGTAGTTAGTTCAAAAATCTTGGTGAGGAAATTCACCTCTTTGGGCGACAGTCACAGTAATGATATCTTTCTACTTACCACTTATCCTCTCCCTCGAGGTGGTAGCTACCATCTCCGTTCAGCCTGTAGCAAGCCCGAAAAAGTGCCGACTGGGCAGAGTCCGACTTGACCAGCTCATCGAAGGTAGCTTCCGGGATCTTGAAGGGAAGAACTGGCTGGTATGCTGATGCATCGCCGCCGATGAGGCACTAGGAGAAAAATAAAAAGTTTTTGTTGTATTTTAAGGCAGACTTCAAGCTGCACCAGAAGGATAATCACAGTCACGTATAAAACAAAGGGGTTCATCCAGCTGCATACATTAATCCGTTTTAGAAAGCGTTAAAAAATATTGAATAACTTCATCCATCTGACTAGCGTTTTCCCAACTATGTTTACGTCGGCTTCCAGTATAACCAGCTTCAGCTGAATATTAATATTTTACATGGAGCTACTGCCTATCAGACTTTCACACCCCAGTTACTGGAACACGTAATCCCTTGGTAAAAGATCCCCGAAACGATCAGTTGCAATCAATTTCTATTGTAGTAATATTGTCAATAGCTTCAATTGCATTTGGTAGACAATCAATTTGCACATCAACGTGTATCGATTACGAAAATATTGACAATAAAATTGCATTTAATTGTTTCGCGAACCCTTAAGACTGGTTGTCAGACTTTCGGGTTTGTGACTACTCAGTGATGGCATTGAGGGGTTTCGGCATGTAGCTGTTTTTACTTAGCCATGAGCCCCGTTAGTAGAATAAAGAAGGTTTATTGATCGTTTTTCAGAAAGTTAACTTTCGATACAAAAAACTAAGAATTTCAATAAAAAAGCATTATGAATAGACTCCACTAAATATCTACAAAAATAAAAATGTGAAAAGGAATCTCAAAAAACTTTCCTTTCATAAAACGTTTAATTTTCACTTTCAATACCTATAAGTTTCATAATGTTAGGAGCTCTTTGCAATTTATAAAGTATTATGAAAAAATTCTCAGTTAAAACGAGCTGGCACTAAGTTCAAATTGCCCATTCCCATTAAAAATAATTACTTGGTAGAATTGGAACCATCAATTTTGTGTGGGTTTAATTATTGCTACCTACGTATTTCTTAAACCCCGACGTAAGAATATGATTAGGTATTTATATATATTTCCAATGCATTGACTTCACTCATAAGAATATGGAAAAATTATATTTTAATTTTATTCATCAGTGTCTCAATATCTAATGATACCTACCTAATGTTCGTAATGTTCAAAAATAATTATGTAAAAACTTACTTGAGCGTAAAATATTTTTTCATTTCCCTCCATTAATAAAACAAATGAAAAACAAACATTATGCTGTCATTTACTTTTGTGAAGCAAAGGTATTAAAAGTTTAAAACCCACAATGCCTCGTATGAACAAAATGCAAAATTTTAAAAGCTTTTATTTTATGTGTCATGTAAAGCAAAAGTATTCATTCATTCAGCCACCTTGTCTTTTTAAATTAATTTGTTAGTGTCCAAAATATGCAAAAAAAGGCTACCTACATACTTGGCCTGTGGTCTGCCAGCTAGCCCGAATTTTTGTTTCCTTTTCACTTACCAGAAAATAACCGGCTTTCGATGTATGGCTGCAGCATTGTATTTCTTCGAGGTAGTGGTGAAGTAACGCCGGATTGGCTTCGTCTCCACCGTCGGTACCATAGTGCATGTCCACAAACTCGATCTACGAAGGAAAAACATTTTAATTGAATTGTAAAAATTACCTGTAATCCTAACCTAACAGTTTAGGTACTTACACGAAATAAATATAGCGTCCACTGTAAATATCCGCCTTTTTTATCAGGATCCAGTTCTCAGGTGAATGATATCAATTTATTTGAAACGGTGCTAGTCAATACTAGCTTTTTACATCTGATTCGTTTACCATTCACATGAGTAGGTATAACATTTAGGTGAATGGGAATAAAATCGTTTACATAATAATTTTTACATTTGATTAAAGTATTTCCAAAGATTTTCTTTACTTTTTTTAAAATGACTGGCAGCTTGGCTGAAATAATCTGCGATTCGATACAGTGTGATTTAAATTTAGATTTTTTTTATAAAAAACATTCAAACCTTTTCCGAAGGTATGCACAAGTTGAGTTTTTTCACAGTTAAAAAAATATCAATAGCCCAGGAGATACCCACTGAATATAGACGCTGGTGAAGTTATCCTAACTTCCTAACTACTTAATATTATAAATGCGAAAGTAAGTTTGTTTGTTATCTTTTCACGCCTAAACCACTGAACCGATCATCCTGAAATTTTGTATATACGTTGTTAATAGATGGCGCCACGTGTCTTTCGAACGGGATCGACACTCATGCGAGTGAAACCGCGGGGTGCTGCTAGCTGGTCATATTTTTCCATTAGCAAACTTTGTAATTAATTTTTTTCTAATATTTTCCAGGAACAACATCTCAGACGCACATTAACCGTCAGTTGATACCACAAAGCTAATCCCGCAGTTAACAAACCTCCTTTGATATAACAAAGTAACACCCAACTACATTTAATGCCCTTTAAGTTTTGCTGCACATTTGAAGAAAGCCTTTAAACCGACGCGATTCGAAGTTCCTCTGGCTTAAGTATAAACCGCATCCTACATAAGTTTCAACTTAAGAGCTGGATCTACGCCATTGACCTTGGTCATGTGGGCGTTACCAAGACAAAGCCCCCGCGCGCGCCTCCCCCACCCCTAACAATAATTTCGTGCAACGCGAATATAATTTTGTGCTACAATGTTGCACCGCAGCGCCCGGCGCCCGGCCCCCGCCGCCCGCCGCATGCTATCTATCGCTATCGCTTCAAGTATCTGTATCTAATGCAGAGGTGTAAAACCTTTTGAATGTCCAATACCGAAAGCAAGGGAAAATATAATTATGTATATTGTATAATTTATAGTTTTTTTTTTGTATTAACATTAATTTTAGTTTTTCTGTAAATGAATGAGCTTTAGTATTATATATTTTAGTTTATATATTCGTATATTGTATGATAACTACATACATATACATACTGTGGGGCGAGATGGAAAGAGAAGTAGTCACCTCCTTCTGCGAAGCAGTCATGCTAGCGAAGAAGGAGGCAGAACGTGTGAGGGAGAGGCCTCCGGTGTCGTACACTCATTGATAATAGTTTGGCAATAGGTACCTAACCGTACAATGATTGTATTGTAATTAACTGGTGATAAAATTTAATAAAAATATGTTGGAACAAAATATAACATGGTGTAAAAATTATTGGAATCGCATATCCTAAAAATAATGTTGTAGATATCTACATAATTAAATTTTGTAAAAATAAAGTTGACAAAATGTTTAACATCCATGTTCGTTACTTTCATACTTTTTGTTGACATAGTTTTACGTTCATTCATAATACCGAAATATCAATCATAAAATGATTTATAATAAGATAATAGTGCCCTTCAAAACATTTTTGTGTGACAATGGCGGATTGGCGGTGGCTAGCGGCTTCTACAAAGGCAGACAATACGAACAGAAAAATAGAACGTTTCTTCCGTCGAAATAGAGTTCATTATTAGTTGCGAGGTGCTCTTTTCTATGAAAATGTTGAACCGAAATAAGACCTTATTTTTATAAAGTTAACCGTGTAATTCGATTGTGCATCGGATTCTCAGAATAATTTTAGCAATCTGCATACTTACCTAGTTTAGAATTTTTTTTATTTTTCAAAGTCCTTTATAGAGTCTACTATATATACCGTATACTTACTAATTTTGTGTATACCTACTTTAAAAGTTATTGCAATTCTATAAGTATGGTATCAACTAAATTTTGAAGGACAGTGCAATTTTTTTCATTACCTAACAAGTACTTACATAAAATATTATAAGCTTAGTGTTTTATTCTTTGTAATCTCCTCGTGTAGGTATGCTATTTTCAATAAGAATTAACGACAACTAGTAATTATTATTTACAACGTTATACCTAATTAAACACTAAAATAACCTAATATTTACACACACTATATATAAAACCAAAAAAATTCTAATTGGTTGGGCTACCGACAATAATTTTGTTTCTCTCTTTCTTTTTAAAGAAAACGTTGCCCCACACTAGGAATTACTATACTGTACCGTGGGTGCGTTTACAAACATTTAAATTCACATACACAAACAGCCAGACCCGGAACAACTACCTGTAGGCAATACAAATATTTGTTCCGTATGGGAATCGAACCCGCGACACGCAGCGCAGCAGTCAATCGCTCAGCCACTGCGCCAACCGTGTCGTCAAAGTGTGTTTGCGGAGAAAAGTGTCACAGGTCCGTTCAGCACAGCGTCTCGTCCCGCACTGATTTATTGGGCGCCGGAGGGGTGGCTACGCGATTTGCGAGTAGCGATTACGTAAAAAAATTAATAATAAATAATTAAGAAAGTTATTGGCAAAAATAAGCCGAAGGTCCCCTCGGCATTACTTAATATAATATCGATGGCCCCACCGAATAAACGTGCAAGAGTTCTTACACGAATTTTTTTTTTTTTCATATTTCGTTTCTTTTGCCTATCCTGCACCTACTTAATTTTTTTTATGAATCTTAGACTCAAAACACGCCTTTTATAATAGTGAATTTCTTTATTCTAGGGAAATTATTAATTAAAAAAATACAGGAATAATAGTTTATGCTTTTAATACATGCTTTTCGAGTCGCCAAATATACAAGAATAAACATGTTAAAACCTACAGACGTTTGAGAAGATTTGTGATTATTTTTGAATTTGGGTAATGGCTTCTTACACGTTTATTCGTGTAGAAATGTATGCAAATTTTATTACTAATGTTATATTCCACAAAATGGGAGTTTGAATTTAGATAGGATAATAAAATTAAAGTATTGCATTGTCTCTTACTATAATTATTTTTTTATAACAATTATGTTCAAGATTCAAACATTAATATTCTTTGCATATTAGTTAAAAGTTTATAGCTATTAACGGTAAATACACAAATATTTACGCGATAAATTCTATTGCAATCGTACGAAAGGAGTGCGGAATATGATATATGAAAATGTTTACTTCCGGTTTGGGAGACTAAAACATTTTTTTTTTTTCAAATTTGATGCCTTTTTTATGAAGATCCGGAAATTTTCTATACAAACCGCGTAGTTTGAAAATTTATTTTAATTATTTTCAATCTGAAAAAATTCTTCAAAAAATTCTAATTTTGATTTAGACGATTCTTTAGGAGCCCATAACTAGACAAATATTAGGTCTTTACAATAAAATTGGCGTTTTGTACGGGAGGAATATAAAGTCAATTTTTTCTTGTAAAATATATTTAATTAATCAAAGTTTATACCGTTGTTATCTATGCACTTTTGCCATCTCATAGGTAGTTCATTGATCCCTTCACTAAAAAAACCATGGGGGCGAGAATCAATGAACTCTTTGAAGGCGGTTTGGACTGCCGCATCGGAGTTGAATTTTTTTCCTTATAAGAAGTTGTCCAAATTCCGGAAAAAATGGTAATCTGTTGGAGCAAGGTCCGGGGAGTAAGGTGGATGACGCAGATATTCGAATTGTAGCTCATCTAACTTAGTGGTTGTTTGCGTTGTCGTGAAGCAGCAGTGGCCTAGAGCGATTGACCAATCTCGGTTGTTTAGCAGCTAGTTCTTCCTTCATGGTTTGCAGTTGCTGACAATAGATATCTGCCGTAATCGTTTGGCCAGATTTTAGAAAGCTGTAGTGAACGACACCGGCGCTAGTCCACCAAACACTCACAAGTAACTTTTTCTGAGTCAATTTTCGTTTAGGGCAGGATTTGACTGGTTCTCCAGGGTTCAGCCATTGCGACGAGCGCTTCTGATTATCGTACCATATCCACTGTTCATCACAAGTAATGATTCGATTTAAAATCCCTTCATTATTGTGTCGGTTGAGCAAAGTAACACAGCAGTTGACGCGTGTTTGTAAGTTCGATTCACTCAATTCATGAGGTACCCATCGTTCAAGTTATTTATTTTCCCGATTTGCTTCAAGTGGATCAATACAGTTTTATCACTTACCCCGAAGCCTGCAGCTATCTCTGATGTGCTTCGTGATGGATCCGCTTCCTTAATAGCCTTTAATTCTTCATTTTCCACTTTGGACTCCGGCCGTCCACGGGGTTGGTTCTGAAGGACGAAATTTCCAGAACGAAAACGTTGAAACCAAAAACGTACCGTGCTTTCTTTTGCGACACCAGCGCCGTACACATCACTAATCCTTCGAGCTGTCTCCAAAGAGGAGATATTTCAGATCAAAGTAGTCAGTCAGTAGGTACCACAAAACGCTAATTTCATATGTAAGGACCTAATATAAATCATATTTAAAAAAAAATTGTGTTCGTATTTATATCTACTAGAAGTATAACTGGACCTAATGTGAACAAATTTCAGAACCTCACTTTTTTTCCCTGTCCGCTTGACGTGAAATGCCCCCTATACCAATTCCGTTATTTAAGGACTTGATAAGTCCGTGTGATTCAGGAGCAAAACCAAACCATTATCAAAGTTTTTATAAAAATCTACGGCCATTGGAAAACTCTATCTCGGTCTCCAATGATAGTGAGGAGGACGATTAGTGTTTCTAATATTGCAATTCGTTTTTTTTTTTATCAATAATACTAGTACTTTGTGTTCACGTGGATTAATACATAATTATATTTTTTTAATTCTTTATACATCTGTATTTTATTTCATCCTTTTACAAAATTATTTATATTATTATACCATGCATTAACAAAGATGTATTACATAAATGAAAACTGATCCTAATAACACTAATATTAATGCATACGATCTTTCCAATCACATAATAGCAGTACAATGTACTGTAAACAAGCGTGTAAATAGTTATAGCTGGGTTCCAAAATGAACTTGATTTACGGAGAATAATAGTGTAACATAACAGTACGTTTTATTCTTTGTGTATTATTACACGAATAAACGTGCAATGATATATTACTGTGACCTAGTCATGCAAATTTCACAAGAGTAAAAAAATTAAATAGTTTTTCATGAATTTCCTGAAACTCGTTGATGTTTTAAAAAAAGTAAAAATACAAGTCTATAGTTTATTTTTTTACCTATAATTCGATCATACATTATTTATACCTATTTACCATGAAATGAGCGTTATTGAAATTTTAACGTTTTTATTTTTTGCTGAAAAGTTGTCATTTTTCTCTTACACGTTTATTCGGTGGGGCCATCGATATATTGGTGGCAATTAAAAGATCCTGTGATTGATAGTTTAGGAGAAAAATGGTAGTAAGTTACAAAAACAGAGGTCACTTTGCGTATTTATTTATGATATTTCAAATATATTTTTATTTTTTTTTAATCGAAGAGGACATGCTTTATATTGTGTAGATTAATATATATTTTTTTGAAAAAAATTCTTGTAAGGGTTACGGAAAAAAAAGGTTCTAATGTATCCTAAATGAAGCCCAATTCACATATATCCACGCCTTAACTTACTTTAGTGAGCGGTTTGGCGTGGCGTTTAAGTTACTCGTATATTGATTTAGTTTGATTGCGTATTAGATACTTTTTTGTGGTATTCTTTTTTTGAATGTTAGGAAATGAAGTTTTTAGAATATTGGGCTGAATTGTATTTGGGTTTTTTATTTTGCTTTTCAGGGCTCTGTACCCATGGGTGCCAACAGGGTTCTATTACTAAGGCTCCGCTGTTAGTCCGATCGTTTAGTAGGTGTACCCGTATAACCTGTAGTTTACTTAATGTTTGTTTGGTTATTTATTTTATTTTTGAATGAAAATGCAGAAAATAAGCACGTTAAGTTGTGCTCCACAAGATTGTACGTTAATATTATTATAAACGGTAGTTTTATATTGTTTAATTTTATTATAATCACTAAAACAGATAATAGTGGCCACTATTTTCCGTTTGGTCGGCGCCCTCTTAACAATTTAGTATGATTGATGAGGATTTTATTGCAACGCAGAATTTAACTTCAAGAATTCGAGCACCTCAAGATATATCTCAAAAACGAATTCCAATATCCAAAGGAATTCCAATAACTAAGTAGGTACATAATTGCTACTAGCATGAATAATCGCATCAAACAAATCCACACATAATTCGTATATCGCACTCAATTAAAACAGTTCACTCCGATCTCAGCAGTATCAATTATGTGGGTTGCATTCATTCGCCGTCCAAGTTTCAGATGCAGTCGAACATACGTTAATGGCGCCCGCGGCGCACTCCATTTCACTGAGATATAAATCACACGATATTCTGTTGAATTTACGTAGTTTTGTTTACGTGTGGAAAATGTTCGTATGTTTTGTTTTCAAGTGTGTAAAGCCATACTTACGAGATGCAAGATTCATGCCTGTGGCATACAATAAAATTTAAGCAGCAAATGACTTGCGTCGTATAAACACAGTTTAGTTAGACGGTGTAACTGTTTTTGTTGCTTCAACTTTTACATACAAAAAATCGATCGATCTTCATTTGAATCTCAACCAGATTTAGATTTGGAATGCTAGTAATGAAGCGTAGCGTCGCATTCCATAGCTTAGAAAAGAAGCTTTTGATATTTTAAAAGTGTCTATCAGTTAAATTTGCGGATTTTTTTGAGCTTTCAAAACTATGTTTCGTTGCTGGAATTGGTACAAAAATTCAATATGGCGGACGTTGGACCACCCAGAAATTTAAATGTAATAACTTCATTCTTTCCGTAGACTGATTATAAATTAATTATATTATTCACTAAGAGTAAGGACAGACTAATTCAATACACCCCTAATTTAACCGTTGTTTACGACTTAATATCCCAATATCCATAACACGATTAAACATGAATCGATTGTCGGTAAACCTGACCAGAATGTGGGATAAGAGGTTAATACGGGACCCCTAATTTCTACTTGGTTAATTAATTCTGATTGCATAATCGAATAAAACCACCATGAACATGGTTGCGAAACCCGCCTTAATGTGTTACACATTAACCCCTCAGGAGTGGTTAATGTGTAACACATTAACGTTGGTTTTCCACCAGAGATGAACGAGGATGCGTAGCGAGGGATGTGTGTGAAACCAACCAATAACATCACTTCATTTACATAGGTCAAACTTAGTAAGCGTTGGTATTCGTTAGTTTTACACACATCCCTCGCTAGGCATCCTCGCTCATCTCTGGTGGAAAATCAGCCTTACGATGGCGATGCATTTAATTTTGACAGTTCAACAACATTCATTGCTATTTTTTAAGTTGTTGAGGAGGTGAATGCTCCGCTAGGAGTATTAGTGTTCTGGGGGTGAATGTTTCCAACATAATGAAGCAAAGGATTAGCAAATTCCTTCAAAATTTTTGAAAGGATTGTAATTGAAAGTGTTGGGGTTGAATGCCCAACTGTGAAAATGTTAATGTAGGTAAATGAGTAGACGAATGATTCCCTTGATGGATTTATTGCTACTAAAATAATTACACAATTGCCCTACTTAAATACTATGTTTTCGGAATGCACAGCGCTAAACAATATTGCTGTGCATAAATGAGTGTGACGTACAAACTACTCCAAAGGTCAATGTACAGCGTAGCTCGTACATATTGCCCACTCACAAAGGGTAACTGTAAAAGTGAGAAAATGGAAATGTTAGGTATTGTTAAATAATAAATGTCAAAAGGGCGATGGAATGTAAAAGACAATAATCCAATTCGCGCCTTATTATACTATTAACTCACAACGCGCAATAGGCGACGTTGCTTTGTTGAGTGTGTGTGCACTCGTTAAGTGCGCTACGCTGCTGTCGTCTGTGACGTCAAATACAGCTGTGTTGTCCACGATGCTTGCAGTCGACCTCCTTCGGGGCGCTGGATTGGGAACAGGTGGTGTCTCGGGTTTCTCTTGACTCGAGCAATGTTTGCGAAGTCGGCGGTAAGCATAGAATGCACCTGTTGCCGCAGCTACTGTTGCCAGTATGTATATCACAACATATTGGTGGACATCGTGGTATGTCGCCCGATCAGAAATGATGTCTTCTGCGGTCGCGGTTTTCATCTGTTCTATCTGTTTTCCCAGATCTTGCAGCAATGAGCTTTGCTCCATTCCCGTGTCATTCTTGTCTTCGTGTGTCAAACCCGGTACCGATAGGTTGAAGATTCGGTTAATTGGAGGGATTTTCAACGTGAGTTCTTCCACCTGGGCATGCATTATATCCATCTGTTGCCTTTGGGAATGTACGGTGAACGTCTCACTATTCATAGTGCAGTCGCTACCGAGTGTCATTACCCCTGCGTTCTTAAGTAGTTCAGTTGAAACTTGATTCCCGCATATGACACGTATTTTGCAAGCGTCACAGCAAAAGTATAGATAGCTGTTTATGTTGCTAAGTTCCAACCAGGTGTTTTGACAGCTCTCATGTTTTGTTTTGCAGCCAGACGAGTCTTGTCTCTTCTTGCAGAGGCTTTCGTCTGACTGCATGTGGTATATTGGTGTTTTCATGTTACACAGCAGAGTCGTACTGTCGTAGTGCGTACATTGATGTAGGTCAGTCCCAGTCATCGGTAGGTATGAATCCTTCTGTATGTTAATTGCTAATAGTTCCGCCATCGGGAGTAGGGTGACCATGTCAAAGCCATTCTTCTTTGGGACAGGAATGACGTGATAAACTTCGTAGTTTTCTCTGCTGATTAACGGCACCCGTATCTCAATAATTAGGTATCTCTCTGTCATTTTTGCCTTCACTTGTAGAAGTTGATATAGGCGGAAGAAATCATCTTGAATGTTGGTGATGGGAAGTGCCACATCCTTTGAGAGCTGTCCGGATATGACATTCAATTCGTCCCGTAGCTGTTCTGGCGCAATGAGGTGTAAGTTCATCTTGCCGTTGTAAATGTTGGTTACGGTATCCAACAGAATCTCTTGAACGTTTCTTAGATGCTCTATAAAGCTATTTGCAGAGATAGCAGACATCACAAACTCGATTGATAGTTCTTGAGACTCAATTTCTTGCTGAAGGTCGTTCGTTAGCTTGTCTAGTCTTAGCAGATGTTGATTGAATAATTTGTATTGTTTTGCGATTGTTTCTTCCGATCTTCTTAGCACGTTGTATTCGGCTTCTATTATAGTTGTCTGATTTTTAGCCAATAAGGCCAGATGTTTCTCATTCTCTTTGATGAGTTGTATATCCCGTTGATATTGTTCGGCGAATTGGTCATCCAATACTCCGAACAGGGAACGTGCGATTGACCCGACACCGTTGATAAGGCCGCGTTTACTTCTCATATTCACCCGACCTTGCGGATTCAGCAACATATGGTTGTAGTGGTCGAGTTCAGCGAACGCGTGATGTAATTGTAATGAAATAACGTCACATTGAGTCTTCTGTTTTAGTTTTGAACATAATATGGTTTCGAGATGATCGTTGAATTTGGTGAACACTGTTGTACCATGCCAGTAGGGTTTAACGTCGTAGTATACAACTATTTTCCACTCGTCGCGAATCAATTTCATGTTGGTGGCCTTGTCGAAATATAGACCTTGTTGTAATTCGATAAAGTCGGTTGTTGTGTTTGTTGTCGCGCTTGCTGGACTCAGTAGGTATAGCAGGGTCATTACTAATCCGATCAAGTTGATTTTTCCTGTCTTGGCAGTTTGTTGATGGTTTGTTGTGGTCTTGTTGGTAGCTTGTTTTGTTTGTCCATTTTCGGTGGTTTGTTCGAGAGAGTTTTCCTCGCTGTCTATTGGTAAAATGGATAGCTTTGTTATGGGTCTCTTTAAAGAGCCGTTTTTTGTTTTCAGGGTCACGATACGAACATATCCGTCGTTCCCTGGGTGAAGATCAGTTACTCTGCCCATCGACCATTTTCCTGCGGGCCGCTGGTCATCATGTACAACAACCAAGTCACCAATCTTTACGTTGTTCTGTGGTTTCTGCCACTTTGTTCTTGCTAACAGTTGGCACAAATACTCGTTCTTCCACTTCTTCCAGATTTCTGTATATATTTTTCTAGTCAGCTCCCACCTTGTCCGGGCGTCTTCTCTTGTTTCGATGACGGTCAACCCTGACCTCCCTGTTAGAAAGTGTGCTGGCGTCAGACAGTCTAGGTCTTCCACATTTTCACTCAGCGCACATAGAGGTCTGGAGTTTAGACATGCTTCTAGTTTTGTTAATATTGTGGTGAACTCCTCGAATGTTAACCTTTGCTCACCCACCACTCGTTTTAAATGGTGTTTCAAGCTTCTTACGGCTCGTTCCCACAATCCGCCCGCCGACGGCCATGCAGGAGCGTTGAAATGCCACTGTATGAACATCTCGGCGACTTCCTTCTGTAGTTGTTCGTTCCTGTAGGTGTTCTCTATTTCCTCGTATTGTTCCATGAGCAGTCGATTGGCGCCTACGAAGTTGGTGCCATTATCGCTGTACATGTGGCGGGGGGCGCCTCTCCTTGCTGCCATTCTGTTAAGGGCTGCCAAAAATGCCGAGCTTGTAAGATCAGAGACCAACTCAATGTGCACTGCCTTTGTTACCATGCAAACAAAGATGGCTATGTAACCTTTAGTGGTTTTAGCTCCTCTTCCTTTATTCATCTTAACATCGACGAATCCCGTGTAGTCCACTCCTGTATGGTGGAATGGCGGGGCAGGGTTTATTCTTGCAGCCGGCAGTTCACCCATGATTTGTTGTTGTTTGGTTGGACTGATTTTTCGGCACGTTATGCATTTTCTTACTTGCAATTTCGTGGCTCGTACGCCACCGATGATCCAATATTTTTGGCGAAGGTACGACAGGGTGAGTCGCGGTCCGCCGTGAAACGTCATTTGATGAGCTTGATCGATGAGCAAATGCGTTAGGCGGCTGTCGTGTGGGATGATCATCGGATGCTTCATCTCTTCAGTTATCGTGGCGTTGTTTAATCTTCCCCCGACTCTTAGCAAGCCTTCTTGATCAATGTAAGGATTGAGTGGCAGTAACTTGCTATTTGATGTCACTCTGCCGTGTTTGCGTAAATGATTCATATCCGTTTCAAATACGTTTTGTTGGTTTTGTTTCACAATTGCCTTAGTTGCACTGTTCAATTCTTGCAACGTAAGGTAACTTGGTAATTGGCGATGTTTTGAGTCCAATGTTCGAACTGTTAAGTTCAATGCTCTATGTATCCATGCGACTATTCGAATGACATGATTAATAGAGCTATGTTTTCGCAATAATTGTTCGATAATGTTGATGGTTTCTGTGTTGGTTTGAACGGTATCCATTGGTTAAACTTTCCGTGAAATACTGGTATCTCCAACTTTGGTGTCGTTTTTTCTCGATAAGCTCCGGACCACATCTTGGTGTTTAATGCCTTCTTCAGATCGATATATTGGTTTTCGTATCTTGTATAGCGCTCTTCATATACTGCGTTCTTGTCCCCATTGAGTTCGCACTCGATTTCCCAATGGAGACTGTCAATGGCAGACCAACGCGCTTGTAACATTTGCAACGCATCCTGGAATTCCCATTTTTCTGTGATAAATTCCACTTGTATGTTGGCAACAGCTCTCATGAAGGCCTTGAAATTCGCAGATTGTTTGCGTAAGAGGTCGTCCAGTTTACTGTTGGACCCCGTGTCCCTCTTGTTAGGGCTTTGTTGTTGCTGAGGAAGCGATTGAACCTTGTTGTTGCTCTCAGTCATGTTACTGTTTTCTCCTTCCTCCTTGCTGTCTTGTTGTTCTTGTAATTTCTTGCTCGATGTACTTGCTTGACCTTGTTCAGAGGTACTTTCGAACGGTGTTGGTTGCACCACCGATCCCCCTGCGGACCGTGTGTGCGCCGACAGTTCCTGATTTTGTTGGAGAATTAACTCCTTGACTTCTTTATAACACTTCAATGTCGTGTTATATAGATCACTTGTAAAGTAAGGATGACCCGCACTTGCTTCTGTAGACAGACGATCATGGTTGAACTGGAATTCACTCCATAAGTTTTCCAGCATTTGCATACGCCGTTTGAAGTAGTCCAAGTTCTTCCTGTCCCAGCCATCCTTTTTGATGTTGATGCCGACTATCTTGATGTTTTCGTAAAGCTCGCGCTGATTCTCATAAGTATTTGCTGATGACGTCATGTTGGCAAACTTTGAGGAATAGGCTGTTGCTCCACACTTCTGGTTCTTGGTATTGTGCAACCTTTCACTTCTACGATATGCGTCTTCTCAATTGGTTACTGGGGCGACTCGCTTGTGAGAGACCAGCCCAGTCGATTCGCGACCGTAGAAGATATAACTCACACAACACTAAATTGCTCGAAGGACCAAATGTTGGGGTTGAATGCCCAACTGTGAAAATGTTAATGTAGGTAAATGAGTAGACGAATGATTCCCTTGATGGATTTATTGCTACTAAAATAATTACACAATTGCCCTACTTAAATACTATGTTTTCGGAATGCACAGCGCTAAACAATATTGCTGTGCATAAATGAGTGTGACGTACAAACTACTCCAAAGGTCAATGTACAGCGTAGCTCGTACAGAAAGTATGTTAGGTAATTGAAGTGCCAGGCCGCCATTTTAGTTTATCTTTTCGCTTTTGTTATATAATTGCTATTGCTTATTACAGTACCTGTTATTGCATTAAGCTGTTTCCTGATTTATGGGACGTTTTATGAGCAGCCATTTATAAGATTTTCGGTGTTGTAGAAATATTGTGTATTTTTTATTGGAATTTTTATTATATAATTTTAACAGGCCTTCGTTCATAAAACTCAGCTGAAATATATCAATTGTGGTTTTTTTATAGAGTTAAAAAACTAGGTACCCCGAGGTATGTACCTAGATTTTTACTCCTCTCAAAATACGATTAAAAAGATTACTAAAATTTTACGTCCGTTGAACTAAGCCATAAAACAAACTTGTTAAAAAAAGTTGAAATCACAATGCCAGACTACCTACGTAGGTATTTGAAATGAAAAATTTTCTCGTGTGAAAGTGCGAGTCTTTGAATATTTTATGAAACCTTCGGATGTAGGTCCTTTTTCAAGTTTAAAATCCACGCGTGTAAGGTTTTCGAAAGAGCACTTAGGAGGGGGATGTCGAGTGTGCTGAAAAAGGGAAAATTAAGTGAGTGAGTGCATATTAAAACTTAATGGAGGTTATGTTAACAACACGCTTTTTGTGGGAATCGATAGAGGAAAGAAATAACCAAGGTCACTCCTTCCGTCATCGTATTTCCACGAGCTGTTTGTTCCCTTTTATCTTTTTTAATAACTTAGCAAATTTTGCTATAATTTGGCAGCTGGGCTGGCTGCCAAGGATTTGCGAAGGGTGGGTACGTGTCACTTGTGTAGGCCCTTTGATTTCACCTCGGAACCTCAATGAGGCGTTCATCACGCACCTACTGGAAATAAATTTTATATTCATTTGTTTTAAAGCCCAGTAGTATACAGGGTGGGTACGGTTATCGTTGTGACATCTTATTTTATGTAATGAGGGTTATGCCTAAATTAAATTTATTTTATTTATTAATAAAAAAAAATCTGCTGTTTCATAGCAAAGTGGACACCAACCAACGTGTTTAAACATCGATTCCTATCACATTTGCATATCACTAGTTAATTTAAATCAACAAGGTTGAATTAAATATACGAAATGAAGAACTAAAATTAATTTAAATAAAATAAAAGGGGAACTAGAATTTACAACTTTCACATTTTTTAACAAATCTAATAATACTGTAATAAGTTTCCGCATTCAGAAGCGAGGCATAATAACAAAACAACAAAAGCCGTGGTCTTGTCAGAGAGGCTTACTAATAATCCAGATGAAATTATTATTTTCCTTCATCTCCCAAATTTTATTTGACTTTTGTATTTTATGAGAATCGGTTTTGTTTTGAATAGAATTACAGGTAACTTTGATAAAATAATATAACTTACTTTAAATAATACTGTAGTTCTTATACAGCATGTATCAGAAAGGTGTGTATTGTAGGGTGTCGAACAGACCATCAAACTCGAAAGTTTGGCGAGTAAAATTGTAAAAACAAAATAATGTATTTTTGAGAATAATAAAAAAAAGCTGCACAACTTTCTCCATGGGACCAACACCGTAATCGCGAAAAAAATATCAACTGTCCCTTACAAAACTTCTATAATACCTACTCGACCCAAATGTATGACGGACGAAGGACGGCCTACTCGACCCAAATTGATTGTTGTTGCACGATTACGATGTTGGTCCCATGGAGAAAGTTATTCAGTGGGATTGTCTGTATCAAACTCTTTTTGACCACGCCTTTCTTATAAATACACTACGACATCTTGTCCACATGTAGTTTTCCTCAAATATTTGGGTATACATCTGTTACATCTCAACATTACCCGGCTTTTTGCGAAGTCCAGCACATGGGCCAGAAGTTACAAACTATAACTCCATTTTCATTCCGCTAATACGCTCCTAGTAACTCTGCATCACAAACTTCAGGTAGCGTCGTTTTGCGTCCAAAACTTTTGGCTTCGTCCATGTTCGCACATTTTGCGGCCATGTAGTTTAATGGAAAGTTTGTGTACCTCTGTCAGTTGTAATGTGACATCCTACTTAGTTGTAAACTGAAATAAATGCGACCGTCGGTGTGGTGATTATGAGAAAGTTTGTTGAACAGGTGTTCAGGTTCACATAAGTTCGCTGGTTGTTATAAAATTAGTGTCAAATTGCTGAGTGACAAGTTTTTGTAAAGGTCTATTTGGTTTGTTTTCATAATTTCACAGAGACACTTGGGGGTTGTTTCGTAAA
The DNA here is from genome assembly GCA_927399505.1 of Luperina testacea. Taxonomy (NCBI): domain Eukaryota; kingdom Metazoa; phylum Arthropoda; class Insecta; order Lepidoptera; family Noctuidae; genus Luperina; species Luperina testacea. The sequence continues at coordinate 16,794,247 of OV656759.1, read as the reverse complement.
CGTTGCTTAAAGTTAAGTAATGGTTAGCGACTGTTTAACCATACATTTTTGACGATTAAACGTCTCTTAACTTTAAGCAACGCTTATAAATAAACCCCCTGATGTTTCCTACAATTACCAGTTTTCGAGCTACCTAAATTGATTTATTCTTATTGGTAAACGAAATCGAAATGACTTCAGATTAGTTACAAAAATATATTCGATAAACTAATAAATATTTATTGTTACGTACCTCAAGGTATCGATCGTCGTACGTGGACTGCAACTCTGGTCCGACCATCTCCAGGATTTGTCTCCTTTCTTCACGGAATTCTATGAAAAAACCTCATATTAATATTTTACATACAACTACCTTTCACAACTTACTTTTAGTATGTATTTGCTTTATTATTAGGACCTACAGAGACCCTTATAAGCAACCAATGACGTTCCCACTGGGAAACAGGCCTCCCTGTGAGGCCCCTCTGTGAGTGGGAGTGGACCATAATCGACCACGCGGGCCCAGTGCGGGTTGGTGGATGTCACATGTCTTCGAGTTTTTGGTGCCGGTTTCCTCACAATGTTTTCATTCACCGTTTTGAGAGCTGTGGTGATGATATAAATTAGAAAGGAGAAAGAGAAGTTGTAAGTTGGGACCGTTGCCACTGAGCCACCATTGCTCATAAAAGTCGAGAGCCTACTGCAGTATTATTTGGCATTTTCAACCAACTTCACTTTATCAAAATACCGGCACAATTTCCTTCCAACTCCAGGTTGAATATTATATTCCACAGTAACGATATAAGACCCTTGTCTGCTCTGCGGATACTCGGTATTCCAGTGCTCGAGCATCTACAGTACATTGATACGAGAGTATTCCCCTGATGGATTCCACTCCGCAAGGGAAATATAAAAGATGAGAATATTCAAGAACATGAGACACGAAAAGGCACTTGTGGATGCCGAGCGGCTCTTCAGTGAGTGAGATGCCGAGTCTCGTTGTTTGTTTCACGAGGGAGGAAATATTATGGGGAGAGATATAATTTGACGTGATTTTCATTCAGGATAATATCACGACTGCGTGGAAGGGATCTCGACTTATCGCTATTTTGTACTTTGGTAGAAGAACTATCCGATAAGTTTTTTGTTTTGCTGTCCGAACCCTAGTATGTGACATCAGTAGTCATACTGAATTCTCCACGCCGCGCAAGTCATCAAGTCTTTATCGACTACGACAAAGAGTATTTACAGCAAGAGTTTTTTTTAGAATTCCTTTCGAGGAATCCGCCGAAGAAGGTAATTTGAAGAACTGACTGACACTGAGGTTACACTAAGAATACCATAAAACATTCGCGGTTTCTGTATTTCGAACCTTAAATGAACGGAGCAGTCCCTAGCATTGAAATTGAGTTTCCTTCCTACAAGAAATAAAATATGACCCTCAAGTACTCACCATTGTAAACAGAGGCGACAAATATCTTGACACTACGTGGGCCGGGCCACTTGTCGCTGGATTCTGTGAACCCCTTCAGTGCGTTGAGCACTGACGGCTCGGGAGCGCTCATGGCGCCCCGCACCCCGCTTCCTCACCCCGCGCCACTTACGTCACGCCGCCGCATTCTGGAGACAAAGGAAACATAGTTTAGCATAAACATTCGGAAAATTTTACACTGTTTTGCAGGTGCATGATGCGGAAGATTTTGATAGAATTTGTGTCCAGAGCAGTACATAGGTGCAGAGCTTGAAATACGTTTACCGATAGAATTATATATATTATGTTTGCACTGCACCTTACAGCTCCGCAGTAGAATTATATGGGTTAGTGCTCTGCACTACATCGTGTAGCTCTGCTCTGATAGACAGGTATCCTTATGTCAAGAAGTGACACAAATAGACTGAAACAAATTATAGTCAAAAAACGTCCGAACAGGACCAGGCCCGTGCCGACGGGCGTGTACGTGTCCCACGCGCGCTTCAAAGAGATGTCAGGATCAACCGAAGGGGCCAGTCATGGCCGAAGCCTGCCGGGTCAGCGGGATTGTCCGAAAGGGTTACCGCTAGCCCGGAACATAAAGGGCTAAGGAAGGAACACGGGTGGGTTTTAGTCAGTAAGAGTCTGACACTCCCTTTCGCTCCACCCAGAGCGGGAGGGGTCATTTGATGATTTCCCATCCTGAAAAAAAGCGTTTCTTAGGCCTGTTTCAATAATTTCGTTTTATTTATATGTGGTTCAATTATATCTTAACAATACTCAATTTTTCAGCCCGTCCAAAAACAGAACTCGACCATCAATATGATTTCGTAAAGCGATTGTTGTGATCATAAATCATGAATGTCAAAAACAAGCATTGCCTACAAAGAACCCTTATTTTTTATCATACATACAATAAATTATAGTCATTTGTAGATATTTGTCTTCTAGCGAATGTTCGAGACATTCTGTCTAGTAATAGTTGGTGATATAATCTAATAAATTGACAATAACAGCTAAACTTCTGCTATGATAACTAAACTTTATACTTTTCGTGATACAATTAATTATGACCACTTCAGTAGGTACCTACATAAGGTCAGGGTAATTAAGTTTAAGAGTTTCCCAAATAAAACCAGACTTGTGATGTTTTTAAAAGAGGATACGACGTGTGACGTAACTTCATAAAATAAATTAACTAACAAACTATTAAAATAAAAATATATTAACATAATCTAACTAAAACTATTAATTAACTAAAATATGGCGTCGAATAAGTCCTCCGCATCGCTGTCGACTGGTAATGTACCCAAGAGACTGGCGGCATTAACACGTTGTATGGCAATGCTTAGCCTCTGTCCAAGGTAAAAGCCAACCTTTGAGTCACGGGAAGTGTCAATCAGCCGTTTGGAGATGGACTTTATATTGACTACTAATTTAAATTGTCCGTATATTCAAATCACAACTTTCAACATGACTATAACACGGCAAATTGACATAGTGTGTATAAACAATATTAATTTCCCTGACTGTACATTTAAAAATACGATAAAAATAAATCCAGAAAAGTTTAAAGGTATATAAAAAATATTTGCCTCTCACTTTGTGTTTCTGCATAAAATGTTCGTTTGCAAACCCTATTTTCTCAGAATTATCAAAGACATTGAAACAACATTATTATTATATTCTGCTTGAGAAGCACATCTTACGCTTGGCCTGGTGAATATAATGCAATTAAATCCGTGGACCCAGATGAGTCGGCAGTTTAAGCCCATTCTTTGAATAAAGCGAAAAGTACTCATTCAACTTTTCAGATAAAAATAACAAAAATTATTTAGGTGTTGCAAAAAACGTCTCTTTTAGCTTACACAATGTGTAACTGAATTAATTCTCGTTATGAAAGTAGTTTGTTCAGAATCGTTTACTAAATCATCTCCGCTAATGAGACACAATTGATTTTCTATTGTTTCGTGACCCATCACGCGCGGAGCTTTACCGGTTAATATAGGTAATTTGTTATCTCAAAAATAATGAAAACTACGTAAATTATAGTCACACTTCCGCTGTACAGTCAAAACAAACCAAAATGGACGCCTACTACGTCGACCCTTATAATATATGTACGTGTGCTACTGTATGGGCGCGTAGATTTGTAATGTGACCAAAATTTAGTGCCACAGTTAGTAAAATTAATTTAATAAATAAACAATGTTTTATAAAACATTTTTTATAAAACATTGTTTTATAAAACATTGTTTATTTATATTTTTTTTTTATTAATTTTTATTATGTTATAATCGTAATATTATACATAAATGTATAATATTACGATTATAACATAATACTCTAAATTGGGGTATTTGGTAGTGTGCGTTAATTCCGGGACATGTTGTACAAACAAAAACAGATTAAAAGTAAACATCAAATCCTCCAGCAATACTTTCACCTCAAAAGTTGATTCAAAAGATTGTGTCCAATTAATATCAACATTTTGGAGTGTAAAAAACATTGATTACAAGATGACCAGTACCTACTATAGAGAACGTCATAAATATGTTTTTGAAGTTGTAGCGTAAGCTGCACTTTACGAGTAGGTTTTTAAAGTTATTTCTCCAACAAATCATATTTGGAAACTAAATCACGAACGCAGTATAGGTAGGTTGCTAATGCTGTAATTTACACGAATCCATCGTTTTCAATCTTACGGAGAACTGATACCTACCTTTTGAATCAGATTGCTCTTCCATCTCCAGCGTAAGGGTCTGTTATTAAAGTTCATAAAAAAGGGGGGACGGTTCTCGTCTCAGATTGAGCAGAACACAAAAGGGCACTAATGAAAAGCTGCTCGCTTGATATCTTTTTGTAGCTGGTCGTCACACGATGAAGAATGAAAAGCGGGATTTATAACGGAGATTTTAAAGTGCGAATAGTTGTAGATATCTACGATATTTTTAAAAGGTTTTTGTTCTGAATGCAATAATTCTTTTGTATTAAACGTAGTTCACATGCATATTGCCCGTTAAGCGTAACATAAATATGTACAAGAACAAAAGAGACAAGTATGCAGGATCGTCGGATATAGTTGAAGTTTAGTCAGAAACCGATGGATGTTCTCGAATAAAATTTTATTTTATTAATAGAAAACAAACAGCTCATTTATCAAATTAAATTTCAGTCGACAACATCCATCGGTTTCTTATTAAACTTCAACTATATCTGACGATCCTGCATACTTATCTCTTTTGTTGACTGTACATTTATGTTCAAGAAAATACACTATTATTTTGCGAGTAATTTCTATTTCAAAGAAAATATTTTTTCGTTTATTCTCTTTGACATAAGTTGACTCGTAATATGTACGTCGAATAGAACCTTAACTGCTCAAAACAAAAGTAAATACTACTACTAAGTAAATACTACCTATAAAGTAAATGATGTTTAGATGGCCGTTTTGCGTAGTTGTGACGCATGTTTTCCCCTACTTGTTATTTTTTTGAAGCGAAAACTTCTTTAGGCGCGCTGGGCATTTTTTGAGATGGGGAAAAACCTTTGAACTCTCGCCACTGTTACCGTAAGCGACACCACGCGTGTTTTGTTTATAAGACGATTAAAAAAATACCCGCTTTTCGGATGTGTTCGGCTGTCCTCGGGATGTACTCGGTTTTAATTAGTTTGTGTATTTTTTACGCGTCATGTTTACCGCAAATAAACGTATTTTATTTCTTTCTCTTTCTTTCTTTCTAAAAATGTGTCACTATACGTATCGTCGTCCACGTGCCCCTACATGAATAAATAGATTACGTAGCATCAATAGCTGCTCATTGGCTGATACACGAGCGCCCAATTAAGGCAAAATGTGTCGAACTGAAGAGTGCAAATGTCATTAGTTGGCATTCCAGATCGAATGGAAAGTGGAAATGTCGTTAGGACGAATTACTGGTGCTCCGGAATCGAACGTCCCAATCAGTCTATGTATCTTTGTGGTGAATGTATTTCAAGGGGAGTATGTTTTGGTCATTACCAACACAAGACACAAGACAAAACATACAAGACATTTCTTGTATAATACATGCAGTTATTAGGTTGCATTCTTTATTATTGTGTGAACATATAATTTTGTGTGCTACATTGTAATAACAAAAAAAAAAAAAAAAACAATTGAAATATTCCTAATTATTCATTTATTTATTTAAACTTTTCGCACAAAAAGGTACAAAGGCGGACTCATTTACTCTAGTTCTGTACCTACGTTGCATTGGAGAATTTTAGTTGGAAAATTTTATAAAAAACATAAAGGGTGTAAAATGACACTATACGAAGCCGAGGGTCAGGCGATTACATAAGATCAATGTATGGTCTTAAGACTACAGACAGCTGTCTTCCTTATTCAAATCTTTGAATATATTAACATTTCCGTCTTTGTATACATATATATTGGAAACGGCTTTAATAGTGAAAAATAATACACATCAAATTTTTTTTTTTCATAAATTGTCGGCAGTTAGAAGCAATCCAATACGAACTCGGTATGTAAATCAATTGTGTCAAGTTATAAGTGCACTATGCTAAAAGTATTTTTTTTTCTTTCGGTCTCTTTGTTCCGGCTAATCTCTGAAACGGCTGGACCGATTTTGACGGGACAGATAACCGATATCGTAAGAAGTAATCAAGTAACTTAAGTTCCTTTTTTTTAAAAAAAATAATTAGGGTTCCTTGAAAAAAAAAACCTATGCAATTTCCGACATCTACAGGACAGACGTTAGTTGTTAGTAAAAAAAAACTCTACATAATTTACTACAATTCCAACAATCCTCCACAAATATAAACACCTAGGTATTATGTAATCAAACGCTTGGCACATTAATTCAGTTTGGACAATACGGAAACTAGAATCTACTGGCACAATATAACTCAAACGCATTGTATTTCCACAACACAAACTGATTTGCATTTTGTTAAATAATTAATGTAGATACCCGCGTCAGCCGCTGTACAGTAGGATTATGCTGAATTCAGCGCTGTAATTGCAATTTGCGTATGTATTTACTAACATTGAGTACTTAGTTATGTGGCTATGTGGTATGTTGAATTTATACATTGTTCAAGGAATTGTGGTGTGACTAGTAAATTACTTCAGAAGTGTTTACAAGTTTTATCTCTTTCGCCTTCATTACCTACTACAGTTATCAACTTACACACAAACATAACACATAACATCACGCCTGTAATCTCCAATGGGTTATGCAGGGATGTAACCATATTAAACCTCTCGAATGTCTTATGTTATACACAGTCCGACATAAGAACAATTAACTTCTATTGTGTCTGCTCATTAGTCAATCAAAGGGTTAACACAGGTGTTGTTACATAGCGCAGGAGTCAGGGCTTTACTTTATTTGTACACAATTTTTTGCTAATAAATTAATTTATTATTATTATTTATTACTAGCTGCGCCCCGCGGTTTCACCCGCATAAGACTCGGTACCGGAGGAATATCAGAATAAAAAGTAGCCTATGTGCTAATCCCGGGTGTCAGCTACCTCCATACAAAATTTCATCAATATTGGTGTAGCCGTTTGAGCGTGAAGAAGTAACAAACATATAAACACACTCACAAACTTTCGCCTTTATAATATTAGTGTGAAGTGTACACCCATATTTTGCCAGTTATGTATAAAGTAAAGGCTCTTACAAACAGGCGCGACACGTGAAATAATCGCGCGCGACACAAAGGCACTGCTCGTTGCGCAACTTGCGATGCCTTTGTGTCGCGCGCGATTATATCGCGTGTCGCGCCTGTTTAAAAGGAGCCTTAATACGGGCGAGCCTATTGGCCAAATAATGTATGTAACCTTTACGTTTCGTTTCGTTATCTACATCTTTGTATTCTGCAAAAACGACTTCTAGCTAATTGCAACCATTTACACAAAATAAAGCGTCTGAGATGGTTCGAACCTAAGACCTACAACTCGGTAAGTCGCGGCCGTTACCGCTGGGCCGCCACTACTCTCGGCGAAGGAAAACATCGGGAGGAAACCGGCATGTCATCCGGCCGAAATCTACCAACCCATCACACTTCGCTCGCGTGGTGAATTACGGCCCACTCCCTCTCACTGAGAGAAGGCCTGTGTACTAGCAGTCTGAACGATTTAGGCTGATTATGATATACATTTATAAATTCCCTGGAGTGCAGAATTTCTTTGATTGCAAATGTGTGTGTGTGGTCGTAGCCGAGGTTGCGGGCGGAGAGTAATAGGTAGCTCACCGTCCGATCAGCACCGGGCCCGTGCCGGACGGCGAGTACGTGTTCCACGCGCGCCTCAAAGAGATGTCAGCATCAAGGCAGCCCTTAGGGCCGAAGCCTGCCGGGTCAGCGGGATTGTCCAAAAGGGTTACCGCTGCCCCGGAACATAAAAGGCTAAGGAAGGAACACGGGTGGGTTTTAGTTAGTAAGAGTCTGACACTCCCTTCCGCTCCACCCAGAACGGGAGGGGTCATTTGATGATTTCCCATCCTGAAAAAAAAGGTCGCAACCGAGCAATGGACTGATCCATTGTTAGGATAAGTCCTCGCACAAACATTTGCACACTGATGTTTCCTAATCTTTATCAAGCATCTCCAGTTTCAATTTAATTGCATAATCAGCTACAAACGTGTACAACAAACATTGTGGTTTAGTTCCCGTTTGTTTTAATCAATGTAATTAACCAAAAGCGCAATTTGAAACAACTAACAACAGATTTAATGAATACTCTGTTGGAACCGAACTGTTTGACATCTAATTTAAATTGCTATTTCATTTGCCTGTGAAATTGGGAAATTAGATGCAAATAATTAGGAATACCCGACTACGGTGAAACAAAAAGGAGGGTTACGATTTTGACCGGTATGTTTGCATGTATGTTCATCTGTTCCCTCATAACTTCAAAAGTAGGTACTTGTAATAATTTGACAAATGAGGTATCGTTAAAAGCGTCTTGACCATCCGCTGTTTATAGGCTATGTGGCGTACTGATACTGAATTCAAGATGGCGCCCTCTAGAGGACATAAAGTAATGAATTTAAAAATAAATATTTTGGGATGGTGCCTTGGGTATCAAATGAAAGGGCTTAATTAGCATATTTTATAAGCCCCAAAATAAATAAATATAAAAAAAGTTTAAAAACTAAAACCCGACTACCTATTGAAAAGGATAAAACAAGAAAGTACCTTCCCGTGGTCGCATGCTACCATTAGCTAAGCTAATGCTAGCATGCGACCACGGGAAGGTACTTTCTTGTTTCATTCTTTTCAGTACTGGGGTTTTAGTTTCTAAGCTTTCTTTTTTTGGTTGTTTTTAATGTAACTTTGTTAGTTTTCAATGCTCCTTTTTAACTAGGTACTTATTTGTATTTCCTGTCTGTGTACCGAATATAATATTTTTCTTTCTTTCTTTGAAGAATAAATTTATTTACATAATAATTATATCCTCGTGTGTCTCCCGGGTGACTCCCGCTCTGCCTTGTTTTTGGTGCAAAGGTTAGCCATTGCTATCCAACGTGGCAATGCAGCAAGCGTTTTGGGCATCTTTGCGCCCGGAACGGGGGGCGGGTTAAATATGACTTGGTTTACGTGTTTTTCTTGTTGTGACTGTTATTATAATTATGTTATTTATTTAAATAAGTACATTGTAAAAAAACGTCAAAAAATATTATAACAATTTTTGTCCTCGACTGCACAAACCAGGTGGTTTTTTGAGAGATAAAATGTTTTGTTACAGTAATTGCCGGTTATAAGCACTAGGTTGACTTGCATTAGAACTCTATTGGTCATCAGGTTAGGCTCCATACAAAGATGCCCATCATTCTTTGTCTCAACAACGTAAATAACGCAAGGAATGTTGTTAAGGGGCTTACATGACCTAAAGCGCGGTCACTGTCGGACTGCATAGAAAAGAAAGAGAAGCGCGATGACACAACGCTGGTAATTTATTGCAAAATATGAAACAATTATTTAATTACAAAAAACCTAGGTATTGTTTGGACTAAAAAACTAAAACACTAGTATTTTAGTATGTTGCTTGAAGAATAATCTGACAAAAAAAAAAACAGATTGATTGTATGTATATTAGTATGGTTTTTATTGTAAAAAGAAACTTTTTTGAGGTATCTACATGATTTTTTCTATCATATAAAATTAGTTGTATTATGTTTTCAACACACTATCTACCTAGCGTATATCCTGAAGAATATTATATATATATATTTCTGATTTTGTTTACTGTAGTCGATCATATACTTTTATTGTTTCTAAAACTTGCGTTTTTTTTTTGTGTTTCGGTCCTGTAAGCCCCTTAAACTGTCAAAATGAAAGTCATTTCTACTGTCAGTATGTCTAATTAAGACGACCGTCAGTAGCTATATAACACTCTGCAACTCACTCACACACTCACCGACACTGCACTGTGGTGCACTCTGTCGTCACCAACCAACTCACCGACGCGGACCAACCGGACCTCACCGTGAAAACTTAGGTGAAGTGACCTGGAAGTGAGCTGTCATTCCACCCTATCCTTCTAAATCTATCTTCAAAAGGCCCTTTCAGACATGGCCCGGCATTGTTAGACTCACATGAAATCCCAATAATATAATATTTGAACTATGACCTCTGAGTTTGTTTCAGCATTTCTTCTCAGTGAACAGTCAGCTAGGAAATGCCGGGGCCATCTAGTTTTAAAATATTGACGTGTAAAAGTGTCTTAAAAGATCACAGAAATAAACATTTCATTTCATTTTATCCTAGGGATTGACACTATTGACAGCTCACTTAAGTTTTTACGGTGAGATTTGTACAGACTAGATCGTCTGGTGTATGACCGCAAAACGAGTATGTAAGTATCCTAGCAAATGGCGTTGTATATTTTCTGCCCAAGGGAGAAAGGCGTGAATTTATGTTGGTATGTATGTATAACGCCACCAAAACATAGGAAGCTATTCTCAGCGTCTTGACACTATATAGGTACTTTGGTACTTATATTTCAGCAAGACGTAGTTAGCACTAGATATATTATTATACCCACATCGAATTCATGCGTAAAGGCTCCTACAAACAGGCGCGACACGCGATATAATCGCGCGCGACACTAAGGCACCGCTCGTTGCGTAACTTGCGGCACCTTTGTGTTGCGTGCGATTTTATCGCGTGTCGCGCCTGTTTGAAGGAGCCTTAAAACATTGTTCAGAATACGTGTCAGCTATGTGTGTCGATTTTGTTCATAATACGAGCTGGAATTTAATACTAGGTGTAATATTCTCATACATTCATCTGATATAAACTATCTAACGTATGCACATAATATCATATTTCTGGCAGCAATGTAATATTGTAGTACAGATGCCAGCACATCAAGCTACCCGAAACTGTCAAATTTTCGCAATCGACTGTAAACCTTATACATATACTTTAGCGATAAAGTTGAAAAGCTATTAAAGAAATTTGACAGATTGTACCTAGTAGCTTGATGTGCTGGCGTCTGTACGTGAATCCACGAGACACAATGGATTTTTAATTGTTTCTGTAATTACGACATTCAACCGGGAAGATCAAGTGGCGGTATTAAATTGGTTTTCAAGCAATGACAGTGGGGCGAAAATTACAAAAATTAACATATTTCTCAGGGAAAAGAGAAATCACTTGATTTAACGGGGAATCATATTATTCAATTAGATTAGATTCCCCCGCTAAATCAAGATATTTCTCAAAAAAAAAACAAATAACAATTTTTTTTTCTCTGTTTCACATACATATAGCTTAGCTTTTCTTTTACATTCTCATAACTAATTCTCTCAGCACCTAAGTAGATATAGCTCTATATTCTGCAGAATATCGTAGGTATTACAGAAACGGGTCACACCAAGAATTCTATCTCTTGTTTATTGGTATTCCTCATAGTCTGCGAATACACTAAATTATGCTCCACTTCAATTGAATTAATATTCAACGAGGACAAACTCTTGCACTAAAAGTGTCAGACGGCTCGTTTTCCCACTAATAATTGATACAGGTTTGTATTTCAATATTTTATCTTCATTTTTGCACGAGTTTTGCATTAAGAGGGAATTTTTGAGACCTTATAGTGACTAAAAAGGTGAAAGGTATTATTTTTCGGGATGGGAAATCAAGTAAAAAAAAAAATTCAAGTAGGTAAGTATTATGTTAATTTATGTGATTAATTTTTAACACATCCTTAGGGCTTCTTCAAACAGGAGCGACACGCGATAAAATCGCGCGCGACACAAAAGCACCGCAAGTCGCGCAACGAGCGCCTGTTTGTAGGAGTCTTTAACACGGTTTTACCTGTTATCGCAAGTAGAAACCTTGTGTATCAGTATAATGTGACTGAGTTCTGTTATACGAGTACATGAGCGGAACGTTGCAGCGGCAATTGTCGACTTGTCGGCGGCAGTCGTCGATGCGTCAACGGCAGTCGTCGATGCGTCAACGGCAGCCGCCAATGTGTGTCGACGGCTGCAGTTGCGTCTGCCGTTGGCAACGTACCGCTCGTTTATATGAGCACTACTAAGAAAACTAACTATATCACATATTTATTAAACAGACCCAGAAAGTACCTACCAAGAATTTAAAATGAAGTAACTTCTTTACATTTTTATATAAAGTATTTAAGAAATACACATAGATGACGTTAGATAAAGAACTTTTTATACCAGAGACTAAAGACACCTAATACGTAGCCATATAAAAGCAAGGTATACTAGTATTCCAACACTCTTATTATCATACTTGATTAATTTCGTATTGGGGCAATTTGAAATTTTAATGCTGTAAGATCCAGACTAAATTTTAGACTGGCGTTGAAATAAACATAAGCCAATATAATTATAATGTTACCACAGCTGGGCCACAGCCCTCCTCTCTTTGAGAGTGGGCTGTAATCTCGGGCTCGCTGCGGATTGGATGTCATATGTCTTCAGTTTTTTGGTTCTAGGACATGCTGGTTTCTAAAGTGTACATAAAATTATTTACACAAAGAAAAGTGTTTGCCTGGGTTCGAAACCACGATCATCTCGTATGTTGCTGCTGTTACCCCTGGATTACTTCTGCTCAGATAAACAAATAATAAAACATTCGAGCTTGGCTACGTACTATAATTATGTTAAAAATGTGTCCTTTAACGTGTACAAATGAAATTATGCCACAAAATGAGGTCAGGTCATGAAAACGGCAAAAACATACAAACAATCTAATAAGCAGAGTCAGCACAAATAATCTTACTCCATAATCAGCAACTAAACATTTTCTGCCAACACACCAAAACAAAATGCTCCTTTGAAGGTCATAGTTCTCACCCCCTCATTCACATCTATCATAACATAACACAAGGATGACGGTACCCAATTTCATCCTTATATCACTTAGGGAAAGATAATCCGCCATGTTTTTCTTTCATTCGCAGATCAAGATCTTAGTACCCATAAAATATGGCGTCGGTATAATCCAGAGTGGATACTGTGAATAGAATTGAATATAATGCGTCTCATCCGGAGTGAATTATTCATTGGAAGAATAAACTGTTGTGTTCATATTCATAGCCTTTTATGTTACTCTGGAATGGGAGTGGTGCAATGTTTCATTCTGGAGGAGGAAGAAATGGAATGCTAACAAAAAGTTCTCTTGACTAAACAGATCCTAGAACCATGTTGGTGTTGACTGCATCAAAATTATCGTTGTTGCAATAGGCTGACCGTGACCCTGCAAACTACACTACTTACCTACGCTAAATTCGCCCGACACTTTTGACGTGAAAACGTCTTTTCGTTAAATACAGCGATAGCCTATTAAACTTTCTGTTGTTACAAAATACCACAAGATTTCAATCGCTAATAACTAAGGGTTGAAGTCACAAGTTCACAATGGATAGAGCATGTTTGTACGTGTTTGTCGTGCAGTATTTGTTTTGTCCATGACGTTGTCGGATTGGTGTAGGGGCATGCGCGCAATTGTTACGATTTAGCGTTGTGTAATGTTATAAAAGTTATAAGCGTAGTGTGAAAACGCGTTTAGCTAGGACGTTGGTTCTGGTGGCATTGTGAAGAGTTTAAAACGCACTACATGGACCTTATTATCCCGACGTTTTCACGGCAAATTTCGCTTTTTATGTCATTACGGCACATTGGTGCTCCATTTATTTCTACTCCATTCCATTTTATACGATAGGTACGACATAATAACGTGCCTGTATTTATGTCATCATTATGTCTTTTTATCCAAGTGCGGTGGAGCTAAAGAGAAATATTTTGTTTCCTTCATATTGTACTGGCTTTTGATGCTGGTAAACATGGTCCTTATTTTCTTGAATGCTCATTTCCCGGTCTAAGCAGTCTTTTTCCTATCTACTAACAAGCCTAATTAGGGGACAGAATGCCGTAAGTCTTGCAGAGGTCAAGTAGATAGGAATATCAAAAATGTAACATTGTTATTTTGAATCAAGAGATTATATTATTGAAGAGCTGAAGCAAAGCAAGACATGTTTTATCAACCGTTTCCTTTGCAACGACATCCAGAGGAAATTGTATTTCGAAGTCTGCTTCGTATAATAATAGCTAGAATATTGTGGGATGAAGGATCGCCGCAGGTCAGTCGTATAGCATAATTTTACGAGTAGAGACTATATTATAGAGTTTTCTACTTTCATTACTGGTTTTAGGTTTGGACAAAGTGATTACTTCTTGTGAGTAGGTATTGATTTTAAAATGAAAAAAAAAGGTGGTATAAGATTCTTGCTAAATCTAACTTAGAAATTATGTATCTCATAAATGATAAATCTCTGTAAGTAGGTTTGCAAAAATATTTATATACATCAATCTGTTTTTAAAAACTAGATGAGGTTGGCGTTTGCTATCTGACTACTCTGAGAAGAAAGGCTGGAACAAACTCAGAGGTTACAGTCTCTTTTAAAGTTCAGACATAATCTCGGTCAGATCGTGTGAATACCATGTAGATTGATGTCTGGTCTTTTGAGGAAAGAACCACACAGAGTGAGTGGACCTGTTCAGTCAGTGCATTTGTCAGCAATCGTACAGCTCAACTCAAAACTTTAGGAGCTCAACGATTCGATGAACAATACCAAAGCAAGGACATTTGGGTAGGCTACATAAATTTATTAAACTGCCAGACCATGACAAAAACTAACAAAACAGAGAGAAAAATAACAAAAAATACAGTGACCCATAAATTCTTCACATTTACAATAATTAAAATAATACTTTACAAAGTAAGCAAATGTCATTTTTAATGTAAAATTCATTATATTATTATTGTATGTAAAAAAAAAAAAACATTCAGTGTGTAGAAATTGGAAGTATTTCATTCTCAAACCTTTTCGTCCTCAATATAATCTTTAAGGATATAAAAGGCTTTCTGGTACAACTATTTATTAATGCTTGAAAGTTTATTATAAAAGTATTACATTGACATCTGAACGAGCCACCTATTTTCTTGAGTCTTGTTGTAGGTACAACAAATTTGTGTTTGTTCCTAGTATTTATATTATAGATATCACTGTATTTTTTAAACAATTTTATATTTTTATAGACTAAGCTACACATGGCCCCATCATGCTCCCTTGTGGTACACCATACTAATTTGTTGTTTAGAATAATATATCGTTTACTTATAGTCACCTTTTAAATCAAGGGGAAGGATGGTGTATTCTATTTTCGGGCCACTAGCTCGCTAATAACCTAAAGCTGCAGCGAAAATATTTTCATTTGTCGATCCCACGTAGAGCGCCCTTTTTACGTTAACCCTTCAGTGTTTATTGAAGCAGCTTTATGGTATTCAGCGCGAGTTATATCTATGATTGCTTAGCTGACTATGAAATATTCACGTATCTCTTCTATTATTCACCCTTTCTCCTCCGCTACTTTGAAAACAGCTTAGGATTTTACATAAATTGTCAATTTCTTTCAAAATGAGAACATGTTCAATGTGGGCGAGAAAATCCAAATGTATTGTAAGCCTGCTGTTGACTGTACAATTTATCCATTGTGTATTATGTGTATATTACTATCCACTCAGTGAGAGGGAGTGGGCCGTAATCCACCACGAGGGCCCACTGCGGTTTGGTACTACTTTGTCACACGTTTTGAATTTTTGGTTCTAGGACATGCCTTGCGACGCTTACGATGTTTTTCCTTTACCGTTTTGAGAGCAGTGGTGATGAAATAATTTGCACAAAGCAAGCACACGCATTATGGTTTGAACCTAGATAGGCGCTTTATACCTGTCTAGGTTCAAACCATAATGCGTTATGCTTCATAATTTGACCGGTCCTGTGTCTTGTCATCAAATATTTGGTTAGCATGACACTTGTAAAATTAGAAGAAAGAAAGAAAGAAAGAAAATACGTTTATTTGCGGTAAACATGACGCAAAAAAGAACAACACAAATAAAAACAATAAAAAAAAAGGTTGACATGCGTCACATCCACGCAAAACGGCTATCGCTCAGCATTATGCTGCGACCCTATGCAAGACAGAGCCCCAGCGATGGTTTTCAGCGACAGCCGGCGCCGACGTGATGACGTCGCACGGTGCAGCAAACAGTAATTCATCAAAAAGTATTTATGACGAATTATTTATATTTTTAAAGCAACCAGTTATTAAAACGCTTTACTGGTATAAAAGAAAAAAAAACATACAAACAAAAGGAAATATACATGCTAAGAGAATATCATCCTCTATAAACGTTTTTCGCTTTATGTAGTGGCAACATTCAGAAACGTCATAATTGACGTACGCGCACCCAACATGCACCAAAAAATTATGATGTCAGATTGAGATGGATAGAGATGAATTATTTTCATTACTAAACATTCCACCTTAGTAATTACATATTTTATTCTAATGAAATATGTAATTACTAAGGTGGAATGTTTAGTAATGAAAACTAATTATGTAAGGTTCTTGGTAGATCAAGAAACTTGCATATTTTAGTCCTTATAGCAGTTCTAAGGTCTAGTTCCGAACTATGTAATTATTAACAAAGGTCCGAAATTAATTAAGGGTCAGTCCATAGGTGTCTACGTACTTGAAGGCTTTGGCTGGAATTTAATTGCAAAGCTTTGTCGGGTCAGTGAAATAGTTCCACCTAGATAATAAGTACGGAATTGAATAACGATGATTACTTGATAATCGATCGCTTTTGGTCGGAATGCGGAGTTTACTGGTTAGAGAAGGTTCGGCTAATTGTTTGGTTTCATATGCTCGGTTCTTAATGAGTTACCGAATGTTCGAAGCTTAGCTTAGTCTAATATACGAACTAGTTAGTTAATATACGAACTAGTAACTAGCGTTAGTTTTATATGTATATGGGTAGAATTAGGTAATTATTTCATTAAAGTGTTACCAAAAAGAATTTTAGAGAAATGAATCTTAGATTCTAAGGTGTGCGGTGAAGGTGAGTTCAAGAGTACTTATATTCCTGCTTTTAGTGTTAGTTATGCATCAATTATAGTTTCCAACTTCAGTAGTAAAGGATTCGTTTAATGTTATTCGGCAAATCGCTCGTTATGATTTATACGATTTTTCGTCAAAAACCTGTGGCCACTATAGGTAAATGCTTTTCAGTCATACCATCGAATACATGATACTTTGAAAAATATTAAATTTTTCATCCAATGTTAGCATAGACTGATAAAATATCACCAAACAAACTCATTAAATAGAGTTCCCGTACCGTTTTGAGGCCAACCTCAAAACGTTAGGGTGACGTATCACCGTGGCGACTGGCGACTGACGGTAAACGCACCTGTGGCTTTGTACGCATATCGATCTTGATATTGTGTTAGTGAGCTGTTCTCACGCCATCTACGATGTAACGTTGTTTTGTTACGTTTTCGGGGGTGCAATCTTGTTAAATTGGATATTGTTTGGTGGTAAGGAAAGTGCGTGCGTTTCCTATACTTACTAATTTAGATTTTCATTGCTCGACAATTCTCAAGAGTCTTATGAAATTAAACCTACACCACGGTTGATAGAATTTGAGATTGTTTATACCTACCTACCCATAAGATAACTGTCAAGTAAAGGGGTTTCACGGTCAATTAAGTTATATGTAGCTTAAGAGTATCGTTGATGTGTGAAATAGTAGGTATTCGATTTGATGAAAATCCAAGTGAAGGCTTTCGCAGTTTCATTGTTTTGCAAAAGCAAACCCATGCCAAAAGTACAACTTTGAGTGATCGCGTGCTTAGCTCTGCGCAGTATCTATACATATAATAAAGTATAGTATTAACGAAGTCAAAACTGTACATTTAACGTTTTTGAAAAAAAAGTTACTGTTATACGAGCTGTGGGAACGAGTCTGATGGCGAAAATATAGTTCTTAGGATGTTAGTCCGTTTGTCTGGATGTGGATGTAAAAAAACGGCTGATCGAATTTTGATGCGGAGTTTATATCCTGGATTTACATATAAGGACATTTCAATCCCGGTGGGATATTTCCCGACATCCACGCAAACGAAACCACTCGTATCAGTCAACTGACTGATACCTATTTTACTTCAATTTAAATAAATGCTTTAGAGAAGTTGTTTTTCGTAGAAGGAAATGAAAAATTCACCGCAATTGAAGTCAACAGAGAATTTAGGCCTCTTTAAATGTCCAAAATTCTAAATGGCCGTGATTTATTTTAATGGCTAATGTTTTAAGGGATGGCAATAAGTCAGTTGAAGATATTTAACGTGTTAGCGCTCTGTCAACTCCGTGGAATGGGCTATTAAAGTTGTTTATGAAGACAAACATTCAGCAGTTTGATAGACCGTTATATTGTTTCTCATGGGACTGGAGACGCTCGCTAGAATAAGGATAATATACAGGGTGGCAGGAATATTAACACGCAAACTGAAACCATGTATTCAGTACATGATTGTAACTACCCGCGTAGAAATTTTTCGTAACTTATAAAAAAAAAAAATTGCTTTTCCATACATTTTGACCGCGTCTACCTATTGCACTTTTTCTGCAGATTTTTTTTGATAATCAACGAAATATTTCAACGCTAGGAGGTATAAATATAGGTATAGTTGATTTATATTTTTTTTAATTTTTATTATGTACTAAATTTATAGTTTCAGGGTGCGCGTCGATATGCAATCACCCAATATAATCGTCCATTAGACAGTCGCGCTGTCAATCTGACTGGTATAAATGATAAATGATTTTATTTTGTAAGTAGGTTTGTACAAACACTTTTACACGTCAATAATATTTTTTAAACTAGATGAGGTCGGCGTTTCCTATCTGACTACTCTGAGAAGAAAGGCCGAAACAAACTCAGAGGTCATAGTCCCTTTTAAAGTCCAGACATAATCTTGGTCAGGTTATATGAAGACCATGTAGGTCGATGTCTGAGATGGTCTTTTGAGGAAAGAACCACACAGATTGAGAGGACCTGTCCAGTCAGTGCACGCATTTGTCAGAAATCGTGCAGCTCAACTCAAGACTTAAGGAGCTCAACGATCCGACGAACAATACCAAAGAAAGGACATTTGGGTAGGCCACAAAAATTACTCAAACTGCCAGACCATGGAGAGAATAGTAAAAAATATAAAATGAATAAAATAAATGACCCACATCGTCTTCATATTCACAAAAATTAAAATAATGTAATACTTTACAAAGTAAGTAAATGTCATTGTTTTTTAAAAAAAAAATATTTGTCAATGTGTATATTATATAAAAAATAAACAACAAAAGAACAACAAAAACACTCAAAATGCATAAATTGGAAGCAGCTCAATCCCAAGCCTTTTTATCCTCAATATAATCTTTAACAGTATAAAAGGCTTTCTTGCACAACTTACGTTTAATGAATAATTTAAATTTATTAAGGCTAAGATCTTGAACGTGGCTTGGTAGTTTATTATAAAAGCGTATACATTGGCATCTGAACGAGCCACCTATTTTCTTGAGCCTTGTTGCAGGTACAACAAATTTGTGTTTGTGTTTATATGTTTATATATAAAAAGGTATACGTATAACCTTTTTATTACGGTATGAGCGTTTTCTAATAGATATTACCTATCGAAGATTTAAGTAAAGACCTTCATAAAATAATGTCTACAACCAGGGGAAGCGCAAAAGTAGCCCGCAAAATTAAAATTTTCTTACGTTTTTTGCTATTTGCAGGTCAGGTTTTATGTTGAACGGAATATGATTCGCGACCGTAGTTTCTAATTTATCCTGTATAGGCATAATTATGAATAACAATCGGTATGTTACATATATAATACAGCTTTTATTCCTACCTCTGTGGACCTAATCAATCTGAGTGAGTGCGATGTTTGTTTCAGGAATGTTTTCAGGGGAACTAAACCCGTACTTTATTTGTTTTGTAGAGCAAGGCCACATCCGAGTCTGTTCACATTTTTATTATACGACAAACACGCGTTGTTTACGAAGACTTTCTCATATGAAATAGTGAAAAATATGAGCTAACTATTCACATTAATGTTTTGAAATAATCGTACAAAAATCTCACACATTCTATAAAAAAAAACAGTGGCACTCCGCGAGTGCCGACAGAAGTGAAAACTTAAACATTAAATTGAACCGGGCGAGGCAATTGGGTAACACACTAGTTTCATTTTGACAGTTCAACAACATTCATTGCGTTATTTACATTGTTGAGCGACACATTTTTCGAACAAATGAAGCAATGAATTAGCAATATCCTTCGAAATGATTCAGATTGAGATTGATAGTGTGTTGCACAATTAGGGTGCTGCTAAGTGTCAACTCACACCGAGACGCGACGCGGCGCGACATGACGCAACAATAGTGCAAATGTGTATCTTTTCGTGTTACTACACGAAAAGATACACGATGCTATTGTTGTTGTTGTTGTTGTTAATTAATAGTAAATAAAATTAGATTTTGAGCCGCTATTAAAACCGCTGCGGCGCCGAGCTGCGTTGAGAAATGTGTATCTTTTCGAGTAGTAAATAGAGTTAGATTTTGAATAGCTCTATTGAAATGTGCGCGCAGCGTCGCGTCTCAGTGTGACTTGACCCTAAGGTTCAATTTAATTGCCTCCAAAACTTAAAAAATATTATGAAGAGGAAATATTTGATTTATTGTATGTTTATTTGTAACGCTTTCGCGCTAAAACGGTTGAAGGAATTTGAATGAAATTTGGCATATAATACTTTTTGTCCCGATATTCCTACGCGATCGAGACTTAAGCGGGTAAAACCGCGGGGCGCAGCTAGTAAAGAATAAATAAGGCTTAATAGACATTCGGAAACTATAAAGTTGCACCAAAATTTCGAGGAATCTGTAGACGCTTCTCATATATTTACTTTCTTAGGCATCCCAAACAAAATCTTCGCTTTTCAGCACACGTTATCAGGTCCAGAACATCCCACAATTTACCTCTCTAAGCACCAACCCTACCTAAGTACATGACTCACGCTCGTTTAGATTCGGGCTAACAAAGCTAATTCGAGCCTCCGTCGTTAAACCCTCCCAGAGGTCTGCCTGCACTTACACCGAGACCGCAATGTGCCTAATTAGTGCGGTAATACACGTTTTAGTACGAATTTATGCGGATTAGTGTCACTTGTTAGTCCGTTATCTACTTCGGTGGACTATCTTTTTGGTCGGTTGCGTTTTTGTTGCATGTGAGGTTGTTAAGTGGGTCTGATAGATTTCGGAATTTCTGTTGGCAAATTATGTTCTGTATGAATTTCTCTACTGATATTTTATAATATTACGACAGTTATTCTACTATTCTACTACCAATTATTTATATAGATATGACCAATTTGACCATATTGCACTTTCAGCTCTAAACTGTTGGAACCTTTGATATCGTGATTGGAGAAGGTTGTAAATAAAATATCAGTGTCCGGTATAAAGTCTATTAACTATAATTAATAAGCACAGTGACGTTTCTTACATAATCTATTCAGAACACAAGTTGTAGCTACAGCGCTGGGAAGACGACTGCCGGCTACACTGTATTCGCGGCGAACATTGCATTTATATAGCATTGTTGTCATTATTGCTAACTGTATTTCCTACACTAACAAATGTACTTAAAACACGGCCCATTGAAATACCAAATCATGGTAAAAGTGATCAGACATTGCACCATAGTGTAATTACCACGGATATCGGATATTTATGGTAATTACTAACGTCCATGCATTTTCAATAAAAGCGTACAGTACCCGGCGATAAATATTGCATGTCGACCTATTCGATCCTATCGATTTTATACAAAGAAGAATAAAACTAATTATCAAAAGAAGCAAATCATAATTGTTTTAACAGCTCCTAATAGATACCGGACTGTTTGTATTTCGTGCGACAGAGATAACGCTTTATGAAGCCGAAATTAGCCGATTGTCACTTTCCAAAGGTCGATGTGCAATATTTATCGCCGGGTACTGTACCTACCAATCATAGATATACCAATGGAATATTTAAGCTTATATTTCTTTATTTCAGAGTTGTTCTCATTTCTAGTTTTGGTTCATTTTCTGAACGACGGAAGAATAGACAAAATGACAGAATATAGAATAGAGAAAATAACAGATTTCTTTGTCTATTCTTCCGTTGAGAAACCCCGTTTCTAAGGTGGTCATGCTACGCGTGTTTTATTGTTTTCACTTCAATTTGTATCTTGTTTCATTTACAATAGGTACTTCATTAGGAATATGCAGCAACGCTCATATCAATGCAGCAACGCTCCACGTGAGTTTCATAGACAAGCCTAGCCTGTTGCACATCTGCCGACATGGCAATTTATAGCCACAATTACGTATATTGAAATGGTGAGATTGTCGTGCCTACGCTGTGGTTCTATCGTCCTCAATCTGCTTTATGCACAGACGCCAGCACATCAAGCTACTACATTCTGTCAAATTGCTGGAGTCTGTAGTACAGCGGAATACGTTTCCGCCATTGAATTTAGTTTAGTGAAGAGTTTTGAATGAGCATTATTTTAGAAGTTTTATGTGGATAAATGTCTCATTTAAATAAATGATATGAAACTTATAATATACCTACTAATGTTTGATGTAAGTGAACGTGAAAATTTGAAAGTAATGTTGGACAGCTTCTACGAAACAACAATATGACTGAGTTCTGGTGATTGTATGTACGGTGATTCGCCTAATAAATTGACACATAAACACACACACTTAAACAGTTTTACTTTAGGTACTAGCAAAAATAGCCAATATGTTGGGTTCTCGCCCAACTTTAGGCAAACTTCTTACAAAAGCGAGTTCAGTGAGAACAATTTGTTTAGGACGAGCAAAGCGTGACTCAAGCCACTGTATTATCAGCTCAGGTTTGGCGGACTTATAAGGACAGAAAGTACTGCGTTGTTTCAGTTAAGGCGAAAGCACCAGGGTAGCCCGCGAAATTAATTTTTTTTTAGGTTTTTTGCAATTTGCTGGTCAGTATTAAGTTGTACGTTGATTAATATATGATTCGCGGCCGTAACAAATATGTATTTACAAAATTATAATCATTAAAGTCATCAACACAACTCTCTAAGACCACGTAAGTCCAAAGAATAACTGTTTATTAATAATAAATTCTAACTAAAGTCCTACATTTAAATAGGATAATAGTCCACACTACTGGTAAAATTGCATCTGACATAGAAAGAGAGCGTACTAGGATATCAGGAACAGTCAGAATGTGTTAGCCAATCCAATGTGCCGTGACGGAAATATATCGAATGCGCAGCTGTGGCCATCGGATTATCTAACGAGCTCAGTCGAGAGGACGTTCAGTCTGCCAGTGGTGACAAATACTATCTTTTACTTACAATCGGATGTGAAAATACGTAACACAAAGAGGCAGCTTCATATACAGCTGAGAAAAAGTCCATATAACAGTCTAAGAGGAAATGCGGTCGACAGCGACAGTGACAGCGGCGGTTGACAACGGTTTAAACCGGCATTTTTCGAGGGTTCTAGTGCTTATAAAAATAATGTATCATCAAAAAGGAAAACAAAGGGACATACTCGTACAAGTAGTTCATATCTATTATCCTGTAAGAAATCATTGCCCAGAAAGAAAACGGGCGAGAGCGTTTCTATGGAGAAACGACCACCCGCATTTCCTCTTATGCGTTCATTTTTCATTTATTTTTAAACAGACAGAGAGACGCCGCTGTCTTGTCTTGACATCACATTGTTTTTTTGGTAATCGTTTTTTTTAACGTCCGACATCTATGTTATATATATACGAGTACATACCGTCTCTCTCGCGAACATTCTTCTCCACACGTAACTACCTTTTGGAAGGGGGCGCCTAGAATCAATTCTATTTAATTGTAAATTTTAACGTTCAAAAGTGCTCTTTTTGATGGCCTACTTGAAATAAATGATTTTACTTTGACTTTGATCTCTAGTTTGAAACGTTCGGATGCGTTATATGTTTTCTATTAAATTATCTGTTAATTTATTCTTAATTTTCTTCTTTGTGGGCGTCAATCAGTACCTACATCATATTCAATCGTAGTATTTGATTAATCAGCTACGTATTAAAGCGAAACTATTTCTGCAACGCACATTAAATACATATTATGGTTTACAGTGTCAAAATTCGTGTAATCTGCGGCTTCTCTGACATTTCAGCGAATTATATTATGTAGGTGTGTATGTACAGACGCCAGCACATCAAGCTACCTACCCGAAATTGTCAAATTTTCCCAATCAACTTTGAACCTTATGCTTTAGCGATAAAGTTGAAAATCTATTAAAGAAATTTGACACATTTTAGCAACTTGATGTGCTGGCGTCTGTACATTTAATTAAATTTGTATACATTCATGATGTCACTATGTGGTCTGTCGTAATTTGAGTAACACAACCTTTTTCAGTATCGCGGCGTAATCCCTGTAACGTCATGTCATATGTACATGAACAGTAAGATTACATTTTGATGTGGTTTTCCTGGTATAGAGAATTCGCTATTTGAGTTTTATAAATTAGGTAGGTACATACCGACGTGATTTTCATTTGGAGTTCAAAATTAATTTTAGTTAATTTTGACAAGTAAAATAACGTGCTGTCCATAATTTATTTGATTTGATAAATCATGATTATTATGAATCATCTCCCAAAGAAACTCATTTAAATCTGATTTACTTAAAATGTTTTTAATTATAGTTGGTAAATGACCCATTCAACGCCCAGTGCGAGTGCGGTGCATCTGATCAGACTAGGCTCCACTTGCTGGAGTGTCTTAAATTAAATGCCCGTTCACCTGCACCGTGGATGTCCTAAAGAATGCCACTATTGCCGCATTCAACGTAGCCTCCTACAGGGCTCAAAGAAAATAAAAAACACCAGCGCTTGGGCTCTGTGTCGTATATGGTCTTAGCATTATGCTGAACGATGGCCATTTTGCGTGGATGTGACGCACGTTTTCCTCCAACTTGTGTTTTTTTTTTTTGTTTTGTGTTCTTTTTATGCGTCATGTTTACCGCAAATAAACGTAGGTACTTAATTTCTTTCTTTTTCTTCTTTCAACAAAAAAAGTGTACCATTGACAGGACAAGAAGAAGAAAAAAATGAAAAGTAGAGAAAGATCGCGCCTTTCGTTTTTACACACGTTCCAAAAGCTGGTCTACAATGGGCAACATTATCATTCTAGTAAAATGTATCAATATTTTAACTAAGCCCGTTCACTGCTAAAATTGTAACTTTTTTACTTTCGCTAGTATATTAAAATGATTGGTATTTACCATCGAATCTATTTCACCCTTACGAAGTTATTCACCCCGATTACCTAAGTGTATTGCTTCGACCTTTTAATTCTATTTGTTACCAACTTCCCATATATCAAATGTTACTCGTGCGTGTCCTTTCTAAATTGGTAGACAAAAATGTATGGTTAAATGAGTTCTTTTTCACTCCTGAATAAATGGTTATTTAGAACTATACGACCACTATTGGCATAATAAACCTTTATAGTTGTGGTTTAAAAATTATCTGCAGGTGGTACACGTTTGACTAAAGCTACCAAAGATAATTCTAGCTCATTCTGTTTTGTGCTCGTGATTATGAATTCATTTTTATTTTTCTTATTACTCGACTTAGGGCTGATTTTTCAATCGCCAGATAACTTTTATTCGTGGAATAAAATTGACGTCTGTCAGTTTTTGTATGGAAGAACTGTCAAAAATTCAAAATTATTCCTCCGATAAAATTATCTACCGTTAGAAAAATCAGCCCTTAATCTATGTAATTGTATACTAATTTATTTATTTAAGGACAACCAACAAAGCATACACTAAAAATACATGTTAAAGTCCCCATATTATTATAACATTTTATAGTGTAGCCTTAATTAAAGGCTGCCACGGCCTGCATTAAACATAGGAGTAGGAAATGTAGTAACAAAACATATTTAACTTATTTATACAGATTATATAGATTTAAGTAAACGAGAAAGACAATAGAAACTCACTATTAATTTTTCACTCTTAAGATAAAGCCCTATACAAGGCAGCCTTGATTTTATGTAAAGATAAATAATAACAAAGCTGAAGAGATTGTTTGAGTGCACTAATCCCTGGAAATACCAGTCAGATTTGTAAAAATATTTTTATATTTGATGGCTCAATCTTTGGGATGGCTAATAGACTACGATCTCATCACGTCATACTACGACCCTTAGGAGCCGAGCAAAAAGAAAAAAAGTCAGAAATAAAGGCTCCTACAAACAGGCGCGACATGCGATAAAATCGCGCCTGTTTGTAGGAGCCTTAATGCTAAACTAAAACGAAGTAATGGCGCGGTCCGGCGATGAACCACGACGCGGTGGGTCAGAAGGCCAATTTATTTCACGCGGACGAAGTCGCAGTCAGAAGCTAGCTATGCATATTTGTATGCACTTGTATCTGTGACAAATAAACCTATTTTCTTTCATTCTTCCCATTTCTCTTACAACTCCCAAGGGGCGTGAAGTTTCCCTATTTATAGTCCAGGGCTTCGCCCTCTTGGGTGCATTTACACTAAAAACAAACTATTCAACTTGCCTCCAAAAGTTTCCCATTTAGCCAGGACCCTAGTCTCTAGAGTGAAATAAATACACGCAGTAATAAATACCACTATCAAGGAGCTGGCTAAAAATGTTTCCCGAACATAAAATACTAACGCAGACCAACGTAAAATCGCGATAAAAGCTGGATTTTATTTATCTTTTTTTGCAAGCACGAAAAATAATTCTTTCTGCGCGTTATTGTCGGATCGCGTGCTCAAAGGTACTGAGTCATGGTTGTAATAACCGTGCAGGAACCGTGACGGTTGAAAACTGACGTTGTACAGTCACGAGCATACATATGAATGCAGTTTGCAAAATTCTAAAGTGATTTTCCCGTGAAACCATCGATATAATATGACGAACTATAATACAAACTTTTATCGCCATTCAACCCCATAAGGGAACTGCCGGGTCAGCGGGATTGTCCGAAAGGGTTACCGCTGGCCCGGAACATAAAGGGCTAAGGTAGGAACACGGGTGGGTTTTAGTCAGTAAGAGTCTGACACTCCCTTCCGCCCCACCCAAAGCGGGAGGGGGGGTGGGGTATTTGATGATTTCCCATCCTAAAAAAAACCCCATGAGGGAATGAATTTTCAAAAATCTTTTTAAGTGCTCACATTAGCTATACATATAAGTAACTCTTGTACAAATTGTCATGCTTTTGGTCCTAGCAGTTTCTAGACCGCGCGTTGTATGTCAGTGAATGAATTTTTGATTTGATACCAATTGCAACTTTGAGATAACCATCATAATAAAGTACGTATGGGTTCAAAAACACATTATTCGTAACACCATAAAGTTTCAATCAAGATGTAAGAAGAAAATCGCTTTTAATATTACTAAGTGAAACATATTTATGCTTGCGACTGTACAGCCAGAGTTTAATCACAGTCCTGCCCTAAATACGGGGTATTAAAATGGTAGCTGTGAATGTATCGCTGGCTTTATAATAACAGCAAACAATAGACTCATGCTCGTATTAATCCTTGTATTTTGTAAAATGAATACGTAAGGCGCGGTTTACATAGAGTGCGTAGCGTGCACATGACATGATAATTTTTCAAACATATCTGCGTCTTGTTTTGTCAGGACAAGTATTCAGCCTTCACAATTGATATTATAGGCGTAGGTATCCCAGCAGTGCAGTGGTGGCTCAGTGGTAACGACTCCGACTTACGAGTTGTAGGTCGTAGGTTCGAACCCAGGCAGGCGCTTTACTTTGTGAAAATAATTTCATCACAGTTGCTCTCAAAACGGTGTAGGAAAACTTTGTTAGGAAACCGCCATCTAGAACCAAAAATTCGAATGAACATACAAATGTGACATACGAATGTGACATCTACCAACCCGAACTGGGCCCGCGTGGTAGATTACAGTACCCGGCGATAAATATTGCACATCGACCTTTACCTTTTTTTGTATATTATACAATGAATAAAAATAATTTTCAAAAGAAGCAAATCATAATTGTTTTAACAGCTCCTAATAGATACCGGACTGTTTGTATTTCGTGCGACAGAGATAACGCTCTACGAATCCGAAATTAACCGATTGTCTCTTTCCAAAGGTCGATGTGCAATATTTATCGCCGGGTACTCTACAGCCAACTCCCTCCCGAAGAGAGGAGGCCTGTGTCCCAGCAGTGGGAGCATTATAAGCTAGGTAAAGCTTAATTATTTTGCGTTTCGTGCCAAACATTAAAATATATTATAACTATAAATGAGCTACTCAATCCTGTCTCATATTTTATACAGAGATGAAATTCCATAGAAACTGTAGATACGAGAAATAATGTGCATGGGGCACACAAGGGACAGACGCGAATGGATTATGGTAAGTCGGCGTCACATCCGCGTGACGTCCACGTCTTGCATGTACGATCTATGTGAACTATGCTTTAGCCAACCCTATTGAAATATTCATGGAGTTATTTATGTTTGAATAAAGGCGGTATGTCAGTAAAAAAAAACCATTTACCAGTATGTGGACTTTTTTTAATATTCAGGCTCTATTTGTTTTTATTTTCATTGGATTAACTGGGACTGGATTAAGCCGGGTCAAATATAATTTGGTGTTTGAAATAATTTTGGTTTGTTAGCCCTGGCTGGCTAAGAATTATTTAAACAAGGTATAGATATTGAACGTTATCTACACAAAGGGCAAGGTCGCAAACGGCAAACTAAAACTTTGTTTTTAGGCCACGAATCTACAACCTCGAAGTCAGAATATTTACAATGTCAACACTTTTTTAGGGAAAAAATAAGCAAGAAAATATATCAACGAAAACAGAAAAAAAGGACACGAAAAATCTGTTAAAGGTTAAGTAACGAAATGGATGAAAGCGCAAACGTGTTAATGTTTCCATTGGTCAATGAGCTGAGATGATTGATTCGGTTCGGTGGAAGATGTTAAATACGAATGGTGGTATGGTTTGTGCTGTTATTTCCACATAGGTAAAGGTAAACTCTTTGGTTTTAGTCAGTATTACGTTGAGTAAAATTTTGTGATTGACACTCAAGTCATATTTATAATCGCCACTGAGCAAGTGTGGTGATTAATACTTATCAATTATTTTTCCGTAAAAGAAAAGGCGTTTGCGCTACGATGGACAAAGTAAAAAAAAAACATCTATAAAGGTCTATCTATTCACTCACGAAATCTCTTAGGGGTCATTGTATTCATCATTACGAACAACTTTTACTGTGACCAAATCTCAAATGGCGAAAAAAAAATCAGCTGTTCCCTACACAAAGGCTACAACAAAGGCACCGCAAGTCGCGCAACGAGCGGTGCCTTTGTGTCGCGCGCGATTATATCGCGTGTCGCGTCTATTTGTAGGAGCCTTTATGTTCGCGTAACGCGTCAAATTGTATGGAACAGCAGATGTTTTTTGCGATTTCATATCTTGTCGTATAGTAAAAGTTGTTCATAATGAACAACTTTTACAAGTACAATGACCCCTTCAGATATTTCGTGTATGAATAGACCTTCCTTCTAAACGGTGGCCAATTATAATAATTTATTATTTATTTATTGATGAATATGAGACAACCATACAGAGTAACTTTAATAATAAACCCAGTATAGAGAAAATTCGAATGTGAATGTGAATGGCCACCATTTTTAGTTAGCGCTAAATTTCACGCTTTTTTGATATCCACTATTTAGTTAAAAAGTAGCAAATGAGTTATGCACCATGACGATCGCAAGTATTTCAGTAATTTTATCCTAAAGTTCCTAAACGGATTGAAAATCGTTTTTTTTTCTGTAGGGTTATCTAAAAGGACGTGTCATGGTGGAATACCTAATAAAGTATGCGAAAAATTGTTGAAAAACACGATGAAAAGCGATCGCATTTTAAACCAGCAATAAGGTGGAGATTTGGCGGATGTTATTTTTCATATAAAATTGCCAAGTCGGCATAATATAATTATGGAAATATATCTGGTCATTTTCCATCCTGTATTATTTATAAAAAAAAATTGAATTTTTTTGAAAAAAAAATTTATGCCACATCTAGCGCCTGCGCTTCTACTATTAAAGGTACGAGTCAATTTCCAAATTCTCCAATTAAAATAATAACCTACTCTTAGTAACAAACGTAAAAGTTATGTAAACATTTATGATATTTCATACTAATAGCTCATTACATTATTTATATTACCTACTGTATAAAGGAATAAAAGACAAAGAGCTAGAGTCAATTACTTTCCTGGATGCTATTTAAACAATTTGGGAATACTCGAAAATCAGAACATTCATAATTCAGATTCTTTGAAACTCATTATGATTTTTTCTTTATACTCATTGTCCAGTTGCTGTAAATTCAAGTAATTTATTTAATCTTTCCCTTCTTTCTTTTGGAGGAAAAATGCTTTAAAATTTCATCATGTTTACCGTCCAGCCTTAGGGCACATTCTAATAAATTAACTTTCCCTTTGTTCTCGAACTGTACGAAAGTAATAGGATTCCAATTACGCTCAAAGAATGAGACTGAAAGTCGGTAGGTAAATTGGGATCGTTATTTATCATTACTTTTTTCTTTGTGATTGATGACGCACGGCGGGGTACGCGGGGGTGGGCCGCCAGTGACGGCGCTCGCGCTCCCGTTCGGCCATCATCGGACAGACTCGTCTCCGACTCACGGATGAACGCACCTATTTTTGTTGTCGCGCCGATTCAAATACTGTAACCGTTTTAATTTAATTTTACAATATAATTAATTCATACAGTCCAGGGGGCTTACTTTTTAATTCCAATGAGATGCCAATATGATTCCAATGTTAATTTTACAGTCACGTGATTCGGTACTCTTGAAAACAATATTGTCAACAATTACCCCAAGCCAAGCCCGAACCCAATTCCACTTAGTTCTCCAAAATGGACACCCAATCTAAAAATCATTTCTCGCTAGCATCGAACTCAAGAGTACGAAACGTCACAATTCCAATGTCGATCTATCGGAATTAAATTGAAGAGTAAGCACCCAGTTGTCATTATTTCACGAGGCTTAGGTATCCAGCTATCAATATAGCGGACCGGGCCCAACAGTGATCGTTAGGCAGTTTCTTTAAAGTGAGCTAGATTTTGTACGCAATTTTAGCCTGAAGCTATTATTATGGCTATGCCATCGGCATCATATTGCCTGCTTTTATTATGCGTAATCAACCTGTAACGTTCCCACTGCTGGGACACAGGCCTTCTCTCTGTGAGAGGGCGTGGGCCACAATCCACCACATGGGCCCAGTGCATTTTTTGGTTCTAGGATATGCCGGTTTCCTCACGATGTTTTCCTTCACCGTTTTGAGAGCAGTAGTGATGAAATAATGTAGATACACAAAGTAAAGCGCCTGACTGAGTTCGAACATACAACAAAATTAAATATCTAAGTCGCGGCCGTTACCAATGGGCCATCACTGCTCACAGCCGCTTTTATAAAGCTGGTAAAAAAAGGTGTGTATTTAATTTGTAATGTGCGTTTTGTTTGTGCAGAATAAACAATTTTTCTTTTTTCGTTCCGTCTTTTTTTGTTACGGGAACCAAACACAATTTCGTTCATATTTGCGCAATTTGCTCCAGAATTTCCAGCATAAAAACAAGCCTAAAAATGTGGAAATATTTGAATGCTGGCGATCTCATAATCCACCATGTAATACACTTTGGAATCCGGTACGCTGCTCAACTTTAAGCCTGCGACAAGATAATGAGATTTAAAACTTTTTGACGCGTTACCTTGCTTTGGGAATTAATATTAAATTGAGCAATGGGAAATCACGACTTTAAATTCCGCTCGATTTAATTGTAATGAAATAATAGTGTTTTATATATTGTTTTATTTATTATATGTCGGAGTCATTCGTTTGACTATTCAGAACGCCAGAGCCGCCGGCGGCGCTCGACAGTCTGACCTGAGTTCTTGGGGAGTCGAGGAGAGCAAGCAGCGAGGTGGAGTAGCTCTCTTGGACATTGGACATAGTACGGACATTGGACATGTGCTCTGAAACTGTCCCGCGTTCCGCATCTAGTTGTGTCGTGTACCTACAGCACGGGCTGTAGGCATTTATTTCAAGGTTACGGCCGAGATACAATACTGGTGTGTGATTCCCTAGTGTCATTAATTTGTTCGTAAAATTATAATCTGATTTGAACAGCCAACGGTTTATCTATTGCGTAATAACCAACACTACCCATAGTAGGCCCACAGTAACTAAAATATGCCTGATAATAACGACACACACGTACCTTCTCCGTCATATATATTATGATTTCAGGCATTTTTTGTAACTTTTTGTAATTACTTGTTATTTGAATGTTATAAAAGAAACTATAAACACTAAAGAAGTCCTCCGCATCGGTGTCGACTGGTAGCGATCTCAAAAGACCGGCAGTGTGGGCAATGGGTGGCAATGCTTGTTTACTAGCTGAAGTAAAAGCTAACCGGTCAATCACGGAAAGATATCAACCAACCCCATTATCCTTAAAAAAGAGAATAGCGGACCCTTTATCCCGAGGGCTTGCCACCCGAAACGGCTCGAAAATATATTTTCTTGTAGGTACGTTTTGCGATCCTACATAACCTAACGCCTACTTTGTAATCTACACAGTATTTTGTAAACTAATAAAACAACACACGAACTGTAAAGAAGCTCAAAGTTGAGGCAAATGTAGCGTAACTTTGTGAACAGAACTTAGTTTGTGCCTACATACATACATAGGTAATGGCGTGGTTGTTAGGTATATAAAATAAAGTAAGAGCCTGTTCCCAAAGTGTATTTCGATGATCAGTTTTCACTGAAACTGAAAATATCAAATCGCAATTTCAAATAATCACGTACGAAATTTTCGAGTGCCGTGAGTGAAACGGGTAAAATACAAAGACCCTGATACCAAATTAATACTTTAATGGTCGTTCCCAATAATTCGAAAGTTAAATATTGGTTCGTTCCATCTTTTGTTTCGGGCTATATCTGGAGACCGACTGATTGTGTAGATATTGATTTTGTTCAGCAATAAAGTCTTACTTGCTTCTACTGTATGTTGGTAGATTTCGCCTTCTTTTTTTTAGCTATTTTATACCCTTTATGTGAATAGCAACAAGAGCTTATGACACTGCGCACAAGACGAATATTTGTTGTCACAATACGGTGGGAATCATCTGTAAGGGTTAAGTGTTATTCCTGTCACTATCGCACATCTGTCAACCGACAAGTGCAAGATAGAGATGGGAAAATGTCAATTGTCAACGCCAAGTAACTTTTTACAGGATATCTCAGAAATAACCTTAGTTAACTTCATAACTATCAAAACTTATTTTCTTAAAATCAATCACTTTGGTACAACAATACCACGATCGTTTGCTGCCAACTCCCATCGAAACATGCCCGATCTGTCCCAAGTCATCGCAACTGTCTCCACTAGAGTGGCCCGTGCAATAATTTCAATCTTTCGATTTTATTTAAATACGCATTTCCGACGTCAGTATGGGCGCAGATCGATTTGATTAGTTGATTTTAAACCAAGTAGTACATATATTAATAATACCTTGCACAGTTTATATGTATACCTCGACCTAAGAAGTAACTACTCACGCACAACCTAAACAAAGGAAGACCTCTAACGAGCAATCAGGATCTTATCAGAAAACACGCTGAGGTAAAAGGAAATTAGGAATTATTAATGTGACCCCTTAATTTGTGGGAGGGGTGAGATTGCGTGCCTTCATAGTCGGTTTACTGTGAAATATAGCCGTTAATAGCCCTAATTTATTGTTTTGCGATTTAATGGACGTTTGCAACTGAATTTACGGGGTCTGGTTGTGGTTAGTTAACATGTCGGTGTTAAATTAGGTATTGTTTCTTATTGATGTAGGTAGGTATAAATTGCCGATATGATTGTCTACTATTTAGTTTTCTTTTTGTGTAACAAAATGTGTTCCTATTAAAGGCTCCTGCAAACAGGCGCGACGCGCGACGCGAACCGCGCGCGACACAAAGGCACAGCTCGTTGCGCGACTTGCGGTGCCTTTGTGTCGCGCGCGATTTTATCGCGTGTCGCGCCTGTTTGAAGGAGCCTTAACACGTTTTTTACTGTGAGTTACTGCGGCGCATAGGTAACAGCGAAGATGACTTTTAAGCAGATATTGAGCCAAACATTCAGGATCCAACAGAGCGCATCCCAGAGCATCATAAAATACACTTTTAGACCTTCAACTCTCCGCGCTGAGCTGTGCGTTGAAAATGCAGTGCGCGAAAATAATCTCCGCTACAGAAAATTGCTCGTAAGAACCTGCGGGATAATTGCGTAACACACTATCACAATCGCTTTCATTTTGACAATTCAACAACATTCATTGCGTTAAGGCTCCTACAAACAGGCGCGACGCGCGACGCAAATCGCGCGCGACACAAAGACACCGCTCGTTGCGCGACTTGCGGTGCCTTTGTGTCGCGTGTCGCGTCGCGCCTGTGTGTACGAGCCTTTATACATTGTTGAGCAGACAAATTTTTCAAACATAAGAAGCAATGAGGGTTTTCGTGAAAATTTACGACACCAGTTGGCACCACTGTGACAAGAGGTCTCCCAATACAAAATATATGATGACGTTCATCATTCGATTCATTCATTCGTTCATCATTCCGTCATGACTAAAGAAAATATAGGCTCTTTGACAGATGCCTGGACCTGACGAGCCAGTGCTGCCACCTAGCGAACGTCATTTCAGAAAACCCTCATTAATTCGCAATATCCTTAAAAATGATGCAGATGCAGATTATATTGATTGATAGTGTATTACGCAATAAGGGTGCTGGGCTTAATACTCGTACAGACGCCAGCACATCAAGCGACTACAATCTGTCAAATTCCTTTAATAGATTTTCAACTTTATCGCTAAAGCATAAGGTTCAAAGTTGATTGGGAAAATTTGACAGTTTCGGGTAGCTTGATGTGCTGGCGTCTGTACAAGTCCGAAGAGAATATTCGTCACCATACCACGCACTGCCGGACACCTAGGTCTGTCCAATCACAAGCCTTTTAAAGGCTCCTTCATACAGGCGCGACACGACACGTGGCACAATGGCACCGCAAGTCGCGTAACGAGCGGTGGCGTGTCGCGCCTGTTTGTAGGAGCCTTAACTCGATGCTCGGTACTCTTATCTAGCTGCCCTTAGATCATTGCTCCTACCCTACGTTAAGACGACTTAGCAAAATGACAATATTGTGTTGATATTACTATGCAGGCTGAATGATAATAGAAACCTAAATCAACACCAAACACAACACAGTTCAATATTCCTGAACGAAGAAGGTAGGGTTACCTTCCATAGGCAATACCCCCAAACGACCCCCTATTGTATTCGCTGGCAGTATAAAAATACTTTCATTATAAAAGTGCGTATACACGAGCCCATTGGGGACCGCTATCCCGGGGCACCTGTTGCGGGGCGTATTAATATCGATCTTACCTTCTGGCCGCAAGCCGCCATTTTTAATAATGTGACCACACGATGCAATATTGTCAAAGGAGATTTTGGGGACGCCATTATGGGACAGACTATGAAAAATAAAATCTATATTGAGCTGGATATTTATTTGGTCAAAAGTGTGGCTGGAATAACCAAAATGTCAAGAATAAGTCTTCTAAGAAGAGGGCTGTGTCCAGCGGACGTGTTAGGTTGAGCTAATTGAACAAAAGACACGCAAGTAGCTAGTAGAAACTGATAAAGGCTTCTACAAACAGGCGCGACCCGCGACGCGAATCCCGCGCGACCCAAAGGCACCGCTCGTTGCGCGACTTGCGGTGCCTTTGTGTCGCGCGCGATTTTATCGCATGTCACGCCTGTTTGAAAGCCTTAAAGCGCCTGTCTGGGTTCAGAGCTGTACACGACCTACAACTGGTAAGTCGCAGCAGTTGCCACTGGGCCACCATTGCTTTCAATAATTTGAACACATGAGTAATAGTTGTCAGAATATTCAGAATTGGAAGATGTTAACTGGCAGTACCAGCCATATAATGTAATTACGCTACGTTAATTTGCGAATATTACTGCACTGCCACTCAGAAATTTGATTAGGCCTACGTAGCTTGTTGCTATACTATGTTTACCTTGTATAAGGAAGCATAAAGACGCCAATAACGTGATATTACAAGCTTGTTACGTAATACGGGGGACTGTTTACAAAAGTGCGTGTACGAAGGCGTACGGCCGTACCACCCGCTCCCTCGGCGCACCTGTTGCGAGCCATTAATATCGATCTACACAATTTTTATGGCTGCCATCTTTACTACGCATCCCCTGTTTGCGAACTTTATTTTTAAAGGAGCGTGTTTTGATTTTATGCCCCTTTGCGTTGGTACCTTTTTAGGGGTTCGTACTCAAAGGGTGCCAACGGAACCCTATTACTAAGCCTCCGCTGTCCATCCGTTGTCTGAGCCTCTGCCGGCTGTATCTCCTGAACCGTAATAGGTAGACAGTTAAAATTTTCACAGAAAATGTCGTTCTCAAAAATTTTAAATAAGCGACCAAATAAACAAGAAAAGTTTTTTAAATACTTATGTTGTGTTAAATATTGTACGGAACCCTTCGTGTGCGAGTCCGCCTCGCACTTGGCCGGTTTTTGTTGTTCGTGGGGATGGGTATTTATCACGAAATTGGTAATGATAGTCCGAGTTTTTTTTTTACGCTAGTGAGCGACTTTTATAACGCGCATTGATTACAATTTTTGGGGTATTCCTTGAAGCGCACCAACTTTGAAACGCACCAAAAGTATTCCTCGAAACGCACCATTCAGGTGTGTTATGGAAATCGAAATAAAAATTATTGTAATTTTATTCCACGAAATGCATCAACGATGAAACATAGAGAAGACCATGAAGGATTCGCAATAAATGATATCGATAGAAGTTTCATTTGGTGCATTTGAAAGTTGGTTTGTTTTGAAGAATACCCTCAATTTTTATTTCAGTTGTTTAATATTGTAAACGCATATTGAATAGCAAGTTCTAAAGCTGCACATTTGCCCTCGTTGTACGTTTAATATTTTACAATTCCAAGCTTCCAAGTCTGGATTTTGGCAAAATGTGGGCGTAATTTATTTATGTATTTATTTCAGGTGACGCAGGGCCATAGATAAAACACTTTAACCTAAACATACATATTTTTACTATAAAATAGTACTTCACTAGCTTGTTCTTGTGCTGTTCCGTGGTACTTGTCCGCGGAAGCGACGGAACACCACGTCCTGCGGCCAGAAGTCTTCTTCCATGACGACGGGCAGATAACAATTCGGTACGCGCACCACGAACGCCCACACCACCTAGTCATAGTATAGGACCTAGTACAGGTACAGACGCCAGCACATCAAGCTACCCGAAACTGTAAAATTTTCCCAATCAACTTTGAATCTTATACTTTAGCGATAAAGTTGAAAATCTATTAAAGAAATTTGACAGATTGTAGTAGCTTGATGTGCTGGCGTCTGTAAACCTCTGCTTAACCCTTCGGGGAATACAGGCGTGATGTCCTGATATGTTTTATGTTAAGGTGTACTTGAAGCTTTTAGGGCTGATTTTTCCAACGCCAGATAATTTTATCGAGCGAATAATTTTGAATTGTTGACAGTTCTTCTATACAAAATCTGTCGTACGTTAATTTTATTCCACGAATAAAAATTATCTGTCGATTGAAAAATCAGCCTTTAGAGATACTAAAATTGAAGAAAATTTGTGAATATTTTCTTTCGAGAACTATACAGGGTGGCGCAACATCGGCGCGAAATTTTTGGTCGGTAAAAAATAAAAAATTAGGCGTTCCATACATTTTGACCGCGTAGGTATTGTGACACTTTTGTAGGAAACAACAGTTTTTTTTTTAATAACCAACGAAAAATGTCAACCTAGGGGTTCCAGAATCATGTACAGACGCCAGCACATCAAGCTACCCGAAACTGTCTTTCCCAATCAATTTTGAACCTTAATCTTTAGTGATAAAGTTGAAAATCTATTAAAGAAATTTGACAGATCGTAGTAGCTTGATGTGCTGGCTTCTGTACGAAGTCCGTGGTAACAAGTTGTGCGTCGATGTCCCTGCCAGCCTGTATTTTTAGCACACTCACATTCTTTTTCCTTGATCATATTTCTTACAGAAGTGACAACGATAATCTGAGTATCCTTATAAAACGGAGGTTGAACCATTTTTGTTTTATTTTCGTTGAGTATGCTCTTTTTTATAGGTATAAATTATGAGGGGCTTGTGGATAAGCAAAAACAGCAGCACGGTTCGATCGATCAGGATAAGCTACGCTTGCCACGGTTGGTCCGTGGATGGGTGATCTTTACATACCAAGACCCCTCCGTGCCTCGGAAAGCACGTTAAGCCGGTCATCCCGGCTGTCATTCGTAGATCTTTGACAGTCGTTACGGGTCGTCAGAAGCCCGAAAGTCTGAAAATCGTATTACCCAATAAGTGAGTTGTGGAGGTCAGATAGGCTGTCGCTCCATGTAAAATACTGGTATTCAGCTGCATCCGGTTAGACTTGGAGACGATTCCAACACATTCACAACAGACAACACATTCGCAACACACAACACATTCGATTAAGGCTAGGCAGTAGGCCTTTTGTATTTTGCACGTGAAAATTGTAAAGTATTAGACATACGGAAACAAAAAGGTACTGATGTTCTTAATATTTCCATCGTTGACAACTTCAGGTTCAGGACAACCATTTGCTTCAGCTATCGCGTTACATTTTTAATTTATGTTCCTGTTCCTGAAAGTATCTTATATTTTTTCTAGTTAATAATAGTTTGTTTGTTTTTTCTTAACTATGATTATAAAGAGAAAAGATTTGATTTTTTGTATGTTTGTTTGTTACGCTTCCACGATAATACAGCTGAACAGATTTGGATGAAATTTGGCACATAGGTAGACCATGACCTGGATTAGGACATAGGTAGTAAGTATACTTTTTATCCCGATTTTCGCGCGGGGCGCAATTAGTTAATTATAAAATGAATTAGAAAAGGTGGTGGAAACCCTCATCAAAAAATATCTGGCAAACAAAATTATAGTACGGGAAGAACAATTTCACGCATAAACGAGCAGGTACTTAAATAGTGTAAAGGTTCAGCGAGCAGGTAATTAAATAAGTAGGTTAAAACTAGCAAAAGAAATGAGAATTTTATGCGCGGTTTTAGGGTTTGGGTTTGGACACAGGTTTGGGTTACATAAAGGGTGAGAAATTATATTTTTTTTCACATTTTTTTTTGATTTGTGGTGATATATCCAATGATGTATACTTTCTTATACTTTCCTTTTTTCCCTTATCGCAGGACAAAAGCCTACTCTAATTCACAGCATAAAATGTACGGTTACCGAACGACTTATTTAAATAAAAAAAAGGTTCAGTACCCGGCGATAAATATTGCACATTGACCTTTTAACACAAAACCATTTTATACAAAGAATAAAAATAATTATCAAAAGAAGCAAATCATAATTGTTTTAACAGCTCCTAATAGATACCGGACTGTTTGTATTTCGTGCGACAGAGATAACGCTCTACGAAGCCGAAATTAGCCGATTGTCTCTTTCCAAAAGGTCGATGTGCAATATTTATCGCCGGGTACTGTAATTGCTTTTTACTACAAAAACTCCTGTGTCTACTCTTTATTGAGAACTAATGAGAATCTTATGGTTTAGGTATCGATGCCCCTAACGTCGGCAGAGTTTCGCTAACTACCTAATTAAATTTGGCCCTGCCGATGTATTCTGTAAAAATTTTACCGTGTAAACTTACAAAGGTAAAGTGAGATCACCGTGAGCTCGAAGTGAGCCGTCAATTCCTAGAATCAGGCGGAATAACAGGAGGCCAATTCCTGTCATTAAAAAGGTTCAAAATCTAGTCGATCTAATTTCAGCGACAATCAATGTCAAAAACGTCAAAAATATAGGGAAATTAGAGGTATTTTGACAGATTGAGACTGAGATCAGACTCTGAACCTCTCAGGTCACTACACCGAAGTTTTCACGGTAAGATTTTTACAGAATAGACAAGCTGATTTCGTTTGATCTTTCAGGTTAAGCTTCTTTTGTTTTCAAAGTATTAGAGATCTATTTTCGGATAAAGGTTGGCAGACCTTTGATGTATCACAATACAAGGAGACCTTTAAAGGATATGACTAACGATGTCATTCCAAAAGAAGTATAAGTGCTTTCTTTTAAATATTTGTACTTAGGAAAAAATTATTTATTTGTTTTAATATAACGTAAGGGCTTCTACAAACAGGCGCGACACGCAATGTAATCGCGCGTGACACAAAGCCACCGCTCGTTGCGAGACTTGCGCGGTGCCTTTGGTAAAAATGGTTAAAATTGTGATTTATGTTAGAATAAATTATCTGGTATATCGAATTCCTAACGGTGTACCACTATTTACGCCACACCATGTATAAACATTATTATTACTCTATCGTGAAACAAATGAGCTCACTGTACCCTTAGAATCCATTTTATTTAATTTGCAAACAGTCGGTAGGTGTGCTAATGTGCCCCAGAAGACCTGAGCTTATTCGTGCTACAGGTTGTCTCTTGGGAAACCTTTTGCGAAATGCTTTATAGGACTTTCGTGTGAGGGGTAGTTTTTGGAACACCTTAATTAGTACTTAATGTGTTTTGTTGGCGTACAAGTGAGCTAAAGGAATTTAAAGGTAAAACGCACCACAATATTTTGGAGTAGTCACTACAAACAACAACAAAAAACGTGTGCGGTCGGGGGACGCCCGTCAGGAACGAAGTACCTTACGCGACACTCGCACGCACACACACACTCGTATTAGAGACAGAGAGACAGAAAATGATGATTTTTACTTCTTCTTTCAAACTTCGAGCTTCATTCCAATTAACATGTACCTAAGGCTTGTTACACACATCATGGTGACATGGAGAGTGCGACTGTAGCAACCCAATGCTGCACGCCACTAACTAACTGAGCACTAACTGACGGGGTCCGCTAAAACCGATGCCTGACAGGGTCGCGCAACACCACAACCACAACACGTGGACGGGCGCTAATTTGTATGAAAATTAATAGTTAAATTTACACAGACCACAT
Organism: Luperina testacea; assembly: GCA_927399505.1. Taxonomy (NCBI): domain Eukaryota; kingdom Metazoa; phylum Arthropoda; class Insecta; order Lepidoptera; family Noctuidae; genus Luperina; species Luperina testacea. Next base: position 16,753,112 of record OV656759.1, on the reverse strand, counting down.
TTTGCCGTCATTATCAACCGCGTGTGTGATACCGACCACATCGCAGTCACGTCGCAACCACAACGTAACCACCAGCGATACCGCGAACTAGCGGCCGGCCACATCGCAAACACAATATTTTGTAGGGACCACAACGCAACTGCAAGAAGCCGCATCGACACTATTCACACGTAACCATAGCTTGACAACATTTTATCGCTGCGATGTGGTGTGGTACGTGTGAATGGGCCCTAATTCATTCATTTAAGTCTTGCGATTCTTACTTCGTAATCTTGACACACACGTTCTGAATAACGAAAACATACTTAAACGATGTTCGTAGAGGATCTGATGAAAATGATAACAGCTGGATTACACGTGGTCTCGTAAGTGCCAATTTGCCAATGTTGTAGTGACACAATTTATAATGTTTAATATTTATTTTATGATACTTCAAACCGTAATTCTAATCTTAAATGACCTTTAAGATGTTTTTCATTTGACAAATTATTGAGGTTGATTTTTCATCGATGATTTTGAATTACAATTTGATAACGTTATTCAAACAATAATGTTGGAAAAATGCGAAAGTTTGTGAGGATGGATGGATGGATTTCGATGAAACTTTACAGTAATATAGTACGCAAAATACGCGCATTAACGTGGAGTTGCGGACACCAGCCCGTATTACCTATTACCTACCTACAGTAATATAGCTTATACATGATAATAACACATAATGATACTTTTTATCCCGATATTCCCACGGTATCGACACTTATGCGGGTGAAACCGCGGGGCGCTGCTAGTTAAAAAATAAATAAAAAAGATCCGTTTAGTCAGTGATTGCGTAAGAATTAAACCTGAACAGTGTTTGTATACACTTTCATTAGATACAGTCATCTATAACATACGAAACATGTTCATGGCCTAATCATTTAATGGCTTGCGGTCTTCATATTTCAAGCTAAAGAAGGATTTGTTTGAGAGAGAAACTAGCTAATGAAACTAAACAACTATAAAAAAAGTTATGGGGTGGGGAGACCCCCAGCAGGAACGGAGTTCATTTTGAATTTCAGTTTGACCGCACTATTGGCTCCGGCACCCTCGAAAACCATGAAAACGACACCCACGATGAAAATTTAGAAAATTTTTCAACCGCCTTCTTAAATTTTCATTTTGACCGCACTGTTGGCTTCCTCGAAAACCATAAAAACTATCTTTCTCCCTCTGTCTCGACCTTCTTTTACACAAGATCCCATTAAAATAAGTGGTCAAATTTTAACATAGCGCTCAGAGGTCTAACTAAAGATATCAAAGCAAAAAAAACACTGATTAAAGTGATTTTATTTTAACCTAAAGTAATAAATTACTATCGTCTAAAAGATTAGTGTATTTTCGTTAGCTGATTATTTTTCTTGTAAGTATCTACGCGTTTTTCTTATATATTTTTTTACTATCGTCCTTATTTTGTTGGACTGAATGATTTCTAAAAGTTTGTCCATCTATTTTAATGGGACCTTATATATTTGTAATAAAAATTCGCATGGAGGGAGCATAACGCTTTTACGTTACGTGACGATTCTCCTATTTTATTCCTACCTCAAGCTCCGTCAAATAACTTCGTTTCAAAAATACGTATGGGTGTATATTATCAGTGAAGTAAATATGCACGCAGTGTTACATCACTAAAAGCAAGCTTACACAAAGAACGTAAAAAAAAAGTAATTAATCTGAAAATTAAAACAACATTACAATTTTAATGTCATAGCAAACTTTCCGTTTTATTCTTCATTCGTCCCAAAGTTTTGTCCATTGACCATTTGATATTCCAAAAAATTCTTTTTCGTCCCAAGCAATATGCTTCCTTTTGAAAAAAAAATATATATTTATTCGCGCTTCGTCCTATTTTATAAATTCCTTCTACGGCCCATATTTTTTTGTATATGCCAAAACACGGCTTCAAAGTGAAGCCTGTTCGAAACAAACTTTTAATTTAGGTAACACCACCGTGTTTGTGTGTTTCTGTTTACCCTGTTACATAAAACGTGACAAATAGTAGATTATTAACCAAGGGGATAAAGCAGTGTCTTCTGTCGCGGGTGACGATTTAAATCGCGAGCGTAACGAAGGACTCGAGGTTTACTCCCGAGCGTAGCGAGGGTGTTAAAAACTTAAATCACGAGCGAAGCGAGGGATTTAAGACGAGTCCTGAGTGTAGCGAGGGATTTAAGTTCACCCAAGACTGAGACAGATTTATCACCGAGGAAAATACTCTACTTTTCGTACCATTTGCGAAAAAATTAACACAATAATAATATGAGATAAGCATTTATTAAAAATAATGACAATTAAAAGTAAAAGACAAGAAGTACTGATTCTGAAATTGATAGGCCTTTCGCACTTCTCCACGTTGAAAATTCTTCATAAGTTTTTAAATAATTTTCCTTGGATTTTGTTGGAAGCAAATTATTTATAATTGCGGCAGCATTTGCACTGATGGAATCCGACAATTCACTGTCACTGGCGCTTTGATTTAACATCGTAACGTATTTTTAGAACATTAACTTATTTATAAAAATAAATTAAAATAAACCTAACGTTTATGTATTTGAAGAAAACAAAAACGCGGCAAATTCCTAGACTAATATTTTTTTGTCGGAAAAGCAAAGGCATCAAGCTCATACGGCCTCGTCGGTTTTCGTAATTTTATTTAATAATCATAACTGCATAATAAATGCGTATTCCTTTTTCAAAAAGATGTATAATGCTTTATATACAAACTCAATGATGTAAACACAGATGTAGTTCAGTATAAATTTCGGTAAGTATTCCAAATTTAAATCACATTCTCCCCCTAGAGGATGAATGAAATTCAGTACAATTTTCTTTCCCTGTTTTTAACAGATTAAAAATGACTATTGTTATGTTCGCTTTTTGTGGCATAGAATGTCACTTTTTTGAGCAAGTGGTACGAAAACATATATACCTAATGTCTAACCAAATAAGCTTAAGGATTATAGACGCCTCGTGAATTTTACGAACTTCCTCTTCTCACGACATAAAATAAACACGCAGCTATAAAAGTTTCCCCAACCGTGAACATAAATTACATCGGTTAAAACATGTGGAAACATGGCCGAACCATGGAAACTCCATAATGTAGGAGCTAGTAAAGTTTTATTTCAAAAGTTTCGCTCTTTACACGAAATGTCGTACTATTGGCTGGGAAAGCCGTTCCGACTTCTAAGGGTAATAATCAAGTAATAGTATATGTTACGGTTATACTTCTTACCCACAGATATGGATAGACCTAGATAACGCAAGTATCACGAACTTTATGAAACCCAAGCGTGTCATTTTTTGACTACCTACTATGACGTCACAAGCACTATTTAGTGATGGGAAAATCAAATCTATTCAAAGACGCCGCCGCGTGCGGCACCCGTCTCGCCCTACCCCCGGGGCCTAGTTCGAGCGCTCACGCTCACCCAGCCAGCAGTACACAAGACTGAGCGCGAAAGTGGCGGCTTACGATTTTTGTACGTAAGCTGGTGCGATTGTTGGCACGCGAAGTAGTTGCTCTTGCGTTATCTAGGTGTATCTATACATGTGTTCTCGATTAGGGAAAGTTTTGAAAGATTATTATGTTATGGGTTTTTTGTTTAATTAGGTATAAGGTAAAACAAAATGAATCGTTAATTTTAATAGGTGTACAGGATCGCAGGAACATCGACGCGTTATTTTGTAAATATGAGGACTTTTTAGGCCTTGTAGACTTTAGTTCTGTAGACCATTTTTTATTTTATCAAGTACATACCTGGCACTTGTTGATAGGCCTACGCTGTCCTCCCATACCTACTGTAATTTGAAATCATTGTAAAAGCCAATTATTTTTAAAAGAGAACCCTGGAGTTTCTTGCCGGCTCTTTTCCATAGAAAACGACCAATTGGAACCGTGCACCTATTATAGTTTCTGACGTTTCATATGTGCCCATTGTAGGTTTATGTGAAATAAAATATTTTGATTTTTATTTCTACCTGTTACCATTTAGTATTCTGTATGCAACGAAATTGTTCATCGGTTATTAAAAAAGAATATCTGTTCATACATTTTGACCGCGTAGGACACTTTTCTATGAAACAGCAGATATTTTTTTGAAGTGAAACTTCTTTAGGCGAGTTGGGCATTTTTTGAGATGGGAAAAAACCATGGAAGTCGCGACACTGTTCCCGACACCGCGCTACTTTCGGATGTGTGCGGCTGTCCTCGGTTTTAAATCCGATATGTCAGTGAGTGATGGCAAAGTATTTTGTTTGTGTTTTGTTTTCACTTCTGTCGGCACTCCCGGAGTGCCACTGTTTTTTTATAACCTACGAAATTGGTAAGGTTCTAGAACCATTGTGCGCGCAGTCTTAGTTGCAGTTTGCGCGTCGATGTGCTGCTACCCTGTACAATTACATGCGTTGCAAGGACTTTGTGAAATTTCAGGTTTGAAATGACCGATGTATTGATTTTTCATCTAGTTACATTAGCAAGCCATGAGCAAGCCGAATGGCGATCACAATATGTGTAATTAGCGTGTGCAGAGAACAGTACTTACTCGAGGAGAACCGTTTACGAAATATTTGTTTTGTAATTAAGCCGCAATTTTGTGGTATATCTTTTGTTGTAACAATAGGCGACACCTAAATTAATGCGTAAATAAAACGCGTTGTTGGATTATCATCAATCGGCGCAGAGTCGAGCACAAAAAGTTAGATTTTGAATTCAACATGTTTTAGGTATTAATTTTTTTATTCTTAAACATACATTATTTTGTTTTTTTTTTACATTTTTACTCGCCAAACTTTCGAGAATATAGGTATCGCCAAGTAGGTATTAGTGAAAACTGGCTTATGGAATGTCATAGATTTTGACGACTAACCGTAGGGAGCCTTAGACAATAGGTATTAGGTAAACATTCAAACGAGAAATACCTATTTATGTTATACTTACATAATTAGTCTATAATATTCCCACTGCTGGGACACAGGCATCCTCTCTGTGAGACGCACTGGGTCATAATCCACCACGCGGGCTCTGTGCGGATTGGTAGGTGTCACATGTATTCGGATGCTTGGTTCTAGGGCATGCTGGTTTCCTCACGATGTTTTCCTTTACCGTTTTGGGAGCAGTGGTGATGAAATTAATTACACAAAGTAAATAATTGTCTGCCTGGGTTCGAACTCACGACCTACTCGTAAGTCGGGGCCAATACTACTGGGCCGTCATTGCTCTTTATGTTATACTTATTAGTAAGATAATAGTATGTAATTAGTAAGATAATGGTATGTAAAAACTTTCCTAAGATGCCTCTTCCAAAGGTTATACCATTTCTTTCCGTAAGATAATACCGTATAATTGGTAGGGTACATGACCCTACCAATTATCTTTTAGGGACATTGGGCTTTAACTCATTGGAGGTGAGAAGAGGCCTTGATCAACTCACTGTAGCCTGCAAGATCTTACGGGGACGTATCGACTGCCCGGAACTCCATGGTCTTTTCTGCCGACAATTTGTGCCCGACAAATACAGACGCCAGCACATCAAGCTACCCGAAACTGGCAAATTTTCCCAATCAACTTTGAACCTTACGCTTTAGCGATAAAGTTGAAAATCTATTAAAGAAATTTGACAGATTGTAGTAGGTTGATGTGCTGGCGTCTGTACATCGGATACCGTCAGAGCCGCCGCCACAATCTGTTTGCGCAACTGCCAGCCAAAACTGTAGCCAGAGCTGAATTCCCAATCTGTCGTACTCTAGAGGTGCTGAATGCCCTGGTTGAAAACCCTGAATGTGATGTGTTTGCGGATGGATAGAATAAAATTATGCGTATATGTCTGGAGTTCTGTGAGAGAAAGTATGCAGGGAAGTCCACTGTTCCATGTTAATTTTAAATAGGTATATTATTGTGAACGTAATTATTGTCTCTATGTTAATTAATGTAATTGATGTTTTACCGTTTTAATCAACTATAAATAAATAAATAAAATGTAATAAAAGATCTAGTCTTCACATCTTTAGAGCTCAATAGAGTAATGAAATATCATATTCATAGAAGAATCTTGGTAACAGAAGTACTGTGTCATCTAAACATAGCTAATGGCTACCACATATTGCTTGGTATATGATTACATCGGCACATGCTACGGGACTCATGTTTATCATCTTTATAGTTGTTTATTCATATTTTTTAATGACGCAGTATGGAATAATTTATTGGTTCATCCATTAGATTCACGTGTTTTAACATAAAGCTATACTACTATTACTTCAATAATTTAAACCGATTAGAGCGTTACTATGTAATTTGCATGTAGTTTACAGATTACTGTAATTTTGAAATATTTTTGAAGTTAAAACTTCTTTATCGGCGTTGTACACTTTTTTTGTAATGGGTACAAAATGTTAAACTCGCGTCAGGACACGTAACTTGATCGAAAATTCGTAAGACGGATGGCCGTAGCCGGTATCGCGCGTGTTTTGTTTATAAGACGATGCTCAAAATACACACGTAATTGTTCAAGTTTTCACTTCTGTCGGCACTCCCGGAGTGCCACTGTTTTTTTTATTCGATATAGGATGGGTTATGTATAATTCAGATCTACAATTATACCTACCAAATGGAATGGGGCTATTGCCATCTAAGAATCTCCTGCCTCGTTGGTGTAGTGGTCGCAAGAGCTACTGCTAAACATGAGGTTTTGGGTTCGATTTCCAGATCAGGCAAAGAGTTATTGTGTTTTACCAACAGAAATTTCTCAATAGCACCCTGGAGTCTTGATTTATGCCCGGTCAGATAGGCAGTCACTTCATTCAAAATACAGGTATTCAGCTGGGAAAAGGCTAGAGAGTTTGATTGTTCATCTGCTCCAATATTTTCTCCATTTCTAAACATATCTGATGAAATTGAATAGGTGCGACAAATTAATATATTTCAACGTGTTTTAAGTATAGTAAATTAACATGCCATTAAGGAAAGGGATGCACATACGGGAGCGTTGTCGAGCGATTTGACAATGTCGCGCGTCGTCGCGCGCCCTTTTTTTTTCGTAGGAATAGTCAAAATTAGATAAATACCGCTAGATTAACGCGTTGCCAACTTGCTTCATGTTGTGAACTCTGCGATGAATGGATTACATAACGGACGCATGCTAAAATTGATACTAAAATTTTTAAATTACTTTGATAATTTTGAAAAAAAAATGCATACTGGGACGACGATAATTCGTGTCTACTTGAAGGGAATAACTGCATTATCTAAGACGATAATTACACATTTTGTTTTTCATAAATTCTGGCCTGGGAACTGACAATTTATAATGATTATGTAACAGTTACTGCACCTCCTATTTCGATTTTTCAATGTTTCGTTTTCAATTTCATCCTGTATATTACTTTCCCATTTATTTCTCAGTTAACTACAGTCCTGACATATATCAAACGCAATCGTTAGAGCATTATCATGTAGGAGCCCATAAATTAATCAGTATTCATTCATTTTCGAGTACGCCATTATTCCCGTTCATTTCTCGCAGGCTGGCACTATAAATTATCCGAGCCGACTCATCGCGTCCACTGAATTTCACATTACTAAAGCTGGGAATTTCTCAGTTTTGTTCTCTTATTCATGAACCGAAAGCTGTATTTAAAATGGACAACAGTGTGTCAATACTGAATGTTCCGCATTTTTTAGACAAAATAAATGATTGTTTGACAAAAAACAATTATAAATGTTCGCTTTTGATGGTGTGGCTGCCCTGTTCAGGAGTGTATACTTACTGTAGACAGGTACTTAGCTAATTATATCAAATATACGATTATGCTTCTGGGATGTGTGGTGTTACACGAATGGATAGTACCTATAAGAAATGAGTACATAAGACGAAGTCTGAAAGTGGTACCGGTAATTGAAAAGTTGTATGGAAATCAGTCATCATTGTATGGGCTTGTGATACAGAGTGTACGAGCCTACTTCTCGTTAAAGGCATTTTTATATAATCTGTGCTCCATAAGTGGCAATACTAATATTCACAGATTTTCTCTGTGCGTCTTCTTGGAACTGTCATGTGAGGACCGGCGTCTCCCCGCCTTTTGTAATACAAGAAACAACAAAACTACTGTTCAAAATCCGAAGATTTTCAATAAGTGTGCCTAAAACACACTTCAATTATGTGCGTAAACACAGAGGAATGAGGAAAATATCGTGAGAAAAGTTTTGAGTACGAATGTCGATGACTATAAGAGTAGGGGAAGACCAAAGAAACTGTGGAAGGACATGGACAATGTGAATGATGATATGGTTAGAAAGAGGGTGACGACTAATAGAGAAGAATGGACGAAAAAGACATGTTACGCCGACAGCAAATAAATAAGGATAAGGACGGAGAATGATGATACTATTATGCTTCTATGTCCTGAAGGCAGTGATATATATGGCAATGTTGTATAGGTACTAATATAGCGTCTGTATAGTTACACAACGCTTTGTCTTCTTCTTTCGAAAGTCAAATTACTGACGGCTGAAAGAGAGAAATCGGTGTGTAACTATTCATCTGAGGGGCAATTCTCGTAATTTTAAGAAAGTTCATAGTCTGATCTCAGTCTCAATCTGTCAAAAATACCTCTGATTTCCCTACATTTTGACAAGTTTTTGATTTTGAACGTTTTAAATGACGAGAATTGACCTTCTGATATAATACGTTTATTAGTAAGGGGGTAATTTTGCCAGTTATGTCTAAGACCCTTTTAATAGGAGATGAGCCCATTGCTATTTAAATAGGACATAAATTCAGACTCAGGACTACTCCGAAGAATTTCATAGAGAACACACTTGAACACTTACGCCACGGCGTTTAGACTTACATTTACTTAGACTTACTTACATTTACATAATACAATAAATACACACATAAAGTATATTATACTAATCTAAATAAATATATACACATACATATAAATATATCCATATAATAATAAACATGAAACAGGATCAAAGAAAGTATAATGATGATGTTTAAGGAGAGAGGAAGTGCTTTTTACCATAATTTTAAACGTGGACAAAGATTGAGCACGCCTTACCGACACGGGCAAGTCATTCCATAACCGTACTGCTTGAACAGTAAAGGTAAAGGGTTTGTCACAGAAACTGCCGGAATGCATCGGCATCTCTAGTCTCAGTATTTCTTTATCTACAATTCCATACAAGTTATCATTCGTTGGCGTAGTATGTATGAATTTATAATGGTATTATAAAGCAGACGCCAATCAAATGCCAAAGTCAAGTTTGATGATGATTGATCTCAACCGCCAGTGTAATGCCTACATGGGTCAAATACAATGCAAAGGCCACAGTAATTGCTTTCTGACATCGAAAGACAGAACAATTAAGTACCAACAATCGAAACACTGAGTACTAAATTAGGGTTACCATTTGGAAATTTGAAAAAATTTTTTTTTTTAATATTTTTTGTTGTCAAAAAAATGTCCGGAAAATATACTTTTCTCATTTTTTTTTTATAATTGTAAAAAAAAATATGCCTGAAGTCTAAAAATTCGGACAAGTGACCATGCTGGATAACGACCGGACGGGAAGCAACAAAGTCGGACAAGTCCGGATGGTAACCCTAAACAGAATTGTATTGCGCAGATGTAAATAAAGATCACGTAATGAAATATTTCCTTGTAATTACGAATTCCGGCTGAAAATAAATCGAGTACAAAATTGATACACGGACTTTTCATGGTTCATTTATCTTTTTGTACGTTTTATTTACGGCTTGCTTTTCATTATTTACTTCGATATTATTATGAAATGAAATCCCTCTGTTTGTATACCTATACATGTATAATGTTACAAATTATTTTTAATGATTACTGATCGAGAAGTAACTTGATAGATTCATTTACAAAGACACGATTTCTTTTGGTATCAGAATAAGTATAATACCAGCCAGTAACAGACCTCTTCTACTATAGAGAAGACTCATAATAATAATAATTGCGTTACACACTTTCTGCGACAATCCGAAGGATTTTCAAGGAAAGTGATCCATTGCTTAATATATTTGAAAAATTCGTCTGCTTGACAACGTAAATAACGCAATGAATATTGTTGAATTGTCAAAATGATTGTGTGTCTTAAGCAATTAGCCCGCTGGGTTTTCTTACAATGATTTTCTTCACCATGAGGACGTGGGAGGTATCCGAAATGAATGTTATAGCATTATACATAACATTATAATAAACAATGTATTTCTAATGAATAGTGGTATCCCAGTGGTATTCCCACCGACTTACAAGTTGTAGTACGTAAGTTTGATCCCAGGCAGGCACTTTGTGTATTTAATTTCATCACCACTGCTCTCAAAACGGTGATGGAAAACATCGTGAGGAAACCCTGCAGTCTAATTGCTTAAGACACGCAATCATTTTGACAATTCAACAATATTCATTACGTTATTTACGTTGTCAAGCAGACGAATTTTTCAAACATATGATGCAATGGATCACTTTCTTTGAAAGTGTGTAACGCAATTATTATTATTATGAGTCTTCTCTGTTTTAGAAGAGGTATGGTACTGGCTGGTATTACTTATACTTATTCCGAAGACATGTGTCGTCCACCAACCCGCACTGGGCCCGCGTGGTGGATTATGGCCCACTCCCTCTCATAGAGAAGGGGCCTGTCCCAGCAGTGGGAAAATTATAGCCTGATTATTATGACATAATGAAAATACTTTACAAAACAGGTCTACGGGCTTGTAGTAAACATTTACCTACTAACTAACTTATTTATTTATTTTGTTAGGGAAAACAAACGATTGTACATTATATATTACATCTAAGATTACATTAGAAGTGGGTAAATGTACTATTCACAACGTTTCCATAGATTACCTAGGTTAATGATACAGTGAAGACACAATATTCAAGTTACAGAAACACAAAGAAGAAGACAGTAAGAGAATAAAGAGGCTGTACTTATTTTAAACTCAAACAGATAGTACTAAGTACAGTTACTACGAAAGCAAACAAAAGGAAAAGACACAGACATCACGCAAATGTAGACTATTCACCAAATATTTCTTAAATTTCTGGCGATCTAAAGCGAATATATCCAAATTCACAAAATGTTTATTGTTTTTAGCTAGTCTATGCTAATTTGTTATGCTAACTTATCCATTTTTCAGAATGATTTATTTAAGAGGCAGTATCAGCGTCTGATATTTATTGCTTTGGGGCGCGGACAGCTGACGCGCCATAAATATTAAGGGTGACGCTCACTGAGTTTAAGGGCGACGTTAATTAGTTCATTATTTTACATCAGCGTAGATTTTTTCCACTTTGTGTCTCTTTTTTGTTGTTATTGAAGTGAAAACTTCTTTAGGCGCCGTTGGGCATTTTTTGAGATGGGAAAAAAACCATTGAACTCGCGCCACTGTTAACGTAAACGACACCAGCGTGTTTTATTTATAAGACGATTCGAAAAGTATCCGCTTCGGATTCTGGCCCACTCCCTCTCACCGAGAGGAGGCCTGTGTCCCAGCAGTGGGAACATTATAAGCTAATGGACAAGTATGAAAGCCAGTACAGTACCCGGCGATAAATATTGCACATCGACCTTTGGAAAGAGACAATTGGCTAATTTCGGCTTCGTAGAGCGTTATCTCTGTCGCACGAAATACAAACAGTTCTATTAGGAGCTGTTAAAACAATTATGATTTGCTTCTTTTGATAATTATTTTTATTCTTTGAATAACATACAAAAAAAGGTAAAGGTCGATGTGCAATATTTATCGCCGGGTATTGTACATCTACTGTTACTGTTAGCCTGCATCATAACACTGCTGAGCGAAGGCCTCTCCCCATAATTTTCAGCTCTTTCGATCCAGGGCTAAAGTGGACCACTGGTCGTTTGTTTTGTCCCAGCTCGTCCCGCTATCTTCTACTGGTTCTGGGCTGGGCTCCACGTGGTGGTTATTTTGGCCCACAGCTCATTGGGCATACGGCAGACGTGGCCAGCCCAGCCGATCTATTCTGTAAAAATCTCACCGTGAAAACAAACTCACTTCACCTAAGTGAAGTGAGTTTGTTTTCGCTAGGAATTTACACTATTGACAGCTCACTCCACGCTCACTTCACCTAAGTTTTCACGGTGAGATGGTTACACAATCGCACTGCTGTACCACTTCAGCTTAGTGGCTATTTGAGCAACGTCAGTAATCTGTATTTTGGAGCGCAGTGTGGTGTTGCGACTATGGTCTGTCAATTTGACGCCTAGAATACTGCGCTCCAAGTGAGGGAAATATAATTTGCTTGTCTAATATTTGTTTACGCGGCACAGGAAATTCTAATATGAGGTTATAATACATAAACCTAACAATAATAATAGTACGTATCTATATCTAGCTAATTACCCGTATATATGGTTTAGGTAGGTACCTACATTATCAGCCGATAATGTTCCCACTGTTGGGATACAGGCCTCCTCTGTTCGAGAGGGAGTGTGGGCTGGAAATTACCACACGGGCCTAGTGCGGGTTGGTAGATGTCACATGTCTTCGAATTTTTGGTTCTAAGACATGCCGGTTCCCTCTCGATGTTGTCCTTCACCGGTTTGAGAGCAGTGGTGATGGAATCAGTTACATAAAGTAAAGTGCCTGCCTGAGGTCGAACCCATGACCTACGACTCCTAAATCGGGGCCGTTACTACTGGGCCACCACTGCCCTGTCAATCTTCAAACAGGCGCGACACGACACAAGGAGCAGATAGTCGCGCAGGGAGCGGTGCCTTTGTGTCGCGCGATCATATCGCGTGTCGTGCCTGTTTGTTTACACACGCAATCCTAATACGACGTTATAATGCTTGACCCTAACAGTAATCCTACTTTCCTACTAATATTATAATCCTACTAATACTTTAAATGCGAAAGTTTGTGAGGATGGATGGATGGATTTCGGTGAAACTTTACAGTAATATAGCTTATACGAGTACATCAGAATAACACTTTTATCCCGATATTGCCACGGGATCAATATTTAGCGCTGCTAGTACTAGTATATATCTAGCACTTTAGCCTTTATTGATAAAATGCTGAGGAAGATCAATGTAACCTTTTACGAAAGAACCTTTAAAGTGCAAGCATAGACTAAGAATGTCAGAAATAACATGAAAGGAACTTAGTTACGCTCAAATGACCGTGAAAGAAATTGATGAAGTCTCTTTTCTTTATGAATTTTATGGGATGAAACACTACCGTAATTGAATGGTCTTTAATGAATAATGAATCTGATAACTAGATTTACCATGATATCCTTGCGTTCATCCCGCGCGGGCTGGCAAAGTCGCATTTATAGTGTTTTTTTGTGATTATTTTATAAACCAAAGTGCTATTTTTTTCAGCCAAGTACTAGATCGTTGGTATAGGCGTTTTGGGGCACTGTCTCATGTAATTTTAACGTTCAACACGTGCTGATTGCTAGCCTAGTTTGAATAAATAACATTTGATTTTGAATTAACGACTTATTTTAAGGTGTGAGCCAAATATACTTCAAAGAAAAGAAGGAAAATAAGTTTATTTGCGAGTAAACATGACGCAGATAAAGCACACAAAACCAAGAACAATTTCGGGTAAAATATTCATCACATCCACGCAAAACGGCCATCGCTCAGCATAGCATTATGCTAAACCCCATGCGAGACAGAGCCCCAGTATTGGTTATAGCGACAGCCGACGTTGACGTGATGACGTCAACCTGTGCAGCAGAAGAAATGTGAAGTGTACATTTCTTCTAACATCATCGTCCACCAACATTCTAAAATGAGATATTAATTAAATTAATCTCTCGTACTGTAGTTACACTTTATACAGATACGGCAAGAACTGAAATTAATTTTGTTGATAAGTATGATTGCGTGCACTCAACTGCAGCACATTTCACAAATTACCTCGATAGTGTTTTGAGCTTTCATTTTAAATGATGATTAAATATTTCTGAGATTATTTTGAATGAATGAAATTCAATTCCATTTTAAAATATAAATTAATAATTATATTTTTTGTGCATTTCGTTGTTTTAAGAGTGTAGTCATTATTCTGATATAATATGTATGATGTGATAAGTAAAATATTCCTCTAAAATAATTAACTAATTAAATTAATAGCAATAATATTCAGCAACTACCTGAACCCAGTTATGCGCTTTACTTTGGGTAATTATTTTATCACTATTGCTCTCAAAACGATGAAGGAAAACATCGTGAAGAAACAGGCATGTCCTAGAACCTAAAATTCGAAGGCATGTGACATCTACCAACCCGCACTGGGCCTTCGTGTGTTTCCGGTTCTCTCGCTCTCACAGACACAGGCCTCCTCGGCCTCTGTACCAGAAGTGGGAACACTATTGGCTAATTATGCTACCATTCCAAAGTGATGTATTTAATATTGAAAAAAATCAATCTTCAAAACTTAAGGTAGCAACCAATTATTTGTCTTTACGAAAAGTACCTACTTACCTACCTATAGAGTAGAGAGAGAGGGAGAGAGTAGAGGAGAGAGAGAGGGAGGGAGTAGGGTAGAGTATTTTCTAAGTAGATTACAAAAGTCCTTATTTAGGTAGACTTCTTAGATTCTGTTCGTTCATTGAATTCATTAAAATCTTCGCATACCTTAGGTAGTACAAATCTTTTGTAACAGCAATCCTCCTACGCGTTAACAACGTACCAAACAATAATATAAGATTATAAATTAAGGCTCCTACAAACAGGCGTGACACGCGAAATAATCGCGCGCGTCACAAAGCCACCGCTCGTTGCGCGACTTGCGGTGCCTTTATGTCGCGTGTCGTGTCGCGCCTGTTTGAAGGAGCCTTTAAACAAGAAGTAATAATGTTCAAGTCGATAGGCAATGGCTTATTCTTGATTGACAGGATATTATTTGTAAAGAGATCAGGGTGCCTAAAAAGGCCACTTTGGCAGAATCATAAAAGGATAACATTATGAATCATAACGAAGACAGTCCGTGTTTTTCTTTTTTTCGCTGCACTACGTAGGTATAATCAAAGAGATTGAATTTGGATTGAATTGATTAGTATTTTAGAACAGACAAAAAAAATAACTGAAAAATTATTCTCCAATGGGATTTGCTACGATTAACTTAACAGTTAACTGTCTATTATGATTCATAATATTATCCTTTTATGATTCTGCCAAAGTGTCCTTTTTAGGCCTTTTGCACCCTATTTGCGTAACACACTATAAATCGCAATCTGAATAATTTTGAAAGACATTGCTAACCCATTGCTTCATATTAAATGTTCAAAAAATGTATATATGCTAAACAAACGTAAAAAAAGCAATGAATGTTGGTCAGCGGGATTGTCCGAAAGGGTTACCGCTGGCCCGGAACATAAAGGGCTAAGGAAGGAACACGGGTGGGTTTTAGTCACTACGAGTCTGAGTTCCGCTCCACCCAGAGCGGGAGGGGTCATTTGATGATATTCCAACCTGAAAAAAATGATATCTCACCCTGAAAAAAGAAAAAGAAAGTAATGAATGTTGTTTAACTGTCAAAACGAATCCTGTTGCTCATGATAGTGTGTTACGCAATTACTTTTTTAACTTTCCCATTCCGGACAACAAGATTACTCACTCCAGCACCCAGATCAACCAAGAGATTTGACGGATGCAGATAACACAGATATTAATTCACTTATCTAACACATTTGTGCGATAAATCGCGCATTAGGCGATAATCCACATGACCTAATTCTGAAATAATTACACCGCAACCGATCGTGATGAACAATAGGTACACACATTGTGCGTTGTTGGTAGTTAGCAGACGCTTTTGGTTAGGCTGTATGTACACTGGAGAGTAGGGCGACGCAGCGCGATTTACTAGGTCATAATCTTCCTAGCCTTTTCCCAACTATGTTGGAGTCGGCTTCCAGTCTCACCTGAATTCTGAACTCTTTCCATGAAGCGACTGCCTATCTGTCCTCCACAAACCAGTTACTAGGAAATACGATACCTCTTGCTAGGACTTGTTTTCAGACTTTCGGGCTTCTAACGACCCATAACGACTGTCAAAGATCCAAGAATGACAGCCGGGACCAATGGCTTAACGTGTTTTTAGAGGCACGGGGGTCTCGTTATGATGATTTGCTAATTAAAAACCTTCTTAACACTTTGCGGGTCATTAAACACTCCCGGACTTAATAACAATAAAACTTCTATTGTGTCAAACTTAAACTCAATCTCAAAGCATTTATTTTAATTAAACCTTGTACAGGCACTTTTGAATTGTCAAAATTTAATAGTCTGTCAATTAGTCAGAAAGTTGAAGCTAGTTGCCCATTCCAAAACGTAGATCTCTATGGAGAAGAACGGGCAAGAAACTCTATGGACACTCTTTTTTCTCTTCTCTCTTGTCTTGTTCAGTGTCCTTCAATGGGTTAAATTCCCACCTTTTAGTAGCACTGGAACAGGTCCAGTGCTATTGGTGCCTAAAAAAGTTATGAATTTTGATTGACACTACAATTAGTTACGCATGTTACAAATAGAAGCGCGTGCAAAGGCAGAATAATTTCTCACACTGACCTAACCCCGATTTGCGATAAAAAAAATGCTTATAAATAGCTCCCGAAACATGCGACGGAAGACGAAGGCGCGTTTTATCGTAATAAACCGAATGGTCTGTTCATACAACAAACATAAATATTCCAACAAACAGACAACGCCTGTTAAAAGAGAATTAATAATTTTATTTCCCTGCGAAAATAGCGTCGACGTCGTTCATTGTGGAACTGCATAAAGCTGTAAATCTCACCGACTTGCTACTGCTGCATACAAACGGATATTCACTAGTAAACGGAGATTAGCTGATCACTGGGAACGTTCGGGCGAAACTGAACGGAGTCGGCTTTTGTTAGGTTTCCGTCGACCAACGCCCATTAAAAGCCCACGTAGATAGGTATTGCTAGGACTCATTTGTTGATTGAATACATTACATTTGTTGGATTTGACTACCTCCGATTTATTGAAATCCTTATCTACTGATTCGTTTTGCGATACGATTGTCCTAGTTTCTATGCCCAGACGGAACATAATTTCTTTGGTTTGTGCATAGATTTGTGAGCATCACGGTCAATTTTCCGAAAAGATAAAATAAATGAAGTAACCCAAGTACGAATACTATGGAGTCTATGGAGTTTTAATTGGTTTGATCAAGTTTCTTTAAGGATTAATCATTGAAAATCATTTGTTAAGCTAGGTACCTACATAACTAATTTTTGAATAGCCGTGCGTCTATAAACAAAAGACGTTACTGTGTGCACTGCCTTAGCCGCGTTTAGAACATGTGTTGCTTATGTAAGAACATATTCCATTGTTGTTATGATAATAACAAGATGTTGAATTGTATCTTGATATTAGTAACACATTAATTCTATAAATGTGAAGCTTATAGCTATGTACCTATCCAGTAAAATTAACTTCGTATGGTCCTGTATGAATGCTAAATCAAACAGGCGTGACACGCGATATAATCGCGCGGGACACAAAGGCACTGCTCGTTGCGCGACTTGCGGTGTCTTTGTGTCGCGTGTCGTGTCACTTCTGTTTGAAGGAGCCTTTAGTATAATGTCTTAGATTCCTGCTTACCACCTTGGTTATAGACTCTTTTGTTTTTTTTTTCTCATTATTTTCTCAGATTCTGTACTTACCTACCTTTGTCTTGATTTGAATAGATACCTACTTCATTTTTATACCTACGGAAATCTCATGTTGCGTTCTCCTATCCTGCCCTCTGTGCACCAAAACATGCAGCCAAAGTGACCTTTGCGCTGTCACCCATCAATCAACTTAGCTATAGCCTTAGTCCACTGCTGGACATAGGCCCAGTCTGTCCCAGCCACCTTCTTTAGGTAGTCGGTCCATGTAGCTGGGGGGCGCACCACACTAAGCTTACCGATACGCGGTCTCAACTCCAGAACTCACCAAGCTACTCGCTGCCACCGATATCGCCGTGGAAATGACGAAGTTAGTAGACGCGACACGAAGAAGAGCACACGTTGCATATTTCTATCTAAACACACGGTAAATGGCTATGTTTGTTGTTCAATAATTGATAATTAACAACCACAAAAAATGTACCCAAAGGAAAGCACCTATCTGGGTTCAAACCTACGAGCTATAATACAATAAACTAATTATTATAAATAAGCTTGAATTTAACATACAGCACAGGACACTGCGTTGGCTGTATGTAAAATACAGTAATATTAATTATTATAAATAAGCTTACATTTAACATACAACACACGACATCACGTTTGCTGTACCTATGTAAAATACAGTAATATTAATTATTATAAATAAGCTTGCATTCAACCTACAGCACACGACACCAGGCCTCCGTCACTTCATGTACTTGCGCGCTATAATTACCTACCGCCCGGCCGAGCGGTTTCGGGCCGTTTGCGGACCATATTCAGTGCGGTTTTCGCAAGCGAAGCGCACGCACGTTGTTCAATTTTAATAATTCTTTTCTTTTGTACGGGTACCTACAATGCCGTCTGGTGCCTTATGTGCAGTAGATGGGTACAAATCAAGTAAAAGAAGGGATAAACACCTAATATTTTTCCATTTACCTGTCAATGAAGAAAGTTAAGTGATAAACTATTACCATTTTTTGTCGTTTCAAAATTATTACAGTCAGCACCAATTTATTAAAAACATAATTTTTACCTTTATACGATACAATTTTAAACTACCGAACATATTCACAGTTCTCAATAAAATAGACACAAATAGTTATTTTAATTTAATTTTATCGAAGAGGCGGCCCTGCGATTGCTGTGGGATCGCGCGGTGCGAAGCAATCACAACTGTACGCTTGAGCATTTAGGCACATTTTAGCATGCAGCGGTTGCTGACGCGACGGAGTAGGCTATTATAGCAATAGGTATTGGAAATTTTCTACTGAGTGAAGTATCTGTTACGTAGTAACTATTTAGTAATCTGTGACGACACTGCGTTGGCTGTATATAAAATACAATAGTACAGGTAATTACATAAGTACGTAGATGCATATAGTAAATGCGAACAGCACCCAGTACGGCGTCTAACGGAGATAGATAAGATAAATTGAGCAAACTTAGTTTTGTACACAAAGTTAAATCCTTAAGCAAAGACCTTTGCGTTTATATTGCTTGTTTGTTCCACAAGTATATACCGACCTTACCGAATACCGGCCTTATGTAGGTATATTGGAGGCTATGTATAACTAAATTGCCTCAATGCCTTAAAGCAATGCCTTACATTTTTCAAAGATTCTTCATTGCCAATTTTCCACTAATTGACCGTACATTTGTAGTGGCTTAGATATTGAAAGGAGACTGAACAGATGTGGTCTATGGATCAATAGCGATACGGTTTTGATATTTGTGTAGGGATACGTCAACTTTACCCTTGTGCAAAGAATGGGGCATCAAAATCTGAACCGGCAATTTCACTTAGAAAAATAGACTTTTAGAATTTACAAGGGCTTGCACCTTGAGGTATGAGGTATCCCTACACAACTATAAAAACCATCTATAAGTCCTTATACCACTTCCCATACAATTTAGACCAGTCTCCTTTGCTTCTGTGATATGGATCGCGGGTTCGATTTGGTGCTGATCCTTGCGTCATGTTCTTGAACGGGCGCCGTCAGTTAGGACTGGTCATCTCTTAGGTGCCACGATATTTTTATTTATTTATTTTTGTTTCTATTTTGGGCGCTTTTAACGTCTATGTCTTTTTTCCATCGTTGTCCCATACCTATAATTATAAATTCAATACTTATGATGTAACTAATATTTTTGTAACAATATCATTTAAAAGAGTGTCCATGGAGTTTCTTGCCTGTTCTTCTACGTACCTACTAGCTTCATATTTCTGACTGACCGACTCTTTGACAATTCAAAAGTGCCTGTAAATGGTTTAATTGAAGTAAATGAGTTGAGTTGAGTTTTAGTTTGGCAAAGAATAAAAACTTGTAGCTGTAGCCTGTTTTGTTTAAAATTGTAATAATGTACCGTCAAGCATTCCTATATGGAAATGACGTCAACAGGAAGGTGACTAACTTACGTCACCAAGCACCCTTGTCAATACGCTATCAGAACCGCATGTTCATTGTGTAAGTAGCCGTGACAATGCGTCAAAATAATATATTTATATAATACTACCATACCATAATATATACCATAATACCTTCATGTTAAGTGGGTTTATGATTAAGTATTCAACGTGAATGTGTTGGGATTGATTTGCGAAAAACAGAGAGACTCCTTTAGAATAAGCATCATCTTTGTACGTACTTTTCTGTTCCATTCTTCTTGTCTGTTTATGTGGTGTATACAGAAACGGTTAATTAAATAAAACTGCGGGAGGAGAGCAAGCAGCCAAGAAGTTCAGTATAATTTTCTAGACAAGATTAGATTTTGAACTAACAGACAATAATCGTCATTCAAGAATTTGGATATCAGATGCCATCATCTGATAGCCAAAACGACTACTATAGTCTTTAAAAAGAGGTTAGCGGATCATTTGCATGGGCAAATGATCCGCTAACATCTTTTTTTCCGTCTTGACCTTGAGTAATAGTAATGAAAATTATACAACTATGATGTTATACAGAGAAACAAACATTATTAATAATATAGTAATCTGTATACAATTTATTACACTTGACGCCAGCGCCATAAAACATAAATCAATGCTAACTCCATAACATAACACATCAAAAAACATGATTTTTAATCCCCACGTCTACTGCAATGAATCATAGCTGACGAAATCAACTAACAGTCCATAAAAAATAGAAATAGAACGCGCACGTTTACTTTACATCTGGTTCGTGGTGATCATTTGTTTTTCGTATCTAACTTTAATTCGCTGAAATTGTGTAATAGTGACTTGCGTGTTACGTTTCAGTAGGTGATGATCATATTTTTGTAATCAAGGTTCCCGTTTACTTTTTTTTCCAATCAAGATACGTAACATGTTTCATACCTAAGTAGATTCTTCTTTTTTATTTATTTAAACTATAATGTTTCTGAGTTTTAATTTATATCACATCTGCCAAACTGCAAAGCAATTTGTCGGCAGTATGTTCTCATGGATTTTGCATGGATCTTTGTTTTATTAAAATTAATATGAGATGATGATGTTCATGAGATCATCTATCATTCGACCGTAATATGTGATAGTGTTGATAGTAAATGGATAGGCATATAAGATGTACTCAAGTACTAAGTATTACGACAGTTCAAATTCACAGACACAAGACGGCTTGGTTAATTTATAACAAGCCATATAGCCCAAAAACTTTCAAAACTGCTCTAAAACTTTCAAGGATAAAACAATACGTCAAGTTCTAGCCTCAGGATGTGATGATAATTACAAAACGTCTTATGACAAGTGGAAAGTGTCATAAACTCATAACTTGTAGGTAGTTCCAAGTTATCGTACTTAACTGACTTTAGAAATTGGACTCAAACTTCATCTCACTTTAAACTTTCGTTCGAGAGGTTACAAGTAAAGAGGTATTTCGGCTCCGTAAATTGAAATTAGTTTTTAAAGTACCTAAGTACCCACTTGTTGCCTTTGTACAAAACCTTTGTCTGAAAATTTCCTTTTTGCTTCAGGAAAGGTTAACGATTTTGTTGGAAAATATCAATTCACGGTTAAATTGGTTTTATTAAATAAAACTTTGAAAGCGTTAAAAATAAAAAGTTTCGATATGTATTCTTCTTGTCTGCAGTTGTTTTGGTTGGGAATTAAAAAAAAATTAAAACTATGCTATAATTCGTAATGTTTAAGAGTCATAATTACCTACATAGCAGAAAAAGCAATCATATTACCATGAGTATGATTGCTCTTTGTATCATAGATACATTCTACACATCACAATCATTGCACTTAAACTTTGCACACGTTAAAATAAAGACTGAAATAATTAAACGATCCTACAAACAAAAATTGCTACAATAAAATCTTGTTCTAAAATTAAAATTATAATCTACTTGGCCTTCGGTCATCGTTCAAAGAAGATTGACTCAAAATGATTCACATTAAAATTATGTAGTGTAAAAAACGTATGAGATATCAATCAATCATGTGCCACTTACCTAACGTGCGTGTACACTATCATCGATTAGGCACATGACGCCCCCAAAATTATATTAGTTATTGCCTGTGGTAATACTCCTAAAAAATAAACACTTATCGTGTTCAAAGAGCTGTTTCACATTTCTATTTTTTAAATACTTATTGTGTAAATGGTTGGTTCTGAAGTAAACATTACAATTTCTTTTATTTTAATGTAAGTACCTACTTACTAATTTCTAGTTGGTTAATTCACTTGGGTTTTAAAATTATTCCATGAAATTCGAATCGATTAAAAATCAAATATTTAGATTGGTATGCAATAAAATATGTTTTCATAAAGACTCAGAGAAAAGGAGAGGATGATATAATCCTTTAAGCCCGCAATTTTAATAAAGCACACTGTAAAAAAAACCTCTTCGACAGACGGACAAAAAAGCGATATTATAAAGTCCCTATTTTACGTTTAATATTTTTAAGTTAAATGCACATTGTACTTAAAAAAATATTGCACACCTCTTATAACGTTATGATTATAATACAGTGTACTTAATCCAATATGTGTAACATCCCATAAACCTGTGATAAGTAAATTGATAAATTTAAAAAAGATAAGAAAGAAATCTTTTTTATTTGAGACAAACACAGGAAATACAAAAAGTAAAAGGATCATTAAAAACTAACAATGTTACACTAAAAAAAAAACGATAAAATAAGGCCTATGCGAGGCCAAAAAGGCTACGATCCTTTTCTCAGCTTAAAATGATGCGATATTTAAAAAAAAAAAACTGATACTGTGATGGCTGTGATGATGGCACAACTATGGACATCTATAAATCCCACTATAGTAGTAAAAAATAAAAATAAGAAAATAAAATATAGTTTAGAAAAGAACAAAAATAAATAAAAACCGTACCCATAAACCTATGAATGAATTTGAATATGAAAGGTCAAACCCTAAAAATAAATTCTTAAAGCGCTTTAAAAACACACATCTTGCCAACAAAAGTGTATAAGGAACCACCTAAATATATCATTTAATGATATTTCAATACTAATGTGAGCGCTTATCGCGCGTTCTATTATATCAAATAGATTTCCTAGAGGGCGTGACGTAATTTGTATTCCATGTAAGAATCATGAATTATAGCAAATTGGTGGGTGTAGCGTATCTCAATTAAATACCGATAGATTAGTCAATTACTGTTATTAAATGTACGATGCTGTATTGGGAAATGCGTAATATATATTAATACTAGCAGCGCCCCGCGGTTTCACCCACATAAGTGTCGATCTCGTGGGAATATCGGGATAAAAACTATCCTATGTCCTTCCCCGGGATGCAATCTATCTATCTGCCAAATTTTTTCGAAATCCATTATTATTTAGGCGTGAAAAGGTAACATACAGACAGACAGAGTTACTTTCGAATTTATAATATTATATAGGTAGTATCGGGATAAAAACTATCCTATGTCCTTTCCCGGGATGCAATCTATATCTCTGCCAAATTTTATCGAAATCCGTTCAGTGATTTAGGCGTGAAAAGGTAACATACAGACAGAGTTACTTTCGAATTTATAATATTACTAGCTTCCGCCTGCGGCTTCTTCCGCAAGGTATGTCGATAAAAACTATCCTATGTCCTTCCCGGGGATGCAATCTATCTCTCAGCCAAATTTTATCGAAATCCGTTCAGTGGTTTAGGCGTGAAAAGGTAACATACTTACCAATTTATTATATTAGTATGGATATACGAGTACCTAGTATGGTTTGGTAAGACATTAGCAAACTATGTAGTCAGGCACCTAATAGTGTTTTTGAATAATAGTAGATATTTTAAAAATACCATTTCAGGCTCAAATCTACATTTTCTTCACATGATCTAACCAAGATTATGTCCGGATTTTCAAAGAGATTTTGACCTTTAAATTTTTTCGCCATTATTTTCTTCTCATGATTAGTCAAGATAGGAAAGGTCGACTCTATCTAGCTTATTTTTTATAACACGATGAGTAAAAGTGATTCAGATATCCTATTTACAGAATAAACAATTACATTTCATTTGAAACTAAGTATTTCATGTCACTTGAGATGAGGAGAAAATTATATGAAAGTATTTTGTAAGCTATAACTTATAATTAGATACATTACTATGAAAGTATGAATCTACTACTAAGTACATTTTTATATGAAAAACATAAAAAGAAAAAAAATATATAATTCCGCCTGAAACACTAAAGAAGCAAATTTTAACATCAGAATACCCTAAAAATAAAAACTACTTGCCCCTGTCATAGCCACAAAAAAATAAGGTCGACAAAACAAATACATTACTTTTTCATGTCGAAAGTTGAACTGGCGAAAAGCACTTTTATTTTTTACCTACCATTTTGCGTATCAACCTTTGTAATTCAAAGCCGGTAGTTAACCGCAAGAGACGGGTTCTTGTTTGTTTACAATAAAAATATCCGCGGATACAGAAACATTTTGGCCGTTTTTCGACCATGATGTGCTGAAAAGTGAGCTTTCAATTATAGTATCGAATCAGCGGTAGTTTGTTAAGAGTTTTTGAATGAGATTGGATTGTGCGGAAATTGTTTCATGAATGAAAAACACAGATTTTTTAGTATTATAAAATGACTTAAAAATAGAATTGAAGAATGTGCATAGATGGATGGTCCTGTTGAGAGGATTAATGAAAGGCGACTAACAAAAGGTATTTAGAAGACGAAATGTGAGTGGAAACGCCGGGAGGGGACAACCCTAGGAAGATATATGTTGGACATTCTTTTTTTTTTCAGGATGGGAAATCATCAAATGACCCCTCCCGCTCTGAGTGGAGCCGGAGTGTCAGACTCTTACTGACTAAAACCCACCCGTGTTCCTTCCATAGCCCTTTATGTTCCGGGTCAGCGGTAACCCTTTCGGACAATTCCGCTGAATATATATTGACCTTATTGATGATTTTGTTCAGAAAGGTGAGTGCGTAGTATTCGCAACCGACATGCGTGTATGAGCAGTTGTACGAACGTAAACAAAGCAAAATGATTAGGTAAGGATTGTAGCAGGTGGCGTTCTGTAGTTTTTGCCTTCAAACGTGATTTTATGTGTTAATAAGGCTGCAATTGCAATACATTGGACTTATTTTTTGCTTTTGAGGAAACTTTACTCAGAATGCGTTTGTTGCCCATTGACATGTCATCTTTTCAGCCGAAAGACGTCCACTGCTGGACATAGGCCTCCCCCAAGCACCTTCACTTCAACCGGTTCTGTGTTTCTCGCATCCGATGGGTTCCTACGGCTTTCACAAGGTCGTCGGACCACCTTGTGGGAGGCTTTTCAACGCTACGTCTTCCGGTACGCGGTCGCCACTCCAGAACCTTTCGGCCCCAACGGCCATCTGTTCTGCGAGCAATGTGCCCTGCCCATTGCCACTTAAGTTTGGCAATTCTTCGGGCTATGTCGGTTACCTTGGTTCTCCTGTGGACCTCCTCATTCCTGATTCGATCACACAGGAAAACTCCAAGCATAGCCCTCTCCATTGCCAGCTATGGGTGACTTTTAGCCTTCTTATAAGGCCCATTGTGAGCGACCAGGTTTCAGTGCCATAAGTTATCACTGGCAACACGCATTGGTCAAAGACTGCCATTGACATGTAGAAGGAGGGAAAGAAGACCTTTTCTTTGCAGCTTGTTAATAATTTAATGTTGAATCTAACACAGTTTATACATTGTCTGGGTTGTAGGAAAAGGAATCAACAAATACTTAAGTTTCAATCAAATACACTTTGTGAGATTGTCTAGTCCCGTCTTCAAGTGACTGAGGGAGGAAAATACGACGACAAATTTGTGAAGGAACTTGTTAAAACAATCCCTAAAGCTATTGAAGACTCAAGTTTTTCTTTCAGAATATTTCAGCTGTCCATACTCAAATATAGCAGAAATTACAGCTCTACAATTAAAACACATAAACGACGAACTTCGTCGTTTAATGAAGACAAAAATAATTTAATGTTCTTTGTAATAAAAAGCCTAATTAAATGAACACGGAAAACCATTTTAGTTTTTTCGACATCAAAGAAAAATCGCGATTAATCTCTAAAACAATTTTTGTTGATGTTTCCTGTCTTCCTACCTACTTCATTTTTACCTAAATATAATAAAAGTATCAAGAAAAGGCTTTTATAATAACACAAAACGAAATAAATCACAGTGCTACAAAAGAACATTCATGAACTCGCTGAGAAAATTAACGTAATTTCAGGAACTATTTGCCAATATAAACATTTGGCTGCTAAAACAAACCCCGACATTGATGCTCATCTTAGAAATGTTTCGTGTAATCATTGCTTCTCAATCAATTAAACAGTAACGATTATTTGGTATGTTTCCTGTCAGATACTCATTTGTATTGCATCGATAAAAGACGCACTGTGCAGAGTAGTAAATGAGTTCAAAGCTTCATAATGCAACAGTTAATATTTTGTTTTACACTGCAAAATAATTGTTATACTGTAAAAACAGTATTTGAATAAAAACCAGAAACCTTTTTAGCATTCCGTACCCAAAGGGTGCCACTAACCCTATCACTAAGCCTTCGCTGTCCGTCCGTCTGTCTGTCAGTGGGCTATATTTCATGAACCGTAATAGGTAGGACAGTTGATATATATTTACAGAGTGTGTATTTCTATTGCCGCTATAACAACAAATATCATCATCATCTGCCTAGCCTTTTCCCAACTATGTTGGGGTCGAATTACAGTCTAAGCGGATGTATCAATCAACTCACTCTATTGCTGCAGTCCACTGCTGGACATAGGTCTCTCCCCAGGCTGCGCCACAATACCCTGTCCTCTGCCTACCGCATCCAGTCTGTCCCAGCCACCTTCTTTAGGTAGCTCGGGGGCGTCCCACACTACGCTTGCCGATACGCGGTCTCCACTCTCGGCCTCGTCTGCGCCACCGGCCATCGGTCCTTCGACAAACATGGCCAGCCCACTGCCACTTCAGTTTGCTTACTCTGCAAGCTATGTCGGTAACTCCGGTTTTTTTCATTCCTGATGATATGTGATTTTTATTATTTATTGATATAAAAATAAAATAAAGTTAATTAAAAATTATACAATAAACAAGAAACGTGTTTTTCTGGCGTTTTTTGCCTCGTGGTAAAGAACACTTCGTGTGCGATTTCGACTCGCGCTTAGCCGGTTTCTTATCGGCGACTAAAGTCATCAGTCATTGATGTATTAAATTTTCATTCATTACAGTTTTGTAGGTCAACCCATTCAGACTATCTTGAAGTAACAATCTTTAATAGGTTGTTAAAATAATTATGATAAAGTTTTAAACCACTCAATATTTATAGAATAGGGAAGGCAAATTAGTGGTACAATGTAACTGATTGCAGCTACTAACAATGTTTGAATAACACAAAACACAATATAGAACAGACTGGTAACGTCAATGTTTGCAGTGACAATATTAACACGCTGTCACATGCAGGATTCAACTGAAATGAACAGCTTTCACATTCATATTTATCTGTTAATTCAACTGTAATTTTAATGTTAGACATTGACTGAAACATTGAACGGTATAGAATTTAATTTGAAACAATTTTAGAACAAACGGTGTCCTTGTAAGTAGTGGAAATGGAAAGAACAGCCATTCCCAGCACTGCTTTTATCGCATAAGTCTCGATTCCGTGGGAATATCGGGATAAAAAGTATCCTATGTCCTTATCCAGGTCCTAGACTTCCTATGTTGTCAATTTTGTCCCCACAAAAACAAATTTGAGGAAATGTTGTAGGACCTCTTTTACCTATTTTTGAAGTGTAAACTACTTTAGGCGCGTTGGGCGTTTTTTGAAAAGGGAATAAGCTATTGAACTCGCACCACACTGTTAGCGTAAGCGGCACCGTGCGTGTTTTCTTTATAAGACAATTAAAAAAATACCCGCTTCGGATGTGTTCGGCTGTCCTCGGGATGTAATCGGTTTTAATGTATAACCGATATGTCAGTGAGTGATGGCAAAGTATTCTGTTTGTGTTTTGTTTTCACTTCTGTTGGCACTCCCGGAGTGCCACTGTTTTTTTTTTACTTTAATAGGAATTCGAAGACATTGTGACATCCACCAACCCGCACTTCGTCCACGTGGTGGATTACGACCCTTTCCTCTCCCAGAGAGGAGGCCTGTGTCCCAGTAATGGTAACGTAACGACTGAATTACGATTATGCTAAATGCAAGATTTAAGGCTCGTACACACAGGCGCGACGCGACACGCGACACAGGCACCGCAAGTCGCGCAACGAGCGGTGCCTTTGTGTCGCGCGCGATTCGCGTCGCGCGTCGCGCCTGTTTGTAGGAGCCTTTAGGAGTCAAGTGCCGTTGAAATATTGTAATGAATATACAAGAGACATTTCAGTGTTTATCATTTTTATTGATTCTGCTATTGAAGATGTCCATAGGTTTGATTGATTAGGTGTTACCCAGTAACATAAAAGAGAAAAAAAAACTCAACAAATGTGTCTACGAAAAACCCTTCCCTCAAAACCCGCTGCCAATATGACTAAAACACAAAACAAGGCAGGTGATATCTAAGAAAGATAAATTACAAGTAAATATTGTTCTATACTCAGAATGTCACGCGCGTGGGACGACGTGTGACGGCTGGTGTAGGGGGACTGCACACGATGTAGTTTCTTCTTATCGTACTAGCGAGCCACGGTTTTGATGATTTGATAAAACATCGAAATTTATTCTCATGTTTAATTTGAATGTGCGATGCGACCTTTTGGAATGAATTCTCTAAATGATGGTGAATACCGCATCAAAATCCGTTGCGGAGTTCAGAAAAACAACGCGGTCATACAGATTATCTGCATTCGCGATTTATTTGCCAAAAATTTAAACAAAATATGAGTTTATGGAAAAATAACTTTAATTCCTATACAATAAAGTTCAGTTTACGCTACAACTTCAAACATTTTTATAAATTTTGCAATAGTGCTAGTCACTCTGAAATCAACTTAATTGCCATTAAAATAAAGTTGATATTTGTTTAACTTGTAAATATAATATTAATTTGAAATATAAGTTTGAATAGACGTTAGGCACGAAAAGCGTCTTTAATGTAAATATAAATATTATACTATATTACGAGTATGAAGTCTATGATTGAAGATGATTAGGTTAAAGGTGATGATTGAATAAATTGCGATTTTACTATCAAATACTAACTGCCGTTTCCCTGCGTCACGTTAGGGCCTAAAATCGATAACTTCAGTGAAACTTATATCACAGAAAATATCTACCCTCACTTTACAACACTACACCCTCGTATTAAATCGGCAAACAAAGCGACACTCATGTGTAATCCCCCTAAGATACTCGTGTTCATCCGAGTGGATCGACAAAGGCGTCTCCCGTCTAAACAAGCGTTAGTAACTCGATTGAGCACAACCAAAAAGGCGAAATACGATTGCTGTATTAGCTTAACTATGCTCCAGAATTTTCTCTATTCGAAAAACAATCGACTTTCGAAACCTTCTCGACGATTTTGAAAATAGGAATTTGTTTTCCCAAAAGCTTTGAGATACTGAAAGGCTTTAGTTGGTAGACACAGGTGTCTACGTACATTGATCGAGATTTAGAATAGGTAGCTCTAAATCTAAATAATTCATGTATCTATAATGAAAATATGTACCGTGTATGTAAAGGTATTATTCAAAGTAGGTACAAAGGTATTTTATTAAAACGAGGCTGGTATGTGGACGAAGGCCTTCGTCAAAATATACGGCACGAGGGGTATAGAAATCTAATAGAATTGCGAATAGAAATGCTAATATCTAAAAAGATCGTAGAGGTATATGAGTACGCAATTATGTTGAACAAATTGGAAAGGTTCCAAAGTTTTTGATAAAAAAATTAGAAATTTAGTCTTTCATCATATTGGACGAAAGCCCAATGGAAATTGTTACTGTACAATTTTCGCATAACTTCATTGTTCTTTTATATATATTAATGACATAGTAAGTCTGTCCCGTTAGTCTTGGGCACGCAAGAACTACTTGCTGATCATGATGAGATCCTGGGTTTGATTGCCAGGTCAGGAAAGGTATTATGGGCAGTCGCCTCCTTCTGCGAAGCAGTCATGCTAGCGAAGGAGGCGGCGGGACGGCTGAAGGAAAGAGCCTCCCATCCCAGCCGCCGCGGGAGGCGCTTCGGGTGTTGGGAGCCGCGCGACGACTCCCGGCCACCGTAGGCGCGGGCCTGCGGGCGGAGAGTAATGGGTAGCTCACCGTCCGATCAGG
Organism: Luperina testacea; assembly: GCA_927399505.1. Taxonomy (NCBI): domain Eukaryota; kingdom Metazoa; phylum Arthropoda; class Insecta; order Lepidoptera; family Noctuidae; genus Luperina; species Luperina testacea. Next base: position 16,722,620 of record OV656759.1, on the reverse strand, counting down.
ACCAGGCCCGTGCCGGACGGCGCGTACGTGTTCCACGCGCGCCTCAAAGAGATGTCAGCATCAAGTGAAGGGGCCTGTCAGGGCCGAAGCCTGCCAGGTCAGCGGGATTGTCCGAAAGGGTTACCGCTGGCCCGGAACATAAAGGGCTAAGGAAGGAACACGGGTGGGTTTTAGTCAGTAAGAGTCTGACACTCCCTTCCGCTCCACCCAGAGCGGGAGAGTTAATTTGATGATTTCCCATCCTGAAAAAAAAAGGCGAGGTGTTATTGGGTTTTCCATCCGGAATTTCTCGGAAACAGTCCGAAACCTGGATTTGTACCCGGTGATGGTAAGTGACTCGCCCCCATTAAAGAAAGGGTGCTTGAAAATAACTGGTTAAATGTGGGTATACCGTAGGTGCATCCACCTAATCTGTTTAACCCTTCGGTAATTATAGGCGTAATGTTATGATGTTAGGTTATTCAGTTCAAATTTTGAATTCAGTTTTAATTTTTAATCACAAATCTGTGTTATAAAAATAAATTTTATTGTTTGATAAAAAGGGACTCATGGCTAAGTAATAACAGCGGCACGGATCGATCGATCAGGTTAAGCTACGCTTGCCACGGTAAATCCGTGGATGGGTAACCATCTTTACACATCGAGACCCCTCCGTGCCTCGGAAAGCACGTTAAGCCGTTGGTCCAGGCTGTCATTCGTCGACCTTGACACCTCACTCCCCCCCTGACCCGACGAGGCCCGCAGCGGCGGGCCGGCACCAAACGGGGGTTGCGGAAGGATGTACGTTCCCGCGACCCCCGGCGTAGGTGTGAGATGGAACACCGGGGTGGTTTTTAGTCAGTAAGAGTCTGACCCGAGACCTGGCAGAGTCTGTCCGCCGCCCGCCCAAGGCGGCGGACATCCATGAGGATTTTCCACCCCGGAATCAAAAAAAAAAGCCTGTCATTCGTGGATGTTTGCCAGTCGTTACGGGCTGTCGGAAGCCCAAAAGTCTGATAACCAGTCTTACCAAGGGTTATCGTTTTACCCAGTAACTGACTTGTGGAAGTCAGGCAGGCAGACGCTCCACATAAAATACAGGTAGGTATTCAGCTGCATCCGGTTAGACTGGAAGCCAACCCCAACATAGCTGGGAAAAGGCTAGGCAGATGATGATATTTGATAAAAGTTACTAGTAATAAAGAACTTACTGGCAGTTTAACTAGAGTGTTATATATAAAAAGAAACCATTATAAAATCCAAAATTCAATACTTACAATGAAGTCTCGACTAGTTAGTTATATAAATAAGTCTATATTAGTATAAATCTCAGTTCAAAATATGTTCAACACGTCTTTCCGATGTCATATAATTAACAGATATTTCATCCTGTTCTGCGTAAGCGACGGTGTGACGTTTCTATGCTTATTTACCGTCTGGCTAAATGTACTTGTGTAAATGTGCAATGATTAAAATTTGTACCAGCAAAATGTATTATGTGGTTCAACGTTATGCAGATTGATACTATAGGTGTTCTATTAAAAGAAATAAGTCTGTACATTCGGCATATGAAAACCTTGACGATATTTAGAATGATGTCGTTTTTTATGACGGAAGTGATCAGGTGCGTAATATTCGCAACCAGCGTGCGCGACATGTGTGAACGTAAATAACGTAAAAGGAGTATGTATGGATAGAATGTGGCATTCTGTAGTTACTGCCTTCGCCTATTGTCAAGACGAGAAGACAAAAACCCCTAAAGTGATGAAAGGATTTTCAAGAAACACTGCAAAAACAAATTGATTGTCAAGTACAGGATATTGACTTAGATGTAGGTAACAGATACCTTGATTGATTCCGGATCGATGCTAACCTGAAACAAAAAGAAAAACAACTTTAGTTTCGATTTATTCGTGGAAGATGTGACATAATAATGATGGCAGGAAATATTATGTCGTTTTGTTTTCTCTCATACAAATTGATTGATTGCAATCAAAGAGAAAGAAACGATTTAAGGCTCGTACACACAGGCGCGACGCGACACGCGACACAAAGGCACCGCAAGTCGCGCGACTTGCGGTGCCTTTGTGTCGCGTGTCGCGTCGCGCCTGTGTGTACGAGCCTTTAGGCGCAGAATGCCCACTTCTCAAAATGGCAACTGAGTCTCTTTACATCTTAGTCACAGTGATCGATAGTGACAAAATATACAATCTACAAAATTGATCAAAACAACAGAGAAAATAAAAATGGGAGAACCTCTTTATTTCGAAAGAACTGACAAATCATCTGAAATATGGCTCAATAAATAATATAAAGTGACTAGTTTACTAGCTGTCAGTACTCGTAAACTAGTAGAATTTATTCACTGTCGGGTTAAGTTTCGCAAGTAAACAGCTAACACAACATTAAACATGAGTTATGTTGTAAGGAAAAGAGGTTCAGGAAAAAACTTTGAAGTAGGAGTACTCTCTTTCAAAGTTCTTTATAAGCTTGATTAATTTTATACTGGTGATTTATGAATAGTGTACATAATTATACCAACCCGAATTAGGCTCTGCTGCCCGTTACCCACGCTACGCTATCTTCCCATAACTTTGAATACATTGTAAAAACCAATTATTTTTAAAAGACCAATGGAGTTTCTTGCCGGATCTTCTCCATAGGAAACGACCAATTGGAACCGTGCACCTAGCTTCTGACGTTTCATATGTGCCCATGTAGGTTTATGTGAAATAAAATATTTTGATTTTGTGGCCCGCGTGGTAAATTATAGCCCACTCTCTCGAAGAGAGGAGTCTTGAGTCCCAGCAGTGGAAACATTATAGGCTAATTATCCTTATGCTTGTATGTATATTTACAATGGTTTTGTAAATTGATCATCATCTGCCTAGCCTTTTCCCGACTACGTTGGGGTCAGCTTCCAGTCTAACCGGATGCACCTGAACACCAGTATTTTACAAGGAGTGACTGCTTAACAAATCTCCACAACCCAGTTACTGTAATACGATAGCACTTAGTTTAGTTAGACTGGTTAATCTAACATCTGTAATTTGATTTCCAGTCAACAGAATATGTCAGTAAGTAGATAGATACTTGATTGCACCAAGTCAGTAGTCTACGCAATGTTTTCCTAGTCAAAATCAGGGTTCATAATGTCAATGTATAAATAATTTAACAGGTTGAATGCCGTAATTACAGAAACATTTAAAAAGCCATTGTGTCTCGCGTGGATCCATGTAACATATCTGGATATACCAAATAAAATAAATTATGTAAACACTATATGTATATATATTGTTATATTATATTGGTATATTATTATATTTTATTTTATTAACTGTACCAGCGTTTGTATTCCCTTCCACGTATAACCCGTCAGCTTTTATGCGAGTGTGAACAGACATCTTTTTAACTTGCTCGTTCCATTAAAACCTTATCCATCGCATTCTATCAAGCGAGATCGAGGTCATGAGCTGGTCATAATAGCATTTTTTTTTTAAATTGGGATTTAATTGCAATTTGAAAATGGAAAAATGTTTCTAAATAACGGCTTTCTAGTAGAACTAACATAACACTGAAAGCACTTAGTAAAACCAACATTTAGTCAGTAACATTAGCATTATTCATCGGAAACTTCTACAATTCCGAGGTGAATCTCGTGATTCCGATCGATAAATAAATCAGTCTTTACCTACTTAAAAAAAAAACTTTTAAAAAGTATAGTTTCAGTATTTTTCAAAGAAATGGCTGATGCCATTCGTCGAAGCAAATTACTGTATTGTCGAAGGGGACTTTTTTCAAAAGCGGAGATTGCAACGGGGCCTCGAAATAAGTCCGGATATTGCGAGGAAGGGAAACGGTGATATCCTATTTTAGAGGGAAACCCTCGATGTCCGTCGCATATTATTTAGATGTTGCATGTTGATCTTTTGTATATAAATCAGACTCTTTGGTATTTCACATGAAAATTCTATTCGTCTTAGTTTTTCATTACTTATGTACCGAAACATCATAAAGATCCTTTATAACAAAATATTGCATTCGTGTGTAAAACTATGAAATACCTACCCGTGCTTTATTAAAAAATTGTTTGGATTTTCTTAAATTACAAGTTTCTTCATCCCGTATAGGGGATGCATTTTCTAAAACGCTTTCTTAGTGATTTTGTTATACATAAGGAACTGTTTACAAAAGTTGTAGTGTGAAATGTCATGCTTCTAGGTCCAGTAGGCTGCGTCTGTCAGTGAATGAATGAATTTAAGATGTTTATTAAGTAAGTTAATAATCCACATCCTATTTGAGGTTTGTAGATTTTAACACTAGACAGACTATGCACTAGACAGTATTTCTGGTCTGGAAGACCACTTTATCTCAATAAAGTGATATCTAAGTAGTCTTCCAGACAAGAAATACTGACTTCCAGGCTAGTGTACTTTATCACCTTTTTTGACGCATAACATTGATCAAACGCCAGCCTATCTACCATTGTAATAATAATAACATTCCTCTAGACCGAAATTCGACCAATCTCACCGGAGACTGCCTTAGGCGCGGGAGAAATTATAATGCCCAAGTGTGTGTGCAGACACTTGTGTACAGTCACGAGCATGAGTATGTATACACTTGGCTTTATTCAAAGACGATTTTCTCCTTTAGTTTTGAATAAAATTTTATGATATTACGAACAACGTATTTCAACTGTGCATTCGTTATTTCACGAAAAAATCGCAATTGAAAGTTGCCAAGTGTTGACATATTAGTGCTCGTGACTGTACTCACTCTTTCCTTACTCTCATAGTTCGATGGGACGGCAATCCGGTATGACCGGAGAGAGACAAGGAGATATATATTTGTTTAAATACTTGAAGAAACAGAGTAGTGAGCAAGCAGACTGAGGATCTTCTTTAACCGATATTCAATTCGCCTTTTAAAAAAATATTGTGGTTTTTTGCTCTAACCAAATTCTGTTCTTACCATGAAGATTTCAGGGTGTTTGCCGTATCTATCAGTCAAATAAACTGAGTGAAATATCCCAAACGCCCGCTGAGTGGGATTAACAATATCAATTTGGTTTTCATTGACGTTACAGAACTAAATAAACTAAAACTTTAACTAATCGTTAAACATTGGGTTACTACGAGTATTTGGTGGATCTGGCCAGTCAAAGCTATTTACGTATTTGTCAATTTACAATAGACATTGATAATGTCTTGTCTTGTTTTGTGCTGCTGGCGACTTCGTGCTGCGTGAATATTCTCTTGTTCCCACGTTGCACACCCCATCGCATCGCATCGCCCGTCCACGCTATTACTTCGTTTTCGATTAGCGTTATTTCTGACATTTTATCTAAATACGGTACTCGGCGATAAATATTGCACATCGAGCTTTGGAAAGAGACAATCGGCTAATTTCGGCTTCGTAGAGCGTTATCTCTGTCGCACGAAATACAAACAGTCCGGTATCTATTAGGAGCTGTTAAAACAATTATGATTTGCTTCTTTTGATAATTATTTTTATTCTTTGTATAAAATACAAAAAAGGTAAAGGTCGATGTGCAATATTTATCGTCGGGTACTGTACTTGATTCCTGAGGGTCGTAGCGTGATGTTAGCCACAGCTTCCTCAAGGATTGGGCTATCAAATGCAAAAATGGTAGTTCCAGACGTTAGCGCGTTCAAACAAACAAACAAAGCTTTATTATTACTGTAGATACATAATTATAGACAACAATCAATTGAAGATTGACAGGGCAGTGGTGGCCCAGTGGCATCGGCCGCGACTTACGAGTTGTAGGTCGTAGGTTCAAACCCAGACAGGCTCTTTACTTTGTGTAAATTATTTCATCACCACTGCTCTCAATACGGTGAAGGAAAACATCGTGAGGAAACCGGCATGTCCTAGAACCAAAAATTCGAAGACATGTGACATCTACCAACCCGCACTGGGCCCGCGTGGTGGATTACGGCCCACTCCCTCTCACAGAGAGGAGGCCTGTGTCCCAGCAGCTGTGGGAACATTTTAGGCTGATTATGGTGAATCAATTGAATGTATGCCTTTATATTTCTGTGCATTCTGAGGTAGACAGAGTTGCAATCAGATTTTCCATTAAAAAAAAATTGTGTATATGTCAGTTTCTGATTGATGTAGTGACTACAAAGGTTAATTAACCTGTCTAGGCATCCTAAGGTAACATTAATAACAATATCGTATAGGATTCTAAGACAACCACGGTGCGGTTTCCTATACTCAAATGTTCCTAGTCGTGGATGAATTGGTGCTCTCAGAAAGCAAGTGTAAACTTACAAGGAGAATCTTGCTAGAGCCTTGTCACGTAGGTAATCAAGTTTCCTTTGAAATAGACACAAGACGACCACTTCAACGTTTGATTACATTATAGTATCATCTAGTGTATACAGTAACCCTGTGGTAACCTCCAAAAGTTACTTGACATTTTCCACTTCAACTTTGACACACCATATTATGATCTAAAATTCTAGTGATCCAAATGTTTGAACTGTTGTTACGTTTTTATTGACCAATTCAACTACCTTTGACTTATCATAAAAAAACAGTCAAGTGCGAGTCGGGCACGCGCACCGAAGGTTCCGTACAAAATTGTAGGTATGTAACTACAAATTTACGGTTTTTAGATTTTTCCTTTACTTGTGCTAAATGACATTGCTTCTTGCCAAATTTCATGATTCTAGGTCAACGGAAAGTACCCTATAAATTTTGATTTCCTTGAGAGTTTTTTGCGGCATAAACGGCCGTATCTTTTTTTTACGTTAATTTAGAAGTTTGATTTTTTCACAGCTTTAAACGACTGTAGACAATTTCAACTCGATACCTCCACGCGTTCCCGAGATAAAGGGTCTTGACAGACAGACAGACAGACGGAAAACAACTTGATCCTACAAGGGTTCCGTTTTTTCCTTTTGAAGTACGGAACCCTAAAAGTCATTAAGTAATCCCTTAAGAGTACCTGAATTTTTTGTTTTTATTTTACATTATAATGTGGCAGTGGAAAAATGTCAACTAACTTTTGGACGCCACTGTACTTATATCGCAATAAACACGGCAAGAGAAATTATGTTATAAAAAACAATGTATTTGTTTGAATTTGATGTTTATTTAGCTTTCTGTTTTCAACAAGCAAAAGGCCGCTCGTTGCGCAACTTGCGGTGCCTTTGTGTCGCGTGTCGTGTCACGCCTGTTTGAAGGAGCCTTAAAGGCCGATTCACACATGTCAGTGAAGTCACAGTTCCGGCAACGCGTCCGCACAGGTCCGTATCAGTGCTACAGTGATGCGGAAATGCTTCATTCACACATGGCAGTATGTATTCAGTTCTCTATGGATCTTCAGACAAAATATGTGCGAATTAGGTACTGATGGCTCTCTTCAATAATACGGAACTAGCGATGATAGCCATTGCTTTACACGAAAAATAAGAGCAGCATCGAGGAATGAAAAGAAAATGAGTGCACAAATTGTTTTTGTATTCTGTACTTTGCATGAGACAAATCATACAAAACATTATTCTCACGAACCAATTCTATCAATATCTCGTCCTCCATTTAGTTTTTGATGCAGCGGCCGGTCCGTGATCCGTCAAAAAATATCGTCGTCGCCGATTACGTCCGTGATGGCCGGCGGCAGCACTGACACTGAGAGCACTGTGACGGCACTGAAACTGACAGGTGTGTGGATGCGTTCATAGGCAATGTTTGAAAGAATTTAAGCTAAAAATTATTATCACCATGTCGGAACTGTGGCTACACTGATATGTGTGAATCTACCTTTAAAAATGATCGCGCTAAGTTCATTCACGAAAGTACAGTACCCGACGATAAATATTGCACATCGACCTTTGGAAAGAGACAATCGGCTAATTTCGGCTTCGTAGAGCGTTATCTCTGTCGCACGAAATACAAATAGTCCGGTATTTATTAGGAGCTGTTAAAACAATTATGATTTGCTTCTTTTGATAATTATTTAAATTCTTTGTATAAAATACAAAAAAAAGTAAAGGTCGATGTCCAATATTTATCGCCGGGTACCTACTGTATAAGATATATTAAGTCCACATTCGCACTGTTTAGCGCCGAGAGTTGAAAATCCAACAATGGGTTTTTGACATGCTGGGATGCACTGCATTGGATTCTGAATGCTCAGTCCAACACTGAGAGTCGAAATTCCAGTGCGCGATAAAATTCCGCTACGATAGTTTATGTCCTTGCGTACACGGTCTTACAGCCCAACTTATCTTCGACCAATAACATTTACCCTAATCTCTTTCACGGGACATTTGTACAAAACTCTTGTACGGACGCCAGCACAACAACCTACCCGAAACTGTCAAATTTTCGCAATCAACTTTGAACCTTATGCTTTAGTGATAAAGTTGAAAATCTATTAAAGAAATCTGACAGATTGTAGTAACTTGATGTCTGTACAAAAACAAGTGGGTTACTTACTTGTGAATCTCCTAGTTACGTTTAGGAGCAATCTCTAAATCTACTTAAGTTGTATTTGTGTTTACTTTCGTTCACCTTTGGGTAATAGGATTCCAACTACAATTAAGTGCCATTACACAGAATTAGGCGGATTACTGGGGAAGGAAAGTTGTCATATAATAATTAACACGGTAAGTACTACTACAATGATATGTATATTTAAGACCTTTTATGTATACCTATGTTCACAAATAAAGATTGATTGATTGATTGATTGAAGTATTTTCTTGGAATAAAGGGTCCTGCAAACAGGCGCGACACGCGACGCGAATCGCGCGCGTCTCAAAGGCACCGCTTGTTGCGCGACTTGCGGTGCCTTTGTGTCGCGCGCGATTTTATCGCGTGTCGCGCCTGTTTGAAGGAGCCTTTAACGTTATGTAGGTAATAGATTTTCACGCTTGTTTTACCCGTGTAAGGCCGAGGTGTATTAATAGCGCATACCTATATTTAGCCAGTTGGAGGAGCTTGTGGGCAAGTAATAACAACCGCATGGATCCATCGATCAGGTTAAGCTATGCTTGCTGCGATGGCCCGTGGTTGGGTGACCATTAACCTACCAAGACCCCTTCGTGCCTCAGAAAGCACGTTAAGCCGTTGGTCCCGGCTGTCATTCGTGAATCTTCTGAATTCTCTCTAAATTTTATGCCCTTATCATACAAATACTAGAAAAGGAAGCATGCTATACCTACGTCTCATTTAATAGGGGGTAAACTTATAGCCATAATAACCTTTAACAGGGCACAAATACTCCGAGCTGCTACTGAAAATATCCAAATGAAGAAACTCAAAAACACCTTGCTCGATCCAGAAAAGAAACCGATGACTAAAGACCAAAACAAACCAACGAGAAAGTTTTCCTAAAAACCTTTTAACAAAGACACAACTTTTTACTTTGTCCAAAGAATTTTTCAATAAAATCGATCAGGCGGAAAAGCTGGACCGTAGAGGTTTGTGCAAGAACTCGGCGATAGAAAACCACTCACAAATTGATTGAACCCACTAATTACAAGAACTTTTCAGTTTGACCTAGTAACGAAGGAATTTTCCCCGTAGGGATGGGGAAATTAATTACTTTGTTTACTTGGTATGAAATAGAGTAATAGTAATTTTATTTTCAAACTTCAGTACAAGTTACATCAATGTGTCGATCCCTGAACTAACAGGGGTCGAGGTTTTGACAGTTATATTGATCAGCATAATATTAAGATGGCTCAGACTTTAAAATTTTAAAATAATTAAAAGTAAACGAAAATTGAAATAAAATAAGAAATACAAACATTTAATGACAAGATGAAGAAGAGTGAAAATCTTTGGTATTGTTTTCATTTTGGGTCTTATGACATGGTGGGGACTATAAGCTAGTGATGAAACACTGACAGACTTCTGGGGTATTCTTAACCGTTATTGGTTCGATGTCATGACGCATTCTGTAGGAGTCAGAACAAATTAGTCATAAGAACTTCTGTCTAATCAATAGAACTTTGATTGAGCTCGCAGCAATAGTTCTCTCGGAGCCACCGCCGCGCCGTGAGGCACGCTATTGTTTTATTTTCTGCTAACTGCGCCCCGCGGTTTTACCCATATAAGCCTTGATCCCGTGGGAGCAGCCGTTTTAGCCTGAAGGCGTAACAAACAAACACACAAAAAATTAAATCTTTTCTCTTTATAATTTTAGTTTAGACAGCGGAATACATAATTTTTGCGATTTATTTTGCAGAATATGTCTTTTAGTCTTTGCTAAATCATTATATTTTCTTTATTTCCATTAATAAGAATCATTGCGTAATTTATGAATAGGACAAAAAGGTATAAAACCAAGTTTTACTGTTCTAATGATATTCTAACCATAGCGGAAATCATAAAAAAATATAAAATAAACTATTATCCCTAATTACTTACAAAGAACCACTTGTTACTTTCTTTGTTCTTCATTCTTTTGAGTTTCACAGTTTATTAATAACAGTGTTTTATTATTAACTCCTGACTTAACTGGGTCACTCACGTCAACAAGTTAATTTATAGTCGTGAAAATACATCAAGATACATTTATAATTCCTGACGTTAATTTCCTTTATAACTTTTCATAGTATTTTATCGTTTGTTTTTAACACCTTGCTCAAGAGTTATAAAACGTGTTTTGTCATAATAAGGTTAGGTCTCTGGTCTCTACGTCTGTTTACCTTATATTTTCTCCGATTTTTAAGCACATCAGTATGAGGTCACCTGTTTATAATGGCTGGTACGCCCTGTGACGCCATCAAAGCACTTGTACTGGTCGGTAGGCACAAAACAAAAACGAATTAATTTTTGGAAAATATCAGTCAAACTAGCTTCAGCCCGTGACTTCATCCGCGTAAAATTTCGGTCCCCGACCCATCGCATCGCATCCCATCGCCCGCGCGTGCTACTACGTTTTCGCTTAGCGTTTTTCTGATTTTTTGTCCTTTTGAGGGTCGTAAGCGTGATGTTAAGAGCGTTTACGTCGTACAGCATTTCATACAAACTTTCAAGCCCTTGTTTTTCGAAATGAATAAACCGATTTTAATGGAACTTCACACGCATAAGCAGGATACAAAGGTCTAAAAAGTTACTTAAAAACATTTTCGAAATGTCTCGTTTAAAAAAAGATAACTGGAAATATCTATTTCTATGGAAAATCTTGGCTGCAACACTATTTTTCGAAACGCGACCACAAGAACCAAGGGGGCAATTCTAGCTAGCTAGGTAAACAGTAAATAAACACCATAATAACGCTTATCAAAAGTGTTCTCCCAAAACGGCTCAGAGACATTATTTCGGAAGGAATCCGCTAAAATTGCTTCAGTTGTTATAGTCTTAAGGGGCGGCGGCCCTTTGGTATTATCTAATGGTTGCTGTTCTAATTACGCTTCCTGAGGCATTTTGGGTATCGCATTGTTTCGTGATTGGAGATTTTATTTGGTTCCTATAGATAATACGAGTAGGATTATGACCAGGGCTAGAAAAACCGGTCTTTTTGGGAACCGGTACCATTGGCTTTGGTGTGATACCGGTACCAGAAGTAGTACCTGTACTATTGGTATTCCTAATTAATATCGGTACCTGTATCTACCAAACAAATATTTCCGTAAGTTAGAGTGAGAAAACAAATCATCATCATCTGCCTAGCCTTTTCCCAAATATTTTGGGGTCGGCTTCCAGTCTAATCGGATACAGCTGAATACATGTATTTTACATAGAGCGACTGCCTATCTGACCTCCACTACCCAGTTACTGGGTAATACGATACCCCTTGGTAAAACTGGTTGTCAGATTTTCGGGTAAGAAAACAGATAGGTAAAAAGTAAGTAAAAAGGATTTAATAGGCATTAGAAAAATAATTCAAGGTTGCTAACCGTTCGAGGTTCTACGTACAAATATGAGATTTGTGGTGCGCGCCGGGTACCTGAATTTGGCACTTGTAAGGTGGAGTACCGGTACCTGTCTGGAACTGGTACCCATCTGGAACCGGTACCCAGGTACCGAAATTATCGCCGAGAGCGATCTCGAGACAATCATTGGATGGATTAAAAAGGGAAAGGAGAGACTATACTGTAGGTGGTCTGCACCATTTACATAATACAATCAATACATACATAAAGCGTGTACTAATACATATAAATATTTTAATTATGTAATAATAATCATCAGAAACAACAAAATATAATGATGACGTTTAAGGGAGACAGGCGAAGTGTTTTTTTTTAATCATAATTTTAAAAGTAGACAACGATTGAGCACGCCTTACCGTTACAGCCATTGTAATTGTAACATGTACTCTTGCTTTCTTTTAAAATAAAATAGAATACTTAAATACCTACTATATATTATTTCACATAAACCTACATGGACAATTATGAAACGTCAGAAGCACGGTTCCAGTAGGTCGTTTGCTATGGAGAAGATATGGCGAGAAACTTCATTACCCGACTGCGGCGAAGTAAAAAGGAGGGTTATGATTTTGACGGGAATGAATGTAAGTATGTATGTGTGTTCATCTGTTCTCTCATTACTTCTAAAATTCTGGTCATAATTAGACAAATGAGGTATCTTTGTAAGCGTCTTGATCGTCCGCTGGTTATAGGTTATGTGACGTCACAGTAAATTGAATATGACGCCATCTAACGGACGTAAAGTTATGATCTAAAAACATTTTTTTAATCATGCCGTGTTGGGTATCAATGGAAAGGGCTTAAGAGGCCGTAGACAACATTTTTCCGATTCCGCTGATTTACCAGATTTTACAGACGTGATTTAACAGTTAAAATACAATATTTCGATAAGAATTAATGCACACCATGAAAGATCATTTCAATTATAATCTAATGTTGGAGCTACTTTTTTATTTTTATTATCTATTTTTAAATATTCCACCTCAAACCCGCGACTGTTTTGTGATTTTTTGCTGTAAGAGGTTTAGAATATTACCTGTTTATGGATTGTATTGACGTCTTAACGGTATGAAAAAATTACAATGTACTGTTGAGAAAGTCGTCTATATAATGTTGGAATTACTTTTTACCACTTTCATATGAAATATTTCAGTAAAAAAATATGTAACTTGGCCAAATTTTAGAGAAAATGGGCAAAGAATTGGTGATAATTTCGGCTATTTGGAACTCTAATTCATAAAAAAAAAACGACAGGAATAAACTATAGATCAAATTCTATCCATTTCGAGAAAAAATAAAGAAATAAAAAAAACAAATTGTGCCAAAAAATATGTTTTAAAACAACCAAAATCTTGCATTATATTACTCGCCGCAAGCCTCGAGTCGGCAGTCCGCGCCGAGCGCTTTCAGAGGGTGGGTGTATCGCTCTGCGCTTCCCGCCAAGTTATAGAGATCGCGCAACGAGTACAAGCGAACGTGACCGGACCGTGATTTCTTGATACAGTAGTAAGTTTTTATTTTTGAAATATTTTGTGATGATTTTGACATGTTGTTTAGAATACTTACCGCAAAATATGTAATCATATTTTATTGTTAGGATATTTATTATAATTCTATAATATATAATCTATCTATGCTTGACATACATTCACAGCTATTGGGTTTGCTGGGCTGTTTTTTTTTGTATTTTTAAACGGTTTTATTTAGCTCACCCCGTTTGTTTTATTTATTTTTTAACACCCTTGCTCGTAAAGCTGATGTAATTCCACCGGTTTTAAATATGTAAAGAGGGTCATAAAAAACGCGTGTGTTATACCAAAGCAAATAGTTAAGTTATAGTCCATACAAATTCCATAACAGCATTATTTGCCATTTCAAATTTGGAACTGATCGCCGCCGCACGACTCCAGCTGCTAGTGAGCAGCGCGCTGTTGCTATTCAAATTTCGAACTAATCGCCGCGCGGCGCCAGTCAGTAGGCAGCGCTAGCGCGCTGTTAAAATGGCGGGAAAGCAACAGTGTGCATTCACAGATTGAGTTTATTTAAAATAAAAAAAAACAGTTTATTCGGTAATTTAAAGATTCCATCCAAAACAAATATAAGTGCCAAAATAACTCAGACAATAAATTTGGAGCCACAAACGAAGAAGTTTTGCCCTGAGCCGCGCCCCTCTTCTACTGATGATACTTTTTTATTTACAAACTAATGACGAATTACAATGCTCTTCTGCCGCCTTTCAAGAAGTTTCGTCGTCTCCAACATTTACCCTAACACAAAACAATGACATTATGAATAGTAATAATAATAATAAAAACATAATTAAAAAACCAACTACAACTACGTATCATTTTAACAATTGTAATTTCACTGTTTCAATAATTAAAAATGAACAAAATATAAAATGTTTTTTTTCTGTTTCCTCGCAAATGTGTTAAAAAACGTCGTACGATATACGTGCGTATGGTTATAACATGCTCGGCTCAATTACGCCCTCGCCTTCGGCTCGGGCTGAAATTCCGCCTCGCATGTTATAACCATCTTTACGCACTAATATCGTAATGTACTATTTCTTTATTCTTGGGTCATATTTAGTAATTCAAATTTCACCCTCTTCCTGTCAACCGATTAATCTGAAATTTTGTATACACTTTGGATTTTGGTGACAATACAATTATGTTTATTCATTATCATTATAAATTCAAGATGGCCGCCGCTACAAAATGGCGGATAATTTATGTTTTATTAATCCCATCAATATGGGTATCAAATGAAAGGGCTCAACAAGCAGAATACAATATACTATAAAAAATTGAAATACAAGATGGCGGCCGCTACAAAATGGCGGATAACGTAGGTTTTATCGATTCCATCAATATGGGTATCAAATGAAAGTGCTCAACCAGTATAATACAATGTACTATATAAAATTAAAATCCAAGATGGCGGCCTCTACAAAATGGCGGATAACTTAGGTTTTATCAATCCCATCAACATGGGTATCAAATGAAAGGGCTCAACAAGCAGAATACAATATACTATAAAAAATTGAAATCCAAGATGGCAGCCGCTACAAAATGGCGGATAACAAAGGTTTTATCAATCCCATCAATATGGGTATCAAATGAAAGGGCTCAACAAGCAGAATACAATATACTATAAAAAATTGAAATACAAGATGGCGGCCGCTACAAAATGGCGGATAACGTAGGTTTTATCGATCCCATCAATATGGGTATCAAATGAAAGTGCTCAACCAGTATAATACAATGTACTATATAAAATTAAAATCCAAGATGGCGGCCTCTACAAAATGGCGGATAACTTAGGTTTTATCAATCCCATCAACATGGGTATAAAATGAAAGGGCTCAACAAGCAGAATACAATATACTATAAAAAATTGAAATCCAAGATGGCAGCCGCTACAAAATGGCGGATAACGTAGGTTTTATCGATCCCATCAATATGGGTATCAAATGAAAGTGCTCAACCAGTATAATACAATGTACTATATAAAATTAAAATCCAAGATGGCGGCCTCTACAAAATGGCGGATAACTTAGGTTTTATCAATCCCATCAACATGGGTATCAAATGAAAGGGCTCAACAAGCAGAATACAATATACTATAAAAAATTGAAATCCAAGATGGCAGCCGCTACAAAATGGCGGATAACAAAGGTTTTATCAATCCCATCAATATGGGTATCAAATGAAAGGGCTCAACAAGCAGAATACAATATACTATAAAAAATTGAAATACAAGATGGTGGCCGCTACAAAATGGCGGATAACGTAGGTTTTATCGATCCCATCAATATGGGTATCAAATGAAAGTGCTCAACCAGTATAATACAATGTACTATATAAAATTAAAATCCAAGATGGCGGCCTCTACAAAATGGCGGATAACTTAGGTTTTATCAATCCCATCAACATGGGTATAAAATGAAAGGGCTCAACAAGCAGAATACAATATACTATAAAAAATTGAAATCCAAGATGGCAGCCGCTACAAAATGGCGGATAACGTAGGTTTTATCGATCCCATCAATATGGGTATCAAATGAAAGTGCTCAACCAGTATAATACAATGTACTATATAAAATTAAAATCCAAGATGGCGGCCTCTACAAAATGGCGGATAACTTAGGTTTTATCAATCCCATCAATATGGGTATCAAATGAAAGTGCTCAACCAGTATAATACAATGTACTATATAAAATTAAAATCCAAGATGGCGGCCTCTACAAAATGGCGGATAACTTAGGTTTTATCGATCCCATCAATATGGGTATCAAATGAAAGTGCTCAACCAGTATAATACAATGTACTATATAAAATTAAAATCCAAGATGGCGGCCTCTACAAAATGGCGGATAACTTAGGTTTTATCAATCCTATCAACATGGGTATCAAATGAAAGGTCTCAACAAGTAGAATACAATTTACTATGCAAAATTGAAATCTAAGATGGCCGACGCTACCAAATGGCTGATAACGTAGGTTTTATCGATCCCATCAATATGGGTATCAAATGAAAGTGCTCAACCAGTATAATACAATGTACTATATAAAATTAAAATCCAAGATGGCGGCCTCTACAAAATGGCGGATAACTTAGATTTTATCAATCCCATCAATATGGGTATCAAATGAAAGGGCTCAACAAGCAGAATACAATATACTATAAAAAATTGAAATCCAAGATGGCAGCCGCTACAAAATGGCGGATAACGTAGGTTTTATCAATCCCATCAATATGGGTATCAAATGAAAGGGCTCAACAAGCAGAATACAATATACTATAAAAAATTTAAATACAAGATGGCGGCCGCTACAAAATGGCGGATAACGTAGGTTTTATCGATCCCATCAATATGGATATCAAATGAAAGTGCTCAACCAGTATAATACAATGTACTATATAAAATTAAAATCCAAGATGGCGGCCTCTACAAAATGGCGGATAACTTAGGTTTTATCAATCCCATCAACATGGGTATCAAATGAAAGGGCTCAACAAGCAGAATACAATATACTATAAAAAATTGAAATCCAAGATGGCAGCCGCTACAAAATGGCGGATAACAAAGGTTTTATCAATCCCATCAATATGGGTATCAAATGAAAGGGCTCAACAAGCAGAATACAATATACTATAAAAAATTGAAATACAAGATGGCGGCCGCTACAAAATGGCGGATAACGTAGGTTTTATCGATCCCATCAATATGGGTATCAAATGAAAGTGCTCAACCAGTATAATACAATGTACTATATAAAATTAAAATCCAAGATGGCGGCCTCTACAAAATGGCGGATAACTTAGGTTTTATCAATCCCATCAATATGGGTATCAAATGAAAGGGCTCAACAAGCAGAATACAATATACTATAAAAAATTGAAATCCAAGATGGCAGCCGCTACAAAATGGCGGATAACGTAGGTTTTATCAATCCCATCAATATGGGTATCAAATGAAAGGGCTCAACAAGCAGAATACAATATACTATAAAAAATTGAAATACAAGATGGCGGCCGCTACAAAATGGCGGATAACGTAGGTTTTATCGATCCCATCAATATGGGTATCAAATGAAAGTGCTCAACCAGTATAATACAATGTACTATATAAAATTAAAATCCAAGATGGCGGCCTCTACAAAATGGCGGATAACTTAGGTTTTATCAATCCCATCAACATGGGTATCAAATGAAAGGGCTCAACAAGCAGAATACAATATACTATAAAAAATTGAAATCCAAGATGGCAGCCGCAAAATGGCGGATAACGTAGGTTTTATCAATCCCATCAATATGGGTGGTCGCGCCGAAATGGTTCGGTCGGCGAGAGTTGGGATCGCATCCATTCACTCATCGCGCGCGCGTATATTATGCATGCGAGTGCGAGCGAGTCAGTCGTCTCATGGTCGTCTCTCGATCACCGCTCCGCTGAGGTGTGTTGCGTCCGCGCCGCTCCGTGCCGCTCCGCCGCCATATTATAATCCATATAATTATCATCTTCCGCGACTATCATAAAAAAACTCGTTCAACTGGACTGCTTAGCCACCGCTTGTGCTTGCCGGCTGCCTCAAGTACCTACCTACCTCTCCAAGAAGAAATCGTCAGGCAGATCATCGTGGCGGCATTGCATGGTGAGTGGATTGCTTTTCTTTGCTCTCGTCTGATTGAACATATTTTTAGCGTACCATACCTCGCCTTGCTCATATAATCTATTTCCCGCATATAATCCAACCGCACCGCATTACCAATGGGTATCAAATGAAAGGGCTCAACAAGCAGAATACAATATACTATAATAAATAATAAAAATAAAATAAATAATAAAATAAATAAATAAAACCGTCAATTGTCTACAATCGTTGATTAAAATGTAGACAATTGACGTACCCCACGGTTTTATTTTAGTCTAGTCTATGCATATGTTTATAATTCCCACGACTGTATCTATTTTATTATTTTTTGGTTTTTAGTACATTTATCTTAAACATTGCAATGTATGTTTAACATAAAACCGTTTAACTGAAAAAGTTTTTTTACCTATTTTTTTATTTTCTAGTTTTTAGTTTTTATTTCGAATTCTGTTTAATTCATTTAGTGCTTGAAAAAAATTGTTATCAGCCATTTGGTAGCGGCGGCCATCTTAGATTTCAATTTTGCATAGTAAATTGTATTCTACTTGTTGAGACCTTTCATTTGATACCCATGTTGATGGGATTGATAAAACCTAAGTTATCCGCCATTTTGTAGAGGCCGCCATCTTGGATTTTAATTTTATATAGTACATTGTATTATACTGGTTGAGCACTTTCATTTGATACCCATATTGATGGGATCGATAAAACCTACGTTATCCGCCATTTTGTAGCGGCCGCCATCTTGTATTTCAATTTTTTATAGTATATTGTATTCTGCTTGTTGAGCCCTTTCATTTGATACCCATATTGATGGGATTGATGAAACCTACGTTATCCGCCATTTTGTAGCGGCTGCCATCTTGGATTTCAATTTTTTATAGTATATTGTATTCTGCTTGTTGAACACTTTCATTTGATACCCATGTTGATGGGATTGATAAAACCTAAGTTATCCGCCATTTTGTAGAGGCCGCCATCTTGGATTTTAATTTTATATAGTACATTGTATTATACTGGTTGAGCACTTTCATTTGATACCCATATTGATGGGATCGATAAAACCTACGTTATCCGCCATTTTATAGCGGCCGCCATCTTGTATTTCAATTTTTTATAGTATATTGTATTCTGCTTGTTGAGCCCTTTCATTTGATACCCATATTGATGGGATTGATAAAACCTACGTTATCCGCCATTTTGTAGCGGCTGCCATCTTGGATTTCAATTTTTTATAGTATATTGTATTCTGCTTGTTGAGCCCTTTCATTTGATACCCATATTGATGGGATTGATAAAACATAAATTATCCGCCATTTTGTAGCGGCGGCCATCTTGAATTTATAATGATAATGAATAAACATAATTGTATTGTCACCAAAATCCAAAGTGTATACAAAATTTCAGATTAATCGGTTGACAGGAAGAGGGTGAAATTTGAATTACTAAAATATGACCCAAGAATAAATAATAAAATAAAAAAAAAAGACAAACGGGGTGAGCTAAAATAAAACCGTTTAAAAAAGTAGCCGTCGCGGGACGCCCGGCAGATGTGAAACAACTTTGGTTTTAAAAAAAATTAAAATTAATAAAAATCTATTGCGAAAGATGAATATAAAATTTTATTGAATTTTGATGGATAATTGTTACTCAATCACATCAAAACAGCTTCTCTTCTCACAACAGTTTCTCTGGATCTTGATGAAATTAAGCACAGAGATAGATTATAGTCTAGAATAAATAATAATATAAAGAATACTTTTATCCTGGGAGTATTAACCCTTGGGACACTCTCGCGTCACACGGGCGGAGCCTTTGGCGACCGACAGCTAGCATCGTAATTTTCTTTTTCGTAGGTTTCTGATTTTTTCCTTAGTATGCGCCTACTAGTCTATCTCGACGCCAAATTTCAAGTTTCTAGGTCATCTGGAAGTGGGTTATCTTTTTGATTCCTTTTGAGGATTTGCAAGTAAAAGCTTGTTCTGTAAATAATTACGTAACTTGAAAATGACATTATTTATTTATGGAGATATTGTTACAAAATGTGTGTTAAATGAAAAGTTGTTACTTAAAAACTATATTACAAAAGGAATCAAGTCGATTTTATTTCCTGTAAAGTTACGAATATAGTAGGTACCTACTAACCTAACCTTACATTTTTATACAATAAATTTCACGCATACTAATTAACCAGATATTTTATTTCAATTCAAAAGTCATGATATTCAAATGCACGTAAAAATATCTAAGGATCAAAACTGTTTAATCGCTGAAGTGGCCGTCGACTCACGCACACATGCGACAGAGCACCCTCGCGTTTGTGTGTGTGCGCGATAGATACCTAATTTCGCCAGTCTCGATTTCGTTACCGGCGTCTTAATAAGCACATTTCAACAATATAAATATTACTGAAATAAACCCCAAAATAATTAAATAAAAATAAGTTTAAAAACTAAAATCTGACTACTGAAAAGGATGAAACAAGAAAGAACCTTCCCGTGGTCGCATGCTACCATAGATAATAATATCTACCATAGTTAGTACAGCGGCATGCGACCACGGGAAGGTACTTTCTTGTTTCATACTTTTCAGTAGTCGGGTTTTAGGATTTAAACTATTTTTTTTATTTTTGAAATGTAACCAAGAAAAGAGAAAATGTTGTCAGTAGTTACCACCGCCTATAAAGGTAACAAATTCTTTTAATAAATGTTTTAAAGAACAATATGAAAACCTCCCCAGGGTCATATTTCAAAAGCGAAATTAACGTTAATGTTCCAAGTAGGAATGGGTCTTTAAAAGTAAGTGGTTCTTTGTTCCAAAAAATAAAACTTTCCTTCAATTCGAGCGTAATGACTTTGATTAATGTATGTATACTAATGCACGAGATAAGGGAGTATTACTTAAAGGCTCCTTCAAACAGGCGCGACATGCGATAAAATCGCGCGCGACACAAAGGCACCGCATGTCGCGCAACGAGGTGTCTTTGGGTCGCGCGCGATTCGCGTCGCGCGCCGCGCCTGTTTGCAGGAGCCTTAATTTGACGGTATTTATATTACAGCTTAAATAAAACTGTAAATGTCAACTTAATTAACGTATCTAAATACCACGTACCTATTTATAAACTTGACGAAATTGCTTCTAAATAAAATTAATATTTCCTGTTAGTGACAGCGAAAATAACAGCATTTTTTTTGTTATAAGACGTTTCTAACAAGAATAACACCAACATACCGACTGCATTGTGAATATCATATCGGGAAGGATCGATTTCCCGGTTGTGAGGCACTGGAATACCGCACATGGATCTGGAGGTGCCCTTTGTAATATTAAAAAGTGCAATTGTAAATAATAAATCATTTATAATTTTACTAAAACAGGTTGGTAAAATTATTGTTCCAATTACTCTGAAATAAAGTCCTCATCTGCCTAGCCTTTAATCAACTATGTTGGGGTCGGCTTCCAGTCTAACCGGATGCAGCGGAATACCAGTATTTTACATGGAGCGACTGCCTATCTGACCTCCACAACCCAATTACTAGATAATACCCCTTGGTAAGACTGGTTGTCAAACTTTCGGGCTTCTGACGACCCGTAACGACTGTCAAAGGTTCACAAATGACAGCCGGGACCAACGGCTTAACGTGCTTACCGAGGCACGGAGAGGTACTGATATGTAAAGATGGTCACCCATCTACGGACCAACCGCGGCATGTGTAGCTTAACCTGATCAATCGATCCGTGCGGCTGTTATTTAGCTACAAGCCTCTCCGAAACCGTAATAACTCGTATATAGGTACATTTAATATTATTTTTCTCATCTCGACCGTTTTGCTGCCCGCTGCCTAGCTGAGTCATTCAGTTAAGTTGGAGGAAGGAAATTACTATCTTTTTTCATACTCGACTGATTCCTAATGTGTCTGTGGTTTTTGTCAACGATTTTTGTCATCCTGTCGCTTGACCTGAATTACAAAGCACGGAAACGCTAGAGACGGTACCTATAGTCAACAGTTTTCATACAAATCAAGCGTATAACCGTTTACTCACACTTCGAGTCCTTGAGACAATCTATCTATAACTATAAAAATAAATAAAATTAGTCTGTTTGTGTTTGTGTGTTTGTTCCGGCTAATCTCCGAAACGGCTGGACCGATTTTGACGGAGCTTTCACTGGTAGATAACTGATGTTATACTATTTTAGGAGTAACTTAGGCTACTTTTATTTTAGAATAATAAGAACGAAGTCGCGGGCAGCAGCTAGTAACATTATAGTGACGTCTTTGAATGGCGGTCAGTGACAGAAGTTGTGCGTTCAACGTACGTTCGACGCCGCGAATTTTATTAGTAGGTACTACCGACTCTAGAAGCTGCTGGCGGTGGCGTGACGAATTTGTGCTATGTGGTTCGATTGAAGAATTGTGTTAAACCTGAAGTAGTGGTTTCTTCTTTTCCAGTGATTTCTACTAAATGCGAGACAAAACACAAAACACTGAATATTCTTGTGTAATAAATGCGGATAAATTAAATTTTATGTTATTTATTAATATTTATTCATATCATTGGTCGGTTATGTAGTTGCTTCATATTATAAGTACTGTTTGTTTTATTTTATTTTGTGACGTATTACTATAGTACGAATCATTTGATCTGACTTGCTTTCCGTACGTCCCTTTCGGGTAACCCCTGAAAATCAGCGCTGTGCTGTGAGTCCCCTATAGGTAGCACAGCATCATGCTGAGTGGAAGCCTTCTTGTCATAGTCATGACGTGCAGCCGACGATTATTTCTGCTTTGTGCTCGTGAATATAGATATATTTTGTTTTTCCTGTTATTGGAATTAATTATGTTTTTATATGCACGTGTTTCTGTGATAAACAAACCTATTTTTATCCGACTACGGCGAAGAAAAGGAGGGTAATTACCCGACTACGGCGAAGCAAAACGGAGGGTTATGATTTTGGCCGGTATGTACCTATGTTCATCTGTTCCCTCAAAACTTTTTTTTATTTTTTATTATCATTTAATCTGCAATCAGCCCAGTAGCTTTAATCAGATGGGATGTTGTTTCTTCGACTTTAAGAAAGTGCACATCCTGTGATGTGTCATATCTTTCTGTTTTTCAATGAGTTTTATATGGAAGCTAATCGCATTCTTTTCAGCCGATATAGGCAGTTGTTGGTGTTTATGAGCTGTGTAGCTAGATGGTTGCTGTGTCGCTCAAGGCGTTGTTTGTAGGTTACAGAGGAACTCTCTATTTCCTCCCTGACTGTCGGAATTTCCAGGTAATCATACACTTCCGTGTTCCGCGTGAACCATGGCGCATTGGTGAGGATCTTTAACACTTTGTTCTGGTAACGCTGGAGAATTTCAACATTTGAGTGGCTCGCTGATCCCCAGAGTTGTATACCATATGTCCAAATCGGTTTCAGGATACACTTGTAAATAAGGACTTTATTTTCCAAGCTTAGCGTTGACTGTCTGCCTATCAGCCAGCACATATCTCCAAACTTTCTATTTGCCTGTTCTCTTTTGGCCTTTATATGCCTTTATATTTTTCCCTCATAACTTAAAAATACTTATTATAAGTCACACTAAATTCAATATGGCGCCCTCTAGAGGAAATAAAGTAATGAATTATTTAAAAATGAATATTTTGGGATGGTACCTTGTTGGGTATCAAATGAAAGGGATGAATTAGCACATTTCAAAAATATAAATATAACTGAAATAAGCCCCAAAATAATTAAATAAAAAAATAAGTTTAACAACTAAAACCCGACTACAGAAAAGGATGAAACAAGAAAGTACATTCCCGTGGTCGTATGCCGCTGTACTAAACTAACATACTTATAAGCTATGGTAGTATGCGACCACGGGAAGGTACAATTTTGTTTCATCCTTTTCAGTAGTCGGGTTTTAGTTTTTTTTTTTTTTAAATGACGTCTGCCAGTACTCTCTTTCCACCTCTCTGTCCAAAACTGCCAAGAACCAATCTTTATTATAGGAGTCCAGCTCATTCCGCAATTACTCTGCCGTATGACCTACAAATAGTGGTCTACATTGGAAAGCTTTTAGGTGTGAGCGAGCCAATTAATAAACGTACGGTGATGAATGATTTGAGTTCCTAAATTTAGCCTCTCATGAATAAATAAATACAGTTTTCAATTGAATATTAATAAGTTTAATATTTGTTCACAAAATCAAAGGGAACTTCATTAGTTTTGTATTTATTTAGGATCGCTTTACATTGAATGCGAGCCTGAAAAAAAATTTAACCCCTTTTTTTTATTAACGTTACCCTTCGGTATATTTTACAGTCATACGCTCAATTTTAAACCTTAAACCATTTTCTTATATACCAAAATTAAAACATTGATTTGTTTTCTCTTAATGGTTTCTTCACTATTATAAAATAACTAGCTGCGCCCCCGGGTACACCCGCGTAAATGTTGATCCCGTGGGAATATCGGGAAAAAAAGTCAGTAAAGCCTACTATGTGTTAATCCAGACTGTCAGCTACCTCCATACAAAATTTTATCAATTTTGGTCCAGCCATTTGAGCGTGAAGAAGTAACAAACATATAAACACATACATACACCCTCACACACACACTCACACACTCACAAACTTTCGCCTTTATAATATTAGTGTGATTATATAAAGACAAAACTAGTTTTAAATAAGCCTTCTCTAATAATAATATAAGAGCACCTCATCATCATCATCTGCCTAGCCTTTTCCCAACTATGTTGAGGTCGGCTTCCAGTCTAACCAGATGCAGCTGAGGATTTTACAAATTTACATAGAGCGACTGCCTATGTGACCTCTACAATCCAATTACTGGGTAGTACTATATATACCCTTTGCTAAGACTGATTGCCGACTTTAGGGCTTCTGCATGACGACCTGTAACGACTTTCAAAGATTCACGAATGACATCCGAAACCAAAGGCTTAGTGTTCTTTCCGAGGCACGTAGGGGTCTTGGCATGTAAAGATCACACACACACACAAACACACACACACACGGGCACATCCAGATAATTTATTTGCCTATAACAAACAAACTAAAGCCTAGTTTAGACCAGTCAAAAATAGTGAAGGCAACTCAACCGATGGCCCATTAATAATGAATCCAGCATTCGGCTATGGTGGCCTATCTAAATTATTTATTTAAAAGCGACCCTATTTCGTGAAAGTTTCGGTGTTGTTTCACGAAATTCTATTAACAAAAGTAACAGACGAATTGCTTTGCCTTTTGGCCTCGTATAAGACTTTCTGTTTCATTTTCCTTTTGTTACTTTTTTTTTATATAACTTGGTTTTTTATTTTGCTGTATTTAGTTTAGTTTGTGATCTTCCTGTACGAGTCGCAATAAATACTTTTTCTTTTTCTTTCTTTTTTTTTTTTTTGTGGCACATTTTTTCTTTCTTTCTTTCTAATGTCGGGCTGTAAAAATTGTATTAAATCCATACTAATATTAAAGTGTGTCTGTCTGTCTGTCTGTCTGTTACCTCTTCACGCTTAAACTGCTGAACCCATTTAGATGAAATTTGGTATAGAGATAGTTTGAGTCTCGGGAAAGGAAATAGGATAGTTTTTATCCCGATATTTTTACGAAATCGAAACTTACGCGGGTGAAACCGCGGGGCGATAGTTTCTAGTTTTATAACGGATTTTGTAGGCAATAGTACAAAATATTGTGCATCGCTCAACGTCATTCTTTAGACTAGAACTTTCAACTACAAGCACAGAAAATAATTATTTCAAACCAAAACCATGCGCTGATGTTAAAAAGAAAATGGTATCTAAGCGACTCTGATGTCGAAAATATTAGCACTTTCTGTGTGAAAATATACCTAACTAAGGAAACACACGAAAATAATCAAAACCAATACCTAATTATCTACAATAAAATAGACCTGTAGACCAAATTTCGGCCAAGGCATTTTCAGCGGAGACTATAGCCATCGATGCGGGGGATATTATCTATAGTGCACAAGCCTGTGCGCTCAATCTCATAGTCCGATTGGACCGCAATCCGACACGACCGGAGAGAGATCAGCCGGTCGATTCTGTCAAAATCTCACCGTGAAAACTTAGGTGATGTGAGTTTGTTTTTGCTAGGAATTGACGCTATTGACAGCTCACTCCACGCTCACTTCACCTAAGTTTTCACGGTGAGATGGTTACAGAATTGCACTGCAGGTGCGAAAGCACGGGAGTATCACACCGCCAACTTTGTAGGCCGCTACTGAGCTCCGGGCAGCTACTGAGAAATTACCAATGGAAAAACCCAATAACATTTTACCCGATCTAGGAATTGAACTCAGGACCCTCAGCAGTCGCGATTGCGACCACGACACCAACGGGGCAGTGATTAATCATATTAAACAGTAAGTACAAGAAGACATGGGAACTTTTTCTTTTTTTTTCAGGATGGGAAATCACCAAATGACCCCTCCCGCTCTGGGTGGAGCAGAAGGGAGTGTCAGACTCTTACTGACTAAAACCCACCCGTGTTCCTTCCTTAGCCCTTTATGTTCCGGGCCAGCGGTAACCCTTTCGGACAATCCCGCTGACCCGGCAGGCTTCGGCTCCAAACTCCCAACTCCAACAACTCCACCTTCGAATCTCCAAAATGATGTTACAATTTAGACTTTCGAAAAGGTCAGCGGGATTGTCCGAAAGGTTTTCGAAAAAGAACAATTATTTTAATGTCTTTTATTAAATATAATCTACGACGAAAATAAAAACACACAGCAAAATCCGATTCGAAAGTTGGAAAACTTTAAGTAGAAGAAAATAATTGGATGTAACTGAGGTCGAGCGCTTTCAGAGTAGTTTCAGTTGGCACTCGTACCTCCATAATGTTCCTCCGACCGCATTACTTAACTAGCAACTAGGTTACGACGGGAAAATATGTCTACCTCGGTGTGTAAAGTCTAGAAGCTAGAGGTCTAGGAGCTAGGAAATAAATCCGTTTTAGAAACTGCAAGAAGAGCAATTGCCATTCTAATTTCAGTCTTAATCGAGAGGCTTGTGGCCAAGTAATAACAGTCGTAAGGGTCGATCGATCAGGTAAAGCTACGCTTGCCGTGGTTGCGTAGATGGGTGACCATCTTTATATACCAAGACCCTCAATGCCTCGGAAAGCACGTTACTCCGTTGGTCCCGGCTGCCATTCGTAGATATAGAATATTTTTTATGCTAATTCCATTGATTATTTTATAATATTTCAGTTGCCAAAACATTACTATTTTGTGGGTTTTTAAAATAAAATAGCAAAACAGAAACTTAGTCAGAATCTTAATGATGTTTTTTTTTTTTCTTTTTTCCTAGACTTGTCCTTATATACCCAGAGGCGCGAACGTGACAACTAAAATACTAGCTTTGAAGTGTATATAAAATGATCAACAAAATTAGCATAAAAAATATTATTGAAATCTTGATTATGATTGTAAATTTATGCTTGGTCAATCCTTAATATCAGGTGGAATAACACTGACAGCTCACTCCACGCTCACTTCACCTAAGTTTTCACGGTGAGTTGGTTGCAGAATCGCAGAACAAAAAAAAAATGAGGCGAAAATGTGGCGCGCGGCTGGTACATAATATACTAGCGGTCAGCCTTTTTCAAAGCAAAGAAAGGCGCTTGCTTGAACAAAGGCAGCATTTCTCAACACAATCTGACCTTTTATAATTCAGTCAAGCCACAGGTCGGCCAAGCCCGGGCGCGGTCAATTATACTCTTCCTTTCATACTCTAACTCAGTATTAATGAAGCTACGTGATAAGGTATATATTTTTGGTTTTATAAAGAACCTATTTACTAGAGATATTTTAATGAATGAAAAATTGTAAAATGTGGCTCTTTTAGGAACTACGAATTACCTCCGGTTGCATTATACATAACATAACATCACGCCTGAAATCCTAAGTGCCTGAAGTCCCATGTAATATAGGGGACGAGACTATTGCCATCATCCGGGCACAAATCCGGACTCCGGCTAGGTACCGAGAAATTCGTGATGGAAAACCCAATAACATTTGCTCGAACTGGAATTCAAACGCAGGAGCTCTTGCTCAGCAGTTGCCACCAGTAGACCAACGAGGGAGTCCCGAAGCATTTATGTAGAAACCTATATAGGTTCCGTCCCATCAAGTAATATTACTTGATGGGACGTAAACGGTATATGAAATCAAAATCCGTGAATATTTTGGTTATGTTTTATGATCTATATAGAGTTGGTAAAATGGTTGGTTGATAGAATATGCTGAAATATTCCGTGAAATTGCGCTCAGCCACAGAAAGTTTATTTCAATACCTACCAAACACCTATGTTTTAGTTTCCCAATTAGCAATTTAGCTCGACCATTTCACCCACAACTTTGGAGTACCTATTCTAAACTCAATTATCTAACTCCCGGTATCACAGAGTGGGATCTTCAAACATTCACATGCAAATTTCAGGCTCGTGTGTGATCTAAACCCATTCAAAGTGGGAACTTTACCTGATGAACTCGAAATCTTCAGATAAGATACGCAGAACAGTCGTAGTAGTATTAACAACTCTAGTTCCATAATGTGGAATAAAATGGAAAATAATATTGCTTCCGAAAAACAAATTAACTTCCGGCGATCTGTGGTCAAACAAAAATAAGTACTAAACTTCCGACAAAAATATTATAATATTTTCGGAAACTTAGTTCCGAAAACATATTTATGAACGAGCTTAGGTTTGGTTAGGTTACTTTAAACATAGACATAGAAATAGGAAAAGCACGTCTAGCTACGTCGACATAGAATGCAAGAGCGAGCGTATGAGAATTAGAGTGATTGATTGGAGACTCATAGTTTTCAATAGAACGTAATTTAAGCTGGTAGAAAAGTATATATATAGCAATAAACAGTCATGTTTATTTTTCGAAGATTTCAGTATCTCATTCGGTCGTTTCGTCATTTTTATTCGGACAAAAGTAGTCGGAAAGTTAGTATTTTAGGTAGTAGATTTAATATTTTAAGTAAGGATAATTCTTATTTTTTTGTCGGAGCTTTTATTACTACCCGAATAAAATATGTTTGGAATTTTCTTTTGAAAGGGAGTTCATTTGCGTAATCTAAATAGTTTAAATGAATTTTGTATCTGTATCGGTTTATATTGAAATTCATGAAAATTATTATCAGGTTTTTTCGACGAAAAACAAAAAAGGTCTATAATAATAAGATTTATTTATTTTCTCTTCACAAATGTACAATAGTAGTGCTTAAAACTAGCTTAAGGATAAGTTTACATTTGTGAGAGACTGGTGCTTGAAATAGGCATTGCAAGCAACGCCTGTAGTACAAGTCACCAGGTCTATCAGTCGTTCCCATTTTAGTAACCATCACAATTTTTCTAAAAATATCTTTGCCATAATATTATTGTAGTTTGTTTTTACAACAAACTATATAACAGTATGCAACTGGGTTCTGGTTTTTTTTTTAATATGTATTAGTTTATTATTGTATAAGATAATTTTATGTATTTTATCTATGGGCCTTAGTTGCCTGATAATAAAATGATTATTATTATTATTAAAACAAAGTTTTTGATTTGACAGCAACATTTTGATTATAAAAATTCTAACAAAAAAATTTCGTTAGAACATTTTTTTTTATTTCATTCGAAAATTACTACATGCCTATTGCATAAATTATCCAAGGTGGATGATCCAATTATCAACGGTGAAGGAAAACATTGCGAGTAAACTGGCATATCTTAGAACCAAAAATTCGAAGACATCCACCAACCCGCACTGGGCCCGCGTGGTGGATTATGGCCCGCTTCCTCTCACAGAGAGGAGGCCTGTGTCCCAGCAGTGGGAACATTATAGGCTGATTATGATGTTAATTCTTTTAGTAATTTTCGTTGTTTTAACCTCTAAACAATGATGTTTTATAACTATGTATGTAGGGGTATAAGTGATGACCAACCACGCGAGGTCTCTCCCAATTACATTCCCATGTAATTGGGATCTCGCGTGGTTAGTCTGGTGTCGAGATTAGCCATTTGTTTTCAAGTTTTTCTAGATCTAAATTTCGTCTTGTTTTTTAAATTATCCGTTTTTTAAATAAAAAAAAAAGAAATGATAACTACACCACCCACGAGATTGAATCTCAAGAAAATGCTCTATTTCAAGATTGCATTCCCTATGTTCAAGTTTATAATATTATTACAATTATTTAATTAAACAAGTCGAAATTGACAGCACATACATCTTACGAACGAGTAAGTAGTAAAACAGACGCCATGTTCAAATGCAAAGCCTTTAAAGCTACTAGAACTAAACTCTATCACCGGCTCAGCTCGAGATCTAGCTAGTAAAATTAGTTATTTCTCGCTGCGAGGATAGCGTAACCAGGGAACATTGCGTACTGGAATACGGTTATAAAGCTAGATGAAATGGCTTTGAATAATCGCTCTAGTTCAGCAAATGCGCCTGTTTGAAATCCATACGCGTAAATACTTTTGTTATAACTGAAATTAAGTGTCGTATCTTCGTTTTATTTAGTTTTCAGTTTCATGGTATAAAATATCTGTATTCAAAAAAATACAGGATGGAATTAAAAACTTGCGATAAATCGAAATTGGAGGTACCTACACTAACTGTTATACAACAAATCTAAATTCTTGAAAAATATACACACACAACACAATGACACACACAACACACAACACAACACACAAACACACACACAACACACACAACACACAATCACAACAACACACAACACACACACAACACAACACACAACACACACACACAACACACACAATCACACACAACATGATCACACAATCATCATCATGTTCATAGTGGTCACATGATTTTACGAATATATCAATAAACTAGCACTTTGATAGTAACTTCGTCTGCCCTATATTTCCTACTAGCTTCTGCCCATGACTTCATCCGCGTGAGATTTCTTGGTCTCCCGACCTACCCCTACGCATAGCATCGCCTGCGATTGTATTAGTTCGTTTTTTCTTTCTGCCTTTTTTCTCGATTCCTAAGTGTATGCTAGGCATGATGTTAAATAACTTCCTTAAAAAATTGGACAAGGCAAAAATAATTTTTCAAATCCGACTGGTATTTCCAGAGATTAGCATGTTTAAACAAACAAACTCCTAAGATTTATTATAAGTATTAGTATAGGTTAGTATATTTAGATTCCGTGACAATTCGATAAATCCTTATAGTCATTCGTCTTCTTAGCGTATCAATGGCAAATAAAAAAGTTCTTGAACAAGGTCAAATAATATGTTTGGCCCACAATTCAGCCAGCTATTCATTGTCTACGTCATAAAGGGAACCTACATGCTAAATAGCAAGTTTCTAGTTTCAATATTTTGGGTTGGCCGTTGATGATTCAGTCAGTGAGTAAGTCAGGACTTTGGGATTCATGGCGATCAAAGAGCGAATGGATTAGCGGCAATAAGTACCTACTTTGATTTTGGTAAGCGGCTTAAGCCCGATCCCACATAAAATTAGCACGGTTTACGTCGCTTTACATCGGAAATTTTCATATTTTCATAAGCGATTTATAGGAACACGTAAAACCACACCCACGACTCTAAGAATACCAGTGTGTAACATACGTTACGTTTATTTGTTATTACTACTGGTATTAATAAATACCTCAGCGGTTCCTGCGATGCATTAAATCTAAATCGTCCATGCCGTTTCAGAAATAGATGCTGATAAAAATGTGACGAAGCAGAGCATGTGCACTAAATAGGAATGTCAAAAGGCGCACAAGGTGTTATGAAGACATCATGAATTGTCATATTACAGTAGCAAGAACGATGCCTTCTTAGGCCCGTTATAGTGTAGTAGCTATGAGCTTCTACGAGTATATGACACGGTTCTATGGTGTACGGCGACAGCGCCGTGCCTTAGTGCCGCCGTGTCGTCAACAAAGTTCCATAGTAATCTTTACGACACTGACGACCGCACCTAACACGAATAAGCCGTAGTTTTTCACGGCAAAGAAAACGTGCATGTATTTAACGAAGGCAATCATGGTGTTTTTGGAAAGTTTTCCTGAAATTGTCGACAACAAATTGGCGAATATCATATAACTTACATATTTTCATCAAATTCGGTAAATGTTCTTGCGTAGGGTAAGAACTGAATCTGTAGTAAAATCATAGGTATTATTAGTAATCATTTAGATTAGACCAAAATATTATTAATAACTTTTATGAATCATTGATACGTGTTTTGTGACTAAGTCTAAGTGAGCTGTCATTCCGCTTCACTATCGCGATGAGATTTTTACAGAATATAGGCTCCTGCAAACAGGCGCGACGCGCGACGCGAATCGCGCGCGACACAAAGGCACCGCTTGTTGCGCGACATGCGGTGCCTTTGTGTCGCGTGTCGCGTCGCGCCTGTGTGTACAAGCCTTATATCGGCTGATGTATCAACGTAAAGGAAGCAAAAGTAGTACGCAAGGATCGCAGCAGGTAGCGCTGCCTACCCCCATGGGAAGAACGCCTGAGTTTATGTATGTGTCAGGGCTAATAGCCGAAGTGCTTAGTTTTAGCCGGGTACAACTGCGGCTACACCTAGTTTTAGCCGGGTAAAACTAGGTGCAGGCGGCCACAAGCGGTTCGTGTGTACTTCGGGAGGCGACGTAGGATGCAAGACCGAGCGAAGGGCACCCCGAGGTTAGGTTTGGTTAGGTTACTTTAAACCCCTTACACAGAAATAGGAGTCCCGCTTAGTGGGGCTCCGTCGATGTAGGATGCAAGAGCGGGCGAAGGGCACCCCGAGATTAGGTTTGGTTAAAACTAGGTGTAGCCGCACTTCGGCTATTACCCGTAACATATGCATATAGAGTTGCTCCCCACCAAATTAAAATGTTCTTGCTATAAAATACGTGTTCATATATGAAGTTGTTATCAAAACTTTTAATCGTATTGAGTGGATGTCCATTAAATTTGTATGTCATACAAGGTTCGGCCAATTTGTTTGTCTTTTATTTATTGAAGTTCGGTTCCAATTTTATTTAGTGTTTAGCTTGAAAAGTTTGTATGAGCTAGACTATTTTTGTAAATTCAATTCGTGTCACAAGTAGTAGTTTATTGTTATAATTCATTATATTGATGTTCTTTATATATTATTTTATTGAGAACACGTACATATAATAAAAAATACTTTACTTTTAAATATACAGTTCATTTGCAAGTCATCGAGAGAATCGTGATATCAAAATCTAAAAGTTTGTAAACAAAAGCATAACATCACGCATGTAATCCCTGTAGGGTTAGGCAAAAGTGTAGCTATAGAATCTATACCCACATGTCACCAATTATTTTGAAGTCCCATGTAATGTGGGCTGAGTCTACTGCCATTAACCAGTCACCCGGGCTGGTACTCAGAATTTCCAGATGGAAAAACCCAATACCATTTTGACGGAACCATGAATCGAACCCAGGACCTCATGCTCAGCAGTAGCGCTTGCGAGCAATAGACCAATGAAGCAGTCATTATAAAGGCTCCTTCAAAGAGCCGCGACACCCGATAAAATCGCGCGCGACACAAAGGCACCTCTCGTTACACGACCTGCGGTGCCTTTGTGTCGCGTGTAATGTCGCGCCTGTTTGAAGGAGCCTTAACACGTTTGCAATTCCAGTAACGTATAAAGCAAGCATCGATAATTTCACACTTAGCGATTCATTGATAGAATTAACCGGATCGTGAGTAGATGGGAAAATCCAATTTTACTCAAGCTTCTTATTTTAAACCTTATATAATTTTATAATTTTATACCACTCTCGATTCAATCCTATCTTAAAAGAAAAAGTAATAAATCGCCGATGCAGTGCAAGTCGTTCTGAAAACAATTTTCACGTAGTTTAAAAGTTATAGCCCTCACAGATTTATAGTTTCCAGCTCAGAGTACGGAGACGTCTCGACGGTCGCTACTAAAGGCAACATTGTCAACACTTTCCATACAAACCAAGCGTGTCACCGTGTCCTCGCACTGTGACACTAATGGCATATAGAAACTAGAACTATGGTGGGGGTCCATGGCAGAAATTGTGCGCTCATGGAGTTATGGGGGATTCACAGTAAGTCAATTTTCACCGTGCGGCTGGCCGAATCGCCACCCAATTTACACACATCGATAAAAATTGGAGGTGAATAGTTCATGACCTTCAAACCAAGTGTGTCACCGTGTCCTCGCTTGGGTTAGTGCGGCTATAGTCACCTGTGTAAAGCCTGCATTACCGCACTTTGGCGCCACGAATTTGATTAGTAGGTAGGTAACGTCGTCTCCAGACGATGCCGGCGCGGCTAACCCGCGCTCTGTGTCTCCATTTAGGCGCCATGATTCATATTTGGTACTTTGCATCATGCATAGCACAACCTATAATGTTCCCTTTCCTGGGACGCAGGCCTCCTCTATTCGAGATGGAGTGGGTGGTAATCTACAATGCGGGTTGGTAGATGTCACATGTCTTCGAATTTTTTGTTTTAAGACGTGCCGGTTTCCCCCGATGTTTTTCACCGCTTTGAGAGCAGCGGTGGCAAAAAAATTACACAAAGTTAAGCGCCTGCCTGTTTTCGCACCCACGATTCGGTAAGTCGGGGCCGTTACCATCTACTGCACTCAACTTTCGTACTTTGTTGAAGTATTATACTGTAGGTACGTATTGTCCAATATACTGTCTAATATGATGAGAAACTCATTTAAAATTATTCATTTGATGTTTTTTCAGTGTTAAAACTTTCACTAATTACTTAACTATTTTCAAATTTACTTTTATGTAAAAGTAAAACAGTATTCCAACATTCTTTTAAACGATTTTCACGTAATTTAAAAGCAAGTAACAGTCCCCGAAGATTTATAGTTACCGAAGACCCAGTCACGTCCTCCCAGTGTTTCAAGCTCGCAGATTTGTTACAAAAACATTTTACAAAGAATGTTACATTTACACTCTTTGTATTTGCGATCCACCAACGTTTGTTTAGGCTCAGCCAATCTTGACTCCTGGCCTCGAAACGACGGGTCAGTGAAAAATTGTTCCAGTTAATGTAATCCAGATGCTTTCTTAGATATTTTTTATCGTTGCCTGAGAAACAGAATCCGATTCGGATGGTGTAATTTAATGGCGTTGGCAATCTCAGTAATGTTATTTAATTTTGTGTGAGTTATTGTTGGAAGGTAAATAGATATTTAAAGTATTCAAGGCAGTGTACCTGTTGGGGAAAATATATAATTTAGCAGTTCTAAATTAATAATTTGGTTGTTCATGAACGTTTTACAGTTAAATTAGTTTTGTAGACTACAATTTATCTACTTAGGTAACAATTTAACGCGAAGATCTTTGTGCTATAACAGATTATAAATACAATATTCTATTGAGCGAGTTCAACCTTTGTAAAATACCTTTTAATTTTAATTATTACCGCGAAGCTTTTGGGAATTTAAACCGAATCAGCCCAAATTTATACAAAACTCGAAATATTTTTAAACATTGTTTTCATCAAAACGGATAACTCTTTAATGCAAAATTTTAAAGAATTTAATGGTAGAATTAAGCATAAACGTAGTTTAGTTTTTTAAATTGTCTTTTATTTACATAATTATATAAGCTAACAGACTTTAAATAATATTAATAATATACTACATGTATAAAAAAGAAGGAAAATAATCATAGGGCATCAAAAAATTCATCGGAATCGCTGTCAACTGAAAAAATAATCATAGGGCATCAAAAAATTCATCGGAATCGCTGTCAACTGAAAAAATAATCATAGGGCATCAAAAAATTCATCGGAATCGCTGTCAACTGAAAAAATAATCATAGGGCATCAAAAAATTCATCGGAATCGCTGTCAACTGAAAAAATAATCATAGGGCATCAAAAAATTCATCGGAATCGCTGTCAACTGAAAAAATAATCATAGGGCATCAAAAAATTCATCGGAATCGCTGTCAACTGAAAAAGTGCCTAAAAGGTTGGCAGCATTGGCATATTGGCCATAAAATAGGTCAGCCCTCTGTTCACGTGAAGTGTCGACCAGGCGCTTGGTGATGTCTTGATTTTTTGTGATTGTGGCAAGGTGTTTTGAGTAGGTACCTAACTAATGTGGAACAACACGCCAATAAATGCAAACACAGGCATAGGAGTATTCTGGAGCTATCAAATAAATATCATCAAAATAAAAAATGTTTTTCAAACAAATAAATAGCGCGATGGGCTGACTATGGGTTTTGCCGATCCACCATCCATTTGATATATCTAATTGAATTTTCATATGGAGGCTTGGAAAGTCATTAGATATACGCAGTTTAAATGAATGTCGTATTGTTATTTCCATCTTGCAGAAGCTCTAGATGGTTTTGAGTAATGTGCCTATTTCGTGCTCATGCATAATGAGGTTACAATGTTCCCATTGCTGGGACACAGGCCACCTCCCTAGGAGAGGGAGTGGGCCATACTTTACCAGGCTGGCCCAGTGCGGATTGGTAGACATGTATTCGGATATTTGGTTCTAGGGCATGTTGGTTTCCTCACGATGTTTCTTTCACCATTTTGAGAGCAATGGTGATGAAATAAAATACACAAAGTAAACTGCTTGCCTGGGTTCGAACGAACAATCTTCAACTCGTAAGTTGGAGGGATACCACTGGGACATTTCAGAGTTTCGTGCTCATATTATCTCTAATAACAAATAATGATTAACTGTAAGTACCTATCTACAAAATACATTTTACCATTACAGATAAGAGCTGAATAATACAAAGTCAGAAATCAGTGAACCACGGAATTATTAATATTAGGCCTCAAATCTGAAAAGGGCCCTCGGTAACAAGTATTATGAAAGGGAAATTTTCCTTGTGTTTGGCCAGACTGGCAGCGCGGGCGCGGCGCGGCGAACTCAAACATATGAACTTCCTTTGAGTGTCCATAGTGGGCACGCGGGCGCTATAAGCGACGCAGGCTGCTCGGCGCGCGGAGCGCGGGGGCAACTCACGCCATTGCTCGTTCATAGTGACTATGAACTTCAATTGGCCGCAGGCCCGCTGAAAGTGCGCGGCGCGGGCGCAGGCGGCCCGTGCGGGGACTGGGGTTCAAACTAGTTCGAGCTTTTTTCTCGTAAAAATAAGTCTTCTTCATCCATATTATATTTTGACAAACACTGGACACGACAACACGCGGAACGCAGCCGCGCTCCAGTGCGGACAGGCAGCACGCGCGCGTTCCCGCACCCGCGCCCCAGTCTGGCCAAACACTAAACAGTTAATATACTGGAACAAAAAGCGTTTGAACGATGCCCGTGTTTTCAATTAGAAAGTGGGAGTACCTACACAGAAAACGAATTTATTTACATTTTCATACATTTTACTTTTTAAAATGTGTTTTGAACTATTAAGGTACTTACTAAAACACCACGTAACACTGTTTACTATAATAATTAATTTTAACCCCGCACTTCGCATTGCTGTGGACTGGAAATGTGACCCGACTGGAATTTTTTTCTAATACATGCTTATATTTTAAATCATGAAATATCGGGTATACCTAAACAAACTTCGTAAATAGAAAACGTATTTCTCATCAATGTTTAATTTCGAGTTCGGGACACATACAGCGAAGCACCAAAATGTAGGTACAGATAATAGTAATTATGATAATAAAGTACTGACCAGATGACCACATACGGTACCAATACCGTTTGATGGCGTTAATTACCGAATGATGATAATATTGCCTCGAAATTAATTCATCAGTTTTGTCAGGACATTAGTTTAATGACATTGCCGTGCACTGGTGATTACTTACCTAAGCGTATACCAACCAAACAATGATTTTAGTTTAATATTAATATTATATTTTATTATGGGCGACTAGAATCAATTCTATTTTGTTGTAATTTTTGACGTTCAAAAGTACCTTTTATGTGCCTATTTGAAATAAATGCTTTTAATTTGACTTTGAATAATTTTGTAACTGAGGGTCTCGTGGCTAAATAATAAGGTTAAGCAACGCTAGCCGAGGTCAGTCCGTGGATGGGTGACCCTCCATTACATACCTATCGACTTTCCTCCATGCCTCGGAAAGTACGTTAAGCCGTTAGAGTGGAAGCCGACCCCAATATACATACATAATTGGGCAATGGCTTATAGAGGTGTGAGGAACAGGGTGTAAAGTTCACTTATACTCTATAGAAAAGGGAGGATCCTCCGACCAGACGGGTGTTGTGTCTGGCGGGCAACTGCCCGTTGATTCATGTCGGGCCGTTGTATCTATGCTAGTTGCGCGGTAAACTCCGCTTGCGCGATGCAGGATTTGCGTGACGTCAGTATGACGCGTTGCTTGTATGTGGCGTTGTAGATACCGCTACAGGCTGTTGGAAAATGGCTATATAAGGCAGGTGATGATATTTAGCAACTTTTTATTGTTGAACCTTAGTAAAAAGCACATTATGTCAAAAGTTTGTAAGGACGCAATTTTGTTTGGGAGTTAAATAACGAGCTCCTTATTGTTTTGATTGTTTGAAGTTTGATCAGCAATTTTACAATAAGTAGGTACCTAATACCTAAGAAAAATTGCAAAAAAAGACTGACAAAGAAACGCATGTCCTCATTTCTCTAACGGAATGGCGCGGGAAGCCTGCCGGCACATCCGGGTCTTTTGACATCTCGATGACACTTGACGTTGATGACATTGATAGCGACACATCTATAGCGATCCGCGGCATGGTATAATTTATCTATACAGTATTCTATCTTCATACAAACGGTCGGAACGTGAGTCATACCTACGCGCCGCGAGTTCGGTTTACACTCGGTTAACAAACAGTCTCGAATGCGCCGCAGTGACGAACAGACGCCGGACGGTGTAATGGTTTTGTAAGCAGTAAGCGTGCGATTTGTGACCAATATTCATTGAAATAATTACAAGTACTTACTTAATATGGCAAAGAGCAATTATCTACTATATTGTGCTGTTTTTGGTTGTTTGAATTCGTCAATAAGTTTTTTTTATTAAATCTACTAATCAAAAAACAAAACATGTATTTTTTAAATATAAAAATATAATATATAATCACAAAAAGAGAAAGAAAGAAACTCAAGTAGTTTGATGAAATTAAAATACCGTAGGCAGGAGCCCTATCGCGTGTTTACGTACAGCGCGGCTGTAGGTAATAATCCAACATACTGTGAAAAAAAACACTGATTAAGTAAATTATATTGTCGAATCACTATTTTTTTTTTAAATTTACTTAAAGAGCGTAGAAATTAAAACTAAAAATAAGGGGGAAAAGTGGAAAAATCAAAAATGAAAAGCGGGATTTCTGGACTTTTTCTACATTAGAGTTCAGATTTTGAGATATAGAGGGGATTCTGTCAGGAGAAATAGTGGAATAAACAAAATATGTGTACGTATCGTGAGATTGCTTTTTTATTTATCTCATAGATGTTAGATCTGCTTTAGTAGCGTACTGATAGTAGGTAGAACTAGTGGAACTGGTGGTACTGGTCTCTTGATGGTAGACCTATTAGACCCGTATCTCATAAACGACGTCCTATATTGAAGTATGTGGGCACATCCGTACATAGGTGGTATATTA
This sequence comes from Luperina testacea, assembly GCA_927399505.1. NCBI lineage: Eukaryota > Metazoa > Arthropoda > Insecta > Lepidoptera > Noctuidae > Luperina > Luperina testacea. The sequence goes on along the minus strand of OV656759.1, from coordinate 16,682,924 downwards.
CAATTCACTAGCATCCAGCATGCATCGGAAATGAACATAGTTACTGATAAACGCAAAGCTGGGCGAGTTATCCGTGATAATATAAATAACGCGTTTTGGCTCCGCACCAGTCGCCGCGGTAAATAAATACGGACTCGTTTTAGATGTTGTTGTATACTGTATGATAGCTGTGAAGATATACACCGTTTTAAGTACGATACTGGGATAGTATAAATCGTAATGGCGGCTCTAAACTAGGAACGATTTGCGATCAGGGAATTTTATTTATTTAAATGACACCTACAGCATAATACATTCAACATTGGTGTACAAAAGTATTTAAGAAAGGTGATTGCTCCTAATGTATACACAAATTATAAGTATACATATCATTTAGATAAAGGCTCCTTCAAACAGGCGCGACACGCGATAAAATCACGCGTGACACAAAGGCACCGCTCGTTGCGCGACTTGCGGCGCCTTTGTGTCGCGTGCGATTTTAGATATTATCGCGTGTCGCGCCTGTTTTTAGGAACCTTAAAGAGAAAAGAGAAAAGAGATTGGACAGAATCTGCTTATAAACTAAAAGTAAAATTAACTGTACATCGAATTGAAACACTCCGTTAATTTGCCGTATTATTTACTACTTGATACAACTGTCAAAAAATGACAACTGTGATTTGAATATACGGACAATTTAAGTTCATATTCAATTTGATAAACAATTAATTTCCCTGACTTGACCCATGGTCTTGTTTCCTTAGGGGAATACAGGCGCGTTTTTATGTTATTTATATTAATTATCTTGTATAAATAAACGAGAAAAAAGAGCCACTTAAGTTAGCCGGGCAGGATAAAACGACAAAGCTTAGTTTCCTATTGCAAAGACTTTATTAAATAAATGAATTAATATGATCTGAATAAAGACACAACTGATTATTTTAATCCCGTGAATTCACGATCTTCACCGTTGGGTAGAGAAACGAATTCAGCGATAAACGTGGCTTTTGGCGCTCTGTCTACCGGTCGCCACGATGAATGAGTAAATATTTAATCGTTCTCACATGTGACTTTGTGCTGCATAATGGTTTCGTAATAGAGCGGTTTAATGCGAAAATTGTTTCTTTGAATTAGGATCAGAAATTGGATTGATAAAGTTTTTTTACAACGGGACCCTATTACTAATAACGCTCCGCTGTCCGTCTTCCCGTCCATCTGTCACAGGGCTATATCTTTTGAACCGTAATAGGTATACACATTCTTACAGAGGGTATATTATGGCCGATAAATCAACAAATAAAAAAAAATTGGTTAACATTTTACCATGGAACGGAACTCTTCGTGTATGGCTGTTTTTTTGCACCGTTTGAAATAAAAACACAAATGTAAAAATGTTAATACGTACGTAGGTACGCTCTAGTATTAATAACTCGTTATCAAGAGTAGTTTAAAGTAGCAGGAATCTAATCTTGGGCCATCCATCACAAGTGGGATATTTATAGACTTGAATTTGAACTACATTTGCCGACTAGCCTTGATAACATAGGTAGGTAATGTGATTCATGTTCTATTACAGTTTCTGCAGAAAAAACCAACTCATTATTGGTACAGATGGTGTTAAATGCAATAAACATTTAATATTTCAAATATGCCAATAGCTTAATATTTTTATTATTTATATTTAAGACGTGGTACATAGTACGTACAAGACGTGGTACAAGTACCTACCTACATATCGATGGCAGCAAAGAACAAAGAGTCAAATGCACTCTTTACGACATTCACTTTTTACATAATTCGACTCGGAATTCTTTGTCTATATATATAGCATATTGTTTTCCTGTTTATTATTAACTCACGTATATAAAGACAACTATATATATCATATACATATACAGGGTTATTAGTATAACATTAACAACCTCTTAAGAGGTCATTGTACTCATCATTATGAACAACTTTTACTATGGGACCACCCCTGAAATCGCGAAAAAAAAACAACTGTTCCCTACATTTTGACGAGTTGATTGAGTTGAGTAAATGAAGGGAACAGCAGATGTTTTTTCGCTATTTCAAGTTTGGTCTCATAGTAAAAGTTGTTCATAATGATGAGTAAAATGACCTCTTAAGAGAATAGAATAGAATACTCTAAGAGGTTGTTAATGTTTTACCAATAACCCTGTATTAACAACCTATTTTGTACAAAATGACTAGAAGAAGAAGATAGTTTTGTTATTCTATATATGAATTATCACAGTTTTGCTTTTGTTGATAAGCGTAGAATAGAATAAAATAGAATACTCTAGCAGCTATATTCTATGCAGCCGTCAATAGGTGCTAAGTACTAAGACTATTCAATAAAGTGCGTTTATATGGTATTAGAAAACGCGATTGATTTCGCAAGTAACACGAGGTTTACCTAAGCCGACTGTGAGGTAATTCCATTGTTCCAAATAAATGTTCAAACTAAAATAAAGGAACTAATAAGCATATTGCCTCCCGTCTTAGTTACAATCTACATCGGATTATGCAGATGAGCAGAAAAAACACAACCAGGATGCTGAAAAAAAACTCCTCGATAAATATCCATTTCTGATTGATAATTCCCTAATCGTGCCGCTACAAAAAGTTTAACAAAAACATTCAAAGGCTGGGTAATAAATCACTCTACTTTAATTCCATCCGAGTAGTTCATTCCATAAGCTTTCTTTCATAGCTGAATCCGGGTTCCGATGCTAATTGGCCTATAAATTATATTCGATGTTATAGGTATTCAATATCGCACGCATTCATACCTCACTAATTGCTAACTGATCACAAACTTAAATTCATCTCTATTTTTTTATTGTATTTATATCGATTATGGGTATATCTATATACCTGCCACAGTCGTAGTTATATGCAATCATCGTAGACTAGTAAGTACTCGGAGACTGTTTCGTTGGTTACTACGACTATCAATGAGTTTTATTTGTAAGTGAAAACTTCTTTAGAATGCCCAAGGCGCGGGCATTTTTTGAGATGGTAAAAACTATTGAACTCGCGACACTATTAACGTAACCGACACCGTGCGTGTTTTGTTTATAAGACGATAAAAAAAATACACACGTAATTGTTCAAGTTTTCACTTCTGTCGGCACTCCCGGAGTACCACTGTTTTTTTCCCCGTTAGCCTGTACTGTCGCATTGCTGGGGAAAGACCTCCCCCATATTCTTCCACCTTTCCTTATGCTGTGCCTTCTCCGTAATATCTAAATATAATAATGACTATTTACTAATAGTCATATAATATTCATAAGGGGGGGGCCTTTTGGCTTTTTCAGATATTAATAGTTTTTTCAAACAAAAAAAAAGCCCTGAGGACTCTTCTCATACTGAGAAGGCACGAACACTGATCTCGACGCTTGCTGAAGACGGGTTGGCGATTTCAGACTTATATAGAACTAGCAGCGCCCCCGGTTTCACCCGCATAAGTGTCGATACCATGGGAATATTGGGATAAAAAGTATCTTATGTCCTTTCCTGGGATTCAAACTATCTCTATACCAAATTTCATCTAAATCGGTACAGTGGTTTAAGCGTGAAGAGGTAACAGACAAACAGACAGGCACTTTCGCATTTATAATATTAGTATGGATAGAATACTCTTTATCATGTACACTAAATTACAGACAGAAATAGAGACATTTTACAAAGGGTGACACAATGGGCGGTCTTATCGCTAAGAGCGATCTTTTAAAGGCAACCTTTGGTTGGATTATATTGACTGTAAGTCCAGGTTTCCTCACGATGATTTCCTTCACCGATGTCAGTTATGTCCAAGACAAACTCAGAAAGTATTTTACATATGAATTGAAAGAGTCACATCGGTACTTGCTCGAATTTGAACCCACCATTTGGGACATCGCGACTGTTATTAGAAAAAATATATACAATGATTGGACTTTTGGGTAGTATCTGTTTAGTGATAGAACCGTGTATGCGCGTGAGCATCTGGTCGTAATGACGTCATCACAGCAGTTTACTTTTATTTGTTTGCGTATGGTTATGATAATGTTGGGAACATTTCCAATTATGTCATCTGTCATAACATTTGATTAGAGTAATAATGATGATTGATAAGGGTTGATGGTTTTTCTATTTTTCATTTCTTTGATCATTTTGGTATTTTTGTCCGTGCATAATATGGAAACGTAATTTAATTCTTTAGAATTAACTGACTCTAAAATTCCGAGTATCTTCAAGAGGACTAATAAAAATTTATCATTATTATACAATATTTAAAAAAAACTTAGATACTTCAACTCGATTTTTAGTCAAACTACGAAATTGAACAGAAAACTGCAATGTGTAGACAGAATAATTAATGTATAAGTAATATTTCGTCAAACGTCTGGGTTGGAAAAGGTCAAGATGTTATTTCTGGCTCGAAAATTAATAAGCAGTTTCGTCAGGTCTTTGTTGACAGTAATAGCTTCGAATACCTATTTTAGTTTCAAATTAAACCCGTTTTCGTCACCATCATAATGTCTACCTACATCATTAATTAAGTAGGATCAATTAATGAGATAGAGTCGTGCGACACAACTCATACTGCGGCCCTGACTGTACATGGGTCTGCGGGCGGAGAGTAATGGGTAGCTCACCGTCCGATCAGGACCAGGCCCGTGCCGGACGGCGCGTACGTGTTCCACGCGCGCCTCAAAGAGATGTTAGCATCAATTGACGTCAGGGCCGAAGCAAGCCGGGTCAGCGGGATTGTCCGAAAGGGTTACCGCAGGTCTGGAACATAAACGGCTAAGGAAGGAACACGGGTGGGTTTTAGTCAGTAAGAGTCTGACAATCCCTTCTGCTCCACCCAGAGCGGGAGGGGTCATTTGATGATTTCACATCCTGAAAAAAAAAACCCCTGACTGTACATGTCCACTCAAATCTATGTGGCTCTTTCTTGAAAAGGCCATCAGACGCTAATCTGCATTATCGTCACATGATCTGACAAAGACAATGTCTGGACTTAAGATACTGTGACCTCTGAGTTTGCCTAGCCTGATCCTAACTATGTTGGGTCAGCTTCCAGTCTAACTCGATGCAAATGAATGCTAGTATTTTACATGGAGCGTCTGCCTATCTGAGCTCCACAACCCATTTACTAGGTATTACGATAACCCTTGGTGAGACAGGTTGTCATCGTGCTTCTGACAAAGACACACGAATGATAGCCGCCGGTACCAACGGCTTAAGGTGCTTTCCGAGAAGAACAAAACATTCTGTAAAATGGCAACCAAATAAAATATTACATAAATTAGATATTATCTAATTAACGTGGTAAATAAATTTATTGTTGCAAATTAAAATAATATATACCTAAGCAAATAATAACTAATACCTAATTAATTAATAAATATAACAAAATGAAATGCTAACTTAACTAAAATTATATAGAAACTAAAATATAGCGTCGAAAAATTCATCCGCATCGCTGTCGACTGGTAATGTACAGCACGCTTCATAGAAACCGTTACACCTTGGTAATGACATCGAACCTATTTAAGTTTTTTGAAGTGTATCGTAAGTGGCATGTTGGTCTAGTGGTTAACACTGCGGCTTAACAATACGACGGTCTCGAGTTCAATCCGCGGTTGAGAAGATTTTTTTTATTTTATTAATTTACCTTTATTATTATTTTTTAGTTTCTTTAGTAGTGTTTTGTTTTTGTTTTTGTTTTGTTAGTTGTTTTGTTAGTTTAGTTTTGTTTTTTTCGTTAATTATTATTAAAAAATCAAATGGAGGTTTGTAATAAAAGCTTAGCATTTTGCATAAACAATATTCATTTATTTCTTTAATTACATTTCTAGGACTTCCTGGAATCCACTTCCTGGTTGAATATACAGATTTCTATCTGTGTTAAATTGGGGTTATTATACTTAGAATATTAACTAAACACAAAATAGATACCCTAGTTTGGTTTAGATAACGGTTCGTTTATAGATATTTCTAGAAACTGTGAATTACAGAGGAAGAACCAACATGCTAAACTATAACAGTATAGCAATATACATCTTTCTCTTTTATCACATTTTCTGATAACCCTTATTTAACACAACATTAGAAAAATATGTGAGGTCAGATGGTGCATCGTTAACACATTACAAGACTACTTGTAAACAAGAACTGGATTGATAATAATAAAGGTTGTTTATTTTTGATTGACTACGAGATAATGATCCCACTGATAATGGAATGATATTGGGAATGATTAACACTTGACACTTGCTCATATAAATGTTCCAATGCATTTTTATCAAATAAGTTACACAGTTAATCTGCTGAGTTGCCTATTCATAACGGATAGGATGGCCGTCACTGAAGTCACTTCTTGAAGTCAGCATTTGAACGCGTAGTTTTGAAGGGTGCCACTGAGTGAACTTTCACAATACATATTACGTTGTCGCTTCGATTCATTAGTGTAAGCAATCGGGCGAGGGCCTTGGTGATCACATTTCATATCACCCGTCGCTTGATACCTTTGTATCCATCTACGAACTGTTTTTCTCTGTAATGAAAATAATAATATTAGAAATACATAAAAAAAATCCAACTTGTAAGTAATAATGCAACATGATTGCAACAATAAATAGGTATGTGTAAGAATAACGTAAATCTTACCGTTATGTTTATATCTCGTGCTATTTTCTTTATGTTTTGTTCCTTTTCCCACAGAACTACAATTTTAGCCTTTAATAAAGTTGTTAATCGAACCATACCATCGATTAATAGAATCAACTGGTCAAAAACTTAATAAATTGGATAATATTACGATGAAGATAATTACACACAAGCGAATCGGCACGAAAATGAAACCATTTGAAAAGTAAAAATACCCTCAATCACAGTTTAGTAAATAAGGCGAAGAATAGTATACTAAATTCAACCTTAACTCGCAGTTCATACAGCAGTTAAGTTTCTGAAGTAAAATGAGGGTAGTGCAACAATCGGAATCAACACATTCTATTCAACCAAACAAGACATCTATGCTAATTTCAACCTTATGTTTTAGTTAATAGAGGAGTTGCGTATTGCATTTTGTAAAACAAGTCGGTAAGGTGCTAGTATTAAATATAAGACGGAAGTTGAAATTTAAACCTTAATATCTAGAAGATTAGACCGTTAATAACCTTGTTCGATAAAAGGAGTAATGCTATTCGAATTTTCGTTAAGATTGCTAACTGAGCCAATAGCCTAGTGGTATAAGGCGCGGTCTAGATGATCTCGCGATGTGGGTTCGTATCTTAGTCGCACGCAGTGTCTTTTTGTAAGTTATTCTTGGTATCTATACGGTTCGGCCAGAAGGAAGCCGATAAAATACCATATAAATTATTAAAAACATTGCAAATAATATTTGAGACGGATCGGTGGGTGCACGAGATGGGTGCGGCGGCGGGGCCCGGGGGAGGGAGCTGCTCAAGGCTCACGTGACACGCGGGCCCGAGCGTGCTCGGGCGATAATCTTTAAGTCTTGGAGGGGTACTATTTCTCTGAAACTGACTGTACCTAAGAGACTGGCGACATTACCACATTGTATGGCAATGCTTAGCCTTTGGCCAATGTAAAAGTCAGCCCTTCACATCACGGGAAGTTTCAACCAGCCGTTTCAAAATATTCTTAAAAAGACCATGAGCACTCGGACCCCACGGCCCGAGTATTATCAAATTATTATTAAATTATTAAGTTACACATTGACATAAAGGATAGTAACTATGTATACGAAAACATACCTACTATTCATTTACATCCTAAGTCAGAGTCAAAGTCAAATCATTTATTTAAAATAGGCACATTAAAGGCACTTTTGAACGTCAAAACTTACAGTAAAATTGAATTGATTCTAGTCGCCCCTTCCAAAAGGTAGTTTTCGTATGGAGGAGAATGGGCAAGAAACTCCACCGTTACTCTTTTAAAATGTTTTACAAGGTTTTGTATACATAATATAATTACATGTGAAGACGATGCACCTAGAATAAAAGAAGTCTACCCCAAAAAAATAAAAATAATTAAAAATGAAGCAATTACAGGTAAATCAATTATGTGATAGATACATGATGCTCACATTTTAAAAATTATTTACAAATATTGGAAAAGTAGATGATTTTTCTAGAATTTTAACAAGTGTGTGAGTTACTATAGTCACAGATTGTAAAAATCAATGTCATAAAAATGTTAAAAATATAAATTAAATTAGGAACCAGTTTGATTTTGTCTAGACACTAGATTGTCCTATGGAGCAGGACACATTGACATAAAGGATAGTAACTATGTATACGAAAACATACTATTCATTTACATCCTATCCATGAATATGATCATCATCTATATTGTCCTGTCCTAATCCGAATTTATTTGTGGTCGGCGCAACATGTTTTTTCTTCCATACATCTCTATTAGTCGCCATCTCTGTAGTAATCCCCTTTCTAAACATATCATCAATCACCCAGTCCATCCATCGTTTCTTTGGTCTTTTCCCACTATTATAGTCTTCTACTTAAAACTTTCCTTGCGACATTTTCCTCATCCTATCCATGAACATGACCAATATTATCAGAATGCAAATTCTCGTAATTTACAACGTTCAAAAACTAGTCGCAGTCTCATCTCGGCGACAATCAAAATGTCAACAACTTGTCAAAAATGTCAATCAAATGTCAACCAAATGTCAACAACTTGTCAAAAATTAGAGGTATTTTTGACAGATTGAGCCTGAGATCGGACTGTGAACGTTCTTAAAATTACTAGAATTGCCCGCTGTGCTTCAGTAAGTATTACAATACCTACACATTCCTAATAAAATGTGTCTGTTCACTAGTCATGACGGGATATTGTAGTTGCCAAAACCATAATAATATAACTCATTTACATTTGCCACTTATCATAAAGGACATTAACCTATTTGTGTTACAGTGCCGTCTCATGTTGAAATAATCGCTTCACGCCCTTTGTAATAAATATTAAGAGAAGTCATTAGTTTTGAGATGTTCCTTTACGACTATTGCGTAGCCATGACTAGCTCCCTACATATTATTAGGTACGCCAGACGTACAGCCAGGGATATTAATTGTTAAAACAAATTGACGGCATACGTCAATTTTCCATTTCATGCAACTGTCAGAGTGAAAAATAACAGGTGAAAGTTGAAATAAAATAAAATATATAAACTAAAATACAAAACGTCACGCTTTGTTTCCCCGAAGGGTTGGGCAGATGTATACCTATAGTGCAGACGCCAGCACATCAAGCTACCCGAAACTGTAAAATTTTCCCAATCGACTTTGAACCTTATGCTTTAGCGATAGAGTTGAAAATCTATGAAAGAAATTTGACAGATTGTAGTAGCTTGATGAGCTGGCGTCTGTACATGGGTGTACATTTTGCCAGTTACTTTTGAGTCCCATGTAATAGGACACAAATCCAGACTTTTAAAATATGAACTCTTACAAATATATAATTATACTATACACTCTTACATATAAAAATCGACATAAGTTCATAATGTGTAGGGTAGAGAGCTCGGTCCTATCTCTTTTATTGAGAGCAATACCAATCCCGGGCTGTGATTGAATTTTTTTCAGTGAGTAGAACCCAATTATCCTTTTTACAGGATTTGGGATTGAAACCCAGGACTTCGAATACGTGCACAGTTTAGGATTTTTACGTAATGTGAAAAACTCGGGTACCTATCTAGGTGAAAATACCATCTGGTATTTATATTGGTCATAATCAGCCTATATTTTTCCCACTGGTGGGACACAGGCCTCCTTACTTCGAGAGGGAGTGGGCTATAATCTACCACGCGAGCCCTTTATGTGCCCATTGATTTTGCATTACAATCTAGTTTTTTTTTTTTACAAATTGGCACACTGGCCTTTCTACCTCAACGGAATTGTCGATGCGTTCGCAGTGTTGCATGCAATTCCACCATTACCCTTCAAACCAGAACACAGAAGTGCTGTTCGGTGATGACATAGACATAAGTCTTTTCTAAGTAAGTTTCATGATAAGTCTTTTAGTAGTAGTAAGTTTTTATTCGAACGAACTCTTTGACGAATAAACCTACCACTCCGCTTTGAGAGTTTTGGTCGAATGGGGCTCATTTGGAATCCCATCTCGAAAACACTCCACAGGATCTAGATTTCTGAAATAAAATGCTCCTAAAAATAGAAAGGAACAAATAATATTACGTCATACTACGGTTTCGTAGCACGCGTAGCACTCGTAGAGGCCACCTGTAGCAAGAATCTGCTACGAACCGAGACATCGACCGATGCAGCGATGTACATTTTATAAAAACTTAGCGACCCGCTCCCACTTCGCTCGGTTTTGATGACTTGACAAAACATTGCCCTTTCCTATTAAATACTCTAAATAATGGCGAAAACAGCATCAAAATCCATTGCGTAGCTTAGAAGAATATCACGGACACAAGCGGACACAAAGAGCGACCCTGTTTTTTACTATGTATACATTTTCAAAGACGAAAAATGTCTGTTCTTCTACGGCATATTCAATTCATTATGTAGATATTATATTCGATTGAAATATAACACAGTAGTAGGTGAACACGATACTCGCAGACATAATGACGTTAGTGTCAGTATTGGCACAGATACATAACGAAATGATTGATGGCATACATATACATATTGTAGGTTTAATAGAGAACCCTTTCATATTAGAACATTCTGTTCCATTTGTTACATATTATCTATATGAATAACCTATAATAAAAGTGTTTGTTGGATACATACCTATGTATGTATCCAACAAACACTTTTATAAAAAGCCGTTACATTTATTGAATAAACTGTTCTGTTCTATCAATTATTTTGCCCATATCCCAGTTAAGATATTTGGGGTCGGCGCACCTTTTCTTTTCCGATTATTCCCGATGTCCACCATTTGTTTGATCACCACTGGAGGACACCGAAACTTATTCCTTATAAAAATTATTCCCGCTGTCCACTACTGGGGGAAAAATGATTGTAACCTAACCTCAAAACACTTTAAAGTTGCTTCTGCATCATTTCCGGCGCTGTAGGAAGTGCAACCCCTCCGCCCTTACGTAACAAAGGTGGGCACCCATGCTTACCTCCGCAGCTTCGGCTTGCTGGACGCCTTCGCGTCTCCGGTTTTTATATACACTCTAGGGTTAGCAGGCAAAAGACTACGTGATGTGTACTGGTGCGCCGGTGATGGGGAGTACTCCCCAGAGGAGGGTCCGGCAACGGACAGCCGCGGCGGGTTCACGGATGAGTGCTAATGCGTGTCCGTGTTCCTGCCGTAAGCGGCAGAGGTGGACACCGTGGAGTTTTAGTGGGTTAGAGTCCCACATAACTGCACTATGTCCCCGTGGTAGTGCAGTATGCATGAGCATTTCTCCAAGTTAAAAAAAAAAAGTCGGAGTTGCTCCGATTCGGTTTTGGAACAGATTCGACCTTTTCAAAGCATGAAGTGTCCCCCAGCGGTGGACATGGAGAATCATTTTTAAAAATTTTTTCGTTTTCCCCCAGTGGTGGACATCGGAAATAATCGTCTCTATTCCTTACATACTTTTCTATTACTCGTCGTCTTGGTGTTCACCCCCATCTATCCATACCATATTTTACACAATCCATCTATCGTTTCTTAAGTCTTCCCTTACTCCTATAGCTCTCCAGATTCATACTCAAACCTTTCCTTTGCATCACCACACAACTTTTAAGCCACCGGTGCCACTTTTAGACTTCTTCATATAATTATACTAATTTCTAATTCTACCATTTCGACCAAAATTTAATGCCATAATCATGTTTGGTAGTCTGTGACGGTGATCGCAATTTCAAACTTTTAACGATGCCACTTCTTATCCAGACATAAAAACCATTTCGACATTTTAAGAGATTATAGTATGCTAAAAATGTTGGTAAAAGTACAAAGTTCTGTGTTATAAAGTAAATAGTGACAACACTAGAAATGAAGCAGTGTTGTTATCTTATCTCGGCTTATCTTCTAAACACAATAACTGATTAAACTTTACTATGAGCGTTGCACGTAGACATTTGTCTATATAAAGAGATTGCGATTTGTTACTAAGTTTCTATTGATTCTACGTAAATTACAAAGGTATTTAGTAATAATAGGCAAGATGATAATGTTACTGCATAAGCAAACGGGTAACAGTACACAGCCACACACATTAAAATATGGAATAAAGCCAAACAAAGCATAAAACATATTAAAATCGCTGTAAACAAATACCATTAACAACATTACTTAATTCAATTCTTAATATAAATTCGGGTCATAATTCACGACGTAACAAAAACTAATTATTACTTTCTTTTCATTACTATGCTAATTCAAATTAATATCAACCTAAACACGTATTTTCATACTCGTCGCGAACAAAAGGTTCTCTTCAATTAAACCTGTAAGTGTAAAAATAACAACGTAAAAATGTATTCCATTATTTCGTAAAAAACTGCTTACCTTAATTCAACAAAGCTCAATTATAAAACCGCCGCTTAGTTGTACAGCGATCACAAAAAAATAAAAAAACTCACAGAGAGATGAAACTGAAAAACTGAAACACAAACACTTGAAACACACGTTTTCGGGAGTAAAGAGTTTTAATTCATTCACAGATTTTAGAATTTTAATTCACGAATTGCAGGTTATTGGTTCCGCGGTAGTGCGGGAAATTGAGGCCACGATCGACGGGCGTCACTCGCGGCGGTTGGTAGGAGACTGCGGCGCGGGCGGAAGGCGCGGCTCCGTCAGACTTCCAACTCCCTAAGTCCTCGATTGCCCGATTCCCCGGTTCCCCGAGTTCGGAGTCTGCCCGCCCTCCGGAATCGTGCGGATGCGATACCTCTTACTCCGCTAATTTCCTGCCTTCGTACATTCAGATTTTATGTCGAATTGTAAAATTTAAATATTAATGGAATAGATTGCGCCGATTGTTCTCGTGATTGTATTGTTGATTGAGATACTAAATTAAGAATTCGGGTAGCTCGTTATTACGAAACATTGTTTATTAGATTTCATCAACGCTCTTCAGGCTGATTATGAAGGCACAGAAAAAGATAATTCTGTACCCTTAGTGAAAAGTGGTACAAGTCAAAAAACCTTGTTTTGAGAAATTTAAGTTTAAAGTTTTGCATTTTTTAAACGGCTACAACTTTTTAATTATTGAGATTTTTCCTGATGTTTTAACTTTTACCGATAGGAAATTATTACTTTTAAATAGGATAATGTTTTGATTGTGTTAAAAATTGATAAAATTTGAGATAATTAAAAAAAACTAGACTTATATCATTAGCCACATGTAAGTTACTATGTGTATAATGTTATAATTTAAGTTATATCATTTAACACATTATAAAATGCACTGGTGTTGAATGTTACAAGTATTTTTTAAACACGATTTTGATAGCATTAGAGCTATAAGTAAGAAAAACACTAGAACTAATTTTGTTTAGAAAACATTGATATTTCATGTGTACCATATCTTTTTAGTGTGTTGTGATAAAATCAGACTTATATCACTTTACACACATCAAATCCAATAAAAAATATGGTGTATATCGATTTATCTTTAATTATATCAAATAAATTACGAATATTTCAAGGTGTAAAGTAATATAAGTATATTTCTATTGTATGAGCCTAGTAACTTGTACTTATACCTAGTGTTTTCATTTAAAAAGCGGGTGAATAAAAGTGTAAATACATTAAGTATCTTTTTATTATTTATTAAAATCAAGCTTATAGCAATACTTATAGCAATAACAGTCTCACTTTAATCAGTCTATATTATAACTCTCTTAACCACTATAACAAATATAAAAAACAACGAGCTGGTCTAAGAACAAAAAAATCACTGAAAAATCTTATTTCCATATGTTGTTTAATAGAATAACTAACATTATTATATTATACAACATAACATATTAAACATAAGAGTGTTATATCACTTACACGTTACTCGTTAATTTAAAATATTTTTTTAGTTGAGATCACTTAGATGATGTGTTCGTATTTAGTTGTTCTCTATATTCTTCGTATAAATTTTCAGGTTGTTGTGTGTTCGTATTTAGTTCTTCTCTATATTCTTTGTATAAATTTTCAGTTAATTGTGGGTTCGTATTTAGCTCTTCTCTATATTCTTTGGATGAATTTTCAGGTAGTTGTGTGTTAGTAAATAGCTCTTCAGTTTGTTCTTTGGATGAATTTTCAGGTTGTTGAATATTATTTTGTGGCTCTTCAAAAAATTGTTGTGCTTGATTTTCTTGGCAAATGAACGGTTTTACCATTTTTTGTATACGTAGCTGTGCTGCAGTCTGTAAAAAAATTTACCTATATAAATACACCGCATCTCATTTTCAGCATTAACACACTCTAAAACTACGAAAACGACGCAGGCAGTGAATATATAACGAAATCAGGAAAAGTTGTAAGAGGTCAGACATGGCCGCACTATAAAATGCTGTTATGAAGTGTAGCGAACGTATACCGGAATCAGTCCGGCAGTATACATATATTTAATAAATACTGAATATAGGTTCCTATGATGACAGAGTCAAGTATTTGGATGAAAGATTTATTTAAATTTTTGTTGCAATTTTCGGCTAGAGCTCGTCGAGCCCTTTCTAATGACAACAAATTCGGTATGCTTAGCCCCAGGGGTCTTGGAGCAATCTCGGTTTTAAGATTTTGGGGTCAAATGTTAGTTTTGGAGGGGGGTCAAAAAGGGGGTTTTGGGGGCTTGTCTGATAGAAGGTTCTAGATTTATTGATTCAGTCGCCGCGCTTAAATCCCGCGATAAAAGCTATGCAATAGCTTAAAAATAAATTTTGAAAATCCGTCTATTATGAGAGAGTTATGCCCGAACATACATAAAAAAAACATCCGAATGAATAATCTCCTCCTTTTTGAAGTCGGTTAAAAATACTCTCTAATTATAAATTCAATTGATAATAATTACCAAACTCGACTCTAAATACAATGTCTACTTTAAAACATATAAAGAAAAAAATGGACATGGAATCAGCATAATAGTCGGCAGTGCGAGCGATGCTCAACTGCAGATATTATGTCCAAGCCAATAATACAAAGGACAAGCTCGCCACTCAAGTACCTACCTACCTACCTACTACTTCCTAATACTTTAATCACTGTTAATCATTTCTGTCCTAATCAATAATCGCGTTTGTGAAAACACCGTTGCGCGCTAAACTACTAATAACGAAAATACGTTTCTGTTATTCTATTTAAAAATTAAACCATGAAAAATGTGTTTAATGATACAAATACACTTTTATTCTGTTTAAAACGTAAACATAAAATATGTATAATGATACAAGTACTTACCATACGGCTCATTTTTGCGAAACGTAGGGACGTGTTGACGCCACTCACACCGAAACAAGACTGGCCGTCTGGCGTTTGAGCGCTATTACCTCCCCCCGCCTTCATTGCCGTTCTCACTTTCTCACTGCGGGGACAGCCGTGACAAAAAGAGCCAAAAGTAGAAAGACGAAACTGCATGTATCAGTTTACACAATAATAACAACTGATCGGTTTCTAAAAATCGTATACTGCAGCGATATAAATAAAATTATATTATTATGAACTAAACGCGTTACTAAAATGCTTCACGTGCAATTCGATAGAGGTTTAGTTGTATCACTTGACACGTTGGTAATACATAATATTATTTTAAGTTAATAGATATGATTTGAGTTATATTATCATTCACCATTGATAACTGTAAGGTATATTTTGTGTCACTTAATATAAACTGTATTGTATTATCAGACACAAAGCTCATGTAATTAATATTAAATGTGTCAAGTATAACAAATCGAGATAGCCTTATTTACACGAACTTGTTTAAGTTTGAGCTTTAGTTCAATTTAATATCACTAAAGACATATCAGCATACACAAAAATTATCATCAAAATTAACCAAAAATGCAACTTGTATTATTCAGCACGAAACTTATTTCCCGTTCTATAATAGATAGAGTTACACCGATTAGACAGAAAAATAAAGAAAAAATCAAGCTTCAAGATAGTATACAGAACTCAAAACTGCTACAAGTCGAGTTAACTCACTTTTCACTAAAGGTACAGAATTGTAGGTTTTCCAGTCCATTTAGGCAGACTTTGACACCAAAAATACTGGAAAGCAATTCAGATTTAGAAACAAGTCTTTTCTTTTTACTTTATTGTAGTAATTGGCGACTCTATTTCGCACGGTTTTTAGGACTTGAAAAAACATTGAGATTTCAATGACACACAGGTCTCCTCTCTTAGAGAGCGAGTGGACCATAATCCACCACTCGAGGCCCAGTGCGGGTTGGTAGATGTTACATGTCTTCGTATTTTTGTCACGATGTTTTCCTTCATCATTTTGAGAGCATTGTCGATGAAATAATTTTATACAAAGTAAAGCGTTTGTCAGGATTTGAACCTACGACCTACAACTCGTAAGTCGCGCTTGCTTCCACTCGGCCACCGCTACACTCTCTGTAGACACTGAAGTAATAAAATATTACAAGCTCCTGAAAAAGGCAACTAGAACGACCCAGTGTGAGGGAGACAGATGATGGCTCGGTAATATGTAGCAGAACAAAAGTTAGGCCTAGTTTCAGTGAGTTATTCCGGTCTGATCCCCTGAACGAGGAGAGGAGTTTGGACTGTAATAGGCTCAGTTCGTGATGTGGAAATAAATATTTCATCGTAAACTCATAATTTACGACATTGAACGTACGATGGAAAGGAGGTGCGTGTAACTAAATAAATACAGTGAGAATGAGCGGGACTTTTAGACAGACTCAAGTCTATACAAGGTGTAACGTTAAATGCGCAAAACCTCTTAAGGGGTCATTGTACAGTACCTGGCGATAAATATTGCACATCGACCTTTTTACACAAAACCATTTTATACAAAGAATAAAAATAATTATCAAAAGAAGCAAATCATAATTGTTTTAACAGCTCCTAATAGATACCGGACTGTTTGTATTTCGTGCGACAGAGATAACGCTCTACGAAGCCGAAATTAGCCGATTGTCTCTTTCCAAAGGTCGATGTGCAATATTTATCGCCGGGTACTGTACTCATCATTATGAACAAGTTTTACTATGGGACCCAAGCTGAAATCGCGAAAAAAAAATCAGTTATTCTCTACATTTATGCTCGCATAACTCGTCAAAATGCACAAAACAGCAGATTTTTTTTGCGATTTCAAGTTTGGTCCCATAGTAAAAGTTGTTCATAATGATGAGTACAATGACCTCTTAAGAAGTTTTGCGCATTTTACGTTACACGTTGTATATAGACTACCACTGCAAGAGAGCTGTTATTAAGAAAATCCGGTACTTGCCCGTGGTCCCCCAGTTTAGTCCCCCTTGGGGTACCACGAGCAAATATTCTTTCCACTGCTGGGGAACAGGCTCCTCTCCTCGGCTCTTTTCTGTGAGATGGGAGTGTGTTGTGACCATTCTAAAAACATTTTATTTCTAGTAGAGACCGATATCTGCATCAGCGGGCACGTTAATTCTTCGGTCCCCGGGGTAATTGTGTAACACACTATCAGTAGCAATGGTTGATGGACAGTTCAACAACATTCATTGCGTTAATTAGATACGTTGAAGCGTACAAAAGTCCCTTAGATAAACAATGATTTAAAAAAAATTTGCCACGGGCCCTGTCCTGTTACTTCTAATATAATTCTTTATAATAACATCAAGGAATAATTATTAATATATAAAAAGTCAACGCCGGAATATTAATGACCTGCTCTCCTCATCTATTTTAACATAATACACCTTTACTTTAAACGCTTTATATTACAGTAATTATTTCTATGAAAACTTTTTCTATTATAAAACTCATTTGTGAGTCGCCTCATCTTTTATGTACAGTTTAACTTTTTGTTTTAAAGTACACAAAGTCTGGTGACGACGATTTTCCGTGGGAAGGCTTAGAACGCCATGATTGATTGAACATTACTGCTTTATTTTCGTGGAAAATCTGTATCGTGGTATTGAAAATGCTCACTTGACTGGTTGGAGAAACGCACGGGCGATTTTATACCGCGGCGATTTTTTTATCGCGCGAGCACTGCTTAGCGCCGAGAGTTGGAAATCTAACCATGTATTTTTTTGACGCACTGGGATGCACTTTGTTGTATTCTCAATACTTGGTTCAACGCCGAAAGTTAAAAATCCAAGTGCCCCCTTAAAAATCGCTCGTGCGTACCTGGGTTTAGAATGTTATATTAAATATGCAACTCAATTAGAATATTGAAGTATGGTACAATATTTTGGGGAGATATTAAAATTATTCTAATAGATGTTAAAATAATTCTACGATTTTACGGTCGGGTAAATTAAATGTTTATCAAATTGACATAGGTACTACGTCCATTTGCTGGGCCATCAATTTCATACAAGTTTCGTAGTATAACAGTTGTGATTTGAGTAAACGGACAATTCAAGTTGGTAGTTCAGAGATCTGGGTCGTTCTTTGGCCAAAATAATTACCATTGCCATTCAACGTGGCAATGCTGCCAGTCTTCTGGGCACGTTTCCGTATGGCAGCGATGCGGACGAATATTTCGAGGCCTAAATATACTTTTGCTTTTGTATTTATTTATATAGTTAGCTAACTAGCTAGCTAGTCTTTTAATTCAGTACCTAGTGTAAATAGTCAGTAATGAATTTAAAAACACAAGCCATAATGGATCTTTGAGGGTCTTCGAGTCAGTCCTTATAGTCTATTAGGAAAATCTCTTTGATTTGTATAAAATGGGATTACGATCTAACAAATAAGACAAAAGATATTACAACTCTTTCAAAGAGGCCCATAAAATAGATCTTCTTTAAAACTGCTCATTATCTTTAAAGCGAAATTCAAAACAGCTCACCAATAAGTGCCGAAAAAAATGTCAAGGGTCGACCCCCAATCGGAAGTCCTTTGATTTCAAAAGCAATAATTTTGTCACGAATCTTTAAATGGCGTTTTGACCCACAAAAGACGTCGATCTTGAAAATACAATGCTGTAAGAGAAATTTTCACGACCAAATCGGTTCTTTGATTCTATAGTTGACCATTGTTACTTGGTACATTAAAAGTATCAAGTTTATTTATAATCACTCTGAAATGTAAGCCGGTAGGGTTCAGCATTTGCTGGCTGCCATTCCCTGATATTCCCTTCAGCATCATAAAAATGCTATTGAAGATAAAAAGTTTGACTTTCCCTCTGACGCCTCCTGAATTATTTATTCAGTAAAACTCTTAAGTTTATTAGTTGAGGGAAGAATATACATAAATACTTGAATATTTAAATTCTCCGAGTTTGGGATATTTTATTTACTTTGGAAAAAATATAGCAGCGCTTGTAGGCAAGGCAATTTTTCTTTAAGGAGTCCTTCATTTTTTATTCAGGTTTGTCTAAAATATTCAATTGCGGCAATGCTTTATGTCCCTCCCACACAGGCGCGACGCGTCGACGTCGACGGAGCGACGCGATTCTGGTGGAGTTATCGTCATGAAGTTTTCATAATTGTTCTACTAGAGTCACGTCGCGCCTGACAGCGGGAGCCTTTAAAAAGTAAGCTAATATTATAATAGTAAATTATTATACAACTAACAATTTAAATACTATATAACTATTTTATTTTGGTCACAACTCATTAAAAAGAAAGAAAAACCCTTAACTACTTCCTCCTAATGAGTTCTGAACGTAAACTTGCTAATCCGGGTATCAAAGGCAATTTGAGTTTCAGGTTTCAGTATCTTTAAAATCCACCAAAGCTATCTGAGAGCCTGTTGTTGAATAATGGATTGCCAGAACTGCATTTGCTTGTTGGAACGTCTGGGCAATTTCATTTCGTCGTTCGAGACATCCCTGTCTGAAATTACTTAGGTACATTCGACTACTATTCTACTACTAATTGATTTAGGAGCGGCAAGGCACAAAAGAGCAGTGGTGGCCGAGTGGTAACAGCCTCGACTTACGAGTTGTAGATTGTGGGTTCGAACCCAGGCTTTACTTTTTGCAAATAATTTCATCACCACTGCTCTCAAAACGGTGAAAGAAAACATCGCGAGGAAACCGGCATGTCCTAAAATAAACAAGTCGAAGATATGTGATGTAGTGCCAATACGAACTAGGACTGCATGGTGGATTACAGCCGGCAGCCCACTCCCTCTCGAAGCCTGTGTCCTAGGAGTATGAACATTATAAGCTGATAATACTTAAGGAACGAAAAAAATATCATTATTCAAGTGAGGCCTTACGTGTCTTATCTGCTGACAACTAGAGTTGGTTGTCAGCAAAAACACACCTAAATGAAATTGCCTGGTCTCATCTAGAGCTAATGAATCAATGTCTCCAGGCTATACAATGTAGGAAGTTGTAGAATTACAGTACTATAGATTTTTATTTTTTTATTTAACCGATGTAGGACGACAAGCAACGGTGCATTGGTTATAATTGTAAAGATTTTTTTATAATTTCATTGCAGCGGTGTTATTCTGTAAATATCTCACCGTGAAAACTTAGGTGAAATGAGCGTGGAGTGAGCTGTCAATAGGTCAATTCCTAGCAAAAACAAACTCACTTTACCAGTAGAAACAAGAAAAACATCAAAATATTTCTAAAAAAAATTCCCTTGAATCATGTGTGTAACCTGAAAACATTGTAGCTTGCGAAAAAATCAATTAATTGAGTCAAGTTTTTTTCAATAGTTTCGCTTCACCCATGGAATGAACCCTAATGAAAATGGCACTTTTATTCAAAATAGTTTAATTACAATTAATAAAACACAGATCAGACAGATCAAAAATGAGCATATTTTATCACTTAGTTCAGTTTTCTTGATCACTACTTGAATAGCAATTTCTAGACAAGTATTTTCTACCTCTTCAATTTGCTTCTTTAATTTTCATTCATTCGGTCCGATTTAAAATGTATTTAGAATTCCAACAATTAGCATTCTAAAAGATTTGATCAAAAAACTTCTAAAAGAGATAGGTACCTAGACACCTATAGCACGACGACTTCAAACATGACCTTTCTTTCAGTGGGTCCAGATTGCTTTCTTTTAGACGACATGCGACAGTTTGAAGTGGCCACCAAAGTGCAGAAGGTTTTATGTAGTGACAACGTTTGATGAAGTAAGTAAGAGTGAACGGTCTTCTTCTGGGTAAGCTCACTCCATCGTCGACTTTGTCACTGTCACCTCTGACCTAGACTAGAGTCAAGAGCAAACCCATTTCAAAAAAAAAAAAAAAGATGAGGCGATTGCACATGATTAGCGTGGCTATTGCATATGCGATCACAGTTTCCTTAATTAAATACATAATGGTGGGTAAAAAACCATCTATAAACCATTAGGGTTTGGTTTTTATGGGGACTTTGTGAAAAGGAGGTGATTATGTTAAAAATATAACGGTGTCTAGCTAGTGACAATAAATACATTCACCTTTGGTGCATTAAAATAGCCTACACGAATAGCAATACATACAATATTTAGATACGTCTTTTATCAGATACTATGCGGGTAGCAACGTTACCGAGCTAATAGGGTATGACTTATTTTCAAAATTGTAGTTTGTATACGAGGAATAAAAGGAAGAAGTGATTTTCCAACCGAAAATTGTAAGTAACGGTTTTATGGTCGAAGTGAATGATAGCGTAACGGTTGAAACCCCAGAATGGAAGAAGAAAAAGTGTTAAGTCGACCCCAAGTAACAAGGGACAAAGGCAGGAAGATAATGATTATGGTGGTATCTCAATGGTTTCTATGATCACCACAAGTTCACGGATTGATGTGTTCGAAGTAAGGCATTAATAGGATTTGAGGGTCCTATTTATGGAGGTCTGCCCCGCTTGGGCGGAGCACCGCCGTGCCCTCGTAGAGGCGATCAGCAGCGGCGGCGACCTCTCGCGTCCGGGCCTGGTTCAAGCCATGGTCCGGGGCGAGAGGGAGTGGGGTGCAGTCGCCTCCTTCTGCGAAGCAGTCATGCGAAGCGAAGGAGGCGGCGGGACGGCTGAGGGAGAGAGCCTCCCGTCCCAGCCGCCGCGGGAGACGCTCCGGGCGTCGGGAGCCGCGCGATGACTCCCGGCCACCGTAGGCGCGGGCCTGCGGGCGGAGAGTAATGGGTAGCTCACCGTCCGATCAGGACCAGGTCCGTGCCGGACGGCGCGTAGGTGTTCCAGGCGCGCCTCAAAGAGATGTCAGCATGAAATGAAGGGGCCCAATAGGGCCGAAGCCTGCCGGGCCAGCGGGACTGTCCGAAAGGGTTACCGCTGGCCCGGAACATAAAGGGCTAAGGAAGGAACACGGGTGGGTTTTAGTCAGTAAGAGTCTGACACTCCCTTCCGCTCCACCCAGAGCGGGAGGAGTCATTTGATGATTTCCCATCCTCAAAAAAAAAAAGGGTCCTATTTATAGTTGTCTTGCTATATACACATACATAGGAGAGTGTGACTAAACAAAGCTATCGAGCATTTTCCCAATGCGACGTTCGTTAAGATTAACAAGGGCTCGTGTTGGGTAACGAATCAGCTCCAATCAGTGTTGTGCTCTCCATAGACTATTTAGAAATGTGCTGATTCGTGAATACGGGATATTCAAGTGAGGAGAATGAAAACGTGTTCTATAAATCTGTAGCTATTCATGCAGATAATTAAAGAAACTAATAATAAACATACCTATCTAATGAAGTATCAAATTTAAAGTAAGAGTTTCAAACTCAAACACAAAACATTTATTTAAATTTAGTCATTTACAGGCACTTTTGAATTGTCAAAGAGTCGGTCAGTTGGTCAGAAAGTTGAAGCTAGTTGCCCATTCCAAAACGTAAATCTCTATGGAGAAGAACGGGCAAGCAACTCTCTTCCTCGTTCGTTTCATCTTTCTATTGGCTTTTAAGAAGAAAAATAGAGGTGGAAAAAGTAATACTAGAAGTGTTGCTGCATTTAACACACATACAAATATAGCAATACGAGATTATCATTGAAGCACAAGACTTCGAGAAAAACTGCAACAATGATACAACTTTGTATCAATCGTAGGATACAACGATGTTAATGTTGGTAGACAGAGGAACAGTTAACAAACTTATATTTATTTTATGCAAATGAAATGCATAAACCAATTAACTACACAGAACACGCTCCAGAATACGCCTTAATCGGAAACTGAAACAATCACTGCAAAAGGAAATCCTTTGGTCCCTACTTAATCTTTTATGGGCAAGATACATGAATTTATTTTTGGGGGGCCCGTAGCTAAATAATAACAGCCGCTCAGGTCGATCGATCAGGTTAAGCTACGCTTGCCGCGGTTGGTCTATGGATGGGTGACCATCTTTACATACCGTAACTCCTCCGTGCACGTTAAGCCGTTGGTTCCGGCTGTCCTTCGTGGATCTTTGACAGTCGTTACGGGTAGTCAGAAGCCCGAAAGTCTGTCAACCAGTCTTACCAAGGGGTATCGTATTACCCAGTAACTGGGTTGTGAAGGTCAGATAGGCAGTCGCTCGATGTAAAATACTGATATTCAGCTGCATCCGGTTAGACTGGAAGCCGACCCTAACATAGTTGGGATAAATGCTAGGCAGATATGATAAATGAGTTTATTTTTATTAATTTCTCCATACAGCCGGAGCAAACTTTTTGTGGGGAGCGAACATTTGGAACGATGTAATTTGCATGTTATTATGAAACAAGCGAAGGAAACATTTCAATTTCGCCAGCTCATAAGGCTTTGCAATCGACTGAAGTTACACCCTCATTAAAGTTTGGGCTGACATTCTGGTGACAGGGCCGCAACTCAACATACACAATATTATTATGAATATGAAAAAAATAGTATGATGTCTGTAGGCTTTTTCGATGTTCTTAAGTGCAGCGTTAGTTCAAAATGTAATGCGGTTTGCTCAGCTCACAACCAAAACTTACGCACAGACATCAATGTAGTCCATTAGATAGGACTTGATCGTACCTATAGAGAGTTATTACGTGATGAATCCCTAAAGGTTCCTTCAAACAGGCGCGACACGACACGCGACACAAAGGCACCGCAAGTCGCGCAATGAGCGGCGCCTTGTGTCGCGCCTGTTTGTAGGAGCCTTAATTCATGGGCGTCAAAACTGTAAGTTTATGTGCCTTACAGGCGTTGCACATAGGGGTTCCGGAATTGGTCTTCTAAGAGGAACCGGGACCACCCTTATGTGCTGATGGTGATCACCGGGGTGGTTTAGTGAGGTAAAAATCCCACACTCCCCGACCGAAAACAACCAGATAAAAAAAAAAGTTATGGGTAGTGAGGGAAATTAATTGACACGCTATGTCATCTGGCCATGTTATAGCTATTACATACAACTGTCAAAGAATGCCGGTTGTGATTTGAATATACGGACAAATTACATAGTACCTATAATATATTGGTAGTATTTTACTATGAAAAAAAAAAGCTCCTGACTTAACTATAGGTTATGTAATTGTTATTTCCATAGCGCACTTACATTTGCATAACTGAGTGAGTTGTGACATTACAGTTGAAAGCTTTGAGAGTTCAATGTGCTTTTAAGGACTGATAAGGACCATGTCGTGCTAAGGTTTAAAGTTAAAACCATCAGTTTGCAAACATTACTCACGAGATAAAAATATTTCGCATGTAAGCAAAACTGAAATTTGGACCTTAATAATATTACTATCTTCTGCCCGCGACTTCGTCCGCGTGAAAATTCTTGTTCCCTGACCTACCCAGTCGCATCGCATTGCCTGCCCGCGCTATATACTTCGTTTTCGACTGTTCTCGTTGACTCTTTTTCTTTTTTCTCGGCTCCTAAAGTTCCTAGCGTGATGTTAATTAGCATTTCTTAAGAATGGGGCTATCAAATGCAATAAGATTTTTTTAAATCCGACTTAGGCGATAGGGTTTCAGAGATTAGGGCGTTCAGACAAACAAAAAAACTCGTCAGCTTTAGGCTTTAGGTATAGAATACCTAATCGTTAATGTTATATCATACGAAACATATTTCCAGCAAAAGTCAGCCTGCCCTAACGATGCCAATTAGCAACCTCCTTCAAACTTTTACCCTTTCCCACCACCTAATGATATTTACATTTTGACAGTTTTCGCCTTTTCACCGCCCCTAAATTCGTCTCTGTTCGTCGAGTGGTCTAGTTAATTCTCGGCTTTGTCGGGAACTTCTTACTTTTACAGACACTGTTATTCCTGTCTTGTGAATGTATTCTGGCCGAAATTGACTTGCCGCCGCTTTACTTTGTGTGAATTTCGGGCTCAAATCACGAGCGCGTTGTGGGAAGGGACCGCCATCTGGGCTTTTAGATGTCCTAATTTAGAAACTACGGGTTTGTTTAGAGAATATGTATGTAGATATAGAGCTAGGTACAAAAAGGGTTTATGGTAAAAAATATAGGGTCTATTCGGATTTTTATCATTTTTAGGGTTCCGTAGTCAACTAGGAACCCTTATAGTTTCGCCATGTCTGTCTGTCCGTCTGTCCGTCCTCGCTTAATCTCTGTGACCGTTAGCACTAGAAAGCTGAAATTTGGTACCAATATGTATGTCAATCACGCCGACAAAGTGGTAAAATAAAAATTGGAAAAAAAAAATGTTTTATTAGGGTAGCCCCCCTATATGTAAAGTGGGAAGTGATTTTTTTTTAATTTCAACCCTAACGTGTGATATATTGTTGGAAAGGTATTTAAAATAGAATAGGGGTTTACTAAAATCATTTTTTGATAATGTCAATAATTTCGGAAATAATCGCTCCAAAAGTAAAAAACAATGTGTCCCCCCCCTCTAACTTTTGAACCATAAGTTTAGAAAATATGAAAAAAATTTGAAAAGTAGAACTTTATAAGGACTTTCTAGGAAAATTATTTTGAACTTGATGGAAATAACAGTTTTTGTACAAAAAAGACAAAAAGTTGTACAAAATAATTTCTGGACTAAGTTTGTAGTATTTGCAAGCATATTTTAAGATCTATGATCGACTACGATTGTTACGCGAACATAATGGATACCCACTTTTAAACTCATAAGTGGGAACACTTATTGTGACGGACGGGAAACTACGGAACCCTACACTGAGCGTGGCCCGACACGCTCTTGGCCGGTTTTTGTTTTTGAAAATCTTTATTTCTTTACTCTCTTCATAAAGGTTCACATAGTAATAAACATAGAGATAAGAATTGTGGTGTTTTGACAACAATGTACTATACGAGTAAATACGATCCTTTGTGAGACTGGTGTCCATAGGATACTCTATTTGACGGATCACCAGGTTCTCACCCCGAATTAAAGCTAATTAACATAAAATTGGTCACTTTTCAAACTATAGACAAATTATTTATTGATGGAAGAAACTTCACCGCTTCACAGCTCAGCAGTTCAGCTCTGCTTGGCTCATCGCCGCAAGGTTGCTTGCTTGTCGGTCTTCTACAGACTGTACTTCGGTGAGTGTGCCCAAGAACTCCACGACCTCATTCCACCGGCCCTCTTCTACCTTCGGAC
The DNA here is from genome assembly GCA_927399505.1 of Luperina testacea. Taxonomy (NCBI): domain Eukaryota; kingdom Metazoa; phylum Arthropoda; class Insecta; order Lepidoptera; family Noctuidae; genus Luperina; species Luperina testacea. The sequence goes on along the minus strand of OV656759.1, from coordinate 16,656,345 downwards.
ATCCAGACGCACTGCAAGTTACCATCCCTACCTAGTTGCTATTCCACCAATTCGCACTAAGCGTTTTAAAAGGTCCTTTATAATGCGCACAGCAAAAGAGTGGAACTCTCTACCTGCGTTTGTGTTTCCGAGTGCATACAACCCGAATCTCTTCAAAGTAAGAGTGAACAGGCTTCTTCTGGGTAAGCTTACTCCATCGTAGACTTTGTCTCTGTCACCTCTGACCTAGACTAGAGTCAAGAACAAACCCATTACAAATAAAAAAAACACCTATTGCAACTAAATTTGACATTAAGAAATATACGATAAAATTATAAGCCATCGTCTGACAAAGCCAAGCCACCAAGCGCAAAATATTAACCATCAAAAATCAGACGAGAGCATTTAATTTTATTCGTGGAAAAACCAATATTAAAGTTCGTATTGTTTTTCGATTCGCCTGAAGGGGTACCTTTTCTTGGATATATAATGCTTTTGTTTTCTTACTAGGAAGGCTCCATAGAGAAAGATAAATTACAAGATTGAATACAAAATTCCCAGAACTAGAAAACTGGACTGAGTGGAAAAAGGAAAGAAAGAAAAAATAATGAAAGAAAGAAAATACGTTTATTTGCGGCAAACATGACGCATAAAAAAAGGGAAAGGGAGCCTTCCTTTCCTTTTTCCACTCAGTCCTGCAGTGGCTATACGGGCAAATTTGTTGTTTAGGTACAGACACAGCACATCAAGCTACCCGAAACTGTCAAATTTTTCCAATCAACTTTGAACCTTATGCTTTAGTAATAAAGTTGAAAATCTATTAAAGAAATGTGACAGATTGTAGTAGCTTGATGTGCTGGCGTCTGTACATGAACAATTAAAAAGGTTCAATTCGCTTTTCGTTATCTACGTCACGAAAAAGACCGAGTTCACCACTCTGTTACTTTTTTCTTACATTCCGTCTTCTAGTAGCATGAAATTTAAACCGACTGTCCTACCCTTTACCAGGGAGGCTACATTTATAGCTACATCTCGGAGACTTACCCCTAAATTCACAAATAAAAAAAGAATTACTGAGGGGTATGTGTGACTTAGAAAAACTGTCATTAGAATTTTTTGTACAGAAAAAGCTATGAGATAAAAGTTTCAAAACGTGTTTCATTATCATACTTTGTGTAGTTGTTTCTGTTACCAAAGTTTGAGTTTTTGTATGTATGTATGTGCATATTTTATACTGCCATTTTTACAACTTCAATCAGAAAAAACTTTCGAAGATACCTAACTACCTAAGCTTATTTATGACTGGCCATGACATGTCATCAAAAAAGGTTTGTGATTATCATATTGGCTGTGGTACTCGCGTTTATAATTTCTGTTGTGACGATATTATATCGTGGATGTCCACTTCCATAAAATGGGGAATATCGGGATAAAAAGTAGCCTATATGTTAATCCAGGGTGTCAGCTACCTCCATACAAAATCATCATTTATTTATTTTTCAGGCCATAGAATCCAATTTATTAGTACTTACATACACAACTTGAAAACTAGTGTTAGTACCTACATCCATAATAAATAATTGTTAGTTACAAATGTCCATAAACAAGTCTATGAAAGAAGGTTATTGTCTAAGTTTTGGCAATAAAACTAAAGTTCTACGACATATTTTGTTACATCCGCATCTACATGCATGAGAATCTCCAGTTTTCAAAAATCGCAGTCACCATAGTGTCGAGTTAACCGTTGTTCCTTTTGTAGTTCTGAAATGCTCTGAAAGCCTTTGTGGTAAGCGTTTCCGTGAAATGCCCGACCCACCGACTGCAATCTCTACACACGAGTGATTTGTACTTGTATGTACTCCACTATTTGAAAAAATACACGCAATATTCTATTCAGTGGGAGATTGTAGAGTATGAATAAGAAAAGGTTTTTAGAGTACTACAGTGTAACACACGAATTAAATGAAAACTTAATGGAAAAGCTCTATAAAATAAAAACTTCTAATAAAATAAAATAAGACTTCCCAAAAAAAACCCTACAAAGTGAAAAATAACATTTCGACATCGACTTTCGAAATTAAAGTTATTTTTCACTTTGTAGTGTTTTTTGAAGCGGTTTGTTAGTATTAGGATGTGTATTTCAAATTCGAGAAGCGAAAAAATAAAAAAAAATCATATCCTGGTTAATAACGGCTTTTGTTCCGTCACTTCTCACTGATGATTATCCATTAGTACAGAATGTGTGAACTACCTGTCTTTAGGATATATTATTATTTCCAATTTTTTTTTAACATTACTTATGTATAAATAAATTATTAATAATACCACAAGACAGTACCTATTAAAAACTAATTTTAGTACCTATTGAGTTTGAGAAGAAGATAGTGGTAAATAAGAAGTCAGTTTTTGTGTTACTAAAATAATAGTAGGCACTGAAATAACACTTTGAGACAATATAGGTATGAATACTTACCTAATAAAATGATTTGAATTTAAATAACAATGAAAATGAAAATGCAAACACGGCCATCGACATGTCAGAAGATTGATATCAGCTTGTGCATAAAACAAAATATACGCATGTACTCATATGTACGAGCAATCTCTAAAATATTTAGCTTGTCATATTCATACCTTCACGGCAGCTATAATATGTCAGTTTGTGCGGAACACGATAACAGAACTAAAAATACAACGCTGATTTTTTTGTAACTCGTACTTTGTTGTGTTCCACTTTTATGCTTTTTTTGCGGCGTGTATTGACAACAATTTTGTAAAGGTTCTGTTATGACAGTTCCATGGAATTGAATGGAAATGACGTAAAAGTGGGTTGCGATATATCGATAGGTATTTTTTAATTGGACTGCTATTTTGATGATAATTGTATGCGATTGAAAAAAAATATAGCAATAATTTTAATAAGCGATGTGAATCATCATTGATTATATCATTTGTGAGATTTTAAATCAATGATGATTTGAATATTGACAGCCAACTTACATCTATAATCAATCTCTCTATCTATAGACTTATCTATAGATAGAGAGATTGATTATAGATGTAAGTCAAAAGCCAAAAGGCTCCTATCTCAGACTAAGGCTCTTAAGCCTTAGTCTGAGATAGGAGCCTTTTGGCCTCGTATAGGACTTTCTGTTTCCTTTTCCTTTTGTTACTTTTTTTATATAACTTGGATTTTTATTTTTCTGTGTTTAGTTTAGTTTGTGATCTTCCTGTACGAGTCGCAATAAATACTTTTTCTTTCTTTCTTTCTATCTATATAAATAAAACAAAATCGGGTTAGTTCCACCATTTATAACTCAAGAACGGCTGGACCGATTCATAGGGAAAATTCACGAAAAAAAGAAGATAATTAATTTTCTCATACATTCATTCTTATTGATTGTGATGCGGTACGAAGTTCGCCGGGTCAGCTAGTTTATTATAAAGAGACCACAATCTGACCCAGATGCCGCCGACATGACATCCAGCCATACTAAGGCTAAGAACTCACGGAGCGATTTTCACCCGCGCCCGCCGCGGTGGTAGAACAGCTGTTTTTATTTCTAAACTCACGAGACCGGTTGTTTGTGCGATTACGCAGTCGTAGCGGTTGCGATCATCGCCTGCAAACCTAGCGGGCGCAAGACGGGCGGTTAACGATCGGTTAAGGTCTAGACCGCCATGGACACACACCAGAAACGAGCTGTTGCGTTATACACAGAAGAATTAAAAATAGAAGGCCCAAAAGGTTCTGGATGCACAGACACGTCACGATGCCACGTGTAAAATAACAAGTCACGGGTGCAAAATGGCGTCGGATTTCTGTATCCCCGCCGGCCACTGTTGTCGCCCGCCAACCGATCGCAGAGCGGGTCTGTGGGTGACCGCGGCCCGCGCGATTCTACTAGTTGCCCGCCGGTACAGCGGGATCCGCATACAGCCGCGCACACCGCGAGCGTAAAACGCGTCGTGAAATGTGCTTTAATTTTTTACATATATATTTGCACTAGCAGCGCCCCGCGGCTTCACCCGCCTAAGTGGCGATCCTGTGGGAATATCGGGATCAAAACTATCCTATGTCCTTCCCCTGGATGCAATTTATCTCTCTGGCAAATTTTATCGAAATCCGTTCAGTGGTTTAGGCGTGAAAAGGTAACATACAGACTGACAGACAGAGTTACTTTCGAATTTATAAAATTAGTATGGATTCTACAGGAGTTGCGGGCCTGCAACCGCGGCGGACGCGGGTGAAAATCGCTCCGTGAGTTGAAGAAGGCTGAACGGATTCCCCCCCGGTGGGTTCCCGCATTGTCGAGGCGGGGGGGCTCAGTAGCCGTGGCTTGGACACCCACGGTGAAGCGAAGGCTTTTGCCGACAAGCCAACGACGCAGCGGCCAAAAGTAGGTTGCGGTGTCGCTTGGGCGACATCGCAACTGAGGCGGGCCGCGATGTCGTACCTGAGGCATCGCGGCTGAGGGTTGGAGGCCGCGGCAGGAGAGGAGTGCCGGTATTACGGTGCGCCGTTCTCCCTACCTTCCGCGGCCTTGACGGGGTCGCCACCGTACGATGGCGGACGCGGTGGGGCTGCAGGGGAAGAGGAGTGTCGGTATTACGTTGGCCGCTCTCCCTATCCTCTGCAGCCGAAAATTGGCAGGCGGCGGGGCCAATGTCCTGACCCGTCGCAGGGGGGACCAAGGGTGCCCAGACACGGGGACGTCTGGCGCCCATGTGCTGGTTTGGTCCCTGGGGTGGTCACGGCGTGCTATGTGTTCTAGTGCGCCGGTGATGGGGAGTACTCCCCAGAGGAGGGTCCGGCAACGGACAGCCGCGGCGGGTTCGCGGATGAGTGCAGCTAACGCGTGCCCGTGTTCCCGCCGTAAGCGGCAGAGGAGGATACCGTGGAGTTTTAGTGGGTTAGAGTCCCACATAACTGCACTATCTCCCCGTGGTAGTGCAGTATGCATGAGCATTTCTCCACGATAAAAAAAAAAAAAAAGGCTGAACGGATTATATCGTAGTTTAGTAACAAAGTTTAGTAGTAGTAAGTAAGTAACTTTACTTGGCTTGGTCATGTCCATTTTCGCCTACTATTCCCGCTATGCTCGACTCCCGCTGTGCACGACTTGAAAAATACCTACCAAAAAGTACCACATTTCTTGAATTGAGTTTCTCAGACTTTTGGAAGGAAAAGTGTTTTGGGAATATCATTTTATTTTTTACAAAATATATGTCTTTCTTAAGAATTAGTCTAGGAAATGCAAAAAGAGAGAATAATAAAACACTAATATTTTGAATTACACTATTTAAAAATAAGAAAATGCTGCAATTCAAAATATGATGAACAATAAGAAAATGTGATGCCACCAAAATGAAAACAAAAGCAAATATACAACAAGGGCTCTTTAGCCCTTGTGGATCTGAATTTTACTTTGGGCGCCTTTGCGCCCGAAGTAAAGTTCAGATCTAAGTTGTCATTAACAACTAATATTACGAAAAAGTTAAAAAAAAAACAATTCCGTTTGAGTAAATAAAAGTTGCTTTTGTCCCTTTTCGTCAAAGTTCACCACGTCGACGGTGAGTATTAGATTAGACGCCAGTTCTTGTTGAATTTCAATACAGCTCCTGTACAAACTTAGGACATGAAAGTAAGACTCTTATAAGAGACTTTACTTTCTTGCTTCACAGTAATAGGATACTGTTGGCTTATGTTTGATGATGTTAACTTGAAATATCTATTATAGAATAAAATAGAATAAGATACTTTTTAGGGTTCCACACCCAAAGGGTAAAAACGGGACACTAACGTACCCCGATGTCCGATGTCCAAGAGAGATTTGCGCAGAACTTTTTTTTATCTTTATTAAAAAGAACCGGGTTCTTAATAATGAATCTAGCCTATAAATAAAACTAATAAGCAATTTTAATCTAATTTAATTTTTTTCGTGATAATTATTTATTTATTTAAAACTTAGAATAGTGTTTATTGTACTTTACACAAGTCCGTTCAACTTTCTTAGAGTCTGATATGATGATGTAAACACTTTGTTCATGTGTTTATTATGTGTGTCATTAGCATTGTTATTTCTACACTTTTTACACTACACTAACTCAAAATGTTTTGTCCGTTTTAGTCTTCGCACTATATTTGTTTGGTCTAACAGCTGAATTCGGCTGAGTTCACATGTCGGTGGAGTCAGTGTTCATGGGTCTCAGTAAATAAAAACACGCAGCGCAGAACTGTGACCAACCGCTATATCCATGTTGGTTCCAGTTACTTGTTAGTATTTTTAGTACCTCAAAAAAGGAATTAAGTATTTGAGGTTCACAAAAAGAGGCGCATTCATTATATTAGAGTGTTCAATAATATTTTTAGGAGCGCAAAGTATAAATTATAAGTAATTCGATTAAATACAAGTCATTTCAATATCACAAAGTATACATACAGGGTGTTAGTCTGAGGGTTAGCCAATGGGGATTCGTAGGTAGCTTCAAACTAAATATGTATTTAGGAAATACATGTTTAGATTGAAGACCTTAATGATTTACAATTTTTTGTATATATTTTGTTTATTTTTTTCAAGATTTTTTTTTACATGTGTCTGTAGTTTGTTTTTGTATTTTTGTCATACCTATAACGCATTCTTGGTCTAGCAAAGGCAATGGTAGATGCAAATAAGAACTGATTAGTTTTGAGCTCTCAAAGTAAAAGAAGCGAGAAAAACTAAATAAGTCCAACATTGACTAAATAACAAAAAAAGAGGGATCTTTAAGCTAAATATGTATCTTCTAAATCAGTCTACCTTCGAACCCCATTGGTGTATGGCTTTTTTCCAGGGGGGGGGCCTGGCCCCGAACCTATTTTTTTTTTTCGTTGGGAAATCCTCACGGAACTCCTCCGTCTGAGATGAACGGAGGGTTATGTCGGACTCCTACCGACTAAAACCCCACTGTTTCTTCTACTACCATAAGTCAGGGGCCCGAGAGCCCCGAGAGATAGTTGTACATTCGTCGCACCCTTGACTGATATCAGCCTGCCATGCCTAGCGGGCCTCATCCCCAAGTGCGGACGATCCCTCGACCGATCCTTTTCTTTTAGTACGTTTTTCATTATTAAACATTCTGTTCCTAAAAGAGTTTCGTCAATTTGGAGAATACCCTTATACCCTACAAAATGCTTTCCACTTTCGAGATCTAAATTAAGAAATGCATCGATCGAAGCGGCAGCGCGCGGAACGGCGCGGTGTTCCGACGTGCGCCTGCTTGTCACTTTGCATTGTGGGCTGTGGCACGAAATTTAAATGTACCTACTCTAGCTTATTACGTTGCGTATTAGTAGATTCAATTATTTGAAGTTTTTGTGTGAAGTTATATTATGTAAGTATCCAGCTTAGAATTTCGAATACTTAGGTCCCCAAACATCCTAGGGTGGGCAAGGGCACCAGACCATTCCAGGGTGGGCACAGCCCACCCGCCCCCCCTCCCTATATACGCCTATGACGAACCTCCTTGTTTACCTAACCCTCCGCCCTAACACCTTGTATAGTAGGTAAGTACCATTAATTTCTATGTAACAGCATTTTTTAAGTAATGGATAAAAGCGTTTCATTGAATAGTTCCTGAAATTAATAAACTACTACTACTAATCAAATCCTTGTATTTGATTTCACGGCAATAAGCAACAAATTTCTATGGAAATTTAAGGAAATTAAAAATTAAATTTATTTTAATTTAATTTTATCTTTCTACGCAAGTTTTTGTTGCAGTCTCAAGTATTGCAATGAAAGTTTTAAGTAAGAAAACTCTTAGCTGCAGTCTCCGAGACATACGTTTTTAATATCCTGGTAAATGGAATACTTGTCCCTGACACCATGAGCTCTAGCACCTTTTCACATAACCCGATTTTTCTGAAACCGAATGACAATTATTCTGTACTAGCAGCGCACCGCGGTTTCACCCGCATAAGTGTCGTTCCCGTGGGAATATCGGGATGAAAACTATTCGATGTCCTTTCTCGGTACTCAAACTATCTCTATACGAAATTTCATCTAAATCGGTTCTGCGGTTTAAGCGTGAAGAGGCGTAACAGACAGACAGATAGACACACTTTCGCATTTATAATATTACCTATAGTATGGATGGATGGATAGTATGGATGTGAAGTCTATGTTGGTTATTTTTTTTCTCAGATAGTTTTAATGATAATCTGGCAGTTGGAGTACTTTATGCGGCATACCCAAATAACCTTTTTTTGGTATTGTTCTTCGAGTCGTTGAGCTCCTTCGGTTCTGAGTTGAGCTACACGATTACTGACAAATGCGTGGACTGATTAGACAGACCCACTTAAACTTGTATGGTTCTTTCCTAAAGACCATCTCAGACATAAACCTGCATGGTTCTCATATGGCCTAACCAATATTATGTGTAGGCTTTAAAAAGAGACTGACCGCTGAGTTTGTTTTGGTCTTTCTTCTCAAAGTAGTCAGTTAGGAATCACCGAACTCATCTAGTTCTAGAAACAATAAAATAATCATCATAATAAAAATACAGTTTACAGTAGGTACAGTTCATAATTTAATTTGACGTGTAAAAAAAGTATTTTTTAAACCAATTTACAGATTTTTTTAAATTTATTTGTAGGTATAGTAAGTTAGTTAGTCATTTAATTTAGTATCTAGTGTAAATAGTAAGTTAGATTTTTTCAATTAAAATAGCACTATACGTTGTTAGAATAGAATAATCTTTATTATGTACACCATATAAATTACAGACATATTTACAGCAATAAATATTATTTATCATATTATAGAGATCATTTATCATCAATGTGCCATTAGGGGCGCTAGCATAAACGCGCGTCGTAAATGATTTCGGGAACGAAAATACGACTACCAGCACTATGGTTAAAATTTTTGCGACAAGCAGAATTATGTACAGTACGCGGCGATAAATATTGCACATCGACCTTTGGAAAGAGACAATCGGCTAATTTCCGCATCGTAGAGCGTTATCTCTGTCGCACGAAATACAAACAGTCCGGTATATATTAGGAGCTGTTAAAACAATTATGATTTGCTTCTTTTGATAATTATTTTTATTCTTAGATTTAATTACTAAAAAAGGTAAAGGTCGATGTGCAATATTTATCACCGGGTACTGTAGTATCATTCGTAGATATTATTCAGGGCAGTGGTGGCCCAGTGGTAATGGCCCCGACTTACGAGTTGAAGGTCGTGGGTTCTAACCCAGGCAGACACTTTACTTTGTATGAAAATAATTTCATTACCACTACTATAAAAACGGTAGAGGAAACCGGCATGTCTTAAAACCAAAAATTTAAAGACATGTCACATTTACCAACCCGTTATACTAGACCCACGGGGTAGATTATTAGCAATCTCCTTAACCAAGAGAGGAGGCCTGTGTCGGAACATTATAAGATGATGATTAGGTAGATAGGAATTTAAGTCTTTGAAGAAAATAAATATAATGTGCGAAACGACTATTTTAAATTTCAAAATCGTTCGATTATACATACATACGTTACGTTCACTCCACGCGTTTCTGCTAGGCTCACAGACCCCTTTTCCATAGCCCAATTTTTACAGATCGAATGACACATCAGATCAAAAATACGCCACGCATACAAAAGTTATGTAACAATAGCCCTGTACCCATATATCCCTGTTTTTGACACACAAAACATATCTGATATCGCCCGGTGTATTGAATACTTTTCCATCAATCTTGCTTCATAAGGCTGGAATCCGGGCAATCCGGGCACCGTCAATATTCGCTCTATCTGCGTTAGTCATTGTGGAGTAAGGGACTATGAATCTTATTGCTGATGTCCGGTTACGGAAGTTCTGATAACTGTCGATCGTGTTTGATGATGGCTAGTGTTGTTTTGTGGTTTATATGAATCAAATAAATAAGGGACAAAAATCATAACCCACCTTTTAATTTTGCCGTAATGGGATAAAAACATAGGTGTATTTATTTTTGAAAGTAACTGGTGAGCCAAGCCTACTACAATCACAGGAGAAAGGATATACAGATGAAAAGAGTCGTCAAATATTAGGATGTATTGCAATGTTAATAGAATATTGGAAATCTTTAAATAGACTTCGGACTACAGTTCCATTAACGGACGGCTCAGATCTTCAATGCGTATACGGCACCCTCCCACAAACAATAGCCTACCTTCCATTCTGCGCCCCATGCCCTGTCACGTGCGCACTTGATGGTCTATGATTGCATCAGTGAGCGTAGTTGGCGTAGCTTTCAACGATTGATTGGAAGTTATTCAATGTTTCTTATTCTATTCATAGCGAATCGATGGCAAACAGTTCAAACATCTTTGGCTCAAAATTTGCCAAAGATGTTTGAACTGTGATGTCTGAATCTGCCTAGCTACTACTAGAACTATATTGGGGCCGGCTTCCAGTCTAACCGGATGCAGCTGAAAACCAGAATTTTTCAGGAAACGTATGTCTATCTGACTTCCACAACTTAGTTACTGGGTAATACGATACCAACCAATTCCCAGACAGTTCAATATTAAAATAATTATTGGAAGTGTAATCAAACAATCCGCTCAAAAATAAAAGATAATTTAAAAACCGTAATGTAGTTGTATTTGGATTACGACATACTGAAAAACGAGAGAAAGTTGAAGCGTGTGCAGTTAATTCAACTTCAGATGTAAAAATAAAATGTGGGAACCGGATTACCAGCGATCCGCTCCAACTATAGGAGAAAGAAAGAAATTAGATAAGGAAAATAAATATTAATAATAATATAGATAATATCAACATAAATTTAGATTAAGTAGAAATATTGGTATTTCTACTTAATCCAATATTTATGTAGATTTAGGATATAGAGATCTTCGTATCTCCAATGCACATCCGATTCGTTACATGGGCATTCTATTCTGAATAAGTGTATTTTGTAACTACGTCGTTGGTGTAGTGGCTGCAAGTGATACTGCTGAGCATGAGGTCCTGGGTTTGACTCCCTGGTCGGCCAAAGTGGGTTTTTCTATGAGAAATTTCTATGTAACAGCTTGGAGTCTGGATTTGTGCCCGAATGATTGCAATAGGCTCGCCTCCTTTTATTTGGGACTTAAACATAACTGCGAAATATGGGTGTTCTATTTATGAGAATATAGGTACAGAGAGATTATAGGCAAATATAAAACAAGAATGTTAACTGTTAATTTCACTATTCAATAAAGTACGGACGCCAGCACATCAAGCTACCCGAAACTGTCAAATTATCCCAATCAACTTTGAACCTTATGCTTTAGCGATAAAGTCGAAAATCTATTAAAGAAATTTGACAGATTGTAGTAGCTTGATGTGCTGGCGTCTGTACAATGTTATGTTTAATTTGTAAATTTCATAGATGTTTTCAGACTAAAAGATTGAAAACTTGATACATTCATTTTGTAGGTACAGTGAGAGCATAAGTAAATAGTCTAATAATCGTGAGGGCCTACAGATTTTTATGCTATTTACTTCCTTCAACAATTTTTTATGGAAATCACGCAAGTTTTTCTTGCGCAAGTATTGCAATGAAACTTTTATGTAAGAAAACTCTTAGCGACAGTCCCGGAGGCGTAAGTCTTTAATATCCTGATAAATGGAATGATGACACCCTGAGCTCTAGAACCTTTTTACATAACCCGATTTTTTTAAAGACAATTTTTGTGTACCTATATGAAGACTATTGAATAAATTAGTACTAATGTGACCACAACACGTCTTGTCTTGTTACAAAAGACGTTGATTGTTCCTAAGTTTTCAAACACTCTTTTCCTACGACATAAGTTTTGATTTTGTGTTACTTTAAACCAAATTATTACTACAAACCAAAGCTATTAGTTGGAAGAAACAAGAAATTAGATAATATTTTTAATTTAATGCATTCAAATTTAATACTAGATCCATATCAAAATTCAAAAGTAATTCTAACTGTGTAAGCCGGATAGAATCAAACCGGCTCGAGAATCAAATCCGGGTCACAAACACCAGCCCACGCAAAATCTATTTAAAAAAATAATCGTTTTCTGCACAAACAAAACAACATCGCTGGGGCGATGCGGCGCACCCTCAACTTTTGACATCCATAAACGATGGATGGGCAAACAAAATGATGATGGAATGTCCCCCGGCACACGGCTCACTCCCACTTTGATACATCAATTCTGCATAGCGATGGATTAGTTTTGTTATTTTCGTGATTCCATTGGTACCTATAGTGATTCGTGTGATTCTATTATTGGAACTAATATTTTAGTCCTTTGAGGGTTATTGGCTTGAAAAGTTAACAGGAATGTGTTTCTGATACATGTTCCTTTTGACTGAAAATTCAGTGTATTTGTTAGGACGGGAAAAGCTGTCGCTATTTTCAATGTTTCTGAAGACAGGTTGAGATAATAACTGTGTACATACTCAATTACTTAATCATCCTTAGTCGCTCTTGGTTCATTCATAATGAATTCATTACGAATGGACCGCAAAGTCAGATTATTGAATATTTTTTGTACCTAAGATTCTCATGAATAGAACTAATTAGAATAACCCACTATGTAACTTTATATTTAACATACCAATTTCCACCACCACCTTAAAAAACCCAGACCTCGTTCTAGAGACAAATGAAGGCCCAGGTTGTGGACCTACTTTCCAATACATCATCTTCGTGGCGTGGCGTGGCGTGGCGTGCTGTGTCGTTTGTCCTTACGTCCGAATATCCACGAGGGCTCGTTACTAGCAGGTATGAAGTTTTAGAATTCATTGTTCTGGTTTTATGTGTTAATGTATTCGTGGTTTTATTTTAATCTAGATTAGGTGCAAGATGGATTACCTCAGTTTAAAATTGACAAGGGCTATTTAGGCTCATGAGAAGATGAAATAGAACTCAGGACGTCTATATGATGTATTTTGATTATTTATTCATAAAGATAGATAGTAGTGTAATTCCACCTACTTTCAACTTTTCAATGGTGTTTCGATCTAAATATAATATTAACTTTGTAGCGACCCTACGTCATAAACCCCCTTATTAATGTGTTACCTATATCAGATGAATAGTTACACACCGATTTCTCTCTTTCAGTTATCATTCATTTAACTTTCGAAAAAAGAAGACAAAGCGTTGTGTAACTAAACAGACGCTATATTACGTTTATTAGTAAAGGGGTAAGTATAGCAGCTCTTTTGTATTTTTACCCGACAGCTTTTGTGATTTTCTTTGTGAATTTGTTTGGTATTTCATTCGTTGAAGTTTCAAAATTGAACTGCGTGTGTTTTCTGGAGTTGATTGACTGTTGGTTGCTAAAGTACATAAAATAACACAAATATTCTTTCACCCGATATTGACTAAAAAGCAAATTAATCACCGACCTCAAACCCAAAACCAAGGTAGGCATGACGTCACACATCCACCATATTTCAGCCGTCACCCGGGGGTCCGTTTTCCACTTCTCTTGAGTAATTATCCAACTTTACATTGGGTACAGTCAAAGTACGGAACTGTATGATTAATTGGACATGGATTTTGTTACAGCTTCCATGTAACTTTCCCGACCTACGGGTTACGAACCCAAGTTTAGAAAGATTAATTTTCGTGTACAATGTACATATTTGTGTTGATTGTTTTGCGCTAGTATGAAAGCGGTGGCAAAACTATAGATTTATGGGAATAGGTACCGTAGTTGTGATGAGAGTGAGAGAGAAACAAAATAAGTTTATTGACACCATCAGAATACGGGTGTCTGTTTTTTTAGATACAGGTCTATTTTTAGGTTTCCGCTCCCAAAGGGTGCCACTGCCAACGTAACCGTATTACTAAGCCTCTGCTGTCTATCCTTACGTCCGTCTGTCTGTCTGTCAGCGGGTGTACAATGTATTTCTATTGCCGCTATAACAACAAATAATAAAAATAAAATAAAGTTAATAAAAATGAAAGAAGGTCTCCATACAAGAAAGGTCTTTTCTTCGGCGTTTTTTGCCTTGTGGTACAGATCCCTTCGTATGCGAGTCCGACTCCATTTGACCGGTTTTTTTTAATTTTTGTTGCTTATGTTTACTTTTGTTTAAATCCGACTTTTCAGAATTTATTTTGGAAACTATTTGTTTAATTAGGGATATAGTTTTAGGCAACCGTTGGAACGGTTCATCGTTTCTCACCCTTACCTTTTGTGGCCTTTTACGTCACCTTTGAGAAGCTTTGTCCTAAGATAAATTATATAGACAACTCTGGTTTGCAACTGCCCCTAATTAATATTATTTACCCAAAATATTTAGGTAGTCACCTCACTAAACCCTCACCTAATTACATTACCGACACAATAGTCTGACGAACCCGATTATATCCACCTGCATTCAGTAGGTATGCAGAGCTCATATACGTCCGGTGCCAACAATAGCCATAATAGTTGCATTGATCGGGACCACGGCTTAGAAACAATAGGGTGCTACCAGCTACCACAATAGACGATCGGAGAAGAAAATAATGTGTTACAGAAGGCGAAACGAACGACGAACGATGGGCAAAAACATAACATCACGCCTATCATCCTCGAAGGGTCGGCATAGTTGTACATAGTACAATCGGCAAAGCTAATTAGTTTACATCACGCAAACATCGGTAACTGTCATTATTATTGTGTGCGTATACGTATGATACATTCACGGTTAGAGATAAAATAAACGGATTCACAATGAATTTGACCCAACATTTTAGACCAATATAACATAGTTCTCTTAGCTAGTTGGTGTAAGCGCCTGCGATAGCTACTGATGTAAGCTCGTTGACGTGAGTTCGATCCCAGCTGAGGGTTTTTGTTTTGCTGTTTTTTACTTTTTGTTTTTTATTAAATTAATTTTGTGGCCAATAAAATCACTCAAGCAAAAAAGTAGAAAGGTAAATTAAATAAAAGCATTAAATTAATTTGATTTTTTATTATGTAAACATATTATTATTTGGTATTGGTTTGGTAATGATCCCACTCGTTTCTTCCAATATGTTCCTTCTTTACAATGGTTGTTTTAAGGTTCAATTCGGAGTGGGCTGTATGTTAGCAAAAAAAAACTTGTGTGGCCGATACAATGATTTCACATATTCTATAGCTATTCATACTAGACGTTCGAATGAGTAAAAACTGTTGTTTACCAGATTTTTTGACAAAGACAAAGTTTTTTGTTGGTTAAGGATGGACGTAAATAATTTGTCAAAGTAGGTAGGTAGGTATATAAATTGAATCAAAGTAATATTAGAGGTGAAGTGAATTAACATGTTAGATAGTAAGAAATTATGACAACTTCTAAGTGCATAACAATAACATCACTTCACCAGACTTCAATAATACGAGTTGATGTTTAAAAAAAAAGAGGATTACGCCAACATATATACCTAACCATTGCTAAGGTTTGTATTGGTTCACATTCACTTAACAAATATGAACATTATTTGCGTAAAAATAAGGTTCATATTCGTCTACTAATTCAAATAAATTCGACTAATAATGAGTCGGCAAACCTTCGTTTTCTATTACTTCTTGTAACCTTCTGCTCATGCTGTTGACCATATTTGCGCATATATTACTTCCACGTAGCGACTCCCAGGTAGAAGTAACAAGGTCATCTAAATTTGATTTAGATCTTACTTGTGATGAGTCCCAGTTTAGCACCATATGACCCCACAGATTTTCTATGGGGTTTAAATCTGGACTCTTAGCAGGCCAATCGATAACAGTCATGTTTACTTGGTTCCCGAGCCAGTTTTGCACGATATGTGCACGATGCACTGCACTATTGTCTTGCACGAAGTAGATGTGCTCGTGCGGATAGGCAACCCGCACAGTAGGCAGCATGACATTTTTCAAAATGTCCAAGTAATCATGACTGTTATTGCGACCCGCTATTTCTACCAGCTCACCGGGACCCATCGAAGACATCCAGCCCCAATACCCCACAGTAATTCGGCCACTAGTCCTACAAGGCAGAAGGTTACATTCCTTATACCTTTCTCCACCTTTCCTCCACAATATTTTACGCCCATCCTTATCCGACTTAAACGATTTTTCGTCGCTAAAAATCACCACATTGTTCTCCCAATCAAAATTGAGGTATGACCTAGCAAACTGTAGTCGGTTTTGTCGGTGCGCAGTGGACAGTAAAATCTTCCGCGCTGGCTTACTACAACGTAAACCAGCTGCATGAAGATGATTTCTTACAGTTTGTAAGCACACATTGTGTGCTGTTGCTGTTACGCGGGTGGACAAGAAGGGATCAGCCTTGTGCCTTGCTACGATGTCGTGGTGTCGAGCCGATGAATTTGCCTTTGGTTTTGGCCCACGTCGAAGATGTTCTACGTCTCCAGAATCCGCATATCGGCGGACCCATAACTGCACGGTTCTCCTCTGTAGATACAAACAAAACAGTATTTAATATACTTATAGTAATAGCTATTATTAAATAAATATATAGACTATATTTGTTATATTTATATACTACTAGCTGCGCCCTGTAATACATTTTATGATATTATTATATTATTATTAAACTATGGTAGGTATTGCAGATAAGTTACATTAATTTATTCCTAGGTAAACATTGAAAGGTGAGATGAGTTAGTTAAGTTGAAGTGGGTATAATATCAACGTAATATCTAAGTGTTACTCACCGATATCATTAAGCGCTTTGCAATTTCACTTATAGATATGTTTTGCTCATGCAAAACAACAATTTCTGCCTTTTTCAACATTGATAAATGTTGCATGGTTGGATCCACAGAAATAAATCCGCACACAAATATTAGTAGTATCAATACACTCAGTAATGCAAATACTCGTAGATTGACAACTAAGAATGCTATTTTTTTATAAATTAAGGTGTTTGAAAACAATTTTTTTAAATTGTGGGTAGTTATTTTTTAAACAGTCAAAATAAAATAGCCTGAGAGTTCCGTGGTCGTCTCAAACGTTGCAAACTTCATTACTCGTCCATGAACGGGATCGAATCGTTATAAATTCAACTTTAAGGAATGTTTTAACATACTAATGAATACAAAAAGGATCGCTGCACCCAAGGTTTGAACTTACGACTTCTCGTTCCCTGACCAAAGACTATAGCCATTGTGCCAAGGTTACTATAGTAATATCATGCGAAATATTATATCTCATTAAGAAACATAAATGAATGATTTGATTACTATATATTGGTATATGGTAATTGGTATGCCATACGCACACTAATAAAAACAGAGCTCGCTCGTATTATTTAGTGTTTGTGTGCATAACTATGACTTCACCCACACATATAAAAATGTAAACTAATTAGATGGGTCAACTGTACCTCCAAATTTCAACAGTTACAGTACCCGGCGATAAATATTGCACATCGACCTTTGGAAAGAATCGACTTTTGGTGTATTTTATACAAAGAATAAAAATAATTATCAAAAGAAGCAAATCATAATTGTTTTAACAGCTCCTAATAGATACTGAACTGTTTGTATTTCGTACGACAGAGATAACGTTCTACGAAGCCGAAATTAGCCGATTGTCTCTTTCCAAAGTTCGATGTGCAATATTTATCGCCGGGTACTGTATATGTAAGTCCTATGTAATAGGGGACGAACTTGGTACAGATCCAGACCGAAGGCTCAATTAATCAACTCAGCCTATCGCAGTCCACTGCTGGACATAGGCCTCCACCAGGCTGCGCCACAGCGCCCTGTCCTCCGCCTCCAGTCCGTCCCAGCCACTTTCTTTAGGTCGTCCGTCCATCTAGCTGGGGGGCGTCCCACACTAAGCTTGCCGATACGCCGTCTCAACTCCAGGACTCGTCTGCTCTACCGGCCATCGGTCCTTCGACAAACATGGCCAGCCCACTGCCACTTCAGTTTGCTTACACTGGAAGCTATGTCGGTAACTCCGGTTCTTTTCCTTATAATTTCATTCCTGATTTTATCCTTCAAAGAGACTCCGAGCATAGCTCGCTCCATAGCGCTTCGTAACAAAGAAACGTACAAAAAAACCAATCTTTTCCCTATTTTAATTAGTTATCAATTAATTGTATTTTAAATGAATAGCCCTTCTGCTTTCATCTTCTTTGTGTTAAAATTGATGAATCAATAATGACATTGCTTGTCACTTTGGGACGAAATCTTGATGGAAAGGTAGGGGCTTTGTTATTCGGTTTCGTTATTTCAGCGATGGTGTAATGAAAGGTGACATAGGGGGAAATTAAGGCAATTGATTAGAGATAACAAAACCTGTGGGGACTTCAGTAAAGGGTGAATATTTATGTAGGTAATACATATTGTTCATGAACTAATTAATTATATGAAACAACTTTGTATTTTGTTTGAGAAGGAGACCAGATAAAAGTACTTTCAATTAAAATAACATCATTATTAACATAATCTATTCAAATATGATTTCGTAATTTTAGAATAAACTAGTAGTTTGCCCCGCAAAGTATAAAATCACACTAGAAACAGATTCAAAAACATTTTAAGCATTTTTGTAGTAATTTTATATCTCTGTTTAGTGCTGCAACCACATGAATATTGTGTCTATACATAGATGCTATGACAAAAAACAGAATAATGAACCCTTTTTCCAAGAAAAACACATTGCTGACCGGCTGAACACCTTTCCTTTCAAAACTTTACAGCCAAACCAAAATCCATAAAAAATGCTATTCTTAAATCCCCAAGTCGCGTAACGCCTTTTTGACCACAAACGCTTAGTGAGCTTAACGTTACTGACCCTTTTAGCCCGAAGGAAACCGCGACTACACTTTTTTAATAGACTTTTCCATTTGACTTTCAAATTGCTACCTTTCTATTATTACTATGATTTATTTTTTGTGGATAGATATTTATGCGGGAAGAGTTTTATATGTTTTATTTTGCCATAATTATGACACATGCCACAATATTTAAATAAGCTGATACCTTAGATCTCATACACATCACGGAAAGTAAAAATTAATACACAATACAATTATTTCCTGTTTGTTTTCTAAAATTGTCTAATGTTTGCCCACCAAGTAAAAACATTTTCTTAGTTAATATTTGAAAATAAATAACCTTTTATATCAGTAGATATTGAACTATGACATCCCGGGAACAAAATATTTGCTTTGATATAACCTAAAAAACACGAAACTTAATAAAGGGAGGTTCCTTCTCATCTCTTTCGCACCAATTTATTTTTTCCAAGCTAAAGTCATCACGAAAAAGATGAAACAAAAACAATTATCGGGCAATAGAGCTTCAGCCGAAGCAGGAAACACACGAAATAAGTTTAATAATAAAATGTAGGTATATTTTTCTTTATAAAGCGTTACTTCACGTATCTCGTAATTCCTTTACAATTTTTGACAGCAAATCTTAGTTAATTAGTTAGTTGATTTTTTTTTTTTAAGAAACTTCCATACTGTATTCTGAGCCTCAAATGATCATACTATAAGCGCAACTAAACACGTTATGATTGATTTACGAGAAAAATATGATAAATAACAAACTCGTCCGATCTTGTCACCGAAATCGTCACTCGTATTGGTCAATCAGCACGTGCCCACGGCAGGCACCACTCGCAGGCCCCACCCAATTTCTTTCTTGTCGCAACATGCGCTTCATCTGCATCCGCATGAACATCCGCATTGATGATTGCGAATGCGGATGCAGATGTCCAAATCCGGGCCATCCCTGGTTTTATGTCGTGAAAGTGGTATTCAACCTTAGGTTGACTATAGCAATTACAACGTCGACTGTTGGTTGCATGTTAGAGCGGTGGTGGCTCCAGTGATGATGGCCCCGACTTACGAGTTGCAGGCTGTGAGTTCGAACCCAGGCAGGCGTTTTATTTCGTGTAAATAATTTCACCACCATTGCTTTCGAAACGGTGAAAGAAAACATCGTGAGGAAACGTTCTAGTACCAAAAATTCGTAGACGTGTGACGACTACCAACCCACACTGGGCCCGCCTGGTAGATAATAGCCCACTCCCTCTCGGAGAGAGGAGGCCTGTGTCCCAGCAGTGGGAACATCATAGGCTGATTATGCTATACTAGAAAAACTCTGTATCATGGTTGTATTTACAGGTACAAAATATCTTATTCACAAACACAAAAAAACGAAACGAGATACCTGAGTTACGCTCCACTTCGATTCCGTCACTTTAATTCATTTCCCTGGTGAATATTGAGCATTATCCTGGAAAACTTACTTAAGATCTCTATATTTTTTATTCAAGCCATAAATATTCCTGTTTGCGTCCCGAGAAACAACCACTGCATTGAGATTTATGGGACTATAAACATGTTATGGATATGTAATGTACTGAGAAGAACGCGAAAGAAAATGGACTTGTTTGGAAAAAAATGCTATTCATGTCCTCAAACCTCAACTGCCTACTTTTCATATTTCAGATATTTCTATCTGAAATATGAAAAGTAGGCCAACTGACCAAGTGCGAGTTGGATTCGCACACGAAGGGTTCCGTACCACAAGACAAAAAGCCGAAATAAATACGTTTTTTGTATGGGAGCCCCCCTTAAATATTTATTTTATTCTGTTATTTGTTGTTATAGCGGCAATAGAAATACATCATCTGTGAAAATTTCAAATGTCTAGCTGTCACGGTTCATGAGATACAGCCTGGTGACAACAGACAGACGGACAGTAAGTCTTAATAATAGGGTTCCGTTTTTACCCTTTGGGTACGGAACGCTATAACGCTTTGGGTACGGCGGTCGGTTTTATTTCATCATCCAATTCAACTCAATAGAATCGCCCTGTTATCATAACAGTAGATAACAGTAAGTGTAGGGATCCCTTCGATCCACCTTTAAAGCAGTTCACAGACTTGTTCGGGTAGTGTGTTTTGTCTAGTGGTATTGTATTTACTGACTACTGTGGTCAATCTAATATTTAAACTGCTAAATACTGTAAATATTTAAATGCCCAAGGCATTCAAACTCAAACTCAAAGCATTTATTTCAATTAAACCATTAACAGGCACTTTTGAGTTGTCAAGAAGTCAGTAAGTCCGAAAATATGAAGCTTGTTGCCCATTCCAAAGCGTAGGTACCTATGGAGAAGAACGGGCAAGAAACTAAATGGACACACTTTTTAAATTAAATCCGCCTTTGCACAGTAGGTATTTTTCTACTTGTGCATAAGGTTTTATTATACAAATAAAATAAATCATATTTATTAAAATGTACCCAGAAAGCTTTCTTTTTAAGACTTACATTCGACAAATAAGATTTTAGAGAAAAACACAGCCTTTCTGGTAAAACTGAAATAAAACATTTCCAATAAATACTTAACCTCGTAAAATAAGCAGCTCTACAAGTGCATACATAACGCTACTTGCATATACCCCTCCCACACTTCGTGAACGACGGTAACTCATTTCCTTCAGCTGACTTTTACAGCTCGCCATAATAAATGGCTGACACGTTTTTATTTTAATTTCTAATAGGAAATGCTGCTGCCTAGTTTATCGGTAAGGTTTATAGAGGTTATAAGAACTATGTGTCATAGATTAGATAGATTTTATAGAGATTATGAAAATGGCGGTTAAAGAACAAATATTTATGTCTAGAAAAGGCTTTCTTATTGTCGTTGCATTCAACGACAAATCTCAAATCAATCTTTCAATATTAATAAAATATTATTGCTTGATTATTTCAAGCAATAATATTTTAAATTTGTTCTTTAATCGCCATTTTCATAAATCTTAAAACAGTTTTTGTAATAATTTAAAAGTTCACCATAAATTCTAAAATAAACTTACTTAAAACACTTTGAAGCAAAATAAGTTTTATATTTTACTTCACTAAGTTATGATTGAATATCTGCAATTTAATATTGGTAGTTTTAACTAGGTATTGTAGATATTTTTAAGTCAATTTTTTATCTGAAGTCAACCTACAAGATATCTTGAAGTCAGTTTTTAGGTTTTGCAAAACGACATTCATAAATAGGGTTAATGTTTATCTAAACAGTAGTATTAACTCTTTCTTAAATGCTATGCCCGCTTTTATTTAACTGACTGTTGGACTGTATCTAGGAGATATCTTGAGGGATATACTAGTTTTAGCCAAGACAACAGCTGGAATTCGTCTACTTGCCTTCAAGATGTCTACAATAACTTTTTAGGACATTTTTTTGCTACTTGGGCGGATTGTTATGGTGCCATGAAAACTAAAAATGAAATAGGAATAATAATAAATAATATTATTAACCATAACAGGTTCGCAGCATATAAGATATAGATAGTGCTATAAAACAGACGGGCTTTTAAAATACTAGAAAACAAACAATAAAATTTTGTGTAATAATATTGTAAATGAAAAATTTTGTGGTGTGCACAGTACTACATTTTCTATAAATATGTATTCAGAACTTTAGCAAAAATATATGTTCAATCTACTCTAGTTTTTGATGAAGTGTAACTGTCGGAAAATGTTTTTAAATTTTGAAAAATTTAAAAACATTTTCCGACAGTTACTTATAGTACAAATTGGCGTTAAATCTTATTTTTCCTAACGAAGTAAGATTTTAAACAATACTGATTTTGTAAGGCTATTTCAGACAAAATAAAGACAAGTTAAGATATATTATACTTAACCTATATGTACTAAAAACCGTATTGGTGAAGCAATTTTTTTTTTTGGTACTAATTGATTCTATAGTTTGATTTAGCTAAGACCAGATTACGTTTTATTATTTTCTTAACTTGTTATTACTCTAAACTTACTAATTTTAGTAAAAAAGGAAGAAAAATATACTCCAGAAAAACAGTGTCTAGAACATGGGTATTACAATTATCTTAAATTTATCTATAATGTTATTTTATCCTATTTTTCAGTCGACTCTATTCCTGTACAAATTGTGACTAATAAAATAATTTGAATTTGAATTGAATTTGAATTCTTTGTGAGTCTAAAAAGATACTTCAATTATTCGATTGAGTTTTAAGTGAGTTTTCAAATAATCTGAGTATAATAAAAAAATATGTTTAGTAACTGTAGGCATACTTAGTATAAACTAGAGAAGTACTTGAGAATACTTAACCTGGTTTTTGGTATTCATAACTTGCTTAAGTAGTAGCGGTAGTTTGAAACGATTTAGTATTAAAGGAAGAAAAGACAACGAAATCCTTTTTGAATTAGCAAAATGCAACTTTAGATAAAGTACAGATATGTAAGATTTAATCACTATTCTTATTTGCTACATACTCATCATCCCCATTACGAATATAAAGCCGCTTATTACGAATAAATAAACCATTCAAAAAAGGGTGTCGTAAAAAGAGAATTAGAGTAACAAAAAACGTGAAGGAATTACTCCCATGGTATCTTTTGACGCATCAAAAATGTTATATCCTTTTTACGGTGTGAAATTTAATTTCCGTTTTATTATACTCACGGTCCTGCTGTGTGTAAATTCGATTTTACATAAAAGCTGTGCAGTAGCCCTTGGGGATAGTATGAAGGATCGACGTCCATTTTTGTTGGGATTGTGGGACACGTTAGTGTAACTGTTTGGTAGGTCCACTATATACCGAACTTAGTAACTGAATAATTGTAATTTTACGAAACGCTATTGCTGTTGTACAGACGCCAGCACATCAAGCTAATACAATCTGTCAAATTTCTTTAATAGATTTTCAACTTTATCGCTAAAGCGTAAGGTTCAAAGTTTATTGGGAATATTTGACAGTTTTGAGTAGCTTGATGTGCTGGCGTCTGTACAAAAGAATATCCCTACTTATGTACTGTAGTTAGGTTGGTCTCGTGCGTCGCAAGCACAGCTGCTGTGCGTGGGGGTCTGAGTTCAATTCCCGGGTCGGGTTCTTAATAACAACTCAGAGTTCGGAAGTTGGTTCTCTCTCCGGTCGTGTCGGAATGCCGTCTCATTGGGTAATGACAGTGAGAGAAGAGAGAATGCACCTGTGTGCGTACACACTTGTGCACTAAAATACCGCCGATGGCTAGTCTTCGTTGATCGTCATGGCGGAAATTCGGTCTGGAGGGCCTTTTGTTTATTTATTGTACAAAAGCATTTCCGTACTTGGCACTGTAGGTAATCAGATCCACGCAAGTAGGGAAACACTTATAGGAAACACAATAGGCTGCTTTTCTAAATCGTAAATCATCCACACCTATTCATTGTTTTTAGTATCTAAGAGAAAACACCTATTTATTGTTTTAGTATCTAAGAGAAAATGTACACAGAGTACCTATACAGAAAGGCATACTGAAACTTTAAATATTCCCACCACAGTTTATCAATTCTAGTATTACAAAACAATGCAATAGATGGCTCACAGCTCGAATCTCGACTCTCTAATTGTAAAATTCATCACAGAAAAATCCAATTATACTTCGCTCGCCGACTTAGCACTGGAACGGTGCTTAACTGGCAACATTCAGAGTACGGAGATAAAAATCTGCCCTTTAGATAAAACAATTTTATTGTTCTGTGTTATGTCAGACTTTAAAACAATCTCGACAAAATGTAGTCGTTACAATTTTTGGTTTCAGCGGACAAACAATTAGGCTTATAGTCTATTTTAATTTGTGAACGCTTGTAAATGGCAACTGTAAGCGCTAGATGCACATTATTTACCTAGATATTAGACTGAAGCTTTCTGAAGAATAAATAAATAAAATAAGCTCCTAAGTAGGAAAGTATTTTGTTAGAATGCCATTTTTGTCAGAGATCAGGTACACAGGGGAAAAACCAGTTTTTTTTTACTTATTATAACTTTCCACCCACACCAAACGTGGGATTTGGCAAAAAAAAATGCTAATTGCTGAGCCACTGCACCAACTGTTAATATACATGATCTGAAGAAAGCCATTATAACTAGGACTTAGGTGTATTTACTAGATTATAATGGCGAGCTTTTTGCTCATATTCTATTTTACTCTCACACTTAGTAGATCATAGTTCACTTCCAGACGTCATTCAAAATTTACAGCAATAAATTCAATGGAGCATAAATTCATAGCCTGTAATCATCAAAGGTATAGGCAGAGGTGTAGCTTCTGCCCGCGACTTCCTCTGCGTGAAATTTCACCCTCCCCAATTCACCCTTTTAGGGGTGTAATTTTGCCAAACCCTCTCTTGGTGGATACCTACTCTTCACAAAGAACAACACCCTCCAAATTTCATGTCTCTAGCACCAGCGGTTTAGGCTGTGCGTTGATATATCAGTCAGTCAGGACTTTGAATTTGATATATATAGATTTCTTATAATGGGAGCGAGCTCATTGCTATCGACCAGGAACAGATCCAAACTTCGGGTGCTACTGAAAAATTCTTGATAGGAAAACCCAGTAACACTAAACCCGACCCAGGACTAAGACCTGACGCTCTGCAGTAGCTCTTGCGACCACTAGACTATTGAGGCAGTGGATGAAAACAAACATAAAATAAAAATATCCTAACTTGAAAAAAAACCCATTTCATAAAAAACGTTTGTCCCATTTCGGGCCCGCTGATGGCGGTCATTTCGCTTCTGCCAATTGGGTCATCAAACACCGAATCCGTGTTACAATACGTCACTATAAGTTACGCTGAAACGTGACATACATCCTTCTCTGTCCGTTGGTGTTGTGGGATCATGCGTGCGGGGTCTAGAAACGTCGGTCACAATTATACAATATGGAAACCACATATTATATGCAATAAATTATACAACATACTTGTTATCGCCTTTTCTGACTAAAAATCTTCTGAAAAAAAAACAGCCGTTCCCTACATTTTGACGAGTTATGCGAATACGTGTGCGAATATAAATGTAGCTGATTTTTATTCACGACCGATGTCATTCATTTTTTGTATATCGTCAGAAAAGATGATAACAAGTATGTGGTATAATTTTTATTGCATATATGTATATAGGTATGTGGTTTTCATACTGTATGAAGTTACTGGGTTTAACTTCAGCGCTAATATGCTGGTCGATAAGGTAATCTATTACATAATATATCATAGCATCACGCCTGTATTCACCAAATGGTTAGACAGAGATGCCTACCTAAAGTGCATCCACATTTCGCCAGGTTCAAAACCCATGTAATAGGAGGCGACCCGAATGCCATTAACTGGGTACAAATCCAAACTCCGGGCTCCTAATGAGAAATTCCAGGTGGATAAACCCAATTACACTTTGCCAGACCCGGGAATCTAACCCAGGACCTCATGTTCAGCAGTAGTGCTTGCGACCGCTAAATGAACAAGGTAGTAATCTATGTATTGTTCTGATGTATCAGCTATATCACTGTAAAGTTTCATCAAAATCCGTGCTGGAGTTTTTGCGTGAAAGAGTAACAAACATCCGTCCATCCATCCATCCATCCTTACAAATTTTTGCGTTTATAATATATAGAAGGAAGTAGGATAAATAATAAATATTATAAAAAAAATTGTGGGATACAGGGTTCTTCCAGGCAATAAAATACTGCAGTCTTCAATATTAATTACTTTTATTTTTATCCTTATACTTTACAACGTCCTTCTCAGATTTTTCCGTCCTCTCTAATATGGCGTCGTCCCCCTTCCTTCGTCTCTCGCTCTCCCTCTCATACCTCGTACTTTCTCCCTTTCTTTCACTTACGTTCCATTTCTCTTACTTCCACTTGCGTTCCATTTCCCACATTCGGCCATCCGACATTCATGTCTGTCCTCAGACATGCTAGACAGACTTTCATTCCTCGTTACATCCTTACATAAACATCATCAATATTATCCGCGCATTATTATTATTATTATATTATTTTCTGCGGTCCGTTGCTCTTTGCCAAGAGCCAGCCAAGTTGATGAGGAGGGTTTCACGAAAGTAGAAAGGAAGAAGAAGAAGCCCTATTCTCGTAACCTGTGTGGTACCGCACCGACTGGACCCAACATGCTGCTGCGCCCTGCTGTGCCTACGACGCAGCTGTACCTTTCGCGTCTGCATCACTCCACGACAACTGAGGAAGTCGTGCAGTATTTGAAGGTGAAGACCAACTGGACTCTGAGGGTCGAAAGGTTGGAATCGCGCCACAACATCAACTTTAAGTCATTCGTGGTACGTGTTCCAACCCAACATCTACAGACCTGTCTGAAAGAGGACTTTTGGCCGAAAGGTGTCGTATATCGACGTTTCCGAGGACGGTTACGCGACACCACGCAGCGAAACACGACGCCGACAACGTTACGTGTATTATAATCATAGTTTTAAGTTTCTTTAATATGTATTAGTTTATTATTGTATAAGATTATTTGTGTATTTTTTCTATGGGCCTTAGTTGCCTGATAATAAAATGATTATTATTATTATTATTATTATTATTATTATTATATTATAAGTTGCAAGTAGGTTTTTGCAAACTTAGCGATCATCATCATCATTCATTCTTCAGGTCTTATCCCAATTTATTTAGATACAGATACAGTGGCCTCCAAAGGTTAGTTGACATTTTTCCACTTCAGCTATGACACACCACATTATAATTTCAAATTCTAGTTTCACATGTTTGAACTATACACTACTAGCTTCTGCCCGCGGCTTCGCCCGCGAGGTATGTCAATAAAAACTATCCTATGTCCTTCCCCGGGATGCAGTCTATCTCTCTGCCAAATTTTACCGAAATCTGTTCAGTGGTTTAGGCGTGAAAAGGTAACATACAGACAGACCGAAAGAGTTACTTTCGAATTTATAATATTAGTATGGCTTATGCTTTTATTGACTAATTTAACCTATGACTTACCATAAAAGTACAAGTTATCCCTCAGAATAACCAGAATATTTTTTGAAGTGAAAACTTCTTTAGCGGCGCTGTGTACTTTTTTTGGAATGGGTAAAAACTTCTAAACTCGCGTCAGGTCACGTGACCCTGATCGAAAATTCGTAAGACGTAAAACGTAAGACGCGCGTTGTTGAGGACAGCGCCATCTATGCACATCGAGAAGAACTACGAGGGCCTCGCGTACTAACTACGTAGTTCATCCAACAACGACGAGATGGCGCTGAACCACGGATATATAACTGACGACGAGCTCCATGCGAGCGGCTTGCTTCTCTTACCACTGCCGCGACCAACACCACGAACTGAAGTCTATCCTGTGTGCTTATTTGTAAATCTGAATAAATTCCTTTCACGAGAAGAATAAACCAGTCGCTTTGGTCATCATACCTGATTTGCAAAAAACCCTATAAAATAAGGAACACACCTTAACACGCGTGTTTTGTTTATAAGACGATTCACAAAATACACTCGTAATTGTTCAAGTTTTCACTTTTTTATTTTAAATCACAATGTGCACTGAAAGAAATAAGCAGTATACAAAAATGAAAAAAAAATGTCTGAACTGCTTTAAACAGTTCTACATGAGCCTAACGTTCAAAACAGTATTTTTTACTGATCCGAAAACAGTTAAAGCCTGAGGCAAAATGTTACCATCACGACAGTAAACTTTAACGTTGTAAGTAGTAGCTGAAAGGTCACAAAATTAACCGTTTTATTCGTTTGGTGATATCGTTCAAACCATTGAAATTTACTTACATTACAGTAATGGTGGTTTTGTTTTGTTGTTTTTGTTTCAGTAAATATAATATTAAGTTCAATCATTAAAAGTTACTGTTTTGTTTTTTACTGTTTTATAAACATTTCTTCTTACTGTATAAAGTTAGTAAGTCTTAATGAAATCGCTTTAATGTGCTGTAGTAAGAAATATATTTTTTTCAGTGTGGCATCACAGCTGAAGTGGAAAAATGACAACAAATTTTTGGTACATACATACCCTTTTCTTGATTAATTATTTATCTATAGTCGTCATGTCAGTAGACACATCCGTTGTAGCCACAAAATCGTTCATACAGTCCACCCATCGTCTCTCTGGTCTTCCCCTACTCTTATAGCCATCAACGCAAAAAGGAAAGTTTTAAGTACGAATATACTCAAAACTCACGAAAAAACTCAGCGATTGTTATTGGTAAAACTCTCACACCGATTTGTTAGCAAATAAGACTCTTTGAAATACTCGCAGAAATTCAGCTTGGTATGTACACCTAAAATTTGTATTCTATCCAAAACTGTTCTATAACACAAAATGCTAAACTTGCAAAAAAGGTGCAGCTTATTAGATTCCCGATCTCATTTGCGACTTCGACCTTTTCCAATAAATTTCTAATCTTTCTTCTGACCTTTTCAATAAGCGTTCGATCCAACGGAAAATCGGTCAGACGTGAAAATATAGGTATTATAAGGTTCTCTACACACAGGTAATTCCTTTGTTTAATAGAATATTTCTGGAAAAGATTCGGAAAATATAGGTAATGTCCTTTGATATAATTTTAGGCTGTACAATACAGGTAATTGTTATTTGCGGGGCTCAAAGCTAAATAATAACAGTCGTATGAGTCGATCTTCAAGGTTAAGCATCGCTTGCCGAGGTCAGTTCGTGGATGGATTAAGATCATCCATAATATTATACCGAGACCCCTCCGTGCATTGGAAAACATGTTTAGCAATTGGTCCCGGCTGTCATTTGAAGATCTTTGATAGTCGTTACGGGTAGTCTGAAGCCCAAAATTCGAACTACCAGTCTTGCCAAAGGGCATCCTGTTACCTAGTAACTGGGTTGTGGAGGTCAGATAGGTTGTCACTCCGTGTAAAATACTGGTATTTAGCTGCATCTGGTTTCACTGGAAGCTGACCGCAACATAGTTGGGAAAAGGTTAGGTAGATTGAATAAGTAATATTCGTGCCACAAATAAATCTATTCCAGAGACGATATGGCTTGTAAACAAAGTCTGTTGTAGTGAGTTCAGATGTTGATGGTGTTGTTGTTGTATTGGTGATGTTGTGTGTATAAGTCAATATTTTATTTTAATTACGCATTCAAAAGAAAATAAATTGATTTTGTATTGGGCCCGCTTAGTGGATTACGGCCCTCTCGCTCTTACAGAGAGGATGTATCACACCTGTATCACAGCAGTAGGTACATTATAGGCTAATATAGTTTATGCTTTGTTTCCACCAATAGAGCAATAAACGAGACAATGCCCATTCTATCCCTCTCTCTCTCTACCATTTTTTTTTCATTTTGACAGTTTAGACACGTTCATTGCGTTATTTAAGTTGTTCAGCAGACGAATGTTTCAAACCTATGAAGCAATGGATTAGGAATTTAATTTAAAACCCTTAAATTGTTTTTGGAAGTGTGTTACGTAATTAGGTCGTTGATTTTATGTTCGTTCGTTCTAAACCCACCTCAACGTATCCTGTGCACACGTGCCCTTATATTGATCTTAATAAATAATCATTTATAGGTAGATGAATGTTTATTCACTTTTGCTGGCTAGCGTAACGCTCACTAACGAGAAAAGTAACTGATCCACACCGACATTAATTTATATTTTCTCGATATATTAAGAACATATCTTACATTTTACACGTAGTCTATTTTGTGTCAGTGTTTTTTTTTTACATGTCAATGTTACAAATTGTCTGA
Organism: Luperina testacea; assembly: GCA_927399505.1. NCBI lineage: Eukaryota > Metazoa > Arthropoda > Insecta > Lepidoptera > Noctuidae > Luperina > Luperina testacea. Next base: position 16,625,826 of record OV656759.1, on the reverse strand, counting down.
CATTTTTTTTCCTATTTTTTGTTTGGCCCAATATAATTCAGCAGCGCGATTACAGTTTGTTATGCGTTATAGAGTTTACGTCAGTGTATCTAAAGCATTGCGTCCAAATAGCTTTTTGAGTCCCAGATTGACGCCTTTAACCTTTATCTGTTAAAAATCAATTAGCCTCGCCATTTCCGAACCATGTTGTGGTCGACATCCAATTTAATCGGATGCAGCTACATACCAGTATTTTATGTGGAGTGACAACCTATCTGACCTCCAGAACCCAGTAACTGGGTAACACGATAACCCTTGGTAAGACTACGGATGTGAGCCAACCAACTGATTACCGACCAACTGCTTAACGTGCTTTCCGAGACACGGAGGATTCTTGATATGTCATGGTAAGTATATAAGGGTAGATATAAGATGCCGTCTCAAATAACAAATTACTCTCTACTTTTATCCTTAATCAAACGTAACATGATTTCTTCACTCAAGCTTTTAATGCAGACAAACAAACCTACCCATCTAAAAATAAAACCAACAAAGTGTGAGTACACAGCTCGGGCGCATCTAATGCACACTGCAATGGTGCCAAGACGGTTTGCTCAAGACATTCTCCCAGTAAAACTTCCTAGGTAGGGTTGCCATTTCATAATAACGAACTGTCAATCTGTGCGTGTGTGTGTCTGTCGAACTGTGTCCAAGTAAACTTTTTTCTTTCTTTCTTTACTTTCTAATATAAAAACATGGTCAGGCAGAGGTGTTTCTAATAGTACATCCACATTTTAAGAGTTGTTTAAATAGGGGGGGGGGGGGTTAGCGGGGTTGTTGTAATAGGGGGACGAGCCCATTGCCATCAACCGGGTACAAACCCAGACTCCGGGCTGCTACCGAGAAATTCCTGATGGAAAAACCCAATAACTCTTTTCCCGACCAAGGCATCGAACCCAGCACCTGATGCTCAGCAGCAGTGCTTGTGACTACTACACCAACCAGGCAGCCAATAAAAAGTCCTGAAAAAAAGTCGGTCAATTGCAAAAAAGACGGGCACGGGATATTTTACTTTTAAATATTTATATTTTAATATTTATATTTTAAAATTTATATTTTAATATTTATATTTTAAAATTTATATTTTAATATTTATATACAAATATTTATTAACTTCAACCTAACCAAACCACAGCCAAGAAGAGTTCCTCGCAATACGGACCAAGTCAGGTTCACTAAACTCGTCGAAGCTGAACTAAGTAGACTTCCCGCCCTTCCGGCTGAAATACCAGTAACCAACTTAGACGAACATGTAAACAACATCACACACATACTTATATCTAGCTATGAACAGTCTTGTCCCCTCACGACACCTAGGCAGGGAGCTCGCCATTCCTGGTGGAGTCCTGAGCTGGAAAGACACCGACGCAAGCTGAGAAGACTGTTCAACAGAGCTAGGAACACACGGTCGCCAGTAGATTGGGACCGATATACAACAGCCCGTAAAATATATAAAAAACTGATACGCCTCAGAGGAAGGAATAGTTGGAGGCGTTTCTGTACTAACATTGAAAGTAACAACCAGGCAATGAGGGTCAAAACTTGTCTTGCCCAAGAGACAAACCATTCAATAGGATGCCTAAAAAAACCAGATAACACATACACAACAAACGACGCTGAGACAAGTGAACTACTTCTAACCACCCACTTCCCAGGATGCCAAATTGCTGCCCAGCAAAGCTGGGAAATGCAAAGGGATAGGGCCACGTGTAGCCTGGATTGGGAAGTGGCGTTGGAAGTAATTGATAAAGACAAAATAACATGGGCAATCAACACCTTCCTACCTTTCAAGGCAGCAGGACTGGACGGTATTTTCCCGGCTCTGCTCAGGTGGAGTCAGGATATATTGGCCGATCACCTTGTTAAGGTGTTCCGATCCTGCCTGGCCCACCGCTACATTCCTTTGAAATGGCGGGAAGTAAAAATAATCTTTATACCGAAACCTGGTAGGGGCGACTACACCCAGCCCAAATCTTTTAGACCTATAAGCCTCTCCTCGTTCTTCTTGAAGACACTGGAGAGGCTGGGGGATAGGAAGATTAGATCCCAGGTTTCGTTACAACGACCTCTACACCCTAATCAACACGCCTACTGTGCAGGCAAATCAACTGAATCAGCACTTCATAGCGTAGTCTCACGCATAGGTAATGCTCTTAAAGCCAAAAACCCAACCCTAGGCGCCTTCATTGATATAGAAGGTGCTTTCGACAAAACTAACTTCGTCAGCATCGAACAGGCACTTGCTACACACGGTGTTGCGCGAACACTCATAGAATGGATTAATAACATGTTAAAACACCGAGCTATTCAATTTACCGTGAACACCACCACACGAGGTATCGTGAGTAGAGGCTGCCCACAAGGTGGGGTGCTGTCACCACTGCTGTGGAATTTAGTCGTAAATGAGCTCATTTTAGAGCTCAACGCCAGCAGTCTGTACTCAGTGGGATACGCGGATGACATAGCAATTCTGATTTCAGGTAAATTTGAGGGCATCTTATGTGATCTCATGAGAAAGGCCTTTAAAATAGTCGAGAGTTGGTGCACGAAGCACGAACTATCGGTTAACCCCTCGAAGTCAGAACTAATAATGTTCACCAACAAGAGAACTCTTGGACCTCATAGGCTCCCAAAACTTTTCAACACGGAACTAACATTGAAAGACGAAGTCAAGTACTTGGGGGTGATTCTAGATAGCAAACTGCTCTGGAACAAGCATCTTGACTACAAACTTAATAAAAGCACAATTGCACTCTACCAATGTAAAAAAATGTTAGGAAAATCATGGGGGCTCTCTCCGAAGATTACCTTGTGGGTTTACAAAGCGCTGATCAGGCCAATGTTGGCTTATGGCGCTCTGGTTTGGTGGACGAGGACAGAACTCTCGACCACCATTACCAGACTACAACGCTTCCAACGACTGGCCTGCTCAGCTACCACTGGCTGCATGAGAACCACCCCAACAGCAGCCATGGAGATAGCCCTTCAATTAACTCCCCTTGACCTGTACATACAGCAGGAAGCGGCGCTAGCTGCCATCAGGCTAATGCATCTGGGCATATGGGGCAAAAACATTACTAGTCCACACGCTAAAATCCTGGACCGGGCGATTGAGTACCAGCCTCTCATCGCTGCCCCGTGTGATAGAACACCAAACCAACCGATGTTTAATAAAAACTACATTATACAAACAGTTCAGGAAGAAAGGGATCAGTCAGGAGTCAACGAAGTGCGCATTTATACAGATGGCTCTAAAACACAAAACGGTTCAGGTGCTGGCGTACACTCCCTTGACCTCAATATTAACTTTCACATACCACTAGGCACACATAGTTCGATCTTTCAATGCGAATGTGTTGCCTTAACACAAGCTGCAATAGCAGTAAAGCGCTTAGGCATCCGGAACTACGGCATTAAATTCCTATCCGACAGCCTATCTGTGCTTAAAGCTTTAGGTAGCAAACAAACTAACAACAAACTAATTTTTGAGTGCCATCTAGCTCTGGAGAGTTTATCGACGTCCAATCGTATTACTCTCCAGTGGATCAAAGGGCACAGTGAATCTCTGGGCAATGATGCTGCAGATGAACTTGCGAAGAGAGGCTCTGATATGAGGGTGTTAGGCCCGTACCCACTTCTCCCTTTGCCTTTCTCACAATTTCGTGCGTGGATTCGCCAAAGATCGACCGAACTCCATAACAACAGATGGTCACGGGCAACAGACTGTAGACAGTCAAAATTGGCATTACCAATGATACACCCGCGATTAACCAAAAAACTTCTCAGCCTGAGTAGAAATAACCTTAGAATAATAATAGGCACAATTACGGGCCATAACCTCCTTAACAAACATCTTTTCAACATAGGCGCCACGGACAGCCCCCTCTGCAGGGGCTGCCTTGATGCCGAGGAATCAGCCGCCCACGTCATCCTGGATTGCGAGGCCGTGGCTTCTCAACGTGCAGAAATCCTCGGAACAATGAGGTCGCTCCGCGAAGCCTGTGAAGCTCCCAGGAAGCTTCTGTGCTTTTGGGCGGAGCTAGGCTGGCTCGGTTAGCCAGAATCCCCACGCACAACGGACCGAATGGGAGTCTAAGTGCGGAAAAGGGAGTCCCATCATCATCATCATCATCATATACAAATATTTATATTTTAATTTCTTATATTTTTAGTATTACTTATTCACATTTTTTTTCTAAAAGAGTACCTATCCCTTTGTTAAAAAGGCCGGACGAAGTCTAGACAGGGGGTCAAAAAACCGGATATGTCCGGACAATCCAGACTGATGGTGACCCTAGTCACGGGTTAGCTTACAGCACTTATTTGCTCTGTTTTAAAGTGGAACGAGTGTTTGTCCGGAACGTATTTTGAAACTTGACATTTAAAATGGAAACATTCTGATAGTTACAAAGATACAAATGAATGCTGCGATGCTGGCCAAGTCTTTTTAACCAACTTTCTAAATGTTTGAATAGCTCTTAAATTAAAGTAAATAGCTACATAGTTTGAAATACGAGTACTTTGGTTAGAGGAAAGACAAGTACCTAATAGTTGTGAATACACTGACAAATTCCCACTTTAAAAAGTACAAAAAACTGCTTGCGAATTGCTACTGTTCCAACAAATGAGTATTTTTCAAGTACTCGTTACATAAAAGGATTTATTGCATTCTATATATGACTGAAATCTTCGGAACTTTTTGCAATGGCGAAACAATAGAAGATATTTTCAATAAAAGGAGAATCAAATCACTGACTCCTAAGGGCGAATTTCACCAATGAAACTCCTGTGGATAATAATCTAAACTGTGTTCGAGAGAAAGAAAACTGAACGTGATCGGCACGTCTAAACCGCGCTCATGAGCTGTGTCCAATATGTAATCCACAACAATACAAACACTAACACTGACGGATCTTAAACGCAGTTCAAAAACCATTTTTATCTTCCTAGCATACCTGTGCTAGCCTCTTAAGAAAGTACCTATATAGGATCCGTCTGAATTTATATATTAAATCATACATACATTCACGCCTTCTTCCCGTGGGGTTAGGCAGAAACTACAGAACGCCACCTGCTACGATCCTGACATACTACTTTCGCTTCATTTACGTTCATACATTCAGATGACCAGTTATACACGCACGCCGGTTGCGAGTACTACGCACCTGACCTATCTGAAGAACTTTATATTTTAAGTAAGTAGAAAATGTTTTGAAAAATTCAACAAAAGCCTCTAAGCCCTTGTTATTTGTTACGAGAGCGTCGCCACTTGTAGAAACCACTCCCGTCTGAGGTCTGCTTGTTAACTTCATAAGTGTCATACCAACTAGAAGTTCTCTCCAAAAATTTTTTTTGATCCTCTTATGGTCGTATTCAAAGGCATAAAGCTGAAAAATTGTGTTGGTTTCTTTAATAAAAATAAGATTTAAAAGAAAACCGTTTCATATTCTGTGAAATCGCTTTGTGAACAACAGAGCTTTGTATTTTGATTTATGGTGAAATATTATTTTTCAGAATTCAAACATTTATGAGACAGTTAAAAAGTATTGCTACGCCGTAGCAGCTACGGCGTAGCAATATTTTTTTTAATTTGACAAGTTGTTGTCACTGCTGCGCTGACTATGGGGTCGTAGCAGAAAACCATAATCATTTACGCCTTGAAAATATTTCATTGGTGCCATTTTGTGCAGTTTAGGTACCTAACAAAATCAGTCTTTACGGATAGAAGTGAGTTTAGTCGTCCCATTTTAAAACAATAGAAGTCCACTACACCGCATTTGAATTTTAAATGTAGATCAATAAAGGGATTTAAAAATAAATCTGTATGTATGTCAGATTTGCTTCGTGATTCATGTTTGAATATTTGTTATGATGAGATAAACTCAACAAAAACGTATTTTACGCCTACTATTTGGCAATAATATTTTCTTTTCGATTTCAAAAAAAGGAGGAGGTTCTCTGTTCGTCGGAAACTTTTATTTTATGTAGGTATGGATTACTGGAAGACGGGAATATTGTTTTTTGCAAAAACTTTTTGTTGTTTTTTGTTTGAATGGGTATACGTCCCAGGTGGTTCCATTGCCGTCAAGTCAGTATCTGATAATAAGTCTGGATCCTGGAGAAATCGAGAAAACTCTTCAAATACTATAGGCACTCCTAACAGGGATTGGGGTATTTTTTTGTTGTGGTAACAACAAAAAAGCGAAATAATGAAAAAACTTTTTTTGTGAAAAAAATTAACACGTTAGTTAACCTATTGGTCGACAGTGTATTAATTTAACTTTTATTTTGACTTATTATTATAATTCAATTTCGTAACTTGTTACAAACAACGCATTCTCTATAAATTCACTCAGAAAACAACAGAAGAAGAAGGTCCGTGTCACTAGCTATGCTATCTATCATACATCACCACCCACTGCATCACCGCACTCATCATCATTTCAGCCGAAAGACGTCCACTGCTGGACATAGGCTTCCCCCAAGCTCATCCGCTTCGACCGGTTATGTGTTTCTCGCAACCAACGGGTTCCTGCAGCCTTCACAAGGTCGTCGGTCCACCCTGCGGGAGGCCTTCCAACGCTACGTCTTCCTGTACGCGGTCGCCACTCCAGAACCTTTCGGCCCCATCGGCCATCTGTTCTGCGAGCAATGTGCCCTGCCTACTGCCACTTAAGTTTGGCAATCCTTCGGGCTATGTTGGTTACCTTGGTTCTCCTGCGGATCTCCTCATTTATGATTCGATCACGCAGGGAAACTCCAAGCGTACCCCTCTCCATTGCCCTTTGGGTGACTTTTAGCCTAACCACCGCACTACGCATTGTAACGCTTAGAATGGAAAATGAGGAGTCATTTTCCATTCTAAGCGCTACAATGCGTCATCGATTGCCTCATAGCTCGCTGCATCCACTTTGACTTTGCACTTATCAGCAAGGGCATGGCTAGCTATTATCGCTGTCCAACAGTTTCGCACACACTTCTTATGTAGAGGCTGGAGCCTATTATTATGATAAACATCCTAATGAGTGTGTTAGGAATGTCAGAGTAGCGAAAAAAATATATACAAAAATGCAACACCTATATGGTCTAAATGTATGGAATAGCAAATTTATTTTTAATAGAAAACGACAAATATTTTACGCTGCTGGGTCTACATCTTTCTTGAAACAATCGTTCACTTTGTGATCTAAGGTCAAGTCAATCATATAATGTTTCCGCACCAGGCCAGGGCGCGCACCATAATAGCCTAAACAATCCCTGCAGCATGATTATTACTCACATACTCTCTAGTTCGTAAAATTCACCAATATTAAATTTAGAGTAAACATCATAAATCTCATAACTTTATTTTGATTTTGTCAATTAGGTAGTTAAAATGGTGAAACATTCATTAATTTACTTCTTTACCACAGCACTTCATAACTAGCCATAAATCTGATATCTTTATTACCTTTCAAATTTTCAAATTCAAATTCAAATAGTTTATTTTCTCTTCACAAAAACAATAGTGTCATAAAAATTAGACAACTTAGAATCTAGTTTGTGAGAGACTGGTGTCTGCACTAGGAATACCTGTATAGCAGATCACCAGGGTCCCACCACACGGTATGAGAACATAAATTACTTATTTAGTAAATGTGAAGGGATAAAGGGCATAACATAAACTCAATGAAAAAACACAGATTAAGAACAATAAAACAAAAAGAGAAGTACGTCGAAAGGTGATCTAATATGTGTAGGGAAAGTACGGGGTTGGACTATTTTGGATGGGTTTCATGTTGTTTTAGTAAACTTTAGTTATTCAAAAAACTTAGGCAAACGTCCAAAGGCAATTTTTTTTTTGCTTTTGCTGCCGACAAATGGAAAATGAATGAAAAGTTAAATGAAATTAATGATGAATGAAATTTGGACATTCTATTTTTGGCAAGCGAACGATTCGGTCGCTAGATGAACACAAAAGCTCACACGATTGTATTTCCCAAGCCCAAGCCAAGTGAACTCGTGAACGCCTTTTCTCACATTTAGACGTAAATAAAACTTTGTTTCATGTAAGACTTAAGCCTATAAATTACAATTTTCCATCTTAGTGGTGCGAGTTACTTTTGCTTACACAAGTGTGCTCCTTGACAACCAGATCCCTGACAATGGAAACTCGTAGAAAACAACATAAACCAACTCGCATTAGGACAAATACATGTTTTAGAATGTGACGTTTGGAATTTGGGATGTAGTTTCAAGAGATTTAAACGGATATTCTTGTTACACTTCCACTAGGTATACGTTTATAAATTTTAGTATTCTATAGAATACTAAAATTAACAGTAAATTCATGTCACGTTTTTAATTTCACCTGGATCGTTTTGTATATTTTGTCAAAGAAGGATCTGAAACAATATATTCTTGTCTTAGTTTTCAGGCGCTCAAATATGACGAGGATAAGGCACCTTCGTCAATCATTTTACTCCAACAAATATTTATTTTTAGGAGCAATACCATATGATTGAGTGTTTGCTATTTATTATCCATGGTTACTCTGTTAAATTGGAACTTTTAAATTGGATTTTGATATGATGACTTCGAAATTCATAAATATCTGTTGTTATTTATGTAAGTCTGACAGAACATTGTTTGAAAAAGAATTTGTTATCCCTCGGGCAGGTTGTGACTTTCAATGACTTGGATCTGAAATATAGCTTGTTTGTGAAACGTGTATGTACTTACTTACTTACTTATCAATTTTGGGTTGATATTTAATAATTGTGTTCAGCAAAAACTTAAAAGACAAGACATTTTGTAAAAAAATTGAAAAATTTACATCATTTTGTACCAGTAAATCAGAAAAAAAATATCTTATTTTATTTCTTAGTCAGAGGTACAAATTTTTGTAACAGCTTTTGTGCTTTAATGTTGAGTATCAATTGAAATATTCTGTTCAATATACTGCACTAAAAATGTGAGGAATTCAATATAATAATTGTATCTACAGAAACTGTTATTTCCGTTATTTCGCATAGAAAAAAGGAGCATAGATTCGGGGTATTACGGGGTATTACTTACTACATCCATAACGTTATTTGGTAATTCTAAAAAAACATCTCAATACGAATATTCTATAAAAAGAACTTCGCAACAATATTCCAAAGAAAAACACATTCAAAAAGATAATTAAAAAACTCTTGGCCGCCAACTTTATGTTCACGAAACTTTTCTATTACGACTTCGAGTAGGTCTTACTGCATGGCAACAAGCCAAGAACTGAATGTTTCTACTGGTGAAATATATTATAATATATGTGCGGAAATATTTGTCATTATCATAAAAATATTGTATATTCTCTTACATGACGCGATATTCGAAATTATGTGTGTTTTCGTCACATGAAAAACCCCAATTTATAAACCAAATTAGACAAACCTTCTTATTTAGTAGGAAAGGAATGTCTAATTTGATTATATGACCAACTGCAATCTATGTCATAATTAAAAACCACATGGAAATAAACTTCTGGAGGTATGGAGTATATAGTTCTGCATTATATTACTTGGTAAAGAAGAATTCAAGAGGACTAATGATTATTATGAGACTATTTTCCTTATACGAGAGGTACTTCAAGCAGTGCAGATGATCTTTTATTTTATTTTTTATGTTATCCTGCGTGCATTCTAATCTTGTGTATACATGTTTGAGCTAATAAATCTTATCTAATCTTGTCATGGCTGAATTAAGGCTCCTGCAAACAGGCGCGACGCGCGACGCGAATCACGCGCGACACAAGGCACCGCTCGTTGTGTTCAAAATGAAATCTAATATTACGCCTCAAGCGTAGAGTTACTTTAAAAGCGTTCTTAAGTCACAAAAGATCTCCTGATTACTGGCCTTCGATGGTTGTGCACACCAAGTGCACTTAGCGCGGGACTAGTGATGTTTATTCTGATATAAAAGCCGGGATTAAGATTAAAAAGCCGGGATAGTCGAGATTATATTGTTGCATCAATTGCGTCGGTGGTCGGGAATTTATATATTGCATGTTGGACTAGTGGTTTGAATGAGGCAAGATAATTATTTTATTTACCTTTAATAAATTGAAACGGTTGAATAAATATGAATTCTTAATCTTAACCTATGGCTTAATGAGCTTATTTATTCAGCTATTTTAGTCGGGTTTTTGGGAGGAAATGGCAAGCGTCATGATTAATGGGACACAGCCTCCTTTCCCTGAGAGGGAGTGGGCCGTAATCCACTACGTGGGCCCGGTGCTGGTTGGTGGATGTCAAATATCTTCGATTTTTTTTTGTTCTAGGACATGACTTCTTCGCTTGGCTTTTAACTGCCTCGTTGGTCTCGTGGTCGCAAGCGCGACTGCTAAGGGGGGTCCTGGGTTGGATTCCCGGGTCGGGCAAAGCGTTATTGAGTTTTTCCATCAGGAATTTCGTAGTAACAGCCCGGAGTTTTGGAAGTTGGCGGTGTGATACCCCCGTGCCTCGGAAAGTACGTAAAGCCGTTGGTCCTGCGCTTGATCTCTCTCCGGACTTGTTGGATTGCCGTCTTATCGGACTATGAGAGTGAGGGAAGAGGGAGTGGACCTGTGTCTGTGTGCACACTTGTGCACTATAATACCTATATCCCGCGCCGAAGGCTAGTCTCCGTTAAGACTGGCCGCTGTGGCCGAAACACGGTCTGGAGGACTTTATCTATCGATTTTATTTTCCTTCCCTTTTTTGAGAGCAGTGGTGATTATATACATAAAGTAAATAGCCTGCCTGGGTTCGAACTCACGAACAGTCGGGACCGATGCCAGTGGACCACCATTGCTCCAGCAACGCTTAAATTATTCAAACACCGTGCACGCAAACTGCAGGTCCTAAGTAGTTTGCGTAATGGAATCGTTGCTTGCATGCCCGTTGCCATTACATTAAATTGATATGCAGCCTACACGCAAGTCAAGATAAAACAAAACGTTAAACAAAATGGAAGGAATCCTTAAAGAAACATTTACCCCCTTACTAATAAACGTATTACAGTACCCGGCGATAAATATTGCACATCGACCTTTACCTTTTTTTTCATTTTATACAAAGAATAAAAATAATTATCAAAAGAAGCAATTCATAATTGTTTTAACAGCTCCTAATAGATACCGGACTGTTTGTATTTCGTGCGACAGAGATAACGCTCTACGAAGCCGAAATTAGCCAATTGTCTCTTTTCAAAGGTCGATGTGCAATATTTATCGTCGGGTACTGTATATCAGATGAATAGTTACACACCGATTTCTCTCTTTCAGTCATCAGTAATTTTAATTTCGAAAGAAGAAGACAAAGAGTTGTGTAACTATACAGACGTTACTTATACAACATTTATTAGTAAGGGAGTTAAAATATAATACCCAACAAAACAGTCATAAAGAAAGAGTATTTAGATAACAAAAGGCAGTTACGCTGACAATATTCCGCGCTCATTTAAAACATTGTAATATTAAAGTCCCTAATGTCACATAAATGAAACCATCCTGTGAAAAAATAGTGTCCCATTTCCCGCGTCCCGGGAAAACGGGACGAACCACAGCACTTTCTGATTGAAATATGACACTATAACTGCTACAAGAATATGCCATTTAATGTTAACATAGACTGAATAAGCTTTTCAAACATCAAATAGCTTAGTAGGTACTCTTAAGTATTTTTGCTGAAAATATATTTTACAATTGATTTTTAACGCGATTTTAATGTTTTTGATCTGTTCTTTTTAGCCGCATTTTTGTATAACTAATTATGTAGTCAAATAAAAGTTTTGAAGACGTTAACGACGACGTGACGAGGTAGACGTTTCGAGAAATATTGTTTTAAGAATCTTGAAGTTAATCTTTAAGTTAAGTATTTAATTTTTGAAGCGATGTCGAACAATATATGTTTCACTAACTACCAATAACTGTAGTTTATATTAATATTAAATAAGAATAGGTATAGTAGCAAACTATTGTCCAAACGTAATTCGCGATGATTTACTTTAAAAACAAATGAGTTCGCTTTCGCATTGCGTGCGGCTTGAGGAACTTCATACAGTGAGCACTATGCCTATCACGATTTGAACCAAGCTCAATTCGCTCAACAGATATTTATTTTTTCTAATTTTGAGGATTTCCGTTGTCGACCTCCGAAGGGTTTTTATCATATCTTTACCAATCTGAAATGGGACCACCTCAGGAAAATACCCATTCAAAAAAAAAACAAAATCGGCCTACAATTGATGAAAATATATAAAATCCCAATTTTCTAAAGTCAGCTGAAAATACATTTCATATTCAGAAAATTCATCTCTAATTTACGAATATTCTTCCCCAAGTTTGCCATTAACACCGCTTTGATTCCTGAAAGCAAATCTCGAAGCTCTTTGCATTGAGCTTCGATACACATACAGTGATTGAGGGAGCGTATGATTTTTTATCTCCTATATTTACAGAACAAACTCTTCGCTTTGAGAGTAAATTGGAATAGGGGAAGCCATTTTATGTAAAAGAACATCAGACTTGTTTGCTCGGGGCGCAAGAAGACGTTAATGGTACAGTCAGCAACGAAAGTTGGTTAAAAAAACTTAAATATATGTTTTTATTATCATAACCTTAACACTATATAGAAAAATAACAGGCACAGTAAAATATATTAACAACGTTTGAGAGTAACTAAATTCATATAAAGTGAAGTAATGGTGATAAAATTGTAATGTGTTTTGTTTTTTTTTTTTGGTTATACAAATAATCATTTTAATATCACAAACGCATAGGCAAAAGAGTCAAGATGTTACACTTTTTTCGAAACTAGTCCTCATTCACCAAGTGTGCAGAGTTGTGCGAAAAGGAACACAGTTGTTGATTTTAAAACAGTTTGGAAAAAACAGTTCGGAATTTTCTCGTCGTCGTTCTGATGTTAAGTTAAAGCTTCAAAAGCGGAGAAACAACTGCAGAGGTGGAAACTATTAAGTGGAAACAGAAAGTACCTATTAGCCATCTTTGTTGCGAAAAAAAATCTTTACATTCCCTTTTTTACACGGGTTTCTGATAGATCGATAATCAGATTTTAATTCCCGAAGCTTTAGGTAGTTAGTACCTACCCCCAGATTACACCAATTATTTTTAAGTCCCTTATAACAGGGGGTGAGCCTATTGATATCAACCGGGCACAAAAACACGGGGCTGCTACTGAGAAATTACAAATAGAAAAACCTAATAACATTATGCCCGATTCGGGAATCCAACCCAGGTCCTCATACTGAGCAGTGCGTTTGCAACTTCTAGACCCACGGCCAGGCAGTTCGGGAAAAAAAAAACCGCATGAGAATTCAGAAAACTTTTCTTCGATCACCGGCTATGACGTCAAATGACTTTATTTTATACCTATTTTCTATTAAATGGGAGATATCTACTTCTGCTAAGTTAACTAAGGTATTACTTATGTATGAAGGCCAATTCTCGTAATTTAAAACGTTCAAAATCTAGAGTCTATCTCGGCGACAAATAAATGTCAAAAACCTGTCAAAATGTAGAGAAATTAGAGCTATTTTTGACAGATTGAGACTGGGAACGTTTTTAAAATTACGAGAATTGTCCCTCTGTTATCCGTAAATAAATTTAGACTTTTAGATTTTCAGTGGTATTGATTTCAATATACTTAAGTGATATATATTCTTAACAAGGGGCATAACAAAGCAAAGATCTTTGACAGTCGTTATGGGTTGTCAGACGCCCAACAGTCTGACAACCAGTCTTACCTAGGGTTATCGTGTTACGTAGTAACTGGGTTGTGGAGGTAAAACAGGCTAGGCAAATTGATGAATTACGTAACAAATGAACCAGCCACCCGCCAACCGCTCAGGGAACTATTTACAACCTACGGTACCATTTATGCCAAGCAAGCAGTTGACACAGTCAAAAAGATAAAACTGGTTGCCCATTCCAAGGCGTAGTAGGTTCGATAATAACGGACAAGAAAATTCATGGACACTCTTTTTAAAGGAAAATACCTGTTACAAAATATTGGTTACATCATCCATATTGAAATTATTAGGTAATATCCAGCATGTCACAATTCCACGTAAAATATTTTACTCTCCATGTGTTCTCATAATTCAATTTTTTCCCTATCTAGGCTTACTCGTACGCACGTAAACTATTTCGGGGGAGGTGGACCTCACTGCCCCTCATTACGGACGCGCTGTCCTCCCTCATAATAGCGAACATAGGTACCTATAAACATGTAGGCGTACCTACTTCCTTTATTCACACGTTTGGACAACCTATTTTTATAGGGTTGTAGGTGATGATATTAAAAGAACAAATACTTTATCCATGTAATGTAATACTTAATAATTATACTGCTACTTGAAAGATTGTACAGACGCCAGCACATCAAGCTACTACAATCTGTAAAATTTCTGTAATATATTTTCAATTTTATCGCTAAAGCATAAGGTTCAAAGTTGATTGAGAAAATTTGACAGTTTCGGGTAGCTGAGATGTTCTGGCGTCTGTACGTCAACAATTAATTATGTAATTATACTTAATTACATTTCTATGTAATCCATCAATTACGATTAGATAGCTGTTTCATCCATATGGTACAAATGTTGCTTATATTTTTTTTTGTTGCAAGAATAGGTCTGTCTTCGTTAACGTTAACATAATTTTTATACGTTATCGGTTATTAGTTGTTTGTTTAGTGCTCCGTGCCTCGGAAAGCATGTTAAGCCGTTGGCCCCGGCTGTTATTCGTAGATCTTTGACAGTCAATATGGATAGTCAATAGCCCAAAAGTCTGACAAGACAACCAGTCTCAACAAGGAGTATCGTGTTACCCAGTAACTGGGTTGTGGATGTCTGACAGGCAATCGCCCTATGTAAAATACTGGTATTCTATGTTATGGGTTTGGTTTCCGCACTTAGTCCTAAAGTGGACCATTGTGCGTGGAATACTTGTATTCAGCTGCATCCAGTTAGTGGTTAGGCTATTTTTTTAATTGAGGATCTGAAATCATCAAATGTCCCCTCCCACTCTGGGTGGAGCGGAAGAGAGTGTCAGACTCTTACTGACTAAAACGCACCCGTGTTCCTTCCTTAGCCCTTTATGTTCCGAGCCAGCGGTAACCCTTTCGGACAATCCCGCTGTAGTGGATAGACTTGAAGGCGACCCCAACATAGTTGGGAAAAGACTAGACGGATTGATTTTTATTGGTTGTTTATTTAGTGGCAATAATGTGCAGTGAACTGCTTCTAATCAGACCAGCTGACTGGCTACTCTGTTAAGGTGATATGTTGAAAAAAAAAATGGTTTTTCTATTTCGTGTAACTTGTTAAGTATGTGGGATAGGGATTTCACATTTTGGTATATATTTTTTGACTTTTTAGTCTAGTGTCATGTAAAAGGAATACATGACTCAATGAATTTTTCTCGATACAAAAAAATTTGAATTTTTTTTTCTTTTTTGTACGCTTTTCAACATCACGGCATAACGCTCAAGAGTTATTCAATGAAATTTACTTAAGAACATAGAGAATATCATATCAAAGTTTACTCAAAGTAGTTTTAAATTTAATTCATGTATTTTGATAAAAAAAGAGTAAATTCGTTTTGGCACATACGTCGTTTTATTCCGAGCGCACGCACATTACAGCCATCACTCTTCTTTTGCATTTCAAAAGTAATTGCATCACATTCGCTCGCTTAGTAGGTTTCCGAGGTAGCGCCTTAACCATGTCTTGAGCTATAAACGGTATTCATTATACAATTCACGTATAATTTGTGAAGAAGAAGATATCCAAAACATTTGGGTCTAGAAAATAAAAGTCTTCTTCTTACAAATACTATCAGGTTACGGCCTATCACTTTACTTACTAAACGTGCTAACATCAGACATTATACGAGGAATATTAGCCATGATCACCGGTGTACGGAACCACGTTGATTACAGTTATCCGTCCTGACCGCCAGCTGGCGACGACGTTTACCCATAATTGGGCGATTAATACCAGCTGTTATTATACTAGCTGGTATGATATAGATGCATAATATATGAACATGTATACCTAATAATGTTTGGACGGAGGAATGATAAGTCAATAGGGAACTTGGAAATGGTTGGCAAAGTATCATCAATTAAGACCTTGGTTTTTGCAGAGTCTATCATGAACGGAGAGAACGTCTCGATTCTTTATTTTTGTTTTTGTTCCCTTCAGTCAGTTTTAATGATACTCTGGCAGTTTGAGTAATTTATGCTGCCTACTCAAATGTCCTTTCTTTGGTATTGTTCGTCGAATCTTTGAGCTGCTTAAGTTTTGAGGTGAGCTGCCTGATTACTGACAAAAGCGAGCACTGACAGACAGTTTCCCTCAATCTGTGTGGTTCTTTCCTCAAAAGACCATTTCAGACACCAATCTACATGGTCTTTACATGATCTGACCAAGATTAGGTATGACTGGACTGTAAAAGAGACTGTGACCTCTGAGTTTGTTTCGGCCTTTCTTCTCAGAGTAGTCAGATAAAAAACACCAACCTCGTTTTGAGGTGTAAAAGTGTTTGTACAAAACCTACTTACAAAAATAAAATCATTTATCATCTGAAAACCGTACAGCATTGATTAATGTTTTCACACAATACTCTGAGGTTTGATTTAATTAGTTTTATGAATGTGTTAAATGTTTAATATTTCATAAATTTCGTAGGTATAAATTATTCCTTCAATGTAGGTAATTATGTACCAACATACCAAACGACACGTATACGTTTCCGTCTTTATTAAATTACTGGATATATTTCAAATGTTAAGGTAAAGTCGAAATCATGTTTTACGAAATGATAGCATAAAATTTCAAGGTGTCTTGATCTTAATAATACTTGTCTATAAACATTAAAGGACAAAACATTTTTTTAATAAATAAACCGAGAAAAAGCGAGAGCCACAAAAGTATTATTCATCCATTGTTAGAATGAACACTGTAATGAACCCACAGCGCCGCTGTGTTAAAAATAAAAACTATTCAACTGTATTCCAGCAAACAGTTTTAATAACAAAAAACTTTGATATCATAAATAAGCTGCTTACCACACTTTGGAAAAGCTTCAATCTATTTTGAACCTTGCGCTGTAAAAAATGAGATTTAAAGTCCAGTGTGTGAAAGAAACGTTATGTTGCACCGGAGACTCCGACATAAATTATTAAAAACATTAGAGCCTTATTTGAACGTTAATGTCTGCCGTACTTTACTAAAGGTTAATAAATCATGCACACACAGTTTCCCAACTCATCTCGTGTAGAATATTGCTGAACACTTAAAGTTCAACATAAAGTTCTTTATGTTATTAGAACTTCAATAAAGATATATGTTTCAATATTCATCACCGTGTAATCTTTGTGTAATTCGCTCCAATTTGCACTGAATTAACAAACTGTTCAACTGCGGTTGAAGTTTTGAGATCTGTTTATCATTTGTGTATGGCATCATTAAATGCCAAATAAAATGTTGATTTTGAACTGTTTGCTTCATTATTCTGTATTCAAATCCAAAGCATTTATTTCAAATAAATCAATTAAAGGCACATTTGAGTTATCATGGGGTTGGTCATTCAGAAAGATGAAGCTAGTTGCCCATTCCCAAAGCGTAGTAGGTTCCTATGGAGAAGAACGGGCAAAAAACTCCACTCCATGGACACTTTTAAATCTAAATATTGTTACAGTACCCGGCGATAAATATTGCACATCGACCTTTTTACACAAAACCATTTTATACAAAGAATAAAAATAATTATCAAAAGAAGCAAATCATAATTGTTTTAACAGATCCTAATAGATACCGGACTGTTTGTATTTCGTGCGACAGAGATAACGCTCTACGAACCCGAAATTAGCCGATTGTCTCTTTCCAAAGGTCGATGTGCAATATTTATCGCCGGGTACTGTACAAATTATTGGTTAAATCGTTCATGTTGAAATTACCTTTTGTTAAATTTCAAATTAGCTACCGGGATATCTATCCCGGTAGCTTATCGATTCGAATTCGATGGAGATTCATAGCTATACACAACCATCCGACAGGCTATCGTATCGAAAAAATGATACATTTTGATAACCTGGTTTGCCTTACCCCCGATAACAAACAGCTGCCGGGAGGAAAGCGGTTGTCTATTTGATTAAGGGCTGATTTTTCCATCGGCAGATAACTTTTATTTGAGGAATAAAATTGACGTTTGACAGTTTTTGTATGAAACAACTGTCAAAATTTCAAAATTATTCCTCGAATAAACAAAGCCGCTACGCTTCACTAGTTCAATTCCCGAGAATTTTGTCAGTTTAAGGGCTGATTGTTCAATCATCTGACAACTATCAGATGATTGAACAATCAGCCCTTAAACTGACAAAATATCAGATGATTGAACAATCAGCCCTTAAACTGACAAAATTCTCGGGAATTGAACTTGTGAACAGCATTTAGAGTACTCCTATGATAACATTGATTGATGTTCGATAAGGTACGGAAGCGTAGCGATTGGTTGTGCTATGCTAAACAGGTTTTCCTTCCTTCGGCCAATCTGGTCCGGAGTCTTTAAAGACTTCCAAGTTAGCCAAGGCAACTCGTGTCCAGGTGGAAGACCCTCAGTAGGTGGAACAAATGGTGTGGGTAAAGAAGCACTGTGTCGCCATAGCTTCAGTCTTTCTTTTGATCGTTTAGTGAGTGGGGACTGTTTATGGCAACATAAAATATATTAATTTTTAGTCTGTAAGAAACTACAACGTTGGACGTCTAGCTTTATCTATGCTTTTTTCGTCCGCCATTATTTTGATCCACTGTGTTTTGTCTGTACCTACTTACAGTGAGCATTAAAAGTGTAATAATTAGCAAGTCGTTTCAATTCGAATCAAATCTACAGCAATATACAGTCCACACGATTACACGAAGTTAACAGGGACGACGCTATTTAACAACTGTTTCGGCTTTTCAGCTTTTGCGGCACAAAATGAATAGACAATACTGCACATAATAAAAACAGCATTCGATCCTAAGAGATTTTTCTTCCTTCTACTTCAAAATTACTAAAGATAAATAGCCAACATGAACTGACTATTTTCCTGTGATGGTATACGCATCGTGGGTCGGCTTACCCAGATAATAACGGATTTGGTCGGAAAAACGCAGCGTAAGGGAATCGCGATGTTAATAATTTGTTTTCGTCAATGTGGCGGATGTAAAGGAAAATAAATAGAAATAAGGATATTATTATCTTGCTTTTAATTGTTTTCGGGACTAAGTGAAAAGGGCAAGCGATTCAAAAGTTCAATTATTTGTATAAACAACGGGGTAATTGCGTAACACATTATCTATAGTGATAGATAATGTGTTACGCAATTACCCCGTAAAAGCCATTGCTAGTGAGCAATGGCTTTCATTTTGACAGTTCAACAACATTCATTGCGTTATTTACGCTGTTGAGTAGACAAATTTTTTGAACATATGCAGCAGTGGATTAGCAATATCCTTCAAAATGTGATTGAAAAATTGTGTGTATGCAGTGCTGGTTACTGCTACTACGTAATTACTGGTATTAAAAAATCATAATTAGGTGTGAATCAAAAATCTAAAGTAATTTAGATTATGTTTAATCCATGTGCTACTAGATAATTTATAATAAAATAATAATAATATATTTTATTTATAATATTTTTTTTTTTGTTTTTATTTATATTTATCTTTATTTTTTTTATTTTTCTTCATAAAAACTTACGAGCAGGAACAGAGGGGCAGTTGTGTTACACATTATCAATCGGAATCGGCTTCATTTTGACAGTTCAACAACATTCATTGCGTATTTTACGCTATAGAGTAGACAAAATTGTTTGAACTTATGAAGCAATGGATTAGCAATTTGCTTCCAAATTATTCAGATTTCGATCGATAGGTAGTGTGTTACGCAACTAGAGTGCAGTAAAGAATGGATTCTCATTAATATTTCTCTTGAACCTTTTAACATTGATCCTACCAGAGGATCCGAAAAACAAGCAACTAATTTACTAGCACAAAACCAGGTTTAGAAGCGTGTTTTGTGCTCCGATGTCACTTTCTCAAACATACCGAAAAATATAATTTGTTGTCAAACTAGCATGGGTGAAAAAAAAAATTGCTACGTAAATATCGGCAGGTATGTTGCTAAGCTAGCAACACACCTGCCGATATTTACGTACGTGATGAATATTCGGCGTGTTTATCCGCCATAAAATGCTTTTTAAATTACCTACAACACATCAGGCTGAAACTAGTTCACTTTATTTACTTTGTACCTAAAAGCACACCAATGTTCCATCTCATAATTTTTGGCAGGCTGCGATGTTTAGATAAAAATAAATAAATAATTTTATTTTTCGTAGAAATTATGCCCAACATTTACAGCGTATAAAGAACAGGTGGAGTGAGAGAGAGGTTTGATCGGTCCCCCTCCCCCCCATACTAGGTAGAACCTGTGTAACAGGGGTCATCCATCCGTCAATTATACAAGACTAGCTTCCGCCCGCGGCTTCGCCCGCGAGGTATGTCGATAAAAACTATCCTATGTCCTTCCCCGGGATGCATTCTATCTCTCTGCCAAATTTTATCGGAATCCGTTCAGTGGTTTAGGCGTGAAAAGGTATACAAACAGATAGACAGAGTTACTTTCGAATTTATAATATTAGTATGGATAACAGACAAGTATATACAAAACAGAAGATAATAAATCTTACAGGTCCTCCCAAATACGAAGTCTTTTTATTGAAAAATATTCCCAGATTGCTCAATGAATATTAATTACAACTTTATGTCACTGTTCCGTTAATGTTGTCAGTTGTGTTCGTGAAATTAACAAACTCGGGGATATTACTGTCTATTTACCTTCCAGGATCACGTTTCATCCATCATCTTTATTACAGAAAATTGTCTTAAATAACGGTCGCAGCGATTTACTTTCATGGGAGTTGCGTTTGCATATTGCGTTTGTTTTCTTTCAGTATGTTTATGGAAGGTTATGTCGCTAATGACACAGTTTCCAACTGGAATAACGTATGGTTTTTAGGCTGAACGATGTCTAAATATAACGGGGTTTATTTATTAACGATTATTGAAGTTAAGATACGTTTAAACGACAAAAAAGTAGGTTGAACAGTCGCATCATTACTTATCTTAAAGCAACGTTTATGAATAAAGGGAAACATTTTCTAGATGTAGACCAACAACAAAGCAATCGGGTCCAATACCTCAAAAACTTAGAAACTTGTTTAAAGTGTGTTTAATATCAGTCTTACGTCAAAATTCGTACAAAAATTCCTTGTTTAATAGCATAGACAACTGATAAATAAGGTTTTGTGGCTAAGTAAGATATTTTTTTGTAAATTTAAAATGAGAGAAAGCTCAAAGCATTTTCTTGAACAGAAAGTTGAAAGTGAAAAACATCTACAAAATAAGTAGGTACCCGATACATAACACAACGTGTGTCTTATGTGTACATTTATGTGCAAATAAACAGAATCAATAACCCATGACACACCGAGTCCTTGAACCAAAAGTATAATGATACTCCTAACACCAAACAATAGTCCTATCTACAATAAAAAAATTACCACAAACGAAGACACGAAAATTTATTCTTAGTAAACGGTACCAAACCTACCAATTATACTAATGACTGCCATTACAAATTGATGGCTCGGCATTGTTAAAGGTGACCCTCAGTATTGTATACAAACATTAACAACAACACATTAGGCCATCGCACTGAAAGCAATAAGCAGTCAATAAAAATGAAAGAACAATGATCTAAACTGCTTTAAACAGTTCCAGACCCTAACGTTCAAAACAGTATTTTTTACTGATCCGAAAACAGTTATAGCTTGAGGCAAAATGTTATCGTCATGACAGTAAACTTTAACGTTTTAAGTAGCTAAAAGGTCACAAAATTAACTGTTTTATTCATTTGGTGATATCGTTCAAAACATTGAAATTTACTTACATTACAGTAATGGTGGTTTTTCTTTTTTTGTTGTTTGTTTCAGTAAATAGTAGGTGTGTTCAATATTACTGTTTTTGTCTTTTACTGTTTTATAAACATTTCTTCTTACTGTATGTATGTTGTATGTTCTTAAGCATCGTTGAGATTTGAAAGTTTATGAAACGAAAAAGCGACAGTAAAAAGAGACATGTAAATTCATAAGATTTAACGTGGGAGAAAATGAGATAGGAAGCATTATACAGTGTTTTTGAAGGTTTCACTTCTACCACGTGTGAATTGCACACATGCTGTTTTATGTAATGATAATAAAGGGAATTCAATCAACTAAAAAAAATACCTAAAAATTGTTCCACTGAGCCGTGCAATTACTTTTTATACGTAATTTAATTAAAACTGAAATTACTTTCAAACGCATCTCTGTTTTGTAATTTATTTGTTGCCGCGGTGCGTAATTGTCATTTGCCAAAAAATGTGCTCCTTACCGCGCCTTAAAAGCGTACCTAATTGTAACAGGAACTCGCTAAATGGAAGCCCTGCACGCGATGTCCCTCACAATGTTTCGCGACCAATACTGTTTGTTGTCACCCTAAAATTGAATGTCACTTTCACGTCATAAAATGTCAAGGTATATTTTTGTTTTAAGACTAATAAGACAGGTTGTCCACCTTAGTGATGTTTTAAATTACTGGAAGTTTTTATCGAAATTGGTAAAACAATTACGTGGTCTACTATTTGTTTATTTATTTATTAAACTTTATGCACAAGTAAAAAACTGTACAAAGGCGGACTTAATGCCTTGGGCATTTTCTACCAGTCTACCTTAGTCTATTAGCTAGTATCCGAATATTTCTACTTCGAAACTTTGCGCAATATATATTTATGTGTTGGAACTAGCCACTTGCTTGTAGCTGTCAAGATCTGGGGGCCTAAAAAGGCCACTTTGGCAGAATCATAAAAGGATATAACACTATGAATCATAATATGGCGAAAAAAGTCCGTGTTTTTCTTTTTTTCGCTGCACACATAGGTATAATCAAAGAGATTGGGATTGGATTTGGATTGAATTGATTGGTTGGTTGAAAAATCCTTCACCAATGAGATTTGATACGATTTACTTAACAGTTAACTGTCCATTATTATTCATAATTTTATCCTTTTATGATTCTGCCAAAGTGACCTTTTTAGGCCCCCAGGAATAAGATTAATGCAGCTCCACTAAATAGTATGAAGAAATATCGATGTAAAATTCAAAGTATTTTTTTTGAAGTAAGGTCTAACACACATTTAAATAGATTGTTGAACTTACGACTATTCATTCTGTAAACCTATTGGTAACTGATATTATATTCAATTTAAACAACCAATGTCCTTATTTTTACTTGTAAAAACATTTTTTACAATGCTTTTTTTCACAGAACATTCGTCATTGTTACAAATAGACCATATGCACCTGGCTTGGACAAAAGCTCAGTGTTGGCAATATAAATGTATACTAACAAAACTTTTGAACGATAAATGCAAAAAAATCTGTATACATGTTATTAACGAGTAACAACACTGACAAAGTGACAACCTACCTTGAAGGTGTTGTATGACAAAAAACTTACTCGGTTTTGTTTACGCTAGAAATGGTATTTCTAAAAAGAAATTTACATTAAATTAAATCACGATACACAAATCATTAATTGATCGAAACATTGATTGGAAAAAAATATCGAGGTAAAATTCAATATAAACTGTTTTTCAAGTAAGGTACAAACGCCAGCACATCAAGCTATAACAATCTGCCAAATTTCTTTAACATATTTTCAACTTTTATTGCTAAAGCATAAGGTTCAAAGTCGATTGGGAAAATTTGAGTTTCGTTTCGGGTAGCTTGATGTGCTGGCGTCTATACATATTTGAAAAACAGTTTATATTGAGTTTACCTCGATATTTTTTTATTTATTTATTTTTTGACTACTTGCATACATGCAGGTTTCATTTGATTTCATTCTATAAACATATTAATAATTTTAGCATGACGCTAAAATAAAAAGAAAATCTGTGTTATGTCTCTGTATAAAATAGGTCTATTACTACTATATGTTATTACATAAATGAAAGCTGACCCGGCTAACGACAAAATAAGAAAAGAAAAAATAAGAATGATATGAAATAAGAAAATGTTTTGAAAACAGATTTTATTTTGTGGCTTTCATTCATTTAAATCAGCAAGGAAATCAGGTTACTACGTACCTAAACGCTCGTCTAGCACTCTACTACCGATACATTACCTAACCGTCTGATACTCTTGTGCCTACTACCGAGTGCCGTTTCGTCTTGTATTGATCGCTTCTTGGCTTGCAAAGGTATTGGTTTATGGGAACGAAAGCTGAATTATACTGAGATTGCTTTGGAAAACGAGACTAAAATTTGCTTGGAACCGTAAAACGCATTGTCATTTTGGTAATGCCAGTGGTAAAAAATGTAATATTTAATAATAAAAAACAGCATGGTGCAATTCACACGTGGTAGACGTAGAAGTGAAACCTTTAAATCACTATACAATCCATCCACCCATCCATCCAACACAACAAACATCCATCCAACACTCAAAAACACTCAAAAATACTCAATAACACTCAAAAACACTCAATAACTTTCAAAAACACTCAATAACACTCAAAAACACTCAATAACACTCAATAACACACAAAAACACTCAATAACACTCAATAACACTCAAAAACACTCAATAACACTCAAAAACACTCAATAAAGCTCAAAAACACTCAAAACACTCAATAACACTCATAAACACTCAAAACACTCAAAAACACTGTATAATGCTTTCTGTCTCATTTTCTCCCACGTTAAATCGTATTAATGTCTCTTTTTACTGTCGCTTTTTCGTTTCATAAAATTTCAAGTCTAAAGAAAGGCTAAAGAAGTTTTCACTTCAAAAAACCCAGAGTTTTAGAAAAAATATTGTGGTGATTCCTTATATTCTTCTTTAGAACATTCTCCTTGAAAAAAGTTTCCTTCTAAGATACATACGCAAAAAGAGAATTAGATAGTTATCTTTTTCTTGGTATAGTAGGCCGCATCTCAGTGGTAACAAAATCAATGTAAGCTGCCCTTGAATAATATTGAAACTTCGTACTATGGACTTACACTGGGCAAGCTTAAGGTAGGTGTCATGCGGTCTACTGTACACACAGATAATTTGCAAATGGCTTGAATATGTTCACAAAAAAATATTGCAATAATTTCCATCCATAGAGACATACCGTAGCTCGAACCCGATACGGTCTAAAAAAAGAACTTTCAGCGATGTCACAGGTACTTATAGCATGGCCGCTTTAACAATTTGATTAGAACGACAGATACGCAAAAAGTGATCCATCAAAGATCCATCAAGGAACCATTTTGAACACGATTAACTAGTTTCGAAAGCTCTTAATAATAATAGGTCTGACGATGACAACTAAATCGTTACAATAATAGTTAAATTGCAGACCGATAAGCATAATGATGAAAAACAGAATGAAAATATATACCTACATTTACTTAGCACTAAAAGTCACACAGCAAATTCTGCAAAAAAAAACAAATAAAAAATGTAAAGTGCTACAGTGCGTGCCACGTAAGAAGAGACTTGACCCCGCCTCCCCCGCCTCTTTCCGCCGCCCCTATGACGTCCGGTCCCGTCCCGCACTCAGACCTCATACCGCAAAAGATACCTAAAATCGTGTACTGCGCATGTCAAACCACGTGGTGTGTCAAGTCTCTTCGTACGTGGCACGCATTGTACTTAGAGTGATAAGAGGTACTTTCTTTATACACTGGTTGTGGAGGTCAGATAGGCAGTCACTCCACGTAAAACATGTTCAACTCGCGTCAGGACACGTGACCTGATCGAAAATTCGTAAGACGGATGACCGTAGCCGGTACCGCGCGTGTTTTGTTTATAAGACGATTCACAAAATACACACGTAATTGTTCAAGTTTTCACTTCTGTCGGTACTCCCGGAGTGCCACTGTTTTTTTTAATAAAAGAAAGCTGATAAAATTTGCTATAAAACGTTAAAATAAAAAACGTTTTATAGCAAATTTTATCAGCTTTCTTTGTAACTAGTAAACTATACATTCGTAACATTTATAACTTAAAAAAAAGATGAAACAATAAAAATTGCCATTTTTAGCTTAGTGTCAAAAAACTCAACTAACATTTATAATTAGTATGTAACTGGTATTGCCTCCTCGGGTTCTTGACTACAGCTTCGAGCCGGTTTGGCATACTGAACTCGAGGTTTCGGAGCTGATGTTGGAGAATATTCTCCCATTCTTCAATCAGGGCTTGTTTTAGTGCCCTGAGGTTGGTGGGTGGTGGTTTGCGGCTTTTGATTTGTAAATGCGACAATTATAGTAGGTACTATAATTATATAGATATTTATAGAGATATATAGGCCGCACTGTAGGCACAAATTTATTTGTCCTAAAATAAAAGAAAAGCGCGAGTCCCTCAACCTAGATACCTACCCTACCCCTATAAATTCTGATAAATGATAGCAAGGTCGACGGCAGCCATTAAGTTCGGAAAAATAAAAAATATATGCAAGATACGGGACTCGTCTGTTACAAAACAGTGACAAATCGTTGCTCCACCATCTCGCCGCCACCGGGCAGGACAGGCCATTTTTCCTTGATTGCACTCTCTTTCTTTCTAACATTATTTTATCGTTTAAAGGCTCCTTCAAACAGGCGCGACACGCAATAAAATCGCGCATCGCGCCCGTTTGCAGGAGCCTTAATTAGCAATTTAGGGACAGTTTAAATTTATTATTTGTTTGCTAATGTTCTTTGTTTGAAGCTGTTTTTTAGGGTCATTAGATGTGAAGAATAATTGGGTATAATCGACCATCTGTCTGTAATGTCACTTCCTCTCTTACTTTGTTCATCGTAAAATTCAGAAGATTATAATAGGGTATTATTCTTAGCGTCATATTTATGTTGTACCTAATCCAATGGGTATTGCATCGTCTAAATATGAGCCTTAATATGAGCTCCACTGGGTTCTCCACACCATTTCTGAGAAATTTGCAATGTTTATCTACGAAGAAAATTATGTTGAATGAAGGCTAATAAGTGTTAGCAAACTATTTAGTTTTGTGACATTTACAGCAGCTTTCTGAAAATTTTAAGAACGTTCTAGATTTCTTGGAAGGTAGGAAACGGGCAGATTATTTCTCCAGGATTTCATGCAAAACTACTTAATTATTTCATTTTGTAATACTTGTGAAACTGTAGAAGAGCTATGTGACGAAAAGTAACGTAAAATGGAATCTTACTAAATCCACTTGAAATTATAACGACGAATAAATTTACTACGTGGAACCACAACTTCAAGCTCACTTCATTTCAGTTTCCACGGTGAGATTCTTAAAGAATAGACCAGCTGTATTCAAAAAGCTTCATAGATCTACTATCAAAGTATAGTTCTACTACACTCTGATAAATAATACTAGGTACACAACTTTATACTTTTCTAATTTCAGGCCATATTACAAAGAAATCAAACCTATAAATTGTTTGATCAAACATTCAATACTCCTAACCAAATCACACAGTACAATCAGAATTCAAAATGACCACGTTTGATAAAACACTCTATTATTTGTTGTAAAGGAAAAGGGCTTTATACAGCGACGACCCCGCTTAACCATGAATAAAATACCACAGAAGGGTCTTCAGTAAGTACGTCTTTAATGAAACAATAAGTAGGTACTGTAACAACGACTTTCCTTTGCCTGAAGTAGTACATGAAATATAAAACTCTAGTTTAGAACCACGGAGAAATAAGCATTGGAGTACTAGCGCTGGTTCTTATTACCATACTAAATATACTTAGTGCCAGTCTTTGAAGTTGTGTTTCACGGAGTATTTACTTAGCTTACGTGGCAAGAAAAACCTATGCCTTTGCTGTAGTAAAAAAAACTTTGTCAAATAATTTAAGATTGGTCAGGCAATCACCATTCCGACTGCCGTTTTTGTTTAGTGAAGACAATACATCTGCGACTTGTTCAGTCTTATGTATTCAGTAGGAAGACGAAGGGATGGAACAAAAAGACACTTCGATCTTTAAACAATTACAGCATTGCTTGTACCATCAAGCTTGGTTACTGTTGGCGACTGCGGGCGAGGTAGCCGCGCTTGTGTAGCACTGCAGAAGTTTTGGTAGAAGCCTTTTTTTTTATCAGGATGGGAAATCATCAAATGACCCCTCCCGCTCTGGGTGGAGCGGAAGGGAGTGTCAGACTCTTACTGACTAAATCCCACCCATGTTTCTTCCTTAGCCCTTTATGTTCCGGGCCAGCGGTAACCCTTTCGGACAATCCCACTGACCCGGCAGGCTTCGGCCCTGAGCTGAAGGCCTCAGGTGGACGATTATGGAAATAGCTCCTATTTAACGCAACGTACTGCACATGTGAATAGAATACTCTAACAGTCTGTACTTGTTTCAACGGACATAATATCTTGATGGCATTGTCAGGAATACTTGATGTCTTTAATGTTACATGGTTAGCTAAAAATTGTATTTTTCTTATATTTTCAGCATTTTAGTCGTGTAAAACGCCACGGATAAATAAATAGCAATTCATAATTTCGCAAAATGGATTTTCTAGGTCATCATCATCTGATGATGAATTTTGTAGGTATCTATTAAAATTCGGTTGTCTTTAAATTATTGTAAATAACCCAACCCTTGAAGAAATTAGGATACACGAGTTAAGAGTGTGTGTGTAAACGACAAAAAGTGACAAAAACAGTGATGAAGTAAGATATTTTAACAATCAAATTGTTTATGATTTACAATCAATGCTGGCTGTTAATACAAAGTAAGAAATTAGAAGCAAATAGACATTTCATTTAGCAATTTAAGTTCAAATGATAAACAGATTTCAAAACTTCAACCGCAGTTGAACAGTTTGTTAATTCAGCGCAAAAAGCGAATTACACAAAGATTACACAGCGATGAATATTTCAACCTTTATAAAATTCTAATAACCTATAGAACTTTATAGAAGTTACGAACTTTAAGTATTCAGCAATATTCTACACGAGATGAGTTTGGAAACTGCGCGTGCATGATTTATTAACCTTTAATAAAGTACGGCAGACATTAACGGTCAAATAAGGCTCGAATGTTTTTATTAAACGGTTTTTTAAACGGTTTTTTAAACGGTTTTTAAACGGTTTTATTTAGCTCACCCCGTTTGTTTTATTCTTTTTTATTCTTGTGTCATATTTAGTAATTCAAATTTCACCCTCTTCCTGTCAACCGATTAATCTGAAATTTTGTATACACTTTGGATTTTGGTGACAATACAATTATGTTTATTCATTATCATTATAAATTCAAGATGGCCGCCGCTACAAAATGGCGGATAACGTAGGTTTTATCAATCCCATCAATATGGGTATCAAATGAAAGGGCTCAACAAGCAGAATACAATATACTATAAAAAATTGAAATACAAGATGGCGGCCGCTACAAAATGGCGGATAACGTAGGTTTTATCGATCCCATCAATATGGGTATCAAATGAAAGTGCTCAACCAGTATAATACAATGTACTATATAAAATTAAAATCCAAGATGGCGGCCTCTACAAAATGGCGGATAACTTATTGAAATCCAAGATGGCAGCCGCTACAAAATGGCGGATAACGTAGGTTTTATCAATCCCATCAATATGGGTATCAAATGAAAGGGCTCAACAAGCAGAATACAATATACTATAAAAAATTGAAATACAAGATGGCGGCCGCTACAAAATGGCGGATAACGTAGGTTTTATCGATCCCATCAATATGGGTATCAAATGAAAGTGCTCAACCAGTATAATACAATGTACTATATAAAATTAAAATCCAAGATGGCGGCCTCTACAAAATGGCGGATAACTTAGGTTTTATCAATCCCATCAACATGGGTATCAAATGAAAGGTCTCAATAAGTAGAATACAATTTACTATGCAAAATTGAAATCCAAGATGGCAGCCGCTACAAAATGGCGGATAACGTAGGTTTTATCAATCCCATCAATATGGGTATCAAATGAAAGGGCTCAACAAGCAGAATACAATATACTATAAAAAATTGAAATACAAGATGGCGGCCGCTACAAAATGGCGGATAACTTAGGTTTTATCAATCCCATCAACATGGGTATCAAATGAAAGATCTCAACAAGTAGAATACAATTCACTTTGCAAAATTGAAATCCAAGATGGCAGCCGCTACAAAATGGCGGATAACGTAGGTTTTATCAATCCCATCAATATGGGTATCAAATGAAAGGGCTCAACAAGCAGAATACAATATACTATAAAAAATTGAAATACAAGATGGCGGCCGCTACAAAATGGCGGATAACGTAGGTTTTATCGATCCCATCAATATGGGTATCAAATGAAAGGTCTCAACAAGTAGAATACAATTTACTATGCAAAATTGAAATCTAAGATGGCCGCCGCTACCAAATGGCTGATAACAATTTTTTATCAATCCCACCAATATGGGTATCAAATAAGTGGCTCTTATTAGAGTAAGATCTTTGCAGGGACTACGTATAGAGGAGTTAGACTGCAATAAACTAACGGGCAAGAAACCTTGCAATAATGAAGCACTAAATGAATTAAACAGAATGCGAAATAAAAACTAAAAACTAGAAAATAAAAAAATAGGTAAAAAAAACTTTTTCAGTTAAACGGTTTTATGTTAAACATACGTTGCAATGTTTAAGATAAATGTACTAAAAAAACCAAAAAATAAAAAAACCAAAAAATAATAAAATAGATACAGTCGTGGGAATTATAAACATATGCATAGACTAGACTAAAATAAAACCGTGGGGCACGTCAATTGTCTACAAATTGACAATTGACGTGCCCCACGGTTTTATTTTTTTTATTTTTTGGTTTTTTTAGTACATTTATCTTAAACATTGCAACGTATGTTTAACATAAAACCGTTTAACTGAAAAAGTTTTTTTTACCTATTTTTTTTTAATAATTTATGGCTGAGTCTCCGGTGCAACATAATGTAACCTTCACACAGGATTTTAAACCTCATTTTTGACAGCGCAAGGCTCAAAATTTAATGACAATATGATGTTTTCTAAAGTGTTGTAAGCAGTGTATTTATGATATAAAAGTTTTCTGTTATTAAAACTGTTTGCTGAAATACAGTTGAATAGTTTTTATTTTTAATACAGCGGCGCTCACTCGCGTGGGTTCATTACTCTAACAATGGATAAATAATACTTCTAGGGCTCTCGCTTTTTCCTTGTTAATTTAAAAGTTGATGTTTTGTATAATGTTTATAGACAAGTATCATCACGACCGAGACACCTTGAAAATATATGCTATTATTTCGTAACATGATTTCAACTTTATCAAAACGAAGCGTATCTATTCTAAAATTCAAAGTTCTGACTGACTGACTGATATATCAACGCACAGCCTAAACCGCTGGTCCTAGAGACATGAAATTTGGAGGGTGTGTTCTTTGTGATGAGTATATGTATCCACTAAGTCGCAGGCTGAAGCTAGTGTACCTATATAAACGTATAACGTGTCGTTTGGTAGGTTGGTTCATAATTACATTGGAACGAACAATTTATACCTACGAAAGTAATCAAATATTACTTCGCATAAATCATCATTATCTGTCTAGCCTTTTCCCAACTATGTTAGGTCGGCTTCCAGTCTAACCGGATCCCGCTGAGTACCAGTATTTCACATGAAACGACTGCTGCTTATTGGACCTCCACAACCCAGTTACTAAGCAACATACCCCTTGGTCAGACTGTTTGTCAGACTTTTGGGCTTCTAACTACCCAACGTAACGACCGTCAAAGATCTACGAATGACAGCCCCGGGACCGACGGTTTAACGTGCTTTTCGAGGCACGGACCACTAAACAAACAACCAATAACGTATAAAAATGATGATAAACGTTGACGAAGACAGTCTTAGAGCTGGTTGTTTCAAACGTTTGGTTAAATTAACTTACGTAAGTACGTCATATAATAACGATTTTGTACTCGTTATTATTTGACGTACGGCAAGGCCATAATTTTGTACTTAATTGTAATTTGAAACCACGCTTTTTTTGGTATTATGATAGTTAGCGCCATTTTTGACGTATACGCATGCGTCAAGTGTACGTGAAACAACCCACCCCTACTGTTACTTAATAAAATAATGAGCAACGTTTGCAATATAAGGATGAAAAAACGATCTCCTCGTAATTGATGGATTACATTACTTAATTACACAATTAATTGTTGATGTAGGTACAAATAGCAGCATAATTATTAGGTATCCATAACATGGAAAAAGTGTTTGCTCTTTTAATATTGTAAAAGCATTTGGTTGACGTAGGTATCCGTCCTGCAAAAAAAAAAAAAAAAATAAAAAAATCGGACAACAAATCAAAATTTTTTGCATACTAGGAAAAATGTAAATGCTGTAATTTTCTGTCCATAGAATAAATATATGCATTTGCATTTTTTATCTGTGAAATGTTCCTCTATCTTCATCACACATTTGATAAACACTAAAATTGAACAAACAAATCCAAGTCTCACGTGTTTTGCAATTCAGCAGACAGATACACAGGAACTACTAACAATATTTCGAGATTCAGAAGACAAATTACAATCTCCGTTCTATTCGAAGCCATACGTCGTAGTTTACCGCCGTTAGTGCTCACTTCCACGTGTACAATATTCAACAAGCACTTAGCTCTCCCAAGAACTCAGCATGGAATAACGCCCATCCATTACCTCTAGATACACTGGATACCCTAACGAATTCAGCCTTCTATGGCAGAACACAGAGATACTAACTAGAATGTCTATATCGTCGTATGACAAACACTAATCATGAAAGCACTAGGTTTGGAACCTTGCCCGCCTAACATGACCACTTCTATCACTTTTGTACGAAGAATAGACATATTACTAAATTTTTTCACGGTTTTATTTTTGGTGTTTATCAGTGGAAACTTGTAAATGGCATTCAATTTCATATTGTTTAAGAACTCTGCATAAATTAGCTGTAAGTTTCCCAAAAATAATAAAGTCCAATAAATTAATGAATTTCTATCTATAGACACATAGTGAGCGTTGTTTTGTTCATTTTTGACATCGCGCCGTAGCAGGCTTTCTATATTCTGTCATTATGTCTTTCATTTCTACGGTAGTAATGATAGCATAACATATATCAGCCCTACAAGGAACAATAAACCATACAGCATTTAAATGTGGTTTATTGTTCCGTGCAGAAATGAAATACACGACTGCTCTGCCACTTCACTAATCGAATTCAGTAATTCATAATGTCTGTACATTTTTAATTTTCAGAATCAGTGTATGTTGCTGGTAACTGGAAAAATGGAACGCATTCGTAATTCTCGTGTAACGCGCCTTTTATGATTTCGTAGTAATTAATATACTAGTAAAAGCATTCATTAATGAATTTGTACCGCCATTTCTTCTCATCATAGTCAGATAGGAAATGTCGACTCCATGTAGCTTATTTTTATTTAATATGACGAGTAAAAGGGATTCCGATATTCGATTTTCACAATTTCATTTTCATAATCTGTAGCTGCCATAATCATCATCCTACAGCAGTAAACTGCTGGAAATAGGCCTGTCAAATTGCACGCCATTTAGCTCGATTCTCGGCAACTCTCATTCAGCTGCTACCAGCCACCCTGCGAAGATTGTCCCTCCATAGCCTGAGGGCGTCCTATCTTAAGTTTGCCGATTCGCAGTCTACTCAAGAACACGTCCATCCCAATGGTAATCGGTTGTACGGCTGATATGGCCAGCCCATTGCCACCATAATGACACTTTGATGCGCCTTTCAACATCATTTAGATGATTAATTCTGGAAGGTTTATGTGTATCACTGTATCACACTTTCATATTTATATCTTACTTGTAATAAATAAAGAAATTTTCATGTTTTATCAAGTCGTAAAAATCGTGCGAATCAGGGTCGGGTCCCTAGTAAATATATAAATTAAACAGCAGTATTTCTCTGTATCTCGTACTGGGTATTTTACTACCCAATACGACACACTACCCAATCTATACAGAATCTCAGTCGTCTGCAATTTATGTGCTAAGCAGTGCACATTAAAATGTATAACGCCACCTAAACTTCCAATATGGCTGACAAAAATAAAACTTTCCCCTATTCTTGGGAAAACAACATCAAGTTTATTTATAGTGTCTAGTCGTTCCATTAAAGTCTTAGTTATTTTTAAAATAAAACATTCTTTGGCAACGTCTAAAATTAACGCCAAGTGTTTTCAAATTGAATTTAATTTTGGTTTCGTTAAAAGTTTTTCTATTTGAGATCAACAATGAACAGAATTTTCAATTATGTATAAGATTATTTTGTTTTGTACCTAAATAAATTACCTTTTTAAAAACTTAGATATGATGAAGTTTGAAGATTATTAATTTAAAGTGATTTTTTATTGTGCTGTTTTTTTATTTTAATAAAACCAGTTGTTTTAACTAACTAAGGCTAAGGAAGGAACAAAAAAAAACCACCCGGGGTTTTAGTCAGTAAGAGTCTGACACTCCCTTCCGCTCCACCCAGAGCGGGAGGGGTCATTTGATTATTTCCCATCCTTAAAAAAAAAGACTGGAGTGTAAATGTGTGTAAAAATTCCACAAACGTGGGAACCTTAATATCATGTCCTACGTGTATTGTGCAGCTGGCAATACAGGAACTGATGGATGCTAGTGATGGCGCCAAACAAGTAGCCGAATTCTGGGCAGAGGCCCTTTAAATTGCCATATATACGCTAAGAAAACGAATAAACCTAACCTGACCAACTGAGACCTGCTATAATTTAACCAACCAAAAGTAGGCATGCGAAGCCTTTAAGTGTGATATTTACGCCATAGAAGGACATATTATTATAGTGACCTTATTGGTGATATTCTTTAGAAAGGTAAGTTGCGTAGTACTCACAACTGCAGTATATGTATGACCCGATGTATGCGTATGTATAAAGGCACGTCGGTAAACGAAGCAAACGGACTATGTAAGTATCGTAGCAGATGGCGTTCTGAAGTTTCTGCTTACCCCCATGGGAAGAAGGGGTGAGTTTATGTACTTATGTATATAATATTTTTCTAGTCACAACTACTCAAATAAAATACCTCAAAATTCTTATCAGTTGAAATTACAAACCTGCTTAATTCTAATAATATTATCCCTCTTAACCCTCCATTTATCACTCGCATTTCGGTAATGAACTGTCCCTACGAACACTTCTCCACAAAAATTTTAAAATAAATATTTTCCCTACATTTTCAGCTTTTAACTTAATTTATAAAATGGTGGAAGCATCCCCGTGATACTTAATTCCTGCACGGCGACTCATTACACGGCGAACTCAATGGAATATTCTAGATACGGTGAACGAAGCCGAGCTCTTCACAACACACCCCGTTTTATTTGTATAGAAAATAAGAGAAAAACAGAAAATGTAGTGAGAACTCGGAAAAAGTGGGGCCTGAATAATTGAAGGCTTTTTATTTGAATGCCGATTGTTGATTCTTGTTTGAAAGTGGGTTAGAACTAGTATGGGATAGTGTAAGTTAACTAGGCTTGTTGTTTTGTATTGTGGTCAATAAAGGAACTTGTATTTTGTCAGTAGCATAACCAAAATCAGCCTATAATATTCCCACCCCCTTACTGGGGCACAGGCCTCCCCTTTGTGACAGGTGAGAAAAGAGAGTGAAAAGTGAGAAGAGGCCATACTCCATCACGCGGGCCCAGTGCGGGTTGGTAAATGTCACGTCTTCGATTTTTTGGTTCTAGGATATAGTTTTCCTCACGATGTTATCGTTCACCGTTTGCCAGTCATCATCATCATCATTTCAGCTGAAAGACGTCCACTGCTGGACATAGGCCTCCCCCAAGCACCTCCACTTCGACCGGTTCTGTGCTTCTCGCATTCAACGGGTTCCTGCGGCCTTCACACGGTTGTCGGTCCACCTTGTTGGTCTTCCAACGCTAATTAGTCTTCCAGTACGCGGTCGCTACTCCAAAACCTTTCAGTCCCATCGGCCATCTGTTTTGCGAGCAATGTGCCTTGCCCACTGTCATTTAAGTTTGGCAATTCTTCGGACTATGTCGGTTACATTGGTTGTCCTGCGGATCTCCTCATTTCTGATTCGATCACGCAGGGAAACTACAAGCATAGCCCTCTCCATTGCCCTTTAGGTGACTTTTAGCCTTCTAATAAGGCCCATTGTGAGACCCGTTTGCCTGTACTGGGATTTAATTATCCATCGTTTACCAACACTATGGTATGCGGTATGATAGCACTATTGTCACATGATATATTTTCGATATAAGTAAAGTAACAGATGAAAGATTATACAGGATACCTGTGGAGTCGTGAATAAAATGTTTTAAGTAAATGCCTCCAGCTTGCAAAACCAGCTTTAAATCTACAAGTAGATACTTACCTACTTAATTCCTTAGAAAGTCTGCCGTCTTATCAGAATTTCAATTAGGATACTTCGAATTTGTGTACAACGGGAGGCGTGTGATTGTCTCATTTACAATTCAAACTATAATGCCCCAAAAGGCTTCCACCGTTTTAATTATATTAATTGAATAGCTCTCCGTTGAGTGGTTTCTGTTGTTTTAACTTGGAGAGGACCTGTCAACTGCTGTCGTATATATTAAATTCAGTTTATTTATGGCAGGACAGGTGGGAACGATTTAGAAATTTCATAAAATTGTGTATTTTTCACGATAATTTGGTGTGCTGTCTGGATTGCATTTTAGTTATTCTGGTTCGACATTTTGGTAGATTTTGAAGTTTTGAAATTAGAGCAATTTCAAAACTTCAAAATCTACCAAAATGTCGATGCCTTTTGTTTTGTTGATTTTGTGATTAATTCGAACTTACTTAAAAATAAGCTTTCATCGATAATTCTCAATTACGCCTTTCTTTCGCATACCTTTTTATTATTTTACACATTTTTTAGTAAATTCCAACCTATACCAACACAGCAGATAATTTTGTTACCATACAATTCATAGTCATTTTACTCTCATTTATCATTTTATTCTCATTAACATCCAAACATTTTGAGACCTCCTATTTACCTACTATAATAACTAGTCATACAAATCAACCAGACCACCACGGAAATATCCATCAGCCCATCCATTTAATAAAATTCCATGTATTGTATATAACATATCACACGGCCACCGTGCAAGAAGGAGCTACTGAAAACGGATGCAGACACGACTAAGCTCTGGTACGCCCGAGTACACTCGGATGCACCCAGACAAGCCTCGAGTATTGAGTGCATATTTAAACAAACACAAACTTTCATACGTGGGTAGGGTGAGCAAGGAAGAGGAACACACGATATGTATTTGTTAAATTTATACCAAGAATTAAGCTGAAGAGTTTGTTTGTTTTGAGTTGAACGCACTAATCTCTGAAACTACCGGTCGGAAAAATCTTTTTGATAGCCCAACCCTTGAGGAAGGAAATAGGTTATCTAACATCACGCTAGAACCCTTAGGAGCCGAGGAAAACGAAAAATACAGAAAGAACGCTGAGCAAAAACTAAGTAATAGCGCGGGCGATGCAATGCGCCGGGGTGGGACAGGGGATCAAGGAATCTCACTTGGACGAAGTCGCGGGCGATTATAAGAAAATAGAACATTCCTACTACATAGGTGTGTATTTCTATGTAGGAACCACTAATACAGTACCCGGCGATAAATATTGCACATCGACCTCTGGAAAGAGACAATCGGCTAATTTCGGCTTCGTAGAGCGTTATCTCTGTCGCACGAAATACAAACAGTCCGGTATCTATTAGGAGCTGTTAAAACAATTATGATTTGCTTCTTTTGATAATTATTTTTATTCTTTGTATAAAATGGTTTTGTGTAAAAAGGTCGATGTGCAATATTTATCGCCGGGTACTGTAATATGTATCGGTCGTCTAAGGTCAGAAGGGCAATTCTCGTAATATTAAGAACGTTCACAGTCTGATCTCATTCTCAATCTGTCAAAAATACCTGTAATTTCCCTACATTTTGACAATTTTTTTCGGACTTTTTCCTTTACTTGTGCTGTAAGACCTTGCTTTTTGCTAAATTTCATGATTCTAAGTCAACGGGAAGTACTTTCGAACTTTTGCTTTATTTGCGAGTAACAAAATATGTTGCGTTGACTTAGAAGCCTGATTCTTTTTTTGGACCTCCAAGGGATATACGTATTTGATATTAATTTCAACTTGATACCTCCACGCGTTCCTCAGAAAAAGGTTCTTGACAGACAGACAGACAACGAAGTGATCGTATAAGGGTTCCGTTTTTTCCCCATTTTGGATTTAACCCACCAGTCAGCCAATACAGGGTTATTTTAAATAGAAAATAGTACAATTACCCATTTTTAAATCATGTGTTTCGCTGACGATTACTTTTACCGAACCGGAACAGTGATATCATTCAATTCGTATAGCAAACTTGCTCCTCGCTTATCTAACTTTAGAGCTTATTCGCATGTATTTACGAGCACTATTAATGGATCGTAACAACACCAACTCCTATACTAAATGATATACCTAGTACCCATAAAATTATAGCTTTTCACGACTCAGTAGTGCTTTCGAAGTACTCTCGGGATAAATAACTTAGCCATCAGTAATGTTTGTACTCATATAAGTCCCCGTAAAAAGTTATATAGTTATGAGTATTATCTGTTTACTATATTATAAATGCAATCATTTATTGCCAAACTGTTATACGATTACACTCAGTAAAATGTATGGTTCAGCAGCTTGACACATTACGGAGGAAGCGTCAAGGTAGCCGGCAAAATTAAAAAAAATTACGTTTTTTTGCAATTTGCAGGTCAGTGTCAAGTTGTATATTGAACAAAATATGATACGCGACCGTAACAAGTATGTTTTTACAGAATTATAATCAATACAAGCGTCTAAGTACATATAACCCTATTGAATGACTATTTCATTAAACATCAATCATTAGGAACTGGAATTTCGCGAGCTACCCTGGCGCTTCCCCATGCAATTTACAAAAAACGTGTTTTTTGTAAATGAAAATTGGCTGGCAATTTACATAAATGTCAATGGGCTGGCAATTTACATAAATGACAATTAGCAGGCAATTTACATAAATGAAAATTGGCTGGCAGTTTACGTAAATGACAATTGGCTATCAATCGTATTAATTAGAATGAGATTACATACCGAAAATTAAAGTTGATAGCCACATTGCTCAACAATTCACTTCATTGACTATAGGTAAAAAGCTAAAAGACACACCTGTATAAAGTTTTACATACTAGACTACCCATTGAACTCAATATTAATAACCGCCGTACCGGTACGTGTTACGAATCCTCCAGTTGCAGGCTGTCACTCCTCAGACACTTGACCCGTGGCCCGTCTATTTGGGTCAACATTTTAATTAGTTCATACCACAAGTTTTATTGCCAGCCATGACAATTTTATCAACGGTCGTCAGAGTCTAATAAATGCTTTGCATAATTTATGAACACGTAGTTTTATAAAATTAATTATAAAAGCTGCATTTGACCTGAGTTAGCGTGACTGCATTCTGCTGCTATATTAATACACATCTATTAGGCTCATAGTCTTAATTTTTGCACGTTAGATGTCGCCTATTACATGGGATTTAAATATAAAAGTTGGTGTATAATAGGTACACCACTGCCTAACCCTTCAAGAATTACAGCCCTGAGATGTTACTTAGGTAAAAAAGTAATAGGTAAAACGGACTGGTGTCCGCAACTCCACGTCAATGCGCGTATTTTGCGTACAAAGTTTTCAACTACCAATAATCGCACCTCGGATTAACCTCATTGGTTACGATA
This sequence comes from Luperina testacea, assembly GCA_927399505.1. Classification (NCBI taxonomy): domain Eukaryota; kingdom Metazoa; phylum Arthropoda; class Insecta; order Lepidoptera; family Noctuidae; genus Luperina; species Luperina testacea. Next base: position 16,585,783 of record OV656759.1, on the reverse strand, counting down.
ATTATTGCCTCTGGGCAAAGTTGATGTTACTTATTTATTTCTTTATATAACTAAAAATATACAAGGGGCCACCTTATTGCTTTCTGCGATCTCTTCCAGGAACCTTGGAATGGACAGTGATTTGCCTGGACATAAAATGGAGTTGTCGTTGGTACAATAATATACTTACTTACCAATTCAAACTCTATTCTACTAAGAATAGACAAAGCTCTTTGTATTCAACTCGGCATCTCTTCTGCGGAAGCACGGGGCGTACCGTAGACTCGCGTTTCTATGAAGAATAAGACATTTATTCTTTCCATAGCAACGGAGAGTAAATTTTAAAATCAATATAGTTTCTTGTTTAAGTCCAATGTGATGTCTGACTATTTGACACTTGTTGAGAAGGAATGTTTCTACCCCCATGATTCAGTAGTAGAGAAAAATTGGTCGTCATGCTTGGCTTTTTAAGCTTTTTTCGAGTGAAGAATAGAAACATTGCTTCTCTTTATCGACATGCTTAAGACGGTAGAAATCTTTCTACAATCTGTTATTTTGTTTATTCTTCCATCGTCAAATTCTTCGCGTGCTAGGCATAACTCATCTAACATAACATAATATTTTTTACCACTTCCCTATATAGATTCGAAAAGAAGAAGTATTATAGACGATCTATCACAAAAGTACTATAGCGACTCAAAATCATCGAATCAGCGACCATCTCTCAAGAACACAAATATCCACATATTGCAGAGAGCCAGGCCTTCTAAGCCTTCGGTGAGATACGAGATTGAATATAAATAATTCAGGTCTGAGCCGTGCGGCCCATCAAACCTTAAACAACAGTGATTTCATAGCCTTATGTAAGGGATTTTATTAGAAGTTCACGAAACCAATTTCGGTATATATTGTCTTTTAAATATTTTATGTTACCGTCAGCGTGGGGTTAATCATTTCGGTGGATTGATATAGAACGTAAAGACCTTGAAGGTTTTATTGTATTGACGTAGGTTCCAGTCTTAATAAATTATCAGTTATGAGTGCGACGCTTCTTGAATAAATTTTGAGTTTTTGAAGCTTTTTTCGTAATATATATATTACTAGCAGTGCCCCGCGGTTTCACCCGCATAAGTGTCGATCTCGTAAGAATATCGGGATAAAAACTATCCTATGTCCTTTCCCGGGACTCGATTTCGCCTAAATCGGTTCAGCAGTTTAAACGTGAAAAGGTAACAGACAGACAGACAGACACACTTTCGCATTTATAATATTAGTATGCAGTATGGACATACCATCCTCCTTACTAATAAACGTTGTATAGCGTCTGTATAGTTACACAACGCTTTGTATGTTTGAACGCGCTAATCTCTGGGACTATCAGTCGGTTTTTTTTTGCATTTGATAGCCCATTTTTTGAGGAAGGCTATAGTAGGGTGTATTTAACATCACGCTAGGACTCTTAGGAGCGAGCAAAAAGGAGGCCTGTGTCCCAGCAGGGGGGGGGTCATTAACGGCTGATTAAGGATTAATATCTGGGACTATCCGTCCGTTTTTTTGCATTTGAAAGCCCATTTTTGAGGAAGGCTATGGTTGGGTGTATTTAACATCACGCTAGAACTCTTAGGAGCGAGCATAAAGGAGGCATGTGTCCCAGTAGAGGGGACATTAGCGGCTGATTCAGCTTCTGTTTATGCAGTTTTTACGGGTAATAATTATATAACATGACAGAGTTAACTAACTTTTACCTTATAACTGTTCAGTATTACCAACATACTTAATTTCAGTACATGTCAAATGCTCATTAGCGATAAGCTTACAAATGATTTTTTTGCATAATCACAATGTTAAGGGCCAGGTTAACGTTACTCAGGACTGAAATCTTAACTTGAAACGGTTCATGAATATTATTATGAATTTTCTGTGAATTTATTGGGTTTCTTACAAAGTAAGGAAGGTAATGCGATTAGGAAGTCCTATATAAAAAAGCTAAAATACTAACTATATATATATACTACTAGCAGCGCCCCGCGGTTTCACCTGCATAAGTTTCGATCCAGTGGGAATATCGGGATAAAAACTATCTTATGTCTCCTGTCCTACCGACCAGGCATTATATGACCTAAAGGAATGGTTTTAGATACTTCATGACGTTAATTATTACTGACTTGGTTCTTTTATCATAAGTATTTATTGTTGTATTCCGAATTAGTATTATGACCTGCGTAATTTTATTATTAGTATTATTTTTCTTTAATGTATGATTATTCAAAACTTGACATGTAATTTTTATAATTATTAATAAATAAACTAAACTATATCCTTTCCCGGGACTCAAACTCTCTATAGCAAAATTTCATCTAGATCGGTTCAGCGGTTTAAGTGTGAAGAGGTAGACAGACAGACAGACACACTTAAGCATTTATAATATTACTAGCTGCGCCCCGCGGTTTCACCCGCATAAGTTTCGATCCCGTGGGAATATTGGGATAAAAAGTAGCCTATATGTTAATCCAGGGTGTCAACTATCGCCATACCAAATTTTATCAAAATTGGTCCAGCCGTTTGAGCGTGAAGAACTAACAAACATATAAACACACACACACACTCACAAACTTTCGCCTTTATAATATTAGTGTGAAGTATGGATATATACTAATATGCTAGGATTTTACCAATGTCTATTGTGTGTGGGATTTGTTTGTTAGTACATTCATGATACAGGAGAATACTTCAAGTATAGGAACTCTCTACCTGCGTTTGTGTTTCCGAGTGCATACAACCCGAATCTCTTCAAAGTAAGAGTGAACAGGCTTCTACTGGGTAAGCTCACTCCATCGTAGACTTTGTCTGTGTCATCTCTAACCTAGATTAGAGTCAAGGGCAAACCAATTTCAAATTAAAAAAAAAATTAAAAAAATATGAATCAACTCAGCCTATCGCAGTCCACTGCTGGACATAGGCCTCTCCCAGGCTGCGCCACAACACCCTGTCTTATTATTAAAGCAAAATTAACTTACTTCATATTGAATCTAGCCATCGCCAATATTGTATCCCGATTGTAAGTCACCCACCCATGTTATTACTACAACAGCGTTGTAATATCGTATCTCAGAATTATTGAATCTCGGCAACAGCTGGGAATTTACGTAGTTTTGTCTCTCTAATAGAAATTTCTACGAAACATAATATCTATTTGGCAGCCGGTGTACGAGAAGTGCGAAGCCTTTCGATGCAAGCTGCTTAAAATGGCCCATGAAGTAGTTAAGGCGAAAGCGCCAGGGTAGCCCGCGAAATTAATATTTTTTTAGGTTTTTTGCAATTTGCTGGTCAGTATTAAGTTGTACGCTGATTGATATATGATTCGCGGGCGTAACAAATATGTATTTACAGAATTATAATCATTAAAGTCATCAACACAACTCTCTAAGACCACGTAAGTCCAAAGAATAACTGTTTCATGAAATCATCATTCTTTGGAGTTACGTGGTCTTAGAGAGTTGTGTTGATGACTTTAATGATTATAATTCTGTAAATACATATTTGTTACGGCCGCGAATCATATTTTGATCGACGTACAACTTAATACTGACCAGCAAATTGCAAAAAACGTAAGAATATTTGAATTTCGCGGGCTACCTTAGCGCTTCCCCCTTAAGAGAAAATGCGGTCGGAAAGACTTTTGAAAAAGCCTGAGTAAAAAGTCATAATTCGAGGTTTGGCTCTCGCCTACTTCCTCCTCCAATATTGGACCAATTTAAAAGATATTCAACACACACACACGTAGACAACAAGAAGTTAATATTTATTATTCTGTAAAAAATCATTGCTTTATGGTCGTTAACCAGAAAGAAAACAGGCGAGAGCGTTTCTATGGAGAAATGACCATCCGCATTTCCTCTTAATATTCAAAGGGGAGTGACAATGGCAGCCAATTTTATGACTTAACTGTTTGTATCGTTAATTGAAATTGTTAATCTAATTGAGTTGGCACTTAACATAAAATCACGATGCAATTATCTGAAGGGTAAAGCAGAGGTGACATACAATTTATTTATTATATATATATTTATTATATTTATTTATCTGAAGAGGTTCCAACAATATCCAACAATATTCCAACAATATTCAAGTCTCATGTAATACGGGACAAACATAATTATTTACCATCAATCTGGCACGAATCTGGGTTGAAACTGAGAAATTAATTATGGACGAACTACTAGACTACACTACCTGAGGATCGAACCTAAAACCCTATTCTCAGTAGTCGTGCTTAATGTTTGGGTTGGCAATCAAAGCAAAATTACGATTAAACTATCTGTTAAATCCGAAAATAGGTGTACATCACCGATACATATCATTGACATGAGAACTCTCCCTTAACAAAAGTAATTCTTTAAATAGTACGTACGTCATACTAGCTCGGCATGTAAATGTACAACATGAATAATGTATTCAGAACAAAGTATTCACGCTCAGGTGAAGGCTTCTACGGGAGTTAAAACTGCGCCTTATTAGGCTACGTCAATGTTTGTGTAGCTGCTATACTCGTAGACGCGCTACGACGTAGACGTGCTACGAGATAGGGCTACAAGACGTTCGGTGCTACGAATAGGTAGCCGAGATGTGAAGTGATTTTAAATATGTATGGTAGGTACCTTTTTCAGAGCGTGTTTATTCATTTATTTATTGAACACATCAAGCACATACATGTACAGAGGCGGACTTAATGCCATAGGCGTGTTGGTGTGTATTACGATTTCCTTGAAGATTTGTATGTGGCAAACTCAAACTTGTGAGGTACGCATCGCTACATCATCCTCGAGCCACGACGCATCGCATAGAAATGAAGATCGCTCGCGCTGCGAACGCGTTATATTTACGTTAGTGCTATCTCGCTCGCGCGCGCATCTGTCTCGTTTCTTTTAGCTACTTACAGAATCTCGTAGGCGCGTTCTTATTGTACGATCGCGCGACGCCTTCACGGTAGCACTGTGCACTACTTCAGCCCATGAGATTTAGCACTTAAGCTTGTTGTATACAGAAAAATATACGCTCCTATTTCTACACTATTATTCTCGTTTTATTTTCTCACAAGCTGCTACATTCTGGTGACCCCGAGAAGAAAATGGAACACAAGCAAGAAATTAGTGAGCCTACAGACCTCGCTGCCATCTCCGTGCAGTCACGTCTCCTTCCCTTCTGGCGCGAATATCCACGCATGTGGTTTATTCAATTTGAAGCAGTCGTCGAACCTCAGAAGACCAGCGACGAAAACAAATATCGTTACGTCCTCGGCCAACTACAACCGACAGACCTTCAACATATCACAGACATCGTGATCAACCCACCAGAAACTAAGAAGTACGAAACCATCAAACAACGCCTTCTCTCCGTGTACGAACAGTCTGAGGTGAAAAATTTCAAGAACCTCATTAGCGGATTGGAGCTTGGCAACCAAAAACCGTCTCAGTTGCTACGGCGCATGCGCGAACTCGGCGGCAACATGATCACCGAAGATGGAATCAAGATAGAGTGGATAAACCACCTTCCGGCGCAAATTCGAGTGGTGCTGTCAGTAAACACAGACTCGTCACTCGACATGCTCGCGGCAATGGCAGACAAGATGATGGAATATTCCGAGTCGAGCAATATCGCAGCTGTCTCCTCGTCACAACCAGATTCTGCAGCTGTCAGCCAACAAGTAATGTCCGCGCAAATACAAGTTCTTTCGAAACAACTTGAGAAGCTGACACTCGAAATCTCCGAACTTCGCAGCCGTGGGAGACCACACCATCGCCGTCACCAGCGCTCCCGCTCAAGATCGAAGTCTACCGCAAAGTATCAAAACGATCCCAATCGAGTATGCTACTATCACTACCGATTTGGGGATCATGCGAGACGCTGCGTGTCACCGTGCGCGAGGCGAAATCAAAACAAGTCGGAAAACTAAAAGACGCACCGACCGTGGCGGACGTCGGTGTAACTACGGCAAGTAACCGCCTATGTGTCTTCGATCGCAACACTAATCACCGTTTCCTCGTTGACACCGGTGCGGACATCTCCGTCCTAGCCGCCACCCTGATATACAAGAAGAAATGTTCACCAACTTCGTACAAACTATACGCCGCGAACAGTTCACCAATCAATACCTACGGCGAGAAAGACCTGCAAATCGACCTAGGCCTCAGAAGACGTTTTCGTTGGACATTTGTAGTCGCAGACGTCAAAACATCAATACTCGGAGCTGACTTCCTTCGCCACTTCAAACTCCTCGTCGACCTGCATCAAAAGAAGCTAATCGACAAGGTGACAGAACTCTCAATCAACGCTTTAGAAATCTCGTCAATGCAACAAGCCGTCTACGTACTCAGCAACAAGCAGACATATCAAGACATACTCAAACAGTATCCAGATCTACTCCGACCTATGTCCTTGAGAACTCCCGCTAAACACAACGTCGTCCATCATATTGAGACAACGGGACCACCTCTCTTCGCACGTGCTCGCCCCCTACCGCCCGACAAATACAAAGCGGCTAAAGAAGAGTTCGAACGGATGATGGAAATGGGAATCTGTCAACCTTCCAAGAGCCCGTGGGCCAGCCCACTCCATGTGGTAAAGAAAAAAGATGGCAGTCTACGAGTGTGCGGCGACTACAGGCGTCTTAACTCAGTCACGCTACCCGATAAGTACCCGATTCCGCGCATACAAGATTTCACCTATCAATTACACAATAAGAAGATCTTCTCAAAACTCGACATGAAAATGGCCTACTACAGAATACCTATAAACAAAGAAGATGCACAGAAAACTGCAATCATCACACCCTTTGGGTTATTTGAATTCAACTGCATGACGTTTGGTTTACGAAATGCAAGTCAAACCTTCCAACGTTTTATGCACGAGGTACTGCGCGGCATCGAGGGCTGTTTTTCATTCGTCGACGATATCCTGTTGTACTCCGAAAACGAACAAGAACACAAGACATTACTTCATCAAGTTCTCGAGCGCCTGAACCAATACGGCGTAACTCTCAACGTCGACAAATGTGAATTTGCACAGGCGAAAATCAACTTTCTCGGCTACGAAGTAACAGCGAACGGCATAAAACCAACTGAAGAACGAATAAAAGTCATATCCAGTTATCCACAACCTAAAACTATCATCGAGCTTCGTCGTTTCCTGGGCATGTTGAACTTCTACAGAGATTGTTTACCAAATCAAGCCGACATGCAGAGCGAACTCAACAAATATCTGCACAATGGTAAAAAGAATGACAAGACACCTATCACGTGGACGCCAACCGCCGAACAAGCATTTCAAAAATGCCGCCAAAGCATACTGGAATGTGTGACGCTAACGCACCCTATCGCCGGCACCCCACTCTGCATCATGACGGACGCCTCAGACCACGGCATCGGCGCGGTGCTACATCAACGCGACAACGGAGCTTGGAAGCCGCTAGCATTCTTTTCTAAAACAATGAGTGCTACACAATCTCGATACAGCACGTATGATCGCGAACTATTAGCGATCTACATGTCTGTGAAGCATTTTAGAAGACTCATCGAGGGTTGTGACGTCACCGTATACACAGATCACAAACCGCTGTCCTACGCGCTCTCAAGGCCGCAAAGTAGCAGCGACACTCCGCGACGCGAACGGCAACTCCACTTTATCAGTCAATTCTGCAATAAAATCGCGTATGTAAAGGGAGACGAAAACTCAGTCGCTGACGCCTTATCTCGCATTGAGGAAATACAATGTCCCTCAAACATTGACTACGACAAGTTATCACGTGATCAAGAACAAGACGAAGAACTGAAACAATTAAAACTACAGCCAAACTTAAAATTCATCACCGTTACTTTGCCCGGCACGCAGCGACCAATCACGTGCGAGATATCAACATCTACGCTCCGCCCATATCTACCACCGGCACATCGTTTTGCAGCATTCAAAGCGCAACATGATCTCTGCCACTCTGGTATTAAGGCGACTAGAAAGCAAGTAACATCAAAGTTCTTCTGGTCATCTATGAACAAAGATGTAACAAAGTGGACAAGAAACTGCGTCGGCTGTCAGCGAGCAAAAGTACATCGTCACGTCGTCACGCCGCTAGGAAGTTTCCCGCCATCGCAACGCTTTGAACACATCCATATCGATATAGTCGGCCCACTTCGACTATCTTACGATTATCGATATTGTGTTACTATCATAGACCGATTCACCAAATGGCCTGAAGCCGTACCAGTGCGCGAGATAACAGCTGAGATCGTCGCAAAAGCACTGTATGAAAACTGGATTGCTAGATTCGGCTGCCCACTACGTATATCGACCGATCAAGGCAGGCAGTTTGAATCGTCGGTGTTCAACGCGCTAATGAAAACATTCGGCATTACACGCATACGTACGACCGCATACCATCCACAATCAAATGGGCAAATAGAACGCTGGCATCGTACGCTAAAAGCCGCGTTAATGGCTAGAGGCGCAACTACCAACTGGAGCGACGAACTTCCCACCGTACTGCTTGGCCTCCGAACAGCGCTGCGTGAAGACAACAATCTAAGTCCCGCGCTAATGACCTACGGTTCTACACTACGTGTGCCATCGGATTTCTTCGCACCGGCTACTACGACTAACATGTCGGACGAAGATTACGTACGCCGCCTCACACAAACGATGACGTCACTCTCACCTTCGTGCACTACTACTAGAACAACAGTCACTCCCTTCATACACAAGGACCTCGGTACGTGCACACACGTCTTTGTGAGGAACGACACCGTGCGAGCGCCGCTGACACCACCCTACGATGGACCGTATCCAGTGCTACAGAGACACGAAAAATATTTCAAAATTCAGCTACCGCTTCGAGAGGCAGTTGTATCGCTGGATAGACTGAAACCGGCATACATCTGCAACGAAACACCAAACACGACAAGCCCTACAAACACAGCAAGCACGCCGAGCATCGTGAATCCTGTACCTTCACACCAACCATACATCACCAGGACCGGCAGAGTATGCAAGCCAAACGTACGCTTTGCTAAGGAGGGGGTACTGTGAGGTACGCATCGCTACATCATCCTCGAGCCACGACGCATCGCATAGAAATGAAGATCGCTCGCGCTGCGAACGCGTTATATTTACGTTAGTGCTATCTCGCTCGCGCGCGCATCTGTCTCGTTTCTTTTAGCTACTTACAGAATCTCGTAGGCGCGTTCTTATTGTACGATCGCGCGACGCCTTCACGGTAGCACTGTGCACTACTTCAGCCCATGAGATTTAGCACTTAAGCTTGTTGTATACAGAAAAATATACGTCCCCCACCGACCCTTGCTCGATGTAGTGCCAGCCCGCGCCGCAGCTGAGCCAGTAGATTTAAATTCCCGACTCTGACCTCTGAGTTTGTTTCGGCATTTCTTCTCAGAGCAGTCAATTAGGAAATGCCGGCCCCATCGTTCGTTAAATCAAAATTAGATCCAGCCTGTCCCAACTTGCTGCCCTCCCCCCAGCGACGCCCTAAGCCGAGGCTCGTACCCCACAGGGGGTGCCCTTAGCGTGTAGTCGCTTAGTTTATTTAGTTAGTTTTAAGCCCCTGGCTGGAGGCTTTGAGTTCTCTCAAGGCAGCCGCAGGATTGTCTGGTTAAGTAGTCACGACCTCTCAAGGTCAACTACGAGATGCCATTAAAAAAAAAAAAAAAAAAAAAAAAAATATACGCTCCTATTTCTACACTATTATTCTCGTTTTATTTTATCACAAGCTGCTACAAACTCAACTAATGATAATGATATAGATTTGCTGTGTTATAATATTTAAATAAAAGTTACAACTTATATTTTTTACATTATTTTTTTATAGGGTAATAAATTAAAACCATTATTTAAACATTATGGGAGGTTATTATGATCAGTTGAAAAAATTAACGGGTAGTCATTTCATTTTCGGCGGTTGGTAAATTAGTATGACAGTAAAAAAAGAAAATTGATCGATTATTTATTTTCATCCTACATTTTCGACACAAAAAAAATACTGAAGTAATGTAATAAATGAATGGCCAGTAAAAAGGTTGGAAAGGGCACTTAGGTAAGTAGTTCGGCAGTCCATAGGTTAGGTTGAAACTGTGACCAACCACGCGCGAGCCGAATTGGTCGACCTAAATAAGCAAGGGCACCCCGACCAAATGAGTTAGGTTGGATTAGAAATGTGACTTCTGCGAAAGCCGCAGAGAGCGATGGCCGTCCGGCTATCGCACGATCTCCTACGAGACGGCTTGCGTACTGGCCAGATTCCCGCCCCGGGACCTCGAGGTGAAAGTACTCGCGTCGTTGTATCGGTGGCGCGAGGAAGCGAGGGTGCGGGGCGAGCGACCGATGCAGCGACACATGGAGCTACGTCGGTCTCAGCTTTGCAAGGTCCTGGTGGTGGATAGGTGGGACAGGCTTTCACACCCCACCTCGTCACGATCGAGGCGGTCCGGCCGGTACTCGAGCGCTGGCTCGGGAGAAGGAACGGCTCCCTGTCGTTTCGGGTGACGCAGATGCTTTCGGAGCATAAACAGGGAGCCGGACGCCCGGTGTCACCACTGAGTCGATTGCCGGGAGGACACGGCACGTCATACTCTGGCAGAGTGTGCCGCTTAGAGCCGCGCCGTGCCCTTATCTCAGAAGTAGGCAGTGATCTGTCACTGCGGCCGTAGTCGAGTTGATGGTCGGCAGTGAAGAGTCCTGGGATGCGGTGGTTTCCTTCTGCGAAATACTCGTCTTACAGAAGGAGGCTGCGGAAGGGGTGAGGGAGATCTTGTCCGCTCACCCGGCCCGCTGCGGGCGCACCGGGCGTATACCCTCTTCCAGCCCCCCTAAAAATGGGTTCAGGCCGCCCTCCACACATCAAGACCTGAAGTGGCGGCGCGTTGTGTTCCACGCGCGCCCATCTTAGACGTCGCGAGGGGAGTAAAACACCTCACTCCCCGCCCTGATCCGAGGAGCCGGCACCAGTCGGGGGTTGCGTAAGGATCATATGTTCCCGCGAGCCCCGGCGTAGGTGTGAGCAGCATTTTGTAATTTTTAATTTAGTAAAACTAGAATAAACAACTGCCGCTTTAAATCAGCGCCTTCTTCATAATAAATTTAAAAAAATCTCATAATTATAGGTCTAATTGAACCTAAAATACCGCATTACCTACTTAAGATTAATTACTGAGGCAATTTAGCCCCAGAAACTCAATTTCTCCGTGATATTCCTGAAGCAAACCTCATTACACCACCTATATTACCCTCCCTATTAAGTGAGAACGAGTATACTAACCTCAGGCAAAGAATAAAATGTATAGAAACGGAACTTCCTATCTTAACACATTCTAAATTCCTAGAGATTCGGTACTTGAAGAAATGCAGTCACCAAGTAATCACTGCAGTCTGGATTGTATCGCTGTCGCTTACGGATTCCAGAACTTTCGTCATTTCATTTTCATTCATTCATTCTGGCGATGCTTATTGGAGGCATCTGGAGAGTCTGTAGTTGACACCTACCAGCTGAATGATGACGATAATGATGAAAGCAGGTCGTAACGGGCTTGTGGGGGTCACCTACCATACGGTGGGCAATTTATTTATTTAAACTTGTCGCACACAAAGAAGAACAAAAAAAAGCCAACCGAGGGTGGTGTAGGGATAAGATGGCAGGTGATCTGTTAAACAGGAGTTAATAGTAAAAAAAAAGATAATGAATTATAAATAAAATAGGTACATTAGTACAAGCTCATTTCGGTGGCATCGACGAACAAATAAAGGAAAGTACATGAGTTTTGCTTTCCATTCTTTCATTAATCTATGTCTCAAGAGAATTTAGCGAAAGTGCTTTTATAGTATTAAAATTGCGCCAGTATTGCATCGAGCACGGCTAATGTAATAACGTTGTACTAAAAGGTGTGAGCAAGCCCGCATTACCGAGAGAGCTTTCCCACATAATAAAAATACAGAAAAAAATCTACGTTGAAGCACTTTCCTGTAATTTTTCAGTGTTCAGGTGTGGCGTCGTTACGTTGTAATTTTATATTTTTGTGTTTTTCAGAGCGTGAATTATGTTTTTCCTGCAAATGTGGGTTGCCTTTAAGCTGACATGACATCACATCACGACTGTATTAAACAAAGGGGTAAGCAGAGTTGTATAGTAGGTACACAAAGTGGCAATAAAAAACATACCACGTGTTTTCTGATTCAGAAAATCTTGCACACATCTGACGTCACCAAACCCAAGAATAAACATATCATAATAATAGAACTATATTTATCGACAAACCAACGCCATAGCTATCCAAACAGACTCTTCAAAGCTGCGTAGGCGACTCATTCACGACATACGTAGATTAAATTAGATTTCTAATACGAGTTGCAAACTGTTAATCGTAACTAGTCATAACAAGGATTAAAATTAATTCCTGAAAGTGAATTTGTATCTTCTCTCTCTGTTCATATCACGGCTCTCTTTTCGGGAGATTTAGGCAGATATCCATGATACTGACAACAAACGGAGTGAAAAAGGATGCAGGGAATCGGGACAAAACTTTAAAATGGATTTTAACGTTGTTATTTCAACATTAAAATCCATGTCCCATGTAACAGGGGGCGTGCCTACTGCCATCAAACGGGCCCAAATCTAGACTTCGGGCTGCTACTGAGAAATTTCTAGAAAAACCTAATAACATTTTGCCTGACCAAGGAATCAAAACCAGGACCTCATGCCCTGCTCTCAGCAGTAGCGTTTACGACCATTAGACCAACGAGGCAGTTTTAGAGTTAAGCATGAACTAAGCTTTTGCCTGCGCCTACGCCCGCGTGGAGGTTGGAAATAATCCGACAGAAACGTATATAGGATACTTTTTTATTCCTGTAGGAATAAAAAATTATCCTATATACGTTTCTGTCGCGCTATTTACTACGCGATATTAGTACGCGCGATATTAGTGCGCGTATTTAGTACGCGATTTCAGGTTTGGTCCCATAGTAAAAGTTGTTCATAATGATGAGTACAATGACCCCTTTCGAGGATAACGGTGATTAAAATTACACCCAGTATAATATTAATCAGGATTAGGATGTATTCAGTAGAAGGTGCGTATCAAATTTACCTACAGCTAAAAGCGTTTAATATTATTTAAACAATCTTTATCTATAAACTTACATTTAAATACCTTGTCAGTCACAATTAAGTTGTTGTTAATTGAAGTGAACACTATGTCTTTATCTTAATGCGTTCAGGGGTGAATAGAATTCGATTACTTAAAAGGTTTAACGGAAGTTCAAGCACTGTGTCAATTTTCATTATAGTTTCGACAGCGCGGCAGCGGTTCGTTCCGAACTCGTTTATGCTTTGATAACATTTTGCGGAACTAAAATTTTGATCCAATCAGCGTTATGGAATTATGAAAACGTTTTTCTTTTTCTCAGTTCAATCATGTATTTTTATGGTTTGAGACTTCACATGAACAAAAATAGCTGTCGAAATGTGAGTGAACTATATAATAGATTCCATGAGTGACCGCAATTGTGCAAAAAATCAAAATAGCGCTACAGTAGGTACGCCATTTTATATAAATCTTCAATCCCCTTTAAAAATAAAAAAAATAGTGGTTTCTTCCCGATGTATAGTGCGGTTACCTCTAGTTTGACTGGGCTAAGTTAAGCAAAACACAACACCAATACACAACAACTACACACAATACACACACACACACACACAACACAACAACACAACACAACAACACCAACACATCAATACACACAACAACATCACCTACACCCAACACACACACACACACACACACACACACACACACACACCCCTGTTTGTACAGACACCCTTACGAGGACCTTGTCAGTCCTAGACCGAACCGAGGACCCTCCAAAAAACTGGTTTAAATGCCTCGTTGGCCTTTTAGAATAAGATAGAAAGAGACAGGTGAGTAAATCTATAGTGATGAGCTTATTGGGATAATGCTATCTCAACATTTTTCTGTATGAATTTCGGCTATCATACTGAGGACCTGAAATACACAGCTAAATGTGACAAGCGATGCACATACGAGGACTTTGTGTAAGCCAACCGAGGACCTCTTACGTAAGCCCTGAGACGTCCTTCCGAGGACGTATTTTTACACAATATTTCTTATAGCTTGTACAAAGTGCGGACGTTGTGTTAGACTTTATTTCACTAAACCGAGGACAGTTTTTCGCGTAGAACTTGTACAAACCGAGGACCAGGGAAAATCTACCTACCTAAAACATTTTACGTGTAAAATAATAATTATATCAATGTAAGTAGAATGTTCCGATTTATTTCTTACACACTTTTTCTAAAATGAAGTACCAAACGAGGACGAGTCGATGTCTTTACATTTGTCGGCGCTTCTCAAAGGATTATTAATCAAAGAGAGCCGAAAGTAACGGCTTGCTTTTAACGTAAACTGTAGGGATAAAAAATATTGTCCAACATCGGTATTTAGCCGTATTACTCTTAAAAAATAACAGTGAAGTTCTAAAAAGAACTTCAGTCAGAGCATACGTTATTATTTTCGTGATATTGTGTGAACTGCGGACCGCGAATAAGAAGGTTGTAATAACTGTGGAGGAAAAGTAAGTTTTAAATTTTATATAAACAACTTTTTATATATAGAGTATATTATTATTATATTATAAATAGAGTATATTATTATTTTAGTATCAGATGCTGCAGCCAGGGTCGTCTCTTCATGACGGTAGGTACTCCTCAGCACTTGATAGCATCGTCTTCAAATTTGGCAGACGCGTTAGGTTTATGTAGCAAAACTAAAATAATCACCAGCTTGTGCTGATGCTGCAGCCAGGCTCATTTATTTATGAGGGAACTCCTCAACAGTTGATAGCATCGACTTAAAATTTGATATACGTGTTATGTTTATGTAGTAATACTAAAATAATTACCAGTTTGTACTGATGCTGCAGCCAGGCTCATTTATTTATGAGGGAACTCCTCAACAGTTGATAGCATCGTCTTCAAATTTTGAATACGCGTTATGTTTATGTAGTAAAACTAAAATAATTACCAGTTTGTACTGATGCTGCAGCCAGGGTCGTTTCTTCATGAGGGAACTCCTCAACAGTTGATAGCAACGACTTAAAATTTGGCAGACGCGTTAGGTTTATGTAGCAAAACTAAAATTATTACGTTTATGCTGATGCTGCAGCCGGGGTCATTTATTTATGAGGGAACTCAACAGTTGATAGCATCGTTTTCAAATTTGGCACACGCGTTATGTTACCTAGTAACACCAAAACATTACCAGTTTATACTGATGCTGCAGCCAAGATCGTTTCTTCATAAGGGAACTCCTCAACAGTTGATAGCATCGACTTAAAATTTGGTATACGTGTTATGTTAATGTAGTAATACTAAAATAATTACGTTTGTGCTGATGCTGCAGCCGGGGTCATTTATTTATGAGGGAACTCCTCAACAGTTGATAGCATCGTCTTCAAATTTGGCACACGCGTTATGTTAGCTAGTAACACCAAAACATTACCGGTTTATACTGATGCTGCAGCCAAGGTCGTTTCTTCATGAGGAAACTCCTCAACAGTTGATAGCAACGACTTAAAATTTGGCAGACGCGTTAGGTTTATGTAGCAAAACTAAAATTATTACGTTTATGCTGATGCTGCAGCCGGGGTCATTTATTTATGAGGGAACTCAACAGTTAATAGCATCGTCTTCAAATTTGGCACACGCGTTATGTTACCTAGTAACACCAAAACATTACCAGCTTATACTGATGCCGCAGCCAAGATCGTTTCTTCATGAGGGAACTCCTCAACAGTTGATAGCATCGACTTAAAATTTGGCAGACGCGTTAGGTTTATGTAGCAAAACTAAAATAATTACGTTTGTGCTGATGCTGCAGCCGGGGTCATTTATTTATGAGGGAACTCCTCAACAGTTGATAGCATCGACTTGAAATTTGGCATACGCGTTATTTTTGTAGTAATACTAAAATAATTACCAGTTTGTACTGATGCTGCATCCAGGGTCATTTCTTTATGAGGGAACTCCTCAACAGTTAATAGCATCTTCTTCAAATTTGGCACACGCGTTACGTTTATCTAGTAACAACAAAATAATTACCAGTTTGTACTGATGCTGCAGCCACGGTCGTTTCTTCAGAACTCCTCAACAGTTGATAGCATCGACTTAAAACTTGGCATACGTGTTAGGTTTATCTAGCAAAATTAAATAATTACCAGTTTGTTCTGATGCTGCAGCTAGGGTCGTTTCATCAAAGGGGAACTCCTCAACAGATCTTATTCAAAAGTTTAGTTTGTAAACAAGAGATTCGGTGCCATTAAGTTGTTAAGTTTTCATCCTTCCCAAATTATTTTGATCTCACTTGATAATATTTCTTTGTTGTTTTCTAACTAAGCACTGTGTTATGTAATTTTGTGTTAAGTTTTTATCCCAAATTATGTCGATCTCTTTTAATTATGGTTTCTATAAGTCTTTTTGTTTGAGTCGTTCTCTAATAACTGTTATGTAAGTTTTCTAATCATGCTTCTCAAAAATGTTACTGCAACTTGATGATTATTTGATGACGTTGGTAAAAGTTTGTTAAATAATTTGTTTCATTTTAAAATAAACCTACTTTTATTTTAGTAAAGTTTATGTAATGTTCTTTAGTACGTTCATGTTCTGTATTTCTTTGTACTTTATATTTGCTGCAAATCTTGCTGCAGACATTTCACCTAGGAAGGCATTTACTTTAGATTCATTAAGAAAATCACACGTATTCAGCTCCTACGACAATACAATATTTTATGGTGCAAATCATAATGTGGTATAACATAAGCGGGCCTAGGTACTTAGCACATACTGCAGAAGAAGCATGATTATTCCTCGTGCACCTAGCTACTAACGATTTGTTTAAGGATTCAGTCTAACTTCGATTTTCTCCTTCATAATTTTATTTAAATGATAGCATATAATTTGTCTTCTACACACGAGGAAAACTGTCGAAACGAGGACTAGAATACACACTGTTCGGAAAATCTAGCAAACCGAGGTCTTAAATACACATTGTTTGGAAAAGCTACGTAACCGAGGTCTTTTGTGTTAAAGTTAACACATAGGTCCTCGGATAATACAACAAACGTGAAATGAGTGTAAAGAGTCTGTGTATGAGGCGACAGTGGCACCGTCTGGTGGATACACAATGTTTGTGTAAGATTATGAATAATCTTGATCAAACCGAGGTTCAGACAACTTTTTCGTATTAAGTATATAGAAAGACTCAAAATCGCTTGCAGAATACGAATCTTTGGTCAAGTCAAACCGAGGACCCTCGAAAAGGTCCTCGCTTTGAAAAGGTCCTCGGTCGTGCCTTGTGTATTCATACGCACGTCCTCGGATGGTACTTAAAACAAACACACACACACACACACACACACACACAACACAACACAACATCAACTACAATACCAACAACACAACAACATCAATCAAATCATTCGTGATACCAGTTCCAACCCAACTTCTACAGGCCGAAAGGTGTCGTACGTATATCGACGTTTCTCACGAAGGTTACGCGACGCCTCGCAGCGAAACACGATGCCGGCAACGTTAAGGCTCCTACAAACAGTCGCGACACGCGATATAATCACGCGCGACACACCGTCACCGCTCGTTGCGCGACTTGCCATGCCTTTGTATCGCGTGTCGTGTCGCACCGTTGAAGGAGCCTTTACTTGTATAATAGTTATAGTTTTAAGGTTTTTAATATGTATTAGTTTATTATTGTATATAGTTGCCTGATAGTAAAATTATAATTATTATTATAACTTTTGATAACGAAGCCTATTTACATACCATATTACTAAATAATAATGTAGATTCGGGAATTTCACGGCTTCAAGATTCTAATAGCGTATTCATTACGAGCGGCTATAAACCAGTCATGTTTGATCTGTAACTCTCCGTTATTTATGAGGATTTAAGGTAGGTATAAGCTTATGTGAATGACTTCTGAAGCTGCTTATGTTTACATACAATCAAGAACACATATAATCAAGTATTTTTTAACTGAACAGACAGCTGTGCTGCTGGGGAGTTTGTTGCGCCACTTCTTCCTATGGAAAGCACTAGAAAGTGGTGAAGGGCGGGTGATTTGGGGGACTGTGTTATGTAATTTTGACGTCCGAAAACTGCTGATACTCAGCCTAATTAGAAAAAATTACTTTTGATACCTTGTGGTGGGCAACTGGTGATCTGCTACACAGGTATTCCTAGTGCAGACTCCAATTTCTCACAAACTAGTGTCAGTATCAGTATCAGTTTGTGAGAGATTGCAGAAAAACTATTTTTTATGCTTGTCTAAATTAATATACTTAATGCCATTGTTTCTGAAGAGAAAATAAATTATTTTTAATTTGACTTTTAGTGTTTTGTGGTTTTTACCTTTAGGAGAAAGTAAGCGTCATATTATGTTTTGAGGTTTTCAATAAAACCACAAAAAAGTGGAACGTCTTTTACCAATAAAAATAAGTTACACTTTTTTTTTACTTCTGCACGCTCAAACGGCTGTTTGTTTGTTTTTTTAACGGCAATATTGATAAAAAAAATTATGGAGGTAGCTGACACCCTGGATTAACATATAGGCTACTTTTTATCCCGATATCCCAACGGGATCGACACTTATGCGGGTGAAACCGCGAGGCGCTGCTAGTTAATTAATAAAAATAACAGAATATACTGTTGAAAAATTCATCCGCTTCGCTGTCGACTGGTAATGTACCCAAGAGACAGGCGGCATTAACACGTTGTATGGCAACGCTTAGCCTCTGGCCAAGGTAAAAGCCAGCTCTTGGGTCACGGGAAGTGTAATTAATTGAAAAGTGGTGGGGGACTTAAACATAATTTGCGAAACGTGGGTGTATATAGGTATATAGGTAACCCTTCGTGGAAAATAGGCGCAAAGTTATGTTATGTTGTTATGATGAGCTTTATTTTAATTTAAGCACCTCTGCCTGGATGAAGACTCACCATCCTGCCATTCATTTACCAATAGTTAATCCATGAAGGCACCTTTAAGCCTCCCTCAAAGTGAATACCTCGACTTGATTGTTCGACGTGACGGTGACGTGACGTTAGCGTCATGAATAATTCAACGGCGCATAAATCACTTCATCTGCGACGTTGACGTCGAAGCCGCACCGATACGGGAACGATGCGATTTTAAAATTTGACGGCACATTCAAATGTACTCGTAGATCGGTGATCTGACTGGAGAATATTTAATTAACTCTGTTTATGTAAATAAAGTTATGTAGAATGGTAGCTTCTTCAAAAGGCTGACACTTTGCTAACATATTCTAGCTAATTGATAAGATCACTTCATCTTCTAGTGGGAAATGATGTGGGAATGAGACAGCTTATGATGTTTATAAAAACTACAAATTGGTTAAAAAAAAGAAAGAAAGAAAAATTGTTTATTGTTGTGTACAGACGCCAGCACATCAAGCTACCCGAAACTGTCAAACTTTCCCAATCAACTTTGAACCTTATGCTCTAGCTATAAAGTTGAAAATGTATTAAAGAAATTTGACAGATTGTGGTAGCTTGAAGTGCTGCTGGCGTCTGTAGATAAGCCCGTCTCAATTGTTTGTTGTGTGCGCGTGTTTTTTCGAAACATTACACAAAAAACCTAACACAATATTTTGTTTTCATACACAAGCTGTCTCATGCGTTTTAATAATATTTTTAGATTACTAGCACATTTTGTGTTGATGTCGTAATGAGCTCCGACAAGGAAGACGTGCTATCAGTTTTAGCAAATAAAGACTCAATATAAAGGAGACGACATTATTTACAACTTCGAAATTTTGACATGTACCACGGGCATTTGCTACGGATTGATGACCGGTTCGGATTGGGCAATTTCTTTCGTGTGTCTGAAACTGATTTTGAAGAATGGGTTTTCCTTCTACGGTCCTATGTGCAGACGTGATGTGAATATAATGTAGTTATTTATTCACGCCGGAAGGTCTGCGACCTTTTACTTACTTGTCATAGCAATGCCACAGACACACCAGACTTCACCAGAGAGCCTCAGACACTCAAGGCATAGACAAGTAATGAGGTTACACCTGGCCCGGATTAGAAATGAATATTATATTTTATTCGCTAATATTTTATTATTCAATCTTTATTATTTATTTTTGTAACTGCCCGTGACATTACAGTGGGCCACTATCATAAAAGTATGTGTATAATATAGGTCAGTCTGGCCCTATCAGAATACCAGCGCTGCGACATTTTTTTTTAAATGTCGCAGCATCATGCTGAGATAGGAGCCTTTTGGCTTCGTATAGGAGTTTTTGTTTCATTTACCTTTTTGTTACTTTTTATATAACTTGACTTTTTATTTTTTTTATTTTGTTTAGTTTAGTTAGTGAGCTTCCTGTACGAGTGGCGAAAAATACTTTTTTCTTTTTTTCTTTTTAATTAAAGAGCATGGTGCGCGCGGCGGTTGAAAATGAAACAAACCCTTCCCCTCTTCACCCACGCGGGGAATGTTTTCCATGCAGCTCGGGAAATAAAAACCTTTTGTTTGCGTACACAAATGTAGGTATATGGCCACGCTATGTTTCGATGTTTTTGTGTAATGTTTCGAGAAAATACGCGCAAGAGACCGTGCTTAAAATACACACATACAAAGTAGCGAAAAGTTTCGTATTCAACCAATTAAACTTTGACAATTTTGTCGATTGCTTGATGTCAAGGACCAAAGACAATATAGATTGGTTACGTTTTTATGATTGCAATAAAGTACCTATTAGCATGAATTATGTGATAGCACTCACCTCTGGCTGTGGTTTACCTGTCAGTAAAGCGGTGGTGAGTCTGACTGCCCGAATGTAGGTACTGTTAAGAATGGCCACTCGTAAAGGCTTTAAAAATTTCCGAGAAATGTAGGTGAACTTCACCCATCTTCCGAACTATAAAGAATTTTTTTTCCATGAAAGTCCCGCACCCTCTTGTTCTCATTAAGAAGAAAAAAGTAAGGCCAGGTTTAAACAGACAATAAAATTAAAACAACACCACTTTTCGTTCTCAATGCGGCTTCTAATGAATTATGTATGTGGGATTTGCGTTTCAGGTAGAGAGGATGTCGTTATGCTGCGACACGACGCTAGCCTGGTTTTGTGTGGCTAGAAAACAAGTAGTTTTTGCAGCGGTTTAGTAAAACAAAATGGTAATATCGTTGAATTACAATAATGATTCCTAAAACTGAACTGACAGATTTTTTTATTATAAGTGACATTTTATTTTTTCAAACGTCACACGATAATTTATAGTACCTGCATACTCGTATAATGGTTTTTGGATGAACTGTAGACCTGGGCAGGTTTTTTATTTGTATTGTTATGAATATAATTTTAAAAGCTAACAGTATTAAAATAATAATGTGTACAAGTATATAAAAAGGAGGGGAAATAATCAAAGGGCATCAAAAAATTCATCCGCATCGCTGTCAACAGGAAACGTGCCCAAAAGACTGACAGCATTGCCACGTTGTATGGCAATGCTGATTCTTTGGCCAAGAAATAGGCCAGCCCTCTGGTCACGCGAAGAGTCGACCAACCGCTTGGCGATGTCTCGAAATAAAATGTAATTTAATATATGTATTTTTTTTATGTACCTATGTGTTTTTTTATTATTTTTTTTTTTCAATGTTTTTTTTTTAATTTGTTTTCTTATTTAAATCCATATGGTTTCAAAAACAATAAAAAGTTGACTGCAACTGTAATTATTTTGAAACGAAAATGAAGCGTCTGCGACTGCGCATCATTTTTATTTTATTCCACGTTTGCACGACAATGACAAAATTACATAAAAATGAACGTTCATTGGCTTATTTTATTCACGAGTGAAAGATGCCAAATAGTGAAATGCACACCGTTAGATTGGTTTACAAATGAATTCCTTTTTCACTTAAGATTATATTTTTGTTCAGACATTGCCGACTGAAAGACATAAATAATACGACTATAAAGTGAAGCGTCTCGCGTCTGTATGAGCTTTAAGAAGTGGTGCAGTACCTATTGCAAAGCATTAAAGAGAGCAGTTTACTTATTTATCTGGTTCTGACAGATGTCAAACCCTATATCACTATTTCTTAGATAGGTACTAGATTGCATACATACATAGAAAAAACTCATGCCTTCCTCCCATGGCGTTGGGTAGAAACTACAGAACCACCTGCTACGATCCTTTTGCTTCGTTTACATTCACACATTTAGTTATACCCGCACACCGTTTGCGAGTACGCACCTGACCGTTCTGAAGAACTCATGAGGTTTAAAACTGGATTACTATACCGCTAAACTTTTTTTCACGGTGAATTCAAAGCCCAACAACGCCTAAGTCGTGAGAACAACATCTCTTGGCTCGTTACTACGCACATGCAAATGTAATAATAAATTAGGTACTTCCCACATCGCGGGTTTCGAGGAAGTACCTGTAATCCATTTACACGGTATATAATCGTGTTCCAAATCGTTCCGAACGAGTGCGATTATTATTACGATTTTCGAGCTTTTGGTTGAAATTTATCTTGTATTTCTTAAATCTTACATTTCATTTTTTTGTCCCAAAGGAATTTTATAGCGGAATCCCCGATTGGTAAATTAAACGCAATTTGAACTTTTTCTACATTCTTTTTTTCATTTTTAGGTTTGACGACATCGACTGAGTGCATAGTTGTTTAAATAGAATTTATTTGTTACCTTTGATTATATTATTATCTCTATGTTTCGTGTTGGTTATTTGAGAATTTTCATTGCATTGGAATATGAATTCCTTTGTTCAGCACAAAATTCATCGATTATGACATTGAATTGAGAGTCTCATTTTAACTTAACCCTTAGCTTAAAATCATCGCACCATTAACCGCTTCAATACAATTTCAAACGAATAATAAAACCACAGTTCAAAGTCACAGTATTTTAAAGCGTGTATATTGTATGATTCAACTCTACGTGCATATTGTACGGAATCTGATTTCTCCATTCGCTTCGCAGTTTTCAAATAAAATTTTATTCGAATATCGAAATATTTGGAAGTAGCAAATCTGCAGTCGATGTTGAGATATCGAGTACGAATTTGATAAATAAATATGTTCAAGATATTAAACTTTTGGAATATAGTCAAATATGAAGTTATTCTTTTGTTTTAGATTCATAGCTGTAATCGACGTATACGCGTGCGTCAAGTGGACTTGAAACAACCCGCCCTAAGTGTGCTTACACACGAGCGACATGCATCAACGACAGATGCAATTGCAACCGTCGACGTCCGTCGACAGTCGTCGATAACGTGCCGCTCGTGTATTTGAATACGGTGCTCAAATACACAAGCAGCATGTTGTCGACGGCAGCCGCCGGCGGCTGCCGCCGACACGCATTGAAAGCAACCGTCGATACTCATCAACGTTTGCAGTTGCCTCTATCGTTGACGCATGTATACTTAGCCGTCCTAAGGTTGAATATCGCTTGCACGGTACAAAACAACAAGGGCCTAATTCACTATGACCACTTAACGATTCCTTACTTCGAAATAAACGTATTCTCTATGAGACACTGGCATGGTTTAAACTGTCAAAATACATGGTCCCCGTACGGTTGACATTTCGATTCCTTGCCTTTAACATGATATTGACGTGATTTGAATAATACAGAATTGGGGTCAGCTTTTCAGTTAGTTTTTCAACCTTAGTGATCCATGTTTAAAGTTACTTGGACTTGTTGTCAAAAGTGGTTCTTAACCGGTCAAGCTCCGCGCGTAATGTAGCACGATACAACAGAAAATCAATTGTGTCTCATTCTCAAAAATAGCTGTTCACCTTGTTTTCATTATTATCATCATCCACAGCCCGCCACCCACTCCTGAGCATAGGCCTCTCTTTTCAAGTGCCATTCCCCACGCCCCTTTTATTTATTTTTTTTATTTCCGGGGTGGAAAATCCTCATGGATGTCCGCCGCCCAAGAGCGGGCGGGGGGTCTGTCAGACTCTTACTCAGTAAAAACCACCCCGGTGTTCCATCTCACACCTACGCCGGGAGTCGCAGGACCGTATGATCCTTCCGCAACCCCCTACTGATGCCGGCCCGCCCCTGAGGGCTTCCTTGGGTCAGGGGGGAGGTTTCTTCGCTGCCGACCATCGACTCGACTACGGCCGGCAGCGACAGGTCACTGCCTACTTCTGAGATGAGGGCACGGTGCGGCTCCTCCCAAATTCCCCACGCGTCTGTGCGAGCCTCATCCAGATCCAAATCAACACATCCATACTAATATTATAAATTCGAAATAATAATTAATTAAAATGTCTGTCCGTATCTAACCTTTTCACGCCTAAACTACTGAACGGATTTCGATAATTTGGCAAAGATATAGATTGTATCCCGGGGAAGGACATAGGATAGTTTTTATCTCGATGTTCCTACGGAATCGACACTTATGCGGGTGAAACCGCGGGGCACTGCTAATATGTTATAATTTTAATCAATCTTCTGTACCAAAATACACAGCTAAATATGAGGACATAAATATTAGGTACAGTACCCGGCGATAAATATTGCACATCGACCTTTGGAAAGAGACAATCGGATAATTTCGGCTTCGTAGAGCGTTATCTCTGTCGCACGAAATACAAACAGTCCGGTATCTATTAGGAGCTGTTAAAACAATTATGATTTGCTTCTTTTGACAATTATTTTTATTCTTTGAATAAAATACAAAAAAAGGTAAAGGTCGATGTGCAATATTTATCGCCGGATACTGTACCTATACAAGTTTATCCTTCCAATTTCTAATGATAATAAAAGCACCCTTAGCACCCTCGGAAGCCCTTGGGTGAAAACATGAATATTCCTAATGATATCCGAATACAACTGGCAACCCTTTACGGCACTGGAGACCGGCCATTGAGTCCATTCTGAAAAGTTTCTATAGGCCACCCTCCGAATTTCAATTACACCTGAAGGGTATATAAAGCTGTACTATAACTGTGCAATCATATTTTATGTAGGTTTAAGAATGAAAGTAAATAACAGGCATTTCAGCTAAGGAAATATTTCATCTACACTAATAATATATTGTGAAAGACGTCGACGGGTGTCTTTAATATCAAAGACACAACAAAACAATAAAGCTAATGAGTTTGTTTGTATGTTCTCTAGAACTACGAGTGGAATTCGAAAAATTATTTTTGCATTTGATAGCCCAATTCTTGAGGAAGGTTATTTATAGACTATTTAACATCGTTACAGCTATTAAGAGCCAAACAAAGAGAAACAAAGTCAGAAAACGAAGTAATAGCGCGAGCGGGCGATATGATGTGACGCGCTGGGTCGGGGCCCGAAATTTTCACGTTTCGTTTTTTTTTTCTTTTTTTTTTACGCGGACGAAGTCCCGAACAGATGCTATTGGAATATAACGGTCACTTGTTTATTTATTGTTACTGCCGAGGAGGAAACTGAGTCTGTGTGTCGGGCCCTATCAGAATATCAGCGCTGCGACATTTATTTTTTTAATGTCGCAGCATCATGCTGTGTTAGGAGCATTTCGGCCTCGTACAGGACTTTCTGTTTTTTTTACATCCTTTTATTTATGGTTGTGTTTAGTTTTTGATCTTCATGTACAAGTCACAATAAATACTTTTTATTTCTTTCTTTATTGCCTAAAAGTTTTTGTAGGAGCTAAATGAAACAGCCGATCGATTCTGTTAAAATCTCACCGTGAAAACTTAGGTGAAGTGAGTTTCATTTTGCTAGGAATTGACACTATTGACAGCTCACTCCACGCTCACTTCACCTAAGTTTTCACGGTGAGATGGTTACAGAATCGCACTGCTGGAATCAAAACTGTACCAAGTGAGTGTATATGGATTGGAAATAAATACACAAGTTTCGACATCAAAGCTGAGTATGAAAACTGCACAAATTCTAGGAATTTGTAGCACGAGCTTTAACATGCCTTGCGAAGCCTGGCTATTAGTTGCAAAGGC
This sequence comes from Luperina testacea, assembly GCA_927399505.1. Classification (NCBI taxonomy): domain Eukaryota; kingdom Metazoa; phylum Arthropoda; class Insecta; order Lepidoptera; family Noctuidae; genus Luperina; species Luperina testacea. Next base: position 16,559,705 of record OV656759.1, on the reverse strand, counting down.
CTATTCAACTCGATTTCTACCGACTTCCCTTTGAAAAATGGCACAGTCAGTATTATATAGACAAATAATATAATCGTATAAAATATATCTACGCCGGCTTACCTCTTTCAAAAATTTACCCTTCGCTACTGTAGTGGCTATTGAGAAAAACCGGCCCCAAGTCCGTGTCAGACAACGCACAATAAAAAAATCCGTAGTTGGGTAGAATTTATCCCAAGAACAAACAAACACAAAAACATGTTTCCCCATACATTCCAACTGCAATTGTAAGTTTGTCGACTATTCCTTGTTAACTTGTAAAGCCTACTTGGCTGTGATAGTTTTCCTTTCAACTTCGATAAGTAGTTACGACTGCCGTGATTTTTTTCACATATCCTTAAACAACAATTAGCTGGCAGGGTCCCGAAACACTAACATACATTAGATTATATTACATTCGTTATTACTTTACTCTAACATAAATTAACACTTTTAAAAGCGTAAAATTTCGCAAACGGTTCTCTGAATCGAAAAATGGTTTTCACATGCCCCTAATATTTTTCAACCACATCATGTATACGAGAAAAAAATATCAACCCAGGTTTTCGTATACGAAAAAAATATTTCAAGATTTTTCTTTACCACTTTGTCGGCGTGATTAATATGTATACCCATCCGAAATTACAGCGTTCTAGTACTAAAAGTCTCTGAGTTAAGCCGCGGACAGACAGACAGACATACGGACGGGCATGACGAAACTATAAGGGTTCCTTGTCTTGACTACTGAACCCTAAAAACGGTTCCATAGCATTAGTTAAAGTCGGGGCGAAAACCACTGAGTCACCACTCTGCTCAGAGTTTTAAGTAATGTCCTTGTCTATCTGTCGATTACAATTATAGGAAATTACGGCTGAAATATCTACTGCATTAACGTTAAAGTACGGTACCAACCTATATTTTCTCAACATTACCACAGCAAAACTTTTGATCGCTTTCAGGGCTTCTTCGAAATCATCTTGGAAAATCGATAGCCTCGAAATCCTTCCCTTTCTTCCATAATCTTAATCTTATAAAGTGTCTGATCCAATCCAGATTTCTATTACAAAGTAATAAGGATTATAATTTGAACAAATTGGAAACAAATTCGGTCGGGGATCAACCGCGAGTCTTGAAAGTCTTATTAAATTAAGATTGTGAATTAATGTCTTACTGAGCAACCAGTACCTACATACCTAGACACCTAGTATAATATCTAGATAGACAAGGAGAACTTAATTGAGATTTCCTAGATCATAAATAAACATTATGACTGACGGCTGAGCTACGGGATGACCCACAAAAAAACACAACTTTAATCCTGTGCCACAGAGGCTTAAAAGCCGCCAAACTTTCTTGAGTGCGTGAGTCCAAGCGATGGTAACCCCTCCACAGGAAGATGTGATCTTTGGCAAGAACTATTTAAACCCACTGATTTCTATATTTGCTTTTGACACGCAAAGAAGATGACTTACTGCCAGACAACACTAAACCTAAACCACTAAAGATACCTACAGAATAATTATGTCATGAATATAGTTTTCCTGTTTTTTTTTCACAAGCAACGCTACCGTGAGGTATGCCAAGATACATACAGGCCTGTCCAAATCCGGGTATATTTCATGTTAAGTTGACAGAAGAATTAAAAATGGAACTCAAAATCGAGATTATATATGTGACACGAATAACTCAGCGAAAGAATTGTTTTTCGAACGCGATCTTATAACTGCTGACTTTAATATGGGTGTTGGCACATATATAACATTTTTAATAGCGCCCTAAGTCGGGTATAAATATAATGTTATTAATTTTCAGGCAGCACTCAAGAAATAATTATGTGCACGTAATTATATTATACTTAATTGTGAAGCCATAAATATATTTTTATGGAAGAATGTAGACCATAGGGTTCCTAGCTTAAGCTATCAGCTGTGTTGGAGGGGTTGTATTATAAGTTATAACGAAGCAAAAAATAAATAAAACTAGCAAATGCCAAAGTATTAAGGCTCGACGCAGAACGTATTTTCTTCCAAACATTTCTATCAGTCATAATCTCAGTTTTCACTTTTATTTACCAATGTCAACTTTCACACCGACAACGACCTAAAAAGATGGGTGGTACAAACTGGATGCGGAAAACAGAGGACATTGTGACGCAGCTTGGGAGAGGCTTTTGTCCAGCAGTGGACTGCGATAAACTGAGTGCATTGATTTATTGATATTTCACACCATTCTTCAATCTTTTATTTAGTCTACCACTTATAACCGACCACATTCGGTCTAAATAATGTTATCAGCCAGTGCTCTTCATATTTACCTAATTGTGTTTATAATTAAATAATAATATTGCAAAAACGAATTTGGCAAGTACCCGAGACGCCTCCGACTCCGTTGAATCACTTTAAGAGGGCTTGAATATTTCATCGACCGGCCTAATCTTAGAGTACAGGTACCTAGGTAGGTAAGGTTGAGTAATTAATTGGATCAGATAAGTCAGATGACACGTGCAACATACTAAAATCCAGCCACATCTAGTTAATTTAAAACCTAACCCAAACAACGAAAATACTTGTGTAAGATCGAAGTCGAAGGAGAAAATAGTTGTGAACATTCTCTGTGGTTTCCTTTCAAAACCGCATCGAACCTGGCAGCTCCTGAAAGTAATTAGGTACTTATCGACATACCATCGTTACTATTTTATTGGTCATTCCTGAAATACCTTTGAGGTCGAACGTGTGTTAAATTACTGCTAGAATTTCTTCCACTGGCGTTTATTGGGTAATATTTTTTAGTGGTTGTTAAAAGAATTCATGGAAAAGTATGGGGGGGTTACTGCGTTAAAGCGAAGTATTTAAAAAAAATTAAGTGCACTGCATAAACTTGTACTTTATTTGTTACGGAGTTTATTATCAAAGCATATTCAAAGATCATAAAAATCGGTCTAGCCGTTTTTGAGCTGTAAAATTAAATGGTGTAACTAACCAGTCTTTGTTTTATTTATATAGATATCTAATAAATAAGTTTCGAAAACCATGACTAAAACGCTATTACTAATCTATTATTATCACATTAAATGTTTTCAAAATATTAAGCTAGAATACACGTACCTATAATTATCTACAGGAAACGGAAAGATATTGTCTCTAACAATCTATGAACGGATATCACTAACGATCTCACAATGTATGCTATTTCGAGGCTTTTAATGCCCATTGCTATGATGACAGTTAACTAAGGTTTAGTTAAGATGAGATGGGTAACAATAATAGTCTACGTAATTATGTCTATAATTGACTGTCACAGACACAGCTGATGAGGGGCTTGTGGCTAAGTGTACAAACACACGAGCGACATGCGTCGACGACAGACGCAACTGCAATGTCGCTTGTGTGTTTGACCACCGTATTAAAAGACACAAGTGACATGTTGTCGACGATTGTCGCCGACACGCGTCGGCGGTTGCAGTTACAATGCGTGCCACGAAAGATGAGACTTGACCCCGCCTCCCCCGCCCTTTCCGCTGCCCCTATGACGTCCGGTCCCGTCCCGCACTCAGACCTCATACCGCTAAAGATACCTAAAATCGTGTTCTGCGCAAGTCAAACCACGTGGTCTGTCAAGTCTCATTTTTCGTGGCACGCATTGTACATCTGTCGACGCGTGTCGTTTTAGTGTATGCACACTAAATAACAACAACCGTGCTGGTTGATCGATGCCAGACGGTTGACTATCACTTACCTACCGGGATCCCTCCGTGCATCGAAATACACGTAAAGAGTCTGCGCCCGCTTGTTGCCCTGGTGGTGCTACTGGCCCAAAAAGTCTTACAAAGGGGTATCGTGTAAAACAGTAACTGGGTTGTGGAGCGCGGATAAACAGTAACCATGTAAAATTCTGGTAGTCAGCTGCATCCGGTTAGACTGGAAGCCGCCTCCAACATAGTTGGAAAAAGGCTGCCTAGTTCTTGTGCAAACGGTGCCTACTGTTATTATGCGATTGGGGAGTGGACACTGCGAACCGGTAAACGAAGGGTACGACGCCCTCGGATTAGGTGGAGCGACGATCTTCACCGTGTGTGTGGTAGCAGCTGAATGAGAGGAAACCAGGATCGATGGTAAAGATCGTTCACTGCTAGACACCGGAATGTGTAACAATAAACTGCTATAGGCTAGGGCTGATGATTTCTCAAAATTGCAGCTAAACAGGTGGTATTATACGAAACTTAGCGATTGATTTTTTTTTTTGTAGACACATCAACAAACCGCGCGGTGATGATACATTAGTGACGATGACGACTTTTTTGAGCTTCGCCAATAACTACACCGTTTTATACCAAAAAAAAAATAGATAGGTAATAATATATCCCGACCTTTTCTCATTTTAACACCCAGCCCTTTTCAAAATACCTTTGTCATAATACTTCTTATACATGTAACATCGGCATAGCAGGCCCACAAATGATCCGTCCTTCTAAGTATTCGCGGACCCTTGCCATTGCCACCTGGCGATTTCAGAAGTTATTTGATAACTTTCCACCCAAAAAAAATATATAATAGGATATAAGTATTATTATTATAAGCCCAGGTTTCCTCACGGTACATTTATGTATTGAAACAGTCACAGAAATACTTGCCCGGCTTTTAACCCACAGCCTATCATCTAGTAATACACATAGACAAGTGACGGTATCTAACAGGAGGAGGTTCTCAATTGAAAATCCGTCACATTTAATAATTTGTTTTTAGAAGCTATACTTTCCATTATGATCTCATTTCTATATTATATATTATTTACTTAGTCTTAGTTTTAAGTAAGTGGACAAAAATTGCAATGTTGTTCGTCTTTTTATTATTTTACTTTTTGTTATTAATCTTAAGTAGGTATAAGAAGTATATTGCCATAATGTTTTTAAGTTCTAGCCTTTAGTTTAGTTTTGTTATTATTATGTGTGATCAGTTACTTCTGAGATTGCTAGTAAACCTGTAATTGGCGACTGTGTAAGACCGAGATTTTTGTGATCATAAGGATTACGGACATACCCATATGGGTTTTATTAAGTTTTCTTGAGTAGTTTTTGAGATAACTTCAATAATACGTATTTTTTCCACTTAGTTTGTATTGATGGTGTTATAATAACTTCCTATCATTAAGAGCCAGTAGTATTATACGAATTTGTGTGGGGCAGGTACAGCTAAAAAGTAAAAACTTTTGTACAAAAAATAACAGTCAATAATATTAATATCGAAAGCACATATCTTTAATTTCGGAAGTCTGTGTCGTTGGTTCCGTATTTTCGTTTTTTACCACCCACTGTCCGTTGTTTTTGATGTGAAACATCTATAGCCGCACGTAAAACAAATTTCAGGCGTGGCGATGCATGCCGTGGCGACGCGTCGCCACGCTATATGATGGTGTATATATACAGTCACAGTCTTGTGTACTGTGTGGCGACGCGTCGCCATGCGCAATCGACTGCGATTCTCTTCCCACTCGATCCGGCGTTAAGCTATCTCTCTCTCGCCACACAGTTTTTATATTTAGTGAAAATAAATGTTTATTAAATAAACAGTCATCATTTTCTGGAAAAAATCGTAATATTTTATTTTATCATTATGCCATATTTAGTTTATATCGCAATCTGTTCTTTTCAATCATATTACTTTTACAAAATAATGTCTTTGTTTCACATCTGCCAGGCGTCCCGTGACGGCTCACTTTTTTTTTTAAGTTTTTATTATAATATTACTCAATTTAAACCAAAAATAAAAATGTTCGACAATTTCTTATTTTAACACCGAACCCTTCTCAAAATACCTTTTCCACAATAATCGTTATAAATGTGACATCAGTATACCGAGCTCACAAATGATCCACCTTTCAAAGAACCCTTTCCGTTGCTACCTGCAAAATGAGGTCGACTCTCTTCATTATCGATTTTTCTTGACTATCGGTTGGAAACCACCCCTATTTTTACAGTCCAATTCATTTTACGTTCACGGATAATATACGGTTCTTCCATTCCAAAAAACGGACGAACGTTTGGTGGCGTTTCGTAATGGCTAGAAAATCGATCAGTAGTTAATCTGTAATTTTAAATCATGATAGACCTTACGGTCTACAACGGTTAACGGGATCCCCTCCATGTGCTGATGGTGATCACCGGGGTGGTTTTAGTGAGGTAAGATTCCCACAATCCCTGTTCTTTTTGCCCAAAGTCCAGGCGCCTTTTGAAGGTTTTCCCCGAAAACCAAATAAAAAAACAAAAAAGGACATGCCGGTTTCCTCCACCGTTTTGAGAGCAGTGGTGATGAAATTTCACTTAAATTAAGCGCCACGACAACTCGTAAGTCAGGGCCATCATAACTGGGCTAATCTCGTGAGTAGATGGAATTAATGTCCAATATTACAATAATACTGACACAAGCACGGAAACTATCGTCCTTCCCGTTGGTCGCAAATATTTGATAACAACACACTATTAAATTACAATGTTGACCGCGACTTTGAACTCGCGTCCACATTCACCACCCTTGAAGCTGATCCCAAAATATTTACCCGTCGACCTTTTAGATATAAAGTGTTGAAAATGTACCCTTTTCTATCAAAAGGGCGTTAAAAAGATAGTCGTATTAGTGTTCTTAAGTGGTGTACCTTTGTGCGTTTAAGTGGGTAGTAGGGCTTTATAATGGACCCGCGTGTCGATTGGTTTTAAGTTAAGCTGCGCTTGACGTGGTCAGTTCATGGTTGGGTGACCTTTCTTCACTTTAGCACACAGGAACCAGTCACAGATGCTTAAAAGAACACATGATTCTGTTAGTAAATGATGACATTCGCGAAAACTTTCGTTACAGATAGCCAAGTCGTAGTAGCAGATAAAATATCATAAAAAATACCACAAAACAAATCCGCGGCTGAATAATACTAACCTAGTTATACCTCTGTCTAATGTAGGTATTTTCCCTACTTACAATACATTTTTTGATGCCCATTGAGTTCCTGCCTTTTTCTTTATTTTTTATTATATACTTGTACATAATATATATATTTTAGTGTTAGCTTGTAAATTGTAATTATTGAGTCTTCGTGAACAAAAAATTCAATTCCTTATTCAAATAACAATGCATGTCCACTGGGCACACTATATGTTCAACGAACTAGCCTGGTTTGGATTTAATCCTGCTCGAAGGACCGCTGTCAAATAAAATACCTTACGTGAGTAAGTATATCCGGACCAAAAAGAAAAAGGTTCTTGAAACCCCGTTTTCTCAATAAAATAACAAGATATTCCTACTTTTTCCGAATTCAACATCGTGCCAATATCGGGAGGATGTCAATTATTCGTGAAATTATCCAGAATTCGTTACGAACATCAAGTAGAGCGAAGACGAGACGAACTTAGGAATTTAACTTTTTGTGTGTTTTGCCTTTATTCAATTTTAAACTCGAACTTGATATGCGTTTATATTATCTAAATCATTTTATTAATCTGTCAGATTTTGTACCCCTTAGATAACACACGACAAAAAAGAAAAAAAACAATGTAGCATTATGCTGAGCGATGGCCGTTTTGCGTGGATGTGACGCATATTTTCCCCCAACTTGTGTTTTTTTGTGTTTCTGTTCTTTTTCTACCTTATGCTTACTGCAAATAAACGTATTTACTTTATTTCTTTTTCTTTTCTTTCAAAACCTTATATTTTACAGAAGTGCATATTAATTATAGATTATCTTGCCATGCCTCATTAATAAATTTAAGTTTAAAACTATTGATCACGTGTTCATTAGAATTAATAACCACATAACGTTAATTAATCCCACACCACCTACTCTTTAAAATTAAACACAACATCAAAACCGCTCATTTATCATAATTAATTAATACGTAGTAACATTATGAATGCTTTAAATACATAAATCATCATCCATCAGTAATATATTAATAACCAGCTTTTGCTCGCGGTTTTGCCTGGGTAGATGTTGGAAAATATCCCACGGGAACGTACCTACTACCGGGATTAAAGTGCAAGTTATAAACTATATGTGTGCCAAATTTCATCTTAATCCGCTCAACAGTTTTTGCGCCAATCCAGATCACACACATCTAGACAAACAAACGTACACTAATTATTCTAAAAAGTATATTTTCGGCACCAGACTCGTTCTCACACCCTGTAGTTTATTGATCAATTACTAAGACTTACTTTTTTTTAATATTTTAAGTACAATTTTGATTTCGTTACTATTTATTTTTTATTCTTTGTATAATATATATGAAGAAGTATCTATAGACTATATAGTCTATAGACTTATAGTCTATAGTCTATAGACTTAATGTTATTACTTGTAAATAATGTGGTGGTAATCTATATAGATTACCACCACATTATTTACAAGTAATAACATTAAGTTAATTAAATAAAACATCAATTTGCTGTCCATAAAGATGAAAATCTAACATGCTAATATTAATATTCGACCATTCTGTGTTCGTCCACAGCTCGACCAGTCAAACAATGGAGGGATCCATTAGCGATCACTTGTATTAAAGCTTATAAAGGGATGAGGAACGGAAAAGGTAGAATCGAAAAGCGAGGATCCGACCAGACGGGTGTCGTGTCTGATGGGCAACTGCCCGACGGTTAAATTTGGGATGTTTTATATATGCTAATTGCGTAGTAGATTCTGCCTGGATGATGCAGGATTTTGCGTGACGTCAGTGTGACGCATAGTTTGTATGTGGTAATGTAGATGCCACACGCCGAAAAAACATTAGGTAGGTATTTAATTTATGACTGGGACACTCCAAGTGCGGACTTTTAACGCTTTGTTAGGGTCCATGTTTGCGTCTGTAAGTGAGGGTAGGAAGAATGCCATGTCCATGAGGTTACTTTTTGGTGAAAGTAACGTAGTTAGTTCGAATAAAATGACCTAACGTAATTCGAGCAAGCCAAGGATACGTATTGAATTTTAGTTGAAAATGAGCCTTACAGTTATTTTTCCGCAAGAGGCAGGAAAATCAATCATCATTACGATATTATTGCGGAAAATTTTGTTCACCACCGTGCACCGAAGTAATCCTTTACAACACACAAGTCTATTAATTCTGCAATATACTTCAATTTACAACTGAATAACCCTTCTTATTTCAATGAAAATCTATCCCATTCATACAAAACTCAAAAGACGTATAAAAGAAATTCAATTCAATTCAATTCAATTCATTTATTCACTAACAATTGAAAAATAGTTCTGTAGAGGCATAATAAAGACGAGATAAAAAACATCCCGGACCGACCCGACCGAGCGTAGGACCGAAAGGGTCCAAGAAACCTTAGAGGCAACTATAATACAAAATAAAGGTACGAAGGGGTACCATCGGTCCCTTTCCAGGGCTATTATTTGTATAGAGGATACGCAGACAAGGTAATTTATTATATTGAATGTATTGCTTATTGCTTCAGGCGAATATATTAAACAGTACAATAAATAAGGACTTAGGTGTCTTGTTTGACGTGAAACCTATTTGTCTGATCGTACTTTTTTTCTTTTCGCCGAAGAATTGGGCGGAGGTGTACTTATAGTACCTACACCCACATTTCGTTAGATACGGCGAAATGATTCGCTGATTTGATTTAGCGGTGAAGGTTCGGTTTTCGGATTTTGCTAATATACCTACTATACTTAACTATAATTTATTACTTTTACAACTCATTTCAATTCAAGTTTACTCAAACTTGTTACTGCCCTGACCTGTTTGCAAAACGTACGCCACACTATCTCTCAGGAGCTCATATATGTATTTGTGAAAAATAGGTACCTATATAACTAACTTCATAATTGTTTCAGTTGGATATTGACAAAAGTTCTGTGTAGCACATCCAATCGTTCCCCCTAATACCAAAACACTATGCATGAGAATCCGTGTTTATCATTGTACATACGTGATATTGGCAACATTGTGGTGGACAAATTTTCCTTAAAAAAAGCGATGAAGGAATAGTTGAAGTGCCTGTGTTGAAAAAATTAAGAATCCCCAACAACAAAATATTTTAATATTTCATAATTATAATAATAAGTAAATCATAAATAAAGTTTTATTTCTGCTTCAGTTTACAAAAATCCAATGCCAATGCCAAGTTTTTTCCCAACTATGTTGGGGTCGGCTTCCAGTCTAACCGGATGCACCTGAATACCAGTATTTTACATGGCAACTGCCTAACTGATCTCCACAACCCAATTACTGGGTAAATACCCCTTAGTAAGAGTGGTTGTCAGACTTACAGAGATTCTAACTATTGTCAAAGATGTGCTTTTCGAGGGACGGGGGTCTCCGTATGTAGAGATGGTCACCCATCCACGGATCAACCGCGGCAAGCGTGGCTTAACCTGATCGATCGACCCGTGCGGCTGTTTACTTAGCCACGAGCCCCTCCCCTCCTATTAGCTTACAAAAATATAACGTCAAAATTCTTATCAAGTATGAAAGGTGCAGCAGCCTCGCCCGTGTTGTACTAAAATCCAATTTATCGCTGTCATCCCTTGTCAGAAAATATTGTCTGTGTCATCGTATGGTTTAGTAAATCCTAAGCTGAATGAAACATGTTCATTTTCTTTGACTTGGGTTTATGTTTTTTTTTGTGTGCTGTCCACCTGAGAATAGACCCTTAATAATCACACTATCACACTAATATTATAAGGGCGATAGTTTGTGAGTGTGTGTGTGTTTATATGTTTGTTACTTCTTGACGCTCAAACGGCTTTAGCAATTTTTATAAAATTTGGTATGGAGGTAGCTGACACCCTGGATTAACATATAGGCTACTTACTATACTTATGCCAATGAAACCGCGTGGCGCAGCTAGCTATAATAAATGCGAAAGTTATTCTGACTATACGAGTGAACGGATTTCAATGAAATTGGCACGCAGATAGACCATTTTTTTATTTATTTTTTTAACGTGGAGAATTGCTCATGCATTCTGCACTACCACGGGGAGATAGTGCAGTTATGTGGGACTCTAACCCACTAAAACTCCACTGTGTCCTCCTCTACCGCTTACGGCGGGAACACGGGCATGCGTTAGCACTCATCCGTGAACCCGTCGCGGTTGTCCATCACCGCTGGGGAGTACTCCCCATCACCGGCGCACCAGAACACATAGCACGCCGTGACCACTCTAGGGATCAAATCAGCACATGGGCGCCAGACGACCCCGTGTCTGGGCACCCTTGGTCCCCCTGCGACGGGTCAGGTCATTGGCCCCGCCGCCTGCCAGTTTTCTGCCGCAGAGGATAGGGAGAGCGGCCAACGTCATACCAACACTCCTACTCCCCTCCGGACTCCCCCACCGCATCCGCCATCAGACGGTGGCGACCCCGTCAAGGCCGCGGAAGGTAGGAAGAGCGGCGCACCGCAATACCGGCACTCCTCTCCCGCCGCGGCCTCCAACCCTCAGCCGCGATGTCTCCCACAAGACATCGCGGCCCGCCTCAGTTGCGATGACGCCCAAGTGGCACCGCAACCTACTTCTTGGCCGCTACGTCGTCGGCTTACTAGCAAAAGCCCTGACCCCCCCTGGCCCCCCTCGGGTTCCTCTTCATTTCACCGTGGGTGACCAAGCCACGGCTACTGAGCCTCCCCGCCACGACAATGCGGGAACCCACCGGGGGGGGGACGCAGATAGACCATGACCTAGGTTAAGACATAGGATACTTTTAATCCCAGTAGTACTTTCCAATAATAAATTTCGACCTCCACGTCTGTGAAGCTGCTATATTTAGAAATAGCCCGGCGGCGGCGCCCCAGGTGGTGTCGGTCGCGCCAATGTGGAGCAGTGCATAATTTAAGGTTGCTATTTTCATTTGTCATAAGGACTGTGTTTTAGTTACTTTCGGTTTTGTCTAAGCTAAGAATAAGTTTCGGGATCACAACTACCTATGTTAGTCAGTTACCAGCACCTAATTAATTCTGTGAAAACCTGTGCAGCAAATGGTTTTCTTTTAATTATTTCTAACTTATCAACGAACATAACATCATACCTTTCCAGGAGGGTTAGGTCTGCCTAACCCTCCTGGAAAGGTATGAGCTGTTTAATTATTTCTTTGAAAATGTGGCGGCATCTAGATTGCCTCGTGTGAACTGCGCATCACATTGACATTTCGCCTGAAACACAGGTTTTCCTAGTTCAGGCTCAAAATTATGTGTGAATTTAACATAGATTTAAGAAAACTGTATTTAACACCATACCTTATGTTTTTTGAATAAAATTTATTATTTATTATTATTATTATTGACGTCACGCAAAATCCTGCATCGCGCAAGCAGAGTTTACCGCGCAACTAGTATACAACGTCTCGACATCGATCGTAGGCTAGTTGCCTACCAGACGCAACACCCGTCTGGTCGGAGGATCGTTTCTATGGAGATTGAGTGAACTTTATTGTTCCTTATACCTCTATAACAACAATAACTTCCGGTTTTTTTAAATATATCGAAATTATAAGTTGTTTTTCAGTGAGCCAATAATAGCAATCAACTTAAGAGGGCGCCGACCGCGCAGTGGCGCCCTCATCGTTTAACGGATAATAGTGGCCACTATTTTCCGTTTTAGTGATTATAATAAAACTAAACAATGTAAAACTACCGTTTATAATAATATTAACGTATAATCTTGTGGAGCACAACTTAACGTGCTTATTTTCTGCGTTTTCATTCTAAAATAAAATAAATAACCAAACAAACGATGTAGGCGCCACTAGACGGTCGGCGTAGCCTTAAGTTTTGACAGTGAGCTAGTTAATTTTCGGGTTGAACTTATCAAAATCATTGTTACATGCCTACAGTTTATGACTGTCTAAAAGTCTAAAATTATCGCAAAATTCATCATTATACGATGACGAGACTTTTTACACCACAAACAAATAATGTCCCAGTACGAAGGGACAAACATGGCTGTTCACTTGAAATGATTAATTGACTATGCGTAGTTATTAAAATACCGTTAGCAGAGTAATGTAATAATTCCCGTTTGATTGATGATGGAGTAAGCTCACCTGTCGAGGCAGATCTACCAATTTTAGCGAGTTATATTTTAGTTACGCACATTTAAATTTTGTGGGTTGAGGTGATTGCATTGCCGATAAGTAAATGATAAAACACAGAGCAAGACGAAGCCTTCGGAGCAAAATTGACATTTAGAATTATAGGTTACTAGCTGACCCGGCCACGCGTTGCTGTGGCTAACGTTTTTGTGCAATAAAATAATATTGCGATTATAAATGGAGATGTGAGCTATCCTATCTTTCAAGTTGGATCAAACTGCACACGGTGTACAAATTTGATTAAAATCGGTTAAGTAGTTTAGGAGGCCATCGCGGACAAACATCGTGACACGTAATTTATCTATATATATTATAGCCCGCGGCTTCGCCCAGGTTTCATGTCAGAAATTATCCCACGAGAACGTGCTACCGGGACAAAAAGTAGCCGATTTCCTTCAACAGGATGCCAATCCGTCTCCTTGCTAAATTTTATTGAAATCCGTTCAATGGTTTAGGCGTAATAAGGTAACATACATCTGTATGTATGTTACCTTATCACGCCTAAATCATTGAACGGATTTCAATAAAATTTGCAATAATAAAGTAACTCTGTAGTTACTTTCGAATTTATAATGTTAGTATGGATCTTTTGGTGATGGACAATATGGAATTAATACTGCCATCTTGATTTTTCATTTTATTTCACAAAACAATTGCTCAAATATTTATCAACAAGGCTCCTCTGTCAACGTAATTCCAGCGCCAAAAGATTATTGTAGCAGTGTATTACATTAGATTACATTACATTAGATTTCCGTTGCATAAAGTCACTGAGTAGGTACGTTGTGTTACCTTTCGTCGTATTTAGATAGGTATCTAAAAATAACTTATGGCGTCTTAAAAAACAATTGTTTGCCACCGACATTCATTCAAGACTACAAAAAAATAACTTTCAAATACTGGAGACAAGCGTTTGAAAAACGAACGAATTTATATTACCACCAACATTTTTCCGAAAATAAAAAAGTAATTTACGGTCTCCCAGCGTCTATCTATTATTACTCTCTGTATAATTCTTTCTTTCTTTCTTTTTAATAAATTTCTTCTGAACTTTTGATTTGAATTCTTTGATTTAGGTCGCAGCGTTCATTTTGCCATTTGTACAGACGCCAGCACATCAAGCTACCCGAAACTGTCAAATTTTCCCAATCAATTTTGAACCTTATGCTTTAGCAATAAAGTTGAAAATCTATTAAAGACATTTGACAGATTGTAGTAGCTTGATGTACGCGTCTGTACCTTGAATTTTAATGGTGCTTGAAGGGAGGAATTAGTTATGAAGTAAGCCGTTTCCATTTCCGTCCCTCAAAAATTTACTGCTGTCTTACTTATCAGGCGTCGTAAACTTTTTGGTATTCTTGTATAATTTATGTGCATAGCATTAGTTAGTTTCAGTCTTATTTTTTCTATCTCTGATGAAAAAAATATATACTTACATAAATTCTTAGCTAAATGAAAAAAATGGCGTTATTGGTATTTTAATCAAAGCAGAACCAAATTCCTATCTATTAAGAAATAAAGAAAATAATAACTAATATAATTCAACAAAATAAGAACACGTATTTATTACATAATTGATTAATGATAATATATACTAAATAATGGCTTAAAGTTTGTAATATACAATGTTTGGGACTATTTGCATCCGAACTAAGTGGTAAACCTGTGTCTCGGTATTACATAAATTAACCCTGAAAGGAGATACGGGTTCATTGTTTTACAGCTAAACTTCACCACATAATGCAGACTGAGATATTATCTCAGTTTATATCCAAAGTAAAACTGACATTATTTAACCGAATTGCACCAACATTCCTTTAGGTAACTCCGAACAACTCTCGGCTCCCATTAGTTTTAGCGACACGGTGGGATTAGGACGCTTTCATAATGAAAGGTGATTTATACCAACAATAATATTGTGCGATTAACTAAAATATATCATGCTTACGTTTTTTAAACTATATTGATGATACAACATATAAATCTGCGATCTGAGACATGTAGGAGAAGCCAAATAAAACATTTTCCCGATCTGTGATCTTTCATACTCAACATTAGTGACCACTAGATTAACGAAACAATCAAAATTAAACCTGTGTGTATAAATTAAAGCTTAAAATTATCTAGTAAAGGAAAATAGACGTATCACCCGTACCGATCCAATTCCTGACGTTTGTGTCTATATCAATATTCCGGAGACAGACGTACTATTTTTATTCGACTGCCCTGTTTACCTAATCATCATCACCAGATGCAGCTGAATACCAGTACTTTACATGGGGCGACAGCCTATCTGACCTTCACAACCCAGTTACTGGGTAATACGATACCCCTTGGTAAGATTGGTTATCAAACTTTCGGGTTTCTGACGACCCATAACGACTGTCAAAGACCCACGAATAACAGCCCGGAACGGAGGGTTCTTGGTATGTGAAGATGGTCATCTATCCACGGACCACCCGCGACAAGCGTAGCTTCACCTGATCGATCGAAACGTGCGGCTGTTATTAGAGCTTGTCCAGAAAGGGCGAATTCGCCGCGATTCTCTCGTGCGTATTACGCGCGACCGTTGCGTCCAGAAAGAGCGTACCAACGCGCGAGCATTTGGGTTCGAATTTCATTTGTCAGTACAAAAAATGGAGTTGAACGCTCTGGAGTTCACGCGTCAACTGGACGCAACAAGGAGTCTCCAGTATCTCGACTCGTGCGCATTACACGCGAGTCGAGAGTCTGGCGAACGGCACGCGATTTACGCGCGGATTTTGAAACCGCGCGATGCTTGTGGACGCGATGTATTGGCGCCTAGTATCTCGTTAACACGCGAATGAATTCGCGCGAAATGTTTCGCGGCGAATTCGCCCCTTCTGGACAAGGTCTTAGCCACAAGCCCCTGCCCTGTTCCCCTGTTTTCTGTATAAAGTCGCGTAGGTACAGATTGATCGTTTTGGATAATACATATTAACCTTTATAAAACCACCTTTACAAAGGACATTATCCTGGAAAACCCCAAACGTCATTTGAACTTTGAAAATGACTCTTTAAGATTCCGTTCGCAGTTTCCCGACCTGAGTCTCTGCAAACATATTGAAGATTAGCGTCAGAGTAGATTTAGCTGATCCCTCTGGAAGAAACTTGATTAGTAAACGGTACCGAGTGTCGGCTCTCTGGGGAGGTACCTATTAGTTGATGTAATTTCTGTTTAGGTTTGGAAAATGCATTCGTAGTGTTAAGTGATTGAAGTATTATACTGGTGTAGTCCTAATAAAGTACATTATTTTTATCTCACGAAGCGGCGCGCGCTTTACTTGTGATTACCAAGTGTTCAAACACGAATGTGTGCGTGAAGACGAGTAGCGTCAGCACATAACTCACACACACACATTCCCGACTTCGAAAGCGCAATATAATAGGTACACAAGCTATATACAAGCGTTAGGTTTGACGACTCCGCCTTGGAATGTAAATGTGGTGCTGTTCCACAAACGACAGGACACTTAATATCGTGTCCTGCGTGTCCTGTCAGCTGCACGTTACAGGAACTGATGTTTGCTGGTGATGGCGCCAAACAAGTAACCGAATTCTATTGACACGCTAAGAAGAAGAGGCGTTAGGTAGTACCTAGTCTCCTGTCATGCTCAACCTTGATTATAACATTATAATGTCATTCCTCATTTGCAGTCTGATCCCTTTTGTCCACGTATACAAAAACCACCTCTTTATCTTCAATATTAATTTTCAGACAAACAAAATAATAACAGCAAACTGCTGCCCTACAAATGTTATCCAACAATAGTGTCGGCCCGTCGGCGCAAAGATTTAATTAGCGCAGTCATAAACAGTGCAAAAGTTGCGCCACAACTGAACTACAACAACTGGTTCAGCTTGTAAGTGAATGCCGGTGGAATAAAGTCGGACTTTTTTGTTTTTATTTTTTGTTGAATGAAGGTACACATTTCAATCAGCGCCTGTAATATGATGTTGAGATAAATATAGATTTATATACATATAAATAATTTTTCGTCGGTTGAAAGAAAAAACAACTGTTCTATAGATTTTGACCGTGTAGGTATTATATTTTCTATGAAACAGCAGATTCTTCTTTTGATAACCATCGAAAAATCTCTACGAGGGCGTTTAGAATCATGTGCTGAATGGTTACAGTCTGCGCTATCCTGTCTTTAAAAATGTACAGACACCAGCACATCAACTTACTACAATCTGTCAAATTTCTTTAATAGATTTTCAACTTTATCGCTAAAGTATAAGGTTCAAAGTTGATTGGGAAAATGTTACAGTTTCGGGTAGCTTGATTTGCTGGCGTCTGTACTTACACTCATTTACAACGATGAACTTGACTAATTGACTACTGCTTAGAAAGTCACCAACCTGCACCTGATAGCGCGCGGGCGCTCAATCATGTTGTTTTAACACACTGTATATTATCTTATAGTGGTTGTGTGTGTGGTAGGGAGAGTAATAAATATAAAAAAGAAACGTTTATTTGTCACTAGAATAAATACATTAAAAATAGGACAGACACTCAAAGTCACAATCTTACAATATGAATGTATTACAAAAGTAGGGGTTACTAAACTTATTTTGGGGGTCAGTGTTCAATCAAGGGATCTGTTAAGACAATACAGCATTTATTATAGAGGAGTGTCGCCACATTATTGACACGCTATTTATAAAGGCATGACACATCAAGCTACAATCTGTGAAATTTCTTTAATAGGTTTTCAACTTTTTCGCCAAAGCATAAGGTTCAAAATTGATTGGGATAATTTGACAGTTTCGGGTAGCTTCATGTGCTGGCGTCTGTACAATAAGAACATGCAGTCATTATATTCTGCCTAGCCTTTTTCCCAACTATGTTGGGGTCGGTTTCCAGTCTAACCAGATGCAGCTGAGTACCAGTATTTTACATGGAGCGACTGCCTATCCGACCTCCACAATCCAGTTACTGGGTAATACGAAACTCCTTGGTAAGACTGGTAACTAACATATGAATGTGTAACATGTGAATGTGCGAATGAAAAAGAAAAGGTGTAAAAATTTAAAAACCTAAAATATAGTTTCAGCTTATGTTGTGGTGGTATGACTGGAGGATGTTTGAGTCTGTGTGTGTTTGTGAAAGTGGTTAGGTGCGCACCATTTGTATATAGGACGGGGAAGGGCAGGTATTATAATTAATCCCTATGTGATGAACTTGAGTAAATCCTCTGTCTCCTGGTAATCCAGGCTTTGAAGCCACTCCGTAACATTGTTTTTATTTCGTGTCGTGTCGATTTAACAATGTTTAACTTTTTATTTATGGTGTTATAGAGTTTACTGCTCAAATTGCTGTACTGGCGTTTAGCGAACACAATTTTTTACTTATAACCTACAGTTGCATTATTGTACTCAATAGATAATGGAATTGAATTTGCGTTTTTGTTCTTGAAATTCATGTAATGGGTTTTTGTAAGATTTATTATTAGATTGTTTATTGTAAGCCAATTTAATAATTTAGATAGGCAATCATTTATTTCTAGTTCATGATTTATATATTCTTGTTATTTGTGAAAAGAGCCGTACTGTCATCTGCAAATAAAACCATCAGCGTTAGGTAAATCATTAAAATATATGAGAAATAGTAATGGACCTAGTATCGACCCTTGGGGTACACCATATTTTATAGATCTTGGGCTAGATGTATATTTAATTTCTGTTTTTGTAGATGGACATAATTGTATTATTTCAGTGAACTGTATTCTATTACTGAGATAGGATTTGATTATTTCTAGTACTTTACCTCGAACTCCGTATATTCCTAGTTTATGTAGTCAACATAATCAAAAGTTTTGGTCATGTTCATGTATAGGGCTGTGACTTGGATTTTTTTAACTAGTTCCGTTATCATTTTTTGTAAAAACTGATGCATTGGTGCATTAACCGATTTCCTTTTTCTAAATCCAACTTAATTATCTATTATTAATTTTCTTCAAAATATTCACTAAGATAAAAGTCAATCTGTTATAAGTTCTAACGATTTTATTGAGCAACACACCCAACACAGAAAACAGTCAGAAGAAGAATAGCCACAAATACGCTAGGCACACACTGTCCTATCAAATCAAGTCATTTATTCAAACTAGAATAAGAATCAGCGCTCTCTGGACGTCAAAATTACATAACACAGTTACCCAAAAAGCCCGCCCATCACCATTTCCTAGTGCTTTAGCTGAGAAGAAAAAGTGGCGCAGCATACTCCCCAGCAGTCACAATAGTCATAGCACAATGTTATCAGATAGTACGGAAGAATACGCGAACAAGGTGTCACGAAACCATGGGAAGTCACGCGTTGCTACTCGCGATACAAACATTTTGTGCGTTCTCACTGCTATTAAGCGTAGACGGCTAACTTTGACACTGACGCGCAGTAAATATTTTACCAGTCTCCTTGGTAAATGTTAGTAGTCGTAAATACTCATTTGCCTTTCAACCTTAACAATAACAAGATAATGATTACAATCGTTTAACAACATGATCTGTTGAAATGCACGAAGGAGTATTCCAAATTCGCGATAAGGTTCAAATTTGCTATTGCAGAAGAGGGGTCAACTTATGTTAGAAAGAAATTGTACTAACCATTTGATGTAAAAAACAAATAGCAACAAAATTAAGTATCTATTATGGCACTACAAAAGAAATGCGTATCTTCCCACTTATCCTTATCCAAGGCCGTCTCCTCTATACTCTATTTATTATAGGTAACAATAGAAAAATAAGGGTTATTACCCCTTTTGTTATTCCGATGCTAGCTTCTGCTCACGGCTTCATCCGCGTGAAATTTATTGTTTTAACATAAAAAATGTAGGTTCCTTCTACTAGCAGCGCCCTGCGGTCGAGCCCTTAGGAATATCAGGATAAAAAGTATTCTATGTGTTATTCTGATATATAAGCTATATTACTGTAAAGTTTCATTAAAATCCGTTCAGTAGTTTTTGCGTGAAAGAGTAACAAACACCCATCCGTCCATCCTCGGAAACTTTCGCTTTTATAATATTAGTAGAATTAGTACGATAATCGAATACTAACTAACATCTATTATATGACAATAAATATAAAGCAATATAATCTATTAGCCAGAAATATTTAAAAAATAACTCTAAAATGCAGTAATTTTGACAATATTATACAGTAAACTGTTGTTATTAGGCCGTTATTTTTCTAATTTATCTATTAGTAATAATAAAACTGAACAGTTTGTTTTTTTGTTTGAACGCGCTAATCTCAGCAACTACCTGTCGGATTTGAAAAAATACTATTGCATTTGGTAGCCCAATTCTTGAGGAAGGCTATAGGCTACTTAACATCACGCTAGGACTCTTAGGAGCCAAGAAAAAATAGACAGACAGAACGCTAACTGAAAACGAAGTAATTGCGATGTGACGGGGTGGGTTAGTGGAACAAGAAATTTGACGCGGACGAACTTGCGGGCAGAAACTAGTGCAAGTGATTGAAACAAAATTAATTCCAAGTGAATAAACATACTAACAACACGTACCTACCTAACAACAGAATTAACAGCAAAAATATTCAAAGCATGAATACTTCGCCTTAACATATCGTTGTGTCGGACAAGTCTCCACCCGCCGCGCCGAGGCTCGGTCGGAAACGGAAATGAATTCGGTATCGCTACGTAGATGTTTCGAATATCGAAACGAAACCCAGCCCACCTCGGCATTGGTAAACAGGGTATATTTAATACTGAATCCCTGCTCTGTGGATATTGGCATGGAGTAAGCTGTAAATTACCGGTTTGTTATCTTGTTTAATATCAAGTTGGGTTGAAAGAATGGATGGCTGAATTACAGGAAATTGCTTTGAATTCTGCGAAGATTTTACCTACCTAGTTATATTTGTGCGTGTTCTATCGAGACCGCCCGACTAGGTTAGATCTAAACTAAACCTTTATTTTTGTAAAGTCCCACTGCTGGTCAAAGGCACCCGATGTTCTTCCAGTTACACTTTTCCAGCACCACCTCGAACCAAGCCTCACGGCATGCTTCCATCTCGTCTCGCCGCTTCTCTCTGGGCCGGCCTCGGCGGTGCCGTCCATCTTCAGGCACCCATTTTTTTTTTTCAGCATGGGAAATCATCAAATGACCCCTCCTGCTCTGGGTGGAGCAGAAGGGAGTGTTAGACTCGTATTGACTAAAACCCACCCGTGTTCCTTCCTTAGCCCTTTATGTTCCGGGCCAGCGGTAACCCTTTCGGACAATCCCGCTGTCCCGGCAGGCTTCAGCCCTGACGGGCCCCTTCGGTTGATGCTGACATCTCTTTGAGGCGCGCGTGGAACACGTACGCGCCGTCCAGCACGGGCCTGGTCCTGATCGGACGGTGAGCTACACCCATTTTGTAGAGATATTTGCCCGATATATTCTTTACATGATTTTATTTCGAACTAACCTCGCTTTCACCTGCATATTTTGTTATCTACAAGCAAAAACGTTGAGCACAGCTTTTGCGTCAAAATTTCTTACAAAATTCTTACATCAAAAGCCAGTCTTTAGTTCAATCATACCCTACAGACAGATTTACTTTCTCAATATTGATATGTGTGTAAAGAATTGCTTCGACGTATCAAAGACACACACACAAAGATCTTTTTTCACAAAGATCTTTTTGTCTTTGTTGTTATCCTTTGTCAACTTCAAAAGAATGCTTATGTATACGTACAAGTTAGGTCAAAACATCTAGATTTTATCAAAAATATGAAAATGGACTTAAATATTCTATTTTCAGAAATAAATTTATTGAGGCCTTACTTTGCATTTTCCAATTCATCTTATAGGTTCCAGTGGTTTTATAAGAGCTTTATATTTGTTATTCAAATAAGTAAGCAAAAAGGTGAATTTAAAATTTTATTTTTCTCAACTGAAAAATATCAACCAGAGGTGGCTAGGCGGATGAAATAATAAACATTTTGGTGACCTAAAAATTGTTCTAGAAACACTTCGATATCGTCACCCTAATACGCAAAACTTGTATCTCCATTTTGACCAACTTTACAGGAGCAATAAAACTGATTTATTTAGATTTAAAAATAATGTTAGTACCTACCTAATTTAATACACTTCCATAGTAAAAGACATTACCAAATGAGTTACAAGGCTTGCTTTTGAAAAAAAATAATTATGGTGCATTTACGAGGTGTACTTGGCATCCATTTTTAGTGTGCACAAAAAGTGACGATGTTTACAATGAAAAATCCAAATTTTTACGCATCAATTTGTCATCAAATCGTCACTTTCGATCTTTGGTGGAGTTACGAGGTTTGCGTATTAAGGTGACGATATGATATCACAATATAAATACTCTTACATCTTTCTTTTTCCTATTCTAATTTGGATTGTTAATTGCTTGGAATTAATAAAATTATTATTGATGTCATAATCAGCCTATAATGTTTTAACTACTGGGACACAGACCTCCTCTCTGTGAGAGAGGGAGTGGGCTGTAGGTAATCTACCACGCGCGCCCAGCGCAAGTTGGTATATGACACAAGTCTTGGAATTTTTGGTACTAGGACATGCCGGTTTTCTGACGATGTTTTCCTTCACCGTTTTTGAGAACAGTGGTAATGGAATTATTTACATTACAGTAAAGCAGATGCTTTACAGTTATACTGACAGGTGTCTAGGTTCGAACCCACAACACAACTCGTAAGTGGAAGCCGATATCTCCCTCATGTTGTCTCTTGTGTGTCTACTTATCTATATTATACGCTGTTGAGGCAAAACATGACTGTGGTATAATTTAATGTAACATCTCGCATGCTATTGTGTGTATACTCATGTTTTGGAAATATAGATGATCTTATCTTATTAAATCTTATATTAATCAAATGATTGCCAAACAAAAATTTGATTGATAAAGTTCTTGTCAAGATGCTGCAGTTGTTTACCTTTCTCTTCAATAGGTAAACCTCCATATGGATTGAATCAAATAGGTATATAAATCATCAAAATATATTTTTATGTGCGCACGTACTTGTGACATGTGCCAAATAAAGGCTCCTTCAAACAGGCGCGACACGGGATAAAATCGCGTGCGACACAAAGGAACCGCAAGGTGCGCAACGAGCGGTGCCTTTGTGTCGCGTGCGATTCGCGTCGCGCTTCGCGCCTGTTTGCAGGAGCCTTAAACATAAAAAAATATCTTTCTTCTTTCATTCTTTCAATAATATACCTAGGTACTATATTCTCAGCTATTCAAAATATCGTGTTCTGTATAACGCCATCTGGCGACAAGACTTCAATGTAATAAGCTGCATACTTTAACTACCAACTTCAAACTTCAGTTCAGATACTCACCAACCCGCATGATGTCAACACAAACAAAAGTTTCTTGTCTCATTATAAGTTTTCCTTTGTCTGTAGGTCTTTGAAAGAAATAATTAACTACCTACTGAAGGTGTTGATGAAAAGATACTGGCAATAATAGGCAACCGTGGGGGGTTGTTTGTGAAGGCACAGATGTACAGAATAACGCCGAACGTCGCGATGATTTTGTTTGCCGAATCCGAATGCGTGGTCGCGTCCATAGAGGGCACCATCTGAGTGACATAAATTAACACGACGATTGCGTAGGTATTCACGCGGACGGTCATTTTGGTTACGACGCGGGATAACGCTACAGATGCCTGTAGAGTAAAGCATGCTCTGTGGAGTAAAGGTAACCGCCCGTCACCGCCTTGAAAAATTCCACCCGCTTTTCGCCAGCGCGCCGTCAGCAATGCGACCACCATGCTCTGTGACGACCACTCGCTACTGGCACGCCACAGGTGAGGTGACAGATAGCGTGCCCCCTTTTTCGGCGCTCATGGTGGTCCTGCTGAAGGGAGCGTGACTACCGCCGGACCACCTTCAAAGTCGATTTCCTCGAAAACTATTAAGGTACCAATTTTGTTGTTCGAGTACTAATTAGTACCAATTGAGTACTAATTATTTACCAAATATGGAAGCGATTGGCGTTGGTGGTCCGGCGGTAGTCACGGACATCAATTTGTCTACCAAACGTGAAGACTGTAATATCGACGTTGGCCGTATAGGTAAAAAGAAGTCAAAGTTTTCAGGCTCGTTGCAATCGTTCTTTTTGTTACCGATCTCAATCAGAATAATTTTGAAGGATATTGCTAATCCATTGCTTCATATGTTCGAAAAATGTGTCTGCTCAACAACGTAAATAACGCAATGAATGTTGTTGCTGTCAAAATGAAACCCATTGCTACTGATAGTGTGTTACGCAGTTATCCCACAGTTCAAATAAATTCAAATAGATTTTATTGCCTGCATCGATTGGATTGCCTCGTTGGTGTAGTAGCCGCAAGTGCTACTGCTGAGCACGAGGTCCTGGGTTCCATTCCCAGGTCGAGAAAAGTGTTATTGAGTTTTTCTATCAGGAATTTCGGGTGTACCTACTATGGGTAAACCTCCGCCTTACCCTTCGGAGATTACAGGCATGATGTTATTTTATTGAGTTCACTTATTATTTTATTGAGTTTACTTATTATTTTATTGAGTTCACTTATTTTATCGAGTTCACTTATTAGGCTTTTATTAATTACCAGTAAAACCGTCTACTAACTACGACGAGGGTCAATAAATGAAACCATTATAACGTCGTATTATTTATTTTCGTGTGTGTTCCAGCCGCCCGGTTCAGTTACGGGCGGCGTTTACTTTTTACGTTAAGTTCACGTATGTAACGCTACTCTTTACGAAATTGTCGAAATACTGATATTATCAGAGGGACCACAGTCCCGCAACACAAACATACAGCGGCATCAACTTTGAGAGAGTAACACTTGGCCATCTCTTTCACTAAATCTGTAACATCATAAAATCTAAAAATAGAGAAGACCTTCAGAATTGATATAGAAAAAACATGATAATCTAAATTTTAAAGTTATAGGTAGTCGTATCGAGTTTGTACGTAGGCCAAATTATCTATACAAGTCTTGTAACAGAAGTTATTTTATAATTTTACGCTATATAACCATCAGTTTGCGTATAAATACTCTATCAATGTGTATATCTCAACAAACAATCAAATCAATAATGAAATTGTTTAACTACATTAAAATATATCGCATCTATCAATTAAATCGTTATATTCATTTAATTTGGAATATATCTAGTTAAACTTTTAATTGTTATAATATACAAGATATATGGGCGGGCAGATATCAAGTCAATGAATATGTAACTCTAATCGTGTATAATAAGTTTTATTTTCAATAAATTAATTTATATATAGATGGATTCTAACAAGTGCTAAAATTACAAAGACAGACATATGTAATAACTGTATTACAATGCAATTCATCGGTACCTAGGTGTAACTTTTCGAACCTAGGTGTAACTTTTCGGAACCTATATAGTTGTAACATTTCATAACGTAGACGTAACTTTTCAGAACCTAGGTGTAACTTTTCAAAACATAGGAATAACTTTTCAAAACTTAGGAGTAACATTTCAGAACCTAGGTGTAACTTTTCAAACCTAGGGTTACATTTCGAAACCTAAGTGTAATCTCTCAGAATTATTGCCCCATTGAAGCCAACTTAAGCTGTGCGCCGTAGTCACTACACACTACCGCCGCATCGCGGCTGGCTACAGGACTGTCGAGCGACACTTCAAGCCACTCACAACATTTAGAGCGTGCTTACATCACTGACGTTTTGTTTCAAACTTACTACTGTCACTTTAATTTGATACCCTACTTAACTTTTCAAACGTTATACAATTGTT
Organism: Luperina testacea; assembly: GCA_927399505.1. NCBI lineage: Eukaryota > Metazoa > Arthropoda > Insecta > Lepidoptera > Noctuidae > Luperina > Luperina testacea. The sequence goes on along the minus strand of OV656759.1, from coordinate 16,533,789 downwards.
ATATTTACTTATTCATTTAGGCTTACCAATTTTTCGTTTAACTTCGATCAATAACAATATTCAAAATCCTTGTTAGTCCCTCATTTGCTTTCTTACTCAACTTCAACTCTTGACTAATGACTTTTGTGGAATAAACACCACAATTTTGCAAATTTCACGTACTAAATCCACTAAATGAAAAAATTAAATCTCTCTGACACGTGTGACAGCTATCGGACTCTCGACCGAGGTCCGACCACGCAAGATATCGTCATAGAAGTCCGACTTTCTTACTCTCTGATCTCGCAACTTTGTCATGTAAAAGTGACAGTAAATAACTCGTTCGACAAAACATCGGCCATGCAAACACCCGTACAGCTATATGCATCCAAACACCACGCCTTAGTCATGATTAATGTGAACAATACAAGTCATGATCAATCGTATCAAAGTCTAAAGTATTACATAATAATAGGCGAGAGACCTACTGTCGATTATAATGTCTTATGAGTACATGTGTATATTTTAAACGAATTTTGTTAAGCTCATAATTTTACTAGGACGAGTAAGGCGCAGCGAGTGGAAGCATCGGTTCCCATTACCGGACAATATCGTGATAACAGTCACAACTAGATTTTCGTCCTTCAGACCAAAAGGACATCAGAAAAGACTCAAATATCTTCAAAATATTCATAGAAGTATATTCCATCAAACGAAGAACTTATGATTGTACTACACTAAACACGTATCTGATCAATATGATCCACTGTGATCATTCCCCATTTATCTAAATTGAGTGTTTAAAACCCCTCTATTCTCTAATCACTACATAGTATAAAACAAAGTCGCTTTCTCTGTCCCTATGTCCCTTTGTATGCTTAAATCTTTGAAACTACGCAAAGGATTTTGATGCGGTTTTTTTTAATAGATAGAGTGATTCAAGAGGAAGGTTTATATGTATAATAACATCCATTAAATAGTGGAGAAGTACTGTTATTTTTGAGGTTTCTAATGTGATGTCGTAAATAATTACATTTTTTTCGCTTACATTGCAAACGCAGGCTGAACCCTACGAGTTTTATCAAAATAATGTACTAAGTATTGTACACATTGAAAAGGTCTACAGAAAAGTCCGTGATGGTATTTGTCTATCTCTTATGGATAACCCACAATAACTTTTTTTTGTCATTTACTTTTTACGACAAATAATGGCTAATTTTCGAAGCGATTTTAACCAATACAGCATTAATCCTTAACCAATTAAATACCTTGAATACATTGTTCATTTAATATAGATCTATATGGCCCTTTACACTGTATGATTTAAGTGAATATTTTCGAAGATATTACAGATTTAAAAATTGCGGGACGTAGCGTTTGCGGCGGTACCGGCCGGCCGCCCGGTGCGGCAAGAGTATTATTTTAGTATCAGCATTGCACCCGTGCGAAGCCGGGGCGGGTCGCTAGTATTTATATATTTTGCAATAGAAATTAGTATTTCACACGTATATAAATAACATCTAAAACATTGAGTGTCCGGAAATACGAACCGACGACCAAAATCTTCATGAAGGCGACCGTTTGACTAATACAATCCATGTGATCGTTAAAATTATCGCTATATATTGTCATCGATTTTCAGCCTTCATACAAGATAGTGTTACTATTATTCGTACACGAATTCCTTTATAGTAAAAGTCTATGATCGAACGCGTCAGCCCCTGCGAAAGATGAACAAATGAATTAGGATAAAGGGAACTCGTGCACAAACATTGATATTATTAAAATTTATAGAGGTACAGCAAAGGCGAGGTTCTCCAACGAAGCCCTAGTATCCATTATTACAAACGAGGAACAGGTACAAAAAGTAAAAAGTATCAAAAACATTTTGTGTCCCATATCAGTCGTGTTATTTGTGCAATGCTATTTTTTATAAACAGTTTAATATTTAATAACAAAATTTCGTCTTGAAGTGTCGCTCAAAAGTAATAAGTAACCGTGTAGCCTCCGACAGACATATAAACAAGTGTATAATTATTATGCTTTCTATTATAAATGGACCAATCATGGCAGTGAAAGTAGGATCAGTGCTGTCATTGGTCGATTTCTCCCACTCTTATATGTCTAGCAGACGCTAGTTATAAGAACTGAGGTTATGTTTTCGAATTTCGAATGCTAACGTACATTTTTGAATTTATATTTTTCTATAATTCAATTCGATCGTTTGGATCATCCGAACTTCGAACACAGCGCCCCTGATCTTGAGAATGCGACCGATCCAAACGGATAAATTCCATTCCTTCATAGAATTAGCGACTCGTAAAAATGCTTTACTAACACTATATTTAATTAATATATGTTATATATGTATTACTTTATTAAAGAACGGGGATTATTTGAATAGTACTTTAACATTCACAACAGCTTTGCGTTTGCTAGACGTTTCCAATATGCCACGTAATCGCTCGTTCTACGACGGATAGCCTTCGAGTCTACGAGCTACACTGATATGGTCTCAGTCTCAAGACAGTCCGTACGTCTGATCTATGATACACTCTCCCTACTCGAGCTACTGACTTGTGTGCGTCGTCGATACTAAAATATTGTGATTTTGAAATGATTTTTTGATTATCATTAGTCTTATAATATTTGGAAGTTGCTTTGTTTGTTTTGTCTGTAAGTCAATAACTTGGACATTTTCTGTTCATCGTGTCGATTCCGTACACAAGTCTCTGATATGTGGGATGATGTGTGTAGCGCCGCGGGCCGCCCGCCGCGGTCCCACCCGAATGGTACAAAATTGGAGCGTACCTACATATACGTTTATTATATACAATGTACAATACAATACGATAAACACTATAGTGGCTACGGGGCGGGACGCCGGCGGCCGGCGAGACGTGTCGCCTCGCGCCTCAGCATGATACATTCTCACAATAATATACATCGTAACTCGCTCTATATATAACAAACATTACACGAACGCGCACCACGCTCGTCGAATAAACAACATAATATACAGCGGAATCGTAGCACTCTTTCGATTCGATTAAAAAAATTGACTAGAAAATCTCAATTCGCTACGAGCACTATGCGTGCGTGGAGGACGAGGAGAATATGTCAGCGGCGCGCCACGCCTCGGCCTCCTCCTCCGCGTCGTACTGCTGCAGGAAGGGGTTGGTGGAGCTGTAGCGCGGGGACAGGCCGCCGCGCCCCGGCGAGTTCAGCGTCACAGCCAGCCCGGCCGACGTGCCCGGGATCACGGAGCGCGGGGACTCGCGGGAGCCAGGCTCGCGCGGTGTGTGCTCGCGCGAGTGCTCTCGCGGGGTGTGCTCCCGCGACGAGTCCCTGGACTGGTGCTCCCTATCCCGCGGCGTGCTAGTCCGTGGAGAGTCGCGCGGGGAGGCTCTTGGTGACGCGCGCGGTGAGGACCTCGGCGAAGACCGCGGAGATGCGGTGCGCTCCGGTTGCCTCAATATGGAGGACACAGATCCTCCATGTTTAATTGTATCCGCAGGGCTGTGACTCCCGGAGCTACTGCTGGGCGAACCGGGAGAGGAAACTGTCACCTGACGGGACCGAGGTGGCGCGGGCAGAGGACCTCTGAGCGGCGACTGCGGACGATATTGGCCGGCCCTGACTGATGAGAGAACCTGGAACATAACATGAAGTAATCTGAAGGAATGTATCTTGGCTGTCTGACTTTGGTAAATAATATTATGAGAAGTAATTACATGTGCGGGCGGCGAGCGGTCTGGCACGGGCCGACCCGAGAGAGCTGGCGGCGGAGATGCTGCTGATGCTGCCACTTGAGGCCGATATGGACTGACTGAGGGCGGAACTCGGCCTGTGCAGAAAAAGTACACGATTTTAGGGCCAATTTTATTAATAAAACTGAACTCGATCAGCACATCTAATCAAAATGTGTTGATTGCGTTCAGTTTCAATGCTCAAATTCACCCTTGTCTATTAATTTCCACAATATTGGAATATATAACAAGTTAAAATTAAACTTGAGAAAGAGGTTCAAACTCTGTGTAGGTACAAAAAGTAGAAAGTGATAAAAGCCTGTTGAGAATATGATGATGGTGGAAATAGTGAAATAGTAAAAAAACAGGCAACATTCTTAATCAATTTAGAATTATGCAAGTTGCATGGAAAACTACGTTTATGCTTTTATTTTAATGGCATTACTGCGGCTTCTCTTATGTATTTTATGCAGCCAGCTATATTCCCATCTTACATAAAAGTCTATGTAAGGAGGTAGTATATAATACCTTGGGGGAGTGTGAGTGAGGCCGCTGGCGACGCACTGACTCTGTTTCCACGCGGCCCGGTTACTGACTCGCCGCGCCGAACTGTCTACAAACATACATGCGTTAAGGGACCGCTCAGCCTTTAGACATTCAGTGTTCTTGTCTAGTGTATAAGTATAGTATAGATCAGCTAGGGCATGCAGAAGGATTTGGAGAACTAGAAGGTTTTCTAACGCGTTTTGGGCTAATGTCTCACTACCAAAATTTACTTCAAAATCCCTAAAAGGGGCATCGGAATCTTTAATCATATTTAATGTATGTTTTAAACCGTGCCAATGTCTACAAATTTTACTAAGGGTTAGATTTTTCATCAGATTAATTGTGTCTTGATGAATTATCTTACTTATACCGAGTAAGTCTACATTTTCATCTGGAAGGTCACAAAAATCCTCAAAGATAGCTAATAAATACTTTTCAATTATCAAGAGCTTCATATTGATTCCTCTTGGAATTGAGGTCCAGTGGTTTACGCCCGTTTGCGTGAGGAGTAAGAGATCATAATATGAGATGAGTAGGTACAGCAATAGGTGAAAGTAGCTTAGTGAGGAGTAGAATATTGTCTAGTTGTGTTTTGGGTCTATTTTCTGGAGTATGCTAATGGGTGACTATGTGCGTGCTTCTGCTACTAATTAGCATGATGATGTAAAAAACAACATTGGTATGACGAATAAGTCGTCAGCATCGCCAGCGAATAGCATCGGAAAATATTTCATTTTACTCAAAGACCACGTATAGTTTATGGTGTTAATCTATGATTAAAGTCCAGCCAGCTTGTTTTTTACATCACAATCACTCAATGTAGTGTAAAGATTGACACAAGAGGTGACATTACCTGAACGTTTAGGGGCAGGCCATATCTGCAGAAGGCACTGCAGTACATTTATAGACCTCTGGTAGTCCATTTCTGTTGGCGGTTGCGAATGGAGCATCAAAGGTGGTGCCAGAGCCACTGCGAGGTGTTGTGGAGACATCTTGTTACGGTCCTGAGCAGCCACGACCAAGGCTAAGTGGTCGAGTAAGAATACCAAGGTGGCTCTTGATGCTCGAGGGAGTAACTCGACTACTGAGGCCATTAATCGAGCGTTGCCATCCCTGTCATCTGGGAGACATATTCCTGAAAGAAAAGGGAAAAACTAATATGATGAAGAACTCTTTGTTTCAAGCCATTATAGTAGTAGTGTGGTCTTTAGCTATAGTCTATTTTAGAGGTGGCATAAGAAATTGTATGCTAGACAATTCTTGCAGACAGAACACACATGTCATTCTGTTCAGAATGCATAATCTGCATTACTTTAATATCTAGTTCCATCAAAATTCATACAATTAAGCAAATAAAACTTTAAGTACTACTTAGTTCTACATAATTATGTATTGTTTGGTATTTAACAAAAATACAAAATAAAAACTCAAGTATGTAGGCTTAACAGAGATATTTTTTAAACAGACAATGAATTCATTTTATTTTAAATTATTGTACATGTCGAAAGTTTAAAGACCACAAACGTATGAATGTCATTGGTTTTTTGTTGTTATAGGTATACGTATTTTTAACGTATAACGAACTAAAGTGTATTAAATGTTGACATTTTGAACTTAGGTATAATGTCTATCGATATTTTTAATCATTAGATATTTTTGTCACTCGGCATTTCAATATTAGATATTTTAAGCCCAAATATGTACCCCTTTTTATATATTAAGGGCTGATTTTTCAATCATCTGATAATTTTATTCGAGGAATAATTTTGAAATTTGGCAGTCATTTCATATAAATACTGTCAAACGTCAATTTTATTGCTCGAATAAAAGTTATCTGGCGATGGATAAATCAGCCCTAAGCCTTTTTAAGGTTATCCATTAGTTACCGAACACTGTATATAAATTCTGCATGTCGGGATACCTACCCAGTGCATCAAGAGTCATCTGATACATGCAGCGGCTGAACAGTGGCTGCGGCAACTCCCTCAGGTAGTCCTTCAGTAGACCGGTGATGACGTTGATGTCTGGCACGGAGTCTGGAGCCAGTTCGACTCCTCGAGCATTTTTGTCGAACGCTTCCCGTAGGATGCGCTTTTTACTTGCCGAACCGCATAAACGGTAGAGACCTGTGTCAAAGAAAATTGATTTAAGGATATTTTACTATTAAAATAATAATGAAATCGTGAGTATTTTTTAATTATTATCTAAACTAAACAGGGGCTCGTGGCTAAGTGATAACAGCCACACGGGTAAGCTGCGTTTGCCGCGGTCGGTCCGTGGATGGGTGACCATCTTTAGATACTGAGACCTCTCCGCCCGTCATTCGTGGATCTTTGACAGGCGTTACGGATCATCAGAATCCCGAAAGTCTGACCGCCAGTCTCACCGCGTTGCATCGCGTTACCCAGTAACTAGGTTATGAAGGCCAGATAGGCAGTCGCCACACGTTATAGATAGCTAGTATTCAGCTACACCCGGTTAGACTGGAAGACAACTCCGATTTTTTTTAGGACAAGGCTATGCAGATGATGGTTTATGTTAACTAGACACGATTTTTTGTGTGTTCTATGCCTTTTCCCAACTATGTTGGGATCGGCTTCCAGTCTAACCGGATTCAGCTGAATACCAGTATTTTACATGGAGTGACTGCCTATCTGACCTTCACAACCCAGTTATTGGGTAATACGATACCCCTTGGTAAGACTGGTTGTCAGACTTTCGGGCTTCTGACTACCCGTAACGACTGTCAAAGATCCACAAATGACAGCCGGGACCAACGGCTTAACGTGCTTTCCGAGGCACGGAGGGTTCACGGTCTGTAAAGATGGTCACCCATCCACAGACCAACCGCGGCAAGCGTAGCTTAACCTGATCGATCGACCTGTGCGGCTGTTATTATTTAGCCACGGGCTCCTCATATAAGAATATAAAATACCACTACTATGTACTTATTTCACTTACCAATAATATCCAAACCGCGTCTCTCAATTTCTTCAACACATCTCCTCACTATCATGGGCACGGGGGGAGCGTGTGGTGGACGCGGTTCCCTGGCCACTACTGTGTCTAGTTCAGCACCGAAGAGGGCGGAGCTTCGAGGAGGCGCCGGTCGTCTTCGGAAGAGATCGTGCGGTTCCGTGTGTCGCACGCGGATGTATAGGGTGCCACGTGGTTCCATCTGCGAGGATAAACAGTTTTTTTTTACTTTAATATAATTTTGATAAAATTACATACAAGCTTACAGTAATTTCCACCTATTTCTTTTCAATGGTACATACACAGGGTGTAGAAAGACCGATCACGAAGCCGTCATCTACGCATTTTCTAGGTACATCAAACTAAATAACTTTGTGCTAAAATAATTGCTAGACTTTTATTTTTGGTGTGAAAATTCGCTGTTTAGAGTAGTGTGCAATTAAACGCACACAAAACACTGTGCGTGTGTGTGTACGTGGGAGAGTATTTAAAGTATGTTAATCTATTTTTCTTTCTTTCTTTCGAACGTGATGTTATAACATTTAAAACTTGTTTTCGTAAAAACGTTTAAAAGTTGGAACTTTGTCCTACAATATCTTCGTAACCAGAAGGTTCCTAGGTATGGTCCAGTTTAAACACTCCAGGAGTGCCGTCAGAAGTGAAAACTTAAAAGCATAATCATTTTATAAATAAGTTTGAAGGTCATTCTTCCCAAAGAAAATGTACCGCGCGTTGATGTCTTTATAATGGCCAAAACTTAAAAAAGAGGTGTCGGTAACGGTGTTAACAGTCTCGCGAGTTCAATGGTTTTTTCCCATCTCAAGAAATGCCCAACGCGCCTAAAAAAGTTCACTTCAAGAATAGCATATTATCGGGAAGTGATTGTGTGAAGTGATTGTTGGCTTCGTTAAGGGTATTTTTACACCCGTTATATTACTGGGACTATTAATGATCACAATAAATGAAATTCATCCAAAATTGAATAGGATTTTATCAGCTAACCACCATGAAATTGGACACCTTGCATGGTTTTTCTTAGTACGATTTAAACATAACAGACACATTGACAAAGTGACCTTTTATCAGCGATAACGATGTTGGAAATGTCAAAAATGTATTGGATTGACTTACTTAGCAAAAAGCTTAAGTATACCAGTCCTTTTGGAAGTCTATCCGGTCTCTGGTCAGTAGTATCCCGCATCTTATCAAATTGTGTTTGTAGAGATCTACTTTTGTACTTAGTTTAAGTTAGGCTTACCTTGACAGCCAGCTGATGAGAAGGTGAGCGTGACAGCAGGTCAGGCAGGGTCACAGCACTTCGGTAGCAGAGCTTGTGCCTATGCTGTGGATCCCAGGAGTAGACCAGGATGTCCAATTGTCTGTTGTCGACTAGATCCAGTTCGAACGATTCGTCCCAGTCGAAGCCCAGCTCGCCGGTACGGACCTACGATTATAAAGGGGTATTGTAGTCGTAGGCTCAAAACAATAACATAACATACCACTGGGGATGGTGGTATATATGCATCATGTTTGTTTTCCCCGAAAAGGTATACAAAGTTGTATTATAGTACACTCACATATCACATTTTGCCAGTTATGTGTAAGTCCTTCGTAAAGCCGAGCCTATCAACCGTAGCAAATCCAGACTCAGAGCTGCTACTGAGAAATTCTTTACAATGAAACCCAGTTACACTACCCGACCCCCGGATCGAACCAACGACGAAAACAATAAGTCCGTAGTAGTAGTAATGTTACACTTACCACAGTACGAGCTTTATGTACACGATCACATTCCAGCACGCAATAAAGGTCCCTGGGTGCAACTGCTGGCTGAGGGGGCGCCAGTGGGCCCGACGGAGGGGACCCCGGCGATGAGCCCGACGCGGTGGGCCGTAGACCACGACCCGCCAACAGATGTACCCACAGCATGCCCGATACTCCGCCCGACAACCGTGATAGACCAGTCATGGACGCAGAGAGACCACCCGTGGTTGGTTTCTCTGCTTTATACTTTAGGAACTCTGCAAGAAATGTTATCCTTGTTATGAACATCGACGTTTTATTTGAAATGTTATAAAACTTAATCTAATTTCTTTCAACGTTCATAAGAACTTTGAAAGAAATTACGTCAAGTTTAGTTATAAGTTTGGTTATAAAACCATTATGTACATACTTACGCGAGTAAGGATACACTATATTATAACAGTTTACATAAAATAGGCAATGGGTGTCAATACTTTACCATTAGGATTAATATCAAGGTGTCTTTGATGCCGAGAGCCCGGTGTTGGAACCGGACTTGGGTTAGGACAGTTAAACCGAGACCCCAGCTCAAGCAACTGTCGAACCCGACGGGCTGAAGGAGAACCACCGGCCCCTGCTCCAAGTTGTTGCGTGGCTCCTAGTTGCTGTGAAGAAACTGAGCGAGAAGGCAAGTGCCGTGGTCTTTCCACCCGACGACCTGCCAGACCTAATGATGATCCGAAGCGACTGGCACTTTCCATCTAGAAAGAAACCGTATTAATCCAAAAGGACAAATATCGTTTAATACAAAAGCTAATCGAATACTGTAGAATTTCTTACGTTTTTGAGTGCATCGTGAATATTTTCAGCTGAATAGTGCGTAGGAAGTCGTGGACGTAGCGTCTCATAGAGAGCGCTGGTAGACGGCGCCCGCGACAGCCACGCCCTGTACTCGTCCGAAGTGAATACTGAAGGAGAGGACGGTAAACGACCTGATAATCAAATGATCCCTTAGAAAGGATGTCTTTTGGTAAAGGTTATTAGAAGTCAGTTTTGCAAAAGGCAGTAGATTAGCTCACCTCTGGAAGAACGAAGATCCAAACGTGAAGACAAAGGCTCCGGCTCATCTTGAAGAACACTTCCTGCTCGCCTGCTTAGTCCCAACCTATTTGAAGAATAAAATTGGTAGATTGAACGGTTTTTAAATACTAAATGGTGAGTGGAACTGATGCTTACCTCTGTCCAGTCCCTCTCACATCCCTTGGCAACGAATTGAACTTCGATCCAATATCCCTTCCCAAAGTGCTACTCCTGTAACCACTGAGACCAGAATAATAAGGAGTTCTAGTAGGAGCCGTAGCCTCAGTATCTGAAGAATAGTCTAAACTTCGGTTCCTTCTAGCAGTACCAAATTTACTACTATATGACGGTAGACCCAGACCAGTTGTTCCATATGCTCCTGAAAGTGCGGAGCCCAAGCCAGTTCCTCCTAAACCAGATCCTAGGCCAGAGCTCGTCAGGCCAGATCCTACGAGGCTTGAACCTGTCAGGCCACTGAGTCCTGTGCTTGAGAGTCCAGAAGGGAGCCCAGTGCCTAAACTAGTTCCTGCCAAGGCGGAATCCGTCAGTCCTGTGCCTGAAAGGCCAGATCCGGGCATACCTACGCCGCCATATCGTTGATTGTATCTTGACTGTAGAGTTGACGCTGCAACATAAATATTTTCTATTAGAACCACTCTAATGGAATTTGAAGTATATGATGTTCTAATTTTAGAATTCTTACCTCCTGTTGCAGCTGAAGCCTTCAAGCTAGATCTGAGCAAGGAATGTCTGCCAAAATCAGAATGCGTTTCTGCTCTGGGCAACTGCTGTTCCGATCCCGATCGCGGCACACGACCACCAAAACGCGTACCACTGAAATGACATCAAACGTTTAAAGCAGAAGTCTAAAGAGATTAGAGGAATAATGACCTAAGTATTTCACCGTGTCTTGCCAGAAAAATCTACAATTTTACTACAATTTAATACTATTGTACAATTAATTAAAGATTATTTTTTGGGAATAGCATATTTTAGGAATAACATATTTTGGGAACGAAAGTCGGAGAGTGTACAAGCATACCAACATTTAAAAAAGGCCTAACAACTATATTAGATACATAAGTTTAGCTTAAACTGATTTGTATTTTATTTAGATATAAATACATACATGCTATGTTCTATAAATGAAACTATGGTGTTCATTTTCTTGGATGGCTTGAACGTCGTAATATAAACTATAACTTATTGTTAATTTAGTTAAGTTTCTCTATATGTGAACTGTAATTTGTTCTTTGAGAAATAAATGTCTTTAAACCGAAAGTAAAATTTTAGCCCAGAAACTAGGTACTAACTAAAACCTATCTTAGTAGTACCCGCAACCGGCGTGCGTGACCAGTTGCCTTAGTGTGAGTTTTTTCGACTCATGTTCGATTGCGAGCACTTTAGAATTTTGTATGGGAAATTAGGTTTCTCCTAGTGACCACCAGGTGGCGCTATAACTTTTTCCCATATAAAATTCTAACGCGCTCGCAATCGAACGTGAGTGGAAAAATTCACATTTAAGCCTCAGATGTATGAACGTAAACGAGGCAAAAGGATCGTATCAGGTGGCGTTCAGTAGTTTCTGCCTACCCCCATGGGAAGAAGTTTATGTATGTATGTAATTTTGGGAATATCATAGTATATTTTGGGAACGAAGGTAAGATTTTAGCCTTGATAGTACCAAATGGAAACTATCCAATTTATATTAGGAGGTAATGACACAGGATATAAAAAGAAGCTGTTATAACATACCTATCATACCGTCCGCTGTCAGCTGGGTAGAAAGAATGCACTTTCTCCGCTAAACTATCCAGTGTGTTCGGATAGGATCGCTCGTATGGTACAAAATGAGTCGCTTGAGACTTTGGCTGCTCGGTTATCACCGGTGGTGGTGGACGGTAGCTGTGAATGGTAGATAGACAGATATATAGAATACTCTTTATTATGGACACCTTAAAATATAGAAATTTTCTTCTTCTTTTCGTATCGAGGGCACTCTTCTTTGATATTATTATTAGAATATAATTAAGTACTAAAAATATGATAACCTAAACTAACCAATACTATTAACAAAATAAAATATGGCATCGCTGTAGACTGGTAGGTAATGTATACAAGAGACTGGCGGTATTGTCACGTTGTATGGCAATGCATCGCCTCTGGCCAAGGTAAAAGAGCAAAATAATGATGATACTTTACCTCCATGTAGAATGATCAGACGGCGGTCTTGGATTATAATATAAATCCAGACCCGTGGAATCTGGCGACAGAGCTCCCAGTTGCAGACGACTTCTCTCCTCCCTTCCATCACCAACTGGGCGAACGCTTCCACCAGGGCCCACTGATCGAAGCGTACCATGTCTGTTGGAATTTTTGAAAAAGCTTTTAATATTAATGCTTTGATTCTTTACTGATTTGATTTTATTCTTAATTGTTTCTGTAAACGACATTCAACCGGTTAAAAGAGTAGCTATTCGTTTCAATTAATATGTATATACATCCGCATTAGCATCACGTAAATATTTCATCGATGTAAATACGATACTTCGCATCATATGTGTGTACGAAACCATCTTTCACTGGGGCCGCCATCGGCAAATAGGTAAGTAAAGAAAGGTAGAAGATGATTAAGTAGATTAACAGCAAAAGAAGACTCTTTTTCTTGCTGTATGATAAAACTAAGTGTTTTATCAATGTAATCATTATAATCGAATCACATTTGGTTCGAGACTCGAGAGATTCGACGAAAAGGGCATAAAACCGAAATTTGCGTCATAGGATGCATCTACTATATATTCAAATTGTACACGTGGTTTTTCGTCCCAAAAAAGTATGTACTTACTGTGAATAAAGTCCATCAACTCGATCCCGTTCTCTCTCATCATCATCACGACAGTCTCTCTTGAGCACAACGACTGGCGGTGGCTTATGCTCCGACCGCGGCATGGATGGCGAGCCTGGTCCTGATTTACCTAGTGAGTGAAACAGAAAGATTATATAATACTTTTGTAAAAAAAAAAACGAGCATTAAAAAAAATAAGCTACAAATATTTTTTTTTCCGAAATGTCGAACAAAAGCCGTTTGTTTTTCCAGCGTTTACTTAGAACTTAGATTCTCCGAGAGAGAGACTTTCATCGAAGCAAAAGAATGGGAATCCTTGGAAATCTTATGTGTTTATACAACGTCTCAAAGAAATAATCATCTATAAGTTCGAGTGATGGGCGAGGTTGGCAAAAATGTGTCGATCTATGTTATCAAGTCGAGATGAGAACTAATTAGTGAACTGAATAAATAGTCCTAATATGAACTAGGATCGATGATTCGGGTATGCTACCACATTACTCAGTTTATGAGTAGAACAATTTTAAAATATTTCTAATGAAACTAACCTTTCCTCTGCCTCGTACACAACAAAAGCCTCCTGGGTATTGACATTATAATGACGACATCATCCAGTGACATCCTTCTAACATCCACAAGGTTCACAGCCAAGATCTCATCCCCTACTTTGAGACATCCGCTGTTGTAGACGGCAGACTCCAACGCTATCCGGGAGATGAACACACCATCCGTCCGCGCCCCTCCGTCGCCTTCCCTGATGTACAGCCCCAGGGTTTGGCCGGGTCGCTTCACTATTTCCACTAATTGGACTATGTGACGGGAGTCCTGTGGAAGATATGGCAGATTGTGTACAAGAAGTTCTATAAAACTATATATAACTTAGCGAAAGAAAGATGTTTTTTTTCATTTCTGTATGTACTTTTATAAAACGAAATAGAAAACCATCGGAACGCTTAAAACCTGATGCTAAAACTGAAAATAATTTCAAATAGGCAAAGTAAACATGGATATAAAAAATCACACTGAACAAAAAACGAAGATACACATAGACGCTTTCAATTCCCAACCAATCTGACGCCTTACGACAATAGTATTGTATTGCACAAAGCACCACGCAATTCAAGGAAACCGCAAATGGAATAAACCACAGAATCTATAGCCAACAATATTACATAGCTGTGGTATGAGCCGTACTGCACATCCCAACAATGCTGGGCTAAATTGCGTTCACATTCCCGGCGATCTAGGCCATCCCGGCTCGAACAAAAGGGTTCACTAGAGTAGCGTTCTTTCACAGTGGGTCCCGTACTAGGCTACGAGCAGACTATTCGGGTCAATGGAGCGGGAAAATTACCTGTGAAAACTGGTGTTTTAAAAAAAAGAAGTCTTAACGCCGTCTCCAATTCTCCAATCACTGTTCTGGACTATTTTAAATATGTATTTATGTTCCATCGTCTTTTTTAAAGAACAGTAAAATGATTAGAGTAGTTATACAATAAAATTATTTGTGAGTTTACTGTGTTTTCTTTTATATTTTCCAATCACGATTCTTTGAAGGTTTCTACTTTATTTTCATAGCAGCTCGTGCAATGATCAGTATTCATAGCGGCTAACGATTTGTTTTCAATTTATTGTTGTTGGTTTTGCTATTGTAAATAACAAAAGACGCCAAGAGTTTCAGCAAAGTTACGCTGACTTGAGGAAACTGCATTGTTACGAGTTAAGATTGTTGCATAAAGCGAAAACTGATAGTGAACTCATCTTCATATAATGCAGCTTTATGTCTTAAAGACAGGTATCTTCAATGTTCTTTTTTGTTGCAAAAGTAGTAACTTTAATAACTAGCTTCCGGCGTTGATTTAATAACTGGAGTTTATTAAATTCCTGACCTTTATAACGTTAAGTTTATAAACAGTATTATTAACGTGTACCTATACAAAATTGTTTATGAAAAGGCAAAATAAACAATGTGAAATTAATTGCATCGGCATCGAAGGGGCCCGATTAAAAATTCTCAGACAACCGTTTCTTTTTGTGTGACTTTGCTAAGCTTTCTGCTTCTGTTGTTTCAATATGAACTTTATAAGGATAGGCCGAGGGATAATTCTCATATTTTAAAGAATATTTGCATTCTTAATCTTAGTCTCAAATATGTTAAAATACGAAAGGAAAATACCAAAATAAAAAAATACTTATCTAATTTAATCACTATTTTTTACTTTGGTTGTCACTAAGATGAGATTGTGACTATCCCCCTTACTAATAAACGTTGTATAGCGTCTGTATAGTTACACAACGCTTTGTCTTCTTTTTTCGAAAGTCAAATTACTGACGACTGAAAGAAAGAAATCGAATCGGAGATATCCCGGTCTGATCCCATGAACCCCCCTCCACCCCCCCTCGATCCCCTGCTTGTTCGTCATCTGTTTTAATCTCTGTCTTATCCACTCTTTTTCATTCTGGTTTGATCCGCTTTTTCTTTTGTATTCATCTGTTATAATACGTTTAGAAATAAGAGGGTAATTTTTTAGCGTTTTTAAGTACGAGACTGACCTTCTGGCAGTGGTGAAATTTTTTTTCAGATAGCTAGGTTTCAGTTACATTTCATATTACGTACCTATCACCTCTCAGTACCACTATTGAAATGAACCCGCTTACTAGCTATTAGTGGTATAAGTTAATACTATATCTATTTATTTCTTACCTGTAATGAGAAGAATTTCTTGGCGGCTTCAATATTGTTACGGCCCACTTGTCTGATTTCAAGGATCCGTACGATCATCTCGCCGCGGCGCTCCACCGCCTGGAAACATTGTATTACAATATATTGAACACGCTCGATAAACAGGATTTGAACGAAAAGGGTTTTTGTAAAGCTAGGTACTTCCTTTTTATCGTGTAGGTATAATATGTAAGGCTCTGTACGACATATTTTTCAAAATGGAAAATGTTGACATATTAAAAATACAAGGTGACGGGACATCGACGCGCACCCTGTTACCATGAATTCAGTACATGATTTTGAACCCCGCTGCGCTGAAATTTTTGATAACCGACGAAAAATTTGTACGCTAGGGCTGTCTGGAATCATGTAGGTACCGCTAGGGGGTCTGGAATCATGTGCCGCTAGGGGGGTCTGGAATCATGTGCCGCTAGGGGTCTGGAATCATGTGCCGCTAGGGGATCTAGAATCATGTGCCGCTAGGGGGTCTGGAATCATGTGCCGCTAGGGGGGTCTGGAATCATGTGCCGCTAGGGGGTCTGGAATCATGTGCCGCTAGGGGATCTAGAATCATGTGCCGCTAGGGGGTCTGGAATCATGTGCCGCTAGGGGGTCTGGAATCATGTGCCGCTAGGGGGTCTGGAATCATGATTGTGCGGAATTTATGATTACAGTTTGTGCGTGGATGTCACTGCCATCCTGTATAAAAACATTTTAATTTTAATTTTCTAGTGACTCCGTTGATAGCTTTCAACTTATAAGTAAGTGGAATCTTTGACGTCTGGCCCACGATATTCTGAAGGAAGCTTTGTTGGTTTACCGTCATTCTATTGTCAAACTGTGGTATTATGCAAGCTTATTACCGGGTTTTTGTAAGTAAGAATTACCTTCATCGCCTCTTACGATGTAAGTAAAAAGCGTTCATCACATACCTAATCGTTTAATGAATCGTTTCAGAAATAAGTCGCATATCTAATTAGGCACAACATCTAAACGCCAACACCTTCCCGAAGATATGCTTAGATCGCTAAGTATTTCAATAAATTAAATATCATGTTACTGACCTCGAGCGCCGCGGCAGTTGTCGAATCGTGGTCATTCTCAACCATTTCAATCTGCCTAAATATTTCATTGCTCACTCCTGATACCTGTGTTATAGAAATATTAGTATTAAGTAAGATTTTATGAAGAAACTGTATGTAACATCACATATCACATTGAAGGGTTAGGCGGCGATGTAGTACTTATAGTACAAACACATTTTGCAAGTTATGTTTAAGTCCCATGTACAGACGCCAGCATATCAAGCTACCCGAAACTGTCAAATTTTCCCAATCAACTTTGTACCTTATGCTTTAGCGATAAAGTTGAAAATCTATTAAAGAAATTTGACTGATTGTAGTAGCTTGATGTGCTGGCGTCTGTACCTAATAGAGGGCGAGTCATTGTTCTATCCAATGAGCAGAAATCTAGTTTCTGGGCTGCTACCTCAGACCAAATAAAAAGTCAAGACATAGCCCTTGGAACAATACAGTGACGCATGCAAAAACTTATGAATGAGATCATCATGTAACATTAGGAATTCATCATCATCATTTCAGCCGAAAGACGTCCACTGCTGGACATAGGCCTCCCCCAAGCACTTCCACTTCGACCGGTTCTTGCTTCTCGCATCTAACGGGTTCCATACATGCTCACACGCACACACTTACATTCATTTACAATCAAACTACACCTCACTATGTGCACACATGTTTACGGAAACGGCCTCACTTTACTGTTGACAGCCCTCTGTCTTGATTTTTTATTTGATCTGAGGCTACTACTGAGAAATTTCGGATTTTCGAAAAACCGAAAAACACCTTTCCCGATCTGGGAAACGAATCCAGGACAGATAGACCACCGAGGCAGTGTACATTTTATTGCATTTAATTGGCATATTGAAGGTACAGATCAAAGTTATGTATGCCTAAAATGAATAAAGTTATCGGCAAAAACAAATAAACACGCACCATTTGAATGTTTCAGAACAAAAATACAATTCAATTTAAATCGTAAATCGCAGGATTCTAATCTGACACTCCTATTTAGAGATCACACGACAAACAAAACAAAAAGTTTGGACAAATTGATATGGCTTGTTTCCGATATGCTACAAACATCCTGTTATTATGCTTCTGTTGCTAAAAAACAAGATATTTTTTGTTTTATTTGTGGATTCAGAAACAAAGATATTATTGCCACGATTGAACAATATTAATGCAGTGGTGGCCCAGTGGTATCGGCCCCGACTTACAGTACCTACCCGGCGATAAATATTGCACATCGACCTTTACCTTTTTTTTCATTTTATACAAAGAATAAAAATAATTATCAAAAGAAGCAAATCATAATTGTTTTATCAGCTCCTAATAGATAGATACCGGACTGTTTGTATTTCGTGCGACAGAGATAACGCTCTATGAAGCCGAAATTAGCCGATTGTCTCTTTCCAAAGGTCGATGTGCAATATTTATCGCCGGGTACTGTACGACTTGTAGGTCGTAGGTTCGCACCCAGGCAGGCGCTTTACTTTGTGTAAATAATTTAATCACCAATGCTCTCAAAACGGTGAAGGAAAACATCGTGAGGAAACCGGCATGTCCTAGAACCTAAAATTCGAAGACATGTGACATCTACCAACCCGCACTGAACACGCGTGGTGGATTACGGCCACAGAGAGAAGGCATGTGTCCCAGCGGTGGGAACATTATAGGCTCATTATGAACAATTTTTATTTCTACCCTTTTACTGGTATTTTATTTATTAATTACATCATTTCAAATGATTAATCGTAATTAGTAAGATAAGATTAATAAGTGTTCAGATTATGTATGTAATATGGGCCTTTTAATTTAGTGCATAGGTCGATAAACATATATACAATGGTTTTGTTGTTAGTTATAAAAGTGCAGGTTAGAGGATTTCAGTAGTTCTTGTTCCTCTCAAAGGTGTAAAATAGAAAGTGCCATGTAGGGATTTTAAATGGCTTGCTGAAGTTTGAAGTTTGTTAAGTTCAAAAGAAGGACGTATGCGTAAGGAGTTTCAATAAGTCTTCTAGCATCCATTTTAAAAGTGGAAAGGGAAAAAGGCTGTAAGTAAGTAAATTTTGGGTTTTCGAATGTTGTTGTAGAGTGGATTCAAACATCGTCCGTTATGTGGCAACCATATTTGGAAACCAAAGGCATTTAAATATTGTGTCGTTAATCTCTCTTCATGCTTGGGGGAGGCAGTGGACGTCATTCGGCTGAAATGATGAATCTCTTTTTAGGAACGCAAGCTTCAAATATTATAAGAGTATTTTAAATCTGGTTTCCTACGAAGAGATATTTGAGTGTCAATATATTTTTTACCTTTCGGAAGTCTGGCTGCAGCACGCAGGGTGGTGCGTGGTTGGCGCGCGGCGGCTGCGGCGGCCCGGGCGGCGCGCGTCCCGGCGACGCCGTCAGGTCCGGCGCCGCGCGCCCGTTCTCCTGTTGAAAGAGAAAGAGATACTGGTAAGCAAGGTATAAGAAGAAAATGTCGAGAGCTATAATAATTATTTAGCATAAATGATGAAAACAATGTCGTGATGACGAGGTGAGGGTTTAAATTCGGACAAGTACCAATGTGACTTTCTGAGTTTATCTTAGAAATTACTGACATCAGTGAAGAAACACATCATGAAGAAACCCTGGACTTAAAGTTAGGCTGTCCGCCCACGTCCGATAATCGGTGACCGATTTTTATAGGGGAAAAATAGAACGTAGGTTCTGATGGCAATAGTGGTTGCCTTTTTGTAGGACGTGTGCGTTGGCACACGTCCTACAAAAAGGCGGTCAGAAATAAAATCGGTGCATCCCGACCGATCCGATTATCTATAAAAAATGGAACGTTCGGAAATGTATAATATGCGTTAACGCACACTACTCACCGATAGTCGGGCGCATGCACTTGCTAGGGAAGGACGTTGTGTTGAAGACAAAGTGACGGACGTGTACGTTGAGTCGATCATAAGAATCGGAGGAAAAATCGGCCCCATTATCGGTGCTGCAAAAAGTCTGACATGGGCGGGCAGCCTTAACTTAAGTTTGAAATCGTTAATCCCTCTTGAGCAAGCGTGGTGATAAATGGTCGTGACTTCTCTATATGAGAAGAGGCCTTTGCACTGCAGTGAGACAGTAATAGGCTAGTATCTAAGTAATGACTAATGAAAGGACACCTCGGCAGGAGAGCTGCTTAGTTTTCTTATGAGAAACAGGGTATAATGTTCCTTATCCTCCTTAGAAAAGGCAGTTCCTTCGACCGGACTGGTGTTTGACTCGGGTGCCGACGATTGTTGTCGAGTTTCTGTATTAAAATGTCAATCGCGCGGATAATCAATTATCCGCGCGATTGACATTTTAATACAGAAACAGTAGGATGAATGATTCGCGATGTACGGTATAGTTCTGCGTAGTTAATATGTGGCAGTGTAGATATCGCCGCAGGTCCTGCAAAGCAAATTAGGAGCTAACTAGCGCGTAAGTATATAATATCTAATGATGCATGAATGACGAAGGGTAAAGAAGACAAGAGAGGTAGGTAAATTGTAGTGACCTAGATATATTATTAGAATCGTGGCAGACTTTATTCCATGTCATTAGTTTTTCGGCACCCTGATCGCATCGAATGTCCAAAAGAAACACATAGTGTGAAAAAGAAACATGGCCTATTGAAGGTACTCTTCAAATTGTAACTAAAGGTTCGTAGATACTTTGGAATTTTCCGTAGGCGTACCACACAGGTGCCAGGAATAAACCCCAGAAAATAGACCTATAAATCCCTCGTAGCTACCTTCCTATATCTTAATGTTGCTCAGCCTGTAAGTGACACTATTACTTATTATATTACAACGTATACAGTCTACCAACTTGAAGCATATTGCGAGCCGCTTTCTTACATATTACCTCATTTTTTCTTTACTATTAACTTAGCGTAGAAAAATATGTGGCTTTAGTTTATTTTTTATCATCGTGACATATTGTATTGATGAGTTTAAGAGCGTTGACGCCGTACGGCATTTCATACAAACTTTCAAGCCCTTATTTTTCGAAATGAATGAATCGATTTTAATAAAACTTCATACGGGTCGATCTCCAGAGGCCTTTTTTTTCGTGTCGGGCTGGATAAACCCATGTTAAAATCGAAAAACGTTTTCAAAATATTTTTTTATATACAGTTCGGTGTCTAATCTACTTGATACAAGGCTAATATTATGAATAAGTTTATTTTAAATATTGAAAAAAAAATCTTAAACCCTAAAATCCTGATCGCTCTGGGTTGACCCAACTCCCGATTGAATGAAAAAAATATTCTTGAACTTTTTAATGAGAAGGTTCTTAGGAAACAACTTATTTAGATTACATAACAAATAGTTAATCTTCATGGTAATAAAATATTTTTAGGTATATTAACAATACTTTTGCCACAATTTGAATTTGAAATCGTGACCGGGCATTTTATCTCATCGCTCTGCGCTGAGGTAAAACATCGCGCTCATCCCTAGTTACGCGTTATAAACACTATATTCCCTTCCTGCGGAGCAACGCCAGGGGTGGTCTAACCGCCGAGGAGGATACCTGTGTGCCACGTTCCCGCGTTCAAACATTACGAAGGTAAGTTTATGATTGCTCTGGATTTGGTTCTCGAATTTTATGATTGCTATGGCACGTTATTTAAATTAAATAGTAAGCTTGTGAATGTGTTTGTTACGTGAATTAAGTGATCGTTATGATGTTTTTTATGAGACGTAATCACAACTTTCTGCTGCTTTTAAATTCGGCTATATTTATGATTTTGTGACTTTTTGTGATCACTATGGCTGTGATTGCTCTGTCCAAAAAGACCAGAGCGATGATATTTTGCAATTATTGTACGTTATAAACCTATTTTAAGTAGTAGTACCGGACTGTAACAATGACAAACGATGAACTATGTAACCTTTAAATTATAGCCTTTCCTGGGTTTCTTTGGGTAACCTAAACCCATAAACAGATTTTGACGTATTTTACCTTGATGATGGTATTATTATATTGGCTTTTAGCTAATCACAACTGTAACCCTTTCTTCTCTAAAATTTAATGGCAACTATTGTTGCAGATTGAAATCATGCCTCGAAATAACATATCTATTGAAGAAAAACGTCTTAGGAAGAAATTGGTTGAGCGTCGTAGAATGGCTAAGATAAAAAATACCTACCCTACTCCTACACTATATAACCCTAAACCCTACTCCTACCCTACTCCTACACTACTCCTACCCTACTCCTAACCTACTCCTACACTACTCCTACCCTAATCCTACCAAAAAAAGTATCCTAGTGTTGTTTTTAGACTTATCCAGGCAATTTTTTAAAATTTTTCTCGCTGCAAAAACCATCCTTGAACTTCAACGAACATTTAAAAAAAAGAATTGGCCAAATTGGTCCAGGTGTTGTTGAGTTATGCGCTTACCAACACATTTTGCGATTCATTTTTATATTATAAGTACACTTCTCGTACCCTAATCCTACCAAAAAAAGTATCCTAGTGTTGTTTTTAGACTTATCCAGGCATTTTTTAAATTTTTCTCGCCGTAAAAACCATCCTTGAACTTCAAAGAACATTTTAAAAAAAGAATTGGCCAAATTGGTCCAGGCGTTGTTGAGTTATGCGCTTACCAACACATTTTGCGATTATTTTTATATTATAGATATTCCGTATTTTTGATGTATGACTGATAATATGCCTTGACCTTTTTCTAAAATAATACATTTCTCTTACATATGTATGTACACTGTTACATGTACACTGAATATGACTGAAAACGGCTAAATAAATAATATTTTATCAATATAATTTTTTTTGTTTCATTCATTTCACCATTTATGATCGCTCTGGCACCAATTATGATTGCTCTGGTCGCGAAATTTTTTGAACTTAAATATTTCCATAACTGTTTGTGTAAATTGAAGGCCAATATTAAAAATGTACTATTTGAATGCCATTATTTTTAATGAGATACATAATTACCATTAAATATCAATATCTGAAAAGCACCAGAGCGATCACACGAATACGCCCGTTTTGGAGATTGACCCATACGCATAAGCAGTATACAAAGGTCTAAAAAGTTAGTTGAGAACATTTTCAAAAAATTGTGTTACAGCCAAATTAGACCGATTTTAAATTTTCCATAGAAACAGAGTTTTCCAGTTATCTTTTTTTAAATAAGACATATCGGAAATATTCTCAACTAACTTTTTAGACCTTTGTATCCTGCTTATGCGTATAAAGTTTCATTAAAATCGGTTCATTCATTTCGAAAAATAAGGCCTTGAAAGTTTGTATGAAATGCCGTACGGCGTCAACGCTCTTAACGGCAATTGGCATACATTTTAGTTTGAAAACATTATAGAGTTAATGTTTAATAAAAAACTGGAATGTTCTTAATTGGTCATCTACCTAGCCTAATCCACCCACGGACCGGCCGCGCCAAGTGTAGCTTAACCTGATCGATCGACCAGTGCGGCTGTTATAACTTAACCACGAGCCCCTCTTAATTGGACTAGGTATGTCATGTTAGATATTGTTCATAAGCAACATTGTCAGTATCATAACTTTTTGTTTTTACGTTGTCTTTTAGGAAGTAAATCATAGCTAGAAACGCCGCAGAGAGACCTGACTCTGTGAAAAGTAGAATTAGAATGAAAAACCCGTGAAGCTCCGCGCATGTCTATGTAATACGATACAATAGATAATCAATTGTGTCTCATTAGCGGAGCTTCAGAGGTCACACACAATATCGAACGTAATCTTTGACAATACTTTCCCATAATCACAACATTTGATAGATGATTTGGTATCACGCCTGGTACCTATTAATTAACTTCCATTTCTTGTCACTTATGTCAGTAAATATTGAATTCCTGTAATAACTGAGAAACATATACACACAGGGTCAGTCAGTGGCAGTCACAGACAAAAATATCCACACAGGTGGCAGTCACGGTCAGCGGGATTGTCCGAAAGGGTTACCGCTGGCTCGGAACATAAAGGGCTAAGGAAGGAACACGGGTGGGTTTTAGTCAGTAAGAGTCTGACACTCCCTTCCGCTCCACCCAGAGCGGGAGGGATCATTTGATGATTTCCCATCCTCAAAAAAAAAAAGGGTGGCAGTCACCGACGCACAATCTGTAAACATGAAACCAGCACCTGATTTCACGGTTACAGGATTTATTTTGTACGCCTTGCAAGGTAGCACGTAGTGACACAACAAATATTTTTATTTTATCCATCATGTACCCGTACATTTCACTTATGTGTACAAATAAATACATTTGAATTTTATTCTAGACGAGCGTAGGCATCATCTGATTTAAAAAAAAGGCTGTGTTTTAAAAAAAAGCAATACCTACGCGGTCAAAATGTCTACGAGGTCAAATGGAATGGCAATTTTTGTTAAATAACCTACGCAAAATTTTTACGCAAGGGTTTCAGAATCATGTAATGAATCCATGGTAACAGGTTACGCGTCGATGTCCCCTCCACCCTGTATATGTCTATATATGTATAAATAATAGACTCAATTATAGTCGCTATATACTTTCTGTGTGGAGGTCAAAACTGAAATTATCCTTCATTGGTCAAATAACGATATTATAATAGTCACAATATTCCACTAAGGGCTGGTTTTTCCACGCCAGAAAATTTTATCCGAGGAATAATTTTGAATTTCTGACAGTTCTTCTATACAAAATCTGTCAGACGTCAATTTTATTCCACAAATAAAAATTATATGTCGATTGAAAAATCAGCTTTAAATCAATTTCGGTCTATTCAGTTATTTCTGAGAACGACGAAATCGGTTTCTTGCGTTTTTCTCTTTAATATTGAGGATGTTGGAAATATTTTAATAATCTAAGTACAACTTTATATTTAACTTTTTCCGACAGGAGATGTAGTTTAGCCGGAAATCGTAAAAAGTCATTATTTACCCCTTTAAAATGACTATTTCTCCACCCCTCTTCCGGGACTTTCTCCAAGTTCATTCCATTTTTTTTAATCACTTGTAATGTAGGTATACTAAATTTTCCGCCCATCCATATACTACTAAAAAAAAATTATTCTCTCAAATATTTTTGGCCCTGGACTAATAGTGCTATGTCGGTATTCAGTAATTTCTTATTACCCAGAACGGGTATCTTTATCCAGTATAATTATGTATAGTGAGTAGATATTTATTCATTTCCTAGAATTTGGAAAGGCTGTAAAATATTCATATACTATATCTAACCAACTCCAGACACGCTAAGATGAGATAAGAAACTAATTAGCATATTATGTGTTCTATTTTCTTGTTACAAGAACAAGGGAGAAGTCTTTGAACGACTTAATATGAAATTAAATACGTGCTCCGTCAGCGTTGAACAACGAAGATATTATCTTGTCTTGTGAAAGAAATAGGATAACATAAAATGATAATAGAGATATTGAGATACACATCTTGGGTTAGGTATACTTTTATTTTTCGTTGTTGTTGTCTACTTACTAACAGACGTTAGATAACTGACAATATTAACGATTATTTTATTTATTCAAATTCTGTATTGACATTAAATTAGGTACATAAAGTTTTCCAAACTGCATACAGTTTGTCGGTAGAAGTTCTCTTCTCGTCTATCAATAAATTACAAATTTAGTTTTTTTTTTTAATTTATGTGCCTGTGTGAATGACTTAATTGTGCTAAGTTAATAAACTATAATAAAATATATTTGCTACTCTTTGCTAAATGTACATCTTTTGTAAACGTTTTTATTAAATAAATTATTTTCATTAATTTTTTATACAATCGAGTTAAAAAAATTACATTTACAAATAGGCATTTTCGCCAACGTGAGGTTTGTTACAAACATTTCTATGGACGCATTGAGAGATAATGTTTTTGTAGTACCTAGGTATTGCTCTTTTAAGTTGGTCCTTAAATTTAATTTTAGGGTCAGCTTATTTACTTAGTTGATATTAAATATCTGAAGGGCCATCTTTCTTAATAATTAAGGAAAGATAAGGTAGATTAGGAGAAAAGGAAAAGAGGATTTAAGGATTTATATTATATATAAAATAAAGATAATTCTATTTTATTGTATTTAAAATGTTTTCGTCGTCAATTATTTACGATTAAATTTCGGTCAATGCATGCATGAAATTCACCAACTCAGTTTATTCAGTGAAGCAAAAATGCACGTATCGTACCCAATTTTTTTACTCATTGTGGCCTCCGATTTATTACAACTCATTATTACTATCAACAGCTATTAAATTTAAAGGCCCATTCCATTCTAATAACAGAAATACTTTCCAAAATAATACCTCCAAACTGAATACAATAATAACCACAACGAACTAAACTTCTGCTTATTCGAATTTCAAAGCGACCGCAAAAAGACCGAACATAATGTTTCGAACGAACCCTTTTTCATTCAAATATTATGACGTCACAAACAAATATGGCCGGTATTCTTATTTCCTTCGATCTTCCGTCGCGAGTAATATTGTCACTTCCTATGTGGATGTGCGGCAAAGACGATAAGGAAAAGCCATTTTAAAGATAAATAGAGATTAAGGAGCTGTTGGCTTTCGTTTTTAATGTACTGTGGGATTGAGAAGTGAAGTAAATATTTTATTTGAATGCTTAAATAAGAATATTGATTGAGGGAGTGAAATGAAATGAAATTATTTATCTTGTACTTGTCGGAATCACTTTTACACGGCATATTATAAAAAACGAAATTTAAAAAAAAAAATCGACTTCAAAAAGAAATTAACTCAAAATTATGAAATAACTTTAATTTCGGAAGTCGGTGTCTTGGGATCTGTATTTTAGTTTTAGTCTTTTGCTACCGACTTCCGAAATTAAAGTTTTTTAATAAATTTAAGTTAATTTCTTTTTAAAGTCGATTTAATTTTTTTATTAAATTAGTTTTTATTTCGTATTTTTTTTGTTGTAAATACTGCACTAGAATTTGACCAAGGTTTTGAGATGTTTTCCCTTTGACACTACCCCCGTAGCTCGTATCAATAAGCCAGGCCGCCACATTTACACGTATTAGTCCATATCTTGAAAATTACTGAATCGATTTAAATGAAACTTGCACTGTTCCCTAAGTTGAAGTAAATGTAAGCCAAGGGCCGATGCCTGCCTGGGTTGCGGGTTGTTCGAAAGAGATACCGTGGCCCCTGGCACAGGCAACTGAAGGAACACGGGTGGGTTTTATTAGTCTGGAAAAGTGTGACACGCCCCGCTTCGCCCAGACCGGTAGAAGTTATTTGATAATTTCGCAACAAAAAAATAAAATAAAATAAGGCCGCCACACTTACACGTATTAGTCCATATCTTGAAAATTACTGAATCAGGTTTGATGAAACTTGCACTGTTCTCTAATTTGACGAAAATTTAAGCCAATAATAAAAAAAAAATGGTCACAATCCGATTAATATTTGCAGAGAAATGCGTGGACAAACATTCATACATCTATAAAAGTTTGTATATTTGTTTGGAAGCCCTAATAGAGTGTCATATTATGTGAATATAATGCATTTCCAATAATATTACTATTGTAGCGTCACCAACGCCCCAGAGGCAAATATGATATTATTCTTTAGATGTAAGCACTTTGTATCTCATTTTAAGCGAACTGTTATTTGAGTTCTCGTGAGAAATAAAATAAAACTATGCTGAAGGAAGTTTTTTTTAATACTATAACTACAGACATAAAAATCAAAAATAACAAAATTAAATTCTAACTTAACTAAAACTATACAGAAACTAAAAAATTGCGTCGAAAAATTCATCCGCATCGCTGTCGACTGGTAATGTACCCAAGAGACTGGCGGCATTGCCACGTTGTAAACTATGCTTATTTGTTTTATTTTAGACGTTATCGTCTTTGACAGATTTGGTAGACGTTGTCTGATGCTGTCAGAATTCAAGTTGTTCAACACCGATTCATATTAACACAACAACAGTAACGTAAGTAAGTATATTTTATTCAAATAAAGATACTTCCTTACAACCGGGTTTATTCTCCATAGATTCCATTGAAAAAAATACAATCTTTAAATGAATTTACGAATGCAATTGATGGATTCATTGAAATAAATGACACACAAAATGTTAAACTAAAAATAAGGAATTTTAAATCATATATCAAACAGCATACCAATCAGCTTTCACGAATAAATCTTTCTAAATAGAATGTTGAATGAAAAAACATGACGAGTGACGTCACGTCGTAGAGTAGGTACCTACGTCATATGAATGATGAATGAAGTGTGGGTAAAATCAAATGCAATTTGCAATCATTCATTGAAGAAGATTGTTTTTAATCAGGCTAGTTTTTGTTTGCATGTACCTTTAGATTCCCTCAAAGAAAAAACAAATTCTTTCCACAGCTCTCTTTACATTAATTCAGTATCCCCGTAGAAGATATTTTCGAATGATTTTGTAATTGGGAAACAAATAATTAAATCAAGTCGTTATCACAAAATAAAGTGGTGTGAACAGTCAAATTAAAACGAGCGAAATACTCCATTGTCTCTGTGTAAAGTACAGTTGCGGACAGTACAACTTCACAACTCAAAACTTTCCAAACTGTGCTCGTCTGTACAAATCAAACAATGATTTGTCGGCCTATCATTGTGTCCTTCCTCTGATTTTCGTTTGTGTGAGCGTTAAAATTTTTGGCGGTCGATCGAGTGCGGGGCAAAGAGGGGGAGAGCAAGGGGGCGGGTCCCTGACCTAGTTCCGTGTTCCCCTCCTGCGCCCCTCTCGCGTACGCATGAGGTCACTGTACTGCAGTTGCAAGACCCCAAATACCGCAGGGTGACTGGACTCATCCCACAATACGGTCCAACGACTGTAGTAGACATGCAGTGTTGTGTGCCAAAAAGTGGGAAAATTTCACGGAAAATTGGATGTGCATCAAAATTAAAAGGCGATTTTTGATCCGGAAAATGTTTTTCATCATGAAATGTAGTATCGAACATATCTAGGTCAGTGCAATATATTGCAATATAATATGACAAGAATCTAATATAAAAAAAAACAATATTTTTACGTATTAATGTAGGGAATAGGGATGTATTTATTTATTTTGTCTAATTTATTGGACAATCTGTTACTATAAAAAAAAAAAACGAAATCCCATCTCATGTTTCCGGAATGTCATTAGGAAATATTATACGGTAAGAAATAGTACATTCACGACGCGGCACATAGGATGTCACTGCATCCGTATATCGGCACATTGTGGTTAGCTTTATTCCCGCGCTACATGCAAATGCCTACGCCTCGTAGACGCTGCTACGCTGCTACGAATGTCTACGAATTTCGTAGCGGTGGTGTCTAGATTTTTAAATATTCCTTTCTGTTTTTATGTGTTTACACGACAATGTATTTGTATGAGCTCAATTTGTTCAAGTTTCTGAATAACGGTGCACAATGGAACAAATTGTACGGAATAAAGTAATAAACATTTGTACGGAAACGTTGGAAGGTATACGATTTATTTAACGTTTTATGTTTTTATTATTTTAAAGAGTTCCACTGTAGTAGAAATGAAGGTAGGTATTCTTATCAAATATTATGAAACAAACAAAACTGGCCATGATTAAACCTACAATTTATAAAAAGTGAATTGTGTCTGAAAATGATTTTTATTTTGCAAATCGTCGTTGCGCGTGCAAAAGTCGCTATGTGTTATTTAGTTATTTTCGGTTCTTTATGCAGTTTTAATCGTTATTTCAATACACATGTACTGTAATAACACCTGTGTGACAAGTGCAATATTTAAAGAGTTACGGAATGTAGCTATGTGATATTCATACATCGAAAGTTCCGTATAAACACGCTAAGTGTTAGTGTGTGTGTGTTGTGTGCGTGTGTGTGGGGGTGTGTTGTTGTGTGTGTGTTAGTGTGTGTGTGTGTGTATTTAGCTCAAATAAGTTCACTAAAAACACATAGCGACTTTTGCACGCGCAACGATGAAATGCCATTCTTACACTTTATGAAGATGATGAGGATAATCAGCCTATAATTTTCCCACTGCTGGGACACGGGCCTCCTCTCTGTGAGAAGGATTGGGCCGTAATCCACCATGCGGACCCAGTGCCGGTTGGCGGCTTGATTGATGGACAAGATCAGGGCCGTCATTACCCGGGGGTGCAAGGGGTGCGCGGCACCCAGGCGCAAGGTCTTTGGGAGCGCAAGCCGAACAGGTCATTACTAATCACTCGTTATAACCGCAACGCTCCAGCGCTGTAACCGTACGTCACCACCTCGAAAAAATCCCTTGGAAAAAGTTGGTGAAAATCATCTTAAAAATGGAACACAAAAATTAAGTTTAATTTATTTTTGTTGGCAAGAGGGGTGCAAGCTGATTTTCGCACCCCGGCGCCCAATATGGTTAAGACGGCCCTGGACAAGATGATGAGAGATGATGGTTATTTGTGTAAGTAGGTTTATACAGACTCTTTTACATATCAAATAGTATTTTAAATAGTATAGTAATAGTATTTTAAAAACGATATATGTATATAAAAATAGTTCTACATCCGCAGTGGTAACTGCGGATTCCACTTCAACCTTAAACAGATTTTCAGTTTGTAAGTATAATTATGTTAATATATTAATAAACATTAAACCAATACACTAAAAAGTGAACCTAAAAATGTAAAATCGGCCATCATGCAACCCAATATTTCACTTCAAAAAATGTGCCATCGATTCATTCTGTACCTGCCCTAATGACCTCCGCAGAAAAAAAGTAGTAACAAGTAAAAAAGGATCCGATTAAACCTCGCGACTCAGCAAACGGGCTGACTGACCTTTCTGTTTGCATACCAATTACACCACCCCATGTATTTACAAGAAACCGACGCACCCAATGCAACAACGATACAACTACAGTGGAAACTCGATTAACCGGACTAATTGTTGTCGTTAGGGATTCGGATAATCGAAAGTCCGGATAATCGAATGTATGAAGAAAAGCGGGTTTTGTGAAATAAAATAAGTTTAATACATAATAGTAATATTTTAATAAGATTTTGAAGGTAATGATTTCCAGTTTAATCCGGTTTCATCAGCATTATAAACAAAATCCAAGTCATAGTTATTTTCATCCAATTTCTTCTTAAAATCATCTTTAAAAGAGTTTGCTGCATCTACATTAGCTGACATTTTTTCACCTTGTATTTCCAATTCACGAATTCCATGACGAGATTTAAATCTGTATAACCATCCATTACTTGCGACAAACGATTCATCACCACCTAATTTTTTATTTAACTGTAATGCTTTTTCACAGAGTAAAGGGCCAAATATCGGTTGCCCAGTTGATCGTTTTTGTAAAAACCAACAATACAAATCGTCTTCTAAAAGCTCGTTTTTCGGTTTCTTCATCATTTTCCGATGTTTACTCCCGTCTTCACTATCTAATTTGCAGGTGTACAACAAAATTGAATCGGCGTTCTTCTTAATATCACTTATCGTGGATGTACCTACACCACACTCATCAGATAACTTACGACCGGTTTCTCCTTTTTTAATTGGTCGCAGTTTATAGTCCGGATAATCGCGAATCCGTATAACTGAGGGCCGGATAATCGAGTTTCTACTGTACCTCATAACCAGCCATTCGATATTAAATCCTAAATCTTTTGTAGTAAATCTCATATTTATTTGACAGATATTTTAATATTCTGGGCGAGGGATAATAGACTTTTCTTGGCTGTCATGCAATATCCAGTGCAATATGGCACTGGATCTAATCTTAAGTTTTATTAGAGCACTACATTCTGGGTACTTTCATTCGGTTTTTCGAGATCTAGGTTCTGAAGATTGCGATTTAATAGCTTTAGTAATTAGCTGGGCTTATTTGATTGGTGATAAGGATAAGAGCACGTAAGAGTTTTATGTTTGTTCGTTTAAAATTTGTACTGATTCAGCTGATTGTCATCCGTTTAATTAAGATGTCATAAACGGATTGTTGTGCTTAACGAAACGATTATAATAAGTACTTCTACATGTCAGTTTCATCAACACAAGATGAAAAACAAAGGAACAGAAAATTTTATTATTTGGTTTGAATTGTAAAAAATTAATCCCCGACACGTGCCGGAGCTTAACATGCTTGTAAAATGTTTTATCATAAATACAGATGTTTTTGGTTATAAAGATATTCTAAACTAGCTTTTTTCCATTGCTTCGCCCACGTTAAGGTCGGAGGTTATCCCCGGGAACATACTACTGGAATCTACAGTATCCTATGTTCTAACTGGGTCATGGTACATCTATGTGTCAAAAATTTAAGATCGAAGGTAACAAACGAGAGAGTTAACTGAAGTATACCACGAGAGCTGGTTTGAGGAAGAGAAAAGGATTCCTGGAAGGACTCGGGGGAGGTCTTTGCCAAGCAGTGTGACAGTATAGACTTAGCAAAACAAATTTAAAAAAATATCAAGTTTGTAAGCTGACCCGGCAAACTTCGAAGGTACCGCCCCGCCAGCCGATGATATGCTGTAAAGGGCAATTTTAATCTACATAAAATGCACAACGTATCTAATGTATTTAATGGGATAAGAAATAATACTGTATTGTTTAAAATAACTTGGTATATAACTCATATTTTTTTTGTAATTATATTTAATGTAAAAGATAAAAATGGTTACTGTGGATTATCCTTAGGAGATCCATCGAACACTTTTTATCGATCTTTTTAAGATATGCAATTCCGAAGTACATTTATTTGATCTATTTCGTATGGTTTAGCCAGCGTTTGCAATGTCAGCGCACAAAAATATGTTTATTACGACATCACATTACAAATCTTTGAATTTCTCGGCTTTTCTCTACTATAATATGCATATATTATACATATAAACCTTCCTCTCTTGAATCACTCTATCTATTGCTGAAAACTGTATTAAATTCCGTTGCGAAGTTTAAAAGATCTAAGCTTACAGACAGCGGAAGCGACTTTGTTTTATACTATGTAAAGAAGTTCGTAGACTTTACAAGTTTCGAAGTTTTCGTGACGAGCAAATGTATGACGCTGTTAATTAAATAAATAGAGAACCAAGTATTAACTATTCTCAAATTACCCTTTCACAGAACCTAAAAGCTCACATCAACGTCTGTCTAACCTAAACCAAGGCCTCTAAATAAATAATTTTGTCGAACTACTTCCAAATGAGGCTAGACCTGTCATGTTACTTTGAAAACAATATTGTGATGGATTCTAAAGGGTAAATAAGACGTGCTTTGTTAAGTTAAATTACGTTTAGCGTAAGCAAAATCAGCCTGTAATGTTTCCACTGCTAGGACAGAGGTTTCCTCTCTGAGAGGGAGTGGGGTCAGTGCGGGTTAGTGGATGTCACATGTATTCGATTTTTTGGTTCTAGGACATACCGGTTTCCTCACGATGATTTCCTTCACGCTTTTTTGAGCAATGGTAAACCTGTCTGAGTTTGAGCTCACTACCTGCAACTCTTAGTGTCTAAACACACTATGCCGAATATACGCGACCGAACTTCGGCATGATTACGCCTGCAATGCTATTTAATGCAAAGTAATTTCGGCATAATGTGTCGTCAGTAATTATGGCGTAAACATGCCGAACATCGGTCGCGTACCTTCGGCATAGTGTGTTTAAACACTTAGATAAGGGCCGATCCCACTGGGCCACCACTATTCTATATTGCGTCTGTATTTTGGAAATTGTATAAGTTATATAAGTGTAAGTATGTGATATAAATAAAGTAAGAAAGTATGCACAACATTAAGGTTTTAGTTATCTTGTAATAATTTTTTGTTAGTTTTTGTAACGTCACGTTTTGTTCAACAGCTTGTAACGTTACAGTTACCTGGGTAGAGTCCAAGAAACTGTAGTCACACTGTGAGCACTCACCTACCTAACTTTCAGTTTGGAGGGGAGCACTGTTAAAAGAAATAAGAGGACGAGTTATAAGAGTTTATTATTAACTAGCCTAGGGGGTGAATAAAAATGAGAACAAAATAGAACTGGAGAAAAGTGGGCTTCTGGTCTGTTATTGGCCGAGGGACTTCAGCTTCAGGCTGTAGAGGGCCGAAGGAGGACCTCTGTCTTCAGGTCGTAGAGCAGGGCCGAGGGATGTCACTCCTCAGGCCGTAGAGAGGGCCGAGGGACGTCAACCCTCAAGCCGTAGAGGAGGGCCGAGGGACGTCTACCCTCAAGCCGTAGAGGAGGGCCGAGGGACGTCTACCCTCAAGCCGTAGAGGAGGGCCGAGGGACGTCTACCCTCAAGCCGTAGAGGAGGGCCGAGGGACGTCTACCCTCAAGCCGTAGAGGAGGGCCGAGGGACGTCAACCCTCAAGCCGTAGAGGAGGGCCGAGGGACGTCAACCCTCAAGCCGTGCAACCCGAAGAGCCCGGTGCGGAGTCGCCTTGCTACGGCGTCTTCATAGTCGCTTCGGCCGTAGGAGGGAAACTGCCCTCCAAGAACACTCCTAGTTTTCCCGAGCTTGTGGCCGAGCTGAGCTCCCAACGTAGACTGACCAAATTCATCACCAGGCTCCTGACATCGACTTTTTAACATTTGAAAATCAATTCTAGAACAAAACATTTGAAAAGAAATTCTAGAACATAATAAAAAGTAAAAAAAAATGAGGTCGATGTGATTTACCTATACGACCTACAACTAGCTCCAGCAATGAATTAAAAATAAAACTAGGCCTGTCACTAACTGAAATTACAAAGGTAAACAAAGATTCAAGAGATAAAAATCTACAGAAAAACTTAAATAACATGAATTACAGGTAAAAGATATGATAAGCCTCCAGGAAATGAGCATGAAGCTACCTAGGGAGGACTAATGCTTAAAATTTACAGGTTAATATTGTCACAAAAATGTAAGTAAGAAACTATGTAAAAACATACACATTACAAGCTCTTGACTCGACATTTTCCTTTCTGATAGATGCAGTTATACGACTTCTAACGATTAGCTTTTATAGCCGTGAATTCGACCTCGTCAACATTTTGCGGGAACAAATTCTAAAGGTAAACACTAATTCTTAACCATAATTATATTACTTGAATACTTTTCGTTGGAACATGGGTCTATGTGCATCGTCTTCACATTTATGTAATTGTATAATTAATGTATACAAAATATTTTAAAACATTATAAAAGAGTTACGGTGGAGTTTCTTGCTCATTCTTCTCCACACGACTCGCTAACTTTTAACTAAAGGGGCGACTAGAATTAACTCTATTTTACTGTAAATTTTTTGTCGTTTGAAAGTGCCTAGTTTCTGAAAGAAAACATATCCAATTCAATTCATTGTCAACATAGAAGATTATTTATCCTTATTTTCGTCAATCAATCACCGCACACATCACATCTATCAGCCCATCAACGTAACCATAAACATAAATCTAGCAAATAAACAAGAACATAAACAAGTACAGTTTCCATTCGTCTCCAACATAAAGTAATTTTCACTGGCTGTCTCGCTGCGGAAGCGCCGCTAGTTGTAATCACCGGTCCTCGTAATAAAACTGTCGCGTGTTTCTGGAGCAGATTTATCATGTAGTGTTCTAGTGTTCACATCAATATTATGATTTGTTGACAATCACGCTTGTATTTCCCAAAGGGGTACGCGCAGGAGTGTAGTAGGTGGTAGGATGGCGGGTATCGTGGAAGCCGCACAAGTTCCCATGATCCCCGTTCCAAGTGTCGGAAGGGAACACCGACGCGGTTTTAGTCAGTAAGAGTCTAACAGAACCCCCCGGACATTCATGAGGATTGACCACAGCGGCGCAAAAAAAAGGTTGTAGTAGATACACTCATATTTCACCTAATGGGCGGCGAATCTTTTACCCTGACCCCGGGGCTGAGAAATCCCTAAGGGAAAAATCCCAGAAATTTGTTTAATAATAATAAATCATTTACCGACTAGGTAGATGGGCCAACGACCTAAAGAAGGTAGTTGGGACAGGTTGGGAAGGATTTGGGGAGTCCTTTGGCCAGCAGTGAGAACGAATAGGCAAAAAAAAATTGTCCAATCTGAGAATCGAATTCAAAACCCACGTCAACAGTCACTCTTACGACCACCATCACCACAACCACAACGTATACAGGGTGTTAGTTAAACGAAGAACACACTTTAAGGGAGTTTCGTTCTCATGAAAATGAACAACTTTTTTATGGGACTAACCCGAAAATATGAAAAAAGCATACTTTGCACACGTCTCTAACATATTTTTCACTGGCCGTCTCGCTGCGGATGCGCCGCTAGTTGTGATCACCGGTCCTCGTAATAAAACTGTCGCGTATTTCTGGAGCAGATTTATCTTGTAGTGTTCTAGTGTTTCACGTTAATACGGTGTTTTATTTACATAAAATCACGCTTATATTGCCTAAACATGTTAGCAAAGGTGTATAGATAGATATAATATATTTACCTACTGTACAACCAAAGTCGTAACACATGGTAGCTCTTATATAATAACGTACACCCATATTTCACGTCATGTTTACGTCTCATGTAATAGAGGCGAGCTTAAGGCCATAAACTGAACACAAATTGGGTTGTTACTTAGTTTCTAATGGCAACCCCAATACTTCGCCCAACTTAAGAATTGTAATTTGAACCCCATGCTTACCAGTCGCTATGTCGACCATTACCTAGACCAACAAGGCACTAACTAAACCTCGTACTAAAACTGCATTTTTCTCGCAGATTCATCATGTGTGGTAGTGTTTTGTATCCACATCAATATAATTTATACATTAGAATAGAATAGAATAGAATACTCTTTATTATGTACACCATATAAATTACAGACATAGATATAGAAACTATACAAAGGGTGACATAATGGGCGGTCTTATCGCTAAGAGCGATCTTTTAAAGACAACCTTAGGATGGATTTAAAAAGGGGAAGGACAGATAAATATTGTAGGTAGTCCGTGGTGTACCATTTACATAATAAAATAAATACATACATAAAGTATGCTCAGCTTGAAATAAAAATTTGTGTGGACTCTGAATAATTTCCATTAATTATTCGTTCAAAAACACCGTGTCTGAGTATGTGATGCATTCGGATCTAAGGTGAATAGGTTACAGTGTAATTTGTAATGATAAGCTATTAAAATACGTATCTTCCCTTCCTAAGTGCGTATATTCAAACTCAAAGCATTTATTTGAATTAAACCATTTACAGTCACTTTGCATGCTTTCTTGTGTCAAATTAATATTTTTACAAAAAAACTCCCCTTCCAAATTGGCACCCAAACAAGTAAAATTCATACACACACACCTATCCCCTAATGACGAATGATTCAATGAACTGCTACGCTCTAGCCAATGCGTATGCGTCATCGTAGCCGAGATCAATGCTGCGTAGCTGAAGTGCTATGCTTGAGTGGTGCTATGAGGCAATTTTATATCCATTACTCGGTGTTTTGTGCACACCTAACTCGTAAAGGGTGAATATTCGATGCATAATTCAATTAATCTACTGTAGGTATTTTGATGTATCTATAGGCGATAGGACCTTTTAAAGGCAAGATTTAAAATTATTTATTTGTCCGAGTACCTGTTTAGTGAAGAGTTACTCAATAAAATATCACTCAGTAAAATATGGTCGAGCTTGGTCGAGCAAACTTTTTTCTGATTGGCTTGTAGTGACTCGTCTTTTAATGTTTTAGAATCAAAGGTCTTTACACAACTACTACATCACTTAAATTAACATTCTTAAATCTATTATCACATACCTAATGGCTTTTGTAAAAGTTATTATTTTAATTCACCGAAAACGTTTAAAACCATCGATTACAGTGATTGATTATTTGAAGTTCACCAACAGTTGTTACAGATATTATACAGATAGGAACATACAAGTAATTGTCTTAAATCTAACTGCACAACCAATTACAGGCAAACACTACATGCAAAATGCTCTTTGTAATTATAAATTTAATTTTAAAGACTCAATGCACTTACAATTCTAGATAATTATACTAGATATTAATAACATATTTTAAGCCTTTATATATAAATAATTTCTTCACCATTGCTCTCAAAACGGTGAAGGAAAACATCGTGAGGAAACCGGCATGTCCTAGAACCAAAAATTCAAAGACATGTGACATCTACCAACCCGTACTGGGCCCGTGTGGTAGATTATAGCCCACTCCCTTTCGAAGGGAGGAGGCCTGTGTCCCAGCAGAGGAAAAAACATAAGCTGATTATGCTTATGCTACGTGGGCGAAGCCGCTGGGAAACCTAGTTATGACCTCTGAGTTTGTTGCGGCCTTTCTTCTCAGTGTAGTCAGATAGGAAACGCCGACCTCATCTAGTTTAAAAAATATATGATTGACGTGTAAAAGTGTTTATGCAAACCTACTTACAAAAATAAAATCATTTATCATGTATCATTTGAATAAATTAAATTGCATCAATTGTAACATGACTTGCCTCTGTAATTGTATCAATAAATATGAGCCACCAATACTGTGTAACGTAACATGACTAACGGCCTGTATTAATTACGGACTCCAGCCCGTAGTAATGGCACTACGTTTATGTGAATTTACAATGCTGCGTCGAATCGTAGTAATTTGATAGCGATAACAAGGCTTGTTTTCAAATAGAGCTGTTTTGCATTTAATGAATGTAACGGAACTGAATTTGTATCTAGTACTAGCTGCCCAGCGCTACTTCGTTCGCTTGGTGTCCTACCCCTTACCCTACCCTACTCCTACACTACTCCTACCCTACTCCTACCCTACTCCTACACTACTCCTACCCTACTCCTACCCTACTCCTACACTACTCCTACCCTACTCCTACCCTACTCCTACACTACTCCTACCCTACTCCTACCCTACTCCTAACCTACTCCTACACTACTCCTACCCTAATCCTACCAAAAAAAAAGTATCCTAGTGTTGTTTTTAGACTTGTCCCGGCAATTTTTAAAATTTTTCTCGCCGTAAAAACCATCCTTGAACTTCAACGAACATTTAAAAAAAGAATTGGCCAAATTGGTCCAGGCGTTGTTGAGTTATGCGCTTACCAACACATTTTGCGATTCATTTTTATATTATAGATGTTATGGAAACTGCATATTGTAATAAAACAACATCTATACTCCATAATTATATACAAACTAGCTGCGCGGTGTGCCCCGCGGTTTCACCCGCGTAAATGTCGATCCCGTGGGAATATTGAGATAAAAAGTCACCTATATATTAATCTAGGGTGTCAGCTACCTTCATACAAAATTTTATCGAAATTGGTCCAGCCGTTTGAGCGTGAAGAAGTAATAAACATATAATCACACACACACACACACACACACCCACAAATTTCCCCTTTATAATAATATAGTGTGATAATAAAGCCGAAGAGTTTGTTTGTTTGAACACGCTAATCTCTGGAACTGCCGATCGGATTTGAATAATGGTTTTTGCATTTGATAGCTCAATTCTCGAGAAAGGCTATAGGCATCACGCTATAATCCTTAGGAACCGAGCAAAAACAACAAAAAAAAACTCAGAAAGAACGCTGAGCGCAGGAGGGCCAAGAAATATCACGCGGACAAAGTCGCGGGTAGAAGCTAGTAATTTAATGATAAACATTATCATAATCAGCCCATATTGTTCCCACTGCTGGCACACAGGCCTCCTCCCTTCAAGAGGGAGTGGCCATAATCTACCACGCGGGCCCAGTGCGGGTTACTAGATGTCACATGTCTTCGAATTTTTGGTTCTAGGACATGCCGCTTTCCTGACGATGTTTTCCATCACCGCGACTGTTTTGAGAGCAGTGATGATGTAAAATTATTTACAGTAGAAGTAAAGTAGAAGTAAATACTTAAAAAATTACCATTAATGTGAATGAAGCGAGAGATTGCCTCATAATTGCTAAACTTTGGTACGTAGCAAGCGAGACTGCAATTATTAAGATTTTGGGTTTGACGTTCAAATAACCTGGAGCTTATTTGAGTTGCTTCCTCGTATGATGTTTATTTAATCTACAGAGACTTTGTAGACATTTAAGTGTCTCTATAATCGTGGTATTCAACCAGTTAAACATAACTAGAATAAATGATCTAATCATTTTCAACGTTTGTTGTTATTGACATACTCGCACCTCATGAAGACAATTGTAGCATGTATGTTGGATAGGGGTTGGGTATCTTACTGGTTAGCTCTACAGGTAAAATATAAACTTAGAAACGTGTAACGGTTATAGACATCCTTAACTCCAGATTAAACATGCTATTATCTAAAAAAAAACTATGTTTAATAAACAATATTAATAACGTCCATTTTAGAATGAAAAGTTTATTTAGTTACTCAATTTAAATTAATTAAATGCGAACTTCATTAACGTTAGGAACAAAGAAACAATTAATTTAATAAAATATTGCATTCAATTATATTTGTCTGAAGTAATGATAGTCATTATCAAGATGAAATTAATGAATGAACAGTCGAGCTAGAATGAGGTCAAATGAACTGAATAAATTAAAAAGTCATGTAAAATATAAACAGCTAATTTTTGCTCGCCATACAAAGTACAAGTTCACGCTATGAATGAACAGTAATTTGTAAATCATTAAGTGACACATGAATGGGTAGAATAACAGTTTGCATTCTTCAATGTTTAATGTTGTGAATATCAATTGTATGGGAAGTCAGAAAGTTTTAGAGCGGCCACTCCCAGCGTTCCCACACTCACACTCATACAAATCAAAGTAACGGCGACGCCCTGAATGCCCCACGTGTTCCGGTCTCTATTCAATGATAAATCGAATATACGCTTTCATGTGGGCATTCCTTTCTTTGAACTATAAAAGAAAGTGTGGACTAAAAAAACTCAGGAAATTCAAGTAAGATTTTAAAAGTCTTCGAAAAATAAACATTCGTTTGGACAAAGCAAACGATGTCCAATGTTTAATTAGTTAAAAAAAATACCGTAGACAAATCCAAGACGTACATTAAAAAGACGTCGTTGTGAAGCACACAAGGGGCCTCGGATCGATGGTCCGTCGTACTCCTAATCGATAGCGCCGTACTACTAGCTCAATGGGGTGCGCGCGCCGCCCGACTTACATAACGCGCAGAACACCACCTGTTGCTAATACTACCACCCATTTATAACCCAGCCACGTTGGAAAGGCCGTCTCACCTCTGCATAGAGTCGATTCTCGTGTACTATAAAATTCGGGCGGGTAGCCGGAGTCAATGCACTTGGGCAACCTTCGACGGTGCACTCAAGGGTGCATAGTAGGGTAGCGGTGTGTAGGTATGATAATGATCTTCGTTACCGTTATTGGAAGGCGTAATGAAGAGTTTACGCTGAAAAGGGTATGGTAGTGCATAAAGTTGCTTGATTCTTCGCAGTCCTAACAAAACAGACTTGTACTTGCAGATTTTTAAGCCTGAGTGCGGTATGTTGTTGTAAGCTCTAAATAGGGATTGGGTGACTGCATAATGTAGGTATTTGAGTATTTTCTCACGTATACTTGGATGGTCAAGCTCCTGTTTTTGTACGAACAGTTTTTCCTATCAAAACTTTCAAGAAGTGTACACGATTTTCCTCTTTATTTTTCGAATAGAAGAGGATTAGCGTTCACCCGTAAATAACCGATAAAATCGTGCGAGAATCCGGTTTTCCGGATGGTCGCAGAGATCAGACGGCACTACGCACAGGACCGGAAACCTGTGCACGACACGGATGACCGGATCGGTCGTGTGTGTCCACTTGTTTAACTACGGAGCTCCACAATGAGGCGGGAAGTACTCGGAAAAACAATAGAATCATTATATTATACCTTTATACTCAAATTATAATTATGTCATATCGCTATGTATTTTACTATGTGTACATAAATAATAAAATAAATATATTTTTACGCCTATTCTACCCGACAAGGCAAGCTGAAGAAAACTTATTGCAGTACTTTTCCGATGATGGTTATGGTATTTAACAGTAATTGGGTATCGTGTTACCCAGTAACTGGGTTGTGGAGATAAGATAGGCAGTCGCTCCATATAAATTACTGGTATTCAACTGCATCTGGTAAGACTGGAAGCTGACCCCAACATAGTTGGGATGGCTAGGCAGATGATGACATTAACGTCATTAAATATTTTTTGAACAATCCCATCCTTGTAGAGAGAAAGAATACTTTTGATTGGGCCTTTCAACAACAACATTCTTCTATTCTAGACAAATGTCCGGATTCCCCGCATATACTCAAATTTATTTGTAGATAAGTAGGTACAGACGCCAGCACATCAAGCTACCCGAAAGTGTCAAATTTTCCCAATCAACTTTGAACCTTATGACTTAGAGATAAAGTTGATAATCTATTTAAGGAGCAAGCGTTAAGGTAGCCCGCGAAATTCAAATGTTCTTACGTTTTTTGCAATTTGCTGGTTAGTATTAAGTTGTACGTTGATTAAGATATGATTCGCGGCCGTAACAAATATGTATTCACAAAATGATAATCATTAGAATCAGTAATACAACTTGTTAGGTTAGTATAATCCCAAAATGTCAAGATTTCATGAAATAGTCATTCTGTGGGATTACTTGGTCTTAGAGAGTTGTGTTGATGACTTTGAAATTGAATTTCGCGGGCTATCCTGGCGCTTTCGTTTTAATAAAGAAATTTGACAGATTGTAGTATGTTGCTTGATGTGCTGGCGTCTGTATATAACACTTCACCTGTATTTCCAACCTAGTATCTATGACGCAAGCAACATAAAGACTAAACGATTTTATTTAATTTAAAAGTTAAGTTAATTTAGTTAAGTTTTAAGCGGTTGTTCGACTCTTCACGTGACCAGAAGGCTGGACTATTTCTTGACCAAAGAATCAGCATTGCCATACAACGTGACAATGCTGCCAGTCTTTGGGCACGAGTCGCATGCGGACGAATTTTTTTATGCCCTTTGATTATTTCCCCCCTTTTTATATACTTGTACATATTATTATTTTAACATTATTCTAACTGTGAGCTTTTAACATTATTTATGCACCTTTAATTAATGATGAGATATTTATTAATTTAATTATTGATATTATTTCAAAGTCCATGGAAAATTAAGCCCACGCATTAAAATACTTCGTAGGTTTTCAACTGGATAGACTATCACATCTCATTAACAGGCGTGGGCTTAAGGATCAGAATCGCTAAATTATTGGCAGTTTTATATCATAACCTCTGCCTACAACGTCGCAGTGGAATGTTACCGTAAGAATTACGAACTTATGTATTTCAATAAACCCTGTACTTATTTTTGTTGCTGACGATCCTTTAGGAATAAAAACAAAAGAAAAAGCGGATCAAACCGGAATGAAAAAATTTACAGTGGATAAGACAGAGATTAAAACAGAAGACGAACT
The DNA here is from genome assembly GCA_927399505.1 of Luperina testacea. NCBI lineage: Eukaryota > Metazoa > Arthropoda > Insecta > Lepidoptera > Noctuidae > Luperina > Luperina testacea. The sequence continues at coordinate 16,490,639 of OV656759.1, read as the reverse complement.
TATTCAAATGAATCGCTTTCAGCAATCTCTTCCAGGCAACCTTGGAATGGATAGTGATTTGCCTGGACATAAAATGGGGTAGTCGTTGGTGCAATACTAAAGGTACTAAAGTAGATACACATATATAATACATATCCTACATTTGAATTATACAGGTAACGAGTTTAGTTCAAGTAGAGTTGTGTCCAAACGCAACGCAACGCATTATGCTGATATAGGAGCCTTTTCGGTCTTACACAGGTATTTTTAAAGTGAAAACTTCTTTAGGAGCGTTGGGGCTTCACAAGGTCGTCGGACCACCTTGTGGAAGGCCTTCCAACGCTACGTCTTCCGATACGCGGGAGCCACTCCAGAACCTTTCGGCCCCATCGGCCATCTGTTCTGCGAGCAATGTGCCCTGCCCACTGCCACTTAAGTTTGGCAATTCTTCTAGCTATGTCGGTTACCTTGGTTCTCCTAGGGATGTACTCGGTTTTAATGTATATCCGATATGTCAGTGAGTGATGGCAAAGTATTTTGTTTATGTTTTGTTTTCACTTCTGTCGGTACTGTTATTTTTGTTTTTTTCCCCTGGTTTTTTTTAATGTAACTGTGTTAGTTTTAAATGCTCCTTTTTTTCGTATTTAGGTACTGTGTTTACAAATAAAAAAAAAAATCTTTATTCTTTTAAACGTCAGTCCAAAAGTGACAGCTTGTTATCGTGAACTGTCACGTATGTACGTCAAGTGATTTAGCTATGTTTTCCTAGGAAAGCAAACTACGCACTAGGAAAGCACTTCATCATACTTGAGTACGTGTTTATTTGTTTGATGTTACCTATATTTATTAACATTCTAGTGATATTTATTTTAGAAGTATCTATGTATGTATATATACATACATAGATACTTCTAAAATAAATATCACTAGAATTTGTATGAATGTAAGTATATTTTCATTATATTTGTTTAGTAGAATTTATTATGTTTTTAGTATTATTTTTGACTCCTGTCTACATCTCTCTATTTATTGTCCTATCGCAGGTATGCTGGAAGAGATTTCTTATGAAATAAGCATTACCTTTGTAGGTACCTTTTTTTTCTGTTTCGTTTTTTTTCTTGTCTATTTATAATAATTATGTGTGTACCTACATAAATAGTAAATTAAATAAATAAATAAAGCGGTTCCGTCGTATTAATAGCGACCGTCATTAAAATCTGTAATATTTACCACTATTAAACAATAAGATGTCAAAAAACGCTCTGTATTTGGACAGCCGATAATGTGTGCCCATTCACCGCTAACTTAGGAAATCAACCATTTTTAAGTCGCTATTTAAACAGATCAAAATGTAAATTCAGTCTTTAGATTAGTAGCAAATGTAACTCATGAACAAATTAAACGTCAAAAAACATGTAACAAATGAAGAGCAGTGGTGGCCCAGTGGTCATGGACACGACTTACGAGTTGTAGGTCGTAAGTTCAAACCCAGACAGGTGTTTTACTTTGTGTAAATTATTTTCATCACCACTGCTCTCAAAACGGTGAAGGAAAACATCGTGAGGAAACCGGCATGTCCTAGAACCAAAAATTCGAAGATATGTGACATCCACCAACCCGCACTGGGCCCGCGTGGTGGATTACGGCCCACTCCCTCTCACTGAGAGGAGGCCTGTGTCCCAGCAGTTAGGCTGATTATGATGATGATGATGATGAAATGTAACTCATCATCTGCCTAGCCTTTTCCCAACTATGTTGAGGTCGACTTCCAGTCTAATCGGATGCAGCTGAATGCCAGTATTTTACATGGATCGACTGCTTATCTGACATCCACAACCCAGTTACTGAGTAATACGATACCCCTTGGTAAGGATGGATGTCTGGCTTTCGGGCTTTGACAACCGGTAACGACTCTCAAAGATCGACGAATGACAGCCGGTACCAACGGCTTAATGTGCTTTCCGAGGTACGGAGGAGTCTTGGTATATGAAGATGGTCACCCATCCACGGACCAACCGCGGCAAGCGTAGCTTAACCTGATCGATCGACCCGTACGGCGGTAATTACTTGGCCACAAGCAAATGTACCTAGGTTGGTTTAGAGAATGGTTTCTTGTTTTCGAGCTTTTTTCCTATTTTGAAAAGGAGTTTGCTGAGCATCGGGGGTTTAGTCCCATTTCGGCACCTTCCCATCTCGGCACCCATGAATTTATTTATCATGCCCACGAAACATTCCGATCTCGGAACCCTGTCATAAATCAATGTTGGGTACACATATTACTCCTATTCCATCGTCAGATAACTAGTATTTAAAGAATAAATATGGCGGTTTGACATATTTTCCATACAAAGCTATTTTTATTTCTTAGGTATCGAGTTATCTGAAGAACCAACAATAGTAGATGAATTTGATATGGGACTATAAATAAAATCTTCAGTCATTCAATAATCGTAAGAAACATAGTTGATCCATCAACCATCATCCAGAAACCATTTAACGTAAGTTTAATTTGTTAAGAAAGATACAAACAACTTTAGCATAACAATATTTGTTACAAAAATATTGTCACAAAAGATATGTCTAACAAGCAAATACGTAATTCACTCAACTATAAATAGGTATCACTGAATGAAATTACGAACGTAACTGACATATTACTTAGAGCTGATTTTTCAATCGACAGATAATTTTTATTCGTGGAATAAAATTGACGTCTGACAGTTTTTATATGGAAGAACTGTCAAAAATTCAAAATTATTCCTCCGATAAAATTAGCGGACGTCGGAAAGATCAGCCCACTCATAACATTTATTAAGTAAATCATTGGCATATAAAATAATCCCACGGCGTAAGTAACCTTTCTGCCCACAATATATCTACTTTTCACCCACACTACACAGAATATCAGTTTATTAAATTTACAGACCTCTTATAATCGTTGACATTATAAAAGCAAGTAACCCGTACCTAATTGTTAGATAACAATATTATTTTAGTATGGAAATTTTGCACTTCAAAAGGTGATTATTAATTTTATTTTGTAAGAGGTAATGAGCCAACAGTAAAGTTACCGTCGGGCTGGCAAGTGAGAGGTTGTGAGTTCAAAACCCATCCATTATTTATTTATTAAAACTTTATGCACAAGTAAAAAAAAATACTGTACAAAGGCGGACTTAATACCTTAGGCATTTTCTACCAATCAACCTTAGGGTGATGCAGAGACAAAACATGGCAGGTGCAACATACGGGATAAAGAGCTAGGAAATGACTATAAAATACAAGAATAATTACTAATACATAGATAGATTCATACATATATAAAGAAAAAGAACTGTCAGGAGAAAAAATGATCGTGAGAGGAGAAAACAAATCCAGCAAATCAAACGATTTACGTGATTTTTTTTTAAAGATGCTCGGCAGGCATGGGATCGGAAATATGGACAGCAATCATCAGCTGCTGCTTGGTTTTTGTCTAAAAACCTTATTCGGGCATAATGTGGATCATTAAAAAAATAAACAAATTTGTAAAGCCATTTTCAAGTGATGCATTTACCAACGAACAGCATTCCATTTTTATTGATGTACATAGATATTATTATTTAATGACACTTGATTGATCTCGGTCACGGCTTACTTTCACCATAAATAGGCGCTTAATCTCTCCTCATGAATTAAGTAATCGTTCGTCTTAACTTCCGTAACTTGATTCGGCTAGCCGTGGTTCAACCATTAATACCACTTAGATCGGCCCTCACCCCATAAGAGAATTAGAGCGAAAAGATAAGTCCGTTCAGTTTAATTACCCCAGTCCATAAGATTGCCATGGAAGTTGGCAGAATTGGACGATGAAAATTATTTATGGTTACGGCGATTTAGTTAGACCAATGACTATGAAATTGTTTACGTCAAGTAAGACATACAAAGTACAGACGCCAGCACATCAAGCTACTACAATCTGTCAAATTTCTTTAATAGATTTTCAACTTTATCGCTAATGCGTAAGGTTCAAAGTTGATGTGCTGGCGTCTGTACATAATTATAACAGTTATAGTATACCAAAATAGTAGTAAAAGGTACGATATGGTGAAACTTCGAAGGGGTTTACAGCCTACTCTGCCCTCCATAATTTACTTGTACGAGTACATTGACAATAACAAAATAGAGAGCCGCAAATGAGGGCCTATTTATATACAAAGTGACATTCTATCAGTGATAACGATGAATGATGGAAAAACCAAATATGTGTGTGCCGTATGTGCGAGTAATATTGTGTAGTATTTTGAAAGTCGTTATAACTAAAGTTTTCTAGAAGAGAAGTGACCGCCACATGCGGCCGTAAAGTCTGGGCACAGAGCATTTTTTGACAAAAAAGACAAAATCAAAGCATTTATTTTAAACTAGCTTCTGCCCGCGACTTCGTCCGCGTGAAATTTCTTGTTTCCGACCCACGCCGTCGCATCGCATCGCATCGCCTGCCCGCGCTGTCACTTCGTTTTCGCTTAGCGATCTTTCTGACTATTATTCCTTTTGCTCGGCTCCTAAGGGTTATAGCGTGATGTTACATAGCCTTCCTCAAGAATTAGGCTAGCAAATGTAAAAATATTTTTTAAAATTGACTCAGAAAAAAATCCGACCGATTAGCGCGTTCAGACAAACAAACTCTATTTATTATCTTCGTCGTGTGTGATAGTCCATTGAATTGTATGGCGAGCGATATTGTATCTTAAGATAAAATATTATAGTATCTTAGCCGTGTGCAGCGCCCCTTAGTGAACTCCACTGCGGGTGACGTAACTTACGACAAACTTATTATTTGCGGTTGGTACAGTAATCGGGTCTAGGGATCGAACCGCAAAATTAAGTTTGTTTTTTGTTGTATATACTTTTCCAGGATAAAAAGTACCCAGTGTGGTGCCCAGGATATTAAAGAATAATTATACCAAGTTTCATCGTAATCTAACCGGTAGTTTTTGCGTGATGCCTGAACAAACAGACAGACAGACAGACAGACAGACAAAAATTTTTTTAATCACATTTTTGGGTTCGGTGTCGGTATAGTAACACCCCCTGCCATTTATTTTTTTGATATTTTCAATGTACAGAATTTTCACTTCTACAGATTTATTATAAGTATAGATAGGCACATAAAAGGCACTTTTGAACGTCAAAAATTACAACAAAATAGTATTCATTCTAGTCGCCCACATAATGTCAAATGAAAAAACATTTATTTTTTTGTCAAGAAAACCAGATAAGCCTGTGTTAGGAGACTCCGCTCTTCAATAACTTAATAAGTATCATTTAGGTACTTGTTTTATGCAAAACTAAAGGGAATAATTATACAAAAAAAGACAGAATTAAAGCTAAATATGCAGCACGCATGCAGGCATGCGAGTGTGTGAGTGAGAGTGAGTGAGGGTGTGTGTGTCAAAGCAAATGTGAGGGTATGTGAATTCAAATGTGAGGGTGTGTATTTATCAAAAACTGGTGAAACTGACAAATTTTCCTGACGTCTGTTATAAATATGACGGAAAAGCTCTTCTAGGATACCGTAGCATCAGGCCCTTAGTAAGTAGGTAACTGTAAATCAGCGCCCGAAGTAACTACCCCTTGGCTACTTAAAGAACCGATAATATATCGTATGTGTTTGTTTCCTGCTAAGTAAAGTCTAGCCAAATTTGCCAGGATTTGGCTAGACTAGTCACGCCAAAAAAGAATAAGTAATTTTCAAGGATAAAGAAGACTGCAGATTTTTTTTCTTTTACACAAATATTTAAGAAGCTTTTAAGGCAAACTTGGCACAGTATCCAGCAAGTATGTATTTGTGCAGACGAATTATTTTCAATACGTGGGTTGTTAACATCTATTTCTATCTTGTTTATGATTTCACTTTGATGTTACCCACGAAGTCTGCGCCTACGGAAAACCTGTCATAGGTTTAATAGTCCCTGGGGCTAGAAGTTATAGCCATCCAATCAAACGTTGATGGTAGAATCCAGTACCTAAAGGTTTCGGGAGTCAAAGATCACGGAGTACCTACCACTACCTTTTTCGTCAACCATGTGATTTAAGTTTATTGCTAGAAAATAATAACTAAGAGAATACGCTCGAATAATAATGATCAAAATCTCCACGAGAACCAGATTTGTCTGAACCAAATTCAATCATAAACATTTTCTTAGTTCAGTCGTCGTCTACAAAGCGTGAGGTTCTAAGTTTGATCTCCGGTTTTAACGAAGATTTCTTGGGATTTTTCATTATAAAATTGTAAGTATCAGACCAGAATCTAGCAGACTATTGAAATATACAGGTTTAGTTTACGCCTTGGCTTGTTCTTTCGGGATATAGGTAGGTACAAGCATTTTGCATTAATTTGCTTGTCTTTACACGCATTCATATGCATAGCCTTGATTGCTTTTATAACTTAATTTCCATTACACTTTCTCCAGCTTAAGAATCTGGAGGTTCTACAGAATTTGTTTGATGGAATTTCCACGTGAAATACTTTTAGTGTACCCTAAGGTGGGAAGTAAAGTGAAATTGCGAAAAATACACCCTAAAAACAGCCGCCGTAAAACATCGCCACATGAAATGGTACATTGTTTCCATAGGCCCCGAGAATGGGGTTCCGTAAAATAGGCACTTCGGAATGTGATAAACTTTTCACATCATTTTGACGTGTTGCTTGAGAATGAGGAACTACAGAAGGCTGATACCCTGATGCACGAGCTAGGGTAGGAATGGTTTATGTATATTCTGCTGTGGGAACACTAAATTCAAATATCACGGTATCGTAACCGACTGTATTTTGCTTAATCAGAATCTTAAATTGAAACATAATTAGGTACTTAGGAATGGCTTCTTTTATTAAATTACTTGGTTCCACCGAATAAAGCCTTTTCTAATGAATGAGATAGAATAAAATAATTTTCCGATATTTAATTTGAATACCAAAAACAACTGAAAACTGTTAAACTGTGCAAACCCATTTCAAATTTAAAAAAAGGCAATTATTTCCATAAGTTCACAAATGGTAGCAGGAAGGTACTAAGAATTTCACTTCAAAAAGCAAACCTGTTCAATGGACTTGAAAGCACACATTGAATATTTTTGAATACCAAAATAGTCTTCAAACTTTCATCAAAATATTCAACGATATTGTTTCTTTTAGTATATAAAACAAAACTAAACTAATACTAAAAGCCGCTTTAAACCTTACAGCGTAACCACAAAATTAATTTCCTAGCTTCGCTTAGTAAAAAGCAGCGGAAAAAGCGCTTTCATAAAAAAGCAATCAAGTTTTTCAATCAAAACAGCTGCATGTAATATCTGCAGCCCCGGGCTATGGGACCGTCAAGGCTATCGTCTAGACAGGACACGGACAAACTGACGGTTCTGATAATGTCATCTGAGCTATGTGGTATAGCGTTTGGACACGGAATGCAGACATAATGCACAATATAGCTCAAATTGCGCAGTGTTTGAACTGTTGACTTTTTAGGGTTCCGTAGTCAAGAAGGAACCCTTATAGTTTCGCCATGTCCGTCTGTTCGTCCGTCCGCAGCTTAGCTCAGAGACTCTCAGTACTAGAAAACTATAATTTGGCATTATTATACATATTAATGATGCCGACAAAATGGTAAAATACGAGTAAAATCTTGAGAAAAAATCTTTTTGCCTCCTCTGCACGTAAAGTGGGGATGCTCTTTTTATTCTGGTCTATTTCACGGTAGTAGTTTATATAACGAAGTTAAAAAGAAAACTATCACAGCTAAGTACTTTACAAGTTTGCGAGTAATAGTCGACCAACTTACATTTGCAGATGCAATGTATGGGAGTACATGATTTTCAACTACAATGTTAAGTTTGTTCTTGGGATAAATTCATTCCAACTACGAAACCCTTCATTGTGCGTGGTCCGACACGCACTTGGCAGGTTTTTGTTTTTAGTATTGTTGGATGAATTTTGACAATTAATTCTTCTGAGAGAAGTGTCAAATGTTATTCTTTCAATACATTTGCATGCAGTAATATTTTTTTATATAAGGTAACTTCACAACTGACAGTAAGCTCATCATTATTCTTCCTTATTTTATCTGCAGTTCTTGACCAAGAGAGTTGTCATATACCTATTATCGTCTGGAATGGATCAAAGTCTTCTCTGGTTTTCTTCTCGTTTGTACCTATACGGAGTAGATTAACCAATACTAGGGTGAACCCAAATAACTGTGCTGTATTTCCTATTGCTCAGTATTTGATTTATGTTCACGATTTCATGCAATAAGTCATATCCAAAGCTAGAAAACATCACAATGTTTTACCTAAACCAATGATCCTTGGTGTTTCAATGGCAATAGAAAATTTATCAAAATACCTTCAGTTAATATATGCTACTCCTTATCATAAATCTAGCAGGCCAAGGATATCGTCTAGACGGGAGACAACATCCATTATTAATAATGTCTCCTGTAATATTATGTTCAATTGCTCTTCTACTTGAATGACAAATGAAATTACGAGTATGTCAATGTCAGACTGGGCAAATTTAACGAATTTGTTATATTGAACAAAGCTAGTAAATAAATTATCAGAAAGCCAATTTCCGCACTTAAAAACGGTCAAACTCAAATCGCAACCTCATCTCAGCTAGAACTGTCAAAAATTTGTCAAAGATAAAGGTAAATTGGAGATTTTTTGACAGATTGAGAACAGAATGCGATCGGTCTTAAAAATACAGTACTAATTGATCACTCGGTGAGCGCAAGACACTTGTTTCCTATTCGTATGAACTACTCGTACATATATGAGAATAACTGCAGAGTGCTGGTAGGATAATTTTTTTTAATATTAAATGTCCCTGTTTTTATACGGTCTCATGGTACCTATAAGGTATTATCTCAAAAATGTAACGAGATATTAAAGTGATAGTCATATCATATAATTATGTCACCTATCTACCCATATCACAACCCATATGATAACACGAGAACAAATGTTTTAATATCCAATTTGTTAACTTGTGTAACTAACATTCATAAAATTAATTTAATAAATACAGATTATCTTTAACTAAATTATCTCCGCTCATGCTATGGTATTCTATTTGCTTTTTATCCAACAGATTCCTTACTGGATTGAAACAACTTTGCCCTACTAAAATCTTCCACTGTTACATCCCAGATAACGTCGAGACAGGCGCCAGCCTGAACTAAACCCCATTACAAGGCTGGTGACACCGTGACGTCATCACCATCGATAATTGACGCTTGCGAGGACCTCCCTTCCAAGATAATTGACCCATTTTACAGATGAATTAATGGCTTGTTTTGTGGCTAGCATTTTGAGAAGGAATTTATTTAGTAAGTCTTAAAAATAGTACTTAGACTTGTTTTTTTCTTTCTAGAAATAGCCCTATTCTTCTGTAGAAAATAAATTATAAAGACACAAACTTCTCGGTTGCTGAAAGAGGGTTCAGACTGGAAAAAATAAGCTATAAATAAAATTGCCTTGCGTGGGAAGATGCTTAACTCTGTGTAAACAACCTATTTAGATTTATCTTTTAAGTAGGTATCTGAACGAATCTCTCAATAATTCACTCTAACTACGAAAGTAAAAAATATATTCCCCGGCTGTAAACGTTAGCCTGGCTAACACAGATATCCCTGTTTCAAAATTCACCCTGTTGTGTTAATAAAATGAAATATAAAACGTAAATTTACTTTAGGCTCATAAAATATTCTGAATTTCAACATGTTACTCTGATAAGGTTTACCTAATAGGTTTACAGTCATTACTCTCAATTAAGCCTGCCATTTATTCACTGTCCGTATTCGTCTGTTCTTCGCACCATTTCTTTTGTGTTAACGTAATGAAATCACAGGTACAAAAGCAGGTACATTTGATGATAATATTCAGTCATTCTCATTAATTAGTCTGGGTCCTGTCTGAGCCGTTTATCATTTGATGGTCTAATGAGTTTCGTCAACCTTTTCTATTTCAAATCTCAACATGAATTATTACTATGTTGAACAAACTGCTAGGATTATGTATGAGAAATTATTTTACCATATAACTAGTATGCAAATGTGAACAATTAAAGATGACGCGTCGGTCTAAATGTTAGAATTAATTTTGTTAATTACTGGTCTGAGAAAAGTAACGTGTGAATACTATTGGCATGTCCATAAATCTCACTTACCATTTAAACACACACACACAGTCTCTCTAAATTTTAGTCGGATTACTATAGGATATGTAATTTATTTTATGTAAACCTTAGGTACTACATACAGAAAGCGTTCTGGCGTTCTGTAGTCTTTGCGGGACACTAAAAATAATGAATTACTATCTAGGAAAGTGTAGGGTAAAAACTAGATTAACTCTAAGCGGTGTTAGCTTAAAGTAATTGTATAAACTTTTTTTTTAACACTTGACAAGTAGGTAAAGTTTCCTACTGCTAACTTGAAACTAAGCCAATTAAAACTGAGTCCGTACACTGAATAAAATGAGTATTTATTCCATTACCCAACTAGATAAAAATAATATTGCTAAAAAGAAAAGTTAGCCCTCTAACTTAGCTGTAAAAAAATAACTAAAGATTCAGTAGGTACAGACGTCAACACATCAAGCTACTAAAATGAATGAAATTTTATGTTATAACGAACAAAGTATTTTCGAACACAAAGGTTTGTGTGAAGTGTCGTATTTCAACGTTGCAATCGTTCTTTCAAGAAAAAATCGCAATTGAAAGTTGCCAAGTGTTGAAATATTAGTGCTCGTGACTGTACACATAACCAGATTCCTTATATAGTTCGTGCTTAATTGCTTAATCCCCGCTAGTGAGACACAATTGATTTTCTATTGTAATGGGCCGCTAGAGGCCCGCGCCGGAAGGGAGCGATTAGGAAATCGATGCAAAATACTGGTGGAAACAGTTTCCTCTTCTTTAAGTACCGAAATCTTCTTATTATTATTGTTAATATCAATACGTTGGCCAATTGTCGTGGTTAGGCTTACCTATACTAACTTTAGAGCAGTCCGGAGGCTACCCTGCATTTTCTTCCACGATATTTTTTCATTTTATGTCTGAACTTTGAGACCTTGACCATTGAGTTCTTTGCGCCATTTCTTCCCAAGGTTAGTTAGATAGAAAATGTCGACTTCATCTACATAGCTTTTTTTTGAAGTGAAAGCCTCTTTAGGCGCGTTGGGCATTTTTTGAGATGGGAAAAAACCATTGAACTCGCGTCACTATTACCGTAAGTGACACCGCGCGTGTTTTGTTTATAAGACAATTAAAAAAATACCCGCTTCGGATGTATTCGGCTGTCCTCGGGATGTACTCGGTTCTAATGTATATCCGATATGTCAGTGAGTGATGGCAAAGTATTCTGTTTGTGTTTTGTTTTCACTTCTGTCGGCACTCCCGGAGTGCCACTGTTTTTTTTAACACGTTTTTTATTTCGTGGTTCCGATATCCTATTCACAGAATAAATCATTTCATCTCATTTAAGACCGCCAGGTTTAGGAAGCCCATATTCAACAGCTGGACATTTAGGTACACGCAGATATCAAATTGATAACATTAACATTTTATAGGTACTATCGACATCTATTATACCTACATACTATAATATACTAACCAATTTTGTACCTACTATATCCGATGAATAAATCTCGATCTCTTTGTCTTTATCTACATAAACACTTTTTTTTACCATAAAATAATTATAAAACAGTCAAACACAGAGTTTCACCAATATACCGTTTAACCGATTCCAAGGAACTGATCAAACAGAAACCCGTAGCACCAAAACGTTTCACATAATTGTTTTACACGACAAACGTTATAAAGTTCCCTTTGAAACGGTTAATTTTATTCCTCACGTTCATACATACGTAAATATTTACATCACAAAAGGATGCCCTAAACAATGCCGTCAGAGGAATTCCTTTCACGGATAAAAGCTTTATGATACATCCCTTAACTTGATGTAATCGCGAGTATTACAGGATAAGTTGGAGATAAGTTGAGTTCTCGGTTGTGTTAAGTTTAGTGTTTGAAGAGCAAGTAATATGTGATGATAAGCGTGTGTCGAGCGTTCCTGAAAGTCTTGAATAGAAAGCAGGCTTAGTTAGTAACAATAATATTGCGCTAAGTAGGTTTTTATAAAGTGTATGTAAAAAATTTTTTTGATGTCTTTAACATTTTGTCTAATCCTGTAGTGAATAAGGTTCAAGTGACCGTATGTCATTTGAAGGATTTAATTTTTTGAATTTTTGTCAGAACTACGCATTGCTTGTTACGTGATTATTTCTATAAAATAAATAATATTTGATTATATTTATTTAATTAAACTTTTCGCACAAAAAGGTACAAAGGTGAACTTAATGCCTACATAAGCCTTTATATTATTTACTAGCGATCCACCCTTGCTTCTTACGACTTGACAAAACATCGCGATATTTAAGTGTAAAATGAATTTATGATAGACATAAACCTTCCGGAATAAATTCTCTGAATGACGGTCAAAATCCATTATGTATTAGAAGATCTAAGCCATTCTAGAGCAGTGGTAGTCCAGTGGCATCGGCCGCGACTTACGAGTTGTAGGTCGTAGGTTCGAACCCAGACAGGCGCTTTACTTTGTGTAAATTATTTCATCACCACTGCTCTCAGAACGGTGAAGAAAAACACCGTGAGGAAACCGGCATGTCCTAGAACCAAAAATTCGAAGACATGTGACATCTACCAACACGCACTGGGCCCGCGTGGTTTGATTACGGCCCACCCCCTCTCACAGAGAGGAGGCCTGTGTCGCAGCAGGAACATTATAGGCTGATTATGATGAAGCCATTCCAAACGGTCACACATACCTATAGATACAAAAAGCGACTTTGTTTTATACAACAAAGTAGTAGTACTTTGTTGTATAAAACAAAGTCGCTTTTTGTGTCTATATAATACGTATACGTAGGTATAGACATTGTTTATCTCTGTTCCAAAGCAATTATTTGATATTGAATGTGTCAACAGGCCAGTGAAAAGGGCAGTCCACACAGGCAGGGAGAGCAAGTCTCATATGTCAATAGTTCAGTGTCCAAGTTGTTGATTCAAGCTAACCACGGAACATTGAGCCAGAGAAGCATGCGGGCATTTCAAACAAATTGCTTCTCCGTAAATGTGGATTGTGGACAGTTTTCATCACTTACCAGTGAGATAGAGAAGAACGTATTGAATATAATAAGAATGTATTAAATACATAGTTCTATAATACATTTGCATAATAGAGGAACTCAGAATACACAGCACTATTAATAGTTATGATAGCTTAACTATTAATAGTGCCCTACCTTCCTTTAATTAAGATACACATGGTTATATGTAATTACGACAAAGATTATGGGTTAATGCTAGTTATCATAATTAGTTGGTAAGCGATTTTGTAACAATATTTTGTTTTAAAAAAGAGTGTCCGTGGAGTTTCTTGCCCGTTCTTCTCCATAGGAAACTACTACGCTTAGGAATGAGCAACTAGCTTTTCATCTTTCTGCCTGACCAACCCGTTGACAATTCAAAAGTTCCTGTAATTGGTCATCCTTACGTCCTTACTAATATTATAAATTAGAAAGTAACTCTGTCTGTCTGTATGTTATATTTTCACACCTAAATTACTGAAAGGATTTCGATAAAATTTGGCAGAGAGATAGATTGCATCCCGGGGAAGGACATAGGATAGTTTTTATCCCGATATTCCCACGCAATCGACACTTATGCGGGTGAAACCGCGGGGCGCTGCTAGTGTAAAATAAATACTTTGAGTTGAGTCGAGTTTACATTTATCACACTAATCACACTTCAAACTAATATTATAAAGGCGAAAGTTTGTGAGTGTGTGTGTTTGTGTGTGTTTATATGTTTGTTACTTCTTCACGCTCAAACGGCTGGACCATTTTTGGTATTTTGCATGGAGGTAGCTGACACCCTGGATTAACATATAGGCTACTTTTTATCTGGCATTTACCAACATTTACGCGGGTGAAACCGCGGGGCGCAGCTAATATATAATAAAAGAATAAATAAACGTCTATGAAATCAAATCTACATGTAACACTGTCAGTAAAGTATTATTATTATTATTTAGAGATTTTTGTTTTCCTCGGCCTAGCCGGATAGCTGATGGCACGGGCCTAAGCCAAGTGTTCATCAGTGGGATTAACTCTTGGAGTAATAGTAGATACTGCGTGGTTATCCGCAGTAGGCTGTATGTTAGCCGAAACTATATTTGAGTGGGAGTAATGGTGCAAGTTATCGGACTCACACTGGAGGAATTTTCTTACTAGCCTACATGTATTGAGAATCACTGCCTTCTGCAGCAGGTGGTAGGTGGTAGATGGCAGGTTGAGAGAACTAAGGGACTGATGAAGCTGTTTGGGTATTACTCCTGTTGTAGATAGCACTATAGGGACTATTGTGACTTTTTGAAGGTGCCAAAGTCTGGTTATTTCGTCTTTTAGTTCGGTGTATTTGGATAACTTTTCGGCTATTGTAGTCTGTAAGTTATGTGTATTTGGCACAGCGATATCTATTAGGAACCCGGTTTTATTTACTTTGTTAATTAACGTGATGTCTGGTCTATTAAAGTGAATTGTGCGGTCGGTGAGTATAGCTCGGTCAAAATACAATTTTGTAGTGGGGTTCTCTAGTACCGTTTCAGGGTTATATTTATAATATGGTGCTATGGTGTCTATAAATTTGTATTTATGAGCTAGTTTTTGGTGTATTACGTTGGCTACCTGATCGTGTCGATGTTTGTAGTCTGTCTGGGCTATTGATTTACAGGCGCCTGTGATATGTTGGATTGTCTCTGGTGAACTATTGCATTTTCTACATGTGTCGTTTGTTAGATTCTTTATTATGTATTTTCTATAGTTTTTGGTCTCAATAACTTGGTCTTGTATTGCAAGCATGAACCCTTCAGTTTCCGGAAAAAGTTCGCCTCGATTTAACCACGCGTTCGACGCATCTTTGTCGACATTCAATTGGCATAAATCTTGACGATGTCTCCCGTGTAGAGACTTCTGGGTCCACTCTAGACATTTGGTTTTGTCATCAGTCACTCTCTCGTTTTGCTGTTCAGTTGTGTCTTTAAGATTAAGAGGTGTTAATTGTTGATCGTTTTGTGCTATTAGTTTGTGAAGTGTTGAAGACGCAGTTTTATCGAAGAAGTATTTTCTGAGGGTTGTAATCTGTCGGTTGTGTAAATTTAAAATGTCAATAAGTCCCCTGCCTCCCATTATTATTATTATTATTTAGCGAGATTTCTAATATTTTTGTGTAGATATGCGTGGCAAACTAATTAGGTATCATGATGTATTAAGATTCGTGTCTTATCACAATAAGAGTTTATTACAATAAAAGGTTTCTTCAGACCCCACTTTAAACCATGAAACCATTTTTGAATTGCGAGCTTTTATCCAACAAAAAAAAAATTTTTGTAAAATCAAAACTTAGTACCGGACTAATTTGTATTTTGTGTATAGAAAACTGTATTTCAATCACAGTTACCTACGTTTCTTATTACAAAAACTGCAGTGCTATTAAAAATCTCACCGGTAACCGTTAGGTGAAGTGAGCTTGAAGTGAGCTGTCAATATTGCCAATCCTTAGCATACGGGGGAGTGACAGCTAACTTCACCTAAGTTTTCACGGTGAGATTTTTACAGAATGTACCGGCTGGATCGATGGTTTGAACCATTCCAAAAAAACCTGGTTTTCCAATAGTGTTTGACAAACATATGTAGTTTATATTTTTGGCCTTTATGCACCGGGAATCGTTAGGTGAAGTGAGCTGTCAATATTGCCAATCCTTAGCATACGGAGGAATGACAGCTAACTTCACCTAAGTTTTCACGGTGAGATTTTTACAAAATGTACCGGCTGGATCGATGGTTTAAACCATGCCAAAAAAACCTTGTTTTCCAATAGTGTTTGGCAAACATAGTTTATGTTTTTGGCCTTTATGCAAAGTCAATTTATATTTTCCTTTTATATTTTCATAGTTGATTGAATCGAATCTTCTGTACACACATTTATCTGTTTTTTGATTACGCTCAACTCTGTTGGTTTAGCCATCAGTCTATGTAAAGTTTTCATGCATATAAAGTGAAAACTCACTCACTTTGTTATATGTAAGTTTAGATGTAATCCTCAGGCGAAACAATACATATTTTGTCACGTACGAGAATGTCGCAGTTATTATCCATACTAATATTATAAATTCGAAAGTGTCTGTCTGTCTGTGACCTCTTCACGCATAAACCACTGAACCTATTTAGATGAAATTTGGTATAGAGATAGTTTGAGTCCCGTGAAAGGACATAGGATACATTTTATCCCAATATTCCCTCGGGATCGAAACTTATGCGGGTGGAACCGCGCGGCGCATCTAGTTCTCAATATAAATTGATTAAAGTTTGTGCACAATAAAGGTACACAGATGAACTTAATGCCTTAAGCATTCTCTGTCAGTCAACCAGGGGTAGCAGAGAGATAACATGCCAGGTGCATTATTTGCGAGTGGAAATAAAACATTAAATAAAAAAGTGTAATAATCACACTAATATTATAAAGGCGAAAGTTTGTGTGTGTGTGTGTGTGTGTGTTTATATGTTTGTTACTTCTTCACGCTCAAACGGGTGGACCATTTTTGGTAAAATTTTGCATGGAGGTAGCTGACACCCTGGATTAACATAAAGGCTACTTTTTATTCTGATATTTTCACGGGATCGACATTTACGCGGGTGAAACCGCGGAGCGCAGCTAGTTATAAATAAAATAGTGCACCTATGTATGTGTTTATATGTTTGTTACTTCTTCACGCTCAAACGGCTGGACTATTTTTGGTAAAATTTTGCATGGAGGTAGCTGACACCCTGGATTATATATATATATATATATATATATATATATATATATATTTCTATACAAAATTTTATCCAAATCTCAGCGGTTTAAGCGTGAAGAGGTTACAGACAGACAGACACACTTTCGCATTTATAATTATTATTACTAGTATACATATTTTTACATATTATGTAATATAATAAATGCTGTGTGCAGGATGCACGGCGCGTAAAGGCTCCTACAAGCAGGCGCGATACGCGATATAATCGCGCGCGACACAAAGGCACCGCTCGTTGCGCGACTTGCGGTGCCTTTGTGTCGCGTGTCGTGTCGCGCCTGTTTGAAGGAGCCTTAAGTCGGTAAAGTAATGTATGGTTCCGTACAGTGCATATGTCTTTCGATAAACATCGGGTTCATGTTTTAATATGCATATGTTAAGAAAAACCCGTGTTCTCTATTAAATATTTGAAAAAAAATGGGTTCTTATTCGTAAATTGACATTTATAAGAAACTTTGTATGTCAATTTTCTTTCATCTGCAAACTGAAAGGTTAAAGTGACTGCGTTCTTGAGTTACCTTCTCATGAAGGTCCTTCTAGGGTTAATCTTCTATATACATTCAAAAATGTATGTATACCCGACCTCCTAATTGCTTTATCACTTTTCACAACACAACCAGCCTATAGTGTTCGCACTGCTGGGGCATACACCTCTTCTCGGTAAGACGGAGTGGACCGTAAACCACCACACGGGCCAGTGCGGATTGGTGGATGTCATAATGTCTTCGAATTTTTGGTTCTAGGACATGCCGGTTTCCTCATGATGTTTTTCTTCACCGTTTAAGAGCAGTTTCGATGAAATAAATTATTCTAAATACTTGGGTTTGACCTATAACTTGTAGGTAAGTCAGCGCCTTTCGGACCCGACTTAGGAGTTGCCACTTGGCCAACACTGCTCTTTTGACAACAATTCCCACTTAGTGGAAACTTCACCAGAAACTATCTAACTGACACATATACAAATAGATTTTTACGTTTTATGACGTGAAAGTGACATTCAACCTTAGGGTGATAAAGTAATTACCTGGTTGACTATACCTAGTAGAATTATCTAGATCTAAGCCCAGATATTTACTTCAACAACGCCAATGTGACGAAAGGGGTTTGCGTGGCGCAGGTTATAAAATAAGACCACGCAACCTTGTCAACATAAAAAATATATTTAAATAAAAAAAGGTGTGGGTAGGTCTACGGTTCACAATTCCCAGAGTCCACCCTGTGGGTAGCGCTGTACTGCCCTGTTAGCCGGCGTGGCGATGACCGCAGCGGGGTGCCACGCTGGGTGCGTAGGGGTGCCGGTCGTCAGGTGTTCGCGACGACCGCCGTTAAGCAGCTCGGCCCACGTGGCAAGATGGCCAACAAATGGGACGTCCGATGCCGGTAGTTGCAGGCACGCACGAGTCACGACGGAATCAGCCGCGTGGCTCCAGATGTGCTGCCGTTAAGCTTGATGATGTTCCCTAACCGGAACTTTGGACCCCAGTATGGGGGGTTTCAAAGACACCGAATTTAAATGCTCGATGGCGGAGAATTATGTAGATTAGGAAGTTGTTTTTAGGCCCGGATAATGGCGAGTTAAGACACGTGTGAAATCACTGATAAAAATTAATCTGGTGAGACGTGTGACCGCTTCGGGAAAAACCAAAATTCCATTATATTTACTTCAATATGAGTCGTATTAAATCAATCGCTGTTTGTGCTGCTTCAATATTTAAAGTCAATACATTACGAGGTAAGTTACTTCAAGCGAACCAATACACCTTAACGCTTTCTCTAGAAGTTTATTTACTGAGAGAGCAAAGTAAAATTACCAGCTACGCGCGTTCCTAAGAGGTAAATATAATATTGGCAAAGTTTTAAATCGCAAATTTATTAAAAGAGACACATTTTTGAGAAAAAAAAAGTTGTATAATCTAGTCAAAAGATTGCAAGTTTGAACCCCTGCAATTTTTTTTAGTTAAAAACATAATATAACACTATGTATTTCTCAGAAGGGTTTTTTTTTTCAGGATGGGAAATTATCACATGACCCCTCCTGCTCTGGGTGGAGGGGAAGGGAGTGTCAGACTCTTACTGACTAAAACCCACCCGTGTTCCTTCCTTAGCCTTTTATGTTCCGGGCCAGCGGTAACCCTTTCGGACAATCCCGCTGATCGCTCAGAAGGGTGAGGCAGAGGTGTGCCAATAATACACCCATATTTCGCCAACTATGTTTAAATGTCCCATGTGATACCATCCACCCTCCTCCGCTTGCAACCTGAGATATACAGTACCCGGCGATACATATTGCACATCGACTTATTCGAACCTATCGATTTTATACAAACAATAAAAATAATTATCAAAAGAAACAAATCATAATTGTTTTAACAGCTCCTAATAGATACCGGACTGTTTGTATTTCGTGCGACAGAGATAACGCTCTACGAAGCCGAAATTAGCCGATTGTCTGTTTTCAAAGGTCGATGTGCGATATTTATCGCCGGGTACTGTACACGGTATTGGCGTCAATGTTAAGATGAATTTTAGCCTATTTCCATCAACCGGGAATAAATCCAGAATTTGAACTGCTTCTTATAAATTCCAGATCGCAAAGCCCAATATCACTTTTTCTGACCTGGGAATTGAACCTAGGAAGACTTGCTCAGCGGTAAGGCTTGCAACCACTAGACCTGGCAGTCAACAAGTAAGTGACCAATATCTACTACATTCAACAAATAGTCAATTCGGATTTTGACATGGGTAGTTTATCTCTACCAATCCTTAATGCGCTTATGTCTCAGAGAAAACATAGATATTGTTGACCACTACAATAAATAGTATTATTATAACCCTTTACTACATTGGAAGATTTTCTTTTCATTCATAGGTCTTTGAAAGTCGTTTTTGGTAGTTAATAGCCCAAAGTCTGACAGTCAGTCTTACTAAGGGTTTTCGGGTTACATGCAGTAATTGGGTTGTGGTGGTCAGATAGGCAGTAGCTCCATGTAAAATAACGGTAATCGGCTGCGTCCGGTTAGACTGGAAGCCGACATCAACTAGGCTGAGAAAAGGCTAGACAGATTGACTACATTAATGGCGGGTTTTCTGTACCGCTGCCCGACCCCTTAAAATAAATCACAAGCCCATATTAAAAAAAAAAAATATCAATCATAAGATTCAATCAATGTAAAAAAAACTAAATTTGTCAGTTTTAAATCAAGATTCATGAGCTACTTACCATTTTTCTAGAAAATCCCTTTTTTTTGCGATAGTCACCCACTCTAACTTAAACATCTAAGGAAAGAAATTTATATTTCTTACAATATAATATTTTCTCGATAACATTTTTCTTTTTAACTTCAATTAATTTCTCTTTGTTACTTTCTAGGGTTTACTCCTACAACAGAACAAGTACAAAAGTATAATGAAACCTTAGACATAGTGTGGGATTACCAGGAGACGCCTACATCACCCTAAGGCTTTGTGAGTCACCGGTTAAATTAATTCCTTTCTTTGTACAGTTTGTGTATGGATGATTCAGAGTTTAAGGGTTTGGATTTGAACAAATTGTGGGAGGTGTATGATGAATTGCGTTAGTCATGACAGTTACTAATTGTATTGCATCTTAAAATCTATACGAATATTTAGGTATAAATGCGAAAATAACTTTGTCTGTCTGGTTATCCGTCCGTTTCTCTGGCTAGCTGTCGGTCTTTCTAGCCATCTGTCTGTCTGTTTTCACGCCTAAACCGCTGAACCGATGGTCATGAAATTTGACAGATAGGTAACCAAATAGCCTGAGATCTGGAGAGTAATGATGAAATAAGTACGAAATACGAACGAGCGCCGCGTGCGTGCGATAGCCGTTTTGCGTGGGTGTGACGCATGTTTCCCCCATTCCTTTCTTGTTTTTTTTTTTTTGTGTTTATGTTCTTTATTGCGTCACGTTTACCGCAAATAAACGTATTTTCTTCCTTTTCTTTTTTCTTTCTTTCTTAATACACGCAGACGAAATCTTTCGCAACAGCTTGTACATATTTGTGTAGATTTGCCGTCCGTCAAACTGTGGGAAACATTAAGTTGAATTACAACCTTTTAAGTTGTAAGAGACTCTGATAACATCTAAGAAGGAATGAACGACATAACGACATGGCGATACAAAAGCAGTACCTAAAATTATTCAGAACGTAGCACCTCCTGTAGCTTCCTTCCACCATGAAAAACACAATAACTTGCTAATATAATCACATAAAGTCAAACCCACACAAAAATATGCCGAAGAATTTAAATTTAAAATGAAATGGGCTACCAACTAACTCTGCTCTGTTATCATTATTACCACCTAAAAATGACATCATCTCAGAGACCTATGTAAATATTTACGACACAACATTCCCCAACTTTCGTACTAAAAGCTTCACGGCCCTACCAACATTTTTAAGCGGGACATATTCGCAAGTCGCCTAATGTTCCGCGGTGCTATTAAAGGCACTTCGTCCTGGTCCCACGTACGACCCATTATAAACTTCGTACCATATTCCCTCTACGTCTTGGCCCGGAAATTGAGGCTACTTTAAAAGGATTGAATTTTTTTTATGTGTTTTGAAAACTTAAGTATGAGTCCTTTATGGTAATGGGTAACACTGCCTGATGTGATACATTTATATATAGCTATATATATATTACGGGTTGTCAGAAGCCCGAAAGTCTGATAACCAGTCTTACCAAAGGGTATCGTATTACCCACTGGGTAGTGGAGGTTAGATAGGCAGTCACTCCATGATAAAGTATTCAGCTGCATCCGGTTAGACTAGAAGCCAACCCCAACATAGTTGGGAAAAGACTAGGCAGATGATGATATATAGCTAATAATCTTCATCACGTCTTTTCTCCTGTCTCAATTATGTTTTATTATTTTCACTTATAAGTATTTTATCTTTTGATACTTTTCTACTTTCACTTCCAAGATCAAAACATCTTGAAATAAACCGTAACTTAAACTCTGACTATTAATTTCGGTTAGTTTATTTTCCGTCTTTCCTTGATAATGGAAAATAATCATTGTCGCTTTATAAATAAAGGTCAAGTTAGATGGTGGGATGTCACAGCTCATTAAGGACGCCTTCATGTTTCTCTCCAGACGGCCACGCCCACTTAAGACTTACACGCATTCTAGACAGATTTAATGGTATGAGAATCGAGACGATTTGCGCATGAGAAAGTACAAGAAATTCAGGAAAATTTTAAAATCATTAGAGCTTTGAAGATGCTTGTTGTATTTACAAACAAACAAATGAAAGTACAGTGAAAAGTGGATTTCGTTTGCTGTAGCAGCATCTAACGAGATACTGAAAACATTCTTGATCATAAAGTTGAAAAACAATATAAATCCGGAGTAAAACAATTAACTGCAAGTGTACTGTGTAATGCAAATAATAACAGCCGCACGGTCGATCGAAGGTTATAGCTTAACCTTGCATAGCGCGGTCGGTGCGTGGATGGGTGACCGTCCACTACATACCGAGACCCCTCCGTGCCTCTGAAAGCACGTTAAGCTGTTGGTCACGGATGTATTCGTAGGTCTTCGACAGTCGTTACGGGTAGTCAGAAGCCAAAAGTCTGACAACCAGTCCTACCAAGAGTACCAAAAGATATCCTAGTAACTGAGTTGTGGAGAGATAGGCAGTCGCTCTTTGTAAAATACTGGTAAATAAGCCAACCCCAACATAGTTGGGAAAAAGCTAGATAGATTGATTGGCTGCGTAATGCAATCACAACGTCCTACAAAATAAAACCCGAATCAGCTACCAACCAATTTGCAACTACATGGTAAATTGTTATGTTAAAGCTGGTAAATTAATCACGGCCGCTAAATACAGCACTGTTTTAAAATAAAAGCTTTTAATTACTGTAGCACACATGAAATTACTGTTATAATAGCTTGATAAGTGAAATGGCAACCGAAGCTTTTAAGCGCTTCCCGCCACAGGTGTAACTGACCATAGGGGAAAACTATTTATTTTTCAACACATTTGCTCGAAAAATGCATTTACAAAGCCTGTATACATTGTTCGAAAGTTAAAAATTACGCACCATACAACGGAACGTGCGGTAAAATAGGTACTCTCACCTAAGTACCTATTTTACCGCACGTTCCGTTGTATAGCACCGTGCGTTTTCATTACGGTTTTTTTTTTAATTTCCATAAAAAGAATATAAGAATTCCACCAAAGAGTTTTACATTATGAGAATAAACAACCTGACTGATCGAACCTCCTTGGAAGCGCTTTTGCTCAATACGTTGTCTCACTTTAATACTAAAGAGTAAATGAGACGAAAGATGTAGTTCTAATTTTCACCACGTGCATGTGGCGCCATTTGCAAATTCGCGCCATTTTCATATTAGAAACTTCAAAAATTGTTACGACTTTCCCACTGTTAAATAAACAAAATAATAATATGAGTTCAACATACTAAGTGTGAAATTAATAATGTCAGTCAGTCAGTTAAGCTTCCAAAGCAGCAAATTTCACTGAATTTCAATAATTGTTCAAATTTTACTATTAATTTCCAAGAGTAGTGACCTATCTGTTTATTTTCTTATTTGCTATTAAAAATAGTCAAATGAAAAAGTTTGTTTAATTACATACTGTACTGTTTTCTCGCAAATGTGTTGAAAAACATTGTATGACACACGTGCAGAAATTGGTATTTACAAACTCGTGACTATGGTAAGCCCTCGACTTCGTCTCGGGCTTACATTCGTCTACTCGTTTGTAAAAACCAACTTACCGCACTAGTATCATAAATAACTATTGTTTATGCGCTGAAATGTTGCCGGCGACGTATTTTGCCTTGGACAGTGTGAAAATCAACAGTATATTTATAGATATTCTAGGGTTAATTTAGAACTATTGACAGTTTCTGTATGAAATAAATATATTTGAAAAACTGTCAACATCTGGAAAAATCAACTCGAAAGCAACAAACCGACTATAGACACTAAAATATTTTAACTGATGACTGCTCATCATCATCATCATTTCAGCCGAAAGACGTCCACTGCTGGTCATAGACCTCCCCAAGCACCTCCACTTCGACCGGTTCTGTGCTTCTCGCATCCAACGGGTTCCAGCGGACTTCACAAGGTCGTCGGACCACCTTGTGGAAGGCCTTCCAACGCTACGTCTTCCGGTACGCGGTCGCCACTCCAGAACCTTTCGGCCCCATCGGCCATCTGTTCTGCGAGCAATGTGCCCTGCCCACTGCCACTTAAGTTGGCAATTCTTCGGGCTATGTCGGTTACCTTGGTAGTTGATGACTGCTCATTTTATATAAAATAATTATCTAATACACTTAGTTCAAATTTTGATTTACGTTAACTCTGCGCGTTTGAGCTAGGCCCACTACTTATTACAATACAATAAAATGAAATACTCATAACACATTCTCGTATTGTTCATTATCTGTCCCTCTTTTCTATTTTACAATATTAAAATGTTGAATAAATAATAATTATTAAATAACTTGTATATGAGTTATTATTTTTAAATAATTAATTTTTACATTTATGATTATTTCTAATTGTAATTTGTTGACTTTGCCAATTTAATTTGTAAGTAATAATTAAATTGTGTGTTGTTTTGTCTTATATTTATTTATTTTTCTAATAATTTTTATTTAATGTACAGCACGTCAAGCTACCCGAAACTGTAAAATTTTCCCAATCAACTTTGAATCTTATACTGTAGAGATATAGTTGAAAATCTATTAAGGAAATTTGACAGATTGTAGCAGCTTGATGTGCCGACGTCTGTACCTAATGCTATTATATGATCCAACTGTTAATTGAAATAAAGGAATTGAATTACGAAATCTGAGTTGATTTTGTAATAAATAAAAAATTGTTCTTCCAGACCGAATTTCGGCCATGGTGACCAATCTCAGCGGAGACCAGCCTTCGGCGCTGGAGATATTTATAGTTCACAAGTATTTGCACAGACACAAGTGTACTCTTTCTTCTCTCACTCTCATTTCGCTATAAGTAATAGGTGCACATTAATTTAGAGAATATCGAACAGACACAAAAATAAATTACTTAAGAAAAATATATGTTTCAATGGATAATAACCTGTATTTCCGTTGTCCCCGTAGGCTATGTCCCCGTTAAAGAGGACAAAGGGAATTTAATAAAATAATTAAAAAAGCTTCACTGTAAAAAAAAATATAAAAACCCAAATAGCTTAGTATAAAAATTGAAAAATTACACCATTTTAATTTAAAATTTCTTCGTTCAGACTTCCTCGCGGTGAAGAACATATTATTATGGGTCGTCAGAAGCCCGAAATAAATTCGGACAACCAGTCTTACCAAGGGGTATCATATATATACCCAGTAACTGGGTTGTAGAGGTCAGATAGGCAGTCGCTCCATATAAAATTTTGGTGGTCAGCTGCATCCGGTTAGACTGGAAGCCGACCCTAACATAGATGGGAAAAGACTAGGCAGATGATGAATTTAGCTTAACTGTGCAAGTGTACTAACAGTATGTAAACAATCCGAGCAAGTTGAGTGCGCAACTAGGTGCAGTACAATTTAGTAAGACATAACACCATTTTATTAAGTAGATAGAGTTGATGAAATAAAGTTGGTATATTAAAGTAGAAACCGAATTCCTATAATTTAATTTTATATGACGTTTAGCAAGTCGCCCCCCCTTAAATGCAAACCCCAAAAATATTCCATACCGTTTATTCCGTTCACATTTTTGACGTTATATTAGATTTACTAATCGTAAATAATGTTGTTAAATTTATTGCTTTAATTTCATGTTCGCAGTACTTAACACCTAACGTTTTTATTTCCAACTTAAATTATAAGTTACGAAGTAATGAAACAACTTGTAATCACGGTTATTTATTAGGTTTATCTCGCCAAGAGCCTCTAACAATCTTTAACAACTTTCCACGTTGTTTCTTCAAGGAAATCCTACGCATCAAAGTGCGCTAATATCAGTAAGTGTGATTGTGTGTACGAGTATGTATGTATAGTAGATATATAAAGAGCTGAGGAACAAAACGCTTCGTCTTAACGTACAATGGTCCTCCCGGCCTGACGCCATGCCTGCCCCATCCCCCCTCTCCCCCGCGCATCACAGCCTTCGCCCGCCTGGCTCTGTGAGCGGCGCCTAATGAGAAGCGTTGAAACCTAAAATTTGGTGCCAACTCGAACTCTGAAGTGCTCTAGACGGTCGAGAGCTGAAACGTCGACAACTGGAGCGAAACTTCCCCATCAGTCACAAAGAAAAATAGCCCCTATCTCATCGCGATAAAGACAGAAGTGGATGCAGTAAGTAAATTTGTCAGTCTCGAGTGGCAAATGGCGGTATTGATAGAATTTTACGGTTCTATTTTTAAGAGCTTTTATGTCAGCTATAACCTGATTTTTCACTTAGAAAATACGATTGCTTTTACACGTACTTTGGGCCTGCATTTATGTAAAAACTCCATGGCTCTTTATTTTTCTGTACTAAACGCATAAAGGTGTGTCCAGACCTGGCGAATGCGCCGCTTGCGAACTAAGCGCGTGCATTTCATGTTTGTACGCAGCCGATACGCCGTCCGCGCGCCGCTCACGCGCAAGCTACGCGGCGTACTCGAGCGGCGCAAGCAAATTCACAACTGAGACTCGCAGTTCAAACGCGGAAGAAGCTATGTGAGCACAAGATGCGCGCGCTCTGCACGCGCGCCACACTCGAGCCTTGCCGGAGCAGCACTAGAGCGGCGCACCAAACGTAGGCTGTAAGCGGACGCAAGCAACTCGCGCGCAGTTTGCAAGCGGCTCGCGAGCGGCGCATTTGCCAGATCTGGACACACCTTTATAACAAAAATTCCTCCTTTATTTTTAATGTATTTTCAATTGTTTATATTGACCGAGGATATTTTGTACAGTCATTAACACGAAATCGATACGAGAACAGGGTCAGAATTATTACTCAACAACCCTAATCAATCGTCCGACCTACCATTCGTTATATTGATGCATAATTAAGTAGAAAGACACAACATATAATAACGTTATGCCAACACTACAAACAGTAATTTATCTCCAAAAACAAAACAATTAATCATCACTACTACGAATAACATGTTAAACATAAAAGAACTCCTTTTCGGGCAAACCAGGGGTAAACAATGCGATTCATTAAATAACAAATACTTTGTCTTGTTAACAAAAGCTTTACCAGGAATTTTCTCTATCACGTGCCTTCTTATGGGCACATAAAAGGGCAAAAAAGACTTAAAAGCTACAAACGAGCACACTTTCCAATGTAAAAAAAATATGTTTTGTATTAAAATCAAAGTTAGTTATTACCTAGAAGCAAAATAATAAGGTTTTATCAAAAGAATTTCTAACAAAGAAAACATTTAGAATCTTTAGAACATTTTCTAAGTTGCTACGAAGAATCGTTTTTCAGCGTAGCCTGCTACGAGAAAACTACGAGAGTGCTACGGTGCTACGAACCTTCGTAGCGTACACTAATGAACTGTTTATACATCGGCAGTTTAAATTGTGTACAGTTTACTGTACCTATTTTGTAGCTTATTCCAAGTTCATAATAAGCAATTATAGCTGTGGCAGTTGTATAGGTTAACATTACATACTGGGTTAAAAACTACTTGCTGAGAAGTACAGCTGAACCCTTCAAACATCGGGCCTGCGGACGGAGAGTAATGGGTAGCTCACCGTCCGATCAGGACCAGGCCCGTGAAGGACGGTGCGTACGTGTTCCACGCGCGCCTTAAAGAGATGTCAGCATCAATGGAAGGGGCCCGTTAGGGCCAAAGCCTGCCGGGTCAGCGGGATTGTCCGAAAGGGTTACCGCTGGCCCGGAACATAAAGGGCTAAGGAAGGAACACGGGTGGGTTTTAGTCGGTAAGAGTCTGACACTCCTTTCCGCTCCACCCAGAGCGGGAGGGGTAATTTGATGATTGCCCATCCACAAAAAAAAACCCTCCCAAACATAGATATAAGCATTTCTATGCTCCCAAAGGATATTCATTCAAAAATATATGATCCTGTTATTTTATTGTTTCAAACTCAAACTCAAAGCATTTATTTCAAAAAAACTTTTGAATTGTCAAGAGATCGGTCAGTCAGAAAGATGAAGCTAGTTGCCCATTCCAAAGCGTGGTAGGTACCTATGGAGAAGAATGGGCAAGAAACTCCACAGACATTATTTTAAATCAAAATATTGGTTACATCATTCATGCTGAAATTATACATTTGAGAACGATGTAGAAAGACCGTAATAAAAAAGATAAGAACAAAAAATAAAACAATTCATAAATTAAAATAAGCCGTGACAGCTAAGAGATGACCAGTCTCCAGTTCCAGTTTCTACCCGATATTCTGTATCTACATGCCACCTTTTACTTATTACGAAATCGACAAGAACATTGTAATAAGTACTGGTAATCAACATTACTTACCTATGGATCACTATTTAGTATTTCATAAGTAAAATACACTTTCAAAAACTTTCATGCCACATATAATTTTATGATACAAGATCGAAAAAAACAAAAACTAATGGGATAATAATTGCATTGGGTTTCCATATCTATCGACCGGCAGTAATTCCTCTGGCAGATAAGAATCGAAATGAATTAACCTTCGGTATTGCTGTGACCAATTCCTTCACTGTTTTTTTTTTCAAACCTATATTATTTTTAACCAACTTCAAAAAGGAGTACAAGGAGTTCTCAATTCACCTGTTTTTTTTTTGTATATGTCGAGGGCTTCATAACAAATGGGCGTACACGCAAAAATAGCATTTTTTGATTTTTGATGCAATAGATTGTATAAAAGAAGGTCCATTACATAGTTAAAGTCAGGTAAGGTATATTTCAGTTTTTTTTAGATATTGTAGGCCATTTAAATAATTGGCGTAATGTTATCGCACGGTTGAACGGTTGTAACACATAGGCGTAAACTACGGTTACGCCATTAGTGTATCTTTATTTTGAAGAAACTTGCACAATAAACAGGCGTTAGTTAAACAAAAAGACGTTCAGGTCCGTCTTAAGTAATTTCCATGCTTACGGCCATGCTGGTAGACAATTCTTGAAAGTGTATGCGGGTACGCCAGGTTCATGCGCCAGTCATTTTAAAAACAGAACTATTTCGTGTTAACAAAAGGGCTTGCGCATTCAATTTTTTATTTATTAATTAATTAAAGTTCCTATTTAAATAAGAAGTAACGGTCTTTTCAAATAAAGAAGAATGTGTTTTTGTACGCACCGTACCTACGTACGGGGCGTACAAAAAAAAGTAAATGTAGGTAAAATGTAGATTTAGCCTAAATTAAAATTTTGTATTTTGCAGTTATTATCTAAACAAAGAGGCGTAATGACCATATTTCATAAAGTACGTGTGCGATTTCTAGAAAAGTCCTACTAGCTTACGTATTTTACCTAGAAAGATACTTGCCCCAAATACCAGTCTGATATATGAACAATTTTTAATTATATTCACTTTTGTCCTTCCTATAAAATTGCACTTTTGTCTTTACACCCATTTGTTACGAAGCCCTCGATATGTTACGCGATACTGGTATCCTAGCTGCATCCGGTTAGACTGGAAGCCAACCCCATCATAGTTGGGAAAAGGCAAGGCAGATGATAAGAAAGAAAAAAAAAACAGTGGCACTCCGGGAGTGCCGACAGAAGTGAAAACAAAACACAAACAGAATACTTTGCCATCACTCATTGACTTATCGGATATACATTAAAACCGAGTACATCCCGAGGACAGCCGAACACATCCGAAGCGGGTATTTTTTTAATCGTCTTATAAACAAAACACGCACGGTGTCGCTTACGGAACAGTGGCTCGAGTTCAATGGTTTTTTTCCATCTCAAAAAATGCCCAACTAAAGAAGTTTTCACTTCAAAAATTTATTTAGACACAGTTCGTGAAACAAAAATATAAAATTACAAAATAAAAATAATGGTTCAAACAAAAATAGTGTAATCATAATTAAGTTACGCGATATATCCGGAATTTGTGAATCGTTTTCGAAAATTATTTTTTAATGGATACGGTATGCTTCAGGGTTCCCATATAAATTTTATTAACTTTCCTTGGGTAGTTTTGAGTTAGCTTCGATAATACGTATTTTATCATGATGATGTTATAATACTTTCAGCAACTGTTGTTTACATGGCAAGTAGTGGTATACGAATTGGTGTGGGATAGGTACCATAACAAAACAGTGAAAAAAGAACATTAAAAAAAAACAGACTTTGTAATCACTTTTTCTTTTGTATTCACTGTTATTTGTACAAAGAATGAGTACGATGTAGAATATAATTACAATGGTGCAATGTTCAGTGTAACTGGGAGTTGTAATGTTCATTGCCATCTCCAACCTAGCCTTTTCCCGACTATATTAGGGTGAAATTAGGAATTCTATCAGCGAGTGAGCGATACTAACCATAATTATGCGATTGAGTATTAATATTTTAGATGAGGCGACTGCCACCTGACTTCCACTACCCTATATTAACTACAATAAATATTCTCATGTTGAACTAGCTGTCAGAGTTTTGGACTTTTGATTAATGATACTGTGGGACTCGCGTATCCACATACTTACGTCTGCGCCACATAAACATTCGCCGCACGAACAGACGACATGCCAGCCTCGGAAGCAAATACGTACTGACGAGATGCGCCAGCGCCGGCAATATTTATAGTGTGCGTACAGACGGCGCAATACGTCGCGCACGCGCGAGAAAGAGATGGGTGCCCGTTCTTCAAAGATCGTCCTGTGAAACCAATGTTCTCCCATTGGTCGGTTAAATATTGTAACATAGTGAGCCTAACACAAATTAAATGTTCCAAAATAGAATATAAGAAATGATATTTTACGAATAAAATGAGCAATTATTCCCTGCAACATACGTGTTTAACTTGCTATCCTGAAGACTCCAACAACTGGTGACCCCGACAACTCAACCGACAACCCAATTCGAAGATGTTGCAAGAAAATCCAAGCGAAAGCAAAATGTTGAAGCCCGTGATGTCCGCACAATTAGATGTCTTGTCGAAGCAAATAGAGAAACTATGTCTAGAAGTCGCCGAGTTACGTGGACGCACAGCTCATCGTTACAGACGCCCGTTTCGTTCCCGGTCGCGTACACAGTCACGGTCGCGGCAGGGGAACAAGTCTTCAACCAGACCCGGCGATCCAAAGTGGGAGTGCAGATACCATTATCGCTACGGTGACAAGGCGAAGCGCTGCGAATCACCGTGTTGTAGACGGAACAAGACTCAGCCGTCGGTAAACTAGCTCCGACACCGACGGTGGCGGACGTCGGTGTCCCGTGTACTACCAACCGCCTTTGTGTCTTCGACCGTGATACCAGAGAGCGATTTCTTGTGGACACAGGCGCCGATATTTCGGTGTTAGCCGCCTCAAGCAAAAGAAAAATGAAGACAGTCAGCGCGTACAGATTATATGCAGCAAACAATACGCCCATAAATACCTACGGTGAAAAGACGCTCAGACTAAATCTTGGTCTTCGTCGAAGTTTTCTGTGGCAGTTCATCGTGGCAGATGTGAAAACTTCAATCCTGGGAGCCGACTTTTTGCGTCACTTCAAATTACTGGTAGATCTCCACAAGAAGAAGCTCATAGATAATGTGACTGACTTATCGATCGAAGCGCTTGAAATAACGACCGGCGATGAAACAGTACACGTCATTAGCTCCGATCAAGCATACTACGACATATTGAAGCAATATCCAGAGGTTCTGCGGCCAATGTCCCTGAAAGAACCAGCAAAACACGACGTCGTTCACCACATAGAAACAACAAGCCCCCCGCTCTTCGCCCGACCCCGCCCTCTGCCACCCGATAAATACAAGGCTGCCAAAGAGGAGTTCGATCACATGCTGGAGATGGGCATCTGCAGACCTTCTAAGAGCCCATGGGCAAGTCCACTACATGTAGTAAAAAAGAAGGACGGAGGACTACGGGTTTGCGGTGACTATCGTAGGCTTAACGCAGTCACTCAACCAGACCGATACCCGATACCCCGCATACAGGACTTCACCTACCAGCTGCAAAACATGAAGATATTTTCAAAACTTGATCTCAAAATGGCATACTACTGGATACCGATAAATGAAGACGACGCTCAGAAAACAGCTATTACCACACCATTTGGGCTGTTTGAATTTAAATGTATGACCTTCGGATTACGGAACGCCAGCCAAACGTTCCAAAGATTTATGCACCAAGTTCTACGTGGTGTAGATAACTGCTTCTGCTACATCGACGACATCTTACTGTACTCGCAGAACGAGGAAGAACATAAACAACTATTACATCAAGTGCTGGAACGTCTCAAGGAGTACGGCGTCATGTTAAAAGTAGAAAAGTGTGAGTTTGGCAAAGACAAGATAAATTTTCAAGGCTACGAGGTGTCAACGAACGGTATCAAACCCACAGAAGAGCGAACAGACGTAATATCTAAGTACCCGAAACCGAGCACTGTCGCCGAATTACGACGCTTCCTAGGCATGCTCAATTTTTATCGTTCCTGCTTACCCCGTCAAGCCGACTTACAATCAGAACTCAACAAGTTTCTACACAATCGGAAGCGCAACGATAAAACACCCATCGAGTGGAACGCGGCAGCAGAGTCAGCTTTTGAAAAGTGCCGTCAAAGCATTTTAGAAGCTACTGAACTAACGCACCCAGTACCCGGCTGTGCCCTCGCCATCATGACAGACGCCTCAGACTACAGCCTCGGTGCAGTACTACAACAGAGAATCGATAACGCGTGGAGACCGCTCGCTTATTTTTCAAAAGCGATGAGTATTACGCAGCAACGCTACAGTGTATACGATCGCGAGCTACTGGCGATTTATACAGCTGTGAAGCATTTTCGAACGCTTATCGAAGGAGGCAACGTAACGGTGTATACGGACCACAAGCCACTTGCCCACGCACTGACACGCCCGGCAAGTAGCAATGACACACCTCGTCGAGAACGACAGTTGCATTTCATCAGTCAGTTCTGCACCGGCATTAAGTACGTGCAAGGGGAAAACAATACAGTAGCCGATGCCCTGTCACGCATAGAAGACATCCAATGCCCCACCACTATCGACTACGATAAGCTAGCGAGCGAACAAGCAAGCGATCCCGTGTTAAAGCAACTGAGAAACCAATCAAATCTGAAGTTTACTGACGTCACAATGCCTGGTATAAACCGCCCAATCACGTGCGAAACATCGACTGGGACGCCTCGACCATATATACCGAATACATATCGTTTTGCTGCATTCAAAGCACAACATGATTTGTGTCATCCCGGTATCAGAACGACAAGGAAACAAGCAGCATCAAAATTCTTTTGGCCGAACATAAATACAGATGTCAGCAATTGGACCAGAGCGTGCATCGACTGTCAGCGAGCTAAAGTTTATCGCCACGTCGTCACCCCACTAAGCGAGTTCCCATCATCTGAACGCTTTGAACATATACATGTGGACATCGTCGGCCCGCTTCGAATATCAAACGATTGCCGTTACTGCGTGACCATCATCGATCGCTGCACAAAGTGGCCCGAAGCTGTTCCTGTGCCCGACATTACCGCAGAAAAGATCGCAAAAGCCCTGTACGAGAACTGGATCTCAAGATTTGGATGTCCATTGCGAATATCAACGGATCAAGGTCGGCAATTTGAGTCCCAGCTTTTCCGATCGTTGATGCAGAAATTTGGCATAACACGAATACGCACTACGGCGTATCATCCACAGTCAAATGGTCAGATCGAAAGATGGCACCGGACGCTGAAGGCAGCATTAATGGCACGCGGTTCAACCAATCAGTGGACAGAAGAGCTACCCACTGTGCTATTGGGACTGCGCACAGCATTACGCAACAATAATCTCAGCCCGGCAATTATGACTTACGGAACAACACTTCGCCTGCCATCAGACTTAATCGTAAAGACAAAAACAGACATCAATGAAAGCGACTACGTACGTCGTTTAAGGGAAACAATGGCGACAATTAAAACTGCACCGCGCTCGAATAGCGGTCATACTGAGCCATTCATACACAAGGACCTTGCGACTTGCACACATGTTTTCGTGCGAAATGACACAGTACGGCCGCCGCTAACGCCGCCGTACGATGGGCCCTACGAAGTTATCAAGCGCTACGACAAGTACTATAAAGTCAAGTTACCGCTACGCACATCAGTGGTATCTTTAGATAGACTCAAACCAGCCTTCATGTACAACGAGCCCATTGAAGATAAAGATCACCACCAGGACATTAGACCTACTCAGCCCTACACCACCAGATCCGGCAGAGTCGTGAAGCCTACGGTACGCTTCACTTAGAGGGGAGTGATGTGGGACTCGCGTATCCACATACTTACGTCTGCGCCACATAAACATTCGCCGCACGAACAGACGACATGCCAGCCTCGGAAGCAAATACGTACTGACGAGATGCGCCAGCGCCGGCAATATTTATAGTGTGCGTACAGACGGCGCAATACGTCGCGCACGCGCGAGAAAGAGATGGGTGCCCGTTCTTCAAAGATCGTCCTGTGAAACCAATGTTCTCCCATTGGTCGGTTAAATATTGTAACATAGTGAGCCTAACACAAATTAAATGTTCCAAAATAGAATATAAGAAATGATATTTTACGAATAAAATGAGCAATTATTCCCTGCAACATACGTGTTTAACTTGCTATCCTGAAGACTCCAACAATACCATTTTAAAGTGTGTGTGTATATCTGCTATTTTAGTTACCTAAGGGGCAATACTCGTAATTGTAAGAAGGTTTACATTCTGATCTAAGCCTCAATATGTTAAAAATACCTCCAAAATCCCTACATTTTTCGCAAAATTTTTATATTGATTGTCACCGAGATGAGATTGTGACTAGATTTTGAACGTTTTAGAATAAAAATATTATCAAAAGAAGCAAATCATAATTGTTTTAACAGCTCCTAATAGATACCGGACTGTTTGTATTTTGTGCGACAGAGATAACGCTCTACGAAGCCGAAATTAGCCGATTGTCTCTTTCCAAAGGTCGATGTGCAATATTTATCGCCGGGTACTATACGGGAATTGGCCTTCTGATATTAACAAAGTATGAATCTTTGTAAAGAGTAAACTCTCCTCCACTCTCATTTATCCAAATGTTTGCCTTATCTTTCCAGACCACTTGAGTTAGATCTCGATAAATATAATAAATATAGGTGATGACATGTTATTCTGTCCCAAATAACATCACCAGACTTTGGCAAACATCCAAAAAATATGTATATATGGAAGAAATAGAAGTTTTTAAAACTAGGTTATAAGGTCTAAGCGAATATTTTATTGTCTACAACAAATATAACCCAGTTGGCACAGTCTATATGTTAGAGATGAACCATGATATTTTGATCTATATGCTATGTTCACAAAACTTTAGCTTAGGTCACTGACTTTTGAATTATGTGAAGTCAACTCCGGACTCAATTTTTTGATGCCCTATAATGATTCCTTCCTCCCTTTATTAAACATGTGCATATTATTTTAAGACTGTTAGCTTATAAATTATGGTAATATTTTTATCTGTTAGATTTTTATACTAAAATATAGTATTCCTGATCAGGTTCCACATTTTTATTTTGCAAATACACATTTTATAATACATATTTATAAAGCTAGTGTTTTTTTATCGTAGAAGTTAGCACAAGTTTATCAAACTCAACTAGCTAAAGTATCTAGAGCCTACATACATAAAATCATTTATTTTGGAAATAATTGATTGAATCTACAAAGTTACCAAAGATGAAATTCTTCTACAAAGGTAGAACGTGTCATAAATACAACTTTTTAAAACTAGGTAAAGCTGATAAATATTCGAAAAAAATAAAAAAATAATGCTTATTTATACGTTACATATAAGCTGATAATACCTTTAAAGAAATAATTAGATTGAGCAAATGTATTGTTAAAAAGATTTTCAAGAAAAATCCTCTGTTGCCATTAGAGATGTCTGCCCTATTATCCCTAATATCTCTTGAAAAATGTGTACAAATAATGTTATTTTTCTGAATGTTTTTTTTTTTCTCTATTTGATCCTTGAAGAAAAGCTTACCCTACTTGCGAGTTAAATGGCTAAGGGATTACCTTAAGGGTTTGGCAGAGTTGACTTATAGTACCCACAGATATAGATAAATATCAAGTATTAGTAGCAAGTATCACGAACTATGTGAAAACCAAGCGTGTCATTTTTTTACTACTATCAAAAAGGAAAACAAATCGATTCAAAGACGCCGCTGCGTGCGGCACCTGTCTCGCCCCACCCTTGGGGCCTAGCGCCAGCGCTCACGCTCACCCAGCCAGTAGTACTCAGGACTGAGCGCGAAAGTGGCGGCTTACGATTTTTGTACCTACGTAATCTGGGCACGGGGTACCACAGATATAGATACACCTAGATAATTTATTTAGATTATCTAGGTGTATCTATATCTGTGGTACCTAGATAATGCAAGAGCAACTACTGAAGTACTCCCACAAATCGCCAGTTACATTTATGTTTCATGTAACCGGGAGCGAGTCTATTGCCATTAACCGGGCACAAATCTACTGAAAAAACTGAAAAATTCCAGATGGAAAAACCCCAATAACATTTTGCCCGACCTGGAAATAAAACCCGGGACCTCACTCTCAGTAATAACGCTTGCAACCACTTGACCAACGAGGCAGTCAAACTGCAAACTAAATAATATAAGTAAATTGATTATTTATTCCTATTGGTGCATTCTCTAAGTCGCAGTTACAACCCCGGATGACGTCAGAGTGTGATTGCGTAGATATTTCCAACACCCACGCTAAAGTTCATCGGGGTTTTTTTTATAAGGCGATTTTGTCACCCTTTTAGTATGTAAATTTTAATAAGTAATTTCTGTGGTGTACATAATGAAGTCTATTCTATTCTAATACAGAGAAACAATCTGACTCAACACATTGAAGACAAAATTTGTACCCATAGTATATTATAGCCGTTGCGATAAGAATGGACAACAGCTGGTTTTTGCAACGTAAGCCAGTGAAGGCTCCTACAAACAGGCGCGCCACGCGATAAAATCGCGCGCGACACAAAGGCACCGCAAGTCGCGCAACGAACGGTGCCTTTGTGTCGCGCGCGATTTTATCGCGTGTCGCGCCTGTTTGCAGGAGCCTTAATATGTTACGTTACAAAGCCATTACACAACGTAGAAAATTAACACGTGAAACTCAACCGTCTCACGTTTCAGTTTTTTTTCCCAGTCAACACTACAAAACACTAATCACACACATCTACATATACAAAAATACAAATACAAAAATATTTATTTCAACTTACATATATTGTCCGAATAACTAACCAGAAGTGTAGGATAGGATAACCTTGGCCGTCTCGTTACTGTTCCAATTCGTCATTTGAAAAACAAAATCAGATCATACCAGCTTATAATGTTTCCACTTCTAGAACACAGGCCTCCTCTATTCCAGAGGGAGCGGGCTATAATGCACCACGCGAGCCCAGTGCGGATTGGTAGATGTCACATATCTTTGAATTCTTGGTTCTATGACATGCCGGTTTCCTCACGATTTTATTTTATTTATTTGGAACTAAAAACAGTTATGCGTTTACAATATTAATAGTTAGCTAAGGTATAATAGTAAACAAACGCATAACCCACACTATTGTCCACGGAATCATATCGATTGTAAAAGATGAAACGATGTTTTCCTATACCGTTTTGAGAGCAGTGTTGATGATTTTTTTACACAAAGTAAAGCGCCTGTCTGTGTTCGAACCCACGACCTAAATCTCGAAGTCGGGGCCGTACCACTGAGTCACCACTCCTCACAAAATATGACCCTTATAATAAAACAGGCATGGATCAAAATTCAAAAAGTTTAGAAACAAAGAACGAAACAATTTTTTCTTCAGAAGCAACTTATATACAAAGTTACTAAATTGGTTAAACGGCAGACAATGACGAGAAAGTCGACGGACGATTGAATTTATTATCCTAAGCTA
This sequence comes from Luperina testacea, assembly GCA_927399505.1. NCBI lineage: Eukaryota > Metazoa > Arthropoda > Insecta > Lepidoptera > Noctuidae > Luperina > Luperina testacea. The sequence continues at coordinate 16,452,586 of OV656759.1, read as the reverse complement.
TTGTGAATTGAGTCGCTTGATTTATTTAAATTGAACCGGCTAAATGGAAACAGTCGGTAGCTACGAGCAATGATACTTTCAATTGTTTTTAAGTTGTGTTTAAGTAAAATGAAATGAAATAGACACCTTTACACGTCAATATTTTGTTGGCCAATATTTTAAAACTAGCTGACGGATCCCTGAGAAGAAATGCCTAAACAAACTCGGATGAGAACTGATCCAAACATTATTTTATTAGGTTTTTATGGTTGGTTGGGTATGGTTGCTAACTTGCATATGCTACCTATTAATATTAGGGAAATTGCAATAGTTAGATGGTTTTTTTGCTTATTTTCTTTTAAAAGCATCTCACAGAATGTTTTTTTTTTTTGTAAAACTATCTTTTCTAATATTTTGGAAAGCAAAGATCTATAATGGAAACCGTTAGTGCAGAACCAGGCTTCAAATAACAGTGTATTATTTTTGTGGTGGACTCAAACATGTCCCTTTGCAGAGCCAAGCCGTGACAATTATAACTTATATAGATATTACATCCATAAACCAACCCGCACTGGGCCCGCGTGCTGGATTACGGCCCACTCCCTCACGAAGAGAAGAGGCCAGTGCCCCAGCAGTTGAGACATCATTGGCTGATTATGCTACATACATAAAATCACGCCTTTTCCCATGTGGGACCAGGCAGAAACTACAGAACGCCAACCGCTACGATCATTACATACAAGGAGTAGATAAGGATCGTAGCGGGTATAACTTGCTTCGTTTACCTTCATACTGGTCATACACGCACGCCGGTTGCGGTTGTAATTTTAATTGTATTTTAATAATTAATTGAAACCTCATCGAGTGCATTTAACTTCAATATTAAATCGAATCAGTAACAAAAAAAAAACATTGAAAAAACATGAATAAACAAAATTAAAACAATATTCGAATCTGACAGCAAATTGATGGCTCTCTATATAACAGTCGATACACCATTACAATAATCGAATGATGGATACGATTCCGAATAAAATAATCGATGCATAAAGTTCTTGAATTTTACCCATTAAACATTACTAATTGAGAACAAAAAGGGATTTTTTGTGAAAAAAAAGAGATATCTGTACCATAGGCTTTCACCTTTTCTGCCCTGTTTTTGTCCAGACGGTAAAAAGGTCAATCGGTATAAACGCGGCAGTCAAAGAAAATGGCGGAATGAACTAGACTTGTTTTTCACAATTGGTACAGACCGAGAAAAGTGAAAAACGTGATGGAAGGCCTTTCCCCTCAGTGGGTCAACATAGGCTCATAATAATATTGCATAGTGCATACAGAGATAATCGTCGGTTGGTCCCGCATTTCATTAAAATTTCCTAAGGGGCCTCTGCGCGTTGGCTTCGGCCCCTCGTACGCCTTTCAAAGGACCCCTCAGAGTCCCGAAAATGTAAAATCATAAAAATCGTTGATATACCTACCTACTTTAGTAAACCTTTCCGCTATTGTTTTTTTTTTTATAAATCTGGATTTGAGTCCTGCTTATGACTATTGAAACGTCCCTATAAAGCAAAAAAAATATTTTGTTCAAGAATTTAATGTTGAACTTATTTTGTTTTTCATTCATTAACAAAACGAGTTATTTCCATAGTGACATTCTGTAGTTATTATTTTAAACCTTCTTCAAACTTTACCTCGCCGCCGCCATTTGGGGACGGCGCCCATGTCTACATGGGACATGGTGCCTAAAACGTGGGTGCCTTTCGAGGAGAACAGGTGTGATATTGTGATATGTTTTCTAACAAAGGCCCTACATATGATCTGGGTTATTAAGGTGTAAAGACAACTACAAATAAACACAACAAAACATTGATCCGTCACCGAATAAAGTCATCGATGCACAATAAACCATCGACCCTCTAAACGTATTCACCGATGCACAAAAGTCCTTGAACTTTACCTGCTATATCAATATCCAGGCTTTGTTCATGAAACATGTTGCCTTCAGTTGCCCGCCCACTGTGTGACGTCATTGGCTGCAATATTGTTTGCCGTGACAATAGATAGTGGAACATTTCGGACAGATAAAGAGAACGCACTGAGCCTATTAGCGCGCTTCACTTAACTGTTAACGCTTCATGGGCTTTTTAGGGTTAAGTGGGGAAAACTCTGAAAATGGAGCTTCGTAAAAACTAGTTTTATGTCAGTCTGTTTCAGTCTTTTTTCTTCCTACGTACGCAAGAATTATTCGTGGTTATTTTTACTATCAATCGCTTAATCACCGCTAATGCGACACAATTGATTATTTATCTGTTGTATAGGCCGCTAGCGTCCCACGCCGGGACGGAGCGATTAAACAAGCTATGCCCGCGACTTAATTCGTTCTTTTTCTGACAAAAGTTATAGTTCCATAACATCAGCTATCTGTCAGTGAATGTCCCGTCAAAATCGGTCCAGCCGTTTCAGACACCAGCCGTAGCAAATAAGCAGACAGACAGATAATTTTTTTTTAATTGTGTTATTGTTATAAGTACTGTATATAGTTTCATGTTTATTGATAAAAAGCTGTTATTTTGACATAACAAACAGACACTTAAGATTTATTTATTTGTATGTATAGAAGGTACGACCATTTTAAGTATCAAATATTATTGTTTAGATTTGCACCTAATGAATACATATATTAAAACACTTAAAAAACGTTTCATACGTGACTAAGCAAAAAAGTGGTTCATTGTGCCCAGTGAATAAACTACGGAACCCTTCAATATGCATTGGATAGACTATCAAAGTTTTTAACAAATATGTCAGGGCTGACACGGTTTGGTTATATATTTTTGCAGCCAACTCTTATCAGTTTTTGAAACTAACAAAGTACGACGATAAAAAACAACGGTAACAAATTGCATGTTTCCAATATCAAAGTCACTGTTGTGATAACATTTTTAATTTGGAATATGCTAATATGTATACAGTTACGTCAGTCCAACGTAAATCCATTTGCAAAAAAACTCGGACTAACAAATTAACTAGTTACCACAAGTGGCTAAACGGCCCTTCTTAACTTCTACGAAAGTGGTAACTTAGCGGTACTTTAACTCCTAAACACAATTACCGTAACTATGCAAATCAACCCTAAACTGTCTAAGATACTTTATCATCAAGTTGCATCAACAAATAGTTGTCAAGGGGTCCAACAAGCCCCATGGAAACTTAGTTATTTATTCAAAGCGCGTAGTACTTTGATTATTGTAATTTGACGTAAGCCACGCCCGTCTCGGGGTACTCAACCCTTGCTAAAGATTGAATGGAGAGGAGTCACTTCACATCACAATATTGTACTGTGGGTGTTGATTTTCTCTGACGTTCTCAAGTCGCTTTGAATGCGAACGCGAACGGAATTGTCGTGTGTGAAAAGGATGGAATGAAAGAGTGTAGCATGTTGTTGTTCAGTGGATAGGCGTTGAGCTGGTCTTTCATACTGTAGTTTTACAAACTTTCAAGTCACCAAATGGGTCATTTTAAGTAAACTATTTGAGATCCTAATATTAAATCATTTATTTATTTCCAGACAAAAGGCAATTGGTACCAACAAAGATGTTTTTGTATAATGACCAAAATAAAGTATATACATAACCGGATTTTTTTCTAAAGGGTTCCTAGTTTAACTCATTCATTCTGAATTCCCAGAAAATACAAAATCGGTGTCATCCACTTTTAGATAGACGTAAAAATAGGCTGCCGCCGTTGCAAGGTTATGACTTTATGAGGACCCTACAAATATTACGCCATCAGCATAAAAAAGGGAACGAATGTCAAATGTTGATGGGAGCGTACAGTTGAATGTGATAAAGTGTGATACACAGCAAAAGGAATCGAAAGACGAACGTGAATATTCAAGGTAGGACCATTTTCTGGACAAGATGGTTTTCCCAACGCGATTGTGATTACAATCGTTATGGTTTGATATGTTTCATTATAAGAAGTAAAAAACAAATTAGAATTCAATATCTCAATGGTTTGAGCAATTGAAGTGGTCACGTCAAAGGAAACGTCTGCAGATGAACGAAAAAACGCATTTTTTTTTTGACAAAAACTAATTAAATATATGAAATACAGGAACATTTTACAGCGTTACAGCGTTTTCATACAATACTTAATTAATTTTCGTGACTTTACGTACTTATTTAAAGATCGTAAAGACTCCTGTCCTGTTAGCATGATTGTTAAAAAAAAGCATTAATACATAGGTTTTCATAATATAATTGTAAATTTAGAAAACCTTGATTTATATTTTAAATGGTTAAAACTACCGCTTCTTAAACGGCTGTTTCCGTTAATAAAATCCTGGTACCTATTTTGTTTAATTAACAGTAAAAAATAAACAAATATTAATCTCAATCAAAGTATTCTTTGCAATAACAGTAATCCGAACGGGAAAAAAAATTAACCCGAAAATTAGAGCTAAAAATTGTTTATTTTGTGAGCGTTGCCTTTGCCTCATACAACCCTACGGATACATATGGGGTATGTTTGACCTACATAAGCCATGATCAAACGTGTTTTGATGTTACGTTAATTATTAACCGCAGAAACGAGTTTAATCGGTAACTATTCTGTTTATCCAAGTCTAAATGAGGGGTTGAAATTTCAAAAGTATTGGTAAAATGCGGTGTCTAGTTTAGGCTGTATACTTTTTAGGTACTTATAGTATTACTTTTAGGTAATCAGAGATGATTTCGGGATATTAAAGGTCGACTGACGAATTTTTTTTGCAGATAATTAAGATGTTTGGAGTACCTGGTATCCGGATAGACTCTGTAGCGGCTTCGTATTTTTTTTATGTTTTAAACAATGAGCACGCTATGCCCTTTAAAACAGCCTTTAAATGACAATACTTACAAGGTTTTTCTTATGACATGGTCTAGGCATCGAGCCAGTATCGGGACAGTTTTTGTAGTAAGAATGTGACTGTATTTTAACCACAGTAGGTACTTTAAATAACTGACAAATTAGTCCGGTACTAAGTTGTCAGTTTTAAAATAAGAAGATATCATAGGGTACTCTGAATAAAGTTCTAAATTATTCAAATACCAGTTGAACCATTTTTATTTATTCATGTAGGTCGGTGGTGTAGGTAGATATCACCTCCTTGCTAATATGTCTATCATTTGTTTTTGTTTGTTTTAAGTTTGTTTCCTCAATTGAGATGACTTGCCTCATCTTAATACTTATGTTTAACCTCGACAGGTATCTTATCGTATGTCAACCATAAGTTTTATTGTAATTTGTTAATTGACATAGTCAAAGATCTAGCCTTAGATTAGCAAATCACAAGATAACTCAATAACTCTTGATTACATGTGTAGAATATGAATGCTGAGATTTTTGTAACGAAATGAAAAAGGTAGCGACGGTAGCGGGTTCCGAGTTCAGCTCGTGCCCAAAATACTTAAAATTATACTTCGAGTTGTTTTTAGTTGGTTTCTAGCCCCCATTAGAAAACTAAATATTTTCCAGTTTTTCCTCAAACAAATCAAACCTAGATACACAAACCTACCCACCTTCAGCATAAAGGTATCTTTTAAAAAAAGTACCAACTCCGATTCGTGACATGAATCATTACAACCATGTCACAATAAAACACTACGAATAAAAGTCGAACATCATGACATGTCTGAGCGGCACGAATTATTGTTCATATTTCTGACATTAATGTATGAATATAAAACAATTCTTCTTCAGTGTAGTCCATCACAGACGTAGCTATAATACGAGTAGATAGGTATATATTAATGTGGTAATATACTCGTATATTTTGCCTTCAATTCATTGATAGTCGGTCTAACTATATAGGTAATATAAATTACCGTATAGGTTGGTGACGTCATGGAAATATATAATTATAACTGTGTGTGCAGTCACATAACGATATATTATAGCTATATCTGTGATGGTGTTAAAGGTACAGACGCCAGCACATCAAGCTACCCGAAACTGTCAAATTTTCCCAATCAACTTTGAAACTTATGGCTTAGCGATAAAGTTGAAAATCTATTAAAGAAATTTGACAGATTGTAGTAGCTTGATGTGCTGGCGTCTGTACAAAATATAAGTAGAGAAAATTTTGAGCCCATACCGTACAGGATGATTGTGATAGGAGGAGATAGTTGATATTAGTAGAAACGAGGATGCTGCTGTCTATGCTAAGGCATGGCTTTTTGAAGTTATCATATAATATAGTTATCTGATGCCAACAGATAAAGCTTACCCTTCTATCTTCCTAGACTAGAAAGAGGTAGGGGGAGAACTCTTCGAACGCGTGACAGAGTTCAATTAAGCGATCGCGAAAATTGTAGTTCCGCTTGCCAACTGTACTAAGGCCATTTTTTCTGATACAAAATCGCCTTTATCCAGCATTGTATTCGAAAATGAGCAATGACCTCATAATTTCGTAGGTCATCCAACCAGCACGTGGCCTGCACACATTTAATCCATTTATTTTCTCTCTTCTTTCAGATGCAACCCAATCAGATAAAGTAGAGTATATAAAGCACGTAAAACATTTATCATCTGCCTAGCTTTTCCCCAACGTTGGGATCTTTCAGTCTTACCGCATACAGCTGAACACCAGTATCATACATAGAGCGACAGGTCATCTGACCACCACAACCTTATTGCGTAACACGATAATCCTGTAAGACTGCTTGTCAGACATACCGGCTTCTGACTACCCGTAATGCCTGTCGAAAGATCTACGAATGACAGCCGGGATCAACGGATTAATGTGCTTTCCGAGGCACGAAGGGGTCTCGGCATGTAACGGATGAGTATGGCTGAGTAGCCATCCACGGGTCGACCACGGCAAGTGTAGCTTAACTTTTGATTGCCCCGTGCAGCTGTTATTACATAGCCACGAGTGGAAAAGTCAATGCTAAAAAGTACTAAGTAGTACTAATTCATAATATTTAGGTTAGTACCACTTAAACGGCACTTAAAGTCATAACGATCACAGGTCAACGTGTAATAATTAAACTTCTAACTTTCAACTTTCTGTAGCTATTAACTCTTTGTGAACAATTTTGCAATATACTCCTAAACTCTTGTTAGTACAAGAATATAACTATTAATTCATATAAGTATCTAATCAAACTTAGTATATATTTGTACGTGATTTTTAGGAAGGAAAATACCAAAGGGTACCTAGGGACACGACTAAATTGACACATGTAAAATATACTGTGATTGTTAAATAATAATAATCAGTAATGGGACATTCAGTCCATATAATTATATGGGCATACTAATTACCCTTTAGTCGATTTAAAATAACGGTCAAACCCCAACACTATTAACGACTAAAATACTACCCGCAGATTCACGATTCAGATAAGTGTAGGTTAGTACCAATGTCTTTGCACAAGATGGCGAGATGCTGCAAGTACCTAAGGCTAACAGCGTCGGTAACCGTTATAGTAACTATTAACGATTTACTTTTTAAATTACATTATTTTCACTGAAAGTTACAGTGTTTTATATTTGAACCAGTAGAATAATAAAATTTAGATAGTTCAAGAATAAGTAGGCACGGCGGGGCCGCACCAGGTTTAAAATAGAGTAGCACCACAATCTATTTTCTATGATCATCGTACCACAATAGTCGATGGTTCAAATAATGATCGATTCCACGGCCCACATTCATATGACCTACAGATTGATTACCCGCCCTTCAACGAAACTTCACTAATTGCTTAGAAAACGTGAACTTTTTAAGCGTACAGCTTCTTTGGTTAATTAAACTGTCACAATACTTTATAAATGCTCACAACTATAGATAGTTAAGTAATTAACGATATCAAAAGCGGTAAAGCAGGGCATTCCTGAAACATAAGGTAAGGATCAGGTGGAATTAGCTAGAGAGTTGCAATGAAATAATTTGATAACTGAACTCAATGGTGGAATTTCATGACACAAACTTAAGCTTAGGAAAGATGAGAGTCAAGAAGAAGCATGATTTAGTGAGGCATTAGTGAGCGGGGTCGTCGAACGGCGTAACGAAACGGCGTCGGCGTCCGGGCCGGGAGGGGCGACGGTTTCGGCGCGCGCTATCGATCGGATCGCATACCTTCCTGCGGCCGCAGCAGAGCATCCTCCGAGCGCGCGACTGTCCGCCCGGCGAAGACTTCAACCTGGTAAGTTTTCGCCACTGCATGGGTACAGGTTAGCGCGGCGCTTGCGGGAGCGGCCGCGGGGCCGGCTGCTCGCGCATCGCGACGCCGCGGGCTGGACGCGGCCGGAGCGCGCGAGCCTTAATCGCGAAGTGCCCGCCGCACGCCCGCGCCTGCGCGCCGTGACCACCCCACCACCCTCAGCCACCCTCTGACCCCCTCGGGCCCCCTTACTCCTCGCGATTAATAATTCCGGCTACGCTGCCAGTGCGTATGTGGGTTAGTTTTTTGGCGATCGATGCGATTATTCGGTGCGAGCCGCTTCCGGTCGCCAGACCATCGCGGTGCACCCCAAGACGCCAGACGACCTATTAATCGCTTTCTGACATCACCCCTTTAAGTGTCGTGTTGACGCTATAGGTGTCCTTAATCGAGAATATAGGTCAGACGCATAAGTAGTAGAAAATCATTTAACATGCAAGGAAAGATTATGTGCCCTACTGAACTATATTGGCAGCTTTCATTGGAATGAACTGAATATTTAACAAGCTCACGAAGGTTTGATTGATTTTAAATTAGATAAGGGAGACTAATTATTGATGAGTTAGACACTAAACCTTCGATATAAGTTAGTAACTTCAACAGGTACTGATAATAACATCAAACCTCTACTTAGCATAAAAGTAAACCAACCCCATCTAAGGCCCCACAAAACCTAAAACTGTAAATAAACCCATCATTTCCCACTCGACCATAATAAATTCATCGCAATCCGTTCTAAAGCGCCAATAATTAAGGGTATAGGGCTAAAAGTCAAACGTGTTTGGACTGATATTAGGCTACAATACAACGGCGAGGGTCACATCCGACCGCACAAAGACCGGTCCAAACCACACGAGGGTCTCCTCGGCCTCCGAGAGGGATTCAAGGGCTAAAAATGGGACAATTGCGAGTTTTTCTCGCGCACTAAGGATCTGTAATACCAAAATGACTATAGTTTAATCTCATTTTTATAGTTTGCCATGGCCCATGATAGAGGTGATAGTAATATGTATTGTAATAGTTTTTTATTTTTGTTTCCATGATTTTGTGACATTTAATGTTCATTTATATCGTTTGTCTTTCCTGTGCATGACCCAATTCATAAAAAAAAAACATTTCAACTAGCAACAAAAAAGATACAGTCTTGTGACAGAAAGACGGTGTAGACTTAGTCATAGGATCCCGTTTTCACCCCGTGGCTACGGAACCCCAAAACCGGGCTTCGAAACGCCCGGACGGATCACTTTCGTACTTAGGAGAAAATTAATGAAATTTTACTAACGTTTTTCCCGTACGCTGTTTTCCTTATACGGGATCCGTTATCGTGCACTGGGAAATCTCTTTGGAAACTCAACTTGAGGAAATGACTTGATAGCTTTGTGAGTTCTCGTTTTGTGAGATATTGTGCGCACTTTGAACTGGCTATTGTTGAAGATCAGTTGGGGTCTTCACAGCTACTAAATAGGAAATAGTAGGCAACTGTCCATCATTTATGAAACTGAAAAACAAAGTTTTGACGACCTGGGTCCACTCAGGATCTAAGCGATTGGCTTTCTGGAAAGAGGGTTTGGGGAGAGTAAATCAACTTTAAATAGGTTTATAATCATGTTATTTTTGCTCTAGCGAATTATCTCGTGCATAACAGCTCGCGACTTGCAGCGCTCAGTTTGGCTCGCATCTCCTTAGCGAATTACATAGGTGGTTCTCTTAGTTCGTCAGCTCCCCCCCTTATCGAACTGGAAAAAAGGCAGTTTGTTCTCTCGCTTTGCTACTGGTCCTGCATGCTATATTTTGTTTGTTAAAGTAGCTATTTTACTGTTATTTTTTACTTTAAATTGTACTCGTATAGTATTTAAATTTTTGAATGATTTGTTTATTTATTTATTAATCCATAGTTATCAATATAGGTAGAAATATTACTTATAAAATATTCTAAATGTGTTTTAGTTTGATAATACACTCCTGACCCAACAACTGAACGAGCAATAAGAAGCGCATGTGCACTACGTGCAGTGAGTATTTGAGTAAGTGAGTGATGGTTTGGAGCTACGATCTTCGCAGGAGAGTTGCCGAAAATCGAGTTGAATGGCGTACAATAGAAGAGGCCTATTACCTTTATATGGTGTACCTATATAATAAAGAGTATTCTATTCTATTCCCGTCTCCAGCAGTTGACTGCTGTAGGCTGATGATGATGAGCGGTAATAATAGAGCTCATTTTTGCTATTACAAGTCGGTCTTATCGAACTAACTTATAAAAGAAGCGAGGGATCTGGGTATTAGTTCGCCTACAGTCCTTTTACAGATATTTTACCTCTGACAGCTGCAACTCAACATCAACCTAATTACAACAACAATAAAGATCACTGTGATTTTGACAGACTTGACAGCTGCAGCAATCCAACGGCAACTTTATTGTCATAAGATTGAAGACCTCTGTGATGCAAAATCATAGGTAAAATATCTGATAATCGACTGTAGTTCTTCTGTGGGAGCGCTCTTACGACGTAGTTTGTTCGCGAACTACACAATACTACTAGTGAATAAACAAACAACCGATCCCTTACCTTTTTAATGTACTCTGGTTTCAGGAACAGCAATTGCAAGCTATCCAATTACTACTGGACAAGACTACTAGGAGCAGTGGTGCTCCCTAGTGGTATCGGTCCCGACTTACGAGTTGTAGGTCGTAGGTTCGAGGCAAGCGCTTTACTTTGTGTAAATAAAATCATCACCACTGCTCCCAAAACGGTAAAGAAAAACATCGTGAGGAAACCGGCATGTCCTAGAACCAAAAATTCGAAGACATGTGACATCTACCAACCCGTACTGGGCTCGTGTGGTATATTACAGCCCACTCCCTCTCGAAGAGAAGAGGCCTGTGTCCTAGCAGTGGGAACATTATAGGCTGATTATTCCTATGCAATTACTACTGTACTGAGGTTAACGACATAGCCCGAAGAGTTGCCAAACTTAAGTGGCAGTGGGCAGGGCACATTGCTCGCAGAACAGATGGCCGGTGGGGCCGAAAGGTTCTGGAGTGGCGACCGCGTGCCGGAAGACGTAGCGTTGGAAGGCCTCCCACAAGGTGGTCCGACGACCTTGTGAAGGCTGCAAGAACCCGCTGGATGCGAGATGCACAGAACCGGTCGAAGTGGAGGTGCTTGGGGGAGGCCTATGTCCAGCAGTGGACGTCTTTCGGCTGAAATGATGATGATGAATTCCTAATGTTACATGATGATCTCATTCAGTTCAGGATGATTCTGTCTGCAGTCCCCAATGGAGGTTTACCAGGTTGATGATTTTTTTAGGATAACATGGACTCTTAATCTTAGTTCTCACTATTCAGCACTATCGTAGAACCGTAAGGCAGTTGTCAGGCAAGCCTTAAGAACATTATCTGTAAGAGCTAAGCACTCATCCAAATAACGATTATTGGATTAAGTGCTTACACCCACTTAGCTGTAGACACCCTTCTTAAGGACACAAGTGGAGTGCATGTTCACTATTTCCCGGGAAGACTGGTCGTTATTAATGTCCATTGTCCCTCGCTGTCCGTGATGGAACGCGAAATGGTCCGAGAAAACTCTTTATCATCTTTCTCCTGTCCTTACACTAATTAATTTGGGGTCGGTGCAAAATGTCCTTTACTTCCATACTTCTCTATTAATCGTCATCTCGTTAGTCAACCCCCTTCTAGTCGGTTCATCTTTCACACAGTCCAACCATCGTTTCTTTGGTCTTTCCACGTAAACCCCTACTCTTATAGCCACGGTCCGAGAAAACTGGCAGATTAAATTTTCGCCAAGTCAAATACAGTGCACAAGGTTCATGCATGTGGTCTACGATCGATTATACCGAGTATTTTTATAAAAACATTGACCTTCACAAGGAAAGTGACTTCGCTTATGCAGGCACAAATTAATGTCTCTAGCACTAGACCTTTTCTAGATCCGAGACAGCCATCTATTTACAGGTCAATTCCGTTTCGCCGAAGCAATCACTGACGCAATGACCACGAATTAGCAATTATGTGTGACATGTGCAGCGTAGCTATGGCGTCTATTGTTATTGTATGTTGTTGGCATTGTCTCCTTGCACTAGCTAGACCTTTTCTAGATCCGAGACAGCCATCTATTTATAGGGCAATTCCGTTTTGCCGAAGCAATCACCAATGCAGTGATCACGAGTTAGCATTTATGTGTGACATGTGCAGCGTAGCTATGGCGTCTATTGTTGTTGTATGTTGTTGGAATTGTCTCCTTCTTTTCTGTCCTAACTCTAACACATTACTGTGCTATACTGCCATCTGACGGCCAATTCCCGTAATTAAAAACATTCAAATCTAGTCGCCATCTTATCTCGGCGACAATCAATGTCAAAAACTTGTCAATAATGTAGGGAAATTAGAAGTCTTTTTAACAGATTGGGACTGAGATCAGACTCTGAAATTTCTTAAAATTACGAGAATCGCCCCTCAGATGTTCAATCAACCTCTTGACACAATCGCATCATTTTCGATATCTTCTAGTGCCTTTTACGAAACCCATACGAGTGTAGAATGGGTTTTCTACTCTATAGCGGAATTACACGAGCGAAATTTTTACTGCACCTACGTTGGTTGTTTACTTCTATGGTTCATGGTTCTTTACTTCTATTATAATAATGAAGTTGTTATCCTGGCTGATTTTCGTAAACTTTTCAACTAAAATGAAGAGACTGCAAATATCACCCGACAATTATCAAAAAATCTGCTTGATACATCAGTCGGAAAACACTAAAATCTTCATAACAAGGTCACGGCTCCATAATTTTGGAATGGCGTCGTCTTCATCAGAATTGATTGGGGCAATTTTGTAAATTACCTATATTTATTTTAGTTCCACCGTTTCATCGGAGCAATGTGGCGAAAACCTCTGTACCGAATGTTAACTTTGTTAAGAAATAATAACAGAACAATTGTTTTTTACTTGAGAAAATAAGCTAGTTGACCGATTTGAGAAACCAAGTAGTATTTTTTCTCGTGGTATATTGTACTGAAAAATTTGTACTAATTTAGAATCATAGCACTCTTTTTATATCGCAATTTCATTTGGAAAATATATAACTGCGGCTCAAAAAACAATCTGAAATAAGTTCCGAGGCATCCTGTTCTTACTCTTATGAAATCAAACTTCAGTCACCAAACTTTTTGCCAACCCTGGCAGTGATTATGGATTTATATTCCTTTTTGAGCAATCTGCATAGCGCCTGCAAACAGCATGATGTAATTAAGCTGTTCATAATGATACAACAGTTCCAACATTAAATTCCAATGTGTGCAGCTTGTAACAAAAAAACCTACCTAGACTTTTCCAACAGTCTTGGGATCAGCTTCCAGTCTAACCGGTTGCAGATGAATACCATCATTTTACATGATGAAGCGACTGCCTATCTGACTTCCACAATCCAGTCACTGGGTAACATGATACCCGTTGCTAAGACTTGTTGTCTGCGCCACATCTACGCCTGACGTAATTTCCATAGCATCAAGTTGAACAAGCGAGTGGTGCCATTAGATTTCCTGAGTTTTTGTGATTTTACTCACACACATTTGATTTTTATTATTCTTTTTTTCTACTACTTGTTGAGTACACGGCTGCGTCGATTTCTATATCATAAAACGCTATTATATTGTAATATTCAAGAAAATCCAAGATTAAAGCTGTATGTGAAGAAACTGAGGTTTTAATTATTGTAAAACTTCCAAATGTCCACTACTGGACATAAATTGGCGACCGTGACAGGACTTTTCTGCAAAATTGGAATCGAGTACGAAGACAAAGAATCTTTATGAAAAGGAAGTTCACAAAAGATTCATCGTGGAGGACTACAGACGCAAGAACACTAGAATAGAAGACAACTAAGCCAGCCAGGTCGGTCAGCAGAACGCGCCGCGCCCAGCCTTAGCTTCTACGACGCCGACGACGTCGAGGTTCACCGTCAGCCTGCCACGCCAGCTCGAGGATTCCGTCAACATCTGCGCGAGCAGCTCGTGTACCTACCTATTAGTACCACAGCTACCAGCGAGGATCAGTGCAGCCAGAAGCAGCCGTCTCGCCTATCAGATAAGTGCCATTCCTACAAAACCCTACCCATAGTACTTAAACCTATTTCCTACCAAAAGGTCGCTGTTGGTACCTACATTCCACTTGTGTATTTCATTAATTCAACAAGTTATCTAGCTACTTCAAAGATTATTTCAAGTAAATAACCAGTATATATCGAAAAATAGTAAAATTAAAATCGATTGTTCAATGACAACTACCTACGTCATTTGTAAAATTGTAAATCTGTAATTACATTCTCAATATTTTCATTATACTATAGGTAATCTGAAGCCCAAACTTAGTCGCCCTCCCAATAATACGTTTCATTATTCTAGTTCACATTATTTCAAATATTTTCGGCCGACTATTCCAGAAACATCGTCGCCGTCCTGACGCTGCCGGTTACCGCTAGCCGCGTTCGGGTTACGTCGGCGCCAGCACCGCGCCACGCCGCGCCGCCTCCGCGCCGCTGCCGTGTGGCTGCGTTCGGGCCCAGGTGCCGCCGAAGGAGTATCAGATAAGATTCCAAACACATAACTTTGTTCCTTCATTTGGCACTACTGTACAGATTACCTACTCAATCAACTATAACTATTTTTCGAAGGTTCTCAGTGCCAGTTTATCGTTTGTTGTTGCTATTATTAACTACATTAATTAACAAGATGTCTTTAAGCGAAGATAAAGACAGTAATGCAAAACAATTGAAGGAATTGTTTGCTAAACGTAGCTCGGTAAAAGGTCGTTTAACGAAATTTAAAAAATATTTAGATATAGTATGCTCTTCAAAATTATCAAAAGGTCAAGTTAAAAAGAGTTAGAAATTAGTATTGAAAAAATACGAGCTATGTCTAGCAAATTCGATGAACTACAGGATCAGATTGAGGTCATTAATTGCGATTATATGGACTCTGAGATCGACGAACGGGATGAAATTGAGCAGATCTTTACTTCACATCTTGCAATTGCTGAAGAGCAACTTGATAAGTATAAGATTGGTTCTCAGGAATCTGATTTGCACGATTCATCACAATGTCATCACGGTCAGTCATCTCGGTGTCATCATGTTGATTTTAAATTACCACAAATACAAATCACAAGGTTCGATGGCGCCTATTTCCGCTGGCTTGAATTCCGAGATACCTATTTGTCGCTCATTCACAACAACGAGCGAATCAAGCCTATTCATAAATTCCATTATTTAGTATCGTATCTCGAAAATGAAGCTGCGCGAATTATTTCTAATTTAGAGATTTGTGAAACCAACTATGAAACTGCGTGGCAGCTCTTATGCGATCGCTACGATAACAAGCGCCAACTTATAAATCAACACCTCAATTCATTGTTATATTTTGAATCAACACAGCAACAACACAAACGTGAATCAGACAAATCACTGAGGTTTCTAGTTGACCACGTAACTAAAAATTTGCGAGCATTGTCAAGCTTAGCTAAACAGGATGAACTGCTTGACATGATAATTATTAAAATTCTTATACCAAAATTAGATAATCGTACTGCCATGAAGTGGGAAGAACATCGTAATAGGTTGTCCGATGTCCCCACTCTAAAGGATTTCAATAAGTTCCTAACTGATCGCGCTGATGTGTTAGAAACTATGTATCAAAACAAGTCTGATGTACCTAAGATAATACAATCACGTCAAAATAACAATAATAATTCTCGTAGTACTAAATCCTTTTCATCTGCAGTTCAGAACACCGACTCTGTCGCTGGGCAGTGCGTTGTCTGCAAAGGTGACCACTGGATATACGACTGCCCTACTTTCTTAGGAAAGAGTGTTCAAGAACGACGAGATGAAGCATTTAAGTTGCACTTATGCTCCAATTGTTTACGAACAGGGCATCGTGCACGTTATTGCAAAATGGGTCCCTGTCGTGAGTGCAAGCGTAGGCACAACTCACTCTTGCATTTACCTAATTCTAACAGTACTAGTATAACAGTCAGCAGCAATAATGCTAACACAGAACGCGGGTCAACTGAGATATCAGTCAATAATTCGATTAGCAATAATTTCATAGAAAATAACATAATTTTGTCAACAGCCATGGTTAATGTTATTAATTGTTATAGTCTATGGTTACGGAACGAAGTGATTCATGTCAATTGTCTTTGACGTAAAACTGACGTGTTCATTCTTGCTTTTACCGCGTTTTCACGCATGTGTTTCTATACGACTACAATTACAAGAATCATACAAATTACATTGTTTTATTG
The DNA here is from genome assembly GCA_927399505.1 of Luperina testacea. Taxonomy (NCBI): domain Eukaryota; kingdom Metazoa; phylum Arthropoda; class Insecta; order Lepidoptera; family Noctuidae; genus Luperina; species Luperina testacea. Next base: position 16,436,076 of record OV656759.1, on the reverse strand, counting down.
CTATTTACATGGTTACAGTACGACTTAATAGTGGCGACGAGAATTGGTGAAGTTTCTGCAGTGAATCATGGCTAAAGTGCCACCTAATTTCATAGAATTCTATGATACTAAACACAAGTTTAAAAGATGGGTGCAGAGGTTTGAAAGTGCCCTAACTATTTACGCAATCACGGTGGAAGGAGATAAGAACTCCTATCTTCTTCATTACATCGGTGCGGATCTATACGAGACTTTATGTGACCTAGTCTCGCCAGCGGAACCAAGCTCAAATTCGTATAGTCAAAATGTTGAAATCCTTACGAAGCACTTAGATCCAGACCCGTTGGAGATTGCGGAATACTTTAAATATCATCACCGTCACCAAAAAGAAGGTGAATCGATTAAGGAATATTTAGCGTCGTTAAGTAAAATGGCCTCGACCTGCAATTTTGGTACTTTTCTAGATACAGCTTTGAGAAATCAGTTCGTGTGTGGTGTCAGATCCCAAAAAATACGTGACAGGCTTCTTGAGTCAAGCAAGTTAACATTAGAACAAGCAGTGAAGATTGCCACAGGCATTGAAAGTGCTCAATCAGAGGGAACACAGACAATTGAGAGAGAGGTACAGGCAGTGTACATAAATAAAAAGAAACCCTCATTTGCTCCATCACCGCAAACAAAGCCAGGCACCAACTACAACACGGGATCATTGGATAAATCTGGGCCAGCAACATCATCAAACATTGTGTGTTTCCGATGCGGTGGAAACCATTATGCCAGCAAATGCACTATGATGAACATTAAATGTAATTTCTGCCAGAAAACAGGACATCTTAGAAAGATGTGCCTTCGATTAAAAAGAGTCAATGCTGTGGATGTAACTGGCCAAGTGGAAGATAATACAGAGGAGGTTGTATTTGTTAATAATTGCAACATAAATGCAAATACAAACAAGTTTTGGATAAATGTAAAAATCAATGGGTCCGAAGTGTCAATGGAGTTTGACAGTGGGTCAGCAGTGTCCATTATGAACCTGGAAGACTATAGAGAATTTTGTGACGAGGAATTGGTTTCTACAAAAACTAAATTGTGTACTTATTCTAATCAATTTTTAAATGTTTTAGGTGTCGCTAACGTAACAGCTGCCATTGGAAAGGAGAGTAGAAGTGTCAAGTTATACATCATATCGGGGAACCAGCACCCACTCCTGGGAAGAGAGTGGATCAATAGTTTTAACGCATTTTGTGGCTTCAGGGAGTGCATAGCACAGGTTAATCAAGTATCTCCAGGTATTGTGTCGCATGCCCATTCTTTGCAAAAATTATTTAAAAAGTACTGTACATTGTTTGATGACAAAAGCGTAGGTAAGATCAAAGGGGACCCAGTTGCATTACACTTAAAAGAAAATGCCAAACCTATTTTCTATAGGGCTAGACCAGTGCCTTTTGCATTGAAGGAGAGAGTTGAAATGGAAATTGATAATTTGGTTAGGGAAGGGGTTTTGATCAAAGTTGATTATAGTGAATATGCCACTCCAGTGGTACCAGTAGTGAAAGCGAATGGCAAAATTAGGCTTTGTGGAGATTATAAGATAACTTTAAATAAAAATTTACTAGTAGATGAACACCCTTTACCAACTTCAGAAGAGTTATTTAATGGTTTGGCTGGTGGTGATAAATTTTCTAAAATTGACCTTCGAAATGCTTACTTAAATTGGGAAGTTAGAGAAGAAGATCAACATTTACTTACACTTAATACCCACAAAGGGCTTTACAAATGTACTCGATTAATGTTTGGTCTTAACTGTGCTCCAGCGAAATGGCAAAGGAAAATTGAGAATATACTAAAAGGCATACCGGGGGTACATTGCTTTATTGATGATATCCGTATATCAGCTCCAAATGATGAGGAACATCTTGATAGACTGGAACAAGTTTTCGCTAGGCTTTCTGAATTTGGGTTGAAGGTTAATTTAGAGAAATCCGAGTTTATGAAAGATATGATTGAATACTGTGGGTACAAAATCAGTAGACATGGAATCCATAAGTCAGACAGTAAAATAAGAGCTGTAGTTGGCGCTCTTCAACCTAAAAATATCTCAGAACTGCAAGCCCTCCTGGGTTTAGTTAATTACTATGGCAGGTTTTTACCAAATTTAAGTAATACATTAGAACCATTGCATGAACTGTTAAGAAAGGAAACTAATTGGGTTTGGTCTGCTGATTGTGAAAAGGCACTATCATTGATAAAGAAGCAAATGCTTTCAGACACTGTACTCGCTCATTATACACCAAGCTTACCTTTAATTTTGGCTACAGATGCTTCTTCTACGGGGGTGGGAGCTGTACTTTCACACATTATGCCGGATGGGACTGAACGTCCTATTCAATACGCTTCTCAGACTTTAAATGTTACACAAAGGAAATGGGCACAGATTGACAAAGAGGCTTATGCAATAGTGTTTGGCGTTAAACGTTTTTTTCAATACCTATATGGGAGAAAATTTATCCTTTACACAGACCATAAACCGCTTGTTCAAATTTTCTCACCATCTAAAGCCTTACCTCATTTTTCTGCTACACGCATGCAACATTACGCCATTTTTTTGCAAGGTTTCCAGTACGATATTAAATACAAAAACACCAAGAGTAATGCAAATGCAGATGTTTTCTCGCGGTTGCCGATGGCGGAAGAAGTGCCATCGACAACGCTTGAGGAGGCAGATGTATTTCAAGTCAGTATGATTACTGTTCTGCCTGTGACGGTTACTGACATTGCTGCCGCTACACTTCATGACATTTCGCTTAAGCCATTGTTGGGGGCGTTACGAACTGGGAAAATGGTGCCTCCAAATGACAGGTTTGGTATTGAGCAAATAGAGTTTTCCTTGCAAAACGATTGCTTAATGAGAGGGAGCCGCGTTGTTGTGCCTATATGCTTGAGAAGTAAGATATTAAAGGACCTGCATTCATGTCATTTCGGAGCTACTAGGATGTTGGCTTTGGCTAGGAGCTACTGCTGGTGGCCTGGGATGGACAAAGACATTAGGGAATTAGTAAAGAATTGCACGGAATGCTCCTTACATTTAAATTCACCGCCGTCGGTAGCGCCCAAACATACGTGGGAATACCCGTCGAAACCATTCGAACGAGTGCACATTGATTTTGCCGGCAAGTTCCATAACGTATATTTTCTATTATTAATTGACGCATTTTCAAAGTGGCCTGAAATCCATATTTTAAATAGAATAGACACGGATTCTACAATTGAAGTATTAGATAAAATTTTTACAACTTTCGGTTACCCAGATATTTTGACTAGTGATAATGGAACACAATTTGTTAATCCTAAATTTAATGAGTTTCTTAAAATGCGCGGAATTACACACAGGCGGTCAGCTCCGTACAATCCGGCTACAAATGGACAAGTAGAACGTTATGTTCAGACCTTTAAGAATAAATTACGCTGTCTCAGCACATCGAGGGAGTCATTGGAAGCCAAGTTAAACCAAATTCTTTTTCAATATCGTATCACACCACACCCTGCTACAGGCAGATCCCCAAGTGACTTGGTTTTGTCCTACCAGCCTAACTCGCGGTTTTCATTAATTTGTCCAGACAAGAGAACAATGCTTCCCCAAATGGATCCAGTTTGTCCAAGCAATAGTACAGAGCCTTTCGAGAGAAAGGTGACGGTGGAGCGTGTTAGAACATTAGTACCTGGGGATAGAGTGGTTGCTAGAAACTATACGAATGAGGGTCATTGGAAGCTGGGGGTGATTAATAAGGTTTTTGGGAAGCTACATTATTCTGTTAAACTTGACAATGGCATGCTGTGGCGTCGACACATTGATCAGATACGTAAAGTGGGCGGTAATATACCCATACTCGAGGAAAGTACTGATGCGCCCGTCTCTGAGGAGAGGGGAAATAACGAACGACCGATTTCCAGCCTGACTCCTGCCTGTCATTCAAAATTGGACTCTTCTCAAACCGAGCAGTGTTTGGACTCGAGTACGGTTGCTCAACCAGACTCTAATCCAAATATTGTTGCAAATTCTGAGGCCGAAGCGAACACTGCTTCGGGCACCTCATGCCCAGAACAAGGCTTGCGCAGGAGTCAAAGAGTTAGGAAGCCAGTAGTTCGGCTGGATTTGTAATAGATTAAATTAAGGTTATCATTTATATTGTATGTTGATGTTTTGAAGTTAATTATGTTATTAAATTAGTGAAGGAAGTTGATATCGTCAGATTTACGTTACGGGGTGTGAAACAGTCGCTTCTAAGTGAGGGAGGAACTGTTATAGTCTATGGTTACGGAACGAAGTGATTCATGTCAATTGTCTTTGACGTAAAACTGACGTGTTCATTCTTGCTTTTACCGCGTTTTCACGCATGTGTTTCTATACGACTACAATTACAAGAATCATACAAATTACATTGTTTTATTGCTATTTACATGGTTACAGTACGACTTAATATTAATCCTCAAACAAACAAAGTATTTCGAGTGCGTGCTTTATTAGACTGTGGAAGTCAGTCCTCATTCATTAGCCAGTCACTCATGATCAAGCTATCATTACAGGTATGTGCTATAAATACCATAAATGTTATAGGTATAGGCAACAACTTAGCAGAACATGTGAACAAGAGTTGCATTGCCCGAGTAAATTCACTTAATAATGACTTCAGTGTCGTACAGTCGTTTTATGTATTAAACCAATTAACAGGTGCTATTCCTAAGCATCCTTTAGATATTAGTCGGTTAAAGATTCCAACAAATATACAGTTAGCTGACCCTAATTTTAATCAGCCTTCGGCTATAGACATCCTGATAGGTGCGGACCTATTTTGGGACCTATTAGGATGTGATCAGCTAGCATTAGGTCACAACATGCCCAAGCTACGTAGCTCAAAGCTAGGTTGGCTCATTGCCGGCCCTATTCCTCCATGTGTAAGGAATCGTTCGTCACCTAACAATATTCCGTGTCATGTTTCAATCAGTGACAGTGGCGAATGCAATAATTCCAATATTAATTCTCAATTGACAAAGTTTTGGGAACTGGAGCAGGTTCCAGATAAGCAATATTTTAGCAAAATTGAGCAGGCATGTGAAGAACATTTTTATCGTAATACTTACCGTTTGCAATCGGGCAGATTTTGTGTCAGGCTGCCCCTAATTGATACTCCAGATTGTTTAGGGAATTCTTACGCAATGGCTAAGAAACGATTGTTGTGTTTAGAAAAACGTTTCCGTAAGAATCCGGAATTAAAGTTACAATATTCCAATTTTATTCAAGAATATTTTGAGCTAGGCCATTTAGAGGAATGTACGACTATTAATCCCGTTCCATCCTATTACCTTTGTCATCATGCAGTGTTTAAACAAAACAGTGAAACGACAAAGACTCGTGTTGTCTTTGATGGATCGGCACGAACTTCCTCAGGTTTCTCTTTGGACAACCTACAGATGGTTGGTACCAATATCATTAAACACGACCATTATGTCGATGATTTGGTCACCGGATCCAACAATGAGTCCGAGGTATTATATATCCAACGCAAGGTGTCGGACATCCTTGGATCTGGTGGATTTAAACTGCGTAAATTCAGATCGAATTTATCCAGCATTTTGTCATCATCAGTTATTGATCAAAATGCCAAGGTTAGTTTAAGTGAATCTACAAATACTTTAGGATTAGATTGGAACCCCAAAACTGATACTCTTCATATATCAATTGAGGTTCCCAATAACAATGATGTAGTTACCAAGCGATCAATACTGTCTGCATCATTCAAGATTTTTGATCCCCTTGGAATTCTCAGTCCATGTGTGATTATACCTAAAATGTTACTACAGTCCTTATGGCTCAATAAAAAAGATTGGGATGAGCCAGTTGGTTCCGATGTTCTGAAATCCTGGAACAAGTTCATTAACAATTTACATTTTTTATCAGGTTTACAGATCCCACGTTTAACGCTATGCGAGGCTCCTAGTTATATAGAAATAATACATACCTTCAGTGATGCTTCCCAAGTCGCTTACGGTGCATGTGTGTACCTACGGTCACACAACTTAGCTGGTGATGTGAAGGTAAACTTACTGTGCGCTAAGTCTAAGGTGGCGCCGTTGAAGCCGACGACTATACCGCGTCTGGAGCTTTGCGCTGCTCTATTAACTGCAAAATTGTGCAAGGCAGTTTTTAGTTCTCTGCGATATGAGGTCAATCGCATCATTTACTGGTGCGATTCTAGCGTTGTCCTCAGTTGGTTGAGTGGTAGTTCTGCAAAGTTAAAAACGTTTGTAGCTAATAGGGTAGCCGAAATAAATGAACTTACCGATGGTTCGTCGTGGCACTATGTGCCGACTGATCAGAATCCGGCTGACCTGGTCTCAAGGGGCGTTAGCCCAGATCAAATCATCAACCTTGATTTGTGGTGGTCAGGTCCAAGCTATCTAAAACAGCCCGAATCATGATTGGCCCTATTTGGATAAATTAATAAATGAATCAGACTTACCTGAGATTAAATCCACTTCCACTCTCGTTCAGGAACCTGTAACAGAAATTCTAAAAATAGATAAATTTTCTTCATTCTTAAAATTGAGACGCATGTTTGCGTATGTTAATAGATTTATACATAATCTAAGACCTAAATGTCCTAAAGATAAATTAGTTGGTAAAGTAACAGTTAGTGAATTAGAATCGTCTTTTATTGGTTTATGCAAAATTGCTCAGCCAACTTCATTTGCTCTAGAGTACAATATTTTGTTAAAAAATAAAACTTTAAGTAGCAAGTCAACACTCTTGTCGCTTTCACCCTTTTTGGACGATGACAAGGTGATGAGAGTCGGTGGTAGAATAGAATTAAAAAAAAAATACTAAAAAGCATCCCATACTTTTGCACGCCTCTCATCCACTTACCAAATTGTATTTCAAATTTCAACACTTATACAACATGCATGCTGGGCCTCAGCTGTTGCTTGCATGTGTAAGAGAGACTGTGTGGCCTATAAATGGTAGGCACTTGGCCCGCCGCACAGTACATGCCTGTGTCAGGTGTAGACGTATACAAGGAAAAACATTAAATCCCATGATGGGAAACTTACCTGCACAGCGCATCACACCTGATTTTCCATTTCGTACCGTTGGTGTTGACTTCGCTGGTCCGTTCCTCACGCTAAATAGAAAGGGTCGAGGTGCACGATTAACGAAAACCTATTTATGTTTGTTTGTTTGTTTCCGGTATAAATGTGTGCACCTGGAAGCCGTGAGTGATTTGTCTAAAGACGCGTTCATCATGACGTTACGCAGGTTCATATCGCGCAGAGGCAAGCCAGCGGAGATATTTTGCGACAATGGCCGCAACTTTGTTGCTGCAGCTAAAGAGATAGGCAATTTTCTCAAAACTCATCATGAACCTGTAGCTGATTTTGCTACCAATGAAGGCATAAAGTTTGTGTTCTCTCCCGCGTATGCTCCACATTTCGGCGGCATCTGGGAAGCCGGCGTTAAGTCCGCGAAATACCATATAAAGCGCGTTATGGGGAACAATCATTTAACGTTTGAGGAGATAGGTACTCTCTTCACCCAGGTGGAAGCGGTGCTTAATAGTCGACCTTTATGCCCACTCTCCCCTTCCCCTAGCGATTACCATTTCCTGACTCCCGGTCATTTTCTGATAGGGCGTGCCCTAAATGCATTGCCTGGTCCATCGCTAGAGCACGAGAACCAGAACAACCTTCAACGCTACATGAAGCTTCAACAAATTTACCAGCATTTTTGGCAGCGCTGGCAAAGAGAATATGTAGCAGAGCTACAGCAGCGCTCCAAATGGCGTACGAATTCAGCATCATTGCAAGTTGGAGATTTAGTTTTTCTCCAGGAAGATAACGTCCCACCACTCAGCTGGCGAATGGGACGAGTCAGCCGCCTGTTCCCTGGGACCGACGGCGTCACCCGAGTCGCAGACGTAGAAACTATCAGAGGCTGCTTCAGGAGGCCTCTCTCTCGGATCTGCCCCTTGCCTACCGCTTCACCGAATGACGACTGAAGGAGTTGAAAGGAGTCTTTCAACGGGGGGGAAGATGTCTGCGCCACATCTACGCCTGACGTAATTTCCATAGCATCAAGTTGAACAAGCGAGTGGTGCCATTAGATTTCCTGAGTTTTTGTGATTTTACTCACACCCGCACATTTGATTTTTATTATTCTTTTTTTCTACTACTTGTTGAGTACACGGCTGCGTCGATTTCTATATCATAAAACGCTATTATATTGTAATATTCAAGAAAATCCAAGATTAAAGCTGTATGTGAAGAAACTGAGGTTTTAATTATTGTAAAACTTCCAAATGTCCACTACTGGACACTTGTTGTTAGACTTTTGGGCTTCTAACTACCCGTAACGACTGTCAAAGATCTACGGATGACAGCCGGGGCCAATGGCTTAACGTGCTTTCCGAAGGGTCTTGTTATATAAAATGGATGGTCACCAATCCATGAACTGACCTGACCTTCGTAGTTTAACTTTCGATCAACCCGTGCAGCTATAGCCTTTTTGCCATGAGCCCCTCCAGGTTGTAAGAAAACCTGACAATTTTTACTGTAAGAATGAAACATAATTATTGCACCCTTTTGTGATAGAGCAATTACGTATAGGTGTATCTCAATAATTGGCCAATTACAAACCAATTTCGTTTGATCTATCTTGATAAGAGGTGATCGACTTTTGAATAGAGTTACAAGAACTATTATAGAATAGAAACTAAATTGTTATTGATGACTTTGACGTGCACTTAGTAGGAATTGTTTATTTGTCATGCTGAACTCGAGTTATCGGGAAAAGAACCCGAGTTACCGACATAGCTTGCAGAGTAAGCAAACTGAAGTGGCAGTGGGCTGGCCATGTTTGTCGAAGGACCGATGGCCGGTGAAGCCGATGAGTCCTGGAGTGGAGACCGTGTATTGGCAAGCACAGTATGGCACGCCTCCCAGCTAAATGGACGACGATGACCTAAAAGGTGACTGGGACAGAGTGGATGCGGAAGGCGGAGGACAGGGTGTTGTTTCGCAGCATGGGAGAGGCCTATGTCCACCAATCGGCTGCCCCATTTCAAAACCTAGTAAGCCTTTTTACAAAAATCGTTTTATTGCATAATCTTGCTAACCTAGAAGGTCTCTACCAAATACAAAAAACACCAGCGTTTTAAACTTACATAAAAGGAGATATATTTAAGCATCGATACCTAGTAAGTGCACCATTCCATTATAAAACCTAGTAAGTCACTTTAACCAATTCAAAACCTCTTAACATAAATACTTTCCATAGGCTGACCAATATTACGTTTATGGGCTCTCCTGTAAAATTTCATTTGAAGTCCTTACTAGGTTTTGAAATGGGGCAGCCGCAATGGACTGCCATAGACTGAGGTGGACTGAGGATGCTCAGGGGTTTCCATTCTTCACAGTTGCATTCTTTGCGTGTAATTACGTGCACCATTTATAAATTAACTACGCAGCAATGACATGAGTTATTTGTTGACGTGACACATTATAAGAAGATATGAGTCTGTAAAAATAAATAATATTGCTCTGACACATATGTTTATACTTATCCAGGTCAAAGATAAGAATGTAAATCGAACTGACCTCATTTCTGTAAATCATGTCTTTCATAGAACTGTCCATAAAGGACTACAGAATTATTCTTAAACTAGTTTCTACCCGCGACTTCGGCCGCGTAAAATTTCTTGTTCTCCTGATCCACCCCGTCGCAATGCATCGCCTCGTGCTGTTCCTTCGTTTTCGCTTAACATTCCTTCCGAGTTATTTTTCTTTATGCCCGGCTCCTAAGGGTCTTAGCGTAATGTTAAATAGCCTATAGCCTTCCTCAAGAATTGGGCTATCAAATGCAAACATTTTTATTCAAATCCGACTGGTAATTCCAGCTTTATTATTAGTATAGATTATTGGCTTATTGGGCCCGCGTGGTGGATTACGGCCCACTCCCTCTCACCGAGAGGAGGCCTGTGTCCCAGCAGTGGGAACATTATAGGCTGATTATGATGATGATGATGATGATTGGCTTATTTTCTTCGTACCAGAATACTTGGCAGAAGCAGCAGCAGCAGTACCATAAACCATTCTTCTATTTTTACAGCAAACACATCACCACTTCGGATTTCCCCAGTTTTTACATGCAACAGAAATGCTAATTCACAGCAAAATTATCGTGCCTCAGACTACCACTAGCTTTTTAGGTAACCTTAATTAAAACACAACACTTGCTTCACATATTTAAATAACTTATAAACTTAACAATAACGTTACTCATCACTCAACTTAGGTCCGTACGGACCTACCTTTATGTCTGGACATTTCTCCACACACTCATGGGTGATTGAATTCCTCACAGTGCCTGGATTACACCAGCAGTCGCAGTAGTGTTCCCTGTAGGAATGGGCGCTGGGGAGAGCGCAAATGACTTCGAAGGCGCAGTTGGGACCAGGGTCGTATTGCCCAGGTGGACACTCCGCTGTAAAAGTTGAAAAATAACATATCATCACGCCTGTATTCCCCAAAGGTGGGTTGGGCAGAGGTGTACCGTTATCACACCAACGGCAACGCCAGCTATGTGTAGGTACCTAATAGGAACTACAGGGCGGTTCTGTTGCCATCAACCGGGAACAGATCCAGGCTCCGGGCTGCTGCCGAGAGATTCTGGATGGTAAAAATCAAATAACTCTGCTTGACCTAGAAATCTAACCCAGAACATCATGCCTAGCTGTAGCGCCTACCTCTAGAGTAACAAAGCAGTCCAAGTTGAAGAATGTTGAAGAAATATCTCTTGTGAATTAATGAAATGGCAGCTGACAGTCACTGCAGTGTTTTATATGCTAGTGGAGTAATTTGTAGTGTAGGCACCTTTACCCGCAAGTGGCGGTCTTCAGGCTCTCAATAATTAAAAGATTTATTGTCAGAAAACAGTGTTTCTTGTAACTAAGTAACAATATTATATCTAATTTTATCAAAATGACATCACTGCCTGACTAGATGCTCTGTTCTACCTTCTAGATATAAAAAGAGGTATAGATATACTTTACAATAAACCAAAGATCGATGATGTTTATATATTAAATAAACTTGAATTAATAAGACAAGTGATATCATTAATCAAAACTGGGCTTCGAACTAAGCGTGTAAAAAAATGACTTAGATATCTTTAGAACTCGCTACTCGGGTAAAACCTTTGCATAATTTATGCTACACATAATTATTAAATAAAATACTCACCAATCGACAGATGGAAACTAATAAAAGACACAAACAATATAACCGTCCAGAGCTTCATGTTGACGGTAAACTCACACAAACACGAATGCAGTTTATCACGAGCATCGCTGTTTAAATAACTTCTTCACCTTGATTATCTGTGCCACTAATTTATACAACTAGCTCATACAAATTAGCTATCTTAAACCGAGAGTTTTCTGATACCTAGCAGCATTTTAGGGCTCATAAAATTAATGGGTTATTTTGACTTAGGTATCATTCTGAGGTCACATTCGTTAATCGATTTAATAACTTCGATTGTTATCTCTTAAACAAATGACGCACACGTTAAAATGTGATCAGATTGAAACCATTTAATATGTCTATCATCAAATAAATTGTCAGACAATTAATATGATAAAATAAAACTACTGGCAACAGACAACCGCATAGAGACAAAACTTCGCGTCGTATTCAGAAACCTAACGAGCGAATAGATGATACTGATTGACACAAACAGGATTCTCACGTGTTGTATGCAAACGTAACTTAACAATAGAAGTACTCGTATATACCTACGTGTATATTAGGTACTCATACTTTAAGTATATTATTAGCGCTCACGTTTACCTACCTACATAGTCTCAGGCCAGACCATATACAGCGCGTTAGAATCACTACTAATTCTAATATTAAAAAGACGAAGGTAACTCTATCTGTTTCTTAGCTTTTCACGCTTAAGCCACTGAAATAATCGTAATAAAATTTGATGGATAGTGTTCACGATATAATATAATGTGAACTTTTTAGGAATATTTATCTTTGGTTTTGTTTTGCTTTTTATTGTCTATTTTTGATACGTGGCTGTTTTTTTACTGTCTGTCATTATGATATTTCTATACCGAATGGCTGTGTTTTTCTGATGAAATTTAGAAATCCAACCTGCAGCCTAAGCAGTCTGTAATAGATAGGTACCCTAAGATTCGGAACAGACATGTACGCTGCTTTTTTCCCCGGACATTTGTATAAAATAAATATGAAATACAAAGTAGGTACACGCGGCTAAAGTCATACGTAACCGCTGGTTAAATTTAGGTACATAAAAACACTGGCAATGCACGTTCGATAATTAAAAAACAATAATTACGTAATTAGAGATCTTGCCATAGTAGTGTAAATAATTCGAATGAGTTCGTTAACGATTGTAACCGTCACGGTGTGGAACATAAATTAATTTTATTTTGTGCTTTTGTGTACATTGCTTAGTCGGAGTAGCGGCAATTGTTTCTTTTTTTTTGTTTTTAGCTAATTATTTCTGCCAAGCATGAGCTCACAAAAGATTCTGAGTTAATATTTCCAAGTATGTACCTAAAGCCTACAAAAGATTCTGATGTAATATTTTTTTGTGATAAAACGGTATGTTCTGGTTTTAATAAAAAATATGAGATGATTACGTAGGTCAGTGAAGTAAAAAATATTTGGTTGGTTTCTTGTTTTAATTGTTTAGACTTTTTCACAGCTTACAGTCGAAATTCAAGAGTACCAATTACGTCATGGATTATTCATTGTCTTGTGAGAAATAGAGGTAATTAATCTATAAATAGGTACAAGAGCGTATAATTATTTTTTTTATCAGGGTGGCAGGGACATCGTTGCTCAACCTGATACCATATAGGTTTCAGTACCTACATGATTCAAGACCCCCTAGCGTAGAAATTTGTCTACACTACTTTGCTGAATTCATGAACAGTTTGTGCGTCTATGACTCTGCTATATTTATTACTGTAGCCGCTAGAGCTTTGCCTTGAATGCTTCGAGCCTACAGTTAGTTTTCACTTTTTGTTGTCATATTTAAGCAGTGCCGAGGGCGCGGGCGCATCACGGATTGATTTTTATTGTCAATGTCAATTAATAATGTGTGTTGTCTTTGGTGCCTGGCCCTGACATCAAGCAATGGACAAAATTGTCAACATTTTCTATGCTTGTGTACGAGGCTTTTGACTACGTTGTGTGTGTATATTTTATGTCTTTTTTTATTTTTATTTGCAATTTGCGTTTTTGTTTGTGGAGAATAAACAATTTTTCTTTATTTCTTTTCTTTTACAGATTTACAGAGTACAGTAGGTTTTCATAAAAGACACTTCTGTCGCTACGAGGGCCGCATTCGCGGCGCGCCATGAGCAGGTTTCTGCACTCGCATCCAAAAGCACCTAAAATATCGCGTGATGAGGATGCACAGTATTTGAAAAAGTAAAAAGCAGTGATGAAGAAGTGGATATAACGATATGTGTCCCGCCGAAAAATCAAGCAATTTACCTACAACTTTAAAAACGAAAAGTTGTTACGGGCAGAAACTATTGATAAAAAAAACTTTTTTACAAAAAATAGGTAATGAATTCTGTTGTTTTTATTTTTCACTTTTTAGTTGTACAGACGCCAGCACTTAAGCTACTCGAAACTGTCAAATTTTCAAATTTTCCCAATCAACTCTGAACCTTATGTTTTAGCGATAAAGTTGAAAATCTATTAAAAAAAAATTACAGATTGTAGTAGCTTTACTAAGCTAGTGGGTCTAGAATCATGTGCTGAATTCATAGTTACAGTTTGCGCACTGGTTAAAAAAATATCCTGTATGGAAAATACAGGATAATTTTTCACACACACGATCTTTTTTTTTTTTTTTAATTGAAATGGGCTTGCTCTTGACTCTAGTCTAGGTCAGAGATGACAGAGTGAGTGTGAGTATATCTATCTGAGTGTCTCTCTGCAGTTTCTGTGACTACCGAGTCACAGAAACACTCGAGATCGTACTCAGATCATTAGATCTTCCAGTATGTACTCACAGTGATGACAAACTTAGGTGAAGTGAGCTGTCATTCCACACGATGCTAGATAGGGATTGACACTATTGACAGCTCACTTCAAGCTTACTACACCTAAGATTTCATGATGAGTTTTTTTACGTATTGGCAGGGCTCAAAAATAATCAAACTCTTACAAGATTAATTTAAAATTATTATTTAATCATAACAGTTGCTTAGCTCCACACAGGCGTCGGTGTCCAGCCTCCTATAAGTGCTAGGTAAGCACCAACAATCGCAGGTATGCTTCGGATATGCATGGGAGCTCTTCGTTGAACAGGAAGGCTCTAGACCGCAGTTAGGGCCTGGATTGTATTCACCATCGGGACAGGCCGCTGGAAAGAAGAAAGAGATTTTTGGTTAAAGTAAGTGCAACCCGTGTTTTGGGTAGGTATCTATGGCATACTCGAGTCCCAAGATACAGACTCACTGTCTAGTTTGAAGCTCACTGGCACGCGTGACGACTCCCGGCCACCGTAGGCGCGGGCCTGCGGACGGAGAGTAATGGGTGGCGAACCGTCCGATCAGGACCAGGCCCGTGCCGGACGGCGCCTACGTGTTCCAGGCGCGCCTTAAAGAGATGTCAGCATCAATTCGCGCAAGGTTGGAATCGCGCCACAACATCAACTTTAAGTCATTCGTGGTACGTGTTCCAACCCAACATCTACAGACCTGTCTGAAAGAGGACTTTTGGCCGAAAGGTGTCGTATATCGACGTTTCCGAGGACGGTTACGCGACACCACGCAGCGAAACACGACGCCGACAACGTTACGTGTATTATAATCATAGTTTTAAGTTTCTTTAATATGTATTAGTTTATTATTGTATAAGATTATTTGTGTATTTTTTCTATGGGCCTTAGTTGCCTGATAATAAAATGATTATTATTATTATTATTATTAATTGAAGGGGCCCGTTAGGGCCGAAGCCTGCCGGGTCAGCGGGATTGTCCGAAAGGGTTACCGCTGCTGGCCCGAAACATAAAGAGCTAAGGAAGGAACACGGGTGGCTTTTAGTCGGTAAGAGTCTGACACTCCCTTCCGCTCCACCCAGAGCGGGAAGGGTCATTTGATGATTTCCCATCCTCAAAAAAAAGGTTCCCCGGCAACTAGCACTAAAGTAACCTATAGGTAATATTTTAAGCCACTTGTGACATTTTAATTCTTGTCCTGTATTTATTGTATTATGGATAATAAATAAAATATTTTTGTATGTTAAGGATTTCCCATACCTACTTACTCTACTACGCTTTGAGGGAGCCACTAAGACTGGTAGTGAGCAATCATTAAATCCTAGGATACGGAATCAGGCTTTGTCAGATGGCAGTGTGGTCAGAACCAGCGAGATAATTTTATTGCGTATCACACTAACAGTAGCAATGTGCTTCATTTTGACAGTTGAACAACATTCATTGCGTTATTTACCTACGACACAGACAAATTTTTCGAACATAAGCAGCAATGGATTAGCAAGAACTTTCAAAATGATTCAAATTGAAATTGAAAGTGTTACGCAATTAGGGTAAAGTTGTTAACCAACCAGCAGAATCTCGCAGAGTAAGACCCAGAACAACTATAGTAGTTAATACAAATATACTTATTTATTTTGAGTGGGAATCGAACTTGCGACTGTGTAGCCACTCAACCACTGCGCCAACCGAACGGTAGATGCATGGACCTGTATACTGACTATTACTAGACTGCACGTCTAGTAATGAAATTAGGTTAGGTATCTAATGATTGGATGACTTTAGCCGTCGTAAATTTTATGAGAGACTGGTAACCGGTCTTGTGGTAACCAGTAACTTTACTGCTCCTTTGGAAAGTGGTACCTATATACTGAAAGCCGGATATTACTGGTACCTATGTTGATACATGATTACGAGCCACATAAACTTACCTACTTCATAATTACAGTAGCAAATAATTAATGGTGGGTGCCTTCATAAAGTTCAGTTAGAAATTACAGTACCCGGCGATAAATATTGCACATCGACCTTTTTACACAAAACCATTTTATACAAAGAATAAAAATAATTATCAAAAGAAGCAAATCATAATTGTTTTAACAGCTCCTAATAGATACCGGACTGTTTGTATTTCGTGCGACAGAGATAACGCTCTACGAAGCCGACATTAGCCGATTGTCTCTTTCCAAAGGTCAATGTGCAATATTTATCGCCGGGTACTGTAGGTAACCTACTACCTCAGTAAACATTATCAGCCTTAACGTTCCCACTGCTGGGACACAGCCCTCCTCTCTGTGAGAGAGAATGGGCCGTAATCCATCACACGGGCCTAGTGCGGATTGGTCACGCGTCTTCGAATTTTTGGTTCCAGGATATGCCGGTTACCTCACGATGTTTTCCTTTACCGTTTATTGAGAGTAGTGGTGATGAAATAAATTACACAAAGTAAAGCGCCTACCTGGGTTTGAACCCACTTGTAAGTTGAGGCCGTTACCTCTGGGCCATTACTGCTCTCTCACCTACCTAAGTATCAGGTACAAACGCTACTATGGTATAATAGCTAATGTGACGAATGGTCATCAGATACTAATCAATGACGTATCGTACATAATGATGTACGATACGTCATTGATTAGTATCCCCAGCCAGGTTTACCGAGTAAACTATCTATTATGCCTAATGAGGCATAATAGATAGTTTACTCGGTAAACCTGGCTGGGGCCCGTGGCTAAATAATAACAGCCGCACAGGTTGATCGATCAGGTTAAGCTACGCTTGCCGCGATTGGTCTGTGGATGGGTGACCATCTTTACATACCGTGACCCTCCGTGCCTCGGAAAGCACGTTAAGCCGTTGGTCCTGGCTGTCATTCGTATGACAGTATTGTATGTATTTCTTTGACAGTCGTTACGGGTAGTCAGAAGCCCAAAAGTCTGATAACCGGTCTTACAAAGGGGTATCGTATTACCCAGTAACCTGGTCGTGGAGGTCAGATAGGCAGTCGCTCCATGTAAAATACTGGTATTCAGCTGCATCCGGTTAGACTGGAAGCCGACCCCAACATAGTTGGGATAAGGCTAGGCAGATTGACTCGTAGTGGGCATACGATCGGTTCCTATAAACAAAAACCGACCCAGTGCGTGACGGGCCATGCACAGTGTAAGATTCCGTAGTAACCCGTTATCACAATATAGTACGATTCTGTTGTTCTTTATTCTGTTCTAAAGATATTAGGAGTTAATGGTTATTATAACAAAAATCGACTTTAAATTTGAATTGTCATTAAATTTTCTAAGACGTGCGGGGATGTCGAGGAGTTAATGGTTATAATAACAAAAATCGACTTTAAATTTGAATTGTCATTAAAATTTCTAAGACGTGCGGGGATGTCGATCAGAAGTGTAAGTAATGGTCTTAAACGCTTAAAAACGGCTCCACAACGGACGATGGTAGCTAAAATTAACACCACGATCTACAAAAGTGACGTCACGGCACAACGCCATCTGTTATCGAATAGCGATACTAAACTAATGACAAAATTTACACTTTAGAGTTTAATATTTCGTAAATGGAGCATTAAATCGAAAAATAATTTGAGCAACCCCCAAGTAATTTTAGAAGACCTATTCAACGATACCCCACACGATGGGGTAGACGACGAAAAAAATATTCATCCCACCTTCACATGTAGGGGGGGTTACCTACCCTAAAAAAAAATATTTTCCAATATTTTATTTTACGACTTTGTCGGCGTAATTGATATACACACTCCTACAAAATTACAGCTTTCTAGTATTAACGGTCTCTTAGCAAAACTTCGGACAGACAGACAGACGGACATGACGAAACTATAAGGGTTCCTTGTCACAACTACGGAACCCTAAAAAGGAATCGTTTTTATTAAAGCTTAGGTAGCATCTTTTATTGCCAAACTGGACATATGTATAAATAGATCCACGAATGACAGCCGGGACCAACGGCTTAACGTGCTTCTCGAGGCACGGAGGGGTCTTGGTATGTCAAGATGATCACCCATCCACGGACCAACCGCGGCAAACATAGCTTAACCTCATCGATCGACCCATTATGTGTTTGATACGAAAATAAAAACCTAAGTACCTAACTACTTAACACAAGGTGTAAAAAGACCCATCACATGGCTGTAAACAACGCATTCTATAGGTAGGACAACAAACTAAGTTACGTTGCACAAAAATAATTTCTGGGAAACGACTTTTATTTTTGCTGTGATTTATTGTTTGCGGTAGTGCGCAATGTAACACACGCAAAATAGCAACAACGCATTGTGCATACGTCGCAGCCAACTGGTTTAATTAGCCATTAACTAAATGGCTAATTTAACCAGTTACCTAGCCGTTTAACTAAACGGTGGCCGTTCAACTAACGGCCTGATTGATATTTAATTACCTATAGTTTAGGTTGGAACTGTAACCAATCACGCGAGGGCCGAGTTGATCGCAGCGACAAAGCCAGGGCACCCCGACTAAATGGGTTAAGTTAGGTTAGAACTGTGATAAACCGCGTGCGAGCCGAGAGAGCGAAGCGAGACGAGCACTACCTCCAAAGGCCAGGCGGTTAACTGAACGGCTAATTAACCGTTTGGGTGCGACACATAATTATATAACATAAAAAACTTGTTTTCTTAAAGAAAACTCAGTAAAAGTTGGAATTTTGACCTTCAACGTCTCCGTAACCAGAAGGTTCTCAGTACCTACTTACAAAAAAAGTATTACAATGACGGGGAGTACCTACCTACAAGTGATTCTCGACTTCATTAAGTGTCTTTTTGCAATAGATACACCTAGTAAAAAAATACAATCACTTGCTTATCAATTGAAAAACGTTCATAAATAAAATAATGGTCTTAAAACGCTCATCATCGATCATCGCCCCACTTTTACAAAGCGTAAATCATCTATCTGTTTTGCTGTGAAAACTAAAGCCAGGTAGAACTTACTTCTAAGCTGAACAGTGGGTAAATGGTAGGTACCTACGACAAACCGCAGTTTAAATGAAAGTTCTGTGCCTTCCAGTAGTTAGTAACAAGGTTCCGTTATAAGTTTGTGAACAAGTGAGCAAGTTCTTGGTTAAAGTGGGCAGGTGCACCGCAAGAACAATAGGTCTGTAGGCAGTAGGTAAACTCAGTAAAAGGCTGGACACATAGTAACGCAGCTCTTGAAGCGTATAATGAATTAAAGTAAGTTTATACCTACTTAAGCGTGTTGGCAGACCAAAAGCCAGGTGGGCAAGCTACAGAAGATAGCGGGGAAGACCTGGATGCAAGATGAGACTCGCACAAACCAGGGAAGCATAGCACAAAAGGGAGAAGTAAGTAGTCAGCAGAGGGTGGAACAGCCTAGGCTGCCAATGACGATGATGAGACGGCAATAGTCTCGCGGTTTAGGCAGGAAACTAAACCCACCCATTGAGACACATAATAACAACACGCCTATATTCTCCGATCGGGTAGTCAGAAGTGTTTAAAACCGCCAAATTTTGTTGGCTTTATGTTTACGATCTAATTAGGTGCCTGATGAGGGTAACACCGAACAGAAATCTACACTGGACCGAAATCTACCACGTGGGCTCAGTGATAATTGGCGGACGTAATATATTTAATATTATTTTTAGATTGGGAGTTAAATATATCCTTCCTCAACTTTTCTCAACTATGTAACTGTGCTCGGGGCGGCTTCCAGTCTATCCGGATGCAGCTGAATATCTAGTATTTAATATGGAGCGACTGCCTATCTGACCGTCACAACACAGTTACTGGATAATACGATACCCTTTGGTAAGACTGGTTGGCAGACTTTCAGGCTTCTGACGACTCGTATTGACTGTCAAAGATCTACGAATGACGCAGGAGCAACGGCTTGACGTGTTTTCCAAGACACGTAGGGGTCTCAGTAATTATATTGTTAATGGGTGGTCTTGCTCACCGATCCTCGGACCGTCCTCGGCAAACGTAGCTTAACATTCGATCGGCTGTTATTATTTAACCCCGAGCCCCTCATACAAATGCTACCCCTCTAGCAAAATAATAGTAATTGGTTACTTACGCAAAGCCAAAGCCAGATTGACGAGCACAACACACAACACTAGCGCCCAAAACTTCATCTTGTCTTTGAGTCAGACAGCCGTATGCAAATACAACGAGCGATGCACCTTTATACTTCACTATCGAGAGAAAAAAGGCCAAGACGACCGGTCCGGTCACTCTCCATTGGGACTCTGTTGTTTTATTTTAATGCGTAGCCGATAAAAGGGTAAAGGACGTGTGTTTATTGAGTTTGTACTGGTAGCAGCAAAATGGGCTACCTATAGCCCGTATTGGTTTTACCAGAATTGAAAATATGAGGTTTCTGACATCGGTGAAGGAAAATAAGAATAACGTAAGAAAACCTAGACGTAGGTAATTAGGGGAACCTGTTGAACCTTGGCACTATGTGTACCTAGGTCATTGGGCTCGTTTCAAATATTCGCGCGATATTAAATTCTACTGTTTATGTTATTCGGTACGTCACTACCGACAAGTCAATGTGAAGTTAGTCGCATACCGCCATTAAGCTGGTGTTTGGTGTTATCGACGGTTAAAACTTTTTTTGGCGAAAAAGTAAGTATTTCGAATATATTTTGAAGTCTGATAGTTTTAAACGTTTTATAATAGTGACTTAACTGTTATATGCTAACGGTTCTTTTATTCAACAAGTGTCAACACAATAAAAAACTTACGAGATACGTGATCTCTAAACTATTTAAAATCCATCGTTTTGTTGTAGCTGGAGTAGTGTTGTACCATGGTCACTGTCAATCAGTTGTTCCTTGGTCAGTGGCCACGGTACAACCAAGATGTTGTACTTTGGCCAGGAGAATATTTTATTAAATTATTTCACACTTACGTAATATATTCCTAATCAAATGAGTTTATTATTTCAGAAATCATGCCGAGAATTAAAGAGAAGAAGAAAAGGACACCTATTCATGTGGATCATCTGGCAAATGCCATTATAATGATTAAGGTGAAAGCGCCAGGGTAGCCCGCGAAATTCAATTTTTTTTAGGATTTTTGCAATTTGCTGGTCAGTATTAAGTTGTACGGTGATTAATATATGATTCGCGGCCGTAACAAATATGTATTTACAGAATTATAAATAACAAAATTAAAATTAAATACTAACTTAACTAAAACTATACAGAAACTAAAAAATTGCGTCGAAAAATTCATCCGCATCGCTGTCGACTGGTAATGTACCCAAGAGACTGGCGGCATTACCACGTTGAATCGCGATACTCAGCCTCTGGCCAAGGTAAAAGCCAGCTCTTGAGTCACGGGAAGTGTCAACCAGCCGTTTAGATATTTCTTTAAAAAGACCATGAGCACTCGGACCCCACGGCCCGAGGGTTTCAACCCCAAACGGCTCGAAAATATAATTTCCGATAAGGTTATCATATTTTCGCCGCTTGAGGTTTTCCGCAGCCGCAGCAGCAGCGCCAGCACAGCACGCCGAGCCAGGAAGATGGGATGGCGCAAGAGTATCGACACACGTTGCGTCCCAAACTAAAGGCCTACCCACCTTCCATGGAAATAAAGACATACCGTCCGGTCTCTTGCCATCGTCGCGTGCCAAGCCATTGGGTTCTAATACAGCTGGAACGCCGGCGGTAACAAGAGCTCGTCGGATGATGTCATTAATGTTTGCGTGCCGTGCTAAGCGACCCGCACCTCGGCTGCAAGACAGGCCGTGGTGTCCGAGGCTGTTGACATCTTCGCCACAGTGACAGCGATGGGGAGAGCAGCAAGGAGTGCCTAGTCGTAAGGAAGCAGCGAGGCGAAAAGTAGTGTCGTCGAACAAAGTGCCTATGTTCGACGAAGGTAGTGCATGAAGCCAAAGACCCGACTCCCACCTACCCACAGCCAGCAGGCGCGCACGTTCCGCAGTAGTAGCAGACGAGTCAAGTAAATTGTTCTGTACTACTCTGCAGAGCGGCTCATCCCACCGTCTCTGGGAAGATGGATTGTCGGGTGGATCTGTATTCGGGCAAGCGACTCTCCAGGCATCCATAGCCTCGGTGAAACACGGCACATCAGAATTAATCAGTGTGGAGGCTAGGATTTTCCTGATTAATTTATCAGTGCCGTGGACCGAAGATATGAAAGCCGGTAAACTAATACTAGAAATTTTGCGGACGCCGAGGCCCCCCATACGAATGGGAAGAGTAGCTTGTGCCCAAGCTCGGTCGTCCATGGCCACATTTAAAATGGAAGTTAATGTATGCCTGATAATTTGGTCCATTTTGTCTAAAAGGTGAGTATGCTTCCAAAAATGGGAAGCGCGAAGGAAATAATTAAATTTAGGGCCGAAACAGCAGAAGCGGATTAAGGTTATGGCCGAATGCATATTAATTTGGAACAATCTTTCCGAAACGTCATTGAAATTTTGGATTTTTTCCTCAATAAAAACTGGAAAGGAATTGTCAAAAATCGGAGACCCAAGGAGACGAAGAGAGCTTTTCTCAATAATTTTGATTTCTGGAGCTATTGCGTTAAATTTGGGAAGTGTCAGATGTCTGTCAGTACTGTCCGCTAAATATAGTTCACATTTTGAAAGATTGAGATCAAGGCCAATGGAATGAAGTTCATTTTTTAAAAATTGAAGGTCATGTAATACAGTTTCTGCATCGCCTCCCAAGGTTCCATCATCGAGATACCAAACGTTAAATTTGGAATTTAGCTGTCTAATAATTGGGTGAATTGCTAAACTAAAAATCACTGGCCCGAGGGGGTCACCTTGTTGACAGCCAACAGCAGATTCCAAAAGGTTGTCCCGATACAGTAATTTAGAAGGATGTCTGTAACATTGCCAAATGAAACTATAAATTTGGGGAATTTCTTTTCTAGTTTCTGCCAGCAAGGTGTCCCTATTAACAGAATTGAAGGCATTCTTTATGTCAACCTTCAGGATGACCTCTCCTTTTTCAGAATTTAAGTAGGTCGACAAGGCGTGTACGGCAGCCTCACAGCCCCCTTTGGAGCCGTAACCTAGCTGCAGGGGCTGAAATTTTTCCGAAACAATCTCACCATAAAATTTACAACAAATTTTGGCTGCCATACGGCGATAAGTAGTGCCCACGGCAATGGGCCGAATGCCGCCATCCTTCTTACGCAGGGCGCATAGATTGGCCCCGTACAGAACGTCGATGACGGCTCCGTTCACCTTGCCGGAGAGCATAAGGTTAACCAAAACCGTAAGCTCCTTCAAGAGCAACTCACCAGCTGCCCCGGCGCCTGAACAAATAAGGTCCTTAAGGTGCTGAGGACTCAGGCCGTCGAGACCGCCAGCGGAGCCGTTCCGGAAGGAGCAAATGGCTGTGACCAACTCTCGACCTGTAATGGTGAGGGAATGGTTATCAGTATCAGGAGGGTCGGGGAAAGAAAGGCCATCCGCTGCGGCAGGGTGTTTGCTCTCCAGAGCTGCGAGTGTTTCTGGAGAACACGGTGCCACCACATCACTGCTAAAAAGAATCCTGGCAGCTCCGCTAATGTCACCTTCCCCTAACTTAGATTCTACCAGGTGTGATATACTTCTTAATGAGGTATATCTCTGTGTCTGCAATTTTGAATCTAAATTATGGGCCATAATATTACAGTTTTCTTTAATTTGTGCAGTTAGTGTTTTTTTGGTTGCCAAATTCTTTTGTACATGTAGAATTCTGTAAGGGAAGGTGAGTAGTTGTTCCCAAGCACTTAGCGAGTTCTCGCGGGCGGCAAGACGAACGCAACCTGCTAGATGTTGCGCCACTAGAGGTCTAGCGCCGCGGGGAACTCGCTTTAAAACAGGAATAGAGTTTTTTAATTTGGACAAAGTTTTCCAAAACGGGTCAAAAGTGGATGTAGCTGGAGTTGTAGGTGTAGGTGTTAAGTCAGGGTCTGAGGTGAGTGCATTTGGTGGTCTGTGCACCTTTCCAATATGCACATTCAAACCCCGCTTACCTTTAAAAAACCGTGCCTGGGTACACAGCGGACATCTCTCCAGGATGCTCAGCGATGTTGAAGGTTGACATGCACTGTTAACTACCACATCGCTGCTGCCACTAAGCATTTTAAAGCTATATGTATTTTACTTTTTAAAACTAATAAAAATAATAACAATAAAATAAAATCACAAAAAGAAACACTAAAACGTCTATGTGACACCGATGACAAAGACGGGAGCTGTGACAGGACCGGCGCAGTCACGCAGGCGGCCTAGGGCACCGCGCCGCCGATGCATTTTGGCGCAGCCCTGGCAACCGTTGCCTGGAGACATCGGACTGGCGTCGCGTCGTTCAAAATGATCTTCACAACAAAACAAACGCTGTCCAGGTTGACTATTCCAAATTGACTTCTTCGCACCATTTCCCTTTTAAGGTTTATTTGAACAACACAAGCAAATTGTGTCGGCTATTTGTTATACACGTCGTGAAGCATTTAGCACAAACAGTCTTTGAGCGATTGGGTACGGTACGGATCGGTTATTCTTTGGGGTTACGTGGTCTTGGAGAGTTGTGACAAATTGCAAAAAACCTAAATTAAATTGAATTTCGCGGGCTACCCTGGCGCTTTCGCCTTAAGGAGAAAAAGTTCTCCACTTTCGGTGCTTCCAAACATTTTGGAATACATTTAAATTTCAATTAATTTATTATGTTCCAGAGATACAGAAGTGCTTGAATTTCTACTAAATGCTTAAGGCTGAATATCTACATATTGATAGTGTTCTTATAAAAGCTAGATAGTCCTACTTAATGACTGATTAAAAAGTTAAGACAGAAATAATAATTTATAAAGTTAATTATTTAAATATTTTATTTTCTATTTGCTATATTATAGGTATATTTATTTACAATATTATATTATGACATAATATAATATTGTAAATTTGTGATATGTTCAAATGTACCTACCTAGGTCTATGTACCTACTAATTTTAAAGTTTGCGATGTGACAAAACAGTAGTTAAAAGTTAGTTGTTTTTGTTTAAAGATTATGTTTGAAAAGCAAAAAAAAACTGAATATTATTTTGATTTTGTTCAGAATTTCTAAAGTAACTACTTTGTTAAAGATTGTAATAGACCAAATAAAACCATTTTGGTTAAGAAAACCTGATAATTTGCTTAAATTACCCCCAGATTCTCAATGTGTCCTAGGTACAACGTAGTACTGGCCCAGGTACATAGGGTATGTTGTACCTTGGCCTTATTTACCATTTTTTTTTAAACCTTCAAAATATATGTTAATATAAAATATACATTTCTGATATTT
Source organism: Luperina testacea (assembly GCA_927399505.1). Taxonomy (NCBI): domain Eukaryota; kingdom Metazoa; phylum Arthropoda; class Insecta; order Lepidoptera; family Noctuidae; genus Luperina; species Luperina testacea. The sequence goes on along the minus strand of OV656759.1, from coordinate 16,410,673 downwards.
TTGTGGAGAGTACCCAAATAATTGACATTTCAAAATATGCAAATATGATTTGTATGCTGTACGTCAAATCACAATAAAAAATATATATCTAAAAAACTGTCCTAGGTACAACAGGTTCCCCTATAGGAAATATATTTATTTTAAATTATAAATTACAAGTTCCTTACACTTAAACAAAGCACACAATTAGGCCTCTGGGGTCTGTCTTATTTGCATGCCATGGCCTGAGATTTTATCAACCCGCTATTAACAGTTAAGGCTCCTTCAAACAGGCGCGACACGCGATTAAATCGCGCTTACATAGTTTGGTACCTACTACAAGTTTCAACAAACGTGTTTGCAGATTATGTATTTTATCTAAGTAAGTTTTAAATGTGTGTCCGTAACTGGTGAGTCCATAGGATATTATCTATTCGGCAGGAGCTGTAACCGGTAAGTATGGCATGTGAGAAGAGGTCTTTCCCTGGATTGGGACAGTACCAGGCTGGTATAATTATTATTATAGTTCAATAATATTTATTATGATGAAAAAAATTAAGTGTAGAATGGCTTTTTGTTGTTGAAGCAATTTTACACTAGGTAGGTACTAACTATTACCTACAACATCTGTGACAGAGAAACTGATACCTAGTTTTAACCGCAGAGGTCACCTAAACCTAAACCAAACCGTTCATCACCCCTTTTTCTCATTAATATTCTCATTTTTCTCATTAATATAAACGGAGTTCTTCGAATTTTGATGTTGAAAAGCAAAAACATTTGACGAAAAAAATTAGTTGCGGAAAAATATAAATCACGTTTCTTTATTATTTCGCTACAGTAGGTAAAAAGTCTATATTTATTGCAGTTCTTTCACAAAAATGACAATTCACTTATAATGCTCACTGTACCTACTTATTTGTGATATTATTATGCACCCATTAAAATATTATGCGTACCTATAATTGTTTACAACATGTTTACACATTGATTAGTAGGTTACATTGGTAATTAAATAGAAACATAATGAGTTCTTATCAAATTTATTTATAGACAGAAACACAAGTAGGTAGGTTCTTGTGATTGAATGGTGCATTCCACAGATTCTCTAGCTTTTAGGATAAAGATAAAGAATCATAGACTCTTTCACTATCGGACTACCAGACGTACACATGCCTGTAAATAATTTAATTGAAATAAATGCTTTCGAGTTTGAACTAGCAGACAAGAAATGACGATGTTTCATTTCGGCACGGTGTTAATTTGTGCCCAGGAGTCGGAGTACAGACGCCAGCACATTAAGCTACCCGAAACTGTCAAATTTTCCCAATCAACCTTGAACCTAATGCTTTAGCGATAAAGTTGAAAATCTATTAAAGAAATTTGACAGATTGTATATTTATTACATAATAATAGGAGGCGGGCCTATGCCATAAGCCGGGCACAATTCTAGCCAGGTTGCTACTGAGAAATTCCAGATGGAAAAACCCACTAACACTGCCCGATCAAACGATACGGCCCTGGTTATGTTATATTATACCCTGATGAGGCCCTGCAGGGCCTCATAATGGTCAGCAGTAGCGCTTGCGACCGCTGGACCAACGATGTAGTTTGATATACATTTTTTCCGACTTCAAAAAAAAGGAGGTTATCAATTCGACACGTATGTATGTACTATTATTGGAACTGTATTATATTCACATATGACAATCTATTAGGGCTTCCAAACTAATATACAAAATTTTATAGATGTATGTATGTATGTTTGCCCACGCATTTCTCAGCAACTATTAATCGGATCGTAACCATTTTTTTTATTGGCTTACATTTATTTTAACTTAGGGAACAGTGCAAGTTTCATCAAAATCTATTCAGTAATTTTCAAGAAATGAACTAATACGTGTAAGTGTGACGGCCTGGCTTATTGATACGAGCTACGGGTGTAGTGTCAAAGGGAAAACATCTCAAAACCTTGGTCAAATTCTAGTGCAATATTTACAACAAAACTATTACCTACTTAGATATTACAAACAAATAAGTATTCCAGTTTTTACTTAAAACTTAAAATTACGAAATTAAAAAGTAATTTAAAATAACATTGATTTCGGAAGTCGGTGGCACAAAAACTAAAATACAGATCCCAAGACACCGACTTCCGAAACTAGTTATTTCATAATTTTGAGTTAATTTTTTTTGAAGTCGGTTTAATTTATTTAAATTTCTTTTGTTAGAATACTGTAGGTAAATATTGTAATGTTGTACCAACTGGTTTATTTTAGCAAGATTTAATATCTTATTACTAGGCTTTACCCGCAAGGCACACCTTTAATGATAACAAAATAAAAAAGAACATATAAATAGATACCTTTATTACCCGCATCCAAGGATCTTAAAGGTCAAGCTATGTTAGCGCAATGGAATGTTATTTTGTTACGTACAATAATATAAATAGGATACCTAAGTACTTAATAATTTTATATTATGGAAACCCGATCTGGCTGCAAGTTATCTTATTTGAATAAAATCTCTTTGGCTTTGTCAGAAGTTCAACAATGTTTATATCATGAATTAAACTATAATCTAGTGGGTGTGGCTGTGCCTAACCCGTCGGGGACAACAGGCATGCAGAAATTTTGTTTTTAAATTAATGAAAGAAACATCAAAATTGGTTCATTAGTTTTTGAGAAAATCGCGGGCATACAAACATGTAATACAAACATAGATACATACGTGTCGAATACAGAACCTCCTTTTTAAAGTTGGTTAAAAACTTATGGGACTTTCAATTCTGACCTTGAATTAATTACAATTTTAAAGATATAAAAATTAAGTTTCTTTCACATTATTTTATTTGAATTCAGTTACAATTGTACGTAATGATAATGGCTAACTTTACGATAATCGCATATGTTAAATTCCATGTGAGGTTTAGAGACCTAAAACATCAAATTATTGATGTCTGAAATAATAAATGTCACAAAAAGTTTCAGATTTGTTGCCAACATAGGTACTGGTTATATCATTTTGGTGTTGTCATTGTTCCGAATTTAAATTCACAACCATTTAAAAAGATATAGAATTCTATACAAAAACTGTAGTCAGGGAGCGAGTGTCATATTGATAAGTTTAATACTTATCAATATGTTCTTGATTATTACTTCCAAACAGAACATTATCAAGACAAGTATTTTAAAACCTACAGATTATATTAGGATACAACAAAGTACTTACAAGTTCAAAAGTATGAATACTTAAAACATATCAGTAACAAACATTGTTTACCTACTAATAAGTTACTTACTACTAATCAACCCAGGTCATTAGACAACTGGTTGTCGTGACATCCTCTACAAATATTTTGCATATAAATGCCAAAGTGTCAATAGCTCCTATCTGAAATTCTTCAAAGTTCAAATTCACATGTTTGAGACAATGAGATGTTGCTACATCTTGTCCATTTTAAATTGCAAGTATTGCACAGCACAAATCAAAATGTAGAAACACCTTCTAACTAAACCACTGAGTTTTTGCAATTACCTCCTAACTTCCAAGGGACATGACTTCGACAATTAGAAGTTATTGGCAATTGGATTGTTGACAAAGACAAACATTTGCATCTGAGGCAGTAAGAAAAAGGTATACATTAATAAAAAATATTGTCTGGGTCTCTTACCTATAGTGCAGCCGACGAGAGAATGTGTTCTTGATTCCTGTCAGTTTCATACAAACAAATACATGTTTTGCGAATTTGATCTTTATTACCTACCAGAATTGTTGCACTGACAGGTGCCAGGAATTCATTCTTTCAACGGTAGACTGTAAAGTTTGTGTTACATTTTAAAATTATGTACTACTATTTTGTCTGCTAGCATTGTATTGCCGTAAACTGGCCCAGGGGTCTTGCAGCATTGAGGGGTGTAAGTAAGCATCAATGTTATGCCTTTCGTGACTATAGCTATTGTTGCTTGAATTGCTCTGTAATTGAATAAAGAAGATAGCATTAGTACATGAATAAGATGTTTAAGTAATGAAGAAAATACTTTTCTGTATTTAATTTACACAGGGTAGCCGGGACATTGATGAGCAAACCGTAACCATGAATTCAGCACATGATTCTAAATACCCCAGTGTAGACATTTTTTGACTATTATAAAAAAAAATGCTGTTTCTTAGAAAGGTGCAATACCTAAATGGACAAAATGTATGGAAAAGGAAATTCTTTTCTCAATAACTGACGAAAATTTTCAATATTGGGGGGGTTCAGAATCGTGTACCTACTGAATCCATTGTAACAGGTTGCGCGTCGATGTAACCGCCACCCTGTATACTTCTTGACTTTAAAATTGAGTGTTAAGTCTGATTTTCATGTTGCGATTTAATTGCCTGTGGCATTCCATAACTTGAAGCAATAATAAAGAATAAAAGTTGCACCTTGTAAAGCTTTAGACGATGCAAGTCATCTGTTGCTTCAATATGTTGTTTCAATTTTTTTCAAGAAACTTGAAATGGTTTTTGTTTTCACATGGGGTAATCTTCATGATACTTTTGGTTTGGGAGAGCGTAGGCTAGAATATTCTTATTTTATACTCACTCCATAGCTACTATTCCGCGAATTATTCCAGTTATTGTGACCACCACCTCGCCATTTCCCACTATGTTGTCGATTGTTGAATCTTTGTTGTTGCTGACCTTTGTCCTGTTGCCATCTGTTTTGAATAGGCGTACTCTGGTTTAGGGGTATGAAATTGTCTGACATTTTGATATTTGATTGATTTTAGATTCCTTTTACTTTCAGAAATTAGTTTTGTTGTTATTTTTTTGCCTTTCGTTTTTTGCTAGCAAACACAAATTGCAATAGCCGTGCCACAGAGTACTTTTATATATACGAGCCGTGCCGCAATGTGCCAAACAATCACAAATTGCAATAGCCGTGCCACAGAGTACTTTTATATATACGAGCCGTGCCGCAATGTGCCGCTGAAGCAGTGTTGCCGCATCTGAGTTCCCAAAAGGTACTTATCTAGCGCTGAAAAGGTACATTTTGGGTTAAAAAGGTACATAAGCAATGCTTTTACTAAAATAACTCACTACTGCTTCTCTCGCTCTCTGGCAATAAATTCGAGACAGGGAGAGATTTTAAAACTTACCAAGCACCACAGCAGCGAGCGAATAAAGGCACCAGTCAGCCGCTCGGGGCCACCACGAACAAATCGAACACAGGATTCGATTATTGGAAATGGGCTTATTCTATTTATTTATTGAGCACTATGTAGGTATACAAGAAAGAAAATCACTTTCCCTTTTCGTAGAGACCATATCTCGCGCGCTTAAAAATACAAAACAAAATGTATGTAGTGTGGTAACTTGGAGAGCGCGCCCAAAGAGCGCGCCGCTCGGGCCGGTCGGATACACGATACAATGTTCATTGCCTACCTACTCTCGGCGGAAGCGAGACAGAGCTACTTCCTATTCTTACATTACGTACTGTGACTTCACATTAGGACCGAAGACGCTAATCTCGTTTTCTCATTTTGGCGGCGGTTTCAAGAAAGGTAGGTACGTAAAATAGTCTTTAAACCACGATTTTACACATGATTTTGGATGTTAAGTTGAAAAGGTACGGAAAATGGACCTTACTACACAATATACATTGGAGGCTTAAGAGCGCGTATACAGAAAGTGGGCAACGTCGCAAACAGCTGTCAAATATTTCCCTGTTTTGATTAATTTGTCAATATTACTGTATGAAAATAAGAAATATGGCTAACTAATGAACTAGAATATTAATAATGAATTGCAATTAAAACACTGAATTTGATATTGAAACCGTTTTAGGTGTAAAAAAGGCATTTGTAAAGTTTCCAAATACTTTTTTTACATCTAAAACTAAATATTCAGTGTTACGATATTAATTATTGCATTTCATAATCAATATTCTAGTTCATTAGTTAGCCACATTTCTTATTTTCATACAGTAATATTGACAAATTAATCTAAACAGCGAAATATTTGACAGCTATTTGCGACGTTGCCCACTTTCTGTATAAACGCTCTTAAAAGGTACGTCAAATGTGTAAAATGTACGCTAACGGCAACGCTGAATGTGCCAAACAATTTCCATAGATATAAAAGTACTCTGTGCAAACAATGTTACGTCAAAACTGACATTAATAGTGTTGTTGACGTAAAAAAACTGTCAATTGGTTAGTCGAGTCTTCTTCTTTTCTAAATCTATTATGAATTTATGACATTATTCAGTGTAACCCTTTGGGTAATTTCGAAGTCTGGAAAAAATCTTTTTACTTTTGCCACGGATGTCACCAGTATTGCTTGACTCACGAGAAGCGCCTGTTAATTTTTTTTGCAATTTGCAGGTCATAACAAGTTGTACTGACAAAAAAATGCTACGTAGTGTTGTAATCGGTTACAATAATAATGAAAATCATTAATTTCCTCTAGACTATGGAATAGAAAACTCTGGGAAAGAACGATTACGATATGCAGTTTTACAGCTGGCTAAAATTTCAGTATTTTATGTTCTAACTAACTCACTGGACATGGAAGAACCATCTTTATATCATCAGGTTCGTACTGCTTAGCAATCTCGAAGATTAAAATATGTACTATCAAATTATTACTGTGTTAAAACAATATTTTTATTACAATGTTCATGAGCTATGAACACAACCTAGAAAAATCTTACAATCGAACCCAAATTCGATAAATGTGTACTCGACTAACAGAATCAATCGAACATTATTTATCTGTTGTTTATTGTTTAGTTTTCTCACGGCACTTCTGTCAAAAAATTTGATCGAACGCAGGTTTTGTTCGGAATTGATTATCTATTTTCGGATGATACTAACAATTCTTTAATTATGATTCAGTGAATGTTGTTTACGAAATTTGTAGAAGCTGGCAGCGTTTGGTGTGAAAATGTGGAATCCTACGAAATCACCAAAGCTAGCTGTTGGTAAGTTCTATTTTTTTTAATCAATCAGTACTACGCGGTCCGGATACGTCCTGCCAATTACAGCGGAAACGTAATAACATGTTATGAATTTTAACTATTTTAACAAGTTATGGAAAGGCATACTGGATAGGCCCATGATCTGTTGTTATCATCTCCTATGCAAGTTGCTTGACCACTGATTATGCCCATTGTTTGTCAACCAGATCTGTGTTTTCCTTACTTTCCGGCCTTGTGTTTCAAATCAAGGTGTTTTTTTTTATTAAGCCTCTTAGAATAAGTCTTACTTTTCAACCACAACTTCAGATTGATATCAGAAGTGATCTAGGAGTCTGATACGCTGATAAGTTTAAAGGTTGAATATTATTTTACTTTTAATTCCAAAATAATTTCAGTCAGTCAACACTAAGGGCTGATTTTTCAATCATATGATAAATTTATTTGAGGAATATTTTGAAATTTTGACACTTGATTTCATACAAAAACTGTCAAACGTCAATTTTATTTCACGAATAAAAGTTATCTGGCGATGGAAAAATCAGCCCTTAGTACATAAAAATATGTTGTGAATAAAATCTAGTAGGGAAACAGGTTAAAAAGAACAGTGAAAACCAATAGAAAAAAAAATAAGAACAAGGAGAAAGAAAAATCCACTATTCTGATAAAAAAAGTATCTGCAGATCTCAGCTTATGCAAACTATCTTATCTGCCTTTGTTCAAGGTTTAATTCACTTCCCATTGACTGATGTTGTTTGCAACACATAAATAAAACATTGACAATTCATTCATAGCCACCATTACAGAATGAAATGTATCTCTATTCATGTCCAAGGCGCTTGCAGGAAAATTTACTAAACATAAATAGCATGTTTATGGTCAAGTATGTGTTTAACATAATAATACATGCCATTGTCAAACTGTAGGATAAAGACCTGTTCAGATAGTAAAGAAATGTTTTGTTAAAAATATTTAAGGTGAATGTGCTAATGTAGCCTGGGAAATTCAAATTTCTAAATAATATTGCATGGAAAAAAAAAGGAAATTAGAATTTTTAACCAAGAAGAAAAGGAGGAGGGTCGGCGCTTTATGAGCTACTCTAATGCATCTTCATAAAGATTTTTATTAATTAACAAAAACTAATAACATAAACTATTTTAATTTCAGCTGTTTATAACTGGAAGGGAGATGTCAGATCGGGACTGCCATTGGAAATTGGAGAGACCGTCCAGATATTGGAAGAAAATGGAGGTAAATGATTGAATAGTAGTTACTCCTTTGTCATGGATTGGCCAAAGCAGATGGAAAATTGGGTGCACCAAGCTAAGAGGCGATTGCTTATTTATTTAATTTTAACCTTTAGATTTTTATGAACTATAAATTTAGGTAAGTATAAGAGTTTCTAAGGTTGCGTCCTGATCAAGTAACATGTTACTAAACTTTTGTCATATTTCATATTATTGCCAATCTCTATACCTACTGGTGGCAGGGACATTGACGCGCAACCTGTTGCCATGAATTCAGTACATGATTCTGAATGATTACTTTGCAACACTACAATTACCATGTTTCTTTGGTACAACCTTAGGGTTGTTTGGTTTTTCCGAAACCAGATACCTGGGCATCTTTTTGGACAAACAGCTGAACTGGGCAAAACACACCAACTTCATTACTACGAAAGCCCTATGTTAAATAACCATGTTTTATGTAACTTTTATTTATTATTGTATGGACATACCCCAATACTGAAAGAGTTAGAAGTTGTCCACATACTTATGTCTGTTAATTATACAACCTAAGTTCCAAAACATATGACTAATTCACTACATTACATCATTTTTTATTAATGTTCATTAAAATGTAGGCAGACATTGACACAAAAACACAATCTGAAATGTTAATGAGTTACAAATTCTAGTTCTCTTTTTTAATTGCTTATCTGTAATGAAATAGAAACATAATTATGTACTGATGTATGTATTTATTATCTACCCACGCAACACTGTACAGTGTACAGACGGCAATTGACCCATAGGAAGAGACCTAGCTCTTCTAATTAAAATCCTAGAACACTAATTGTGTTATTAGTGTTATGGATTATTGTAAATATGCCAAAATTTAAATGAGTAAGGCCAATTATTATACAGGGTGGCAGGGACATCGACGCACAAAGGGCGTGAAAAGGTTACACCTGAAGCCTTAAATAAAATTACGAAAGTCATTAATCTCGGAAATGACCGGTTAAAAAAAATGACATTTTTGAGCGCGCAATGTATTGCAAACATCGCGATCAAAACGCTCAGCGGATGGCGCGCGCGCGCTCGCGCTACCTAACCTACACACACACATACACACGTCTGTGAAGCTGGCGCGGCCGGCCGCCCGCCGCGTCGGCGCCGGCGGCGCCCGCCGCTGCCGGACGAACGTGAACGTACCTACGAATTATCGCCTAACGACATCATTGATAGGTTCGTAACCTACCACATAAAATCATGTTTAATTAGTCTTGATAACCGATGGTAGTTACTTATTAAGTACCCGTTATGGAAATAAAATTAACAATAAGCTTATTCCCATAAAATAGCGATACCGATGAGGATTCATAACAAAAAAGATGCTTGAAGAGAACTTAGCGATCCAGTAATGTTTAATTAATGAACTTACCTTAATCTCGCTTATTCCTAATGAGATAGGGTTCGAAGTGGCCGCCACCAACTCGCTCGCAGATCTGAGCGCAGCGCAGAGTTTCAGCGTGGACACGGGGCAAAAAAATAGGATCCTGGACACACTCCTCACGCAGCGTCGCAAACACATTCACAATGCGATCTCTCATTTCTGCTGCGGTATCGCACTCGGTCACAAACACCTTATCCTTGACGTAACCCCATAGAAAAAAATCTAATGGGGTCAAGTCCGGTGAGCGAGCTGGCCATGGCTGTGGACCGAATCTTCCAATCCACCGGTCTCTAAAAGATTCGGTGAGGCAGCGACGGACAGGAACGTCACTCTCAAACACAAACACACACGGAGAGAAAATTACTTTTGATTTTAAAAACTACGTTAAGATCACAAATTCGCGACAAACAGCACGTCCATTTGCGATCAACAAAATCTAGGAACTGGCAAAAATCCGTTAAAGTCGGCGAAATGCAAAAGAAATGTACTGTAGGTACATACCTACAGTGCATGCACCGAACACAGATCAACAAAACGATAGAGTGTACAAACTCATTTAGTTATACCTTGTTACCTACTCACGAAATTAATTGCGAAAATGGATGTATTTTTTTTTATGAATTAGTAAATTACATTGTTGAATTGCATTCAAAACTAAAATTAATGTTGATAATAAAAAAATATCGAAAAATTACGTGAGTATCAATACACTTCTACACGTTTTTTTTTAATCTTCTTTACTTAAGGCGAAAGCGGTAAGGTAGCCCGCGAAATTCACTGACCAGCAAATTGCAAAAAACGTAAGAAAATTTTAATTTTGCGGGCTACCTTAGCGCTTCCCCCTTAAATCGATGAAGCTTTAGAAAAATAATTATCCCCTCATAACGAATCTAAAATAAAAGTAGTAAATGGGTCATTGATTAAAATGCCCCATGTGACGCGTCTATTAGATTCATTGGGATATGTCGCCTTATCGCCTAGCTTCTTACGAGGAGACCGCACGGCGCCGCGCGGTGTCTTTGTCGCCGCATTTGAAAGCGAATAGCGTACGTACGAAGAGACTGGTCGGCGCCACAGTCCCTTTGTCGGAACATGTGAAAGCGAATAGCGTAGGTACGAAGACAGTGTTGACCTCGCAAATGAACTTTAGCAATACAGCTGATCAGGTAGCTCCTTCGAGTTTTATTTACATTGCTGTTTTAAGTGAAACTAGTGAATTTACTATTTTTTAATTAAAAATCTCATTGGGTCAGATAGAAATAATGATTTTATACAGTTTACAGTAAAAAAAAATGCAGAAAAATACGTAAAAATTAAGAAAAAGCCGACGAAAAATTTCAACGCAGGGGGTCCAGAATCATGTACTGAATCCATGGTAAGCGGTTGCGCGTCGATGTCCCTGCCACCCTGTATATAGGTAATCACCAGCAGGGTAATTGCGTAACACACAGTAGGATTGACTTTCATTTTGACAGTTTAACAACATTCTTTGTACAAACGCCAGCACATCAAGCTACCCGAAAGTGTCAAATTTTCCCAATCAACTTTGAACCTTATGCTTTAGCGATAAAGTTGAAAATCTATTAAAGAAATTTGACAGATTGTAGTAACTTGATATGCTGGCGTCTGTACATATTATTAGCATTGTTGGGGTATCATGTTACCCAGTAACTGGGTTATGGAGGTCAGATAGGCAGTCGCTCCGTGTAAAATACTGGTATTCAGCTGCATCCGGTTAGACTGGAAGCCAACCCAAACATAGTTGAGAAAAGGCTAGGCAGATTAATTGATTAGCGTTGATGGGCAAACAAATTTTTCAAACATGAAACAATGGAATAGCAATATGCTTCAAAATTTTTTTCTTTGTGTTATCAATTAGGGTGCAGGTTCAGTAAAGCTAATCTCATGTGAAGTGATATGATAAAGCAATGTTATTTTTATCAATAAACAATATTACAACTGTTGACATGTTATTTGTAAGCTGATTAACTGATTTGAGTGCATGAACTAGTCATTTTTGAATGAGATGAAAATAAATGCTTGTTGCAGTCTCAGAGAAACTCACTATACATAAAATAAATAAAAAAAAACAGACAACAGAAAACAAGAGAATTTGTGTAAAATGGTCAGGTAGACAAGCCGTGTGCTCAATGTGTTTTTTCATTGGTGAAAATGACAAGCTTTCATACAAACTTTCATCTTCTATTTACCCGCTTTAGCTTTGAAAATTGAAAGTTCCAGTTAGACCCAACAGCTAAGGCTGTGCCGTGTCTGTCAGTGAATGAATCCATACTAATATTATAAATTCGAAAGTAACTCTGTCTGTATGTAACCTTTTCACGCCTAAACCACTGAACGGATTTCGATAGAATTTGGCAAAGAGATAGATTGCATCCCGGGGAAGGACATAGGATAGTTTTTATCGACATACCTCGCGGGCGAAACCGCGGGCGGTAGCTAGTTTAAGATATTTGTTAAGTAGATTAGTTAATCTGATCATGTTTGCAGGGCCAACATGGCCGGAGATAACAAATGACAGACAGCTTTGGAAGGCAAAAGGGGCGATCTTTGCCCAATAGTGGGACACTATAAGCTTGCAAAATTATTTCAAAGTGGTTAAACAGGCCGTTACTAGGTTTTTTTTTTAATATTTAATATTTCATTTATTTCTTCTAGTCTGGTACCGAGGCTTCAGCTCAAAGAACAGGTCATCGTGGGGCATATTCCCGTCATGCGTGGTGACGATCCGGCCATGCATTGTGAAGGGATCAGGCGCCACTGCTATAGCTGAACTAAAGGATGATCCACTTGTCCGGGAGATAGCATGCGTCTTGAGAGAATGGGCAAGATTATGGAAGAAGCTTTATGTGGTAAGTGATATTTATACATTACTAGCTTTAGCCCATGCCTTCGCGCGCGTAGAGGTTGGTAATTTCGTCAAAATCCGTTCCGCCGTTAAGACCTAAACAGGTAACAGACAAACACACATTACTTTCGTATTTATAATGTAAGTATGCATTGCTCGTAGAGCGGATGGCTGATGGGGCCTAATGATTCTGGAGTAACGAACGCCTACCGGAAGGCATAACATTAGTAGGGCTCCCACAAGATGAACCAATGACCTGGTGAGGATCGATGAAATCTACTGGATGCGAGAATCACCAGGACCAGTTAGTGTGGCGATACATGGAGCAGGTCTATGACCAGCAGTGGACGCCTTTCAGTTGAGCTTCATGATGACATGAAGGGTCAGACAGAGGAAAGTAAAAAGTCTAAATAACATAATTATGAGAACTAAAACAAAGCATTCTCAGAAACCATTCTGTAGTGGCATAAAGGAACCGAAACTAATGCTATTACTATTTCTAATCAGTTGGGTTGCTATCAGCTAAAGAGGATGATGATAAAAAAATAATATTGTCTATATTGATTGCAATCATACTATCAAAAATATTTATGTCTGAAGTCTTGTTTAGTCTGCAGTCCCATGCAGTGTGGGGAAAAATGAGGTACTCATTTATCATGAATATCCACACTTGAATACTTTGTGAACAATGGTTAATTGTTTTAATTATACTTTAGCCTCGTCCTCGAGATTAGCATTGTACAGACGCCAGCACATCAAGCTACTACAATCTGTCAAATTTCTTCAATATATTTTCAACTTTATCGCTAAAGCATAAGGTTCAAAGTTGATTGGGAAAATTTGACATTTTCGGGTAGCTTGATGTCCTGGCGTCTGTACACTTGTAGTAGCTCATAAAGGCTTTTGGCCGAGATGTTGATGATGAAGTAGACAGCTTAAGGTTTATAGTCTGTTCCAAAAGTCATCATCTGCCTAACCTTTTCCCAACTATGTTGGAGTCGGCTTCCAATCTAACCGGATGCAGCTGAATACCAGTATTTTACATGGAGCGACTGCCTATTCGACCTCCACAACCCAGTTACTTGGTAATAAGTTCCCACTTGATAAGACTGGTTGTCAGACTTTCGGGCTTTTGTTTGACTACCCGTAACGACTGTCAAAGATCTACGAATGACAGCCAGGACCAACGACTTAACGTGCTTTCCGAGGCACGGAGAGGTCTCGGTATGTAAAGACGGTCACCCATCCACAGAGCAACCGCGGAAAGCGTAGCTTATCTCGATTGACATATGCGGCTATTATTTAGCCACGGACCCCTACCCCTGTAGTCTGTTCCAAAAATATTTGAAGAAAACGTAATTGAAATTGATCAGAAAACATACCCGTGGATGTCAATTTGTAGTACCACTTAAAAATTGAATCCTTTGATATGATTATTTGGACATTTAAACTCGAAATTCTAATTTTAAATCACCTTAAAGACGTTTTTAATTTTTGACAAAATAAAACTCAATTTTAAAACCTCGATTTTCGTAAATTATTTCTCATTGCATTTTAATAAATGTTTTTCAAACAATAATCATTGGAAAAGGTGGTGATGTAATAAAGTTGAAATCATCTAAATACAGATGAATATGTTACTAACTCCCTTTAATAAGTGATTGCGTAAAAATTTAATCTGATCAGGGTTTGTTTACACTTTCATCAGATATTTTTAGAACTCACTATAATAGTCATTGAGTACTAACTGGGATAGCAAATATAAACTTTAGCATTTACGTAGATCTACATACCTAATGTCAAAGCTGAACATCTCTGACATCTGATCCAATGCATCTCATCGTCGCAGCTGTGTTTATCTCTAGGCCAGTAAAGCTGTAATTAAAGTATAGATCACTGGCTGTATCAATAAGACTAAGTCCTATCTACTTAGTTATGATTCATACTGCACAGACCATGCATCGTCTTTGTTTAGTTGTAAAGTTATTTCAGGTTTACTGGTTTGAACTGGATTGAAAAATTGCACAATACTGGCTATAAATTAATTAGCTTTCTCTTCTGGGGTTACAAGTAAATATTGCATTTTAATTGGGTATTTTCCGCAAATGAATGAGCGAACCTAATTAAGCACTTACTTTCGTAATAGAAATAAATCACTAACTTTTTCTTTCATCTATTAGGTAACTAATAAGTAGGTACTAATAATAAAGCTGGTAAAGTTGGTATGTTTTTTTTTTTTTGTTTGTTTGTTTGAACGTGCTAATCTCTGGAACTACCAATCGGATTAGATTTTTTTTTTGCATTGAATAGCCCAGCTCTTGAGATTTTAACATCACTCTGGGACTTAGTATCTGAGCAAAAAAAAATACGCGGACGAAGTCGCGGGCAGAAGCTAGTTAATTTAACAAAGCAACGAAATATACAATTAATTAACAATAAATTATTTTGTTGTATAACGTGATTCATTATTGCAACTAACAGTCAAATCATTTCACTAAAAACAAAGTTAATTGTCGACTTATTTAGCGACGGTATTCCACTGGCGACACAGGAAACACATCACGCGGATAGAATTTCTAGCGCATGGATTGAACTTTAATTGCTACCTACATATATTTTATGCGACATAAAGAAACTTTTCCGTTTTCCGGTACAGATAGTGTGACAGTAACAATGAAATGTTTTATTGAATATTATTATTTTATGCATAAAAATGAATCATCGATGTGCATCCATACTTAATTATAAATCCGAAAGTAACTCTGTCTGTCTGTATGTTACCTTGTCACGCCTAAACCACTGAACGGATTTCGATAAAATTTGGCAGAGAGATAGATTGCATCCCGGGGAAGGACATAAGATGGATTTTATCCCGACATTCCCACGTGATAGACACTTATGCAGGTGAAACTGCGGGGCGCTGCTAGTTACCTATACAGTTACAGTTATTTAGATAAGTGCTTCTGTCAGTCAGTCCTTTACACTCAAGTTGGTCTTAAAATTATCTTCAAAAAGCAGAATAGTATATTTCATTACAAGTGCGGAAAGGTTGTCATTGCAAAGAGTCCCGACAAATGTCTACCCGAGCCGAGGCGCAGCCGAAGGCGAGGGTTGACAGTCGGAACAAGTTGCAATGACGGTTTCGCACGTGTACTGAACGACTATTTTTAATACAGTTGCGAAAAAATGAAGCAATTTAATAAAATAATAAAAACACTCTACCAACTCAACTAACTAATGGCGCCAACCGTAAAATATAAGCAGAGATTTTTTTTTCTTCACCCATTCTGGTAGGCAAAGGGAACTATGCCCATACAGCCAAGACTTCAGTAGAATTTTTTTATTGATATGAAATGAAAATGAAATTTAATGAGATGAAATGAAATGAAACCTAACCTAATTCATTCAATCAAATCAATAAATCTGATATTGAAACAAATTAGTAGCTTCTTTTTAGAAATATACGTATTTGCATGAATCATAAAAACTTCTATGATTTTTTTTAGTAAAAACTTCATGGTTGGTTTTTCTTTTTAATAGACATTATTTTGACATTTGGGAAATAGAACGCACGAATTCGGGAAAGGTAAAAAAAAAGCACGAGTATGTAATAGCCCACATCCCGAACGCTATACGTCCCTGCAATACGCCACTTTTTGAGCAACTGTATTAAAAATGTATTTTATTGCAAATCTAGACTGATAACCGTATACTTATCCGATTATTTTGCACTGCTGACTCATCATAGCAAGACTGATAATTTCGATACTCAGAGAAAATAAACATAGAAATCAATCTTTGTTCTGCATTTTGTCGTAGACTGCTAACAAAAGGCATCATAATAATTAAATCTCCGATTATATAATATCCGATTATTTTGCACTGCTGACTTATCATAGCAAGACTGATAATTTCGATACTCAGAGAAAATAAACAAAGAAATCAATCTTTGTTCTGCATTTTGTCGTAGACTGCTAACAAAAGGCATCATAATAATTACCCGGTAAATGGGTTGTGTAGAAGCAGTCGCTCCATGTAAAATACTGGTATTCAGCTGCATCCGGTTAGACAAGAAGCCGACCCCAAGGCAGGACTAGGCTAGGCAGATGATGAGATGAGAAGGCTAGACAAAATCAAACGGGTTGCTAATTTTATTTATATAAAAAAAAAAAAATGATATTGATATTTACAATCTGTGACTACAGTAACCCACCACACACTTGTTAAAATTCTGGGAAAATCATCTACTTTTACAATATTTGTAAATAATTTGTAAATATGTGGCACCATGTATATCTATCACATAATTGATTTACCTGTCATTGCTTCATTTTTCATTCTTTATACTTACTTTTGTGTATTATTTAGTTATTTTCCGTTCTTTATGCAGTTTTAATCGTTATTTCAATACACACATACTGTATAAACAGCTATGTGATAAGTGCAATATTTAAAGAGTTAAGGAATGTGGCTATGTGATATTCATACATCGAAAGTTCCGTATAAACACGCTAAATGTTATAATTCATATAGCTCAAATAAGTTCACTAAAAACACATAGCGACTTTTGCAGGCGCAACGTAACGACGTTTTACTGTAATTTTTGCCGTTCAAAAGTGCCTTTAATGTGCCTATTGAAATAAATGATTGATTTGACTTTGATGATATCGCTGTCCACTGCATGCATTTAACCATAGTATAAGACGCTGCATTTAATTCAAAATGTCATATTTCCAGTCTTTCTGCTCAACATAACAATCATCATACTTACAAAATCTTCATCTTCTATCTTAAGCAGAAATTGGATATACCATGGTACATGGCAGCTATCCAGGATACTTAATATTTGTTTGAGACGTACATATGTATGTGACATTTCAAATAGCCTATTCACAGTTTCCTTTGTTTCTCTCGGTTATTCATGAATCATTGTTTTTCCTGTTTCGTGTGAAGCCAGTTCTTACATATTAATTAAAATATGAAACACATGAAACAAACGTTTTGAATGTCGTAACTTATGTAAAGCCTATGTATTAGTAAGATGAGTCTTCTGGTAGAAAGTCGACGAACTCCCAGAACTATTCAATGTAAAGTACCTACAACCTATACAGCAATTTATTTATTTAATTGAGGTTCACCAACAGCTGTTATAGATATTATACAGATAGGAACATACAAGTAATTGTGTCTTAAGTCTAACTGCACAACCAATTACAGGCAAACACCACATGCAAAATGCTCTTTGTAATTATAAATTTAATTTTAAAGACTCAATGTACTTAAATTCTAGATAATTATATAAGATATTTTACGTCTGACAACAAACGTCGATATTGAGTCTGCGTGGAGGTCAACCAGGTTGCTTCGTTCGTTTATGTGTTTGCACATGCGGCAATGGGAACCAATGTAAGCCATCTAAGTGGTCATCCGGTCACTCTCCATCAAAACATTTTGTCAGCTGATATCATTGGGCAATTCTATAGTACCATAGAATACGTCATACTGTTATGGGTAATTTTGTTACGCCATACATATAACATCTAATAATAGTAACTTTTCGGTCAGTTCACATTAACAATGTGTGCAGAATAAGGCAGTTGATATGCATGTGTGTGTGTATTTCAGTATCCGGTATCTTATTGTTAATGAAAAAAAAATGCTAAATGTGCCATGAGTCTGCTATAATCAGCAGGCTATCCAGTGTTGCCAACCTGAACAACCTAAAAATCAGCAAATTAACCACAAAAAACAACAGAAAACATTAGGAATATGGACTGAAACATAAAAAGGCATGCCATAGAACAAACAGTAAATCTAATGTTAAAACAGGGTTGGCCCTATCATTTAAGAGAATACATTATGCATTCATTATTTAAATTACGAGTAAATAGGCGTCGCATCTGTAGTAAACGAAATAGGTACCAACTCCAATCTATTTTTTTTTTCGTAACTTAAAATTACATCAATGAACTTTAATCGCAAACCAACCAAATCGTAGCCATCGTGTGTAAAATATTACCTCTCAAGCGAGTAGGTACGTTGTTCTGCACATGATACCTAATGTTCCTCGGACCGCAGGCACAAAAATACCCATGCTGATAATTGTATTTGTGCCTTAACATTAACGATGTTCAGTCTTAAAGAATGTTTTCCTCGCAATGTGTTTTTTTTTAGAGTAGGCTCTTTTTGTTTTTCTCTGCAATAGTTTCCTTAAGTTTGTGGTTACCATGTAGTTTTGGAGTATTTACTTTTCAGCTTGTACGATAACTTGACTATAATTTTGCCATCCCAGCCGTACCGGCCGTTACCTATAAAACCTAATGAAAAAAATCTTCAGATTACACAATTGTTCATCCAACAGATTTTTTGAAGTGAATCTTAATAATTGGACAAGAATTGAGAGTGAAATTTCAAGGACGCGTCACGTGTGCGTTTCGTTTGGTACATTTCGCTACATACGAGAGAAGGAAGATATAACTCTGTCTCTCACACAAAATCTGTTGTTCTTTATTTTGTAAGGATTTTCGTTCCTTGAAAATATTACTCTGTCATCCGGGTCTGGGTCCGGGTATCATTATCATCCAAGCTCCGGCTGCTACTAAAAAAAATCCTGATATAAAATCCCAATAACACTTGTATCTTACCTGGACTCGAACCCAGGACTAGCGCTTGCGACCACTATATAGAGCAACGAGGCAGTTACCTACATCTTAAATATTTATCATTCAATCCCTTTTCCAGGAGCGAGAGACCTACAGGTTCAGCGCAGTAGCCAAGGTGATGCGGGAACTCCTGACCGGCAGACGAGCTCTTTTAGCCGGCACGTTGACCCAGGACCAAACGCGAGCGTTGAGACTCAAGCTCGTCGCCAAACTAGACTGGGGGAACAGGTGAGTCTTGTCAGCATGGTTTTGTGAATGAAATGCACAGATTGGTCTGTCGAATGCAAAATTACGGACACTAAGGCCGGTTTTAGTGCTTGACCGACCGTCGGTACGTACGTCGGTCGCGCTTGTCATTTATATGAAAATTCACAAGTCGTTACAGTGCTCGACCGACAGTACGCTTGTGAATTTTCATACAAATGACAAGCGCGACCGACGTACGCACCGACGGTCGGTCAAGCACTAAAACCGGCCTTAGCCCAGGATCGGGGGCGATTTTTAACGCGATGGGATTCGCTCGATTGGATTCTCAATGCTTGTCTCAATAATGAGAGTTGAAAGTACAGTGCGCGATAAAAAGCGTCGCGTAAAAAAATCGCCCGTATTACGAGCGCTTTTGCGAGTTTTTGTGCAAATAAAGTGACGCGTTCTGGGGTACTAGGAACGTAACCAAAACTTTGAATAAAGAATAGTAGCGAATTAGCGGCTGCAAAATTATTCGTCTTGGGTGTAGTTATCAAGGTCGTTGATTTAAAAAGAAGGATAAAAATCCAAGATGGCGGACATTAAAAATACTAATTAATCGTCATGGCTGTCGTTTCCATGGTTTTTAGGGGTTTCGAGGGTGATCCTGGTGACGAAACTGAAGAAAATGTACAAGTCCAAGGTGCCGGTGATTTAAATAAGAGTAATCCTCGTGGCTTTCGGTTTTGGGGGGTGCTTAAGTCGAAAATGAGGTTAACTCGGAAGTAGTAATATGATAAAAAAGAGTTAACTTTTAATACATAGTATGCTAGGTAATGAAATGTCGCACGCATGTCGCATGTCACACAAATGGTTAAAAAGTTGTAGTAATATTTATCATTAGTTCTTTCTCATACTTTTGGCGCTATGGGTGGTCGCACATCTGACGGGAGGTGCGTCGCGTATCGTCAGTCGCGTAACGCCAGAACGGATAAGTAAATTATAAATGAATTTATTTCTGAAAGTAGGTTTGTACAGACACGTATATCAAGCTACTACAATCTGTAAAATTTATTTATTCGATTTTCAACTTTATCGCTAAAGCGTAAGGTTCAAAGTTGATTGGGAAAATTTGACAGTTTCGGGTAGCTTGATGTGCTGGCGTCTCTACAAACACTGTTTGTCACACGTCAATCATGTTTTTAAAACTAGATGAGGTCCGCGTTTCATATCCGACTACTCTTAGAAGAAAGGCCGAAACAAACTCAGAGGTCACAGTCCAGACATAATCTTGGTCAGATCATGTAAAGACCATGTAGATTGGTGTCTGAAATGGTCTTTTGAAGAAAAAGTCACACAGATTTAGTGGCCTGTCCAGTCAGTGCACGCATTTGTCAGTAATCGTGCAGCTCAACTCAGAACTTGAGCTCAACGATTCGACGAAAAATACCAAAGAATGCATATTTTGGTACATACATTACTCAAACTGCCAGATCATGATTAAAACTAACTGAGAAGGAAAAAAATAATAGTAGATAATAAAACATTCAACTGATGATGCGTTAATGCGTCGAGCATACTAAGGAAGTTTCATCCGACGCATTTTCCGTTAGATCTGCGACCACCCTACATTTACAACTTTCTTATACATATACCTACACTTTGTTATAAGACTTTGGGTTCGGGTGCTGTAAATAGTGTTCCTTTAATATCAATATTTGGCTTTTGTTTTTCTTATTAAAATTGTATTATTATAAAAGCTATAGTTCTCATGATTCTTTCATTTGTCAAATCTGTGAATAACATTCCCATTCTATCGTACTAACTTATGTACAGTCAACTAAAGAGATAAGTATGTAGGATCGTCGGATATAGTTGCAGTTTAGTAAGAAACCGATGGATATTCTCGAATAAAATTTAATTGAATAAATAGAAAACAAACAGCTCATTTATGAAATTAAATTTCAGTCGACAACATCCATCGGTTTCTTACTAAACTTCAACTATATCCGACGATCCTGCATACTTATCTCTTTTGTTGACTGTACCTATCCTTGTGTCGATGTTTTTCTGTTTGACTTTCTTTTTTTCTGTTTGGGTTTTTGTTCATCAATTTTCAAAGTTTTCAGGATACTCATTTATTTAGCTTTTTGAGGCTTTGTGTGATTTGTATTGAATAATAGTGGATACTGAAACTGTTTGTCTGTGTTGTTTTTCTCCCTTTGTAGCGCCCAATATATGAGCCCAAGATAGCCTAGTTCGGAGTCAATGTTAACTTGATAACTGATATTATATGCGTATGTCCTTTCCTTCTTTAGCAGATATTCTGTATCCATACTAATATTATAAATTCGAAATTACCTCTGTCTGTCTGTATGTTAACTTTTCACGCCTAAACCACTGAACGGATTTCGCTAAAATTTGGCAGAGAGATAGATTGCATCCCGGGGAAGGACATAGGATAGGTTTTATCGACATAGCTCGCGGGCGAAGCTAGTTAATAATAAAAGTTTATGAAAAGTATTTTTCTTAGTACACAAATAACACAAAAATGCAATTATTTGAAGTCATTTATTACCAAATATAATGTAGACAATGTAACATTGAAATAATGATTTTGCAGTCTCTGAGTTATTACGTAGGAAGTAAGGCAGCATCGATTATCCACTACAATACATTTCATATAGGAATGGCAAAGTTTATATTAAAAACTAATAAATACAAGGCAAACTGCAGAAGTTGAGTTCCATTAAAACACTGCTTGAGTGTATGGAAGACATTTTTTCTAGAATCCAAGAAAGTTTATCAATTCATACACACATATCTATTAAAATAATGCATGACTCAAAATCTTATTCTAAAATAATATTTGAGATACATTGAGAATCGTGGCTTTTCCCTCTGGACATCTTATTAAATGGCACATTTGGAACAATTTATGAGTATAATGTATTCACTTCGAACTTATAGATAAACGTTCCTTGATTATAATCCATTCACACTTCATACAAATTTTATTATTTCCATTTTTCTTAGTACCAAATATACTTTTGATATCAATCACGAGATTGGAGTAACATTATATAAAATTTGACTATCAGCAGTACTCCCAGACGTAGCTATCCATACACATTATAAAACTATTAGTTACATGTATAAACACGTTCTTTAATTAAACCAATGGAACAAAAGAAACGCACGTATAATATACTCTAATCATATAATATCTACTTAATTTTAAATGAAAGACTTCATTTAAAGTCGATATGTGTATTCTGAAGCATTTTTATAGTTTTAATTCTACTACAAATAACTCACTGAATATTTTATATCAATTAGATTATCAATATTAAAGACCAGACATATAAATTTCATTGGAGTATAAATCACTTATTTAATTTAATTAAAAATGCATTGCTATGGTCTCAATATTATATCATCCTTATCGATACAAAAAAAGAAACAATATAAAGAAAATGTTAAAAATTAAAAATGTCTTCTATATCTCACGTATGAGGTCACTAACAGCACGATATGGGCAAGTCATTTAATGATACGTTATTATAACATATAATGATAGAATATAAAATAAAAACACTAAGATGTTACTTGCTCAGATCCCACTTGCTGCAACCTCTATCATTTTCATAATATCCTAATACAAAAGATATGCTATACTATAATTAAAATAAAAATGAATGTAGGTATGTATACTACGTATGTACTTTTAAATATCAATTGCATTTATCTGCGAGTTACTTCGAACTTACAAAACTAACTAAACATGTAGGTAATTAAAAAATATCGTTATTCAGTAAAATGTTGCTTAATCGCAAAGTCGTAGTACCACAGCAAATTCCGTCAAAATAACAAACAAACTGATTAGTATGTTTTAAGAAAAGTTTCAACAATTTTATTCTAATTATAAATCGTATATATTCACTTAATTTAAAGCTCAAGGCAAAAAGGCAAATCTTGTCTTATATAAACAGGTAAAATAAGGAATGTCATGGTCATTCATATCGTTGGAACTGAATTTCTTACATTACTGCGAATGAGCGTTACAATTACTAAAAGAACAATACACTACGTCGCCCTATACCTTCTTCACGGAAAGTAGTCTCGGATACAAGAATCGAGACGGATCGAAATGGATTGTATAGGAATCTCATTCATTCTCATTTCTCAAAAGTCGTATTCGAGACAAAATAGCATACATTTTCTAGGACTATTCTGGGAGTGTTGCGTGTATTGTCTAAGCTCAGTCTGGAAACTTACGTCTCTGTTTCCTTTGCGTACTTGTCAATGTTGGGGTAGATGGGGGCCATCTCGAGGGTCGAAGGGGCAGAGGGCGCATTCGAGTTCATGTGCAGCCTTCGAGACAACTCGTCCAGTACTTCACCGAATACACGCAGTGACATGTTCTGACCTAGCAGGTGCAGAAGTAGGAAGTCACCCACCTGGAAATACAATGGAAATATTTAAAATACAGCGGTAAACTACATCAAAATCCTAAAGAGCTTTTTAAGGCATTGTATGAACATTAAGGTTAATTGTGCTTAAGGCAATTTCAAATCAAAAACTGTACTAACTGTGGTCTTCACTATATCTACACTGACACTAGTGTCACTATTTCTCTCTACATATTGGCTTTCTAAATATTTTTTAACACAAACCTGAGTTTTCCTAACGAGAGACTCGACACCGGCCGGTGTTCCGAAACGGAATCGTCTCTTGAGGATCGTTTCGCGGGTTCTTGGCAATAGGATTACTGCTGAGGAGTATACTAGGGCCAATCCGGTTACCACTGATAAGATGATGAACCTGTGGATAAATAAACAAATTAGTAACGACACTGGGTATATATTACGCTAGCAAGTTATCAAGGCGTATCGAGTTACCCAGTAACTGGGTTATGGAAGTCAGGTAGGCAGTCGTTCCAAAGATATTAAATATTGGTATTCAGCTGCATCCTGTTAGACTGGAAGCCGACCCCAACATAATAATATGTAGTTGGGTAAAAGCTAGGTAGACAATGAAGATGTAACTGCCTTAACGAAACCACGAAAACAGTACATGACTAAACTCGCTACATTTTTCATATTAAAACTAATTTATTACTCTAAGTTATGCAAAGAAGTAAAAAGATAAACATGTACAACAATATTTTAAATTCACAAAGTACTTAGCAATGTATGAAATCATGCAAACTAAAGTAAATGGAGGTCAACGTACCAGAACCACAGGAAGATGAAAATCTTCTCATTGAGGATATTCAAGGCTAACACACAGAGCGCATCGTGTTTCTGGATCGTTCCAGAAGCTCCGAACTTGTGGAATGTACACTTTGTTATTCTCGGGAAGACTTCAATCTGGAAAAAGAAATAGTGAATTAAACATAACTACTATGTCGTATCTGTATCCATTTTACTGTGTGTAATTTATAAAAATTAGGCGTTAACATCTGACAAAATGATTATAATATTTATCAGCTTTGGGTACAGAACAGACTTTGAATACTGTTGTAACTACACGACTATGTAATGTCCTTTAAGTAAGGTAATTCTGCAAACTTAAGTGTCCCCAAAAGCAGATGTTATGGTTATAACTGCGTTTGTTTTACTCATTCATATAATCTATTAGTATTTGTAAAGACAATAGAATAGAGTAAACAAGCAGCTGATGGTGCAATAGGTACATGTGTCTGTCTGTAGTATCATATATATCTAATTAAATGTTGGTATGCATCATCTTGTGATAAGATTTAGTACACAAATAGTGACTTGCTACTAATTTCTTTGTTACGAAACAATTGAGGGATGATATATTTTTTTACTTACCATAGGGTCAGTACGTTGCTCCTGGTTCATATTCGAAAACCTTACAACATCAGTACCGTAAGTCAAGAATGCACCACCGAGGAATGTGTCTAAGAAAAATATGTTGCCGACCTGCAAAAAAACAAATGTGGTTCATGTAAACGAATGAAAGGAATGATAAATAGTTATCGTGTTACTCAGTGTCTGGGTTGGTGGGGTTAGTGTAAAATACTGGTATTCAGCTGCATCCGGTTAGACTGAAAACCGGCCCCAACTTAGTTGGGAAAAGGCTGGGTTAGATGATGATGTGAATGAATAATATGAAAGGAATGTCTTAAGATTATAGAGGTATGAGGAACAGGGTATAAAGTTCACTCATGTTCTATAGAAAAGGGAGGATCCTCCGACCAGACGGGTGTAGTGTCTGGCGGGCAACTGCCCGATGATTCATGTCGGGCCGTTGTATCTATGCTAGTTGTAGTAAACTCTGCTTGCGCGATGCAGGATTTTGCGTGACGTCAGTATGACGCGTTGTTTGCATGCGGTGTTGTAGATACCGCTACGAGATCATTTCATTAATAGGAGTTAAGACACGCCTCCTATTATAAGGGATCTAATCTTTGTAGGCGATCTGATGCTGCAGGACAATGCACCCTCGATGTTTCATAGCGTGACGATACACGTTCACTGGTTGCCTTTATCTGGCTTATAACGATAACTACTGGCGTAGTGTGGGTAGTCTGTGGGTACTATACTCCGTTGCCTCGGATGACAGGCGTGATGTTAAATCAAGTAGAGTACTTACCACATTAATAAAGTTCAGCATCTCGCAGAAGAAGTAACCGAAGGAATAAGTATTATGCATGTGTCTGGTATCCACCAAATACTGGACCAGGCGACTCTGTAACATACAAAGACGAACATTAATCTAGGAACACTATCTGAACAGACACAGAATCACACTAATATTATAAAGGCGAAAGTTTGTAAGTGTGTGAGAGTGTTTATATGTTTGTTACTTCTTCACGCTCAAACGGCTGGACCAATTTTGATAAAATTTGGTATGGAGGTAGCTGACACCCTGGTATAACATATAGGTTTTTTATCCCGATATTCCCACGGGATCGAAACTTATGCGAGTGAAACCGCGGGGCGCAGCTAGTATTACATAATAGACGTTCTAGGCTCAGTTAATTTGTCTTATTAGGGACGTTCATCAAGTTTCATTAGTATCGGGACTTATCTCAATTGTTCCACTTTATTAAGAAACAAGATACCTATGTTTATTGGCCTTATTAATGTACTCGCATTATCTGTTTGTTTACTCCCACAAAAATGGGAATATCCCAGGAGTGTAAGAAATTATTTGAAGCTTACCAAACGGTTGCTCTTGTCGTCAGCTATGCTGGCAGCAGTTCCACGCATGCCATCTGAGATCATGCGGACCTTGCCTTCTTCCCAGTTCTTCCATACCCAATGGGGCACGTAGAACAACAGACCCTGAAAATAAGGTTAATTTTCAATTACGATTAATCCTAAAGTCCGCACACGCCATTATGTATTCGAATTGAAAATACATGATTGAACTTTAAACCTGTTTGTTTCTAGCAACAAAAAAAACTTAAAAGGCAAGCAAGTCGTCAGCTTTACTCACTTGTTGAAAAATTACATCATACCTTACGTAACGCAATACAGAGACCTCTCGATCAAGTACAAAGAAATCGAATGATCGGAGTTTAATAATAAAAAATGAAAGTGCTTACTTGGAAGAACAGCATGAAAGGCACCCACTGATAGTAGGCATGGATACGTTTCTCTTCACCATAGTCATTGCCAAGGCCAGGATGGGCGATTCCCCTGGCCGGGGAATTCGGGAGTGTGAACGTGTAGGTAATCCAGCAATAGGTGTTCAGGACGTGGGCAGGGACCGCTCCGTCGTTGATACATGAGATCGGGTCGCCTGAAAGGAAATACACGATAAGGATTTCTAATGCATTGTTAAGTATAAACCTACGGGTTTCTGTCTACAATTTCTGTACAATGTATTTAGTAACAATGGAACTCCTTTTAAGACCTTCAATGGATATATGCAAACAAGAACTCAGAATTCCCTGGAATGTGGCACATGCTTAGTGAGATAAAGAACATAAGTTTTCTCCGGAGCCTACAGGTTTTCAACGAAATAATATTTAAATGAAGTGTGAAACCAAAAACCGCAGGCTGTATTGCGAAAGTCAGTCGAACCCTAACCAGGCACGTAGGCAAATCGTGTTCTGTGGTTTTTACCTGACGTGGATTAAATGGAAGTCGTGATGATTCACTGTTACGAGATTTAGGGTAGCTTATGTTTGCATTTTCCTTGTTAAAAGCTTTTGATATTAGGTGCTCGCTTTCTTAGACCATGTCCCCTGAGTCAGTCGTCAATTACTTATGTGTTTACAGTTATGTTTTAAAGTCCGCATTAACATGCTCGTTAATATTAAATAGCTAATCCGACAGGCGTTGTCCTGTCCAAATTTCAATAGTCCATACATAAATCCCATATAAAAAGCACTTTTAGTTTTTCCCGAATTGAAAAACCTAATTCGGACTACCTAACGAACATTTTAAAACAAATAATATCTGAAACGGTCCAGTCGTTCTCAAGTGATGCGCTTACCTACGAACAGCTACGAACAGCATTTCATTTTTCCGGCACGGGCCTGTCCTGATCGGACGGTGAGCTACCCATTACTCTCCGCCCACAGGACCGCGCAGATGTCAGGCCTTGAAGGGCCATTGAAACGCTTCGGGCTATAGATATGTAGATTAATATTATTCGTACTATGCCCCTGACATTGCAACAGTGATTGCGGATGCGTTAATAACGTCAGTAATAGTGCATCTGCCCCACAACCTGTCGCAATTTGCCGACCGTGATTCAAATCACCTTGGTCGTGTCGAGGGCTATGGTCCGATATTTTATGTTCCTGTTATCGGTTTAAAAATAAACGCCCCAATCACGTGCAAAAGTTGTTGAATTTATCTCAAGAACGAGCCTTGTTTTAAAAAACAGTCTGATACCGTCGTTGATAAAATGAATGTAATGTACCATTTAATTAGGTTTCTCCATCAAGAACTTGCAATGTTTTCAAAATACCTAGTTATAATCTTACCTTGGAAATATGCATAACCGCTTTAAATATAAACGAACGAGAATTTAGTTTGTCCTGTTACATCCAGTCATATGATCTCATCTAATTTAAACTTGGGCTGTCTCGGATAGCATTGAACTACACAATATGTCAATACCACAGAAGTGGTCGGTAAACAGAACCGGTACCTCAATACCTGACAATGTTGGGAGTGACCAGCTTGCTACATAGCGGATGCTGTAGGCACAAGCCTGGGAATATCATGTTTCAACCAGATATTGCACATAATGCGATCTTTCTTGCGTTAACCTGAATGTTCCGGTTTCCTCATAGGAAAATGTTGATGTTTCATTAATAGTTCTGATTGACTGCAATTATTATTGATTGTTATCGACGGCTACAAAACGAAGCAAAAACTTCCTTGATAATAATTTGTATTACTTATTAATATAGTAATTATTAACCTTATAGCTACTCTATTAATAACAATACTTGATTACATAATAAAGCAAAATATTTCCCATATCTATAAAAGTAAATTCCGCTATCAAATTAAAAAAATCTAAGAAACTTTGTTATTACAAAGTTTCTTAGATTTTTTTTCGCAATGTGAAATGACCTTTATATGTTATTACATATAAAGGTCATTTCACATTGCGAAATATTGTATCATAATGTTATTATGAATACCGTTAACTCTGTCTGACTCAACAGACGAGGTGTCGAATTGACTAAAGTCACATGCTTGCTAATTGCTCCATAACGAGCACTTTACAATTGTTAGTGCATTTATCATCGTCTTGAGAATCTCGAACGGACATACAAATAAGAATGAATGAACAAATGACGTGGTGACATTTTTATAGCTCGAAGGGTCGAGAGAGAGTGCTGTATCTGCTATTGCAGATGTCATAGTTAACGAAGGCACACGAAAGTCCAAGTGCAGCTTTGTACAGACAGTGAAAGTTTAATTATTAAGTACATTAGTTTTGGGTACACCGTCACTATTTGAGCGGTTAGACTAGACACAAGCTTTGATTGAAAAAGTGTGCTCACTATCAGAAAAAAAAATAAAGAAACCATTTGTGACGGATGTACTTAAGTTAGTAGCAGTCTTATTTATCGCAGCAAAGTGCATTGACTTCATAAATTCTAACAATCGAGAGAAAACGCAAGCGACACATAACTGCATTATAATCGAAACGCTTTGTAGTGAAGTTGTACCCATCAACAAACCAAGCAAATTACCTTTCCAATGCTGTTAATGTTATCGTCAAGCTATTCAAGTTATGCTAATTCTAAGTTACATAGCATTGTACTGGTAAAAGTACACGATAAGGATTTAAAACTGTTCTATCAATAGTACCCTGAAAGACTCGTTTTGCTGCGATTGCCTGGTTATTAGTGGGTCATGGTGACCTGGCTGCATGAACTTAACTGTCATATAAATAATACATAATTATATAGTCGTATACATGTGCTCATATGGGCACAAAAATACATATAATAAATGTGGAATGAAGAATTTAGGTCGTGACGTTATAGTACAATGTTCATCATGATGTGGCGATTGCAAAATGTGCTCACTGTCAGTTTTGTGTACGACCAAAATTATGAACCTATTGTTTGTTATGAAGTACAAGGTTTTATCTACCAACACATCCCTTTTACAATCCGAATTCTGTTTTTTTTTTGTAAGTTTTTTTGTATAAAATATCCGTATCTAGTAGGTATTATTAGGCAAAGTTTTACGATGGAGAAAATGGATTACTAGTTCGGTGTACTTATTAGCGAGTAATATAAAAGCTCGTTAGCTATTTCTCACAGCGAGATGCATAGTAACAGTCAATCTGCAACTGTTATCGTTGCTAACGACTGTGTTTTGATTACCAACACCTGAGGCACAAATGTGATTGTTCAGGCTGCATGTAGGGCAAAATATCACGGACTGCAACGCTGCAATAAACTCCATATGGATTGCTGACTAACTACCAATGAGCTAATGTGCACTGAGTACGTGACCTAGCGTAAGGATCCTGGACGCTTTAGTATGCAGGTTTATTCGATATTACTATTGTTGGATGGTAGTACGTACTGCTGGAAAGTTACAGACAATGAGCTACGGCCTAATGACCCATTAAGTGCCTCGAGTCATGTAAATTACTAACATACTTGTACGTAATTATTTTGTATATTTTGGAATTCAAACTGTTAGAGCTGATTTCTTTGTTGACTAATGGACACTGAATAGTTAAGGTTTTAAGGTAATTTGTTAAGGTTAACGCAGGTTTAACTAATCTTTCTGAAGTCAAATTGTCTGTCACGAACTGGTCAACAGCCTGCACAAAGTACTGAGTTTAGGGAGATGACTAAAACAATGCCGTAAGTTCACTATACCTACATTTGAAATACAAATCGTGCAATCGCAGAAGATATCTATTGAAATCAATACAAACCTTCAACATTTCACATGTAAATTCCGTATCCCAAGGTTCACGACTTTGTTGACTGAATTCGAATAGGTTATGTTATATTTATCGTTCGCTGACACAATAATATTCTTCAGAAGGTTAATAAATTGAAGTTACAAGTGGCTATTAAGCAGTAGTTTGTTTGTGTTTATGGCTCATCGAATGGGTAACATGCGATAACGTTGAACGTAAACATCGTTTGTTCCACCTGCTCATTGGAACACTTCCTATCATCACGTTCATCACATAATAATGAATAATGAGTATCTTCGAGTTGCTGAGAACTAGTTTATTGGACGGTTCCAATAACTGTAAAATGTAGCGCTTATTTTGACAACGACTGTGTTCCAGCACAGATATTAATCTACTAATGTATAAAATTAATCTTCAATGCTATAGTACATATAATGAGATAGCAGTGGTGGTCCAGTGGTAACAGCCACGACTTTCGAGTTGTACGTCGTGGGTTCGAACCCAGGCAGGCGCTTTACTTCGTGTAATTTATTTCATCACCACTGCTCTCAAAAAGGGTGAACGAAAACGTGAGGAAACCGGCATGTCTTTCTTATAACTAAAAATTAGAAGATATGTGGTGTGGTGTGGTGTACCAACCCGAACTGGGCCCGCGTGTTGGATTACGGCCCATCCCGACTCGCAGAAAGGAGGCCTGTGTCCCAGCAGTGGGAACGTTATAGGCTCATTATGCTACAGTATAATGACTTTTATATGCACAAGTCTTCAGTTAAATTAATAACGATTAGTTACATATAAGAATCAGGCATGCAATAATACTGGATGTCATAATCGCTTCAGTAACACAGTATCGTTAGATTGGTGATAATGTACCTAATGTATATACGAGACGTTTAAAGATTGTTTATGGTCTCTTTATCATGGTTATGATAATGATAAATGTTATGGTTCTAATGAGCCTCTGTCTTGAAACCGTCCAGATGCGCGTAATAAAAGAAATATTTGAAGCGTTAATGAGATATGATTCAGAATTCAGGGACAACTATTCAATTGATAAACTTTGAAGCTACACTGAAGCTAACAGATGAGATAATTCAGAATCCGAATTCCTACTAAATAGTAAATCTAGCTGTCCATAACAGAAGAGCTAACTTTCAATTACACGCAGTAAACACTCTTAATATAGTAGAAGTCGAGTACCTACTAAAGATAAGCTAATGGTGAAGGATAAAATAAGACACGGTAAATCATGGGAAGGATTTCCACAGGATTTCACTAGTAATATAACGTAAACTTCCGCAATAAAGTCTATTTATAAATTAAGTTCAACATGTAAACAGGAGCATAAACACGTTTTACATTGTATTTGACTTTGAACTGTAGAATAGTGTACAACATCAGTCGAGCGTAAAAAGATTTCCATGGCCTTTAGTTTTCTATGTTTAGGTGATCAGTTGACACAATTAGATCGTGTACGTTTTTATAAATGAGTTATTTTAGTTTCTAATGTCAAGTGCACAAACTTGGGTGAAATTGTTTAAATTGTACTGTGAGGAAAATAAAAATTAATTGAGGAGGAAGAAAGGAAGTGTACAAAAGATACAAAGTTCGACGATGAGTGGGTGGACCTGTCATCATTTATCGGGATTCAAAGTAGGTATGGATAACACAGGATTTCCTGTCGGAAAGATCCGATTCTGCGGTGCTTAACAGGAAGACAGAACTCATGATCAGTGACCTGATATAAGAAATGGTTGCACTGAAATTTAAAGAACTATCTGGAAAAGACTGATCTGTATTAGCAGATGAACAATGATCGGTGTCATTAGTGAGTTGCAATAAAGGCATCCAAGATGCTCAAGATTAATAGGTACAACAACCAGTCACACACATTATAATAATAAGAAATCTTTGGACACAGATGCAACCGCTGCGCATGATATCTCTCAGCCGCCTACGCAAATCACTATGCACAAACTTTCCTCAATCGGTTCAATAAAATACACTTGTTGCCTAATACATAATCTTGTACGCTTTGTTAGTTCACTGACCCGTTTCGCTCTACTAAATTGAATCTTATCACGTACGTTTACGACTCTGTGTTTGTTTGTACAATCAATTTGTCATGACGTCTCAATTTGGGTAACTGTTACACACACGGTGTTCCTGTTCTGAACAATGACCTGAAAATGATTCACACTTTTACGGTAGTTACGAGATCAGACGAGATGGACTGTTATTTTTGGTTAGACTCTTTGTTCGGTCATTCTGTCTTTAGGTTAGTGTCTAGGTCAACCTTTGCATCTTTAAAAACAAAAACGTTTGCAATTAGGGGTTCTGTTTTAATAAGCTTTCACTTGAATGTTACAATTTCTCGGTTTTGTACTTTCTCGTTGGTTATATGCTCAAGATAATTTTGTAGTTTATTACACACTTATTTAATTTATAGTTGCTTTGTACGTTCTCATGCTCGCAACTTGAAATAATTGTGGTTCAGAAATTGCAATGATACGTTCGTAATGAGAGGTTGCCTGTCCATCGCTCTGATAATTCGATTACCTTGTCCTCCCTCCCATCCATTTGAACTGTGGACAATAATCAAGTCGGGGTTTTTCTTTGTAATCCCTATTACTTGTTGTGTATGAATTAAAAACGAGTATTTTCTCAATCGTACCAATTTAAAAATAAATTACTAACGTAACTTACTTCAAGGCATAGTTAGCAGAGTATGTAGATGAAACTGAAAGACATAAAATTTAATGGCCAATTGTGTGGTGGTATTGCAAGCTATGGCAATTATAATAACAATACTTAAATATGTGATTTATCAAGAAGCCTATTACAAGTAATGAGGTTAACAGTAACAAAATTACTCCATATTCAACTTAATTACCTGTAGTACACCTTGTTAAGGAACAGGTTGATTCGATCTCCACTGAGCGTGAATAGCGGAATTAATTTAGTTAGGTTAGTCACTTGTGTTCATGGGACGAAATTTCCTTGAATTCAATAGATTATGTTAAAAAAAACAAGGAAAAACGTTCAGAAGAGGCGCAGCCTCTTCTGAACGTGCGTTCATCTAATTAGTTCTATAGTTAATTTCCTAGGTTTATCACTTGGTAATGTTGTCTTCATAAATATATATATATAATAATATATCTTTGTACCTATAAAATTTGCATTGTATGAATAAACGGAATATACCTATGTTTGGATTTCACACGCACTCACAACAGTTTATCGCATTGATATGACTTCCAAATACCTTGTAGCATTCAAACTATCGCCTGTTTATATTCATGGACATTTCTCATCGTGCTGGGTTTTATTGCTCGGCACTGTTCCGCATAGAAAAGTATACAATTTAAAGACAATACGTATAGATGAGTTGTAACAGGTTGCTGTCACATCGTCTGCCTGTCTAGCAATGCGACAATGACCCATATCCCGTTTACGACTTCCGTGAGCAAATCACTAGCTGATACAAGCCATTTTCTAACATTGCCATATCAATATGAGTTTGCTTTACAGATATTCTATTTGTACGGGATTAATTTACTTCTCCTTGCTTATTGAATTAAAGATTGATAACGATCTCAAGATCGACCAAATAACGTGCAAAATCAATTGGAGTGCCGCAAGGAATTATCTTAAATCCTAAATTAAAAAGGAAATGCTATTTTGAAACTTACCAATAAGATTATTAGCGGTGACAAGTACACAGCACAGGAACAACATGGCTGATGTGATGCGATAATGCATTCTGAACACCATGTTGTCGATGACAGCCTTGTCGATGAGGTAGCGGACCTTCACGAAGCCCGCTACTGATGACACCAAGCCAAATACCGCCATCTTGGATGTGTTTAATTACTTCGTTGTCTGTAACGAAAAAAATAACAATAAGGATGGGGCACATTGATCCTTTAATAAGGCAACATTATGCAGTCAAAAGCCCTAAAATAAGTGTACTTGTTTCATACAATTGTAAATGAATTGCAAATGAATGTTTTACTTTACAACCAAAACAAACGGTAGACAGTCTAAAGCAACCCTTTGTCTATATTAGAACACCAGTCACAAAAGACCACTAAAAATACATCGACGCGTCTTAACTAACTTCGTGACAAGTGCCATACGCCACCCATACGAAATTAGAACTTAAACGGTAAACTTTATTAGTGTTTTGATTCCACCAATATGCGTAACAGCTGTGTCGACTCGTCGTTCTCATGTGTTCATTTTCGTATAAATATTTGCTTTATAAGTTTATATCCCAATTCGATAAACAGTTATGTGGAGAGAACACGAATCCATTTGCTAGGGCTGGTTTTTCACAATCAATGACCTCAGATATAATTTAACGTTGTAGCTCCCTCCCACGCCTTGTCCAGTCGGGTCCAGCGGTTTTTTATAAACCAATATTTTATCTACGCCGCGCCGCTAACACCACGTGTCAATAATGTGGTGTCGTCGTATTGACTTTTATACTTTACTAACAACTATGCTTGTGTTCACTCTTGTCTATTGCCGTAGGATGTGTATAAATGAATGAATAGGTACAGTCTAGGAGACAACTCATGATAAATGGATCTCACCTTGGCGACTTCTTGATCTCGTTCCTACGCGGTGTCGCATCTAGCATGTGCTATTTAGGTCGCTCGCAGGGGGCAATATTAATTAATAATTAATGTGTGTTATGAAATCAGCTCGGAGACGAACGCTTACTGTTATTGATATAATTTACTATGTAATAAATGTGAACGTCATCATATAGTCACCGTTTATGTCGGGTTACGCAGCTATTGCATGTAGCTCACAAAATAAATTCTGCATCATGATTGTCATGTTGTATGTATCTCATTTTTTAACTATTTTGCTAACATAATCGTAATCGTGTTAGGATGGAGTGCGGTGGAGGCGAATGGTGCGCCGGCGCAGGGCATGTGGCGGGTCGTCGACCGGCCGCTGTTCGTGCGCCTCCTGCGTTTTTAACCTCCCTCCTCTCCCGTACCCCCTCGCTGCTTTACCTCAACCGACCCTGGCTGATAATGCATCGCTTGGCAACGCGAATTTTACGCGGAAACCAGTTTGAGCGGCGACAATCGTTGCCAACTTTGCATGTCGCGATCTCGACAATCGATTAGTTTCGGAGGATAGTTAGTTCGATATAGCTGTTAATATTTGATATCTTAACTACCGGCTTAATTGCTCGACTGCAACATTATTTTCAGAACGAGTTTTACCATTCTTACATTCACCAGTCTGTTCAAACAAATCACAAATATTTGCTCTTTTCATTTGTGTATTCGGTTGGATATCGATACGTCGTCATATTCCCTAAATTATAAATATTTTGAGGAACCCGCTGTTTGCTAACGCCGTGACTGATAATGGGCAGCGGAGGGGGAGAGGTGAGGCGTACATTCCGCTGTTTATGACATGCACAGGCGCACAGGCAGTGGCGGGTGGGCTCCGTCCCTGAACCTTTGTGCCGCTCTTAACTGCATATTCTTGTTCCACTCGCTTGTTACTTGTTACCGCAGACCATTTATCACCAGCACAGGCGGCACTTCGCGTTGCTAACTTGGTTTTATTATCCTCCGTTATAAATTACTTTGGCGTTTATAGATTCCTCTTGTAAATCAAAATAATTTAGCGCTGTGAAGCGAATGGAATTCTTGTTCAAGTCTTTAGAAGTCGGATTTCTCTCCTAAATTTGTGACAATGAGCTACATGCAGCTGCCGTACCTATTTGACTCAAACGGCACGCGTCGACTCTCAACTGAATGGACTCTAATTGCGGTAAATGTGAGCCGCTTCAACCTGCACAGCACACGTTCAAACTTAATACAATACCGACTTTCGTGGGAAAGAATCTCAAACCTCTCGTATCGATGGCTCAGTCGGACAATAAGCATTTCATCAGAAAGCGTGACTAATGACGTGAAACGATTGGTCCGAATATTAGGTAACGTTGATATTTGCAGTGCAAGTGAACGGCCCAGTTTGTCGCTTCTGTTGTAATTTACGTCTCAGCCTCGCGGCGAAGCAACGTACTGATTCAGTTCGGTCGGCTGCTGTCGTCTCGTGTTTGATATAATTAACTCTCATTGACTGCGTTGATTGTTAGTGGCATTCCTCCCCGCATTGTTTACATTGTAGAAAAACAATCCAAAACACGTGGTAGGTACTTATTAACGCAAGTAGAAGAACCCGTTTAAATTATAGGCGGTGACCAGATAAGTCAGTGTGTGGGTCATAACTTCCGAGGTGACTATGCCTGCCTGCCTTTCATCATGTTTTGTGTCCATTCATACGGAAATGCGCTTCTAATGTGGACCTGCGGTTGCGTTAATGCGGTCCAGCTTATGTTTCATAGTCCTTTAAACTACACGCTCTGATAAAATTCTCTACATTATTTACGGAGAATATTGCAATTGCAAAGAATCGATATCCTACAGCAGATAATGATAATTATGATAATTTATCATTCTGGGGTCAAAGATGCACTTTGAAATTCTCGATGGGTTCGTAAACAAATCCACGCTTTGTAAAACGTATACGGGCTAATTGATAGCGCGTGTGCAGCGTACGCAATGAGAGATATTATAGACTTTCGAACGTGCTTAGTATTTTTCTGCATTTCTCTGCTATCTGTTCCAGTGCCAAGCATAACAATCCTGGAATAATTTACTCAAATTCCATTTCTTGAATTCTCAGGATCATTTGAATATGTAAAAAGAACTTTGGTGCCTTAGCAAGACAAGAAGAGCCGTGACTTTACTGCCAATTAGTATTAGTATTATTTTTATATGAGAAACACGAATACTTAAACAAGTTTGCAAGTTCAAGGCGTGTTTTAGAGGTTATCGCCAGGCGCTTCGGCGTCATCATGGATGCAGGTGCTGTGGCCGCGCACCGTGACAAGAATAATATGTGAGACCGGTTAAAGATGCCCCCTTTTGTGGCATCATACCAAAGAAACTCACACGGTACCTAATGGGAACCCGATAATTTCCTACACTCTTTCACGCGTTATTTAAAATTTAAATGCGTTGTACGGTAAATGTTATGAAATCGCATTAAACTATTTGATGTTATGACCTTTTTACACGATCGCCTTAGATAATGAATTATTGACACTACTGCGTGATTACGTTCAACGTCATGACGTTGACGTTTTTAACTGAAATTTCGTATGTAATGAATGAGTCATTACATAGGAAATTTCAGTTAAAAACTTGTTAAGTGATCCTAATGCGACAAATTATTATTAATTATGTCGCCTAAATTAACTCCAGCTAATGTATCTACCTAGGTACCTGATTAAGTTATTATTATTACGCGGTCAGTCGTACAGTAGGAAATTATTTTCTACAGTCACTGACAGTGACAATGTGATTGTTATTTTGTTTTGTACGTGAACATGTCCGGGTTTGTAACGAAATTAAGCGAGCAGTGGTTTGATTGTTTTTATGTCTTTATTCACTGTGTCCTTGGTCGGCACATCTTCAATGAAGTTTCGTGGACCGTGAATTTCGCGTGTTTAAGCACATATATTACCGTTTCTTATTGAGAATCTAGTAATGATACATCATGTATTGTAAACTTCAAAAAAATTCATAAATTCCAGATTTTTATGAATCAAAACGTGGTAATTATGTATCTAAACAACGTGGTGTTTAAATATGTTCATCCCTTTGACTAAACTAGCTTTGTCCATTCTATTCAAATGGAGTTCCCGGTAAATAGAACGGCGTCCCTTTCCCCCTCAGTCGTCGCTCAGGTAAACGGGGACACAGCCGCTACCTGTGACCATGAGAAACTACACTGGCACATCGAAGCGTCTTTAATTCATAACATCCTTACTTTTATATGAATCCATTAATCGTTCGTTCATTACTTACCCGCCGTTCCTACCTCGCAAGACAGCGGGCGGAATAAAAAAGAAATGTGATGACTATGCACAAGGCTTTTGTTCCCGCACATGTATGCTGTCAAACAACATTCCTCGCGTCGTCGATATGAGTTAAGCTCGACTCAATCCATTGCAGTAAGCTTTTGTGACACAACTCACTTACCTTTTAAACCTAACTGTTAATTTTCCAGCCACTCTGCTCTTTAAAATGTAATGATCGCAAGTCGCTCGTTCTTTGTACACAACACTGATCACAGTCTCACTTATAATATGTCTAAAAATACTTTTCTACAATAGTTTACCGTCATTGTATTACAAGGGATATGTCATACAATATAATGAAGCGGAGTAAAGCGAGTTGCAACTGGGGGACCGCAGCACAACGCACCAGCTGCTCGTGGGTCGGAAACTTAACTGACTGAACGAACGAGCGTCCGATTCGATCGGCCTCGCACACGGTGACTCGCGCGGGATTTTCTACCGATGTTGAACGTCTATGTTGCGCACGCGCATCTATAGCTAACTCTCTCCTCCGCAAGTCAAGTCCGTAAGCGCGCACATTTGCCGTCTCCTTCGTAATGCACAGTAGCCACTAGCCACGGGTACTGAACGGGTTGCGGCTTGAGAGGATTTTGACTCCACGAGTGTGAGGTTGCACCGTGAGCCATACTTTGATCTTCGTGTCGATTTTTTTGGCGAGATTTTGATGACTGGTTTCGACGAGTGAGGACCGCTCGCGGCTGTTAATTAACACATTTTCGGGCCATAGTAATTTACTTAAAAAGTTTATTATATTGTTTGCGCTTTAGTTAAATTAGAACATTTTTTTAAAGAGCAGAAACTTCACGTTTTGTTTTGGGTAGATTCGGGTTGACCTTGCTTGTCTAAAAGTAATCAGCTGGCCAGCTAAAGATGGATGCTTTAATAAGGGAAGCTTTGATATCGTGTAAAGGGATATGCAGAGAAAAACCCCTCACTTTAAGTTCAACTTATTAGGTCAAAAAGTCAATTTAAGTTTTGTCGACAATCCGCTATTTATAAACAAATCATCAATAAAATTGCAGATTATTATAGGTAGTCAAAATTGCCACGACAAGGTATTTGCAAAAATGTTGCTCTTTTTTTGCATCTGACCGAAGCAAACTTGTAAGATATGTCTTCAGTACATATTAGTACCTCCTTCATATTAGTTGATAAAGAGTCAATTATTTGTCTCAGTAATTACGGGTCCGGTCGCTGTAAAGCGCTGTCAGCCGCTGTCGCCTCATTGGACAGGCATGCGACCGTCTACCTGTTCCTCAAGCCAGTATAAAAAGCTAGATACAGCTTTGATGTGGTTTTACCCCATTGCCCATATTCAGTACCTACTTGCACATGATTACGTAACTTGAACAACCTATCGCCAAGCTTGGTGCGTTCATTATTTTTATTTCTATACGCACATTTCTAAACGTTTTATCGTCTCATAATTTTCAAGTTAGCAGACTAGTTTTTGCTGACTCTTCTCATTCCTTTGAACGTATGGTGGTGATTTATAATCTTTCGGACTTCAGATTTTTGAAACTTGATTAAAATCCATTTATTATTTTTTGAGTGATGTGCAAAAGGAGAAATTGTACTTTTCCCATGGGGGGCGCGATTTTGTTTGCAAATTCTCCCCAGTTGCGCTAAAAATTGCGTCGTCTAAAAAAATTTATAGCTGGGCTTATTAAATTGACTTGTTTAAACTGTTGATCAAACAGCATTTGACTTCAAATAATGGGAGCCTGTAACACGTGTTGTTGTAACATTTAGAATATTATTTCTTTTCAAATTAGTCTGAACTGTTGGAGCTTTTAAAACCTCTTATTAGTTTATATCTAAAGAAAACAGTTTTACTACAAATGCCACTCATACATATGTATTTTATTCAGTTAAACTAGTAACTTGGTTTATTTCGCGAAACTATAGCGTCTAACTAAACTTGTTGCCTAAAGTTCTATCCATCCATGGCTTCTTTTTTTCTAGACAACATATATTATTTTTCTGTAGGTAGATGTGTCATTTTACTTGATTAGAACTTTAATTTCGTCTTTAGTGCCTGCTTTCTATATGGCATTACCTACCTTGTAAACTTCAAGGCAATTGAGAAGCTCCCTGGGATACGCCGAATATTTGGATGAACCATTCCAAGACACTGGACCGTTATAATATCTTTTTTAATCAAATTGTATTGTACCACTGCTGGTCAGAGGTGTCTCCCATAGCCTGTCACTCTTCCCTGTGTGCATTGTCCAGTCAGTCTCCCTTAAACGCCTCTAATTCATCACGCCAGCGGTTCTTAGGCCTCACTCGGCGACGAAGACCGTTTTTATTTGTTTATTTTATTTTGTTAGGGAAAACAAACGGTAGTATATTGAAAATAAACAGAAATAACTTAACAGATACTAACCCACTACATTTTTCACCTATTACAACTTTGTGGGGACTGTGTCTTACGTACCCATCCCTTGCATAGTTTTAAGAATGTAGTATTGTATAGAAGAACTTATTGTAATAATTTTTAGAATGTTTCATTTTTGTGTTTTTCCCACGTTGAACATCTGCAAGCGATTTAAGTTATAGGTACTATTATTGTCTTTCATGATTCTTTACTTTTAAGGTTCATTGTTCTGTTATTTTTAGTTGTCTTGTATTGTACCCATCTGCATTTCTCGTGTTTTATTATACTTTTAAAAGGCAGATGTGGATTTGCCGCGTCCTTTGTGTAGTGAACGGCAGATTTGGGAGAGTTTTGGTTCGGACCTTCAGTCTGTGCTGAACTACGATCGTGCGAGGTCCTCTCTGACCCCCGATCATATTTTACTCGCCGAAGCTCGCCGTAATAGTTTACGGCGAGCTTCGTGTTTCTATTAGTTTTACTCTTCATGTAACATTATTTAATTTTACCTTTTCGTGTCAAGTGTAACTACTAGCTTTAGTTACTTGATATCATAATAAATTAATCGCTACTTCTGTGTACAACTTACTTCAGTGTATCACTCGCCCGCACGGTCACGAATATCCCACAGTGGTGACCCCGACGTGATCAAAACTATCAATAGCGTGAGTTCGTGACAGTGCGTAAAGAGTTTCGCGAGTGCTAAATCAAAGTACGTGTTAAAATGGCGAGCGATCCAGCGGGAGTCACTAACAGCGGATGACGCGCATTCCCAGCCGGCCAGCTCCCACGGCTTCAACGGGTATCCTGACCACCAGCATGCAGCGACCGCGCATACCTGGTCATCACCCTCAGCCTCATCAGCAACCTCGGCACAGCACACTGCACTTTCGGCCGGTCAACAAGAAGAGCTCAATATTCCTCTCCTGGTCGACGCAGCAGCCAGCCTCAACCCGGCGCTGTACCACATCCGACGCACTGGAGCATAACGCAGCGCCCGCGCCACCCCGACTCACTGGGAACATCTTCGCAGACAGTTCCGACTCACCGTGAACTATGCGGCACCGACGCACTGGAGCATAACGCAGCGCCCGCGCCACCCCGACTCACTGGGGATATCTTCACGGACAGTTCCGACTCACCGTGAACTATGCGGCAACCGGTTCCGACTCACTGGAACCTAAGTTGACCTGGCAAGCATATTCCTCGCCGTTCTGGTAGGCGAGTTAAATTTCCTGATTACTATCAGGCAGGTGTTTCGTGATCTTTATCACTGGTAGGGGGGTACTGTGGGGACTGTGTCTTACGTACCCATCCCTTGCATAGTTTTAAGAATGTAGTATTGTATAGAAGAACTTATTGTAATAATTTTTAGAATGTTTCATTTTTGTGTTTTTCCCACGTTGAACATCTGCAAGCGATTTAAGTTATAGGTACTATTATTGTCTTTCATGATTCTTTACTTTTAAGGTTCATTGTTCTGTTATTTTTAGTTGTCTTGTATTGTACCCATCTGCATTTCTCGTGTTTTATTATACTTTTAAAAGGCAGATGTGGATTTGCCGCGTCCTTTGTGTAGTGAACGGCAGATTTGGGAGAGTTTTGGTTCGGACCTTCAGTCTGTGCTGAACTACGATCGTGCGAGGTCCTCTCTGACCCCCGATCATATTTTACTCGCCGAAGCTCGCCGTAATAGTTTACGGCGAGCTTCGTGTTTCTATTAGTTTTACTCTTCATGTAACATTATTTAATTTTACCTTTTCGTGTCAAGTGTAACTACTAGCTTTAGTTACTTGATATCATAATAAATTAATCGCTACTTATTTACAATTTACTTCAGTGTATTACTCGCCCACGGTCACGAATTCCCACAACTTAATTTACAAACTGTTTTCTTTTTTATGAGAAAAAAAAATCTTTTTGTGGTTCGTTTTCAGCAAACTAAATTAAAGTGGAGTCATTTTAATAGGTAACATTTGACAATTCATCAAATATTCAACAACGTAACCTTGTAACGGCGGGCATAAAATAACATATTTTTTCGTTTTGTTAGAACTGCACAATTGCTTACCTTTTTTCAATTACGATTACATATTTATTGTAATAATGACCGATACGAGTAATTTTACGATTTGCTTTCATTAATAAACCATTCTAAACATAATAAACAATTTCTGATCTAAAGAACTGAACGTCGTTACAAGGTTACGTCAGTTAACCATTTTTCTTTTTAAACACTAGGGATGTTACTCTAAAAATCGAAAGCTGATAAGTAGAATCGAATGCAATGACGACTTGTGAAGAAATATCACCATAAATTAATAACCACGTTGTGATTATAATAAAACATTTATTTATTATTCTTTTAACTAACTAGGTATAAAAATACAAAAAATAATGAAATAGAAAAATCATTGATGTTAGGTACAATTTAGGTGGTATGTTGCTGGCAACACCAGTGCCTGTCGATGACGCCATGTCATGTCGCCATTACATGACGCAGTCTTTTGTCGTTGTGCGAAGTGACTGTGCGTTTTTGGTGTGCTCTCTGTTATTTTGTTCTGACCCGGCTTTTTTATTGGACTGATCTTACTGACTACGTTTACCTGGCTATAAATTGGACTCCGATTGCTTAACGATTAGTAAACAAGAACAACATTACAGTCTTACCATGTCGAAACGGGGGAAAACGCTAAACAGTCAATCTCGCGAACTAGTGGTGAAATTGTACAATTATTTTGAACGGGAATCAATTAACGATGGGCCTCTTTTACCATTGACACAACCGAGAGAACGCGTTGCCGAAGCATTGGGAATAGGGAAGAGGACAGTAACTCAAATTCTGAAAGAGAAATACGGACCATCAGGCTCAGAAGATAATACTTTACGTACACCGAAAAAAAGAAAGAGGGACAAGAAAATTGTTGGCATTGATAATTTTGATGCTGCTGCAATTCGCAACCACATTTATGGATATTACTCGAGAAAAGAATATCCTACACGGGAAAAGCTAATAAGTTCGTTAAAAGACGCAGGCTTATTTTTTGGCGGTAAATCGTCTCTATCAAAGGTTTTGAAATCGATTGGCTTTAGTTTTAAAAAATCTGACAAGCGGAAAATCCTGCTAGAACGCTACGATATTATTTTGAAGAGAGTAACATTCTTACGTCAAGTAAATAAAATTACAGATTGGGACAATGTCGTGTTTATTGACGAAACATGGTTGAATGTGAACCATACGGTTTCGCGGACATGGACCGATGATACAGCGGCGTCCACCTCAAAAGTTCCACCGGGAAAAGGAGCC
This sequence comes from Luperina testacea, assembly GCA_927399505.1. Lineage (NCBI taxonomy): Eukaryota > Metazoa > Arthropoda > Insecta > Lepidoptera > Noctuidae > Luperina > Luperina testacea. The sequence goes on along the minus strand of OV656759.1, from coordinate 16,366,293 downwards.
CGACTTATTATATGTCACGCGGGATCAGCTTCTCAAGGTTTTATTCCAGACTGCCTCCTCGCATTCGCCTCTAAAACTACAAGTGATTACCATGAGGAAATGAACTTTGAGGTTTTTAAAGAGTGGTTTGAGAAGCTGCTAGTCAGCTTAGAAAACCCATCGAAAATTATAATGGACAATGCACCGTATCATTCTGTACAAGTTGATAAACCACCAACTCAAGCAAATAAAAAGCAAGAAATTGTCTCGTGGCTGGTAAGAAATGGTGTGGATGCAAGTCCAACTTTATTAAAAGTTGAGTTGTTAAATCTAGTAAAAGCAACTAAGCCGTCCAAGCTCCGCTATGTAATCGATGAACTAGCCCTAGAGCATGGACACGAAGTTATTCGATTGCCTCCCTACCATTGCCAGTATAACGCCATCGAGCTTATTTGGGCACAAATAAAGGGTTATGCAGCGCGGAACAATACTGAACCACCCTTCAGTACTGCTAAAATGATGTCTCTGCTAAAAACTGCGTGTGCAGAAGTCACTACAGAAGACTGGAAAAAAGTCGTAGAGAAAACAAAGAAAATAATTTTACAAGGTTTTGAACGAGATGTGAGAATAGACAATATTATTGAAAATGAATTAATAATATCTCTGAGTGCTGACAGCAGTGATGAAGATGACAATACTTTTAACAGTTCTGATAGTTCAACTGAATAAATGCAATTTTTTTGTTAAATTGTGTACTTGTCTTATTTTGCTCCTTAAATTTACGAAAAAAATAATAATAATGGGACAGGGATTCGCCTAATGATTTTTAAAATTCGCATATGTTTCAAGTCCGTATCGATTCATTCACTTTAATCGATTTTTATAAGCAGGTCACCTCACTATGAGGATAAAACTGACAGACGTCAAATGTTACCTATTAAAATGACTCCACTGTATGTTTAAAATTCACAACGGACAAAACAGCATTTTATATAAAGGATTACGAAATAAGTACAAAATTTGTCTAATGAAACGTCGTAACGTGATGAAGTGCGATGCGCCGGAGTTCTGCAAAACTTGATTTACCTGTTTGGTCTGTCACGATGAAATCTAGCTTCATTTCTCGTTTATTTTCGGCTGGGTCTGAGAGACATTGATATATTTAGTGTATGCTAGGATTTTTGTTTTAAAAGGTTCTCATGGCCACGAATAAATTCCTTTTGCGCATTTTATACCTATAATTTAGGTACAAGTAGGTACCATGTTAGGTATCTACCTGCTATGCACCTTGTAAACAAGACTTATTTTATTAGATACTACCTTCTGCCAGCGACTTCGTCTGCGTGAAATTTCACCCTCCTCCCATTCACACTCTTAAGGGTGAAATTAAGAAAAACCCTTACTTAGTGGATACCTACTCTTCATATAGAAGATAGAACACACGCTCCAAATTTCATGTCTCAGGCACTAGCGGTTTAGGCTGTACGTCGATATATCAGTCAGTCAGGACTTTGAATTTTATATGTATCCTAGATTAACACAATGGCAGCATTGTTTATTTTATTTTTAATTTGTGCGTGTTTTTGCCTGTAAACATGTCATTTTAATAAGATATCTTAATTTTACAATGTTATGATGATATACAATAACAATATTTATTTATTCTGACAACTTTAGGTTCACATAATTATGTGTTAGTAGGTAATGCTTAAAAAACTGTGTTAGTCCATCAATAAATTACATTTAGAATGATCCAAATTTAATTATAAAGATATTAAATATTCCCGCACTGTAGAACGTTATTAAATATACCTAATAGGAATCTGCATTCTTACCTGACGATAGATATGCGAGCCCTTTTCTCCGAGTCTCCGTAAGAGATACAGAGTATGATCCCTACGCAAGCAATACCAGAGCTGCAGAGGTGTGTTGCAACTTGCATCACCCTACTTTTACAGACACGTTAAGCCTCAGAAGAAAGCTTGAACTGAAAGTATTTTTAGAAACGTTATGATGATGACAAATATGATGAGGATGAGGGTTGGAGATAAGCCATAATGCATGTCCAATGCATTATAATATAACGTAAATAAACCATTTATATCCTATACTAAGAAATAACTATAACACAGATTAATGACGTAAGTGTCGCTATTTGAATACTACGCTGATGTAGTAAACCGTAATCAGCGTAATATTTATGTCATAAAACCACATGGAAATTTAAATAAGCTTACCGTTATAGATTGACGACTTTTAACAATACCTAACAACATAATGTAAAGAATGTACTTACTAATTCTATTTAAATATTTGTATGACGTCACATCCTGAGATATTGGAAATATTGCCGACGTCATCGTATGTAAATAGTAGTCAGATAATTTTATGGTCTTACTAGCTGACCCGACAGACGGTGTCCTGTTTTCGATTCGAAAGACACGTGACGCCACCTATTATCATTATAACGTTATTGTTCAGGAACAGCGCTTTTTTTTTCGGGATGAAAAGTACCCTATGTCCGTTTCTGTACACCTGACAAGTGACAAGGACAACGTATATGCAAAATTTCAAGATGATCGGTTCAGTGGTTTAGGCGTGAAAAGGTAACAAACAAACTTACTTTTGCATTTATAATATTAGTTAGAATGTCAAACGTCGATTAGATGGTTCATTCAACTCTGGAATATTTAAGTAGGTGGCTAAGCTATGTCAATTGGTTATTGAACATGAGAATGAGGAAAGAATATTCTCACTATCTATAGCTTGTTCTTGTCTGGTACCTTCAATTAAAATTAAGATGAATTGATGTAAAATGACAGGTTACATTACATCATTGTGATGTTATTATTTGTCTTTGAGCTTAGACATCTAAGAAGCTTCCTTCTTATTATGTCATCATCATCTGCCTAGCCTTTTCCCAACTATGTTGGGGTCGGCTTCCAATCTAACCGGATGCAGCTGAATATCAGTATTTTGTCTATCCAACTTTCACAACCCAGTTACTGGGAATTACGATGTCCCTTGGTAAGACTTCCTTCTTATTATGTATAAGATTTATCAACAAAATTTCGTTATTATGTATATCTGTAATGTATGACTTAGGTAGTGTGCCAACCACGTGCAAAATCGTCACAAGCTCAAATGCACGTCCACTCTGACCATTCTCACCCGTTCGAAATAACTAACATACCTTGTCTTTTGCATCGTTCACAAATTACATTCAAGATACCAGTTATGTAAAAAGAAATCAACAGTTCTTCGGAAGTATCACAAACGTTGAATTCGAAGAAAAACCTCAACGAATATACGAATTCTGTCCATACAATTATTTGAAAATACAGTTAGGTGCAGCAACCGAATATATGCGTAGCCTTGAAATATATAAAAAATATATCAGGACCTTACTCGCCAAAAAGTTTTGAAGAATTTAAAAATGAATCATCATTATACCGTGAATTCCTAGGTGAAGTTTCTTTGCAGACCAATTTTAAATTTTTGTTCTTAGTCGCTTGCTCATTGGGTGGCGTGCGGTAACCACCTCCAGACATCAGCCAGTGTCGCTTGAATAACTGGTTTGGTGACCTTTCTGTGTTGCACATTGGACGGACCCATACCATGAATTTATTTAGGCAATCATCAGCCAATAAGAACACAGTATTCATATATTTGTTCTTATTAATATCGCAGCCACTTTAAAATGTCCAGTCGGTTTTTTTTTATCTTAGATCAAACCTTTTGGTTGCTTACATAAAAATTACACGATCTTGTCTCGAATATCGCTGTACTGTCAACTTTCAAACTGCTTCTGTCATTAGTGTCTGTCCCAGACTAAAAAGTATACTTATATGGTGAATTATCCTACAATCCTACTAATATTATAAATGTGAAAGTTTATGAAGATGTTTGGATGTTTGTTACTCAATCACGCGTAAACCGTTGAACAGATTTGGATGAAAATTGGCACATAGATAGACCATTTCCTGGATTAACACATAGGATACTTTTTATCCCGATATTCCCACGGGACCGAAACTTACGCAGGTGAAATCGCGGGGCGATGCTAGTATAACGATATGTATGGATGAAGGGTCTTTTTTCATTACAGATTTTATAAGGCCCGATATAGTTGCCCACATTGCTAAGCTTTTCTGATACTAGGTTAGTATCAGAATTACAATATTGCACAATATTGGCCTTAAACAAATTGAAATGTCCTGGAATGTCTCTTGTGTGAGAGCGTTTGCAAATACAAGTAAGCCGGTTATTTGGCGCGCATCGAAGGCATCCAATATAACCACGTGGCCACGCTATGCCATACCTTTGTTAGTCTGGGAATTTCTCAACATTTTTGCATGTTGCTTGCAGCTGTTTGGGATAGGCGTAAAAGCGACAAGTTTTTGTATATACATATTAGGTCCCCACCTATGAAATCAGCGTTTTGTATGGAGAATTTTAAAGAAGTTGCATTTTTCATACTAACATTTTCTTAATTTATTTAACAACCATGAACACTAATGTTTTAAAACTTTTATGCACTAATGTTTAAAAACTAAGATAACGTATGCCACTTAGATTAAGCGACAAAAATAAGTTTTGGCTAAGTTAAAACAAATACATAGTGGTCATTTTGTACTAACAAAAAAGGGGTCATTTTTAAGGTATTTTTTATGTTTAGAAAACTATATGTACTAAGGTTTTTTTACTATTGGTAGTTGTCTATGATGCTCATAATCCGATAGAATATCAAGCAATTGATGAATATTTTAAATAATAGAAGTGACAAGGTTCTTTATTTGTGAGAAAAAAACGCCAATTTTATAGGTGGGGACCCAATACTTGGTATCTACCTATACCGGTTACGTTTTTATAGTTTACTAGCAGCGCCCCGTGGTTTCACCCGCATTAGTTTCGATCCCGTGGGAATATCGGGATATAAAGTAGCCTATGTGTTAATCCAGGGTGACCTACCTCCATACCTAGCAACAAACTTACAAACACACTCACAAACTTTCGCCTTTATGATATTAGTGTGATCTAATATTATAAAGGTCCATACTAATATTATAAATTCGAAAGTAACTTTGTCTGTCTGTATGTTACCTTTTCACGCCTAAACCACTGAACGGATTTCGATAAAATTTGACAGAGAAATAGATTGCATTCCGGGAAAGGACATAGGATAGTTTTTATCCCGATATTCCCACAGTATCGACACTTACGAGAGCGAAACCGCGTGGCGCAGCTAGTATTATTATTTTTTTTTTTCTATAGACTAATAACGTGTAATCAGATAGATACTATAAAATATAGCTCTTGCGCGGCTTGTGCGGGTGTAGGTGCTTGCTGCAACATCACCGCCAGTCGTCAGTCGTCGGTCGACACGACACACGTGCGACCAATTAATATACTTACATGGAACAACACCAAAATGTTCGCTGTAGCACCATGAACATAGGCTACAGGAGCTAGTGCGAATCTTGGGGTTCATTCTATTAAGGCTGCTCTCTCGAAAAAAGCTTGAAAAAAGCATGCAGATGAAGCCATTTTTTGTCGGCATTTACAGAGAAATTACATCTGAAAAAAATCCTTAGTAATCTTCATGATATAATACGTTTGTTTAGCCATAATTTTTCTACCGATATCACATAATTTAAAAAAAAATCACCAAATCACCTCCAAATCATTGAGATGAAACCGTTTTACTCCTTCATTTTTTATCAAAAGGGTGTAAAAAAATATATCTACATCTTTGCAATACAAAGGAGAATAATTTGGTTTTGTTACTTTTTTAAAATATGTATTATTTTTATGATAATAAATTAAAAAGGCCTCTGATAAAGGACTGCGTCTACATCACCCCCGCACTCGTCCATAAATTTAGTGCGGGGCGCATCGTGTTGCTAGGTGGACGTATGTCGCGTTGCGAGAACTCCGCACTACGAAATAAAATCGTAAAATATTACTGCACAAACAAAAAGTGTACCTACCCAAGCGGGGCTTTATGAAACTTATGCGCTGTCCATTACTCTGTGTACATAGGTACTGTTTATAAAATACCTACCTCATTCAAACGAAAGTTGTAAGTACTAGTAGTGAATGATCACAGAAGGTCCACGTCCACGAAATGATTCAGCCAATATTATAAATTTTACTTTTCGGTGCTTAGGTAAAGTCTATTATTCTGATGCGTTGCGATTATTTGTGACATATTGTGACACAAAACTGAAAATGCTCCTAAAGTAGGTATTAATTATGATTATAGGTTACGTACTTGCTAATAATTTGTCGATTTATTGATTACCGGCGTAATTATTTTCAAATAAAAAAATCAAATCAAATCATTTATTTGCATAAAACAGGTTCAGTGGATGTTAAAAAAGGTCAAATGGTACACTGTTAATAACCATAATATATAAGGTGTGCAAATATAAAACAAGAATGTTAACTGTTAATTTCACTATTCAATAAAGTACGGACGCCAAGCACATCAACCTACCCGAAACTGTCAAATTTTCGCAATCAACTTTGAACCTTATGCTTTAGTGATAAAGTTGAAAATCTATTAAAGAAATCTGACAGACTGTAGTAACTTGATGTGCTGGCGTCTGTACAATGTCATTGAAAATAAAATTATCGTAAATACAGATCAGTCAACAAAATAAGGAATTAAAAATAATAATGTCATACAATAGTAAAAAGTAGTAGTTCAGTAGTATATATGTATATACAGGCTGAATTTTTTTAACCTCACCTAGAGGGCAAGTACTCTAAACACTGGAGATAGCAAATTTTACTCAAAGGAAAATCCCTTCATTAAAAAAAAAAAACAAATCTGCATTCAAAGATTTTCGAAAATTCGCTTGCCGCTCTCGGGAATCGAACCGGCTAAAATCCGAAAAATAATACCCTGTACTTTTATGGCATCAATCGATAGGGTCAATCATAAGGATCAAATCTCTCTATGGCAGATCGAAAGTCGAATACTTTTTACTCGACTTCTATCGTCGCGGGTGACATCAATCAATCAATTAAATCAGCCTATCGCAGACCGCGGGTGGCACAGACTACATAAAATTAGAAAAACAAATTGGTAGTCATGTTTTTTATTATAATTATCACTTATCATTACTAGATCCATGTGGGCTAAAGTGGGTCAATAATATTATTCAACTAATTAAATCAAATAAAAAAATCATTACCTATACGTAGTGAATCAATTAGTTCTACCAGAGAAGTTGAAGGTGATTCTGTTGATTTGGATGTGAATGTATTTTTTTTTTACAAATTATGAACCTATATTTTTGTTTTACTTGTAAATATATGTATAACTGCATTCATTTTAGGAACAAGATGATTTGGGCATTCAAAAACTACGGTCTCTATTGGATGACATGGTGACTCACAAGCATCTTGTAAGGTCTGTCGAAGAACTTGAAGATTATTCAGCTGAATTTTAGTTATAATATATTTGTTTATAAAAAATATAACAAATAATATGACATACACTAGTGATAATTATACTACCTATACCTACCTACCTGCCTACCCTACCTGCCTACCTATCTACCCTACCTTCCTATCTGCCTTACCCTAACTACCTACCTACCTACCTACCCTACATACCTACCTACCTATCTACGTACATGCCTACCTACCCTTCTTCTCTTCATAGAAACCTTCCTAAGACTTCAACGAATATTTAAAAAAAAACCGAATTGGTCCAGCCATTCTTGAGTTTTGCGCTTAGCAGCACATTTAGCCATTAATTTTAGTTAAAAAGATACATTAAGTTGTTTACCACATGGCATGCCAGGCTGATTTATATTAAGGGTATAGCTTCTACTCACGGCCTCGAAAGCTTTTAACAATTTTATTCGTAACCATAGCCCGAAAAGTACATCCATATCAATAGATAATACCTAAATAAAACCAAAACTGGACCATTGTAAATACAGGGTGTCCCAGAACTCAACGTCAAGCCGAAACGGGGTGACAGGATTGATCATAACCATCACGAGAAAAATCTGAAAAAAAATCTATCCCATGCAGTTTGAAAATTATGGGCATTTTAAGAAAACCTAGAATTTTGATCAAACTGTAACATTTTTCGGTTATTGTGGTTATTCTTTTTTATTTTTGTTCATTTGAACTTTGGAAACGTAATCCTAAATAACATTTCTAGAATCCCAATAAAAAATAATGACACAATTGCCTCAAGTTTCCGAGAATTGAGACTATTCGTTAAACTACGAATTTAAAATTTTCAAGATTCGTCGACTTTGATAGGCCCTCCTTTAAAAAAAATGTACTAGAGTGCCTTGGCAAGTGGCATTAAAAGTTGCCGCATTTAATCAGAATTCTAAAATGGTACAATACTTGTTAGTTCCATACAATAAAAAAGAGTAAAAAAATTAAAACCTCAAGTAACCCGATTTTTGCTATCTCAGTTAAAATGTTTTTGATTCGCACAAGCTCTAGGTAGGTTCTTAATTTTAAGGCAAAATGATGAGAGAGATGGATAGTGGGTATGTTTGCCATGAGTGAGCGAGACAGATAGTGACGCCACTTTTATTAAAGTGAAAAAAGTGAAAAAAGGTTAGTAAAATAATGAAAAATCTTGATCTAGTTTAATTTAGGTTTGTTGGAATAAAAGTCAGATAGAGAAATAACGTTTTTTATTATAATAAATGTTCAAATTGTTTACCATCAGCCTCAAATTTTTTTTAATTTTTTTACTCTTTTTTATTGTATGGAACTAACAAGTATTGTACCATTTTAGAATTCTGATTAAATGCGCCAACTTTTAATGCCACTTGCCAAGGCACTCTAGTACATTTTTTTTAAAGGAGGGCCAATCAAAGTCGACGAATCTTGAAAATTTTAAATTCGTAGTTTAACGAATAGTCTCAATTCTCGGAAACTTGAGGCAATCGTGTCATTATTTTTTATTGGGATTCTAGAAATGTTATTTGGGATTACGTTTCCAAAGTTTAATTGAACAAAAATAAAAAAGAATAACCACAATAACCGAAAAATGGTACAGTTTGATCAAATTTCTAGGTTTTTCTTAAAATGCCCATAATTTTCAAACTGCATGGGATCGATTTTTTTTTATATTTTTCTCGTGATGGTTATGATTAATCCTGTCACCCCGTTTCGGCTTGACGTTGAGTTCTGGGACACCCTGTATATGTGGTACACATAATTATTTAACTTTCACGATGACTTGACCTTCTGTGATTTCGATACTCTGTGACGAGACTAGGCGAGGCAAACCGTGGTGGCGGCGCACACAACCGCACATTTTCTGTTGCATGCGGGTAGCGGAGTGGCGCGGAGAAGGGGTCGTTAGCTCCGCCCAAATGCTCAAGGTTATCGGCATTAATACAGGCCTTAATCGATTCTGGTTTAACCACGCTGGGATCGGTGCAATTCATTCATTCATGCATTCATTCATTCATTACTTACATGGAACAACACCAAATAATATTTTGACGAATTATAAAAAAAAAAAAATCTAAATAAATTATCCTAATTGTGACGTCTAGCGTAGTAGGAAATTGATTTTCCTGAAATCAATTTCCTACTACGCTACCGTCATTATGGCCATATTCAGAATGAAGGCAAATAAATCGATGCTGCATTAAATTTAGTTCCTAGTTCTGATGTAGTACGGTTAGAATCTTCGCATACCTAACCTGGAAAAGTACCTAACCCTTTTTTGGTTTTGCCAGATCGTAAAAAGCTGACCACATTTCCGTAGAATTTTTATATGGGAAACCTATACAGTGTTTTGATGTCATGCATAGTAGGTTATAAAACATAGTTGCATAACCACTTATACAAATAATAAATATTCATATCATGTTATTCTTGTCACAATACATACTTAAAATAGTTTTTATATACAAAGTGCTTTAAGGAAAACCAATATAACTGGCTTGCATAATATTATCAGTCTAGAATTCAAATAGGATTTGTCTGAGTGAAGATATGTATCTAAACATAAAATGAGAAGGACATTTGTATACTGAAGCCTTCATCTTGTTTCAAGATCTTGCTAATATAAACTTCTGAAGGAAAAAAAGAATACTGATACATTTATTTAGCACAGACTAAAAGGCACGCAACATACACTGCAAATAAATGAGAAGAAGGTATGCGACAATGTTCACACCGAGCCTGTAATGCTGAATCCACACTTACTTCATTGTACTGTGGTTTAGTGGAAACTTTCAAAGCAAATAAACACCTGACAGTGTAAACCACCAAAACACAAAAGCCTTCTATACTTCAAATATTTAGACTGCTGTAGGTTTTTAATACGTTTGTGTCCATGTGTCCACCAATTCGCACTGGTCCCGCGTGGTGGATTACGGCCCACTCCCTCACCGAGAGGAAACCACTATCCTAGCAGTGGGAACATTATATGCTGATTGTGCTTATGTTTTGTGCCCTTATTCTCGTGATCCTGAATAATCCTGATTGTTCATTAGGTTAATAGTATGGCGCAACATATTCTGCAATTATTTAGTCCAAAAACCATTGGCATTTTAGTCTTGTGAGGTTATCTACAATGTCTGCAATATGCTATTGCAGATAATGTACGTAGGTATTACAGCTTTTCAACCTATGATTAGGTATTTCCAACACTGAAAAAATACCCTTTGTTTTAATCATAGGTACCTATATGATGCAGTTGATTCAGTTCATTTCTCTCAATTATTTTTCCCTTAAGTCATTTGTTTAGAGGGAATTACGACTGTCGTATTGTGCATTATTCATAAAACAATAATTTGCATGAACTTAAAATCCGTGTGTCACAAAGTCGCAATATTTGTAATTTAATGATTCCAAAATTGTGTGAAATATCTCTTTTCGAGTTGTGGAGATTTTAGACAAGGTCTGAGTTATAATAATAGCTACAGAAATAAATGCTTAATCATAAACATACATCCGATCCCTATAGATCCGACCTAATAATCATCAATACCCGAACCGATAATTGCGAATGGGTTTTTTATTAAACGTATGGATTCATCCTGTAAATGTAATAATGGATTTTGTAGAAGTGTTTGTTACAATACAAACTTCCGATTACCTGACAACAGAATTGAAATCCCCCACTCAATTATTTCGCAATAATTAAATATTTAAGATGCGTAATATTTGAAAATTCCATACCTACAACATTTTGCGTCCAGGAAAACTCATCAAGTGCATATTAACAATACAGCCTTCTTACAACGAAACATTGAATGGAAATTAGACCTTATGCTTTCTTAATAAAGTGTATTTTATGTGTCACATTTGAAGTTGAATAACAACATGCGCGTGAGTTGATTGAAAGCTCAGACTACGACGGCGCACGGCGGTTACGTGACCGTTTACCCGTTCATCTAATTTGGCTTTTAAAATAGTTTTTCTTAAACATATAATTATTATTTATTTGCAATCTCCGCCGCTTCAATTAACTGCACGACCATATGGAATTAGAACCGTTTACAGCAAATTGGTTTTTATATCTTGATCACCGTTAATCTAGTTGATTTTTAAATTGGATCAATGTCTCTACTCCAACGTCTCCAACACATTTTATTACTCGTATATATTGCAACATCGACATTGAACGTAAAATCGGAATTATTACAGGACCTTTTATTAGATGAACGTAAAATCTTAAGGAATTGTTACAGTACCTTTTATTAGGTTCCCATAATACCTACCGACCTACTTGCTGCTGGTATCTGATTGAATGGAGATCACTTGTTATAATTATTTTACATAATTATACATTTTATGTGTTGTCTTTTATATCTTCTGTGTTGCACCAAATGATTTATCTGTTTGCTCGCATAATGATTTAATGGGCCTTTAAGGTTAGGAAAAGTTCATAATTATAATACCTACTATTGATTGATATTTCATTTCAATAGGATTAATTATATGAACTTATATTTATATGATATAATTCTGATATAATATAATGATTATAATTCTGTTAATACATAGGTACTTGTTACGGTCGCGAATCATATTTAAATCAACATTCAACCTGACATTCAAATTGCAAAAACGTATGAAAATTTTAATTTCTTATCGCAACCCCCTTAATTAGGGTCTAAAAGGCTTCAAAATCTTCTAATTGTAATACGAACAACCAATACAGAGTGGTTTTGTTTTGGAATCCAAAAGTTCTACCTTCATATCCAAATGATCTGCCCAAAATCCGTACCTATTGTATGTGGCAGGTAGAAATTTTACTGCCTCAAAATCGACTACGACGCCGGAAGGCTTAGATGAAACATAGACATGGGAAAAGCAGTACCTGTCTGTTTAGGTAACATAAAGTTAATACACACGTTGCAAAAAAAATTATCTGTGGTCTGTCCCCTTTTATAAAAAAAGTAAAAGGCTCTTTGGCATATAACGCAATATTACTTGCAACCTAAAGTTTTGTTTCCAAGAACCCTTTTTTCGATGACTCATATTATTCGCACGGTCAGGTATGCACGTTAGCACGTAAAGGGGTTTTACTCTATACAAGGAAATTGGTTCAATATACCGTTTCTCTGATCTGTCATCATTCATTTTGCATTTGAATACGTCAATACTGAGAATCATGTCAATAACATATTTTTTTTTTGTTGTGCCTATAGCTAAACTAAACAAGTTCGCTTTAGAAAGTGATGCGCTAAAGTAGCAGGGAGTAGAATCATAGTTACAACTTTGGCCTCAAATGTCATGAATTAATACTCATTCGATAGAATAACTTGAACTTAGAGTTTAGTTTAGTAAAAATACATATTTTTTACGGTCGCGAATCATATTTTGGCATACACAACCAGCAGGGTGATTGCGTAGCACACTATCAGTAGCAATGGGTTTCATTTTGACAGATGAACAACATTGCGTTATTTACGTTGTGGAGCAAACACATTTTTCGAACATATGGAGCAATAGATTAAGATTAGCAATATCCTTCAAAATGATTCAGATTTAGATTCATACTGTGTTACGCAGTTAGGATGCTTATCTTTCATCATCATCATCATCATTTCAGCCCGTAATCACCCACTGCTAGGTAGAGGCCTCCTCTTTCTTCTGCCATACTTCCCGGTTCCGTGCAGTGCAACCTGATACTCACCTACAAATTGCAAAAACCTTAGAGAATTTAAAATTCACGGGCTGGCCCGGTGCTTTCACCTTAAACAAAGAAACTCTTTAAACATCTCTGGTTGTAAAATAAACTTTCCATATTGGTTATCTTAAGATGACATTTGGTTGACGAAAACATGAAAATTAATCACTCCATCAGGAAACCCCTCCATAAGGAAGAACTTATGGCGTCCTACGTATGCAGATGTTTGTGTGTAAAATATATCCTAAGCATACATTATCACCTTCATTGGAGATTTTCCGCAACAAATAATTTACAAATATATTTACTTACGACAATACCACTTGTGCTATTGTTAGCACAATGCCACAGTAAACCTAAAGCATATATTTGATTTTGACAAAATAATTAGCTCCTTTTGGGCTTCGAAGTCGCGGTAGTAAAATATGTGGCGCAAGTTGAGAGAAGACTTTGTTCAGTAGGTAGGTATTTCTCTACCCCCCACTGACTGACCTCAGGGGATATATGTGAGTGAACTTAGCAGATCATTGTCCAGCAGATCAAAAATAAAAAAGAGTTCTCTTCGCATGCAGCTGAGTTCTACAGTTCCTGATACTTTTTAGAAATAGTTCTGGCGTTTTCACCTTATAATGTCAATTGGCATAATGATCTGCCAACTTCCCGTAGCAGATCATTTTGCAGCAGATCAAAAAAAATTTGGGTTCTCATCGCATGCGGCTGAGTTCTACAGTTCCTGATACTTTTTAGAAATAGTTCTGGCGTTTTGACATTAAAAAAGTCAATTGGCAAAATGATCTGCCAACTTCCCGTAGCAGATCATTTTGCAGCAGATCAAAAAAAAAATGGGTTCTCATCGCATGCGGCGGAGTTCTACAGTTCCTGGTGCTTTTCAGGAATAGTTCTGAACTCACGTCCACGTGCCAACAACTCAAGTCAGAACGTTTAAAAAGTCGAAAAATACAATTTTTATCGTTTCAAACAATTCCTGAAAGCTAGAACTCCTTCGTTTTTTACAGGTTAATATCAGAACTGCAGTCTAAAACTCGATCCAAGTCCAGAACTCACGTTGGAATGCCAGCAGATCATGTCAAAAGGTTAAAAAGTCGAAAAATACATATTTATCGTCTCAATCAATTCCTGAAAGCTAGAACTCCTTTGTTTTTTACAGGTTAATATCAGAACTGCAATCTAGAACTCGATCCGAATCCAGAACTCACGAAAAAGTCGAAAAATACAATTTTTATCATTTCAATCAATTCTTGAAAGCTAGAACTCTTTGGTTTCTTACAGGTCAATATCAGAACTACAATTTAGAACTCGATCCGCGTCCAGAACTCGCGTCAAAATGCCAGCAGATCATGGCAGAATGTTAAAAGTCGAAAAATACAATTTTATCGTTTCAAACAATTCTTGAAAGCTAGAACTCTTTCGTTTTTCACAGGCTAATATCAGAACTACAATCTAGAATTTGATCCGAGGCCAGAACTCATGTTGGAATACCAGCAGATCATGTCAAAACGTTAAAAGTCGAAAAATACAATTTTTATCGTTTCGAACAATTCTTGAAGGCTAGAACTCTTTCGTTTCTTACAGGCTAATATCAGAACTACAATTTAGAACTCGATCCGCGTCCAGAACTCGCGTCAAAATGCCAGCAGATCATGGCAGAACGTTAAAAGTTGAAAAATACAATTTTATCGTTTCAAACAATTCTTGAAGGCTAGAACTCCTTGGTTTCTTACAGGCCAATATCAGAACTACAATTTAGAACTCGATCCGCGCCCAGAACTCGCGTCAAAGTGCCAGCAGATCATGGCAGAACGTTAAAAGTTGAAAAATACAATTTTATCGTTTCAAACAATTCTTGAAGGCTAGAACTCCTTCGTTTCTTACAGGCCTATATCAGAACTACAATTTAGAACTCGATCCGCGCCCAGAACTCGCGTCAAAATGCCAGCAGATCATGGCTGAACGTTAAAAGTTGAAAAATACGATTTTATCATTTCAAACAATTCTTGAAGGCTAGAACTCTTTCGCTTCTTACAGGCCAATATCAGAACTACAATTTAGAACTCGATCCGCGCCCAGAACGCGCGTCAAAATGCCAGCAGATCATGGCAGAACGTTAAAAGTTGAAAAATACAATTTTATCGTTTCAAACAATTCTTGAAGGCTAGAACTCTTTGGTTTCTTAAAGGCCAATATCAGAACTACAATTTAGAACTCGATCCGCGCCCAGAACTCGCGTCAAAATGCCAGCAGATCATGGCAGAACGTTAAAAGTTGAAAAATACAATTTTATCGTTTCAAACAATTCTTGAAGGCTAGAACTCCTTCGTTTCTTACAGGCCAATATCAGAACTACAATTTTGAACTCGATCCGCGCCCAGAACTCGCGTCAAAATGCCAGCAGATCATGGCAGAACGTTAAAAGTTGAAAAATACAATTTTATCGTTTCAAACAATTCTTGAAGGCTAGAACTCTTTCGTTTCTTACAGGCCTATATCAGAACTACAATTTAGAACTCGATCCGCGCCCAGAACTTGCGTCAAAATGCCAGCAGATCATGGCTGAACGTTAAAAGTTGAAAAATACAATTTTATCATTTCAAACAATTCTTGAAGGCTAGAACTCCTTCGTTTCTTACAGGCCAATATCAGAACTACAATTTAGAACTCGATCCGCGCCCAGAACTCGCGTCAAAATGCCAGCAGATCATGGCAGAACGTTAAAAGTTGAAAAATACAATTTTATCGTTTCAAACAATTCTTGAAGGCTAGAACTCTTTCGTTTCTTACAGGCCTATATCAGAACTACAATTTAGAACTCGATCCGCGCCCAGAACTTGCGTCAAAATGCCAGCAGATCATGGCTGAACGTTAAAAGTTGAAAAATACAATTTTATCATTTCAAACAATTCTTGAAGGCTAGAACTCTTTCGTTTCTTACAGGCCTATATCAGAACTACAATTTAGAACTCGATCCGCGCCCAGAACTCGCGTCAAAATGCCAGCAGATCATGGCAGAACGTTAAAAGTTGAAAAATACAATTTTATCGTTTCAAACAATTCTTGAAGGCTAGAACTCCTTGATTTCTTACAGGCCAATATCAGAACTACAATTTAGAACTCGATCCGCGCCCAGAACTCGCGTCAAAATGCCAGCAGATCATGGCAGAACGTTAAAAGTTGAAAAATACAATTTTATCGTTTCAAACAATTCTTGAAGGCTAGAACTCCTTCGTTTCTTACAGGCCTATATCAGAACACAATTTAGAACTCGATCCGCGCCCAGAACTCGCGTCAAAATGCCAGCAGATCATGGCTGAACGTTAAAAGTTGAAAAATACGATTTTATCATTTCAAACAATTCTTGAAGGCTAGAACTCTTTCGCTTCTTACAGGCCAATATCAGAACTACAATTTAGAACTCGATCCGCGCCCAGAACTCGCGTCAAAATGCCAGCAGATCATGGCAGAACGTTAAAAGTTGAAAAATACAATTTTATCGTTTCAAACAATTCTTGAAGGCTAGAACTCCTTGGTTTCTTAAAGGCCAATATCAGAACTACAATTTAGAACTCGATCCGCGCCCAGAACTCGCGTCAAAATGCCAGCAGATCATGGCAGAACGTTAAAAGTTGAAAAATACAATTTTATCGTTTCAAACAATTCTTGAAGGCTAGAACTCTTTCGTTTCTTACAGGCCTATATCAGAACTACAATTTAGAACTCGATCCGCGCCCAGAACTTGCGTCAAAATGCCAGCAGATCATGGCTGAACGTTAAAAGTTGAAAAATACAATTTTATCATTTCAAACAATTCTTGAAGGCTAGAACTCTTTCGTTTCTTACAGGCCTATATCAGAACTACAATTTAGAATTCGATCCGCGCCCAGAACTCGCGTCAAAATGCCAGCAGATCATGGCAGAACGTTAAAAGTTGAAAAATACAATTTTATCGTTTCAAACAATTCTTGAAGGCTAGAACTCCTTGATTTCTTACAGGCCAATATCAGAACTACAATTTAGAACTCGATCCGCGCCCAGAACTCGCGTCAAAATGCCAGCAGATCATGGCAGAACGTTAAAAGTTGAAAAATACAATTTTATCGTTTCAAACAATTCTTGAAGGCTAGAACTCCTTGGTTTCTTAAAGGCCAATATCAGAACTACAATTTAGAACTCGATCCGCGCCCAAAACTCGCGTCAAAATGCCAGCAGATCATGGCAGAACGTTAAAAGTTGAAAAATACAATTTTATCGTTTCAAACAATTCTTGAAGGCTAGAACTCCTTCGTTTCTTACAGGCCAATATCAGAACTACAATTTAGAACTCGATCCGCGCCCAGAACTCGCGTCAAAATGCCAGCAGATCATGGCTGAACGTTAAAAGTTGAAAAATACAATTTTATCATTTCAAACAATTCTTGAAGGCTAGAACTCTTTCGTTTCTTACAGGCCTATATCAGAACTACAATTTAGAACTCGATCCGCGCCCAGAACTCGCGTCAAAATGCCAGCAGATCATGGCAGAACGTTAAAAGTTGAAAAATACAATTTTATCGTTTCAAACAATTCTTGAAGGCTAGAACTCCTTGATTTCTTACAGGCCAATATCAGAACTACAATTTAGAACTCGATCCGCGCCCAGAACTCGCGTCAAAATGCCAGCAGATCATGGCAGAACGTTAAAAGTTGAAAAATACAATTTTATCGTTTCAAACAATTCTTGAAGGCTAGAACTCCTTCGTTTCTTACAGGCCTATATCAGAACTACAATTTAGAACTCGATCCGCGCCCAGAACTCGCGTCAAAATGCCAGCAGATCATGGCTGAACGTTAAAAGTTGAAAAATACGATTTTATCATTTCAAACAATTCTTGAAGGCTAGAACTCTTTCGCTTCTTACAGGCCAATATCAGAACTACAATTTAGAACTCGATCCGCGCCCAGAACTCGCGTCAAAATGCCAGCAGATCATGGCAGAACGTTAAAAGTTGAAAAATACAATTTTATCGTTTCAAACAATTCTTGAAGGCTAGAACTCCTTGGTTTCTTAAAGGCCAATATCAGAACTACAATTTAGAACTCGATCCGCGCCCAAAACTCGCGTCAAAATGCCAGCAGATCATGGCAGAACGTTAAAAGTTGAAAAATACAATTTTATCGTTTCAAACAATTCTTGAAGGCTAGAACTCCTTCGTTTCTTACAGGCCAATATCAGAACTACAATTTAGAACTCGATCCGCGCCCAGAACTCGCGTCAAAATGCCAGCAGATCATGGCAGAACGTTAAAAGTTGAAAAATACAATTTTATCGTTTCAAACAATTCTTGAAGGCTAGAACTCTTTCGTTTCTTACAGGCCTATATCAGAACTACAATTTAGAACTCGATCCGCGCCCAGAACTTGCGTCAAAATGCCAGCAGATCATGGCTGAACGTTAAAAGTTGAAAAATACAATTTTATCATTTCAAACAATTCTTGAAGGCTAGAACTCTTTCGTTTCTTACAGGCCTATATCAGAACTACAATTTAGAACTCGATCCGCGTCCAGAACTCGCGTCAAAATGCCAGCAGATCATGGCAGAACGTTAAAAGTCGAAAAATACAATTTTATCGTTTCAAACAATTCTTGAATGCTAGAACTCTTTCGTTTCTTACAGGTTAATATCAGAACTACAATTTAGAACTCGATCCGCGCCCAGAACTCGCGTCAAAATGCCAGCAGATCATGGCTGAACGTTAAAAGTTGAAAAATACGATTTTATCATTTCAAACAATTCTTGAAGGCTAGAACTCTTTCGCTTCTTACAGGCCAATATCAGAACTACAATTTAGAACTCGATCCGCGCCCAGAACTCGCGTCAAAATGCCAGCAGATCATGGCAGAACGTTAAAAGTTGAAAAATACAATTTTATCGTTTCAAACAATTCTTGAAGGCTAGAACTCCTTCGTTTCTTACAGGCCAATATCAGAACTACAATTTAGAACTCGATCCGCGCCCAGAACTCGCGTCAAAATGCCAGCAGATCATGGCAGAACGTTAAAAGTCGAAAAATACAATTTTATCGTTTCAAACAATTCTTGAATGCTAGAACTCTTTCGTTTCTTACAGATTAATATCAGAACTACAATTTAGAACTCGATCCGCGTCCAGAACTCGCGTCAAAATGCCAGCAGATCATGGCAGAACGTTAAAAGTTGAAAAATAAAATTTTATCGTTTCAAACAATTCTTGAATTCTAGAACTCCTTGGTTTCTTACAGGCCAATATCAGAACTACAATTTAGAACTCGATCCGCGCCCAGAACTCGCGTCAAAATGCCAGCAGATCATGGCAGAACGTTAAAAGTTGAAAAATACAATTTTATCGTTTCAAACAATTCTTGAAGGCTAGAACTCCTTCGTTTCTTACAGGCCTATATCAGAACTACAATTTAGAACTCGATCCGATGCCAGAACTCGCGTCAAAATGCCAGCAGATCATGGCAGAACGTTAAAAGTCGAAAAATACAATTTTATCGTTTCAAACAATTCTTGAAGGCTAGAACTCCTTCGTTTCTTACAGGCCTATATCAGAACTACAATTTAGAACTCGATCCGCGCCCAGAACTCGCGTAAAAATGCCAGCAGATCATGGCTGAACGTTAAAAGTTGAAAAATACGATTTTATCATTTCAAACAATTCTTGAAGGCTAGAACTCTTTCGCTTCTTACAGGCCAATATCAGAACTACAATTTAGAACTCGATCTGAGTCCAGAACTCGCATCCAATTGCCAGCAGATCATGGCAGAACGTTCAAAAAGTCGAAAAATAGATAAATACAATTTTTATTGTTTCAAACAATTCTTGAAAGCTAGAACTCTTTCGATTTTCACAGGTTAATACCAGTACTACAATCTAGAACTCGATCTGAGTCCAGAACTCACATGCAAGTACCAGCAGATCATGGCAGAACGTTCAAAAAGTCGAAAAATAGAAAAATACAATTTTTATTGTTTCAAACAATTCATGAAAGCTAGAACTCTTTCGTTTTTTACAGGCTAATATCAGAACTACAATCTAGAACTCGGTCTGAGTCCAGAACTCGCATCCAATTGCCAGCAGATCATGGCAGAACGTTCAAAAAGTTGAAAAATAGATAAATACAATTTTTGTTGTTTCAAACAATTCATGAAAGCTAGAACTCTTTCGTGTTTCACAGGTTAATACCAGTACTACAATCTAGAACTCGATCTGAGTCCAGAACTCACGTGCGAGTGCCAGCAGATCACGGCAGAACGTTAAAAGTCGAAAAATACAATTTTATCGTTTCAAACAATTCATGAAATCTAGAACTCTTTCCTTTTGCACAGGCTAATATAAGAACTACAATCTAGAACTCGATCCGAGTCCAGAACTCACGTGCGAGTGCCAGCAGATCATGGCAGAACGTTAAAAGTCGAAAAATACAATTTTATCGTTTCCCACAATTCATGTAAACTAGAACTCCTTTGTTTTTCACAGGTTAATACCAGTACTACAATCTAGAACTCGATCTGAGTCCAGAACTCACATGCAAGTACCAGCAGATCATGGCAGAACGTTCAAAAAGTCGAAAAATAGAAAAATACAATTTTTATTGTTTCAAACAGTTCATGAAAGCTAGAACTCTTTCGTTTTTCACAGGTTAATACCAGTACTACAATCTAGAACTCGATCTGAGTCCAGAACTCACATGCAAGTACCAGCAGATCATGGCAGAACGTTCAAAAAGTCGAAAAATAGAAAAATACAATTTTTATTGTTTCAAACAATTCTTGAAAGCTAGAACTCTTTCGTTTTTCACAGGTTAATACCAGTACTACAATCTAGAACTCGATCTGAGTCCAGAACTCGCATGCAAGTACCAGCAGTGATCTGCTGGTACTCGCACGTGAGTTCTGGACTCGGATTGAGTTCTAGATTGTAGTTCTGATATTACTCTGTAAAATACGAAGGAGTTCTAGTTTTCATGCATTGTTTGAAACGATAAAATTGTATTTTTCGACTTTTAATGTTCTGCCATGATCTGCTGGCACTCGCACGTGAGTGCTGGACTCGGATCGAGTTCTAGATTGTAGTTCTGATATTAGCCTGTGAAAAACGAAAGAGTTCTAGCTTTCATGAATTGTTTGAAACAATAAAAATTGTATTTTTCTATTTTTCGACTTTTTGAACGTTCTGCCATGGTCTGCTGGTACTCGCACGTGAGTTCTGGACTCGGATCGAGTTCTAGATTGTAGTTCTTATATTAGCCTGTGCAAAAGGAAAGAATTCTAGCTTTCATGAATTGTTTGAAACAATAAAAATAGTATTTTTCTATTTTTCGACTTTTTGAACGTTCTGCCATGATCTGCTGGCAATTGGATGCGAGTTCTGGACTCAGATCGAGTTCTAGATTGTAGTTCTGATATTAGCCTGTGAAAAACGAAAGAGTTCTAGTTTTCATGAATTGTTTGAAACGATAAAATTGTATTTTTCGACTTTTAACGTTCTGCCATGATCTGCTGGCACTCGCACGTGAGTGCTGGACTCGGACCGAGTTCTAGATTGTAGTTCTGATATAAGCCTGTGAAAAACGAAAGAGTTCTAGCTTTCATGAATTGTTTGAAACAATAAAAATTGTAATTATCTATTTTTCGACTTTTTGAACGTTCTGCCATGATCTGCTGGTACTTGCATGTGAGTTCTGGACTCAGATCGAGCTCTAGATTGTAGTACTGGTATTAAGCTGTGAAAAACGAAAGAGTTCTAGCTTTCAAGAATTGTTTGAAACAACAAAAATTGTATTTAACTATTTTTCGACTTTTTGAACGTTCTGCCATGATCTGCTGGCAATTGGATGCAAGTTCTGGACTCAGATCGAGTTCTAGATTGTAGTTCTGATATTAGCCTGTGAAAAACGAAAGAGTTCTAGTTTTCATGAATTGTTTGAAACGATAAAATTGTATTTTTCGACTTTTAACGTTCTGCCATGATCTGCTGGCACTCGCACGTGAGTGCTGGACTCGGATCGAGTTCTAGATTGTAGTTCTGATATTACTCTGTAAAATACGAAGGAGTTCTAGTTTTCATGAATTGTTTGAAACGATAAAATTGTATATTTCGACTTTTAACGTTCTGCCATGATCTGCTGGCATTTTGACGCGAGTTCTGGACGCGGATCGAGTTCTAAATTGTAGTTCTGATATTGACCTGTAAGAAACCAAAGAGTTCTAGCTTTAAATGATAAAAATTGTATTTTTCGACTTTTTCGGGAGTTCTGGATTCAGATCGATCTCTAGATTGCAGTTCTGATATTAACCTGTAAAAAACAAAGGAGTTCTAGCTTTCAGGAATTGATTGAGACGATAAATATGTATTTTTCGACTTTTTAACCTTTTGACATGATCTGCTGGTATTCCAACGTGAGTTCTGGACTTGGATCGAGTTTTAGACTGCAGTTCTGATATTAACCTGTAAAAAACGAAGGAGTTCTAGCTTTCAGGAATTGTTTGAAACGATAAAAATTGTATTTTTCGACTTTTTAAACGTTCTGACTTGAGTTGTTGGCACGTGGACGTGAGTTCAGAACTATTCCTGAAAAGCACCAGGAACTGTAGAACTCCGCCGCATGCGATGAGAACCCATTTTTTTTTTGATCTGCTGCAAAATGATCTGCTACGGGAAGTTGGCAGATCATTTTGCCAATTGACTTTTTTAATGTCAAAACGCCAGAACTATTTCTAAAAAGTATCAGGAACTGTAGAACTCAGCCGCATGCGATGAGAACCCAAATTTTTTTTGATCTGCTGCAAAATGATCTGCTACGGGAAGTTGGCAGATCATTATGCCAATTGACATTATAAGGTGAAAACGCCAGAACTATTTCTAAAAAGTATCAGGAACTGTAGAACTCAGCTGCATGCGAAGAGAACTCTTTTTTATTTTTGATCTGCTGGACAATGATCTGCTAAGTTCACGCACATAGGGGATATGGCGCATGGAAGATACGTGCTGCATTGCTCTCTTGCACAGTTAGGTTTCGGTGACAACTCTTTAGTCTTCCCAGAGAGGTTTCGGAGCGGGTTTCGGATCGGTCTTTTGAGAGGTAACGGAGCCGCTTCCATGTGTAGATGGTCATGATTTTAGTGAGGTAAAAATCGCACACTCTTCGATCTTGTCCCCCTGAAGGGTTTCCCCCGAAAACAAAAAAAAGGCCTGCGATTGACTGAGCTGAAAACAAAAGAATCTTGGTCGATCATAATAGGCCCTTTAGAATACTATCTTGAAAAATCACAAAAATGTCTCTTTCTTTTCAGAAAGCTTGGTCTGGAGCTGGTGCCGCGTCGAGGCGCGGAAGCGGTTGACCCTGAGGACATGAGCCTCGTGGAACTATACAGAGTGCACGTAGAAAGCGCGGAAAGGGCAGCAGCGGTGAGTTTGCTTAAAACCTCCTTGGATACATACCGTAGTAACAAAATACTGGCGGGCTCAAAGATTTATTTGAAAAAAAAAATGTTTTCAGACCAGCTTGGCATTTTAGTCAACAATATGTTCCAGTACCAGTAGCCAATAATATGTGTGAAATTTTTGTCCTACTTACAACCTATACAACAGTTGTAAGTAGGACAGAAATGTCCTGTTATGTTGTTCGTCGCGAGGATTATAGCCCTAATTAAACAGAAGATTATCTAGTACTTCGTGAATTAGCTGTCGTGAGATAAGGTGACCTGTACCCACTAACGCGACATATTTAGGACCACTGGTGATGTGGAAAGCCCCAAAATGAAATATCTCGCTTGATACTGAATGATTTCATTTTGTTTCCTGGCTTATTATTTTGAGACCTCCGATCCTACACTTTTATTTGTGACCGTATTTCGGCCATGGTGGCCCACCTCAACGTAGACTAGCCATTGGCGCAGACACAAGTGCACTCTCTCTTCCGTCACCCTCATAGTCCGATGGGACGGCAAAACCAGCATGACCGGAGAGAGATCTGGTGCAGGACCAACGGCTTAACGTGCTTTCCGCACGAGGGTACCACACCGCCAACTTCCAAACTTCGGGCTGTTACTAAGAAATTCCTGATAAAAAAAAAACTCAATAACACTTTGCCTGACCCAGGAATCCAACTTAGGACCCCACGCTCAGAAGTTGCTCTTGCGACTACAAGACCAACGGGGCAGTCTTATTACTTATTAAGCATGACACTAAAGGGCTGAGGCCTATACTCAGCTCAGGCCTATACTCAGTAAATGGTTTAATTGAAATAAATGCTTTGAGTTTGAGTTCAACATAATTAATTGGGACAAGTACGGGTGGATGACGCTGATGATAAGGTGACTGCTTGATAAATTAAATTGTAAAATGTATTTACAAATGTCGCTGGTGATGCTTAGTGTGCCAAACACGCCCAAGCATTTCAAGAAAACTATATGGTCAAATTAAATTAGCTAGCGTGACTCCGCAGAGGTGATGAGTATCCATATCTAATCTAAACATGATAAAACAAAAAAGAAATTAATTAGAATAGAATAGAATACTCTTCTCTCTTCTCTTCTTCTACTTCTCTTCTCTCTTCTCTCTCTTTCTTCTTCTCTCTTCTCTTAATTAGATTTTTTGTGGGGTTATTGTGTTCTCACTTGTGAAATATCAGTTTAAAAATCTGTGTTTTATCTATGTGTAAATTCACAGACGTGGTTCGAGATGGATATCGATATCAAAATACGATAAAACAAAAGAAAACAGATTTTATCAACTTATAATTCAAGCAACAACATGACCAGCGGTCGTTGACCTCCAAAATACAGTACCTACGTATTATTTTTTTTTTAGATGTCGAAATTCATTACGTCTACGAAGTTCCGCTAGCTAATTTAATTTGACCCTGTATAAGGAAAATAAATAAAATATAGTTTAAAATGTAAACAGATGAAATCACCTGCTATTAGTTATGCATGCGGTTTGAAAGGATTTACCCCATGCTGCATTTTCCTGAATAACTTCATTGACGAACGCTTTCCTGTTTGTTTTGCTTCGTAATAATACTATTAGTTACACATTACGTAGGAAAATACGTAAAATCAGTCTATAATGTTCCTCCTGCTGGGACACAGGCCTCCTCTCAGTGAGAGGGAGTTAGGTTAGCCATAGTCCACCACGCAGGCCCAGTGGGAGTTGGCAGATGTCACATATCTTCGATTTTTTGGTTCTAGGACATGCCGGTTCCCCTCTCGTTGTTTTACACAAAATTAAGCGCCTGATTAGGTTCGAACCTACGACCTGCAACTAGAATGTCGCGGCCGTTACGTCTGGACCACCAGTGCTCTTCATTTCTAAAATACTTTCTGTTAAAAATACAATACATTGAAGAAAATACATCATTGTTTTAAATAAATAAGTGACAAAGGACAGGTTCCTTTAAATTCGCTGCTTCATCGAGCTAATTACATAGATGACTTCGATGTTGCTAATTCCAGTTATTATCCCATCAACACTAATAGATGCCTAACTGTACATCAAAACCAGTAAATCTAAGAATATAAAGCCCTCAGCCGATTCAGGTTATTCTAGTGCAACTTGTATACCCGTTTAATTATAGGAATTTGCGATAAAAGCTCCCCGTAATGCTTCTTCAAACGTGATCGAAACTTAAGTTGGAGTTACGGCTGTTAACATGTACAGACGCCAGCACATCAAGCTACTACAATCTGTCAAATTTCTTTAATAGATTTTTAACTTTATCGCTAAAGCACAAGGTGCAAAGTTGATTGGGAAAATTTGACAGTTTTGGGTAGCTTGATGTGCTGGCGTCTGTACCTGAATTGGCTTCCCTCGTTTAGATTGTGATACCAAAAGTTTGCAAAACAAGCAAATAATTATGCCTAAAACAACAATCATTATTCCCAGAAAAAATTTGTTCCACTGTCAAAAATTTTCTTTTATTATGCATTTTATTGTGCATGCTGTGATCTCCTCTAATTGAAAGAGTACACCTACCAAATACTTTGTCGTCCATTAACTATAATATAATGTTTAGTGTAGGTATATCTTTTGTTGGAGATCTTAAAAATAAATAAAAAATGAGAGATGAGATTTCTAAGTAGGTATTAATTTGACGTTATAAACGTTTATGATCCCATCGACAGCTCGAACTTGTTTTTTTTTTTTATTTACTTATGTCATGCCCGCCCAAATTCTACAATTTATGCAAACGCATTGCTATTTTTGACCAAATGGTAAGAGATGGTCGTCATCACCACCGTTTAAGAGTTGTCAAACTAGTACACATGTTAAAGTTCAGTGTCACCTAAACTTGCGCGGAAGCTTCAACTTTTCGTGTTGCATCTGCAAGTTTGTTTTTATATGTAAAGAAAAAGAATATGTGTCCCAGGTTGAGACCAACAATAAAAAAATAAATAAAAAAACTTAGTCTTGACAGTATTGTGTGGTTCACGACTGCGTCATATAGGTCCAGTTCAGCATAAATGCCAGACAACTGCCTAGTAATTGTCCCAGCGTCGGCACTCTTGAAGCTAGTTTTCAACTGGACCTAATTGTGACGGGGACTGTAGTGTACTGTACTATCTGTGTAACCCTAGATATGATTTCTCCCTTTAACTTTTCATCCACATTACTCTCCTCCATCCAATCTAATAGAAAAGCATCCAAATCATGTTTTATTCAAAGCGCAACAGAATCGTTACCAATACATGTCCCGTCATAAAAACTGCCTACACCATCAAGTAGGATGCAAAGTCGATATATCATTTTGAGCTCTCTTAATCTACTTGCAATACATTTGCTTACGGTTGTAAACGATTGAGAACATAAACTATATTTTATATCAGTGCCTCGCTTCCCACCTTAAGATCATTTACACCGTAACTAATATTTAATATCCTAACTGTTATAAATGCAAGTTTATTGCTGTGTTTAGGGTTTTAATGATGGTTTACATACAAATAATTAATTGAGGAAACTTCTTCTCAGCAGACTTGTTTTTTTGCCTGTTAGTTTTAGTAGGTACTTACCTATATTTGTTATTGATTCGTTCCTAAAGGTGAATAATTCCATTTTACTGCGCAATAAATGTTTGTTTATCCTTATTTAATATTTGTCAGCTGAATTCCCGAAGTATGATGTAGGTATCCTGAAGAAATATCTTAGACTTATTATATTCATTCCATTATAACAGCACGGTGTCTGGATCCAGACATGAGTAAAAGCTGACCCCCAACTCCACTTAACTGGCAAAATATTGTCTATATAAGCGTAATGAATAATGATATGTAGCCAGCACCCTCGTTTCGGGTTTGGTGAATTTCCGATTTAATAAGAAACAGCTAAACAACGGGGAACTAATTTGTCTCAACACACATGTGAACAGCAAGTGATTCACTTGTGGCTAAGTAATAACAGCCGCACGGATCGATCGATCAGTTTAAGCTACACGTGTTACGGTTGGTCCGTGGATGGGTGACCATCCTTACATACCAAGACCAGTCCGTGCCCCGGAAAGCACGTTAAGTTGGTCCCGGCTGTCATTCATGTATCTTTGACAGTCATTACGAGTCGTTAGAAGCCTGAAAGTCTGCCAACCAGTCTTACCAAAGGGTATCGTACTATCCAGTAACTGTGTTATGG
The DNA here is from genome assembly GCA_927399505.1 of Luperina testacea. Taxonomy (NCBI): domain Eukaryota; kingdom Metazoa; phylum Arthropoda; class Insecta; order Lepidoptera; family Noctuidae; genus Luperina; species Luperina testacea. The sequence goes on along the minus strand of OV656759.1, from coordinate 16,338,510 downwards.
AGGTCAAATAGACAGTCGCTCCATGTAAAATGCTGGTACTCAGCTGCTTTCGGAATAGACTGGAAGCCAACCCCAACATAGTTAGGAAAAGGCTGGGAAGATGATGAAGGCTTCCAAGACACGGTGAATCCATGTATGACATAATATGATCAGCATTGACCTTACGAGCAGTAAGCAAGGTCCTAAAATATGGGTATAGCTCTGAATAAGCTTCTTATTTTCTTAAGCACTAGGAAGTGGTGAAGGGCGGGCGTTTTGGGGGACTGTAGTGTTGCCCAAAATCGGTCTTGGTCTTGCAGTCTTGGTCTTGTTCTTGCATTTTTGCAAGACCAAGACCAAGACCGACTTATTGTAGCAAGACCAAGACCAAGACTGAACCCTGCAAGACTTGAGCAAGAACAAGACTAAGCCTGCAAGACTCTTGCGTCTCGCAGTTAAGTCAAACTGAGATTTGGGCGTTATAGTAGGTATTTGGTTTCAATCCCGATTTTGATAGACGTTCCCCAGTATCAAAACCGTATCGTCATAACACTAAAAGGTATTGATTATTATATGTTTCAACTATTTATTAAGTAGGTAGGTAGCGTGTTACTTACTTTGTTCCCATATGTGATAAAAATGTACCTAGCATAACTATCTAGCAAAGTTCATTTCATACCTTGTAGGTATATCTACTTAGAGTATTATATTATACTTGTATAAGTCTAATGTGCAGATCTAACGTTAGTAGGTTGATAAAAGTTATGTAGGTATTTATGTTTCAAAGTTTATATTATTCTTCTATTCAGCAAAATTTAAAACTAACAGCGAGTCGAGTAGGTCTAGTACTAGTAGCAGTTTTTAAGCCAGCCGATGTTATGGTACAGACGCCAACACATCAAACTACTACAATCTGCCATATTTCTTTAACAGATTTTCAACTTTATCGCTAAAGCATTAAGGTTCATGGTTGATTGGCAAAATATGACGTTCCGCGAATAAACTATTGGTCGGTCAGTGTATTACGTACCTACTTATTTGATAAAAAAAAACAATAACCGACTTCAAAAACCTAATAAACACTAAAAACTTAAAAATAATATTAAATTGAAACTATAATTAAGAATAATTTAACCTAAATAACCTTACCTAACTTTAATCTACACTATATTTTACAATTTAACAGTTTTTGGAGTCGGTGCCAAGCCAAGTGTATCTATCTAATTGGGCCATAAAATATTTTCCCTTAATTTTTATTACAATAGTTTACGAGAGTAAATTAATATCATATTATTAAGTACTGATATTTTTACAAAGCTGTTAAAAGTTTTAGTTAGCGCTTGATAGATGGCGTTGTACCGTATTCTGATCGCGACATGATTTCGTTACCGAGAATCCTAATGAAGATCAAAAAAATTGTATTACTTACGAGTTTCACATTTCGTCCGCAAGAGCGCGCCACTATCCGAACAAAAACAACTCCGTCTTCTGTTGATATTCTGTCTTGTGTTGTAATTTTTTTTTTCAGATTGTTTTGTTGATTGTTAATATTTTTTGCTAATATAGTACCTTTTTTTTGGTTAATATTTTGTGAGTGCGGGCTTGGCACCGACTCCAAAAACTGTTAAATTGTAAAATATAGTGTAGATTAAAGTTAGGTAAGGTTATTTAGGTTAAATTATTCTTAATTATAGTTTCAATTTAATATTATTTTTAAGTTTTTAGTGTTTATTAGGTTTTTGAAGTCGGTTATTGTTTTTTTTTTTAAAAATAATTTTATTTTCTAGTTTTTAGTTTAAGTTTGTACATAATTCATAGTTTGAAGTTTCTTTTTTCAATGTTTAATAGAAAGAAAATTAATTTTGTATAATATGGGTAGGCCTACTAAACGCGCTGCTCAAATGAGACAGCGCCGTTTGGAAGAAAGTAACGACGAAAAGGAAGAACGTTTAAAGAAAAGTAGGCTATCGATAGATCGCGAGACATGTGCTGTAAATTTTTATTTAATTAAAGATTTCTATCGTCTATGGTTAGTCCATCACCTCCTGACCTGATGATCACGAGACCAAAATGGCAAACGCCCTTCCAAACATCAACAAAAAATAATTTACTAAATCAGTCGATGCCTACTCCTTACTGTTAAGGAGTCGTACCTTCCATCATCAGCTCAGCTACATGAGATGATGATCACCATACGCAAGTACTTAAATTACTTCATAAGATTTGCGAAAAAAACGATGTTTGGGCCCATAAAATTTGAGGGTTGCCCTCGATTTCTCCATGATCCAATCATCAGATCCTGACTTGGTGACTATGGGACCACTTCAGAAGTATCTCCTTTCGAACAAAAAAATAATTTTGAAAATCGGTCCACATTTGGCGGAGTAATCGCGTAACAAACACACAAAAAAAAAAACATACCGTCGAATTGAGAACCTCCTCCTTTTTTGAAGTCGGTTAAAAATTTACGGACAAAGACGCCGCCGCCGCGCGGGGATTTCCGCAATCTTCCGCATTTTATGTCAGGTTCAAGCATTTATGCACTTTATTGTAATAATTTAAAGTTTATTTTCAAGTGCATTAATAATACGAGGAGACCGCTTGGCGCTGCGGTCCCTTTGTCGCGGCATTTGAAAGCGAATAGCGTAGGTACGAACTACGAAAATAGTGTTGACCTCGTAAACGACTAGAATCAATTCTATTTGTTGTAATTTCTGACGTTCAAAAGTGCCTTTTATGTGCCTATTTGAAATAAATGCTTTGACTTTGACTTGTAAATGAACTTTAGCAATACAGCTGATCAGGTAGCCCTTTCGAGTTTTATTTACATTGCTGTTTTAAGTGAAACAAGTGAATTTATTATTTTTTAATTGAAAATCTCATTAAGTCAGATAGAAATAATGATTTTATACAGTTTACAGTAAAAAAAAATTGCAGAAAAATACGTAAAAATTAAGAAAAAGCCGACGAAAAATTTCAACGCATGGGGGTCCAGAATCATGTACTGAATCCATGGTAAGCGTGTCGATGTCCCTGCCACCCAGCAATAGGCTAATAGGTATTTGAATGTAGTCTAGTCTAAGTAGTAGAGTCTCGCAAGACTTGCGAGACTCTTGCTGCAAGACCAAGACCAAGACTGAGAGCGCAATACCAAGACCAAGACCAAGACCAGGTGTATTGACGCAAGACCAAGACCAAGACTGGCTAAGGTCTTGTCTTGGTCTTGCATTTGGGCAACACTAGGGGACTGTCTGTCTCATATAATGTTGACGTTCAAAAAAGAAAAAAATAAGTACAGTCCCAGCAGTGGGAACGTTATTTAAAGCTGATAGATAGATAAACCATTTATTTGGCACATACAAGAAGATAGCACAACACACAAAAGTACAATATTAGATGATAACCAAATTACCAACATGATTATAAAACAAGGTGCCGATAAAAAAACAAAAAGTAAACACATCGAAATAAAAGTGACACTATGACGAATACTTAAAATAAAATTAATAACGAAACATACACAGTGCGGTGTGTGTCTCAAGGTTGCACCAAATGGGAGTCCAGCTCAGCATGTGTCAGGTAAATGTACCTGACGCTGATATTCTGCTGGATCCCTGCTGTGACACACGGACGTTGAGAAGACGAAATAAATTGGTGTTGTGACAGTTGTTAGCTGTAAGCTGATCATGCTTATGGGTTCAACTCCTATGATAGCACTTACTTTTATATTTTCTTATACCTACAGCTACAATTAATTGCATACTTGATAGCAGTCACTTCACAAACATGGCATGGTATCTTTTTATATGTATGAAGTCAGCGAATCTGTGCTTGCGCACTTATACCATAAATAAATATATGTACTGTTGCCTTCTATGGAAAGTATAAGTAGGTAGCTAAGTGAGTGATAACAGGTCGAGTTTCATAACTTAGTGGGTATGTCGCGTTTTATGTTTTATGCTATGTCTAAATTGTTTTTAGTAATTGTCTTGGAAATTTTGAAAGACCACGAGCTGATTATAAGATAGCCTTCAGTGGAAACTTGTAGACCAAACTAAATTTGTAAACAGTGTAATTTTATCTTCCTTCCGCGTTACAGTCCAAGGACACAACACATGTATAAATAAAACCTAATGAAACTTCTTGATCCCCAATGAGTAGTATAATATTGGGTGACAGGGATATCGTCGCGCTGTTACCATAGATTCAGTGCATGATTCTGAAGCCCCATGCTTTGAAAACTTTCGCCAGATATTAAAAAAAACCGTCAAGTGCGAGTCGGACTCGCACACCGAGGGTTCCGTACAAATTTGTAGGTACTACTGTATGTAAAGTTTATCACGGATTTGTTTTTTTTTTGTAATGTTACTACAAATTTACGGTTTTCGGATTTTTTCCTTTACTTGTGCTACATTAAATTGCTAGGTCAACGGGAAGTACCCCACATTATATTATATTCCGGAACATAAACGCCCGTATCTTTTGATTACGTTGACTTAGAAGTTTGATTTTTTTCACTATTTCAAGGGATTGCAGCCCTGAGTATTATAATATTAATTTCAACTTGATAACTCCACGCGTCCCTGAGAAAAAGGGTCTTGACCGACGGACAGACAGACAACAAAGTGATCTTTATAAGGGTTCCGTTTTTCCTTTTGAGGTACGGAACCCTAAAAATCTGCCGTTTTAAACAAAATGCGATCAAAATGTATGGAACAGCAATTTTATTTTTAATTTCTACTCTAGTGGATCTAGAATCATATTATGTTGAATGTATGTTTACGGCGTGCGCGTCCATGTTCCTGCGACCCTGTATAGTTTAGTGTAAGCTTGTATAGCCTATTTAAGTATATTTTACTGTAACTCTTGCAGCAACTTATAACCAAATCTCTTCGAGAAGTGCAGACTTCCATTCTGTACCCATATTATACCACTGTACTGCACAAACCCGGTTTCCGTAATAAATGCGGATGGCAGACGGTAGTCGCTCCATATAAAACTTGTCTCATGCTCTCATGTCTCGTAGTGATACCGACTTGTGTTTTATGGATGAAGGAACTAGTCGTGCGCCTAGTTAACTCACGACGATGTATCTCGATGCGCGCATTGGATCTAAGCTAGAAAAATGCTTTTGTCAGCTTTGTAAATACTTAATACAAAGTTAATGTCCTCTTAATCGATGTATCTAATTGGTTATCTGCATGGTGGTAGAGACGCCAGCATATCAAGCTACCCGAAACTTCAAATTTTCCCAATCAACTTTGAACCTTATGCTTTAGCGATAAAGTTGAAAATCTATTAAAGTAATTTGACAGATTGTATTAGCTTGATGTGCTGCTGTACATGCCCTTGATCTTATTGGTCCGATTTGGTCCTTCGAGTAAATGCTGTCCAGCCTTACTACCAGCGATACCTACTTTTAATCTTTAGGGAGTGAAAACCGATTCAAAGATTGAATCGGTTTTCACTTTTGATAGATTTTGCATTCAGACATTTCACTTCGTTTGAAAGATGAATGAAAGGTAAAAATTAACAAAAAGTAAAGCATCTGATATCAGTTGAAGTAAGTATCTTATTGCCCATCCATAGCATCACTTTAAAACTTATCTTTTTTCTTTTCGTCAGTGGCGAGGCACCCTCCGTCGTGCAGGCGGTTCAGGCAGCAGTTTCAACTCAGGAACCCTCACCTCAAACAGCTCAAACATCAGCACCACGACCACAGTCCAATCCCACCACCTCATGTGCAGTATGAGAGACTTCGGGCACACAGCGGGAGGAGACGAAGCAGAACTGTTGCTATGGCTTCATGACGCCAGGAGAGGTCAACCTTTATCAGAGAGACTCCGGATCAGGATAGCCAGGGATGGGTTCTCGAATTATGTAGACCGACTGCAGGCTAACACCACCTTATTTGCGGTAAGTAGTCAGTAATCAACTTCGTCCTTATAAGCCCTGAACATTGATTGGCTATGTTTGCCAGTAAAGCTCGCAAGTGTATCACCGCAAAACCACGGTAATGAGGGTTTTCTGAAATGACGTTCGCTAGGTGGCAGCACTGGCACGTCAGGTCCAGGCATCTGTCAAAGAGCCTATATTTTCTTTAGTTATGACGGAATGATGAACAAATGAATGAATCGAATGATGAACGTCATCATATATTTTGTATTGGGAGACCTCTTGTCACAGTGGTGCCAACTGGTGTCGTAAATTTTCACGAAAACCCTCATTATTGAAAACCGACGAGTCACGCTCTTTGGAGTTCAGAGTTGTTTAAAACGCAGCTGTGTTACAAAAGAACAACACTGTTTTGCTTGCTTGTCGTCAGTTAAAACAATCAAACAGCGAGTAAAACAGCATTAATCCTTATCGCGGTCATGTGTTGTGACCCGTAGATTACGGCCTTAAAGTAAAATTACATTTGTTTTATTATGGATATTATTGTATTGGTTATTTAGCGCATAGTAATCAGAAATCGTTTAACGCTTTACTGCCGATGTGCTCCGCTTCGATAAAATGTTATTCAAGTTGAAACAATGCAAGCTTTACACTATCGATATAACATTTAGATATCGGTACAATTCAATTCCGAACGCGATGCCCAAGTAACATTTTAGGTTTTAGAAAGGTTTTGAAAAGGTTCTAGAACTTTTGTATGGAAATCTGTTCGTAAGTCTTAATAGACTTAATAACCTTATATTAAGTTTATATTAACCTCCTGAGTGCAAAAAGGGCCCAAGTTTTAGAACCTTTCTGAGAGCTACAGCAAAACGTATAGCTCAAATTCAAAACCTTTCAAACTACTTACACAGAACCCAAATATAACCTTCACAACCTTAATTTAACGTTAATATGACCTAACAAGGCAGCTTTTAAGTTCTAAATTAGTCATGGATGTAACTCAATGACAACTTAAAACCTTTTTGATGGACATGAATTAATGCCTTTCCAGGACTCTCAGGTTTTAAAATGTTTCTGTGTAAGATTTATTTTACACAGAAACACCAATCGTGGATTTAAATACTTATTTATAATGGCGCCATTCCCTTTCATTATACCAAGTTTCAAAATGGCTAGATGTAAGTGTTATTATATTCATAAAAAATAATAAGTTGCTTGCTGAAGTCAGGAAAAATCAAAAAAATAGTGCGACTGGCACTTTATCGTGAAACTTTAGGATAATAGTGCTGTATACGAGACGGGCCTTTCGTAAGTAAAAAATTTAGAAGATATTTTAATGAAATAAAAATTACTTATAAAATTAGGTGGTTGGTAGTAAGTTGCATTAGAAATAAAACTTCTATTCATATAAAAATCATATATTTTAAATCACATAGCACACGTTACTTAATTTTGCCATGATGACTTAAAATATTGCTTTTTGTTTAGATTTTTTTCATTTCAGTAAAAAAATATGGCTGGCGTTAGGAAATTACTAGAAAGCATTAAAATTAACCTTTTCAGAACTGTAACAGCTAAAAGCTCTTAATGTTTGCCAAAATAAGAGCTACAGATCATCTCGCGGAGCTACTTAAAACTACAAGGCTGTTTTCGCAGCTTTAAGGTTATCGCCAGGAGTAGTTCAAGACTTGCGAGTCGCGAAAACAACCTCTGCGCATAATTAGTTGCTTTTAAGTTTTGGTTGTAGGAGGATGTGCGTTCGACGGTTTGACAAGAGTGCTGAACAAACAGCTACAGGCTGCTCTTAAAGTTTTTTTATTTTTATTTTTTTTTATTTGTACCCGTACTTACTGTTTTGCTATAGCTTTTAATTTTGTTTTATGTTTTTAATTTTCGTGTATTGTATGGTGATTTATGTCAAACTTGTTGTACCCACCTAGATGTTAAGTGAATGATGTGGTCGCCTGTAATTGGAAGCGCACACTTGTATTTGTCCCTATTCATGTTAACATGTAAGTAACTGTGTAGCCTCTGTTGGCGATCCAATAAATAAATAAAAAAAAGTAAGTTTCTATTTTTTTTCAATTATGTTTTAGGTAGGTACTTACTTACCTAATTTATTTATTAGGGGAGGCCGGGCCTGAAGTTCCGATTTTCAAATAACATGAAAATTTATGATGAAAATGACAAGATTTCTATATTGATATTAGATTTTATTAAAAAGTCTTAATTGGTCTCTGTAATAGTACAGTCATTTCTGCTAGTTTCTCTATATTTTTTAAAGTACAGGCATATTTTTGCAAAATTTCGGAAGGGAACATTCAACCCCACTTTGGGGCGAGTTGTTCCATGTATGGGGCAAATTGTGCCACTTAGATAATATTAATAAAGTATAAGGATAATGTATGGTTTCTCTGGTTAAATAAAACAATAAATAATTTCTAGTTAGGTTCATTTATTTAGTTGTTATGCAATCCTATAAACTTAAAAAAACAACGAAAAAACATTACTAGCTACAACTAGATTCAAATGTATTGGTTTACAAAAATTGAGATCTATTAGCTTATAAATCTTACTACCTACATACTTAAGGATACAAAAAATCGTACTGGAAAGGATAGGAAAGATAGGACTCAAGATAAACACTATTATATAACTAAAAAATATTGGTAATTCCATAACAGAACTTAAAAAAAGACAACAAAATATAACTGGAAATCTTTAGATAAATGTTTCTGTTTTTAATTCAACTATAATAGAGATTTATCAAGTTGAAAACCTTATCACAAACATAACTGCACTTATTTTAACTACATAACACAACAGGTTGCCTTCATGCACACGTTTCATTAATAAATTTAATGATAAGTGAGATCAAAACATACAATTATAATTAAATACCAAAATGAAACTGCTAACGTTAATACCTATTATTTATCATAAAAACTTACCGATGTATTAATTATTCGTAAGAAATTTTTACGCACTTTACGTTTAAAACTTCCACTCCATTTTTTTGATAACACCCTGTGTCGGTTCATCTTGCAATACAACGGAATGCTTTGAAGTCGCGGACACAACTAACATTATTTGAGGATGCCTCTAAAGCTTTAAAATATTCTTGTAGGACTTTAAGCATGCCTTCAGCTCATAAAAATAGCTTATTGGTTTAGGTTTTCACCACGCAGTCCTAATTTGTTTACTCAGACAACTATAACACTGCCTATAAGTTTTAAGTAGGTTTTAGAAATTACTTATAAGCAATTTCAACATTCCATAACTTTATGGTTATATCAAAGTTAAAAATTAAACCTTTAGATCTCACTTTAGCATAATGCTAGCCTTTCCAGAACTTAATCAAGAGTCTACGACAACTATAAGTTCCTAGGACTATATGCTCTTGAAACACAAGTCAAAATAACGTTAATTTAAACTCTTGTCAGCGGCTCCAAGGTTGTAATAATAAACAATTAGTTTTAGGACTTATTAATCATTCTCAAGTACTTAATATGACTAGATAGCAAAGCATTAACCTTTTTACGACCCTTAGAAAACCTAAAGGCATTTTCTACAACCTAGGCCCGAATGAAATGTTACTTGGGTGATATCTATATTTGCATGGCTGGTTTAGAGCCCTTTTAGAATTTATGCTCTATGTTCTGGTAATCTTGCTGAATCCACCGCAAATATTTATCGATAATGTCGATAGCTCTTTATTCCGATTTACTTTAAGGTAGGACGTTGTTTTGCCATTGATCTAGATGTTTATTCTTTAAAGTAAACCAAGTTTCTTATATTTTTTAATTGTAACATGATCGTTTTGCAACACGTCATTGAGGTTAAGGCAAGAAAACTGGTTCAGTGCAGTATAAGGCGAGGTGTCGGTAACAGAAGGTACAACACTTTTTAGCCGCTTTGGCTAAGGGACTAATGGTCGCTGAAATAAGTAGGGTTATTTACGCATATATTAAAGTTATGGCGGACTTGTAATTGTACAGAGGAATTGTGAGTGAGGCTGAAAACAAACCCGACAAAAGGCAATTGGCCGATTGGACAAAATAATCTTTAATTTTTCTTTCTTAATTAGGGAAACGTAAAAACTGTTATTATGTGTTTTAATTATTCCCTTTTAACGTTCAACTGTGCCAATCCGACTTAGACTGCGTGTGCATGCTTATTACTCAAACGCGCCGACGTGATAGGGTCAATGGGTCATGTATGAAAATATTAAATTGTCTCGATTTTTTTTCTGCACTTATGAATAAGCTAATACTATCTACAAAAAAAGTATCAGATTTATCTGATTAGTATTTCCAGAGAAATAAATTAAATTCTGTTAGAGGCGGCCATCGACAGTAACCCACGGATTTTTATTCAATTTCCTTAGCCTACTCAATTAAAAAGTAAAAACTGTAGATAATCTGTACCGTCTGACATCCATCCATCATAACTTGTCAATTTGTCATAACATAACCTCACTTTTCACCTCTTGCTTTGTGTTTGTTTGCGATTTTATGGATATATCTTTACGACGACCCTCACGCTTTGAATACTGGATTAGATTTCGACTGTCTTCGCGACGACCCCCACGCTTTGGACACTGGATTAGATTTTGAGAGACCTTTGTTATGATGGATGGATGCCAGACGGTACAGATTATCTACAGTTTTTACTTTTTAATTGAGTAGGCTAAGGAAATTGAATAAAAATCCGTGGGTTACTGTCGATGGCCGCCTCTAACAGAATTTAATTTATTTCTCTGGAAATACTAATCAGATAAATCTGATACTTTTTTTGTAGATAGTATTAGCTTATTCATAAGTGCAGAAAAACAATCGAGACAATTTAATATTTTCATACATGACTAACGTGACCATTTATTTTTTGACTCAAAACGGGACATTGGTTTATTAAGGTTAATTAACAGGTAGTCAATGAAAAAAACACTTTTTTAAAGTTATTTATTCAGAAAAAGTCAATTAAGTAACTTAAAAGTTACAAATAAAAATATATATATACCCGAAACGTTTAGTTATATTTATATTTATCAGAGGAACAAATTTGCTTTAATAGGACGACGGTGACGATTTTAAGTAAGAATTGGCATGTTTTTTTTATATTCACCTTAATTATCAACATCGCCTTTAGAACTAAAATTTGTAACTGGGCTTTCTCAGATGACCACAATTTGTTCATCATAGAAAATACTCTTTCTACTGGAGCATTTGTAGCAGGCAAACGAAAAATCTGTCAAAAGATTAGTAAACAAAGCGCGAGCGATGACGTCTTCGCCACTCTCGGCTATCGTCGCGTCGACCGACCGACGACGCGGTCTCGCTCTTCTCGCACACGGCTCGCGTCCAGCCGGCTCGACTACTCAAATTTTCGCGCGGTTTCAGAAAACGGGACAATTTGGCGTCCCAGAGTTCATTTCGGGGACACCGGGACACGTAACTATAAAAAGGGACAGTCCCGTTCAAAACGGGACGTCTGGTCACGTTATACATGACCCATTCCGATGCAATTAGTCCAAGACACGAAGCTTCCCGCAGGTGGCCAAGATTATCTTGTAGGTGAAGAGCTTTTGATAAGTCCTTTGTTTATACATTCTGATTCAGAAATACTAAACTACGGAGGCGTAGTATCGATCGTATATTGTTTATTGCGATTCCATATTTGACCTATTCAGTTTGAACATTTGCGTGACAGTTATATTTGTGGATGTATGCGGCGGTATGCACGACGAGATAAGGGCGAGCCGAAGCTCGCAACATAACTTCATGAAGAGCTCATGAATAAGGCCTCCAGTCGGGACTGTAACTCGTAATATTATTAGAAACTAGCTGACCCGACAGATGTTGTCCTGTCCAAACAATAATTCAAACAGAAATCCTATCAAAAAGCACGTTACTTTTTCCTGACGTTTACAATTTTCCTGGTAACATTTCCAATTTTTGTTACTATTACGAACCTTATTCAGACTATTACGAACATAAAATAAAACTAAGCACCTACCAAAACGGTCCAGCCGTACTCAAGTGATACGTTTACCGACAAACAGCATTTGTATACAGGCTGGCAGGGACATGACGCACAAATTGTTACCATGAATTCAGTACATGATTCTGGGACCCATTCGTTGACATTATAGGTCGGTTATTAATAAAAACCATACATTTTGACCGCGTAGGTACTTATTGCACTTTTCTATGAAATGGCAGATTTTTTTTTTATGACCGACGAAATACGTCTACGCTACAGGGTCTAGAATCATGTGCTGAATTCATAGTACACAGTATGCGCGTCAAAGTCCCTGCAACCCTGTATGTACCTAAATGCACCTAAATGCACTTGAGGAAAGACTAGGCAGCAGTGGCGTTACCTTCATAGAAGCCGAAAAGCCCGGCTTGCCTTAATAAAATCATAATTCACAACAACAAACGTACTTAAACCTATCAATAAAAAATATATTTTAAAAAATACCAGTCAAACTTTCGCAACACACGTACACAATAAGAAAATCAGCCAATCCCTCACAGTTGGCCGTTTTTTTATACGTTGAAAATCTGTGGGCTTTCCCTAATTTTGACCCCTAGGCACGCCACTGCTAGGCAGAATATGACGCAGAAGAGTAACCATATCATAATACCTAAACATTCTTTGTTCGTTCGTCAAATGTCACTAACACAAGACTCATAGTTTCAGGGATAGTTCACTTCGTTGAAGAGTCAATATTGCTGTAGTCATGCATTATGATTAATAAATTATTGACATAAATGACAGTATCATCATTCCTAACAAGGAAGTTATACCTATCACAAACTCACTGTGGTTGTTTGTTTTAGTAATTAAAAGACCAACAACATTGACGCAACACAAAGAATAAATTTTATTTTAATTTTATAGTGAACTAGCTTCTGCCCGCGACTTCGTCCGCGTGAAATTTCACCCTCCTCCCATTCGGGTGATTCCCATAGGGGTGAAATTTCGAAAAACCCTTAGTAGATAATTATCTACTCTTCACAAAGAACACACCCTCCAAATTTCATGTTTCTAGGACCAGCGGTTTAGGCTCTGCGTTAGTATATCAGTCAGTCAGGACTTTGAATTTTATATACACAGACAGATATCTAAGATATGTAGGTAATAATGATTTAACTTGAAATTTTTATGTTGCATGCATGAAAAGGTTGGTGGTCTACACTGACTTTTTATAGCACCTGTATTTTCTGGAAATAAATAATTCTTGATTCTTTAATGTCAATTTTAATAAGAAATTCGTGCGGCGTAGGGTCAATTCCCACTGGTAGATTCGGTATAAGCCTGTTTCAACAACTAATTTACAAAAGGTATTCAAAAATATACATAAATAACAAAATGTATTCCATTCTAGCGTCTGACAGTTATGGACATTATTTTTATACTTAGTAATAAAACAAAAAACGTGGACCATAAAGGCTAGGGCATATTTCAGCCAGAGCACAATCCTTTACAAAACATAATAATAACGCCAACTGGTACTAGTTCTTATGTTGCGCCCAAATTAGCTCTATATTTCACATCACCTTCAACAATAAATCGCAAATGTATTAGGTAACATAACATCCTCTATTCCAGGACCTATCAACGACGGATCTCACTCGCGAGTTATGGCTGGTCGCGTGGGTCATCCGAGTAGGTAGATGGGCAGGCGCCGGCAGCAGTGGCAGTGGTACTGGCGAACGAAGGGGCCCAGTGGCGAGGAGGCCTTTGGGAGCCGGAGTATTACCTCTAGCTGAGTTCTTAAGACAGCCGGGACAACATCCTGGAGAGAAGGAGTATACGTTTAAAGTGAGTGTTACTGTAATGCCTAATGTCTAGATTGTTGAGATGGTCTATGATAGGCACTGGAGAACGAAGAGGCCTATTGGCTAGGAGGCTTTTAGAGGTCCGAGTATTACTGTTAGCTAAGTTCCTTAGACAGCCGGGATAACAACCAGGACAGAAGGAGTATACGTTCAAAGTAAGTTTGCAACACTTGTAGTGTCACTTGGACTTTTAGCCTGACTAGTTGACGAGTTTGAAGTAAGACAGCATATACATTTTGCAACCACAGTAACACAAAGTAGGTCAGAATTTCCATGGTTTTAACAGCTCTATATTAGATCTTATAAACGCGAATTCTTATCGAAGATAGACGATGATTGCCGAAGCGCATACTTTTGCTGGAGGATCTGTACTTTAAGGGGAAATCGATAAGGTAGCCCCCGAAATTCAAATTTTCTTACGTTTTTTGCGATTTGCTGGTCAGTATTAAGTTGTACGTTGATTAAAATATGATTCGCGGCCGTAACAAATATGTTTTTACAGAATCAGAATCACACCAATCATTCCAAAACCTTGGTAGTATTATCATCGAAAGTTACAAAGTATTTTTGTACTGCTTCTCTTGTTTTATTAACGTATTCCTCTCCTCTCTCCTACGTTGCCATTCCCGACAGGGTCCACGATGACCACAACCTAAGCTACCACCTAAGTTCACATTGTGGAATGCAATAAATATATTGAGGTTAGAATAATTTGCAGCACACTTCCTTTAACAATATTTTAATCTGCATTAAATTATCAATATTACCGTATTGTTTCTAGGTCTACCAATGTGAAGAGAAAGACTTCCATCAGTTACACGACATGCTTATAAGAAAACAAACGAACAAGTGTAATATCCTACCCGGACAACCTAATTATGGTAAGTTAATTACTTCTTAAAATACAGTAAAAGCTCTTTATTCGCGGGGCATATGTTCCAAAAATATGCCGCGAATACAGAAACCGTGAATACGGAATGGTAATTTATATGGGATTATATGGGATACGTTCCTAGGTGACAAAATAAAAAAAAGCAAATGTATAAAAAAATCAATTTAATTCAAGTTTTTGAACATTTTCATTAAATTATCTTAGGCTTGCAATGGTTTGAAGAATTTTGTAATTTTCTCTTGCTTGGCAGTTTTTAAAAGCTCCTTCAGTTCAGACTGATACGCAGCAGTCGCATTAGCAATTTGCCTCTTAAAAATAAGACTTCGTTCCATAGACGGATCAATGTTCATAAAGAAATTGCAGAGCTCATTTGCTATTTTACAATAAGATCTATAATTTTACTGTTTTTATTAGTCCATTTGACGGCATTTACAAATAATATTGGGTAGTGTCGGTAGCGAGGTACAGCATCCTTTGACAGGAGGCGGCAGTGCTAAGGCGGCGCAATCAATTAGATCCGCGAATAAAGAAATTTTTAGCCGCGAATATAGAATTGGGTCGCATTTTTTTAATCCGCGAATAGTGAAAACGCGAATGAAGGAAGCGCGAATAAGGAGCTTTTACTGTACTACATAATTATTCTCCCCTTTGCTAATTGTCTTTCTATAGAAATATTAACACAAAGGGAGTTTGACTTTGGATCGGTTAAACTAATTGGTGATTCAAATAACAAAAAATCATTAGTTTAATATACTTTATTGAACTAAATGAAATCGAAGGTCAGTAACCAAATTACAACCGTCATTTAATGCTGCCATCGGAAGCGATTGTTTCAATCGAAGTTTGTGATGATTATATCACTAGCTATCAGCTGTATATTTTTTTCATGTGTTATCTTTTTGTGCTTTGAAAGAAATAAAGACAGCAACGAGTATACAGCTTTTAGTATTTATATAAGATAAAAACTGGCCAAGTGTACTCGTACACGAAGGGTTCCGTACCACAAGTAAAAACGCCGAAAAAAACACGTTTGTTGTACGGGAACTACGCGTTAAATATTTATTTATTTCCGTTTTTAGTATTTGTTGTTATAGCGGCAACAGAAATACATCATCTGTGAACATTTCAACTGTCTAGCTATCACGGTTCATGAGATACAGTCTGGTGACAGAAGGACAGCGGAGTCTTAGTAATAGGTTCCCGTTTTACCCTTTGGGTACGGAACTCTAAAAACGCAGTGTTAAAGAAATAGGTAGAAAACCTATAGATAGATCAGATTTTCTGGTAGCAGCTGCATGAATTTTGCCGAAAATCGACGCCTATGTCAAGCAGTGGACTGCTGTCGGCTTTTAATAATGATGATGATCAGATTTTCTGTACGAGCACATAACATGGACTTTTGAAACTGAAAACCTGCGAGACTTACAAATTATTTGTGTAGATTTTCCTGTTGAACACAACGCAAAACTCTTTAAAGGCTCCTACAAACAGGCGCGTCACGCGAGACTAAGGCACCGCTCGTTGCGCGACTTGCGGTGCCTTTGTGTTGCGCACGATTTTATCGCGTGTCGCGCCTGTTTGAAGGAGCCTTAACTCTCTCTCTCTCTATTTGTTAGAAAAATAACAAACGTTTTGTCCATAAGCACCAGATCTATTATAAGGATCACAGTGCCGCCGCAAATAACATAAAGATACAGCTAATCAATTCAGATTATTAAATCAGCGTTATAAATTGCGAACATTAGATAACGTTTCTTATTGCGTCTAGAACCAGTCTCGCACACCGGTTGTGTGAAACAAGAGAATGTCGATTGCATATCAATGAGATAGATGTTGGTTATGTTGTTTATTGCTGTATGTATGTGTTGTTGTATCCACCAACCCGCACTGGGCCAGCGTGGTGGATTACTGCCCATTCCTCACACCGAGAGGAGCCCCGTATCCCAGCGGTGGGAACATTATAGGCTTGTTATGCTGTGTGTTTGGAAGTTCGGAAAAAAACATTCTTGCTCGTGTGGCATGTCCTAGAACCAAAAATTCGAAGACATGTGACATCTACCAACCCGCACTGAGTCTGCGTGGTGGATTAGGGGTCACTCCCTCTCACGGAGGGGAGGCCTGTGTCCCAGCAGTGGAACATCATAGGTTGATTATATGTTATGTGTGCTGCGAGCTTATAGATTACACAATCACAATTTATAGTTGTACAAAGATCCCTTGGCGCGTGACCAAATTGGTACTAACGTCGCCGTCTGGTTTTTTCATACAAAAACATCACCACTAATGCGCCAAAAGATCCATGTAGCACTGTACCTAGGCAATTA
Source organism: Luperina testacea (assembly GCA_927399505.1). Taxonomy (NCBI): domain Eukaryota; kingdom Metazoa; phylum Arthropoda; class Insecta; order Lepidoptera; family Noctuidae; genus Luperina; species Luperina testacea. Next base: position 16,321,570 of record OV656759.1, on the reverse strand, counting down.
ATAGCCATTTCTTTTACTATAAAGATGCTTAAGTACCTCAACTAATTTACCCTCGAGTCCTAATTCAAATATTGCTTCGAACCATAAGTTAAATACAACGACAAGAGTAATTATCGCCCTGTCTAATTATAATTTATCAACAACATCTCAAATACTGATAAATGGCTTCCCCCTTCAAAAGATGAACAAGTTGATGTAAAGATAGTATCATCAAAAGATTACAGGAAAAGGACAATTTATTTTGCATTGTAAATTGAACTTCACGGTGCCGTTTATACACTTAATAGTCTTCATTAGCATAATTTATACACACGGTATTAAGGCTCCTACAAATAGGCGCGACGCGCGACGCGAATCGCGCCTGTTTGAGTCTAATATTAGCGATATAAACTGCATGTACGCACATCATTAAATAACATATGTAATGAAATGAGGTATTATGTTGAAATTATTAATTACGAAACAATTAACCTCAATTCAATTTAGAGTTTGTTTAGACAACAATGAAATCGTGTAAATCGACCATTCGCGGTGTTATGGAAGCTTGTTATGATTTCCGAGGAACACGATGTTTCTCACGTGTTTTATTGTGAAACAGTTTTCCAACCCACACTGATAAAGCGTGGTGATTCCCTAATTGTTCTTCAAAATCATTCTGGTTGTGATTGAAACTAAGAAAGCTAATTGCTTCATATGTGCGAAAAATGTTCAACAACGTAAATAACGCGATGAATGTTGTTGAACTGTCAAAATGAAACCCAGCAAAAATAAAGAGAGAAAGAAAAAAAAAGAAGAAAAAAAGAAAGAAAAAAAAAAAGAATAAAGAGAAAAAAGAGAGAATAATAAAGAGTATTCTATTCTATTCCCGCTGAAGAAGTGTGTACACTTGGTCCCACAAACTGTTATTCACAACCTTCCACCTCAATACTGTCAACACTAAGTTTGGTTCCAGGTATAGTAGTAGCCCTCCGACTACTAGCAAACGCAGGCAGCATATCAGAAGCCGTTAGTTCCGGAGCCACAGTGACAGCTAAACGAGGCTTCCCTGACGTCATAATGCCAGGAGACGTTCGCAACGACCTCTATCTCACGTTAGAGAAAGCAGAGTTTGAAAGAGGAGGGAAAAGTACAGCGAAGAATGTTCTAGCTACAGTTACCGTGCATGACAGTACGGGGCAAGTTATTAATGTAAGTATGCATTGTATACAGAGTTAATGAAAAAACACCAACAACCTCTTAAGAGGTCATTGTACTCAGTCTCTGTAGCATAGTATAGAATATTATACAAAACGATTGCAGCTTCAAAGGAATATGTGAAATGTGTTTTCCCATCTTAGTCACTACACTGGTTGACCGCAGTCGCAACCTCAGGGCAAATTAACGATGTAAGCCATTGTATGACAAGTGGCATGTTGGTCTAGTGGTTAACACTGCGGCTTAGCAATGCGATGGTCTCGAGTTCAATCCGCGGGTAAGAAGATTTATTTTCCGGGCCAGCGGGATTGTCCGAAAGGGTTACCGCTGGCCCGGAACATAAAGGGCTAAGGAAGGAACACGGGTGGGTTTTAGTCAGTAAGAGTCTGACACTCCCTTCCGCTCCACCCAGAGCGGGAGGAGTCATTTGATGATTTCCCATCCTCAAAAAAAAAAAAAAAGCCATTGTATGACATTTTGACTGACAGCGCCATCTATCGGTCGTCTTGTGAAATTCTTTACTGAACGTCTAATTGTTGGATTTCAAAGCGGCGAATCACAAGTGGACACTGAGTATGCCAGATTTGATCTTTCTCATGCTTTGCGTTAATTCGCTAGTACACAGCGAACTTTATAATGATAGAAATATGGTGTATTTTGCATTGCCCTAATAACACGAATGTTTGGGTAAAAACAACAAGTAAAGTTCCAGAATTTTACCCGATATAAAATATTTTTACACAGGAATGTGTATGGGGCGCAACCGGTACTGGCGCGACGTCATACGAGTCAGTAGTATTGTACCACAACAACAGTCCCGCTTGGGGTGAACATCTACGACTCACCGTGCCACTGGAGACGTTTACTAACGCTCATGTGCGGATAGAATTCAGACATTGTTCTAGTAAGTATTGTTTTAAATAAACTTCATCGATATTTCAGCCTGGAACCACCCACTGCTGGATATAAACCTCCTTTCAATTCACTTACGACCAATGATCTTATTAGAAGTCAAGCATGCGGGCCTCTTGATGGTAAAGATACAAAATATGTCGCCGCCGCCTTTAGATCTGCACATCTGCAAAAGTTCTCACTGAACAGACAGCTGTGCTGCTGGAGAGTTTGTTGCGCCACTTCTTCCCAGCTGCAGCAGCTAAAGAACTGGTGGGAATAGAAGTGGTAACGGGCGGGCATTTTGGGGGACTTTCTTATGTAATTTTGACGTTAAAAAAGTGCGCAGCCTAGTTTGAAAAAATTACTTTTGATTTTGACCAGAAGGATTGCAGATTTATGTCCTAGACAAAGTTAAAATGTTTCATGTGCCTATTATATTACACCAGTACCCATACCTTTCAAAACGGCAACGCTGAATGATTCCTTAATCCTCGCGGTTTTTTGCCAAATTAAACTGTCTGCTAAACCAGATAAAGTCGAGTTTTACGAGAATGCTAGCTAATTGCTAGTTGTAACAAGTTTCGAAAGAGACGTACTGGGATAAACAGTTTTATTATCGAGCCTTTACCCGTCATAAAACCGTATAAAATTAGAAAATCTTTGTCGTCGTCGTCGTTCGCCATAATGTTAATATTTAATTGAATTTCCAGCGAGAGACAAAACTGAGAGAAAGCTGTATGGTTTCGCGTTCGCTCGGCTGATGGAAGCAAGCGGCGCTACTTTGAGAGATGGCGCACATGAACTTTACGTGTATAAGTGCGACGATCCCACCAAGTAAGTTTTCATCGTATTCGGGTACGTCTACACAGCGTGCATTTTGCACAAATAATTTGCTCACAAACGAATGATTGGTTGGCAATATAATTTTGATAACCACATGAACGGGGTCGCTTCTACTTCGTAGGCATTTTCCAACGAACAAAAGACTTACAATTTAAAGCCACTTTTACCTGTACTTCATATGGATCACGAGGTATTGGTGAAAGTTCCAGCACCATCTGTAAATTGCGAGTTTATGTCCGCCATCTGTATAAGATCTAGACATCGTTAAACAATGTATTACTTCCCCAAGGTTGCCTGGAAGAGATCGCAGAAAGCGATAAGGCCGCCCATTGTATGTTTTGTAGTGTTAAATGTATTTTCTGGTGTACAAAATAGTACATTACTTCAGAGGGAAGAAAGTGACAGTTCCATACCGAGATTATGGCATTTGCGCCACGAGCTTGCGAGGGGCGCAAACCATTTGAGGTATGGAACTGTACTTTATCCTGAGGGATGTATAGTGCTTTTTATTACACCTACGAGGAAAATTATGGACATATAAGTATTGTTGTATCTGCATTTAGATTTTTCCGGCAAAAGATTATCAACAACTTCTTGGGCTGTCTCTAATAGTTCTGGCGGTGTGTTAGGGATAACATCATCACTGTCGCTCGAAGTATCCATATTTTACAAAAAACACAAAGATAAATGTGTTTTTGCGAAAATGCGCGGGCTTTTCCATTTTTTATTCGCCCGTTTCTGGAGTAGGCTAAGATCATAAGGTCATGCAGCCACTTCTTCCGTGATTCCGCGCGTTTTATATACAAAAATAATTTCGTTTTTAATTTTCTGTATGCACCAAGGAGGTTGGTAACTGGTAAAAAAAAAACTCTATGTGGCCAGTAACAATTTACTTGAAATTTAATTAGTAGACAGTTAAAGTCTCTTGGCAGTATGACTGCTGACAAATAAAAAAAAAATAAAAACCGGGTATGTAATGGAATTTCATACATACTTCCCACCCTTGGGTCGAAAGGATTTTCATACAAACTTCCATACCTTGGGATGAAAGGATTTGAAAGGCGGGATAAAGGCGTTTCTTCCCTCTAATTGGTATAATTAGTATGTATTTTCAGAGCAGGTGTGATAAAATAGCTATTTATTCACCAAGAGGAGTAAGGCACAGATTACTAATCGAGTGTGCATTTGAGGCCCGACGCGAAGCGGAGGGCCGTAAACCACACGAGTTTAGTAATCTGTACTTACCCTCGAGTGATATATACTGCTTTATACTACACTTGTTGTACTACATTAATAAATTGCTATCATTGTCACTGGAATCACTCATTTTAACTTATGATTTACACCGCCAAACTTTAAACTTTACCAAGAAAATTGTTTCTACAAAATACGTCAACACTCAAAAACACTCAAAACACTCAAAACCACTCAACAACACTCAAAAATACTCAAAACACTCAAAAACACTCAATAACACCCAATAACACTCAAAAACACTCAATAACACTCAAAAACACTCAAGAACACCCAATAACACTCAATAACACTCAAAAACACTCAAAAACACGCAATAACACTCAATAACACTCAAATACACTCAAAAACACTCAAGAACACCCAATAACACTCAACAACACTCAAAAACACTCAATAACACCCAATAACACTCAAAAACACTCAATAACACTCAAAAACACTCAAGAACACCCAATAACACTCAATAACACTCAAAAACACTCAAAAACACGCAATAACACTCAATAACACTCAAAAACACTCAATAACACTCAAAAACACTCAAAAACACTCAATAACACCCAATAACACTCAATAACACCCAATAACACTCAAAAACACTCAGTAACACTCAAAAACACAAAAACACTCAAGAACACTCAAAAACACTCAATAACACTCAAATACACTCAAAAACACTCAAGAACACCCAATAACACTCAACAACACTCAAAAACACTCAAAACACTCAAAAACACTCAAGAACACTCAAAAACACTCAAAAACACTCAAGACACTCAAAAACACTCAAAAACACTCAATAACACTCAAAAACACTCAAAAACACTCAATAACACTCAAAAACACTCAAAAACACTCAATAACACACAAAAACACTCAAAAACACTCAATAACACTCAAAAACACTCAATAACACTCAAAAACACTCAAATACACTCAATAACACTCAAAAACACTCAATAACACTCAAAAACACTGTATAATGCTTTCTGTCTCATTTTCTCCCACGTTAAATCTTATATGTCTCTTTTTACTGTCGCTTTTTCGTTTCATAAAATTTCAAGTCGTAACGATGCTAAAGAAGTTTTCACTTCAAAAACAAAACGCGTTAGTAATGAACGCATTACTACCCTGATTTTCAGGGCAGTAATGAAATTCCATACAATATAACTGCCTAGATTTTTGAGAAGGTTTAATGAACAGCTTTCAAGCCTTTTAGTGGGGTAGTATTGGTATACTTACTAAGCAAGTGTAGTATAAAAGTATATACATGTATTAATAAACACTTCCCAGGTTAACATCAGCAAGCTACCTATCATTACCATCCTGCGCGGCCGACACTGCCCGGTCGGGCTCCATCAACGGCGTGGTGCCAACATTCCAAAGAAGCTCCAAAGAAAACTGCACCATCAGCACATTATTGTGCTCCACTAAGTTGACTCAGAATGGTAAGTTACTAGTTGTATGTGTATTTTGTAAAACTTGAGAACTAGACGCTGTGCGTGCGTGCGTGCGTGCGTGCGTGAGTGTTTATATGTTTGTTACTTCTTCACGCTCTAACGGCTGGACCAATTTTGTTAAAATTTTGTATGTAGGTAGCTGACACCCTGGGTTAACATATAGGCTACTTTTTATCCCGATATCCCCACGCGATCGACATTTACGCGGGTGAAACCGCGGGGCGCAGCTAGTGATTCATAAAATAAAAACTCATACATTTCTAATGCAGATGATGCTATTTGCTCATTCCTGTATCAGTAAACAAAACGGTCGACACAGTAACAAATCCTAATAGCTAGACCACTGATTGCCAATCAAGAGGTCGTGAGTTCAAACGCTATTAATTTAACTATCGTCATCAATATATAGGCCATTGGAGTACTCGCTGCCATTATGCATTAAACCAAGGCCAATTTTAGAGTCTTCAGACTAATTTAGTGATGATATAAGGAAAACGTAACCTTGTCCTACAAATTATGATTTTAATACTAACAGCAAAATACGGAAAGTCACTGGCATTAGTTATGTAAAACTGATAAATTAGCATCATCTAACGAATATATTTAAAACTAGCAGCGCCCCGCGGTTTCACCTGCTTAAGTGTCAATCCCGTGGGATTATCGGGATTAAAACTATCCTATGTCCTTCCCCGGGATGCAATCTATCTCTCTGCCAAATTTTATCGAAATCCGTTCAATGTTTTAGGCGTGAAAAGGTAACTTACAGACAGACAGTGTTACTATTGAATTTATAATATTAGTATGGATAAGTAAATTCTAAGCTGATACACCCTTTTTTTTTTTTTTTTTTTTTTTTTTTTGTCGCTGAGAAATGACATTACGCATCTCCGATCGTCGGGGGACGATACGGAGTATGTGGGACTCCCTGCCAAGGTGGCAGTATACCCACTAAAACTCAGCGGTGTTCCCTCGTCGCCTTGATGGAGGGGTCATGGGAATCCGGCTCAGCCTTTGCGTCCACAACCCCCCCGGCGCATGCCCGCCTAACTGGCGGGCCCCGCATGTCCCCCCAGCTGGGGGGCTACGGGAATGGCCGGGAACACCTGGCCATTCCCATCCGGCACTGGTGGAAGCCTGTGCAATACAGGCGAGGGTGCCCCCGCACCCGTCGCCTGCTGGCTTCCACCTGGGAGGAGTCGGAGGTGACTGTCATACTGACGTCGTCTTCGACCCCTCCTCCGCCTTCGGAGCGGCGGCGCGAGAGGGTCTTCCTCCCGCGCGCGCTCCGCCGCCTCCTTCTGGGACATGACGTGTTCGCAGAAGGAGGCGACTGCCGCCCAGGACCCCTCGTCCCCAAGCATGGCATTGACCAAGCCGGGGAGCGAGAGGTCCGTTCCGATCGCCGCGGTGAGACTGCGGCGCGGCTCGGACCACGACGGGCACACCTCAAGAGTGTGCTGCGCCGTGTCCTCCGCCGCGCCACAGCCGTGACACGACGGCGTCTCCTCCCGCCCGATACGGTGCAGGTACGATCCAAAGCAACCGTGCCCGGACAGCACCTGCGCCAGACGGAAGGAGACGAACCCGTGCGACCGCTCGAGCCAGTCTCGCAGGACCGGCCCAATCGCGTCTAGGGTACGGCGGCCGAAGGCTGCGGCGGCGAGGTCCCGCGTCCAGTGGACGACAATGGCGTCCTTCGCCTCCCGCCGGACGGCCTCCCGCTCTTCGGGGGCGGGGTGTTCTCCTCTCGCCCTCCGCCCCGTCTCGCCCTCCGCCCCGAAGCTGATACACCCAAGCCAAGCTTTTCCGTACCCAAAGGAACCCTATTACTAAGCCTCCCCTGTCCGTCTGTCGGTCCGTCCGTCCGTCCGTCCGTCCGTACGTCCGTCCGTCCGTCCGTCCATCCGTCCGTCCGTCCGTTTGTCAGCGGGCTGTATCTTATGAACCGTAATAGGTAGACTGTTGGAATTTTACAGAGTGTGTATTTCTATTGCCGCTATAACAACAAATAATAGAAATAAAATAAAGTAAAATAAAATGAAAGGGGGGTCCCCATACAATAAACGTATATTTTTTCGGCGTTTTGTACCTTGTGGTACGGAACCCTTTTTTGTGCCAGTCCGACTCGCGCTTGGCCGGTTTTTTTCTTCACATGTCGCAGGAACTATGTCAATCTGCCTAGCCTTTTCCCAACTATGTTGGGATCGACTTCCAGTCTAACCGGATGCAGCTGAATACCAGTATTTTACATGGAGCGACTGCCTATCTGACCTCTACAACCCAGTTACTGGGTAATACGATATCCATTGGTAAGACTGGTTGTCAGACTTTCGGGCTTCTGACTACCCGTAACGACTGTGAAACATCCATAAATGACAGCCGGGTCTAACGGCTTAACGTGCTTTCCGAGGCACGGAGGGTTCACGGAATGTAATGATGGTCACCCATCCACAGACTAACCGCGGCAAGTCGATCGACCTGTGCGGCTGTTATTATTTAGCCAAGGGCCCCCAAACCGCGGATGATAATAACAAAAATCGATCGACCTGTGCGGCTGACCAGGAATTATGTATATGTATGAGTATAACTCAAACTGGTAAAAAAAACGCCTTTATTTAAAGTGGTAGCCGGCAACACTACACACGGTGCACCGGTCTCTATATAATATAAGTAACGCCACTCGTGGTCTGACTCCTGCGGTGGACTTCTCATGTGAGCATGATGCACAACGACGGCGAAGTGCCAATACCTCCTAACTGATTTTTTTTTGAGAAATTTTCTTTTTTTTCGTTTTGAATTTAAAGGCGTTATTCGCATGTTTTAGTGAAATCGCCTTAGTGTATTTTTAGATGCAACAGCATTAAATTAAAATGTGGAAATATAAACCTCCCAACTAAAACAACGTGTCTATTTTTGAATGTTTTTGTCCAGTATGTGTAAATTTTTGACTTTGTCAGTTAGGAGTTATTGGCACTTCGCCGTCGACAAACAGTTTCATTCAATCGTAATATTCTTCGCAGAGGATCTCCTAGCATTACTCCAATGGCGCGCGCGACCAGAGAAGGTACAAGAAACCCTACTACGAGTACTAAGGCTCGGTGACGGACTCAGTTGTGAAGAACTCATCAAGTTTCTCAGAGATGTACTAGATGCATTGTTTGCTTTGTTTTCTACTGAAGATGGCAATAGGTGAGTCATCGTCATCATATATTATTTTAACCGAAAGACGTCCACTGCTGGACATGGGTCTCCGCCAAGCACCGCCACATGTACCCTGCCCACTGCCACATAAGTTTGGCAATTCTTCGGGCTATGTCGGTTACCTTGGTTCTCTTCTACGGATCTCTTTATTTCTCTTCATATCGATCACGTAGGGAAACTCCAAGCATACCTCTCTCCATTGCCCTTTGCGTGACTTTCAGCCTTCTAATGAAGCCCATTGTGAGCGAATAGGTGAGTATTGCTTACTTAACTTTATTTTTATCTAACTTGTGGCGGCATTTACAAAGCCACATGCGAACTACGCAGGTAAGCCTAATGTCACGCAAGTCCTGCATCGCGCAAGTAAAGTTATCCGCGCGATTAGCATAATTGGCATCCCGACATCAACCGTCGGTCAGTAGCCCAGTAGACACACACCACAACACCCGTCTGGTCGAAGGATCCTCCCTTTTCTATGGATGATGAGGAACTTTACACTGTTCCTTTTTTTTTATCATTTATACAAAATACATGATTATTTATATTAAATAGCAACCAAAAAACCACTAAGGTTTAAACTTGTGCTATCACGAGTCAGTCTCAATCACGAAGTATGTATATATATACAGTGAAGCATTATATATGTATGCGTTATTGTCCATACTTGTACAATTACTAACATTTTTAGGTCTTTATATACTCGTAGTTACAATCATTCCTACATAATACTTAAGTAATATTGCTTAAGTTTACATTTGATATTTTTATGTGTAATACAATTGTTTAGTTCTGAGGGTAGACTATTAATAAGTCTCGGTATAATATAAGCGGTAGTTCGCTCTCCGTACGTATTGTTGGCGCACTGTGTACGAAGCCTATTCTCAGAAACTGCCAGAAACTGCTTATACGTCTGTTAACTCTTGGTTTTCGAAAGCCGATATTTACTCTAGATATTTTATCTGTGATCTCATACCTTCGAATCCAGTTTCTTGATTCGGCCAACCCATCAAAACAGCTGGTTAGTTACCATTGATATCTGACAGCAGAATTAACAAATACTGATGAGGTTTCGATTTAATCTATATAAAAATCCCCTTTCTAAGACTTGCTGTAGTGGTCAGCGGGATTGTCCAAAAGGGTTACCGCTGGCCCGGAACATAAAGGGTTAAGGAAGGAACACGGGTGTGTTTAAGTCAGTAAAAGTCTGACACTCCCTTCCGCTCCACCCAGAGCGGGAGGGGTCATTTCTCTATTTAATTTACGAGATTTATAGGTATTTTTGTTTTTTTTTTTCTAGCACCCCACATTCCGGTACAGTATTCCTGGTACTGATATCGATATGCAGCTTGCTTGATGAGACTCGGTTTCAACATTTTAGACCGGTACTCGATGTTTATATTGAAGAACATTTCTCAGCGGCGCTTGTATACAAGTAAGTCATTTTAGTCTTTCGATAGTGTCGACTGATAAATCTTTTATTTTCCTATAGTAAGTAAGGACTTACTATAGGAAAATCAACTGTTGATTCTGTTGAACCCATTTTACATCACTCGACTGTTTAACATTGGCCTCTAACAAGTTTCGTATACATATCACAAAATCCGCCTTCCACCAAATTTATAACACAGTTTTTTTTACTCATGTCCATCTCCGCCTTGACATGACTCACACTCCCTTTCCGCCAAAGCTGTGAGAAGACATGTCTCGTTAACTACCAATATTTTTTTATAGCGTTGAACCAGTAATATCAAAAGAACACTAAGCTATTGGTAGTTCGAGAGGTTTCTCCTCTCCGCTTTCTTAGTCAAATAAAAGTTTTTCTTCAACATAATAATAAAAAAAAATACTTTATTGATCCACGAACCTCATCTCACCTCAACATAGTCAATGCGTGATCGGAACTTGTGTACAAAATTGATGGATGTTTTAAGCTATGTGTGATTATAGTTGAAACCTTTGAATCCTAAACTAGGCAAGGAATGCCTGGCATTTTCGCTGAACTGGGCCTTTTTGGCGCAGCCGTGAGGCACACTTTCCTGCTAATTCTTACATCGGACTTTGCACTTTTTATTTTTATCTTAGTTTTTATCTGATTTGCGACTATTATCTAACTATCTGGTGTATTGTGTGTCTCTTAATCTGTGCTAAATAAATGTATTTTCTTTCTTCTTTCTTTCTAATATTCACCCTTCTATTTCATCTCAAGGGGCCTCCTCTCATCAGTCCAACACTGCGCTGAATGGGCCGCGAGCGCCGAAGGACAAGAGCCAATTCGCAAATGCCTCCGTTCCTTAGGCGCAGTGTTTAGACTAGCGGTGCGATCGCGTCGGTTGTTCGCACGCGCGACAGGCGGACAGTATGAAGACAGCTTTAGAAGAGATGTTAGAGCGGCGCTGCATGCGTTAAAAGCGTTTGCGCAACACCCTTATAAAGAACATCTGGCCCCGGCGCAGGTTTGTGGTTTTTGTTGAGTTAAAATAACAATTTTAAGGTCCATTTCACAGTTTCGGGTTAATGATGCCAAATAAATAAAACAGATGTTTAATAAATTATCTTCCATTCATTTTAATCACGGCATCATAAGAGATGGTGAAATGTATTTATTTATTGAATAAAGCTTACCAACTTTGACGACACGGTTCGCGCAGTGGCTGAGCGATCGACTGCTGCGCTGCGTGGCGCGGGTTCGATTCCCGCACGGAACAAATATTTGTATTGCCTACAGGTAGTTGTTCCGGGTCTGGTTGTTTGTGTATGTGAATTTAAATGTTAGTAAACGCACCCACGATACAAGAGTAATTCCAAGTGCGGGGCAACGTTTAAAAAAAAAAACTAGACACATACATACACAGCATTAACCCAGAGTCGTTGACATAATATTGATCTCGCATGTATTTAAATTATAGGAAAGCACGGCACTATCAATTAGCGTATTAGTACATCATACAATAAATAGAAAATTAAACACTAAAACAAATTAAAACAACTAAAAGAATTTGAATACTACGTTATAGCTTAAAAATGCTGTTTTTTTATACTACTTAACAATTTACATGTTATTAAAAATACTTTTATTAAATATACTTACACAATTTTACTAATAAAAGACAACATTCTTAAATATTGATTTATAGTGTTGTCTGCATGTTTATTGAATAGCATGTCAGAGTCAATCAAGACTCCTAAGTCCCTAATCTCAGTCACGGTATTCCCGTATTCAATATCTGGCCCGCCATCGTATACGGTATAGGTTATAATGTGAGCGCTTGTTCATATTAAGCTGCATGGCATTACTTTTACATCAGTTACAAAGGTTATTAATATTGTCTTGCAAAAGCTGCTGATCTCTTTCTGTGAAAAATAATTTAATTTTGGAAGTGGGTGTCAAAGAATTGAACCAACGTTACCGGCTTCCGTAATTTTTTACTTTGTAGTGTTTTTTTTTTGAAGTCGATTGTTTTTTTTTCTATAAAAGTTTTTTTACACTTCACATTTTTATACCTTTAAATACAGGTGGCCCTAATGTCATCGTGGGCGGAAGTAACGCGCGAAGTATGCGGCGCTCTCGGCGCCAGCGAGGCGGCGCGCGCGGCCGCGCTGGTGCTGGACGCGCCGCACGCGCACCCGCCGCCGCCGCCGCCGCTGGCGCGCGCCAGGCTGCACGCCGCGCAGGACATACTCAAGGGGCCGCTGGGAGAGGATCCAGGTAACATTACGGACCTAGTAAGACAAGTAAATAGGTAACCAAATAGCCAGCATCTTTAATAAAATTGTTTATCATCGGGCCATAGCATCCAGCTATTCAAGTCAAGTTATTCAATATTATCGCATAGGTATTGCCAGAACTTAGCCGGTAGGACCAACTGTCAAGTGATTCTACAGTCGAAGATCAAACGTTGATTGACATAAACATCACACTTGGCATCACAATTAACGATTGTTGTTACCGTGTATTTCTAGCAAATAAACGTTTGATTGATTGATATGCCTCCAAAGTTATTACATATTTACCCTCTGCTGGGACACAGGCCTCCTCTCTGTGATAGGAAGTGGGCCATAAACCATCACGCGGGTCATAATCCATCACGGGGGCCATAATCCATCACGCGGGCCATAATCCATCACGGGGCCATAATCCATCACGCGGGCCATAATCCATCACACGGGCCATAACCCATCACGGGGGACATAATCCATCACGCGGGCCATAATCCATCACGCGGGCCATAATCCATCACGCGAGCTCAATGGAGCGCATCCCAAGTTCCAAGCATTTTCTTTTTCAATCTTCACTTTGACACTTTCCTTTTCAGAGGCCAGAAACATAATCCTAACCACCGCCTGCCACCACTTACGAGTGCACCTCGCGCGTCGCGACGAACTATCACAATGTGCCGAAATGATTGGAGAGTTAGTAACTCTACTGTGGAAGAAATACGACCCCGACCAGCCTGTAGAAGATGATGAACTGGACCCAGACGTGGATGTGCTGTGTCTGAACACCTTGGATGTACTGGTGGAGACTGTGCTGCACCTTATTGGAGGGAACTCGCCTGTGCTTGTAAGTACAGTACCCGGCGATAAATATTACACATCGACCTTTGGAAAGAGACAATCGGCTAATTTCGGCTTCGTAGAGCGTTATCTCTGTCGCACGAAATACAAACAGTCCGGTATCTATTAGGAGCTGTTAAAACAATTATGATTTGTTTCTTTTGATAATTATTTTTATTCTTTGTATACAATACAAATAAAGGTAAAGGTCGATGTGCAATATTTATCGCCGGGTACTGTACTTGTTCTATTTATAAAGATCAACTCAACTCAACTTTTCGCAATCAACCGCTGGACATAGCTCTCTCCCAGGCTGTGCCACAACACCCTGCCACTGTCCTAAGGTCGTCAGACCATTTAGCCGCGGAGCGTCTTAGGCCCGGTATCCACCAAAGCGGAGAGGAGAGGAGATGTGTTTGATAAACCAATCCGATTTCGTTATTTCCACATTTCTAAAGCTAAGCGGAGAAGAGATGTGGAAATAACGAAATCGGATTGGTTTATCAAACACATCTCCTCTCCTCTCCGCTTTGGTGGATACCGGGCCTTACACTACGCTTGCCGATACGCGGTCTCCAGGACTCGTTTGGTCCACCGGCCATCGGTCCTTCGACAAACATGGCCAGTTCACTGCCACTTCAATTTGCTTACTATGCAAGCAATGTCGGTTACTTCGGTTCTTTTCCGGATAACTTCATTCATTTATAAAATTAGTTCGCTCTGTTGTGAAAGAAATCCGACCAGCTTATAGAAGATGATGAGTTAGACCCAGATGTGGATTTACTGTGTTGGAGGGAACTCGCTAACCTAACCTTAGAGAGTAGATTCAAACGTTAAACGTGTATCCTCAATTTCATTCATAAGACATTTCATTTAACCACAAAAAAATAAAAATTAAGTTATAATAATGTCTTCCTTTTCGTCCTAAGGGTTCAATGGTAGCCGGTCTCCTTGGCGTGATGGAATTACTAAAGCCTGTGCACTACCAGCGACTGTGGAGCCATCTCGCGCCGCACCCACATGATCGGAAACCTTTGAAGGACTTCCTGATGCGAGCCTTCTTGGTGTTCAGACATCTTATTGAACAGGACGTAAGTATAGTTGCTTATGCTATCTCTGCTGAATACTATGAAGCCTTATTGTCAAGCTATGAGCAATGAAAGCGCACCTTTTGCCAGGTCAGCGGGATTGTCTGAAAGGGTTACCGCTGGCCCGGAACATAAAGGGCTAAGGAAGGAACACGGGTGGGTTCTAGTCAGTAAGAGTCTGACACTCCCTTCCGCTCCACACAGAGCGGGAGGGATCATTTGATGATTACTCATCGCCTTTTAATTGCAGCTTCCAATCGACGCGTCGTCCCCATTGACGTCACAAACGTACTACTGATCATCTTGTTTCTAATCTAAACTTATTAATATCCGCAAAATAATTGTTGACAGCATAAAACATTATATTTTCTTACATCATTTTGACACAAATCAAGACAAACAACAAACAGTATTTATACGCCAACATTCTACGCATTACTACGCAAGCACAGTTTTTGATGTTCTATCATGGACAATATTTAAAAGTGTTGTGTATTTCATCAGGTTTTCCCAGCAGACTGGATGGTGCTTCGAGTACAAAGCTGTAAAGTTTTGCTCTCCGCGCTACAAGATCTCGCACAGCCGTTACTTGAAAGGTTCTTAGGAGATGAACCGCCTCAGTTTGATTCACAGGTAAGATGGACATTCTAATTAGGTCAAACATTAATATACTTAATATGGTATTGTATGTGTTTTATATGGGCCTTGATGCCTGAAATAAATTAATGTATTTAAAAAAAATTGGAATATCTAAAAGTGCACGTCTCTTTCTCATTTGGTCGTATAAAAAACCATAGATATATTATTTTTTTATTAATTATAATTAAACTACTTTGAATAAAAGAGTGTCTAATTAAATTAACTATTGGTAAGTACACTGGCTAACCCTGCGAGGATAACGGCTGCTAAATGTTATTTTTTTTTGTAAGTGTGTAACCCAAAGGCCTTTTGTACACATTGTTTTTCTTGCCGTGAAAAACTACGGTTTATTCGCAGTGTGTATGCACAGCCGTCAGTGTTGTATGGATGGCTATGAAAGCTTGTTGACGGACACGTTTTTTGTACGGCGTGGTTAATACGCCGTAAAAAATAACAGTGGCACTCTGGGAGTGCCGACAGAAGTGAAAACAAAACACAATCAGAATACTTTGCTATCACTCACTGACATATAGGATATTCATTAAAACCGAGTACATTCCGAGGACAGCCGAACACATCCGAAGCGGGTATATTTTTAAACGTCTTATAAACAAAACACGCGCGATGTCGCTAACGGTAACAGGATAACAGTGGCGCGAGTTCAATGGTTTTTTCCCATTTCAAAAAATGTCCAACGCGCTTATAGAAGTTTTCACTTCAAAAACCACTGTACAAAGAAACTGTGTCGTGTACACTTCGCGCCAAATAACTTTGCCGCTCTGAAGCTAGGCTTTTCGCTAGCCGCGCATGCGCGCTGCTGTTTTATTCATACGATTAACTACTGCGCAGTGATTTTTTTGCTTACTTCAGAGCGGCAATGTTATTTGACGCGAACTATATTAAGGGCTCTCAAAGCGTTTACTCAGTACGGCATTTCATACAAACTTTCAAGCTCTTATTTTTCGAAATGAATGAACCGATTTTAATGAAACTTCATACACATAAGCAGGATACAAAGGTCTAAAAAGTTAGTTAAGAACATTTTCGAAATGTCTTATTTAAAAAAACTGGAAATCTCTGTTTCTATGGAAAATTTAAAATCGGTCTAATTTGGCTGTAACACTATTTTTTGAAAATGTTCTTGTGTACTAACTTTTTAGACCTTTGTATCCTGCTTATGCGTGTGAAGTTTCATTAAAATCGGTTCATTCATTTCGAAAAATAAGGCTTTGAAAGTTTGTATGAAATGCCATACGGCGTAAACGCTCTTAACCTCTGACGAAATACACGTATTCCGTTCGTCCCCAGCTGTGGTCCGGCTACATGGAGCTGGGCGTGGCGCTGGTGACGTCGAGCGCGCTGCAGCCGGAGCGCTGGTCGGGGCGCGCCGCGCACCGCGCGCGCATGCGCGGCGCCGCCGGCCTGCGCGTGCTGGCCGTCTGGAACATGCTGGGTGAGCTACTGCTTATTTGAAATAAGAATACTGACGAGACGAGACGAGCCAATCACGCAGGTGCGCAAACACAGCTGCACTCTCATCTTCCAATCACGATGGGTCGGCAAGCCGATTAGTCGAGAATAATAATAATAATTTATGTCACGGTATCGCTACAGTGTCTAATGTCTGTTGTAGGTAAAAGCTGTTATTCATCCTCCGGCGAACAACTAACTTACAGTACCCGGCGATAAATATTGCACATCGACCTATTCGATCCTATCGATTTTATACAAAGAATAAAAATAATTATTAAAAGAAGCAAATCATAATTGTTTTAACAACTCCTAATAGATATAGCGTTGTCTCTGTCCCACGAAATACAAACAGTCCGGTGTTTGTATTTCGTGGGACAGAGACAACGCTCTACGAAGCCGAAATTAGCCGATTGTCTCTTTCCAAAGGTCGATGTGCAATATTTATCGCTGGGTACTGTATAACCAGAAACTTGAAACGTTACTCAAAATAACGTTACGTGTAGTTCCGGTACCGATAATTTGTACCGTTCCACCAGGATCGTAACAAAATTAATTCCTTGGCTATAACGATACCACAGATTACTAAATAGTTACTACGTAACAGATACTTCACTCAGTAGAAAATTTCCAATACCTATTGCTATAATAGCCTACTCCGACGCGTCAGCAACCGCTGCATGCTAAAATGTGCCTAAATGCTCAAGTGTACAGTTGTGATTGCTTCGCACCGCGCGATCCCACAGCAATCGCAGGGCCGCCTCTTCGATAAAATTAAATTAACATAACTATTTGTGTCTATTTTATTGAGAACTGTGAATATGTTCGGTAGTTTAAAATTGTATCGTATAAAGGTAAAATATGTTTTTAATAAATTGGTGCTGACTGTAATAATTTTGAAAGGACAAAAAATGGTAATAATTTATCACTTAACTTTCTTCATTGACAGGTAAATGGAAAAATATTAGGTGTTTATCCCTTCTTTTACTCGATTTGTACCCATCTACTGCACATAAGGCACCAGACGGCATTGTAGGTACCCGTACAAACGAATGGAATGATTAAAATTGAATAACGTGCGTGCGCTTCGCTTGCGAAAACCGCACTGAATATGGTCCGCAAACGGCCCGAGACCGCTCGGCCGGGCGGTAGGTAATTATAGCGCGCAAGTACATGAGTGACGGAGGCCTGACGATACTGACAAACGGAACGAAATCTCAAACTGTTTACTAACAATATTATCAATATATCATTATTATTATTAATATAACGTTATAATAACGTTATTAATTTCGATACACTCAAACGAATACAGCAGTGGCTTATGCCGACGGCACCGTCGACCGGGCGACGCGCGACGGCGGAGCTGTGGTCGGCGAGAAAGTTCTTAAGAATAACGTTACAAATGAATCTGTAACGTTTCACCTGTGTAACATTATTATAAGCCGATAAGCGATGTTACTGATACCTATAACGTTACTTATAATATTGTTCTACGAAAATGATATTCTATAACGTTTTTTTTTTCTAATGTTATTGATATTTTTAGGTTTTAGTATCGTTACAAATTTTGGAACGTTATACGATAACATTAGTGGTAACGGAACGAAATTAATTTTGTTTTTAAGTCCCTGCTTATAACCTATCTACATACATCTACTGTAATTATTGAACAAATATAATTACTTCGTCAACTGATCATCTATCGAACATCATTCACTAATAATAAGCGAAAGGTTAGTTTTTCAAGAAAGAGACATGCTCGCCAATAAACTCAAACTCAAAGCATAATTTATTATACTTATTTCAATGAAACCTTGTACATGCACTTTTGAATTGTCAAAATTAAATAGTCTGTCAGTTAGTCAGAAAGTTGAAGCTAGTTGCCCATTCCAAAACGTAGATCTCTATGGAGAAGAACGGTCAATTTAAGAAACTCCATGGACACTCTTTTAAATCAAGATATTACAAAATCCTGGGTACATCGGGTTATCAGCAAGCCTAAGGCCGCTATCCCACTGGCGTTTTACGAGCGTTGACGTCAACGTCACGTCTGCGCAGCGTCGACGCCGCGCAGACGCAACGTTGACGTTGCGTCGTCGCCTGGCAAGCATTAACGTCCGCTGAACGCGACGACGCGACGTCAACGTCGCGTCTGCGCAACGTTGACGCTGCGCAGACGTTCGAGAGACGCCGACGCTCGTAAAACGCCAGTGGGATAGCGGCCTAAAACAATATCTATGAGAATGATTTACCATTAACATTATACACCTTTCCTAACAGGTCCCGCTCAACTACACTTGGTACCGGGAGCAGTTGGCGCTCTTCTCGAAATAACCCTCGTCAGCGAGTTGCGTCGGGCCGCTTTAGGCTCTTTAGTAGCTTTGATGGCAGCTGAACGAGCCCACACAGGCGAGGCGAGGCGAACGGAGGCAGCATTGGTGGACAAACTTGACTCGCTCGTCGCTGATAATAAGGCTGACGATCATTATAGAAGACTATTTGATACTGTGTAAGTAATTGGTACTTAATTCAATCCTGTTACCCTTTTATGTTCAGATGGAAATGCCCCGGAATACCAAGCCTTTTCTTTTCTACCTTTTCTGGGAAGGTAGAAGAGTATGTTGGTATTTTACCTGATAAACCACAAGGTAATACACGCCACACGTGTGGAGGAATGCTGCAGAATCTGCGGTGAAAAGGCACCAGCCCGAAGCGAAATCCCGAAAATATTTTCGCAAAGCACGGCAGGAAATGATGGGTCTACTGTCGGAATCCAATACATATAATTCGTCGGGCACCCAACATGTCATAAGCAAGCTAAGCGACGCGACGATGGGCATTCTTTTTGACTTGCAATAATACATATCCTTTCCTAAAATAAAAATGTCTGAAACGCTCTTCAGTACATTTAAATTCATATTTTGAAACATTATTTTAATTCATTACAAAGCTATTTATCTAACCATACTTGTATTGTCCACGCTACTCAGGGAACATTTGAGCTCAGTGTAAGTACCACAACCGTTAATTATGACGTCACATTATAAAAGAACTCATCATTATTTTGAGTCCAACTACAATACATAAACACGTTTTTATTTAAATGAATTACTCCTTAATTGCTTTGACACAGCTACTCAAATTATTCACCGTCAGTTGTTCAGTGAACTTGTTTGATAGCTAACACACAAACAAAATGTTGTTAGCTTGTTTCTCTACGTATTTTGTGACGAATATTCTTATTGAATGTCACAATTGAGTATCTACCAATATTTTAGTATAGTGCACGATTTATTGCGCAAGTTGCCTTGTGACAGTTTACGACGGTATGCCATCAGAAAGTTTCGGCAAAACGACTGGCTGCGAACACATCGACCTGGTTGCGCCTTCGTTTTCCTGAATCCTGATAGTTAATCCTATTACTGTCCCATGAACCACTATGGTTCACGGTAGTTGTTTGACTATTTTGTATTTTTCAATGACAGTGAAAGTATTAACAGACATCATGTGAAACTGGGACAGTCAACTTGTGCAATGAATATTCCCTTACACAGTCTATTGTGAATTATTTTACCTCTGATATAAACCTTATAGTGAAGAGAATAAAGGTCACTGTGATTCAAAATCACAGTTAAAATAACTGTCAACGGACAGTACACTGCTACAGGAATGTTTTGGCGCTCGAATGACTTTGTCAGGGGGGTGTTATCGGTAAACATTTGTGCAATTGTTTTTTTGAAATGTATTGAAAAATAAGATGGCGGTGTTAGTTCCGATTTAGACCACGCGCCAAAAGATTCTTGTACCTACAGCTAGTCAATAACTCAATTTCTTCCGTATTATCTTCAGGTCTTCACATTTTCCTTGTAATACCTCAGGTTAATGGAACGAGTATCAACGGAAGGATGGCGGGAAGCCGGTGCGGCGTTCGTAGCGTGTGTGACGCGTCTGTTAGAACGACTGCTGGACTATCGCGCTGTGATGCAGGGGGCTGAGCACAGGGACAAGAGGATGGCTGCAACTGTTAATTTATTGGTGAGTGTACTCATTATAAAATGTGGGTTACATGCAGGATGTCATGAAAAGGCCCAAAAGCATGATGCTTACAATAGGTTCGTTTTGTGCAACAGGCTACATCCTATAAAAAAATGTTGTTAAAACTCGCAGTAAATAGAATCCATGATTCCACTGTACAAGTCGATTATGATCGTCAACATGTACAGACGCCAGCACATCAAGCTACCCGAAACTGTCAAATTTTCCCAATCAACTTTGAACCTTATGCTTTAGCGATAAATTTGAAAATCTATCAAAGAAAGTAGAGAGTTTCGGGTAGCTTGATGTGCTGGCGTCTGTACATCAAAACTAGCAGGTTTACAACGTGAGTAATGCACTTAGGGCTGTTTTTACCATAGTCTAAAGATATCTTTTATTCGTGGAATAAAATTGACGTTTGCAAGTTCTATTATGGAAAAAAAAAAAACCGGCCAAGTGCGAGTCGGACTCGCGCACCGAGGGTTCCGTACAAACCTGCAAGGTTTACAAAGTTCGTTCATTACGACAATCGAGTCATAACTATGTGAAAATTTCAAGTACAGACGCCAGCACATCAACATACTACAATATGCCAAATTTCTTTAATAGATTTTCAACTTTATCGCCAACGCATAAGGTTCAAAGTTGATTGGGAATTTAAGGTTTTCGGAATTTTTCCTTTATGTGTGCTATAAAACGTTGCTTCATGCCAAATTTCAAGATTCTAGGTCGACTGGAAGTACCCTTTAGGTTTTGATTCCCTTGCGAGTACTTGCGAGTTTCAAAATATGCAGCTTAAATTGCTGTTTCTTTTGATTGCGTTGACATAGAAGTTTGATTTTGTTACAGCTTAAAGGTATTATAGACCTGAGTATTTGGTATGAATTTCAATTTAATACCTCTACGCGTTTATGAGGAAATGGGTAGTAAATTTAAAATTATTAAAAAAATATATATTATGTGATGTAACTAAAAATTTATGGTTTTCGTAATTTTTCCTTTATCTATGCTATAAGACGTTGCTTCGTACCAAATTTCAAGATTCTGAGTTCACGGGAAGCACCCTGTAGGTTTTGATTCCCTTGCAAGTGTCGAAAATTTGCGGCATAAACGGCTGTATCTTTTGATTGCGTTGGCTTAGAAGTTTGATTTTTTCACAGCTTCAAGGGACAGTAGACCTGAGTAATTGATATAAATTTCAGCTTCATACCTCCACGCGTTCCTGAGAAAAAGGGTCTTGACAGACGGACGGACAGACGGACAACAAAGTGATCCTATAAGGGTTCCGTTTTTTCCTTTTGAGGTACGGAACCCTAAAAACTGTCAAAAATTCAAAATGTATTCTGTAGGATAAAAATTATTCTAAGAACTTATAAAAGTGTGGTGGGACGCGCCCTTAGTGGCATTAATACTTTAAAAGGCACTGAAATAATGTAACGATCAAATCTATATTGTTTTTCTCTTTTATATTTCAGAACTTCTATAAGAATGAGATCGATCGTAAGGAGATGTACTTGCGCTACGTGTACAAGCTGCATGATCTTCACATCGCGTCTGATAACTTTGTTGAAGCTGGTTGCACTTTACTGGTAAGCCGTAAATAAATAATAAATTAGATTTTACCGACGTAACTTTGTTAAAAGCCGTTATTGAAATAAACTTAATTTTATAATCTCTATTTATTAAAAAAAAAAAAACTACTCTTTCCGTTGGTCTTGTTTTGTGAAAACAATATATAATAATAACAATGCGGAATGTGGTAGTAACCTCTGAAAACTTGTTCGGGGAAAACGTATAATCTATTTATGTATTTCATAATCCATACTAATATTATAAATTCGGGAGTAACTCTGTCTGTCTGTCTGTATTGGCTTTTCACGCCTAAACCACTGAACGGATTTCGATAAAATTTGGCAGAGAGATAGATTGCATTCCGAAGAAGGACATAGGATAGTTTTTATCGACATACCTCGCGGGCGAAGCCGCGGGCGGAAGCTAGTGGTCCATAATACTCTTCACATTTTCAGTTGTATGCAGAAACTTTAAGTTGGGAAAGTGATCAAATAGGTGTGGACCCTGAACATCCGGAGATGCCCGAGTGGAAACGAAAAGAAGCGCTGTACAACCAAGTGCTGCAATATTTTAACCGTGGAAAGGTACCTAAACACATTTCTTATTATGGCTGGGACTGACAAATTATTGCCTAAAATGGCGGTTTATTAAAGTGTAATTGTGCTTCTTATAGAGCATTCATGATTGCCTTGGAGAAAATGGGCAGGGATTACGTCCCGAGCTATCATAATAAAACTCGGCACACATCTTGCCATGTTCTTTTGAGTGAAATCGATCAGCCGGTCGATTCTGTAAAAATCTCACCGTGAAAACTTAGGTGAAGTGAGTTTGTTTTTTCTAGGAATTGACATAATTTTGTTCTAGTGTTGGGAAAAAGGCCTGCCACTTCTCCGAGAGCTGGCAACACTATACGAAGTAAAGCTATGCGACTACCCTCGTCTATCGAACTGTTTGCGAACACACGCAACGTTCTTAGATTCTGTGATGGAACAACTAAGGCCAGAGCCTGAGTACTTCAGGGTTGGATTCTATGGGAAAGGATGTCCGTTGTTTGTGAGGGTAAGAAATATTACTGTGATACTTAAAATGGAACATATCATTTTGGTTCCGTAGGTACTTTACAAAGCACCAGTCTTTAGTTTAATTGAGAAACTTGGTTGCTGCTTATGCTCCACAAGTCCACATAGATCTTTGAGCAGCGCCGACTAGAGAAATTTCTGATGGCATTGAATAATACGCTTTATTATTAGTTTTATAAAATGTCAAATTCTATGAACATTAATGCTAACATCAGACATCTTCTCCAGAGTCTTGGATCGTGCGAGCTAATTAAAACATTTTGATGTCAGAAATTACTTTTGATGTTCTTAGTGATTATTCCCAGTTCCCAAAAGCGTAAAACGTATCTGACGCTTTTTCATAACTTTCAAAAACAGATCAATATCAAAATATTTTATTTCACATAAATCTACATGGACACTTTGAAACGTCAGAAGCTAGGTGCACGGTTCCAATTGGTCGTTTTCTATCGAGAAGATCCGGCAAGAAACTCCACAGTTACTCTTTCAAAAAATAATTGGCTTTTACAATGTTTTCCAAATACAGTAGGTACGGGTGGGCGGGCTGCTTTGAAATGACCATTCCTTTTGATGCTAAGTTTTGGTAAACATATTTTATTTATATGTTCACAGAACAAACAATTCGTTTACCGCGGTCATGATTACGAGCGTATCGGTGCATTTACTCAAAGACTGCAAGCGGAGTACGTCGCCGCGCACATACTGATGCGCAACACGCCGCCCGACGACTCCATCATCGCCAACGATGGACAGTGTGAGTGCACACAGTGGTCTAGCATGTTATGAAATCAAATTGTTTATTCTGTAAATAGGATATCGCAAACACTTTTACCCGCCATATTTAAAAAAAAAATTGGCTAGGTGAGTGTCGGTGTTTCTCATCTGACTACTCTGAGAAGAAAGGCCTAAACAAACTCATACGTCACAGTCTCGACATAATCTTGGTCAGATCATGTGAACACCACGTAGATCGATGTCTGAAATGGTCTTTTGAGGAAAGTACCACAGATCTGAGTGTCCAGTCCAGTCAGTGCACGCATTTGTCAGTAATCGTGTAATACAACTCAAAACATTCACACTGGAATGAGTCCACTCATGGGTATATCTTTCACTCAATGAAATTACCGAAAGGTTCGTAATTTTTTCCTGTTCTCAGGGAACAGGAATGAATTCGCAATTAGAAGCCTAAAGCTTGTACAATTTGTAATTCTTCTATACTTATGTAATTTTCTGCCAGCGATTACCTTGTTCACGGTGAACAAAAGTTACTCAGCATTTTTACAGCAACATGTTTTGTGTAAACGGTAACCATGCATAGTGTGTGAAATGTCTCTAGCAGTACTAAATTACATTGCTGCAAGTATGTTAAAAGCTTCGTCAAAAAGCTGGTAGAGGGCCTTCGTGTTCTTATACACAACAATACCTTGATTCTTTAATGAAACGTGATTTTCATGGAAGTTCATGCTTCGTTACTAAAATTGTATATAATATTTACAGACATACAAATCTGCAACGTAAAGCCAGTCGCATCCCGTCGTCAATGGCCATCAGGAACTCCTGATCAAGTGAAGCGTTTCTACGCGTGCAATGACGTCGACACGTTCCTCTGTGACCGACCACTGCAGAAGCCGCCTATTGATAAGGATAATGAGTTTAAGGTAAACTTTCCTTCTTACTTGGTGATATAAAAACTACAGTGGAGTCATTTTAATAGGTAACATTTGACGTCTGTCAGTTTTATCCTCATAGTGAGGTGACCTGCTTATAAACATCGATTAAAGTGAATGAATCGATACGGACTTGAAACATATGCGAATTTTAAAAATCATCAGGCGAATCCCTGTCCCATTATTATTATTTTTTTCGTAAATTTAAGGAGCAAAATAAGACAAGTACACAATTTAACAAAAAAATTGCATTTATTCAGTTGAACTATCAGAACTGTTAAAAGTATTGTCATCTTCATCACTGCTGTCAGCACTCAGAGATATTATTAATTCATTTTCAATAATATTGTCTATTTTCACATCTCGTTCAAAATCTTGTAAAATTATTTTCTTTGTTTTCTCTACGACTTTTTTCCAGTCTTCTGTAGTGACTTCTGCACACGCAGTTTTTAGCAGAGACATCATTTTAGCAGTACTGAAGGGTGGTTCAGTATTGTTCCGCGCTGCATAACCCTTTATTTGTGCCTAAATAAGCTCGATGGCGTTATACTGGCAATGGTAGGGAGGCAATCGAATAACTTCGTGTCCATGCTCTAGGGCTAGTTCATCGATTACATAGCGGAGCTTGGACGGCTTAGTTGCTTTTACTAGATTTAACAACTCAACTTTTAATAAAGTTGGACTTGCATCCACACCATTTCTTACCAGCCACGAGACAATTTCTTGCTTTTTATTTGCTTGAGTTGGTGGTTTATCAACTTGTACAGAATGATACGGTGCATTGTCCATTATAATTTTCGATGGGTTTTCTAAGCTGACTAGCAGCTTCTCAAACCACTCTTTAAAAACCTCAAAGTTCATTTCCTCATGGTAATCACTTGTAGTTTTAGAGGCGAATGCGAGGAGGCAGTCTGGAATAAAACCTTGAGAAGCTGATCCCGCGTGACATATAATAAGTCGGGCTCCTTTTCCCGGTGGAACTTTTGAGGTGGACGCCGCTGTATCATCGGTCCATGTCCGCGAAACCGTATGGTTCACATTCAACCATGTTTCGTCAATAAACACGACATTGTCCCAATCTGTAATTTTATTTACTTGACGTAAGAATGTTACTCTCTTCAAAATAATATCGTAGCGTTCTAGCAGGATTTTCCGCTTGTCAGATTTTTTAAAACTAAAGCCAATCGATTTCAAAACCTTTGATAGAGACGATTTACCGCCAAAAAATAAGCCTGCGTCTTTTAACGAACTTATTAGCTTTTCCCGTGTAGGATATTCTTTTCTCGAGTAATATCCATAAATGTGGTTGCGAATTGCAGCAGCATCAAAATTATCAATGCCAACAATTTTCTTGTCCCTCTTTCTTTTTTTCGGTGTACGTAAAGTATTATCTTCTGAGCCTGATGGTCCGTATTTCTCTTTCAGAATTTGAGTTACTGTCCTCTTCCCTATTCCCAATGCTTCGGCAACGCGTTCTCTCGGTTGTGTCAATGGTAAAAGAGGCCCATCGTTAATTGATTCCCGTTCAAAATAATTGTACAATTTCACCACTAGTTCGCGAGATTGACTGTTTAGCGTTTTCCCCCGTTTCGACATGGTAAGACTGTAATGTTGTTCTTGTTTACTAATCGTTAAGCAATCGGAGTCCAATTTATAGCCAGGTAAACGTAGTCAGTAAGATCAGTCCAATAAAAAAGCCGGGTCAGAAGAAAATAACAGAGAGCACACCAAAAACGCACAGTCACTTCGCACAACGACAAAAGACTGCGTCATGTAATGGCGACATGACATGGCGTCATCGACAGGCACTGGTGTTGCCAGCAACATACCACCTAAATTGTACCTAACATCAATGATTTTTCTATTTCATTATTTTTTGTATTTTTATACCTAGTTAGTTAAAAGAATAATAAATAAATGTTTTATTATAATCACAACGTGGTTATTAATTTATGGTGATATTTCTTCACAAGTCATCATTGCATTCGATTCTACTTATCAGCTTTCGATTTTTAGAGTAACATCCCTAGTGTTTAAAAAGAAAAATGGTTAACTGACGTAACCTTGTAACGACGTTCAGTTCTTTAGATCAGAAATTGTTTATTATGTTAAGAATGGTTTATTAATGAAAGCAAATCGTAAAATTACTCGTATCGGTCATTATTACAATAAATATGTAATCGTAATTGAAAAAAGGTAAGCAATTGTGCAGTTCTAACAAAACGAAAAAATATGTTATTTTATGCCCGCCGTTACAAGGTTACGTTGTTGAATATTTGATGAATTGTCAAATGTTACCTATTACAATGACTCCACTTTAAAGTTTATACCAGACAGATGAGAATTGCTGAAGCCGTGGTAAATTTTTTGCCAATCACGTAGCAAGATGCAGGGCCAACTGCCTAGGGTACCTACGCTAAACTTAGTTTACTTTGTTGTTGTCAGTCAGAGGATAGGTAATAGGTAATACGGGCTGGTGTCCGCAACTCCACGTCAATGCGCGTATTTTGCGTACGGTCAGTCAGAGGATATTCAGGGGGCTTACTCTCCAAACTAATTTTAATTCCAATGAGATGCCAATATGATTCCAATGTTATTTTACAGTCACGTGATTCGGTACTCTTGAAAACAATATTGTCAACGATTACCCCACGCCAAGCCCGAACCCAATTCCACTTAGTTCTCCAAAATGGACACCCAATCTAAAAATCATTTGGCGCTAGCATTGAACTCAAGAGTACGAAACGTCACAATTCCAATGTCGATCTATCGGAATTAAATTGTAGAGTAAGCACCCAGGTCATTTTAACCTATAGTCAATTTCGTATTCAAATTGTGCAATACATCCATGAGAAATACTGTGCAAATGATTAAATCCTCATTTATTTTATTTCTTTTGTTTCATTTTCAGAGCCTCTGGATCGAAAGGACGACATTAGTAACTGAAGTCACGTTACCAGGCATTTTGAGATGGTCTGAAGTTATTTCAAGATCTGTGGAAGAAATACCACCGGTTGAAGTGAGTATTATACCTACTTCTTGAATTCTTGCATACATATTTACATGAGACGCGCTTGGAAGGTACGTATGATAAATACTTGATCACGTAAATTAGAACGCATTAAATAAAACTAAACTCTTATATGATTTCCTAAATCCCCTAGCTGGTTCTACCCTAGTTTTCATACGTTCATGGGATGCCAGCCATTACACTTCATATGCCACCCGGCGAAATTCGTACCGCCTCCGATTTTTTTTTTTTGTTATTTTTTTTGTTGTTTAAATAATTAGGAACCCTCACGGGCGTCCCCAGAACACCCTACCAAAGTTTCATCACAATCTGACCAATGGTTTCGGAACGCATAGGGGACAAACATACAAACATTGATTTTTATTTATATAGATAGACTAAGGTGCAGCGCAGACGGCACACTTTTTGTGCGATCTAGTCTGCGGCCCACAAAAAATTTGCATGGCGCGCAAAAAGTCGGTCGCGGATTTTTCACAGACTCAACGCACACGACGCACATCTTCGATCATTCTGTCGGTTTCTTTTTAAATGTCTATCATGATATTCTGCCTTAGAAGTATCATAAATTGCTGGTCTGTTTTGTATTTCTTGAATTAACATCGTTACATCGACCTCTGGCGCCATGATAATAGATCGCGAGCATTACGTCCACCCCTAGCAAATGCAGATTGCCGACTAAAGTGTGCGCCGTCTGCGTTAGCGCACGTCGAAGCAAACGTTCAATTTTTTTCACACACTTTTTGTGCCGAGCGGCGTGGTGCGGCGCGGTGCGGTCTGCCCGAATTACACGGATTTTATGTGCGCCGGACTTTTTGCGCGTCGTGTGCGTTACTGCATATAATTGCATAGGTTCTATTTTCACAGACTAAAAAGTGCGACACGGATAGTCTGTCGTCTGCGCTGCACCTAAGTGTTAATCAACCAATATTCACACAACCGACTTCCCTTTCAGTACGCCTGCGAAACAATGGAAGCGACAGAACGAGAGCTCCGCAGTCTGATCTCGCAGTACACAGCCGACCCGACGCTAAACATCAACCCATTCTCTATGCGACTGCAAGGAACTATCGACGCAAACGTACAGGGAGGCATCACGAAGTATGAACAGGCCTTCATGACGGCAGAGTTCGCGAGGAATGCAAGTCCTAGGGAAGCGGCGGCTGCGGCTAAGGTATGTATCATACTATTGCCTAAGACTCGAGCAGTTGGAGACATAAACAGTGCGAGTACGATGGGTAATATGAAGTGGGATTTCTGAAAACTACTGAAGGTCGTGTCGTTTCGCTCCAACGTTTCTTGCCTGCGACTGACGACTTAAAATTGGCATGTATCTTCTTGTGTAGCGCCATCTATACTGTGACTGTTGGTCAGACGCAGACCTTTAGTTAAGCAACGATTCGTGTAAAAATTCGCTAGAACCTACTGTTGACAAATTGACAAACTGCAGCGTGGCAAATGTTATATAAACAAAACCCCGGCCGGGGACCGGGGTTTTTTTCCCGGTGGTAACACCGGTGGTGGGTTCTCTGTAACATTATGGATTAAATAAATAAAAAAGCAACGATCGACAAGTTGTGGACGTCGCCAATTTTTCACTGACGTCATTAATTCTATGGTTGTAATATTCTATGGTTTTGATACTTCGTAGCTCAATAAACGCTTTTTCCTTTCAGTTGAGGAGACTAGTATCTTCGCAGCTCGCTGTGGTTGACGCTGGCTTGTCCCTACATGGAAGGCTGGCACCGGAAGATGTTAAGCCGTTGCACAGGTTATTTTATATCAATTGATTATGTTTCCATGGACAACTAATAAAAAAAAAACGCAATTGTATTCAACATAGACTTTATGAAATAAAGTATTTATTTGTTTTTTTTTTCAGGCGACTCGTAGAACGATTCAATCAACTACGACAAAACTTAGGACCGGGATTGGCTCGTGCACGAAGACAACTATCAGAAAGTATTGTCAAGTAAGTATAATCTTCTTCTGTTTTATTATTATCTTCATGTTATTATCTACAAAATCAGAAAGTAATCCACAAGATTATATCGCAAAAAGTTTACGTTTTTATGCACATTTTCAGCACACCATTACCGCCTGTCCCAGCGTTAGATAAACGATCTCAAAGCATTCAACAAAGTGATAACTACTACGACGATGGACATCTCTATGATAAACCAGTAAGTGACGTCAACTATTAGATACATACAAAATAAGAAACACAACAATCGACCAAGTTCTCTAAGGAAAAAGCGATATAACAGCTTGGCAAAACTTTTAACAGATTACCTATATATATTCCTGACTATGTTAGTAAGTTATTCCACGTTTCAAAAACGAGGAACAAAATTATATTTAATTCACTAAGCTTCAAACTGTAGATATTAACGCCATTTGTTTTCGGTTGGCGTTATAAATCGCTTCATTTATTTCTTCTTCATTTTTTTTTAGTCTGTGCTAAATAAATGTATTTTCTTTCTTTCATTTACCAAAACTCAGCGTTCCGATAGGCTGACTTCACTTAGCTCAACGTTACCAGCGTCAGTAGTATTTCATAATTTCTCCTAGTTACCTATTTATCTTAAACGTTACATAGTAGCACAATCTTTTATCCCTAAAATTATTTATCATTTATTTATTTATTTTCCCTTTTACATCTAACACTAACCTACTGCGATAGTGTACTTATTTAACTCTTAACCTAACTTATTATTTTGACGTTAATTAAAATGTACCAACAGCTATCCATGGAGGACGCAATGGAACAGCAAAGTATAATGTCAAGCAGTCTACCAATCAGCGACAACCGTGACAGTGTGGAAGATAACTCTATGATCAAGTCAGCGCCGCCGCTACCGATCAGACCTAAGTCTGGTGACCCTAGGAGTCCTACACGACCACCTCTAGAGAAGTACCGGTAAGTGTGGAGTTTTCGAAATTGTTTCATCGAAGTAGTCCAGAAATCACCGTCAAAGATGATTAAGGCAATGTCTCGTGTTGAAACATGGACAGAATTATATGCTTTATTGCTCATTAAAGACTGCACATCAGAACATCATTTTATTACAGCCCACCAATATAATGAAAGGTCATATTGTGCCAGTATCACAACGATAAAAGTATACAATTCTTGCCATACCATTGACACAATCTCTCTACTATCGAAAAGAGACAACACGCTCAAGGGAAAAATAGATGTTCGGAGTAGAATGACTATGCAACACTATTCTTTTTTCCAGTGATTCGATCGACGGTGAATTAGTGGAACAGTGCCGACACAGTCGGGCTTCATGGAGTGAACCCGGTGACGCACCACCATTGCCGCCCAGAGTTTCTGGTAAGTTATTCTTATAATATAGACAATAAATTCTGATTAGCCACCGTACATATGACAGTCTTAGTATGTACGGTGAGTGATAAACTGCACATCTTTAAGGGGTGCACTGACCTTCATTATATCACCCGAAAATTGTCCACTGTTGGACATAAGCTTCATAAAGATTGCCACATCACGACCTTCAACCGGGTCGTCAGACAATACTATGGAGAAATTTTATACGTAACTACCTTGTGGAAGGGGCAAACTACATCAACCTCGATGTATGCCGTGGCGAAAAGATCTTGGTTCTAACGCAGAAGATATGTCGCGCTGAACACAACTGATGATGATGATAAACTTTCTAATAGTAAATGCTACCTCTTCACAGGAGATAAACGCTCCTGGATCGAAGCCCCGCCTGCGATTCCGCGGCGCGGTACACGTTCTATAGATACCCCTGATGACGCGCGGGACTCCGGCGTCAGTGTCGACCATGCGTATGGCAACGCAGATGACCACGCTCATCTGCACAAAGGTACATACTATCTGATGATATTTTTTGTGAGGATAAATTTATTTTTACTTTGCTGAAACTTGCACACGTACGCACTACTTACTTTATCGCTGAACTCTATGAAACGCACCAAAGACACTACACACTTCTCTATACTAATACGCTAGGGCAACTTACTGTCTAAAAGTACTCATAAAATAATGTCTAATGTCAATCAATTCTATACTTTGATCTTATCAAAGGAGTAGATTTTTATCTTTTGTCATACTAACCATAACTACCTCGCGCTTTTATTTATTTATTTATTTTATTAAAACTTTATGCACAAGTAAAAGAAATACTGTACAAAGGCGGACTTAATGCCTGAGCCATTTTCTACCTTAGGGTGAGGCAGAGACAAAACATGGCAGGTGCAACATACGGGATGAATAGCTAGGAAATGACTATAAAATACAAGAATAAAAACTAATACATAGATACATACATACATATAAATAAAATGAGCTTTTCGCGTCATGACAAAGACATTCCACACTGGCAACATCCGAATTCTTATTCAATACTCCAATAGAGTAGATACATCCTCAACTTCTCTTCCAGATCTCGACCTAACAGTAGACTCGCTGCGCTACGAGGAAATAATCTCAATGATGTCAGAACCACTGCGTGTGGACGAAGGGGAGAAACCTCCCCCCATCCCGCCGAAAGGACTCGGACATCTCAGCTCCTTTGATTCAGGACACCATGAGAATGGAGAATCACATTGTTAATGAAGTAAGATAAAAATAAGCTATAACACCTGAAAGCCAATTCCCGTAGTAAAAAAACGTTCAAAATCTCATTTCAGCGACAACCAGTGTCAAAAAATTGTCTAAAAATTTATGAAAATTAGAGGTATTTTTGAGAGATTGAGACTGTGAACGTTTATAAAATTACGAAAATTGCCCCTCTGGCTTCTGATTGACTATTCAATATTATTTGTTGGCAAATATGTAGCATGAGAATTGATTTGATTGGTTGATATAATTTTGGTTAACCAACAGCTATCTTAGGTTTTAGTAGCACTTTTGTTTGAATAGACTTTTAGAACACTGGGGGGTTGGATTGCTATATGAGTGTTTAAAGGTAGCCTGTTAGCGCAAAGGTGGCTTACCACTAATCCTGAACTAGATATTAACCCTTCCTAGCCGGAATGTGGATCCACGCGAGACACAATAACTGTTTAATTGTTTCTGTAATTACGGCATTCAACCGGTTAATACTATTTACAAAAGCCAACGACAGAAAGTTCAAATTAAAATGACTCGTGGTCATTTTAATTTGAACTTTCTGTCGTTGGCTTATAAGTCACACGTTGCGTTGCATGCAACGACTATAAACAAGAAAGTCACATGGGTTACGCTAGTTTTGCTCCGACAGTGCTAAATATATATAAATCAACAACAAACCTGCGTATGGTTATCAAAAGTTTGAAATGTAGTTGTTGTAAATGCGTTTAAAAATGCAAAGTCCGTATTTTAGATTTGAAGAATATTTATGTATTTACCGTATACGTCTATCAGCTAAAATGAGATGCGGTAGATACTAGTAAACCTTGTAGGTCAAAATGGCTGAAACAGACTTTCTTTTGCACCAGTGTATCTTTATGGGCTCAAAGTGAATAGTGACAGGTAATGTTTAATAAAAAAAAAACAAGCGAATCATAAGATTTACTTAGTTTGGAAAAGAAATAAGACTGGCAAAGCAGGCCATTGCATTGGTGCGAAAGAAAATGACGTTTCTATATTTTTGAACAGTAAGTAAAAGAATTATAAACTTTTTCGTCATAAAAATAATAACTAATTTGAAATAAATTGATTAAATTTAATATAATGTATGTGCGTTATTGAACTCTAATTCCTGTGTCGTAATAATCTAATGACGCCTGTTAAAAGTTTCGTAGCAAAGAGTTGCACGAATTTCCATTGCTTATTCTTATTCAAAAGGCGTAACATAGCGAAATACTATGGTAGTATATTTCATAATTTTAATAAAATATATATTAGGTATGCATATCATTCCTCGAATGGAATAAAATTATTAGATTTAATTTTATGTGATGAATAAAAGTGTTTTTTTTTGTTTTGGCACAGGAAGCTTTTAGTTTTTGTATGTTGGGGCCATATAACAGTGATATAATATTAATTTACCTACATCTAAAACTTGATTATTTAAAAATAGATAAATCAGTTTTTTAATCTT
Organism: Luperina testacea; assembly: GCA_927399505.1. Taxonomy (NCBI): domain Eukaryota; kingdom Metazoa; phylum Arthropoda; class Insecta; order Lepidoptera; family Noctuidae; genus Luperina; species Luperina testacea. The sequence goes on along the minus strand of OV656759.1, from coordinate 16,287,509 downwards.
TATAATATGTTGAATGTTATTTTCTATTACAAAGTAAGAAAACAAAAATAAAAGAGATTGAAAAAAATTATACCTTTATTTTTTCTATGGCAACTTTTTTTGCAATCAATTAGTTTTAAATTAAGCAAATCATTATCTTTTTTACCTAACTTTTGTTCTTTGTCTTAATTTTTTCAAATGTCTTATGCATTTTTGTGTTTTATATTTTTTTTTATTTGTGATTATATTCGACAAGATTCCTATAAAAAGTATTATTTGGCATCGTTTTTATAAATTGACGGTTCGCAGATTAATCGTAAGTAAAACATTATAAAATTTGTATTTAATTTTGTATGATTTTTTTTGAGCTATTTCTGCAGGATTACTTAGTCAGTAACGTTATTATAAACAGTATTGCTTTTGCATAATATAATAAGTATCATCAACAAATGTTCGACAAGTAATTTTGGGCTTTATAGCCATGGTTTAGAGACTATATTTACGCAAACATGTTTTAATGCTTTTGTAGTTACAAGTATATCTATCATTTTAGTCCGTATTCCTTTGCTCAATATATAATTAATTTTAGTCCGTCTTTTATGTGGAATTATATTATGAAATTTAGAAAAGAGCATTTTCTACTATGTCGTCACAAAGTCGTTCACATAATCTAATCGTATGTATACACCGTTACGTTTTGATCGTTTTAATCCTTAAAAGGGATCATTGTACTCATCATTATGAACAAATTTTACTACGGGACCAACCATCAAAACCTAAAAAAAAAACTTGATCCATAGTTCCATACATTTATGTTAGCATAACTCGACATAATGTATGGATCAACAGATTTTTTTTTCTCGATTTCAGAGTTGGTCCCATACTAAAAGTTGTTCACAATGATGAGTACAATTACCCCTTTTAAGGAATAAAACGATCAAAAAGTGAGGGTGTATATCGCAGTAAGATGATTGAAGCCGTGATATAGTTATATCCCTAGGGATATCGTTATAAACCGTAAGATAGTTATATGAAAGCGGTTCATAATTTATCTTACTACGAATGTGACTATGATACGAGCACGATCTAGTAATATAGCTGTATCCTTAGGGATATAACTATATCACGGCTTTTTTTTTTTTTTTTGAGGATGGGAAATCATCAAATGAACCCTCCCGCTCTGGTTAGAGCGGAAGGGAGTGTCAGACTCTTACTGACTAAAACCCACCCGTGTTCCTTCCTTAGCCTTTTATGTTCCGGGCCAGCGGTAACCCTTTCGGACAATCCCGCTGACCCGGCACTATATCACGGCTTCATCCATCTTTCTGCGACATATACGCAGATTATTATGAATTGATAATATTTCTAAATACCCAAAGATTCTGTACGCCTGGTATGGTGCCCTTCGTAAAATTGGAATGTAGCTGCAATTCTCCCTAATCTAAAGATGCAATTTTGATTTAGTCTTTTTATATCGTATTTTGATGAATTTTAATACAATTTTCGTAAGCTATTTTTACATTTTAAAACTTTTATAATATCTACTATTCTTCATATTATGAATTATAAAATCATGAAATCTTTTTACATTTTTACCTAATTGACCTTTCGTATTTAATGACACAATATAAAATAATAACGCTTTAAATATTTTGATCTCTTGATTTTAAATTGGAAAAAATGGCATTTTCAAATTCATCACGCGATTTATAATAGATTGTAATTTGGTATACCAATGCCAGAGTATGGTCACTTGCTACTTTTAGTGCTTGGCCAGACTGGCAGCGAGGGCGGGGAGCGGCGCGGGTGCGGGAACGCGCGCGATCTGCCTGTCCGCAGTCGAGCGCGGCTTCGTTCTGAGTTTTGTCGTGTCCAGTGTTTGTCAAAATATAAAATGGATGAAGAAGACTTATTTTTACTAGAAAAAAGGTCGAACTAATTTGAGAACCCCGGTCCCCGCACGGGCCGCCCGCGCTCTCACTGCGGCCACTTGTATAAACGAGCTATGGCGTGAGTTGTCCGCGCGCTCCCCGCGCCGAGCAGCCAGCGCCGCGCCCGCGTGCCCACTATGGATGCTCAAATGAAGTTCTTACGTTTTAGTAGGCCGCGGTGCGCCCGTCCCGCGCCCGCGTTTGTAGTCTGACCAAGCACTTACAATTTCAGCTGTTTGCAGATAGCAGTTGACAGTAGTGTAAATCATTTCCAATATGAGAAAATTGAGAATGAGATGATCTTTGTGAATACACTAAAATAAACATCGTTTATTTGTTCCATAACTTTTGCAAGTGACTGTACCTTCCACAATATTTCCAAAAAAAAAATATTTTAATGACATAAGCAACGCAATATTAATACCAAATAATATAAGTACACAATGTCAAACTACTAATTCCAATTTCCACCCCTAACTAACAAGTCTTTCATACAAGTCTTTCCGATAATCAAGTGATATTTTTCATACGTTTACGCGTTAGATTTTTTAACTATAGCTCTTAAGTTCTAGTTGTTAAGGTTTACATTTCCAACGAACAATTTCATAAACTCTTTACATCTGTTAATGTGTTTACTCGTGTGTAATCGTAACTTGTATTGTTCCACATTTTATATTTTACAATTATTATGTGTATTATCTAGTTTTTATGACTGTATAACTGTTGTAAACTTGATAAGTTTTCGATAGCCATCAACGTTACGCCAGCTTAGAAGCAATCTGGACAAAAATTAAGATAAGAGCGAAATGTATAATTTCCATATAAATTTAATTCAGTCTTTCTCTCAGTTACGGAAAAAACTTATTTAAACAATAACAATGAGAATTTTTAATATCATCACCATCATTGGCAGATACTCTACCTACACAATAAATATCTGACTATCCACAAGTTAAAAAATTGCCATTATCCTGTCCGTAATTACCCAGTTGGTCTGGAGACGTGTAAATCACATCACACTAATATTAAGGCGGAAGATTATAAAGGCGAAAGTTTGTGAGTGTGTTTGTATGTTTGTTACTACTTCACGCACAAACGGCTAAACGGATTTGGATGAAATGTGGCACACGGATAGTTTATAATCAGGATTAACACATAGGATACTTTTTATCCCGATATTCCCTCGGGATCGAAACTTATGCGGGTAAAACTGCGGGGCGCAGCTAGTTAAATGTGCATGCAATTAGTAAAATGATTGTCTATACTGTAACCTACACAATGGCAGACCCATTGTGTAGGTTACATTATGGACAATCATTTCACGTTAATGGCTATTGAAAAATATACCTACAGCACAAACCATATACAAATATAAGGAGTGTTTGTTCTTATACCTAAAAATAACTTCTCGAGTTAATTTTATACATTTTTATATACCTATTATACACGTAACGGTACGTTTCACCACCCCGAAACATTTAATTTCTCACTTATTCGTCAATTTTATATCAAATTATTCTATTTAAAATATTCAGGTTGGTGAAACATACCCCAACAGAAGTTTTTACACGTTTTGATGTTTCTATTAATTAATTATTGTACTACAAGTATTGAGTTACCTAAGCTGAATGATTTTCGACTGATATTTTACTAGTTACAGTATGGTTATGTGTGATTATTGTATTCCTTTATGTTAATGTTACATATTTCTCAGTAGTTTAGTCCATTCGTATTAAAAAACTAATTTTAGCGTAATTAATCATAATCGTACCAAAAATTTCTTCAGCTATTTTTATAAATAATTTAATATTGCATACGCATTGGTATTTATTATGTTTTTAATATTGTATTTAACGATTGTACTGTTTGTGAATTGGTAAATATATCGAATACATTTAATAGTGTTAGGTGGATAGCTCGCCAAATGAAATTATTCAGTACAAAGCGTAGATGAGTTTGAGGCGCGCTCACTAGTGATGAAACGTAGCCATTTATCATCAATTTATATTGTAAATGGGCGAAATAAATATTTAGTTGGATGCATGAATATATTGTGTTTTATTTTTATCGTGGCCCTTTTATTCTCAAAAAGCTTATCACGACATATCAAGTGCTGTATTATGACGGTTTAATGCCATCATGGTTCCAGTGTAAGAGACAACCGGAGCTATACATGACCGATAGCACCATCCCTTTTTCGCGCTGGAATCATGACGGCATTAATACTTCGTAATACGGCCCCAGGTTATTGCAAAGCAGCAGTAGTGGCTCAGTGGTAACGGCCGCGACTTACGAGTTGTTGGTCGTAGGTTCGAACCCAGGCAGGCGCTTAACTTTGTGTAACTTATTTCATCACCACTGCTCTGGAACAGAACATGAGGAAACCGACGTGTCTTACAATCGAAAATTCGAAAACACGTGACATTTACTAACCCGCGCTGGGCCCGCGTGGTGAATAATACGGCCCACTCCCTCTCACAGAGAAGAGGCCTGTGTCCCAGCAGTGGGAAAGGCGAATTATGCAAACGCAGCATTTATACCCAACGTTCCAAACCACACAAATTTATAAATTCACAGTCATAACAAAAGCAACACAAATATCGATCAATCAAAGACGACAATTAACCATAATATAGTTCATATATAATAAGCTCATAATCCCGATTCGATACCTAATTAAGTCCTAACAAAACCGAAAGTGGGCCGCGGCATGCCGCCGGCTAACGCGTTGTCATGCGAAACGATTATTGTATTTACCGATTGAATTTCTAAATAATAAGCGCTCTTAGGCCAGTAATTGAAGGTAGTCGGTTCGAACGTCGCGCGTCGCCCCGCCTAGAAGCATGGAGCTAAATGGGTAGCGACCGCAGACTTATCCGAAGATATGTATCGGTTGTGACAGCTTTTATGTATGAACGGTTTTGTTTCGAAGAATGAGTTTACAGATAGGTGTCGAATACAGTTAGATTCAGGTGTGGCCTGTCTAAGAATTTCTTTGAGCTTTTGGATTAATTTCAACTGTATTTTGAGAAACTGTCGTAAATATAGCACGTTGTGTTACTGGTCGTCAGAAGCCCGAATTTTTGACAACCAGGCTTACCAAGGGTATCGTATTAACCAGTAACTGAGCTTCATAACCCAGTAGAGGTCAGATAGGAAGTCACTCCATGTAAAATACTGGTATTCACCTAAAAGGCTAGGCAGATGATAAGTCAATCTTGCTTGATAGTGTTCTACATGTAAATATTTGCCACACAATAGGTCTATCTCATTTTCCGGCCCTTTTCCTAAGTTACCTGGGGTCGGCGCAACACTGTTTCTTCGTCCATTCTCTGTCAACCGTCACGCTAACATTCACTCCCTTATCTTTCATAAGTTGTATCTCATGTTACTCCTAAAGCGTTTAATTTTCTTAGCCTTACGCTTGGAGTTTACATGCGGTGCTATTCTGTAAAAATCTCAAAATCTCACCGTGAAAACTGCCGGTCGATTCTGTAAAAATCTCACCGTGAAAACTTAGGTGATGTGAGTTTGTTTTTGCTCGGACTTGACACTATTGACAGCTCACTTCACCTAATTTTTCAGGGTGAGATGGTTACAGCAGTGCGATTCTGTTACCATCTCACCGTGAAAACTTAGGTAAGTGAAATGAGCGTGGAGTGAGCTGTCAATAGTGTCAATTCCTAGCAAAAACAAACTCACATCACCTAAGTTTTCACGGGGAGATTTTTACAGAATCGACCGGCAGAATCGCACTGCTTAAGTGAAGTGAGCGTGAAGTGAGCTGTCAATAGTGTCAATTCCTAGTAAAAACAAACTCACTTCACCTAAGTTTTCACGGTGAGCTTTTAAGAAAATCGACCGGCTGAGGTGCCTTTTTAGAAATTCTCTCCCAGGCCCCCTGACTAGCTACATCTGCTGTTTCACGGTTTCCATTCCTACACAGTCGTCTGCTGAAATGGACAACGTCCATCTTAATGACTTGAAAAAGCTGAAAAAAGAAATAGTACCTACGTAGACAGGTAAGTAGGCAATAAATTAGAACAAAATACTGTAGGTAACAGTATTTTGTTCTAATTTATTGCCTAGCGCTCCGTTGGCGTCGCAGGCACTGGCTTATATTCCGCCAAAATCTGCGATTGCCAAGTGATTTGCCTTACTGATCAATTCTTAGAAACACCTTAACTTGGCACCAGGATGCGTCGCATTCCAGTAAAAGAGCCAAGTTGGTTTTGACTTCCATAGCTTTGTTAGGTACTAATACATTTAGATAAATGTAGATTTTGGATACCTAATGTCTGTTCGAAAAGTATCTGGTGAAAGTATAAATAAACCCTGTTCAGGTTAAATTCTTATGCTATCACTTACTAAAAGGAATTAGTACCTAATATTCATCTGTTTTTTTTTTTTTTTTTTTTTTTTATTTGAAATGGGTTTGCTCTGTATTTAGAATGTTTCAACTTTATATCTCACCATTTTTTTATTATTAAAAAAATTATCTCAATCATTGTCAATGAAAAAACTATTTCCAGAGTTTTAAAATCAGTATTCCTGGTTTAGGAATTCAAATAATCAAATCATAACACACAATTTGTAAGTGGCACTACAAATTGGCATCCAGAACTAGGCATGTAGGTACTTTTCCAACTGATCCATTTGTTTACATTTTACAGCCCATAATTAATATCTAATATTTTTATTATCTGTTCACATTTGATGAAAAGGCTTCTTCAAACAGGCGCGACACGACACGCGACACAAAGGCACCGCAAGTCGCGCAACGAGCGGTGCCTTTGTGTCGCTCGCGATTATATCGCGTGTCGCACCACGTAACTCCAAAGAATGATGATTTCATGAAACAGTTATTCTTTGGACTTTGATGATTATAATTCTGTAAATACATATGAGTTACGGCCGCGAATCATATATTAATCAATGTACAACTTAATACTGACCAGCAAATTGCAAAAAACCTAAAAAAAAATGAATTTCGCGGGCTACCCTGGCGCTTTCGCCGTAATGCTACAGCTACATTGTCGCGATAACGCGAACTAATTTCCGCGCGCTATCTCGCACACCGCTCGACCTCTCGCTGTGCAACAGAAAGCGCGCCAAGTGTAGTTCACGGTATCGCGACAATGTAGCCGTAGTATTATTAGATATATTGTGCGATTTCTTTGGGACGGCCCAGTCTACCTAAATCGAAATCCGAGTCACAAATACCCTAACTATTTATAATACATATAAGTATTTAAACCTCTTTTTCTTAATGGGGAAATCCTCATGGATACTCTCCGTCTGGGGAGAACGGAGTGTTATGTCGGACTCCAAAAACCCACAATTCCGTCTACTACCATAAGTCGGGGAACCGGTAGATACTTTTACACTACCCATATTTATACCTGCTCTCTAAATTAAATCCCATTATCTTAAGATACATCACCACCACTCTAATACCACGGACAACCGAGCCGATAACTTCTCAATATCACCGCCCACTCTTGCCCTTAATGGACGCGCGCTATATTTGACAATATTCGACACTTTAATGAGAGGGAAGACGTCTCAAGACACCCATTGAGAGCTCACGGCATGTTGCGAATACGTAGATACCTCCGTTGATGCAAGGCTCTTGTGAAATGAGCTCATTGTGCTACGATACCGGTAATAAAGGTAATAAATTGTGCGGTTACGCATGTGCTTATAAATTGTTATTGTAACTTGCGAGATAATTTTATGCAAGCTGGTTCTTTTTGTTAAGGTATGAGATGAAATGTGTTGTAAGTCTCTAAGATATAGTTTTAATTGCAAAGCGTGTAAGGCTTGTTTCACACGTACCACAACCACAACACGTCGCCGGGCGCTAATTTGTATGAAAATTAATAGTTAAATTCACACGGACCACATTTTGCCGTCATTATCGACCGCGTGTGTTATACCGACCACATCGCAGCCACGTCGCAACCACAACGCAACCACCAGCGACACCGCGAACTAGCAGCCGGCCACATCGTAAATGCAACGTTAACACAACATTTTGTAGGTACAACGCAGCCGCAAGAAGCCGCAGCGACATTGTTCCAGCTTGACCACATTTTGTCGCTGCGATGTGGTGTGGTTGCGGTACGTGTGAATGGGCGCTTAATCTAGTATTTTGTATAACGTTGGCATAGACCCTTTCCTTCTATGTATTTAAGCTCTGTTCTCATCCGGGCTACAGGCCGTCCGCGGGCCGGAACTAACCCTTACACTGTTTGTCCACTGCCACCGTCAACGGGACGTCAACGAGGAACGAGGTTATTCGAACCGAACGTGACGTCCGTGGGTTTTTGAGGTCCGACGTTCGGCGGTGGTGCGCGGACCGCGGTGGACACGCGGCCATAGTAAATGTACTATGTATCGCTACTTCAACGCCGTCCGCGTCATCTCGTTCTTGTTGATGTCCCGATGACGGTGCCGGTGGATGATGATCTTCTCGTGGTAAAGTTTCTTAAACCTATAACCGTGGCATTTAAACGGGGAACGAGTAATATGATGGCGCTTCACAGTCTACATAAGTTAGCACAGATTCTATTCACTCAATTTGTCTGTGTGCCTGTTATCTATTATGCTAAGGCTACATCGTTGCGATAAGGCGAACTTCACTTCGCACGCTCTTTTTCGCACACAGCTCGACGTCTCGCTCTACAAACTGAGAGCGCGTGAAGTGTAGTTCGCTTTATCGCGGCAATGTAGCCGTAGTATTATAACTGCATACAATATTTATTCGCATTAGGATAATTATCAGTGGACCCACAAGTAGCAACTGGTGGCTCTGGTGGTTTAATAGGTTTATGCGTTTATATTTAAAATATTTATTCCTCAATGGTCATGATTGCACCTACCACTGTTTGTCTCAGCATCACCCAAAGGTTGACTGGTAGAAAATGCCTATGGCATTAAGTCCGCCTCTGTACATTTATGTGCTTGAAGTATTAAATAAATAAATAAATAAACTGATGAATGCTAGTCATCTCCTTATTATATCTTTCTCTCTTTCATCATCCCTCAAAAACAAATAGGAATCTATTAATAGAAAAGAACCCCTACTGAATACATCCATAAAATTGTCATAACACACGATTAAAATTAAAAGCTAAAAACTGAAATCCAATTAACCATTAAGGCTCGTACACACAGGCGCGACGCGACATGCGACACAAAGGCACCGCTCGTCGCGCGACTTGCGGTGCCTTTGTGTCGCGTGTCGCGTCGCGCCTGTGTGTACGAGCCTTTATACTTAGGTACAGTTAGATAAAAAGGGAATATCATTATAATTTTAATGCTCATGTCAATTGTCCATTACATTAATTGCGACATAAATTGCTTAAATGTATTAAAAATTATGTATGGACGAACGGGTGAGTGAATAAACGGAGTTATAGAGACACCTGCTTTTTTGTACCAATTAATAATTATTACACATTTATGCCAATAATATCTGCACGCTAATACGAAGGCGATATTTGAATCAGATATGAGGTATAGTCGACCTCGTAATTGTCTTACTGGCTTTGACAAGAATTCCCAGTAAGATTCTTAGCGTGTCAATGGCAAAAACAACACGAAAAAATGTATTTAGATTTTTTTTAATTTTATCTTCATCATCATCTGCCTAGCATTTTCCCAACTATGGTGGGGTCGGTTTCCAGTCTAAACCGGATGCAGCTGAATACCAGTATTTTACATGAAGCGACTGCTATCTGAACTCCACAACCCAGTTACTGGGTAATACGATACCCCTTGGAAAGACTGGTTGTCAGACTTTTGGACTTGACGAGTGACTACTCGTAACGACTGCGAAAGATCCAGAAATGATAATCGGGACTGCGAAAGATCCAGAAATGATAATCGGGACCAAAGGCTTAATTTGTTTTTCGATTTTATTTTTGTACAAGTAAATTCTAACTTCGCTAAGGCTGAAACTGTAGCTGTAGGTACAGTGCGCTTCACAGTGATAGTTACCCCCTTGGTAAGGACATCGAACCTATTTAAGTTTTTTGGAATGTAACGCAAATGGCGTGTTGGTCTAGTGGTATACACTGCGGCTTAGCAATGTGATGGTCTCGAGTTCAAATCCGCGCATGAGAAGGGTTTTTTTTATTTTATTTATTTACCTTTATTATTTATTTTTAGTTTCTTTAGTAGGTAGGTGATTTTTGTTTATTATTATTAAGAAATCAAATGGAGGTTTGTAATAAAAGTTAGGCATTTTGCATAAACAATATTCATTTTTCTAATTACATTTCTAGGACGTTATGGAATCCACTTCCTGGTTGAATATACAGATTCCTGTCTATGTTAAATTGGGGTTGTTTACTTAGAATATTAACTAAACACAAAATAGATACCTTATTTTGTCTTAGAACGTTTAACAGATAACGCTTCGTTTATAGATATTTCTAGAAACATAACTACAGTAATATTTATTTATTTAAAGTTGTGAAAACATACATTTTTTATACTCTGTATGATCTTATCGGAAAAAAAGCTTGGTTGAAAATGAAATGTTGTCATTTGTGCCTGTGAATTACAGAGGAAGAACCAACATGCTAAACTATAACAGTATAGCAATATACATCTTTCTCTTTTATCACATTTTCTGATTAGCCTTATTTAACACAATATTAGAAAAATATGTGAGGTCAGATATGAATCGTTAACAGACTACTTGTAAACAAGAGTAACTGGATTGATAATAATAAAGGTTGTTTATTTTTGATTAACTACGAGATAATGATCCCACTGATTATGGAATGATATTGGGAATTATTAACACTTGCTCATATAAATGTTCCAATGCAATTTTATCAAATAAGTTACACAGTCAATCTGCCGAGTTGCCTATTCATAACGGATAGGATGGCCGTCACTGTCTAACACTTCTTGAAGTCAGCATTTGAACGCGTAGTTTTGAAGGGTGCCACTGAGTGAACTTTCACAATACATATTACGTTGTCGCTTCGATTCATTAGTGTAAGCAATCGGGCGAGGGCCTTGGTGATCACATTTCACATCACCCGTCGCTTGATACCTTTGTATCCATCTACGAAATGTTTTTCTCTGTAATGAAAATAATAATATTAGAAATACATTAAAAAAAATCCAACTTGTAACTTGTCTTGTCTTGTTGTTGTAATACAACATGATTGCAACAATATATAGGTATATGTGTAAGAATAACGTAAATCTTACCGTTATGATCATATCTCGTGATATTTACTTTGTTTTGTTCCTTTTCTCACAGAACAACAATTTTAGCCTTCAATAAAGTTGTTAATCGAACCATACCATCGATTAATAAAATCAACTGGTCAAAAACATAATAAATTGGATAATATTACGATGAAGATAATTAGACACAAGCGAATCGGCACGAAAATGAAACCATTTGAAAAGTAAAAATACCCTCAATCACAGTTTAGTAAATAAGGCGAAGAAGTATACTAAATTCAACCTTAACTCGCAGTTCATACGTCAGTTAAGTTTCTGAAGTAAAATGAGGGTAGTGCAACAATCGGAATCAACACATTCTATTCAACCAAACAAGAAATCTATGCTAATTTCAACCTTATGTTTTAGTTAATTGAGGAGTTGCGTATTGCATTTTGTAAAACAAGACGGTAAGGTGCTAGTATTAAAATAATATAACACGGAAGTTGAAATTTAAACCTTAATATCTAGAAGATTAGACCGTTAATAACCTTGTTCGATAAAAGGAGTAATGCCACAGTATAAATAAGACATACAGTACGTCGTCTTCATACAAACGGACGAAACGCGAGCTATACCTACGCGCCTCGACCACGGCATGCGCTCAGCATGCAGACAGTCGCGACTGTGCCGCAGTGACGAACGGACGGTGTGTTGTTTTTTTTAACAATAACCGCGCGATTTTTTCACTAAAAATAAGTTCAAGTACATATTTAATATGACGAGTAGGCTATATTGTGCTGTTTTTGGTTGCATGAATTCGTCAATAACGCATCCAGAGATAACTTTTTTTAGATTACCTGGAAACTCTGAAAGGTAATACTATAAAATAATTTTTTAACACCCTTGCTCGTAAAGCTGATGTAATTCCACCGGTTTTAAATATGTAAAGAGGGTCATAAAAAACGCGTGTGTTACCAAAGCAAATAGTTAAGTTATAGTCCATACAAATTCCATAACAGCATTATTTGCCATTTCAAATTTGGAACTGATCGCCGCCGCACGACTCCAGCTGTGACTGCAGCTAGTGAGCAGCGCGCTGTTGCTATTCAAATTTCGAACTAATCGCCGCGCGACGCCAGTCAGTAGGCAGCGCTAGCGCGCTGTTAAAATGGCGGGAAAGCAACAGTGTGCATTCACAGATTGAGTTTATTTAAAATTAAAAAAAACTGTTTATTCGGTAATTTAAAGATTCCATCCAAAAGAAAGCAAATATAAGTGCCAAAATAACTCAGACAATAAATTTGGAGCCACAAACGAAGAAGTTTTGCCCTGAGCCGCGCCCCTCTTCTACTGATGATACTTTTTTATTTACAAACTAATGACGAATTACAATGCTCTTCTGCCGCCTTTCAAGAAGTTTCGTCGTCTCCAACATTTACCCTAACACAAAACAATGACATTATGAATAGTAATAATAATAATAAAAACATAATTAAAAAACCAACTACAACTACGTATCATTTTAACAATTGTAATTTCACTAACTGTTTCAATAATTAAAAATGAACAAAATATAAAATGTTTTTTTTCTGTTTCCTCGCAAATGTGTTAAAAAACGTCGTACGATATACGTGCGTATGGTTATAACATGCTCGGCTCAATTACGCCCTCGCCTTCGGCTCGGGCTGAAATTCCGCCTCGCATGTTATAACCATCTTTACGCACTAATATCGTAATGTACTATTACTTACTTGTAGGTAGGTACATAATGTGTGTATTTTTAATGGATAAGTATTTCATTTTATCTCCCGAAAAAAAGATGTCTGGATTAATAAATGAAGTGAATAGAGTAAAGGAAAGTGATAAACACGAGTGAGGTAGGTAGTTATAGGCGGTTCATGAATCATTAAACGGTAGGTACGCTTGTGTTAAAACCTCGGGGCATGTGTGTTTTGTTAGTTTGTATAATTCAAAGTAAAGACGTGGTTTTTATTATTAATAATAGTTGTTTATTGTACTGTGTGTATGAATAATACTAGAAAAAAATTGTTTGTCTGTAAAGTCGATTTACGGACGATAGTTTAACGTGACAACATCATAACAAAACATTAATGAAATGATTGCATACTTTTATGAATAAAATTAATTATTTTTATTGAATAACTGTTACTGTAATAAGAATAACTGTTTCATGAAATCATCATTCTTTGGACTTACATGGTCTTAGAGAGTTGTGTTGATGACTTTAATGATTATAATTCTGTAATAGTACATTACGATATTAGTGCGTTAAGATGTTATAACCAATACGCACGTATATCGTACGACGTTTTTTAACACATTTGCGAGGAAACAGAAAAAAAAAACATTTCACAATACAAGTACAAAGAAAAGAAAATTTGAGAAAAATGGCGCGAGGATTATTTGCTGCCGTGGCTGCGTGAAAATATTGGCAAAGACACTAGAGCATGCAGCCAAGTTTTTAAATTACCGAATAAACTGTTTTTTTTTTATTTTAAATAAAATCAATCTGTGAATGCACACTTGCTTTCCCGCCATTTTAACAGCGCGCTAGCGCTGCCTACTGACTGGCGCCGCGCGGCGATTAGTTCGAAATTTGAATAGCAACAGCGCGCTGCTCACTAGCTGGAGTCGTGCGGCGGCGATCAAAACAACACGCATTTTTATTAAACACTTCCTATTCAATTCACAAAGTATTTTATTTGTTTATATAAAAAGAAGTAGGTATATTTATTTATTTATTTATTTTATTATTTATGTACACACAGTAAAATACAATAACAAAACTAAATGGAAACACAAAGTAGGCAAATGTAATTAAAATACTGGAGGCGGGCAGCCCTATCGCATGTTTACGTACCGCGCGGCTGTAGGCATTTACATCAAGGTTACGGCCGAGACGCAATACTGTATGTCTTTATTTATACTGTGGTAATGCTATTCAAATTTTCGTTGAGGTTGATAACTGAGCCAATAGCCTAGTGGTATAAGGCACGGTCTAGTTGATCGGCTGGCGCCTGGTGAAGCAGGTTCGTATCTCAATCGCACGCAGTGTCTTTTTGTAAGTTATTCTTGGTATCTATACAGTTCGGCCAGAAGGAAGCCGATAAAATACCATATAAAATTATTAAATACTTGCAAATATTATTTGAGGCGGATCGGTGGATGCACGCGGGCAGAGATGGGTGCGGCGGCGGGGGAGGGAGCTGCTCAAGGCTCACGTGACACGCGGGCCCGAGCTTGCTCGGGCGATAATCTTTAAGTCTTGGTGGGGTACCTTTTCTCTGCACTTGACTGTACAAGGATCTTTTTGCACGTGGCCAACATTAGAACTACAGTACCCGGCGATAAATATTGCACATCGACCTTTGGAAAGAGACAATCGGCTAATTTCGGCTTCGTAGAGCGTTATCTCTGTCGCACGTAATACAAACAATCCGGTATCTATTAGGAGCTGTTAAAACAATTATGATTTGCTTCTTTTGATAATTATTTTTATTCTTTGTATAAAATCGATAGGATCGAATAGGTCGATGTGCAATATTTATCGCCGGGTACTGTACCTAATCTTGTTTTTACAATACATTTCACAAAACAATGACACAAATGTTTCCCAACAGCGCCTAAAAATCCTTGCAGCCGTGTAGGTACTTAACTAACTGTCACACAGACAAAAATATCTTGTCGTTTTATGATGTGCAAGTGACATTCAACCTTTATAGGGTGGCAAAGCACTTACGAGGTTGAGTATACCTACCTAATATAGCAAGATACCTATAATATGGTGTAAAGTGCTGTATTAACAACCAGACCTGTCAACTATTAGTCTTAGTAAGCACAATGGTTAGTTAATTATACACTTGATAAGTAACGTAGGGAAGGTTTTTGTCTTACAGGCTGCGGCAAAGTGGGCCTTTCGTACTGCATAAATTGCACTATAACGCGGTTTATTATTGCGTTAATAGGGATGTTTAATAATATCTGTGTCTTATACCTACGATTAGGGTTCCCAACCCTCCCAGATTGCCCGGGAGACTCCGGTAATAATGGTTAACCTCCCGATCTCCCGGGGTGCAATAATTTCTCCGGTTTTTTTTAAAGTATATACATCCGTCGCTCGCACGTTACTCGTCGCGTTTGTTCTTTCCATTCCTGTCTCTAACAATTCTTGCGAGCGCGTATTCAGTAATTATGATGGAACAAGAAAAGAAATCGAATGAATATTTCTTTAGTAAAAGCAGAGTTACAAATACTACTTTTATGATTTTGTGGTAAAAAACCATAAATAATAAAATATTGAGATTTTCTTTCAACGCAATACTCGATTTTTTTTTAATTCTCCCGGGTTGGTCCATTCAAGAGTTGGCAACCCTACCTACGATTGTGTCAATTAGGGGTTCAATCGGAGCAAACATGGGGGTCTTCATTGTTATATGATAATATTCGCTATATTTTGCAGTTATTAAACTACTTAGAACGCATTCAAACCTATAAACTAAAACCTCTAAGGTCTAATTAAAAACTGCGAAATTTTCAAGCCAAAGAAAAAGATGAAAAATTGACATCTTAGCGTGTGAATGACATCTGCGACATTTTGTTCGATAAAATTCTTTGATTTTATTTGATAATCCATTGATTCATCAAGAATAATAATCCACCATGGCAGTCGCATTACCCATGGAATCCAACCCGGAAACCATGAATAAGTATTTGCAGAAGTTGGGTGTGTCTGAAAAATGGCGCATGGTTGACGTGATCGGTTTAGAAGAAGACGCCCTGAGCTGGGTCCCGCGGCCTGTGCTAGCTGTAGTCCTACTCTTCCCGCTTTCCGACGCCTATGAACAACATCGCTGCGAGCAGGAGAAAGACCTACAAACCAAAGGCCTACAGCCTCCGAAAGATGTGTTCCACCTGAAGCAAGTTCTTAGCAACGTCTGCGGAACCATAGCCTTGGTGCACAGCATCGCAAACAACACGCAGCGAATTGAGCTCAACGATGGCCTATTGAAGAGTTACTTAGACGAAGCCAAGAACCTAGATGCGTCTGCTAAAGGTGTACTGCTAGAGAACTCTGCCGCGATTCTGAACGCCTATAAAGAGATAGTGCGCACGGGAAACGAACCAGGCGGCGAGGCCGAGGAAGCTGTTAGCAATCATTTTGTTACTTTCATCCACAAGGACGGCCAGCTGTTCGAATTGGATGGACGCAAGTCTTATCCTATAAACCACGGCACTACCACTCCGGACAGTCTCCTGGAAGACGCGGTGAAGGTCTGCCGCCAATTTATCGCCAGGGATCCGGATAACATCGGCTTCAATGTCGTAGCTCTTGTGCCTACGAAGTAATATTTCCCATTTATTTGTTTTTGCATTCCAATTCATTTATTTAAATAAATATTAATTACATTGTCAGACGGTTATTTACGAACACGTAGAGTTAATGTGAATCATATTCTTTTTGCTACAAGTATCATCGCTAATGAAATAATCGCATAGCAGTGACGTGACGGAGCTGCGCAGCGGCTACACGCGATCCTTCAATATGGCACTACGAAAAATGGCGTTCATTAATTCTCTTCATTAGCGAATACCGGCACATTCAGTTAGCGCACACCGCTGCACGGACGTCGATTTAAGTCTTTAATTCATAATTAATCTTGCAGTATTTAACAAATCGCCATTCGGTGTTTGAAACGGTGCGTTCGTCTCAATTAAGATATCCGCGCGCACTGCCAACACGGCTCCCGCATTCCTTCTTAAAATTCTCTATCTTCGGAAACTAATTAAAAATTCGCCTCGCCTCCGTGGCTCGGTGTTCAATCGGGACGATATAACTTCATTTAAAAACGAGCAATCTTGTCGAAGATAAGGGCTGGCGAGAAAACAACGAAGAGCAGCGCTCGCCACACGCGGCAGCGACGCGGCCAGACAAAAAGACAAACCAAAGAAAGAACTCCAAACTTTTAAATGGAACGCGAGAGAATTCACCGCGTTAACTATGTCGATACTGGGAAGGACGCGACATCGGTAAGTCACGTCACCGAATAAATGACGCCGGCACTGAAATAAATAAATAAATATTGTGTAAATAAACAAAATAATACGGCGGGGACCCGAAATGCTTTAAATATTCAAATGAAGCGAGCCGAGGTGAAATACGAAGGTGCGCTCGCTCGAGTTGAGCCCAATTAAATCGGTGCCACTGAGGTAGAAATTAAAAACAAAAGGAAGATGACGGGGGTCCGCCGCGCATTTTTCTCAAGAGTATTATTAGCGCGATGTCAACCCACAAAAAATGGAGTTAGAGGGTTGTCGTGGCCGCGATCATTATCGACTACAACCCGCGTTTTGTATTGTTTTGATAAGTGTGATGCTCTTGCGCTCCGACGTTTTGTTGACATTTTATATTCACCATACACATGTGATTGATATGCTCGCATCTAAATTAATTATACTGACTTTTAAACTGCATTCTTTTGCTGGCAGTGTTAAGTAAAGTTTTACACAACATGCTCTTTACATTCTATCAAAGTCTGATTTCAATTTTGAGGCACATAAACTGGCTCTTCGCTCATTTCAATATCTATTTCTATGCTACCTTATAACAAGTTCACATGTCCCATTGTGCACAAAACAGTGCGTCAATCAACTGACAAGTGCGCATGAGTTGAATTAATGGGTGAAAAAGAAAACCTTAAACAGTGTTGGATATGGTCATTAGTCATGAGTTGCCTGGTGAGAACAGATTTAATATTTGCCTATAAATCAATTATGGACGTGTCGAGTCGCTAAGCACTTAACGCTTTATTATTGTAGGTACTGCTTTCTTAAACAGCTATGATAAATTACATACGTGTGTTCTCTTTAGAATTAGTTTTGTGCACCTATGCATGAATATAGGAGCAAATGAAGTGAACTAAATGAAAGAGTAAGTAGGTACCAGAACGACTCTACTTTTGAAAACTCTGGTTCCGTTGTCAAAGACCTTTCAGAGACATCATGGTGGATTCTTCTTAAAAATGTAGGTAGCAACTGTTGACTTCTCACCAATATTGAAGGATTTAGACACAACATGATTTAGAAAGGTACACGCTGTCATAAACGAGAAACATTCACAGGTAAAATAATTAATCTATATATACATAGATATAAATATATATTAATCTATCCAGTTATAGGCAATGAAAAGTTCAATGCTAGGAACTACGGGGAATAAGCTTTTGAAGATAGGAGCTAGACGTTATTCTATCAAAGTTTTGAATATTTCCAATAGGATTTGATGCATTTAGTTGCTCTTTTATTTATGTATATTTGTTATTCCCATTCTATTATAAAGTTCAGATTCATTAACACTCGTTGCGACCTCCACGCCTCTCGCACGATTTATCCAAACAAAATACATTTATTTTAGACAATGAGGATCTAAGTGCTTATTGGGAGAGCAATCTACCACGGAATCTATCCTCACTTCACTCAACATGTATGACTATCATACATTGCTAAGTTTATGATGAGAGTTGTGTAATAGGTGGTTTTCAAGCGGTAATGGAGCGTGAAGTTTCGATAGGTTGGTGAACGATATGGTAAGTGTTAGTTCGTCGAGTGCAGGTTCTCTCCAGGGGTCCTGTCGAGGCCTACCGACGCTCATCACTATTCAATAAGCTCCATTTATTGAAATTACATAATTTGTGTGTGAATAATGACGATTGTGATGAATCTTCGTGGGCGATACGTCGAGGGACTTGAAGCCGATTAACTTTTGACCGCAACACGATATTAATAAGCTGTTGGTTCGACACTCGCTTCGCTTAATGACATGGAAATGGAGTGCGCCATAAGCTGTGCGTTCACTCTGATTTCTGACGTCGTTTATTTGAATGGATCGTGGTCTATGGGAAGCTTTTGGGTTGTAAGGAATGTTGTTGGTTGATAGATTTGGGCTGTGTAGAGCAAGAGAAAAGACGATTTTAATAGGTAGGTCTATAAGTATCAACTAATACACATTATATTAAAAACTGTACGCAAAATACGCGGTTTAACGTGGAGTTACGGACACTAGCCCGTATTACCTTTTTGTTAAGGGCTAGTTTACTTTTTTTATGATTTTATAATATTTAAAAGTAAAAACCTATAGGATTATAAAATAAACAAAATTATGTTGTTGGAATGTCTCTTTGAAACTACATCCTACTGTCTACTGTGTGTACTGTCTCTTTGAAATACACCTATTAATTATAATATATATTTATATTAATAATAAAATATATAAAGACGTTTGGTCTTAGCAATCATTTACGATACAGAATGTAGGTAAGTACAAACAAACATAAACATATTTTTCTCCCATCACATCATCATCAGCCTAGCCTTTTCAAACTATGTTGGGGTCGGCTTCCAGTCTAACCGGATGCAGCTGAATACCAGTATTTTACATGGAGCGACTCTTTATCTGACCTCCACAACCCATGTTACTGGGTTATACGATACCCCTTGGTAAGACTGGCTGTCAGATTTTCGGGATTCTGACGACCCGTAACGACTGTCAAAGATCCACTAATGATAGCTGGAACCAACCGAGGCACGGAGGGGTCTTGGTATGTAAAGATGGTCACCCATCCACGGACCAACCGCGGCAAGCGTAGCTTAACCTGATCGATCAACCCGTGCGGCTGTTATTACTTAGCCACAAGACTCATTTTCCCACCACAATATTTATTTATTATAGCTAGTTGTAGGACATTGCAGAAACATTCGCGACGTACATTATAGTGGCTTATGAATAAAACATAACTCTCGTATACTTTACAAAACGCAGGAATGAGACAACCCATTGCTTGATTTCGACATTTTGGTAAATAACGACTATATTTATTGCTTGAATATTATTGATTGTTGTAAACGCCACCCCTTTCACCTTTGTGGAGAATCTTCAGCTTCTGTGGAAACAATATTCTCTACGGAACTAGTGAAGATGGTATTTAACAAGAGTACTTAAGAGCGCGTATACAGAAAGTGGGCAACGTCGCAAAAAGCTGTCAAATATTTCCCTGTTTTGATTAATTTGTCAATATTACTCTATGAAAATAAGAAATATGGCTAACTAATGAACTAGAATATTAATAATGAATTGCAATTAAATCACTGAATTTGATGTTGTAACCGTTTTAGGTGTAAAAAAGGCATTTGTAAAGTTTCCAAATACTTTTTTTACATCTAAAACTAAATATTCGGTGTTACGATATTAATTATTGCATTTCATAATCAATATTCTAGTTCATTAGTTAGCCATATTTCTTATTTTCATACAGTAATATTGACAAATTAATCTTAACAGCGAAATATTTGACAGCTATTTGCGACGTTGCCCACTTTCTGTATATACGCTCTTAAGGTGAATGGGTAGTTGAGACCGCGAAATTCAAATTTTCTTACGTTTTTTGCAATTTTCAGGTCAGTCATTAGAATCATTAATATATCTTTCTAAGTTAGATTTCTACCACCAACCACCAATCTCTTATGGAAAAGTGTTAGTGGTAGAAATCTAACTTAGAAAGATGAATTATTGATTCTAATGATTATACTTCTCTAAATATGGTACTGCTATTGTCGCGAATCATATTTTGATCAAGATACAATCTGACACTGACCTGCAAATTGCAAAAAACGTAAGAAAATTTGAATTTCGCGGTCTACCACTATCCATTCACCTTAAACAGAATTTTGATGTAAGTGCCAGGTTTATACAGCGTAATTATACAGCCTTACATTTTGATCGTTTTAATCCTTAAAAGGACGTCATTATACTCATCATTATGAACAACTTTTACTATGGGATCAAATCTGAAATCGCGAAAAAAAAATCAGCTGTTCCCTACATTTAGACGAGTTATACAAACATAAATGTAGGGAACAGCTGATTTTTTGCAGGGTTAGACTGGAAGCCCACACCAACATACATAGTTGAGAAAAGGCTAGGCAGATGATGACTCTGTAGTCATAATATAGTTTAGAAACTTCAAAAGAGAGCTTTTCTCAACAATGAGAAGCACCTCCACATAACCACACAACAACCAGCAGACAGCTAAAGCTAATAGAAACGCAGATCTAAGAACAGCGAATCAATATTCACTTCTAAGTTACAATAACTAAGTACGAAGAAAAACAATTATTTTCTTCACCCGCCATTGTACTTAATGCTAAGTGGATGTGCTCTTAGACACTGTGCACGTACAAGTCCAGTTATTATTTAGATCGGCTGAATACCTGTGCGGCGTGCCTTCATGTCCAACTTACTATGCAAAAACTAGATCTCCATTATTAATAGCCAATAAATTATGACGTTTATAGATCAGACTTTCCGCTAATACATTTTCCATGTTTTCATGTTAATGGCGGAATTTAAAACGTCGGCTGTTTATGGTGATGCAGGGTTAACAATCATGTGAGGGAAATTGATCGTCTACATAACAAAGTTTCCGACTGATGACTTGAAAAACTAGTGCATGAATATTGTGAGAAAATTATCAGGTCATAAAAAAAACAGTGGCACTCCGGGAGTGCCGGCAGAAGTGAAAACAAAACACAAACAGAATACTTTGCCATCACTCACATCCGAAGCGGGTATTCTTTGAATCATCTTAAACACACGTGGTGTCGCTTACGGTAACAGTGGCGCGAGTTCAATAGTTTTTCCCCATCTCAAAAGATGCCCAACGCGCCTAAAGAAGTTTTCACATCAAAAATTAAATTCATAGAGGTCTACAAGAAATGCGGATTTCAAAAATGCGGAAAATGCGGAAAATTTTCTATCTGTAGGGGAAAAGCGGAAATCTTTACAACAACCGGAAGAGACTAGGCAAACAGAAGATGAAATCTAACGCAAAAAGAGAAAATTTGGTCAAAACTTATCTTTTAGCTGACACCTGCGCTGGCCAACAGGAGTTATTCTTCCATGCGCCATTCCTGACTTCTTGGAATCGAGACCCCCACATCCAACCACTTTACCAAATCAAACCATTATTTATATTTTTTCATCCAGATTTTCGGGTAAACGACCGAATCGCCAACATCCAGCGACATATACGTAGAAAGCTGGATGATATGTATGTACCTACAAATGCGCCCGCGCAACCATGCCGAGCTTTTACGACTTCCGAGAATCGGCCGACTGTACCCGACGCTATCCGAAATACGGTAAATCGTCTAAATTAAGTAGATGTGACCACTCCGACTCGTATTTATTAATATGAGGTATGTATTAATTTGGATAATAGTTTTTTTTTTTATTTTAGTTTTTTATATTAGTTGCAGCGGTCTTTATTTTTATTTATCATGATGTAAATTGAAAAGTATCGTGTGTTAATTGGTGATCCTCAGCAGTTGATTGATAAGGATATCGCACATTAGGAGATAAAATCCAAATTTTATATTTTTTGTAAAGGCTTCTGGTTTCTCTGAGCTTTAGGTGAACTTTGGGTAGAGAGAAGAAAGAATTTTATTTGTTTACCTGATTACAGTCCGTCAATAGTGGATAATCTAATTGACTGTTATGGTGGTTCCAAATCAACACAAAAAATAAGGAACCATTGCCAAAACTTAAAAAACATGTTTCATTTTCAATCTAATTTCAAAGACAAAAATCATCTGTTTTAAAACAAATGGAAAAGTATTGAATACTGTTTACTAACAGTTACAAGCATGACTACGAAGTATGGTGAGCACAATGGCTGAAAATATGGCTTCAGCGCTACGGTTCCTACTGATAGCTTTTCGTGATCTGGGATTTTGTGAATGCGAGATTTGTATGCGTAAATGCACATAAAGGAAATTTCTGTAGTATCAACAACTTTTTATCAAATCAATGATGATTTGATAACAACTTTTTATCAAATCAATGATGATTTGATACAAAGTTGCAGATGATGACATCTGCCTAGCTTTTCCCAACTATGTTGGGGTCGGCTTTCAGTCTAACCGGATGCAGCTGAGTAATCAGTATTTTACATGAAGCTACTGCCTATCAGCTGACCTCCACAGCCCAGTTACTGGATAATACTATAGCCTTTGATAACACTGATTGTCAGACTTTTGGGGTTCTGACTACCCGTAATGACTGTTAAAGGTCCATGAATGACAGCCGGGACCAACGGGTTTTTGTCAAATATTATTTAATATAGGTAATTCACTATTGTGCATGCCATGTCCTCCATGCACATTATTTCATATGCGCAAGAGCGGTGCATTGTACGTCAAGTAAGTACCTACACAGTTAATAAGTAAGTTCCATTCCAGTGTTGTTAATCTGAGGAGGATGATGGATAGGGCTACTGACCACGATATATATCTGTGCGTTAAACAACAAGAATGCTTAGACAAGTTATTTCATCTATTTTTACATCGAGTGCAGTCCTTACGCAGTTTTGTATCAATCACGGGACAACTGGTTTCTCGCTTTGTTTATTTTGAAAAACCTTTTCAATAACAAGGAGAAGAGCTAACACGGTTCAGATTTCGACAAATCATAATTTTGCATTTAATTATCTTTGCGAATATGGATTTTACATTCGGTAGCCAACAAAGGGCATAAAACAGTTGTAGGTTTAAATTCGGCAGTGGCCGCCCGCGGCGCGCTTGCTCCCTCAATGATTACCCGAATGAATTCCATTAAACAAACGCAGCGTTTTACTGCTGTGACATTAAGTCGACAGTACTCGTAAACTCGCCACTTGATTGATAAATTCTCTTCAGTAACTGCCGGAGCGTCGCCCGCGTTATGATTGCTACCGAACGACATTAAAATCGCTGCGTCCGCGTGTAATGTACCAACATAGTTATAATATGAAGTAAACCACTTAAACTGGCAATATCATTAAGTTGCGAACGTTATGAACCCTTATGTTTTTCGAGGGAATAAGTATTGTGTTCACTTAAATTCATTACCTTACCGTTTTTCGTAAAAACGTTCGATGTCCGTTAGGTGTCCCAAACTTTCTGACCACATGAACTACGTCTGAAATTAACAACACTGCACGAACATTTTTTACGTAATATCGGGAACAAATTTAATTTTATTGATTCGGACAATGAAAGTGACGAAGGAGAATGAAATACGTTTATGTCTTTATAAAATATTCGACACATTTTTTTATTTACACAGTCGTGTAAATAAATTATTGACAATACATATTTTAATTTCAGATTGCAGTTTAAATCAATATTAACCCATTCTTCGGAGTCAACATTTGTATCAAATAATTTGCTAACTTTTTTTGTAAGTTTCAAATGGTAATTCAAGTAGCACAATTTTTTGTCAGGCTCTTTTGAATAGGTATACCTATCAAATGAAATATGACTCACATAATAGGTGTCATAAATCTCGTAATATTGTCACATTGACTGTATCTCTCCTATTAGATATTTGTTGTTCTGTCAGATATTTTAGGATAACTGTATCTATTTCTTGGAACCGTAGATACCTATGTACAGTCGTGTCCGGTTAATTGGTAAAGTGGTGGGTTAGAGTGGGGAGTGGGTAGATTAATGAGCGGCTACCGCTTGCTTATCGCGCAGCATCTCGCGCATGACTGATCATCTGTCGTGCCCCTGCGCCTCTATGGGTTTAGTGATGGACAAAACACTGCCTCTTGACTTTTTCTATCGATCATTTTTATTTTATTTATAAATATTCAAATAAACAATACTATTGTTTGTATAAAGCTCAGGGTAAACTTTATTTTATGCCAAGTTAAAGCTAGCGGTACAAAACGCAACACAGCCAGACATAGCAATTAAAATACTGCAAACCAGTCAGCTAGTCCTTCCCGCATAAAATAACAATTTCGCTATTTACGATAAAATTAAATGAAAACTTATTGGTCCATAACATCGATAATGGCATTCGTAAGGGAGCGCGGCCTACCTTACGGTCGTGATATGACGGTGACCGCGTGGTTTCCGAGAAGTACTGGTACCTTACGACCGCCGTGCCACATTCGACCGGGCTTTTTTCTTTCCACCTTTTATCAGACGCATTGAAATATTTTTGTGGAGATCAAACGACGTTTAGATACGTACATTAGGATTAATGTTGGACATCAGTTACTCCCGTGTGTAGGTACTGTTACCGAGAACTTAGAATCGGATGTTGGGTCATTGGGTGTAAGTATGTAGGATTGTTCTCGCACGATTTTTAGATAGAATACCCATTGTGTTGAGGTATTGTTGCTTAGTAAATTTAATATCGCTTCGAGAATGTTAGTTATTTTAAAACGGGTCCCATGTCCCTTCACCCCGTGGGAGAAAAGTTCTGAGCTAGCGACATTTGGAACGTCATTTGTTATTTATTTTCTAAGTCAATATAAAAAAAAGTCACAGGCAAAAGTTTACAATTTGAAATCTAAAGACTAAGCTCAGCTCATAAGAAAGTAAAAATATGAAATATTAACGGAAAAGTCTTGCAATTTATCATAAAAGCACATTGTTGCACGGTGTAGGTACTTATTTTTTCTTCTCAAAAACTACATCGTTTGTAAATTTTCTGTACTGGGCAGTCGGTAAACAATTAGCACACAACCCACAACAGTAATTTTAAAAATTATAGCACGAAACAAAACACTTGTGCCAAAGTTGCGTGATTAGTAGCCATATTTCTTTAAAAGAAAATATATCTTCACGTTTTGTATTGTGGACAGCGTATAAGTACAAAAAGTACCTTTAAATGATACCGATATTGCTACCGCACTTGAGAAGTATCATTTTCAACTTCAACCATAACAAATCTGTCAACCGAAATCATTTTGAAATAAAAACTGTTAAATAATTACACATGATTATTGTCTTCTAATTTTGTTTCATAATATAAAAAGGTCCCAAAATCATTCAGAAGCGCTCATACGTATAAATTAATCGTTAATTTAAATACAAAGACTAATTTAATAAGTGACCCGACTCCCAAATGTCAAAGCGTTTAAAAAAAGAATGATGCAAGAAGGATGGCAGCAAAGGAGGACGCCCAAGTCGGTGTCAGGAGAGATGTGACTTTTTTATATTCTAAATAAATTGGGAGTCATTTTTTAAGTTTTTTTTTGTGTGTTATTGAGTACAATGGGTGGACAAGATGGTCTGTTAGGTAACATTTTTAACATCATTATAAGTGAAAAGCTGTGAGTGATGGTCGCTGGGCGCTTGTTACTGATCGACTGGTCTTCTAGGAAGTTTGTTTTAACTATTGTTTGTGTGAGAAGTTATGTGCACTTGATAAATAGTTTTGATAGGACCTTAAATGCTTATGCCTAAAGTAATATTGCCTTTGTTCATTTAATTTATTTTAGGTATCATTATAATTGTCTCTTAAGTAATACTGAAGTGATGTGCAGACCCTTAAAATATAATTTTAAGTATCATCACTCTTTGAAAGTTCGTCTCTAGGTATCTATGATTTTCGTTAGAAGTTTTCTGGTCTATGGTATATGTATATAATTACATTTTCGCTCAACCGGAGCTTGGAAAATTCTTACGTACAGAGGTAGGTACCTACTTAGGTACAGCTATTATGAGCATTACTTTTGGGCTTCTGACTGCCCGTAACGACTGTCAAAGATCTACGAACGACAGCCGGGACCAACGGCTTAACGTGCTTTCCTAGGCACGGAAGGGTCTCGGTATGTGAAGATGGTCACCCATCCACAGACCAACCGCGGCAAGCGTAGCTTAACCTGATCGATCGACCTGTGCGGCTGTTATTATTTAGCCACGGAGAGATAAATATGTTAGTCAATTTTGAACTGAGCTAACAATTTCTTATGTTATCGTTTGCTAGTTGTTATTCTTTCCTATTCCTACCCTCCCCATCAAAGACTTTTGTTTCTAACAATTATAATATACCTAATAAAAACAAAATCCAACAATCAAACTTTAACATAAAACTATGATAAAAATCTTTGCCTCACTTCCGCTCGGAATTCGAAGCAAAAAATTACTTTTTTCAAATCTGACATTCTTGAATATGTTGGTACCGTGGGATTGTCTGGCTGGGTGCTCCCCTGGGGGCCGGGGACTTCGGTAGCGCCACCGGAGCACCCCGCCGCTTCGCCACTTACAAAACCAATATTTAATTATGATAAGTTATAATGATTATAAATTAATTTTAGGAGGCTGGGCTGGTTAGGATTATGGATTCATTAAACATAATGTGTATTATGTGTTCACGCTTTTTAGTGGGTTAAGTTTATGGACTAGTCGTAAATGTCAGAATGAGAAGGGGTTTGATACCTGCTCTAAGTACCTATAGGTAGTTTGAGCTTGTATATATATGTACATACTACCTTGTATATACTTGTATATACTACCTTAGGACTTGTCAAGCTGGCTGTCACTAGAAGCCCGGCCTTACAAAAGGTTAACCCTATATCCTTGGGAGAAAACTCTTAGAAGGCTCTCTGTCTTGTGAAAGAAAAAAGCTTTGACGAGTGACAATACTTGAAAGAAAAAAGTAAGTTGTACGTTTATTTGCGGTAAACATGACGCAAAAAGAACATAAACACAAAAAAATAAATAGAAAAGGTCCAAAAAAAAGAAAAGAAAAAAGGAAAGGAAAAAGAAAAAAGGAAAGAAAAACAAGAAAAGGAAAGGTGGGGCTTTAAGTTCTTCTAACCTTGCGCTCTAATCTTTAAACTCCAAAGCTACATTTTAGCTTCCTCATAGCTAGTCCGAAACTCCGAACACAAGAATTTAACGAAAAAAAAAACTTCCTTCTCGAGTAACCCCAAAGGTCGGTGACTGGAACTACTGTCAGTGCTTGATTCTTTTCTGTCTTCACCCATTTGTTGCATTAGGTAATCCACCCGATGGGTGAAGTATCTGTTGATTGCTTAAACTGATCCAACGTATAGGCAAATTAGATTAGTTTGAGCAATCAACAGATATCAAGATAGAATCTGAAACCTGAAAATGTAAAAAATCGGATACTTTATAGATACATACATACCTTGACAAATAGAATATATGGCTGTATCGAAGCTAACTAGACGCACACATACGATGCCATTACAATACTACCTAATCCCTAGTAAAAAAGCCAATAAGGTTGACATTTGCCGAGGACTCCAAAATGAATCACATCCAAAAAACATTAATGATGCGACAGAAAATAAATCATAGGGATAAACAATGTTTAACAGGTCAATGTTAGAGATTGTAATAAAATATCATTGAAAAGTTAGAACATTCCTAAGCTATCGCAAACTGGACTCTATTGCAAAGCCATTGAGAGGACTTTGAAAAACGTAACTGGCTCACAAGAGTTGGTGTTCATATCTCAAACAAAACATGCAAAGTATTTCTTTAACGATCTCTTATTTTTTATACGGAATCTTCGAATTCTAACCTCTAGTTACTGACTCTAACAGATCATGAGATAGGCGATGTTTAACTTTTTTTTGGTCACATAAAACTAACATAACCCTCTATGATATTTAAGTATCGACAGATGCATCTGGGACGTTCGGCTCGGAACACAGCCGCTGCTCGATAAGAGATGATAAAGTAATGGCCGCAGATAGCCGGCCCGCTACCGAATCTGATACGACACGGTAGCGAGATGAACACTCACTCATACCATACGCCATTTAGTTTATTGAATTCCATTCTAATGACCGATCGACATCTCGGCCCGGCTCGGTATTTAACTCACATATAAAAAGTATACGACCGTCCGCGACAAAGCTAACACTACACGCTAATTTTATTACGCGGCGAGCGTTCAGACGTTCCGCTGAAGGGCTAATCTGAAAGACATCAATACACCGTTATCCAGAACGGCGTCTGTAAACCAAGTATACGATCCATAAATGAGTCGACAAGTGCCGGCGCTCAAACCCTAATCGCGCGTACCGATACCCACGAGGAAGAAACTGCCAATATTTATAATACTCGTACTAAACATAAAATACCACAATAAAACGAAATGCGTCGACGCGCAAAACTTTATGCTAATCGCCACTAAAAATATAATAAAACTGTGACCTTGTGGACGCGACGCGTTCCTGGCGTGCCGTTATTACCCCGAGGTTCTTTTCTTAACCACATAATGAATGCCTACAAAACTTCTAAAATCTGTCATCGTGAGTTAAACGACATATAAATCGTGGAGAATTTGACACCGCATGAGCGAGTCCTATTGATTTATCGCTTTACTTTAACATGAAACATGATACGCGAATAGAATTCATTATTCAGTGCGGTGCGATTCGCGGTCGAGTACGGTCGCGTTTTGCGCTGCACAGTACGAATATTATATTCGCGAATTGCGCGGCTGTAGCCGCTGCCCGTTTTCCGCTATGAGTTCCCAAACTCTCATAGCCAACGAAGTATTGGCATTCATCAAACATGCCATCGATTACATGGACGAGATCAGCATCTTGCAGATCTGCAAGTCATCGTTCAAGGAGGAAGAGATTAGCAGTGCTAAGTTGCTGCTGTTCACAACGCTTGGCAAAGTCAGCCAGATGCCGTCTCGTCGAAGGGACGGTACAGTGAAGAGTCTCCAGGACATCGTAACGCTGATGAAGGAGACCGACCCGGATGACGTGCCTGACTTCGTGGCGAAGGATCTGCACAAGCTGCCTCCCGTCACGTTCGACCACGTAGACGTCACCAGGCTGCTGAAGGATATTACATTCTTGAAGCAAAGCCAGGCCGAGATGCAGCATAAGCTGGAGGTGTCCAACAACACCATCAGTGATCTACGGGCAGAAGTAGTGCTCTTGCGCAACGCAGTTTCTGCAAGTAGGTCACCTACCGAAGCCGCAAATGTGAACACGCTTCGCGGGGCTCAAGACGCCTCTATCTGCAGTTTCGAGTCGGCGGGCTCGAATGCGTCACCAACTGCCGAGAATGCATGCGTTGCAACGCGTGCCGTGGCCGTCCCTGCCTCGACACAGGTGGAGACAACGATGTGTGTAGGTTCGTCGAACCCCAAACGAGCCTACGCAGCAATAGTAGCTGCTAACAAGCCTGCTGAATCGCAAAAATCGCAGGCAAAAATAGCGGAAACACCGAAAGGGGGTAAACGGAGCCGGTCGAAACCTAAGAAGGTTTTGAAAAGGCAGGATCCAGAGAAGGACACGTGCGACAAGGATGGTTTCATCAAGGTGGAGAAGAAGAAGAAGAAGCAGCCTCCTTGTCGGAACCAGTGCGGCACCGCGCTGGCAGGACCCAACATGCTGCTGCGTCCAGCAATCCCGACGACGCAGCTGTACGTGTCCAGACTGCACCACTCCACGAAGGTTGAGGAGATCGTGGAGTATATGCGTGTGAAGACCAACTGGACTTTGAGAGTCGAGAAGTTGGAGTCGCGTCACAACACGAACTTCAAGTCGTTCGTGGTTCGTGTTCCGACACATCATCTCGAAAAGTTTCTAAAGGAAGAGTTCTGGCCGAAAGGTGTTGTGTACCGCCGGTTTCGTGGCCTGCTACATGACACCAGTCAGCGAAACACGATGCCGACACTTCGTGTGCGTTAGTTTTTAGTAAATGTAATTTTAATGTTGTATGTATTTATAGTATTTTTAAGTTATATTAATATTGTATTGTATGTGTTTTATATGGGCCTTGACGCCTGAAATAAATGGATAAATAAATAAAAAAAAAATTAAACGCTTAAATGTCTGCCTCCAGAGGAGATTTGGTAACAAGCGTTCTTTAAATTAATATTGTAATGTATGATGCATTTGTTACATGAGGGCGCGGGCGCAGTCGCGGCCATCGGCGGCTAATCACGAACACAGGTAGCGTATCACTATCATCTCGCTCGCGACTTACGATCCATTCCGGTTATTAATGAACCCGAACCATTTTCGAATTTCGCCGCCGCCCGGACAGACTATTGACAGCTGTTTATTTATCAATGTCTACTTGACTCGGGCCGAGGCATCATCCGTTGCAAATATTTGAATTAGTATTCAATGAGCACTCGCTTCGCTTTCACAACTTTGACTTCGAGCAGCATAGCGACCTATTATTGTTCATAGAAGTGTACAATAAGAAAATCAAACAGAATCCCGCTGGTTTCTTTGCTCGTATCGGTCGCAGCCAGTTTTTCCTCGAGGAGCTCCCGATAGTATTAACATTTCGTAACAAACCTGTCGGCAACTGCGGGAATCGCGTTTATTATTACGTAGGCATCATGCTAATTGTCTTCTAAAAACTAAGCTTCGCCGGAAAAGCTATCCGCCCGTATCCAGGGGTTCGCCGTGCCGCCGCATTACGATTAATTGATGCTAATTAATAAATTAATTAACCATGTTAATACTACGCTTGAGAGATTCCAGTTTTTCATGTGCCACGTTCGTATTTGTCCGAGCTGCATTTGTATTGCCAACCGCAGCATTCTACCTTTTTGTTAGAGGTTCTCGATACGGCATGATCTCGTTATGTGACCATGTTCATATTTCGATATTAATTTATTGAAATTAATTATGAGCTTCGAGATGAACCACGCTCCTAATTAGGACTATGTTATGACAGTCATTCATATAATAATGAATGAATCGGGGCGGCATTTAATCATAATTTATGTCATATTTTCTCATTTGTTTTCGCAGTAATTAAAAGAGATTCCGACTCTCGCGATGTTTTGTATCGAGTTCCTGCGAGTTAGCGACGTTAAGATAAGCAAAAATGATCTGCGGAACGTCTTCTTGTTGCGATTCCTACGTCCGGAAAAATATCATTACGTGTCTTAATAGCGTTTCAAGTTTTTTTATTTGTCGTACGCGTGGATATGAACGTATAATATCATATAATACGGTAGGTACTTATAGCGGCCGGTGGAAAAACTGGAAAACATAGTGGCACGTGCGTGGCTCCATTGAAGTTTCGCCGCCGCTGAGTATGTTGTCACGTATAGAACACTTGACTGAGATTTCTTCTTCGAAATGCATTCAGTTTCAAGAACACGACACAGCCGTTTTTACCTAAATCTAGATTTGGAAATTGCAGTACGTGATTCAGCGAGCGCGACTGCCGACGCCGCGTGGGCGTACCACTATTTTGATACCGTCTTTGTCTTCTCGGAATTTTAGTTTGAATCTAATATGATAAGCAAATTGTACAAAGAAAAGTTAACAATATCCCCATGTATTGTCGTTACGACCGACAAGGATACAGCTTGTGTGCCATCGTAAAAAATGCTCGAAGCTCGAGATATTAGAACAAATCATAATAAAAGTGCAGCGAAAACAAATTTTGTTGGCTGGCAAGAATTTACAAGAGTCGGGCTCGCAAGCCGCGAGCACGCGTCCGAAGCGAACATAAATACGAACTCCTCGGCCACATAATATAACGAGTATAGGAGGCCAATTTAACAGACTTATTGTCTCCGTGCGGGTACAATGCGAGACACGGAGGGAGACGCAAAACGAGCACGACGCCGGGGACCCCGAGCCTGCCGATACAAAACAATGGTATTTAATCAACGATGATAAATGCTGTATTCAAGCACGTTTTTTAACGATACTGCCGTATTGTTTTGGCGGGAGCTTACCGTTGAATACGGAGATAAGTCGCCGCTGAGAGTGGCTTAGCTGACAAATTGGAATAAAAGGAATATTTATTCGTGTTGGAAATCGTGGGGCCTTGACGTGGGGAGCTTGCGATTCTTTGATATATTCACGTATTCTGCAGACACGAGGCAGACACGACACTGACCTCTTATAAGATGTTCACCATAATGCAATTTAACATATATCACACTGACATATTATGGAAGTTTACATGCAGTTGTCATAAAAGTTAAATATGCTACATTTAATTCCATATTTATTATCTACTTCGCTTGCATATGCAGTACCGATCTCAACCAATTTCTTCTCATCAGCTCACAAAGTAATCGTCTCTGGGATGCTAGGATAAAGGAATGTAGTATTCACCTGTTTGCTTATATCTAACATAGTGCACAATTCCATCTACATAGTGAGTTGTTGTTTCTCTCACTATTCATGTTAGTGGTGTATTACAGAGGCATATAGTCAGCAATGCGTTGATTATCGACTCGAATGCAATGACACATACATTATTCTGGTCTTTAACATCAAAAAATATCAGCTTGCAATATATACATACCAAGACATATTTCGTAATTCCTCGCAACACCACAAACTGCACTTTCAACACTTCCAATCCCAATATTACGTCATAAAAGATATATTAGTATTGCGTACGATGAGTTTTGTATAAATCACATGCATTTTGTTGAAATAACGCTGGGAATACGATTGGCATCTGGTCTGCGAGAGGCATCGTAAATTTGTGAGGTTAAACAGCAGGACGCCGTATTGAGGCTGAAGGACGAAGCATAGAGCAATGATTTATAAGTACCAGACACTGGGCAAGCATGACGCACCTGATGTATTTGTTCGGACGTCGACACATGGCAATGACGATTGTTCTTTATGAGTTATGACAGCGTTGCAGATATTGGAAATTGAAATGTTGTTGCTATTTGCAAATGTTGGGCTTGGTTTACCAATATTAGTGCACGTAGCTTTCAATATAGCCTTGTAATGTTCTATCAGATTACTCTCAAGTTTAATTTTAATATTTATGTACTTACTGGACTATGAAAGTACCTAACCCAGCCTACGTTTGCCTGTCGCAATCTGATTTTCTGTAATTTTATCCAAAACTTTTTTCACTACACTTGGGCCGATTGGGAATTCAAACAAGGACATTGTTTGAATTTCCGAATAAAGTCGAAATTCATAATTCAAAATTGGTAAACAATAAATAGATGTTGTACTTAAGTACACTTCATTTTGCTGTTTTGTTTAGTGATGAGAATGATATTGGATCATATTGGCACTTTACAAGGTTTAAGGGCTCGTATAAGCATATAAGGAACACATCATCAGTCGGGAGGAAACACCCGGGTGTCACCATTGCCAGGATCACCCAGAGGACACGGTGGAGCATACGGTGGAGGTCTGGCCTTGGGCAGAGCACCGCCGTGTCCTCGTAGAGGCACTTGGCAGCGGCAGCGACTTCTCGCGTCCAGCCCTGGTTCAAGCCATGGTCCGGAGTGAGAGGGAGTGGGAGGCAGTGGCCTCCTGCGAAGCAGTCATGTTAGCAAAGGAGGTGGCGGGATGGCTGAGAGAGAGAGCCTCCCGTCCCAGTCGCCGCGAGAGACGCTCCGGGCGTCGGGAGCCGCATGATGTCAGCGTCATTTGAAGGGGCCCGTTAGGGCCGAAGCCTGCTGGGTCAGCGGGATTGTCCGAAAGGGTTACCGCTGGTCCGGAACATAAAGGGCTAAGGAAGGAACACGGGTGGGTTTTAGTCAGTAAGAGTCTGACACCCTTCCGCTCCACCCAGAGCGAGAGGGGTCATTTGATGATTTCCCATCCTGAAAAAAAAAGCATGTAAGGAAATTATCACCTCCTTGGGAGAATGGGTAGGAATTTTTATTTTTTATCGATGAGTCCTCTTAGCCAATAGGAGGAACACAACTATCGAACTGGTCAATGATGTTCGCCCTTAGGTCACCCTAAGTCACAAATAAAATTATCTCTATGATAGAATTTATTAAAATCACATTTCAACAAAATTTTCTTCAATAATCGGGGAACAAATAAAATTCAATTCAAAACGAAATGTGATTTACAAGATATGGTTCTAAACGTCTCAAAAATGGCACTAACGGTGTTCGCAAACCTGATAACATTCCGTAACAATCAACAAAAACAATTATGTCATAGACATCGTTTTGTGTTGTGTGTGTCCCGACGGAGCGGTCCGCGTGGCATAACCCGTGGCCAAATATTTATGCAATTTATACATATTGTCGTCTTGTGGACTGACCTTTAGGTTATACCTATAGGCTTGTGTTTTGGCTAAAAGGTCCCAGCACCAGGCCATTAAAATAATAATTAAAAAAAAAAATAGGCTTGTGTTTGATAGAAATTAAAAATAACATATTTCTCTCTCTAATAAAATATTTTTATTGTTTTCATTCGAATTATGAAGTTAGCTGTACGTATGTATGAGCATTTTATTCAGTGGACCTACAATTTTATTATCCTGCAGAAAATGTATATAGCCAGTTATACCTAGTTGTTTTTTTTTTTTTGACAATCTGCTCCTGTAGTGATTATTTGTTCCTTATTACACCTTTGGAATGTAACGAAAAGTACCTACTTATGTAATAAATAGGCTTTTTGTTCAATTCTATCCGTCTATCCCAAATAATAATGTGACCTTATGTAGGTACATTATGTTGGCTGTTGCTGTTGCAGATTAAGGGCCAATTTTTCAATAGTCAGATATAACTTTAAACTAAAGAATAAATAAGGTGGTTTGGCATATTTTCAATTTAAAAAAAACTGTCATATAACATTTTGTCATACACTTTTTGTTCCGGGTTGATGTCACGGTTGGTGCCTCATAGATCTACCTGTACAGGAGCCAACTTGTACCCTTGAATGTAAATTTTTGCAAGACCTGGGGGCCTAAAAAGGCCAGTTTGGCAGAATCATAAAAGGATAACATTATGAATCATAATATGGCGAAGACAGTTCGTATTTTTCTTTTTTCACTGCACTACGTTGGTAGGTATAATCAAAGAGATTGGGATTGGATTGATTGGTATTTTAGCACAGACAAAAAAAAAAACTGAAACATCATTCACCAATGGGATTTGATACGATTAACTTAATAGTTAACTGTCCATTATGATTCATAATGTTATCCTTTTATGATTCTGCCAAAGTGGCCTTTTTAGGCCCCCTGTAGACATAACGGCATGTATCATAACGACAGCTTTTTGTAAGAATCTTATGATATTCTATTGTTCCAACAGAGAGGCTCCCGTGTATGAATTGTAGCGCGAACGAATATGAAAAAGGGATAAAACAAAACAAAACCTGATACAATAGGCTTTAGTATCAAAGCTGAGAGGATCGTTGTCAAATTTTTATATCCTTCGAAATCAGGGTTGCCGTGTGAGAGAAATAGAATTTGATGGTGAATGTAGATTTCTACCGAATTTTATTACTTGACTAGTTTCATCAAAAATAGCTTGCGCTGATACCATTTTAATCGCGGACATCTGAAAACTTCTAGATTTTCCTCCAGAAAAATTTTTCTCCGTCACTAACCAAAGGGTTCTTTTTTAATACATGGTTATCCTGCCGCTGTCCTGCAGAGATCATCATCAGAGCTTCGAGCAAGTGATTTTAATATTCATTTAATCTGGGTTGTATTATGTTTTGCGGGTCGCTCTTTTTCATTAAAGTTTTTTTTAAAGAAAAAGTCCTCATACCCGAAATTAAAACCCTAAAAATTAAGTTCCTATTCTTAGGAGTATCGATTGTGGCAACACTAACAGCCATCAGTGTGGCAATAAATACTTCTGGCGGTGACAGGCAAAAAGGCGGGAATGCGCGGGCGGCAAGCGCGCCCGGCGCGGCGGTCTCCGCGCATGCGTATGCCGTGACGCTTTTTGGCCAAATTCATATTTAGAACTTAGAAGCACGAGTTTTGTTTCTATTTTGTGTATTAACAAATCGTTTTAGTGCCATTGTGTTGGAAATATTAGTATGATTTCTGTCTGTTAGTCAAATTGAACGTTTTCGGCAACATACAGCAACATCCATCCAGCGCGTTAGAAGAAAATAGAATAGCATAGGTACTCTTTATTAATAATAGAATAAAATAGAATGATAATATAATAATTTTCTGTTCCAGATTAATCCAGAGGCAAGGACCAGATGCTCCGGTGAAACAAGTTATTTATTGGAACCTCATAGTAACAAAGTTAAATAAATAATAAACTAATCGAAACGAATTTTACAACTTTTTCAGGAATGCTATCGATAATATCGCTAAAAATAGTTGCATGACTCCACCCAATGAAACTACCTTTACAGAAAATGCCGCTCTTGCTAACTGTCTCAGGTGACATGAACTGGAACCTAAACTGACTTCATGTTGTCTAGATCTAGAAGTGGCTACAATTTCGCAACTCACAGATCGCAAGTCGGCACAGCATTTGCGTGCTGGGCTTGCCCGAACGTGCAACATTCCCCGCGGCGGCCGCTATCAGATGTGCGGGCGCACGTGACGGAATCCCGCCCCCCTCGACCCTCCCCCTCCTCGTCTTCCCAGAAACAGAGCATCTGAAAGCATTCGAGAGCAGCCGACGTGTCCCCACGTCTAAGTACAAGTCTAACGCTACTCCGGAATGGGGCGTGCGTGAGTCGTTTCGAGTCCAGCTTTATCTCGCCTAGATGACTTTGCTCGGGCATTTTTACGACCCGTTCCGTGAATAAGCTAATAAGGATATCAAATGTACCTGTTGGGTTACATGTCTGACCATGTAGGGATAAGAATTTCAAGTAAATAGTCTATTCACAAAGATAAACAAAGACGACATTTTGTTCAAGTCGTGAACATAGGTCTTGCGGATTGAAAGCTCAAACTGCGTGCAACAAGTTGAATGCATCGTCGAAATGAACGCTAAAATTACACGTTCTTAGAAATCGGTATGTCAACAATGGCAGCAGGGCGCAGGGCGCGGGGCGGTCAGTCGGCGGCACAGACACACGCTGGATGCCTCTCTTTGAATAATTCGCGTTGTTGTTCGGCGCCGGTGTTAGCAATTGTCGCGCGGTTGTTTTACGATAGCATCGCGCCGCCGCGAGTCGGCGCCGCTGATCTAGATCGCGGCGTCCGCTCACCAAAGACGTGCACTCGACGGATAAAGTCGTCACACACGATGTTCGCACCCGCGCCAGGTATGCCTTTGAAAAACGCAGCGCAATCGCAAACTATTCAGCGTGCGCTCGTGATGGCATCCTAGCAACACTGTCGATGGTTTAATTTACTGCGTACCGCATTTGTTTTAAGCTTTGAAAGCTGTAAAGTATGTTAGATTTATAATCACTGGCAGTGTCTACGAGAACGCGTTTGAACGTTGCGCTTCATAGACGTGTGCTATCTGGTATCGCGTTTTGGAGCGAAAGCAGGTGCCATCCTATCTCCTGCTAAGGGAAAAACATAATCATTGAGTGAAAATACAGAGTTCTAATATGATTAATAATTTTATGGATATGTTAAATACATGAAGCTTTTGATAAAGGACATTAGGCGTCAACACAACATTTTCATACTTACATCACCTTGTATCTAAGTAATAACAGCCGCACAGGTCGATCGATCAGGTTAATCTATGCTTGCCGCAATTGGTCAAGACCCTTCCGTGCCTCGAAAGCACGTTAAGCCGTTGGTCCCGGCTGTCATTCCTGGATCTTTGACAGTCGTTATGGGTCTGACAACCAGTAACTGGGTTGTGGAGGTCATATAGGCAGTCACTCCATGTAAAGTACAGGTATTCAGCTGCATCCGGTTAGACTGGAAGCCGATCCTAACATAGTTGGGAAAAAGCTAGGCAGATGATGATGACATCACGTGAGCTCTTATCGTAGACTTGCGGCGTAGAGCTACGTCATCCGTAGCACTAAGGAAAACAATATTTCAACACCCATATATGAATGTATCAGTCAAATACTAACTATTTCGTCACTTTATTGAACACGAACACCAGTCAGATTCAAAGAACCAACCGCGCAGACATGACCGTACCACCAATTTTATTGGCTCCCAATATTAATAATCGCTAAACAGATTATCGGCATAGCATCGACACCACTACAAACTTTTTCTCACACGGTTGGCATCACTAATTCATACCATCCTCTCACGTACGGTCTAAAACATTTTATCTGTGTAACGACAGCATTCAAACCTTTCTGTTGTCCTAAAATTATTCACAAATGGCACGACGAGGCGTAAGAAGTCCAATTGTTTTCGCCGGAATGCTATAACATTGTTTCTTTTGTCCAGGATTCGTCACCAGCCGTGTCGAATATGGCACAGCATGGCCAATGTTGGCTCATTCCTGCTTTTTCTACAATATTAAGTCGAGTGGCCGTTATGGGCTTGCAGACATAACCGAGGTGTGTATTGTAATTTTATCGCTGCACGTATTCGTTGATAGGTAATTTGTCGAATCGCTTTGATATTAATGTTTTTGGTTAACGTTTTGGTGTTCTCGTTATGAAGTTGTTCTGAATCAGAGTACTTTAAAGCCGTGTACGCACGAACGAACAAAAACATGGTGAACACGAACATCGAACACTTTGTTCGCACGTGCGTACCGTACCACTAACGAACATAACACTGTGTTCGTCAAAAATGTTCGTGGCGATCCAATGTGTTCGTGTTCACCATGTTTTGTTCGTTCGTGGGTACACGGCTTTAAATATGCTATTTTTGTCGTCGATCTTAGTTTCAAATTCAAATTCAAAATAGTTTATTTTCTCTTCACAAAACAATAGTGTCATAAAAATTAGACAGCTTAGAATCTAGTTTGTGAGAGACTGGTGTCTGCACTAGGAATACCTGTATAGCAGATCACCAGGGTCCCACCACACGGTATGAGAACATAAATTACTTATTTAGTAAATGTGAAGGGATAAAGGGCATAACATAAACTCAATGAAAAAACACAGATTAAGAACAATAAAACAAAAAGAGAAGTACGTCGAAAGGTGATCTAATATGTGTAGGGAAAGTACGGGGTTGGACTATTTTGGATGGGTTAGTAAATCCTCAGTAGCTTCATAATCTAAATCAAGGAGCCGATCAACCAGAGTAATCTTACACGCCTTTGTTGTTAGATGATTAATATTTGTAAGACGATTTAATTTATTATATAAGTGGGAACCTAAGAAAGTATAAAACCTTTGAGAGAAACTTGTTCTTAGACCTTTAGTCGTATTGCAGACAGAGTAATTTCGGCGTTTACCTGAGGTAAAAGTGGGATCATATGTTAAGGAGGAATGCTTCTTGAGAACAGTATATAAAACAAAAAGTTGCCTCACTGACAAGACTTTGAAGTGTTTGTAAAGCTCTACAGTAGGATACAAGTATGGCAGAAAACAGGCTACTTTCAGTACCATCCTTTGGGCTCTTTCCAATTTTAAAATGTTAGATTTCGGAGCACCACCCCATGATGTTATGCAGTAAGTCAGAAGAGACTGACACATTGCATAGTATACCCACCTAATAACTTCCACGTCAGCTACGTGACGGAGGTTTTTGAAGATATAGATTAACTTGCGAATTTTCGTCGTGAGGCTGTCTATTTGTGGTTGGAAACTTAAGTTATTATCTATTATAATTCCAAGGTACTTAATAGAGGTAGTCTTTTGAAGAATGGGACAGGAGCAGGAGTTAGAATTTGTGTCGGTGCAAGAGTGTGCTTTAATTTCAAAATGAGATAGCAATTCATTACATTTGTTAGTGAGGGAGAAGGCTATAAACTTGGTTTTATCGACGTTAAGGGTAAGGACATTATCTTTTAACCAAGACAGGACCGTATCAAAACCTTTTTGTGCGTAATGGTAAACATCAGCCCATGAGTCTGCTGTGAAAAGTAGCGCCGTATCATCGGCAAAAGAAATGATTTTACCATGGGGTAGTTGAAGGTTACATAGATCATTAATATACGCAAGAAAGAGGGAGGGCCCGATTACACTTCCCTGAGGTACACCAAAGGTGACAGGTAGATCATCACTAACATAGTTACCTATTCTAACCCTCTGGAACCGATCAGATAAATAGTCCCGGAAAAGTTTTAATGGTAGACCCCTGATTCCCATATTTTCCAGCTTGTTCAATAGGTTGGGTACAGAGACTGTGTCAAACGCTTTGGCCAGATCTAGGAATATGACATGTGCCTTCTTTTTACTATCAAGACTATTAACAAGATGATCTGTCAGCTCATGAACAGCGTCGGCACAAGATTTTCCAGCCCTGAAACCAAATTGACCCTGTGAAATGAGGTTATTGCGTTCAAGGTAATCGGTTAGTCTGCTGTTCATAAGGCGTTCTAGTAATTTAGAAAGAGTGGGTAGAATGGAGATCGGCCGGTAATTGTTGACACAGCCTCTGTCCCCAGCCTTGTGGATAGGATGAACGAGTGATTTTTTTAAAGGTAACGGAAATATGCCTGTTGATAAAGATAGATTAAATAACTGGTTAAGCGGGGGAATCAGGTAGTTCTTGTAATGTTTAAGGAACCGAGCAGAAATGGGGTCAACACTTTCAGAGCAGGTATTTTTAAGGTTACAGATGAGGGAGTCTATCTCATTTTCATCTGTAGGAAGAAAAGCCAATGAGTGTGGATGAGCGACAGACGTTCTGGTAGGGGTAGGGACATAATTATTTAATATCTTCTCAGCGAGGGATTTACCAATACTGGAAAAGAAGTAGTTTACCTCATTGATAGACTTTTGGGGGTTTTCCATTTGAATGAGTTCCTGGGCGGGCTGCTTAGGTTTGTCTGTGTCTATAATTTTCCTAATGACCTTCCAAAGCTTTTTGCTATTGTGCTTCGAGCTACGAATCTCTTCTTTCTCGTATTCCTGTCTAATTTTCTTTAACAAATCATTACAAAAGTTGCGGTATCTTTTGTACGTGATTCGTAATGACTCATCATTCGGATACTTTTTCAACTTTTTATGAAGGTTGTCTCTATTTATTGAGCATTTCAAAAGTCCTGGAGTGATCCAAGGCTTAATAATACGGCGACGGTTACTGACAGGGACAACCTTAGTATGAAGAGAAATTACGTTAGTTAAATTATCTATAAGATAAGTAGCTGCTAGATTGGCGTCGCTCATGGTATACAATGGGGAAAAATCCAACGCCTTCATAGCGTCATCCAAGCCACTATAGTCAGTTACTTTTGTGAATTTCTTCGGATGCATAGGCCGAGTTGACAAATTCAAAAAAAGGGAGATACTGTCGTGGTCAGTCACTGAGGAATTCATTAC
Organism: Luperina testacea; assembly: GCA_927399505.1. NCBI lineage: Eukaryota > Metazoa > Arthropoda > Insecta > Lepidoptera > Noctuidae > Luperina > Luperina testacea. The sequence goes on along the minus strand of OV656759.1, from coordinate 16,245,496 downwards.
AAAACAATGCGCGTTCCTTTTGGTTTTTAGGATTACATGGTCAAGGCAGGTACGTCCATGTGTAGGAAAATTGTGGGCTGGTAGTAAGCCGTGAGACGCCATTAAATTAAGATAATTATGAGAACGAGAGTCAGAATTATTTTCTGCAATATCAATATTGATAGTAGAGGAGTATTTTGAGAGGAGTTCATTCAAAGAGTTTAAAAAACCAGATATATTTTTCTGCGCAGGAGGACGGTAAATAGCTATTATAACAGTGTCTACATTTATTTTTACTAAAAGGCAGTTTGCATCAAGCAGTGAAGGTTCTTCAACAGATAATTTCATGCTGCAGTTATGATAAATGACCACACCTTCATTTTGGGTAGTGTTGGTCGAAGTAGAGTGTGACGTATAATTCTTAAGAGACGGAATGACCTGGGTGCATGGGAGCCAACATTCTGTCAAGATAATAAGATCCCATTTTATATTACTCCTACTGAGTAATGTTTGGAATGCGGGGAGGTTGCGTCTAATGCTTCTGATGTTTTGGTGAATAAAGGAGAGATACTGTTTTGGTTTAGCTATGTGGGTAGAAATGTCTTCAACATCACATAAACGGGATTTTGCAACCGAAACCGCATCTAAAAAGAAGTTAATTTCGTCAACGTTATCGAATGAAAATTTAGGTTTACTAGTAGATTGCTCCGAGGGTAAGAGGGGGGAAGAGAGAAACGAACAAGCATTCTTTTTGTTTCAAAGTGTCTGCGATAGGATAACACAACGTCATTGGAGGGAACAATGTTAGGGGGTAGGTAGAAGTTAATACATTTAAAAATGTGTGTTCGAGTAATTATGCAAGTCGACAACTTAGAGGTTAAAATATCAAAAAATAGAATTATGTGTAAATAAAGGAAATATTTGTTTACAACAATTAATAACATGAATTTAAGAGGTAAGTTTGTACAAATAATAAATAACAGGTGAAAATAAAACTGTTTAAAGAAGCACGACATCATCAAGGCACTTAATATGCTTTGTCGCCATTTTTTCTTCCTTCCGGACCAGGATACGGCCATCACGAATCCAGACAAACTTGTATGCTTTTTCTTTGGCAACCTTCCGAACAGCAGCATGAAGTTCCTTATTTGATGGAGATAGGTGCTCCGATACAAATACGGGACATTTTTCACCCCCATAACCAAGATGATGAGTGCTTAGTTTGTTATCGCTGTGAGCTTTATTAAAATTAGTAACTGAAGCCAGGAGTCCGTCACGTATGCCTGTATTCTTTAGCCGGACAATAATTGATCTGGGTCGATTATTTTTTGTATCCATTTTTCTAACTCTGTTTGCAGAGAGCACAACATCCTGTTCTTGCAATGTATTAGAGACGGCGTTTGATAGTTGCACGACTGTTTTTATTAGGTTTTCATTATTATTTTCGGGAACACCGTTAATCTCAACATTTTCCTGCCGGGTAAATTGCTCCAAAGCATTTAATCTAGACGATAATTCCTGAACTGATTTCCGCAGGGTATCGTTTTCCTTTTCCAAAACCTTAACTTTATCTTTGTTGACAATAAACTCAGCGCTAATACGGTCGAACTCGTCACTCATAAATTGAACTGATTTAGCCAGCTCGGGCAGTGCAGATAGATGTTCATTAATTTTGGAAAGTTCGGTGGTAACGCAGTTTTTGATGGTGGTAGCTATCTCCTCAGATAAGGCTTTGTGTATCTCGACGCGGATAGTGTCAATAATTTCCGCAGTAAAGGAGGTCTCGGAGTGGACAATTTGGTCGTTTGTTGGTTGTTCCGGGGGTGAGTCAGTTGGGCGCGGACGTTTGACCCTTGAAGAAATAATTTTCTCCGAACCTTGGTCACGGGACGGCGGGCTTTCAACCATATCCATTTCCGAGTTTCGTATGTTATTCACTTTTGTCAACAACTGTAACGTTAGGATCATTGTGAAAATGAAGTCTTACTGAAAAACCTGGATTGAAAAGCATGTTCATAGGGCTTTTTTTTCTTCAAATCCTTCTAGGAACTCTTTTCTCGCGCCACCTCAAACCAGCCCTCGTGGTACGCGTCCAGGTCATCTCGCCACCATGAGGTCAACCCATAGAGCCTTATTAAGGGAAAAATCTTTTTACTTAATTTACTCGTTTCAATCATAACAAGGACATAGTCTGTTGGAGTAAGTAGGTAAGTAGTAGTTTTAGTTCATTACGGTAGGCGGATACTAGAGGTGCAATTCTCGTAATTTTAAGAAGGTCCACTTTCTAATCTCAGTATCAATTTATCAAAAATACCTCTAATTTCCTTACATTTTTGACACATTGACTGTCGCTGAGATGAGATTGTGACTATATTTTTAATATTTTTAATTACGGGAATTGACTTTCAGACTGTGAACCTTCTTAAAATTGCGGGAATTGCCCCTTTGAACTTACGACACAATACATAAATTTACTTAGCTCAGTACAGCTCTGTGGACTTTTATCGATCACAACCGTCTCTAAACTTCCCAAATATTTGACTCCTCTAAAAAAAGTTGTTAAGCTCTCGTTCCCAAATTATAGTATTCAAACATTTTAATACAACGCTAAGAAATGCGCGTAAAACTTTATAAAATGGTGGGCCATAATATATGTGCCGGTGCCTTCTGGCGGCCATTACTTAAACCCGGGCTTGTTATTAAATTCGGCCTTATTTATTTATTTATGAGCATGTTTATTGTATGCGACGTGGCTCACCATTATTCCTGGGCTGTGACTCTCATCGGAGGTTTGTGAAAAATTATTTTCTGTGGAATGCATGGGATACCACCACGAAAGCTTACTGGTGGTATTCTTATTTTTTTCTGTTGGTTCAGTTTAAATTATGTATTTAAAGATGCATAAGAAAAGAAAGTACCTTTCGGTAAAGTACGGTAAAGAAAATACGTTCCAGTAGGATCGTATCTAACGGTATCGAATTAAACCTTCTTTCTGAAAGCTTCAGCGTGTGACTGTAATTTATAGCTAGCATAACTTAAGTGGCTTTTGGTTACTGTTCATGACATTATCTGAACAGTAACCAAAATGCACATTACCAAAGCTTATGATATTGACACTGCCACCCAAAGGTAACATTTAACCATTGTCATTGCCCCAAAACAAATAACACGCACGACTAACAAAAGTGACGATTATAGCGCCTAGCGACTCGAGAACTTTAATCCAAACTTAATTACAGATGAACGGTGATCACATGAAATATCGATTTGGGAGGAATATTCAAACGGTCGGTACAGGTGCCGCGTCACGCCCTCCCCTCAGGCCCACACACTAACGTGTCGATCCGAAAGATACCTTCAATACTCTTTCATTAATTTATTATCACCAAACGAACAGGCATTTCGCATACAAATAGAATAAAACAGGTGAAATGTTAAAATTCAAATAAATATCACTGCAAACTTCCTAACTATATGCATCGGACGTAGAAGTAAGAAAGTCTTTTCCCTATCTCTCAGATTTATCTCTAAAACCTACTCGGCTTTCTCGGATCGTTTGCAAGGAACATTAGCGAGGCTGGCGCGTCGTCGGCAGATGCATCGCGCACGAATCGAGTTTCCCAATAATTTCATAGTGAACGAGCCTCGATCGAACAGCTTCAGTATCTGAGGATCCATCTCTCGCCGACGGCCACGCGGCCAGCTATGTACGGCCCTTATTAAATGCAAAATATTGCAGCTTTACATAACCGAGATCTCGTTAATATTGCATTAACAATATTTTATAAGACGCCGTGTTTTCGCCTCGGCTCTGTACGTGATGTGTTAGTAACGATGTGTAGAACATAGGATTCAATGATTTTGTATTCGTTTTGTTCGATGTGATTGGTTCTATGGTCAAAGCTTTGGCGTTGCTTAGACCTAACTTGTGTTTTGCAGAAGAAATATATGCATAAGTTCATACGATCTTCGTCATAATATCACTTTTTAAGACCGTGCTACACTTTTCTTTTTACATTATAGGGTAGGTAATATGAATACGTTAAGGGAAATACCAAGAAAGATTCTACCAATTTTTACCATTTTTTTTACAAGAGACAAGAGTCTAAAGTCACCTTGTGGATTTTAGAGCATTTAGATCTGTGTCCCATTCGATGTTTTTCCATTGCATATGATAATTTTATTTATTTTAAGTATTTCATCGCTGATGTTGGTAATAAGTTTGCGAGGCTGAAATGGGACTAGACGGGCTACCTATACGTAAAGGAAGCTTCAAAACAGATAAGCCAGGAGCGTCTCACAGTAGGTGCCTGAAAACGGGCGTCGTTAACGAGACAAGCCTTAGAAACGCTGGCGTGACGATTCCCTCGTTCCTGGCCGATTGGCCGGAGAAGGCACACAACATAAGCAAAACTGGAAAAGTATGGGGGGTAAGTAAGTATGGTCCCCATACTTTTGTTGCAGTCCCCCAGCAGTTGGACAACATAGGTTAATAAAAAAAAAAGTCACTAAAAAAAAATTACAAAAATTAAACTAACCAACCAAACCAACCAAAAACCCAAAAACCAAACCACCCAAAAACCAACCACCAAAAACCACCAAATAGCCAAACCAACCAGACCAAAAATTAAACTTGTAATACATTGTAGTTTTTACCAAGATTGTTAAGCAACAAAAATGTAGAAATCTATGTAGATGCATATCGGGCGGGTATTCAAAAAATGTTGATTGATTTCCCGAATGCAAAGCAGTCTTATCTGTACCTAATAGTATCTGTGGAACAACGAAAATCAGTAACTTCCTCTCTGACGCAGTAATGTAACTAGTTTACTAGTTGTATTATTATATATAAGTAGGCACAGATGGCATTATTGGTTGGAAAGTCGAGCTTATTAATTTGTACACCTTCAAGGTACTCCATTCGAAGTCCCGCAACTGATTTCTTTTGGCAAGCTACATATAAGGCCTTATATCTACCAACAACGACTTCATCAGGAAAAAGAGCATGAGCTTCTGACTTTTACTGTCAAACAAAGTTGAATACTTGTTTGTTTACCATATCAAAAAACTAATTACTTTAAAAGTCGGTAGTTTTCATTTCCATATAAGTATTATTCTGGGATGATGTCTACCTACGTATCTGGAGACTTCATGCAGACTTATCATTACAATATTGTTTTCAGAAACTCATATTTATTTTGTAACTTCTCTTGTTTTACGTCAAAGGCTAGGTGTGTTAATATTATAGGTTTTTGTCAAGATCATTAACAACTGCATTCTCTAATATGCTTGTTATTACTAAAATCACCAATTCGCTTGCTAAGCATGGCGGTTGAAACACTCTGCTTGAATTGAAGGGTCTATGAAAAGACCCATGTTTTATACAGCGGAAATAAACGAACTGATAATAATATTGAGATAAATATTTTCTACCAACCATGCAAAACTTATTAATAAAAAAAAAACATTTCAAAACTCATATGTTTTCAGATTAAACTAAGATACCTAACATAACTACATGCTACGCATGCGCACATACTCCGTTATCTGATAATAATTAGCTAATTAAAACAGCTACTTACCCAGTTACAAGGAAATACTATTTACACAAACTATACAATTACCTACACGGCTCGCGCTTGTTGCTAAAATGGTGGGTCTATTATTATAATAGTAAAAAGGTTTAACTATACTTATAATAATAGTGTTTAAAGAACAATTTTAATAGAATTAAGATAAGTTCTTTCATAGCCTTTTATCCATACTAATATTATAAATTCGAAAGTAACTCTGTCTGTCTATCTGTATGTTACCTTTTCACACCTAAACCACTAAACAGATTTCGATAAAATTTGGCAGAGAGATAGATTGCAGCCCGGGGAAGGACATAAAATAGTTTTTATTGACATACGCCATGGGCGAAGCCGCGGGCGGAAGCTAGTATTATTATAAACGCGAAAGTTTGAGAGGATGGATGGATGGATGTTTGTTAATCTTTCACGCAAAAGCAACTGAACGGATTTTGATGAAACTTTACAGTAATATAGCTTATACATCAGAATAACACATAGGATACTTTTTACCCCGATATTCCCACGGGATCAACACTTATGCGGGTGGAACCCCGGGGCGCTGCTAGTACAACATAAGTAGTATAGTTAGGTACTCGTAGGTACACTATTGTACATTTTTCGGCAAAGCTCTTTCTAACATATCATTACAATTGTAATCCCCGGAGGGCGAGCATAGGTGAACCTATTATAACAACCACTCTTTCTAAATTCTTAAGTACCTATAACACTCGGTACAGACAACACTTACGGATTGGACATCAGATTGACAGCTAGAGTACTTACACTCTTAATCTTTATGAAACACAATCCATTTTCTGCCGAAAACAAAATATCAAGTAGAAATTATATACTAAAGACATTTGCAGGTCTTACTTTCCTAACTATTAACTTGATAAGCGGCTCTCATTTCATCGGGGAGATATAAGAGTAAATATGGCATGATATATTAGTTTCGCCGTTATGACCTCACGCATGCCTACATTTGATTAAATATCTTGGGTGGCCCTGGCCAAATACTTAGTAGCAAGCCGAGAGACATAAAAATATTAATAGATACAATTATAATATCAATCTAAACTCGTCTCAAGTTAAGGCCACTGTAACTGAACGTAACTTAATCACAACTTAAGAATAAATTAAGCATCACTAGAATGTCAGTCAAGTCTTTTTTAAATATTTTAATCCTATAAAAAAGTAATTACAGAAGTTGATATACATGACACTGGTTAGTAGCGATTGCTTGTTAGTTTTGAATTCTAATTAGTGACTCATGCTCATAAGCTCGTAACTATACACTTCCGTTTTGCCTTGCCGATACTGTAAAAAAAAATTTTTTGCACAAAGTTACGCACTATACTATAAAATGTATTTTAATATTGCAACTTAAACGGTTGATCCATGCTAATACTAATATTATAAATGCGAAAGTGTGTCTGTCTGGCTGTTACCCCTTCACGCTTGAACCGCTGAACCGATTTAGATGAAATTTGGTATAGAGGTAGTTTGAGTCCCGGGAAACGATATAGGATAGTTTTTATTCCGATATTCCCACGGGGTCGAAACTTACGCGGGTGAAACTGCGGAGCGCTGCTAGTTTTTAGTAAAACATGCTGTTTTAAAATTCAATTTAAACACATTATGTAAAACCAAATTACATCTTTGCTAATTAAATAAATGAGTAAAAATACAGAAAAATCTACTAATACAATAGCTAGAACAGTAAAAAAAATCTCAATTGTAAGTTTAATGTTGAATGATCAAAACATAGCGCTCAAATCGAATGTCATGTCCATAAACTACATTTTTTTTTACATAACTGGCAAGAAGTAAATAGATGGTCTATATCTACTTAATACTGAGGTGCCTGTGCGGCTCTATCTCTGTAATCTGAAGAAAAAACTACTGAATACATTCGTGTGATAATACTGTCGAGGATTTTGAAACTTATCGTTATATTATATTTATAGTGATTTTGTAGTGATTAGATGTTCAGTTTGTAAAGATATGGAGATAATACTGTCTTGACTCAAAACAGTATTGACAAACTCAAGACTCTTGAGTTTGTTTTATCTAAAGATTTTTAAATTGGAAGTGTGACGTTTTCGTTCGGAATAGTCTTGTTAATTAAATGTTGACGCTTAATTAAAGGTGTTTTTTTTTTATAAACAACTGCTTTTCTGTTGCAGTTACGAATTATTTACGCTAACAGTTTCAACCCCATACAAATTACAGTTGATTTTGAATATATGTACTTTTATTCCTGAAAATTACTTTTACCGCTTTACAACGGATAATTGTGGGGATTCAAACCCTTATTACTGGAGCGGTTTAGTGCTACTTCGTGCCTAAACATTGGGTATTGTAAATAAATTATCGGTTAGGCGAGTTCGTTACATCTGTCACAATTACAGGCCGCACCTGCGCCGGCGCAGGCGCACTCGAACATCACATTTACATAAAATGAAATCGCCCCGTAGACGATACGCCACGGAATTCTGAATATCCATAAACGTAGCTGCCAGCATACCGAGGGCCATACTTAAAAACAAAATTAAAGGGGATAGCCGTACGATAATATGAATTAAAAATAATAAAACAAAAAAATAGGAGTCACGGATCGCCTCGAGTAAGTTTTTTTCGAGTTTTTTAAGCGATGCCTGCGAACAGAGTTTGGCCGGTATCTCCTGACAATATCTTTGACGAGTTTTTTATGCGGCATTATTTTTAAATGAACAGATTATAAATGGTTGTTTGGCGATTTAACGCCCAATCTAATTAGGCAAATGATATGTGTTTTCTGGTAAAGATCGACGCGTGATAGCCTGCACTATTGTTGATTGATTTATATTCGTGTTGTGATTGATATCGACTGATAACTTCCAGTTACGCTGATAACATAGATTGTTTTGTTTTAGATTGTTTTGTAATTATAGTTTGGCTTTATTTTATAGCATATTATTATAATCATGTTGTTTGTGGATAATATTTCTGACGTCGTTGTCGCTTGTTGCGATAGATTTATTTATTTACTGAATTGTTAGTTATGAGTGTCGAGTATGAATGTTTATATAAGTTGACATAAGTAACAAGCTGTATAAATTAGTGTACCTACCTTACACGACAAACTTACAACAATGCAGTAGGCAAGCTTTGTTATATGAATCATACTGATTCGCTATTTTACCACACGAGCTTTTCTTGCATAGATCTGAGATGGAAAAAGAATACAAGACAAAGTAAACAGGAAAAAACAGTCTTTACAGAATATTTTCGTGTGGGAGTGATTGGCATTAAAGTAAAAATTACCTATGTAAATAATTTAATAAAATCTATCACAAAGAGTTAGCGTCTATCTCAGCATAAAGTTACGTAATGCCTCTACCACTCTTCAATATTTTCTTTGTATTTAATCGTGTTTCCTTTTATCACATTTTTTAACCACAAGGACGATAACAGAACTGCTGTGCGTGTGTGCAGTCTCTGTTTCCCGACTCGATGTAGGTAGCCGAAGATGGTATTTTTCAATTAAGTAAATGAAGTTTTCAGGAGGCTCAATGCCCATATCCAGAGGGTTTTACAATGCTTTCTTTGGGCTACCCTTTGGACAATATTTAAGGCCAATAATATCCGACCGGTAAATATTCCCATTTATTTTTCATATATACTCCTCAAAAAAAATATCCACATAAACGTTCACTGTTGATCACGCACTTCACAATAACTTGCTAGGCTTCCCCTTTGGGAAAAATGCCACATCATCACCCTTAGCAGACCGATTCTTCTCAAAGTTTATAGTGTTTTACTTGGTAGGTATTATTGGAGGAAGCAGCTGGCCATTTTCTTATTATCTCCCTGTCGTTTTATAACTTGAAACAATACCTTTATTTGTGATCTTTATGGTCTTCTGACAGTATTTAGAAAAACGCATGCTAAGCTTTGCTCTTGTGGGTTTGATTAAATAAATAGTGCTATTTAAATATTGTAATGTTTTTCTGAACAATAAAGGTTTTATTTTATTTCTTTTTATTTTTTAACTAATAACGTGTACACTCAACTATTGAGAAGATGCAGTTAGAATAATAAATAACAAAATGTATTTAAACATTGACACAATTTAAACCTTTAAATTAGTTTCAGATAATAATACTGCGTGTAACCTTGTCCAACATTATTGGAGTCCGAGTTAAGTTGTCATAACTTTACTTACTTAGTTATTTTTACTTGTATGCTCAGTAGGTATTGAAGATTGTGGTTTTATTATTGTAGGCAAATTGCTATTAGGTACCCACTTCAAGCCTCATATTTACGTTTAAGTAGTAATTTGTTTAATAGCTTACTTTAGTACCATGAACTAGCTAACTACTAGTTATGGTCTAAACAGTGGTGTCTTCATTAAGTAATTTTAACTATGAATTATCTAAAATAAACATTTCACTGTTTCGGATTTTTCAGGTTCAGCAGTTTGTGATTTCTATAGTCATATTCTGCCCTTGTCTCAGGTTACTTTGGGTTACTTGCTGTACTTAAAACTGGAATACCTTAAAGTCTCAAATTAAATTCAAGAATTGTGGAAATTAAAGTGAACAATTTCAGCCTCTAGATAAGTAATCTAAACGGTTTTCCAATTATTCCTTAATTTACTAAACAAACTGGCTTCTTTATCAATTAGCCAGTACGTGTTCAAGAATTTTATGTAGAGAAATATAGAGGTGTAGTTAAGTAATAAATCAACGGTTTATAACTTGACTGTAAGCTGAATCAATGCTTAGCCTATCGATGAGTTTAATGTGAGAATAAAACGAAGTAAGTGGCGAATAACTTAGATCTATCTTGACACTTTGCTCATTGCGAACACGTTTCATACAATAAAAATCCAATGAAATTAAAATATATGAAAGTCGCGGGCGCACCCGAGCTCTCCGTAAAAACTGTGAACCATTCAGCAGTGCTGGGAGCTGCTTCAGCCAACATCATAATTTAACATCGCAAAAACTCGCGTCTTAATAAATAAATCAACGTATTTTTTCACCGTCCATAACTTAAGGAGCCGAGGCGGGAAATCGGATGGAAGTCGAGGGCGAAACTTTTAAAAAAGGAAACTGCTCTTGCGGCGTTCGCGCGCGCCGCCATTGGCCCGGCCGGCGGGGGCGGGAAGCCGCCTGCGCGCGATTGGTCGCCCGCCGACGCACCGTAGGCGCGTTCATCTCGAGACACGAACAAATAGATTTTTTTAAACAAAAGCAATTTTCCTATTCTTCTTGTTGTGGCTCCGTTTCTATAGTTTGTTTTTGCTCGGCGACGTTTTGTATTGTTTACAGTGGTCGAGTGCGCGACAATCCGCTGCCGGGTAATTCTCAATGATATTAACAAGTCGACTCCTCCGTGTATTGTGTCTGTTGGCGCATGCAAATTTTGTAAAAACAAGCGATTGTTATGAAAAACAAGCACGCAGGTTGTTGCAACTACTCGGCAATAGGAAGGCTCGGTTCTGCGTGAATGTAATTAACGAGATACGGACGCATTGTGCGATGACAATAGGCGTCACCACTCACAATACAACTGAACATTTCTTGCTGGTCCGAGATAACATTTACATTAACTAAGTCCTCATTATTATACTTATCTATATTCAATAAAACTTTATGCTAATTGTCTGTAGATGACGAAACAACGAGACAATCCTGTGACAAACATTTCCACATTTACTTTTAATTTAAGTAGGTAGGTACCTGCCGTGGGAATATATTTTTCACCTTCAAGTGAAGATACTTCCATTACAAAATCATGTAATAAGTGCGTACTTACTCATGTTATCCAATTGCTATTCCTGCAAGCATGTTTTTTTATTTTTACAGTTCAGCTCACATTATTTAAGTAGGAAGTTATATATTTTTAACCAATTCCAAGATGAACTTTATGATTGTTGATCATAATCATGCTAATTGAGATAAAAGATGTGGAAATGAAGCCACAGAAAGACTCATTTTTAGAATGTTGGGAAAGACAATCACTCTGCCAAATCTGTTGTAAGTATCTAGTTATGAATATTAACGGGTAGTCAGCTTATAACTTTAACACAAGAACATAAGACCGACGACCTTGTTAAGGCCGCAGTAACCCGTTGGATGCGAGTAGCACAGAACCGGTCGAAGTGGAGATGCTTGGGGGAGGCCTATGTCCAGCAGTGGACGTCTTTCAGCTGAAATGATGAAGCACATAAATGGGTATGTAGGTAGTTTCCCACTGCTGGGGCTCAAGGCTCTTCTTTATGAAAGGGAGTGGGCCGTAATCCTCCATCGTGGTCCAAGTGCGGGTTGGTAGATGTATATGTCTTCGAATTTTTAGCTCTAGGACATGACGGTTTCCTCACAATGTTTTCCTTGAAGTTTTGAGAGCAGTGCTAATGAAATAATTACACAAAGTAAAGATCTTGTCTGGATTCGAAATACTACCTATAACTTGTGCTTATTAAGGTTTTTTATAGGTAGGTACCTATTCATCTCGTTTGACACAGATTGAGAGCTGACTCTAAAGCACGAAGGGCTCGGTCAGTAAAGAATGATCATTCGTTCAAGACATGACAGCGTCGAACGTGGCTAACGTTATAGATAGATCAATCTACACTTTAGTTGCTTTGTCAAGTGCTTTGTTAAGTGTTTCTTTCTAGGCTGTGCTTAATTAATAGCAGTTCATGCTCTGCGATTGGGAAATCTGTTATAATAAAACTGTTTTACATTATCAGAATCACTGATTGGTTTTCTTAAAATGAAGTTAGTAGGCATGTCTTTTCACTTTGTGTTTTCTTTCCTAATTATTGCATTTAGGCCGCATTTACTGGGTTTGTAAAATGATACGAACCTTATTACAGAACTAATAAAGAGGTTACAAACCATTCTTGGTAACCTCTTTAATATTTCTGTAATTTCATATATCGTACACCTTCATTGTCCTATTCTATAGACACCCGAATTCGTCAAGTCTGCAACTGAAATTAGCGTTTAGGGTGCCCGAATTCGGGTAAAGTCATTAGGGTACCCGAATGCGGGTTTTTTTTTTTAAATGAGTACAAAATACCGCAGACATAGGCCCGAATGCGGGTTTAAGGATCATGTGTTATTTGCTTCATTATGCACTTAGGTAGGTAGGTACTCACTTTTCCTTTTCCAAAAATTATACTAAAGACCTCTAGATCTTTCACTATAATTGTAACCATTAGACCCATGCAAGGACTTTTCAATCTCGACCATACATAATACAAAAGTCGTGTTTCATATTTATACAGAAACTCTGTAAAATATTCATTAGGTGAAATGCAAGTCGTGCAGCACAAGAGATGAATAATAAATATCTAGATTGATATCGTCCTATTTTAATCTATATCAGGTTAAACGTGCTTGGAATTATACCAAAAATAGGATATTAAATCTGACCTGGGCGTCACGATGTAGAAACACTTCAAAATTTAATTCTGACCTCGAATGAGTAAGAAATGAGGGTCACTTTGGTCAGCATCTTACTTTGAAAGGGAACATATTTAGGTACCTACTTATAGAGCATTTTTCATGGCGTGTAAAGAAAAATCTGATAGGTATAGGTAGGTAGTTCATTCTGTATAAAGCGTTGTAAACCTATAAAAATCCAAGCTTGATATTAAGTTATTTTAAAAGCCAGCCACAAAATAAATGGTTAAGTAGGAAGTCTCCACCAATATTCGGTAGGTAAGTAGAAACTCTATCCAATATAATTTAGAAGCTAGCAGAATAACAAAAAATATAAAATATCTTTCTTCATGAAAGCTCTTCATGTCGACTAATAAATATCGTGAGAACACCTTAACAATTCTAGACCCATAGACACGAGCAGACCATCCGAACTAACCCGAATTCATCCGAGATGTGCCGAGATCGTGGCCATTTTTCCTCCAAATTGCGCCCTTTGTTATGCAAAGCGCGGAGGCGCCGTGTGCGGGCGCAACAATTGCTCGTTTGTGCCCCGCGCCCGTGTGACACGGCCTTATCGCCCATCGCACGGCAAACCACCACACTTTTTACAATGACTAGTGACTGATTAGAATATTTCATCAGTCAGTCTAGGCCTAACTCATTCTGTTTTTAATTACACATTTAAATTCTAACTGGGAGGTCGTGTGACAAATCTGTTTTGTGGATGTTTATGTGCTGGCTTTGAGGACATGGCTGCGATGAAATCAGATTAAGATCTTAATGTTATTGTATTATTTAATTTGTGTCCATAATGTCTCCGACTTGTGAGTTATGGTATTGTTAATCCATATTTAGAAGAGGAAGAGTATATCTTGCATGGCTCTCCGTGTATATAATCACCTACCTAAATGTTTAATGGAGCCATCATCGCCTATATAACCAATGTTTTAAATAAAAGTTTAGGTATTGATAAATAATTTATTACATTACATAATTGATTTATTACACAAATAAGGTATCTGTATATTTGCAGAATAAACTAGTTTTAATGATCTCATTTTCAATTTTATTATGTTTATAAGTTTTAATTTTTTTTGTGTTTTCTTTTTATGTAGTTTGTATGCCCAACGGTAAAATATAGTGATACTAAGACATAGGTAGTGTAGCTGTCAATGTTGTAATATACAAAATATTACATGAATGTAAAACATCTGCATATTGTTTTGTTTACCCACATTTGCAAATAAGTAAATGAATTTGAATTTGGATTTTTTATGTTCCATAAACATATTCAAATTGATACTTTATGATTTATTGTTTCATAAAACTACCTACAGATTGCAACCAAGTAATTTTGGCCGCATTGCTAGATAAGTTTTACGTAAAAACTTTTGAAAAAGATAGTCGTACATCAACACAAAGCTCCGATCATTCATTTCGCGCAGCCGAGTAATCTACAAAATGAGCCCTCATTGATTTTCCTACATTACTAATTGCGATAGCGAAACAACAACCACGTTACTCATGCACTTTACGAACCTCCCTTTCTACTTTTACCCTTCTTATTGTAGATGGAATAAGGTTGATAATCGCTTGTTTATCAGTTTCAGTACCAGCTACCGATATACTTTAAACGGTTCGACTGTTATCTTTGATCGTGCCAATGCATCATATTTGCTTCGTGTTTCGTCACACAGATCGCCATCATATCGATAATGAAGCGACTACATTAAAAATATTAGCTGCAAACTGAACTGGCCCTATATTCGTCATTGTAAGAATAAATTATAGGCACCTACGTAGATAGGGTTCAATTAATTTCTCTTTGGAAAACTATGCATCAATTTCTATCAAAACATTGTTTATTTATGTTAGTGGCTTTGTATGTCTGGTTAGAATTATTTGAATAATTTAATTGAATAATTGTAAAAGTTGATTAATTTTTGAGTAGTGAAGCGAAAAGGTCAAAGCTATTTATACGACTTACAATGTTGCATAGATCTGAATCTAGTGGATATGCAGTCTTAAAAAAAAATCTTTTCTTGATAACCTTATATCAACGAGTTACGTTTATCAGTGTTTACTATCTAAAATGAAACCGTTTTTTTTTACAATGATGATCAAACATATGCAAAATTAATAAAATAAAATATTATGGAGTACTTAGATATCTACTTACCTAATTCTACTTTCAGTTCACAAAATTATAAATTAGGTAGGTAAAGAAACCCAATTCTTTAATTTCACATTCTTCCCGTTTTATAGATTATATCCTGTTTACTTAATAGGTACCTATCTAATTTTTCAATTTCATTTAAATATGAACTTATGTCTTTTATTATACTATCCTATCTGCAGAAAAAAATGGCGTGCCTTGGAAAGCACGTTAAGCCATTGGTCCCGGCTGTCATTCGTGGATCTTTGACTGTCGTTACGGGTGGTCAGAAGCCCGAACGTCTGACAACCAGTCTTACCAAGGGGTATCGTATTACCCAGTAACTGGGTTGTGGAGGTCAGATAGGCAGTCGCTCCATGTAAAATAATGGTATTCAGCTGCAGCCGGTTAGACTGGAAGCGGACCCCAACACAGTTGGGAAAAGGCAAGGCAGATGATGATCTGCAGAAAAAATGGCGGCACACCATACAGATATCTAAGAAAACCAGAAGAAACTCGGACCAAGATCTCGTGAGATTTGAAGCTGCTTAGTGTTTGTGCAAAGCCCGATAAACATGCATAGGCAATGCAAACTTTAAAAATAGTAAGTAATTGTAGAAATGAATGAAACAAAAAAGTCAACAGAATTCTTCCCATTCTTTCCCACTATCACACGCTTTACACAACCACGATCAATTCTATCCTACTATATATACTATAAGTACATCTCACATTAATAATATAAAGGCGAAAGTTTGCGAGTGTGTGTGTTTATATATTTTATTACTTCTTCACGCTCAAACGGCTAGACCAATTTTGATTAAATTTTATATGGAAGTAGCTGACACCCTGGATTAACATATAGCGTCGCCTTAGAGTGAAAACCTCAGGAATGTAAGTAGCATTTTTTTATTGTGGTATATAATCATATAATAGTAATTTTAAGATATATAATAGTAATTTTATTCTTCACATATAATTAATGTATACAAAGTATTGTAAAACATTTTAAAAGAGTAACTAACGGTGGAGTTTTTGGTCCATTCGTCTCCATATAAACCTACCTATTGGAGGGAGCAACTAGAATCTATTCTATTTTTTTTTTGTAAATTTTGACGTTCAAAAGTGCCTATCTGAAATAAATCATTTCGCTTTGACTTTGATTAACACATAGGATACATTTTATCTCGTTATTCGTTCCCGTGGGACAATTTCCGACCTCCACACGGGCAAAGGCGCGGGGAAAAGCTAGTGCAGAATAAAACTCGCACAATCCAATCAGCGGTAAAAAGTGGATGTCTAAGGAAGACCAAACGAGGCCGAGATCACGTGAGATTGTTCGTCTTGCCTTGTTTTTAGCCGAAGCCCGCCTTTACACGTATAAAATGCATACTCGGCATAAATTTAAATTTGCCGTGCTATCGAATATAACATCATATCATCACGCCTGTATTTCCAGGCTTAGGCAGAGGTTTAACTGCAGTACACACGCATTTCAACAGTGATGTTTACGTCCTATGTAACAGGGGGTGAGCCTATTGTCATTAAGGAAGGAACACGGGTGGGTTTTAGTCAGTAAGAGTCTGACACTCCCTTCCGTTCCACCCAGAGCGGGAGGGGTCATTTGATGATTCCCATAATGAAAAAAAAAAAGCCTATTTTCATCAACCGGGCATAAATCCAGACTCCGGGCTACAGTACCCGGCGATAAATATTGCACATCGACCTTTGGAAAGAGACAATCGGCTAATTTCGGCTTCGTAGATCGTTATCTCTGTCGCACGAAATACAAACAGTCCGGTATCTATTAGGAGCTGTTAAAACAATTATGATTTGCTTCTTTTGATAATTATTTTTATTCTTTGTATAAAATGGTTTTGTGTAAAAAGGTCGATGTGCAATATTTATCGCCGGGTACTGTACCTACAATTCATGATGAAAAAACTCAATAATACTTAGCTTAACCTGGGGATCGAAACCAGGACCTCATGCTCAGCAGTAACGCTTGCTGCCACTAGACCAGCAGGGCAGTCAAGATCACGTGTGATAAGTCTTGCCTTGTTTTTAGCCGAAGCCCGCCTTTACACGTATAAAATGCATACTCGGCATAAATTTAAATTTGCCGTGTTATCGAAATAGTTGAGTAATTTATGAGCGACGTGGTGCTTGCTAGATGAATTATACGATCGCTTGAGTTTGGATACACGCATGTTATGTCTAATTGCATTCCTTGATAGTATTTGCATTGTGCTTTTGTGTTCCTGGATTTGTTGAGTGAAGTATTGTTTGGTGGAAAGGTATTCTGCGTGACGTGTAGCTCTGCGTTTGTATCGTTCGTTTTTGTATTCGTCATGTCAGTCAGAATGGGAATTATGTTTAAATTTATCCTTTGAGCAGTGGATATCCGTTTGTTTTTCTTAGCTTCTACTTCCTAAAAAGTAAATCTGTTACCTTCTGTTTTATCCTAATATTTTCAGACAGCTTTATGCATTTGAATTAAGTCATCAAAAATTTTAGGTACCTACTAAAATTACCAATCCTATTGTACTTAGTTGTTTGTTGTATAGACATTATTATGCTTTGCAATAATTTATACAGCGTCGTGCTTTCACCTTCAAAGTATTCTTAATTCCTACATTTTTTTTCCTTAACCGCTAGTAACCTAACCCCCACAAACCGACCACAGTAACTGTATCAACACAACACAAGATGCCACAATAATCAACCCATTTTTTAAATAAATTCAACATAATGGATTCACCAACAGGTCTGATCTCAACACGGCCCTTGCGGTTAGGGCTCGTGTTGATCATGTTGGTCACGCGAGCCGTCATCAAGTCGTCACTGCGGTTTAAACAACCGGTGTCCAATATACTGCTCATCGATCATTTCCTATCTGTATTCTTAATTTAATGATATGCCTTATATGTGACATTGGTTAAAACTTTTCAAATTGTTTCCTATTTATTTTTGAACAATTTATAAAAGTCAAAGTAAAAATTGCAGAAAGATAGTTGGGCATGGAGAGGTACCTAAGTTTTTAATGCTGGAAATAATAACATGAAATGTAACACGCGTTGAAACAAATTCGTGTAATAATTGTTGGGTTACATTCCATGTTACATTGCATACCTAAATTAGGACGGCGTATTTGTGTTACATTTTCATATTTTGTTTTACTAAGCTGTAAAACAAAATATGAAAATGTAACACAAATACCTACGGCTATAAAATGGGTCGTTTACAAAATCACTTGCTGGCAATGGTAAAACAAAGTCGCAAAAGTATTTTTCAGTTAATATGAAAAAGATGACTCCAGCAGTACCTAAGTACCACCAATAGAATTTCATTAATCATTCAAGAATTTGATTCTGACTACTGTACCTACATTCTAGAGATAGTACATTTTCACCATCAGCCTCAGGTATCAAACATATCATTAGATATTTGATATACTTAGTACAAAGCAAATGTGGAAGGGTGGATGTGTGCAAACTTATTTACTAGTTAAATCCCCCAACGTTGATAAAGTAATTCATTGATTCCACGGCCTAATGAACCGCAAAAAGTCAATATAAAAAGAATTACTGTCAATTATCCCAATAAATTAACTCATATTCAATACACTCGAGTGCAAATAACACGTAGATTATGTCATAAACGTTGCTCGTTGTTAATCAATTAATCTTAAAGTGACAGTCAGATATGCAATTATATTGTACCTACAATTATTGTGATAATATCCTTAAAGAATGGAGGTGCTGACACCTGCTTGTCTACCTCTGACGTACACACTAATTATCTATTTACAAAATTGCACATTCCAGTACCAGAAACATTCCTAATAAATTTTGTATCTTATCGTCCCAATTTTAAGGTAGAAATCCAGTTGGGTGGGTAATAAATGTACCTACATATGTTGGCAGTACATTTTTCACACCTGAATAGGCTCTATTAAGAGATATAGAGCAAAGTGGAGAGGTCGTCGCTAGCTGATTAAAATTATTATTGTTTTTAATTAATCATACGTTGTTACGTGTGCTGTTGATAGTATCGGACATTGCCAAGCTTTTTACGCGAGTAGGGACAGCAAAGTATGGCGGGCAAATTAATGTAATAGGTATAAGGAAATTCTGTGGAATTGCATGCTTAAAAACATTAAAAAAACTTACTCGTAAGAAGACACTGTATTTCATTTGTATTTTGATACAACATAAGGGCAGAAAATTGCAAAAGCTAAGTACCAACATTTCTGTATAACAGTGATAATTTCAGAATGGGCTCAGATTATGACATGCCGTTGAAATCAACCGTATCTTCTCCAAAACATTCTAAGTATGTTTAAGAATTTGAAGTTCATACTTCGAATCGAATTAGTTGACAAGATATTTCTAGGTCTTGTGCTAAAACTTGAGAGGAGAACAGTTTATGCCAACCTCTTTTTGCATTTGCATTTGATTTGATACTTTGTTGTCGTTGCAAAGCTCACATAAGGTAATAACTGGTAGCAGAAAATATAGTAAAATGGCAGGTAATATTTTATTTTGCAGCATATCTAGAAGGATTCGTCTGTGTCGGCTTCTTAGTTTTAACCCAAAGAACGCTCTGAGGGCAAAGGAATCGTTTTGTTATCATATACCTACTTCATTCTAATATTTATGTTATAACATTTTTTTCCTTTTCTGTCCACCCATTTCACTTAGGCATTTATCCAGTCATTTCCATCTTTCTTTCAAATATTTCCTCGCCCTACGTTGCTGTCGGTACCAGTTGAGCGATTGCATCGTCTGCCTCGCACCCCTGTGCCCCTACGCGACGCCAGGCGACGCGCGACGTTCCAACTCAACTGCTACGCTCGCACAATTCACACGCAACATACACACACTACACACATTAACAATATACATTAACAATACACACATGCACTGGTGTATGTAATGCAATAATTATGATATTAATAACTAATGCTCCATAATTGAGTTATAATTAAATTGTAGACACGTTCTTATTGGTTTTTATTGATACTATGTAGTATGTGCGAAGTCTTCGTGAAGGTATCTATTTTATATTTAAATGACACGCACCTACTATTTTATTTAACAGGAGAAGTTAAATTGCTTTCCACACATTATTAGGTATGTAGGTGCATAATATTCCAATCTTCAAGCAATAATTTTATAGACTTTGTATTATATGAAATTGTAAGCTTCACAGCAGAAGATATATGCTTCATTACATCACCATCATCATTTTAGCCGAAAGACGTCCACTGCTGGGCATAGGCCCACCCAAACACCGCCACTTTACACACACACACACGAACACACACACACGTTTTGTGCTTCTGGCATCCAGCGGCATTCCTGCAGCCTTTACCAGGTCATCGGTCCATCTTGTTGGGAGGCCTTCCAATGCTACGTCTTCCGGTCACCACTCCAGAACCCATCAGCCATCTATTTTGCGAGCAATGCCCTGCCCACTGCCACTTAAGTTTAGTAATTCTTCGGGCTACGTTGGTTACCTTGGTTCTTCTACGGATCTCTTCACTTCTGATTCGAACAATTAGGGATATTACAAGCATAGCCCTGTTTGGGCGGCTTTTAGCATTCTAGTGAGGCCCATTGTGAGTGACCACGTTTCAGTGCCATAGATCATCACTGGCAACCACGCACTGATCAAAGACTTTCGTCTTGAGACACTGGTATGTGAGGCCATAATTACTCATCGACAAGGTCAGGAAAGATCACGACGTAGTTTCAATTTTCATGTTTCTTTCACAGTTTCATTATTCAAGAGAAACATCTAAACATATTATCACAACCGCTTGATATACCTACTCGTATCTATCGTAAATTTTCTCTGTCTACCATCAAAGGAGACCGATTCAGAGACACGATCTACTCATAAAATATCTTCAATGTCTTTCATCCCCTTATAAAGACTTAACATTAATATCTTTCCTAGATTTAGGTACATCTAGGTTTTCCTTAACTTTCTTTGCCAACGTTTATCGGATGGTCAGTCTATCTATCACAACATCTGTGGGGTATCAAAGCCTAACCTTTGACTAATTAGACAAGGGAACTGCTAAATCTTGATTGTTAATTTGTATAGTTTAGAGTTGGAAATTCAGACCTTAAAAGTTACGTTACGGTCTTGAAGTTTCTGAGTTCTTTGAATTATTTTTTTCGTTGTGTCCGGCATTTTGTTTATAGAATAGCTTTTAATACACTGTCTTAAAGACATACAATTTGTAATATAATTAATCTGTTCATTATTAAATATTTCATTTTACTTTGTAATCGTCTAGGACAACAAAATAACAATTGAAATATACCTACTATTATAATCGCCCCTGTTGAAATGAATCTTATAGTGATCTATTTCAATTAAATCAATCCCAAACCTTCTCAAAGCATATTATTTTGGACGGTACCATCAGAAATTGAAGGTTTTCTATCTGTGGCCAAGTTGTTTTTCGCGTGTCATGATATTTTTTGGTTAACCCGATTATGAACTCTAAAAGATTCAACCGAAACATTTGATATTCCCAGGTTTACAGTTACAGTTCTTCCCCCATGCTCAAAGCTTGTTATATAGTTCTAAGAAGGAAGTTTGTTATAATTTATCGCAAGTAATATCAAAGAGTCCGCACGTAGGGATGCAACGTTACGTTTTTACAAACACCGATTCAGAGATACGCGACAATTAACCGATGGAATCGCGAATTCGAAAGCGAAAATGCTCATTTTAAAGTAATTTTCGTAGTTATTTGCATTGAAATTGAATTTTTTTTACGGCTGCGCCGCGTCCGTTCGGCTGGTGCGTACACGCATGTTCAAAGCGCATGTCCAATTAAAATGCGCAATAGTACTTCATTATGTTAAAATATTTTTATGCGACGCTCGATATGTTCGAAAGTTTCGCGTGAGAATATAAAAAAAATGTTTTATTTTCGATACTTACATTTTAAAGCGTCGTAACCTTCGGCACTGAACTTGTTAGTCGTTACTTTGACGAGCATTAAAGAAAGTGCGTGGCGATAACCATCTCTACGATAAACCATTTTGGGTAAACAAATGCTTAATTTAGTTTTTTCTAGAATACAAGTAAATTTAAAAAAAAAGTTACCAATGTCATTAGTTTCACTTGAAACCTCCATTTAACCTTAATTCATTTCTATTTAAATTTTCGCTCTAAAAATCTAATACGTAGAAGTTAATTCTAGAGCACAAAAGGAGTATAAACGAACACAATTGTTTGTGAGACAGAGCCCACCTCTATTTGTAGCCTATACAAAACGTTTATATTGATTAAACCATTTTTCAAACATCCAACAAGGCAATTAAACAACAGCAATGGGATTTTATTCAGATTCATCAAACCAATTCGAAATCATAATTGATCTGCCATGTAAAAAAATATAGAGGGCTGTTAGGAATGGAATAGGCGCCAAAAATACAAAACTAGAGCGATGACTGGCCGAAACACTTGGAGCCGAAAGTCAATTAACGATCGGCCGGGGCACGTGGAACAGAACCGACTGATAACGCAGTATATGGCAAAGGTTCAGAGCAGTTAGCCGAAAAATTGTTCGTTTCGTGTTTCTAAAACACTACTCTTTACAAACACTTTTCGGCTATATGGGAAAGGTTCTGAGCAGTTAGCCAAAAAATTGTTCGTTTCGTGTTTCTAAAACACTACTCTTTACAAACACTTTTTCGGCTACCTACCAGATACCTAGAGCTTTATTCGGTGAAGCTCTAGGTTTAGTGAATAAAGCTCTAGGTATCCTAATCCTAATGATTGAATGAAGGGCCTATAAATTGTAAAATAGAACTATGGAAACTAAGACTAGAATTTATTTGTGTCTAGTTATTATTTACTCGATTTATGTACCTAAATATTCAAATAATTGTTTAAAAGAAATATTATTACTTTCAAAATGTTCATGAACAACTTGTAGCAGGAACCTATCGTGTATAATGTACTAGTTTATCATAGTCATATAATGTACTAATTTATTTAGAACGCTGAATTTTTATTATCATTTTGTTTTTTAAGCATAGAACCCTCTCGAATTGTAGCTATTTTATTTTAAAATAACAATTCACGTTTTTATCAAAAACCATTATCATTATTTGCCTAGGCTTTTCCAGACTACGTCGGGGTCAGCTTCCAGTCTGACCGGAACAAATACCTGACCACCGTATCGATACATAATTCTCATTACCTTTAAAATTAACACTTTACAACAAGCTCTAACTATTTCAAGTTCATCTGAATCTTTTGCATATACTACGTAGAATTTTGTAGTGTATTCGAGGTCCCAGTTGGCAGGCTCGTGTCCGCTGCCCGATACCGTTCATCCGAATTTCTGCAATTCTGTTTATACCACACGCACCAATCTATGCTGGATTTGATCAAATATTGAAAATACGTTTTGTGTTAGGATTAGTTAAATTTTGCGATAAATGTCTCTCATATTTTATTCATAAATGTAATAATTTATTAAGACAACATTATTCAGAAGTCATTTTAGTGATGTCACCTTGGTTAGCCGGACAAAAAATAACTGGCTATTTATTTTTTGTCCGTGTATAGTTTTTAACATCGTTGTGTTATAAAAGCGGAATTAAAGTTTCAGCACGACCTAAGTGAAGTTATTTTTTTCAAGCTTTGGTGACTCAGATAAAAAAGCGTGTCCGCTTTACAGCAGCGTCTTCTACGAAAACTCACAATATGTCTTGCGCACGATACAACCATACAGGCCCACCTTGTATCCACACCAAGATAACAATAAACCCGTCCTATCATATTACAAAAGTACATAACAACCGATATTTACGTACACGAGCCACTTTTGCAGCCATAATAATTTCACGAGCCGCCGACACGAGTGGCAACTGGCATCGCATCGCATCGTTGAATTTCGTTATCGGAACAACAATGAGTTTCTGACTCGCTGGCCATCTTCAAAAGTAATTCGCATTTTTCACGTAGAGAGGCGGGACCGACCCGTACCGTACTTAGGTATACCATACTATGTAGGCCTGTGTATTGGTGATGTATGGGTGTCCATGATTGTGATTTGTGGGGACGGGTATTTGAAATTTTGTGCGTGTCTTTTTAGTGCTTTTATTTATATTTTTTAAGCGTTAATTCAAGCTTTACTGAATTGGTAACGGACTGGAGATCAAGATATTTTTGTTTTGTCTTAACATTAGGTACTTAAAAAAATAGTCGAAATATGCAGGTCTACGTGTATGAAGGGGGGGGGTGGTTCGGGGTGTTTGGGTGGGCTGTAGGCGGTAGGGGTATTGATACAATCAGCACCAAGCTAAGAAATTTGTTTATGCTTTGTTTTTGATACACAATCATCTATCAAAAGAGTTTTGCACTTCTTAAGGTGGCATCTGACTTAACTGTCAAAGCAATAGGCTCACCCCCTGTTACATGGGAATCAAACATATAGCTGCACCTCTGATTAACCCTTCGAGAAAAACAGGCGTAATGTTAAGTTGTGTTATAGTTCTATAACTGTGAAAGGCGTGCGATTTTTTTTTTGTAGTAGGTAATCATAAGTATGATCAAAATAAAAGCCTCGATATAAATAAGTATCACCCTTGGTAGGTCCGTTTCGCAGTGGTCCAGTTATCGTCAATTCACGCCGTGATGCCCACCGGTATTGTAAATCGGCCTCCCAGTGTCGAAAGGGCCGCGTCATGTTTGTGACTGATACACTTATTAATTTAATTATCATTATTTTAAAACAATTAAGTACTTTATAAAAACAGTATTGATGATTCTGTACCTGTAACTGCAGTTAAAAAATAGTGTTACAGCTAAATTTTAAATTCTCTTTAGAAACAGAGATTTTCAGTTATCTTTTTTAAAATAAGACATTTCGAAAATGTTCTTAAATAACTTTTTAGACCTTTGTATCCTGCTTACCTATGTGTATGAAGTTTCATTAATTTCTAAAAACAAGGGCTTGAAAGTTTGTATGAAATGCGGATACGGCGTAAATGCTCTTAAGCAAATTTTTTCCGAATGTGTTCGGAAAAACCTTGTTTTAAGTTTTATGACCTAAATATTCAAAAACGTCGTTGGTAATGTTTCTCAAATTGTGACTAATTTTGTTGTAGAAAGACCTTATCGCGAAATGAAGATAGGTAGAGTGCTCCGTGCTAAAAGGACTTTTTGCTGAATGGAATTGACAGGGGGGCGTTGTTGGTAAACATTTGGGAAATTGTCACAGTAATTGTATTGAAATTGAAATAACAAGATGGCGATGTTAGTTTTAATTTTGACCACGCGCCTAACGAGCCTGGTATTGTTGTAAACAGGGTTATTGATAAAACATTAACAACCTCTTTAGAGGTCATTGTACTCATCATTATGAAGAACTCTTACTATGGGAACAAAACAAATCGCAAAAAAAAAACTGCTGCTCCCTACATTTATGTTCGTATAACTCGTCAAATAAAGAACATCCTTGTGAAGACTCAGTCCTCAAAAGTGGGAACCGATGTCCATTAGATTAGTTCAAAATCAAAGAATTTATTTCAAATAAACCATTTACAGGCCCTTTTAAATTGTCAAGGGGTCGGTCAGTCAGAAAGATGAAGCTAGGTAGCAGTTATAGCCGTAACTTCATTAAGTAGGCATTAATTTAGTGTAGTCCAACACTCATTACACATGAACCATACAGCATACCAAATAAAAACAACTGGGTCCAACAACATTCAATAAACCAAAATATTAAACCACAAAATCCACACGACTTTACATACGTCACTGGAAAATTCTAAGAACTAGTATTTCACCACCTCATGACATTGAGTTGGCTTGCTCCAAGTGCCCATAAGGCGACCATACATTGTTCTAATTAATTGTTATTGCCTCCACCATGTATTTCAATGACCAGCTGGCATGAAAGCCTAGGGTGTATTCATGTGGAACGCTGGTAAGTGTGCAAACACACGAGCGACACGCATCTACGGCAGAGGCAATTGCAGCCGTCGACACCCGTCGAAGCGTCGACAGAGTACGGTACTCTAATACACGAGCGGCATGTTGTCGACAGCAGCCACTGACGCGTCGACGGATGTCGCTCGTGCGCGCTTGCGTTTCTTGGCGCTGACAATCACTGGTTGACAACTCTGGTCGGCACTGGTATTTTTCATACTTTTTGCCAAATTAGCGCGGACCTTCGCCGACTAAATCCGATAGTAACTTATCGCTTATCGGCGAAAAGTGCCTGCGCTTACCAGCGCTTGTCGACGCCGAGAAGCGCTGGCATATCGGTTACCAGCTTTCTACGTGAATACACCCTTAGAGTTACCTACTTACAGTAGGCATTGTCACGAACGAACTGAAGATAAATTTTCGGTTTAATCACTTTAAAGCTGACGTTAGAAAAGGCTTTTTATTTCTTGCGAGGTTGAAGGCTTTTTTATTCGTTTTGGTGGTTTTTTTTGATAAAGGAATTTTGGAATGTTAGGTAGGTATTTGTAATTGTCGTTTTAATTGCTTTAAATTCGGGCATGTACAGATGCCAGCACATCAAGCTACTATACAGTCTGTCAAATTTCTTTAAAAGATTTTCAACTTTATCGCTAAAGCATAAGGTTCAAAGTTGATTGGGAAAATTTTACAGTTTCGGGTAGCTTGATGTGCTGGCGTCTGTACAAGAGAATGCCCCTATGTTTGTTATACCTAGAATAAGACATCTCCCTCATAGCAATCCCGACTCCCGATTACACGATTTAATTTGAGAAAAGGCAGTGCAACCTCTAGCATTTGCTTGTGGTAGAGATTTGACCGCAATTTCAACTGAAAGCAGCTAACTACGTATTCGTTTCTTCATAAACTCGAAATGTTTGTTACATCAAATGTTACAATTATATGAAGAAAGTTGTTACTCGAATTTAGATTCGAATGTGCATAACATAGATAGATCATGATCTACGAGATTTCGTAGCACATTCTACGAAAAAGGATTACTTATTCCCTCTAAAAATTGTTATCGACGCATTAGACAACAAACCTACTTAATTACTCCTCTAACCCTTTCGTCCAATAAATTAAAAAAAAAACACGCAACCTAAATAATTATCCACCAATTACAGCAGCGTATTAAAAGTTTATTTTATGTCTAGGAAAACAATAAAACTACTTATACGACCAAAAACGAAGCCCGGTTGTAGTGGGTCCGAACGGTAACTCACTAACTAGACAGGTCAGAAAACAAAAGTTCCATTACACTATTCATGTCAGGAGCAGTGGGTAACCCAGTGGCAACAGCCTCGACTTACGAATTGTAGGTCATTAGGTTCGAACCCTGACAGAGGCTTTACTTTGTGTAAAATATTTCAACACCACTGCTCTCAAAACGGTCAAGGAAAACATCGTGAGGAAGCCGGCATTTCCTTGTGCCAAAAATTCGAAGACATGTAACTTCCACCTACACGCACTGGGCCCGCGAGGTGGCCCACTCCCTCTCACTGAGAGGAGGCCCATCTCCCAACAGTGGGAAAATTATAAGTTGATTATGCATTCGTGTCAGTAAAGTATTTGGCATAGGTTAAAAAAATGGAACAATTTGTGAGTGACATTTGATATGTTTCAAGACCATTTTAAGTATTTCCGTGTTATACCGTATAAATGAAATAACTCCTTTAACTACCTTTATCTTGTTTGCAAGAGCTGCTTTGTCCAAATCAATAAAAAATTGTGTTTTTTTTTCTCAAATTCCGATCTTAGAACGCCGCATAGGTATAGGTTGTTTTTTTTTTTCAGAAAGTGTCTGTAGACTCATTCTTTATTAACTTGGGCCTAAACTTGTCATCTAATCGTACTAAAAATAAAAAATTCTGTCTACAGTATTATAGGTACTGAACTATCTTTTGCCCGCGCCTTCGCCCGCGTGGATCTCTGTAAATATCCCATGGGAATGTACTATCAGGATTTAAAGTACCATAACCTAAAAGTGTGCCAAATTTCATTTAAATCCGTTCAGAAAAACAAACGGACAAAATTTCTAAAAAACAATATTTTCGACAAGACTCGTTCCTCGTATCAATTACTTTTTTCAAAAATATCTAATGTATAGGTATTATGTTTTGACTTCGTTACTATTTTATTATCAGTGTAGATTTTAGTTAGCAACGAACTATCCACATAGCTCTTGATCACCGTTCGTTAAAAGTGAACCTTTTCAACTTTTACTCTACATGTTACCTAGCTGTCTTCTACCCAGTATAATTAAAAACTAGCCGAACGATTACTATGCAAATACAAGAAGGTAATGTCGTAGCGACACGACTGCTGTACCCCCGAGTTTAGTGGCCGTGATAGTTATGTGTGTCTACACGATGTGTAGATAAGGTTTTGGTGATCGACGATGTTTGCTTTCTACCTCATTGGTTTTGTTTTTGATAGGTGTGGTTAGTGGCAGTTTGGTTTTATGTTATTTGGTTGTAATAGTGTGGATGGAAGGTCAACACTTTGTGGTGTGCCTGTGCAATTGAATGCTAAGGCGAGCGTAACACACTAACTTTGAAGGATATTTCTAATGCATTGCTTTATTTGTTCAATTTTTTTTCTGCTCAACAACATAAATGAGAAAGTTTATAGTGGATAATAAGACAGAGATTAAAATAGAAGACGAACAAGCCCCTGCTTGTTCGTCTTCTATTTTAATCTCTGTCAATCCCCTCCTCAATCCCCTGATTGAGGAGGGGGTTTCAGGGGATCAGACTGGAATAACTCTAAATAACGCAATGTTGTTGAACTGTTAAAATGAAACCGAACCTGAACCTGAACCCCGAACCTGAACCCCCCTGAATCTGTACCTCCCCCCCCTGAACCTGTATAAACGTATTTTCTTTCTTTCTTTCTTTCAAACCCATTACCACTGATAATGTGTTATGCAATTACTCCGTAGGGTCGCTAAAGACATGTAAAAAAGAAAGAAAGACAAATTACCTTTTTACCCGATTGCGCGTCAGAAAAGGACGGGGATATGTTTTTCACGCGTATTTTTCCTGTTGTAGAACCAACGATTAGGTCCCACTAAACTCAACCGTAAGGACTGGCTGGCACTCGCAAAAGACAGGATTTTGTGGAAAAGGGTGAGGAAGGGCTTTGCCCTGCAGTGGAAAAATACACGCTAGTTAGTTTCCTATTGTGGAAATACTTATTTGAACAAGAGAGATCACAGGTCGCAAACCAAAACTACGTACTAAAATTGTACTTAAAAAAAAACAGTGGCACTCCGGGAGCGCCGACAGAAGTAAAAACAAAACACAAACAGAATACTTTGCACATATCGGATATACCTACATTAAAATAAATAACATGAATTTGAATTTGAAAAAATTGAAAACTCAATAAATAACTTGAATTTGAATTTGAATTTGAAAACCGAGTACATCCCGAGGACAGCCGAACACATCCAAAACGGGTATTTTTTTAATCGTCTTATAACCAAAACACGCGCGGTGTTGCTTACGGTAACAGTGATGCGAGTTTAATGGTTTTTTCCCATCTCAAAAATTGCCCAACGCGAATAAGTTCATAGTTCATAGTTCAATCTCTTTATTGTGGATCATAGGTAGGTACATAATACAGGTGGCAGGTACATAATAAATTGTGAACAGCTATGTCCCGCCCGTAGTTTTCCTTAAAAAAAAAATTATTCGAGTATCTCTGAGTCATAATAGAAATAATACACTCATACAGTCAAATTACATACACAACACTGCTAATTCAATTCATATACGAATTTTATGTAATGTACAGACGCCAGCACATCAACCTACCCGAAACTGTCAAATTTTCCCAATCAACTTTGAACCTTATGCTGTAGCGATAAAGTAGCAAATCTATTTAAAGAAATTTGGCAGATTGTAGTAGCTTGATGTGCTGGCGTCTGTAGATACCTACTTTGTAGTTTTATTTAATACTAGCGGTACCTAACAAACTAATAAGGTAGTTGGTTACTACCATGTGAAAATATGTTGATTACCTCTATTAACGTCCCTGCACGTTGGTGAAATCAAAAATGGATAGAGCAATTAAACATTTCGCCCGTAGCGATGTTATGTGCGAATGTAACATTAACATTATCGGTTTCACCACGTAGATGAAGAACAGAAATATAATAATTTTTGGTATGAACATTATGGACACGTAATTATTATGTGATTGGGAATTAATAAACCATTTCCTGGATTTCAACTGGCTACCTGTTATACGGTTAAAAACATATAACCCTGTGACCGGCAGACAGACAGACCGATGGACAGACGACGTAGGCTTAGTAAAAGGTTCGGAACCCTAAAAACATGGCAACTGCTATGCAGTAGGTAACCAGCGGAAAAAACACCTTCCATCATCTATTTAGTAATCTATCCCCCCCCCACACCTCTTTTCAGTGAAAGATGATGATTCTTTAGTTGCTGATGGTGATGATGATGCTGTACGAGTTACCAAATAGCGGCGCGTGAGTCGTTGCCCGGAATGTTACTGTTTTATAAATTTCATGTTTATACCAAAATTTAGGACTAAGTATATTTATTTCTTATTTTGATTGTTCTTTTTTTTATCTCATCGTATACTGCACCGGTTGACGTCATTACGTCAACGCCGACTGTCGCTGAAAACGAGTGCTGGGGCTCTGTGTCGCATAGGGTCTTAGCATTATGCTGAGCTATGACCGTTTTGTTGAATGTGATGCATATTTTTTCCCAACTTGTTAATTTTTTTTTGTGTTTGTGTTCTTTTTCTGCGTCATGTTTACCGCACATAAACATATTTCGTTTCTTTCTTTCAAATATTTTCAAACCTGCTGCTGTAGACCTAAATTGTGTGCCAATTACGTAACAAACAGAGTTTACCACACAACCTGGCCAAATAAACCTTCTGCTTCACAACTTTACAGTCTCAGTCATTCCATTGATGACTTTGTAATACAATGATGTTTCCCTTTCACTAATGATTACCTTCAACCTATGACTCCAAGATGATGAACATCGAGGTGAATATCAAATCAGCAGGGGTACAGCTGACCTGGCTGACCGATGATTGGTAATTAAAAGAGACCTGAATAGGAATGGCGATTTCTATTGTTAGTTTGTAAATAATTTGTATTACAAAGATAATTTTATTGGAAACGCAATTATGAAATTGCTAGGGATCATTTTTTAATTATTGTGACGAGAAGTCTTTGTGAATTGTGGTTAAAATTAACAACCCATCCTACTAATAATATGTATTATAATATAATATTAGTATATTAATACATATTATAAATGCGAAAGTTTGTGACGATGGATGGATGTTTGTTGCTCTTTCACGCAAAAACTACTGAACGGATTTTAATGAAACGTTACAGTAATATAGCTTATAAATCAGAATAACACATAGGATACTTTTTATCCCGATATTCTCACGGGATCGACAGTTATGCAGGCGAAACCAAGGGTATTTTTATAGGCTATTTTTGTAATTTCCATGCGCAGGCAACAAATTAAGTTGGAAGTGGAACGGCCGTATACATGAATGATTTTTTCTTTATTTGAAATGGGTTTGCTCTTGACTCTAATCTAGGTCAGAGATGACACAGAATGGAATTTTATTAGTATTTATGTATGTATCTAAATGACTACATAATCAGTTGTTAATATTCCCATTGCTGGGAAACAGGCTCCTCTCTTTGAGAGGGAATGCCCTATAATCTGCCACGCGGGCCCAGTGCGGGTAGGATCGAACTTACATTTAGTTACAATAAAGTATTGTTATTTTCTTCAATACCGCCAAACTGCGTAGCTAACTCAAATACCTCCTTAAGAATTTGAATAGATTAGGTACAGACGCCAGCACATCAAGCTACCCGAAACTGTCAAATTTTCCCATACAACTTTGAACCTTTATATTTTAGCGATAAAGATAAAAATCTATTAAAGAAATTTGACAGATTATAGTAGCTTGATGTGCTTGGCGTCTGTACGTAAAAAAAAGGTAAAAATAAGAAATTGTTTTATAATTTTCATTTATGTTGTATTTCTTTATTGTAGAACTCGAACTCAAAGAATTTATTTTAACTAAGCTAATTGCAGGCAGATTTTTGAATTGTTGAGAAGGCGGTCAGTCAGAAAGATGAACCTAGAATCTTTTGAAGCAGCTTTTGGACCGACGGGCTTAGGTGATAATTTGTTAATAGAAAGCAACCACAATCACACAATAAGCCAAGGATGTGCCTATATGACTTAGATTCCAAACATATGAAGAATAAAGACTACCTACAATTATTTTTCCCGAAACTTTATAATAGTCTTCCAGACCGTACTAAAACCATGGCGGCCATCTCAACGGCGACCAGCCTTTGGTGCGGGAGATATTATAACACTCTCTCTTCCCTCACTCTCATAGTCCGATGGGACAGTACGTAATCCGACACGACTAGAGAGAGATCGGGCGCAGGACCAACGGCTTTACGTGCTTTCCGAGGCACGGGGGTATCACACCGCCAATTTCCAAGCTCCGGGCTGTTACTAAGAAATTCCTAATGGAAACACCCAATAACACTATGCTTAACCTGGGGATCGAACCCAGGACCCCACGCACAGCAGTCCCGCTTGCCACGAGACCAACGGGGCAGTCAACCCGAAACTTTACACAGTGCGTGCCACGTAAGAAGAGACTTGACCCCGCCTCCCCCGCCTCTTTCCGCCGCCCCTATGACGTCCGGTCCCGTCCCGCACTCAGACCTCATACCGCTAAAGATACCTAAAATCGTGTTCTGCGCATGTCAGACCACGTGGTGTGTCACGTCTCTTCTTACGTGGCACGCACTGTAAGTAATTTGTTTTTACACAAACAACTTCTAAGTCACGACATATTTTCAAGAAGATTTCACAACGCCATCAACCAAACATTAAGCTTATTGTCTAATGAAAAGTAATTAACTGTCTACCATAGTGCGGGGTGGGGAGGGGGAGGCATATTGACAGACAATGCCGAATGGAACAATCAGTGGGAAGAGTTAAAGAGTAGATGCTGAGTCAGCAAGTATCGAAGCCTGTAACTAGACTCGTGCGCCAGCGAACTAAGAAATTAGTTTTATATAGAAACTAGCGACCCGCCCTGCTTCGCGCGGTTTTTATGACTTGACGAAACATCGAGATTTCTTGATTAGGTTGATGTAAGTTTAATACATATTAATACACATATTCCTTCCGGAATAAATTCTCTAAATGACGCTGGACACCGCATCAGAATCCGTTGTGGAGTTTAGAAGAACAACGCGATCACATAGATAAACAGGAAAAGTATGTACGGTCGCCTGCAGAGAAAACGGACCCCCCCCGCCTTTAAGCAGTGAGCGTTGAGGGGTCCGTTTTATCTGCAGGCGACTGTACCTATAGATCAGCTTGTGTACCACAGTGTTTCCTAGAAATTAGAAGCAGGAAAACGGCTGAGATAGCATTTCGTATAGGTTCAATTGTTTGTGGAAAAATAAAATAAAAGTTCAAAGCTTTGTCGCTCTAAAAGAAATTAGTTTCAGTGCTTTTTTGCTTTACAGACATCATCTAACTATAATCTAAACATATTATAAATTAGCTTTTGCACGCGGCTTCACCCACGTGGAGGTCGGAAATTATCCTGCGGGATAAAAGTATCCTATGTGTTAATCCAAGTTATAATCTATCTGTGTGTCAAATTCCATCCAAATTTATTCAGCTATTTTTGCGTGATTCAGTAGCAAACATCGTTTGGATCCAAACATACAAACTTTCACATTCATAATATTATTATTAGGAAATATTAAATACGCTTTTAGTGTTTATCTGTGACTACGTTATTTTTATAAACTACGCAATGGATTCTGATGCGGTTTTCACCATCATGCAGATAATTTATTCCGGAAGGTTTATTTGTATAACACATTCATATTAAACTTACAGATAATCAAGACATCTCGATGTTTTGTCAAGTCAAAAACCGTTCAAAGCAGAGGTTAGTTGTTTTATTATAAAACCATTTGTGCATTTATAAGTCAAGTTATTAACGTGTGTATTGAAATGTAAATGACTTTCAAAAACTAATTTTTTGATTTTTTTTTCAAAATTATGGAAACTCTTTACCAACCCTGTCTTAATCTTCCTTGAAATTAATTTATCGTTACTAAAATTCGCCCAAATATTTTTTCAGTCCTATCCAGACCAAAAGTTTTAAATTAGTTAAGAAGCAAACTTGAAAAAAAAGTTTCTAAATTAGCTAAGTTCAGTACAGTCTTTTTTATAACAAAGATAAGAGAATATACATTTTCGAGAACTACACAGGAAGGACTAAAACACTTAAGTGCCTAACTTGTAGCCGTAATTTTATTTAAATGTTACTTTTTTAGGAAAACTTTACCCCTTTTCTAACCTCTGCCTTTTACAGCAAGGTGAATTTTGATACCTATATTGCTTAAAGATAAAGAAATATTTATTGCATACTATGTTGAGGCCGTACCGGAAGACGTAGCGTTGGAAGGCCTCCCACAAAGTGGACTGAAGACCTGGTGAAGGCCGCAGGAATCCGCTGGATGGAGAAGTACAGAACCGGTCGAAGTGACGGTGTTTGGGGGAAGCCTATGTCCAGCAGTGGACGTCTTTGATGGACAACATTGTCAAGCTTTAATTTTTTTGGTTTTGAATAGTAGGTAGGCTTTTGGCTACTTTGTATTAGTGTGTATTTTGTCTTTTTTTAAGCTTCCGTACCTCAAAAGGAAAAAAACGGAACACTTATAGGATCACTTACTAGGACAGACAGACAAACGGACAACACCGTTTGTCTGTCTGTCTATGAAAACCCTTTATCTCAAGAACGCGTGGAGGTATCGAGTTGAAATTAAAATCATATACATAAGTCTACGGTCCCCTGAAGCTGTGAAAAAATCAAACTTCTAAGTTAATGTAAAAAAAGATATGGCCGTTTATGCCGTAAAAAACGTATATTTCAACACTCACAAAGGAATCAAAATTTATAGGGTACTTGCCGTTGACCTAGAATCATGAAATTTGGCAAGAAGCAATGTCATGTAGCACAAGTAAAATAAAAAATCCGCAAACCGTAAATTTGTAGTTACATACCTAACATTTTTTTTTGTAATGTGCGTCTTATTTGTGCAGAACAAACAATATTTCTTTCTTTTTCTTTCCTTTAGCTGAAATGATGGTGATCATGATAATGATGTTGAGGCCTCCAATATACAGCATGTGTCAGAAAGGTGTCATCATATTTAAGGCTGTGGTAGAGACCATCAAACTGAACAACTTTCTCCACGGGACCAACATCGTAAAAAATATCAGTCGTCCCGACCCATACATTTAGGTTGTGTAGGTGTTGAAGTTTTGTGTATTTTTTTTTATTCGAAATGGGTTTGCTCTTGACTCTAATCAAGGTCAGAGATGACACAAACAAAGTCTACGATGGAGCGAGCTTACCCAGAAGAAGCCTGTTCACTCTTACTTTGAAGAGATTCTGGTTGTATTCACTCGGAAACACAAACGCAGGTAGAGACTAGAGAGTTCCACTCTTTTGCTGTGCGCATTATAAAGGACATTTGATAACGCTTAGTGCGAATTGGTGGAATAGCAACTAGGCAGGGATGGTAACTTGCAGTGCGTCTGGATGTCCGAAGTTAGAAGGGGGCCGGTGGAATGAGGTCGTGGAGTTCTTGGGCACACTCACCGAAGTACAATCTGTAGAAGACATGACTGTGTGGGACAGTTGATATATTTTTCGATATTACGATGTTGGTCCCATGGAGAAAGTTGATCAGTTTGATGGTCTGTACCACACCCTTAAATATGACCACACTTTTTTAATACATGCTGTATATTGCTTACTATGTTGAAGCTTGCAATAGACGTTGCGCTTTCTAGAAGTATCGTAGAAACTATGTATAAGAAATTATGGCTCATTTTACTACCTAAGTAATGTATTTGTCTCCTCGTACTTTGTATAACTGTAGTAAAGAAACCCCAGAGTGTCCCCAGAGTTATTTCGTCGTAGAATGTGACCTATTGTCATGTTAATAAGTTAACAATGCTATATTATATAGATCTTATAAAATGTCGGAAAACGCGTTTTCAATCAATAATAAATATTTTTTATAGCCACTAAAGAGTGGCTATTTAGCCTTTTGCATCGGTCAAGAGGGTTTTTCGCGAATAGCGTATGAGTACCATAGCGAAAGTGACAGGTAGAATCATCTCCTTGACTTGATTAGAGGTACAGTCTGGCTATCGAGAGAATTTGTTCCTGACACATGTCAGTGCTACAATACTAGTGGCTAATATAGATCAAAATCGCAAAATACGTATACGTTTGTAAGAAACTGACAGGTGTCAAAAACGCATTCTTTCGTCGGCCGTACTGTACTAAGCTAGGTACTCATAATTCTGCAGAAACGGAAATATTGGTTATTTCCGTTGAATATGAAGTTCCTATAATTCAACCCAAACAATTTCCATAAAAGACATTACAACACAAATCTTAATAGAATAACTCACAATTTAAACCTACACTACAAATTCTTGCACAGCAACGCCGCCGTCCATGCCACATCCATTCTCCGGAGGTACCTCTCAATGTGTTCGCTTAGTTAAACCGTAAAGACGCCGACATAACTTCATTGATTAAAGTTCATGTTAACCGCACGTTCTCTGATTTGTGAATTTGTTTCTGAGGAAGAAACTCGCCTCGTTTGTTAGTTTGTGTGGAACTGTAGAGCATCGTACGTTGTATTGTTTATCGAATGTGGTATGCTCTCAAATCTTAGAGTATTCTGATGTTTGCTCACAGATCTTGTATTCATTACATCTATTTACATTTTACTTATTATTATTTATTAAATTAACATTTCTAAAATATATATGTTATGTACAGACGCCAGCACATCGAGCTACTACAATCTGTCATATTTCTTTAATAGATTTTCAACTTTATCGCTAAAGCATAAGACTCAAAGTTGATTCGGAAAATTTGACAGTTTCGGGTAGCTGTACAGTCACCAAAAGAGATAAGTAACCAAGTTCGTCGGATATAGTCGACGTTTAGTAAGAAACCAATGGATGTTTTGGAATGTAATTTAATTTGATAAATGAACTGTTTGTTTTCTTTTAATGAAATTAAATTTCATTCGAGAACATCTATCAGTTTCTTACTAAACTTCAACTACATCCGACGACCTATGGTTACTTATATCCTTTGGTGACCGTACAAGTATATAATAAAATAGGGAAGAGATTTGGTCGCATCGCTGTCAATGCGATAAGTGCCTAAAACGCTGGCAGCACTACCACGTTGGATGGCAATGCTGATTCTTTGGGCTAAAAACAGGCCAACCCTCTGGTCACGTGAAGAGTTAACGCTTGGCGATGTCCCGAAGTACTCGATAAGCACTCGGACCCCACGTCCCTAATGTTGTAAGCCCAAACCGATCGAACATATATAGCTCCAAAAAAGGGAGTTATATTTGCACCGTTCAAGGTTGTATTCTTAAATTGACGAAATATGACTGAACCGAAACCATTGCTTTCTGTCTAACAAAATGAAAATACTGCGTTGTCCAAATGACTTGTTCGTTGTATTTATGTATGACTAGCTTATGCGCGCTACTCTGACTGCGTAAAATTTCTCCCCCGACCCACCCCGTCGCATGAGTCGCATCGCATCTCTCAGCGTTCTTTCTGACTTTTTTGTTCTTGCTCGGATGGCAAAGGCAATACAAAAATTCAAATCCGACTAGTTCCATTAGTTGGCTTTATTATTAGTAAGATATAGATAGATAACTACTTTAATTCCGTTTTATAAATTAAACTTACAAAATATCATCACTGAATACTTTTTTGGTTTGACATTATACTTTAGAATTTAATGATTCCTCCAAGAAAATAATTTACCAACAAATTGATTTCCAAAAAGTACTCTCTAATTAATTTCACCACCGGCCAAAACCCTTACCCCTTCCCAATTGGTTATTAAGCAGCGTCCTAACTAATCAACTTAGCTGTGGAAGGGGACCGCGGTCCGCACGCACGGCGCACGCGGCGTGAAGATGCCGCGATAGCAACCGCCGCGCCGGCCGTGGTCATGACGTAGCAAGAGGCAGAAGGGGCATTTGCTTGTCAATTTCAAGCCTATTTACATACACAGTAACACCAAAGTTTAGGCTGCGGCAGACTTTCTTCTTCTTCGCGTCGCTGGCATGACTTTTCTCAGATCTTGTTGGCCCAAAACTTCGCCACTTCCCCGGCGTCGTCGGTTGCAGCGCAGAGGTCAGTTTTGCTGTATGTTTTGGGACACAGAGGGCAGGCGGAGCATAGTTTGCGACATATCACCATACCTACACACTGCTGCCGTTCTGTCATGGTAGTCCCACTTTACCAGGTTGGAGTTACACCTTCTCACTTGTTACCGGAGATGGTTCAGGGACTTCCAAGTGGGTCACGAACGGTTAGACCCTGCTGAGAGAGGCTCCTTTGGTGGTAGATGGTGTGTGGGAGGGGGAAAAGTATCCTGCCACGGTTTGCAAGGGGTAACCGCCGGGTTTCCTAATTTCCCTACATTTTGACAAGTTTTTGACATTGAATGTCGCTGAGATGAAATTAGATTTTGAACGATTTTAAATACGAGGATTGGCCTTCTTAGTCAAATCAGATAACTGTAAGTCCAGGTAAAATTGAATTTCCATGTGCTTTTCTCTAAGTTTGTGCTTGTAATGACGCATTGTGCTTACTTACACTTCTGCACTTACATATTGAGGTGTTAACAACCGCCGGCCATATGACGGTGCGCCTGCGCCGCGCGGTCGCACCTCGCCGCGCTTGCGTGTCACACTTGCGAAATTACTTGAAACTTTCTGGGGAACTATTTTTTTTTTCGTTTGGTTTCAGTTGTTTGAATTTGTTTATTAGGTCTTGTATACATAAATAGATTGAGTTAATTTAAATAGAGTTTTAAAATTGAGTAAGTATCTACGTCAGTTTATTTTCAGTTATAGCTATGTATGATTTCATGGCATCAATGGTAGCGGGTGTTGTCACCTGGCATCGTAAATTTATTAAAGAAAGAAAATAAAGAAAATATGCGTGTGTATGTGTGAGTGAGTGTGTGCAAGTGTGACCTGATAAATGTAGACCAAATGACGTGTATAAAAAAATCTTAGTCAAGTGCGCTAAGGTTTCTCATAGAACTCTCCCAACCCATAAGCAGAAAACACCGCAATATGATGATGAATTTTCTTCAGAAGAAGATTTATCATCTTTCCATTTTGTTTATTTTGATGAAGGACGTTCCTAACTCCTCAAAAGTTTTCATTATTGGAAGATTTCGAACATATTTTAGAGTTTCCTCATGTTACACGACGTATTCTAGAAACAAATCACGGATGTACTTAATCACGGATGTACTTACGCAACCAGATAGAATTAGCATAATATTTAGTCTATCTAGCCGTTGCCTTGCTCGAAACTACGTATCACTCCTACGTGATGTTAATTCTTATTAGATATCTACAATGTGAGTTATCGTTGAAGCTTCACGACTGATTTCTTGCAGAACCCAAATTATGCTTTAAAGCTAATCTTTTTCCAAAACCCACTCTAGTGTACTTGTTTTCTAGGTCTGTCTATAAGTCTTGAACATTCGCGATAAATCAGTCCATCAGAGCTCAAATCTTCCGTCTCATCATTTCGCTACATGATTCTCAAACTTAATCATTTTCAACAGCACGGCCATATCACCAGTTCTCCGTAACAATGAAGGGAGGCGCTGTTTAACATCACATAATGAATCTGAGAACAAGGGGGCAATCAAACATCGAGGAGTGTTACATACGAGGCTTGCCAGCTCTCAAATTAAATTAATATTGTAACAAACGGTCAGACCGTAGGCGGACATGAAGCGCAGAATCCGATGATTGCTTTCCGATACCGTCTTACGAAATGCACCGTTAGTAGACAAACTAAAAATTAAAATAGCTAAACGGCCGGTGGTGAGGCGGTTAAGCAGGGCAATTGTAGAGCCCAGCGGGCGGTTCGCCTTTCATTATTTTATAATAACTCGAATAGAGGGCGAGCGAAACCACCGTGTCATGCTGCCGGCCCACGGTAAATAAGCAACTCTTACTGAATTAATTGCCCCATTCTGGGCGGTAACGTCAATCTGGTCCGAGTCAATCGGCTTATTGTCGCTTCGCAGAAATGATAGATCCGCTACTTATAGTTAGGAGACCTGGATTAGATCTTAACAAATTTTTAATCGATAAAAAAATCGGTTCTTCTTCATTTATAAATTAATTTTAATTTATATTAATAAGCTCAGCCCTATTACATGAGACTTAAACAGAACTGGCGAAACGGGTGTAGGAACAGCAGTGATCTTATGTTAGTGTTAAGTTCCAGTTTATTATTTATCGTCGTGGCTCATTATCATCTGCCTAGCCTTTTCCCAACTTTGTTGGGGTCGGCTTCCAGTCTAACCGGATGCAGCTGAATACCAGTATTTTACATGAAGCGACTGCCTATCTGATCTCCACAACCCAATTACTAGGTAATACGATACCCCTTGGTAAGACTGGTTGTCAGACTTTCGGCTTCTGATGACCCGTAACGACTGTTAAAGATCGACGAATGACAGCCGGGACCAACGGCTTTACGTGCTTCCCGAGGCACGGAGAGGTCTTGATATGTAAAGATGGTCACCCATCCACAGACTAACCGCGGCAAGTGTAGCTTAACCTGATTAATCGACCCGTGCAGCAGTTATTACTTAGCCACAAGCCTCTCATCTCATTTCTCGTCTTGACTAAATACTATAATTCTTATATCTTTCCATTAAGGATTTTGGCATGATCTGCGGTCACAATGAATAATACTTATTCACAGAAGTCCTATGGTTCATGTCACACAGAAAGTACCTGGGGATTTCCATCAACATGACGCATTTTTATTCAAATTAGATTCAATTGCAATTCAATTACATGCAAACGAAATACTTACACGACATTTTCCTGTTTTACTTTATGAAAGTGGATCAAAACAATGACATATTTAATAAATTTTGCAGATGTTTTTGCAATGTCATTTATAAACGTGACAACAAACTGTTACATAACGATATGAATTTACAATAACCTCCTTTAATAAACATAGAACGTTTAATTAAACTATTGAATACTCGTAGTATGAAAACATAAAGAAATGTCAAAGACTTTCAAATCCACTTCTACAACCAAAACAATCCTACGGTGGCGTAGGATTGTTTTGGTTGTTGTACCACACCGAAAAAGGAACATCACTACATCAACACCACAGCAAGGATATTAGCCACAACCCAGTAGATCCCATCCCTATTTCACACCGATACACGGGGACTCATAACCGGGCGCCGCAAACATCTGTAGCGATCGATATAGCACTCGATCGAACCACAGATTATGCTAAGGCGATGTCGAGACGTGTCGAACGCCTATCTCAGATCGATATAAATCATCTTATTAACTATTGTTTTGGGAGGTGTGGTGTGAACGAGTCGATCTTATCGACACTCTGATGTGTTTTAAATTAACATAATAGGTTTTGTGAATGGATATTGCATTTATGTTTGTTGTGACTGTAGGCCTATGGGAACGTTTAGGGGTTAGTTAAGTTTCGTCTGACAGATGTTCTCTTGTATTGATCGAGTCTTTTAAATTTAATTCCTAGTAATCCAAACTGTTAGTACTTGGCACCACGTATCCCCATAAATACTTTACTGAGCATCCGTTCCCTTTTAAAACTAAGATATTTTCAACAAACAATGCATGCCAAAAATATACAACTGAACATTGTTGAAGTCAAAATTAACGATAGGAACGGTATTGATCCAAACAAATTATTTTCAACCCAGTAAAAAGTATGCTGATGGACATCAGTAAAGACCAGAATTAAACCCATGATTAATTGTAGAACATTATAAACGGTCAGTTTTATTTTAGTATTTAATATTTACAATCAAATGCCTCTAGCAACATGCTGACATAAACGTTAGGAGTAGGCGGAAGTTACGTTTGTACACCCACATTTGTAGATGAAAGTGTTAACTCCTAACACGATAACAGAGTAGACTTATCGTTTTCATCTATCACGATGTGTATTTAAAGATTTGATGGAGGGTCAATAACAAAATGAGTGTCTGTAACGATACCACGAGTAGATTTGTGCTACACAACAACAACCTTTATAAGCAGTGAAGGAAAGACCTAAAAAATGTTATCCTTGTTTCTTTTCTTCAGAACAGATGATCTTCAAAAGATTCTCAAATTATCTACAAAGCTTTGCGATATTTGGAGATTATGGTAACTGAAAATCACTACAGGAGAAAGCACACATTCGTATATAGGAAATATTCTAAAGCATATAAATAGATTCGGCACTTGAAGGTAAGTAACTATGATCTTTTTTAATTTTTTTTTATGATAATGTAAACATATTGATCAGAAAACGTACCTTTGTAGTGCTACTTTCAAATTGAGTGCTCTGATTTTTTTGACACGAAATCCTAGGTTTAGATCACCTAGATGTTTTTCATTTGACAATTTGAGGTTAATTTTATAACCTTAATAATTTTCGTCCATGATTTTTTAACTAATATTTAAATATGTCATTCAAACATTAGTAATTTTTGGAAAAATTGTGTTACTATTTCACTTTAGCGAGTGATTGCGCAAGATATTTACCTAAACAGGGTTTCTGAACATTTTCATCACATACTAACAGACTATAATAGGTTGGTTCCTAGACATTTATGAGCTAATTGTATTCCTGCAATGAAAAAATAATTTCTTACAACAGCACATTAAAGCGATTTCAAGACTTACTGACTTTATACAGTAAAAAGAAATGTTTGTAAAACAGTAAAAGACAAAACAGTTATAACTTTTAATGATTGAACATACTACTTACTGAAAAAATGAAAACCACAATTAGGTACTATAATGTAGGTAAGTAAATTTCAATGGTTTGAACGATATCACCAAATGAATAAAAGAGTTAATTTTGTGACCGTTTATTAGAGTTTACTGTCATGGCGGTAACACTTTGCCTCAAGCTTTAACTGTTTTTGGATCAGTAAAAAATACTGTTTTGAACGTTAGGCTCAAATGATTTTTCATTTGTATTTGCTGCTTATTTCTTTCAGTGTGCCAGATATGACGCAGTAGGCCTATTTAACTACACAGAATGCACCGCAAAAAATCAAAGCGTCGCAACAAACAAACAACAAACCTAATGCGGCGTACATCCGTTTTCTGCCTCTTTGTACCCACATATAGCCTACTTACACGTTTCTGATTGTAATGTGTCATCGGCAAAAAAACAAAGAGTTGAATGGCCGCGTGGTACAACGAAACATCGAATTAGTATGTATGGAACCCCGTCTAGCGGCGAACATGAGAAACGTATGCTGCTGACTCATTCGATGGCCTATCATCTCAGGACCATGTGCTGTGAACTTTTGGGGATTTGTTTAAAGCTCTTGAATATATTTGGGATTTGTGTGAGTTGTTTGGGAGCTGTAAATCAGTGGTTGGTTGATAGGCAGGAGTTGCATTTGTTAGTTGGTCTAAATCGTGAGATTTTGAAAGCCAGATTTCCACGTCCATTTTCGTAAGTAAATTAATTAAAAAGAAATGCCCATACAAACCTAATATCTCTGTTAATATTATAAAGGTGTTTCTCTTGGATATCTTAGGTAGGTATAGGAGATATGATAACCACGAGACATCAATTTTATTACTGCAATTCAAAAGCACGATTTGTTTCTGATTGGTAACCGTTCCGTTCCTATATATCGCCCTACCGTTCTCTTTAACCACCAAAACCATTGAAATATCCTGCAAAATGACTGAATGATGTCAAATAAACCTACATTTTATTAATTCATCATTCATTTAAAAATTATGATCAAATACGCCTTAATTTAATTCAACCATCATCAATTTATCACAATTTCCGACTTCTCGATACATTTTTTCCTTACATCCTGCTTGGTAACGAAACAATGCAGCTTGCTAAACAGTTCTTCGGATCAGTTTTAATTAGCTCCATTTAATTCCCCTGTAATCCTTCTTACTTTTTGTTGGTTGTAGTGATGTAGCCGAATTGTTTGATCGTGGTCATAGAATTTGTGGAAGAGGTAAGTTACGTACCGAAACTTGGAATTACCACAGGGATTTGTAATACATGTACCTAACTGTCAGTAGGTTGCGGTTTAGCTGCATGATGTCTATGTGTATTTAAATGGATTCTTCTTAGTGCACCTACTGCATTTGCATAGTGGCTTTGCCTCGTGATGTTCGGGAATTGACCCACAGAAACGTACTACTGGGCTAAAGGTCACTTTAACTTTACTAAATATAGATATTTACCTTTAAACCACTCAATGACACACATCCTAATCTAAGCACTAGTGTTTATTGGAGGACACAGTTAACTTTCAGAACAACATTTATGATTATGATTCGTTTCTTCATTCGAGATCAGTAATTTCATTTGTGCCAAGTCAGCACGTATATAGGCAGGCAATCGTATTAACAGATTAATCATCGTAAGGAGTCCATAATAGATCTGAGACCTAGATCCACCAAGAATAAAAAGGTATAGCTTTTCTAGGAAACCTCTACATCCGCGTC
Source organism: Luperina testacea (assembly GCA_927399505.1). Taxonomy (NCBI): domain Eukaryota; kingdom Metazoa; phylum Arthropoda; class Insecta; order Lepidoptera; family Noctuidae; genus Luperina; species Luperina testacea. The sequence goes on along the minus strand of OV656759.1, from coordinate 16,200,613 downwards.
GTGACCTTATTAGGAGCCGCGGAATGACGGGAAGTGATTGTCGTAAATATGATAAAGCTGAACACAGTTACTTAACAGAATTTGTTATTGTTATGATTTTAGTTGGAAAGGTAGTGTTTATCATAGTACAGTAAGCCTCAAAAAGATAAGAAAAGAATTCATTTAGGTAATCGTCTACAATATTTGTTCCATAATATTATATCTACCTACCTATCAATGGACGAGTATGTAAGGATCGCAGCAGGTAGCGTTCTGTAGTTACTGTTTATCCCCAAGGGAAAAAAGCGTGACTTTATGAATGTTTGTCTGTTTTATATCAATGTGTAGCCACAAAACACATTGTTTTTATCCGACTTCAAAAAAGGAGGAGGTCCTCAATTCAGATGTTTATATTTTTTTATGTATGTTCGGGCATAAGTGCATAACTCCCTCATATATAGACAGATTTGCAAATTTTTTTTTTTTGTTCGAAAGAGGTTCATTCCGAAATGGTCCCAATTAATTTCGTAATGATCTGATGATGAGTTTCGGAGACAGCCAACGGAACTCTTCAATAAATGCCAGCAAATCAACCGCGATTGCTGCTATAGCATATACAGTACCTACCTATGCATTGTTTACGCAATCACACAACATAACATCACGCCTGTACCCTTTAAAGGGGTAGGCAGATATGTTCTATAGCTTCCTTTCACTGATATTCACATAGCAAGTGATATGAATTTGTTTGGGGTAGGTAGATACAACTAAAAAGTGAAATATAAAAACTTTTTTACAAAAAAAAACAATCGACTTCCAAAAAATAGGTACTACAAAGTGAAAAATAACTTCAACTTCGAAAGTCGGTGTCAAAAAACGAAAATACAGAACCAACGACACCGATTTCCGAAATTAAAGTTATTTTTCACTTTGTACCTAGTGTTTTTTTGGAAGTGTCGGTTGTTTTTTTATGTCTAGTTTTACGTTTTTGTATTGGGTACTTTATTGTAGCTACACGTTGATACAGTATTATGAAATACAAATTGTAGGCAATCAAATGAATTCTTGCCGATCTATACATAGGTATTTTTGAAGCCGACTGTACCTACCTCCCTGCTGTCTGACGACTAGACGTAGGTACGGCACTACGGACTACCTACAGTATTTGTCTGTCCTTCCCCTTTTTAAATCCATCCTAAGGTTGTCTTTAAAAGATCGCTCTTAGCGATAAAACCGCCCATTGTGTCACCCTTTGTACAGTTTCTATATTTATGTCTGTAATTTATATGGTGTACATAATAAAGAGTATTCTATTCTATTCTACGGCGATGCGACACGGCGAATCGAAGGATATACACGCATACACTCAAAGGTTTTGGCAGCACATAGGTACATTGTGCGTACCGCTAAGGAGTGGAAGTCCTTACCTTGCTTTATACCTATTCATTATTAATATTTAAATTAGAATTGTATATATCACCTCAATTAGACACTACTTTAAGTATATAGAATGTAGTGTAGTAGGTACTACACTACATTCTATATACTTAAAGTAATTACCAACAGGAAACGTGAGCGATACGAAAATAATGAACATCCTAGTAAGGTAGGTCAGACTAGCAATTTTATCATTTTTCATTCGAAGATTAATTTTCATAAGCAGCTGTCAGACGAAGCTGTGATGTTAATAAGTCATAAACTCGTAATGGTTCATAAATAATGGTCGAGTACGATCATCGATAGTGAGACTTGTTACTACTATCTGTATCGGGTTTAAGGTCTGGATACATTTGCAAAACCAGCGGGGTAATTGCGTAACATAATAACCCCCTTACTAATGAACTTATTATATCAGATGAATAGTTACACACCGATTTCTCTCTATAATCGATAATTTTCAAAGTGTTTTATGCAAACATTGTGACTATTGTGATCAATCAATCCACCTAGCCTTTAACTAAGCCATCTGGGCGCCCCTCCGCATCGCTGCCAATGCGGTGAATGTGTCGAATGCCTCGGGCACCATGGCTCATCCTGCAGTAAAAGCGCAGGCTGGATAGCACGGCGTGCCAGCATCAATGATATCATCCGTCGTGCTCTTGTTTCAGAACCAAATAGCTTGGCACGCGACGACAGGAAGAGACCAGACGGTGAGCTGTGCTGAGGCCGGCTGCTGCAGGTGCGGAAAACTTCAAACGGCGCAAATACTCCAATCTCTTTGGAATTTATATGTTTCAGCCGTTTCGAAACATCGCCAAGCGTTTGGTCGACTCTTCACTTCTCTTCTCTTCTTCTGACCAGAGGGCTGGCCTGTTTTTTGGTCAAAGTATCAGCATTGCAATGCTGCCAGCCTTTTGGGCACGTTTCCTGTTGACAGCGATGCGGATGAATTTTTTGATGCCCTTTGATCACTTCCCCTCCTTTTTATATACTTGTACATATTATTATTTTAAGCTTGTTAAATTATGTAAACACTTTAAATAAATATTTAACTTTGTCTTATGTTGTGGTATACAATGTCTAACCGGCTGCAGCTGAATACCAGTATTTTACATGGACCGACTGCCTATCTGACCTCCACAACCCAGTTGCCGGTTAACACAAGACCCCCTTGGTAAGACTTGGGCTTCTGACTACCCGTAACGACTGACAAAGATCTACGAATGAAAGCCGGAACCAGCGGCTTTATGTGCTTTCCGAGGCACGGAGGAGTCGCGGTATGTGATGGATGGTTAGGGTTACCCATCCACGAACTGACCGCGGCAAGCGTAGCTTAACCTTTGATAACCGTGCGGCTTTTATCATTTAGCCAGAAGCTCTTCCTCCTCCGTGTGATTATAGCGATCAAATAAAAATATCTTCTCTCTACCTATCTGCTCTTTGACCAGTATTGGGAAAAACTAACTGAAATTGCGCCTACGTTAAAGTTTACGTGCGCATTTTCAGCTATAGGTACCAAAGGTACCTACATAATCTGCACTGTTATTCCGACGAAATCACCTTAGGTATTTCCAGCCATTACCATCGCACATTTCATAATATAATATGAAACAGCTTGTCCGAGGTGATTAGTAGTGGGATTGTCCAATAAATAACGTCTCATTATAATGGCGGCTCCACAACAGATCGGTCGGTATTTCGCGCGCCCTCGCGCTTTGGGGCGCGCGCGCAGGGCCGTAGTTAGATCATGCATTGAAATATTCATATGTAGTAAAAAAATTGTCCCCTGGATGCGTTGAATAGAAAGAGAATACAGGCCATTTGTTAAAAATTCAAGCAATAAATGCCTGAAATCTTAAAATACTTAATTTAGGTCTTCGTGCAAATGCTTTTTCGTTGTTTGTTTTACTCTCGTTGTATCATGGTTAAATATAATTCCGCTGTAAAGGATTTCAGTCTTGTTAATTTCATTGATAACAGCTTTACAACTCTTAGACATGAAACATTCTTTACAAGATCACACATCTATCTATTCACCAAAATATAGGAAAGAATGTCAATTTTTAGGAGTCCGTCCGAACATGAGCTTTCAGAACCTCATGACCTTTTCCCGAAAATATCTCTTAATGTCCCTGCCTTAAAACCTCGTGCTTTTTTTAGCACCACCACGCACTTCAGGTCCGTTCCTGCACAGGGCGTGGTGGTCGTGCAGGCACCGCCGGCGGGAGGCGGGTGCGGGGCGAGCGCGTGCGATAAATGGCCCGTCCGAGAGCCGCCGCCGGCGCATGCTCTGCTTTGCGCACTTTTGTTATGAGTGCTGGGAGCGTTCCACTGGCTGAGCAGTTTTTTTTTTAGGGATGAGGTTGTTTAGAGAAAAACGGTTTTGAATAAACATGTATGCCAGCAGTTGTTTCGTTTATAATATTAGTATGTAAGCCTATCTAGCTGGTTTATAAAATGACCAAATTATTTTGTTTGACAATAAGCTCGCCCCCTATTCCATGGGACTTTGCCTAAATGTGGTTGTACTATAAGGTACAGTACCCGGCGATAAATATTGCACATCGACCTTTGGAAAGAGACAATCGGCTAATTTCGGCCTCGTAGAGCGTTATCTCTGTCACACGAAATACAAACAGTCCGGTATCTATTAGGAGCTGTTAAAACAATTAAGATTTGCTTCTTTTGATAATTATTTTTATTCTTTGTATAAGATACAAAAAAAGGTAAAGGTGGATGTGCAATATTTATCGCCGGGTACTGTACACTTCTGCCTAAACCTTCTGGAATAACAGGCGTGTTACCCGTTCTTTTGTTGTGAATCGGTACTTACATGACACAAGGAAACTTCGGCTTCGAAAACATGAAAGCCTTTAAAAACATTGAGTAGGTGACTTAGTTATTATCCAATTCAGTGATTTGATTGTGTTGTCATTCCTTTTTGAAAAGTTTACCTTTATTTGAAGAAAGAATAGTCTTAGTTGTAACAACTCTACTCGATATATTTTTGCTCAGGTGTACGGATCCTATGCTCCTTCACTAAAAATCACCCTTAAGGGGCTTACAAGACCTAAATACAAAAAACGCAAGTTTTAGAAACTAAAAGTATATGATCGACTACAGTAAACAAAATCAGAAAAATATGTGATTTTCTTCAGGATATATGCCAGGTAGATAGTGTGTTGAAAACATAATACAACTAATTTGATACGATAGAAAAAAAACATGAAGATAGCTCTAAAAACTTTCTTTTTACAATAAAAACCATACTAAAATACATACAATCATTTTGATTTTTTGTCAGATTATTCTACAAGCAACATACTAAAATACTAGTGTTTTAATTTTTTAGTTTAAACAATATATTTTTTGTAATAAAATTATTGCTTCATATTTTGCAATAAATTACCAGCGTTGTGTCATCGCGCTTCTCTTTCTTTTCTATGCAGTCCGACAGTGACCGCGCTTTAAGTCATGTAAGCCCCTTAACAAAAAGTCGGTACCTGATTTACTTTTTATCACAAGCGTTTGAGCAATGGTGGATATTTGTCTTGAAATAGCTAGATATGGATACATGCTTATTACGGCTTACAGCATAAATATCAAAGTTTTATATACACATATAATCTTCGTCATAAATATAGGGGGCGTGTGAATAATAGTAACAATAGAAAGCTTGTTAAATTACATCTACAACTTACAAGGCTGTTGGAAGATCGTAAATCAGAATAAACTTTGCACTTCTAATATATTTGCGAGGAGTAATATCCGTATACGGCTGCGATTGGATTAATCTTTCATGTTGTAGTAGGTAGAGTGGGTGGAAGTAGAAATGTACATACATTATGTAGTTCCATCGATTTTATGGAACAAGAATCGTGTCAATTGATGCATAAGGAATATGGTTGCTTATTATTTGTATTTGTGTTTAACAGTGTAACAAAACTATTGTGGGTAATTATGTCATTTTAGCAACACAAACTGCCTCGTCGTAGACATTTTGTTTTCGTAGCAAAGCAAGTTTTTTTTATAACCTTATGAAACGGCGTAGGCTTATAAATAATAAATGAATGTTAGGGTAAACTGTTAAGACGGTTCCATAATCTACTGTCTTCTGTCATCATTATGTCTGTTGTACAATATTTGACATAATAAAGAACAAGTTAAGCAACCCTCAGACCTAACACTTTCCTAATCCGCACAGCTATGTTGGTATTTTGGTTACATATCTAGGCTTTCTTACCAAAGTTTACTGAGAAAATTTTGAGCAAAATTTCCGCATGCGTTGTGCGTTTTTCTCAACATTTTATCACATGCTATGCGAGGTGTACTTAAACGACAAAACGTACCACGCTTTTGGTACCCCATTCTTCAAACCTTACAAGCCCAAATCCTGTCCAAGATTTAGGTAGGTACCCACCATCCAATCTCCAGTAGGTGTGAATGATAATTTCTTTCATCCTCCAGTGTTATCATTTAACAATGATTCATATCTCGGGAGGTGAGCCTGGTTTAATAAACAGTGATAATTAAATGTTGTAACTTGAGTTGTTTATGCCGCATACTCCGGGACGCCGGTGGAGGCCGGGGCTCCGCCCTCTAGCGCCCGCCTCGTTATGACCGTAAGGGATTAACGAGGATCTTGTATTGTTGTATGTTACACTTATAAAGGGTTTTGTTGTGTGTTGGATTCGATTTTGATGGGAGTTTCTGTACAAGTTGTTCATTTTTTTTTAATTTTTCTTTAGGGTTTGTGATACGCCATTCATTCCAAGTTTAGACCTTCGTCTTCTTCTTTGTTTTTTGTAAGTGATAAATCGGTCATGAAAATTAAAAACTGTAAAGTCACCTAAGTGTACCTACCAATACTTAGATTTGAACTTGCGTTTGTCAACAAACCATGGTTAAAGTGTGGAACAAAAGACTTGAAATTCTCCATTGAAGTATATTGCTTTAGACTTCGGCTGATATTATTACATGCAATGATTATAGGATCTACAAAGGCTGTCATTAAAACTACATATACAGAAACACTTAAACGTTGATGATGCTCATCCAGAGCTGAAAATAGAGCAATGTTTCATGTCGTCATCTTGGCAAAGAAATAAAACTGAAGTGTCATCACTGTTGTTTTATAAAATACAGGTTTTAAGATCACTATAATTTGTAAGTTATGACACACTATTAGCCCTTTAATAAAAGACCTAGGTTCCTGTTATATACCTACCCTTTGCGTGATAAAGTAGCACGTAAAAAATTATAATTACAAGCCATTTGTAAATTCCTACATTATGTAGGAATGTATATTATGGATAAACGACCATGTCTTCCAAACTATTTTTTTTTTTATTTATTTGAAATGGGTTTGCTCTTGACTCTAATCTAGGTCAGAGATGACACAGACAAAGTCTACGATGGAGTGAGCTTACCCAGAAGAAGCCTGTTCACTCTTCTTTGAAGAGATTCGGTTTGTATGCACTCGGGAACACAAACGCAGGTAGAGTTAAAATTAATAAAAATAAATAACTAGTCCTATTAGCTACGATCGTAATTATGCGTTTGCAATCATTTTTCAGGAGTTATAAAATTACTCTCATAACGCACATAATCTGCCTATAATGTTCCCACTCCTGGGTCACAGGTCTCCTATCTTCGAGAGGTTACCGCTCCATGGTTGTCGCTCCTCTCTTGGAGAGATTTACTACGTTGAATAAAAATCAGATTTATCTAGGAGACATCTTTGTATTTGTCTAAGTAGGTACATTATTATCTAACGTTTACTACAATAAGTAAACTAAAAGCTCTATCCCATCGATATCATCACCCACAGGCACCAAGCAGTACAAGCGCGTTTGTCTTCGTTTCAAAGAAGACGAACGACACGACTCATAATGTGAAGCATTAGAGAGTGCTTTTTATTTTTGCCTCCTTTCTACAACTGTTTCTATTGTTATACTCCTGCTAGTACACAGAACCTATTTAATTTATATAAACGAAAAAAAAAACATCCAAATATTTCTAAACATTTTTCGTCAATCAAGTGTGAAACCTGAAAACATTGTAGCTTGTGAAAAAATCAATTAATTGAGTAATTTTTTTAATAGATTCGTTTCACCCGTAGGAGGAACCCAGTTGAAAATGTCTTTTATATAAACTAATTTAATTATAATTAATAAAAAACTAACTGATATAATATATAGATATTTTATATCTATGGTTTGTATACGATCAAATGAGCATTATAAGTCGTCCACTTTTAGATTTCCAAATTTTCTTTAACATATATTCTTAAAAGACTAAGTAATCCACTAATTGATACCTAATTTCATGTTAGCTGTTGTTGTAGCTCGATAAAATTACCGTCAATCCTATCATTTGACCTAAGATCAGCAGTTTAGATAGAACTAAAACTTTAACGGAGAGTAAGTACATAACAGCTTTTCATACTGAAACTTAACTTACCTACAGTAACGTACCTAGGTACTGGGCTTAATCTAGTCAACAAGCATTAACATTATAAACAACACAAATAATCCAAGCAATATAACAATCTAAATGAACACCCACAACACTAGAGCCAGCAAAAGCATGTAACACAAGTACGCAAAACGAATTTTAAAGTCATTTCTGTTCCAAATCTCAAGCATATTGCTAACAAATCACAGGCGAATGGGTCGTTTAGCCACCATTTGTTGCCCTGGGAGCGACGCAGGGTGGTAATTGTGTTTACAATACATCCCCCCTCGGCTTCCATCCCCCTTCCGTTCATTTCTCATCCTCAAACATCAGGGCAACGCTTAGCGATTTCACCTCGGGAAATCTGGGGAAAAGTGGAAAATGCGGTGTTATGAGAGACGCTCCGATAGCTAAATGTTCGTCGTGCTCGGGTTCGCTTTTGTGTTCCAACGAGCTGGCTAAGTTGGGTTTTAAATTGAGTAGGTGCGTACTTACAGGTAGGTTGGATCGTTGTGCGTTTATTGGTAGAAGTGATTGAGTTCTACGTTAGATGGTCCTGAAGTAGGTACATATTTGTTGTGGATTGATTGTCGTCAACGTCAACTGCTGCTTCTGTTGGCATGCCTCCAGTTTTCATGTCCCTATCTAACAAATTACTTCATTGGTTGCTAATCATCTTTTTAATACATTATTTTGATTCGAAAAAAGGTGATGTCACCCAAAAAGCAGCCAAGCTTAAGTGGGACTGGGCCTAAAAAGTTTGCCGCATGTCTAACGAGTCATAGACCAAATGTACCACCATGCGGGTCCCAGAAAACGTTCGGCGACATAGAGGCAGACCAAGGAGAAGATGGCAGGACGACCTTGACGCCTACAGGACAGGACAGGATAGGTCCACACTAGCTCAAGACAGAGAGGAGTGGAACGGAGAAACATAGGCTAAAAATAAATAAATAAAAACAAAGAAATATTTTTTCAGAGTCAATGAATTATTATGTGTGTATCAGGTCAAAAGCAAAAGTAGTTGTTGAAACATTTTGTTTGATACTTTGCATTTTTTATAATACTTTTTCTTCATTTTACTTGTTAGCATATAAAACAAAGAATATATAACCTTGACTTTATAGTGAAAGATGCACACCTAAAATTTTTCGGGATTTCGATGATTAGTCACGCTTTACAAATAAAAGTACCTAATAAATAAAATACTAATGCACCTTGCTGAGTAAAATAATTTAAACTGTGAGGTATTACTTAAAAATGCCAAAGAATCTTAAACAAAAGCTAAAAATTCCAGCGACATACAATAACCTTTGTTACTGACGTGGAGTATGGTGAAATGGAGTGCTAATTTAAAGTGTCACCGAAAGTGATTTTTTTTTCGTTTTTCTGTGATGGGACACTGCATAAATAGTCAATAATATTCAGGTAATTTCACATTTGCACTTGTTTTACAACATCTCATTTACCTAACATAATATAATATTATTACCTTTCCCATTTACTCCAAAAGAAGAAGAGAAGACTTGTTTTACCAATTTTTTAATCCATCTATCAAGCCTGTTTTGTCCTATTTCTGGGCAAACGCCCTCCCTTTTTCGAATCTGCTAATGCGGACCTAAGGCCTTGACCTCCATTTAAATGAAACCTAATGCAATAGAGTAGCTTCCAACAAAGCACCTTTTATTTTTTTTAAACCTAATAGCACGTTTTAAAACTAGTTTCGAAGAGATATCCTATTATTAACTACCGAAGTAAAAGTCGCTGGTTCTTGGTAGTGAAACAAAAGTGTAATAAATCAATCAAAAATACATAAACAATAAGTATTCAAAAAATAGACAAAAGGTATAAAAAAGAGGCTTCAAAACATAAAGCCTGGGGCAGACTTGCACAGCTATGATATGCGGTGAGTTTTGCTTCATGGATGAAAGGTCTTTTCATCCCTGAAGCAAAACTCGACTTCTGGAAAGTATACACTCCATCCTCTTTTCTTCATAACCATATTTAACAAGAAATCACCTTTAAAAGGATCACCTTACGATAGACGTTTCATTATATTGTATGTTTAACACACATGCCAAAAATTGTTCCGAGTTAGCACTCCATTCACTCCATCTTATTTTCTTCATAACCACCTTTAACGAGTCCGGGACGATCGTCCTCATGAAAATCCCATAAAAAATAATAAACAATTTACGTTCACCGACACGCTCCGGCTCTGTCGCCTCACCTTTCGTATTAGCTGAGAACTTTACAACGCTATTTTTTTTTAAGAAATCTGCTTCCCCTTCTATAGATAATGCGGGTGGGATATAAAAAAATAATTGCGATGGATGAGAGGTAAGTTGATGGAGAAAACGAGCCTCATGGTGAAAATGGATGGGAAAACAGTGTATGTACAGACGCCAGCGCATCAAGCTACTACAATCTGTCAAATTTCTTTAATAGATTTTCAACTTTATCGCTGAAGCATAAGGCTCAAAGTTGATTGGGAAAATTGGTGTTTTTGAAAATTGCTGGCGTCTGTACCTACTATATGACTCCACGACGAGGTCATTTGAGTAGGTAGAATATTATGATGATGATGGTGAGTAGTCATAGGTTGCCAGTTTCACTGCCTTATTATTATATCCAGCAACTCAAGTTAGAGCATCAGTATCACTATCATTTACCACATCAGTAAGAAATCAAAGGGTTGTCCAGCTGAAGAGTAGCCAACTCTCCCTCTCGCCATTGAATCCTATGGTGACTTATGGTCTATCTTCTCCTGCCTGCTAATGGCAGACTGTTCTTACCCATACTTAGGTACTCACGGCAATATGCTGCATAGTGCATTACAATACCTTTCATTGTTGTTACCCATATTGTTTGGTCCATCGACTTTTTTGAAATACCATAAATTCAATAACTGTAATATTTTCAAGATCTTTTTTTTGCGGATATGCATTCACATTTTTTCGGGTTCCGTAGCCAAAGGGTAATTACGGGACCCTATTCCTAAGACTCCACTGTCCGTCTGTCTGTCAGGGGAGTTTGTTGTGCCATTTCTTCTCCCCAGCGAAAGCACTAGGAATTGGTGAAGGGCGGGCGTTTTGGGGGACTATCTTTTGTAATTGTGACGTTCGAAAAGTCCTGATTCTCAGCCTAGTTTGAATAAATGACTTTTGATTTTGTCACCAGGCTGTATCTCATGAACCGTGATAGATAGAAAGTTGAAATTTTCACAGATGATGTATTTCTGATGCCGCTATAATAACAAATAATAAAAAATAAAATAAAGTTAAAATTTAAAGGGGTATAAAAGAAACGTTTTTTTCGGCGTTTTGTGCCTTGTGGTACGGAACCCTTAGTGAGCGAGTCCGTTGGCCGGTTTTTTATCTTACATTTTCCTTTACACAACATCTAGGCGACTATAGTTCTTACAAATAATCTCTTGTAATCTCGTTCTTGTAATTGGCCTTATTTTTGTTATCCTCAATTGTGCAAAAGTTTTTAGCTGTAAGTTTTCCAAAAACTGTAAAATAAAATAAATAAATAAATTAATTAATTTGTCCCGGCACATTGAGCGGCGCTCGATTGGCCCAATCCCGCGTGTAATCCCGGGATTATGGGACAGTCGCCAGCGGCAGTCATTAGTAATGCAGGTGGACTGTGCCATGTATGATGTCCAGTGGTCATGTTTGTACTAGCAGGTTTTTTATAATAAATAAACAGTTGAAAGTATATGCATAAAATGTGTTAGGTACAATATATGTTACCTACATAACATTTCAATGCAAAGACACATCCCGCCATGCAATGATGGCCTTCAAATATTTAAAAAATGAAGTAGGTGTGTTGTAACATACAGTAATAGACAGATTGATAACAATTTTTACGTACTTATTCTTTAATTTTTAGTGTTACGAAGTCTATGAACGAAAATAACAATTTATTAAAAATCCATTTCAATCGAAAAGAGTAATAAATACTTGTATAAGAAAAATGGCACTTGAATATTAAAAATTGTACAGATGTTGTAGACGATAAGTAACTACTATAGTCTGACTTTTAATTAGCTGTAGTAAAATGACACTTCGGACTTAATACTCATTTCAACATAACTCATTTCGGACTGAGTTTAGAGATATGCATGTCAAATAAGTTTCGTTTGTTACACTATTCTGTACTAGAAAAACAAGATTTCGTTGATGGCCGCGAAAAAACAAAAAGACGCCAATTTCAGTAATTTATGTAACATATAAGCTGTCATTTTACTGGAGCTAATTAGAAGTCCGACTATAGTCAACTCTGAACGGTTAGCCTATTTAAAAGCAAGCGGTTCGTTTACTCAACTTATAAACTAAACGCGTTTACTTCTCGTTTAATTATTTTAATTGATAATAGCCATCAACACCGCACAACAACTTGATGTCACACACTATAAGGTACATACCTACATGATAACACATTAATAAAACTTGATTCACAAACAAAAACGTAGCTACATACAACTAATAAGGCCACGGCCACATTTTTCATGACTATTTATCGAAACTAAACTCCAACGAAATACGGAGAAGCAATACGATATCATCTATGTATCTCGTTAGACCATTCATTACGGGACACTGAAAATAAACCGGCCCCGTCCAGAGTCCAACAAGTGTATAATTCCTGGAATACCTAACAAATGTTACGTTTTTTCCGTCGGTGTGTACATGGCCCAATTAAGGGCTCGACAACGACCAACCGACTCTCTATATAATTTATTCGCTAAGGATTTTGTCTTGTGGCACGTTTTTCGAGATCAAAATCGGAATCGTAAACACCTTGTTTAGCTCTTTTGTTATCGATAAAGTTTTGTAATGCTATATCGATTGTAATCGATATTGGGTTTCATTAGGTTTCGGTTATGATGATTTTTATGGGGGCGTTTTTGAGATAAATGTTGAAAATTAGATGCGATCTTTTTTTTGTATTTTTAATTTTATTGGGTTTGTTATCTTTTATTATTATGCAATTACCATTCGAATGAATGTCGTAAGTTCGATATCATTGACATTATGGAAACTTTATTTAATCAGATCAGACTCTTAACTGATATGTATGCAATATTGATTAAAATCGTCCACTTTTGTAGGCGCCTACACGAGCTTCCATGACAACAAACGGTCTTGCGTCATCGTCATCACTGAGCATTTCTGGGACATCAAGGTTTATCAACTTTATTAAAATTTGACTCTAATCTTTTTGGAAACCAAGATCTAAACCGGCAAGACTTATAAAAGATTAAACATACACTTGTAGTTTTGGATACAATATTTTTAGCAGCCACATGAGTATTGTCTCTGAGAAAAAATATGAGCTCAGTAACCATCACGACACAAGCATATATGTGCATTTCCTTACATATAGATACAATTATTTTTATCCCCGGTTCATACGAATAGCGTTACTATATTCGTGCGGGCTCCGTGCACTCCCGAGCATCGATTCTCAGAACTCTTTAATTGCACCCACTCCGACGCAGATCGAACGTTTAAAATCGATTTTTTTATTCGATTTATTTCATGTGAGCCTCGAGTTCAAAATCGTGTTTTTGTTTTGCGATAGCGAACGCTGTGTATATGCAAATTTTACACGCATCTACTGAAACTTCTCAATTAATTAAATTGTGTGACAGTTTTAGTTTTTGTCATAATGTTAAGTCAACGTTAATTAAGTTATAGAGTTTGAGTCTGAGTGATAATTTGTCGCTGACACGAAATAATGATGACCTGTGTTACAACTTTTAAGTAGGTAAGATATCAAGTTATTTAATTAAAATAAAAACGAATAAAAATTGCTGAATTCAGATCACACGAGACTTCAATGAAAAAAAAATGCATGATATAGGCACTGGTATCATATTTCTTACCGTTAAAAATTCCAAAACCGGTATAGTCGGATAACTGGAAACGATTTAATTGGTAGCATAAAAATAGCGAACCATTAGTTCCACTTCTGTATTCGAATGAGCAAAATTGTCGCATTCACCCTACGTCCGAACAAACGGCCAGCTTGTGTTTTCACACTTATGAAATTCTACGACATCCAAAGAACTTTAATCTTTATGTGTTCAGCTTTAAAGTACAAACTCCATTGCAATATCTCTCATAATCAGGGCAGATATAAAATCAGGCAATTCAAAAATTTCTAGCGCGAACTTTTGAGTCGAATTTTGTATAGTTACCGTCTTTGACGGAAGCCAGCATGCATGATTAGCGTTTGAAAATTGAACTCTATATTCAGCAGGGTTTAGTTGATTTTTGGTTGATAAATATGCATAAAATCCAAGAAATGTTGGTGATATTCGTGCACGTAATGAGGTGAAACAATTCAAAGTACGAATGGACAAAGACTTATGGAGTTTTTATTTTTAAATAAATGAAATTAAATTCGCTACATTCCCGAAGCTTGTTACAGTGTAACTTTTTCAATTTCTTTTCTCAAAACATTCCAATAAGTGGGTAGGTTTCAGTGTATTAGAAAAAGTTGAATTGTAGTGTGTAGACGTTTATAGTTCCCGACACCTTTTTGAATACGTTTCTTTTGTAAGAGTTAGAGTTAAAAGAAAAAAATCAAATGTTATGTAATGCAATTGCTGTTAGTAAACATCAATAGCAATTGCATTTAACATTTTTTTTTCTTTATTAGCTTATTGCAGTGGACTAGCTAAACATAAAGATCTCAGGATCTGTTCTAAAAGATAGGACACGCTATAATGTAACACGTTACGGGTTCCATTAATTGTCGTAAGTCTTGGACAAAACCATTTTTTTGTTATTGTAAATTCCATTCCATTTTCCATTCAATGAGGGTTTTCTGAAATGACGTTCGCTAGGTGGCAGCACTGAGACGTCAGGTCCAGGCATCTGTCAAAGAGCCTATATTTTCTTTAGTCATGACTGAATGATGAACGAATGAATGAATCGAATGATGAACGTCATCATATATTTTATATTGGAAGACCTCTTGTCACAGTGGTGCCAACTGGTGTCGTAAATTTTCACGAAAACCCTCATTGTCGTATTTTTATGAACGTCCGCATTCCAGTCTCAATAACTATCTGTCAAAAATACCTCGAATTTACCTACTTTTTTGACAAATTTTATGGTCGGGATGAGATTGCAACCAGATTTTGAAGGTTTTCAAATACGGGAATCAGCCTTCTGATCTTATAAGACCGTTATTTAAATGAGGGTTTTCTGAAATGACGTTCGCTAGGTGGCAACACTGACATTTCAGGTCCAGGCATCTGTCAAAGAGCCTATATTTTCTTTAGTCATGACTGAATGATGAATGAATCGAATGATGAACGTCATTATATATTTTATATTGGAAGACCTCTTGTCACAGTGGTGCCAACTGGTGTCGTAAATTTTCACGAAAACCCTCGTAAGTATAGTACAGTCCATATACCTACCCAATTAAAATGTTTAAAGTACGATCATTCCACTAAGGCGCTAGATAGAGGTTTTGCAAGGGTGCAACCATTTGTCCATGTTTACATGAACCAGTAGATACGAAGTTGGAAGGAGATAGTAAGCTGTAATAATCATGTAAATGAGTGAAATAGATGTATCTTTCACAATGCATGCAAATTTGCAGTAGAGTCGTTCTGAAGTGTACTTTGACGACTTTGAAAAAACTTTGTATACAAGAAAGGTTGGTTTCTATTTGAACTTGGGAACCTTTCATTAGTCAGGGCGAGCGAAGCGAGCCCTGCTATATCCCACAACCTGAGCATTTTGTGGTACACTTTACGGAAAAACTATTACGCCTATTGATTTGTGCTTTAACATAATAATTTCTATTTATATGTAGATGTGTTATCAGTAAAAAAAATAATAATTTAAATTACGAAAAAAAATATTAAAAAAAACTGCCTTAAAGATTATTACCTCGCAGAAAAACGACGCGAGCCCTCACAAAGCTCTGCTTTTAGCTAGTTAAATAGAACTATTATCTAAAAAAAAATATTGATGATATACCTACTACACACTAAATTTGTTTTGACAAGAAAAGGTGGCATATCAACTCAATTCAAATTATATTTAAAACACTACCTGCCTAGGTCTCGCTCTCGTGGGAATATCGGGATAAAAGTCCTATGTCCTTCTCCAGGTTATGGTCTACTCACGTGCCAAATTTCATCCTAATCCGTTAAGCCATTTCACCGTAACAAATAAACATACAAAAAATCAAAGGTCTTTTTTTTATCCATTGCTGAGCAAAGGCCTCCCCAAGTCCTTCCAGAAACCGTTTCCGTGTGACCTCGAACCAGCCCTCACGGGTATGTCCAGGTCATCGCTTCTCTTTATAATCTCAGTTTAGATTTAGTAACCTATGACTCCGATTGCACCTTCTGATCCTTAATTTTTATGCGGCAACAGTTCAAATTTGGAGCAAGGTGCAGCGAACACCATCGATCAGGTGTATTTGTATAAACAAGGTGCATCCAAACTGAATGAAGTTAATTCATAAATAAAATAGTCCTTTCCGACTTTGTTCTAAATTAATTGTAAATATATTAATTGCTATTGTATCCGGAGATTCTAGAACCGAATTAAATAACATACTTATCATGACAAAAAATGCTGTGTTTTCAAACTTTAATTTCACTATCTAAGTTTTGGTATTTTGTAGTAGAAATGCAAATTAGCATCTTGATTTTGATTAAGTTATTACAGCATATTTAAAGACACAAATAAAAAAAAAATGTTTGTAATGTCAAAATACCAACTTTTTACTAAAATAATGCATTTGATGAAACTACATACCTATATACTTACCTATAACAAAAAAAAAAAACAATTTTAAATTTTTTGTCTATATTTCTGTCAGTTCCGGCTACTCTCCGAAATGACTGGACCTTCACTGGCAGATAGCTAATAAGGAGTAATATAATCCTTACTCATATTATAAATTTGAAAGTAACTCTGTCTGTATGTTACCTTTTCACGCCTAAACCACTGAACAGATTTCGATAAAATTTGGCAGAAAGATAGATTGCATCCCTGGGAAGGACATAAGATAGTTTTTATCCCAATATTCCCATGGGATCGAAACTTATGAGGGTGAAACCACGGGGCGCTACTAGTAATTATAGGTATAAATAAAGACTATTCTTTATCCCGTATCTATATACGGTAAAGAAGATACTGCTATGTAAGTATGGTATGTAAGTATGTATGCTATGTAAGTGCGGGACTGAAAAAGCTTACATGCAGGAGTAGACATTTAACATGCTCAAAAAATCAGAGTAAGCCTGAATTCTGAATCTCAGATAATTATTAAGTTTTTTGTAACAATAAGCTCGATGTTAAAAAAAAAAACAAAGTTCAAATTCCATTGCAACCAAAAATTATTTAGGTCATTTTCATCAAAAATGGCCACTCAAAAATCAACTTTAGAATACACAACCCTAAAGTAGACAATTGAGTAAGTGGCAATAGACGTAAATTATCTGAGATTATTAATTAAAGTATAGTATTCTTTCTAAAGAAAACAATACTTGCTTAAAGTTCAGTTTATTTGGTGGTTGAAATCATAAGCCCATAGCCGAATTCCTATCGTAATTCGAACAGGTGCGTCGCACGCGTCCCGAGTGCGATGATCCGAGTGTAATCTCACCGGGTGACGCGCGGACGCAGCTTGTATCGCGTTACCTTACATTATACTCACTAATTTGTGGTGAAAGGGGGATAGTTTTGTATTATGAATCATATTTTAATTCAGTTTACACACTGAGTTTACGTGTCATTTTCTTCCAACTCGCCTGACACCACAAATGTGTAAAATGGAAAGTGTTTATTCATTATTTAAAATCAGCTCAGTAAAAGAAAAAAGAAACTGAAACATTAGTCTACAGACCTAGCTGATACACCTCTGCCTCTATTAGGTACTATAATACTTTAATGTAATTTAATTTTAGTGTAATTTAATTTAATGTAGGTACAGAACATTGCATTAAATTACATACTTACTATTGTCTATAAGAGTTTTTTTTTTTATTGAATTGACAGCTGTGCTAGGGAGTTTGTTGCGCCACTTCTTCTTCCCAGCGAAAGAACTAAGAAGTGGTAAAGGGCGGGCGTTTTGGGGAATTGTCTTATGTAATTTTGACGTTCGAAAAGTGTTGATTCTCTGCCTAATTTGAATAAATGACTTTTGACTTCTACCTCCACATACTTAGATAGTATACCTAACTATGTATATATGTACCTACATTTTGCCAGTTATCTTACAAGAAAGGTGAGCCTATTGTCATTAATTTAGAGTGCTGTTGCGTCTGCCTCGGTTCTGTAGCGCGTCATCTATGTTCGCTGAGGCACGTACCGACTGCTTCAATGCTGTACGGCGTAAGAGAGCGACCTCGCTGCTAAATAGACTCCATGGCAGCCCCAACAGCATTCTACGCGCTATAGCCGGGAGACATGACAGCCCGTTGGTGAGGTCACTTGTCACCTGTACATTGTCGGTGTTATTAGTTGAGTACTAACATAGGTTAAGCCTATTGTTACTAACCCAATGGATCTCTGTTATCTGAATATATAATAATAATAATTAATCGCTCAAAAAATTTGTTTAATCACCACAAGAAAAATATCGTGAGGAAACCGGCATGTCCTAGAACCAAAAATTCGAAGACATGTGACATCTATCAACCCCCACTGGGCCCGCATGGTGGATTACGGCCCACTCCCTCACAGAGAGGAGGCGTCCCGGCAGTGAAAACATTATAGGCTTATTATGCTTACCTATCCAGAATTTATTTTTTATATTATTACTCTTCTACAACCTGGAGAAAGCTTCAGAGCTACATTTACCTAATTATAACTAATAGATGTACCATAGATATAAAGGTGTTAAGGGGCAGGTGCACACGTTGTCACCGAGCTAACGACGAAGATTACACCACAGTTATTAATTACTGTAGATTATAATGGCATTAGTTGTACGAACACGCAATTTAAATACTAGACTGACAGCGATAAGTAGAGGGCTTGTTTTTTTATGCAAAATTATTGAAATGGAATAATATTTATTCATGTCAAAGAAATTTAAGAAAATATGCTGTTTGGTAACATTTAATAGATCATCATTAATCGAAACTTACAAAGCCCTTTATACCTACTTTTCAAGTTTTTTACAGATTCAGTGTACAGACGAAAGCACATCAAGCTGCTACAATCTGTCAAATTTCTTTAAGAGATATTCAACTTTATCGCTAGACAATTAAGGTTCAAAGTTGATTGGGATAATTTGACAGTTTCGGGTAGCTGTGATGTGCTGGTGTCTGTACCATAGCATAAAGTAAAAAAACGGCGGGTGATAGTTCAACGACATTCATTGCGGTATTTACGTTCTTGAGCACACGAATTTTTCGAACAAATGAAGTAATTGAGTGTGTGTTCGCAATTAGGGCGCGGGTCCTTTATCTGAATGACTCTTACATGATTTCCTATATTTTGTCTACATACGATTTTAAACTTACAGAGAGGTGTTATTTATTTGCGCTACACTATTACTTTCTCTCTATTTTCATTAGGTAGGTAGGTATCTAAAATCTATGTTACGATGTTTAAACTAATTATAAAAAAATATAAAAAAAATCTAGTTATCCATCATTGGATTAAACTAACTTCACATCTACATAAATATCAAATAAAAATATAACCAATCATTAAAAATGCATATTTAAAGCGTTTACATGACCTAAAACGCGGTCACTGTCGGACTGCATAGAAAACAAAAGAGAAGCGCGATGACACAACGCTGGTAATTTATTGCAAAATATGAAGCAGTTATTTAATAACATAAACTCAATTGTTTGGACTAAAAAATTAAAAAATGTTTTAGTATGTTGCTTGTAGAATAATCTGACAAAAAATTATGTATATTAGTATGGTTTTTATTTTAAAAAGAAAGTTTTTAGAGGTATCTTCATGTTTTTTTTTTCTATCGTATCAAATTAGTTGTGTTATTTTCAACACACTCTCTACCTAACATATATCCTGAAGAATTAACATAAACATTATACATTATATTTCTTTGGTATATTGTGTATCATATTATTCGTAAATATTTTTACAGAATCTTGAATGAAACTCTTGACTATGTGATAAAATGCGCAATGGAAAACTAAAGAGTTTAAGTTAAAATCCGCTAAAATTATAAGGTTAAAAAAATGATATGAGTATTATGTTAACAAACTAATAACTATCAATAAAATTAAAAGTTAAAAAAGTAAAGTAAGTAAGGGAAGTAAGTTAAGTAAAGTTATTTTTATTTACCGTTACCGTTTTTTATACATGCTGTAGAATAACAGATTCTACAGCATGCATCAAAAACGGTGTGGTCATAATGGTGTGTAACAAACACACCACAACTTTCTCGATCAACCAACATAGTACCTACACGTAATCGCGAAAAAAATATGAACAGTCCTATATAACTTTATTGTTCTTAGGGCCCTCTCATTCGGCTGTTCATCAAACGGCTATACTACACTGCTAGTCATATAAAATTGAAAACAAACTATCTACTTCTAGTAATCCACTTCAAAATTTGTTTTATTTTTAAAAAACGCCTCAAGCCAAACAACAAACGAAAACAAAGCCTTAAACACCTCACGATGAAAACACAACCGCTGTAATGTAACCAGGTCAAAACTGTATAGTAGCCACTAAAAGGTGCGTAGTACTTCCGCTAGAGGGTCGGAAGTGAGGGTGCTTTCGATCGGCATATAAACCAGCCAGTAAAATACCTGGCACAGGTGCTAAGATTACCTGTGCCTCATTTTGACGTGACAACGTCTAATAAATCGATGAAACTGGCTGCACTCACGAAAAAAACATGACTCATGTAGCGTTACCTCGCGGCCTTGCTCTGTAGCGTTCCATGGCGGCTTGAAGTGCAAGCGAATATTAACAAATGCAATGCAACTATTCCATCAGTATTTTCTTATGACGTCGTCACGTTCAACTATCGTCAGTAAATCGACTTTACAGACAACCGATTTTTTGACGTGACAACGTCTAATAAAGCGATGAAGCTTGTTGCACTCACGAAAAAACATGACTCATGTAGCGTTACCTCGCGGCCTCGCTCTGTAGCGTTCCATGGCGGCTTGAAGTGCAAGCGAATATTAACAAATGCAATGCAACTATTCCATCAGTATTTTCTTATGAAGTTGTCACGTTCAACTATCGTCAGTAAACCGACTTTTTTAACAAGGATTTTTACTTTTTAGTTATTTAAAAAAGATTTAAAAAAAAACGTGAAGATGTCTGTTTAAAAACGTGAAGATGCATAGATGATGTCTCAGTTGAACTTCTTTGCATTAGTTACAGTCAGGGATTTTTTTTGTTATGCAAATAGACACCCTACGTCAATTTACGCATTTCACAAAACTGTCAAAGAAAAACAGTTGTGTTTTGAATATTATATTCATACTAGTTGCAGCCCACGGTTTCACCCGTATACGTGTCGCTCCCGTGAGAATATCAGGATAAAAAGTAGCCTATATGTTAATCCAGGGTGTCAGCTACCTCCATACAAAATTTTATCAAAATTATTACAGGCGTTTGAGTCTGAAGACTTAACAAACATATAAACACACACACTCACAAACTTTCGCCTTTATAATATTAGTGTGATTTTTTTGTAGTCAATTTGTATAACAATGGATTCCCTGACTTTACCTTTGCTAATAAACTTAGCATCAGGATTACATGTGCCTGAATTTTTACAAGGATTTTAAGTGATTAAAAAAAACTGGTTTAAAAGCTAAGGCAAACAGACTTTGTATCAGTGCCTTTACTTGGATTAAAAAAAATAATTTATGCCAACCGTTGAAAAACGTATTTCTTTTGTTTTAATTTGATTTCGAAACAAAAGTAAATTGGAATATTTCAAGTTTCAGCTGCTTGTCATTTGTTAGTCATAAAAGTTAAAGGGGAGAATTGTACTTTAGTTAGTAGTGAATTTACCAAAGGGAATCTACAACTCTAAACAAAGGGTTTGGTAAACTGGCAAAAATTAAGCACAGTAAAACTTAGTGCCTAATATAAACTATAAAGAAGCTCGCCAAACACAAATGTTTGGCGAGTTCCTTGATAGTTTATATTAGGCCCTATCACGAAGGCGCGAAGTAAACCTAGATAACATAAATTCGAATGATTTTTGAATCGAAAATACGGGGTATTTCTCCAAACGCTGCACCAACTTTAAAACGCAACAAAAGTATTCTTCGAAAAAAAGGACAAAATACCTATAATTTTATTATAATTTATATAATTTTATTTATTTTAAATATTATAATTTTATTCCTCGAAATGCATCAAACGATGGAACATAGAGAAGAGAATGAAGGATTCGTTATAAATGATATCCATAGACGTTTCGTTTATTGCGTTTCTAAGTTGGTGCGTTTCGAGGAATACCCCGAAAATACAACTGCAATCTTTCCCAACTGTGTCAGGGTCGGCTTCCAGTCTACCAGGATGCAGCTGAATAGCAGTATTTTAGATGGAGCGACTGCCTATCTGACCTCCACAATCCAGTTACTGTAGGTAACATGATAACTCTTTGATAAGATTGGTTGTCAGACTTTTGGACTTCTGACTACCCGTCACGACTGTCAAAGATCTACGAATGACAGCCGGAGCCAACGCCTAACGTGTTTTCCGAGGCACGGAGGGCTCTCGGTATGTCATGGATGGATACCCATCCGCGATCCGACCGCGGCGAATCGAATATACAACTATCTTATAGTATTTTGGTTTAAGTAAATTTTTGCGATAGGCACAATTAGTAGGTATCACCCATAGAAATAAATAAAGTCTTAAAACTAAGTTATTGTTATGTGCGAAACGAGTACCTACGTACTAGTACCTACTTAGTTTCAACAAGCTGTGCCCGCGATTTCGTTCGCGTGCATGTTCCCTAACTCTTTTTCTAAAATAAAAGTTTACTAAGACGCTCCTTATAGCATCAGCTATATGTCAGTGAAAGTCCCGAAATCCCAAAATCGGTGCAGCCGTTTTGGAGATTAGCCGGAACAAAAAAGTATGACCTTTCAAACTCCGCTATAGAGACACAATTGATTTTCTATTGTACCGTGTTACTTAAGGTAAGCGCGGAGCTTGACCAGTTAATTGATTTTTTGAAGTACCGTAAATACTGTTTTATATTTAGTAAAAAATTGTTATTTTGACATTAGGTACAAACAGACTCTTTAATTTTATTTATTTGTATAGATTTTAAAATCGTTTGAATTTAAAATCCTTCGAATTTAAAATCGTTCAAATTTAAAATCGTTTGAATTTACGTTAAATATCTACGTTTAATCAGCGCGTTCGTGCTAGGCCCACATTTGAAAAAAATGGAAACATGTTATTAGAGAAAATTTACTTTATCTTTAGGTAAAACTATTGTACCTACAATAATTAACAAGCTTCATATTAAAACCAGGTCTCACACAAAAGCTCAGTTCACCTTTCAGAGCCCCGATTGTTCAAACATTGTGACATTCCTGTAAGCAGACCCGCATGGCATGGCTTAATGAAATTCTGACAACATACCTAATTAGAATAGCTAATACGTACGTGACGTTCCCGAAAATACGTACGTGACGTTCCCGAAAATAAGCTGAAGGTACTTTTATGTAGGTACTCTGTAATTTAATAGGTATGCCAATATGCAGTTCACATATATCTCTGAAGGATTCTTCTCTTTTTGTTTCTTGTTAGAGAGATTTGGTTTTCATAGTGTTCATTTGTTCTGGTGTATTCTAATTCGATTTTTTTTTACATTTATTCGAAAGTATTCATTAAAATTGCAGGATTTTTTTTTTAAATACCTATATTTAAAAAAAAACAATCAATCAAAGGTCATTTATTCAAACTAGACTGAAAATCAGCACTTCTTGAACGTCAAATTGACATAAGACAGTCCCACAAAACACCTTCACCACTTCCATAGACATAGTTTTCAGTCTTGTAAGGCCTGGGTAAGATCTTTCAGTTATCTCTTTAAAAACAGCTATTGTTTTGAGTATTCACGAAATAGTATTTGTCAATACAAAGTTTTCAGTCTAGTCTCGTAGTAGTAGTAGTCTAGTTAGTATTGAAATAAATACTTCCAACTCTATTGGGATTCTTTGGGTTGCATCACAAGTGTGATTTACGAGATTATCATATATTCCAATCAGTTCTCACAATTTGTTATTAAAATTTTTTTGTCAAACAATGCAACAAAAATGAGTAGACATGCAATTCAATTCTACTACTTTTTAAACTGTACAATTCAAAGCAGAGCCTTCAAAGTTAAAATAACTACAAAATTCGGTACCAACCGTTTTTGTTCATTCATATCACAATAAACAATTCAAAAATATGACTGCATCATTTCATCAAAATTCCGTCAGTTTTTGTCGTCCGTGTCACCTGTCTTAAGACCCTTGTACAACGCCCGTTACTACCGCTGCGATTAGCATTCTATGGCCTCAAAAAAGATTATTACTCGCCCCCAATACTGGAGTTAATATTCAATACGTTTACACCAAATAATAATTACAGCAGTTCGTCTGCCGAATGCATTAAAGGGTCGTTTTCCTTGTATATATTATAATATTAATGTGTGAGGGAGGGAGCGGGCAGGTGCATCCAACGTTATTAAGTTACAGATACTCAATACCCACACACTTTGTTTATTATTATGAGCCGCGTACGTAAATAACATATTATAAGATGTAATAACTTACGCATGCTCTACGCTGCATTCGGTTGTCGACGGGTCTTTGCCGCTGCGTCATTTCAAATAGGTATTTTATTCGTAACGTCGCCTCCGCCTCACTGTTGAATTCCGTCTGGGAGTTAATCGTTTCTGTTTAATTTAAATGATCTTTGATCTGTTATCTAATAGGAGTAGTTCCAGGAACTGAATGTTCTGATTCCAGCGTGTCGTGGAACGGGTTCCGTCATCATTTGTTACACAGTTTAATGATCGAGTTTACAATATTAAACATTTTTATGTTTAGTGTTTTTATGTAACTGTAAAACGATATCAAAAGTTACATCTCAAGTTTCTAGTATCTGTCGTGAAAATAAGGTTTTGAAAGCCGTTGAAAACATTGGGCTTTAGATTTTGCGAAGTCATAAAGAAGCGTTCACACATGAGTGGCTCGGTACGAACTTACTTATACACTTTTTGTGATCGGTACTTACACTTATGCAAATTTTGACATTGAAATGCCTATTTGAAATAAATAACTTTGATTTTGCATTATTTTGTTCTACCTACCTAAACTGATGATACCTACTGTTTTCTAATACAATAAACTAATATTCTTCCTATTTCCTGTTGTCAATTTTAATGTACCGAACGGTAAGTACCCGCTTATTAGATCCATATCGTTTATGAAAACGTTGCTTTAATAATTAGATGCAGAAAATAGAAACGGTAGTTATGGCTCCGCTATAAAGATTAATAGCTCATTTAGCTACTGGGTACATTGCAAAGTATTTGAGATACTTACTGATGACTTAGGTACCTAACTTTATTTTATTCACGTAAGAATTTGAATAAAACTTTGTGCAAATTATTTCATCACCACTACCTACTGCTCTCAAAACGTTGAACGAAAACATCGTTAGGAAACTGGCATGTCCTAGAACCAAAACATCGAAGAAATGTAATATTCGCCAACTCGCACTGGGCCCGCGTGGTGGATTACGGCCCACTCCCTCTCAGGAGACCTGTGTCTCAGTAGTGGGAATATTATAGGCTTATTGTGCTAATAATTTCAATCAAGTTAATACTTTTGGATAATTATTTAAGTTACCTACATAACTGTTTTTAATAATGGAGGTCGTTATCCTACGAATTCCAGTCACCATTATTTCCAGGGCCTGTCCATTCCTACCTTACCTATATTTTCAGCATGTAAATTACAGTACTTACATTATTACAATGGGAAGCACAGAACCGGTCGAAGTAGCGGTGCTTGGGGGAGGCCTATGTCCAGCAGTGGACGTCTTTCGGCAGATGATGAAACTACAGTACCTAGATATTTTTTTAACAAATCGTAGCAGATACTACACTTAAAGCATCAAACTGAAATCTTTATTTTGTACCCGAATATGCTCCTTTTGCAAAATTTATGACATCTTTACACCTAAACAAACATCAACGGTCAACACAAACCCTTCATTCTGGTCACCCCGATAATAAAAATCACTTTGCGTACCTCTAATTCAGAACCAATGAACCGACGGAAAGAATAGCCAGTACAAAATTGAAAAGCAAATCAAACGCGTCGTGACACGGCGCGGGGTCAGCGAGATAACGCCGTCTAAGTCCCGGATTGATTCCCGGATCAGCCGGATAGTCGCGGGCGCTCGAGTGTGTACGATCCCTTACTCACGACTCGGTGACTATGAGGCGTCCCTAAGGATTTGTGGACATTACATTTACTTATTTAAGTTCAGAGGCTTGAGTTTATATTGTGTTTTTATTGTTACAATGTTTTGTCTTCAACATCCATGAAGTGATGTTACCTATGTCTTGCGTTACTGGAACTGCTGGAAGCTACCAGTGGTAGAAGAATAATAATTATAGCCTCACCTAAGTAACTCCTTCTAATATTTTGCAAGGATATAATGAAGTTAAACGGAGATCGTCAGCTTTTCCGACGGCATCAATGCAGTTGCTATAGCGAATCCGATACGCATCAATCAAAGTGTAGATAGCTTTTCAATTGTTCATTTCAGTCACTGTGTATACATATTGTATATATATTGTAGCATGAGTTACAGTGACAGTTTTATTTCATACTCATACATATTCTAGTACAGCGTTACTAGAATGACCACAGGTAATGATTTGATTTTATAATAATTAAGTTTCTTTTATATTTCAAGAGCTATTCTATTACTTTCTATCCTTTCAAAAGTGAAAGTTTCATGACTTTTTAATCGACTTCATATAAAAAGAGGAGGTTTGGAACTATGTTCGTCTCTATGTATGTATTTTTATGTAAGTTCATCGATATTTTCAATAACTGTGGTCCGATTTTGAAAATTATTTACCATTTGGTAGAGCAAGCTCGCGTGATGGTCCCATATGAATTTTATTAAGTTTGCTTAGGTAGTTTTTGAATTAGCTTCAATAATACGTATTGAATTCACTTTGTGTATGTTGGTAATGTTATAAAACTTTCTGTCACTGTTGTTTACATAGCAAATAGTCGTATACGAATTCGTGTGGGTTAGGTTCTACAGGTAAAAAGCGGTTTTTTTTTTTTATAAAATCAAATAAAAGAAAGTGAAACATAAAAAAAAAAACAACCGACTTCCATTTTGTGTTTCACTTTCTTTTGGTTTGATTTTATGAAAAGTTTTTTCAAAATTTCAAAAGCTATTTCTTCAGTTACTATGTACTTTCTATCCTTTCAGAAGTGAAAGACGTTGGCGCACGATAGTTTTCGTGACTATAAAAATCATGATAGTGATTTCATATTTGTTTTCAATTACTATTGTCTTATTTGAAACACAATCACAACCACAGTTTCTAATATATCGGTACCTAAATCGTAACAACCCAAAGGCGATACACATATAATATAACAACCAATTATGTACTTCCATCTCGATAGTTTGAGAGCTGCGTAGCTATTGTCAAAAGCTTTTTCAGACCGTTACCCCACAAGTCTGTCGTCTTCCTAGTGCTGTGGAAACCAGAAATGATACAATGGGCCATTTCAATTTTATCTCTCACAGGCTCTTGCAATTTGTCTAAAATGAATTGTGTTCACATTTGTAACCTATTTGGTTAATGTTGCTCCTTACCCGTGTGAATGCGAGCCTGCTTTTTAATTGCAATCATTATCTAGTTTACAGCCTTACGCATGTTTTGTGTTTATTGTTAGGAGTTAACAAGAGAATGTGAACACATCTGTGGAGGATGGAAGTAAGTAGATGTGAACATATAAACATATTTCATAACTTCTAAGGGCCGGTTTATTTCAAACCGTTGGTTAACGTAACATACGTATGTCAAATAATAACGAGTAGGTACGTGATCGTAATTATTTGACGTACATAAGTCATAATGGTGTAATTGTAATTTGAAACAACGGTTTTTTTGGTTTGACGATAGTTAGCGTCATTTTTGACGCGTGAGTCAATTGGACGTGAAACAACCCGCCCTTAGTCAGTGCATTGTCAGTTTCAGAATCAATCGTAGTCAATCATATTGAAACGTTTATTTCGCTGAATGATTTTTCAACGTTATTGGCATCAACCGCTACGCGTGCCCATTCGACAATTACACGATATATTATGCGTCATTCAATAAAATTAAACAAATAAATCGTACGGTGCGAACATACCGGCCGTACGTGAACGCTCGTAATTTTGCCAAGTGCGAAGTTCCGTCACATCGGGGGGTACGTCGCATACCGCTTTAGGTGTAAGAATATTCGTCCAAGTGTCGGCTCTCGAATATTCCGCGGTGTTGCCGTGTGCAATAAATCGCAGGGAGTGATGCCGCGGTTTTTGCCTGGCGACATTTTTTCCCGCGCTAGCGGTGCATTTATCACCACGGTGGACTGGCCACGCCGCCAGCCGGTGACTTATGCCCGCTCCACTCCCGAGCAAAATGCCGTTTCATTTTTAAAACTACAAACAAGCCACTTCTCGTTTTGTTTTGGGGAACGATATAAGTAACTATAGGAGTGGAGAAAGATCTTTGTGTTGGTTTTGTTTGAATAACTCCTGTCTGTTGGTCTAAAACGGATTTTACAGAAATGTTTTTGTAAGCTTATTATTTGAGAATTTTCCTCTTCCTGAGATTCACCGTGAATCGGTAACCAAACCACTATCTCTTCAGCGGGATTGTCCGAAAGGGTTACCGCTGGCCCGGAACATAAAGGGCTAAGGAAGGAACACGGGCGGGTTTTAGTCGGTAAGAGTCTGTCTGACACGCCCTTCCGCTCCACCCAGAGCGGGAAGGGTCATTAAATGAATTCCAATCCTAAAAAAAAAAAACCACTACCTCTAGATGTATAAACTTATATAGAAGAATAAAGTCCTGTGGTATAATCCTGTCGTTTTCTACAGTACTTAAAATAGAATGTGTTCCTTCCTACCAAAGTATCTAACAGACTCAATTTTGTTTACCTTGTTACATCAGGTAACCACAACTTGGTTCCCCAATAAACATCAACAAAGAATGTATCAAAATTCATAAGGAAGTCTGCAACAGAAATCTTTACAAATGTCAAGTCGTACGATCACAGCTCCACCGATGCATGAACGCTAAGCGTCCGCAAAATAATCGTGCAACTTAAAAAGACCAAAAGCAAACAATAATTGTGTACCAACAATGGCACCCTTAAAATCCATCGGAATGAACCGCAAATAAAACCAAGTTATTAAGTAAGGCCTACTGAGGCCCGGGAACCATTTTATAGGTACTTTTATCCAATGTCCATTCTTCTGAAATGCGATTAAAATTGAATAGGTCCATATGTCGCCGGCATCGGGGCCGTTGCGTCACAATCACACGGCCGGCTGCATTTTCAATTTGCCGCGAGATAAGCGCGACTTTTGGACGACTTTTTCTGCAGAATAGCGGAATTGATCCTGTGACTTATGGCGGGCGACGTATGAGACGACGTAATTGGATGGTCAATTGATCTGCTTTCCAATTTAAAGGGACCTCCTCTTCTTTTCATAGGGACAGCGGGAATTACGTGCATGTTTATCAATTCAATGAGCTTAACTTCACTTTGTTTGCATGAACTTCTGGGAGGGAAATGAAATAAACGTTTAATATCAATATTGATAATTTATTCACAATTTCATTTAAAATACACAACTTCACATGTTTTGTTTTAAAAACTAAAAACTTTAGGTACTGGATATCGTTATAGGCTGTTTTGCAGTGATCTCTAATTTACATCTTTTTAATCTGATAGTCTTATAATGATTTCATTTATTTTCTACATGTTTCATTTACATTTCATATTTACATATTTTGGGGTACAGGAGTATGTTTGTGGTTGTAACGTGTGATTATATTCAATGGTCATGACTCAGCTAATTCAGGCAGATTTGATTGGAGCGTAATAACCTGTGGATTAAAAAATAATGAGCCACCGTACCATATTTATACAAGGTGCATGGTCATATTGAAACATTGTGGTAGCACCTTGCGCAAAATAACTTTCTTTTGTTTATGCTCAATGTTACAACCACATACACAGCTCCGTAATTTTTAAATTTATGGCCACTCAATATTCTTAATTTTACAACGGTAATGTGATACAACTTTATAATACACCTTGTGACAAACAAATTTTTTTTTATACATAAATATTCAATAGCTAGATTTTGTGACCACTTGAATAATTTATTTAACGAAATCATGGTTAATGCGCTAACAAAATCAGTTCTGCGAAATGTCACTATTCAAGACTGCTATTTATTTACAAATTGCATGTATAACTATTACATAAATTACTATTGCATTTCATTCATATAACATCTACACAAATAATAAAATGTACAAAAAAACATCTACGCGCTTTATCTTTCTGAACACATCACAATTCCTATAGCGAAAAAAAAAACGTTCGAATTAAATATTTAAAAAAATAAAATCAATGTACACAGGAACGGAATATAACTTACAGAGATATGTACAAATACACAAAATTATTTCATCTTTTTTTGAACTATACTTATAAGATTAAGATTTCGTAACCGACCTTACCTAATATTATAATACTGTACAATTTCGCTAGTTACTTCATGTAAAACACTCTTAATTTAATACTTGTAGGAAACTGATCGTGGTATATCAAAGTCTTTCATTGGGGAACGATAAACTGGGACAAAGTTTCATAGTGTTCAAAATCAGGATATGTTCAGTTCAATTCAAACTGTAAGGCGAGGTGCGACAGTAAGCGGAGCGTGCGACGGCCTTGCCTCAACAGGGTGCAGGGGAGCCTCAAGGATTAATCGCTGCTCTTTTCTTGAATTCAAAAGCCTCATCAATCACAGTGTGTTCGCCGTCGCTTCCCGCTCTCGTTACGACCTCAGCCTAGTTTGTTTTAGATGTAAACGTCAATTCTGTTCAACAGTCTTATTTATTAATGTGATGTGTCGAGTTGATTACCTATGAGTGAATTCTCATAAATACGTAATCACAGCGTGTTTTGTTGCCTCTGATTTCTTTGTAAGGTCATTGTGTCTGTCCGTTGGGGACAAGACTCTTGTTTACGAAAGACATTATATTAATAACTGCATTCTCCTGTGTTTGGTTGACTTATCACGTGTACTCACTCCTCCAGCCAGTCTGTAAAGAAGAAAGTATTGTTAATTATGTTATTTAAGTATACTTAAAATAGATATGCCTAACTTGATCCATCCAAAGTTTGTGTGTAAAACATCGCTTTGAGCGATAAGACCGCCACTTGTGTCACCATTGTAAAATTTATTAATTTATATCTTGAATCCATAAATTATATATGGATATATAATATATCCATATTCGTGTACGTAAGAAAGAGTATTCTATTCTATGATAATTTTTCAGGATTAATTTTTATTCCTGATTTGGTCTGCAGTTGAAAATGTATGAAAGCTGTATCGTATCGTTTTTTCTAAATAAATATGGTTTATGTCAAATATAGCACTCGAAAATTGTAGTGGTTGTTGCTTTTCTATACTAACATTATAAAAAAGTAATATTTTGTGAGCTCGTATGCAGGGGGCAATCTTCGGAACTACTGATCCGTTTCCAAAAAAAAACTTTCACTAATAGGAAGCTTACAGTATAGCCGAGTGTCATAGGATATATTTTATTTTAAAACAAGAAAATCGTGGGCAGAAGCTAGTAATTGACAAAATGGCCGTCTATGCTAAGCTATGTAACCAACGCTTCGATATTCGCAAAGATACGAGAGTGTTAGTTTCAACCAAAAACTGTCGGCAAAACATTAGGTATCGGACATAAGTAAGAACAATAATTATACCGGATCATTTTACATTACATCCCACTTATTCTTACGAAACTGCATAATATACGCATTCCATTATTTACGAGGTTCTGTTACCTTAATATTTATATCTGACAATATTTTTTGTAAAGCTTCGAAACAGAATTTGCTGACATTTTTTTATTAGTGTTAATAATCGTCTGAAATATTTGGGCATAGATAATTGCTAATTTTAACTCTGATATCGGATTATAATGGCAGTGTTTTCAATGTAAACGAATTAATACATAACCTCCATGTATTACTTCGAATCAAGGCTTACGCGGGTGAAACAGCGGGGCACAACTGGTACTAAATATTTTGCTATTGAAACTTACCATAGAATTGAGCTGCGCGAGGTGGTGATGATGGTAGGGGTTGTGCGAGGCAGGCGGGGGTGCGAAGCCCTGGTGCGGCGCCCCGTACCAGTGCGACATGTGCGCCGCCGCCGGGTGCACCAGACCCACTTGGTGCTGACCTGGTGGAAAGAAGAAATTGATTAATTTAAAGATCTTTTTAACTGATTACTTAAGACCTAAGGGAACAAGATCATCATCTGTCTAGCCTTTTCCCAACTATGTTAGGGTCGGTTTCCAGTCAAACTGGATGTAGCTGAGTACCAGTATTTTTCGTGGAGCGACTGCCTATCTGACCTCCACTCCCAGTTACTGGGTAATACGATACCCCTTGGTGAGACTGGTTGTCCGACATTTGGGCTTTTGACTCGTAATGATTGTCGAAAATCCGCGAATGACACCCTCCAGGTTGTCATTCGCGGATCTTTGAAAAGTGCTTTCCGAGTCACGGAGGGGTCTCGTTATGTAAAGATGGTCACCCATGCACAGACCAACCGTGCCAAGCGTAGCTTACCCTGATCGATCGACCAACTTGTGCGGCTGTTATTATTTAGTCACGGGACCCTCTAAGAGAAAAAGATAATTGGTAAGTATAATAGAGCAAGTTTCAAGGGTGGAATTGGCCAAGTCCATGCTGCTACTGAGAGTCAATTGTCTTGCATGAGAACCCAATTACACACACTGCCTGACCTGAGAATGGGTTCTGACTTACGGCTTTCATACACGGTGAACGGGATATCGACGCGCAAACTGATACCAATAATTCACTACATGATTCTAGACTCGACAGCGTAGCGTAGCAATAACCGAGGAAAAAATTCATCATTAGAGGTTCTTGAATCGTGTTCTGAATGCATGGCAAAAGTTTGTGCGTCGAGATCCCATACATCCTGCATATCACTCCAGGTTTCATATTTTTCTATGAAAGCATCCTTTAATTTCTCTATTTGGATGTCAATAATAGAAAGAATCGAAGATGACAACGAATTGAGAGCAAAATTAAAGATTTTTCTAGTCTTTTAGTCGTCCAAATAGTTTCAAACTCGCTGACTACCAACATCTATTTATAAGTATATATAAAATTAAAAGTCCTGACTAAGTGATATATCAACGCACAGCGTAAACCGCTGGTCCTAGAGGCAAGAAATTTGGGAGTGTGTTCTTTGTGAAGAGTAGGTATCCACTGAGAAAGGGTTTTTCGAAATTCCACCCCCAAGAGGGTGAATGGGGGCAGGGTGAAATTTCACGCGAACGAAGTCGCGGGCAGTAGCTAGTGACTGTATAAAACCATGCAATAGATTGATAGAATATTGATTATAAACTTCAGGGGAATGTAAAAACATACACCAAAGTATGTCCAAAGTTTATAATCAATATTACTTAATACTTCTGATTTCCCTTCGGTATTTAACTCGCATAAAATATAAAGTCTCAGTAGAATTTATTTACAGATTAAAAGTAATGGTCTCCAAACCAGTCTGCAACTTAGAACCTATTCATCTCTATGCGCTCCCAGATAACTCGCTGATACGCTTAATATTTTCCCTTCATTAACTCATTACTTAGTTAAGTCTTAATTAAGTTAAAACTGTAAGGTTTTTTACTTGCAAGTTAAAGATTGTGAACTGTTTGGATTTAACTTGGAACGAATGGGAGGGATTTCAAAAGTAATTAGGCGATTTCTTCCTTTTGAAATAACTTGGTTATTTTTTTTATAGAATTGTCAAATTCTCGACACGGGGAGTGGCTGTGGTATTAACAAAGAGAGGCCTATAGATGCCCAGCAGTGGGAAAAGTCAGGCTGTCAATGAGTATGATGACATTTCCTCAACTTCTATCCTCTCTCTCTTTCTTACACATGTCGGAACCGTAGTATTATAGATACCTACTGCATTTCCTTATTATTATTCTTGAGCCAAAGATAACTGCGTATACAATTCCAACTGTTTTGTATCTTTATGCATAGTTCTGAACATAATTAGACTTAAGTGAGGTGAGAAATTCAGTGAAAATTTATTGGACTGCCAATCCAACGCCTCATGCAAATTGTAACCCTTTTAAATCTGTTAATTGCATAGACAAATATATAGACGAATTATCTATCAATATTTTAAAAACCCATAAATACTAGATCCAGTAATAAACTCTAAAGTGACAGATGACTTTAAAAAAATTATATAAATTTAAATAATGACGATGTTTATTGCAAAAATGCCATAAAACAGCGTGCTTATGTTTTTGTTCCGACATTGTGAAAAAAACAATCATTTTACATATAATAAATATTGATACCATATAATAAATAATCACTAGCTGAGACTAAGGTATTTTTCTGACAAAATGTCATGAATATGTATTAGTAGGCAATTTAGGATTTAAAATATATTCTTACACGTGTGGTTATTGAACTTTATCAATAAAACTAGCTTCTGCCCGCGACTTCGTTCGGGTGAAATTTTACCCTCCCCCATTCACCCTCTTAGGGGTGGAATTTCGAAAAACACATACTATTCACAAAGAACACACCCTCCAAAATGCATGTCTCTAGGACCAGCGGTTTAGGCTGTGCGTTGATATCTCAGTCAGGACTTTGAATTTTATATATGTATATATAGATAATATAAATAAACATTTTTGAGCCTTAGATGGAAGTGTGATAATTTTATAATGTCTGTTGTATGTGACTGTGTGACGCTAATGTACCACAGATTGACTGACTAGTAGTCGCAAGCATGACTGCTGAGCGTGATATTCATTTGATAATTGAGTCGGACAGTGTTATTGGGTCTTTCAAGAAGAAAATTCTCATTAACAACATGGAGTTATAGAGACAACAGTCTCGCCGCCTATTGCATAGGGCTTGGAAACATTACTGGCAAAATTTGGGTTTAAACCCCTTTGTTACGTTGGTAATAAAAGTTTCACAGATATGACGTCACATTGTTCCTTACTTAAACTAAATACCACTACATACACTAGCTTACAGAACTAACTTACTTAACCTCATTTAATAACTTACAGTACTTACCGAAGTCCATGGCAGAGGGGAAGGCGGACCCGCCGAAACCCTTGCTGCCGTCTCCTAGTGGCTTGATCATGTCTCCCATGACTCCTCCAAGGGCCAATGCGCAAGCGCCACCCCCTCCCATGCCCATTCCACCCTTCTTCTTCTTACTCTTACTACTTAGCTTGCGGTTTCTTGTTTGAATACCTTCTTTCTTCATTGTAAGGGGTCGGTTCACCTGTTGACAAGGGATTTTGGGGTTTAGTGTGATGGTTATAAAGGGTACTTGTGTGAGTTATGGTATTAGCATATTAGATATTAAGGGGGTCTCCCCTTAATACCTAATATGCTAAAAATAAGTGGTGCTAAAAATCTGTCTAGATTTGGAGAAGAACAGTAAATGAAAACCAAAATGAATGCAGATTTCAGTCGGGGTGAATGATGGTAGAAAGTAGGTACCACAATAGGGAAAACATTATCATAATAGCAAAACAAAAGACGCACGCCAACTATCATTGTCCTGAATGAGAATGACATTATGACGTGCAGCTACCATTAACATAAATAAAACAAAGCAACTAGGATTTACTTGAACAAGCAAATCACGTATCGTCCAAATTATTCACTCTGAATATAATATTTCGCTTAATTGAAGCATTACAGTATTCTGTACGAGGCTAATAAGTCGTAATTGCCCCTTGTTGAATCACACAATTTTGTTAACCGTCAGTATTCCATTTTATTGCTCTGACACGACATTTAGCGGTATGAAAAAACGTCTGCGGTACCAATTTAGAATGCTAACTACGGAGTATAAAGACAAGCCGAAACCATAAAATGGTATCACAATAGTTGTGTGCGAATATTCAGCTGTTTGGTGTCCGATGCCGCCGCCGTCGGCGTCACACTGTGCATCCTAATTAGTGCAGCGATGCACTGTGCCTGGTTTTGTACGCGTTTGGTGGGAAACTGCGGTGACGCGCGATTTGAGGTTAAAGTCCTCACACCATATGGGTCGCGAATTTCCTGTATGAAAATGGATGGAAACGGCATCTGACCTGACAGGCGCAGAAAATCCGCGATGCGTAAAGGTTTTCTTGTACAAAATGTAGGCATAGGCAACAAGGAGACTGTTTATTTATTTACATGTACTGAATATAAGGGACGCTATCTCAGTCTTTTGCATGATTACGTAAGGATAAAGTCTGCAACGTGCTTTCCCCATCAGATAAGCTCATATACATTTCCATAATTGCACAATTTCTCTGCCAAATTCTCGGGTCAACTATGTCGGTCACTTCTGCTTTGCATCGCGTTGTTCTTAGAACCGTGCGTCACGACGAACGGACGGACGGACAATGAGTTATTCATCGCCTTCCAGGGAACTTGGCGGCGGCATGTGGGCCCTAAACGCACGATTGCATTGCGCCTGCGCGAACGCAGTCCATGCGCATGACCTGCCCTTGTTTGTATTTGTTTTTGGCGATGTGCAATTGAGTTTACTTGTGTCGTGGTCTTTTGTGGCTGAATTAATGTTGAATTGAAATTTTAATGTTATCAAATTTGCAGAATGAAGTAGGTTGAGGAATTGCCGCGATGTTTTTGCGAGACATTGGACATTGGCGTTAGTCTTATCTAATCTAGTCTAGACACGTGTTGTGACTGTATCTAAACTCAATAGGACAAATAATACCGCAAACGCAGTACAAAATGCAATTTCTCCAGACGGACAGTGATAAAGCTTCATTAATCTGTTGCTAAAGTACTGCGTAGTTCAGTGCGTGCCAGATCCCGACGTCCCTAATGCGTTCCCGCGAATCGCCCACACAGCGCGCATACCGCGCCGGCGCGCGTCTCTCCTCCCAATTGAACCAATATAAAATGCATTAACATCACTGCATGCCGGCAGATTTAGACTGCAACCAAATTAGGTCATTGCGAAGCCTTTGCTAGCGATATTTTTTCATAATTGCCCACTCGAGCGCGCACACGTAAAACGGTCTGGTAGCTTTTATTTTTCCGTATCAATTATTGCAAATTAGTTCCTTGTTAGAAAGCACGTACCTGCTTTTTATTGCCAGTAATAAAAATGTGTGTAGAAGTAATACCTAATATACGGCTGAGATGCAAACGCGAATACTTGAGTAAACAAGATGTCTTTGAGATAAAGATCATCTCATAGTCCTGATTATGTATTTTAAACTTTTTTTTATCGCGCATAGAGACGTTTAAATATTGAATGCCAAGCAATTTGTAACACGATCCGCTAATGAATTCCATTTCAGGAATAAATTAATAACATTATAATGAATCAGCTTTGATCATTGAAGTACCTAATTCATATGTCTATAAACGTACTGGAGTATTTAGTAGGCATGGTTAGTTAGTATGCGAAACAATAGCATCTTCGGATTACGTTTGTCTATAGGTGGATAGCGGACGAGGGCAGAAGTAGTGGGGTATGTAGCTGACAAGACATCCGCCTCGTTCGCGCAGAAATTGCTTAATAACTGGCCTTTATGCCAGGTAATTACGTCCGCCTGTTCCCACTGTCCGTGCTGTAGTAAGATAGGTGAATGTGTGCTATGCCGTACCCACATGTACCCAGTGGATCGTATAAGAAAAAGGTAGTGTATTGATACGTGTGTCTACGAATATCGGGTTTCTATATTTTGAATTTTTGTTTATTTTGATTTAATTTTTAATTTTGTGACCCTGACAATTTGTATCTTTTAATTTTCCTTTACTTGAATTGCTTTGACATTGTATTTTAATTTTAATTCCATTACCTTTTAAATGTTTTCGTTAATTTATTTTATTTGTATACATTGAAATTTTATTTAGAGGCATTTTACTTAGAGAAATTTTATTCTGTGGCAGTAGCATTGTGATTGCAGCATTGTGATATTTGAATTTTAATTTTATGTAAATATGGGTCTTGCCTGAATTAAATGATTTTTTTTTTTTCTATACTGAAAAATGTCCTAGAGTCTCTTTGAGTCATCATCATCGATTCTGCTAACCTTGTATATGGGATAACAGGCGTGACAAGCTGAGTAGAGTACATGATTGTTGTATAGGTACATAGAACCTACCACATATAATAGCGGACGTGTTTCAATCGTTACGTAAACCCTTTAGCATCAGCAACTTCCTCATCCAATTTTTGCGTTCCATATTCCTTGTAGCTATTTAGTATGCGCTTAACGTT
This sequence comes from Luperina testacea, assembly GCA_927399505.1. NCBI lineage: Eukaryota > Metazoa > Arthropoda > Insecta > Lepidoptera > Noctuidae > Luperina > Luperina testacea. Next base: position 16,162,094 of record OV656759.1, on the reverse strand, counting down.
ATCAGCACAGAGTTTCCACGGACTCATAATTACGGTCAGAAATACAGCGGTCATACGGCAATGAATCTGACCAAACACGGTCTTTGCATGCAATGATACGGGCAGGAGACGTAATCAGTAGAAAGTGGGTTGGTTGTTGTGGGTGGTTATTGTTTAGTAATATGAAAATGTGTTAATTAAGGACTGGACGGGATTTTCCATCAGGAATTTCTTAATAACCGCTCGGAACCCGGATTTGTGCCCGGTTGATGTATTCCCGGTTCCCATTTTTATATCACGGTTGGTTAATAGATAAATGTTATTATTCGATTAATGATTTTTTAATGGACATAACTTTTTAATCAGCAATGTGTATAATAAATATTATTTTGAACATTTGGACCTAATATACATTTATTTTTTAATTTATTCTAAAGTAACATTTTAATTTGACATTTTCAATATTTATCATTATTGATGTGTGTATAATTGTAATAATTTTATTGTAACTGTGACGTGTTAATTTAATTTGTAATTTTATTTTTAGGTAGCTTCATAACAATTATTATAAATTTTGCGTGCCTATTTCCAGGCAGAATGTACATTGCTCACTCCTACCTACTCCACCTGTATTTTAATGTACCTACATTCGTTGCAAATAAATGATTTGATTGATTGATGGCAATAGACTAGCCCCCTATTATATTATGGGACTTAAACATAACTGGTTCAATGTGGGTGTAGGTACTATAACCACACCTCTGCCTTATCCTTCAGGGATTACAAGCGTGATGCTACCTACATTGTGTGTATGTAAAGACTAGCAAGACAATATTTTTTCTGGTTCAACACTAGGTGCTCTACTGCATAGATTTTCTGTGTCTTCTAATAGGGTAGTTCTGCTACGCCATAGCGGCTACGCTTCGTTTCTGATAAATATGACAAAAGTCCTACTTTTGACATCTGTAGTTCCAAATTGTTCATCGTAAATTACATTCTAATTAGCAGTTTAGTTGAAAGAATGTGCAAAGGCAAGTTTGACTCAAAATTAGGTTCGTAAGCTGCGTAGCTTGGTAAGAGGTCTACTATGTTTTCTCCCATCACCTTTAGTCCATATGAATTATATATCAAAGAAGGCCTTTCTAAAGCCCATACCAATATAGAAACTACAAGAAACACTAGTTTTGAGACTTTCAGAATAATGAACAAATAGAAGCAATCTTCAAGTGAACCGTAGCGTGCGCTAAACTCATTACAATATGCGCCCATTCTTGTAAATTGTACCAAACATACGTTTAAGTAGTAGTAACTAACATGAATTTGATTTGTAGAAATCAAAATATTTTGTACCTAGTAGGTTGAATTGTGGAGAATGTATGTATTTTATGTTTACAGTCGCCGTCACGTAACTTGGCAACAGTCGTCAGATGCATTTTTCCTTTCTTCTGTAGGGACTGTGTCTTACGTACCCATCCCTTGCATAGTTTTAAGAATGTAATATTTTTATAGAGGTACTTATTGTAATAATTTTTAGAAAGTTTCATTTTGTGTTTTTCCCACGAATCACATCTGCAAGCGATTTAAGTTATAGGTACTATTGTCTTTCATGATTCTTTACTTTTAGTTAAGGTTCTATTCATTGTTCTATTATGTTTAGTTATCTTGTATTGTACCCATTTGCTATTGTTAGTTAAGGTTCATTGTTCTGTTACTTTTAGTTGTCTTGTATTGTACCCATTTGCATTTCTCGTGTTTAATTTATACTTTTAAAAGGCAAACATTTTTGCCGCTTCCTTTGTTTAGGAACTGCAGATGTGGATTTGCCGCGTCCTTTGTTTAGTAAACGGCAGATTTGGGAGAATTTTGGTTCGAAGCTTCAGTCTGTGCTGAACTACGATCGTGCGAGGTCCTCTCTGACCCCCGATCATATTTTACTCGCCGAAGCTCGCCGTAATAGTTTACGGCGAGCTTCGTGTTTCTATTAGTTTTACTCTTCATGTAACATTATTTAATTTTACCTTTTCGTGTCAAGTGTAACTACTAGCTTTAGTTACTTGATATCGTAATAAATTAATCGCCACTTCTGTGTACAACTTACTTCAGTGTATCACTCGCTCCACGCGGTCACGAATTCCCACAGTGGTGACCCCGACGTGATTAAAGCTATCATATAGCGTGAGTTCGTGACAGTGCGTAAAGAGTTTCGCGAGTGCTAAATCAAAGTACGCGTTAAAATGGCGAGCGATCCAGCGGGAGTCACTAGCGGCGGATGACGCGCATTCCCAGCCAGCCAGCTCCCACGGCTTCAACGGGTATCCTGACCACCAGCATGCAGCGACCGCGCATACCTGGTCATCACCCTCAGCCTCATCAGCAACCTCGGCACAGCACACTGCACTTTCGGCCGGTCAACAAGAAGAGCTCAATTCCTCTCCTGGTCGACGCAGCAGCCAGCCTCAACCCGGCGCTGTACCACATCCGACGCACTGGAGCATAACGCAGCGCCCGCGCCACCCCGACTCACTGGGAACATCTTCGCAGACAGTTCCGACTCACCGTGAACTATGCGGCACCGACGCACTGGAGCATAACGCAGCGCCCGCGCCACCCCGACTCACTGGGGACATCTTCGCAGATAGTTCCGACTCACCGTGAACTATGCGGCAACCGGTTCCGACTCACTGGAACCTAAGTTGGCCTGGCAAGCATATTCCTCGCCGTTCTGGTAGGCGAGTTAAATTTCCTGATTACTATCAGGCAGGTGTTTCGTGATCTTTATCACTGGTAGGGGGGTACTGTAGGGACTGTGTCTTACGTACCCATCCCTTGCATAGTTTTAAGAATGTAATATTTTTATAGAGGTACTTATTGTAATAATTTTTAGAAAGTTTCATTTTGTGTTTTTCCCACGAATCACATCTGCAAGCGATTTAAGTTATAGGTACTATTGTCTTTCATGATTCTTTACTTTTAGTTAAGGTTCTATTCATTGTTCTATTATGTTTAGTTATCTTGTATTGTACCCATTTGCTATTGTTAGTTAAGGTTCATTGTTCTGTTACTTTTAGTTGTCTTGTATTGTACCCATTTGCATTTCTCGTGTTTAATTTATACTTTTAAAAGGCAAACATTTTTGCCGCTTCCTTTGTTTAGGAACTGCAGATGTGGATTTGCCGCGTCCTTTGTTTAGTAAACGGCAGATTTGGGAGAATTTTGGTTCGAAACTTCAGTCTGTGCTGAACTACGATCGTGCGAGGTCCTCTCTGACCCCCGATCATATTTTACTCGCCGAAGCTCGCCGTAATAGTTTACGGCGAGCTTCGTGTTTCTATTAGTTTTACTCTTCATGTAACATTATTTAATTTTACCTTTTCGTGTCAAGTGTAACTACTAGCTTTAGTTACTTGATATCGTAATAAATTAATCGTTACGTATTTACAACTTCCTTCAGTGTATCACTCGCCTCATCGCCCAACACGCGGTCACGAATTCCCACACTTCTAAAAAGACATGTTTTTAAAAATAAATTATGGCAATAACAGGATAGAATAATAACAAGCTACACACTACGTCAAAACCTTATCTTAATGATATCTTGTAAAAAAAGTAATTTAAAAAAAAATCGACTCCAAAAATAAATCAACTTACTTAGATTTTATTTTACTGTAAAAAGATATAAGAACCAAAAATAACACAATTAAATTCTAACTTAACTAAAACTATACAGAAACTAAATTAAATAAATTAACTCAAAACAACTATAATTTCGGAAGTCGGTGTCTTGGGATCTGTATTTTAGTTTTTTGCCACCGACTTCCGAAATTAAAGTTATTTCATAATTTTGAGTTAATTTCTTTTTTGAAGTCCATATACATTTTTTTTTATTACTTTTTATTTCGTAAATTAAAACTGGAATATTTATTTGTAGTAAGTAGGTAATAGTTTCGTTGTAAATATTGCACTAGAATTTGACCAAGGTTTTGAGATGTTTTCCCTTTGACACCACGCCCGTAGCTCAAGCCAGGCTGTCACACTTACACGTATCAGTCCATATCTTGAAAATTACTGAATCGATTTTGAAGAAACTTACACTGTTCCCTAAGTTGAAGTAAATTTAATCCAATAAAAAAATGTATATGTTTGGAAGCCCGAATAGATTGTCATATGTGAATATAATGCAGTTCCAATAATATTACATACACACGTGTCGAATTGATAATCTCCTTTTTTTGTAAGTCTATACAAGGTAACAAAACCAATTTCGAATATGTAGATTGAAAAGAGTGAGTTATCAAGTGTTTCACCGTATTATTTTACATAGGGGTTAAGATTTTAGAACATAGCACTATAATTAAAAGTTCATAAGTTATTGATTTTTACCACTGCTACAAAGTGATTTATTTAGTAAGATTAGCAATCAGGATTAATTTATTATACCTAAGCACATTTCAAAATAATTTCACGAGGCAAATAGGATTCTATATAAATTTAAACAGAATGCAGTAGCAAAATTGAAAACAAAAATAAAAATGTAACTAGTAATTTCGATTTAAAATTCCACTTTTGTCATTCGATAGAGTTTCGTGCAGTACATTTCAGGGTTAGTAAAACAGCGGGTAGGTACAGTCGGCATGCACAACATGCATCTAGTTGTCAATGTAATATCGCCTGAACACGCGATGTTGAATAAACTATGAACCTACCTGCACTTACTACAGCCAGTATAAAGTAGCATGAGTACCAATTTAGAAGGTTAATAAATGGTTTCTTTTTTAATTATTGATTTTTTTCTATGTTATTAAGCATCGCTTAAACTATACTGCACTAATTAGAAAACTATTTAGAAAAGCACTCATTATTTTATAAAAATATACCTAGGTACGCAGACGGACGTGCCAGTAAAATATAACGAACATAAAACTATATGCGACTGCTACCGTGCACTTAACGCAAACATGGACCAATTTACGCAATCAAACTGTGGGACTATACCGTTTTTGTAGTACTGCACACATTACATCGACTGCTAACATCGGATAGGGTGTAAAACATTAGAAAAAACAGTGCAATGGTGGCGTGACAAGGCGAAATATTCGCAAAGAACAAACGCGTATTGCGTCTCGTTGTGCGTGCGAATAATTGCGTTATGTTTCTAGGACGGAGAATGCGCTTATTACGCTATCTGTGCTCATCTTTACAAACACAGCCATAAAACCGCTCAAATGGGAAAATAACAGGCTCATACCACAATGCCATGGAAAATGTTGCTCACGGCCTCTCGCTGTAATTTTTTCCAACCGCTAGAAAGCTTTATTATGTCGTTAATTGTTGGAAAACGGCGAACATGCCTTTTATTGGACATAAATATTGTAATGAAACGGAACAGTTACGAACGAACCAATCGCAGAGCAGTAAAACTGTGCTGTAATGTCCGATAAAACAAAAGTGACACGTTATTGTTGCGAAACAAAGCGCTGTAAACGAGATGTAGCCACCTTAACTTGATATCTAGATGGGGTTAAGTAGCCGAGATTGCGATTATATTGATATCAATCATGAAGGTAATATAAACGCAGGTAGCACTTAAACAAATGCATCTTTAAACGATTTCTTTTATAAAGCCTTTTAGGTTTACAATCTTGATTTAGTTTGACTGAAACTGAATATGAAATCGGCTACTCTTTTAACATCTTCTTAACGTGTCGATGGCAAAAATAACACGAATAAACTATATAGTTTTTCAAAAATGTTTGGCCCATAATTCAAGAACTCATATTATACCGTTCGCTGAGTCAGCTCTTGTGCAGGTGACAGATTATTTGCGCATTAATTAAGCATGATTTTTTTCCCCTAGATATGTCCATATTTTTCACTCCGATACTGCATTTTCAATAAACAGACACCGACGCTATGAAAAGCTAGAGTGCCAAGTTCACGTAAATCAATAGATAAAGATCCAATAAAAATGAAAGCAAGCAATACCGCATACTTTAAGAATTATCACCAATTATACAGCAAAAACACTTTACACCTCTTAACGGGCAAAAACTAGTAAATTGCCGTATTGAAACCGATGATGCAATTACCCTGTGGGACTTTAGTTTTTATCTCAAATACGCTATGTCAATGTTTACCTAAATAACGACTCGAGTTGGTAACAGTAACGCAGGCTTAGCCAAGTTGACAATGTCGCTAGTAATTGTTACACGATTAACGTTTTCCATGTTCTGACGATAAGTTGGCTGTTTTTTCGTCTGTAATGCACCTATTAGTTACTTGACGAGTGATTTATAGTTTAAAGAGTGTATCTAATGATAAATTGGTGTTAAAAAACGTTAATGTTATGGGTTTTGACAGCGGTACAACTTAATTAGACGTTTTTCTTGCACTTACGCGAGTTATTGCATATAGGAAATGTTGAGCAACTCTGCAATTGGATTTCTGTTACTGAAAAGTACGGGAATCATTATTTATTACCCACTGTTCCGAAAGATATTATCGCAACAAAGTACCACGTATTTATCAACTTTAATACTGTTTCAAACAAATGTAAAGATAATTGTAGGTACGAAACAAAAGTAACTTATAGATTTATAACATGCATATTAGACGTTCGCTCAGCAAGAAGGTTTGCAATTAATAAAAGCAAGACAGGTGTCAATCTAAGTGATAAAAAACAGTTTTCAGTAGTTATGCGAACTGTCTGTCCGTATCATTTAGTGCGAGTTATTAGTGACACTTCACTTAAGATCGTTAAGGCGACAACATCTACAGCGTTGGAATAAAGCGCTTAATTTTTTTCTTTTTAAATCACACCACTCACTCTTGCAACTAAAACCGCTACATTAAAAAGGGCTTTCAACTTTGAAATTTAAAAAGCATTCTTAATTTGAATCAATCTTTCAAACCGTCAGGTATTTAGCGCGCGATTGTGATAAGTTCAGCAAAAAGTTCTTATGATATAAAAGCTATTGTAACGTCGTTAGGTGTACGTGAAACTATAAATAATTGTATGCCATTCCGATGCATTGTTTTATTAATTTGCCGAGAGCTGGCGACACCTTAACATCGCGTGCGAGTTTTTCAAGCGCATTTTATATTTCAACTCATTGTAGTAAGAAATACAGTTCGGTGTGCATTTTTCACGAGACGTGTGAATTGTGAGAGCAACGTTTGACAGTTCCAAAGTAGGGGAGAAAGTGTTAAATACTTCACGATCAGCAATGTACCGGTAGCTGCAAATAAATTGCGGAGAATATGTACGGGTACTGTGAGGAGATAACGATGAAATAAGAGAGCAGTAAATATTTTTTCGCCAATCAAAAGAAGTGTGATTGGATTTTATTTTCTTTCATAGATTGTGGGAGAAGATTTCGTTATCTTGATTAAAACTATTTTCGAATGGTCAATTAATTTTAACCATACACTAAGTTAAACTAAATAATATCGTGACAGAAAATAATAAATCAATTAGTTTTTTGTAATTAGTAAAAACACTTTTTATTTGATCTTTCCCCTCTATAATTAAATTCACCATACGATATATCCCTAATGAAAAAATGCAAGTAAGAATTCGTTTAATATAAGTACGGCATAAGTGGCAAGAATTTATTATCGCCTACCTACCGTCAGGGATAATTTAATTGGCGTCTTACGTTACGTGTCGCGTGGCTCGCGTTTGATTTTTGCACATTTCTTACACATAAAACTGGCTGGTAACAAAATGAATATTGCGTTTGCGCGCCTAGTTTTACGAGGCCCAGTGGCTTCTGTGAATTTAGAATGCTGATACTGGATAACTCTGATTTAAAGATTTCAATAGTTGCTTTAAACGAATCTTTTTAATTGACCTTTGTTCCTGAAAGGTGTATAATATTTTTGTTTTGTACAGAATGTATCATCATGATTTTGGATCTCTAAGACTCCCACTTTTTGGTATAGCAATACCTTGCCGTAACTATAATCTTCACCAAGAGGTTTATTAATTGAAGCATCAATTTAATTTGTAAGTGAACAAGTTGGAAGCATTTTAAGCATAGTCAACAGGCTAGAACTTTCAAGGTGTAATTTTTTTTTAAGTTACAGTACAGCTCTATGTTCAGTTCTAAGTTAAAGGTGCAGCCATAGATAAAGTTTAACAGATGAAATGAGCCCATTTCTCTACCAATTGACTTAAATCTCCAATCGAGATTAGTTCGTTAGAACTAATCTCACGGATGCCATCAACCTAAACACCAACATATTCAGTACCTTCGAGCTAAACTGATAATTTCTAGGAAGCTTCTATCTCGCAATAGGATATTAACAAGTTAGCCATAACTCGTCGCTCGAATCTTGATAATGTTTGTGTAATCGCTCTCAGCTTTGGAAATGGAAAGCAGTTTAATTTTCAGAATGGACTTTTTGAAAACAGTGCTAGAATTCCTCAAATTGGAAAGCTTGCACGGAACTGATCAGATGAGGATATGAAAAAGACAATACTGTTTGTGGCACAGAATTTTCAGAGGTGGATATCGACTTGATTATATCAAACACATAATACTTAAGAGTACCCTATTCAAAACGAATCGATCTCAGTGCTCATTTAAGTACCTCGCAAGCTAACCTAGGCAAACTTTAGAGTTACCTTTAAAAGTAAGTAGGTACGAGTATAATTAGACAATAGATGGGTCAACTTAAAAGTTATTTAATTTAAAAACTTTTCTGTAGGTGCAATTTCTTCTAACATCAGGGTTTCAAAACAATATCGAGAAATACGTGCCTGACCAAAAAAAAGTAGTCCCGACAATCGTGTCGAAAGTTGCAATTAAAAGCAGTGTAGGAGATGTAGCGTGGAGCACAAACAAACAAGCCGTTGTCAATTGGCCGCGGCGGACGCCAGCGGAGGCCACACAGATACTACGGGGAATCATGTGGACTGGTGAAATGTTATTATAAATAATCTGGGGCTTGGTTTTTTGGGCCAACACTGTACGTCATTCCGATAGACGTTTACCGAGTAGCCAATGAAAGCTGAAATATTATAAGGTGTAGGTATTTGTTAAATACGGTAATTTTCAGGATTGCACCTGTTGCATGGGAATATGGTGCATACTTATTTCCAAAAATGCACCATAATTATATGCTTTGTAAAGCTATTTTTATTTAGAAGCTAAAAAAAAGCTATCGGTTAGCGGTTCCTTTCAGCTAAATGCTTCATCAAAAACCAACCTAGTGTAACCCAAAGGGTTCGCAAACCAACCCTAGAAATAGATATTTTTTTCTTAGAAAACATAACTCAAAAAATATATTTTCGTTGACGTGTGCAATGAACTAATGACAATTAGCGGCTACGGTAATGTCTGTGGTGAATTAGTTCCGCATAGTTAGTCCGCGCCGCAATCATCCGTGCCCGGCGCCCGCGCAGGCTACTGAAAACCCCGCGGTATGAAGCTGTAGCGGCAGAAATAAAAACGTGACTGTATTCATCTTGAAGAAAAAGAACTGCTTGTACAATCATCTTACGAAAACGCTGATCACTTTCGGATTTCGTCATAAAATGTCGTTACTTTTCAATTGAAGTAAGGCTTTGTCTTTTTTGACGTAACTATTTCAAAGTTTTCAAAGTTTTCTTTATTCTACTTGAAGTTTTCTTGTTCAGGCAGAAAATAGCTTATACATTTCTTTACTCGCTAAATTGATTTTAATCTTTGAAACAACAAAAAGTAATCCAGATCATCATTCATCCACATTCTTTCGAAAATAACCAACGTAACCGTCAGTTTTTACTCCCTCTCAACGCAAGAGTAAGTCATTAGAAAATACCAGGCCTTTTCTATTCGAATTCCACTTTTTAACTCGGATCCACGTACATGGCGTACTAAACGTTCTCAGCTAACTAAACGCCTTTTAAGTATTCCTCGTAAAGGACAGAGTCACTTCTGATACTTTATATGCGCGTGTGGCAATGAATCAAATCAGGCGACTGCCTTTAATCAAGTGGCGCCTCAACTATTTAACACCACCTAACGCCTGTCGGATCACGCAACTAATTTAATTAGGAAAAATAACTACCATAACGTTACACTTTAGCAATGACTGCTATTTATGCAATTTCTTCTTTAACATGCACTTTACGTATATGCAATTTAAGTGAAATAGAAACTGAAGAACTAAAATAAGTAAATTTCATAATTAAGGATGTGTTGCAAGACATGTCGATAAAACACGGTCGTGTTTGATATGTGCACGTGATTAAAATAAATACTCCGGGCAGTAGTCGGGAGTGCGCCGACAGCTGCTAGTCCGGGGGATAATTGAAACGACGATTTATACACCCGCCAAATTTATCGACATCCACGATTTATAGTGTGAGCGAGGCCTTATGCATCGGTTATTATTGTAACGTTTCATTTTTGCCATGCTCTCGATCATTTCACGTATAACGCGATTCAAATAAAGATAAATTCGTGAAGTATACGGTTTCTCAATAAACTTATGTAATTAAACAACGCAATTAAAATGTCACTTAGTAATTATCATTTGAACGAGACAATCAGTGAAATGCAATTATTGTAGTAGATTAGGTGCCGTTGATATCTAGTGAAATTAAATCGTTTCTTTACAAAAGTATCATTTTGATTTATTCTTATCTTATTAAGTACTAGTATATTTTGTGGCACGGATTTAACAAATTATTATTAAGTCAATTATCAGGTATCGATAAAAAATATCGACATTTCCAATTTAGTGAGTTGATAATGAAGTTATGTTTGTCGTTTTATGAACACTCTAGATAAGGATTAAGAAATACAAAGTCTGACAGTTGTGCAAGACGTTAAGTACCGCATTGAATTGTCACGATACCTTTCAAGTGAGAATGACATTATTTTAATAGCGTAATTTAATTTAACAATAGTCTAATTCTATTCGATGAAGGCATAGTCGTAACGATATAACTAAAAACCATATTTGCAATGAAGATAGTATATGTGGCAGGAGCACCAACTTAACATCTCAAAAACAATTATGGAAACCAATAAATTTAAATGTTTCGCGCCTGTGGCAGTGAACCCGGTCCAATTAGAGTCTGGCGGCGTCCGCACTAAATCTCACGATGCTACCACGCTACACTAATTCATACGAGTCCGCAGCCCGCCAACGAGACCTCGTAACTGTCCACGTCGACACAAACTTTAGCAGCTTCTCGATTATCGATAACTTCTGCTGCCCAGCACTAATGTTGCGTACAGCTGAATAAGTTGGTATTGAACACGGAAGTTTTTAGTACAGTTATTTTGAACTTACGAGATAATTACTTTTTTTATTGATTATTCTTAGAAAATTTAAAGGACGCGTCGCGTTTTTTTACATGAGAGAGAAGAAAGATATAACGCTCTCTCTCTCTCTTATTCTTTATTTTTTCAGAAGTTTCACTTTTATTTGTAGATTAAAGCTATAAATTATATCACTAGTAAAATAACCTGCAAATTAAAACTATGAAAGCTGCCAGTGCTTTTACAACTTAACAATACTTAATCCACCACATTTTATACAGCCGTATAATAAACCGTCATATAACGAACTAAGGAACAAAAACCACTACCTTATATCATGTAATAGTCATTTGTCTTTCGTTCGGTCAGCAGTAAAAGCAGCTCGTATAGACGCGTGCGCAAGGCACCTGCTCCTAAACCCCCCACTAATTATTCCACCACTTATTATATGATCACGAGACTTTTTTGGTGCTTTCAATCAAATTACACCTTGGCTTGGCCACTTTGTACGAGTGAGATGTCATAAAAGTTTTTTTTAGACCAATTATACTACGACGGTTGCGTGCCGGTGTAAAACGAAGTATTATCAATTATTATTAATTTTAAAGTATTTGGGGTCAACTGAAATAAGTGCCCCTTATAAGTTCATAATGCATTCAAGCAACCTTTTGTCAAAACTTTTCGGCATCGTAGAAACGCAAAAGTAATCTTAAACAAAAATATAAGTGAGCAAGTACTTAAGGATTAAGATAACGTATTGTCAAATACAGAATACTAACAAAGACATTTCTTTATATTTACATACGGGACAATAGAAACAGATTAACACAAACGTTCTCACAAACAGTAGCACTCGAGTCGAGAGCAAATCCCGGATTTACAAAACGACCCAAAAAAAACTAAGACATCGCGCTAATTTCAGTTTCAACTGTCACCGAGATTACCTACATGATAACGAAACGGAGTTCTAAATATGAATTCGTGTAATGCCCGCACAGTTTTGCACTCAAGCGCATCGATGGTGTGATAGGAGGACATAAATAAATAATTAGACGGAGGAGAGGAAGTTGGGGGCGCGGCGCGGAGGGGGGGAAGGCTACGATAGTTTTGAGATACTATCTCCCGCAACCGCGCTTTGTGTCAAACGTCAGATGTTTATCGGGAAGATGTTTACAGATGTACTGGAGGGGTAACGGACCGAACATCTCATGGAAGCAATCAACCGTACAATACTAATACGCTTGATAGACTGTCCGTTAATTATGTGCTTTGTTTTACTTATCGCTGTCATATACCACTCTTATTTTAGAGTACTGAGTAGTAAAATTATCTCTATAAAAACAATTCTAATGTAAAGTAACGTGCGGATTATTCCTGTGCTCGTAGATCACGCTAGATGGCGCTGATAGGGTGGCGCAGCGCCAGATCTGCCATCATCTCATTCCCGGCGTTTCATCGCCTAATTACAAGACGTTCACGTTACTAACCTCAGTTATCAGAGGGTACATCTTTGCTCTAGGTAATAGTTTTTCTATTTTTATGGAGTTTAGCAAGTGACTGTTAATGTCATGTAGATAGGTCGCTGCAATTGCCATCTAATATAAAGAATGACAATGAATGTCCTTCTACAATTAGAATTTTATTTTTCGAAATGAGACGTTTGATTTACAAATCAAGTCAAGGTTTTGGACAATGCTTTTGACCGTTACCATAGCTATTCATAATAGAATAGAACCTCAATGATGCAAATGATTTTGACCAAACTGAAATCCATATTCAAAATTTAAAATAAATTCCTTACTGGCCAGTTATATTCTAAAGAAGAACAAGGTAATCGATACACGGGATCAAATAAAAAGTGCCGAACGAAACGAGAATAGTACTCGAAATATCGATAGTAACAAATATCGCGACAAAAGCTTGCGTACAATGAGTATTGCGAAACTCTCGGTGCAAGCGCAAGTAATTGTTTTGTAGAAGGACATACCGAGTTATCGCGCCAACAATCGCCGAGTGACGTGCAGCTGCTATTTCGGTTCCTTTTTTAAATATCCCCATGGAACTAGTGGAAATGGAAATTGATTTGACCGTTACGTTGGTATTTGTGATTTCTTTTTTTGAAAAATTATAGCTGGCCAGCTTGAATGTGATTTTGATATCTATGGATGCTTTTACTTTAGTACCTACTGGCTACTGCTTATGTTCCTATTTTACAAAAGACTTGTCCCAGATTTGCGTAACTGTAGTGCATATACTCGTAGATGCCATTAAAGCATAAATTATCTATGATAATTATTTATGTTTGACCCAGAACTAGGAGGAGATAAATGATATTACAGAAAATCTCATTAAATCACATACTTGTTCTAGATTTTTATACAATAACACTTTAATTTAATTTAATTAAAAGCCTGGGAACTAGCTAGTATCCAAAACATATACGTTTATTATGTGCCTACTTTAAATAGAATTTAATTGCTTTTGCGCAGTTTCGTGAATAATTCTCACATTTTCACAAAATTTATATCCAAGACAGTAAATCAGCTGGGGCCCGCTCACTAAACAAAATGGGAGCTTAAGGCTCATGAATAAAAACATCCTATTTAGCGCTACACTCACCACGTCCTCAAGTGTACCGAAACATCTGACCAGAAGCCTGATACGCGATATGTTACCCTAAATATATCAGTCGCAAGAATCAAAATTGCTTATAAACTTTATTGGACATAACGCTTTTCGGCAATGTAAGGTAGTTCTACGCAAACGCATTTCCGGCCGAACGCTGCCGGGAAAAAGCCATTTAAAACAAAAAAGAAAAAAAATAGTAACGCGCCGCGCGCCGCTCGGACACTTCCGGTGGGCGCCATTTTTTCTGTATTGCCAACAGATAAAATCTTTCCGGCCTACTGCGCGAACGCCCGCTTTTATTCCTTTTATTTTATGTGATCACTTTTTGGCAAAATTATTCACATTTGTTAAAAAAAGAAACGTTTTGTTTTATTGAAAAAAATAACTGCGTTGATTTTATTGATTTCTATTTGGCACGTCTTCTGTTAGTTCACCAAACGTTTAACACTTCAGCCTTTTAGAAGAGCTTAAGTTAGTAACTATTCGAGCTGAAACCCTGAAATTAAAACTTCATGGGTTTATTTAGAGGTAACAAATATACCTACTTCATTGCAGTAAGTGTACCTTAAATAAAGGTCAGGAGTAATTAGCCAAAAACACCAGATTTGAAAATTACCCAATTTATCATAGAAAGCCCTAAAATGTTTAAAACAGTAAGCATAATGAACTAACATTGAAAATGTTAACTGGAACAATGAACATCACAATTAGTGTAGCGAATAGCATTTCCATCGCCACAAAATTCAACGGTCGAACTTATGTAAATGGGATAGCTGTTCAATGTTGAATATTCAAATTGATGTCATTATAACATTCGGCCAAACGCGTCGGCCGTTTGGCCGGCAGCCAGCCGCACCAACGAATTTGTAATGTAACTTAATGAGTAAATTAAACGTACCTCGTTTTTTTATCTCACACGCGAGTTAAAGCCTGGCTGCCTGAGTTCTAGCACCGGTGGCCATGTTCCATAATGTTTGGCGGTTGCGAAGAGAATTTTAACAAGCCTAACTTTCGCATGTTCGCTGCGATTAACTTAAGTCAGCTTGGAAATGCAAACTTCATTTTGCGAGACTTGTAGCGCAGTAAGGAACTAAATCATAGATTACGCGTCTCAAATGCAAACTGCTTACTAAGATTTCTCTACGACTAGACAAGGATTGTGCTTTCGTGAGCGTTTTGTTACACGGTTTTACAGTAAGAATTAAGTCTAGACAAATAAACTCTATAACAAAAAGAGTAGCGGACAAATTCGTGAAGATATCCTTATCTCAAACACATTGTATCCATAGCCTAGCATTAAATCTAATGGCAGGGAAAAACGGGTGAAAAAACAGTGACTGTCAAATTCCCTCGGATGTTGGCTGAACAAAACAGCACTTTAGACGATAAAAAAAAGAAAACTAGAAGAGCGTTCTCGATTCAAAAATTGAATTGATCGCCCCATTGTATTCCAAATGTATCATTTGAGCTGTTATTATGGTCCCTCTCTCTCTAGCTCCATACGAACTGGTAATCCAATACTTTTGTATGGCAGGCACTTAACATACCTCTCTAGAAACGAAACGTCCCAAGTGTAATATGGTATTAATTTGTTTAGTGTTTTATTAGCTAGCGCATAAGAAACTTATTGTATTAAGAATGTACAACACGTCTTTACAAATGTTTTAGAGTGTATAGGATGATAGTTATTAGCGATATTATAAGACTCGTCTTCTTTATTAGCTCTATGAAGTGACAAGGAATTTACATTGAAAAAATACCTTTGATTATTGCCTATAGGAAGCTTGAAATGTAACTTAACTTCCCTTTACTATGCCGTCGGCTAACCGAGCAAGAAATCGAAAACAATCGATGGTACCGCAAAAACTTAATACCAATTCATTGGGAGCAAAAGGTTGGTCGAAAAAAAAATTTAATACAAACCACAAAAAGCTAATCGGCTATAACACGAAGGAAGTAACGTATAAACGAGCGTGATAAATTAAATAAACAAATTTATAAAAAGTTAGTCGAACATACGGATGGATCGTTTTGTTGCGGTGGGCAGGTATGGGACTCGAACCCACGCTCCATACAGTAATCCTATTAACCGGCCATTGTGGATGGCCAAATAAATAATTTATTTTCAATCACGTATTTATTGGTACCTACTGAGTTAAGTATGGAGCCCTTGGGAGTTACAACTGTTTGTCAACTCATCCGTGTTGGCAAATTTTGCAATTCATTGTCATATTTTTTGGGTTAAAAATCTACTTTTATGCTGAGTTTATTTCAGTGTTGCTACACCGTTTGCTCTACAATAAAACGTAACGTATGTTACCCAAATAAAAAATTAAACTCTTAACTAAAAGTCCATAAAAATTTTCAATTAGTTTCCCACATCAATCAAACAAACAGTATCACAATCCAATAAAATGTTCTTATTAAAAACAATAACACAAAGCGTTATGGCCTCTCAGGCCAAAATAACAAGACCCTTGTCGGCTTCTCGGGTCTATATGGCCTGTATGAGGGCAATTGGAGCGCTTATGGGCATTTATAGTTAAGTTACACAACCAAATAGGCCCACTAAAGGATATATTTTGAGTAAACATACTTAAGCGTTGTTTGAACCATACGCCGCCTGAACGATGTTGATCTATGACCTTTTTTGTAATTTTAGCATGAAAGAATAATATCTTTTTATGGTAAGATAGACCGACTATATTTTGGCATGATATATACAAAAATAAGTTTTATTTTACAGTTTTGCATAACCGGCTAATTTAAAAGCACATCATATGCTGTTTTAAATCTTGTTGCTCATAATTTCTTACCCGTAATCATGTTGAAAAAATAACTTAGCAACTGATTGAAGCTATATTTTATGGAAATGGTTTTTTTTCATTTTTTCATAGATTTTTGAAATTCCAGTAAATATATACATATCCAATTTCCAGAACCATGAGAAAATCTTAATTTATTATGCTGAATGACGTTAACGGTTCAGTTATTTCAAAAATCAATTTAAAGTGGATATGGGAAATAAAATAAGTATATAAAATTGGAAACGATATTAAAGTCATTAGTTGACTACTCTAACAATACTTAACACACAAACAATTTTTTGTTTAAACTTTTCCTAAGCTAACAAAAATATTTTTTGATTTATTCATAATAAAGTATCAAGATTAGTAAGTCCCACGTGGGAGGGTGACGTTGGCTCGAAATCACAATGCGCTCGTGCTTTGTTATATGAATTGCGTTTTTTGAGTGAAATCGATCACGACGTGTCCGCCTCGGGGGCTGGCTAATATTATACTGTATTTATTTACACATTGTTACATTAAATTTTCTTTTAAAATCGCTATACATAAGCAATCGGCTTCAGAAACCGCTTTATACCTACGGAGGGTATTAAAAAAATGGATTTATGACTGTTGTTTGGTCCCCATGCAATTTTCTCACATAATTTGATCATTATAGAACAAAAACGTGCAATTATGAGATATATTTGAAGCAAGTTTATTAGAACTTGATTCGTAATAAATATCCACAAATGCAGATCATCTCAAATTAAGACCAAGACTATTTCTAAGCCTCGTTCACACGACATAACAATAAATTTATTAGGCCATTAAAGTATGTTACATACACGTGAGATACATCTATTTATGCATACGCATATAATAATTGCTAAATTATTCTAGTTTGTAGAATAAACTATAGTATTTAAACAATGCGAGTTTACAATCCGGGTATCAATTTTATGTGCGGCCAACTAATGTAAAAATTTGAATATCCGTCTCCATTACTATTCATGTATTCGCTAAAAACATGGTTTTGGCGAGTGTATTAGATTAATTATTTATTGCATTTCGAATCTGTGTCTTAAAGGGCATGGAATCTGTAGCGAATGTGTAAGTGAGCCGTGTATAAATATGTATGAAGAGGCGGGTACAGGCCCTTGACAATGCTACTGCCATTCCCGTATTGTGCCCCCGTCATTATGCCTTCTACGTCTGAAGTAGCAGGCACTCCCATTCGCTCCTTTGTCGCTCCTTCCGAATAATTAGAGCAAACAACTTTGTTGCTCTGATACTCGTAGTCGGCAATAAAGTATACATTTCAATGTAAAAAATCTCGAGAGTCCTCAGCGAAGGGTCGCTTTGACAGTTAATTTTTGTCATTGTTGCTCCCGAGTCCCGCGTGCTGTTTGTACTTTTTCCGTACGAATGTACAGCGGCGGGATCGCGTGAGGGTTTATGTTTATTGTTTCGACGGGCTGTGAGAGTCGTGAGAATTGTTACTTAGTACTACTTGACATTTAAACTTAACATCTTGTTAAATCTACGATAAAACGGGTTCTATTTTTGCGGGCGCAGCCGGATATTGGAAACGCTACCATTGTTCAGAGTGTTCGGTAACACTTTATCTATTAACTATCTTGGCGCGAATCTCGGTCCGTTTAATTTTTGTGCCACCGTCTACCTCGCCTTATGTAATACGCCTAATTGAATAACCTTAGAATGTAACTAGTCTTTTGTTATTTCATCTAATACCTTTCCCTCTGCTCTTACAATTCACTTATTATAAATTTAAAACTATGTACATGCGTAGATACCTATTCTGCTAATAGGTACCTGATAAAGAAAAAGAGAATAAAGAGAAAAAAAAAAGAAAAGAAAAAAGAGAATAAAGAGTATTCTATTCTATTCTATTCTATTCTGATTTATTTATGGAGTTTTCATAAAAGGCGACAATTGTTTCAGTAAAAACTTGTATTTCTTTAATTCTACAAAATGCAGGTACCTACTCAAACCATATTCGATATTAATTATTATTAGCAATGCACCTAGTACATCTTGTTTATGAGCTAGGTGTCTATGGTTCAATTTATCTTTTTAATCTATGTTAATATTCTTTTTCACCTTTTTTGATGTTTTTAATACCTGTATTGTGTCTTTTGTTGCACTGAATAAACGTTTTATCTATCTACATAATTATCTTAGGTTCACTAAATAGATCATCAGAGGGCTATAAGTTTATTAATGGCTTAATTGCAAGACTAGAAAAAAAACTTAGGTACCTACTACAATGAGCACTAAATGACAAAACTGTTGGTAGGTAATTGATCCTACTAATATTATAAATGCGAAAGTTTGTGAGGATGGATGGATGGATGTTTGTAACTCTTTCACGCAAAAACTACTGAACGGATTTTGATGAAACTTTACAGTAATATAGCTTATACAGCAGAATAACACATAGGATACTTTTTATCCCGATATTTCCACGGGATCGATACTTAAGAGGGTGAAACCGCGGGGTGGTGCTAGTACAGTAATATATTATTGTAAAGGACAAAGTAGACTCCTATAACATATAAGAATGTTTTTCTACGAGTTTTATAGTACTGTGAGAAATTGTAATTAAAAGCAGGGATAATAATAAATATCCGTTCCTGTACATTTGCCAAAAAATAGACTGCAGGAATGATCCCAGTCACTGGATAGTTCTCCTTATTTGCTGCTGTAAGACCTCATCTAGGTTTTAAAACTAACAAACTACCCGTAATTAATAAATGAATCATCCCCAAACACTAACGTCACTTTATTTAACCGTTTAGAGACGGTACCACAATCGTAATTCATCTGAAACAATCTTATTGCCCTTTATGACGCATTACAAGCCCAGCTTACCCCCAGTTATCTGTCACCAAGATACCGTCAACGGTCCCGGGGGGATTGCGAGACGCCCCGGGACACCCCGGGATTAACCGGCGAGGGACCGATTTAGATTTGGAACGTTATTAGAGTTATTTTATTCTGGTTATAGACGATTTGATTTTTAATTTGAATTTTGGGGTCGGGGTGTTATTTATACTTGAAGAAGTAGGGTTAGATATTTGGGGTTATTAAAGGGTGTTTCTACCAGTTAGGGTGTAAAATATTTTATCTTTATCTGTAAGTGAATCTTATCAAGAACAAGCAAAAGTAGTTGATAGGTAGATTCCTACCTATTAGAATCAAAGTCAGGAATGCTCTATATCATTTCTGCTTACCCCAAAAATTTAAAAGTCGTGACATCAGCTACACCTATTCATTACAGTGAATCTAGTATTTAATTATATTATTTTGAATACTTGAATTTAATCACTTTCCTATACCTAATGCATTTCGATATTTCTGCCATTACAGACCCAGTCGATCATTCAAGCTTGGTCGTGTATGATTTTAGGACTGGAAGTGAATTCTAGACTCGTGCGACCGAATTATAATTATCTTATGCATACAATTTTATTCATCTATATCCATGTGTCTATATCGAACATTACATCGTTGTTTTTGATTTTCCTACGTGGTCATAGTTTTGTTTGCTATGAAATGTGCTACGCTTTTATTTTACTTGTTTAACGTTGTTATGATCGTTATGACCATCTGTTTTAGACCATTCTTATATAAATTACATATAATGTGCTAACTACAATAATTCTATTTGATTATGTTATAACCTGTTTGTTATGTAGAGCAAATGTTTTAAGTAGAAGCCTTTAAATGACTTTAAATGTTTCATTATCTACTCCTTTGCTACGAAAAGTACCACGCTGTTCCTAGCATTTTATTTTATTTTTATTTTATTTTATTAAATAGGAACAACAAACAGCTACATTATGCAATATTATAAACAGAAAAACATAAATTACTTAAGTAATAATGTAACCCACAGCGCTGTTCACAGATTACCATTAATAAACAAAACCTTAGTCACTAGGAGGTGAACTGTTCATGCATGACAGTTACACTAATAAAAACAATAAAATGAAAAAACAAAACAGTATTTTTAAAACAGCTACAACAAACAATTAGTCTAAGAGCTCAAGTGTCTCATACAAAAGGCTACGAAACCTTTTCAAAGAACATGTAAATATGTCTATGTGTTCGAATATTTCATTATAGGTTGCTGCCATTCGCCGAACTGGCGAACGTAGACCAGTGTTAGATCGGCTGGTACCTACTGCAAAGAGTTTGCCTGCACGCACCCGCCGTCTATGGACAGTTCTGGGGACTGCATAGCACAATACATTGTTTAAATCAATACAATCAAAATTGCCATTAACAATATTATACAATGTCATTGCTTCCAATTGTTTACGTCTAGAACTGAGCGTCAAAAGCTTGTACTTACTGAGCAACTGGTTATACTGTAGATACGTTTTATAACACCTATAGTGCATTGCACGAAGAAATCTACGTTGGACATTCTCTATCATGTCAATGTATTTGCCATAGTATGGGTTCCAGATGGATACGGCATATTCAAGCTGGGAACGGACTAGGGTTTTATACAGACAGAGGTACGAAGAGGTCCGCTTAAAGTCATGAGTGGATCTCATTATGAATCCGTACATCTTATATGCTTTATTTACAATTTGATCGATATGCAAATCCAAGCAGAGTTTCGAGTCAAGCAATATACCAAGATCACGAACCGAGTTTACATTATTCAATAAAACATTACACAGTGAGTATGGAAACCTTATGATGTTTTTATTTTTGGTAAAATTTAGGTAGTTGTACTTGGGAATGCTCAGAGCATTGACATTTTTATTAATCATTAACGTATCATGACTGTTATAGACTTTCCTTTTTTTATTAATTTTATGTTATTGGTTTTTGGGAAGCTATAAAGTTTATTCTGGTTAGTATTTTTTAACCACAACAAAAGGCGTAACATAGGAGCCGTTTCAAGAATAATTATGTGCGCAGAAATATAGTGACAGCTAGTACAAATTATTGCCACGTTTAAAAAGAAGAAAGATTTCGCGTTATAAGTAGGTATGTTTCTTTCAGGACGTTCACAAATATAACATTTTTAGGGAAGATTTTTCTCCATGTAACATTTCACCATGTAGTTTATACACGGTGCAGTACGCGACCGTTTCATTATGGCTGGGTGTTTTGTAAATTTATTTTTGTTGAGTAAAATTTTCATACAATTTTGTCGTTTCTACAATAAAGCATTAAAATTCTATCTGTATGCCACTTCGATAACAAAAAGATAGGCTTTGTAAAGGAAAATAGAGTAGTCTCTGCCATTCATAGGTACAGTACACGTAGCTATGTGTTCCCCATATTGACGGTCTGGTACAGTAACTACATTTTCCAGTGTTAAATAAAGTCAGTACTCACATTATGTAGTTTGTAGTAAAGGCCACACGCGTTGCAGACCGGCTCGCCGTTCTGGTTGCGTCGCCATAGCGTCGTCGTCGTCGTCTTGCAGTTGGCACACGAGGTGCCTGCCCGCCGAGCAGCGCTTTGTAGCGACTGTAACAAACATATATAAAGGTTAGCTTTATTATTCAGTGACTAGTTGGATTTAGTTCCTACTGCAAGGGAGTAAGACCAGGGTATTCTTTATGTTATTTCATTGATTAGGGGCACAAAACAGTTACATGCTAAAGAAAATACAAGAAATCCATATACCAAAATAACATATCTATATATTTTCCACATATTAATAAATTTATAAAAAAAGTAAAGTACTGTGGTTAGGAGTAACTATAGGAAATTTGGTGAGTATGGTACCTAGACAGAGAGTACAAGGAATGAAGAAAGTAAGAAAGATAAATGGTGGTGTTGCGACTACTGTTTTCAATCACCCCTTGCATTATTTTATCACGAATATTATTTTATACTTTAGTAAAGTAAGGATTCTTAAGGAAACTAGATGTAAAACCTACAAAAAATCACCATTTAGTTTTAAGAGATTAAGTGACGCTAAAGTTGCTATTGTTGTTAAAAGGGTTTACCAATTGATTGCCAGTTGCAAAAGAATCAAAGAACATACATGTAGCAGAGTTTCTGCTTTGGTGGCACAGCTGAAAGGGTCATGGTAAATGTCATATTGATGGATTTCATGAGACCGTAACTTTTGAGAACAATGATGATGAATTTCCTTCTATGTACTTTTACGTGTGCGGTATATGAAACAGCTGATCAATTCGCGCACGTATACCTACCTACATGGGAACGAAATTGTATTTTAATTTTATTGTATTACAACACTTTTGTTATTAATTGTACCCCTCGAAGAAGTTATTATGCAGTAAAGTGACAGTAATGCGTTTATTATTTTAAGTAAATTTTTTTAAAGGGCATTCGAATAATAAAGATAAAACAAGAATACGCGACTGAAATTGTTGAATACGGAGCGTTTAAAGTTCCACAAATGTAGATAATTTATGATTATGTTGATTCCATAAAAGGATATACGAAATGACAACTGAATGACGACACTAAAACGCGAGTGTAAGTCCACATACAAATTAATAAATTAAGAACCCTGCAGAGAAGTCAACTATAATTTTCGAAGACAAAAGCGATTAAAATGTGCGTTCAAATATTACCACCGAAAACATTATAGAGCCAAAATTTAGTACCCTATTAATGTACGTTAAAACAATCAACATAAAATACTCGCCGTTGAGTCGCAAAACGACGCGACCGACAAAAAGTAAATATTCGAATATCGAAACGAAAAAGCGAGGTAGCTATCGGTGGGTCTCTTACGCACCTGCCCATTACTACCCGTCAATCAGACAAAAAATATCCACGGCATGCGGTGGCCGTTTTATACAGTCCACAAAAGTGCCTCACTCAATTAAAAATGCATTCGTCCTAAACCGACACCAAAATAAAAAGAGCCGGCGCAATCCGACTCATAATAAATCCATTAATTTGTCATGTCATTTATCGAATAAAAAGCATTGAGGTCGTAAAACATTACGAGAGGAACTATTTGGGACAGCGGCGGGTTCTCGGTAACTAGAATCGAATACTACCAGAGATTATCGTGACCGCACCGCGCCGTATTGTCCGATTTAATATCGTAAGTGACTGTGTCGGCCTCAGCCGGTATATGCGAGCACAGAAGGCTCCACAGACGGTATATTACTATAGATCAATCACGTATATCTTGTTCGTTTTCACGGTTTAACCCATGAACATATTTCAATGGAATTGGATAAAAATTGCTTTTGATTTGAAAGTTACTTAATATCAATACAAAAACTGATAAACAAATCGTAACATCGATTGCACCAGAACTTAAAATTCATACTACCGCATCACTAAACCATAGACAATTTCGAGAGGTCATTGTTGTTTACATCTTTGGCAAATTTTGAAACGCCGGACCTTAGTTATCGGTATCGTAGGTATTCAAAGTGCTGCGCAATACCAAATCAATGTAGCTCTATACTCTATTTTTAATCCACTATGAGCATTATCTTTTAGATAATATAATATTCAATCATTTTATCAATACCCAACACAATTTTGATTTTATGATAACATTATCTTTGGCATGGCCTTCGCTGTACCGTTAATAATATTTAATCTTGTTAAATAAAAGAACTGATTTGTAAATCATGTACCTATCCACATGCAACTAATGTAATGATGATCAAAATGGTTATCGTTTTCGATAGGTAATATAAAACATACATTTTCATTTAGCAGTTTTCTGGGAATGTTAGTAAATAATTCCCCCTAATCTAAATGTCCTTGACACTTTTGTTGCAGTGTTTTTGATAAATTACTCTTTATAATTATTTATAGGTATTAAATTATTAAAACATTTTTTAATTATTTAGACTTTATAATCATCGTAGAGAAAAGGCGATAAGATGAGGTTTCGATCAACATTCCCTCAATTAAAAACCAAAGGATGTTTTCCAGGTTTGTTCTTTTTCATATTTATTATTTAATAAAAAAAATAAGAGCACATTATTATAAAACAAAAAATATTTACAGTAACCACCGCTCCACCCGTCAGTACTTGCATATTGGAATACCTAAATATTAAATGGTTTGCGTCAATATCTGCCGCGTCATGGCAGCTCCTTTGTGCCAGCACAAGATTAGAGTTGGCCATATTAGCCGAGCCTATAAAACACACTTTTTCTTCTCACTGTAAACTCGAATGAAGTTCCATTTGTGACATACGAGCTGCGGAGTTTTTTGTATATTTTTTGTACCTTTTTGTGGTATATTTGTGTCTTATTGAGAGATGTTTTAAATAAATATAAATATGTTGCGATCTGACAGATGTGATGTCTAAAGATGGATGTTGGTCTTCATAAAAACAAAGACACAAAGTAAGATCTACTTTTGTCAATTCTTATATCGACGTAAGCGGGTATTAAAGTGCTCTGTATAATACACCTATCTTTTAAAACTCAGTGCAACAAAGAAATTCGATAACTCGACTAAGTCAACAATACCTAATAAGAATTGTCTTATTTAAAAATATATTTTTGTCCTAATTCCTACTAATCCTACTTTATATTATAAATTGGAAAGTTTGTGAAGATGTTTGGATGTTTGTTATTCAATCACGCGTAAACCGTTGAACAGATTTGGATGAAAATTAGCACATAGATAGACCATTTCTTGGATTAACACATAGGATACTTTTTATCCCGATATTCTTACGGGATCGAAACTTATGCGGGTGAAACCGCGGGGCGCTGCTAGTTTTAAATATTTCATGCCGTTTATCTTTTTGAGACACAAGACATTTTCCATACTGACCATAGGCAATGTCTTTTCTTCGAAAAAGTTACTTTACCTACTAGGATCGCCTGTAACTTTAACTAACTACAGAATAGTTCTACGGTGTGTCCGATCCAATGTATGGACCTAAGCAAATATTGCAAATATAACTTCGCAACTCATATCAGCGTAATATCAAAATTAACTGCACGAGTTTACAACTCAATTACCAGAATCCGATTATATTAAGCGAGATAAGAGTTCCCATCAAGTTATAACTGTTGGTGCATCACGCATGATCCCAGGGGAAAAGGGGGTCAAATCAGAGGGGTTCAATGGTAAGCCGATTACAGGAGTCAACCCATAACCGTCCCCACCAGTCACCCCCGGTTTTATTTCTGTGGAAAAACGGCTGTTTACTCGTAATTTTATGGACGAATTACTTTCTCTCCTCAAACGCTGAAATGGCTGGAAAACGTCGTAAATTTTACGAGTCGGATTATTTTTTATTTGGGTCAGTTTTTATTGCGCGGACCTTGCCAGTGAAAACTTTGTATTTGGATGACCCAGAATAAAATAAAGGTTTGTTTATTATAGACGATAAAATGTATTGTTTTTTTTTATAGAAAATCTTTATCAGAATCTGAATGCCTGCACTACAGCGATTAATCATAGCTACCTCCCTGATTACATAGCATGCCGACTTAAAAAACGAAACGGTTAAATAAAATACAAAGAATCCCGAGTATCCGAACACTTGTCCTCTATACCAGAGAGGTTTATTAATTGTTAAACCCATTTCACTGTCAACGACATTCCTCTTGGATCGATATCTTACATACACGCCAAAAAAAATACCAAACAAACGCCGACAAAGATAAAAAGCATCAGGAACAGATAGTACATATTGTTGGCCACTTTAATTTCCATTGCAGTGTAAACTGAAGAGCTGTGACAACAGAGGACTCTATTGTGAGTGTGACGCGAACAAAACATTGCTTTTGTGCTTCTACAAGCGGAATTATAGCATAAAGGTGTACTTAAGCTGACCGTATCAAGTGGACAGCGTACAATATGTAGTACCTAATTTTGAACTATTTCTTGTGCTTCTACATTTCTAAACAGCTGCGTTATTAAAACAACATTCCAAACAAAATTCCTATAGTTAGAAAGTGATTAGGGCCCGTATTAAATATCTAAATTATATTACCGACCCATTGAACATCAAGTTAATTATCAACAGCGACACATCAAACGGATTACTCCCGCGTCGTTTCACACTAACTCCCGCTAATTCAATAAACCACCCACATTAAAAACATATTTCCATAAAGCCATGGCCCCCGAGCGATCCAATCAGCGTTATCTCCCCCGTCCCTACTGCAAACACCTCCTAATCAAATCAAATCACAGCCTCCGTCTTGCCTAATCTATCTACCTATCTACGCTACAACGTAAAATTATATTGCAAAAAGGGATACCTACGTCCCCTCATATATTTGCCAACACAAGCAAAATTTATCCAGCCAGCCCGGAAGCAGCCCTCTTACAATACATACCTACACAATTTTGTAGCCGGAAAACACAAAGCTATGCGCTACACACACACAGACACGACGCAGTCACATCGCGCGCACACTCCGCCGCCTATCAGCATATCTACACCATCTAGATCCCACTATGAGAACCCCCAAGGGGGAGGCAATCCATTTACCAGGCCCGACACCGCACTGAAAATTTCCTCTTATCCATATAAAGTTAGAGATGATAATCACGCGGCAAAAGCAATGTTTTTAAAGGTTTACACGGCCCCTAGCAGTGAAAGCGCGGAATCGATGTAGCCTTTACCCCTCGCCCCGCGCCAGTTTTTCCGGCGCTCCGTCCTTATCTGACCGGGGCGATTAGATAAAGAGAGATAGAGCGTGAAAATAAAGATTTTCATCGTGTTCACTCACACCACGATAGTTTCAGCCGTGTAGTAATGTAAATGAAATAGCGGTGTCGTTGTGTGTGTCGTTCACATAGGAACTGGGACGTATAGACGGAAGGGCTCTCCGAATAGAGCGGGGGTCGACTAAACTTTGATGTTGTGTGTAGGTTCTTTTGAGGTTGCTATCGTACCTATTTATTCATAAAGTACATACATTCTTGGTGGCGTTGGGTGATTAAATATCTTTTGAAGTATCTTATAACCATAAAAAGGCTAGACAGAACTTGTAAACTGTGACATCTGTTTGTTGATGATTGATTCATGACAGTCTGCAGCTGAAATTGTTGAAAGTCAACGTTGATTGTACCGGAAAGACAAGTAATTTCAGTGTACGAATATTGTATGTACAGCTATAAAGTAATTTACAACTTGTCGATCGTGTCTCGGTGGAAGTTTATCACATCGGTCGACGGGCGCCTGCGAGCATCGTCGAAGCGGTCATAAAAATAAAAGCGGTGCTCGTAATTTTTTAAATTTTCACACGAAGATGCAGCGCCGCGCCGCCCCCGCCCCGCACCGCCCCCTGCCTCCCATTGGCCGTATCCGCGGAAGCCATGTTGGGAAATTCGCTTAACGATTTATTTGTGTGCGGATCGTAGCGCCGGCCGGCCGCGTACTCGATTGCCGTGTTACAAGCAGAAATAGGACGCGTGAAACTCATTTCGAGACCTTTAATTGTCGCGGTCGATTGTCTATGTAAATTGAGGCTTCACGGAAAAATTTATTGGAAAGGCGGCCGGTATTGTCCGCTCGGTATCTGTTCATGGGCCGTCGAATTTTATAAGTCCGTTAGGATAACAAAGCGTGGCGGTTGCCCAATAGGAGCTATCGGCCGATAGCGATCGACGCTCGCTCGGATTGACACATCAAACCGCCAGTCGCTCGGTGAGATTACCATCGAAATACATTCGCCTCGTAATCGACACGCCGACGTCACGCTCCGCCTCATTGATGCTGCCAAATATCTCTCCGTGCATCCTTATTCGAGCTCAATAATAGAAACATCCTAGTTAAGATTTCAAGATAAATAGCTGTTTTATATCTCTGACACCTAGAACGGACGGCTTCATGAATATAATGATGGCGTAAAGTCGGAATGCGAAGATTATGTCATTTACAATTAGATGGGCAGTTTATAAAACGCAATAATTATCTTGTTCCGACGTTGATTGATACTTTACATTTTGCTACTGCCATTGAGTCACACTACTGTCTCATTAGCACAGCAGGTAAACAATTTAAAATCAATTCAATATGAGGAATAAATTAAAGATGAGGTGTATGAATAATAGTAGATTGTTTGCCAAGCGAGCGAACAACTATTTTGAAGGCTCTCGTTTCTTTGAATCCAGAGCGGAGCGAAGAATTCTAGAGTAGAGCGCAGCGAGGGGTTCAAAACTAGAATCCTGAGCGTAGCGAGCGTTTCAAAGTAGGTACGTCATTCGAGCTTAAAATAGTGTTGCTTTCAAGGTGGACACTCTACTTTTTCACCATCTATGAAAAAATAAGTACATAAATGCAACTTATGAATAAGAATAGTGCGTTTGTTTATTTTCATATAATTTTGAGTAACCAATTACGAACGAAGGCAAAATGCTTTTCGCGCGTTTGTTTATTCACATTTTTTTTTATTTGTCTTGCTCGTGTTGAATTTATCATACAGCCTGTTACTTGTTCATACAATGTTCATGATTGATCTCTTCGGTGACTGGAACTTTTACTAACAATATCCACATTTCAAATTCAAAGCACTTTTAGTCCCTAGGGATTAAAGAGCTATTTTAGTCCCTGTTTAAGAAGAATACAATAGCTCTTTTTGAGTAGATGTGATAAAAACACATTTTTTTTATAAAAGTCTATAATTCACAAGGGACAGGCGCTTCAATATAATTTCACCTACGCTTTATTTACTCTGTTTCTAACCGGCAAGGAATTAACGATGTCATTTGATCACCACCACTGCTGTCAAAACGACAAAGGAACATGTGAGGAAACCGACATGTCCAAATATTTAAAGACATATTGTCATCCACCAAGCCGCACTGGGCCCGCGTAGTGGATTATGGCTCACTCTCTGTCACAGAGAGGAGGCCTGTGTCCCAGCAGTTGGAACGTTCCCGATAATGATATGCATACGTTAGATCAAGACACAGTCATAGGTAAGTACCATTAAACTTAATAGTCCAAATTGGCCCAAGCAACAGCACCATAGTTGACTAAAACCTGGCTACAAGACCCAGACTAAAGGTTTCTCACACATTATAACGTTTTTTTAAACCCTTGGACGCTCTTACAGCAGTAAATCGCAAACGCAAAATAAAAATTTGATAAGTAGTTTTATTCATGAGTGCCAGTACTTATTCACCTGCAAGTGCACTGCCTACACCATTATCGCTTAGTAAAAGCCACATCAGTACTCAAAACATTATTAATAAAGCCAATCCCTCATCCACAAACCCATCCATTGCAAACCACGATAATGACAAACGTCAAACAAAATAACCTATTCGCTATCTTCCACAGAACATGAATGAAGGATGTGCTCAGGCGCATCCAAGATGGATGACAGTTGCGCAGGCGTCAGTGCATTATACCTACGGTGTCACCAGGTGAAGGACCAATCTTGATAATTGATAGATATACATGTTAATAGCCGTTAAATTTATAGCTTGAATATAACAAAACAATACTGATAGGGATCTTACATAAGTAATTTTCGTTGTGTTCTATTACAAATTGTCTTACCTATCTATTTGCCGCACATATAATTATAAGTAGGTGGGTGAGTGTGTGTGTTTGAATTAAGTGGGCCAATATGCACACACGTAAATATTTCACACAACTGTTGCTATGTGAGTGTGTGTCTAAACCAAGTTCATAAATTAAAACGGAATGCTGGTAACTCAGAGATATAATCGTATATCACTAACAATCCGCATATTTGGCAAAAATTATAGCATATTTTAAGCGCATAGCTATGATAATAAAAAAAACAAGAGTTGTAACTCTTAATGAGTTTTTCTAGGAAATAAAGCAGTTTTAGTTTCTGATGTTAATTTTTGTATTTAAATAAGTTGCATGATATTAACTTATTATTTATACCTACTATATATACACAGATACGTAGGTACCATTGTAAGTAATATAAATAAATACCTATGTATATAAAGCAACTGATTACGTGATGCTAGAAGCCCAGCGGCAAGGTAACTTAGGTTAGGTTTAACTTCCAATCGATAGGTCGTGAGCTTAGATCCGTTCACTGTAAACTATTGTGATGAGCCCACTTGCAGCCTTGTTTCATATATTAGTAGGCAGTACTCAAAGTGATAAATTACTAATTTGAAGTTAAAAGGATCTTTAAACAGTACCACAGAAGGCAGTAATTTCTTTACCCTGTTTATCAGCACATTCAGTAGCTAACTAACCAACAATTCTTTCATACACGATCACACTTCTCATTCATCATAATATATCTACGCGTTTAAAAACTGCAGAAAACACCGCACATTTACATAATCTAATAATTCACTTAGCAAGCTACAAGTTAAACGTTACCTCATATAAAAGACAGGTGTAACACTAAAAGAAATACAAGCAACTTCTAAATTACACAAACAAGGCGTCAGTCCTGCGAAATTACAAAGTAACTCGGGAATTATGTCCTGGAGGCGACTAAACGCTAGTAATTCTACCTCGAAACGCTTCTTATAACGTATGAATTTGCATTGAATGGCAAAGGACACTGCGGGCGTTTTCAAAACTGACACACACAGAATTCCGTGTACCGCCGTGCCGTGTATCTCACATCTCACCCTCGAACACCGTGTTTCTTATACACATAGCTGGAAAACTGTTTGGGAATGTATTACCCGAATGTAGGCTTCACGACTGTCGTTCGAGCTTTGATTTAGCTTAGCAAACACTTTATTCGAAATGACGTAATTCATATTTGTTGAATATGAAATGAGATGAATATTTTAACGAAGTAATATGGCTTAGACGTGATATTACAATAGAAAAACAGTTGTCGGTAATAGCCCATTGTTAGTAGAAGAGCTGCTGCAGCCAAAGTCGTTGGTATTGCTATAGTCATTAGAACAATTTACGAAACAGTGATAATAAAACTTTGAAATGGCTACTGTTTTTATAAAAATGAGTTTAAGGTCAGCTGTTGCCTAGGATTTGCGATAAATATACCTTTCATTAGGCTTTTGAATTATACCGAGAATAAATTCAACCTGTCATCGTAAAGAATAGTAATACAGCAGCGGATCTTCAAAAACCCATTTCATATCAAAGTGTTCTTTCTTAACGTGTAGATAATGATACAATTATATGACAGGCCGATTGGTTGGAGCAATTAATCAAGTGAAACAGGTGCATAAAACAGTGCAAGTGAGCGAATGCCCCGGGTTGTGTTGTAAAGCTGCGCCCGCGCCTGTGGAAGTCGTAAATACGATGGCAGCTGCCCCTCGCCAATCCCCTTAATATACCTTCTTGATGATTTGACATTTGTATAGAAATTGTATGCAGTATTTGAAAATGTGCAAATGAACATCCAATAGGAACAAGTACTAAGGTCGTTAACATGCTGTAGGTACTAACAAAACTAATAAAACTAAACTAAACTGCAATGCAAATCTAAGAACGCCTTTACAGGCTTTTGTTTTAAACAAAAGCCTGTAAAGGCGTTCTTAGATTGAATCGTCGGTTTATCTGATTTAACACTTTATGTTAAGGGTCGTTTTGATAAAACACACGCTAGATGTGAGTACGCACGTAGCACATTGCGCAGGAGTGCGAACGCTGGTCTCGCAGGGTCGGCGGGTCAGTTCGCACAGTTTAGCACCGCGTCATATTTATAATTACGGCAGGCGGGCGAATGCGCACTAGGCACTCTCCCGCGCAGCGCCCGCGCCGATAAATCAAAATTTTAAATCACCGGTGGGCGTACCGAACCGCTCGACCAGCGCCGAATAAAATGAATTAAAAATAAAATAACGCGAGGGGGCGAGCGCGTCCTGAGAAAATTTAAAGATATTTCGCTTTAGTTTTTTTAATTAATACCTTGTTAAAATTTAATATTGAGGGCGCATGCGTTATTACAATGGGTGTGCGAGAGATTTTAACTCGCTTTCGGTAACTTATTGAAGCTGCGGGACCTTTTAATTGGATCATTTTTTAACGAGAAATGATAACATTCGATCACGGGTGAGACGAGATCATTACGCGGTTCAATCGATCTCGCAAAATTTATTGCAGAATGTTTTTGAACCTGTGTATATTTTGATATACAAGAAGGTTCTTATGGGGTATACGGTGAAGGCTTCCACAGTATACGGGAGGCCTTTTGACTCTGTATAATCGGTTCTCACAGCTGGAATGTGAACACAAACGTCACGCGTTACATGTGAGGCGATCAAAGTAGACAAGCATTAAACTCGGTCCCACACTGTTACGTCACACGTCGTGTCAAATTTTAGTTCCACTCATGTATTCTAATAAACTTATTGTAA
This sequence comes from Luperina testacea, assembly GCA_927399505.1. Taxonomy (NCBI): domain Eukaryota; kingdom Metazoa; phylum Arthropoda; class Insecta; order Lepidoptera; family Noctuidae; genus Luperina; species Luperina testacea. The sequence goes on along the minus strand of OV656759.1, from coordinate 16,129,186 downwards.
TTTGGTAAGAATTGTAATAATTTAATGTTTTTATTAACATAATAATTGAGGTTGGTTGACGAGGATCGGGCGCGTTGAAAATAGAGAAAAATGCTACAAAATAAACGTGTTGACCACGTGGATAGTACAACTGTTCTAGAGAGAGAATGACTAGCATATCATAAAACAGAATAAGTTCTAATCTTAGAAAGTTAGAAGGTAAGTATCTGATGAGAAATTAGAGTTAGCATTTTTGTTATAGTATTCACTTTATTCAGCAGCATCCGGTTAGAATGGAAGCTGACTCCAACATAGTTATTTTAAGGCTAGGCAGATGATGGTGATGGTGGCTTTTCTCATGGAAATTCGCCCAGTCTTGCACTGCATCAAAGAAGGAGTCGCCATAAGACGAATAGATATTATCTTGCTGCCATGTTAATTTTTTTGTCTTGCTGACGTCAAGGCTAAAGACCAAAAATAGACAAACCTTCTCAACTTTTCTATCTTAATAACTTAATTCTTTAATTTTGGTAATAAAGAGCTCACATAGCCATTAAAATATAGCTAAATACTTGTCCTCCTCTTCTCCTACTCTCCAAATATCAAAATGTTCGTCTCAAAATCAGCACCCACCACTAATTTACCCGTATCAACAATGCCCATCATTGCTCAACTTAACCCGAAGGTCATGGTTTCCACGTGAGCTGCCGTCGGTTGGTAGCCTTCACTCCTGACTGCTCATCGGGTAGACATAATGTTGATGAGTGTACTTTTTTAATCATTCTCTCTGCCGACGGTGCATAGTGCGTAAGTGTGGAACTTCTTTTTTATTTATTCTCTGTTTAATTTGTTCGGTTCGCGTTGCTGGCCAGTGTTTTTATTCTTCATTTATATATTTCTTGGATAATAATTTGAATTTTAAATGCTTGTTACGGCCATTTTGATTCCAATGGTGATACGACATAGGTAATCATAATAATATTATGTTGACTCAAACAATGATAGCAATATTATTGACGAATGGATTTATCTAGTTCAATATCTAAATCTCATATCTTTCCAATAAGGCTTCCTCGGACATAAAACATAGGTATTAAAAACGTTGACAACCTCCTTCTGCCAGACTTACATAAGCTTGTAAGTAGATTCGCCTTTATATTACTTGAATGAAAAATCACTAGGTAGATATTATTATAAAGATTGCCATACTTCTATTTAAATCTACAACATAAATCTTTGTGAACTAAGTACACACATGTAATTTAGCATTCTTATCAACACGATAGGAATTTATCTATTAATTGATTACTTATGTATTGAAACTGTGCTAGTGTTAATTGATAAATAATTCAATAAAACCGCTTTATTTCGCGAGTGCAACAAAGCGTTGGTAACATAAAGATAAAATATAGTACTTAATAAACACATTTGTAGTGAATTTATTGATCCGACCCGACTTTATGTTAATGTTAAAAGCTACTGCATGTTTTGTTAAATATGATGAATGAACAGGATTTTGATGTCCTAGTATTTCTGTAGTACAAAGGATGTGAGGGGTTTTATTTAACTTTAGGTTTAGGTAAAATTTACCGATCTCTTTCAGGACAATTAATTTTTTTTGGTTGTGGGTGGATTTTGATGTACCTACAATAAAGCATAAACTATCCGTCTGTCAAAGAGAAAACGGAATTAGCAGCGAGTGTCAATTCAATACATATGGGCTGCATCCAGACTTGCCTTATTGTGCAATTTCTGGATTATGTATCAACTGCAATTTAGCAGTGCGTATTAGGCCTAAGATACGAAATGATATTGTAAGTCCGAATGTGAGAAACGGTTAATGTTTGTCTCTTATTATATTACTTATTTGAACTTAGTGAATACATGCGTGATGTTAAATTAAAAGTCATTTATTTAAACTAGACTCAGAATCAGCACTTTTTGAACGACAAAATAACATAAGACCAGTCCTCTAAAACAGTCGCCCTTCACCACTTCCCAGTGATTTCGCTGGGAAGAAGAAGTGGCACAACGTAAATTACTTAATATCCACTCTGTTAAAGGTGTTTGATTACCCCTGCCACGTACACGACATCAACGAGGTTGCACAAGTTACACACTGGCCAAAGAGACGAGAATTTATTTAAAAAATATTCCAATTCGTTCGATATTCATTTGTTTTTTTTAATGTCGTCACTATAGTACATAGGCAGACCGGCTGATTTAGTGCTGTCGTATATTGTAGAAAGGTACGAGGGCAGGTGGGTTCCGTAGGTCGTTCAAGGTGGATGGCATTTTGGTTTATCGCTCCCATTTAGTGCGGCTTACATCCAATGATGTCGAATAGCGGTGACGATCAGCACGCGTGTGTTTGTTTTATTTTGAAAAGGTGCCTCTGAATTAATCTGTACTTTAATGTTAGTAGGCGCATTTCTTTCAGGAATTTGGTGTAAATTGCTCCGTTTTATTCATACATGTGGGGTGCATAAGTAATTTTCTTGCAGGAGAATGGATTATTAAAACAGCCATTTTTACTATGAAACAGTTCCTAAGATTCCCAACAGGTTTTTAATTTGTGTTCAAGCTAGCCAGTAGCACAATAATAAATTACTTTAAATAAGTCGCTCAGTTATTGACCAACTTATAGCCTCAAGGGACAGACCTACAAATAAATTACAACTGTCTTATCTATGGGAATTGTATGCTTTGGAAAATAAACAGGATGTCCAGTATAAGGTATAGTCAAAATAAATGTACAGAAGCCAGCACATCAAGTTACCCGAAACTGTCAAATCCTAATCAAACTTGAACCTAATACAGTAGTGATAAAGTTGAAAATCTATTGCAGAAATTTGACAGATTGTAGTAGCTTGATGTGCTGGCGTCTGTACCTATATAAAAATGGATGTTGATAGGTGTACCTAATCATCATCTGCCTAGCCTTTTCCCAACTATGTTGGGGTCGGCTTTCAGTCTAACCGGATGCAGCTGAATATCTATCAATATGTGGGTAGGTATAATACGACATGGATATAGTCCAACAACGTTCGACCGATACATACGGAGAAAAGTTACATTGGTCTTTTTCCAACCTCCACCCGAGCATAGCCGTGGGCAAAAGCTAGCCATTTATAAACTAAAAAAGCTTACTAATATTTGTCATTTGCTCTCCAAAACACCACTCGGATTTATATAAGCTTATTTAATTATCTTGTTAACTAGACTATCTAACAAAACCAATGCACATTTCTTTAGTTGGTAAACATACACGCAAGTAACATACTAATTACGTTAGGTACAAAATAATTAAGAAAAACTACTAATTAACGTGAGTACCTATAATATTTAATTACTATAATAATTGCAAAGCGACCTACATAGTTGACCTTTTTTTAAAGGATACGAATTTAATTAAATACACGAAGAAAACGTGTAAATGACTCTTTAAAGGTATCATAACAGAAATATGATAAAATATAATTGTGTAAAGAATGTACGCTGAGTAGTACAGAAAAGTACTTTTCCTCGCCCCTTATTATTAAGTCACAAGTAATATAGTGACTTAAAAATAACTGGCAAAATGTGGGTGTAGGTACTATAGCTCTGTCTAACCCTTCGGGGAGTAGGTACAGGCGTGATGTTATGTATTTTCTATCAGTTATCTGGTTATAAAAGTACCGACATCCCGCGGTTTGACCCGCATATGTGTCGATCCCGTGGGAATATCGAGATAAAAACTAACCTATGTATTAATCCAGGGTGTCAGCTACCTCCATACCAAATTTTATCAAAATTGGTCCAGCCCTTGGTGCGTGAAGAAGTAACAAACATACAAACACACTCACAAACTTTCGCCTTTATAATATTTAAAGTGTGATCCACACATCCGTAGAATTCTAATAAAACAAAATTCTACGGGTGACTTTCATAAAAATGTTTGAAAATACGATACCTTACTCAATGTTTACTTCCCCGAGGCCAAACGTGCTCCCGTGAGCTAGTTAACTCCTGATTAACATAATGGTATTTATATAACAAATGTAACAGCAGACTTACTACAAAGGTCATCGTAAATTACCCAATAAATATTACACTATCTGAGACAACAATGTGAAGACAAATAGAGCAAATGAATGCGTCCGCGCAATAATTACTCAACTACTTATTACGGAATTGTAATTAATTTAAACCCTTTAAACTTAATTTAAAAACGATACTCGTGTCAGTGTTCGTTCACTGATACAATAATAATTAATTAAATCAACCTCCGCGTGCCCCAAATGACCGTGAAATGACATTCGAATAACATAATGTTTATTTGTTTCATAAAAAAACGAGCATATTTTCAGTTTTTGTGCGCACAACACGTGAGCCCGCGTAGCACATACCTCACTATCCAATTAATGAGCGAAACATTAGACTTCGTTTAATCCAACATTTATTCGCAAAGAACTTTAAAAGATAGGGTGTTATTCAATTTTATGTTATAGCTTATACCATGGCATGCGCATCCTATTCATAAAATTTTATACTGTGCGAATAGCGGAATACATCAGTTTTAATTAAAGTCTAATTGCAATCGTATTCTTTAGTTCACGTACCCCTATTGACGTTTTATTGGCGTATTAAATTCTTTAGATTTATATATATAGAGAAAGAGAGAGAATGTATCATGAATTCAGAAGGAAGAACAAAAAGGATGCACAAATTAAAAGTATAGTAACAGGACAAAGGGTCGGGATGTTCGATTGGTAAACAAGGGTGGCCCATTTCAGTTAACAATACGGATTAATTATCGGCCGAAACCGACGACTCAAATATACCTGTCACGAGTGTAGAACGTCGCGGTCCAATTTATATGGGCCCCAGGCCCCCGAACAATGGTAAAAGCGGTAAACACAATGGGAAACGGGTGCAAAATGAGCAAAAGTGGAGCGCCCGCGCCGCGAGATATGCTCGTACACATGCAGACTGCGGCAGAAATGTACGAAACGATTAATTACTTTAATAGACTTTGTTACTACCAACACAACAAACAAGGGATCCACTGCAATTTTCCATTCACTTGAACACTTCAACCTTATAAAAAAGTTTCTTTAACATCTTTTTCTACACTTAGATACTTTCAGCTAATGACTACTCGTATGAAAACAATTGTTCGAGCTCCCTACTTGTGGGGCTCTGTATGTAAATGCTTAGGGTTGAAATACATGAGAACGCCGCGGAGCACGCGCGTGCTGCGACGCGCGGACCACCAAGCTGCAGTGTCAGCCCTTGATTCACTGACGTATAACTTAGGGTTGGCAGAGGCATTTAAGGAAAAATGCAGTTATTATACAGTCACACTTAAAAGGTCGTATTGATGTTGATTGGGGTTGGTGGCTTTGAGTAAATTAAAGTAGGTAAGTACAATATGTAAGAATTTCTGCAGTAGCATGTTGAATAGTTTTGCTATTAGTTAATAAGAACGAGTTAACTGCAAAAGTGGTATGTTGTAAGCCATTTTCTGTGAGTGTGTTTGGTACTTGAGCCCTTATTCGCAACAACAACCGTACATATTGTGAAACTTGTTGAGCCAGCCCTGTGCGAGCGGCGTGGCGGCAGCGACAAGCGTAGCATTGTTAGGCGGAGGCCGCCCTCAGCCCTGAATAAATACATTCATATTGCCACTCTAAATATCTGCGATCGATGCTCCGTACGCCTCTCAAATGCCGACGCACCACAAAAAAACGATCATCCATTAAACAACACATTATTACGTTTTATTTGTTCCAGAATTCATTATGGCTCAGCTCTTTAATTCTCAGCATCAGCACTGACCAGCATCTACAACAACGCCCATAAAAACTATCTAATTCATCCCTGCGACAGTAATGTCAGCCTGTAACAACTATTATCCATATAAAATCACATCAGCTGAGGTGTTTGCGAACGATTTAGATCGTTAACACTAACAACTTATTCTATCGACCTCCCGCGTTTAATCGTGCAAAATCTACCGCATCGCGTCGCATTCGGCGCGCCAAAATGTGCAGAAAATGGAAAAAACATGGCGCTAAACCGCGAATCCGTATGTATTTAAACGCCGAATTCGAGATTCCGATTCTCAAAAAAGCGGCCAGCGCTCGGTCATTTAAATTTTTCCAAAACGTGAACACAATGGAACAGATTCAGAAAGTTTGTTGATTTTCTTGTTTTATTTTTAATTTTAAATATAAAAAAGGTATTCGGTTCGGCAAGGGCTGTCACATCATTCCAGCGCTGCTAAGTGACGCCGGACGCACGTCAGTCCCTGGATGTGTTTTATTTTCATACGAATCGGACTGACTCGACTTGTTTTTTGTTATCATAGTTGTTGTAACCGAGTCTCGTACCTAATACGGATATTTTTATAATTGTTTATCGTGTGATCCTTTGTTGGACTTTTAATTTTATTGTGAGCTTTTGATTTTAAATTTATTCATTCGGTCGTCGCTAACATTCCAATAACATTTCAAAACAATGTTTTTGGAATCACATCTGAAGTTTCGTTTATTACTATAACCGATACATAATTTCAAGAAATATTTTACAGATGGGTCTAGATAGCAAAATTAATATTCATAAGTTATTTCTATCCAGCGCAGCCTAGATTATGAAACGCAAGAAATGCGCAACGAAACAAGTTTAGAAACGTCTATAAGTTTTACGTTCATGGCATAGGTCGGCTATTCGTCATTTAGTATCAGATCACAAGAAATTTCACGAGACTGATTAAAAGTAACTGTAGCCGAGATAGAATATCGGTAAGACAATAAAGGCTCGCGTTCAGAGGCGACACGCCGCGTCTTGGCGCGATTGACGTCCGAGCACATGACGCTAAAAGGTCTATTGTATACGAAACGCTCGTTACGACGCCGTCCAACCGGTCTTTAACACGCTCGGACAATGATCACTCTATACATAGTAGCCGTTCATCTTCCACACGGAGAAACATAGCTCGTATTAGAGATATTAGCTCACCGACCTGTTTTAATTGTGGAGCCTATTTCTTTGCGTTTATTTAAATGTGTTTGGGGGCGTGGTTTGAAATGGAGTTCATTCTAATGTTGATTGGTGTATTTTGCTGTTTTGACGGCTTTATGTTTAATTTATAAGGTTAATTCATTGTATTTTTCGTCTAAATTCAAACGAAACCGGCGTCAAAAACATTTATTCGTACTAAAGTGCGAAAAATTTTCATTTAAATCTGACATATTTATGCTAACTGTTACCCAAAATACAGTAGAGCTAGTAATAAAAACAATTATGCTAATCCGAAGCTCATTAAACAATTCACGGGTAAATACTGTCACAGTCGATAAGGCTATCGCATCGCGATGCGTGATCTTACATCGCGGATAATATCGAATTGCGTCAATTACGCGATCCGCCTCGATCGCGCGATACATACAAATGTATTGTATGCAACGACCTTTATTTAGCGGACGAGTGGAAGCCTGTATACAACCGCTTTACAATACGAATCATAAAATAAAAGGCACAACAATCCCACTAATAGTAACTGAGGATTTAGTCTTCTTCACAGAAACATGAATCGTTGTTATAAGCCTGTTTAGTGGTAATTTATAGATTGATTGTATACTTATGTACTGCATGAATCATCTACAGTATTCTACAACGATTCCGTTAGATTTTCTTACATAATAAAACCATCTAGGCGCGCAGTGTTCTCCATAATAAATGCCAGTATTAACCCTGCCACTACCGAGCTGCTCTCATTTTATTAAGATGAACCGTTAGAATAGTAGCGTTATAAGTTTTCATATCATCCTGATTGATGAGACTTGCTCCATTAGAATGTTTGTTTCTATCGAAACATTCTGTTCCAGAATAGGTACATTGTCTGGAAATGGTAGGGACCTTATTATAATTTAATCGACATATAACTGTCACCAGTAAGAGAGCGGGAGCGAACTATCAGATTCTAATTTGACCGGGCGGCAGGAGTGTCGTTTGTTCCATTTAGCGGAGCAGTAGCGAGACACGGAAGTGACCGGAGACCCCAAGTAGGTCCCGGTGGCTTGTACACTGCCTGCGTGGGACGACATTACAACGTTGACAAAACACTCGGCTTTACCCAGTATTAACGTTTTGCGAATACAGTTAAATGGAATTATATTCGCTTCGAGATACAACGCAAACTCGCATGCACACCATGATTAATTTGTACCGATTTTTCTCATTGATAAATAACATTATAAAACATACAATTAAAGTGAATGAATAAAATCAAAACAGAGGTTTTCGTGTCCCGCGGCATATGTTGCAGATATCAATAATTGAAAAGCGAACTTATTAAATATGCTTATAACACGGTGTTGGCATTGTTCGGGAGTCGCGTCATTAGTCAGGGAGACACCGCGCTCAACCCGACAATTTGAGCGCGGCGCGCACTCGCCGAACGCACCAGTAAATTGCGGGTTGCCACCTCGCGCCGCTACTTTTATTTATTTATATTTCTAAAGCATTCGGATCCTAATTATATTGGCGGTGAACGTAAACTGTGATTCGAGTAATGCTTTTTGGAACAGTTGGTGGTACCGCGCGCTGACGGGTTAATGACAGCCCGAGCTTCCTGCTATGTTAATTGTGTAGAGGAAGTCAATAGGCGCGGGCGCATCGCATTATTTATTACATCGAGTTTTGGTTTTGTTTTCTTGCGTCACGTTCGGTAGCAGCACTTACTCGTCTGTCAGTCTACTCGAGGCTTAGTCCAGATTAAAACGTAATACGGTAGTTTGCTTGTCTGCTGTGCCATTCAAACGATTGCTTAATGCATTTAATTGCTGGACGACGAACAAAAAGCTAGTGACGAATTTTTGACACTCACGGATAAGTTTTTTTTCGAAGATTAATCGGAAATGATTAGACACTTGTTCACGGGCGTGTTTTTTTTATTATTAGAGTGTAAGATTACATCTAGACACATGTTAGATATTAATGTTCTAAGCTGATCGATTTGTTTAAGTTTCTTTCAGAGGAATGTAATCTAATTCCGAATAATATTTTTAATTAAAGTTCTACGTCGTACAAACAAGGTGCCTGTAGCTGCTTCGCATACAAAAGGTATAGAAGTGTTGATTGCACATGATGTTAAATCGAGATGATTGCTCCGGTAATCCCGCGCCATGCAATTTGAGGCTCTAAATCATTGGGGACGTTTCGCTTCTGCCAGCAGCTACTGATAAATAACAGCGGAGCCGCGAGACGATTAGTGTAACAAGAGAATCATTCATTTTTAACTGCAATACTGCTTTTATTAAGCTATTATGCCACTGAACATTAATAATGCCGAATGTCAAGTTGAAGAATATTAAAGAAAAGGTGTTACAAGGGCTTTTTAGAAGGCTTTTCGTAAAGCCTTTCATGACGTATGAACATTATCATTTCATTTGCAGATACATTCCACTCAACTATCTTTATTAGAATGAATAATTGAACGAAAAAACTGCAATAAATTTTCTTCTCAATACCCATTAATTACGAACCTAATACACGTTCTGTTTATAAATTCTATCGTCTAATTAAAAAGGCAATAGGTATTAGTGTGTATTCTATTAGCCTGACATGTGCAGGCCTAGTTACTGGGCTCCCATGCTCGTGAATGGAGGCACGTTCAAACCGAAGAATCGATTCTCCCCGCTTCGCCGCGTGAAATCGGGCGCGCGCTCTCATTTACAATCGATCGCCATTTACTCGACCGCCTGATTCAATTACACAAACCCTTATTCGATAAATCGATACCGACTAAATATGATATTGGTTACGCTAATGAAACTGTGTCGTTGTCTCTTGTTGCAGGTAAGGAGTGGAGGTGATGAGAGTAGCTTTTAAGATGGCTAAAGTGACGGCTTACGGAATGCTCACGGAAGGCGATAATAACTCATTTTTTTCAGTAGATTTTGTTTAAAGTTAGCCTGTATAAAAAATAAGACGAACAAAAAATGTCAAGCGATATTTTGACAAGAAATGGGCATTTCTCTGTTGCACTCCATCATGTAAATTTATGGCCCCCACAATGTCTGTTTCCTCGTTATTAATATCAACATTAATTGTGTCCCAATATCCTGACCATAAATGTCATGTCCACTGGCGCCTAGCGCAGGTACAAAAAAAAAACTATAAAAGTACGTACAAAAACGTTCAATTCCCCCACACAATGAACGGTGAGTCAGGTGAAAAAAAAAGCTCCAAAATTTATAACACCCCGGCCACCGGTATAAAAATCCTGAGAATAGTAATTTTTCTTACAAAATTTAGTGATATGTCAAACCTGTTCGACGTAGCAAATAAAAATGTACGAAGCGATGTAGAAAAAAACAAAACGTAAAGACTTTGGGTTATTGCTAAAACAAGGGAGGGTTACCATATCAATCAAGGCGTTGACAAAAGTGTATTTTTTTCCTCGTACAGGCCGTGGGATGAAAAAAGGGTCCGTGTTTATGGAAATGCAATAAAAGAGAAGCGAGCGTTGCGCGGGCGCTGGCCAGCTCTACCCCTCCGTAGCGTCACTTGCTTTAAGTGGATGTTTGTTTATTTTTCTAGTGTTTTTGTCTAGGTTTTTCAGTAAGTTTTTGATTAATCGTAACCAGCTGTTATAATACAATGAAAAATTTTAAGAGCGGCGAGATAATAAAAAAACTATTAGGTTTTTATCGTTCGATAGACTACTCATTTTGTATCTAGCTATAGCGAGACAAGCAAGAAATTATAATCAGACACAAATGGTACACACATACAAGTACGTACCAATGGTAGATACCTATAAAAATGTAATAGTGTAGGTTAAGTAAAGCTTTTACCTAATTTCAAAAACTCAACCCAAGAATCGAACCTCATCCTTCCGAACCTCTAAAAATTCGACCACACTGACACACGGTCAGGTAGGTTGGATGGAGTGCGAGAACAGTAAAAATGTTAGTGCGACGCGACCCCCGCGGCGCGAATAGTCCCGTGTGTCACTCACGGTCTCACGGATACGTTGCCTTCGACCGGGCATTTTTTGCCGGACTCACTCAATGTTTTGGCGTTTATCGTGTCATTATTAAGGTATTTTGATGGGGTTTTGTACCTTTAATTTAAAAGTATTATATTGAAGCTAAAATAAATTAATTTGACTTAAGCACTTACGGTCAAAAAATCATTTAGTCTTTGAAGCATTAAAAAATAAAAGCTTTAGAGTTATTAAATAGCACGGGGTACTTAATAAAAAACAAAATAAAAATTTTGCCATAAAAAAAAACATTTCAAAATCGCTATCAGCTCATACAATGTGCCGCACCAAAACAGCCTAGGTAAGCTATCATTTTATTTTAGCATACTGCAACTTTCCATCGGCTACTCTTTTAAATTGAGCATTACTTTCTAGATCAAATATCTATACCAGTATGCAAGTATACGAGCATAATTAGGTTACACGAAACTTACGTAACTTTTTTACTGTTCAAATAACAATTACTATGAATTATTTGTTCTACTTTTCTAAAGCAATTAGTGTAAACTGTCAAGTCATTTCAATTAAAGCATGAAAGTACTTACAAACAAACGTGCATACACGTCTGCAAGGATTACGATACGGATCTTAAACTGCAATACTAATTCAACAGCCCGTTATAATTTCAATCATAAACAATAATAGAAATCAACACATCATAGAGTAATCCATAATAACGGGTGACCGCAAACGTGAGCGAATGTACCTACACAATCAGTTGCCGGTGACATGATATGAGTCAGATGGTTGTCTAATAAACTGATATTGTCCATATGGGTGCCTTGTGCTCTGTTTTGGTGAAATTAATTTAGAGGTTTTTGGTGTAGGTCAATATTGATTGAATATGACTTCATTTTTAGATAAGTAAAGACACCTTAACGTTTTCAATGTACGCAAAAGCGTTGTTTCATGTGTATTTTGAAGTTACATTTAATATATTATAGCTGCATCAAGGTTAATTTGGTTATATTGATTGTACTGTTTTTTTTTTGTAATTTCAACAAAACAATCAATAAAATATAGGGTCAATGTTGGAAATAGCACAAAAACTGCTGTCGTAAGTAGAAAAAAGGCATCCGAGGAAAGCTAATGAGGAAATAGGCGCCTTTTTTTGTTTAATAAGGCTTATGTTTCCTTAAAGTTTAACTTAAAAAAATATGATTTATTTAATTTAGTAAAAACGCTCGTAACCCTAATGAGGAAATAGGCGCCTTTTTTTGTTTAATAAGGCTTATGTTTCCTTAAAGTTTAACTTAAAAAAATATGATTTATTTAATTTAGTAAAAACGCTCGTAACCCCTGACTTGGGCCACGCTTACGGCCACAATTTATTCGACGGCGCGCGGTGATCGATGACCGGCGAGACTTGTCCGGCCACCGAGACACGGACAACGGTCACTACCGTTCCTAATGTTACAAAAAATATTTTACCACGATCCAAATACGAAAATTTTAATTGTTTCTTTATTTTATTTACACTGCCAGTACCTAAATGTTTTCGTGGGACTTTCGTTAGTATTAAGAGCGTTTACGACGTACGGCATTTCATACAAACTTTCAAGTCCTTGTTTTTTCGAAATGAATGAACCAATTTTAACGAAACTTTGTACGTAAAAGCAGGATACAAAGGTCTAAAAAGTTATTTAAGAACATTTTCGAAAAATTGTGTACAGCCAAATTAGACCGATTTTAAATTTTCCATAGAAACAGAGATTTTCAGTTATCTTTTTTAAATAAGTTATATGGAAAATTTTCATAAGAAACTTTTTAGACCTTTGTTTTCTGCTTATGCGTATGAAGTTTCATTAAAATCGGTTCATTCATTTCAAAAAACAAGGGACTTAAAGTTTGTATGAAATGCCGTACGTCGTACGCTCTTAAGAGTTGTATGATAATTTTTCCCCTAAGTGGATATCTGATAGAGAAGCTTCAAACAGCTGGTTGATACTTCGCGTGACCTAAGGGCTGGCTTTTACCTTGGCCAGAGGGTAAGCATGGCCATACAACTTTTTTCTTTCTTGGGTACATTACAAGTCGATAACGATGCGGATTAATTTTGCAACGCCATAGTTTAGTTTGTTAATAGATTAAGTTAAGTTAGGATATTACATTGTTATTATTATTTATTAATGAGCTAGGTACAAGTGGTCATTTATGTAGGTACCTACATTTCATTATAATCCTGAATAAACTAACCATAGGTAATTCACATCTATCTAGGCATTGGTAAATAAGTTTGTAAAATATTTCAGACACTTTTGGCTGTTATGGCAATTCGCGTATTTTTGAGAACGTTACATTGTAATCTCAGTCTGTCAAAAATACAATCAATTTCCCTACATTTCTGACAAATTTTTGATATTGATAGATGAGATTGCGACTTCAATTTGTACGAGAATTGTCCTTTTGATGATAATTGTCCACCGCCTGCTAAAGACATCTGCAATACTAGAGGCATCATGTGACTATACGTATTTGCACCTCCTCATTCATCAAACAGAATCATTGAAACAATGGGAAAACTTGGCACCGATCGCAAAAAAATATTCGTAATTTATGACATCACGACGATTAATAGATCAGGCACAAGCAGACAGTGTGGGACCGATTCCTGCCTCAACTTTTAAGGCACAGAATTCTCATTGTAATAGTTTATTTGGCACAGGCTCCAGTCCTGAATGCCAAATAGGAAAGTTCTATGACCGTCGCTTTGGTTGATATTTGTTGGAATTTATAGGAAAAAATACGACTTATAGCTGTGTAAAATTTATTTTGAAGGATGACAAGACAGCATCGAATATCAAGACACACATTTTAAACTTACATATTCTTTTTAGCTTATCAGAGAGGTTTTAATCGGTATCAAATAGTATCCATTTACAACATCCGCCCTCAATTAAAACTCTCTAGGGAAAACAAAAGGAAAGAAAAAAGAAATACCACATTATCAAAACCTATGCTAAATTTAAACCAGCTACACATTTCTTATGTGCAATACGCCCTAACGGTTTTGTTAGCATATCAGCAAAATTCAAATCTGATCTGACGAAATTAATATCTATAATACCGTCAGATACCTTCTCCCGTATAAAGTGATATCTTGTATCTATATGTTTCGTTCGCTCGTGATGGACAGGGTTATGCACTAAACTTTGTGCACTCTGACTGTCGTTGAACAAAATAACAGTATCGGACTTACCAGTTATTTCCGATACAAATCGTCTTAAGTAACACGCCTCTTTAGCTGCAGCGGTTAGTGCCATATACTCCGCCTCAGTAGATGACAGAGCAGTCGTCTGCTGCTTTTTAGCCTGCCACATTACAGGACCTCCAGCCAGCATAAAATAGTAGCCAGTATATGACTTTCGGTCCATGGTACAGTTAGCCCAATCTGAATCCGTGTATCCCTTAAGGTACTCTCCAGTCCTTCTGTAAGTAAGAGCATAATCTATTGTACCTCTCAAATATTGCAACACTCTCTTTAGTGCAAGCCAATGTTCTTTACTAAACTTTGTGTTAAACTGACTGAGATAGCTCGTTACAAATGCTATGTCCGGGCGAGTGTTTACTGCCAAAAACATAAGGGATCCAACTAAACTTTGAAATGGATACTCGCCTTCTCCATTTCCAGTACTCAGCTTCTTCAGACTTGATGGCGTCTCAACAGTCTTGCACATATCCATACCAAACTTTTTCAGCAAACTTAAAATGAATGTTCTTTGACTAACTTTTACTTTACCATCGTCGCTTCTATGAATATTTAATCCAAGATAATATTTTAATTCTCCCAGATCTTTTATTGAAAAAATATTTTTCAAAACATGTTTGACAGTGTCAAATGTTATTTCATTTTGGTAAAAGACAATAATGTCATCGACAAAAACTGCCAATAGGACCAACTCTTTACCAAAAAGTTTCTTATACACGCATGGTTCGGAAGGAGTTTTTTCAAAACCTAACTTCAACAGTGTTTTATCCAACATCATGTTCCATGCTCGTGGTGCTTGTTTGAGCCCGTATAAGGATTTCTGCAGCAGACAAACTTGAGCTTCTTGTCCTTTCTTTGCGAAACCTTGAGGTTGTTCCATAAATACTTCCTCTTCAAGATCTCCATTTAGAAAGGCTGTATCAACATCCAAGTGTCTCATTTGTAGGTCCATTTCTACAGCTAAAGCAAACAATGTACGGAGTGAAGAATGACGAATTACAGGGGCAAACGTTTCATTGTAGTCAATACCTTCTACTTGTCTGAAACCTTTAGCCACTAATCTTGCCTTATACTTCATAATATTTCCGTCAGCATCCATTTTCAATTTGTAGACCCATTTACAAGGTATGACCTTTTTATTTCCTTTAGGTCGGTCAACAAGCTTCCAGGTTTTTAATTTTAACAAAGAATTGTGTTCATCAGTCATTGCCAACTGCCATCTATCAGCATCAATTGCATTCACTGCCTCGAGATAATTCTTCGGTTCAATAATCTCTTCAGCAAATACCTTAGAGGTGAAGAAATCCGGTTGTTTACGAATCCTAGAAGGATATCTACTTACTTGCTGATCCACAGTTGGCTCTATCCGTTCAGGACTTATAGGATCCTCTGATTCTGCTGAATTATAATCATTTTCATCATCACTACATACAGAATTATTTTCCTGACGAACATCATTCTCATCCTGCTGTTGCTGCTCATCAATTAAAATGACTGGTTCCGTTTTCACAGATTCAACAGCATCACCTTTTAATTGTGAAAAATTATTTTCAAAAAATGTTACATCTCTTGACTTCTGTATATTTCTTGGATTTGAAGAATCCCTGAAATAATAACCATTTGGATCTTCTGAATATCCAACAAAGATTACTTCTTTAGTCTTCAGATCTAGTTTCTTCCGTTGACAAGCCGGAACTTGTATAAGTGCTCTACACCCAAACACACGCAAATGGGTCAAATCACCCTTATTGCCATTCCATTTTTCAAATGGTGTTTTTCTTTCAAGAGCCCGATGTGGTGACCTATTTTTCAGGTATACAGCAGTCTTGAAGGCATCTTCCCAGTACGCTTTGGATAGCGAACTCTGAGCTAGCATAGACCGTGCTTTTTCCACGATAGAACGATTTGTCCTTTCTGCTACTCCATTTGATTGAGGGCTATACCCTACTGTAGTCTCATGCGTCACTCCTTTTGTAGCTAAGTAATCCGCAAGCTCTTTATTGACATACTCCTTTCCGCAGTCAGTTCTCAATCTCTTGATTTTAGCGCCGGTTTGTCTTTCCACTAATGCTTGGAAAATACAAAACTTTTCTTTAACCTGTGCTTTAGAAGCAATAAAGTAAGGATAAATCATCCGCGAAAAATCATCTATGAAAATGAGAACATACTTATTACCTTGGAATGATGTCTCAGACATTGGTCCACATAAATCTGAGTGGATCAATTCTAGCTTTGAGACAGCTTTCTTGTAGGCAATCGTCTTGAAAGGTTTTCTCGCCTGCTTGCCTTCAACACAGGCAACGCAACTCGATTTATCTATTTCAGTATAATCTATACCTACGTGAGAATTCTTTAATTGGTTCATACCAATACGACATAAATGACCTAACCGTTTGTGCCATAACAGATACCTGCTCAACGAGTCAGAGTGCACCTCGTATGCTACATTTTGGAGGGAATTAGTTGTACAATCGAGAGTGTACAGTCCACCACTAGCAGAACCATGTAGAATCGCCTCACCTTCAAAAGAAAAATCATTTTCTTTATAAAAACTACAACCATTCTTATCAAAAAGTACTACAAAACCTTTGTCTACGACTTTCTTGACAGAAATCAAATTATTAGTAAGTTTAGGTACATACGCTACATCTTTGATGCTATTTACCACATTACACACAGTGTTAATAGATATGTCACCAATACCACCACAGTCGATCTTCTCACCATTGGCAACAGTAACAGTGCTACCTTCTAATGGTTTGATGTCCTTGAACCAATCTCGTCTAGGAGTCATGTGTTTTGATGCACCAGAATCAATAAACCACTTATTTATCTCCAAACTCGAAGAACCTAGAGCACTAAAAGAGGTAGTCTCTCTGTCTGATGAACTAACGCCTTTCTTTACCTTATTGCGTAGAGGGCAGGCAGGCCGTTTGTGTCCAGGTTTGTTACATTCGTAGCATACAATAGGTTACTTCTTCTTTGTTTTATGACCATCAATGTCAGATCGATTTTGCAGTTGAAAAGCTGCAACACTTTCTGTGGAGTCAGTCTTTGACATTTCATTCAGTAGCTTCCTTTTAACTAGCTCGGTACTTACTTCTACATTGCTATTCTCTAATGCCATTATTAGAGGCTCGTATTTCGAAGAGAGACCTCCTAATAAAATCGCAGCAATCGAAGCATCTTCAATTACCTTGCCGATGTCAGCCAAATCTTGTGCAGTACTCAAAACAGCGTTAATGTACATTTCTATATTTTGAAATTCATTTAGCGAGAGCCTATATAACTTTCTCTCTAAAGCCAACCTTCTGCCCATGCCTTTATCTTCATAAGCATCTTGCAATGCCTTCCAGGCTTCTAGAGCAGACTTTGCACTCCTAATATGCGTTATTGCAGAGCCATCTACTGTCAAGCATATTTTTGCTAGTGCTCTCTTATCATTTCGAGATTTTACCTGTTCAGGGGTGGCATCTCCTTTATCGTAACCATCAATTGTGCACCACAAATCTTCATGAATTAAGTAGTTCCTCATTTTGAACTTCCACGAAGGGTACCCATCTCTATTAGTTAGGAAGAGCGAGGGTATTGATGAAGAAGACCATCTGTTCGCTACAGAATCACCATAACGTGTTGGAATTTATAGGAAAAAAAAAAAAAAAAAAAAAAATATATTCAACAACACAAAAAATAACCTTTTACACACTATTTGTAATAAGATTCGGTGTTTTTCCTATAAGCTTTTTCGTGCTGATAACGAGTTGGAATTTATAGGAAAAAATACGACTTATAGCTGTGTAAAATTTATTTTGAAGGATGACAAGACAGCATCGAATATCAAGACACACATTTTAAACTTACATATTCTTTTTAGCTTATCAGAGAGGTTTTAATCGGTATCAAATAGTATCCATTTACAACAATATTTAAATATGTATGTACTGTGGCACATTATTTATTCAAAGTACAAATGTTGAGCAATAAAAATTAATTGAAGTGTATACTTAATTTTAGTTTCATTTTTTTTTTAATAAATTATTGTACAAGTAATTGGATCCGTGTTGCGATTTTATTGCAAAGGAAAGATCCCTTTGCAATAAAATTGCAACACGGATCCAATTACTTGTACACTAATTTATCATCATTAGAATCATTAATACATCTTTCGAAGTTAGATTTATTCCAGAACAAATTTCTTATTGATAAGTGCTTATGGAACAAATCTAACTTAAGGAGATATTTATTAATGATTCTAATGACTATAATTCTGTAAATACATATCTATTATAGTCGCAAATCATATTGATCAAGATACAAACTGACACTGACTTGCAAATTGAAAAAAAAACGTAAGAAAATTTTAATTTCGCGATCTACCACTGCGCATTCACCTTAAGCGTTCTGTTTGGAAATGCTCTTGTTGGAATAGCAGTACGTACAGTCAGCAACAAAACACTGAAATCCGTATATGCAGTATAGGAAATAATAAAAAAGAAAGTTTTTCGTCACGGCCCGTAAATGTAACATCATGTTATAAAACCGTATGAAGCTACCACAGACGGAAATTACGCTAGTATATTATATTATTATTATAATTTACATAATCCCTGATATTTAGCTTATTACTCTTGAATAATCCCCAGTGTATGTATTTTAATGCAATACCTTACATTTTGTGGTAATGTAATTTAATGGAAATGAAATCAAAAATGTTCTTTACATACCTATTTATGAAAATGAAACACAAAAGTCTCAGAAAATGCAAATAATAGTTCACCTCTTGTGTGCTTAAAGTATTTAATAAATATGTAAGTAATAATAATGATTTTAAGTTCGCTCGTAGAACTTAGTGCTTCATAGGCCCAGTCTACACTGAGTAAATCCAACCTTTTTATGTTTATTTGTTTGTTTTCGCGTATAATTTTACACAAAAAGGTCACTAGTAATAAATACATTACGCGGCTTGTTAAGCTTTATATTGCTGTAAGTAAATAAATAGTTAAGTTACACATGTAACATAATCGCACGGGATACGTGTCCACACTACCGTACACTTATATTTTGTGCTCCTGCGCCGTGCGATGTATCGCTATTCGTAGAAGCGCTCTTTGTTTTACTCCTGCGCAGTGCCAGGGGATTTGTGGTACTTTGTGTGTTTCCTCTTAAGATGAGTACTGAGATGGTAGAAGCTGGCTGAGTGACTGAGGATCGATTTAAATGGAGTGCGATTCACGAGGGTTACTTGTCTAACAGTGGATTGCTAAATACTGATGCTTAGAAATCTTTTATATAAACAAAACAAAGTAGGGTTAGTTTATACCATTTATAACTCACGAACGGCTGGACCGATTTTTATGATCTTTGATTTGTCGGATTTGTCTCCGCCCCGATGTATCATGGAAAAATTCACGAAAAAAACAAAAAATGAAGATTGATTCTGAGGCGACACGAATTTCGCCGGATCAGCTAGTTACAGTACCCGGCGATAAATATTGCACATCGACCTTTGGAAAGAGACAATCGGCTAATTTCGGCTTCGTAGAGCGTTATCTCTGTCGCACGAAATACAAACAGTCCGGTATCTATTAGGAGCTGTTAAAACAATTATGATTTGCTTCTTTTGTTTTATTCTTTGTATAAAATACACCAACCAACCAAGGTCGATGTGCAATATTTATCGCCGGGTACTGTATGTGATAAAGAAAGATGGCAACGGAAATTATATGGTTGGGGAAATAGTCTAAAAGGAAATATTGAACCAAAATATGAGTAAAACAAACAAGCAGGAAGGAAAAGCGTGTCTTCTTCTATCTGAATGTCCACCAATCATCATCATAGAGGCGCCAGTATCAATTTGATCATAACTGAATAGAACAACTGGATTCCACAAAGTTTTTCCTTGGAGGAAAATCCAATCAGCCGTTTTCCTGTTATCATTTTAACTCATTCGAATCATGAAAACACACAAAGAGCAGTACCTACTGTCATAAACTACTGCAGTGCGATTCTGTAACCATCTCACCGTGTAAACTGAGGTGAAGTGAGCGTGGAGTGAGCCGTCAATAGTGTCAATTCCTAGCAAAAACAAACTCACTTCACCTAAGTTTTCACGGTGAGATTTTTACAGAATCGACCGGCTGAACAATTTTACTCGTAACATGAATAGAAAAGGTATTCGTAGATGTTCTGGGCTGAAACAATTTCTTTGACCGATACTCTAAAAAGAAAGTAGATAAGTATACCTCATCATCATCATAAGCGAGCAGTCCAATGCTGGACATAAGTATCCCCAACCGCAAGCTATTCATCTCGATTCTTGGCAACTCTCATAGAGCTACCTATTACCTTCACAATAAGAGCTATAGTCACCTAGATTTCAAATCCAGCAACCTAGGTGACGGTGATCGATGATGACTTGGTCAGGGCCGAAGCCTGCTGGGTCAGCGGGATTGTCCGAAAGGGTTACCGCTGGCCCAGAACATAAAGGGCTAAGGAAGGAACATGGGTGGGTTTTAGTCAGTAAGAGTCTGACACTCCCTTCCGCTCCACCCAGAGCGGGAGGGGTCATTTGATGATTTACCATCCCGAAAAAAAAAGTCCTTGTTCATCAGTCCTTTGTCAGATTTAATATCGACTGATCTACGTCGATCGACCACAATCTAGTTGCATTTTCATTATTTTTTTCTGGATATTTACATTATTTTTATTCTTTGTATAAAATACACCAATTTGAATTAGTCGATGTGCAATATTTATCGCCGAGTACTGTATCATTATTTTAACAGTTGAAATCGTACCAATTCAAAAAACATTATTCTCATAGCAAAGTCCATATAGCACATGCAAATAAAAACGCATAACGTTAACACTAGTGTCCACTTATATTTCTGTCGGCTCCCGGCTCGGTGACCGGCGATATATTGCGAGATACCCCTCGTAATGTATGAAGCTCTTTATAGTCGCCTGCGCAGCTTTATTGCTTTTGAACTTAAGATGTCGGTACACTGACTAGGATTTTCAAAAACGAGAAAGAAGTGATTGTAATTCGGTTCTTAAATGAAAAAATAGACCTGATATACTTAATTATATGAGCTCTGAGAATAACCACACACACAGTGGTTATAACTGTATTATTTGTTATGTTTGGCAATATTTGGGCTGGATAAATCTGCCGTATGTCAGACGTGCAATGCGCCAAACTTGCGACCCATTGGGTCCCTCTTAATGGCAAGCGACATCCTCGCAGACCCAGACGGAGATGGCGCGATGAGCTGGACACCTTCAACAAGAACTGGTCCTCAGTAGCTTCAGACAGAGAGAAGTGGAAAAGAGAGGGAGGCTTTTACCCTACAGTAGGAAACCACAGGCTTTTAATTATCATTTGGCAATATCACCAAAAAACAGCAAAAAAATGGTGTATGGTTTTTCAAGCATTAGGGAATGCATCATTAGAGTGATGATGTAATGCAGACAACACCACTCAAGTCCAACGATATTTAATACTTCCCGATATAGGGATAAGTAAATGAATGGCCTACGTGACACAAAAACTAAGAATTACAGGAAATTATACTAATTCTACCATAAATAAGGACTTCATTACATGTCTCCTCGTGTATAATTATAACGTGATAGATGGACATGTACTCCTGTCCCTATAATTTATTGACATTGAATAATAAACTAACATACCTACTACTACACATGGAGTAGTTTTTTCCATAGATCAGGAACGTTATTTCTAGACTACACACACACATGACACACACATACTACATGACTTGACTGTCATTAATTACCATTTGAGGAGAAAATAAGCATAATGTGACAAAAAAATCTTGTCAAACATTTGTAGGCAAGAATTTAAACATGTTTCAAAAACACACTTGTCAAACGTCAAAGTCGAAGTTCAAACACGTGTTTCTGTCTAGTGGGTATGGTCCTTTATGTGTTCAGAAATACAGGTGCACGCGCATACTCTTTTATTTTCCATAATATTCTATTTTATACTTATACAATTTATTGTTCACGTTGTCAGTGCGGACAAACAAAGCTCGCCGACGTTACGAGTTTGCGCAAAGTAAATATTTTTATGAATTATACAGCAAAGACAAATCAAGTTAGTTTCGTGTATTTTAAATGGTTGGGATTTTTAAATGTAAATGTGAAAAATTGCTTTTAATTTTATTTATTTTTAAAGGAGTGAATTAATCATGAGATTTTTAAAGAATATGAAATTCAGTACCTACTTAAAATTCAAGTGCATATTAAGTTAATATGCAACGTGTATTAAGTCCTGCTAAGACGAAATGTATACTTTACAAAAGATATAAAAACTTATGGACCATGAAAAAGTGTTGTACCTACTTGTAATTCAGAAACAAATAAAATGACATAATTCTATAATTCAGTAATTAACAAAAGAAGACTAGATTAGATTAGAAGACCTTCTTGAAATACTTTTAAACCCATATTTAAGACCACAATTTGCATAGCTACACAAAATACCATATTCTCAGTAAAACTCGTGAAAAAATTAATAT
Source organism: Luperina testacea (assembly GCA_927399505.1). Taxonomy (NCBI): domain Eukaryota; kingdom Metazoa; phylum Arthropoda; class Insecta; order Lepidoptera; family Noctuidae; genus Luperina; species Luperina testacea. The sequence goes on along the minus strand of OV656759.1, from coordinate 16,106,421 downwards.
CTTTAAATAAATTTCGCTAAAATTGCCTTATTTTGGTAATAAAATCTTTATCATAGACAATCTTAGGTTTTAACATAATAATAGTTGTGTTCGCCACAGCAGCAAATAGTTGTAGCTCTATTTGCATTTTTAATTTAGCAAAGTGACAGAAGTTGTGTAAGGAAATTAATCCTTGTCTCTGGTTCTCGTAATTTAATTTAATTTATCGGACTGCATTCACTGGATTAAAATTCTAAACGTTTTTGGATTAAAAAAACATATGTATGTCTTAAAAGAAATCGTGAGGTCTTAATTTATTTCAGTTGTTTTTAATTTAACGCAGATTTTTTTATCTATGAGAAATCTAATGTCGTCCAAGCCATACTTCACAAATCGCTTGAGGGCTTGTGGAAAAATTGTCGTTACCTTTCACGAAGAGCCCCTAACTTTTCACCTTTTAGGGGAAGCGAGAAAGTTGTTATTTTATAAAGTGTTTTTTTATTAATCAAATGGATTTTTAATGCTCATAAAGCATCGTTAGTGTTCAACGAATACCTAATCCTATTTCACTAATTAACGTGTGCAATATTGCGCAGTGATTATGCAAAGGTTATAATTTTGTAACACTATTGTCTTAATACAAGATTCCCGCCATTAAATTATTAAGAAAAATAATTGTATTTAGTCCACACATTAGACTACGATTGTCCCAAGTTTCCCACTTATTATAATTCAAATTCATGTCAAGTGCAGTTTATAATTGGGCTAGTCCAATTATTATGAATAGAAATTATTGTTTTAATTCATTGTTTTGCCTGCATTAAATATTCAACGTATTGTCCAATTAGTCAGAACAAGGCCGTTGTTTCTTAATGCCTTAATTGCCGCCATTTTGCCGTGTAACAATTTAGTTTTAATTAATTCTAATAAGAATGTTTGCAGATTGATGTTTAAAGTGGCTAGTTAGTAAACTCGGAATACTATTGTCTAGGATACAAGTTAAAAGACTAGGTTGGGTCTTTGTTTTGCAATTGATAAGTCTGTATTGCCAATGAGTTACTGGAGCTGATATATACATTTATATTGCGATATCGTACTTCAAAAGTGAGCTTAGAGAGACAAAAACAGCTGCTCTTGTATTTATCTATGTAAGTAAATGAAACGAACCTACTTAACAGCAGTTAGCACTATTGTAACGCTATAAAAATAAACGTTATCTTGGTTTCTAAATAACGTTATTAGAGTCATTGTGCCACTGGCAGACTCTCCTCAGGATTAGCCAAGAGCACGGACAGCGGCGAGAGACGCGCATTGTCTCGCATTTCCCACAACGAAAATAAAAGTGAGAATTCAATCTTTCCCCGTACCACATTAACGGTATCCCTCCACACTACAGTGAATCTTAATATTAAAACCGCGTTACGAACATCCGGGTTTAAAAACCATGACTTCGCTCTCGTATAAGTTGTTTTACAAAATCGCTCCTATTATGCTATTGTAGAAACAAAAAACGTTACTTTAACTTACTTTATCAATTTAACTAATCGTTAAACAGGAACGCTATTATACGCATGTGGCCGGTAGCCATAACGCTGTACCTTGCAATGAAATCATAACGCTGGCATTACGTAATTTGGCCAACAAAAGGCAAATATTCCGAGCCATTCCGCTAGTTTATGTCTGCGCGACGGGTATTAAGGTAAATTGTACGTACAATTGCGCGCACGGGCCACTCGTTAGCCGACATGGGCTGACGTGACACCGAGAGGGCCGTATGTCGCATTGTTTCAGTTTTATGCGTACCCGACCTTAGATTAAATGTTAACTCCAAGATTTATAGCGGTCATGCAGAGGCTAGTTTAGTGGACGCTGAGGTCTTTCGTCGAAACGTTCAACTTTCATAAGAGCCCAATTTGTGGGAGCGCTTAATGCGGTGTCGTGCCCGGGCGTGCATGCTCCGCCTTTTTATTGCTGCCCCTTAACTGTACAACAACACCCATTCTCTCTGAGATTGTCTCGCTATATGCTATTTGTAGATGAAGGAATGTTATCTCGAACACACGTGACTTGGAAAAGGTGCACTGTGGGTAACAGGGTAACAATGCGCCCAAATGTTAATAAAACGGGTGTTTGATGTGATCAACAATCGTAAAAAGAATCGCTTTCGTTACGACTGTGTACTCGGAAATGAAGCATCGTGGTAAAAAGTGGTACAGTGTGCCAATACATCATAGTTGCACGTTAATCTAATTATTATAATAGTTTGTTAATGAATGCACATACATTAGTTCTAAACGGGATTGATTGGGATTAACGAGTCGAATCGAATACGTAACGAATGTCTGGAACTTAATTAACACATGATGTGAGAACGATAGCGGATATTTCAGTGTTGTAGTAGTAAAACTATTAATTTGTTAGAATTCCAAAAAGTGTCTAAGAACTTGTCTAGATAAACCGATCTAACATGCTTTTATGAACTTAACATGCTGAACGTCAGAATTCGTATTATTTATTATACCGACGTTCGTGGTTTCGCGCACATTGACCTCATTTTTTAGTCACCTCTGTGCCCATATTTGACAAATTATACCTTTAACTGCCGGTGGATTCTGTAAAAATCTCACCGTGAAAACTTAGGTGAAGTGAGTTTGTTTTTGCTAGGAATTGACACCATTGACAGTTCACTCCACGCTCACTTCACCTAAGTTTTCACGGCGAGATTTTTACAGAATAGCACCGCTGAATAAAAGAACATCAAATTTTACATAGGGCTACGTTCCCACCAAAAGTGTAGTCGGCCACCGACTACGACTGTGAAAATGCATAGCAAACAACGGACTGTCAGTCTGTGGCTATATTTTTTCATAAATTTTGTTTTTGACGCTGACTCTGCGGCCGACTAAAAAAGTATGTGGAACGTTAGTGAATTTCTGCTTTGGATTGCACCAGTTTTGATTCCTTAATCGGTTTACCCAAACAATCAAAAACAACAAAATTGGTCGGATTCTTACACTCACCAATCTTCGCTTGGGCTTGATCAGGGGTCGATTCTGTCCGTTCATCTTGTAGTAGAGACCGCAGGCGTTGCAGAGGTAGTGTCCTGTGCCGTCGCGTCGCCAGAGAGGTGTGCTGGTCGCCCCGCAGTTGACGCATTCTCGCCCCTCTGTGTTATAGACAAGATAGTCAGATGGGGCACGCAAAGGTGATGAGATTCGTGTATTCAGGCTTTTAGTTGAGACAGAATTTGAATTAAGAAGTTTTAAAAAAATAGTTTTCTTTTTTGTTATTGCAAAGAGGTTTTGACTATAAAGTGTGAATGCTATTTAAATTACTGAAAATAGGTTTAATAATGAATTATTTCACAGTTGAAAACAAAATGAGTTTATGCAAGGCAAAAATAATGGATAAGCGAAACGGTAACACCAAAACCAAAGTCGAAAAACTGCCAAGTAAAACGAATTTATGTACCAAACCATAGATAACTTAGCATTGTATGGAAGGGTGGAAATTACCTGTCTCCTGGCAGGCTGGGAAAGATGAGAGAAAATCACATTCAGAAACATTACAAATAGAATTTCACTAACTAACAAAGCATGCTAACACCAAGCACTTACATAAATGTTCTACATCATCCTTCACAACACTTTTATCTTAACATCAACATAATTGCAATTACTACGAAAATATAGTAAAATATTCAATTAGCTAGGGAAAGCGCGACGAGTTTCACTTTGAAGAAAAAATATCAAGATTTTTTACACGCGAAGGAAAACTAAGAGAAAGTAACGCTTGCGTCGGTATGGTAGTTAAGTTTGACGGACAACCAAGAAACACCCTTACCTACATCATCATTTGCATATTAAAAAAAATACAATATAAAATATCGTTTAAACTATAAATAAAATCATATATTCTTATTAAATTGAAAGTAAGCTGTAAAATCTCATCCTCATTCACGTACAAAAAGGAAAAATGAAAATTAAAAGAATAATCTTTAACTATTACAGATCAATAGCGCATAATAATCTGGACTGCAACAACAAAAGCGAATTGCTTGAAAAATAAATAGTTGTTGCAAAAACATTGGTGAGCGTCTAGTGCCAAACAGAGCAGAACCAGAGCTATAAACTATTACCCACATGCTAATTTTCGCTGTGTGTAATTGTACACCTACGTCTAAAACAATTTCATACGCAAGCCATCGCCCCTCATCCATGAACCGACTTGAATTGCAAATCTTCGTAAACGAATCGAAACAAAAAACGATCTTATAAATTCTACGTTTGACACCTAATTCATCAAACTAGCCAAGCGATGAAATACAAAACTAAATGAAACGCTAAGTCGATACTTTACTCATGCGCTAAGTTTATAAATTCATGCAAATCTGACCCCAGGATGAGCCGTCCTCCGGGAAACTTGTTAATACGATTTTTAAAGATACAATAAGCAATTTTACCAAAGTGCTTACATGGTTAGTGAGAGGATGTGTTCACATATGGGATGCGCGCGCGCCGCCCACAATCTTTCTCTAAACTCGATTACACGACCGATGATTTACCGAGATCGAATTCAAAAGCTCGTTACACCTTCGTATCCAACTCAGAGGCGTTCGATAACAAACTAACTATTATCAGTGTGGGAAATCAGAGGACGCGTGACAAACACGCCCCGTACTTATCTATCAGTGTTTGTATAGAACTGGTTTGAGCCGAGCATATCGATCGGAAGTGTATCAATAGGTATCGTAATAATTATGTATCTAGATCTGATTATCCAAGTCCCCAGACACAGAGCGGTGCGCTGAATAAATAATAACACGCGGGAACTTCTACGAAGGTGAAAGTGCTCAAATATCTGATAGAAAAAATACGTTAAATGAACCGAAAATGTTTTACGAGCTTTAGGCAGTGTAGCCATTCATCTTTTTTATGTAAAACCAGATCAAAACCGGCAATTAAATCGCCCGGACCTTATCGAAAACTTATTGCGATCGGGCCAACGACTCACTTTTTGGACTAACCCTTTATATTTTTTTGTTACATCGATAAAACCTGTAATTTGTATCGAAGTTTGTAATAAATAAACAACAATAACGATTATTAGGAAAAAATAACAGGATATTACACGAGCCGCGATGTTTTATGATAGTGTCTCTAGCTTTAGAGACGGATTTAGTTCATTAGTAACGTCTCTATTGGTCAAAACGTTTGTGAAAGCCCGTGGAGCCGCGGGCAGCGACGTTTCACAAGATTTACAGCGGCCTGCCCCTCATACTTCGACATTACACGTATTATTAAAGAGAACATTCTTCTGATTAATTACTATCCGATATAATTGTTCGATCCGGTTCAATGGTAACGTTTTAATAAATTCACACCGAAGAGTTATTTCTTAATTTCCCCTGACGGACGATCTTGGCTGCCCGGGCAGCTCCGCCCGGCACGTGATTTAGACTCGACATAAAGATATCATTTTATTTCATCCGTAACGGTACGAGTCCACAGAGACTGCCTATCCTGATCTACTGCAAAACGTATGAGGCTCAGCGAAAAAATCCAGTGTTTATTCAAAATTAGAATGCGGCGCGCTCTTTATAGCCCGGAGTGACGTGCGCTCGTGACGCGGCGGCGCTACGTGACCGCGATAAAAGATTTTCATCTGCCATATTTACGTAGGCGAGTGGGCGGTTTTTATTTTTCGAGAGTCTCCAGGCACTTGGTCCCGTCGAGAACTCGCAAAGTTTTCACACGCTCCCGGTGCGCAGGGAAAACACTGCACACGGCGCTTTGCGCTGAGAGTGCAACTCGCGCGCCACTCGAGCGATGTTGACCTCAGAGCTATCGATGCGTTCGAAACAAACGAAGCCCGTTACTGCTCGATGAAACCACAAAGTAAAAACTCGTAGATAGTCACGTATAACGTTAATGTGCACCAGAGTAATGTAATTTAAATGAAGGACTAATTCGCTCTCGTGTACCGTGACGCGCTCTCTCGGCGCATCGGCCCATCAACACGTAACGGTGAGGCTATTTTGCATACAAACCATTAAATTATTGCTCAAAACTTATTCTTTGTTGCGCCACAGAGGCTGTTATTACGCTTTAATTATATGCCTGTATGCAAATAGAAAAATTTAATGGAAGCTGATGGTCTCGCTCGAGGTTTATTTTTATTGAGTATTGTGTTGCCAGGAAACAAGTTATAAGCAAAAAAAAAGGGATGTTACAAGTCATTGACTGGCTAATTCTATTTCACTTTTCTTTAGTCATTTAGTGCTGGTTGATAGTTAGTAGGTACAGTATGATAACGTACAGTGATCAGGAATGAAGCCATTTTTCACGGCGCTTGCACTGCGGACCGATGCTGTGTCGGTCGGCGGTCGGATGCTTGTATTTGCATTCGTTATTAGCATACTGCGAGATAATTACGTGTGACGAGCGATGCGATGCCGCTCAGTAGCAACTTGCACTGAACACGATGTAATTATTATATACCGGTCATGTGATGTCCGAGTCCACACACTTACGACCGGTCCGCACTAGGATTTTTTGCTATAACCAGACTTTAACTGTTCGATTTGCATGAAAGCATGAACCGTTCAGATGCAGCATGTTCAAGCTGAGCAAGATAACGTAACATATCTGTCCTCTAATTTTATAATTGAATTAATAGCAGCGCGGATATCCAACGTAAAATGCAAATTTCATGTTGATGCAACACTGTGGGCAACAATACGCGTCGACAGACCGTGACGAATGTACTATACCTACCAACACTAACTTTGTACAATAAACTTGGAAACATTCATTTATTTAAAATACGTTCGGATTAAATGAATCGGTTGGTAAGTAACTAACTAAGTAAGTATAAGTAGAACTCGAAACGTGATAGAAAGATTTATTATTTGTATTTAGTTTTTGTTGTCTGTTGGTATTATACTGGACATAACATAAAGTATTGCGTCGTCGGGCAAAAATAATAACATATTAAGAGTTGGCCGGAGCCTCATTCCTGTTGTGTGGCGGTCCGTGGCGCGGGCGCACGTCAACGCTAATTGGTTGCGCAACCGATACACGCGCGCGTTGCTGTAACACGGCGCGTGACTCGCATCCGAATGTTACACGCGAAATTTTCTCTAACACTGTCAATGTATATCTTCCAATTAATTATTGATTTTCACACGGATTACTCGAGATATACAAGCGAACGAACTCTTATTGCAGGTTTTCTGCCGCATTATTATGTCAAATTTACGAAGACAGCTATATGTTATAAGGCTCGCTTTGAATATCTTACTCAACGCTCAATTCTCGGCTTTACCCAACGGCAGTAAGAAAATAATCGCAAGGTTCTATAACAGTCGAACAAAGCGGCTGCATTTGAATTGTTATTGAACACAAAATCATTGAATAATTTGAATACAGTCTAAGTGAACGCAACATTGTTTTAGAAAGTGTTGAATGGTACTGTTTAAGAAATACCCTGTATAATAACAGGTTACCATTGGAACTGACCGTTTATTATTCGAATTGCCCTTTCCATGACATTCTTCAAATACAAACTACTTACGTTTTAGGTCACGATTTTTCGATTGTTCGATCTAAATGCTGCGTTGTACTAAATCTTGTATCATTAATTCGTAATGAACAAAGAATTGATACCATAACATTATCCGATGTTCAGGACCGAAGGCCGAACTGCTTGAGAACCTTGGTTTACCTAACAATTGACTTTGATAACCTATTGCATTCAAACTTTGAACCAGTGACTATATTTAAGCAGAACGGATTCAACTATCAATTGTAGGAGCTACCTACCTCCTACCTTTATGCCAAAAACAGCAAACTAAAGTGCTCAAACACTGCTATCAAATGCTGCATTAATTTGTCCTAAAGTCCGCGTATATTGTAATAGGCAGGAGGCTCGAGGTCAGGCGATCGCTAGCACAATGGAATGGTCCACATCCGGTCGCCGCGCATTATCATAATACCGCTTCCACCAAGGAACTGCCACCTACTGCCCGAGATATATACAACGTAATATATACTTCAGCGGCTCAAATATATTTGATATCCCTACAAGCACCTAATAGTCAGATCTTAATGTCACCTCTCGTGTCTTTCGACAGTCTATTGTTATTCGAATTGGCTAACAGGATAACGACTACATAGCAAGCAAGTTTCCCCCTTCTCCAAAATGGAAATCATCCTTCGACTTTTATTTATATCCTCAAAAACAGCACATACGCGATAAATATTAATTAGTTATTGTTAATACCAATTATAAAAGCATCATGAGCAGTTGTTTCGTGATGATTAATTATGAAAAAAATATATTAAAAAAAAATTATTCGGGCAGCGTGTACGACGGACTATCAATTAAATAAGTGAGCTAATAAACTATTTCCCATTACAAACACACATTATATAGCGGGCGTGTATTGAGTTTTTTACGACAATTATCAAGAACACGTTGGTTTAACAAAAACTTAACGACGCGTGACATGACATTGTGTAAATTGGATTAAAACCTGAAGAATCTTTCTTTGCAATACTTTTAACCAATAAAATGAGGGGTTTTTTTTTTTAATTACGTTCACTAGGCGGCAGCACTGAGACGTCAGGTCCTCATGTCCAAAAATTTCAAAGTACCTATATTTTCTTTAGTCGTGACTGAATGATGAACGAATGATGAACATCATCGTATATTTTTATATTCATTGTCGAAATTTACATACTTTTGCCTAATCTCCATTATTTGAAAATGGAATACTAATTGTCTGTGGGAGACTTTTTAGTTTGTGGGCGAGGGCTAAATGTCAAATGACATTTTTAATCAGCTCTCTCTCGTTGCAATGCCAATGATTGTATTCAATCTACTATGAATATTAAATTAAAAATGAATTGTTAGAACAGACAATAGACATAATTACTGTCGACATCTTAAATCACAACAAATTAGCTTTGTTGTATAACACTTGAAAGAATTTGTGAAATGAATTCTTTGGAGAGATTTACGTTTTCATAATACACGGAAGTGTAAAAGAATAAATAAGTGACTACTTACTTAATGGCTTTATCCGGCGCAATTAACGCAGCGCCTACTTTTTTTCAATACGATTCTAATTATATCATGAGAAATCCATTATAACAATCTAGCTGCGCCCGCCCGCGTTCGTGAGCCAGCATGCTAATCCATTTGAAATTTCACAAAATATTGAACAAACATAATTGTAACGGGAACTATTTAATTGTCTGTCTATATTAACAGTCATTGTACATAATTCTGCACATTCATTATTCTAATATGAGACAATAAGCCGCCATTTTGGTTCCCGTCCATTGTCAAAGTTTAACAAGTAGGTACTGGAGTTATAATTACATTTTCAAATATAAAATAAAGCTGCATTATGTGGTGTTAATACAATTAGTGTTGTGTAATTCATTGTGTTGTGTTGGCAATGACGTGGCTGATGGCTTACAGTGCTCTCATTACGAAAACGCATCTAACAAATTAAAGGTCATCTTTGCCTTAGTTTGACTAGGTATAATTATGTAGGTCCTTCTATGAGAGACCTCTAGTCTCATTCTCTCATAAATTAGTTAAATAGACATAAGACTTTTTCCTAAACAATAAAGAAAGAGAAGAAGCATCTCATTTAATTGTGAAAGTAAACCAGAGCCGTCTCTCCTAATTTAGAGGACTGTCACGACACTTAATAGAAATCTACATAAGAGAATTTATTTAATTATCTAGTTAGAAAACAATGGCAGGTCGCAATTAAATAATGAGAAACGTCTAGTTTGTTTGGTCAACATCAGTCGAGGCCTCGTCAGTTCACATGTACCGCCGTAACAATGAAGTGCGCACCGCCAGTCTGCCGGGTTACACCGTAAATATATTAGACAAGTTAATTGGGGAATTCCTGCTCTCATATACCGACGAAGATTGATTAAATTCGCTTTGTAACTATACGCTTTCCAACGAAAAACTAACCACGATTCCCGCAACTCTGAGAATTTATCACGTTCAGTAACTGCAAAGAGCCAATATTATAAATTATTAGTACAACACCTTCACCGTTGAGCAGTTAGTAAGAGAAGCGTTAGTACCGACATGATCCCAAGCCCTAGTACCGTGTCAGAGACTCGTGAGGCGCCACAACCCCCGGTGCAAGAGCCGCGCTTATCCGAACACATCGCGATATCACTCGACAATGCCATTTCGAAACCAAATGAAATATTAATCTTGCTACGTTTATCGAATTAATATATCTCAATTGTCGATGAGACAATCTGTAGAGATTCTAATTACGCGGGATATCTCCGCTACCATTCTTAAAGGCTTCTATTAGGCCTTGGATGGTCGCGTATTTGATGTATTATCTGATTAGAGACCATTTAAATGAAAGCTTTTCTAGGCGTAATTCGAGTGGGTATCGTAAGCGAGAGATGTGGATCATCTGAACGCTTACTGTGATATCTTGAGTCAGTGATGCTGCTATCAGTGATCGGATAAGCGCGTGTGGTGTGTGTGGTGAGTGCACGCAGCGGGAGCGGTGCAGTGCGGTGCGGACCGCGGACTCACCGGCGCTCGTTCGCGTCTTGTTCGGGCGCGGCTTGCTCTGCTGCTGCCCACTATACCCCTTGCCCTGGTAGTTGTAGTAGTCGCCGCCGGCGGCATTGTACTGCGCGTTGTATTCCCCGGAGGGCTGACTCGACTCCTGGGGGCACGAGTCCGGCTGCGCACCTTCGCGCTGCTTGGATGGCGGCGCGCCCATCATGGGCTTGACGTCGCCACACAGCGGCAGCTCCTGCTGCTGCTGCATGAAGGCGACGCTCATGGCGGTGGCATGCGCGACGGCGGCCTGGTAGTCCTGCTGGCCGAGCGCAGCCGCCGCCACAGAGTCCGGCGTTGAGTCCTTCGGTGGCGTCGGGGGGAACGAGAATAAAGGGTGTGGGTGGTGGTGTTGCGCGGGCGACAGGGGCTTGTCCGCCTGCGACGCATCCTGCTGGAAGCCACTGCCCCACGCGCCACCACTCAGCGCCTTGGACTCGAGCCAGGGGTGCAGCGGCGTATGGAAGTGGGGCCGGCACACTTGCCCGCTGCCGCCACTCAACGTCCGACCTGCACACAAAAATAACTTCGTCAAAATCAACCATAATAGTGATGACGCCTCCGCAATTTGATTCCTAAACCTCTCATGTTTATATGAGTTTAAGTAACCATTATCGTAGTTGAGATCAAACGATAGACAGTCATTGTAACTTTGAAACACGAGTCCGAAACATCAAAACTTGTCGTCATTAAGCGGACAATTTGGAGGCGTTTTGTTACCCCAGCGAGCTCACCTAAATTAATATCATTTGTAACTAACAACTGGTCTTTCACACGACATCTTCATTCTCAAATATTGTAATCATGAATATTCCGGGTTCTAATGGCTATTTGATAAACAAATAATGGAGGCATTACGCGGGTCTCGATGACTGCGTCCGTGAACAAAAGGCCTTACTTTTCCGAAACGTTTCAAAAGCGGCGTATCACAACAGTGAACAATTAAAAGTGTAGGCCAGCTGGAAATTTCATTAATTATGTACATAGTGGTGTTAGTTTTGATTATACACTGTGTTCATTAGTTTGCGTACGCGCTTCGTAAATGTTTTGATCATTATGCTTAGTTCATCATTCGGATTTAGGTGCAGTTGAACTTAACAAAGAATATAAAAACGTGAGGATTTAAAATGCTCATGTAGAGTCGCTCCCCATTTTAATTTCCGAAGCAACATTCGTCAATTATTATTTATAGAAGTGAAAGCAAACATATGTACGTACGGGTGCATTTGTTAGCCGAGGGTGGCGGCAGTAATGATATCTGTGTTGGTGAACTGTTCGGCGATTGGTTGATTTCAGTTAGGGGCGCATCCCTTCACGCTATTCCCTAAAGTAATGCGGCAGGGAGCTCAAACACCAAGCATCCCCGCGGCGCACTGCGGGTACTTAACAACTAGTTACACTCAACTTTCTACCGAACATATGTTTATTACTATGTGATTTCAACCAGATACGATTGATCTACGACTACGACCCAGTGCATTTAAAATACCTATACAGATGCTAAAACGAGATAAAAGGATACAAATTAATACCTTGACCTTCCGAAACAAAGCTGGCCGATTATAAAATCGTATCGTTGCGTCAATGAATTCGTCGCAAACAATTTTGTCGATATATCTACAAGCCCGCATCGTGTCGATCCAGGTGTCGATCGCAGTTTGAGATTATCAACGATCGTTATCACAAGGGCACCCGTACATTGCGGCTTAGTCACGGCTAGACCAGCTGGGGGAATGAACCTTAACGACAGTGAACGTTGCTGAATGTTGAAAGTACATATTTAATTAGTGAAATCAGATAAGTCGAGCACCTGAAACCTTCAATCAGACCGGTGTGTCCCCAAATCATTTGACAGATTGTAATGACTGTAAATCTGATAAAAGTTTTAAATATAAAGTCACAAAAGAGTCGCTCATGACATATTCATGAGACAATTGAAACATATAGATTTCAATCAGTCCTCTACTTGCAGCTATCATAATTATTTTAGAGGGCCAGTTTGTCTGAACCGAATTGCGTTGGACGAGTTAAATGGTCGATAACATCGCGGTGGGCTTTAGTGAAATAATCGAACATCGGGCTGGAGTCATTACGGTAAACAACACGGAATAAAACAATAATCAATCCGTACGGGCGTCACATTAGGCCGAATACACACAACAACGTTTTGACAGCGTCCGCGACAACCGGGAGCCACCCCTCGCGCGTTAGGCCGCGTTCACAATAGCCCCAGCGATGGCGGACCGATAACGCGCGTATGAATAATTCCTGTTATCGCACCATCTCGCCACATGCCCTACCTGGCCGCTACCAAGCTCCTCCAAAACAGCCGTTCCGATGCGACAGTTTAATCCGTTCCCCTACAATAATACAACAAAGCAGATTTCCCGGCGATAGCGTGGTACCGGGTGGCCACCGGCGCTTTTTATTCATTAGAGGGCTGCAAGTTTCGGCCATTGTACTAGATACGCAGTTTGTATACCACTAAGCCTTGATTGTTATGGGATTTCGTGTTTTACAAGCACGCGGGGCTAATGAAAACAAAAACTATGAACATAATAGTAAATACGGTGGAAATTGAATTAGGAGATCCTATTTTGTCATTATCTGTGGATCTATGTGCGAATGTGAAGTTCTAATGCGGGATTTTAAAACTAGTATGTTATTGTTGGTGATTTTAGTTGATTAGGATCGGTCTTTGCCCAGTCATGGTATATCGTTTGATTTTTTAACGAATTATTTTAACTTGTCAGAATGATCTCAAAATCAGCCCCATTATTTCACTTGTCGAGTGATAAATACTATCTCCTTGTGGCTGGCAATATAAAAACAAATTAAGTAAAATGAACACTATTGCACTTTCAGGAAAAACTGTCCTTTACTGTTAACAGACCAATCAATTCTAACCAGACCTCATAGGGGTCAATAAATCATAATTAGATAAAAACCCCCATTTCTCACACAGTAATTAAAGCCAGTAAGTAAATACGAAAATCAAATCATAAACCAATCATAGCTAAGCCGTTAGTTCCCACAGACGGCGCCGAAACAAAACACCGGAATTGAACCCCGGCCCTTGCCTTGCCTACCCTCGGCAGATGCAGCAAGAGATCTTATCATCGCGCCACAGGGCACTAACACTGGTGTTCAAATTGACGATGTACACCCGCCTTATGCATTTACTGTAACGGTTTTCGAACCCTTCAAATTTTTTCGGGATGCGAATTTTTCACATACTCATTGGGTAGGTTAAGTAAGAATAATTAAGGTGCTGGCTGGAACACACTTCCAAGCGAGGTAACTTTTTTTTGTATATAAAAACTCTTTGGTCTGCTGACATATAACCCTCTCCCTGTATAGACCAAAGATACAGTTTCTATTTTTGAATAAT